>CM060395.1:110026973-115026973 GCA_030545235.1 Helianthus tuberosus | reverse complement strand
AGATATCCTAGTCAGGATACTGCTACATAAGTTGAGAAACTTAAGTTACTCAGAGGAGATTTCAAAAGATAAAAAAGGAGAGATCATACCGAAGACTCTTAGAGAGTTAATCCCAATCTTCTACCTTTGATCCTTTTGCAACATTCCCCTCATGCATGTCCCCTGTGAATATTCAGGAAACTGAGTACATCCTTCGAATGGCATCAAGGTGTATGTCCCCTGTGAATATTCAGGAAACTGAGTACATCCTTCGAATGGCATCAAGGTGTATGTCCCCTATGTTCAGCATATCTGAGTGCTTAGGAATTCTTATGATCACAATTGATTTCATACTTATATATATCTTCAGCATCACAAGGGATAAACCCTGAATATCCTGGAGATAAACCCTTAATACATTGGGGATAAACCCTCGATATCCTGGGGATAAACCTTGATTTTCATGTGCTACAGGCGGGAGTGTATAAACTCCAAGACTTAGAAAGGTGAAAACCTTTAAACCTTAGAGAGTATGAAAATACCCTTTCGTAAGAGAGGGTGATCAATCCTCATATACCTTAAGGATCCAGGATATAGTCAATAGTAACAAAATTGTCAGCCACTTTTACATGAACTGGTCCTGCTACCTTGAACTATCCCTGGATAACTTGCGCTCCAGGCGGGGTGTTTAAACCCAATTCGAGAGAAAGGTGAATACCTTTAAACCTTTGAAGGGACCAGGATCCCTTAAACGTAAGAGATGGGGCCAATCCTCTAATCTTTCAGTTTATCTTGATCATATATCCTAGAGCTATATCCTGAGACATATCCTGCAAAATAACCCTAAACTAAGGTGGGTGTTAGCTTGGCTAACACCCCTCCGATGCTTAAGTTAGTATTGGGTTCAAAAGAATAAATCCAAACATATTTAAAAAAGATAGACTCCATACCACCCTGAGTTAGAAATTAAATTCTAAACTCACTTGAAATAGAGCTTTAAGTGTATAGCATTCCAGGATCTTGGTAGCATATCCCCTTCCATATTTTTGAGTCGGTATGCTCCCTTCCTAGATTCTGAATCAATCTCATATGGTCCTTCCCACTTTGGGGCTAACTTTCCATCAGCAGAATTAGTAGTATTCTGAAAAGCCTTTCATAACACCCAATCCCCAACTTGAAACCTTCTAGTCCTTATATTCTTGTTATATGCTCTGGATATCCTCTGATGATATGCTACCATCCTTAGCTTTGCTGCATCTCATGCCTCATCCACAGTGTCCAATTCTTGGCACAGAGCTTCAGGATTCTGCTCAGGATCCCGGAGATTAGATCTTGCTGTAGGGATCACCATTTCTGTTGGGATCACTGCTTCTGCTCCAAATACTAAGGAGAATGGAGTTTGGCCAGTTGCACTCTTTATTGTTGTTCTATCAGCCCATAAAATAAAGGGTAATTATTCCGCCCACCTTCCTTTCTTAGCTCCAAGTCTTTTCTTCAAATTGTTGACAATTATCTTGTTCGAGGATTCTGCCTGTCCGTTTGCTTGAGGATGTACTGGAGTAGATGTGATCATTTTGATACCCCAATTCTTGCAAAAGTCAGTATTCCTCTTACGTATAAACTGAGAACCATTGTCACAAATTATCTCGGCTGGTACCCCAAACCTAGTCAGGATATTCCTTTTTATGAAGGATACTACTTCTTGGTCTCTAACTTGAATAAATGCTTCAGCTTCAACCCATTTAGAGAAATAATCAGTCATTGCCAGCATAAAGACTTTTCCTCCTGGAGCCTTTGGCAATTTTCCCACTATGTCCATCCCCCACTTCATGAATGGCCAAGGGGAAGCAATAGGATAAAGTGGTTCAGCAGGTTGATGTAATATGTTACTGTGCCTTTGGCATGCATCACATCTTCGAGCATATTCTGCAGCATCTTTCTTCATGGTTGGCCAATAGTATCCTGTTCTTAACACCTTTGAGAATAATGATCTGCCCCCAGTATGGTTACCACAATCCCCTTCATGTATATCCTGAAGCACTCTCTTAGTTTCAGGATCCTCCAAGCACCTCCGGTATGGTCCTGCAAGAGATTTCTTGTACAAAACATTATTTATAATAGTGAACCGTGATACCTTCATTCTAAAGGCCTTAGGATTTTCATCCTTTGGGATGTGTCCTTACTTGAGATATTTCATGATTGGAGCCATCCAGGACTTAGGATCCTCATCAGGATCTTGACCAGTGCCTGAATACTTGTTACTTCCTTATTCTGAGATTTGAAAAGATCCACTGCAGGATATAGGACGTGAAGTATTGGTATTTGGGTTCCTTCTGGTATCCTGACTGATGATCCTAAATTTGCCAAGGCATCTGCTTCAGCATTATCTTCTCTTGGTACCTGTTTAAGTGTAAAAACATCGAAATATCCTGCTAATTTTTTGAGAATTTCGAGATACTCGATTAACTTCTCACCTTTAACCGCATAGGATCCATTAAAATGATTAGTAATTAACAAGGAATCAACATATACTTGCAAATTCTTAATATTCATGTTTCTAGCCAACTCTAATCCTGCAATCAAAGCTTCATATTCTGCTTCATTATTAGTGGCAGGGAATTCACACCTAATAGCCTGGGGTAATATGTCCCCCTGTGGCGATTTTAGTAGTATACCCAATCCTACACCTCTAACATTAGATGCACCATCAGTATATAATGTCCAGGATTATGAGGTTTCTCCTAGTTGTTGGACTTCTAGGTCTACTTCATTTTGAATATCACTACTGAAATCAGCCACAAAGTCAGCTAGAGCCTGAGACTTTACGGCATTTCTAGGTTCATATACTAGATCATAGGCACTTAATTTTACTGACCATTTAGCCATTCTTCCTGTCATCTCAGGTTTCCTAAGCACATTTTTAACAGGATAATTAGTTTTAACATGAATCCTATGTATCTCAAAATAATGTCTAAGCTTTGTCGATGCCATAACTAGAGCCAATATTAATTTTTCTAAATGAGAATATCTAGTTTCAGCATCTAATAAACTTTTACTAACATAATAGACAGGATACTGCTGACCTTCGTGATCTTTTATAAGAACAGCACTTACTGCATTCCCTGATACTACAAGATACATGGATAATGGTTCACCATCCTCGGGCTTCATCAATAAGGGTGCAGTTGAAAGATATTGCTTCAAATCCTGTAAGGCTGCTTCGTGCTTCTCTCCCCATTCAAATTTCTTATTTTTCTTCAGGATATCGTAGAATTCCTTGCATTTTTCCGAGGATCTTGATATAAATCTGTTTAATGCTGCTACTCGTCCCATCAATCTTTATACATCTTTCATGTTGGAAGGTGACTTGATATCCAGGATGGCTTTGATCTGTTCTGGGCTCGCTTTTATCCCTCTTTTTGTCACCATATATCCTAAAAACTTTCCTTCCCCCACTCCAAAATGGCACTTGGCAGGATTTAGCTTCATGTTATATTGATCCAGGATATCAAATGCTCCCTCAATATCCTGGAGGTGATCCTCAGCCTTCTTAGATTTTACTACCATGTCATCAATGTACACCTCCATGGTGTCCCCCAGCTTGTCTTTAAACATCATGTTCACCAATCTTTGGTACGTTGCACCTGCATTTTTCAAACCAAAAGGCATAGCAGTATAACAATAAATACATGTCGGTGTCATGAAAGCAGTATCCTCCTGGTCCGAAGGTTCCATCTGGATCTGTTGGAATCCTGAGGATGCGTCCATAAAGGTCAACATCTCATGACCGACAGTTGCATCCACCATCGAGTCTATATGAGGTAGAGGGAATGGGTCTTTAGGACATGCTTTGTTCAAGTCTGTGTAATCTACACAAACTCTCCATTTCCCATTTTTCTTTTGAACCACAACTACATTTGCTAGCCACCTTGGAAATTTGACCTCCCTGATCATTTTGGACTTCAATAATCTTTGGACTTCCTCTTGAATAATTGTATTTCGTTCAGGAGCAAACTTCCTTCTCTTTTGCTGAACAGGCTTGAATGACCTGTCAATTCCAAGCTTGTGAGTGATAATATCTTTGGAAATACATGTCAGATCCTCATGCTTCCATGCCAATGTTGACATCCTGCACTTCAAAAAGTTGGTTAACTGATCCTCAATATCCTGAGGGATATTGGTTCCTACGAGCATCGAGATATCTGGATTACCTTGATCCAGGATAACTTTTTTAACATCCTGCTCTGAAGCCTCCAAGATATCCTGAGCTCGTATCTTTAATTGCTATGCTGCATTGGGCTTGGTTGAGGATTTCATTGAGGATGTATAACATTCCTTTGCCTCCTGTTGATCACTTTCTACCTTGACAACCCCCCAAGGAGTAGGGATCTTGATACACTGATGATAGGTTAACGGCACAACTTTCATATCATGGATCCATGGCCTACCCAATATAATATTGTAGCAGGATAAGGAATCCATGACACAGAAGCGTTGCATTGAGTTGACCCCTTCAACATATACTGGCAACTTTATTTCTCCCACGGTATTCCTAGCCTCTCCACTGAACCCAACAAGTACAGTGGATTTTGAAGTGATATCCATCGGGGATACATTCATTCTCTTCAATGTTTCTAGTTGAATTATGTTGATGGAGCTGCCATTATCCACCAGTATCCTACGCACAAAATGGTTAGCAACATATAAAGTTATTACCAAAGCATCATGGTGAGGATCCTGGACAGTATCCCTGTCATCACTGTCGAACGTGATCACTTTATCAGTTGTGAGGGTTGTCATCCTGGTTGGCTTATCTCCCCTTTCTGCCTTTGCCTCCTTTGCGTATCTTTTCGCTGCGGAATATGAAGTTCCACAAGTGTCGGATCCTCCTGAAATAAAGTTAATTATCTTGGCATCTGCAGGAGGTGATGCTGCTCGTTCAGGATCCTTCTCAGTATCCTGACCCTTATTCTTCTTTCTTCCTAGAAGATCCTTTAGATATCCTTTGCTCAGCAGATAGCTTATTTCTTTCCTCAGGGCAATGCAATCTTCCGTAACATGTCCAAAATCCTCATGGAAGGCACACCATTTGGATTTATCCTTCCAATCGGCTTTCTGTTGGTTCTTCCTAGGCCACCTTGCTTTGTCTCCTAAACCCTGCATAGCATACATTAGTTCAGGTATATTAACAGAAAAACGATATTCTGACAATTCAGGATACTCCTCAGGATCCTCATCTTCAACAGCATTCACTTTCTTGCCGTCATTCCTGCCATATGGCTTAGAACGATATGGCTTATACGAGGATTCTGACTTCCTGTTGGTTGATTCATAGGTCGAAGACGAATTCATTCTCTCTTGCATCTTTTTGTCATCCTCCAGTCGAATATATCTTAAAGCTCTGTGTCACACCCCGACCGCGTAAAACAAAAAATCGCGGCGGAAACATCGGGGCGTGTTGCGACAGAATTAATTGTCTCATAACCATGGCATACAAAGTTTTATTTATTTATTAAACAAGGGTGTTTCATTGTTTCAAACAGGTAATTAAAGAGTTCAGAACACAATTAAACATAGTCTATCTTCTTTTAAAGTTTCTAAGGCACAGGTCCGCCCTAGTATCGTGATCAACATCCTATGGAAAAGCACCTGAAAACACATGTGAAAATAGGTACGTCAGCATAAAAATGCCTGTGAGATACATAGGTTTGTGAAAATAGGATTCATGACTTGTATTTGAGAAAACGTTTAGTCATGAACCTTGTAATTTGCTTTGTCTTGTAAATCATTTGAATAACAATAAGATCAGATGATATGTATAAGTAAATGTCAGGTTAAATAAATGACCATGTAAAAATGTGTTTGTATAAGATAAGTTGTTTATAAATCAATGTCTTGTGAAAAGTATGTTATTTGTATAAAATGTTCTATGTCTCAATATTGAAATGATTCAAATAACGTTACGACATATAATACCATACAAACACTTATATATAGGAAGTACCAGCGGCGTATCCACCATGCTTGTATCATATTACACACGCATCGTTACTCAATCACTTAATCAAACCAAACCAACCAATGTAAGAAGTCTATGTTTAAACCAATTGTCAGAATGTATTGAATAATATGTCAAAGTGTTCATGTCAAGATGTAAATCATATCAAAATGTCTATGTCAAATATTCATGTCAAATGTCTATGTCAAATATCCATGTCAAATGTCTATGTCAAATATCCATGTCAAATGTCTATGTCAAAATGTCATGTATGGCAAGTGAAATGTCTCAAACTAAACCATATGCACAAAAACAAAGTATTGAAGTAAAACTTGGTTTAAATCAAAGCTATGTTTTGTGTAAATGCATGCAACTATTTAATATGAACATTTATGCGGTATTGTGAAAATGCATACATCCAAGCCTGGCGACTGTGGTGATAAACCCTTTAAACAAATTAAAGGTCTATCTGTCTTAATGTCAACGAATTCGGTCATTCCTTTCTGTCCCCTTACCCTGGGATGTCCGGAACGGGAGTTGTCAATTCCTATGGTACCACTACCTACTAACGAACGGCGTAGCTAATGTTAATGGATATATTGTCCCATGTAAACAAACCAAATGTCATAACAAAATGTGAGCATGTGAAAACAATGCACTAAGTATGTAATCAAATGAACATACATAGCGTGAAATGTCATGTAAAACGATGTACTAAGTAATGCACACAATGGGCATACCTAGCATGAAATGTCATGTAAAACGATGTACTGAGTAATGCACACAATGGGCATACCTAGCATGAAATGTCATATAAAACGATGTACTAAGTAATGCACGCAATGGGCATACCTAGCATGAAATGTAATGTAAAACAATGTACCAAGTAATGCACACAATGGGCACACCTAGCATGAAATGCCATGTAAAACAATGTACTATAATGTACTAACGAACATAGCAGGTATATGATGTGAAAACAGGAAAGCATGAAAGTAACAAGTAGGCACATGTGTTCCACCCCAAAACAGTTTGGAAAACAGTAAAAGAGGGGTCTATGTACTCACTTGAGATTGCTCAGTTGTCAAAAGATAACCACCAAGTAATGCTATAGATCTCGGAATCAAACGGCACCTAATATAGGTAACTATGTTAATAAACCGGACCTAAATCGGAAGATTGGATAGAATGAGGTTTCGTAAACCAAACGAGTGTAGAGACTCGTGTCATTTGGTTTAACAAAGCCTACATACTAAATGAAACTTAACATAATTGTTTACGACCCATTATGACCCGTTTAGGAAGCTTATGCTACTTTAACGCGTCGTGCGCGTGAAACGCGTTTGGACCGCCTAACTAGTCCTATGACAGGTATTATATGCCTAAACATGTTACATAATCAGTTACGTGACAAAAGTTTAGGTTACATATGCTTAATTACCAATTATGTATGAAAAGGGTATTCTGGTAATTTACCTAAGGCATATAAACTACCTATCATGCAACTACTTAAACGATGTGACCATAGGGTATAACCTCGGAAGGTTATTCCCTACCTACTATGGTCACCTACTGTGTTTGGTCGGATCCTAATGATCGACCAAACTGGGTCGGGTTCGAGGTATAAGCGATTTATTAGATCGCTTACCCTACGACCCTAGACAACGTGGTAATCAGTAGGCATAGTCCCAAGGGACTATGACCATCGTGATTACAATCACGTTGCGAAGTTCTAACGAACTTCGCATTGACCATTACTGGTCAACGCTGAAAGTCAAACAAAGTTTGACTTTCTGACTCGAAAAGCAGTAAAAATAAGGAAAAGAACGAAAGAATACTTACGAAGGGTCCCCGAATGCTAACCCAGATCAAAATAGCTCAGGTATGAAACGAAGGTTCCAACTTAGAGCTTTCTTAATCAGATTTGTGGGTTTTGGGGTTGTGGGTGGATGGGTATTTATAGAATTCGGGTAACCGTTGAGATCGTTTCTTGGAAAAGGGGAAAAGATCTAGCCCGTACACTTGTTGAAATGTTATGGAACCACATATGCTCCTTAACTTTGTGACACATCATCTTAAACATGTGGTTAAGGATTTAAGTGGCTGCAACTTGTGATAAAAACACTGAATCTGGTCCAGATAGGGGCTCGCGTGACGCTAAGGACCCTCGCGTCACGCTAGGCCCCTGTTTTGGCAGATTTTGCAGAAATGGTCCCTGCACTTTGTTTAAGCGATTTTCGATGCGTTTGAACCCCGTTAACCTCATTTCAAGGCTCTAAAATGAAGTTAAAGTATAGGGAACTCAAAACATACTCAAAAATATGCCGGATGATGGTTCGTTTGGTCGTACGAACGCGATGTTCGCTTAATTACGACGAAATGCGCATAAGCGCGAAAAACGATCCAAATGACGCGACGAATGGATTTTTCCTAAGGCGATCACTAAAATAAAATATAGTCATGCTTTCATAAATTTTTGGATGTCCAGATGTATTCAGAACGTAAGTTATGCGCGAAAATGCAAACTTGTGCACTTTTTGACACTTTTAGTCCCTGAATGTCCCAAAAGTTTATTTTAGCACACTAAACCCCTCAAAGCCTATTTCTAAGCTATGTAAATGATATTTAAGGTGTGTTTAACTTATGGTCATGTTCCGGAATGTTCGTTACAGTTCAAATTGACATACTTTCGCAGTTTGTCATATTTAGTCCCTGTAAGCGAATTAACTTGTTTTTGCCATACCAAAGCCTTCAAAACTTATTTCTAAGTTATGTAAAGGTTATTTAAGGTATGTTGAGTATATGTTGATGTTCCGGAGTATTTCTCGCATTAAACTGAGTACGTTTACGCACTAGTTTGCGTATAACTCTCCAGAAAGTGATGTAGAGTTTGAAATTGGATAAAAGTCAAAACATGAAAAATGTAAAACATAACAAAACAAACATTGTGATCAAATAACATTGTTTTATTGATAACAGAACTGTTCATAGTGATTACAAGCACAGTTGTTACAGTCTCCCCTACTTGTGGAAATTTCGTCCCGAAATTTATTTAGAGGAAACTCGTGGAAAAAGATGCGGATATTTCGCTTTCATTTGATCTTCGCGTTCCCAAGTAAACTCAGGTCCACGCTTAGCTTCCCAGCGAACTTTGACCAAAGGAATGCGCTTGCGTTTAAGCCACTTGACTTCACGTTCCATGATTTCCACTGGTTTCTCAACAAATTTCAGTGTTTTGCCAACACGAATTTCGTCAAGCGGTATGGAGAAGTTCTCTTCAGCTGTACACTTCTTGAGATTGGACACGTGAAAAGTTGGATGAACATTTCCCAGTTCAGGAGGTAACTCAAGTCTGTAGGCTACCTTTCCGATTCTTTCGACGATCTTGAATGGTCCAACGTATCTAGGTGCAAGTTTTCCTTTCTTTCCAAATCTGATCACACCTTTCCAAGGTGAGACCTTAAGTAATACTCGATCACCGACTTGAAATTCAAAGGCTTTGCGTTTTGGGTCCGCGTAAATCTTCTGACGGCTTCTAGCTGCCTGAAGATTATCACGAACCTTCTTGACCATGTCAGTTGTCTCTAAAATGAGGGCAGGTCCAGTAAGTTGAGCCTCGCCAATCTCATTCTAGCAGACTGGTGAACGACATTTTCGACCATAGAGAGCTTCGAAAGGAGCCATTCCGATGCTAGTGTGATAACTGTTGTTGTAGGAGAATTCAATCAATTTAAGATGTGAATCCCAGCTACCACCAAAATCGATCACACAAGCTCTTAGCATATCCTCCAGAGTCTGGATTGTTCTCTCAGATTGACCATCCGTTTGCGGATGATAAGCTGTGCTCAGATTAAGTTGGGTCCCCATAGCAGATTGCATGGTTCTCCAAAAATGAGAAGTGAAACGAGCATCTCTGTCAGAAATGATGTTCAACGGAACACCATGTCGAGCTACAATTTCATCTACATAGATTTGAGCAAGTCTGTCAGTAGGAAAATCCTCGCGGATTGGCAAGAAATGTGCTGACTTTGTAAGACGATCAACGACTACCCAGATGGCATCATGACCTTTCTTTGTGCGCGGGAGTTTGGTAACGAGATCCATAGTAATGTTTTCCCATTTCCAAAATGGGATCTCTGGTTGCTCCAATAAACCAGAAGGACGTTGATGTTCAGCCTTAACCTTAAGACAAGTAAGGCATTTTGACACGTATAAGGCAATGTCTTTCTTCATACCAGGCCACCAATAGTGAATACGAAGATCCTTATACATCTTATCTGAGCCCGGATGAATAGAATAACGAGACTTATGGGCTTCATCCATAAGCAAGGTACGAAGATCATCCTGGCTTGGGACCCACAAACGGTCCATGAAGTAATATGATCCATTGTCCTTCAGTTCCAAAGCAGGCGTTATGTGATAGGGAAATTCCTTATCCATTAAACCCTGTGAAACACAAGATTGCTGGGCTAGAGAAATGCGGGCTTGAATATCGGATCGAGCTTGAATAACAGATTGAACACGTACACAATGAAGCTTAGTACGTTCCTTGCGACTCAATGCATCAGCTACGACATTCGCCTTACCAGGATGGTAGCGAATTTCGCAGTCATAGTCGTTTAGTAGCTCAACCCAACGTCGCTGTCTCATGTTGAGTTCTTTCTGGTTGAAGATATGCTGAAGACTTTTGTGGTCAGTGAAAACCACACATTTTGTACCGTACAAATAGTGTCTCCAGATTTTGAGAGCAAAGACAACTGCACCCAACTCAAGATCATGAGTGGTGTAGTTCTTCTCATGTATCTTCAATTGCCTCGATGCATAGGCTATGACTTTGTTCCTCTGCATCAGAACACAGCCAAGACCTAATTTAGATGCATCGCAATACACGACAAAATCATCATCACCCTCAGGCAATGATAGAACAGGCGCATCGCAAAGCTTCTGCTTCAAGTGTTGAAAAGCTTCCTCTTGTTTGTATCCCCAATAAAAGGGCATTTTCTTCTGAGTTAGAGCAGTTAGAGGCACTGCAATTTTAGAGAAGTTTTCGATGAAGCGGCGATAATAACCCGCTAGACCAAGAAAAGAACGAACTTCAGTAGGAGTAGAAGGCGTATCCCAATCCTTAATCGCACTGATCTTGGAGGGATCTACATGAATACCTCGTTCGTTGATAATATGTCCTAAAAATTGAACCTCTTTAAGCCAGAATTCACACTTGGAGAATTTGGCGAAAAGTTGCTCTTTCTTTAGGAGTTCAAGAGTAAGACGAAGATGTTGCTCATGCTCAGCTCGTGTCTTAGAGTAAATCAAAATGTCATCGATAAAAACAATGACGAACTGATCCAAATAAGGTTTGCAGACCCTATTCATTAAGTCCATGAAAACAGCAGGAGCATTAGTCAAACCGAATGGCATGACTGTGAACTCGTAATGTCCATAACGAGTACGGAATGCTGTCTTCGGAATGTCTTCTTCTTGCACCCGAAGTTGATGATACCCGGATCGCAGATCAATCTTCGAAAAATAAGAAGCGCCTTGTAACTGATCAAAGAGGTCGTCTATGCGAGGTAGAGGATATCGATTTTTGATGGTAAGCTTGTTAAGCTCACGATAATCGATACACATCCTAAAGGATCCATCCTTCTTCTTGACAAAAAGAACGGGAGCACCCCAAGGTGAAAAACTAGGACGTATAAAATCTTTGTCAGAGAGCTCCTGAAGCTGTTTAGACAACTCTTGCATCTCAGACGGTGCAAGACGATATGGAGCTCTGGCAATGGGATTCGCACCAGGTACGAGATCAATGCGGAACTCGACTTGGCGTGCTGGAGGTAGACCAGGTAAATCTTCAGGGAACACTTCAGAATAATCCCGAATGACAGGAATATCTGAAATAGACTTACCCTTGCCTTTATCTTCTGTAACATGTGCTAAGAAAGCCACATAGTTCTTCTGCAGATACTTCCGAGCTTTAAAACAAGACATGAGTCTGAGACCACCGGTAGGCTTCTCACCTTGAACTTGCAGGATCTCGCCTGTCGAAAGTGGCACACGAACAATCTTCTTAGAACAAACTATCTCTGCGTGATGCTTGGATAACCAATCCATTCCCACAATAACGTCAAAGCTTCCAAGTTGCATAGGCACGAGGTCAATAGGAAAAAGATGGTCGTTAAGATTCAATTGGCAGTTGTGAAGAACAGAATCAAGAACAATGGGTTCACCATTAGCAACCTCTACTGTCAAAGATTTGCCTAGTTTCGTTCTAGACACGCGAAGCATTTGCTCAAAGGACAAAGACACGAAACTTTTATCGGCACCAGAATCGAAAAGAACAGATGCAGGCTGATTATTAATAAAGAACGTACCGTTCACCACATTATCGTCAGCCTGTGCCTCTTGGGCATTCATGTTAAAAACTCGGCCTCGAGCCGGAGCCGGATTCTGGTTCTGGTTCTGGTTCTGGTTGGCTAGCCTTGGACACCGGTTCCTGTAGTGGGTCAGATCCCCACAATTGTAACAAGCACCTGGTGGGTATTGTGGTCGTGCAGCTTGACCCTGTTGCGGAGCAGCTTGTTGAGCCGGGTTCTGAACCGCGGGATTTTGAGCAGATCGACAAAAATTGGCGAGATGGCCTGATTTCCCACAGTTAGTACAGAAACGGCATGGAAGTTGCGGCTGGTGGTGACTGTTGCATCTATTGCACAAAGGTGCATTCCCTGAATAGGGTTTCTTTGCTGGAGGCTGTGCAGGTTGGTTGAGAGCTGCCTGATTAGCTTGGGCAGTGATAGCAAAATTTTGAGAAGCCTTACGCTTCTTTGACCTCTTCGAGGAACCAGAGTTCTTTCCATTCAAGTTTTGACCTTTCTTGCTATCTTCCTTGTCAGCCGACTGCTTCTTGCCCTTGTCACCCTTCCTGTGTAACTTGTTCTTCCGGATTTGTGACTCAGTCAATGTCGCAGATAACTCGATCGCCTGACGAAGTGTGGCAGGGTTACTACCAGTAAGAATGTCTTGTACCGAGTCGGGTAGGCCATCGATGTATCTCTCGATAGCCTTGTCGAGTGGGGTGACCATTGTTGGGCAAAGCAGACTCAATTCTTCAAACCGATCAGTATAAGCCCTGTGCTCGCCACTATCTTGCTTCAATACATCAAACTCTTTCTCCAAAGCTCGCTGTTCATGGCGAGGACAGAATTCCCTCATCATAAGGGCTCTAAGTTCAGCCCATGTCTGTGCGAGAGCAACTTCTGCACCCCGGTCTCTCATAACCCCGTTCCACCATGTCAAAGCCCTCTTCTGAAATACACTCGAGGAGAACTCGACCTTGCGATTATCCGGACACTGCACATGGCGAAAAGTATTCTCTATGCTCTCAAACCACTGAAGAAGCCCAGTCGCTCCCTCAGAACCACTAAACTTGAGTGGTTTAGCCTGGTTAAAATCCTTGTATTTGCACGGACCATTGTTGTTGTTGTTGGCCTGGTTCCATTGAGCAAAGAGATTTGGAAACTGAGCAGCCATCTGCTGCGCAATAATTTCTGCCAGCTCGGCAGTTGCTATCTGATTCTCGCGTCGAGGAGGCATTCTAAAAGAGGAAAACATGAAAAGAACGAGTGAGATGATTGGATGAAAAGAATGAGATGATAAAAACAAGAATTGCAAACAGCATAGATGGTGGTCATTCGTCCGTATCACAAAGCAAACAAACGACTCACAGTGACTAATCAAAGTAAATGGGTCAAAAATAATGTATTAGCGAAGACATGCTCGCCTATAAGTGAACACTCACTCCAAGAATTCCCAGGTAAGCACAACTGGTCTCGCGTCTGGTTGAGATGTATACGAAGTGCTTGCCTAGACAGAAAACTCAGAATACAGGCATTCACCCTTCCAGTTTGCACATGTTCACATTATTTAAAACCCAAAACTTTTGACGAGATTTTGAAAATTAGAAGGCACAAGGCCAAAAACCAATACTGAAAAGGGTTCAAAACCATAAAACAGAGGGTTCAAAACCTTACAATTGAGGGTTCAAAACCTTGTAAAAATTTATTCAAAAACAGATGATTGTTTTTCAAAAATCGTTTCAGAAAAATTTTGGTTCCTTGTTTTGTTAATCACCTAAGGATAGGTGATGTACATGTTTTAAGATCTAAACACAAGATAACTTGTGTTAGGTTCCTAGAAAAGTTATAGTCTAGGTCAAAGCATTACTAATAACCTAATTCCCTATAACCATTGGCTCTGATACCAACTCTTCTGTCACACCCCGACCGCGTAAAACAACAAATCGCGGCGGAAACATCGGGGCGTGTTGCGACAGAATTAATTGTCTCATAACCATGGCATACAAAGTTTTATTTATTTATTAAACAAGGGTGTTTCATTGTTTCAAACAGGTAATTAAAGAGTTCAGAACACAATTAAACATAGTCTATCTTCTTTTAAAGTTTCTAAGGCACAGGTCCGCCCTAGTATCGTGATCAACATCCTATGGAAAAGCACCTGAAAACACATGTGAAAATAGGTACGTCAGCATAAAAATGCCTGTGAGATACATAGGTTTGTGAAAATAGGATTCATGACTTGTATTTGAGAAAACGTTTAGTCATGAACCTTGTAATTTGCTTTGTCTTGTAAATCATTTGAATAACAATAAGATCAGATGATATGTATAAGTAAATGTCAGGTTAAATAAATGACCATGTAAAAATGTGTTTGTATAAGATAAGTTGTTTATAAATCAATGTCTTGTGAAAAGTATGTTATTTGTATAAAATGTTCTATGTCTCAATATTGAAATGATTCAAATAACGTTACGACATATAATACCATACAAACACTTATATATAGGAAGTACCAGCGGCGTATCCACCATGCTTGTATCATATTACACACGCATCGTTACTCAATCACTTAATCAAACCAAACCAACCAATGTAAGAAGTCTATGTTTAAACCAATTGTCAGAATGTATTGAATAATATGTCAAAGTGTTCATGTCAAGATGTAAATCATATCAAAATGTCTATGTCAAATATTCATGTCAAATGTCTATGTCAAATATCCATGTCAAATGTCTATGTCAAATATCCATGTCAAATGTCTATGTCAAAATGTCATGTATGGCAAGTGAAATGTCTCAAACTAAACCATATGCACAAAAACAAAGTATTGAAGTAAAACTTGGTTTAAATCAAAGCTATGTTTTGTGTAAATGCATGCAACTATTTAATATGAACATTTATGCGGTATTGTGAAAATGCATACATCCAAGCCTGGCGACTGTGGTGATAAACCCTTTAAACAAATTAAAGGTCTATCTGTCTTAATGTCAACGAATTCGGTCATTCCTTTCTGTCCCCTTACCCTGGGATGTCCGGAACGGGAGTTGTCAATTCCTATGGTACCACTACCTACTAACGAACGGCGTAGCTAATGTTAATGGATATATTGTCCCATGTAAACAAACCAAATGTCATAACAAAATGTGAGCATGTGAAAACAATGCACTAAGTATGTAATCAAATGAACATACATAGCGTGAAATGTCATGTAAAACGATGTACTAAGTAATGCACACAATGGGCATACCTAGCATGAAATGTCATGTAAAACGATGTACTGAGTAATGCACACAATGGGCATACCTAGCATGAAATGTCATATAAAACGATGTACTAAGTAATGCACGCAATGGGCATACCTAGCATGAAATGTAATGTAAAACAATGTACCAAGTAATGCACACAATGGGCACACCTAGCATGAAATGCCATGTAAAACAATGTACTATAATGTACTAACGAACATAGCAGGTATATGATGTGAAAACAGGAAAGCATGAAAGTAACAAGTAGGCACATGTGTTCCACCCCAAAACAGTTTGGAAAACAGTAAAAGAGGGGTCTATGTACTCACTTGAGATTGCTCAGTTGTCAAAAGATAACCACCAAGTAATGCTATAGATCTCGGAATCAAACGGCACCTAATATAGGTAACTATGTTAATAAACCGGACCTAAATCGGAAGATTGGATAGAATGAGGTTTCGTAAACCAAACGAGTGTAGAGACTCGTGTCATTTGGTTTAACAAAGCCTACATACTAAATGAAACTTAACATAATTGTTTACGACCCATTATGACCCGTTTAGGAAGCTTATGCTACTTTAACGCGTCGTGCGCGTGAAACGCGTTTGGACCGCCTAACTAGTCCTATGACAGGTATTATATGCCTAAACATGTTACATAATCAGTTACGTGACAAAAGTTTAGGTTACATATGCTTAATTACCAATTATGTATGAAAAGGGTATTCTGGTAATTTACCTAAGGCATATAAACTACCTATCATGCAACTACTTAAACGATGTGACCATAGGGTATAACCTCGGAAGGTTATTCCCTACCTACTATGGTCACCTACTGTGTTTGGTCGGATCCTAATGATCGACCAAACTGGGTCGGGTTCGAGGTATAAGCGATTTATTAGATCGCTTACCCTACGACCCTAGACAACGTGGTAATCAGTAGGCATAGTCCCAAGGGACTATGACCATCGTGATTACAATCACGTTGCGAAGTTCTAACGAACTTCGCATTGACCATTACTGGTCAACGCTGAAAGTCAAACAAAGTTTGACTTTCTGACTCGAAAAGCAGTAAAAATAAGGAAAAGAACGAAAGAATACTTACGAAGGGTCCCCGAATGCTAACCCAGATCAAAATAGCTCAGGTATGAAACGAAGGTTCCAACTTAGAGCTTTCTTAATCAGATTTGTGGGTTTTGGGGTTGTGGGTGGATGGGTATTTATAGAATTCGGGTAACCGTTGAGATCGTTTCTTGGAAAAGGGGAAAAGATCTAGCCCGTACACTTGTTGAAATGTTATGGAACCACATATGCTCCTTAACTTTGTGACACATCATCTTAAACATGTGGTTAAGGATTTAAGTGGCTGCAACTTGTGATAAAAACACTGAATCTGGTCCAGATAGGGGCTCGCGTGACGCTAAGGACCCTCGCGTCACGCTAGGCCCCTGTTTTGGCAGATTTTGCAGAAATGGTCCCTGCACTTTGTTTAAGCGATTTTCGATGCGTTTGAACCCCGTTAACCTCATTTCAAGGCTCTAAAATGAAGTTAAAGTATAGGGAACTCAAAACATACTCAAAAATATGCCGGATGATGGTTCGTTTGGTCGTACGAACGCGATGTTCGCTTAATTACGACGAAATGCGCATAAGCGCGAAAAACGATCCAAATGACGCGACGAATGGATTTTTCCTAAGGCGATCACTAAAATAAAATATAGTCATGCTTTCATAAATTTTTGGATGTCCAGATGTATTCAGAACGTAAGTTATGCGCGAAAATGCAAACTTGTGCACTTTTTGACACTTTTAGTCCCTGAATGTCCCAAAAGTTTATTTTAGCACACTAAACCCCTCAAAGCCTATTTCTAAGCTATGTAAATGATATTTAAGGTGTGTTTAACTTATGGTCATGTTCCAGAATGTTCGTTACAGTTCAAATTGACATACTTTCGCAGTTTGTCATATTTAGTCCCTGTAAGCGAATTAACTTGTTTTTGCCATACCAAAGCCTTCAAAACTTATTTCTAAGTTATGTAAAGGTTATTTAAGGTATGTTGAGTATATGTTGATGTTCCGGAGTATTTCTTGCATTAAACTGAGTACGTTTACGCACTAGTTTGCGTATAACTCTCCAGAAAGTGATGTAGAGTTTGAAATTGGATAAAAGTCAAAACATGAAAAATGTAAAACATAACAAAACAAACATTGTGATCAAATAACATTGTTTTATTGATAACAGAACTGTTCATAGTGATTACAAGCACAGTTGTTACACTCTGTTACGAGCTTCATCCAGGTTCCTGCATGGATTCATTACAAGATCCTGGCAAAATTGAGAATCTTTTTGTAATCCCATCTTGAAAGCTTGCACAGCTGTTGCAACATCAAGATGTGGGATATCTAAAGATTCCCGGCTAAACTTGTTCACATAATCTCTTAAGGATTCCTGTGGTCCTTGAGTTATCCTGTAGAGATCACTGGTTAGTTTTTCAAAACTTCGACTGTAAGAAAATTGACTATTAAATAAATTGACTAAGTGAGCAAATGATGTGATTGAGTGTGGTGGAACGTTTAGGAGCCATTTTAAGGCTGATCCTGTTAAAGTAGAGCCAAAACCCTTGCAGAGGCATGCTTCCTTGAGATCCGGGGGGATAGGATTGATTTCCATCCTTTCCCTATATTGAGCAATATGCTCTTCAGGATCCGTGGTCCCGTCGTAGAGCTTCATGTTAGGGGTTTGAAATCTCTTTGGGATTTCAGCATCACATATAGGATATGCAAATCGAGATATCTTGTGGCTATCCTGGGATACTTCTGGAATCGGCTGGACTACCCCAGGTATACTAGATATCATATCCTTTAACTTTTGAAGCTCCCTGGAAAGTGCTGATGTCATACCTGCATCCTGCAAAGATCCAATACCATTAGTAGCAAGAGTATTATTATTATTAGACATGTTACCAGTCTGAGGATTCTGGCCATGTCCTGAAGCATAACCTGAACTTCTCATAGTTGACACCCTAACCAAAGAGGGTATCTCAGGAATATGACTCTGGGAATGGCAAGGCACAATATTCCCCCTGTTATCCTCAGTATATACTGCTGAACTGAAGTTCAAAGCTCTGGGCTGCAAGGGAGTAACAGTATCCTCAGTGGGCCTGCTTGAGCTAGATTTCAAGAGTTGTATCTCTCTCATCAGTATTTGGTTGGTCTCCTGCTGTTGCTTCATCTGATCCTGTATACTACCCAATAAAGTTAGAATTTCATCATTAGAGGCTAAAACAGGAGCAGATCCCTGAATATTCCGAGTGGGGATAATATCCTGAGGCTGTGAAGAAGCTTGCATCCTTGGAGGAGGTGGTGGGAGCACCGAACCAATCGTTGCAGATGTTGTAGCAGACACGGCAGAAGAGCTCATGTTTGATCTTGAAGCCATTGAAAAGAGTGTAGCAAAAAGTTTTGAAAATAGAAAACCAAGTAATGATTTTGCAAAAGCTTTTAGTAGAAATAGCACCACTTGCCCCACGGTGGGCGCCAAATTGTTTTGGTCAAAAATTACCTAAGCAATTTAGTGATCAAATTAGTTAAGTGAGGTAGTGTGCTAAGAATGTGTATTGAAAATATCCTAATTTAGTTGTTTGCAAAAGACAGTGTTCAGGATATAGCTCAGGATACCGAGCTATATCTATGATCAAACAATGAGCAAAAAGTAAAAGGTGACACGAGATGTACGAGGAAAGCCCTTGATCCGTCTAGATCGTCGGCACAAAACCTCAGGAGCTGACAATCGCAGCTGCCTTGTTCTTCTTATTACTTCAAATGTCAGGATACAGTGCAGGATATTGACCAGATCGCTATTATGTGTTACAATGTTATTCAGAAAGTGAGAGTTGCGAGAGAAAGTGTGAGAGCTCGAGAGTAGTGAGTGTGATGTCCTATTTGATCTGGTTTATCCGTCTATTTATATCTATGAAATGAAAACAAAATCTCCTATAAATGGGGGATGCCAGCGAATATTCCTTAGTTAACGTTGGACACCAAGTAAAGCGGCCTCAACGTCTTTCTTCGAACAACTTGGACCGAGTCTTCAGGGGAAGAGGTCTTCACGAACGTTGCAACCTTGAACTCGTACTCCTGCACATAATCCGTTAGTAATCCTCAGGATATAGTATCAGGATGCTACCAATACCCTGACTTAATATCCTGATGATGAACACATATTATGCAATCAAGATACCATCCAGGATATGGGCTCAGAATTTCACCCATAACAGTGATGATCCTAAAGGTTTTCTTATAATCTTCCACCAATGTTAAACCTATTGTGTAATGTGGTTAGCATAGGTTAAACATGATCCATTTTTATATTCAAATAAAATCTTTGGGTGGGGCCACTATGTTGGCCGATTGTAGGTGGGGGGGGGGGTCTTAGGCTAGGTGGTAACCATTAGTTAGGTTATATGGTTAAAAATCAAGTATTAGTTAGGTTAGTTAGTTACTAGTTGTTATATAACGTGTTATGATGTTCGGGGACCATAACTAGCTTGGTAATGCTAAAACAATGCTTCTAGTGAAAATTTGGTGTTTCGGGTAGTGTCCGGTTGATCGGTTAGTTACCGGTTCGTTAAGGTGCTAAACTATGCAGTTTAGTGTGCTTTATGTTACCTTTTGTGACAGTTTTGATTCTCGACACTTAGGAAAGCATTCAGGACCATTTAACCATAATTCTTCATGATATTAGAGTGTTTAAATGCTGAATTTTGCTGATTTCTGTAGAATTCTGCAGTTTGTGTGAGTTTTAGGCACTTTCAGGCACTTAAACTATCTCTAGGAAGGCAGTTTTGTGATCCTTACTTTCCTACACACTATACTAGTGTCATACTTGGTTTCTGCCTCATTATGTGTCTCAATACAATGTCTGTCTATGTACTGAACTCCGTCAGCATTTTTCTGATTTATCTGATAACTGTGCTACCTTTGTTTCGTGCATCATTTGAATCAACGAAGTTTGCATGCAATAATGGTATGTCTTTTGCAATATGTAATGCATATGTATGCACAATAGCAATAACCAGAAAGCAATTCAAGTCATTAATTGAAATTCAGCACAGTCATTAAGCACTAATCATTGTTTAATAATTGTACGGATACCTGGAATTTTGACAGTTTTCACAGTTTTGATGTGTATAAGACTTGAAATGACTTGAATAGCACACATACAGAAATCTACGAATCCAATATAAGTGTTGAATCCATATATTGAACTAGTGAACACTTGACTTCATAATATATCTCTTTCATAGAAATTTTGGCAGCATAACATTTCTTTTACACACCTTTCAAAAAGCTCCAAAGTTGAAATTATGAGTTCATGCGCACAGACTAGTCCATTTATAGACTATCCTGGTCCGTGCGCAGGACTCTTGCATTTGGGTGTCTCATGCGTGCGTAGGACTCCTTCGTACACATAAGTCCCTTTTACAATACAATACAAAACAAAATCAAACTCATACATTTTACTGCCTATACATACAGACTCAAACAAAGATGAAGGCATTAGACATAATTACACCAACATGCGAAACTTATCAGAGAAACTCAGATCAACCTGAATTAATCACACCTTCCGGACAACAGTCTTTCGTACAATCAAAACTCAGACAAACACTTTCAAACAGTACTCCGAAGTATAAACTCAAAACCCGAAAGTTTCGAAAACTCTGGACAAGATCAATAAACTCATAATACTCTCTTCTGAATTACTCAGTCAGAGCCTGATACACACCCTAAGACTTGATGAATAATCCGGAATCCTAACAAACTTAAAAAACCTGGAACTAATAGTTATCACTTCAGTATCTCTCTAGAACACCTGATGTGTTCTCTGGATAATCACGAACCTAGCTAATTCAACCCAAAATCCTCATATCTTAACCAACTTCAAGCAACTTTTCTGCCGAAATCAGATCTAAGCTAAACCGAACTTAAACCTAATCAAAATCCATCGCAAGTCTGCTAAATTCTAATGGAAATTTGCTGAAAAACACCAAAAAACCACTAAAAATGTTGAAAATGCAGAAACAACGTCTCGTCTCTTTAATCTAAACCTCAAATCAAATGCCTACAGTAGTACGAGCACTCTCTATACAGAGCGAGCCTATTCTGATACCACTTGTAAGGTCACCTAAAACTCAACTATATGGATCAAATCAACAACAATATATATCAGGTTGTGCGGAATCCATCTTGAAGATGTACACATTGTAGACACATAATAGAAATTTGTAGAAACACAAAGAATTCACCAAAATTGAGATCGTATTAAACACGCAGTTTACAAGGTCTGCAAATCTGCCAAAAGTCTACTAAATACATCACACATACCATATTTATAGGCTAAAAGCAATAGTCTGGAACTTTTATTAGTTATGGACTTCTAATCCTATACTACAGAACAAACTGTCCACGGGAACAAATCTCTGAACTTACAATATATCCGGAACACTTTAAACTCAATAGTCTGGAACTTTTATTAGTTACGGACTTCTAACCCCATACTACATAATAAATTGTCCATGGGAACAAATCCCTGAACTTACAATATATCTGGAACACTTTAAACTAACCCGGGACACACTTGTTTTGGGGTATATACAAAACCTGGACAAACTTTATACTTAGACAAATTTACATCAATTCAAATAAAACCAAAATTTACATTTTAGACCCTTATCAATCCAAGAGTTGTCAAATCCAGCACTAAATCACTTCAGTGCATTTACATCTCTCAACTTGAAGCGAAAAGATGGTCCTTTTTAGGGAGGTAATGAAGAAAGAAAAAGATCAATTAGGTTAATGAGAATAAGGTCACACCCCCATTGAGGTTGGCGGTTTGGGTCTTACACCTCTTCGAGATGCCAATATTGCCTTTTTAATCAAATGGTGGTGGCGTTTTAAAACTGAACCACAAGCTATTTGGAGAAAGGTGGTTTCCTCAATCCATTTTAGCAATCGATCATAGCCTATTCTCCCTTATTCTAAAAGCATCAGTGGTACTTGGAGTTCTATTGCTAAGCCCCAAAACCATCTTACCCATATAAATATCGAGTTAGGTTTAATTAAAGGAGAGGCGAAAAAGGAGACAAAATTCGGCATTGTCTTGACCCGTGGATTTCCCCAACCCCACTTCAGTCTCTTTACCCATACATTTTCAGCTTGAGAACATTAAAAATAGTTTGTTAGGCGATTCTTTCGATTGGTCTAATAACAAGGTTAGCTGGAAATGGGCTAGAAGGATTCAGATTGGTCTGGTCATGAAGAATCAGAACTTGCAGACCTGCTACTTCTTTCGCAATTCCAGCCTTCTTCCGAGGCTGATAAGTGGATATCGACTGAAGATTCCAGCAGGTTTTTCTTAGTTTCTTCTATGAAATTGGTACTTTAGCTTTTTCTCATTCTATTTCGTAGGTACCCATTTTCAAATGGAATAACAAAGTCCCTAAGAAAGTGAATATCTTTGCCTAGAGAGTGTGCTAAAATAGAATCACCACTCTAAATGAATTAGCAAAGAGAAACATTATTGTGGGTTCCATCAAGTGCAAGTTTTCTTCGGATTTGGACGAATCAGCAAGGCATCTTCTAGTTTCATGCATTTGGGCAACTCAATTATGGCAACTTATCTTTCTTGGTGTAATATTGCTCCATTATATGATTTCATGGTACATGACCTCTTCTCAATTCATGAAGCTATCAATCTGGGATGTCGGAAAAAGGAAATCCTTCAACGTATTATTCTCATTGCTTGCTCGTGCATTTGGAAAACAAGAAACGAGATGGTATTTTTCAAGTAATAGAAAGAGCATTAATCTTGTAATGAGCGATATAAACATGTTAAGTTTCTTTTGGATTAGCAATAGATCGAATATTAAGGATCTAGTTTGCTTGTTTTGTTGTTTTTTCTAGCTTCTTGTTTGTGTTCGTAATGAAATTCGCCGTTCAAAAAAAAAAGTTTTACCAGTGTAACTACAAAAACAAAAAGTAAACAAATACGCTGAGTAATACCACCCACCCATGTTCTTCTCTCCATTTTTATTACCTCTCCCTGTTGACCATCTTAGGTCATCGAATATCATCTTCGGTCACCCTCTCCTTAACATTTATAAATTTTGGATTCACCTTATTATGGGTGGGTTTTGACAACTAGAATGACCGAGTCCTGGTTTTCATGAAAAGGCAAAAATGTCATTTTACATGAAAGTAGCATATTTCTTAGTGTTAGTTAGCAAAATGGATAAAAAGCATAACGCCGGGTGACCAGTATATTATAAGACCATGCGTAATGGGGCGTTTTTTGTAAAAAAATTTGCCCGAAAACGCCCTATAACGCCCACCCCCCATTACAGGGGGCGTTATGGGGCGTTATTTTCAAAGAAAATGGAAGTGGGCGTGATTTTTAAAACGCTGAATGGAGTCTGACAACCTACTTTTTGGCCAATGGGAGTTTGACAACCTACTTTTTGCATGTGCTTGTGTTTTGACCAGCCAACCATTTGTTTCCTTTTTTTTTTTTTTTAATTATTGAATGGGGGTTATTGGGGCATTATGGGGCATTATACCCACTACACCACTTTTGCTATAATGCCCCCTTGCTGACTAGGACGCCACGTGTCGTATAATGCCCCATGGTGGGGGCATTATAGCCTTCTACCACTACGCATGGCCTAATATGACAATAGTTAGCAAAATGGATAAAAACATAACACCGGATGACCAATATAATATAATATGACAATATCCGTAATTTCTCGAACCTAAAGACCAAAACTAAAATCATGACATATTACACATCACAATACATGTAATTTTTTCTAAACAAAATCATAAATTTTTAATTTTAAAATCCATAATTTCTAATTTCTCGAACCTAAAAGACCAAAACTAAAATTTAATCATATTACACATCACAATCCGTGTAATTTACTCTAAACAAAATCATATATATATATATATATATAGGGGACCGCTAGAATGAGAACCACCTCTAGTTATGAGAACCGCGAGAACCACACCGTACGGGGCGAAGTGGACCAAATTTTTTTTTCAAAAACGTAGATGCATGTATTATAAACACATTCGTAAAAAAAAAAATTTAAAAAAAATGCCGTGTGTGTAGTTTTTTACACCACAAGTTTGTGGTGTAAAAAACTACACACACGACATTTTTTTAAAAATTTTTTTTTTACGAATGTGTTTATAATACATGCATCTACGTTTTTGAAAAAAAAAATTTGGTCCACCTCGCCCCGGATCAAGTAGTTCTCGCGGTTCTCATAACTAGAGGTGGTTCTCATTCTAGCGGTCCCCTATATATATATATATATATATATATGTATATAGGGAAAGGTTAACATACAAAAAGCCTTATCGTACATCATGTACGCGACGCGCGTAACCGTCCGATCAGGGGAATAATCACGCTTTGGACATGTAATCACGCTTTGGACATGTAATCACGCATGGGGGGTAGTTTTTTTGGGAAAATCACGCATGGGATCCAAAATCACGCACGTTATTTTGATCAAAAATGTAATTACGCATGTTATATACTTTGTCGCGTACGATAATGTAGGATAAGGCCTTTTGTACATTATACTTATTCTATATATATATATATATATATATATATATATATATATATATATATATATATTAATTTTATGTATATTAATTTTAGATCGTTTAATATTTTAAAATTTCAAGATTTATTACGATATATAACATAAGAGTAACATTCAATAAATCATTTCTTAGTACGAATTTATAACAACCACATATTGAATATTATTTCTTATTACGAATTTATAACAACCACATCTTATAAATTTTTTCACACATAATTTATGACAACCATATTTTGACCAAAAAGTTACCTATCAAGTTATCAAGTAGTAACGCGTCAGCCTTATAATTTTATAACGTTTAATATTTTAAGATATGTTCTAAATGTTAAAATCTTGAAATTTCAAGATACTAATACAATATATAACATAAGAGTAAAAATACAATAATCTTTTTCCAGTAAGAATTTATAACAACCATATTTTATATATCTTTTTCACAGAATTCATGAAAACCATATTTTAACAAAAAAAGTTACCTATTAAGTTATCAAGTGGTAACATATGAACCACGTAAGTAACTGCACAAAATTGACACGATAAATGAAAATTGAGTAACTTGAGAGAGGAAAATAAGACTAAGCGACTTTAGTAAAATTCTATCAAGTTTGTGTGAGTTACAATTACACTACAAGTGTATGTTTTACCCATTAAGTGAATCCAAATAATAATTTAACAAACGTCACAAGATTGATCTAAAATAGGCCAAGCATATTTAAACAATTTATCCAATAACTACTTTTGCTTAGAATTAAAAATTACATTAATTGTGATTTTAACATCTAGTACACAAGCAAACAAAGGCATTCTTGCACTTTCCACTAGACTTGGGATCCCATTCTCGCTTACACTTTTGATCACATGCTAATTTGAAGCAAAACATAGGAAACTTTTTTGTGCAAGCTTGATTTCCTTGGTTTGCTAACACATTTCCTGTAGTCATGCAAAAACAGATTAAAGTAAAAAATAATATTTTTTACACATGATAAAAACATAATACAAAGAAAATCAAAGTTACCTAGAGCTTTTCAAACTACTCGACGATTGAAGATCACTCGACGATCGCTTGAAAAATGCCCGAAAAATGTTCGTTCGATTCACGCTTAGTTTGTAAATGAGCCGCTCAGCTCGGTTCGATTTGAAAACGAGCCAAGCATGAGCAAAGGTCCGCTCGCTCGTCGATCGCTCGGTTTCACTCGAATTATTTTTATTAAATAATATATATATATATATATATATATATATATATATACTACTTTAATAAGCATATAGGAAGGGCAAGAATGGTCATTTGCCATTGTACAACCATTTTAAGCACATTATACAACCTTTAAAGCATAAATGTGTTGAAAATCTAAAGCACAAAAAATCACTGGGGCGGCAAAAGAAACTTTGGGCGGCCAGGATTCAATTTTTGAATCCCTTTCCCCATCCCAAGACACTTTTATCATACGCCATTTGTTCCTATTGTTTCTTCTTCCCAGAGAAACCCTAAAACACAAACCTCACAACCATCTCCAAAAAGACACTGATGAACTCATTCACCGTCTCCACAACCCTAAACCATATTCCCCCTTTCTTCAAGGCCTTGTTTCCGAACCCCACGCTTCCAATCGAGACCTGGAGTCTGATATTCAAGAGCTTGATGACAACGAAGAAGATGATGATGAGAACCGAAAGTCGCAACTATCTAAACCGGAAGATCACAGCAATGAGGAGTGGGATATTCGAACTTCTGTTGGTATGGATTGCACTCTTGATAACGAGGTATTACCTAATTTACATATTATGTTAATTTGGTATCGATTCGGTTTAGGGTTTCTGTTACAGTTTGATTGCTAACATGATAACATAATTTTCAGTTAGGGTTTCTGTTACTTTTTGGTTGATTTTATTATGCAGGAAGAGCTTAACATAAATTTAGGGTTTTTGTTAGTTTTTCATTGATTCCATACCATAATTTTTTATGCAGGAAGAGTTTAACACGATAATATGCTCTTTTAGTTTAGGACTTTAGGGTTTTAGTTGCTTTGTGATGGCTTATTGTTGTTACTTTTGTAACAGGGGAATCGCGCTATAGCGGAATTCAGAAATTCAATTTGCAGATTACTTTTTTCCTGCTTTTGATCAGGTATGTAGCTCCACCGTGCTAATTTATCATATATTCAGTATCCAAACGATTGGCATTTAGCTCATTAGTTCTTGTAGATTGTCAATGAAGCTGCTAAATTCAGATATCGAAGTGGTAACGAATTTAACTTTGGAGGTAAGATTCATTTTCTCAACGTCATTATTGTTTCTCAACTTTGGAGGTAACCAATCATTTTTCATAGGTATCTTCTATATGGAGACGTATCTGCAAAAGCAGGCCATATGTTTTCCCAGCCTGAGGTATAAAGAAAACTTAAGATATGCTCATGTAATTTTTTTTATAATGATTGATTTACCTTTTTTTGTCATTTCAGGTTTCTGATTTCTTTGCTAAGTTAATACAAAGGGTCTCACCAAAGAGTTTCCAGTAGGCTCTCGGTGTAGTTTATGTTACCGGAAAGTTTTTAGAAAACTTTTCTGGTGATCAGGTATTTTAAAAATGTTTTATCATTAGTAAATTCACTACATGTTTACTAATTGCAATTGTATGATAGGTGCGTTTCTTGGCAAGGTCGTTCGGAGTACCTGGGAATCATCTTGGGCAACAAAGTCATGGTTTCCGATGGCCATATGGCCCTGTAAGACACCCTTCACATATTATTATTTCATAACATCCGTTATTTATTAACTATATTCATATATATTCTTTATGTTTCTAATATGTGTAATTGCAGGTGGCGTTAATTACACCTTTCAATTTTCCTCTAGAGATTCCGGTACTCCAGCTGATGGGAGCTCTTTACATGGGCAACAAACCCGTCCTTAAAGTTGATAGCAAAGTAAGTTCTCAAGACACATATGAAACAACTAATGTTTATAGACTTTAATTATTAAAAAAGGTAGACATTTAAATATTTTATAGGTTTGCATTGTTATGGAACAAATGCTTCGGTTACTCCATGCTTGTGGGATGCCAGTTGAGGATGTTGACTTTATTAATTCTGATGGAATGACGATGAACAAGCTGCTGCAAGAGGTCGGTTTCTTCACATTTAACAGGCAAATCAGGATATCCATTTTCATGCCTTAAATATTCTGATCTCATAATCAGGCAAATCCGAGAATGACCCTTTTTACGGGTAGCTCGAAAATAGTAGATAAGTTGGCTTATGACCTGAACGGACGAATTAAAGTAGAAGATGCAGGATTCGACTTGTATTGCTGAGGTGTCATCATCATTAACAGGTGGATTATGTGTCATGGGTGCGTGATCAAGATGCATATGCATGTAGTGGCCAAAAATGCCCAACACAATCGTTGTTATTCGTTCATGAGGTTTGTTTCTTTACTTATTCTATTAACGTACGTTTTAATGCTTATCATCATATTATAATTTATTTATTTTACCTTTTACATACTGGTTTTATATGCAGAACTGGAAAAACAGCTCACTCATGAGTCACCTAAACCACCTTGCGGGGAGAAGGACGCTTGATAATTTAACAATTGGGCCAGTTCTTAGAGTAAGTTATTAAATAACAGGACATAGAAGTTTCCACAATAAGATTATTATTAATATTAACCGTTTGTCACGATCTATGTTTCTTTAGGTTATAACAGAAGCAATGCTAGATCACAAATGAAGTTACCTTTCCTTGTTGAAGTTGTAATTCACCAAGGTTCTTAGGTGATGCATCTGTGTTTTGTTCTTAGTTAGAACTTTTTACTTTGCTACTGCATTAGGTACTTCCAAGTAAACCTCAGAACTGAAGTGTAGAATACTAGACAGAATAGCAGCAGTAGATTCCTACTATGTGTGAGGTAGAGAAGTATCAGCAAGCAATATCACTTTTGGCAGCTCAACAATGCCACCCTCATTTGCAATTTCGTTAGGCCACGTCACCTTGGTTTTAAAATGCGCATAATGCATCATGCGACGATGTGCTGATGAGATCACATGAGGTTTTTAGTGCACTGATATTTTGTATATTGGTTGGTTTCAGCTTGCCGTGCCTAGAAACAAAAGATAGATCTGGATTGCTCTTATGAGAAATAGCCAAGATAATGGCATATGTCAATACTACTGTGGGGTCAGCTCGAATTGATAGTCAAGTATGTTACCAATCCCCTTCCTGGGTCAAACGGGCTGGATTGGGTTGGATTGACCTATTAAAAAAGTTGTATTGATTTATAATTTGCTATAAATAGTTAAATATTTATGATTAAGAAAACGATAATAATATAATATCACATGAATTGTTTCTGTTTTTCGGTTAAAAGATTTAGTAGGCTGTATGCTCTAAAATCATACTTGACTTCTGTTCACTTTCGACGTGTTCCTATATCAGCTTAATCTTTTTTTTTCTTTTCACACATTTCAATAAAATAAATGGGTAAGAATGTATGGTATAGGGTTTGGTTGCCAAAGATAAATTTCATGTTACTACAGAGGGCAGCTTTAAACGAATCTATGTCTTTAGGTAACCAAATACTTTCCTTTGTTATAATAGTATTCTTTTTTTTACTCTTGTAGGCCCACTGGGTTAGACCATATCCGGGTCTAAGCCCAAACATTGAGCGCGGTTCAGACAATCAGGTGGCAATTGGACTGGGTCTGCAACATGTATGGTCTTCACTGGCCGGGTGTTGGGGATATCAACTTGGTGTGAGTGTGTTTGGGTGGGGGATGTATACCGCAATAGGTGGGGGCTGTTGAGTGAGTTTGGTGATAAATAGGTACACCTTTTGGTCTGGGACTATATAAGAAGACTTTTTGGTGAAATCAGACTTCAAAGAGGAGATTGCAAACATCCCAAGTAGTTAACAACCCAATTATCTGATGCATTGAATTGTTGTTGGGCGCTGTCTTCAACCCAGACACATATTTTGAACATTCCTTTTTTAATAAATAGCTAAGTGTGCCAAATATAGTTAGAAAACCAGATTAGCATGTACTTAATTCTAATTTTTAGGTAACAGAAATGCAAATTTAAAAAGTAGTAAATAATCCAATTTGACACGTATGTGGGTGGAAACATGAATCTTTTTTGAGGCATTTTCCCATTAGATTGGCACACATAGATATCAAGAACTCGAGTTATTCACTCATAATTGTTTGTGAACTCTAGAAGTCGGAACTACTCAAAGGTTTCAAAATATTATAACTAACAATACTACAATATTGTGCTACTCACAGGCATTTTCCCATTAGACGGACACACATATATATGGTTACTAATTTATTCAGCTATTTAGAAATAACATCACCATAAAAACATTCTTCACTTTGAATTTTACACGTCTTAAAAAGAAAAAAAAACTTTCTGAGGAAAATTCTTTCATTTGACACAGAAACTACATTTCAAAAAAAGGTAGCACGAACAACCCCTAGGTTGGTGATATTTTTTTAGTTTATGAATATCAGTCGTCAATTGTTCACTCATGCGTATTTATGTTACTTGAGTTTGTGTATTTATGTTACTTGAGTTTGTAGTGATGACCATATTAGAATTACACTTGTGCAACGGTTTGTGACTTAAATGAAACTTAAATTTGAAGTCAAATAATCAGCTTCACACCAGCTACAACAATATTGATTATTATGTAAGACGGTAAGAGAAACAATTGGTATGCCTAAATCATAAGGCTAATTATATGGTTTTATTCACTGGAAGCCTGAATTAGAAGTTTGTATTCAAAATTCTAACAATTCAATATTTTAGTTAAAAAAACATAAAGTGTGGTATAATATTACTCTGTGGTCACTAGCGGATTAAAGATTAAAGACTTTGCAAAACAAACGCATACAACACATGAAATTATATAAATATATCAACACAATTTGTTTATATATATAGCTTAGTCACTGACATAGTGCTAAATAAGTTTTAATATATTTAACGTGTTTTTCTCATCTATATATCAAACTAAAGTTAAAAAATCTAACCAAACGCATTTTGAGCACCATGACTATGTTTTTTTTGTTAGAAATCGACGTGTCTGGCGCAAAGCACGGTGAACCCCTAGAGTATTGATAAACTAACAGAAAATAAGTTCTGAGTTGTAAATCATCGGCGCCGCCCCGTACATAGCCCTAAACTCACCAACCTAAGTCATATGTTTCCCGTTGCATCGCGCGGGTAAACGACTAGTATATATATATATATATAATTGCGCTAAAATAAGAACCACCTCGAGTTGTAAGAACCGTGAGAACTTTTTTGATCCGGGCCGAGGTGGACCAATTTTTTTTTTCATAAACATAGATGCGTGTATTATAAACAAATTTGTAAAAAAAATTCAAAAAAAATGTCGAGTGTGTAGTTTTGAGCACCACAAGTTTGTGTTTACGGTACCCGTAAATTTTCCGGTTAGATTTACGGTACCCGTAAACACAAACTTGTGGTGCTCAAAACTACACACACGACATTTTTTTTTTAATTTTTTTTACAAATGTGTTTATAATACACGCAACTACGTTTATGAAAAAAAAAATTGGTCCACCTCGCCCCGCACGGTGTAGTTCTCACGGTTCTTACAACTCGAGGTGGTTCTCATTTTAGCGGTCCCCTATATATATATATATATATATATATATATAGGGGAAGGTTCATTGGGGAACACTAAAAAAGTGGGGAACAGCGGGGAACCGACTCAAACGAACTCCGATTGGACTCATTTCAGCGGCGTTGGAACCGGCTCGTCGAACCCTAACTAAGATCTTTTAACCCTAAATCCTAACTCCTATACTCTAATCCCTAAAGCTAAAAAATAAGGCTAAAAGCTAAGCTAAACCGTAAAATCTAAACTATAAACCCTAAAAGCTAAACCCTAAAGGCTAAACCTAAAGCTAAACCCTAAATCCTAAAGCTAAACCATAAAGCTAAACCCTAAGGCTAAACCCTAAAAGTCAAACCATAATATATTTAGGGTTTAGGGGTTATGATTTAGGGTTAAGAGATCCTAGTTAGGGTTCGACGAGCCGGTTCCAACGCCGCTAGAATGAGTGCAATCGGAGTTCGTTTGAGTCGGTTCCCCACTGTTCCCCATTTTTTTAGTGTTCCCCAATGAACCTCACACTATATATATATATATAGGGAGAAGATCATGCGAGAACCACCTCTTATTGCGAGAACCAATGTGAACACAACCAAAAATGCCTAAAAATAGCTAAAAATCACACAATTTTTTTTTAATATTTTTATAAAAAAATCGCTACTTTTCGAAGCAAAAAAAAAATTTAATTTTTTTTTTACATTTTTTTTTTGCTTCTAAAAGTAGCGATTTTAACATAAAAAATATTAAAAAAAATTTAGATTTTTTATTTATTTTTTTAGATTTTTTTTAGATTTTTTTAGGTTTTTTGGGGTTTAGTTTTTAGCATTTTAGCTTGGGGGTGGGGGGGGGGTTAGGTTTTTGGGGGGTGGGGAAGGGGGGTTTAGGTTTTTTTTTTGGGGGGGGGGGGGGGGTGGGAGGTTAGGTTTTTTGGGGGTTTTAGTTTTTAGCATTTAGCTTGGGGGGGGGGGGGGGTGGGGGTTAGGTTTTTTTTAGCTATTTTAGGTTGTGTTCACATTGGTTCTCGCGGTTCTCACAATAATGGTGGTTCTCGCATGAGCTCCTCCCTATATATATATATATATATATATATATATATATTTAATTAATATAAGTATAAGTAGCCTATAAAAATACAACGCCAAATCTTACTTAGCCCATAAAAATACTTAGCCCATTCATACTTAGCCCATTCCTTACCCTAAATCTAATTCGTAATTCCCCTTCTCCATTGTTCCAAGCCGCACACAGCGTAGCCACGTACTCACGCTCAGTTGCACACACTCACGCAGTCACGCTCAGTTGCACACACTGCCCTAGCTCCAACGACTAACCTAGCTTCGGCGACTGTCCAACATCTTCATCCCCAATTTGAATCTTCAAGTAAAGGTCAGTTTTCTTATATGGATCGAATTTATGTTTTGAAATAAAGAGTTTTGCTTCACATACTTTCCAATCTAGTATATGATTCTGAATAATCTTTAAGGAAATTATAATTATATGGGTCGATTTTGTGTTTTGATAACCTGTCTACAGGTTATACAATCTGTACAGTTAAATCGTTTAAATGAACCCGGAATCATCTGTGTAGAGTGTACACAGGTTATACATGTTTTAATGAAGGTTGTTATTTTGATGACTCTAGTTAAAAGGTGGCTTTTTTTTTTACAGTTTTTGTACAGTGTACTCTGAATTGGTGATAAAAATTTAAGAATGTTTTTTTAGAATGTCTTCTTATAAAACCGAGCGAAAACGATCCGCTCGATTCAAATTCAATCCGAGCACGAGCATCATTTTTGTGCTCGATTTTGTAAATTCCATCCGATCAGATCGGATCGGTTATAATTCAATCCTAGCACGAACAGACCCTCACTCAGATCGAATCGGCTCATGAGCACCCCTAAATTTACCACAAGAAGAAGTGATTATGGTTGAAATTAGAAAGACTACCAAAAAGGAGATGTTCATAGTTACTCTTTAGAGATTTTTTCTAAGTAAAACCAGAATTGGGATAGAGGTGCGTGTATATATATATATATGGTAGGTTTCATGCGAGAATCACCTTTATTGCGAGAACCAATGTGAACACAACAAAATTAACCTACTAAACCATCAAAAACCTAAAAAAAACCTAACCCCCCCCCCCCCCCACCCAAGCTAAATGCTAAAAACTAAACCCCCAAAAAATCTAAAAAACACACAATTTTTTTTTTAATATTTTTTATGGTAAAATCGCTACTTTTTAGTAGCCAAATTTTTTTTTTAAAATTTTTTTAATAACGAAAAGTAGCAATTTATCATAAAAAATATTAAATTATTTTTGTGTGTTTTTTAGATTTTTAGGTATTTTTGGTTGTTTTCACATTGGTTCTCGCGGTTTTCGCAATAAAGGGTGGTTCCTAAATGATTCTTCTCCTATATATATATATATATATAGGGAGCCGCTAAAATAAGAACCACCCCCAGTTGTAAGAACCGCGAGAACCACTATCAACCAATTAGATGTTGCCATTCAAAATGGTAATTTGGTCATTTACCATTAAATGTCATTTCCATCTCTCTCTCCTCAATTAAAACCATCCTCTTTTCAAAATGTCAGATCATTTTAAATGTCATCTTTCTCTCTCTCTCACTTCATTTGAAACTCATCTCTATAAAAGTCATATTTGTGTCTCTCTCTTCCTTTGAAACTCATCTCTACAACTGATGAAGCTTCTGAAGATTTTGATGAAGCTTCATCCTCTCTCAAAGCAACTCTTCATCATCTTCATCAGATTTCGGCGACATCACCACCGCCGCCATTCGCCGCCCCTATTCACCGCCCCCTTCATCTTCTCAATTGTTTCCCGTACGGCGACATCACCACCGCCGCCATCATCATCGTTGTCTCCTTCTTCTGCTTGAAGCTGTCGCCGACCAGATTCACATCGAGGATGGGGAGGGTGTTGGTGGGGAAGACGTTTTGGTGGGGAGGTGGTGGTCGGTGGCGGAAGACGGTGATGGGGGTGGGGTGTTCGGAAGTCGATGTGTTGGTGGCGCCGGCGGTGGGTTTGGTGGTGTGGCGGCAGTGGTGGTTGACGGTGGGTTAGATCTGACAACATGTTTGTTTGATATTGTTTGCTGGCTTTTACTTTGATTTGGTATGTGGGTCTGATGAACTATGTGGGTTTGATGTTCGAATCTGGGTTTGAATCTTTGTGTTTTAGTTTTGATGAATCTGGTGGTGGGTGTTCGAATCTGGGTTTTTTTTTTTGTTGAATCTGGGTTTGAATTTTGTTGATTCTGGGTTTTAATTTTTGTTGAATCTGGTGGTGGGTGTTCGAATCTGGGTTTAAATCTTTTGTGTTTTTGCTGCAGGTTTGATTCTGTTGAATATGGTTTTGAATCTTGGGGGTTTGACTTTTTGGGTTTGATTCTGTTGAATCTGGGCTTGAATGTTGTTCATGTTGAATCTGGGTTTGAATGATGTTATTGGACCTTTTTTGATCCTGTTGAATCTGCGTTTGAATGATATTATGTTTTTGAATGATGTTCATGTTGAATCTGGGTTTGAATGTTGTTCATGTTGAATCTGGGTTGAATCTGGTGGCTTTTTGAATCGGCGGTGATGATGCAAAAAAAAAGGACGATGGCGCGGCAAGGATGGTGGAGGGTAGGTTTTTGAACCCGCAACCCCACTTTGCAGCCTCTGATGTTCGGAAAATCTGAGCCAAAACTTCTTTTTTTTTTTTCCAAAATCCACTCGTTCTTTTTTATTTTTGTTTGTTGGGTTTTTTATATATTTTTTTGAGGCGTCGATGATGATAGCAAACTATCTGAGACACCTACCCGAGTAACTATCTGAGACACCTATCTGAGGCGTCGATGATGATAGCAAACTTTTTTACTTAAAACGTAAAACATAAAAAGTTTTACGTAAAACGTAAAAAGTTTTACGCCAAACTTAAAACGTAAAACTTTTTACGTAAAACGTAAAACTTTTTACGTAAAACGTAAAACTTTTTACGTAAAAACGTAAAACGTAAAATGTAAAAATTTTAACGTAAAACGTAAAAAGTTTTACGTAAAACATAAAAACGTAAAACGTAAAACGTAAAAACCGACGCAAACTTTTTACGTAAAAACGTAAAACGTAAAATGTAAAAATTTTAACGTAAAACGTAAAAATTTTAACGTAAAACGTAAAAAACCGACGCGTAAAACGTAGAAAAACGTTAACGTAAAAATGGCGCGTGAAAAAGTCGGGCGTAAAACGGGTCGTAAAAAACGGTCCGTAAAACGGCTCGTAAAAACGGGTCGTAAAAAACGGGAACTAATAAACGGGTCGTAAAACGGCGTGAAAAAACAGAGCGTAAAACGGGTCGTAAAAAACGCACGTAAATTTTTTTTTATCAAAAAATCTGATTTCAATATGTTTGTTTAATAAAAAAAAACTGATTTTAGAAAAAAAAAAATTTTAATGCAATAGGACAAAAGTGTATTAAAAAACAATAAAACTAATAAGACAAAAAAAAACAAAATAACCTAAATACCCTTTTTGATTAAAATATTAAAGACATAATAAGACAAAAAAACTTTTAATATTAATATTAACTACTTTTAATCTCATCCATCCATCTAGTTGATCTAAGGGTTAAAAAGTGGTTCCCATGGTTCTTACAACTAGAGGTGGTTTCCATTTTAGCGATCCCCTATATATATATATATATAATATGGTAGAGTGTATGCGAGAACCACCTTTATTGCGAGAATCAATGTGAACACGAAAATAAACCTACTACACCACCAAAAACCTAAAAAATCTAACACCCCCCCCCCCCCCCCCAAAAAAAAAAAAAAACCTAACCCCCTCCCCACCCCCACCCCCCGCCCAAGCTAAATGCTAAAAACTAAACTCCAAAAAAACCTAAAAAAATCTTAAAAACACAAAAAAAAATTAATATTTTTATGAAAAATCGCTACTATTAGTAGCAATTTTTTTTTTAAAAAAACAATTTTAAAAAAAAATTTTAATAACGAAACGTAGCGATTTTTTGATAAAAAATATTTATGTGTTTTTTAGATTTTTTTGGTTGTGTTCACATTGTTTCTCACGGTTCTCGCAATAAATGGTGGTTCTTAAATGATCATTCTCTTATATATATAGGGAGTCGCTAAAATAGAAACCACCCCCAGTTGTAAGAACCGCGAGAACCACTCTCAATCAATCAGATTATTCCAACATAAAGGGTATTTTGGTTATTTACCCCAAATGTCAAATATCCCCCCTCTCTCCATTTATTGCCACCAGAGATTTTAAAATCTCTTACCTTTCTCTCTCTTCAAAATATAACCCCTCACCTCATGTCCCTGCTCTCTCACTCCCTCAAACCCTAACCCAAACACACCAGCCGCACCTTCCTTCTCTCTCGCAACTCTGGTCGACGGAGCAACTCCGGCCGGCTACCAACGGCGATTTCTCCAGCAAAGACACCCCAACCCCCCTTATCTTCATATACGCACACTCACCTGTTAGAAGTTAGGACAAAGAGAGAGAGAGAGAGAGAGGGAGATTCGATGAGAGAGAAGGGGAACCGGAGAAGGAGATCGGAGAGAGAGAGAAAGACGGCGGAGGCCAGTTAGGACAGAGAGAGAGAGAGAGAGATTCGATGAGAGAGAAAGTGGTGGTGTTTGGACGATGACGGTAAAGGTGGGGGTACGTCGGAGCTTCGATCCGGTCAGCGACGACAACAAGTTTCAGTCCGGTAAGCACCCTCACTTATTTCTATTGCAGATCGGTAGATCTGTTAGTTCTACCTTTTTTTTTAATTCTTGTTTCTCTCTTTTCGCTTCCGGTAATACTCGATGAGGATGATGATAACCGGCATGATGATGTTGAAGATGGTCGATAATGATGATGATATTGATGACGATGGTGGTCCGACGGCGGCGTGGTCGCCGGAGCCACACCGTCTACGACAGTGGCAGTGGTGGTGGAGGTTATGTTTTGGGTCAGTTTGGGGATGTTTTCAAGCAAAATCAGTTTTTGGTTCAAAAGTTTCGAGTTCTTGGTTCGAGCCCTGGTTATAATGTTACAGATTCTCATTTTAGTTCAGGTTTTAGTTCCGGGTCAACCGAGCAAACACAACGAGTGACTGGTCAAACCGAGTCGACTCAATTTGGGTGTCGCGGCTCAGTTAGTTTTGGCTCTTGGGTTTCCCTCAAATGACCAAGTCCCCGGTGGTGCCGATGATGCCGACGATGCGGATTGTGCCGGTGAGGATTGAGGTCTGTTTGGGTCAAAAGTAGCAGTCTTGAAAACCCCTCAACTTTAGATTCTAATTTTTGTGGAAATCTTGGTGGAAAAAGTAAGTTTTTTGGTTCAAAAATTTGGTTGAATGGGACAAGTTTCGATCGATTACATAATGAATTTGGTTGATTTATAGTGTAATCGGATCAGATTTCGTTGATTAACAGTGAATCCTTTATTAAGCAAGTTTTTTTACTGATTCTTGTAAGTGTCGCGTTGGTTTGAATTGTCGTTAGTTGGAAGAAAAGGTTTCGTATAACTTGAAGAGATCGATTTGGTTGTGATTCTGTCTTCCGTTGTTTTCTGTGAATTGTCATTAGTTGGAAGAAAAGGTTCCGTAAACTTTTTAACGTAAAACGTAAAGTTTTTAACGTAAAACGTAAAAAGTTTAACGTAAAGCGTAAAAACGTAAAAAGTTTAAGGTAAAACGTAAAAAGTAAAAAGTAAAAAGTAAAACGTAAAAAGTTTAACGTAAAACGTAAAAAGTTTAACGTAAAACATAAAAAGTTTAGCGTAAAACGTAAAAAGTTTAACGAAAAACATAAAAATTTTAACGTAAAACGTAAAAGGTTTAAAAAATATGTTAAAAAATCTGAATTTAAAAATGCTTCTAACAAAAAAATTATGTTTAAAAAATAAAAACTAATATAATAATACAAAAAAGTTTAACGTAGAACCTAAACTTTTTAACGTAAAACGTAAACTTTTATGTAAAAACTTTTTAACGTAAAATGTAAAACTTTTTCTACGTAAATTATAAAACGTAAAAAACCGTGTGATAAAACGGCGCCTAAACAAGGGGCGTGAATACGGGGCATAAAAACGCCGCGAAAAAAACGGGACGTAAAAAAACGGCGCGTTAAAACGGGACGTCAAAAACGGCGCGTTAAAACGGGACGTAAAAAACGGCGCGTTAAAAAAACGACGCTTGAAAAAGCCGATGGTAAAAAAACGGCGTGCAGACGCGTTATAAAACGATGCGTGAAAAAGTCGGGCGTAAAAACAGCGCGCAAAAACCAGCGCGCAAAAAAATTGTTTTGTTAAAAAAATCTGAATTTAAAAATGCTTTTAATAAAAAAATTCTGTTTAAAAAATAAAAACTAATATAATAATATAAAAAAGTAATAAAAAAATAATAAAGACAAAAAGACAAAAAAAAATATATTTACTAAACTACCCTTTTAGATTAAAATATTAAAGAAATAATAAGACAAAATGTATTTAATATTAATTTTAGTTACTTTTAATCTTATCCATCCATCCATCTTGGTGATCTAGTGGCTAGAAAGTGGTTCTCTCGGTTCTTACAACTGAATGTGGTTTTCATTTTAGCAGCCCCATATATATATATATATATAAGTGTTCATTGGGAAACCGAGAACACTTTTAAAAATTCAACTTAACATGTTAAAAATCAACTTTTTCTTAAAAAAAATTCGACGCTTTTCCTTATAAACACATGTAGAAACATTTTTAAATAAAAAAATAAAAAAACTAAAAACTATAAAAAATGTTTTAAAAACAATTTAAAAAATATATCTTATCAGATTAACTTAACATGTTAAAAATTATTTTTTATTAATTTTTTTCAGCGCTTTTCCTTATAAAAATAGGTAGAAACTGTTCCAATAAAAAATCATTTTTGTAAAAAAATTAAGCTGTTTTTAACGGTTTTTTTTATTCTTTTATTACAAATGCTTCTAAAAGTATATATAGAGAAAAGCGCCGAATTAAAAAAAAATGATTTTTAACATGTTAAGTTAAATTGTTAAGAGTGTTCCCCGGTTCCCCACTTTTTAGTGTTCCCCAATGAACCTCGCACTATATGTATATATATATATATATATATACCCTATATATAGGGGATCGCTAGAATGAGAACCACCACGAGTTATGAGAACCACGAGAACCGCGCCCCGCGGGTGGCCGTCGGCGACGAAATTTTTTTTACACCTAGATCCGTATATTTTCGGTTCAAACGGCGCGCCCGAGGGGGTAGTTTTTTACGCCCAAAGTTTGGGTTTTTTTAATTTTTCTTTTTTTTTTACCAAACTTTGGGCGTAAAAAACTACCCCCTCGGGCGCGCCGTTTGAACCGAAAATTTAAACCCCCCGCTAAAATATACGGATCTAGGTGTAAAAAAAATTTCGTCGCCGACGGCCACCCGCGAGGCGCGGTTCTCGTGGTTCTCATAACTCGTGGTGGTTCTCATTCTAGCGGCTCCCTATATATATATATATATATATATATATATATATATATATATATATATATATATATATATATAGGATTAGGTTCAAGAGTGAACACTAGTGTAACTTGCGAATTGAGTGAACTAATCCTGGCCATACACGTGTGTAGATCAATGGCCATGATTTGATGTTAGTGTATTTTACGATTTGATGATGAGATCCTGGCCATACACGTGTGTAGATCAATGGCGAGGATTTGTTCACTCAGTTCGCAAATACACTAGTGTTCACTTGAGAACCCCACCCAAAATAATATGTAGCTAGAGGAATGGAGATATGGTTTAGATGTGTAATTAGAGGGATGATAAGGGTCGGATGGAAGCAAGTTGCAAGGATTTTTATATTCTTCTAATCTTTCTCTCAAATATTTTATTCTTCTATTGCACTGTTTCAAAAACCAAATATTATTATTTCTTCGAGCTTGAATTTTTGAATCACTCATTGTATTTCTTCATAATTTTCCATATCAGACTTAGTTGGGACATAAGTATTATTATCACTATCATTTTCTTCATATAGTGGTCTTGGAATAGTATTTGAAAAATCAACACCTCTCATTTAAACTTCTTCTAAATAAACTTTCATCTAAAGTATTTCTAGAAGTACTTGTTCCTATAGAATGCCTTGGTAATATATTACTAAAAGAAATATCTATTGAACCATCAGAATGTTCTACTATACTAGATGTTTGATTGTCTATTTCTATAGGTTTTGGTGGGTTTATATCTTGTAAATTCCATGTTAATGATTGAGTTATTTCATTCCATTTTAATTTTTTAGGTGTTCTTATCTTTGTATGCATAGTATTAGCTTCAAAAATAATAGTTTCGTCTTTTGGGGATACTAATTTTGTTTTAGGTTCTATAGTAGTAGTCATAGTCTTATAATATATTATATATATAACTACTGCAGCATTAGTTTTCTCTTTAAATTCTAAGTTTTTGGTTTTAATTGTTAATGTTAAAGTATCTAAAATATTTGGATCAAATAAACCAATTGAAAAGTTTGGGTAGCAATTAAACTAAATAGGACCATTTGAAATATTAGACTCAGCCATAGCTAGCAAAGAATTATTGAAATTTGTATGTCTTGCATCTCTTAGAATTAGTAAAACAGGAGCATCAATTCCTAATCTGAACATAGGTTTAATGGCGACTTGAACTAATCCTATGTGTAGAAATTTGTATAATTTTCTATGTCTTTTAATAGCCTCTACTGATAATAATTGCATGTTTTGATACTCTTTATTAATAGGTATGGTTTGTTCATGAGTTTTTATAGAATAATCTTGTAAAAAATCAAAAGTACCAATTCTATAAATAGTTTTAACATCTTGTTTTGGTATATTCCAATTTAAAAGATTATTTTCAATTTGAGAAATATTAATTTCAACAGAATTCATATGTAAAGAGTTCATGTTTAAGTCTTCTTCATCATTATCATTAGTATTTGAGCTATAATCTCGTTTAGAAAAGAAATTAAGAGAAGAAAATAATTATAGAATAAAGCTTATAGGAAAAATTTCGAGTACAACTTGTTAATTATGGATAAAGAAATGTTAAAATATTTAAAAGATGAAATGTTCAACGACTATAATAATAAAAATTTAATATGGTATTTTTCTACATTTGATGAGAATGAAAGATTTTTACATGAGATTGACTGGCACTTATATATGTGTGAAAATAATGAAAATATTCCATTTTTCTCCTGGTTTCCTCTTTACTGTACAGAAAATAAAATTAAGTATCCATTTTTTGAAAACATATATGTTAGTAATACTATAACCAAAACCTATACAATTATAGATAAAAACAAAAATATTACTAGTGTACACCCTCTACATATGGATATAAAAATAAAAAGTGAAAATAAAGATTATATTGCAAGACCCTTAGCAAACATTAATGAAGATTTAAATAAAAATGTAAAGACAATTATTTTTCAAAATAATTATACCAATGAAAAATTAAATACCATAGGAGAACAATTAGAAATGATAGAAACTAATAATAATAAAATTTAGATCAACCTAGTACTTCAAATACTAAAATAGTAACTGAAAATATTGAAAATCCAATATTTAAACCATATAGTATAGATATCACAATACGTCTAAACAAACAACAAGATATGTTACAAGATATTTCCTCAAAAATCTCAAAACTAAGTATAAATGCTATTTCAGATCAAGAAATTCAAAATATCGAAGAACAATTTAATGATTTTCAAATAGAAGATTCTATAAACAAAATTAAAAGAGGAAATTATCATTTTTCAAAAAACAATACTTATACTACTAGGCCTGAAACAAGAAATTATTACCCTAGACCTACTCCACCTGATTTACAATTTGAAGAACGACATACTATAGTTCAAGCAAAATATGATGGAACTTCTCTATACGAATGGAATATAGAAGGACAAACAGAACATCAAATTCTTAATCTATTACAAGAAATGATAATGACAGCCAATGCATATAAAGCAAATGGAAATAATGAGTCACAAATTCTTGGTATGATAGTTTCTGGTTTTACTGGAATTCTTAAAGGTTGGTGGGACAAGTATCTTACAGAAGAAGAAAGACAATTAATTCAAAATGCTAAAAAAATAATTATTAAGACAGAAAATAATGTTCAAACGCCAACAGAAATACCTGATATAATTAATACTTTAGCGTTTGCTATAATTAAACATTTTATTGGAAATCCAACAGATTATCAAGAAAGAAATTCTTTAATATTATTAAACTTGACGTGTAGAAAATTACAAGATTTTAGAAGGTATAAAGATATATTTCTTTCAAAAGTTATGACTAGAGAAGATTGCAAAGAAGCCTATTGGAAAGAAAGATTTATAGCAGGGTTACCAAAATTATTTGCAGAAATAATTAGAGAGAAAATTAAAAAAGACTTTAATAATAGTATTCCTTATAGAGATTTATCCTATGGTCAAATAATAAATTATATAAATCAAGAAGGATTAAAAATATGTAATGATTTAAGATTAAAAGAAAAAATAAAAAAGGATGGTATCCAATGCCATAAGGAATTAGGAAGTTTTTGTCAACAATATGGTCTAGAACCATTTAAAACTCCCTCTAAATCTAAAAGGAAAATTCCTAAACAATTTATTAAGAAAAACTATAAAAGAAAACCATATATAAAAAATAAACAAAAGTATTACAAAGATAAAATTGATTTTCAAAAGAAAAAAACAAGGTAAACAAGATATTGTTATTTGTTATAAATGTGGAAGACAAGGACATTATTCAAAAGATTGTTATACTAAGAAAAAGTTAAATGAGTTAAATATTTATGATGAATTAAAAGAACAGATAAATAAAATACTTATTTATGATAATTCAAGTGAAAACAATATTTCAGACTATAGTGACAATGATTTAAATTATATTGAAGATTCTAATTCAGAAAGTAGTTCAGAAGACGATGCATGTGAATGCGTTGGTCCTTGTATTTGTGAAATCGATGGTACAATAAATTCTCTAACAGCAGATAATAAAGACTTATTCGAATTATTAGAAAAGTATAAACTACCAATAGAAAAGGAAGAAAAGGTATATAATTTCAATGAAATATGTCAAAGATTTCAAACAAGACAAATAAAAGAAAATCCTGTTACAATAACTGATTTACAAATAGAATTAAAAAATATTAAAGAAGAAATTCGAGAAATAAAATCACAAATTAAAGAATTAGAAAAGGGAAAAGATAAAAAAGATGAAGAAATCAATAACGATACTGAAAAATTAGGAAAAATAAATCATTTAAAAGGATTAACTTCTCAAAAATGGTATACTAAATTAAATATAATAGTCAATAATGAATTTCGATTAACATTAGTTGCCATGATTGATAGTGGTGCTGATATGAATTGTATTCAAGAAGGTTTAATACCCACAAAATACTATGAAAAGACTACATATAGATTGTCTGGAGCCAATGGAAACCCATTAAATATTAAATATAAATTATCAAATGTTCATATTTGCAAAGAAAACTATTGTTATAAAACTCAATTAGTTTTAGTAAGGGATCTGACATCTCAAATTATATTAGGGCTCCCATTCATAACTCAATTATATCCTTTCACAGTTGAAGAAAAGGGAATAAGTATTAAGGTATTAAATAAAAAGATCTGCTTTGAATTTGCCCATCCAATTACTTCAAAACAAATAAATATTTTAAGCTTAAAAGAGAAACAAAAGGAATTTTTAATTGAAGAAATTGATCATGTTAGAATAAAGAATCAATTGCAAGATAAAATAATTATAAAAAGAATACAAGAAACTGAAAATAAATTTAAAGATAATGTATGTGCAAATATTCCAAATTCTTTTTGGGAAAGAAAACAACATGTTGTAAGATTTTTTTTGGAAGGTGACTTTCTATGTACTGACCAGTGGTCACCGGGTTCATGTCGAAGACAATCCCCCGTCAGCCCCGCATCTGAGGACGCGATGTTCGATTGGGCCCCGGCCCCCGCGTGAGCTGACTTCCGCCCGGAAACCATACTGCCCCCACACGAGAGACTCGTTGGGGTAACAGCTGGGTAAAACCGGGTTGCCCTCAGGACCGCACCATGCCTCGGTAGGATACGATCCATCATTGGGACGTCCCCCCCCTAAGACCACGAGTGGGAGTCGAACCGGTGACCTCCAAGGAGGGCCGGCCGACTTAACCCAAGTGGGAATACCCACTGGGCCACTACCTTATATTAAAGATTTTAATGAGAAAAATATTCCAACAAAATCTAAAGCTATACATATGTCTGAAGAGTTAGAAGGATATTGTAAAAAAGAAATACAAGAATTATTAGATAAAAGGCTGACAAGACCATCCAAATCTCATTGGTCTTGCTCTGCCTTCTATGTTCAAAATAGTGCAGAAATAGAAAGAGGAGCTCCTAGATTAGTTATAAATTATAAACCATTAAATAAAGTTTTAGAATGGATTAGATATCCTATACCTAATAAAAGAGATTTATTAAAAAAGATTTATGATTCAAAAATATTTTCTAAATTTGATATGAAGTCTGGATTTTGGCAAGTTCAAATTGCTGAAGAAGATAGATATAAAACTGGATTCAATGTACCATTTGGACACTATGAATGGAATGTAATGCCCTTTGGATTAAAAAATGCTCCTTCAGAATTTCAAAATATAATGAATGATATCATTTTACCATTAGGAAATTATGCAATTGTTTACATTGATGATGTATTAATATTTTCAAATTCCTTAGATCAACATTTTAAACATTTAAATGCTTTCTACAATATTATTCATAAAAATGGATTAGTAGTATCACCTTCTAAAATGAGTCTTTTCCAAACAGAAATAAGATTTTTAGGACATAACTCAAGAGTTAGAAGGATATTATAAAAAAGAAATACAAGAATTATTAGATAAAAGGCTAATAAGACCATCCAAATCCCCTTGGTCTTGCTCTGCCTTCTATGTTCAAAATAGTGCAGAAATAGAAAGAGGAGCTCCTAGATTAGTTATAAATTATAAACCATTAACTAAAGTTTTAGAATGGATTAGATATCCTATACCTAATAAAAGAGATTTATTAAAAAAGATTTATGATTCAAAAATATTTTCTAAATTTGATATGAAGTCTGGATTTTGGCAAGTTCAAATTGCTGAAGAAGATAGATATAAAACTGGATTCAATGTACCATTTGGACACTATGAATGGAATGTAATGCCCTTTGGATTAAAAAATGCTCCTTCAGAATTTCAAAAAATAATGAATGATATCATTTTACCATTAGGAAATTATGCAATTGTTTACATTGATGATGTATTAATATTTTCAAATTCCTTAGATCAACATTTTAAACATTTAAATGATTTCTACAATATTATTCATAAAAATGGATTAGTAGTATCACCTTCTAAAATGAGTCTTTTCCAAACAGAAATAAGATTTTTAGGACATAATATTATTCAAGGAACAATAAAACCTATTAACAGAAGTTTAGAATTTTCAAATAAATTTCCAAATGAAATCAAAGATAAAAAGCAATTGCAAAGATTTTTAGGATGTTTAAATTATATTCATGACTTTTTCAAAGACTTAGGAATTATATGTAAACCTTTATATGACAGGTTAAAAAAGAATCCAAAACCGTGGACTCAAGAACATACAGATATAGTAAAATATATCAAGGAGAAAATAAAATGTTTACCATGTTTACATATTCCCCATCCTAATGCAAAATTAATTGTAGAAACCGATGCAAGTGACTTAGGATTTGGAGGAATACTAAAACAAGAATTAAATAATAGAGAAAGTTTAGTTAGATATTATTCAGGTGCATGGAATGATACTCAAAAGAATTATTCTACAATTAAAAAGGAAATTTTAAGTATAGTTTTATGTATAAAAAAGTTTGAAGATGATTTATATATGAAACCATTTTTATTAAGAATCGATTGTTTATCTGCAAAATATATTTTGGAAAAGGATATTAAGAATTTGATTTCAAAACAAGTTTTTGCAAGATGGCAAGCATTATTAAGCAATTTTGATTTTCAAATATAATTTATAAAAGGAGAAAATAATTCTTTACCAGATTTTTTATCAAGAGAATTTTTACAAGGAATATGAGCAACTCTGATTCTACAAAAAAGATTGTATTCTCAAAACAACAATTCTCAAAATCTCAATTATCAAGTTCTCCAAGTTCTCCATCAAGACCAACCCATTTGCAACAATTTCCCTTATTACCTAATATTCAAAACAGATTTGCCCCTCTAACCCCAGGACCTAGACCTAGACCTCCATTTTCATCCATTATATCAAAATCTAGAATCAAAACCCATTATTCAATCTCCTTCTTTTACGAAACTCTCTAAACCAGCCTCTCCTTCAACCTCTTCACCAGCCACTATTCCTTATATTATCAACCCAAATAAAAAGATTATCAAAATTCTAGAACCTTTGGAAGTCGAAAAGGTTAGTAGAAATTTTTTATCCTTAATCGACTTCATTTATCCAAGAGGATGCCATTTTTTCAAGGATGAATACAAGACCATAGATTATTATCAAGCAATTTTAGAAGATTCAGAATCAGTTATTATTCGGCACAATTTTAATAGTGGAGATCCTCCTAAGATTGCTTATAGTCAAGTAAAAATTTTAAAGGTTCTATCTTTAGAAGATTGGAATTCTAAGCCCTATAATTCAAAAACTCTTTCAAATTTCAGTGCTTATCCTCAATATAACTATTATGATTATCAAGATGCATGGGAATATGCATTTATTCTAAGAAACTTTGATCATTCTTGGTTTTTCCAATTTGATGAAGATTTTTCAAATATTTATCCAAGTTGGTTCGTTAAATGGTTTAAATATATGGGAATTATTCCAGAAGCTTTTCCCAAAGAAATCTCAGAAGCATTTTCAAGATTTGTCGAATATTTTCAACATGATGGAACACCTATTTTTGAATATACTTTACAATTTATGAGTGTATTTAGAATTCCATGGATATGTTTATGGACTTATAATTTTCAAGAAGAAAGTCCAACAGAACTTTCTCCTCCATTGCTCTTCAGACAATACAGGTGCAAATGGTGGAATAAGTTTGTCATCACAAAAGCAAATTCTCAAGCAGTTACCAAATATTATAAGGAACTAACTACTCAATATGAAAGAAGTTTAAAGTCTCCAATTCGAAATATCAAGGCCAGCATTGAAGATCAAGAGTATATTCAAAGACTTTCAGATTGCAATTCTCCAGAATAAATTTTAAAAATAGTCAAAGAAATTCGACAGTCTCCATCCCCATCAAAGCATTCATCTCCGGGGACTGAAGTCTTTCAAGATTCTCAAGACCCATTTGATATGATGTAAAAAAAAATTAATAATAATAATAATAATAATAATTTTTTATATATATATCTATCAAATCTTTTGGCCGACAAGGGATAGTGAAGATTCCAATTATGAAAAATGGTGCATTGAATCCAGTTTTATATCTATCTTCTTCAGCAATTTGAACTTGCCAAAATCCAGACTTCATATCAAATTTAGAAAATATTTTTGAATCATAAATCTTTTTTAATAAATCTCTTTTATTAGGTATAGGATATATATATATATATAGGGGAGGGTTCATTGGGGAATACTAAAAAAGTGGAGAACGGGGGAACACTTTTGAAAATTATACTTAACATGTTAAAAAAAAAAATTTCTAAATTTTTTTCGGCGCTTTTTCTTATAAATACAAGTAGAAACATTTTTGATAAAAAAAAATCAAAAACTAAAAATATAAAAAAAATGTTTAAAAAACAGTTATATCTTATAAAATTAACTTAACATGTTAAAAATAATTTTTTTAAAAACTTTTTCAGCGCTTTTCTTTATAAAAAGGAGGAGAAACTAGTCGAGTAAAAAAATAAATTTTCTAAAAAATTTTTTTTTAGCCTTTTTTTAATTGTTTTTTTTTTTAATATTTTTAGTTTTTGATTTTTTTATTAAAAATGCTTCTACAAGTATATATAAGGAGAAGCGTCGAAAAAGATGTTTAAAAAATTAATTTTTAACATGTTAAGTTAAATTTTTAAGAGTGTTCCCCGGTTCCCCACTTTTTTAGTTTCCCCAATGAACCTCACACTATATATATATATATATATATATATTAAATGTGATTATCGAACTTATGTATTTAACATTATCCTATATATTATGATATGAGAAGCAATAAGATCACCTATATTACAATAAAATTACAAAAAAAAGTGTGTGTGAAACATTGAGTACGTTTGTTGAAAGTCTACCACGTGATCTAGAGTAAAGGTGACCAAAAAAACCTGTATCTGGAATTGGACTTGATTAAAAAATCTGAAATCGGTTATTTTTGTACCTGGGTATTTTATGCCCCTTACCGAGCTCAACCCTACCCGGATGTGTATACATTTTGAGCTCGATACCCGCATCCGAAACTGTACCCGCTTTATACCGGAAAATACCCGAAACCAGACATACGCGATACCTGAACCTGGTTATACGTTTTTTTAATACTCGGTAGAATACCCAAAATTTAAAAGTATATTTTTATGTTTACTTTATAACTTTTATAATTAAGTTTTTTAAAAATACATATTATAAACAAAATCATAATTTTTTTTTTTAAATTTTTGAACGTTCAATATTTTGAAATTTCAAGATTGAATACGACATATAACATAAGAGTAACATACAACAAATCATTTCTTACTACGAATTTATAACAACCACATTTTGTATATCATTTCTTAGTATGAATTTATAAAAATCACATTTTATATATCTTTTTCACACATAAGTTATGACATCCATATTTTGACTAAAAAATTAGCTATCAAGTTATCAAGTAGTAATACATCAACCTTATATTTTTATAATGTTTAATAAATTAAGATATGTTCTAAATGTTAAAATCTTGAAATTTCAAGATACCAATACAATATATAACATAAGAGTAAACAATACAATAATCGTTTTTCAATACGAATTTATAATAACCACATTTTGTATATCTTTTTCACACAGAATTCATGAAAACCATATTTTGACCGAAAAAGGTACCTATTAAGTTATCAAGTGGTAACATATTAACCACGTAACTGCACAAGATTGACACGATAAATGAAAGTTGAGTAACTTAAGAGAGGAAAAAAAGGTTGAACGACTTTGGTGAAATTCTATTAAGTTTGTGTGAGTCACGATTACACTACAAGTGTAAGTTTTACGCATTAAGTGAACTCTAAATAATAATTTAACAAACGTCACAAGATTGATCTAAGATAGGCCAAGCATATTTAAACAATTTATCCAATAGCTACTTTTATTTAGAATTGAAAATTACATTAATTGTGATTTTAACATCTAGTACACAAGCAAACAAAGGCATTCTTGCACTTTCCACTGGACTTGGGATCCCATTCTCGCTTACACTTTTGATCACATGCTAATTTGAAGCAAAACATAGGAAACGTTTTTGTGCAAGCTTGATTTCCTTCGTTTGCTAACTCATTTCCTGTAGTCATGAAAAAACAGATTAAAGTAAAAAATAATGTTTCTTTTACACATAATGAAAAACATAATACAAAGAAAATCAAATTTACCACAAGAAGAAGTGATTATGGTTGCAAGTAGAAAGACTACCAAAATGGAGATTTTCATAGTTACTCTTTAGATGATTTTTTTAAGTAAAATGAGAATTGAGATAGAGGTATATATATACATAGTAAATGTGAGTATCGAACTTAATGTATTTAACATTATCATATATTATGATATGAGAAGCAATAAGATTACGTATATTACAATAAGATTACAAAAAAACAATAAGTGTGTGAAACATAGAGTACTTTTTGTTAAAAGTCTGCTAAGTGATCTAGAGTAGAGGTGAACAAAAAAATTTGTATCTGGAACTGGACCTGAGTATAAAAAACTGAAACCGGTTATTTTTGTACCTGGGTATTTTATGTCTGTAACCACACCCGACCCTACCCATGGGGTATGGATAGGGTATACATTTTGAGCTTAATACCCGTATCCGAAACCGTACCTACTTTATACCCGAAACCTGTTATACCCTATAGCCGAACCTGGTTATACCCTATCTAATACTTTTTTTTAATACTTGATAGAATACCCTAATTTTAAAAGTATATTTTATGTTTATTTTTTAACCTTTATAATTAAGTTTTTTTATAAATACATATTATAAAGCAAATAATTTGTATTTAAGTGAATTTATATTATTGTAATTTATTTTAATTATTTTACAAATTACAAACCAAATTTAAATTTTAAACGAATTTATTTTTGTGTAAAACAATAAATAAAAAACTTATTTTAAACCGGGTATAATGCCTAGACTCATATTGGGTTTCAATACCCTACCCGGGTACATAGGGTATGGTTTTTCTTCTCAATACCCGTACTCGAACTCAACCCGGTTTCTTTTTGTAGGAATGTTTTGATGGTGCAAATAACTAGATACGATTTGAAATGTGCACAATGAATATCTACTCATTATCAAGAGCGCATAATTCACTTAATAATGCTATGTAAATGCTCAGTTTCTGATAAGTCTTGATTTGTATAAATTTCGGCAGCACTTCGTTACAACAAGTTCCTCATTTTCAAAAGCTCCAATCCCAAGTTATGAGGTTCATGCGCACGAAGGACCTATATATAGCCTTGAGTCCTCTGTGCGTAGGACTCCTGCGCTAGACAGGTACTAATATGTGCATAGGACACATACGCACGTATGAGCCCTTTACAATTTAAATTCAAACACCAACTAACTTAAACGAACGTGCTACCTATAAATATTAACTTGTACAAAAGACGTAGGCATTAGACATATAATGTACTAACAGACTCCCCCTTGGATAATGCCGCAGTCTTGTCCTTTGTAGGTCTTCAGTCTTCTATTTATTCATCCCAAAAATTCTATTCAGATGCTCACGACAATGTTCTTCAAAACTCCTTTTCACCATCTGATCTGCTTTAGGAGGTCTTCTATACATATACTTTGAAATCGACACCCCTTTCCTTCTTTTCTAGATCTTCTCTTCCCTCTTCTTCTGTTCTTTCTTTTCCTCTTTCTCTTCTAACTCTCTCCAGTTACTTTCCTACATTCTTTCCGAATGTATTTCATAACCAAAGCATACCTTTCACAACATCTTGCATCGCATAATAAATACTTTTAAAGAATAGAACTTTGATATCTTTCTCTGATATAGTTCTTTTATCCTTCACAAAGTACTATCACCGCCTCCCCATTATTTTCGTCATAATACCACCACTTGAAGTATTCGTGAATATCATGTTCCATCTTGTGGAATGGTATAGCCTTCAACACTTTAGCCTTTTTGTACTTCAAAGTAACAACGTACTTTCCTATTTCTGGATCCATTTATGTCTTTAATACGATGCGTCTTAGTTTGTCACACCCTTAATTTCCACATGCAGAGAACTACCGCGAGGCGTGTGGCTGACCAAGATCATGCCACCAATTATATTGAACAATAAGTATAATAAACAGTTTTCATCACTACCAATAGATTAGTGACTATTAGCGTCTAAAGTCCAAAATTTAAAGTTCAAAATCAACGTTTAAAGTTAACAGCGGAAGCATAAGTTTAACAATCCAAACAAGAGTTCAAAAGTTCATAAATATTATTAAATAACTCAACATGAGTCAAGCAACCACTACACTCCCCGTTGTAAGCTCCCGAGCTATCACTGAGTACCTGTAAGGCATGCAGTAGGGTGTCAACATAAAGTTGGTGAGTTCACGGTTTATCCAGTTTTAGTTTTGGAAACTTTTGTTGTTAAATTACTCATTTATACCATGCCATGGGGATCTACCCCATATGTAAGCTACTAACTCCGTAATGATACTGAAACTTTCGCACATACGAGTTGTTGCTGCCCCGTTTGTCAATGTCTATCATCATCGACGGGTTGCCAAGGCCTATTAGTTCATGCCCGTCCTCAAAAGGCATGGTGTGAGGTTTGTGAAACCTAAATAGCGCTATCAACTAATATCCCATTTGCCAGGCCAGGCGATTAATCGGTACAGTTAAGTGGGGACTTCGTGATAGAGTTTCATTTAGTATGCTTGTTCATGAAATATAAATAGTACTTTAACAGTATTCCATCCTCGGAATACTTGAGAATCCCACACAAGGGGAAAGTGTTGTTCGTTCCGTTCCCAACCACCGGGAATACATGCTTTTAGTAAAGTGTCTGAACTCACCTTTGTTTTGCTCGGCAGGTTATTTACTTGTTTCTAAAGTTTGGTCAACCACGTCCTATGTCACACCCCGATATTTCCACATATTACCGGTGGGCCCGGCGGGGAGTATCGTGATGTAGTTGATATCGTCATAGTCAAATGTATACAGTTTAATGCACAGCGGAAGTCTTGGAAGAAAAATAATATTACAAACCGAAATTCAAAGTATAAATAAATATTATACAAACGGTTGTAAGTGGATCCACAGGCGGATCATAAAACAGAAATGTAAATTATTGCTCAACAAACTTTAAGGCATATGAACTTGCAAGATTCACTATCTATGCCCGAAGCTCCCAGCCAAGTATGGAAAGTACCTGCCACTTAACCATATGAAAAATACGTCAGTTTACACTGGTAAATACAATTAACCGACTCTTTTGAAAATGTTTATGAAAATTGGTTTAGGTGCACAAGGCACGAAAATTTTATAACTTGGGACAATTATATTAATAACAATCTTGTATCAGATTTACATGTTTGTCCAACATTTAGGGCCGGGATAAATAAACTGAACAAGATTAAACAACACACCACAAATATAAAATCACGGTTGGTTATCCCCAGCAAATGAGTATATCTTTTACATACACACTGACAGGTGTATGCCTACACCCCGTGCTTAAGTCGTGCTTAAATGAGCCAAGGATATCCAGGACATGGTCGTTAACCCCCAATGTTATATGTTATCAAGCAATACTGATTAAAACGGGATTATACAATTTAACCATATCTGATTAAAAGGTTTCTACACCTGACCAAGCGGTAATAATTTACCGTATCCCAAGCCCGTATAAGAGAAAATAAGTTAAAAGTATTTACCTGAGCTTAAAGTGAAAGTTTAGTATGCTCAGCCGTATATCCTACTTAGACAAGTGCAAGTGACTTTTACTGGGCTTCTAATCTGGAACGAAGGTTATATTAACCTATGAGATTCCTAACGGGTCTTATTTAAGTTATAAACTTAGACCAGTTAGTTAAAGAAAAGTTTTACGGCATGAAACGCTAGATTAAGCGGTGACCGGATTGGGACGTAATTTAGACCCGACAAGTATGAAGACTTGTGTAAAATGGGTAAACTAAATACATTCTGAATTTTGAAATAAAAATGATAAAGTTTGACCCGTTTCGGCTAATTTATCCAAACTAGTTACATAGACCGCACCGAACGCGTATAGGCACAACGGGTAACTGGATGAGTCAAGTACAAGTTCCATAAGTTATTATGCTTAAAATATATTGTGATATCAGTAGGATATCAACAATTATGTCCCAAAAGAATTTAAAACCAATTTAAGTCCCGTAAGGGTATTTTGGTCATTTTAAAGTTTATAAAAAAGGTTTAAACATAAACTGAGGTTCTGGTCTGAAACATTCAGTAAAAATATTTATTTTATCAAGTTACATCAGTAAGATATCATACATATGTGAGGTTCACCATTTATGGCCAAACTATGCACCGTAGGGGTAATTTGGTCATTTCACATATGTTTTAAGGACAAAATTGGAAGTCTGAGTTCAAGACTTAAACTTACCGTTAAAATATTAAAATTTATTTATAAAATCAGTAGGTATCAAGTCTTAGGTGTTAAATATGGTTTTAAACCATACTATGCGCCTAATTTGCGTAAAAGTCGATAATTGACGATATTTGAGGTGTTTATTGAAATCTGAGATTTTGATCAGCCTTTCATGTTTAGAATATTTTATTTAACATATAACATCAGTAGGAAAAGGTTTGGTATGCAAATCATATGTTAAACTTATTTTATTAACAAAAAGGGTATTATCGTCATTTATCGAATTATACTAGAACTCAATGATATGGTCAGTTTATAATCTGACCAAAAATTCCAAAAATCCCTAAAATAATATCAAAACAGTAGGCAATGGGTTTGGTGCGAAAATTTGGGTTTAAACGTGATTTATGCTAAAAATGTCATTTAATTAACAAAAAGTTTCATTTTACGCTATCTTGCATAACTTTAGTTTGAGATCAGAAACTGATGTCAAATTTTGTGGACATACTTATATATCAGTAATAAAGCTTTTTGTACTCTCACATTTTCAAAAATCTCGTTTTTATAATATAAGGGCATAATAGTCAAATTTAAGCATATTAACGGAATCATGCAAATAACTCAGATTTCTATGGGACCATGTAGTATAACCTCAGAGGATTTTACTAACATATAATATGGTCACAAAGGAACCCTAAGGCATAACTAAACTAAGCTAAATCGGGTCAGAACTGAAAGTCAAAGAAAAAGTCGACTTCTGCGACTTTCGGTTGCGAACCGAGCCTAAACTCAGAATTGTTGGGTTGAACATGTCTAAACATGTTCTTATAATATTTACCAAGTAATTAAAGTGATAAAATGTGTTTTATAACCTTTACATTATCAGTTATGAATTTTTAATAAAAACTGACTCGTTTAACTTTTCTGTTAAGTACTTTGACCCGACAATTGACCAAGCAAATGTGATAATTAGGAGGTGCCCTTTTGAGGGTTTAACACCTACATAATTACCAACACATAGCCACATTCATTTAGAATGATGGCTGGACCGTTTAAGATTAATATACAAGTCAAAGCAGAATTACACTAACTTTGACTTTCGGTCCTTAAATTAACAAAAGCGTAACTACAGAAGTTAAGAACGCTTACAAAGGTCCTTAGCACGAAGATTAAACTTGAGAGAGCTTCCTTATGAACCAGGATGCTCCAGAGAACTCAGCTTGAGAGTTTGTTTTGAGAATTTCTTGAATGAGTAAGTTTTGAAAGCTCCACAAGAGTTCTATTTATAGGAGGATTGCATGATGTAGGATTGTTCCAAGTGTCCCAGGTGTTATTTGATGCAAACATGTGTCCAAGTGGTTTTTAAAAACCATCAACATGCAGCTGAATTCGCCCCAGACTTGCAGAGAATCAAACAAAGATTTCAGGGTGCATGCAAGGCAGCTGCCAGTAACTAGCTAGAAAATCCTCTCCATCGTGCCAGACCAGGCAAGTCCTGGCGCGCCAAGCGAGGCTACCTTTTTTAAAATTTGTTTGTTTGTTTGCAATTTCAGTCCCTGCACTTCCATAAATCGATTAACTGACATTTTCAGCATGAGGGGTCCACATATACAGGTCTGAAAAGTTCTTGGGAGTAAGGCCATGCATAATAAGGTTTTGGATTTGTTGAAAAGGTCTCCCGAATGAAGAATTGCCATATTGACACTTTTGACCCTTTTCTTGAAAATTGCCAATTACATCACAAGATTTAACCGAGACTTTATGAAATCATTATCTGATATTCACGAGGGTATAATAATATATTACAAAGCCTCGGAATCGTTAAAAGGTCACTCAGAGGTAAGAATTAACATGTTGACACTTTTAACCCCTGTGTTTTGTGAACTTTTGATTTTAAGCACAAACGGCTTCTTGTATCCGACAATTTATTCAATAAAGAATACGGACATCATATGAGGTCATTCAGAGGTACAAGTTTGGCATGTTGACGCTTTTAGTCCTTCTACATACATCTTTTCATTGTTTGACAATTTTAGTCCCTCAAGTTAACTTTTAGCATGATCACGGTTTATGACACGTGTCACCACTGTGTTGGACATGATTTTTGAAAGGTGTTACATCCTCACCCCCTTAAAAGAAATCTCGACCTCGAGATTTACTGAAACAAATGAGGGTATTTCTGTTTCATCATGGATTCAACTTCCCACGTATATTCTGGGCCTCTACGGGCATCCCATTTCACCTTTACAATTGGTACGTTCTTTCTTCGAAGCTTCTTAACCTGTTGATCCTCGATCGACAAGGGTTTTTCAACAAACTTTACGCTTTCGTCAATCTGCACATCCTTATGAGACATTTCTAGCGACTCATCGGCTAGACATTTCTTTAAATTGCAGATGTGGAATACATTGTGAATTCCACTAAGCTCTTCAGGTAGATCTAGATTGTAGGCCACGCTCCCGATACATTCAATGATCTCGAATGGTCCAATATATCTTGGGCTCAGCTTGCCCTTTTTACCAAATCTCATCACCCCTTTCCAGGGTGACACCTTAAGTAAAACTTTATCACCTACCTCGAATTTCAGAGGTTTACGGCTCTTACATGCGTAGCTTTTCTGCCTATCCCTGGCAGCCTTCAGACGATCATGGATCTGAACAATCTTATCCGTCGTCTCGACGACAATCTCAGGTCCTGATAGTTGGGTTTCCCCAACTTCCGCCCAACAAACTGGTGTTCTGCACTTTCTTCCATACAAGGCCTCAAAAGGCGCTGCTTGGATGCTCGAATGATAACTATTGTTGTATGAAAATTCAATCAAAGGAAGATGGTCATCCCAACTTCCACCCAAGTCAATAACACAAGCCTAGAGCATGTCTTCTAATGTTTGAATCGTACGCTCGCTTTGCCCATCCGTCTTAGGATGATAAGCAGTACTGAAATTCAAACGAGTGAAAAATTGCTGAAAGCTTTTCCAAAAATGAGATGTGTATCTGGTATCCCTATCAGAGATAATAGATACTGGCACTCCATGGAGAGATACAATCGCATCCACATATAGCTGGGCTAGTTTATCGGAGCTATGCGTCTCCTTTATGGGTATAAAATGAGCTGACTTTGTCAGTCTGTCGACTATAACCCATATTGTATCATTCCCATGTTTCGTCTTTGGTAACTTGGTGATGAAATCCATGGTTACCATTTCCCACTTCCAAGTGGGAATTTCAGGCTGTTGTAGCAAACCTGACGGCTTTTGATACTCGGCTTTAACCTGTGCGCATGTCAGAGATTTAGCCACATATGTGGCTATAGGTTTCTTCAAACCTATCCACCAATAGTTTGCCTTTAGGTCCTGGTACATCTTATCACTACCCGGATGAACTGAATATTTTGAACTATGAGCTTCTTGGAGGATTACATCTCTAAGTCCTCCGTGAATTGGAACCCAGATTCGACCATTCAATCTAAGGATTCCATCTTTTCCATAAGACAATTGATCAGCAGTTACGCCTAACTTCTCATTTGGAAAGTTAGTTTCCATTACAGCTTCCTTCTGAGAAGCTAACAGCCTTTCATTCAAGCTATTCTTTAGTTCAATGCTTTTGGCGTTGATCCTAATAGGTTTGATCCTTTCTTTTTTGCTTAATGCGTCAGCAACAACATTTGCTTTGCCCGGATGGTTGCGAATTTCGCAATCATAATCGTTCAATGTCTCCATCCAACGACGATGCCTCATGTTAAGATCTTTCTGGTTAAACAAGTGTTAGAGGCTCTTGTGATCTGAGTAAATTACACACTTGGTTCCATATAGGTAATGCCTCCAAAGCTTTAGTGCAAATACAACGGCACCCAATTCTAAATCGTGGGTGGTGTAGTTCTTTTTGTGCACTTTTAGTTGACGAGAAGCGTAAGCAATGACCTTGCCTCTCTGCATAAGCACACAACCCATACCAGTGTGCGATGCGTCGCAGCAGACGACAAATTCTTCTACCCCTTCTGGCAATGTCAACATAGGAGCATTGCTTAACTTCTGTTTAAGAATCTCGAAAGATTATTGTTGTTTGGGACCCAAATCGAACTTTATATTCTTGCGAGTCAACGAAGTTAAAGGTGCAGCAATTCTTGAGAAATTTTCAATGAAACGTCTGTAGTAACCTTCCAAACCTAAGAAGCTACGTATTTCGGTGGGTGTCTTAGGTGCTTGCCAATTCATAATTGCTTCAATCTTGGCGGGATCCACCTGGATACCACGCTTACTTACTACGTATCCAAGAAATTGGACTTCACAGAGCCAGAACTCACATTTGGAAAATTTGGCGTAGAGCTTCTCTTGTCGTAGAAGTTTAAGGATACTTCGGAGGTGTTCTTCATGATCAGCTTGGTTCTTTGAATAAATAAGTATGTCATCAATAAAAACAATGACAAACTTGTCTAGATACGGCTTGCAAACGCGATTCATGAGATCCATAAATGCTGCAGGTGCATTAGTGAGCCCAAAAGGCATCACTAGGAACTTGTAGTGGTCGTATCTTGTTCTAAATGCGGTCTTGTTCACATCTTCGGTTCTGACCTTCAACTGATGGTATCCCGACCTCAAATAAATCTTTGAAAAGAAGCTTGCCCCTTGAAGTTGATCGAATAGATTGTCGATCCTGGGCAATGGGTATCGGTTCTTGATTGTAACTTTGTTCAGCTCACGATAATCAATGCATAGTCGCATTGAGCCATCTTTCTTCTTCACAAATAAAATAGTCGCTCCCCAAGGTGATGAGCTTGGTTGAATAAATCCTTTTTCCAACAAATCATCCAACCGTGTCCTTAATTCTTTCATCTCGGTCGGTGCCAAACGATAAGGAGCTCGTGCTACTGGGGCTGCTCCTGGTATAATATCAATTCTGAATTCCACTTGTCTATCGGGAGGTAAACCAGGTAATTCTTCGGGGAAAACGTCTGTGAACTCCGAGATAACAGGGATATCTTCAATCTTAGGCTTTGGCTCATCCATTGTCACCTGTGCCATGTAAATGACACAACCTTTCTTTAAACACATTGATGCTTTAAGCATAGGTACTTGTTTAGGCAACCCATACTGTGTATCTCCTTGAATTGTAAGTGATTCACCATAAGGAATTTTAATAACCACTTGCTTCTTATCACATGCAATTTGGGCTTGGTTAAGAGATAACCAATCCATGCCTATAACTATATCGAATCCTGCCAATTTCATCGGAAGCAAAGACAATGGAAATGAGTGATTCCTAATGGATATGAAACATCCATCTAAAATTGCTGAAGTAGTCTCTAAGGTACCATCGGCCAATTCTACCTCATATTTTATGTCTAGAGTTTTAACATGCAGATTTAACAGTTTACAAAATTTATTGTCTACAAATGACTTATCTGCGCCAGAATCAAATAAAACTCTAGCATACACATCATTTATGAGGAAAGTACCTGTTATAACATTATCATTCTACACTGCCTCTTGAGCATTCATCTGGAAGACTCGAGCGTTTGTTTTCTTGGCCTCTTCAGGCTTCTTTTCAAATTTTGGGCAGTTGGTTTTGATATGCCCTTTCTCGTTACAGTTGTAACAAGTCGCGTTTTTCAACTCCTTGCACTCTAAAGTCTTATGATCCTTAGTCTTGCAAATTCCACAAAGTTTAGCATGCGGATCAATCGTGCACTTCCCTGTATGGCGCTTTCTGCAGTTCTTACATTTGGGCCTGTTATCTGACTGATTTGAGTTTTTCTTAAACTAAGACCCTTTCTTATGCTCGGAGTTACCTTTCCTCTTCTTGTCAGAGCGATGTGAGCTCTCATCTTCCCTTTTCCTTTTTCCCTCACCAGAAGTCTTAACAGACTTATTCCTTATTGCATCTAGAGTGAGGGATAAGGATAAATCCACCATGGACCTATAAGTGGTAGGCCTGGAAGCTTTAACGTTTCCTTTGATTTCCGGTGACAGGCCTCCAATGAAGCGCGCTATGCGCTTAGGTTCTAGGGTAACCAAATAGGGAACGAGTCGAGACATGGTGTTGAAACTCGTGACATAAGCTTGGCAATCTAAATTCTTCATGACCAGAGTCAATAAGTCCATCTCAATCTTTTCTACCTCATGCTGAGGACATAAGTTTTCTTTGATTAATGCCACAAATTGTTCCCAAGACAAGTTATAGAGTGGGATCTTCCCCATGGCTTGAATTAACAACCTCCACCAAGCCAATGCTTCTCCTTTAAACGACTATGAAACAAATTTCACAATATCCTGCTCTGCACATCCACTGATATCCACTACAGTATCCATCTCATCAAGCCATGTCATACAGTCAATGGCACCTTTTTCGCCTGTAAAATCCCTTGGCTTGCAAGAGACGAAGTATTTGTAAGAGCAGGTCTTTAAGCGCGGTTCTTGATTAAGCACAATTTGCTTAGATGGCAGACTTTTCTGATTCAACGAATGCCGAGAATCGTCCCTATAAGACGTATGTGTTTTGGAAGGGGGCCTTGAATGAGCCACAATCAGCGTTTTAGTGTGGGTATTACTTGGTTCTTTGAACTGTCTGTCAATGGCTCTAGTGACAGCATTATCTATCATTGCTTGTAGATATGCACCAGTTACATTCATTTTGGTGTTGTCGTTCCTCACATTGGGATGCCTATTAACTTCTTCTGATTCAGGCATGCTGAAACTTGTTTGCTATAAAACAATTGACAATAATTTGATTAGGGTTCTATTATGGAATCATCATTTTCGATGATTCATTAACCATGGTATATATATACAGACCATATTTGGTTAATTTGATAATTTAGTTTATTTAAATTTTTCATTATAATTAATCCCAGTTATAAAGCATTAAGGATATTACATTGGCACAAAAGGCCTAGACACAAGGACAGTTTTGATTTACAAGCCAGGATCCTATAGGATCGAGGCATTAAGGCTCGAACATAGTTCATCACCTTTCTTGACAGGGAGTCATAGACTACAACTGTCATTTGTCTTATTGGACAATAAATATAGCCCGTAGGCACTTCATCACTAATGGATGTTTGTAATATGATCATCTCAATTGATGATATAAGCCATGACTTCTAGATCATTAGGCTAGATAAGGAATTTGAAAGGATCCCATATAAGGATGACTAGTGTGATTTTCTCGAATAACATTCGCCAGGAGTGCTAACACGTTCTTAGGTGTTAACAAGGATTTATTGTCTTAGAAAGGTTTTACCATCAAGGCCATGTCTAAAATGACATATAGGCTAGGTCATCCCTTTAAGATTTTCTTTTGAGATTTTTAAATGGCAGATCAATTATAAATTTGAATTAATATTTTGATTTGCGTTATATTGTACATGCATATATATAATGACAAATAAAAATATAAAATGAAACATTGCATAAATTGTCTTAAGAAGTACAATAGTTACCCTAAACGGGACTTTTAAATAAATAACTTCTCCTTGCAGGGACAAAAATAAGAAAGACAAGTCCACACAGGGACTAAATACATAAATAAGATGTCCACACAGGGACTTAATTGAAATAACAATACAATAATTAAGTGTTTCTAATAATCCCTCTTCTTTTTCCCCTTAATAAGGTTTGTCAATCCCTTTAGAAGACCGCGGCGACTTCTACGCTCTTCGTCTACCCTTTGGTCCACCTCATGTAACCTCTGGAGGATTTCTTGCTGCTGAGGTTGAGGAGGTGGTGGGTATTGATACCCATATGCAGGGTACCCAGTTGGGTACGTAGGTGGAAAAGGTCCGGGGTAGAAAGCATTATAGTTTGCTGCTTCGATGTATGGATCGACAGCAGGAGCATTGTTGTAGTTATAACCCGAATAAGCTGGCTGCTCGAACGGGTTGTACCCAGCTGCATCTGGGTAAGCGGGGATCAGGTTCTCATAACCCATGGGCGGTAGTGCAGGTGCGACTGGTGCGGAGTCGACTTCAGAAATGACGTTTGAAGGCCCACCCATTTGCGGGTCTTCATAGAGCGGAGGGTAGTTGCTGGAGTGTTGGGTGGTGCTAAAATGGAAACCCCCATGCACGGACATCCGTACACTTCTTCTTCGCCTTGATGGTTCTAGAGGCGGTGGCTACTCTGGCGCTGGTGGTGGCGGTGGCGTGACCGCCTGAAAATGTGGGTCCTCAGAAGGGACCTGCTGGCGTGGTGGTGAGTTGCGGTGAGGGGGAGTATACTCCCACTTGTACGTGCTCCATCTTTCGGCCCAGATATCAGGACCCCTGTAAGGCGAACCATGAAAAGATGATCCGCTAGAAATCTCGATGGGATGCATCGGCGTCCCAGATGGTGGCATCTCAGGATCTGGATCATCTTCCACATCCATGTTTTGGTACTCGGGAAAATGGTCAGCTGGTCCCAAAGGGTTTTGGTCCTCTGGTTCTTCCATTTGGTTCATCGGGTTGAACCGGCCCTGGAAATAAGGCGTTGGGTTCTGGAAGGAACTGTGAGAGTCAGACCGGTGCAAAGGTATAAAAGAATGATGTGAATCGTGAGGCTCTTCATCCTGATGTGGCCCGAATGAATGATGGTAAGATGGTGAGGAGCTAAGTGAGACAGAGCGTCTCACGGGCTCCAGGTAGGTCCTCCAGTCTTCGTGTGGGCTGCAGCTGAGTGTTGCTGATGGTGTGCGCCGGTGAGATGGTCCAGCCTCGTGATCATTCCTACCCCTCATCGGGGCTTTTCCTCGTCCGCTCCTTCCCCTAACTCTTGGCGGCATGTTGATTGAAGTCCTGTCAAAACAAAAACAAACAAAACAAAAACGATTAAGATTATAAGTTGTTTGCCTAGACTTGGAAGTCAAGGAATGTGCTACTGTGTCATTGAGATTAAACACAAAAGGCTAGTGTTTAATTCACTCAATGTTGGCTCTGATATCAACCTGTCACACCCCGATATTTCCACATATTACCGGTAGGCCCAGTGGGGAGTATCGTGACGTAGTTGATATCGTCATAGTCAAATGTATACAGTTTTATGCACAGCGGAAGTCTTGGAAGAAAAATAATATTACAAACCGAAATTCAAAGTATAAATAAATATTATACAAACGGTTGTAAGTGGATCCACAGGCGGATCATAAAACAGAATTGTAAATTATTGTTCAACAAACTTTAAGGCATATGAACTTGCAAGATTCACTATCTATCCCCGAAGCTCCCAGCCAAGTATGGAAAGTACCTGCCACTTAACCTTTTGAAAAATACGTCAGTTTACACTGGTAAATACAATTAAGCGACTCTATTGAAAATGTTTATGAAAATTGGTTTAGGTGCACAAGGCACGAAAATTTTATAACTGTCACACCCCGACCACGTAAAACAACAAATCGTGGTGGAAACGTCGGGGAGTGTCGTAACAGAATCATTGTTTCACAACCATGGATTAAATAATTTCGTTTTATTGAATTATTGAACTCATTGTTTTAATACAAATCAGATAAATACAAATATTATCTTTCAAGTTTTAAAGTCGCTAAGGCACGAGTCCATCCTATGTATAGCATACATCAACGACCATCACATAACAACACCTGAAACATGTGTAAAAATAGGTACGTCAGCATAAAAATGCCTGTGAGATATATAGGTTTTATTATAAAATGATTCATGACTTATAAGTTTAAAAAAAATATTTAATCAAAAATAGTCATGAAACTTAAAATATTTTCTTTTATAAATCATACTAAAATTTATAAGAAACCAGATGATATAACAGAATAATACATAGGTAAATAAATAACCAAGTAAAATATATTGTTTGTAAAACAATATTTTGATAAAAAGGTTTGTAATATATATATATATATATATATATATATATATATACTTTGGTTTTAAGAAAGTCGAATAAGTAATATATTAAAATATATTTTAGTTCCAAAATCGTTAAAATAGTATATTAAATATACTTTAGTCGTCAAAATAATAATTTTCAGTAGTATATCAAAAGTATACTTTGGTTTTATTAATAACATATTAAACTATGCTTTGGTCTTATAAATAACATATTAAACTATGTTTTGGTTTTATAAATAACATATTAAACTATGTTTTGGTTTTATAAATAACATATTAAACTATGTTTTGGTTTTATAAATAACATATCAAACTATGTTTTAATAATTAACAAAATATATGTTGGTTTTGTACAATATCACACATGAGAGCATATCAAACTATACTTTTGGGAGTATAACTAAATATATAATAAAAATGTGATTTAATAATTCATTCAAACCTTAGTGCATCAAACTACACCAATTGAGACTATAGAAATACCACAAAGGCAATCTCTATTTGGATAAAAATATCGGTTTCTGACATTCCATGACAACAGGAATGGGGTGTCTAATCCTATAGCGCTATATCATACTATCAACCGGTCTGGTGAACATAAAATAAGTACTATCCAATAATTTAATTTTATAATCTTTGGAAAAATTAGAGTTTAAACCATAAATAATCATTCAGTTTGTAAAAAACATAAGTACTAATATGTATAATCAATTATACTTTTGAAAACAAGAACATAACAAATAGGTACACATATTTCACCCCAAAACATTTGAGAAACAGTAAAAGAGAGGACTATGTACTCACTTGAGAGTGTTTAGAAGTCTTGAACAACTACCAAGCAAGCTAGAGGGATCACGGAAATCAAACGGCACCTAATATAGGTAACTAAGTAAATAAACCGGACCTAAATCGGAAGATCGGATAGGATGAGGTTTCGTAAACCAAATGAGTATTGGAACTCATATTACTTGGTTTAACAAAGCCTACATACTAAAACGAAACCTAACCTATGTGCTTACGACCCATTACGACTCGTTTAGGTAGCTTATGCTACGTTAACGCGTCGTTCGCGCAAAATGCGTTTGGACCGCCTAACTAGTCCTATGACAAGTATTATATGCCTAAACATGTTTAATTATGTTGCATAATCAGTTAAGTGACAAAAGTTTGGGTGACATATGCTTAAATATCAATTATGCATAAAAAGGGCATTTTGGTCATTTACCTAAGGCATATAAACTACCTATCATACAACTACTTAAACGAAGTGACCATAAGGTATAACCTCGGAAGGTTATTCCCTATACAACTATGGTCACTAAACATGTTTGGTCGGATCCTAATGATCGACCAAATGGGTCTAGTTCGAAAGTCTAAGCGGTTGTTTAGACCGCTTGACTTACGACTCTACATAAGCACTAATCTAAAAGTGACGAGCTAAACATGTTTAAAACATGTTTAACAAGGTTTGAAAACAAGTTAGATATCAAAACAAACGGTTTTGATACCCAAGAATAGTTTGGTTACAAAATACGCTTAAATACGCATTTTGGCCGAAACTACGACTCGTTACTACACCTAATCAACGTGGTAATCAGTAGGTATAGTCACTAGGGACTATAACCATCATGATTATGCTCACATTGCGAAGTTCAAACGAACTTTGTGTTGACCATAAACTGGTCAATGCAGAAAGTCAAACACTGTTTGACTTTTACGCTTAAAAACGCATAAAAGAACGAAAGAAGCTTACAAAGGGTCCAAGCTAGGAAGATATGATTTATAAATTCTCAGGTATGAAGAATTTGAGCTTCAACTTAGAGAAAATTAGAACATGTGTGAGGAAAGAATGAAAATGAGGTGGGTATATATAGGATTCGGTCCACCGTTAAGATCGTTTATCGAGAACCGTGCTTTAATCATGGCCTTACACTTGGGCCCAAGGTTTTAGAATACCATGGGAACATGTAAAACCATCAAATACCAGCCCATAGGGTGCAAAACCATGGGTTAAAACCATCAAAATCTCAAAAATGGACCAAGGTTCAATGTATCTGCCAGAAATTTCAAAAATGGTCCCTGCACTTGTAAAACTTGATTTTTTTGCACTTTTAAGCCCCGTTAACCCCATTTCAAGGCTCTAAAATAAATTTAAAGTATAGGGAATTTAAAATATGCTCAAAAACATCTCGGATGTCAGTTCGTTTGGTCGTACGGTTGCGTTGTTCGGTTAATTACGACGGAAATCGTAATGAACGCAAAAACGATCCAAATTACGTGACGAATGGAATTTTATCATGTAAATCACTAAAATAAATTATTTTAATGATTACATAAATTTTTGGATGTCCGGATATATTCAGAACGTAAGATATGCGCGAAAATGCAAACTTATGCACTTTTGACGCTTTTAGTCTCTATTGATCAAATAAGTTTATTTTAGCATAACGAACCCCTAAAAGCCTATTTCTAAGCTATGTAAAGGATATTTAGGGTATGCTTAAATTATGATCAAGTTCCGGAATGTCCGTTACAGTACGAATCGGCATACTTTCGTAGTTTGTCGAAATTAGTCCCTGTAAGCGAATAAACTTGATTTCGACACACCAAACCATCCAAAACTTATTTCTAAGTTATGTAAAGGTTATTTAAGGTATTTTAAGCCTATGTCACTGTTCCAGAGTGTTTGTTGCATTAAACTGGTTATATTTACGCATCAGTTCGCGTATAACCTTCCAGAAAGCGATTTAGAGCTCGAAATCGAACATGAATTGATATGTGCAAACGATACACATATTTATACAAATCCCAAGTATGAAATACAATATTTCATTGGTTTGGTATTTATTTGATGGTTGAAGTGACACAGGTGTCACAGTCTCCCCTACTTTAGGAAATTTCGTCCTGAAATTTAACTTTAGAGGAAACTTGTGAAGACAACTGTGATGGAATGAATCCCTCAAACCCTAAGTAAAACTCTGGGCCATGTTTGGATTCTTAGCGAAATTTTCAACCGTCAAAGTGAAGTCCTTGTAGTAAGAAAACATGGAGTTTCGAACTACGGACAGAAGAATGTTTCTTATGAAGACTATCATAGGAAACTTGTGTGTGCTCGAAATCAGAGTCGGAGAGTGTAAGATAAAATGACATTGGTCAAGGTCCAGGACTTCTAGTAACTTAAATAACGCTACGTTCGCAATGTAATAAGGAACACTTATATATAGGAAGTACCAGCGGCGTATCCACCATTCCCCTTTTTACATTGTTCCCGTATCGTTATTCTTGTCACTATAGGTCTTAACACATAACAAAACTTGTTGTGGTTTCTGTGCACTGAATTCCATAATTATGTATGCATCCATAATTACGTAATTCCTTGCACAGTTCATTTCATAATGCGTAGGGGAAAAAAACAATCAAATAAACAAGAAGTGACTTGACTAGACCACCAAAAGATCTTTTTAACTAGATCAACGAACGATCTTTTTAACTAGATCAACACATGATCTTCTTAACTAGATCGTCGTACGATCTCCTTAGATAGACCACTTAAGGGATCTTTTCAATTATATCATCACATGATATTCCTAACCAGATTTTCAAATCAATCTGTTTAACTAGACCACTCAAGGGGTCCAATTATAGAATAGTACTTCATAACCCAAGGGACTTAACTACAACGTAGAAGTCCATTAAGGATTTAAGATAGTACCTTTGGATATCCTACTATGAATCCCTTATATGAGATATGGAAGATTCTATGAGGATTTGGATAACGAAAATTCAGATTACACAAAAACACAGGACATAAAAGGAATCACATAAGCACATAATCACATAATTTGTTTAACTTGATTTTTTTTTAAATTTGTTATATTTAGACACGGGTATTTAAAGCATACCAGGAATCCAATCCGTGGATTTCATTTGGCACTTTAAACATCTTTAAGAATCTAACTATGGAGATAGAAATATCTTAATAGGAATTCGGCTTTGTCCTTATTGAATTGTAATATACGTATTAAGGCATACGAATAATTCAATTAAGGGTTCCGATTTGAGCGATATTTATCCACAAGGATCTAATTATGAGGATAAAAAGATCCTATTTTGGAATTGTGTAACGAGAGGTGTTTCGACACCCTGCACTAGACGTGCTTAAGTCGATACACTAGGTAGAAAGTTTATGAGGTTGAGGTACTAGATATGCCAAGGTGACATATGAAGCAGAATTTGGAGGTTGAGCAGCGGCAGGATTTGCAACAGCTTTGCTTTGGACAGCAAAGCGGCACATGTTAACCAAATGTCCCCATCATCCACCGTGGGTACATTTGAAATAGAGTATTTGATTCGGATGATGACGGTTGCATTAATTGCACCAAGGAGCAGTTCCCTTGTACAGCTTCATCCCTGAGGCGAGTCATGGCGATAGCTAAATCAAGGGTCTTCTGGAGTACGACGCCTATTTGTTGAGTGATTGTAGCACCTAGTTCGGATACTTGAGTGTTGCGACGAAGAGGCATCATGAAGATGATGAAAGATATGGGAGGAAACAAGTGAAATGAAAACAAAATGACAACGCATAAAAATTGCGATCATTTGTTTGTTACCTAAGGTAAACAAATGAGATGGTGACTAATCAAAGTAAGTGGGTCATATTAATGTATCGAGAAGACATGCTTTAGCCTATAAGTGGACACTCACCCCAAGAGTTCCCAGGTAAGAGTGACTGGTCCAATTATGTGGATTTGTACGAACACTCTAGCCTTAGACAGAAAGCTCAGAGTACAGGCATCCACCCTTCCAGATTTCACGTGTTCACATTATAAGACCCAAACTTTGACGAGAACTTGAAAACTTAGAGGGTTCAAAACCTTATAATAAATCATCCTAGAACAGATGATTGGTTTTCAAAGCGGATTTGAAATTTGTGTTCTCGTTGTGGTTGTTACCTAAAGATAGGCGACGGTATTGTTTTTGAAACTAAACACAAGATAACTTGTGTTAGGGTCCTAGGAAGGTTATAGTCTAGGTCAAAGCATTACTAATAACCTAATTCCCTATAACCATTGGCTCTGATACCAACTTTTCTGTCACACCCCGACCACGTAAAACAACAAATCGCGGCGGAAACGTCGGGGAGTGTCGTAACAGAATCATTGTTTCACAACCATGGATTAAATAATTTCGTTTTATTGAATTATTGAACTCAATGTTTTATTACAAATCAGATAAATACAAATATTATCTTTCAAGTTTTAAAGTCACTAAGGCACGAGTCCATCCTATGTATAGCATACATCAACGACCATCACATAACAACACCTGAAACATGTGTAAAAATAGGTACGTCAGCATAAAAATGCCTGTGAGATACATAGGTTTTATTATAATAGGATTCATGACTTATAAGTTTTAAAAAAATATTTAATCAAAAATAGTCATGAACCTTAAAATATTTTCTTTTATAAATCATACTAAAATTTATAAGAAATCAGATGATATAACAGAATAATACATAGGTAAATAAATAACCAAGTAAAATATGTTGTTTGTAAAACAATATTTTGATAAAAAGGTTTGTAATATATATATGCTTTGGTTTTAAGAAAATTGAATAAGTAATATATTAAAATATATTTCAGTTCCAAAATCGTTAAAATAGTATATTAATTATATACTTTAGTCGTCAAAATAATAATTTTCAGTAGTATATCAAAAGTATACTTTGGTTTTATTAATAACATATAAAACTATGCTTTAGTCTTATAAATAACATATTAAACTATGTTTTGGTTTTATAAATAATATATTAAACTATGTTTTGGTTTTATAAATAACATATCAAACTATGTTTTAATAATTAACAAAATATATGTTGGTTTTGTACAATATCACACATGAGAGCATATCAAACTATACTTTTGGGAGTATAACTAAATATACAATAAAAATGTGATTTAAGAATTCATTCAAACCTTAGTGCATCAAACTACACCAATTGAGACTATAGAAATACCACAAAGGCAATCTCTATTTGGATAAAAATATCGGTTTCTGACATTCCATGACAACAGGAATGGGGTGTCTAATCCTATAGCGCTATATCATACTACCAACCGGTCTGGTTAACATAAAATAAGTACTATTCAACAATTTAATTTTATAATCTTTGGAAAAATTAGAGTTTAAACCATAAATAATCATTCAGTTTGTAAAAAGATAAGTACTAATATGTATAATCAATTATACTTTTGAAAACAAGAACATAACAAATAGGTACACATATTTCACCCCAAAACATTTGAGAAATAGTAAAAGAGGGGACTATGTACTCACTTGAGAGTGCTTAGAAGTCTTGAACAACTACCAAGCAAGCTAGAGGGATCACGGAAATCAAACGACACCTAATATAGGTAACTAAGTAAATAAACCGGACCTAAATCGGAAGATCGGATAGGATGAGGTTTCGTAAACCAAATGAGTATTGGAACTCATATGACATGGTTTAACAAAGCCTACATACTAAAACGAAACCTAACCTATGTGCTTACGACCCATTACAACCCGTTTAGGTAGCTTATGCTACTTTAACGCGTCGTTCGCGCAAAATGCGTTTGGACCGCCTAACTAGTCCTATGACAAGTATTATATGCCTAAACGTGTTTAATTATGTTGCATAATCAGTTAAGTGACAAAAGTTTGGGTTACATATGCTTAAATATCAATTATGCATAACAAGGGCATTTTGGTCATTTACCTAAGGCATATAAACTACCTATCATACAACTACTTAAACGAAGTGACCATAAGGTATAACCTCGGAAGGTTATTCCCTATACAACTATGGTCACTAAACATGTTTGGTCGGATTCTAATGATCGACCAAACGGGTCTAGTTCGAAAGTCTAAGCGGTTGTTTAGACCGCTTGACTTACGACTCTACATAAGCACTAATCTAAAAGTGACGAGCTAAACATGTTTAAAACATGTTTAACAAGGTTTGAAAAAAAGTTAGATATCAAAACAAACGGTTTTGATACCCAAGAATAGTTTGGTTACAAAATACGCTTAAATACGCATTTTGGCCGAAACTACGACTCGTCACTACACCTAATCAACGTGGTAATCAGTAGGTATAGTCACTAGGGACTATAACCATCGAGATTACGCTCACGTTGCGAAGTTCAAACGAACTTTGTATTGACCATAAACTGGTCAATGCAGAAAGTCAAACACTGTTTGACTTTTACACTTAAAAACGCATAAAAGAACGAAAGAAGCTTACAAAGGGTTCAAGCAAGGAAGATATGATCTATAAATTCTTTGGTATGAAGCATTTGAGCTTCAACTTAGATAAAATTAGATCATGTGTGAGGAAAGAATGAAAATGAGGTGGGTATATATAGGATTCGGTCCACCGTTAAGATCGTTTATCGAGAACCGTGCTTTAATCATGGCCTTACACTTGGGCCCAAGGTTTTAGAATACCATGGGAACATGTAAAACCATCAAATACCAGCCCATAGGGTGCAAAACCATGGGTTAAAACCATCAAAATCTCAAAAATGGACCAAGTTCACTGTATCTGCCAGAAATTTCAAAAATGGTCCCTGCACTTGTAAAACTTGATTTTTTTGCACTTTTAAGCCCCGTTAACCCCATTTCAAGGCTCTAAAATAAATTTAAAGTATAGGGAATTTAAAATATGCTCAAAAACATCTCGGATGTCGGTTCGTTTGGTCGTACGGTTGCGTTGTTCGGTTAATTACGACGGAAATCGTAATGAACGCAAAAACGATCCAAATTACGTGACGAATGGAATTTTATCATGTAAATCACTAAAATAAATTATTTTAATGATTACATAAATTTTTGGATGTCCGGATATATTCAGAACGTAAGATATGCGCGAAAATGCAAACTTATGCACTTTTGACGCTTTTAGTCTCTATTGATCAAATAAGTTTATTTTAGCATACCGAACCCCTAAAAGCCTATTTCTAAGCTATGTAAAGGATATTTAGGGTATGCTTAAATTATGATCAAGTTCCGGAATGTCCGTTACAGTACGAATCGGCATACTTTCGTAGTTTGTCGAAATTAGTCCCTGTAAGCGAATAAACTTGATTTCGACACACCAAACCATCCAAAACTTATTTCTAAGTTATGTAAAGGTTATTTAAGGTATTTTAAGCCTATGTCACTGTTCCAGAGTGTTTGTTGCATTAAACTGGTTATATTTACGCATCAGTTCGCGTATAACCTTCCAGAAAGCGATTTAGAGCTCGAAATCGAACATGAATTGATATGTGCAAACGATACACATATTTATACAAATCCCAAGTATGAAATACAATATTTCATTGGTTTGGTATTTATTTGATGGTTGAAGTGACACAGGTGTCACAGTCTCCCCTACTTTAGGAAATTTCGTCCTGAAATTTAACTTTAGAGGAAACTTGTGAAGACAACTGTGATGGAATGAATCCCTCAAACCCTAAGTAAAACTCTGGGCCATGTTTGGATTCTTAGCGAAATTTTCAACCGTCAAAGTGAAGTCCTTGTAGTAAGAAAACATGGAGTTTCGAACTACGGACAGAAGAATGTTTCTTATGAAGACTATCATAGGAAACTTGTGTGTGCTCGAAATCAGAGTCGGAGAGTGTAAGATAAAATGACATTGGTCAAGGTCCAGGACTTCTAGTAACTTAAATAACGCTACGTTCGCAATGTAATAAGGAACACTTATATATAGGAAGTACCAGCGGCGTATCCACCATTCCCCTTTTTACATTGTTCCCGTATCGTTATTCTTGTCACTATAGGTCTTAACACATAACAAAACTTGTTGTGGTTTCTGTGCACTGAATTCCATAATTATGTATGCATCCATAATTACGTAATTCCTTGCACAGTTCATTTCATAATGCGTAGGGGAAAAAAACAATCAAATAAACAAGAAGTGACTTGACTAGACCACCAAAAGATCTTTTTAACTAGATCAACGAACGATCTTTTTAACTAGATCAACACATGATCTTCTTAACTAGATCGTCGTACGATCTCCTTAGATAGACCACTTAAGGGATCTTTTCAATTATATCATCACATGATATTCCTAACCAGATTTTCAAATCAATCTGTTTAACTAGACCACTCAAGGGGTCCAATTATAGAATAGTACTTCATAACCCAAGGGACTTAACTACAACGTAGAAGTCCATTAAGGATTTAAGATAGTACCTTTGGATATCCTACTATGAATCCCTTATATGAGATATGGAAGATTCTATGAGGATTTGGATAACGAAAATTCAGTTTAAAGAAAAGTTTTACGGCACGAAACGCTAGATTAAGCGGTGACCGGATTGGAAAGTAATTTAGACCCAAAAAGTATGAAGACTTGTGTAAAATGGGTAAACTAAATACATTCTGGATTTTGAAATAAAAATGATAAAGTTTGACCCGTTTCGGCTAATTTATGCAAACTAGTTACATAGACCGCACCGAACGCGTATAGGCACAACGGGTAACCAGATGATTCAAGTACAAGTTCCATAAGTTATTATGCTTAAAATATGTTGTGATATCAGTAGGATATCAACAATTATGTCCCAAAAGAATTTAAAACCAATTTAAGTCCCGTAAGGGTATTTTGGTCATTTTAAAGTTTATAAAAGAGGTTTAAACATAAACTGAGGTTCTGGCCTAAAACATTTAGTAAAAATATTTATTTTATCAAGTTACATCAGTAAGATATCATACATATGTGAGGTTCACATATGTTTTAAGGACAAAATTGGAAGTCTAAGTTCAAGACTTATACTTACTGTTAAAATATTAAAATTTATTTAAAAAATCAGTAGGTATCAAGTCTTAGGTGTTAAATATGGTTTTAAACCATACTATGCGCCTAATTTGCGTAAAAGTCGATAATTGATGATATTTGAGGTGTTTATGGAAATCTGAGATTTTGATAAGCCTTTAATGTTTAAAATATTTTATTTAACATGTAACATCAGTAGGAAAAGGTTTGGTATGCAAATCATATGTTAAACTTATTTTATTAACAAAAAGGGTATTATCGTCATTTATCGAATTATACTAGAACTCAATGATATGGTCAGTTTATAATCTGACCAAAAATTCAAAAAATCCCTAAAAATAATATCAAAACAGTAGGCAATGGGTTTGGTGCCAAAATTTGGGTTTAAACATGATTTATGCTAAAAATGTCATCTAATTAACAAAAAGTTTATTTTACGCTATCTTGCATAACTTTAGTTTGAGATCAGAAACTGATGTCAAATTTTGTGGACATACTTATATATTAGTAATAAAGCATTTTGTCCTCTCACATTTTCAAAAATCTCGTTTTTATAATATAAGGGCATAATAGTCAAATTTAAGCATATTAACGGAATCATGCAAATAACTCAGATTTCTATGGGACCATGTAGTAAAACCTCAGAGGATTTTACTAACATATAATATGGTCACAAAGGAATCCTAAGGCATAACTAAACTAAGCTAAATCGGGTAAGAACTGAAAGTCAAAGCAAAAGTCGACGTTTGCGACTTTCGGTTGCGAACCGAGCCTAAACTCAGAATTGTCGGGTTGAACATGTCTAAACATGTTCTTATAATATTTACCAACCAATTAAAGTGATAAAATGTGTTTTATAACCTTTACATTATCAGTTATGAATTTTGAATAAAAACTGACTCATTTGACTTTTCTGTTAAGTACTTTGACCCGACAATTGACCAAGCAAATGTGATAATTAGGAGGTGCCCTTTTGATGGTTTAACACCTACATAATTACCAACACATAGCCACATTCATTTAGAATTATGGCTGGACCGTTTAAGATTAATCTACAAGTCAAAGCAGAATTACACTAACTTTGACTTTCGGTCCTTAAACTAACAAAAGCTTAACTACAGAAGCTAAGAACGCTTACAAAGGTCCTTAGCACGAAGATTAAACTTGAGAGAGCTTCCTTATGAACCAGGATGCTCTAGAGAACTCAGCTTGAGAGTTTGTTTTGAGAATTTCTTGAATGAGCAAGTTTTGAAAGCTCCACAAGAGCTCTATTTATAGGAGGATTGCATGATGTAGGATTGTTCCAAGTGTCCCAGGTGTTATTTGATTCAAACATGTGTCCAAATGGTTTTTAAAAACCATCAACATGCAGCTGAATTCGCCCCAGACATAAAGAGAATCAAACAAAGATTTCAGGTTGCATGCAAGGCAGCTGCCTGTAACTGGCTGGAAAACCCTCTCCGTCGCGCCAGACCAGGCAAGTCCTGGCGCGCCACGCGAAGCTACCAGTTTTAAAGTTTGTTTGTTTGTTTGCAATTTCAGTCCCTGCACTTCCATAAATCGATTAACTGACATTTTCAGCATGAGGGGTCCACATATACAGGTCTGAAAAGTTCTTGGGAGTAAGGCCATGCATAATAAGGTTTTGGATTTGTTGAAAAGGTCTCCCGAATGAAGAATTGCCATATTGACACTTTTGACCCTTTTCTTGAAAATTGCCAATTACATCACAAGATTTAACCGAGACTTTATGAAATCATTATCTGATATTCATGAGGGTATAATAATATATTACAAAGCCTCGGGGTCGTTAAAAGGTCAATTAGAGGTAAGAATTAACATGTTGACACTTTTAACCCCTGTGTTTTGTAAACTTTTGATTTTAAGCACAAACGGTGTCACACCCCTTTCTAAGGCGGAAGCACGAGGTGTTATCATGAAAGGTTCTCATTGCATACGAATGGTAAACATACTACATGCTCGTATAAATAACTTCAAATGCCAATAACATTACATAACTGAAAACATAGTTTAAGTGTTTACATCACAAGACATCATTTTGTCTGAAAGGTTTACAACTTTATTCAAAGATAAACATAACCGACATCCAAGAGCATGAGTAAGACCGCGCGCACATCCACTTTAGTTACCTGAAATACATGTGAGTTTTTGGAAAATCGTCAACATAATGTTGGTGTGAATTCATGCAGTTTTTGTATTGAACGTTTGTATACTTTGTATGAAAACATGGTATGTATTTTGTATAATTCAAGTATTCCTGTATGTATCGAGATTGTTAATGGGTTGCAAGGCCATTAACATGTGACACGACATAGGAAGCATCCAAACCATAGGCATTTTTCTAGTTGTCGATTCACGACTGAGACACAAAAGCACTACTTGGTACTAGTTTTCACCAAGAGTGTGGCTGCCCGAAAACCCATTAGATCTAACCTTTTGTTCTGCGGTCTTAGTATGTACACGATTAATGGTGCTTCTGGTACCCTATTCGTGACAAGATTTCAAGTATCATTCCTTAGTTCTTGTATCCATCATACCATAACACATGTATTTTCCCCAAGTTTAAAAAGTATGTAAAAGTTTAAAAGTGGGGACATAATCTCACTTTTCTGTAAACATTTAGTAACATGTACTTCACCCCCGAAGTTATAAAACTGAAAACAGTTAAAAGAAAAAGGGGAGCATGAACTCACAACTTTGCGTTTCTTGCGCCGTAAACTTCACCGGGTTTGCTTATATAGCGTCGTGACCAATACGTGTTTTAATAACGTTAGTCACTAGACTTGTATCGCACAAGTACAAGTCACCTCCTTGCACCTTGAAATAAGCTTGAAATGGATGAATGGAATTGAATGATGTTGGTGGTTGTGGGGGTGGGTCTCCGCCGTGAGGGGGGGTACAAGGGAGGAGAGTGTGGTGTGTGAATGAGAATGGGGATGGTGATACTTATTATGCTTGCAAGATCTTCTAAATCATAAAGAATCCAAGAAAGATCATAGAATATATTTTGGCAAGATCTTAGAGGATTTAGCAAGATTTCACAAAATCAAGAGTGGGGCCACTTCTTGTAACCGTCCACTTTAAGGGGGGGGGGTAAGGTGTAATTTCTAATTTACTAACTACATAAATAGGTTAAGTTTCAAGTGTAAAGTTTAGGGACTTGATGTGTTATTATGTTATAAGGGGTGTTATGGTGTTCGGGGATCATAACTAGTTCAGAAACATTAAAACAATGCTTCTAGTAATATTTTGATGTTCCGGGTACTGTCCGGTTGTTCGGTTAGATACCGGTTCGTTAAAGTGCTAAATTGCACCGTTTAGTGTCCTTTAAGTATCCTTTTGTGACCCTTTTAATTCCCAACACTTAGGAGGGTATTCTGGATAATAAAACATGAATTCTGCATAATATTTATGTGTTAAAAAGCTGATTATAGCTGATTTGTGCAGAATTATGCATTTAAAGTGCGTTTCGGGTGCTTTTTAGTGCATATTTTAGCTTCCGGAAAGTCTATATGTTAACCCTTGTATATATTCTTTGGGTTTTAATGTATTTTTGACGTTGGACCTGCAACTAGGCCCCAATTCTATTGTCTGACTGCTTTCTGCAGAATTGTTGACACAATGTGTCTTACCGGTGAGTTTACTAGTATTTCTGACGCAACACTACCATTAATGCATAAAGCAATATTTGTAGTATAAAACGTGCATGAATTCACAAGTATAGCATGTAATCAATCAATGTTGACATTTAAGCACATAACTGTATATATTTAATATTAATTAAATTGTACGGAAATTACCGGTTTGGTGCCAGTTGTCACAGTCTCCCCCCGTTAAAAGAATTGCGTCCCGAAATTCAAACTGATCTAACTCTCGTAGGAGTTTTCTTGAACAGGTGGGGGTACTTTTCTTTAAACTGGTCTTCACGTTCCCACGTGTACTCGGGTCCGTGCTTAGAGTCCCAACGTACTTTGACAAGTTTGACACTACTCCTTCTGGTCTTGTTGACTTTCCAGTCCGTAACCTCAACGGGTTTTTCTGTAAATCGGAGTGTGTCGTCGATATGCACTTCATCCGCATGGATGATTACTGTTTCTTGGGTTGGACTCTTCTTGAGGTTGGACACATGAAACGTATCATGTACTCCGTTAAGTTCTTCTGGTAATTCCAACTTATAAGCCACGGTACCAATTCTTTCCAAGATATTGAATGGTCCGATGTATCATGGATTCAGCTTTCCATGTTTTCCAAATCTTACTACGCCCTTCCAGGGTGAGACCTTTAACAAAGCTTTGTCTCCCACCTCAAATTCTAATTCGTCTTTGAGCAGCGTAGCTCTTTTGTCGATATCGAGTCGCCTTAACGCGCTCTCGGATCTGCATAATCTTGTCGGTTGTCTCTTGCACAAGTTCAGGACCTACCATACGTTTGTCTCCAGCGTCTGCCCAACATAAGGGCGAGCGGCACTTGCGGCCATACAGAGCTTCGAACGGTGCGGCTTTTATGCTCGTATGATAAATGTTATTGTAGGAAAACTCAACCAAAGGTAGGTGAGTATCCCAGCTGCCGCCTAGGTCCATAACACATGCGGGAAGCATATCTTCTAGTGTTTGTATGGTCTGTTTGCTCTGGCCGTCTGTTTGCGGATGGAAGGCCGTGCTTAGATCTAGTTGAGATCCAAAGGCTTCCTGAAAGGATTGCCGGATCCTTGATACGAAACGTCCATCTTTGTCTGATATAATTGAGATAGGCATACCATGACGTGCCACGATTTCTTTCAAGTACAGCTCAGCAAGCTTTCCAGTGTTGTCTTTCTCTCGGATCGGTAGGAAATGCGCAGATTTCGTCAATCGATCAACTATTACCCATATCATACCGTGCCCTCTCAGGGTCCTTGGTAATTTCTTTATGAAGTCCATTGAGATTTGCTCCCACTTCCACATGAGTATCTCTGGTTGCTGCAGTAGGCCAGACGGTTTCTGATATTCAGCCTTAACCTTAGCACAGGCTAGGCACTTTCCAACATATATAGCAACATCGCTTTTAAGCCTCGGCCACCAATAGTAATCCTTCAAATCTTGATACATTTTATCCGATCCTGGATGGATCGAGTATCTAGACTTATGAGCTTCATTAAGGATGACTTCTCGAATACCACCATAGAGCGGAACCCAAATGCGCCCCTTAAAGTACAAGGTTCCCTCTTTGTTTGGCACCAAATTCTTCATCATACCTCGAAGGTATTCAGCTCTACGATTCTCCATCTTAAGGGCTTCTTGTTGCGCGTCCCGAATGTGTGCAGTGAGGTTCGTTTGAATAGTCATTTCCAATGCTCGAACCCTTAGGGTCTTAACCCTTTCTTTTCGGCTTAACGCGTCTGCTACAACGTTTACCTTTCCAGGATGGTACTTAATCTCACAGTCATAATCGTTCAGCAGCTCGACCCATCGTCGCTGTCGCATGTTTAGTTCCTTTTGATCAAATATGTGTTGTAGGCTCTTGTGATCTGTGAAGATTGTACATCGAGTACCATATAAATAGTGTCGCCAGATCTTCAAGGCGAATACCACTGCGCCTAGCTCTAGGTCGTGTGTGGTGTAATTTCTTTCATGCACCTTCAACTGTCTTGAAGCGTAAGCGATGACTTTTTGGCGTTGCATGAGTACACAACCCAAACCTTGACGCGAAGCGTCGCAGTATACCACGAAGTCTTTAGTGCCTTCAGGTAAGGATAGTATCGGTGCATCGCATAGCTTATTTTTGAGTAGTTGGAAAGCTTATTCCTGCTTGTCACCCCAGTCGTACTTCTTGTCTTTCTTCGTAAGGGTAGTCAGCGGTTGAGCTATTTTGGAGAAATTCTCAATAAACCGTCGTTAATAGCTCGCTAAGCCCAAAAATTGTCGAACTTCAGTTGGGGTTTTGGGGGCTTCCCAATTCTTAATTGCTTCAATCTTGGATGGGTCTACATGAATGCCCTTCTCATTCACAACGTGACCAAGAAATTGTACTTCGCGAATCCAGAATTCGCACTTGGGGAATTTTGCATAAAGTTTCTCTTTCTTCAGGAGTTCCAAAATGGTTCTGAGGTGTTGCTCGTGCTCTTCTCTCGATTGCGAGTAAATCAGGATATCATCGATAAATACAATCATGAATTTACGAGATATGGTTTGCATACGCGGTTTATCAGATCCATAAATACCACTGGCGCGTTCGTCAGCCCGAATGGCATCACAAGAAACTCGTAATGCCCATAGTGTGTTCTGAATGCAGTCTTTGTGTTGGATCGTTGTTTGACCCGATTGAGTCGATCAGAAGAGTTTTAAGTCCAGTTCAAAGGCGGAATCAGAGAACTAGACACAGAAACAGCTTGATAATCTAATATCTGTCACTTATATTGCATTTAACAACTATTACAACCTTGACAGAAATCCGTCAGCACTTCGTTACAGTTCTGAAGTCATGTCCCAAATGAAACAACATGTGCACCTATTTATAGTGTGATGATTCCACTTATACGGACATGCCATATAAGCGAAATCACTTGTTTCTGATTTCACTTATATGTCATGTTCACATAAGCGAAATCACTCCCTTAACCTCTAACAATCGTTTCTCGAACCTCGTGCACTGGATATCCTATCTAATCTTATCCTATTACATGATACAAGACGAAGTCAATAGACGTAATGCACTAACAGACTCCCCCTCGGATATTGACGAAGTCTTCAGTGACTAATCTTCAATATGACACATCTTCAGTCTTGATCATTCTGTTTTTTCTTTCGTTCAGATTGTAACATTGTAAGCATCCAACAATCTTTCTCTTCTTCTATCAGCTTCAGGCTCCCCCTTTCATCAAGCTTCCGTGCTTTGGGATCGACACCTAGCTTTCCATCTACAAGCTTTTCAATGCTTCAAACTTGTCTTCAGACTCCCCCTTAGACTATGCTCTCGGGATCGTAGTCTGGACTTTTCCTGCAAACACTCAAACATTCATAAATACAATGTTTTCATATTATCAATCAATCTTCTCTAATCCACTCCCCCTATCAACAAACTTCATTGATTTAGCAGCATTAAAGAATCCAACTCCCTCACAGTTAATCATCCAAGTCCAAATTAATGACCTTGGAGATATCACAAACTGTTTTTGAAATTTTTGATTTTAATTCAAGTTTCAAATTAATGAACTTGTTTTATTTTCAGAAACACAATCAGCTTACTTAGATTTTGAAACTCAGCATCTCAAATATCAGTTGTCGAAAATAAAGCAGAAATCAAAATCTTTTTGTATTTTCTGAAAATATAAAGCAGTAAAGAAATATGTACAAACATATTTACAGACAATATTTTTGTTTGAGTTTGCGTCAGAGGATCATATTAGTTTTTAACAAGTCACAAGTACCGTTGAGCTTAATTACACAGTAAGTATTAAACAATTCACTTAGATTGTCGATATACTGATCCACTTTAAATTCTCACACAATTTTCAATCTGTTCAGGATACGAATTAAGTGATTTAGAGACTTAAACTTATACGTGTGTCCCACCTCTTGAATATACTCCCGTATCCAGATCCCAATATTCAGTCTTACAGGTAATTATAACACAAATGATATCTGTAAGGGGTTAATAAATTATGAAGAATCATGAGAGCTCAGGTCAGAACCATCGTTCAGCAGAGAGATCATGACTCAACTTGTGGGTATGTCCCCTTTAGAGGATCTTTTTTACAACAGCGTTGCTAAGCAATTTTATTGTCTTATCATATATGCTGAGGGTGATGCTATGTTTCAAGCATTTGCGGAAAGTATTATTCGAGGACTAGGTCAAAACTTCCATTCAGCAGAAGTCCCGGAATAATACCCCAGATATCACTGAGTATAAAGACCTAGTATATCAGGAAAAAGGAATCTTTCAAACAAGATTTCAGGGGTTACCTATATATCCAAGTAGTGTTCCCCACGAAATAAGTAAGTAAAGATTTAGGTTTTTATCCCGAACAAACCTACTAAATGTGCAAAAACCTATCGACACATCATCAGTGAGACTGTTTAACGCTATATAATCATTACAATTCTTTAGCATACTGTAACTGTCTACTGATGTACTATCATTTCCTCTATTTACGCAAAAACTCAATTTTTGAATTTTATCATGTTTTTGACTTTTTCAAAATTATCAAATGTTTTTGTATTTTCTAAAAATATTACTCCCCCTAAAATGCAAAATCATATAAAGAAAATTTGACAACCAACACTGATAGCTTTGTCTCGCCATCCATTTTCTGCATCTCATGCTCTGTTATGCAGAAAATATACATACCCCCATGATTTACAACACATTGATATTTTACAGTTTGAAAACCGTTTTTCAATCTGATGAAAGTAATCATGTTTGTTCAGCCGTGAGGGTTTCGGCGTATTCAATCAACACATATTTTTCTATTTTTCTATTTTTGACAGAAATTAAAAACAACCATATTTTTGGTTTTTTCAAGTTTTTCAAATTTTTAGGGTTTTTGAAATATTGTTTATTTATTTACAGAAAACATATAAACTTCCTGTTTCAATCAACACAGGATCCAGCAGCCTCCTCTCCTTGTTGTGCCAGGCTGCTCCAACCTCCATTCTCACAATCTTTGAATTCCATGAGCACCTGCACAAACAAACTACTCAATTACTTGAACAATTTAGCCCAGGTCTGTTGAACCTTAGGCATTTCAACACAATAATTTTCATTCAATGCTGGAAATTCTTTGTCATTTTTCACAAAAACTTTCTCAATTTTAACTTCAACTTTCTCATCTTTTACCAAATCAACATGTTTCTTAACACTCCATGTTTGACCTTTTGGTGTTCCTCGTTTGTAAAAATGTGAAACTTTTTGAACATTTTGATTTTGAACAACAATTCTTGGTTTCCAAAACTCTTGAGGTTTTGTCATATCAACTATGGTTTTCCAACTCTGTGTTGTTCTGAATCTGGGTGTGTGAGAATTCCAGGTCTGTCTTGAATCAAACCTGTTCTGGTTTGATTTCCAATTTTGATTCGAAGCAAACTTGTTTGTGTTGTACCTCCAAGTTTGTTTTGAATCAAATCTGGTTGACCTTTGTCTCACAGTCTCAGATTTTTGTTTCTCAGCATCAAACTTATTTTTATCAACATCCACAGGTTTTAGATTAGGACACTTGCGTGCAAGATGTCCTTTTTGATCACATTTGAAACATGTTCTCATGGACACATCTTTGACCTGTGGTTGTTGCTTTCTCTTTTGTGCATCAAACTCAGCATTAGACTGTCGTCCAATTTTAAGTTCTTTTTCTTCTGCTAAACTGTTTCCCTGAACAAAACTCATTTTAGCTTGAAAATTCGGCGTCTCATTTTTGTTCCGATGTTGTTTCTTCTTATAACCCAACCCAGCCTTCATGTTCTTCTTTTTGAAACCAGGTTTGTTATACGAACCTTTATGACTCTTACCAACAAACTTTGAAATCTCAGACTTCTCAATCTCAACCATTTTGACAACTTTATCAACCTTTTCTGAAATCACATTCTGAATCGGGAATACAACATCTAAGAACAATTTGTCCGATCCAATCATGGTATAAACCAATCCTTTTGAATCATCATTCAAATTTTTCTCGGATTTTGTGTTTTTCAGATATCCATCATGAAGATTTCCTTCATCTTCATCCTGTGATTCAGATTTACCTGTAACAATCGACTCTTCTTTCAACACACTTTCAACGACTTTACCTACCACCTCTGAATCATGAGAATCATCAGATTTGGAATAGGTTATGTCAATGTTGTCTGGCAATTGGTCTACCATGTTGAAAGCTTTTTCGACCTTTTCCTCATCATAAAATGCAAATTTTCCCGGTGGTGGAACTTGATGAAACTCTGAGCCAATGCCTTTCTTATTCTGTTCAGACTCACCATCACCCGGTTTTATATTGAAAATTCTTTCAAGCACATATGACGACACGTGGTAACTCTTTAACTTGTTGTTATCCTGATCTAAATCAGCAATCTGTCGCTTTAACTTAGCAACATCCTCAATATAGGAATTAACAACATCTTGTTTTATAGCATACATTCGTTTAAGCTCTTTGGTTGTTTCAGACAGATAATTCATTCTTGATTGAGCATATTTCATTTCGTCTTTCACTTTTTCATATGACTCTTTTGTAATGTGATATGATAATTTCATTGAGTCATATTCCTTTTTCATTTCTTGACAAGCAATTTCTTTTTGTTCACATTCATTTGTCATTTTCAAAACATTTTCTTTCAAAACTTCATTTTCTTTCTCTAATTTGTTACATTTTTCTGAAAGTTTTTCATCATTTTCTTTAAAAACTTTTTCTTTTTTCTAGCATTTCTTTGCATTTTTCTTTGAAAATGTTTTCTATTTTTGTGAACTCAAGATCTCTTGTTCTAAATTGCTCATCTTTTTCAGTACAAGCTCTGCACGGTTCCATGCATTTCTTGCACTGATCAATCAGTTTCAAATTTTCAGAATCAGAATTTACCTCAGTGATTGGCACTTCGGTGTTTTCAGCAACCTCTGTCTGCTCAGCAACATTCTGCTTTTCTTCAACACCGATTTCATCACCAACATTATCAGCTTTCTCATTCTCATTCTTTTCTTCTTTTTCTTCTTTCTTCACCTCTTCTTCAATCTGCTGTTCTTCAGTAACAGCTTTCTCAACCTCTTCATTCATAACAACTTCTTCACTTTTGATTTCCTTCACAGCTTCAATTTCAACAGTTTCTGCTTTAACCTCTTCAGCAGCTTTCTTCAGATTGTTCACCATTTCTTCAACATTCTTCTTCATTCTCTCCTCATCCCTTTTTCTCAGACACGATAACATAGCATATCTGATCTCCTTTTCAAATCTCTTAACGTATGTGTCATCTTTCAATACATTTCTATAGTATTCAGCTCTCAACGGAACTTTGAGAAGAACATCATCGAAGATTATGTCTTTCTTGGGAACAACTGGTTCTCCTTCTCTGTTATAATAGCATTCTCTCTTTTTATCCCATCTTTTGCTACCGACAGCCATCTCATACTCCTCCTGCATGTCATCCATTCTGTTGTAGACCACGTTTCTTTCTTTGTAGGTCTTCTCACTTAAAATTTCTTCTCTAGTTTTCTCTTTAACCTCAGCAACAATATTTTCTTCTTTGTTTTCAGCCATGATGTAAACCTTGATATTCACACCTTGTAAATCACAACACAAGAAACAATCAAATAACAATGATTATTTTCAACAAGAATATCAACCAACTGAAACGGACGAGTATCCGATCGAGTGAGTCAACACAAGTCAACAGTGACAATAATCGCGTGACAATGCTGTCCGTTCGGGTGGGATTGGAACTGTCTGAATGGATAACTTCTCAATGTATGGTACTAAACGACAAATGTGTTGTCCGTTTTGGGTGACGGCTGATTCTTTGACTTTAATGCAAAATCACATGCAAACTTGAATCAAACCACGTGCAATAACAATCTTCAATTAATGTAGCCTTCAATTAACAAATCAACTTTAATCCAATTTGACCTACAAAATCAAAGTCACATGGGCCGACACCTGTTCTGTTCACGTGATTTTTGGGCTTGCAATTCTGATTATGATTGGGCCGATAATATGATAAGACTCACAACATACGGGCCAATAACAAATCTATAAATCCGACAAACTAATGTAATCTTTAAATCTGATTGGGCCAATAGACTTCTTGGGCTGACATCAACTTTTGACTTTCACAACGGATATATATGAACCGAATGATTTAATTTGGCCTTTAAATCCCACTATGCTGACAACAACATTAATTTGGTTGATATATTTTTAAATGCTACACATGCATTGGACCGTTCACTTTGATCAGACTGACACAATACACAAGCAATATCAACTGATGTGGTTCACAAAAGCGAAATCACTTATATTGTTCACAAGAGCGAAACCCCTATATGCACTTGGAGCGAAATCACTGGTTATGTGACACAAGAACGAAATCAGCCTGACACAAAAGCGAAATCCCTTATTCTGTTGCACCTATGAGCGAAATCTGATGGTCATATGAGCGAAATCAGAGTGACAAATAAGCGAAATCACTGAATGTTTGTATGAGCGAAATCAAGTCCGAAGTCAATTTGGTCCATTTTTAGTCTGAATTTCAATGTCAAACTTTCCAGGGTTTATTAATGTCCAATTATCTATGATCTGTGAAATTTTGAGCGAATTTTGACCGATAAATTTCTCTGAAATGATGAAAGGTGTAGAAGTCAGAATGAGAACAAAATCCAGCTAAACTCTTCTTAACCTGCTCTGATACCACTTGTTGGATCGTTGTTTGACCCGATTGAGTCGATCAGAAGAGTTTTAAGTCCAGTTCAAAGGCGGAATCAGAGAACTAGACACAGAAACAACTTGATAATCTAATATATGTCACTTATATTGCATTTAACAACTATTACAACCTTGACAGAAATCCGGTAGCACTTCGTTACAGTTCTGAAGTCATGTCCCAAATGAAACAACATGTGCACCTATTTATAGTGTGATGATTCCACTTATACGGACATGCCATATAAGCGAAATCACTTGTTTCTGATTTCGCTTATATGTCATGTTCACATAAGCGAAATCACTCCCTTAACCTTTAACAATCGTTTCTCGAACCTCGTGCACTGGATATCCTATCTAATCTTATCCTATTACATGATACAAGACGAAGTCAATAGACGTAATGCACTAACACTTTGGTACGCGTTCCTCTTGGATTCTCAACTGATGGTATCCAGATCGAAGGTCGATCTTGGAATAATAGCTCGATCTTTGCAACTGATCAAATAAGTCATCAATCCTCGGTAGTGGGTACCGATTCTTGATTGTGAGCTTGTTCAGTTCTCTGTAATCGATACACATCCGCAGTGTTCCATCCTTCTTCTTCACGAACAATACTGGAGCTCCCCAAGGTGAGAAGCTTGGCCTTATGAATCCTTTATCCAACAACTCCTGGAGTTGTGTAGATAATTCTTGCATCTCGGATGGTGCAAGACGATAGGGTGCCTTGGCTACAGGAGCGGCTCCGGGAACCAAGTCTATACGGAATTCGACTTGTCGTTGCGGAGGTAGTCCTGGCAGATCTTCAGGAAAAACATCAGGGAATTCCTTCACCACAGGAATGTCTTTGAGTTTCGGCTCCTCAACCTTCTTATCTACAACGTGCGCCAGGAAAGCAACACATCCTTTCCTCAAACACTTATGCGCCTTCATACAACTGATGATTCGCAGAGGCGTGTCTCGTTTCTCTCCATGCACGATGAGAGTTTCATCATTCGCCAGAGGGATGCGAATGATTTTCTCATGACAAACAACTTCAGCTTTGTTCTTGGACAACCAGTCCATTCCGACCACTACATCGAAGCTACCCAATTGAATAGGTAAAAGATCGATGCTAAATCTTTGCTCACCAAGTTCTAATGTGCAACCTCTAACGACTTCACTCGATTCAACGAGTTTACCATTGGCTAGTTCTATGGAATAAGGAATACTTAATCTACTAGATTCTATTCCAAGCATACGTTTAAATTCCACAGACATGAAGCTATAATCGGCACCAGTGTCAAATAGTATGGATGCAAAGTGATTGTTAACGAGAAACGTACTGGTGACCAAATTAGGGTCCTCGCGTGCGTTCTTTGTTCCAATCACAAATGCCCGAGCCTGAGCATTGTTTCCCCTTGGGCAATCTTTTATGAAATGATCCTTGCTTCCACAACCAAAGCATCCTTGGTTCTGCCCAGCTCCATTACCATTTCAGTTTCCATTGCCAGCACCGTTGCGGTTTCCATTCCCGTTCTTATTTCCTTTTCCCCAACAGTTCTCAGTATGGTGACCCAGTTTACCACACTTGTCGCATTTTGGAACGCGACAAACTCCTTCGTGATGACGCTTGCACTGGTTGCAAATGGGCAGAGTGCCCATGTACCTTTTGGCAGGTGCGTCATTCATGGTTGCAAGAGTTTTCGCCTCCTGAGGCGGGTTGGGGTCACGCTTCTTGTTGTTGGAACCCTTGTTGTTGCGTGTTGCTTGATTCAGGTTCACATGCTTCCTTTTCTTGTCACCGGAGGACTCAGCATGCGTCTCGGTCTTCTCAGTAGGGTTCAGTGATACCTTCTTCATACGCACAACATCTTCAGTATGGCTGACAGCCAGAGTTACAGCCTCGGTGATTGTTGCAGGTTTGGCCGAAGTTACCATGCTGTGAAATTCTGAGGCCAATCCCCAAATGTTGCATTCAACGCGCTTAAATTCGGGAGTCACCATGTAGGGGATCACTCTCGACAAATCGTGGAACCTTCTAGTATAACCAGTAATGTCTACACCTTCCATGGTCAAGTGCCAGAACTCAGTCTCCAACCTTTGGAGTTCAGCACGAGAGCAATACTTTTCTCTCATACGTTCCTTTAGCGCATCCCACATCATGCCATACGCAACATCATCACCTAGAGTCTGGACTTGCAAATTCCACCAAGTCAAAGCTTCATCAACAAACAACCCAGTAGCAAAAGTGACTTGCTGATCCGCGGTACACTTGCTCATACGGATAGTGGCGTCAGTCTTCTCTGTCCAGCGTACAAATGCCACTGCACCTCTAGTGCCGTCGTAGTTCAGCGGCTTGCAGTCGAGAAACTGCTTGAAAGTGCAGCCTTGAGCTGTGTTTCCTCCAGATGTATCTCCCTGCCCATTACGTCTAGCATTGCTTGGTCCTCCACTTTGTTCGGTGCGGTCCGCCTCGTATTGAGCGATGGCTGCGGAGATCCTTTCTTCTAGTAGGGCGTTCAGTTCCTCAGCGGTCCTTGGCAGAAGAGGAGGAGGAGGGGGTTGATCAGAACCTTGATTGTTCACAACTCTTCTATGTGCCATGTTCTGTCAGAACGTAACACAACAGGGTTAGACATTTGTTTGATATCGTCATACGAGACAGTAGTAGTATATATACACACAGGCATATACCACATAGGTGACATCAAACAATCTGCCAAACGTATAAATCAATTCATACAGCAACAAGCATGCACAAATAGATAGATACTGATGTGTCATAAGATATTCACCAAGTCTTTACACATATTAGGGCAACTTGTTACGTTATTGTTTGCGAAGTAAACAAAATGCATAAGGGTTACATCTCCCCAATGTACAAGTTTAATATATGTAAAGGACAAAATATCTTACTTCACATTGGCGGTTCTTGTCTTTATACCCTAAATTATTACTCCAAAAGAGTATTTAATAGGCTGGGGGAGGGGTGTTCACGTTTGACCTTCTCTTGTATTTGAAGGAATCTCTTATGATACGTGACAAGACTTGCTGTGGTTTTTGTGCACTGAATTCCATAATTATGTATGCATCCATAATTACGTAAGTCCTTGCACAGTCCGCACAGTTCATTTCATCCTCGTATCACTTCCTTCAGATAGGCCACTGTTTTCATGTAAGGTCACGAGTACCTGAGATATTCTATTTCTAGTATATGTATATATCAATTATCACACATAGTTGCAAGTAATTTCTAGTCAAAGTCAAGTGTTACTCCAGTGCACCCTAAGTCTCGTAGTGTCTTTTCTTGACTCTTTGTAAACAGTTTTAGGTAGTGGATGTCGCGGAAAGTTTTATGCAATGAAAACTCTTTGAAAAATTGTTTTCGTGAAAGGATCCTAAAGATTGTAGTCTAGACTCGAGAAGGAATCCTGGTTCACTACAATCGCAGCTCTGATACCAATCTGTCACACCCCCTTCTAAGGCGGAAGCACGAGGTGTGATCATGAAAGGTTCTCATTGCATACGAATGGTAAACATACTACATGCTCGTAAAAATAACTTCAAATGCCAATAACAATACATAACTGAAAACATAGTTTAAGTGTTTACATCACAAGACAACATTTTGTCTGAAAGGTTTACAACTTTATTCAAAGATAAACATAACCGACATCCAAGAGCAAGAGTAAGACCGCGCGCACATCCACTTTAGTTACCTGAAATACATGTGAGTTTTTGGAAAATCGTCAACATAATGTTGGTGTGAATTCATGCAGTTTTTGTATTGAACGTTTGTATACTTTGTATGAAAACATGGTATGTATTTTGTATAATTCAAGTATTCCTGTATGTATCGAGATTGTTAATGGGTTGCAAGGCCATTAACATGTGACACGACATAGGAAGCATCCAAACCATAGGCATTTTTCTAGTTGTCGATTCACGACTGAGACACAAAAGCACTACTTGGTACTAGTTTTCACCAAGAGTGTGGCTGCCCGAAAACCCATTAGATCTAACCTTTTGTTCTGCGGTCTTAGTATGTACACGATTAATGGTGCTTCTGGTACCCTATTCGTGACAAGATTTCAAGTATCATTCCTTAGTTCTTGTATCCATCATACCATAACACATGTATTTTCCCCAAGTTTAAAAAGTATGTAAAAGTTTAAAAGTGGGGACATAATCTCACTTTTCTGTAAACATTTAGTAACATGTACTTCACCCCCGAAGTTATAAAACTGAAAACAGTTAAAAGAAAAAGGGGAGCATGAACTCACAACTTTGCGTTTCTTGCGCCGTAAACTTCACCGGGTTTGCTTATATAGCGTCGTGACCTATTCGTGACACGATTTCAAGTATCATTCCTTAGTTCTTGTATCCATCATACCATAACACATGTATTTTCCCCAAGTTTAAAAAGTATGTAAAAGTTTAAAAGTGGGGACATAATCTCACTTTTTTGTAAACATTTAGTAACATGTACTTCACCCCCGAAGTTATAAAACTGAAAACAGTTAAAAGAAAAAGGGGAGCATGAACTCACAACTTTGCGTTTCTTGCGCCGTAAACTTCACTGGGTTTGCTTATATAGCGTCGTGACCTATACGTGTTTTAATAACGTTAGTCACTAGACTTGTATCGCACAAGTACAAGTCACCATCTTTTATGTATGTGTTCTTGTGTTAAAATAATTTATATTTTTAACTATGCATCTTACTTATACTATTTTCTCAAAAAAAAAAAATAAGTATAAGTATCTTGTATTTTTCACCCGAATTATGTATTTTGTCCAAAACTTCATTTCATGTTCATAACTTGTCTAAGTTATTTAATCTATTCAGAAATATATTTTCATAAATATATTGTCTTGTATTTGTCTAAGCATGTTGTATGTGTATTTTTTGTATTTTCACTCCTTAGGAGTATTTAGTGTATTTTCAAGTCCTAATACACTATCACATACAATACGTAACTCTTGTAAATAAACTTGGTTTCTTGGGAAAAATATTTTTGTAATCATCTATTTACAAGATTTGTATTTTGTTTAAATCATCTTTACATATGAAAACCAATTTCATCATTCAAGTTCATGAAGACATAAAGCATGATGATCTTGGTCTTTCACAAGGTCACCACTTTAACTTACTAGATCATGTGTTTAATCACAATCTAGTAGGTTTCTTATGATGTCTAACATCACTAACACAAATCATCATTCATCAAGAAGCAAATCATCATCATTTACATGTATTCTTATGTATTTAAGCTTATGTTAAAGTATCATGATCATGTTCTTTTGTGTTCTTGTGATTAACAATTTTCATCTTACATAACATCTTTTATCCATCAAAATTAGAAGTAAAAACTAGTAACAAGAAGCTTACAACTAGCTCAAAGGCTAGGGAAGAACACAAGATGAAAATGGAGTGGATAAAAGCTATTGATGGAGGTCCTTCAAGTTCTACAAGCACCAAGCTTCCTTAACCACCTCCTTGAACCTTGAAATAAGCTTGAAATGGATGAATGGAATTGAATGATGTTGGTGGTTTTGGGGGTGGGTCTCCGTCGTGAGTGGGGGTACAAGGGAGGAGAGTGTGGTGTGTGAATGAGAATGGGGATGGTGATACTTATAATGCTTGCAAGATCTTCCAAATCATAAAGAATCCAAGAAAGATCATAGAATATATTTTGGCAAGATCTTAGAGGATTTAGCAAGATTTCACAAAATCAAGAGTGGGGCCACTTCTTGTAACCGTCCACTTTAAGGGGGGGGGGGGGTAAAGTGTAATTTCTAATTTACTAACTACATAAATAGGTTAAGTTTCAAGTGTAAAGTTTAGGGACTTGATGTGTTATTATGTTATAAGGGGTGTTATGGTGTTCGAGGACTATAACTAGTTCAGAAACATTAAAACAATGCTTCTAGTAATATTTTGATGTTCCGGGTAATGTCCGGTTGTTCGGTTAGATACCGGTTCGTTAAAGTGCTAAATTGCACCGTTTAGTGTCCTTTAAGTATCCTTTTGTGACCCTTTTAATTCCCAACACTTAGGAGGGTATTCTGGATAATAAAACATGAATTCTGCATAATATTTATGTGTTAAAAAGCTGATTATAGCTGATTTGTGCAGAATTCTGCATTTAAAGTGCGTTTCGGGTGTTTTTTTAGTGCATATTTTAGCTTCCGGAAAGTCTATATGTTAACCCTTGTATATATTCTTTGGGTTTTAATGTATTTTTGACCTTGGACCTACACCTAGGCCCCAATTCTATTGTCTGACTGCTTTCTGCAGAATTGTTGACACAATGTGTCTTACCGGTGAGTTTACTAGTATTTCTCACGCAACGCTACCATTAATGCATAAAGCAATATTTGTAGTATAAAACGTGCATGAATTCACAAGTATAGCATGTAATCAATCAATGTTGACATTTAAGCACATAACTGCATATATTTAATATTAATTAAATTGTACGGAAATTACCGGTTTGGTGCCAGTTGTCACAAACGGCTTCTTGTATCCGACAATTTATTCAATAAAGAATACGGACATCATATGAGGTCATTCAGAGGCACAAGTTTGGCATGTTGACGCTTTTAGTCCTTCTACATATATCTTTTCATTGTTTGACAATTTTAGTCCCTCAAGTTAACTTTTAGCGTGATCAGGGTTTATGACACGTGTCACCACTGTGTTGGACAAGATTTTTGCGAGGTGTTATATCCTATTATGGTTACTAATATCAATTAGGTTCATATACAAGTAGTCCACATATTCTTACACGTATCTGGCAAGTAGCACACAAGTTATATGTCACGTAGCACATGAACAAGCTTGTGGGCCATATAGGAATTTTATAATAAGTCCAGCAAATGAGCAGTGACATAAAACATTCCAAGGTATGAGGCCTAACTATCACACAGTCCATTACGTGAGTGTGCGGTCCAATAAAGTATACGATCCAATATGTGAGCGTGTGGCCCAATACGGTACCTGGCCAATGGTGAGTGTGCGGCCACATGCTGGATTACGGTCATGCAAGAAATAATTGTACAATGTGCATTGGTGTGACTGTGCGGCCTCAGAGGTGTGCAATCTAGAAGAACCCGGGTGTTTAAGGTGCATCCCATGTTGTACCTTCGCGAGTGTGCGGTACACGTGGCACACCCCGTGTGCGGCCTGCGGTGCCAGGTTGTACGATTTGCAGTTCATGTTGTACATCTCATGAATGTACGGTATCAATTTATCCAACAGTAAACATATGAAATTAATCAGACACATATTCCAGCATCAGTCCCTTTATTCTAACATCATATTCATCAACATTTCATCAAATTAACACGGCTCAAGGTCATATATTTAAACATCAATCTTTAATCTACCAAAATAGATCTACATTTATTATCATTAGCATGAATCTAGATTTTATCCTTACAATAAACATCATAACATCATTCAATCCTACCGGATCTATTCATGCATTTTATATTATCATCAGAATGTTGAATCTTGATTCTAGCATGGATCTTAGTTCTTTGTTCATTCACCAAGCACATTATCATCAAGTACAAAAATCAGATCTTATGCATATCACATTAGTTCATCAATATTTGGTTATCATTATCAAACAGATTATACGAATATATCATCATCGTCAACGTGTCATACTAGCACCACATTATTATTTAAGCCCCAATAAATCAAGTAGTGATAACACTAACCTGGAATTGGTGGAAAGAAGTGTGTAGAAATAGATGAGATCTTTAAGGAATGATAAGATCTTCAAATAAGAGAAGTTTGATGATTGTCTTCCTTGAATTCTTCCAAAAAGGGAAAGAATTTCCTAAAAAGGAAAGGTGCTAGAGAGAGAGAGAAGGTGCAACTGTCAAAATGATTTGGGAACATTCCCTAGGGTTTGCTGCACGTGGTATTTATATACACCCAAGTATACCGCACACACACATGTGCATCCCAAACAAAGGAGTGTGCGGGTCCTCTAGGGTTTGTTATGGGCTTGTAATTGGGCCTAAATAGAAAGAGTGTGCGGCCCTCATCTTATTGGATGTGTGCAGCCCAACAGTTGAGCTCGAGGGTGTGCGGCCAGAGGGCAGTGTACGAGCCGGATGGGAGTGTGCGGTTGTAATTATAATATTTGTAATATTATATCTTCAAACATACATTCCACATAACATTTACATATAAGAAACTTAATTTAATGACTCACATTCATTAACTTCACGTAATTACAATGCATAACAGAACGAGTAGGGAAAACCTGAATTATCACATTATCCGGAAGTTCAAAGAAATTTGTCCTGAAATTTAGTGCGCAGTCATTGAATCAACTAGTGTAGTTAAGCGTTTTTGTGGGGTGTCACATCATCCCCCCGTTGGTTTGGAATTTCGTCAAGAAATTTAGTAGTAGCTTCAGTACTGGAAGTATGTTTTTAAATAATTGGGGAACTTACACATCATCTAGTCTTCTCGTTCCCAAGTAAACTCTGGGCCTTGGCGTGAGCTCCAACGAACTCGAACTATAGGTATCTTGTTATGCTTGAGGGTTTTGATTTCCCGGTCCATGATCTCGACTGGTTCCTCAACGAAGCAAAGCTGATCATCGATCGTGAGTTCCTTAAAAGATACAATGAGAGTCTCATCTGATAGACACTTCTTCAGATTTGACACGTGGAAAACGTTATGTACCGCACTGAGTTCTTTAGGCAAGTTCAGTCTATACGCGACTGTACCGATCTTCTCGGTGATTTCAAAAGGTCTGACGTATCGCGGATTAAGTTGGGCCTTTTGCCAAAGCGTACCACACCCTTCCAAGGTGATACCTTTAGTAAAACTCGGTCCCTAACTTGGAAATCCAAAGGTTTCCTACGCTTATCAGCATAGCTTTTCTGACGGTCACGTGCTGCCGCCATCCGTTGTCTAATCTGGGCAATCTTCTCCGTAGTGTCGAGTATAAGTTCAGGGCTAGTGATTTGGCTATCGCCAACCTCTGCCCAACATAAAGGTGATCGACATTACCGTCCGTACAATGCCTTGAACGGTGCTGCCTGAATGCTAGTGTGGTAACTGTTGTTGTAGGAAAACTTTACCAAAGGCAAGTGTCGTTCCCAGCCGTTACCAAAGTCAATGACACATGCTCACAGTATGTCTTCAAGGGTTTCGATGGTACGTTCAGTTTGACCATCTGGCTACAGGTGACAAGCAGTGCTCATGTCTAAACGTGAGCTAAAGGATTTTTGCATAGCTTGCCACAAATCGGATGTGAAACGTGGGTCTTGATCAGAGATAATAGAAGTTGGCACCCCGTGCCTAAAACTAATTCCTTCAGGTAGATGCTTGCAAGTTTTGAAAACTTGTCAGTTTCTTTAATCGCAAGGAAGTGTGAGGATTTGGTTAAACGATCTATGATCACCCAAATGGTATCGTTCGCTCTTTGAGACCTGGGTAAGCCGATGACAAAATCCATGGAAATCTGCTCGCATTTCCATGTGGGTATTTCTGGTTGTTGTAGAAGCCCTGACGGCTTTTGGTATTTGATCTTGACCCTAGCACATGTCAAGCATTTGCTAACGTACTTCGCTATGGTAACTTTCATGTTAGGCCACCAGTACAAGACCTTGAGGTTGTGATACACCTTGTCAGAACCGGGGTGTTTCGAGTAGCGAGATTTGTGTGCTTCGTTCATCACAAGATCTCAGAGGTTTTCATAGGATGGAACCTAGATACGCTCCATGAAATAATAGATGCTGTCGTCTTTGAGTTCGAGTTGCTTTTCCATGCCCCGCATAGACTCAGCTAGGAGGTTTTCCTCCTTTAGTGCTTCAACCTGAGCGCTTCGGATTCGGTTAGGGAGGTTCGAATGAATGGTAAGTTGAAGCACAGAGACACGCTTAGGTTTGGTTTGGTTTCATTTCGGCTGAGGGCATCCGCTACAACGTTTGCCTTGCCCGGATGGTATTTGATCGCGCACTCGTAATCATTTAGGAGTTCGACCCATCTGCGTTACCGTATGTTTAACTCCTTCTGATCCAATATGTGCTGGAGACTCTAGTGATCAGTGTAAATCATGCATTTGGTACCGTACAAGTAATGTCTCCGTATCTTAAGTGCGAAGACTACAACTCCCAGCTCTAAGTCGTGTGTAGTGTAGTTCTTCTCGTGAACTTTGAGTTGTCGAGAGGCGTAAGCAATAACTGTAGGTCCCCTATTCCTGATGGATAGTAACAAGACTGATAACTAATCAAGGATGCGGAATCTCCTTGATCAATCTAATAAACCAGAAACAAGAATATTATGTAGATGAAGAAACACGAACACAAAATATTCAAACTGATCTTTTGTGATTATCAAACTCAAGAAACTGTTTTACAATCACTCAAGATCTACCGAGAACTCACAGCCAATAATCTGTGTTTTCTCTCAAACTCTCAAATGTATCGAAGTCTATAACAAATGGCGGAATGTCTAAAGGTCTAACCCTAAAACTAAAGCTCAAGGTTGTTTATATAGTTACAGCATACATACGAATTGGGCTAGGCCCATGTTGGTGCATATGTCTGTCGACTTCGTCTTGTATCGAGTCTTATAAATAGAATAGATAAACCAAGACACGTAGTACGAAAAGAACGGGAAACAGAGCTGAAACAGCCAATTCACACGAAGTGGCCAGTTCGTGCGAACTGGACCAGTTCGTGCAAACTGGACATGTCTGTTTCATGCGAACTGGGATCCCTATATATAGGTCTCTTGTGATTTCATTTGTAGAACTTTGGATTCCGGTAGCAAAGCTCTGCCGAAGAGTCGCCAAGCCTGTAAAACGTTGTGATATCAATCTAATCGACATTTAATCTACTTCTAAGTGTAAATCAAGCTGCTACAACATCAATACATCTGATTCCGCCTTTCGTATTGATCGAGAACTCTTCTGATTGTCTCGTTTGATCGATTCACCGATCCTACAAGTGGTATCAGAGCTTGTTTAAACAACTTTTTACGGTTAAAATGGACTGATTTTCACATATAACACGTAAAACACTGTTTTAATCAATCCTTGAAAAAATCAGAACCTAATTCGACCTAAAACTTGATAAAATTTGACAAAAACTCATCAGATCGTTCGAACATGGCTCAGATCGTGTGAAAGTTGATCAGTTCGCACGAGTTGACCTTATCAGGTCATTTTGAAAATTAGGTCAGGTCGTACGAAGTCGTACCAGTTCGCACGGTTTGAGGTGTAAGTTCAGTTCGCACGGTTTGATTCAACCATTTCGCACGGAGTGTTCAATTCGCATGGATTGAAGTTTGTCAGTTCACACGAATTGAAGTTAGTTAGATCGCACGATTTGAGTTACTCAGTTCGCACGAAGTCACTCAGGACATTTGGAAGTTGTCAGTTCGTTTGAAAAATCATTCCAGGTCGTTTGAAACCAGGTTCCAGTTCGTGTGAAACATCTCCAGTCCGCTTGAAAGTATCTAGTTTGTGAAATTGTTGATACCGAAACATGGAAAATGAATTTTACAACGCATTTGCTACTCCGATCACTATGGCTCAGAACGTGAACTTAGAAAATGAAATGGGTACCATGTAAAAACCGCCTAAGCTCATGAGTATCGAGGAGTATAACGGATGGGAGGAACGTTTCGAAAATTGGGTTCAAGCGAATCACTTAGATGCGTGAGAATGTGTTGAAGAACGATATGTTAGACCGATTGATGAATACGGAGATATTGTTGCTATTAAGGATTTAGATGACAAAGAAAGAAAGAAAGAAATACAAAAGTGAAAAGATGATAATTAGTATACTGCAACAAGCCATTAAGGAAGACATCTTGATCTTATTGCAACACAACGGAACTGCTCACTCAATGTGGAAAGCACTAAAAACAAAGTTTGTTGGAAGTCAAGACATGATCAAGAACAAAAAATCGCTTTTAAAGAAAGAATTCGATCTATTTCGTGGATTGAAAACTAAAAACACCAAAATGATTATAGAAAGATATTGCAATTTGGTGGTTAACAAGAAGCGATTGGATATCAAGAAAGATAGAGAGGAATGGGTTGAAAAATAGGCTGATGCGTTACCACAAGATATTTGGGGCACATATCTTATGATTTTGAAGAATAATGGTGAATTTGCGAACCTATCGCTGAGCAAGTTTATTGAAAAACTTGAAGTTCAAGAGATGGAACAACGGAAAATGGAGAAAATGAAGAATTCTAATGCTGATCAGGACATTAGTTTGTACTACAAAGGGAGTACTAGTGATAAAACCAACATTGCACCAAAGATCGAAACTGCTTTTAACGCAAAAAGTTCTTCTGGAGGGTCATCTCAAGGATCAAGCAACAAGATTGGATTATCTTCATATCCATCATTTGATCCAAATTTTTCAACAACCAATAATGGCCAAGTACTAGAATGCAACATTGCATTACATCTTCGGAATGGTCAGATGTCTTTGTTGGTGACCGTATTAGAATCTTATGAGAGTTTAGTAGTAGGAAGGATTGGTAATCCGATGTTGACCAAAGAGGATTACGATCAGATTGATGCAGAAGAGATGGAGTTAATGGATATAAAGTGGTGTATGGCTAGCATGGTTGTAAAAGTCGCTAGGCGCTCCCTAGTCGGTCGACCGGGGAGTTGAGAGTACTCGGCCTAGGCGGAGAGTACACGGGGAGTACTCGGAGATGCCAAATTATAAAGAAATTAGTTTTCGGAAATTAAATATATGTCAAATAACATAAATTTACTAATATTTATAACAAAATACGTGAAATTGATATTCATTCTTTAATATGATAGGCATAGAAATTATATTTTATTTTATTTTAAGTCAAACTCGACCCGAGTTGATCTACTAGATCCGATTTTGGCCAATGTTGACCACATTTGATCGATTCCGAGTAATAAGTCGGAGTTGAAGAAAGTCGTCTCGGCAGCCTACCTTGTAGCGACTACTTGGGGAGTACTCGGCCTTGGAGACCTTGTTTTACAACCATGATGGCTAGTGTGTTGAGAAGAGCTGAGAAGTTTAAACAGATCACTGGAAGAGATGACTTCCGTGATGCTGGAACTTCACCCTTAGGTTTTGAAAAATCTAAAGTTACTTGTTTTCGTTGCAGGGAAAAGGGGCATTTTAAATGAGAATGCACAAATCGCGAAGCAAGTGGAGCTCAAAATCCATTCGACAACAATGATTATCATCGGAAAGCGATTTATCATCAAGTTGCTCTGCATCAACAACAATCGCCACAAACTTCACATGCTAGGAAGGAACTGATCGAAGAACAATCAAAGAGAGCTTGTTATGGTCTGATAGATCAAGACGATGAAAGGATTCCAGAAGGCTTTAATTGGGACAATTATGATCCTAACAGACCTTCAGTCTCTAAAGCATTTGTTGCTGAAATTTATGAAGATTCAACTGTTGAAGAAGAATTAGCGTATGCTTGTTACGAATCTCAACAATTCAGTCCTAAAAAGAACGAAGAAGAATCAGTTTCAACAGAAGAAGCTTCAGTAAAAGCACCAATCTTTGATCACTCATCAGATGAAGAGAGTGATGATGATAGTGAAGAAATTCGAAAACTTGAATATTATCAAAGAGAATTTTCATCTGATAGGAATAATTTGTATTTTGCAGGTAAAATGGAAGAGGTCAAACCTGAAGAAAATGTTCAAGTAGCAAGGAAGCAGGTTAAAGAAATTCCAGCTATCAAGGTTGAGAAGGAAGCAAACACTGAAAAGATGCCTGAGAAGTGTGAAAATTGTGATACTGTGAAAAGGCACAACAACAAATTGATTCATAACATGAACAGACTGAAAGAATCTTATGATGTTTTAAACAAAGCTATGAATAAATATAACAAGTCAAGCAATGAACAAGAGATAGCTATGAAGACACTCAATGGAGCGTTCATGACGAAGCAGAAAATCATTAACCAGTACATTGAGAAATGTGCTGAACTTGAACAAAAATTGGAAACCCAGAGGATAGAAACTGAGAGAGTTAATAGGTTATTGAAAAGTTACTCATGTGCTTCTTATGTGATTGACAGGATTTATCCTACAGTAGAAGGCATGAAAGCGTTTGAAGAGAAGAAATCTGAAGTAAAGGATATTGGTAATAAACATAGTACCAATTATACAAAGTGTCCACCGCCGCTTGAAGAAGGATATTCTCCACGAAATCCTAATTCAGAAAGAGTAAAAAAGGCAACCAATTTAAAGTGGGAATGTGAATCTTCAGATGGATTGCCAGACAACATTGATGTCACATTCACATTGTCTAACACTGATCATGAGTCCGAGTTAATTAAGAAAGTGGTCGATCAGGTGTTCGATAAAGATGAAACCGAGGAGTCAGAGTCAAAGTCAAAGTCAAAGTCTGACACTTCAAGTCCAACAGTTGAAAAGAGCAAAAGGGTTTATAATAAAGATTTTCTGATGTCACAAAATAATTTAAATGACGAAACATTCGAAGTAGCATATACTTTGAATGATTCCGACAAATTATATTCTGATGAAGAATTTCCAATAAGAAGTGTACAAACTGAACAGATTAACAAGGTTTTCAAATTAACAGAAATTAATATTTCTGAAATAAAAGTTGTAAATCTTACTGAAAAACCTAAAAAAATACACTTCAAGAGTTCAACAAAGGTTAAACAAGAAAAAAGGTTACAGTTCTGGTTCTGGTTATCGAAAGAAACCAAACCATAACAGTAATTTCAAAAAGAAGGGATTGGGTTTTATTCCACCCGAAAATCATAAAAATGAAAAATATGTTAAAGATTTTAAATCAAGAGTTGTTTTTGTTTCAGGAGCAAGTTCTGAAGAAGAAGAAAAAAGCTCATTCTGGAAGCAATCGAACAAAGAATTCATTGCTAAGAAGCAAGAGGGAATGGATAATGATGTTGCTCAGAAAAAGGAAACAAGAACCTGTTATCAATGTAAAAAAGTTGGACACATTGCATGGAACTGTCCAATGGCAACTAACACAAAACAGGGAGTCTCTGAAAAATTGAAAGAAAAGTTGGTTGATAATGAACCACCAACTGAACAATTTAAAATGTTTAAAAACTCAACATTTGAAGTTGGTGAGTGTTCAAAAAGGTTTTACAAAAGAAATGTGAATCTTAACAGTCAAAAGTGGGTTGTTAAGAAATCAGAAGCACTTTCTGGCGATGAATCTGACTCGTCAAAGTCAGAGGAGCCACAAGTTGAGCTAAAAAGTGATAATTCCGTTTCGACAATGGATGATGCAAATTTTCCACCATTGTCAAACGGAAATTTAAAGCAAAAAATTGGCAGAGTTGAGATTTCAAATCAATTCTTTTCTGAAAAGAAAGAATTTGATGTTGAAAAAGCCTTTAACCCTAAAGTTCTAAATATTTTTGAAAAAATGGTTGACGGGAAGGTCAAAGGGGTAAAGGAATTCTATGAAAAGAACATGAAAGGAAAGAAACCGAGTGATGATGACTCGGAATCACCCAAGGACCGCCAGGCTTGGGTGAATCTCTTTAACTGAAAATCCTGACTTGCCGGAGCTCCCAAGTTGGTAATCGTGGAGCATGAATCGACATCTTTCTTGAGAAATTCAAAATTGTTATATTTCGACTTACAAGTGGTATTGCTGATAAGAACCTACAAGTGGTTAATCAAGGTCATTAAGTTGAACTTGAATTAACTTTCATACAAGTGAAAAAAAAAAAGGAAAAGTGAACTTACAAGGGGTTTCATCCATAAGCTGCTGAAAGAACAATATGATGAACTAATCCCCATGTTTGTGAAATAACAAACAAACTAATTTTCTGGAAAAACCATTTTGATTAAAACAAACTTAAGTGTTTTGAAATCATAATGGGAAAATAGTTTGTTGTCAGGGGAAGTTCTGATTGTTTACGCCAAGTGGATGGAGAATTGAAGCAATTCACATCAGTCAAACAAAATGACAAACTGATAAAAAAATTGAATTGAAACATACTTTTCAAAATTTTACTTGTACAGTATATTGCGTTTACTTTCAAATTTTCCCAGAAAATCAAAAACACGTTATTTTTTATTTTAGGGGGAATAAAAAAATTGAAATTTTGAAAATTTGAAAAATCCAAAAACATGATAAAATCTAAAATCAAAATGAGTTTTGTTGTGAAAAAAAAAAGAAATGATAGTACATCAGTAGACAATCACAGTACGCTAAAGAATTGGAAAGTTAAAATGTGATAAACGGTCTCACTGATGATATGCCAGTAGGTTTTTACACGCTTAGTAGATTGTTGTCGAGATATAAACCTAAATATCAAATACTTACTTATTTCGTGGGGAACATCTCTCGGATATATAGGTAGCCCCTGAAATCTTGTTTGAAGGACTTTCTATTTCTGATATACTAGGTCTTTGTGTGTGATGATATCTGGGGTATTATACCAGGACTTTTGATTTTGCGGGAGCAATAGCCTAGTCCTCGTATAATACTTTGCACTGTTTTAACCATAAAGCCCACCCTCAGCATAAAAAATGATGAAACATTGAAAAATGCTAATCATGTGCTGTTGAAGAAAAGATCCCCAAATGGGACACACCGAAAGACGAGCCATCATCTCTCTGATTTTGCGGAAGCAATAGCCTGAGCTCTCATGGTCTCGCATTACCCGTTTACAGATATCATTAGTTTACATTCACTTGTAAGACTGAATATAGGAGTCTGGATACGGGAGTATATTCTGAGGTGGGACACGCGAATAAGGTTAAGTCCATTAAAACACTAATCTCGTATCTCGAAACAGTTGAACTTTGTGTGAAAATTTAAGTGGGTCAGTATACTGACAATCTAAGTGAATCGTTTAGAACTTAAAGTGTTTAAAGCTCAACGGTGCTAGTGATTTGTCAAAATCTGATATGATCCTTTTACACAAACTCACAAAAAGATGTCTGTATATAGTTTATTTCTCAAAATCCAAAAAGAGTTTAAGTGTGTTTTAGCATAAAATTTTGAAAATTCAAAAAGATTTTTCTTTATATTATTTTCGACAACTGATGTTGAAAAGCTGATTTTCAAAATTCCAAGTGTTGAACATGATGGACAACAGGGTTGGGAGAGTTTGTTTGAGATGAGAAATGATTTTGAAATTATTAAATGGTTTCAACTTAATGAAATGCCAAATTTGAATGTTTCAAATACAAGTGGTAAGCAGAGATTAACATTGTTATAAAATGAAATTTACTTTTGGGTAGAGTTTGTGCAGATCCCCGTGTCTAAGCCTGAGCAGAGTTTGAGCCAGGATACGATCCTAGAATGAGAGCTATTCCAGACTGCGATCCCAGCTTATCAAAAGGGGGAGTCTGAAGACATAAGAGCCAGATACAGATTTTGGATCAACATTCAAGGGGGAGTATAGCTACTGATGCTGATAAACTTAAGGAATCAAGAGATCTGATCAAGAGAATTAGAGCGAGGATAGAGTCAGGTTGAGATTCTGAGAAAGAGAAGAGAGAAGATTGATGAGGATGCTTACAGAGAAAGACATTTTGGAAAGAGAAAGAAGACTGATCAAGACTGAAGACTCGACATACTGAAGACTCGTCAACATTCAAGGGGGAGTTTGTTGGTGCATATGTCTGTCGACTTCGTCTTGTATCGAGTCTTGTAAATAGAATAGATAAACCAAGACACGTAGTATGAAAAGAATGGGAAACAGAGCTGAAATGGCCAATTCATACGAAGTGGCCAGTTCGTGCGAATTGGACCAGTTCGTGCGAACTGGACAAGTCTGTTTCATGCGAACTGGGATCCCTATATATAGGTGTCTTGTGATTTCATTTGTAGAACCTTGGATTCCGGTAGCGAAGCTCTGCCGAAGTGTTGCCAAGCCTGTAAAACGTTGTGATATCAATCTAATCGACATTTAATCTACTTCTAAGTGTAAATCAAGCTGCTACAACATCAATACGTCTGATTCCGCCTTTCGTATTGATCGTGAACTCTTCTGATTGTCTCGTTTGATCGATTCACTGATCCTACAACCCACACAAATTCTAAACTGAATTTGGGCTAGACTACTTGGACTCATTTACAAAACCCAAACTCTAACTGATCCATGTCATGTAAAATATCCAAAGACTAAGCCAAAGCTGTTGTCACATAACATGCACCGACAAACTCCCCCTTGATAATAGCTTGCAAAGGTAACTTTAGTCTTTAGAATCTCACAGTCTTTGGTCTTTGGATAACGTCAGCTTCAACACGAATTCGGACAGCAACAATAATTTTCTCGGATTGCGTCAACACACAACTGAGTCCTTGAATAGACGTATCGCAGTAGACGATAAAATCATCGGTGCCTTCGGGTAATGAAAGAATAGGAGCACTACAAAGTTTCTCCTTTAGCCTCTAGAACGCGGATTCCTGAGCTTCATTCACTACGTGTACGAGGAAATGGACTTCACGAAGCCAAAAGTCACATTTCGAGAACTTGGCGTAAAGCTGCTCATTTCGTAGGAGTTCTAGAATAAGAAGAAGGTGTTGCCTGTGTTCCTCTCGATTCCTTGAGTAGATCAGGATGTCGTCAATAAATACGATTACGAATTTGTCAAGGTAAGGTTTGCACACTCGGTTCATGAGATCCATGAAAACTGCAGGTGAATTTGTCAATCCAATTGGCATAATAAGGAATTCATAATGGCTGTAATGAGTTCTGAAGGCCGTTTTAGAGATGTCCTCATCTCGGACTCTCAGCTGATGATAGCTTGATCTCAGATAAATCTTGGAATAGTAACTCGACCTTTGTAGTTGGTTGAACAGATCGTCGATGCGTGGGAGTGGGTAACGGTTCTTGACGGTCACTTTATTCAGTTCACGATAGTCGATGCACATGCGAAATGTGCCATCTTTCTTTTGACGAAAAGTACAGGGGCTCCCCAGGGTGACGAGCTAGGACGGATAAAACCCTTTTCTAGCAGTTCCTACAATTGCGTGGATAACTCTTTCAGTTCGGATGGGGCTAATCTGTAAGGTGCTTGAGCTATAGGTACCGCTCTAGGAGTTAGCTCGATCTGAAATTCAACTTGACGGTGAGGTGGAAGGCCGGGTAACTCTTCGGGAAATACCTTAGGAAAATCACGAACGATGGGAATATCTTTAATCTTCTTTTCTTTTGTTTGGGTGTCAATGACGAGAGCTAGGATAACGGTATGGCTATAGGTCCCCTATTCCTGATGGATAGTAACAAGACTGATAACTAATCAAGGATGCAGAATCTCCTTGATCAATCTAATAAACCAGAAACATCTGGTAACACATTCAGATCTCAGAAACATTCATCCACAATCAAATTCACATTCTTCCTCTTCAGTCACGATAACAGATGTATAGTCTTCTCTGCTAGTTCCGGCAACAAGTTAACCAACAAAAATCATCATTTCCCGGCAGCTAGTCCGAAAAACAATTCATTTGCTCGAAGATTAACCATTCTGACACTTTAGACTTTCACGCGTCTATGATATTATATAAGTATCATCTCCTAATGCTAATCCTGCTGACCGGCTTGACGAAGACCCGAGACTCAAACCCTAAGACGTCAATCTGACCCTGATCTGTAGAGTCTGAACTTCCTATGATCACAAATTCACAAAAATTTAGGTCCTATGCATCTCCAGACAATCTGAAGTCGGAACCACCTAAATACTTTGCATCGTCACGAATTTAAAAAATGCTGGAATTTCATATTGAAATTTTTATTCCCCCTCATTTTGCAAATTCTGACGTCTTACCACTGAATTCCCCCTCAAACTGAGCAATTCAGTCCTCTTTTATCTCTTGAAAAACTCGATTGTACTGAAAATATGACAATTTTGCCCCAAAGCGTGAGTTTTTCATCATTGCGGATTTTATGTTACGGCCCATTAATAGTCAGATAACCAAGAAGATACACATTTTGCACCAGTATCATGACTACCCCACTAATTTCCACAATCTATGATCGCATCATCAAATTTGTTCGCTGAAGCCCTGGACGGTGTCCCCGAACCACCCAACTTGGTTGTTAAAACTCGAAAAAAATTTCAATCACCAAATTTTTTTTAGAGACTCACCTCGTCATTGGGATCAAAAAATGCCTTTGTTCATCCGTCCGAATGGAGTAGGTCCATCCATCTGGATGAACTGACTTTGGAACGAAATGACAATTTATCCCGAATGTCCATTCGTCCGAATCTGTATATGCCCATCCGTCCGGATGTGCACATGTCCATCCGTCCGAATGTGTGCATCCGCTCAAAAATGTCTGAACCTCTCAAGAACATTCCCAATCACATTTTTCGATCCAAAATCCTTATTTCTGTGAATTTCATGATGAAACTTCACACGATTGTGTGAAAATCAATTCTGAATCTAATGATGTCTTCAATTTCAAATTCCATCCGTGAATTGACCTTCAATTTGATGTTTATTCGATGTTTAACGTCAAAACCTCCAAAAATCCAAAATTCTAGAGCGTAGGTGATTCAATCAACTATTAGATCGATTGAATCGGTACCGTAGCTCTGATACCAATTGAGATTCTAGGATCTGGCAGGTTAGACGGAGTTTTGGTCCCGAGATAACCGGTTCGGTGATAAGAAATGAGTAGAAGTAGAATCGACACCGAACAAGTCAATTTAATCTGGTTTCTATTACTGATTAGAAGTTACATACCCGTGAAACCAATTGGACAGCATCTCCTCTCAAGGAACCAAAAGCTTATCCAAATGGGACCCCTCATCCCTATATATAGGCTACACCCATCCGTCCGAATGACCAATGTCCATCCGTCCGGATGGACCTTAATAATTTAGATCCTTAGGGACGAATGGGCTTACGGACTGACATGATGTCCATTCGTCCGGATGGACTATGTTTCATACAAAACCATGTCTGTTTTCATACTATTTTATACAATATTCAACACACGCTCTATCTAGCCTATTCGCACAGTGGCGGACATACTAAATATGCACTAACAAAAAGCTAAACAAAACAAGTTGTGTGTTATGACAAAGCTAGTCCCTCGAGTTTCAAACTTTGAAACTGTTAACGTATGTGCAAAACTAGTCCCACTAGTTCGTGTTTGTTCGTTTTATTATAGCTTATACGTATAATAAAATGCAAGAGCGTTCAATGACTCACAAAGATTAAATTAGGAAAACTCAATGGTAAATACCTGAAAATGTGAGATGTCACATCATCACCATATTGAAAGAAATTTCGTCCCAAAATTTGGCAAGCAGTCGCTGAAGAAACTAATACATTTGAGAGTTTTCGTGGGGTGTCACAATATTAATAGGTAAAGTTATCCTACAAAAATTTCTTAAATTTAATAAGTGTACAAACGCATAATAGATAGCAAAATATAACACAATATCAAGTAAAATTTATAACAACCCTCCAAAAATATTTCCGACACCCCTAATATATTTAGAATGCCCCTATACGTCTTAAAATACACCCCGTATGCGAAAACAGAGCCCAAAATACAATATATAATTAAAAATAAAATATAAACAAATTCTGCGGGGCGCTCGCGGGCCGCGAAGCCCTTGTCTTCGGGCTACGTGGGGCACGACAACTGGTCACCAGGGCGAGCCCCCAAGCTGCCACATGTCACCACTCGTGTTAAACCTACTTCAACGAATCAGCAAAGCTAAAACCTACAACCCTAGCTCGCGGGCCGCGAAGGCTAAGCCTTCGGCTTATGCGGGCCGTGACAAACTTGAAAATCAGCCCTATAAATACCTTCGATCGGCCTCAGTCCCAACTCGCTCAAACTTTTCGAATTCTCTCTCAATTCTGAATAGTATACACTATACCCGGGCATTTTACCCCCTCTAAATAACGAAGTTCTGCCTCGTTGTAAGTATCATAACCCCCAGTTACGTATTAGATACGCTGCCCGATTGATCTAGGGTCCCGTAACTGCTGTCGAGGTTCTTCCCGACGTAGTCGTTGGAATTCTGTCTCGGGGAGGGTATTACTAATGTAAATATTGGGTTATTATACTAACGCGTGTGCATTGTGTAATTAATAGATAATCACCAGGAAATCATAAAGGAAAACCCTAAGATAGCAATGTGAGTAATCTCCTTTTTGCAAACTGTTTTTACAAAACCTCAAATGTTTTACATTATATTAAACAGTGATTGAGTATTTGTATTCTACAATTATCGTCGGTATATTGGGGTTTTGTATACAAAATTTGTTACTACACTGTGAGTAGTAACATGACCACAAGTCGGGTTGACAGTACCGTGTGTGGTAATTAAAGTAGAAAATAAACAAATGTAATTGCGCAACCGCCCTCAATACTGTAAATGGTTTTACATATCTTGATTAAACTGGGATTCACTCACCAGTATTTCCCACTGAAAAAATGTTTTTAAACGCGTTTCAGGTAACAAAATGTGAAAGCCAAATAGAAGCCAGCTGGACAGCACTGAAGGCTTGGAAAAGTGGCTATAAAAGTTACCTAAATAAAGAGATGTTTTTATTTAAAAAAATGGGGTTTATCCCTATGAAAATGTGTGTACTGAAAACTTGGGAATTTCCCACGTGTTTAATATTATAAAAGTGTGGTATTTTACTCTGATAAAATATTTCCTAACTACGGTCCTGATGTAATTTCCGCTGCCAAACTGATAAACACCGATACAACTGAAACTGGCCGCGGCTGCCCGTTCCTGGGTAAATAGGGGACGGGGGTTGCGACAGAAGGTGGTATCAGAGCTAAGCCACTGATTCAGCCACAGAAGTGTTCTGCTGACACCAAGATATTATTCAATATGTTAGGAAATTATCTACGGAACTACGTGCATACCTGTATATTATTGTTTTGTGTTATTTGACTATTTGTTAGTTTACAGTATGAGCGACCAAGGACCTTCAGACGCTTACCGTCAGTTTCCAGCTCACCTAGGGACGAAGGCACCTCTTCACAGCCTACCCTCTCAAGGTATTCAGCTGACACTGAAGATGGGATTTTCGTGTTCAAAGCACAATCTGAAGAGCCATTCCCTCCTAAGAAAAGAGGATGGTTCAGCAGAGGAGCCCATGAACGTAAGAAAAGGATGAGAAAACTTTAGCAGCCGCGAATAGAGAAACAAATGCTCACACTCAGGATATGCTCAATAGGAGTCTAGCAAATTTTCATATCTTAGCAACTACAGCTGCAGACCCTAATCTAGAACAACTCATAGCACCCCAGCCATTACCACTATTTCCCACACAACCTATGGATTTGGAACCAAACCCTGTAGACCAAATTCCAATGCCTGATTTTGACCCAGCAGAGATACCTAGAGTACCAGCACCCCATCCCCCAGACTATGACCCATGGTTTGATGACCATAGAGATTATGAACAACGCTACCCAATACCAGATGAACCCATGCCAAACCTAGCAGCCTACCCAAACCTAGACACCCTGGACCCATATTATGATAACGACCAATTCATTAGAGAAATCCTAGAGAACCCTTACCCACCTGAGGAACCCATGCCCCAGTTCCCAAACCCAATACTAGCACCCGCACCACCCATGAACACTGAGAATGCGCAAGAACTTCGAACCTTTGGTGAGGAGATTTTAGAAGGAAGTGAGAGGACGAGGCAAATAGGGGAACGACTCGTCTAGAAATATGACGAGCGTAATATGGACTTTTGGATGAACTCGTACCATTAATAGTAATAATATACATATATATAATACGTGTGTATGTTTGAAAAAAATATATGTAATATCTAGATAACAATTACGGATGCATACTAGTTTTGTACAATTCCAGTTGTATTTGTAATAGATATAGATAATAGAGTAAAAGTCGCAATGTTCGACGATTTTGATCAATATGCTTGTCGTATGATTGGTTGCATTAAATATTGTTTTGTGATATTAATTTGTAATAAATGTTTAAAATTCAGATGGACAACGAAGTGAACCAGGAAAACCAGAAGAATGATAACCAGAACAACAATAATAATGGAAACCAAGTAGATAACAGTGCCATTCAACACATAGTGGCACAAGGAATTATAGACGCAATGCCATATATTATCAAAACAGTTAAGGAAGCGGACAATAAAAGTAATAATGGCAGTAAGCGACCTACTGAACCAGAACACAGCGTAAACAATGGACCAATACTTCAAGTGCCCATTCCCAAAAGAAGAAGAACCATGTCTTATGGTTGTTCTTATAAAGAATGCTGGTCCTGTAAACCAATAGAATTCTCGGGCAATGAAGGACCCATTACAGCTCTACGCTTGATAGAAAAGACTGAGGCAGTCTTAAAAATAAGCAAGTGCGCGGAAGAGGATAAGATAATGTTTGCCTCCAATTTGTTTAAGAACTCAGCCTTAGAATGGTGGAACACTATCCTCCAGTCTAGGGGAAGTGACAGGGTTTACAATATGGAATGGGAGGAATTTAAGAACATGGTGGAAAGGAAATTATGCCCTCCCAATGAAAAGGACAGATAGCAAATAAGTTCTTAAACCTTAGAATGACTGGAGTAGATAGTAAGGGTTACACTACTACTTTCTTTGAATATGCTAAAATAGTGCCAACCCTTGCATCACCAGAACCAGTATTAATCTCCCGTTATATATGGGGATTAATCAGTGATATTAGGCATGTAGTCAAGGCAGCTAGACCCCAAACTATAGAAGAAGCTGTAGAACTAGCAAACACCTTGACTGATGAATTAGTACGTACATGAGAAGAGGACCAGAGGAGGAACCTAGCTCAAAGGCTTACCCAGGAATTCCGCTATGGAAATTCCAATTGTGGGGAAAATGTAAGTTCTACCTCTGCACCTTACTGTAAGGCCTGCAAGAAGAAGCATTCAGGAAGATGCTCCACTTACTGCAACTTCTGCAAGATACCAGGACACAAGGAAGAAGATTGTAGGAAGAAACCTAGTAATGGAGTGTGCTTCAACTGTGGAGAAAAAAGACACATCAAGCCACACTGTCCAAAACTAGCTCCAGCCATGAACACCAAGAATACTAAAAATGCTAGAGCATTTGTGCTAACCGCAGAAGAAGCAAAGATGATCCCGGACGTGATTGCCGGTACGTTCTTAGTTAATGATGTTTTTGCTAAAGTATTATTTGACTCTGGTGTAAACCAAACTTTTATTAATACTTTATTTTGCAAACTTCTCAATCAACCATTAACTAAACTCCCACAAGAATGTTTAGTAGAGACAGCAAATGGGGAAACCATTAAGATTATCAAAATCTTGCAGGGAGCAAGAATAGAACTTCTAAATCAAAAGTTTATTGCAAACCTTTATCCAATGAATCTGGCAGGATTTGATGTTGTATTAGGAATGGATTGGTTAATAGCCAATAAAGCCAGTACTCTATGTGATCAAAAGTCAATCCAAGTAAATTCACCAAAGGGTGAAAAGATCACAATTAAAGGAGATAAACCGTCTAGATTCACAAAATTCATCTCTGTGATGAAAACAACTAGTTATATAAGGAAAGGATCATTAGTGTATTTGATTTCCATAATCACTAACACTAAAGGAAAAGAACTAAAAGATATTCCAGTAGTATCTCAGTTTCCAGATGTGTTTCCAGAAGAATTACCAGGACTACCGCCGGACAGGGAAGTCGAATTTCGAATTCATCTGCTACCAAGAACAACACCAATTGCCAAAGCACCCTATCGTGTGGCACCTGCAGAAATACAAGAGTTAAAGAAACAGTTAGACGAATTGTTGGAGAAATGATTCATACAGCCAAGCTCGTCGCCATGGGGAGCACCAATCTTATTCGTTAAAAAGAAAGACGGGTCAATGCGAATGTGCATTGATTACCGTGAATTGAACAAAGTCATGATTAAAAATCGGTACCCATTACCGGAGGATCGATGATTTATTTGATCAATTGCAAGGAGCTCAATTTTTCTCTAAAATCGATTTACGCTCAGGATATCATCAATTAAAGGTACAGGAAGAGGACATTCCTAAGACCGCTTTTAGAACAAGGTATGGCCATTATTAATTTAATGTCATGCCATTTGGTTTAACCAATGCCCCAGCCGCATTTATGGACATGATGAACCGAATATGTAAGCCATATTTGGATAAATTCATAATTGTCTTCATAGATGATATTCTCATTTACTCTAAGAGCAAAGAGGAACATGCAAGGCATTTGCACGCACTTCTAAGTTTGAAAGAAAAGCTTTATGCCAAGTTCTCGAAGTGCGAATTTTGGTTAGAAGAAGTACAGTTCTTGGGCAATTAGTTAATCATGAAGGAATTCATGTGGATCCTACAAAAATTGAGGCGATTACCAAATGGAAAACCCCTGAATCACCAACCGAGGTTAGAAGTTTCCTAGGATTGGCCGGTTATTATAGAATATTTATCCGAGATTTTTCTAGAATAGTCATTCCCTTAACTAAGCTAACCTATAAATCTGTTAAGTTTGAATGGGGATCAAAACAAGAAGAAGCCTTTAGAATTCTTAATCAACGATTAGCCAATGCACCCATATTAGCGTTTCCAGAAGGAACTGAAGACTTTGTAGTCTATTGTGACACTTCTAAGTTAGGTTATGGATGTGTGTTGATGCAACGCCAAAAGGTTATAGCCTACGCCTCTAGACAACTTAAGAATCATGAAGGGAATTATTCTACCCTTGATTTGCAATTAGGAGCCATAGTTTTTGCCCTTAAGATTTGGAGACATTACCTTTACGGTAGTAAGTTTACCATTTTCACCGATCATAAGAGTTTAAGGTATGTTTTCAGGCAAAAGGAGTTGAATATGAGACAAAGACGCTGGATGGAGATACTTAGCGATTATGATTGTAATATCCAGTATCATGCATGAAAGGCTAATGTAGTAGCCGATGCTTTAAGTCGAAAGTATCACGAAAAGCCAAAAAGAGTACATTCTCTTAAATTAAATCGACAAGTAGATTTAAATGAACAGACTAGAAAAGCACAAGAATCAGTAATCAAGGATGATACTGAAAGGTTGAAAGGAATGATTAAGGAATTAGAACAAGGAACATATGGAATTTGGAGATTCCATAAGAAAAGAGTGTGGATACCCAAATTAGGAAACCTACGCCACCGTATATTAGAAGAAGCCCATAAGTCTAAGTATACAATGCATCCAGGAAGTGATAAGATGTATCAAGACTTAAGAAAGAATTTTTGGTGGATAGGAATGAAAAAGGATATAGCAACTTATGTTGCCAAGTGTTTAACATGTTCACAAGTTAAAGCTGAACACCAGAAACCCTCAGGTTTATTGCAGCAATTAGAAATGCCAGTATGGAAATGGGAATTGATAACAATGGATTTTGTTACCAAATTACCCAAGACAAGAAAAGGTAATGATACAATCTGGGTGATTGTAGACATGTTAACTAGGTCAGCTCATTTCCTACCAAGGAAGGAAACTTTCAGTATGGAACAGTTAGCTAAGTTGTATGTAAATGGAATAGTTTCATTACATGGAATTCCTTTATCAATTGTTTCTGATAGAGATAGTCGTTTTACCTCTCATTTTTGGACAAGTTTTCAAAAAGCAATGGGAACCAAGCTTAATCTCAGCACCGCTTATCTTCCTCAAACGGACGGCCAAGGCGAAAGGACAATTCAGACGATGGAAGATATGCTTAGAGCTTTTGTATTTGATTTCGGAGGTAATTGGGACGATCACTTACCATTGATAGAATTTTCTTACAATAACAGCTATCATACCAATATCAATGCTGCACCATTCGAAGCACTTTATGGACGGAAGTTCCAAACTCCGGTCTGTTGGGGAGAAATTGGAGAAAACCAATTATCCGGACCAGAGATAGTACAAGAAACAACGGACAAGATTGTTCAAGTCAAGGAACGACTGAAAGCAGCACGTAATCGACAAAAGAGTTATGCTGATAACAGGAGAAAGCCGTTGGAATTTCAGGTAGGAGACAAGGTGTTATTAAAGGTCTCTCCTTGGAAAGGAGTGGTAAGATCCATCAAAAGGGGAAAGCTAAGCCCCAGGTATGTTGGACCTTTTGAGATTATCAGAAAAATAGGACCTGTAGCTTATCAGCTACAACTGCCAGAAGAAATGGCAGGAATACATGTGTATTTCATGTATCTAATCTCAAGAAATGCTTAGCCGATGAATCATTAATAGTGCCTCTTAAGGATATAGAGGTAAATGAAAAGCTTAAGTTTGTAGAAAAGCCTCTACAAATTGAAGACAGGAAAGTCAAGAATCTTTAACACAAGAGATTAGTTCTGGTCAAAGTGAAATAGGACTCCAAGAGAGGACCAGAGTACACTTGGGAGCTTGAATCAGAAATGCAAAGGAAATACCCATACTTATTTCAGTAGACCTCGAGGACGAGTTCTAAAACAAGGTGGGGAGGGTATAACAACCCTCCAAAAATATTTCCGACACCCCTAATATATAATGCCCCTATACGTCTTAAAATACACCCCGTATGCGAAAACCGAGCCCAAAATACCATATATAATTAAAAATAAAATAAAAACAAATTCTATGGGGCGCTCAAGGGCCGCGAAGACCTTGTCTTCGGGCTACGCGGGGCGCGACAGCTGGTCACTAGGGCGAGCCCGCCCCCAGGCTGCCACGTGTCACCACTTGTGTGAAATCTACTTCAACGAATCAGCAAAGCTAAAACCTACACCCCTAGCTAGCGGGCCGCGAAGGCTAAGCCTTCAGCTTAAGAGGGGCGCGACTCAATTTTGAATAGTATACACTATACCCGGGTATTTTACCCCACCTAAATAACGAAGTTCTGCCTCATTGTAAGTATCATAACCCCCGGTTACGTATTAGATACGCTACCCGATTGATCTAGGGTTCCGTAACGACTGTCGAGGTTCTGCCCGACGTAGTCGTTGGAATTCTGTCTCGGGGAGGGTATTACTAATGTAAATATTTGGTTATTATACTAACGCATGTGCATTGTGTAATTAATAGATAATCAACAGGAAATCACAAAGGAAAACTCTAAGATAGCAATGTGAGTAATCTCCTTTTTGCAAATTGTTTTTACAAAACCTCAATGGTTTACATTATATTAAACAGTGATTGAGTATTGGTATTCTACAATTATCGTCGGTATGTTGGGGTTTTGTATACAAAATTTGTTACTACACTGTGAGTAGTAACATGACCACAAGTCGGGTTGACCGTACCGTGGGTGGTAATTAAAGTAGAAAATAAACAAATGTAATTGCGTGACCGCCCTCAATACTGTAAATGGTTTTACATATCTTGATTAAACTGGGATTCACTCACCAGTATTTCCCACTGACAAAATGTTTTTAAATGTGTTTCAGGTAACAAAATGTGAAAGCCAAATAGAAGCCAGCTGGATAGCACTGAAGGCTTGGAAAAGTGGCTATAAATGTTACCTAAATAAAGAGATGTTTTTATTTAAATAAAATGGGGTTTATCCCTCTGAAAATGTGTGTACTGAAAACTTGAGAATTTCCCACGTGTTTAATATTATAAAAGTGTGGTATTTTACTCTGATAAAATATTTCATAACTACGGTCCTGATGTAATTTCCGCTGCCAAACTGATAAACACCGATACCACTGAAACTGGTCGCGGCCGCCCGTTCCTGGGTAAATAGGGGACGGGGGTTGCGACAAAATTTAACACAATGCCGAGAAATATAACACAATGTCGAGGAAAGAAGACATAATGAGTCACAAAATAACGCAAATATAGAAAAGACACAATGCTAAATAAAAAGACACAATGATATTAACAAAAACTCTAAAATTTACAAGCTATAAATCCAAAAATAAAAACATAAAATCTCATATCGTAGATTTCGATGAGACGGTTCAAATGTTGCTTGAATAAGGTCAATCGAAGTCTTTTCGATACCTTTCTTACAACTTCTTATTTTAAATAGACTTTTTATTTGATCTAATCCTCGTATGAATATATTCTAAACTAGTTATAGACCCATGTATTATATGGGTTTGATAATAGAAGATGAAAGGCCTTTAGATGATCATTGAGTTGATCGAGTTCTTCAGAAAAATTGTGTTTTCCATCTATATAAACTTGAAATTTTTCTAATAAATATGTTATTGTTAAGGTTGGTTGTATTAGAGGAACAAAATTGTTATAAATTTTGAATTATATTTTTTATATTTCATTTTGTTTCTTGTATCACACATAACAGAAATAAATTTTGATATGAATACATATAACCCTAATATGAACTATACATAAAAAAATTAAAGAAAATATAACATTATTCATTTTAAATAATGTGTTTAAGAATCTTATTTCAAAATTAATATTTTCTTATTTTGGAAAGTGTTATCAAAGTAGATGGAATGAAATTTGTTCACGGTCTAAGAATATATATATACACACACACACACACACTAACTAGCCATTTACCCGCGCGATGCGGCGGGAAACATATCACTTAGGTTTGTGAGTTTAGGGCTATGTACGAGGCGGTTCGGTTTTGAGCCATAACCAAAACCAAATTTGTGAGGCAACGAAAAACACAACACTTGTTAGTAATTCTAAGGGTGTGCATGAGAAGGTTCAGTTCAGTTGGGTCATAACTAAAATCTAAATTTCCGGTTAAGGTACTTCAAAACCAGTCATGTGGATTTAAAGAGTTTTAAAAGGATGTAAACAAAACGAACTATGCCAAGCCAACAAAAGCACAACCATAAGCTCAAAACTAATCAAACCAATCCGCCTGTAATTTATGATCTATATTTAACATTCAAAGAACATCATTAGAAGCTTCAATATTGCATCTAGCATCACATATTCTCAACATTCTAAACCAAGTAGCGGTAACCATCATCACCGGCTAGAACACTCACATGCAACAACTTTCCAAATCGGGTTCATCACCAACACCCGATGGATTCATCATCACCCAAATCTAATAAAGAACCTTGATAAAATAGAAAAAGTAATCAACTTTAAACACACAAAGAAAACCATGCAATCTATATATCATTTGATCTCAATGTCTTGTTGATTGTTAATTTGTTTCTATTTTTGAAGCTTCTTTTGGGATTTTGGATTTTGGAAGTGTTGTAATCTATGGTTTTAGAAGACTTAAGACTTAATTTAGTTGACTTTTACTGTGCACCGAAGAGTTTCTCCTTCTCCAAGTTTTCTTCTCAAGAAAATGAAACCGCGGAAGGGACATTTTGACCCATTCCAGGGCCGGCTCTTGGGCCGGCTAACCCGTGCCGTCGCTCGAGGCCCAAATTTTCAAATGGCCCGAAAGGTTTTTATAATGTTTAATATATATACTAAATTATATATTTAATATATGCTTCCTTTTATTTTTCAAGAAAGTGTTGGTGGTCGAGTGGAAAAACAATCTCAAGATAATGTAAAGGTCTCAAGTTCAAGTCTTGTTTTCACCACCAAAGTTTTATTTTTTTTAATTCATTTCCACTTAACCACAATTTTAGGCCCATATTTTTTTGTCGCCCAAGGCCTAATTTTTTTTGAGAGTTCTCGGGGGTGACTCTGGCCCATTCCGTAGATTCTGAAAAGTTAGACTGGCAAAGAAGTTTTGAAACATCTAACCTGACTGATGTTATAAACGATGGGAATTCAACAATATGAATTCTTAAGAAACTCCACAAAAGCCTTCATATGGGTTTTGATTGCAATATAACCTATTTTGATTAAATTGGGTTTTTAGATAAACAAGTCTACAACTAAGCTAACTTTCAACCTTAAAGTTTTTTTTTTTTAATACAAGAGCATGTTTGTTACTTTTGTGAGTTAAATCGATCACTCAAACAACTAAGCTAAAAGATGGGACTGCCAATGACAATATTTGAAATTTGGGAGAAAAAAAAAATTAACGGAGGTCCAGTGAGAAAAAAATATTTAAAAGATGAAACTGCCAATGACAATATTTTAAAGTGGGGTCAATATTGGCCAAACACCTCTAGTATTAAAATCCAATTTCCCTTTAGAGAAGAGAAAAAGAAGGTAAAAAGGTTACTGATGTAATGTTCTAGGTTTCTTTGATGACTGCTAATATACAATTGAAGTCTTTGAGCAGCTTCAGAATTAAAAAAAAAAACAAAAAAAAACAATTTGGTTTCAAAACCCACAAGAAACATGAAGAAAATACTATTATCAACAATGACTCAACATCGATACTGTCAAAAGGTATATACAACAGATCATAGAAGCAATGACGATAAACAAAAGTTCCATTCATGGGCAATAAGCTACAACACCTTTTCTATCTCAATGGTCTTCAGCAGAACAATATGTAATCAACAACTAACTTACCCATAAAACAAAACCCCTAATGTCTTCTTGCTGGCATTATGGGTGGGCGGTTACTCTATTTTCTTGGTCTCTTCGATGGAATCTCATATGGCGATTTAGCCTGCAAAAATAGATTCATCTTATTACCCGTATTTTTTCTCTAATGAGTCAAACGGGTCGAAACTCCGTCATTGTATACTTTTGCATATATGGATCCCAATAGCAACAGTTGTTCTTTCTTGAAGTTAATCGATGTTAATGATCCTACAAAAGTGGAATGTTTTTTTTTGTTTTATGTTTACTAAAAATTATGTTGATACTTATATGTCTTTTGTTTCAAATTATAGGAAATACCCTATGATTTTGCGACATTATTGTGGGGAGAACAATTGCCATATGGTCATTGTGTTAAAAAAATTTATGCTGACAACTTATGGGTTGTCAAAATTGAAAAAGATGTGTTGGGTCCTGTTTTAGGTGATGGCTTTATTAACACCACCTTTCCCACGTCGAACAGCAGCCATAATCTCGTTATACACGGCTCTTTGATCTTCATTTAAAGAATTATGAAGCTTATTGAACTCAGCCCTAACTTCATTCGTGTCCCAAGAAAGCTCCTCGTTTATCAGACGGTTGGTCTCGTATACTATGGAATCTTCGTCAGGAACAGGCATTGGTGAGAATCTATGCAAGCTGGAACCATTACAGAGAAGATAGTTTTCGATTTTAGACAACGCTATATTCTTTAAACGTTGGTCTGAAACAACCAATCCTACAATCAAAAGTAAATTTAATTAATTTAACAAAATACTTTGTTAATATAACCATAACTCACTAACAAAAAATATGGATTTTATGTCACAAAAACTATTAAAAAATTAAAAAAAATACCACTAAAGCCAGTATCCTTCCGCATATTGTATAAAATGTCCTAGGACAAAAGCTCCCACGTCTTCTCCCAAACAACTTCTGGCCTTGCAAGCGTATTAGACAACAGTAGTGTACCGAACAAAGAACGGAGATAATGACCATTTCCTGTAAAACTGGCTTCTTTAATACACTCAATGTATTCGTTGTCATCGTCTAAAAGGCCACATGCATAACACGCATTCCTAAAAGTAGGATAAACAACACCCTCATAGGTTCTGATTTCTTCAAACGATCGTGGTCCCTTCACCTTCGTTAGAAGAATTCTAAGGTAATAAGCCTCACCAAGAGAAGGAGACACAGAATAAATTCTCCCAACCACAACATAATTTTTACACGGCTGCCAGCACCGATCTTGTAACTTCCAAACATACTTTGACGGAAACTCAACATAAGTAAGTTCCCTTGCTTCAGGTTTGGAATTGTTCATGTTCATCCACTCTAGAAAAATTGAAGAATTAACCTGAGGTTTGTTTAGGACATCTTCAATATCATCTTCACCACTGAATACTACATTTTGGTGGTCTAGAAGATGAAATGGTAACCTCATAACAGACGGATACCTATAGTGAACCTCACATGCAAATATTCTCCAGCTGGCTTCACATGCGGAAACATATCTAGCCTCGTAATATTCTTTTATTTCGTCTTTAGGTATCTCCTCCTCAACTCCTCTATTTGAATCTATAACAGCAACAGTGGCTCTGTCTGGTCCTTTATTAATGTATTTAAACAAATACTTAATTGAACCTGCCTGATTACACCACTCCACATTAATGTGCGCCCGATATCTTCTAAGAAGCCTTTTGTTGTATGGAACGAAGCTTCTGTTGTCCAATGTGACACCCTTCTTCACAACTGTGTGACCGTCATCTCTTCGCCTATAAAGGGGAAATCCATCTGAATCAACAGAAGTAGCCTCCAAAAACTTCTTTGGAAAATTCTTAGAACAATGGTTGCCTACCATGCATGGACATCTCGAGTTAGTGTGTCCACATGGACCATGAATCATGAACTCACATACCAGAGAATATAATTCAGGATCTTCATTCTTATCAGGAATCTCAGCTGAGATAAAAGGATCGATATGTTCAACAGTAAGAACCTTATGATCAGCTTTCATAAAAACACATAAATGCTCATGTGGCAGACCACGCTTCGGAAACTCGACGACGTAAACAACTTTAGAAAAAAAAGGTTAGCACATACAGATAAAATGCGTGTAAACAAAAAAGAATTCACCTACCGGCATTAATATCGCCAAGAAATTTTTTTTCTTTCAGGTCTTTTATCAATGCATCAAGCTTCATCTTAAACAATCGACAAAGTATGTCGGGTCTGTCTTCAGGCTTAACTAATGAGTCACCAATAAACCTTACCATATCGGGCCATTTCGGATGACATGTAATTGTTATAAAAAAATCAGGATACCCATACGTCCTACATAAAGCCATAGCATCCAGGTAGTTTTGCATCATATAGCGAGCTCCACTAGTAAATGACCAAGGTAATATCACAGGTTTTCCAGTATGAGACAAATCACTCTGCCCAACTTCCTAAACATTTTTTAGACTGTTAAACGATTCGCATCTTAATTTTGTTTGCTGAAATCGAATGTAGTTTAGCCTCTCGCTTTCGATCATTTTGTATGCGTCGACTAAAAACTGCTGATACAACCTCCTCGCATTAAGGATTAGAGAGAACTTGTTGTCCCTATCTTGGATCCTATAAGCAAAGAACTCTCTCATCGTCCAATTTGGTCGTGTCTTCTTTGTGTTTGGACCAAAATTCCTAGGAGGAATGTTAATCCTATAGCCATCATCTCCATAAGGAAAAAGAATTGGATATTGCAGAGCAAGGTATGACGGATGTAACTCGCTAATACGTTTAAGCACTCCTGACTGCTCTTCGACAATAATATCATGTTGTTCCATGCTTTGATCTTCATCGCCAACAATTAAAGCAGCAACTTCGGATGACTTAGGTAAATTGTAAGTCCTACCGTCGCGATCTGTCTGATAAATCAACCGAAGCCTAAGGGAAACGTAAGGGATGATTAACAGATCCTCAACTGGTCAAGTTTTTGATGATGGTTGTGGAAACTATGATCGGCTTTGCTCTCTTCGTTCTTCCTTTCATGGGCAGGTTCGTGTAGGGTATCCAATTGCAAATGTAAACTACTATTTCCTTGAGCTAATTTGTGTAGCAGCTATTTCTTGATATTTTTCTTGGTTAAAATAGATAGTATCTTATTGTTTTACAAACTCCACATAGAGAAACTAAAGTTTTTAATGGCGAAACTGAAGCTACATGCTCTCTGGAATCACCTGTTGTTTCTTTTAATTATTTTTATTTTCGATCTAATCATGATAGTTACGTGAAACTAGGTTTTTAACTTTTATCAGTTGATTAAACTTTTAGCCGTTTTATGCTGGAATGATGATCTCATTCTTAGATTGAACAAAATTTAAGTGAAATTAAGTTTCTTTTAAGTCATTTTTAGTTAATTGAAATTATTATATGGACCATGTTACTTACTAAGAGCTTTTACTTTTAAGATCATGTGGCATGTCAATCTTTAGTCCATTTATATATTTATTCAATTTATTGTTTAAAATTTATTGGTCGTGTGAACCTCTGTAGATTGAGGAGTCTTTGCAAAGACATGGTGGCAGGCTTGAGCATAATGAAATATATTGCGGTTCATGCTTTGGTGTAGAAGCGGTACATCTTTGTTTTCTCTTTCTACCCAGTCCGTTAAGAAAAATGTTATTTTCACCATCTGAGGTTTATGTTGTTATCTGGATTTTATAAATGACTATATTATGAACTTGTAACCATAGTTATGTTCTTGTTTACTGTTGCAAAGGTGTGCAAAGTGTCTCCAATTCCGGGAGACACCAAAATTTGGCAATTCATTACGCTTTTAAAGAATCTTGATTGATTGCCCTGGTGTTGTTTATGGCAGCAATGATACTGAAACCGGTTAGCATTATAGAATTCATATATTAAGAGTATTAAATTGAATAGGGTTTTATCATTGATCAATTCTAGGGTTTAAGAGTGGTGATAATCATAAGCAACACATTACCTATTTATAAAAAAAATGGATAAAAAGTGTTTCCAGGTCAACCCAATACAACCCGCACCATATGAGTTCGTACTAGAAATGACTCTTTTTATATGTTACCCAACCAACCCTGACCTGGCCAACTTGGAAAGTCGAACCACTATCATTCATACGTCTATATGTTGCTTGTCTGCTAAAATGCACCTTTATACACAGGTCCCAAGAAGTGTTGATACTGGCCATGGTCAACTAAGTCCTCAGAAAGGAGAACAATCGAGGCGATTGTGAAAGCTAGATAAACTCTCAACTTCCATCTTTTTAAGATATACATGTGTAAACTCATCAGCCATAATAATAAGAAAGTCTTTTTTTCTGTTTTATAGCGAATATCCATTTTCAATAGTATTAGTTGGAGTAGGTGAGGGACCATGGGACACGATGAATGAATTTGATGACAATATCCTTGCTTAAGCTTTTGACAATTTCCAGGAAAGTTTTAGATGTGTCAACTTGGGTGGGTTGCACAACTGAGGTGGGTCAGGTTGACCAGCAAACCCTTGTAGATTTTATTATTAATTATTAATTTGTTAGTTAGGATCACAAAAACTATATTATCAAAAAAAAATAACATTTTTCTTTCAATTTAATGATTATGGAGCTTGTATGCAACTACGCATTACAAATAAACATTTGGGCAATCCCCGTTTAGTGAAATTACCACCTCTAAAAGTCGACCTGTCAGCCCAGAGCCACGAGCCACTACTGAAACAAGTTGTTTTAGGTAGTTTTATAAAGCTTTTGGGTTACTTGCGTCTCATCCCTCTTTTAGAACGGGTCATTAATTGTGGAAAGTTTCTCTCAGCTTATCGTCTTATTGTGCTTGATGCATAGAATTTGGATATTTTTCATAACACTATTGAACAGGTATGCTTTTTGTATAACTAATTCCGATATTTGAACAACCTCCCATGACATCTTTACTTTATTAACCTCATCATTGCATGATATGCATCGTGTTCTCGTCGCATATTGTCAACTCCGCCGCAACGCGCGGGTTTCCCACTAGTAGTATAATATGATTATCACAATTTTTTTAAAATATACTTTATCCTTTTATAGACATAACTATCACATAGTTTATTATGTTAAGTTAATGGGTATTAATGTTGTATATTAATTAGCTTTCCTCCTCTTGTGTATTGCTCATTGTATTTAAATAAACCTTCTCTCAGCATACCTTCTTATACATTTGATTTGAGATTAGTTTTACAATACGTTGTGCAATTCATTCCCATGTTCATAAATAAACCTTCTTCTCATACATTGATTTGAGATTAGTTTTACAATACATTGTGCAATTCATTCCCATGTATACTCTATTTTATTTCTTTGTAATTACATGGTGATAACTATATATGACATATCAATTATGTATGTATGTTTATGTGACCAAAGAAACACCACGACATATAGCGTTCCTGGTAAAGGTTAACTACTTCATGTATGCCCACTTCTTGATCCCCGATTAATTTTTCTTTCACTCTAAACATCTTTTTAACCAGGTAGAGATCATTGTCACAACCGCTCACTAAGTGGTAGTGACTACCACATGTGTCTCCCTATATAGGCAAATGCACCCTAAATGTCTATCTTATATTAAACTTATAAGGAGTGATACGCCATCAATTATACATGTTTTTAGTATATAATCACCCCCATTTTAAGGTACTTTTTATGACGTTATAGTTAAAAAATGCTTTCTAAATCGTTCCTATTTAGTAATTGAAGGTTTAACGGCTCTGCACTAAAAAAGCTAAAACGAGCAAAAACGAAGCAAAAACCCAAGATACCAAGAAAATTCAGCAAATTGCCAGATAGGCACACCCATGTATGGCTATGGGTATGGTCATGCATATCAACCCAGCAGTACAAGTCAACACGTCAACCTAAGTTTGGTGAACAAAATTCCACGATATGCGGAGGCACGGCCGTGCATCACTTACGCACGCCCGTGCATGAAAAAGACAAAGAATAGAAACTTTGAGATCCGACAAAACTGACACCTTTTAGAGCCCTGACTGAACACATGTCCATGCACGACCGTGCATAACCTAGGCATGGCTATGCCTATAATAGAATGCAACAAAAAGGACCAGGAAAGGACAAGAAGGACAACGGCCTGTAGGGAGAAAGGACAAGGCACGGTCGTGCCTAAGCATGCATGGTCGTGCACACCTGCACCCAGCTAGCCTATAAATAGAGGCCTTGGCTATCCATTTTCCTTGTCCCATTCCACTCATTCATCTCCCACTTTTCACACACATACTCTTTGGTCTTGAAAGGTCACTAGGAGTTTAGGATCACTCCAAGAAAACACTAGTAATAACTTAGTTTGAGAGAGAGGGAGAGAGAACCTGTAATCAACAACCTTCATTTAATTGTTTGATTTTTACACTGATTCACCATGGTCTTTCTCGTGATAATTGTTTGTGGACAAGTTAATATGGTCATTATTGGCTAAACTCCTTGTGGTGAAGCTTAGTATAAATTAAATGTTTAAACTTTGGCAAAGTGTTGTGCTATGTCTTTGATAATTCTTTCTACCATTCTTCCCCGTTAATAGGGCTTGTGATTTGGTTTTGGTCTTTGATCTCGTGGGTGTTCTTGATAAACTTAGGGGCTGTTTGTTTACCTCTTAATGAGCCTCTTAATGGTTCAGACCTCTTACTGGTTCAACACTTAATGGTTCAGACTGTTTGTTTCACGAGCAGATGTCTGAATGGTTCAGACATTTGCCTCTGAATGGTTAAGATTTATACAAAGTCTGAATGGTTAAGACCTCTAATCTGAATTGGTCAGACATTTGATTCTGAACGGTTAAGCATTATACAGGCTCTTAATGGTTCAGACCTCTTACTGGTTCAGCACTTAATGGTTCAGACCTTTTATTGATTCAGCACTTAACCATTCAGACGTTGCCAAACTGCCCCTTAGTGGTGTGAAGCCTATTAGTACACTCATGGTGTGTGACAACCCATATACTAGTAGGAGATCCCATTTTGGTAGAGGTTGACCCATTTATGGAAACACATATTGTGATCAACCCTCACTTATCACGGATATCATTGTTGGCTTGCATGGTCTATATGCTAGGCTTAAATGATAATCCAAAACTTGGTTATGCAACTTGTCTAACACGGTCTATATGTTAGGCTTGGTGTAAACCAAGAGTTGGTGAATCCATGTTAAAATCTTAACATCTTTATATGTATTTTATTATTATAACATCACCTATTAAATAAAAATCAGTCATCTCAATCAATAAGAAGTGTCATTAGCACCTATACGGAGCACCGCAACACATCCTTCACGGTGCCATAAGCTGGATTGTGACATTTAGGATAAGAAGAAGAGTAGTTGGATGTCTTAAACCCAAACTTAGTTAATTTCTCTTTGAAATGAGTCTTCTAGTAAGCAAGGGCAATGAATTAACTTTAATCGGGCCTAATTCTATTTTAACCTCAAAACATAATTTGTAAATTTAATGGGAAACCTTTAATCGGGTTTTTCTACTTAAATCCACCATACCACTTGCCAATATCTTAACTATAATTCATCGCAAATGGAGTCGAAAACCCAAAGCAACACTTATCCTGCTCTTTATTCTCTACTAATTCTCTATTATTTGCTTCATTTCCTAGTTTAAAATATAAATTAACAAACAAGCAATAGTAATTAATTAACTAGTTGGTAATTTAAAGTTACGTAGTAAAAGTCGTGTCATTTGGGTTTGATATTTGGTTCTTACATAAACTTTACTACAAACGATAGGTACACTTGCATATTATATGTGTTTAGTCTAAATAATTGTCATTTCATATAAATTTAAACTAGATAAACATGTTTAAAAGTTATTAAGTTAACTCATCTAATTGTGCTAAAAGTTACTAAACTAACACACTAAAAACATGCACATCAGAGATCATCAATACATAAAGGTTACAAGTAACTATAAAGTAATGGAATTCCTTGATTCATCTCATTCAAAGGTACTGTACATATACTACTCAAAAGGAGTAACGTAAGGCTAGAGAGGATTACAATCTCTACAATCAAGGAGGACTAAAGAAAGGAAATATATAAACAACTTAATATACAATACATGCCAATAATATAGGAGATATTATCGGCTAACAGGCCCCCGCAGTTTGAGCCGTAGTTGGGCGGAGGCATAAACTGGATCGGAATCGTTGAAACAGGTGCTTTGGTAACCCCTTCGTAAAGATGTCCGCGTACTGGTAGTCGGCTGGAACGTGTAAGACTTTGATGGTGCCGAGCCGGACTTTTTCTCTAACGAAATGGATGTCCAGTTTGATATGTTTGTTCCGTTGGTGTTGAACTGGGTTTTCAGCTAAGTATACTGCGGAAATGATATCACAATAAACGATGGAAGCGTGTTTGACCAGGAGGTGTAATTCCAACAAGAGGTTACGTGTCCAGCTGAGTTCGGAAACTGCGTTGGCGACTCCTCGATATTCGGCTTCGGCGCTTGAGCAAGAAATTGTTTGTTTTTGTTTTAAGGACCATAAGATGAGGTTGCCGCCCATATAGATGCAATATCCTGATGTTGACCGACGAGAGTCGGGGCACCCACCCTAGTCTGCATCGGAATATGTGGTAAGTTTGGTGGACGAGGATGGTGTGATATGTCCTTGAGATATGGTGCCTTTTATGTACCTCAGAATGCGTTTTAATAATTGAAAATGTGGCTCGCGAGGATCGTGCATAAAAAGGCATATTTGTTGAACAGCATAGGCGATGTCCGGCCGTGTAATGGTTAAATATTGTAGAGCACCGGCCAAACTTCGATATAGTGAGTTGTCCAAAACTAGAGGACCATCCGTGGCACTAAGCTTAGAGCCGACTTCAACCGGTGTGTTGGCGGGTTTGCAATTCGACATGTTTGCACGTGAGAGAATGTCCATGGCATATGTAGATTGAGAAAGAAACAAACCATGCTGTTGTTTGGTAACCGAGATGCCGAGGAAGTGATGTAACGGACCAAGATCAGTCATATTGAATTCGGATGATAATGACCTGATTATATTCTTCAACAATGTCTGGTCCGAGGCAGTGAGGATAATCTCGTCCACGTAAAGGAGCAAATATGCGAGGTGATCACCCTGTTTAAAAATGAATAGTGATGTGTTGCATATGCTGCTTTTGAAACCGCAACGGGTGATATAACCTGCAAATCTTTGATACCAATCCCGAGGGGCTTGTTTGAGGCCGTATAAGGAGCGTTTTAATTTGCACACATGTTTCGGGTGTGTAGGTGAAGTGAAACCTGGTGGTTGGAACATATAAACCGTTTCTTTCAAGTGGCCATGTAGGAATGCGTTTTTAACATCGAGTTGATGTATTGGCCATTTTCGCGAAGTGGCTAAGCTTAAGATTGTTCGTATCGTTGTGGGTTTTACGACTGGACTAAACGTCTCATCGCAATCGATACCCACGGTTTGACTTTTACCATTAACAACAAGCCTCGCCTTATGTCGTTCCAAAGTTCCATTTGCGAGAAATTTATGCTTAAAAAGCCACATACATCGGATCACGTTAGCATCGACAGGTCGTGGAACTAATTCCCATGTATTATTTGCCAATAGTGCTTCATATTCTTTGGTCATAGCATCTTTCCAGTTTGGGTCGGTAAGGGCTGTGAGGTGTGATTTGGGCAGTGGAGAAATGGTCGGGGCGGTGGTTGTATTAAGATTGAGAGATTGGCGAGGTTTAAAAATTCCGGATCGGGAACGTGTTTGCATGGAGTGGGAAGAGGGTATGGTTTGAGATGTGGTGGAAGTTGAAGGTACAGAAGGAGGTTGGGATGGGTCCGTAGAATGTGTTGTTTGGGGAGGGTCAGTGGTATGTGTCGTTTGAGGAGGGGGTGGGTCGGTAGAATGTTGAGTAGTGTGGGTCGGGTGAGTAGAGGAGTTGCTGGGCCGAGGGGTTATTGGGTCAGGAGGTTGGGAGGATGGAGTATTTGGTGTTTGGCTAGATGAGGGATGGGCCAGTTGGGAAGATGTGGCTGGGAAGGGTTGCGTGAACAGGAGAGAAGGGTCAAGGAATGAGTATGAGGGAGGTGGAGTGGAGGGATTAGCAAGGGGAAAAATGGACTCATCAAATGTGACATGTCGTGAAAAAATGGTCTTACCGGATGTAATGTTTAAGCACCGGTATCCGCGGTAGTTGGCCGGGTAGCTTAAAAATACACACGGAGTGGATCGGAGGGCAAGTTAATGAGGGCGGGTTGAGGAGAGGTTGGGGTAGCATAGATACCCAAACACTCGTAAATGATCGTAGGTGGGTTGTCTAAGGTAGAGGAGGTTCATGGGTGTTAAGTTTTTGTGAAGTTGAGTGGGAAGGATGTTGTGTAGGTAGCATGCAGCGTGTAAGGCCTCAACCCAAAACGAGGAGGGAAGTTTTGCATGAGTGAGAAGAACAAACATGATTTCATTTAATCGTCGAATCATACGCTCCGATTTCCCGTTTTGTTGGGAGGTGTGTGGGCATGAGAACCGAAAATCAATGCCATTTTAGTTAGCAAACTTTTAAAACTTGTGTTTACAAACTTGCCCCCCATGTCACATTGAAACGATTTAATGGGTAGGTTAAATTGGGTTTTGACAAAATGATGAAAGTGGGAAAATTTTGTAAATGTTTCGGATTTAAATTTTAACAAGTAGACCCACGTGTATTGTGTGAAGTCATCTGTTAGGACCATGTAATACTTATAACCGGTGTGACTTAAAATTGGGGATATCCATAAGTCACAATGCAAAATGCAAAATGCAAAATGCAAAATGTCAAATGGTAAATAAGTACTATTCTTAGAATCCGAAAAAGGGAGTCTTTTATGTTTTGACAATTGACACGATTGACAAACCAAAGGTGTCTTTATTTTATTACAAGAAATAAAATGCTTTGCACTAAGAAACTCCATCATTGGACGACCGGGATGCCCAAGCCTATCATGCCAAAGTGGAGAGTCTTGTGAGGATGCAAAACAGGCGGTTGCGGAAGTGTTGGGGGTGAGCGGGTAAAGGTCACTAGTACTGTTGTGACGGCTCAGGATCGTGCCATCCTTGAAATCCTTCACAGAAAAACCAAATGGGTCAAACTCAATGGAAGTCCAATTATCAACATTGAATTTACGAACGGATATTAAATTTTTAATAAACTTTGGGTTATAAAGGACCGATTTAAGGTGTAACGGTTTGGACGGGGTGTTTATATTTGAATTTCCAGAGCCCAAAACTGGAATACGATTGCCATTTCTAACAAATATTGACGTTATAGGTGAATACGAGGAAAAAGTATTAAGTTTGTCGTGCTCGTAAGACACGTGATCGGACGCACCTGTATCCATATGCCATTGGTCATTATCACCTTGCGCTCCATGCTCCAAAGAAAAGGCCTCTACTTCGTCAGCTAGCTGAGTGGGTTCCATAGGGTCGGTCTCAGTGAGATGAGCCTTAGCCGATGGTTGTTGAGAGTTCGAGTTCCTGCTTCCAGATCTGGATGGAAACCGATAGTCCCATGGTTGCTGCCACGGTTGAGACGGGTATGGGCAAGGGGGTGGCGCCCAATATGGATAGGGCTGTTGTGGATGTGGAGCCCAGTAGGGCGTATAAGGCATCATATGAGGTGAGTGGGGTCTTTGGGAAGGGTTCGATTGGTTGCGGCTGTTTGGTCTGCCCGAACGGGTTGGTTAGTTACGGCTGGAGGGATGGTCTCGGTTGTTATTACGGCGGGTGTTGTGTTGAGATTCCCGATAGTTTGAGGGTCAGGTATCCGGTGGGGACGGTTGTTTTTGGTTTCGGTTAGGCGAGTTCCGATTGGGTTTAGAAGAAACAGCAGTAGCAACAAGTGGGTAAGAGGGGTTGGTTTCACGGGCAACGATTCGTCGTGCTTCAACTTGGAGTTGGTCCACAGCGGTCTCCCAAGGAGGGAGAGATTGGTTAAGAATGTGTGACAACCCTCACAATTACAGGTATCCGTACAATTAATTAATATTTAATTTGTGCTTAATGACTGTGCTTGATTACAACTGTGATTAAACTGCTTACTGAATTCTGTTACATACATACACATGCATCACATTCTATACTGTCACTCCATTTATTACACACAAACTTTAGTGACAACTATGATGCACAAAGCACAGTTAGCACAGTGAGCGGATAACCCAGAGACATGCTGACAATGCCAGCACCTAGACAGACACTATATTGAGGCCCAGTATGAGCCGGGAATAAAGTACTACACTGGTAGGGAGTGTAGGGAAGTGAGGACCATAAAACTGCGTCACTAGGTGATAGTTATAGTGCCCGGAAGTGCCTAAAACACACATTAAATGCAGAATTCTGCACTAAATACCAAAATTCAGCATTTGACAATGCTAGTAAGGTGCAAAAACTTGGCAAAATAGTCCTAGACACTTTCCAAAGTGTCGGGAATTAATTGTGTCACTAAAAATAATATAAAAGACACTTTAAAGATTTATTTATCACTTTAACAGATCAACATCCAACCGAACAACCGGACTTTACCCGAAACATAAAAATATTGCCAAACACGTTGTTTTTACTTTTCTGAGCTAGTTAGGGTCCCCGAGCACCCTAACACACCTTATATTATATAATACACAACAACACACTAATTATATCATTGGATCTTAACTAAATAAGTAACTATACAATTACAACCCAACCCCCCTACCCCCCCCCCCTACCCCCACTCGACGGTCACCATAGGGTGACCCACCCTTGCCTTTCTTTTGATTATTTAATTGCAAATGTTGTTGGTTAAAGGAGCATTTTACATGATGGATTATGTTAGAATTGGTTTATAAATAAGTATGAAGGTTAACCATTTCATTTTATCAAACACCACACATCAACACAAGCTCTCTCTCTCTCTCTCTTCCTTCTTCCTTGCTCACGGCCGCCACCCATCACCACCATATCACCACCATCAAGCTTCCATCCAAGCATTCTACATACATATAAAGGTGCAAGAGGTCCAACAACTAAGCTTGGTGCACTCGGAAGCTCAAGGACCGCTCTAGTTTTCTTTTATCCACCACTTTTACGCCTTGAAACTCCCCTAGCCTTGTGCTAGTAGTAAGTGCTTCAAATCTTCATCTTGTTCTTATTTTTAGTGGTTAATAGTTGATTGAATGATAAAATGTTAAGAAACTCTAAAGAACTTAAACTAGTCTTGAACATAAAGGATGAAGAATGGATAAAGAGATGAAGTAGTGTTAAAAAATGTTGAAATCATGTTGATCTTGTGTTGTTATGCTTAATACATGTTGTTTGTTAGTAGAAGTAAGATGGTTCATCACCTAGACTTGCTAGATCATGTTTAAGAACATGAACTAGCAAGATGGAAAGGTTAAAGATATGGAGGATGATGAAACCATCCACACATGAACTTTGAACTTGAATAAATATAAGTTTTCTTGAAAAATAAAGTTATAAACTTGTAGATCTAAAGATCTATGAGCGGTTTTTCGAAAGAACCAAGTGAAAAATACTAGTTTTGTTAAAACTTGGATCTTGTATGAACTAAACACATTTTAGTAAATAAACAAGTGAATAAACACTTGTGTAACAAGAAAAGTTTTACAAAGAAATATTTTTGAAAATCATGACTAGAAGTTGTAAATCTTCAAATCCTTTAAAGATAAAGTTTTTAAGAAACAAATCACATTTTTAAAGGTAACAAGACTTACTAATTATGCTAGTAAGTTACTACTTGCTTTTACAAATCTTTCAAGTTCATAAGCTTATAGTTCATGCGTATTTTTGACAAATTTGGCAAATAAAGGTTGTATATTGTTGATTGAGAATTGATTGAATGATTTTACAAAAGAAAATGATACGCTAGTAAGCGTGGACGCCTCCATTTACAAAGGAAACTCTGGCGAAATTTTTCTAGAATTTTAACACTTAGAAATATTTCTCTAACAAGTATTTACAAATATATTTTTAACTTTATTTTCGAAATAAACTTCGCCATGAGTTTTATTACAAAAATATTAAAGTGCCGGAGGTTGATTTTCGTAAATAAAATTTGATAAATATATATTTAGAATATATATTTATTACTAAAACTCTTGTGTGATTAGTTGTTTATTTTGAAGAACTAAATATATTACTTTTAGAGTAAAAATAATATAACTTATAACACCATAATATTACGACTCCAGAATAATACTAAAACTCTCACAAAATAAATATTTAAGTTACGCAAGTATTGTTGTATTACGAAGCGCTAAAACGAAACTTATGTATATTTCGGAAAAATACTCTTATACGTATATTTTTTGTAAAGTATTATTTTGGGAAACTTTATGAAGTAAAATATAATATGTTTGGGAAAAATATATATTTTGGAATTAAGATGTTTTAGACAAGTGATTAAAATATATTTTTCTAAGTGGGACTTAAAATATATTTCTCAGAATTGCAAGTGTACATGTATAAAAACCCCCATCCTTGGGAAGGAAATATACATACAAAATAATTAAGAAGTGTGGATACAAAATAGTTGCCTAACTATTTTCCTTAATACAAAAGATAAGTTAAAATAATTAATATTATTTTAACAAATATTATATCAAAGTAACGTAAATCAAAACACTAAACCCTAAGCCAAGGCATGGCCCATTCATCTAATAGACATTAGTACGTGTAGGTCGTCACGCAGCAGATCGAGTTTGAGATTGACGTTACAGGATACGCACTTCAGTGAGTTCATGTCCCCCTTTTCTCTTATATGTTTTCAGTTTTTATACTTCGGGGGTGGAATACATGTTACAGTAATTACAGACACTTTTATACATGGTATGGTTAGCTTAAGGAGGGTATACTACTTAGATCATGTGAGTGGGTAGGTGGTACTTGGGGCCATTAATCCTCGTTGAAGGACCGAGGGTCATGAGTGATAGATCTATTTGGGTGTAGCGAGCCCAACTCCTGAGTCCACTGTACGGACCATGGGGTAACTTTGAGCCCGACGCAAAAGTCTGCTTGGTTTGAGTCTTCCTACATCACTTCACACATATCATTGGCTTTGCAACCCAGTGGTGATCTCTTTTTCCTTAATTGCTACATACCAGGGATTTTTCATACATACTTTAAAGGTTTATACATACTCACTTTTACATGAACTCGCTCAACTTTTTGTTGATTTTTCAAACTACATGTATTTCAGGAAATTAGTGGATCTGGCCAAGTGTGCAATGGTGTTAAGCTGCGTAGGGAATATTGATGTCATCCGGGTTTAGGGAGTGTGACCCTTGCCTGGACGGGTTACAAGTCTTAAACCGTGTTTTTATTCAAGTCTTCTGTTGTGTCGTATGAACATGTTTCAGTTATGTCATGGTTGTATTTTAATTTCATGTGTCGACTTTTTGAAAACAATGTTGTTGTGGTAACTTTTAAAACTCAATGAATGGATGATTATCATGTGTTTTATTTCATATAGGATTGTTATGATTGTGCTATGGTATTAAGAAGTCACACCAAATAAACCCATGCTTCCGCAAAAGCCAGGGTGTGACAGCTTGGTATCAGAGCCTCGATCATAGCGAACTAGGATTCTTTCTCGAGTCTAGACGATGATCATTAGGGCTCTCACGAAAACATTTTTATATTGCATACACTAAAACGTCCAGATCCAGGATACAAAACATTTTTACAAATAAAAGGCACAAATACACTTTTTCAAAATTTATATATTTCAGTCTTAGAGACTGAGGGAGTTCAGCCTTAGAGGCTGGGGAGGTCCAGTCTTAGAGGCTGGGGAGGTTCAGTCTTAGAGGCTGGGGAGGTTCAGTCTTAGAGACTGAGGGGTCCAATCTTAGAGGTTGGGGAGGTTTAGTCTTAGAGACTGTGAGGTTGGTCTTAGAGACCAGGGAGTTAGTCTGAGAGGCTAGGAGGTTCAGTCTGAGAGGCTGGGAGGGTAGTCTAGGAGACTAGGATGATTACTTGTTTGCTTTATTGTGGCTAACATGTTTATTTGACTTTATGATTGATATATGTGCATATATGTGATTGTGTTACAGACGTCATGGTTTCATCATCAGACACAGGAGTATCGGACACACTAGACCCCATGGCGATCGTGTCAGATGACGAGATTCCGTCAGAGCGAGAGGTCTACACATCAGACACCACCAGCACTGACGACGATGATTTCTAGCCGTTCGCGCTGCCTGACGTCGGAGTTGAGCCTGCTGATGGCATTCCTGCCGGGGATCTACCTCTTGCGGTGATCCCTGCTCCCATTCCGCTTGCTGCTTTCCCAGTAGTAGATATGCCACTCGATGTCGTTTCTGATAACGACATCGATCTGTTTGAGGAGGATCCGCCTGAGGCTGACTATGAGGGCGGGGCCCCTATTGATGCTGACGTTATTCTTCCCATTGCTGAGGCCCCTATAGAGGAGCTTCCTGTTGGTTCACCTGTCCCGGACTCATTGGAGTCTGTGGCATCTGCATCTTTGCACGACCATGGTGTGCAGCCTCACTCTTCTGACCCTGACATGGCGATGTCAGCTGCACCCGGTCCATCGCACGAGTTCGAGTTTAACCACGAGGTCGATGATGCTTTTGAGCCGGTCTTTCCCCCTGATTTTGATCCTGACCACGATATTGAGTTTATTCACATGGATCAGCCCCTAGAGGCGCCCGTAGATCCTATTGACCCTTTGCTTGACATCCCTGCTGATTTTGATATGGATCTTGTTGACCCGGAGCCTGCTGTGGCCCCAGAGCCTGTAGTTGCTCCTGACCGTGCATTAGAGCATGACCCTGTCCATGATGATGCATCAGCCGTTGCACCTCTTGTTGGTGATATACCCGTTGCTGATCTTCCCGCTGTTGTTCCACCCTTGATAGATGATCCTGTTGTTGATGCACCATTTCCCGATTCCGTGCCGGTACTGTTTGACCGTGCACCTTTTGCTACTCATATAGATCCACGTTACGCCGACACCCTCAACGGGTGGATCGACGATGACGACTATCCACCGTATGTGGTACCCGTCACACCTGTTTCTGCACCCACTGGTATTCCACTATCCCACCCACACACGACCGATGTCCATCGTACCGATCTTCCGATTACCTTTCTCCAGGACATCCCTCCACCACGTCCTGGGGAGGGTTCATCGCGACAGCCTTTTGGTCACGTACCTTTCATGTCAGGAGGCGGCTAGTTTATACCACAGATTTCTCATCCTACTTTTGTTCCACCTGTATCGACGTCTGATCCGGTCATGTCACAGTTTCCTCATGTTGCACCACCTACTGCACCATCTTTCATACCACCGAGCGAGCCATTTTTGTGGACTACGCCCTCTGTTATGCCACTATCTGACCCGTACCACCCATTCCATGTGGGGTACACTACTGAGGATACACTTGCGTCGCTGCAGCTACAGCAGGACGCACTGAGCTGTCATATTCAGAAGTTAGAGAGAGCTCCACGTCCGCACTGTCACTGTCAGAGCCCCTTTGCAGCACCGCACCCTCCACGTCTGCTTTCCCCTGATTCAGACGTTCGTTTCTTGACATCCGAGCAGCATATTTCATATTTGCTGCGTGCCTATCGTGCCTTAGAGGAGGATTGGATGCTCATGCATCGCTTGCTTTTCTCTCATTTTCCTCCTCCTCCTCCGCCATCAGCATAGGTATTTTTGGTTTTATGCAGGTCGATCTTTTGGTGAGAAGGTCGCTATTGAGCCAGCTTACGAAGACTGTTGAGAGATCACACTTTTGTATATGATAGTTGTAGTTTGACTTGTATTTTTGAGGGTGATGTGACCCATTGATGTCATTTGGATGTATGATGTACTACTAAACTTGTGAAACAATATTGTGGTCGTGATTAATGAAGCTCAATGGCAACGATCTCACTACATGCTTTGTTGAGTCATATGTTTTAATTTATAACATGAGATGTTATGTGATTGATAAATGTTAGTACGTACGCGTATTATTTACTTACTATGACCTGACCTATATAATCATCTTTTAGAAGATGCCTCCAAGACGCGATGTACGCATGCCTACTACCGAGGCGGAACTCCAAGGAATAATCGCCGCGGCTATAGCACAGTATGCGGCCTCCCAAACAGAAACGAGCAGGAACACTTCGAACAAAAACAACAACAACGGCAATAACAATCCACCCCATGGTAATGTTAAGTCGTTTGAGATATACTACGATACATCTGGATATTTATAGCACGACCGCTAATATCATTTGTAAATTCCAACGTATGTGCAGGGTGCACCTACAAGCAGTTCCTTGACTGTAAGCCCGTGAATTTCGACGGCACTGGAGGTGCTGTTGCGTTTGTTAGGTGGGCTGAAAAGACAGACTCTGACCTAAGAATGAGCAAATGCGCTCCCGAGCAACAAGTAACCTACATCTCAGGGTTGTTTCTGGATGGAGCCCTATCGTGGTGGAATCTGCAAGTGCAAACGTTAGGAGAAGCTGCTGCTTATACGTTAACCTGGAATGAGCTAAAAGAGCTAATGAGAAGGAAGTACTGCTCGCGTGCTGAAATACAGAAGCTAGAAACTGAGTTCTGGCATCTAAGAATGGATGGTCCTAAGATTGCAGAGTATGTTCAGAGATTTCATGATTTGTCCCATGTAGTGCCGTACATGGTCACGCCCGAATTTAAACGTGTCGAGCGCTTCATCTGGGGGGTTGGCACCCCAAATAATGAGTATGGTTACCACGTCCAAGCCTGTAATGATTACGGAAGCCATCGACCTAAGTGTGGCGCTTACTGAAGAGGCCATTAGGTTGAACAAGTTCCCAGTTTCTGATCAAAAGAAAAAGGAAACACATGTTGAGTCGTCTGGTGAAAACAAACGGAAATTTTCCAACTTCAAGCAAGGTACCAATGTTGTAAGCAAGAGGGGTGAGTCGAGCACACCGGCTAGGGCCAAAACCGGTGTTGAAAGCAAAGGCAGGGGTTATATGGGCACTATCCCCAAGTGTGATACATGCCAGCGCCATCATTCTGGCCAATGCAGATTGAGAAAATGTGAGTCATGTGGAAGGAACGGCCACTCGAAGGATACGTGTTGGGCCGGAACTGGTACTGGGCGTGGTGGTAATCGAGGTTATGGGAATGGTAATGGAAACCGCCAACAAGGAGGTAATGGCGGAAATGGAAACCGTGGAAACTTTGCAAACCAAGCAGGGAGTGGAAATCGCAACCAAAACAACACGCAAGGTGGAAATAGGAATGGAAATGGTCGTGGACCCGGTTATTTCAATTGCGGAGACGTCGGGCATTTTAAGAGGGAATGCCCAAAACTGAACCAAGCACGGGGAAGAGTCTTTAACATCGGCGCAAGGGAAGCGCGCCAAGATCCAAACGTAGTCACTGGTACGTTCCCTATAAACCAACATTTTACATCTGTTCTGTTTGATACTGGTGCCGATTATAGTTTCGTATCGATAGAATTTAAGAATATACTTGGGTTGACACCTAGTAAGTTAGACATTCCGTACTCGATTGAATTGGCGAATGGGAAACTAGTTGAAACGGGTGAAGTCATCAGAGGATGCGTGATTGAGCTAGGAGAACACGAGTTCACTTTGGATCTACTACCAGTCGAATTGGGAAGTTTCGACGTGGTGGTAGGGATGGATTGGCTATCGAGCAACAAAGCCGAGATTGTTTGCCACGAAAAGACCATCCGCATCCCAATAGAAGATGGAGAGACGATCGTAGTTCATGGAGAAAAGCGCGATACGCCTCTGAGAATCATTAGCTGCCTGAAAGCTAGAAAGTGTTTATAGAAGGGATGTGTTGCCTTCTTGGCACACATCGTGGATAAAGAAGCTGCTGAACTAAAGATTGAAGACATTCCAGTAGTAAAAGAATATCCTGAAGTCTTTCCAGAAGACTTGCCAGGGTTACCGCCGCAAAGACAAGTCGAGTTCCACATTGACTTAGTTCCAGGCGCCGCGCCTGTGGCTAAGGCACCTTACCGAGTTGCGCCTTCAGAAATGCAGGAGTTGTCAACACAACTCCAGGAGCTATTGGACAAAGGATTCATCAGGCCAAGCTTCTCACCTTGGGGAGCTCCAGTTCTGTTCGTTAAGAAGAAGGATGGTAGTTTTCGTATGTGTATAGACTACCGCGAGCTTAATAAGTTGACTATCAAGAATAGATATCCCCTGCCGAGAATCGATGACCTATTTGATCAGCTGCAAGGCTCAAGTTTTTATTCAAAGATCGACCTTCGATCAGGATATCATCAACTAAGGATACAAGAGGAAAGTATCCCGAAAACGGCCTTTAGGACTCGTTATGGACATTACGAGTTCCTGGTTATGCCGTTTGGGTTGACAAACGCACCGGCAGTTTTTATGGATTTAATGAATAGAGTATGCAAGCCGTACCTCAACAAGTTCGTGATTGTGTTTATTGATGACATCCTAATCTACTCAAAGACGAAGGACGAGCACGAACAGCATTTAAGAGCTATCCTAGAGCTACTTAAAAAGGAAAAATTGTACGCTAAGTTCTCGAAGTGTGAGTTCTGGCTGCGTGAAGTCCAATTTCTTGGACATGTGGTTAATGGAAATGGAATCCATGTGGATCCAACAAAGATCGAGGCGATCAAGAATTGGGAGACTCCAAAGACGCCAACCGAGATTCGACAGTTCTTAGGATTGGCTGGTTATTATCGAAGGTTCATTGAGGATTTCTCTAAAATCGCTCAACCTCTGACCACACTCACACAGAAAGACAAGAAGTTTGATTGGGGTGACAAGCAAGAAGAAGCGTTTCAGTTGTTGAAAAACAAGCTTTGCGATGCACCGATCCTATCGCTACCCGAAGGAACGGACGACTTCGTGGTATATTGCGATGCTTCGCGTCAGGGATTAGGCTGTGTGTTGATGCAGTGACAGAAAGTTATAGCATATGCTTCTCGTCAGTTGAAAGTCCATGAGAAAAATTATACCACACATGACTTGGAGTTAGGCGCGGTGGTATTTGCATTAAAAATCTGGCGACATTACTTGTATGGTACGCGATGTACAATCTTCACTGATCACAAAAGCCTACAGCACATATTTGACCAAAAGGAGCTTAACATGAGGCAAAGGCGCTGGGTAGAACTGTTGAATGATTATGATTGTGAGATCAAGTATCACCCAGGGAAGGCGAATGTGGTCGCCGATGCCTTGAGTCGAAAAGAGAGGATCAAACCCATAAGGGTTAGGGCTTTGGAGATGATTGTCCAGACAGACCTCTCTTTGTGCATTCGTGCCGCACAAAGAGAAGCCTTGAAAGAAAGGAATACTGAGGATGAGTATCTCCGTGGAATGGAGAAGCAGTTGATACCAAACGAGGAAGGAACTTTATGCTTCATGAAACGGATTTGGGTTCCTCTGTTTGGTGGTTTGAGGAAGGTTGTTTTTGATGAAGCTCACAAATCTCGGTACTCGATTCATCCCGGAGCGGATAAGATGTACCAGGATCTCAAGGATTTCTACTGGTGGCCTAGGATGAAAGGCGATGTTGCAGTATATGTTAGCAAATGTTTAACCTGTGCCAAGGTTAAGGCCGAGTACCAGAAGCCTTCAGGTCTCTTGCAGCAGCCTGAAATACCCAAATGGAAGTGGGAGCAGATCTCAATGGACTTCATAACGAAATTGCCAAAGATGCCCAGAGGCCACAATACAATTTGGGTAATAGTAGACCGTCTAACCAAGTATGCGCACTTCCTGCCAATCAAAGAGAAGGACAACACTAGTAAACTTGCGGAAATATACATGAGAGAGATTGTTGCACGGCATGGAGTGCCTCTCTCGATTATCTCTGATAGAGATGGACGCTTCGTATCAAGGATTTGGAAATCCTTTCAAGAAGCTTTTGGTTCTCAGTTAAATCTGAGCACTGCATTTCACCCACAAACTGATGGCCAAAGTGAACGAACTATTCAGACTTTGGAAGATATGCTGAGAGCGTGTGTAATGGATTTGGGTGGTAGCTGGGATAATCATTTACCAGTGGTCGAATTTTCATACAACAACAGCTACCACACAAGCATTGGAGCCGCGCCATTTGAAGCTCTTTATGGACGCAAGTGTCGATCACCACTGTGCTGGGCTGATGCGGGTGATAGACAGCTTGTTGGTCCCGAAATAGTCCAAGAGACGACAGACAAGATTGCACAGATCCGAGAGCGCATCAAGGCGGCTCGTGACAGACAGAAAGGCTATGCAAATCAAAGGAGGAAACCTTTGGAATTTCAAGTTGGGGATATGGTTTTGTTAAAGGTTTCACCCTGGAAGGGTGTGGCACGCTTTGGGAAGCGTGGGAAGCTGAATCCACGTTACATTGGCTCGTTTAGAATCCTGCAAAGGATCGGGCTTGTAGCCTACAAATTGGACCTACCTGCTGAACTTAATGGCGTTCACGATACATTTCACGTATCTAATCTGAAGAAGAGTCCAACACAGGAGACAGTGATCATTCCTGCTGACGAAGTTCATATCGACGACACGCTCCACTTTACCGAAGAACCCGTTGAGGTTACGGATTGGAAAGTTAACAAAACACGCAGGAGTAGTGTCAAGCTCGTCAAAGTTCGATGGAATGCAAGACATGGGCCAGAATTCACGTGGGAACGTGAGGATCGTATGAAGGAGAAATACCCCCATTTATTTCCCAAGACCCCTGCAACCAGAAGCAGAACCTAAAATTTCAGGACGAAATTTTCTTAACGGGGGGAGAATGTGACAACCCTCACAATTACAGGTATCCGTACAATTAATTAATATTTAGTTTGTGCTTAATGACTGTGCTTGATTACAACTGTGCTTAAACTGCTTACTGAATTCTGTTACATACATACACATGCATCACATTCTATACTGTCACTCCATTTATTACACACAAACTTTAGTGACAACAATGATGCACAAAGCACAGTTAGCACAGTGAGCGGATAACCCAGAGACATGCTGACAATGCCAGCACCTAGACAGACACTATATTGAGGCCCAGTATGAGCCGGGAATAAAGTACTACACTGGTAGGGAGTGTAGGGAAGTGAGGACCATAAAACTGCGTCACTAGGTGATAGTTATAGTGCCCGGAAGTGCCTAAAACACACATTAAATGCAGAATTCTGCACTAAATACCAAAATTCAGCATTTGACAATGCTAGTAAGGTGCAAAAACTTGGCAAAATAGTCCTAGACACTTTCCAAAGTGTCGGGAATTAATTGTGTCACTAAAAATAATATAAAAGACACTTTAAAGATTTATTTATCACTTTAACAGATCAACATCCAACCGAACAACCGGACTTTACCCGAAACATAAAAATATTGCCAAACACATTGTTTTTACTTTTCTGAGCTAGTTAGGGTCCCCGAGCACCCTAACACACCTTATATTATATAATACACAACAACACACTAATTATATCATTGGATCTTAACTAAATAAGTAACTATACAATTACAACCCAACCCCCTACCCCCCCCCCCCTACCCCCACTCGACGGTCACCATAGGGTGACCCACCCTTGCCTTTCTTTTGATTATTTAATTGCAAATGTTGTTGGTTAAAGGAGCATTTTACATGATGGATTATGTTAGAATTGGTTTATAAATAAGTATGAAGGTTAACCATTTCATTTTATCAAACACCACACATCAACACAAGCTCTCTCTCTCTCTCTCTTCCCTCTTCCTTGCTCACGACCGCCACCCATCACCACCATATCACCACCATCAAGCTTCCATCCAAGCATTCTACATACATACAAAGGTGCAAGAGGTCCAACAACTAAGCTTGGTGCACTCGGAAGCTCAAGGACCGCTCTAGTTTTCTTTTATCCACCACTTTTACGCCTTGAAACTCCCCTAGCCTTGTGCTAGTAGTAAGTGCTTCAAATCTTCATCTTGTTCTTATTTTTAGTGGTTAATAGTTGATTGAATGATAAAATGTTAAGAAACTCTAAAGAACTTAAACTAGTCTTGAACATAAAGGATGAAGAATGGATAAAGAGATGAAGTAGTGTTAAAAAATGTTGAAATCATGTTGATCTTGTGTTGTTATGCTTAATACATGTTGTTTGTTAGTAGAAGTAAGATGGTTCATCACCTAGACTTGCTAGATCATGTTTAAGAACATGAACTAGCAAGATGGAAAGGTTAAAGATATGGAGGATGATGAAACCATCCACACATGAACTTTGAACTTGAATAAATATAAGTTTTCTTGAAAAATAAAGTTATAAACTTGTAGATCTAAAGATCTATGAGCGGTTTTTCGAAAGAACCAAGTGAAAAATACTAGTTTTGTTAAAACTTGGATCTTGTATGAACTAAACACATTTTAGTAAATAAACAAGTGAATAAACACTTGTGTAACAAGAAAAGTTTTACAAAGAAATATTTTTGAAAATCATGACTAGAAGTTGTAAATCTTCAAATCCTTTAAAGATAAAGTTTTTAAGAAACAAATCACATTTTTAAAGGTAACAAGACTTACTAATTATGCTAGTAAGTTACTACTTGCTTTTACAAATCTTTCAAGTTCATAAGCTTATAGTTCATGCGTATTTTTGACAAATTTGGCAAATAAAGGTTGTATATTGTTGATTGAGAATTGATTGAATGATTTTACAAAAGAAAATGATACGCTAGTAAGCGTGGACGCCTCCATTTACAAAGGAAACTCTGGCGAAATTTTTCTAGAATTTTAACACTTAGAAATATTTCTCTAACAAGTATTTACAAATATATTTTTAACTTTATTTTCGAAATAAACTTCGCCATGAGTTTTATTACAAAAATATTAAAGTGCCGGAGGTTGATTTTCGTAAATAAAATTTGATAAATATATATTTAGAATATATATTTATTACTAAAACTCTTGTGTGATTAGTTGTTTATTTTGAAGAACTAAATATATTACTTTTAGAGTAAAAATAATATAACTTATAACACCATAATATTACGACTCCAGAATAATACTAAAACTCTCACAAAATAAATATTTAAGTTACGCAAGTATTGTTGTATTACGAAGCGCTAAAACGTAACTTATGTATATTTCGGAAAAATACTCTTATACGTATATTTTTTGTAAAGTATTATTTTGGGAAACTTTATGAAGTAAAATATAATATGTTTGGGAAAAATATATATTTTGGAATTAAGATGTTTTAGACAAGTGATTAAAATATATTTTTCTAAGTGGGACTTAAAATATATTTCTCGGAATTGCAAGTGTACATGTATAAAAACCCTCATCCTTGGGAAGGAAATATACATACAAAATAATTAAGAAGTGTGGATACAAAATAGTTGCCTAACTATTTTCCTTAATACAAAAGATAAGTTAAAATAATTAATATTATTTTAACAAATATTATATCAAAGTAACGTAAATCAAAACACTAAACCCTAAGCCAAGGCATGGCCCATTCATCTAATAGACATTAGTACGTGTAGGTCGTCACGCAGCAGACCGAGTTTGAGATTGACGTTACAGGATACGCACTTCAGTGAGTTCATGTCCCCCTTTTCTCTTATATGTTTTCAGTTTTTATACTTCGGGGGTGGAATACATGTTACAGTAATTACAGACACTTTTATACATGGTATGGTTAGCTTAAGGAGGGTATACTACTTAGATCATGTGAGTGGGTAGGTGGTACTTGGGGCCATTAATCCTCGTTGAAGGACCGAGGGTCATGAGTGATAGATCTATTTGGGTGTAGCGAGCCCAACTCCTGAGTCCACTGTACGGACCATGGGGTAACTTTGAGCCCGACGCAAAAGTCTGCTAGGTTTGAGTCTTCCTACATCACTTCACACATATCATTGGCTTTGCAACCCAGTGGTGATCTCTTTTTCCTTAATTGCTACATACCAGGGATTTTTCATACATACTTTAAAGGTTTATACATACTCACTTTTACATGAACTCGCTCAACTTTTTGTTGATTTTTCAAACTACATGTATTTCAGGAAATTAGTGGATCTGGCCAAGTGTGCAATGGTGTTAAGCTGCGTAGGGAATATTGATGTCATCCGGGTTTAGGAAGTGTGACCCTTGCCTGGACGGGTTACAAGTCTTAAACCGTGTTTTTATTCAAGTCTTCTGTTGTGTCGTATGAACATGTTTCAGTTATGTCATGGTTGTATTTTAATTTCATGTGTCGACTTTTTGAAAACAATGTTGTTGTGGTAACTTTTAAAACTCAATGAATGGATGATTATCATGTGTTTTATTTCATATAACATTGTTATGATTGTGCTATGGTATTAAGAAGTCACACCAAATAAACCCACGCTTCCGCAAAAGCCAGGGTGTGACAGAATGGCTGCCATTGTGTCATACTCCCGAGGAAGACCACAAACGAGATGCAAGATGCGTTGGGTGTTGGTGAGAGGACAATCCATAGCAGCAAGTTGTTCCGCGAGTTCCCTGATTCATTGACAGTAGGAGTCAAGGTCCGGCATGGCGGAAAGGGTGAGATTCGTCTGTTCGTGTTGGAGGGCATGTGCTCGAGAGCCTTTGATGTTGAGAAAGAGCTTCTTGACCTGTTCCCATGCTTCGTAGGCCGTTGAGGTGTCTTCTAAAACTCGGACGAGGAGGTCGTCCGATGGGGTCCCGTAAATCCATTGCAAGACGACTGCATCAATCTTCTTCCACGCGGGATATTCAGCATCAGCTTTGTCCGGGGCAGGCGTACCGTCGATGTGATGAACCACATCGTACCCAGTGGCATGGAGCATGAATAACTTGACCCACGATGGATAAGAGACCTTTGTGCCATCAAGTATTCGAACTTTGTGCTGAATATTCGTAACCGTGTACACGGGATGCAAACTCTGATGAGGCGGGTTAGATGATGAAGATGATTTCTCACCCATGGTGTAAAGGGAAAAGGGTAGAAGTGAAGGTTCAAGGATGAGAAAGGGGGGGTCGAAATCCGGCGAGAAGGTTGATACCATGTAAAATAATGGAATTCCTTGATTCATCTCAAGGTATTGTACATATACTACTCAAAAGGAGTAACGTAAGGCTAGAGAGGATTACAATCTCTACAATCAAAGAGGACTAAAGAAAGGAAATATATAAACAAATTAATATACAATACATGCCAATAATATAGGAGATATTATCGGCTAACAGTAACATTGTATATGTGCTAGACTTCACCTAATCTATAATGATATTCTCTTAGTTGATAATCTTGAGGCATGTACAAAATTTTCTAAAATACTAAAGCGTATGAAACCATTCCAACAATTTTGTTTTAAAAGATACTAGGTTATTGCCCCGTGTAATACACGGGGTGAATCATAATTATAATGTGAAAAAAAATATGTTCATAATATGATCTAAGTATATATAATATAGAGTAATATGCAGACCTAATACGAAATAAATATTGAAGTTTGTATAGCCATTCATAATAATATGATCTATTATTTGTTTTAGGATTTGTCATATGAACTTAAAATTTTGTACCACTACTAATATTTATTGTGACATTTTCTTGTTCAAAGGTAACATGTCTGATTTTATCTGATAATAGATTATTCTGACAGGTTAATGTTGGCATAATATTATATTTTCTACCATCCAAGTATAGTTTCCTCACTTTCGCTATCATTAACACTAATATAAGGTATGCTCGTATTCAAAGCTATAAACCAATATAAATTGTACGAAATAATTACTTTTATCACAATTAGTAAGGAAACCAATAAAAACTATTGATAATGTAATATGTCCCATACCATTTGAAAGGTCTGAAAAAGGACTTCTAGACAAATAGAAGTAATGTAAATGAATAGACAAAAATTGAATCAATAAAACCAATTAAGTATAGTTGAGAAAATACTATGTATAGTGTAATACTTTACATGTACAATTGAACCAATGAAGCATATATATAAGTGAAAAAATAAAAATAAAGACATGAGACACCATACGACAACTAAGTAAATCTAAATTTAAAAAAAAAGTTATGACATTCCGAATGTGAAGATACCTTTCACAGACCTCTACATCTTAGTTACAATATGAAAAAATATGTATGTTAAGAGTTTACCTTGTTTTAAAACACATATATCTAACTTATCTAAAAATACATGATGTTTTCTATGTGACATAGATAATATGCATATTACTTATTTGATATGGTAAACTTATCTAAAAAAACATGATGTTTTCTATGTGACATAGATAACATGCATAGCATATGAAGAGTAAAAAACATACCTAGTATTTAGAATGAAGTGGAGTTTAATTCTAAATATTTGATGTAATATATTGAATATTAAATAATATTTTTTTATATTCTTGACAAAACTTTAATTATCACAATAATCTAATTTGATTATAGAAGGGAAAGTAAAACTTACGAAATTGATTAAATGGTTACTAATTTTATGGGTTTTTGTTTAATAATTTCAAATCAAAATTAAATCCCTAAATTATAGATTAGATTTAAAACACATTATAGACTTTAGATTTACAATCAAAATAAAATTCTAATATAATATTTAAATCTTTTTAATTTAAAATTTATCTATAAATTATTGATGCCCTCATTGAATGACATGTGTCCCAAATCAGGTTTCTTTTATTATATAGTACAAATATTATTATACCTACGTGATAAATATATACTTTGAATACTTGATTAATATCTTTAATTCTATAGTTTTTATTTGTAATACAAAGTGATATATTTATATAAAAGGGAGGAAAAATACGTAATTAAAGAAGTATTGATTTTGTTACTTTTTTTTTTGAACGACAACTTTCTTGTGTTTGGCCACCGCACTTCTTAAATTGGAGAGTTCCGTTGCCCTACTCCGGCCAGACTATTTTTGTTTTAACCGGGCTCACGCTGGCTTCAGAGTTTGGCTTGGTCGTTCCCTCGGGAAACCATACCATCGGCTACCACTTGACAATCGTTGTGCCACCACAAGAGCAGAACTTTTTTGGCGTAACACACGGTGTGATGAAACTCCGGTCGAGTGGGCTCAAGATTTGAAGTGACAATCTTGCACAAGGCCTACCTCAAATCGTCCATTGTCTTAATCCATTAAAAGTGACATAAGTAAGAATCGAACTTGGGTATCCACACTTAAGAAACCAAACCTTCTAGCACCAGACCAAAAGTGATGGGTAAATGATTTGGTTACTCATCATCACAAAAAAGACATTCTAGCAAGCATTATATTTATTATTTATGTAATATTCTTTTTTTATAGAAAAACTAGGTTATAACTTATAACCCCATGTATTACACGGGTTGAATAAATGAATTTTATATACCAAATAATAAAACATTATCTTTTTAAAAGCCTCTTTTATTGCACGGGTTGAAGAAATATAATTTTATATATTAAATAATAAAATAAGTTATATCTATAAGAACCATAATTTCAAATCAAAATTAAATCTCTAAATTATAGATTAGATTTAAAACACATTTTAGACTTTAGATTTACAATCAAAATAAAATTCTAATATAATATTTAAATATTTTTAATTTAAAATTTATCTATAAATTATTGATGCCCTCATTGAATGACATGTGTCCCAAATCATGTTTCTTTTATTATATAGTATATAGAAGATAATTAATAAGTGCGTGGGGTGAATTGTTAAAATAGCTAAATGGATAATTTAGAAACAAATTGGTGAGTAGTTGGACAAATAATGACAATATTGTGTTGTGCATTAACCGATGTTTGTATGTCGTCGTTTGTCTCATAAAAGTAGGTTTGTTGCAATACGTCCAAAAACTAAATTTGAGTATCTTAATAAGACATAAAACACTAATTTTTAACATATTTTCTTCCTCGGTAGGATTTTTAATAAGTTGATATAACTGATTCAGAAGTAACATGGGGAGAATACGTGTTGTATTCTTTTACTTTAGCTATGATTTTGTCGTACTAATACTTCAAAGCAAAAGGCCGACCCAATGTATTAAGTTGATAAATCCTATTAAAAATACACTTGACTTATAATTATAATGTATCTATCATATTATATTATTTTGATAGATGTTAAAGTTGTGTATTGGGGTGGAGCCTGGAGGGGCACCCACCTAGCAACCCACAACAATCCACTCCACCAGCCAATAGAATTATGTCACCTAATGCAACAGCATACTTCAACCTAAATAGAAAGGGGCATGCTCAGCCACACTCACAACACCCAGGTTCACCAACTAACAATTCATACTCAGGCTACAGAGTGTGGTATAAAGTTTTTAAAGGCTTTATCACGCCACCTCAGCGCCACTTCACCGCCACGTCACACAGGGGGCTTTAAAGCCCCTTCCTTTAACTTGCAGAGTGTGGTATAAAGCCCCCTTTTAAAGTATAGCGCCCCCTTTAAACCAAACTCACCTCGATTCCCTCAAATTCAGCTCGTTAACGTGCTGACGGAAAGGTCATGGCGCCCCCCCCCCCCTTTGATTGCGGCGGTGTGGTCGATGGCGCCCTAAGGCGCTATGATGGCTGATGTGGCGGGGTGACGTTAAGCCACACCCCCTGACCTCAAGACTACAACTCCGCGGTATACCCATTCACCCAGACATACGTGGATCAAGTGTTTCTTGTGGATGGTGGCAAGTAACGTGCCTCTTCACCTCTTATTCAAATTTCTTTGTTCTATAATTACGTAATCAATACAATTAACAATCTCTCTTCCTATAGCCACCACTTATAGTTGGCTAATTTTATAACACTAATTCCTTTCTTTCATTTTCTCATTCTTTTCCCTACCATTAATATGGTTAGGACTAAGCCCACTAGCATAATTTATTATGATGCCCTGTCACTTTCAGTTTTAATGCTCTAAACACGTTTTTGTTTTTGGCATTTTCATTTACTATGACAAGTTTTTTGTATTCAGTGTGTATTTATATTATTCCGCCTTATACTTTCATAGCTTGTCATTTTGAGTTTTTTAACTATATTTTATTCGTTGGATTAATGTATGCAATATAAGAATATCGCAATATCGTGAAAGTTAAAAAAAATAGCGGGGGCCGGACTCAATACATATTACATTTTCGGTAAAACTTACATTTCGAAGAAAAAAACAAGGGGATAGGTCCTAACTAATATCCTCCCTTGTTTGGCTACTTGAAACATCATTCTGCTCATTTTCTTTCCGTTTTGATTACATACAAATGGATTGCCGGTGGGGACTTTTTAAAAAGTAGTATCTTCCGTTCTTCAATTTCAAAACTTCTGAAACTAAATATTAACCACCAAAGAAATGTAATTGTATATCCTGGGATTACTAACCTTTATAAGACTCAGTTATATCAAAATTAAGTCTAATGCACATAATTAAATATGTAAACAATGATTAAGTTGTACGGAATTATTGGTTATTTTGCCGTTTGTCACATATTGTTCCTCCACCGGTCCCCCGTTAAAAAAAGTTAACGGAGTTAAATTTTTTTCCGAATTACAAACAGATGTTTTAGGGCTTTTGATCAAAACGACGATATGGGTTGATTGATGTAAAACTTACATCGAAACGGTGCTCCAAACGACGAAAATGGTGCTTCAATTCGAGTGTTTAAACTTCCAATTAACAAAAATCAAGTCGTTTGGAGCACCATTTCGAGGTAAGTTTTACATCAATATACTTGTATCGTCATTCTGATCAAAAACCCTAAAACATCTTTTTGTAATTCGGAAAAAACTTAAATCCACTGGTGAAGGAAAAATAGGTGAAAGGTTGGACTGGTAGGGGGAATATTCAAAAGTGCGACTGTCAATGGCCAATGACGTCTATTAGGGAGTATTACAGGCTAATTTCCCTTCTATATAATTATATCACCTCAAAACTATTCAGTAATGTTACCTTTTTACCCAAGGGCTAATCGAACTATTCGGAAGGTGGCCGAGGAGTCCGCCCCCTCTACTCTGATTGGAGTTAATTGCAGTTTTTGTCTCTCCAATGTTCGCTCCAAACATTATGTTTTGTCCACCTCTAACATTTTTCGTTCATGACGTTTCAAGTCTTGATAACTTTCATCCCGTCCTAACGCCCGTTATGTCCTTTGTTAATTACCCCTTACGCGCCCTCACATGAGAGGCATTTTCATCATTTCAGCTAGATCAGGGACAGAAACTGCATCTAAAAATATAAACAAGTTTTTGGTATTTTGGGGGGGGGGGGGGGGGGGGGGGGGGCGGGGCTAGGCTAAGAGCACCTTTTGGTTTAAAGATCCAATTTTTCACTAGATTAACTATGAAAAGATTTCATCAGTATTTCTTAAGTTCACAACCACTTCATGTACTACCACAATTCAAGACTCCCATGTTCAGTTAATAACCGTTTAAGTAACAAAAAAACATGCTCAAATTACGCAATTGAATGTGGCTCTGGAATATTGTACAAAATTGCAGATATTTAATCTTGAAAGTTGGTTCAATACACTTGCATAGAACTTGTTACCCAATATTCCGCATAAAGATAAGACGAATTTAAGCATGCGACTATGAAATTCGATACAATAATCGATTTTTCGATCCATCAAGAATAAGATCTAAGATGATATTTTTTTCTTCAAAATAATCTAAACGGTGCAATTACTTGCATTGTTACGTTGCTAAGGATTTGATGAGCTCGGTACCAACCGGTACCGAAAATACCGTTACCGAAATCACCAAAAGTGGGTACCGGTACTGAATATACCTGGTACGGTACGGTTCGGTACCGGTCGATACTGGTACGACACCGGTATTTGAGGGTAAAAACCGGTGAATACCGGTGCCGAACCGGTACCGAAAATACAACCGGTTTGCTAAATTTGATACCGGTACCGGTACCCGATACCATTTGCTCATCACTTAGTGATGTTACTATTGATTTAATTCTATTTTTAATATATAGGCCCAAAAGTGGGTACCTGTATCAAATATACCTGGTACGGTACGGTTTGGTAACGGTCAGTACTGGTACGACACCGGTAATTGAGAGTAAAAATCGGTGAATATCGGTGTCGAACAGGTACCGAAAATACACCCGATTTGATAAATTTGATACCGGTACCGGTACTCGATACCATTTTCTCTTAATTATTATTATTGTATTAATAGTAGGTTATTATAATATTATAAAACAACTGTTCATTCATTTGTATTATTATCATATAGTAATAATGCCCTCGGTACGAAACCTCCCCAACGCCAAAACTTGTTTATATTTTTTAGATGGAGTTTTGTCCCTGATCTAGTTGAAATGACGAAAATGCCCCACATGTGAGGAGGAATTAACGGGTGTTAGAACTAGAGAAGAAAGGTGTTAATACTTGATGCATCGAGGATAGAGAGTGTTGACATAACCTAATGTTTGGAGCAAACCTTGAAGACAAAAACTGTTGTTTACTAATTAAGGGGCTGTTTGGTAGCCTCTTAATGACCATTCAGATGATACCTCTTAATGGTTTAAAACCTCTGAATGAATAAGAGGTAACCTCAAGTCTGAATGGTTAAGAGGTAACCTCTGAATGGTAAGTCATCACATATCACATTCTTCTACCTTCTCATTGGTAAAATTCTTAATGGTTCCATTAAGAGGTAGCCTCTTAATGACCATTCAGAGGCTACCAAACAGCCCCTAAGTGCTACAAAGAAATTTCAAATAAGAAATTTGTTATTTTATCATATAAATGAAAATATTATTAAAAGAAATATATTAATATTCTTAAAAGAATTATAACTTGATGTAAGTGTGCATAAACTACATTATAAGTTGTTTTTTTTCCCACTAAATTCACTCAAATCGGATGGGTGTGAAACCTTGATTGATTATATTCGGCTCCCCAAAGGTACTTTTTGGCCAATCATAAACTTCTACTTTCTCACGTTTAGATTGTCAAAGTCACTTTGGTATGTAACATTGATTTAGTCAACAAGACAAGTGCGTTATTGATATCGTCACTTGGATGATCTAATATGCATGACATCATAAAGGAATGACTCATAGTCCATTTACTCCAATATTTTTATTTAATATCAAAATGTTTACGTACGTTGATTACGGTAAGGGTATTTATCGCCAGGGATCGTTGTCGGGTCGTGAACTGTGAAGGGAGATCCCTTCCGCGGCTAAAGATATCGTGCACCTATCCTTTTTTTTTATTATTACATAAAGATACATGTAAAATATATTTTGGTGATGTGTTAGATGAAATTCAGTTTTGCTGTAAACTTATCAATTTCTTTGGTATGTAATATTGGTTTAGTCATATTTATCTTGTTTACTTTTTGTTGTAAAAGTATTAGTTTAGGTTTATATCAAAATTATAAAATATAACTAAAATAAACACGGCATCAAATGATTCTTATCAACATGTGAAGTTTGTTCAATCAAGCCATGTAATCTCATCTTCATTTTTTACGGGTTCTGGTGATTAAATGAGTTGAAGCGGTGTTTCACGCTATCACTTGACATTTCCCAAGAAATTCCCCTACAATTCGTCTCCACTTTATCTTCCATCTAGCTGTGATTGTGATCACGGAAAAACCCCATCACACCGTCATCACCATAGTTGCGAAGGTGTGATAACATGAACCCATCACAAGAGTGCCCCGTCCACTCTAAGAAGGATTATCATGGCAAGTGGGAACTCTAAAATCATAACAAATGAATTTAGATATTTATTTATTTTTAGCATGACTCAGTTTCTTTATCTTAACTCACACAAATCGATTAATTTAACTTGACTATACATATTAAATTTTTATAATTTATGTTTTTTTGTCTATCTTGCACAATTAACTATATGATGTTTCCATACCACTGGATTTTTTTATTAAAATGAAAACGCAAAATGCCCCTAGTAACAAATAAGTAATGCAATTGTCTTGTTGACGTAGACAATTTAAACATGAGAATGTAGAAGTTTATGAGTCCAATTGTGAGCCGAATATAATAAAGGTTTCACACCCATCCGATTTGGGTCGACTTAGTGAAAAAAGAAAACTAAATTAATTTAGTTTGTATAAGTTTATGATTAGCTAATGAGTCCAATTGTGAGCCAAATATAATAAAAGGTTTCACAATTCACACCATCCAATTTGGGTTGATTTAGTGAAATAAAAAAAAACTAAATTAATTAAGTTTTAACTAACTCATATATAGTTATGATTATTTTCTAAACCTTTATTACTATTACCATGAACATCAGCTGTAACCATATTATCTTATAACATTTTAACACCTATACCAACATAAATATCAATTTAAATAACTTTTTACAAGACCGGATCAAAAATGTTTATGAGTTAAGTTCACGTACAAACAACCTTATCGTACAAAACGTACGAAATGCATGAAAAGGCGGAAAAAAAAAACGCGGTGACATTTTCGTAATTATTTGCTCGTAGGGTAATTATCAAAATTACTCTACAAATGATCTTGTACGGTAATTTTGTAAAATGTTCTTTTAGGGTAATTTTGCTCTTGTAGGGTAATTTTGTAAAATGTTCTTGTAGGGTAAATTTTCAAACTTGCAGAGTAATTTTGATACTTGTAGAGTAATTATGATACTCTACAAAATTACTTTACAAGATCAAAATTATCTTACAAGATCATTTGTAGAGTAATTATGATACTCTATAAAATTACTTTACAAGATCAAATTATCCTACAAGAACCTTTTACAAAATTAGCCTACAAGATCAAAATTACCCTACAAAAGCATTTTACAAAATTATCCTACAAGATCAAAATTACCATACAAGATCATTTGTAGGGTAATTTTGATAATTACTTCACAAGTGAATAATTACGAAAATGCCACCACATTTTTTTACCTTTTCACCTTATTCGTATGTTTTGTATGATAAAGGTATTTGTATTTGATCTTTTACTAGGTACAAGTCAAGCCCGAGACTTTGCTTTTTTTAACCCGCTCAACCTCACTCAACTAAAATACACAACTTAACCTTGCCTTTACTAAAATAGACAACTAACATCATTACAGGTGTTAATTATGTCATATTCGCTTGTTAAATAATTTAAATCAAACATGAGTCATGTTTGTGTAGAAAATATCAACACTAACCCGCACACATTTATAATCATTTAACTAAAAACACATCCTGTTTTACCTATTTATCTAACCGTATGGCATGTGATAACCAAGTGGCAAATGTGTTAATAGATTGACCTATTAATTAAAAAAAATTAACAAGTTAACCTTAACACGGAACGTTCATTAAACAGGTTCGATAAAATAAACATGGATTGGTAAAAAAAGAGTAAAATATTTTTTGACTCTCTATGTTTTAGTAGTTTTAACCACTTGAGTCCAAAATCAAGAAGCTTAACGCCCTGAGTACCTGATTTTCCTATTTATAACCATTTGAGTCAAATTTATTAACTCTGTTAAATACCCTTAGCATTAAAACTAAAAATAAATATAATACTTTATATATAACCCCACACCCTCCACCCCTCCCCCTTCTCTCTCTTCAGTACTCTTTCTCTATCTTTTGTACACTTTCACCCTCTCTTACTCTACCAGCTCTATCTCTCCCTCTACAATCTTCTCTTTCTCTTTAAACTTTCATACTAACTCTGCAACACCACCATCCGATGATAGAGATGACTGGTGACGGTGATGGTAGGTGTGAAGGTGGGGGTTCAAGTTGGGGAGATGAAGGTTGTGGTGGTCCAAGGCGTTTTTTTTTTTAACATCTTGCTTCTCTACTTTATGTTTCAGTATATTGCGTTAAATAATCTATACATATAATAAAGTAAACCAATTTGAGACACATGACAATCATTGAGACTATCTAGAATTCTATTTTCCCGTCTAAAATATAATCCGTTTAGTTTTTAGTTAATCCTAAATTTAAAAAAAAAAAATCTTATATCTCGGTAAAAAAATTTAATCCCTACTTAATATTTTTATCCCAATTTAAATTTTCATATTCAAATTAATACGATGACTATTTCTCAATGTATGAGCTAATTAATTAATAAGAGAAATCAAGTATTATAAAAACATTGCAAAACCCATATAGTGATAATAAATATCAATTTGATTTTATAGTAAACTAGGTTAGAACCCCGTGTCTTACACGGGTTGAATAAATGTAATTTTATATATTGAATAATAAAAAGTTATATTTTTATGAACCCCGTATATATACGTGTTAAATAAATGTAATTTTATATATCAAATAATAAAAAATTATATCTTTAAAAACCATGTGTATTACACAGATTAAATAAATGTAATTTTGAATACTAAATACTAAAAATTTCGTATCGTTAAAAAACGTGTATAATCGGGTTGAATAAATCTACCAAATAATAAAAAAATTACATCCTTAAAACCCCCGTATGTTACACTTGTTGAATAGATCTAAAAAAGATTTATATCTTTAAAAACCATGTGTATTACACATATTAAATAAATGTAATTTTGTATATTAAATACTAAAAACGTCGTATCTTTAGAAAACCCGTGTATAGTTGGGTTGAAAAATCTACCAAATAATAAAAACATTATATCCTTAAAAACCCCGTTTATTACACATGTTGAATAAATCTAATCTCCTTTACTAAATAATAAAAAATATATATCCTTAACAAAACCCCGTGTATTGTACGAATTGAATAAATCTAATTTTATATATCAAATAATAAAAAAGTTAAATCTTAAAAAACCTCATCTATTACACGGGTCGAATAAATGTAATTTTGTATAGTAAATAATAAAAAGGTATATCTATAACAAAACCACGTGTATTACACGGGTTTAATAAATCTAATTTTATATACCAATAATAAAAAAAGTCATATCTTTCAATATACTAATGGATAATACTCGATACGCGATGGATATGGTGATTGTGAAGATGGTTCTTGAAAAGAAGATATGTTATTCAAGAAGCAAATCAACATTATTTGAGCGATAAAATGTTGGCGACAAATTGATTTATAAATTATGTAATAAAATTGATATAATAATTTTTTTACTAATGAAAATAAAAATATTTCATATATTAATACAAAGTTTGATTTTCGTTATAAATAATTTGCTTTATTTAAAAGTATCTTAAATTAACAATTTAAATTTTAGAATCATATTTTATTAGAAAAATAGAAGAATGGTATTCAAAATTTAAAGTAGAATGAAATTTAATATTAGCTCATTATTCCTTTATTTATTTAATTAATATAAGATAAGTTTGGAAGTGAGACGAGAAAATCATAAAATAAATGCTTACAATGAATGACAGGTGTTACACATTATTATATAGTATAGTATAAATATATATTTATATTGATATAAATAGATTATTATATTGTAGTAAAATTTGTTAACATAGTCTCAATAAATTTAACCATTTATTTAAAATTTGTAAATGTAACGAAGTCTCAATAAATTTAACCATTTATTTAAAACTTGTAAATGTAGAAATGATAAATAATATTACTAAATAATAAAATAATACATCTTTAAAAAACCCCATTTATTACACGGGTTGAATAAATGTGATTTTATATACCAAATAATAAAAAAATTACATCTTTAAAAATATGTGTATTACACGGTTTGAATAAATGTAATTTTCTGTACTAAATAATAAAAAAATATATATCCTTAAAAAACCCCGTGATTATACGAAATGAATAAATCTAATTTTATATATCAAATAATAAAAAGTTATATCTTAAAAAACCTCATGTATTACATGGGTCGAGTAAATGTAATTTTGTATAGTGAAAATAAAAATATTTAATATATTAATACAAAGTTTGGTTTTCGTGATAAAAATAGATTATCCTGTTGTTGCAAAATTTGTTAACGAAGTCTCAATAAATGTAACCCTTTATTTAAAACTCCGTAAACATATAAATGATAAATAATATTAGTTAATTTTATTTCAAGTTTCGTAAAATCTATTTGATACCAAACTAAACAAAACGTTCAAATATATAGTTAAGATCAAATTAGATAACTAAGTTTGAATTTGAAGTAAATAGATAAATATAAAAGTAATTATTAGTTGAGTTAATTGCTGTTTTCATCCCTGTGGTTTGTCAAAAATCACTATTTCAGTCCATTAGTTTAAAAATTGCGATTTCAGTCCATGTGGTTTCACTTTCGTAACCATTTATGTGATTTTTGAAAAACAACAGGGACGAAAACAATAATTAACTCTAATTAATTCAAATAAATAATATTATAAATGTGAAGGAGATTAAACTAAATAATAATTATCCATAAGTTATTAAACTAAATAATATTTAATAGGAGGGTTATCTATAATTAATTAGAAGAGATTAAATTAAAATAATAATTATCTATAAGAGAAGACCTAATATGATGACAATTGTCCCTAAAGTGGTTTCTTTTATTATATAGTACTAGGTGTAGGACCCGTGTAACCACACGGGTAGGTTTAGTAATGATCGAAAACAAATACTAAAAAACAGATTATAATATATCATTTAAATTTTGGTCTTTAGTTCTATATCTTTATAAAGTAATGTTGAAGACAGTATGTGTGACCACATGGGTAGTTTTAATAACCATCGAAATAGATTATAATACATCATTTAAATTGTTTCTATTTAGTTCATGTTTGATATAGAAATTAACTAACTAACTCAAAATTTATTGTCTAAAATGAAAGCATGACCTAATTTTATATTATCTAATAATTAAAGCCTGACTTAATTCAAATAACCAAATGTTATTGAACAGTTCAATAAAGCCCCTTATATTTGATCCAATTAAGCTTACTGATGGATTAGATTTTGTAGGCCCGTTAAACCCCTTCTATCAAATATGGATTAGATTTGTTAAAGACATCTATGAAATGTCCTTAATACCCTTATTCCTTAATATCCACATAATCTCAAATATATATTAAATGCACCGATCATCATCATCATCATCACACTTCTCAAAAAATCTCCAAATCTCTCTCTCAACTCTCAATACCGATCATCATCATCTTCATCCATCTTCATCATCTTCATCCGTCTTCATCATCTTCATACATCTTCATCTTCAAAATAGAGGTTTGTATCATCATCTTATCTATATATGTTTTTGATATTTGTGATGTTTTTGTGAAAAAACAAAGGGTTGATTTTGGTATTTTGGTTTAAGTTTTTGATAATGTTAATCTGAATGCCGGTTGATGATGATGATAATCAGTTATTTGTGAATGATTTTGTGAAAAAAGAGAGGGTTGATTTGGGTATTTTGGATTCAGTTTTTGATAATGATAATCTGAATGCCGCATGATGATGATGATAATCAGTTTCTTGTGAATGTTTTTGTGAAAAAACAGAGGGTTGATTTGGGTATTTTGGTTACAGTTTTTGATAATGATAATCTGAATGCCGCATGATGATGATGATAATCAGTTTTTTGTAAATGTTTTTGTGAAAAAAAAAAGAGTTGATGATGATGATAATCAGTTTTTTGTAAATGTTTTTGTGAAAAGAAAAAGAGTTGATAATCAGTTTTTTGTGAAAAAACAGAAGGTGGATTTGGGTACTTTGGTTTTCAGTTTTTCATAATGATATCTGAATGCCGCATGATGATGTTGATAATCACTTCTTTGTGAAAAAACAGAGGGTTGATTTGGGTATTTTGGTTTCAGTTTTTGATAATGATAATCTGAATGCCGCATAATGATGATGATGATAATCAGTTTTTTTGTGAATGGGTTGATTTGGAGTATTTTGGTTTCAGTTTTTCAGGTTTGTTTGTGATGTTTTTGTTCTGTTCTGTTTTGTTCTATTTGTTTGTTTTGTTTTTGTTCTGCTTTGTTATGTTTGTTTGTTTTGTTTATTTTGGTTTGGAAAAACAAAGGGTTGATTCGTTTTGCTTTGTTCAACTTTGTTTGTGATGTCTTTTGTGAAAATATTGTACAGAATGGCTGCGGATGTAAAGATACGCAAAACACCAACTACGAAGGCGAGAAGACTTGACAACCTCCTAGAAGATGGTGCGGTGCACATAAGGAACTAATTGATCAAAACGATCAATTGCATATGAATGAATACAACCCCAGTGGCAGATATGTAATTAGCGAGCTCTGGAATTTCAAGGAAAATCGAAGAGCTACACTGGGTTATATTCGTTCATATGAATGAATATAACCCCAGTGGCAGATATGAAATTAGCTACACTGGGGTTATATTCATTCATATCTGCTACATTCCGAAGTGCACCCGTCAGTAAAGATCGACAATTGGTTGTGGTAGTATGACGTTTTGTCTCTGTATTGTATGTTACGGTCTTTTGTTATCGAGTCTGTAAGTTCCATCAAGTCTACGAAGTTGGTATGACGTTTTGTCTCTGTATTGTATGTATTAAAAGTTTACATTTAATATACAATTTAGGCTTTAATAATTTGTTATATATAGTATACCTTTAATTATTAGATTGCATTTATTTAAAAAGAGTTAATTATTAGATTGGATTTTTTTTAAAAAGAATTAATTTAAATTATTAAATCCATGATTTCTTAACAAAAAAGCAAGAAAAGAATTTAGGGGCTCAGGTTAATATTTCACTCATACAACCGGTTCAAACGGTCAAACAGACGGCACATTGACGAAGGGACTCAAATTGTTTTGAATTCATAAGCTCAGGGGCTCAAAAAACGAAAAAATGAATTTAAGGGCTCAGGTTGATGTTTCAAACAAACGACAGGGACGCAAATTGCTTTTTTAGTTAAGTATACATTAAACTTGTCGACTGATTAACTATAGAAATAAGAAAAGCATAACTAACGAAAGAAACATTATTTGTTGCCAATATACCAGTTCAATACAAGAGAAGCATAACAAACACACAGGTAAAGATGTTAGGATCGGAGGCCCTCATGATTGTGTTTGTTTGTATAAATTGAGCAAATCAATAGATATGAATTGACATTAAATGCAGCGCAAATGAAAACAACTGATACTATTACAATAAACAAAGTAAACAACTGTTTTTTCATTCCACTGCTTCATTCCAAACAGGGCTTTGGTCTTTAGCAGCACTTGACTTAGGGCAGTAGATTAAATAGCAGCATTTTGTCTTCAGCAGTTGTTGTACACAAGCAGTACTTAATGGACAGCAGTTGTAGTATACAAACAGTGGATGAGGCCATCAGATGTTATAACCACTTTCAAGGGGAAAGTCTAATGCAAACAGTTGCTTATGATGAATAGCAGTGGACAGTATTTAGAAAACAGATGTTTGAGCACAACAGTAGTTAGGGGTAAGGAAATGAGAATGATTTGAAAGACTATTAAATCAGCAACTGTTTAATCAGATTATGTTGAATGATTTTGTCTTGCGTAAACACAATATCATTTCCAACATCTGTTGATGGTGATTTATGAAATACCTGCAAGAATGACATCCTTAACAAAATACATTTTAGACACAAATTGTCAATCTTTATATGTCAGCAGTTTTTACATTCCACTGCTTCATTCCAAGCAGGGCTTTGGTCTTTAGCAGCACTTATCTTAGGACAGTAGATTAAATAGCAGCACTTTGTCTGGTGCAGTTGTTGTACAGAAGCAGTACTTAATGGACAGCAGTTATAGTATACAAATAGTGGATGAGGGCCATCAGATGTTATAACCACTTTCAAGGGGAAGGTGTAATGCAAACAGCTGCTTATGATGAATCCACTGATGTGAACCAGTTTTATTTGGCCCAAACAAATATCGACTTTCAAGGGGAAAGTCTATTACAATGGTTAATAATAATATTATGATATTGAAAAATAAGATGGTGGTACCTCTTCAAGGGCAAATACACCCCAAATAGAACAAAAAAAATAAACAAAGTACACAGAAGCCTATACAAAATCCAACTTTTACAAAATTCTGCTAGCAATAAACACTTCTTCATTCGATATTAAATAGTATTACAAAATTCTGAGTTTGAAAAATATAAAAAACTAAACATTACAATTAACACTTCCTAGGATATCTATTTCTCTGGCCTTCTTCCATGCAATTTCATTTTTTGTTTTAATTTGCAGATATGCTAGCATATCACAGGTCTTCTGATCCTGTTTCAGCAGATGTGTCATAAACTCTTCTGCTTTTTCTTTAAACTCTGATGGAGGAGAAGAGACAACTTCATCCAGCAGTGCAATGCTACTCCACGTTTGCTTATAATATTTATCACTTACCAACGCAACTTTTTTGTTGACTTCTTCAGCTTTTCTCTGTTCATGGAGTGACCATCTTGAATATTCAATTTTAAGATCGGTATTATCCGACCAGTGGTAGAAGGTTTTGCTTGCCATTTAGAATGACTGTGAGTGGTTTTGGACGTTTTGTTTTAGTATGAAGGGTTTTTTAAAAATGAAGTCTTGATGTTTTCAAGTAGAGCAATCATGATCCTTTATAGTGTTTGAAATATTTGATAGGGTAAACGAAGAGACGTCTGCTAATAAAGATCATTTTTCAAAGGTTTTACATTAAAATGTTTGATAAGGTAAATGAAGAGACATGTTGGCCATATACACGTTTTTAATTATTAAATCATTACATGTATCAGGTTTTTAAATATAAATTTTTATTTAATGGTTGCATTTAAACCTGACCTTTGGGCTGATACATATCCTATATAATATCATTGCGAATTCAAATATTGTTTCATCATAACCAGATTCATTCAGTGAAATAGAAGAGCAACTCTTATTGTTTTGCCTTAGTTGTTATAAATACATTAAAATGGAGTCACATACTTCTGCACAATCTGAGGATTTCAAGCAACGCTTTATTAAAGAAATCGAAGAGCAAGTTTTTGCTGATAGGAGTACTCTTCAAGAGTTGAAGAGATGTTTTAACGGACTGCAACTTGGTCTGCTGACAAGAGACCAAGTTTCAAGAGACCTGAGGGCGATGCCGACTACTTCCGTTCGTGACCTGTGTGTTGCGAATAATATAGAGTGTGGAGACAGAGACCTGGACTTCATGAGAAAGATCAATGACATACATCAAGAAGTGCAGTGCTCCATGGAGTTGAAGTTAAAGTTTCTTCATTCTTGCTATTAGACTTTAAGTGTCTGATTACTTTTCTTTTTTTATGTAATTGTAACTTTTTTTAATATTTATACTATAAACGATTTAATTTTTTTATGACACTTTATTTTTGCTTCTGTTTCATTATAATTTTAGGTATGGTTTTGGACTGTCCAATTTTTTTTGGGTTTTGTTTTAAATGCTGAATTTTTGATGTGTTATAGGTTCTTCACTCGGAAACAATTTATTTGGGTTTTTTTCTAAATAGCAGCACTTTGTCTTCAGAAGTTGTTGTACACAAGCAGTACTTAATGGACAGCAGTTGTAGTATACAAACAGTGGATGAGGGCCATCAGATGTTATAACCACTTTCAAGGGGAAAGTCTAATGCAAACAGCTGCTTATGATGAATAGCAGTGGACAGTATTTAGAAAACAGATGTTTGAGCACAAAAGTAGTTAGGGGTAAGGAAATGATAATGATTTGAAAGACTATTAAATCAGCAACTGTTAGTGCAACAGTCAATAAGCTTTTGACAAATGTTTTGAGCATCTGCTGTTCTAAAGAAAGGAATGATTTTGTCTTGCGTAACCACAATATCATGTCCAACATCTGTTGATGGTGATTTATGAAATATCTGCAAGAATGCCATCCTTAACAAAATACATTTTAGACACAAATTGTTAATCTTTATATGTCAGCAGTTTTTACATTCCACTGCTTCATTCCAAGCAGGGCTTTGGTCTTTAGCAGCACTTATCTTACGGCAGTAGATTAAATAGCAGCACTTGGTCTGGTGCAGTTGTTGTACACAAGGAGTACTTAATGGACAACAGTTGTAGTATACAAACAGTGGATGAGGGCCATCAGATGTTATAACCACTTTCAAGGGGAAGGTGTAATGCAAACAGCTGCTTATGATGAATCCACTGATGTGAACCAGTCTTATTTGGCCCAAACAAATAACGACTTTCAAGGGGAAAGTCTATTTCAATGGTTAATAATAATATTATGATATTGAAAAATAAGATGGTGGTACCTCTTCTTCTAATTTGAAAACATGAATATTGAAATGCTGATGCAATTGTTCTTTTGCATAATTAATGTAAAACTGCTAAATTAGCCATAACATAAGAGCAAATACACCCCAAATAGAACAAAAAAAACAAACAAACTACACAGAAGCCTATACAAAATCCAACTTTTACAAAACTCTGCTAGCAATAAACACTTCTTCATTCGATATTAAATAGTATTACAAAATTCTGAGTTTGAAAAATATTAAAAACTAAACATTACAATTAACACTTCCTAGGATATCTATTTCTCTCGCCTTCTTCCATGCAATTTCATTTGCAATGGAGGTAGAAGACAGGTGTGTTATTACTCATGTTCAAGATAACCACTTCCGCAACAGAGAGTTTCTTCTTATTACATGAACCTGTATCATCTGAACCGTTTTGACCGATCCTTTGTTTCTTCCTCTCTTCTTGCTCACATGAACACGAAAGAGGTTATCTTGAACATGAATAATAACACACCTATAAAACAATGTTAAAAAAAGCATGTGTTAGTATTATAAGCTTATTAACAAATGAGACCATATTAATTTAAAATTTAACCATATGATAACCAAGAGGCAATCTTCGTATAGTCTGAGACATAAAGCATCCTTGAACGTGGGTCATCGGCCAAATCAAATACTAAAAAGCAGATTATATCCCTGCATGAAAAACAAAATCGATAGATTTAAGGAAAATGATTTTGAAAGATGATAACCCAACAGTAGAGGATCTAATTCTACAACTCCGATAAATGCAAGGGTGTTCTCAAATAATGGTTCATAGATGTTTGAAAACCAACAAAGAACGACAAATGTCCACAGTGCTGCTTCGTTGGACATTTGTCGATCTTCAAACATCTAGGAAGCATTATTTGAAAACACACCTGAATTTACCGAAGCTGTAGAATTAGATCCTCCACTATTGCGTTATCATCTTTCAATCACATTTTCCCTAAATTTATCAATTCTGTTTTTCATACCTCCCAAAGTGTCACACCCTCAAAATCCTCATGCGGAATACTACCGCGAGGCGTGTGACTAACCAGGATCCAGCCACTAATTATTTTGAACCGTTTAGTTATTATTACAAATAATGGTATAATTAGCGACCAATTTTAAATTTTCCAAAACATAGTTTGAGTTTGCAGCGGAAAGGAGAGAAGAACACATCGTAATTTAAAACCACAAGTATGTTAACATGAAACTTACGAACCACACACTCCATCCGATTGCAACGTCCGTCCAAAGTTGTACCGAGCAACCTGCAAAGCATGCAGTAGAGTGTCAACATAACGTTGGCGAGTTCACGTGTTTACCGTTTTCCAGTTTTAATTTCCAAAAACTTGTTTCAACAGTTAATTTACTCATTTATACATGCCATGGGGAGCTACCCCATAAGTAAGCTACTAAACTGTTTTACAATACTGAATACTTACTTAACCGTACGTTTCCGCAGTGCCCCGTTTGTCAATGTTCTATCATCATTGACGGTTTGCCTGAGTACATTAGTTCACTCCCGTTCCCAGTAACAAGGGTCGGTGTGAGGCTGGTTAGACCTAAATAGCGCTATTAACTAATAACCCGTTCGCCAGGCCCCGGCGACTAATCGGTATTAAGAAGTGAGGACTTAAGTGATAGAGTTTCGTTTAGTGTTGCTTGTTGCATCCAGTATAAACAGTAATTAACTAAGGGTCCCGCATAAGGGGAGAAAAGTAGTTTGTATCCCTCACAAGGGGATAGCGTTGTTACCCGTATCCCACACAAGGAGATAGAAATACCATATCCCGCACAAGGAGATAGTAAGCAATCCCAAACCAGGAAAAGTGTTTCGTTCCGTTTCCCAACCACCGGGAACGCATGCTTTAAGTAAAAAGTAGTGAACTCACCTTTGCTTTGCTCGGTAGTTAATTTACTTGTGTTACGTTGGTTAACCATACCCTATTATGATTTATAAATATTTATTAGGTTCGTATGCAAGTAGTGTCACGTATAATCCTACACGTATCTAACATATAGCATGCATGTCTTACAAGCATACACGGTATTGGGCCTATCCTAGCATGTAAACAGTTAAACAGTAACAGTTAGATATTAACACAAGCACACAGTCCAAAACATCAGTTAACACATAGTACATAAGGCACACCAATTTTATTTGGCCTGTCCTAATCATATAAACAGTCAACTAGTAGCAGCATGTAGTAAAGTTAAACACACAGTCCAAGCACGTCAATGCACATTGTGGCCCAATAACCAAGTCACGCAGCCCAATCGAGACCAGGTGGTCTCGACTCGAGACTATGAGATCTCGAGTCGCAGCCACGAGATTCTGAGCCGCAACAGCTGGTCTCGGGTTGTGCAGTTTTTGAGTCGCAACCTTGAGTCGAGATCAGGAGATCTTCGAGTCGCAACCAACTTGGTCTCGAGTCCCCTGTTGTACGTCATTCAGTTTCGAGTTTGCGAATAGAGAGGTCTCGAGTCGCAACCCTACAGTCTCGACTCGCAACCACCACCGATGCTTCTAGACCCCTTATCCAATTTGGTACTATCCAATCAGGTTTCCTTAACATGTTCCACCATACCATACAATCATCAAATAAGATCAAACCATCACATTTCAAATATTCATGGCATCTTCAAATAGTTCATTCCTATTAGCATATTATACACATTCAGTGCACAGCTCAAGAACATAATCAGTTCACAACAACCAGCATACATTCTATAGAACAGGAACATGTATACACCTAATCTATATATATCATGAACACCCTTGTATACTATCATTTAGCATAGAACAACTTCAAATCTCATTGTATAATATCAGTTAATCACCCAAGAACAAACCTTAGTACAAAACAGTCAACACACCTGAGTTTCTATCTAGAATTTGCAATGAACCCTAATAATATTAACCTCCACATATTACTGATATAATAAATAAACCACATAGAATTTCAAAAACACATTACTGGCCACGAATCACAATTTGTAGTTCAACCCAATAAATAATCAAGCACATGCTCAGATACACACCTGTTGTCCGAGGGACGGTGAATCGGGTTCCGGTGGTCCGTCGCTGCCATGGTTGCTCCGGTCGTCGGTGCTGTTGGTCCGCCGGAGAACCACCACCACCACCATCCTCATCACCTCACCGTTTTGTGGTTAACCGGAGCTCCGCCGAAATCTGATACGAACAACCAAACGGCCAGAGTCACATAGACCTTTACATGTTTGAAAGAAAGGAGATGGGGGAGTGTTGAAGCCACTTACCGGAGAAAACCTCGAATCAGTTAAGTCGTGAAAGGCCTTCACCACCACCACCGCCGTAGCGGCGGCGCCTGGATATTCTCGCCGGAAAAATAGACATCTTCGACTCTTCTCTTTCTCTCTCTGTTCTCGTTGTCGTGCTGCCCGTCTGCCGCCGCATCGCTGTGTGCCACCACCAGGATGGTGGTGGTCAGCCGTTTCCGTTCACGAAAGACGAGGAGAAGAGAGGTGCAGGAAGTGTTCGGGTGTTGGTGTGGCCGGGAAAAATCATCACAGAGAGGGAGAGGGGTTTGTCGTTGGATTACACGGCACCCGCCGGCCGGAATTCCAGCTCCGGTCGCCGGACAGGAGAACCGAGAGGAAGAGATGGAGTTTGCGGCTGTGATCAGTCTTAGGGTTTTGGTTTCATTTGAAAACAAATGAGAGGGGTGGGGTTTTAGGGATATTTTATAGTATAGGGTTTTTAGGTGAGTTGGGTCGGGCTTGGGCCCGAGTGTGTTTGGATCCGCAATGTTATGTGCCTCGCTCCAACGTATTGGCCCGTTATAATAACTCGTATGTAATTAATTGGAATTCTCGTCGTGGATTATTATTTTATAAAATAATGACGAAAATAAAAATAATAATAATAAATAAATAATAATAGTGAATACGAGAATTAATAAAATGCTCGTTTCTCGACAATCAGGATTAAGGGTTCGGGTTGTCACATTCTTCCCATGTTACAGGAATTTCGTCCTCGAAATTAGGAAAGGGTCAAACGATACACTATATATGTATACATAGACTCCATTACCATGCGTAGATACAAGCAGTTTCACACAAGTCCACAAAATGAACATGTAAGCCACATAGCACATACAGTCACATAGCACGAAAAATCATGTAGCACAAGATCCACAGAGTTCGTACGTATTTCACATAGTATAGAATTTCACAAATTTAATTATAACATCCAAGAAACGTACATGAAAACCCGAAGTGTCACAATATCCCCAAGTTCAAGAAATTTCGTCCCGAAATTTAGCACGCAGCCACTGACAAGCTAGTGTGTTTAAACGTTTTCGTGGGGCGTCACATCACCCCCTGTTGGTTTGAAATTTCTTTCCAAAATTCAGCCGTAGCCTCAGTGCTGGAAGTAATGTTTGTAAACAACTGGGGATACATGCGCATCAGCTGGTTTTCCCGTACCCAGGTAAACTCTGGGCCACGGCGCGAGTTCCAACGGACTCGTTCTGTTGTTACCATACCACGCTTGAGGGTTTTAATTTCTTGATCCCTGATTTCAGCCGGTTCCTCAACGAAGCATAGTTGGTTGTTGATCACGAGTTCCTAACAAGGAACAACGAATGTTTCATCTGACAGACACTTCTTCAGATTAGGCACGTGAAAGACGTTGTGTCCGCACACAGCTCTTCAGGCAGGTTTAGTCTGCAAAGCTACCTTACCGATCCTTTTGGTAATTTCGAATGGTTCAACATATCGCGGATTAAGTCCGTCCCGTTTGCTAAAACGTACCACACCCTTCCAGGGTGAAACTTTAAGTAGAACTCAGTCTCCGACTAGGAATCTTAGGGGTTTCCTACGCTTATCCGCGTAATCTTTCTGACGGTCTGGAGCTGCCGCCATGCGTTGTCTATTCTGGGCAATCCTACCCGTTGTGTCAAGTGCAAGTTATGGGCCGGTAATTCGGCTTCCGCCCGACACAGAGGTGACCGGCATCTGTGTCCGTGCAATGCCTCATATGGTGCTGCCTGAATGCTGGTGCGGTAGCAGTTGTTGGAAGAGATTTCAACAAATAGGGAAGTGTCACTCATATCCACGGTCGATAACACATGTTCTTAGCATGCCTTTGAGTGTTTGGATGGTGCGTTTGGCCCGACCATCAGTTTGCGGGCGACAAGCGGTGCTCATGCCTAACAGTGAGCCAAAAGTCTCTTGTGCACAGCCTTGCGACGGATCGGATGCAAAACGTGTGTTTCGATCAAAAGAGATAGAAGTTGGCACTCCGTGCCCCGTAGCTACTTCTATCAAGTAGATGGTTGTATGTCCGAAAAGTTATCGGTTTCTTTGGTTGCATGTTGTTATTAGCAGACATTTCATCAATGCTTTGGACATGATAGAATAAGATAGAAGCACCTCGTAGAATATCTTTCAATTGCTGGAGTTGCGGATTTTTGTGCATCTCCCTAATGTCAGGTGATACTCTTTCGAGTCAAAATCGTGAGGCGTTGCGTATACGGTCGAGAAATGCGGGCGTTGCGACGTTAAAAGTCGTGTGTGGGAAACTTAACGCAAGCGGTTTGAGTTGTAGAGGTGCCAGGGTAGCGCGGAGGAGTCGTTCGGACTTCCTCGAGTTTTCGGAGTAGGTTCAGATGTCGTCGAAAGAAACAAGCGCCGAATTTTTGACAGGATGGAATAAATTCAAGTGTCGTGACTAGGTGTTGATCGTATCAGGTTCGAAGAGCAATGCTTGGGGCACCTTTACCTCCGGGGTACCCTTGGCTCGTTGCTCCAACGAGTAACGTTTGTAGAAAGAAATTCGTCCAAACGGAGATTTGTGCAGAATAGAGTAGGGTCAGAATCATGGAATTTGTGAAACATAACGCAAGTAGAGAGAATTTGTAAGAAAGATAGTCGCAATCGATGCGTTTAAACTTGAGGCAAAACATGAGGGCTTTGGGATCGGAAAATAAGGATTCATCTGATGTCGACGAGGTAGCTGGTCGTACACAAGTTGTATGCAGTTAGAATTAAAGAACGTCGCTTGTCGATAAGGAGTGTTACGTCGATGTGGTTAGCACAATAAGAAGCGGCTAGAGAGGGATGGTCGTCATGCGGGTCTTTAGATTTCAGAGTCTACTGAGACGTCTGGCAGGATGTGATTCCTCAAATCGGTAAGAAACCAAGTTTGAGTGGATTGTTCTAAGTCGCACGAATGAATTTGGAGTAGCGTTTGCGTCGTCGATGGGTTCGATGTGAAACTGCGAAAACAGGTTTTTGAGAAAGCACGATTGAAGTAATACGTTGCTGAATTTCAAGGGCTAAAAAGTTTGTCGGCTAAAGGTCGAGTTTGTTGAATTCACCAAACTAAAGAGAGATCTGGTCAAGGTTTCTATATGAAGAAACGTGGATGTCGGGATAAAGAAACGATAGAAACGAGGATACCATCTGAGCAATAAACGCGGATTCGTACGAAAGCTGGCGAAAGGATTCACGGAATCAGAAAAGTCATCAAAGAATAACGGATCTTTGATCATGTTTGATCTTAAACGGGTAAAACTGAAACAATGGAACAATAAACTGAAACAAAAATACTAAAATCCTAAAAAAATGATGTACTTTAATCAAAGGGAATTGAACAAAATTAAGTGATTGATAAACTTACAAATCATGATGAGAGAGCCTATGAATTCATACCTAACTAATAATAAACATACCATAATCAACTTAACACTATATACTTATACCTAACCAACTATAAATAATCAATAAATTTCATAACATAATGTTTATTTTTACAAAACACAATATATTGAGATTCATCAATTTGTAACTTCTATCATGCTCATTAAAATACCATTCGCTATCATCACTTCATCATCAAACAGACAATTAAACCAACACACGAACAGTATCTTACTTGAACAAATCAAACCCTTGACGACCAAAACAGAGGCAACCTTCCTTAATAACACCTCATATCTTCATACACAGAAACATCACTTCCAGTTCCAGCATCTTGATGAATGTCCCCTTTGGACTTCATACGGTCAACAAAAGTCACCCACGCAGGCCACGGATGATTAGGAAGGAATCGATTTAAAAAAACAAAATTAGGAATGATATTTCCTTTAAACAAAGAATTGTACTTGTTATCAGATGAAAGCATACCTGCTAGAAGATTGCGATGGTGTAGCTGATTAGAGAAGATAAGAGATTAGGGTTTAATAAATGAAATCCAACATTTTTAGAGATATAGAGATGAAATCCTTACCACGGTCGCAAGAATCGAGATTGTGTGTGAACAGATAGAGAACGCAGAAACCCTAGATGGAGGAGAAAAGTGAAGTTATTAGAATTTTCATTGTACCAAAACAGAGAACAAATATTGACATTAATTGGTATACCAAATCTAACACAGTTCGCGGCGGTGTTGGTCTCTTATTTTAGGGTTGACGGCGAAGTAGCGGCGGAGTCCGGTGGTTTAGAGAGAGAGAGAGTTGAGAGAGAAATGGATAGTGAGAGAGAGTGGAATTGACGGTTTGAATTTTGAAAATGAATTCAGGATTATATTTGAGAGAGAGAGGAAGATTAAAGTTATGATTTGAATTTTAAAATTGATTTTGAAATTCCCTCCTTAAAAAATTCTATTATATACAATATATTTTTTCATAATAATAAAATATTGAAAAGAGAATTATGACATCAGCGGAGACAAGTGGCATACCTTAATGATTGACACATAGACAGATTTACATCAGCCAATAATCTCTTATTATAGATAGTATAGATAGATTACACAAAATTTATCTTTAATAGCCATACAATTTCTTTCCTTCGTTTCCTGTTCAAATGATTAATATAAAAAAATTAAACATTAAACGTCTTTATAATTTACATCATGTTAATTGCCAACTGCAATAAAAGGATATTATCACTCCCAGTTTCTTCTTTTATATTTTTGTCATTAATAATACATTCTTTTTAATTCACATGTTCCCATTTATCTATTTTTTTTATCTCATCTTTATTTTAATCTTATCGTTCCATATTATTTATAACATCTCAATACCCAATGTAACTGTATATTTATGTTTGTAATTTCTAATTGATTACATTTTTTAATGTTGTTATATATAAATATTATATTTTTATATAATTATTAATATATATATAGGTTAAGGTTATTGTAAAAAAGGTTAAAAGTGTGAGAAAGGTGAGAAATATTGTGGAGGTGACATGTGTCCTAAATCTAAATTAATTCAAAAGGGTAAACAAGTAATTTTATAATTAATTCAATTAATTAAAAACTTCCCACAACCGCCACCTTAATTATAGGAACTGGATTTTTTTTTAAAAGATCTCTATAAACACCATTCAGCAAGTATATAACACCATTTAGCAAGTATATAACACCATTTAATAAGTATATAACACCATTCAGCAAGTATATAACACCATTCAGCAAGTATATAACACCATTCAGCAAGTAACACCATTCAGCAAGTATATAACACCATTCAGTAAATATATAACACCATTCAGTAAGTATATAATACCATTCATGGACTAAACATCTGATCGAAACATATTTTTTTCTCTATATAACTATAGCAATATGGTACTCATATTAAAGATAAAAAAACGCTCGTTATTATGGTGTAATTTTTTTTTAAAAGTTACGTATAAAAAGTTATTGACGTTTAAAAAAGACGGTGGGAAGTTACATGTGCATTAATGTTAGTTTCTTAATTTAAAAATGTTAAATTTACCTATATACCCTTAATCTAGAAAATTAGTATGTTTAATAGTAAACATTATTTACAATTTTGCCATTATGATCTCAACCATTAGATCAAAGATCTAATGGTGTAGATTTTTTCTTACCTTTCTCACAAAAAACCTTTTTTTACAGGAACCTCTACCTATATATATATAGGGGCTGGTTAACGTACAAATGCGCTTATCGTACATTACGTACGCTACAATCTCAGCCGTCAGATCATCTTCCCGCATTGAAAATCGCATGTGAAATTGAATTACCACATGCGAAATTGTTACCAAAATTATCACATGCGAAATTGAATTACCACATGCGAAATTGTTACAAAAAAACAACCTGCTATTTCATCAAAATTATCACATGCGAAATTGAATTACCACATGCGAAATTGTTACAAAAAAACAACCTTCTATTTCATCAAAATTATCACATGCGAAATTGAATTACCACATGCGAAATTGTTACAAAAAAACACCTGCTATTTCATCAAAATTATCACATGCGAAATTATTACAAAAAAAAAACAACATGCGATTTTCATTGCGGGAAGATGATCTGACGGCTGAGATTGTAGCGTACGTAATGTACGATAAGGGAATTTGTACAGTACCCTTTACCTATATATATATATATATATACACACACATATATGATAAAAAGTATTATTGTTTTATTAATATCATTATGATCACTGCTATTTGTATTATTTATAATTGCTACCATTATTATTTTTGGTATTTTTATTGTTATTATTGTTGTATATTTCTTATATTGATATATTTGTGTATGAGATTTTAATCAGGCTACCAGAAAAGTCTACGGGCCGGTCTAGGAGTGTGTGTAAGTAATGGTCGTTTTTACTATCAACACCTAATTTTCTTATGTTGCATTATGACCATATATCCACAAAGTTCCACTTCCACTATCTGTGTTTTGCAATGGCAATTAATATAAGCAAAGGCTAATCACTATCTAAGGCTGGTTTGTTTTTAACACTACTAGATTCACCCATGGTCAATTGTATGTAGCATTATCAAGAATTAAAAGTAGAGACGAGGTAAAACTACTAATTATAGATACAGATGGTAAAGTCATGAATAAAAGATGTAACGTTGTCTACAAATATATATATATATATATATATATATATATTTATGAATTATGTGAATATTTTTTGAATTCAAATTATTTTTGGTAATGTGCGAATTTTATTGTTTTATTAATATCATTATGATCACTGCTATTTGTATTATTTATAATTGCTACCATTATTATTTTTGTTATTTTTATTGTTATTATTGTTGTATATTTCTTATATTGATATTGATATATTTGTGTATGAGATTTTAATAAGGCTACCAGAAAAGTCTACGGGCCGGTCTAGGAGTGTGTGTAAGTAATGAGCGTTTTTACTATCAACACCTATTTTTCTTATGTTGCATTGTGACCATATATCCACAAATTTCCACTTCCACTATCTGTGTTTTGGAATGGCAATTAATATAAGCTAAGGCCAATCACTATCTAAGGCTGGTTTGTTTTTAACACTACTAGATTCACCCATGGTCAATTGTATGTAGCATTATCAAGAATTAAAAGTAGAGACGAGGTAAAACTACTAATTATAGATACAGATGGTAAAAGCATGAATAAAAGATGTAACGTTGTCTACAAATAAATATATAAATATTTATGAATTATGTGAATATTTTTTGGATTCAAATTATTTTTGGTAATGTCCGAATTATAATTGTAACTTTCTGTTTCTCCTTAAATGCAATGTAGTACATAAATACAATAATAAGTATTAAATAAAAATATAATTATTTTTGTATTATTTTCAATGATAGTTTGATTATATGCTTCTCTGATGAATTTTATAATACTAACATACATATTCTTTATATTAACTCATTTATGTCAATTTGGTATATAAATGTCTCTGTCTTTGATTTGCTTTTATAAGAAATATTTATTATCTATATCTATAATACTATATTAAGAGAACTGGGTTTTTTACCCTTTTTATAACTTTGCCATAGGTACAAATCTTGAAGCATCATGCACAACTGAAGCAAGCCATTTTAGAGGGGGGAAACTTGGACATTGTCCAAAGTTTTAAGACACTTTGAGGGCAATCTAGACATTTCATCTATGGAATCCATGCCCACTTATGTCTTCCATTAATTGAATTAAATTAAGGAACTAAATACAAATTTTATAATAATCGAAGGAATTAATTGATTAAATTAAAGGTTAGACATGCAACCTTTGGGATTTTCATGATTTAATAGTATGTATAAATATAAATAATCTATACTACCTTATTAAGAGAACTATGATTTTTACCCTTTTGGTAATTTTACATTGTGTACACATTTTGAAGCAACATGTACAAGAGAGCCAAACTATTTTAGAGGGTGTAAACTTGCGCATTTCCCAAAAATTTAAGACACTTTAGGGGCATTTTAGTGATTTCGGCACCTTTGTAACCTATAATTAAGATAAATGTATAAAATTAATAATATTTCAAATATATATTTATATAACAAGTGATCAAAACCAAACTCCTCGTGGAGTTGAAAACTTCAAAAGATAAACCAGGTGAAATAAACCATGCAAACTGCAGGCCAACAACGATTACACCTTAACTTTAGGTTTCATTTATGATACTGATTCCCAGTTAAATTTATTCAGTCCTAGGTGATATGCTATATTTGTTCTTTCATCCAACCATTGTTACGCATTTCAAGTTAATTTATCATAACTCACAAGTTTCGTTTTGTAAGATAAGAGTGACATGTTGGGTTTTGTAACTAACAAACTTTATGCTTAAAATTCAACATTTATAATACATATCATAAATGAATATGATATCAGTCGGGATATCCGCCGTAACGCGCGGGCTTTCCCACTGGTATAGTTTAAATTGTTCAACCGTGTAACATACAGGGAACTAACCCAGTGTGTTAGATATAAGAATCCAAAATCTTATTATATTTAAGAGTTAATTGCCAAAATCGTCCCTGAGGTTTGGTGTCACACCCCAACCGATGGCGGAAACATCGGGGTGAGGCACTGAGCGAAACAGATTGTCCAGGAGAAATCCATAACAACTGATTTACCAGATAATTAATATTATGTCCCATACCATAACTTATCTAAATAAGCAGTTATTACAGACATAGATATCTCAAGACAAATCATTGTTCCGACAACTCAAAATATTAATTGTTTGTTTCTAGACTCTTCCTAACTTGATTCCACATAGCAAGCATCCTAGCATCTCAAACACCTGTCACATACGTTAAAATAACAGTCAATACACATAGTGTAAAGGTGATCATACAAGTTTAATAGTGCGAAATTCGTTTACGCATAACCAACATGTAACGTGTAGCAAGTGAAGCTAGTAGGTTATCGACAATGAAATACGCACAGACGTGACTGCGAGTTGTAGAGTGCGCAACACATATCACCACTGTGACATGTGAAGAAATATCCTTAGCAACCCCCGTCCACGACAGGTACTGAGTCCAAACTATAGTACTATCGTTGCTAAGGTTACAGGCAACAATCACTGTGTAAACATAACATACAAGCATTCATCGAATAACACGTATAACATGCAGAGTCGGTTAGCGTATAAAAGTGTTTGTGTTGTGTGTTCGATGTGATTTGATATAGGTAACGTATGTAACACCCAAAAGTGCGTAAAGCAAAAAGGGATCGAGTATACTCACAGATAGCGTTTAATAAATAAACACCGTCTTGGATTGAAGGGAGCACTGGAAAGTTAGCCTGATTCAGAACGATAGCATAAGCGATGAACAGTGCGTTAAACGGTGACGAGTGAACTGAATGACGAAGGGTCATTCGATCGGATGACAATCCGGACGGATGGTCATCCGGTCGGATGGCCATTCGGTCGGATTGTCATTCGTTTGGGATGGATGTGTTTGTGTATGATGGCTTTGAAGTTTTCGTTGTAGCATTTTCAAAACAAAGAAGTGTTTCTACAAATCAGGCTATCCGGCCAGATGGTCATCCGGACGGATGGCCGTCCGTTCGGATGGCGATTCACTAAAACTCATTTTGTGAAAATGTTTTAAGTGTGAAGGGCCACAAGTCATCCGATCGGATGGCAATCCGATCGGACGGCAGTAAGTTTGGTGACCTGTTCGTCGAGCAACATGTAAAATTTGTTAAGTTTGAAAAGTTTTGCGATTGAACCGAGACGGTATGAGAACGCGCTGAACAACGGAAACCCTACCAAGTCTAAGTTATCCGATCGGATGGGAATCACCCCGTTCAATCAGCTAACTGTTCTTGATGGTACTTCATGTTCAACCCGTGAATCGGTCGTCTTCTCCGATTGAAATCCATTCTCAGTCCAACACTTCACTATAGAATGAGTAGAAGGTCTGAACGAGCTCGGATTCCATCGGTTTTTATGTGAAAAGTGGAGAATGATGAAGAAAAGTGGAAATAAGTGTTTAATCATGTTGAGATCTCTCAGATCCGAGTTGTTCTTGGTGGAATGAGGTCACACCTTGAAGTTCTTGAGAACCCATGATGACATCATCCTAGAACACCCCAAATCAGCCGATTTCATAGTGAAAAGTTAAGATTTGATGGTGAAAAAGATGAAGGAGTGTGTGTAGATCATAGAAGTACAAGATTTGAGGTAGAAACTTACAAGAATCGCGAGAAATCGAGAGAAAATAGCCCAAAGTGCGCTGGTCGGACGAGAGAGCTGTCACATCACTGTTCATGATGTGACAGGTGCTATTTATAGGTGATAGAAGAGGAAAGGCGGTGCAGGTGTGCGATCAGAGGGCAGTCCGATCGATGGCCATCCGATCGGATGGTCATCCGGACGGATGACCATTCGATCGAAAGGTCATTCGATTGAACGGCTAAAGTGCGTTGGGTTTCGATGTTTCATTTCGTGCGTTGAGTGTTACGATGCGTTGCGAGTAAGCGATGCGATAGTATTAAACAATACTTACACAAATAACCTAACTAACATAAATAACCTTGCGTTTAGCGTTTGCGATTAGATTGCGATGCGATAGAGATGCGATTACGTTTTCGATTATTCACCACAAAACAAATATAAACATGCACAGGTAATACATAAATAGCACACGCACGTAAAACAATATATCCAGAACACATAATTCGAGTTGCGATGAGATAGCGATAGGTCGATTAGCGATAAACTGCGATTATTACATTCACTCCACATAATACAACTAAAGTAACATAAAATAGAGTATCGATTACAAAGTCAAAGAGTACAATCAATAATTAAGCAAGGAGTGACAGATCGCATTTAGCAATCTTTTCTTCCTTTAACTTTGACTTTGACTTGTACTTTGACTTCAAAAACGCGGGGTGTTACAGCCCCCTAGTTTAGGGAATTTCGTCCCGAAATTAAGGCGCAGGCGTAACGAAAAGCTGAGGGTACTTCGCCTTCATGTCACTTTCGAGTTCCCAGGTGAACTCTGCACCGCGTTTGCCTTCCCAGCGAACCTTCACAATGGGAATGCGTGAGCGCCTGAGCTTCTTGGTTTCTCGATCCATGATCTCGACAGTCTTTTCCATGAAGTGTAATGTTTCGTCCACTTGCAGATCCTCAATTGGTACTTGTAAATTCTACTCGGCCAGACACTTTTTGAGGTTCGATACATGGAAAGTCGGGTGGACGTTGCTAAGTTCCTCCGGTAGTTCGAGTCTGTAGGCCACTTTGCCAATCCTTTCCAGGATTTTAAAGGGTCCAACATATCGAGGCGCGAGCTTTCCTTTCTTGTCGAATCTAATCACACCCTTCCAAGGTGAAACCTTTAGGACTACGTGATCGCCAACGTCAAATTCAAGGGGCTTGCGGCGTCTATTGGCGTAACTTTTCTGACGACTCCGAGATTTCAGCAGATTGTCTCGAATTTGGAGGATTTTGTCAGTCGTTTCTTGCAACAGATCAGGACTGGTTATTTGCGCATCTCCGATCTCGTGCCATACAATAGGCGATCGACATTTTCTTCCGTATAATGCCTCAAATGGTGCCATTTGAATGCTAGAATGATAACTGTTATTGTACGAAAATTCGACCAAAGGTAAGTGCGCGTCCCAATTACCACCGAAATCTATAACACACGCGCGAAGCATGTCTTCAAGGGTACGAATCGTTCATTCAGTCTGACCGTCGGTTTGGGGATGGAAAGCGGTACTTAGATTTAGAGCAGTACCGAGAGCAGATTGAAATGTTTCCCAAAGGCGCGAGATAAACCGACCATCGCGGTCAGAGATGATATCACGAGGCGTCCCGTGTCGACAGATAATTTCGTCGGTGTAGATCTGGGCTAATCGTTCTACCTTGTAGTCTTCCCGTATCGGCAGAAAATGAGCAGATTTTGTCAAACGATCAACGATAACCCAGATGCTATCGTGACCTGATGGCGTGCGAGGAAGTTTCGTTATAAAGTCCATAGCTATACTCTCCCATTTCCACATCGGGATCTCGGGTTGCACGAGTAAGCCAGAGGGTCTTTGTTGCTCGGCCTTGACTTTCAAACAAGTCAGGCACTTCAAAACCTAGATAGCGATATCCTTCTTCATTCCAGGCCACCAGTACCGTAGATGAAGGTTATGGTACATCTTGTCGGCACCAGGATGAATGGAATATCGAGACTTATGAGCTTCAGTCAACAATATATCTCGAAGGTTATTGCGACTTGGAATCGAGATAGTAGAGAAAACCATTCGATTTGCTTTACAATCGGCTTTCGAAACCAAGAATTCGTTTTTCCTTTAAGGTGCATTGGTGAAACAGGCATGCTGGGCGTCACGAATAAGAGCTTCGAGGTCGTGCTGGGCGTGAGTATTACGAATGCTATGCAAATAGCTTCGTCGGCTTAGAGCGTCGGCAACGACATTAGCTTTGCCAGGGTGATAACGAATCTCACAGTCGTAATCGTTGAGAAGTTCGACCCATCGGCGTTGGCGCATATTCGGTTCCTTTTGGTTGAGGATGTGTTGTAGGATCTTATGGTCGGTGAAGACCGTACACTTGGTACCATAAAGGTTGTGTCACCCAATCTTCAATGCAAAAACAACTACACCTAACTCGAGGTCGTGGGTCGTATAGTTCTTCTCGTGGATCTTGAGCTGACCAGAGGCGTACGCGATAACCTTGTCCTGTTGCATGAGAACGCAACCGAGACCAAGGTTCGAGGCATCGCAATAGACTACAAGGTCATCATTTCCATCGGGTAAAGCGAGAACAGGAGCATTGCAGAGCATATGCTTGAGAGTTTGAAAGGCAGTCTCTTGTTTAGTTCCCCAAACAAAAGGCTTGTCTTTATGCGTGAGAGAAGTAAGCAGAACAACGATTTTCGAGAAGTCAGCGATGAATCGACGGTAATAGCCTGCCAATCCGAGGAATGAACGAACATCGGATGGTGATTTTGGAGTAACCCAACTCTTAACAGCTTCGATCTTCGCGGGGTCGACGTGTATACCTTGACTATTGACGATGAGACCGGTGAATTGAACCTCCTCTAGCCAAAATTCACACTTGCAGAACTTGGCATAGAGTCGATTCCCCTGGAGTAGTTCGAGAACCAAACGTAGATGTTGCGCGTGTTCGGTTTTCGACTTCGAATAGATAAGGATATCATCGATAAACACAATGACGAAGCGGTCAAGAAATGGTTTACACACACGATTCATCAAATCCATGAATACCGCGGGTGCGTTGGTTAAACCAAAGGGCATTACGACGAATTCATAATGTCCATATCGGGTGCGGAAAGCGGTTTTTGGTATATCTTCCTCCTGGATTCGTAGCTGGTGATAGCCTGAGTGTAAATCAATCTTCGAGAAACATGTAGCACCTTGTAATTGATCAAACAAATCATCGATTTGGGGCAGGGGATAGCGATTCTTGATAGTCAGCTTATTCAATTCCCTGTAGTCGATGCACATCCGGAACGACCCATCCTTCTTTGACGAAAAGGACTGGTGCGCCCCAAGGAGAGGTGCTAGGGCGAATGAAGCCTTTGTCAAGCAATTCCTGGAGTTGACTCGAGAGTTCACGCATTTCAGACAGAGCGAGTCGATAGGGAGCTTTAGCAACAGGATTTGCTCCAGGAATAAGGTCAATACGGAAGTCGATATCACGAGAGGGCGGTAAACCAGGTAAATCATCAGGAAAGACTCTAGGAAAATCACGAACCACAGGCACCTTATCTATTGCCTTCTCTTTCTTTTCCTCCTCCGCTACTACGATGTTAGCCAAGAAAGCTTTGTATTCCTTGCGGAGATACTTGCTCGCTTGGATACACGACATGAGTTTGAAGTCTTTTGAAGGAGTTTCGCCATACACACAAAGTTGATCACCATTAGCGAGCGAGAAACGAATCATTTTATCAAAGCAAACAACTTCAGTACGATTTTCGCGAAGAAAATCCATGCCTACTATGATGTCAAAACTACCGAGCTGCATCGGAATAAGGTCGATAGGAAAGAAGTGATTGTTGAGTTCAAGCGTACAATCACGGGGAATAGAACGAACAGTGACGGTTCTTCCAGTGGCAACTTCAACGTCGAACGTCGTAGGTAGGGCTGTAAACGAACCAAACGTTCGGCGAACAGTTCGTGAACCGTTCGGCGGGAAGTTCGTTTGTGTTCGTTCGTTTATTAAACAAACGAACACGAACAAGAAATTTCGTTCGTTTAGTTAAATGAACAAACATGAACATAGGACGTGTTCGTTTGTTTATGTTCGTGAATGTTCGGTAACATGTTCGTTTGTGTTCGATAGTTCATTAGTGTTTTTAGTTTTTATATTTATTTAAATACTTCAAAATTACGACAAATTAAATATCTAATAAGTGTCAGTGTATTATATATTATGTTCATGAATGATTGTTTGTGTTCGTTTGTTTCCATTTGTGTTCATGAACATTAGTTTATGCTCATTTGTGGTCGTCAACGTTCGTTGCCTAAAATTAAAAAACAAACACAAACGAACACGAACAAGTTCATTTCCTTAACAAACGAACACGAACATAAAATCTCGTTCGATAAGCGTTCGTGAACGGTTCGCGAACACATATATTTCTTAACAAACGAACACGAACAAGGTCATGTTCGTGTTCGTTCGGTTCGTTTACAGCCCTAGTCGTAGGGAGATGGGCGCGTTTACGCTTAAGGAGCTTTTCGAATTCAAACGATACAAAACAGTTATCGGCTCCAGTATCAAATAAACACGAAGCATATATACCGTTCACAAGAAATGTACCATTAACCACGTTGTTGTCTGCTTGAGCCTGACGGGCGTTGATGTTGAAAGCACGTCCGCGGGCTGCTGGCTGCTGCTGCTGAGGCTGCTGCTGTTGATGTTGTTGCGGCTGCTGTTGTGGCTCTTGCTTCACCACTCTGTTGGGGCACATGTTTGCAAAGTGGTTGGGATCACCACATACAAAGCAGGCTCGTGCGTGAGCAGCGGGTGCAGGAGCTGCTTGTTGGCCCTGTGGAGCAGGAAGGAGAGCTGGTGGTGCAGGAGCTTGACCTTGAGCTGGAGCTTGGCGGGGACCAGTACGACAGTTGGCAGTAAAGTGGTCGTACAGGTTGCTGTGTACACAGAATCTGCATGCAATCCCAGTAGGATGATGATAAGTACAGATAGGGCAGAGCGGGTGAGGACCAGTATATGCACGCTTGGCCGGCGGTGCATTGGTCACCGGTGCCGCTACTTGGCGGTTCTGGGGTCGCGGTTGAGCAGGTACAGCTTGGAACGGAGCAGCGGTGAATTCTTTGGGTTCGCAGGCTTTAAACTGCTTGAAGCTAAAAGTAGCTTTAGGAGAATCAGTCCTAGATTCTTCAGAGGACTTGCTAGCGTTTCCATTCAGCTCGCTGACAATTTGCGGAATGACCTTAGCCATCTGCTTAGCGACTAGAGCAGCGATGCGTTTGTCCTCATGGTTTATGCGAGCAGCACCGGAAGTGTGTGATCCAAATGACGACATTGTCTGCAGCAGACATCGTCACAGGACTCAGACACTATATAATCGAATCTCACCTCACAACAAACTTAATACTACTAAAGCTCTGTAACACGTCAGTCACTAAAACACATAACCACGTAGGCACATTATCCACAGAGGCACGTAAGCACATAAGCACGTAGTCCACGTAAGCACATTTTCTACTATATTTTTCACGTATTCACCTACATATATTGCACGTATTCACCTATCTTTTACAGCTGCGTAAAGCGATCGAGAATTGCGAGTGCGGTTAGCGAGTAGTATAGCATCAACGAGTATCTTAGCATGCGATTTGTTAATGTTTTGAGATAGATGTGCAGTGCGAGTTGTGCGTGTTGATAAAAGCGAACAACGAAAAGCGTATAAATCAAAATCGAAACACATAAATATGTAAAACCACATAAAACACATAAAATTCCACATAAAAGGGATAGATCACAGAGTTAGCGGCGGCGAAATCCAGAATCGAAACACATAAAAATCGAAAAGAGATTGTCTTGGCTGATAGACGTCGACTACCCAAAGTGATTCGACTATTCTCAAGGATGTACTCGAAGCCCTTTTGGCCTAATAGACTGTGCTCCATCACCGACATGCGGTGAATGGCACGCATCCTTTCGGTCCTTTTTGCAACTCGAGTCGTTGGAACCCATCGAGACTTTGGTGAGAGGTTTGTAAAAACCAGAATAGAGAGTGGAACGAGTCATCAAGATTCGGGTTTCACCCCTAACTTAACAACTATATTCCTCTTTGTGTGATAGAATCACGAGATAGAGAGGAAAATCTGCATCGAAGTATGGATTTCACTCCTGATTCAACGCAAATTCTCGTGTTTATAGTAAAAATTTGCGTCGGGTGAGCGACTAAATCGAGAGTTTGCAGTTTTCACACCTAATCTCGACCCAATCACTTGCTTACGCGAGTGTTTTCGAAAATCGTGTGCGAGTTGCCAGCCTTAGGAAAGGCTGACCTTGCGCGAAGTGGTGGTATGCGATGTTCGCGCAAGAGTGTAGTGTTCAGCGAGTTTGAGCTAGAATAGCAAGTAAGCTCGTACTAAACCCCTACCGGGTTTGCACAAGTCGGACTGTTGGTACTTAGACTATAGACTAGGTCGTTTCTAAGACATCGACCCGAACTAGGTCGAGTCTTGCCTAATTCCCTATAGTTATGGCTCTGATACCAATCTGTCACACCCCAACCGATGGCAGAAACATCGGGGCGCGGCACTGAGGGAAACATATTGTCCAGGAGAATCCATAACAACTATTAATTATAATATATTAAAGGTTCATGTCCCATACCACAAACATATAAAATAAAAACAATTATTACAGACGTTGTTATCAAAGACAAATATCCATTCCGACAACTCATATTTTATTTAGTTTGTTTCTAGACTCTCCTAGCTTGATTCCATAGCAGCTAACAAGCAAAAGTATCCTAAACACCTGTCATATACGTTAAAATAAAAGTCAATACACATAGTGTAAAGGTGAGTATACTCAATCCCTTTTTGCTTTAGGCACTTTTGGGTGTTACATACGTTACCTATATTCAAATCACAATTGACACACAACGCAAACACTTTTACACGCTAACCGTTACTGCATTTTATACGTGTTACTCGATGAATGCTTGTATGTTATGTTTACACAGTGATTGTTGCCTGACACCTTAACAACGATAGTACTATAGTTTGGACTCAGCACCTGTCGTGGACGGGGGTTGCTAAGGGTATTTCTTCACGTGTCACAGTGGTGATATGTGTTGCGCACTCTACAACTCGCAGTCACGTCTGTGCATATTTCATTGTCGATAACCTACTAGCTTCACTTTGCTACATGTTACATGCTGGTTATGCGTAAACGACTTTCGCAATATATTATACTATTAAACTTGTATGCTCACCTTTACACTATATGTATTGACTTTTATTTTAACGCATGTGACAGGTGTTTAGGATGCTTTTGCTTGTTAGCTGCTATGGAATCAAGCTAGGAGAGTCTAGAAACAAACTAAATAAAATTTGAGTTGTCGGAATGGATAGTTGTCTTTGAGAACGTCTGTAATAACTGTTTTTATTTTATATGTTTGTGGTATGGGACATGAACCTTTAATATATTATAATTAATAGGTGTTATGGATTCTCCTGGACAATCTGTTTCGCTTAGTGTCGCGCCCCGATGTTTCCGCCATCGGTTGGGGTGTGACATTTGGGCACGTTTGCCATTTTCATCCAAAATGACACTTTTGTACCAAATTGCCCCCAACGTTTGTAACTTTTTGCCATTTTCATCCAAACCACTAACTTAGTTTATTTTTTCTGTTAAGTTGAGGATATTTGGATGAAACTGGCAAATATAAAACCACAGGGACGATTTTGTCAATTTACTCAAACCCTTTTTAATTTCTTTTATTTAATTATTTTTGTTACATATATAATAAAAAAGAATATACATGGAGTTTTTAGAAAAAAAAAATTAATAGTTTTGTCACATAATTTTTATAAATTTTCATCCAAATCACTAACTCAGTTTATTTTTTCTGTTAAGGTGAAGGATGTTTTAAATTTTATAAACTAAGACAGAAATTAATTTAAAGCTTCTTTATATAAATCAGTTTTATAAAGAGAAAACGTCATTGGTGTGCAACACATAACAATCGATTACAACTTTTAGTATTTATCAGTTGTAGAGATAGAAAAAAATTGTAAAACGTTACATATTTTTTAAATGTGTTGAGCACCTAGGAAATATGTTGGTAGAAATAAAATATTTATTTAATTAAAATTATGAAGGTAACTAACTAATACTTATTCTGAGTGGCTTGAGTAAAGAAACTTTTGGTTCATAACATTATAATTACAAATTGGTGGGTAATTTTAAGGTTTGGTAACGATACGTTGTTTGATAGGGGGGGGGGGGGGCACTGACTTCTGTTTTTCCTTAGGAGCGAATTTAAAAGAGTAGAAGATGAATTACAAACTTGGTACATATGATAAGATTTTTTTATTTGATCTTTTTCAATAAGGTCACCAGCATTTTAGTTTTATAACATTTAGAGGTTTAAGTAGATTTTATTTTTATAAAACTGATCTACATAAAAAATTAGAAATTAATTTCCATCCTAGTTTATAAACATCCTTCGCCTTAATAGAAAAATTAACTTAGTTAGTGGTTGGATGAAAATTTATAAAAATTATGTGACAAATCTATTATTTTTTTCATATACAAATTGCATGTATATTCTTTTTTTATTATATATGTAACAAAATTAATTAAATAAAAGAAATTTAAAAGAGTTTGAGTAAATTGCCAAAATCGTCCCTGTGGTTTTATATTTGCCAGTTTCATCCAAATATCCTCAACTTAACAGAAAAAATAAACTAAGTTAGTGGTTTGGACGAAAATGGCAAAAAGTTACAAACGTTGGGGGCAATTTGATAGAAAAATATCATTTTGGATGAAAATGGCAAACCTGCCCAAACCTCAGGGACAATTTTGGCAAATAACTCTATTTTTTAATTTGTATGGTAATCTTAAAACACAAAATTTGGTGATTAGACAAAAAAAAAAAAAAAAAAAAAACAGGCTACTTATGAAGAAAAATAAAAGATGAAGGAGTTACATATAAATTCGAAACCGATTAATTAATTATCAATGAACAGAAAGCCGTCGCGAAAGTAGCCAACAACGAACCATTCACCACCGTCTTCCCAATTGACATATCTCCAAAACTCTTTTCAATTCCTTCCTTCAAACCCTATATATATGTATATCTATATGTATATGCATATCTAAACACGCACACCTTCTTCATCTATCTTCCTCCTTCCGCTTTCAATTCCATAACACTTTTCCATTAATGGCGGAACTGGTGGAGCTTCCGAATCGTATCGGAATTCTTCCCTTCAGGAACAAAGTCTTGTTGCCTGGCGCAATTATTCGAATCCGATGCACTTCTCCCAGCAGGTTGTTGCTACCTTATTTTGACCGTTTTTTCATAAGAAATTTCATTGATATTTTGTTTTTTACAGATTTTTTTCGGTGTTGTATGATCGAATTAGAGGTTATATGTAGTGGAAATCGATGTGTTATTTGGATGTTATAGCTGTAATTTTCAGCGAATTTGTTGAGAATTTGGCTAATCTGATTTTGTACTTGGTTGACTCCAAATTAGGGTTACTGATTTATTTGTAATGATGGTTTTTGCCTGTGAAAGTGAGCTAGAAACTTATACATGGAAGCTTTTGTGGTAGGTTTAGAAAGGATTTAGCTATTCTTTCGGTTGTTAATGGTTGCAAGTAACTGCTGATTCTGTTTATCTGTAGTAGATATCCCTGTGTTATTTGGATGCTTTATCTGTAATTCTCGGCGAGTTTGTTGAAATTTCGTTATTTTTATTTTGTAGTTGTATAAGTTCTAATTAGGTTTACTGAATTTAATTGTATAATGATTGTTTTTACCTGTGAAAGTAAGCTGGATTTATAAGGGAACTTGAGTAGTTGTTGAGGAGACATGCATTGAAGCTTTTGTGGTTAGGTTTAGAAATGGTTTAAGCATTTAACCTATTTTATGGTGTGGGTTGTCGTTGGTTGAACATAACTGGTAATTTTGATTACTGTAGTGTTAAACTGGTGGAACAAGAATTGTGGCAGAGGGAGGAGAAAGGTATGATCGGCATTTTGCCAGTTCGAGATGCTGCAGAAACCGTATCAGCGGGTTCCATGTTAACACAAGGTGGTTAAGTTTATGTCGTCGCATTCACCTTGAAGAATATTAGTAACTCACAAAAATGGACTTTTTTTTTCCTTGTTGAGACGCAGGGGCAGATTTGGGAGATAAAAGCTCAAAGAATCAAACAGGTATTCCAGCTTCTCACAAGCTTGATGGGAAAAGTCAACAAGAACCAATTCATTGGCATACAAGGTACATATCGATAGAGGAATATGACTTTTCTTCACCTATGTCATGTTGATCACATGTTCATGATCTGATGTCTAGTGTAAAATTTTAATGCTAGGGGTGTTGCGGCTCGTGCATTACATCTGTCAAGAGGAGTTGAAAAACCAAGTGGGAGGGTCACATACACAGTTATTCTTGAAGGTCTATGCAGATTTAGTATCATGGAGCTTAATACAAAGGGGGCATATTCTACCGCAAGAATATCCCCCCTTGATATGACTAAGGCTGGTATACATCACAACCTGATTATTGCATCTACTTGATTATTATCCTTTGTAAAGTTTCTAAATATGTGATACGTTCACCATGCTTAGTTTCTTATGGTAATTATTATTATTTTTTATTTCAATCAGAGATGGAGCGAGTTGAACAAGACCCAGATTTTATAGCACTTTCTCGTCAATTTAAAGCAACTGCCATGGAGCTCATTTCTGTTCTCGAGCAGGTATCAGTGACTAATGCTATAGTTTCTCTCAAATTTTATGTGTATTATGATATTTGGTTAATACAATGCATTTTCACATCATGTGATATTATTGTTGAAGTTGAAGGTTGCAAGGATATACTTGATTTGTCTAATGTCTTTTTTACATATTTTTCTCTAGAAACAAAAAACTGTTGGGAGAACCAAAGTTCTTTTGGAAACAGTTCCTCTGCACAAACTGGCAGACTTCTTTGTTGCAAGCTTTGAGATTAGTTTTGAAGAGCAGCTGTCAATGCTAGATTCTGTCGATGTTAAAGTAAGGCTTTCAAAAGCCACAGAATTAGTCGACAGGCACTTACAGGTAACCTCATAGATCAAGTGATAAATGATGGTTAGAATACACGTAACTTTTATCTGAGTTACTAGTTTTGTGATGAGATTATTGAAACTTGTATCAGTCGATACGAGTGGCAGAGAAGATAACCAAAAAGGTTGAAGGACAGCTGTCAAAATCACAAAAGGAGTATCTTCTTCGTCAGCAGGTCTGCTTTCTCATCTGCTTCATGGGTCAATATTGTTCTTATTATATCTCTGTTCCGTCTCATCTATGTTCTGTTTACTTTATAACCAGATGAGGGCTATTAAAGAAGAGCTTGGTGACAATGATGATGAGGATGATGATGTAGCTGGCCTTGAAAGAAAAATGCAAGCTGCTGGAATGCCTCCAAATGTCTGGAAGCATGCACAAAGAGAACTAAGGTCTACCACACACACACACATATAGATATATAATCTTCTATAATCTAAGTGCATCTTGTACCAAGTTATTCCATAGTTTTTTTTGTAACCGTTTATTTGAAGTACTGTAATGCTCCATCAGGAGACTGAAGAAAATGCAACCTCAGCAACCTGGATACAACAGTTCTCGTGTTTACCTCGAGCTTCTTGCTGATTTACCGTGGCAGACAACCAGTGAAGAACTAGAATTTGACCTAAAAGCGGCAAAAGAGCGACTTGATAGTGACCACTTTGGTTTAGAAAAAGTCAAGCAAAGGATTATTGAATATCTAGCTGTTCGCAAGGTTGACCAGCAATCTACTTCACCTTTCTGTAATTGATTAATTCTGTGATGACTTACAAATCGAGTTACAATTTTTTTTTATTGCAGTTGAAACCAGATGCAAGAGGCCCTGTCCTATGCTTTGTGGGCCCACCAGGAGTCGGGAAAACATCCTTGGCGTCATCCATTGCTGCTGCTTTGGGTAGGAAGTTTGTACGAATATCCCTTGGTGGTGTGAAAGATGAGGCTGATATTAGAGGCCATAGGAGGACATACATTGGCAGCATGCCGGGCCGACTCATTGATGGACTAAAGGTGACGTTCAAATGATTTCAACTACAGATCTATTTCATCATGATTACCAAACAACGTGTGTGTTCATTTTGACTTTATTTTTTTCTTTCTTTCTTTCAGAAAGTTTCCGTTCGCAATCCTGTTATGTTGCTGGATGAAATTGATAAAACAGGATCTGATGTACGTGGTGATCCTGCTTCAGCACTACTGGAGGTTCTCGACCCTGAGCAAAATAAATCATTCAATGATCAGTATCCTACTTTAGGGAATGCATTGATGTTTTTAACATTATAATCATTAATTAAAACTTTTAGCTTATAGTGGATACTAGGGGTGTAAACGAGCCAAGTTGAGACTTGAGCCCGAGAGATACTAGGGTTCAAACGGCTCGGTTCGAGCTTTGTTTTCAAAGCTCGAGCTCCATTCGTTGGTAGTTTCTCAAGCTTGGCTCAGGCTCGGCTCGTTTATAATCTGTTAATCAACTATTAAATATTAAATAAAATAATATAGATCATGACTCGTATAGGCTGGCAAGCTTGAAAAGTGAAGCTCGGGCTCAGGCTCGTGTACGAAACAAGCTTTTTTTAGGTTCGGGCTCGGCTCGTAAGCAAGTTTAAACAAGCTCGGCTCGGCTCGTTTACTAGAAAGCTTTAAATACGGGGTAAATGTTATTAAATATTTATAAAAACTAATATTACACTAAGGCTCAATAAGGCTCGGCGAGGCAGACGAGCTTCACATGCCAGGCTCGATAAATAAACGAGCTCAAGCTCGGCTCGTTTCAAGCTTTTTCTCGAGCCGATCTCGAGCAACTCACGAGCCGCTTGGCTTGTTTGCACCCCTAGTGGATACGGATGGGGGTACTTGGTTAAAAGCAATTAATAGTGTAGCAACAAGCATTAGGAATCTAGAAAAATGAAAAGCCACTATTTGATTAGAGAGCGACTTCCGACTTTATTTCAGAATTGATTCCTTAATTCATGTCTTGTCTTAAAGCTACTTAAACGTTCCTTTTGACCTGTCAAAAGTGATCTTTGTGGCGACTGCTAATAGAGCACAGCCAATTCCTCCTCCACTTCTAGACAGGATGGAAGTCATCGAGCTTCCTGGATATACAGCTGAAGAGAAGCTTAATATCGCAATGCGCCACCTTATCCCACGTGTTTTAAATCAGCATGGCTTGAATTCTGAGTTCCTCAAAGTTCCTGAGGTATTCAACTTCTTTTTCTTTCACTTTTTCATAAGTTCATGTAATTTCTTCAAAATAATAAAAAAGTTGCATATGTATCATACTAGTAAATAATCTCGCACGTTGCGGCGGAAATTGGTCATTATGGCACCGGCACTCGCTATAGTAACTGAAAGAGAACCTAAAAACTAAAGTCAAAGATATTGACACTTGTTTTACATTGATCGAAAGCTATAATATTGGTACCGGTACGGTACCAGCACTCGTATAAATTAAACTCGTGATACGCGGTTGCGTTTGATTTTTTTCTCGACATTGCAATATAAATCTTATTTGAAAAGAGTTGTATTCAAAATAACGGTACGATGACTAACCGAGTCGGTATATAGCGAGTGCCGGTGTATGATGTGCCTCAAAAAATAAAGTCATGTTTTACATCAATCGAAAATCATAAAAAATAACATCACGTTTTAAACAAAATTTGTATCGAAATGTAAAGAAAAAATTTAACACAACCGCGTATTTAGTGTTTATAAAAAACAAACAACCGAAGGCTATAAGAAAAAAACAAAACTACAAGGTTAAAAAATGTATATTATTTATAGTATTAAGGCGTGTAATAAACTTATAAAAAAAGTCCAAGTTACCGTTCACGCAAGTTGGTAACTGACATAAACTAATACAAAAAAAAAAAAAATAAAGAAGAAGCCGGTTACTATTCACAAAAGTTGGTAATTGTGATATAATAAATAAATATATAATATATAATATAACATATTGTAGGGGATGGTGAAACTTATTATTCAACGATACACTAGAGAAGCTGGTGTGAGGAACCTAGAGAGAAACCTTGCAGCACTAGCTCGTGCAGCAGCAGTAAGAGTGGCTCAACAGGAGCAAACAGTGGTTCCACTTAACAAAGACGTGCACCAAATATCATCACCATTGCTGGAGAGTAGACTTGCGGAAGGAGAAGTGGAGATGGAGGTCATACCCATGGGTGTGAACAATCATGAAATATCAAGTGCATTCAGGGTTCTGTCGCCATTAGTTGTGGACGAAGATATGCTGGAAAAAGTACTTGGGGTGCGCACTTCACTTTTACATATGAATATCGTTATTGTACAAAGTACAATCTTTCTTTTCATGTTCTTGATTTGGTTGTTTTAACCGAATGCAGCCTCCAAAGTATGATGATAAAGAAACTGCGGAAAGAGTAGCAAGTCCGGGGGTTTCTGTGGGGCTTGTATGGACCTCCTTTGGTGGTGAAGTCCAGTTCATCGAGGCTACATCGATGATCGGCAAGGGGGATCTGCACCTTACTGGCCAACTCGGTGATGTTATTAAAGAGTCGGCACAGATAGCATTGACTTGGGTACTGCATTTTATTCTGATTTCCTTGCCTTTTCCTCAAATTGTTTATTTATGAAAGAAAAGACCAAAGACCTATACGTGAGGAACAATGGGGAGGTTGATTGTTAATTTAGAGGTGGAATTATGGGTCAAAAAGAGTGATCTACGCTATATAATAAAAGGAAACCAATGGGGGACTCGTGTCATCCATTGGAGCCATTCACCTTTTGTTTTATGGATACTTACTTTTTAATTAAAGATAGTTATTATATCATTAATAAATGAATTTAATATGAAATTAACTATTAATTTTTTAAATAGACTTATATTTTTTTACTTAAAACCTTCACCCAGTTCAAAATTATGTTGGGTAAAATCTTGGTTTTAAAAAGCGAGAGGCGCACAAAAGCTACGAGGTCTAAAATTGAGGCACGAAGCGCAAAGCGCAAAAGCGGTGGGCTTTTCGTACCCGAGGCGCAAGATGTTTATATAATTTTTTTATATATCCCATACATATCCCATAGGTTTTTAGCTTCCTCTAACCAAAATATAGCTATAAATAAGGCTTTTATACCCTTTTACTTACATGTACAAGTCAAAAAACCCAAGGTACACCATTTTCTGCAGTAAAACGCCTCAGATACATGAGGCACGCGCCTCAGGCCAAAAAGCCCCTAAAAAACCCTAAAAGCTGCGCCTTTTGGGCGCTTCTTGTAATTGCCGTAAAATATTTAAAAACAAAGAATAATGATGATAGTTGCTTTTATGAGTAATTTCTAGAAAATTTTAAATATTCAATGTGGTTAGATGATAAGAACGGTAAAAATACAATATGTTATTAAAAAATCAAAGTTAATACCCAGTTGAAAGAAATAGTATTTTAAAAATTAATTTAACAGAATTTATACCTTTAACGTCAATGTTCATTTTTCAAATACATATCATGACGACTGTATATGCTAACAAATTACATTACATTTTGTTCTTTTAGAATAATACACGGGTTTATTCAACCGTGCAAAATTTTTTATTACTAGTTATATAACATTATATTTATCAACCCGTGTAACACATGGGATTGTAACCTAGTATTTGTACGAATTAAAACAGACTGGGTCTGGTTAGGTTGACCCGGACACTTTTTTCCATGCTTTTATATATATAGTGTTTTGAATGATACGTTGCGGGCGACTTTCAACCCATCTGCCACATTTCTCTTTTAACTTATTCTTTCTTATTATACCCATCAGAGATAAAACATTACCCAAATAGACATGTACAGGTAAATTGACACCACTAGTTTTTATGCTTGTAATATCGTTTAATTCTGATTAAATAGTTTGTCCTGGTCATTTAGTGGATGAAACATTGAAACGCGTTAATGAATATTTTTTTTGATGGAATCTTTATTCCATCTTTTAAATTTGAATTTACTTTTTTCTATAGTCAATGTAGAATTAAGTATGTGACAGTGTATTTTGCTTTGTTTGGAAATAGGTAAGAGCTAGGGCAACAGAGCTCAACTTGACTCCTGCGGAAGAAGGTGGTAATCTGCTTGAAGGAAGGGACATTCATATACATTTCCCTGCGGGGGCGGTGCCAAAAGATGGGCCATCAGCTGGTGTTACACTTGTCACTGCACTTGTTTCCCTTTTCAGTCGTAGACGAGTAAGGTCAGATACAGCAATGACCGGAGAGATGACTTTGCGAGGCTTGGTTCTACCTGTCGGCGGCATCAAGGATAAGGTCGACATTTGCTTCTTTCCAATATTTATTAATTTGAATCTATTTAATTTAATTCTAACATGTAATTGAGCAGGTCTTGGCGGCACACCGGTACGGGCTTAAGCGAGTTATCTTACCCGAGAGAAATTTGAAAGACTTGGTTGAAGTGCCTGCAGCTGTTCTTGGAAGCATGGAGGTATGCTTGTGTTTTAAAGTAAAGGAAATATGTAAATATTTACAATTGTCGATTCCAACCTGAAGCTGATATTTCTGTTGGTTGGTGCAGATACTAGTGGCTAAGAGAATGGAAGATGTACTGGAACATGCTTTTGAAGGTGGGTGCCCCTGGAGACAGCATTCTAGATTATGACACTATTGATTTGATCTAACATAAAACATCAATGCTTCAACATCCTTTCACCGCTATGCTCGACAATGAAACCGAGAGGATGATCTTTTGTATGTATTTTATGTTCTTACATGTATGTATCTATGTGCCATACACGTACTTCCGTAGGTTTACACATTATAATGTGTATAAATCATCATTTTGTGAATGTATATTTTTAAATTCTATAGAATGTCGTGCATTGGTGTTTTAAGTGTGGAGGTTAATCTGCAGAACAGTGACTTGAGGCCTAGAATAAGGTGGCCAAAACTAGATCAGGATCCTATTTTCTTTGGTCGATTTAATTAAATTTTGAATAAGCTGGTTTCTATATTTCTGGCCAGAATAGGAGAGCCTACAAATTTAATTCCCACGCCCGCGCACACAGAGAGCGAAGCCACCACACATGTATCATGCAACTGTAAAATCAAAATACGTCATAATAGTATTGATTCGCTAGTAGGGCATGTGTACATAGAGCCAGGGTATACTGATTCCGTTGTGTTTGTGCCGGCATATCATCTATCATTGATCAGAATAGTAGCAAAGGTTAGCAATCAGGTTGGCACAACCGATCATCGTTGGTCGATTATCATCTTGTATCTGTCAAGTGAACAAGCTATTGTTTTAACAGCCGTGATTCCCTAACAAGTGATATCAGAGCATCAAGCTTAGTTTTTTAGTCAAAGATCATAAGATCAAGATTGACATGGTTAACAAGTGTATTAGCGCCCACCACACACATGTATCATGCATAAACCTTTGTCGGGACGAAAACCAGCAGTTATGGATCAGGCAGTTTGGAATTTAAAGGATCGACAGGCTTTGGGAGTGATCAGACGAATGTTGGTGAAGAGCATTCTCTAAAATATCGTCAACAAAAAGACCACGTGTGGATTTTTGTAGGCTTTGTCCAACATGTACGAAAAGGCCTCGATTCAAATTTTTTTTTCATAATTTGGCAATTGGTAAATACTAGACTGAAAGGAGGTGCTTCAGTTATCACTCACATCAACGAGTTCAATTCAATCATATCTCGTCTAGTATCGGTTGACATCAAATTTGAAGACGAGATTCAAGCACTTGTATTATCTCTTTACCTGAGTTCGTTTAGTATGGTCCGGAACAGTTACAGCAGATCAGGAACTGCTAAGTTCACGTTTGAAGGAATTCGTGATCAGATTCTGGAAAAAGACACAAGTCGCAGGAATTCAGGAGAATCTTCACATCACTAATTATTAAGTATGCCAACATGAACATACTATACTGTCAAACATAAAGCCAAAAATCTTGTCAAAGTTAAAAGGCATATAAGAGATGCCATTATGAAGCCAATAAACTGAAAATTAAGTAAAGTCTTTAAAACCTTACCTCTTCTTGCTTTTAGTGGAACCCCACACATTTAGAAGCCGATGCACCATTTGTAGAAGAAGCCTCTTTGTTGATGTCTGTGACAACCCGCAAAATTAGGTTAATTCCGAAGCAAAATAGACAACCCACAAAATTAGGTTAGTGTGTGGCTAAATGCACCCCTCTTTTTACTTTTCACACCCCCTTTCTAAAAAACATTTTAAAACTTTTCAAATTCAACCCCTTTTTTAACGTTATTTTACTAATTTTAACGTTATTTTACTAATTTCGTGAAAATAACGTTAAAAGTGGAGGACGGTTAATCATGCATCATGTGGTGGCGTTGATAGCTGAAAGACAAAAGGGTACATGCACTAATCGGTCTTTGTCCCGATTGCCGAGTGTTATGTGCCTTATGTCCAAGGCTTGATGCAAAACTACTATCGAGCCGGGGGTCTCACTGGAAGCAGCCTCTCTATTCCTACGGGGTAGAGGTAAGGCTGTCTACATCTTACCCTCCTCAGACCCTACCTTTGCTTTGCTATTGGTGGGATTTACTGAGTATGATGATGATGATGATGAAATTCAACCCCTTTAAAATCCATTCATCACACTTTTTACACTAATAATTCACAACCAATACTCTTTTTTATCTATTAGTATATTAACATGATATTTTTTTATTACAAAAATATGATAGTTCTGTATTATTAAAAAGATAGATGTTTAAATCAACTCGACTCCCTGTTAAAAGTCATCTTGTATTTCTTTTTTGTTAAAATTCATTTTTTTTTTCAGTACATAAGTAAAAAATCATCTTTTGTTCCGGACGTAATATTCTTAATTATCATTACGTCATCTTATATGTAATGATGGGTAGTGGAGATTGCAAATGACGACCAGGCCAAATGTTTGTACATGAAATCATGACGTCATAATTAAGATAATTAAAGTAATGCACAAACATGTTTAAATTGCTTTTTAATATAACAAAATATAAACATAATTCATCTTTTTTGTTAAAAGTCACCTTTTATTTTCGGTACATGAGTAAAAGATCATTTTTTTGATCAGTACGTACGTAAAAACTCATCGTTTTTTATCTGCCACTATATCTATTAAAATGATACTTTTTCTTACAAAAATATAATTTCCATTTAATTAAAAAGATACATATTTTAAATCAACATTTTATAAAGACGAAAAGAATAAAAAGCTAAACCAAAGGGGGGGGGGGGGGGGTTGCAACTAGTAAGAAATGAAAAAAGGGGAGTGCATTTAGCAACACCCGGAGGTTAATTCCGAAGTAAAATATAAACATGATTTGAAGGTTATAATGTACTTTAGGCTTGGTTTTGAATCTTTAAGTCTTCAGAAGGGGCTGTTTGATAGCCTCTGAATGGTCATTAAGAGGCTACCTCTTAATGGAACAATTAAGAATTTTACCAATGACAAGGTAGAAGAATGTGACATGTGATGATTTACCATTCAGAGGTTACCTCTTAACCATTCAAACTTGAGGTTACATCTTATTCATTCAGATACGGAAGGAAGCGACACCGTTCTAAAATATCATATTCGCGATGTTTAATCATAATAAATACTATGGAACATTTATTTGTCCTTAAAAATGTATTTTTATTTACGATAATTTTCGGATCCGTAAATCGGAAAAAATCCGCAATCAAATCGACTTACACGATTCAAATGCACAACACGTGTGTGCGCGACGTTTAATCTAATCTTGACAAAATATTATTATTTCTAGTATAAAAATAATTATTTTAAGTTATAAAATAATTTACAATGAAATTTGCGTGCGAAAACAAAAATTTTGACGTGAGAACAGTCTGGAACAGAGTAGTGTACGCGAACTGGGCAATAAGCCACTCGATAAGCCCAAGCCCATGACCCACCCACCTATAAATACCCTCGTCCACCCATTTTCCTCCCATTTCTCACCCTCGCTTTCTCTTTCTACTTTTACTTCTCTCTACCCTCTCGCTAGAAGATCCAGCTAGCCTTTGGTGATGGTCCAACGAATTTTTCTAGCGAACTTTTAGGCGAACAAACCCACTTTTTCCACCAACTTCGATGTTATGATTCGTATGGCGACATTAGTATTTGCTAAGTCGAAGAGGTTTGAGCTCTAGAGCAACTCTGGTGATAGTTCCGACTAAATTCTGGCGAGTTTGTTTTTAGTTTCTCTTCGTGCGTGTCAAGATCAAGCCTTTGGGAGCCTCTATGCAAGTTTACGGGTTAATCTATTTTTCGGCAAAATTCCGGTAAGATTCTTCGTTACGATTCGTCTTGTTTTAGCTTTAAATCTTGTTTTTAAGCAATGTTGTGCACAAAAACTATTGAGATTTTTCACCAAAACAACTAAAATAAGTAAACACATGGCTTGAATGGAAGATTTCATCAGATTGATAGTAAGTGTGTGAGCTGTGAGTTTGGTGGTATGTATGTGTGCTTGTTGTTTGCAAATGTTGTTGTTCAATGTTAGATTCTAACATACAAGTATGGAATGTTTGATGTTTGGTCTTGAATCTGATTTTAAACTTTTTTTTTAATCTTTAAAAACACTTCATGAAATGTGTGGATGAAAGCCTTGCATGTTTGGATGATTTGGTTTGTTATTTGGTGCCCCTAGAAATGTGTTGGTGGCAAGATAAGTGTGTGCATGTGCAAGATAATTATGAATCTGATTATGTGAAGATATTTGATGATATTGATAAGTTATAAGCAGGTCGTATGGTGTATTGGAAGTTATGATGATTGGGGAATACTTGATTATGTGTTTTATGCTTAAAATTGTGCAAAAAAGGTAGATCTTTGCATGCAATGGGGTGATTATATTAGGTTTAAATATTTGAGTGTACAATGGTGTTCTTTTATGACTCCAAATAGATTTTTATGTTTGGTTACAACCTTGGTGGTTGGGTGTGTTTGCGTTAAAATTCCACGCTTAAAAAGTCGTAAAAACGGTACTATTCGGTATTAACAACGTGTTTGTTATGAAACTGATTTTGGGCAGAAAGTTAGACATATTTTATCTATATAATACAGGTCCTAATATGTATATAATATTCATGACATGAATGTGTGTTTGTATGAGTTGCTGTTGTTGATCAGTTCTGTTTTAGTCATAATGGAAAACATGAAAACATACCTTTGATTGTATCAGTACAGGCCAGCAGAGAATCCAGATGGAGATGCAGCAACAGTGTTTGACATGATTGTCAGTTTGATCTGGTTCCTCCTTAGGGTGCAATCTAATGATGGTGATGAAGAAAACCGAATAAGGGAGTTCGGTTATGGAGAGAGGGGCGATTTCATGAGTGATGTTATTGTGATTAGAGTCTAACCCTTTAACCCTCTAATTATCTCCTTATATATGCACCCAAGAGGAAACCCTAATTAGTTAATAAGGGTAATTTGGCCCATCAACAATTACCAACTAATTATTTAATAGGATTGTTATATATTTTGATCCATATAATGTAAATGATTATAATGGCTACTAGATTAAATATAAAATAATATATATTTAATCTTACATTCTCCCACTTAGCCGAGTAATCATTTACTATGAGTATTAGATAAGCCTGATCAGGAGTTAACACTCATTTTAGCCTTAAACAAGTACTATAGCAGAGAAATACAGCCGTTGAATCATTATGCGACTCAGGACCCCCATTAGTCATACTATAGCCTTAATTTAAAACCTAATCGTCATGATCAAAATATGCATAAGCCCTTTGTTTGATTTGTAACTTTATTTGTCTATATGCCATTATGTTGACTTGACATATTTTTAGAGACATACAAAATCAAACTGATGAGGAAAATTAGCTAATACTTATTCATTCATAGTACGATATGCAATTGCGCATGGCCATTAATTAATACCCGTCTATGAGCTCTCTTAATAAGACTTATGGGTAATAGCCCTTCAGTTACAGGATCCTTAAACATATCATGAATGTATTCGATACAAAACTTAGTTTCCTCAATTCGTTCATAAACGAATAATTAATTGCGTATCGAAATTTAATGCAGCACCTCTTGAACTGTTACTGTTCAAGGAGTCATGGTAGCTGACTTTATCACACTAAGTCTTCAAAACATTAATTATATGGAGTTAATAAACTTATGAGCCCACTGATATATTTCCAACAACATTTAGTGACTATATTATGTCATTATAACTTAGGTTGTTGTTATCACTTTATTATGACTCCCCATGAGATAGGTTTTGTCTGCTGACATAAGGATATACCCGAAATTACATTTTGTCATCTTTTAATATCACAAAGTTAGAGTAATAAACCGGTTTGAGTTCTCACTTCTTCTTCAAATCATAGCCTCTCGTTTCTTTTAAAGATATTGTAATTCTCTATTAAATGCTTCACATTAATCTAGACATATCTAATGTGTTGCAATGTGAGTAATATCTAAACGAGTATAGACTTGAACTTACATAAGGTTTCCAATTAATGAAGCGTAAATAAATAATCTCATTTATCCTATTATCCTCTAAAGGAATAGCAGTATTGTTTGTTACATATGCAAGGACCAATTTAATGTTAAACTTATGGAACGGAACTAATGTCCCATTGGGTCTATCTCGGCATGTTATGATATCTATCACATAAGAGATATCTCTGAGATCTATTATATCAAAGTTTGTGTTAACAATGCTTTGACTTATGTAACATATACCTGTCAAAAAAATATCATCTATATAGACAAGTTTAATTTAGTTGCTCCCACTCATCTTGAGGTAGTTACATTAATCAACTTGGTTGTTGATGAAAATAATTACGTTAAGATTTCATCACATTATAATGTTTGCATTAACCCGTACATGGATTTTATTGCCTTACAAATAAAGTGTTCTTTAACCTTCAGTTTAGAACTTTCAGGTTGTTTTATGAACATGTAAATGTGTCAGCCAGTTTGTTAGGGAAAATTCTTTTAATGTTCATCTAATGTAGCTTTAAACTATTATAAGCTACTAGAACAGTGATGATCCTCAAAGAAATCTTTTGTCAGATATGTAATAAAGATTCTTTAATAATTTATCTCTTCCTGAGTACAACCTTTGACAATCAATCATGCTCCTTTGTGTCTTAACGCTTATATATAAGGATTTTGTTTAGTTATGAACACTCTTAGGTAATTCAATCAAATCCCAAACGTTATACGAACACATAAAATCAGTTTTACTAGAAAACAGTTTTATTCCATTCAGAAGATTGATTGACGCTAATGGCTTAATTAGAAGAGATAGGATCAGTAAACTTTTCCAAAATCCATTTCAACTTCAGTTAGGGAGGTTATGTAATCATCAAAGCTAGTAGGCTTTTAAACCTAGATGACCTCCTGAGTTGATTATTGGGTTCATTAGAAGTTTCAGTTTTATGGATTAGCTCTTGTTTAGGTTGCTATCATTTTCAGGATTCTAAGTTTGTAAGAGTTGGTGCAGTATGGTGTACAAGAGGTGTAATCGGAGTTAAATTCGGATTGGGATTTAATGACACTCTTCCCCCCACCTCTTGTATACTTTGACTGCTCCCACTGACCTTAGAAATCTTTAGGAACTCAGCATGCTTAGGGTCAATATTTAACGACCAACAGATTCTAATAGAGAAAACAAATTAATGGCGTTAGTCGTTGTGATTTCTCTTGTTGAGGATTATGTTAGTTTATGTAAGAAATCTAAGTGTGCCCACAATTAAGCAACAATGAAACTTTTTGTAAGAGTAGTATTAGATTTTAAAGACACAAGTTTTGATAGAACAGTGTCGAGATGGAGCAGTGTCTTGTACAAGAGGTGTAAATTGAAGTAATATGAAGTTTTCACTCCCCACCTCTTGCAACTATTGCAAGTTATTATTAAGACACTTAATGCTCCCACTGATCTTTAATATCTCTAGAATGCTACAAGAGAAAGTTTCAATGAGCTACGTGACGTGGGAACCTATCATATATATGTTAGACTTTATTTGATTTCTTTAATGTCCAGATATCATAAGAAACTTTAGGGACATATTTAATAGAAATCTTATTAATTATATATACATGAATAGATTTCTTCTAAGACCGTGAGCCATATGCGACAAAATTTAGATACAAGTTGATAGTCTTTTAAATGATAAATGAATTATGTCTGAATATTCCATTTGGAATAAGTTCCACGAATGTCAATGAATGACTTATGATGGACCCATACTTATTCCTTAAGCCAAGTAATATTTAGGGCTATAACGTCATGATTTAAAATCACTTAGAATGAGATTAGATAAAAAAATCATCCTCATTAACCATGTCATGATTTCTCATGAATTTTGGTTATAATGGATGAAATTTGTAAGTCTCATTTTCCTTTTGTCAAATTCTCATTTACATGATGACAAAAGTTGTGAAAGTGTAAGGTATCATCTAGTTTTATCTTAGTAATGTTTCAATCCAGATATTTAGAACAAATAAAATGAGAGTTTAAGGTAAGTGTGACTTTATGTTGACTATGCAAACCTCACAACATTCATAACATTGCTTAATATGGTTCTTATAGCCTTAATATTTAATTTTGTCACTAACTCTCATGTTTAGTTATTTGTCGAGTTCTGGTAAGGAAACGTATGGAGCTAGAGTCAACTAATCATGTGTTAATTGGAATATTAAAATTATCAGACTTAAATATCATTAGGAAATGACTACCTAATTAACTTATCCAACTGTTCTTTAGAGTAATGGATAGTCTCGTTGCTTATGCCTAGTCTAATGACATAATTATGGAGTGAGATTTTCCCTTGAAGAACCTTAGAGTTGGGATTTTGTACTTGTATTTTGTCTATGGACCTTAGAACAATCCTCTTTTAAAGTTTAAGTGGTTGTAAGGTGAGTAACAACTTATTTTCCAGCTTCAAACATTTATTTCTTTGTACATATGTTGCTTATCAACACACTCATTATACTTTGGTATTTTTTAGTGTTATAGTTGATTTATAAGGCATCAAATTGTACAAGTGAAAATCTTAGTATGTAATGTACTGGAAAAATGTACTTATTTCCATGCGTACGCCCTTAACTTTATGGGTCATGGTATTGTACATTATTATGTATTCACATATACCACTTAGCTTTATAGTTTAGAATTTTAAATGAAGGCATGCATCTTAGGAATTCTTGTGATTATTCCACAATTATAGATTAGTCTTAGTAAAGACTTAATCTGGAATAACTTTTTAGTGACAACACTTATGTTAGAGAGTTCTTGATTATCATAAGAGACATCATGTTCGATTTATCCTAATCATCATGCTCTACTTTTCTTCTGTAGTGCTTTATCAGAAGAGAGCAATAGGATTATCGTGTCTTAAGAGATAATCAAGGATTTAATTTAAGAGCTAATTCTTATAGAAACTTTAAATAAAGCAAAACATATTAGATTTAGGAATTAGAGTGGATGAGATATATTTATAGAAGAAAATTACAGTGAGTAAAAATTATGGGTACTAAGAATAAGGCAGACGAAATGATCATAAAAATTAATTAGGGATCATTAATATAAGGATCATTGTGTGAAGAGGTTGTGATATGTCTATTACTAACATCAAAATAATAGACTTATTTAAAGTTCTACTTAAACGAAGACAACTCAGCTTTGGCCAGAAGTGTAATCATTTAAGCATGTGTGCAAAATGGTTGTAACAGATCAGCTTTGGCCAGAAATTGAGACAGTCACTTTAGTTATGCACTTGTTAAGTATGCCATCTATGAAGGAATTAAATCAGCTTTGGCCAGATATTAAGACATTCATGTTTATGATGCACACTTAACATAGCTTTCGTAATACTTGAACGATAAGTAGATGTATCAAATCAGCTTTGGCCAGAAATGATACATCAGAAGTTCATTCAAGTTAAGCTATTTTGGTTTTGTAAAACATTATTTGATCCTTATTAATTAACTAAGTAATTACAAAAACCAATTATTTAGTAGCAAACCACCTGTTAGCGCGGGGAACAGCGTGCCCCGCACGGGGTTCGGGGCGGAGCCCCGAGCTAAGTCTTAGTTCACATTAAACAACCTAAAATAATGAGGTTTCGAGTGAGATCTCGACTCAGTTATGAGGTCTCGAGTGAGATCTCGAGTCAAGTCTCGACTCAACTAGTAAAAATTATGAGGTCTCGACTCATTAAGGTCTCGAGTCGCAACCTCAGTCTCGAGTCGTAATCATGGTCTCGACTACTGTGTTTTATGAGATCTTGAGTGCTTGATGAGATCTCGAGTCGCAACCATGGTCTCGAGTGATGAAGATTGAAGACCTTGGTCGAAATCTCAGTGGTCTCGAGTCGAGACCCTGTGGTCTCGAGTCGAAATCGTTGTCTCGAGCTGTGAAGATTTGAGAACACTTATGATTTCGAGTCGAGACCTTATGGTCTCGAGTCGAGATCTTGGTCTCGGCTCGTTAAAGGGATCTCGAAACTTCATGTTAACAGCTGTTAATGTAAAAGCATAACTGAAAATTCGAATTCTAAGGGATTCTGAGATACGGTTTCCTGTTTTAGTGATGATCTAATTTTATCAAAATATTTCGAAAAATTTATCTGATTATCAATTTACAGTTTTCGAATAAACTTAGAAGATAAAATTGGATAAAACAGGAAAAAAACACTCATTAATCCTAATTACATTCCAAATCATAAAGGAATTTTCGAATTTTCTAAGAACATATGATGAACCCTAAAAAAATAAAACATAATTCTGGAACCCGAAATCTGAAAATTAAGGCTTCTAAAACAGATTTCGGATTTGTTGATTTTAACCATTATGATTTCGAGTCATTTATATAACATTCTTTTTTCGAAAAAGTGATTTCGGCACATCAGACTCGAAACCGGCTGATTGTGATTATGAAGTTGTTCAAAATTTCTGTTATCATGATTTCCGAAACACTGACTCGAAACAGTAACTCGAGAATAGAGTTTCGAATTTTATTAAACTTTGAAAATTTATGTTTTCCAGATTTCAATCCCAGAATAATGGATAGAATCAGAACTGATTTATCAACATATGCTCTGATACCACATGTTGATCAGTTCTGTTTTAGGCATAATGGAAAACATGAAAACATACCTTTGATTGCATCAGTACAGGCCAGCAGAGAATCCAGATGGAGATGCAGTAACAGTGTTTGACATGATTGTCAGTTTGATCTGGTTCCTCCTTAGGGTGCAATCTAATGATAGTGATGAAGAAAACCGAATAAGGGAGTTCGGTTATGGAGAGAGGGGCGATTTCATGAGTGATGTTATTGTGATTAGAGTCTAACCCTTTAACCCTCTAATTATCTCCTTATATATGCACCCAAGTGGAAACCCTAATTAGTTAATAAGGGTAATTTGGCCCATCAACAATTACCAACTAATTATTTAATAGGATTGTTATATATTTTGATCCATATAATGTAAATGATTATAATGGCTACTAAATTAAATATAAAATAATATATATTTAATCTTACAGCTGTCACTTAAAATGCTACTTATATGCTATAAAATTGTCACTCGTAGTTGATTTTATGACTAAATGGTATAAGGTTGTCTTGATGATTGAAATATACTTTAATATGGTTAATTTGATGTTATATGACACATTATAGTCTTGCATAATGAAAATAGGGAATTCGGCTTGTTAAAAGTTAGTATTTTTTTGCTTAAAAATGCATAAGTATCAATGTGGGAATTTAGGTGTTTCGGAAATATGTCAAAGCTAGGATTTATAGTTGAAATGATTATTTTGATATACTAAAATCTTAAGAGTTGTTATTGTCACACCCCTTTCAAAGGCGGAAGCCTGAGGTGTGATCGTGAAAGGTTCTCATTGCATACGATAAGTAAACATACTACATGAATATAAAACAACTCCAAATTGTCATTCATAGCTTAAACATTCAAAATACAAGTTAAGTTAAAGTTTACATCACAACAAAAGATAATTGTTTGAAAAGTTTACAACTTAATTTCAAATCAAAGATCAAGGTTTTGTTCATTATATCACCGCAAGGAGACGGGATATAACAAACAAATCCATCAAAAGTGGCAACGGAGCATAGACACATGATAACTTGAAACATAAACAACATTCTTGAGCAAAGAGAGGCCCGCACACACATCCACTTTGTTTCCTGAAATACATGTAAGTTTTGAAAATCGTCAACAAAAGTTGGTGTGAATTCATGCAGTTTTGTATAGATTTTTTTGGGCATAGTTGTATTAAAACATGGTATGTACTTTATAAAACGTATTTGTAAACTGTATTATGTAAATGTAAGGAAATCAAGATCGCTAATGTTTCACGAGGACATTAACATTTGTCACCACATAGGAAGCATCCAAACCAAGGCATTTTTGTCACCTTGACTGAGACACAAAAGCACTCTTTGGTAGAAGTAGGCCAAGAGTGAGGTTGCCTGAAACCCATTAGATCTAACCTTCCGCTCCCCGGTCTAAATGTATACGTTGATTAATGGTGCTTAAGTTTCACCCTATTCATAACATGATCTATATGTCATTCCTTAATTTTGTTTCTACATACCATAATACATGTATTTTCCCCAAAGTTTAGAAAACAAGAAAATGTTTAAAAGTGGGGACATGAACTCACCGATTTGCGTCTTCTACGTCGAAACTTCACCCCTGCTTGTCCCGTAGATGTCGTAACCTATAATCGTTCTACGTACGTTAATCACTTAAACTTGTAACTTACTAAGTACAAGTTACCACCTTAAGTTAGGTATTTGTTTTGTGTAAGTTCGTCGTATGTGAGGGTCGCGCCCATGATTGTTGGGTCTCGCCCGTTCGTCGCATTATTGTAAATTGAATTTGTGTTGTTCACTTGTAGACATGGTTGTAAAAGTCCCGCCTAGGCTCCGAGTACTCCCCGAGTACTCGCAACAAGGTAGGCTGCCGAGGCACGAGTACTATACTCCCAGGCCAATTACTCCCCGATTAATCTCCGCCTAAGCTGAGTACTTCCCGAGTACTCCCGAACCCGACTAGGGAGCGCCTAGCGACTTTTGCAACCATGCTTGTAGATATATATTTTATTTCCAAAAATATATATTGGTGTTTGAAGTATTTAAAAGCAATATGAGTTAAAAATAATCTATATTTTTAACTTAACCAATATATGATACTTATATTATTTTCCAAAAATAATTATAAGTAATTTGTTAAATAATATTTTCAATATTATTTTTGGATAAGTATACTTAGGGAAGTATACTTGTATTTATATGTAAATACTTATGTATTTTACATTATTTGCCAAAAATCAGTCCTTTGATTTTTAATACTTTCCAGAATTATATTTATTAAAAATAATATATTTCTAAGGTTTGTTTGTAATATATATATATATTTTGTTATGCTTGGTAAATAATATTTATTTTTTTGTCATTTATCCAGTTTTGTATAATCTTCATTAAATGGTAGTAATTATATATATTTTTCTAAATAGATATATGTATGTCCAAAATGTCAAAATATTTGTCCAAGTTCATATATTGTGAGGAATATATTTATGTTAATATATATTTTGTATCTTGTCCAAATACTACGACAACTGTGCTCTGTAATCGATGAACAATGTAAAACAATGTTAATTATTAATAAAACAATGTGTTTTGGTGCTATTATGTGTGTATTTGTGTTTGATGATTTTACGATTCGATTTGATTCCGATTTCAAGCTTTAAATCGCTTTCTGGAAGGTTATAAGCAAACTGGTGCGTAAACGCAGTCAGTTTAACGCAACAAACACTCCGGAATAGTGACATAGGCTTAACATACCTTAAATATCCTCCACATAACTTAGAAATAAGCTCTGGATGGTTTGGTGTGTTGAAAACAAGTCTATTCGATCGCAGGGACTATTTGTGTCAAACTGCGAAACTATACTGATTCGTATGGTGTCGAACAGTCCAGAACTTGATCATAAGCTAAACATACCATAAATAACCTAAAAATAGCTTAGAAATAAGCTTTGAGGGGTTCGGTGTGCGAAAACATGCTTACTTGATCTTACAGGGACTAAAAGTGTCAAAAACGACGTAAGTTTGCATTTTCGCGCATATCTTACGTTCTGACCACATCTGGACATCCAAAATTTTTGTAGACACTAAAATATTTTTTATTTTAGTAATCGGCATGCAAAAATACCATTCGTCGCTTAATTTGGATCGTTTTCGCGTCCGTTTGAGTTTCGTCGTAATTTAACGAACAACGCGACCGTACGACCAAACGAGCTGACATCCGAGAGTTTTCCGAGCACATTTTGAGTCCTCTAAACTTTATTGACCTTGTAGAGCCTTGAAAATGGCTTAACGGGGGTCAAAAGGGGCTGAAATGGGCTTAAAACACATGCATGGACCTAAACTGCCAATTTTCAAACTTCTGCTGATCTGGGGAGGCCAGGCGGGGCGCGTAAGGTTGCCCCTATACCTTACGCGGGCCGTGTGAAGTGCCCAGTGACCAGATTTCCATTTTCAGCATTCTGTTTGAACTTCAGGGCCTGTTTATGCAATTTCTTTGTGTGGTAGCCAAGTTATCTCTTCTCCAAGGCTTCTAAGCTGCTCATTACAAGTGTATGGCCATGATTTAATGCTTGGAAGCTACACAAACATGTGTAATGATCTTGTGTTCTTGCTACAAGTATAAATAGCCAAGCAATTTCATTCATTCTTTGCTCATTTCCTTCTTATCTTCTCTACAATCTGATTTGGGAGCTCTCCCAAGTGTTTGGAGCTTTCTAATCTGATTATTCTTTGTAGAAAAGATAGCTAGGACCCTTTGTAAGTCTTCTTTCATGCTTATTCTTTATGTTTAAGCAGAAAGTAAAACATTTTGGCCAACAGTTTGACTTTCGGTTTTGACCATTAATTGGTCAAGTCAAAGTTCAATTGAACTTTGCAACGTGATTGTAATCACGATTGTTATAATCCTCAGCGATTATACCTACTGATTACCACGTTAACTAGGCGTAGTGACGAGTCAAAGTTTCGGTCAAAATGCGTTTTAGCACGCATTTTGCAACAGAACTATTTTCGGGTATCAAAACCCATTGTTTTGATACCAAATCAGTTTTATAGTTAAACATGTTTTGACATGTTTAACTCATCACTATTAGTTTTGTGCTTGTTTAGGGTCGTAAGTTAAGTGGTCTAAACAACCGCTTAGACTTTCGAACCCGACCCGTTTGGTCGATCTTTAGGATCCGATCAAGCTTGATTAGTGATCATAGTTGCATAGGGAATAACCACTGAGGTTATACCTTATGATCACATAGGATTGGTTAGTTATTTGTTAAGTAGCTTGTATGCCCATAAGGAAATGATCAAAACGCCCTTTTGAAGCTTAAATCCGTATTTTACATATGTGAACAAGTTTTGGACATCTAAACTGATATGGTAACATAATTAGGCATAATTGGGCATATAAGACTTGACATAGCACATAGTTAACCATCCGAACATAGTTTCGCGCGAGCGACGCGTTAAAGTAGCATAAGCTACCTTAATGGGTCGTAACGGGTCGAAAGCACTTAGGCTAAGTTCCAATTTAGAATGTAGGCTTTGTTAAACCATATCACATGAGTCCCACACTCATTTGGTTTACAAGACCTCATTCTATCCGATCTTCCGATTTAGGTGTCGATTTATTTACTAGTGATCCGATTACTAGGTACTACTTGAATTTCCTTGGTTTGTCTGAGCTTCGCTAAGTTCTTTAGATCAATGATACCCTTTCATTCAATGTGAGTACATAGTTCCCCTATTTTACTGTTTTCAATTGTTTTGGGGTGATTCATATGTATTAAAACGATTTCGATATTTTAACGATGTTTTCAAAAACGATTAAGATGGTTTATATTAAACTAATAACGATTTCGATAATGTGAACAAAACTTGTTGGTTATAACTACATAACGAATGGCATTCATTAGCATTGATCAAGCCGACCAGTATTAGGTTATGGTACCATAGGATCTGACAAATCCCATTATCAGACTACACCCATGGTTATGTGTGGGGGTTATGTAGGTAACGACCGAATCTGATGATTGTTAACTTACCCTTTGGTGGTTTGTTAATACGATAAACGAGGTAGTCGAGTCATGAAGGTTTGAATGTTATTAGCGAGGCGACCAAAAGTAGTTTCACAATTAAAACGAATACGATTTTGGGACGAGTTAAAACGATTTGGAACGACTTAAACGAGATAAAACGATTTGAACGAACGATTAGTTTGGGTTGTGATTAGGTAATGGGATGGGTGTAACATGATAGAAGCATGGTAGATACGCCGCTGGTACATCTTATATATAAGTGCTTTTATCATATTACATTTCATGTCATTATTTAGTTCACTTGGGAAACGATTTGAAACGATGTCACATAACGAGGTTTTCGAAATGATATAAACCATACGAGTTTTATTAACGAGATGTTTTACGAATTGGTTTACTATAACAAATGTTTTGGGGTTAAGAATCATGGCTACGAGATTTTATATACTATAACCATCTTGATTTGAGTTGGTTAAATTATGTTGCAATACACTTTTCAAAACAAGGTTTGTACTATTGACTCTTGGAGTCTAATGAGGTACTGCAACATACAAACGAGCCATGAATCCGATACTCTCATAAAACCTATGTGCTCGCCAGCATTTCTTTGCTGACTTTGTTTTTACATATGTTTCAGGTGATGTTGCATGATGTTGACTGCTAAGAAGCATGTTCACTTAGGATCTGGACAACGCCTTAGTGACATAAAAACAATAGTAGACGATGTTTAATTTGTTTGTTTGGTTATAAGACAATGTACATTACTTAATGATTCAGAAAAACGAAACTTTTAATTACCATGGTTGTGAAACGATGATTCTGTTACAACACTCCCCGACGTTTCCGCCACGGTTTTGTTGTTTTAACGTGGTCGGGGTGTGACAAATACCCCTTTTTATGGGTAATTTTTGTATATATATTTATAAATACTTCCTTATATATTTGTGTGTATTTTGGTATTTATACTTCTTTGGAGTATTTAGTGTATTTTTGAAGTTCCTAATATACACTAATACATATAATACATATAGTATACACTTAGCACATAATTTTGTGACCACTAAATATATATATTTTTCCCTAAAAATATACATACTTGATATTGATTTAATTCTTGAAGAAAATCTTATTTCTTGACTTGTAATTTTGTATAAAAAAAATTAGGAAACCTTAGAAAGTATTTTTAGATGAATTTTTGGGGAATAAGTTTCACCAAAACTTATAACTTTCTAAGTGTCAAAATTTTATAAAATTTTTGACATAGTTTCCCCTAAAAATGGAGGTTTCCCATGTTTTAAAAACATGTGTTTATTTTCTTTAAATCATCAAGAATCAAGTTTCAACAATTTCACAAGTAACATACACTAAAATCATCATGTTTAACCTTATGATGAACTTGAATATTTCTTAAAAACATGTAGTCTTTTAGATCTACACTTAACATCCTTAGATCTTTAAGAAATAAGCTTCTGGATAAACTTTTCATAAACTTTTTATAAAAGTTTATTTCATAACTTAACCATCCACAAGTTTAGTGACTTCAAGATTATGAGAACATTCTTTAAAAACCATTTTCAAGTTCACATAAAGATCTTTCAAGTTCATCTTCAAGTTTCATCATGGATCTTTCAAGATCCATGCTTAAACTTGTTAGATCTAAGCTTCTAACAAGCTTACACATGATGGATCTAACTAAAAATACAAGATCAACATTCACAACTTCACAACATACATCAAACAACTTCAAAACAACTTGTTTTCACATTATGTTAGATTTTCATGTTACCATCTTTTAAAGTTTATGTTCTTTGATGGTGTAACTTGTACATAACCTCAAAATGAAGTAAAAGATGGTTTATGGAGCTTACCACTAGCTCTTGTGGCTAGGGATGTGGCAAGAACAAGAAGAAGATGAAAATGAAGAAGAATGGGTGGATAAAAGCTCCAAGTGAAGGTCCTTCCACTTCTTTTGCTTCAAGCCTTCTTAGATCATCTTCTAGCACCTTTGTAACACCTTGGATTGCCTTGATTATGGATGAAAATGGTGGATGTGTGGGTGTGTAAGTGTGGCCGAGAGTTGGGAGTGGAGGGAGGAATGATAGAGTTTTGAAAGTTGAAATGGTAAAGTGATGTTTATCCTTCTAATGATCTTGTTCCTTATACCCACCAACACATCTTTATTGTTGGTGCATATTTCGTATGTCTTCCACTGTGCGAATAGCTAGATAGAGCGTGTGTTGAATATTGTGTAGAATAGTGAAAAGTTGGACACGGTTTTGTATTGTCAAGGTCCATCCGGACGGATGGAGTCCATCTGGGCGGATGGACAACAAATTAGTCCAAAACCCCATCCGAATAGGTTCATAATTGTTAAAGTCCATCCGGACGGATGGACATAGGTTAATTCGGATGGATAGGCTTTGACTATAAATAAGGAGTTGGGGTTCCCATTTGGACAAGCTTTTGGATCCCAGAGGGGACATGCTGTCCAACTGGTTTCACAGGTATGTAACTTTCATATATTAATAGAAACCAGATTATAAGTGATTGTTCGGTGTCGATTCTATTTTCTACTCATTTCTTATCACCGAACCGATCATCTCGGGACCAAAGCTTCGTCAAACTCAACGTTTCCTGGAATCATAATTGGTATCAGAGCTACAGTACCGATTCAATCGATCTAACAGTTGATTGAATCACCTACGCTCATGAATTTTGGATGTGTAGGGAGTTTTGACGTAAAATATCGAATACACATCAAATTGAAGGTCAATTCACGGATGGAATTTGAAATTGAAGACATCATTAGATTCGGAATTGATTTTCGCACAATTCTGTGAAGTTTCATCATGAAATTCGCAGAAATAAAGATTTTGGATCGAAAAATGTGATTGGGAATGTTCTTGAGATGTTCGAACATGATTGGATGGATAGAGTCCATCCGGACGGATGGAGTACATCATGACGGATGGGGACATTCAGGGTTAAAATGTCAACTCGTTCCAAAATCAGTACATCCGAACGGATGGACCTACTCCATTCAGACGGATAAACGAATGCCCAAAAAAGGCATTTTTTGATCACAATGACGAGGTGAGTCTCCAGAAAAAATTTGGTGATTGAAAATCTTTTCGGGTTTTTAATGACCAAACTGGGTTGTTCGGAGACACCGTCTGGGGCTTCAGCGAACAGATTTGATGATGCGATCATGGATTGTAGAAATTAGTGGGGTAGTCATGATACTGGTGCAGAATGTTTATCATCTGGGTTATCTGACTATTAATGGGCCGTAACGTAAAATCCACAATGACGAAAAACTGACGTTTGGGGAAAAATTGTCATATTTTCGGCATAGTCGAGTTTTTCAGAGATAAAAAGAGAACTGGATTGCTCAATTTGAAGGGGAATTCAATAATAAGACGTCAGAATTTGCAAAAATAAGGGGGAATAAAAATTTCATTGTCATATATTGAAATTCCGGCATTTTTGAAATTCGTGATAGTGCAACAATATTCGGGTGGTTCAGACTTCAGGATTGTCTAGAGATGTATAGGATCTGGATTTGTGAGTTCGTGATCATAGGAAGTTCAGAATCTATAGATCAGGGTCAGATTGACGTCTTAGGGTTTGAGTCCCGGTTCTTCGTCAAGCCGGTCAGCAGGATTAGCATCAGGAGGTGCATCTGTATTGTGGATACTTATAAGATATCACAGACATGTGATAGTCTAAAGTGGCAGATTGGTTAATCTTCGAGCAGATGAATTGTTTTTCGGAATAACCGCCGGGAAATGAAGATGTTTGTTGGTTAAGTTGTTGCCGGAAATAGCGGAGAAGACTATACATCTGTCTTCGTGACTGAAGAGGAAGAATGTGAATCTAATCGTGGATGAATGTTTCTGAGATCTGAATGAATTACCAGATGATTTGTTATTCGATGAAGATTTGCTGATTGGGCAGCTATAAATAGAAGTGCTTGGTTCCACTTCAAACCATCCCTTGGCAAACCACTTCTCTCTCACTTGCCACCGCTCCACCACCACTACAAAACCATCATCCACCACCATCATCCATTTTCCATCTTTTAGAGTGTGTGTGTAGTCTCAGGATCCAAGATTGATCGTAAGAATCTTTGTCAAACAAAGGCCATGCTTGGCTAAATTCTTACATCACTTGGTGAAGAAATATCTTTTATGTATTTCTTTTATGATTTCTAATCTTTGGCTACTTTTTAATTGGGTATGTATTAATAACTTTAATAAATAGTTTTTTATATTGAAGGCGAATCTATTCAACCATTCTTCATATGTCGTTTATTCACATATTCATGTCTTTACGGTCTATATAAAGCATGTCAACTATTTGGAAGGGGGTTAGAAGGGTGGTTGGGTAATTCTATGTCTCGTTTAGTGTATAGATCCTGTGAGAACCTGGTGCAAGTTTAGTACTACTCCATGGATTGGCCGGGAATGACTGGCCCGAATGAGAGTAAGAAATCACTTGCACCCCTTATTTACAAACTACTATTAAAACTTTAAACCAACCCCGCAAGGACTGTATCCCTGCTGACTCAGACCAACGGGTTGAGGGTGACCGCTGCCTAGAAGGGGGCCCACCACATTTTGCATTAATAACTTACTTAATTATCTTTTAATATTCCGACCTAGTGGGATTGTATCCTTGCTGACTCAAACCACTAGGTTGAGGGTAACGTCGCCTTCAAAAGAGGGGCCTACTACTATAACTAAGATAATCTCTTAAAATGCCCAAAATGTGGAAATCATCAAAAGGGTACATGGAAGATAAGTCGGATCCAAGTGATTCTTTCTTGTCTATCTATTTTTATTTTATTTTATTTTCTGTTTTTATCTTTTTATTAGTTTAAAAATCTTTTCTCAAAATTTGGTTCGATTAGACGTTAACGATAAGCCAGTATTAAAAGCTCTTGTGTCCTTGGACGACCTTGGTATCTTGCCATCACTATACTACGTCCGCGATGGGTGCACTTGCCCTAGCGTGTGTGTAGAGTGATAGTAGAATATCGTGTTTTATAAATTTAAAACTTGAAATCGACGAGTAAAAAGAGCTAAAAATATAACTAAAAATATAGACACCCGCACGCACGTCAATGTGTTGCCTTTTTGGCGCACGTGATAGACAAGAAAGCCGAAGAACCAAAGCTTGAAGCTATTCCCACAGTGAAGGATTTGTTGGTGCATATTTCGTACGTCTGCCACTGTGCGAATAGTTAGATAGAGCGTGTGTTGAATATTGTATAGAATAAGAGAAAGTTGGACAGGTTTTGTAATTGTCAAAGCCAATCTGATCGGATGGCACATGGTGTGAGTTGTCTATAAATAGGGGGTTGGGGCTCCCATTTGGACAAGCTTTTGGTTCCCAGAGGGGACATGCTGTCCAACTGATCTCATGGTGCTGTAAACGTTGAATAATCAATAGAGACCAGATTATAAGTGACTGCTCGGTGTCGTATTCTGTTTCTACTCCTTTCTTAGTCGTAATAAACGCACTGAACTCGTCGTTTCCGGACCGAAGCTCCGTCAAACTCACCGAATCCTGGAGTCAGCAGTGGTATCAGAGCTACGGTACCGATTTAATCAATCTAACAGTCGGTTAAATCACCCAAAGCTCATCAATTTTCGGTTAAACGGGAGTTTTGACGTTAAACAGAGAAAATCATCAAAATAAAGGTCAATTCACGGATGGATTTTGGAATTGAAGCCATCGATCTGTTTGGAATTGTATCGCGCATAATCCCGTGAAGTTTTATCATGAAATTCACACAAATAAAGATTCTGGATCGAAAAAACGTGATTTGGAGTGTTCTTGAGCTGTTAGAAGATTTCCAATCGGATGGCAATCCGATCGGATGGCAATCCGATCGGATGACCATCCGATCCACATCACTATCTTACTTGAAGGTTTATTGAAGATGCTTTCAATCGAATGACAACCCGATCGGATGACCATCCGATCCATGTCTCTATGGGGTGTTTGAAAAATCAAGTTGTTTTCAACGAACGACACTCCGATCGGATGGCAATCCGATCGGATGACCATCCGATCCACAGACACTTGTTGGTTTCCTTTGTAATCCGATCGGATGGCAATCCGATCGGATGACCATCCGATCCATCATACCATTTTGTCCTTCAATCGAATGACAATCCGATCGGATGACCATCCGACACTTGACATTCGACCAGATGATCAAATGCCTAAGAAAAAGGCATTTTTTGATTGCAACGACGAGGAGAGTCTCCAGAAAATATTTTGTGATTGTCAATTTTTTCGGGTTTTTAACAACCAAGCTGGGTTGTTCGGGGACACCGTCGGGGGATTCAGTGTACAGATTTGATGATGCGATCACGGATAGTGGAAATTAGTGGGGTAGTCAGAATACCGATGCAGAATTGTCATATTCTGAAGTATCTGACTATTTATGGGCCAAAATTGTAAAATCCGCAAAGACGAAAAACTGATATTTGTGGCGAATATTGTGATATTCTAGTTTGGTCAAGTTTTTCGGAGAAGAGAATTAGAAACTGAATTCAGATTGAAGGGGAATTCAGTATTAGAGACGTCATAATTTGCAAAAATGAAGGGGAATAAAAATTTCACTATCGTATGTTGAAATTCCGGCATTTTTGAAATTCGTGACACTGCAACAGTATTAGGGTAGTTGTCGACTTCAGATTGTCAGGGGGAATGTGAATCTGATCGTGAGTGTAAGCTTCCGAGTTCAAGAGGATCCGATGTGTTGATATCTGATCGTGGACGAAAGCATCAGAGATCTAAGAGTGATCGTGAATGATAGCCTCTGAGATCTAGATTATCCGAGGAGATGAATCTGATTGTGGAAGAATGCTTCGGAGATCAGATTACATTACCAAGATGATGTGTTTTCCAATGAAGATTTTCTGTTTGTGGAGAATACCGTTTACACGGATCTGTCATTCTTACGGTGCGTTAACGTGGATCACGGTAAACGGGATATCAGATCTTCAGGGGGAATCACGGATTTGAAGTTAACCAGTGGGGTATTTGAAGTTTCTATCAATTGCCGGTTGAGTTTTTGTACATTCTTAGATCGAGCAGGCGGAATGCGAAGATCGTGGTGCTTAGTTGTGATATCAAAAACTAAGCTTGGATGCGGTTAAAGTTGAAGCAGAGGATACTGCATTGATTAGTTTCAAGTTGGTGATTGTTCGTGAAGGTTGCAGTTTAGCAAATCAGAGGAGAGTCGTAAACTGTGCAAAAAGACCTGAAGATTCATTCCAGGGGGAATTTGGATAGTCAGATTTCAAGATACCTGATTGAAGTTGCAGAAAAGTTGAAGATTACAAAATATTCAAACACGGCTCAAGGTTCTCAAAGTTTTAAAGACGATTCGACAGTGACATCCGAGGGGGAATCTGTTGGTGCGTATTTCGTATGTCTGCCACTGTGCGAATAGTTAGCTAGAGCGTGTGTTGAATATTGTATAGAATAGGAGAAAGTTGGACAGGTTTTGTAATTGTCAAAGCCAATCCGATTAGATGGCAATCCGATCGGATGGCAATCCGATCGGATGGCACATGGTGTGAGTTGTCTATAAATAGGGGGTTGGGGCTCCCATTTGGACAAGCTTTTGGTTCCCAGAGGGGACATGCTGTCCAACTGGTCTCGTGGTGCTGTAAACGTTGAATAATCAATAGAGACCAGATTATAAGTGACTGCTCGGTGTCGTATTCTGTTTCTACTCCTTTATTAGTTGTAATAAACGCACCAAACACGTCGTTTCGGGACCGAAGCTCCGTCAAACTCACCGGATCCTGGAGTCAGCAGGATTTCCCTGAAGTCTTTCTCTGAAGACTTGCCGGGACTGCCTCCGAAGAGACAAGTCGTGTTCCATATTGACTTGCTCCCGGGAGCCGCACCCGTGGCCAAGGCACCTTATCGACTTACGCCATCCGAGATGCAAGAATTATCCACGCAACTCTAGGAGTTATTGGATAAGGGATTGATAAGGGCAAGCTTCTTGCGTTGGGGAGCTCCAGTGTTGTTTGTGAAGAAAAAGGATGGAACATTTCGAATGTGCATCGATTAAAGAGAGTTGAATAAATTTATCGTCAAGAACTGGTATCCATTGCCGAGAATTGACGATTTATTCAACCAGTTACAAGGGTCAAGCTATTACTCCAGGATTGACCTTCGGTCTGGCTATCATCAGTTGAGGATTCAAGAGGAAAGCATACCAAAGAGAGCGTTCAGGACTCGTTATGGGCACTGCGAGTTTCTCGTTATGCCGTTTGGATCGACGAACGCACTGTCACACCCCGATTCCCGGTGGGCCCGGATGGGTACACTCGTGACGGTTGGATAACAGTTATCACAATATAATAATATGCAGCGGAAGTATTGGATTAAAATTTATTAAAATAAAGCTTGAATGTATAAAAGTATTACAAGCGTTTGACACAAGCCCACAGGCAGGATTTGAATAAACAGAGCTTTAGACATCATAGGCCTTAAGCATCAGGAGTGCAAATTCCTTAGCCTTCATTCTAGCCGACCCATAGTCCCAGCCTATAATAAGGTTCGGTACCTGCTGTTCAATCTTTTTGAAAATACGTCAGCCAAAGCTGGTAAATACAATTAACTGACTCTTTGGAAAAATAGTTTTTCGAAAACAGTTTTATACATATAGATAACCCGTAGGTGATCTTTTAAATATATCTTGGGATTATCCTTGTTACGAGATTATATACTTGATTATCCCATTGGGTTGTCCGGACATGGTATCATTAACCCCCAATTACAGTAATTATCAAGTAAACGGATTAAACCGTATTCCTACACTTTTGCGCAATCATAGGCGACTTACTTGTGTAATAACGTCCCAAGAGGTATATTTGCCATCCCAAGTTTACACTAAAATAACTCAAGAGTATTTACCTTTTTGCTAGCTTCCAATTAATGAGACTATATTTGGCAAAAATCCGCAAGTCTAAGTATTATTGACCCAAGTCCGATTACCTGGGGGGTACTATAGTCTGGAATGAACAAATTTATTATCTGTTAGAATGTATACGGGCCAAAGGTAGTTCCTTTAGACATAACCCGATACTTAAGAATAGGTTCGCTACATTAAGTGTATACTGAATAGAATGTGGTTTAAACCCAACAAGTACTAGGACTTGTATAATATGGGTAAACATTGTACATTCTGGATTTTGAGAGAAAAAATGATAAGGTTAATGTAGGATCGGTTTTCACTCCGAACGATTGCAAAACGAACGTGTGACGTGCGGAATCCGTACACGAACGTGACCAAACACACGAGAACGTACTACAACCGTGATTCTTATTTATCAATATAACAAGTACAATGCACCGAGAATCACGTTTGAGGACTTTCTCTCTCTAAGCTTAGCTCTCCAAAATGTCAAATGAGCAAAAAGTCTTATATCTAACACTATAGCTCCCTATTTATAGGCCAAGGATATAAGGAAGGTTTCCTTATTTACAGAAATGCCACCTTGCCTTTTCTAATAAAATATAACACTATAAGCCTAGATTTCTTCAGTTTCAGCTACGGTTTTAGATTGACGAAGGCGATAGACATAAATGTACCAACAGACTCCCCCTTGGATATTGCCGCAGTCAATCCGTAGTCAAACTCGTAGCGACTTATCTTTATTTTTCTCGAACAGAATCCCCGTGGATCTGTCTTCAGGCTTCCATTGCTCTTCCTTTCGATCAGACTCCTTTTCTTCAGGATCCCCCTTTCATTAAGCTTCCGTGATTTTGGGATCGACACCTGGTTTTCCGTATACAAGCTCCTCCAGGATAGTTACCTGTCTCCTTGAATACACGCTCCCCCTTGCATTGAGCTTGACTTCAGACTCCCCCCTTAGACTCGGCTGTCGGGATCGTAGTCTGGCTTTCACAGGTTCACACGTTCAGGATCAATTCCTGGCTCTATTCTGCATCTGCTCAGGATTTGGAACCTGGTTAACCTGCACACCCTCTACCTCAACATAAATTTCACAAATTTACAAATTTGACAAATTTAAGAAACCACTTGAAAATATCGTTCAATTATTAACAATTTTTATCAAGATCAAACTTTCTTTTGGAGAGATTTATTTATAACACTTTTCATTTCAAAAATACACTCTTTCAACCCATAGTTGTTCATCATGTTTAGCACTCAGAATTTTGAATATCAGCTCTTCAACATCAATTGTCAAAAATCTTTTTGAATTTTCAAATATCTATACTAAAACACAATCTTTTTGGGTTTTTGTTTTTAGAGAAATGCAGTAAAGAAATATATACAGACAATATTTTTGTGAGTTTGTGTAAGAGGATCATATCAGTTCATGAGACAAATCACTAGCACCATTAAACTTTAAACATTTTAAGTTCTAAACGATTCACATAGATTGGCGATATAGTTGTCCTCTTAAACTCAATCTAAAAACTTTCGAAATGCTTACCGATACGTTAAGGTATATTAATTTTGCACTAAATTCTTATGGACCCCCGATCTCAGCATATCCCCTCATCATGCAATACACTGACTCAAGTAATGCTTTTTGTCACACCCCCAAAATCCACACGCGGAGTATCACCGCTTGGAGGCGCGACTGACCAGGATCAAGCCACCAATCATATTGAACAAGCATGTAGTAGTATATAAAAATCCATCACAATACAATTGGTGTCTAAACAAAACATAGTTTAAGTTGCAAGCGGAAGCATAAAGTTTAAAACCAAGTCATAAGTTTAAGCGTTTCAAATATTTAGCATGGCACACAGCTGTCCATGTCCCACAACGACTCTTCCCACTCCAATGCAAGCTCCATGAGTACCTAACGACCTGCAAGGCATGTAACAACAAATCAACAACAAAGTTGAGCGAGTTCACAGTTGGTTGTTCAGTTAATAAGTTCGTATCAGAAATCGTAAGTTAGTTTCATCACCATGTATTACCCATTATCCTTGATTCCCAACCTTTACGATGTTTAGTGGGGGCTTCCCATTTTGTATGTACTAGACTAGGCGTATCTATAAGTGTCCTTCCCAATCCGAGGACAGTGGTAAGTATGAGTTTACGTAGGTTTTACGTAAGTGCCCTTCCCAATCCGAGGACAGTAGTAAGTATGAGTTTACGTAGGTTTTACGTAAGTGCCCTTCCCAATCCGAGGACAGTAGTAAGTATGAGTTTACGTAGGTTTTACGTAAGTGCCCTTCCTAATCCGAGGACAGTAGTAAGTAGTCTAGCAGTGTTGATAGTATAAGTAGTTATTCAATCCCATTCCCAACCACCGGGAATCCCATGCCTTAGTAAGGGTGTGAACTCACCTCGGTTGCTCGGTTTGACTCTCAAATATAGCTAACAGTCAAGGTCGGTCAATCACGTCCTAGTATGATTACCACTTAGTTTCTTAGTGTCACACCCCGACCACGTAGAACATATGAAACGTGGCGGAAATGTCGGGGAGTGTTGTAACAGAATTAATCGTTTCAAATCCATGGCAATTGAAGTTTCGTTTTATTGATAAAAGTGTTACAATGTCTAATCAATCAAGGAAATACAACAAAATTAACTAGTCTTGCATCTTTTATTGTCACTAAAGACAAAGTCTGCCTATATGTATCTTGATCATCTTATGCAATAGTTCCTGAAAAACACATGTGAAAATAGGTACGTCAGCATAAAAATGCCTGTGAGATACATAGGTTTTGTGAAAATAGGTTCCATGACTTATGTTTGAGAAAATGTTTAGTCATGAACCTTGTAATTTGCTTTTGTTTTGTAAATCATTTGAAAAACAATGAGTTCAGATGATATGTATAAAATAAGTGAATAATGTATGGTTAAATGAATAACCATAGTAAAATGGGTATGTATAAGATAAGTTGTTTGTAAAACAATGTCTTGTGAAAAGTATGTTATTTGTATAAAATGTTATATGTATCAAACTGAAATGATTCAAATAACGCTACAATATGTAATACCATACAAACACTTATATATAGGAAGTACCAGCGGCGTATCCACCATGCTTGTATCATATTACACACGCATCGTTACTTAATCACTTAATCAAACCAAACCAATGTCAAAATGTCTATGTCAAATATCCATGTCAAATGTCTATGTCAAATATCCATGTCAAATGTCTATGTCAAAATATCATGTATGGCAAGTGAAATGTCTCAACTAAACCATATACACAAAAACAAAGTATTGAAGTAAATCTTGGTTTAAATCAAAGTTATGTTTTGTGGGAAATGCATGATCAAATGTCAATCATGTTAAAATGTCTATGCCGAAATGTCTATGTCAAATACGGTTCACACGGTTCACAGATACAAACGGTTCACAAATATCAACGGATCACAGTCAAATGATTACAACGGTTCAATATGTAGTATAATGTGTTCATATGCTGGATAAGCATATGCAACAGAAAAGCAATGCAAAACAATGTTACTAAGTATGCACACAATGGGCATACCTAGCAGGAAATGTCATGTAAAACAATGTACTAAGTACGCACACAATGGGCATACATAGCATGAAATGTACTGAAATCATGTACTATAATGTACTAATGAACATAGCAAGTATATGATGTCAAAACAGGAAAGCATGAAAGTAACAAGTAGGCACATGTGTTCCACCCCAAAACAGTTTGGAAAACAGTAAAAGAGGGGTCTATGTACTCACTTGAGATTGCTCAGTTGTCAAAAGATAACCACCAAGTAATGCTATAGATCTCGGAATCAAACGGCACCTAGTATAGGTAACTATGTTAATAAACCGGACCTATCTCGGAAGACTGAGTAGCATTAGGGTTTGTAAACCAAATGAGTGTCGGAACTCACGTGATATGGTTTAACAAAGCCTACATGCTAAATGAAACTTAACATAATTGTTTACGACCCATTACGACCCGTTTAGGAAGCTTATGCTACTTTAACGCGTCGTGCGCGTGAAACGCGTTTGGACCGCCTAACTAGTCCTATGACAAGTATTATATGCCTAAACATGTTACATAATCAGTTACGTGACAAAAGTTTAGGTTACATATGCTAAATTACCAATTATGTATGAAAAGGGTATTCTGGTAATTTACCTAAGGCATATAAACTACCTATCATACAACTACTTAAACGTCGTGACCATAAGGTATAACCTCGGAAGGTTATTCCCTACACTATGGTCACCTAATGTGTTTGGTCGGATCCTAATGATCGACCAAACTGGGTCGGGTTCGAGGTATAAGCGATTTATTAGATCGCTTACCCTACGACCCTAGACAACGTGGTAATCAGTAGGCATAGTCCCAAGGGACTATGACCATCGTGATTACAATCACGTTGCGAAGTTCTAACGAACTTCGCATTGACCATTACTGGTCAACGCTGAAAGTCAAACAAAGTTTGACTTTCTGACTCGAAAAGCAGTAAAAATAAGGAAAAGAACGAAAGAATACTTACGAAGGGTCCCCGAATGCTAATCCCGATCCAAGAACTCAGGTATGAAACAATGGTTTCAACTTAGAGCTCTCAAATTAGAATTCTTGTGCTTTAAAACAATGAAAGGCATGGGGTATATATAGTTTTCGGGTAACCGTTAGGATCGTTTCTTGAATAACGTGATCGAATCTCGTGCGTACACTTGTCGAAATGTTATGGAACCACATATGCTCCTTAACTTAATGACACATCATCTCAAAACATGTGGTTAAGGATTAATTGGTTGCAACTTGCAATTAGAAACATTGAATCTGCCAGAACAGTCAGTCGCGTAGCGCGACGGATAAGCCTCATGGGCTCGCGCTACGCGAGCACCTCTCCTGAATCAGCAAGTTTTGAAAGTTGGCAGCTATGGTCCCTGTTGTGTTTTAAGCGATTTTCGATGCGTTTGAACCCCGTTAACCTCATTTCAAGGCTCTAAAATGAAGTTAAAGTATAGGGAACTCAAAACACACTCAAAAATATCTCGGATGTCGGTTCGTTTGGCCGTACGAACGCGATGTTCGCTTAATTACGACGGAATGCGCATAAGCGCGAAAAACGATCCAAATGACGAAACGAATGGATTTTTCTTAAGGAGAACACTAAAATAAAATGTAGTCATGCTTACATAAATTTTTAGATGTCCAGATGTATTCAGAACGTAAGTTATGCGCGAAAATGCAAACTTGTGCACTTTTTGACACTTTTAGTCCCTGAATGACACAAAAGTTTATTTTAGCATACCGAACCCCTCAAAGCCTATTTCTAAGCTATGTAAAGGATATTTATGGTATGTTTAACTTATGGTCATGTTCCGGAATGTCCGTTACAGTTCAAATTGACATACTTTCGCAGTTTGTCAAGTTTAGTCCCTGTAAACGAATTAACTTTGATTTCACCACACCAAACCTTCCAAAACTTATATCTAAGTTATGTAAAGGTTATTTAAGGTATGTTAAGCCCATTTCACTATTCCGGAGTGTTCGTTGCATTAAACTGGTTATATTTACGCATCAGTGCGTGTATAACCTTCCAGAAAGCGATTTAGAGCTTGAAATCGAACAAGAGTTGATATGTGTAAATGATACACATATTTTTACAAATCCCAAGTATGAAATACAATATTTCACTGGTTGGGCATTTGTTTGATGGTTGAAATGACACAGGTGTTACAGTCTCCCCTACTTTAGGAAATTTCGTCCCGAAATTAATTCGTAGGAGTCTGTCTATGACTTTGTTTCAAATAGTCATCAAAGATATGTAAAGCATAATCTGATTATTTTCCTCAACGGATATTTTTCAGAAGCGAAAATGAACGAACAGGGTCATTTTCTTCAACGGGTTCTTCGGAAATGGAAAATAAAGGAATTAACTAAACGGATATACATTTCCCTCAACGGATATTCTTCAGAACGAAAATGAACAAACGGGGTCATTTTCAACGGTTGCTTCCTCAGAGTTGGAAATGAAGGATTACACAACGGATATTCATTTCCTCAACGGATAAATCTTCAGAAACGAAAATGAACTAACGGAGTCATTTTCAACGGTTGCTTCCTCAGAGTTGGAAATGAAGGATTACACAACGGATATTCATTTCCTCAACGGATAAATCTTCAGAAACGAAAATGAACTAACGGAGTCATTTTCAACGGTTGCTTCCTCAGAGTTGGAAATGAAGGATTACACAACGGATATTCATTTCCTCAACGGATAAATCTTCAGAAACGAAAATGAACTAACGGAGTCATTTTCAACGGTTGCTTCCTCAGAGTTGGAAATGAAGGATTTCACAACGGATATTCATTTCCTCAACGGATATTCTTTAGAACGAAAATGAATGGATAATTCATTTTCCTCAACGGTTATTCTTCAGAATGGAAATGAAAAGATAAACAACGGATATTCATTTCCTCAACGGATATTCTTCAGAAGTGAAAAATGAATAGCTAGTTCTTTTTTCCTCAACGGATGCTTCATCAGAATTGGAAATGAATAGGGTTAACTCTTGATACATGATAGAACTTGCTGTGATTTCTGTGCACTAAATTCCATAATTATGTATGCATCCATAATTACGTAATTCCTTGCACAGTCCGCACAGTTTGTTTTGAAATGTTGTGGGGAAAGATATCAAACCTGAGATGAGAGTGACTAGACTACCATAGGGTCCTTTTAATTAGATCAACAGAGGGTCTTCTTAATTAGGCCACTAAGGAGTCCTTTCAGCTACATCATCACATGATATCCCTAACCAGATTTTTGGATCAATCTGTTTAACTAGACCACTAAAGGGGTCTAATTATGAAGTAGTACATTATAATCCAAGGGACTTTAACTACAACGTAGAAGTCCATTAAGGATTTAAGTAGTACCTTTGGGTATCCTACTATGAATCTCTTGCACAAAGATATGTAAGATTTTACGAGGATTTGAATAATATAAATTGGATCACATGACACATAAAGGATAACACATAAGCACATAACCACATAATTGTTTAATTGTTATTTTCTTGTTATTGATTGCTATTAACTTGGCGCCTCGTACATCGTCTCTCTTGGAAGAAACGGGTACTTAGGATTTTCGTGGAAACGCAAGAGATTATACAAGGGAAGAAATTTGGAAGTAGTCTGTTCTTCAAGGAATGCGGTTCCTTGATTGTCGGTATTGTAGGGGATATGTTTATACATGCAACCACATAAACATATTGAAATGTAAATGAAAGATTTATTTATAAACAACAATAACAACAACTGTTTCATAGATTGTGTTAAAAGAAAATAATACACAAGGCTCGATTATTTCCTAAACAGCGTTATCTTCTGTCGGTCAGATACTCATCCCTGCGCTGGATTTGCATCAGCAAGTCTTGGGCAATTTCTACTAAAATGGCCCATCTCGCCACAGTTGTAGCAAGATCCCAGTGGGAAACGAGCTTGAGCAGGATTGTTGTTAATCTGATTTGGTGCTGCTGCTGTTGGGCAAACCCTCGCTGTATGACCTATAAGTCCGCAAACTTGGCATGTGCGGCACTTCACACCAGCATGATGATGTAGGCCACATTGGTTGCACAAGGGTGCAGTTCCTTTGTAGGGTTTCCTGGCAGGGGGTTGAGCTGGTTGGTTGGGGACGGCTTGATCATTGTGAGCGACCACGGCGAAGTTCTGAGAAGCCTTTCGCTTCTTTGACTTCTTAGAGGATCCAGTCTGTTCATCCATGGTCTTTGATTCCTCGATTGGTTTCGATTCCTCGACCAGTTTCTTGTCACCCTTTCGGAAAAGCTTACGTTTCCTGATCTGCGATTCAGTCAAGGTTGCAGATAACTCAATGGCCTGCCTAACAGTAGTAGGGTTGCTACCAGTCAAAATGTCTTGTATTGAGTCGGGAAGGCCATCAATGTACTTTTCGATCGCCTTATCCAAAGGCGTGACCATGTTTGGGCATAACAGACTTAACTCCTCATAACGGTCCGTGTAGGCTCGATGCTCACCGCTGTCTTGCTTAAGATCATCAAATTCCCTTTCCAAAGCCCTGATCTCGTGACGAGGACAAAACTCCTTCATCATGAGAGCCCTAAGTTCGGCCCATGTCTGTGCTAGAGCAACTTCTGCACCACGATCTCTCATAACCCCATTCCACCACGTAAGGGCTCTCTTCTGGAACACACTCGAAGCAAACTCGACCTTGCGATTGTCAGGACACTGCACATGGCGGAAAGTATTCTCAATGCTCTCAAACCATTGAAGAAGCCCTGTCGCTCCCTCGGAACCACTAAACTTGAGTGGTTTCGCCGAGTTAAAACTCTTGAAATTGCATGGACCATTGTTGTTGTTGTTGGCTTGATTCCATAGAGCAAAGAGGTTTGGGAACTGAGCAGCCATTTGCTGCGCAATGATTTCTGCCAATTCGGCAGTCGCTATCTGGCTTTCGCGTCGAGGAGGCATTCTAAAAGAGGAAACATGAAATGAAACGAGTGAGAGGATTAGACGAAAAGAATGAGATGAAACAAATCTGATGAAAGCAAGGATAGTGGTCATTTGTTTGTTACTACAAAGCAACAAACGACCCGGTGAAAAGTAAATAGGTCAAAAATAATGTATTGCGAAGATATGCTCGCCTATAAGTGAACACTCATCCCAAGAATTCCCAGGTAAGCACAACTGGTCTCGCGTCTGATGAGATGTATACGAAGTGCTTGCCTAGACAGAAAACCCAGAATACAGGCATTCACCCTTCCAGTTTGCACGTGTTCACATTATTTAAAACCCAAAACCTTGACGAGATTTTGAAAACTCAAAGGGGTTCAAAACCTTATAACAGAGGGTTCAAAACCTAGTAATCAATCATCCTAGAACAGATGATTAGTTTTCAAAGCGGTTTTGAAATTTATGTTCTTGTTGTGGTCGTCGCCTAAGGATAGGTGACAGTATTGTTTTATGACTAAACGCAAGTAAACTCGCGTTAGGGTCCTAAGAAGGTTATAGACTAGGTCAAAGCATTACTAATAACCTAATTCCCTATAACCATTGGCTCTGATACCATCTTTTCTGTCACACCCGACCACGTAGAACATATGAAACGTGGCGGAAATGTCGGGGAGTGTTGTAACAGAATTAATCGTTTCAAATCCATGGCAATTGAAGTTTCGTTTTATTGATAAAAGTGTTACAATGTCTAATCAATCAAGGAAATACAACAAAATTAACTAGTCTTGCATCTTTTATTGTCACTAAAGCCAAAGTCTGCCTATATGTATCTTGATCATCTTATGCAATAGTTCCTGAAAAACACATGTGAAAATAGGTACGTCAGCATAAAAATGCCTGTGAGATACATAGGTTTTGTGAAAATAGGTTCCATGACTTATGTTTGAGAAAATGTTTAGTCATGAACCTTGTAATTTGCTTTTGTTTTGTAAATCATTTGAAAAACAATGAGTTCAGATGATATGTATAAAATAAGTGAATAATGTATGGTTAAATGAATAACCATAGTAAAATGGGTATGTATAAGATAAGTTGTTTGTAAAACAATGTCTTGTGAAAAGTATGTTATTTGTATAAAATGTTATATGTATCAAACTGAAATGATTCAAATAACGCTACAATATGTAATACCATACAAACACTTATATATAGGAAGTACCAGCGGCGTATCCACCATGCTTGTATCATATTACACACGCATCGTTACTTAATCACTTAATCAAACCAAACCAATGTCAAAATGTCTATGTCAAATATCCATGTCAAATGTCTATGTCAAATATCCATGTCAAATGTCTATGTCAAAATATCATGTATGGAAAGTGAAATGTCTCAACTAAACCATATACACAAAAACAAAGTATTGAAGTAAATCTTGGTTTAAATCAAAGTTATGTTTTGTGGGAAATGCATGATCAAATGTCAATCATGTTAAAATGTCTATGCCGAAATGTCTATGTCAAATACGGTTCACACGGTTCACAGATACAAACGGTTCACAGATATCAACGGATCACAGTCAAATGATTACAACGGTTCAATATGTAGTATAATGTGTTCATATGCTGGATAAGCATATGCAACAGAAAAGCAATGCAAAACAATGTTACTAAGTATGCACACAATGGGCATACCTAGCAGGAAATGTCATGTAAAACAATGTACTAAGTACGCACACAATGGGCATACATAGCATGAAATGTACTGAAATCATGTACTATAATGTACTAATGAACATAGCAAGTATATGATGTCAAAACAGGAAAGCATGAAAGTAACAAGTAGGCACATGTGTTCCACCCCAAAACAGTTTGGAAAACAGTAAAAGAGGGGTCTATGTACTCACTTGAGATTGCTCAGTTGTCAAAAGATAACCACCAAGTAATGCTATAGATCTCGGAATCAAACGGCACCTAGTATAGGTAACTATGTTAATAAACCGGACCTATCTCGGAAGACTGAGTAGCATTAGGGTTTGTAAACCAAATGAGTGTCGGAACTCACGTGATATGGTTTAACAAAGCCTACATGCTAAATGAAACTTAACATAATTGTTTACGACCCATTACGACCCGTTTAGGAAGCTTATGCTACTTTAACGCGTCGTGCGCGTGAAACGCGTTTGGACCGCCTAACTAGTCCTATGACAAGTATTATATGCCTAAACATGTTACATAATCAGTTACATGACAAAAGTTTAGGTTACATATGCTAAATTACCAATTATGTATGAAAAGGGTATTCTGGTAATTTACCTAAGGCATATAAACTACCTATCATACAACTACTTAAACGTCGTGACCATAAGGTATAACCTCGGAAGGTTATTCCCTACACTATGGTCACCTAATGTGTTTGGTCGGATCCTAATGATCGACCAAACTGGGTCGGGTTCGAGGTATAAGCGATTTATTAGATCGCTTACCCTACGACCCTAGACAACGTGGTAATCAGTAGGCATAGTCCCAAGGGACTATGACCATCGTGATTACAATCACGTTGCGAAGTTCTAACGAACTTCGCATTGACCATTACTGGTCAACGCTGAAAGTCAAACAAAGTTTGACTTTCTGACTCGAAAAGCAGTAAAAATAAGGAAAAGAACGAAAGAATACTTACGAAGGGTCCCCGAATGCTAATCCCGATCCAAGAACTCAGGTATGAAACAATGGTTTCAACTTAGAGCTCTCAAATTAGAATTCTTGTGCTTTAAAACAATGAAAGGCATGGGGTATATATAGTTTTCGGGTAACCGTTAGGATCGTTTCTTGAATAACGTGATCGAATCTCGTGCGTACACTTGTCGAAATGTTATGGAACCACATATGCTCCTTAACTTAATGACACATCATCTCAAAACATGTGGTTAAGGATTAATTGGTTGCAACTTGCAATTAGAAACATTGAATCTGCCAGAACAGTCAGTCGCGTAGCGCGACGGATAAGCCTCATGGGCTCGCGCTACGCGAGCACCTCTCCTGAATCAGCAAGTTTTGAAAGTTGGCAGCTATGGTCCCTGTTGTGTTTTAAGCGATTTTCGATGCGTTTGAACCCCGTTAACCTCATTTCAAGGCTCTAAAATGAAGTTAAAGTATAGGGAACTCAAAACACACTCAAAAATATCTCGGATGTCGGTTCGTTTGGCCGTACGAACGCGATGTTCGCTTAATTACGACGGAATGCGCATAAGCGCGAAAAACGATCCAAATGACGAAACGAATGGATTTTTCTTAAGGCGAACACTAAAATAAAATGTAGTCATGCTTACATAAATTTTTAGATGTCCAGATGTATTCAGAACGTAAGTTATGCGCGAAAATGCAAACTTGTGCACTTTTTGACACTTTTAGTCCCTGAATGACACAAAAGTTTATTTTAGCATACCGAACCCCTCAAAGCCTATTTCTAAGCTATGTAAAGGATATTTATGGTATGTTTAACTTATGGTCATGTTCCGGAATGTCCGTTACAGTTCAAATTGACATACTTTCGCAGTTTGTCAAGTTTAGTCCCTGTAAACGAATTAACTTTGATTTCACCACACCAAACCTTCCAAAACTTATATCTAAGTTATGTAAAGGTTATTTAAGGTATGTTAAGCCCATTTCACTATTCCGGAGTGTTCGTTGCATTAAACTGGTTATATTTACGCATCAGTGCGTGTATAACCTTCCAGAAAGCGATTTAGAGCTTGAAATCGAACAAGAGTTGATATGTGTAAATGATACACATATTTTTACAAATCCCAAGTATGAAATACAATATTTCACTGGTTGGGCATTTGTTTGATGGTTGAAATGACACAGGTGTTACAGTCTCCCCTACTTTAGGAAATTTCGTCCCGAAATTAATTCGTAGGAGTCTGTCTATGACTTTGTTTCAAATAGTCATCAAAGATATGTAAAGCATAATCTGATTATTTTCCTCAACGGATATTTTTCAGAAGCGAAAATGAACGAACAGGGTCATTTTCTTCAACGGGTTCTTCGGAAATGGAAAATAAAGGAATTAACTAAACGGATATACATTTCCCTCAACGGATATTCTTCAGAACGAAAATGAACAAACGGGGTCATTTTCAACGGTTGCTTCCTCAGAGTTGGAAATGAAGGATTACACAACGGATATTCATTTCCTCAACGGATAAATCTTCAGAAACGAAAATGAACTAACGGAGTCATTTTCAACGGTTGCTTCCTCAGAGTTGGAAATGAAGGATTACACAACGGATATTCATTTCCTCAACGGATAAATCTTCAGAAACGAAAATGAACTAACGGAGTCATTTTCAACGGTTGCTTCCTCAGAGTTGGAAATGAAGGATTACACAACGGATATTCATTTCCTCAATGGATAAATCTTCAGAAACGAAAATGAACTAACGGAGTCATTTTCAACGGTTGCTTCCTCAGAGTTGGAAATGAAGGATTACACAACGGATATTCATTTCCTCAACGGATAAATCTTCAGAAACGAAAATGAACTAACGGAGTCATTTTCAACGGTTGCTTCCTCAGAGTTGGAAATGAAGGATTTCACAACGGATATTCATTTCCTCAACGGATATTCTTTAGAACGAAAATGAATGGATAATTCATTTTCCTCAACGGTTATTCTTCAGAATGGAAATGAAAAGATAAACAACGGATATTCATTTCCTCAACGGATATTCTTCAGAAGTGAAAAATGAATAGCTAGTTCTTTTTTCCTCAACGGATGCTTCATCAGAATTGGAAATGAATAGGGTTAACTCTTGATACATGATAGAACTTGCTGTGATTTCTGTGCACTAAATTCCATAATTATGTATGCATCCATAATTACGTAATTCCTTGCACAGTCCGCACAGTTTGTTTTGAAATGTTGTGGGGAAAGATATCAAACCTGAGATGAGAGTGACTAGACTACCATAGGGTCCTTTTAATTAGATCAACAGAGGGTCTTCTTAATTAGGCCACTAAGGAGTCCTTTCAGCTACATCATCACATGATATCCCTAACCAGATTTTTGGATCAATCTGTTTAACTAGACCACTAAAGGGGTCTAATTATGAAGTAGTACATTATAATCCAAGGGACTTTAACTACAACGTAGAAGTCCATTAAGGATTTAAGTAGTACCTTTGGGTATCCTACTATGAATCTCTTGCACAAAGATATGTAAGATTTTACGAGGATTTGAATAATATAAATTGGATCACATGACACATAAAGGATAACACATAAGCACATAACCACATAATTGTTTAATTGTTATTTTCTTGTTATTGATTGCTATTAACTTGGCGCCTCGTACATCGTCTCTCTTGGAAGAAACGGGTACTTAGGATTTTCGTGGAAACGCAAGAGATTATACAAGGGAAGAAATTTGGAAGTAGTCTGTTCTTCAAGGAATGCGGTTCCTTGATTGTCGGTATTGTAGGGGATATGTTTATACATGCAACCACATAAACATATTGAAATGTAAATGAAAGATTTATTTATAAACAACAATAACAACAACTGTTTCATAGATTGTGTTAAAAGAAAATAATACACAAGGCTCGATTATTTCCTAAACAGCGTTATCTTCTGTCGGTCAGATACTCATCCCTGCGCTGGATTTGCATCAGCAAGTCTTGGGCAATTTCTACTAAAATGGCCCATCTCGCCACAGTTGTAGCAAGATCCCAGTGGGAAACGAGCTTGAGCAGGATTGTTGTTAATCTGATTTGGTGCTGCTGCTGTTGGGCAAACCCTCGCTGTATGACCTATAAGTCCGCAAACTTGGCATGTGCGGCACTTCACACCAGCATGATGATGTAGGCCACATTGGTTGCACAAGGGTGCAGTTCCTTTGTAGGGTTTCCTGGCAGGGGGTTGAGCTGGTTGGTTGGGGACGGCTTGATCATTGTGAGCGACCACGGCGAAGTTCTGAGAAGCCTTTCGCTTCTTTGACTTCTTAGAGGATCCAGTCTGTTCATCCATGGTCTTTGATTCCTCGATTGGTTTCGATTCCTCGACCAGTTTCTTGTCACCCTTTCGGAAAAGCTTACGTTTCCTGATCTGCGATTCAGTCAAGGTTGCAGATAACTCAATGGCCTGCCTAACAGTAGTAGGGTTGCTACCAGTCAAAATGTCTTGTATTGAGTCGGGAAGGCCATCAATGTACTTTTCGATCGCCTTATCCAAAGGCGTGACCATGTTTGGGCATAACAGACTTAACTCCTCATAACGGTCCGTGTAGGCTCGATGCTCACCGCTGTCTTGCTTAAGATCATCAAATTCCCTTTCCAAAGCCCTGATCTCGTGACGAGGACAAAACTCCTTCATCATGAGAGCCCTAAGTTCGGCCCATGTCTGTGCTAGAGCAACTTCTGCACCACGATCTCTCATAACCCCATTCCACCACGTAAGGGCTCTCTTCTGGAACACACTCGAAGCAAACTCGACCTTGCGATTGTCAGGACACTGCACATGGCGGAAAGTATTCTCAATGCTCTCAAACCATTGAAGAAGCCCTGTCGCTCCCTCGGAACCACTAAACTTGAGTGGTTTCGCCGAGTTAAAACTCTTGAAATTGCATGGACCATTGTTGTTGTTGTTGGCTTGATTCCATAGAGCAAAGAGGTTTGGGAACTGAGCAGCCATTTGCTGCGCAATGATTTCTGCCAATTCGGCAGTCGCTATCTGGCTTTCGCGTCGAGGAGGCATTCTAAAAGAGGAAACATGAAATGAAACGAGTGAGAGGATTAGACGAAAAGAATGAGATGAAACAAATCTGATGAAAGCAAGGATAGTGGTCATTTGTTTGTTACTACAAAGCAACAAACGACCCGGTGAAAAGTAAATAGGTCAAAAATAATGTATTGCGAAGATATGCTCGCCTATAAGTGAACACTCATCCCAAGAATTCCCAGGTAAGCACAACTGGTCTCGCGTCTGATGAGATGTATACGAAGTGCTTGCCTAGACAGAAAACCCAGAATACAGGCATTCACCCTTCCAGTTTGCACGTGTTCACATTATTTAAAACCCAAAACCTTGACGAGATTTTGAAAACTCAAAGGGGTTCAAAACCTTATAACAGAGGGTTCAAAACCTAGTAATCAATCATCCTAGAACAGATGATTAGTTTTCAAAGCGGTTTTGAAATTTATGTTCTTGTTGTGGTCGTCGCCTAAGGATAGGTGACAGTATTGTTTTATGACTAAACGCAAGTAAACTCGCGTTAGGGTCCTAAGAAGGTTATAGACTAGGTCAAAGCATTACTAATAACCTAATTCCCTATAACCATTGGCTCTGATACCATCTTTTCTGTCACACCCGACCACGTAGAACATATGAAACGTGGCGGAAATGTCGGGGAGTGTTGTAACAGAATTAATCGTTTCAAATCCATGGCAATTGAAGTTTCGTTTTATTGATAAAAGTGTTACAATGTCTAATCAATCAAGGAAATACAACAAAATTAACTAGTCTTGCATCTTTTATTGTCACTAAAGCCAAAGTCTGCCTATATGTATCTTGATCATCTTATGCAATAGTTCCTGAAAAACACATGTGAAAATAGGTACGTCAGCATAAAAATGCCTGTGAGATACATAGGTTTTGTGAAAATAGGTTCCATGACTTATGTTTGAGAAAATGTTTAGTCATGAACCTTGTAATTTGCTTTTGTTTTGTAAATCATTTGAAAAACAATGAGTTCAGATGATATGTATAAAATAAGTGAATAATGTATGGTTAAATGAATAACCATAGTAAAATGGGTATGTATAAGATAAGTTGTTTGTAAAACAATGTCTTGTGAAAAGTATGTTATTTGTATAAAATGTTATATGTATCAAACTGAAATGATTCAAATAACGCTACAATATGTAATACCATACAAACACTTATATATAGGAAGTACCAGCGGCGTATCCACCATGCTTGTATCATATTACACACGCATCGTTACTTAATCACTTAATCAAACCAAACCAATGTCAAAATGTCTATGTCAAATATCCATGTCAAATGTCTATGTCAAATATCCATGTCAAATGTCTATGTCAAAATATCATGTATGGCAAGTGAAATGTCTCAACTAAACCATATACACAAAAACAAAGTATTGAAGTAAATCTTGGTTTAAATCAAAGTTATGTTTTGTGGGAAATGCATGATCAAATGTCAATCATGTTAAAATGTCTATGCCGAAATGTCTATGTCAAATACGGTTCACACGGTTCACAGATACAAACGGTTCACAGATATCAACGGATCACAGTCAAATGATTACAACGGTTCAATATGTAGTATAATGTGTTCATATGCTGGATAAGCATATGCAACAGAAAAGCAATGCAAAACAATGTTACTAAGTATGCACACAATGGGCATACCTAGCAGGAAATGTCATGTAAAACAATGTACTAAGTACGCACACAATGGGCATACATAGCATGAAATGTACTGAAATCATGTACTATAATGTACTAATGAACATAGCAAGTATATGATGTCAAAACAGGAAAGCATGAAAGTAACAAGTAGGCACATGTGTTCCACCCCAAAACAGTTTGGAAAACAGTAAAAGAGGGGTCTATGTACTCACTTGAGATTGCTCAGTTGTCAAAAGATAACCACCAAGTAATGCTATAGATCTCGGAATCAAACGGCACCTAGTATAGGTAACTATGTTAATAAACCGGACCTATCTCGGAAGACTGAGTAGCATTAGGGTTTGTAAACCAAATGAGTGTCGGAACTCACGTGATATGGTTTAACAAAGCCTACATGCTAAATGAAACTTAACATAATTGTTTACGACCCATTACGACCCGTTTAGGAAGCTTATGCTACTTTAACGCGTCGTGCGCGTGAAACGCGTTTGGACCGCCTAACTAGTCCTATGACAAGTATTATATGCCTAAACATGTTACATAATCAGTTACGTGACAAAAGTTTAGGTTACATATGCTAAATTACCAATTATGTATGAAAAGGGTATTCTGGTAATTTACCTAAGGCATATAAACTACCTATCATACAACTACTTAAACGTCGTGACCATAAGGTATAACCTCGGAAGGTTATTCCCTACACTATGGTCACCTAATGTGTTTGGTCGGATCCTAATGATCGACCAAACTGGGTCGGGTTCGAGGTATAAGCGATTTATTAGATCGCTTACCCTACGACCCTAGACAACGTGGTAATCAGTAGGCATAGTCCCAAGGGACTATGACCATCGTGATTACAATCACGTTGCGAAGTTCTAACGAACTTCGCATTGACCATTACTGGTCAACGCTGAAAGTCAAACAAAGTTTGACTTTCTGACTCGAAAAGCAGTAAAAATAAGGAAAAGAACGAAAGAATACTTACGAAGGGTCCCCGAATGCTAATCCCGATCCAAGAACTCAGGTATGAAACAATGGTTTCAACTTAGAGCTCTCAAATTAGAATTCTTGTGCTTTAAAACAATGAAAGGCATGGGGTATATATAGTTTTCGGGTAACCGTTAGGATCGTTTCTTGAATAACGTGATCGAATCTCGTGCGTACACTTGTCGAAATGTTATGGAACCACATATGCTCCTTAACTTAATGACACATCATCTCAAAACATGTGGTTAAGGATTAATTGGTTGCAACTTGCAATTAGAAACATTGAATCTGCCAGAACAGTCAGTCGCGTAGCGCGACGGATAAGCCTCATGGGCTCGCGCTACGCGAGCACCTCTCCTGAATCAGCAAGTTTTGAAAGTTGGCAGCTATGGTCCCTGTTGTGTTTTAAGCGATTTTCGATGCGTTTGAACCCCGTTAACCTCATTTCAAGGCTCTAAAATGAAGTTAAAGTATAGGGAACTCAAAACACACTCAAAAATATCTCGGATGTCGGTTCGTTTGGCCGTACGAACGCGATGTTCGCTTAATTACGACGGAATGCGCATAAGCGCGAAAAACGATCCAAATGACGAAACGAATGGATTTTTCTTAAGGCGAACACTAAAATAAAATGTAGTCATGCTTACATAAATTTTTAGATGTCCAGATGTATTCAGAACGTAAGTTATGCGCGAAAATGCAAACTTGTGCACTTTTTGACACTTTTAGTCCCTGAATGACACAAAAGTTTATTTTAGCATACCGAACCCCTCAAAGCCTATTTCTAAGCTATGTAAAGGATATTTATGGTATGTTTAACTTATGGTCATGTTCCGGAATGTCCGTTACAGTTCAAATTGACATACTTTCGCAGTTTGTCAAGTTTAGTCCCTGTAAACGAATTAACTTTGATTTCACCACACCAAACCTTCCAAAACTTATATCTAAGTTATGTAAAGGTTATTTAAGGTATGTTAAGCCCATTTCACTATTCCGGAGTGTTCGTTGCATTAAACTGGTTATATTTACGCATCAGTGCGTGTATAACCTTCCAGAAAGCGATTTAGAGCTTGAAATCGAACAAGAGTTGATATGTGTAAATGATACACATATTTTTACAAATCCCAAGTATGAAATACAATATTTCACTGGTTGGGCATTTGTTTGATGGTTGAAATGACACAGGTGTTACACTTAGTGACTTCAAAATAGAGCACAAAGTTCCTACACGTATCTATCACATAACATGCATCACTTTAACGGTTTATTCCCATATAAACTTCCCATCTATACCCGTTCATAAGAAAACATACGATATTGCACATAACACATATAACATGTTATATCATTCACAGATAACATACCCGACATTTAGACACGCAATTTACGACTTAAGTCATTTCAGCCTTTATATTCAAAACTGGGCTGTTTTCGGGGACTTTAATAAAATAGTTAACTTATTCCAAAAATTCCCAACTTTTTATAGAAAGTCTTAAACGATCCAAATATTATTGTGAAAAAATATCGGGATCCAATTCATTACCAATATTTTACTAAAAATCATTTTCCGGACTGAACTCAGATTTATCTTTTTTTGACTGCAGTCCACGGAATAATTTATTTAAAATTCTTCGTAAGTTCAATTTATGAAATTCTAGTGGGGTAATTACAAACACATCAGTTGTCATCTACTGTACAAATTCCATGATCTGATTCATCATAGATTTCTAGTTATGACCAAAAACACATCACCCATTTACTGCAGCAAAAACTCAGCTTCAACTGCTGTTTTTAAAAGGGTCTTTAAAAATAGTAAACGAAGTCCAAAAATTATGATTCCAGTGCCATTAGAACCGTATTTCATAATACATAAATCTAGAGTTTAGAAAATACATTTTCTGCTTTATTAAGGTTCGGTTACAGTCAACTGAAGTTGGCTGTAATCATCAAACAACAAACTGTTTTCAGCTTTTAACATTCTAAAGTGTGTTCGATTGATTCCGTTAATATGTTTAGTGATCACAACAACATCAAACATCAATATTAACAAGTAAATCAGCAAATAATCAGTAACATCTCAAGACAACATCATACTAACATAAATACATCATGTTTCATCTTCTTGTTTAAACCCTTTTTAGTGTTCTTGTAGATTTCACATATTACATCTTTCTCTACACAAAATGGACATGAACAAGGGTTAAATAGAGACTTACTACTAGCTTAAAGCTAGGGGTGATTCTCTAGTGCAAAAGATGAAGAAGAAAAGATGGTGAAGAAGGCAAGAACAAAGCTCCTTTGAATGCTCTTCAACTTGCAACCTCCATGGATCACTTTGAAGCTTTGTATGGAATTTGATGTTGGAGAAGATGAAGATGTTGAAGTGATGGTGGTGGGTTCGGTTATGAAGGACCGAAAATGAGAGAGAGGAGAGTGAGGATGGAGTGTAATCTTTGCATTTTTTGGATACTTACACAAGCCAAATCAAATAAACAATTAGATTAAAATCAAGTAGGAGATAGCAAGTATGGTGAATGATATGGGGGGGGGGGGGTCCACAAGGACCGAAATTTCGGTTGGGGGGGGTATATTTGCAAAGATTTCAACTAAATGTAAAAGATAGTTAGATGGTAAGTAATGTGGTGATATATGCTAGTTATTGGGTTTTTAGTGGGTGTTATGGTAGACGGGGATCAAGACTAGCCAAAAATAATAACACAATGTATTTGGCAAATATTTGGTGTTCCGGGAAATGTCCGGTTGTTCGGTCGGATACTGTTCCGTTAAATTGTTTAATTGTTCCGTAAGGCGTCTTATATATATATATATATATATATATATATATTTTTGTAACACTTTTAATTCCTAATACATAGGAAAATATTCAGGACCATTTAGTCAAGTTTTCTGCACAAGCCAAGTACGTTAACAAACACATGTAAGTATGACACAGTCATCAGAGAGCAGTTAAATGATTCAGCACATTCATCACGCACTTTAATTATCATAAATAAATTGTACAGATACATGGAATTTCGAGGGTTGTCACATTCTCCCCCTGTTAAGAAAATTTCGCCCCAAAATTTAGTGCGTGGTTACTGAGGAAGCTAGTTATGTTGCGTTGGTTTCCTGGTTTTCCTGGGGTGTCACATCACCCCCCCGTTGATTTGGAATTTCGTCCCGAAATTCTGCAGTAGCTTCAGCCTCAGTAGTGGTTGCATTTTTCTTAAACAACTGGGGATACTTGAGTTTCATTTGGTCTTCTCGTTCCCAGGTATACTCTGGGCCACGACGGGAATTCCAACGAACTCGAACAAGAGGTATTCTAGTGCGCTTGAGAACCTTAACGTCTCGGTCTGTGATTTCAACTGGTTCCTCGACGAATCGCAACTGATCGTCGATAGTGAGCTCCTTCAAAGGAACTATAAGGGTCTCATCTGACAGAAACTTCTTCAGATTTGACACATGAAAAACGTCGTGAACTCCACTGAGTTTTGCGGGTAGGTTCAGTCTGTAGGCCACTTTGCCTATTTTCTCGATGATTTCGAATGGTCCGAAATAACGCAGATTGAGTTTGCCTAGTTTGCCAAAATGGACTACACCTTTCCAAGGTGAGACTTTGAGTAGCACCCGGTCCCCAACTTGGAACTCGAGTGGCTTTCTTCCCTTATCAGCATAGCTTTTCTGACGGTCATGCGCTGCCGCCATTCGCTGTCGTATCTGAGCAATTCTCTCGGTTGTGTCTCCTACAAGTTCTGGGCCAGTGATTTGACTGTCACCCACCTCTGCCCAACAAAGAGGTGATCGACATTTATGCCCGGACAATGCCTCAAATGGAGCGGCTTGAATGCTGGTGTGGTAACTGTTGTTATACGAAAACTCCACTAACGGGAGATGTTTTTCCCAGCCGTTTCCGAAATCAATTACACATGCCCGAAGCATGTCTTCTAGGGTTTGGATGGTGCGTTCAGACTGCCCATCCGTTTGCGGGTGGTAAGCTGTGCTCATGTCTAATCGTGAGCCAAAAGATTTGTGCATCGCTTACCACAGTTCTGAAGTAAAACGTGCATCACGATCAGAGATAATAGAGGTTGGCACTCCATGCCTTGAGTAGACGTCTGCTAGAGTGGAGAACTTATCCGTTTCCTTGATAGCCAAAAAGTGTGCAGATTTTGTGAGTCGATCCACGATCACCCAAATAGTATCATTTCCACGTTGAGATCTAGGCAGGCCAGTAACGAAATCCATGGAAATTTGCTCCCATTTCCATTGTGGTATCTCTGGTTGTTGGAGTAGGCCCGATGGTTTCTGATATTCAGTCTTGACTCTCGCACAAGTCAAACATTTGCTAACGTAAGTTGCTATGTGAGCTTTCATGCTAGGCCACCAATACGTAGATCTGAGATCGTGGTACATCTTATCCGAACCAGGGTGTACCGAATAACGAGATTTGTGTGCTTCATCCATTACAAGTTCTCGTAAATTGCCATAGAGTGGGACCCAGATGCGTCCTGTTACGTAGTAGGCGTCGTCTTCCTTTTGTTCTAGCCGCTGCCTTGATCCTCGTAAGGACTCAGCCCTGATGTTCTCTGCTTTCAATGCTTCAACCTGAGCATCACGAATTTGAGCAGGAAGACTAGATTGGATGGTAAGCTGTAACGCACGTACACGCTTAGGTATAGTATCCTTTCGACAGAGGGCGTCGGCCACGACATTGGCTTTGCCTGGATGGTACTTGATGGCACATTCGTAATCATTCAATAGCTCGACCCATCGACGTTGTCGCATGTTCAACTCTTTCTGTTTGAAGATATGCTCGAGACTCCTGTGATCGGTGTAAATGGTGCACTTGGTACCGTACAGGTAATGTCTCCATATCTTGAGCGCGAAAACGACAGCTCCCAGCTCCAAATCATGTGTGGTGTAGTTCCTTTCGTGAACCTTAAGTTGGCGTGACGCATAAGCAATGACTTTGTCTCGTTGCATCAACACACACCCAAGTCCTTGGATGGAAGCGTCGCAATATACCACAAAATCATCTGTGCCTTCAGGCAATGAGAGGATAGGCGCGCTACAAAGTCTATCCTTTAAGTGCTGAAAAGCGGACTCTTGTGCATCACCCCAACGATAGGTGACACCCTTCTGAGTCAGTGAAGTGAGAGGTTGCGCAATCCTTGAGAAATCCTTGAGAAATCGTCTGTAGTAGCCCGCCAGACTGTCACACCCCGACCACGTATAACATACAAAACGTGGCGGAAAACGTCGGGGAGTGTTGTAACATAATTAATTGTTTCATAACCATGGCATACAAAGTTGTATTTTATTTATCAACATAAGAGTTACATTGTTTTAAACAGGAATCAAAGAGTTTATAACATAATTAAACTAAGTCTATCTTCATTTTAAGTCTCTAAGGCACAGGTCTGCCCTAGTGTCACGATCATCGTCCTATGCAAAAGCTCCTGAAAACACATGTGAAAATAGGTACGTCAGCATAAAAATGCCTGTGAGATACACAAGTTTTGTGAGAATAGGATTAATGACGTATAAGTGTAGGAAAAGTTGTTTAACAAAAGTCAGTCATGAACCTTGTAAGTTGTTTTGTTTTGTAAATCATTCAAAAAGCAATGATATGTATAAATAAGAGAATAATGTAAGGTTAAATGAATAACCAAGAAAAATGAGTTTGTATAAGATACGTTGTTTTGTAAATCAATGTCTTGTGAAAATAAGTTGTTTATGTAAAACGTAATATGTCAAATATTGAAATGATTTAAGTAACGCTACGACATGTAATATCATACAAACACTTATTTATAGGAAGTACCAGCGGCGTATCCACCATGCTTATATCATATTACACACGCCTCGTTACTCAAATCACTCACTCAAACCAACCACCAATGTAAATTGTTTATGTATAAATGAATTGTCATGTGTTAATGTGTAAACCAAATCGAAATGTCTATGTCCAATGTAAACCACTAAATGTGTATATCAATGTCAAAATGTTTATGTTTAATGTAGATCATGTAATGTGTACCCAAAAATATTATGTATGGTAAGTGAAATATATCAACTAAACCATATGTGAGATGCACAAAAAATAAGGTATTGAAGTAAAACATGGTTTAAATCAAAGTTATGTTTTGTGGAACAGATGCATGCTATACTGATACAAACATCTATGCGGTATTGTTATAATGCATACATCCAAGCCTTGTGACTGTGGTGATAGACCTTTAAACAAATTAAAGGTTTATCTAAGTTATGTGTATCGAATTCGGTCATTCCTTCCATCCAAACATACCTAGGATGTCAGGAACGGGAGTTCTGAATTCCTATGGTACCACTACCTACTAACGAACGGCGTAGCTAATGTTAATGAACGTATATTGTCCCATTTGAAAAAACCAAATGTCATACCGAAATGTAAGCATGTGAAAACAATGCACTAAGTATGTAATCAAATGAACATACATAGCGTGAAATGTAATGTAAAACAATGTACTAAGTACGCACACAATGGATATACATAACATGAAATGTAATGTAGAACAATGTACTAAATATGCACACAATGGGCATACATAGCATGAAATGTAATGTAAAACAATGTACTAAATATGCACACAATGGGCATACATAGCATGAACACAATGAAATCATGTACTATAAGTGTACTATTGAACATAACAAGCATATGATATGAAAATATGGAAAAACATGAAAGTAACAAGTAGGCACATGTGTTTCACCCCAAAATGTTTGGAAAACAGTAAAAGAGGGGTCTATGTACTCACTTGAGATTGTTCAGAAGTCCTAATATAACCACCAAGCAATGCTAGAGATCACGGATATCAAACGGCACCTAATATAGGTAACTATGTTAATAACCCGGACCTAAATCGGAGGATCGGATAGAATGAGGGTTCGTAAACCAAACGAGTATAGAGACTAGTGTCATATGGTTTAACAAAGCCTACATACTAAATGAAACCTAACGTAAGTGCTTACGACCCGTTTAGGTAGCTTATGCTACTTTAACGCGTCGTTCGCGTGAAACGCGTTCGCCTAACTAGTCCTATGACAAGTATTATATGCCTAAAATGTTTAATTATGTTACATAATCAGTTAAGTGATGAAAGTTTAGGTTACATATGCTTAATTACCAATTACACATGAAAAGGGTATTTTGGTAATTTACCTAAGGCATATAAACTACCTATCATACAACTACTTAACGAAGCGACCATAAGGTATAACCTCGGAAGGTTATTCCCTATATACTATGGTCACCTAATATGTTTGGTCGGATCCTAATGATCGACCAAATGGGTCGGGTTCGAAAGCATAAGCGATTGATTAGATCGCTTACCCTTACGACCCTAAGCACAAAACTAAAAGTGACGAGCTAAGCATGTTGAAACATGCTTAACTAAGTTAGAAAACAAGTTTGGTATCAATACAAACGGTTTTGATACCTAAGAGTAGTTTGGTTACAAAATACGCAAGAATACGTATTCTGGCCGAAACTACGGCTAGTCACTGAGCCTAGATAACGTGGTAATCAGTAGGTATAGTCACTAGGGACTATGACCATCGTGATTACGCTCACGTTATGAAGTTCAAACGAACTTCGCATTGACCATAAACTGGTCAATGCAGAAAGTCAAACAAAGTTTGACTTTCGGACTCGAAAAGCAATAAAAGAACGAAGGAATACTTACAAAGGGTCCCCGAAAGCTTTGATTTCTCAAATATTCTTATGTATGAAGTGGATTTCACTTCAACTTAGAGAAATTTCAAGAAATCAAGTGGGTTTTGCAATTGGGAGGTGTGGGTATTTATAGATGTAGTGGAACCGTTAAGATCGTTCCTCGTTATCCGAGATTCAATCACAGCCGTACACCTCGTGCCCATAGTTTTGCAAAACTAGGGGTGCCCCAATACCAGCCAATGGTATTGAAAATGTTACAAAATAGACCCTAAACTTCAAGAGAAGTGCTGAAAATGGACCTGCAAGTGCAAAAATGGTGTTTCTGCCCAGATGAGGTGCTCGCGTAGCGCCACTGGATAGGCATGAGTTGCTCGCGCTACGCCACCATGTACCAGATTCAGCAAAGTTTCAAAAATGACAGTTTTGGTCCCTTCACGTGTTTAAGGCCATTTTTGATGCGTTTAAACCCCGTTAACCTCATTTCAAGGCTCTAAAATGAAGTTAAAGTATAGGGAACTTAAAATGTGCTAAAAAATATCTCGGATGTCGGTTCGTTTGGCCGTATGATTGCGTTGTTCGGTTAATTACGACGGAATGCGTATAAGCGCGAAAAACGATCCAAATGGCGTGACGAATGGATTTTTCTCATGCCAAACACTAAAATAAAATATTTTAGTGCTTACATAAATTTTTGGATGTCCGGATGTATTCAGAACGTAAGTTATGCGCAAAAGTGCAAACTTGTGCACTTTTTGACACTTTTAGTCCCTGAATGACCCAAAAGTTTATTTTAGCACACCGAACCCCTCAAAGCCTATTTCTAAGCTATGTAAAGGATATTTAAGGTGTGTTTAACTTATGGTCATGTTACGGAATGTTCGTTACAGTTCAAATTGGCATACTTTCGCAGTTTGTCAAGTTTAGTCCCTGTAAGCGAATTAACTTGTTTTTGCCATACCAAAGCCTTCAAAACTTATTTATAAGTTATGTAAAGGTTATTTAAGGTATGTTAAGTATATGTTGATGTTCCGGAGTATTTGTCGCATTATACTGAGTACGTTTACGCACCAGTTTGCGTATAACTCTCCAGAAAGTGATATAGAGTTTGAAATTACACAAAAGTTAAAACATGAAAAATGTAAAACACAACCAAACAAACATTGGGATCAAATAACATTGTTTTATTGATAATTGAATTGTTCATAATGATAATAAGCACAGATGTTACAGTCTCCCCTACTTGTGGAAATTTCGTCCCGAAATTTATTTAGAGGAAACTCGTGGGAAAAGATGTGGATACTTCGCCTTCATTTGATCTTCACATTCCCAAGTAAACTCGGGTCCACGTTTAGCTTCCCAGCGAACTTTAACCAAAGGAATGCTCTTGCGTTTAAGCCACTTGACTTCACGTTCCGTGATTTCCACTGGCTTCTCAACAAATTTCAGTGTTTTATCAACACGAATTTCGTCAAGCGGTATGTGGAGGTTCTCATCAGCTAAACACCTCTTGAGATTGGACACGTGAAAGGTTGGATGAACATTACCAAGTTCAGGAGGTAACTCAAGTCTGTAGGCTACCTTACTGATTCTTTCGACGATCTTGAATGGTCCAACGTATCTAGGTGCAAGTTTTCCTTTCTTTCCAAATCTGATCACACCTTTCCAAGGTGAGACCTTAAGTAATACACGATCACCGACTTGAAATTCCAAGGGCTTGCGTTTTGGGTCCGCGTAACTCTTTTGACGGCTTCTAGCTGTCTGAAGGTTATCACGAACTTTCTTAATCTTGTCAGTTGTCTCTAAAATGAGGGCAGGTCCAGTAAGTTGAGCCTCGCCGATCTCATTCCAGCAGACTGGGGAACGACATTTTCGACCATAGAGAGCCTCGAAAGGAGCCATTTTGATGCTGGTGTGATAACTGTTGTTGTAGGAGAATTCAATCAACGGAAGATGTGAATCCCAACTACCACCAAAGTCGATCACACAAGCTCTAAGCATATCCTCCAGAGTCTGGATTGTTCTTTCAGATTGACCATCCGTTTGCGGATGATAAGCTGTGCTCAGATTAAGTTGGGTCCCCATAGCAGATTGCATGGTTCTCCAAAAATGAGAAGTGAAACGAGCATCTCTGTCAGATATGATGTTTAAAGGAACACCATGTCGAGCTACAATTTCATCCACATAGATTTTACCAAGTTTGGCAGCAGAAAAATCCTCACGGATTAGCAAGAAATGCGCTGACTTCATAAGACGATCAACAACTACCCAGATGGCATCATGACCTTTCTTTGTGCGCGGAAGTTTGGTAATGAGATCCATAGTAATGTTTTCCCATTTCCAAACTGGGATCTCTGGTTGCACCAATAAACCAGAAGGACGCTGATGTTCAGCCTTAACCTTAAGACAAGTAAGGCATTTTGATACGTATAAGGCAATGTCTTTCTTCATACCAGGCCACCAATACTGAATACGAAGATCCTTATATATCTTATCTGAGCTAGGATGAACAGAATAACGAGACTTATGGGCTTCATCCATAAGCAAGGTGCGAAGGTTATCTTGGCTTGGGACCCACAAACGGTCCATGAAGTAATACGATCCATTGTCCTTCAGTTCCAGATCAGGTGTTATGTGATAGGGAAATTCCTTATCCATTAAACCTTGTGAAACACAAGATTGTTGAGCCTGAGAAATGCGGGCTTGGATATCGGATCGAACTTGAATAACAGATTGAACACGAACACAATGAAGCTTAGTACGTTCCTTACAACTTAATGCATCGGCTACGACTTTCGCCTTACCAGGATGGTAGCGAATTTCGCAGTCATAGTCGTTTAGAAGCTCAACCCAACGTCGTTGTCTCATGTTGAGTTCTTTCTGATTGAAGATATGATGAAGACTTTTGTGGTCCGTGAAAACCACACATTTTGTACCATACAAATAGTGTCTCCAGATCTTAAGAGCGAAGACAACTGCACCCAACTCAAGATCATGAGTGGTGTAGTTCTTCTCATGTATCTTCAACTGCCTCGATGCATATGCTATGACTTTGTTCCTTTGCATCAGAACACAGCCAAGACCCAGTTTCGATGCATCACAATAAACGACGAAATCATCATTGCCCTCAGGCAAAGTCAGAACAGGTGCGTCACAAAGTTTCTGCTTCAAGTGTTGAAAAGCTTCCTCTTGTTTGAATCCCCAATCAAAGGGTTTGTTCTTCTGAGTTAGAGCAGTTAGAGGAACTGCAATCTTCGAGAAGTTTTCTATGAAACGGCGATAATAACCCGCTAGACCAAGAAAAGAACGAACTTCAGTAGGAGTAGTAGGCGTATCCCAATCCTTAATCGCACTGATCTTGGAGGGATCTACATGAATACCTTGTTCGTTGACAATATGTCCTAAGAATTGAACCTCTTTTGTCACACCCTGGCTTTGCAGAAGCGTGGTAAATTGTGGTGTGACTTCTTAATACCATAGCTTAATCATACCAAAGCTATATGAGTTAAAAACATGCAAGATCATCCATTAAGTTTTGAAAATCAAACACAATACCATTGTTTTAACATACCCTGACAAACATAATCTTGTTCAACAAACATTACAAACTGAAACATAACATAAACATGGTTTAAGGACTGTGTCTTGTCCAGGAAAGAGACACATCCCCTAAACCCCGGATGACCTTGGAAACTAGTGCAGCGGAAAACATGCCATACCGTGCCAGATCTCGTTAATTTCCTGAAATACATGTAAGTTGAAAAATCAACAATAATGTTGAGCGAGTTCATGTGCAAGTGAGTAAGTAAAACACTTGTAAGTATAAAAGTTTCCTGGTATGTAGCAGTGTAAGAGGACTTGTGATCACCAATGGTTTGCAAGGCCATTAGCATGTTGTGAAATGCAAGTAGGAAGACACAACCCTAGCCGATTTTTGCGTTGGGCAACCAAGTCACTCCAGGTCCGTTCTGTTGGTCCTCAGAGAGGTCCGTTCTGTTGGGCCTAGAGCTGGGCTCGCTACACCCAGATAGATCTACCGCTTAAGTCCCTCGGTGTTCTAACTACCCATTCACATGATCTAAAACCTCCTTACGTTATCATACCGTGTATAAAAGTACTTGTAAACAAAGTAACATGTATTTCACCCCCGCAGTTAAGAAAACTGAAAACAGTTAGAGAAAAGGGGGACATGAACTCACAGTCGGTGCGTCTCTACCAAGTGTCTCCAAATCTGAAAGCTGTGCGACGACCTACAAGTGCTAATTCTATTAGACGGACGACCGTGCCTTAGCTTTATAGTTTAGGTTTTTGGGAAATAGTTAGACAACTATTTCGTGTTAACGTTTTGTATATACTTGGTAGTTATAATCCTTCCCAAGGATGGGGGATACAATACATGTGCGTAAGTTACGTTTTATCAATCGTGTGGTAATGTAATTACCGGTGTAACTTATATGTTAATGTGGAAGCGTTCGTAAAGTTTTGGAATCATTAACGCTTGTAAATATTATTTTTACTTCTAAAAATAATATTTATGTAATTTCACAAAATAATCATAAACAGTGTTGTGACAAAACATTTTTTTATCACGTTAACTTAGTGAAAATCCCACCTCCGAATATTTAGTAAAATATAGTTCTGGCGAAATTTATGTTTCGAAAATATGTCAAAAATAGTTCTAACACTTGTTGTGTAAATAATTCTAAGTGTTAGGTTTTTAGGAAATTTCGCCAGAGTTTCCTCTGTAACTGGAGGTGGCCACGCTTTCAAGCGTATCATTTTCTTTTAACAAATCAATTCAACAACTTCTTTATCCAAACAAACAATTTCCGACACATCAAACTAGTCGATAAGTATGTAAATCGCATAATCGCATGAACTTGTAGTTTTTCCGCATCTATAATGTAAATCCCATTATTTTTTGTAGATCTTTATATAAAGTAACTTCAATCTTGTAAAAACCTCGTGTTTAGAGAAATCCGTCTTTACAACTTCTAGTAACAAGTGACAAATCTAGTTCTTTGTCGGATCTTTTCATTTCACAAGTGTTTACACACTTGTGGTTTATAAAATCATGTTTGTTAGTGTAAGATCCATCTTTTTAGAAAACATGATTTCTTTAACGTGTGGTTCTTTGAAAATACCACTTGCGGATACGTAGATCCGCTAGTTTTAAACACTACCGTACAAGTTAAATCACTTTTACACAAGTAAAATATTTTTACACAAGTTCATGTCTCGTGTGTGGTAGAGTTTCACCTTTTAACCCTTGTGTTAACTAAAAACGAGCTTATGTGAACATCCATGATCTTACAAAGTCGGGTTAAACGATGATCCGAGCTACCACAATCATAGATCGGGTCTAGATAAACACATCTTTCAAGTACTACAACTTTTACACAAGTTAGATGCTATTAACCACCACTTTTAGAGTTTTTACTAGACTTTAATGCTTCAAAACGTATGTTATCGATATTTAACCGACAAAATTCCTTTTAACCACTTTAGACAAGTGTAAAAACGAGTTTTAAGTGTTATACCTCTAGCTCAAGGCTAGGGAAGATTCTTGATGAAAAACGCGTGGATAAAAGCTAAGTAACGTGGTCCTTCCACTTCCGTTTGCTCCAAAGCTCCTAATACGTAACCCGTGAAGCTTGTATATACTTGGAATGGAGAGATCAAAATTCGAAAGTATGATGGTTGAGGATGTGGGGTTCGGCCGAGAAGAGGTGAGGCAAGGGAGAGAGTGATTAAGTTGTGAAATGTGATTGTGATTATGTGTAGTGAACACTAGAACTTATAGGCAATTTTTGGGTTAATAACCATAGGTAATTATGTTGCCTTGATACCAAACATTGGTGATTAAAATATTAAACAAGTACTAAACATGTTCCCCATGGTTGGGGCCGATTGTAAAGAGGGGGGGGGGTATCTAGTTCGGTTTCAACTAGCTTAGTTGGTGTAAAGGTTAAGTTAAATAGGTTAGTTAAGTGTTTAACCCCGTTAGTAATATATAGCGTGTTATGACGGGTGTTAGGGTAATTAGGGACCCTAACTAGCTCAGAAAATTATAGATAGTGAAAATAATAATATTTTCATGTTCCGGGTAAAGTCCGGTTGTCCGGTTGGATAGTAATCCGTTAAAGCGTTACAAAAGCTTTAAAGTGTCGTTATTGTTATTTTTAGTGACACATCTTGTTTCCAACACTTTAGAAAGTGTCTAGTAGTATTTTCCCCATGTTTTGGCACTTTACTAGTCAGCTAGAAGCTGGATTATTTATTAAAGTGCTGTGTTTTGTACTTAAAGTACGTTTTTGGCACATCCAATCAGTGTATCTTATTCCTAGAGACGCAGTTCCACAATCCTTATAATCCTACACTCACTACCAGTGTAGTCAGATACTTGAGGCTCTTAACAGGCCTTAGAGGCAGTGTCTGCCTGATGCTGGTTATATCAGCATGTTCACTGTGTATCCGTTTAGTGCTACTGTGCTTTTTGTGCATCATGTTTGTCACCAAGGTTCAGCATGTAAATAATGTAGTGACAGAAATAAAGTATGATGCAAGTAAGTGCATGTATCAGTATGCAGGTAGCAGTTTATCAGCAATTTCAGTTAAGCACAGTAATTTAGCAGTAGTTAATCATTAATTAAGTCGTACGGATACCTGGTTTAGTGCGGGTTGTCACATTCTCCCCCCGTTAAATAAATTTCGTCCCGAAATTTAAGTTCTGCTTGTAGATGCAGAGTTCTTAGGAAATAAGTGGGGGTATTTCTCCTTCATCCGGTCCTCACATTCCCAGGTGAATTCAGGACCATGTCTGGCATTCCAACGAACTTTGACGAGTTTGACACTGCTCCGGCGGGTCTTGTTAACTTTCCAATCCGTGACCTCAACAGGTTCTTCAACGAAGTGGAGCGTGTCGTCAATATGAATCTCGTCGATGGGAATGGCAACGTCAACTTGAGTTGGACTTTTCTTTAAATTGGATACATGAAATGTATTGTGAACACCATTCAGTTCAGCAGGTAGGTCCAACTTGTATGCTACTGTTCCAATTCTTTCCAGAATTCTGAAAGGACCAATGTAGCGCGGATTTAACTTCCCACGCTTTCCAAAGCGTGCCACCCCCTTCCAGGGTGAAACTTTCAATAACACCATTTCTCCAACTTGGAAATCCACATGCTTCCGGTTTGGATCCGCATAGGCCTTTTTTCTGTGGCGAGCTGCTTCGATGCGTTTAAGTATTTGCGCAATCTTGTCTGTCGTCTCTTGGACGATCTCGGGACCAGCAAGCTGCCTATCACCCGCGTCAGACCAACAGAGGGGTGATTGGCACTTGCGTCCGTAAAGGGCTTCAAATGGCGCGACACCAATACTGGTGTGGTAGCTGTTGTTGTATGAAAATTCTACCAATGGTAAATGTTTATCCCAGCTACTGCCCAAATCCATAACACATGCCCTCAGCATGTCTTCCAAAGTTTGTATCGTTCGCTCGCTCTGGCCGTCAGTTTGCGGATGGAACGCAGTGCTCAGATTCAACTGTGAGCCAAAGGCTTCTTGGAAGGATTGCCATATCCTAGACACAAACCTTCCGTCTCTATCAGAGATGATTGAGAGAGGCACTCCATGACGTGCGACGATCTCTCTCATGTAAATTTCAGCCAATTTGCTCGTGCCATCTTTCTCTTTGATTGGCAGAAAGTGTGCGGACTTTGTTAGGCTGTCAACTATCACCCAAATCATGTCATGGCCTCTTGGCGTTCTTGGCAATTTCGTAACAAAATCCATTGAGATTTGTTCCCATTTCCACTTGGGAATCTCAGGTTGTTGCAGCAGCCCTGAAGGCTTCTGGTATTCCGCCTTAACCTTAGCGCACGTCAAACATTTGCTCACATAAATAGCAACATCGCCTTTCATCCTAGGCCACCAATAATAATTTTTGAGATCCTGGTACATCTTATCCGATCCAGGGTGGATAGAGTACCGTGACTTGTGCGCTTCGTCGAAAATAACTTTCCTTAATCCACCAAACAGGGGAACCCAAACCCTTTTCTCGAAACATAACGTTCCTTCCTCGTTTGGTACCAAAAGCTTCTCCATTCCACAGAGATATTCTTCCTCAAGGTTTCCCTCCTTGAGAGCTTCCTTTTGTGCGGCACGAATGCGCAAGGAAAGGTCGGTTCGGATAATCATCTCTAGAGCCCTAACCCTTATGGGCTTGATCCTTTCCTTTCGACTTAGGGCATCGGCGACCACATTCGCCTTCCCCGGATGATATTTTATCTCGCAGTCGTAATCGTTTAACAATTCAACCCATCGTCTTTGCCTCATATTCAACTCCTTCTGGTTGAATATATGCTGTAGGCTTTTGTGATCTGTGAAGATTGTGCACTTCGTACCATAAAGGTAGTGTCTCCAGATCTTTAGTGCAAAAACCACTGCGCCAAGTTCTAAATCGTGTGTGGTATAGTTCCTTTCGTGCACTTTCAACTGACGCGATGCGTAAGCAATAACCTTCTGGCGTTGCATCAACACGCAACCCAATCCTTGTCGCGATGTGTCGCAGTATACCACAAAATCGTCAGTACCTTCTGGTAGAGCTAAAATTGGCGCATTGCAGAGCTTATCCTTCAGTATATGGAATGCTTCTTCCTGTTTGATTCCCCAATCAAACGTCTTATCCTTCTGGGTGAGTAGCGTCAATGGTTGAGCGATCTTCGAAAAATCCTCAATGAATCTTCGATAGTAGCCAGCCAAACCCAAGAATTGCCGAATCTCGGTTGGCGTCGTAGGCGTTTCCCAATTCTTGATCGCCTCGATCTTTGTTGGGTCCACGTGGATTCCATCTCCATTCACCACGTGCCCAAGGAATTGGACTTCGCGTAGCCAAAACTCGCACTTGGAGAATTTGGCGTACAGTTGTTCCTTCTTCAGCAGTTCTAGAATGGCTCTAAGATGCTGCTCGTGTTCAGCCTTCGTCTTTGAATAAATCAAAATGTCGTCGATGAATACAATCACGAACTTGTCCAAGTATGGCTTGCAAACCCTATTCATCAAGTCCATAAAGATTGCAGGTGCGTTTGTCAGGCCAAACGGCATAACAAGGAACTCGTAGTGTCCATAACGAGTTCGGAAGGCTGTTTTCGGGATACTTTCCTCTTGAATCCTTAACTGATGGTATCCAGATCGAAGATCGATCTTAGAGTAAAAACTAGAGCCTTGCAGTTGGTCGAACAGATCGTCGATTCTTGGCAGAGGGTACCTATTCTTGACCGTTAGCTTGTTCAATTCTCGGTAGTCGATACACATGCGGAAGCTACCGTCCTTTTTCTTGACAAACAGGACCGGAGCTCCCCAAGGCGAGAAGCTTGGTCGGATAAAACCCTTGTCTAACAACTCTTGAAGTTGTGTCGACAATTCCTGCATCTCAGACGGCGCAAGTCTGTAAGGTGCCTTAGCTACAGGCGCGGCGCCTGGAACTAAGTCAATGTGAAACTCTACTTGCCTCAGAGGCGGTAATCCAGGCAAGTCTTCTGGGAAGACTTCTGGGTATTCCCTCACGACAGGGATGTCTTCGATTCTTGGCTCAGCAGCCTTCCTATCCACAATGTGTGCTAGAAAAGAAACACATCCTTTCTGTAAACACTTCCTTGCTTTCAAGCAGCTGATAATCCTTAGTGGTGTGTCACGCTTTTCTCCATGAACCACAATTGTCTCACCATCATCGGTTGGGATACGAACAACTTTCTCGTGACATACTATCTCTGCCTTGTTGCCAGCCAACCAATCCATTCCTACCACCACGTCGAAGCTTCCCAATTGGACTGGTAGTAGATCCAAAGTAAACTCACGTTCTCCCAATTCTATCACACAGCCTCTGATCACTTCATTGGCTCCTACTAACTTCCCATTGGCTAATTCGATCGAGTAGGGAATATCTAACTTATTAGCGGCTAACCCAAGCATATTCTTAAATTCTAACGATACGAAGCTATAATCGGAACCAGTATCAAATAAAACGGATGCATAGCGTTGATTGATAGGGAACGTACCAGTAACAACATTGGGATCCTGGCGTGCCTCCCTAGCTTCGATCTGGAACACTCTTCCACGGGCTTGGTTCAACGTTGGGCAATTCTTCTTAAAATGCCCGATTTCACCGCAGTTATAGCATCCAAGTCTCTGCCCGTTTCCACCTCCATTTCCAGCTGGGTTGTTGTTCTGGTTGGCATTTCCAGCCTGATTTGCATTGTTGCCTCGACTCCCGTTTCCTCCGTAGTTTCCTTGTGGGCGGTTTCCATTTCCACCACGGTTATCATTCCTATTTCCAAATCCTCCCTGGCCTCCACGGCCAGCACTAACCCAACAAGAATCCTTCAGGTGACCACGTTTCCCACATACTTCACATACTTTTAGCCCACATTGACCAGAATGGTGACGCCGGCAGGCATTACACTTGGGCTGAGTGCCCATATACCCCTTTCCTTTCCTTCCATTACCAGCTGTAACCTGAGCTGGCGCGTTGGGTGCTCCTCTCTTACCATCACCACTAATGCCTTGCTTGAAGTTTGAGAACTTTCTTTTGTTACTTCCTGATGACTCAACATGAGTCTCTTTCTCCTTTGTCTTGACATCACCAAACTTGTTCAGACGAATGGCCTCTTCTGTGAGAGCCACGCTTAAGTCAATCGCCTCGGTAATTGTTGCAGGCTTTGAAGAGGTCACCATACTTATGATTTGGGGAGCCAAACCCCAAATGAAGCGCTCGATTCGCTTGTATTCAGGTGTAACCATGTAAGGAACCACTTGAGATAAGTCGTGGAATCTTTGGACGTATTCTGCAACCTTTGGTCCATCCATCTTTAAATGCCAAAATTCAGTCTCCAACTTCTGAATTTCCGCGCGAGAACAGTACTTTTTGCGCATAAGTTCTTTCAATTCGGTCCAAGTCAGCGCGTAGGCAGCAGCTTCGCCCAGAGTCTGTACTTGCAGATTCCACCAAGAGAGGGCTCCATCCAAGAATAGCCCTGAGATGTATGTGACTTGCTGATCCTCTGCGCATTTGCTCATGCGTAAAACAGAATCGGTTTTCTCAGCCCAGCGGGTAAAGGCAACTGCACCTCCTGTGCCATCGAAGTTGACCGGTTTGCAGTCTAAAAACTGCTTGTAGGTGCATCCTGCACGTATGTTAAAACATGTGATTGGCATTAGCATCATCGCTAAAATCTCCAACTAGTTCATGGTAGGTCCAAATGGCTTGGTATTACCGTGAGGTGGATTGTTGTTGCCCTGGTTAACACTTCCGCTCGCTCCTGGCTGAGATGCTGCGTACTGTGCTATGGCAGCTGCAATGACTTGCTGTAGCTCTGCCTCATTAGTAGGCATTGGCGTTGGGCGTTTTGGCGGCATCTTCTAAAAGATGGTTTACGTTGGTCAGGCCATAGCGAGTAAAACGTACGTATGTATTCAACAATACATAACATCTCATGCTATAAATAAATCAACCACATAACATCCCATGTCATAGAACCTAAACAGTAAATCAAGCATCATAAGTGATGAGAATACTGCGATTGCCATATATCGAGACCACATAGTAAGCGTACAAGTACACAACTGTATCATACAACGTCAATGACTTAGTAGGGGACGACCCTAGACAAGTTGTGCGATCGCTGGACAAGTTCAGGAATTTCTGGTTCGTCCATCTTCAAATTCCTGAACTCCACCTCAAGCTTCTAAATTCCAGTCCTAAAGCAACATTTCTTCTCAATCGTTTCCTTGAGCTCGTCCCAGCTCAGTGCATAAGTGGCGTCTGTGCCAAGGGTCTGAACCTGGAGGTTCCATTAAGAGAGTGTGCCATCTAGAAATATCCCCGAGATATAGGTAACACTCTGTTGGGGCGAACAGTTACTCATTCTTAGAATGGAGTTGGCCTTTTCGGACCAACGAATAAATGCAACGGCGCCTCCTGTTCCGTCAAAGTTCAAAGGCTTGCAGTTCAGGAACTGTTTATAGGTGCAGCCAGTTGGAGGGTTATTTCCAGTAATACCATCGTTGTACTTAGAGCGGAGGGCTTCATGTCGTGCATTTATCTGTGAGATGCGTTCTTGCAGCTCGGCTTCTGTCCTTGGCAACGTACTGGTGTTTGTGTCATGTCTAGGTGACATTCCCTTTTGTCGAAGTGGTGTGAAGCGGGTTAGACCATGTTTCAATTGTCTATGAGGTATATATAGCAACATAAGCCATCATGTAATCACCCAATTTCACACGTAAATATACTCACTGTATGAGTGGGGAAGTAAATTTCTGAGCCTTCACATAGGCCTGCCAATTTGGCTTGTTGCTCGTAATAGAATGAACTTGAGGCTACATTGCCTTGGTCATTCGTGTTTAAGTTATTTCCTGCTGCATTGGTTATCATTAGCTTGACCTGCAGAGTCCACCAGGATTCCTGTGCACTACAAATCGTTATTACGTGGGCCCCCGTAATAATAAATTGCCTTGCACAGTTACCCCAAATTTTCTCTCATCCAAGCAGATGATCAATCAAGGAGCAACAGCAGGTGCATCGGCATGAACAGGGTCATGTTCCAATGCGGGGTCAGGAGCAACGCCTGGCTCAGGGGCCACGGCTAGCTCCGAATCAAAACTCCATCTCAAAATCAGCTCGATCAACAAACACAGGGGTAGACAGGGCTACAGGATCCCCCAAGGGTTGGTCTAAGTGCATGAACTCAATGTCATGGTCTGGATCAACACCAGGCGGAAAAACAGAATTGTCCTCATTATCGCGATCAAACTCAAATCTGTGTGCGGGATCCGGTGCAGCTGATGATGCCATATCAGGGTCGGCGTCGTGTAAGTGGTGCTGCATTCCCTGTATGTGCGAAGAGGCGGATGTTAGAAACTCAAATGAGTCTGGGATAGGGGAGCGGACATGAGTTTCCCCTACAGGAGCGTCCGCATGCAGTAGTCTAATACCAGCAGCAATAGGGCCTTGCCCTCAAGTGGGTCCTCCTCTTAATAGTTCGACATCGTCTTCAGAGACAACGTCGGGGGCATATCAACAACGAGATAAGCAGCAAGGGGCACAGGAGCAGGGATCACCGCGAGTGGCAAGTTCCCAACAAGATGGCCATCAGTAGGCTCTGCTACGACTTCCGGCAGCGCAAAAGGGCTGAAAGTCGTCATTGTCTGTGCCGGTAGTATCGGAAATGTACACCTCGTGCTTCGATGAAACTATGTCGTCTGATACTATGGCCATGGGATTCGTAGTGTCCTTCCTTCTAGTACTTGATGAAAGCATGACGTTTGTAACACAAACACATATACGTATAATCATTAATCATATAATCAGTTAATCACATAGTCACCAAGTAAGCATTCAAATCATTCTCCTAGTCTTACTAGCCAATTTCTTCCAGTCTACAAGACTGCTCTATCCTCCACCTTGACCACTTAGATCGCTCCTCGGTCTCCTTGACCGAACCTCAGTCGTCATGACTGAGCCTACTCTTCCTAGCCTTGCTAGACCACTACCTTGGTCACCTAGACCAAACCTCGATCCTCCAGATCGATCCTATAACAAACCAACGTGCTCAACTACTTCGATCACCTCGATCCTCCAGATCGATCCTCAGCCCTCCAAGCTGAGCCTATAATTAATAAAAGGTGCTCAACATTTGTTTGTAAAAAGTTTTGGATCTGGACTTAAGTGGTATGCAGAAAAATGTTTTCGTGAGAGCCCTAGTGATCATAGTCTAGACTCGAGAAAGAATCCTAGTTCGCTATGATCAGAGCTCTGATACCAAGCTGTCACACCCTGGCTTTGCGGAAGCGTGGTAAATTGTGGTGTGACTTCTTAATACCATAGCTTAATCATACCAAAGCTATATGAGTTAAAAACATGCAAGATCATCCATTAAGTTTTGAAAATCAAACACAATACCATTGTTTTAACATACCCTGACAAACATAATCTTGTTCAACAAACATTACAAACTGAAACATAACATAAACATGGTTTAAGGACTGTGTCTTGTCCAGGAAAGAGACACATCCCCTAAACCCCGGATGACCTTGGAAACTAGTGCAGCGGAAAACATGCCATACCGTGCCAGATCTCGTTAATTTCCTGAAATACATGTAAGTTGAAAAATCAACAATAATGTTGAGCGAGTTCATGTGCAAGTGAGTAAGTAAAACACTTGTAAGTATAAAAGTTTCCTGGTATGTAGCAGTGTAAGAGGACTTGTGATCACCAATGGTTTGCAAGGCCATTAGCATGTTGTGAAATGCAAGTAGGAAGACACAACCCTAGCCGATTTTTGCGTTGGGCAACCAAGTCACTCCAGGTCCGTTCTGTTGGTCCTCAGAGAGGTCCGTTCTGTTGGGCCTAGAGCTGGGCTCGCTACACCCAGATAGATCTACCGCTTAAGTCCCTCGGTGTTCTAACTACCCATTCACATGATCTAAAACCTCCTTACGTTATCATACCGTGTATAAAAGTACTTGTAAACAAAGTAACATGTATTTCACCCCCGCAGTTAAGAAAACTGAAAACAGTTAGAGAAAAGGGGGACATGAACTCACAGTCGGTGCGTCTCTACCAAGTGTCTCCAAATCTGAAAGCTGTGCGACGACCTACAAGTGCTAATTCTATTAGACGGACGGCCGTGCCTTAGCTTTATAGTTTAGGTTTTTGGGAAATAGTTAGACAACTATTTCGTGTTAACGTTTTGTATATACTTGGTAGTTATAATCCTTCCCAAGGATGGGGGATACAATACATGTGCGTAAGTTACGTTTTATCAATCGTGTGGTAATGTAATTACCGGTGTAACTTATATGTTAATGTGGAAGCGTTCGTAAAGTTTTGGAATCATTAACGCTTGTAAATATTATTTTTACTTCTAAAAATAATATTTATGTAATTTCACAAAATAATCATAAACAGTGTTGTGACAAAACATTTTTTTATCACGTTAACTTAGTGAAAATCCCACCTCCGAATATTTAGTAAAATATAGTTCTGGCGAAATTTATGTTTCGAAAATATGTCAAAAATAGTTCTAACACTTGTTGTGTAAATAATTCTAAGTGTTAGGTTTTTAGGAAATTTCGCCAGAGTTTCCTCTGTAACTGGAGGTGGCCACGCTTTCAAGCGTATCATTTTCTTTTAACAAATCAATTCAACAACTTCTTTATCCAAACAAACAATTTCCGACACATCAAACTAGTCGATAAGTATGTAAATCGCATAATCGCATGAACTTGTAGTTTTTCCGCATCTATAATGTAAATCCCATTATTTTTTGTAGATCTTTATATAAAGTAACTTCAATCTTGTAAAAACCTCGTGTTTAGAGAAATCCGTCTTTACAACTTCTAGTAACAAGTGACAAATCTAGTTCTTTGTCGGATCTTTTCATTTCACAAGTGTTTACACACTTGTGGTTTATAAAATCATGTTTGTTAGTGTAAGATCCATCTTTTTAGAAAACATGATTTCTTTAACGTGTGGTTCTTTGAAAATACCACTTGCGGATACGTAGATCCGCTAGTTTTAAACACTACCGTACAAGTTAAATCACTTTTACACAAGTAAAATATTTTTACACAAGTTCATGTCTCGTGTGTGGTAGAGTTTCACCTTTTAACCCTTGTGTTAACTAAAAACGAGCTTATGTGAACATCCATGATCTTACAAAGTCGGGTTAAACGATGATCCGAGCTACCACAATCATAGATCGGGTCTAGATAAACACATCTTTCAAGTACTACAACTTTTACACAAGTTAGATGCTATTAACCACCACTTTTAGAGTTTTTACTAGACTTTAATGCTTCAAAACGTATGTTATCGATATTTAACCGACAAAATTCCTTTTAACCACTTTAGACAAGTGTAAAAACGAGTTTTAAGTGTTATACCTCTAGCTCAAGGCTAGGGAAGATTCTTGATGAAAAACGCGTGGATAAAAGCTAAGTAACGTGGTCCTTCCACTTCCGTTTGCTCCAAAGCTCCTAATACGTAACCCGTGAAGCTTGTATATACTTGGAATGGAGAGATCAAAATTCGAAAGTATGATGGTTGAGGATGTGGGGTTCGGCCGAGAAGAGGTGAGGCAAGGGAGAGAGTGATTAAGTTGTGAAATGTGATTGTGATTATGTGTAGTGAACACTAGAACTTATAGGCAAATTTTTGGGTTAATAACCATAGGTAATTATGTTGCCTTGATACCAAACATTGGTGATTAAAATATTAAACAAGTACTAAACATGTTCCCCATGGTTGGGGCCGATTGTAAAGAGGGGGGGGGGGGGGTATCTAGTTCGGTTTCAACTAGCTTAGTTGGTGTAAAGGTTAAGTTAAATAGGTTAGTTAAGTGTTTAACCCCGTTAGTAATATATAGCGTGTTATGACGGGTGTTAGGGTAATTAGGGACCCTAACTAGCTCAGAAAATTATAGATAGTGAAAATAATAATATTTTCATGTTCCGGGTAAAGTCCGGTTGTCCGGTTGGATAGTAATCCGTTAAAGCGTTACAAAAGCTTTAAAGTGTCGTTATTGTTATTTTTAGTGACACATCTTGTTTCCAACACTTTAGAAAGTGTCTAGTAGTATTTTCCCCATGTTTTGGCACTTTACTAGTCAGCTAGAAGCTGGATTATTTATTAAAGTGCTGTGTTTTGTACTTAAAGTACGTTTTTGGCACATCCAATCAGTGTATCTTATTCCTAGAGACGCAGTTCCACAATCCTTATAATCCTACACTCACTACCAGTGTAGTCAGATACTTGAGGCTCTTAACAGGCCTTAGAGGCAGTGTCTGCCTGATGCTGGTTATATCAGCATGTTCACTGTGTATCCGTTTAGTGCTACTGTGCTTTTTGTGCATCATGTTTGTCACCAAGGTTCAGCATGTAAATAATGTAGTGACAGCAAATAAAGTATGATGCAAGTAAGTGCATGTATCAGTATGCAGGTAGCAGTTTATCAGCAATTTCAGTTAAGCACAGTAATTTAGCAGTAATTAATCATTAATTAAGTCGTACGGATACCTGGTTTAGTGCGGGTTGTCACATTCTCCCCCCGTTAAATAAATTTCGTCCCGAAATTTAAGTTCTGCTTGTAGATGCAGAGTTCTTAGGAAATAAGTGGGGGTATTTCTCCTTCATCCGGTCCTCACATTCCCAGGTGAATTCAGGACCATGTCTGGCATTCCAACGAACTTTGACGAGTTTGACACTGCTCCGGCGGGTCTTGTTAACTTTCCAATCCGTGACCTCAACAGGTTCTTCAACGAAGTGGAGCGTGTCGTCAATATGAATCTCGTCGATGGGAATGGCAACGTCAACTTGAGTTGGACTTTTCTTTAAATTGGATACATGAAATGTATTGTGAACACCATTCAGTTCAGCAGGTAGGTCCAACTTGTATGCTACTGTTCCAATTCTTTCCAGAATTCTGAAAGGACCAATGTAGCGCGGATTTAACTTCCCACGCTTTCCAAAGCGTGCCACCCCCTTCCAGGGTGAAACTTTCAATAACACCATTTCTCCAACTTGGAAATCCACATGCTTCCGGTTTGGATCCGCATAGGCCTTTTTTCTGTGGCGAGCTGCTTCGATGCGTTTAAGTATTTGCGCAATCTTGTCTGTCGTCTCTTGGACGATCTCGGGACCAGCAAGCTGCCTATCACCCGCGTCAGACCAACAGAGGGGTGATTGGCACTTGCGTCCGTAAAGGGCTTCAAATGGCGCGACACCAATACTGGTGTGGTAGCTGTTGTTGTATGAAAATTCTACCAATGGTAAATGTTTATCCCAGCTACTGCCCAAATCCATAACACATGCCCTCAGCATGTCTTCCAAAGTTTGTATCGTTCGCTCGCTCTGGCCGTCAGTTTGCGGATGGAACGCAGTGCTCAGATTCAACTGTGAGCCAAAGGCTTCTTGGAAGGATTGCCATATCCTAGACACAAACCTTCCGTCTCTATCAGAGATGATTGAGAGAGGCACTCCATGACGTGCGACGATCTCTCTCATGTAAATTTCAGCCAATTTGCTCGTGCCATCTTTCTCTTTGATTGGCAGAAAGTGTGCGGACTTTGTTAGGCTGTCAACTATCACCCAAATCATGTCATGGCCTCTTGGCGTTCTTGGCAATTTCGTAACAAAATCCATTGAGATTTGTTCCCATTTCCACTTGGGAATCTCAGGTTGTTGCAGCAGCCCTGAAGGCTTCTGGTATTCCGCCTTAACCTTAGCGCACGTCAAACATTTGCTCACATAAATAGCAACATCGCCTTTCATCCTAGGCCACCAATAATAATTTTTGAGATCCTGGTACATCTTATCCGATCCAGGGTGGATAGAGTACCGTGACTTGTGCGCTTCGTCGAAAATAACTTTCCTTAATCCACCAAACAGGGGAACCCAAACCCTTTTCTCGAAACATAACGTTCCTTCCTCGTTTGGTACCAAAAGCTTCTCCATTCCACAGAGATATTCTTCCTCAAGGTTTCCCTCCTTGAGAGCTTCCTTTTGTGCGGCACGAATGCGCAAGGAAAGGTCGGTTCGGATAATCATCTCTAGAGCCCTAACCCTTATGGGCTTGATCCTTTCCTTTCGACTTAGGGCATCGGCGACCACATTCGCCTTCCCCGGATGATATTTTATCTCGCAGTCGTAATCGTTTAACAATTCAACCCATCGTCTTTGCCTCATATTCAACTCCTTCTGGTTGAATATATGCTGTAGGCTTTTGTGATCTGTGAAGATTGTGCACTTCGTACCATAAAGGTAGTGTCTCCAGATCTTTAGTGCAAAAACCACTGCGCCAAGTTCTAAATCGTGTGTGGTATAGTTCCTTTCGTGCACTTTCAACTGACGCGATGCGTAAGCAATAACCTTCTGGCGTTGCATCAACACGCAACCCAATCCTTGTCGCGATGTGTCGCAGTATACCACAAAATCGTCAGTACCTTCTGGTAGAGCTAAAATTGGCGCATTGCAGAGCTTATCCTTCAGTATATGGAATGCTTCTTCCTGTTTGATTCCCCAATCAAACGTCTTATCCTTCTGGGTGAGTAGCGTCAATGGTTGAGCGATCTTCGAAAAATCCTCAATGAATCTTCGATAGTAGCCAGCCAAACCCAAGAATTGCCGAATCTCGGTTGGCGTCGTAGGCGTTTCCCAATTCTTGATCGCCTCGATCTTTGTTGGGTCCACGTGGATTCCATCTCCATTCACCACGTGCCCAAGGAATTGGACTTCGCGTAGCCAAAACTCGCACTTGGAGAATTTGGCGTACAGTTGTTCCTTCTTCAGCAGTTCTAGAATGGCTCTAAGATGCTGCTCGTGTTCAGCCTTCGTCTTTGAATAAATCAAAATGTCGTCGATGAATACAATCACGAACTTGTCCAAGTATGGCTTGCAAACCCTATTCATCAAGTCCATAAAGATTGCAGGTGCGTTTGTCAGGCCAAACGGCATAACAAGGAACTCGTAGTGTCCATAACGAGTTCGGAAGGCTGTTTTCGGGATACTTTCCTCTTGAATCCTTAACTGATGGTATCCAGATCGAAGATCGATCTTAGAGTAAAAACTAGAGCCTTGCAGTTGGTCGAACAGATCGTCGATTCTTGGCAGAGGGTACCTATTCTTGACCGTTAGCTTGTTCAATTCTCGGTAGTCGATACACATGCGGAAGCTACCGTCCTTTTTCTTGACAAACAGGACCGGAGCTCCCCAAGGCGAGAAGCTTGGTCGGATAAAACCCTTGTCTAACAACTCTTGAAGTTGTGTCGACAATTCCTGCATCTCAGACGGCGCAAGTCTGTAAGGTGCCTTAGCTACAGGCGCGGCGCCTGGAACTAAGTCAATGTGAAACTCTACTTGCCTCAGAGGCGGTAATCCAGGCAAGTCTTCTGGGAAGACTTCTGGGTATTCCCTCACGACAGGGATGTCTTCGATTCTTGGCTCAGCAGCCTTCCTATCCACAATGTGTGCTAGAAAAGAAACACATCCTTTCTGTAAACACTTCCTTGCTTTCAAGCAGCTGATAATCCTTAGTGGTGTGTCACGCTTTTCTCCATGAACCACAATTGTCTCACCATCATCGGTTGGGATACGAACAACTTTCTCGTGACATACTATCTCTGCCTTGTTGCCAGCCAACCAATCCATTCCTACCACCACGTCGAAGCTTCCCAATTGGACTGGTAGTAGATCCAAAGTAAACTCACGTTCTCCCAATTCTATCACACAGCCTCTGATCACTTCATTGGCTCCTACTAACTTCCCATTGGCTAATTCGATCGAGTAGGGAATATCTAACTTATTAGCGGCTAACCCAAGCATATTCTTAAATTCTAACGATACGAAGCTATAATCGGCACCAGTATCAAATAAAACGGATGCATAGCGTTGATTGATAGGGAACGTACCAGTAACAACATTGGGATCCTGGCGTGCCTCCCTAGCTTCGATCTGGAACACTCTTCCACGGGCTTGGTTCAACGTTGGGCAATTCTTCTTAAAATGCCCGATTTCACCGCAGTTATAGCATCCAAGTCTCTGCCCGTTTCCACCTCCATTTCCAGCTGGGTTGTTGTTCTGGTTGGCATTTCCAGCCTGATTTGCATTGTTGCCTCGACTCCCGTTTCCTCCGTAGTTTCCTTGTGGGCGGTTTCCATTTCCACCACGGTTATCATTCCTATTTCCAAATCCTCCCTGGCCTCCACGGCCAGCACTAACCCAACAAGAATCCTTCAGGTGACCACGTTTCCCACATACTTCACATACTTTTAGCCCACATTGACCAGAATGGTGACGCCGGCAGGCATTACACTTGGGCTGAGTGCCCATATACCCCTTTCCTTTCCTTCCATTACCAGCTGTAACCTGAGCTGGCGCGTTGGGTGCTCCTCTCTTACCATCACCACTAATGCCTTGCTTGAAGTTTGAGAACTTTCTTTTGTTACTTCCTGATGACTCAACATGAGTCTCTTTCTCCTTTGTCTTGACATCACCAAACTTGTTCAGACGAATGGCCTCTTCTGTGAGAGCCACGCTTAAGTCAATCGCCTCGGTAATTGTTGCAGGCTTTGAAGAGGTCACCATACTTATGATTTGGGGAGCCAAACCCCAAATGAAGCGCTCGATTCGCTTGTATTCAGGTGTAACCATGTAAGGAACCACTTGAGATAAGTCGTGGAATCTTTGGACGTATTCTGCAACCTTTGGTCCATCCATCTTTAAATGCCAAAATTCAGTCTCCAACTTCTGAATTTCCGCGCGAGAACAGTACTTTTTGCGCATAAGTTCTTTCAATTCGGTCCAAGTCAGCGCGTAGGCAGCAGCTTCGCCCAGAGTCTGTACTTGCAGATTCCACCAAGAGAGGGCTCCATCCAAGAATAGCCCTGAGATGTATGTGACTTGCTGATCCTCTGCGCATTTGCTCATGCGTAAAACAGAATCGGTTTTCTCAGCCCAGCGGGTAAAGGCAACTGCACCTCCTGTGCCATCGAAGTTGACCGGTTTGCAGTCTAAAAACTGCTTGTAGGTGCATCCTGCACGTATGTTAAAACATGTGATTGGCATTAGCATCATCGCTAAAATCTCCAACTAGTTCATGGTAGGTCCAAATGGCTTGGTATTACCGTGAGGTGGATTGTTGTTGCCCTGGTTAACACTTCCGCTCGCTCCTGGCTGAGATGCTGCGTACTGTGCTATGGCAGCTGCAATGACTTGCTGTAGCTCTGCCTCATTAGTAGGCATTGGCGTTGGGCGTTTTGGCGGCATCTTCTAAAAGATGGTTTACGTTGGTCAGGCCATAGCGAGTAAAACGTACGTATGTATTCAACAATACATAACATCTCATGCTATAAATAAATCAACCACATAACATCCCATGTCATAGAACCTAAACAGTAAATCAAGCATCATAAGTGATGAGAATACTGCGATTGCCATATATCGAGACCACATAGTAAGCGTACAAGTACACAACTGTATCATACAACGTCAATGACTTAGTAGGGGACGACCCTAGACAAGTTGTGCGATCGCTGGACAAGTTCAGGAATTTCTGGTTCGTCCATCTTCAAATTCCTGAACTCCACCTCAAGCTTCTAAATTCCAGTCCTAAAGCAACATTTCTTCTCAATCGTTTCCTTGAGCTCGTCCCAGCTCAGTGCATAAGTGGCGTCTGTGCCAAGGGTCTGAACCTGGAGGTTCCATTAAGAGAGTGTGCCATCTAGAAATATCCCCGAGATATAGGTAACACTCTGTTGGGGCGAACAGTTACTCATTCTTAGAATGGAGTTGGCCTTTTCGGACCAACGAATAAATGCAACGGCGCCTCCTGTTCCGTCAAAGTTCAAAGGCTTGCAGTTCAGGAACTGTTTATAGGTGCAGCCAGTTGGAGGGTTATTTCCAGTAATACCATCGTTGTACTTAGAGCGGAGGGCTTCATGTCGTGCATTTATCTGTGAGATGCGTTCTTGCAGCTCGGCTTCTGTCCTTGGCAACGTACTGGTGTTTGTGTCATGTCTAGGTGACATTCCCTTTTGTCGAAGTGGTGTGAAGCGGGTTAGACCATGTTTCAATTGTCTATGAGGTATATATAGCAACATAAGCCATCATGTAATCACCCAATTTCACACGTAAATATACTCACTGTATGAGTGGGGAAGTAAATTTCTGAGCCTTCACATAGGCCTGCCAATTTGGCTTGTTGCTCGTAATAGAATGAACTTGAGGCTACATTGCCTTGGTCATTCGTGTTTAAGTTATTTCCTGCTGCATTGGTTATCATTAGCTTGACCTGCAGAGTCCACCAGGATTCCTGTGCACTACAAATCGTTATTACGTGGGCCCCCGTAATAATAAATTGCCTTGCACAGTTACCCCAAATTTTCTCTCATCCAAGCAGATGATCAATCAAGGAGCAACAGCAGGTGCATCGGCATGAACAGGGTCATGTTCCAATGCGGGGTCAGGAGCAACGCCTGGCTCAGGGGCCACGGCTAGCTCCGAATCAAAACTCCATCTCAAAATCAGCTCGATCAACAAACACAGGGGTAGACAGGGCTACAGGATCCCCCAAGGGTTGGTCTAAGTGCATGAACTCAATGTCATGGTCTGGATCAACACCAGGCGGAAAAACAGAATTGTCCTCATTATCGCGATCAAACTCAAATCTGTGTGCGGGATCCGGTGCAGCTGATGATGCCATATCAGGGTCGGCGTCGTGTAAGTGGTGCTGCATTCCCTGTATGTGCGAAGAGGCGGATGTTAGAAACTCAAATGAGTCTGGGATAGGGGAGCGGACATGAGTTTCCCCTACAGGAGCGTCCGCATGCAGTAGTCTAATACCAGCAGCAATAGGGCCTTGCCCTCAAGTGGGTCCTCCTCTTAATAGTTCGACATCGTCTTCAGAGACAACGTCGGGGGCATATCAACAACGAGATAAGCAGCAAGGGGCACAGGAGCAGGGATCACCGCGAGTGGCAAGTTCCCAACAAGATGGCCATCAGTAGGCTCTGCTACGACTTCCGGCAGCGCAAAAGGGCTGAAAGTCGTCATTGTCTGTGCCGGTAGTATCGGAAATGTACACCTCGTGCTTCGATGAAACTATGTCGTCTGATACTATGGCCATGGGATTCGTAGTGTCCTTCCTTCTAGTACTTGATGAAAGCATGACGTTTGTAACACAAACACATATACGTATAATCATTAATCATATAATCAGTTAATCACATAGTCACCAAGTAAGCATTCAAATCATTCTCCTAGTCTTACTAGCCAATTTCTTCCAGTCTACAAGACTGCTCTATCCTCCACCTTGACCACTTAGATCGCTCCTCGGTCTCCTTGACCGAACCTCAGTCGTCATGACTGAGCCTACTCTTCCTAGCCTTGCTAGACCACTACCTTGGTCACCTAGACCAAACCTCGATCCTCCAGATCGATCCTATAACAAACCAACGTGCTCAACTACTTCGATCACCTCGATCCTCCAGATCGATCCTCAGCCCTCCAAGCTGAGCCTATAATTAATAAAAGGTGCTCAACATTTGTTTGTAAAAAGTTTTGGATCTGGACTTAAGTGGTATGCAGAAAAATGTTTTCGTGAGAGCCCTAGTGATCATAGTCTAGACTCGAGAAAGAATCCTAGTTCGCTATGATCAGAGCTCTGATACCAAGCTGTCACACCCTGGCTTTGCGGAAGCGTGGTAAATTGTGGTGTGACTTCTTAATACCATAGCTTAATCATACCAAAGCTATATGAGTTAAAAACATGCAAGATCATCCATTAAGTTTTGAAAATCAAACACAATACCATTGTTTTAACATACCCTGACAAACATAATCTTGTTCAACAAACATTACAAACTGAAACATAACATAAACATGGTTTAAGGACTGTGTCTTGTCCAGGAAAGAGACACATCCCCTAAACCCCGGATGACCTTGGAAACTAGTGCAGCGGAAAACATGCCATACCGTGCCAGATCTCGTTAATTTCCTGAAATACATGTAAGTTGAAAAATCAACAATAATGTTGAGCGAGTTCATGTGCAAGTGAGTAAGTAAAACACTTGTAAGTATAAAAGTTTCCTGGTATGTAGCAGTGTAAGAGGACTTGTGATCACCAATGGTTTGCAAGGCCATTAGCATGTTGTGAAATGCAAGTAGGAAGACACAACCCTAGCCGATTTTTGCGTTGGGCAACCAAGTCACTCCAGGTCCGTTCTGTTGGTCCTCAGAGAGGTCCGTTCTGTTGGGCCTAGAGCTGGGCTCGCTACACCCAGATAGATCTACCGCTTAAGTCCCTCGGTGTTCTAACTACCCATTCACATGATCTAAAACCTCCTTACGTTATCATACCGTGTATAAAAGTACTTGTAAACAAAGTAACATGTATTTCACCCCCGCAGTTAAGAAAACTGAAAACAGTTAGAGAAAAGGGGGACATGAACTCACAGTCGGTGCGTCTCTACCAAGTGTCTCCAAATCTGAAAGCTGTGCGACGACCTACAAGTGCTAATTCTATTAGACGGACGGCCGTGCCTTAGCTTTATAGTTTAGGTTTTTGGGAAATAGTTAGACAACTATTTCGTGTTAACGTTTTGTATATACTTGGTAGTTATAATCCTTCCCAAGGATGGGGGATACAATACATGTGCGTAAGTTACGTTTTATCAATCGTGTGGTAATGTAATTACCGGTGTAACTTATATGTTAATGTGGAAGCGTTCGTAAAGTTTTGGAATCATTAACGCTTGTAAATATTATTTTTACTTCTAAAAATAATATTTATGTAATTTCACAAAATAATCATAAACAGTGTTGTGACAAAACATTTTTTTATCACGTTAACTTAGTGAAAATCCCACCTCCGAATATTTAGTAAAATATAGTTCTGGCGAAATTTATGTTTCGAAAATATGTCAAAAATAGTTCTAACACTTGTTGTGTAAATAATTCTAAGTGTTAGGTTTTTAGGAAATTTCGCCAGAGTTTCCTCTGTAACTGGAGGTGGCCACGCTTTCAAGCGTATCATTTTCTTTTAACAAATCAATTCAACAACTTCTTTATCCAAACAAACAATTTCCGACACATCAAACTAGTCGATAAGTATGTAAATCGCATAATCGCATGAACTTGTAGTTTTTCCGCATCTATAATGTAAATCCCATTATTTTTTGTAGATCTTTATATAAAGTAACTTCAATCTTGTAAAAACCTCGTGTTTAGAGAAATCCGTCTTTACAACTTCTAGTAACAAGTGACAAATCTAGTTCTTTGTCGGATCTTTTCATTTCACAAGTGTTTACACACTTGTGGTTTATAAAATCATGTTTGTTAGTGTAAGATCCATCTTTTTAGAAAACATGATTTCTTTAACGTGTGGTTCTTTGAAAATACCACTTGCGGATACGTAGATCCGCTAGTTTTAAACACTACCGTACAAGTTAAATCACTTTTACACAAGTAAAATATTTTTACACAAGTTCATGTCTCGTGTGTGGTAGAGTTTCACCTTTTAACCCTTGTGTTAACTAAAAACGAGCTTATGTGAAGATCCATGATCTTACAAAGTCGGGTTAAACGATGATCCGAGCTACCACAATCATAGATCGGGTCTAGATAAACACATCTTTCAAGTACTACAACTTTTACACAAGTTAGATGCTATTAACCACCACTTTTAGAGTTTTTACTAGACTTTAATGTTTCAAAACGTATGTTATCGATATTTAACCGACAAAATTCCTTTTAACCACTTTAGACAAGTGTAAAAACGAGTTTTAAGTGTTATACCTCTAGCTCAAGGCTAGGGAAGATTCTTGATGAAAAACGCGTGGATAAAAGCTAAGTAACGTGGTCCTTCCACTTCCGTTTGCTCCAAAGCTCCTAATACGTAACCCGTGAAGCTTGTATATACTTGGAATGGAGAGATCAAAATTCGAAAGTATGATGGTTGAGGATGTGGGGTTCGGCCGAGAAGAGGTGAGGCAAGGGAGAGAGTGATTAAGTTGTGAAATGTGATTGTGATTATGTGTAGTGAACACTAGAACTTATAGGCAAATTTTTGGGTTAATAACCATAGGTAATTATGTTGCCTTGATACCAAACATTGGTGATTAAAATATTAAACAAGTACTAAACATGTTCCCCATGGTTGGGGCCGATTGTAAAGAGGGGGGGGGGTATCTAGTTCGATTTCAACTAGCTTAGTTGGTGTAAAGGTTAAGTTAAATAGGTTAGTTAAGTGTTTAACCCCGTTAGTAATATATAGCGTGTTATGACGGGTGTTAGGGTAATTAGGGACCCTAACTAGCTCAGAAAATTATAGATAGTGAAAATAATAATATTTTCATGTTCCGGGTAAAGTCCGGTTGTCCGGTTGGATAGTAATCCGTTAAAGCGTTACAAAAGCTTTAAAGTGTCGTTATTGTTATTTTTAGTGACACATCTTGTTTCCAACACTTTAGAAAGTGTCTAGTAGTATTTTCCCCATGTTTTGGCACTTTACTAGTCAGCTAGAAGCTGGATTATTTATTAAAGTGCTGTGTTTTGTACTTAAAGTACGTTTTTGGCACATCCAATCAGTGTATCTTATTCCTAGAGACGCAGTTCCACAATCCTTATAATCCTACACTCACTACCAGTGTAGTCAGATACTTGAGGCTCTTAACAGGCCTTAGAGGCAGTGTCTGCCTGATGCTGGTTATATCAGCATGTTCACTGTGTATCCGTTTAGTGCTACTGTGCTTTTTGTGCATCATGTTTGTCACCAAGGTTCAGCATGTAAATAATGTAGTGACAGCAAATAAAGTATGATGCAAGTAAGTGCATGTATCAGTATGCAGGTAGCAGTTTATCAGCAATTTCAGTTAAGCACAGTAATTTAGCAGTAATTAATCATTAATTAAGTCGTACGGATACCTGGTTTAGTGCGGGTTGTCACATCTTTAAGCCAGAATTCACACTTGGAGAATTTGGCGAAAAGTTGCTCTTTCTTTAGGAGTTCCAAAGTAAGACGAAGATGTTGCTCGTGATCAGCTCGCGTCTTAGAATAAATCAAGATGTCGTCAATAAAAACAATGACGAACTGATCCAAATAAGGCTTGCAGACCCTATTCATTAAGTCCATGAAAACAGCAGGAGCATTAGTCAAACCGAATGGCATGACTGTGAACTCATAATGCCCATAACGAGTGCGGAACGCTGTCTTGGGAATATCTTCTTCATGCACACGAAGTTGGTGATATCCAGATCGCAGATCAATCTTTGAAAAATAAGAAGCGCCCTGTAACTGATCAAAGAGATCCTCGATGCGAGGTAGGGGATATCGATTCTTGATGGTAAGCTTGTTAAGCTCATGATAATCGATACACATCCTAAAAGATCCATCCTTCTTCTTGACAAAAAGAACGGGAGCACCCCAAGGTGAAAAGCTAGGATGGATAAAACCTTTGTCGGAGAGCTCCTGAAGCTGCTTAGCCAACTCTTGCATCTCAGACGGTGCAAGACGATATGGAGATTTGGCAATGGGATTTGCACCAGGTACGAGATCAATACGGAACTCGACTTGGCGTGCTGGAGGTAGACCAGGTAAATCTTCAGGGAATACTTCAGAATAATCCCGAACAACGGGGATATCTTGAATAGATTTACCTTTGCCCTTATCTGCTGTGACATGTGCCAAGAAGGCCACATAATTCTTTCGCAGATACTTTCGAGCTTTAAAACAAGACATGAGTTTGAGACCACCAGCAGGTTTCTCACCACGAACCTGTAGGATCTCGCCTGTCGAAAGCGGCACACGAACAATCTTCTCAAAACAAACTACCTCTGCGCGATGCTTGGCTAACCAATCCATACCTACAATAATGTCGAAGCTTCCAAGTTGCATAGGCGTGAGGTCGATCGGAAAAAGATGGTCGTTAAGGTTTAACTGGCAGTTGCGAAGAACAGAATCAAGAACAATAGGTTCATCATTAGCAACCTCTACTGTCAAAGGTTTACCTAGTTTCGTTCTAGACACGCGAAGTAATGGCTCAAAAGATAATGACACAAAACTCTTATTGGCACCCGAATCAAAAAGAACAGATGCAGGATGATTATTAATAAAGAACGTACCGTTCACCACTTCATTGTCTGCCTGTGCCTCTTGTGCATTCATGTTGAAGACTCGCCCTCGAGCCTGAGCCTGATTCTGATTCGCATTCACCAATCTTGGGCACTGGTTACGGTAGTGGGTCAGATCCCCACAGTTGTAACAAGAACCTGGCGGGTAGTGTGGTCGTGCAGCTTGACCTTGTTGCTGAGCAGGAGTCTGAGCAACTCGTTGAGCCGGGTTCTGAACTGCCCGATTCTGAGCAAACCGACAAACATCGGCAAGATGACCTGACTTCCCACAGTTAGTACAGATACAGCACTGATGATGAGGCTGATGGTGACTGTTGCATCTATTGCACAAAGGTGCATTCCCTGTATAGGGCTTCTTCGCTGGAGGCTATGCGGGTTGGTTGGGAGCTGCCTGGTTAGCTTAGGCAGTGACAGCATAGTTTTGGGAAGCCTTTCGCTTCCTATAACTCTTTGAGGAACCAGAATTCTTTCCATTCTTGTTTTGACCTTTCTTGCTATCCCCCTTGTCAGACGCCTGCTTCTTTCCCTTGTCACCCTTTTTATGCAGCTTTCCCTTTCGAACCTGCGACTCAGTCAATGTCGCTGCTAACTCGATCGCCTGACGGAGTGTGGCAGGGTTACTACCAGTAACGATGTCTTGCACTGAGTCAGGTAGGCCGTCGATGTATCTTTCGATAGCCTTGTCGAGTGGGGTAACCATTGTTGGGCAAAGCAGACTCAACTCCTCAAACCTGTCAGTATACGCCCTGTGCTCGCCACTGTCTTGTTTCAAGTCATCAAACTCTTTCTCCAACGCTCGCTGTTCATGACGAGGAGAGAACTCCCTCATCATAAGGGCCCTAAGTTCAGCCCAAGTTTGTGCTAGAGCAACTTCTGCACCACGGTCTCTCATAACCCCGTTCCACCATGTGAGAGCCCTCTTCTGAAACACACTCGAAGAAAACTCGACCTTGTGATTATCCAGACACTGAACGTGGCGGAAAGTATTCTCAATGCTCTCGAACCACTGAAGGAGTCCAGTTGCTCCTTCCGTACCACTAAACTTGAGTGGTTTAGCCAAGTTAAAACTCTTGAAATTGCAGGGAGCATTGTTGTTGTTGTTGGCTTGGTTCCATTGAGCAAAGAGATTTGGGAATTGAGCAGCCATCTGCTGCGCAATGATTTCTGCCAGTTCGGCAGTCGCTATCTGGTTCTCGCGTCGAGGAGGCATTCTAAAAGAGGAAAACATGAAAGGAAACGAGTGAGATGATTGGATGAAAAGAATGAGATGAAACAAAAATTGACAACAGCAAAGATGGTGGTCATTTGTTCGCATCACAAAGCAAACAAATGACACACAGTGACTAATCAAAGTAAATGGGTCAAAAATAATGTATCGCGAAGACATGCTCGCCTATAAGTGAACACTCACCCCAAGAGTTCCCATGTAAGAGTGACTGGTCCGATTATGTGGATTTGTACGAACACTCTAGCCTTAGACAGAAAACCCAAGGTACAGGCATTCACCCTTCCAGTTTGCACGTGTTCACATTATTTAAAACCCAAAACCTTGATGAGATTTTGAAAACTCAAAGGGGTTCAAAACCTTATAACAGAGGGTTCAAAACCTTACAATAGAGGGTTCAAAACCTAGTAATCAATCATCCAAAAACAGATGATTAATTTTCAAAGCGGATTCAAACTTGAAGTTCCCGTTGTGGTTATCACCTAAGGATAGGTGAAGTGCATGTTTTAAAATCTATACACAAGATAACTTGTGTTGGGGTCCTAGAAAGGTTATAGTCTAGGTCAAAGCATTACTAATAACCTAATTCCCTATAACCATTGGCTCTGATACCAACTCTTCTGTCACACCCCGACCACGTATAACATACAAAACGTGGCGGAAAACGTCGGGGAGTGTTGTAACAGAATTAATTGTTTCATAACCATGGCATACAAAGTTGTATTTTATTTATCAACATAAGAGTTACATTGTTTTAAACAGGAATCAAAGAGTTTATAACATAATTAAACTAAGTCTATCTTCATTTTAAGTCTCTAAGGCACAGGTCCGCCCTAGTGTCACGATCATCGTCCTATGCAAAAGCTCCTGAAAACACATGTGAAAATAGGTACGTCAGCATAAAAATGCCTGTGAGATACATAGGTTTTGAGAGAATAGGATTCATGACTTATAAGTTTAGGAAAAGTTGTTTAACAAAAGTCAGTCATGAACCTTGTAAGTTGTTTTGTTTTGTAAATCATTCAAAAAGCAATGATATGTATAAATAAGAGAATAATGTAAGGTTAAATGAATAACCAAGAAAAATGAGTTTGTATAAGATAAGTTGTTTTGTAAATCAATGTCTTGTGAAAATAAGTTGTTTATGTAAAACGTAATATGTCAAATATTGAAATGATTTAAGTAACGCTACGACATGTAATATCATACAAACACTTATTTATAGGAAGTACCAGCGGCGTATCCACCATGCTTGTATCATATTACACACGCCTCGTTACTCAAATCACTCACTCAAACCAACCACCAATGTAAATTGTTTATGTATAAATGAATTGTCATGTGTTAATGTGTAAACCAAATCGAAATGTCTATGTCCAAAGTAAACCACTAAATGTGTATATCAATGTCAAAATGTTTATGTTTAATGTAGATCATGTAATGTGTACCCAAAAATATTATGTATGGTAAGTGAAATATATCAACTAAACCATATGTGAGATGCACAAAAAACAAGGTATTGAAGTAAAACATGGTTTAAATCAAAGTTATGTTTTGTGGAACAGATGCATGCTATACTGATACAAACATCTATGCGGTATTGTTATAATGCATACATCCAAGCCTTGTGACTGTGGTGATAGACCTTTAAAAAAATTAAAGGTTTATCTAAGTTATGTGTATCGAATTCGGTCATTCCTTCCATCCAAACATACCTAGGATGTCAGGAACGGGAGTTGTCAATTCCTATGGTACCACTACCTACTAACGAACGGCGTAGCTAATGTTAATGAACGTATATTGTCCCATTTGAACAAGCCAAATGTCATACCGAAATGTAAGCATGTGAAAACAATGCACTAAGTATGTAATCAAATGAACATACATAGCGTGAAATGTAATGTAAAACAATGTACTAAGTACGCACACAATGGACATACATAGCATGAAATGTAATGTAGAACAATGTACTAAATATGCACACAATGGGCATACATAGCATGAAATGTAATGTAAAACAATGTACTAAATATGCACACAATGGGCATACATAGCATGAACACAATGAAATCATGTACTATAAGTTTACTATTGAACATAACAAGCATATGATATGAAAACATGGAAAAGCATGAAAGTAACAAGTAGGCACATGTGTTTCACCCCAAAATGTTTGGAAAACAGTAAAAGAGGGGTCTATGTACTCACTTGAGATTTTTCAGAAGTCCTAAGATAACCACCAAGCAATGCTAGAGATCACGGATATCAAATGGCACCTAATATAGGTAACTATGTTAATAACCCGGACCTAAATCGGAGGATCGAATAGAATTAGGGTTCGTAAACCAAACGAGTATAGAGACTAGTGTCATATGGTTTAACAAAGCCTACATACTAAATGAAACCTAACCTAAGTGCTTACGACCCATTACGACCCGTTTAGGTAGCTTATGCTACTTTAACGCGTCGTTCGCGTGAAACGCGTTCGCCTAACTAGTCCTATGACAAGTATTATATGCCTAAAATGTTTAATTATGTTACATAATCAGTTAAGTGACGAAAGTTTAGGTTACATATGCTTAATTACCAATTACACATGAAAAGGGTATTTTGGTAATTTACCTAAGGCATATAAACTACCTATCATACAACTACTTAACGAAGTGACCATAAGGTATAACCTCGGAAGGTTATTCCCTATATACTATGGTCACCTAATATGTTTGGTCGGATCCTAATGATCGACCAAATGGGTCGGGTTCGAAAGCATAAGCGATTGATTAGATCGCTTACCCTTACGACCCTAAGCACAAAACTAAAAGTGACGAGCTAAGCATGTTGAAACATGCTTAACTAAGTTAGAAAACAAGTTTGGTATCAATACAAACGGTTTTGATACCTAAGAGTAGTTTGGTTACAAAATACGCAAGAATACGTATTCTGGCCGAAACTACGGCTCGTCACTGAGCCTAGATAACGTGGTAATCAGTAGGTATAGTCACTAGGGACTATGACCATCGTGATTACGCTCACGTTATGAAGTTCAAACGAACTTCGCATTGACCATAAACTGGTCAATGCAGAAAGTCAAACAAAGTTTGACTTTCAGACTCGAAAAGCAATAAAAGAACGAAGGAATACTTACAAAGGGTCCCCGAAAGCTTTGATTTCTCAAATATTCTCAGGTATGAAGTGGATTTCACTTCAACTTAGAGAAATTTCAAGAAATCAAGTGGGTTTTGCAATTGGGGGGTGTGGGTATTTATAGATGTAATGGAACCGTTAAGATCGTTCCTCGTTATCCGAGATTCAATCACAGCCGTACACCTCGTGCCCATAGTTTTGCAAAACTAGGGGTGCCCCAATACCAGCCAATGGTATTGAAAATGTTACAAAATAGACCCTAAACTTCAAGAGAAGTGCTGAAAATGGACCTGCAAGTGCAAAAATGGTGTTTCTGCCCAGATGAGGTGCTCGCGTAGCGCCACTGGATAGGCATGAGTTGCTCGCGCTACGCCACCATCTACCAGATTCAGCAAAGTTTCAAAAATGACAGTTTTGGTCCCTGCACGTGTTTAAGGCCATTTTTGATGCGTTTAACCTCATTTCAAGGCTCTAAAATGAAGTTAAAGTATAGGGAACTTAAAATGTGCTAAAAAATATCTTGGATGTCGGTTCGTTTGGCCGTATGATTGCGTTGTTCGGTTAATTACTACGGAATGCGCATAAGCGCGAAAAACGATCCAGATGGCGTGACGAATGGATTTTTCTCATGCCAAACACTAAAATAAAATATTTTAGTGCTTACATAAATTTTTGGATGTCTGAATGTATTCAGAACGTCAGTTATGCGCAAAAGTGCAAACTTGTGCACTTTTTGACACTTTTAGTCCCTGAATGACCCAAAAGTTTATTTTAGCACACCGAACCCCTCAAAGCCTATTTCTAAGCTATGTAAAGGATATTTAAGGTGTATTTAACTTATGGTCATGTTCCGGAATGTTCGTTACAGTTCAAATTGGCATACTTTCGCAGTTTGTCAAGTTTAGTCCCTGTAAGCGAATTAACTTGTTTTTGCCATACCAAAGCCTTCAAAACTTATTTATAAGCTATGTAAAGGTTATTTAAGGTATGTTAAGTATATGTTGATGTTCTGGAGTATTTGTCTCATTATACTGAGTACGTTTACGCACCAGTTTGCGTATAACTCTCCAGAAAGTGATATAGAGTTTGAAATTACACAAAAGTCAAAACATGAAAAATGTAAAACACAACCAAACAAACATTGGGATCAAATAACATTGTTTTATTGATAATTGAACTGTTCATAATGATAACAAGCACATATGTTACACAGACCCAAGAATTGGCAGATTTCTGTTGGTGTACGGGGTGCAGGCCAGTTCTTGATCGAATCAATCTTGGATGGATCTACATGAATCCCATCCTTGTTTACCACGTGGCCTAGAAAGTGGACTTCGCGAAGCCAGAGGTCACATTTCAAAAATTTGGCATACAGCTGCTCTGCTCGAAGAAGTTCCAGCATAAGTCGTAGGTGCTGCTCGTGTTCCTCCTGACTTTTAGAATAGATCAGGATGTCGTCGATGAAAACAATAACGAACTTATCTAAGTAAAGTTTGCATACTCGGTTCATGAGATCCATGAAAACCGCTGGTGCGTTCATTAATCCGAAAGGCATAACCAGAAACTCGTAATGGCCGTAACGAGTTCTGAACGCTGTTTTAGAGACATCCTCGTCTCGGACTCTCAGTTGATGGTAACCCGATCTCAGATCAATTTTGGAGTAGTAGCTCGACCCTTTCAGCTGGTCGAATAAGTCATCAATGCGTGGAAGAGGATAGCGATTCTTAACGGTCACCTTGTTTAGTTCGCGGTAATCTATGCACATACAGAAGGTACCGTCTTTCTTCTTCACAAACAACACGGGAGCTCCCCAGGGTGAAGAGCTAGGACGAATGAAACCCTTATCCAAGAGTTCTTGCAATTGCTTGGACAGTTCTTCCAGTTCGGTTGGAGCTAAGCGATAAGGTGCTCGAGCTATGGGTGCTGCTCCAGGAGCTAGCTCGATTTGGAATTCGACCTGGCGATGAGGCGGTAGACCAGGTAATTCCTCAGGAAACACTTGAGGAAAGTCGCGTACAATTGGAATATCCTCTATCTTCTTCTCTTTCGTCGATGCATCAGTAACGAGTGCTAAAATGGCAGTGTGGCCCTTTCGCAAACACTTCTGGGCCTTAAGGAAAGAGATGATGCCTTCGACAGCACCACTCTTGTCGCCATGAATCACGAGAGGTTCTTCACCAGAACGAGGAATGCGGACGATTTTCTCCTTGCAAACAATCTCCGCTTGATGATGAGATAGCCAATCTATCCCGATAACGACGTCGAAACTACCAAGTACGATAGGGATAAGATCGATAGAGAAGGTCTGACCAGCTAAGACGAGGTTACAGCCCTTAATTATGCGTGTGGCTTCAAGACTTTTACCGTTTGCTAGCTCTACAGCATGCTTGGTGTTCAAAAGTGTTGGTGTGCGTTTAAGCATTTGACTAACTTTTAGAGACACATAACTGGTATCGGCACCCGAATCAAATAAAACAGTAACATAAAATTCGTCGTGAAGAAACTTACCCATCACAACGTTGGGATCGTTCCTTGCGTCACCCTGACCCATCACGAAAACACGTCCCCTGGCACCATTGCCGTCATTATTACCCCCGTTGTTATTCCCGTTGCCCTGATTATTGTTGTTGTTGTTATTCTGATTTTGATTTAACTGGGGGCAGTCCCGCTTGATCAGTTCCTTCAAGTCATTCCATGGGGTGGCATTAGCAGCTGCCAGCCCTAACATCTGAACTTGCGCGTTCCACCAAGTGAGCGCTATACCCTCAAGGGTACCAGTAGCATACTTCACCCTGCGGGCCTCAGGGAATTCACACATTTCGAAGACCGATTCGAGCTTCTCGAACCAGTGGAGGAGTCCAATGGCCCCTTCAGTGCCACTGAAAGTACTAGGACGACAGTCCATAAAAGTCTTGAACGTGCACACAGGTGGCTGGGCATGCTGGCCTCCTGCCTGGGCAGCTGCGAGTGCTGCAGTAACTTGTTCAGTGATCAAAGCTGCCAACTGGGCTTGAGTCATGTTAACGCGTCCACTCATGATCTTCATATCAAAGGAAACATGAGTGAGAGAGGTTCGCGAAAATGCGATGGCAGAAGAGAGTAAGCACACATGTGTTTCAAGCAATAGTTGTTACATTTATCTAAGCATACTATGAGTAATGTACTATTTAATTAGCAAGTAGGCAATATAAACATAAATCATATCACCTATAGTGTTGAGTCTTGCACGTGGAGCGAAGCGTCGTTGTGGATCGTTGAGCACTGTTCAGGTTATAGTTTGGTTTTAACAAAAACTTTTTCCTTTATTAAAACCTAGTTCACTATAACCAATGGCTCTGATACCAATCTGTCACACCCCCAAAATCCACACGCGGAGTATCACCGCTTGGAGGCGCGACTGACCAGGATCAAGCCACCAATCATATTGAACAAGCATGTAGTAGTATATAAAAATCCATCACAATACAATTGGTGTCTAAACAAAACATAGTTTAAGTTGCAAGCGGAAGCATAAAGTTTAAAACCAAGTCATAAGTTTAAGCGTTTCAAATATTTAGCATGGCACACAGCTGTCCATGTCCCACAACGACTCTTCCCACTCCAATGCAAGCTCCATGAGTACCTAACGACCTGCAAGGCATGTAACAACAAAGTTGAGTGAGTTCACAGTTGGTTGTTCAGTTAATAAGTTCGTATCAGAAATCGTAAGTTCGTTTCATCACCATGTATTACCCATTATCCTTGATTCCCAACCTTTACGATGTTTAGTGGGGGCTTCCCATTTTGTATGTACTAGACTAGGCGTATCTATAAGTGTCCTTCCCAATCCGAGGACAGTGGTAAGTATGAGTTTACGTAGGTTTTACGTAAGTGCCCTTCCCAATCCGAGGACAGTAGTAAGTATGAGTTTACGTAGGTTTTACGTAAGTGCCCTTCCCAATCCGAGGACAGTAGTAAGTAGTCTAGCAGTGTTGATAGTATAAGTAGTTATTCAATCCCATTCCCAACCACCGGGAATCCCATGCCTTAGTAAGGGTGTGAACTCACCTCGGTTGCTCGGTTTGACTCTCAAATATAGCTAACAGTCAAGGTCGGTCAATCACGTCCTAGTATGATTACCACTTAGTTTATTAGTGACTTCAAAATAGAGCACAAAGTTCCTACACGTATCTATCACATAACATGCATCACTTTAACGGTTTATTCCCATATAAACTTCCCATCTATACCCGTTCATAAGCAAACATACGATATTGCACATAACACATATAACATGTTATATCATTCACAGATAACATACCCGACATTTAGACACGCAATTTACGACTTAAGTCATTTCAGCCTTTATATTCAAAACTGGGCTGTTTTCGGGGACTTTAATAAAATAGTTAACTTATTCCAAAAATTCCCAACTTTTTATAGAAAGTCTTAAACGATCCAAATATTATTGTGAAAAAATATCGGGATCCAATTCATTACCAATATTTTACTAAAAATCATTTTCCGGACTGAACTCAGATTTATCTTTTTCTGACTGCAGTCCACGGAATAATTTATTTAAAATTCTTTGTAAGTTCGATTTATGAAATTCCAGTGGGGTAATTACAAATACATCAGTTGTCATGTACTGTACAAATTCCATGATCTGATTCATCATAGATTTCCAGTTATGACCAAAAACACATCACCCATTTACTGCAGCAAAAACTCAGCTTCAGCTGCTGTTTTTAAAAGAGTCTTTAAAAATAGTAAACGAAGTCCAAAAATTATGATTCCAGTGCCATTAGAACCGTATTTCATAATACATAAATCTAGAGTTCAGAAAATACATTTTCTGCTTTATTAAGGTTCGGTTACAGTCAACTGAAGTTGGCTGTAATCATCAAACAGCAAACTGTTTTCAGCTTTTAACATTCTAAAGTGTGTTCGATTGATTCCGTTAATATGTTTAGTGATCACAACAACATCAAACATCAATATTAACAAGTAAATCAGAAAATAATCAGTAACATCTCAAGACAACATCATACTAACATAAATACATCATGTTTCATCTTCTTGTTTAAACCCTTTTTAGTGTTCTTGTAGATTTCACATATTACATCTTTCTCTACACAAAATGGACATGAACAAGGGTTAAATAGAGACTTACTACTAGCTTAAAGCTAGGGGTGATTCTCTAGTGCAAAAGATGAAGAAGAAAAGATGGTGAAGAAGGCAAGAACAAAGCTCCTTTGAATGCTCTTCAACTTGCAACCTCCATGGATCACTTTGAAGCTTTGTATGGAATTTGATGTTGGAGAAGATGAAGATGTTGAAGTGATGGTGGTGGGTTCGGTTATGAAGGACCGAAAATGAGAGAGAGGAGAGTGAGGATGGAGTGTAATCTTAGGTGTGATGATGAGATATCTAAGAACCATGCCTCTTATAATCATCTTTGCATTTTTTGGATACTTACACAAGCCAAATCAAATAAACAATTAGATTAAAATCAAGTAGGAGATAGCAAGTATGGTGAATGATATAGGGGGGGGGGGGTCCACAAGGACAGAAATTTCGGTTGGGGGGGTATATTTGCAAAGATTTCAACTAAATGTAAAAGATAGTTAGATGGTAAGTAATGTGGTGATATATGCTAGTTATTGGGTTTTTAGTGGGTGTTATGGTAGACGGGGATCAAGACTAGCCAAAAATAATAACACAATGTATTTGGCAAATATTTGGTGTTCCGGGAAATGTCCGGTTGTTCGGTCGGATACTGTTCCGTTAAATTGTTTAATTGTTCCGTAAGGCGTCTTATATATATATTTTTGTAACACTTTTAATTCCTAATACATAGGAAAATATTCAGGACCATTTAGTCAAGTTTTCTGCACAAGCCAAGTACGTTAACAAACACATGTAAGTATGACACAGTCATCAGAGAGCAGTTTCCTGGGGTGTCACACTTTTAAACTTTCATCAACTGTGATATGTGCAAAAATAAAGCAGAATGTTTAAACATTAACAATCAGGTCGATCTTTCGATACGCAGAGAAAGTCCAATGTTTAAACAAAATAAGAAATAAAAACAAGTTGAAATTGTTTAGGCTTTAACCACCTGGTCGATACTCCCGTATACGCAGAGGTGATCCAAAGCTTAAACGAAACACCAAAGAAAATAAAGCAGAACGTTTTGGCAATAACATCCAGGTCGATACTCACGTATACGCAGAGGATGTCCAATGCTTAAACAAAATAAAGAAATAAAACAAGTTTAAATCTTTGCAAAATGAAATGCACAACCACAGTGACTTTTAAGCAAAGTTGTGAAAGCTCACAAACTTAACCAGTTTTTATGCTCTTTTAAGTACTATGCTTTCAACCATGTTTCCCACTAGAACTAGGCTTTTTCATTTAAGTTTGTATCGTTATCACAAATCTACTAGTCTAGCTGAGCCTATCGTCACATCCTTAGTGAAACCATTTATCACATTTGACATTTCATTTCTTTAGCATGCTGTGATAGTCCACTGATTTACTATTATTTCCTCTTATTCACAACAAAACTCATTTTTTGCTTTTTCAATGTTTTTGGCATTTTCAAATTTTCTAATTTTTTTAAAATTTTTCTCCCCCTAAAATCAAAATATGTCTCAATTTTGATTTTCTTAGAAAATTTGAAAACAAACTGTACAAGGTAAAGTGACAACATGATGCGAATTACTTCAATTCGCCATCCACTGTGCATAAACAATCAGGACTCCCCCTTACAACAAACTATTTTCCCATAATGATTTCAAAACACTTAAGTTTGTTTTTAATCAAAATGGTTTTTCCGGAAAAATTAGTTTTGTTGAATTCACAAACCATTTATAGGTTAGGGGTTCAATTCATCACGTTGTTCATCTTTAACCACTTTGAAAAATTTAACATTTTTAGGCTCTCATCAACAACAAACACTTGTAGAAAAGATAAATCAAGTACAACTTAATGTCCTTGATTAACCTTCTGTAATTCGAAATATCACCTAAGTGAATTTCTCAAGAAAGATGCCGATTCCTGCTCCTCTCTTACCAACCTGGGAGCTCCGGCAAGTCAGGTTTTTATTTGAAGAGATCCACCCAAGCCTGACGGTCCTTGGGTGCTTTTGAGTTTCCGTTTAACAATGGTGAACAATTTGCATCATTCATTGTTAGAACAAAGTTCTCACTTTTTACCTCAACAGATGGCTCATCTGATTTTAATGAATCAGATTCATTGCCCGAACATGGCTCTTCTGACTTTAACGAGTCAGATTCATTGCCAGAACGTGGCTCTTTTGCTTTCGAAGAAACAAATTCACCACCATCTTTTATTGGAACCCAAAATTTACAAGATTTAGGTTTACCACATTTATTAACCTGTGACGTGCATAATCTTTCACAGTCATTTTTATACTTAAAAACTTTGATAAAGACTTCATCTGAAAAATTAACTTTCTTTGATTGTTCATCAGTTTGATTAGTTAATTTTTCTTTCTTTATCTTCTCTTTTGTCCTCAGATTTGTATCTGATAAATTCGTTTTACTTGACTTATCATGTTTTGTTGAGTAAAACGATTTATCTGATTTTCTTGTTGTACCCGATGACAAAATCTTTTCGAGATACTCCCTCGCTTTCTTCCTTTTCTTTCTCAGTCTGTCTTTCTGCCCTTGTGATAACTTCACTTTTTGTTTTTTCACTTTCTGTCTTATGGGCTTTTCTTCAATTTTGAATGAGTTCTTCACCATTTTCTGAGATTCAGCCCTCAATCCTCTCCTTGATCTCATTGGGCAATCTTTGGCAATATGACCTTTGATTTGACATTCATAGCATCTTCTTTTCTCAAAACTTTGATTTTGGCCGTTAACATCAATGTGTCCTTGATAACCACAGTTGTAACACACTCTGTTATCATACCATTCACCACTTTCATATCAAACACTCAGATCAAAACATTGATTTGCTTTGTGGTAGTCATGTCTCCTCTTGTATCCTTGATTTGACTTTTGAGCGCTGTGGTCAAACCTGCACCACTTATTAACAACTTTTTGTAAGTTTTAATTTTCATTTTTTTGTGATTTTTCATAATGATTTGATGATTGAACCGATGATCTTTTATTTTCTTTTTGAAAATTTTCCGAATTTTTAACATTTTGTTTTTGTTCTACATTCTTCTTAACAGGTTTTTGCTTTGAACATTCACCTATTTCAGTAGAATGTAAAACAATATCTTTAAATTTTTCTTTTAATTCCAAAAATATTTTCTTTTTCTCTTTTTCATCATCATTTTTATCATCACAATCTTCAATTATGACTTTGTCATAATTTGTGACATTGTCACTTATTGGAATTTCATTGATCGGTTTTGGACATAATTGATCAAACATCGCTGATGAGGTCACAAAACCTTTCAATTTCTTCTCTAACTCCTTGATTTTATTTTTAGCACATTCAACTTCCTTTTCAAGTCGAATAATATTCTCAAGATGAGAATTTATTGCTATTTGCTTTTCAATATTATTTTTACCAAAAATAGATTTTTCATTTTCTAAAATTTTTATTTGATTTTGAAAATATTTTTCACTTTTTAATTTTTCATTTTCAACAAATGTTATTTTATTTTGAAATTCTTTTTCATTTTCTTTTAAATTTTTGTTTTCCAATGTCAAACTCTCCACATTCTTCAAGAGTTTGTCATTATCTGCTTCAGATTTATCACATTTTGAAGTTTCAATTATCTCAGATTCTTCTTTCTTTGACATTCCCTCTGTCTCCGTCTTGCATGTGCCTGCACAAAAATTTTTAACAAAATCAGGAGGATTCATCTTTTCATCTATATAACAACCCCTCTTAATATTGTATTTCATAACATTTTTTGCTTCAAGACACATATTAACTCTTTTTCTTATTTCAAACATCACCTCCAAACTTATATTTTCTAAATTCTTTTCTATTTCATTCATCAACTCCTTCTTTTTCTTATCATTTTCATACTTGAACATTTTTACCTCACTGAAAAAATCTCTTGGATACAACTTCAAATATTTAGAATCTTTTTTCAGTTTAATCAAAAAATCATTCCACTCTGCAGGTAACACATCTGCTAATTTTGATATCTGTTCATCATTTGACATTCTTATCTTATGATTTTTCAAATTGTCAATTAAACTTTCAAACCGTTTTTCCAACTCATTAACTGTTTCATTTTTCTTACACAAGAAACATTCAAATCTTTTAACCCAACCTTCCTTTTTCACATCATTATAACTACTATCCCAATATCCACAATACCAATTATTTAATCTTTCAAGTTTAACATTTTCCTTTTCGTCAAACATTTTGACCACAATTTCTTTGTTAAATGACATGGTTCAAAAATTATTTTTAGTTCAAAGTCCACAAAATTTCAACTTCTTGGTATTAGCGCCTTGTAAATCACCTCGAATCACCTGCAAACAAACAAACAATCAGTTTAAACGGACTGAATATGTAACAGTATGTGTTGATGAAATCAATCTAGGACTCGTGTCGAAGATTTGCGGATTCGTTCCAATGTTGTTCGGGTGAAATTACTGAATGAATGGGCTTGATCGGATGTGCCAAGTAATATGGGTTTAGAATGGACTAAACTCTATACTCAAACTTTTAATTGGGTCGATAAAATCAAAGTCACATGGGCCGAACACACAATTTCCTCTAATTGAACCTCACTATGAATGTGGCCGACAATATTTGAAACAATTGATTTAATTGAACCAACAAACCCACTGGGCCGACAATTTCAAGTGTTAAAGGATATCAGTACACTTATTAAATCATTACAGCATCACATGATCAATATTCATTGGCCCAATCACACTATTAAATCATTACAGCATCGGTCATTTTAATTGAGTATATCAGTAGTTCACGAGAGGTGTCAGGCCACTTAATACATTTTGTTGTTATCAAGAATTGCAGCGACCCATTAAGTGTTACAGATTGATGACCCAATAGATATTCATGCAAAGACTAGAGGTCCAATAAAAATATTGCTTAATCAATTGTGTCAGCTTATGTGCTTATCTCTCTTCAAATGTTCGGCCCATGTGCATGTGTATTAAAAGTAAATCAGAGTAGCTCATTGGTGGTTGTCAGCTCATAATAATTTGTATTGAAGGCCCAATAAAATTGTGACAAAAAATAGTATTGTCGGATTGTGTGTTTTGTATGAGCATTGCATGTGACATTTAATGGATATGATCGTTTCAAAGTGAGTTTATAGTTCACTGTTGTATAGTCAAAAAGTCAACTAGCTAAAGCGATCGTCCAAGAATTTGTGTAGTGTGACTCGATCGAAAAACCAATTCACATGGATTGATCAGTCAAAGGTCCAAGTCTCATGGTTTGATTATTCAAAGGTCCAGTTCGTTTGAACCTTGTCAGATTGTTTGGAGTAGGGTCAGGTCGGTTGATTTTGATCAGGGTCATAGCAGTTCGTACGGTTTGGCAACTTAAATCTCAGTTCGCATCAAACTCAGTCCGCACAAAATATTCACCTGTCCGAGTATCAGTTTGATTCAGTTGTTTGATATTGTTTAAACTGATTGTGTTTGTTTGTTTGTTTGATTCAAGGTAATTTTAGAAGATCACATCATGGCTGAAGAATTTTACAACACGTTCTACAACGCGTTTACTTCTGAAACTTCCGAAACCTCAATTGTTACACCAAAAGCCATAACTAAAGCGATCAATGAAAATATTAAACATGATAATTTCTACGGAACAAATTCAAAACCACCAACGCTTGAAAGTATTGAAGATTACACTTGGTGGAAAGAACGTTTTATCAACTGGGCAAAAGCCTACGCGCATGAAAGCTGGTTCTGTTTGGAGTTTGGTTATAGTAGGCCAGTCAATGATAAAGGAGAAGATCTCCCACTCAAAAGCTTACCCAAAGAAGACAAATCTGAATTCGCAGCTGAACAAAGAATGATTGCTTTAATTCAATCATCAATTAGACATGATTTGTTTGCTTTATTACAACATGATGGGTCATCGAAATCTATCTGGGAAGCTTTACGGGTTAAAGCTGAGGGGGGTAAACAAATCAAGAAATATAAAATTGCTTTATTAAAGAAAGAATTTGATTTGTTTGATAGCTTGAAAGGTGAATCATTTAGACAAATGATAGAGAGATTTGGTCATTTAAAAATTGAACTTGATCGTTTTGGAATTGTTAAAACTCGAGAAGAAATAATCGATAAAATCATAGAAGCGTTACCACGAGCTGATCAGTGGCAAACGTTTGTGTTCATATTGAAAAATGATGCTTTGTATGATACAATTTCTCTTGATGTCTTGATAGAAAAAATTGAAAGTCATGAGCTTGAGCTACAAAAGCAAAATAAGATGAGCAGTTCTTCATATCAACAGAATGTGGGTCTTTATTACAAAGGTGTAATACCTTCGGTGAAAGTTAGTGAATCACCAAAAACAGCATTCAGTGGTGTGAAAACAAAAGAACCTCTGACAAGCTCATCAAGCTACAATCTGGGATATCATTCGTCTTCATCAAAAGAAAGTGTTGAAGAATCTGAAGAAGTTCTCTGCAACATTGCTCTCAAATTGAAGAACTCTCCGTCTATGAGCATCACTGAAGCCAAGCAACAAATGAGTTTCCTTGCATCTGTTCTGGAATCATATGAAGGTCTAGTAGCTGGCAAAATTGGAAATTCTGAATTGACCAAAGAAGACTATGACCAGATTGATCCGGAAGAGATGGAACTTATTGATATACGCTGGTGTTTGGCTAGTTGCATCCGCAGAGCTCAGAGATATATGGAGATTACTGGAAAGCAGTCTATCGGTGGTCCATCAACTAAGCTGGGATTTGATAAATCCAAAGTGACTTGTTTCAAATGCAAGCAAAGATGTCATTTTAAGAGAGAATGTAATAATTCTGCAGTTGATGGAAATGAAAATCCATTCAATGATGATTATTACCGAAAGGCGATTTACCATCGTAGCAAAGAAGAGCCAAAAATGATCGAAAATAATCCCAACAAGAAAGCTTTACTTATACATCAAGATGATGAAAAAGTGGCAGAGGGTTTCAGTTGGGACAAATACATTCCATCTGATTCAGGATTGGCTGCTGAAATTAAAAAGGGAAGTCAAGAAGACATTCTGAGTGATTGTGTTGATGAAAAAGTCACAGCTCATGGCAGAACAATATCAAAAAGCAAACATTATGTTTTTGTTGCTGAAGTCAAAGAGAAAACCAGAGAAGAGATTCTGAGTGAGAAAACGTACAGAGAAAGAAACATTGCTTGGAATAGAATGGATGAAATGCAAGAAGAGTATGAAAGTGCAGTAAGCAACAAGAGATGGGACAAGAAGCGAGAATGCTACGTCAACAGAAATGGTGAACCTGTTGTTCCCAAGAAAGACATAATCTTTGATGATGTTCTGTTAGTAATCCCTCGATCCGTCGAATATTATACTAATGTTGGAAAAGATAAAACATATGTGAAGAAGTTTGAAAAACTCCTTAGGAATGTTATGACTTCAAGTCTGAAGAAGATGGATGAAGAGAGAATGAAGAAGAATGTTGATGAGATGGTGAATGATTTGAAGAAAATCGCTGAGGAAGTTAAAGTTGAAGCTGTGAAAGTTGAAGAAGAAAAAGAAAATGAAGAGAACATTGTGGTGAATGAAGAAACTGTGAAAGAAGCTGTTATTGAAGAACAACAGATTGTTGAAGAAGAAATGAAGAAGAAAGAAGAAGAAACAATGAAGGATGAGAATTTGGAAACTGTTGATGCTGGTGATGAGAAGAAGATTGATGCTGATCAGACAGATGGAGCAGAAAACACCGAGGTGCCAATCACTGAGGTAAATTCTAATTCTGAAATTCAAATCAAAATCGTTGAACAGTGCAAGAAATGCATGGAAATGTGCAGTGCTTGTACTGAAAAAGACGAAAAGTTCAGAACAAGAGATCTTGAATTTACCAAAATAGAAGAAGTTTTCAAAAATAAATTCAAAGAAATGTTTGAAAATGAAAAGGTTTTAAAAGAAAATGATGAAAAGATTTCAGAAAAATGTAAAAATTTAGAAAAAGAAAATGAAAGTTTGAAAGAAAAAGTTTTGAAAATGACAGAAGAATGTTCTCAAAAAGAATATGAGTGTCAAGAAATGAAAAAAGAATATGATTCAATAAAATTGGCTTATCACATTACTAAAAAGTCATATGAAGATGTGAAGAGTCAAATGAAACTTGTTCAATCAAGATTGGATTATTGTTCAGAAACAACTAATACATTTAAGCGACAGTATGAAATAAAGCAACAAGTTGTAAACTCTTACATTAAGGATGTTGCTAAGCTAAAGCGTCAGATTGCTGATTTAGAACAGGATAACAACAAGTTAAAAAGTTATCATGCGTCATCATATGTGCTTGAAAGAATTTTCAACATAAAACCGGATGATAAAGATTCTGAACAAAACAAAAAGGGCATTGGCTCAGAGTTTCATCAAGTTCCTCCACCAGAAAAGTTTGCATTTTATGATGATGAAAAAGTCAAAAAAGCTTTCAACATGGTAGATCAATTGCCAGATAACATTGACGTAACCTATTCCAAATCTGACGATTCTAGTGATTCAGAGGTGGTAGGTAAGGTCGTTGAAAGTGTGTTGAAAGAAGAGTCAGTTGAAACACGTAAATCTGAATCACAGGATGAAAATGAAGGTAATTTTCATGATGGATATCTGAAAAACTCAAAATCTGAGAAAAATTTGATTGATGATTCAAAAGGATTGGTTTATACCATGATTGGATCGGACAAATTATTCTTAGATATTGTATTCCCGATTCAGAATGTGATTTCAGACAAGATTGACAAAGTTTTCAAGATGGTTGAAATTGAAAAATCTGAAATTTCAAAGTTTGCTAGAAAAGGTCACAAAACTTCTTATAATAAACCTGGTTTCAAAAAGAAAAACATGAAGGCTGGGTTGGGTTATAAGAAGAAACAAATTCGAAATAAAAATGAAATGCCAAATTATCAGACAAAGATGAATTTTGTTCATGGAACAAGTTCAGAAGAAGAGAAAGAACTCCAATTTAGACGACAGTCTAATGAAGAGTTCTATGCTCAAAAGAAAAAGCAACAACCACAGGTGAAAGATGTTTAAAAAAGAACATGTTTTAAATGTGATCAAATTGGACATCTTGCACGCAAGTGTCCAAATCTGAAACCTGTTGATGTTGACAAAAAGAAGTCTGATAATGTGGAAAAACAGAAATCTGAGGATGTGAAACACAGGTCAACCAGATTTGATTCAAAACAAACTTGGAGATACAACACAAACAAGTTTGCTTCGAATCAAACTTGGAAATCAAACCACCCGAATAGGTTCGATTCTAGACATACATGGAATTCTCACACACCCAGATTAAGAACAACACAAAATTGGAAAACAACTGTCGATGCAACAAAACCAAACGAGTTTTGGAAACCAAAATTTGTTGTTCAAAATCAAAATGTTCAAAAAGATTCAATTTTTTACAAACGAGGTACTCCTAAAGGTCAAACATGGAGTGTTAAGAAACAAATGACCTCGGTAAATGATGAAAAAGTTGAAGTCAAAGTTGAAAAAGTCTTTGTACAAAATGACAAAGATTTTCCGAAGTTAAATGATGCATATTGTGTTGAAATGCCTAAGGTCCAACAGACCTGAGCTAAATTGTTCAAGTAATTGAGTAATTTGAATGTGCAGGTGCTTCCGAAGAAATTTGAAGAGGAGTGTCGGAGCAGCCTGCCACAAGAAGAGGAGGCTGCTGAACCCTGGTTTGGTTGAAACAGGGAGTTTGCTTGTTTTCTGTATATAAATAAACAATATTTCAAAAACTCTAAAAATTTAAAAATTTAAAAACCAAAAATATGTTTTTATTTTGTCAAAATTTTGAAAAACCAAAAATATGTTTGTTTTTAAATTTGTAAAAAAATCAAAAATTACAAAAATATGTTGATTGAATATGCCGAAACCCTCACGACGGAACAAACATGATTAATTTCACAAGACTGAAAAACGGTTTTCAAGCTGTAAAATATCAGTGTGTTGTAAATCATGGGGGTAATTGCTGCTTTACATGTTATATTTTCTGCAAAACAGAGCATGAGATGTAGAAAATGGATGGCGAGACAAAGCTATCAGTGTCGGTTTGTCAAATTTTCTTTAAATGGTTTTGAATTTTAGGGGGAGTAATATTGTCAGAAAATCCAAAAACATTAGAAAATTTGAAAAAGTCAAAAACATGATAAAATTCAAAAATGAGTTTTTGTGTAAAAAGAGGAAATGATAGTACATCAGTGGACTGTCACAGTACGCTAAAGAAATGGAAAGTTAAAAAGCGATAAACAATCTCACTAAAGATGTGACAATAGGCTCAGCTAGACTAGTAGATTTGCGATAACGATACAAACTTAAATGAAAAAGCCTAGTTCTAGTGGGAAACACGGTTGAAAGCATAGTACTTAGTTTTATCCTTCGTGACTGTGTACCTACTCAGTAATCGCTGAATGCTGAAAGAGCATAAAAACCGGCCAGTTTGTGAACTTTCACAACTTGCTGAAAAAGTCACTGTGGTTGTGCATTTCATTTTGCAAAGATTTAAACTTGTTTTATTTCTTTATTTTGTTTAAGCATTGGACATCCTCTGCGTATACGTGAGTATCGAACTGGATGTTATTGCCTAAACGTTCTGCTTTATTTTCTTTGGTGTTTCATTTAAGCTTTAGATCACCTCAGCGTATACGGGAGTATCGACCTGGTGGTTAAAGCCTAAATAATTTTAACTTATTTTTATTTCTTATTTTGTTTAAACATTGGACTTTCTCTGCGTATACAGAAGTATCGACCTGATTGTTAATGTTTAAACATTCTGCGTTGTTTTTACACATATCACAGTTGATGAAAGTTTAAAAGCATTACTTGAGTTAGTGTATTGCATGATGAGGGGATATGCTGAGATCGTGGGGTCCATAAGAATTTAGTGCAAATTAATATACCTTAACGTATCAGTATGCATTTCGAAAGTTTTTAGATTGAGTTTAAGTGGACAACAATATTGTCAATCAATGTGAATTGTTTAGAACTTAAAGTGTTTAAAGCTCAACGGTGCTAGTGATTTGTAATAATCTGATATGATCCTCTGTCGCGAACTCAAACAAAAATATTGTCTGTAAATATGTTTGTAAATATTTCTTTACTGCTTTATGTTTCAGAAAAATACAAAAAGATTTTGAATTCTGCTTTATTTTCGACAACCGATGTCTGGGATGCTAAGTTTCAAAATCTTAGTATGTTGATTGTGTTTCTGAAAAATAAACAAGTTCATTAATTTGAAACTTGAAGTTTTAAAATCAAAAATCAAAAACAGTTTGTGATATCTCCAAGGTCATTAAGTTGGACTTGGATGATTAACCGTGAAAAATTTGGATTCTTATATTATTAAAGTCTGTAAAAGAGTCAGTTTTTGATGTTGGATTCTTAAATACTGCCAAATCCATGAAGATTGTTGATAGGGGGAGTGAATCAAGTATTTCTGGATATATTCATATTATTATATCTTAAAGCCAGGATCTTGATTTAGAAAGTTTAAAATAGCCAGGTCACTATTCCTGGACAATTGAATGTTTAAAATGTTTGTACTTATAAATGCTTGAGAGTTGCAGATACTAATCCAGACTACGATCCCGACAGCTGAGTCTAAGGGGGAGTCTGAAGACGAGCTCAACGCAAGAGGAAGCGTGGATTGAAGGAGCTTGTATACGAAAAGCAAGGTGTCGATCCCAAAAGCACAGAAGCTTGACGAAAGGGGGAGCCTGATGAAGAAAAGAGTCTATAGAAAGGGGAAGCTGAAGCTGAAGACAGATCCACGGGGATTCTGTTCAAGCAAGAGGGAGTCTACGTTGATGAAAACGTGTTAAAGCTTCAAGAAGACTCAAAGAGAGAAAGAAAAAAAAGATGCCACAAGATTGACTGCGGCAATATCCAAGGGGGAGTCTGTTAGTGCATTTATGTCTATCGCCTTCGTCAATCCGAGCCCAATCACGTAAACTATTCTCGGGTAACCGGATAAGTCATGAACAAGTTCCATATGCCAATTTACTTTAAACAAGTTATAATATCAGTAGGATATCAACTTGTATGCCCGTTAAGGTTTTAAAATCAAACTATGCCTTATAAGGGCATTTTGGCAATTTTACAACTTATAAAAGGAGCTTGCAAGTAAACTGATGTTATGGTCATAAACATTCTGTAAAAATGTTTAAATTATGATATCATATCAGTAAGATATCAAATATATGTGTGGTTTATGCTTTATGACCAAACTATGCACCGCAAGGGTATTTTGGTCATTTCACACATAGTTTTGAGAATTTATTTGGGATTCTAAGTTCATGACTTATACCTACTATAAAAACATTTAAAATGGTTTATAAAATCAGTAGGTAACAAGTCTTGGTTCATAAATATGGTTTAAAACCATACTATGCGCCTAAACGGCTTTAATGTCGTTAAAGGATGATTTATGTGAAGATTTATGAAATATGATGTTATGACCAGCTTTGAATAGTTAAAATATTTTATTTGTCATAACAAATCAGTAAGGAAAAGGTTTGGTTTGCATATTATGCTTAAAACTTGTTTTATGCGCCATAAGGGCATTATCGTCATTTATCGGCATTGTATACGAAACTGAAGTTAAACTCAGTTTACAATCTGAATTAGCATCCCAAATAATCCTAATTATAATATCATATTAGTAGGTAAATGATTTTCATGCTAAAATTATGTTTAAAACTCATTTTAGACTTAAAAGGGCATTTTAGTCCTTTTAAAACCTTAGTTTATGCTTATATGCGTAAACTCAGTTTATGACCAGATTATAAACATCAATTTATTCTAAACATGTTTACTTATCAGTACATAACTCATTTGCATGCTCGTTTGTATTTAAAACCTTATTTTTAAACAAAGGGGCATCTTTAATGTCGTTAAATGATGATTTATGTGAAGATTTATGAAATATGATGTTATGACCAGCTTTGAATAGTTAAAATATTTTATTTTTCATAACAAATCAGTAAGGAAAAGGTTTGGTTTGCATATTATGCTTAAAACTTGTTTTATGCGCCATAAGGGCATTATCGTCATTTATCGGCATTGTATACGAAACTGAAGTTAAACTCAGTTTACAATCTGAATTAGCATCCCAAATAATCCTAATTATAATATCATATTAGTAGGTAAATGATTTTCATGCTAAAATTATGTTTAAAACTCATTTTAGACTTAAAAGGGCATTTTAGTCCTTTTAAAACCATAGTTTATGCTTATATGCGTAAACTCAGTTTATGACCAGATTATAAACATCAATTTATTTTAAACATGTTTACTTATCAGTACATAACTCATTTGCATGCTCGTTTGTATTTAAAACCTTATTTTTAAACAAAGGGGCATTTTAGTCAAAGTATGGCATAATAACGGAACATGCGCATAAACTCAGATTCCTAGTCCGATCGTGTAATATAACCTTATGGGGCTATACTACATCATATTACGATCATACCGAAACCTAAAATCAGTAGCATACTAATCTAATTCGGTTTATAACCAAAAGTCAACATAGAAGTCAAACTACGCGACTTTCGGTTGCGAACCGACCCTAAAACTGGAATTGACGAGCCGAACATGTTTAAACATGTTCTAATAATTATTACCGAGTTATTTAAGTGATAAAACGTATCTTAGAACACTTCTAAACTCATATCGCAATTATTTTAAAAACTGACCCGTTGACTTTTTAAATTAATATTACTTTGACTCGTTAATTAACCAAGCAAACGTGATTCTTAGGAGGTGCCCTTTTGAGGGATTAACACCTACCTAAATACGATCATGTAGCCATGTTCATTGCGAACAATGGCTTGACCGTTTAAGGTCTAACTAAAAGTCAAAGTGTTATTACGATAACGCTTGACTCTTGGCTTAAAAGCCTATAAATCGGAAACTAGTGGCTAAGGACACTTCCAAAGGGTCCTAGCTTGAAAGTTTTGACTGAAGTGGAGGCTCCTATAAGCAGGAATCTCCAAGAAAGTAATAGAATGACAAAATGAGAGGTGCAAGGATGATGAATGAAGGAGCACCTCTATTTATAGTGTTTGAGGGTTGCATGGATGATTGACAAGTGTATTGAGTGCTCTCCAAGCATTAATAGGATCACAACATGTGTCTAGATCAGATTTTATACTTGGGGGTTACTCATCTTGTTCACCAAGTATGATATAATAATCAAAACAATATATAAAAACAACATGCTGTTGCTGAACCAGACTTACTGCCCAGATCAGGGGCTCGCGTGGCGCGACCAGGATAGCCCTGGGCCGTCGCGTGACGCCACCACAAGCCTGCAGTTTCAATTTTTGGCAAGTTAGGTCCCTGTACTTGATTAAATGTGTTTTTGACGCGTTTAACCCCCGTTAACCTAAGATTCAGTCTTTGTAAGGACGCTAAAGCATAAAGGACTTGAATCATGCCCGGGAAGGTTGTGGATGTCGGTTCGTTCGGTCATACGGTCGCGTTTTTCGCTTAATTGCGATGAACGCTTTAATGAACGTGAAAATGACCCAATTTATGCAACGAATGATCTTGACGCATCCTTATCAATAACATACAAGATATTAGGTATACCCGGGATATGACCAAGCATCATAAAACTCTCGGTTCGTTAAAAGGTTACTTGAAAGCGTAGTTTCGCACGTTAACGCTTTTAGTCCTTTTAAAGCACAAAGTTATGCGTAATATCGTTTAATAATATCAAAGCCTTACATGGCCCATATCAGGCATTCCTGTGAATATTATCAAACATCATGATGCTCCGGGTTCGTTAAAAGCTCATTCAGAGGTAAGAATTAACATGTTGACACTTTTAACCCTCCGTTACCGAAACTTTCGAGTTTATCGCAAACGGTTTCAATTATCCAACAAATGGCTTAATATGAGAATATGAATACTGTATAATGTCACTCAGAGGCTTAGTTTAAGCATGTTGACACTTCCAGTCCTTTCGTATTCAAAGTTTTAACTGTTTGGTGATAATAGTCCCTCCTAGTCAATGTTTGACAATATTAGGATTAGGGACACGTGTCAATACATTATTGGACACGATTTTACGAGGTGCTACATGCACCGACGGTATTTATGGACTTGATGAATCGCGTATGCAAGCCATATCTTGATAAATTTGTAATAGTATTTATCGACGATATTCTGATCTATTCACAAACAAAGGAAGAGCATGAGAAACATCTGAGAACCATTATGGAACTGCTAAAGAAAGAGAAACTTTACGTGAAGTTCTCAAAATGCGAGTTTTAGATTCGTGAGGTACAATTCCTTGGTCATGTGGTGAATGAGAATGGTATACATGTAGACCCGTCAAAGATTGAAGCGATCAAGAATTGTGAAGCACCCAAAACTCCGACTGATGTACGATAGTTTCTGGGGTTAGCGGGCTACTACCGAAGATTTATTGAGAATTTTTCCAAAATTGCTCAACCGCTAACTTCCCTTACACAGAAAGACAAGAAGTTTGACTGGGGAGACAAACAAGAAGAAGCCTTTCAACTACTCATGGATAAGCTATGCGATGCACCGATCTTATCGTTACCCGAAGGTACTGATGACTTTGTGGTATACTGCGATGCCTCGCGTCAAGGTTTGGGTTGCATGCTCATGCAACGGCAGAAGGTCATCGCATATGCATCACGACAGTTAAAGGTTCATGAGAAGAATTATACCACCCAAGACCTGGAATTATGCGCGGTGGTATTCGCATTGAAGATCTGGCGACATTATCTTTATGGCACTCGGTGTACCATCTTCACGGATCACAAAAGACTAGAACACATATATAATCAGAAGGAATTAAACATGCGACAACAACGATGAGTTGAGTTGTTGAACGATTATGATTATGAGATTAAGTACCACCCTGGAAAGGCGAACGTGGTAGCAGACGCCTTGAGTCGAAAGGAAAGGGTTAAAACTTTAAGGGTTCGAGCTTTGGAAATGACGATTCAGACGAACCTCACTACGTGTATTCACGATGCCCAACAAGAAGCACTCAAGGAGGAAAATATTAAGGCTGAACTTCTCCGGGGAATGGAGAAATAATTGGTACCAAACGAAGAGGGAACCTTATACTTCATGGGACATATTTGGGTTCCACTCTTTGGTGGTATTCGGGGAGATTATCTTTGATGAAGCTCATAAGTCGAGATACTCGATCCACCCAGGATCAGACAAGATGTATCAAGACTTGAAGGAATATTACTGGTGGCCAAATCTCAAGAATAACGTTGCTGCTTACGTCGGGAAATGCTTGACCTGCGCTAAGGTTAAGGCAGAGTATCAAAAGCCATCAGGACTGCTGCAACAACCTGAGATACCTGTTTGGAAGTGGGAACAAATATCGATAGACTTTATAACGAAATTACCCAGGACCCCTAGAGGACACGATATGATATGGGTGATAGTCGATCGATTAACAAAGTCTGCGCACTTCCTACCGATACGGGATAAGGATAGCACTGGAAAGCTTGCTGAATTGTATCCCAAAGAAATTGTGGCACATCATGGAGTTCTTATTTCGATAATTCAGACAGAGATGGACGCTTTGTATCGAGGATCTGGCAATCCTTTCAAGAGGCCTTTGGATCTCAACTAAATCTAAGTACGACCTTCCATCCGAAAACCGACGGCCAGAGCGAACGGACCATACAAACCCTTGAAGACATGCTTCGTGCATGTGTAATGGATTTAGGCGGCAGCTGGGATACTCACCTACCCTTGGTCGAGTTTTCCTATAATAACAGCTATCATACGAGTATAAAAGTCGCACCGTTCGAAGCTCTATATGGCCGCAAGTATCGCTCACCGCTATGTTGGACAGAAACTGGAGACAGACAATTGATTGGTCCCGAACTGGTTCAGGAAACGACTGACAAAATCTTTCAGATCCGAGACCGTATCAAGGCGGCTCGTGATCGCCAGAAGAGCTACGTCGATCGAAGACGGAAACCTTTAGCTTTCGAGGTGGGAGATAAATATTTACTAAAAGTTGTTGGTGCATTCATCTGTCGTCTTCGTCTTATATCGAGTCTCGGGATCGTTGTGGATTTGTTCAAGCATGATGTCATGATGACATCATCAAAGTGACATCATCAATGACATCATCACAAGAAGACAAAACAAATTGTAGATATGTGTTGACTTTCACTTGAAATAGAATGTTAGATTATATGTCTAGGTTTCGCTTGAAAGTTGAATATGAGCTTTCGCTTGAAGTAGTTCTGTCTTATTCAAGCGAAAGCCAGAATACTATAAATAGGCATGAGTTCTATTCATTTGTAATAGTTTGAGAATTCGACACCGAGGTGCTGCCGGTGTGAGATTTGATTGTAAACAACGTCAGATTAATACAATCAGTGTTTAAAGTGATATTCAAGCTGTTTCTACATTCGTTTCTTAGTTTCCGCCTCTGAAACGGATTAAATCTCTTCTGAATGACTCGTTTGGGTCACAAAACGATCCTACAAGTGGTATCAGAGCTCAGGAGGAAGAGATCTTGCCAAAACAGCCTGTTTTCATCACTTTTTCTGATTTCTACACCATTCTTTTCAAAATTAAAAAAAATTTCACGGATAAAATCGGCTCAAATTCACACATCTTGTGCGTAATCATGTTTTAACAAATCCTGGAAAGTTTCAGAGCTTAAATCGACTTAAAACTGGTTAAAAACATGACATTCGCTTGAAATTGGTTCGACATTTGCTGACATCATCAGGCTTTCGCTTGAAATCTCAGGGTTTGCTTGAAAATTTGGTGCAGTTTGAAGCGAAACGCAGGCTTTCGCTTGAAATCAGCAGTTTGCTTGAAAATACGTGTACCGCTTGAACTGTTTTTGTTTTTCACGAGAAAGTGCATCGTGTGTTGTGTGAAAACATTAAACAAGATCATGTGACTTGTGTCAGGATTGCATCGGATTGATTAAGTGACTCATAGTGGTGCATGTGATCATTAAATATAGATTATTGGTTTGCATGTGAGGTAATAAGTGGTGCAGGTTTGACCACAGTGCTCAAAAGCCAAATCCAGCAAACAAGAGGAGCAAGGATTATCACCAAGCCAAACAGTGCTATGATCTGAATGTTTGGACTGAAAATGGTGATTGGTACGATAACAGAGTGTGTTACAGATGCGGCTATCAAGGACACATTGCTGTTAACTGCCAAAGTTGGAATTATGAGACGAGAGGATGCTTTAACTGCAACATCAGAGGTCACATTGCCAGAGATTTCCCAAGGAGATCGAATGACAGATTGAGGGCTAATTCTCAAAAATTGGCAAAGATTCCAGTCAATGTCAAGCCCCATGAACAGAAGGTTCTAAAACCTAAAGTTCAAGAACAGAAAATTCAAGAAAAGAAAGTTAAACTTTCACAGGGGCAGAAAGACAGACTGAGGAAGAAGGCGAGAGAGTATCTCGGGAAGATTTTGTCCTCGGGTTCATCTGTTAAAAATAAGAGTTCTGATGAATCGACTCCCTCGATTGCAAAGTCAAGCAAGACGAATTCATCAGATACAAATATGAGGACGAAAAAAGAAAAGAAGAAGAAGAAAATGGTCGGCGATGAATCTGATGTGTCGAAGTCAGACAAGCCACCTTCAGGCAATGAATCTGACGTGTCGAAGTCAAACAAGCCACCTTCAGGCGATGAATCTGACAGATCAAAGTCAGACAAGCCATGTGCAGGCAATGATTCTAGTACGGTAAAGGCAGAAGAGCCGGTAGTTGAGGTAAAACGGAGAATTCAGGTTTAACAATGGATGATGCAAATTTTCCACCATTGTTGAACAAGAATTCAAAATCACCCAAGGACCGTCAGGCCTGGGTGAATCTGTTTAAATGAAAAACCTGACTTGCCGGAGTTCCCAGGTTGGTAAGCGTGGAACATGAATCGGCACATTTCTTGAGAAATTCACGAAAGTGATATTTCGTCTTACAAGTGGTAAATCGGGGACATTAAGTTGTACTTGATTTTCTACAAGTGATGTTTGAGGATTGATCTTACAAATGTTAGTTTTTACAAGTGGTTAAATGAACAAGATGATGTGATGTTCCCGAACCTATAAGTGGTTGGTACACAAAACTAATTTTCCGGAAAAACCATTTTGATTAAAACAAACTTAAGTGTTTTGAAATCACTATGGGAAAATGTTTTGTTGTCAGGGGGAGTTCTGATTGTTCAAGCCAAGTGAATGGAGAATTAAAGTAATTCTCATCATGTTGTCAACTTTGTACAGTTTGATTTCAAATTTTCCCAGAAAATCAAAATTGGAATATATTTTGATTTTAGGGGGAGAAAAATTTTAAAAATTAGAAAATTTGAAAATGTCAAAAACATTGAAAAATGAAAAATGAGTTTTGTTGTCAAAAAGAGGAAATGATAGTAGATCAGTGGACTATCACAGCATGCTAAAGAAATGAAAAGTCTATATGTGATAAACGGTCTCACTAAAGATGTGACGATAGGCTCAGCTAGACTAGTAGATTTGTGATAACGATACAAACTTAAATGATAAAGCCTAGTTCTAGTGGGAAACATGATTGAAAGCATAGTACTTAGTTTTGTCCTTCTTGACTGTGTGCCTACTCAGTAATTGCTTAATGCCAAAAGCATAAAAACTGGTTAAGTTTGTGAACTTTCACAACTTTGCTGAAAAGTCGCTGTGATTGTGCATTTCATTTTGCAAAGATTTAAACTTGTTTTATTTCTTTATTTTGTTTAAGCATCGGACATCCTCTGCGTATACGTGAGTATCGACCTGGATGTTGTTGCCTAAACGTTCTGCTTTATTTTCTTTGGTGTTTCGTTTAAGCTTTGGATCACCTCTGCGTATACGGGAGTATCGACCTGGTGGTTAAAGCCTAAACAACTTCAACTTGTTTTATTTTTCTTATTTTGTTTAAACATTGGACTTTCTTTGCGTATACGGAAGTATCGACCTGATTGTTAATGTTTAAACATTCTGCTTTGTTTTCGCACAAATCACAGTTGATAAAAGTTTAAAGGCATTACTTGAGTCAGTGTATTGCATGATGAGGGGATATGCTGAGATTGTGGGGTCCATAAGAATTTAGTGCTATCTAAATATACCTTAACGTATCGGTAAGCATTTCGAAATTTTTTAGATTGAGTTTATGTGGACAACAATATCGTCAATCAACGTGAATCGTTTAAAACTGAAAATGTTTAAAGCTTAACGGTGCTAGTGATTGGTCACATAAACTGATATGATCCTCTTACACAAGCTCACAAAAATATTATTTGTAAATATTACTTTACTGCATTTCTTTTCAGTCAAAAATCCAAAAAGATTTTTAGTGTGTTTTAGCATAAATTTTGAAAAATTCAAAAAGATTTTTGACAACTGATGTTGATGAGCTGATTTTCAAAATGCCAAGTGCTAAACAAGATGAACTGGTTTGGGAGTGAGTGAGTGCTTAAATGGAAATATTTTGATTTGAGAAAGAAGTTGAGATTAGTTAATCGAGATCATTAATTTGAACTTGATGGAACTATTTCTTATAAGTTTTTCTTATTGATTTAAGTAAAAACTTATGTGTTTAAGAGAATTTTGTGCAGGAAATGAGCTTAAACAGAGATAAAGCCAGGGTTTGATCTCAAGGTGATAGCTAATTCCAGACGGCGATCCCATCATGATGAGAGGGGGAGTCTGACGAGGCTAGAGCCAAAGAAAAGATCTTGGTATATGCTAAGAAAGATAAGAGACTGATAAAGACTGATGATGCGAAGACTCGACACTTAAGACTCGTCAACATCTGAGGGGGAGTCTGTTGGTGCATTCATCTGTCGTCTTCGTCTTATATCGAGTCTCGGGATCGTTGTGGATTTGTTCAAGCATGATGTCATGATGACATCATCAAAGTGACATCATCAATGACATCATCACAAGAAGACAAAACAAATTGTAGATATGTGTTGACTTTCGCTTGAAATAGAATGTTAGATTATATGTCTAGGTTTCACTTGAAAGTTGAATATGAGCTTTCGCTTGAAGTAGTTCTGTCTTATTCAAGCGAAAGCCAGAATACTATAAATAGGCATGAGTTCTGTTCATTTGTAATAGTTTGAGAATTCCATACCGAGGTGCTACCGGTGTGAGATTTGATTGTAAACAACGTCAGATTAATACAATCAGTGTTTAAAGTGATATTCAAGTTGTTTCTACATTCCTTTCTTAGTTTCTGCCTCTGAAACGGATTAAATCTCTTCTGAACGACTCGTTTGGGTCACAAAACGATCCTACAAAAGTCTCACCTTGGAAAGGTGTATCGAGGTTCGAGAAACGTGGAAAGGTAAATCCACGATATATTGGACCATTCAAGATTTTGGAAAAGATTGGTACCGTAGCATACAAACTGGTGTTACCAGAGGAATTGAATGGCGTACACGATACGTTCTGTCACGGCCCCCGCTACCGGTTTGACCCTGTCCAGGAGCCGCGGGACAGGAACCCGTGGTATTTGTTAATTTAGTTGACAGCGAAAGATTTTACAGGATCTTTTAAAACTTGAAATGCCCGATTATTTTATTTCATAATTCGGGATAACCCCTGTAATTTACAATAGAGGAATAATGAAATTCCCTGATTTACAAAACATGTTTATTTATTTACTGAGCCACTACTTCAAGCTTTGTTAGTGCTCCGTAGCACTTTTCCTTGGTTTACAGTAGTCACCTGAAACATGTTTTGAAAATATTTTATCAGCGGAGAAATACTGGCGAGTCATTCAAATTTGATAAAATGACAGCATAAGAGCGATTACAATGGCTTTTATCTTATTTTTATCTGGCGCCGTGTCACCTCTTGGTGACGATGGTCATACCACTATTGGGTCCTTTTTTCCCAAGTAGTGATGATTATCACTGTTAGGATTTATTAGTCTAACCGTGAGAAATTAGTAATGTGCACAATACCCCACTAGCCACTGATTCAAGATAACCACGACTTAATCCCTGTAATTATAACCTTTGAAAATAATTTGGAGTATTGTGAGATACTTTTGAGAAAAAGAGAATAACTCACATTGCAGATTTATACGGACAGAGTTTAGCCTACTGATTAGCCTTGTAACCTAATTTAAATAACAATGCACACGAACTAGGTCAGTAACTAATACAGCATTTACGATAACTCACGAGGCTAAAACCCTCACAATGAATGACAAAGTGCAACACTTAAACATCCATCGAATTCACGACGAATGACAAAGTATAGCCCTAATTTGGGCAGCACTTAAACATCCATTGGATAGTTTTCAATCGATCGGACATTGAATCGTAGCAGCGATCGAGTTAATACCCTGTATCGTAGCAGCGCCTAGCTATATTAATTTTCGAAATTGAGCAGTGAGACTTCGTTTTTTAGAATTGTTTTCGACACCACTGGACTGCTCATGATCCAAGCTATTTATAGCTGAAATTTGGTTCACACGCGGCCCGCGTGAACCTTTACTTGACCCTTACGCGGCCCGCGTGGAGGTGTAGTTCGTAGATTAGGGCATCCGTGTCACGCGTAGGTATGCCACGTGGCCCTGAACGTTTATCCAGTCAACTTAAGGTTGACGCGGCCCGCGTAAGGCCATGCTTAACCTTTACACGGCCCGCCTGAAGACCAGATTTCTTGTTTTCTCAGTTTTTCACGCACAGTAGGGTTTCATGGGTCCGGGTTTTCACTTATGGGTCGTTTTGGGACATTTTTGGAAGATCCTTACATCCTCCCCACCTTATTTAAAATCTCGTCCTCGAGATTTATTGAAATAAGTGAGGATATTTTTGCTTCATCTCCTGTAACACCTGTGTCACTTCAACCGTCAAACAAATGCCAAACCAATGAAATATTGTATTTCATACTTGGTATTTATAAAAATATGTGTATCATTTGCACATATCGACTCTTGTTCGATTTCAAGCTTTAAATCGCTTTCTGGAGGGTTATACGCGCTCTGATGTGTAGATATAACCAGTTTAATCCAACGAACACTCCGGAATAGTGAAATAGGCTTAACATACCTTAAATAACCTTTACATAACTTAGATATAAGTTTTGAAAGGTTTGGTGTGGTGAAATCAAAGTTTAATCGCTTACAGGGACTAAAATTGACAAACTGTGAAAGTATGCCAATTTGAACTGTAACAGACATTCCGGAACATGACCATAAGTTAAACATACAACAAATATCCTTTACATAGCTTAGAAATAGGCTTTGAGGGGTTCGGTGTGCTAAAATATACTTTTGGGACATTCAGGGACTAAAAGTGTCAAAAAGTGCACAAGTTTGCATTTTCGCGCATAACTTACGTTCTGAATACATCCGGACATCCAAAAATTTATGTAAGCATGAATATATTATGATTTAGTGTTTGGATTGCCAAAAATCCATTCGTTACGTCATTTGGATCGTTTTTCGCGCTTATGCGCATTCCGTCGTAATTAAGCGAACATCGCGTTCGTACGGCCAAACGAACCAACCTCCGGCATATTTTTGAGCATGTTTCATGTCCACAATGTTTAGGCAACATTTTAGGGCCTTAAAGTTGGCTTTACGGGCCTTAGAAGTGCCGGAAATGGGTTTAAACACGTGCAGGGACCAAAACTGTAGATTCTGAAACTTGTTTTCTGATCTGAGGAGCTAGGCGGCCCGCGTGAGCCCAAGCCTAAATCTTAGGCGGCCCGCGTCAGACTCTCTGATCAGATAATATCGAACAGTCAGCAACTTCCAGCTGTTTTAACCACAACCACACCTTTCCCACTTGCATATTCAGCTGATAAGGATGGTTTTTAGGCACCATAACTTTCCGACACTTGTACGGATACGATTAAGGCACGATATTCGACAAACGATCTTAACGGTTACCCGAAAACTATAAATACCCCACCCCCCATTACTCCAAAACCACTAGAATCTGATCTAAGTGACTCTAAGTTGGAACCATTGTTTCATACCTGAGTTATTAAGATCTAGATTAGCATTCGGGGACCCTTCGTAAGTATTCTTTCGTTCTTTTCCTTCTTTTATTGCTTTTCGAGTCCGAAAGTCAAACTTTGTTTGACTTTCAGCGTTGACCAGCTTATGGTCAATGCGAAGTTCGTTTGAACTTCGCAACGTGATTGTAATCACGATGGTTATAGTCCCTTGGGACTATGCCTACTGATTACCACGTTGTCTAGGGTCGTAGGGTAAGCGATCTAATAAATCGCTTATGCCTCGAACCCGACCCAGTTTGGTCGATCATTAGGATCCGACCAAATACATTAGGTGACCATAGTGTAGGGAATAACCTTCCGAGGTTATACCTTATGGTCACATCGTTTAAGTAGTTGTATGATAGGTAGTTTATATGCCTTAGGTAAATTACCAGAATACCCTTTTCATGTATAATTGGTAATTAAGCATATGTAACCTAAACTTTTGTCACATAACTGATTATGTAACATGTTTAGGCATATAATACTTGTCATAGGACTAGTTAGGCGGTCCGAACGCGTTTCACGCGAACGACGCGTTAAAGTAGCATAAGCTACCTAAACGGGTCGTAATGGGTCACAAGCAATTAGGTTAAGTTTCATTTAGTATGTAGGCTTTGTTAAACCATATGACACGAGTCTCTATACTCGTTTGGTTTACGAACCCTCATTCTATCCGATCCTCCGATTTAGGTCCGGTTTATTAATGTAGTTACCTATATTAGGTGCCGTTTGATATTCCGAGATCTCTAGCATTACTTGGTGGTTATCTTTAGACATCTGAGCAATCTCAGGTGAGTACATAGTTCCCCTCTTTTACCGTTTTCAAACTGTTATTTTCATGTTTTCCAAAAGTATAATTGATTATACATGTTAGTACTTATCTGTTGATAAACTGAATGACTATCTATGGTTTAAACACTGATTTTTCAAAAACTATAACATTAATTGTTGAATTGTACTTATTATGTTCACCAGACCGATTGTTAGTATGATATAGCGCTATAGGATTTGACACCCCATTCCTGTTGTCATGGAATGTCTGAAACCAATTTGTTTCTCCATCCAAATAGGGATTGCCTTTGTGGTATCCTTATAGTCTCAAAGGTGTATTTTGATGCACTTGGTCTGAATGAATTCTTAAATCACTCTATTAAAGTATATTTTGATATACTCTCATGTGTGGTATTGTACAAACCAACATATATTTTGTTAATCATCCAAAGCATATTTTGATATGTTATTTACTAAACAAAAACATAGTTTAATATGTTATTTATCACATCCAAAGCATATTTTGATATGTTATCTATAAATCCGAAGTATACTTGTAATATACTATCTAAATCTATTCTTTTAAACAACGAAGGTATATTTAATGTACTATCTATCTATCGATTTGGTTTAGTTTTGATTAAGTGATTAAGTAACGATGCGTGTGTAATATGATACAAGCATGGTGGATACGCCGCTGGTACTTCCTATATATAAGTGCTTGTATGGTATTACATACCGTAACGTTATTTGAATCATTTCAGTTTGAGATATTTAACATTTATTACAAATATCATACTTTTCACAAGACATTTATTTACAAACAACTTATCTTATACAAACACATCTTACATGGTTATTCATTTAACCTGACATTTATTTATACATATTATCTGATCTTATTGTGTTTCAAACAATTTACGAAACAAAACATTTTACAAGGATCATGACTGACCTTTGTCAAACAACATTTTCTAAACTTATAAGTCATGAATCCTACATTCACAAAACCTATGTATCTCACAGGCATTTTTATGCTGACGTACCTATTTTTACACATGTTTCAGGTACTGCTTTGCAATGATTGTTGATGCATGCTACATTTAGGATGGACTCGTGCCTTAGCAACTTTAAAACTTGGAAGATCATAGTTGTAGTTATTTGATTGAATTAAAACAATGAGTTCATTTATTCAATAAAACAGAATTTATTTATGCCATGGTTATGAAACAATAATTCTGTTACAACACTCCCCGACGTTTCCGCCACGTCTGGTCGCTTTACGTGGTCGGGGTGTGACAGAAAAGTTGGTATCAGAGCCAATGGTTATAGGGAATTAGGTTATTAGTAATGCTTTGACCTAGTCTATAACCTTTCTAGGACCCTAACGCGAGTTTACTTGCGTTTAGTCATAAAACAATATCGTCACCTATCCTTAGGCGACGACCACAACAAGAACATAAATTTCAAAACCACTTTGAAAACTAATCATCTGTTCTAGGATGATTGATTACTAGGTTTTGAACCCTCTGTTATATGGTTTTGAACCCCTTTGAATTTTCAAAAATCTCGTCAAGGTTTTGGGTTTTAAATAATGTGAACACGTGCAAACTGGAAGGGTGAATGCCTGTATTCTGGGTTTTCTGTCTAGGCAAGCACTTCGTATATATCTCATCAGACGCGAGACCAGTTGTGCTTACCTGGGAATTCTTGGGATGAGTGTTCACTTATAGGCGAGCATGTCTTCGCGATACATTATTTTTGACCCATTTACTTTGATTAGTCACTGTGTGTAGTTTGTTTGCTTTTTAAAGCGAACAAATGACCACTATTCTTGCCTTCATCAAATCTGTTTCATCTCATTCTTTTCGTATATTTCTCTCACTCGTTTCCTTTCATGTTTCCTCTTTTAGAATGCCTCCCCGACGCGACAATCAGATGGATAATGCCGAACTGGCGGGAGTCATCGCACAGCAAATGGCTGTTGCCTTCCCAAATCTTTATGCTCAAATGATGCAAGCCATCAATAACAACAATGCTCCATGCAATTTTAAGAGTTTCAACTCGGCTAAACCGCTCAAGTTTAGTGGTTCTGAGGGAGCAACTGGGCTTCTTCAATGGTTTGAGAGCATTGAGAATACCTTCCGTCACGTTCAGTGTCCAGAAAATCGCAAGGTCGAGTTTTCTTCAAGTGTGTTTCAGAAGAGGGCTCTTACATGGTGGAACGGGGTGATGAGAGACCGCGGTGCTGAGGTTGCATTAGCACAGACTTGGGTTGAGCTAAGGGCTCTTATGATGAAGGAGTTTTGCCCTCGTCATGAACTGCGAGCTTTGGAGAGGGAGTTTGATGATTTGAAGCAAGACAGTGGTGAGCATCGAGCCTATACTGACCGTTTTGAAGAATTGAGCCTATTGTGTCCTGCTATGGTTACTCCTGTGGATAAGGCGATTGAGAAATATACTGATGGTCTTCCTGACCTAGTTCAGGATATTGTTACTGGCAGTAACCCTACTACTGTCAGACAAGCTATTGAACTGTCTGCCACCCTGACTGAATCCCACATCAGAAAGAAAAAGCTTTTTCGAAAAGGCGACCCAAGACCATCCGACAAGACTGCTCCCGTTGAACCAAAGGAAGAAAATGCTGAGGTGTCCAAGAAGAAGAAGCGCAAAGCCTCTCAGAACTGCGCTGTAACTGCTCAAGACAAACAGGTTGCAGCAAACCAACCAGCACAACCTCGCAAAAGGCAAAACTATGTTGGTACTGCACCTTTGTGCAACAAGTGCAACCGTCATCATTTAGCGCAAGAGCAGTGTCACAAATGTACCCACTGTGGACGGTTGGGACATTTGATCAATGTGTGTCGTTATGCAAATCAAGCTGCTGCAAACCCTGCTGCTGTTCAAGCACGGTTCCCTCCGGGGTTATGTTATAACTGTGGTGACCTTACCCACTACAGGAACAATTGTCCAAGACTTGTTAACATACCTCCAGCGCGTGGACGAGTGTTTAACATCAATGAGGCAAACATGAACAATGATGCAGCAGTGAACAATTAGTGTTTTGTTATTTCCCTTGGTTGTTATCTTATGATGTTTAAAGACAAGTCAGTTGTTATATAAATAAAAAGTCATCGTTTTTATTTTTGCAAAACTGATACAATTGTGTGAATGTTTGATACAACCTTATGATGTCAACCCAAAGACAAACTACTCGTATGGTTCTGTCATTTTATGATCACTTGTGATCTCCCCAAGAACCTTAAACACTTGTTTCTTTTAAGAAACAAAGCCAAACTCTTATTGAGAATCCTTCTATCTTTTTAGATGAATCCTTGGAAATGATTAAAGTACCAAATGAAATTCATGGATTGGATTTCTAGTGTGCTTTAAATTATCCATCCTCAAATACAGCAAATTAAAGAATCAAGTTAACTAATTATGTGTTTATGTGTTTTCTTACATGTTTTGTGGTTGTATGTGATCCATCCAAATCCTCGTAGAGTCTTTCATATTTCATATGAGAGATTCATAATAGGATATCCAAAGTTACTATCTTAAATCCTTAATGGACTTCTACGTCATAGTCGAGTCCCTTGGGTTTTAAAGTACTATTCTAAAATGGGACCCCTTGAGTGGTCTGGTTAAACATATTGATTTTGAAAATCTGATTAGAAATATCATGTGATGATATAATTGAAAAGATCCCTTAAGTGGTCTATTTAAGGAGATCGTACGACGGTCTAGTTAAGAAGATCATATGTTGATCTAGTTAAAAAGATCGTTCGTTGATTTAGTTAAAAAGATCCTTTGGTGATCTAGTCAAGTCGCTTCATGTTTATTCAGTTGATTTTTCCACTACACATTATGAAATGAACTGTGCGGACTGTGCAAGGGATTACGTAATTAAGGAGGCCTACATAATTATGGAAGTCAGTGCACAGAAACCACAAGAAGTTTTGTCATGTGTTAAGACCTAAAGTGACGAGAATAATGATACGGGAGAAGTCTCGGACTTTGACCGATGTCATTTATTCTCACACTTCCCAATTCTTATTTCAAGCACACACAAGTTTCCTATGATAAGTTTTCATAAGAAACGTTCTTCTGTCCGTAGTTCAAAATTCCATGTTTTACTATTACAAGCAATTCACTTTGAGGGTAACAAATTCGCTAAGAGTCCTAACATGACCCAGAGTATTACTTAAGGGTTCAATGGATCTATTAGAAGGCGAAATCGTCACAGCTGTCATCACAAGTTTCCTCTAGAATTAAATTTCGGGACGAAATTTCCTAAAGTAGGGGAGACTGTAACACCTGTGTCACTTCAACCGTCAAACAAATTCCAAACCAATGAAATATTGTATTTCATACTTGGTATTTATAAAAATATGTGTATCATTTGCACATATCGACTCTTGTTCGATTTCAAGCTTTAAATCGCTTTCTGGAGGGTTATACGCGCTCTGATGTGTAGATATAACCAGTTTAATCCAACGAACACTCCGGAATAGTGAAATAGGCTTAACATACCTTAAATAACCATTACATAACTTAGATATAAGTTTTGAAAGGTTTGGTGTGGTGAAATCAAAGTTTAATCGCTTACAGGGACTAAAATTGACAAACTGTGAAAGTATGCCAATTTGAACTGTAACAGACATTCCGGAACATGAACATAAGTTAAACATACCACAAATATCCTTTACATAGCTTAGAAATAGGATTTGAGGGGTTCGGTGTGCTAAAATATACTTTTGGGACATTCAGGGACTAAAAGTGTCAAAAAGTGCACAAGTTTGCATTTTCGCGCATAACTTACGTTCTGAATACATCCGGACATCCAAAAATTTATGTAAGCATGAATATATTATGATTTAGTGTTTGGATTGCCAAAAATCCATTCGTTACGTCATTTGGATCGTTTTTCGCGCTTATGCGCATTCCGTCGTAATTAAGCGAACATCGCGTTCGTACGGCCAAACGAACCAACCTCCGGCATATTTTTGAGCATGTTTCATGTCCACAATGTTTAGGCAACATTTTAGGGCCTTAAAGTTGGCTTTACGGGCCTTAGAAGTGCCGGAAATGGGTTTAAACACGTGCAGGGACCAAAACTGTAGATTCTGAAACTTGTTTTCTGATCTGAGGAGCTAGGCGGCCCGCGTGAGCCCAAGCCTAAATCTTAGGCGGCCCGCGTCAGACTCTCTGATCAGATAATATCGAACAGTCAGCAACTTCCAGCTGTTTTAACCACAACCACACCTTTCCCACTTGCATATTCAGCTGATAAGGATGGTTTTTAGGCACCATAACTTTCCGACACTTGTACGGATACGATTAAGGCACGATATTCGACAAACGATCTTAACGGTTACCCGAAAACTATAAATACCCCACCCCCCATTACTCCAAAACCACTAGAATCTGATCTAAGTGACTCTAAGTTGGAACCATTGTTTCATACCTGAGTTATTAAGATCTAGATTAGCATTCGGGGACCCTTCGTAAGTATTCTTTCGTTCTTTTCCTTCTTTTATTGCTTTTCGAGTCCGAAAGTCAAACTTTGTTTGACTTTCAGCGTTGACCAGCTTATGGTCAATGCGAAGTTCGTTTGAACTTCGCAACGTGATTGTAATCACGATGGTTATAGTCCCTTGGGACTATGCCTACTGATTACCACGTTGTCTAGGGTCGTAGGGTAAGCGATCTAATAAATCGCTTATGCCTCGAACCCGACCCAGTTTGGTCGATCATTAGGATCCGACCAAATACATTAGGTGACCATAGTGTAGGGAATAACCTTCCGAGGTTATACCTTATGGTCACATCGTTTAAGTAGTTGTATGATAGGTAGTTTATATGCCTTAGGTAAATTACCAGAATACCCTGTTCATGTATAATTGGTAATTAAGCATATGTAACCTAAACTTTTGTCACATAACTGATTATATAACATGTTTAGGCATATAATACTTGTCATAGGACTAGTTAGGCGGTCCGAACGCGTTTCACGCGAACGACGCGTTAAAGTAGCATAAGCTACCTAAACGGGTCGTAATGGGTCACAAGCAATTAGGTTAAGTTTCATTTAGTATGTAGGCTTTGTTAAACCATATGACACGAGTCTCTATACTCGTTTGGTTTACGAACCCTCATTCTATCCGATCCTCCGATTTAGGTCCGGTTTATTAATGTAGTTACCTATATTAGGTGCCGTTTGATATTCCGAGATCTCTAGCATTACTTGGTGGTTATCTTTAGACATCTGAGCAATCTCAGGTGAGTACATAGTTCCCCTCTTTTACCGTTTTCAAACTGTTTTGGGGTGAAGCATGTGTACCTATCTGTTATTTTCATGTTTTCCAAAAGTATAATTGATTATACATGTTAGTACTTATCTGTTGATAAACTGAATGACTATCTATGGTTTAAACACTGATTTTTCAAAAACTATAACATTAATTGTTGAATTGTACTTATTATGTTCACCAGACCGATTGTTAGTATGATATAGCGCTATAGGATTTGACACCCCATTCCTGTTGTCATGGAATGTCTGAAACCAATTTGTTTCTCCATCCAAATAGGGATTGCCTTTGTGGTATCCTTATAGTCTCAAAGGTGTATTTTGATGCACTAGGTCTGAATGAATTCTTAAATCACACTATTAAAGTATATTTTGATATACTCTCATGTGTGGTATTGTACAAACCAACATATATTTTGTTAATCATCCAAAGCATATTTTGATATGTTATTTACTAAACAAAAACATAGTTTAATATGTTATTTATCACATCCAAAGCATATTTTGATATGTTATCTATAAATCCGAAGTATACTTGTAATATACTATCTAAATCTATTCTTTTAAACAACGAAGGTATATTTAATGTACTATCTATCTATCGATTTGGTTTAGTTTTGATTAAGTGATTAAGTAACGATGCGTGTGTAATATGATACAAGCATGGTGGATACGCCGCTGGTACTTCCTATATATAAGTGCTTGTATGGTATTACATACCGTAACGTTATTTGAATCATTTCAGTTTGAGATATTTAACATTTATTACAAATATCATACTTTTCACAAGACATTTATTTACAAACAACTTATCTTATACAAACACATCTTACATGGTTATTCATTTAACCTGACATTTATTTATACATATTATCTGATCTTATTGTGTTTCAAACAATTTACGAAACAAAACATTTTACAAGGATCATGACTGACCTTTGTCAAACAACATTTTCTAAACTTATAAGTCATGAATCCTACATTCACAAAACCTATGTATCTCACAGGCATTTTTATGCTGACGTACCTATTTTTACACATGTTTCAGGTACTGCTTTGCAATGATTGTTGATGCATGCTACATTTAGGATGGACTCGTGCCTTAGCAACTTTAAAACTTGGAAGATCATAGTTGTAGTTATTTGATTGAATTAAAACAATGAGTTCATTTATTCAATAAAACAGAATTTATTTATGCCATGGTTATGAAACAATAATTCTGTTACAACACTCCCTGACGTTTCCGCCACGTCTGGTCGCTTTACGTGGTCGGGGTGTGACATCTCTGATTCCAGCTCCAAGGTGTATGCGGGTCCTCTCTTTGAATCCCACTTGACTTTGACTAGCACTAGTCGCTTGTGCTTGAGAAACTTGACCTTTCTATCTTCTATCTGTAATGGCTTCTCAACAAATTTTAACTTTTCATTTACCTCGACATCTTGAAGAGGTACTACCAAGGATTCGTCAGATAGACATTTCTTGAGATTGGATACATGAAACACATCATGTACCCCAGCTAGCTCCTCCGGTAGTTGTAAGCGATAAGCAACTGGTCATATTCGTTGAATTACTGGGAAAGGTCCTACGTACCTTGGACTTTGCTTTCCTTTCTTACCGAACCGCACTACTCCTTTCCAAGGAGAAACTTTCAAGAGTACCTTGTCTCCAACTTGAAACTCTAGTGGCTTGCGTCGATTATCGGCATAACTTTTTTGACGATCACGAGCCATTTTCAGTCTTTCCTTGATTTGAGTGATCTTGTCGGTAGTTTCTTGTACTATTTCAAGACCTGATAATTGACTTTCTCCTATTTCTGCCCAACAGACTGGAGTTCTGCATTTTCGTCCATATAGTGCTTCAAATGGGGCAGCTTTAATACTTGTATAATAACTATTGTTATAGGAGAATTCTATTAAAGGTAGATGGTCATCCCAAATTCCACCAAAATCTATCACACATGCCCTAAGAATGTCCTCCAAGGTTTGGATCGTCCTTTCACTTTGTCCGTCTGTTTGCGGATGATATGCAGTGCTTAGATTTAGTCGGGTTCCCATTGCTTCTTGGAAACTTGTCCAGAAGTGGGAAGTGAAACGACTATCCCTATCCGATACAATGGAGAGCGGAACTCCATGTAAGGATACTACTTCGTCTACATACAACTTGGCTAACCTTTCCATGCTAAAGGTCTCTTTCATGGGTAGAAAGTGAGCTGATTTGGTTAATCGATCCACAATTACCCAAATCGCGTCATTGCCTTTTCTGGTTTTGGGCAGCTTAGTAACAAAATCCATAGTTATAAGTTCCCATTTCCATACAGGCATTTCTAATTGTTGTAGTAGACCTAAGGGTTTCTGGTGTTCTGCCTTAACTTGTGAACAAGTAAGACATTTAGAAACATACCTAGCTATGTCCTTTTTCATTCCTATCCACCAGAAGTTATTTCTTAAATCTTGGTACATCTTATTATTACCAGGATGCATGGTATACCTAGATTTATGGGCCTCCTCTAAAACCTTATTTCTTAATTCTCCCTGCTTAGGTACCCAAATCCTTTTCTTGTGGAATCTCCAAATTCCATCAGATCCTTGCTCTAATTCCTTTATTCTTCCTTTCATTCCTTCAGCCTCATCCTTGATTGCTGTTTCCTAAATATTTTTCAGTTGTTCCATTAAATCTAACTGCAGATTTAATCTTAGAACACGAACTCGCTTTTGCTTTTCATGATACTTACGACTTAAGGCATCTGCAACTACATTTGCTTTTCCTTCGTGATATTGAATATCACAGTCGTAGTCACTTAGGATTTCCATCCATCTTCTTTGCCTCATGTTTAATTCTTTTTGCCCAAATATGTACCTTAAGCTTTTATGATCTGTATAGACAGTAAACGTACTTCCATACAAATAGTGTCTCCAAATCTTAAGGGAAAAAATTATGGCTCCTAATTCTAAGTCATGAGTCGTATAGTTTTCCTCGTGCTTTTTCAATTGCCTTGAGGCATATGCAATTACTTTCTTACGTTGCATTAGTACACTTCCTAATCCTAACTTAGAAGCATCACAGTAAACTTCAAAATCTTCTGTTCCTTCTGGCAAAGCTAGAATTGGGGTGTTTGTTAGCTTTTACTTTAAAATCCTAAAGGCCTCTTCTTGCTTAGGTCCCCATTCAAACTTAGCTGCTTTACATGTTAACTTAGTTAATGGTACAACTATTTTGGAAAAATACTTAATGAATCGTCTATAGTATCCAGCTAAACCTAGAAAACTTCTAATTTCCATAGTTGTTTGTGGGACTTTCCATTTGGTGATTGCTTCTATTTTAGCAGGATCTACGTGAATACCTTCGTGATTCACCATATGTCCTAAGAATTGCACTTCTTGTAGCCAAAATTCACACTTCAAGAATTTGGCGTGAAGATTCTCTTTTCTTAACAAAGTTAAGAGTGCATGCAGGTGCTGACAATGCTCGTCCTGACTTTTGGAATAAATGAGTATATCGTCGATGAAGACAATTACAAATTTATCCAAATACGGTTTACAGATTCTATTCATCATGTCCATAAATGTTGCGGGAGCATTTGTTAATCCAAAGGGCATGACTGTAACTCGTAATGACCATACCTAGTTCTGAAAGCAGTTTTAGGTATGTCTTCTTCTTGTACTTTCAATTGATGATATCCAGAGCGTAAATCTATTTTGGAAAAATATCTAGCTCCCTGAAGTTGATCGAATAGATCATCAATCCTAGGTAATGGGTATCGATTCTTGATTGTAACCTTATTCAATTCTCTATAATCGATACACATTCTCATCGAACCATCCTTCTTTTTCACAAACAACACTGGAGCTCCCCAAGGGGATGAACTAGGTTGTATGAATCCTTTACTTAATAATTCATCTAATTGCTTTTTCAATTCTAGCATTTCGGTGGGTGCTAACCGATAAGGTGCCTTGGCTAGCGGTGTAGTTCCAGGAATTAGATGAATCCTAAATTCGACTTCCCTATAGGGTGGTAATCCTGGTAGTTCTTCCGGAAAGACATCCGGATATTCGGATACTACCAGAATTTCTTTAAGTTCCTTATCTTTCGTGTTACTGATTACTGAAATCATATACACCACTTCTTGTTTTCTTGAATAACTGGCCAACTTCATTACTGAAATGAATTTCAGTGGCTTTCGTGGCTTATCTCCTGTAATCACCATTAATTCTCCTGTAGGTGTATGTATTTCTATAGAATTCTTATCACAAAGAATTCGGGCATGGTTGGCTACTAACCAATCCATTCCTAATACCACATCGAATACGGCTAAATTCATAGGTAAAAGGTTTGCAGAAAATTTATGACCTAAGAGTTCTATCTTTTCTTCTCGCAAAACCTTATCTATGTTAACAAAATTTCCATCTGCCGTTTCGACTGTAAATATCTACCTAAGGTTGGTTAGGGGTAAATTAAGAGCTTGGCAGAATGAAGTATTTATAAAACTTTGGTTTGCACCAGAGTCAAATAATACTTTTGCATAAACGTCGTGAACTAGGAACGTACCATCTATCACGTCATGGATGAATTCTGCTTCCTGAGTAGTCAACTGGAAGGCTCTTGCGTTTCTCTTGGTAGTTCCTTCTGCAGGTTTGGCTTTGTTATCAGCTGGTTTGATCAATTTCGGGCAGTCTTGCCTGAAATGTCCAGCTTCTCCGCAATTGTAGTAGACTGTTGCTTTCTTTTTCCTGCAATCTTCTTCTTGATGCCCCGGAATTTTGCAGAAATTGCAATACCCTTTGCATCTTCCAAAATGCTTTCTTTTGCAGGTATTGCAAAATGGAACAGTGGAAGATTGTCCAGTTCCCTTTTTCTTAAAATTGCTACGATTACCCACACGAAATCCCTGGGTAATCTTTTGGGCCACTTCCTTTTTCCGGTTTTCTTCTCTTGTACGTACCAGTCCGTCTGTTAGGGTGTTAGCTAATTCCACAGCATCGTCAATAGTGCGAGGTCTCGCAGCTTTAACGGTATCACGGATTTCGCCAATTAAACCCCAGATGTAGCGAGAAATAAGTACCGGCTCTGGAGAAGCCAGGGTAGGTACAACTCTAGCATACTCGAAGAATGTCGAAGTATACCCTCGACAATCTACATCCACCATCCGGTGGTTCAGGAATTTATTCGCCATTTGTTCCTTCTCATATTCGGGACAAAATTTTCTTTCCACCAGTCGCTTAAATTGTTCCCAACTCATGGCATAGGCCACATCGCTTCCCTTAGCTTGTAATACTGTATTCCACCATTCTAGCGCCCCTTCTTTAAAAAGATGCGATGCGTACATGACCTTGTCTTCCTCGGCACATTTACTTATTTTAATTACCGCTACAGTTTTCTCTAACCAACGTAAGGCAGCAGTTGCCCCTTCGTTGCCTGCAAATTCAGCCGGTTTACAGGCAAGAAACTCCTTGTAGGTGCAACCAGGCGTTGCAGCTTTTATTTTCTTAAGGAGTGGGACTTGCATCCCATCGTCGTTGTTATTAATATGGTTGCCGCCTCCGTTTACACTATTACTGAAATTATCGCCATGTGTACGTTTACTAGGAATAATTTGTTGAGGTTCAACTGGATTTCGAGCAGCAGCAAGGATTGCTGGAATAGCATTGGCTATTCCCTGAGCAACGATATTCTCAATATCTTCCCTATTCAGAAATTGATCCTCATTGTTTTGCTCGGATTGGTTAACCTCGTTAACTTGTTCATTACCAGCGTGTGTCATCTGGTAATTAATTTATATAAGTGATTAGCAGAAAATAATTGATAATTAAACATAACAAAATAATCACACATAAACACACTAACGCGTATAACCAAAATTGTTAATTTTTCAACTTCCATCTTTATATATTATAATATGCTTCCGTACACACATGCTATCTTATAAAAGTTTTATTTTTAAATTATTTCACATAATTAAATATTGATTATTATATTATTATTAAACACATGCTTCCACCACCACATACTATCTCTTCAGCTGGCATTTTCAGAAACGATGTTCCCTTTCGTCGTATTTCCAGGAGATCTGTTCTCCCACCTCCCGGATTCGATTCCCTGCATCCACCAGTTCCTCGCCAAAATGGCGGAGTTCAGCCAGGTTCTCATTGCTCATAGGTGGATTTGGTGCAGGTTCTGGGTCAAATTGAGGGAAAAAGGTATAAGGGTGATTCAAGAGATTCTGGAACTGCCAGTCATTGGTCCACCATTCTTCCATTTCTCCTAAAGGTCGGGTGTTGACAAGGGGATCTGGGATGGCTGGTTCCAAATTCATTGGAAGTTGGGTTTCAGCAGAATAAGTAAAAAGGTTTTCATTGACAGGTTTAAGGGTATCACAGTCTGCCAATTTGCGGTCCAATTCTTCCCATAATGTCATTTCTTCGGCTTGCTTGGAGCTTTCTCCCATCTCTATTCCTTTTCCTTTCTCCATTGGGTCCTCCGTCTTGGCAACCTTCCGAGTAACTGGTTTCCTTCTTCGCACACGCCTCCAACCCACGATTCTTCTTCTTTCTTTGGCTTGGGTTTCTCCGGAAGCTGGGCTTGAAACTCCATAGGTTCCTCAACATCAGCATAATAACCTGTAAAGTCTTTGGAAACTTCCACCTTAACAGAATAGAGATTGAGATTCTGAAGAGCTTCAGACAACTCATTCATGTTGTTTAGCAGGTATAAAGAAACACACAAAATTCTAGGTTAAAATTTTGTAAATTGAATTTTTATATAATCACAGAATGACAATCAACAATTTAAGTATTTTTGTAAAAACATATTAGTTTAAAATAAAATATTGCGAATTATATATATATATATATATATATATATATATCTATTACAAATTACAATTAAAAATTAAAACATACTAAAGATAATTTATTTTAGTCTATCTTTTCTTACTAAGTTGTTTATTGCATGAGCAAAGTTTCTGACTTATAGATGATATGGTTGCTGGTACTAGTTTGGAGATTAGAAGTTAGCATTTACTGCTGTAGTGGCTAACATAGAGATCTGACCATTTTTCATCTAATTCATCTTCCCATGGTGGTTTATTGCCTATTTCCGGAGTTACCTTATTAATCATTACTCCTTTTTGTTGTGATTTCTTTATTTTCTCTTGACTTTTTCTAATAATCCAACTTCTTTTATTAGGGGTAAGTGGTTTCTCAAACTGTGCCTTACGAACAAATATTCCTTCCTCGGTATCTGCTGAGTATCTTGAGGAATTTGATTGGGATGAGGTTTCCTTATCTTTTGGTGAATTATCTAGTTGACGATACATGTCTGAAATTCTTTGCTTACCCATACTGTAACTAACAAGTAGTCAATTAAAGAAACATATAATCACAAAATGATAATCAGGAAAATTAAGTATTTCTAAATACTTAATTGGCTTAAATCAGTGACTCTGATACCACCTTTTTCCTGTCACGGCCCCCGCTACCGGTTTGACCCGTGGTATTTGTTAATTTAGTTGACAGCGGAAGATTTTATAGGATCTTTTAAAACTTGAAATGCCCGATTATTTTATTTCATAATTCAAGATAACCCCTGTAATTTACAATAGAGGAATAATGAAATTCCCTGATTTACAAAACATGTTTATTTATTTACTGAGCCACTACTTCAAGCTTTGTTAGTGCTCCGTAGCACTTTTCCTTGGTTTACAGTAGTCACCTGAAACATGTTTTGAAAATATTTTATCAGTGGGGAAATACTGGCGAGTCATTCAAATTTGATAAAATGACACACAGTTATAAATTACAGCATAAGAGCGATTACAATGGCTTTTATCTTATTTTTATCTGGCGTCGTGTCACCTCTTGGTGACGATGGTCATACCACTATTTGGTCCTTTCACCCAAGTAGTGATGATTATCACTGTTAGGATTTATTAGCCTAACCGAGAGAAATTAGTAATGTGCACAATACCCCACTAGCCAGTGATTCTAGATAACCATGACTTAATCCCTATAATTATAACCTTTGAAAATAATTTGGAGTATTGTGAAATACTTTTGAGAAAAAGAGAATAACTCACATTGCAGATTTATACGGGCAGAGTTTAGCCTACTGATTAGCCTTGTAACCTAATTTAAATAACAATGCACACGAACTAGGTCAGTAACTAATACAGCATTTACTATAACTCACGAGACTAAAACCCTCACAACGAATGACAAAGTGCAACACTTAAACATCCATCGAATTCACGACGAATGACAAAGTATAGCCCTAATTTGGGCAGCACTTAAACATCCATTGGATAGTTTTCAATCGATCAGACATTGAATCGGAGCAGCGATCGAGTTAATACCCTGTATTGTAGCAGCGCCTAGCTATATTAATTTTCGAAATTGAGCAGTGAGACTTCGTTTTTGAGAATTGTTTTCGACACCACTGGACTGCTCATGATCCAAGCTATTTATAGCTGAAATTTGGTTCTCACGCGGCCCGCGTGAACCTTTACTTGACCCTTACGCGGCCCGTGTGGAGGTCTAGTTCGTAGATTAGGGCATCCGTGTCACGCGTAGGTATGCCACATGGCTGCCACGTGGCCCTGAACGTTTATCCAGTCAACTTAAGGTTGACGCAGCCCGTGTAAGGCCATGCTTAACCTTTACGCGGCCCGCCTAAAGACCAGATTTCTTGTTTTCTCAGTTTTTCACGCACAGTAGGGTTTCAGGGGTCCGGGTTTTCACTTATGGGTCGTTTTGGAACATTTTTGGAAGATCCTTACACGTTCCATGTGTCAAACCTTAAAAAGAGTCCAACTCAGGAAACAGTTATCAACCCTGCGGATGAGGTGCACATTGACGACAAGCTCCGATTTACAGAAGAACCTGTTGAGGTGATGGACAGGAAGGTCCAGAAAATGAGGAGAAGTCATATAAAACTGGTTAAAGTACATTGGAACTCTCGACATGGGCCTGAGTATACTTGGGAACGTGAGGATCAATTTAAAGCTAAGTACCCCCACCTGTTCGAGGAAGCTCCTGCGAGAGATAACTCTGCTTGAATTTCGAGACGAAATTCTTTTAACGGGGGGAGACTGTGACAACTGGCACAAAACCAGTAATTTTTGTACTATTTTAATAATTATTTATTTCCTGCATTTATGTGTTTAAACGTCAACATTATATGCTTGCTTGTTGTACATATGAATTCATGCATGTTTCATAATTTATTTATCGCATTGTGCAATACATTAAGAGTTGAACCGAAACGATTAGTAAACTCACCGGATAGACAAGTTGTGACAGCACAACTTCAGCATGCAGTTAAACGACAGATTTAGGACCTAGATGTAGGTCCAGCATAAAAAAATACATTAAAACTCAAGTGCGGAAACAAGGGTTAACATAAACACTTTCTGAAAGCTAAAATAAGCACTAAAAACTGCCCGAAACGCACTTTAAATGCAGAATTCTGCAGAAATCAGCAAAATTCAGCACTAAAACAGCAAAATAACATGCAGAATTAATGTTTAAGTGTCTAGAATAACTTGTAAAGTGTTGGGAATGAAAACTATCACAAAAGGTACTTCATACCTTGTAAAATTCACTATTTAGCACTTTAACGAACCAACAACCGCACAATTAACCAGACACTACCCAAAACACCAAAAATAGACTAGAAACATAGTTTTTATATTTTAAAGCTAGTTATGGTGATAGAACACCTTAAAAATCATCAAAACACTTAAACACACTTAACTTCACATTTAACCTTCTAATTTACATCTTTCACCCATAACTTCCAAAATTTTACACATAAACCCCCCCCCCCCATGCCATAACCGGCCCAAGAGTGGCCCCACAACTTTTTCCATTAAAATATTTCTAGTGTGTGCAAGATATGGGACATGTAAACCTATGGATAAATATGATTGCAGGAAACGTCGAATTTGACGAAGCTTTGGTCCCTAGATGATCGGTTCAGTGATAAGAAATGAGTAGAAAATAGAATCGACAACGAACAAACACTTACAATCTGGTTTCTATTAATAGTGAGTATACTCGATCCCGTTTTCATTTTAAACACTTTGGGTGCAACATGTATTCTATATAAAAACACGTGACACTTGAAACTTATTTTAATCACGCTCGATCCATGTTAAATCATGTAAACATGTGATGCTTGTTAGTCTATATGCTATGTGTACGCTGTATCTATATGCTCATTAACTTTGCTAGCCTACCTTGACAATTATAGCGCTATAGGATTAACGCACCGCCCTTGAGTCTTGGGGTATTGTTAAGTTTGATACTTTAACCTCCTCTTTGTTGTGACGATGTAGGAAAGGCACTTTGCATTGGAAACTTGGGTTTGACATATAGTTTACATTAGCTTAGCATGTTAGTAGCCAGTATCATGTTATTCATGTTGGATATGAGTATTGATACTTTTATTCTAATTATGCTACGTATCAAACTTGTATACTCGCCAACATTTTGTTGATGTTATTTTAATACATGTTGCAGGTTGATAGTCGAAGGAAATCAAGTTAGGATGATCCTAGAAACCCACTTTAGAAATAAACAGTGTTTGATCACCCCGTCTACCTCTAGACGAGGCATTTTTTTGTTTTTTTTAATCTTATTATTATTGTTAAAATTGTTATTATTATTGTTATTAGTATTGTTGTTATTATTATTATTAGTAGGGGTGTTCAAAACCGGGTATCTGAAAATTCGGATATCCGAAATTTTCGGATACCAGATTTCACTATCCGAATCTGTATCCGAAATTTCGGATTCGGATATCCGAAATTTCGGATACGGATTCGGATAGTGAATCGGATATCCAAAAATCCAACTTTTTATTTGATTTTTATTTTTTTATTATTTTTTTCATATTCGGAAACGGATATTTTGGATAGTTACGGATATCCGAATATAAGTTTTCGGATATTTTTCAGATATTTCGGATATTTTCAGATATTTTCTCGGATATTTCAGATATTTTTGGATACTTCGGATATTCGGATATCCGAAAAAAATGAAAATTAAATTTTCGGATATTTCGGATATCCGAAATATCCGAAAATTTTGAAAATCACTATCCGAATGTGAATCCGAAAAATTCAGATATCCGAATTTCGGATATCCGAAATTTTGGATATCCGGTTTTTCGGATATTTCGGATTCGGATATCGGATATTTCGGATTGGATTTTCGGATACAGATAGTTTTGAACACCCCTAATTATTAGCATTGTTATTATTATTGTCATTAGTATTGTTATTATTATTAATGTTATTATTATAATAATTTGTAAAATTATTATATTATTTTAATATTATTATACGTATACGGTATTTTTTCAGATTTATTATGGACGAGATAGAGGATCAGATCCACGCTCCGCATCCGTAGGGTCCGCGGCAGGGTCCGCCACCGCCGGTGGTTCTACTACACGGTCACGCGTACTTGGAGTTTACTATCGCAGATTCTGAAAATCTTTGAGTTGACCAAGCCCCGTATTGGCTGCCAGTTTTGTCTGGTGGCCACGGCCCGTGTCTGGTGGACCCGACCCCGTGTCAAGTCTTCTTTTCTTGCTATTTTGTGGTTTGGATGTGAATCGGGGCTTGGCAAATTGCGGCAATTCCTCCTTCTTTACATTTATGTTGGTTTATCTGTCTTTTTGCTCCTTTTGCACATTTAAGCTCTTTTAACCCTGAAAATAAAAAAGGTACGAAAACATGAGCTTTTTCCAACATTAGTACTAAAAAGGGTTGCTTTCACGCCGTATTTGATATAATTTATATGTTGTATTTTAATCACATCAACATCCTTTTCGCAAGCATTTCTGGGCATTCATGCAGTTGATGATTTGCAGGGGCGTGTTGTAGGTCCGGCTAGGGGAGGATCTAGTCGCCTAATCCTTGTGTACAAACCAACCCGGTTGTGCGGAATCCAACCGAGATAGCAAACCGAGATAGAACACGCAAATAATCAACACACAAGACTCAACGATTAACACCACTTGTATTAAACGTATGAAAGGTCCAGTTACAGCTCAATGTTTACAAATCAGTCCTGTAAACTCTCTAAGTGTGTGTGTGTGTTCCTTATCTGTCTGAGTGTCTCCTATGTCTAACTACTGAAATGAACACAACACACGGGTATTTATACCCAAACCAGCATGTCTGGTCGAAGGATCAAACAGTCTGATCGAAAGATCATCTTTCGACCAGGAACAGCTCGAACGATCAACATGTACCACGAAAGATGGGATCTTTCGTGGTCCATCTATCGACGGTCCATCTATCGAGCTCATCATCATCGAAGGATATAAGAGATCCTTCGATGACCATCCTTCGAACCAAACAAATTACAAACATACTGTTGACTGTTTGTCCAAGTCAAACCAGGAGGATGGTTGACTTGGTCAAACTTACAAGACTAACAAGATATCGTTTTACATCGTGACCGAATACAGACAAAGTGCAGACATAAGTGCACCAACAAACTCCCCCTTGGCTGTAGCTTTGTCTGGCTTATCAACAATCAGCTGTTGCTTTGTCTCGATCTTCATTCTTGTAAGTTCTTGTGTCTTCAAGTCTTTGACATCTCTTCACGTCTTCAATGTCGGAGGATCTTCAAAGTCTTCACGTCTTGAAAGCAGAAAGTGTACCAACAAACTCCCCCTTTCATGTAGGAAGTGTGTTGACAAACTCCCTCTTAACATAAGCTCCCCCTTGAGTTATGCTCGTGAAAGTCTTTATCTTTATGAAGTGAGATCCTTGTGGTGTTTACGATGGTCAGCGGCAACTCGATCATCTTCATCATTTGAGTGCCTTCACGTCGTGTCTTCATTCCGAAGCTTGTCATCGACCATGTTCTCCTAGCCTTTAGAATCTGCACATGCAGGAAATCTAAACGCGTAATGAGAACAACCGCTTGGAATATCATAAGCAAACAACACACATGTGACCATTGTTCAAACGAACACCGTCCGACAGTTTGAAAGTTTAAAGTATATTATCGATTTCAATTTTAACTTTCAAAACTTGCAAATTTCGACCGTTTATGAAGATTCAGTCGTTTTCGGTTTTCGTTCAGGTTTCAGGTAACGAAGACTCGAGCTCCAACATCGTACGATCGAAAATAAAATAGAAAGAAATTCTTTTTGGCTTTTATAAGATTTATATTAAAACACACATAAAATCTTTTTGGTATTTTTGAATATTTCAAATGTAAAGACTGAAAGCAGTAAATAAATATATACAAACATTCTTTTTGTGAGTTTCGAGGGTAAGAGAATCATATCAGTTTACGGTCATGCCAAAACGCTCTCGTTGTTCAGTTAGTTAATCATTAAGATAAGCATCCTATAACAATTATCGGTATTGTTGTCCACATAAGCTCAACTTATCAGATGTAATCATGGCGAGGGGATACGTTAAGGTATGATTTGTACTTACCGACCGGTGTTCATCCACATCACGACACATTCCCGTATCAAGGTATGCACGAGGGTTCATCTTACCGGTGAGTATACCGATTATCATCTGTTTGACCGTATATGATGTGAGATTCTCACTTATTTTGAATTTGAAAACAAGCCCTATGTGATAGAATCACTTATTGATGAGGAGCTTGATTTTCGATGCATGAGGGCACAAGAGCAAGTCCGTGAACAGGTCAGTACTTTCGTACAGCAGAGAGACGAACTTGACACCCGGAAAGAATTTGTGATAATTATCACTTATTTTGTTTGGACATGTGATTGTTGATCACTTATTGAGGTCGTATGCAATATGTACACGTATGTATAGTATCATGGAAGATCTAGACTTGCGTCCCCGTTATTTTTTTTTTTTTTTTTTTTTTTTTTTTTTTTTGGTAAAAGATACAACCATGATACCCAGATGATAAGCAGCATAAAGACCGAATATCTCAGAACCTCGGCAATCTCTCAAACGAAATTTCGGTACTAAGACCATATGCCAATGAATGGTTCCCACCTGGTCTTCAGTCGATTTAAGGTTTATATCACCCTGCACACTTTAAAATGATTGTGAGCCTACCGATACATCTTATATAGAGCTGCTTATCGCTTTTCAATTAAGGTTTTAAGAGGTTTAGACAGACCACTGATGTACTATCATTTTCTCTTTTGCTCGCCAGGAAACTCATTTTTGTTTTTCTATTGTTTTTGTGTTTTTGAAATTTTTCGATGTTTTTGGATTTCTTTTCAAATTTTTGGATTTACTCCCCCTAAAATCAACAAACTAAGATAAATTTAAAACACAAAGGTATTTACAAAAATGATTTTCCGATGTGGATTACTCTTGCTTGACCTTAATGCCGTTTACCAATAAAAGATAGTCAAATCTTGATTTGTCAAAAGCTTTGGTAAAAAGGTCGGCACGTTGGTCATCGGTGTGGACGTAAGCAACATCGATTAGCCTTTTCTCAAAGCAATCACGTATGAAGTGATACTTAATTTCGATGTGCTTAGTCTTTGAATGCTGCACAGGATTTCTAGTGATCTGTAATGCAGCAGAATTATCAACGTAAATAGGAGTAGTTAGGAATTCAAAACCGTAATCACGCATTTGTTGTTGTATCCACAGGACTTGGGAGCAACAACTTGAGGCAGCAATGTATTCAGCTTCGCATGTTGATGTAGCGACGCACGTCTGCTTCTTGCACTGCCATGTGACTAGGCGATTTCCCAAAAACTGACATCCAGCCGTTGTGGATTTTCCGTCGATTTTGCATCCGCCAAAATCAGAATCACTGAACGCGATCAAGTCAAAGTTATTATCCCTAGGGTACCACAGACCGGTGTCAGGGTAACCCTTCAAATAACGAAAAATCCTTTTTACAGCTGCAAGATGTGAGGCCTTCGGGTTCACTTGATATCTGGCAAGCAGGCACGTTGGGTACATTATATCTGGTCTTGATGCTGTGAGATACATGAGAGATCCTATCATCGCGCGGTAGTATGAGGGGCTAACATCTTGACCCTTCAAGTCTGGAGTAATTCCGTGATTTTGTGGTAATGGGGTACCAATGGGCGTTGCATCAGACATCTGGAACCGGCTCAAGATGTCACCAACATATTTAGTCTGATGGATGAATATCCCAGACTCTGTTTGTTGTACTTGTAGGCCCAAAAAGAAGGTCATTTCCCCCATAGCACTCATCTCGAATTTATCCTGCATAACACGCTCGAAATCCCTACACAAAACATCATTAGTAGAACCAAATATAATATCATCAACGTATACCTGTACCAGTAGAAGATCTCCATCTTGTTCTTTGATGAAAAGAGTGCAGTCGATAAGACCTCTCCGAAAACCGTTCTCCAGTAGATAATTAGATAAGGTTGCGTACCAAGCTCGTGGTGCTTGATGTAGACCATATAGAGCTTTGTTGAGCAACCAAACCCGATCGGGATGGATAGGATCTTCAAAACCTGGAGGCTGTTCGACGTACACTTCTTCTTCCACCACACCATGTAAGAAAGCACTCTTCACGTCCATCTGGTATACCTTGAAACCTTTGAATGATGCATAAGCCAGAAAGATCCGAATGGCTTCTAGACGTGCAACAGGTGCATATACTTCGTTGTAGTCGATTCCTTCAATCTGACGAAAACCTTGAACGACTAATCGTGCTTTGTTCCGAATAACAATCCCACGGTCATCCTTTTTGCATTTAAACACCCAACGGGTACCAATCTTCTTGTATCCAGCAGGTTTCTCTACGAGTTTCCAGACATCAAGCTTCTGGAATTGCTGCAGTTCTTCCTGCATTGCTTCAACCCATGAGCTATCTTTCAATGCATCTTTCCAAGTTCTTGGCTCTTCCTGTGAGACATAACACGCGAAAGACCAATCATTCTGTTGACCAGATTCTCGGATAGTTGCATACAAGCCTGCATTGTTGTTGTTTCGCAACATGTTTCTTGTTTGAACGCCACTCTGTACATTTCCTATGATGTTTTGTTGAGGATGGGTATTGTGAATCCTTGTTTCTGGATTATCTCGAACTGGAATATTTGTACCCAGATTGTTGAGATTGAGATCAACAATCATTTCAAGTCCCGGAATTGACGAAGAGGATGATGCAGAAGTTTCAGCTGTTCGAGGGACAACCACTGGAGAAGTACCCTCTGAAATACCATGAACTGCTGTTGGAGCTTCTTGATCTGCATCTAGAAATTCATCATCCTCTGAAGATTCGTTCAATTCGGAAGCATCATGAAAATCCTCATTGTCGAGAGCATTATTGTTCACTGAAGAAGGTTCTTGATTGACAATAATGGGACGAACCAACGGTGAATCTGTTGCATTGTCACTCTCGAAAAACATCATTGCTGCAGCACTTTCTTCAACTGCTTCAACATTGATCGAATTGAAAAAGTCATCGTACTCAAACATCCAAGGCTGACCAGGATTTCTAACCGGTAAAGTATGCCTTTGTACTCTGACTTCAGACCATTCCTCGACCCTTTTAGTCTCTAGATTCCAGACTCTTAAGTTTGGGGTGGAATACCCAAGAAAGTATCCCTCAATTGCTCTTGCCCCAAACTTTCCATTAGGATCGATTATTGTGCAAGGAGCTCCAAACGGTTCAAGATAGGACAAGTCTGGTTTCCGTTTGTTGATAAGCTCAAAGCAGGTCTTGTTGTGCCTTTTGACTGTAAGGACTCGGTTCAACGTATAGCATGCAGAGGACACAGCTTCAGTCCAGAATGGAATGGGTAGCTGCGACTCTACCAACATAGTCCTAGCAGTCTCGATCAATGTGCGGTTCTTACGTTCAGCGACGCCATTCTGCTGAGGAGTATAAGCTGCACTAAATTCGTGAAGAATACCTTTTGAAGTGCAAAACTCCGCCATGGCATGATTTTTGAATTCAGTACCATTATCGCTACGTATCCGCCTAACCTTCAAGTTGTAAAGATTCTCAATCTGAATGATCAAGTTTTTGATAATACCGAAGGTTTCACTCTTATGTGCCATGAACGCCACCCAAGAAAATCTTGAATAATCATCAGTTATCACGAGGCAGTATTGATCATTCCTAATGCTTTTGTGCTTGACAGGACCGAACAAATCCATGTGCAAACGTTCAAGAGGAACAGCCACCGTGTTGACTTTCTTTGTGGGGTGTCGCTTCTTCGTTTGTTTTCCTTTCTGGCACGAAACACAGACGTCTTGAAGATGGAAATTTTTAAGAGGAACACCATTCACCAATTCATTTGATACCAAATGATTCATTTTGCGTAAGTGAATGTGACCCATTCGTCTGTGCCAAGAGATTGTATCTTTTTCTGTGGCTTTGGAAACGAAACAAGTTGCTTGTGCAGACGTTGTGATAGCTTGGCTCATATCAAGGACATACAGATCATTTATCCTTGGAGCCGACAAGAGAATCCATTCTTTTGGAATTTTGAAGCCGGGTTTCAGCACATAACATCCATTAGCATCAAAGTGTACTGAGAACTGCTTGTCACAAATTTGAGAAACACTAAGAAGATTGTGATCAAGTTGTTGCACAAAGTTGATCTTGTCAAAGCTAACAACCCCGTTGGAAATCATTCCTTCACCCGTTATATATCCGCCCTTATCTCCAGCAAAAGCAACATAACCTCCTCTAATAGATTTGACGTCGTAGAGAAGCTTCATGTCGCCTGTCATGTGCCTGGATGCCCCACTATCAACAATCCAATGACTACTGATAGTTCCTCCTGGAACACCCTGCACATGAACTCAAATAATTAGTTGGAGATGGGGACCCAAGCCATTGTGGTCTTGGGTCTTCCATTCTTATCAACAACAATAACTTCCACTTTTTGATGATTTGGAAATTGTGATGGTCCCCCTGATTCAATAACCCTTTTTGGTTTCCAGGTCTGTTGAGTGTTACCAGTTTGATTGTTTGAAGTTTTTGAAAACTTTGAATTTTCTGGTTTAACTGAAACAGATGGTCTGTGAACCACATCGGTTTTAATTTCTTTTTCAAGTTTCTTGACCTGTTGGCGTTTCTGTTTCTTTTCCCTTTCTCTTATGAGTCGGGGATCTTGTTTTACAGAAACAGATCGCTTGCGGTCAGTTGGGCCACGGGGATCATCAACTATGCCTTTTTGTTTATGAAGATACGGGCAATTTCGAACAATATGCCCGATTGTTCCACATTCAAAACATGATCTTCGTTCAACAAACCCCGAAGTATCATGTGGTCGTCTTGCCGATGATGAACTTTGTGATCCCGAGGTACTAGGTTTTGAACAACTTGGTTCATTCCTTTTCATCACCGTTGCTTTCTGGACAAAATCTAAATTAGATTGATTTGCAAACTTTTCAATTTTGTCCGTTCCCTTCGACTTCACAAAGTTCACATTTTTCTTCTTCTTCTGATTCGGTTTCTTTTGATTTTGAGTCGGTGCCTTACCATTTGTTTTAGTATGGTTTTGCTGTTTTGGCACTGTTGGTAATTTCTTGTTCCCAAACTGTTTTCTAACTTCAGCCTTTGGGATAGGAGGACATTGTGTGACTGTAACATGTGGTCCTGTCTTTCCCAAGAACTTACTTGTAGAATTTTCAAAGACTTTACTAATTAATGATTGATTAACATTCTTAATAGGAAAATCTTTGTCTGAATAGATTTTATCATCACCAACAAGAGTGTACAGTAAATCCACACTCTCCGACTCTTTCTCAGACGAGGACTCAATTGCAACAGTCTTAGCGGTTTTTGCAGGAGGATCACACAGAATGTGATTCTCAAGAGGTATGTCCTCATCGTTTATCACCGCATCAGACTTTGCTGAATCAGTATCATCAGATTCATCATCAGAAGAATCAACATCCTCAATCACAACTGGAGGATCCTGATTCTGTTCAGCAGTTACAAATGTATCTGCTGACACATCTGAATCTGACGATACTTCTTTCTTGTATCCGAGTCCTGTAGTAAATTCTGTAGCAAATTCATTAACATCTAGAGGAACAGACGGTTCAAAGTGAGTTCTATATTCCTCATCAGGCAAAGCATCAAAATTGTTTCTCACGGGTGGTGGACATTTCTTGTAACCTATGCATGTGACATCCTTTTTCTCTTTCTGAACATCAATGATGTGATCCAACACATAGCTAGAACTCAAATAACTGTCTAACTTGAGTCGGATCGCCTCACGTTCTGTTTTAACACAAGCCATTTCTTTTTGCATCACCTCAAGACGAGTGATATACAAATTAATGTCAGTTTGTTTTCTGGAAACCATTTTAGTCAGCTCTGTTTTATCTTTCTTCAATGTTTCAATCATTGATTTATAATTCTTTTCATGGTTTTCATAAAACATATTGGCTTCAGTGCACTTTGAAATATCAACTGTCAATTTCTGATTATGAATAAATGTCACATCATATTTCTCTTGCAAAGCGTCGTGTTTGCTTTGCAATTTACACCACCTATCATTCACAGAAACATGTTTGTCTTGCAATTCAAACAAACTAGCTTGTAAAGCATCGTGTTTGCCTTGCAACTCATACATGTTTGCTTCCAACTCAGCACATCTAACATGCAAACTATCACAGTTATTACAGCTAACAGAAGTGGGTTCGTCGACACATACCTGACTTGATGAACTGTCGACATTCGCCATAAAGGCTGAATGGAGAGAAGACGAAGAATAAGCAGCTTGATCCACCAAAATAGATCTTCTTTGAATTCCTGCTGCAGCTTCCTCCAAAAGCTCATCAAAATCAGCATTAACTGATGCAGTTGATGTGTCATCTTCCTGATCATTGCCTGAAGCAGAGGACTCTTCATCTGAACTTCCACTGTACCCGGAGCTGTCTTCATCTTCAGAAGATTCAACACCATTGGTGGAAGATTCTCCACCACTGGCGTGTTTAAGATCATTAACCACTTCAGCAAAACAAGCTGTTCCATCAGGTGCATCATTTCCCAACTGGATTGACCAATCACAACCTTCATCTACCTGAACCACAAGTGCCTGATTGGCATTTGATGGTCCTGCTTGACTCTGGTTATTGACAGGCACCAGTGTTCGTTCGTTGTTCCTTCCTTGGTTCTGATTTGCCCTGTTGCCTTGACCTCGGAAAGGATTCTGGTTCCCATGCTGAGATGGCCTTGTACACTCACGCTTGAAATGACCACGTTCACCACAGTTGAAGCACTTTACAGCTTGCTTGTCGAACCCATACTTGGTATCCTTCTTGCCTTCCAAGCTGGTTCGTCCAGTTCTTTCCATGAAATCCTTTGCTCGTCTAACAGCACTGGCAAAGGCCCACTTGATATCCATCATCTCCATCTCCTCTTTATCTATCTGCTGATAGTCTTCTTGTGTCAGATTAATATTACCAATCTGACCTTCCACTAACCCACAGTATGCGCTCACCACAGTGTTTAGCAGCTCCATGTGTTCCTTTGCTACTTCCACACTGACTTTAGAAAGGCTTGAGGTGTCGAGCCGTACTGTATTTGGCTTTGATTGTTGACCAGCAGATGATGTGCTTCCATAACATGCTTGCTGTTGAGGAGGAAGCGGATTCCCATACATGTCTGTTGTTGGTAAAGGGTTTCCGAACATATCAGTTGGTCTGAGAGGTCGTTGCTGTTGTGGTGCTGATTGAGAGACTGGTTCCAGCAGATTTCCATACATGTCTGTCTTTGGAGGAACCGGCACTTGGATAGTATTGCCATACATATCTGTGCTAGTCACAAAAGCTGTCTGAACTGGAGCATGCGAAGAGGGTTTTGTAGAGGTGCTAGAGGTTCCAAAATACATATCAGGATTTTGAGGCACGGGTATTCTTTTTGCCTTCAGAGTCTCTTCCTGATTCTTGTTTTCTAGAATTTGAACAAAATCGTTGAAGCTCGTTGTATCTAAAGTACCATTGTACTTCATGATTTCCAAGAATGTATTCCACTGAGGTGGCAATGCATCTGCAAATCTCTTCACAATCTCTACAGGAGTTGTAACAACCCCAAAATTTGTCAATTCAGTCAACAAGTGATTAAATCGACTTGTCAAATCACCCAACGACTCATTTTCCATACACGTAAAACCATCAAACTCTTTCTTTAGTAGCTCTTTCCTCAGTTGACGTGTCGCTTCATTTCCCACGCCCCTTGTCTTCAACGCGTCCCACAACCTCTTTGTCGTCTTGTAACTGACGAATTGATGATAGATATCTTTACTTAAGGCCTGAGTGAGGATGGCGTATGCCTTCTTTTCTAGATCATAGACTTTCTTCTGATCTTCCGTGAGATCTGCAAACGTAACAGCAGATGATGCGGCAACCTCTATTGTTTGATCGAAATCAGTAATAAACCGCAACCACAATTCTGTATTTTGGCCAAGAACGTATGTATGAAATCTATCAATCCATCCTGGATATTCATATAAATGCATCAACTTTGGAGGTCTATTCAAACTTCCCGTTTCACTCTCGCTTAAGAGAATGCTTTGAACACTTGGGACTTGATTTGATACAAACGCCCATTGACCGGTAGAAACTGCATTAGCTTGAGAAGATACCGGTGCGGAAGATGACGGAGTACCAAAATACATATCTGTATTTACCAAAGTATTCCACCTTGGATTCATTTTTAATCAGCCGAAGGATACCTGTCGAAAGACACTTGAAAAACACAAACTGTTAAGCACAAACAGACTGATGATCGAAAGATCCACACCTGTTCGAAGGATCAACAGAGTTCGAAAGATCTCTGTTGAGTTTCGAGCAATGTTTTCGAAGGATTCTCCAACCGAAGGATCCTTATCCTTCGAAAAAGTACTGTAGACCGAAAGATGAAATCGAAAGATGACTTCGAAAGACTCCCCAATCGAAGGATCCTAGTCTTTCGAAAATGAACAGTAGTCCGAAAGATGAATGTTTCGAAATGATTCCTTGGTTCGAAGGATGATGATCTATCGAACCTCCACTGATCGAAAGATGGTCTTTCGAGTTCGAAGGATATCTTTCGAATGGTTCTGACACAGTTGACAATCGGTGACAAGTTGGTGAAAAAGTTGACGGGTTGGTGAGAACTTTCGGCAGAAAGTATGTTCAGACCATATCTTTCAGGTCTGAACATGCAGGTTTTTCACCAACCGGGTAATGATCAATATTTTAAACAAAATACAACTTCCAACACACAAACACTTTGTGATTCAAAATTTTCAAGATCAAATGTGTAATAATATGAAGAACAAACACAGAAATACAAGAATTTCCAGCAAACCGACAACTATCCAAAACCCGTTTTTGCTAGCAACTTCACTAAAAACCCATTTTTAACATGTGACAATGAAAAGAGACAAGGTTTTTATAAGAACAAACAGCAAAAACAGTAATATTTCCAGAAAATATGAACTATAAAATCCCGAAAAAAAACACCAAGAACACCTCGGTTTTAACAAGGACAAGAGCCAAGGCTCTGATACCACTTGTAGGTCCGGCTAGGGGAGGATCTAGTCGCCTAATCCTTGTGTACAAACCAACCCGGTTGTGCGGAATCCAACCGAGATAGCAAACCGAGATAGAACACGCAAATAATCAACACACAAGACTCAACGATTAACACCACTTGTATTAAACGTATGAAAGGTCCAGTTACAGCTCAATGTTTACAAATCAGTCCTGTAAACTCTCTAAGTGTGTGTGTGTGTTCCTTATCTGTCTGAGTGTCTCCTATGTCTAACTACTGAAATGAACACAACACACGGGTATTTATACCCAAACCAGCATGTCTGGTCGAAGGATCAAACAGTCTGATCGAAAGATCATCTTTCGACCAGGAACAGCTCGAACGATCAACATGTACCACGAAAGATGGGATCTTTCGTGGTCCATCTATCGACGGTCCATCTATCGAGCTCATCATCATCGAAGGATATAAGAGATCCTTCGATGACCATCCTTCGAACCAAACAAATTACAAACATACTGTTGACTGTTTGTCCAAGTCAAACCAGGAGGATGGTTGACTTGGTCAAACTTACAAGACTAACAAGATATCGTTTTACATCGTGACCGAATACAGACAAAGTGCAGACATAAGTGCACCAACACGTGTCGTGCTTCTCCCTGTGTACTATGAGTGTTTCATCGTTCGCAAGAAGGATGCGAATGATTTTCTCATGGCAAACAACTTCGGCTCTATTCTTGGATAGCCAATCCATGCCGACTACGACATCAAAGCTACCCAACTGGACGGGAAAAAATCAATGCTAAATCTCCGTCCTCCAAGTTCCAATGTATACCCTCTAACAACTTCACCCGATTCGACAAGTTTACCATCGGCTAATTCTATGGAATAAGGAATGTCTAACCTACTAGACTCAACTCCAAGCATATGTTTAAATTCCACAGACATGAAACTAAAATCGGCACCAGTGTCCAATAGTATGGATGCAAAGTGATTGTTAAAGAGAAACGTACCGGTGACCACATTAGGTTCTTCGCGGGCGTTCCTTGCTCCTATGAAAAATGCTCGACCTTGAGCGTTGTTTTCCTTCGGGCAATCTTTCTTGAAGTGTTCATTACTACCACAACCATAACATCCTTGATTTCGCCCGTTTCCATTTCCATTTTGATTACCAGCACCATTGTCAGCACGATTACCGTTCCCGTTTCCAGCACCATTTCCATTACGGCCTCTAATGCCTTCTCCCCAACAATCTTTGGTACGGTGACCCGATTTTCCACATTTTTCGCACCTCCCAATGTGACAAGCTCCCACGTGATGAAACTTGCACTTGTCACATTTGGGTAGAGTGCCCTGATACCTCTTAGCTCCAGTATCATTTGCAGCCGCAAATGTTTTTGCCTCTTTAGGCGGGTTAGTCTCACATTTCTTGTTGTTGGAGCCTTTGTTGTTGTTGCGGGTCGCTTGATTCAGATTCGATTGTTTTCTTTTCTTATCCCCAGATGACTCAGCGTGCATTTCATCTTTTTCAGTGACCTTCAACGATAGCTTCTTCATACGAACTGCATCTTTAGTAAGGCTGACAACCAGAGTTACAGCCTGAGTAATTGTTGCAGGGTTTGCCGATGTCACCATGCTTGAGTGACTTTGCGGTCGTTGATGGGATAATTGACGGGAAAGAGAGACAAGATGTTATATAAATATAAAATTTGAAACCAAATTTATAACAAATATATATAGGGCTTTTGGGATAGGAGTCACTTTCCCCGATCTTGCATTGATCCCTTATTTCTTCTTTTAGCTTCCAAAAAATTCAGTAAAGAGGACACCTTCCAAGAAATTTAGTTAAGAGGGACACCCATCAAGAAATTTCAAAAAATAATTGGAATTCGCCAGTTTCATTACTTTCTTCATTAACGATAGAAAAATTACATAAGGATGGCTGGTAAACGGACAACAAGTTGCGTCGCAACCCTTTTTTGAATAGCATATCTAATTCTACCGAAAAATAAATTTGTTTCTTGGGCGTCGAAAAATTGTTGTGCACGACCCCTTCACCTTATAAAAAATCTAACAGCTTCAGGAGCAAGGGAACCAAATGTATCAAAGGTAAATGGAATGAAAACAAGTTGATTTTCAGCAGAAGCTTTTTCATGCTTAATAACTTTCCCTGATTCTGTTTTCAACAAAGCCCGGCCAGCTATGAAGCGGTTTCCCTGGGCCCAACAAGGGGAAACTCCTGTATGGTCTACACAAGCGTATTTCCGTTCTGCCCAACCGAAAACAAGAACTTCCGTCGAACGCAGAGTGAACCTCCCTTCAAGTGGGTCTGTTAGAAAATTCACAGGGGCCTTCTTTTTTTAGAGATTCCAGCCAGCTTAAGTACATCACATAGGACATCTCTAACCAAGGCATGTATGTGTTTTAAATTACAATTGACCGAATGCTCCCCAAAGTTTTACAAATAAACCTTGTGGCAAATTAGGCAAGACTTATTGACTAGAAACAATGGGATCATTAACTGATTTTTAAGGATGGCTTGGTATCTTCCAGAAAAGGTAAAAAACCTGGCTTTTTCGATGTGAAGTATGTCAAAACATATCAGATGATTTTTTTTAATAAACAAAGTTGATGACTTGTATTAGTTCTCTTAATTAATTTTAGGCTTTGGAATTGTATAACTTTTTGCGCCATCGGTACGAAAACACATGAAATACATATATAATACTAAGACTACTTTTTTAGTATCACTTAAAATGTAGTGCATGTTCATATAGAAATATGTGATTTAACAAAGGACACAATATGGTGATTATATTATTTTATGTTCTACTTAGACGACGATGAACAGTCAAATGAGCAAAAAAGGCAGGTCAACTTGCAAGACTGGAGAATGGAAAGAGGGGGTGACCCGTTTTCTCTAGGACAAGAACTTGATGAAAAAGAAAATTTGTTGGAAATTCAGAGCCAATTACTGAGTTAATTTCATTGCTATCATAGTCATTGAGATTTTTTTTAATGGTAAATTTGGAACAATGACGGAATATTGGAGCCTCGCTCTCACGATCGTTTCGCCTGGTTGCACGCCCAAAACGGACCCTAGTAGCCCAAGGTAGAGCCATTTTTGTGAAGCCTCTATTGTCACACGATCTTGGGCATCCCAATATAAGATGGCCCGCTCCTCCACACTTGGGCCTGCATCACTAAGTCCACCATCTCCTCCTTATTTCCATCAAACTCAACTACACCAACAAACTCGGTCAAACACAACAAGTCTTCAACAAACTGTAAATAACATGTGATTAATACTTTTCTAGCTGCTCCATATCCGGGTCCTGGCCCGTTACTCATGACCTGTGAACCGTAACGAACCGATTAACCCAAAACTTAATTATGAATATCGTCAAGACTGCCAATGTAAGTCTTGGTATTAGAGTGGCTACTATAATTAGAGGGATCAAATATGTATTCTTCATGGTTTTTCGGTTGATGATCTGGTGCAATTGTAGGATAGTGTAAAATTCGGGCTTGAATCCGTAAGATGAGAGCGTAAAAAGTGAGGAAGGAAAGGTGGCAAAGAGTGGCTTTGCGGTCGTTGATGGGATAATTGACGGGAAAGAGAGACAAGATGTTATATAAATATAAAATTTTAAACCGAATTTATAACAAATTTATATAGGGGCTTTTGGGATAGGAATCACTTTCCACGATCTTGCAATGATGCCTTATTTCATCTTTTAGCTTCCAGGAAATTTCGTAAAGAGGACACCTTCCAAGAAATTTAGTTAATAGGGACACCTACCAAGAAATTTCGTAAAAATAATTGGAATTCGCTAGTTTCATTATTTTCTTCATTAACAATAGAAAAATTACATAAGGATGGCGTTGGTAAACGGACAACAAGTTGCGTCCCAACCCTTTTTTGAATAACATATCTATTTCTACCGAAAATAAAATCTGTTTCTTTGTCGTCGAAAAATTGTTGTGCACGACCCTTTCACCTTATCAAAAAATCTAACAGCTTCAGCAGCAAGGGAACCAAATGTATCAAAGGTGAATGGAATGAAAACATGTTGATTTTCATCAGGGGATTTTTCATGCTTAATAACTTTCCCTGATTTTGTTTTCAACATAGCCAGACCAGCTATGAAGCGGTTTCCCTGGGCCCAACAAGGGGATACTCCGGTAAGGTCTACACATACGTGTTTCGGTTCTGCCCAACCAAAAAAAGAACTTCCGTCGAACGCAGAGTGAACCTCCCTCAAGTGGGTCTGTCAAAAATTCACAGGGGCCTTCTTTTATTTGAGATTCCAGCCAGCTTAAGTACATCACATAGGACATCTCTAACCAAGGCATGTATGTGTTTTAAATTACAATTGACCGCATGCTCCCCAAAGTTTTCCAAATAAACCTTGTGGCAAATTGGGCAAGACTTATTGACTAGAAACAAAGGGATCAATAACCGATATTTAAGGATGGCTTGGTATCTTCCAGAAAAGGTAAAAAACATGGCTTTTTTGATGTAAAGTATGTCAAAACATCTCAGATGATTTTTTTTAATAAACAAAGTTGATGACTTGTATTATTTCTCTTAATTAATTTTAGGGTTTGGAATTGTATAACTGTTTGCGCCATCGGTACGAAAACACATGAAATACATATATAATACTAAGACTACTTGTTTAATTTCACTTAAAATGTAATGCAAGTTCATATAAAAATATGTGATTTAACAAAGGACACAATATGGCGATTATATTATTTTATGTTCTACTTAGATGATGTGGAACAGTCAAATGAGCCAAAGGCAGGTCAACTTGCAAGACTGTTGAATGGAAATAGGGGGTGACCCGTTTTCTATAAGACAAGAACTTGATGAAAAAGAAAATTTGTTGGAAATTCAGAGCCAATTACTGAGTTGATTTCATTGCTATCATAGTCATTGAGATTTTTTTAATGGTAAATTTGGATCAATTACGGAATACTAGAGCCTCGCTCTCACGATCATTTCGCGTTCTCACACGCCCAAAACGGACCCCCGTAGCCCAAGGTAGAGACATTTTTGTGAAGCCTCTATTGTCACACGATCTTGGGCCTCCCAATATAAGATGGCCCGCTCCTCCACACTTGGGCCCGCATCACTAAGTCCACCATCTCCTCCTTATTTCCATCAAACTCAACTACACCAACAAACTCGGTCAAACACAACAAGTCTTCAACAAACTGTAAATAACGTGTGATTAATACTTTTCTAGCTGCTCCGTATCCGAGTCCTGGCCCGTTACTCATGACATGCGAACCGTAACGAACCGATTAACCCAACACTTAATTAGGAATACCGTCATGACTGCCAATGTTAGTCCTGGTATTAGAGTGGCTACTATAATTAGAGGGATCAAATATGTATTCTTCATGTTTTTTCGGTTGATGATCTGGTGCAATTGTAGGATAGTGTAAAATTCGGGCTTAAATCCGTAAGATGAGAGCGTAAAAAGTGAGGAAGGAGAGATGGCAAAGAGTGGCTTTGCGGTATTTGATGGGACAATTTACGGGAAAGAGTGACAGATGTTATATAAATATAAAATTTGAAATCGAATTTATAACAAATTTATATAGGGGCTTTTGGGATAGGAGTCACTTTCCACGATCTTGCAATGCTCCCTTATTTCTTCTTTTAGCTTCCAGGAAATTTCGTAAAGAGGACACCTTCCAAGAAATTTAGTTAAGAGGGACACCTACCAAGAAATTTCGTAAAAATAATTGGAATTCACCAGTTTCATTATTTTCTTAATTAACGATAGAAAAATTACATAAGGATGGCTGGTAAATGGACAACAAGTTGCGTCGCAACCCTTTTTTTGAATAGCATATCTAATTCTATCGAAAATAAAATTTGTTTCTTTGGCGTCGAAAAATTGTTGTGCACAACCCTTTCACCTTATAAAAAAATCTAACAGCTTCAGGAGCAAGGGAACCAAATGTATCAAAGGTAAATGGAATGAAAACATGTTGATTTTCATCAGAAGATTTTTCATGCTTAATAACTTTCCATGATTCTGTTTTCAAAATAGCCCGACCAGCTATGAAGCGGTTTCCCTGGGCCCAACAAGGGGATACTCTGGTAAGGTCTACACAAGCGTGTTTCGGTTCTACCCAATCGAAAACAAGAACTTCCGTCGAACGCAGAGTGAACCTCCCTTCAAGTGGGTCTGTCAGAAAATTCACAGGGGCCTTCTTTTTTAGAAATTCCAGCCAGCTTAAGTACATCACATAGGACATCTCTGACCAAGGCATGTATGTGTTTTAAACCCGACAACTCCTTACAATGGACCGCATGCTCCCCAAAGTTTTCCAAATAAACCTTGTGGCAAATTGGGCAAGACTTATTGACTAGAAACAAAGAGATCATTAACCGATATTTAAGGATGGCTTGGTATCTTCCAGAAAAGGTAAAAACATGCTTTTTCGATGTAAAGTATGTCAAAACATCTCAGACGATTGTTTTTAATAAACAAAGTTGATGACTTGTATTAGTTCTCTTAATTAATTTTAGGCTTTGGAATTATATAACTGTTTATGCCATCAGTACGAAAACACATGAAATAAATTTATATAATACTAAGACTTGTTTAGTATCACTTAAAATGCAGTGCATGTTCATATAAAAATATGTGGTTTAACAAAGGACACAATATGGTGATTATATTATTTTATGTTCTACTTAGACGATGTGGAACAGTCAAATGAGCCAAAAAGGCAGGCCAACTTGCAACACTCTAGAATGGAAAGAGGGGGTGACCCGTTTTCTGTAAGACAAGAACTTGATGAAAAAGAAAATTTGTTGGAAATTCAGAGCCAATAATTACTGAGTTAATTTCATTGCTATCATAGTTGTAACAACTGTGCTTGTAATCACTATGAATAGTTCTATTATCAGTAAAACAATGTTATTTGATCCCAATGTTTGTTTGATTGTGTTTTACATTTTTCATGTTTTGATCTTTGTCCAATTCCAAACTCTACATCACTTTCTGGAGAGTTATACGCAAACTAGTGCGTAAACGTACTCAGTTTAATGCGAGAAATACTCTGGAACATCAACATATACTCAACATACCTTAAATAACCTTTACATAACTTAGAAATAAGTTTTGAAGGCTTTGGTATGGCAAGAACAAGTTAATTCGCTTACAGGGACTAAATATGACAAACTGCGAAAGTATGTCAATTTGAACTGTAACAAACATTCCGGAACATGACCATAAGTTAAACACACCTTAAATATCCTTTACATAGCTTAGAAATAGGCTTTGAGGGGTTTGGTGTGCTAAAATAAACTTTTGGGACATTCAGGGACTAAAAGTGTCAAAAAGTGCACAAGTTTGCATTTTCGAGCATAACTTACGTTCTGAATACATATGGACATCCAAAAATTTATGAAAGCATGACTACATTATATTTTAGTGTTCGCCTTAAGAAAAATCCATTCGTTGCGTCATTTGGATCGTTTTTCGCGCTTGTGCGCATTTCGTCGTAATTAAGCGAACATCGCGTTCGTACGGCCAAACGAACCAACATCAGACATATTTTTGAACATGTTTCATGTCCACAATGTTTAGGCAACATTTTAGGGCCTTAAAGTTGGCTTTACGGGCCTTAGAAGTGCCGGAAATGGGCTGAATACACAACAGGGACCAAAACTGTAATTTTCTGATCTGTCATGGCCAGGCGGCCCGCCTCAGATTCTGTTAACTCCCACGCGGGCCGCGTCCGCCTGTCTGATCAGATTAGAACGAACAGTCAGCACGATCCAGCTGTTTTAACCACAACCACATGCTTGCAACTTGCCTAATCTGTTGATAAACATCATTTTTAGCCACCATGAGTTTCCGACACTTGTACGGCTTGGATTAAGGCACGATATTCAACAAACGATCTTAACGGTTACCCGAAAACTATAAATACCCCACCCCCACAACTTCTAAACCCACAATAATCTGATCTATTTGACTCTAAGTTGAAACCTTTGTTTCATACCTGAGTTATTGTGATCACGATTAGCATTCGGGGACCCTTCGTAAGTATTCTTTCGTTCTTTTCCTTATTTTATTGCTTTTCGAGTCAGAAAGTCAAACTTTGTTTGACTTTCAGTGTTGACCAGTAATGGTCAATGCGAAGTTCGTTTGAACTTCGCAACGTGAGTGTAATCACGTTGGTTATAGTCCCTTGGGACTATGCCTACTGATTACCACGTTGTCTAGGGTCGTAGGGTAAGCGATCTGATAAATCGCTTATACCTTCGAACCCGACCCAGTTTGGTCGATCATTAGGATCCGACCAAATACATTAGGTGACCATAGTGTAGGGAATAACCTTCCGAGGTTATACCTTATGGTCACGACGTTTAAGTAGTTGTATGATAGGTGGTTTATATGCCTTAGGTAAATTACCAGAATACCCTTTTCATACATAATTGGTAATTTAGCATATGTAACCTAAACTTTTGTCACGTAACTGATTATGTAACATGTTTAGGCATATAATACTTGTCATAGGACTAGTTAGGCGGTCCGAACGCGTTTCACGCGCACGATGCGTTAAAGTAGCATAAGCTACCTAAACGGATCATAATGGGTCAATAAGGCTTAGGTTAAGTTTCATTTAGTATGTAGGCTTTGTTAAACCATATCACGTGAGTTCCTACACTCATTTGGTTTACAAACCCTAATGCTACCCAATCTTCCGAGATAGGTCCGGTTTATTAACATAGTTACCTATACTAGGTGCCGTTTGATTCCGAGATCTCTAGCATTACTTGGTGATTATCTTTAGACATCTGAGCAATCACAAGTGAGTACATAGACCCCTCTTTTACTGTTTTCCAAACTGTTTTGGGGTGGAACACATGTGCCTACTTGTTACTTTCATGCTTTCTTGTTTTCACATCATATACATGCTATGTTCGTTAGTACATTATAGTACATGATTTTATGACATCTTATGCTAGGTGTGCCCATTGTGTGCATTACTTAGTACATTGTTTTACATGACATTTCATGCTAGGTGTGCCCATTGTGTGCATTACTTAGTACATCGTTTTACATGACACTTCACGCTATGTATGTTCATTTTATTACATACTTAGTGCATTGTTTTCCCATGTTTACATTTTGGTATGACATTTGGTTTGTTTACATGGGACAATACATTCATTAACATTAGCTACGCCGTTCTTTAGTAGGTAGTGGTACCATAGGAATTGACAACTCCCGTTCCGGACGTCCCAGGGAAAGGGGATGAAAGGAATGACCGAATTCGATGATATAAGACAGATAGACCTTTAATTTGTTTAAAGGGTTTATCACCACAGTCGCAAGGCTTGGATGTATGCATTTTCACAATACCGCATAAATGTTCATATTAAATAGTTGCATGCATTTACACAAAACATAACTTTGATTTAAACCAAGTTTTACTTCAATACTTTGTTTTTGTGCATATGGTTTAGTGAGACATTTCACTTGCCATACATGACATTTTGACGTAGACATTTGACATGGATATTTGACATAGACATTTGACATGGATATTTGACATAGACATTTGACATGGATATTTGACATAGACATTTGACATGGATATTTGACATAGACATTTTGATATGATTTACATCTTGACATGAACACTTTGACATATTATTTAATACATTTGACAATTGGGTTAAACATAGACTTCTTACATTGGTTGGTTTGGTTTGATTAAGTGATTAAGTAACGATGCGTGTGTAATATGATACAAGCATGGTGGATACGCCGCTGGTACTTCCTATATATAAGTGTTTGTATGGTATTATATGTCGTAACGTTATTTGAATCATTTCAGTTTGAGACATAGAACATTTTATACAAATAACATACTTTTCACAAGACATTGATTTACAAACAACTTATCTTATACAAACACATTTTTACATGGTTATTTATTTAACCTGACATTCACTTATACATATCATCTGATCTTATTGTTTTCAAATGATTTACATGACAAAGCAAATTACAAGGTTCATGACTAAACATTTTTCTCAAACATAAGTCATGAATCCTATTTTCACAAAACCTATGTATCTCACAGGCATTTTTATGCTGACGTACCTATTTTCACATGTGTTTTCAGGTGCTTTTCCATAGGATGTTGATCATGATACTAGGGCGGACCTGTGCCTTAGAGACTTTAAAAGAAGATAGACTATGTTTAATTATGTTCTGAACTCGTTAATTTCCTGTTTGAAACAATGTAACACCTTTGTTTATAAATAAAATACACTTTGTGTGCCATGGTTATGAAACAATTAATTCTGTTACGACACGCCCCGATGTTTCCGCCGCGATTTGTTGTTTTACGCGGTCGGGGTGTGACAGAAGTCTTTGAGATTTTTTTAATGGTAAATTTGGATCAATGACGGAATACTGGAGCCTCGCTCTCACTAAGTTTCGCCTGGTTGCACGCCCAAAACGGACCCCCCGTAGCCTAAGCTAGAGTCATTTTAGTGAAGCCCCTTTTGTCACACGATCTTGGGCCTCCAAATATAAGATGGCCCGCTCCTCCACACTTGGGCCTGCATCACTAAGTCCACCATCTCCTCCTTATTTGCATCAAACTCAACAACACCAACAAACTCGGTCAAACACAACAAATCTTCAACAAACTGTAAATAACATGTGATTAATACTTTTTTAGCTGCTCCGTATCCGAGTCCTGGCCTGTTACTCATGACCTGCGAACCGTAACGAACCGATTAACCCAACACTTAATTAGGAATACCGTCATGATTGCCAATGTAAGTCCTGGTATTAGAGTGGCTACTATAATTAGAGGGATCAAATATGTATTCTTCATGTTTTTTCGGTTGATGATTGGGTGTAAGTGTAGGATAGTGTAAAATTAGGGCTTGAATCCGTAAGATGAGAGCTTAAAAAGTGAGGAAGGAGAGGTGGCAAATAGTGGCTTTGCGGTCGTTGATGGGATAATTGACGGGGAAGAGAGACAAGATGTAATATAAATATAAAATTTTAAACTGAATTTATAACAAATTTATATAGGGGCTTTTGGGATAGGAGTCACTTTCCACGATCTTGCAATGATCCCTTATTTCTTCTTTTAGCATCCAATAAATTTCGTAAAGAGGACACCTTCCAAGAAATTTAGTTTAGAGGGACACCTACCAAGAAATTTCGTAAAAATAATTGGAATTCACCAGATTCATTATTTTCTTCATTAACGATGGAAAAATTACATAAGGATGGCTGGTAAACGGACAACAAGTTGCGTCGCAACCCTTTTTTGAATAGCATATCTAATTCTACCGAAAATAAAACTTGTTTCTTTGGCGTCGAAAAATTGTTGTGCACGACCCTTTCACCTTATCAAAAAATCTAACAACTTCAGGAGCAAGGGAACCAAATGTATCAAAGGTAAATGGAATGAAAACAAGTTGATTTTCAGCAGAAGATTTTTCATGCTTAATAACTTTCCCTGATTCTGTTTTCAACATAGCCCGACCAGCTATGAAGCGGTTTCCCCAACAAGGGGATACTCCGGTAAGGTCTACACAAGCGTGTTTCTGTTCTGCCCAACCGAAAACAAGAACTTCCGTCGAACGCTGAGTGAACCTCCCTTCAAGTGGGTCTATCAGAAAATTCACAGGGGCCTTCTTTTTTTAGAGATTCCAGCCAGCTTAAGTACATCACATAGGACATCTCTGACCAAGGCATGTATGTGTTTTAAACCCGACAACTCCTTACAATGGACCTCATGCTCCCCCAAAGTTTTCCAAATAAACCTTGTGGCAAATTGGGCAAGACTTATTGACTAGAAACAAAGGGATCATTAACCGATATTTAAGGATGGCTTGGTATCTTCCAGAAAAGGTAAAAAAACATGGCTTTTTTGATGTAAAGTATGTCAAAACATCTCAGACAATTTTTTTTAATAAACAAAGTTGATGACTTGTATTAGTTCTCTTAATTAATTTTAAGCTTTGGAATTATATAACTGTTTACGCTGTTGGTGCATAAATGTCTGTTAACTTCGTCTTTATCGAGTCATATGTCTAGATAGGATAAACCAGTGCTCAGCAGGATAGAAATCAGTTTTTATATGTTAATAGGTGATTTCGCACGAAATAGCTAAAGCTATTTCGTACGAAATGAGAAAAGCTTATTTCGCACGAAATGAGCAGTGGCTATTTCGTATGAAATACCTCATCTATAAATAGGGGTGCTGGTTATTCATTTGTAACGATTCGGATTTCAGAGCCGAGGTGCTGCCAGTTTTTCAAACGATCTGTAAAGCTTTGAAATCATTAATAAGAAGATAATTAGGGAGAATCAAGTTGTATCAAGTTAGAATCATTGATTCCGCCTTTGATTCTGACTCAAAACTCTTCTGAACGACTCATTCGGGTCATACGACGATCCAACAAGTGGTATCATGTAACACCTGTGCCTTCACGGCCATCAAACAAATACCAAACCAATGAAATATTATATTTCATACTTGGGATTTGTAAAAATATGTGTATCGTTTACACATATCAACTCTTGTTCAATTTCAAACCCTAAATCGCTTTCTGGAAGGTTATACGCGCTCTGATGCGTAAATATAACCAGTTTAATCCAACGAACACTCCGGAATAGTGAAATAGGCTTAACATACCTTAAATAACCTTTACATAACTTAGATATAAGTTTTGGAGGGTTTGGTGTGGTGAAATCAAAGTTTAATCGCTTACAGGGACTAAAGTTGACAAACTACGAAAGTATGCCAATTTGAACTGTAACAGACATTCCGGAACATGACCATAAGTTAAACATACCATAAATATCCTTTACATAGCTTAGAAATAGGCTTTGAGGGGTTAGGTGTGCTAAAATAAACTTTTGGGTCATTCAGGGACTAAAAGTGTCAAAAAGTGCACAAGTTTGCATTTTCGCGCATAACTTACGTTCTGAATACATCCGGACATCCAAAAATTTATGTAAGCATGACTATATTATATTTTAGTGTTCGCCATAAGAAAAATCCATTCGTCGCGTCATTTGGATCGTTTTTCGCGCTTGTGCGCATTCCGTCGTAATTAAGCGAACATCGCGTTCGTACGACCAAACGAACCGACATCCGAGATATTTTTGAACACATTTTAAGTTCCCTATACTTTAACTTCATTTTAGAGCTTTGAAATGGGGTTAACGGGCCTTAAACGTGTCGAAAATGGGCTGATTGCACTGCAGGGACCAAAATTGTAAATCTGCCAAAGTTGTTACCATACGGACCTCAACATTGGCAGCTTTGAGGTCCGTAAGGCAACCTGCAGACCAGATGCAGTGTATTAACAGCCTGTTTTCAGCAGATTTAACCACAACCACATGTTCTCAATTGCTTAGTCACTAAGATAAGGAGCATATGTAGCCACCATAAGGTTCCGACACTTGTACGGATGGGATCATGGCACGTTTTCCATGAAACGATCCTAACGGTTACCCGAAAACTATATATACCCATCCACCCCCATTGCATTTCTCACTAGAATTCTGATTTTGAGAGCTCTAAGTTGAAACCATTGTTTCATACCTGAGTTCTTGGATCGGGATTAGCATTCGGGGACCCTTCGTAAGTATTCTTTCGTTCTTTTCCTTATTTTTACTGCTTTTCGAGTCAGAAAGTCAAACTTTGTTTGACTTTCAGCGTTGACCAGTAATGGTCAATGCGAAGTTCGTTAGAACTTCGCAACGTGATTGTAATCACGATGGTCATAGTCCCTTGGGACTATGCCTACTGATTACCACGTTGTCTAGGGTCGTAGGGTAGGCGATCTAATAAATCGCCTATACCTTCGAACCCGACCCAGTTTGGTCGATCATTAGGATCCGACCAAATACATTAGGTGACCATAGTATAGGGAATAACCTTCCGAGGTTATACCTTATGGTCACAACGTTTAAGTAGTTGTATGATAGGTAGTTTATATGCCTTAGGTAAATTACCAGAATACCCTTTTCATACATAATTGGTAATTTAGCATATGTAACCTAAACTTTTGTCACATAACTGATTATGTAACATGTTTAGGCATATAACACTTGTCATAGGACTAGTTAGACGGTCCGAACGCGTTTCACGCACACGACACGTTAAAGTAGCATATGTTACCTTAATGGGTCGCGATGGGTCGAAAGCACTTAGGTTAGTCTCATTGTAGTATGTAGGCCTTGTTAAACCATATCATATGAGTTCCAACACTCATTTGGTTTACCAAGCCTCATCCTATCCGATCTCCCGATTTAAGTCCGGTTTATTTATATAGTTTAGATTTGCCGACTGATTCCGTGCTCTCTCTAGCTTTGTTTGGTTGTTGTTCAAGACCTCCAAGCATTCTCTGGCGAGTACATTCTTCCCCTATTTTACTGTTTTCAATTGTTTTGGGGTGACTCATATGTGCTAAATGTTTTCGATGTTATAACGATGGTTTCAAAAACAATTAAGACGATTTATACAAAACTAATAACGATTTCATAAAGTGAACAAACTTGTTGGTTGTAGTTACATAACAAATGACATTCATTAGCTATGATCAAGCCGACCAGTATTAGGTTATGGTACCATAGGATCTGACAAATCCCGTTATTTACTACACCCGTGGTTATGTGTGGGTATGGTAGGTAGCGACTGAATCTGTAATTATTAACTTACCCTATGGAGGTTTGTTAATACGAAAACGAGAAGCGACGAAAGTCACGAAGGTTTGAATGTTATTAGCGAGACGACCTTATAAGTAGTTTCACGACCTAAAACGAATTAAACGATTTACGATTGGTTTTCACACGATGTTTTAACGATTGGGTAACGATTGGGTTTCACACGATGTTTTAACGATTGGGTAACGATTGGGTTTCACACGATGTTTTAACGATTGGGTAAACGATTGGCTTCAAAGCGATATACGATATTATTTTGGTTATACATATTACATGATTTACATTTGGGCATGAACATTACTTTGGTGGTTTGGTTTGGATTAAGTGATTAAGTAACAATGCGTGTGGAATATGATACAAGCATGGTGGATACGCCGCTGGTACTTCCTATATATAAGTGTTTGTATGGTATTACATATTGTAGCGTTATTTGAATCATTTCAGTTTGAGACATAGAACATTTTATACAAGTAACATACTTTTCACAAGACATTTATTTACAAACAACTTATCTTATACAAACTCATTTTACATGGTTATTCATTTAATCATGCATTATTCTCTTATTTATACATATCACCTGAACTTATCATTGTTTTTCAAATAATTTACTAAAACAAATGTTTTTGGGTTAAGAGTCATGGTTACGAGGTTTTACAAATTATAACCCGCTTGATTTGAGTTGGTTAATTAAGTTGCAATATTATACTCTTTTCAAAACAAGGTTTTTAAATAAAGTATTGCAACGTCTAAACTAGCCATGATTTCGACACTCCTACAAAACCTATGTACTCGCCAGCATTTCTTTGCTGACCTCGTTTTCACATATGTTTCAGGTATTGTTGAATGATATCGATTGATAAGATGCATGCTCACATAGGACTGGACAAGGCCTTAGTGACTCAATAACAATGATAGACTATGTTTAAATAGTGTATTTAGATTTCAAGACGATGTAATTATTCAATGTTTAATAAAACGAAACACTTTTTGGTATCCATGGTTATGAGACATTAATTCTGTTGCAACACGCCCCGATGTTTCCGCCGCGATTTGTTGTTTTACGCGGTCGGGGTGTGACAGAAAAGATGGTATCAGAGCCAATGGTTATAGGGAATTAGGTTATTAGTAATGCTTTGACCTAGTCTATAACCTTCTTAGGACCCTAACGCGAGTTTACTTGCGTTTAGTCATAAAACAATACCGTCACCTATCCTTAGGCGACGACCACAACAAGAACATAAATTTCAAAACCGCTTTGAAAACTAATCATCTGTTCTAGGATGATTGATTACTAGGTTTTGAACCCTCTATTGTAAGGTTTTGAACTCTCTATTATATGGTTTTGAACCCCTTTGAGTTTTCAAAATCTCGTCAAGGTCTTGGGTCTTAAATAATGTGAACACGTGCAAACTGGAAGGGTGAATGCCTGTATTCTGGGTTTTCTGTCTAGGCAAGCACTTCGTATACATCTCATCAGACGCGAGACCAGTTGTACTTACCTGGGAATTCTTGGGATGAGTGTTCACTTATAGGCGAGCATGTCTTCGCGATACATTATTTTTGACCTATTTACTTTGATTAAATCACCGAGGTCGTTTGTTGCTTTGTAGTAACAAACAAATGACCACTATCCTTGCTTTCATCAGATTTGTTTCATCTCATTTTTTTCGTCTAATTCTCTCAATCGTTTCCTTATCAGACAATGCCTCCTCGACGCGATACCCGAACCGATACTCGGACTTTTACTATTGAAGAACTCGCAGCCCTGATCTCTCAACAGGTGGCTGCTGTGGTTCCCGGTGTTGTAACCCAAGTCCACGAGATGTACAACAACGGCAACAACAACAACAATAATGCACCGTGTAATTTCAAGAACTTCAATTCTGCGAAGCCACTTAAGTTTTCTGGGACTCAAGGAGCAACTGCGCTCCTGCAGTGGTTTGAGAGTATCGAGAGCACATTCAGACATGTGCAGTGTCAGGATGCGCGTAAGGTGGAATTTGCTTCGAGTGTGTTTGAAAAGCGAGCGCTTACTTGGTGGAATGGTGTTATGCGAGATAGGGGTGCCGAAGTGGCGTTGGCACAAACATGGGCAGAGCTTCGGGCTCTCATGATGAAGGAGTTTTGTCCCCGTCACGAGATTCGAGTTTTGGAACGAGAGTTTGACGACTTAAAGCAAGATGGGGCTGAACACCGTGCGTACACGGATCGTTTTGAAGAACTCAGTCTATTGTGTCCCACCATGGTTACCCCTCTGGAGAAAGCGATCGAGAGATACATAGATGGTTTACCCGATTCTATTATGGATATTTTGATCGGTGTTAATCCTACCACCCTTCGTCAAGCAATCGAGTTGTCAGCTACCCTGACTGAGTCTCAAGTCAGAAAGGGTAAACTCACCCGCAAGGGTGATAAAAAGAAGGCAACCGATTCTGGAAAGGACAAGAAGAAGGATAAGGGGAAGGGTAAGGAAGGTGAGACGTCGAAGAAATCGAAGAAGCGGAAGGGTGCCCAAAATTTTGCTGTTACAGCACAAACTGCTCAGAACCTGCAGAATCCTCCGGCTCAGCCACATGCAAAGAAGGCATATGCTGGTACCGCACCACATTGTGCCCGTTGCAACGGTCATCACGTTGCACAACAAGATTGCAAGAAATGCACAACGTGTGGTAGACTTGGGCATTTGGCCAATACTTGTCGTCTGGGACAAAATCAGGCTGCTCAGGTTCAAGCCCCGGTTCAAGGGAATGCTGCGAGATTCCCACTGGGTTCATGTTTCAACTGCGGAGAGTTTGGTCATTTCCGCCCCAACTGTCCGAGACTGGTGAATGCAAATGCTCACGCAAACCCGAATGCAAACGTTCACGTCAATGTGAATCCAGCACGTGGTCGAGTGTTTAACATCAATGAGGCAATCGATGATGAAGAAGTGAACTTTTAGTATTTTGTATTCCCTCTGGTTGTTATCTTATAACATTTAAAGACAATGCGGTTGCTATATAAATAAAAATTTGTGGTTTTTATTTTTAACTAATGCAATTGTATGAATGTTTGATCCAACCTTATGATGTTAACACAAAGACAAAACTACTCGTGTGGTTCTGTCATTTTTACGATCACTTGAGATCTCCCTAAGAACCTCAAACACTTGTTTCTTTTAAATCTAAGAGTATCTTATCGCCTTGTACCATTCGAGATGCAAGAATTATCAAAACAGCTTCAAGAGTTGTCTGATAAAGGATTCATCCGTCCGAACTTTTCACCTTGGAGAAACTCCTGTTCTCTTTGTGAAAAGAAAAATGGATCTTTTCAAATATATATCGATTAACGTAAGCCTAGAAAGCTTACCATCAAGAATCGATATTCCCTACCTTAAATCAATGATCCGATCATCTGCAGGGTACTTCATGCTTTTCCAAGATCGATTTGCGTTCTTGGTATCATCAACTTCGTATTCTCGAAGAAGATGTTCCCAAAACGGTTTTCTGCACGAAGTATGGCCATTACGAGTTTACAGTCATACCTTTTGGTTTGACAAATGCTCCAGCCATCTTCATGGACTTAATAAATAGGGTCTGCAAGCCTTATTTGGATCAGTTCGTCATTGTTTTTATTGATGACATCTTGATCTATTCAAAGTCCCGAGCCGACCACGATCAACACCTTCGTTGATTTCGGAGCCTGATTGGATTCCTTGTACACCTTAATATGTACATTACAACTCAATAAGGACAAGCCAAATTCCTTTTTAGATCTTCCTATTTTCATAGTTAGATTCTTGAAAATATTTAAAGTGTCAAGTGAAATCCACGGATTGGATTCCTAGTATGCTTTAAATACCCATGTCCAAAGATAACAAATTAAACGATTTTGCGATTAAACGATTATACAATTATGCGATTATGTGTTTATGTGGTATATGTTCTCCTCTATGTTTTGTGTGATCCAATTTTCAAATCCTCATAGAATCTTTCGTATCTTTATATGAGGGATTCATAGTAGGATATTCAAAAGGTACTACTTTAAATCCTTAATGGGCTTCTACGTTGTAGTTAAGACCCTTGGATTTTATAGTACCACTCCAGACCCTTTTTAGTGGTCTAGTCAAAAGATTGATTCGCAATCTGGTTAAAGAATGACATCTAGTGATGTAGCTGGACAGACTCCTTGATAGTCTATTTAAATCATTTATTGATTTAGTCTAAAGGACTCTATGGCGGTCTAAGTCACGCTCATCACAGGATTGTTCATTTGGTTTTACCCTACACATTATAAAATAGACTGTGTGAACTGTGCAAGGAATTCTCTAATTATGAATGCGCACATAATTATGAAATTTAATGCACAGAAATCCAGTAAGATTTATTATGTGAAGGAACCGATAGTGACAACAATAACAAAATGAGAACGATGTAATGGAGGCATGGTGGACGCACCAATGACGCTTCATATACTTGTATATAAGTGTCCCTCTTACATTGCAAACATAAGGTTATTAAGATTACTAGAAGTTCAAGAACCCTAACCAATGTTGTTTGATCTTTTCAACTTCATGTTTTAAATTCTTACAAGTTTCCTCTAAATAAATTTCGGGACGAAATTTCCTAAAGTAGGGGAGACTGTAACACCTGTGCCTTCACGGCCATCAAACAAATACCAAACCAATGAAATATTATATTTCATACTTGGGATTTGTAAAAATATGTGTATCGTTTACACATATCAACTCTTGTTCAATTTCAAACCCTAAATCGCTTTCTGGAAGGTTATACGCGCTCTGATGCGTAAATATAACCAGTTTAATCCAACGAACACTCTGGAATAGTGAAATAGGCTTAACATACCTTAAATAACCTTTACATAACTTAGATATAAGTTTTGGAGGGTTTGGTGTGGTGAAATCAAAGTTTAATCGCTTACAGGGACTAAAGTTGACAAACTACGAAAGTATGCCAATTTGAACTGTAACAGACATTCCGGAACATGACCATAAGTTAAACATACCATAAATATCCTTTACATAGCTTAGAAATAGGCTTTGAGGGGTTAGGTGTGCTAAAATAAACTTTTGGGTCATTCAGGGACTAAAAGTGTCAAAAAGTGCACAAGTTTGCATTTTCGCGCATAACTTACGTTCTGAATACATCCGGACATCCAAAAATTTATGTAAGCATGACTATATTATATTTTAGTGTTCGCCATAAGAAAAATCCATTCGTCGCGTCATTTGGATCGTTTTTCGCGCTTGTGCGCATTCCGTCGTAATTAAGCGAACATCGCGTTCGTACGACCAAACGAACCGACATCCGAGATATTTTTGAACACATTTTAAGTTCCCTATACTTTAACTTCATTTTAGAGCTTTGAAATGGGGTTAACGGGCCTTAAACGTGTCGAAAATGGGCTGATTGCACTGCAGGGACCAAAATTGTAAATCTGCCAAAGTTGTTACCATACGGACCTCAACATTGGCAGCTTTGAGGTCCGTAAGGCAACCTGCAGACCAGATGCAGTGTATTAACAGCCTGTTTTCAGCAGATTTAACCACAACCACATGTTCTCAATTGCTTAGTCACTAAGATAAGGAGCATATGTAGCCACCATAAGGTTCCGACACTTGTACGGATGGGATCATGGCACGTTTTCCATGAAACGATCCTAACGGTTACCCGAAAACTATATATACCCATCCACCCCCATTGCATTTCTCACTAGAATTCTGATTTTGAGAGCTCTAAGTTGAAACCATTGTTTCATACCTGAGTTCTTGGATCGGGATTAGCATTCGGGGACCCTTCGTAAGTATTCTTTCGTTCTTTTCCTTATTTTTACTGCTTTTCGAGTCAGAAAGTCAAACTTTGTTTGACTTTCAGCGTTGACCAGTAATGGTCAATGCGAAGTTCGTTAGAACTTCGCAACGTGATTGTAATCACGATGGTCATAGTCCCTTGGGACTATGCCTACTGATTACCACGTTGTCTAGGGTCGTAGGGTAGGCGATCTAATAAATCGCCTATACCTTCGAACCCGACCCAGTTTGGTCGATCATTAGGATCCGACCAAATACATTAGGTGACCATAGTATAGGGAATAACCTTCCGAGGTTATACCTTATGGTCACAACGTTTAAGTAGTTGTATGATAGGTAGTTTATATGCCTTAGGTAAATTACCAGAATACCCTTTTCATACATAATTGGTAATTTAGCATATGTAACCTAAACTTTTGTCACATAACTGATTATGTAACATGTTTAGGCATATAACACTTGTCATAGGACTAGTTAGACGGTCCGAACGCGTTTCACGCACACGACACGTTAAAGTAGCATATGTTACCTTAATGGGTCGCGATGGGTCGAAAGCACTTAGGTTAGTCTCATTGTAGTATGTAGGCCTTGTTAAACCATATCATATGAGTTCCAACACTCATTTGGTTTACCAAGCCTCATCCTATCCGATCTCCCGATTTAAGTCCGGTTTATTTATATAGTTTAGATTTGCCGACTGATTCCGTGCTCTCTCTAGCTTTGTTTGGTTGTTGTTCAAGACCTCCAAGCATTCTCTGGCGAGTACATTCTTCCCCTATTTTACTGTTTTCAATTGTTTTGGGGTGACTCATATGTGCTAAATGTTTTCGATGTTATAACGATGGTTTCAAAAACAATTAAGACGATTTATACAAAACTAATAACGATTTCATAAAGTGAACAAACTTGTTGGTTGTAGTTACATAACAAATGACATTCATTAGCTATGATCAAGCCGACCAGTATTAGGTTATGGTACCATAGGATCTGACAAATCCCGTTATTTACTACACCCGTGGTTATGTGTGGGTATGGTAGGTAGCGACTGAATCTGTAATTATTAACTTACCCTATGGAGGTTTGTTAATACGAAAACGAGAAGCGACGAAAGTCACGAAGGTTTGAATGTTATTAGCGAGACGACCTTATAAGTAGTTTCACGACCTAAAACGAATTAAACGATTTACGATTGGTTTTCACACGATGTTTTAACGATTGGGTAACGATTGGGTTTCACACGATGTTTTAACGATTGGGTAACGATTGGGTTTCACACGATGTTTTAACGATTGGGTAAACGATTGGCTTCAAAGCGATATACGATATTATTTTGGTTATACATATTACATGATTTACATTTGGGCATGAACATTACTTTGGTGGTTTGGTTTGGATTAAGTGATTAAGTAACAATGCGTGTGGAATATGATACAAGCATGGTGGATACGCCGCTGGTACTTCCTATATATAAGTGTTTGTATGGTATTACATATTGTAGCGTTATTTGAATCATTTCAGTTTGAGACATAGAACATTTTATACAAGTAACATACTTTTCACAAGACATTTATTTACAAACAACTTATCTTATACAAACTCATTTTACATGGTTATTCATTTAATCATGCATTATTCTCTTATTTATACATATCACCTGAACTTATCATTGTTTTTCAAATAATTTACTAAAACAAATGTTTTTGGGTTAAGAGTCATGGTTACGAGGTTTTACAAATTATAACCCGCTTGATTTGAGTTGGTTAATTAAGTTGCAATATTATACTCTTTTCAAAACAAGGTTTTTAAATAAAGTATTGCAACGTCTAAACTAGCCATGATTTCGACACTCCTACAAAACCTATGTACTCGCCAGCATTTCTTTGCTGACCTCGTTTTCACATATGTTTCAGGTATTGTTGAATGATATCGATTGATAAGATGCATGCTCACATAGGACTGGACAAGGCCTTAGTGACTCAATAACAATGATAGACTATGTTTAAATAGTGTATTTAGATTTCAAGACGATGTAATTATTCAATGTTTAATAAAACGAAACACTTTTTGGTATCCATGGTTATGAGACATTAATTCTGTTGCAACACGCCCCGATGTTTCCGCCGCGATTTGTTGTTTTACGCGGTCGGGGTGTGACATATCAGAGCTCAAGACGAAGAGTTCATACCGATTCAGCTTGTTTTCATCAGATTTTCTCACTTCTACTCATTCTTTTCAAAATTAAACGAGATTTTACGGTTAAAATGGCTTAAATTTCACATATATCACGTAAAACATAGTTTTAACTAATCCTTGAAAGAATTGGACCAAAATTCAACCAAAAACCAGATCAATTGGACAAATGGTGGCCGATTGAGTGACGTCATCATCATTCCGCACGAAATCAATCTTTCATTTCGCACGGAATCAACATTGAAGAACCTTATTTCGCGAGAAATCAACATCAGAAACGTTATTTCGCATGAAATCAACCTCAAGAACTCATTTCGCACGGAATCAAATCTTTGGACCTCATTTCATACGAAAACAACATTCATTTCGTACGAAAGTCGCTATTTCGTTTGAAAAGTGTCTATTTCGCTTGAAGGACTACCATTTCGCACCAAATTGGCATTTCGTTTGAAAGGCATTTCGTGTGAAAGTTCATTTCGCTTGAGGATCATTTCGTTTGAGTTGTTTCGCTTAAAATTCATTTCGTTTGAAATTGTTTTAAAAAAAATTCAAAAATGTTTCTAAGTGTTTGTTGATTGTTTCAGGTACTTGAAAGATGGATGAGTTTATGAATCCGTTCAGTGACGTTTTTGCTTACACTAGCAGTTCTGGAAACAATGGAGACAACACATCAAGTAACACAAATGAAAATACTCCATCACCGAGTGCAAAGAAAACCATTGCTGATTCCTTAAGTGTTGATAGTGCATATGGAACATACAATAAACCGCCCAAACTAATGGCAATTGAAGAATACAATAGATGGGCTACTAGGTTTGAGGAATGGTTGAAAGCTTTTGCATATCAGAGTTGGAAAAGCATGAAGAATGGTTTTGATATGGGAAGAACGGATTATGAAAACATAGAAGAGAATGAAGTAGAAAGATTTGTTGCTTAATAAAAATGCATCGCCTTACTTCATCAATCTGTGAGGGATGACATATATCATTAATCGAATATACAAATTCAAAAGATCTATGGGAAAAATTGAAAATGAAATGTGTGGGTGGTGCCGAAATTGTTAAAAACAAAAAGAAGTTGTTAAGAAAAGAGTTTGATTTGTTTGGGTGTATAAAGAACGAATCTGTATCAAAGATGATTGAAAGATTTGGACATTTGAAGATGGAACTTGCAAGATATGGAATTGTATACACTCAGGAAGAGTTGGTTGACAAACTGTTTGACTCACTGCCTGATGAGAAAGACTGGCAGTACTTTGCTTTAATGCTGAAGAATACGGTGAGTTCAAAATATTTAACTGTAGATTTGCTAATCGAAAGGTTGGAGAGTCATGAATTGGAGATCAGAAAGACCAACAAAGTCAACAATTCCTCGTATCAACAAAATGTTGACTTGTATTATCGAGGAAGTATGATCCCGAAAACTGTATCACCGAAAATTGCATTTTCAGCAGAAAATTCAAACATGTCAAGTCAAGAAACTTCAAGCAGTGGTTATCATGGAGGGTCATCTTCAACTGCTCAAAGTCAATCAGTTCCGAAGAATATGTTTCAGTGAAATATTGTTGTGGATCTCAAGAATGCACAGAATTTCAGTGAAGAATCCGCCAAGCAGCAAATGATGTTTTTGGCATCTGTCTTAGAATCTTATGAAAGCCTCGTAGCGGGAAAGATCAGAAACACTAACCTCACCAAGGAAGATTATGATCAGATCGACCCCGAGGAGATGGAGTTGATTGATATCAGGTGGTGTATGGCGAGTGCGGTTAGATGAGCGCAAAGATTCATGGAGATTACCGGTAGACATTCTATTGGTGGACCTTCTACCAAGCTAGGGTTTGATAAGTCGAAGGTCACGTGTTTTAAATGTAAACAAAAAGGTCATTTTAAACGTGAATGTCGAAATGCTTCTACAGATGAAACGGCAAATCCTTTTCGAGAAGATTATTACAAAAGAGCAATTTATCATCAAAACAAATTCGAATCTCCCAGAATGAAGCAGATAGAAGAAGCTCCCAAGGAAAAGTCCAGAGCATTAGCGGTTATTCATGATGATGAGGGATTCGATTGGAGTGATGTGTTGCCGGAAGAAGATGCAGTAGGTTATGCATTTGTGGCAAAAATTGTTCCTTTCAAAGATACCAGAACAGAAGAAGTGAAATACATTAACAGAAAGGTGTCACCTCAATTCATGAAAAGCAGAATTTATCAAACATGGAAAGAAGCGAAAAAGGCAAATAGATGGGATCCTGATAGAGAATGTTATCTAGATCCTAAAGGAAATATAGCTGTTGATCCAGATTCTATCAGTGTTGAGACTCTCACCCAGCAAATTGCAGAACAAGAAGAAGCAAGACAAAGAATGTGGTGGGGAGGAGGAGAAGCTGATGAAAAAGAAAAAGAGAAAGAGAAAGAGTCACAGCCAAAGAAGGTTGATGATGGGATAATTGACACATCGAAAGAATTCACCGCAGAAAACCTGAAGCAAATGGCTGACAAAGTGCTTGCAGCGAAAGAGCTAGAGGTAGTTTCTGAGTCTAGAACTGAGTCTAAAAGCAAGTTCAGTTCAAATGATTCGATCAATGAATCAGGTAAGAAAGCCAAAATTGAGAGTGACTGCAAAAATTGCATGAAAGATTGCAAAGTTTGTAGTATACTTGCTTACCTCAGCGGTAAAAAGACTGAAGAACTGACAGAAAGAGTCAGAGAAGTTGAAAGTCAGATTTTAAACCGTGACAAAATGTTAAAAGCTTCAAATGATAGATTAAAAGAATTAACAGTGAAAATTGAAAATGATAAAACTGATGTAGAACGAATCAGGAAAGAAAACGAAAAGTTAATTCATGAAAATCGTCAAATTTCTGAAAATTATGAAAAGCTAAAAAGAACGGTAAAAGATTCTGATGAAAGAAATGGTAAAACAAACAAAGAAAATTTACAACTGTCAGGTGTACTTCGGTCAAAAGAAGAGCAAATCAACCAACAGTTGGATGAGATTGCTAATTTGAAGCTTCAAGTTCAGGAAGCTAAGATTGAAAATGAGCGCATCAATCTAAAACTGAACAGTTACAACTCCGCAAGTTTTGTTCTTCAACATATTGTTCCTAAACCAATCGGGAAGAACAAAGCTGGCGAAGATGTTTACTCGGATGGAACTGGGGTTGGGTATCATCAGGTTCCACCGCCAGTGTTAAACAATTTTTCTAAGAAAAAGTCCGGGTTGGTTAATGATGAAGACACAAATGAGGTTAAACTTCCAGAATCAATTTATGTCACATTCAATTCATCATCCGATGAGGACAGTGTTCAGTCTGAAATTGTTAAAAGCATGGCTGAAAATGTTTTAAAATCTGAGAGTGATTCAACTGAGGATGAAGAATGTTTCTTGGACAAATATATTCCGAAATCAACATCCAAAAAAAACTTAAGTGAAGAACCAAATCTTGTGATGTACAAGATGTCGGGTTCGGATAAGTTGTATTCGGATCTTGAGTTTCCGTTGGAAAATGTGAATGTTGACAAATTGAAAAAAGTTTTTAAACTAGTTGAGATTGATGTCTGTGAAATCGAAGGTTTGAAATGTTCCAAGAGGCAATTAAACTTTGAAAAAGATAAAGCTTACTACAAAAAACATGTTGTACCGCTGCGTTTTTCTAACAACAATCAAAACAAATGGTCGGGTGGTTATAAGGGTGGTAAGAATTATCAAAGAAAGAACTTTCAAAACAAGAAGTTTGTTGAGAAAAAGGTGTTTGTCAAAATCTCGAGTTCTCATTCCGAGCAAGAATCTGAGATTTTTTCAAAATCAAATGAAGAGTTTTTTGAAAAGAAGGCCTCACAGCTTCAGACCGAAGGCACAAGTCGGGTTGTTGACAGTCGTACATGCTTCAAGTGCAACAAAGTTGGACACATTGCATGAAAGTGCACCAACTTAAAGCCTAAGTCTGAAGTTGTTGAGAGTTCGAAAAAGAAAGTTGATGCAAAAGGCAAAGCTCCAATGGTTGTTGAGAAGAAAGTTTTGACAAATGAAAACACAAAATTCAAAACTGAATCCGTAAAGAATGTGGTAACTAAAAATGATAAATTTTACAAACGGTTTGCTTCGTCTCAACAAGCATGGAAGCCAAAGTCGAAAGTAAAGAAAACAAGTTCTCCAAAACCAAAGGTGTCTAAGACAGCAAAATCATCATCTTCAACTAAGAAGATGTATGTACCTTTAGATTACTATGAGAAACTTGAAAAACAAAAGTCTACTACTTCTGAGAAGAAAGATGTACAAAAGAAAGACCAATCATCTGGTCAACCTCCTAAAAATGATTTCTTTTTATACAAAGAGGTTGAGATTGGGTCTGAGGAGAGCTTAAAGATGAATGACAAGAATTTTCCACCACTTTACACTACAAAAACTCACCTCAAAGTCAAGCTACCTGAGTCAAAAGAGGCTTGGGTGGCATCAAAATCTAACTAAGTGTTTGTGATATGTGCAGGAGCTTCCAAAATCCGTTTCACGTTGGATTATGGATAGTGGAGCTTCTCGGCACATGACGGGGAAGAAAACCCTTATGTACGATGTTCGAGGTTTTAATGGAGGATATGTGGGTTTTGCAGGCAATCAAGGTGGTCGAATAGTTGGTGAAGGAACTTTATCTAATGGTATTGTCACGTTTGAAAGAGTAAACTACATCGTCGAGCTTGAAAACAATCTTCTGAGCATTTCTCAGATCTGTGATCGTATGTATACAACGCACTTTACAGATAAGGAATGTTTGATATTGAAACCAGGATTTTTTGTTCCCGAAGAATGGGTTATCATGAGAGCACCTAGAGTCAATGATCTATATGTGTTGGACATGAGTGTAGCAACTACTACCACAGGTCAGGCTCACTGCTTTATGTCAAGAGCAACGGAAAAAGAATCACAATTGTGGCATCGAAAGATGGGCCACATTCACCTGCGAAAAATGAATCACCTGGTGCATAACGACTTAGTAACTGGTGTTCATGTGAAAGGTTTTCATCTTGAGGGGGAGTGCATTAGTTGTGTCAAAGGCAAGCAAAAGAAGAAATCTCACCCTGGGAAGAAGGAAAACTCGATCTCGAGACCGTTAGAGAAGCTTCATATGGATCTTTTTGGTCCAGTAAACATCAAAAGCATAACTGGTGATCTCTACTGTCTAGTAGTAACAGATGACTACTCGAGATTTTCGTGGGTATCATTTCTGAAGTCAAAGGATGAGACATTTGAAAGTTTGATGACGTTGTTCAGAAAAATTGAAAACTTGTACCAAACCCGAATCAGAAGAATCAGGTGTGACAACGGTACAGAGTTTAAGAACAACAAGATGGAAGAGTATTGTGATGAGAGAGGTATATTGCAAGAATTTAGTGCTCCTTACACTCCGCAGCAAAATGGAGTAGCTGAAAGAAAGAACAGAACACTAATTGAAACGGCTAGGACGATGCTTGCTGATTCAAAATTACCAGTTAACTTTTGGGCAGAAGCAGTGTCAGCCGCTTGCTATACACTCAACCGGGTTTTAACAGTGAAGAAATTCAACAAGACATATTTCGAGATGATCAACAACCACAAACCTAACCTGGAGTGTCTGGAACCTTTTGGGTCTCCCTGCACAGTTCTAGAACCTTATGGTAAATTTGGTCCAAAGAGTTTCGAAGGAATTTTCGTGGGTTATGCAAGTCCATTGAAAAGAGTCTTTGTTCCAAGCTTGAAGCGGATCATTGAAGCACATAATGTTGAGTGTCAAAGTTATACCATGCCACCTCAGAATCCTGGCGACTCATGGCGTTTCAATTATGATAATCTGTGGGATTCATTCGACATAGAAGAAGAACCAGATTTCTTTGACGAGCTGGATATTCTGAGAGAATATGAAGAATCACAAGAAAGCTTCCCAGCTGAACCTTCTAGACGTCAATATCGAGCTTCCAATGACGATGAAGCCGGTCCTAGTAATGATGGAGAACATGATGATATTCAGCAAAATCTTGACAATCAGACGGCAACCAATGATAATCTAGAATCTGATGATAGACCAATATTCGATCATGGTGATTCAGATTCTAAGGGGGAGCAGATCCAGATTTCAAGTCAAACTATTCCAGTCAGTGAACAAGGTGCAAATCAAAATGTCACAAATTTGGAAGGCGAGGTAGATGTTCCAGGCGAGGTGATGCCGAGAACTCTTTCGTACCATCCAGAAGAGTTGATTATTGGAGAATTACAATCAGGCGTCCGCACTAGACGTCAAATTGACCAAGGCCTTACTTGTTTTTATTCTACAGTTGCTCCTTTACAAAAAGAGTTTTCACATAGTTGTTTTATTTCGCAGATTGAGCCGCGAACATATAAGGAAGCACTAACTGAAGATTCTTGGGTCAATGTGATGCAAGAAGAGTTGAGTCAGTTTGAAAAGTTGGGAGTGTGGAAATTGGTAGACTTGCCTGATGGTCACAGGAAGATAAACACTAAGTGGGTGTTCAAGTGCAAGAGAGACGATCGAGGGGTTATTATTCGAAACAAAGCTCGACTCGTAGTCCAGGGCTTTAGTCAGCAAGAGGGTATAGATTTCACTGAAGTGTATGCTCCGGTTGCTAGACTTGAAGCGATCAGAATCTTCCTAGCATTTGCATCTTGGAAAGGTTTTAAAGTTTTTCAGCTAGATGTTAAATCAGCTTTTCTCTACGGGAAGGTAAAAGAGGAGGTATATGTCGGACAGCCACCGGGCTTCACCGACCCAATCCACAAAGACAAGGTCTATTTACTGGATAAAGCGATGTATGGTTTACACCAGGCCCCGAGAGCTTCGTACGAGACATTGTCTCAACACCTGCTTGCCAACAGCTTCATCCGTGGAAAAGTGGATGCCACTCTCTTCACCAAAGAGGTCGATGGACATCTTCTGATTGTTCAGATATACGTGGACGACATCATATTTGGGTCAACAAATGAAAATTTGTGCAAAGATTTTGAAAGAGTTATAAAGCAAAAATTTGAAATGTCATCGATGGGAGAGATGAAATTCTTCTTGGGACTTCAGGTTGATCAACTGCCCGAGGGAATTTTTATACACCAGACGAAGTATATTCATGATATCTTAGAGAAATTTGGGATGTCAGGATCTACTTCAGCCTCTACCCCGTTAGCGATGAATCATGGGATAAACCCTGATCTCACCGGAGAGAAGGTAGACGAAACGATGTATCGTTCCATGATCGGATCGCTGATGTATTTGACAGCTTCTAGACCCAATATCATGTATCCAACCTGCCTCGCAGGACGGTTTCAGTCAAGCCCCAGAGCTTCTCAAATGGTGATTGTGAAACGGATATTACGCTACCTGAAAGGAACTCCATCATTGGGGTTGTGGTATCCAAAAGAAGGCGATTTCACGCTCGAAGGGTATTCTGATTCTGATTTCGGATGCTGCAAAGTTAACGCTAAATCAACAACAGCAGGGTGCCAGTTTTTCGGACCACGATTGGTCACCTGGCAATGCAAGAAGCAGACCTCTGTAGCTTTATCCACATGTGAAGCCGAGTATGTATCTGCTAGCAGTTGCTGCTCTCAGATCTTGTGGATCCAGCAACAGATGCGAGACTACGGTTTGCAATTTCTTAACACCCCTATCTTTGTTGATAATGACGCAGCGATAAATATAATAAAAATCCTGTTCATCACGCTAAAACAAAACACATTGAAATTCGTCATCACTTCATCCGAGATTGCTTCGAGAAGAAGTTGATACGAATTGAGAAAATCCACACTGACGAGCAAAAAGCTGATTTACATACCAAAGCGTTTGATACAACTCGTTTTCAATATCTTTTAAAATTGAATGGTATGAAGCTTTTATCGGTGTCGGAGGAGATTCTTGGCGTAGATGAAGGTACCACTGTAGATGATGTTGAGAAGCAATCTGCAATGGTTTGTCGTTTTTTTACTTGTTTTGGTATTTAGGGGAGGTAGTTTATATTTCAGAAAATACAAAAACAGTAAAAAAATTTCAAAAATCCAAAAACATGAGATATTTCAAAATCCAAAAACAATAGAAAATCGGAAAAGAGCTTGTGTAAAAAGGGAAAATGATAGTACATCAGCTTGACAATTACAGTATGCTAAAGAAATGTAATGTTTAAATGTGTTAAACAATCTCGCTGATGATATGTCGATAGGTTTTTACACATTTAGTAGGTTTGTTCAGGATATAAACCTAAATCATTACTTGCTTATTTTGTGGGGAACACTACTTGGATATATAGGTAACCCATGAAATCTCGTTTGAAGGACCCCTCTTTCTGAGATACTAGGTCTTTATGCTTAGTGATATCTGGGGTATTATCCCGGGACTTCTGATTTTGCGGAAGCAATGGCCTAGTCCCCGTATAATACTTTTCGCTTGCTTGAAATAAAAGCACCACCCTCAGCATAAAAAATGATGAAACATTGCAAAATGCTAATCATGTGCTGTTGAAGAAAAGATTCTCTAAAGGGAACACACCTAAAGTCGAAGCCATCATCTCTCTGATTTTGCGGAAGCAATAGCCTAAGCTCTCATGGCCCTCACATTTAACCCTTTACAGATATCATCTAGGTATACTCACCTGTAAGACTGAATATTGGGATCTGGATACGGGAGTATATTCAAGAGGTGGGACACATGAATGATTTTAAGTTCTTAATACATCTAATTCATATCCTGAACAGATTGAAATGTGTGTGAGAATTTAAGTGGATCAGTATATCGACAATCTAAGCGAATTGTTTAATTCTGAGTATGAAATCAAAGCTTAACGGTACTTGTGACTTGTCGATAGCTGATATGATTCCCTAACACGCTCACCAAAAAAAATATGTTTGTAAATAGTTTACATTTACTGCATTTCATTTCTTTTTAAGCTTTCTAGTTTAGAAATTTTATTCAAAATCCAAAAAGATTTTTCATTTCTGCTTTATTTTCTGACAAACCAAAGTGGAAAGTTGATCTTCAGACTCACAGCTTGAAGCAGATGCAGGAGGTTCTAAGCTGGAAAATGAGTTGAGAGCTTAATGTGTTAAACCAATGAAAATGTGAAGTCAAAACAAGTTCATTAAGTTGAAACTTGTAATTTTTCAGAAAAATGTTTTGAAATTGTTTGAACAAAAATCATTTTTTGTTTCTGTCTTGGATCAACCAAGGTCATTAAGTTGGACTTGGTAGACGAATTGAGTACTCAGGGTCATTAACTTGGACCTAGATACTTAAGTGGATTATTAAAAACTGATAAAAACGAGAAAAGATGTTAAAAATCAATAGATTGTAATGTTATATTCTTGAGAAGCAGGAAACAAGATCCCCATGGCAAAATTTGTGTAAAGTTTGAACCAGAATTTGAGCTCCAGCATATTGAAAGGGGGAGTCTACATTCTGGATCAACATTCAAATGGGAGTTTGAAGATAGAGATTGAAGGATGCTTACAGTGTCAGACATTTTGGGCAGAGTGAGAAGATAGATCAAGACTAAAGACTGAAGATTTGATGCCGAAGACTCCGTCAACATCCAAGGGGGAGTCTGTTGGTGCATAAATGTCTGTTAACTTCGTCTTTATCGAGTCATATGTCTAGATAGGATAAACCAGTGCTCAGCAGGATAGAAATCAGGTTTTATATGTTCATAGGTGATTTCGCACGAAATAGCTAAAGCTATTTCGTACGAAATGAGAAAAGCTTATTTCACACGAAATGAGAAAAGCTTATTTCACACGAAATGAGCAGTGGCTATTTCGTACGAAATACCTCATCTATAAATAGGGGTGCTGGTTATTCATTTGTAACGATTCAGATTTCAGAGCCGAGGTGCTGCCAGTTTGTCAAACGATCTGTAAAGCTTTGAAATCATTAATAAGAAGATAATTAGGGAGAATCAAGCTGTATCAAGTTAGAATCATTGATTCCGCCTTTGATTCTGACTCAAAACTCTTCTGAACGACTCATTCGGGTCATACGACGATCCAACATACGCTATTGGTACGAAAACACACGAAATACATATATAAACTAAGACTTGTTTAGTATCACTTAAAATGCAGTGCTTGTTCATATAAAAATATGTGATTTAACAAAGGACATGATATGGTGATTATATTATTTTATGTTCTACTTAGACGATGCGGAACAGTCAAATGAGCCAAAAAGGCAGGTCAACTTGCAACACTGGAGAATGGAAAGAGGGGGTAACCCGTTTTCTGTAAGACAAGAACTTGATGAAAAAGGAAATTTGTTGGAAAATCAGAGCCAATTACTGAGTTAATTTCATTGCTATCATAGTCTTTGATATTTTTTAGTGGTAAATTTTGATCAATGACGGAATACTAGAGCCTCGTGTGACAACTGGCCCAATACCGGTAATTTTCGTACTATTTTAATTAATATTTATTACCTACATTTATGTGATTACACGTCAACGTTATGTGCTTATTTGATATACAATTGAATTCATGCATGTTTCATATATTAACTGTCACATCATACAATAACTTAGGCGTTGCGTCTAATTGATTAGTAAGCTCACCGGTTAGACAAGTTGTGTCAGCATGTCTGCAGAAAACAATCAGACAATAGATTTAGGACTTAGAAGTAGGTCCAACATCAAAAATACATTGGAAACTAAGTAGGTGAACAAAGGTTAATAAAACACTTTTAGAAGCAAAAATCGACACTACAAAGTACCCGAAACGCACTTTAAATGTAGAATTCTGCAGAATTCAGCAAAAATCAGCAAATAAACATCAAAATACTATGCAGAAATAAGGATTAAATGTCCAGAATAACTTGTAAAGTGCCAGGAATGAAAACTGTCAAAAAAGGTACCTCATAACTTACAAAACTAATCAATTTAGCACTTTAACGAACCGCTAACCGAACGAATAACCAGTCACTACCCAAAACACCAAAAATAGACTAGAAGCATTGTTTTAGCCTAGTTATGATGCTAGAACACATTAAAAATCATAAAAACACATAAACACACTTAACCTTCCATTTAACACCTAAACTTACACTATTAACCTTCATCTTCCAAAAACTTACACTTTACCCCCCCTAACCTTGACCGGCCCAAGAGTGGCCCCACACCACTTTACATTATAATATTTGCAATGTAGGAAATATATTAGACCAAATACCCCATGGTTAATGTGTTGTTGGAAAATATTATAAAAGACCACTAGATTGAAGAACAAGATCATTTTCACATCCAAACTCACATCTTCTTCTTCACATTTTCTCTCTAACTCTCAGCCATACTACACCAAACACACACTTCCATTTTCAACCATCTTACAAGCAATCTAAGGTGATACAAAGGTGAAAGAAGGTGACTATGAAGGTGTGTAGCATTGGAAGTTCAAGGACCACTTGGAGGAGCTTTTTGTGACAATTGTGCTCTGTAAACGATGTACGATGTAAAGCAATATCAATTATCAATAAAATGATGTGTTTTGGTGTTAATATTTGTGCATTTGTGTTTGACGATTTTACGTTTTGATTCTAGTTCGATTTCAAGCTTTAAATCGCTTTCTGGAAAGTTATACGCAAACTGATGCGTAAACGCAATCAGTTTAACGCGAAAAACACTCCGGAACAGTGACATAGGCTTAACATACCTTAAATAACCTTTACATAACTTAGAAATAAGTTTTGGAGGGTTTGGTGTGTCGAAAACAAGTTTATTCGATCGCAGGGACTATTTGCGACAAACTGCGAAAGTATGCTGATTCGTATAGTAACGAACCTTTCAAAACTTGATCATAAGCTAAACATACCCTAAATATCCTTTACATAGCTTAGAAATAGGCTTTGAGGGGTTCGTTATGCGAAAATACGCTTATTTGATCAATAGGGACTAAAATATCCTTTACATAGCTTAGAAATAGGCTTTGAGGGGTGCATCTGTGATATATGCACGACATACTCATCAAGCATCTCTTACAGAACTTGGTGATCGAAAGTCTGAAGTTGCAGAACTTAAAGAAATCTGAAAGCAAAGTGATTTGGCCATTTCGTAGGGGAAAGGCAAGGTCTTTCTCTGAGGGCATTACGGGGTGCCACTCCGACCTAATACAATAGGTCTGCAGCAAAGCATCGAACGACGTTTTGTTCCATTTGAAGTATAGGGCATCGTCATGTGGGGATTGGTCAGATGTTTTTGGTGCCATCGAAGGATTAGGAAGAATAGAAATGACGGTTGAAATTTTTGGGAAAAAAACTCCTCTACCGTAAACACTCCTATTTATACTGTCCAATCCACTTTTTCAAAATTCAAAAGTTGGATACTAAATTGACACGTGTATGCGCAGGCACTCATTTGCCGGTCCCATCATATGACAGCTAGCATCGCCAATCGACCCCTCAGGTGTATACTGTGAGTGATTTTCTCCGTTTTTATCTTTCCCATCACTGTTTCTTTTTTATTTTTTTATTTTTGGTGGTTTGTCATTTTCTTAAGTCTGACCCCATGCAAACGGTGATTTTCAAATTTTAATGATCCCAAACGAAGATAATTTGTACATACATACAAAGTGAGAAGTATACGTGCATCTGTGTATATATACCCGGCTCGGTCATCCCGGGTCGGGTAAACCATCATTAAGTAAGGAGTATTAATAATAAAGATATGAAAGATATTCCCATGCAAATAGAATGTTTGTGCAATCTCCGAAAAGATAGGAGATGCGGATAACCGACTCTCTGATTTAAGGGGAAACCCTAATTCGCCAGAAGCTATAAATAAAGGATGAAATCACAAGGTAAATTAATTCAATCTCTCTCTCTCAAAAACTTTTTCTCCCATCTACGAGTACTTATTCTCACACCAGAGGGTGGTTACAGGAATAACCCCATTCTTGTAACAAGTCCTAACGGTGTTCTCTTTTGCAGATTGACGTTCAGGCCATTTACAATCGGATCATTCGACTTAACGATGTATAATCAGGTAACGTTTATACATATACATATACATATACATATATTTGGTTTGGTATATTATTATTGTTCACATTTTTAAACGTGAGTAACAAATCCATTAAAACAAGAACAAGGCAAAACAAGAAAGAAACTATTATCATCCCTTCTTTGTGTGATTATATGTTTCCTAGTTCCTACTATGTTTGAAGATGATCACCTTTTAAATTTTAAATTTTAGTTTGAGTAGTTCTTTTATGAAAAACATATTACTAAGTAGTGGCGAAGCTAGCTTATTAATTTAGAGGTATCCTAATTTTTTTACCGTGTAATCATACAATAATAAAGAAATGATAACAAATAAAGTAAAATAAATACCTAATAGATTTGCGCTCTTCTTTTTTTCATAGCTTGAAATCATTCCATAACATTGTCTTCTTTTACTTTATCAAAAGTTTCTTTTTTGACCGCACAAACCATAGCATTGTTCAAATAATCCGGGCCAATTCGATTGCGTAAATCCGTCTTTGACACATTTCAATCTAGAAAAACATCTTTCAACGATTGCAGTTGCAAATGGTAAAACCAAAGCTAGCTTCACTACCTGAAAAACCAAAGGACAAGAACTATGTGTTTCAGTCATCTATTTGATTAGGGTGATAACTAGTAATGGGTGGCCTATCATAGGGATATGAAGGAAGATCATTCAACTTGTTAATACCTCGTGTTGTAGGAATTTAAGTTGTAGGATTACTTGGACCAACATTCAGACTTGCATCATCAACATTCGGACTATTATCATTAGCAACATCCAGAGGACTTGTATCACTAGCAACCCCAATGTCATCAATTTCTCAATTTTCTCTTAAAAAATTTCCCAATTAGAGCTTGTTTGGAATGTAGTTTCATCTCCAATGAATAAGTTTCAACAATCAATAATTCAAATCCTTAATTTAACAACTAACATGAAAAGTCACCTTTTTTTTTCAAAATTCAATATTCACAAACCCTCTACAAAGTTAAAAATTAAAGAATACACGAATACTCACCTAGGGGGCGCCGGAAGTCGTTCTCCGGCAGAAAAGGGTCAGAACAGTAGATCACTGGTGCCAGGTCTCTGGACTCTAGTGATCGTCTGTTCAATACCTCAATTGTCGCCCAAAGTCAAAAGACGTGTCAAACCCTTATTGTTTTAATTTGAATGAGCTTTTAAGTTTGGGTTGTGTTAAATTGACCCATAAATCAACTTTTTTTATATCATTTTATGGTGGCACATATACCAATTAAAAGTCAATTGACTTTTTTTAATAATCTCCATCTCTATTTCCAAGATCTATACAAATCCTTTTAATTTTTTAAACAACTATTTTAATTTTTTTTATATATACAATTTTTTTAAATCTCTGTTTCCACCCACCTAATCCAAGATGTATATACGTTTTTCCAAGATCTACAGTTGCAAACAATTTAAAAAAGTACAGTTAGGATCATCACAGTTAGTAGAGTGATAATTAATATTCAAACAATTAATACTTAAAAAATACACTATATAAGTTGACACTACATCTCCGGCCACCACCACCCGCCGTACGGCTCCGGCCACCACCAACTTTTATTATTTTTGAAGATGTCGATTTCTCATGAAAACAACTCAATGGAAGAAGATGATTTTTTTTTATGAGGACACCTGAATTTGTCACTAATCAGGTACACCTCCATTATCATTCTTGAAAAAACCAACAAGATCTTCAAAAAAACGTAAAAACTTAAAAACAAAAAAAAACAAGCTTTTTACAACCAGATCTATAAAAAAACAAGCTTTTTACAACCAGATCTATAATAAAAACAAGCTTACCCTTTTTGCAACCCTAACCGAACGATTCCGTCGTCGCCTCATGTTCTTCGGTTGTCGTCTTCACCTGTGACACTTATGTCACTCATCGGAATCTCCACTTCGTTTCGAAAACGAAATCGGTGAGCACCTTTAGAATCACCGTGAAGAGGCAAACCTGTTGGAGTTGCTCACGTGCTGATTTGGTAATCGGAAAGACGCCGGAACCGCCATGTTTACCGGTGGAGAGGGTTTCTCTCACCTCTCTCTTGGCTCTCTCTCTCTCTCGATTTTCTGTATATACCTGTCTATCTCGAATTTTTGTATATACCTGTCTATCTCGATTTTCTGTATATACCTGTGTATCTCGATTTTCTGTATATATTTTTATGGGCCACCCAACTATTGAACCTACCATATTGGGCACCCATTCCATTATGGCGGATTCAATGTACAAATAAGGATTCGATTGATATTTTTTGGAGGAAGCTGGATATTTCACAATCGGTATCTTTTCAAAATGACGATGTTAGCTGTGATGATGAACTGCAACTTTTTAAAGAAAACTTTAACAAGCAGTCTAAAGATGGGAAAAAAGCTGGTTAAGAAAACTAAAGGATATATTTGGTCCAGGTAAAACTGAAATTCAGGAACCTCAAGTTAAAAAAAAGAATAAATTACAAGTTTTGTCCTTTATGTATGTCCCAAATTGCAGGCACTGTCCTTTAAACCAAAACTTGACAGGCGGTATCCTTTGTGTTTTCAAAATCTTGCACGTTTTGTCCTTTAGGCCAAACTTAGTTAGATTTGTTAGTTAAATCTGGTATCAAGGGGCTATTTTGTTAAAAAAATTTATTCAGGGACTAAATTGTACAAAACTTAATATTATTATTATTAATAATAATAATAATATTATTATTATTATTATTATTATTATTATTATTATTATTATTATTATTATTATTATTATTATTATTATTATTATTCATCGCAGTCATGGCAGCTATCGGAGCAATAGGTGAAATCAGTATGCAAACCGTTAAGAATTTGAAGCACCAGTGAATGTTCAGAAATCGAATCTCCGATTGCAACAAGTGTTAGAAACGCATAAACATATCCATCAGATCTGTTCCAGAAACATATCCATCAGATCTGTTCCAGATGAAGAAGATTTGGTGACAAACTAGCTGTTAGAAACGCAGAAACATATCCATCAGATCTGTTCCAGATCTCTCTTGCCTCAGTTTCATCAGGAGGAGCAATCTCTCTGTTTAGAAAGTGAAGAAGCCCTAGAGTTCTCAAGATATTAAGAGCCTGATGTTGCCAGTTCAGGAAATTATCATTGTCAAGTTTTACAGGCATGAAACTTGTGATATTTGGTAAAGTCTGTGTGGAATTTGAAGTGAAATCAGTCATGTTTGAAGAAGAATTAGAATTCGAAGATGTAGCCATTGATGAAATCAGCAAGAAGATTAAGAAAACAGAAGAAATAGAGATGAAAGAAGATCAAAAATTGATCAGAAAAGTGAGGAAGATGATCGGAGTGGATGAGTTTTGGCCGGAAATTGTAGCCGGAAAAATAACAGAGCAATGGTAGTGGGAAACTGCAGTGTGTTTTGGGTGAGAGATGAAGGGGAAGAATGTTGGTGAGAATTTTGCAGAAATCATTGTTTGATTTGGGTTTAAGATTATTCAAGTTTCAGGGATTTCTCATTGTGCAGGGAATGTAGAGAGAGAGTTTTGTACAATTTAGTCCCTGAATAATTTTTTTTACAAAATAGCCCCTTGATACTAGATTTAACTAAAAAATCTAACTAAGTTTGGCCTAAAGGACAAAACGTGCAAGATTTTGAAAACACAAAGGACACCGCATGTCAAGTTTTGGTTTAAAGGACAACGCCTGCAATTTGGGACATACATAAAGGACAAAACTTGTAATTTAGTCTAAAAAAAACTCGTGGACGACCAAGCTTGAAGAAATCGCAACAAGAAAGTGACAAAAAGGAGTCGGCCATACAGAGTTCATTCGAATTTGACTTGAACATGGAACCGGTGATAGATTAGAATGAGGTCCCAGATAAGCCGGCCAGACATAGTTCATACATGATAGACTTCAACGAAGTGCCACTGATGAATGACTTGAATATAATGGGTGATATTCCAAAAATATTTCATCCATACATAATAAATATACGAAATGTTAAACCCGATGGAAATTGTGGATTTCGAGCACTAGTCGTTTGCCTCGGACTTGATGAACATGAATACTATGAGTACATTCGACAACAATTGAGAGAAGAGTTACAAAATGGATATCATATCTACACGGACATTTTAGTCAGTGATGTAAATTCATTATATCATGACTTATGTTTCTTTGGGTCGCCTTGTCCAGAAGAACACTGGATGAAAATGCTTGAAGCAGGTTGCCAATAAGTTTGGTGTAATCGTCCATTCTTTAAGCATGTCAGGCAGTTTCACTATTTTCCCGTTTTGGAGTGGTCCAGAAGAGATTCAACATTACAGAGCTCTTACAATTGCCCTTATAAATGACGAGTCCCATTATGTCATGGTGGAATTACAAGGAGGGTACCCAATGCCTATAATCACGCCTTATTGGAATTTTTGCAACATTAGCATGTCTGCGGCTGGATGAGAGACCATGTATAGGTGGCGTCTAGAATTATATACCCAACTTTATCGTCGTAAAAGTGGTTTTGTCGATCTAGGTGATTAATTGTTTTAATGTTTGCACGTTTACTTTTTTATTAGAGACTCGTTGTTTATTTATTTATAATGAAGTTTTTCACTTTTGTGTTTATAATAAACTGTCTTGATTATTTATTTATTAATATTGATATTAATACTAATAATAGTATAACAAAATATAAAAAGGTAAAAAAATAACAAAAGTATTATAAAATAAAATAATATAAAAAAACATAATTATTACTTTTGACTTTAGAATAAAATAATATATTTGTAGTTAATCATTACCAAGTTGACTAATTTGGTATATTGATCCTTGGATCTATTTATCATATCCCTTAAATTATAACTGATCCTTTATTGAGTTATAATATTCTATTAATCAATTGGGTCAATGGGTTATGAGCTATAATTAATTGAACTCAACAAGTTTGGCAATTGGCAGCGGCTTCCAGTCTGCTAATCGATAGCCTTTGTTAGGTTAGTAACCAATATAAATAAATATTTAGTAATTAATTAAATAATTTATATAAATTTGAGTATATAATTTGGACTTATTTTAAATCTAGGTATCCCTTTTTTCAGAGGTAACCTCTTATTTGTTCAGGTGTATCCTACGCTTAAAAGAGGATTTTTTTTACACTTGTGGGCCGAACTTGAGCCGTAGCCCGTGCAACCCCTAAAGATAATGTACCTCCACCCCTGTTACTAAGATGGGGCTCAAACATATTAAGAAGATATCAAAGGCTAGTCATGCTTGTAGACATATTTACTGTATTGATTTTAGATTAACCATCATTCATTTTAATAGCCTTTTTAATCATAGTTTAATAATCACTTCAAAAGTTTAAACAAAATACATAAATATAAATGAATGTTTAAGATTTGTTATTACAATAACCATTCAGGAGCAACATTATGTTGGCATCTTGCAAGGAGAATAGGAGATGATGAAAAATCTGAAAGACTGGGAGCTTGGGGAAGGTACGACTCACCGGCGATGAGACTCTAGGTTTCACGAGCTTGGGATATACCATCTTAAAAACATCTCCAGGTTGTATTTGATACTTAAGGATATTAGACTCATTCCAAACCTGAAGAGAATGCTTATCTCAGCCAGGTAGTTTATTGGATAATCAGGTCGTCTTCGGGTATGGTCAGTCTATACATGGTTAAGGCACCCACGGACGAAGTTGACACAGTTACTGATGGATCGAGCTCATCCACCGTATGGCACCAGAGAGAGATTGGGGCAACGGATCGAGCTCATCCACCGTATGGCACCAAAGATTGGGGCATTGAGCGTGAAAGGGATGATAATGCTAGTTGTGAAAGGCAAACTTCCAGATCCAAAGAAGTGGAAGTTGGGTTCTGCGAACTTTGTGTTTGGAAAGCAGAAAAAGGTCACTTTCGCAAAGGCAAAAACACGCCCAAAGCTGAAAAGCTGGATCTAGTTCATACGGATGTTTATTGTCCAATGTCCATCTCATCAATGGGAGGATCGAGTTCTTACGTCACATTCATAACGAATCCACACGAAAGTGACGTGGAAAATGTAAAATCTTAACACCTCGAAATAAAATTATCTTGCTAGTGCGGCCCATGGAAACACACTCTGTACCTTTTAAAGAACATACTTTCAAAATCAACATATCTGAGTATATATATTTTTAAGAAACACACTTTTAAGTAATCAACTGCACAGCAATCTTATAACTTCTCCCTCTCTGATCTCTATATACCATCAACCTATCTATCTTTAACATTACTCTCAAAACATCAAAAAAAAAAAAAAAGACTAGCAAACATGTACACAAATATACCGCCTCCTTTTGACATTTATATACATCAAAGAAGCTGCCATCTGCAAAAAGTGTGGGCGTTATCATAAACCCGCTTCATACGCCCAAAAGGTATCGGGATCGGGACAAAAGAGCGAGAAATCTTCAATTTCTAAGTTTGCTATATGCCAGTCAAAAAACCGCGCTTGTATCACCTTGAATATCACCAGTAGGGTCGGTAACAACCACCAGTCCTCGTCCTCACTGGTTTCACAAGAATTTTCAGCCCATTAATTGATTGATCCCGGTTATGTTTCATCTCTAACCAGTCAAATCAGTAATATTTAAATCTTTCACTAGAAAGAACGAGTCAAAAGTCTCCCAAAGTGAATATTCGATTTATACAGCCTCCTAAATTGATTTACTCAACAAAATCAATTTACCATTCTCAAATTATGGTTATGTAATCATATATATTAGAAAATGGACACAAACTGTTTTGGGTCAACACATGTCACAATTAAAAAAAGGGGAATTGGCTTGTAAAAATCCCAACTAGACGTCATTGGCCATTGTCAGTCCCACCTTTGAATATTCCCCATGCTAGTCCCACCTTTCACTTATTTTTCCTCCACCGGTCCCCAGTTAAAAAAACTTAACGGAGTTAAGTTTTTTTCTGAATTACAAGATGACGTTTTAGGGCTTTTGATCAGAACGAGGATACGAGTCGAATGATGTAAAACTTACCTTGAAATTGTGCTCCAAACGATGAAAACGGTGTTTCAATTGGGGTGTTTAAGCTTCCAATTAACAAAAAACAAGTCGTTTGGAGCACCGTTTCGAGGTAAGTTTTACATCAATAGACTCGTATCCTCGTTCTGATCAAAAGCCCTAATACGTCAGTTGGTAATTCGGAAAAAAACTTAACTCCGTTAAGTTTTTTTTAACTGAGGACCGGTGGATGAAAAATAGGTGAAAGGTGGGACTGGCATGGGGAATATTCAAAGGTGGGACTGGCAATGGCCAATGACATCTAGTTGGGATTATTACAGCCAATTCCCCTTAAAAAATGATAAAATATGAAATAATAACAAAGTTTAACACGTACTTTTTTTTCTAATTATAAATACCACCCAATTTTCATGATTGTGAAACAATTCATAATTGATGACCAAAACTGAACAATTATGATTATTATTTACCGACTTTTTTTCTTCATAGTTGAGCATGGAAAAAATCATTAAATAGTAACCAAGTTTCATATATGTTCCATTTAGGCCACTCAGCTTAAAAACGCATTTATCAAAAATTTGTAGAACAATAATGAAACTTGAGTGGCTTTTGGTTACTATTAGGTAAAATATTCCTTACAAAGAAATTAAGGATTTACCTCCTGTTTTCCCATGTGTTGGGCTCATCATACATCTGGAGCGACAAAAATCCATAATGAATCATGCCACATGTGAATGCAACAGCCTGGATAAAGCCAATTCCCAAATTAAATGACAACAAGTATAAAAAAATAATAGCATCTGCTTATTCTGATTCGAGTACTACATTTCAACAGTATAGCAATACAAAACTTACAATGTTCGAAAGAGAAGTAGCGTTCCAGAGTGCATAGATCCGAGCAAGTGAAGCCCTTCTATGACCTCTACTAAACAATGCGTTTAAACCCGCGGGGAAGGGAGAAAGCAATGATAAAGGGAGAATAAGCAGAACAGCTAAAAATGCCCCAAGAGAGATCCAATAGAATTCAACCAATATTAGGAGTGTGACCGAGAGATCCGATAAAAGCAACACACATATCAGCAGCTGTAAGGTATCCTGAAACAACAGAAATCTAACATGTTATGTCTCTTGACCAATATTACCATAGCCGGAACGTTTATTTCTAATGGGTCAACCTGGTAAAATAAATAAGCTTAAAAAGAAACGGGTCGGAAGTTACCAAAGATTTTCTGAGGTTAGGATTTAGCTTTTAACTTTAGCGTTTGGTTTTTAGCTTTTAGTCGTTAGCCTTTAGGGTTTAGCTTTTAGGGATTAGAGTTTAGGGTTTAGTAATAGTTAGATTGAGTTTTCTCATGATCCATGAGGGTTATCTTGAGAACGCTAAACATTGCGAGAACCTTGAGAACGAATAAAAAAACCAATCAAAACCGTTTTTTTTAATACAAACCTCACTGTAATTAAAGTACAACATCAAAAAAAGAATTTACAACATCAAATAATTCATTTCTTCTCTCAAAATAACTCTTATTAGATATTTTATACGTGTGTAAATATAACAAATTTACACGTGTAAATGGCAAACTTACACATATGTAATTTTTCTTTATTTACGAATTCACGTAAATTTAAACATGTAAATTAAATTTCTAACATTGTATACGAATAATAATGATAAGTGTAAAAAAAATGAATTTGAATTGATTTTGACCAAGTTCTCATGGTTTCTTCATTCGTTCTCACAGTTCCCGCAATAATTAGCGTTCTCATTTAAACCCTCCCCGGTTCGGCTACAAAGTCTTTAAAATCTCTAAAAAGGGTACAAAGTCATAAAACACCATAATATCAGCTATAAAACACAATCAAAACCCACAAATAAGAGAGCGGAGATTACTAAAACACCTTATTCAAATCCTAACAATCCATAAAATCTTCAAACACACCATCATAGAACTATGAATATAATACACCACATGATAATCAACATAAAACACCATAATGTCATTTGATAATCAGAGTCTTCTCATTTAAAACACAAAACAAAACCCACAAATATGATGTTTAGTAATCTTCACTCTGTTATTTGTAGGTTTTGGGTGTGTTATATGGTTAACATTACGGTGTTTTATGAATTTTTAGGAGTTTTTGACTTTGTAACCAACTCCTAGCCGTTGGAATGAGTCCAATCGGAGTTCGTTTGAGTCGGTTCCCCACTTTTTTAGGGTTCATTGGTGAACACGAAAAAAGTGGGGAACCGACTCAAACGAACTCCGATTGTACTCATTCCAGCGGCGTTGGAACCGGCTCGTCGAACCCTAACTAGGATCTCTTAACCATAAAGCTAAAACCTAAGCTAAACCGTAAAATCTAAACTATAAACCCTAAATACTAATGATCAACCCTAAAACTAAACCCTAATATAGACCCTAAAAGCCAAACCCTAATACATTTAGGATTTAGGGTTTAGGGTTAAGAGATCCTAGTTAGGGTTCGACGAGCCGGTTCCAACGCCGCTGGAATGAGTCCATCGGAGTTCGTTTGAGTTGGTTCCCCACTTTTTTAGTGTTCCCCAATGAACCTCACACTATATATATATTAAAAACTTTGGGCAAGTTTCAGGTCAATCTTGACCAGTCCTGTACCAAAATAACCCAGTTTAACCTGTTACCCGACCTGCCCATATTGCCACTTTTAAAAGTAATGGCTAGCCTAGTAACATACCTGCCGACCAGTAGGTCTAGTGTTGTGCAAAAATAAGGAAAATGGAAAGAAATAATCCCTTCGAAATTCCAACGACTTCAAAGAAACATCATTGATGATACCACCATTAACTCCACCTGCTACCCTTTTACGGTTTAATGATTGACTTGCGTGCGATTGACTCGGTTGCAGCTGCTTGACAGTCTTCCCTGCAATATGCCTGGATAATATACCAATAGATTAATAATATAATAATTAAATAAGATCTGTAAACTGATATTGCATGCAATAAAGAATAAAGTTACCTTGGTGATTCTTCACTGTTTTCTACCAAATCAGGGTGGTGTAGGTTGTGAAAAGAATCATCAAGAACAATTACCAAAATACCCAACTGATAGAAACCGCTAGCGGTGGCTTGAAACCACCCGAGCTCAATTTTGACTCCATGAAAGTCAAGCTGGGGATTCCCATGAGTTTTTATCCAATTAATAACAGGAACTAAAGAAGACCGTAGTGATCCACTTCTCACAGTTCTCAATTGCGCATTTAAACCAGCCACCAAACGATTCCAAACAGAAGAAGGAACATGCTGGCCAACCACATATGTACACATGTCAGAAAATGAAGTATACCACCACTTAACACAGATTGTGGAGATCTCAACCGATTTACTTGTATGGGTCATTTCTGATAACGTTTTATGTCTAATGGGTAAAAAAAATATCTAAAGAAAATAGGTCAAACGGGTCAAATAAAAAAAGATTTCTAAAAAGAAAATGGGTCAAATGGGTCAAATAAAAAAGACATCTAAAAAGGAAATGGGTCAAACGGGTCAAATGAAAAAAAGACGTCTAAAAAGAAAATAGGTCCAACGGGTCAAATAAAAAAAGATATCTAAAAAGAAAAAAGGTCAAACGGGTCAAATAGAAAAAAGATATCTAAAAAGGAATGGGTCAAACAGGTCAAATAAAATACAAAGGATATTTAAAAAGATAATGGATCAAACGGGTCAAAAGTTATCCAAAGTGCAACTTTTATATTTTGATACATAAAGCCTTGTATATCCGTTTGATTTAGAATCATCTTTGCCAAGCTTTTTGTTTATTAAAAAACTTCTAAAAGGAATTTGGACAAAAGTGTTTCTGGTCAACCAGACCCGATGCGTGACACCTCTACTTACAATAAGATAACATAGATCACAAGAAAAGACCTGTCCTATAAGATTTGTCAGCAAAGTATCACTATGAAGATTGTAAGGCGCCATGTAGCTTCCATCTCCACCAAAGATAATGCACATTGGGAACCTTTTCTGAATACTTGCTACGATATCTAACCGCTTCTCATCACCACCTAAGAAGAAATCGATGTATGCAACCGTTAAATCTGGGGTCGCCCCAACCTGCATGCATCAATTTTCACCCGTCTGAGTATAACAAAATAACATTATTAACATGATAGAAATGCTTAAATTTGATGCTAATCTTTGAACATATCTATGTATAACCTTCATCCCTTTGTATAAAGCTCTTGATCGGCAAGAACGGAGACAAGAATGATCATATTCAGACTTAACAAACTCCTGAAGCTGATTGATTTTGTATTTTCTACGCCACTGTTTCCAGGACCAGCCACAAGGGTACGCAAGCAACGAAAGTATGCTGTGGACCGATCCTTCCCACCAATCATATGCCGCAACTGAGTTTATCTCGTCGATAAATCTGTTAAATGAATCTTCATATCTGCATTTCAAATTGGGTTGGTTACACATCACATGTTCTTACAAATTAAATATGTTTTATATAGTTACAAATCAAATTGGGTTGATGACATTAACCTGTGGTCGCGCACGTGACATTATGCGTTTTTTACACGTTACGTTCGTAACATTAACATTATTAGACATAGATAAAAAAGAGTATATCTCCGACGTTGTGGTGTAAAGTCTTAAAGTAATTTAGACAGAGGTGTAAAGTCGTAAAAGTAATTTAAACAAAATGATGTGTCAAGTTATTAAGTAGAAAAGGTTGGAGGGTCAAAGTTGTCAACTACCAAAAGTTAGAAGTGAAGAAGGTCAATTTAAACAAAAGGAAGTGTCCAGTTATTAAGCAGAAAAGGTTGGAGGGTCAAATTTGTCAATTACCAAAATTTTAAAGTGGATGTGTAACTTGCTTAAAGATGAGGGTTAATATTGTTTCATATCAAAAGTTTGAGGGTTAATAATGAATGTTGTCAAAAGTTTGAGGGTTAATATTGAATGTGCCTCATATCAAAAGTTTGAGGGCTAATAGTGAATTTTGTCAAAAGTTATAGGTTAATAGAGAAAGGTCTCTTTAAGATATGGAAAATAATGTGTGTTCTTACAAACTTGCACAATGTCAATGATTGCATGATTAAAATAACGAGTGTTCTTACACAATGTCAATGATTGCATCAGGAGGGGAGTAAGGAAGATGCCAGGGTTCTCTAAACGTATTGGGGCCCATAAAGTACATTCGGTAGACATGGCTCTGAGTTTCATCGCCTCTTGTTCCTCGGACCTATACACAAATAGGTATGGAGAAAGCTTTACGAACAGTTTAAAAGTGTATAGGGATGAGGATGATCTTACAATACCTGAGATAAGGAAAGAAGAGAAGGAAAATGGTGGTGGGTCATGTGTTGAACTGAATCTACTTTGTCATAAGAGAAAGCTTGACCGACAAGTTTGACTCTAAGGGTACTTAAAAGAACACCAAGAAAAATCACGACACAAGATAGCATAAGAGCAAAAGGCCAGGGTCCTCCAAATGTGTATATCAACTCTTCAAGAGCCGTATAGCAGTTTGGCATCCTGTACTTTTCGGATCTGCATTTGTATGGGCAAAATGACTCCGACACTCCACCTGCATCATTATTCCTCAATATGTGTTAATGGCGTGCGTTTATATACTGGATAGTATATATACACACATAGGGTGGGGTTCTAGAGTGAACACTAGTGTATTTGCGAACTGAGTGAACAAATCCTGGCCATTGATTTACACACATGTATGGCTAGGATTTCATCATCAAATCTTAAAATACACAAGTGTATTTTATCATCAAATGCTGGCCATTGATTTACACACATGTATGGCCAGGATTAGTTTGCTCAGTTCGCAAATACACTAGTGTTCACTCTTGAACCTAAACCTACACACATATGTATAGTAGAGCACTTCGACCTTTTGCTTGAACCGTAACCGCCCATCCTACTCTCTCTCTCCCATTAAATCAGTAAAGCACTTTGTACAAGTGTATTATGCTGTTCTCACAGTTCTCTAACTAAAATTGGCTTTGTATATCATGCCCCTATATATGTGTGTGTGTCTGTGTCAAGTGATGAATTTAAATGAGAACCATCGAATATTTAGGAACCACTTTTTAACTATTGAAAAATATTTCAATGGCTAGTTAAGATCCCCCTCTCTTATGCTATGCAGTTAATATCGGTGGAATATCGGTTATTGGCCCTCCACAAAATATCGGTGTCAAATATAGGTCTAGTATATCGGTTCCGATATTATCGGCGATATTGACCAATATTGACTGTTATTTCGGATGCCTTGGTTGATGTGGACTCGAAGGAAGATTTCATGGCTTATGATTAGATCATGTTTCAAATATTAGTATTAATATTATATATGTTTTACGTTTTATATAAGTGTATATATAAATTCTGCATGATATTAAAATTGCCCATATCCCACCTCGATAACCTAGATCTCAAATATCGCCCCTTGACCGATATTTGATTCTGGACCGCATTAACTGCATAGCTCATATGTCTCTTCTACTCCATGATTGCGACCGTCCTCTCTTTCTAACCATTCCACAATCTCACAGATCCAACTGTTATAAAGTGGTTCTCATCCAAAAACGGTTCACAAATTTAGAGTAGTTCTAATTTGAACCCAACCCTATATGTGTTATTGTGCGTGTGTGTTTTGGGATGGATACTATATAATTACCTCTGACATGTACAAAAGATGCACGTCTGGGAAGTTTTTCAAGGGAACAAGGAGTACAAAGATCCTCATCAGAGCCTTCAACATCTTTATAAGTGCCAACTGGACATTCCTCACAAAATGTACCATAAAGCCCTTTCGGGCACTCCTTTCCACTCATTGTACCATCCTCTCCAGGGAGAGCCTCTCCATCCCCTTCACCGCCCCTGTATTCATATGATGCGGCGGTTATAATCATATGTATCTAAATACTTTGTGACGGTAATACCAGTGTTATTTACCTCGTGGTGATGGTACTATTTACCATTGCAAGAGGAACGTATTCATCTCCAGCGCCAATTTTGGACCAGTGAAAATGAAGTCTTCCGCCGCCTCCCCCGCCGCCACCAAGAGGGACACCATGGCCTCCGGCAACAGACAAAGAGGAGTTATCATGTAGGGAAATCGATTGTATGAAAAGAAGAATGGTTCCACCAGAGCCACCGCCTAATCCTCCAATTAGAGTACCGTTACTGTTTGTGGTAGCATTCCCATAGCTTTGACCATCGGCCCTCATGGATCCATATATGTCAAGGTTTGTAAGAGGCCATAGAATAGATCCCATCACTGGTAACATAATAATAACAATTATTATTACTTTATTATTATTATTATTATTATTATTATTATTATTATTATTATTATTATTACTACTACTACTACTATTATTAACATTAAACCTTCTGGGGTAGCCCAGTTGGCCAGCCTCACCCAGGCCTCTACTTGAGGTCACCGGTTCGATTCCCGGCAATGCCCTTATGGGGTGTTGGGGCTCTTCACCGTGGGTAATCACCGCCAGGCAGCTATGGGGCTAAGCTAGCTTGCGGAGTTGCAATACTCCGGCGGATGGGAGGTCCGTGCAACTACCCCCCCCCCCTACTATTATTAACATTATAATTATAGCTAATGAATTTATACCAATAGGTACACAAAAATAAGCACGTAAGAAATAGTGTTTTTGTACCCGCCATGCATTGCATCTACGTCGAAACGTAAAGTAACTCGAATTTATACTGTCGAATGGAAACATAGTATGTCTGACTCAACTCCTTTCATAACAAAATTTACGACAAAATGTAGACCAATTGAAAACGTACATAAAAATAAACATGTAAACGTATTATATTTGACCTGACTCATTTCCGGAAAAAAAAAACAATTACGAAGAAATAGTGTTTTTTAAAGTTAAAGAATGGTAAACTTGAAACTTTCGAAACTCGAGTGGGTTAAAATGATATTTTATAAAGTTTATAGAAAATTGAGGGGGTGTAAGTGTAACTTATGAAAGTTAAAGAGGGTGAGATGGCAAAATTACAAAGTACAAGGGGTTTAAGTTGCTTGGCACTGTAGCCTATCACCATTCAATGTTATATTAATATAAGGATTTTTAACTATTATTATTTTCACTACTACTACTACTACTACTACTACTACTACTACTACTACTACTACCATTGTTAGTATTATCACTATCATTACTACTATTATAACCACATAGCTAGATTTAAATTTGAAAAATGATGTCATAGTTCTATTTTAGAAAGGAAAGAGTACCGATCATTCCTCCACCAGCAACCCGACCAACAGACTCATTAGGGCCAAGAGTTCCACTTCCTAACTCACAGGGAAGATCCGGTTTACCATAAACGCTACCACCTTCACTCAACCTTCCATGGTACAACCCAGTACCCCCTCTGCCCCCATGCCCAGCACCACCGCCAGCACCATTTGAATAGTTTCCCAAACCGAAACCATTTCGACAACCTGCATAAACGATCTCAAGTATTTATTATGTCAATATACATGCAGTTTGGATAAAGTAGATCTCGCTAAAAAATTTAAAGAAAAATACCTAACTCGGAAGCGGTTATCATGCCTTCTGTGTTGACAATGACACTCATTGCTCTGTGTATCTGAATGATACTCCCTTTAACTATGCCATCCACAACTATGTCTTCAACACGACAAATCTGCGAAAGGTTAAAATGCAACCACCAAAATCAGTACCACGTTTATCCAGTTTCAAAAGTTTTAAAGTGTTACGTGTTTCTTACTTGCAGTGAAAACGAAAGTGTGTCGTTAACATGACAATCGTCAGGGGGATAAATCAAATCTCTTGGGCATGTTGGATTCTCACAATGGGATTTTGTTACCCTGCCAAAACAAAAGGGTAATTAGATTGGCTGATACATTGTTTGTGCTTGTTAACCTATAAAAATGCCAAAATAGTTATTGGTTAGAAGGTTACACTCACATGCTTTTACTCTGTTCATCATTTAATGGGGCTTCAAGCAAAGAACCCGGTCCAACCTGTGAATAGTAAGTTGTTATCTAAAATGGGCAAATTGCCAAAAAGGGTACCATAGCAGTATCACTTTCACATACCAAAAAGGGCGAAAAGTTTTAAGCACTTGCATTTTGGGTATTGGACAAACTCGTTACATTATATATACTATAAATATGCTATTTTGTCACATCAACCAACTTTGGCCCCTCAAATTTGGCATTAACCAGCTTTAGCCCCTCAACTTTAATAATGACATGTTTAGCCCCTCAACCAGTGGCGGATCTTGCCCGTTGAACGTGCCAGGGCCGAAAGACACGGGCACTAAAAAAAGCCCGGGCAAGCCCGGGCCAAACATAGTATATATAAAAAAATTCGATCGAAATGCGGAAAATTAGCACTACGGCCGAAAAACTTGCCCGGGCCGTGGCCCTGCCACAGCCCTTCTAAGAACCGCCCCTGCCCTCAACTTTGGTAATGACGAGTTTAGCCTCTTAACTAAAACAACTATAGCCCCTTGACTTTAAATATAACAACTTTAGCCCCTTAACTTTAATAATAACCATCTTTAGCCCCTCAACTTTAATAATGATATGTTTAGCAATTAGCCCCTCAACTTTAATAATGACACGTTTAGCCCCCTAACTACATCAAACAACTTTAGCCCCTCAACTTTAATAATAAACAACTTTAGCCCCTCAACTTTAATAATGACATGTTTAGCCCCTCAACTTTAATAATGGCATGTTTAGCCCCTTAACTAAAACATGAAACAACTTTAACTCTCGCGATTTGCTTATTTTTATCTACGTTACGAATCCGCTGCGGATCACTGGTGGTTGACCCACTAGTTTTGATGTAAAAACACAATAAATGAGGGTTGTCCAGTACCCTAAATATGTGGTTTTAGATACTTTTGAGTCCTTGTGGAGTGAGAACGTGATTTAATAGCCAAACTGTAAGTTTGATGATATACAATGATGCCTTTTACTACATTTCCGATACAAGAATCCCTCCAAGTGAACTTCAAGGGAGAAAGTAAAAGAAAATAGAAGATCTAGTTAACAGAAAGTAGAAAACAATCGACAAAAGAGCTTACAATAAGGTTGTAAAAAAGGGAAAGGGAAAGTCTTTGCGCTTTGATTGCATCACCCTGACCGCTCAACCTCAGAAGTCCTTGACCATAAACAGCCAAGTTTGTATTTGAGTTGATGCTTGAGTTTTCCTGCCAAAACCGACAAAGCAACCATCAAAATATTATAATGCGAAAAGCACAGAGGTGAAAATTTTGACTCATTTGTATATGAACCGATCGTTTCGGGATATTAACATCTAACAGGTAACGGGTCGAATGGTAACCCAAAATAATAGCTAATATAGAAGCCCATAAAATGTGCTAAGCGGGTCGGAAATCTCCAAACTGTAATAATGTTGTTTATTAAACAATAACAAATAAATCATTTGCGAAACCAAAAAAAGGAACAAAAACTATATGTGAACCAACTTGATCCTACCCATTTTGACCCGAACCGGATAGCCCATTTTGCTTCTTTCAGAAAAGAAAAAAAAAAGCATGCCAGAAATCTGATTGACCCTACCCGCAGAACAATAAGATTACGAACTTCAAGGACCGAAATAGTGTAAAGTGTGCTGCCACCACCATCAACTTGGATCTGGGAGTTCCACATGAGCACCATTTTGAAAGTGGCTCTAAGTGCGCCGTACACCTTTATACATGATACATTACAGGAACTCATGTAATTAAAATTTATGAAATAAAATAAAACTTTCCCATACTTTAAGGAAAGAAAAGAGAGAAGGGTTTGTTCGTAGCCATACCTTTATGATGGAATCACTCATAAGAAGTTCTTCGGCAACAAGTTCAAACTCAGAAACTGGATAATCAGACAACCCAAAGCTGATGCTGCCACCACAAGCTAGTTTAATTTGGCCTCTCACCTGAGTATCGTATTAACAACGTGAGTGATTTAATAATAACTTTACTGTTTACACATCAAAGACACATACACATACACACACACACCTGAACTCTACTCCAACGCAGGGGCACCAAAACTTTTGCATCATTTTCAATGTAAACATTTGTCCAGAGTGGGCTAGTGGAGAAAACAAGTAAAGGGGTTTCGGTTTCCGTGCTGACATTGTTATTGTCAACTCTTAAGCTCAATAGATATGAATCGAAGCAAGTGCCAGCTGCTCCGCCATTCAATGGACAACCAATGCTCTCACCACCTGTAATACAACCAAACATCATAAAATACTTCATATCATATTCCAATAAGTAAAGGAACACTTTGTTCTGAAAGAATGCTAGAAATGGTCGTAATGAGCACATACCATGGACTTTTACTTTTATCTCTTCTTGCTTGCTGTGACAGTCGAGAGATATTCTGCCGCCGCCACCACCACCCCACCCGTTGCCGCCTGACGCACTTACGATACCATATCCCTTCCTATCCAAATAGAAGCATAATGCATACACATACGCATATGTCATGGTAAGAAAAAAGGAAACAAAGAATGAGTGCATACAGTTTTAAAGCCTTTATGACAATGCTTCCACCGGATCCACCTCCACCATTTAGTCCACCATCTCCTCCTTCCGCTAGCAGAGATCCGTTCATATACAAAACATCCTTCACAATAAGCTTGACACGTCCACCACCGTTACCTCCATACGTATGTTCATCTAACATCCTACCACCTTTACTCCCGTAACTCCACGGATAAGGCAAAGTAGACCAAGCATAAACATCCCCACCCCAATTTGTTGAATCGTTTTTCCGTATACAAGACGCCCCTCTGCCACCATGCCCCCCACCAGCACCGTCAAACCCTACCGGAGTGCCGCTAGTTTGGGAAGGCGGTGCTCCACCCATAGCCGTAGTGTTTATTAAACTATTAGATTCCATACTCACATTGGCCGCAGAGAAAATAATGGAACCAGCGATGATTGCAGAATATTGTCCGACTTTAATGTTGCCGGAGAGATTAAAGCTAATTACACAACCTTCGATGGGGCAAACGATGAAAACATGAGGAAGGATCTCCATATTTCCACTAGCTAATACGTAAAGATCAGAACTTATATTAACATTCGAGTTCAGTAAGCAGGTAGTGTCGAATGACCCCACACCCCCCAACTCTTCACAAGTGATCTCATTACATGCCAATGGCAAAGTCGTAATTTCAGAATCAATACTTGGAAAAGATCCAGAATCTCTTTGGTACCGCTCGGAACTCAGAGAAAACGCAATTTCAAATATATGCCCGGCAAAAATGCACAAGGAAAGGCACCCGAGAGTGAGGAGCGGACGCATGACTGCCAGAGCCCCACTTTGTGCATGAAAATAGCAGTATCATAAATCTTCAGGTTTGACCAATCTAGTACCAGTCAACTCTTCCTATACTTAATCCATAAGTCCGGAATATCGTTTTAAGTAGTATCTCGTTATCTACACCCTCTTACAGTTCCTAGTTCCTACACATCAGATACACCTGCAATCAGAAACAAGTTTCGGCAGGCTTAGATATGGCTATGGGAAACAAAACCACATAAACATAATAGTGCAGAACTTACTTTAAGTTCTTCAATTCAATCAATCCTATTAACTTCACTAACTCAAGACTGGAACATCAAACAGTGATCATGCAACTAAAATATTAAAACTAATAACATCACTGGGAATCCTCTAATAACCAGTGACTAAGGTGGGATTATACCTGGATTATAGTTTAAACAAGCAAGCAAATTTGAAAGAGTTCTATCTCTTCTAAAATGCCAAATAGTAATAAGCATGTATTGATGTCTTAGTTTTGAAAGGGTGCTAGTATACATACACCATCCCCAGACACCACATGGTCAGCGAAAAAGGGCCACGGGCCTTAGTCAGTGGTGGTGTGCTCTATCACAAAACCCCCCTCTACCACACTGCCCATTAAGCATGTTCCATAGTCCACTCTATGTTTAGCTAAGATCAAACAGATGCCCAGTATACCAATTGCTCAAACAAACATGCAAATTAATCTAATTTGTTGTTCACCAAGTGGCGAATTAGTGGATCTCTACAACTAATTATGATACTCAGGTCAATGAACTTGTTGGCAGTTTCAAAACAGAAAACAAGAACACCCACCAAATTCATACAAAATAGATCAAACTTCTGAGTACCCGGAGATCTCTACCTGAATTCTTTATACAACATCACGCCGCCATTGACTTCATTTTTCAGCATAACCCGCACCAGATTGATCGAAATTCGATGCAAACATTACATCGAACACTTGATGTGCGTGTGTGTGTATAGATATATGAAAGAAAGAATGGGAAATTGAAGATGATCTTAAGGGAAAATGAAGCGACTTTATGGATTGAATTGTGTGTGATCTTGTCTGGGAAAGAAGTGATGAGACACTTTGTGTTTTTGTAAGCTTTTGTGGTGGAATTGAAATGGTTTGACGGTGATGGTCTGATGATGACAGTGGTTTTGGGTTCTGAAAAAAGAATTATTTGGTGTGTGTGTGTGAGTGTGTGAAGAAGGTACTTGAAAGATGAAGTGTATAGCTGGAAATAACATAACAATAACAATAATATTGCGATTACGAAAGCGATCCCCACTCTTTATTTATTTAGTAAAGTTTAAGTTTATACGCAAATGGCTTTATAGCCTAGTGATATCTTCGAGGTTGAATAAGACTTTAGGACTAATAGGTTTTGGGTTCGATAGTGGTCCGTCAATTATTCAAATTTGCCGTTAAAAAAAGGTATAGTTTATATAAACCCATATATTATACGGTTAGTGGCATCTTCGAGGTTGAATAAGACTTTAGAACTAATAGGTTTCGGGTTCGATAGTGGTCCGTCAATCATTCAAATTTGCCGTTCAAAAAAAGGTATAGTCATACGGTTTTAAAAATACAATTATATAGTTATATAATGTCTACATAACTTTAAATAAACAAATATACAATAATATAAAAAATTAAGCATATAGACACAAATCTCTAAATATTTTAGAGATAGCTTTAATCTATTGTTATTTGTTCTTTTCATATCGAGTAAATTGTCATTTTAGTTTTGGAGGTTTGTTCAAATTGTTATTTTAGTTCAAATAGTTTTTTTTCTCTTCTGGGTCCCTAAGTTTTCCATTTTTTGCCATTTTAATCACATTGCCTAACTTAGTCTAAAAACCTTGTTATAACCAGGGGTATTTTTGGCATTAACAAAAAAGGTTTCTAAATTGCCATTTTCATCCGTTATAAAACACTTGTATTCCAAACAATAACAACACAGACTCGTTGTCGTCGTACCTACACCGGAAAACCTCACTTACATTCCGAACAACGCAGACGCCATCGCACAGATCTTCATAGTCGTTGTCGTTGTCCGGCTCGTCGTCGCAGAGATCGATAACTTTCGCAGCTGCGTTGAAGATGAAGAAGGTGTTAGGTCTCCGATCTAGCTACGCCGCCGTAGTTCTTGCTCTGGCGCAAGTTCCGGTGGCAGATCTGGTGGAAAGGTTGTGACAACTGGCACAAAATCGGCAATTCCTGTACTATTTTAATAATTATTTATTTCCTATAATTATGTGCTTAAACGTCAACATTACATGCTTACTTGCTTTACATATGAATTCATGCATGTTTTATACTTCAAATATCGCATTGTGCATTACATTAAGCGTTGCGTCGAAAAGACTAGTAAACTCACCGGCAAGACAAGCTGTGACAGCACAACCTCAGCATGCAGTAAACGATAGATTTAGGGCCTGGATGTAGGTTCAGCATCAAAAATACATTAAAACCCAAGTGGGTGAACAAGGGTTTATATTAACACTTTCCGGAAGCTAATATAAGCACTAAAAACTGTCTGAAACGCGCTTTAAACACAAAATTCAGCATTATTCAGCAAAATTCAGCTTTTACAAGTCAAAATAACATTCAAAAAAAGTGTTTAATCATCCATAATAACTTGCAAAGTGTCAGGAATGAAACATGTCACAAAAGGTACTACATACCTTGTGAAATTCACTACTTAACGCTTTAACGAACCGACAACCGAACAATTAACCAGACGCTACCGGAAACATCAAAAATGAACTTGAAACATTGTTTTAGTGTTATTTAGCTAGTATTGGTCATAAAACACATCAAGATCCCTAAAAGCACTTAAACACATATAATCTTACATAAAGCACCAAACTTACACTTTAAACCTTCACCTTTCAAATTTTACACTTTACCCCCCCCCCCCTTAAAGTTATGAACGGCCAAAACATGTGGGCCCCATGCCCACATGTTGTCTAAAGTTGTTGAAAAAGAATTGGTGGATATTATGATTATTTAGTGGAATATTATGTTATTTGAAGTTTATAAAGCACATAACACCAACATAACTATCATCACTTTTCACCTTACAAATTCAAACCATATCTTCTTCTTTCTTTCACCCTAGCTCTCGGTCACACCATAACCAACATCAACTCCATTTTTCCTTGATCAATCAAGCATTCCAAGCTCATCTAAAGGTGTCTCAAGCCAAGATAAGAAGGCTTCAAGCATTAGAAGTGGAAGGACCTCTCTAGGAAGCTTTTAACCACCAAGTCTTCATCATCTTCTTCTTCATCTTGTTCTTGCCACTTCCCTAGCCACAAGAGCTAGTAGTAAGCATGCTAAACTCTATTTTACTTCATGTTATTAGTATGTACAAGTTACACCATCAAGAAATCTAAACTTTAAAAGATGAGCACATAAAGATCTAACATAATTTAAAGAAAAACAAGTGATTTTGGTGTTGTTTGATGTATTATGAAGTTGTTGTTGTTAATCTTGTGTTTTTAGTTAGATCCATCATTGTAAGCTTGTTAGAAGCTTAGATCTAACAAGTTTAAGCATGGATCTTGAAAGATCCATGAAGAAACTTGATGATGAACTTGAAGATCTTTAAAGTAAGCTTGAAAATAGCATTAAAATGGTTTTCTCATGGTCTTGAAACCATTAAATCATGTGGATGATTTGTTTTGTGAAATAAAGTTTCTTCAAAGTTTACTAAGTTTACAAAGAAGCTTGAAATCAAGTAACTAAGTGCTTTAAACATGGATCTAAAAGACTACATGTTTTTACAAAATAATCAAGTGGTCGCTACTTACATACGCATCGTAATTATCTTATTTAAAAAACAGCTTTGTATCTGCTGGCCTCTGCGCCTTATCCGAATCAATGCAAAGTTTGTTGCTTACATTACGCCTTTATGTTTTATTACAAATGCATGCAATTTCTTTTGGTAAACACAAAAACACTAGGGTAATCTAGTACAAGTCTCATGAACGGTCCGTGGTCATAGATACTGCGCAAGGTCCAGCCATACGTTCACACATGAGCTTTATACCATCTTTATTTGTCTTACCTAAACAAAGTAATTGTACTCATGCAAACATTGTAACTAAAACATACCATACATTTATAACGTTACTTGCGCGGCAGCGCATTAACAAAGTTACTTGTGCGGCAGCACATTTACTTACGCAATAACGCCTTAACTAAACAGTACAAAAACGGGTTCAATATCTTAAACAAATTCAGAATACATGGCAAACCTTTGCAAAGCCGTATATTCATATGCTAAGTTGTCATCATCCAAGGTCTCCGCTACATCGGGAGGCGGACGTCATTATTCGTCCTTAACAGCAGTTAAGGCAACACTGGTAATAACCAGTGTTGTAAAAGTCGCTAGGCGGTCCCTAGTCGGCCGACTGGGGAGTTGGGAGTAATCGGAGTACTCGGAGAGTACTCGGGGAGTACGCGGACATGGTAAATATAAAGAAAATTAATTGTTATATATTATTTATGTGTTAAAATAAGCATAATTCATGTCAACTGAGTATAATTTAAAATGAAACATGTTTAAAGTTCAAATATTCTGAATACAAGTCCGACTAGTCTGAGTACAAGGCCGAGTAGTCCGAGTACAAGGCCGAGTAGGCCGATTTTGACCGAGTTTGACCGATTAAAAGTCAACAAACCACGTTGACCGCCTAGACCGACTAGGCCGACTAGGCACCGAGTACTCCCGAGTAATCCCGAGGCCGACTAATTGAGACCGCCTAGGAGGAAGTCGCCTCGGAGGGGGTCCGAGGACCGAGTACTCGCCGAGTACTCGGCCGAGTAATCCGACTTTTACAACACTGGTAATAACCCTCGCCAAGGTCAGAACAACTGGTATCCCAGCTAACCTTTGGCGCATTACAACATATGGGAAACAGCTATATACCCTCACATAACCACCATAGCGTGCAACCAGTCAAAACTTCAAAAGTAAAATTCTTTCATTCCTTGCGCCGAACAAATCTTGCCACTCCTCAACAGTAAAAGCGCACATTTCATCTTTATAGTACAGTGCTCCACCTACTTGCCATTGGCGCATAGAAGCAACACTGGACTAGGGGGACTTGAAGGGGTATGGTCCCAAAAACCCTGCGCAAGCGCACAGGACCATACCCTAACTTCATCCCAAAAACATCGTAAATAAAACCCTACGCAGCCGCGTAGCAGTTCTAAATAAGATTTGGGAAAGAACAGTCTTCGATAACCATACGCCGGAGAAAAAGAAAGACAAACATTCAACTAACACCCTTGCGCGGGCTCGCGCAAGGGTACAGTTAGGCTTGAAGATAAAATTCTAAACATCTCTGCGCACCTGAAATCAAGACTTGAACAAAGGAATCTTTTTTGTTGCAACAGAATGGACACGTGGCAATAATACAATGGTTTACAGCTGTAGATCTTCTAGAAGAGTTAAATGCTCATCGTGCATGGTTTCATTCGGTTATAACCGAATATGACGTGGCACGATCCGGAGCATTCATCTAAATCACGATGATGGCACTAACTTGAAGGAGGATCTACACAAAACCACTTTCCACGTGGCAACTCCCCAACCGTCGATCAGAGCCCACGATCCGTGTGCATGGACGTGAAGTTAACAATTGACGGAAAGAAAAGATAACTGCCAACGGAAAAGTGCTTTCCATTACTCTCTCTGTTACACCATTTTCCTGCCAAAATCCGGTTATAAATAAGATGCTTCAGGTATAGTCTCACAAGTTACTTTCACTTACTCTCACACTTACTATGTGACAACTGGCAAAAATAATGGTAATTCCGTACAACTTAAACACTTGATTTAACATCTAGTCTCTCTCATTACGATTTAATTATTGCATGATTAGGTCGAATAAAGTCTAGCACTCATAGGACATGGTTAAATATGCTAAACAATATTAACACAATCGCCACGTCGCGAGAAAACTGCAAACTATGTCCTAATATGTTGGCAAAATGCTGAAAACACTATTCACCGGATCACACTATTCATGCCAACGAGTTCTGAAAACTGTTCGAACGAGCAACGAATGGCATGAAAGAATATTATAGATGGAATCTAAATAAAAACCCCTAACTAGGGGCCTCAAATGATAAAACATATAAACTTTAAAAAAAATGTATATTTATAAGGTGTTCGTTCTGCGCCAAACTGTAACCAAATAAAATGTCTGCGACACAATAATTCAGCATTTTAATGTCCGTAGGACTCGTAAATAATATATTACATCTTAAATAAGCTTGAGGATATCAATGGGATATCCGAAATATAAACTCCCGGTGCTACGCCCCAACTTTCACTCATTGTCCAAGTTCGAGCCGATAGGCGAATAAATTATATTCCTACCATCCAATCTCCTAAACTAAAATACTAGCAAACAAGTTAGCCATATTTTGGTGTCGGAAACGCCTTAAATAAACACTATAGTGTCGATGGTAAATTAAAACCATAGCTCCCGGTATTACACTACAACTTTCGTATATCGCCCGATATCGAACCGGTGAGCGAACTAGTGGTATTTTTACTATCCAAAACCAATACCCACTAAACTAGTGAACTAGTTAGAATTTATTTAAAACCCTAAACTACTCTTACTATCCTAATTATCCTAATTAAGCTAATTACCAAAATATCTAGTTAAGATATATATGGTACATGTCTAATTATCCTATATATTAATTTTCGAACGCTTTGAACAGTAAAAATAAATAATAGTATAATTATGTTATCTTACTAAGCCCGTGTGGTATGGTGGGACGGGGGTTTGGGGCATTGGTTGAAACGTGGACTTCGAGGTGCACCGCTGGTCAGTTGCATGTTGGGTCGGTATGACGGGGCGTGGCTAGCCCGCGTGGGTTTGGCTTGGCCAAACGGTTGTTTTTTAAGTTTAAATCCTAGCCACTATAGCCTAGCCAACCCAGCCAATGAGAGCCGGCCACGGAAGACCGCTAGGCCAGCCCAACGCCCGGGCTGAAACCCCTGCCCAAGAGGCCACGTCGAAACCCAAGCCCACCCGGGGTGGTGACTTCGGCGTTTGTACCCAACCCACGCCCCAACCCCCGCCCCATGCCCCATAGTCTAATTGAAGTAAAGAAACAGTAGAAGCACCTGAACAGTAGAAGCAATTAAACCACGTGGCAGGGAATAGTATCACCTTGCCATTGGTTCAAATGGGCGGCCGCCCCTCCGCCTCTCCCCCATTGGACCAACCAGTTTATTATTTTATACACACTTTAAAATTATGTTTTGCCCTTGAATAGTGTTTCTCTGCAATTGGTTCAAATGGGCGACGAGCAATACTCATTGGACCAACCAGTTTATTATTTTACTAGTAGGGTGCCCGCGCGATGCGGCGGGGGCGACACTTTGGATTGCGGCACTCATTGCTGGTAGTTTTCTTATTTGTATATGATAACATTATTGTGGTGGATATATGTCATAAAATTAAAATAACATATATTAAAATTCGCATAAAATTAAAACATAATTTATAAATTGATGCGAATTAACAATCTAACCTTTGAAAGTACAACATCATATGATTGTTTTATCGCAATCACTGGATTCGAAATTGGATCCATTATCAAATATTTAGCAATAGAAATGGATGCCCTACTATGTATTTATAGTAGGAATATAAAGGTGAATTAGGGTTATTTTGAAATCTGGCACCCTTTTGTTTAGGAAGTTAGTTGCATCTATTTAATTTTGAATCTACCAATCTTTAAAAAAAACAAACGTGCATAAAATAATAATAATAATTGTATCTAGTTAAAATGTTTGTTTTCAAATGTGAAATAATAATAATAATTGTATCTAGTTAAAATGTTTGTTTTCAACTGTGAAATAATAATTATATGTATTGTTACTTTGAACAAAATAATTATATATACTTTGATTTGTTAAAAATTCATATTAATGGTTTTCGTCTTGCAGATTTATGAAGTGCCGCGGTGCCGATTTATCATCTTGGAGTTGATGTATCTAGTTAAAATGTTTGTTTTCAACTGTGAAATAATAATTATATGTATTGTTACTTTGAACAAAATAATTATATATACTTTGATTTGTTAAAAATTCATATTAACGGTTTTCGTCTTGCAGATTTATGAAGTGCCGCGGTGCCGATTTATCATCTTGGAGTTGAGCTGAACTTGTTATATAGAATAGATTTTAATTTGATTATCATGTACCAGAAAACTTGGAGGAATATTGTGGCTGGTAACTTTGTGTCTCGTGTCAATATTGCGGCTGGTAACTTTTCAATATTGCGGCTAGTAAAATTAGGGAATATTTTATAGTTTATTAATGCCGTTCAAAACAAAAAACTTGTACATAGTCACTTAAACATTCAATATTGCAGCTAATAAAATTAGGGAATATTTTAGTTTATTAATGCCGTTCAAAACAAAAAACTTGTACAAAGTCAGTTTGTTAATGCACGGTAGCTAGGTAATGGTCAAAGCGGGCTTGGGTAAAAAACAAATGTTGGCTTTAATCAATTGTACATTTACGCATCGGCTATTTGTACTTTATGAACGCACGGCGAAACTAAAAAAGACAACTATCGAAACGTTTAAAAAATGTGCCGATCGTCATGGTACCTTCGGATTTTTTTAAAACATTACAAGTTGTAAGATATCGCTGGAATACGTTAAAGAATTAAAGAGGGGGGGAGTGTAACTAATTACCCATAATTATGTTAAATGTCAAGGATTTAAATGTAATAGATTGAGGGACTAAAAAATAATTATGGTTTAAAAGACCACTTTACCCTCATTTTAGGGGTTTATTTATAAATAAGGGGGGAAGAAGTTCTTAACTTTTGGGAATCCTTCCCTCGTGCATTATATAATAGTATAGATATCCACTTTTTGCCCCCAGTTAAAAAACACGGTTTTGCATCAACTTCAAAATACGTTTACCCTTTTGCCCCGAGCTAAAAAATATGATTTCGCTCTCGGTAAAAAAATTACGCTTTTACCTTCAACCAAAATTACGTTTGGGCGGCCGCCACTTCCCTATTGGACCAACCAGTTTATTATTTTATACACACTTTAAAATTACGTTCTTTTCCTGGAATAGTGTTTCTCTGCCGTTGGTTCAAATGGGCGGCGAGCAATACCCATTGTACCAACCAGTTTATTATCTTATATCCACTTTAAAATTACGTTTTTGCCCACAGTTAAAAAAATACGGTTTTGCCTCAATTTCAAAATACATTTACCCTTTTGCCCCGAGCTAAAAAATACGATTTCGCCATCGGTAAAAAAATTACGCTTTTACCCTCAGCCAAAATTACGTTCTCGCCTCAGTTCAAAATAAAATTTTGTTATTCCCGCGGCTCAAAATTACGATTTTACACCAGTTTATTATTTTATACCTACTTTAGAATTACGGTTTTACCCACAGTTTAAAATTACGTATTTACTCCCAGTTCAAAATAAATTTATGCTTTTGCCCCCAGCTAAAATTTACGAATTTCCACTCGTTTCAAAATTACGATATCACCCTCAATTCAAAATTACGTTTTTACACCCAGTGCAAAATAAAAATATGGTTTTCCCCTAGCTAAAAATTAGGATTTTACCCTCGGGAAAAAAATTTGATTTTTCCCCCAAGTAAAAAAAATATATAACTTTGCCCACAGCTAAAAATCGTGTCAAAGAGCTGCCTAACACTCTTTTTACTTTTTATTTGTAGCAAAACTATAATACTGTTTTTTTAATTGGTTGAGAATTATTCGGCCATCGCCCCGCAACGCGGGCGGTATCGAATTGATTTTGAAAATCTTTTAGTTAGGGAAATTCGGTACTACTACCCAGTATCATTTGCTCATTCCTGATCACGGATTTCGTACGAACAACAACGGTTTCGTGCAACTTTTTTTTTTGATTTTTTCTTCAACTTTTAATGATTTCTTTTTTTTTTAGTTTCAGGGGTAGGGATGAGCTCGGTGCCAACCAATACCGAATTGGTACTGTTACCGAAAATACGTACCGGTATATGAAGGTATATGAAGGTAAAAACGGTAGAGAACCGGTACCGGGAACGCCAAAATTCGTACCGAATTGGTACTTAAGATCTTTCGGTTCAGAAAATTCGGTACCAGTACCCAATATCATTTGCTCATCTCTGACCACAGGTTTCATACAGACAACATTATTACCATACAATTTTTTTGGTTGATTTTCTTTTGGTTATCTTTTAGTGTTTTTTTTCAGCGGTTTCCGTACGGAACGCGCTCGTAGTGATTTCAAAACACATGTAAACATAGACTAAACAACAAAAGACGTGTGCCGCAACGCGGAGATAGTAAAAAACTAGTTTATATTTATTTATATTTATACTCTTTAATAAAGTAAAATAACTATGTGCCATTTGACATCTCTTTAGACCTTCTTAATTGCATTTAGAGGGAAAACACCACCTCTTTGTTATGCTTTTTTTTCTTTCACTCTTAGTTGAACCAAAATTGAAAAAATATAGAGTTTCCTAATTGTTCAAACTATTTCCTTTTTTCCAATCCCTAATGATATCTAAACTTTTTTTATTTATTTCTCTTAACTAAATGTCAATGATCTCTAGATCAAGTGGTGGAGAGCGTGCATTTCTCTTGAGAGATGCAGGTTCAACTCCCACTTGGTGCAGAGTGAGACCACTGGTGGGCAATGATAGGAGACCTAGGGAAACATGGGTTGGATCCTTGAGCCAAATGGGTTTTACCGGTAATTTCACTGTCATGCATACAGGCGGGTGGGTTACCGGGTTTTCCCCGGATTGATGGTGGACTCGAGTTACTCTCGGAGTACTCCGTTTGTCCAGTGGGTGCCCCGAGAGTGCTCGGGATTGATTCTGTTGGCCGTTAAAAAAAATTTGCTTAACTAAACTGTAACACCTCGTAAAATCGTGTCCAACGATGTGTTGACACGTGTAATAAACCCTAATAAAGTCAAACGTTGACTAAGAAGGACTAATTTCGTCGAAATCGAAAACCTTGATTATAGAAGGACTGAAAGTGTCAACATGCTTAAACTAAGCCTCTGAGTGACCTTATACGGTGTCCGTATTCTCAAAATAAGCCACTTGTTGGACGAGAGGAGTCGTTTGCGTAATTATTTGAAAGTTTACGCAACGAAGGGTTAAAAGTGTCAACATGTTAATTCTTACCTCTGAGTGGCCTTTTAACGAACCGGGAGCTTCATGATGTTTGAACATACTCTCGGGAATGCCTAATATTGGCCGTTCAAGGCTTTTATGTCAATTAGTAATGTTACGCGCAAGATTGCAAGTTAAGGGGTTAAAAGCATCAACATGTTTAATTATACCTCTGAATGACCTTTGAACGAACCCGAAGCATTATGATGTGCAATCATACTCTCGAGAATGCTTAATATGGACTACTTAGGGCCTTGATGCTATTAAACGATAAAACGAGCAGGTTTGCACGTTAAAGGGACCAAAAGCGTCAACGTCTAAAACTACACCTTTGAGTGATCATTTAGGCGAACTGGAGCATCGTAATATTTAAGCATATGCTTGGGAATGCCTAATATGGGCCATGAGAGACTTTACAACAACAACAACAACCATACCCAGTAAATCCCACAAATAGCAAAGCTACTCATAGGGTCTGGGGAGGGTGGGATGTAGACATACCTTGCCTCTATCCCTAGGGATAGAGAGGCTGCTTCCAGAAGAGACCCTCGGCTCCAAAACGAATAACAAACCAACACATCAAGTCAAAGAATATAGAAAAAATAGAATATAGAAAAAAGAAGTCACCTATACCAAGAGAGAGATCCGAGTGACACAGTATAATGTACATCATGTATAATAGCATACAACATCATTCAGGCATATACACAAGAAGTCAATCACCGGTAAAGTCATTTAGAGAATAAGAAAAACATACGTCCCTAAAATACATCTAGGACCTTACTGCAATATCCTCTAGAAGTCCTTAACCCTAATCCTACGCCTCCACGAAGTCCTATCTTGGACCATGTCCTCAGAAAGATGCAACTCTAGTAAGTCATGCCTAATCTGCTCTTCCCATGTCAGTTTGGGTCTGCCTCTTCCTCTCCTCCCCTCCACAGTAAGGGTTTCCACTACTCTAACTGGTGCTGTCGTTTGCCTCCGCTTCACATGCCCAAACCATCTCAATCTCCCCTCCCTAATCTTATCCGTTATACTAGCCACTCTTAATCTCTCCCTAAAAACCTCATTTCTTATCCGATCCAATCTCGTGTGTCCACACATCCACCGCAACATCCTCATCTCTGCTACCTCCATCTTGCGCGCTTGCGTCTTCTTGATAGCCCAACAGTCTGTTCCATATAGCATAGCTGGCCTAACTGCTACCCTGTAAAATTTCCCCTTTAGTTTAGTTGGGAACCTCCTATCGCACAATACTCCACTGGCTGCCCTCCATCTACACCAGCCAGCCTGTATGCGATGGGTAACATCACTATCTATGTCACCATCCCTTTGTACAAACGACCCCAAATATTTAAATTTAGTTGCCTGCGGGACCAATTGATCCTCTATGGTGATTTGGGTGTCATCGTCATCGGCTACACCACTGAAATCACAGTGTAGATACTCAGTCTTAGATCGACTAATCCTTAGGCCCTTGCCCTCTAAAGCGACTCGCCACTCCTCTACCCTCGCGTTCAGGCACTGTTTAGTTTCTGCAATCAATACAATATCGTCTGCAAAAAGCATGCACCACGGAACTGTCTCCTGAATCAACTTGGACAACTCATCCAAGACCACCGCAAAAAGAAAAGGGCTCAACGCAGACCCTTGGTGGAGTCCTACCTCCACAGGAAAGAAGTTTGTATCCCATACAGGCGCACGGACACTAGTTTCCGTTCTATCGTATGTGTCCTTAATTATGTCTATATACTTCCTAGGTAGCCCTCGACCCTCCAAACTATCCCAAATTAGTTGCCGTGGGACGGTGTCATATGCCTTTTCAAGGTCGATGAACACCATATGTAAATCTTGCTTCTTCGCTCTATATTTTTCCATCAATCTCCTTAGAATATGTATCGCTTCTGTAGTCGACCTCCCTTTCATGAATCCAAATTGGTTTACTAAAACCTGCGTTTCTCTTCTAATTCTAGTTTCAATTACCCTCTCCCAGAGCTTCATAGTGTGACTTAGCAGTTTGATTCCTCTGTAGTTCCCACAACATTGAGCATCTCCTTTATTCTTGTATAAAGGCACCACGACATTACTCCTCCACTGATCTGGCATTTTTCCAGTCTTGAAAATACTATTGAACAAAAGTGTTAACCATCGGACTCCTTCTTCCCCCCAAACACTTCCACACCTCAATCGGTATGTTGTCCAAACCTACTGCCTTGCCTCTTCCCATCTTCCTAAGTGCCATCCTCACCTCTTCATGTGTGATCCTCCTGCAGTAGCAATTATTCTGTTGTCGCCTGTGGGTCCTGGGATTGCTGCTATCTTGTTGGTATGCCCTACCGTCGTTGAAGAGATTATGGAAGTAGGTTTGCCATCTCAACTTAATGTCATGTGCCTTGACTAAAACACTTCCATCCTCTCCCTTGATAAACTTTACTACTCCTAGGTCTTGTCTTCTTCGCTCCCTAGCTTTTGAGATCTTGAACATATCATGCTCCCCCTCTTTCGTTTCCAAACGTTCATACATTTGTTTATATGCTGTGTTTTTTGCCTCGGTCACCGCCTTTTTCGCTTCCCTTTTTGCCTTTTTGTATATCTCCCTCACCCTCAGCCGCTCCTCCTCTACTGTGCACCTCAAAAGATCTCTAAAACTCTGTTGCTTAGCCTTTATTTTGTCACGCACGTCTCCATTCCACCACCAGGACTCCTTATGCCCACTAGTCTTTCCTGTTGTTACCCCTAGCGTTTCGTTTGCCACCGTAGTGATCGTAGTCGCCATATCCTCCCACATCCGGTTTGCGTCGTCAACTAGTTGCTTCGATGTCATCGAGTTAACTTTATCTCTAAACACCGTAATTTTTTCTCCCTTCAAGTCTCCCCAACGGATCCTAGGCCGGGTTTTCCTCTCCCCCTCAGTTAGCCTTGCTTTTATGGCTATATCTGCTACCAGCAAATGGTGTTGAGCCGCTGCAGTCTCCCTTGGTATAACCTTGCAGTCCCTCCACATCCGTCGATCTTCCTGCCTCATCAGAAGATAGTCGATTTGCGTGTTACGTCCTCCGCTACTAAAAGTGATCAAATGAGATTCCCTCTTCCTAAAGAACGAGTTTATAATACCTAAGCCGTGAGCTGCGACGAAGTCTAGAAGGTCTCTACCAGGGTCATTCCTATCGCCAAAACCAAAACCCCCATGTACCAACTCAAAGCCATCACTATCCTTACCAATGTGCCCGTTAAAATCTCCTCCTAAAAAATTTTTCTCCTCCCTAGGTATGGCCCTTACTACTACATCTAGACAATCCCAGAACTCTTTTTTTTTCTTGTTCTCCTAGTCCCACTTGCGGTGCATAGGCGCATACCACTGTCACTACTTGCTCACCTAATACTAACCTTAACACCATAATTCTATCATTGTGTCGTATCACCTCGATTACATTCTTATGCAATTCTATAGACACCAAAAATCCTACTCCATTCTTGGCCCCATCCGACCCGGAATATAACAATTTATACCCATTCCGCTCTTCTGCTCTATGTCCTTTCCACCTAGTCTCCTGGAGACACGCTATCTGTACCCTACGTCTTTTAAGTGCGTCTATCACTTCCAACAATTTACTACTAAGAGTTCCTACGTTCCAAGACGCCACCCGTAAACTACACCCTCTAACTTTACCCTTACCTGCACCTCTCGTCCTTGGACATGATCTCAAGTAAAAGTCATGGTTTCTATTGTCTATGATTACAACTAACAACTAACCACAAGGTACCAAACAGCAGGCAACACAAAGTACACAAAGGGCAAAGCTATACAATCCGCAAAAGCAAGCACACAATGACAGTAAATAGCGTAGATGACTATGACCAAGTAATACACTTAGCATGCGACAAAGTTAACACGAAAACACAATAAGCCACACAAGAGGCACACAAAATGTCTGCTATTATTATCAGACTTTATATTCGGTTTCTTTTTTTCTTTTTTTAAACGAAGCACCTGGCCCGAGAGAGATTTCTGAGACGTGAACCGCTAGAAGTACCCCAATTCCCGAGACGTGAACCGCTGAAGTTCCCCAATTCCTCAATTATTTGAAAACCAATTGAAGCAAGCACATAAGGGTGGGTACACAAGCAAGCAAATAAATTGAAAGGTTTATTATGTTCAAATATAATAAAATATATAAGTGCAGATGCAAATAAAAATATGTAATTTATACGTGTGTAACTGTGTATACATACAGGAAAGAAAGCACCTGGTTGTCGCCGATTAATATAGCAGGAAAAATTTTAACTCGCCCGGGAAGAATCGGAGACAGAGAAAAACAGAAATGGTCGCAGAAAAAGGATTTTTTTTTTTGTATTCCGACACAGAATACGCTGGAGAAAATGTACTCGCCGGAGAAAAAGATACGGTTCTGTTACTTCCAGCACCGAATACAACAGAGAAAATGAACTCGCCGGTATCGAATTCTGACCGGAGAGACCCTCGACAGAGAAAATATCCTCTTTGGTGACCAGCCTGTATGGTCTGTACCTGGTTCTGAGCAAGAAACGCGCCCGTAGCCTGCAACAAACCTAGCTTGAACGCCCACGGTAGCCTGACAGAAGAAACTTTAAACTCGACGGAGAAGATCGGAGACGATAAGTTGGCCTGATTTTTGTCCGTACAAAGATGATTTTCGCCGGGGAAACTAGTAAGTCCCGGATATAGCTATCCGGACCTGTAACTGGTGTAGTCGGAGAAGTGGCCTTGCCGGAATTGTACCTGCAAAGAAGACGAAGTTGCCGGAACAGAAAAAAGTTTGGCCGGTTTTGAGAAATGGTCGTTGTTTATTGTACGGAAAGAAGGTTGTACGGAGAAATGGCCGTTGTTTAGTGTAGAGAAATACGTTCACGGTCATGAGAGACTTTGATATCGTTAAACGATATTACGCACAACATTGTGCGTTAAAAGGGTTAAAAGCGTCAACAAGACGAAACTAGTGTTTTCGGTGATCGTTTAACGAAACCGGACCTAACGGTGTTTGGATATACTCCCTAGATCATCTACAAACTAACTACAAGGGCCTATTGTGCCTAAAATGAAAGTTATTAAGCTTATAAAGGTGCAGGGACTGATTATGACAAGTTGGAAACTTGTTTGGCTGGTAACATAGGGGTCGCGCTGCGCAACCATGAACCACCTATGCCGTCGCGCGACGCGACGGCTCAATTTTAACAGAATTAGGTTAACAGCTGCAGGTTCCATTTCTTGTTCACCAGACATACCACCTTTCACTCTAACTCGAAAACCATGGATCTTTAATGGTTCCCAACATCTGGTTTACACTTGGAATGATCCTAGAAAGCCCCATAACACTTGGCAAGATCCTATATCACTCACAAACACTATAAATAGAGGCATTTGGTTGCCTTTCTCCCTGCACCTTCATTCTCAGAGCTTTTCTTGAGCTTTCTTTAGGATTCCTGATCAAGAGGGAGCCCACCATAGTTCAATCTTCGTGCTAGGACCTGTTGTAAGTGTCCTTAGCCACTCTAGTATGGTTTTTATATGTTTAAAGACCAAAAGTCAAAGTTTTCGTAATAACGCTTTGACTTTTAGTTAGACCGTAAACGGTCAAGCCATAGTTCGCAACGAACATGGCTACGTGATCGTAATTAGGTAGGTGTTAATCCCTCAAAAGGGCACCTCCTAAGAATCACGTTTGCTTGGTCAATTGACGAGTCAACGTATTGACACTTTAAAAAATCATCAGGTCAATTTTTAAAATAATTACGATTTGAGTTTAAAAGTATTTTAAAATATGTTTTATCACTTAAACAACTCAGTAATAATTATTAGAACATGTGCAAACATGTTCGGCTCATCAATTCCAGTCTTAGGGTCGGTTCTCAACCGAAAGTCGCGGAGTTTGACTTCTGCTTTGACTTTCGTTTATGAACCGAATTAGAACTAGTATGCTACTGATTTAAGGTCCCGTTATGATCGTATTATGATGTAGCATAATCCTTTAAGGTTATATTACATGATCATAATAGTAAACTGATTTTTATGCGAGTTCCCGTAAATATGCCATACTTTGACTATTTTACCCTTTTATTTAAAAATGAGGTTTTAGACACCATTAAGCTATCAAAAAGCTTAGGTACTGATACGTTAACATGTTTAACATATTTTGATGCTACGAATCTGATCATAAACTGAGTTTGTGGATATCGTCGTAAATTATGCCATGAATTGACTAAAATGCCCTTTTGGTGCATTAATCGGTTTAAGCATAATTTAACACACCAAACTCATTGCCTACTGATGTAATATCATAATTAGGATATTTTGGGATGTCAATTCTTTTTATAGATTGAGTTTATACACGAGTTCTTGAATTATGTCCTTAAATGACGATAATGCCCTTTTCGCACCTAAAATGGTTTTGAAAGCATATTTTTATACAAAATCTTTTGACTAATTATATGTTATATTAATTAACATATATTGGACATATAAACTTGATTATAACGTCAATTTTCCTAAAAGATCGCAAATATTGTCATTTAACGACTTTAACGCCGTTTCGACGCGTAGTATGGTTTTAAACCATAACTACCAACCAAGACTTGTTACCTACTGATTTTATAAATCATTTTAAATATTTTTACAGTAGGTATATGTTATAAACTCAGATTCCTAAATTAGCCTTCAAGACTATGTGTGAAATTACTAAAATGCCCCTACGGAGCATAGTTTGGTTTTAAACTATAAAACACACATATGTTTGATATCATACTGATATTATATCATAAATAAAGTGTTTTCAAAGAATGTTTATGATCGTAACATCAGATTGTACTCAGGTTCCTTTTATACGTCGTAAAATGACCAAAACGCCCTCACGAGGCATAGTTTGATTTTAAAACCTAAACGGGCATACAAGTTGATATCCCACTGATATTATAACTTGTTTAAAGTATATTGGCATATGGAACTTGTTCATGACTCATCTGGTTACTCGTTATCGCTTATACGCGTACGGTTAGACTTACGTAACTAGTTTATGTAAGTTTGCCGAAACGGGTTTAACCTTATCATTTTTTTCTCAAAAATCCAGAATCTACTTAGTTTACCCATATTATACAAGTCTTCATACTTGTTGGGTCTAAATAACATTCTATTCCGGTCATCGCTTAATCTAGCGTATTGTACCGTTATTAATACTTTAAGCTAGCCGGTCTAAGTCTACGACTTAAATAAGACCGTTAGCATTCTGAATTGGTTATATATTACCATCATTCCAGACTAGAGCCACCCGGTAAAAGCTACCTGCATTTAGTTAGATTGAATACGACTGAGTTTTTTTTGCTGTGAATCAAGTATTAGATCAGGTAAATACTTTTAACTTATTTTCCCTTATACGGGCTTGAGATACGGTATAATAATAATACCGCTTGGTTGGGTCTGGAATCATTTAATCGGATTGTGATTAATAAATTACATAACCCGTTTTAATCTGTTTTGGTTGATAACCATAAACATTGGGGGTTAATACGACCGTGTCCTGGATATCCTCGGCTCATTTCATTTGAAAATGGCCACGACCTATGCACGGGGTGTAGGCATACACCTGATAGATGCAAATGCTAAATAACCCACATGTTGGAGATAACTCCTTTGTGGGTTTTATAGTGATGAGTCGGTTAATCATGACCGGCTTCTAAACCGGCCCCATATGTATGACAAACATGTAAATCTGTATACAAGATTTTATATAAAAATTGTCCCAAGTTATAAATGGTTTCGTGTCTTGTGCGCCTAAATCAATTTTCATAAACTCTTTTCAAAAGAGTCAGTTAATTGTATTTACCAGTGAAAACTGACGTATTTTCAAAAGACTAAGTGACAGGTACTATTCGTAATAGGCTGGGAGTTGCTCGGTGTCAATAAAGGATCTTGCAAATCCTTAGGATGCCCTAAAGTCAGCTAAACTTCATTTTATACATTCTGTAATGATCCCCCATGTGGATTTGATATTACAAGCTCGTCTATAATAAATACTTGTTATTTTAAGATATTGGGTTTGTAATAAAACATATAAACTTTAAAAAAAATGTATATTTATAAGGTGTTCGTTCTGCGCCAAACTGTAACCAAATAAAATGTCTGCGACACAATAATTCAGCATTTTAATGTCAGTAGGACTCGTAAATAATATATTACATCTTAAATAAGCTTGAGGATATCAATGGGATATCCGAAATATAAACTCCCGGTGCTACGCCGCAACTTTCACTCATTGTCCAAGTTCGAGCCGATTGGCGAATAAATTATATTCCTACCATCCAATCTCCTAAACTAAAATACTAGCAAACAAGTTAGCCAGATTTTGGTGTCGGAAACGCCTTAAATAAACACTATAGTGTCGATGGTAAATTAAAACCATAGCTCCCGGTATTACACTACAACTTTCGTATATCGCCCGATATCGAACCAGTGAGCGAACTAGTGGTATTTTTACTATCCAAAACCAATACCCACTAAACTAGTGAACTAGTTAGAATTTATTTAAAACCCTAAACTACTCTTACTATCCTAATTATCCTAATTAAGCTAATTACCAAAATATCTAGTTAAGATATATATGGCACATGTCTAATATAGTTAAAAAAAACAAATCTTAACCACCTCCATACCCAAATCGGCCAAAGTAGGCCCACCCACACTTACAAACTTTGATTGTGTGTTGAAATTTGATAAATGAAAGTATGGTTTGTAGATTTGAAGTATGGCATGATAAATTGCACATTATAACATCACTTTCACCAAAAAAAAAAAAAAATTCAAACCAAACACTCTCATTCCCTCCCTCAAACTCACGGATCCATCAACACCTCTTCACCTCCTCACTTTCAATTCTTAAACACCTCCTTTTAATCACTTTTAAACCATTCCAAGATCCAAGTAAGGTGCAAGCATGGGGGATTCTTAGGACTCTTAATCTTCGTTATAATCTTGCAAAGTTGTAAGACTTTATTCTATACATTTTAAGTTTTTTTTTATTATGTAGTTTAGTATAAAATATGTTGATCATCTTGAACAAAACAATAATCAAAGATTAAAACTCTAACACCACCATAAAAGTCTACTAAATGTGATGTATATTATGTGGATTATGTTGATTATGTGCTAGATGATGCTTTACATGTGTAGATCTTATTAAAGTAGGTTATTTACATGGATGATCTTGCATGTTTAAGAACAAAAATAAAGATTTAAACATTTTTATGTTTAAATCTAAACAAGATCTTCATTCTTATGAGCCATGAACTTTACTACAACATGAAGATGATTTATTTCAAATATAACTTTTATTAAAGATTTAAAAAACCATGATTTAAACTATAATAGTCTTGAAAAGTGAGTTAAACAAGTTGTTTAAATAAAAGAGCAAGGTTATAAGTAGGATAAAAATGATGGTTTAAATAATCTTGTTAAAAGACCTAAAAGTGTCATAATTTTTATTAAAAAGTATGGTCAAAAATATATATGAAAGTTCATGGAGCATGAAGATGTTTATGTGTAGTGTTCATGCAAAGTTGATAAAATGAAACTTGGTTTGAATTGATCATGATTAAGGGTGCTAAACATGCTTAAAAACGTGTTTTAAAACGTGGGAAACTATGGCGAAATTTTTCTAAAATATTAATCGCGATTAAAAAGATATTAACAGGGTGATTAACGTGGGTAATCGTAATTAGTAAACCTAATTGTGATTAATGACCCTAATCATAATTATAGAAACTCTAATGACGATGGTTAAGTCTCAACCACATAAGAGTTTTTATTAACTCAAAAAGATACTTTTATAACATAAAAGTGGGTAAAGTTTATAAATAAAACAATAAATGTAATTTTTGAGAAAATTATATTTACATATGTTAAAGTACTCTATTTGGTATATGTTACTTGTATAATGTGTGTATGTATTAGTGATAGGAAGAATACATACCAAATATAAAAAAATACACTACACTTGGAAAATACACCAAACTTATACACATGAGGTTCCATATATATTGTGGTTAAAACAAATAAAAGGACAATGAAACGCGGACGAACGGACACCGAACGAAACTAATTTTAACCATAAGTAATAACAAGACTATATATATGTTGGAACCGACACAAAATAAATATAATAAACGCTCCACCGAATGAAACGCGTCGCCACCGACATCGAACACCTCCACGTATCGGCACGAAGCGTGCACTCATCGCGGACGACAAATGGACACTTTCGACACGAGGATATAAATTTTCGACTCTACGACGAAACTCTAAAAATAATGCATATTTTTAGACAAGAAAAGTATACTTACATATTTTAACACTTATAAACATCCAGAAAGTATAAAGTTAATATGACTGAGTATACATATACATGTGAGGATACATGTATAATAAGGAGTATAAATATAAAAATACTTGGACTAATAATGGGCTAATAAAGGCCCATTTATACAATAAATGGGGTTAAAGCCCACTTGCATAACATAAAGATTGGGCTAGGCCCAATATCTTAAATACATGGGCAATGACCCATTTTGATAAATACTTATAAAGGCCTAAATACCATAAAAGGTGGGCTAGGACGAATGTAAAATACATATATATATTTTTAAATATATATATTGTAATAGTATATTAAAAATACGGTATACCACACATATAAATACGGCATACCACGCGTATAAATACGGTATATCACGCGTATAAATACGATATACCACACGTATAATACGGTATACGCCTACGTATAAAAGACTCACGTACATGATGATGTACTCACATACACTTGTTGAAGTGTACTCTCACAAGAATGTCGTACACGTACGACAACGTATTGATGACGTTAAAAATAAATATTTTTAACACCTATATTTATAAATGATATACAACTATATTTGAGGAACAAATATAAAGCCTTGAACCAAAGCATACACACAAAACAAATGCCAACATATTACTAAAAATACACAAGTGTTCCAAAAACAAAACACAGATAATAAACGTTCAAGATGAACAATGAGTACAAGGTCTGGGAAAGACCGACGTGTCTAATGAGTTAGAACCCTTGTAGGTTGACTCACGCTTATGGAACACGGTTGCTATAACTTATTGCCGGACGCAATACAGTGAGTTCATGTCCCCCTTTTCTTTTAACGTTTTCGGTTTTTACAACTCTCGGGGGGGGGGGGAATACATGTTAACAAGGGTATGATTAAGCTATGGAATGAATTCTTGGATCACGTGCGAATAGGCGCTAACTTAGGAACCCTTAATCCTTTTAAGGACCACGAAACAGGGGGTAGATCTATCGGGTACGGGCGAGCCCCACTCACGGTCCTTGTGCGGCCACTTAGAGTGCTTTTGTGTCCCTGTCGAAGTGAATCGACACTTAAATCGTCTACCGGGTTGAGTGCTTCCTATGTCGGCACACATATTAATGTCCTTGCAAAACATTAATGATCATTAAATTCATAGACGCTTTACATACCTACTTATAACACTTGAACTTTCAAAGGTTTTTTGGAGATTCATTTGATACTTACGAACTTAAAACACATGAACTCGCTCAACTTTTTTTGATGTTTTCAAACTTACATGTATTTCAGGAAACTAATTGGATCTTGGTGCTGGTGTTTACTATGAAGCTTTTGGATTACAAGTTATCGATGTCATCCCTTTTGGAGGGTTTGGTCCATATATCTCATCTTCAACGAGATATAGGATGCAAAGCCGTATGTTTTAATCTTATGTCAAAATAGTCCTTTTGTAAAACTTAAAACTTATGTCGGTTTCTATCTTAAACAACTTATGATGTGTAATATTTTAAATTATGTCAATGGATGAACATCGTTTGTTTTAATCATGTAGTTGTTTACTTAAATCGTATGCAATGAGAACTAATCAAGTTCACAACGCGCGCTTCCGCTAATGAACGGGTGTGACATACTACTTCATCTTTTTCCTTGGGATCACTGTACTTATTCTCACGCCGGAGGGTGGTCACAGAGAAACCCCCCATTCTCCCCGTGGCGAGTCTAACGGCTTTCTATTTGGAGTGATCACCGGAGAAGTAGTTCGTCCAACCACCGAATCGACGAGGAGATTAACCCTTTTTATGCAGAGACAAAACCCCCGATCTGATTTATTCCGGTCAAATTAGATCATTTTTTCTTCAACCTTCGACTTTTGTTTTCCACCATTGTTCTTATTCACCTCTTCTTTGTTAGCAGCTTCATGCATCTGTGTATGATAACTAATAAAATACACAAAATCTTATTGTAATATATTCCAATCTATATATATATGTAAACTTATTACCTCAGAAATCAAGTGATCTATTGAGTCTTCGTCTTCAAACAAGGTCTGTTATACAATAACATGCGTAAACAAGTCCTATTGTGTAGTAAACCATGATACTTTAATTCAAAATACTTACAAAGTTAACGTTTTCATAGTATGTTTCTTTAGGTATTTCTACCAGAGAGTCATCTTCGATTTCTTCCTTCTTTCTCAAAACTACCTCAACTCCTCTACGATAAATTCTTAACTCAAATGTAACCCTGTCCATCTTCATCAGCAACAGTATATCCTCCTCTTCTATTGCAAGATCATCAAATAACTTCCGACAACCTTTTGTAAAAACATAATTATCGTTAATTTTGTCGGTCTCAACTTTCCAAGTCTGACCTGCTGCATATATGTTATAACAATCGTTGACTGGGGAGTAAGAGTAACAGTTTGTGATATAAGCTTCTGGAATCACCTAAAAAGTTATGGAACATTTTATTGTTAGATATATATTTATACCATTTAGTTGACAATTATAACAAAATAAATATTGACTCAAACATATTATTATACTTACTATTATATTTAAAACTCCGTAACGGTTTACTGTCAAGAATGATTCACCACATATGTTTTCTACGAAACAATCGATTTCTATACTTTTATCTTCGATTATCCTTGACAGCAATAACGTTTTCTTTGTCAACCCAAGATCCCTTACGACATTTACCCATCCGTCAGTGATAACGGATTCTCCACTTACACTTCTCAACGATACTGGCCAACTTCTTTCACTTTGATGATGTATCATTATTTTTGTCCTTTGCCAATAATCTCCATATACATTCTTAATAAACTCAAGTGGCAGCACCTGCAGTTATATTTATGTGTTACATGTTCTCTAATACAAGATATATATACTTTTTGTAAGCATTATAGCATACCAGTTTTAACGATGATGGCTTTTCTAACATAGAGACGCATGACGGACTCATTTTTGTATACCTGTAATATACCGACATTTGTTATTAACATTTACTATTCAACTTGAATGCATACATATATGTTCATAGCGATAAAAAATTATGTGTTAAGGACCATTAGACAAACAGTTTTTTGTGAATATGCCTTTATCATTCTTATATTTTGAAAATTTATACTGATATAATGTCAATATTATTTCCATTATTCCTAATCCTAATTCATAATTGTCACACCCCGATATTTCCACATATTACCGGTGGGCCCGGCGGGGAGTATCGTGACGTAGTTGATATCATCATAGTCAAATATACACAGTTTATTGCACAACGGAAGTCTTGGTAGAAAATACTATTACAAACCGAAATGTAAAGTACGAATAAAATATTATACAGACGGTTGTAAGATAGGATCCACAGGCGGATCTAAAATATAATACAAAAGATTGTTCAACAGACTTTAAGCATTAAGAACTGGCAAGATTCTTTAACTAACGCCCAGAGCTCCCAGCCAATTACGAATAGTACCTGTCACTTAGTCTTTTTGAAAAATACATTAGTTTACACTGGTAAATACAATTAACCGACTCTTTTGAAAATATTTATTAGAATTGATTTAAATACACAAGGCGCAAATATTCTTTTATAACTTGGGACAATTATATAATGATAATCTTGTATCAGATTCACATGTTTGTCAAACATTTAGAACCGGGATAAAAGCCGAACAAGATTAATCGACACACCACTAATATAATCCCACGGCGAGTAATCCTCAACAAGTGGGTATATCTTTACATACGCAACTGACAGGTGTATGCCTACACCACGTGCTTAAGTCGTGGCCATTTACAATTTTAAATGAGCCGAGGATATCCAGACAAGGTCGTTAACCCCCAATGTTTATTGTTATCAAGCAACACTGATTAAAACAAGATTATGCCAGTTAACCATATTCGATTAAGTGTTTTTACACCCGACCAAGTGGTAATATTTTACTGTATCCCAAGCCCGTATAAGGGGAAATAAGTTAAAAGTATTTACCTGAGCTTAAAATGCAAGATTTGTATACTCAGCCGTATAATCTACTCAAACAAGTGCAAGTATCTTTTACCGGGGCTCCTAATCTGGAACGAAGGTTTTATTAACCTATTAGATTACTAACGGTTCTTATTTAAGTTGTAAACTTAGACCGGTTAGTTTAAAGAAAGGTTTACGGTACGAGACGCTAGATTAAGCGATGACCGGATTGGAATGTGTTTTAGACCCGACAAGTATGGAGACTTGTATAAAATGGGTAAACTAAATACATTCTGGATTTTGAAGTTAAAATGATAAGATTTGACCCGTTTTGGCTAATTTATGCAAACTAGTTACATAAAGCGTATCGAACGCGTATATGCATAACGGGTAACCGGATGAGTCATGTACAAGTTCCATAAGTTATTATGCTTTAAATATGTTATGATATCAGTAGGATATCAACAATTATGCCCCCAAAATATTTTAAAACCAATTTAAGTCCCGTAAGGGCATTTTGGTCATTTTAAGATTTATAAAAGAGGTTTAAACATAAATTGATGTTCTGGTCTAAAACATTTTGTAAAAATATTTATTTTATGATGTTATAACAGTAGGATATCATACATATGTGTGGTTTATCATTTATGGCCAAACTATGCACCGTATGGGCATTTTGGTCATTTCACATATGTTTTTAAGGACAAAATTGGAAGTCTGAGTTCATGACTTGTACCTACTGTAAAAGTATTAAAATTTATTTATAAATTCAGTAGGTAACAAGTCTTGGGTGCTAAATATGGTTTTAAACCATACTATGCACCTAATTAGCGTAAAAGTCGACAATTGACGATATTTGCGATGTTTATGAAATTCTGAGATTTTGATCAGCCTTGAATGTTTAAAATATTTTTTTTTCATATAAAATCAGTAGGAAAAGGTTTGGCATGTTAATCATATGTAAATCTCATTTTATTAACAAAAAGGACATTATCGTCAATTATCGAATTTATACAAGAACTCTAAGTTATGATCAGTATATAATCTGACCCAACATTCCAAAAATCCCTAAAAATTATATCATAACAGTAGGTAATGAGCTTGGTGCCAAAATTTAGGTTTAAACATGATTTATGCACAAAAGCGTAATTTAATTATAAAAAAGTTAGATTTTACGATATCTTGCATAACATTAATTTGAGACCAGAAAATAATGTCAAAATAATTTTGACATGTTTATATATCAGTAACAAAGTTATTTGCATGACCATATATTCAAAAATCTCATTCTTAAGCTATAAGGGCATAATAGTCAAAATTTAAGCATAATAACGGAAATAAGCAAATAACTCAGATTACTAACGGACCATGTAGTATAACCTCAGAGGGTTATACTAACATATAATATGGTCACAAAGGAACCTTAAGACATAAAGATACTAAGCTAATTCGGGTCAGAACTGAACGTCAAATTAAAAGTCAACTTTTGCGACTTCCGGGTGCGAACCGAGCCTAAACTCAGAATTGTCGGGTTGAACATGTCTAGACATGTTCTAATAATATTTACCAAGTTATTAAAGTGATAAAAAAAATATTTTATAGCTTCTACATTATCAGATATGAATTTTTATTAAAAACTGACCCGTTTCACTTTTACGTTAATTACTTTGACCCGACAATTAACTAAGTAAACGTGATAATTAGGAGGTGCCCTTTTAGAACCATGGCTGGACCGTTTAAGTTTAAACTAATAGTCAAAGCATAATTGCGATAACTTTTACTTTCGGTTCTAAGACATATAAAAACTGAACTATAGAAGTTAAGAACACTTACACAAGGTCCTAGCACGAAGTTTGAACTTGGGAGGGCTTCCTTTAAGACCAGGATGCTCCAGAGAGTGCAAGCAAGATTGTAGAATTCAGATTTTTGAAATGAGCAAGTCTCAAATGTGAATGAGGGGCCTTTATATAGAAGAAGAGGATGAATTAGGATCAATCCTAGTGTCCCCAAATGTTTTTTGATGCCTCCGTGTGTCCTAGAGATTTTACAAAACCGTTTGCATGTTTTCGATTCAGAGTGCAGAAGATCCTGAAAGATTGTAGGTTTGCATGCTGGCAGCTACCAGTCACTAGCTGTAAACAGGTCTCCCCCCCGAGTCGGGCCAGGTGCAAGGGATCCTGGCGCGACACGCCTGTGATGCCCGATTCAAAAATCGTTTTGTTATTTACATTTTCAGTCCCTGCACTTACATATCTTCCATTTTTCACATTTCCAGCACTAGGGGTCCTTAAAATCAGGTTTCAAATATTCTTGGGAATAAAAGCAAGTATCGTTAAGTTCCAGATTCGCTAAAACGGTCTCCCGGGAGTAGAATTATCATATTGACACTTTCAACCCTTCTTCTTGGAATTTGCAAATTAAATCATATAATTGTACCGAAACTTCATGAAATCATTATCCGATATTCGTGAGAGTATAATAAGACATTACAAAGCCCTGGGTTCGTTAAAAGGTCACTCAGAGGTAAGAATTAACATGTTGACACGTTTAACCCCTGTGCTTTACAAACTTTCGATTTTAATCACAAACGGCTTCTTGCGTCCGAAAATTTACCTAATAAAGAATACGAACATCGTGTGAGGTCAATTGTAATACCTCGTAAAATCATGTCCAATAAAATAAAGACACGTGTCATGGAAGGTAAAACGTGTTATAAACCCGGATCAAGTGGAAAGATGAATGGTAGGATTTAAAAGTGTCGACATGTTAACTAATACGTCTGAGCGACCCATTTATAAATCCCAAACCTTAATCTATTTTATAAACATCTGATATTTAAATCCGGTTAATTCTGATAAATGCATAATTCAAATTTGCACAAGAAATGGATCCTACGAGTGGTTACGACAAATTTTACATTCAAGACTTTTTTCAAAAGAATACAAGACAACATAAGTGCATGGCAAGGCTTTCATGGCTTTTCAGAACTGACCAAGTGGCCCCATTCTGATGTTAAAGACCTTGGATTTGTATTAGCAAAGTTGCATGGCCAAAGCCTAAAAATTTACAAAATTTTGTCTTCTGAGCATTGGTTACGGACTGTATGGGATAAGGCTTACGGTCCGCAAGGACTGTAACTGGGCATTCCAGATTAGAGTTGGTTGCGGACCATATCAGGTTGGACTTACGGTCCGTAAGAGTTGGATGCGGACCTCAAGGGTTTTCACTTATGGTCCGTAAGACTGTCGCTGGCAGTTAAAAATTGGCAGTTGCCTGTTATAACCGGTTACACCGCCATAGTTGCATGGTATTCGAATTCCTGAAGCGTGGCCAACAGTTTTGCATGCCTAGGGACACCTGGGAACATCATACAACACTTGTAGACGTGTTTGGCATGATCCTATGTGATTAAAACCCCTATATAAAGAGTTCTAGTTGCAACATTATGGACTTGCACATTTGAAGATCATTCAAGGCATTCTATGGAGCTCTCTGGTCATCAAACAAGTTCCCTTAGGTTCCATAATCGTGCTTAGGACCTTTGTAAGTGTCCTTAACCTCTCTAATTCAGTATTAGTTAGTTTAATGACCAAAAGTCAAACCCGTCGTAATTAAGGTTTGACTTAGTGATTAGTAACTAATGGTCCAGTCAATTCTCGAATTGAAAGTAGCTATGAGTTGGTAATTATGTGGGTAATAAACCCTTAAAAGGGTACCCTCTAATTCCCACTCTAACTAGGTCAATTGTCGGGTCAAAGTTAATTATAAAAAGTCAACAGAAAACAAATTTTCGCATAAACACATAATTAACAATGTAGAAGCTATGAAACCTGTTTTATCACTCATATAACTTGGTAATCAATGTAAGAACATGTCTAAACATGTTCAACCCGACAATTTTCGGTTTAAGCTCGGTTCGGAACCGAAAGTCGCAAAAGTAGACTTTTGCTTTGACTTTTAGTTCTGACCCAATGTAGCATATTTAGAAATGCCTTAGAGCTCTTTTAGGACTAGGTTATAGGTTAGTATAACCCTCTGAGGTTATACAACTTGGTGCATTAGTTATTCGATTCATGTACATGTTTCCGTTATATGCCTAAATATTGACCATAATGCCCTTTTGACCTTAAAACGAGATTTTTGAAAATGTGAGAGGACAAAAACCTTTATTGCTGATTTATAAACTTGTCCTAAAAATTTGACATCAGTTTGAGGTCTAGATTAGGAGTTATGCTCAATATCGTAATTAAGAAGCTTTTTATTAATTAAACGGCGTAATTAGCATAAAGCCTATCTAAACCCAAATTTTGACACCAAACATTTTACCCACTGATATAAAATAATATTTTGGGATTTTTGAAGAGTTTTATTTATTTTTAAGCTGAGCATAACATAGGGTTCTTGCTATAATCCGATAAATGTCGGTTATACCCTTTTCTTGAATAAAATGAGTTTTACATAATATTTTGATGCCAAACTTTTTGATACTGATTTTATATGATAAATAAAAAAAATTAACTTTATAAACTGATCAAAAACTCAGATTTCCTATTTAAACCTGAAAATCGCTTAAAACCGACTTTTACGCGTTTTAAGCGCATAGTATGGGTTAAAACTATTTTTGGCATATAAAACTTAATACCTACTGATGTTTTAAGTAAATTTTTATAATTAAACAGTAAGCAAAAGTTTTGAACTCAGAATTCTAATTTTGACCTTTAAAGCTTATGTGAAATTACCAAAATACCCCTACGGTGCATAGTTTGGTTATAAAAGGTAAATTTCACATATATGCAATACCCTACTGTTATGAATTATAAAAATAAATATTTTTTACTGATTATATCAGACCTGAAACTCAGGTTAGTATTTAAACTCTTTTATAACCTTTAAAATGACCAAATTACACCTACGGGGCATAATTTGAGTTTAAATCCATTTTGGGCATAATGGAAGGTATCTTACTGATATCACAACATATTTAAGGCATATTAACTTAGGAAACCTGTTCATGACTCATTTGGTTACCCGTTACGCATTATTCGCTTTCGGTGCGGTTTATGTAACTAGTTTGCATAAATTAGCCGAAACGGGTCAAACCTTATCGTTTTTATCTCAAAATCCAGAATGTGTTTAGTTTACCCATATCATACAAGCATGGTTGCAGAAATCGGCCTAGGCGGCCGATTAATCGGTGCCTAGGCCCTAGGCGGCCACTTACTGCCTAATTTTGAGCTAGTCGGTCAATTAATCGGCCATGGTCAAAGGCGGTACCTAGGCGGTCAAAAATCGAATTAATCGGACTATATTAGGTGGTCAAAATCGGTCCTAGGCGGTCAAAATTGGTCAAAATCGGTCAAAATCGGTCAAAATCGGTCAAAATCGAACCATACTATCTGAAACTTGAAGTATTTATGTGAATTTTGAAGTATTATTTTTATATTATTGGGTATATATATATATATAATTTTGAAAAAATACATATAAAAATCCCATTCCGATTAATCCCTAGGCGGTACCTCACCGCCCGACTAGCGCCTTCTACAACATTGCATACAAGTATACAAACTTGCCGGGTCTAAACCATACTCAAATCCGATCATCGATTAATTGTGCGTTTTGAACCGTATACCTTTCTTTAAAACTAACCGGTCTAAGTTTAAACTTAAGTAAGACCCGTTAGGAATCTAATAGGTTAATTAAAACCTTCGTTCCAGATTTAGGAGACCAGTAAAAGATACTTGCACTTGCTGATTTGTACGGCTGGGATAAATTTGTATAATTTGCTCAGGTAAATACTTTTAACTTATTTTCCTTTATACGGACTTGGGGTACGGTATATAAAATACCGCTTGGTCGGGCGTTGAATTTTTAATCATATGAAGGTTAATTTATTGAGATGACCCGTTTAAACTGTTTTGTTTGCTCAAAGCCTTTGGGGGGTTAATGACCATGTCCCGGATATCCTTGGCATCATTCATTGAAATGGCCACGACCTAAGCACGGGGTGTAGGCATACACCTGACGGTGCATGTATATATATAAAAAGGTATAACCGACGGAATTGAGATTAACAAGCCGCGGGATTTGTGCCTATAAAAGATTATTTTGTGCCTTGTGCATTCAAATAATTATCCCTGAACGTATAACGAACATGTAATTCTTTTACAAGTTTATATATAAATAATTATCCCAAGTTATAAAAGATTATTTTGTGCCTTGTGCATTCAAATCAATTTTCTTAAACATTTTCAAAATAAGTCAGTTAATTGTATTTACCAGTGTAAACTGACGTATTTTCCAAAAAGGCTAAGTGCAGGTACTAAACGGAATAGGCTGGCTACTCCTAGCATCAATAAAGAGTCTTGCAAGCTTAGATGTTATTAAATCTGTTGAACAATGATCTTTTGAACTTTGATCCGCCCGTGGATCCTTACGACCGTTATTGTAATACACTTGATATTACTTTTTATTCGGTTTGTAATGATTTTATCTTTCGGCTTCCGCTGTGTATTAAACTGTGATAATATAAATTATCTATGATAACAACTACGTCACAATACTCCCCACCGGGTCCACCGGTAATACGTGGAAATATCTGGGTGTGAGAGGTTGGTATCAGAGCCAACGTTGAGTGAATTAAACACTAGCCTTTTTGTGTTTGATCTCAATGACACAGTTTGCACATTCCTCGACTTTCGAGTCTAGACAAAGAACTTAGGACTAATTCTGACTTATTTTGTTTTGTCCTTCATTGTTTCTTTTGTTATTTCTGTTGTTTGTTTTGACAGGACCTACAAAAATGCCGCCCAGAATCCGAGGAAGAGGTAGAGGCAAGGGGCCATTCATCGCCCCCAACGATCACGAAGCTGGGCCTTCACACCGGCGAACTCCATCAGACTCTTTAAGCAAAAGTCCTCAGGAAAACTGGAGGACCTCTTTAGAACCCGCAAGGCGTTCAGTCTCACTGAGCTCCTCACCTTCTTACCTAAATTCTTTCGGGCCTCAGTCGGAGAACGAGCCCCATAACTCACATCACTCTTATATAGCCTTTCAAAACCCCAACTCACCCTTCAACGACCCAACACCCTACTTCCAAAGCCGGTTCAACCCGGCAAACCTAATTGAAGAGCCAATGGGTTATAACCCGTTGGGACCGGAGGACCATTTCTCCATGGATATGGAAGAGGATCCGAAACTTGCCGAGCCGCCAACCGGAACACCTACTCACCCCATCGAGATTTTGGATGGGTCACCCTTTCTTGGATCACCTTATAGTGGTCCCGACAGCTACGAGGCGAGGTTTAACCAATACGACTGGGTGTTTACTCCCAGTTACCACTCATCACAGCAGCAGCAGGATCCCTCGGAGGATTCGCGTTTTGTAGCGGTTACTCCGCCACCACCACCAGTACAGCAACAACCTCTAGAGCCACCGAGGCGTAGAAGATCAACCACACGGATGTCCATGATAGGGGGAGTCCGTATCAGCACCCCTCTGCATTCAAGTGGCAGCCATTACCCGCCACTATACGAAGACCCACAAATGGGTGGGCCTTTAAACCCTGTTTCTGAGGTGGAGTCTGCGCTAGTCGCACCGCCACCAGTGGATTATGGTAACCCGATTCCTGCATACGCCGGATCAGCGGCGTACAACCCATTTGAGCAGCCGGCCCATACCAACTACAATTACGCTGAAGTTGACCCATATCTGGTAGCTGCAAACTACAATGCTCTTCATCCAGAAGGGCCCTATGGAGGTCCCTGGACGACTGGATACCCGACCTATGGGTACCAATACCCGCCACCTCCTCAACCTCTGCAACATCAGCAGCCGCCGCAGCCGCCTCTGTTATCGCCACCGCAGCAACAGGAGATTCTACAAAGGTTGAGCCAGGTGGAACAAGAGGTTCGGGAGGAGCGTAGAAACAACCAGGGATTTCTTAAAGGTTTGGCAAGCTTAATCAAGGGGAAGAGTAAGAAGGATCATTAAATCCTTTATTTGTTTATTTGTAGTTCTTCAATGTTAAATAAAGTCCCTGCGTGGACATCTGTTTCTGTAATCAGTCCCTACGAGGACTTGTCTTTCCAGTTAGCCCCTGCGTGGGCATGTCTTTTCTGTTTAAGCTCCTGTGTGGGCAGGTTATTTGTGTTAAGTCCCGTTTAGGGCAAAATGTTTTTTTCTTCTAAATTTTAGTGGCATGTTATCATTTAAATTTTATTTTGTCATTAAATGCATAAATGTAATGTGTATGAAATAAATAAATAAATCCACAAATATGTCATTCCTTTTATAAGATCTACCTTTAAATATTAAATAAGAATCTTAAAAAGGTATAACCTAGCCTGCATGTCATTATAGACCTGGCCATAATGGTAAAACCTGTTTAAAAAGATTCAAACCCTTGTTAACATCTGAAAACATGTTAACACTCCTGGCAGATGTGATTCGTTAAAATCACACATGTCATTTTTATATTAGATTATTCCAATTCCTTCTTTATTATTAAACATCCATTTGTGATGTAATGCCTACGGGCCATAATTATTGTCATATAAGACAAAAGACAGTCATAGCCTACAACTCCCTGTCAAGAAAGGTAATGAACTATGATTCAAGCCTTAGTACCTCGATCCTATAAGATCTTGACTTATAATTTAAATGTGACCATGTGACTTGGCCTTTTGTGCCATTATTATATTTAATTATAACTAAGGATTATTGATGAAAGATCCTGAATGAAATACTAAACAAATTAACCAATATGGTTCTTTAATACCATGGTTAATAGATTAATAAGATGACAAATCTATTATATACCTCTGAGAAATTATTGTCATCATTTTATGTAGCAATCAAACTACATGGCAGAGTCTGAAGAAATCAACAGTCACCCAAGGGAAAATCATGATACCACCAGGATCAACGTAACTGGTGCGGAACTTCAAGCATTGATCGATAATGCTGTCACCAAGGCCATACATAGGTAGTTTAATGAGTCAAGTGGTACTCGGAGCAAGACCTCATCTGTACCCCATTCTAAACCTAAGACTCACTCTGAGGCTCATAGCAAGCCGCCTCCTAAACATAATGGATCAAGGAGGGATGACGATCATCACTCCTCAAATCAGCATAGTGTTCCGTCGAAGAAGATTGAGCTCAAACAAGAACCACGTGGAAGGTCCTGTACATATAAGTATTTCGTCTCCTGCAAACCCAGGGATTTCACTGGGAAAAGGGGGCTATCGAATGCATGACGTGGTTAGACGAGATGGACACCGTAGTTGATATCAGCGGTTGCGCTGATAGGGATGTTGTGAAGTTTGTATCTCAGTCATTTAAAGGAGAAGCACTAGCTTGGTGGAGGTCTCTGATCCAAGCTACTGGAAAAGTCCATTTGTATGGCATGTCTTGGGAGCAATTCGTTACTCTCATCAAAGAAAATTACTGCCCTCAACATGAGGTTGAGAAGATCGAGACCGACTTCCTGACATTAGTTATGAAGAATTTAGACTGTCAGGCGTACCTTACGAGTTTTAATACTATGTCTCGATTGGTTCCATATTTGGTGACACCGGAACCAAAACGGATAGCCCGTTTCATTGGGGGTTTAGCCCCGGAGATCAAAGCCAATGTGAAGGCATCTCGACCGACTACCTTTAGATCTGTAGCCGATCTGGCACTATCGCTTACCCTTGATGCGGTCAGGCAGAGATCGCTGAGAAATTCTGATATAGTGAAAAGGAAACGTGAGGATGAAAACTCACACCGATCAAACAAGAAACACAAAGGGAACTCTGATCACAAGAAGAGTTCCGGGTTTAGAAAGGATGATCAGCAGTCGGGCGAGAAGTCCAAATGCAAGATCTGTAAGAAGCGCCATTTAGGGAGGTGCAAATACAAGTCAAAATCCCAATCACAGCCGAGGGTTTGTGGGATTTGTAAGTCAAATGAGCACAAGACGATAGAGTGCAAGAAGATAAAAGATGCAACGTGCTATAACTGTAATGAGAAGGGGCACATCAAGTCCAACTGCCCTAAGTTTGCCAAAAAGCCTGAAGAAGTCAAAAAGACCAATGCAAGGGTCTTTCGAATGGATGCACGAGAAGTCGTCCAGGATGATAATGTGATAACAGGTACCTTCCTTATAAATGATGTTTATGCAAGGGTGTTATTTGATTCGGGTGCGGATAAGTCATTCGTAGATAATAAGTTTTGTAAGTTGTTGAATTTACTTGTTAAAACCCTAAGCGTGAAATATGAAGTAGAGTTGGCCGATGGTACCTTAGAAACTGCCTCAACTATGCTAGATGGATGTTTTATATCCATTAGGAACCACCCCTTTCCGTTATCCTTGCTTCCTTTGAAACTAGCTGGATTCGACATAGTAATAGGCATGGATTGGTTATCTCATAACCAAGCCCATATTGTTTGTGACAAGAAACAAGTGGTGATCAAGACTCCATATGGTGAGCCACTTACCATACAAGGAGATACTCAGTATGGGTTGCCTAAGCAAGTGTCTGTGCTTAAGGCATCAAGGTGTATGAAGAAAGGTTGTGTCATCTACATGGCACAAGTAACTATTGATGAACCAAAACCAAAGATTGAAGACATCCCCATCATTTCTGAATACCCTGACGTATTTCCTGAAGAACTACCTGGTTTACCACCAGATAGGCAAGTGGAGTTCAGAATCGACATTATACCAGGGGCATCACCTGTTGCAAGAGCACCTTACCGTTTAGCCCCAACTAAGATGAAGGAGTTAAGAACCCAACTGGATGACTTATTAGCAAAGGGATTTATTAGACCTAGCTCATCTCCTTGGGGAGCACCAATTCTGTTTGTAAAGAAGAAAGATGGATCAATGCGGTTGTGCATTGATTATCGTGAGCTAAACAAGGTTACAATCAAGAACAGATATCCTTTGCCCAGGATCGACGATCTGTTCGATCAACTGCAAGGAGCAAGTTACTTCTCTAAGATTGACTTGAGGTCAAGCTATCATCAGCTGAAGGTTAGAGATGAAGATGTGCACAAGACTGCATTTAGAACTCGCTATGGTCACTACGAGTTCTTGGTGATGCCTTTTGGGCTCACTAATGCACCAGCAGCATTCATGGACCTCATGAATCGCGTTTGCAAACCCTATTTAGACAAGTTTGTCATTGTCTTCATTGATGACATTCTTATTTATTCAAAGAATCAGGCTGACCATGAGAAGCACCTTCGGTGTATTCTTAAACTTCTTCAGCAAGAGAAGCTTTATGCTAAGTTCTCTAAATGCGAGTTTAGGCTTCGTGAAGTCCAATTCCTTGGACATATGGTTAGTGAGCATGGTATCTAGGAGGATCCCGCTAAGATTGAGGCTATCATGAATTGGCAAGAGCCGAAGACGCCCACAGAGATTCGCAGCTTCTTAGGCCTGGCAGGATACTACAGGCGTTTTATTGAGAATTTCTCAAGGATTGTAGCACCCCTAACTTCGTTGACTAGGAAGAATATTAAGTTTGATTGGGGTCCTAAGCAACAAGAATCCTTCGACATTCTTAAACAGAAGTTAAGCAATGCTCCTGTGTTGACATTACCTGAAGGAATTAAAGAATTTGTGGTTTACTGCGACGCATCGCACATTGGCATGGGATGTGTGCTAATGCAGAAAGGTAAAGTTATTGCATACGCTTCCCGACAATTAAAAGTGCACGAGAAGAATTACACCACCCACGATTTGGAGTTGGGTGCCGTTGTGTTTGCACTGAAACTTTGGAGGCATTATTTATATGGTATCAAGTTTGTGATCTATTATGATCACAAGAGCCTTCAACATCTGTTTAATCAGAAGGATCTGAACATGAGGCAGCGACGATGGATGGAGAGACTGAATGATTATGATTGTGAAATCCGATACCATCCAGGTAAGGCAAATGTGGTCGCCGATGCCTTAAGTAGGAAAGAAAGGGTGAAGCCCATAAGAATCAATGCCAAGAGCATTGAATTAAAGAACAATTTAAATGAAAGATTGTTAGTTGCTCAGAAGGAAGCTGTGTTAGAAGCTAACTATCCAAATGAAAAATTGGGAGTAACTGCTGAACAGTTATCATACGGCAAGGATGGAATCCTAAGATTGAATGGACGAATATGGGTTCCGATCTATGGAGGACTTCGGGATGTTATCCTTCAAGAAGCCCACAATTCTAAGTATTCTGTTCATCCTGGAAGTGATAAGATGTACCAGGATTTGAAGGAAAATTACTGGTGGATAGGTTTGAAGGAATCCATAGCCACTTATGTGGCTAAATGTTTGACATGCGCTCAGGTAAAAGCCGAACACCAGAAACCGTCAGGTTTGCTGCAACAGCCTGAACTTCCCACCTGGAAGTGGGAAATGGTAACTATGGATTTTATCACCAAGTTACCAAAGACAAAGCGAGGAAATGATACTATTTGGGTTATAGTGGATAGACTGACTAAGTCAACGCACTTCCTACCTATTAAAGAAACACATAGCTCAGATAAATTAGCCCAGCTGTACGTGGACGAGATTGTATCTCTCCACGGAGTGCCAGTGTCTATCATCTCTGATAGGGATACAAGGTATACATCGCATTTCTGGAAAAGCTTTCAGCAATCCCTAGGCACTCGATTAAATTTCAGCACTGCATATCACCCTCAGACGGATGGTCAAAGTGAACGTACTATACAGACACTCGAGGATATGCTACGAGCTTGTGTTATTGACTTGGGAGGAAGTTGGGATGATCATCTTCCATTAATCGAATTTTCATACAATAATAGTTATCATTCCAGTATTCAAGCTGCACCTTTTGAAGCTTTGTATGGAAGAAAGTGCAGAACGCCCGTTTGTTGGGCAGAAGTTGGAGATGTCCAACTCACGGGACCTGATATAGTCCTGGAGACGACAGACAAGATAGTACAGATAAGAGATCGCCTCAAAGCTGCTAGAGATAGGCAGAAAAGCTACGCAGATAAAAGGCGTAAACCTCTGAAATTCGAGGTTGGTGACAAAGTGTTACTGAACGTATCACCCTAGAAAGGGGTAATGCGATTTTGCAAGAGAGGCAAGTTAAGCCCAAGATATATAGGACCATTCGAGATCATCGAATGTGTCGGAACAGTGGCTTACAAGTTAAGCCTGCCTGAAGAACTCAGTGGAATTCATAATGTATTCCACATCTGCTATCTGAAGAAATGTCTAGCTGATGAATCACTAGTCATACCACATACGGATGTGCACATAGATGAGAGCCTGAAGTTTGTTGAGAAACCTTTGTCGATCGAGGATCGACAGGTTAAGAAGCTTCGAAGGAAGCAGGTACCAATAGTAAAGGTTAAATGGGATGCCCGTAGAGGTCCCGAGTATACGTGGGAGGTAGAGTCCACAATGAAAGAGAAGTACCCTCATTTATTTCAGTAAATCTCCAGGACGAGATTTCTTTTAAGGGGGTAAGGATGTAACACCTCGTAAAATCATGTCCAATAAAATAAAGACACGTGTCATGGAAGGTAAAACGTGTTATAAACCCGGATCAAGTGGAAAGATGAATGGTAGGATTTAAAAGTGTCGACATGTTAACTAATACCTCTGAGCGACCCATTTATAAATCCCAAACCTTAATCTGTTTTATAAACATCTGATATTTAAATCCGGTTAATTCTGATAAATGCATAATGTGACACCTGTGTCACTGCGACCATCAAACAAATACCAAACCAATGAAATATTGTATTTCATACTTTGGACTTGTATAAATATGTGTATCTTTTGCACATATCAACTCTTGTTCGATTTCAAGCTCTAAATCGCTTTCTTGAAGGTTATACGCGCGCTGATGCGTAAATATAACCAGTTTAATGCAACAAACACTCCGGAATAGTGACATATACTTAACATACCTTAAATAACCTTTACATAACTTAGAAATAAGTTTTGAAGGCTTTGGTATGGCAAAAACAAGTTAATTCGCTTACAGGGACTAAACTTGACAAACTGCGAAAGTATGCCAATTTGAACTGTAACGAACATTCCGGAACATGACCATAAGTTAAACATAACATAAATATCCTTTACATAGCTTAGAAATAGGCTTTGAGGTGTTCGGTATGCTAAACTAAACTTTTGGGTCATTCAGGGACTAAAAGCCTCAAAAAGTGCACAAGTTTGCACTTTCGCGCATAACTTACGTTCTGAATACCTCCGGACATCCAAAAATTTATGTAAGCACTAAAATATTTTATTTTAGTGTTTGGCATAAGAAAAATCCATTCGTCGCGCAATTTGGATCGTTTTTCGCGCTTATGCGCATTCCGTCGTAATTAACCGAACATCGCGATCGTACGACCAAACGAACCGACATCCGAGATATTTTTGAGCATGTTTTGAGTTCCCTATACTTTAACTTCATTTTATAGCCTTGAAATGAGGTTAATGGGGTTCAAACGCATCGAAAATAGCTTAAAAGGGCTGCAGGGACCATTTATGCCATTTTTGAAACTTTGCTGAATATGGTACATGGTGGCGTAGCGCGAGCCCTAAAGGCTTTTACCGTCGCGCTACGCGAGCGCCTAAGCTGAACAGAAATTTTAGAAACATTGCATCCGGTCCATTTTCACTTTCGCACACGGTTTTGGGCAATACCATGGGCTCAAATGGTTTTCTAAAACCAGGGTTTTGAGGTGGAGGGTTGAGATTGAAGCACGGTTAACGAGGAACGATCTTAACGGCTCTACGAATCCTATAAATACCCCTTGCCTTCACTTGCCAAAACCCACAAGAATCTTGATTTGAGAAGCTCTAAGTTGAAACCTTTGTTTCATACCTGAGCTACTTGGATCGAGATTAGCATTCGGGGACCCTTTGTAAGTATTCCTTCGTTCTTTTATTGCTTTTCGAGTCCGAAAGTCAAACTTTGTTTGACTTTCTGCATTGACCAATTTATGGTCAATGCGATTTGAACTTCGCAACGTGATTGTAATCACGATGGTTATAGTCCCTTGTGACTATGCCTACTGATTACCACATTGTCTAGGGTCGTAAAGGTAAGCGATCTAATAAATCGCTTATACCTTCGAACCCGACCCATTTGGTCGATCATTAGGATCCGACCAAGCACATTAGGTGACCATAGTATATAGGGAATAACCTTCCGAGGTTATACCTTATGGTCACATCGTTTGAGTAGTTGTATGATAGGTAGTATATATGCCTTAGGTAAATTACCAAAATACCCCTTTGACGCCAGAATTCATTTTAAACATATGTGACATAACTTTTGACATCTAAACTGATTGGGCGACAATATTAGACATGATAAGGCATATTCTACTTGTCATAGGACTAGTTAGGCGGTCCGAACGCGTTTCACGCGAACGACGCGTTAAAGTAGCATAAGCTACCTAAACGGGTCGTAATGGGTCGTAAGCACTTAGATTAGGTTTCATTTAGTATGTAGGCTTTGTTAAACCATATTACACAAGTCTCCATACTCGTTTGGTTTACGAACCCTCATTCTATCCGATCCTCCGATTTAGGTCCGGTTTATTAACATAGTTACCTATATTAGGTGCCGTTTGATATCCGTGATCTCTAGCATTGTTTGGTTGTTACTCAAGGACTACTAAGCAATCTCAAGTGAGTACATAGACCCCTCTTTTACTATTTTCAAACTGTTTTGGGGTGAAACACATGTGCCTACTTGTTACTTTCATGTTTTCCTGTTTTCACATCATATACTTGCTATGTTTATTAGTACATTTATAGTACATGATTTCAATACATTTTATGCTATGCATGCCCATTGTGTGCATACTTAGTACATCACTTTACAATACATTTCATGCTATGTACGCCCATTGTGTGCATACTTAGTACATTGTTTTACATTACACTTATGCTATGTATGTCCATTACGTGCATACTTAGTACATTGTTTTACATTGCATTTCTGTTGCATATGCTCATCCAGCATATGAACACATTATACTACATTTTGAACCGTTGTAACCATTTGACTATATGAACCGTTTGTAACTATTGAACCGTGTGAACCAGTTGTATCTGTTGACATGATTTACATTTGACAATAGACATTTGACTATACATAAACATTTCTACAATTGTTAAACATTTCATCTTGATGGTTTGGTTTGAGTAAGTGATTTAAGTAACGAGGCGTATGTAATATGATACAAGCACGGTGGATACGCCGCTGGTACTTCCTATATATAAGTGTTTGTATGGTATCACATATTGTAGCGTTATTTGAATCATTTCAATTTGAGACATATAACATTTTATACAAATAACATACTTTTCACAAGACATTGATTTACAAACAACTTACCTTATACAAACTCATTTTACATGGTTATTCATTTAACCATACATTATTCACTTATTTATACATATCATCTGGTCTTATCGTTTTTCAAATGATTTACAAGACAAAGCAAATTACAAGGTTCATGACTAAACATTTTCTCAAACATAAGTCATGAATTCTGTTTTCACAAAACCTATGTATCTCACAGGCATTTTTATGCTGACGTACCTATTTTCACATGTGTTTTCAGGAGATGATGCATAGGACTTATCAAGACATACTTAGGCGGACCTGTGCCTTAGTGACTTAAAACGAGACAAGAACTAGTTAATTTATGTTATGTACTCGTTAGTTCTTGTTTAAAACAATGTAAACTTTCATGTTTGATTAATAAAACGAAACTTCAATTGCCATGGATTTGAAACAATTAATTCTGTTACAACACTCCCCGACGTTTCCGCCACGTTTTGTATGTTCTACGTGGTCGGGGTGTGACATAAAAGTTGGTATCAGAGCCAATGGTTATAGGGAATTAGGTTATTAGTAATACTTTGACCTAGTCTATAACCTTTCTAGGACCCTAACGTGAGTTCACTTGCGTTTAGTCATAAAACAATACCGTCACCTATCCTTAGGCGACGACCACAACAAGAACATAAATTTCAAAACCGCTTTGAAAACTAATCATCTGTTCTAGGATGATTGATTACTAGGTTTTGAACCCTCTGTTATAAGGTTTTGAACCCCTTTGAATTTTCAAAACTCTCGTCAAAGTTTTGGGTCCTAAATAGTGTGAACACGTGCAAACTGGAAGAGTGAATGCCTGTACCCTGGGTTTTCTGTCTAAGGCTAGAGTGTTCGTACAAATCCACATAATCGGACCAGTCACTCTTACCTGGGAACTCTTGGGGTGAGTGTCCACTTATAGGCGAGCATGTCTTCGCGATACACTATAAGGATCTATTTGCTTTGATTCAGCCTTTGTGTTGTTTGTTTGCTTTGTGGTTCAAACAAATGACCATCAACCATGAGTATGGTCGGTAATTGTAACATCCTATTCTTACCCAATGCCATTTCATTTGTTTTCTTTCTTGTTTCTCTTTTAGAATGCCATTTCAATGTAGAAGCTATGAAACCTGTTTTATCACTCATATAACTTGGTAATCAATGTAAGAACATGTCTAAACATGTTCAAACCGACAATTTTTGGTTTAAGCTCGGTTCGGAACCGAAAGTCGCAAAAGTAGACTTTTGCTTTGACTTTCAGTTCTGACCCAATGTAGCATATTTTAGAAATTCCTTAGAGCTCTTTTAGGACCAGGTTATAGGTTAGTATAACCCTCTGAGGTTATACAACTTGGTTCATTAGTTATTCGATTCATGTACATGTTTCCGTTATATGCCTAAATATTGACCATAATGCCCTTTTCACCTTAAAACGAGATTTTTGAAAATGTGAGAGGACAAAAACCTTTATTACTGATTTAAAACTTGTCCTAAAAATTTGACATCAGTTTGAGGTCTAGATTAGGAGTTATGCTCAATATCGTAATTAAGAAGCTTTTTATTAATTAAACGACGTAATTAGTATAAAGCCTATCTAAACCCAAATTTTGACACCAAACTTTTTACCCACTGATATAAAATAATATTTTGGGATTTTTGAAGAGTTTTATTTATTTTTAAGCTGAGCATAACATAGGGTTCTTGCTATAATCCGATAAATGTCGGTTATACCCTTTTCTTGAATAAAATGAGTATTACATAATATTTTGATGCCAAACTTTTTGCTACTGATTTTATATGAAAAATAAAAAAAAAGGTAAATTTCACATATATGCAAAATACCCCTACGGTGCATAGTTTGGTTATAAAAGGTAAATTTCACATATATGCAATACCCTACTGTTATGACTTATAAAAATAAATATTTTTTACTGATTATATCAGACCTGAAACTCAGGTTAGTATTTAAACTCTTTTATAACCTTTAAAATGACCAAATTACACCTACGGGGCATAATTTGAGTTTAAATCCATTTTGGGTATAATGGAAGGTATCTTACTGATATCACAACATATTTAAGGCATATTAACTTAGGAAACATGTTCATGACTCATTTGGTTACCCGTTACGCATTATTCCCTTTCGATGCGGTTTATGTAACTAGTTTGCATAAATTAGCCGAAACGGGTCAAACCTTATCGTTTTTATCTCAAAATCCAGAATGTGTTTAGTTTACCCATATCATACAAGTATACAAACTTGTCGGGTCTAAACCACACTCAAATCCGGTCATCGCTTAATTGTGCGTTTTGAACCGTATATCTTTCTTTAAAACTAACCGGTCTAAGTTTAAACTTAAGTAAGACCCGTTAGGAATCTAATAGGTTAATTAAAACCTTCGTTCCAGATTTAGGAGACCAGTAAAAGATACTTGCACTTGCTGATTTGTACGGCTGGGATAAATTTTTATAATTTGCTCAGGTAAATACTTTTAACTTATTTTCCCTTATACGGGCTTGGGGTACGGTATATAAAATACCGCTTGGTCGGGCGTTGAATTTTTAATCATATGAAGGTTAATTTATTGAGATGACCCGTTTAAACTGTTTTGTTTGCTTAAAGCCTTTGGGGGGATAATGACCATGTCCCGGATATCCTTGGCATCATTCATTGAAATGGCCATGACCTAAGCACGGGGTGTAGGCATACACCTGACGGTGCATGTATATATATAAAAAGGTATAACCGACGGAATTGAGATTAACTCGCCGCATGATTATATCATGTGGTGTGTCTATTAATCTTTAACCCGGTATTCAGCCCGGGCTACTGAACGTATAATGAATATGTAATTCTTTTACAAGTTTATATATAAATAATTATCCCAAGTTATAAAAGATTATTTTGTGCCTTGTGCATTCAAATCAATTTCTTAAACATTTTCAAAATGAGTCAGTTAATTGTATTTACCAGTGTAAACTGACCTATTTTCCAAAAAGGCTAAGTGCAGGTACTAAACGGAATAGGCTGGCTACTCCTAGCATCAATAAAGAGTCTTGCAAGCTTAGATGTTATTAAATCTGTTGAACAATGATCTTTTGAACTTTGATCCGTGTCACGGCCCCCGTCCCGGTGTGACCCGGTCCAGGAGCCGCGGGACAGAAACCCGTGGTATTTATTAATTAAGTCGACATCGGAAGTTTAACAGGATCTTTTTAAACTTTAAAATGCCCACTTATTTCATTTCATAATTTGAGACAACCCCCGTAATTTACAATAGAGGAATTTCACGAAGGAAATTCCCTGTTTCACAAAACATGTTTATTTATTTAATTGAGCCACCACTTCAAGCTTTATTAATGCTCCGTAGCACTTTTCCTTGATTCATAGTAGGTCGCCTGAAACATGTTTAAAAATATTTTGTCAGCGGGGAAATACTGGCGAGTCATTCAGGTTAAACAAAACGACACATTAGTTATGAATTACAGCATAAGAGCGATTACAATGGCTACTATCTTATTTTTATCTGGCGCCGTGTCACACCCTGGTGACGATGGTCATACCACTATTGGGTCCTTTCACCCAAGTAGTGATGATTATCACTGTTAGGTTGATGAACCTAACCGTGAGAAATTAGTAATGTGCACAATACCCCACTAGCTAGTGATTCAAGATAACCACGACTTAATCCCTGTAATTATAACTTTGGAAAATAGTTGGAGTATTGTAAAACACTTTTAATAAAAAGAGAATGACTCACATTGCAAGTTTAGTTGGGCAGAGTTTAGCCTACTGATAAGCCTGATAACCTAATTTAAACAACAATGCACACGAAACTAGGTCAGTAACTTAATACAACCCGTTACGATAAGCTCACGAAATCAAAACCTTCACGACGAATGACAAAGGCATAGCCCAATTACAGGCAGCACTTAAACATCCATCGGATTAGTTTCAATCGATCGGACATTATATTGTAGCAGTGATCGAGTTATTACCCTGTACTCGTAGCAGCGTTTCCCTACTTAGAAATTCGAATTTGATCAGTTTCTTTCGTTTTTTGATTGAAATTTCGAACACAGATGAACTGCTCATGCACCAGCAATTTATAGCAAATTTTTGGGTTTTACGCGGCCCGCGTAAACCCTAGCCTGACTCTTACGCGGCCCACGAGAGCCCCTAGTCTACGTGTAGGGCTAGCGTGTCATCAGTAGGGTTGCCACGTGTGTGACACGTGGCCTGGAACGCTTATCCGGTCAACAACACTTTGACGCGGCCCGCGTGAACTCCAGAAATCTTGTTTTCTTGGTTTTTCATGCACATTAGGGTTTCAGGGGTCCGGGTTTTCACTTACGGGTCGTTTTTGGAAAATTTTGCAGGTCCTTACATCCTCCCCACCTTATTTAAAATCTCGTCCTCGAGATTCATTGAAATAAGTGAGGATATTTTCGCTTCATCTCCGATTCTAGCTCCCAGGTGTATTCGGGTCCTCTTTTTGAATTCCACCTGACTTTGACCAGTATCAATCTTTTGTGTTTGAGAAACTTGACCTTTCTGTCTTCTATCTGGAGTGGTTTCTCTACGAACTTCAATTTTTCATTCACCTGTATGTCTTGAAGAGAGACTACTAGCGATTCATCCGATAGACATTTCTTGAGGTTAGATACATGAAATACATCATGTACTCCTGCTAGTTCTTCTGGTAGTTGTAAGCGATAGGCGACTGGTCCTATTCTCTGGATTACTGGGAATGGTCCTACGTATCTTGGACTTAGTTTTCCTTTCTTACCGAACTGAACTACTCCTTTCCAAGGAGAAACTTTCAAGAGTACCTTGTCTCCAACTTGAAATTCTAGTGGCTTGCGTCGATTGTCTGCATAACTCTTCTGGCGATCTCGAGCCGCCTTTAGTCTTTCCTAGATTTGAGTAATCTTGTCGGTGGTTTCTTGTACGATCTCGGGACCTGATAACTGACTTTCTCCTATTTCTGCCCAGCAAACTGGAGTTCGACACTTTCGTCCATACAGTGCTTCAAACGGGGCAGCTTCGATGCTTGAATGGTAACTATTGTTATAGGAGAATTCAATTAAGGGTAGGTGGTCATCCCAGTTTCCACCAAAATCTATTACACATGCCCTGAGCATGTCTTCCAGGGTTTGGATCGTCCTTTCACTTTGTCTGTCTGTTTGGGGATGGTAAGCCGTACTTAAATTTAGTCGGGTTCCCATTGCTTCCTGGAAACTAGTCCAGAAATGAGAAGTGAAACGACTATCCCTATCCGATACAATAGAGAGTGGGACTCCATGTAAGGATACTACCTCGTCTACGTATAAGTTGGCTAATCTTTCCATGCTAAAGGTTTCCTTCATGGGTAGAAAATGAGCTGATTTGGTTAATCGATCCACAATTACCCAAATCGCATCGTTACCTTTTATGGTTTTGGGTAACTTGGTAACAAAGTCCATGGTTATGAGCTCCCATTTCCATATAGGCATTTCTAATTGTTGGAGTAACCCTGAAGGTTTCTGGTGTTCTGCCTTAACTTGTGAACAAGTTAGACACTTAGATACATATCTAGCTATACCCTTCTTCATTCCTATCCACCAGAAGTTATTCCTTAAATCTTGGTACATCTTATTATTACCAGGATGCATGGTATACCTAGATTTATGGGCTTCTTCTAAGATCTTATTTCTTAACTCTCCCTGTTTAGGTACCCAAATCCTTTTCTTGTGGAATCTCCAAATTCCATCACTTCCTTGCTCTAATTCTGTTATTCGTCCTTTCATTCCTTCAGCATTATCCTTGATTGCTGTTTCCTGGACATTCTTCAGTTGTTCCATTAAATCTAACTGTAGATTTAATCTAAGAGCACGAACTCGCTTTTGCTTTTCATGATACTTACGACTTAAGGCATCTGCTACTACATTTGCCTTTCCTTCGTGATATTGAATATCACAGTCGTAGTCACTTAGAATTTCCATCCATCTTCTTTGCCTCATGTTTAATTCTTTTTGCCCAAATATGTATCTTAAACTCTTATGATCTGTATAGACTGTAAACTTACTGCCATACAGATAGTGTCTCCAAATATTAAGGGCAAAAATTATGGCTCCTAATTCTAAGTCGTGCGTCGTATAATTTTCTTCGTGCTTTTTCAATTGTCTCGAGGCATACGCAATTACCTTCTTGCGTTGCATCAGCACACATCCTAATCCTAGTTTAGAAGCATCACAGTAAACTTCAAAATCTTCTGTCCCTTCTGGTAAGGCAAGAATTGGGGCGTTTGTTAACCTTTGCTTTAAAGTCTTAAAAGCCTCTTCTTGTCTAGATCCTCATTCAAACTTTACTGCTTTACAGGTTAGCTTAGTTAATGGTACAGCTATTTTGGAAAAATCCTTAATAAACCGTCTATAGTATCCGGCTAACCCTAGAAAACTTCTAACTTCCATAGCTGATTGTGGGACCTTCCATTTGGTGATTGCTTCTATTTTGGAGGGATCTACGTGAATACCTTCGTGATTCACCATGTGTCCTAAAAATTGTACCTCCTGTAGCCAAAATTCACACTTCGAGAATTTGGCATAAAGTTTCTCTTTTCTTAACAAAGTTAAGAGTGCATGTAGGTGCTCACAATGCTCGTCCTGACTTTTGGAATAAATGAGTATATCGTCGATGAAGAAAATTACAAATTTATCCAAGTACGGTTTACAGATCCTATTCATCATGTCCATAAATGCTGCAGGAGCATTTGTTAGTCCAAAGGGCATGACCGTAAACTCGTAATGACCATACCTAGTTCTGAAAGCAGTTTTAGGTATGTCTTCTTCTTGTACTTTCAACTGATGGTATCCGGAGCATAAATCTATCTTAGAAAAATATCTAGCTCCCTGAAGTTAATAAAAAAGATCATCAATCCTAGGTAATGGGTATCGATTCTTAATTGTACCCTTATTCAATTCCCTATAATCGATACATATTCGCAATGACCCATCTTTCTTTTTCACAAACAACAATGGAGCTCCCCACGGGGATGAACTAGGTTGGATGAATCCTTTGCTTAGCAATTCATCTAACTGCTTTTTCAATTCCAACATTTTGGTGGGTGCTAACCGATAAGGTGCCTTAGCTATCAGTGTAGTTCCAGGAATTAGATGAATTCTAAATTCTACTTCCCTATCGGGTGGTAATCCAGGTAGTTCTTCTGGGAATACATCCGGGTATTCTGATACTACTGGAATTTCCTTAAGTTCCTTACCTTTAGTGTTAATGATTACCGAAATCATATACACTATTCCTTGTTTTCTTGAATAACTGGCCACCTTCATTACTGAAATGAATTTCATTGGCTTACGTGGCTTATTTCCTGTAATCACCACTACTTCTCCGGTGGGTGTATGTGTTTCTATGGAATTCTTATCACAAAGAATTCGAGCATGGTTGGCTACTAACCAATCCATTCCTAACACAACATCGAATCCGGCTAAATTCATAGGTAACAGGTTTGCATAAAATTTATGGCCTAAGAGTTCTATCTTTCCTTCTTGCAAAACTTTATCTATGTTAACAGAATTTCCATCTACCATTTCTACCATAAAAATCTGCCTAAGGTTGGTTAAGGGTAGGTTAAGAGCTTGGCAGAATGAAGTATTTATAAAACTTTGGTTTGCACCAGAGTCAAATAATACTTTTGCATAAACGTCGTGAACTAGGAACGTACCAGCTATCACATCTGGGATGAGTTCTGCTTCTTGGGTAGTTAACTGGAATGCTCTTGTGTTTTTCTTGGTAGTTCCTTCTGCATGTTTGGCTTTGGTGTCAGCTGGTTTGACCAATTTAGGGCAATCTGGTCTAAAATGCCCAGCTTCTCCACAATTGAAGCAGATTGTTGATTTCTTTCTTCTGCAGTCTTCTTCTTGATGCCCTGGAATTTTGCAGAAATTACAATACCCTTTGCATTTTCCAAAATGCTTTCTTTTACAAGTACTGCAAAATTGAGCAGTGGAAGTTTGCCCAGTTCCCTTTTTCTTGAAATTGCTACTATTACTCATGCGGAATACTTGGGTAATCTTTTGGGCCACTTCCCTTTTTCGATTTTCTTCTCGTGTGCGTACCAGCCCATCGGTTAAAGTGTTGGCTAGTTCCACTGCATCATCAATGGTGTGAGGTCTCGCAGCTTTAACGATATCACGGATTTCGCCAATCAAACCCCAAATATAGCGAGATATAAGTACCGGTTCTGGCGAAGCCAGGGTTGGTACAATTCTAGCATACTCGAAGAATGTCGAAGTGTACCCTCGACAATCAACATCCACCATTCGGTGGTTTAGGAACTTATTTGTCATTTGTTCCTTTTCATATTCGGGACAGAATTTTCTTTCCACCAGACTTTTAAATTCTTCCCAATTCATGGCATAAGCCACATCGCTTCCCTTGGCTTGTAGTACCGTATTCCACCATTCTAGTGTCCCTTCTTTAAAAAGATGCGACGCGTACATGACCTTGTCTTCCTCGGCACATTTACTTATTTTAATTACTGCTTCGGTTTTCTCTAACCAACGCAGTGCAGCAGTTGCCCCTTCGTTGCCTGCAAATTCGATTGGTTTATAGGCAAGAAATTCCTTATAAGTGCAACCAGGCGTTGCAGCTTTCATTCTCTTAAGAAATGGGGCTTGCATCACATTATCATTATTATTAATGTTGCCGCCTCCATTTACACTATTACTGAAATTGTCGCTGTGAGTACGTTTGCTGGGGACAATCGGTTGAGGTTCAACTGGATTTCGAGCAGCAGCAAGGATTGCTGGAATAGCATTTGCTATTCCCTGGGCAATGATGTTTTCTATATCTTGCCTATTAAGAAATTGATCTCCATTGTTTTGCTCAGATTGGTTAACTTCGTTAACTGGTTCATGGGCGGAATGTTTCATCTGATAATTAACAATATATATATATGTTATTGGCACAAGATAAATAACAACCAAACATAGTAAAGTAATCACACATAAGCACGTATAGTCAAAATTGTCGTCTTTGCGACGTCGATATTTTTATATATTAGTAGGCATCCGTACACACCAGTTATCTTACAAAAGTTTTATTTTAAGTTATTTCACATGATTATATTTTTATTAATATTTATTATTATTAAACACGTAATCACATAACCACATACGATCCTCGTCAGCTGGCATTTCAGAAATGACGTTCCCTCTCGTCATATTTCCATGATATCCTCTCCCCCACTTCCCGGATTCTATTTCCTGCGTCCACCAGCTCCTCGCCATAGTGGCGGAGTTCAGCCAGGTTTTCTGTGCTCATAGGTGGGTTTGGTGCAGGCTCTGGGTCAAACTGGGGGGAAAAGGTATTAGGGTTATTCAAAAGATTCTGAAATTGCCAGTCAGTTGTTCACCATTCTTCTAGTTCTCCTGGTAGAGGTCGGGGGTGGATAATAGGATCTGGGATAGCAGGTTCCAGATTAACTAGAAGTTGTGCTTCCGCTGGGTAATTGAAGAGGTTTTCATCGGCAGGTCCGATGAAGTCACTAAGTGGCAGTTTACGATCCAGCTCCTCCCATGATGGCATTTCCTGGGCTTGCCCGGAACTTTCCCCGATTTCTTTTCCTTTTCCTTTATCCTTCGGATCCTCAGTCTTTATAACTTTCTGTACCGTTGGTTTCTTCCTACGCACACGCCTCCAGCCTACGAATCTTCTTCTCTTTTTCGGTTTTGGTTTCTCCTGAGGTTGGGCTTGGAATACCATTGGCTCTTCAGTATCAGCCTGGTAGCCAGTAAAGGTATCGGTGGTATCCATATCTGTGGTATGGATAGCAAAGTTTTGAAGTGCTTCTGATAGTTCATTCATGCTGTTAGCATACATGAAGAAACACACAAAATTCTAAGTTAAAAATTTGTAAGTTAAATTTTAAGAGAATCACAGAATGGCAATTAGAAAATTAAGTATTTCTAAATACTTAATTGGCTTAAATCAGTGGCTCTGATACCACCTTTTTCTGTCACGGCCCCCGTCCCGGTGTGACCCGGTCTAGGAGCCGCGGGACAGAAACCCGTGGTATTTATTAATTGAGTCGACAGCGGAAGTTTAACAGGATCTTTTTAAACTTGAAAATGCCCACTTATTTCATTTCATAATTTGGGACAACCCCCGTAATTTACAATAGAGAAATTTCACGAAGGAAATTCCCTGTTTCACAAAACATGTTAATTTATTTAATTGAGCCACCACTTCAAGCTTTATTAATGCTCCGTAGCACTTTTCCTTGATTCATAGTAGGTCGCCTGAAACATGTTTAAAAATATTTTGTCAGCGGGGAAATACTGGCGAGTCATTAAGGTTAAACAAAACGACACATTAGTTATGAATTACAGTATAAGAGCGATTACAATGGCTATTATCTTATTTTTATCTGGCGCCGTGTCACACCCTGGTGACGATGGTCATACCACTATTGGGTCCTTTCACCCAAGTAGTGATGATTATCACTGCTAGGTTGATGAACCTAACCGTGAGAAATTAGTAATGTGCACAATACCCCACTAGCTAGTGATTAAAGATAACCACGACTTAATCCCTGTAATTATAACTTTGGAAAATAGTTGGAGTATTGTAAAACACTTTTAATAAAAAGAGAATGACTCACATTGCAAGTTTAGTTGGGCAGAGTTTAGCCTACTGATAAGCCTGATAACCTAATTTAAATAACAATGCACACGAAACTAGGTCAGTAACTTAATACAACCCGTTACGATAAGCTCACGAAATCAAAACCTTCACGACGAATGACAAAGGCATAGCCCAATTACAGGCAGCACTTAAACATCCATCGGATTGGTTTCAATCGATCGGACATTATATCGTAGCAGTGATCGAGTTATTACCCTGTACTCGTAGCAGTGTTTCCCTACTTAGAAATTCGAATTTGATCAGTTTCTTTCGTTTTTTGATTGAAATTTCGAACACAGATGAACTTCTCATGCACCAGCAATTTATAGCAAATTTTTGGGTTTTACGCGGCCCGCGTAAACCCTAGCCTGACTCTTACGCGGCCCGCGTGAGCCCCTAGTCTACGTGTAGGGCTAGCGTGTCATCAGTAGGGTTGCCACGTGTGTGACACGTGGCCTGGAACGCTTATCCGGTCAACAACACTTTGACGTGGCCCGCGTAAGCCTAAGCTTACGTTTTACGCGGCCCGCGTGAACTCCAGAAATCTTGTTTTCTTGGTTTTTCACGCACATTAGGGTTTCAGGGGTCCGGGTTTTCACTTACGGGTCGTTTTTGGAAAATTTTGCAGGTCCTTACAATCCGCCTGTGGATCCTTACGACCGTTATTGTAATACACTTGATATTACTTTTTATTCGGTTTGTAATGATTTTATCTTTCGACTTCCGCTGTGTATTAAACTGTGATAATATAAATTCTCTATGATAACAACTACGTCACAATACTCCCCACCGGGCCCACCGGTAATACGTTGAAATATCGTGGTGTGACATCAATCAGAGGCACAAGTTTGGCATGTTGACACTTTTAGTCCTTCCACATACATCTTTTCACTGTTTGTCAACTTTAGTCCCTTAAAGTCAACTTTTTACATGATTAGGGTTTATGACACGTGTCATCACTATATTGGACTTGATTTTGCGAGGTGTTACAATAATCTACATCAAATATTTTCTATACAGACTTTCAATAATACAATATACAATATACATATATACAATACTAAAGGAACTGTTATCACATCATCCTATTTGAATACAACTAAAGAAAGATTCGTTGTAATCAATAAATTTATAACAACATATATGTTTTTCTTCCTTTTATGATTCATTACAAAATCCGAATATATCATATTCGTTAAATATTTAATCCACAATGTAAATCACACGAAATAGGTACGTTAGCTGTCAAACATACCAAATTTATTAAAGCTTGAAGATGATTAAACCCTAAAATCGTATTTCATGTCTAACACCGATTTACTCGCCTATAAAACATGTATGTTCTGTATATACTAACTAAAACATATGTAGTTGCTGAATTTCACAAAAAATCGAACTTTAACTGATCGTATTTAGGAGGGAAGTTTACCTGTTTTGAAGAAATCCAAACGACAATGAAGAGAGGGATGATTTGGTGCAACAGAGATGATGAAGATTTGATAGCTGATAGATGTCTTGATAAATGGATATTGTAATGATGTTCAATATCTATTACCTATAAACCTATAAAGTTAACATATATATATTTATTTTATAATTTTATAATACAAACGTTTGCATGATTTTTTTTGTTTTTTAATTATAGTCTTTATTTACATTTACTTATTAATCATAATTCCATGATAGATTTGTATCTCTATATTTAAAGAAAGTTGTTAAGTATGTGTAATAAAAGTTTTACAATTTTTACTATATATGGAAAATAGAATAACCATGTTTTTACATATTGTTTGTCTTTAAATAACTTTGTCTTATAAATATACATAATACCTAAACCATCGTCATCCAATTCAAAGTTTGATTATCAGTGAAGATGCTTAATTGTTTTTTTACGTTTCTATCAAACAACAAGATGAATTCTTGGGTATGTTGATGTTATAATCAAATTTATTTCTTTATTATATGTTTGGATTAATTCTTACTTTCCATACAGATTTTACCGGCAAGTTACCACAATTTGGTAGCTGATTACAAGTTAGCCCCTGATGGTATGGTTCGAATCATTACGATTGATGGAAGAACTTTTACTGTCAAAAAATAGGAAAGCAGGTTCTTCGTATTTTTTCCACGACGGATGGTCCAATATGATTCAGTCACTAATATTACCAAAGAATTCATTGCTTTTGTTTCAGTACGAAGGTACTCTAACTTTTAGATTGATATACTTTTATCAAGATTTGTCACTTGCTCAATGTGATTTCTTATACTGCCAAACCTCCCAATTCTCTGAACACAGAGATCATTTGGTAATTATTTTATTTGTTATTTTTAAGTTTGTTCTATAGTAGTATTTGACAAATTTTATAAAACTTTCTTTAATATAAAATAATTATTTTTGTACTTGCAGCTTATCAATAGATTTTTTGTTCATCATAAGTTGAAGAACATACTACCTACGAAACATATTACTATAACCGCTTTTCCTAACCGTATATGGTTGGTTGTTATGGAAAAACATGGTGAAAATTTTTATATGACTACCGGATGGAATCGCATTAAAGAAGACATGAAAATTCAAGATGAACACTTTATTATCTTCGACATGATTTCTGAGTCAAAATTTGATATGATAGTTTTTAGAAGCACAGAAGCTTTGGTCCGTATTCCTGAACAACGTCTTGCACGTGTTAAAGAAGAAGTTAAAGAAGAAGTTAATGAAGAAGTTGTCGCTTCAATTATTTAGTATTCTTTAATCTATGATATAGAACGAATATACAACTTTGTTTTTGTCAGTATTACATTTTATAAATGTTTGCTTCTACAGACGTTCTTATCATTGATTAATCTACCCTATTCATCATGCAATTTTCATTTATTAATATATATGTATATATTTATTTTTTTATAAAAATAGATTAACAACCCGTGAGTATTCACGGGTGATAACCTAGTCATTATTTTAAATAGAAACATGGGCCCCACCTTAATTTATTTTGTTTTGAGTAAACTACAATTTTACCCCCTAGGGTTTAAGCCAATTGGCACTCTGACCCCCTCCCTGAAAATAATTGCAATTTACCCCCCAACATTGTTGTTCTGTCGCACACTTACCCCCTGCCGTCAGTCAACAGTTCTTTGACTGTTATAGGTAAGGGTATTTTGGTAATCTTACCCTATATTTATTATTATTATTATTATTATCATTTTTATTTATTGTTAATAATACATCTTCAGTCTCACCTCACCTCTAATGGCAGATCATTTTCACTCTCAACCGTCGCCGTCAAGCCACCACCCATCTCGGACCACAAGCCACTTCTTCCGCAAGGCACTTACGTCATCCAGATCCCTAAAGACCAGATCTATCGCATTCCGCCACCGGAAAACTCTCGCAAAGCCAAAAAACTCGCTAATCGGAAACCTAAACGGAGTTGCTGCTGCCGCTGCTTCTGCCGGACACTCGCCGCCGTTTTCATCCTTCTAATCCTCCTCTCCGTCGACCCTTTCATGGATCAATCGTCCTCAAACTCTTCACACACAGTTGGGTTTTTCGTTCTTGATTCCTTTGTTGCTTCAAAATTAGGTTTTTATCGGTACCCTATTCATCATCTTCTGCTTTGAACAGTTAGGTTTTTCGTTCCTGATTCCTTGATTCCTTCGTTCTTAAGCCTAAATATTTGTTCAAGTTTTAATTTTGGGGGGCAAAAAGTTATAAAACATTTTACTCTTTAGATTATTATCATTGAAATAATTTTTCAGTTTCTGTTACTGTGAATTCAGTTTTAATTTTTTCGTTCTTGAGCCTAAATATTTGTTCAAGTTTTAATTTTTCGTTCTTGCAATTTTTTTGTCTTGATTTGTGTAGGATTTGCAGCGGACGAATTCAGTTTCTGTTACTGTGAATAATCTTCTCCAAATGTAACTTTGTATCGGTCTCATTCTCTTTCAAATAATAACATGAAAAATATGGTGGTGGGATGAACTAGACGATTGGTGTTGTGCAAGTGGGTTAGAGTATTGATTGAATAAAAATTATTTGAATGTGGGACATTTTGCTTGAAAGTAGCAGAGAGGTGTGAATGAGAGAGAGAGAGAGAGAGAGAGAGTGGTGGGATGAGTATTTTGTTGATTCAGTGTTCCTGTGGTGGTGGTGGATGGCGGCAGATTCGCCACTGTAGGCGGCTAGGGTTAGGGTTTGGAATAAGAAGGAGGTGGTGGCTGAGTTAATGGTGGCGGTGGTCAGAAGAGGAGAAGGAGGTGGTGGTGGTCAGAAGAGGAGAAAGAGGTGGTGGTGGTGCTGAACTTGATGAACTGGTAATGAAGAATGAACTGATGATGATGATGAAGAACTTGATGTAATATTCTTGATTTTTTATATAATTTTAATAAGATAGGGGCAAAAACGACTTTTCATACGTTATTAACAGTCAAACAAACGTTGACTTGACAGAGTTGGATGCCAGGGGTAAGAGTGCGTCAGAACAACAATGTTGGGGTAAATTGCAATTATTTCTAGGGAGTGGGTCAGAGTGCCAATTGGCTTAAACCCCAAAGGGTAAAATTGCAGTTTACTCTTTTGTTTTTTATTAAGGGCATTTAGGTATACACTTAACTGGGAAAACTAACCCCATCCATACTAGGGAGTAGGGACTATCTAAGAACAAGTTTGCTAAAGTTGGAGACTATAGCTGTAATTTTGAAAATATAAGAACTAAAGGTGAAATCAGAGCAAACCACAACAACTATTCGAGCACTTTTCTCTAAAAATAAAAAAAGTATGATCCAAATGCTTTTGTTAATTGTTAAGCACATTCACATGCATATTCGGGAATTTTTCTCTAAAATTAAAAAAAGTATGATCCAAATGCTTTTGTTAATTGTTAAGCACATTCACATGCATGTATATATATTAAGGGGCTGTTTGGCTAAGCTTTTCAAAATGACTTATTTGCTTATTTGCTTTCTGAAAAGCAAATAAGTCATTTTGAAAAGCTCTATTTTAAAGCTTTTCAAAACAACTTATTGACTTATTTGCTTTTCAGAAAAGCAAATAAGCAAATAAGTCATTTTGAAAAGCTTAGCCAAACAGCCCCTAAGCTTTAAACATGATCTTGAATGATCCCATGCTTCCTTTCTTCTTACCATTTCTGAATCTGTGAACCCAAAGGACAAATATATTATTATAATAACAATAAAAATATTAATGATAATATCTTTTCATATTAATTATATATATATATATATATAGAGAGAGAGAGAGAGAGAGAGAAAGTATAATGTACAAAATGGCTTAACCTACATTAACATACGCGACAGAATTTATAACGGGCGTAATTATTTTTTTCACCATTATAACGTGCGTGATTATCACCTCCCATGCGTGATTATCACCCAAAAACTGCTCCCATGCGTTATTAGGGCTCCCATGCATGATTATTGCCCAGATCTGATGGTTGAGCGTGTCGCGTACGTGAAGTAGGATAAGGACTTTTGTATGTTAACCTTTCCCTATATATATATATATATAGGATCACGCTAAAATGAGAACCACCTCGAGTTGTAAGAACCGCGAGAACTTTTTGATCCGGGCCTTGGTGGACCAATTTTTTTTCTTTCAAAAACGTAGATGCATGTATAAAAACAACATTCGTAAAACAAATTCAAAAAAAAAAATGTCGTGGGTGTAGTTTTGAGCAACACAAGTTTGTGTTTACGGGACCCGTAAATTTTCCGACCAGATTTACGGGTCCCGTAAACACAAACTTGTGGCGCTCAAAACTACACACACGACATTTTTTTTTGAATTTTTTTTACAAATGTTGTTTTTATACATGCATCTACGTCTATGAAAAAAAAATTTGGTCCACCGCGCCCCCTACGGTGTAGTTCTCACGGTTCTTACAACTCGATGTGGTTCTCATTTTAGCATTCCCCTATATATATATATATATATATATATATAGGACAATGCTAGATAGAAAACACTAAAAATTTGAGAAAACCCTAGAAAACACAACCTCCCGACTTTTTTTTTGAAAAAAATAACACATGTAATATACATGTTTTTAAGAGTTTTGAGCCAAAAAAATGAAAAAAACGCCGAGTGGATGTTTTTAAAAAAAATAAACAAGTTTCAGCAACTTTCATCACTAACATGTGTTAGACAAAACATTGCTGAAACTTGTTTATTTTTTTTTTAAAAAAACCACTCGGCGCTTTTTTGATTTTTTTGGTTCAAAACTCTTAAAAACATGTATATTACATGTGTTATTTTTTTCAAAAAAAAAAAAAAAGTCGGGAGGTTGGGTTTTCTAGGGTTTTCTCAAATTTTTAGGGTTTTCTATCTAACCCTCCCCTATATATATATAGTGGAGGGTTCAAATGAGAAGAAAAATTATGTAAGAATAAAAAGAATAAGTTTTAAACCAATAGAAATGCTCTATTTTACTTCATTTAATATGTGTATTTAATGTTATTAATAATGGCATATAGGTAAATTTCTAATTGTAATTAATTAGCTAACTAATTAAAATTGTAACTCACTTTTAAATATATACTCTTTCAAGATAAAATAATATAGGATGAAGGACAATTTTCGACATGTGTAGGATAAATTTTAGTATGTGCAGGATAAATTCTTAAATGTGTATGATAAATTTAGATATGCGTAGGGTAAATTTCGGTAAATGTAAGATATGTGTAGGATAAATTTTGAAATGTGTAGGAATAAAATGTATTTTGCTTTATTAATGAAAGATAACATAATTAATGGGGGGGAGTTATAAACTATTTAATGTTTTACCATTATACATTTTCTTCTTTTTCTTCTCACATTAAATTTCTTCTCAAATGAACCTTCCCATATATATATATTATGGTATCCATTCAGGAGGACAATTTGATATATAATTATCTGCAAACTTCTTGCACTCAGAGGCTCCTTTCCCTTTTTGTTTTGTGCATCTGCGAAAAAAAAATATATCTAAAAATAAACTTGATATTTATTAGGCCTCTTTTGAATCATGACCATTTTCATCTGCTTCAAAAACTTAAAATCTTCTAAAAAAAAATAAATTTCTTTGATTTCTAATTATTTCACCCTATTAACGTTATCATTAATTACTTTCCAATTTGATAGCTACAATATCATTCTTATTTCTTAAAGAGCACGTTTATACTTGCTTGCGAATATCATAGTTAAGACTTCATGGGGTCATGAGGGCAAGGGCAAAGCGCCACCCTGCTATGTAGACGTCACGCAGAGCATATGAACTTTACCCTCCACGTCAAAAAAAAAAAAAAGGAAGGGGTGGTCTAGGGCAAGAGGTAGGATTGAAATAAAAAAACAAGTGCGTCAAGCTTTGGAGGGGGACAACGCCTGTGGGAATTCTGCCTTGAGAAGGGCAATGCTTGGCGTGGAGGGGCTGGTGTAGGGGGTGTGGAGCGGATTTGCCCTCTACTCTCCACGCCTCATACCATGTGGACTTAAAGAGCTGATATATGCATATAGACACACGCTGCTAAAAAATATATCTACATATACACACGCGCGTATTTATACATGTACACCTACACAGATATAGGGTTAAGTTTATATACTAATAGTCAGATATGGTCAACTTACTAAGCATACAAATCAAAAGAAAAAAAAGAGATATACACAACAGTGTGGCATAGTTGTAATTATGTGTTTGAGTTGGATCAAAATTACTATAGAGTAATTATATAACTATTATGGTTATATAGTTTCTCTGGTGTAAGTATATAGTTACGCTAAATGTGTTTATTTCTAGAAGAGTAAACTGCCATTTTGGTCCTTGAGGTTTGGCCAGTTTTGCCACTTTAGTCCAAATTTCAAACTTGTTGCCATTTTGGTCCCTGAGGTTTGGCCAGTTTTGCCAGTGGTGAGGGGGATGATGCGCTGGTGGGGGTGGGGGGTGGTGGTGGTGGTGGTGGTGGTGCTTGTTGTTGTTGTTCTGGCAGTGGCATTATTATTTATTAAATTTGAGTTATAATAAATCTAAATGACCAAAATACTCCTAAGAATAAAGACAAAATAAGGGGGTTTAAGTTGGGGAATCTGGCCAATTTGAAATTTGGACCAAAATAGCAACAAAAACGAAACCACAGGGCCATAGATGCAAAAAGTTTGAGATTTGGACTAAAGTGGCAAAACTGGCCAAACCTCAGGGACCAAAATGGCAGTTTACTCTTTCTAGAATATGTATGCATTAGATCAGAATCTTTTTATAGTTACGCTAGATATAAGTATCCTATAGTATATATTTAAGTTGTGTCTTAATTACTCTAGATGTAAGTTGTTATTTGCCAGTGACGCTTTGGCCTAGTGGTAGAGGGAAAACTTCCTAGATGTTTATATAAGAAGGTTGAAGGTGGTCACTAGTGATAGAATTCTATCACTCACAATATCCAATCATGTTTCGCCATGTCATCAACCATTTTTCCATCACTCACAACTTTTTTTAGTGGCGGTGGTCATCACTCACCACCATACCCAACAATTTCCCCCAACCAACAATTACCTTCACAAAAAAACCATCACGCCGTTAAAAAAATAACGAAATCGGGAAACCGTGATTGTATCACGCGTGAATGTTATGGTGGCGACGGGAATATGCAAAGTTCAACGCGTTGAATTTGCCATCATGGAAAAACAACGGGACCGCCCCCTGTCCCCTAATAAGGAGGTTAAGAGTTCAATACCAGAGGAGTGTAACATTTAGTCGTTCAAAAAAAGAAGTTATTTACAAATACGGCACCATGTTTTTTTTCATTCACTTCGCACGCTTTGTACGATAAATTCATTTTGAACTTTACAATATATATACATATACATACTAAAGTGGTGCCCGCTTGATGCGGCATGAAACATATACATTAACATAGGTAATCACTTAACGTGTTAAGTTTATTTTCGAATTAAAGAAGAAAAAGTAAAAAGTATATCAATACCGTACTAAACTAAGAAGAATACAATGTCGTTTTTATGTATTTTTTAAATATTAATGTATAAAAAGTTATAGCCAATAAAAAATTATGATGGAGTTGGTTTAAAAGTCAACAATATATTTTAAAGGTTTGCATCAGATATTTTATTATAATTATCAAAACTCTTAAATTTATATACAATTACCATTTTGTGCATCAATAACTTAAGACACAATATAATTATATGTATAATATGCACTTTTTAATAAAATAATACCAAACAAAATTACAAATATAAAATCATTGATTTTACTAAGAATAACAAATTCTTAATTTTTTTAAAAATAATTAAAAAATGAATAAATGATACAACTAAAAACATATGACATTATAATAAAGTCAACCGATTTATCATCATACAACCTCCCAACTATTCAATCATATTTTTTTCTATCATATATTTACAAAGTAAATACAAATTAATATTAAATCTTATCCTGCTTTAAATGACGAATAAAATACTTCTATTTTTCTAATAAAATATTATCCTTAAATTTAAATTGTTAATTTAAGATATTTTTGAATAACCAAATTATTTATCACCAAAACTAAACTTTGTATTAATATATTATTATTTTTATTATTTTCATTATTAAAAAAATTGTTATATCTATTTTATTAAATAATTTTTAAACAAATTGTATATAACTTTCAATATTACTTTATATATATAATTAGATTTATTACGAGTTTTTTAAATATAATTTATATTTTATCACTCAAATGGCTGCTTATTTGCTTCTTGAATAACGTGTTTGACCATTATATCTTCTTTTTAATAATCATCTCACAATCACCATATTTACCGTGTACCGAGTATATCCATTAGTTTTTTAAATATAATTTTCTCATTATTTGGTATATAAAATCATATTTATTCAACCCGTGTAATACACTAAGGTTTTTAAAGATATAAAATTTTATTATTTGCTAAACAATGTTACATTTATTCAACTCGTGTAATACATATGGTTTTAAAGATATAACTTTTTTTAGTTATTTGATATATAAAATTATATTTATTTAACCCGTACAATACATATGGTTCTTATAGATATAACTTTTTATTATTTAATATATAAAATTACATTTATTCAACCCGTGCAAAAAAAGAGGTTTTTAAAGATATATTTTTTTTATTATTTAGTATATTAAATTCACTTATTCAATTCGTGTAACACACGGGGTTGTAACCTAGTAATATATAAGGAGAATAACATAACAATTAATAATATATCCCTCGTTTGAGAGACAAATTGTTGATATAAAAATAATATAGATACATCCCTGGAATGAGGGATGGATGTTCTTATTGTTAGAAAAAACTTCTTGATAGTAGTTGTTTCAGTTGTCTTATAATCATAATTTTGTAACTTCATAATATTGTGGCTCTTTGTTAGTACCACCCAATATATACATGATTAGATTAGATACTTGAGGTATTCAAGGTATGACGAGTAACACTTCTTCTTGGCGTCTTTCTCATTAGCCTACAAATACCACAGTTACAAAATACACAAACACATATTTTAACATATTTGAAACTAGGTTAGAACCCCGTGTATTACACGGGTTGAATAAATGTTATTATGTATACTAAATAATAAAAGTAATATATCTTTAAAAACCTTGTTTATTACACGATTTGAATAAATGTAATTTTATATACTAAATAATAAAAAGTTATATCTTTAAAAACCTCATATATTGTAACAGTTGAATGAATTTATATAAAATAAAATATAAGTAAAAATCGTAAGGGTAAAGAAATTAAAGGGGAATAAATTATTACTTATTTGACATGGTAAATTTGTCTAAAAAACATAGATGTTTTCTGTGTAATATATATAGATAATATACATAGCATATGAAGAGCAAAATATCATACCTAGTATGTAGAATGAAATGGGGACGAATTCTAAATATTGAATATTAAATAATGATTTGTGCTATTCTTTACAAAACTTTAATTATCACAAAAATATAATTTGATACCAAGGGTGGAGATACAATAGGAAGTTTATTTGGCTAGAAAGGATAGGAAGTGATCTTGACCATCCATTAAGTTAATCAAGGGCTAAGATTAAATTAGGCAAATTGAAATGAAGAAAAGAGGCGCGTGAGTTTGTTCAAGGGCATTCTAGTCAATCCAAGCCAATAGTTTATCTCTCCTCCAATTCCCCCCCATTTTTTAAACGTTAATAACTCTTTCATACGACATTATTTTTTTTATAAAAATTGCACCAAAAAAACGAGCGTTTTTTTATCTTTAAAACGAGTATACTATTGCTATATTAAAAAAAAAAATTTAAAACTCAGTTGCGTAAAACGCAATAGAAAAACCACCAGTTACGTAAAACGCAATGAAAAAAAAACCTAAAAAATGACATTTTTCTAAAACGCAATGCACAAAAAACACAAAGAAATGACTTATTTGTAAAACGCAATGGCCAGAAAACACATAAAATGTGTTTTACCTAAAACGCAATGCACCAAAAACACAAAGAAATGACTTATTTGTAAAACGCAATGGCCAGAATACATTTAAAATGTCTGTTTTCTAAAACGCAATGGACTGAAAACACATAAAAAAGTATTTTACCTAAAACGCAATGCACAAAAAACACAAAGAAATGTCTTATATGTAAAACGCAATGGCCAGAAAACACTTAAAAATGACTCATTCTAAAACGCAATGGACTGAAAACACCTAAAAAATGTGTTTTACCTAAAACACAATGACTAAAAACACTTAAAAATGTGTTTTTTTCTAAAACGCAATAGCCAGAAACCACATAAAACTCTCTTATTTCTAAAACGCAATGGACACATAAAATTGTCTGTCACTGTGAACTGTCTGAATTGTCTACGAATTACTGTCTTCGAAATGAGCCAATTTATGGAAATTTAATTTTTCTGATGCGTTTTTAGTACAGCAATTTAATCGAAATTTTTTTTTCCGAGCTGACCTGGGGCTCTGCCCCTTGGACCCCGCCAGGGGCTGCCGCCCCTGGGACCCCGCTACCGGGGGCTGCCGCCCCCGGACCCCCGCAAAGATCGTAAAACGCAATGACTAAATCAAAAACCCAGATCATGAAAATGAAATTAAAGAATTTCTTACATGGATCAAAGCCGATTTCTTCATCAATTGACGAAATTTGAATGATAGAAACACTTATCAACGCTCGAATCGAACGAATCGAGTGATTATCTCCAAAATAACCGGAAAAACGAGATTTTTTTTTATGAAATTAAACTGGGTTTTCTTCAAAAAAAGCTGAAGAACACGTTGATCGGGTTCTGAATCATTGATTTGTGATGAAAATCGCACTATAATGTAGTGATTATGGAGATAGAAAGTGAAGAAATACATGTTACTTTGATTACAAGTACTTTATACATGGTATGATTAGCGTAAGGAGGTTTACTACTTAGATCATGTGAGTGGGTAGGCAGAAACACCGAGGGACGTAAGCGGTAGATCTATCTGGGTGTAGCGAGCCCAACTCTAGGCCCAACAGAATGGACCTCTAAGAGGCCCAACAGAACGGACCTTGAGTGACTTTGTACCCAACGCAAAATCTGCTAGGTTGAGTCTTCCTACTTGCACTTCACACATGCTAATGGCCTTGCAAACCATTGGTGATCTCTTTTCCTTACACTGCTACATACTAGGGAATTTTTATACTTACAAGTGTTTTACATACTCACTTACACATGAACTCGCTCAATATTATTGTTGATTTTTCAACTTACATGTATTTCAGGAAATTAACGGATCTGGCACGGTATGGAACGTTTTCCGCTGCACTAGTCATGAGGTCATCTGGGTTTGGGGAATGTGACTCTTTCCTGGACAAGTCACAGTCCTTAAACTGTGTTTATGTCATGTTATTGTTTGTGTTTATTGAACAATGTCGTTAGAACATGTTTCAGTTAAAACAATGTCACTGTATTTGGTTTTCAAAACTTAATCTATTAGATGATCTTGCATGGTTTTATTTCATATAGCTTTGTTATGGTTAAGCTATGGTATTAAGAAGTCACACCAAAATTAACCACGCTTCCGCAAAGCCAGGGTGTGACAGCTTGGTATCAGAGCTCTGATCATAGCGAACTAGGATTCTTTCTCGAGTCTAGACTATGATCACTAGGGCTCTCACGAAAACATTTTTCTGCATACCACTTAAGTCCAGATCCAAAACTTTTTACAAACAAATGTTGAGCACATTTTATTATTATAGGCTCAGCCTGGAGGGCTGAGGCTCGGTCTGGAGGATCGAGGCTCGGTCTAGGTGACCGAGGTAGTTGAGCACGTTGATTTATTATAGGCTCAGCCTGGAGGGCTGAGGCTCGGTCTGGAGGATCGAGGCTCGGTCTAGGTGACCGAGGTAGTTGGCTAGTGAGGCTAGGAAGTGTAGGCTCAGTCATGAAGGCTGAGGCTCGGTCAAGGGGACCGAGGCTCGATCTAAGAGGTCGAGGTGGAGGATAGAGCAGTCTTAAAGACTGGGAGGAATTGGCTAGTGAGACTAGGAGAATGATTTGAATGCTTACTTGGTGACTATGTGATTAACTGATTATATGATTGATTATTATACGTATATGTGTTTGTGTTACAAACGTCATGCTTTCATCAAGTACTAGAAAGATGGACACTACGAATCCCATGGCCATAGTATCAGACAACATAGTTTCATCAAAGCACGAGGTGTACATTTCCGATACTACCGGCACAGACAATGACGACTTTCAGCCCTTTTGCGCTGCCTGAAGTCGTAGCAGAGCCTACTGATGGCCATCTTGTTGGGAATTTGCCCCCTTGCCGCTTATCCTATTGTTGATATGCCCCCCCTCCCGACGTGGCCTCTGACGACGATAACGATCTACTGGAAGAGGACCCATTCGAGGGCAGGGCCCTATTGCTGCTGGTATTAGACTACTGCATGCGGACGCTCCTGTAGGGGAAACTCATGTCCATTCCCCTATCCCAGACTCATTTGAGTTTCTGACATCCGCATCTTCGCACATACAGGGAATGCAGCACCACTCACACGACGCCGACCCTGATATGGCATCATCAGCTGCACCGGATCCCACCCACAGCTTTGAGTTTGATCACGATATTGAGGTTGATCCTGCTTTTTCACCTGGTTTTGATCCAGACCATGACCTTGAGTTCATACACTTAGACCAGCCCTTGGAGGATCCTGTAACCCCCTGTGTTTGTTGATCCAGCTGATCTTGAGATGGAGTTTTTGATCCGGAGCCGGCCGTGGCCCCTGAGCCAGGCGCTGCTCCTGACCCCGCATTGGAGCATGACCCTGTTCATGCCAATGCACCTACTATTGCTCCTTGATTGATCATCTGCTTGGACGAGAGAAAATTTGGGGTAACTGTGCAAGACAATTTATTATTACGGGGGCCCACGTAATAACGATTTGTAGTGCACAGGAATCCTGGTGGACTCTGCGGGTCAAGCTAATGATAACCAATGCAGCAGGAAATAACTTAAACACGAATGACCAAGGCGATGTAGCCTCGATTTCATTCTATTACGAGCAACAAGCCAAATTGGCAAGCCTATGTGAAGGCTCAGAAATTTACTTCCCCACTCATACAGTGAGTATAATTGCGTGTGAAATTGGGTGATTACATGATGGCTTATGTCGCTATATACACCTCATAGACAATTGAAACGTTGTCTAACCCGCTTCACACCACTTCGACAAAAAGGGAATGTCACCCAGGCGTGACACAAACACCAGTACGTTGCCAAGGACAGAAGCCGAGCTGCAAGAACGCATCTCACAGATAAATGCACGACATGAAGCCCTCCGCTCTAAGTACAACGATGGTATTACTAGAAATAACCCTCCAACTGGCTGCACCTATAAACAGTTCCTGAACTGCAAGCCTTTGAACTTTGACGGAACAGGAGGCGCCGTTGCATTTGTTCGATGGTCCGAAAAGGCCGACTCCATTCTAAGAATGTAACACCTCGCAAATTTCGGGTGTAATAAAATAACGACACGTGTCATTTAAAGACAAAACGCGTTGAAAACCCGGATTTAATAAAGATGATTCGGCAGGAATTAAAGTGGCGTCATGTTAAACTGTTACCTCTGAACGACCTAAATTTTTAAATCCCAAGACCCGATTAAATGCAATACTCATCTTTTATGCCCTCTATGCAAAGAATTATTGTCAAGAAAGGAAAATTCAAATGCATGATGTGATCCCATGATGAAATGAATGATAAACCGTCATTTACGGGTCTTGTATATGCAATCAAGTGAAATAATGGATGGTGGTAGGGTATGTTACAGTATTAGACAATTATTGGAGGTCTCCTACTGATAAAATAAGTCCCAAAGTCGAGAATAGGAGGTTGCCCTTTCAAAACACCAAGAAACAAACAAATTGTGAGCCTGATGTCAGGCTTACGGACCGTAAGCTTGGGGACCTTACGGTCCGTAAGGCAACCCCCAGCTATCAGAAACTTGCAGTAGCCTGTCATGCGCGAATGTTACCACTTTGGCCGGTTTTCTCTGCATGTGCATGGCCCCTAGACACCCCCTACATGCTAGAGACATGTGTTTATCACTTGTGGCTGATCATAGACCCTTGTGTCAATACCTTGTGGTGCTTGATTCTTGTATATAAAGACCCATTCATTCACAACCATTCTTGCAAACAAACTGAGCATTTGAGGAGCATCCCAAGCTGATTTCCAAGCATTCCTAATCATCATTAATCATCTAGTAAGCTTCCTAACCCTTCTTGATTACTTCTAGCTTTATATTTAGCTTAAAAGTCAAAATACTGTGTTTAACGGTTGACTTCTTGATTAAGTAACGATAGTTTAGTCGTATGTCAAATTAAAAGTACCGTTAGATAGGTAATTATATGGGTATTAAACCCTTATAAGGGCATGTACCAATTCCAGACCTAACTAGGTCGTTTGTCGGGTCAAACGTTGACCGAAAAAGTCAACAGAATTACAAAATATGATTTAACGCAAGATTAATGATCCGAGAGGTGTGTAACCTGTTTTAACCTTAATATAACATGGTAATAAGTATAAAAACTTGTCTACGCTTGCCCGACTCGACAAATTTCTGTTTAAACCCGGTTAGGAACCGAAAGGCGCAAAACCTTGACTTTTGCTTTGACTTCGGTTCTGACCCGTTTTAGTTTGATTCAAAGATGCCTTAGTGCTTCATTAGAGTAGGGTTGCATGTTAGTATAAGTCTCTGTACTTGTTTCGTTGATTATCCGATGCATGCACACGTTTCCGTTAATCGCTTAAATTGGACCATAACGCCCTTATGACCTTACAACGAGAATTTTGAAAATGTGGAAGTACTATAATCTTAGTTACTGATTATTTAGCATGTACGTAAATTTTCACGTCAATCGGAGGTCTAGATTAGGAGATATGCGCATTAGCGTAAATAATAAGCTTTTTATTAATTAAACGGCGCGATTAGCGCATAGCCTATCTAAACCCGATTTTCGGTACCAAAACTTTTACCCACTGATGTTAAATAATATTTTGGGATTTTTGAAGATTTTTAATTATTTTTAAACTGATCTTAAGCTAGGCTTATCGCATTGATTCGGTTAATACCGAATATGCCCTTTTAGGCCATAAACCGAGTTTTACGAATCCGATTGATACCAATCCAATTGCCACTGATTTAAAATAATAAATAGAGTGCTTTGAGCCTGTTTTGCTGATCAGAAAACTCAGAATGGTATTTTAAACCGTACGTCGCTTAAAACGACTTTATACGCGTATTAAACGCATAGTTTGGGTCTAGAACCATTTTATCACAAAAGACTTTATACCAACTGTTGATACCTGTTAAAATTAATAATTTTGCTGATTAAATCAGACCCGTATCTCAGAAGTATTATAAATCTCTTTTATAACCCTTAAAATGACCGAAATACCCCTACGGGGCGTATTTAGGGATTAAACTCGTTATGGGCATTATGGAAGATATAATAATGATATCACAACATATTTAAAGCGTATTAACTTAGGAAACCTGTTCGCGACCCTTTCGATTACCCGTTATGCATTATACGCGTTCGGTTCGGTTTAGGTAACTAGTTTGCATAAACTAGCCGAAACGGGTCAAACGATACCATTTTTATCTCAAAATCCAGAATGTGAATAGTAAACCCATATTAAACAAGTCCTCAACTTGTCGGGTCTAAATCACATTCTATCCGGTCTTCGCTTAATCGTGCGTACGAACCGTATCACAAAAACTGACCGGTCTAAGCTTAAGCTTAATTAAAGACCCGTTAGGATTCTAATAGGTTATTAAAAACCTTCGTTCCAGATTAGGAGCCCAGTAAAAGCTACCTGTACTTGCTGATTTGATATACGGCTGGGATTGAATTTATATTTAGCTCAGGTAAATACTTTTAACTTATTTTCCCTATACGGGCTTGGGTTACGGTACATAGCGTACCGCTTGATCGAGCATCAAATCTTCCACGCTTAGTGGTTAATTGAATAATTTGATCGGCTCCTCTTCTGTCACACCCCGATCGCGTAAAACAACAAATCGCGGCGGAAACATCGGGGCGTGTTGCGACAGAATTAATTGTCTCATAACCATGGCATACAAAGTTTTATTTATTTATTTAACAAGGGTGTTTCATTGTTTCAAACAGGTAATTAAAGAGTTCAGAACATAATTAAACATAGTCTATCTTCTTTTAAAGTCTCTAAGGCACAGGTCCGCCCTAGTATCATGATCAACATCCTACGGAAAAGCACCTGAAAACACATGTGAAAATAGGTACGTCAGCATAAAAATGCCTGTGAGATACATAGGTTTTGTGAAAATAGGATTCATGACTTGAGTTTAAGAAAATGTTTAATCATGAACCCCCGTACTTTGCTTTGTCTTGTAAATCATTTGAAAACAATGAGGTCAGATGATATGTATAAGTAATGTCAGGTTAAATAAATAACCATGTAAAAATGTGTTTGTATAAGATAAGTTGTTTGTAAATCAATGTCTTGTGAAAAGCATGTTATTTGTATAAAATGTTCTATGTCTCAAACTGAAATGATTCAAGTAACGTTACGCCATGTAATACCATACAAACACTTATATATAGGAAGTACCAGCGGCGTATCCACCATGCTTGTATCATATTACACACGCATCGTTAACTTAATCACTTAATCAATCCAAACCAACCAATGTAAGAAGTCTATGTTTAAATCAATTGTCAAATGTATTGAATAATATGTCAAAGTGTTCATGTCAAGATGTAAATCATATCAAAATGTCTATGTCAAATATTCATGTCAAATGTCTATGTCAAATATCCATGTCAAATGTCTATGTCAAATATCCATGTCAAATGTCTATGTCAAATATCCATGTCAAATGTCTATGTCAAAATGTCATGTATGGCAAGTGAAATGTCTCAAACTAAACCATATGCACAAAAACAAAGTATTGAAGTAAAACTTGGTTTAAATCAAAGCTATGTTTTGTGTAAATGCATGCAACTATTTAATATGAACATTTATGCGGTATTGTGAATATGCATACATCCAAGCCTGGCGACTGTGGTGATAAACCCTTTAAACAAATTAAAGGTCTATCTGTCTTAATGTCAACGAATTCGGTCATTCCTTTCTGTCCCCTTACCCTGGGATGTCCGGAACGGGAGTTGTCAATTCCTATGGTACCACTACCTACTAACGAACGGCGTAGCTAATGTTAATGGATATATTGTCCCATGTAAACAAACCAAATGTCATAACAAAATGTGAGCATGTGAAAACAATGCACTAAGTATGTAATCAAATGAACATACATAGCGTGAAATGTCATGTAAAACGATGTACTAAGTAATGCACACAATGGGCATACCTAGCATGAAATGTCATATAAAACGATGTACTAAGTAATGCACACAATGGGCACACCTAGCATGAAATGTCATATAAAACGATGTACTAAGTAATGCACACAATGGGCACACCTAGCATGAAATGTCATGTAAAACGATGTACTAAGTAATGCACACAATGGGCATACCTAGCATGAAATGTAATGTAAAACAATGTACCAAGTAATGCACACAATGGGCACACCTAGCATAAGATGTAATGAAATCATGTACTATAATGTACTAACGAACATAGCAGTATATGATGTGAAAATTGGAAAGCAGGAAAGTAACAAGTAGGCACATGTGTTCCACCCCAAAACAGTTTGGAAAACAGTAAAAGAGGGGTCTATGTACTCACTTGAGATTGCTCAGTTGTCAAAAGATAACCACCAAGTAATGCTATAGATCTCGGAATCAAACGGCACCTAATATAGGTAACTATGTTAATAAACCGGACCTATCTCGGAAGATTGGGTAGCATTAGGGTTTGTAAACCAAATGAGTGTCGGAACTCACGTGATATGGTTTAACAAAGCCTACATGCTAAATGAAACTTAACATAATTGTTTACGACCCATTACGACCCGTTTAGGAAGCTTATGCTACTTTAACGTGTCGTGCGCGTGAAACGCGTTCGGACCGCCTAACTAGTCCTATGACAAGTATTATATGCCTAAACATGTTACATAATCAGTTACGTGACAAAAGTTTAGGTTACATATGCTAAATTACCAATTATGTATGAAAAGGGTATTCTGGTAATTTACCTAAGGCATATAAACTACCTATCATATAACTACTTAAACGTCGTGACCATAAGGTATAACCTCGGAAGGTTATTCCCTATACTATGGTCACCTAATGTGTTTGGTCGGATCCTAATGATCGACTAAACTGGGTCGGGTTCGAGGCATAAGCGATTTATTAGATCGCTTACCCTACGACCCTAGACAACGTGGTAATCAGTAGGCATAGTCCCTAGGGACTATGACCATCGTGATTACAATCACGTTGCGAAGTTCTAACGAACTTCGCATTGACCCTTACTGGTCAACGCTGAAAGTCAAACAAAGTTTGACTTTCTGACTCGAAAAGCAGTAAAAATAAGGAAAAGAACGAAAGAATACTTACGAAGGGTCCCCGAATGCTAATCCCGATCCAAGAACTCAGGTATGAAACAATGGTTTCAACTTAGAGCTCTCAAATTAGAATTCTTGTGCCTTAAAACAATGAAAGGCATGGGGTATATATAGTTTTCGGGTAACCGTTAGGATCGTTTCTTGAATAACGTGATCGAATCTCGTGCGTACACTTGTCAAAATGTTATGGAACCACATATGCTCCTTAACTTAATGACACATCATCACAAAACATGTGGTTAAGGATTAATTGGTTGCAACTTGCAATTAGAAACATTGAATCTGCCAGAACAGTCAGTCGCGTAGCGCGACGGATAAGCCACATGGGCTCGCGCTACGCGAGCACCTCTCCTGAATCAGCAAGTTTCAAAAGTTACACATTTGGTCCCTGCACGTGTTTTAAGGCATTTCCGACACTTCCAAGGCCCGTAAAGCCATCTTTAAGGCCCTAAAATGTTGCCTAAACATTGTGGACATGGAACATGTTCAAAAATATGCCGGATGATGGTTCGTTTGGTCGTACTAACGCGATGTTCGCTTAATTACGACGGAATGCGCATAAGCGCGAAAAACGAACCAAACGACGAAACGAATTGATTTTTCTTAAGGCGAACACTAAAATATAATGTAGTCATGCTTACATAAATTTTTGGATGTCCAGATGTATTCAGAACGTAAGTTATGCGCGAAAATGCAAACTTGTGCACTTTTTGACACTTTTAGTCCCTGAATGTCCCAAAAGTTTATTTTAGCACACCAAACCCCTCAAAGCCTATTTCTAAGCTATGTAAAGGATATTTAAGGTGTGTTTAACTTATGGTTATGTTCTGGAATGTTCGTTACAGTTCAAATTGACATACTTTCGCAGTTTGTCATATTTAGTCCCTGTAAACGAATTAACTTGTTTTTACCATACCAAAGCCTTCAAAACTTATTTCTAAGTTATGTAAAGGTTATTTAAGGTATGTTGAGTATATGTTGATGTTCCGGAGTATTTCTCGCATTAAACTGAGTACGTTTTCGCACTAGTTTGCGTATAACTCTCCAGAAAGTGATGTAGAGTTTGAAATTACATAAAAGTCAAAACATGAAAAATGTATAACATAACAAAACAAACATTGTGATCAAATAACATTATTTTATTGATAACAGAACTGTTCATAGTGATTACAAGCACAGTTGTTACAGTCTCCCCTACTTGTGGAAATTTCGTCCCGAAATTTATTTAGAGGAAACTCGTGGAAAAAGATGTGGATATTTCGCCTTCATTTGATCTTCGCGTTCCCAAGTAAACTCAGGTCCACGTTTAGCTTCCCAGCGAACTTTGACCAAAGGAATGCGCTTGCGTTTAAGCCACTTGACTTCACGTTCCATGATTTCCACTGGTTTCTCAACAAATTTCAGTGTTTTGCCAACACGAATTTCGTCAAGCGGTATGGAGTAGTTCTCATCAGCTGTACACTTCTTGAGATTGGACACGTGAAAAGTTGGATGAACATTTCCTAGTTCAGGAGGTAACTCAAGTCTGTAGGCTACCTTTCCGATTCTTTCGACAATCTTGAATGGTCCAACATATCTAGGTGCAAGTTTTCCTTTCTTTCCAAATCTGATCACACCTTTCCAAGGTGAGACCTTAAGTAATACACGATCACCGACTTGAAATTCAAAGGCTTTGCGTTTTGGGTCCGCGTAAATCTTCTGACGGCTTCTAGCTGCCTGAAGGTTATCACGAACTTTCTTGACCTTGTCAGTTGTCTCTAAAATGAGGGCAGGTCCAGTAAGTTGAGCCTCGCTAATCTCATTCCAGCAGACTGGTGAACGACATTTTCGACCATAGAGAGCTTCGAAAGGAGCCATTTTGATGCTAGTGTGATAACTGTTGTTGTAGGAGAATTCAATCAATTTAAGATGTGAATCCCAGCTACCACCAAAATCGATCACACAAGCTCTTAGCATATCCTCCAGTGTCTGGACTGTTCTCTCAGATTGACCATCCGTTTGCGGATGATAAGCTGTGCTCAGATTAAGTTGGGTCCCCATAGCAGACTGCATGGTTCTCCAAAAATGAGAAGTGAAACGAGCATCTCTGTCAGAAATGATGTTCAAAGGAACACCATGTCGAGCCACAATTTCATCTACATAGATTTGAGCAAGTCTGTCAGTAGGAAAATCCTCGCGGATTGGTAAGAAATGCGCTGACTTTGTAAGACGATCAACGACTACCCAGATGGCATCATGACCTTTCTTTGTGCGCGGGAGTTTGGTAACAAGATCCATAGTAATGTTTTCCCATTTCCAAACTGGGATCTCTGGTTGCTCCAATAAACCCGAAGGACGCTGATGTTCAGCCTTAACCTTAAGACAAGTAAGGCATTTTGATACGTATAAGGCAATGTCTTTCTTCATACCAGGCCACCAATAGTGAGTACGAAGGTCCTTATACATTTTATCTGAGCCCGGATGAATAGAATAACGAGACTTATGGGCACTAGGCACCTAGCTCAGTTGGCTAGGCGCGCGAAAGGGTGCAGCCGGCCTAGACCCAGGTTCGATTCCGGGGACGGCCAGTTCCACCATTTTTTTATGTTTAATATTTGTTAACCGTACGGATACGTGTAATTACGAGGAAACCATAGTAACCGATTCTTCTAATATCGGCAAGAAAAACCTTTCCGAAAATCTAAGAGCACTCTTTCTTTGCATAGAGTACGACGACATATGTTATTTTAATTATTTTTCTCATTGTTTTCTATCGCCTGCGAATGCCAAACTATGTTTGATTAAAGTGTCATATGAGGATTGGCGTATCCTAGTGTGGCCCATAGATTATTTCCATGTCTGATCAGCATGGAGGTTTAATACATGGAACCCCTAAGATATCCCAATGATCATATTGTACTAAAGTCGACTAGTAGTATTCAAAGAAGATATCCAAAATGGAAATTTTTTTTTTTCCAGGTAAATGTTATCGAATAAGGAATTCGTGGACTTATAACATAAAGGTGTCACTCATTTGACACGAACGATAATGGATGAACTGGAGCCTGAGATATGGAAAATCTCTGTAGCCTCCTTGTATCTTAATTATCTTCTCAAAAGTTTTCCCTGCTTACCTCCTGGAAGACAGGTAGAACTAAGATTAACATCCCGCTGTGGGCTGGAGTATTATGAAAACTCCATATTGATTATGGAAAAATCGAAACCTTGATTTAGTAGGTTTTAAGACATAGGCACATATAGCCTGCCTCAATCTTCTGAGGGTTTTATGTTATTAAATAAGAAAGACGGTTCATATTGCTTATGCATACATGCCGCAACCCTAATTAGGCAACGATTAAGAATTGCCATCTGCTACCCAGGATCTAAGGGTAAATTATTGGTGGATAGGCTTGAAAAGGTCCGTAGCCACCCATGTAGCTAAGTGCTTGACATGTGCGCAAGTCAAAGCCGAGCATCAAAAGCCGTCAGGATTGCTACAACAGCCTGAACTTCCTACGTGGAAGTGGGAAATGGTAACTATGGATTTTATTACCAAGTTACCCAAGACGAGGAAAGGAAATGATACAATATGGGTTATAGTTGACCGACTGACTAAGTCAGCTCATTTCTTACCCATCAAGGAGACTTATAGCTCCGATATGTTAGCCCAGTTATACGTTGACAAGATTGTAGCCCTACACGGCATACCTGTAGCTATTATCTCTGACCGGGATACTAGGTACACGTCACACTTTTGGAAGAGTTTCCAGCAATCTTTGGGCACACGTTTGAACTTTAGTACGGCTTACCATCCTCAGACTGACGGTCAGAGTGAGCGTACTATTCAAACGTTGGAAGACATGCTACGCGCATGTGCGATCGATTTGGGAGGTAGCTGGGATAAGAACCTACCATTGATCGAATTCTCCTACAACAATAGCTACCATACCAGCATAAAGGCTGCGCCTTTTAAGGCATTATACGGTAGAAAATGTAGATCGCCAGTTTGTTGGGCGGAAGTTGGAGAAGTCCAGTTATCAGGACCAGAAATCGTGTTCGAAACGACGGACAAGATTGTCCAGATTCGTAACAATCTCCAAGCTGCCCGGAATAGGCAGAAGAGTTACGCGGATCCAAGTCGTAAGGACTTTCACTTCGAAGTAGGTGACAAAGTCCTACTTAAAGTGTCACCCTGGAAGGGGGTGATGCGATTTGGTAAGAAAGGCAAACTAAGCCCGAGATACATAGGACCTTTCGAGGTTATCGAACGTGTCGGGTCAGTTGCCTACAAGTTGAACTTACCGAAAGAGCTCAGTGGAATTCACAATGTGTTCCACATCTGCAATCTAAAGAAGTGTTCCGCTGACGATTCACATGTCATGCCACATACAGATGTGCAAATAGATAAGACCCTAACTTTTGTTGAAAAACCTTTGTCAATTGAAGATCGACAGGTAAGGAAACTTCGAAGGAAGCATATACCTTTTGTAAAGGTCAAATGGGATGCCCGAAGAGGTCCCGAGTATACGTGGGAGTTGGAATCCACCATGAAAGAAAAATACCCTTATTTGTTTCAGTAAATCTCGGGTCGAGATTTATTTTAAGGGTTGAGGATGTAACACCTCGCAAATTTCGGGTGTAATAAAATAACGACACGTGTCATTTAAAGACAAAACGCGTTGAAAACCCGGATTTAATAAAGATGATTCGGCAGGAATTAAAGTGGCGTCATGTTAAACTGTTACCTCTGAACGACCTAAATTTTTAAATCCCAAGACCCGATTAAATGCAATACTCATCTTTTATGCCCTCTATGCAAAGAATTATTGTCAAGAAAGGAAAATTCAAATGCATGATGTGATCCCATGATGAAATGAATGATAAACCGTCATTTACGGGTCTTGTATATGCAATCAAGTGAAATAATGGATGGTGGTAGGGTATGTTACAGTATTAGACAGTTATTGGAGGTCTCCTACTGATAAAATAAGTCCCAAAGTCGAGAATAGGAGGTTGCCCTTTCAAAACACCAAGAAACAAACAAATTGTGAGCCTGATGTCAGGCTTACGGACCGTAAGCTTGGGGACCTTACGGTCCGTAAGGCAACCCCCAGCTATCAGAAACTTGCAGTAGCCTGTCATGCGCGAATGTTACCACTTTGGCCGGTTTTCTCTGCATGTGCATGGCCCCTAGACACCCCCTACATGCTAGAGACATGTGTTTATCACTTGTGGCTGATCATAGACCCTTGTGTCAATACCTTGTGGTGCTTGATTCTTGTATATAAAGACCCATTCATTCACAACCATTCTTGCAAACAAACTGAGCATTTGAGGAGCATCCCAAGCTGATTTCCAAGCATTCCTAATCATCATTAATCATCTAGTAAGCTTCCTAACCCTTCTTGATTACTTCTAGCTTTATATTTAGCTTAAAAGTCAAAATACTGTGTTTAACGGTTGACTTCTTGATTAAGTAACGATAGTTTAGTCGTATGTCAAATTAAAAGTACCGTTAGATAGGTAATTATATGGGTATTAAACCCTTATAAGGGCATGTACCAATTCCAGACCTAACTAGGTCGTTTGTCGGGTCAAACGTTGACCGAAAAAGTCAACAGAATTACAAAATATGATTTAACGCAAGATTAATGATCCGAGAGGTGTGTAACCTGTTTTAACCTTAATATAACATGGTAATAAGTATAAAAACTTGTCTACGCTTGCCCGACTCGACAAATTTCTGTTTAAACCCGGTTAGGAACCGAAAGGCGCAAAACCTTGACTTTTGCTTTGACTTCGGTTCTGACCCGTTTTAGTTTGATTCGAAGATGCCTTAGTGCTTCATTAGAGTAGGGTTGCATGTTAGTATAAGTCTCTGTACTTGTTTCGTTGATTATCCGATGCATGCACACGTTTCCGTTAATCGCTTAAATTGGACCATAACGCCCTTATGACCTTACAACGAGAATTTTGAAAATGTGGAAGTACTATAATCTTAGTTACTGATTATTTAGCATGTACGTAAATTTTCACGTCAATCGGAGGTCTAGATTAGGAGATATGCGCATTAGCGTAAATAATAAGCTTTTTATTAATTAAACGGCGCGATTAGCGCATAGCCTATCTAAACCCGATTTTCGGTACCAAAACTTTTACCCACTGATGTTAAATAATATTTTGGGATTTTTGAAGATTTTTAATTATTTTTAAACTGATCTTAAGCTAGGCTTATCGCATTGATTCGGTTAATACCGAATATGCCCTTTTAGGCCATAAACCGAGTTTTACGAATCCGATTGATACCAATCCAATTGCCACTGATTTAAAATAATAAATAGAGTGCTTTGAGCCTGTTTTGCTGATCAGAAAACTCAGAATGGTATTTTAAACCGTACGTCGCTTAAAACGACTTTATACGCGTATTAAACGCATAGTTTGGGTCTAGAACCATTTTATCACAAAAGACTTTATACCAACTGTTGATACCTGTTAAAATTAATAATTTTGCTGATTAAATCAGACCCGTATCTCAGAAGTATTATAAATCTCTTTTATAACCCTTAAAATGACCGAAATACCCCTACGGGGCGTATTTAGGGATTAAACTCGTTATGGGCATTATGGAAGATATCATAATGATATCACAACATATTTAAAGCGTATTAACTTAGGAAACCTGTTCGCGACCCTTTCGATTACCCGTTATGCATTATACGCGTTCGGTTCGGTTTAGGTAACTAGTTTGCATAAACTAGCCGAAACGGGTCAAACGATACCATTTTTATCTCAAAATCCAGAATGTGAATAGTAAACCCATATTAAACAAGTCCTCAACTTGTCGGGTCTAAATCACATTCTATCCGGTCTTCGCTTAATCGTGCGTACGAACCGTATCACAAAAACTGACCGGTCTAAGCTTAAGCTTAATTAAAGACCCGTTAGGATTCTAATAGGTTATTAAAAACCTTCGTTCCAGATTAGGAGCCCAGTAAAAGCTACCTGTACTTGCTGATTTGATATACGGCTGGGATTGAATTTATATTTAGCTCAGGTAAATACTTTTAACTTATTTTCCCTATACGGGCTTGGGTTACGGTACATAGCGTACCGCTTGATCGAGCATCAAATCTTCCACGCTTAGTGGTTAATTGAATAATTTGATCGGCTCGTTTTAAACAGATGTGTTTACTTTACAGCCTTTGGGGGGTTAATGACCGTGTCCCGGATATCCTCGGCATTATCTTACGAGATAGCCACGACCTGAGCACGGGGTGTAGGCGTACTCCCGTGTATAACTCACTTAAAGTGGTGTGTCTATTGATCTTTAACCCGGATACGTCCGGGCTACTGAACGCATAAGTAACATGTAAATCGTTCACAAGATTATAATATTAAATAATTCTCCCAAGTTAAAAAGATTAATTTTGCCTCTGTGCATTTTAATCAATGTGTCAAGATATTTTGTGCCACGTGCATTCAAAACAATTTACAAACTCTTTTTCCAAAATGAGTCAGTTGAATGTATTTACCAGTGTAAACTGACGTATTTTCCAAAAAGGCTAAATGCAGGTACTATACGAAATTGGCTGGATATGTCTCCTTAGCATCAATAGAAGTCTCGCAAGCTTAAGATGCCTAAAAGTCTGTTGAACTATTGTTTCCATTTTATGTTCGATCCTTCTGTGGATAAACTTCCGAATATTGTGATAGTTGATATTACAATAATAAATTCGGTTGTATTATATTTTAAATTGCTTCCGCTGTGCATATTGATATTGTGTTGTTTGACTATTATGTTGCCAACCATGACGTCACGATACTCCCCACCGGGCCCATCGGTGACACGTGGAAAATCGGGGTGTGACAAAGAATGAGTAACTGTTCGCCCCAACAGGGTGTTAACTATATCTCGGGGATATTTCTAGATGGCACACTCTCTTAATGGAACCTCCAGGTTCAGACCCTTGGCACAGACGCTACTTATGCACTGAGCTGGGACGAGCTCAAGGAAACGATTGAGAAGAAATGTTGCTTTAGGACTGGAATTTAGAAGCTTGAGGTGGAGTTCAGGAATTTGAAAATGGACGAACCAGAAATTCCTGAACTTGTCCAGCGATCGCACAACTTGTCTAGGGTCGTCCCCTACTAAGTCATTAACATTGTATGATACAGTTGTGTACTTGTACGCTTACTATGTGGTCTCATTATATGGCAATCGCAGTATTCTCATCACTTATGATGTTTGATTTACTGTTTAGGTTCTATGACATGAGATGTTATGTGGTTGATTTATTTATAGCATGAGATGTTATGTATTGTTGAATACATACGTACGTTTTACTTGCTATGACCTAACCTACGTGAAACATCTTTTAGAAGATGCCACCAAGTCGCGAAATGCGCATGCCCACCTCAGAGGCAGAACTTCAAGAGATAATTGCTGCAGCTATAGCACGGCACGAGGCCCTACGCTCCGAACCTAGCAGAGGTACCTCAGAAAATAACGGTTGTTCCTACTGGCACTTCCTCAAATACAAGCCTCCGAAGTTCGACGGCACTGGAGGTGCCATGGCTTTTGTGAAATGGATCGAAAGTATGGATTCCATCTTTCAAGTGAGCGGTTGTACGCCGGAACAACAGGTCCTATACGTTTCTGAGCTGTTTCTAGATGAAGCCCGATTATGGTGGAATCTTCAGACCCATATAAAGGGTGCTACTGCAGCATATGCATTAACCTGGGGTGAACTAAAAGAAATGATGCATAAGAAGTATTGCCCCCAAACGGAAACCCAGAAGTGGGAAGATGAATTTCGGAGCCTGATGATGGAAGGTCCGAAGGTGTTGGAGTACGTGCAAAGACTTTATGATTTGTCACAAGTTGTTCCGTACCTGGTGAAACCAGAATTAAAGAAATTGGAACAATTCATTTGGGAACTGGCGCCTGAAGTCTTGAGCTTGATGACAACATCAACGCCACCGACAACTATGGCCGCAAGTAAGATGGGCTTGGCACTCGTTACGGAAGCAGTTAGACTAGAAAAACTTGCAAACCCTGACCAGGAGACTCAGGTAGAGTCGTCCGGAAAGAACAAAAGGAAGCTCACCGAAGATACCCGAATGAATGAGGGTGAACAAAGATCTATTCGAGGTTGTTTTGACTGCGGGGACAAAGGGCATTTCAAGAAAGATTGCCCTAACAATAAACAGGCCAATGATAAGATTTACTTAGAAACTGAACCAAGACGTGCTGAGTGCAAGTGTCACCACAATTATGGATGTCGGAAGCCTAGGTACGGAAGGAAAAGACACAACAAGGATGGTTGTGGGATGAGGGGTCCCAGACAAGGAGAAAACAGAAACAACGCTCAAGGTGGAAATGGGAGGTATCCAAGATGCTTCCATTGTGGGGATGTTGGACATCTTAAGAGGGAATGCCCGAAGTTGAAACAAGACCGTGAAAGGACATCCAACATCGGAGCTTGTGTAGCATTCCAGGATCCAGGCGTGACTACTGGTACGTTCCCTATCAACCAAAACTTTTGCATCTATTTTGTTTGATACTGGCACCGACTATAGCTTCGTATCGTTAGAGTTTAAGAATATGCTTGGGTTAGCCGCTAAGAAGTTAGATATTCCCTACTCAATCGAATTGGCCAATGGGAAGTTAGTAGAAGCCAATGAAGTTATCAGAGGTTGTGTGATCGAATTAGGAGAGCGTGAGTTTGCTTTAGATCTACTACCAGTCCAGTTGGGAAGCTTCGACGTGGTGGTAGGAATGGATTGGTTATCAGTCAACAAGGCTGAGATAGTTTGTCACGAAAAGATTGTTCGTGTCCCAACCGAAGATGGCGAGACAATTGTGGTTCGCGGAGAGAAGCGTGATACGCCGTTAAGAATTATCAGCTGCCTGAAAGCGCGAAAGTGTTTGCAGAAAGGATGTGTTGCCTTCCTGGCACACATTGTGGATAAGAAGGCTGCTGAGCCAAGAATCGAAGACATCCCTGTCGTGAGGGAACACCCAGAAGTCTTCCCAGAAGACTTACCTGGACTGCCACCTCAGAGGCAAGTTGAGTTTCACATTGACTTAGTTCCAGGCGCCACGCCTATGGCTAAGGCACCGTATAGACTTGCTCCGTCTGAGATGCAGGAACTGTCGACACAGCTTCAAGAGCTGTTAGACAAGGGTTTTATCCGACCAAGCTTCTCGCCTTGGGGAGCTCCGGTCCTGTTTGTCAAGAAGAAGGACGGTAGTTTTCGTATGTGCATCGACTACCGGGAGCTGAACAAGCTGACAATCAAGAATAGATACCCTCTGCCAAGGATTGATGATCTGTTCGACCAACTTCAAGGTTCAAGCTTTTATTCAAAGATCTATCTTCGATCTGGATACCATCAGTTAAGGATACAAGAGGAAAGCATCCCGAAGACAGCCTTCAGAACTCGTTATGGGAACTACGAGTTCCTTGTTATGCCGTTTGGTTCGACAAACGCACCTGCAGTCTTTATGGATTTGGTGAATAGAGTTTGCAAGCCGTACTTGGACAAGTTCGTGATTGTATTCATCGATGACATTTTAATTTATTCAAAGACGAAGGCTGAACACGAGCAGCATCTTAGAGCCATTCTAGAGCTGCTGAAGAAGGAACAGTTGTATGCCAAATTCTCTAAGTGCGAGTTTTGGCTACAAGAGGTGCAATTCCTTGGGCACGTGGTAAATGGAGATGGGATCCACGTGGATCCAACCAAGATCGAGGCGATCAAGGATTGGGAAACGCCAAAGACGCCAACCGAGATTCGGAAATTCTTGGGTTTGGCTGGCTATTATCGAAGATTCATTAAGAAATTTTCAAAGATCGCTCAACCATTGACGCTCCTCACGCAGAAGGATAAGAAGTTTGATTGGGGAATCAAACAGGATGAAGCGTTCCAGGTACTGAAGGATAAGCTTTGTAACGCGCCAATCTTAGCTCTACCAGAAGGTACTGATGATTTTGTGGTATACTGCGACGCATCGCGTCAAGGACTGGGTTGTGTGTTGATGCAACGCCAAAAGGTTATTGCTTACGCATCGCGTCAGTTGAAAGTGCATGAAAAGAACTACACCACACACGATTTGGAAGCTCGGCGCAGTGGTTTTTGCTTTAAAGATCTGGAGACACTACCTATATGGTACGAAGTGTACGATCTTTACAGATCACAAGAGCCTGCAACATCTATTCAACCAGAAGGAGTTGAATATGAGGCAAAGACGATGGGTTGAGTTGCTGAACGACTACGACTACGAGATAAAGTATCATCCAGGGAAGGCGAATGTGGTCGCCGATGCCCTAAGTCGAAAAGGGAGGATCAAGCCCATAAGGGTTAGGGCTTTAGAAATGATTATCCGAACCGATCTTTCCTTGCGCATTCGTGCCGCGCAAAAGGAAGCTCTCAAGGAAGGAAACCTTGAAGAAGAATATCTCCGTAGGATGGAGAAGCTATTGGTACCAAACGAGGAAGGAACGTTATGCTTCGAGAAAAGGATTTGGGTTCCTCTGTTTGGTGGTTTAAGGAAAGTTATTTTTGATGAAGCTCACAAATCACGGTACTCTATCCATCCTGGAGCGGATAAGATGTACCAGGATCTCAAAGATTACTATTGGTGGCCTAGGATGAAGGGCGATGTTGCTGTTTACGTGAGCAAATGTTTAACGTGCGCTAAGGTTAAAGCCGAATACCAGAAGCCTTCAGGACTTCTGCAACAACCTGAGATTCCCAAGTGGAAATGGGAACAAATCTCCATGGATTTTATTACGAAATTGCCAAGAACGCCAAGAGGCCATGATATGATTTGGGTGATAGTTGACCGCCTAACAAAGTCCGCACACTTTCTGCCAATCAAAGAGAAAGACAGTACTAGTAAACTTGCGGAAATATACATGAGAGAGATTGTCGCGCGCCATGGAGTACCTCTCTCAATCATCTCTGATAGAGACGGAAGGTTTGTGTCAGGGATATGGCAATCCTTCCAAGAAGCCTTTGGCTCACAATTGAATCTGAGCACTGCGTTTCATCCGCAAACTGACGGCCAGAGCGAGCGAACGATACAGACTTTGGAAGACATGCTGAGAGCGTGTGTTATGGATTTGGGCGGTAGCTGGGATAAACATTTACCTTTGGTCGAATTTTCATACAACAACAGCTACCACACCAGTATTGGTGTCGCGCCATTTGAAGCCCTTTTCGGACGCAAGTGCTGATCACCCTTATGTTGGGCTGACGCAGGTAATAGGCAGCTCGCTGGTCCCGAAATCGTCCAAGAGACGACAGACAAGATCGCGCAGATTCTTAAACGCATCGAAGCAGCTCGCCACAGACAGAAGGCCTATGCGGATCCAGACCAAAAACATGTGGATTTCCAAGTTGGAGAAATGGTGTTATTAAAAGTCTCACCCTGGAAGGGTGTGGCATGCTTCGGAAAGCGTGGGAAGTTAAATCCGCGCTACATTGGTCCCTTCAGAATTCTGGAAAGAATAGGACTAGTAGCATACAAGTTGGACCTACCTGCTGGACTGAATGGTGTTCACGACACCTTTCATGTATCCAATCTAAAGAAAAGTCCAACTCAAGTTACCGTTGCCATTCCCACCGACGAGATTCATGTTGACGACACGCTCCACTTCGTTGAAGAACCTGTTGAGGTCACGGACTGGAAAGTTAACCAGACCCGCCGGAGCAGTGTCAAACTCGTCAAAGTTCGTTGGAATGCCAGACATGGTCCTGAATACACCTGGGAACTGGAGGACCGGATGAAAGAGAAATACCCCCACCTTTTTCCTAAGAACCCTGCATCTACAAGCAGAACTTAAATTTCGGGACGAAATTTATTTAACGGGGGGAGAATGTGACAACCCGCACTAAACCAGGTATCCGTACGACTTAACTAATGATTAATTACTGCTTAATTACTGTGCTTGTTTGAACTAGCTGATGAACTGCTACTTGATATCTGATACATGTACTTACTTGCATCATACTTTACTTATCGTCACTACATTATTTGCATACTGAACCTTAGTGACAAACATGATGCACAAAAAGCACAGTAGCACAATAGCGGATAACCTATTGAACATGCTGATAAAGCCAGCATCAGGCAGACACTGCCTCTAAGGCCTGTAAGAGCATGAGATGTTTTGCTACACTAGTAGTGAGTGTAGGGATATAAGGGTTGTGGAACTGCGTCTCTAGGAATAAGTCACAATGACTGGATGTGCCTAAAACGTACTCTAAGTACAAAACTCAGCACTTTACATAATAATTCAGCTTTTAGCTAACTAGTAAAGTGCTAAAACATGAGGAAAATATTACTAGACACTTTCCAGAGTGTCAGGAACGAGTCGTGTCACTAAAAAGAGTATTAACGACACTTTAAAGCTTTGTTAAGCGCTTTAACGGATTACTATCCAACCGAACAACCGGGCGTAACCCGAAACATGAAAATATTGTTATTTTCATTACTTATCTTTTTCTGAGCAAGTTAGGGTCCCTGAGTACCCTAACACCCTTGGTAACACACTAAACATAACTAACCAAGTTAAACACTTAACTAACTTGGTTTAACATAACTAATACTTAACCTATGGTTGAAATGGAATCGGATTAGACCCCCCCCCCCAACCGAATCGGTCACATAGTGACCACCCCATTGTACTTGTTGATTATTTCATTCCCTAATGCTTAATATCTAGGGGGCACATTAACCCTTGGATAATTTTCATTAACTTTGCCTATAAGTTTAAGGTTTAACACATGAGATCATTCACATTTCACAAATCACTCAAAACTCTCTCTTTCTCTCTCAAAGCTTACGGCCAAGCATCCCCTATTCCATCCATCATATTTTCGATCTTAATCTTCATATTTCAAGCATCTACAAGAGTTAAGGGTCACGTATTAGGAAGCTTGGTGCAAACGGAATGCGAAGGACCTCTCCACTTTGCTTTTATCCACCCATTTTGCGCATAGATTCTTCCCTAGCCTCGAGCTAGAGGTATAATGCTTAAAACTCGTATTCAAACTAATCTAAAGTGGTTAAAAGGATTTTTATCGGTTAAAACTTGAAATCTTACAAGTTGATGCTTTAAAGTCTACTTAAAACACTAAAAATGGTGGTTAATAACTCATAAGTTGTGTAAATGATGTAGTATTCGAAATGTATGATTATTTAGGCCTGATCTATGATGTGGTAGCTCGGATCATCGTTTAACCCGGTTTGGTAAGATCATGGATCTTAACATAAGCTTGTTTTGAATAATACAAGGGTTAAAAGGTGAAACTCTACCACACGCGAATCATGAACTTGTGTAAAAGAGTTTTACTTGTGAAATTGTGTTTAAAAACTAGCAGATCTACGCATCTGCAAGTGGTATTTTCAAAGAACCACGTATCAAAGAAATCATGTATTTTAAAAGATAGATCTTACACTAACAAGCATGATTTTTATAAACCACAAGTGTGTAAACACTTGTGAAATGAAAAGATCCGACAAAATAACAGTTTTTGTAAAAGGAGACTAGAAGTTGTAAAGATGGATTTTCTCTAAAAACGAGGTTTTTACAAGATCAAATTACCTTATATGAGGATCTACTAAATTTAAGGAGATTTACACCACAGTTTTGGGAAAAACTGCAAGTTCATGTAATTTTTGGCAATTTACACATATGTCGATTAGTTGTTGTGATGAAAGTGTTCTGATCAAATAAAGAAAATTGTTGAGTTGATTTGTTAAAGAAAATGATACGCTCGAAAGCGTGGCCACCTCCAGTTACAGAGGAAACTCTGGCGAAATTTTTCTAAAAACCTAACACTTAGAACTATTTACACTACGAGTGTTAGAATTAATTTTGACATGTTTTCGAAATATAAAATTTCGCCATGACCTTATTTACTAAACATTCGGAGGTGGGATTTTCACAAAACTTAACGTGATAAATATATATTTTCACACACTGTTTATGATTATTTTGTGAAAATACATAAATATTATTTTTAGAGTAAAAATAATATTTACGAACGTTAACGAATCCAAAATAATACGAACGCTTTCACCATAAATATATAAGTTACACCGGTAATTATATTACCACTCGATTGTTAAAACGTAACTTACGCACTTACGGAAATATTTATGAACGCGTATTTTAACAACGTATTATTGGAGAAAAATTATGTGAAATGAAAATATAATATTTTTGAGAAAAATACTTATATTTTGGAATTGGAAATATATATATATATATTAAGTGAGACTTAATGATATAATTTGAACGCACATGTATTGAATCCCCCATCCTTGGGAAGGAGATTAACTACCAAGTATATACAGAACGTAAACACGAAATAGTTGTCTAACTATTTCCCAAACACTTAAACTATAAAGCTAAGGCACGGCCGTCCGTCTAATAGAATTAGCACTTGTAGGTCGTCGCACAGCTGTCTGATTTGGAGTACTTGGTAGAGACGCACCGACAGTGAGTTCATGTCCCCCTTTTCTCTAACTGTTTTCAGTTTTCTTAACTGCGGGGGTGAAATACATGTTACTTTGATTACAAGTACTTTATACATGGTATGATTAGCGTAAGGAGGTTTACTACTTAGATCATGTGAGTGGGTAGGCAGAAACACCGAGGGACGTAAGCGGTAGATCTATCTGGGTGTAGGGAGCCCAACTCTAGGCCCAACAGAACGGACCTCTAAGAGGCCCAGCAGAACGGACCTTGAGTGACTTTGTACCCAACGCAAAATCTGCTAGGTTGAGTCTTCCTACTTGCACTTCACACATGCTAATGGCCTTGCAAACCATTGGTGATCTCTTTTCCTTACACTGCTACATACCAGGGAATTTTTATACTTACAAGTGTTTTACATACTCACTTACACATGAACTCGCTCAACATTATTGTTGATTTTTCAACTTACATGTATTTCAGGAAATTAACGGATCTGGCACGGTATGGAACGTTTTCCGCTGCACTAGTCATGAGGTCATCTGGGTTTGGGGAATGTGACTCTTTCCTGGACAAGTCACAGTCCTTAAACTGTGTTTATGTCATGTTATTGTTTGTGTTTATTGAACAATGTCGTTAGAACATGTTTCAGTTAAAACAATGTCACTGTATTTGGTTTTCAAAACTTAATCTAATGGATGATCTTGCATGGTTTTATTTCATATAGCTTTGTTATGGTTAAGCTATGGTATTAAGAAGTCACACCAAAATTAACCACGCTTCCGCAAAGCCAGGGTGTGACATTATGAAAGTAGCATGTGTGCATCGATTTCTGTGAGGAAATATGTCTAATTTTAGTGTATTGTGAGGAATTAATTTGGTGAAGAACTGTTGTGAGGAATTAATATAGTGAAGAATTGAACCATGAAGAGATATCTTTTGGTATTCTGCCAAATTGAACCATGAAGAGATATCTTTTGGTATTCTGCCATGTAGGTTCCATATTATAGTTAAACACATACAAGAATATAAGCAAGTGTTCGTTATTTTGGATTTAGAGTTTGGTTCGTATTTTGGTTTATACTGGAATTTGTATTTGGTTCGTATTTGTAATAACCATAAATTTAAAATCATTATTCTAGAAATAAAAGAATAATAATAATTTATAATAAACTAAACAATTATCTTATGATCCATCTTTCTGTATATCAACCAAAACTATTATTATTATTTATTAATTATCCAATAGGAAACCCTAATTAAGACACCCAAGTGATTCTGCACAAACCCTAAAATTTTCAGAATTTTCAGAATTTTCAGAATCAGGATCAGGGCCCCTAAAACTCAGGGGGGGTATTTTCTAGTTATGATTATCCACAAAATAAACTGTCAAAATTAAAATAATAAAATTCTACGACTCAGCTAGGCTAGTCCCACGCGTGGCAACCCTATAGTGCTTAGGTGTTCCTTACGCACCGTAAGGAAATTAATGTTACGGTGCACAAGGGTTGTTACGGACCGTAAGAGATTTGGTGTTACGGTGCGCAAGGGGTGACAAATTTTGGGTATAAATAGAGGGCAGTGGGACTCGATTTCTGGTGTTCATTCGATGAAGAAATTCGTTTCAGGCGTCGAGTTATCGTCTGTTTACTACAATTAACACACACGAAAACACTAATTAGTATAGCGGGGTGCTGCAGAACAGGGTATTAACTCGATCCCTGATACGATTCAATGTCCGATTGATTGAAATCAAACCAATGGATGTTTAAGTGCTGCTCAAATTGGGTTTATGCTTTGTCATCAGTCGTGATTCCGATAGATGTTTAAGTAATTTCACTTTGTCATTAATTGTGATTCCGATGGATGTTTAAGTGTTTACACTTTGTCATTCGTTGTGAATCCGATGGATGTTTAAGTGATTTCACTTTGTCATTAATTGTGAATCCGATGGATGTTTAAGTATCGCACTTTGTCATTCGTTGTGAGGATTTTAATCTCGTGAGTTATCGTAAATGCTGTATTAAGTTACTAACCTAGTTTGTGTGCATATTATTTAAATTAGGTTAAAAGACTAATCAGTAGTCTAAACTCTGCCCGTATAAATCTGAAATATTATCACAAGCTTCACTTTGGAATTATTAAGGTACGGATCCTTACCCCACTCCTTATTGCTTCATATTCAAATTGTTATAAACCCATTAAATTCATATATCTTTTAAAACTCCTCATGTCTTTGATTATCGATTCATTTGACAGTCCGTTGAATTCCTATTCAAATCATAAACCTTGAATTTAGCTTTCATGTCATGCGATAGTATTATGTTATTGTACTCATTATCGCATGTTCCAATATATGTTACGTCTTGGTATGAAAATAAGTTTTATAAGTTATGTGAATAAGTCCATTTGTACTCTGATACCCTGAGTATCGCTTCTCGTGGAGTGTCCCACGAGCATGTTGTTGCGGCATCGACATCATGTGCTCCATCCGTGACGGAGAGATCAGTTCACGGCGTCTCTTAAGTACAAGTGTGGTACATATAGCTATTAGGAGGCGTATGGATCGATCCTAGGATTTAAGTTAAGGAGGTGGATAACGGGTATGCCAACTCGCCATCTCATGTGATAATTATGCAGGAGTAGCTACCTGTGTATTGTCACGTTTTAAGTTTGCCCATGGGTACATCCGTATGATATGATTATGAAATTATGTTCTTGCATCGTATCATTTTCGCATAAAGTTCCATCCGGATAACATTTCATATAAAGCGTTAATTGTTATTTGAGCATATTATTCCGTACTGAGCATTTGGCTCATTCCGTAAACTTTTTTATATACAGGTCCGCATGTTACTTTGGGCAGGGAAAAGAGAGAAGAATAAAGCCTAGGAATAAATCTGAAGATGTTAGTTAATCAAGTCGAATGTGTTCGCTTGTATATTAACCTTAAGTTTAGTTGTCGTTGTATCCTTGTCAAATAAATAAATGGAATTATGACTTTTGTTTATGATACTACTGTTATTGTGACACGTCAGCCCTTCCGGGTTGGGGTGTTACAGCTATGGTATCAGAGCAAAGGCTCTTTCCTGTAGAAAACTTGAAAATAGTAATAAAAACCTGTGAGGAATGGGTAGATATCTATGATAGGATTCAACTTGGTCTCTTATTTGGTTTAACTCCTATGTCTATTATTATAGATGCCTCCTCGTCGTCCGCTACGTAGGAGTACTCGTACTAACCATATGTGTTTAGGAGATTCTTGTTATATAAGTTAGTAAATCTGTTATGAAAATTCCGTTTCCGTTACTTATGCGATATGTTATATTCTTAATTGAAAAATTTCGAGGACGAAATTTCTTTTAAGGGGGTAATAGTTGTAATAACCATAAATTTAAAATCATTATTCTAGAAATAAAAGAATAATAATAATTTATAATAAACTAAACAGTTATCTTATGATCCATCTTTCTGTATATCAACCAAAACTATTATTATTATTTATTAATTATCTAATAGGAAACCCTAATTAAGACACCCAAGTGATTCTGCACAAACCCTAAAATTTTCAGAATTTTCAGAATCAGGATCAGGGCCCCTAAAACTCAGGGGGGGTATTTTCTAGTTATGATTATCCACAAAATAAACTGTCAAAATTAAAATAATAAAATTCATCGACTCAGCTAGGCTAGTCCCACGCGTGGCAACCCTATAGTGCTTAGGTGTTCCTTACGCACCGTAAGGAAATTAATGTTACGGTGCGCAAGGGTTGTTACGGACCGTAAGAGATTTGGTGTTACGGTGCGCAAGGGGTGACAAATTTTGGGTATAAATAGAGGGCAGTGGGACTCGATTTCTGGTGTTCATTCGACGAAGAAATTCGTTTCAGGCGTCGAGTTATCGTCTGTTTACTACAATTAACACACACGAAAACACTAATTAGTATAGCGGGGTGCTGCAGAACAGGGTATTAATTCGATCGCTGATACGATTCAATGTCCGATTGATTGAAATCAATCCAATGGATGTTTAAGTGCTGCTCAAATTGGGTTTATGCTTTGTCATCAGTCGTGATTCCGATAGATGTTTAAGTAATTTCACTTTGTCATTAATTGTGATTCCGATGGATGTTTAAGTGTTTACACTTTGTCATTCGTTGTGAATCCGATGGATGTTTAAGTGATTTCACTTTGTCATTAATTGTGAATCCGAAGGATGTTTAAGTATCGCACTTTGTCATTCGTTGTGAGGATTTTAATCTCGTGAGTTATCGTAAATGCTGTATTAAGTTACTAACCTAGTTTGTGTGCATATTATTTAAATTAGGTTAAAAGACTAATCAGTAGTCTAAACTCTGCCCGTATAAATCTGAAATATTATCACAAGGTAGCTTCACTTTGGAATTATTAAGGTACGGATCCTTACCCCACTCCTTATTGCTTCATATTCAAATTGTTATAAACCCATTAAATTCATATATCTTTTAAAACTCCTCACGTCTTTGATTATCGATTCATTTGACAGTCCGTTGAATTCCTATTCAAATCATAAACCTTGAATTTAGCTTTCATGTCATGCGATAGTATTATGTTATTGTACTCATTATCGCATGTTCCAATATATGTTACGTCTTGGTATGAAAATAAGTTTTATAAGTTATGTGAATAAGTCCATTTGTACTCTGATACCCTGAGTATCGCTTCTCGTGGAGTGTCCCACGAGCATGTTGTTGCGGCATCGACATCATGTGCTCCATCCGTGACGGAGAGATCAGTTCACGGCGTCTCTTAAGTACAAGTGTGGTACATATAGCTATTAGGAGGCGTATGGATCGATCCTAGGATTTAAGTTAAGGAGGTGGATAACGGGTATGCCAACTCGCCATCTCATGTGATAATTATGCAGGAGTAGCTACCTGTGTATTGTCACGTTTTAAGTTTGCCCATGGGTACATCCGTATGATATGATTATGAAATTATGTTCTTGCATCGTATCATTTTCGCATAAAGTTCCATCCGGATAACATTTCATATAAAGCGTTAATTGTTATTTGAGCATATTATTCCGTACTGAGCATTTGGCTCATTCCGTAAACTTTTTTATATACAGGTCCGCATGTTACTTTGGGCAGGGAAAAGAGAGAAGAATAAAGCCTAGGAATAAATCTGAAGATGTTAGTTAATCAAGTCGAATGTGTTCGCTTGTATATTAACCTTAAGTTTAGTTGTCGTTGTATCCTTGTCAAATAAATAAATGGAATTATGACTTTTGTTTATGATACTACTGTTATTGTGACACGTCAGCCCTTCCGGGTTGGGGTGTTACAGCTATGGTATCAGAGCAAAGGCTCTTTCCTGTAGAAAACTTGAAAATAGTAATAAAAACCTGTGAGGAATGGGTAGATATCTATGATAGGATTCAACTTGGTCTCTTATTTGGTTTAACTCCTATGTCTATTATTATAGATGCCTCCTCGTCGTCCGCTACGTAGGAGTACTCGTACTAACCATATGTGTTTAGGAGATTCTTGTTATATAAGTTAGTAAATCTGTTATGAAAATTCCGTTTCCGTTACTTATGCGATATGTTATATTCTTAATTGAAAAATTTCGAGGACGAAATTTCTTTTAAGGGGGTAATAGTTGTAATAACCATAAATTTAAAATCATTATTCTAGAAATAAAAGAATAATAATAATTTATAATAAACTAAACAGTTATCTTATGATCCATCTTTCTGTATATCAACCAAAACTATTATTATTATTTATTAATTATCTAATAGGAAACCCTAATTAAGACACCCAAGTGATTCTGCACAAACCCTAAAATTTTCAGAATTTTCAGAATCAGGATCAGGGCCCCTAAAACTCAGGGGGGGTATTTTCTAGTTATGATTATCCACAAAATAAACTGTCAAAATTAAAATAATAAAATTCATCGACTCAGCTAGGCTAGTCCCACGCGTGGCAACCCTATAGTGCTTAGGTGTTCCTTACGCACCGTAAGGAAATTAATGTTACGGTGCGCAAGGGTTGTTACGGACCGTAAGAGATTTGGTGTTACGGTGCGCAAGGGGTGACAAATTTTGGGTATAAATAGAGGGCAGTGGGACTCGATTTCTGGTGTTTATTCGACGAAGGAATTCGTTTCAGGCGTCGAGTTATCGTCTGTTTACTACAATTAACACACACGAAAACACTAATTAGTATAGCGGGGTGCTGCAGAACAGGGTATTAACTCGTTCGCTGATACGATTCAATGTCCGATTGATTGAAATCAATCCAATGGATGTTTAAGTGCTGCTCAAATTGGGTTTATGCTTTGTCATCAGTCGTGATTCCGATAGATGTTTAAGTAATTTCACTTTGTCATTAATTGTGATTCCGATGGATGTTTAAGTGTTTACACTTTGTCATTCGTTGTGAATCCGATGGATGTTTAAGTGATTTCACTTTGTCATTAATTGTGAATCCGATGGATGTTTAAGTATCGCACTTTGTCATTCGTTGTGAGGATTTTAATCTCGTGAGTTATCGTAAATGCTGTATTAAGTTACTAACCTAGTTTGTGTGCATATTATTTAAATTAGGTTAAAAGACTAATCAGTAGTCTAAACTCTGCCCGTATAAATCTGAAATATTATCACAAGGTAGCTTCACTTTGGAATTATTAAGGTACGGATCCTTACCCCACTCCTTATTGCTTCATATTCAAATTGTTATAAACCCATTAAATTCATATATCTTTTAAAACTCCTCACGTCTTTGATTATCGATTCATTTGACAGTCCGTTGAATTCCTATTCAAATCATAAACCTTGAATTTAGCTTTCATGTCATGCGATAGTATTATGTTATTGTACTCATTATCGCATGTTCCAATATATGTTACGTCTTGTTATGAAAATAAGTTTTATAAGTTATGTGAATAAGTCCATTTGTACTCTGATACCCTGAGTATCGCTTCTCGTGGAGTGTCCCACGAGCATGTTGTTGCGGCATCGACATCATGTGCTCCATCCGTGACGGAGAGATCAGTTCACGGCGTCTCTTAAGTACAAGTGTGGAACATATAGCTATTAGGAGGCGTATGGATCGATCCTAGGATTTAAGTTAAGGAGGTGGATAACGGGTATGCCAACTCGCCATCTCATGTGATAATTATGCAGGAGTAGCTACCTGTGTATTGTCACGTTTTAAGTTTGCTCATGGGTACATCCGTATGATATGATTATGAAATTATGTTCTTGCATCGTATCATTTTCGCATAAAGTTTCATCCGGATAACATTTCATATAAAGCGTTAATTGTTATTTGAGCATATTATTCCGTACTGAGCATTTGGCTCATTCCGTAAACTTTTTGTATATACAGGTCCGCATGTTACTTTGGGCAGGGAAAAGAGAGAAGAATAAAGCCTAGGAATAAATCTGAAGATGTTAGTTAATCAAGTCGAATGTGTTCGCTTGTATATTAACCTTAAGTTTAGTTGTCGTTGTATCCTTGTCAAATAAATAAATGGAATTATGACTTTTGTTTATGATACTACTGTTATTGTGACACGTCAGCCCTTCCGGGTTGGGGTGTTACAGCTATGGTATCAGAGCAAAGGCTCTTTCCTGTAGAAAACTTGAAAATAGTAATAAAAACCTGTGAGGAATGGGTAGATATCTATGATAGGATTCAACTTGGTCTCTTATTTGGTTTAACTCCTATGTCTATTATTATAGATGCCTCCTCGTCGTCCGCTACGTAGGAGTACTCGTACTAACCATATGTGTTTAGGAGATTCTTGTTATATAAGTTAGTAAATCTGTTATGAAAATTCCGTTTCCGTTACTTATGCGATATGTTATATTCTTAATTGAAAAATTTCGAGGACGAAATTTCTTTTAAGGGGGTAATAGTTGTAATAACCATAAATTTAAAATCATTATTCTAGAAATAAAAGAATAATAATAATTTATAATAAACTAAACAGTTATCTTATGATCCATCTTTCTGTATATCAACCAAAACTATTATTATTATTTATTAATTATCCAATAGGAAACCCTAATTAAGACACCCAAGTGATTCTGCACAAACCCTAAAATTTTCAGAATTTTCAGAATCAGGATCAGGGCCCCTAAAACTCAGGGGGGGTATTTTCTAGTTATGATTATCCACAAAATAAACTGTCTAAATTAAAATAATAAAATTCATCGACTCAGCTAGGCTAGTCCCACGCGTGGCAACCCTATAGTGCTTAGGTGTTCCTTACGCACCGTAAGGAAATTAATGTTACGGTGCGCAAGGGTTGTTACGAACCGTAAGAGATTTGGTGTTACGGTGCGCAAGGGGTGACAAATTTTGGGTATAAATAGAGGGCAGTGGGACTCGATTTCTGGTGTTCATTCGACGAAGAAATTCGTTTCAGGCGTCGAGTTATCGTCTGTTTACTACAATTAACACACACAAAAACACTAATTAGTATAGCGGGGTGCTGCAGAACAGGGTATTAACTCGATCGCTGATACGATTCAATGTCCGATTGATTGAAATCAATCCAATGGATGTTTAAGTGCTGCTCAAATTGGGTTTATGCTTTGTCATCAGTCGTGATTCCGATAGATGTTTAAGTAATTTCACTTTGTCATTAATTGTGATTCCGATGGATGTTTAAGTGTTTACACTTTGTCATTCGTTGTGAATCCGATGGATGTTTAAGTGATTTCACTTTGTCATTAATTGTGAATCCGATGGATGTTTAAGTATCGCACTTTGTCATTCGTTGTGAGGATTTTAATCTCGTGAGTTATCGTAAATGCTGTATTAAGTTACTAACCTAGTTTGTGTGCATATTATTTAAATTAGGTTAAAAGACTAATCAGTAGTCTAAACTCTGCCCGTATAAATCTGAAATATTATCACAAGGTAGCTTCACTTTGGAATTATTAAGGTACGGATCCTTACCCCACTCCTTATTGCTTCATATTCAAATTGTTATAAACCCATTAAATTCATATATCTTTTAAAACTCCTCACGTCTTTGATTATCGATTCATTTGATAGTCCGTTGAATTCCTATTCAAATCATAAACCTTGAATTTAGCTTTCATGTCATGCGGTAGTATTATGTTATTGTACTCATTATCGCATGTTCCAATATATGTTACGTCTTGTTATGAAAATAAGTTTTATAAGTTATGTGAATAAGTCCATTTGTACTCTGATACCCTGAGTATCGCTTCTCGTGGAGTGTCCCACGAGCATGTTGTTGCGGCATCGACATCATGTGCTCCATCCGTGACGGAGAGATCAGTTCACGGCGTCTCTTAAGTACAAGTGTGGTACATATAGCTATTAGGAGGCGTATGGATCGATCCTAGGATTTAAGTTAAGGAGGTGGATAACGGGTATGCCAACTCGCCATCTCATGTGATAATTATGCAGGAGTAGCTACCTGTGTATTGTCACGTTTTAAGTTTGCTCATGGGTACATCCGTATGATATGATTATGAAATTATGTTCTTGCATCGTATCATTTTCGCATAAAGTTCCATCCGGATAACATTTCATATAAAGCGTTAATTGTTATTTGAGCCTATTATTCCGTACTGAGCATTTGGCTCATTCCGTAAACTTTTTGTATATACAGGTCCGCATGTTACTTTGGGCAGGGAAAAGAGAGAAGAATAAAGCCTAGGAATAAATCTGAAGATGTTAGTTAATCAAGTCGAATGTGTTCGCTTGTATATTAACCTTAAGTTTAGTTGTCGTTGTATCCTTGTCAAATAAATAAATGGAATTATGACTTTTGTTTATGATACTACTGTTATTGTGACACGTCAGCCCTTCCGGGTTGGGGTGATACAGTATTGGTTGCTTCCGCTATCGGTTCGTATTTGCTTCTGCTGTTGGATTTGTATTTGCTGTCGTTTAGGGTTCGAATTGTTTGGCACTTGTTCGTATTTGGTGCTTCCGCTATTGGGTTCGTATTTGATATTGGATTATTTTGCTTTTGTGTGGTATGGATGATATGGTGAAAAAGGCTGAATCTCTTTCATCTACACGTGTTTTTGGTCCAGTTCCAATGCCTGCTTCAGATTCTCAGGTTTTTAACCAATTCAGGTTGTTTCTAAATTTAGCCATGTCTTCGTCTAATACTTCAGTTATTCCTTCATCCATATGGATTTTGGATTCCAGTGCATCTCATCATATGTCACCCTACTTCTCATCGTTTGTATCTTTGATCTCTGGTTCGGCGACGTCTGTTATGTCTGCTAGTGCTACATCTATGCCAATAGAAGGTGTTGGATCAGTTGTTACTCCTCATATTTCTCTCACTAATGTCTATTTTATTCCAAATCTTGCTTTAAACCTTGTTTCAGTTAGTCAGTTGTGCAAATCTGGTCATTTGGTGCTCTGTTCTGATTTTGTTTGTTATGTATTGGATTCACGTTCTATGAGCGTGATTGGGACCGGCCGTAGGGTAGGTGGACTTTATGTCTTGGATGATCTCGAAGAAATTGATGTTGCTGCTTCTAGTGTTGACTTGTCGTCCTTTCGCTTGAGTCATTCATCTCCTGACTTTTATCGGTGGCATTCTCGATTGGGACATGTGTCCGCGTCTCGTTTAAGGTTTTTGGTTTCTACAAGTGCTTTGGATAAGTTGAACACTTGTGATATTTCTGATTGTAGTGGTTGCAAAGTTGCAAAGTTTCCGCCCTGCCTTTTGCACAAAGTACCTCTCGTTCTTTAGCTCCTTTTGATATTGTGCATTCTGATGTGTGGGGTCCGTCACCTGTATCCACTAAGGGTGGGTCAATTTATTATGTATCTTATATAGATGACTATACTCGTTATACCTGGGTGTATCTTATAAAACATAGATCTGAGTTCTTTAGTATTTATAAAGACTTTATAGCCTATGTTAAGACCCAATTTTCGGCTGTGATAAAGTGCTTTCGTTGTGACCAAGGGGGTGAATATACCTCCAATGACTTTACCCAGTTACTTGCATCAGATGGTACAATACACCATGTATCTTGTACCGACACACCTCAGCAGAATGGTGTAGCTGAAAGGAAACATCGTCATCTTATGGAAACTGCTCGCTCGTTTCTTTTATCCGCCGACAGCACTCCTAAGTGCCCAACATGTAATTAATCGGATCCCTACTTCTCATAACTCTGGGATGTCTCCTTTTGAGAAACTGTATGGCGAACTCCCAGATTACGATGAATTAAGGGTTTTTGGATGTACATGCTTTGTTCTCCGTCCTCATGTTGAACGAGACAAATTGTCAAATAAGTCATCATTATGTGTGTTTTTGGGTTATGCCAGTGGTCCTAAAGGTTATGGTACTGCACAGAAAGGATATCGTTGTTTTGATCCTGTTAGTAAGAAGATGTATGTGTCAAGGCATGTTATCTTCCTCGAGCATATTCCTTTCTATTCGATTCCATTCGGATCACATAATGTAACAAAGTCAGATCTCCTAAACATTGACCCCTTCAATTATGACATTGATGCATCAGCATCGTCCAATGTTCCCGCTACATCTGCTGATTCTGATGGGCCAGTAGAATCTGATGGGCCGGTAGCATCTGGTGGGTCAGTTCAAGATACCCATACATCGCCAGACACAACTTCAGGTTCGGCTATGCCCGAAACAACTCCTTCGCCTGTTGAGATAGTTCCACCTCTGAGGAGGTCTTCTCGTGAATGTAAATCCACCAAATTACCAGATTTTGCCTACTCTACTTACTCGCCTTCGTTTGCCTCCTTCATCTCAAATATACATCATCTGTCTGAACCTGAATCATATAGAGAGGTTGTCTCTAATCCTCTTTGGTAGAATGCTATGGCTGAAGAGCTCACTGCTCTTCATCAGACACGGACATGGAATTTGGTTCCATTACCATCTGGTAAACATACAATTGGTTTTCGTTGGGTATATAAGATTAAAACAAAGTCTGGTGGGTCTGTTGAGCGTTATAAGGCCAGACTTGTAGCCAAGGGTTATTCACAAAAGTATGGAATGGATTATGAGGAGACATTTGCACCGGTGGCAAAAATGACTACAGTTCGTACTCTAATAGCTGTCGCATCTGTTCGTAAGTGGAAGATTTGTCAAATGGATGTCAAGAATGCATTTCTGAATGGTGATCTCCATGAGGAGGTTTACATGATTCCTCCCCCAAGAATTGCTCATCAGCCCGGTGAAGTCTGTCGACTTCGGAAAGCTCTATATGGTCTTAAACAGGCCCCTCGTGCTTGGTTTGAGAAGTTCTCTAGAGTGATTACTTCACTTGGTTTTGTTCCTAGTAATCATGATTCAGCATTGTTTGTTCAATGTACGAGTGCAGGACACATTCTTTTGTCTTTATATGTGGACGATATGATTATTACAGGCGATGATTATGATGGTATTGAGTCCTTGAAGCGTGATTTGGCTCACCGTTTTGCTATGAAGGATTTGGGTTTGCTCCGGTATTTTTTGGGTATTGAGGTGGCTCAGTCTCACAAAGGATATCTTCTTTCTCAAACAAAATATATATCTGATCTGTTTCAGCGGGCAATACTTTCTGATAATAGAACTGTTGACACTCCTCTTGAAACCAATGCGCGATATTCTCCCAGTGATGGTGTTCCTTTGGCTGATCCAAGTTTGTATCGTACTATTGTAGGCATCTTGGTTTATCTTACAGTTACTCGCCCGGATATTGCTCATGCAGTTCATGTGGTAAGCTAGTTTGTTACTGCCCTACGTCTGTACATTGGGGAGCTGTTCTTCGTATATTGAGATATCTTCGTGGCACTCAGTTTCAGAGTCTTCTGTTTCCCTCTACATATTCTTTGGAGTTACGTGCCTACAGTGATGCTGATTGGGATAGTGATCGTAATGATCGCAAGTCCACCACTGGTTTTTGTGTTTTTCTTGGAGATTCGTTAATCTCATGGAGAAGTAAGAAACAGGATGTTGTTTCAAGATCTTCTACTGAGGCTGAGTATCGTGCTATGGCTGTGACTACATGTGAGATTGTTTGGTTACGATGGCTTCTTGCCGATATGGGGGTTACCATATCTCAGCCTACTCCCTTACATTATGATAACCAAAGTGCTATGCAGATTGCTAAGAACTCTGTTTTTCATGAGCGAACAAAACATATTGAGATTGATTGCCACTTCACACGTCATCATCTTCAGCTCGGGACCATCTCGCTTCCATATGTTCCATCAGCCTTGTAGATTGCTGACATTTTCACGAAGGCTCTGTCGGTGTCTCGGTTTCGGTTCTTGTGTGACAAACTCTCAATGCTTATTGCTATTGCATTGTGAGTTTGAGGGGGGATGTTAGCATAATAAAGTTAGTGGGCTTGTATTATGTTGGGTTTATTGTTTAGCCCATTTTTCTAGTAACCCTAGATTGTTTCTCTATTTATAGTGTTACTTTTCTTTGTTTATGTATGCACCTTTCATTATAATAAAACCCTAGCCACTTTTCTTTGATACATGTTTGTCTTTCAACAGAAACATCTAAAATATTTGTGTCAATATTATGAAATGTTGAGGTTGGACCTTCTCCTCGGGAGTCTTGTTTGAGGAAGGAGGAGGCGGGGCAGAAACTGTGCCCGGCTCGTGAGCCGGACGCGGTGCTTGTTGCCCTTTGGCGACCTTGCTAATGTCTCTAGACCGCATCTTATCATGTGGATCCATAACTGCCGCCATCGTCAATCACTTTAAATGTAATGATGCATGTATTTTAATGTGTGTATTGCGTGTTTATTTATGATAAAAAAGAAGTAGATATAGTAAATGGGGAAACGCGATGTGGTGGATGCTTTGTAATAGACAAGTGGAAAATTCGTGAGCTAGGTGTCAATCTTGCATTTTGTTATTGAAAGCAATATACTATATACAATTTTCTATACCAAACTACATGGTTGTTGATGTGCTATGAATACGAATAGATTACCGTTTTATTTTTATTTTTTTAACAGCAAAATCACTTTATATATATATATATAAAGAGCTAGCAAGAAACTGGAAAACAAAACAATCGAAAAAAAAGCAACAAGAAACAAACGCGACAATTACAATAAGTCCAAAACCTGGAACTTCACCCAATTCCGGATTCTTATTCCTAGCCCTGTTACTTATCCATAAGAAGCTATCCTCTTTGATAAGATCCACCGTCTTCTTAATTGGGATGAAACGACCCTCGAACGCTTTCTCATTCCTGGCACTCCATATCCTCTAAGCCGAGGCTAACACTATCGTATAAATAATCCATTTCCAAACCCCTCCACCTGGCCTCTGAAGAATATACTCGAAAAACTCCCGAAACAAATAAATATTTCCTGGATAGCTTACCCAGACCCATGCCAACACATTCCACCAAATGCATTTTGCCCATAAACACTTAAAGAAAATATGATCAGTATTTTCCAAGTCGAGACCGCACTGAGGACATCTTCCGTCGTCGATCGGGATCACCCTACTAATCAGCGCTATAATAACCCTCCAAAATATTTTCGACACCCCTAAATATATTTAAAATATCCCAATATGTCTTAAAACATACCCCGTAAACGAAAACCGAGCCCAAAATACCTTTAATTTTGCAAAAATAAAATAAAAACCAGAAAATATGGCGCTCGCTGGTCGCGTAGCTCTTGGCTACTGATACGTGGTCGAAAACCGGTGATCGTAATTGCTTAATTTGATGTTTTTACACAAGTTTTAGTTTCGAATGGTCTACTTTTGATTAGATATGTGTTTTGCAGGTCTAGCAGAGTTTAAGGAGCTTTTCGGGAGCTTTACGTGTCACCGGAGTGAAAAAGGAACCACCGGAAAGCGAAACGGATCAACCGGGAGCACGGAACGCGAAAAACAGAAAGATGGGATTCCGGGCACCGTCGCCGACGCCCATAAGGGCCGTCGCCGATGGTATGTGCAAAGTGCCGTCGCTTGATTTGACCGTAGACAGCGCGTTAAGCCGTCGGATCAAGTCGAACATCTACACACCGTCGCCGACGGGACATCAAGCCGTCGGCGACGGCTCCCCTATATGCTGTCGCGAATTTTGTTTATTCCTTGGTCTTGGAACGAATCTTGAGGGTTGTTGGTCATCAATTTTCGGGGGTTACACATTTTTTTGGAGTTTTGAACTTGATCTTGGAGCCTATTCTCATCATCTATCATACACGAACCATTCCATCATCCTCATAGCTACAACCCGAATCATCATCATCCAACACACGATCAATCATCAAATCCTAGTTCACCAATCCATCATCCTTCTCATCATCACCATTCCATAAACCCTAATTCTCCATCATTCCTTCATCCTACAAACTTCAAGATGACTCCATCCGCATTCCAAGCATCCGGTGATCAAGTTGCATCAACCATGAGCGGCTAATCATCTCGGTTTCACCCCGGTGTAGGTAGTTGTTACTTTTAGGGTTTCAATTTGTTCTTGTTTCATCTTAGTGACAATTTGTATTTGGTTTTTGAAACTTTTGACAATAGTATTACATTTGTTACGAATTCGTGAATTGTCGAACGATGTTAAAAGTTATGACTTTGCGAAACGGTGATATGTAATTGTACGTTGTCGTTGTTAGGATTTACTTGTGTTGATTACAAAGTGTCTTTTTGTCCGTTCTTCGGGGCGTTGATAGTTAGTAGCACCTAAGTCACGGTACACTAAATCCGTTAATCGAATGCATTTGAGTTGAAACTAAAACTTGTAGAAAACCTAGGTTAACAATTACCGAAACCGGGTGTGATTCCTTTTTATTATAATTGTTCTAGTATCCAAAATTCTTGCAATCGTTAATTAGTAGTTGTTACTCATTTTCATCACATCATCTAGTTTAAAATCATATCTTCCAAATAAACAAAAACACAAAATTATTCTAGTAAGCTTCATAATCATGACACAATTGTTTAATTCATTCGAATCCATACACAAACAACATACTCTTCGTGGTTCGACCCCTTACTACCACTAACACATTGTTAAGGGTAATTTGGGCTTATAAATATTATCTTTGACCGGAGCGCGACACTCCGATCAAATTTTGGCGCCGTTGCCGGGGAGTGCGTGCGCTTTGTGTTTGGATTATTGTTTGAATTTGTGTGATTATCTGTTTAACTTGTTTAGCTTTCTTTTTGCACTTTGTCTTTTTCTTTGTTACGCGGGTGTGTTACTTGTGCAGGTTACAGGTAGTGCATGCATACGCGGAACTCCGGGAGGACTTCACCTTTAGTCTACGAACCGGAAATCGAACGAGTAGCGAGAAGAAACCTAGCAAGCCGGTTAGAAGCAACACTTGCTTCTAATCAAACCAATCAAACACCACAACATACACCATCCATTGAAACCGATTCAATGGCGAATCAAAACTCAAACCAAAACCTTAACTCGAAGCAATTCCAATACCGAAGCAACTTCAATCCCGCTCCAAATATGCAACCCATACCTCCCGAGCGACCGGGTGGTAATAACAACAATACCGGACCACCTACACCATATTTCCAAAACCAAAATCCCAACAACAATCAAAGAACACCTCAACAACAAAACCTTCATAGACATAATTCCCTACCCATTAACCTAGATGATCGGAATGTCAATTCCGACCGTCGGGGAAATCGTGATCGCGGCAATCCCGCAAATGAAGACCCATTCTTCAACATCGATGACTTGAGGAATGCAATCCCCGATGATGAACCTTATAGTGTTCCCGATTATCAATCGCCGGAACATGCGAGTATTCATACGGAAAATTCTGATGATGGGGGATATTATGATGATAGGGCTAACGATGACGAAGATTGGGGCTATGTGAATAGGGGAAACGTCTACAATGCAAGAAGGTATGATGATGAGGAATTTGGCTATCAAAATGCCAATTACGTTGGGAACGATGAATACGGTTACGGAGGTGGAAGAAATGATGGTTATGGGAACAACCGTCAACCACGAAACAATGACCAACGGAACCGGAATGATGGGTTTTATAATAACAACAACAATGCAAACCCTAACCGGATTCCTCGTTTCGTGGGAGGTGGTAACCCAAGGGATAATAGAAGAGAGGATAGACGAGATGATCGAAGAGGTGAAAGACGGGATAATAGAAGACCGATCGATCAAGAAGTTAACGGTCCTCATCGTCATCAACGACCTCCACGGGGAGTGAATGATCGTTTTAGGCCGGTTGTCACCGAGAACGACTCACCAATCGTTTGTGAGAGGAGGATGTTTGATTGTAAACCACATTACATCAACATACTTCCTCATTTTAATGGAAGATCTAACGACGAACCATATACACATTTGACGGAATTTTCTTCGGTTTGTAGCACTATCGGAGGTCACAACTTTGCTTTAGATGAGGTCAAACTTCGACTATTCCAATTTTCACTGAAGGATAAGGCAAAGCAATGGTTCCTCACTCTTCCCGCAAATAGTATTCGCACTTGGGGAGAAATGCAACAAGCGTTCCTTGATGAATACTACTCAATGGCGAAGACCGATGACGCTCGTGATGAAATTAGGTCTTTTCGCCAATTATCGGGTGAACCGTTACATGAGGCCTTTACAAGGTTTAGAGAAATGATGCGAAGATGCCCTCATCATCAAATTGAGAAGTGGGAGTTAGTTAAATGTTTTGTACGGGGTCTAGATGACAATACATGGAACCGACTTGAATCCACAAGCAATGGGACCCTCCTAAGCAACCATGAAGACGATGATTGGGAGTTTTTGGAACGAATGAGCAAGCGTTCGAAAGAGAAAGAATCGGCCGACCGAGCCAAGAAGCATCCTGTTTCCCGGTCACTTCCCGATCTTGATTCTAAAGATCGGATTTCTACTTTAGAGCGGGAAATGGCTCGAATGAAGAAGAAAGAAGTGAACGCGGTTCAATTTGAAGTGTGTGACGAGTGTGGTGATATTGGGCATAGAGCGGAACAATGTCCAACGGGGTCGGGTGATTACACCGAGGAAGTCAATCAAGTGTATGGGGACCGAAAGCAATATGACATGAACTCCAACACTTACCATCCGGGCTTGAGAAATCACCCTAATTTCCGGTATGGTAATGCTTCAAACCAAATGAACCCGAATTTTCAATCGGGTAACCAAGGAGGTCAAGGTGGGTTTTCGTACAACAATCGTCAAGGTGGTAACCAAGGGGGTTACCAAAGGAATTACAATCAAGGGGGTAACCAAGGGTATCAAAACCGTGAAGGTAATTATCAAAGAGGTTATAACCAAGGCGGAAATGGGAGTAATGCTTCAAACTCTCAAGGTGATGACTCGATCAATTCGAAATTTGATGCTATTATGAATGCTATCAATCATTCAAATCAAGAGATGAAAAGAGAGTTTGAGGTACGAGATAAATCCCATAAGGTGCTAGAGAAGCAAGTGGGGCAACTTGCTCAAGAAATGGCTCAAATTCGCGGAAGTGGTGGAGGACTTCCAAGCGACACCACGGTGAACCCTAAACATCATGGGTCGAACTCGAAAAACACACGTGAGGTACCAATAAATAAAATTTCTTTACGTAGTGGTCGAGTCATAGATAATGGTGTTGAGCCACCACCACCCGAGTTTGTTGAAGGGGTGGTGGAGGATGCTAGTGAAGATGAGAATGAGAATGGTCAAACGGGTCAAAAGAAAAATGACTTGAAAAAGAACAATGATACCCCCGTTGTGACCATCCCCGTCCCCAAGGCTAAGGAAAAGGGTGTGGAGGCTAATACCGCCCCTTATCCCGAAGCATTGAAGGGACCCGTGAAAAAAGTTGTAAACAAAAGAGGTCCACAACAAGAAGAGTTGTTGGAAATTTTTAAACAAGTAAAAATAAATTTACCTCTTTTGGATGCAATCAAACAAGTACCGTCATATGCTAAGTACTTGAAAGATTTGTGTACCCAAAAACGCACTCACAAATTTCCAAAGAAATTAGATTTAACCGAAAATGTGAGTTCGATTCTTTCGGGTGCACTTCCACCTAAGCTCCAAGATCCGGGTGCGCCTATCATTTCAATTCAAGTAGGCGATTTTAAAATCAACCGGGCACTCCTAGATCTTGGTGCTAGCGTGACCATTCTACCGGGTAGTTTGTATGACCAATACGAGTTTGGTCCACTTCAGTCGTCTAACACCACCGTGGTGTTAGCCGATTTGACACCTAAACTACCCCGTGGAATTGTTTCGGATGTGATAGTGAAAATCGAGGATTTTTACTATCCGGTGGACTTTTTAGTGCTTGATTATGTGGCCAAGGACCCAACCAAACAACCTACGGTGATTTTGGGTCGACCGTTCTTAGCAACTGCGAATTCTCAAATTGATTGCAAAACGGGAACGGTTGACATGACATTTGGAAACCGAAGGTTGAGGTTGCATGTTTTTTCCGGACTTATGAACCCTCCAGTTGATGATGAATGCTATATGGCGGACGTTGTTGACACGTGTATACCTCTTTGCGACACAGTCGTAGATGGGGAAAACACAATGGAGGATTGTTATATGTTTGACAGGTCACAGGTGGAGATGGATAAGAGCATAGACGAGGAAGTGAGAAGTTTGGAGGTGCTTGCGGTTAGAGAGGGAAAACCGACATGGACGCACCAAGTTGAGAGTTTACCGGAGAGCATCGACACCAAGTTGAAGCCGTCATTAGTAGAGCCTCCGGAGGTTGAATTGAAGGTGTTGCCTAAGCATCTCAAATATGCTTATGTTGGTGAAGGCAACACGCTCCCGGTTATTATTGCATCAAATTTAATCGTGGAGCAAGAGGATAAATTGATGGATGTTTTGGTCACTAATCGGGCGGCGATTGGATGGACCATTGCTGATTTGAAGGGTATTAGTCCCTCGGTGGTGATGCACAAAATCATCACGGAAGAGAATGTGACTCCCGTTCGAGATGCACAACGGAGATTAAATCCGAACATGCGGGAGGTAGTGAAGAAGGAAGTGCTGAAATGGCTAGATGCGGGTATCATTTACCCGATCTCGGATAGCCAATGGGTGAGCCCAACACAGACGGTTCCCAAGAAAGCGGGCATACAAGTCGTAAAAAATGACGCAGGTGAAGAGGTAGCCACTCGGCCGGTAACCGGGTGGCGAATTTGTATTGACTATAGGAAGTTGAATACCGCAACTTCCAAAGATCATTTCCCTTTACCGTTCATTGATCAAATAGTTGAGAAATTATCGGGGCAAAAATTTTATTGTTTCTTAGATGGCTATTCTGGTTATAACCAAATCGCCATCCATCCGGAAGACCAAGCAAAGACCACGTTTACTTGTCCCTATGGCACTTTCGCATTTAGGCGAATGCCGTTTGGATTATGTAACGCTCCCGCCACCTTCCAAAGGTGTATGATGAGTATCTTTTCAGATATGGTGGGGAAGTCTTTGGAAATCTTCATGGATGATTTCTCAATTTTTGGGTCATCTTTTGAGGCTTGTTTGGATCAACTAGATAAAGTATTAAGAAGGTGTGTCGAAACTAGTTTGGTCTTAAGTTGGGAAAAGAGCCATTTTATGGTTCAAGAGGGAATAGTGTTGGGACACGTGGTGTCAAGTCGTGGGATAGAGGTTGATCGTGCAAAGGTACAAGTCATATCTACTTTACCGTATCCCACGACCGTTAAAGGTGTTAGGTCATTTCTAGGTCATGCGGGTTTTTACCGGCGGTTTATTAAGGGTTTTAGTGACATAACCAAGCCTTTATGTAACTTGTTGTTAAAAGATCAACCGTTTGATTTTAATGAAAATTGCCAAAATGCTTTTAACAATTTGAAAGAGAAGTTGGTTGAGGCTCCAATCTTGCAATCGCCAAATTGGTCTTTTCCTTTTGAAATTATGTGCGATGCGAGTGATTATGCGGTGGGGGCCGTGTTGGGACAACGGGTCGATAAGAAACCCGTTGCCATATACTACGCGAGTAAGACTCTTTTGGATGCACAATTAAATTACACCACTACCGAAAAAGAGCTACTTGCGGTGGTATATGCATTGGATAAATTTCGGGCATATATATGGGGTAGTAAAGTGATTATTTATTCTGATCACACTGCAGTTAGGTACCTCATGGAGAAGAAAGATGCAAAACCGAGGTTAATCCGATGGGTGTTGTTGCTCCAAGAGTTCGATTTGGAGATACGGGACAAGAAGGGTACCGAGAATGTGGTAGCGGACCATTTGTCCCGGTTGATGGTTGATGAGGATCCTAAGTCGTTAGAGATCAATGAGTCGTTTCCCGATGAGTATATTATGAAATTAGATAAGTTGCCTTGGTATGCTAACATTGTGAATTATCTTGTTACAGGTGACTTACCGGCACATTGGGATAGACGGAAGAGGCAACACTTCATGTCCCAAATCAAGTACTATCGGTTGGAAGAACCGCATTTGTGGAAGGAGTGTGCGGATCAAGTTATAAGAAGATGCATTGATGACGAAGAGATTCCAAGCGTGTTGCAGCATCTACACTCATTTGCATGTGGTGGTCACTTTAGTGGTCACAAAACGGGTCATAAAGTGTTAAATAGTGGTCTTTTTTGGCCTACTATCTTCAAAGATGCAAATGAGTTTGCCAAAAATTGCATAGAGTGTCAAAAACTAGGGGGTATTTCAAAAAGGGATGAGATGCCCATGCAACCAATCCTTGTAGTCGACATCTTTGACATGTGGGGAATTGATTTCATGGGCCCATTCCCCAATTCCTATGGCAATTTGTATATCTTGGTGGCCGTTGACTATGTGTCAAAGTGGGTCGAAGCAATAGCCACCAAGACGAACGACCACTCCGTAGTGTGTAATTTTGTTCAAACCGATATTTTCTCAAGGTTTGGGATTCCTCGGGTCATCATAAGTGATGGAGGATCTCATTTTAAAAATTTTCGGTTTGGGAAACTTCTTAAACGGTTTGGTGTTGACCATAGGATTGCTACCCCCTATCACCCGCAAACAAGCGGGCAAGTTGAGGTGTCAAATAGGCAAATCAAAGAGATTTTGCAAAAGACCGTGCGGGCGGATCGTAAGGATTGGTCAATTAAATTGAACGATGCTTTATGGGCCTACCGTACGGCACATAAGACACCTATTGGTACTACACCTTACCGGTTGGTTTATGGTAAAAATTGTCATTTACCGGTGGAACTTGTACACAAATCGTTATGGGCTATTAAAGAAGTTAATGTTCAATATGACGATGCAGGTAAGGAAAGGAAACTCAAGCTATGTGAGTTGGAGGAGCTAAGGGAAATGGCATATGAATGCGCGTCCAACTACAAGGATGGAATGAAGAAAGCGCATGATGCCAAGTTGAGAAAGAAAGAGTTCGAGGTTGGCCAAAAGGTGTGGCTTTACAATTCGAAGCTAAAGTTCTTTCCCGGAAAGCTCCGGAGCAAATGGATGGGACCCTATGTGATCACCCGGGTCAGACAATTGGGTGATATTACCATTGAGGACCCGAAGGATGGGATACGACAAACGGTAAATGGTCATCGGCTAAAACCGTTTCTTGATGGTAACGAGAAGGTAGACGAAAACAAGGAATTGGTGAGCTTTGTGGTAAGCACACCGATTTACGAGGTCGACTAACAAGGACCGGTAATATTTTGTGTAAAGTTATGTACAATTATTTATTTGTTTGTGTGTGTTTATGTTAATCGTTTTCGTTCCATACTAATCTCTCTTGATTGTGTGAAGTCCGGACATTCCGAACGAGTCATGAAGACACAAGGTATGTTTTTAGGCTTTGTTATGTGCATTGAGGACAATACACGACTTTTTGGGGGGTGGTAGGGCCGTTGACGGTTATTGCGATTTCAAAATTTAACTTATAAAAAATCACAAAAAGATTTTTAATAATTTTTAGGATTTTTGTATGTACATAGCTCCTTTATTAAAAGTTCAGAATTTTCCTCATATTTTTCAAAAAAAAAAAAAGACGGCCCTCAGAAATGCTCCGTCGCCCAAGTTTGTCCGTAGACAGCAACATAAGCCGTCGCCCACTTTGACTATTTCCGGAGTCCGTCGCCGACGGCATGTGTGCCCGTCGCCGATGGTGCCTGCATCATCAGCCGACGCTGATCTTTGTTTAAGCCAAGATTCGAACCCAAACCCCTTTGACACTTGTAAAACTCGTTCCAAACATGGTTTTAACCATACAAAAGTCTTGAAAACCCTATCACATGCCCACATAACTTCATTTAGCAGATCCATATGTTCTAACTTCCTCTCTTGCAACCCATCTTCTTCACTAAGTCACCAAGAACCCTAGATCTTCTCTTCTCATAACTCCTTCAATTCTACACCAAATCAGTCGATTCTTGAGCCTAACTTGTGTAGTTTTTCAAGAGGAACAAAACCCCCATAACGGTTTCCATCAAATCTTGTTCGTTTGCACGATTTCTGGACGTGAGTTTTAGGGTTTGAAGAGTGTTCATCCAAGTTTCTTGTTTTGCACTTGTTCTTAGTTCTTCTTGTCATCTAAACATCAAAGGTATGAAATTTCAGTAAAATTTATGCATGATTATTATATACATTGTTGATTTCTTCTGAAATTTTAAGCATATTGTTTAAGAGTAGGTTGTTTATCATAATGTAGGATGTTTTAGCATAAACTTAAGAATGTTTGCTTGATTTGGGTGGGATTTGAGCATGCTTTAGTCTTGGTTATGTGATTACACTAGATTTGTGCATGATTGAACATAGTTGTGATGTTGAATATTGTTGAGAACATGAAATTTTGCGAAATTTTTGGAATAAACATGTTTAATCGATATAGATGATAAGATGTGCAACTTTGGAAGTTTAAAAAGGCGATTTTACATCTAAAATTTGATTGAAGTTCAACATTGCATACTATGTTCAAAGTTTGAGATTGTTGAAGGTTTGGAGTGTACTAATTGTTGTTGTCTTTGTCTTGTGATTGTAGCCATGCTCCGAGGAAGTAAGAAAGCAAAGACCTCCGGTCAAGGTTCATCTTCGGGAGCCGGTTCGGGCTCCGGGGTATATCAAAGACGTTTTGAACAACTAAGTAATGTAGTAGAGGGTGATGGGCAACTTATTAGGCAAGATTGGGATTGGGAAGAAGAAAAAAATAGTAGATCGGCTTTGGCATGGAAGGACGAGAAAACAAAGGCTCTTTCTCGTTACAACAATAAGAGGTTAGAAGCCAAAATGTGGAAGATGAAAATGGTTACGGGTGTTTCAAAATCTGTACCCGAAAGAACAGTTTGTGAACGTACAGTAGATGTTGAAGAGTTTAGGAAGATTGGTATAGTGAAAAGGTTTGAGAAACTTGGCTGGGAACGGGTAATTGATTGGTGTGAGGATATCACTACTCGGGTATACTTGGGGGCAGTTTGTGAGTGGTTATCCACCCTTCGTTTTGAACACTCTGATAGACCGGCTCATAGGTGGAAGTTGATTGGTAACATTGGAAAAAATCAAATGGTCATGTCTTTCGAACATATGAACGCTATAGCGAGGTTCGACTCACTTGGGGTCGACGCGTATGAATATTATGGGTATGATCAGTTTTTGGACAACAAGAGAAACGATGCTGACCCAGTGAGGCTTTTAGAGGACACCCTACTAGGTTCTGGGGGTGCGGGAGAGTCGAGAAGTGATTTGTCTTTGATGGGAAAGATACTCCAAGGTATCTCGTTAGAGAACATTATGGTACGGTTCGGAGACCGTGGAAAGGTGAAGGCACCCGACTGTCGGGTTCTGCATGCATTGTTATATGGGACGCCCAAGCTCTCGTGGCGTCAAATTGTTATGATCAACACATGGGATACACGGGAATCGTTTAAAAGAAAGATGATTCCTTATGCAAGGTTGATTAGTGCCATGATTCTCCAACAGAATGCATTACCTCAAGACTCACTGTGGGTGTCTAAGCCCATTGATCAATTCAACTTCGCCTCTATAAGGCGACATTGGAAAATAACTGTGAAAGCTTTTGGGCATTTGCATACGGTCGAAGATGAGCAAGGGGATAGTTATCGGGTTAATGACAAAGAGGGTGATGAAGAAGGTGATGAAGAAGAGGGCGATGAGGAGATGCCCGATGTTGAGGAGGAAATTGATCCTTCCGGTCCGCGGGGACCGAGGCAAAGGTATAGGAGGAAGCATAGGGAAATCTCTGCCAATGTGGCAGATTTTGTGAATCAAAGGCAAATACCGTCATATCGGTTGTGGAACCGTGGAGATCAAGCGATCTACGACAATGTGTCGGCGGGTATTGGTGAAGCAAGAGAGTACCATGCTAGTAGGAACGAATGGGAAGAGGCGCAAGGGGCGTATTCGCAGCAACAATGGGGTTTTCAAGCATCTTTCCGCGAGAGGGTGGAAAAGCAGTTGGAGGAACAACAGCTGCAACATGCGTTACAACAATCACAAATGGAACGCATGATACAGTTGCAAGAGGAAGAAAGGGCCCATAGACAGGCATGGGAAGAAGAGGCGGTTAGGAACCAAACTGCACAAAGAGAGTTGGACCAACGCCGATGGGGAGCGTTGGCTTTCTCCAACCAAATGGCGATTAATAACTTCAAGGTGCTCCATGATCAAGAACGCCATCAAAGAGATTATCAAGCCGGTCTCCCATATGTTGAACATTCGGGTTGGACCGATTACCCCAACCTTCCTCATCCGCAAGGGCCATCCGATCCAACCCCTCATTGGCCCGAGGCAGTCGGCTCGAGTTTTGTTCCAATGCCATACCAACCGCCACCTCAACAAGAGTCAAGCCCGCTAGATAACTATAGGGAGATGTTCGAGTCCCTCACTGGTTATCAATACCAGCCCAACCCGCCAGTGGATCCAAACGAGCGATATCAGCGGTAGAGGTATGGTATGTCTTTTGTTGTTGTTGTTGTATATTATATATTTTGTTTCTTTCTTATTTTCATTTTGTTATTTAAATTCTCGCCTAGTTAAATGAACTTTGTGGGTGTGTTCCCTATATAACCCTCACGAGACCTCTCGTCCTCCCAAGCTATTGGGGGGTTTAAAAGGGCTTGTTGCATAAGCTAAATGCAACCGTGATTCCTACGAAAGTGAGTTAGGTTTGTTGTTGTTGTAATTTATTTTTCCACATAAATCAAAGTGAAATAACGTATAGCTTGGTAATATTTTCATAAAAGTGGTAGAACTAGGTAACTAACAAATTTTAGTGGTTGTGAGAAGCATGCTTCTACACAAGGGTTAAGATTTGTAGGTACATTCGGTTCGTGGGACAACCGCTTTCATGAAGAGGAGAGGAGCATACGAGGAATGAGCTCACAAACCAGGTGCATACGTCTCTTTTTACTTTTGATCTTTAGATTAGCAAATAAGTGGAGTGTATTTTGTATATTATTTTTCCGGGGTGAATTTTTGGGGGAGTTAGCTGTGTCACATCCCTTTTGCGTTTAATACTCTAGTTCTTACACATTGAGGACAATATGTATCTCAAGTGTGGGGATGGGGGAGTAGTAAAAATTTTAGATTTTGACCCGTTCATTTAAATACTACACATTGAGGACAATGTTCACCTCAAGTGTGGGGATGGGGGAAAATTTCAAAAAAAATTTCAAAAATATCTTGTTTCAAAAGCGATCTTAAAAGCACAAGTAACTAAGTCAACGAGGGATATCACAACCCATTTGGTCTATTGTCATGGTCAAGTTCGAATTAATAGCATGACGGGTATTTAGCGGGTGGTTATTTGGGAATAATCCGCCTAAGAAACTAGTCTTTTATGCATGTCACATATCATACCTTTTATATACGTGAGGTTTTGAGCCACTTTCACATCATGGAATTACATGTTTATGTTTCTTTGTTTGAGTGGACCATTAGTCATGTATTGTAGAACTTGCATCTTTTGATACGTTTGAGACTATAGACCAAATACAAGCACAGGAATGATTAAGGCATTAGGTAAACCTTTTCTCTTAAAACCATTTATCTATCCTTACCCAAACAAATCCCCTAGTCGCCCATTTTGAGCCTAAACCTTTCGTTTGACCACCCTATAGCCCATAACCGTTAAACCTTTTCTTTTAAACCCGTGTGATGGAAATTCGATTATAGGAGTCGTTTTTGTATAGTTGTTCTTGTTTGTTTGCATATATGTTAAAAAAAAAAAATCAGAAAATGTCATGAAAAAGAATTGAAAATCGTTGAAGAAAAACACAAAAAGAAGTGTTGATAGTCGTTGAATAAAAGGCGAGTGTTGTTGCCTCATATTTGGTGTTTATAGTTAGTTTTGTTAGAATAATCTTTTGTAATAAAAATCGAATTTTCATCGCCTTAGCCACTTTAAAATATCCTAATTCCTACCCCTCGCCTAGCCCCATTACAACCCTTCAAAGACCTTTTGACTTGTGCTTAGTATTCGTGATCAATGGTGGAGAATGATTGAGTTGCAAGCTTATGCGGGTATGTGTTCTAATCGGTTTTGAGTGAATAGTCTTTGAAGTGCTAATACATTATAAATATTAGCCAATTTATAAGCCGAGTGGAGAGAACACTGTGAGGGATGTGCATGAATTATTGGTTTCACGGGCGGGTTAATCTTGGGTAACCATTTTTGTATGTGAAATCATTTTACCGTTAAATATATTGAACATTGTAAAGAGTTTGAACTTTAGCATGACATTGGACCTTAACCTTCGTCTCGGGAATGGAGAGTGTATTCGTTGTCCGACCCACGTGAAAGTGAAAAACAGATTTGCTTGAGGACAAGCAAAAGACAAGTGTGGGGATGTGATACGTGGTCGAAAACCGGTGATCGTAATTGCTTAATTTGATGTTTTTACACAAGTTTTAGTTTCGAATGGTCTACTTTTGATTAGATATGTGTTTTGCAGGTCTAGCAGAGTTTAAGGAGCTTTTCGGGAGCTTTACGGGTCACCAGAGTGAAAAAGGAACCACCAGAACGCGAAACGGATCAACCGGGAGCACGGAACGCGAAAAACAGAAAGATGGGATTCCGGGCACCGTCGCCGACGCCCATAAGGGCCGTCGCCGACGGTATGTGCAAAGTGCCGTCGCTTGATTTGACCGTAGACAGCGCGTTAAGCCGTCGGATCAAGTCGAACATCTACACACCGTCGCCGACGGGACATCAAGCCGTCGGCGACGGCTCCCCTATATGCTGTCACGAATTTTGTTTATTCCTTGGTCTTGGAACGAATCTTGAGGGTTGTTGGTCATCAATTTTCGGGGGTTACACATTTTTTTGGAGTTTTGAACTTGATCTTGGAGCCTATTCTCATCATCTATCATACACGAACCATTCCATCATCCTCATAGCTACAACCCGAATCATCATCATCCAACACACGATCAATCATCAAACCCTAGTTCACCAATCCATCATCCTTCTCATCATCACCATTCCATAAACCCTAATTCTCCATCATTCCTTCATCCTACAAACTTCAAGATGACTCCATCCGCATTCCAAGCATCCGGTGATCAAGTTGCATCAACCATGAGCGGCTAATCATCTCGGTTTCACCCCGGTGTAGGTAGTTGTTACTTTTAGGGTTTCAATTTGTTCTTGTTTCATCTTAGTGACAATTTGTATTTGGTTTTTGAAACTTTTGACAATAGTATTACATTTGTTACGAATTCGTGAATTGTCGAACGATGTTAAAAGTTATGACTTTGCGAAACGGTGATATGTAATTGTACGTTGTCGTTGTTAGGATTTACTTGTGTTGATTACAAAGTGTCTTTTTGTCCGTTCTTCGGGGCGTTGATAGTTAGTAGCACCTAAGTCACGGTACACTAAATCCGTTAATCGAATGCATTTGAGTTGAAACTAAAACTTGTAGAAATCCTAGGTTAACAATTACCGAAACCGGGTGTGATTCCTTTTTATTATAATTGTTCTAGTATCCAAAATTCTTGCAATCGTTAATTAGTAGTTGTTACTCATTTTCATCACATCATCTAGTTTAAAATCATATCTTCCAAATAAACAAAAACACAAAATTATTCTAGTAAGCTTCATAATCGTGACACAATTGTTTAATTCATTCGAATCCATACACAAACCACATACTCTTAGTGGTTCGACCCCTTACTACCACTAACACATTGTTAAGGGTAATTTGGGCTTATAAATATTATCTTTGACCGGAGTGCGACACTCCGATCGGCTACCTCCTACGCGGGGCGCGACAGCCAGTCACCAGGGTGACACCCTGAGCTGCCACGTGGTAGCAATGTGTTGGACCTAGTGTGATGACCCGGACAAGCTAGGCCCTACTACCCCTATGTCGCGGGCCGCGTAAGAAGACCTTTGAGTCTTCGCGGGCCACGAGGGACGGAGAAATCAGCCCTATAAATGGAGGCCATCGGCCTTCAGTCCAGATCTCTCATTTCTTTTCTCTCTCTCGAATTTCCACATAGTTAAAGCTATTATCGGATATAATACATGTAACGTTTCCATTTTTATCATATAAGAGTTATATGTTGTTTAAATTTATTAACCACTAGTAACTAGTTTTATTTTTTTAAAATAATTATTCAACCCATATAGTTTTAAAAACTATTTTATATATATTTGGTTGGAATGTTATACTAATTAATTGGCTTATAAATGTGTGACACTTCTATTTTCTATATTAAAATAAAGTGTATAAAACTTATATTATTAAACGGGTAGGCTACGGGTAAGTTGACTGTTAGAAATATGGAGTACCTAGACGGGCCTAGGAACCGTTTAATAATTAAATTATAAAAATACAATATATTTAAACTTACTCCGTTTTTAATGAAACTTGGTTCAAAATGTAGACACCAATATTCTCGTCCTAATGACATATTCATTGTTTTATAAAACGTCATATTTTAGAAGTTATAAGCACCAAATAAGTGAAGCAGCTGAATTAATTATAATATATAAATTAAAATAATAAAACTAACTTTGTATGGTGTGTGCTTTTTGGTTACGTGGAACAAAAAGAAAATAAAAAAAAAATCAAAACAATGCATCAACTCTAAAGGCATACGTGTATGTATGCATGAGTTAGAATTTATTTGATGTGGGTACGTGTAAAAGTGCCATGAACTCAGGGTTTTGAGAAAACCACTATAAATAAGAAGAACATTTCAACAATTAGAATTTGCTCAGCTCTCTCCCCCTATTCTCTTTATGTCTCACCAAGCTTTCCCTCTATATTATTCTATTTTTATTTTTTATTTTTTATTTTCATTAATAATAATAATAATAAAGGTCTGCCCCGTTTTAAGTGTTTTAACCCCTGATCACTGATACCCTTTCCGATTGATCTGGAGCCCCATAACGCATGTCAAGGCTCTGCCCGACTAAGTTCGTTGGGGTTCTGTCTCGTGACGTAGGGATAAAGTTGAACTGGGTTATTATATTTAACGCGAGTGCATTATATATTTTATTAAATAGCTCAGGAGTTATATCCAAGATTATACCCGGAGGCTTTCTAGTTGAACCCTAAAGTTACAAAGTGAGTCCATTCTCTTTTCTCACAGTTTTATCACATTTTTGTGATACAGTTATATTTAAAAATACTTTCCAAAATCCTAAATGTTTATCAGTTATACTTACAGTGATTAAGTTTTTGTATTCTGCAATTACTATCGGTATGTGAGGTTTTAACTGGGTTCAAGATTTAAGGGGTTAAGTTAAAACACATAAAGACTGGTTGTGAATATATTTAGAGCCTATTGGATTTTTGTTTTAGAGATTAAAACATGTCCATATATATACTTATATCTATCAATTTTTTTATAGTTATACATGATGTTTGGTTTAAGCTTAAAATAATATTCATATGCATATATATGGACCGTGTGGGCATATGGCATTTCTAATCATGTTCCCATAAGCATAATAGACATATTATTATGTTTGAAAAATTATTATTTTAAATCTTAGTCATATTTATATATTAAATAATAATCATAAAATTATTTAATTAATATATTATATTTGATAAAGTTATAGTTATTAATTTGACAGAAAATGTTATATTTCATTTTCTGGGTTAATTGGTTTTGTGCCATAGACAATATATTTGACAAAGTAATGTCATGGGACACTACTAAGTTCAGAGTCACTAGTTGAGAGAATAATCAACAGTGATATGACCAGAAATATGACTAGAGTCACTACTTGAGAGAATGATCAACAGTGGCATGACCAAAGGCACTAGTTGATAGAACGATCAACAGTGTTATGACCAGAATCACTAGTTGAAAGAATGATCAACAGTGATATGACCAGACTCACTAGTTGAAAGAATGATCAACAGTGATTTGACCACCGTCACGGGAATCGCCTAGTGACCGATACCATTGAATCATAATAAGATATATGTTATATTTATTACTTGATAAACTTCACTATTGGACGAAAGTTAGCCAATGAGTAATATGACCACTGTCATATCGGAACTGTCACCATGTGACAAATACTGATTGAGTTTTGGGTAAATATAAACAAATATAAAAACCTTGTTGCTTTAAAAGTATAACAATATATTTTTATAAAAAATGGAATGAACTCGCCAGTATTTATTACTGATAAAATATTTTCAAAACATGTTTCAGGTAATTTGCTAGAAGCCATCTATGGAGCACCGAAGGCTTAAATAAAGTGGCTATAAATACCTGAATAAAAGAAGAAACTTATGTTTTATTTAATTGGGTTTATCCCCATAAAAACATTTGAATGAAATACGAGTTTTAGCCCATTTGTTTAATATTAAAAGTTTGGTGTTTTTATAAACTCTGAAATTATTTCCTAACTACGATCCTGATGAAAAAATTTTCGCTGCGTAATTAATAAACACCGATACCATCTGACTAGTTCACGGCTCTCGCTCCCAGGGTGGGGTCGGGGGCTGTGACAGAAGGTGGTATCAGAGCCACTTGTTTAAGCTATTTAGGTGTTCTTTTAATACCTAAACTTAAACAATAAAGTTAGGAAATTAATACAAAGTAATATGTGTTATTTTTGTAGATTTAAATATATGTGTATATATATATACCGACTTGTACTTGGCAATGAATTTTAAGTTACTTGTTTACTATTAATTCGTACATCATTAATAATGACTCTATTTCGAGTTTCTCATTAATAGATGAACTTTTACACCCTACATATTCGCATAATATATATTAAAAAGTATTAGTATTAGGTATGATAAAAGTGTTATAATATTATGCAATAAACATATTATAAATTAGTATTGATCATGAGGGTACAACAAAAATTAATTTTAATTAAGTATGTAAAGTATAAACAGTTATGTGAATATATATATATATATATATACTAGTCGTTTACCCGCGCGATGCGGCGGGAAACATATCACTTAACTTGGTGAGTTTAGGGCTATGTACTGGGCGGTTCGGTTTTGAGCCATAAATCGATTTCAATGACTATAAATCGATTCCTAACGACATTATAGCCGTTGGAATCGATTCCAACAGGTGTTGCAACTTTTTCTATAGGTTACCTGAAGAAACCGGTTACACTCTACCCAGAATCAGATAGAATCGGTTCCGGTATTTTTGGTTTAAAACCGGGAAGGAACTGGAACCGATTCCTACAAGAATCGGTTCCATTAAAACTCAGTCAAGAACCGGGTACGGTTAGGAACCGGTTCCGGGTATAAAAAAAACCTGATTTTCCCATCCCTAGTAACGCCCCGCGCATTACAGATGACATGGACTCATGAAGCCCATTAAATACCACTCGACCCCAGGCGTTATAAAAGCCTTGCGTTAACGCGTTAAAGAAGTAGAGTTACCGTCGCCGATGGTGACAGCTCTTTAAACTAAACTAATAATACTAAAATTAAATGAACAGTATTAAAATAAATAAAAAAATAGGTGAAGCCCGTAAAACGGGTTAAACTATTTCACTGGGGTAAGATGGAGTAAAAAGGGTAAAATTAGACCTGGCAAACGGTCGGGTCGGGTCATGGGTCAAAACGGGTCAATTATAAAAAAGGCTTGTTTGGGTTCGGGTCGAAACGGGTCCGAGTCAGAACGGGTTCCGGGTCGGGTCAGTTTTTTTTCAATATAACTTTGGTGATCATACGGCCCGTAAGTACTGTTGTAAAACTAATAAAAAAAGTTCAGAATTTGAGAAAAAGATAGGAGCTTGAGATGTGAACCATGCCAATCTACCATGTTTAAGGTTAGTAGCAGTGCTAACCTTTACACAGTATCAAATTTTCTAATTCTATTTAACTATCAAATAGATCTTCCAACACTAAAAGAGCAAAAGTGGGCGGACCTCAATGCATATTGAATACTATAGAACAATTAACCCACTATTTTCCGAAAAACTATAACCTAAAAGAACAAGTTGGGTGTCCTATTTCTTCTTAGGCTATTAGCATATGGTATTACAGTAAAAAAATCCCTATACAACATATAGAAGACCAAAAAAAATTGAAAAATCATTCCTATTGACGTGTTCTAATCTACATTTAGGATAAAGGGATATACCCATTCATTTCTTAATTCCCTTAAAAACATTCTTTGGCTATGGCGATAAACAGTAATCAATAAGGAAGCCCAGTTTAAAAGTTGCATCTATGCGCTTACACTGCAAAAGAGACCATAATACCCCAACTAATAGGCACTTAATTCTCAATTTCAAGCTTAGAAACAATCTTTTTCTTATTTGCCATTGAACCATTCTTCCTTTTCTCCAGGATTTCCCGGACATACTCCGTCACGATCACATGAAACTTTGGACCCGATTTATTCATAGAGGTTATGTTTAAACCTGCCTTCCTCAAAGCCCAAACCACATGTTGCGCATTCAGATAGTGTTTGCTGCAGAGTGAGGGTACAATTGACCGTAGCACCGGCTTTCCGCAGGGTACAAGTCGTGCATGCACACCATAAATACAAAAATAACATAAAAAAAGCCTTTGTTAGTATAGTAACTATTCCAGTTTGTTGGAAAAGGTTAATATATTTCTATGCCTTTTTAAATTTTATCAAGTAAACTATTCATAATCATGGGCGAAGCTTTTAAGGGGCGGGAGGGGGCGGCCGACCTCCCGAACTTTTCGCTGAGTAGGGGAAAGCATGTAGTTTTCCTATAGAAAATTTTGGGTATATACATTTTCGACCCCCGATTTTATAGAAATTTTTAGGTCCGGTGACTTCCGCCCCCCGGTCGGAAATCTCAAGCTTCGCCACTGTTCATAATCCCTTAATCTCGTTGGTTGTTTTGTACAAACAATGAAAAATACACAAAGAATATAATGTTATTCACTCGATCTATGTGACCAGACTACGTCTTACAACAACAGACCTAAAGAGACCTCTTATTGATTTCAATTAAACACATCGTACGCAATTTAACAAAGTCGAATTTTAACGTAAGCAATAAGAATTGTTCAATTCAAAGTAAAAAACTATTTTGATCTTTATTAAACAGAAAGACACCTATAATCTATACACAAACAAAAGCAATAACAAAGTCAAACATGCATATATCCAAGCATCCATACAAAATTCAACACTTCAGAGTTCATAAACAGAAAATCAACAGCCCTGCACATATATTACAGATACATCATACATTTACTGTCACTTTGATGCAAATTGAGAATTATTATATCCTTCTTCTACGCGATTTCTAACATATCAAACGATTACGCGAAATTCACATATAACATGTGAGCAAGAATCAATAAACCTACATAATTGACTATCAAGAAACAAATCAAGCCAAATCAAGCCATAATTGACGATTTTAGAATACTGAATTTTGAGAGCTACGTATTAACTTTTATTTTTAAAATCAAGCCAAATCAAGCCGAGCCATCTCGGTTTAAAACCAAGCCGAACCCGAGCTTAGATTTTCAGCTCGGTTTCAAATCTGAGCCGAGTCGAGCCAGAATCGACCGTTTCATGATCGCTGGAGCTCACCTAACTGAAAATGTAGATGAGGTACTCTCAAACCTCCTCAACAGATCCTCCGTCGTATGTACCTAATCGGACCTCTCTCCATTAGCAACCCCTATGGTCTGTGGCACCCAAAGTTTGTGTTCGCCGCCGGCGGCCGCTACCATCACCTCATCAGTCTTCAACAACCTCAAAACCATAAAAAATACGAATATTATTTTGCTACATCAGTCCCTAAGCCACAAACCCACCAAAAATACAACCTCAAAACCATAAAAATACGAAATAAGTTACCAGGTTTAAGTATATCTCCACCTATGCTTCATTTCTGTTTTTGACCGACATTGACCTTGTTTAACCCAATCCGTTTGTACACTAAGTTGATCAGCTTTGACTGAGTAGTCTCCTGCATTGACGCGTCCTCAAGTAGTCCTATGCTGCAATTGAAAAGTATAATGATAGTCATAAGAACGGGAAACAATGAGATTCTGCATTATCATTTGAATTCTAAACCTTACCGGGTAACCATGTATGTAACCCATGGTAAGCTTTTTTAAGCACTTGTATCTTTAAATTACTTCTAGATTGTTTATGTGGACACCCTGCGTGTATAGGTGTATACAGAGGTCATAAAACTAATCTGAAAATGGGTAAAAAAGGATTAGCAAAGGGTTGCACAAGTTCCTTGGATATGGTAGGCAAAAGCGCACCATGAATATAAGATATGTAAGAATCTAGCCATGAAAAAATGCTCACATACAGTGACATCATCAAGATCGTTTAACGCGTCTTCAAATGCGTCTTGACCCACTGTAAGAACCTCCTGGATCTCGTTAGTCAACACATTAAGTTCTCTTTCTTTCTCTGCGTAATTTTCCTTTAAAGCTTCATTGCATTCTGTAATGGCGGTCAACTTCGCTTGCCCAATGGTCAACGCCTGTTCGGTTTTATAAGCTTAAAATGTATTAAAAAGCTAAAAATATATAATAAAAATTAAAATATATATATCAAAATATCATTTTTTTAAATTAAAATATCAAAATATTCAAGTCACAAGGGTTTGGTACGACACTCATGCACTTGCTTTCAATCTGATGGTTATAATCAGCTATCTCAGACTGTAAATCGAACCCAATGATCTTCTTATCAGCACCAACATAAACCACCATACGTTTTTGTTGCATACCCGCTACTCCCATCACAGCCGAAGAATGCAAATTTGTGTGCAGTCTAAAGAACAACAGCATGATCATTTCCACAAGTAGTGAAACAATCATCAGCAGCCCATGGCATGAACATTACATTGTTGATCACACCCTTCACATGCGGTTTATCTTCCAAGAAAACTACCTGTTGACAACAAAGGGTAATGTAGTGTGTATATTAATGATCAAGAGTAATAAACATAACCTCTGTCCTGGATTTGCCACATATTTACAAAACCATCCAAAGCACTGCAAAAGGCAAAGTCCAATACAGTATGTTATTATCTTGCTGCCCCCTTCTATATCCTCACATACCTAAATGCACAACCTAAAAAAATAAAAAGACCATACATGTTAAAAGCATGATACTGGTGCATAAATGGCAATATATAGTGATTATAAGTTTATAACTAATCTAATATGGAAAAATGTAAATATTAGTGTGGTGGCAATGTGAACAAACTTATGGGCATATGAAAACCCAAAACGTGTTGCCAAAGCTACAAAGACATGTAAAGGTACTTCGGGTCACTTTTATCAACCTGACTCGTTTCAATTTTAACTAAGATTTTAAAGTTAACCCGTTTGACCCATTAGTAATCATAATGTTAACCATTAAATGACCTTAGAATTCAAACCAAATATTTTGGTGCATATGATGGAATTTTAAAGCATGTCACTCATGACTTACTCGATTAGAATCCATTTCCGAAGCAAAACCTTTTCCAACCACTTCGTTATATATTTGCAGCCTACTTTCTTCCATTTTTAAAGCACTCTCAGCACCCTTGAGGACATTTCCTGCCATCAACTCAACCACTCGTAAAGTGAGAAGAAAGATTAACATATTGTACGGTGATTCATTATCAAACAATATTGGCTAATAGATATAGATTCACCTTCGGGTGCTTTATTGAGTCTACCAGAACCGGATTCCATAGAAACCGCTCCTTGTGAAGCAGTCAAAGCCTCAGCAGCGTTTCTTTGACTTTCCCCAGCCGCCATTTCAGCTGCTTCTTTTGCAGCTTTTTCGGCTTCCAATGCTATCGCTTTTGCTTCTTCCTCTTTCTTCTTTTCCGCTTGATGCCTGGCCTGCACACATCAAGACTGTTTAATCAGCCAACATCAAGACTGTTTTCAATTGAAAGTTCCATTTAATACACAACTTACCATTTAATCAGCAACTTACCATTTAATACACAACTTACCATTTAATCAGCCAACATCAAGACTATTTTCAATTGAAAGTTCCTCCCACAATACACAAACAGGTCCTCAAGACTCGGTCCTAGCAAATCAATAATTAAAACATTATCCTCTGCATCTACACCGGACCATTTTATGGAAGGTATACCACCTACAAGTGAAAATAAAACATTACAAATCATATCATTCTGAGTGAAATAAAAGATAAACATATAAATCTGCATTGTTATATTACTATCAAACCACACATACTTCCTACCTGAAGAAGATTGTACAACTTAGCTTCATACAAAAGTTGTGGATGTTTAGTCTTATTATACTCCTGCAAAATCAAAAAACCAACATTAGCACTAAACTCAGATACCGTTTTACTAATTATTGAACTATCTTCTCCTCCAATTGGAGCATCTGGATGCGTCATGTTTGGGATGCATTGTGCATCTCGTTAAAGTGGATCAGTAAATTTAATAAGATCTTTTTCCATTGTAACCAATTTTTCATTAAAGATCTTGACTCTAAATAATTCTAATAATATGAAGGGAAGTCAAGGAACCAAAAAAAGAAAAAGAAAAAGAAAAAGAACACATACTAATTATCCATACATACCTTCTTCTAATATTACATACCTAATTCTAATATTACATACCTTTATAGTAAGCATGCACAATGAATGGATGACAACCACCAAATACCAAAGTTAACATAACTGTCCACCACCATCAGTTTACATTAGAAGTGTACATTAGAAGAGCTGGAAATCAAATGACACAAACTATAAAAAATAGAAACTGGACAGAACAAAATTACCTTGTTCGTATTCCCATAAACTATAACATTATTGTCTCAGCTGCACCTCTTCTCCATCGTTCTGTGGTGAACACATGTTTTAATCTTCATCAAATCTTCAAAGGAAATAACCATAATCAACAAAAAAAATTACCTTAATCGTCGCTAGAGAGAGGGTGAGGGGGAAAGAGAGAGAGAGAGAGAGAGGCGAAGTGAGTCGAACCTCTTCTTCATCACCTTCTTCATCACCCTCTTTGTCATTAACCCGATAACTATCCCCTTGCTCATCTTCGACCGTATGCAAATGCCCAAAAGCTTTCACAGTTATTTTCCAATGTCGCCTTATAGAGGCGAAGTTGAATTGATCAATGGGCTTAGACACCCACAGTGAGTCTTGAGGTAATGCATTCTGTTGGAGAATCATGGCACTAATCAACCTTGCATAAGGAATCATCTTTCTTTTAAACGATTCCCGTGTATCCCATGTGTTGATCATAACAATTTGACGCCACGAGAGCTTGGGCGTCCCATATAACAATGCATGCAGAACCCGACAGTCGGGTGCCTTCACCTTTCCACGGTCTCCGAACCGTACCATAATGTTCTCTAACGAGATACCTTGGAGTATCTTTCCCATCAAAGACAAATCACTTCTCGACTCTCCCGCACCCCCAGAACCTAGTAGGGTGTCCTCTAAAAGCCTCACTGGGTCAGCATCGTTTCTCTTGTTGTCCAAAAACTGATCATACCCATAATATTCATACGCGTCGACCCCAAGTGAGTCGAACCTCACTATAGCGTTCATATGTTCGCTAGGGATGTCGAGTAGTCGGAATGGCTAACCTAACCAGACAACCACCATCTATAGCCGCCGATGATAGCAGAATCAGAACGGATCTGGTGAAATCTTCATCAATCGCTTGTTGTTTTTTAATCGTCGCTAGAGAGAGGGTGAGGGGGAAAGAGAGAGAGAGAGAGAGAGGCGGAGGCGGATAAGAAGTGAGATATGTGAAACCCTAATCACATCTTCCGTCCATGCTTTTTTTATCAGTGTTTTGGTTAATCTTTGTTTCTGTTTTGGTGCTTTTAGGGTTCATGTTTATAGAAAAATGAGAGATGCAGATGGTTTTGAGAGGGAGAGAGATCAAAAGGAAGAAGAGACTGTGAAATGAAAAGACAAGACAGATGTATGGGGAAGTGGGGATGAGCGGGATTTCAAAAGTTAAATGAAAAACTTTGGCCGCCCAAATGAGATGAGCGGGGTATGAGCATGTGTTGAAAACAATTTTTCAACACTTTGTGCTTTAAAGGTTGTACAATGGGCTTCAAAGACTTGTAAAGTGGCAAATGACCATTTCTATCCTTCATATATGCTTTATAAAGTAGTATAGATATATATATATATGCACATATGATTCTTGAAAGTATTGTTTTGTTTTAATTATTCTGTGATATTAATAATTGAAAATGTCTACAATTCAGATGTTGAATGAAGTATCACATAATTCAGAAGTTCATGCTAATAATGAAAATCTTTTGGATAAAAATGCTATAGAAAATCTAATAGCCCAAGGAATAGCTAATGTTTTACCTTTAATAATTAAAGCTGTTAAAAACCCCGTAGAACACACCAAAGCTGCGAGTAGCAAGCATACTCGTGACGACAGTTTTAGCCATAGTGTCAATGGAGGCAATGATAATATTATCAAAACCCCATTTCCCAAGGAAAAGAAGGCGATGACTCTCGGGTGTACCTACAAAGAATTTCTAGCTTGTAAACCAACTGAGTTCGCAGGAAGTGAAGGAGCCACGACTGCTCTGTGATGGTTGGAAAAGATGGAAGTTGTTCTTAAAATCAGCAAATGTGCCAAAAAAGATAAGGTGATGTATGCGTCCAACCTCTTTAAAGAAGAAGCCTTAGAATGGTGGAATACAATTCTTCAGGCAAAAGGAAGTGACATGGCTTATGCCATGAACTGGGAAAAATTCAAGGAAATGGCAGAAAGGAAATTTTGTCTCCCTTATGAAAAGGAACGAATGGCTAACGAGTTCCTAAATCATAAAATGATAAATGTGAATTGTCGTAAATATACGACAACGTTATTTGAATATGCAAGACTGGTACCAACTCTGGCTTCGCCAGAACCCGTACTAATTTCTCGTTATATTTGGGGATTAGTTAGCGAAATCCGAGACATGGTCAAGGCCGCCAGACCACAGACTATTGAAGAAACAGTTGAACTAGCTAACTTCCTGACAGATGGACTAATTCGCACAAGAGAAGAAAATAAGAAGAAAGAGTTAGCCCAGAAAATTTCCCAAGAATTCAAGAAGAAAGTAACTGGACCGTCATTGGAGCAACCTACCTACAAAAGCTGTAACAAAAAGCATTCAGAAAGATGCCGTTTTAGGAGAACACCCTACTGTGACTTCTGCAAGATGACCGGGCATATAGAGGAAAAATGTAGAAGGAAAACTAACATTTGTTTTAATTGCGGAGAAACGGGACACATCAAACCATATTGCCCGAAACTGACCAAAGCACTCGACAACAAGGCAAAAACAACAGACGGGGCTAAGAAGAACGCGCGAGCATTCGTACTTACTACGCAAGAATCAGAAATGATTCCAAACGTAATAGCTGATATGTAACATCTAAGTTATGTTATTATTTAACCCTAGTATAAATAAAAGTTTTTAAATGCATCATGTCAAGTACTTGATATATTCAAAACCATAACAGACTTGTTTGGTCTTCACTTTCATTGAATCATTTATTTGGTTACGACACCTTGTGGTGGCGTTTTCTTTAATTTCAAGCTTGAGCTAATCTCATTTCCACACCTAATGTATGGATTTATTTATTTAATTTCTGTTGGTTCATCATCTTAAACAATCTTAATACAATTATGTGTTAAGATAAGAGTACACAAATTCATATCATATTCCGGTGTACCTCTAAAGATTCTTTTATCATTGATCGAAAATTCTATGATATTCATTTGGTCTTTCATCATCAATTGAAAATCCTATTCGAAATGAATATCCAAATTTACTTCATTAAAGCTTTCAGTTGATTACACGGTGAATTTGTTCGGTCACCGTAATTATTGAACTATTTCAATCATTACGACACCTTGCGGTGTCGGTATAAACTTGTAGGTTGGGCTAATCACAATCATACGAATCATTCAAAACCACATCTGTCTTTCGTTTGACTCATCATTGAAAAAAAAATCTTAACGCAATTATGTATTAAGACAATGATACACTAAACTCTGTTGTATTTCGGTGTATCCTTGCAATTCAATAAATGTCAACACATTGATTTTTCTCATATCATGGTTTGATAGTTGACAAATCATTTTCGTGCTTCTATTTCAGCTTATTGATTCTGAGTCTTCCTTAATTGACAACTAAAGTAATTTTTCCTTTGACAATGAATTCTATTGATTCTAAAAGTCATTCACAACTTGTAAACATTCGATTTAGACGTCTATTGATCATATATCTCTTTTGGCTTGAACCTAGTCACCTTGGAAATTAAATCATTCATCTCGTTCGTTTGACATCGATTTTTTTTAGTAATTCAGTTAAACAATTGAGTCCTATTTATTGTAAAACTCGTATCCACAAAATTTGAACATGTCTTGATTCTGTGTCATTTACCTTAATATTGTTCTTATCGATTAAGACATAACTTTAAGAAGACATCGTAGCCCAAATCTCGAGGACGAGATTTAAAACAAGGTGGGGAGGATGTAACGTTTCCATTTTTATCATATAAGAGTTATAGGTTGTTTAAATTTATTAACCACTAGTAACTAGTTTTATTTTTTTAAAATAATTGTTCAACCCATATAGTTTTAAAAACTATTTTATATATATTTGGTTGGAATGTTATACTAATTAATTGGCTTATAAATGTGTGACACTTCTATTTTCTATATTAAAATAAAGTGTATAAAACTTATATTATTAAACGGGTAGGCTACGGGTAAGTTGACTGTTAGAAATATGGAGTACCTAGACGGGCCTAGGAACCGTTTAATAATTAAATTATAAAAATACAATATATTTAAACTTACTCCGTTTTTAATGAAACTTGGTTCAAAATGTAGACACCAATATTCTCGTCCTAATGACATATTCATTGTTTTATAAAACGTCATATTTTAGAAGTTATAAGCACCAAATAAGTGAAGCAGCTGAATTAATTATAATATATAAATTAAAATAATAAAACTAACTTTGTATGGTGTGTGCTTTTTGGTTACGTGGAACAAAAAGAAAAAAAAATCAAAACAATGCATCAACTCTAAAGGCATACGTGTATGTATGCATGAGTTAGAATTTATTTGATGTGGGTACGTGTAAAAGTGCCATGAACTCAGGGTTTTGAGAAAACCACTATAAATAAGAAGAACATTTCAACAATTAGAATTTGCTCAGCTCTCTCTCCCTATTCTCTTTATGTCTCACCAAGCTTTCCCTCTATATTATTCTATTTTTATTTTTTATTTTTTATTTTCATTAATAATAATAATAATAAAGGTCTGCCCCGTTTTAAGTGTTTTAACCCCTGATCACTGATACCCTTTCCGATTGATCTGGAGCCCCATAACGCATGTCAAGGCTCTGCCCGACTAAGTTCGTTGGGGTTCTGTCTCGTGACGTAGGGATAAAGTTGAACTGGGTTATTATATTTAACGCGAGTGCATTATATATTTTATTAAATAGCTCAGGAGTTATATCCAAGATTATACCCGGAGGCTTTCTAGTTGAACCCTAAAGTTACAAAGTGAGTCCATTCTCTTTTCTCACAGTTTTATCACATTTTTGTGATACAGTTATATTTAAAAATACTTTCCAAAATCCTAAATGTTTATCAGTTATACTTACAGTGATTAAGTTTTTGTATTCTGCAATTACTATCGGTATGTGAGGTTTTAACTGGGTTCAAGATTTAAGGGGTTAAGTTAAAACACATAAAGACTGGTTGTGAATATATTTAGAGCCTATTGGATTTTTGTTTTAGAGATTAAAACATGTCCATATATATACTTATATCTATCAATTTTTTTATAGTTATACATGATGTTTGGTTTAAGCTTAAAATAATATTCATATGCATATATATGGACCGTGTGGGCATATGGCATTTCTAATCATATTCCCATAAGTATAATAGACATATTATTATGTTTGAAAAATTATTATTTTAAATCTTAGTCACATTTATATATTAAATAATAATCATAAAATTATTTAATTAATATATTATATTCGATAAAGTTATTGTGACAACCCTCGCAATTACAGGTATCCGTACAATTGATTAATTTTAATTTGTGCTTAATGACTGTGCTTAATTACAACTGTGATTAAACTGCTTTCTGATTTCTGTTACATACATACATATGCATCACATTTCATACTGCCACTCCATTTATTACACACAAACTTTAGTGACAAACTTGATGCACAAAGCACAGTTAGCACACTGAACGGATAACCCATAAAACATGCTGACAATGCCAGCACCTAGACAGACAATGTTTTCAAGGCCAGTATGAGCCAGAGACAGGGTACTACACTAGTAGGGAGTGTAGGGAAGTGAGGACCATAAAACTACGTCACTAGGTGATAGTTATAATGCCGGGAAGTGCCTAAAACACACTCTAAATGCAGAATTCTGCACTAAATAACAAAAATTCAGCATTTAATAATGCTGGTAAAGTGCAAACACTTGGCAAACTAGTCCTAGATACTTTCCAAAGTGTTGGGAATTAAATGTGTCACTGAAAGTAACATAAAAGACACTCTATGGATTAATTAATCACTTTAACGGAACAACACCCAACCGAACAACCGAACTTTACCCGGAACATAAAAATATTGACAAACACATTGTTTTTACTTTTCTGAGCTAGTTAGGGTCTCCGAACACCCTAACACACCTTATATTATACTACACATCATAACTCACTAACTTAACCCTTAACCTTCCAAACTAAATCTAACTAGATTACAACTAAACAATTGAAAACCAACCCCATACCCCCCCTCGAACCGGTTATGTGGGTGGGGACACCCCCCACAATTCTTTTCAATATTTTATTTAGAATGCTAGTGGTTAATGAAACATAATACATGATGGTTAATGGTGAATTTGGGTTATAAATGAACACAAAGGTCATAATCTTTCACATTCACAAACTCAAACACTTGCAAGCTTCTCTCCTCCCTCTCTCTTGTGTTCGGCCGCCACCACCACACCACTATACCACCACCTTCAAGCTTCTTTCAAGCAATCCAAGAACATCCCAAGGTGTTAGAGATCCTACAAGCAAGCTTGGTGTGCTCGGAAGTTCAAGGACCGCTCTCGTTTTATTTTATCCACCACTTTTACACACTTGAACTCCCCTAGCCTTGTGCTAGTGGTAAGTGCCTTAGATCTTCATACTCTTCATATTTTTGTTGGTTAATAGTAAAAAGAATGGTAAAAATACAAGAACTCTAAAGAACATGAACAAAGTCTTGACATAAACTAACAAAGTGTTGAAGTAGTGTTAAAATAAAGATGAAATCATGTTGTTCTTATGATTGTTATGTTTGTTGATGGTTGTTTACTAGACAAAATGATATGGTTCATCATATAGACTTGCTAGATCATGTTTAAAGACATGAACTAGCAAGATGTGAAAGATAGAAATGTTGTGGATGATGGAATCATCCACACACAAACTATGAACTTGAATAAATGAAAGTTTAGATCAAAATAAGTTATGATCTTGTAGATCTAAAGATCTATGAGTGGTTTTTCGAAAGAACCAAGTGAAAAGTATGAGTTTTGATAAAACTTGGGTCTTACATAAACTAATCCTATATTTAGTGGATAAACAAGTGTAGGAACACTTGTGTAAAAAGAAAATTTCACAAAGAAATATTTTTAGAAAATATGACTAGAAGTTGTGAAAGATCAAACTCTTTAAAAATAAAGTTTTTCAGAAACTAATCACATTTTGGAAGGTACCAAGACTCACTAAGTGTGTTAATAAGTTACTACATACTTTTATAAACTTTCAAGTTCATAAGTTTATGGTTTATGCTTATTTTTGACAAGTTGATAAATAGAGATTGTATGTTGATGATTGAGAATTGTCTGAATGAATTTTTGAAAAGAAAATGATACGCTAGTAAGCGTGGACGCCTCCATTTACAAAGGAAACTCTGGCGAAATTTTCCTAAAAATCCAACACTTAGAAAATATTTTTCTAGTAAGTGTTTACAAATATATTTTTAACTTGGTTTTCAAAATAAACTTCGCCATGATTTTTATTACAAAAATACTAAGTGCCGGAGGTTGATTTTCGTAAATAAAATTTGATAAATATATATGTAGAATATATATTTATACTAAAACTCTTGTGTGATTATTTGCTTATTTTGTGAACTAGTTATATTATTTTTAGGGTAAAAATAATATAACTTATGACACCATGAAATTACGACTCCAAAATAATACTAAAACTCTCACAAAATAAATATTTAAGTTATGCAAGTATTGTTGTATTACGAAGCGCTAAAACGTCACTCATATAGTATTTCGGAAAAAGACTCTTGTACGTATGCTTTTGGTAAAAATATTATTTTGGAAAATTTATGAAGTAAAATATAATATTTTTGGGAAATATATATATTTTGGAATTGAGATGTTTTAGACAAGTGATTAAAATATATTTTACTAAGTGGGACTTAAAATATATTTTTCGGAATTACAAGTGTACATGTATAAATACCCCTATCCTTGGGAAGGAAATACACTTATAAAATAATTAAGAAGTGTGAATACGAAATAGTTGCCTAACTATCTTCCTAAATACAAAAGTTAAGTTAAAATAATTATTATTATTTTAACAAGGATAATATCAAAGTAACGCAATTCAAAACACTAAACCCTAAGCCAAGGCACGACCCATCCGTCTAATAGACATTAGTACGTGTAGGTCGTCACGCAGCAGATCAAGTTTGAGATTGACGTTACAGGATACGCACTTCTGTGAGTTCATGTCCCCCTTTTCTCTTAACTGTTTTCAGTTTTTATACTTCGGGGGTGGAATACATGTTACAGTAATTACAGACACTTTTAAACATGGTATGGTTAGCTTAAGGAGGGTATACTACTTAGATCATGTGAGTGGGTAGGTGGAACTTGAGGCCATTAATCCTCGTTGTAGGACCGAGGGTCATGAGTGATAGATCTATTTGGGTGTAGCGAGCCCCACTCCTGAGTCCGCTGAGTGGACCATGAGGTGACTATGAGCCCGACGCCAAAATCTGCTAGGTTTGAGTCTTCCTGCATCACTTCACACATATCATTGGCTTTGCAACCCAATGGTGATCTCTTTTTCCTTAATTGCTACATGCCAGGGATTTTCATACATACTACAAAGGTTTATACATACTCACTTTTGCATGAACTCGCTCAACTTTTGTTGATTTTTCAAACTACATGTATTTCAGGAAATTAGTGGATCTGGCAAGGTATGCAATCACGTCAAGCTGCGTAGGGAATAATGATGTCTTCCAGGTTTAGGAGGTGTGACCCATGCCTTAACGGGTTACAAGTCTTAAACCGTATTTCTAGTCAAGACTTTTGTCGTGTCGTATGAACATGTTTTTAATTATGTCATGATTGTATTTGGTTTCATGTGTCGACTTTTAAAACAATGTTGTTGTGGTAACTTTTAAAACTAAATGAATGGATGACTATCATGTGTTTTAATTCATATAGCATTGTTATGATTGTGCTATGGCATTAAGAAGTCACACCAAAATAAACCCACGCTTCCGCAAAAGCCAGGGTGTGAGAGCTTGGTATCAGAGCCTCGATCATAGCGAACTAGGATTCTTTCTCGAGTCTAGACTATGATCATTAGGGCTCTCACGAAAACATTTTTACATTGCATACACTAAACGTCCAGATCCAGGGCACAAAACATTTTTACAAAAGGCACAAATACACTGTTCAAAAATATTATTTCAGTCTTAGAGACTGAGGGAGTTCAGCCTTAGAGGCTGGGGAGGGTCAGTCTTAGAGACTGAGGGAGTTCAGCCTTAGAGGCTGGGGAGGTTCAGTCTTAGAGACTGAGGGAGTTCAGCCTTTGAGGCTGGGGAGGTTCAGTCTTAGAGGCTGAGGGAGGTTCAGTCCTAGAGACTGAAGGGTTCAATCTTAGAGATTGGGGAGGTTTAGTCTTAGAGACTGGGAGGTTGGTCATAGAGACCAGAGATTTAGTCTTAGAGACTGGGAGGCTGGTCTTAGAGACCAGGGAGTTAGTCTGAGAGGCTAGGAAGTTCAGTCTGAGAGGCTGGGAGGGGTAGTCTGGGAAGACTAGGAGGATTGCTTACTTGCATTATTGTGACTTACATGTTTATTTGACTTCATGATTGATATATGTGCATATGTGTGGTTGTGTTACAGACACCATGGTCTCTTCTTCCGACACAGGAGTATCGGACACAGTGGACCCCATGGCAGTTGTGTCAGATGATGAGATACCATCAGAGGGAGACGTCTACACGTCCGACACCACGAGTACAGATGACGATGATTTTCAGCCGTTCGCTCTGCCAGACATCGGAGTTGAGGTTCAGCCTGCTGATGGCATTCCTGCTGGGGATCTACCTCTTGCGGTGATCCCTGCTCCAGTTCCGCTTGCTGCTTTCCCCATGGCGGATGTGTCACTCGATGCCGTATCTGATGACGACATTGATCTGTTCGAGGAGGGTCCCCCTGAGGACGACTATGAGGGCGGGGGCCCGATCGATTTTGATGCTATCCTTCCCATTGTTGAGGCCCCTGTAGAGGAGCTTCCTCTTGGTTCACCTGTCCCAGACTCGTTGGAGTCTGTGGCATCCGCGTCTTTGCACGACCAGGATGTGCAGCATCACTCTCCTGACACCGACCCCGACTTGGCGATGTCAGCTGCACCTGGTCCGTCACACGAGTTTGAGTTTGACCACGAGATCGATGACGATTTTGACCCAGCTTTTCCTCCCGATTTCGATCCTGATCATGATATCGAGTTTATTCATATGGACCAGCCTTTCGAGGCGCCAGTGGCTCCCATTGATCCATTATTTGACATTCCTGCTGACTTCGATATGGATCTTGTCGACCCTGAGCCCGTCGCAGCACCAGAGCCGGTTGTTGACCATGGCCCTGTACTTGATGATGCCCCAGCCGTTGCACTGCTAGATATGGGTGCACCGGCTACTGCACCTCTTGTTGATGACATACCCATTGCTGACCTTCCCATTGTTGTTCCACCAGTGGTGGATGATCCTGTTGTTGATGCACCCATAGTCGCACCTGTAGTACCTGATCCAGCCCCTGTGCATGCTGATCATGCACCGTTCGCCACGCATGTTGACCCTCGATACGCCGACACTCTCAACGGGTGGATCGACGATGATGATTACCCACCGTTTGTGATACCCGTCACTCCTCTCGTAGCACCTGTTTCTGCACACACTGATATCCCATTGTTCCACCCACACACCACAGACGCCCATCGCACTGATCTTCCTATCACGTTCCTCTAAGATATACCGCCACCTCGTCCTGGGGAGGGTTCATCGAGTCGACCTTTTGGTCACATACCTTTCATGACAGGAGACGACCAGTGTATACCGCAGATTCCTCATCCTGCCTTTGTTCCACCCGTATCGACATCTCTTCCGTTTCTGTCATAGTTTCCTCATGTTGCACCACCCACTGCACCATCTTTCATACCATCAAGCGAGCCATTTTTGTGGACTACACCCCCTGTTATGCCATTATCTGACCCGTACCACCCATTTCATGTGGGGTACTCTACAGAGGACAAACTCATCTCTCTTCAGCTACAACAGGACGCACTGAGTCGTCGTATTCAGGAGTGAGAGAGAGCTCCACGTCCGCATTGTCACTGTCAGACCCCCTTTGCAGCACCACACACTCCCCGTCCACTTTCCCCTGATTCGGACGTTCGTTTCTTGACATCTGAGCAGCAGATTGCATATTTGCTGCGCGTCTGTCGTGCCTTAGAGGATGATTGGATGCTCATGCGTCGCTTACTTTTCTCTCATTTTCCTCCTCCTCCTCCTCCGCCGCCATCAGCATAGACATTTTTGGTTTGATGCAGGTTAATCATTTTGGTGAGAAAGTCGCGATTGAGCCAGCACATGAAGAATTTTTTAGAGACCACACTTTTTGTATATGATATGTGTAGACAGATTTGTACTTTTGGGGGTGATGTAGCCCCATGATCTTATTTTGATATGTGATGTACTATTAAACATGTAAAACAATATTGTGGTCGTGATTAATGAAGCTCAATGGCAACGTTCTCACTACATGCTTTGTTGAGTTATATGTTTTAATTTATAACATGAGATGTTATGTGCTTGATGAATGTTACTGTATATGTATATTTATTATACTATGACCTGACCAACATGATCATCTTTTAGAAAATGCCTCCAAGACGCGATGTACGCATGCCTACTACGGAGGCAGAACTCCAAGGGATCATTGCCGCAGCTATAGCACAGTATGCGGCCTCCCAAACAGAAACGGGCAGGAACACTTCGAACAACAACAATAACAACGGGAATAACAATCCACCCAATGGTAATGTTAAGCCGCTTGAGACCTATTACGATACATTTGGATATCTCTAGCACGTCTGCTAATACCATCTGTAAATTTCTAACGTATGTGCAGGGTGCACTTACAAGCAGTTTCTCGACTGCAAGCCCGTTACTTTCGACGGCACTGGAGGTGCTGTTGCATTCGTGAGGTGGGCTGAGAAGACAGATTCTGTTCTAAGAATGAGCAAATGTGCTCCCGAGCAATAAGTGACCTACATCTCAGGGCTGTTTCTGGATGGTGCCCTCTCGTGGTGGAATCTGCAAGTGCAAACGTTGGGAGAAGCGGCAGCTTATGCGTTAACATGGAATGAGCTAAAAGAGCTCATGAGGAAGAAGTACTATTCACGAGCTGAGATACAAAGGCTAGAAACAGAATTCTGGCACCTAAAGATGGACGGTCCTAAAATCGCAGAATATGTTCAGAGGTTTCATGATTTGTCTCATGTAGTGCCGTATATGGTCACGCCCGAGTTCAAACGCGTGGAGCGATTTATCTGGGGATTAGCACCTCAGATTCTGAGTATGGTTACATCGTCAAAACCGGCAACCATTACTGAAGCCATCGATCTGAGCATATCTCTGACTGAGGAAGCCATCAGGATAAATAAGTTTTCAAATGCTGATCAGAAGAAAAAGGAGACTCATGTGGAGTCGTCTGGTGAAAACAAACGGAAATTTTCCAACTTCAAGCAAGGTACCAACAGTGTGAGCAAGAAGGGTGAGTCAAGCGCACCGGCTAGGGCCAAAACCGGTGTTGAAAGCAGAGGAAAAGGCTACATGGGCACTCTGCCCAAGTGTGATACATGCCAGCGCCATCATTCTGGCCAGTGCGGATTGAGAAAATGCGAGTCATGTGGGAAGAACGGCCACTCGAAGGATACGTGTTGGGTCGGAACTGGTGCTGGGCGTGGTGGTAATCGAGGTTATGGGAATGGTAATGGAAACCGTGGAAACTTTGTAAACCAAGCTGGGAGTGGAAATCACAACCAAAACAACGCTCAAGGTGGAAATGGAAATGGTAACGGTCGGGGACCAGGATGCTTCAATTGTGGAGACGTCGGGCACTTTAAGAGGGAATGCCCAAAACTGAACCAAGCACGGGGAAGAGTCTTTAACATTGGTGCAAGGGAAGCGCGCCAGGATCCAAACGTTGTCACTGGTACATTCCCTATAAACCAACGCTTTGCATCTGTTCTGTTTGATACTGGTGCCGATTATAGCTTTGTATCGTTAGAATTTAAGAATATACTTGGGTTAACCACTAGTAAGTTAGACGTTCCGTACTCGATTGAATTGGCCAATGGGAAACTAGTTGAAATGGGTGAAGTCATCAGGGGATGCGTGATAGAATTGGGAGGACACGAATTTACGCTAGATCTACTGCCAGTCAAGTTGGGAAGCTTCGACGTGGTAGTAGGGATGGATTGGTTGTCGAGCAACAAAGTCGAGATCATTTGTCACGAGAAGACCATTCGTATCCCAATGACGGATGAAGAAACGATCGTAGTGCACGGAGAGAAGCGTGATACACCTCTGAGAATCATTAGCTGTCTGAAAGCTAGAAAGTGTTTACAGAAGGGATGTGTTGCCTTCTTGGCACATATCGTAGATAAAGAAGCCGCCGAGCCAAAGATCGAAGACATTCCAGTCGTAAAAGAATATCCTGAAGTATGTCTAGAAGACTTGCCAAGATTGCCGCCACAGCGACAAGTCGAGTTTCACATTGACTTGGTTCCAGGCGCCGCGCCTGTAGCCAAGGCACCCTATAGACTTGCACCTTCGGAGATGCAGGAGTTGTCAACACAACTCCAGGAGCTATTGGACAAAGGATTCATCAGGCCAAGCTTCTCACCTTGGGGAGCTCCAGTTCTGTTCGTTAAGAAGAAGGATGGTAGTTTTCGTATGTGTATAGACTACCGCGAGCTTAATAAGTTGACTATCAAGAACAAATATCCCTTGCCAAGGATTGATGACCTGTTCGATCAGTTGCAAGGTTCGAGTTTCTATTCAAAGATCGATCTTCGATCAGGATATCATCAACTAAGGATATAAGAGGAAAGTATTCCGAAGACGGCCTTTAGGACTCGTTATGGACATTACGAGTTCCTGGTTATGCCGTTTGGGCTGATAAACACACCGGCAGTTTTCATGGATCTAATGAACAGAGTCTGCAAGCCGTACTTGGATAAGTTTGTGATCGTGTTTATTGATGACATTCTGATCTACTCAAAGTCGAAGGACGAGCACGAACAGCACTTAAGAGCTATTCTAGAACTACTTAAAAAGGAGAAGTTATACGCTAAGTTCTCGAAGTGCGAGTTCTGGCTGCGCGAAGTCCAATTTCTTGGACATGTGGTTAATGGAAATGGAATCCATGTGGATCCAACAAAGATCGAGGCGATCAAGAATTGGGAGACACCAAAGACGCCAACCGAGATTCGACAGTTCTTAGGGTTGGCTGGTTATTATCGAAGGTTCATTGAGGATTTCTCAAAAATCGCTCAACCTTTGACCTCCCTCACACAGAAAGATAAGAAGTTTGATTGGGGAGACAAACAAGAAGAAGTGTTTCAGCTGTTGAAAAACAAACTTTGTAATGCACCGATCTTATCGCTACCCGAAGGAACGGACGACTTCGTGGTATATTGCGACGCTTCGCGTCAGGGATTAGGCTGCGTGTTGATGCAGCGACAGAAAGTTATAGCATACGCATCTCGCCAGTTGAAGGTCCACGAGAAAAATTACACCACCCATGATTTGGAATTGGGCGCGGTGATATTTGCATTGAAGATCTGGCGACATTATTTGTATGGCACGCGATGTACAATCTTCACTGATCACAAGAGCCTGCAGCACATATTTGACCAAAAGGAGCTTAACATGAGGCAAAGACGCTGGGTTGAACTATTGAATGATTATGATTGCGAGATCAAGTATCACCCAGGGAAGGCGAATGTGGTCGCCGACGCCCTGAGTCGAAAAGAGAGGATCAAGCCCATAAGGGTTAGGGCTTTGGAAATGATTGTCCAGACAGACCTCTCTTTGCGCATTCGTTCCTCGTAGAGAGAAGCTTTGAAAGAAAGGAACATTGAGGACGAATATCTCTGTGGGATGGAGAAGCAGTTGATACCCAACGAGGAAGGAACTTTGTGCTTTATGAAACGAATTTGGGTTCCTCTGTTTGGCGGATTGAGGAAGGTTATTTTCCATGAGGCTCACAAGTCACGGTACTCAGTTCATCCAGGAGCAGACAAGATGTACCAAGACCTAAAGGACTTTTACTGGTGGCCAAGGATGAAAGGCGATGTAGCGATATACGTGGGTAAGTGTTTAACTTGCGCCAAGGTAAAAGACGAATACCAAAAACCGTCAGGTCTCTTGCAGCAACCTGAAATACCCAAATGGAAATGGGAGCAGATCTCAATGGAATTCATAACGAAATTGCCAAAGACGCCCAAGGGCCATGATACAATTTGGGTAATAGTAGACCGCCTAACAAAGTCTGTGCACTTCTTACCAATCAAGGAAAAGGACAACACTAGTAAACTTGCTGAAATATACATGCGAGAGATTGTTGCACGTCATGGAGTGCCTCTCTCTATTATCTCTGATAGAGATGGACGCTTCGTGTCAAGGATTTGGCAGTCCATCCAAGAAGCTTTTGGCTCATAGTTGAATCTAAGCACTGCTTTTCACCCACAAACCGATGGCCAAAGCGAGCGAACAATTCAGACATTGGAAGATATGCTAAGAGCATGTGTAATGAACCTAGGTGGTAGCTGGGATAATCATTTACCATTGGTCGAATTTTCATACAACAACAGCTACCACACAAGTATTGGAGCCGCGCCAATTGAAGCTCTTTATGGACGCAAGTGTCGATCACCACTATGCTGGGCTGATGCGGGTGATAGACAACTTGTTGGTCCCAAAATAGTGCAAGAAACAACAGACAAGATCTTTCAAATTCGAGAGCGCATCAAGGCGGCTCGCGACAGACAGAAAGGCTATGCAAATCAAAGGAGGAAACCTTTGGAGTTTCAAGTTGGGGATATGGTTTTATTGAAGGTTTCACCCTGGAAGGGTGTGGCACGCTTTGGGAAGCGTGGGAAGTTGAATCAGCATTACATTGGCCTATTCAGAATCCTGCAAAGGATTGGGCTTGTAGCATACAAATTGGACTTACCTGCTGAACTCAATGGCGTTCATGATACATTCCATGTATCAAACCTGAAAAGGAGTCCAACACAAGAGACAGTGGTCATTCCTGTGGACGAAGTTCATATCGACGACACGCTCCACTTCACTGAAGAACCCGTTGAGGTTACGGATTGGAAAGTTAACAAAACACGCAGGAGTAGTGTCAAACTCATCAAAGTTCGAAGGAACGCAATACACGGGCTAGAATTCACGTGGGAACGTGAGGATCGCATGAAGGAGAAATACCCCCATTTATTTCCCCAGACCCCTGCAACTAGAAGCAAAACCTAAAATTTCGTCCCGAAATTTTCTTAACGGGGGGAGAATGTGACAACCCTCGCAATTACAGGTATCCGTACAATTGATTAATTTTAATTTGTGCTTAATGACTGTGCTTAATTACAACTGTGATTAAACTGCTTTCTGATTTCTGTTACATACATACATATGCATCACATTTCATATTGTCACTCCATTTATTACACACAAAATTTAGTGACAAACTTGATGCACAAAGCACAGTTAGCACACTGAACGGATAACCTAGAAAACATGCTGACAATGCCAGCACCTAGACAGACAATGTTTTCAAGGCCAGTATGAGCCAGAGACAGGGTACTACACTAGTAGGGAGTGTAGGGAAGTGAGGACCATAAAACTACGTCACTAGGTGATAGTTATAATGCCGGGAAGTGCCTAAAACACACTCTAAATGCAGAATTCTGCACTAAATAACAAAAATTTAGCATTTAATAATGCTAGTAAAGTGCAAAAACTTGGCAAACTAGTCCTAGATACTTTCCAAAGTGTTGGGAATTAAATGTGTCACTAAAAGTAACATAAAATACACTCTATGGATTAATTAAGCACTTTATCGGAACAACACCCAACCGAACAACCGGACTTTACCCGGAACATAAAAATATTGACAAACACATTGTTTTTACTTTTCTGAGCTAGTTAGGGTCCCCCGAACACCCTAACACACCTTATATTATACTACACACCTTCCTAACTAAATCTAACTAGATTACAACTAAACCATTGAAAACCAACCCCATACCCCCCCCCCCTTCGAACCGGTTATGTGGGTGGGGACACCCCCCACAATTCTTTTCAATATTTTATTTAGAATGCTAGTGGTTAATGAAACATAATACCTGTTGGTTAATGGTGAATTTGGGTTATAAATGAACACAAGGGTCATAATCTTTCACATTCACAAACTCAAACACTTGCAAGCTTCTCTCCTCCCTCTCTCTTGTGTTCGGCCGCCACCACCACACCACTATACCACCACCTTCAAGCTTCTTTCAAGCAATCCAAGAACATCCCAAGGTGTTAGAGATCCTACAAGCAAGCTTGGTGTGCTCGGAAGTTCAAGGACCGCTCTCGTTTTATTTTATCCACCACTTTTACACACTTGAACTCCCCTAGCCTTGTGCTAGTGGTAAGTGCCTTAGATCTTCATACTCTTCATATTTTTGTTGGTTAATAGTAAAAAGAATGGTAAAAATACAAGAACTCTAAAGAACATGAACAAAGTCTTGACATAAACTAACAAAGTGTTGAAGTAGTGTTAAAATAAAGATGAAATCATGTTGTTCTTATGATTGTTATGTTTGTTGATGGTTGTTTACTAGACAAAATGATATGGTTCATCATATAGACTTGCTAGATCATGTTTAAAGACATGAACTAGCAAGATGTGAAAGATAGAAATGTTGTGGATGATGGAATCATCCACACACAAACTATGAACTTGAATAAATGAAAGTTTAGATCAAAATAAGTTATGATCTTGTAGATCTAAAGATCTATGAGTGGTTTTTCGAAAGAACCAAGTGAAAAGTATGAGTTTTGATAAAACTTGGGTCTTACATAAACTAATCCCATATTTAGTGGATAAACAAGTGTAGGAACACTTGTGTAAAAAGAAAATTTCACAAAGAAATATTTTTAGAAAATATGACTAGAAGTTGTGAAAGATCAAACTCTTTAAAAATAAAGTTTTTAAGAAACTAATCACATTTTGGAAGGTAACAAGACTCACTAAGTGTGTTAATAAGTTACTACATACTTTTATAAACTTTTGTAAGTCCCGAAAACTGGATCTTTCAATGATATCAAACCTAATCTTGTGAGAGTGCGGAAACCAAACACAAGATGATTCAAGATAGACCGAAAAATATGAAAAACGAAGAACACAATACCGAATCACTTTCAAACTTGCACACGTTCTATTACTTGAATAAGCAAAACGTCTAGTACAAGTTGACACACCACCAATCGCCTCTCTCTGACTCTCTGTAGGAAATTTTGAAACAAGGAGGCTCCAAAAGTTCAAACCTAAAAACAAGTTAGAAACTTGTTTATATACATGCTAAAGCCCACTTCCCTACATGGGCTCCCCTTGGGCCTGCTTGGCCCACATGGCCTAAAGCTTGGCCCAAGTGACCTATAAAAGTCCACAACCTAATATAAACTAACCCGATAAAGCCCAGTTCGTAACCATGGCCCGTTGTATTAATTTGATGCGTCCGTCTCACAATTTAGGGCCTAACAATCTCCCCCTAGACTGATGCCATCAAATTGTCTTATAGCATGAATTCAGCAACGTCTTCAACGTAGTCTATGGTTGTCACTATGCTGCAGATGTTGTGGAAGTTCTTGACTTATGAACTCTCAGCACTGGGTCTCTTTCTTCAGCTTTTGTGGTTAGCTTCATACCAGGATCACGATCAGCTTTTGCTTGAAAGTCTGTGTTAAAAAAAATGTGAGAGGAGGATTCTCAACAACTCTTTTCTTCTTCAGTCTTTCTCTTTCAAGCAGGTTCACGGCACTTCTTCAAATGTACTTTCATTATCAGACGGCGTTTCGTATCCGGTTCTTCTGACTCAGGTACATCTTGTTGTTGTGCTGCTTCAGGCTTCTTCAGCAGCTAACAGCATCTCAGTCTTCATCAACCCCTGTTCTTGATTGAAATCAAGTTCTGCACATGCTCACAAACTTATAAGCAAACATTTCTTATACAACAGGGAGAGTACCATATGAACACCAGGTACATCCAAGTACTTGTACTCAGATTTCACAATTTAAATTCTTTCAACTTTTGATGATCAATCAAATCTTCAAGAAAGTTTATATTTTTAATTTTTTTAAGAAAACAAATAAACACTCTATTTTTGGATTTTTGGTTTTATAGAAAAACAAGACACTATTTTTGTATTTTTTTTTTTAATTTTTCAAATTTTTATTTTTTATTTAAGAACTAAAAACAAATAAAAACTCAAAATATAAACAACTACCATAATATACAATTACAATTGCAATGAGATCAAAATTCGTTCTCAGGCAGACTAAGTAACACTTTTCAGTACGAGCCTAATCAAACTAGTCTATGCGATTGCCAATATGTTTGTCCACTTAAACTTTAACGCTCAACTTTCAATTTTTCAACCTCGTGATATGCTTTAGGTAATATTATACTATTATACCCGTGTATCCCATTCCAAGGCATACCCCCGCGATCAAGGTAAGCACAACGATTCATCGTAATTTAAAATAAAAAAAATACAAAAATAGTGTCTTGTTTTTTTATATAAAATCAAAAATCCAAAAATAGAGTGCTTATTTGTTTTTCTTAAAATTAAAAATGTAACCGTTCTTGAAGATTTGACTGATCATCAAAAGTTAAAAGAATTTAAATTGTGAAATTTCATGTACCTAGTGTTCATGTGGTACTCTCCCTGTTGCATAAGAAATGTTTGCTTATGAGTTTGTGAGCATGTGCAGAACTTGATTTTAATCAAGAATAGGGGTTGTTGAAGACTGAGATGCTGTTAGCTGCTGACGAAGCATGGAGCAGCACGACTACAAGATGTACCTGAGTCAGAAGAACCGGATACGAAACGCCGTCTGACAGTGAAAGTACATTTGAAGAAGTACCATGAAACTGCTTGAAAGACAAAGATTGCAGAAGAAAAGAGCTGCTGAGAATCCTCGTCTCACATTCTTTTTAACAAGATTTTCAAGCAAAGCTGATCGTGTTCCTGATATGAAGCTAACCACAAGAGTTGAAGAAAGAGACCCAGTGCTGAGAGTTCAGAAGTCAAGAACTTCCACAACATCTGCAGCAAAGCGTCAACCATAGACTTCGTTGAAGACGTTGCTGAATTCATGCTATGAAGACAATTTGATGGCATCAGTCTAGGGGGAGATTGTTAGGCCCTAAAGTGTGAGACTGACGCATCAAATTAACACAACGGGTTATGGTTACGAGCTGGGCTTTACCGGGTTAGTTATATTAGGTTTTGGACCTTTATAGGTCACTTGGGCCAAGCTTTAGGCCATGTGGGCCAAGCAGGCCCAAGGGGAGCCCATATAGGGAATTGGGCTTGAGTTAGTATATAAACAAGTTTTTAACTTGTTTCAGGGTTGGAACCTGATTGTTACACAATTTCTCTAGAGCTAGAGTGGGAGGCGATTTTGATTGTGAGCACTTGTACTAGACGGTTTTGCTAGTTGATAGTAATAGAATCGTGTGCAAGTGTTTAAAGGTGATTCGTTGTGCTCTTCGTATTTCATATTTCATATTTTTTGTGTTTATTCTTGAATCACATCAAGTTTGGATTCCGCACAAACTTGGTGTTGTTTGATATCACTGAAAGATCCGGTTTTCGGGACTTACAACTTTCAAGTTCATAAGTTTATGGTTTATGCTTATTTTTGACAAGTTGATAAATAGAGATTGTATGTTGATGATTGAGAATTGTTTGAATGAATTTTTGAAAAGAAAATGATACGCTAGTAAGCGTGGACGCCTCCATTTTCAAAGGAAACTCCGGCGAAATTTTCCTAAAAATCCAACACTTAGAAAATATTTTTCTAGTAAGTGTTTACAAATATATTTTTAACTTGGTTTTCAAAATAAACTTCGCCATGATTTTTATTACAAAAATACTAAGTGCCGGAGGTTGATTTTCGTAAATAAAATTTGATAAATATATATGTAGAATATATATTTATACTAAAACTCTTGTGTGATTATTTGCTTATTTTGTGAACTAGTTATATTATTTTTAGGGTAAAAATAATATAACTTATGACACCATGAAATTACGACTCCAAAATAATACTAAAACTCTCACAAAATAAATATTTAAGTTATGCAAGTATTGTTGTATTACGAAGCGCTAAAACGTCACTCATATAGTATTTCGGAAAAATACTCTTGTACGTATGCTTTAGGTAAAAATATTATTTTGGAAAATTTATGAAGTAAAATATAATATTTTTGGGAAATATATATATTTTGGAATTGAGATGTTTTAGACAAGTGATTAAAATATATTTTTCTAAGTGGGACTTAAAATATATTTTTCGGAATTACAAGTGTACATGTATAAATACCCCCATCCTTGGGAAGGAAATACACTTATAAAATAATTAAGAAGTGTGAATATGAAATAGTTGCCTAACTATCTTCCTAAATACAAAAGTTAAGTTAAAATAATTATTACTATTTTAACAAGGATAATATCAAAGTAACGCAATTCAAAACACTAAACCCTAAGCCAAGGCACGGCCCATCCGTCTAATTGACATTAGTACGTGTAGGTCGTCATGCAGCAGATCAAGTTTGAGATTGACGTTACAGGATACGCACTTCTGTGAGTTCATGTCCCCCTTTTCTCTTAACTGTTTTCAGTTTTTATACTTCGGGGGTGGAATACATGTTACAGTAATTATAGTCACTTTTATACATTGTATGGTTAGCTTAAGGAGGGTATACTACTTAGATCATGTGAGTGGGTAGGTGGAACTTGAGGCCATTAATCCTCGTTGTAGGACCGAGGGTCATGAGTGATAGATCTATTTGGGTGTAGCGAGCCCCACTCCTGAGTCCGCTGAGTGGACCATGAGGTGACTATGAGCCCGACGCCAAAATCTGCTAGGTTTGAGTCTTCCTGCATCACTTCACACATATCATTGGCTTTGCAACCCAATGGTGATCTCTTTTTCCTTAATTGCTACATACCAGGGATTTTTATACATACTACAAAGGTTTATACATACTCACTTTTGCATGAACTCGCTCAACTTTTGTTGATTTTTCAAACTACATGTATTTCAGGAAATTAGTGGATCTACTAAGTTCAGAGTTAATTGGTTTTGTGCCATAGAAAATATATTTGACAAAGTAATGTCATGGGACACTACTAAGTTCAGAGTCACTAGTTGAGAGAATGATCAACAGTGATATGACCAGAAATATGACCAGAGTCACTAGTTGAGAGAATGATCAACAATGGCATGACCAAAGGCACTAGTTGAGAGAACGATCAACAGTGTTATGACCAGAATCACTAGTTGAAAGAATGATCAACAGTGATATGACCAGAGTCACTAGTTGAAAGAATGATCAACAGTGATATGACCAGAGTCACTAGTTGAAAGAATGATCAACAGTGATTTGACCACCGTCATGGGAATCGCCTAGTGACCGATACCATTGAATCATAATAAGATATATGTTATATTTATTACTTGATAAACTTCACTATTGGACGAAAGTTAGCCAATGAGTAATATGACCACTGTCACATCGGAACTGCCACCATGTGACAAATACTGATTGAGTTTTGGGTAAATATAAACAAATATAAAAACCTTGTTACTTTAAAAGTATAACAATATATTTTTATAAAAAATGGAATGAACTCGCCAGTATTTATTACTGCTAAAATATTTTCAAAACATGTTTCAGGTAAAGGGGACGCTCAATGTTGCGGTGCCTCTATACAAGAATAAAGGGGACGCTCAATGTTGCAGGAACTACAGAGGAATCAAACTGCTAAGTCACACTATGAAGCTCTGGGAGAGGGTAATTGAAACTAGAATTAGAAGTGAGACTCAGGTTTCAGTAAACCAATTTGGATTCATGAAAGGGAGGTCAACTACAGAAGCGATACATATTCTAAGGATATTGATGGAAAAATATAGAGCGAATAAGCAAGATTTACATATGGTGTTTATCGACCTTGAAAAAGCATATGACACTGTCCCACGACAACTGATTTGGGATAGTTTGGAGGGTCGAGGGCTACCTGGGAAGTATATAGACATAATTAAGGACACATACGATAGAACGGAAACTAGTGTCCGCGCGCCTATAGGGGACACAGACTTCTTTCCAGTGGAGGTAGGACTTCACCAGGGGTCTGCGTTGAGCCCTTTTCTTTTTGCGGTTGTCTTGGATGAGTTGTCCAAGTTGATTCAGGAGACAGTTCCGTGGTGCATGCTTTTTGCAGACGATATTGTGTTGATTGCCGAGACTAAACAGTGCCTGAACGCGAGGGTAGAGGAGTGGCGAGTAGCTCTAGAGGGCAAGGGCCTAAGGATCAGTCGATCTAAGACTGAGTATCTACACTGTGATTTTAGTGGTGTAGCCGATGACGATGATACCCAAATCTCCATTGAGAATCAATTGGTCCCGCAGGCAACAAAATTTAAGTATTTGGGGTCGTTTGTACAAAGAGATGGTGACATAGATAGTGATGTTACCCATCGCATTCAGGCTGGCTGGTGTAGATGGAGGGCAGCCAGTGGGATTTTGTGCGATAGGAGGTTCCCATCTAAAGTAAAGGGGAAATTTTATAGGGTAGCAGTTAGGCCCGCTATGCTATATGGAACAGACTGTTGGGCTATCAAGAAGACACAAACGCGCAAGATGGAGGTAGCAGAGATGAGGATGCTGAGGTGGATGTGTGGACACACGAGGTTAGATCGGATAAGAAATGAGGTTTTTAGGGAAATATTAGGAGTGGCTAGTATATCAGATAAGATTAGGGAGGGGAGATTGAGATGGTTTGGGCATGTGAAGCGGAGACAGACGACGGCACCAGTTAGAGTAGTGGAAACTCTTACTGTGGATGGGAGGAGAGGAAGAGGCAGACCCAAACTGACATGGGATGAGCAGATTAGGCATGATTTACTAGAGTTACATCTTTCTGAGGACATGGTCCAAGATAGGACTTCATGGAGGCATAGGATTAGGGTTAAGGACTTCTAGAGGATATTACAGTAAGGTCTTAGAGGTATTTTACGGACGTAGTTTTTTTCTTATTCTTTAAGCGACTTTACCGGTGACTGCCTAATTGTGTTTATGCCCAGTTGATGTTGTACGCTATTATACATGATTTACATTATATTGTGTCACTCTGATCACTTTCTTGGTATTGGTAACCATTTTTTTCTATATTCTTTGACTTAGTATGTTGGTATGCTATTCGTTTTGGAGTCGAGGGTCTCCCTAGAAGCAGCCTCTCTATCCCTAGGGATAGAGGCAAGGTCTGTCTACAATCCACCCTCCCCAGACCCTATAAGTAGCTTTGCTATTTGTGGGATTCACTAGGTATGGTTGTTGTTGTCGTACTTTTTGTATGTTTTGTATGTTTATTTGACTCTTATATCTGGATTTGGTTTAGGAGCTGGGGGTCTCACTGGAAGCGGTCTCTCTATCCCCTAGGATAGAGGTAAGGCTTGCCTACATCCCACCCTCCCCAGACCGTACCAATAGCTTGGCTATAGGTGGGATTATACTGGGTACGGTTGTTGTTGTTGTTTCAGGTAATGTGCTAGAAGCCAGCTATGGAGCACTGAAGGCTTAAATAAAGTGGCTATAAATACCTGTATAAAAGAAGAAACTTATGTTTTATTTAATTGGGTTTATCCCCATAAAAACATTTGAATGAAATACGAGTTTTAGCCCATTTGTTTAATATTAAAAGTTTGGTGTTTTTATAAACTCTGAAATTATTTCCTAACTACGATCCTGATGAAAAAATTTTCGCTGCGTAATTAATAACACCGATACCATCTGACTGGTTCACGGCTCTCGCTCCATGGGTGGGGTCGGGGGCAGTGACAGAAGGTGGTATCAGAGCAACTTGTTTAAGCTATTTAGGTGTTCTTTTAATACCTAAACTTAAACAATAAAGTTAGGAAATTAATACAAAGTAATATGTGTTATTTTTGTAGATTTAAATATATGTGTATATATATATATATACCGACTTGTACTTGGCAATGAATTTTAAGTTACTTGTTTACTATTAATTCGTACATCATTAATAATGACTCTATTTCGAGTTTCTCATTAATAGATGAACTTTTACACCCTACATATTCGCATAATATATATTAAAAAGTATTAGTATTAGGTATGATAAAAGTGTTATAATATTATGCAATAAACATATTATAAATTAGTGTTGATCATGAGGGTACAACAAAAATTAATTTTAATTAAGTATGTAAAGTATAAACAGTTATGTGCAAATATATATATATATATATATATATATATATGCACACATGATTCTTGAAAGTATTGTCTTGTTTTAATTATTCTGTGATATTAATAATTGAAAATGTCTGTAATTCAGATGTTGAATGAAGTATCACATAATCCAGAAGTTCATGCTAATAATGAAAATCTTTTAGATAAAAATGCTATAGAAAATCTAATAGCCCAAGGAATAGCTAATGCTTTACCTTTAATAATTAAAGCTGTTAAAAACCCCGTAGAACACACCAAAGCTGCGAGTAGCAACCATACTCGTGACGACAGTTTTAGCCATAGTGTCAATGGAGGCAATGATAATATTATCAAAACCCCATTTCCCAAGGAAAAGAAGGCGATGACTCTCGGGTGTACCTATAAAGAATTTCTAGCTTGTAAACCAACTGAGTTCGCGGGAAGTGAAGGAGCCACGACTGCTCTGTGATGGTTGGAAAAGACGGAAGTTGTTCTTAAAATCAGCAAATATGCCGAAGAAGATAAGGTGATGTATGCGTCCAACCTCTTTAAAGCAGAAGCCTTAGAATAGTGGAATACAATTCTTCAGGCAAAAGGAAGTGACATGGCTTATGCCATGAACTGGGAAAAATTCAAGGAAATGGCAGAAAGGAAATTGTGTCCCCCTTATGAAAAGGAACGAATGGCTAACGAGTTCCTAAATCATAAAATGATAAATGTGAATTGTCGTAAATATACGACAACGTTCTTTGAATATGCAAGACTCGTACCAACTCTGGCTTCGCCGGAACCCGTACTAATTTCTCGTTATATTTGGGGATTAGTTAGCGAAATCCGAGACATGGTCAAGGCCGCCAGACCACAGACTATTGAAGAAACAGTTGAACTAGCTAACATCCTGACAGATGGACTAATCCGCACAAGAGAAGAAAACAAGAAGAAAGAGTTAGCCCTGAAAATTTCCCAAGAATTCAAGAAGAAAGGAACTGAACCGTCATTGGAGCAACCTACCTACAAAAGCTGTAACAAAAAGCCTTCAGAAAGATGCCGTTTTAGGAGAACACCCTACTGTGACTTCTGCAAGATGATCGGGCAAATAGAGGAAAAGTGTAGAAGGAAAACTAATATTTGTTTTAATTGCGGAGAAACGGGACACATCAAACCATATTGCCCGAAACTGACCAAAGCACTCGACAACAAGGAAAAAACAACAGACAGAGCTAAGAAGAACGCTCGAGCATTCGTACTTACTACGCAAGAAGCAGAAATGATTCCAGACGTAATCACTGATATGTAACATCTAAGTTAAGTTATTATTTAACCCTAGTATAAATAAAAGTATTTAAATGCATCATGTAAAGTACTTCATCTATTCAAAACCATAACAGACTTGTTTGGTCTTCACTTTCATTGAATCATTTATTTGGTTACGACACCTTGTGGTGGCGTTTTCTTTAATTTCAAGCTTGAGCTAATCTCATTTCCACACCTGATGTACGGATTTATTTATTTAATTTCTATTGGTTCATTATCTTAAACAATCTTAATACAATTATGTGTTAAGTGTTTTAACCCCTGATCACTGATACCCTTTCCGATTGATCTGGAGCCCCATAACGCATGTCAAGGCTCTGCCCGACTAAGTTCGTTGGGGTTCTGTCTCATGACGTAGGGATAAAGTTGAACTGGGTTATTATATTTAACGCGAGTGCATTATATATTTTATTAAATAGCTCAGGAGTTATATCCAAGATTATACCCGGAGGCTTTCTAGTTGAACCCTAAAGTTACAACGTGAGTCCATTCTCTTTTCTCACAGTTTTATCACATTTTTGTGATACAGTTATATTTAAAAATACTTTCCAAAATCCTAAATGTTTATCAGTTATACTTACAGTGATTAAGTTTTTGTATTCTGCAATTACTATCAGTATGTGAGGTTTTAAATGTGTTCAAGATTTAAGGGGTTAAGTTAAAACACATAAAGACTGGTTGTGAATATATTTAGAGCCTATTGGATTTTTGTTTTAGAGATTAAAACATGTCCATATATATACTTATATCTATCAATTTTTTTTATAGTTATACATGATTTTGGTTTAAGCTTAAAATAATATTCATATGCATATATATGGACCGTGTGGGCATATGGCATTTCTAATCATGTTCCCATAAGTATAATAGACATATTATTATGTTTGAAAAATTATTATTTTAAATCTTAGTCACATTTATATATTAAATAATAATCATAAAATTATTTAATTAATATATTATATTTGATAAAGTTATAGTTATTAATTTGACAAAAAATGATATATTTCATTTTCTGGGTTAATTGGTTTTGTGCCATAGAAAATATATTTGACAAAGTAATGTCATGGGACACTACTAAGTTCAGAGTCACTAGTTGAGAGAATGATCAACAGTGATATGACCAGAAATATGACCAGAGTCACTAGTTGAGAGAATGATCAACAGTGGCATGACCAAAGACACTAGTTGAGAGAACGATCAACAGTGTTATGACCAGAATCACTAGTTGAAAGAATGATCAACAGTGATATGACCAGAGTCACTAGTTGAAAGAATGATCAACAGTGATATGACCAGAGTCACTAGTTGAAAGAATGATCAACAGTGATTTGACCACCGTCACGGGAATCGCCTAGTGACCGATACCATTGAATCATAATAAGATATATGTTATATTTATTACTTGATAAACTTCACTATTGGACGAAAGTTAGCCAATGAGTAATATGACCACTGTCACATCGGAACTGCCACCATGTGACAAATACTGATTGAGTTTTGGGTAAATATAAACAAATATAAAAACCTTGTTGCTTTAAAAGTATAACAATATATTTTTATAAAAAATGGAATGAACTTGCTAGTATTTATTACTGATAAAATATTTTCAAAACATGTTTCAGGTAATTTGCTAGAAGCCAGCTATGGAGCACTGAAGGCTTAAATAAAGTGGCTATAAATACCTGTATAAAAGAAGAAACTTATGTTTTATTTAATTGGGTTTATCCCCATAAAAACATTTGAAAGAAATACGAGTTTTAGCCCATTTGTTTAATATTAAAAGTTTGGTGTTTTTATAAACTCTGAAATTATTTCCTAACTACGATCCTGATGAAAAATTTTTCGCTGCGTAATTAATAAACACCGTTACCATCTGACTGGTTCACGGCTCTCGCTCCATGGGTGGGGTCAGGGGCTGTGACAGAAGGTGGTATCAGAGCCACTTGTTTAAGCTATTTAGGTGTTCTTTTAATACCTAAACTTAAACAATAAAGTTAGGAAATTAATACAAAGTAATATGTGTTATTTTTGTAGATTTAAATATATGTGTATGTATATATATACCGACTTGTACTTGGCAATGAATTTTAAGTTACTTGTTTAGTATTAATTCGTACATCATTAATAATGACTCTATTTCGAGTTTCTCATTAATAGATGAACTTTTACACCCTACATATTCGCATAATATATATTAAAAAGTATTAGTATTAGGTATGATAAAAGTGTTATAATATTATGCAATAAACATATTATAAATTAGTATTGATCATGAGGGTACAACAAAAATTAATTTTAATTAAGTATGTAAAGTATAAACAGTTATGTGAAAATATATATATATATATATATATATATATATATATATATATATATATATATATATATGCACACATGATTCTTGAAAGTATTGTTTTGTTTTAATTATTCTGTGATATTAATAATTGAAAATGTCTGCAATTCAGATGTTGAATGAAGTATCATATAATCCAGAAGTTCATGCAAATAATGAAAATCTTTTGGATAAAAATGCTATAGAAAATCTAATAGCCCAAGGATTAGCTAATGCTTTACCTTTAATAATTAAAGCTGTTAAAAACCCCGTAGAACACACCAAAGCTGCGAGTAGCAAGCATACTCGTGACGACAGTTTTAGCCATAGTGTCAATGGAGGCAATGATAATATTATCAAAACCCCATTTCCCAAGGAAAAGAAGGCGATGACTCTCGGGTGTACCTACAAAGAATTTCTAGCTTGTAAACCAACTGAGTTCGCGGGAAGTGAAGGAGCCACGGCTGCTCTGCGATGGTTGGAAAAGACGGAAGTTGTTCTTAAAATCAGCAAATATGCCGAAGAAGATAAGGTGATGTATGCGTCCAAACTATTTAAAGCAGAAGCTTTAGAATGGTGGAATACAATTCTTCAGGCAAAAGAAAGTGACATGGCTTATGCCATGAACTGGGAAAAATTCAAGGAAATGGCAGAAAGGAAATTTTGTCCCCTTATGAAAAGGAACGAATGGCTAACGAGTTCCTAAATCATAAAATGATAAATGTGAATTGTCGTAAATATACGACAACGTTCTTTGAATATGCAAGACTGGTACCAACTCTGGCTTCGCCAGAACCCGTACTAATTTCTCGTTATATTTGGGGATTAGTTAGCGAAATCCGAGACATGGTCAAGGCCGCCAGACCACAGACTATTGAAGAAACAGTTGAACTAGCTAACATCCTGACAGATGGACTAATCCGCACAAGAGAAGAAAACAAGAAGAAAGAGTTAGCCCAGAAAATTTCCCAAGAATTCAAGAAGAAAGGAACTGAACCGTCATTGGAGCAACCTACCTACAAAAGCTGTAACAAAAAGCATTCAGAAAGATGCCGTTTTAGGAGAACACCCTACTGTGACTTCTGCAAGATGACCGGGCAAATAGAGGAAAAGTGTAGAAGGAAAACTAATATTTGTTTTAATTGCGGAGAAACGGGACACATCAAACCATATTGCCCGAAACTGACCAAAGCACCCGACAACAAGGCAAAAACAACAGACGGAGCTAAGAAGAACGCGCGAGCATTCGTACTTACTACGCAAGAAGCAGAAATGATTCCAGACGTAATCGCTGATATGTAACATCTAAGTTAAGTTATTATTTAACCATAGTATAAATAAAAGTATTTAAATGCATCATGTCAAGTACTTCATCTATTCAAAACCATAACAGACTTGTTTGGTCTTCACTTTCATTGAATCATTTATTTGGTTACGACACCTTGTGGTGGCGTTTTCTTTAATTTCAAACTTGAGCTAATCTCATTTCCACACCTGATGTACGGATTTATTTATTTAATTTCTGTTGGTTCATTATCTTAAACAATCTTAATACAATTATGTGTTAAGTGTTTTAACCCCTGATCACTGATACCCTTTTCGATTGATCTGGAGCCCCATAACGCATGTCAAGGCTCTGCCCGACTAAGTTCGTTGGGGTTCTGTCTCATGACGTAGGGATAAAGTTGAACTGGGTTATTATATTTAACGCGAGTGCATTATATATTTTATTAAATAACTCAGGAGTTATATCCAAGATTACACTAGGAGGCTTTATAGTTGAACCATAAAGTTACAAAGTGAGTCCATTCTCTTTTCTCACAGTTTTATCACCTTTTTGTGATACAGTTATATTTAAAAATACTTTCCAAAATCCTAAATGTTTATCAATTATACTTACAGTGATTAAGTTTTTGTATTCTGCAATTACTATCAGTATGTGAGGTTTTAACTGGGTTCAAGATTTAAGGGGTTAAGTTAAAACACATAAAGACTGGTTGTGAATATATTTAGAGCCTATTGGATTTTTATTTTAGAGATTAAAACATGTCCATATATATACTTATATCTTTCACTTTTTTTTATAGTTATACATGATGTTTGGTTTAAGCTTAAAATAATATTCATATGCATATATATGGACCGTGTGGGCATATGGCATTTCTAATCATGTTCCCATAAGTATAATAGACATATTATTATGTTTGAAAAATTACTATTTTAAATCTTAGTCACATTTATATATTAAATAATAATCATAAAATTATTTAATTAATATATTATATTCAATAAAGTTATAGTTATTAATTTGACAGAAAATGATATATTTCATTTTCTCGGCTAATTGGTTTTGTGCCATAGAAAATATATTTGACAAAGTAATGTCGTGGGACACTACTAAGTTCATAGTCACTTGTTGAGAGATTGATCAACAGTGATATGACCAGAAATATGACCAGAGTCACTAGTTGAGAGAATGATCAACAGTGGCATGACCAAAGGCACTAGTTGAGAGAACGATCAACAGTGTTATGACCAGAATCACTAGTTGAAAGAATGATCAACAGTGATATGACCAGAGTCACTAGTTGAAAGAATGATCAACAATGATATGACTAGAGTCACTAGTTGAAAGAATGATCAACAGTGGTTTTACCACCGTCACGGGAATCGCCTAGTGACCGATGCCATTGAATCATAATAAGATATATCTTATATTTATTACTTGATAAACTTCACTATTGGACGAAAGTTAGCCAATGAGTAATATGACCACTGTCACATCGGAACTGCCACCATGTGACAAATACTGATTGAGTTTTGGGTAAATATAAACAAATATAAAAACCTTGTTGCTTTAAAAGTATAACAATATATTTTTATAAAAAATGGAATGAACTCATCAGTATTTATTACTGATAAAATATTTTCAAAACATGTTTCAGGTAATTTGCTAGAAGCCAGCTATGGAGCACTGAAGGCTTAAATAAAGTGGCTATAAATACCTGAATAAAAGAAGAAACTTATGTTTTATTTAATTGGGTTTATCCCCATAAAAACATTTGAATGAAATACGGGTTTTAGCCCATTTGTTTAATATTAAAAGTTTGGTGTTTTTATAAACTCTGAAATTATTCCTAACTACGATCCTGATGAAAATTTTTTCGCTTCGTAATTAATAAACACCGATACCATCTGACTGGTTCACGGCTCTCGCTCCCAGGGTGGGGTCGGGGGCTGTGACAATACCCCCCTAAATAACGAAGTTCTGCCTCGTTGTAAGTATCATAACCCCTGTTACGTATTAGATACGCTGCCCGATTGATCCAGGGTTTCATAACGGCTGTCATGGTTCTGCCCGACGTAGTCGTTGGAATGCCGTCTCGGGGAGGGTATCATTAATATAAATATTGGGTTATTATACTAACGCGTGTGCATTTGTGTAACTAATAGATAATCACCAGGAAATCCTTAAGGAAAACCCTAAGACAACAATGTGAGTAATCTTCTTTTTCTAAACTGTTTTTACAAAACCTCACTTAATTAATGATATATTAAACAATGATTGAGTATTTGTATTCTACAATTATCGTCGGTATGTTGGGGTTTTGTATACAAAATTTGTTACTACATTGTGAGTAGTAACATGACCACAAGTCGGGTTGACAGTACCGTGTCACACCCCGATTTCCACGTGTCACCGGTGGGCCCGGTGGGGGAGTATCGTGACGTGGTTGGCAACGTAATAGTCAAACAACACAATATAATAATGCACAGCGGAAGCAAATTTAAAATAAGATACAACTGAATTTATTTATTGTAAACAAAGTCACAATTATCCGGTGTTTATCCACAGTAGGATCGAATTAAAAACATTGTTTATGGTTCAACAGACTTCGGCATCTCTAAGTTTGCGAGACTTCTAATGATGCTTAGGAGAATCCCAGCCTATTTCGCCTAGTACCTGCATTTAATCTTTTTGGGAAAATACGTCAGTTTACACTGGTAAATACATTCAACTGACTCATTTTATAAAATGATTGAAAATTGGTTTGGATGCACATGGCATAAACATTTTTATTAACTTGGGAGAATTATTTAATATTATAATCTTGTGAACGATTTACATGTTACTTATGCGTTCAGTAGCCCGGAACGTATCCGGGTTAAAGATCAATAGACACACCACTTTAAGTGAGTTATACACGGGAGTACGCCTACACCCCGTGCTCAGGTCGTGGCTATCTCGTAAGATAATGCCGAGGATATCCGGGACATGGTCATTAACCCCCCAAAGGCTGTAAAGTAAACATATCTGTTTAAAACGAGCCGATCAAATTATTCAATTAACCACTAAGCGTGGAAGATTTGATGCTCGATCAAGCGGTACGCTATGTACCGTAACCCAAGCCCGTATAGGGAAAATAAGTTAAAAGTATTTACCTTGATGCAAAGTATAGTCACAATAATCAAATAGCAGGTAGCTTTTACTGTTTCTCCTAATCTGGAACGAAGGTTAAATATAACCTATTAGAATCCTAGCGGGTCTTTAATTATGCTTAAGCTTAGACCGGCTAGTTTCAAAGATACGGTTCGTACGCACTATTAAGTGAAGACCGGATAGAATGTGATTCAGACCCGACAAGTTTGAAGACTTGTTTAATATGGGTCTATTATTCACATTCTGGATTTTGAGATAAAACCGATAAGGTTTGACCCGTTTCGGCTAATTTATGTAAACTTGTTACATAAACCGAGCCGAACGCGTAATATGCGTAACGGGTATCCGTAAGAGCCATATACAGGTTTCCTAAGTTAATATGCTTCAAATATGTTGTAACATCAGTAGGATGTCTTTCGTTATGCCCCGAACTAATTTAAACACAAACTATGCCCCGTAGGGGTAGTTTGGTCATTTTAAAGTTTGTAAAAGAGTTTAATTGTTTAACTGAGTTACAGGTCTGATGTAAACAGCAAACATACTCATTTTTATGGGTTATAACAGTAGGCTAAGGCATATATGTGAAATTTATCATATTTAACCAAACTATGCCCCGTAGGGGTATTTTGGTAATTTCACATAAGCCGAAAAGCTCAAAAAAACGAAGTCTGAGTTTATTAACCTTTGCTTACTGTTAGAATATCATATTTTGCCTCATATATCAGTAGGTATCAACCCGGGTATGTCCAATATGATTTTAAGACATACTATGCGTTAAAAACGCTAATTATGGCGATTAAAGGCCATTTCCGGGTTCCATACTTAAATCTGATATTTTTATATTTCCAGAAGGCTTAAAATAATTTATTTAACATATGTGATCAGTAGCAAAAGGTTTGGAGTCGTTTTGATAAGTAAAACTCATTTTATGGCCCGTAAGGGCAAAACCGACAATTAACGGGTTAAGCCTATGACTATGAGTTATGCTCAGCCTAAAATTAATTAAAAATCTTTAAAATTCCCAAAATATTATATTATATCAGTGGGTAATTCGTTTGATACCAAAAAGCATGTTTAACTAGGCTATACGCTAATTACGCCATTATGTTAACATAAAGCATTAGTTTAGCGATAACGAGCATAACTCTTAATCTATAAGTCAAACTGATGTCAAACTTTGCATGCAAGTCTTTATATCGATATTCAAGGTTTCTACACTTTTACATTTTCATAAATCATGTTTTAAGGTAATAAGGGCATAACGGTCAACGTATGAGCATTTAACGGAAATTTGCATATTAATTGGATAACTAGTGAACCAAGGTGTATGATCACAGAGGGTTGTTCTAACATGTATCCTAATCCAATTAAAGCTCTGAGGCATTTCTAAAATATGCCCAAACGGGTCAGAACTGAAAGTCAACCGAAAAGTCAAACTATGTGACTTTCGGTTCCGAACCGGGTCTAAACAGGAAATAGTCGGGTTGAACATGTTGGGACATGTTCTTACACTTATTTCTAAGTTATAACAATGTTCAAACAGGTTACAAATGTTCTAGATAGCTAATTATGCATAAATGACAATTTAAGCAATATGTTGACTTTTTAAGTAAAGCTTTGACCCGACATTTGACCTGTTTAGGATGGTGATCAGGGGAAACCCTTTTGGGGTTTTATTACCCACATAAATACCATTCTAAAACTACTTTTAATTCGAGATAAGACTGAGTCATTAGTGACTAATCTCGAAGTCAAACCGTAATTACGACGGTTTGACTTTTAGCTAATTAACTAAGCTAAACACAACCAAATAAGAACTAGAAGACTTACAATAGTCCAATGCACGAATTTTGATCAGAAGGGAGAGTTCCTTAGCTCCAGGAATGCTCCAATGATCAGTTGCAAGTGTGAAGAATGTTGTGATCTTGGAAGTCTTTATATAGTGCATTAGATCACCACAATTGGTTGACAACAAAGGCTAGGACTAACCACAACCATCCAACACTTGTCCTAGAGCTTCTAGGATAGTTTAGGGTCTTTAAATAATGTTAATAACCGGTTTAGTGGGTCAGAAACGCGCACAACAGGCAACAGCCCGTTTTTTCGGAACTGGGCACCCCCTGCGCATCGTAGGGACATCAGGCCTACGATGCGTAGGGCCTCTTCAGGGGCTGTTTGTTTGTTTCTTCAATACATCGAAAGGGCAGCCCACTTGCACGACTTTGGGGCCTCTATTTGCAACTTAGGACCCTCCTAAAGTGCATGTTCCTGTATAATACCCTACCATTTAAACTTGTTCCATTTGAATGCCTTTGCAAGACCCGAAAACATCGGTTTACCATTCAATTTCTTCTTGAGGTCATATCATGCTTTTGCAAGTTCTTTATTGGCAATAATTCTCTGAATTGTGGCATGAAAGATGTGTAGTAATATTATATCGGGTCTTGGGATTTATAATTGAGGTCGTTCAGAGGTAACAATTTAACATGACGCCACTTTAAATCCTACCGAATTATCTTTATTAAATCCGGGTTTTTCAACGCGTTTTGTCTTACATGACACGTGTCATTTTATTATTAAACCCGAAATTTTCGAGGTGTTACATACCGTGGGTGGTAATTAAAGTAGATGGAAACAAATGTAATTGCGCTACTGCCCTCAATACTGTACAATGGTTTTTATAAGTCTTGATTAAATTGGGATTCACTCACCAGTATTTCCCACTGACAAAATGTTTTTAAACACGTTTCAGGTAACAAAATGTGAAAGCCAAATAGAAGCCAGCTGGACAGCACTGAAGGCTTGGAAAAGTGGCTATAAAGTTACCTAAAATAAAGAGATGTTTTATTTAAATAAAATAGGGTTTATCCCTATGAAAATATGTGTACTTGAAACTTGGGATTTTCCCATATGTTTAATATTACAAAAGGCGTGGTATTTTACTCTGATAAAATATTTCCTAACTTCGATCCTGATGAAAGTTCCGCTGCCAAAATGATAAACACCGATACCACCAAAACTGGTCGCGGCCGCCCGTTACTGGGTAGTTAGGGGACGGGGGTTGCGACAGAAGGTGGTATCAGAGCTAAGCCACTGATTCAGCCACATAAGTGTTCTGCTGACACCCAAATATTATTCAAAGTGTTAGGAAATAAATTACGGAAATACGTGCATATCTATATTCTATTGTTGTGTGTTATTTGACTATTTGTTAGTTTACAGTTTGAGCGACCAAGGACCTTCCGACACCTACCGTCAGTTGTCCAGCTCACCTAGGAGCGAAGGCACCTCTTCACAGCCTGCCCTCTTAGGGTATTCAGCTGACAATGAAGATGGGATATTCATGTTTAAGGCTCAGTCTGAAGAGCCATTCCCTCCTAAAAAGAGAGGATGGTTCAGTAGAGGAGCGCATAAACGTAGGAAGAGGATGAAAAAGTTGCAACACCAGCGAGCTTTAGCAGCCATTAAGAGAGAAACAGATGCTCACACCCAGGATATGCTCAATAGGAGTTTAGCAAATTTCCATATCCTAGCAACCACAGCTGCTGACCCTAACCTTGAGCAACTCATAGCACCCCAGCCCTTACCACTATTTCCCGCTCAGCCAATGGAAATTGAAAACAACCCAGAAAACCAAATCCCAATGCCTGAATTCAACCCAGCTGAGATACCTAGGATACCAGCACCCAATCCCTTAGACCCAAACTATGATCCGTGGTTAGACGACCATAGGGACTACCAGCAACGTTACCCAATACCAGAAGACACACTTATGCTGAACCTAGCAGCTTACCCAGATTTGGACCCTCTAGATCCCTACTACGATAATGACCCATACATCAGGGAAATTCTAGAGAATCCTTATCCTTACCAAGAACCCATGCCCCAGTTCCCAAACCCAGTACCAGAACCTGCACCCCCAATGAGTGCAGAGAATGTGCAAGAACTCCGAACCTTTGGTGAGGAGATTTTAGAAGGTAGTGAGAGAATGAGGTAGATCGAAAAACGACTCGTCTGGAAGTACGACGAGCGTAATATGGAGTTCTGGATGAACCCATATCAGTGATGGTGATAGTAGTAATAATAATAATAATAATAAAAAAATAATAATATATACATACTATGTGTGTATGTTTGAAAAAAAAAAACTAGACAATATCTACTGATGCCTAATAGTATTGTAATTTTATATTCCAGTTCTAGTTTGTATTAGATGCATAATATATAAGAAAGAGTAAGTCGCAATGTTCGACGATTTTGATCAATGTGCGTGTTATGTGATTTTTATATATTAAATATTATTTTGTAATATTAATATGCGATAATTGTTTAAAATTCAGATGGACGAAGAAGTGACATCACGAAGTCCTCCAAAAATTGGAACCCATATTCGTCCGTTTAACCGTAAGATTCCGTCCTTGCTAAGAGTCAACTGCTCCTCAGTTACTCCTAACTTTTCATTAGGGTAGTTAGCTTCCAACACAGCTTCCTTCTGTGCAGCTAACACCCTTTCTATCAAACTGTTCTTTATCTCCATACGCTTGGCGTTAATTCGAATGGGTTTAACCCTTTCCTTTTTGCTCAAGGCGTCAGCGACTACATTCGCTTTGCCGGGATGATACTTAATTTCACAATCATAGTCATTCAAGGTTTCCATCCAACGGCGTTGCCTCATGTTTAGTTCTTTCTGGTTAAACAGATGCTGGAGGCTCTTGTGATCAGAAAAGATCACAAACTTGATTCCATAAAGATAATGCCTCCACAGTTTTAGTTCGAACACAACGGCACCCAATTCCAAGTCATGGGTGGTGTAATTCTTTTCATGCACCTTTAACTGTCGTGATGCATAGGCAATAACCTTGCCTTTCTGCATAAGCACACACCCCATGCCAGTGTGTGATGCATCACAATAAACTACAAATTCTTCAGCGCCTTCAGGTAAGGTAAGCACAGGAGCGTTGCTCAACTTTTGTCTCAAAACATCAAAGGATTCTTGCTGCTTAGGGCCCCAAACAAACTTAACCTTTTTCTTAGTTAAGGAGGTTAGGGGTGCAGCAATCCTTGAAAAATTTTCAATGAAACGCCTGTAATATCCTGCCAAACCCAGGAAGCTACGAATCTCTGTAGGCGTTTTTGGCTCTTGCCAATTCATAACAGCTTCAACTTTAGCGGGATCCACCTGGATACCACGCTCACTGACCACGTGTCCAAGGAATTGGACTTCTCGTAGCCAAAATTCACACTTAGAGAATTTGGCATAGAGCTTTTCCTGACGTAGAAGTTTGAGAATACACCGAAGGTGTTTCTCGTGATCAGCTTGATTCTTAGAATAAATAAGGATGTCATCGATGAAGACGATAACAAATTTATCTAAGTAAGGTTTGCAGACGCGATTCATGAGATCCATGAATGCGGCTGGTGCATTAGTGAGCCCAAAAGGCATCACTAGGAACTCGTAGTGACCGTAACGAGTCCTAAATGCAGTCTTGTGAACGTCTTCATCTTTAACCTTCAACTGATGGTATCCCGACCTCAGATCAATCTTTGAGAAGTAACTTGCCCCTTGAAGCTGATCGAACAAATCGTCGATCCTGGGCAATGGATATCTGTTCTTGATCGTGACTTTATTAAGTTCGCGATAGTCGATGCACAGACGCATCGACCCATCCTTCTTCTTGACAAACAGGATTGGCGCTCCCCAAGGAGATGAACTAGGTCGAATGAAACCCTTAGCCAGCAATTCATCTAGCTGCGTCCGCAACTCCTTCATTTCTGTGGGTGCCAATCTGTATGGTGCTCTTGCAACTGGTGCAGCTCCTGGAATGATATCGATCCTGAATTCGACTTGTCTATCTGGTGGTAGGCCAGGTAGATCTTCAGGAAACACTTCTGGGTATTCTGAGATGACAGGGATGTCTTCTAACTTCGGTTTAGGCTCATCAATAATTACCTGTGCCATGTAAATGACACATCCCTTCTTCAAACACTTGGAAGCCTTGAGCATAGTCACGTGCTCAGGCAGTCCGTACTGGGTATCTCCCCGAATGGTAAGTGATTCACCAGACGGAGTCTTTATTACCACCTGTTTCTGGTTACAGACGATTTGGGCCTGGTTATGAGATAACCAGTCCATACCCAGAACTATGTCAAAACCAGCTAATTTAAACGGAAGTAGAGACAGAGGAAAAGAATGGTTCTTAATGGATATAACACATCCATCTAACACAGTAGAGACGGTTTCTATGGTACCATCTGCTAACTCTACCTCATAGTTCACTTTTAGGGTTTTGACAGGTAAATTCAACAATTTACAAAATTTATGATCTACGAAGGACTTATCTGCGCCTGAATCAAAAAGTACTCTTGCAAAAACATCATTTACAAGGAAAGTACCTGTTATGACGTTATCATCCTGCACAGCCTCCTTCGCATCCATCCTGAAGACTCTGGCATTAGTCTTCTTAGCCTCCTCAGGCTTCTTGTTGTACTTAGGGCAGTTAGTCTTGATGTGGCCCTTCTCATTGCAACGATAGCACGTCGCATCTTTCATCTTCTTGCAATCCAAGGTTTTGTGTTCCTTGGATTTGCACAAACCACAAGCAAAAGACCTTGACTCGTTATTCGAGTTTGATTCGAATCTGCACTTTCCAAAGTGCTGTTTCTTGCATGTTTTGCATGTGGGCTTCTCTCCAGAACGATGCCCATCTTTCTTCGAATCCGATCCCTTCTTGTGATCACCGCTCCCTCGGTGTTTCTTGTTCGACCTACGCGAACCATCATCTTCTCGCTTTCTCTTCTCAGCATCCCTATTCCTCAGCGATCTCTGCCGGACCGCATCCAGTGTGAGGGATAAGGAAAGGTCAGTTACAGACCTGAAGGTAACTGGCCGAGAAGCTTTTACACTGGCCTTGATTTCGGGTTCTAAACCACCAATAAAACGAGCTATCCTTTTAGGCTCAGGGGTTACCAGGTAGGGAACCAACCTGGATAGCGTATTGAAGCTTGTCAAGTAAGCTTGGCAGTCGAGGTTCTTCATCACCAATGATAGGAAGTCATATTCTATCTTTTCCACCTCATGTTGAGGGCAGAAATTTTCTTTGATCAGGGCAATAAATTGATCCCACGTCATGCTATACAACGGGATCTTTCCTGAGGCCTCCATCAGAGATCTCCACCAAGCTAATGCCTCACCTTTGAAGGACTGTGAGACAAATTTAACCACATCACCCTCAGCGCATCCGCTGATGTCCACGACCGTGTCCATTTCATCCAGCCACGTCATGCAGTCTACGGCTCCTTTCTCCCCCGTAAAATCCCTGGGTTTGCAAGACACAAAGTACTTATATGTGCAACCCTTGTTACGGTGTCCCTGATGCAGTACCAACTGCTGAAATGGATTACTTTGGTGGTTGGTGGACTGGCGATCATCACCGTTTTTCTTTGGCTCATCCTTTTTGGGAGGAGGCTTGTTATGAGCCTCAGAATGAGTCCTGGGCTTCGAATGTGACGCTGAGTGGGTCCTACTCCGAGTAACACTGTATTCCTCATATTGTCTATCCAAAGCTTGTGTGATAGCGCCGTCTATGATTGCTTTTAGTTCAGCACCCGTTAATGTAATCTGGGCGTTCTCATTCGGCTCCACTGGATGGCTATTTACTTCATTGGAGTCAGCCATTGTATTGAACTGTTGCAGAAAACAAGGTCAATATTTTATTTGGGATTTTATTATGGAATTACCCCTTAGGGTAACTCGTTAACCATGGTAAACAGAGACCATATTTGGTTAACTTATTAATCGTATTAATTTAGGATTTCAATTAAAATTTATCCTAAACATAAACAATAACAATATATGTTAGCACATAAGGCTTGGTCACATGGACAATTTAAATTATAAGCTATGATTTCAGAGAATCAAGACTTTTAAGGTTTGAACCTAGTTCATTACCCTTATCAGACAGGGAGTCAATGCTACTACTGTCTTTTGGCTCATGTAGGAATGAGCAAGGCCCGTAGGCACTATATTACCACGTATGGTTAAATATGATCATCTTAATTGATGATGTAAATCCAGGATTCAGAGATCATTAAACTGGATTAGGAATCTTCTAAAGAATCCTTATTCATTTAAGAATGACATGTGATTTTTAACGAATCACTTCTGCCAGGAGTGTTAACATGCTTTAAGATGTTAACAGGGATTTGAATCTTTCAAACCGGTCTTACCATTTTGGCCCGGTCTTATATTTGACACGAGGCTAGGTTTCACACTTAAAGATTCTTAATTAAATAATTACTTAGGCAGATAGAAAAAGAATGATTTTAAATTTATTTATTTCATTTATAATTTATTTATGCACAAATGGCAAACATGAAATTTATAGAAATAACACTCCATTAATTTATCACTATATTACATATTGCCCTAAACGGGTCTTTTACACATGACATTTTGCCCACGCAGGAGCTAAAACATACTAACATGCCCACGCAGGGGTCTTACAGAAGACATGCCCACGTAGGGGTCTTACAGAAAACTCAAGTCCTCATAGGGACTAACACACCAACAATTGTCCACGTAGGGACTTAAACAATCATAAGTCCACGCAGGGACTAAACATACAACATACCCTCGAAGGGTTTATGGAAAGGTAGACCCACGCAGGGGTCAATACACACAACAAACATAAACAAACACCCACGTAGGGGCTTAACAACCAAATATGCCCTCGCAGGGGCTTATACATCAGCGATGGAAGAATTCAACGATCCTTCTTTTTCTTCCCCTTGATCAAACCAACCAACCCTTGAAGGAACGTCTGTCTTTCCCTACGATCCTCGTGTGCTTCCCGCTCGACTTGCGCCAACCTATGAAGAATTTCCTCCCTTTCTGGGGGAGAAAACCGTGGTGGCTGCGATTGCGTTCTAATGATAGGCCTGGGAGGTATTGGGTATCCCTGATTCGGGTGACTTACCCCCCATGGATCTCCGTAGGGTCCTTGGGCATTGAGGGCGTTATAATTTGCTGCTTCCATATAAGGGTCTGCCTCAGCGTATCCGTAGTTGTGGTAAGCTGGTGGTTCAAACGGGTTGTAATTGCTTGGACCCGTATACGCTGGGATTGGGTTTTCAAAACCCATGTACGGTGGCTGTTGAAAAGCTGGCTGCGAAGGCCCACCCATTTGTGGGTCCTCATAGTGCGGTGGGTAGTGACTAGCACTAGACTGACGTGGGGAATCGAAAGTGAAACCCCCCGGTCTCACCGACATACGGGCACCGGTTCTTCTACGCCTTGGCGGTTGAGGAGGTGGCGGTTGAACTGGTGGCGGTGGAGGTGGTGGCGTAACTGCCACAAAGCGGTGATCCTCTAAAGAATCTTGATGATGCGGCTGTGGCTGTGGCTCCTGGTGCTGCTGAGAATGCTGCTGCTGATGCTGCCCATGTGACGACGAGTGGTATGATGGTGTATAGTACCACTGGTGCTGATCGAACAGGGCTTGAAAACTATCTGGACCACCGTAGGGTGACCCGTGAAAGGATGATCCATCTGATATTTCGATCGGATGATTCGGCGTACCGCTAGCTGGCATGATGGGGTCAGTATCCTCATCCATATCGTCAGCATTATCCCCCGAGAAGTGATCTTCAGGCCCTAGTGGGTTAAAACCCACGGGTTCTTGCAAGTAATCGGCCGGATTAAACTGGCCTCTAAAGATCGGTGTGGGGTCCCCATAGGAATGATGGGACAGAGACCTTTGTAGTGGTACATATGAAGGTTGTGTGTTGTGAGGTTCATATGGGTTAAGTGCGGGCGGTGTCGAGCTATGCGAAACCGATCGTCTGGCCGGTTCAACCTGGTTTCGCCGGTTTCGGCGAGGGTCTTCGCTTTCCGTAGCAGTCGGAGCCCGTGTATTTGATGGTCCTGCCTCATGGTCGTTGGGGGCGGCTGTCGGCCCCTTTCCGCGTCCTCTCGTTCGGAAGAATCTTGGCGGCATTATCGATATTCCTGTCAGTGAAGCATGAGATAACAATACAAAGATATATGCAAATTTAAATAAAGGATAACACAATCAATAGTGGAATTTGTCCTATGTTATAAGTCTAGACTCAGAAGTTTAGATATGTGCAATTGTGTAACTGAGATTAAACACAAAAGGCTAGTGTTTAATTCACTCAGTGTTGGCTCTGATACCAACCTGTCACACCCCGATTTCCACGTGTCACCGGTGGGCCCGGTGGGGGAGTATCGTGACGTGGTTGGCAACGTAATAGTCAAACAACACAATATAATAATGCACAGCGGAAGCAAATTTAAAATAAGATACAACCGAATTTATTTATTGTAAACAAAGTCACAATTATCCGGTGTTTATCCACAGTAGGATCGAATTAAAAACATTGTTTATGGTTCAACAGACTTCGGCATCTCTAAGTTTGCGAGACTTCTAATGATGCTTAGGAGAATCCCAGCCTATTTCGCCTAGTACCTGCATTTAATCTTTTTGGGAAAATACGTCAGTTTACACTGGTAAATACATTCAACTGACTCATTTTATAAAATGATTGAAAATTGGTTTGGATGCACATGGCATAAACATTTTTATTAACTTGGGAGAATTATTTAATATTATAATCTTGTGAACGATTTACATGTTACTTATGCGTTCAGTAGCCCGGAACGTATCCGGGTTAAAGATCAATAGACACACCACTTTAAGTGAGTTATACACGGGAGTACGCCTACACCCCGTGCTCAGGTCGTGGCTATCTCGTAAGATAATGCCGAGGATATCCGGGACATGGTCATTAACCCCCCAAAGGCTGTAAAGTAAACATATCTGTTTAAAACGAGCCGATCAAATTATTCAATTAACCACTAAGCGTGGAAGATTTGATGCTCGATCAAGCGGTACGCTATGTACCGTAACCCAAGCCCGTATAGGGAAAATAAGTTAAAAGTATTTACCTTGATGCAAAGTATAGTCACAATAATCAAATAGCAGGTAGCTTTTACTGTTTCTCCTAATCTGGAACGAAGGTTAAATATAACCTATTAGAATCCTAGCGGGTCTTTAATTATGCTTAAGCTTAGACCGGCTAGTTTCAAAGATACGGTCAGTGTTGTAAGAATCGTTAGGCGCTAGTCGGGCGGTGGGGTACCGACTAGCGATTAATCGGGATTAATAGGGATTAATCGGAATTAATCGGATTGAGACTTTTATATGTAATTTTTAGTTACATATATACACACACATTTTTATATGTAGTTTTTTATAGTAGACATGTTTTAACCCCTTACTAACCCATTTTTGTAAGTAATTGGAAGGAATTTATATGATTTGGTCAATATTTGGGCGACATCTAGCCAAAATTTGGCCAGAATAGGACCGCCATTGACTGCCTAGCTATTAATCGGTGAACCTCCGATTAGTGATTAATCGGTGACTAATCGGTGACTAATCGGGATTTTTACAACCATGGATACGGTTCGTACGCACTATTAAGCGAAGACCGGATAGAATGTGATTCAGACCCGACAAGTTTGAAGACTTGTTTAATATGGGTCTATTATTCACATTCTGGATTTTGAGATAAAACCGATAAGGTTTGACCCGTTTCGGCTAATTTATGTAAACTTGTTACATAAACCGAGCCGAACGCGTAATATGCGTAACGGGTATCCGTAAGAGCCATATACAGGTTTCCTAAGTTAATATGCTTCAAATATGTTGTAACATCAGTAGGATGTCTTTCGTTATGCCCCGAACTAATTTAAACACAAACTATGCCCCGTAGGGGTAGTTTGGTCATTTTAAAGTTTGTAAAAGAGTTTAATTGTTTAACTGAGTTACAGGTCTGATGTAAACAGCAAACATACTCATTTTTATGGGTTATAACAGTAGGCTAAGGCATATATGTGAAATTTATCATATTTAACCAAACTATGCCCCGTAGGGGTATTTTGGTAATTTCACATAAGCCGAAAAGCTCAAAAAAACGAAGTCTGAGTTTATTAACCTTTGCTTACTGTTAGAATATCATATTTTGCCTCATATATCAGTAGGTATCAACCCGGGTATGTCCAATATGATTTTAAGACATACTATGCGTTAAAAACGCTAATTATGGCGATTAAAGGCCATTTCCGGGTTCCATACTTAAATCTGATATTTTTATATTTCCAGAAGGCTTAAAATAATTTATTTAACATATGTGATCAGTAGCAAAAGGTTTGGAGTCGTTTTGATAAGTAAAACTCATTTTATGGCCCGTAAGGGCAAAACCGACAATTAACGGGTTAAGCCTATGACTATGAGTTATGCTCAGCCTAAAATTAATTAAAAATCTTTAAAATTCCCAAAATATTATATTATATCAGTGGGTAATTCGTTTGATACCAAAAAGCATGTTTAACTAGGCTATACGCTAATTACGCCATTATGTTAACATAAAGCATTAGTTTAGCGATAACGAGCATAACTCTTAATCTATAAGTCAAACTGATGTCAAACTTTGCATGCAAGTCTTTATATCGATATTCAAGGTTTCTACACTTTTACATTTTCATAAATCATGTTTTAAGGTAATAAGGGCATAACGGTCAACGTATGAGCATTTAACGGAAATTTGCATATTAATTGGATAACTAGTGAACCAAGGTGTATGATCACAGAGGGTTGTTCTAACATGTATCCTAATCCAATTAAAGCTCTGAGGCATTTCTAAAATATGCCCAAACGGGTCAGAACTGAAAGTCAACCGAAAAGTCAAACTATGTGACTTTCGGTTCCGAACCGGGTCTAAACAGGAAATAGTCGGGTTGAACATGTTGGGACATGTTCTTACACTTATTTCTAAGTTATAACAATGTTCAAACAGGTTACAAATGTTCTAGATAGCTAATTATGCATAAATGACAATTTAAGCAATATGTTGACTTTTTAAGTAAAGCTTTGACCCGACATTTGACCTGTTTAGGATGGTGATCAGGGGAAACCCTTTTGGGGTTTTATTACCCACATAAATACCATTCTAAAACTACTTTTAATTCGAGATAAGACTGAGTCATTAGTGACTAATCTCGAAGTCAAACCGTAATTACGACGGTTTGACTTTTAGCTAATTAACTAAGCTAAACACAACCAAATAAGAACTAGAAGACTTACAATAGTCCAATGCACGAATTTTGATCAGAAGGGAGAGTTCCTTAGCTCCAGGAATGCTCCAATGATCAGTTGCAAGTGTGAAGAATGTTGTGATCTTGGAAGTCTTTATATAGTGCATTAGATCACCACAATTGGTTGACAACAAAGGCTAGGACTAACCACAACCATCCAACACTTGTCCTAGAGCTTCTAGGATAGTTTAGGGTCTTTAAATAATGTTAATAACCGGTTTAGTGGGTCAGAAACGCGCACAACAGGCAACAGCCCGTTTTTTCGGAACTGGGCACCCCCTGCGCATCGTAGGGACATCAGGCCTACGATGCGTAGGGCCTCTTCAGGGGCTGTTTGTTTGTTTCTTCAATACATCGAAAGGGCAGCCCACTTGCACGACTTTGGGGCCTCTATTTGCAACTTAGGACCCTCCTAAAGTGCATGTTCCTGTATAATACCCTACCATTTAAACTTGTTCCATTTGAATGCCTTTGCAAGACCCGAAAACATCGGTTTACCATTCAATTTCTTCTTGAGGTCATATCATGCTTTTGCAAGTTCTTTATTGGCAATAATTCTCTGAATTGTGGCATGAAAGATGTGTAGTAATATTATATCGGGTCTTGGGATTTATAATTGAGGTCGTTCAGAGGTAACAATTTAACATGACGCCACTTTAAATCCTACCGAATTATCTTTATTAAATCCGGGTTTTTCAACGCGTTTTGTCTTACATGACACGTGTCATTTTATTATTAAACCCGAAATTTTCGAGGTGTTACATACCGTGGGTGGTAATTAAAGTAGATGGAAACAAATGTAATTGCGCTACTGCCCTCAATACTGTACAATGGTTTTTATAAGTCTTGATTAAATTGGGATTCACTCACCAGTATTTCCCACTGACAAAATGTTTTTAAACACGTTTCAGGTAACAAAATGTGAAAGCCAAATAGAAGCCAGCTGGACAGCACTGAAGGCTTGGAAAAGTGGCTATAAAGTTACCTAAAATAAAGAGATGTTTTATTTAAATAAAATAGGGTTTATCCCTATGAAAATATGTGTACTTGAAACTTGGGATTTTCCCATATGTTTAATATTACAAAAGGCGTGGTATTTTACTCTGATAAAATATTTCCTAACTTCGATCCTGATGAAAGTTCCGCTGCCAAAATGATAAACACCGATACCACCAAAACTGGTCGCGGCCGCCCGTTACTGGGTAGTTAGGGGACGGGGGTTGCGACAGAAGGTGGTATCAGAGCTAAGCCACTGATTCAGCCACATAAGTGTTCTGCTGACACCCAAATATTATTCGAAGTGTTAGGAAATAAATTACGGAAATACGTGCATATCTATATTCTATTGTTGTGTGTTATTTGACTATTTGTTAGTTTACAGTTTGAGCGACCAAGGACCTTCCGACACCTACCGTCAGTTGTCCAGCTCACCTAGGAGCGAAGGCACCTCTTCACAGCCTGCCCTCTTAGGGTATTCAGCTGACAATGAAGATGGGATATTCATGTTTAAGGCTCAGTCTGAAGAGCCATTCCCTCCTAAAAAGAGAGGATGGTTCAGTAGAGGAGCGCATAAACGTAGGAAGAGGATGAAAAAGTTGCAACACCAGCGAGCTTTAGCAGCCATTAAGAGAGAAACAGATGCTCACACCCAGGATATGCTCAATAGGAGTTTAGCAAATTTCCATATCCTAGCAACCACAGCTGCTGACCCTAACCTTGAGCAACTCATAGCACCCCAGCCCTTACCACTATTTCCCGCTCAGCCAATGGAAATTGAAAACAACCCAGAAAACCAAATCCCAATGCCTGAATTCAACCCAGCTGAGATACCTAGGATACCAGCACCCAATCCCTTAGACCCAAACTATGATCCGTGGTTAGACGACCATAGGGACTACCAGCAACGTTACCCAATACCAGAAGACACACTTATGCTGAACCTAGCAGCTTACCCAGATTTGGACCCTCTAGATCCCTACTACGATAATGACCCATACATCAGGGAAATTCTAGAGAATCCTTATCCTTACCAAGAACCCATGCCCCAGTTCCCAAACCCAGTACCAGAACCTGCACCCCCAATGAGTGCAGAGAATGTGCAAGAACTCCGAACCTTTGGTGAGGAGATTTTAGAAGGTAGTGAGAGAATGAGGCAAATCGAAAAACGACTCGTCTGGAAGTACGACGAGCGTAATATGGAGTTCTGGATGAACCCATATCAGTGATGGTGATAGTAGTAATAATAATAATAATAAAAAAAAATAATATATACATACTATGTGTGTATGTTTGAAAAAAAAAAACTAGACAATATCTACTGATGCCTAATAGTATTGTAATTTTATATTCCAGTTCTAGTTTGTATTAGATGCATAATATATAAGAAAGAGTAAGTCGCAATGTTCGACGATTTTGATCAATGTGCGTGTTATGTGATTTTTATATATTAAATATTATTTTGTAATATTAATATGCGATAATTGTTTAAAATTCAGATGGACGAAGAAGTGAATCACGAAAACCCGAATAATAACCCTGAAAACCAGAATAACGATAATCAGAACAACAATAACAATGGAAACCAAGTGGATAACAGTGCCATCCAACACATAGTGGCACAAGGAATAATAGATGCGATGCCATATATTATTCAAACAGTTAGGGAAGCTGATAATAAAAGTAACCGTGATAGTAAACGACCCACTGAACCAGAAAACAGCGTAAACAATGGACCTATACTTCAAGCGCCAATTCCCAAAAGAAGAAGAACCATGCCTTATGGTTGTTCTTATAAGGAATTCTGGTCTTGTAAACCAATGGAATTCTCGGGCAATGAAGGGGCCATTGCAGCTCTACGCTGGATAGAAAAGACTGAGGCAGTCTTAAAAATAAGCAAGTGCGCAGAAGAGGATAAGATAATGTTTGCTTCCAATCTGTTTAAGAACTCAGCCTTAGAATGGTGGAACACTATCCTCCAGTCTAGGGGAAGTGACAGAATTTACAATATGGAATAGGAGGAATTTAAGAATATGGTAGAAAGGAAATTATGCCCTCCCAATGAAAAAGAACAGATAGCAAATAAGTTCTTAAACCTTAGAATAACTTGAGTGGATAGTAATGGATACACTACATTATTCTTTGAATATGCTAGAATAGTGCCGACCCTTGCATCACCTGAACCAGTATTAATCTCTCGTTATATCTGGGGATTAATCAGTGAGATTAGGCATGTAGTCAAGGCGGTTAGACCTCAAACTATAGAAGAAGCTGTAGAACTAACAAATACCTTGACTGATGAGTTAGTACGTACACGAGAGGAGGACCAAAGGAGAAACTTAGCTCATAGGCTCACCCAAGAATTTCGTTATGGAAATTCCAACCGTGGGAAAAATGTAGGTTCTACCTCTGCACCGTACTGCAAAGCCTGCAAGAAGAAGCATTCAGGAAAATGTTCCACTTACTAAAATTTCTGCAAGATACCAGGACACAAGGAAGAAGATTGCAGGAAGAAACCTAATAATGGAATGTGCTTCAACTGTGTAGAAAATGGTCACATCAAGCTAAACTGTCCAAAGCTAGCTCCAGCCGCAAACAACAAGACTACTAAAAATGCTAGAGCATTGTTCTGACTGCAGAAGAAGCCAATATGATTTCAGATGTAATAGCCGGTACGTTTTTAGTTAATGATGTTTTTGCTAAAGTATTATTTGACTCTGGTGCAAACCAAAGTTTTATTAATACTTCATTTTGCAAACTTCTTAATCAATCATTAACTAAACTCCCACAAGAATGTCTAGTAGAGACAGCAAATGGGGAAACCATTAAGATTTCTGAAATCTTGCAGGGAGCAAGAATAGAATTTTTAAATCAAAAGTTTATTGCAAACCTTTATCCAATGAATCTGGCAGGATTTGATGTTGTATTAGGAATGGATTGGTTAGTAGCTAATAAAGCCAATATTTTATGTGATCAAAAGTCAGTACAAGTAAATTCACCAAGGGGTAAACATATCACAATTAAAGGAGATAAGCCCTCTAGATCCACAAAATTCATCTCTGTGATGAAAACAGCAAGTTATATAAGAAAAGGATCATTAGTGTATTTAATTTCCATAATCACTAATACTAAAGGAAGGGAATTAAAAGATATCCCAGTAGTGTCTCAGTTTCCAGATATATTTCCAGAAGAATTACCAGGACTACCACCAGACAGGAAAGTTGAATTCGGAATCCACTTGCTACCAGGAACAACACCAATTGCCAAAGCACCTTATCGTTTGGCACCCGCAGAAATACAGGAACTGAAGAAACAATTAGACGAGTTGTTGGAGAAAGGACTCATACAGCCAAGTTTATCACCATGGGGAGCACCGATCTTATTCGTTAAGAAGAAAGACGGATCGATGCGTATGTGCATTGACTACCGCGAATTGAACAAAGTCACGATTAAGAATCGGTACCCATTACCGAGAATCGATGATCTGTTCGATCAGTTGCAAGGAGCTTGATTTTTCTCAAAGATTGATTTACGGTCAGGATATCATCAATTAAAGGTACAGGAAGAGGACATTCCTAAGACCGCATTTAGAACAAGGTATGGCCATTATGAATTTACTGTCATGTCGTTTGGTCTAACCAATGCCCCAGCTGCATTTATGGACATGATGAACCGAATATGTAAGCCATATTTGGATAAATTCATAATTATTTTTATAAATGATATTCTCATTTACTCCAAAAATAAAGAGGAACATGCAAAGCATTTGCACGCACTCCTAGGTTTATTGAGAAAAGAAAAGCTTTATGCTAAGTTTTCAAAGTGTGAGTTTTGGTTAGAACAGGTACAGTTTCTTGGGCATTTAGTCAATCATGAAGGAATTCATGTGGATCCCACCAAGATCGAGGCAATTACCAAATGGAAAACCCCTGAATCACCAACTGAGGTTATAAGTTTCTTAGGATTGGCCGGTTATTATAGAAGATTTATTCAAGATTTTTCTAGAATAGCCATTCCTTTAACTAAGTTAACATGTAAATCCATTAAGTTTGAATGGGGACCAAAACAAGAAGAAGCCTTTAGAATTCTTAAGCAAAGATTAACCAACGCACCCATACTAGCGTTACCAGAAGGAACTGAAGACTTTGTAGTCTATTCTGACGCTTCTAAGTTAGGGTATGGATGTGTGTTAATGCAACACCAAAAGGTTATAGCTTACGCATCTAGAAAACTTAAGAATCATGAAGAGAATTATTCAACCCATGATTTAGAATTAGGAGCTATATTTTTTTCCCTTAAGATTTGGAGACATTACCTTTATGGTAGTAAGTTTACCATTTTTACAGATCATAAGAGTTTAAGGTATGTTTTAGGGCAAAAGGAGTTGAATATGAGACAAAGACGCGGGATGGAAATTCTTAGTGATTATGATTGTAATATCCAGTATCATGCAGGAAAAGCTAATGTAGTAGCTGATGCTTTAAGTCGAAAGTATCACGAAAAGCCAAAAATAGTACGTTCTCTTAAATTAAATCTACAGGTAGATTTAAATGAACAGATTAGAACGGCACAAGAATCAGTAATCAAGAATGATACTGAAAAGTTGAAAGGAATGATTAAGGAATTAGAACAAGGAACAGATCGAATTTGGAGATTCCATAAAAAGAGAATGTGGATACCTGAATTAGGAAACCTACACCGCCGTATATTAGAAGAAGCCTATAAGTCTAAGTATATGATGCATCCTGGAAGTGATAAGATGTATCAGGACTTAAGAAAGAATTTTGGTGGATAAGAATGAAAAAGGATATAGCAGCATATGTTGCAAAGTGTCTAACCTGTTCACAAGTAAAAGCTGAACATCAAAAACCCTCAGGTTTATTGCAGTAGTTAGAAATGCCGGTATGGAAGTGGAAATTGATAACAATGGATTTTGTTACCAAATAACCCAAAACAAGGAAAGGTAATGATACAATCTGAGTGATTGTAGATAGGCTAACTAAGTCAGCTCATTTCCTACCAATGAAGGAAACTTTCAGTATGGAACAATTAGCTAAATTGTATGTAAATGAAGTAGTTTCATTGCATGGAATTCCTTTATCAATTGTTTCTGATAGAGATAGCCGTTTTACCTCTCATTTTTGGACAAGTTTCTAAAAAGCCATGGGAACTAAGCTCAATCTAAGCACAGCTTATCATCCTCAAACGGACTGACAAAGCGAAAGGACAATTCAGACGATGGAAGACATGCTTAGAGCTTGCGTAGTTGATTTCTGAGGTAATTGGGACGATCATTTACCATTAATAGATTTTTCTTATAATAACAGTTATCACACAAGTATCAATGCTGCACCATTCGAAGCACTTTACGGACGAAAGTGCCGAACTCCAGTCTGTTGGGCAGAGATTGGAGAAAAGCAATTATCCGGACCTGAGATAGTACAAGAAACGACCGACAAGATCATTCAAGTCAAGGAATGACTGAAAGCAGCACGTGATCGACAAAAGAGCTACGCTGATAATAGACGAAAGCCACTGGAATTTCAGGTAGGAGACAAGGTGTTATTGAAAGTCTCTCCTTGGAAAGGAATAGTAAGATTCATAAAAAGGGGAAAGCTAAGCCCCAGGTATGTTGGACCTTTTAAGATTATCAAGAAAATAGGACCTATAGCCTATCAGCTACAACTGCCAGAGGAAATGGCAGGAATACATGATGTATTTCATGTATGCAATCTCAAGAAATGCTTAGCTGATGAATCACTGATAGTGCCTCTTAAAGATATAGAAGTAAATGAGCAGTTAAAGTTTGTAGAAAGACCTCTACAGATCGAAGACAGGAAAGTCAAGAATCTCAAACACAAGAGACTATTCCTAGTCAAAGTAAAATGGGACTCCAAAAGAGGACCATAGTACACATGGGAGCTTGAATCAGAAATGCAAAAGAAATATCCACACTTATTCCAGTAGACCTCGGGGACGAGTTCTAAAACAAGGTGGGGAGGATATAACAACCCTCCAAAATATTTGTAGGATCGTTGAATCGATCAAAACGAGTCGATCAGAAGAGTTCTAGACCAAATCAGAGGCGGAATTCATTGATTTGATCTTCATTCAGCTTGATATGCACTTAGAAGTAGATTAAATGTCGATTGTATTGATTTCACAACGTTTTACAGGCTGGAGACACTTCGGCAGAGCTTCGCTACCGGAATCAGAAAGTTACAAATGAAAGATCAAGACCACATATATATAGGGTCACCAGGTCGCACGAACTAAGCATGTCCAGTTCGCACGAACTGGTCAGTTCGTATGAACTGGCCACTTCATGTGAACCTGCTTGTTCGTCCCTGTTTCCCATTTCTTTCGTACTACGTGTCTTGGTCTATCTAACCTATTACATGACTCGATACAAGACGAAGTCAACAGACATATGCACCAACAAACTCCCCCTTGGATGTTGACGAGTCTTCAGTACTAGTCTTCACTATGACAAATCTTCAGTCTTGATCAGTCTTCTTGCTCTCTCCAAAGTATCTTTCTCTGTAAGCATCCTTCAATCTTTCTCTATTTTCTCTCTCAGAATCTCAATCTGTCTCTATCCTTTCTCTAATTCTCTTGATCAGATCTCTTGATTCCTTACTCTCTTCAGCATTAACAGCTGGCGTAGACAACAGGATTCGAACCTGGCTTTAATGTCTTCAGACTCCCCCTTTCGATAAACCGGGATCGCAGTCTGGAATAGCTCTCATTCTAGGATCAAAATCTGGCTCAAACTCTGCTCATGCTTAGAATTAGAGATCTGGCTTTGCAGCTTTCACAGGTTCAGGAACGTCTCCTGGCTCTCCGTAGCAACAGGATCAGAAACTTGGCTCTAATCTGCATATCCTCAGGAGTCGGAACCTGGCTTACCTGCACATCCTCTACCCAGAACATAAGATTTTTATTTATAACAATTTTAATCTCTATTTAGCCACTTGTATTCGAAACACACAAATTTGGAACCATTTAGTCATTTCAAAATCATTTCTTATTTCAAACAAACTCTCCCAACCCTGTTGTCCATCATGTTCAGCATTTGGAATTTTGAAAATCTGCTTTTCAACATCAGTTGTCGAAAATAAAATGAAATAAAATCTTTTTGATTTTTCAAAAATTTATACTAAAACACATTCTTTTTGGATTTTTGTCTTTAATGAAAAACAGTAAAGAAATATTTACAGACAATATTTTTGTGAGATTGTGTAAGAGGATCATATCAGTTTATGATAAATCACTAGCACCGTTGAGCTTTAAACACTTTAAGTTCTAAACGATTCACTTAGATTGTCAGTATTCTGATCCACTTAAATTTTCACACAAAGTTCAGCTGTTTCGAGATACGAGATTAGTGTTTTAATAGACTTAAACTTATTCGCGTGTACCACCTCAGAATATACTCCCGTATCCAGACTCCTATATTCAGTCTTACAGGTGAATGTACACTAATGATATATGTAAATGAGTAAATGCGAGGCCATGAGAGCTCAGGCTATTGCTTCCGCAAAATCAGAGAGATGATGGCTCGACTTTTGGTGGGTCCCCCTTGGGGATCTTCTTTTCAACAACACATGATTAGCATTTTTCAATGTTTCATCATTTTTTATGCTGAGGGTGGGCTTCATAATTAAAGCAGTGCAGAGCATTATACGAGGACTAGGTTATTGCTCCCTCAAAATCAGAAGTCCTGGTATAATACCCCAGATATCATCACGTACAAAGACCTAGTATGTCAGAAGTAGAAAGCCCTTCAAACAAGATTTCAGGGGTTACCTATATATCCGAGAGATGTTCCCCACGAAATAAGTAAGTATGTGATATTTAGGTTTATATCTCGAAAACAATCTACTAAGCGTGTAAAAACCTACTGGCATATCATCAGTGAGACCGTTTATCACATTTTAACTTTCGAATTCTTTAGCGTACTGTGATTGTCTACTGATGTACTATCATTTCCTCTTTTTCACAACAAAACTCATTTTGAATTTTCGATGTTTTTGGATTTTACAGATTTTATCATGTTTTTGGTTTTTTTCAAATTTTCAAAATTTCTAAATTTTCTACTCCCCCTAAAATCAAAAATATGTTCCAATTTTTGATTTTACGGGAAAATTTGAAAGTAAACACAATAAACTGTACAAATCAAATAACAAACTGATGTGAATTGCTTCAATTCGCCATCCACTTGGCATAAACAATCAGAACTTCCCCTGACAACAAACTATTTTCCCATTATGATTTCAAAACACTTAAGTTTGTTTTAATCAAATGGGTTTTCCGGAAAATTAGTTTTGTTGATTTCACACTTGTAGAATCAGGGATTCATTCTTCACTTTGTTTTTTCAACCACTTGTAAAAATTTAACACTTGTAGGTTTTACACAAAAACATTTTTCAAGAATGATGCCGATTCATGCTCCACGATTACCAACTCGGGAGCTCCGGCAAGTCAGATTTTTTTAGTTAAAGAGATTCACCCAAGCCTGACGGTCCTTGGGTGATTCCGAGTCATCATCACTCGGTTTCTTTCCTTTCTTTTTCTTTTCATAAAATTCCTTTACCCCTTTGACCATCCCGCCAACCATTTTTCCAAAAATGTTTAGAACATTAGGGTTAAAGGCTTTTTCAACATCAAATTCTTTCTTTTCAAAAAAGAATTGATTTGAAATCTCAACTTTGCCAATTTTTTGCTTTAAGTTTCCGTTTGACAAAGGTGGAAAATTTGCATCATCCATTGTCGGAACGGAATTATCACATTTTAGCTCAACTTGTGGCTCCTCTGACTTTGACGAGTCAGATTCATCACCAAATTCAACATCTGATTTCTTAACAACCCACTTTTGGTCGTTAAGATTTACTCTTCTTTTATAAAACCTTTTTGAACACTCACCAACCTCAAATTTTGAATTTTTGAACACTTTAAATTGTTCGGTTGGTGGTTCATTATCAACCAACTTTTCTTTCAATTTTTCAGAGACTCCCTGTTTTGTTTGGGTTGCCTTTGGACAATTCCATGCAATGTGCCCAACTTTTGTACATTGATAACAGGTTCTTGTCTCCTTCTTCTGAGCAACATCATTCTTCATTCCCTCTTGCTTCTTAGCAAGGAATTCTTTGTTCGTTTGCTTCCAGAATGAGCTATTTTCTTCTTCTTCAGAACTTGCCCCTGAAACAAATACAACTTTCGATTTAAAATCTTTTATATATTTTTCATTTTCTTTTGGAATAAAACCTAATCCTTTCTTTTTGAAATTACTGTTATGGTTTGGATTCTTTCGATAACCCGAACCAGAATTGTAACCTTTTTTCTTGTTTAATCTTTTTTGAACTCTTGAAGTGTACTTTTTAGGTTTTTCAGTAAGATTTACATCTTTTATTTCAGAAATATTAATTTCTGTTAATTTCAGTTTTAACACCTCTTATTGGAAATTCTTCATCAGAATATAATTTGTCGAAATCATTCAAAGTATATGTCACTTTGAATGTTTCGTCATTCAAATTGTTTTGTGAAATCAGAAAATCTTTATTGTAAACTCTTTTGCCCTTTTCAACTGTTGGACTTGAAGTGTCAGACTTTGACTTTGACGTTGACTCTGACTTTTACTCCTCGGTTTCATCTTTATCTAACACCTGATCGACCACTTTCTTTATTAACTCAGACTCATGATCAGTGTCCGACGATGTGAATGTGACATCAATGTTGTCTTGCAATCCATCTAAAGGTTCAGATTCCTACTTTACATTGGTTGCCTTTTTGACTCTTTCTGAATTAGGATTTCGTGGAGAATATCCTTCTTCAAGTGGAGGTGGACACTTGTTATAATTGGTACAATGTTTCTTACAAGTATCCTTTACTTCAGATTTCTTTTCTGCAAAAGCTTCCATGCCTTCTACTGTAGGATAAATCCTGTCAATCACATAAGAAGCACATGAATAACTTTTTAGTAACCTGTTTACCCTCTCAGTTTCTATCCTTTGAGTTTCCAATTTTTTTTCAAGTTCAGCACATTTCTCAATGTACTGATTGATGATTTTCTGCTTTGTCATGAACGCTCCATTGAGTGTCTTCATAGTTATTGCTTGTTCACTGCTTGACTTGTTATTTTGATTCATAGCTTTGTTTAAAACATCATAAGATTCTTTTAGTCTGTTCATGTTATGAATCAATTTGTTGTTGTGCCTTTTCACAGTATCACAATTTTCACACTTCTCAGGCATCTTTTCAGTATCTACTTCCTTCTCAACCTTGATAGCTGGATTTTCTTTAACCTGCTTCTTTACTCCTTGAGCATTTTCCTCAGGTTTAATCTCTTCCATTTTACCTGCAAAATACAAATTATCCCTATCAGATGAAAATTTTCTTTTATAATATTCAAGTTTTCGAATTTCTTCACTATCATCATCACTCTCTTCATCTGATGAGTGATCAAAAATTGGTTCTTTTGTTGAAGCCTTTTCTGTTGCAACTGGTTCTTCTTCGTTCTTTTTAGGACTGCATTGCTGAGATTCGTAGTAAGCATACGCTAATTCTTCTTCAGCAGTTGAATTGTCACACCCCGACCGCGTAAAACAACAAATCGCGGCGGAAACATCGGGGCGTGTTGCAACAGAATTAATGTTTCATAACCATGGATACCAAAGAGTGTTTCGTTTTATTAAACATTGAATAATTACATCGTCTGGGAATCTAAATACACAATTTAAACGTAATCTATCATTGTTATTGAATCACTAAGGCCTTGTCCAGTCCTATGTGAGCATGCATCCTATCAATCGATATCTTTCAACAATACCTGAAACATATGTAAAAACGAGGTCAGCAAAGAAATGTTGGTGAGTACATAGGTTTTGTGCACTTTTCTGTCACACCCCGACCACGTAGAACATACAAAACGTGGCGGAAACGTCGGGGAGTGTTGTAACAGAATTAATTGTGTCAAATCCATGGCAATTGAAGTTTCGTTTTATTGATTAAAGTGTTACAATGTCTTAACAAACAAGGAAATATGACATAATTAACTAGTCTTGCATCTTTTATTGTCACTAAAGCCCAAGTCTGCCTATATGTATCTTGATCATCTTATGCAACAGCTCCTGAAAAACACATGTGAAAATAGGTACGTCAGCATAAAAATGCCTGTGAGATACATAGGTTTTGTGAAAATAGGTTCCATGACTTATGTTTGAGAAAATGTTTAGTCATGAACCTTGTAATTTGCTTTGTTTTGTAAATCATTTGAAAAACAATGAGTTCAGATGATATGTATAAATAAGTGAATAATGTATGGTTAAATGAATAACCATAGTAAAATGGATTTGTATAAGATAAGTTGTTTGTAAAACAATGTCTTGTGAAAAGTATGTTATTTGTATAAAATGTTCTATGTCTCAAACTGAAATGATTCAAATAACGCTACAATATGTAATACCATACAAACACTTATATATAGAAAGTACCAGCGGCGTATCCACCATGCTTGTATCATATTACACACGCATCGTTACTTAATCACTTAATCAAACCAAAACACCAAAGTAATGTTTAACAGTTGTAGAAATGTTTATGTATGGTCAAATACGGTTCACACGGTTCACCGATACAAACGGTTCACAGATACAGACGGTTCACAGAGTACAAACGGTTCACAGATACAAACGGTTCACAGATACAAACGGTTCACGGATACAAACGGTTCACAGATATCAACGGATCACAGATACAAACGGTTCACAGATATCAACGGATCACATAGTCAAATGATTACAACGGTTCACATAGTCAAATGTTTACAACGGTTCAATATGTAGTATAATGTGTTCATATGCTGGATAAGCATATGCAACAGAAAAGCAATGTAAAACAATGTACTAAGTATGCACATAATGGACACACCTAGCATGAAATGTAATGTAAAACAATGTACTAAGTATGCACATAATGGACACACCTAGCATGAAATGTAATGTAAAACAATGTACTAAGTAATGCACACAATGGGCACACCTAGCATAAGATGTAATGAAATCATGTACTATAATGTACTAATGAACATAGCAAGTATATGATGTCAAAACAGGAAAGCATGAAAGTAACAAGTAGGCACATGTGTTCCACCCCAAAACAGTTTGGAAAACAGTAAAAGAGGGGTCTATGTACTCACTTGAGATTGCTCAGAAGTCCTAGGATAACCACCAAGCAAAGATAGAGATCACGGAATCAAACGGCACCTAATATAGGTAACTATGTTAATTAACCGGACCTAGATCGGAAGATTGGGTAGCATTAGGGTTCGTAAACCAAACGAGTGTAGAGACTCGTGTCATTTGGTTTAACAAAGCCTACATACTAAATGAAACTTAACCTGAGTGATTTCGACCCATTACGACCCGTTTAGGTAGCTTATGCTACTTTAACGCGTCGTTCGCGTGAAACGCGTTCGGACCGCCTAACTAGCCCTATGACAAGTGTTATATGACTAAACATATTACATAATCAGTTATGTGACAAAGGTTTAGGTTACATATGCTTAATTACCAATTATACATGAAAAGGGTATTCTGGTAATTTACCTAAGGCATATAAACTACTTATCATACAACTACTTAAACGAAGCGACCATAAGGTATAACCTCGGAAGGTTATTCCCTACCTACTATGCCCACTGATTACCACGTTGTCTAGGGTCGTAGGGTAAGCGATCTGATGAATCGCTTATACCTCGAACCCGACCCAGTTTGGTCGATCATTAGGATCCGACCAAATACATGGTTTTGTCATTTTTACGATCACTTGAGATCTCCCTAAGAACCTCAAACACTGGTTTCTTTTAAATCTGAAGTATCTTATCGTCTTGCACCGTTCGAGATGCAAGAATTATCAAAACAGCTTCAAGAGTTGTCTGATAAAGGATTCATCCGTCCGAACTTTTCACCTTGGAGAAACTCCTGTTCTCCTTGTGAAAAAGAAAAATGGATCTTTTCGAATGTATATCGATTAACGTAAGCCTAGTAAGCTTACCATTAAGAATCGATATCCCCCTACCTTAAATCAACGATTTCTCCGATCAACTGCATAGCGTTCATGCTTTTCCAAGATCGATTTGCGTTTTGGGTATCATCAACTTTGTATTCTCGAAGAAGATATTCCCAAAACGGTTTTCTGCACGAAGTATGGCCATTACGAGTTTACAGTCATGCCTTTGAGGTTGACAAATACTCCAGCCATCTTCAAGGACTTAATAAATTGAGTCTGCAAGCCTTATTTGGATCAGTTCGTCATTGTTATTAATGACATCTTGATCTATTCATATCCCGAGCTGGTAACGATCAACACTTTCATTGACACTGGAACCCTTAAAGAAGGAACAAATTTTTCGCTAAATCCTCCAAGGGGAAATTTTGGCTTAAAGAAGTTCAGTTCTTGGGTCATGTGGTCAACAAGCAGGGTATTCATATGGATCAATCCAAATTACCGCAATTAAGGATTTGATCCCTAGTATGCTTTAAATACCCGTGTCCAACGATAACAAATTAAACAATTAAACAAATTGAACGATTATGCGATTATATGTTATGTGTTTGTGTGTTCTCCTCTATGTTTTTGTGTGATACGATTTTCAAATCCTCATAGAATCTTTCATATCTTCATATGAGGGATTCATAGTAGGATATTCAAAAGGTACTACCTTAATCTTTATGGGCTTCTACGTTGTAGTTAAGACCCTTGGGTTATATGGTACCACTCCATGGTTCGGTAAGAGACCCTTTTAGTGGTCTAGTCAAAAAGATTGATTCACAATTTGGTTAAAGAACGACATCTAGTGATGTAGCTGGACAGACTCCTTGATAGTCTATTTAGATCATTTATTGATTTAATTCAAAGGACTCTATGGCGGTCTAGTCACACTCATCACAGGTTCATTCATTTGGTTTCACCCTACACATTATAAAAATAGACTGTGTGAACTGTGCAAGGAATTATCTGATTATGGACGCGTACATAATTATGAAATTTAGTGCACAGAAACCCAGTAAGATTTGTTATGTGTAAGAACCGATAGTGACAACAATAACGAAATGAGAACGATGTAATGGAGGTACGGTGGACGCACCAATGACGCTTCATATACTTGTATATAAGTATCCCTCTTACATTGCAATCATGATGTTATTAAAGTTACTAGAAGTTCAGAACCCAAACCAATGTTGTTCGATCTTTTCAACTTCATATTTTAAGCTCTCACAAGTTTCCTCTAAATAAATTTCGGGACGAAATTTCCTAAAGTAGGGGAGACTGTAACACCTGTGCCTTCACGGCCATCAAACAAATACCAAATCAATGAAATATTATAATTCATACTCGGGATTTGTAAAAATATGTGTATCATTTGCACATATCAATTCTCGTTCAATTGCAAACTCTAAATCGCTTTCTGGAAGGTTATACGCGCACCGATGCGTAAATATAACCAGTTTAATGCAACGAACACTCCGGAATAAGATTCATGACTTCTGTTTAAGAAAATGTTTAGTCATGAACCTTGTAATTTGCTTTGTCTTTGTAAATCATTTGAAAAAAATAATAAGTTCAGGTGATATGTATAATAAGAGAATAATGCATGATTAAATGAATAACCATGTAAAATGAGTTTGTATAAGATAAGTTGTTTGTAAATAAATGTCTTGTGAAAAGTATGTTACTTGTATAAAATGTTCTATGTCTCAAACTGAAATGATTCAAATAACGCTACAATATGTAATACCATACAAACACTTATATATAGGAAGTACCAGCGGCGTATCCACCATGTTTGTATCATATTACACACGCATCGTTACTTAATCACTTAACCAAACCAAACCAACCAATGTAAGAAGTCTATGTTTAAATCAATTGTCAAATGTATTGGGTAATATGTCAAAGTGTTCATGTCAAGATGTAAATCATATCAAAATGTCTATGTCAAATATCCATGTCAAATGTCTATGTCAAATATCCATGTCAAATGTCTATGTCAAATATCCATGTCAAATGTCTACGTCAAAATGTCATGTATGGCAAGTGAAATGTCTCAACTAAACCATATGCACAAAAACAAAGTATTGACGTAAAACTTGGTTTAAATCAAAGTTATGTTTTGTGGGAAATGCATGATCAAATGTCAATCATGTACAAATGTTTACCCAAACGTTAAAACTTGTTCTTGTTTTTAACAAACCCTTACCAAAGGGTAAGTTAATATTTTAATTGTGAAACTACTTTATGGTCGATTCTCTAATAACATTCAAACCTTCTTGACGCGTTCCTCGCTCCATCTCGCTCTCGCTCTCGTTCTTAACAAACCCTTACCAAAGGATAAGTTAATAATTACAGATTCAGTCGCTACCCACAACCCCCACACATAACAATGGGTGCAGTAAATAACGGGATTTGTCAGATCCTATGGTACCATAACCTAATACTGGTCGGCTTGATCATTGCTAATGAATGTCATCGGTCATGTAAACTACAACCAACAAGTTTGTTCACTTTTTGAAATTGTTATTAGTTTTTGAAATCATTGTATTCGTTCTTGAAATCATTGTTAGCGTTCTTGAAATAATTGTTATTGTTCTTGAAACCACATAGTAATTGTTATTGAAATCATTGATAAAGCATTTAGCACATATGAGTCACCCCAAAACAGTTGAAAACAGTAAAAGAGGGGAATAATGTACTCGCCTGAGAATGCTTGGAGGTCTTGAACAACAACCAAACAAAGCTTGAGGGAGCACGGAATCAGTCGGCAATCTAAAACTATATAAATAAACCGGACTTAAATCGGGAGATCGGATAGGATGAGGCTTGGTAAACCAAATGAGTATTGGAACTCATATGATATGGTTTAACAAGGCCTACCTACTACATTGAGACTAACCTAAGTGCTTTCGACCCATCGCGACCCATTAAGGTAACTTATGCTACTTTAACGCGTCGTGCGCGTGAAACGCGTTCGGACCGCCTAACTAGCCCTATGACAAGTGTTATATGCCTAAACATGTTACATAATCAGTTATGTGACAAAAATTTAGGTTACATATGCTTAATTACCAATTATACATGAAAAGGGTATTCTGGTAATTTACCTAAGGCATATAAACTACCTATCATACAACTACTTAAACGAAGCGACCATAGGGTATAACCTCGGAAGGTTATTCCCTACCTACTATGGTCACCTAATGTATTTGGTCGGATCCTAATGATCGACCAAATGGGTCGGGTTCGAGGTATAAGCGATTTATTAGATCGCTTACCCTACGACCCTAGACAACGTGGTAATCAGTAGGCATAGTCCCAAGGGACTATAACCAACGTGATTACACTCACGTTGCGAAGTTCAAACGAACTTCGCATTGACCATTACTGGTCAACGCTGAAAGTCAAACAAAGTTTGACTTTCTGACTCGAAAAGCAATAAAATAAGGAAAAGAACGAAAGAATACTTACGAAGGGTCCCCGAATGCTAATCCCGATCCAAGAACTCAGGTATGAAACAATGGTTTCAACTTAGAGCTCTCAAATCAGAATTCTTGTGCCTTAAAACAATGAAAGGCATGGGGTATATATAGTTTTCGGTGAACCATTGAGATCGTTTCATGGAAACCGTGATTCGATCTCATCCGTACACTTGTTGAAAGGTTATGGAAGCTACATATGATCCTTATCTTAGTGACTAAGCAACTTAGAACATGTGGTGAAGGATCAATCAGCTGCAACTTGATGTTTAAAACATTGAATCTGATCAGATAGTCAGTCGCGTAGCGCGACGGGTAGCCCCATAGGCCTCGCGCTACGCTAGCACCCCCCCTGAATCAGAAAGTTTCAAAATTGGCAGCAATGGTCCCTGCACGTGTTTAAGCCCTTTTTCGATGCGTTTGAACCCCGTTAACCTCATTTCAAGGCTCTAAAATGAAGTTAAAGTATAGGGAACTCAAAACATACTCAAAAATATGCCGGATGATGGTTCGTTTGGTCGTACGAACGCGATGTTCGCTTAATTACCACGGAATGCGCATAAGCGCGAAAAACGATCCAAATGACGCGACGAATGGATTTTTCTTATAGCGAACACTAAAATATAATGTAGTCATGCTTACATAAATTTTTGGATGTCCAGATGTATTCAGAACGTAAGTTATGCGCGAAAATGCAAACTTGTGCACTTTTTGACACTTTTAGTCCCTGAATGACACAAAAGTTTATTTTAGCACACCGAACCCCTCAAAGCCTATTTCTAAGCTATGTAAAGGATATTTATGGTATGTTTAACTTTTGGTCATGTTCCGGAAAGTCTGTTACAGTTCAAATTGGCATACTTTCACAGTTTGTCAACTTTAGTCCCTGTAAGCGAATTAACTTGATTTCGGCATACCAAACCTTCCAAAACTTATTTCCAAGTTATGTAAAGGTTATTTAAGGTATGTTAAGCCTATTTCACTATTCCGGAGTGTTCGTTGCATTAAACTGGTTATATTTACGCATCGGTGCGCGTATAACCTTCCAGAAAGCGATTTAGAGTTTGCAATTGAACGAGAATTGATATGTGCAAATGATACACACATTTTTACAAATCCCGAGTATGAATTATAATATTTCATTGATTTGGTATTTGTTTGATGGCCGTGAAGGCACAGGTGTTACATGAATCTTTAAAAATTTGAGCAACAAATGCTTTAGAATTTGAAGTTCTGTTAGGATCATAATTATCCCAATAAAAACCTTCCGGGATTCTTTCATCTTCTTGATCTATCAGACCATGACAATCTCTCTTTGATGGCTCTTTTATCAGTTCCTTCCTAGCATGTGAAGTTTGTGGCGATTGTTGTTGATGTGGAGCAACTTGATGATAAATCGCTTTTCGATGATAATCATTGTTGCCGAATGGATTTTGAGCTCCACTTGCTTTGCGATTTGTGCATTCTCGTTTAAAGTGCCCCTTTTCCCTGCAACGAAAACAAGTAACTTTAGATTTATCAAAACCTAAAGGTGAAGTTCCAGCATCACGAAAATCATCTCTTCCAGTGATCTGTTTAAACTTCTCAGCTCTTCTCAACACACTAGCCATACACCACTTTATATCCATTAACTCCATTTCTTCAGCATCAATCTGATCATAATCCTCTTTAGTCAACATCGGATTACCAATCCTTCCGGCTACCAAACTCTCATAAGACTCTAATACGGTCACCAATAAAGACATATGACCTTTGGCAACCTCTTCCGATAAATTTTGACCATTCTCAAGATTTAATGCAATGTTGCATTGTAATACTTTACCATTATTGGTTGCTGAAAAATTTAGATCGAATGATGGATATGAAGAGAATCCAATCTTGTTGCTTGATCCTTGAGATGATCCTCCAGAAGAACTTTTTGCGTTAAAAGCAGTTTCGATCTTTGGTGTAATGTTGGTCTTATCACTCGTACTTCCTTTGTAGTATAGACCAATGTCTTGTTCACCATTAAAGTCCTTCATTTTCGCCATCTTCCGTTGTTCCATCTCTTGAACTTCGAGTTTTTCAATAAACTTGCTCAACGATAGATTTGCAAAATCATCATTATTCTTCAACATCATAAGATATGTGCCCCAAACATCTTGTGGCAATGCATCGGCCAATTTTTCAACCCATTCTTCTATATCTTTCTTGATATCCAATCGCTTCATGTTAACCACCAAATTGCAATATCTTTCTATAATCTGCTTGGTGTTTTCAGTTTTTAATCCACGAAATAGATCAAATTCTTTCTTCAAAAGCGATTTTTTGTTCTTGATCATCTCTTGACTTCCAACAAACTTCCTTTTTAGTGCTTTCCACATTGAGTGTGCACTTCCGTTGTGTTGCAATAAAATCAAGATGTCTTCCTTAATAGCTTGTTGCAATATACTGATCATCATCTTTTCACTTTTGTATTCCTTTTTCTCATCATCATCTAAATCTTTAATAGCAACAACCTCACCGTATTCATCAATTGGTCTAACATATCGTTGTTCAACACATTCCCGTGCATCTAAATGATTCGCTTGAACCCAATTTTCAAAACGTTCCTCCCATCCGTTATACTCCTCGATATTCCTGAGCTTAGGCGGTTTTTGCATGGTGCCCATTTCATTTTCTGAGTTCACATTCTGAGCCATAGTGATCGGAGTAGCAAATGTGTTGTAGAATTCGTTTTCCATGTTTTGGTTTTGAAAATTCACAAATTAACAATTTCAAATGAGTTGGTGATGTTTCACACGATCTGGTACACTTTGGTGCGAACTGGTGAACCTCAAACGACCTGAATGTACTTAACCCTCCTCGTACGATCTGACTTTGATCTACAAACTACCTGACACTTCGTGCGAACTGAGTCAATCTCACACGACCTGACTGATTTCAAGTATCCTGGATCCACTTCGTGCGGACTGGTTCAAACCTATTCAATCCGTGCTAACTGAGTACCTTCAAACTGTGTGGACTGGAACCCTAAATTTTCAAGCGAACTGGTTATATCTCAAACTGTGCGAACTGAGTTCAATCCGTGCGGACTGGGTTCAAGAAACCTAATAAGTTCAATTCGTGCAGACAGGGGTCACTTCGTGCGACCTGATTTAAATTTCCACACGGACTGGTTCAACCCGTACGACCTGGTCACTTTCAAGCGAACTGAAACCCTAATTTCACACGATCTGAGCCATGTTCGAACGAACTGATGTGTTTTTGTCAAATTTGATCAGGTTTTAGGTTGAATTAAGTTCTGATTTCTTCAAGGATTGATTAAAACAGTGTTTCGAGTGTTATATCACAAAATCAGTCCATTTTATCCGTAAAATCTTGGTTAATTTTGATAAAACGTGAAGAAAGTGAGTAGAAATTAGAAGAAATCAGTTGTTTTTGATGAAATCAAGCTGAAATGGTAAGAACTCTTCCTCCTGAGCTCTGATACCACTTGTAGGATCGTTGAATCGATCAAACGAGACAATCAGAAAAGTTCTCGATCAATACGAAAGGCGGAATCAGACGTATTGATGTTCTAGCAGCTTGAATTACACTTAGAATCACTTTAACTGTCGATTGTATTGATTTCACAATGTTTTACAGGCTGGAGACACTTCGCCAGAGCTTCGCTACCGGAATCAGAAAGTTACAAATGAAAGATCAAGACCACATATATATAGGGTCACCAGGTCGCACGAACTAAGCATGTCCAGTTCGCACGAACTGGTCAGTTCGTACGAACTGGCCACTTCGTGTGAACCTGCTTGTTCGATCCTGTTTCCCGTTTCTTTCGTACTATGTGTCTTGGCCTATCTAACCTATTACATGACTCGATATAAGACGAAGTCAACAGACATATGCACCAACAATATTTTTGACACCCCTAAATATATTTAAAATATCCCAATATGTCTTAAAACATACCCCGTAAACGAAAACCAAACCCAAAATACCTTTAATTTTGAAAAAATAAAATAAAAACCAGAAAATAGGGCGCTCGCGGGCCGCGTAGCCCTTGGCTACCTCCTACGCGGGGCGCGACAGCCAGTCACCAGGGCGACACCCTGAGCTGCCACGTGGCAGCAACGTGTTGGACCTAGTGCGACGACCCGGACAAGCTAGGCCCTACTACCCCTATGTCGCGGGCCGCATAAGAAGACCTTTGAGTCTTCGCGGGCCGCGAGGGACTGAGAAATCAGCCCTATAAATGGAGGCCATCGGCCTTCATTCCAGATCGCTCATTTCTTTTCTCTCTCTCGAATTTCCACATAGTTAAAGCTATTCTCCGATATAATACCCCCCTAAATAACGAAGTTCTGCCGCGTTGTAAGTATCATAACCCCGGTTACGTATTAGATACGCTGCCTGATTGATCTAGGGTTCCGTAACGGCTGTCGTGGTTCTGCCCAACGTAGTCGTTGGAATGCCGTCTCGGGGAGGGTATAATTAATATAAATATTGGGTTATTATACTAACGTGTGTGCATTTGTGTAATTAATAGACAATCACCAGGAAATCCTTAAGGAAAACCCTAAGACAACAATGTGAGTAATCTCCTTTTTCTAAACTGTTTTTACAAAACCTCACTTAATTAATGATATATTAAACAGTGATTGAGTATTTGTATTCTACAATTATCGTCGGTATGTTGGGGTTTTGTATACAAAATTTGTTACTACATTTTGAGTAGTAACATGACAACAAGTCGGGTTGACAGTACCGTGGGTGGTAATTAAAGTAGATGGAAACAAATGTAATTGCGCGACCGCCCTCAATACTATACAATGGTTTTATAAGTCTTGATTAAATTGGGATTTACTCACTAGTATTTCCCACTGACAAAATGTTTTTAAACGCGTTTCAGGTAACAAAATGTGAAAGCCAAATAAAAGCCAGCTGGACAGCACTGAAGGCTTGGAAAAGTGGCTATAAAGTTACCTAAAATAAAGAGATGTTTTATTTAAATAAAATAGGGTTTATCCCTATGAAAATATATGTACTTGAAACTTGGGATTTTCCCATATGTTTAATATTACAAAAGGTGTGGTATTTTACTCTGATAAAATATTTCCTAACTACGATCCTGATGAAAGTTCCGCTGCCAAAATGATAAACAGCCGCGGCCGCCCGTTCCCGGGTAGTTAGGGGACGGGGGTTGCGACAAGCGCTTCCCGAGACGCAACTTTGCCCAAAAGCACCCTCCAAAGCAAAAGATTGGATTTAGGAGTTGCCCAACTGTTCCACGCAACCGGCGTCACATGAGACAAACCGATCAGCTTCGCTTTTTTGATATCGGCTGGAATCTGTTTCATGGCAAAAGGGTCATCGGCGTCATTCCTCCATTTCCACTCTCCATTAACCTCGATCAGGTTGTGATGAATATTGATTCCCAGCTTTGAGAGCTCAGCTTCCATGTTACCGATATCCTTCCAGATTCCGGGAATCGTCTTTTTTACAGGAATGATCTGATTTGAATTATTATTTTTATGAACCGAAGCGACAACCTGTTGGTGCATACGTCTGTCGACTTCATCTTGTATCGAGTCTTGTACTAGAATTGTTAGATCAGGGCACGTTATACGAGAAAATAGGATTTATGTGTTGAAGGGTTAATTTCGCTTGAAATGGCAATTGCCACTTTCAAACGAAATCAGCTCCTCTATATATACCCTTCAAGCGAAATCATTTGTAACGTTGATGTTTCCGGTACCGAAGTGCTGCCGACCTGTCTACTGATCTGTAAACTTGTTATAATCAATATACAAGACATTTAGAAGTGAATCAAGCTGTTTTCCAAGTCAATTCATCTGTTTCCGCCTCTTGAATTGATAAGAACTCTTCTGATCGACTTGTTTGGGTCACAGAACGATCCTACAAGTAGTATCAGAGCTCAGGAGGAAGAGTTCTTGCCAAAACAGCCATAATTTCTAATTTCTACACCTTCTTTTTAAAATTTACAAGTTTTTACGGTCAAAATGACCTGAATTTCACATATAGTGTGCGAAACAGTGTTTTAATGAATCCTTGAAATTATTGGACTTTAATTCAGCCTAAAATTGGTAAAATACGTAATTCCGCTTGAAAATCAGATCGAAAAAGATGATGTCAGCAGCATTTCACACGGAATTAGCAATTGATTCCGCTTGAAATTACTATTTCGCTTGAAAAGTACATCTAATTCCGCTCGAAATAAGTGATTTCGTTTCAGTGTGTAATTCCGTTTTAAAAGTGAACTTGACTTTACACGGAATCACCTGATTTCGCTCCAAAGTGTAATCTCGTTTGAAAGTTCATCTGTTTCACACGAAATAAGGTATTTCGTGTGAGTGTGTATTCCATGTGAAGGGGGTATTCCGCTTCAAAAGTGATTTCGGTTAAGACTTGATTCCGTTTGAGTTTGGTATTTCGTGTGAAATTGTGTTTTTGAGACTTGTGTTTTGTGAAACAATTTGCTGAATCATGGAAGAGGAATGTCACACCCCGACCACGTAAAACAACAAAACGTGGCGGAAACATCGGGGAGTGTTGTAACAGAATTAATTGTTTCATAACCATGGCAATTTAAGTTATATTTTATTTATCAAACAAGAGAGTTACATTGTCTTAAAACAGGAAATAAAGAGTACATAACATAATTAAACTAGTTCTTGCTTCGTTTTAAGTCACTAAGGCACAGGTCCGCCCTAATGTCACGATCATCATCCTAAGCAACAGCTCCTGAAAACACATGTGAAAATAGGTACGTCAGCATAAAATGCCTGTGAGATACATAGGTGTTGTGAAAATAGGATTCATGACATAAGTTTAAGAAAATGTTTAATAAAATTTAGTCATGAACCTTGTAAATTATTTTGTTTTGTAAATCATTTGAAAAGCGATAAGATCAGATGATATGTCTAAATAAAAGAATAATCTATGGTTAAATGAATAACCAAGTAAAATGAGTTGTATAGAATGAACTGTTTTGTAAACCAAAGTCTTGTGAAAAGCATGTTACTTGTGTAAAATGTATAAGTCCAAAATAAATTATTTAAATAACGCGATGATATGTAATATAATACAAACACTTATATATAGGAAGTACCAGCGGCGTATCCACCACGCTTGTATTATACTACTCACATCTCATTACTTAAGTCACTTAAACAAACCACCAATGTATAAAGTCTACGTTTAAACCAATTGTCAAAAAGTCCTTGTATAAACCATATCAAATGTTAAAAGTCCAAATGTAGTCAAGTAATGTGTAACAAATGTTATGTATGGTGAGTAATGTGTTGTTACATAAACCAAATGTAAAAATGTACAAAACAAAGTATGTTGAATATATCAAAAAGTTATGTTTTGCAAAGTAAATGCATGTTATATTGATACAAACACTTATTGTAACACCTGTGTCATTTCAACCATCAAACAAATGCCCAACCAGTGAAATATTGTATTTCATACTTGTGATTTGTAAAAAATATGTGTATCGTTTACACATATCAATTCTTGTTCGATTTCAAGCTCTAAATCGCTTTCTGGAAGGTTATACGCGCACTAATGCGTAAATATAACCAGTTTAATGCAACGAACACTCCAGAATAGTGAAATAGGCTTAACATACCTTAAATAACCTTTACATAACTTAGATATAAGTTTTGGAAGGTTTGGTGTGGTGAAATCAAAGTTAATTCGTTTACAGGGACTAAACTTGACAAACTGCGAAAGTATGTCAATTTGAACTGTAACGGACATTCCGGAACATGACCATAAGTTAAACATACCATAAATATCCTTTACATAGCTTAGAAATAGGCTTTGAGGGGTTCGGTATGCTAAAATAAACTTTTGTGTCATTCAGGGACTAAAAGTGTCAAAAAGTGCACAAGTTTGCATTTTCGCGCATAACTTACGTTCTGAATACATCTGGACATCCAAAAATTTATGTAAGCATGACTACATTTTATTTTAGTGTTCGCCTTAAGAAAAATCCATTCGTTTCGTCATTTGGATCGTTTTTCGCGCTTATGCGCATTCCGTCGTAATTAAGCGAACATCGCGTTCGTACGGCCAAACGAACCGACATCCGAGATATTTTTGAGTGTGTTTTGAGTTCCCTATACTTTAACTTCATTTTAGAGCCTTGAAATGAGGTTAACGGGGTTCAAACGCATCGAAAATCGCTTAAAACACAACAGGGACCATTGCTGCCAACTTTCAAAACTTGCTGATTCAGGAGAGGTGCTCGCGTAGCGCGAGCCCATGAGGCTTATCCGTCGCGCTACGCGACTGACTGTTCTGGCAGATTCAATGTTTCTAATTGCAAGTTGCAACCAATTAATCCTTAACCACATGTTTTGAGATGATGTGTCATTAAGTTAAGGAGCATATGTGGTTCCATAACATTTCGACAAGTGTACGCACGAGATTCGATCACGTTATTCAAGAAACGATCCTAACGGTTACCCGAAAACTATATATACCCCATGCCTTTCATTGTTTTAAAGCACAAGAATTCTAATTTGAGAGCTCTAAGTTGAAACCATTGTTTCATACCTGAGTTCTTGGATCGGGATTAGCATTCGGGGACCCTTCGTAAGTATTCTTTCGTTCTTTTCCTTATTTTTACTGCTTTTCGAGTCAGAAAGTCAAACTTTTTTTGACTTTCAGCGTTGACCAGTAATGGTCAATGCGAAGTTCGTTAGAACTTCGCAACGTGATTGTAATCACGATGGTCATAGTCCCTTGGGACTATGCCTACTGATTACCACGTTGTCTAGGGTCGTAGGGTAAGCGATCTAATAAATCGCTTATACCTCGAACCCGACCCAGTTTGGTCGATCATTAGGATCCGACCAAACACATTAGGTGACCATAGTGTAGGGAATAACCTTCCGAGGTTATACCTTATGGTCACGACGTTTAAGTAGTTGTATGATAGGTAGTTTATATGCCTTAGGTAAATTACCAGAATACCCTTTTCATACATAATTGGTAATTTAGCATATGTAACCTAAACTTTTGTCACGTAACTGATTATGTAACATGTTTAGGCATATAATACTTGTCATAGGACTAGTTAGGCGGTCCAAACGCGTTTCACGCGCACGACGCGTTAAAGTAGCATAAGCTTCCTAAACGGGTCGTAATGGGTCGTAAACAATTATGTTAAGTTTCATTTAGCATGTAGGCTTTGTTAAACCATATCACGTGAGTTCCGACACTCATTTGGTTTACAAACCCTAATGCTACTCAGTCTTCCGAGATAGGTCCGGTTTATTAACATAGTTACCTATACTAGGTGCCGTTTGATTCCGAGATCTATAGCATTACTTGGTGGTTATCTTTTGACAACTGAGCAATATCAAGTGAGTACATAGACCCCTCTTTTACTGTTTTCCAAACTGTTTTGGGGTGGAACACATGTGCCTACTTGTTACTTTCATGCTTTCCTGTTTTGACATCATATACTTGCTATGTTCATTAGTACATTATAGTACATGATTTCAGTACATTTCATGCTATGTATGCCCATTGTGTGCGTACTTAGTACATTGTTTTACATGACATTTCCTGCTAGGTATGCCCATTGTGTGCATACTTAGTAACATTGTTTTGCATTGCTTTTCTGTTGCATATGCTTATCCAGCATATGAACACATTATACTACATATTGAACCGTTGTAATCATTTGACTGTGATCCGTTGATATCTGTGAACCGTTTGTATCTGTGAACCGTGTGAACCGTATTTGACATAGACATTTCGGCATAGACATTTTAACATGATTGACATTTGATCATGCATTTCCCACAAAACATAACTTTGATTTAAACCAAGATTTACTTCAATACTTTGTTTTTGTGTATATGGTTTAGTTGAGACATTTCACTTGCCATACATGATATTTTGACATAGACATTTGACATGGATATTTGACATAGACATTTGACATGGATATTTGACATAGACATTTTGACATTGGTTTGGTTTGATTAAGTGATTAAGTAACGATGCGTGTGTAATATGATACAAGCATGGTGGATACGCCGCTGGTACTTCCTATATATAAGTGTTTGTATGGTATTACATATTGTAGCGTTATTTGAATCATTTCAGTTTGATACATATAACATTTTATACAAATAACATACTTTTCACAAGACATTGTTTTACAAACAACTTATCTTATACATACCCATTTTACTATGGTTATTCATTTAACCATACATTATTCACTTATTTTATACATATCATCTGAACTCATTGTTTTTCAAATGATTTACAAAACAAAAGCAAATTACAAGGTTCATGACTAAACATTTTCTCAAACATAAGTCATGGAACCTATTTTCACAAAACCTATGTATCTCACAGGCATTTTTATGCTGACGTACCTATTTTCACATGTGTTTTTCAGGAACTGTTGCATAAGATGATCAAGATACATATAGGCAGACTTGGGCTTTAGTGACAATAAAAGATGCAAGACTAGTTAATTATGTTGTATTTCCTTGATTGATTAGACATTGTATCACTTTTAATTAATAAAACGAAACTTCAATTGCCATGGATTTGAAACATTAAATTCTGTTACAACACTCCCCGATGTTTCCGCCACGTTTCGTATGTTCTACGTGGTCGGGGTGTGACACTTATGTGGTAAGTTAACGCATACATTCAAGCCTTGAGACAGACGGATAACCCTAAGTCAAGGTTATCAAAAGAAATGTTTTCGGATTCAGTCATTCCTTACACCCAAACAAACCTAGGATGTCAGGAACGTGATTTGTCAAGTCCTATGGTACCACTACTTACTACCGAGCGGCGTAGCTAATGTTAATGAACGTATATAAGTCCCGTTTGTACAAACCAAATGTTATACCAAATGTAAACATGTTATATGAAAACCATGTACTCAGTATGCTAAGTTAGCATACAAAGCAGAAAAGTCATGTAAATCAATGTGCGAGCATGCTCAGTCAACATACATAGCAGAAATGTAAAGTAAAACAATGTACTATAAGTGTACTAATGAACATAGCAAGTATATGCTGTGAAAACAGGAAAGCATGAAAGTAACAAGTAGGCACATGTGTTTCACCCCAAAACAGTTTGAAAAACAGTAAAAGAGGGGTCTATGTACTCACTTGAGATTGCCTAGAAGTCCTTGAGTAACAACCAAACAATGCTAGAGATCACGGAAATCAAACGGCACCTAATATAGGTAACTATGTTAATAAACCGGACCTAAATCGGAGGATCGAATAGAATGAGGGTTCGTAAACCAAACGAGTATGGGAACTCATGTAATATGGTTTAACAAGCCTACATACTAAAATGAAACCTAGCCTAAGTGCTTATGACCCATTACGACCCGTTTAGGTAGCTTATGCTACTTTAACGCGTCGTTCGCGTAAAACGCGTTCGGAACGCCTAACTAGTCCTATGATAAGTAAAATATGCCTTAACATGTCTAATATTGTTGCCAAATCAGTTTAGATATTATAAATTATGTTACATATGCTTAAAATGAATTTTGGCGTAAAAGGGCATTTTGGTAATTTACCTAAGGCATATAAACTACTTATCATACAACTAACTAAACGTCGTGACCATAAGGTATAACCTCGGAAGGTTATTCCCTATACAACTATGGTCACCTAATGTGTTTGGTCGGATCCTAATGATCGACCAAACGGGTCGGGTTCGAAAGCACAAGCGATTGTTTAGATCGCTTACCTTACGACCCTATATAAGCACTAAACTAAAAGTGACGAGCTAAGCATGTTAAAACATGCTTAACCAATTTAGAAAACAAGTTTGGTATCAAAACAAACGGTTTTGATACCTAAAAGTAGTTTGGTTACAAAATACGCAAGAATACGCATTTTGGCCGAAACTACGACTCGTCACTGAGCCAAGATAACGTGGTAATCAGTAGGCATAGTCACAAGGGACTATAGCCATCGTGATTACGCTCACGTTGCGAAGTTCAACCGAACTTCGTGTTGACCATAAACTGGTCAACGCAGAAAATGCTAAAAGAACAAAGCAGGACTTACAACGGGTCCAAGAATGGGTCCAAGAACGGAAGTTTTGATCCGAATATTCTCAGGTATGAAGTGATAAACACATCAACTTAGAGAACAAATTCAGATTTCAAAGGTGTGGGTTTTGGGTTGTGAATGAAGGGGGTATTTATAGGATTTCTAGGACCGTTAAGATCGTTCCTCGAAAACCGTGCTTCAATCTCATCCATACACCTCAAGCCCATGGTTTTATAAAACCATTTGAGCCCCTAGTATTGCCCAAAACCATGTGTAAGGGGGTTAGGAGTGCATAACAGCTGTTAATCTGGTTTTTCTGATCTGGGAGGTCCTTACGGACCGTATGGCTAAGTGCTTACGGTCCGTAAGCCTTGTGCAGACCAGCAATGTTTCATTTTTGGCAGAACAGGCCCCTGTGCGCGTATAGTCGTGTTTTGGCACTTCTAACATCCATCAAACCCATTTTTAAGCTCTATAAGGATGTTAAAGCATAGGGAACATGAAACATGCTCAGAAATATGTCGGATGTCGGTTCGTTTGGCCGTACGATTGCGTTGTTCGGTTAATTACGACGGAAGTCGTAACGGACGCAAAAACGGTCCAAATTGCGTGACGAATGGATTTTTCTCATGCCAAACACTAAAATAAAATATTTTAGTGCTTGCATAAATTTTTGGATGTCCGGATGTATTCAGAACGTAAGTTATGCGCGAAAATGCAAACTTATACACTTTTTTACGCTTTTAGTCCCTGAATGAGCATAAAGTTTATTTTAGCACACCGAACACCTCAAGGCCTATTTCTAAGCTATGTAAAGGGTATTTAGGGTGTGTTTAACTTATGATCATGTTCCGGAATGTTCGTTACAGTTCAAATTGGCATACTTTCGCAGTTTGTCAAATTTAGTCCCGGTAAGCGAATTAACTTGATTTTGCCATACCAAAGCCTTCAAAACTTATTCCTAAGTTATGTAAAGGTTATTTAAGGTATGTTAAGTATATGTTGATGTTCCGGAGTATTTTTCGCGTTAAACTAACTACGTTTACGCACCAGTTTGCGTATAACTCTCCATAAAGCGATATAGAGTTTGAAATTTAACAAAAACCAAAACATGAGATATATCAAACATAAACAAACAGACATTGGGATTAAATAACGTTGTTTTATTGATAACTGAACTATTTATAATGATTACAAACACAGGTGTCACAAGGAATTCTACAATGCGTTTGCTACACCAGTTGCTCTGGTTACAGCTGCTGAAACTCTTTACAGTGAAATTGAGATGGGAACTTATCAAAAGCCACCAAAGCTTATGTACATCGAAGATTTTAGAGGATGGAAAAATCGATTTGAGAATTGGGTGCAAGCTTATAAATTTGACGCATGGTGTTCATTAGAGAAAAATTTCGAAAAACCGAAAAATGAACGTGGGATTGAAAAGGCTTTCTGTGACTATTCAGATGATGAAAAATTAAAATACACATGTGAAAAAATGATGATCAGCATTTTACAACAAGCAGTTAAAGAAGATATCTTTGTGTTACTCCAACATGATGGTACTGCTAGATCAATTTGGACAGCATTAATTCAAAAGTTTAAAGGAAGTGCAGATATGATCAAGAACAAAAAGGCTTTACTAAAGAAATCATTTGATATGTTTGTACCTTTCGAAGGAGAATCAACAAAAACAACAATTGATAGATATTGTCATCTTGTTTTAGAAATGGGAAGATTGGAAATAAAGAAAGACGACGAAGAATGGGTTGATAAACTAGCCGATGCATTACCACAGCAGAAATGGGGAACTTATTTGTTGATCTTAAAGCACATGAGAAAGTCTGAAAATATGAATCTGGCACAGTTTATTCAGAAGATTGAAGAGCATGAATTGGACATTCAGAAAACTGCTATCATGTCTAACCCAAATGCTCAACAAGATGTCAGTTTATACTACAGAGGAAACAAGTTTGAAGTTACTCCAAGCCCAAAGATTCAAAATGGTTTTAGTGCTGATAGTTCTTCTGGAACAAAGGGAAGTACTGTGACTCAAAGTGGTGGATCTTCGTCTTCATATACAAGTTTTGATCCAAATTTTACAACACCAAGTCCTCAACGACCGAATTCTACAAATCTGCAATGCAATGTTACCTTGAACATTCAAAATGGTCAAAATATCTCTCCAGAAATAGCCAAGCAACACATGGCATCACTTGTTGCTATGTTGGAATCATATGAAAGTTTGATTGCTGGCAAAATTGGAAATCCGATGCTTACCAAAGAGGATTATGACCAGATTGATGCTGAGGAACTTGAATTAATGGATGTAAAGTGGTGTTTAGCCAGTGTTGTTCGAAGGGCAGAAAAGTTTCAACAAATCACCGGAAGAGATGAGTTTAGTGAGATGTCGAAATCTCCAATAGGATTTGACAAATCAAAGGTGACATGTTTTCGTTGTCGAGAAAAAGGTCATTTTAAGCGTGAGTGCAAAAACAAAGAAGCAAATGAAAGACAAGATCAGTCTGGAAAAAACAATTATTATCACAAATCAATTTTTCATCAGATTGCTCAGCAACCACAAACAGCACATGCACATGCTATTGAAGATAGAAAGAAAGCTTGTCTTGTTAATCAAGATGATGAAAAGGTTGCAGAGGGGTTTAGCTGGGATAAATACACTCCACCGGGTTCAGGATTTGTTGCTCAAATTTTGGAAGCAGAATTAGTCAAATCTCAATAAAAAAGAATACCGATTTTTCCAGAATTAGGAAATGATGCAGACACAGATGATGAAGAAGAGTATATTAATAAAGCTAGAAAAGGTTTGGATACTGATAGTTTTTATTTGTTCTTTGCAGATAAGATTGAGATGCTAAATGAGAAAAAGGCTGCTAGATTGAAGAGAGAGTTGGAAGCAAAAAGAATTACTGAAGAAAAAGAAAAACTAGAAGCCGAGAAAACTGAAGTTGCAGAAATTTCAACAAAGAAAGTTGAAGATGAAGAGTATGAGATAAAAATAGAAGTTGATGAAGAAAAGATAATTGAGAAAATTGTTGAAGATGAGAAAATTGTCAAGGTTGGAAAGATAGTTGAGGTCGTTAAACCTTGTCCGAAATGTTTGGAATTTTGCAAAGATTGTAGTGAGAAAGACAAGAAGATTTGTGAACTGGAAGAGCTGAAAGAGAATTTGTTGTCTGATATGAAGTATGTGAAGGAATCTTATGATGTGCTGAATAGAACAGTTGATGGTCTGAAAAAGAAAAATTCAGAAATTGAGGTTGCTATGACAAAGATGAGTTCTACATTAATGTCAAAGCAGAAGGTCATCAATGAGTACATTGAAGACTGTGCAAAATTGAAGCAGGATTTGGAACTCGAAAAGATAGAAAGTGAAAGAATCAAAAGATTGTTGTTGAGTTATATAACTTGTGATTATTTGATTGATCGAGTTTATCCTACTGTTGCAGGTCTTGAAGATTTCCAAGATAAAGAGAAGGAAACGGATACTGGTAAGAAACAAAGTGTTAAGTATAATAAGTGTCCGCCCCCGATTTTTGAAAGTTATTTTCCCAGAAAGCCAAATGAGGAACGACTAAAAAAAGCACTCAACATAAAGTTAAAGTCTGAAATCATTGATGAATTACCAGACAATATTGATGTCACATTCACAGCGTCTGACACTGATCATGAGTCTGAGTTGTTAAAGAAAGTGGTCGATCAGGTGTTGGATATGGATGAAGAGTCAAAGTCGAAGTCTAAATCTGAAAGTTCGAGTTCATCAGAAAAGAGTCCGAGTTCACCGGTTAAAAGGGTTTACAATAAAGAATTCTTGTTATCAAAATCTAATTTGAATGATGGACTAATCAAAGTAGCATATACTTTGAATGATTCAGACAAATTATATTCTGATGAGGAATTTCCAATAAGAGGTGTTAAACCAGAAATGATAAAAAAGGTTTTCAAATTAACAGAAATTAATATTTCTGAAATAAAAGATGAAAATCTTTCTGTAAAGCCTAGACCTTACACCTCAAGAATTTAACAAAGGTTAAACAAGAAAAAGGGTTACAGTTCTGGTTATGGTTATCAAAAGAAACCAAACCATAACGGTAATTACAAGAAGAAGGGATTGGGTTTCATTTCTCCGGAAAATTATAAAAATGAGAAAAATTATAAATCAAAAACAAAATTTGTTGCAGGAGGAAGTTCAGAAGAAGAACAGAAGAAACCATTTTGGAGACAGTCAAATCAAGAGTTTCTTGCTGAGAAGAAAAAGAATATGATGATGAGGACTGAGCAAAGAGTTGAGAGAAGAATGTGTTTCAAATGTCACAAGATTGGACACATTGCTTCGAACTGTCAACAGTCCAATAACACAAAACAGGGAGTTTCTTTTAACTCAAAATTGGAAGAAATACATATTGTTGCAAAGAAACAACCAACAAATTTTGAAGTTGGTGAAACTTCAAAACGTTTTTACAAAAGACAAGTTGATTTGAACAAACAAAGATGGGTTGTAAAATCTGAGAGTAGTTCTGACAATGAATCTGATTCCATAAAATCAGAGGAGTCATCTGTTGAGAAAAAGAATGAGAATTCCGTTCTAGATTTGAACGATGAAAATTTTTCAAAGTTGTTAAAAGAAAATCTGAAATCAAAAGGTAGGTTTGAGATTTCAGGTCATTTTTTTCCTGGTAAAGGAGATTTTGATGCTGAAAAGGCTTTCAATGGGAAAGTCAAACATATTTTCGGAAAGATGGTAGATGGGAAGGTTAAAGGTGTAAAAGAATTTTATCAATCGAAAAGATGGTGGGATAGATGTGTACCAAAATCACCCAAGACTGGTCAGGCTTGGGTGACAGCTTTTACAAACTAAAATTCTGACTTGCCGGAGCTCCCAAGTTGGTAATCGTGGAGCAGGAATCGGCATACTTCTTGAGAAATATCACAAATGTGAATGTTGGTAATTTGTTTATTGATATTTTGATTTACAAGTGGTAAATCAGGGACATTAAGTTGTACTTGATTTTCTACAAGTGGTGCTTGTTGATTGAACTTAAAATTGTTATATTTTTCAAAAGGTTGAAAATGAAAGAACAATGTGATGAGATCCCCTAACCTACAAGTTGTTTATGATGAAAACAAAACTTATTTTCCGGAAAAACAATTTGATTAAAACAAACTTAAGTGTTTTGAGATCACAATGGGAAAATGTTTTGTTGTGAAGGGGGAGTTCTGATTGTTTATGCCAAGTGGATGGCTAATTGAAGTGATTCGATATCAGTTGTCACTTTATCTTGTACAGTTTGTTTTCAAATTTCATTTAAACGGTCTCACTGATGATATGCTGATAGGTTTTTACACATTTAGTAAACTTTTTCGGGATATAAACTTAAATTCAAACTTACTTATTTTGTGGGGAACACTACTTGGATATATAGGTAACCCCTGAAATCTTGTTTGAAAGGTGTCACACCCCCAAAATCCACACGCGGAGTATCACCGCTTGGAGGCGTGACTGACCAGGATCAAGCCATCAATCATATCAAACATAGTAATTAAGTGTAAAAGTAGGAAAATGTAATTCATCTTGACATGACTGATGTTCATAACCAAACATTGTTTAAGTAGCGGAAGCATAATAATGAAAACCCAAAGTAAGTTATAAGTTCAAATATCGTCTACGATCCGTATCCCACAACGACCTGCTCCTCCCTGTGCAAGCTCCATATGTACCTAAGGTCCTGCAAGGCATGTAAGAGAGAGAGTCAACAACTAGTTGAGCGAGTTCACAGTTAATAGTTCAGTAATGGTATAGCGTGAGTAGTAGTATGTTCATTCGTTACAATGTATCGTATTAGTTTCCATCGTGGCCAATGTCCTTGGCAGGTGTGCGAAGATGTCATAAGTTTAGTTCGCGGCCAATGTCCTTGGCAGGTGTGCGAAGACAGTCATAATATCGCGGCCAATGTCCTTGGCAGGTGTGCGAAGATCGTTCAATAAGTGTTACTAGTCTAGCAGTAGTTTCTGTCATTCATGTATGTACAGTAATCATCAAATCCCCATTCCCCCCTGGGAACCCCATGCCTTGGCTTGTGTGAACTCACCTTGGTTTGCTCGGTATGCTAGATATGTAAGTGCTCGCAAATAATCAATCACGTCCTATAGTATGCATGTATGTGAAATCAGTTTGTGTCCAAGTTATGCACGTATAAACATGTAGCACGTAATCACAATCATATACAAGATGGCTACACTTAACAGCAGTTAAATATTCCAGTTAACACTTAACAGAATTAACTCAGGTTACTGCACAGCTCGGCGAAACACATAAGCTGGCGAAACACATAAGTTGGCGAAACAAGTGAGTTGGCGAAACACACATAGTGATGAAACACAAATTGACGAAACATATTCTGTTTCGTCGTGGCTTTGCTTGGCGAAACAAAATTCTATTTCGTCGACAGTCCTTGGCGAAACACTTTCTGTTTCGCCAAGAGGTCTGTTTCGTCAAACCTGTTTCGTGTGAATATCAGTTACGTCAATCAGTTACATGTAGCAAACCCTAATCATGCTAACAGCCGTCATCAACATCATCGATCATCAACAACACAGAAATCATTCATATTCATGTATCTTAGTCTCATGTATTACCTCCAACACATCGTATCATATCAAGCTTACGTAATACGTTCATGCGAAATCCTTTCCTATGTATATGTGTATTATCAGTTTAACGACAAGCAAAACATATAATACCTACAGAATAGTAAACCCTGATAATGAACATATTAATCAGTTTCACAATCAATATCGATACGTGACCTCCAATTCTACAAACCCTAGCTATGATTATCATGCGGATTGATCGATAGAACAGAATACACATTTCACACATAACAATCAGAACATAAACAATCGATCAACATCCGATATAACTCAAACAAATCAAACAAGAATTAACACTAACCGCAATGACAAAGTATGATCGATCTAGCGGGTTTCGGAGTAACACAAGGTTGCCGTCACAGTGAGAGCTCTAGGGTTTCGGTTGTTATGATGAAAGTGTGAAACTGATGTTGTTTTACGTATTAAGACTCGAAATAACATGTTGGGCCCGAACTGGGCTTCGGCGGATCTGGGCTCGGCGAAACACACTGTTTCGTCGAGATGTAGATGGCGAAACAAGTTCTGTTTCGTCGGAACTGGTTATGGCGAAACACTCTTGTGTTTCGTCGGATTCTTTTATGGTTTGCTAGTTTAAGTTTTACAAACAGTACACATGTTATACAATCACACATAACCATGCAAACACACTAGGTTTTATCATAACACAACTAAATAGTCAAAGTCAACATGCATTAAATGCGAATAAAGAACGTCGGAAATTCGAGTTGTCACAAAAGGTCCCTCTTTCTGAGATACTAGGTCGTTATGCTCAGTGATATCTGGGGTATTATCCCGGGACTTCTGATTTTGCGGAAGCAATGGCCTAGTCCCCGGAGAATACTTTACGCTTGCTTGAAATATAGCCTGCCCTCAGCATAAAAAATGATGAAACATTGAAAAATGCTAATCATGTGCTGTTGTAAAAAAGATCCTCTAAAGGGGACCCACTAAAAGTCGAAGTCTTCATCTCTCTGATTTTGCGGAAGCAATAGCCTGAGCTCTCACGGCCCTCGCATTTAAACCCCTTACAGATATCATCTGTGGTATACTCACCTGTAAGACTGAATATTGGGATCTGGATACGGGAGTATATTCAATAGGTGGGACACATGAATAAGTTTAAGTTCTTAATTCACCTAATTCATATCCTGAATCAGTTGAAATTTGTGTGAGAATTTAAGTGGATCAGTATATCGACAATCTAAGTGAAGTGTTTAATTCTTAATGTGTAACTAAGCTCAACGGTACTTGTGACTTGTCAAAAGCTGATATGATCCTCTTACACAAACTCACAAAAATATTGGTTTATAAATATTTCTTTACTGTATTTTTGTTATATCAAAAATCCAAAAAGATTTTCGGAGTGTTTTAGCATAATTTTTTTTAAAAATTCAAAAAGATTTTAGACAACTGATGTTGAAAAACAGATTTTTAAAATTCCGAGTGCTAAACATGATGAACAGCTGGGTTGGGAAAGATTGTTTGAAATGAAAATTTTGAATATTTTGTATACAAGTGGTTCATCGGAGATTAAAATTGTAAAACTATTTCTTAGTTAGTGTCTCTTGAAAAAGTTTATAATTTGTCAAAATTTTAAATTTTGTGAAATCTTACTTTGAGGTAGAGTATGTGCAGGTTATGGCTATGAGAGAGCCAGGTTGCGATTCTAGTACCTGAGCAGGATGTGAGCCAGGTCTCGATATTGAAACCTGTGAAAGCCAGACTACGATCCCAGCATAATTCAAGGGGGAGTCTGTAGATTCTAGAGCCAGTATCAGATCCTGAAGTTCGTTTATTGCTGATGCTGATGAATTTAATGAATCAAGAGATCGGATCAAGAGAATAAGAGTGAAGAAAAAGCCAGATAGAGATTCTAGAGATGAAAAGATGACAGAAATTGAGGATGCATACACTGTCAAATACTGAGAAAAGAAGCCAAAAGACTGATAAAGACTGAAGATTGTGAAGACTCGACACTTAAGACTCGTCAACATCCGAGGGGGAGTCTGTTGGTGCATACGTCTGTCAACTTCATCTTGTATCGAGTCTTGTACTAGAATTGTTAGATCAGGGCACGTTATACGAGAAAATAGGATTTATGTGTTGAAGGGTTAATTTCGCTTGAAAGTGGCAAGTGCACTTTCAAACGAAATCAACATTGTTATTTCGCTTGAAATGGCAATTGCCACTTTCAAACGAAATCAGCTCCTCTATATATACCCTTCAAGCGAAATCATTTGTAACGTTGATGTTTCCGGTACCGAAGTGCTGCCGACGTGTCTACTGATCTGTAAACTTGTTATAATCAATATACAAGACATTTAGAAGTGAATCAAGCTGTTTTCTAAGTCAATTCATCTGTTTCCGCCTCTTGAATTGATAAGAACTCTTCTGATCGACTCGTTTGGGTCACAGAACGATCCTACACAACCTTTCCCCAGAACTGATTTGGGTTTACCTTAAACCTCCACCACCATTTGGTTAGCATAGCATAGTTTAAATCAGTGATGCATCCAACCCCCATACCTCCTTTTTTCTTCGACTTTAACAGCAAATCTCACTGGACCCATCTAACCTTTTTGACTCTGTCCGAGATACCCCAAATAAAGTCCCTACGAATTTTATCAAGCTTCTTAAGAACACATTTTGGAGCAGCGAACAAAGACAGATAATACGCTGGAAGGCTGCCCAACACTAATTACCGTTTTATTTTTAACTTTTATCTTACACTCTTTCTAAAGTTTATAGGTTAAGCACTTAATAGTTAAGAGGAATTACCTTTTGTAGGAAGATTAAGATTCATTTTTAAAAGGTATAATTTAATATAGCATTTAAGAGGAGAAAATCTTAATTAGTAAAGAAAAGTACTCGTTAGATGGTCCATTAAATGAACGGCTATGAAAATTATCTACTATAACATAAACCCTCGCCGGCAATAGTTCTTCCATTCGATTGGTGGAGTCGGGCGGCCACCTGTCACCCACAATTTGGTTTTTTTTTTTTTTGCTAAATTACGATTTTGTCCCGTTTATATTTATAGTCATGCATGGCACTCCCCTATTGGCCCAACAAATTTACGATTTTATCCCGTTTTAAAATTACGATTTTACCATTAGTTCAAAATTATGCTTTTACACTCACTTAAAAATAAATTTACGATTTTACTCCCAGCTAAAAATTTTCAATTTTTCCCTCGGTTTAACATTATGATTTTGCCCCGTTTAAATTTACAGTTTTGCCATTAGTTTTTTTTTCTTATAATAACGATTTTGCCATCTGTTCAAAATTATGTTTTTACCCCCATTTTAAAATAAATTTACGCTTTTTTCTCAGCTAAAAATTTCAATTTTGCCATCGGTTCAAAATTACGATTTTGCTCCGTTTAAATTTACAGTTTTGCCATTAGTTTTTTTCTCACACAGCCAAGTTACGATTTTGCCCTCAACCCCATTGGTCAATTTAATTTACGATTTTATCCCTGAAACAAAATTATGATTTCCACCTCAGTTCAAAGTTACGTTTTCCCCATCGTTTTAATTTTTCTAGCAAAACTATAAAAGTTTTTTTTTAATTGGTTGACTCGATTTAATTTTTTTTCGCCTAAAGGAGCTGCCTAACACTCACTCATTAGTCCTGAAAAATTACAGTTTTGCCCTGAGCCCAAAATTACAGTCTTATCATCGTTTTAGTTTTTTTCCTAACAAAATTATAGTAGTGTTTTTTTAATTGATTGAGAACTATTCGGCCATCGTCCCGCAACGCGGGCGGGGCATCAACTAGTTTATGTACAAATGTAACTTTACCCTCAACTTAAAATAGAAAATAAAACATAAACAAAAATAAAACTTTAGTGGTTTGGATATTGGATCGCTGCACCATGACGTAACTATGCATCTCCAAACTGCTTGCATTTCAATTCATTAAACTACTAAGGGTTATGGTTAATCATTCTAGGGTGATTGAGTGATTTTCTACTCAATAATATTATGTCATGCCAACTTCCCATTCTACTCCCCATTTGCACTCAATCACTTGGTATGGTTAATCACTCTAGGGTGTTTGAGTTATATATTTTTTATTTTCTAGAAATTATAAACTATGCATAAATAAATAAAACATATTTTAAACTAAATAAAAGTACTTTTAATTAAAAAAAAACACATTACATTTAAAACTAAAAAATTAAACCATAATAAACCTAATATTTAGAAATTGCATGGCCAATTATATTTTTTTGCGATATCTCGTTTCCTCACCAGAATAAACGACAACATCTCGGGTGGAGCATGGTCGTGTGGCTCAGTAAATGTCTTCAAATCCCGATCATACATAAGTTGTTTCACCGCCTCGCGTTGTTCCGCCACTAACGCTATGGTGTCTTCCTCGCGTTTCTTTCTTATATTCGTCAACTCTATCGCTCGTGCTTTTTTTTTCTTCTTTCATAAGAGTGTATTGCGCGAGCTTCTCGGTGAGGGCCTCTTAGCTATCGTTTAATGATGTTGCGGGCCTCTTTTCTTTCTTTTTTTGTCTTGTTGGTGAGGGGTCTACGTTTATGTCCGGTATATCGCTATTGAACTCAGTTCTCGGTGTACCCGTATTGTAGTTATCCAAATCGGACGACTTTCTTTTTTGTCCCGAACTTCCACTATCTTCACCCAACAATGGTACCGGTGCCCATTTGTCATGTTTACGAACGACCTCCCATGCCTCAATATGTTGAAAACCACTCGGATATTTGGGTTTGAAATCACTTAAAGCCCTATTCATGACGTCGAGGTCGCTACACCCACTACCACGAATACGATCCTACATAGATAACAAATATAAAGTAAAAAAAAATAAACATAAACAATGTTATGGAAAATATTTTTTAAATGTTCAAATAAAATATTACCGCTTGATGCCAAAGACCGTTGAAGTGGTTTATCTTAGTCAACATAGGCATCCATTTTGAACGTACTTGATGAACTGTTCGAGTACTTCCGCCGATCGTTTCGTTGTAATGGTCGAGAGCTTTTTTTCCAAAAACTATCCCCTTTTTGTTGGTTTCCTTGTTTCTTGTTTAAAGAACAATGAACCCATGCCTTGGCTAATGTGACAACTGGCACAAAACCGGTAATTTTCGTACATTCTAATTACTATTTAAAGATTTCAATTATGTGCTTAAATGTCAACATTGATTGATTACATTATATACAAGTGAATTCATGCACGTTTATTACTACAAAATATTGCTTTATGCATTAACTAGAGCGTTGCGTCAAAAATCCTAGTAAACTCACCGGTAAAACACAATATGCCAACAACTCTGCAGAAAGCAGTCAGACGATAGAATTGGAGCCTAGGTGTAGGTCCAATGATGAGAATACATTAAAACCCAAGAGTACATACAAGGGTTAACATATAAACTTTCCAGAGACTAAAATACGCACTAAAAAGCACCCGAAACACACTTTAAGTGCAGAATTTTATTAATTTTAGCTATAACCAGCTTTTAAACATATAAATACCATGCAGAATTTACGTGTTATCGTCCAGAATATTTCCCTAGGTGGCGGGAATAATTAGCGTTACAAAAATATATATAAAAGACATTCTGCGGACTAGTTAAACACTTTAACGGGACGGTACCTAACCGGATAACCGGACATTACCCGGGACACTAAATTTTTGTCTATTACATTGTTTTACTATTTTTGGCTTGTCATGATCCCCGTTTGCCATATCACCCACGAAAAACCTTATAACTAACATATAACTTCAAGTTATTTGCATTCTAACTAACACTTACCATTTAGTTGAAAATTTGCAAACAACCCCCCCCCCCCAACCGAATTTTCGGTCCCATGTGGACCCACCACATCTTCACACCATGCCTTCAAGATTTAATCTTAATATTTTATGTGATTGCTTGCTTATTGGAGTGGACAAAATATGTGAAGGTGATCATAAGCATGGCCTTCTCTTACAAACAAATCATTCCATATCTTACACCCTCACCCATCCTCACTCTCTCTCTCATTTTCGGCTCCACCAAAACCGAAACCATCACCACCACTTAACATCATCATCTTCTTCAATATCAAGTTCCATTCAAAGCTTTGAAGGTGATCCATGGAAGTTGCATCTTGAAGGGCATTCTAAGGAGCTTTGTTCTAGTCTTTTTCATCATCTTTTCTCATCATCTTCATCACTAGATCCTACCCTAGCCTTGTGCTAGTAGTAAGTCTCGGTTTACTCTTGTTTATGTCTATTTTGAGTAGTTGAAAGATTATTTATGATGGGATCTTATGTAATACAAGAACACTAAAAACATGAACATAAAGCTTACTTAAACCTTTACATAATGTTTACATAAGAATGAGACATGAAGATGAAATCTTGTGGGATGAGGGTTGGTTAAATCATGCTTGATGTTTGATCGTTGGTTTCTTGATAAACCCGTTGTTCGGACATTTGTTGATACGATTTAGTAACGTTTAAACTATAAAGAAACATGCTGAATTACATTTTCAGCCAACTTCAAAGGGTTGTAAACCGACCATAATAAATCGAAAAACAGAATTTCTGAAGCCTAAATTATGTATTTTCGAAAAACGGATCAAATGGCACTGGAATCGTAATTTTTCGAAGTCGTTTACTATTTTTAAAGGGCTATTTTTGGACAGCAGCTCAAGCTGCATTTTTACTGCCAAAAACATGTGTTATATTTTTCATCATAACTTGAAACCTGAGTAGAACCAGCCCCTGAAATTTATACCATAGATGATCACTGATGTCAGTGTGACCCTCCAATTGGAATTTCGTAAATCGGAGTTACGATGAATTTTAAACGAATTATTCCGTAGGCTGCGGTCAGAAAGTAACAAATCTGATCGCAGTTCGGTAAATGATTTTCTATAAAATACTGATAATGAACTAGACCCCGATATTTTTACACAATAATATTTGATTCGTATAAGACATTCTGTAAACATTTGGGAATTTTTGGAATAAGGTAACCATTTTATTAAAATGTCCGAAAACAGTTCAGTTTTATATATATGAAAACTGAAACGACAAAAGTGGCATCTTGCATGTCAGAATGTCGGGTTGATTATTTGAGAACGATATAACGTGTTATATGTTAAAGAAAATGATATGCTACTTAGCATGGACACCTCCATTTACAAAGGAGACTATGGCGAAATTTTCTGAAAATCCTAACACTTAGTAAATATTTTCTAGACAAATGTTTGCTAGTGTGTTCTAAACTATGCTTTTCGAATATAAACCTCGCCATAATTTATGTAACAAAAATACACATACAACATACAAGATACATAACTCGGGTGCAAAGTACAAAATACAAGAAACTTATATGTATTTTTGAGAAAATAATATAAGTAAAACACTTAGTTAAAAATATGAATTATTTTTTTTTTACACAAGAAAACATATACATAAAAGACAGTGACTTGTACTTGTACGATACAAGTCTAGTGACTAACGTTAAGAAAACACGTATAGGTCACGACGTTAATTAAGCAAATCCGGTGAAGTTTACGACGCAAGGAACGCAAAGTTGTGAGTTCATGCTCCCCCTTTTCTTTTAACTGTTTTCAGTTTTATAACTTCGGGGGTGAAATACATGTTACATATGTACAATGTTTATGATGAGTACAAAAACATTCAAGTGAAACATTCTAGATCATGTCTCGAATAGGGTACCATAAGCACCATTAATCAACGTATACATTCAGACCGCGGAACAAAAGGTTAGATCTAATGGGTTTCAGGAAACCCCACTCTTGGCCTACTTCTACCAATGAGTGCTTCTGTGTCTCAGTCAAAGTCGATAAAAATGCCTAGGTTTGGTGGCTTCCTATGTCGTGATACATGTTAGTGGCCTTGCAAACCACTAGCGATCTCACACATTCAAAACATTCATAGTGCGGAGTTACAGATACGTGTTACAAATACATTCAAACATTCATAGTACTCAGTTACAGATACGTTTTACAAGTACATTCAAACATTCATACATTCTACAAGTTACATACCATATTTTCATTCAAGTATTTAAACATTCAAACAATCACTGCATGAATTCACACCAACATTATGTTGACATTTTTTTTTTCCAAAACTCACATGTATTTCAGGTAACTAGGGTGGATGTGCGCGCGGTCTTACTCATGCTCGTGGATGTCGTTTATGTTTAGCATTAAATAAAGTTGTAACTCTTCAGACAAAATGTTGTCTTGTGATGTAAACACTAAACTATGATTTCGGTTATGTAATGTTTTGCAATTGAAGTTATTTTATGAGCATGTAGTATGTTTACCAATCGTATGCAATGAAAACCTTTCATGATCACACCTCGTGCTTCCGCCGCAGAAAGGGGTGTGACAGATTGGTATCAAAGCTGCGATTGTAGTGAACCAGGATTCCTTCTCGAGTCTAGTCTACAATCTCTAGGATCCTTTCACGAAAACAATTTTTCAAAGAGTTTTCATTGCATAAAACTTCCCGCAACATCCACTACCTGAAACTATTTACAAGAGTCTAGAAAAGACACTACGAGACGTAGGGTGCACTGGAGTAGCCCTTGTCTGTGACTAAGAATTACTGGCAATCATGTGTGATAGTTGACATATACATATACTAGAAGTAGAATGTCACAAGTATACATAAGTTTACCTGAAAACAATGGCCTATCTGAAGGAAGAGATGCGAGGATGAAACGAACTGTGCGGACTGTGCAAGGAGTTACGTAATTATGGATGCATACATAATTATGGAATTCGGTGCACAGAAATCACAGCAAGTTGTCACGTATGGATTCCCTCAGTGCAAGAAAAGGTCAAACGTAAACACCATCCTGTTAAATACTCTGCTAGAGTAATAATTGTTTGATGTCACTTATGTGGTATATGCCTGTGTATATATATACTACTACTGTCTAGTAAGACGATATCAAACAAATGTCTAACCCTATTGTGTTATGTTCTGTCAGAACATGGCACCAAGAAAAGCTGTGAACGCTCGTGATCAACCTCCACCTCCCCCACTGCCAAAGACTGCTGAAGAGCTGAACGCTCTACTGGAGGAAAGAATCTCCGCAGCTATCGCCCACTACGAGGTAACCCGTACTGCAGACAGTGGTGGACCGAGCAACGCCAGACGTAATGGTAATGGAGATTCATCTGGAGGCAACGCAGCTCAGGGCTGCACTTTCAAGCAGTTTCTCGACTGCAAACCAATGAACTACGACGGCACAGGAGGTGCAGTAGCGTTTGTGCGCTGGACGGAGAAGACTGAAGCTACTATCCGCATGAGCAAGTGTACCGCGGATCAGCAAGTCACTTTTGCTACTGGGTTATTTGTCGATGAAGCTTTAACTTGGTGGAACTTGCAAGTCCAAACTTTGGGTGACGATGCCGCTTATGGCCTAACTTGGGATGAACTGAAGGAAAGAATGAGAGAGAAGTATTGCTTTTGTGCTGAACTCCAAAGGTTGGAGACTGAGTTCTGGCACTTGACCATGGAAGGTGCTGACATTAATGGTTATACTCGAAGGTTCCACGATCTGTCTAGAGTACTTCCCTTCATGGTGACTCCCGAATTTAAGCGCGTTGAACGCTACATTTGGGGACTGGCCCCAGAGTTTCGCGGCATGGTAACTTCGGCCAAACCTCAAACAATCACCGAGGCTGTAACTCTGGTTGTCATCCTTACCGAAGATTGTGTTCGTATGAAGAAGTTATCCCTGAACCCAACTGAGAAGACCGAGACGCATGCTGAGTCGTCTGGTGACAAAAAGAGAAAGCATTCAAATCTGAACCAAGCAACCCGCAACAACAACAAGGGTTCGAATAACAAGAAGCGTGACACTAACCCACCTATGGAGGCAAAAACCTTCGCGGCTACAAGCAATACGGGAACTAAGAAGTATCAGGGCACTCTGCCCAAATGCAACCGCTGTGACTTTCACCACGTGGGAAATTGTCGCGTTGGGAAATGCGAGAACTGCGGGAAGCCAGGCCATCGTACCGAGGATTGTTGGGGAAAAGGTATTGGAGGCCGCAATGGTAATGGAAACAATGGTGGGAACGGCAACGGTAACTGGAATGGTAATAGAGTTGGGCGTAACCAAGGATGCTTCAGTTGTGGAAGCAATGATCATTTCATGAAAGACTGCCCAAAAGGAAACAATGCTCAGGCTCGAGCATTTGTGATTGGAGCCAAGAACGCACGCGAGGACCCTAATGTGGTCACCGGTACGTTTCTCATTAACAATCACTTTGCATCCATATTATTTGACACTGGTGCCGACTATAGCTTCATGTCTGTGGAATTTAAACGCATTCTTGGGATAGAATCTAGTAGATTAGATATTCCTTATTCCATAGAACTAGCCAATGGTAAACTTGTTGGGTCGGGCGAAGTCGTTAGAGGTTGCACATTGGAACTTGGTGAACGAAGGTTTAGCATCGACCTCTTACCTATTCAATTGAGTAGCTTCGATATAGTGGTCGGAATGGACTGGTTGTCCAAAAACAAAGCTGGAGTTATTTGTCATGAGAAAATCATTCGCATCCCTTTGGCGAATGACGAAACTCTCATCGTACATGGAGAAAAACGAGATGCGCCTCTGCGAATCATCAGTTGTATGAAGGCACAGAAGTGCTTAAGGAAAGGATGTGTCGCTTTCCTAGCGCACGTTGTAGGTAAGAAGGCTGAGGAGCCGAAACTCAAAGACATTCCTGTGGTAAAGGAATTCCCTGATGTTTTTCCCGAAGATCTGCCAGGACTACCTCCGCAACGACAAGTCGAATTCCATATAGACTTGGTTCCAGGAGCCGCTCCTGTAGCCAAGGCACCCTATCGGCTTGCACCATCCGAAATGCAAGAATTATCTACACAACTCCAGGAGTTGTTGGATAAAGGATTCATTAGACCAAGCTTCTCACCCTGGGGAGCTCCAGTATTGTTCGTAAAGAAAAAGGATGGAACTCTGCGGATGTGTATCGATTACAGGGAACTGAACAAGCTCACAATCAAGAATCGGTACCCGCTACCGAGGATCGATGACTTATTTGATCAGTTGTGTAGGATCATTTTTAGACCCGAACGAGTCGATCAGAAGAGTTTTGATCAGTTTGAAAGGCGGAAACAGACAAACTGAGATCAATTCAGCTAGTATATCACTTTAAACTGTCGTAGTATTGATCTGATAACGTTTTACAACAAGATGACACTTCGACAGCACTTCGTGGCTCAACCGGAAACTGTTACAACTGAATTCGCTTGAAACCTATTTATAGTGGATCAGATTTCGCTTGAGAGTGCCAAGGAACCAGTTCAAGCGAAATCACAACATATGATTTCGCTTGAGACTGCACAAGTCATTTTCAAGCGGAATCAACACCTTCAAGCGAAATCACCTATATCAAACCTTAAAATCTCATATTTTCTCGTATAACACATCCTGATCTATCTAACAACATACAAGACTCGATACAAGACGAAGTCGACAGACGCATGCACTAACAGACTCCCCCTCGAATGTTGACGAGTCTTAAAGTGTCGAGTCTTCGCATCTTCAGTCTTTATCAGTCCTCTCGAACTCTCTGAAGTATCTTGACATTGTAAAGCATCCTCAAATCTTCTCTCTTCTCTTTATCAGATCTCTTGATTCCTTAAGTTCATCAGCATCAGCAGTTTGCGTGAAATCCAGGATTGAAACTTGGCTCTACAATCTTCAGACTCCCCCTTTCAATAAGCCGGAATCGCAGCCTGGATTGTTAAAATCACAGAGTCCTCAGGTATCGGAACCTGGCTCTTTAACACTCAGATATCCTGCACATTCTCTACCCAAAAGTAAATTTTCTGATGACCAATTGTAAAAACAATCTCACCATCTAATGAACACTTGTGGATAAGAAATTTAAACAATAATTTTACAAAGTTAGTCTCTGATGAACCATTTGTAGAAATAATGTTTTTCTTTTCAAAAACTTTTCTCATTTCATTTCAAAATATTTCAAACAATGTTTACCCAAACCATTTGTTCATCATGTTTAGCACTTGGAATTTTGAAAATCAGCTCTCCAACACCAGTTGTCAAAAATCTTTTTGTATTTTTCAAAATTTATGCTAAAACACACTAAAATCTTTTTGGAATTTGTAATGAAATGAAATGAAATGCAATAAAGAAATATTTACAAACAATATTTTTGTGAGTTTGTGTAAGAGGATCATATCAGTTTCTGAGACACATCACCAACACCGTTAAGCTTTAAACATTTTAAGCTCTAAACGATTCACTTAGATTGTCAGTATACTAGTCCACTTAAATTTTCACACAAAGTTCAACTGCTTCGAGATACGATGTTAATGTCTTAAGTACTTAAACTTAATCGCGTGTCCCGCCTCAGAATATACTCTCGTATCCAGATCCCAATATTCAGTCTTACAGGTGAGTATACCACAGACAATATCTGTAAAGGGTTAAATTGCGAAACCATGAGAGCTCAGGTCAGAACTTCCGTTCAGCAGAGAGATGACGGTTCGACTTGGGTGGGTCCCCTTTAGAAGATCTTTTTTACAACAGCAATGATTATCAATTTTATTGTTTCATCAATTTGCTGAGGGCGGCGCTATATTTCAAGCAAGCGGAAAGTATTCTCCGCGGACTAGGCCATTGCTTCCGCATTATCAGAAGTCCCGGGATAATACCCCAGATATCACTGAGCATAAAGACCTAGCATCTCAGAAAGAGGGACCTTTCAAACAATATTTCGGGGGTTACCCATATATCCGAGAGATGTTTCCCCACGATATAAGCAAGTTTGAATTTAGATTTATATCTCGTCACAATCTTCTAAATGTGCAAAAACCTACTGGCACATCATCAGTGAGACCGTTTATCACTTTTTATCTTTCCATTTCTTTAGCATGTTGTGATAGTCCACTGATTTACTATCATTTCCTCTTTTCATAACAAAACTCATTTTGAATTTTATCATGTTTTTGTCTTTTTCAAATTTTCAAAGGTTTTTGGATTTTCTAAAATTTCTTACTCCCCCTAAAATGCAAACACATTTTAGGAAATTTGAAAACACACTGTACAAACAACACTTCAATTCGCCATCCACTTGGCATAAACAATCAGAAATCCCTTCACAACAAACTATTTTCCCACTGATTTCAAAACACTTAAGTTTGTTTTAATCAAATGGTTTTTTCCGGAAAATAAGTTTGATTTTACCACATGTAAGTTAGGGGTTTAGTTCATCACACTGTCTTACAAATATCACTTGTAAGTATAGTCCAATCAAGTTCAACCTAATGACCTTGATTAACCACTTGTTGGAAAAACAAGTACAACTTAATGTCCTTGATTTACCACTTGTAAGTGAAAATCTTCATCAAATATTTCAACCTCATGGCTTACCAACCAATCCTCATGTAGGTTGAATTCTCAAGATGCCGATACCTACTCCTCACTTACCAACCTGGGAGTTCCGGCAAGTCACACTTTTTAAACAAACAATTTTACCAGAATGATGCCGATTCATGCTCCACGATTACCAACTTGGGAGCTCCGGTAAGTCCAGAGACTTACTGTTCGTAATATGTACCATCCCAGTCACAAACCAGGGATGGTTCAACTTTATCTTTCTTCGTCTTCTTCACATAAAACTCCTTCACTCCTTTGACCTTCCTGTCAACCATTTTTCCAAAAATGTTATGGACTTTGGAGTTAAAAGCTTTTTCAATATCAAATTCTTTCTTTTCAGAGAAGAACTGATTTGAAATCTCAACTTTTCTAACTTTCTTTTTAAAATGTTCAGCCCGAAGTGGTGGAAAATTCACATCATCCACAGTCGGCACTGATTTTTCACCTTTTACCTCAACCTGTGGCTCCTCTGACTTTGTGGAATCAGATTCGTCACCAGAAGATAGCTCATTTGATTTTGATGAATCAGAATCATTGCTAGACCCATTCTCTGATTTCTTAACAACCCATTTTTGGTTGTCAAAATTTGCCCTTTTCTTGTAAAATCTGTTTGAACATTCACCAATCTCAAAAATTGAATTTTTGAAAAGTTTTGTTCTATCAATTGGTGGTTCAAACACAATTTCTTTTTCCTTCAGTTTACGAGAAACTCCCTGTTTTGATTTTATTGCCTTGGAACAATCTTTGGCAATATGTCCAATAGTGTTGCATTTGAAACAAGTTCTCGTTTCTTTCATCTGGTCAACAGTCTTCATTTCTTCTTGCTTCTTCGCAAGGAATTCTCTGTTTGACTGGTTCCTGAACAGATTTTCTTTCTCTTTTTCAGTAGATGTGCCTGAAACAAATATCAACTTTGATTTAAAATCACGAACATATTTTTCATTTTTCTGTTTTTCTGAAGGAATAAATCCTAATCCTTTCTTGTTGAAATTACCGTTATGGTTTGGTTTCTTTCGAAAACCAAAACCAGAACTGTAACCTTTTTTCTTGTTTTCTCTTTGTTGAAATCTTGAGGTGTATTTTTTAGGTTTATCATTAAGATTTACATCTTTTATTTCAGAAATATTAATTTCTGTTAGTTTGAAAACCTTTTTAATCATGTCAGGTTTGACACCTCTTATTGGAAATTCCTCATCAAAATATAATTTGTCAGAATCATTCAAAGTATATGCAACTTTAAACGTTTCATCATTCAAATTAGACTTTGATAACAGGAATTCTTTATTGTAAACTCTTTTGCCCTGTTTGTCAGTTTTACTCGGAATGCTTGACTCAGACTTTGACTCTGACATAGACTCCGACTTTAACTCCTCAGATTCGTCTTTATCCAACACCTGATCGACCACTTTCTTTATTAACTCGGACTCATGATCAGTGTCAGATGATGTAAACGTGACATCAATATTTTCTGGCAAGTTAACTGTAGACTCCGACTCCCACTGTAAATTTGTTGCCTTTTCGACTCTTTCTGAATTTGGATTTCTCGGAGAATATCCATTTTCAAGCGGGGGTGGACACTTGTTGTAATTTGCACCTTGTTTCTTACCAGATGTCTTTTCTTTAGTATCCTTCTTCTTTTCTTTCTTCACAGGAGTCTTTTCTTCAGAAACTTTTTGTTCTTCAGTTACTTCATCATCTTCAAATGCCTTCATGCCCTCAACAGTTGGATAAATCCTATCAATGACATAAGAAGTACATGAGTAACTTTTCAACAAACGATTAACTCTTTCAGTTTCAATTCTTTGAGTTTCAAGTTTCTGTTCTAGCACAGCACATTTCTCAATGTAATTGTTCACAACTTTCTGCTTTATCATGAAAGCTCCCTGAAGTGTCTTCATTGCCGTTGCCTGTTCTTCACTTGTTTGATTGTATTGATTCATAGCTTTGTTCAGGACATCATAAGATTCCTTCAAACTGTTCAAGTTATAAATCAATGTGCTGTTCTGCTTCTTTATAACTTCACAAGTGTCACACTTCACAGGAATCTTTTTAGCATCAACTTCTTCATCAACTTTGAACTTTGGAACGTCTTTCATCTTTTGCCTTATCACTGGAACATCTTCATCATCACAACTCACTGGTGTTTTGATCTTTTTCTTTTTCTTTTTAACTTTTTCATCTTCACTATCACTTTCAGCCATCATTTTCAAATGATCTGCCATTTTCCTTGCCCAATACTCACGATCATCATCACTATCCTCTTCAACTCGAGCAACATATTCTTTATGATTTGAATCTTTGTTTGGATCATAATCATCCCAATTGAAATTTGCCCAGCTAAATCCTTCAGGCAATTTTTCATCATATTGGTTTATCAGGCATACTTTGTTATCAGCTGAGATATATTTGTCCCAACTGAAACCTTCCGTTGGCTTTTGATCATCCTGATTAACTATACAAGCTCTCTTTGAAGATTCTTCAATCACTTTTCTTCCATGAGCCACTTGTGGTTCGTGTTGTTGTTGTGCAACTTGATGATAGATCACCTTCCGGTAATAATCATTGTTGTTGTTGAACGGATTTTGAGCTCCACTTGCTTCACGATTTTTGCACTCCCTCTTGAAGTGTCCTTTTTCCCTGCAACGAAAACAAGTGACTTTAGATTTATCAAAACCCAAAGTAGAAACATTAGCTTCACGTAAGTCATCTCTTCCTGTGATCTGCTTAAATTTCTCAGCTCGTCTCAACACACTAGCCAAACACCATTTAATATCCATCAATTCCATTTCTTCAGCGTCAATTTGATCGTAATCCTCTTTTGTAAGCATTGGATTCCCGATTCGACCTGCAACAAAACTACCATAAGATTCCAATACAGTTCCCAACAAAGACATATGACTCTTAGCAATTTCTGCAGAATAATCTTCATCATTCTCCAGATTCAAAACAATGTTGCACTGCAGCTTTTTGCCATTCTTTGTTGCTGAAATGTTCGGATCAAATGACGAATATGATGAAAAACTTGTGTTGCTATTTGATCCTTTAGATGAACTTCCTGAAGAACTCTTTGAATTGAATGCAGTCTCAATCTTCGGTGACAAGTTGGTAGTTTTATCACTGACCCCACCTTTGTAATAAAGTCCGATGTCTTGTTCACCATCGAAATCTTTCATTCTTATAACTTTTCTCTGTTCCATCTCCTGAGCCTCAATCTTTTCAATGAATTTGCTCAATGTCAAACTACTAAAACCTTTCTTGTTCCTTAGTATCATGAGATAGGTGCCCCAAGTTTCATATGGCAACGCATCAGCTAGCTTTTCAATCAACTCCTCATTATCTTTTTCGATGCTTAACCTCTTCATGTTAGCCAGCAAATTGCAATATATTTCAATGATTTGCTTTGTGCTTTCATTTTTCAACCCACGAAACAGATCGAACTCCTTCTTCAAAAGCGATTTCTTGTTTTTGACCATCTCTTGACTACCATGAAACTTCGATCTTAATGCTTTCCAGATTGAGTAAGAAGTTCCATTGTGTTGCAATAGAACTAAGATATCTTCCTTCACAGCTTGTTGTAAAAGACTTAGCATCATTTTCCCATCTTTGTATTTCTTTCTAGCATCGGCACTTAGATCTTTAATTGCTATTATCTCTTCATCGTCATTCGTCGGTCTAATGTATTTTGTCTCGACACATTCCCAAGCATCTAAGTAGTTCTCTTGTACCCAATTCTCAAACCGTCCTTCCCAACCTTTATACTCCTCGATGTTCATGAGTTTAGGCGGTTTTTGCATAGTCCCTGTTTCATTTTCTAGCATTGTGTTCTGTGCCAAAGTGATCGGGGTAACCGGGGTAGCGAATGCGTTATAGAATTCCTCGTCCATGTTTCGAATTTTCAAAAATTTGTCAAACAGTTGGTTCAAGCGGAATCACAAAGTCAAGCTAAAATCCCTGTTCAAGCGAGATCACCCAGTTCAAGCGAAATACCCTATTTCGCTTGAACCTATACTTCTTTCAAGCGAAATCACAGACTGAAGCGAAATATGTGATTCAAGCGGAATCAAATTTGAATTTTCAAGCGAAAACACCGGTTTCAAGCGAAATTATTGACAGATTTCGCTTGAAGAGCTGCTGACGTCATCATCTCGCGCATGTATTTCAAGCGAAATTATGAATTTTAATCAGTTTTAGATCGATTTTAAGCCTGAAACTTTCAAGGCTTTGTTAAAACAGTGTTGCGCACATTCTGTGAGAATTTTAGCCGATTTTAACCGTGAAAAGTTTAGAATTTTGAAAAAGAAGGTGTAGAAATCAGAATTTTCGGCTGAATTGGTAAGAACTCTTCTTCCTGAGCTCTGATACCACTTGTAGGATCATTTTTAGACCCGAACGAGTTGATCAGAAGAGTTTTGCTCAGTTTGAAAGGCGGAAATAGACAAACTGAGATCAATTCAGCTAGTATATCACTTTAAACTGTCGTAGTATTGATCTGATAACGTTTTACAACAAGATGACACTTCGACAGCACTTCGTGGCTCAACCGGAAACTGTTACAACTGAATTCGCTTGAAACCTATTTATAGTGGATCAGATTTCGCTTGAGAGTGCCAAGGAACCAGTTCAAGCGAAATCACAACATATGATTTCGCTTGAGACTGCACAAGTCATTTTCAAGCGGAATCAACACCTTCAAGCGAAATCACCTATATCAAACCTTAAAATCTCATATTTTCTCGTATAACACATCCTGATCTATCTAACAACATACAAGACTCGATACAAGACGAAGTCGACAGACGCATGCACTAACAAGTTGCAAGGATCAAGCTACTATTCCAAGATCGATCTTCGATCTGGATACCATCAGTTGAGGATACAGGAGGAAAGCGTACCAAAGACTGCATTCAGAACACGCTATGGGCATTACGAGTTTCTTGTGATGCCATTCGGACTGACGAACGCGCCAGCGGTATTTATGGATCTGATGAACCGCGTATGCAAACCATATCTCGATAAATTCGTGATTGTGTTTATCAATGATATCCTGATTTACTCGCAAACGAAAGAAGAACACGAGCAACACCTCAGAACCATTCTGGAACTACTGAAGAAAGAGAAACTTTATGCAAAGTTCTCAAAATGCGAATTCTGGATTCGCGAAGTACAGTTCCTTGGTCACGTTGTGAACGAGAAGGGCATTCATGTAGACCCATCCAAAATAGAAGCCATAAAGAATTGGGAAGCCCCCAAAACCCCAACTGAAGTTCGACAATTTTTGGGCTTAGCGGGCTATTACCGACGGTTTATTGAGAATTTCTCAAAAATAGCTCGACCGCTAACTACCCTCACGCAGAAAGACAAGAAGTACGACTGGGGTGGCAAGCAAGAAGAAGCCTTCCAACTGCTCAAAGACAAGCTATGTGATGCACCGATACTATCATTACCAGAAGGCACTGAAGACTTCGTGGTATACTGCGACGCTTCACGGCAAGGATTGGGTTGCGTGCTTATGCAGCGCCAAAAAGTCATCGCTTACGCTTCAAGACAATTGAAGGTACATGAAAGAAACTATACCACTCACGACCTAGAGCTGGGCGCAGTGGTATTCGCCTTGAAGATTTGGCGACACTATCTATATGGTACTCGATGTACAATCTTCACAGATCACAAAAGCCTACAACACATATTTGATCAGAAAGAATTAAACATGTGTCAGCGTCGATGGGTCGAACTGCTGAACGACTATGACTGTGAGATTAAGTACCATCCTGGAAAGGCAAACGTTGTAGCAGACGCGCTAAGTCGAAAAGAAAGGGTTAAGACCCTAAGAGTTCGAGCATTGAAGCTGACTATTCGAACGAACCTCACCGCGCGTATTCGTGACGCACAACAAGAAGCTCTTAAGGGAGAAAATCGTAAAGCTGAATACCTCCGGGGTACATTGAAATATATGGAGCCAAATGAAGAGGGAACCTTGTACTTTAAGAAGCGCATTTGGGTTCCGCTCTATGGTGGCATACGAGAAGTCATCCTTGATGAAGCACACAAGTCGAGATACTCGATCCATCCAGGATCGGACAAGATGTATCAAGACCTAAAAGAATATTATTGGTGGCCGAGACTCAAGAGCGATGTTGTTGTTTATGTTGGAAAATGCCTAACCTGTGCTAAGGTTAAGGCTGAATATCAGAAACCGTCCGGCCTACTACAACAACCAGAGATACCCATGTGGAAATGGGAGCACATCTCAATGGATTTCATAACGAAATTACCCAGGACCCCTAGAGGGCACAATATGATATGGGTGATAGTTGATCGGTTAATAAAGTCTGCGCACTTCCTACCGATCCGAGAAAAAGACAGCATAGGAAAGCTTGCTGAGATATACTTAAAAGAAATTGTGGCACGTCATGGAGTGCCTATCTCAATCATTTCAGACAGAGATGGACGCTTTGTCTCAAGAATCTGGCAATCCTTTCAGGAAGCCTTTGGATCTCAGCTAGATCTAAGCACGACATTCCATCCACAAACAGACGGCCAGAGCGAACGGACTATTCAAACGCTGGAAGATATGCTTCGTGCATGTGTCATGGACTTAGGCGGCAGCTGGGATACTCACCTACCTTTAGTTGAGTTTTCCTACAACAACAGTTATCATACAAGTATAAAAGCCGCACCGTTGGAAGCTCTGTATGGCCGCAAGTTCCGATCACCCTTATGTTGGGCAGACGCTGGAGATAAACGCATGGTTGGTCCTGAACTTGTACAAGAGACAACCGACAAGATCATGCAGATCCGAGAACGCATTAAGGCGGCTCGAGATCGACAAAAGAGCTACGCTGATCAAAGACGTAAACCATTAGAATTCGAGGTGGGAGACAAAGTATTGTTAAAAGTCTCACCTTGGAAGGGCGTAGTAAGATTTGGAAAATGTGGAAAGCTGAATCCAAGATACATCGGACCATTCAAGATCTTAGAAAGAATTGGTACCGTGGCATACAAGTTGGAGTTACCGGAAGAACTTAATGGAGTACATGATACATTTCATATATCCAACCTCAAGAAGAGTCCAACATAAGAAAACGTGATCATCCCTGCGGATGAAGTACATATTGATGATGCCCTCCGATTTACAGAACAACCCGTTGAGGTTACTGACCGGAAAGTCAACAAGACCAGGAGGAGCAGTGTGAAACTTGTCAAAGTACGTTGGAACTCTAAGCACGGACCCGAGTATACGTGGGAACGTGAAGACCAGTTCAAAGAAAAGTATCCCCACCTGTTCAAGAAGACTCCTGCGAGAGCTGGTTCAGCCTGAATTTCGGGACGAAATTCTTTTAACGGGGGGAGACTGTGACAACTGGCACAAAACCGGTAATTTCCGTACATTCTAATTACTATTTAAAGATTTCAATTATGTGCTTAAATGTCAACATTGATTGATTACATTATATACAAGTGAATTCATGCACGTTTATTACTACAAAATATTGCTTTATGCATTAACTAGAGCGTTGCGTCAAAAATCCTAGTAAACTCACCGGTAAAACACAATATGCCAACAACTCTGCAGAAAGCAGTCAGACGATAGAATTGGAGCCTAGGTGTAGGTCCAATGATGAGAATACATTAAAACCCAAGAGTACATACAAGGGTTAACATATAGACTTTCCAGAGACTAAAATACGCAATAAAAAGCACCCGAAACGCACTTTAAGTGCAGAATTTTATTAATTTCAGCTATAACCAGCTTTTAAACATATAAATACCATGCAGAATTTACGTGTTATCGTCCATAATATTTCCCTAAGTGGCGGGAATAATTAGTGTTACAAAAATATATATAAAAGACATTCTGCGGACTAGTTAAACACTTTAACGGGACGGTACCTAACCGGATAACCGGACATTACCCGGGACACTAAATTTTTGTCTATGACATTGTTTTACTATTTTTGGCTAGTCATGATCCCCGTTTTCCATATCACCCACTAAAAACCTTATAACTAACATATAACTTCAAGTTACTTGCATTCTAACTAACACTTACCATTTAGTTGAAAATTTGCAAACAAGCCCCCCCCCCCCCTATCGGTCCCATGTGGACCCACCACATCTTCACACCATGCCTTCAAGATTTAATCTTAATATTTTATGTGATTGCTTGCTTATTGGAGTGGACAAAATATGTGAAGGTGATCATAAGCATGGCCTTCTCTTACAAACAAATCATTCCATATCTTACACCCTCACCCATCCTCACTCCCTCTCTCATTTTCGGCTCCACCAAAACCGAAACCATCACCACCACTTAACATCATCATCTTCTTCAATATCAAGTTCCATTCAAAGCTTTGAAGGTGATCCATGGAAGTTGCATCTTGAAGGGCATTCTAAGGAGCTTTGTTCTAGTCTTTTTCATCATCTTTTCTCATCATCTTCATCACTAGATCCTACCCTAGCCTTGTGCTAGTAGTAAGTCTCGGTTTACTCTTGTTTATGTCTATTTTGAGTAGTTGAAAGATTATTTATGATGGGATCTTATGTAATACAAGAACACTAAAAACATGAACATAAAGCTTACTTAAACCTTTACATAATGTTTACATAAGAATGAGACATGAAGATGAAATCTTGTGGGATGAGGGTTGGGTAAATCATGCTTGATGTTTGATCGTTGGTTTCTTGATAAACCCGTTGTTCGGACATTTGTTGATACGATTTAGTAACGTTTAAACTATAAAGAAACATGCTGAATTACATTTTCAGCCAACTTCAAAGGGTTGTAAACTGACCATAATAAATCGAAAAACAGAATTTCTGAAGCCTAAATTATGTATTTTCGAAAAACGGATCAAATGGCATTGGAATCGTAATTTTTCGAAGTTGTTTACTATTTTTAAAGGGCTATTTTTGGACAGCAGCTCAAGCTGCATTTTTACTGCCAAAAACATGTGTTATATTTTTCATCATAACTTGAAACCTGAGTAGAACCAGCCCCTGAAATTTATACCATAGATGATCACTGATGTCAGTGTGACCCTCCAACTGGAATTTCGTAAATCGGACTTACGATGAATTTTAAACGAATTATTCCGTAGGCTGCGATCAGAAAGTAACAAATCTGATCGCAGTTCGGTAAATGATTTTCTATAAAATACTGATAATGAACTAGACCCCGATATTTTTACACAATAATATTTGATTCGTATAAGACATTCTGTAAAAATTTGGGAATTTTTGGAATAAGATAACCATTTTATTAAAATGTCCGAAAACAGTCCAGTTTTATATATATGAAAGCTGAAACGACAAAAGTAGCATCTTGCATGTCAGAATATCGGGTTGATTATTTGAGAACGATCTAACGTGTTATATGTTAAAGAAAATGATATGCTACTTAGCATGGACACCTCCATTTACAAAGGAGACTATGGCGAAATTTTCTGAAAATCCTAACACTTAGTAAATATTTTCGAGACAAATGTTTGCTAGTGTGTTCTAAACTATGCTTTTCGAATATAAACATCGCCATAATATCTGTAACAAAAATACACATACAACATACAAGATACATAACTCGGGTGCAAAGTGCAAAATACAAGAAACTTATATGTATTTTTGAGAAAATAATATAAGTAAAACACTTAGTTAAAAATATGAATTATTTTTTTTTACACAAGAAAACATATACATAAAAGACAGTGACTTGTACTTGTACGATACAAGTCTAGTGACTAACGTTAAGAAAACACGTATAGGTCACGACGTTAATTAAGCAAATCCGGTGAAGTTTACGACGCAAGGAACGCAAAGTTGTGAGTTCATGCTCCCCCTTTTCTTTTAACTGTTTTCAGTTTTATAACTTCGGGGGTGAAATACATGTTACATATGTACAATGTTTATGATGAGTACAAAAACATTCAAGTGAAACATTCTAGATCATGTCTCGAATAGGGTACCATAAGCACCATTAATCGACGTATACATTCAGACCGCGGAACAAAAGGTTAGATCTAATGGGTTTCAGGCAACCCCACTCTTGGCCTACTTCTACCAATGAGTGCTTCTGTGTCTCAGTCAAAGTCGACAAAAATGCCTAGGTTTGGTGGCTTCCTATGTCGTGATACATGTTAGTGGCCTTGCAAACCACTAGCGATCTCACACATTCAAAACATTCATAGTGCGGAGTTACAGATAAGTGTTACAAATACATTCAAACATTCATAGTACTCAGTTACAGATACGTTTTACAAGTACATTCAAACATTCATACATTCTACAAGTTACATACCATATTTTCATTCAAGTATTTAAACATTCAAACAATCACTGCATGAATTCACACCAACATTATGTTGACGTTTTTTTTTTTCCAAAACTCACATGTATTTCAGGTAACTAAGGTGGATGTGCGTGCGGTCTTACTCATGCTCGTGTATGTCGTTTATGTTTAGCATTAAATAAAGTTGTAACTCTTCAGACAAAATGCTGTCTTGTGATGTAAACACTAAAACTACGATTTCGGTTATGTAATGTTTTGCAATTGAAGTTATTTTATGAGCATGTAGTATGTTTACCAATCGTATGCAATGAAAACCTTTCATGATCACACCTCGTGCTTCCGCCGCAGAAAGGGATGTGACAGCTAAGGCCTCTTCATGTTTTTTCGTCCAAGTTTGACGCTCCACCTTGACTCCCTTTTGTTTCGATCACTTGCTTCACCAATATCATCGTCTTCATCCTCATATTCTTCTTCGTCCTCGCCACTATCTACATCCAAATGTTGTGTTTCGGGGACAACCTCTAAATCTTGGTCTTCATCGTAGATAGGAAGTGGGCGCTCGACATTCTCTCTTGGTGATTGAATTGGCGGGGTCCTAAATGCAAATGGATCGAACTCGGTTGTGAAGCTTGGGTGTGAAAATATTTTGTGGTGGAAAATTAGGTTGGGTGCTAAAAAAAAGTTGGTTGTGAAGTCTGGGGGTAAAAAAATTGAGGTTGAGAGGTTGGTGAATATCCGTACGAGGTTTGAACCGGTGCACTCGGACCTCTAAAATCACCTTGTCTCGTTTGCGAAACCTTTTTTCTTGAATCCGATCCTCGGCTAGCGGAACCTTTTTTCTTGGGTTCACCTTTGTTTTGTTTATTCATGGTGTTTGTGGATGTAGAAAGAGAGATGTTTTGAAAGAGCTGTGTGTTTTAAATTGATTGAAAATTGTGGGTTTTATATAAAATATGCAACGGTCAAAAAAAATTATGCAATGTACAATATGCAACGGTAAAAAAAATAAGCAACGGTCAAAAAAAAATGCAACGGTCAAAAATGGGCACACCGATTTTGCTCACGTCAAAAATGGGCTAGCAAGCCAATTGTTTTAGAAATAAATTTTAGGCTCCGTGAGAATGGACCATAGATGTTCGCCCATATCCCGCCTTTGCCCCGGGTCAGCCTTGGTGATTAGAACAATGGTAGTGAATTGTTCGTTGGCCTTCGCTTGACTCTTGAGGCACAGAAACGGTAGGTGTAAAACATAACACGCAGGTGTATTTTGATTAATAAATAAATAGTTGATAGAATTTACGAATGACCAAATGTGCAACAGGGAGCAAGGGCGGACCCAGTTGGATCCGTGAATGGGCGGACGCACCCCATAAAAATTTGGTTCTTATAAGTATATATATGATTCAATTTTGACTTCCCCCTATGTAAATGTGTTTGAAGAAGATCACCTTTTTATATAGGGGTAATTTTGTAATTTACATATACACTCAAATTCTTTTTACTTTTTTCTTATTTTATTAAGTTATTAGTTTCGCTTTGTATCTCTCAATATTAATTATATATACGTATTCTATTTCATTTCTATTTGAAATGATCCTTGAAAAGAAAAAACTCAAATTAAATATCCCTGTTGTATGTTTAACAAGATAATTGATTGATACTTATGTAAAAAGTATGTATTAGGAGTCTTTGGTTAAAATTTTCTAGTTTTTCCCTCTTGATATAACATATAACGCTTAGATTTTAGAAAATAAAAACCCATATAAAGTAAAGAGTTAAATGCTAAAATGGTTCGTGAAGTTTGGTCACTATTGTCACTTTAGTCCAAAACTGAACCCTATTGAATTTGAGTCTCTATGGTTTCAATTTTGTTGTCATTTTCATCCAAAATCCAAACTAGGTTTGATTTTTCAATTAACTACATGCTTTTTTATCGTTTTTCTCTCTTTTAATGAAGGGCAAAATTGTCTCTTACATATTATTATAACATATTAAAAAACAAAATAAATCACAAAATAAATCCCTTTATGAAACCCTAATTGTCCTTCTTCAACCCTAGTCGAATCGTGCAAACCACCATTGTGTTAATCTTCAGTTCAGTTGCAGGTGGCTAAGGTGGAAGAAGAACAGTGGGGACTGGGTTGAAGAATGGACAGTTAGGGTTTTATAAAGGGATTTTGTGATATTTTTTTTGTTTTTTTTTTAATATGTTACAATAATACGTTAAAATATCATTTTGCCCTTAATTAAAAGGGAGGAAACGACAAAAAAGCATGTGGTTAACTGAAAAATCAGACCCAGTTTTGATTTTGAATGAAAATGGCAACAAAATTGAAACCACAAAAACACTAATTCAAAAGGTTTTAGTTTTAGACTAAAGTGGCAAAAGTGATCAAACTTCAATAACCATTTTGGCATTTAACTCTAAACTAAATGTAAGTATATTGGATTATTATGGAGTTTAAATGACGATTGACGTAAATTTGTAATGTATTTCAATTAATTTAGTTTTATCTTTTTATCATGTGGTCGGACCCGATCCGAATCAGATCGAAATTCTTTTAGTATTTAGCATAAAAAACCGACCGCTATAAATCTACGCACCCCATACAAAAAATTCCCGGGTTCGCCAAGAAAAAAAAAGTTTGAAAGCAAAATCGTAATATGACACTACACATGGGCCATCGATGCTTTTAAGTCTTATTTCAAAAATTTTACAAAATTAGATCGTCACCATTAACTACTAAATTTCTTCTACTTTATTTGCATACTTTAGAATTGTTCCCTTGAGTAGATCTAGAATGATTCCAAAAGTCGTTAGGCACTCCCTAGTCGAGTACTCCCCGAGTAATTCTGTCTCACTATTATGAACCATAGAAAAATAAACTAACTTCAATTTTTTATAGTTAAAAACATATTCACTTATAAAAGTTTTCAGTTACGATTGAATTATTTTAATATGCAATTGAGCTAGCTAATGAGTAATGGTTGTCATTTAATTTTTGAATCAGCATGTACCCATTATGTGTAACCGTGGACATTTTAGCACATAGTTGTGGGAGTAAACCCAAAAAAATTAAGCTTATCAAACATGCTGACTCCTTACATATAGACCTTGAAAATGTCCGTATTCACACACAATTTTATGTCTTCAAATTCCATTTCAAACAACTTTAAGCAATGATATCATTCACCTTAGCTCCACTTTAACAAATCTTAGCTCTTTCATTATGGAAAACACAAACCTGTAAACTATTAACTATATAAAATAAACGTAATTATTTGTTAGTAAAAAAAACATTTTTTAATCTTCCCATGAGACACGAGCACACCCCTAACAATGTGCCCTTATACTGCTTGTGCATAGAAGTTGGAACATGCAAAGAATATGAACTGAATATCCAAGAACCGGCAACGAACTCAATCAAGTCTGAAAACCGGTATACACAGCCAAAGTGGCAACAGTTATTCCATCAAACCAGCGACATGATTTTCTATTTTGATAACCAATTTAACAAAGAGTAAAAGTAAAAGTTACCCTAGAAATGGTATCTGAACCGCAAACACTTCCACTGACTGACTCTTTGCAACTTCATTAGCCTGGCAACGGTTGGCTCAACTTATACAGGCACCCTTTTGCCACGGTAGCGGTCAAAGAACTGTCCAGTTAACACATTATACATAATAAAATATTGTAGGTTAATTTATAAAAGAGAACCATGTATAAATAATACAACTTGAAAATGTTGGGGACAAATAAATAATGTTCACATCCAGTTCATGTGTGTGCGGGTTTTCTATAACTGAAAGATAAGCAGCATTTGGCCACATTAGAGTATCAAAATTTCACTCAATGGCCAAAAAACCCGACCACATGCAAGCATTCTAACTCGAGACCTCTAGAAATCTCACTATCGGATTGACCTAAACAGAAACTCCGAGAGAGCTAACAAGTTGACATGGGTAAATTGCATCTTGAGAGCCAACCAATGGCCTAACAATTGTTTCTTCCGTTTTTTTTATGGTTGACTAGTTCTTTTCCCATGATCATAAGATTCATAACCGAGTTTGGGTAGTCTGTTTTATATTATTTGTATTTGGTCCGTATGACTCAGTTTCATGAAAACTAGATTTTGACTTGATTGTTTAAGTGCATTATATGTTTTCAATCTTTTGTTCATTATTGTAAACCAACTGACCGTACCGAGTTTCAATATTAGTTTAGTCAAGTATAAGACAGCTGCGCCTGTTGTGATAATGCATAACTGGCAACTTTGTTTTTGCTTACATTCATGGGGCATGTCTCATGAGTGAACTAGTGTAGGCTTTCTACACTACTTGTTTTGTTTGGTTGTGAATATATAGAATCACCGGGGTAACCCTTTACCCAAAAAAATAGTACATAATTATATCTATTAAATATGAAACAACTGTGATTTTCATACAAACTATATATTTTTTCATTAACTGTGTTATCGTTTATCTTTCGTATTACTTTAGATTTGTGGGAGTTGAGATTGATTTTGGTTATATCAATATTATTTGTATTCTATCTTTTTGCCATTAGATCAATTAAACTAATACCACTGTAGGACATTTCTATATGAAATCTAACAAGCTGTGCCGACTCCACCATTAATTAACTTAGTTAGGGATAAGACGGGTGTGTGGTTGGTTCAGGATACTAGAATCTTATCTGTAAGGTTTTTAATAAAAAAACGCAACTTAATCAGCACATTTAAATGATTTCGTCAAATTCAAGCCATGGAGTTTTCCCAATATTACTTTCTGAACCTCACTCCTTACCCTAAATGTTTCTTATAATTTCAATTTTATAATCATTTCTAATAATTTTAATTATATTTGCATAACCAATCAAATTCTTTGGATTTTACCTTTTTTTATCAACCAAAACGTCGTATACTAAACACATGATCGTCATGGATACAATACCCTACTTACCCCAGCCATTAAGTAATTAGGTTTTTGAATGTCTTAACGATGATCACAATAACCGGGAAAGAAAAACAAATCCAAAATAAAATGTACGAGTTATTCAAACAATTATAACGAACACAATTGTCAAAAAAAAGTCATTTGAACATGCTAAATGTTTGGCTGACAAAAAGTCAAAAAGAGTTATTTATCAAAATGGTTGGAAGAAAAAAAAATTTAGAAGTTATAAACTGACGGATAGGAGAATGGTAGAAGTTTATGATGGACTGACCATGACCCATTTTCTTACTATATGGAGGGTCAACCGGTTCAACCAGTCTAGTAGAATCCCAAGTTCACAATAATAACATATTGCACTTTAATTAAATTTTTCTTTGGTTAAATACAATGAGATAAAAAGTGAGAGACACTAGAGATGATGCTAAGGAAGCATTAAAATATCAAAAAGATAAATAATTACAAGGGCAGGAACACACATACCGATCTAATAAAAGGCTGTTGAAACACCCATCCAATAACAGGTATCTTCTGCACAAAAACTGCTAGTGTCGGCCAGAAGCCACTGCATAAAGTACAACAAAAGTAACTAATAGCAAAGTAAGATAAGCAGCATAAAAGTATCCTTATGAAGTTCATCACATTGAGCAAACCTGAACAGTATAATGAAACCATAAGTCTCCAACGCCATTCCTATTACAGGCCAACCAATGATGACAAAGAAGAAGCCAACACCAAAAGAAACTGTGCCCTGAGCAAAAACAAATAAAATAATCTAAAAGAACTGGAATGGAGAAGTATATGAATGGCTAAATGCACACACACAAATATTTAATAACACGAAACGTGTGTGTGTATAGATGGAGAGTACGAAAATGCTGAAAACCTTTATGTTGTTACGTTTCGTGAAGAATTGCAATGAGGACTTGATTCCAATGGTAATTATCACCCCTGAGATGAATAGGATCTGGTTCAGTGCCCCCACAAAAGGACTTTTATGTTAGAAGTTGTCAACTCAACCTCAGCAATAAGTAAAACATATAGAAAGAGCAATCAGATACAAGTAATCTGAATGCAACTGAAAGGCACTAACATTTCCAATGGCAAGTAGTCCCTTGTCAAAGAAGAGAATGATCCCCAGAAATGAGAAAAAGACGCCAAATCCAGTTAATCCCAGTCCAATCTCTGTTGCATTGAAAACCAAAGTATTTAATTATCAATACACTTAAGAGCAATCAAAGTTCAAATTTTACACACCATTGCTCAAATTGAATACATATGGCTTTGAAATTTTACTAAGGGATGGGAGTTTGTGGAACTCTTTGATATACAAGAAATACAAAAGAAAGTATTTAATGTAAAATGGAGTTGAAAGTAAAGGAGAACCAAGACTTTTTATCTTTAGATAGTATTGTTTTAAGGAGTTCTGGAAGGAATTTTCTAAAGGCAGTGACATAGTTTCTAAATTTGACTTAAAGCCTCAATGTAACTCTTCTCCATTATCTATAGCTTTCTGCAAGAGATATCACAAACAGTAGAATCCTAACGTCTGTGACCATGAATAACTTCAATTATTGACTATTAGGCTTAGTTTACGATGTAATAATCTAGTCTTCTTCCAATTGCTTTTAAGTTCTAATAAACCTAAAACCCTGTAACACCACCAAATTTCATATTCTTAAATACATTCTCTTAGTACTCTCCATAACAGGGTTTACAACAAACATGGAGTCAAGACCAGTAAGTTTCATCATAACAAAAGCAAAGTTTATTAATATGCCCTTTGGCAATGAATACATGGACAAGGAGAGCAAATTCAATCTTATCAATCTCACAGGCCAAACAGTAACATTGTTGATAGCTAGCAATAACATTGTGCATCTCCAGTACCATTAAGGACTGAGCCAATACTACCTTCACTACTTCACATCAATTACACATAAGTAGAGCTCCACTGTTCCTTACAATACTACTATCAAGCCACAAAAAATGCCTACAGTCCAATAACGTGTACACTTTTGTTCTACTCTATTCTATTCTATCAACTGTTACCAAGTGTTACAACTATAATACCAATCCAATCACAAAAAAGTCAAATCAAACTTCAACAAATATGAATACAATATCAGCACTTACTTTTCCAGTCATTCACCTCCAGGCCAGCCATGATGCTTTAGAAAACAACAAAATTCTCCGAATCCAAAACCGATCCTCACTCAAGAAACTGAATCACAAAAAAACAAAACACAGCCTGCTCAAAATCTAAAAACAAATGACCTAGCTACACTAATTCAACAAATCAAAAACGTTTAGGTTCTTAAACTTCAACTAGTTTAGGTCAGTCGATTAACATAGGGTTTTGATGGACAAATTCGAGCAGAATTAAGATCCGCAACACTTCAATGCTATTGAATCGAATAAACGACATAGTAATCATGTGATATTTAAGCAGATGCCGATATGATAAACGATTTGGAGAGCATAACAACAGAAATATACATGCAATTGATTGATGTGAACTCAGAATTAGTAGTAGATAGATTAAAGGAGAGAGGATAAACCTGTTACAGAGAGCTCGAGGTGTGGCTATGGCGGATTTTTGCGTGTATGTGAATATTTGGGAACAAATCACTTTTGAAGAAGGTTTGTTTTTCAAGTTTAACCCGATAGCAGTTACGTTCCACACCTTTTGACCTTTATTTTATCATTTTTTAAGCAGGTTAGTGAGTCCTTTAGTACACCTCGTATGTAAAAGAGTAAATTACAAAAACCGTCTTTTGTTTTATGTATGTCATTTATTGCAAACTGTCTCCTTTATCTTCAATAATTATAGAAAACGTACTCGATGTTCGCAAACCCTTGCAAGTTATGTCATTTAGCCCTAACTCAGTTAATTTTTTGTGGTTAAATATAACCAAATGGACCCCACATGAGGGTATTCTGGTCATTTTACTCTCATGTGGGATCCATTTAGTCAAATTTAACCACAAAAATACCCTCATGTGGGGTTTATTTGGTCAGATTTAACCACAAAAATTAACTGAGTTAGGCTAAAGGACATAACTTGCAAGGGTCTGCAAACATCGAGTACGTTTTCTGTAATTATTAAAGACAAAGGACACAGTTTGCAATAAACGACATACATAAAGAATGATTTTTGTAATTTACTCTATATAAAATGATGCAATGAAAAACATATAACAATAAAAAATATTACAAATCAATCTTACAAGTTCGAGTTTGGGTGATAGGGGTTTCTCATTGAAGGGTTTATATTGGGGATCTATTGTGCGAGGGGGCTCCCTAGCGCGGACCCGGTTAAGACAACGTATGCTAGACCTCCCGACATTCGCGAATAATTCACACCTTCAAAAAAAAATTATAAATCAATGTTACATTTATAATTTATAAATCTATTAAACAAATACAAATTATAAATCTTAAGAAACTTTTTATTAGACAACGTTAGATGTCCTACTCAGAAATTACAATTTTTATCAACAATTAACAGTTAAAAGGCCACGTACAGACCTTGTGTAAATCAACCAATTCTTTAATAAATGATAAGGTGGGCCCGGGAATCACACACATTTTTTGACCGGTTATATTTTTATCTATAATAAATGCGTAAGTTATGATGAAAAACTTAACATTAAAAAGATTAATAAAAATCTTAGAATAACAATGGTTTATGATGGTATACATAAACTAGAATGTGTGTGACTTTTAGCTCGTATGTTTCCTAGTTTTCACGTTATATGACCATGTACTTGTTTGAATTATCAAAGAGAATTATTTTGAAGTCTTTATAATTCAATCATTATATTGTGTTATTCATTTCATACATTTAATATAATGTAACATATGTAATATTCGTAAATACCTGTATTTGAATCGTTTTAAGCATGCGTTTATACATAACACGTACGTATTAAATCCATAACGTTTTAACCATAACATAAGTGGATTGATTTATCAAGAGTTCAAAACAATAATTATTCATTAATGTAACGCCCCTTTCAGAGGCGGAAGCGCGATCGTGATTGATTCTCATTGCATACGATAGGTAAACATACTACATGATATAAAACAAACTCCAATTTGCCATTCAATGTTTCAACATCCAAAATATAAGTTAAGTTAACAGTTTACATCTCATCAAAAGACAATTGTTTACAAAGTTTACAACATAGTTCCAAATTTAAATTATAGAGGTTTTGTTTCCTATATCACCGCAAGGAGGCGGGATATAATTGTCACACCCCGACCACGTAAAACAACAAAACGTGGCGGAAACGTCGGGGAGTGTTGTAACAGAATTAATTGTTTCACAACCATGGTAATTAAAGTTACGTTTTATATATCAATCAAGAGAGTTACATTGTCTTAAACAAGAAATAAAGAGTACATAACGTAAATTTAACTAGTTCTTGCTTTGTTTTAAGTCACTAAGGCACAGGTCCGCCTAAGTGTGTCTCGATCATCCTATGCAATAGCTCCTGAAAACACATGTGAAAATAGGTACGTCAGCATAAAAATGCCTGTGAGATACATAGGTTTTGTGAAAATAGGATTCATGACTTGAGTTTAAAGGAACTGTTTAATAAAAAGTAGCCATGAATCTTGTTGAATGTTTCCTTTTATAAATCATTTGAAAAGCAATGGATAAATCAAATGATATATATGTATATAAAAGAATAATGTATGGTTAAATGAATAACCAAGTAAAATGAGTTTGTATAAGTTAAGTCATTTGTAAAACGATGTTTATGTGAAGATTGTATTGTAGATGTAATATGTCTAAACTGAAATGGTTTAAATAACGCTACGATATGTAATACCATAAAAGCACTTATATATAGGAAGTACCAGCGGCGTATCCACCATGATTTCATCGTATTACACGTCGCCTCGTTACTTAAATCATTTACCCAAACAACCACCAAAATGTAAAGTTTAACAATTGTAGAGATGTTTATGTATGGTCAAATACGGTTCACGCGGTTCAACAGTTACAAACGGTTCACATAATCAAATGGTTACAACGGTTCACATAGTCAAATGGTTACAATGGTTTACATAGTCAAATAGTTACAAACGGTTCAAAATGTAATATAATGTGTTCACATGCTGGATGAGCATATGCAACAGGATGTAATGTAAAACAATGTGTCCATATGCTGGATGAGCATATGCAACTAGATGTAATGTAAAACAATGTGTCCATATGCTGGATGAGCATATGCAACTAGATGTAATGTAAAACAATGTACTAAGTATGCTAAGTAAACATACAAAGCAGGAAAAGTCATGTAAATCAATGCGCTAGCATGCTCAGTCAACATACATAGCAGAAATGTAAGGTAAAATAATGTACTAAGTATGCTAAGTAAACATACATAGCAAAACAATGTAATGTAAATCATGTACTATAAATGTACTACTGAACATAGCAAGTATATGATGTGAAAACAGGAAAGCACGAAAGTAACAAGTAGGCACATGTGTTTCACCCCAAAACAGTTTGAAAACAGTAAAAGAGGGGTCTATGTACTCACTTGAGATTGCTTAGTAGTCCTTGAGTAACAACCAAACAATGCTAGAGATCACGGAAATCAAACGGCACCTAATATAGGTAACTATGTTAATAATCCGGACCTAAATCGGAGGATCGGATAGAATGAGGGCTCGTAAACCAAATGAGTATGGGAACTCATGTAATATGGTTTAACAAAGCCTACCTACTACAATGAAACCTAACCTAAGTGCTTACAACCCATTACGACCCGTTTAGGTAGCTTATGCTACTTTAACGCGTCGTTCGCGTGAAACGCGTTCGGACCGCTTAACTAGTCCTATGACAAGTAATATATGCCTTAACATGTCTAATATTGTTGCCAAATCAGTTTAGATACCAAAAGTTATGTTACATATGCTTAAAATGAATTTTGGCGTAAAAAGGGTATTTTGGTAATTTACCTAAGGCATATATACTACCTATCATACAACTAACTAAACGTCATGACCATAAGGTATAACCTCGGAAGGTTATTCCCTATACAACTATGGTCACCTAATGTGTTTGGTCAGATCCTAATGATCGACCAAACGGGTCGGGTTCGAAAGTATAAGCGATTGTTTAGATCGCTTACCTTACGACCCTATATAAGCACTAAACTAAAAGTGACGAGCTAAGCATGTTAAAACATGCTTAACTAAGTTTAGAAAACAGGTTTGGTATCAAAATAAACGGTTTTGATACCTAAGAGTAGTTTGGTTACAAAATACGCAAGAATGCGCATTTTGGCCGAAACTACGACTCGTCACTGAGCCTAGATAACGTGGTAATCAGTAGGTATAGTCACTAGGGACTATAACCATTGTGATCACGCTCACGTTATGAAGTTCAACCGAACTTCGTGTTGACCATAAACTGGTCAACGCAGAAAGTCAAACATAGTTTGACTTTCGGACTAGAAAAACGATAAAAGAACGAAGGAACACTTACAAAGGGTCCCCGCTAGTAAAACTTGATCGAATAGCTCAGGTATGAAGCAATGACTCCAACTTAGAGCTTTGAGATCAGATTTGTGGGTTTTGAGTTGTGAAAGGGTTGGGTATTTATAGGATTCTTGGAACCGTTAGGATCGTTCCTCGAATACCGTGCTTTGATCTTGTCCCTACACTTGTTGCAAAATTGTGGTAGCTCAAAATGGCCCCCAACATCAGGGATTGACATGTGGCATTGGCCTTTGGAGTGTATAAGGGCTCTTCACAATTGATTAAACAACTTTTGCTGATCTGAAAGGGCCTCGCGTGACGCCTAGGGGGCTAGGTGTCACGCCTAGGTCCTTCTGATCAGCAACAGTTTCCAAAGTTTCCATTTCAGTCCCCGTTGTGTATTAAGGCCATTTCCGACATGTTTAAGGCTCGTTAAGTCAACTTTAAGGCCCTAAAATGATGCCTAAACATTGTGGACATGAAACATGCTAAAAAATATCCCGGATGTCGGTTCGTTTGGTCGTACGATCGCGATGTTCGCTTAATTACGACGACATGCGCATAAGTGCGAATAACGATCCAAATTGCGCGACGAATGGGTTTTTCTTATGCCAAACACTAAAATAAAATATTTTAGTGCTTACATACATTTTTGGATGTCCGGATGTATTCAGAACATAAGTTATGCGCGAAAATGCAAACTTATGTACTTTTTGACGCTTTTAGTCCCTGAATGTCCCAAAAGTTTATTTTAGCACACCGAACCCCTTAAAGCCTATTTCTAAGCTATGTAAAGGATATTTGTGGTATGTTTAACTTATGTTCATGTTCTGGAATGTTCGTTACAGTTCAGATTGGCATACTTTCGCAGTTTGTTAAGTTTAGTCCCTGTAAGCGAATTAACTTGATTTTGCCATACCAAAGCCTTCAAAACTTATTTCTAAGTTATGTAAAGGTTATTTAAGGTATGTTAAGAATATGTTGATGTTCCGGAGTGTTCGTTGCATTAAACTGGTTATATTTACGCATCATTGCGCGTATAACCTTCCAGAAAGCGATTTAAAGTTTGTAATCGAACAAGAATTTGATATGTGCAAAAGACACACATATTTATACAGATCCCAAGTATGAAATATGATATTTCATTGGTTTGGTATTTTTTTGATGGTCGCAGTGACACAGGTGTCACAATAATAAACAAATCCTTTAAAAGTTGGCAAAAGAGCGTGGACACATAACATCTTGAACATAAAACTAACTTCTTGAACAAAAGGCCCGCATAGCTTCCACTAATTTCCTGAAACACATGTAAGTTTAAAAATTGTCAATAAAGTTGGTGTGAATTCATACAGTTTGTATAAGTTATATTTGTATAAAGTATAGTATGTGATTGTAAGAGAAAATGTTTTGAGTTGTAATGCGTAAGGAAATCAAGATAGCTATTGTTTCGCGAGGACATTAACATATGTGACGACATAGGAAACATCCAAACCTAGGCGACTTTTATTCATCGATTCACGACTGTGACCCAAAAGCACTCTATGGCAAATGTGGGGGCCAAGAGTGAGCCTGCCAATACCTGCTAGATCTAACCTTTGCTCTTCAGTCTTAACTTAGATTAATGGTGCTTACGTATACCCTATTCATGACATGATCTAATGTATCATTCCTTTGTTTTAAATATACCATTGTACATGTATTTTCCCCAAAGTTTAGAAAACAAGAAAATGTTTAAAAGTGGGGATATGAACTCACTGGTTTGCGTCTTCAGCGTCTAACTTCACCGGTGTCTGCTTCGTAAATGACGTAACCTATAAATGTTCTACGTATGTTAATCACCTAAACTTGTAATTCACTACGTACAAGTTACCATTTGTCTTTTTGTTGTGTTTTAGATGTATATGTTTATGAATTATCAATGTATATATTTTACAATATATATAGTTTTGTATTTGTTATTTGTAATTATATATTTTTATTTCTCAAAATATATATTTGCATATGTAGAATTTGAAAACGATATATGTTAAAGATAATATATATTTTTAACTTATCCAAATATATGATACTTATATTATTTTTTTAAAATAAATATAAGTAAATTGTTAAGTAATATTTCCATTATTATTTTAGTATAAGTATACTTAGGGACGTATACTTGTATTTAAGTATAAATACTTATGTATTTTGCATTAATTGTCAAAAATCAATTATTATGATTCTTAATACTTTCCGGAATTATATTTCTTAAAAATAATATATTTTTAAGGTTTGTTTGTAATATATATATATATATATATATATATATATATATATATTGTCATGCTAGTTAAATACATATATTTATTTTTGTCATTTGTCCGATTTTGTATAATTTTCATTAATTGTAGTAGTATTATATATTTGTCCATAAATATATATATATTTGTCCAAATATTGTCTAAGTCCATGAATTTGTTAAGGAATATATTTATATAAAAATATTTTTTGGTATTTGTCAATATACCCTTTTATGGGTAATTTTGTATATATTAATTACTGTTGTAAAACAACGGCCTACTAGCGACTAGTATATGAACATAATCAAAGGAACACAGAGAGAAAGATAGAATAAAGAATTAATGTTTCAAAGGAACACCCCGACCACGTAGAACATACAAAACGTGGCGGAAACGTCGGGGAGTCTTGTAACAGAATTAATGTTTCACAACCATGGAAATTAAAGTTTCATTTTATTAATCAAACAAGCGAGTTACATTGTCTTTAAACAAGAAACAAAGAGTACATAACATAAATTAACTAGTTCTTGTCTCGTTTTAAGTCACTAAGGCACATGTCCGCCTAAGTATGTCTTGATAAGTCCTATGCATCATCTCCTGAAAACACATATGAAAATAGGTACGTCAGCATAAAAATGCCTGTGAGATACATAGGTTTTGAGAAAATAGGATTCATGACTTATGTTTGAGAAAATGTTTAGTCATGAACCTTGTAATTTGCTTTGTCTTGTAAATCATTTGAAAAACGATAAGATCAGATGATATGTATAAATAAGAGAATAATGTATGGTTAAATGAATAACCATGTAAGATGAGTTTGTATAAGATATGTTGTTTGTAAATCAATGTCTTGTGAAAAGTATGTTATTTATATAAAATGTTATATGTCTCAAACTGAAATGATTCAAATAACGCTACGACATGTAATACCATACAAACACTTATATATAGGAAGTACCAGCGGCGTATCCACCATGCTTGTATCATATTACACACGCCTCGTTACTTAATCACTTACTCAAACCAAACTACCAAAGTAAAATGTTCATGTCTAATGTAAATCATGTAATGTGTATCCAAAATGTAAGCATGTGATGAATAACAAATGTACTAAGTATGATGAACATACATAGCATGTGATGTGAAACAACTGTACTAAGTATGCAACAATAGACATACATAGCATGTGACGTGAAACAACTGTACTAAGTATGCAACAAATGGACATACATAGCATGTGACGTGAAACAACTGTACTAAGTATGCAACAAATGGACATACATAGCATGTGACGTGAAACAACTGTACTAAGTATGCAACAAATGGACATACATAGCATGTGAACTGTACTAAGTATGCAACAATAGACATACATAGCATGTGACGTGAAAAAAACTGTACTAAATATGCACACAATGGGCATACATAGCATGAAATGTAATGTAAAACAATGTACTAAGTATGCACACAATGGTCATACATAGCATAAAATGTAATGAAATCATGTACTATAAATGTACTAATGAACATAACAAGTATATGATGTGAAAACAGGAAAGCATGAAAGTAACAAGTAGGCACATGTGTTTCACCCCAAAACAGTTTGGAAAACAGTAAAAGAGGGGTCTATGTACTCACTTGAGATTGCTCAGAAGTCCTAAGATAACCACCAAGCAATGCTAGAGATCACGGATATCAAACGGCACCTAATATAGGTAACTATGTTAATAAACCGGACCTAAATCGGAGGATCGGATAGAATGAGGGTTCGTAAACCAAAAGAGTATAGAGACTCGTGTCATATGGTTTAACAAAGCCTACATACTAAATGAAACCTAACATAAGTGCTTATGACCCATTACGACCCATTAAGGTAGTTTATGCTACTTTAACGCGTCGTGCGCGCAAAAGCGCACTCGAGACGTCTAACTAGCCCTATGACAAGTGTTATATGCCTAAACATGTTACATAATCAGTTATGTGACAAAAGTTTAGGTTACATATGCTTAATTACCAATTATACATGAAAAGGGTATTCTGGTAATTTACCTAAGGCATATAAACTACCTATCATACAACTACTCAAACGATGTGACCATAGGGTATAACCTCGGAAGGTTATTCCCTATATGCTCTGGTCCTAAAGTATTTGGTCGGATCCTAATGCTCTGGTCAATGCAGAAAGTCAAACAAAGTTTGACTTTCGGACTCGGAAAGCAATAAAAGAACGAAGGAACACTTACAAAGGGTCCCCGAATGCTAACCTCGATCCAAGTAGCTCAGGTATGAAACAAAGGTTTCAACTTAGAGCTTCTCAAATCAAGATTCTTGTGGGTTTTGCAATGGCATGGGGGGGGTATTTATAGTTTTCGGAGAGCCGTTAAGATCGTTCCTCGTTAACCGTGCTTCAATCTCAACCCTCCACCTCAAAACCCTGGTTTTTGAAAACCATTAGAGCCCAAGGTATTGCCCCAAAACCATGTGCAAGGTGGAATGGACCAGATTCAAAGTTTCTGCTGTTCTGGGGACTGCTTGCGCACCGTAACACTAATAGTGTTGAGGTGCGCAAGGACCTATTTTGGCAGAATGGCAGATTTGGTCCCTGCTGTGTAATAAGCTCATTTCTGACACGTTCAAGGCCCGTTAACCCCATTTCAAAGCTCTAAAATGAAGTTAAAGTATAGGGAACTTAAAACATGCTCAAAAATATCTTGGATGTCGGTTCGTTTGGCCGTACGATTGCGTTGTTCGGTTAATTACGACGGAATGCGCATAAGCACGAAAAACGATCCAAATGGCGTGACGAATGGATTTTTCTCATGCCAAACACTAAAATAAAATATTTTAGTGGTTACATAAATTTTTGGATGTCCGGATGTATTCAGAACGTAAGTTATGCGCGAAAATGCAAACTTATGCACTTTTTGACACTTTTAGTCCCTGAATGACCCAAAAGTTTATTTTAGCACACCGAACCCCTCAAAGCCTATTTTTAAGCTATATAAAGGATATTTAAGGTGTGTTTAACTTATGGTCATGTTCCAGAATGTTCGTTACAGTTCAAATTGGCATACTTTCGTAGTTTGTCGAATTAAGTCCCTGTAAGCGATTAAACTTGATTTTGGCATACTAAAGCCTTCAAAACTTATTTCTAAGTCATGTAAAGGTTATTTAAGGTATGTTAAGACTATTTCACTATTCCGGAGTGTTCGTTGGATTAAACTGGTTATGTTTACGCATCAGAGCGCGTATAATCCTCCAGAAAGCGATTTAAAGCTTAAAATCGAACAAGAGTTGATATGTGCAAACGATACACATATTTTTACAAATCCCAAGTATGAAATACAATATTTCATTGGTTTGGCATTTGTTTGATGGTTGAAGTGACACAGGTGTCACAGTCTCCCCTACTTTAGGAAATTTCGTCCCGAAATTTAATTTTAGGAGAAACTTGTGAGGACGATGGTGATGTTTTCGATTTGAATGAACCTGATGCGTGTGAAGTGTCGTATATATTAGGTGTATATTTTAAGCCCTTTTTAACACTTATTTTAGCTAAGTTTTAAATTTATAAAACACGATATTTCACTAACACTAAACACACATATGGGCAAGTGCACCCATCGTTGAGTGTAGTATAGCGTTGGTAAGATACCGAGGTCGTCCAAGGACACAAGAGCTTTAAATACCGGTTTATCCTCAACGTCTAACCAAAACAAAAGTTTAGAAAAATGTTTTAAACTAAGAAAAATAAAACTAATTAAAATGCTGAAAATAAAAATAAAAATAAAAACAGATAGACAAGATGAATCACTTGGTTCCGACTCGTATCTAGTATAACCTTTGATTATTTCCGCACTTTTGCACATAATTAAGAGATTATCTTAGTTATTGTAGTAGGCCCCTCTTTTGAAGGTGACGTTACCCTCACCCCAGTAGTTTGAGTCAGCAGGGATACAATCCTAAAGGGGTGGATTATTGGAAGATAATGAATTAAGTTATTAATGCAGTATTGTGGTAGGCCCCGCTTTTGGCGGTGACGTTACCCTCGGCTAAGTAGTCTGAGTCAGCAGGGATACAGTCCTAAATAGCCGGGTTATAGTATTAATAGTAGTTAACTTATGAGGGGGTCAAAGAGTTTGGACCCCCGCCATCCAATACCGTGAAGTATTGAAGGAGGTCCTACTAAATTTGACCCAGGTCCATTGCAGGACCTCTAAACGCTGAACAATGGCAAGACCTTTACCAAACCGTTCCCTTAACCCCCTACCAGGTAGCCAACATACCTCTATATAGACCGTGGAGATATGAATGGTGAAAATCCTTTATTTTATATAGACAGTAAAATAATGCCAAGACACCACGGACAAACGATAAGGAAAGATCACCTTCAACATAAGTAACTAGTTATTAAAGTCATTAATACAAAACCAAATAAAAAGTGCAAAAGATTAGAAATAAAAAGTATTATACTAGACACTTTGTCTTCACCAAGTGATGTAAGAGACTTAGGCAAACATGGCCTTGATTGTCAAGAACTCTTACGATCTATCTTGGATCCCGAGATGACTCACACACTCTATGATGGACAATGGATGATGGTGGTGGATGATGGTGTTGTGATGGTGGTGGGTGGTGGATGAAGTGTGAGAGAGGTGGTGTGCCAAGGGATGGTTTGAGCTTGAGCCAAGCACTCCTATTTATAGCCTGTACAGAAGCCTGGACACGGCCCCGTGTCCGCTGGACACGGCCCCGTGTCCACCCTTTTCTCTTTCTTCATTAATACAGTTTGTCTTTATTAGCTCCACACGCCCCCGTGTCCGCTGGGCACGCCCCCGTGTCCGTCTGACACTCTCTCTCTTCATTAATTGTAATTCGCAATTACAATTAATGCGCCTGCTGTACTTTCGCCACGCCCCCGTGTCCGCTGGGCACGGCCCCGTGGTGGGCAATAGAAGCTTCTAGAGGTTTGTCTTTTGTGCCAGGGCTGACCATTCTGGACACTGCCCCATGCTCGCTGAGCACGGCCCCGTGTTGAGCTGGACACGCCCCGTGTCGAGCTGTGCACGCCCCGTGTCGAGCTGGGCACAGCCCCATGCTCAGCTGGGCACAGCCCCATGCTCAGCTTTCTTCTTGTTTTTGCTTTGGGAGATGCTGTCGAGGGGTCGGGCATGTCACGTCTTGTTCCTTTTCTTGTATTTATGTTAGATTTTGATGTCTTTTTGCTTCTTTTGTTAATTTGAGCTCATTTAATCCTGAAAATACAAAAGGAAGACAAAAGCACACTTTTTCCAACATTAGTACTAAAAAAGGGCTAGTTTTATGCCTCGATTGATGAAATTTATATGTTACATTTTGAACACATCAAATACCCCCACACTTGAATCTTTGCTTGTCCTCAAGCAAAACTCTTTATAATGTGGCTTTACACTCCCAAATGGAATTGATAGAAGAGAAGGTTTTTTGGGCTTGTCATAGAGTGCCGGGAATCCAAGATTCTTTATTAGGCTTTATTTTTATGTTATTTACAATCCTATTCGTTATGATTTATTTTGAACTTTTCATAAGAGAAATTACTTATTTGGGCATAACATGCCTCTTTAAAATTTTATTTATATACAAGTTCACATACCTCACGGGGAATCACTCAACACTCGGGCGAAGATGTATTTTTGTGAAACACTCGAGAGCGGCATGGAACTTACTCATACCATAAGCTTGCCAAGCAATCAATCCTCCTCCTTTTTAACTTATATACCTTTGTAAATATCAAGAGGACTTTTGGGTGAAGGGTTAGGCTTGGGTTAAAGGTAGGTGGTTGGGTTGGTGGTTAGTGGAAAAGGGCGAAAAGCGTAAAAAGCATCGGTTTTCGTAAGACCTCTTTTTTTTTCAATTTTTATTTTGATGAAGCCATTATTCAAACAAAGTTATTTTTGATGAACTTGCTTGTTTATTTCTTTTGCTTCATCATCAACTTTTTTTTTTTTTTTTTTTTTTTTTTTTTTTTTTGAAAAGTCATCCGAAAAACCGAGCTTGTTACTAAAACAAAGGGTTAAAAATAAAAAGGGTTTTGGTGGGTGAAAGGGTGTTTGTTTTTGGGTTAAGAAATGAAAAGGTTTAGGCTCAAAGGGGCTAACTAGGGGGATTTTTGGTAGGTAGTAAAAAAAAAAAATTAATGGTGTAGAAATAAAAAGGGTTAGTCCTAATGCCTCCATCATTTACTTACTCGGGTTTAAGTTGGTAAGGACCGGGAATGTATCGTCATGGCAAGTTCTAGATTCGTAAGAACCAAGCGGCTAGTCACACAAGAAACGAAAAATGAGCATTTAGTCTAATGATATGTAATTGTATGCTCAATAAAGGCTCAAAACTCACTTTTGTGGGAATGGGTTTTTATATGATCAAGTATATATAATCAAATTTTAACTAAGCTTGTCATGCCTTTTCATAATTTCTTATGTTGGTTCTTTTTATCACGACGCTATCGGTTGTAAATTCGTAAAACTATAACCTTTTTAGAATTTTGAAATTCCCAAGTTAAACCTAGACAAGTAAAAAAAAAATGAAATTTTTTGAAAAAATTTGGGTGATTAGCGGTTCCAATAGAGTTTTGTGTAAGGCTTGTATTTAGGACTTGCAAGATTCAAGATTTTAGCATCCCCCCCACACTTAAATTACACATTGTCCTCAATGTGTCCCAAAAATAAGTTTTTCAGTTGATTAAAATGTGTAAAAGTGGGTTAAAAACAAGATTTTATGGTACTGGGTAGCTGAACACGGGGTGGTGTTGGCTGAGCACGGCCCAGTGTCCAGGCTGCCAGTACCAAAAGTAATCAGAAGGCTGGGCACGGGGGCGTGTCCAGTGAGCACGGCCCCGTGTCCAGGTACCTGAACTGGGCATTTTCTATAGAACCTTGGGCACGGGGCGTGTTGGGGTGAGCACGGCCCCGTGGTGAACTTGCTGTAATGAAGAAAAATCGTAGGGAGGCTCTGTTTTTGTGTATGGGGTGTTGGTTCAAGCTTCCCTTATCATCCTTCACCATCCCGAGTGTGTTTTATTCCTGAAAAATAAAAACTAAACTAGAAAACATAAAGGTTAATCTAAACTAAACTACGGATAGTTCCGCGGAATGCCTCCGTGGTGCGCCACGTTTATAAGGGTCCTTGGCTAGACCCACCTTATCAGGTGGTTCTGGCTCATCTTCAATTAGGGGGTCATCATTGCCGATTGGATATTTCATTGATCGCTCAAGGTCGACACTTTTTTTGAATACCCCTAATTGAAGAGGTAGATTGTTGTACTTCCGGTTTTTCAAAGCTTCGTGAGTTTTTACAAATGGTCGTCCCAACACTAGAGGAGCGTCATCGAGGATGACAAAGTCGGTGGGGATTACCAATTGATTTGTTTGAACCAATACATCCTCAACTATACCGATTGATTTTATTACTTTCCGATTGGATAGAAAAATGGGTATTTGAAGTGGAGAAAAATCACTAATACTTAATTTTTCGAAAATGTAGTTAGGCATTATGTTAACACAAAGATCTTTATCAATTGTGACATTACTAATAAACGAATTTTGAAAGAAACATGGAACCGGTGTAATGTTAATTTCAAATGGGTCTTCTTTTATTAGCGAGGGTTGATCATTAGTTAACTTAACACTTACCGTTTCGTCAATTTTAGTGTTAGTGTTTAACTCTTTTAAAAACTTAGCATGAGTGGGTACTAAACAATGATTTTCGAAAGAAGGTGACAAGAGATTAATTTCTTCAAAATTAGACTCTTCTTGAATTTTAACATTGTCGGACTCACCTTTATCGTTGTTTAACTCATGTGTCGGTTTTTCACTTATTTGTTCTTCCATTTTTACACTTTTGGTTATCTCTTCCTTTTTTAATTCTTCTCTTGCGCGGGACTCCTCTTCCCTTGCGCGAGCTTCTTTTATACATCGATCGATAACTCTAATGTGTTCTAATATCCTATCGGTCACTTCGGTTATAGAAAAAGAATCGGAATTTTCTAAGCTTGAATCCGGTTGTTCGACCCTTTGTTCCTCATAATACTCATATGAAGTCGATGGTTCGCACCATTGTTCTTCATTGTAAGCATATGATGGATAAGGTTCGTAATTTTGTTCTTCATAATACTCATATGAGGTGGGTTGTTCACGCCAAGGTTCCTCATAATAAGCATATGAAGGTGGTGGCTCATATCTTGGTTCCTCAAAGTATGAGTATGAAGGCTCATACCTTGGTTCATCAAAATATGAGTATGAGGGAGGAGGTTCATACCTTTGGTCTTCATAGGATGTGTATGAAGTTGATGGCTCGTACCTGGGCTCCTCATAGTAGGTGTATGAATTGGATGGTTGATATGAGTGATTATTTTGAATCGAGCGTGCATTACGACAATTAGTGCAATAATTACCTCTATAACCATCCTCCTCATAGGTGTAGTTGTAACCTCCTGAGTATTGATCCATAAGAATCACTCAGCAGACCACAACTGAGTCTCGAGATCAGAAAACAAAAATAAAAGCGGAAACAGAGGCTGGACACGACCCCGTGTTCAGTGAGCACGGCCCCGTGTTCAGGATCTGTATCTGGGCGTTTTAATTAAATTTACTGATTTCGTTGAGCACGGGGCGTGTTCAGTGAGCACGGCCCGTGTTCAAGCTTCTGTTACTGGTTGTTTTTATGAAAAATATGCAGCACGGCCCCGTGTTCAGCGAGCACGGCCCGTGTTCAACCTACTGTAAATGCAAAACTAAACTAAAATGCAGAAAAACGTGGGCCCGTTTTGAAAAGGTTTTGAAAAACTGATTAGGCCGTCGATTTTAAGCTTTCCTAAAATCCTTGTGTCCCCGGCAACGGCGCCAAAAACTTGATGCGTGTGAAGTGTCGTATATATTAGGTGTATATTTTAAGCCCTTTTTAACACTTATTTTAGCCAAGTTTTAAATTTATAAAACACGATATTTCACTAACACTAAACACACATATGGGCAAGTGCACCCATCGTTGAGTGTAGTATAGCGTTGGTAAGATACCGAGGTCGTCCAAGGACACAAGAGCTTTTAATACCGGTTTATCCTCAACGTCTAACCAAAACAAAAGTTTAGAAAAATGTTTTAAACTAAGAAAAATAAAACTAATTAAAATGCTGAAAATAAAAATAAAAATAAAAACAGATAGACAAGATGAATCACTTGGTTCCGACTCGTATCTAGTATAACCTTTGATTATTTCCGCACTTTTGCACATAATTAAGAGATTATCTTAGTTATTGTAGTAGGCCCCTCTTTTGAAGGTGACGTTACCCTCACCCCAGTAGTTTGAGTCAGCAGGGATACAATCTTAAAGGGGTGGATTATTGGAAGATAATGAATTAAGTTATTAATGCAGTATTGTGGTAGGCCCCGCTTTTGGCGGTGACGTTACCCTCGGCTAAGTAGTCTGAGTCAGCAGGGATACAGTCCTAAATAGCCGGGTTATAGTATTAATAGTAGTTAACTTATGAGGGGGTCAAAGAGTTTGGACCCCCGCCATCCAATACCGTGAAGTATTGAAGGAGGTCCTACTAAATTTGACCCAGGTCCATTGCAGGACCTCTAAACGCTGAACAATGGCAAGACCTTTACCAAACCGTTCCCTTAACCCCCTACCAGGTAGCCAACATACCTCTATATAGACCGTGGAGATATGAATGGTGAAAATCCTTTATTTTATATAGACAGTAAAATAATGCCAAGACACCACGGACAAACGATAAGGAAAGATCACCTTCAACATAAGTAACTAGTTATTAAAGTCATTAATACAAAACCAAATAAAAAGTGCAAAAGATTAGAAATAAAAAGTATTATACTAGACACTTTGTCTTCACCAAGTGATGTAAGAGACTTAGGCAAACATGGCCTTGAATGTCAAGAACTCTTACGATCTATCTTGGATCCCGAGACGACTCACACACTCTATGATGGACAATGGATGATGGTGGTGGATGATGGTGTTGTGATGGTGGTGGGTGGTGGATGAAGTGTGAGAGAGGTGGTGTGCCAAGGGATGGTTTGAGCTTGAGCCAAGCACTCCTATTTAGCCTGTACAGAAGCCTGGACACGGCCCCGTGTCCACCCTTTTCTCTTTCTTCATTAATACAGTTTGTCTTTATTAGCTCCACACGCCCCCGTGTCCGCTGGGCACGCCCCCGTGTCCGTCTGACACTCTCTCTCTTCATTAATTGTAATTCGCAATTACAATTAATGCGCCTGCTGTACTTTCGCCACGCCCCCGTGTCCGCTGGGCACGGCCCCGTGGTGGGCAATAGAAGCTTCTAGAGGTTTGTCTTTTGTGCCAGGGCTGACCATTCTGGACACTGCCCCGTGCTCGCTGAGCACGGCCCCGTGTTGAGCTGGACACGCCCCGTGTCGAGCTGGGCACGCCCCGTGTCGAGCTGGGTACAGCCCCATGCTCAGCTGGGCACAGCCCCATGCTCAGCTTTCTTCTTGTTTTTGCTTTGGGAGATGCTGTCGAGGGGTCGGGCATGTCACGTCTTGTTCCTTTTCTTGTATTTATGTTAGATTTTGATGTCTTTTTCCTTCTTTTGTTAATTTGAGCTCATTTAATCCTGAAAATACAAAAGGAAGACAAAAGCACACTTTTTCCAACATTAGTACTAAAAAAGGGCTAGTTTTATGCCTCGATTGATGAAATTTATATGTTACATTTTGAACACATCAGAACCCCTTGAACCCTAAGTAGAACTCTGGGCCATGATAGGGTTCTTAGCAAAATTGTCAATCCCTCAAAGTGAAGTCCTTGTAGCAGCAAAACATGGAGTTTCAAACTATGGATAGGAGAACGTTTCCCATGAAGACTTATCATTGGAAACTTAAATTCACGATTGGGAAGTGTAAGATAAAATGACATCGGTCAAAGTCCAAGACTTCTCCCGTATCATTACTCTTGCCACTATTGGTCTTTACACATGACAAAACTTCCTGTGGTTTCTGTGCACTGAATTTCATAATTATGTAGGCCTCCATAATTACGTACTTCCTTGCACAGTCCGCACAGTTCATTTCATAATGCGTATGGGAAAAAAATCAAACGAATAATCCTGTGGTGATTTAACTTGACTGCAATAGAGTCTCTTTAACTAGGTCACCAAAGGATTAGATCAACGAACAATCTCTTCAGCTAAACTACCCAAGAGAAATATTTAACTACATCGACGCAGGATGTCTTTAACTAGATTGTCGAACCAATCTCTTCAACTAAACTACCCAAGAGGAATATTTAACTACATCGACGTAGGATGTCGTTAACTAGATTGTCGAACCAATCTCTTCAACTAAACTACCCAAGAGGAATATTTAACTACATCGACGTAGGATGTCTTTAACTAGATTATCGAACCAATCTCTTCAACTAAACTACCCAAGAGGAATATTTAACTACATCGACGTAGGATGTCTTTAACTAGATTGTCGAACCAATCTCTTCAACTATATCAACACATGTTGTCCTTAAACTTTGGAATAGTACTTTATAATCCAAGGGACTTAACTACAACGTAGAAGTCCATTAAGGATTTAAGATAGTACCTTTTTGAATATCCTACTACGAATCCCTCATACTAAGGTATGAAAGATTCTACGAGGATTTGGATAGCGAATATCCAGTGTATACAAAAACACAAAATGCATAAAAGGAAAGACAAGATGCATAAACACATAGTCACATAACCACAAAATTGTTTATCTAGATCTTTAATTTGTAAGTTTTGTTTTGTTAATTACGTACATGCATTTAAAGCACACTAGGAATCCATTTCATGGATTTCATTTGGTACTTTAAACATTAGCAAGAATCTAACTATGAAGATAGAAAGATCTTCCAAAAATTCGATTTCGTTTTCAAGAAAACGCAATATTCGAATTAAGGTACAATAATTTTTGAATATATGAAAATACCCTTAGGTACCCTATTAAGAATTTATAGTGGTACTTTGGGTATTCGTACAGAGTTGTAACTTGCGCCTTGTACTTCATTTCCTTGGAAGAAACGGGTACTTTGGATTTCTGTGGAAAACGCAAGAGATAATAAAATGGAAGAAATTACGGGGTAGTCTGTTCTTCAAGGAATACGGTTCCTTGATTGCCGGTATTGTAGAGGATATGTTGTTTATACATGCCATCACATTTGTACATTGCAATGTAAAATAAAAAAGATTTATTTATAAACAACAACAACTGTTTCATGGACCTTGACTACAAAAGAAAATAATACATAAGGCTTGATTATTTCTAAACAACATTGTCTTCTAGTTGGTCCGATGCTCATCCCTGCGCTGGATTCACATTGCAAGCTTTGGGCAATTTCTTCGGAAATGGCCCATCTCGCCACAGTTGAAGCAAGGACCTAGTGGAAGACGAGCTTGAGCAGGATTTACTTGAGGTTGGTTTGGACCACCTTGGTTTGGGGTAAATCGACAAGCATTTCCCAGGTGACCGAGTCGCCCACATGATGCACATAAACGACACTGTAGGTGAGCTAAGTGGTGTGCATTACATTTGTTGCATATCGGTGCAGTACCGGCATAAGGTTTCCTTGCAGGAGGTTGAGTTGGTTGGTTGGGTTGAGCAGCAATCGCAAAATTCTGCGAAGCCTTACGCTTCTTAGACTTCTCAGGGGATCCAGTCTGTTCATCCATGGTCTTTGATTCCTCGATTGGTTTCGATTCCTCGACCGGTTTCTCGTCACCCTTTCGGAAAAGCTTACGTTTCCTGATCTAAGATTCAGTCAAGGTTGCAGCTAGCTCAATGGCCTGCCTAACCGTAGTGGGGTTACTACCAGTAACAATGTCCTGAACTGAGTCAGGGAGACCATCAATGTATTTTTCGATCGCCTTATCCAAAGGCGTAACCATGGTAGGACACAACAGGCTCAGCTCCTCATATCGATCAGTGTAGGCTCGATGTTCACCGCTGTCTTGCTTAAGATCGTCGAATTCCCTTTCCAAGGCCCTGATCTCGTGACGAGGATAGAATTCCTTCATCATCAGTGCTCTAAGTTCTTCCCATGTTTGAGCCAGTGCCACTTCGGCACCCCTATCTCTCACCACACCGTTCCACCACGTCAAAGCTCGTTTCTCAAAGACACTAGATGCGAAATCTACCTTTCGCTCGTTTGGACATTGAACATGCCTGAAGGTGCTCTCTAGACTCTCGAACCATTGCAGAAGTGCAGTCGCTCCTTGAGACCCAGAAAACTTTGATGGCTTAGCCGAGTTGAACGTCTTGAAGCTGCAGAGGGCATTATTGTTGTTGAGAGCTTGGTGACATTGAGCAACGATGTTCGGGATCGCAGCAGTCATTTGCTGTGTAATGACAGCTGCCAGCTCTTCAATAGATACCGGGTTTTCGCGTCGTGGAGGCATTCTAAAAGGGGAAACAAGAGAGAAAACAAATGAAATGGCATTGGGTAAGAATAGGATGTTACAATTACCGACCAAAATCATGGGTGATGGTCATTTGTTTGAACCACGAAGCAAACAAACAACATAAAGGCTGAGTCAAAGCAAATAGATCCTCATAATGTATAGCGAAGACATGCTCGCCTATAAGTGGACACTCACCCCAAGAGTTCCCAAGTAAGAGTGACTGGTCCGATTATGTGGATTTGTACGAACACTCTAGCCTTAGACAGAAAACTCAGGGTACAGGCATCCACTCTTCCAGTTTGCACGTGTTCACATTATTTAGGACCCAAAACTTTTGACGAGAGTTTTGAAAACTCAAAGGGGTTCAAAACATTGTAACAGGGATCAAAACCTAGAAATCAATCATCCTAGAACAGATGATTAGTTTTCAAAGCGGTTTTGAAATTTATGTTCTTGTTGTGGTCGTCGCCTAAGGATAGGTGACGGTATTGTTTTATGACTAAACGCAAGTAAACTCGCGTTAGGGTCCTAGGAAGGTTATAGACTAGGTCAAAGTATTACTAATAACCTAATTCCTTATAACCATGGGCTCTGATACCATCTTTTCTGTCACACCCCGACCACGTAGAACATACAAAACGTGGCGGAAACGTCGGGGAGTGTTGTAACAGAATTAATGTTTCACAACCATGGAAATTAAAGTTTCGTTTTATTAATCAAACAAGCGAGTTACATTGTCTTTAAACAAGAAACAAAGCGTACATAACATAAATTAACTAGTTCTTGTCTCGTTTTAAGTCACTAAGGCACAGGTCCGCCTAAGTATGTCTTGATAAGTCCTATGCATCATCTCCTGAAAACACATGTGAAAATAGGTACGTCAGCATAAAAATTCCTGTGAGATACATAGGTTTTGAGAAAATAGGATTCATGACTTATGTTTGAGAAAATGTTTAGTCATGAACCTTGTAATTTGCTTTGTCTTGTAAATCATTTGAAAAACGATAAGATCAGATGATATGTATAAATAAGAGAATAATGTATGGTTAAATGAATAACCATGTAAGATGAGTTTGTATAAGATATGTTGTTTGTAAATCAATGTCTTGTGAAAAGTATGTTATTTATATAAAATGTTATATGTCTCAAACTGAAATGATTCAAATAACGCTACGACATGTAATACCATACAAACACTTATATATAGGAAGTACCAGCGGCGTATCCACCATGCTTGTATCATATTACACACGCCTCGTTACTTAATCACTTACTCAAACCAAACTACCAAAGTAAAATGTTCATGTCTAATGTAAATCATGTAATGTGTATCCAAAATGTAAGCATGTGATGAATAACAAATGTACTAAGTATGTTGAACATACATAGCATGTGATGTGAAACAACTGTACTAAGTATGCAACAATAGACATACATAGCATGTGACGTGAAACAACTGTACTAAGTATGCAACAAATGGACATACATAGCATGTGACGTGAAACAACTGTACTAAGTATGCAACAAATGGACATACATAGCATGTGACGTGAAACAACTGTACTAAGTATGCAACAAATGGACATACATAGCATGTGAACTGTACTAAGTATGCAACAATAGACATACATAGCATGTGACGTGAACAAAACTGTACTAAATATGCACACAATGGGCATACATAGCATGAAATGTAATGTAAAACAATGTACTAAGTATGCACACAATGGTCATACATAGCATAAAATGTAATGAAATCATGTACTATAAATGTACTAATGAACATGGCAAGTATATGATGTGAAAACAGGAAAGCATGAAAGTAACAAGTAGGCACATGTGGTTCACCCCAAAACAGTTTGGAAAACAGTAAAAGAGGGGTCTATGTACTCACTTGAGATTGCTCAGAAGTCCTAAGATAACCACCAAGCAATGCTAGAGATCACGGATATCAAACGACACCTAATATAGGTAACTATGTTAATAAACCGGACCTAAATCGGATGATCGGATAGAATGAGGGTTCGTAAACCAAAAGAGTATAGAGACTCGTGTCATATGGTTTAACAAAGCCTACATACTAAATGAAACCTAACATAAGTGCTTATGACCCATTACGACCCATTAAGGTAGTTTATGCTACTTTAACGCGTCGTGCGCGCAAAAGCGCACTCGAGACGTCTAACTAGCCCTATGACAAGTGTTATATGCCTAAACATGTTACATAATCAGTTATGTGACAAAAGTTTAGGTTACATATGCTTAATTACCAATTATACATGAAAAGGGTATTCTGGTAATTTACCTAAGGCATATAAACTACCTATCATACAACTACTCAAACGATGTGACCATAGGGTATAACCTCGGAAGGTTATTCCCTATATGCTCTGGTCCTAAAGTATTTGGTCGGATCCTAATGATCGACCAAAATGGGTCGGGTTCGAAGGTATAAGCGATTTATTAGATCGCTTACCCTTACGACCCTAGACAAGCACAAAACTAAAAGTGACGAGCTAAGCATGTTAAAACATGCTTAACTAAGTTTGAAAACAAGTTTGGTATCAAAACAAACGGTTTCGATACCTAAGAGTAGTTTGGTTACAAAATACGCATGAATGCGCATTTTGACCGAAACTACGGCTCGTCACTGAGCCTAGACAACGTGGTAATCAGTAGGCATAGTCACAAGGGACTATAACCATCGTGATTACGCTCACGTTGCGAAGTTCAAACGAACTTCGCATTGACCATAAACTGGTCAATGCAGAAAGTCAAACAAAGTTTGACTTTCGGACTCGGAAAGCAATAAAAGAACGAAGGAACACTTACAAAGGGTCCCCGAATGCTAACCTCGTTCCAAGTAGCTCAGGTATGAAACAAAGGTTTCAACTTAGAGCTTCTCAAATCAAGATTCTTGTGGGTTTTGCAATGGCATGGGGGGGGGGTATTTATAGTTTTCGGAGAGCCGTTAAGATCGTTCCTCGTTAACCGTGCTTCAATCTCAACCCTCCACCTCAAAACCCTGGTTTTTGAAAACCATTAGAGCCCAAGGTATTGCCCCAAAACCATGTGCAAGGTGGAATGGACCAGATTCAAAGTTTCTGCTATTCTGGGGACTGCTTGCGCACCGTAACACTAATAGTGTTGAGGTGCGCAAGGACCTATTTTGGCAGAATGGCAGATTTGGTCCCTGCTGTGTAATAAGCTCATTTCTGACACGTTCAAGGCCCGTTAACCCCATTTCAAAGCTCTAAAATGAAGTTAAAGTATAGGGAACTTAAAACATGCTCAAAAATATCTCGGATGTCGGTTCGTTTGGCCGTACGATTGCGTTGTTCGGTTAATTACGACGGAATGCGCATAAGCACGAAAAACGATCCAAATGGCGTGACGAATGGATTTTTCTCATGCCAAACACTAAAATAAAATATTTTAGTGGTTACATAAATTTTTGGATGTCCGGATGTATTCAGAACGTAAGTTATGCGCGAAAATGCAAACTTATGCACTTTTTGACACTTTTAGTCCCTGAATGACCCAAAAGTTTATTTTAGCACACCGAACCCCTCAAAGCCTATTTTTAATCTATATAAAGGATATTTAAGGTGTGTTTAACTTATGGTCATGTTCCAGAATGTTCGTTACAGTTCAAATTGGCATACTTTCGTAGTTTGTCGAATTAAGTCCCTGTAAGCGATTAAACTTGATTTTGGCATACTAAAGCCTTCAAAACTTATTTCTAAGTTATGTAAAGGTTATTTAAGGTATGTTAAGCCTATTTCACTATTCCGGAGTGTTCGTTGGATTAAACTGGTTATGTTTACGCATCAGAGCGCGTATAATCCTCCAGAAAGTGATTTAAAGCTTAAAATCGAACAAGAGTTGATATGTGCAAACGATACACATATTTTTACAAATCCCAAGTATGAAATACAATATTTCATTGGTTTGGAATTTTTTTGATGGTTGAAGTGACACAGGTGTCACAGTCTCCCCTACTTTAGGAAATTTCGTCCCGAAATTTAATTTTAGGAGAAACTTGTGAGGACGACGGTGATGTTTTTGATTTGAATGAAGCCCTTGAACCCTAAGTAGAACTCTGGGCCATGATAGGGTTCTTAGCAAAATTGTCAATCCCTCAAAGTGAAGTCCTTGTAGCAGCAAAACATGGAGTTTCAAACTATGGATAGGAGAACGTTTCCCATGAAGACTTATCATTGGAAACTTAAATTCACGATTGGGAAGTGTAAGATAAAATGACATCGGTCAAAGTCCAAGACTTCTCCCGTATCATTACTCTTGCCACTATTGGTCTTTACACATGACAAAACTTCCTGTGGTTTCTGTGCACTGAATTCCATAATTATGTAGGCCTCCATAATTACGTACTTCCTTGCACAGTCCGCACAGTTCATTTCATAATGCGTATGGGAAAAAAATCAAACGAATAATCCTGTGGTGATTTAACTTGACTGCAATAGAGTCTCTTTAACTAGGTCACCAAAGGATTAGATCAACGAATAATCTCTTCAGCTAAACTACCCAAGAGAAATATTTAACTACATCGACGTAGGATGTCTTTAACTAGATTGTCGAACCAATCTCTTCAACTAAACTACCCAAGAGGAATATTTAACTACATCGACGTAGGATGTCGTTAACTAGATTGTCGAACCAATCTCTTCAACTAAACTACCCAAGAGGAATATTTAACTACATCGACGTAGGATGTCTTTAACTAGATTATCGAACCAATCTCTTCAACTAAACTACCCAAGAGGAATATTTAACTACATCGACGTAGGATGTCTTTAACTAGATTGTCGAACCAATCTCTTCAACTAAACTACCCAAGAGGAATATTTAACTACATCGACGTAGGATGTCTTTAACTAGATTGTCGAACCAATCTCTTCAACTATATCAACACATGTTGTCCTTAAACTTTGGAATAGTACTTTATAATCCAAGGGACTTAACTACAACGTAGAAGTCCATTAAGGATTTAAGATAGTACCTTTTTGAATATCCTACTACGAATCCCTCATACTAAGGTATGAAAGATTCTACGAGGATTTGGATAGCGAATATCCAGTGTATACAAAAACACAAAATGCATAAAAGGAAAGACAAGATGCATAAACACATAGTCACATAACCACAAAATTGTTTATCTAGATCTTTAATTTGTAAGTTTTGTTTTGTTAATTACGTACATGCATTTAAAGCACACTAGGAATCCATTTCATGGATTTCATTTGGTACTTTAAACATTAGCAAGAATCTAACTATGAAGATAGAAAGATCTTCCAAAAATTCGATTTCGTTTTCAAGAAAACGCAATATTCGAATTAAGGTACAATAATTTTTGAATATACGAAAATATCCTTAGGTACCCTATTAAGAATTTATAGTGGTACTTTGGGTATTCGTACAGAGTTGTAACTTGCGCACCGTAACACTAATAGTGTTGAGGTGCGCAAGGACCTATTTTGGCAGAATGGCAGATTTGGTCCCTGCTGTGTAATAAGCTCATTTCTGACACGTTCAAGGCCCGTTAACCCCATTTCAAAGCTCTAAAATGAAGTTAAAGTATAGGGAACTTAAAACATGCTCAAAAATATCTCGGATGTCGGTTCGTTTGGCCGTACGATTGCGTTGTTCGGTTAATTACGACGGAATGCGCATAAGCGCGAAAAACGATCCAAATGGCGTGACGAATGGATTTTTCTCATGCCAAACACTAAAATAAAATATTTTAGTGCTTACATAAATTTTTGGATGTCCGGATGTATTCAGAACGTAAGTTATGCGCGAAAATGCAAACTTATGCACTTTTTGACACTTTTAGTCCCTGAATGACCCAAAAGTTTATTTTAGCACACCGATCCTCTCAAAGCCTATTTTTAAGCTATATAAAGGATATTTAAGGTGTGTTTAACTTATGGTCATGTTCCAGAATGTTCGTTACAGTTCAAATTGGCATACTTTCGCAGTTTGTCGAATTAAGTCCCTGTAAGCGATTAAACTTGATTTTGGCATACCAAAGCCTTCAAAACTTATTTCTAAGTTATGTAAAGGTTATTTAAGGTATGTTAAGCCTATTTCACTATTCCGGAGTGTTCGTTGGATTAAACTGGTTATGTTTACGCATCAGAGCGCGTATAACCCTCCAGAAAGCGATTTAAAGCTTAAAATCGAACAAGAGTTGATATGTGCAAACGATACACATATTTTTACAAATCCCAAGTATGAAATACAATATTTCATTGGTTTGGCATTTGTTTGATGGTTGAAGTGACACAGGTGTCACAGCATCCACCACTGGAGAATACATTTTCTCATAATCAATCATAGGTATTTGTGAAAAATTTTGTGCCACCAATTTTGACTTATATCACTTAATTTGATTTTCACATGATTCGCATAAAAGACACTTTTGTATCCAGCATTTTTTACATCTTTAGTTGTATGGACTGTTGGTCCAGAAACTTTCCATTTCATTAGAGAACTAAACTCTGCCTTATTTGCATCTTTCTGTTTTGGCCAATCATTTCTTAATATTCATTCATAGGCAGATCTTAAATCTTGATCCTCATCATTTAATCATTTTAAGCGGTACATTATATACAAAAGTATAACGACGTCGATTTTGTTTCGATTTCATACATATCTTAGACATGATACAACTTATCGATATCTCTTTATTTTCAGGTACCTGAGGTTCTTCTTGAACCATCATGTCTATTATCTCTTCAGGAGATCTTATTACTATAACCTCGACTTGACCATCTTAATTACTTGCTCCAATTTTCGAGGAATTTTATTATTGGAATCAACTAGTTTACCACGCTTTAAGCGTGCAATAGAATCATTACAAAAATATATGGTTGTCCTCTTGGGACACAAATAAAACTGGAGCATAAGCAGTTGATTATGTGACTTACTTAGTCACCCTATTTAGGTCAGTGAACTTTTCTGGTAATTTGTTCTTTAATATTGGTAAATGAATTATACTTTAAACTTCTAGTTCATAGTTTATAGTCTGAGGATCAAGATGACATGATAATTCCTTTCACTTTTCACTTTTCACTTTTCAACTGCTTGTTATCTCCCCCTAATGTTAGGAACATTCATTCATTAAAGTGAAAAACAATGAGCCATAAATGAATTTCTCACTAATGGCTTTAAGTATTCAATCATAGACGATTATTTTTACCCAACATATTCTCAAACTTTTTAAAAGTCCCATCTTTGTGCTGTGTGGTGGATGAGTTTCAATAAATGTCGCACAACCAAAATCTTTGATGAGACATCTTTGGTTCCTGACCAAAAACCACTGTATGGGGAGAACTATAACTTATCAGCTTGATGTGAATTAATGGTACTATATATAAAATTACTATTGGCTTTGTAACCAATAGTAGACTTTTAGTGATCATCTCAACAATAACGTTTATTCCAATGATCGTTAATAACTTGGGAATCAAATTCACTATTATCAAATAAATATACTAATCTGGATTAATATGCTTGCTATCACATTAGCTAAGCCACAATCACACAAGCTTCAGGTTGTGGATTTGATAACCATTTATACGATGCATCGATTTAAAACACTAAATGGTATCATGTTGGGATATGCATATCCTTTAATCGCTTCCAGAATATTTAGGTATACACACCCTCGTTTATTTTGCAAATATATAATTTCCCTTGGGAGCAAACACTACATGCTAATTATTATCTTGAAGAATCTGCCAGTTCCTTCCAGTTCTTCAATATGTTTCACATCATCATTGACTTGGTGTGGTCTAACCAGCCATGCCAATTAAGTAAATAATCATGATACATAAACTTCTAGTTTACGATCGTATGTGTAGTAGTTGCATTATGCGAGAGAACAACGTGTTATCATTGCAAACTTTGTGTTATCTAATTTTTATCCTTTTTCACATTTTGTTCTCGTATAATCACTACCATAATTTGCCACTTATAGTGGTCAATCTCATTATGACCATTATTACAATTCTGAACTTGGCTATCATATCATTCTGATATGGTCAATCTCATTATCAACTTGGCTATCATAACACTTCTGATGACCGATCTCATTATAATTTCTAATTGTCGATCTCATTAGCAACATGACCATCATTGCATTTTTCTCAATGATAACAATGATCAATATATATTCATTTCATGGATCAAAGTAAAACCAAACAAGTTTCGTTATTTTATCAGACATGCGGATATACAGTTACTTCAAACCTTTCTTACCCTTTTAATGATATTGCTACCTCAGAAGCATATTTGAGCTTTGACAAACAAAATTTGTTTTTATCTGATTTTCTCTTATAAATAAACTTTTCTTCACATAACATCAATTGAGAAGTAATCATATGTCCGAGTTATATAATATTATCGGTCTGACAGCTTACGGTCTTTCATAACTTGATAATGAGATGCGTGAGTATTTAAGAATAGTTGTACTCTTTCATGATAGTAATAATAGATCATAACTTTGGTTTAGTTGTTTTCTCCATATCATTTTTATAAATAAATTATAGCATACCAAATATAAGGGCATATTATAAAATCAAACTTTACAATATATAACATTATATAATGTCACCATATTAAGATGCCTTGCCCATCCACTACAAACAAATATATATTATACAAAAAATCTAATTTAAGTTCCACATATAAGAAAAATATTGATTATATATTATAGAGTTATTATCTTCTAACACATGTTTATAATAAAAAGTTTAATAATATATATTATATAAACTGGTCGTTCTTAACGATGCTACAATTCAGATATGAACAAATTTCACATGATAATATCAACAATATAACTTACATACTAAGTAAATTATATATAAATCAATATAAAAAACAGAAGATAAGCTCACAAACTTAAACTGTTATTTGCAATTTTCTATTAATTAGTTGCAAATTGATGGACTAATTACCATCAGTTTAATATATAATTTATTACATTATTTAGAGCCAAATACACTATCACCAAATTTTATTATAATGTTTTATAGTTTAAGAAATACTTATATTGTAACCGTTTAACCTTTTCAAATATTTATTACAAGTAATATCAGGAAAACTAATAATAAATCATGATCATATCAATAGTACTAGAGTTCATAACATACACAAGTTATGATTATTCTTTAAAGAATCGAATAACTATGATTATTGTGAAAAATAAGACAACAATATTTAATAACTAAAACAACTCAATTTTAGTATCTTTAATTATAATAAATTCACTTTTTTCCTTTAATCTTTGTTCGGTTATTATTTTATTCCAATCACTAACCCTAGCCACGGACATCACCCCAAAACATATATATATCTATATATGATTTCGTTTAAAATGTGAATAACAATAATAATTAGAAACTGAATTAGATGGAATGCATGACTTTGTAATTAATGAAATCAAAATATTCATCTAGTGAATATGAACTTTATATATCCATAAAGTTATTTAACTAATCAACTAACATAAAATATCTCATAAAATTAAGAACTTAATTTAATCTAAATAATCAATAAAATGACACTCTAATTTTATAAAGTTCAAAATCATATTTAATAAAACTAATTAAATCAAAATTCATTGGCAAAAAGAGCTCCCTAGTAAACTTATGAAGATGAAATAATGGAATGTTCTTTTAATCAGATGTTCACTTTTATATTTCATCCTTGTATTTTGAAAAAAATCAACATCACAGGAAACAACCATCGATCACAAACATTATGAAAAGTATTCAATCCAAACAATATTAAATCTTACTAAATACCAATTATTTTTCGTTCTAATATATATTTTCTTTCATTATCTATACGCATTTACCTTTTATAATTAAAGTTTGAAAACCCATAAATGAAGATACAATATAGTACACGATGCTAAGGTTTATATGAAATTTTAATTCTTTTCTCAAATTCATAGAATTATAAGTGTTATTATTCACATTTACTTGAGGAAAAAGTAAATGGCTCAAAGGAGAAATTTATAGCACCGATATTTAGGAATCTTAATTACTATGTGTTCATGATGTTTCTATGAGATAAACTAAGGAAAGAAGACATACCATTGATCTGGTTTGTCTTTGGTATCCAGATCTTGGATTAAGATGCCGAACATTGTGTGACGAACGAGGCATACATTCATCGGGTGGTGCGGTGGCGGCTATAATCTCTAGCAGGGTTTTGAAAAGAGCATTGTCGTGCTGATAACGTGTTGTAAAACAACGGCCTACTAGCGACTAGTATATGAACATAATCAAAGGAACACAAAGAGAAAGATAGAATAAAGAATTATTATTCATTGAGATGTGTACATGCAATATAAAGAACCTCTATATATAGTGTTCTTACATTAATACAACGAACATGAAGAGACGGGAGTTAGAATGTGGATAGTCACCATAATATAACTTATTTATAACAGTTACAAATATTTTCTTGTGTATTTTTATGTGTATTTTGGTGTTTATACTCCTTTGGAGTATTTAGTGTATTTTAAGTTCCTAAACATACACTAATATATATTACACATAATATACACATAGCACATAATTTTTGTGACCACTAAATATATATATTTTTCCTAAAAATATACATACTTATAGTTGTTAATTCTTGAGGAAAACTTTATTTTCTTAACTTGTATTTTGTATAAAAATTAGGGAAAACCTTTATTAAATATCCTTGAACAATTTTTGTAGAAAAAGTTTCACCAAACTTTATATTTTTCTACATGTCAAAATTTTATATAAATTTTGACATAGTTTCCCCTAAAAGTGGAGGTTTTCTCATGTTTTAAAACATGTGTTTATTTTCTTTTAAATCACCAAAATTCAAGATTCAACAATTTTCACAAATAATCATTACTAATATCATCATACTTTATCATGTGATGAACTTGAAATTTCACAAATATGTGTAGTAACTCAGATCCATGCACTAAACACATAGATCTACTTAAATCAAGGCTTCTTTGTAAAATTGATCATCCATGATTTTAGTGGTTTCATGATTATGAGAAATCCATTTTAAAAGCATTTTCAAGCTCACTTTAAAGGTCTTCAAGTTCATCATCATGTGTTCTTCATGGATCTTTCAAGATCCATGCTTAAACTTGTTAGATCTAAGCTTCTAACGAGCTTACATGTGATGGATCTAAATAAAAACACAAGATCAACAACAACAACAACTTCTTAACATACATCAAACAACACTAAAAACACTTGTTTTTCTTTAGATTATGTTAGATCTTCATGTGTTCATCTTTTAAAGTTTAGATTTCTTGATGGTGTAACTTGTACATACTACTAACATGAAGTAAAATGGAGTTTATGATGCTTACCACTAGCTCTTGTTGCTAGGGAAGTGACAAGAACAAGATGAAGAAGAAAAGTGATGAAGAAGTGGTGGTTAAAAGTGGGTCGAAAGTCCTTTCGAATTAGAGAAACGTGCTTTGGCCTATAGGTAAGATACTCTCGTCGAGGAGCGATTAACGGTATCTTACCCTTCCAGTTACTACACGTCTCTAATTGATTGAAACAATTGGGACTTTGTCGAGACTGAAAATCGAGGAATGGGACTTAATCGACAAGATGCGGGTTTCACCCCTAACTTGACAATTTCGTAGCCTAATGTGGTTGGTACTCTTCGGGTCAAAATCAAATTTCGACACTTTGATGAGGGTCCACTAGAGTTTGAATTGGAAATTTACCATTAAGACGTGGATTTCACTCCTAGCTTAATGGTGTAATTTCATGCAAAATAGAATTAAGCGGAATGAGAGTCGTTTACCAAATTGTAGGTTTCACGCCTATTTTGGTAAACTAGTGGGAAACCCGCGTGTTGCGGTGGAGTCGACAATACGAGGCGGGAACATAATTCAAACATTAAAACGACAAAGAATCATATGTTCGCTACTAAAGTTTTCTTATTGTATGTATTATTTTGACCCGATCATTTATCTAGACAGTCAAATGTTTACACTTCTATCTGCTTGTGGTGATAAATATTTCCCATCTTCTCTATCTAGATCCAGTTGCAACGAGAATTCATACCGATCATTTATCTAGACAGTCAAATGTTTACATAAAAAAAATCCCAAATGAGATCACTGATTTAGCGATTAGCCTTCTGCTATAATGATCCCCATTGTAAAAGCAAGAATTAACATAAATGTGTTTAGCATTGAGTACAAAACGACAAATATCATACGTTGAACTTGAATCAAACTCAAAAGTCATTATATATACAACAAAATAAAGCTATTATTATGACTGACTAACCTTCACCATAGTGTCTCGCATGAAATCATATTCGAAACATTTTAACTGGAGTTGAAGAACAGGTGGGAAAACGATGAACATGAGGCCCTTCTTTACATCCTGAAAGCTCATATTAGATAGTTTATTAGTAGGTGGTAATGATAATAATGTAGTTCAACATGATATTTATAACACATGTTGTTCAGCATCCAACCTGTAACCCATGTTGTTCAGCATGATATTTGTTGTCACCTTCAAGCCTTTCTACTTCAACATACTTGTCAAATGAGGCATACACATCTCGGCAACCTTTGACATTAAGCTAAAGATCTGACACAGTATATAGATTAGTAAGAAATCAGAAGTCCATACAAAAATTGCCATTCTTAACATTTAAGTGAGATTTTTACCATAAAAAGACTCCTTTCTTTTTGATTTGTAGTAAGCATTTATACATTCAATATAAGTCATATGGTGTCCTTCAAATAACTGCTGAATCGTACCCTCCACAACTGTTCCCTGTCACAAGAAAAAAGTGTACAAAAGTATATATATTCATTTATCAAGAATAAACAATATTCAAGTTTGGTAACTAAAAAATAACTCTATACCTTCATTTTGTCTTCAAGTTTCTCACATAAAACTTGATTTAGTTCTTGAACATCATGTTGCATAAAAGAATCATATGTATCCCAACCAAAAGACTTGGTCAACTCCTTTGTGGCTACACTTGTGTCACTATACTGAAGCTTATAAAATAAACTTTGTAAAGCAAGAGGAATGCTCCCTGATGGTATATCATTTTCAGTTGTTGGCATGTGATACACGGCCTGAATAAACAAGGTATGATATAAACGTTTTTCATCAAATCTTATATGTGATTAACTGATTGATTGATAATTGATTGTAGTAAGATTACCAACCTTTCTGAAATAAGGTATATGGTATAATGTCCGTAGCAGGGAGTTCATATAGCAAGTAGCACCTTGGTTTTTAAGGCCAACGTAACCAGTCTCCTTCTTTGAATCATGTGACTAGTAGTCAACAACCTTCCGGACAGTCACATCAGCTTCAACTAAGCATGTGTCGTTCAGAAGATATCCTTTGCTAGGAAATCATAAAGTTCGCTAAGAGGTATAAATGAAGTGAAACCCCAATCTCTCTCTCGTTAATTAAACCGATGTCGGGTATCTGTGGGATGAAGATATGACCAAATATCAATATATTACATGCCAAGCGATGTAGAATATAAAAGAACAAAAGATAATAATAAAATAAAACAAACTATGAAGTGAGAAATTCTGAAATAATAATAATAATTATTATTATGTTCTTGAATATTACAACATGCCACTGACTGGTAATAAATTGATAAGATGTATAATAGTAGGAATGCCCGCGCGTTGCGGCAGGTGCGTCTATTGTGACACCCGGCTTTTCAGGCCGTACCGTACAATAGTAATTTGCGTAGTGAACATGTAAAATGGTTGTTTGTGACTGATTGTGATATTTATGTATGATATTTGATGTGTTGGTAAATTCAGATGTATATAAAAATTATGTTGGCAACGATAAAACAAACGCTTATCGCGTAACGATTAAAATGCGAAACGAACGTCGGTGACCACGCGATACTGCGCGAATTAGACAAAATACTGTCAACACAGCCAGTCAAGGCAACTGGCAATTATTTCAGTAATAATTTTAAGTGATTATTTTTATAGAATGATAAAAATAATTTAAAACGCACTAAAATGGGATTAAAATGCTAGATAAAAATACCCGGTAATCAGTAAAATACCTGTTTTTAATCCTAAATCCATATATATATGAGTATATATACATATTGTATGTGAGAGGGGGTGATTGTGGCGGTACCATGGCAGCCCACATTCTCTTGATTCATGCAATAAGGACACTTGTCCATTCTAGAGATGATAAATAATGATTATCTCTTGTTCATGCATCCATACTCTCTCATAATTCCAAGAACTCACCTCAAAAACTTCATCCTCTCTCTCTCTCTTGCATATTCTCGGCCGAACACCCCCATAATACACCAACATTTCATTTTCAAATCCAAATCATGAAGATTCAAGGGCTTTATATGGTGATTTCAAGCTTGTAAGGAAGTTTGGAGGTGATTTCAAGTAGATTCAAGCAAGAACAAGGCCCTAAATCATCATCTTTATCAAAAACCCACTAAAAATCTTGAAGGTATAACATAGTTTCTTTAAACATTGTTCTTGATTCATAAGTGATAAAGAAGATAGTGAAAGTTTCTCTTGATTCTTGAATCTAAACTTAAATTTGAAACTACAAAGAATGAGATTTCAAATAAAATAAAAATGGGTGTATGCATGTATGTATATATGGCTGAATATGTGTGTATGTATATGTATAAATTGTATTTTGATTCTTGATGAAAGAGTTCTTGATTATTTGTTTTCTTGAAAAATATGATAATTGAAGGAATTTTTAGATATCATACAAGAATGTTCTAAAAGATCTAAGATTTGAAAGTGATGTGTTGAAAAGTGAAATTTGGGAAGTATATGTATGTATAAATTTCGTGTATATGTGTGTATATATGTATGCATGCATGTGAAATTGTTATACAATCTTAAAAGTGAAAGATCTAAGTATGAATAAACATGAATGATTTGGATGATTATGGTGATATGTGTGATATTTGTAAGAATATGATGTTAGTAAATTTTTTTGAGCATGATTAGTTCATAAGTGATGAAGATGATGAAGTATGAGTGCATTAGATGCACATATGTGAACTTACATGATGATGTAAAGGCATGAAATGACCATATGAATATGATTTCATAAAAAACAGATTTAATCAGAATATAAACACTAAAATAAAGTTATTTTAAAGTGTTTAGTGACATATAACTTTATCATGATGTTTGCTAGCCTTGCATGTCGTACTTGGTGCTTTAAAAGTTGTAAAATACGTGAAATCGCATGATTTATGTGACTTACACAAAAACTGCACTAACCTGATTATAACCACTATTTTAATTAGTAAATAACATGTATTATGTTAAAATATCAAGTCGTTTTGAGTTGGGATTATTATAGTAACGTTTAACGCAAAACTATGCGTTAAAACGGTCAAAATCGGCTTTTCGAGTGATTTTTATAAAACTGATTTAGATCAGTATGTAAACTGATATTTTTAGTTTAAAAATGAGTATTTTAACTAATTTTAAGTTTACTTGGTGTTGGTTGGTCATACGTGACTTCCGACGCCCGAAAATGTTACCGAATCACTAAAATACGCATTTTTCAATGAACACTAGTATGGGTAATTTTTGGGTGAACCTTATGTGTTAAGATGTGTTATGTGATATAAACATGTGAATGTGAAAATATGTTAAGTTTTTAACATGATATTAGAAATTTAGCTTATGCATGTATGCTTGTGCGTTTTGTGCGGTCGAAACGGTAAAAATCGCGTTAAACGTGAAACTTGTTTGTCTAGCATGAAATTTGATACATATGAGATATCTTATGTATATTTTCTTTAAAAATGACAAAATAGATAAGTTAACAAGATTTCGCGAGTTTCAATGATAAATTTTGTGAACGTTTATGTATATATATTACGACGCGCAAATCGTAGATATATTGCGTATAAACGGGAGTGTTAACGGATTTACACAATAATGGTCACCAATAAAATCGTTCAAGTTGCAAAATCATAAATATATATATATATATATATATATATATGGACTCATATATTTATATATTAACGTGCCAACATAATCAAAAATAATAACTTTTCGAGAAAATCTCAAAGTTATGTGACAATTCTAAGAAAACAGAGAAACTTAGGATTTTTGTGATGAATATTGATTTAAAAATCATTCCTATATATATATTAGGACGTGTAGAAATCAATCTCTGGGATTGCGCTATTTAAAATACGCACCCAAAGGTGAGTGTCACTAAACCCCTCTTTTTACTGCTTTGTATATATTTTGGGGGTAGAAAACGCCAATAAAAGGGTTTAATAATGTTTTTGGATTAAAACATACCTTTTTATAAAAATATGCATATATATTTTCGTTGAAAATATATGGAGTTTGATAAATCATACGTTTCGAGTTAAAACATTTTGACGAATAAATGTTTGGAGGACATTGGGATGATACGGTGTTTCAGAGGAGAAACAGACCATAAAGTTGGGACGGATGCCGGCCTGGTCTCAAGGGTGGGGATTCAGGGGATTCGTACAACTTCGTGTATTAAATTTGTCATATTAGTAGGATATATATATTGTACGTGAGGCAGACATCATATTGGTCTCAAAGTGGACCCTGCGCCCATGATGTCGTTTAATCATTTAAGTATTGCACGCGAGGAATTGTTGGTAGATCTATCGGGTTGACAACCCCGTCATGACCGGTCGCCCCCTGTCAAGTCAAACGATGAATTGATATTATGTTTATTGTCTAGCTTTGATTATCCCTGCATGGTAAATATATAGTTCGTATTGTCTAGCTGACGTACGAGTTTGAAAGTTGATGCTATGAATTTAATATACAAAACCTGGGTAAGAGCTTTATTGTCGGGTTTTTGAACTGCGACGGATGACCCATGGATTTTATTAAGGAAGTAAAATGGACTTTCTAAAAATTATATGGATGTTTTAAAATAAACACATAATCAGAAAGTTTTCCTTTGGGATGAATTGTTTGAATGTGAATATGTGAACTCACCTTCCTTTGTGTTGACACTTGATTTTAACGTGTTCTACAGGTACTTGAGTTCGGCTTCGAGAATCATGGCGTATCTTGTGTTTGATGATGCATGTTGTGTTATTTGAAAATGTTGGACAACTTTTAAACTTTCTGGGACGTTTGTAATAAGAACCGTGAGGATCAAGACAACTTAACTTATGTGGTTGTGTCGTGGTTTTTAAAATGTAATGTTTAATAACTTATGTTTTAAAATAAGTCGAAATGTCCAACAAATGAATGCATCGTTCAACAAGATATAAATGGGCACCAACTTCCGTCACCACTACGTTTAATATTCCACTGCGACGTTTTTGGGGTGTGACATAAGTTGGTATCAGAGCCAATGGTTGTCAGCAAACTAGATGTTTTCGGGAGAAAACACTAAACTTCAACCGAAGAATTTTGAGATGTGAAGTCCAAAATTCTCGAAGCCAAGATTTTAAATAAACATAGAAAATTTTTATCATGTATGAAAACCATTACGTGTGTATGTGCATACGTGATTTTCTGTATATTTTGCCTTATGTGTTACTGTTCATTTTGATTATGCATTTACTTGTACGATTATATATGTGTCACAGATGTCGCACGAACACGAGGTCATCGAGATCCACGACTCAGGTTACGAGCCAGATTTTGAGACTTCACCCAGACCTATGCTACCAGAGACACCTATCACGGCTCCACAGATGGTTGGTACTACCGAGCTTACCTCCTTTTTCCATGTCGACCCTGCTGCTTTTGCCAGTCAGGTAGACCCCCGATACGCTTTCACTAGCAATGGGTGGATAGATGTTGTACCTCTCTCAATCCATGAGATGGGACGATCATCTGGTATTGTACCAGTTATCGATGACGTGATTAGGGGTGTCCCTACTGTCGGAGGATCTCCTAGTATCGCACAAGTGGTGGACGCCACTATTGTCACGGCTCGACCGTTAGAGCCATCAGTCGTCCCACCTGCTGCTGTGGTCGAGCCTATTGCTGAGATCCCTCCGCCCATTTTGTCTGAGTCTTCTTTGCCTGTCTTAGAGTCACGCACTTCTTCTATGCCGCTGTTAGTCTATTATCATCGTAGGAAGAGGGTTAGGCCGGCTGGAGATATCGCATCTACGTCATGTGCTGAGACAGTATCTGCTTCCAAGAAGCAGAAAAGAGATAGGGTAGACCGATATTGCCACTCCGATCAACAGCTCGCCGCACTGCGCAGAGACCTAGACTCAGCCAAAGGAAAGGCGAAGTACCTTGAGGGACAAATGGATGAGCACGAGGATTTGAAGGTTATAGACGATATTGCGAGAGATGAGATGCATTGGAGGATAGTGGATTTAGAGAAACTTGTCCAGGAGATGTTAGAGTCTCTAGGTTTGAAGCGTTGATGTTCGTTGTTGTTTGTTTGTTTCGTTGTTGTTTATTTGATGGGTTGTATTGTTAGACATTTTTGATGCTCTTTTGTTTGAGGCTTGCGTGCCAGTTTCATTTTTGGATATTATATGGGAATTTTGTGTGAACTTGTTATGGATGTCGATGTAGACATGCCAAGGATAGTCATTTTGTACTGAAAACGAGTTTAAATAATTTCTATAATAAATATCGATGATTTACTTTTGGTTTAAAAATTTTTCTCATTAATATATGGATATTATACATGCGCAATGTTTGGTCCACTAACATTTAATGATTGAATTATTTCTGGTTATCTTCTTATGTGGATATTATTGTTGTAATAATAGAAACGACGAAATGCCGCCAAAAGCAAGACAGGGTACTGGATTACCTACCACACCGGAAGAGTTGGCTCAACTCATAGCCCAACACGTTAATACTGCCATGGAACAGCTCAATGCTAACCAAAATGACGGTCAGGGACTTGGACGTGGTGCACACGGGCAAGGTTTTGGTGGGGCACATAATGGAAATCCTCCAGGTAAAATATGATCGGAAAGTTTTAGTAGTTCATGTGTTACGATATCATTGGAATGTATTCCTGATTTCCATTAACATTATTGAACAGTGCACGGATGTACATATAAAACATTCCAGGGCTGTAAGCCACGATCATTTACTGGTGCTGAAGGACCCTTAGACATCACTCGATGGGTAGAGAAGATGGAATCTGTCATGGCAATCAGTGGTTGTGCTGCTGATCAACGGGTGAGATATGCTTCTTGTTCTTTTCTTGATGAAGCACTGTCCTGGTGGAACTCGCAAGTTCAAATTTTGGGTGAAGACGCTGCCTACAGTCTGACCTGGAATGAACTTAAAGAAATGTTCCTGAAAGAGTACTGCCCGTGCAATGAAATTCAGAAAATCGAGACCGACTTCTGGAACCTAACCATGGAAGGTCTGAACATTAGAGCTTACACTTCTCGTTTTAACGACTTGGCGAGGTTAGTTCCATGAATGGTTACTCCCGAATATGTAAAGGTAGAAAGGTATATTTGGGGATTGTCGCCACGAATTTGCAGTATGGTTACATCCGCGAAACCTACTACCTACCTAGAGGCTACTAGATTGGCGAAATCATTAGCCGATGACGCTGCTCGCAAAAGTGGTCTTGATAAAAAAGAGGAAACCGGGAAGTCATCGGGCAAGGCCAAAGCAGACGCGAAATCTGAACGGTCGGGGCGTTCTGAGACTAAGAATGAAGATTCGAAGAAACGCAAGTCCGAGAGCTCGAGGAAGGAAACTGAAGAGAAGCGCGACATGAAACGCAGTTTGAGGAAGGCGTATGTAGCCAGTTCTAGAAAGGATAGTGCCAGAGATAGCCGAGGTGGTTCTAGGGGGAAGACTCGTAAGGAAGGGCAGAAGAAATGTAACAGATGCGGATGAAATGGACATATTTCCCGCGAGTGTTATGCCAAAAGTACTCTGGAAGGAACGAGGCTTGAAGGATGCTTTCAGTTCGGGGAACAGGGACATTTCAAGAAGGATTGTCCTAAGGCGGGAGGTCAGAATGCCAGGGGTAGAGCGTTTAAGCTAAACGCTGGGAAGGCACGTGACGATCCTGCTGTTGTCACTGGTATGTTTTTTTATCAATGACCATTCTGCGTTCGTACTTTTTGATACCGGAGCTGACTTGAGTTTTGTCTCGAAAAACTTTGAACCATTTTGTGTTCACCTACAAGTAAGGTAAATAAGAAGTACTTGATAGAACTAGCAAATAGTAAACTGATAGAAACTAGCGAAGTCATTCGCGACTGTAGTATTCAGTTAGACGGTCATAAGTTTAGTATCGATTTACTACCAGTGGAGTTGGGAAGCTTCGATGTAGTTGTGGGGATGGATTGGTTGTCCAAGAACAAAGCGGAGATTGTTTGCTCGGAGAAGCAAGTGCGAATACCTCATCCTGGTGGTGGCGAAGCGATAGTTGTCCATGGAGATCGATCCAGTCGTGTGTCGAGTGTTGTCAGTGTTATGAAGATGCTCAAGATGTTGCGGAAAGGTTATCCTGCATTCTTAGTTAACGTGGTGGATACAGAGGCCGAATGTAGGAAGATCGAAGAGATTCCTATTGTTCGTGACTATCCAGAAGTTTTTCCTGAAGACTTACCTGGATTACCCCCTGCGAGACAGATCGAGTTCCGAATCGATCTGGTACCTGGTGCTGCACCGATTGCAAAATCTCCTTATAGATTGGCACCGTCTAAAATGAAAGAAATGTCGAACCAGCTTCAAGAGCTACTAGACAAAGGTTTCATTCGACCGAGTTTTTCGCCATGGGGTGCACCTGTCTTATTCGTGAAGAAGAAGGATGGATCCTTCAGGACGTGTATAGATTACAGGGAGCTGAACAAGTTGACTATCAAGAATCGGTATCCTTTTCCGAGGATTGACGATTTGTTCGATCAGCTTCATGGATCCAGCTACTACTCGAAGATAGATCTGCGTTCAGGGTATCATCAGTTGAAGGTTGCTGACGAAGATATTCCGAAGACAGCCTTTCGAACAGGATATGGCCATTACGAGTTCCTAGTCATGCCTTTTGGCCTAACTAATGCACCAGCTGTGTTCATGGATCTCATGAACAGGGTATGCAAACCCTACTTGGATAAATTCGTGATAGTATGCATCGATGATATACTTATTTATTCGCGAACCAAAGAAGATCATGAAATCATTTGAGGTTGATTTTGGAGTTATTGAAGGAAGAAAAGTTGTATGCCAAGTTCTCTAAATGTGAGTTCTGGATTCGAGAAGTTCATTTTCTCGGACATGGCATAAACGAGAAAGGTATACATGTAGATCCGTCTAAGATTGAAGCAATTAAGAATTGGGAAGCGCCAAAGACTCCGTCGGAGGTGCGACAATTCTTAGGGCTTGCTGGGTACTATCGGAGATTCATCGAGAACTTCTCCAGAATAGCGCAACCGTTGATGCTATTAACCCAGAAGGAGAGGAAGTTTGATTGGACGGAGAAGCAAGAGGAAGCTTTTCAGTCGTTGAAGGAAAGCTCAGCAGGGCACCCATTCTTTCCTTTCCTGAGGGAAGTAATGATTTCATTGTTTACTGTGATGCTTCACGTTTGGGCCTTGGATGCGTTCTAATGCAAAGAGACAAAGTGATAGCCTATGCATCTAGACAATTGAAAGTACACGAGAAGAACTACACAACACATGATTTGGAGCTTGGAGCTATTGTGTTTGCCCTGAAGATCTGGAGACACTATTTGTATGGCACGAAATGTATGATATACACGGACCATAAGAGCCTCCAGCACATTCTCGATTAGAAGGAGCTCAACATGCGACAACGACGTTGGGTAGAGTTACTCAACGATTATGAGTATGATATCCGTTATCACCCAGGGAAAGCAAACGTTGTTGCAGATGCGCTCAGCAGGAAGGAATGGGAAAAGCCTCTACGTGTGCGTGCTTTGGGTTTGACCATACAGACGAGTTTGACCGATCAAATTCGTGATGCACAACGAGAAGCTTTGAAAGATGAAGGTTTGAGAAGCGAAGGTTTGAAGGGCATGGAATGTAAACTGATACCAAAAGCGGATGTAGTAATGTACTTCATGAACCGAGTCTGGGTTCCGCTTAGAGGTAACCTCCGTGAATTGGTTATGAACGAAGCTCATAAATCCAAGTATTCCATTCACCCAGGTTCTACCAAAATGTATCAGGACATTAAGGAGTTTTACTGGTGGCCGAAGATGAAGAGAGACATTGCGGCCTATGTGAGTAAATGTCTGACGTGCTCTAAGGTTAAAAGCTGAGCATCAGAAGCCGTCTGGGCTTCTGTAGCAACCAGAGATTCCTAAGTGGAAGTGGGAACATCTTACGATGGACTTTATCACCAAGTTACCCCGTACGTCGCGTGGACACAATATGATTTGGGTAATTGTGGATCGATTGACAAAGTCTGCTCATTTCTTGGCGCTTAAGGAAACAGACAGTACGGAGAAGATATCGCAGTTATACCTTAATGAGATTGTAGCCTGTCATGGAGTACCATTGTCAATGATTTCGGATACAGACGGACGATTTGACTCCAGATTTTGGCGATCTCTTCAAAAATCGCTGGGTTCTCGTTTGGATATGAGTATTGCATATCATCCTCAAACGGATGGTCAGAGCAAGAGGACCATTCAGACGTTAGAGGATTTGCTGAGAGCGTGTGTGATTGATTTCGGTGGAAGTTGGGATACTCATTTGCCTTTGGCAGAGTTTTCTTACAACAATAGTTACCACGCTAGCATAAAGGCCGCTCCGTTTGAAGCCCTGTATGGAAGGAAGTGTCGATCACCGCTCTGTTGGGCTGAAGTTGGCGAGAAGCATTTTACCGGACCCGAGCTTATCCAGGAGACTACGGACAAAGTCATCCAGGTCAAGAATAGGTTAAAGGCTGCCGCAGATCGACAGAAGAGTTATGCAGATAACTGAAGGAAACCGCTGGAGTTTCAAGCCGGCGATAGAGTCATGTTGAAGGTATCGCCATGGAAGGGCGTTGCAAGGTTTGGGAAAGGGGGAAAGTTGAGCCCGCGTTATATAGGTCCTTTCGAAATCGCATCTCGAGTTGGACCAGTCGCGTATAGGCTCAAGTTGCCACAAGAACTGAGTGGAGTTCATAACGTATTTCATGTCTCCAACCTGAAAAAGTGTCTGTCCGATGAGACACTAATTATACCCCATAGAGAGGTTCGAGTGGACGATAAACTGGGGTTTATCGAAGAACCAGTGGAGGTTCTGGATTGGAAAACCCAGAAGCTTAGGAGGAGTAGGATTAAGTTGGTCAAAGTCCGCTGGAATTCTAAGCGTGGACCCGAGTTCACCTGGGAGCGATAGGACGAAATGCAACAGAAATATCCTCATCTCTTCCCACTTAGTGCGAAAACGAAACCTGTGAATAGAATTTCGGGGACGAAATTTCCTAAACAGGGGGATACTGTGACACCCGGCTTTTCAGGTCATACCGTACAATAGTAATCTGTGTAGTGAACATGTAAAACGGCTGTTTGTGACTGATTGTGATATTTATGTATGATATTTGATGTGTTGGTAAATTCAGATGTATATAAAAATTACGTTCGCAACGATAAAACAAACGCTTATCGCGTAACGATTAAAATGCGAAACGAACGTCGGTGACCACCCGATCAGTGTTAAAATCCTAAAAATAGTCTGTTATGATTAGAGTAATAATTTTAATCATATCCGTGAGGAAAAATAAATTAAAACGCTAAGAAACTCTATTTTTCGAGTTTGAGCGCGTACCGCGCGATGCTGCGCGAATTAGACAAAATACTGTCAACCCAGCCAGTCAAGGCAACTGGTAATTATTTCAGTAACAATTTTAAGTGATTATTTTTATATAATGATAAAAATAATTTAAAACGCACTAAAACGGGATTAAAACGCTAGATAAAATACCCGGTAATCAGTAAAATACCTGCTTTTAATCCTAAATCTCTCTCTCTCTCTCTATATATATATATATATATATATATGAGTATAGATACGTATTGTATGTGAGAGGGGGTGAATGTGGCGGCACCATGGCAGCCCACATTCTCTTGATTCATGCAATAAGAACACTTGTACATTCTAGAGATGATAAATAATGATTATCTCTTGTTCATGCATCCATACTCTCTCATAATTCCAAGAACTCAACTCAAAAACTTCATCCTCTCTCTCTCTTGCATATTCTCGGCCAAACACCCCCATAACACACCAACATTTCATTTTCAAATCCAAATCATGAAGATTCAAGGGCTTTATATGGTGATTTCAAGCTTGTAAGGAAGTTTGGAGGTGATTTCAAGTAGATTCAAGCAAGAACAAGGCCCTAAATCATCATCTTTATAAAAAACCCACTAAAAATCTTGAAGGTATAACATAGTTTCTTTAAACATTGTTCTTGATTCATAAGTGATAAAGAAGATAGTGAAAGTTTCTCTTTATTCTTGAATCTAAACATAAATTTGAAACTACAAAGAATGAGATTTCAAATAAAATAAAAATGGGTGTATGCATGTATGTATATATGGCAGAATATATGTGTATGTATATGTATAAATTGTATTTTGATTCTTGATGAAAGAGTTTTTGATTATTTGTTTTCTTGAAAAATATGATAATTGAAGGAATTTTTAGATATCATACAAGAATGTTCTAAAAGATCTAAGATTTGAAAGTGATGTGTTGAAAAGTGAAATTTTGGAAGTATATGTATGTATAAATTTCATGTATATGTGTGTATATATGTATGCACGCATGCGAAAATTGTTATACAATCTTAAAAGTGAAAGATCTAAGTATGAATAAACATGAATGATTTGGATGATTATGGTGATATGTGTGATATTTGTAAGAATATGATGTTAGTAAATTTTTTTGAGCATGATTAGATCATAAGTGGTGAAGATGATGAAGTATGAGTGCATTAGATGCACATATGTGAACTTACATGATGATGTAAAGGCATGGAATGACCATATGAATATGTTTTCATAAAAAACAGATTTAATCAGAATATAAACACTAAAATAAATTTAAAGTGTTTAGTGACATATAACTTTATCATGATGTTTGCTAGCCTTGCATGCCGTACTTGGTGCTTTAAAAGTTGTAAAATACGTGAAATCGCATGATTTATGTGACTTACACAAAAACTGCACTAACCTCATTATAACCACTATTTTAATCAGTAAATAACATTTATTATGTTAAAATATCAAGTCGTTTCGAGTTGGGATGATTATAGTAACGTTTAACGCAAAACTATGCGTTAAAACGGTCAAAATCGGCTTTTCGAGTGATTTTTATAAAACTGATTTAGATCAGTAAGTAAACTGATATTTTTAGTTTAAAAATGAGTACCTTAACTAATTTTAAGTTTACTTGGTGTTTGGTTTGTCATACGTGACTTCCGACGCCCGAAAATGTTACCGAATCGCTAAAATACGCATTTTTCAATGAACACTAGTATGGGTAATTTTTGGGTGAACCTTATGTGTTAAGATGTGTTATGTGATATAAACATGTGAATGTGAAAATATGTTAAGTTTTTAACATGATATTAGAAATTTAGCTTATGCATGTATGCTTGTGCGTTTTGTGCGGTCGAAACGGTAAAAATCGCGTTAAACGTGAAACTTGTTTGTCGAGCATGAAATTTGATACATATGAGATATCGTATGTATATTTGCTTTAAAAATGACAAAATAGATAAGTTAACAAGATTTCGCGTGTTTCAATGATAAATTTAATGAACGTTTATGTATATATATTACGACGCGCAAATCGTAGATATATTGCGTATAAACGGGAGTGTTAACGGATTTACACAATAATGGTCACCAATAAAATCGTTCAAGTCGTAAGATCATAAAAATATATATATATATGGACTCATATATTTATATATTAACGTGCCAACATAATCGAAAATAATTGCTTTTCAAGAAAATCTCAAAGTTATGTGACAATTCTAAGAAAACAGAGAAACTTAGGATTTTTGTGATGAATATTGATTTAAAAATCGTTCCTATATATATATATATTAGGACGTGTAGAAATCAATCTCTGGGATTGCGCTATTTAAAATATGCACCTAAAGGTGAGTGTCACTAAACCCCTATTTTTACTGCTTTGTATATATTTTGGGGGTAGAACACGCCAATAAAAGGGTTTAATTATGTTTTTGGATTAAAACATACCTTTTTATAAAAATATACATATATATTTTCGTTGAAAATATATGGAGTTTGATAAATCATACGTTTCGAGTTAAAACGTTTTAATGAATAAATGTTTGGAGGACATTGGGATGATACGGTGTTTCCGAGGAGAAACAGACCTTAAAGTTGGGACGGATGCCGGCCTGGTCTCAAGGGAGGGGATTCAGGGGATTCGTACAACTTCGTGTATTAAATTTGTCATATTAGTAGGATATATATATTGTACGTGAGGCAGACATCATGTTGGTCTCAATGTGGACCCTGCGCCCATGATGTCGTTTAATCATTTAAGTATTGCACGCGAGGAATTGTTGGTAGATCTATCGGGTTGACAATCCCGTCATGACCGGTCGCCCCGTGTCAAGTCAAACGACGAATTGATATTATGTTTATTGTCTAGATTTGATTATCCCTGCATGGTAAATATATAGTTCGTATTGTCTAGCTGACGTACGAGTTTGAAAGTTGATGCTATGAATTTAATATACAAAACCTGGGTAAGAGCTTTATTGTCGGGTTTTTGAACTGCGACGGATGACCCATGGATTTTATTAAGGAAGTAAAATGGACTTTCTAAAAATTATATGGATGTTTTAAAATAAACACATAATCAGAAATTTTTCCTTTGGGATGAATTGTTTGAATGTGAATATGTGAACTCACCTTCCTTTGTGTTGACACTTGATTTTAACGTGTTCTACAGGTACTTGAGTTCGGCTTCGAGAATCATGGCGTATCTTGTGTTTGATGATGCAAGTTGTGTTATTTGAAAATGTTGGACAACTTTTAAACTTTCTGGGACGTTTGTAATAAGAACCGTGAGGATCAAGACAACTTAACTTATGTGGTTGTGTCGTGGTTTTTAAAATGTAATGTTTAATAACTTATGTTTTAAAATAAGTCGAAATGTCCAACAAATGAATGCATCGTTCAACAAGATATAAATGGGCACCAACTTCCATCACCACTACGTTTAATATTCCGCTGCGACGTTTTTGGGGTGTGACATCTATTTCGTTTTTCCAAATAAATCTCCTAAAAGTTCTCATTCTCTTATATATCAAAAACACCTTTACATGAATCAAGAAGATAGTTTGAATCACTGTTTCCGAGACAAGTACATCAATCAAAAAAATAATGAACATTTTTAACATCAAAACCATTTTTATAAAAGAAGCTACCAGACATGTTTGTTATATAACCAAAAAAAAAAAAACCAAAAAAAAAAAAACAAACATGGGTATAAAAGTACTATTGAGGAACATACATTTATTGTATATGAGTATATAACCCTGAGTCGCCTTCGAAACTACATCCAACAAAAATAGTCAAGAAAATGCAATAGAAAAACATGTGATGGAACTATATGTTCTTTTTATCGGTGATTACAAAATGTTAATTAATTTCGATATTAATAAAGTGGGGAACCCTTTATGTGGCGAAGTTGACAATATCTCTATAACACATAGTTGTGTATAAGTATGACTAAAAACTCTCAAACAAAGTTCGTCTAGATAGCATAAAATAAACTCGCACTTAGCGACATAATGAATTGCTAAAGTAAGTAAACCAACAATAATATACGCATATCAACAAAGAACTAAAAACATGGGAAAAATTGGGGGTGTGAACAGTAGTTAAAGAAAGTGAGGGGTTGGTTGGTACAATAGCCCATCATGTGATCACATATTATCTGTAAAGTTATATCCGTAGTTTGGACAATTATCAAACATGGTCTGCCCTTCATAGTAGATCCTTGGTGCTACAATTGATTGCTTAGCCAACTATACTATATATCAAGTGGCCTTCTTTGTACCATGAGGTGAGTCAAAATTGACTCAAGAAACAACATATATGAAATAAACACCATCTTTAAATGTCAAGATAATCATAACAAATTAACATACAATTCAAGATCAGATCATCAGAGAAAAACGCATCCCTTAATTATCTCAACAATTTATAAAGATCATATGATGATTGTGCAGGCACAGTACGATGAGCCGGATCATTAAAAAAAGCATAAAAAACAGTTCTACACACGTAAAAACCAAAAAACAAGAACCTCACATTATACGGATCATTAATTATAAACACAATACATCTTGCTAATCATACACACACCAGATAATCACATTCCAGTAACTAACTACACATCAATCCACAATCAAATCCAATGGCGGAAATTCTATACCATTCGTATAAACAAGTACCTGTAAAGTCGTCTTTTATGTGATGTAGCAGGAGCCTAGTTAAAACAGGGAGAAAGTAAAAATGATCAAACCTTCTTTCAAATCTATGAGGTGTTTAAGGACATGAAGATAGCCATTATTGGTGTTTTCCCACCTGGTTCAAAAGGGAAAAAATCGTCTTTAACATGTCAAATTATTTAAGAAAAAGCTTTCACTAGAGTCACTTGTCTATAATTTCGCAAAAAATATAAGAGAAGGCAATCAATACCAATGAAATTGAAGCATATCCAAAGAAGCAACATCCATTCTCTTTGGTGAAATATCATTTTTTTTCCTAACGTAGCTGAAAGAAAAGGAAATTCATAAGATTAGATCACTTAATTTCTCGAAATCAGTGTTCAATTTCATCATCAAGTTGCAACCCCATAAAAGGTGTTACTTTTAGGATTACCTGACGTCCTGACCGAATCAAATGTGACCTGCAATGACTTTTAGGGTTGAAGAAGCAAGACCTGGCTAGAGCCTTTGTGGTGTAACCCTCCCACGTCCTCTACACACACGCTCTCTACAGGTTAACATATTACCTTTCTGCCTAAATCTATCAAAGCTTGCAATGTACTCTTAGCAATCTCAATGTCAGTTGACACGACAAAAAAACCTGAAAAATACAACAATAAAACCATTTATGAACAATAAAAAAAAAGAATAATGGTTAACCCAATGGGAAACAACGAATAAACATTAGCATAACCAAGTGCATCTTTCCCCTCATAACTCTTGCTTCCCTATAACCAAAAGAAGTGAAGTTAATATAAATTCAGGTTCCCTAATATTAATGAAGTGAACAGAATGAAATCATGAAAAAAAGAGTACTTTAAGCTTTCCAAATCAGCTTCCCTAAACACCAGTTGCAAAAAGCAAAACAATGAAACTTGTAAATTAAATTCACCTTTATGGTTGGTGATCAACGAGTATTTTGGGCATTCCAAGAACTCAAAGAAGTCAACATAGAATAAAATTAGCTTCATCAAAACTTAAATTAAAATTAACTTACAGAGTGATGCATAGTATTTTACAGGGATGCATAGTATTTTAGGGTTTCTAAATCAACTTCCCTAAAATTGAAAGAAAGAAACAGAAGAATCGGATTATTGAAGCAATATAGAACTAAAGAAGTACTTTCCGACTATGATGAACCAAATCGAACCTGGACATAAAGCAGTAGACATCGTGTGTTGCAGGTGATGGAGAGGAACGAGATGCCGAATGAAGATTCCATTGGAGATAGGGCTTGTCAATGAGCAGATTTGAAGCGTCTAGAGTAAATGGGACGTCTTAATAACCGAGGACGGAGATTCATTCGCCAAATCCCCAGTAAATGAACTGTCATATTCAATTTCAATCATCTAAACACATTATGGTACAACTTGTATACATTGAATTGAGGGCAAAATTGGGATAAGATGATCAAAGAACAGGGAAGAAGGCATGACTCTTCATCTGCCGTCTGAAAATTTCAAGGTGAAATTACATGTCAGTACATAGGAGATATATTATATAGCATTATAGATTATAGATTCGTCTTGTTTGTTTTACGAGTGTCTTCAAGTCTTCAAAAGTGTATTTGTGTTAGCCTTAGAAAAAGCATGTAAGTTTGAAAGACCAAAAGAAGAATAGATAAGAAGCAAATAAGGTAGAATGCAAGTAGTTTTAAATGACAAATAAGAATCAAAGTTCCTAAACTATAGACTAGGCAAAGCAATTCCTACTTTTCCTAATTCCCTATAGTTATGGCTCTGATACCAATTTATCACACCCCAACCGATGGCGGAAACATCGGGATTAGAAGAATAAATTGCTCAAAACAGCATAACACTATGTGACAATATAATTTAAATTCGATTTCATAGCAATACTAAAAATTGTCATACAAAAATCCAAATAAGAACAACATTGTTTCAACATAACATCAAAAATAATAGTTTAATCTAGGTGTGTATCTAAGTCCACCTAAATCTCGTTTCTTCACTTAGCATCATCTCATCTATCAACCTGCAACATGTATTAAAATATATCAACAAAAAGTTGGTGAGTATACAAGTTTTCATACATAGCATAATATAGAATAAAAATGTTTAACGGCTCATATCCAACATGAAATACAATATGCAAGTTACTAATATGCTAAAATGGTGTACTATATGTTCAAACCCAAGTATACAACGTGTTAATTTTGCGTATCCCAAAGAATAACGGGAGGTTAACATGTTTAACTTAACAATACCCCAAGACTAATGGTCGGTGCGTTAATCCTATAGCGCTATAATTGTTAAGGTAGGCTAGCAAAGTTAATGAGCATATATCGACACAAAAAGTTTACATAGCATACAAGTATAACAAGCATTACATAGTTTCATGTTAAGCATGGATAGAGATTAAAACAGTTTAAGTGTTGCGTGATTTGTATAACATACATGATACACCCAAAGTGTGAAAAGTAAAATGGGATCGAGTATACTCACGGTTTTGCAAGCTTTCCACTTGGTAAATCCGCGAGAGTTATTGGTTTATTACGATGGAACATCGTCTCCTTCTACACGAAGAAACATAGGTGTGTGAGTATTGGAAGTTTAACGGGGGATTAAAGATTCGGAGTTTAAAATGTATGAAAATAGACATATGAGAAACTAATCATCCATCACATGATACTTATTTTGACACTATGAAACTCAAAAGAGTTTAAATGTTTTCATGGGTCAAAATGCCCATTAGAATCGTAACAAGTACTATGGTCTTTAGATGATGTAACCTAATACTTTGACAAATAACCACTAGGTTATCATCAAGGGTTTGGTTACTTAGATAATATATAGGTATTATATAGTATATATCATAGTTTAAGTCCAATCAGGTATTACAATAACATCATACAAGTCATGCATGAGGTAGGAAGATAAATCTTCCATTTAGGTACCTCTTTGGTATTCACCACTACACATGTTGTCATAGACAACAAGGAGGGTCAAGGATATACAATAAAGAATGAAATAACTACAACTAATTTAAGAAAAGATCAAGTGATGTATGGATTTGCAAGTAGGATAGCCCAAGCTAACCTTATAATCACACAATCTTCAAGTTCTAAGCTTGTTCATCACTTGTGGGTTAAAACCCCATCAAAACAGAATGTTTGTGAGGATTAAACCTCTGGATTTACATCTCACAACCTTGTTTTTAAGCTCACCTAATCTTAGACTTGATAATGAGCATAAGGACATAGGAATGTGTTGAGAAATCTCAATTTAAAGTGTGTTAAACAAGTGTTTATACAAAATCAGAAAGTTTATTGCACTTTGGAGCCTTTTATGGTTATGTTCTATCCTTGGTTTTCCGTGGAAAACCTGTGGAAACATACCTAAGGTTGTTCCAAGTGATTAGAAAGAAGAATCAATGAAAAAGAAAGAGTAGAAGTGAACTTATGCTCACTTTAGTAACTTGTGACGAATCTGTCTTTGCTTCTGTTTTTTAGCTGATTTGAGAGTGATTCGAGAGTGTTTAAGTGAGTTGCAAAGTGGAAAACGTGTGGAGGAGGCTTGGGTTTTATAGGGGATGAATTAGGGTTAAGGTTGGTGAGTAATTAATGAAAGAAACACAAAACATAACATTCTGCCCAATCCCGTAGTTGTTGTGCTTTTTCTGCGGATCCAGCCGCCTCGCGGGCCACGAGCGGGTAGAGGGGAGGGGGTCGCGACTGGTGAGTGGCCCCACTTCTTAAATTTGTTGATTTTTTTACATAAGTGCCCCTGTACTTTCATATTTGATGTTTTAGGGCATTTTCAAGGTGTTTTAAGCACAAGAATCATACTTAAGGGTATTTAGTGTAATTAAATCATACCACAAATATAAAACAAGTGTAAACTAGTAGGTTTGTCGAGATTAAGTAACGTATTTGCATAAATTGAGTATATGAATCATGTGTTTGCAAGTTTGACATATTTTGACCAAATTGTGAATAAAGTGTCACGTGTTTAATCAATCCAAATGCATGAACATGTATGAAATGTGTATAACATGAATATAAAGAATTAGAACTTTCATTATGATCCAAGTCTTGGATTTTACAATGATTACAAGGAAAAGACGAATACAAGAGTACAAGACTTCCAAAAATAGAAATACAACGACGCTTTCTAATTGTGGAAAGTACGAAAAAGCAGGGCGTTACACTCAAGGCGTCGCTACCACGTTCGCCTTTCCTGGATAGTACCTAATCTCAAAATCATAATCATTTAACAACTCAACCCATCGTCGTTGACGCATATTTAATTCCTTCTGGTTAAATATGTGCTGAAGGCTTTTGTGATCCGTGAAGATAGTACACCGAGTACCATAAAGATAATGCCGCCAAATCTTCAAAGCGAATACCATCGCGCCTAACTCTAGGTCATGAGTAGTGTTGTTCTTCTCATGAACTTTCAACTGACGTGATACATAGGCGATGACCTTTTGTCGTTGCATAAGCATGCAACCCAAACCATGACGCAAAGCGTCACAGTATACCACGAAGTCATCGGTACCTTCAGGCAGTGATAAGATTGGTGCATCGCATAGCTTATCCTTGAGAAGTTGAAATGCTTCCTCTTATTTTTCTCCCCAGTCAAACTTCTTGTCTTTTTGCGTGAGGGAGGTCAGCGGTTGAGCAATTTTTGAAAAATTCTCAATAAATCTTCGTTAGTAGCCAGCTAATCCCAGAAATTGTTGTACTCCAGTTGGAGTTTTGGGCGCTTCCCAATTCTTAATTGCTTCTATCTTCGATGGATCTACATGAATGCCATTTTCGTTCACAACATGCCCAAGGAACTGTACTTCGCGAATCCAGAATTCGCACTTAGAGAACTTCGCGTAAAGCTTTTATTTCTTTAATAGTTCCAGAACGGTCCTCAGATGTTGCTTATGCTCACCCTTCATTCGCGAATAAATCAGAATATCATCGATAAATACTGTCACAAATTTATCTATATATGGTTTGCATACGCGATTCATCAAATCCATAAAAACTGTCGGTGCGTTCGTCAATCCAAATGGCATAACAAGGAACTCGTAGTGCCCATAACGAGTCCTGAACGTTGTCTTTGGTATGTTTTCCTCTTGAATCCTCAATTAATGATAGCCAGACCTGAGGTCTATCTTAGAGTAGAAGCTTGATCCTTGTGACTGGTCAAATAAATCGTCAATCCTCGGTAGTGGATACCGATTCTTGACCGTGAGTTTATTCAACTCTCGATAATCAATACACATCCTGAATGTTCCATCCTTTTTCTTTACGAACAATACTGGAGCTCCCCAAGGCGAGAAGCTTGGTCTAATGAATCCTTTATCCAACAACTCTTGAAGTTGCGTGGATAATTCTTGCATCTCGGATGGCACAAGTCGATAAGGTGCCTTGGCCACGAGCGTAACTCCCGAACGAAATCAATGTGAAATTCGACTTGTCATTATGGAGGTAATCCCAGCAAGTCTTCGGGGAAGACTTCGGGGAAATCCTTCACCCCAGGAATATCTTCAAGCTTCGACTCCTCAACCTTCTTGTCAACCACGTGCGCCAAAAAGGCAACACATCCTTTTCGCAAACATTTCTGAGCCTTCATACAATTGATGATTCGCATGTTTTTCCCCGTGTACTATGAGTGTTTCCTCATTCTCCTGAGGGATACGAATGATCTTCTCGTGGCAAACAACCTCAGCTCTATTCTTGGATAGCCAATCCATGCCAACCACAACATCAAAGCTACCCAACTGGACGGGTAAGAGGTCGATGTTAAACTTACATTCGCCAAGTTCCAACAAACACCCTTTTACGACTTCTCCCGATTCAACAAGTTTACCATCGGCTAATTCTATCGAATAAGGTATGTCTGACCTATTAGACTCAACTCCAAGCATATTTTTAAATTCCACAGACATGAAACTAAAATCAGCACCAGTGTCAAACGGTATGGATGCAAAGTGATTGTTAACGAAAAACGTACCGGTGATCACGTTAGGGTCTTCGCGGGCGTTCCTTGCTCCTATGACAAATGGTCGACCTTGAGCATTGTTCTCTTTCGGGCAGTCCTTCTTGTAATGTTCCTTACTACCACAGCTATAACATCCTTGATTACGTCCATTTCCATTCCTATTTCGATTACCAGCACCGTTGCCATTACCATTACCATTACCGTTCCCATTTCCATTTCCATTACCAGCACCATTACCATTGCGGTTCCCATTACCATTGCCAGTTCCACCTCCGTTTCCTTTTCCCCAACAATTCTCAGTACGGTGACCCAATTTTCCACATTTATCACCCTTTGGCACATAGCAAGCACCTAGATGGTAGTACTTACACTTGTCACATTTGGGCAGATTGCCTCGGTACTTCTTGACTCCGGTATCGTTTGCAGCAGCAAACGTCTTCGCCTCTCGGGGTGGATTAGTGTCATGTTTCTTGTTGTTGTTGGAGTTTTTGTTGTTGTTGGAGTTTTTGTTGTTGTTGCGGGTTGCTTGATTGAGGCTCGAGTGTTTCCTTTTCTTATCGCCAGAAGACTCAACATGTGTTTTCATTTTCTCAGGTATCTTTAACGACAACTTCTTCTTCATTCTAATGGCATCTTCGGTGAGGCTGACTGCCAGAGTTACAGCCTGTGTAATTGTCACAGGGTTTGCCGATGTCACCATGCTACGAATCTCAGGAGCCAATCCCCAAATATAGCGCTCAATGCGCTTGAATTAAGGAGTCACGAGATAGGGGATTACACGTGAGAGATCATGAAACCTTTGAGTGTACCCTACGATGTCCGCACCAACCATGGACAAGTTCCAGAACTCAGTTTCTAGCTTATACAGTTCGGCTCATGAACAGTACTTTTCCCTCATTCTTTCCTTCAAATCATCCCATGACATACCATATGTCACATCATCACCCAATGTATGCACTTGCAAGTTCCACCACGTAAGGGCCTCATCCACAAACAGCCCGGTAGCGAAAGTAACTTGTTGATCCACAGTACACTTGCTCATTCGGATCGTGGAATCAGTCTTTTCTATCCAGAAAGCCACTGCACCTCCAGTGCCATCGTAGTTCAATGGCAGTCTAAGAATTGCTTATAGGTGCATCCTGGAATTCAAACAACCGATTCATGAATGAGCAAACAATGAAACAATGATCCATTCACGAGTTTCATTAAATTGTAGCAAATCAACTCAATGTTGCCTTGGTTAAGGTTTCCGCCAGATGAATCTCCATGAGCGTGACTGCCTGAACCTCCCATGCCGTCATTGTGCTCAGCACGGTTCGCCTCGTACTGGGCAATGGCTTCAGAATCCTCTCCTCGAGCAGAGAGTTAAGCTCTTTAGCAGTCCTTGGCATGATCGGGGGAGGGGGTTGATCTGATCCCCTAGTGTTCATCATTCTTCTGGGAGGCATGATCTTCCAAATCATAACACAAATATAATTAGACGTTTATTAAATAACCACCATTCTTTTTATTAACTAAATAATAAAAGAATATATATATATATATATATATATATATATATACAACCAAACAATCCACCAAACATATAAATCAATTCATACAAGCAAATAGGCATGCATAAAAAGATAAATAATAATGTGTCATAAAGATAATCACCGAGTTTTTATATATCAAGACAACTTGTTAGATGATTGTTTGTAAAGGAAACAAAAATGCATATGGGCTACATCACCCAATCAATACAAGCTCAATACATAAAATGGCAAAATATCTTCCTTCACATTAGCGATCTTGGTCTTCAAGTTGTCTTCAAAACTCGGCTTCAATCTTCATATCCCAAAAACGGACTACTCTGTACAAAAGTACCTGCAAAGAAACCTAATGTGTTGGGGGAGATGGTGGGGGTGTAGGAAAAGCTAGGCTGCAGAGGTGGGCTGCCTCCTCCTCGAGCTCGTAAACTCGGCGAAGCAAAAAGCTCACCTGCTGCTCAAGTACCAGGACTCGAGCAGCTAAGCCATCAGCTAGTACGTGGGCAGGTGGTGGTGGTGATGCCAGTGGTGAAGATGGTGGTGGTGGTGTGATTGGCAGTGGGTAGTCTGGTGGGGGTGGCTGTCTAGCGTCAGGCTCCTTCTCGAGGTCGTAGATCCTTCGGCACAGGATCTCAACCTAGAGCTGGATAGATTGTAGGATATCGTCTCGGGTATAGCCAAAATGATGTGAGGGATGGTATGGGTCAGATGATGGCATCATATGTGGTGGTGATGGTGGAAATGGTCGAGATGGCTGATGGTGTAGGCTCATCTCATGAGGTGGGATGTGGGGATGTCCAAAGGGCTCTCCCTCGTCAGTGGGGTGAGTGTGTGGTCCGACCGACGCAAACCGCACTCGTCGTATCCAACTAGCAGGTCCAACAAGGATGGGTGGCGGTGAGGACTCGTCATTGGTTGTGTGTACGAGGGTATGTGGAGGTGTAGCTGTGGGAGTGGAAGTAGGTGTAGGGGTGACTGGTGCAGGTGACATAGCATCATCATTTGCAGGGTACGCCTCTAAGCCTACGGCCCGAAGTGCAGATGAGGTCACTGACTCCCTAGAGTCAGCGTCAGAGTCAAGGTCAGAATCAGAAGAAATGTCAACAACAGTTACAACGGGCGATGCTACCTCTAAAATAGTGACGTCAAAAACCTCTCCATCACCGAGGTCCTTGTCAGGATGGTCAACATGGAATACTGGGATCTCGTCGACGTCTAAGTCTATGAAAAACGGCCAATCCTCAGCGGGAATCGCAACGAGTGGGATAGCATGAATAGGTATGGGCTCAACAATATGCTCACCATCGGGGTGTCCGATGATAAGATGATCATGGATAGGTAGGGGTAGAGCAATCACGTCATCCGCCTGGAGGATGTCGTCGTCACCAAATTCGGGTAGAGCAAATGGCTGTAAGTCATCTAAATCCTCTTCGTCAGACATGAGATCAAGATCAGGATCGGAGTCAGTATCGGAGGTGAAGACCTCCGCTACTGGTGCCACCTCATCGTCAGAGACGAGTGCCATGGGATCATGCTCATCTGATAAGTTGCTGGTTTCTCATGATGACATGTAACATAAAAGTCATGACATATGTACATATATTAATTATTATTACTTAATATATATATATATATATATATAATTACACAGAATGACACAAGTAGTACGTATATTTAGTTTAAGTTATCCTATTTGTATCGTGTGGACTAATTTAAGTTCCTACGTCTACTCTTGTGTAGTCTATGTCACGTAATCATCCTTGCTTTGTTTTTGAAACATGAATTTATGTAGTGGAGTGGGATGTTTTATGCAATGAAATTTTCTTGTTTTTGCAAAAATCATTTTATGAGAGGATCCTAAGGATTGTAGACTAGATTCGAGAAAGAATCCTGGTTCACTACAATCGAAGCTCTGATACCAATCTGTCACACCCCTTTCATAGGCGGAAGCGCAAGGTGTGATCGTGATTGATTCTCATTGCATACAATAGGTAAACATAATACATGATATAAAACAAACTCGAATTTGCCATTCAATGTTTCAACATCCAAAATATAAGTCAAGTTAAGAGTTTACATCTCATCAAAATACAACTTTTTAAAAAGTTTACAACATAGTTCCAAATTTAAATAATCAAGGTTTTGTTTCCTATAGCACCACAAGAAGGCGGGATATAATAAACAAATCCTTCAAAAGTTGGCAAAGGAGCATGGACACATAACATGTTGAACATAAAACTAACTTCTTGAACAAAAGGCCCGCATAGCTTCCACTAATTTCCTAAAACACATGTAAGTTTAAAAATTGTCAACAAAGTTGGTGTGAATTCATGCAATTTGTATAAAACGTATGAGTTATATATATATATGTATATATATATAAAGTATGGTATGTAACTGTAAGAGAAAATGTTTTGAGTTGTAATGCGTAAGAAAATCTAGATCGCTAATGTTTCGCGAGGACATTAACATGTGTGACGACATAGGAAGCATCCAAACCTATGCGACTTTTATTCATCGATTCACAACTGTGACCCAAAAGCACTCGATGGCAAATGTGGAGGCCAAGAGTGAGGTTGCCAATACCTGCTAGATCTAACCTTTGCTCTTCGGTCTAAACTTAGATTAATGGTGCTTACGTATACCCTATTCGTGATATGATCTAATGTATCATTCCTTCGTTTTAAACATAACACTGTACATGTATTTTCCCCAAACTTTAGAAAACAAGAAAATGTTTAAAAGTGGGGACATGAACTCAGTGGTTTGCGTCTTCAGCATCTAACTTCACCGGTGTCTGCTTCGTAAATGACGTAACCTATAAATGTTCTACGTATATTAATCACCTAAACTTGTAATTCACAACGTAAGTTACCATTTGTCTTATGTATTTGTTGTGTTTTAGATGTATATGTTCATGAATTATCAATATATATTTTACAATATATATATAGTTTTGTATTTGTTATTTGTAATTATATATATTTTTATTTCCCAAAATATATATTTGCATATGTAGAATTTGAAAACGATATATGTTAAAGATAATGTATATTTTTAACTTATCTAAATATATGATACTTATATTATTTTTTTCAAAATAAATATAAGTAAATTGTTAAATAATATTTCCAATCTTATTTTAGTATAAGTATACTTAGGGAAGTATACTTGTATTTAAGTATAAATACTTATGTATTTGCATTAATTGTCAAAAATCAATTATTATGATTTTTAATACTTTCCGGAATTATATTTCTTAAAAATAATATATTTTTAAGGTTTGTTTGTAATATGTGTGTGTATATATATATATATATATATATATATATAGTCATGCTAGTTAAATACATATATTTATTTTTGTCACTTGTCCGATTTTGTATAATTTTCATTAATTGTAGTAGTTATATATATTTGTCCATATATATATATATATATATGTGTGTCCAAATATTGTCCAAGTCCATGAATTTGTTAAGGAATATATTTATATAAATATATTTTTTTTTGGTATTTGTCCATATACCCTTTTACGGGTAATTTAGTATATATTAATTATAAATTTTTCATTGTGTATTTTGGTGTTTATACTCCTATGGAGTATTTAGTGTATTTTAAGTTCCTAAACATACACTAATATATATTACACATAATATACACATAACACATAATTTTTGTGACAACTACATATATATATATTTTTTCTAAAAGTATACATACTTATACTTGTTTAATTCTTGAGGAAAACTTTATTTTCTTAATTTGTATTTTGTATAAAAATTAGGGAAAACCTTTATTAAATATCCTTGAACAATTTTTGTAGAAAAAGTTTCACCAAACTTTATATTTTTTTAAGTGTCAAAATTTTATAAAAAAATTGACATAGTTTCCCCTAAAAATGGAGGTTTTCCCATGTTTTAAAACATGTGTTTATTTTCTTTTAAATCACCAAAATTCAAGATTTAATAATTTTCACAAATAATAATAATTAATATAATCATACTTTATCATGTAATGAACTTGAAATTTCACAATATGTGTAGTAACTTAGATCCATGCACTAAACACATAGATGTACTTAAATCAAGTCATCTTTGTAAACTTTAGTAAACTTTAATGAAACTTTATTTTGTAAAATTGATCATCCATGAGTTTAGTGGTTTCATGATTATGAGAAATCCATTTTAAAAGCATTTTCAAGCTCACTTTAAAGATCTTCAAGTTCATCATCATGTGTTCTTCATGGATCTTTCAAGATCCATGCTTAAACTTGTTAGATCTAAGTGTCACACCCCAACCGATGGCGGAAACATCAGGGCATGGCACTGAGCGAAACAGATTGTCCAGAAGTTTCTATAACAATTTCATTAACAATCAATTTAAAATAACATGTCCCATACCATGTCTCAAAAGATAATTCAATTATTACAGACAAAAATCTAGGCAAATAGTTCTGTTCTGACAACTCAGATTTCATTTGTACAGACAACTATTTGTTGGCCTCTAAGACCTTATTCTAGCCTCGATTTCCTAGCAGATAAACATCCTAAGCACCTGTCACATACGTTAAAATAAAAGTCAATACACATAGTGTAAAGATGAGCATACAAGTTTGATAATAGCATATAGAGTTCGAAAGCGTTACGCATAACCAGCACGTACACAGAGTGAAATGAGGCATGTTAGTTATCGACATGAACCTATCGATACCAATGACTGCGGGTTGACTGCCCAAGGCAGTTCGTAATACATGATCACCACTGTAATCCATGCAAATAATTGTACTTAACAACCCCCGAGTGAACGGGTGCTGAGTCTAAACTAATAGTACTATCGTTGCTAAGGCAGGTAGACAACATTCCATGTGTAAACATAACAAACAAGCATTCATTAAGTCACGTATAACATGCGGTAACGGTTAGCGTTTAAATAGTATTGAGTAGTGTGTTCGATGTGATTTAGTATAAGTAACGTATGTAACACCCAAAAGTGTGTAAAGCAAAAAGAGATCGAGTATACTCACAGCGATGATGGATTGAAGGGAGCGCTAGAGAGTAGGGTTAGCCTGATCAGAATGATAGCATAAGGATAAGCGACGCGTAAAATGATGCAAGGTGTAAGTGGATCGGACAGCAGTTCGGTCGGATGGTAATCCGGTCGGACGGCTAGTCGTGCGGATGACAATCCGCTCGGATGGTTATCCGGTCGGGCGGTAGTCCGGTCGGATGACTATTCGAGTGGATTGTTCCTTCCTTTGAGAAGGATATGTTTGTGTATGATGGCTTGACTTTTGAAGTTTTCGTTGTAGTATTTTGAAAACATTGAAGTATCTTTACCTTTCAAGCCGGTCGATCGGACGGTCAGTCGTGCGGATGACAATCCGGTCGGATGGTTATCCGGTCGGACGACGACTCGAGTGGCGAGGTTACTTAGTGAGGACAATCCACAGCAGGTTGTCACTCGATCGGACAGAAGTCCGGTCGGGTGGCATCCTTAGTGTATTGAACATGTTGAAAATTGTTTAAGTGTTAAAGTCCAAAGTATCTCATGATCCGAAGAGTAATTCGGTCGGATGGTAGTCTGATCGGATAGCAATTCGTTCGATACTCAAACTTCAGATAAGGTTGATTAAGTGTGGGTCCCAAGGTGTAAGCCGTTCGGATGGCCAGTCGCTCGGATGGCTGTCCGTTCGGACAGTAGTCTGGTCGGATAGCACCCCGTTCTGGTCGTTCCGTTCGTCTTTCACTTGGCTGTTTTGATTGTTTGTCGTTTTACCGAGACGTTTTGGCATCGTGTTAACCAACAGAATCCCTATCTTAACCCAAGTGGCCCGATCAAACAGGAATCACCCTAGTTCGACCAGTTAACCGGTTCAAGACGGTTGTTCTTGTTTAACCCGAAATCGGTGGTCTTGTGTGTAGAATCCAGATCTTGGACTAGCACAACACTAAGAATGAGCAGGAGACTAGATCAAGGCACGATTCTAGCGGTTTTGAGTGCATTGAGTGTAAAAGAGTTGAAAGAAAGTTAGAAACCATCTTTCAATCCTTTTTCACCATGATTATGTTTAGATCTATGCGAGATCTTTGTTTATTTGTGTGGAAATCGGTTAGATCTAAGTTGTCCTTGATGGATTTAAGCCAAAACATGAAGTTCTCAAGAACACCATGATGACATCATCCTAGAACACCTCAAATCTAGTGATTTCACAGTTAAAAGTTAAGATTCAAAAGATAGAAAGGTGTAGGAGTGCGTGTAGATTAAGGAAGTACAAGATTTAGGACGAGATCTTACCGGAATTGAGAGAAATCGAAGAAAAGGTGAGGAGCACGAGCTGTTCGGACAGAGAGTTGCCAAAAGTAGAAAGAATGAAAGTGACATGGGTATTTATAGAGTTCCAAAAGAGGAAAGAGCTGGCCGGTCGGATGGCAACTCGCCCGGATGACAGTCTGGTCGGATGTCATGTCGGTCACCACAATCAAGTGGCAACCCAGTCGAATGGTAATCCGGCCGGATGGCACTTGGTGCGGGTGTTCGGCGTGATGATTTTTGCTGTTTCGATTGCGATTGTGAGCGATTCGATGCGATAGAGTTTTCCTAGTCAAATTACTTTTAATCCCAACTACTCATATCTCTCACTATCTTTTCTCCACCAACTATCATAGTTCGATTTTGATTTACAATTGAGTTCGATTGCGTTTGAGTTTTGATTGCGATTCGATTGATTACCACATATAACATAAATAAACATGCACAAGTAACACATAAGGCACACACACACGTATAACAATAACCAAAATGCGTAATTCGAGTTGCGAGTGCGATTGCGATTTGATGTCGATTAAATTGGATTGATTAGCGTTTAGTTGACTTTATCGCATTGTTACTTCCTATAGTTCACCGTCGTAAGTCGATTAAATAGCGAATAATATACGTCGATTATTGTGATTATTGACACTTACTCCACATAACACAACTAAAATAAACACATAAAAGAAATTCACTACTAGTCAAGTCGCGGGAAATCGGTCGTTGACTTTGACCTTAACTTTGACTTTGACTTCAGAAACACGGGGTGTTACACTAAGCTTCTAACAAGCTTACATGTGATGGATCTAACTAAAAACACAAGATCAACAACAACAACTTCTTAACATACATCAAACAACACTAAAAACACTTGTTTTTCTTTAGATTATGTTAGATCTTCATGTGTTCATCTTTTAAAGTTTAGATTTCTTGATGGTGTAACTTGTACATACTACTAACATAAGGAAAATGGAGTTTATGATGCTTACCACTAGCTATTGTGGCTAGGGAAGTGGCAAGAACAAGATGAAGAAGAAAAGTGATGAAGAAGTGGTGGTTAAAAGTGGGTCGAAAGTCCTTTCGAATTAGAGAAACGTGCTTTGGATGTTATTTTAGCTTATAAAAGCTGAATTTTGCTGAAAAGTGCAGAATTTTGTGTTTAAAGTGTGTTTCGGACAGTTTTTAGTACTTATTTAAGCTTCCGGAAAGTGTTAATGTAAACCCTTGTTCACCCATTTGGGTCTTAATGTATTTTTGATGTCGGGCCTACATCTAAGTCCTAAATCTATCGTTTAACTGAGTACTGAAGCTGTGCTAACATAGCTTGTCTAACCGGTGAGTTTACTAATTGTTTCGACGCAACGCTTAAATTATTTCACAATGCGATAAATGAAATATGTAACAAGCATGATTTAAATGTATGACATGCAAGCATATAATGTTGACGCTTAAACACATAAATGCAGACAATGAATAATTACTAAAATAGTATGGAAATTACCAGTTTCATGCCGATTGTCACAATTAAACCCCTAATCTGTCGTAATAAAACGTAAATCGCGTAAATCATCAATCGGTGAAACATTTGGGAAATTGTGAAACAACTATAACCTATCAATCTAACATTTTTAAACATCAAAATTGCATAGAGAACTCCAAATCCTCATCCCCAAACCCTAAATTGGTCTCCAAGACATTCCAAAAATAAACCCAATATTGCCTAAATATAAATACAACCACCTTCCCTTCACCCTTTTTTCACACCAGAACTCATAAAAACTCTCAAAATACCCGCAATATTTCATTCTCCATACCCTCTTGAATTGAAGACATTTTGCTTCCAAGTAAGTCTCATCAAAACATTTCTTCATTTATATTCGCTTTTTGATATAAATCTTTACTATTCTTGCGCTTTTGTTCTTTGTTTTGCAATTTAATTCCTTAATTATCATTATAACATATATTAATCTACATTATATCATATATAACCTAAAAAGTAAAACTACATAAACTACTCAAAGGATCCAATTTCCTTATTGGCGGCAAAGTCGTTGCATTCTATGAATCCTTCTAAGTACCCTATTGTGTGTTTTAATACTTACGCTCTTATTGGCTAATCAAACCCTAAACCATGATACTACATCTTCAATATATAGTCATCAAGGTGTTAAAACATGTTTATATTTTATTTATGCATAAAAACTCTAAAAACAATCAACATGAACACATAAGTTGTCATACCCCGCTAAAGTGGAACCACGCGAGTGTAACCAAAAATGTTTTCGGGTATATGATTAACCAAGCAGTTACATGATATAAATGCCAAATGTTTTACAACCTCAATCACTATAATTTAAATACAAGCGTACACTCTATGGCTATAAATAAGCTCTTCCAACAGCTTGATATCCTAGCATGCATGCAACTTAATTGTAGACATCTATAGAATAAGAGGTGGACCAAACCTCTGCAGTCTGCAAGAAGAAGGTTGTTTGTTTTTTTTACGTATGTAGACTTCTAAAATAAACTGGTGGTGAGGTACGAACGATAGTGGTGGGTGGTGGACGGTGGTGGTGGGTGGTGGATGGTGGTGGACGGTGGTGGTGGTGATGGACGGTGGTAGGTGGTGGTAGTGTTGGATGGTGGAGGGTGGAGGGTGGTGGACGGAGGTGGAGGTGATGGACGGTGGTGAAAAAATCTTAATTTTGTTTTTCAAGTTCATCCCAAGAAAATTAATTCTACTGTTGTAAATTGGCTCTTAAATCATCAGATTCTAAGAAACTGGAGACTACCTGGATGAGAAAATAAGTTGTGTGAACTTAATAGTTGATGAAATTTCTAGAATTTTTGATGAACGAGTGGGAAAATAAGTGAAGATTTGATAATATAATACTTATATTTTGGTTAATTGATACTCTAAAATTTATAATTTAGAATATGATCAACGAGGTATTTCAATTGGTTGTTATCCATGCATTTTGTACTCTCTATCTCCCTATTCATTTTAAAATAATGCCTTTTTGCTTTTTGTGTTCCCCATCTGCATTTTCACTTTAATGCTCCGTATATATCTATTCAATTTAATATATGTAAATGATTTTCTAATCAAAGCCTAGTGGAAAAAGGATTGCTATAGAAAGTGACGAGTATGTAGGGATTTTGAAATGTTTTTATCCCCACATCAAATAAAAAGTTATGGAATTATGTTTAACGGTCACTTGGTTTAGATTGCAAAATGTTTGAATGAATTTGTCAATAACAAATGGAATTTAAATAAACTATAATGATTTAAGTAAAAATTTGTAAGGTTTTCGATTTTTAAATTTGTCAAAGGTTTTGAAATGCAGTAAAAAAGGGGTAAATGAAAAATTACCATATTGTCTCATCTGATTCTTTTGGTGCATATTTTGTATGTCCGTCACTGTGCGAATATGGTAGATAGAGCATGTGTTGAATATTGAATAGATTAGTGCAAAAAACGGAACATGTTTTATGTGTTGAAGCCCTTTCGCACGAAAGTCTTTCGTGCGAAAGGAGCTCATTCCCTTCCATGCGAAAGGCCAGTGCCTATATATAAGAGACTTGGGTTCTCACATTTCCAAGTTTTGGAGTTCCCAGAGGGGAAACGTCGGCGAAATTTCTCCAGAATTTCGCCAGCTTGTAAGATGTAAACTCTTTCGGTATGAATGAAGCCTTCAACTTATGGCTAACTATTCTACTTCTACTCCGTTCTTAGTAATAGTATTCTATCAAATTAGTTCTATCGGGGCCAAACTTCCGTCTAATCCGCCCGATCCTGGACTCTCAATTGGTATCAGAGCTACGGTATCGATTCAATCGATCTAACAGTTGATTGAATCACCTACGCTCATGAATTTTTGATTTTTAGGGGGTCTTAGACGTAAAACATCAAATTGAAGGTCAATTCACGGATTGATTTTGAAATTGAAGACATCATTAGATTCGGAATTGATTTTCGCACACATCTGTGAAGTATCATCATGAAATTCATAGAAATAAAGATTTTAGATCGAAAATGTGATTTGAAGTGTTAGTGCATGATGTCTAAAGCCTACGTCTTAAGTCTGGGGGTCTAATATGTCAAGTTATGTATAGAACAGGGGTTAGATTGTAATTTTATGAAGTTTTGGATGTCTGGTAGCTTGAAATGACATGTCGTCATTTCAAGCTAACTAGCAAGTTGCATGTTAGCTTGAAATGAACATGTCATGTTCAAGCTAACTAGACAGCCTATATATAGGTGTTGTTTGTTTCTCATTTGGTACTGATCCTTCAAGTTGTAACCGAACTGCTGCCGGATTTTTCTGAGAAGTATTAATGAGAAACAGTGTTTAAAGTGATATTCTTCTGTTTTCTACTCCATTCTCTTTGATTCTAATCTATTTAAGTGTTTTCGCCACTTAAATAGTGTATATTAGCTCAAATTAACTCATTTGATCGGTCAAATCGGTCCTATAATTGGTATCAAAGCCAGTTCTGAGCTAAAATACCTGAATCAAAGCTTTTTTACTACATTTTTTTGATTTCTGGACATTGCCACGGACAAAATGGACTGAGTTTTGAGTATTGTGTGTAAAAGTGAGTTTTAACAAACCCTTGAGAGTATCAGCTTAAAATTCGAAGTAAAACAGATAAAAATGGCCTAAAAACCTCTGATCGCTTGAACGAACTTGGTTTGTTCGCTTGAAAAACTGATGTTTTGAAGCGAAGAAGGGTTGGTCGCTTGAAAAGTTCGTTGGTCGATTGAAAAATTCGTTGGTCGCTTGAAAAGTTCTTTGGTAGCTTGAATAGTTGAAAGCAGTTTCAAGCGAACTAGTTAGCTCGCTTGAAAAGGGTTGTTCGCTTGAAAGTGTTCTAGCTTGAAAGTGTGGTCGCTTGAAAATCTGTTTTTGTGAAAGTCCATTTCGTTCGTGATATTTAGTCCGAAGTTCAGTTTGTGTAGAACGTGTTTTCAGTAAAGTCACATGTTTTCAAAATATAAATAGTTTTCAGTAATCAAATTTCTAAAATAGGAAAATCAAGATTTCTACAACTTCTTCGCCGGCAGTGGTATGGTAGCAGGACAAACCTCGGGTAGTGTTATGCAAAACGTCAACATGGAGAATGAATTGGGAACAATGCAAAAGCCTCCCAAGTTAATGAACATAGATGAATATGCGGGATGGTCAAGCAGATTTAAGAACTGGGTTCAGGCTAACCATTTTGAATGCTGGATGAAGATAGAGAGAAAGTACGTTCCACCAGTTGATGGTTTAAATAATAAGAAGAATATTGTAAGCCTGACAGAGACTGAACAAGTTGAGTTCAAAGCCGAGAAAAAGATGATTAGTATTCTCCAGCAGGCTATCAAAGAAGATATTTTAGTATTATTGCAACATGAGGATAATGCTCAATCTATGTGGAATGCATTGAAAGTGAAGTTTAAAGGTAGTGAGTCCATGATCAAGAACAAGAAGGCTTTGCTCAAGAAGGAGTTTGATATTTTTACCGGCATGAAGGGTGAAACTACAAGGCAACTAATCGAAAGATATTGCCATTTGGTACTTGAGATGAAGAGATTAGATATTGAAAAGACCGATGAAGAATGGAATGACAAATTGTCTGATTCGTTACCTTATGACGAGTGGGGTACATACCTGATGATGCTGAAGAACAATTCAGATGTTGCCAATTACAATCTTAGTTTGTTCATAGAAAAGATTGAAGCTCATGAGTTAGAATTGTTGAAGATCAAAAAGATGAACTTAGTGAATGTTCAACAGGATGTATCTCTTTATTACAAAGGCAGCACACCAGCAACTACAAATCTGAGTCCGAAAATACAAACTGGTTTCATTGCTGATACAACATCAAATACTTCACAAACAAACAAGTCTTCACCATTTGTCAGCTACGAGCCAAATGTCAAAGTTTCTGAACAGACATCACCTCAAAGCTCGACCAGTTCAAACAATCAGGCTTATGTTTCTGGGATTCAATGCAACATCGCAGTAAATATCAAGAATGGGAATGAATTCACTGAATCAGCTGCGAAACAGCATATTGCATTGTTGGCTTCCGTGTTAGAGTCGTATGAGTCTCTGGAAGCGGGTAAGATAGGGAATCCGGACATGACCAAAGAAGATTATGATCAGATTGACCTGGAGGAGCTTGAGTTAATAGATATTAAATGGGGCATGGCTAGTCTTGTGAGGAGAGCACAGCGCTTTATGGAAATCACTGGCAGAAACAGTCTTTCTGGACCTGATCAGAAGCTAGGTTTTGACAAGTCTAAAGTAACCTGTTTCAAGTGCAAAGAGAGAGGTCATTTCAAAATAGAGTGTCCGAATCGAGAAGTGAATAATCATCAAAATCCATTCACGAATGATTATCACAGACAGGCAATCTATCACCGACCAAATCAGCAACCTGGAGTTCAAAGACCACAAATCGAGAACAAACCAAAGAAAGCTCTCATTGTGAACCAGGATGACGAGAAAGTTGCTGAGGGGTTCAGCTGGGATAAATATATCCCTGGAAGTGATGGACAGGCTATGATGGCTGAGATAGTAGAAGTGATCGAAAGTGTTGTTGAACCTGAGGTGATTGTTGAAGATGTTTCTGTGGATAATGTGACTGACATTGAGGAGTTAGATGCAGAAGTTCATTACTATCAATCTGAGCAAGAGGTATTAGCCAGTTCTTTGAGATCTATCATGCCTCCTAAAATTTTTGAATCTTTTGCAGGTTTCTTTGAAGAACCGACGACTGGATTGTGTCCAATATATGACGAGAAGAAAGAGTCTTTCGAGGAGATGATCGATGTCACAAAGGAAATTACCGAAGACAATTTGAAAGAAATTGCTGACAAGGCTCTCATGGCGAAACTGAGAGAGGTAGACACAAAACTTGTGAAACCCGAGTCTGTCGGTACCGAGTCAGTTCAAAAGGAGTCGGAAGGAGCAAGAAGAGAAAGATAAGATCTTGAGGTACATGTTAAAACAAAGAATGGTTGCTGAGGAAAAGAAGAAAGTCGATGAGAATGAGAAGCTTAGGAAAATGTTACTGAAGAAGCCTAAGCCTCGTGAAGAAACGTTCAAGTCCCTGTGAAGACCAAGACTGAAGACTCCGGCTGTATCCAAGGGGGAGTTTGTTAGTGCATGTTAGATTGTAATTTTATGAAGTTTTGCATGTCTGGTAGCTTGAAATGACATGTTGTCATTTCAAGCTAACTAGCAAGTTGCATGTTAGCTTGAAATGAACATGTCATGTTCAAGCTAACTAGACAGCCTATATATAGGTGTTGTTTGTTTCTCATTTGGCACTGATCCTTCAAGTTGTAACCAAACTGCTGCCGGATTTTTCTAAGAAGTATTAATGAGAAACAATGTTTAAAGTGATATTCTTCTGTTTTCTACTCCATTCTCTTTGATTCTAATCTGTTTAAGTGTTTCCGCCACTTAAATAGTGTATATTAGCTCAAATTGACTCATTTGATCGGTCAAATCGGTCCTATATGAAGTGTTCGAACAAACCTTTCGCATGAAAGGATTGGCTCAGTCTTTCAAAGGGTCATTCATTCTAAAATCAGCCCATTCGCATGAAAGGACTTACTCCAATCGCACGAATGAGCCAAATGACTAAAAAAACATTTTTTGATTGCAATGATGAGACGAGTGTCAAGAAAAAAATTTGGTGATTGAAGATTTTTTCGAGATTTTACCGACAAAAACGAGTTGTTCGGGGACATCGTCGGGAGCTTCAGAGAACATATATGATGATGCGATCACAGATTGTTGAAGATAGTGGGGTAGTCATGATACCTATGCAGAATGATTATCATCTACGTTACCTGACTATTAATAGGCCTTAACGAAAAATCCGCATTCATGAAAAACTGACTTTTGTGGGCCAAAATGACACATTTTCGGCATGGTCGAGTTTTTCAGTGAAAATAGTGGACTGAATTTGCCAAGTTTTAGGCGGAAATTCAGTGTTAAAGTTTAGAGAAGACAGAATTTGCAAAAATGAGGGGAATAAAAATTTCATAGAATATATTGAAATACCGACATTTTTGAAATTCGTGACATGCAACAGTATTCGGGTGGTTCTGACTTCGTATTGTCTGGGGATGCATAGGATCTGGATTCGTGAGTTTGTGATCATAGGAAGTTCAGACTCTACAGATCAGTGTCAGATTGATGTCTTAGGGTATGAGTCCCGGGTCTTTGTCAAGTCGGTCAGCAAGATTAGCGTCAGGAGATACAACAATGTTGTCAATACTTATAAGATATCACAGCTTTGTGATAGTCTAAAGTGTCAGAATGGTTAATCATCGAGCAGAGGATTTGTTTTTTGGACTAGCCGCCAGGTATTGATGATGTTTGTTGATTAAGTTGCTGCTGGAACTAGCGGAGAAGACTATACATCTGTTATCGTGACTGAAGAGGAAGAATGTGAATTTGATCGTGGAAGAATGTTTCTGAGATTTGAATGTGTTACCAGATGATTTGTTATCTGATGAAGATATTGCTGATTGTAGATATTACCATTTACACTGATCAATCATTTAGGAGTGTGCTTAAAGGTGATTACGGAAAACGGGATTTCAAATTTTCGTGGGTATTCATAGACTTGAAGTTTATCGGTCAGGTTTCTATTAATTGCCGGTTGGGTTTTTGAAGATTTAGAGATGGAGCTGAAATGGTAAATCAAAAAGCGAACGCGGAAGTGGTTAATGCCGAAATAGAGAAGCTACATTGATTAGTTTCAAGTTGATGATTATTCGTGAAGATTGCGATATAGCAAATCAGAGGATGTCAGGAATTACGCAAACAAAGACCTGAAGATTCATTTCAGGGGGAATTTGTGCATAATGAAGGTAATGCAAGCCCAAATCATCAATCAAGGGGGACTTGATCAAAGATATCAAGATGCCTGATTAAAGTTGCAAAATATTCAAAACACGGCTCTTATTTTCAAAGATCAAGATTCGACAGTGATGGCCAAGGGGGAATTTATTGCTGCATATTTTGTATGTTCGTCATTGTGCGAATATGATAAATAGAGTGTGTGTTAAATATTAAATATATTAGTGCGAAAAACGGAACGGGTTTTATGTGTTGAAGCCCTTTCGCACGAAAGAGTCTTTCGTGCGACAGGAGCTCATTCCTTTCTGTGCGAGAGGAGCCTCTCGTCCCTGGTGCTTTCATGTGAAAGGCCAGTGCCTATATATAGGGGACTTGGGTTCTCTCATTTCCAAGTTTTGGAGTTCCCAAAGGGGAAACGCTGGCGAAATTTCTCCAGAATTTCGCCAGCTTGTAAAAGATGTAAACTATTTCGGTATGAATGAAGCCTTCAACTCATGGCTAACTATTCTGCTTCTACTCTGTTCTAAGTAATAATATTCTACCGAATTAGTTCTATCGGGGCCAAACTTCCATCTAATCCACCGGATCCTGGACCCTAAGATTCTCAAGTAATTCTTGATCTCTCATTCGATCTCTCCAAAAATTCATATCCCCTGTTGGATCTGAGTTTGTTTTTGATTGTATTTTCGTTTGGAATTAAGATGAAAATGAAAGAGTTGTGCAGCGGAATTATGATGAAAACAAACTTTGCATACAATCAAACGAGAGTAATACTTTAATCAAACATCTTTACACAATGAATCGAAAGATTGAATTTGTTTCAACAACGATTACAATGATTGATGAATGAATGCAAACTCCCCCTCAGCCAGAGCTCAGTAGTTTATTCGTGCAAAGAAGACGATGTTGTAAAAGAGCTAATAGAACAGTACAAAGTACTGAACTATTTATAGGCACTTGCAAACTACTGAGCATCTTTAGCTGACGTCACCATGAAAGTGACATCTAACCTCCTAACAAACTCTAACCTCTGATCTATACAAACACTGATGTACTAACAACTGCTATTACAATTTAATACATAAAAGACACTTAAACAGCTGCTGCATCCTTCCACTGCTGTGAACCCAGTAGTGCTTGTCCGGATCAGCAGTACTAGACTCAAGGCAGTAGATTGAGTCAGCAGAACTTTGGTCTTCCATCAGTCTTTGACATTGGGCAGTAGATGCAAAGCAACAGTTGTAGGTCAGCACTTAGTAAGATCAGCAGATAGGAGGTCAGCAGATATGAAACCACTTTCAAGGGGAGAGATTTGTATGAACCAACTGTAATCGTCTGCTTATTCTGGATCCACTGCTCTGATCCAGTTTTGGCTTTAATTATTTGTTCCTCTGATAGGGTTCAATCCCAACAATCTCCCCCTGGAACAGATAATGCCAAAACTCTTCATTATTTGTGGAAAACTTTGTTGCCTCATCAACAGTTCCCTTATCTGACCTTTAAATTGTAATTCAAAGTCTAGGGCATCTGTATCTTCATCATCCCTGCTAAGTGGAAGATCAAGGAGATCCTGCAAATCTTCAAGACTCAGGCCAAGAGCTTGTTCCCTTGATATTTTCTTCACTTCTCCACCAGACCTGAGCAAAGTCAATACGCAGGTCTATTTGTCAGTTTCCCACTTTTGTATTTTTGAGCCTAGTGGGTTTCTTGGGAGATGTTTATTTGCAGAAGTATTTGGTGAGGCTGGCCTGTTCATGACTGACTGAGCAGCACTTGCAGATTGTTCCAATTCAAGATCTTCTTTTATCATTACTTTCGTGCCTGCTTTTACAATGGCATCTCCAGCTAAAAGATCTTGAATTGTTTCCATACTAAACTGGTTTTTGCTCCTTCTTTTGTAGATGGCAGCACCAGCTGGAGCAGTGGTTCTTTTGACTTGCAGCTTTGGTGGTCTTTTAGAAACCTCTGCTTTAGAATAGTCAGGATTTTGAGGAACATTTGGGTCTTTCTTTCTTAGTTCCTCCAACCTTTTGTAGGTGGCCCTGACTCTATCTTCTCCCCACTTTGTCACTGAATTCCTTGACCCATAATCAGCTGCAATCAGCTCCTCTTTCATTCTCTTCAACTCTAACATCTTCTCAGCTTCAAATTGTTTAAACTTTTCAGGAGGAGTCTGCTTGACCTTATTTTTAATCATTCCTTGAATCCTGGCTGCTTCTTTTTCAAGCTCAGGAATGGTCCAGTTTTTGTACATGTGTTTCTCCCCCTTGTATTTCTTGTAGGTCATGATGTTCTCAATGTAGTCTTTTCTCAAGGACTCATCTGCCCTTTCTGAAATTTTCTGACATACATTTTTGGCAAATCGCTCCATAGCATTGACCTGTGAGAGTAAAAACTGATAGTTTTGTTGAAATTCTCTATCAGATTTCCCTTTTCTGTTTTTTATTGCAATATCCTCTGCTTGTTTGGCCTTAAGCTTCAAGTATTCTTCAATATTGTTAGGCCTGGGATATCCTGCAATTGATGGAAAACTCCTTTTAGCTGGGTCGTCCTCATAATAAAAGGATTTGATTTCTTCCCTAACTGCAATGAGTTCTAGAGGGAATGAGACACCAGCAGGAGGTAGTGTTTGTGTAATTTGAGCTGAAGAGAGAGGTATAGGTTTTGGAATAGTGACAAGTGACAGGGATTTTGAAGATGGTGGTGGTGAAGTGTCATCATCTTTGAGAATTAGCCTTCTCCTCTTTGTTTGAGGAGGGGCTGATGATGTTTTGGATGGAACAGTGGTGGTGGATGTAGCGACAGTGGTTTGTGATTGACTAACAGTTGTTGAAACAACTGGTGTTTCAACCACTGTTGTCATTACAACAGATGTTATAACATCTGTTGTCTTCTGCTGTTTATCAGCAGGTGAAAGTGGTGATTGGATTGTTTTTGGTGGTGATAGTGGTGATGATGAAGTAGTGGTTGTGGTGTGTGTTGAAGAGAGAACAGATGTTGAAACCACTGAGGTACCAGCAGTGGTTGATACAGCAGGAGTTACAACAGCTGTTTGGATGGAGGTTTGATGCTGATGGCTTTTGGATGGTGGTTTTGGAGGCTTTGGAAATCTGGATGAGGTGGACTTAGGCTTCCTTTTTGTCTTAGGATTTTTAGTATCCTTTGAACCAGAACAACCCTACTCATACAGCTCCATGAAAGCTCTTTTCTCCTCATTCCACCTTGAAACATCCTTTGCCATTCTATCTCTTTTTACACTTGCTACTCCTTCATCAAGTGCTTCTTGAGTAGCATCAACCTTTTTACTACCATCTGGCACAGGAATTTTTCTGGTCATAGCATCCTTTTCAGGTTCAATGTAGAGACCATCATCTATTCCTTTCTTCTTCCACTCCTGAATTTTCTCCCCCTTTTTGGCATTATCGTCTGGGAGTTGATCAATGAAAAGTACTGTTGGAGGAGCAGTGCCAGTGGTTTGCAGGATCTGAGTTTTGAGAGCCTTCAGATCAGCCTGAGTGTTCTTGAATCTTGACTCCATTGCATTTCTCAGCTGTTGGACATGTTTTTCATGTTGCTTATCTGCCAGTTGTGCTTGTTGATGGAGAAAAGGTTGAAATAAATCCCAGAGCTCATTTGTAGCAGGTGTCCTTTGTGGAGCAGGTGCTTGAGGTGGAACAACAGTTGATTGTACCTTTTGTTCTTGTAACACCTATTGTAGCATATCTTTGAGTTCTGCAACAGAGTTATCAAGTTTTTCAATGCGATCCGTCAATTTCTGGTACTTTAAATCATCACCCAAGTTAATGGGATCATCTGATTTCCCACTAGCAGTGGGTTTATCAGTGGTAGATGTAGGGAGTATACTCCAAACATTAACCACTGATGCCCCTTTTTCTTGGTACTGGGGTCTTCTTCCTTCAACACTTGACAACCTTTTGATGTTGCCAGTAGGATAAATAAATCCACTGGTGGTTGGCAGAGGTGCTATAAAAGGAATTGCCTCCAAGGAAGTCTTATTAATGTAACCACTGTCCAACTGTAAACCAGTGGGTTCAACAGTTGTAGTGGCTGCTTCACTTGGACTACCACCAAGAGTTACTTGTAACTCAAGGGGTCTAACCTCCTCAGGTTGTGTTGGTGGGTTAGCAGAGATTGATACATCAGACCCAGTCAGTTGTTGAGGTATATTCTCTTTGATAGGTGATTGAGAAGGACTGGTTAATGCCTGGTTCAAATCAATTGCATCCAACAGCAGTTTAGTTGGTGGGGGAATTGTGGATGTGAAGGGTGGTGTAGAAAGTGGATTTGCCCCGGGTATTGAGCTGTGGATGATAGAAACGAGTGTTTCCAGAGCATCATGATGTGGAGACCCTATTTGTACAACCTGTTCTTTTTGTGAAGAAGCAGGAGGAGTTTCGGTTATGGGTTGAGATATTTGTACCAACTGCTGTGAGGAAGTAGCAGTGGTTTCTTGTGACTTTTGTGTTGTCACTGGCAGAAGCTCTGGTATCTCATCCTCCAGGGATGCCTTTTTGATGGTTTTGGGGGGGTTTTTGTGTTTTTCTTTTTGTTGGCTTTTTGGTGATTTTAGGTGTGGGTTTCAAAACAGTTGTGCTGCTGCTTTGATCACCTTGAGCAGTGGGCTCAGCAGCAGATACCTGAGGAGCAGTTGTAACTGCTAAAATCTGCTTAGGCACCTCTGCTTGTGTTTTGCAAGGTGCTAACATTCTTGAAAAAGTTTCAGTTGTTAAACTGTTTATTTGAGTAGAATCACCTTGGTTTATTACAGCTAAATCATCCTTACTGAATTTCTTTGCAAAATAGTAACTTAAAAACCTTGGAAACAGTAAGAATGATTTTGTTTCAACATTATTAACCAAATCTTTAAAAATTTCCCGAGAATAGTTAAAATTTTCTCCTTGAAGAATTGCATATCCCAGATTTTGAATCTTTAAAGGGATTTCATTGAAAGAAGTGGTTTTGTTTGAAACACATAGTAGGAGGGTATGAAATAAAAATCTGGTTGCAGACGGAAAATAACCTTTTTCTAAGGTAATTTTCTTCATCATTGTTGCTTCATACCCTCTCTCAATAAAGTCAGTTTGTAACTCGTTTTTAGTGAAAGAAATTTTACCTTCCTGATCACCGAGTTGAAAGACCTCTGAAATGGATTGTGGCATAATTTGGACATTTTTACCCTTTATAGAAGAGTTTATGGTAGTTGCAGTGTCTCCTTGTTTTTCAAGGGTTGCATTCTTCCAGAACTCCCTTTGGGTCGCCAAATAGATTGGTGCATCGGCGGTGAACAAAGTTTTATACTTTGATTTTGACATGATGTCATTGATGGAATCGAACACTTTGGTGGTTCCTGGTTTTGTGAGAAGACCCAGGAGATTGTGAGATGGTTTATGTGGAATTTCAGTGGAGATTGCCTTTTGAGAGGCTGATTTCGATGAGGATTTGGATGAGGGTTTTGAAGATGACTTCGATTTTGTCATTTTGAAGATGAATGATCGAAGAAATTTGTGGAAGATGAGAGGAAAAACTGCTTTGAGAAGAGAATTTTTTAGAATTCAATTCGACAGTAAAACCCTGTTTTGGTGGTGAGTGGGGGATTTTATAGGGAAGAAAGTGAATGCTGAGGTGGCAGCCGTTACAAAAGGTCTGACCACTATGTACTGCCCACGTGACAACCCCTGGTGAAAGTGAAGGACAGTACTTTTATGAAAGTGACTAATGAAGGCAGTGGTATGAAAGCAGTGGATGATTTTTACTATCAGTGGATAATACACTGCTTTTGAACAACAGAGTTTATCAAAGGAATGAGAGAACAGGGGTTGACTTTCAGCAGTGGACAGACTTTTGAAGTAGAGCAGACTTTTGAACAATCAGTGGTTAATGGCAGACTTTTAAGGATTTTAATGAAAAATATCATTTTTAGCTATTTTTAAGGATGGAGTTTTGATTTTCTGAAAACATTTTGTTGCTTTTATTCATAGAAAAACAAGATGTTGCTTGTTATTCCATGTTCAGCATCCCAATTCTAGAGACCAAGCTTTCAAAAGTGGTTGTATCAAGTGCTTTTGTGAGCACATCAGCCAGCTGGTCTTTAGTTGGGACATGATGCAGAGAAATCAAACCTTTTTCATAGTAATCCCTCACAAAGTGATGTCTGATGTCGATGTGTTTGGTGGTTGAATGGGAAACTGGATTTTTGATGATATTTTCTGCTGCCTGACTGTCCAACATGAGTGGTGTCTTTAAGGCAGTGATACCAAAATCCAGCAACTGATTTTGAAGCCACAGGAGTTGGGCTGTACAGCTTGCAGCAGCAATGTATTCAGCTTCAGCAGTGGATGTTGAAACAGCTGCTTGCTTTTTGCTTTGCCATGAAACTAAGCAATCACCTAGAAACTGGCACCCTCCTGATGTGGACTTCCTTGTGGTATGACATCCAGCAAAGTCACTGTCTGAGAAACCTGAAAGCTTGATGTTCCCATTAGCTGGATACCAGATACCAAGTGTGGGAGCACCTTTTATGTATCTGAAGATCCTTTTTACAGCAATGAGATTTGATTTTCTGGGAGCTGATTGACTTCTTGCACAGACACATGTTGCAAACATGATGTCTGGTCTAGATGCAGTTAGGTACAATAAAGACCCAATCATGCTTTTATAAAGTGTTTGGTCAATCAGCTCATCCTTTTCATCAGACATGACCAGCTTATTTGTTGCCATGGGTGTGCTGCATGGTTTACAATCATTCATATCAAATTTGGTTAAAAGTTCTTTAGCATATTTGCTTTGATGAATGAAAGTTCCATTTTGCAGTTGCTGTACTTGGAGACCAAGAAAGCATTGCAGCTCACCCATTGCACTCATTTCAAACTCAGCTGTCATGAGTTCTCTAAACTCTTCACACATTGAGTTACATGTGCTTCCAAAAATAATGTCATCCACATAAATCTGGACAATCATTAAATCCTTCCCTCTCCATTTTAAAAACAATGTTTTATCAATGGTACCTCTTTTGAAACCATTTGAGAGTAGGAAGTTGGATAGAGTTTCATACCAGGCCCTTGGTGCTTGTTTCAAGCCATACAAGGCTTTGTTAAGCCTGTAGACATGATCTGGATAAAATGGATCCTCAAAACCTGGAGGTTGACAAACATACACCTCTTCTTGAATTGTACCATAGAGGAAAGCACTTTTGATATCCATTTGAAACACCTTCATATTGTGGTTGACAGCAAAGGCCAGGAACAGTCTAATGGCTTCCAATCTTGCAACAGGGGCAAATGTTTCATCATAATCAATCCCCTCTTCCTGTCTGTAACCTTGAACCACAAGCCTGGCTTTATTCTTGACAACAATACCCCTTTCATCAGTTTTGTTCTTGAAGACCCACTTTGTGCCAATGGGACTAACCTCTTCTGGCAGTGGTACAAGCTCCCATACTTGTTGTCTTTTAAACTGTTGGAGCTCCTCTTGCATGGCTTCTACCCAGCTGTTGTCTTTCAGTGCCTCTTGGTACTTGACTGGCTGATGGAGTGATAGAAAACCAGCAAAAAGACAAATGTTTTGGGTTTGGCTTCTTGTGAGCACCCCTTCATTTATGTTGCTAATGATTTGATCAGGTGGATGAGATCTCAAGAAGATTAAATCTCCTTGGTATGGTATGATGGCATTGGTTGGTGAAGGCTGCAAATGTGTATCATCTGAGCTAACCACTGCTGGGGACTTTGATGATCCAGCAGTGGCTTCAAAAGGTGGTGGAATAGGAGGTAATGAAGTGGACAACTGCTGACTTTTATCCATTGTTTGAGGACTTTTGTCAGCAGTGTTTGAGGATGTGGAAGCAGTGGTTGAAGGGCTACTTTGGTCAACAACTGTTGAGGTAGCAGTGGTTGAGCTTTGACAACTGTTTTGAACAGCTGGTGCTTTTCCCTTTGTGGCAGACCTTTGAGGGATGATGATTTCATACCCATAGTCTGGTGTTGTATCCTCTGATGGACCTGCACTGTTAGTCTTGACAGCAGTATTTTCAAAAGTAAATTTTTCAAGATCAAACAGATCTGCAGGGTTTGCTGGGATTTTCATTAATGAAAGTTCATTGAACTTTACATTCAAAGTCTCCTCCACTGCCTTGGTCCGTGTATTGAACACTTTGTAGGCCTTGGCAGTGGTTGAGTATCCCAAATGATAACCACAATCAATTTTGGCTGCAAATTTTGAAATGGAATCTTTTAAGTTCAAAATAAAGCATGGGCAGCCAAACACCTTGAAATATGAGATTAGTGGTTTGATTTTATACAGAATTTCATAAGCAGTCTTTTTGTGCCTAGGGTTTATTAAAACTCTGTTCTGGACATAGCAAGCAGTGTTTACTGCCTCTGCCCAGAAAGTTAGTGGCAAACCTGAATCTGCAAGCATGGTTCTGGCAGCCTCAATCAGAGTTCTGTTCTTCCTTTCCACTACCCCATTCTGCTCTGGTGTTCTAGGGATGTTGTACTGCCTTACAATCCCTTTCTTCACACAGAAGGCATCCAACTCCTTATTTTTAAATTCTGTGCCATTGTCACTCCTAAAGCTTTTCACTGGAAGGTCAAATTGCTTTTCAACCTGTGTTACAAAGTCTTGCAAAATGCCTGCAGTCTCATCTTTTGAGTGTAAAAAGAAAGTCCATGTAAACCTAGAAAAGTCATCAACAATAACCAAACAATATCTTTTCTTTTTTAGGCTTATGACTTGAACTGGGCCAAACAAGTCCATGTGTAGCATTTGCAAACACTGGGTTGTTTTGGACTCTTCAATGGACTTGTGAGAACTTTTATCCTGTTTTCCTTTTAAACAGGAAATGCAATGTTCAGGACATGAAAACAATTTTTGTGGTAGGCCTCTCACCAAACCATTTTTTGAAATTTCTGTGATTGTCTTAAGATTTGTGTGCCCCAGCCTTCTATGCCAAAGTTCTGTCTCTTTGTTAGAGGCAGCTGAGAACAGACAGGCATCAGCTCTGGGACACTCTTTTGACATGTCAACAACATAAACATTGCCACTTCTTTGAGCAACAAGTTTAGTTTGACCAGTTTTGATTATTGCTTCAATCTTTTTGACCATTTCTGGTCCAACAATCCTACAACAGTCTTTTGTGAAGAATGACCCAAATCCCTTGTCACTCATTTGGGACACACTCAGAAGGTTGAATTTTAGATTGTCTATTAGATTGACATTTTCAAATTTTACATTTCCAGATTGCACTGTACCAGACCCCAGAACCTTCCCTTTACTATTATTCCCAAAGGATATATCACCCCCTCCATGGATTTTAAAGTCTTTGAGGAGGGCTTTACATCCTGTCATGTGCCTGGAGCCTCCACTATCTACATACCAAAGACTATCAAAGCATGCAGAAGCTCCCTGCACATGAAGTAAAAGGGTTAGTTCATTAAGGTCTCCAAAGCCAACAAGGCTTTGGATGGGGTCTCAACAGTGTCTGGGATGGATGCAGAGTGATGGACAGTGGTTAGATCAGGGATTTGGACTGTTTTAGGGCAGTGTTTCTCTAACCACTGTTGTGGGTCCTGACCAATCACCTGCTGGTAACCAAAAGGATGCCTGTTCACTCTGGGTTTAGAAGGCCTTTTGTAGGCCTCATAAACGTGTGGAATCCTTTGGTAAGACTGTTTTTCCCTGCCTTTTCTGAACTGATTGGCAGGGGGTGCATTAGTAACCTGAACATCTCTTTTGACAGATGTTTGGTTCAGCTGTTTTGTGACAGCTGTTTCAACTGGCACAAACAGTGGTTGTTTCTTGGTGAATTTGACAGATGATGATGAAGATGATGGACTCAAGGATGTTTTAGCCATGTACTCATTCTTTTTCACATCAAAGTTTTTGAGATACACACATGCTTGAGTTTTGTGGTTTGTTTTACCACAAACAATGCAACTGTCTGCTGAAACAATGACACTTGTTCTGTTTAAATCATAGGCTTTCAAGTGGAAACAATCTTTTGTTAGATGATTCCTTTTCTCACAAAATTCACAAAACAAGTTATCAATTTTTTCTTTCTTCTTTCTCTTTTCAGACTCCTTTGCAGCAGAGGTTTTAACCACTGCTGGGATGTCCTTGAGAGGTATGACTTTAGCTTTTGGAGCTTTAACACCATCAGTTGATGTAAAGTCCATTGGCTTGAAATTTTCAAGAATGTCACACTCATCAGACCATTTTGGTTTAAACTGGTATTCTTCAAGCTCCTCAAAAGTAGAGGATCCCATTGGTCTGTCAAGTGTGATTTTGTTACCAAGTTTGTCAGTGATTTTCACTTCTTGGCCATTCTTGTTTGTGGGGATGAACTCAGTGGTTACATCAGTGGTTTGAACAGATTTTTCAAAAGCAGTGTTTTCATCATCATGTTTTCTATAGCCAACCCCAAATTTCACATTGCTTTTTCTCTGTTTTTCAAGCATAACCTCATATCCTCTGCAGGATTCCACCCATCTTTCACAAGTAATCTGGGTGGATTCCAACTCCTTTTTGCAAACTTGGTATTTTTCTACCATAGTTTGAAGTTGGGTTTTGGTTATGCTTTGCTCTTCTTTTAGACAGCTGATCTCTTTTTCCTTTTCAGTCAATTTGTTTTTAAGTTCTTTTAAAGACTTTTCAAATTTAACCTCATCAGTCAAGATCTTATCCCGAAGGTTTTCATTCACCTCTTTAATGTTAGCAAAAGCAATTATGCAATTGTCAGAACACAGTTTTTCAAGAACTTGAGGAGATACCTTGGCAGCTGCCATCATTGCACAATCACATTGATGATCTTCTTCATCATCAGCTTTCACCTTCTTTTCACCAGCCTTTTCTTCTTTCTCTTCTTCTTTGTCCTCTACGGACCATGGATCTGTCATTGGTTCAATCAGGGTACCTGAACTTTCTCCCAACAGTAGTTCATCAGCCACAGCAGTAACCACTGCTTCAGTCACCTCTTCCACTGTTTCAAAGCTTTGTTGTTCCTCCTCAGTTTCAACCCCCTCCTGTATTGACTCTAAAGCCATCAAACAAAACTCATCATGAGAAGAATCATTTGAAGCATAGAGTGCAAAATTTTCATCACTAAGATCTTCAGGCATACTGATCCAGTCAACAAACCCTTGATTGAAAAAACTTTGTTGATCTGGTTGTACTGCTGCTGGAGCAGTGGTTTGAGGTGCAACAGGTTGCACTTGTACCTGTGGAGCAGGGGTTTGAACGTATTGGATTTGTGGAACAGTAGTTTGGACATAGTGCACTGGCACAGGGGCAGCAGCATAGTGAGCAGTGTTCACTTGAGCTGCTGGGGTATACTGGGCATAGTGCACAGTGCTTTGGTTTTGAGGTCTAGGATTTGAGCTAGGATGAGTAATTATGGGACCAGTAGTTTGACTCCTACATTCCCTAGCGAAATGTCCCAACCTATTACACTTATAGCACTTGATTTTCGATTTATCCAACCCAACCCTTAGATTCCCATGCAACCCTGGGAATTTTCGCCCTGTTCTTTTGTAAAATTTGCTAGTTCTAACACTTAGCAAGGCCAGTTGGTGCAGGATGTCCATTTCCTCTAAGTCAGTGGGATCGAAATGTTGTAAATCATTGAGTTCAAAGCATAGATTATCTGACATCTAGTTTTCGTTTGCAGTGAATGCATAACTTGCAGAGTGAGGATCAGGGTTGTTAAAATTTGCACCAGCAGTTATGTCAATGAAGTGATCATAACCCTGATCCTTACCACTGCTCCCAGATTCTTCTTGACCCAGAAGAGCAGTATTACCGAAAGTGTAATCATCGGTAACTTTTCCTGACTCTTGTAACCTCCTTTTCTGGTTCAACTCCCTTTCGTAGGTCAGGAGTCGACCGTGGAGTTGGGTCAAGGTCAGATCCTTGAATTCAGGTGAGTTTCGGGTGACAAAAGCTATGGTGTCCCATTTTTCTGGCAGTGACCTGAGGAACCTGCTATTTTGAGTTGAGTTTGTAAAAGTGGTGTTAACAAGCCTCAGTTCACTGATGAGACAACTGAAGCGCTCAAATTGTTGCGTTAGTGATTCACCTTTAACGTAGCAAAATGTTTCATACTGTTGGTTCAGGATTTCCCTATTATTTTCTATGACTTCCTCGGTTCCCCCAAACTGTTCCTTAAGTGCGTCCCATAACTCTTTGGCACTGTTAAAGTGTAACAGTCCAGCGTATATCTCATTGGGCAGCGCTGATGCTATGATGCTAAACGCTTTAGCATCTAGTTCGATCTTTTGAAAGTCGGTTTCGGTATAATTTTCAACTGGTTTAGGAACGAACTTTTTAGCATCTTCAGCGCTTGGCACTGAAGGAACATGGGGACCATAAATGACAGACCTCCAACAACCTGTGCTTTGTTGAGCGAGGATGTGACCCATCCTCCTCTGCCAGATGTTGTACTCATTTCTTTTTAGCATAGGTGGTTTAAAAAGTGAGCCGATGTTGTTTTTATCATCCTGAGATTGTGACGTCATTCTTGTTGTTTTACAGACACTGAGAAATCAACTTTAATGGTGATTAATCCTTGCTCTGTTTTTCAACGGACGAACAAACGATCAGTATCAACTGTTATGAGCTGAACTATTTACGTCAAAATGATTGTTAAATCAAATTTGACTGTCCAAGCTCTGATACCAATTGTTGGATCTGAGTTTGTTTTTTATTGTATTTTCGTTTGGAATTAAGATGAAAATGAAAGAGTTGTGCAGCGGAATTATGATGAAAACAAACTTTGCATACAATCAAACGAGAGTAATACTTTAATCAAACATCTTTACACAATGAATCGAAAGATTGAATTTGTTTCAACAACGATTACAATGATTGATGAATGAATGCAAACTCCCCCTCAGCCAGAGCTCAGTAGTTTGTTCGTGCAAAGAAGACGATGTTGTAAAAGAGCTAATAGAACAGTACAAAGTACTGAACTATTTATAGGCACTTGCAAACTACTGAGCATCTTTAGCTGACGTCACCATGAAAGTGACATCTAACCTCCTAACAAACTCTAACCTCTGATCTATACAAACACTGATGTACTAACAACTGCTATTACAATTTAATACATAAAAGACACTTAAACAGCTGCTGCATCCTTCCACTGCTGTGAACCCAGCAGTGCTGTACTAACAACTACTATTACAATTCCATCAGTCTTTGACATTGGGCAGTAGATGCAAAGCAGCAGTTGTAGGTCAGCACTTAGTAAGATCAGCAGATAGGAGGTCAGCAGATATGAAACCACTTTCAAGGGGAGAGATTTGTATGAACCAACTGTAATCGTCTGCTTATTCTGGATCCACTGCTCTGATCCAGTTTTGGCTTTAATTATATGTTCCTCTGATAGGGTTCAATCCCAACATCCCCACTCCAATGTTGTTACTCTCACCTCATCCAGGATCTCCATGGAATGAATCTCATGACACCTCGAGAACGAATATGGTCTAAAGAGCAATTGAATCCGACAACACTCCATGGAAAGAACATCAAATATGGGGACATTAAACATTAGTTTGTCTTTGTCTGTCTAACTAAACCTTATTTCTTCATCTCCATCAAACTGGATGTCACATCCACGGCAGACCTAATTCACAATTAATTTACGGTTCCTAAAACAATGTTTTCAACTATCACAATTAATTTACGGCAGACCTAATTCACAATTAATTTACTGGATGTCTCCATCAAACGAATATTGTCTTTGTTTATTTATGGCAAATGTCAAACAATTTTTAAGAAAAAAATAAAGAGTAATAGCAAGCGTAACTATGGATGTGAGACGAAACATGACATGTGGTCATCATATTTGTCTATTAAATCTGATATCTAAGTCTTCTAATGAAACATACCCTATAATTGTGTCACAACCGGTAATTAACGACTCTTAATTACGCGATTAACAAACGCTTAGACGATAATAAATAGTGTTTAAAAGACGAATTAACTTAATTAGGCTTTCGGAATACCTAGGAACGCCTATCTGACTTTACAGTGCGCGTATGGTGATTTTCGGGAAATATGCTAAGCGTTAAACGATGACGAACTGACATCTAACAACGCCGACAAATACAAATTGTATACGTATAATTTAAACATATGGATTTCATTTTGCGAAATTATCACGCTTTCGAACGACACAAAACGCAAACGTGAACGAAAAACACGATAGCAAGAACGCACCGGCAATGAAACAGAAGCATCGGACTCGCGTACTATCTTCAAATTTAATTCTTATGATATATTTAGCTTCGTAATCTAATTTTAATACTCGCAGTTGAAATCGAATCGAAAAACGGACAAGAAACAACAAACGAGGCTTTTACGCGATTTAGCGTCGACCAATCGAACGAACGCGTCAAACAACAGTTTTCGACGTAATTTTGAGTGTTTCGGTTCTAAAATTTTGTTTTGCGACATATTGCGAAGTTCGGGTGAGAAAACGGGCTTCAGAAAACATATCGGGCCGTGCGAAACGGGCTTGCGGGCCTAGGGCCCAAGCCCACTTAAGAACCTTAATATATATATATATACCTCCCTTATAATTCAAAACCCTAATATATCCCTCATTTTTCTTCAGTCGCACACCAGACACCCCTTTTGCTCTCCCTCCCTCATCACCTATCTCCGGAGACTGGAGTAACTCCGGCGCCCCTCTTACTCCGGCCGGCCACACCCCAACACCCTCCTTCCACTATATCATCCCCCCCAAACCCACGCCGGTCAGAAATAAAAAAAGGGAGAGCCGCCGCACACGGCGGCGACGGGGTGGCTTTCAGCTGCGGAGAAAGAAAACGAGATGAGTGAGAGAAAGATCGAAGAGAGAAGCAGAGAGAGAGTGAAGCGGAGAGGGAGAAGGCGGTGACGGGGGTTCCTGTACGTTTTTCCGACGACAGTTTGCAGGCGGCGGTGATGCTTCGTTTTTTTGACAAGCTTTTCCGGTAAACCCTCCCCTCCCAACTCTCTTTTCTTTTAAAAATCCTTCAAGATACGGGTGTTAATCGACAGAATACACGTTTTTTTTCTCCGGTGATGATGATAACTGAGGATGATGACCGACGAGGATGATGATGATGATTTACGTGAAGGCGGTGGCCGACGGCGGCGTTGGCCGCCGGAGCCACACCGGCGCAACTGTAGCGGAGGTGCTATTGTTTTGATTCGAGTTTTTTCGGTTCAAGATTTGGTCCAGATTTGGTTCGGCTCCACTCAGGTCAGATTTGTTTAAAGAGTTTGGGTCAACTGGTGATTTGGTTCTGATTTAGTTCGGGTTCACGTCAGCTTTGGTTCGGGTTCGTGAACCGGGTCGACTCGGTGCAACTCGGCTCGACCCAGTCAACACAGTTAAACCTAGTCGACTCAGTCAAACCCGAGTCAACTTGGGTCAACAACAGTCAACATAGTAAAAGCTGGTCAACTCGGTTCACATTTTTTGGTTCAGTGTTCGTGTTGAATTGTTGTTGAATTTTGAAATTATATCGACACTTTAGATGTCGGGATCGTCCAAAAACAGAGGAAATTCTGTCCGTTTTCTGTTAAAAAAATGAAATACGAAACATATTTTATTCTCAAAATGACACCTATAGAAGTTCAAGTTTTCTTATAAAACAAATATAAACTTACATTTAATTTGGCGACATTTTATAACATATGAAATGAATTAATAACACTTCGACAAACACGAGATTCTAGTTAACAAAACTCGAAAAACTTATATCTAATAAATATAATTATTTATATTTATTTCAAAACGCCGATAATTCGAATAACCTCGAATAATATTATAAAATAAATAAAATGTTTATATGTACTTCGAACGTTGGGGATTCCAAACATTATTATAAAATAAATATAATGTCTATATTTATTCCGAACACCGAGATTGCGAGCATTTTTATAAGATAAATATAATGTGTATATTTATTTCAAACATCGTAAATTCGAATATCTATTTCACACATCGACTTCGTATATTTTTTAAAAAATAAATATAACGGTTTATATTTATTTCAAACGTCGATTTTAAACTCTTTTACGAGCTAAATATAGTTTTTATATTTATTTCAAACATCGAAATTCAGAAATTTTATTTCAAACGTTTAGTATTCGAAATTCATATAAAATAAATAAAATTATCTTTATTTATTTCAATCGTCTAGAATCTGAATATTCTTATAAAATGAATATAGTTGGTCATATTCATTTCAAACGTCAAGATTTCGAATATATATACACATATGTATATGTGTATTTGTTTATTTACGTCTTACGAAAGCTACGAAGAGTCGTACTCCTATTCATCTACGCCTTCTATTCACGACGACTAACACGACTTCGTAAATATAGTTATGTTTATATATATAAATATATATATCTTAATCATTCGGAAACTAAGTTGTTCCGAGACTTAGTATTTATCCCGATTAAATGGGATCAAATAACCATTGATTGGTTATTACAAATCAAAATAATAACACCTTCATAGAATCGTTGAGTTGACGATTCGGTAGAGCTCGGACACGTAGTTTAGCTACATCGTTTACTTTGAAACTTATAAGTATTCCTTGGTAGGAATGTCATAGATTGCATGCTAGCAAGTTCACGTTCTTGGAACGACAACACGGAATCACATTAAGCTAGCTTTGCACGGGATATCGAGGTGAGTTCATAACCCCCACTTTTACGGTTTTACATTTTTATAAATGTTTTCGAGGGTGAAAAGACATGCAAGTTCTTGCAAAAGCAAACAATACTTCAATGAATGAAAACACATATTTATAAACCATGTTGCAAATGAACTTCAACGAACTCAAATGGTTTACGAAAGGTTTATACTAAACATACCGGTTTTACAAAACAATGCGTATTCTCGAAATGTGCATGATTTTCATGACTAGTGGCGGGATTTCCCTAGTTACAACAATAGGACTAGGTTGGTCCGCGTTTGAAGAACATGTCACACCCCGACCCCGTAAAACAACAAATCGCGGCGGAAATGTCGGGGAGTGGAGTAACAGAATCATTGTTTCATAACACATGGTAATTGAAGTTTTGTTTTATTGAATTAAAATGTTTACATTGACTAGAAAAATAAGAAGCATAACATGAATTAAACCGTCTTTAGAAATTTTAAGTCACTAAGGCTGTTAGTGTATACGTCTGTAGCTTCCGTCAGCATTTAGTCATATTTTGTATATTTGTGTCCTTTGTGAACAATTATGTAATGTATGTATGTTAGATAGAACGAAACCTCAGGAAACGGGACAGGATTGTAAAGTGTTGACTTTGTTGACCAGTGTCACCCGATCGGATGGGCCATCCGATCGGACAGCACTCATCCATGCGGTCAGCTCTCATCCGTTCGGACAACATGTCGTCCGTGTGGTCAGCACTAACCATGTTCCTGAGTTGCCTATAAATACCATGTCCGGGTATGTCATTAAGAACTTTTGACTCTAGAGAGAACTCTGTCAAGTCTGACTTCTACAGGCGCTTTTGTACTTTCATAACAGTTGAATAGAAAGATCAGACTGTGTCTAAGCGTTGAATACTTTGTCGAACATCTGTGAATTGATCAAATGGATTCCGCACATTAGTCAAAGTCGATTCATCTAAGTTCCTGACGAACAAATCCTATACGAGGGACCAACAAGTGGTATCAGAGCTTCCAGGGAGCTGAATCGAGATCTACGACAACGAATTCACCGGAATTCGAGCTTTTCTTGCCGACCAGAGTCAAATTTCACCGGAAATTTGACATATTTTCTCACTTTCTACTCATTTCTTACATTGTTCTTCACTTTATCACCACAAAAGTCAGAAAAACATAAAATTGGACGTGAATCTACGGATAAAATTTGATAAAACTGATATAAATCGATTCGCAATCATTAAAAGCATAATCCTTCAAGTTTTCACAACAAAATTCCTTCAAAAACTAGATCAAAATCATCAAAAACTATGAAGAACTGTTCTTGCATGCTGATGTCATCTATCCGTTCGAACAGCTGTATGGACGACTTAGCTTAGCTGTTCTTAGATTTGCTGACATCATCAATTCGTTCGGACAGCTGTACGAACGACTTGGATTAGATTTTTCTGTGAAACCGTGTTGCTGACATCATCAGTGCTACCCGATCGAACAGCAGGTCGATCAGACAGCATTGTTGCTATTATCTTTTTTGCTTACGTCATCCTACCACTCGTTCGGACAGTCATCCGATCGGTGAAGGGGTTAAAAGATTTTTCTGCCACCCGTTCGGACAAGCACTCGTTCGGACAAACACTTGTTTGGACAAGCACTCGTTCAGACAACCATTCGTTCGATTTGCATACACCACTTGATACCTGACTGTGTCACTCGTTCGGACAACCATCCGATTCAAGTGCACCAGTGTAAAAGTTTTAAAAAATCACAAAAATTTTTCTAAGTGTTTGTAAACTGTTTCAGGTACTCTAAAATGGGGGATGATTTTCTCAATCCTTTCAGTGACATCTTTGCTTAGACCAGCAACACAGGAGACGCTACGTTAAGCAGCACAAACACCACTGCTCCTAACCCGAACCCAAAGAAAGCGATTGTCGACTCATTGAGCGTGGATAACGCGTATGGCACATACAACAAACCGCCCAAGCTAATGGCTATCGAGGAATACAGTAGATGGGCAACTAGGTTCAAGGACTGGTTAAAGGCGTTCGCCTACCAGAATTGGAAATGCATGAAGAACGGGTTTGACATTGGAATAAGTAACTATGAGAACTTAATTGATAATGAACAAGAAAGTTTCATCGCCGAGCAAAAATGTATCACATTGCTACATCAATCAGTGAGGGATGATATCATATCTCTAATCGATTACAAAAATTTCAAAGATTTATGGACAAAATTAGAGAAAAAGTGTGTGGGTGGAGAAGAAATTGTTAGAAACAAGAAAAAATTGTTGAAAAAGGAATTTGATTTATTTGGATGTATGAAAAATGAATCGGTTTCAAAGATGATCGAATGGTTTTGTCATTTGAAGATCGAGCTGACTAGACACGGGTTTACGTTTACAGAGGAAGAATTGGTTGATAAGCTGATGGATTCACTACCGGATGAAAAGGATTGGATGTACTTTGCTCTGTTGTTGAAAAACACTGTGGAGAAGAAGAGCCTGACAGTTGGTTTTCTGATCGAGAGGCTTGAAAGTCACGAGTTGGAAATCAGGAAAATGAATAAAGTCAACAGTACTCAGTATCAGCAGAACGTTGATTTGTATTATCGAGGAAGTATGATTCCAAAAACGGTATCACCAAAGACTGCGTTCTCAGTGGAAAACTCAAGTGTGCCAACTCAAGAGAATCAAAACAGCAGTCCTGCTCCAAGCAGCGGATATCATGGAGGATCGTCTTCATTGACTCCAAGTCAACAGCAACAACAATCTGTTCCGAAAAACATTTTCCAGTGCAACATTGCTGTAAATCTCAACAACGCACAAAATTTCAGCGAAGAAGCAGCCAAACAGCAGATGGTATTTCTAGCATCCATCTTGGAATCTAAAGAAAGTCTCGTAGCAGGAAAAATCGGAAACACAAACCTCACCAAGGAGGACTACGATCATATTTACCCAGAGGAAATGGAGTTGATTGACATTAGATGGTGTATTGCGAGTGCGGTTAGAAGGGCTCAGAGGTTCATGGAGATAACAGGCAGGCACTCCATTGGTGGACCTTCTACTAAATTAGGGTTTGACAAATCAAAGGTTACATGTTTTAAGTGCAAGCAAAAGGGGCACTTTAAACGTGAATGTCGAAATGCAGCTGCTGATGAAACGGCCAATCCATTCTATGAGGACTATTATAAAAGGGCCATCTATCATCAAAACAAAGCAGAATCTCCCAGAATGAAGCAGTTAGAAGATGCTCCCAAAGAAAAGTCGAGAGCTTTAGCCGTTATGCATGATGATGAGGGCTATGACTGGAGTGATGTGCTACCAGAAGAAGATGCTGTGGGTTTTGCATTCATGGAAAAGATTGTGCCATTCAAAGACACCCGTACTGAAGAAGAAAAATATCGTTCTAGGAAGATGTTAGCCCAAAACATGAAAGATAAAATTTATCGAACATGGAAAGAGGCAAAGGGTGCAAAAAGATGGGATGCAACTCGGGAATGCTATTTGGATCCTAAAGGGAACATAGTTGTTGAACCATCATAAATCAGTGTTGAAACCCTCATAGAACAAATAGCAAAAGAAGAAGAAGCAAGATAGAGAATGTGGGCAAGAGAAGCTGAAGAAAAGGAGAAAGAAAAGGAGCTACAGTCGAAGAAGGTCGATGATGGGATTATTGACACGACCAAAGAGTTCACTGCAGATAACCTGAAGAAAATGGCTGATAAAGTTCTTGCAGCAAAGGAATTAGAGGTAGATTCTAAGTTCGGAACTGAGTCAAAGAGCAAGGTCAGTTCTAATGATTCAACAAATGGGTCAGGTAAGATTGATAAAGCCAAGATTGACAGTGACTGCAAAAATTGCATGAAAGACTGCAAGATTTGTAGTACACATGCATATCTCAGTACTAAAAAGACTGAAGAACTGACTGAAAGAGTCAGAGAAGTTGAAAATCAAATCTTAAGTCGTGACAAATTGATGAAAGCTTCAAATGATCGAATTAAGGAATTAACTGAGAAACTTGAAAACGATAAAATTGAAGTAGACCGTGTAAGAAAAGAAAATGAAAAGTTAATTCATGAAAATCGACAACTTTCTGAAAATCATGAGAAGTTAAAAAGAACGATTAAAGATTCTGATGAGAGAAATAGTAAAACAAGCAAAGAAAATTTTCAATTGTCAGGAGTCTTTCAGTCGAAAGAAAAGCAAATCAACCAACAGTTGGATGAGATTGCTAATCTGAAGCTTCAATTTCAGGAACCTAAGATTGAAAATGAACGCATCAATCTGAAACTCAAAAATTACAACTCCGCAAGTTTTGTTCTTCAACACATAGTTCCCAAACCCATTGGGAAGAACAAAGCTGGCGAGGATGTATACTCTGATGGAACTGGGGTTGGGTATCATCAAGTTCCACCGCCAGTGTTGAATAACTTTTCAAAGAAAAAATCTGGGTTGGTTAACAATGATGAAACAAATGAGATTAAACTTCCAGAAACAATTGACATCACATTCAGTTCATCATCTGATGAAGACAGCGTTCAGTCTGAAGTTGTTAAAAATGTAGTTGAAAACGTTTTGAAATCCATTAGAGAATGTGAATGTCGGGTTCGGATAAGTTCCAAAATCAACTTCCAAAATCAACTTCCAAAAACAACTTAAGTGAAAAACCTACTCTTGTGATGTACAAGATGTCGGGTTCGGATAAGTTGTATTCGGATCTTGAGTTTCCATTAGAGAATGTGAATGTCGACAAATTGAAAAATGTGTTTAAACTGGTCAAGATTGATGTTTGTGAAATCGAAGGTTTGAAACGTTCAGAAAGGCAATTAAACTTTGAAAAAGACAAATCTTACTACAAAAAACCTGTTGTACCGCCGCGTTTTTCTAACAACAATCAAAACAAATGGTCGGGTGGTTATCAGGGTGGTAAGAATAATCAAAGAAGGAACTTTCAAAACAAAAAATTTGTTGAGAAAAAGGTGTTTGTGAAAAGCTCTAGTTCACACTCCGAGCAAGAATCTGAGACTTTTTCGAAAACCAATGAAGAATTCTTTGAGAAGAAAGCCTCACAACCTCAGACCGAAGGCACAAGTCGGGTAGTTGACACCTGAACATGCTTCAAATGCAATCAAGTTGGACACATTGCACGAAAGTACACCAACTCGAAGCCTAAGTCTGTGGTTGTCAAGAATCCGAAAAGAAAAGATGATGTAAAGGGAAAAGCTCCAATGTTTGTTGAGAAAAAGTTTTTAAATAAGGAAAATGCCAAAGTTAAAACTGAATATCCAAAAGAGTCAGTTAAGATAACCGAACCCGTAAAGAAGTTGGTAACTAAAAATGACAAATTTTACAAGCGGGTTGCGTCATCTCAACAAGCATGGAAGCCAAAATCCGTTGAAAAGAAAGCAAGTTCTCCAAAATCAAAGGTTTCAGAGTCTGCTAAACAATCATCTTCTACCACACCGGTAAAGATGAATGTTCCTTTGGATCACTATGAGAAACTTGAGAAACAAACTTCTAACCCACCAGGAAAGAAGTATGTTCCGAAGAAAGACCAACCATCTGGTTAACCTCAAAAAGACGAATCTTTCTTATACAAAGAGGTTGAGGTTGGGACTGAAGAAAGTTTAAAGATGAATGACAAAAAATTTCCACCAGTATACACCAAAACCACAATTCTAAACGACAAGCTACCTGATTCGAAAGAGGCTTGGGTTGCTTCAAAATCTCACTAAATGTTTTTGAAATGTGCAGGAGCTTCCGAGATCCATCTCACGTTGGATAATGGATAGTGGAGCTTTTCGGCACATGACGGGGAAGAAAACCCTACTGTATGATGTTCGAGGGTTTAATGGAGGATATGTGGGATTTGCAGGCAATCAAGGTGGTCGTATTATTGGTGAGGGAACTTTATCAAATGGAATTGTCACGTTTGAAAGAATGAATTACATCGCCGAGCTGGAAAACAATCTTCTGAGCATTTCTCAGATTTGTGATCGTATGTATTCGACGCACTTCACAGACAAAGAATGTTTGATATTGAAGCCAGGGTTTGTTGTCCCCGAAGAATGGGTTATCATGAGAGCACCAAGAGTCGACGATCTGTACGTGTTGGACATGAGTGTAGCAACTACTACCACGGGTCAGGCTCACTGCTTCATGTCAAGAGCCACTGAGAAGGAGTCACAATTATTTCGGACATTTCGGTTATTTCGGTTTTTGGAACAAAATTATGTAAGATTCAAAAAATAAAAAGTATAATTTATATTATAACAATCTTTTTATATGTTTATATTTAAGTTAGGGTGCTACTAAATACACCCCCCTAATTACTAATTATACCCCTCCCTATAAAAACATCACATCATTACATCACAAATCAACATTTAATTGCTTTTTTGTCTTTTTGTTGTCTTTTTAATAATAATTATTATTATTTACTAGTAGTAATCATTTATTATTATTATTATTATTATTTTAAAAATATTTATTTGAATAAAAAATATTTATTAAAAAATTTGAACGAACTCGGTTTTTAATAAAACTTATCTGAATGTTCCGAAAAAAGTAAAACAAGGTTGTCTTTTCATATTTTTTAAAAGTAAAATGTTAATAAGTTATTAAAGAAAACCATATTTTAGGTGAAATTAATTGTTATAAAAGAGAAATAAAAAACAAATTTTATATATAATTTAGTAATTTTTTATTATTACACCCCCTATTATTGCATTTACTATTAGAAGCAACGATGAATTTATTATTATTATTATTACTTTTTACTTATAGTTTATAAATTGTAAATACTATTAAAAAAGTAAGAAAATATATTTAGACTAACTTATTTAGGGATGAGCATTTAGTAGTGGGTACTGGTACTGAACCGGTACCGGTATCGAATTTTTTCGTACCGTATATTTTGATACCGGTACCGGTACCTAGTTTTTGTGGAATTTTGTTTATTTGACTACTTGTCATTTGTCTTTTTATTGTTAGTTAGTTAGTTTTTTTTTTTTTTGAACACAGAAATTTCAATCAGGGAGAAAGCTATTCAAAGAAAATTATGATATTCTCTGTTATTTGAGAAAACTATTCAAAGAAAATTATGGTATTCTCTGTTACTTGTCATTCCATGTTATTGTTACTTTGTTTTCTTTTCATTTGCCATGTGGTTGAACCAAGATCAAGCATCACAAATGATACACAAATATATTCATCTAATTCCAAAAATCTTTCATGCGTATGTTACACGCATACATAACGTATTAGGTGATGGAAATTGTGGGTTTCGGGCGACAGCTTCTGCTCTCAGGTACGGTGAAGACGAATGGTTATTTATCCGGAGATCACTGATGGAAGAGCTACTCGAGTTTAGAAATAAGTACACTAAGGCTTTTTTAGGCTCATTCGAAGATGTGTTCACGTCCTTGGCTTGGTCAGGATCGGGGGTTGCACCTGAAAAACACTGGATGATTATGCCAGAGGCATGATTCTTGATTGCGAATTCGAACAAGTTTAATGTGATCGTTCATTTTTTATCTAAAGAAAAAAGAAACAGTTCTACTTGTTTTTCGCTTTGTAGAGGCCCTCACGAGTTCCCAGAAAAAAAAATAATTACAATTGCACACGTGAATGGTAACCATTTTATAATGGTAGAATTGCAAGGAGAGTATCCAATTGCCAGCACAAACAACCTATGAAAATTAATGAGAGAAAATGATGCAGTTGGCTGAGAGAATATATTTGAATCACGTCAAAATATGTATAATTCTTGGATAGCACAACCTGCTACATTTTCTGTTATAGATTAAAGATCGGTATGTAAATTATTAAATGATATTAGTTTTGTAAAAAAGTACTTATTTTTATATAGTTTTTGTTACAACTATAAGTATAATTTGATAAATTATAAAAATTAAAGAGTAATAATAAATAATATATCATTACTACTACTACTACTACTACTAATAATAATAATAATAATAAATAAATAAATAAATAAATAAATAAATAAAAAGTGCATACTTCTTTTACTATTTAGTTATAATAATAACTAATAAACAAACAATAAATAAGCAATAATAAAAAAAAGACAACTAAAAGATAAAAATGATTAAAAACAAAATAAAAGTTATTGATTGATGTGATGTTTTTGTGTGGAGGGGGTGTAATTAGTAAAGAGGGGGTGTAAATAGAACAAGCCTTAAGTTATTATAGTTCACCTCTTTAATTAGTATTGTTTACATAAACCTAACCTTCTAATATATTTTTATGTTTCTTCAAAGTTTTATTAAATTTAATTTTTATATTAAATTTTGTTATATCTTATAGGTAATAATAAATCATTTTAGTTATAATGTTTTTATTATAAACACTTTACATTCAACAATAAAAATAACATTTTCTACTAGCATTGGGTTAAACTCTTAAACAATTTAAACTTAAACATAAAAATATATGGATTGTAACTTATCGGTTCGGTTCGGTTTTTTTCAGTTATTGAAAACGTTTATCCGAAAACCGAACCGAAATTTTCGGTCATTAAAAATCCGAAAACTGAACCGTCGGTTTTTGTTTCGGTTTGGTTTTTTCGGTTCGGTTATTCGGTTACGGTTCGGTTATTTCGGTTTTCTTGCTCACCCCTAGTGAGTATACTCGAACCCTTTTTGTTTTACGCACTTTTGGGTGTTACATACGTTACTTATTCTAAATCACATCGAACACACTATGCAATACTTTAACGCTAACCGATTACCGCATGTTATACGTGACTTAATGAATGCTTGTTTGTTATGTTTACACATGGATTACTGTCTACCTGCCCTACCAACGATAGTACTATAGTTTGGACTCAGCACCTGTTTACTCAGGGGTTGTTAAGGGCAATTAATTGCATGGCTCACAGTGGTGAGTGTGTATTACGAACTGCCTTGGGCAGTCAACCCGCAGTCATTGGTATTGATAGGATCATGTTGATAACTTACCCGCTTCATTTCACACTGTGTACGTGCTGGTTATGCGTAAACGATTTCGAACTCTATTATATCTATCAAACTTGTATGCTCACCTTTACACTATGTGTATTGACTTTTACTTTAATGTATGTGACAGGTGCTTAAGATGTTAGAATGCTTGGCTTGCTGTGAAATCGAGGCTAGGAAAGAGTCTAGAAACAAAGACAATTTATTTATTTAAAAATCTGAGTTGTCGGAACATGTTTTATTTGTTTGAAGAATATCTATGTCTGTAATAACTAGATTATCTTATGGGTTATGGTATGGGACATAATATTTAAACTATTTGGTAACTTAGTCGTTATGAAATTTCTTTGAACACTCTGTTTCGCTCAGTGCCACGCCCCGATGTTTCCTCCATCGTTTGGGGTGTGACAGATTGGTATCAGAGCCATAACTATAGGAAATTAGGCGAGGCTCGACCTAGTCCGGGTTGATGTCTTAGAAACGACCTAGTCTATAGTTAGGTACCAACAGACCGACTTGTGCACACCCTGTAGGGGTTTTTGTACGAGCTTACTTGCTACATCTCGTTGTTCTCGCTTACACTACACTATCACTGCACCCTAATTTTCAAAAATGAGCAAGCGATCAGGTCGATATTAGGTGTGAAAACTGCAAACTCTCGACCGAGTCGCTTGTTCGACCCGCATTTTTACCTATAAACAGGAAGAATTGCGTTGAATCTGGAGTGAAATCCCTACTTTGACGCATAATCCTTCCTTATTTTATCAACACCGGAACAAAGTTGTTAAGTCAGGGGTGAAACCCGAACCTTGACAACTTACTCCGATCTCTATTTTGTTTTACAAAACTCTCACCAAAGTCTCGATGAATTCCGAGGACTCGAGTGCTTGAATAGCCGAAAGGATGGGTGCCATTCACCGCATGTTGATGATAGAGCACAGTCTATTAGGCTAACAAGGACCTTTGAGTACATCCTTGTGAATAGTCGAACCACTTTGGTTAGTCAACGTCTATCTAGCCGAAGACAATCTATTCTCGATTTCTATATGTTTCGATTCTGAGCCCGCAATTGCTGACTCTGATATTTGTCGATTTTACGTGGAATTTATGTGCTTTATGTAGTTATACGTTTTAAATTTTTGATGGTTTATTCATTTTCGCTGTATATTTCGATCAACACGCACAACTCACACTACACGATTGCCTACAAATCCCTGATCATTATCCGCTATCGCTGCTCGATACTCGCAACTGCTGTAATTAACCGATATACGCGCTGTAAAGAATAGGGAATACGTGCAACATATAGCTAGGTTTCTGTATTCTGACTGCCTCTTGTGTTTATGTGTTTCCATGCCCTACGTGCTTATATGCTTCGGTGCTTTATGTGCTTATGTGCTTATGTGAATATGTGATTACGTGTCTATGTGTATACGTGTTACGCGATCGTGTTCCTGAGCTTTAGTAGTACTAGGCGTGTGAGGTGAGATTCGATTATATTATGTTTGAGTCCTGTGACGATGTCTGTTGCAGACAATGTCGTCAGCTGGTTCTCGCGCTACCCAATCCGCTCGCCGCTATGATCACTAAGCAAATGGCGAAGGTTGTTCCACAGATCATCAGTGAACTGTACAAGAATGTGAGCAAATCGTCTGAAGAATCCAGGACCGAGACTCCTAAGGCTGCCTTTAGCTTCAAGCAGTTTAAAGCTTGCGGACCGAAAGAATTTACTGGCGAAGAAGGTCCTACGGCGTTATTTCAATGGTTTGATTCGATCGAGGTCACCCTGCGCCAGAGTGGCTGTCCTGATGATCTTCGCACTCTGAATGCTACCGGCGTCTTCCAGTTCCGTGCTTTAGACTGGTGGACGACCGAGAGAAACAAACGCGGAAACGACGCAGCTTATGGTTTGACATGGGATGAGTTGAAGAACGTCATGTTAAGAGTTCTATCCTCCCCATGAGCGCCAAAAGTTGGAGGATGAATTCTGGCACATCAAGCAAAAGGAGGGTGACAACGCAGCTTTAATCGCTCGCTTCAAACAACTTAGCATAATCTATCCTGATCAAGTTAAGACTTCTGATATGGCCATCAAGAAGTATATTCGAGCTCTACCTGACTGCGTCGCAGATTTTGTGCAAGCTTCAAAGCCAGCGACAATCGAAGAAACTTACCTGCTTACCGCTGAAATAAACGACAAGAGAGTCAAGTCTGGCTTCTGGGATAAAGCCGCCAAGAATCTCCATCAAGCTACCACCACACCAACCGTTGAAACCGCCGCCGCTCCTCAGTCTTCGAAAGCCTCACGTCGCAAGAGGAAGAACAACAGCAACTCCAGCAACAAGAACTGTGCTGTTACCACCGCTGCCCCACTCCAAGCTGTACCGGCTCAGCAGCAAGCTCAACACCGCCAGATTGCGGCACCAGTAACTCAAGCACCGCCGGCAAAGTGTGCTTACACTGGTCCTCATCCCGCTTGCCCAACTTACACATATCATCACCCAGTAGGGATTGCTTGCAGATTTTGTGTACATTGCAACATGTACGGCCACTTTACCGCCAACTGCCGTACAGGTCCTCGACAAGCGCAAGCACCAGCTACTGCTCATCAAGCTCTGCTCCCTGCCCCTCAAGGCCAACAAGCAGCTCAGGCGCCCGCGGTCAATGCTAGAGTCTGCTTTGCGTGTGGTGATCCCAACTACTTCGCAAACATGTGCCCCAATCGAGTTGTGAAGCAAGAGCCGCAACAGCAGCAGCCTCAGCAGCAACAGCAACAAGCGACTCGTGCTCGAACATTCAACATTAATGTGCGCCAGGCTCAAGCTGACAACAATGTGGTCAATGGTACATTCCTTGTTAATGGTATTTTGTCACGACCCTAGCCCCGGTTTGACCCGGTCAGGAGTCGCGGGACAGGAAACCCGTGGTATCTGTGATGCGACAGCGGAAGATTTTTAACAGGATCTTTTTAAAACTCAAAATGCCCAATTATTTTATTCCATAATTTGGGATAAAACCCCGTAATTTACAATAGAGGAATTTAACTAGAAAATTCCCTGATTTATTAAAACATGTTTATTTATTTTTAACTGAGCCACCTCTTCAAGCTTGTTAGTGCTCCGTAGCACGTTTCCTTGATTTACAGCAGGTCGCCTGAAACATGTTTTAAAAATATTTTGTCAGCGGGGAAATGCTGGCGAGTCACTCAAATTTGATAAAACGACATATAGTTATCAATTACAGCATAAGAGCGATTACAATGGCTTCTATCTTATTTTTATCTGGCGCCGTGTCACACTGTGTGACGATGGTCATACCACTATTGGGTCATGTCACCCAAGTAGTGATGATTATCCCTGTTAGGTCAATGAACCTAACCGGGAGAGAAATTAGAAATGTGCACAATACCCCACTAGCCAGTGATTCAAGATATCCACGACTTACTCCCTGTAATTATAACTTTTGAAAATAATTTGAGGTATTGTAAAACATTTGATAAAAAGAGAATGACTCACATTGCAGATTTTATACGGGCAGAGTTTAGCCTACTGATTAGCCTTTTAACCTAAATTTAAACAACATGTATACGAACTAGGTCAGTAACTAATACAGCATTTACGATAACTCACGAGATTAAACCCTCACAACGAATGACAAAGTGCGATACTTAAACATCCATTGAATTCACGACGAATGACAAAGCATAACCCTAATGTGGGCAGCACTTAAACATCCATTGGATAGTTTCAATCGATCGGACATTGAATCGTAGCAGCGATCGAGTTAATACCCTGCATCGTAGCAGCACCCCAATATTTTGAAAGTAATTTCAACTTTGGAGCAGTATATGTTCGTTTTTGAAAGTTGATTTCGACACAGAATGAAAGCTCCTGAGCTAAGCTATTTATAGCTGAAATACGGGGCTGTCCGCGTGAGCCATGGGCTCACCTTTACGCGGCCCGCCTAACCACCTATTCTACGCGTAGGTTTGATTGGTCACGAGTAGGTATGCCAGCTGGTCAACACGTGGATACGGAACACTTATACGGTCAACCCAATATTGATGCTGCCCGCGTAAGGTTAAGCTAACCCTTACGCGGCCCGCCTGAAACCCACAATTCTTGATTTCTTGATTTTTGATATGGATTAGGGTTTCAGGGGTCCGGGTATTCCCTTACGTTTAAAAATGGGGAAAATTTTGAGAGTCCTTACATCCTCCCCACCTTATTTAAAATCTCGTCCTCGAGATTTACTGAAATAAGTGAGGATACTTTCGCTTCATTTCCGATTCCAGCTCCCAAGTGTATTCGGGTCCTCTTTTCGAATCCCACTTGATTTTGACAAGCACTAAACGCTTGTGCTTGAGAAACTTGATCTTTCTGTCTTCTATTTGAAGTGGTTTCTCAATAAATTTTAACTTTTCATTTACCTTTATGTCTCGAAGAGGTACTACCAGTGATTCGTCAGACAAACATTTCTTGAGGTTGGATACATGAAACACATCATGTACTCCAGCTAGTTCTTCTGGTAGTTGTAAACGATAAGCAACTGGTCCTATACGTTGGATTATTGGAAATGGTCCTACATATCTTGGACTTAGCTTTCCTTTCTTAGTGAATCGAACTACTCCTTTCCAAGGAGATACTTTCAAAAGTACTTTGTCTCCAACTTGAAACTCGAGTGGCTTGCGTCGATTATCGGCATAACTTTTCTGGCGATCTCGAGCCATCTTTAGTTTTTCCTTGACTTGAGTGATCTTGTCGGTAGTTTCTTGCATAATCTTCGGTCCTGATAATTGACTTTCTCCTATTTCTGCCCAACAAACTGGAGTTCTGCACTTTCGTCCATACAGTGCTTCGAATGGGGCAGCTTCAATGCTTGCATGATAACTATTATTATAGGAGAATTCAATTAAAGGTAGGTGGTCATCCCAGTTTCCACCAAAATCTATCACACATGCTCGGAGCATGTCTTCCAGTGTTTGTATCGTCCTTTCACTTTGCCCGTCTGTTTGTGGATGATATGCCGTACTTAAATTTAGTCGGGTTCCCATCGCTTCTTGGAAACTTTTCCAGAAGTGAGAAGTGAAACGACTATCTCTATCTGATACAATGGAGAGTGGAACTCCATGTAAGGATACTACTTCGTCTACATACAACTTTGCTAACCTTTCCATGCTAAAGGTTTCTTTCATAGGTAGAAAGTGAGCTGATTTGGTTAATCGATCCACAATTATCCAAATCGCATCATTACCTTTTCTGGTTTTGGGCAACTTAGTAATAAAGTCCATTGTTATGAGTTCCCATTTCCATACAGGCATTTCTAATTGTTGAAGTAGACCTGAGGGTTTCTGGTGTTCCGCCTTAACTTGTGAACAAGTCAAGCACTTAGATACATATCTAGCTATGTCCTTTTTCATTCCCATCCACCAGAAGTTATTCCTTAAATCTTGGTACATCTTGTTGTTACCAGGATGCATGGTATACCTAGATTTATGGGTTTCCTCTAGGATTTTATTTCTTAATTCTCCCTGCTTAGGTACCTAAATCCGTTTCTTATGGAATCTCCAAATTCCATCACTTCCTTGCTCTAATTCTTTTATTCTTCCTTTCATTCCTTCAGCATCATCCTTGATTGATGTCTCTTGAATGTTTTTCAATTGATCCATTAAGTTTAAGTGTAAACTTAATCTAAGAGCACGAACTCGTCGTTGTTTTTCATGATACTTACGACTTAAAGCATCAGCTACTAGGTTGGCTTTTCCTTCAAGATATTGTATATCACAGTCGTAATCACTTAGGATCTCCATCCATCTCCTTTGCCTCATGTTTAATTCTTTTTGCCCAAATATGTACCTTAAGCTTTTATGATCTGTATAGATAGTAAACTTACTTCCGTACAGATAGTGTCTCCAAATCTTAAGGGCAAAAATTATGGCTCCTAACTCTAAGTCATGAGTCGTATAATTTTCCTCGTGCTTTTTCAATTGTCTTGAAGCATACGCAATTACCTTCTTGCGTTGCATTAGCACACATCCTAATCCTAGCTTAGAAGCATCACAATATACTTCAAAATCTTCAGTTCCTTCTGGTAAGGCTAGAATTGGAGCATTGGTTAATTTCTGCTTTAAAATCTTAAAAGCCTCATCTTGTCTAGGTCCCCACTCAAATTTTGTTGCTTTACAGGTTAGCTTAGTTAATGGTATGGCTATTTTGGAAAAATCCTTAATAAACCGCCTATAATATCCGGCTAATCCTATAAAACTTCTAACTTCCATAGCTGACTGCGGATTCTTCCATTTGGTAATTGCCTCTATTTTAGCAGGATCTACGTGAATACCTTCGTGATTCACCATATGTCCTAAAAATTGCACTTCCTGTAGCCAAAATTCACATTTCGAGAATTTGGCGTAAAGCTTTTTTTTTCTTAACAAAGTTAAAAGTATATGTAAGTGTTCACAATGCTCGTCCTGACTTTTGGAATAAATAAGTATATCGTCTATGAAGACAATTATAAATTTATCCAAATACGGTTTACAGATTCTATTCATCATGTCCATAAATGTTGCAGGTGCATTTGTTAACCCAAAGGGCATGACTGTAAACTCGTAATGACCATACCTAGTTCTGAAAGCTGTTTTAGGTATGTCTTCTTCCTGTACCTTTAACTGATGATATCCGGAGCGTAAGTCGATTTTAGAAAAATATCTAGCTCCCTGAAGTTGATAAAAAAGATCATCAATTTTAGGTAATGGGTATCAATTCTTAATTGTAACCTTATTCAATTCCCTATAATCGATACACATTCGCATCGAACCATCCTTCTTTTTCACAAACAACACTGGAGCTCCCCAAGGGGATGAGCTAGGTTGTATGAATCCTTTGCTTAGTAATTCATCTAACAGCTTTTTCAATTCTAACATTTCGGTGGGTGCTAACCGATAAGGTGCTTTAGCTATCGGTGTAGTTCCAGGAATTAGATGAATTCTAAATTCTACCTCCCTATCAGGTGGTAATCCAGGTAGTTCTTCTGGGAATACTTCCGAGTATTCTGATACTACTGGAATGTCCTTAAGTTCCTTTCCCTTAGTGTTAATGATTACTGAAATCATATATACTATTCCTTGTTTTCGTTCATAACTAGCAACTTTCATTACTGAAATGAACTTCATTGGTTTCCGTGGCTTATTTCCTGTAATCACCACTAATTCCCCTGTGGGTGTATGAATTTCTATGGAATTTTTATCACAAAGAATTCGAGCATGGTTGGCTACTAGCCAATCCATTCCTAACACCACATCGAATCCGGCTAAATTCATAGGTAACAGGTTTGCATAAAATTTATGGCCTAAAAGTTCTATCTTTCCTTCTTGCAGAATCTTATCTATGTTGACAGAATTTCCCTCTGCCGTTTCGACTGTAAAAGTCTGCCTAAGGTTGGTTAAGGGTAAATTAAGAGCTTGGCAAAATGAAGTATTTATAAAACTTTGGTTTGCACCAGAGTCAAATAATACTTTTGCATAGACGTTGTGAACTAGAAACGTACCAGCTATCACATCCGGGATTAGCTCTGCTTCTTGAGTAGTCAGTTGGAAGGCTCTTACGTTCTTCTTGTTAGTTCCTTCTGCAGGTTTAGCTTTGTTGTCAGCTGGTTTAGTTAATTTAGGGCAGTCTGGCCTAATATGTCCAGCTTCTCCACAGTTGTAGCAGACTGTGAATTTCTTTTTCCTGCAATCTTCCTCCTGATGCCCTGGAATTTTTCAAAAATTGCAATATCCCTTGCATTTTCCAAAATGCTTTCTTTTGCAACTATTGCAAAATGGAACAGTGGAAGATTGCCCAGTTCCTCTTCTCTTGAAATTGTTACGGTTACCCATACGAAATCCCTGGGTAATCTTTTGGGCCACTTCCCTCTTTCTATTTTCTTCTCGTGTCCGTACCAGTTCGTCAGTCAGAGTATTGGCTAAATCCACCGCATCATCAATCGTGCGGGGTTTAGCAGATTTGACGATATTACGGATTTCGCCAATCAATCCCCAAATATAGCGGGAAATAAGTACTGGTTCTGGCGAAGCCAGAGTTGGTACTACTCTTGCATACTCGAAGAATGTCGAAGTATACCCTCTACAGTCTACATCCACCATCCGGTGGGTCAGGAACTTATTTGTCATTTGTTCCTTTTCGTATTCGGGACAGAATTTTCTTTCTACGAGATTTTTAAACTCTTACCATTTCATAGCATACGCCACAGTTCTTCCTTTAGCTTGTAGAACTGTATTCCACCATTCTAAAGCCCCTTCTTTAAAAAGATTTGACGCATACATGACCTGGTCTTCTTCAGCACATTTACTTATGGTAATTATTGCCTCGGTTTTCTCTAACCAACGCAGTGCTGCAGTTGCCCCTTCGTTACCTGCAAACTCAGCTGGTTTACAGGCAAGAAATTCTTTGTAAGTGCAACCAGGTGTTGCAGCTTTCATTTTCTTGAGAATCGGGGCTTGCAGAACATTATCGTTATTGTTATTGTTGTTGTTGCTGCCTCCATTTACACTATTACTGAAGTTATCTTCATGAGTACGTTTGCTAGGAATGATTTGTTGAGGTTCAACAGGTTTCTGGGCAGCAGCAAGGATTGCTGGAATAGCATTGGCTATTCCTTGAGCAACAATATTTTCTATATCTTGCTTAGTCATAAATTGATCCTCCTGGTGTTGCTCAGATTGGTTAACCTCATTAACTGGTTTATTATTAGCGTTTTCCATCTGATAATTAATATATATAATTTATTAGTATAGAATAAATAACAATTATACACAAAACAATCATACAAATTTCATAACACACATATATATATCCAAAATTATCGATTTCTCGATTTCCCTTTTTATATATCATATTATGCATCCGTACACACTGTTATGTTACAAAGTTTTATTTTTATTTTACAGGGTTATATTGTTATTACTATTATTATTATTATTATTATTATTATTATTATTATTATTATTATTATTATTATTATTATTATTATTATTATTATACAATCACAGTTACGTTCTCACACTATCCCTTCTGTTGATATTTTAGAAACGACGCTCCCTCTCGTCGTACTTCCAGGAAATTTGCTCTCCCACCTCCCGAATCCTATTCCCTGCACCTATCAGCTCCTCGCCAAAATGGCGGAGTTCAACTAAGTTTTCATTGCTCATTGGTGGGTTTGGTATAGGTTCTGGGTCGAACTGAGGGAAAAAGGTATAAGGATTATTAAGGAGGTTTTGAAACTGCCAGTCGTTGGTCCACCACTCGTCCATTTCTCCTAAAGGTTGGGTATGGATTAAAGGTTCTGGGATGGCTGGTTCCAAATTTATTGGAAGTTGAGTTTCAGCAGGATAAGGGTAAAGGTTGGTTTTGATAGGGCTAATGATATCACAGCCTGCCAATATGCGATCCAATTCTTCCTGTAAAGGCAACTCCTCAACTTGCTTAGAACTTTCCCCAATTCCCATTTCTACTTTCCTGGAATCTTCCCCGATTGAAATTCCTTTTCCTTTATCTATGGGATTCTCTATTTTGGGAATTCTCCTAGTTGCTGGTTTCCTTCTGCGTACACGCCTCCATCCTACAAATCTTCTCCTTTTCTTAGGTTTTGGTTTGTTCGGAGTTGAAGCGTTGAATTCTATAGGTTCTTCTATATCAGGTATATAACCAGTAAAGTCTTTGGAAACTTCTATTTTCACCGGATAGAGATTGAGATTCTGAAGGGCTTCAGATAACTCATTCATGTTGTTTAGCATATATGCAAAAAAAAAATACTAAGTTAAAATTTTATAACAAAATTTCACAGATAACCTTCAAGTATTATTGCATACCGTTTTGACTAATTTAATACAAAGGACAACTGAAAAATAAAACACACTAGGGTTTATTGAAAACTTATTTATTTACTGGGTAAAGTTTCTGGGTTGTAGGTGATAAGGGTGCTAGAATTGAGTCAGGGTATTTAAATGTTAGCATTTACTGCTACCGTGGCTAGCATATAGAGATCTGCCCATTTTTCATCTAACTGATCTTCCCATGGTGGGTTACTGCCTATTTCCTGAGTTTCCTGATAAATTCTCCTTTCTTTCGGTTGTGATTTTTTTATTTTCTCCTGACTTTTCCTAATAATCAAACTTCTTTTATTAGGAGAAAGTGGTTCCTCATATTGTGCCTTTCGAACAAACATTCCTTCCTCAGTATCTATTGAGTATCTTGAGGAATTTGATTGGGATGAGCTTCCCTTTTCTTTTGGTGAATTATCTAAATTAAGATAGATATCCGAGATTCTTTGCTTACCCATACTGTAACTAACAAGTAGTCAGTTAATAAAACATCTAATCACAAAATGATAATTAGGAAAATTAAGTATTTAAAATACTTAATAGACTTAAATCAGTGGCTCAATCAGTAGCTCTGATACCACCTTTTCCTGTCACGACCCCAGCCCCGGTTTGACCCGGTCAGGAGTCGCGGGACAGGAAACCCGTGGTATCTGTGATGCGACAGCGGAAGATTTTTAACAGGATCTTTTTAAAACTCAAAATGCCCAATTATTTTATTCCATAATTTGGGATAAAACCCCGTAATTTACAATAGAGGAATTTAACTAGGAAATTCCCTGATTTATTAAAACATGTTTATTTATTTTTAACTGAGCCACCTCTTCAAGCTTGTTAGTGCTCCGTAGCACGTTTCCTTGATTTACAGCAGGTCGCCTGAAACATGTTTTAAAAATATTTTGTCAGTGGGGAAATGCTGGCGAGTCACTCAAATTTGATAAAACGACATATAGTTATCAATTACAGCATAAGAGCGATTACAATGGCTTCTATCTTATTTTTATCTGGCGCCGTGTCACACTGTGTGACGATGGTCATACCACTATTGGGTCCTGTCACCCAAGTAGTGATGATTATCCCTGTTAGGTCAATGAACCTAACCGGGAGAGAAATTAGTAATGTGCACAATACCCCACTAGCCAGTGATTCAAGATATCCACGACTTACTCCCTGTAATTATAACTTTTGAAAATAATTTAAGGTATTGTAAAACATTTGATAAAAAGAGAATGACTCACATTGCAGATTTTATACGGGCAGAGTTTAGCCTACTGATTAGCCTTTTAACCTAAATTTAAACAACATGTATACGAACTAGGTCAGTAACTAATACAGCATTTACGATAACTCACAAGATTAAACCCTCACAACGAATGACAAAGTGCGATACTTAAACATCCATCGAATTCACGACGAATGACAAAGCATAACCCTAATGTGGGCAGCACTTAAACATCCATTGGATAGTTTCAATCGATCGGACATTGAACCGTAGCAGCGATCGAGTTAATACCCTGTATCGTAGCAGCACCCCAATATTTTGAAAGTAATTTCGACTTTGGAGCAGTATATGTTCGTTTTTGAAAGTTTATTTCGACACAGAATGAAAGCTCCTGAGCTAAGCTATTTATAGCTGAAATACGGGGCTGTCGCGGCCCGCGTGAGCCATGGGCTCACCTTTACGCGGCCCGCCTGAAACCCACAATTCTTGATTTCTTGATTTTTGATATGGATTAGGGTTTCAGGGGTCCAGGTATTCACTTACGTTTAAAAATGGGGAACATTTTGAGAGTCCTTACAGTATTTATGCTTCGTGTTTGTTTGATACTGGATCTGATAACTGTTTTGTATCGTTTGAGTTCGAAAAGCTTCTTAATTGTAAGCGCGCCCATCTCCCCTCGACGTTCGATGTCGAAGTTGCCACCGAAAGAACTGTCGCTGTCAACTCTGTTCTCCGTGATTGTACCCTAGAGCTCAACAATCACATATTTCCTATCGACCTTATTCCGATGCAGCTCGGTAGTTTTGATGTCATAGTAGGCATGGACTTTCTTCGTGAAAACCATGTTGAAGTTGTTTGCTTCAAAAAGATGATTTGATTCTCGCTCACTAATGGTGATCAATTATGTGTTTATGGTGAAGTCGCGTCGAAGAAACTCCAACTCATGTCGTGTGTTCAGGCTAGCAAGTATCTCCACAAGGAATACCAAGCTTTTCTGGCACACATTGTAGTAGCGGAGAAAAAGGAAGTTAAGGAGGTGAAAGACGTCCCCGTTGTTTGTGAATTCCCTAACGTTTTTCCTGAAGATCTCCCAGGCTTACCACCAAGTCGTGATATCGACTTCCGCATCGACCTCATTCCTGGAGCAAACCTTGTTGCAAGAACTCCTTATCGACTCGCTCCATCCGAAATGCGTGAACTCTCAAGTCAGCTCCAAGAATTGCTTGACAAAGGCTTTATTCACCCTAGCACCTTTCCTTGGGGCGCGCCAGTCCTTTTCGTCAAAAAGAAGGATGGGTCATTCCGGATGTGCATCGACTATCGGGAATTGAATAAGCTGACAATCAAGAACCGTTACCCTCTGCCTCGCATCGATGATTTGTTTGACCAGTTACAAGGTGCTACGTGTTTCTCCAAGATTGATCTACGCTCAGGCTACCACCAGTTACGCATACAAGAGGAGGATATTCCCAAAACCATTTTCCGAACTCGTTATGGCCATTATGAATTCGTTGTATGCCTTTTGGTTTAACCAATGCACCCGCGGTTTTAATGGATCTAATGAATCGCGTGTGTAAACCTTTTCTCGACCGCTTCATCATCGTGTTCAACGATGATATCCTAATCTATTCAAAGTCAAAAACCGAACACGCGCAACATCTATGATTGGTTCTCGAGCTACTCCAGGGGAATCGACTCTATGCCAAGTTCTCCAAGTGTGAATTCTGGCTGGAGGAGGTTCAATTCCTCGGTCACATTGTTAATAGTCAAGGTATTCACGTCGATCCCGTGAAGATTGAAGCTGTCAAGAGTTGGGTTACACCCAAGAACCCGTCTGAAGTCCGTTCTTTTCTCGGACTAGCGGGCTACTATCGCCGATTTATCGAAGGATTCTCAAAGATTGTTGTGCCGCTTACCTCTCTCACGCAAAAAGACAGGCCTTTTGTTTGGGGAACTGAGCAAGTGACTACCTTCCAAACCCTAAAGTATATGCTTTGCAATGCTCCTATTCTCACTTTACCCGACGGAAACGGTGACTTTATTGTCTATTGTGATGCCTCGAACCTTGGTCTTGGTTGTGTTCTTATGCAGTGAGACAAGGTTATTGCTTACGCATCTCGTCAGCTCAAGATCCACGAGAAGAACTATACAACCCACGACCTCGAGCTAGGCGCAGTCATTTTTGCATTAAAGATTTGGCGACACTACCTTTATGGTACCAAGTGTATGATCTTCACCGGTCATAGGAGCTTACAACATATCTTTGAGCAGAAAGAGCTAAATATGCGTCAACGCCGGTGGGTAGAACTCCTCAACGATTATGACTGTGAGATTCGTTATCATCCTGGCAAAGCAAATGTCGTTGCCGACGGAGTTATTTACATAGTGCCCGTAATGTCCAAGCCCAATATGATCTCGAAACCCTCATCCGCGAAGCCCAACATGCTTGTTTTAATGAGCGCACTTTGCAGAAGGAAAGGATTCTCAACGATGGAGCCCAACTAGTGAACAAGTCGAATGGGATATTCCATATCTGGACCGAGTCTGGATCCCTAAATAGACAAACTTACAACAGATTTTGATGGAGGAAGCCCACAAATCTCGATATTCTATTCATCCCGGTGCTGACAAGATGTACCAGGACCTGCGCTACAAGTACTGGTGGCCGGGCATGAAGAGGGATATCGCCCTCTATGTTTCGAAATGCCTGACTTGCTCGAAGGTCAAGGCTGAGCACCAAAGACCCTCTGGTTTACTCGTTCAACCCGAGATCCCTGTGTGGAAGTGGGAGAGTATAGCCATGGACTTCATAACGAAACTTCCGCGTACGCCATCAGGTCACGACAGCATCTGGGTTGTCGTTGACCGTTTGACTAAATCTGCTCACTTTTTGCCAATACGGGAAGACTACAAGATAGAAAAATTAGCCCGAATCTACACCAAAGAGATCATTTGTCGACATGGGACGCCTCGCGACATCATTTCTGATCGCGATGCTCGGTTTACCTCGTGTTGTTGGGAAACATTTCAAGCCGCTCTCGGTACTGCGCTTAATCTAAGTACCGCATTCCATCCTCAAACCGATGGTCAGACTGAAAGAACGATTCGTACCCTTGAAGACATGCTCCGTTCGTGTGTCATGGATTTCGGTGGTAATTGGGACGCATACTTACCTTTGGTCGAATTCTCGTATAATAACAGTTATCATTCTAGCATTCAAATGGCACCATTTGAGGCATTGTGTGGAAGAAGATGCCGATCGCCTATTGTATGGCACGAGATCGGGCATTTGCAACTAACCGATCCTGAGCTATTGCAAGAAACGACTGACAAAATCCTCCAGATTCAAGACAATCTATTGAAAGCTCGGAGTCGTCAGAAAAGTTACGCCAGTAGACGACACAAGCCCCTCGAATTTGATGTTGGCGACCATGTACTCCTAACGGTATCACCTTGGAAGGGTGTGGTCAGATTCGACAAGAGAGGAAAGCTCGCGCCTCGATATGTTGGACCCTTAAGATTCTGGAAAGGATCGGAAAAATGGCTTACAGACTCAAACTACCGGAGGAACTTAACAACGTTCACCCGACTTTCCATGTTTCGAACCTCCGAAAGTGCCTGGCTGATGATGATTTACATGTACCCCTCGAGGATCTTCAAGTAAACGAAACACTACACTTCGTGGAGAAGCCTGTCGAAATCATGGACCGCCAAACCATGCAACTCCGACGCTCACGCATTCCCATTGTGAAGGTTCGCTGGGAAGGCAAACGAGGCATAGAGTTCACTTGGGAACTCGAAAGCGACATGAAGGCGAAGTACCCGCAGTTGTTTGTTACGGCTTCAGCCTAATTTCGGGACGAAATTCCCTTAAGAAGGGGAGGCTGTAACACCCCGTGTGTCGAAAGTCAAAGTCAAAGTCAAGATTGAAGTCAAAGGAAGACATGATTGCTAATTGCGATCTGTCACTCCTTGCTCAACTCCTGTTTTGACTTCTTTGACTTGTAGATAATCTATTTATGTTACCGCTTTAGTTGTATTATGTGGAGTACTTGTTAATAATCAAGGTTTAATCGCATATTAATCGCATGTTTAATCAATTTATCGCTTATCGCTATCGCAATTGCAACTCGAATTATGTGACTTGGATATTGTTTTACGTGTGTGTGCTATTTATGTGTTACTTGTGCATGTTATGTTTATGTTGAGGTGTTAATCGCAATCGCAAATCTATCGCATCGCAATCGAATCAAAACGATAAACGAAAGTTATTTACAGTGATTGTATGTTAGATATAGTAGTTGGGATTAAAAATAATTTGATTAGTAATCCTATCGCATCGCTCCCTCGAATCGCATCGCAACGCTCAGCACTCGAATCGAAACTACAAAACTCGTCGCGCCAGACACTCCAATCGAGTGGCCAACCGATCGAGTTGCCACCCGATCAGGCTGCCACCCGATCGGGCTGCCACCCGATCGACCAGCCACCTTCCCCCACTTTCCTTTTATAGAAACCCTATAAATACCCTCATATGTCACATCACTTGATGTTGACAGCCCTCTCTCTGCTCAACTCGCTCCAGCGTTCATTTCTCTCGATTTCTTCCGATTCTTGTAAGTTTTCAACCTAAATCTTGTACTTTCTTGATCTACACGCACTCCTACACCTTTCTATCTTTTGAAACTTAACTTTTAACCGTAAAATCAGTGGATTTGAGGTGTTCTAGGATGATGTCATCATGGTGTTCTTATGAACTTCATGTTTTGGCTTCAATCCACTAAGAACAACTTAGATCTGAATGATTTCCACAAGAATAAACAAAGGTCTTTCATAGATCTGAACGTATCCATGGAGAAAAGGATTGAAAGACGGTTTTCTAACTTTCTTTCAACTCTTTTACACTCAATGCACTCAAACCCTATGGAATCGGACCTAGTTCTGATCTTCTACCCATTCTTGGTGATGTATTGGTTCCAGATCCAAATTCTATCCAAGAGGTATTGACTTCAGGTTTGAACATAAACTACCGACTCGAACTATGAACCGGTCAGACTAGGGTGATTCCTATTCGGTCGGGTCACTTGGGTCGGGTCGAGGTTTCTGTTGTTCAAGCATGTTATCAAAATATCTCGTTCAACGCTATAAAACTTCAAATGGGTCAAGTGTCAAGATGAACGGATAGTCAGGACGGATTGTCTTCCGATCGGATTGCCACCCGATCGACCGGCCATCCGATCGGGTTGCACTTAGGTCCCACACTTAAACTATTTTCAAACTAATTAAAGGTTCTGAATGTTGAAACGGATTACCACCCGATCGGATTGCTATCCGATTGAGTGACCGTCCGATCGTGTGACGTTTGGGACTTGGCCAACTTTCAACATGTTCAATACAAACGGATTGCCACCCGATCAGATAGCCATCCGATCGAGTGACCGTCCTGCTGTGAACTTGTTCTCAAACTGAGGAGTCTCGCCAATCGGATTACTGTCCGATCGAACGGCCGTTCGATCGACCGACCTGAAACGTAGAGATACTTCTCTATTTTCAAAATGCTACAACGAAAACTTCAAAAGGCAAACCATCATACACAAACACATCCTCACCAAACGAGGTGACAATCAAATCGAATGGCCATCCGATCGGATGACCATCCGAACGGATTGCCACCCGATCGACTGGCCATCAGATCGGATTGCCATCCGATCGGATTACCATCTGATCCTTGGTTCACCTTCACCCTTTTACGCGCCGACTTTTGCTTATGCTATCATTAACTATTCAGGCTAATTCCGCTCTAAGCGCTCCTTTCAATCCACAATTCCATCGCTGTGAGTATACTCGAACCCTTTTTGTTTTACGGACTTTTGGGTGTTACATACGTTACTTATTCTAAATCACATCGAACACACTACGCAATACTTTAACGCTAACCGATTACTGCATGTTATATGTGACTTAATGAATGCTTGTTTGTTATGTTTACACATGGATTGCTGTCTACCTGCCTTAGCTACGATAGTACTATAGTTTGGACTCAGCACCTGTTTACTCAGGGGTTGTTAAGGACAATTAATTACATGGCTCACAGTGGTGAGTGTATATTACGAACTGCCTTGGGCGGTCAACCCGCAGTCATTGGTATTGATAGGATCATGTCGATAACTTACGTGCTTCATTTCACACTGTGTACGTGCTGGTTATGCGTAAACGATTTCGAACTCTATTATATCTATCAAACTTGTATGCTCACCTTTACACTATGTGTATTGACTTTTACTTTAACATATGTGACAGGTGCTTAAGATGTTAGAATGCTTGGCTTGCTGTGAAATCGAGGCTAGGAAAGAGTCTAGAAACAAAGACAATTTATTTATTTAAAAATCTGGGTTGTCGAAACATGTTTTATTTGTTTGAAGAATATCTCTGTCTGTAATAACTAGATTATCTTATGGGTTATGGTATGGGACATAATATTTAAACTATTTGGTAATTTAGTCGTTATGGAATTTCTTTGAACAATCTGTTTCGCTCAGTGCCACGCCCCGATGTTTCCGCCATCGGTTGGGGTGTGACATCGTGATTACGCTCGTTGCAAAGTTCAAACGAACTTTGTGTTGACCAAAGACTGGTCAAAGCAGAAAGTCAAACACTGTTTGACTTTCATGCTTGAAATACAAGACCAAGCTTGAAAGAAGCTTACAAAAGGTCCAATCTTTGAAGATTTGAACTCAAAATACTCAGGTATGAAGCTTCACAAGTGAGAGCTTCAACTTAGAGCAAAATTGAGAGCAAATGAGCAAGTTGGAGAATGAAATTGAGTGGGTATTTATAAATTTTCCACAACCGTTAGGATCATTTCTTAGGTTTTGAGCTTCAATCTTGGCCATCCAAGTGTTACTCATAGATTTGAATACAATGGGACCTTAAAAACTAGCTCAAGGTATTGAAAATGTTGCACAAAAGACCCTAGAAATCAAGCTGGTTGTTGAAAATAGAGATTCTGCCCAGATAGGGCCGTCGTGTTCCGCCACACCACCACCATGTAGCTGTGGCGTGACGCCACCCCTTCCCAGACACAGAAACTTTCAGAAATTGGCAGAAATGGTCCCTGCAGCATCTTTAAGCCATTCTCGACGCGTTTAAACCCTGTTAACCCATGTTCCGGAATGTTCGGCATACCGAACCCCTCAAAGCCTATTTTTGACGCTTTTGCAGTTTTTACGCAAATAGTCCCTGCGATCTAATATACTTGGTTTTGCCATACCAAACCCTTCAATACTTATTTCTAAGTTATATAAAGGTTATTTAAGGTATGTTAAGCATATGTTGATGTTCCTGAGTGTTTGTCGCGTTTAAACTGACTACGTTTACGTATCAGTTTGCGTATAACTTTCCAGAATGCGATTTAGAGTTTGAAATCGAACGAGAGTTGAAGTGAGAGATTGTTAAACATAAATAAACAATTATAGGAATCAAAATACGTTGTTTCATTGATAAATGAACTGTTCAGAGTTTGAATAATGATTACGCAAGCACAGGTGTCACAGAACGGGACACCCAGTGAGTTCAAGTCCCCCTTCTCTCTTAAATGTTTTTGTTTTATAACTCTCGGGGGAAATATAAGTTTTGATGGTATGGTTTAGCTAGGGAATGAACCATTAGATCGTGTGAGACAAGCATCTCTCTTAAGCGACATTAATCTTTTGTAAGACCGTGGAATAAGAGTGGTAGATCTATCGGGTGTAGCGAGCCCCACTCATGGGTCCTTGTCCCAACCGGGTGGACCAGAGGAAATCGTCTAGGGTTGAGTGCTTCCTATGTCTTCACACGTATTAATGTCTTAGGTACACATTAATGATCAGGTTCATAGACGCTTTACATACCAGTTTTTTATTCTCGAATTTTCAAATGTGTTTAAGATTCATTTGATGCAAACTCACATATACATGGATTTACAAACTTTGGTGATGTTTTCAACTTATGTACAAATAAGGGGACATGTTGGTCCTGCTTATAAAGACTCTTTTGGGCTAGGCCCATTCTCACTCGTGCAAGGCACAAAGACTCTCGTGGGCTAGACTCACAGTTTTCATATGAAATGCCGAGAAAAATGATTTTATTATGTTTTCTCAACAACATTTAAACCGGTTAACAAAAAGATTTGTTTTAATTTTTTTTCAAATAAACTATGAACTCACCAACTTTATGTTGATTTTTCACATGTTTCTTTCTCAGGTTACATTTTCAAAACTATGGAATGGTTGGAATAGGAGAACCCATGGGGATTCGAGTACTTAGCGAGCGTTCAATTTTTTAGAAGTCTTAGCTTAAACACTTCCGCTGTGCAATGAAGATACCTATCAGATCACACCAACTCTGATTTTATCGAGGTGTGACAAATTGAACCCTACGTGGTAGAACAAGTTGGAGACTCCAACTAATTGCATGATATGTTTCTAAAATGGTTGAGAAGGGTCATCGGATTTGAGGGTGAGGGCGAGAGCTTGCCATGTGAAGTAAGACATTTTGTGATTTGGTTTGATGGAATTTATAAGACTGAATCAATCACATATTTTATAGTAAATTAATTTATAGGTTATAAAGTAATGTAGATATGGGCTAACAAATTAAGATATGAGTTAATTGCCAGGATGGTCCCTATGGTTTGTCATTTTTTCACCTTTAGTCTCTAATTTTTCAAAATAACATGTTTGTTCCCTGTGGTTTGTTCACTTGTTACTCGGATAGTCCCTACATTGGATAAACATTAGTTTGTTCAGTTAAATCTATGTAAAATGACTAAAATAACCCTGTATATTATATAATTTTTTAAGTATATATTTAATTAAGTGGGCGCCAATATTTTATCAAAGAGTTAAAAGCCATTTTAGTCCCTATGGTTTGGACCATTTTGTCAGTTTAGTCCAAAAGTTTCATTTTTCACCTGTGGGTCAAAAAAGGTTTCACTGTTGCCACTTTAGTCCACTGGGTTAACTTCATCTATTTTTTTGTTAACGATAAGGGCAATTCAGCCATTTTATATGTAATTCTGTTGAAACATGGATTTATGAGCTAATCGTTTATAAACCAGGTTTCGATGCGTGAAATTTGAATGATTGGATCCGTAATATTATTATGGATGCGTAGAAAAAAAGAATCGATTAAAAGGACATGTAGGTAAAAATTTATGTACATTTGGAGTTGATATTTTGGAAAAATAGGAGCTGGGCAAATAAATGCAGGTTTAAACCTACACCCGCTGGAAAACGGTCTCCCCCGCGGCACGCGGAGGGAGACGCTTACATTGTCGCGACACGCGGGGGTCTCTTGCGGCCCGGGAAAACTTGTGTGGTATCTGTCGCGACCAAAACTCTGAAATTTTATTTTTGTTTTCATTATTTGGCATTAGAACTTGATTATATATGATTTAATGTTGTCAAAACTAACAATTGATGTGGTTTTGACATTAGGTGATGTTCCTCTCACTCCGGATAGCGATCAAGCAAGAATCCAAGAACCGAACACAACATTTTGAAGCTTCCGCGTAAATCAAATGTTCTTTTAGACAAAGTGTATTTTGTAAACACTTAACTAAATGTTTTGAATACTTAAACTAGTTAGATGGTTAACTAGAATATCATCACTATGTATGTTATCATCATAACCAAGCTTTTGAAATGATGCATTTGGTTTAAAAAAATGCGTACTTTTATATAAAAATCTCAATTAAATGAAACGGGTATCACAAGTTGGTAATCAGAGCTCAAGGTTGTTAACAAAGTGTGTTCGGTTCAAGCTTGATCAAACATCCAGTAAGAATTAGTTACTTTAGTATATTTTATTAAAATGTTAGAAAAAGGAATTTGATTTGATGTGCATGGGAAGAGTGTGTTAACACACTCAAACCCGTAAAGTGCACTAAACATGAATGGTTTAAGCAAGTGGTGAACTTGGCTAAACCAAATCGAATGATGCATATGTTATAAAAATGAAATGTTTAATAACTAGCATAAACATTTCAGATTCAAGATGGCCAATGAAGGCAATGATGATACGGTGCCGATAGTCACCGAACAGATGAAATAAATGTCTGGTGTAACCGGGGGCGAATCAACATCTCAATTAACGGAAGAGATGGAAGCTAAAATTTCTAAGGAAGTCGGAAAGGCAGTAGAAGCCAGTTTGCCGCAGTTTGTCGAGAGACTACAAACCACAATCCTGCTAGTGGTGGAGGATATGACGACCGAATTAAAAGACAGTCTCTCACAAGAAAAAGAAGACGAAAAAGTGTTGGATGTGGAAAAACTCACCCGAGCAAATGCTACTTTAGAAAGAAACCATGTCCTATTTGTAAAAAAGTGGGACATGTGGTTGCAAACTGCCCGGGGAAGGTGTTAGTGTGTTATAAATGTTATAACCCGGGACATAAAAGGTCTGAATGCCCGGAATTGGTTGGAACCGAAGATATAGTTGATGCAAAGTCTGATACCCTGAAAGAGAAGGCAAGGTCTTCCCACATGACAGCTGCAGAGGCTAAAGCTGGACCTGATGTCGTTTCAGGTATGTTTATTATAAATTTAATTTCACCATAAATTTTATTCAATACTAGTGTGAACAATACTTGTATAGGGGCATACATGAGTAGTGAAACAGGTGAATTATGTAAAAGAAATACATATATGTATAAGAAAATAAACAATGGTGAACATGTGAAACCGAAGCAAAAGTAATCACGATAAATATTGCCGTGGGAAGGAGTGCGCGTACACTCGAACCCGGGAACTTAATAAAGTGAATAATTGATGTATTGGGAAGGAGTGTAATAACACCCGAACCCGGAAATTTGCAATAGTAATAGATGACAAGGACAAGGTTATAGACTTGGCCAAACCAAATAAAACATGTAGAAACTTCGTTTATATCAATAAACGATGTGGATAAATTCCATACAATGATATGGAATAATAAAATAAAATGAATTGATTTTGTTATTGTAACAATGGATTAAGGTAAAAAATGAGAGATTAAGACTCAGACAGAAATATCCTCGAAAAGAAGCTAAATGGATAATACATATTATTCGCTGCGGCAAGTAATGAAATATCAATAAATATGAAATTAAAAACTTGGGTATGGGTAACTATCCAAGTAACATGTTATTAATAAAATCCTTATGAGGAAGAGCGATAATCACATTGATGGGTGTAATTGTATAGAAGATTAGTAAAATAATCGTATTAAAAGTGTTGGAACAAAAGCGGGTAAAACCCCAAAAGCCGTATAACAAAAGCAATGATTTTACCAAATAAGGCTTAAGAAATAAACCTTCAGGATATTGATAAAAGAGATGGATCTAGGGGTCACTAACAAAAGAGATATGGTGTTCGAATCAAAGTAAACAAAAATATAAATCGACAATCTAGAATGTCAAGGCATAAGGACAAAGTTTGACTGTCATAAGTGATAAAATTCACATGAACAAGTCACAAATAAGATGAATAAAAGAATAAAGGGCCTGGTTGGATAAGGCGACATATTTCGCTAATACAACCAAATAGATCAGAACGAAGTCTTAATGCACGTCGAAATGGTTGCTAGGATAATGACTTTGGTAAAGTACCAATAGATGGGTAGGATTTTAGGTATGTGCATGAACCGAGAATTAGGAGCGCGGATTAAAGTCAAAAGACTCGGATTAAGAGTATGATTAAAAGACGACAAGATTTCGTGAAACGAAAAAAAATTGATAAGTTATGCTCAACTATTACAATACTGAACGGGCCGAATAAAGTATAATGCTTAATAGTGCAAGTAAGCGCAAACCATTAATTGAAGCGCAAAATATTAACAAACTCATGTAATGGGTCATGAGAGAATATAAAAAGGAAAATGCGAACCAGACAACGGAAGCATTAAAACATTTAGATAAAAGAACTTGGGTAATGGGTTGTAAATAAACAAATGTGTGAACCAGAGAATGGTGAGTGGAAAACAAACCGGTGCGTAAATGATGTAGGAAGTCATAGAGTCGGAAGATTAGTCTAAAAAGAAAACGGGTGTAACCTTAGACTACGGTCAAATCGATTAAATTCGAAAATGAAAATGAACGAATTTTGGGCTTAAAAAGAGTGCCTTGACACCAAAAATGTGTTTTTAAGAACGAAATGACACGAGTAAAAGATGAACTACGGGATCATCATAACCCTCAGGATTATAAACAATGTATGGGTTTAAAGGGGCTAAATGACCCTCGCGTCAGCAATAGAAAGAAATAAACTATAGGGGCCTCACCAAAAAGGGTAAAAGCCTAAAGAAATAGCCTACGAGGCTAAGCAAAAGAACCTACGGGTCACTTTGGTAAGGTGTGGGAACTAGTTATGATTCCCCGCATAAAACAATAACGGGAAGGAATAATTCTTGTCGTCAATTTCTCGACATGATTAATTGGCATGCGATAAAGAGAAAAACGTTAAACTAAAATTTAGTTTTAGTAAGAAACAATGTATTAACAAATATAAATATTATGAGAAAAATTAGAAAATTGTTAATACTAAAGAATATAGGTCTTAATGCCGATGGGTGTAGGACGATACATACAAAAGAGAGATTCTTAATAATGAAAAGCCGACATAAAACTACACATGACGTGATGTGATTACGGACGCAAAAAGTGATATAGAATACAACCACGTTGTAATGTGAGTTACTAGATAGGATATTATAAGCATGTAAAGGGCCGATAACGACAATTAGTACACCCGAACGACGAGGTATGAGGTAAAACGGTGACTAATCAGTCTAGCCGGTAAAACCATTTATAGTCAAAGTAATGTTATGACCTATGTAGAGCGCTTGTCAATGTAGGATTAGCGTCAAGTGAACATGTGGACAGACTCAGTAGCCGAGTGGTAAAAAGACAACTCAGTCAAATAGGCAACAAAAATAGGAAATAGATGATAAAAGGTTACGGTCCATGAGGATATATACCTAAAAGAAGCACACGTCAATACGAATGAAAACTTTATATCGGTAAGAAAGAATGTCATAGAAACAGAACTAGGTTTGTTCGACCTAAATTAAAGAACTACATAAAGAAGGTTTTGGGGACGAAACCCTTTTAAGGGGGGTGGACTTGTAACATCCTGAAAATATAAACCTGTGATTATAAAATTTAATGTTGGCAATAAACAAAATAAACTAACTAGGAATAAAAATAACCTAGTTAGTTAAAGATCTTGTAGTAATATGGGAGTTTGAATAAAAACATCTAAATAAAGAAAAACTAATAGTTGAGGGGCCAAAGATGTTAAAAATCAAACTAGTTTTAATTAAACAAAAAAAATAAAATCAAAACACACATTTGAGTGTGTCTGGATCGAACAGAACATAGGGGGTGACCAAACATACCTTCAAACCCTAGTTTCAACAATTTGATCAAATTGAGAGCTCTAATCTGTTCCAAATCGATTTCCAAGCATAAATTAGTGATCCTCTCAGTGAAGTGATCATAAGGTATGCTAAATTTCAACATTTAGTTCCATCTCAGATTCTTGATAATTTGTGAAATTGAAATCTAAACTTGATATGTTGATGTTTAGATGAATTTAGTGTTGGGAAACATGTTAGATGTAAACCCTAGCTAATAAATTTGTGAAATTGATGCTCAAATTTTGAATGTTCATGTTTACCCATCTATGTGTTAAATAGGTTTTTGTGATTGATAAAGAACCCTAAAAATGTAATCAGAAAAAATGGTTTGCATGAAGCGGATCTGATGTTAATATGCATGTTAGAAATAGCAAACTTGCAAAAAGTATAAAAATTCGGCGAAATAGTTGAGTCATGAACTTGATAACGGTTATTTAAAAACGATGCCCTTAAGGTGTTTGTTAAAACGCTTAAGAGAAAGCTAACATAGTGAAATTGGGATAAAAACGCATGTTTGAACTATATGGAAAATTTTGCGTGATATGTTGTGAAAGGAGTTCTAAACAATATTTGGTTGAACTCTATAGGCAAGGAATCTGGATCATCAAGTGGACAAGCCGGTGGAGACACACGATTGAAAGGAGCGCTTTAAAGGTATGTAACTTTCGGTTTCGTTACATTATGCATAAACAATAGTCTTAGAAATGTTAATGGGATTGTAGTGTAAAATGCAAGTTTGGTATGTCATAGAAGTGACGAAGTTCACTCGATAACCCAAACGGGTCAAAATAAACGGTTAAAGCATGTTTGGAATGTCAATGAAGTGATGTAACTCACTCGACAACCAAACGGGTCAAAGTAGTTAATTTGATATGTTGATGTTGATATAGTGAAAATAGTCGTGCTTGGAATGTAAATAAAGAGTTGTAACCCTCTAGATAAAGAAACGGGTTAAAATATTGATTGAAATAAGTTTGGTATGTTGATTAAAATGGTGAATTCCATTAGATGATCAAACGGGTCAAAACTATGTTTTTAAAACAACAATATATGTAGAGGCTTGAAAGCCACATATTATACTAGTGATAGAACGCGATATCCCAAGTGATTGGATGCACCATGTTGATTTTTATGAACCCTTGAGATTGGGTCAAACGATTAGAAATCACTTGCAAAATTTGCATAAAGCGGCATGCTTGAAATATGGGTAAAACGAGCAAGAAATTCTATTGCGAGCGTAAAATCATGTAATGGTGATAATACGCCAAAGATGACAAGCCCGGGGAATGGGTAATTAAGTTTAGAAACCAATAAAAGTGAATGATGAAAATATGCCACATAACAAACGGGTCGAATAGTTGAAACATGGATTTGTGAGCTAATCGTTTATAAAATAGGTTTAGATGCGTGAAATTTGAATGATTGGATCCGTAATTTTATTACGGACGCGTAGGAAAAAGAATCGATTAAAACGGACATGTAGGTAAAAAGTTATGTACATTTGAAGTTGATATTTTGGAAAAATAGGAACTGGGCAAATAAATGCAGGTTTAAACCTGCACCCGCTGGAAAACGGTCTCTGATGTGTGCGAGTGTGTATATAAATTTAAGTATATTTTAAGCCCTTTTTACACGTTAGTCAAGTTTTAAATTTATAAAACACGATATTTTACTAACACCAAACACACATATAGGCAAGTGCACCCATCGTGAGCGTAGTATAGTGTTGGCAAGATACCGAGGTCGTCCAAGGACACAAAAGCTTTTAGTACCGGTTTATCCTCAACGTCTAATCAAATCAAAAGTTTAGAAAAAGGTTTTAAACTAGAAAAATAAAAACTAACTAAAATGCTGAAAAATAAAAATAAAAATAAAAATAAAAAAACAGATAGACAAGATGAATCACTTGGCTCCGACTCGTGTTTAGTGTAACCTTTGATTATTTCCGCACTTTTGCACTATTTAAGAGATTATCTTAGTTATTGTAGTAGGCCCCTCTTTTGAAGGTGATGTTACCCTCAACCCAGTAGTTTGAGTCAGCAAGGTTACAATCCTAAAGGGTCGGATTATTGAAAGATAATTAATTAAGTTATTAATGCGTATTATGGTAGGCCCCTCTTTTGAAGGTGACGTTACCCTCGGCTAAGTAGTCTGAGTCAGCAGGGATACAGTCTTAAGTAGCCGGGTTAAAGTATTAATAGTAGCTTACATATGAGGGGATCAAAGAGTTTGGACCCCCGCCATCCAATACCGGTGGGTATTGAAGGAGGTCCTACTAAATTTGACCCAGGTCCTTGCAGGATCTATACACTGAACAAGGCAAGACTCTTACCAAACTGTTCCCTTAACCCTCGACCAGGTAGCCAACATACCTCCATATAGACCGTGGAGATATGAATGGTGAAAATATTTTATTTTATATAGACAGTAAAATAATGCCAAGACACCACAGACAAACGATAAGGAAGAATCACCTTCAACATAAGAAACTAGTTATTAAAGTCATTAATACATAACCAAGTAAAAAGTGCGAAAAGATTAAAAATAAAAAGTATTACACTAGACACTTTGTCTTCACCAAGTGATGTAAGAGACTTAGGCAAACATGGCCTTGATTGTCAAGAACTCTTACGATCAATCTTGGATCCCGAGATGACTCACACACTCTATGATGGACAATGGATGATGGTGGTGGATGATGGTGTTGTGATGGTGGTGGGTGGTGGGTGAAGTGTGAGAGAGGTGGTGTGCCAAGGGATGGTTTGCAAATGAGCCAAGCACCCCTATTTATAGCCTGAACAGTAGCTCGGGCACGGCCCCGTGTCCATCCTTCTTCTCTGTCTTCATTAATTGCTCTTGTCTGCATTAGTTGACCACGGCCCCGTGTCCGCTGGGCACGACCCCGTGTGCAGAAGCATATCTGTACTATCAAGATTTGCCTGGATTCTGCGAATCTTATAGTTGACCACGACCCCGTGTCCGCTGAGCACGTCCCCGTGGTGGGCGATGAAAGCTTCTACAGCATTGTCTTTTATGCTGACACTTGGGCACGCCCCGTGTTCACTGAGCACGGGGCGTGTTCAGCCTTCTGTTCTCTTGTTTTGCTTGGGAACATGCTTTCGGGGAGGTCGGGCGTGCCACGTTTGTTCCTTTTCTTGTATTTATGTTAGATTTAACTGCCTTTTTGCTTCTTTTGTTAATTTGAGCCCATTTAATCCTGAAAATACAAAAGGAAGACAAAAGCTCACTTTTTCCAACATTAGTACTAAAAAAGGGTTAGTTTTATGCCACAATTGATGTAATTTATATGTTGCATTTTGCACACATCAAATACCCCCACACTTGAATCTTTGCTTGTCCTCAAGCAAAACTCTTTATAATGTGGCTTTACACTCCCAAATAGAATGGGTAGAAGAGAAGGTTTTTGGGCTTGTCATAGAGTGTCGGGATTTCCAAGATTCTTTATTAAGTTTTATTTTTATTTATTTACAATCCTATTAGTCATGATTTATTTAAAACTTTTCATAAGATAAATTACTTATTTGGGCATAACATGCCTCTGTAAAATTCTATTTATATACAAGTTCACATACCTCACGGGGGATCACTCAACACTCGGCCGAAAATGTATTTTAGTGAATCACTCGAGAGCGGCATGAAACTTACTCCTACCATAGGCTTGCCAAACAATCAATCCTCCTCCTTTTTAACTATATACCTTTGTAAATATCAAGAGGACTTTTGGGTGAAGGGTTAGGCTTGGGTTAAAGGTAGGTGGTTGGGTTAGTGGTTAGTAGAAAAAGGGCGAAAAGCGTAAAAAGCGTCGGTTTTTGAAAGACTTTTTATTTTTGCAATTTTTATTTTGATGAAGCCATGATTCAAACAAAGTTATTTCTTTTGCTTCTTCATCAACATTTTTTTTATTTAATTTTTTTTTTTGAAAGTCATACGAAAAACCGAGCTTGTTACTAAAACAAAGGGTTAAAAATAAAAAAAGGTTTTGGTGGGTGAAAGGGTGTTTGGTTTGGGTTAAGAAATGAAAAGATTTAGGCTCAAAGGAGTTAACTAGGGGGATTTGGGTAGGTGGTAAAAAAAAGAAAAATAATGGTGTAGAAATAAAAAGGGTTAGTCCTAATGCCTCCATCATTTACTTACTCGGGTTTAAGTTGGTAAGGACCGGGAATGTATCGTCGTGGCAAGTTCTAGAGTTGTAAGAACCAAGCGGCTATTCACACAAGAAACGAAAAATGAGCATTTAGTTTAAAGATATGTATTTGTATGCTCAATAAAGGCTCAAAACTCACTTTTGTGGGAATGGGTTTTTATGTGATCAAGTATATATAATTAAATTTTAACTAAGCTTGTCATGCCTTTTCATAATTTTCTTATGTTGGTTCTTTTTATCACGACACTATCGGTTGTAAATTTGTAAAAATATAACCTTTTTAGAATTTTGAAATTCCCAAGTTAAACCTAGACAAGTAAAAAAAAATAAAATTTTTTGAAAAAATTTGGGGTGATTAGCGGTTCCAATAGAGTTTTGTGTAAGGCTAGTAATTAGGACTTGCAAGATTCAAATTTTTAGCATCCCCCCCCCCACACTTAAATTACACATTGTCCTCAATGTGTCCCAAAAATAAGTTTTTAGGTTGATTGAATGTGTAAAAGGTGTGAAAAAGCAAAATTTTATGTTACTGGGAGTCTGGACACGGCCCCGTGTTCAGGTGCCAGTAACAAAAAGTTGAACAAAAGAAACAGAAGCCTGGACACGGGGGCGTGTTGGCTGAACACGACCCGTGTCCAGTTTACCTGAACTGGGTATTTTCTGCAGACTGTGCAGCACGGGGCCGTGTTGGGCGGGCACGACCCGTGCTGAACCTGCTGTAATGAAGAAAGTTTCGTCGGATGGCCCTGTTTTCGTGCATGGGGTGCTGGTCCAAGTTTCCCTTGTTATCTTTCACCATCCCGAGTGTGTTTTACTCATTGCAACATCATCCAAACACCAAATTAGCTAAAACCATCATTCATTAAGTCACAGAGAGAATTACAAAACAATCCTTAAAAGTTAAAAACAAAGCGGAAAATAAAATTAAAGGGTCCTAAATTAGATAGGTCAAGTGATAAGTAAAATCATCTTATGGAGCTCTACGAGTACAATAAGAACCAAAAATCTGGAAATAGTTTTCCGGTATCTAAAAGTTTTGTAGAACTCCGAGCCGAGGGGCTTTAAAGCCATTCTTCTATCTCTCTTGGGAGGAAGAAGGCGGCGTCATTCTCTTCAACATCTTGTGGAGGAGGAGCGACACCAACCGGAACCCCTTGTAGCACTTCCCGAGGGGGTTCCGGATGTATGGCGTACCACTCGGCCGGTATGATGACTTCAGGAACCACATTCCATGCCCTTTGGGTAATGATTGGAGCCAAAGGAGGAGAAGCGAGAATGTTCAACCTTTGGTGCAAAAGGTTGACCTCTCGAAGACATCCCTCTAGCCCCACCGTCAAATGATTAATACGGTCAACCAATGCCTCTTCCACCCCTGTCATCTCATCAAGGGACTCTCTTAAGGCGTAAACGTAGTTTACAAGAGAATCTTCAACCGTTGATGATCTTCTCCTTTGTCGGTTGTTTTTGGAGTGTGATGAAGATGTTCCGCTAGTTCTGCTCGCCATTCTGAGAAAACATACCGAGAAGAGTTCAACTTTATGGGATCAGTACTTCGGACACGGCCCCGTGTTCAACGAACACGGTCCGTGTTCAAATGTCTGCAGATTTTTAGGACAAGGGATCATGGAGTTTTAATTTGTTTTTATGATGTTTAAAACATTTTTAAGCAGAAACAACTTAAAACATTGTTGTAGAACTTATTTTTAACAAGATCCCATGAATAAAAATCTAACAAACATCTCAATAAAGCTTGAAATTGTGGAGATTTCAAGTTTTAATGGAAGCATGAAGGAAAATTAAAGAAGATGAAAGTGGATAAAAAAGGAAAGGACAAGAAGGTTGTTGAGGAACTTCTTTTAGAAAATACCTAGGATGGTATGTGAGAATATTCCCCAAATCTCTGTCCCTTGAATGGTTCAAATGTGCAGGATTCTTGGCTGCATTTATAGAAAACGACAGTACGCTGCACACGGCCCCGTGTCGGATGGACACGGCCCCGTGTTCAGATGGAATCCTGACACAGTTTGTCCGTATTCTGACACGAAATCAGACGGGAATCTTTGAGTGGACACGGGGGCGTGTTGACCTGGACACGGCCCCGTGTCTAGAGGCTGTCTTATGGAGTTTTCCCTCTTTTAAGGATTTTATCTAGATCGGGCGGTTCCTTACTGGATGGAACAACCCCAAAGCGCCTAAGATACCTTAATTGCTCTAGATTAAGATGAGAACGCAAGAGGTTGTCGGTGAGGGTGATTCCTATGCTATATGTAGGTGGACAAGTCCAACCCTTTCCCGGGCTCTTGTTAAAGAAGGTGTATGCCGAATCGCTCAGTTCTATGTATGCATCGAACGAAGTCGATGGGGAGTCCTTCACGGCACAATCGACACAGGGACGACTATCGCTCAAGTCCTCACTAGAGTTAGAGGTAACGTTGGTAACAACGAAGTTATTTTTTTGCGATCCCAACAATTCTTCTTGGTTATCGTCTTGCGATAAATTATTGAAATCTATCCTAAGTTTTTCTAACCAATTAAGAATTAGATCTTCCATTTGAAATAGTTCATCAAGAAGCATTTCTTCTAGAAGATCCGGTTGAGAGCATTCGAGGGAGAGATAAGGATTATTTTTACTTTCGCCCATCTTAAGGCTACATGAAAACAATGGGTCTATATAGTGGGGCTTATAATTTAGAAAATAACATTCTAATTCTTTATGAGAGCCATCACATATTTGACACCACGTACCATAAGAGTGCCGAAAGTAAAAAATATCATTATCACTCATGTTTGTGTCAGAAATTACCAACCGTCGGGATCTTACGGTTCTGTTTTCAGTAACTGAATCTTGGGCACGGGGCGTGTTGGGTGGGCACGGCCCCGTGTTCAGTTTACTGTCTGACTTAAAACAGGATTGCCAGTTCCAATGATTGGGCACGGGGCGTGTTCAGCGGGTACGACCCGTGCTGAGTTCTGCAGAAGCTGAAAAACTAAGAAAAATCCTAAAAAAATAGAAAAATAAGAAAAACGATTAGGGCATTGATTCCCAACTTTCCTAAAATCCTAGTGTCCCCGGCAACGGCGCCAAAAACTTAATGTGTGCGAGTGTGTATATAAATTTAAGTATATTTTAAACCCTTTTTACACGTTAGTCAAGTTTTAAATTTATAAAACACGATATTTTACTAACACCAAACACACATATGGGCAAGTGCACCCATCGTGAGCGTAGTATAGTGTTGGCAAGATACCGAGGTCGTCCAAGGACACAAAAGCTTTTAGTATCGGTTTATCCTCAACGTCTAATCAAATCAAAAGTTTAGAAAAAGGTTTTAAACTAGAAAAATAAAAACTAACTAAAATGCTGAAAAATAAAAATAAAAACATATAGACAAGATGAATCACTTGGCTCCGACTCGTGTTTAGTGTAACCTTTGATTATTTCCGCACTTTTGCACTATTTAAGAGATTATCTTAGTTATTGTAGTAGGCCCCTCTTTTGAAGGTGACGTTACCCTCAACCCAGTAGTTTGAGTCAGCAAGGATACAATCCTAAAGGGTCGGATTATTGAAAGATAATTAATTAAGTTATTAATGCGTATTATGGTAGGCCCCTCTTTTGAATGTGACGTTACCCTCGGCTAAGTAGTCTGAGTCAGCAGGGATACAGTCTTAAGTAGCCGGGTTAAAGTATTAATAGTAGCTTACATATGAGGGGATCAAAGAGTTTGGACCCCCGCCATCCAATACCGGTGGGTATTGAAGGAGGTCCTACTAAATTTGACCCAGGTCCTTGCAGGATCTATACACTGAACAAGGCAAGACTCTTACCAAACCGTTCCCTTAACCCCCGACCAGGTAGCCAACATACCTCCATATAGACTGTGGAGATATGAATGGTGAAAATCTTTTATTTTATATAGACAGTAAAATAATGCCAAGACACCACGGACAAACGATAAGGAAGAATCACCTTCAACATAAGAAACTAGTTATTAAAGTCATTAATACATAACCAAGTAAAAAGTGCGAAAAGATTAAAAATAAAAAGTATTACAATAGACACTTTGTCTTCACCAAGTGATGTAAGAGACTTAGGCAAACATGGCCTTGATTATCAAGAACTCTTACGATCAATCTTGGATCCCGAGACGACTCACACACTCTATGATGGACAATGGATGATGGTGGTGGATGATGGTGTTGTGATGGTGGTGGGTGGTGGGTGAAGTGTGAGAGAGGTGGTGTGCCAAGGGATGGTTTGCAAATGAGCCAAGCATCCCTATTTATAGCCTGAACAGTAGCTCGGGCACGGCCCCGTGTCCATCCTTCTTCTCTGTCTTCATTAATTGCTCTTGTCTGCATTAGTTGACCACGGCCCCGTGTCCGCTGGGCACGACCCCTGTGCAGAAGCATATCTGTACTATCAAGATTTGCCTGGATTCTACGAATCTTATAGTTGACCACGACCCCGTGTCCGCTGAGCATGGCCCCGTGGTGGGCGATGGAAGCTTCTACAGCTTTGTCTTTTATGCTGACACTAGGGCACGCCCCGTGTTCACTGAGCACGGGGCGTGTTTAGCCTTCTGTTCTATTGTTTTGCTTGGGAAGATGCTTTCGGGGAGGTCGGGCATGCCACGTTTGTTCCTTTTCTTGTATTTATGTTAGATTTAGCTGCCTTTTTGCTTATTTTGTTAATTTGAGCTCATTTAATCCTGAAAATACAAAAGGAAGACAAAAGCACATTTTTTCCAACATTAGTACTAAAAAAGGGTTAATTTTATGCCACAATTGTTGTAATTTATATGTTGCATTTTGCACACATCAAATACCCCCACACTTGAATCTTTGCTTGTCCTCAAGCAAAACTCTTTATAATGTGGCTTTACACTCCCAAATGGAATGGGTAGAAGAGAAGGTTTTTGGGCTTGTCATAGAGTGTCGGGATTTCCAAGATTCTTTATTAAGTTTTATTTTTATTTATTTACAATCCTATTCGTCATGATTTATTTAAAACTTTTCATAAGATAAATTACTTATTTGGGCATAACATGCCTCTGTAAAATTCTATTTATATACAAGTTCACATACCTCACGGGGGATCACTCAACACTCGGCCGAAAATGTATTTTAGTGAATCACTGAGAGCGGCATGAAACTTACTCCTACCATAGGCTTGCCAAACAATCAATCCTCCTCCTTTTTAACTATATACCTTTGTAAATATCAAGAGGATTTTTGGGTGAAGGGTTAGGCTTGGGTTAAAGGTAGGTGGTTGGGTTAGTGGTTAGTAGAAAAAGGGCGAAAAGCGTAAAAAGCGTCGGTTTTTGAAAGACTTTTTATTTTTGCAATTTTTATTTTGATGAAGCCATGATTCAAACAAAGTTATTTCTTTTGCTTCATCATCAACATTTTTTTTATTTAATTTTTTTTTTGAAAGTCATACGAAAAACCGAGCTTGTTACTAAAACAAAGGGTTAAAAATAAAAAAAGGTTTTGGTGGGTGAAAGGGTGTTTGGTTTGGGTTAAGAAATGAAAAGGTTTAGGCTCAAATGAGTTAACTAGGGGGATTTTAGGTAGGTGGTAAAAAAAGAAAAATAATGGTGTAGAAATAAAAAGGGTTAGTCCTAATGCCTCCATCATTTACTTACTCGGGTTTAAGTTGGTAAGGATCGGGAATGTATCGTCGTGGCAAGTTCTAGAGTTGTAAGAACCAAGCGGCTATTCACACAAGAAATGAAAAATGAGCATTTAGTTTAAAGATATGTATTTGTATGCTCAATAAAGGCTCAAAACTCACTTTTGTGGGAATGGGTTTTTATGTGATCAAGTATATATAATTAAATTTTAACTAAGCTTGTCATGCCTTTTCATAATTTTCTTATGTTGGTTCTTTTTATCACGACACTATCGGTTGTGAATTTGTAAAAATATAACCTTTTTAGAATTTTGAAATTCCCAAGTTAAACCTAGACAAGTAAAAAAATAAAAATTTTTGAAAAAAATTGGGGTGATTAGCGGTTCCAATAGAGTTTTGTGTAAGGCTTGTAATTAGGACTTGCAAGATTCAAAGTTTTAGCATCCCCCCCCCCACACTTAAATTACACATTGTCCTCAATGTGTCCCAAAAATAAGTTTTTAGGTTGATTGAATGTGTAAAAGGTGTGAAAAAGCAAAATTTTATGTTACTGGGCGTCTGGACACGACCCCGTGGTGTCCGGGCACGGCCCCGTGTTCAGGTGCCAGTAACAAAAAGTTGAACAAAAGAAACAGAAGCCTGGACACGGGCCTGGACACGGGGGCGTGTTGGCTGAACACGGCCCGTGTCCAGTTTACCTGAACTGGGTATTTTCTGCAGACTGTGCAGCACGGGGCCGTGTTGGGCGGGCACGACCCGTGCTGAACCTGCTGTAATGAAGAAAGTTTCGTCGGATGGCTCTATTTTCGTGCATGGGGTGCTGGTCCAAGTTTCCCTTGTTATCTTTCACCATCCCGAGTGTGTTTTACTCATTGCAACATCATCCAAACACCAAATTAGCTAAAACTATCATTCATTAAGTCATAGAGAGAATTACAAAACAATCCTAAAAAGTTAAAAACAATGCGGAAAATAAAATTAAAGGGTCCTAAATTAGATAGGTCAAGTGATAAGTAAAATTATCTTATGGAGCTCTACGAGTACAATAAGAACCAAAAATCTGGAAATAGTTTTCCGGTATCTAAAAGTTTTGTAGAACTCCGAGCCGAGGGGCTTTAAAGCCATTCTTCTATCTCTCTTGGGAGGAAGAAGGCGGCGTCATTCTCTTCAACATCTTGTGGAGGAGGAGCGACGCCAACCGGAACCCCTTGTAGCACTTCCCGAGGGGGTTCCGGATGTATGGCGTACCACTCGGCCGGTATGATGACTTCAGGAACCACATTCCATGCCCTTTGGGTAATGATTGGAGCCAAAGGAGGATAAGCGAGAATGTTCAACCTTTGGTGCAAAAGGTTGACCTCTCGAAGACATCCCTCTAGCCCCACCGTCAAATGATTAATACGGTCAACCAATGCCTCTTCCACCCCTGTCATCTCATCATGGGCCTCTCTTAAGGCGTAAACGTAGTTTACAAGAAAATCTTCAACCGTTGATGATCTTCTCCCTTGTCGGTTGTTTTTGGAGTGTGATGAAGATGTTCCGCTAGTTCTGCTCGCCATTCTGAGAAAACATACCGACAAGAGTTCAACTTTATGGGATCAGTACTTCGGACACGGCCCCGTGTTCAACGAACATGGCCCGTGTTCAAATGTCTGCAGATTTTTAGGACAAGGGATCATGGAGTTTTAATTTGTTTTTATGATGTTTAAAACATTTTTAAGCAGAAACAACTTAAAACGTTGTTGTAGAACTTATTTTTAACAAGATCCCATGAATAAAAATCTAACAAACATCTCAATAAAGCTTAAAATTGTGGAGATTTCAAGTTTTAATGGAAACATGAAGGAAAATTGAAGAAGATGAAAGTGGATAAAAAAGGAAAGGACAAGAAGGTTGTTGAGAAACTTCTTTTAGAAAATACCTAGGATGGTATGTGAGAATATTCCCCAAATCTCTGTCCCTTGAATGGTTCAAATGTGCAGGATTCTTGGCTGCATTTATAGAAAACGACAGTACGCTACACACGGCCCCGTGTCGGATGGACACGGCCCCGTGTTCAGATGGAATCCTGACACAGTTTGTCCGTATTCTGACACGAAATCGGACGGGAATCTTTGAGTGGACACGGGGGCGTGTTGACCTGGACACGGCCCCGTGTCTAGAGGTTGTCTTATGGAGTTTTCCCTCTTTTAAGGATTTTATCTAGATCGGGCGGTTCCTTAGTGGATGGAATAACCCCAAAATGCCTAAGATACCTTAATTGCTCTAGATTAAGACGAGAACGCAAGAGGTTGTCGGTGAGGGTGATTCCTATGCTATATGTAGGTGGACAAGTCCAACCCTTTCCCGGGCTCTTGTTAAAGAAGGTGTATGTTGAATCGCTCAGGTCTATGTATGCATCGAACGAAGTCGATGGGGAGTCCTTCACGGCACAATCGACACAGGGACGACTATCGCTCAAGTCCTCACTAGAGTTAGAGGTAACGTTGGTAACAACGAAGTTGTTTTTATGCGATCCCAACAATTCTTCTTGGTTATCGTCTTGAGATAAATTATTGAAATCTATCCTAAGTTCTTCTAACCAATTAAGAATTAGATCTTCCATTTGAAATAGTTCATCAAGAAGCATTTCTCCTAGAAGATCCGGCCCCGTGTCCGCTGGGCATTAGTTGACCACGGCCCCGTGTCCGTTGGGCACGACCCCGTGTGCAGAAGCATATCTGTACTATCAAGATTTTCCTGGATTCTGCGAATCTTATAGTTGACCACGACCCCGTGTCCGCTGAGCACGGCCCCGTGGTGGGCGATGGAAGCTTCTACAACTTTGTCTTTTATGCTGACACTTGGGCACGCCCCCGTGTTCACTGAGCACGGGGCGTGTTCAGCCTTCTGTTCTCTTGTTTTGCTTGGGAAGATGCTTTTGGGGAGGTCGGGCATGCCACGTTTGTTCCTTTTCTTGTATTTATGTTAGATTTAGCTGCCTTTTTGCTTCTTTTGTTAATTTGAGTTCATTTAATCCTGAAAATACAAAAGGAAGACAAAAGCACACTTTTTCCAACATTAGTACTAAAAAAGGGTTAGTTTTATGCCACAATTGATGTAATTTATATGTTGCATTTTGCACACATCAGTCTCCCCCGTGGCACACGGATGGAGCGGATGGTCATCCGATCGGATGACCATTCGACCGGAAGCCATCTGATCCATTCGACCGCCTTAACTTTCGCCTTTGCCTAAAAATAGGGCCGTTGTGTCTCATTTCAACACTTTGGTTCTCTCATCCGATCACTCGCTCCCAAGTCACTTTCAGTCACTTTTCATCACGATTCAAGACAATTTCGTAAGTATTTCTCCTCAAATCTTGTACAATCTTCATCACTAAACATTTTTACATCATTTTCTCCATCAAAATCACTTGTTTTCTTCTTGAAATCGTCTGATTCGGACACCTTGAAGGTGGTTTTCACTCGGTTTCTTATGCAAACTGTAGTGTGACATCACCTCATCAAGAATAGTTCAGATCTAAAGGATTTCCAAACATTTTAACACGAATCTCAGCAAGAACTCAACATTTTTCAATTGTTTTCAACTATTCTTCACTTTTCTACTCAAAACCGATGGAATCTAGACTCATTCAGACTCTCTACTCATTCCTTAGTTGAGAGCTGGCTTGAAAACGGATTTCCACCAGAGAGATGACCGACTAACGAGTTAAACATGAAATTCCATCAAAGGTCAGTGAATCTGATCGAATGGGGTGATTCCTATCCGATCGAACGAGCTGGGCCTTGGTGTGTTTTCTTTCGTTTGACACGTCGTCACGCCGTATCCGTTAACACCCGAAAACTTTTACTTATAAATTTTACAAAGTTTACAAAACAACAAGTTACCCACTCGAATGATCATCCGATCGGATGACCATCCGATCGAATGACCATTCGACCAGGTGAACTGACCTTTATACTATTCCTTGTTCAAAACGATTTGGTCAAACTTCAAACTACCAAACTCTCAATCGAATAGCCATCTGATTGAATGGCCATCCGACCGGATGACCATCCGACCAGATGACTTGTTTAAATACTACAACGAAAACTTCAAAAGTTTTGAAATGATTTACAAACACCCACATCTCATTCGAATGGCCATCTGTTCGAATGGTTATCCGCTCGGATGACCATCCGATCGAATGGATGTTCATCCGTTCGACTCGCCATTCGACACTTAACTCATCCGACACTCTGTTTTACACGCTGTTCAACGCTTACGCTACTGTTCTATGCTCGGGCTAACTCCAACGCGCTCCCATTCAATCCAATCAAGTTGTGTTAACTTGTTAAACACCTACTGTGAGTATACTTGACCTATTTTAAATGCTTTAAACACACTTTGGGGTGTAACATACGTTCCTATCGAAAACGCACTTATCAAAACGCGGTCTATACTCTAAACTATGATCACATGCGAATAACTGACGTACATATTTACACGTGATGCTTGATACATATGTGCTAGGACTCTTACTCGCGACGTCCCACCTTAGCTAGTATGGTACTATAGTTGGACTCACACCCGATGGGGTCTAGTTAAGGAAATCACGCCCTTTTTGGGACCTCCATCGCAGTCATCGAGTGACTTAGCTGGTAGTATTCGTCTTGTAGTGTGTATGTTGTGTGTCTCGTCTATGTATGTGGAAATTCGCAGCGCTTTTATCTACTTTATTACTACTTCAAACCTGTATAATCGTCAATACTTTTTGTATTGACATTATTTTAACATATGTTGCAGGTTAATCGCAGACTATCTCGAAATCAAGCTAGGAACTCCAGAAACTCACAATAAATCTAGGTTGTCAGATTTGTATTGTTTGAGAGAACATGAAATCTATATAACTGTTTGCTGATATATTGTTTATTAGTATGGTATAATGAACACATTAAATATTATCACTAAATAGTTGTTATGGATTCTCTTGAGCAATCTGATTCACCTAGTGCCGCTCTCCGATGATTCCGTCATCGGTTGGGGTGTGACAGTACTTTACTAAAAAATAAATTTTTGGGCCCTCGAAAGGTTTGGGCCCTGAGCCGTCGCCCACCCCACACCCCCTCCGGGCCGCCCCTGGGTACCATTTAAAGTCGAAGGTAGAAATGAAGTCAACAACGGTGGTGTTGTTATGCCGAAAAACGACGGTGGTAAGCATATTGAAAAAACGATTCCACTGTGGTTGTTTTAGACAGGGTTGCAGGTTTTAGATGCTAGGGGTTCGACGGTGATAACGCGACCACATGAATCGTGTTCAGTTATATTGTTTGGATGAATACTAGAAAATCATCCATAACTCAGATTGGGGCTATCATCAGTGATTGAGACAAAGGAACCATGTCAGTTAAAAGGGTGTTGCATTCATGGTGAAGATGAACATTTAGCATATCTTCACTATGGTTTATAACTGGCGTCAAAGAACAAAACGTGATTGACGATGGCAGTTTTCAGGCTGTGGTGTTGTCTAATGTGATGATGGCTGATAAAGTCACCGGAGAAGAATATGGGTGGGGTGATGATAAGTTTTCAATTTTAAAAACATACATGGGCCTACTTGATGTTATAAATGATTTATTGGAGTTTTTTTCTTTAATGTTTTAAATTTTTAATAATAAAGGGTAATTTGGTCATTTCACATTAACTTAACTGAACAAACTAACGCTCATCTAGTATAGAGACTATTCAAGTAACAAGTGAGTAAACCATAGAGAACCAACATCCTATTTTAAAAAGTTGAGGACTGTGCAATTAACTGTGGTTGTTTGGCAACTTCTGAATGATTAAGTGCTGAACCGGTAAGAGGTCTGAACCATTAAGTGCTGAACCAGTAAGATGTCCGAACCATTAAGAGCCAATATAATGCTTAACCGTTCAAAGGCAAATGTCTGAACAGTTCAAATTAGAGGTCTTGACCATTCAGACTCAGTATACTACTTAACCATTCAGAGACAAATGTCTAAACTATTCAGACATCTGCTTGCGAAACAAATAGTGAATCGTTAAGTAATAAACCACGAGGTCTGAACCATAGAGCCAGAGATAAACAAATAGCCATTGGCCCTTACTTATTGTTGTGTATGGGGTAATGGGTAGGGGTGAGCAGAAAACCGAAATAACCGAACCGTAACCGAAATAACTAACAAAACCGAACCGAAACCGACGGTTCAGTTTTCGGATTTTTAATAACCGAAAAATTTCGGTTCGGTTTTTGGATAATCATTTTCAATAACCGAAAAAAACCGAACCGACCCGAAACGAAAAAAAACATATATCTTATGTTTAAGTTTAAGTGTTTAACCCATGCTATTAGAAATTATTAATTTTATTCTTGAACATTAAGTACTTAATATAAAAATATTAAGATGTTTATTTATAATTGAGATGATTTGTTTATTGCCTATAATAAATTATAAAATTTAATATAAAAATTAAACAATTTTCAAAGTATTATAAAAGAAAAGTCATAATAAAAACTTTGAATAAACATAAAAATAAATTAGAAGATTAGGTTTACGTAAACATTTTTCATTATAAAAAGTTTAAATATAATAACTTAAATGTAACCATATAAGAAAGATTATTAAATTTTGAATTATACTTTTTTTTTTTTTTAAATTTTTGAATCTTACTTACTTTTGTTTCAAAAACCGAAAAACCGAACCAAACCGGTGTAAAAACCGAAAAAACCAAAACCGAAAAAAACCGAAAACCGACATTTCGGTTTCGGTTTTGATTTTGCCCAAAAACCGAACCGTGCACACCTGGTATATTTATGATTTTGTTCCGGCGAAAAAAGGAAGAGCAATGGAAGGTGCAAAAGCAGCAATGAGCGGAAGAGCAGGAAGAGAGAACTCAGCGAAAACAATGGTCAGCGATCAGATCTCACAGGCCGTTCTCTCCACCTCTAATCTCATCCGCATCATGCTTCAGGCGTCTCCCTCTCAGGTATTTCTTTCTCTACGATTACTTTGGGGGAATCCCAATTTCTTGATTCTTAAAAGTGCTTGCTTATTAGCTGTTTGTTTTTCATAACCTAAGCTAACCCAAACATCTCCTTATTCACTGTCAGAGAAACCAGGGAGTTTTATTTTTGACAACTACTAATTCTTTTCTTGTCTGGACTGGAATGAGAGATTCAGTTGTCTTTTATTTCAACCAGACTTGTCCTTGTTTTCACTGCTATCATTTCGTTTTTTCTGTTTCTGTTTCCTTGGAAAGTAAACAGGAGTTGTTGATTTCAATAATGGTCTAAGACCCGACCTAAGACGAGGAAACTCATATTACCATAGAGGACCAAGTGGTACCCCAAACAACCAAGTTCAAGTATTTAGGATCGTTTCTTCAAAGTGATGGGGAGCTAGATAGTGATGTAGCCCAAGGTTGGATGGTGTAGGTGGAGAGCCGCTACTGGGATATTGTGTGACAAGAGTTTCCCAACTAAACTAAAGTAGAAATTTTATAAGGTGGCAGTGAGACCGGCTATGGTATACGGAACAAAGTGTTGGGCCTTCAAGAAGGCACAGGCGCGCGTAAGCTGGAAGTAGCAAGGATGAGGATGTTGTGGTGGATGTGTGAGCACACTAGGTTGGATAAGATAAGAAATGAGGTTTTTAGGGAAAGATTAGGGGTTGCTAGTATATCAGATAAGATAAGGGAGGTTGAGATGGTTTGCCCATATTAGGAGGATACCAACCTTGGCCATTAGAACCGTGGAGACCATCAGTGTGGAGGTAATGAGGCAGGCCAAAACTGACTTGGGATTAGAGGATTAGGCGGGATTTGCTAGACTTGCACCTTTCTGAGGACATGGTCAATGATAGGAGTTTTTGTAGACGTAGGAATAAGGTTAATGACATTTAGGAGGATAGTTGGATTTTGGTATTAGATACTCGACTTAGGGCTTAGCTTTTCATCTTATATTGATAGCCTATGTGTGTTATCGCTTTCTTTTGTGTTTTGTACTTTGTATGTTTATTTGATTCTTATTTCTGGATATGGTTTAGGAGTTGGGGATCTCACTGGAAGCATAGTTATCAAAGGCGCGAGGCGCACTCAAGGCGCTTGGGCTTCGCCTAGGGCCTAGGCGAAAAGCGCAAAAAAGCGTGGGCCTGAGAAAAAAAAGCGCACTTAAATTAAAAATTAATAAAATATATATTATGTAGTGGAAAATAACACTTTCTCTAAATACCTAATTAATCCAATACCAACATAAAGTGCCAGAATTCTCTAAAACCAAAATATTCATAGTTTCATACATGAAAACAAAATGTTCATAAAGTAAATAAGGGTTTACGATCCTGTAAAAAAGACATTTTTCGTGAGAAGTGTAAGAAGGCATAGGAATTGACATGTAGGCATCATGTTTTGGACTTAGGCATGATGTTTTGGCTTGTTTTGGCAAGAAAAACATCAAAGATAACAATTTAAGACGCAATGCAATGAATTCTAGGCTTAAAACTTAAAACACCATGCCAAGAACGTTAAGTAGTGTGTTTTAAGTCTTAATTAGCGTGTTTTAGTTGTGTCTTAAATTTCATACCTAGAATTCATTGCATTGTGTCTTAAATTGTTATGGTTGTTGTTTTTCTTACAAAAACAACCCAAAACATGATGCATACGTCCAAAACAAGATGTCTACATGTTAATTCCTATGCCTTCTCACACTTCTCACGAAAAAGGTCCTTTTTACAGGAACCTCACCCTAAATAGCAGAACTTGAAAACCAAAAGTTCTTCATCAATTTTCAAACCCTAACGAAAAGTTCTTCATAAATTTTCAAAATCTGGATGTGAAGAACTCAAACTTATTAGCCGATATATTTTAGTATAGAATATATATTGTATTTTAGTATAGTTATTCATATATTTTTTCTAATTATCCTTTCATTGTTTAGCTGAGATTAGTTAGGGCTGTAATTATATTGTACTCTTATTCCATAAGAGATCATCGAAGTATTCTGATTACTTTCAGAACTAGTGAGATCCCTATAAATCCTGCAAAATATGAGGAATTTACGAAATAAAAAAAGAAGATTAATTAGTATTATTTGCTGCGCTATAATTACCTGGGAAGTAGGAGCGCAATGAGTACGCATCGCTCAAAAAAATCGCCAAGGCGCCAAAAGCGTGCGCTTTTGATAACTATGACTGGAAGCAGCCTCTATCCTCTGAGATAGAGGAAAGGGTTGCCTACATCTCACCCTCCCTAGACCCTACCAGTAGCTTGGCTATAGGTGGGATTATACTGGGTACGGTTGTTGTTGTCTGTTCAACCCCAAGTTATAATACATTCTGGAAGTGGAGATAGTATAGCTGAATCAGCGAGTTTTCTGTTTAGTAAGGAAATGGGAAAAAATTTCGATTTCCATAGGCCTGATAGTGTAGCAAAATTGTCTCTTTCTGTGTGTGTGTGGTATACAGACACTTGGGTGAGTGCAAATGAGAATCATCAAATAGTTAGGAACCACTTTTTCCCCTTCGATGAGGGGATGGTCAAAATATGATCCCAGGGCCAATAAGTGGTTCTTCTGCTGCTCCTAATTATTAGTGTTTCTTATTTGAACCTCCCTCTGTGCATACGCGAATATCAAATATATTGTGTGTTCTGTCATTGCCATGTGATAACGGATCATTTGTAGAAATTCTCCGTTTTTATTGTATTACTTCCCTTGTAATTTTCTTTATGTTGCTTGCTCAGGAGTCAATATTTTTATCATGCAGGACAGTCTTGTAAAGCTTCCTAAAAACCTCTTGGCTAAAGCATCTACCATAAAAAACACTCAGCAGGTGTTAATAACATTAATCTTCATTCAGTAAGCTGTGTATTAAATGCTGATATTAGCATGCCATGATTTTCGTCTGATCTAGGTCTTGGAGCAGATGCCTTCGGTGATTTCTTCTTTGGATGCATACATGGACACTGGACTACAGAGGTTCTCATCGCTTTACGTTTTCAATTTTCATATCAGCGACATGTCAAGCTTGCTATAATACCTAATCTTTGGTGGCTGCGTATAAAAAATTCAACATAATAATATGACTTACAACTCAAAAGTACATACGGTTTAGCATTGTTAGTAAGGAGGGGCTTGGAGAACTCTCCTTTAACGGGTCGTTTTGAAAATGCAGATGATTTTAAAAGGGTATTTTGGACATTAAGTTGGCATATGGGAGTTGTTGGTCCTGAATTGAAATTGAACTTTCTGTTCAAATTTATGCAAGCTAAGCATAAATGGCACTAAAGTTATGCAATACGTCCTAAGCAATAAAATTATTATTTGGGTTTCTTCTGCCCCGTTGCTAATTTGTTTTATTTCTTCTTCGACAGTGTTTCTCATCTTGAAACTGTAACGCGGTTGCTAAGCAACATAGAGAACAACCAGCTCAAGCCTTTAACTGATGATCAACCCTTGATAGAGGTAACATGCGCATCCATGCATCAAATAATAGTAGCCAACACACGACATGGAAGTTATTTCGGTTAAGTTTTATATTACACAGTTAAAATAACTACTAGCTATAAAGGGAACGGGGATAATTTCAATTATAAATTTCTTAGATACCCTCAAAACTTGGTACAATATCATATTTACCACTAAAAAACATAATACCAAATATATCCATTTATAAATTTATGACATTTGTAATTTTATACCCATCCCTTAAAACTTGAATAAGTATATACGATAACGGATAGTGTTCATATTATAAATTATATTTAATGATATGGGTTAATAATTTAATATGAAATTTTAAGTATTTTGAATGAATATATATGATAGTAATTTTTTCAGTTGGATGAATATGCTTTCTACAAGAGAACTTTCTTATCTAATCACTTGTTTTTGTCCAGGAACCTAAGCCAAATTGACTAGAGATCAGAGACTCGGGTAGATACAACATTCTTAAACAATAAGATTGATGAATGTTTTATGCAAGGGGTATGCTAGACAAGAACGAAGATCAACTCTTTAGCATGGAAAGTATGTTTGTCGACGGATTTGGACTTGATCTAGATCCGACTCATTTTTGTAATCCAAATTGTCAAAAAAGTTGATCCATTGATTTAATAAATGAGTTAAACGATTAGCCCGTTCATGTTTACTCGACTCTTGATCCATGAGTTGGCCATAATGATCAAAACCGGTTCAACTTTGCTGTTTGAATGATTTTTTTTTTGTAACATAGAAACATATAATCAATACTTTTTTAATACAACAATCTGATTACATTAATTAAAAAAATATTATCTCCACACCACCCATTTACATTCAGACAAATTCAGATCTGAAAAAGTCTGCTAGAAAGAAGAAAGTAGAAGCATTAAAGAATGTACTGGTGTCTAAGAAATTTACATATTTTGCAACACAGACAAGACTATGAAGCTCGTATCGGATTACCATTGATGAAGGCTAAACACCCACAGAAAGCTGGTCCCTTTTTTGATACCCAAACACCAATATCATCATCTGACTTAGATTATACCATCATCATTATTCATTCCAAGGAAACAAGATATGGCCATAACAAACACAAAAAGCGACGAAAGCTCCATTGCAAATGCACCCCATGTAATCACGCCGGCATGCTTCAAGATTATAGGAATTGCTATGCTGCCCACTGCTGAAGCTCCTGTCAGGAACTTGGTTGCATCCACCCAACTGTTAAACACACTAGAAATTAAAGTTGGGAAAAGGGACCGGTTGGATAACGGGTCAAGATAGTTTCTTTTAAAGACAAGACACTCAAGTTTGGCTACAACCCACCAACACTTTCCAGTCCAATTTATTAAATTGTGTAGATAATTAATGTGGTTTACATATTGAAAAATAAAATAGTTTCTTTAAGGTATTTGATTTAGGACATTGCAAGCATTTAAATGCAAGTTAGAAAACTATTGATACGTTGACCCGCTTCATTTTTCTACGGTAAACCTGTTTAAACCATTATCAATAAAAACACAACCCGAACTGACCCGTTTCCATAGAATGGATCGTAACTGCAACCTCTGATATAAATCATGTTCAAGGCTTAACATCTAGTTTCTAACAGTCATGGTATTTGAGAAAGAATATACCTGCTTTCAGATTCATTGAAGTATATAGACGTATCCGAACCAGCAAACAATATCAACGGCACAGGGAGAACCAAATACGTCAATGCTGCATAATGTCATGGGTAACAAGAACCTTTTGTTTGGTATACAGGTTTATCTTAAAATGTGAATGTATATTAATTTAGAATCTCAAAAGTGAAATTCATATGCAAATACAATAAATATTCCCTACCTGTTAGCATTGGCCACCAATTATTGTACAAAACACATGCCTGCCATCATGAAAGGAAACGGGTAAACGACAACCGATTTTTCATGTAAATGGTGAAGAAAGTAACAACTTTCGACATCTATGGAGGTAAGGAGTGTTTGAATCTTACTAGTATTTGCAATACGATCCCTCCCGATACCAAAATAGCCAAAAGAGCAAGTTTCCCAGAATTCAAACAGGTTATCAGATAACCTGGTAAGTCAGCCATCCTTGACTCGTCTCAAGGTTTTCACTAAAATGGAACAAATAATAAAAAAGGGCTGCAAGTTATATACTTGAAGTAATAAATGTTTATCATAAGCTTGGTTTAAAAAAGCGTGTTTAGGTCCCAAAAGTTAAGTTGTGGAGCGAGTACAACCAATTAAGCTTTATTTACCAACGTCACTCTCATTTGTTTTACATATCAACCCTTTCTTATTAGGCTTCGCGGTATGGGGTTCGTCCTTGGACCGTCCCCCACCGGCGCCGCTCCTCCGCCCACTTCGTCCCCCTCCTGCAGCGTCCTCCCTGCGGACGATGGAGACGTCCCTCCCCCTCTCTCACACACCTATACATACAGCATATACATATACATTTTAGGTCCATCCCCCATTTCCTTACCTCCATCCTCTTTGCCCCATCCTACGTGGGGGATCATCCTCCAAGAGAGGACCATCACCATACCGCATAGCCTTAAGGTATCTCTTTGGTCTGGTTTGGTTTGGTTTGATTTGATTGTTTTTACATGTTAGTCTCCTACAACCCTATATTTGACCAATTTTGACCTAAGTACATCCATATGTATGTATATTTGACCTATTTGAAGCTATTTAATTACCGATGGTTTTAACTACCAAGTCCTCCTATGAAGTGTAACAAACTCAGCATATTAGCACACACAGATCTTTCCATCTCTTCACAGTCCTCAACAGAATTAAATTGAATCTTTTTCATTGTTAATTGAAGTGCATCAAACGAAATCAAATCAGTTAACAGAGTAGTTCAGGCGATATGAACACACGCATAGAAATTGAAAACACAAGTTTGCAGAGAAGATTAGTACGTACCAGACGAAGAAAACCAGGGATTAGATAATAATTGGGGGTTTATTCAATTGTCGTGTAGATTTAAACATAAACTGTGTATATATTATATTATATTATATTATATTTATATACATATAAGAGTGTGGTTTACACCCAATAACAGGTTCAACCCTCATTTGAAAAAAAAATCAACAGTCCAGTTGTCGATTGCTAGCAATCAAGTCCTTGGTAAAAGACCAAAAAGCCCCTTAGTGACTGAAATTGCAACACCGAATGTTTGTTGTCTTCTTTATAAAGCCTGCAACTCCTAATCATCTTCAACAAGACCTCCACCATAACTGTGATGTTTTTTTTATTGATTGCGAGCAATGTGGCATCACAACCATCATTATCATCGGACCACCTCTACAACATGCAACTAAAGAAGGCAACCAATGTGGCATCACAACCGCCATTTATTCGGGGCCGACTTTCATCAAAACAGTGCATATTTCAATTTCCTTTTTGCCTTGATCTTATGTACTTTAATCTTATATGTGACAGCCTGTGTTCTCATTTTACGTTTCACTACATATTATCGTTCTACATCTTATGTTAAAATTAATTTAACATATATTTACGCGAAATTATAAATTTAAACCAACGAGGTTAGTGTGATATATTATATACTTATAACCCGGTTAGCGTGACCCGAACCCACTTCACCCTCTTTACGGTTTGCGGCCCGATCAAGCCTAGCCCAAACACCCTCACGGTTGCTAGAGCCCACTCGCTACCAGCCCGTTTCCTCCCTTATCTCTGATTTCGGCCCAAGTAAGACAAGCCCAAACCACCAAGCCCAACCCTTGTGTTGTGCGCATACACATATGTATGCGTACGTGTATATGTGGGTAACAAAAAAAGAGTAAACTTCCATTTTGCTCCCTGTGGTTTGGTCATTTTAACGGTTTTGCTCCAATAGTTTAAAAATAGCCATTTTTCTTCCTGATTTTTCGAGTTTGTCGCCAGTTTGCTCCCTAATCTTTCGAGTTTGTCGCCAGTTTCCTCCCCGATGGAGTTAGAGGCTGGGAGCAAAATGAAGATAAGTTAGAAAAATCAGGGAGGAAAATGGTTTTTTTAAACTATTGGAGCAAAACCGTTAAAATGACCAAACCACAGGGAGCAAAACGGAAGTTTACTCCAAAAACAAAAACTAAACCCTAGTTCTCTACCCTCCTCTCTCTCGCATCTACGGCAGAAGACCCCCCCCCCCCTCGCTCAAGCTCACCATTTCCCTCGCAACTCCCTCTTCATTCGGTTAGTGTTATATGTGTTTTGACGTTTACATTCTGCAAACACTTGGCTGCGTTTTTGAATGTTGAATGATATTTATTGTTTGTGAGAATTTTTATGATCTATGGTTTGATAGGGGTCATGTTTATTACGGTTTTGATAATATGAATGCTAATTTAGTAACGAGGGTTTGTATGTTAACTGTATGTTGAATGATTTCTTGTGTTATTGAATTTCTAAATCTGATGATTGTCGATGAGGAAATAATTTGGTGGTCTAGGGTTCATGAGAATCAAGAAAGATGCGTAGAATTGTCGATTGTATGTGAATAGGCATATGCGTATGGATTAGGGTTAAATTCTTGAAGTTGAGCATGTTAATTCTGGGATAATTGACTTATAACCTGCTGTGAATAATGATTATGGGTCGCGGGTTCACAAGATAATTGTTTGCGCGTTTGGAGAATGAACACAGCAAGCTGTCCGACAGTTACAGCCGACTTCAGTTGGCTGTAACCAGGTCATAACCTATCGAAAACTGAGTTTTCTTGAGTCCACAAAGTAGAGTTTTGAAATACGATTCAAACGGCCCTGGAATCACAATTTTTTGACGTCGTTTACTATTTTAAATGGAATTTTTCGTTACACTGCGCTGGGCTGTCCGTTTTCTGCAGAAATTGCAGGTCACGATTTCAGTCATATCTAAGGGTATACTGGGACATAAGTTACGAAATTTAAACTGTAGAAAATATGCGAGTAAACTGAAGTTCTCCAACTAGAATCACCTCGTTTGGAGACTCGATGATTTTTAAATAAATTAAACAGTGGGCAGGGGTAGGAATCGTAACAATTCAGACCACTGTCCATTGCTCGGATTTTTACGAAAAATCTGTAAATAAGTAGACTTTGAAAATTTTATAGGAACACGCCGAGACCTTTCACATGTCGAGTATTTTTTTTGGGAATTTATTGTGACCTGTAACTATTTTATAAAAATACCCGAAAACAGCCCAGTTTTGAGTATTAAAGTTGAAACGTATTAAGTCAAAATGTGTGCATCTGATTGTTAGTTGTGTTATCTGAGAATGATCGAACAGGTTTAATGTCAACATTAAATGTCGTTTGAGTTGTTGTATGTTATGACCATCTATATATTCATATACATATACCGTTTGAACAAAAAAATATATGTGGAATATACATGTAAGTTGTCAACGTGATTGCATGATACGTGTTAGATACGTGTAAGGATTTCGTGTCTTTCATGAGCACACTAATAAACTAAATGGTAATCATGTTAGGACGTGATTGACCGGTTCCACCTCGTGTATTTCTTTCCATAACATAATCTGCCGAGCTAATCTAAGGTGAGTTCGCACTTTTCTTCAAATCATGGGATTCCCGGTGGTTTGGGAATGAGTTAAACAACAACTATCCCCCTTGGGTGGGATGCAACCTACGTATTCTCCTTGGGTAGAAAACGTACTACCGTCCTCCTTGGGAAGGACGACAACCGTTATAATACATGTCTTAAGCTTACTAGATAACAACTTTATCTTAAAGTCCCCACTCATTTTATATCGACTTAATCGTTGGGCCAATGGCGAACGGGTTATTAGTTAAATAGCGCTATTAGGTTTGACAAGCCTCACACCGTGCCGCAGAGGACGGGAGTGGACTAATATACTTGGGCACTTAGTCAATGATGATAGACATTGACTTGTGAAACCTTTTCACTAGCCTTTGTGAAACCTATGATAGTTGACTAATGCCATGCCTAATTTCTACTATTGACTTAGACAAAACTCTCATTCCTTTACCACAGTGACACTACGTCCTCGCTCCTCCATGCAGAGACTCTAATACGAACTCGCTGTAGCTTAGAGAATTTGGTAAGCTCGACTTTCGATCATTGGTGATCACTTCCTGAAACCCTGAAGATGGTGATGTGTTGTTGATACCATCAAACCATTTTGAACATGTTTTCGCGTCCTCGCCTTGGAACCTCTTGACTACACAGACATATTTCAGATTCATTCACACGACCTAAGGAAACTCCTCCGAATTTGGTTGCTTACCGACTCGATAAATCGCAAACTCATCTAAGTTCATGGATCAAGGTGAATTATTCCTCCTTCGCGTGTGGGCGAGCCCGACAACTTAGACGGAAGTTTCAGTGAACCATAACACTACAAACTCATGCAACAACCATTCATCTATGGTAAATTCTTATTATGATTGATGTATCCACGTGACATCTCTATTTGACAAACGGCGTTCTTTATTTTAACCTTATACAACTTGCGTACGACCAGCTATACCCTTGACATCAGGTAAACCCCTGCTACGGATTCTTAAACGCTTACGCATCGATTGTGACTACCCTTTTTGCATGTTTTCACATCCATTCACGACATACTTCTCGAATCCTATGATCCTTATCCTAACAACAGTCTTCGCGAACTCTCGCTTGGACGAGTTACTCTCTACGAACGTTACTCGAGGAGCAATAGGCCATGAATATCACATATATGAAGGTATCACAAGCACTGTCCTTAGAACCCGATGCGACCGAGATAGGTTCCCAGTCGCGACATTCGAATTTAGCCTAGATTGACGGATATGCCACTTGTTTCCCTCGACGACATCTGAATCTACTCCAAGAACTAGTAGGAATCCGAACGATACCTACGCCTTACCATGGAGCTCCTACAACACAAAAAACCTTATGTTAAGTTTCCAACGTACGACTTTTGACATCACGAAGCCCGCTTTTCTTGATCGTATGCACAAACCCTCGCAGCTCTAACTCGAAAGATTGCTCAGGAATCCGCGTTTCAACAGTTGAAGGTGAAACTCTGTAGCGCACCCATTCTTCCGTTACCTGAAGGCACAGACGATTTTGTTGTTTATTGTGATGCGTCTATCCAAGGACTTAGTTGTGTGTTGATGCAACGTGAGAAAGTCATTGCTTACGCATCACGCCAACTCAAGGTTCACGAAAAGAACTACACTACCCATGGTTTGGAGTTGGGAGCAGTAGTGTTTGCACTCAAGATATGGAGACATTACTTGTACGGTACCAAGTGCACCATCTACACCGATCACAAGAGTCTCCAGCATATCTTCGATCAGAAGGAGTTGAACATGCGACAGCATCGATGGGTCGAACTCCTCAACGACTACGAGTGCACGATCAAGTACCATCCAGGCAAGGCCAACGCTGTGGCTGATGCCCTCAGTCGGAAGGAAACAAAACCTAAGCGTGTACGTACGTTACAGCTTACTATTCCCTCTAATCTTCCTACCCAGGTCCGCAACGCTCAGGTTGAAGCATTGAAAGAAGAGAACCTCTTAGCTGAGTCCATGCGGGGCATGGAAAAGCAACTCGTATGCAAGGAAGATGGTACCTACTACTTCATGGAATGTATTTGGGTTCCATCCTATCGAAACCTACGAGAACTTTTGATGGACGAAACATACAAGCCTCGTTACTCGGTACTCGGTACATTCTGGTTCTAACAAGATGTACCAGGATTTCAAAACTTTGTACTGGTGGCCCCACATGAAAGCTAACATAGCGACCTATGTTAGTAAATGCTTGACCTGAGCTAGGGTTAAGATTGAATACCAGAAGCCATCAGGACTACTGCAACAACCCGAGATCCCAACATGGAAATGGGAGCAAATTTCCATGGACTACGTCACTGGTTTACCTAGATCCCAGCGAGGAAACGACACTATTTGGGTGATCATGGATCGACTGACTAAGTCTGCACACTTTCTAGCAATCAGGGAAACCGATAAGTTTTCTACACTCGTAGAAATCTATTCGAAGGAAGTAGTCGCGAGGCACGGAGTGCCAACTTCCATCATTTCTGATCGTGACCCACGCTTTGCATCTGATTTGTGGCAGGCGATGCACAAATCCTTTGGCTCACGTCTAGACATGAGCACATCTCATCACCCACAGACGGATGGGCAGACTGAACGCACCATCCAGATTTTTGAAGACATGCTTCGAGCATGTGTTATCGACTTTGGTAACGGCTGGGAAAGACATCTGCCTTTGGTGGAGTGTAACGCCCGGCTATTTTTGTACTTTCCATTTATAGAAAGCGTTGTTGTATTTCTATTTTTGGAAACCTTGTACTCTTGTAATCGTTCTTTTTTTAAACCATTGTAAAATCCGAGACGTGGATCATGAATGAAACTCGTATTTTGTTAATTACATGTTACACATACTTTATATATGCTCATACATTCAATTTCGTAGAACAATTGATGCTTATTCGTAAATCTTGGAAACTATGTGCTAAACTTGTAAACACATGAAACTTATGCATAAAACGTGTTTCGATCATAAACGATACTTGAATACGACTTCCAAATGCTTAATTATACTTGATTATGTTCCTCATACTTTATTTAGCCTTAAACTATGCTTAAATGGCAAAACTAGTCCTTAGAACACCTTAAAAGCCCAAATTGACAAACTGCAGGGACGAAAATGAAAATAAGTGAAAGATGTTAGCTTACGGACCGTAACACTCCCAGTGTTGAGGTCCGTATGCATGTCTGGGCGGGCAGAAAACACAGCAGCTCATTTCTTCCGCGTTTTTGCACGAAATCCCATCAAACCTCCTTCCCCAATCACCTTCCTTCCACCTCTAAACACCTCCAATCACCACCAAACTTCACCATTATAAATACAACCCTCCTTCACACCATTTTACACTTTCACAACACTCAAAACTCTCCAAAATACTCTCTAGTTCTTGCAAGAATCTGCATTTTCGGGTAAACACATACCCTTGCACTAAAGTGAGCATATCTTGCTCATTTCTTAACCAAATCACTTGATTCTTCTTCCTACTTGTTTGGATAATCATAGGGTATGATTCCTTGACTTCTCCTTGGAGAAATCAGACCCGGAAATCCCCTGAAATCATCCACAAACTTTCTGTTTTGGTTTATGTTCTTCAAAGTTTACTTGAACTCATACAACTTGTGTCAAACACATCTCATACCTATGTCCCAATGCTTACAACCTCTCCCATGGTTGGTTAGGCTTAAAAACAAGGTTGAGACACTATAAATCAGAGGTTAAAACCTCAAATAATTCTGTTTTGTTTAGGGTATTTAACCCACAAATCATGTTCAAGCTTGTGCTTTGATGTAGAGTGATTATGGAACAACTTGGGTTGTTCCAACATAAAATCCTCACATGGTTTGATGCTTTCTCTTAGTATAGCTTGTTATATTATTGTACATACCTTAGTTCTTGACCCTCCTTGGTTGTTTTTACATCAAGTGTAGTGGTGAACATACAAGGGGTTCCTAAATGGAAGCTTGTTCTTCCTACCCCATACATGACTTATATGATAAACTTGAGGTACCTAAATGGGGATTTAATCCTCTACCTCCTACTTGAATCATTGGACCTAATAATATACCTACCCTATATACGTATATACACTCATTCGAACCTTTAATGTTAAACTCGTGTTTATATGTTAAAGTAAGTAGAATATCATCTAAAGACCTAGAACACCAAGTATGATTCTAATGGGCGTACTACCCATGAAAACATTTTAACCCTAGTGGTTACATAGTGTCATACAAGGGTTACTAAGTTAAAAAGATGATTACTTTTCGTAGCATACTTTATTTTACCTTGTGATATGTTAAAACTCCGAATCTTCCGTTAAACGCCAAACTCATACACTTTGTTCCTTTGTGTAGAAGGACAAGGTGCTCCAACTTAGCTAATCCAACCACCAACACACTCTCGGATTCTCAAGTTCAAGACTTGCAAAACCGTGAGTATACTCGTATTTCCCCCTTTTTACCTTTACCACTTTTTGGGGTGTAACATGTTACCTTATTTAAACACACTTACACTTATTCTTTTTGCAACATACAAAACAATCCTTATACATGAATACTATGCTATGATACTTGATGCTTTCGTGGGTGATACTTATGTAATATGTTTTAGTCATTAGCTTCACAAGCCTCCATTTGACATGTATAGCGCTATAGGAGTAACGCACCGCCCCCTTTATACTCGGGTCATGTTGAATGTAACTTTGCGTAAACATTGGTTTGGCTAGAAATATTGCATGCCATGATAGATCTTGTAGTAACAAAGTTGCCATGTGGATTCGTTTAAAACATTTATACTTATACATATGCTTAAACTTGTATACTCGCCATTGCTTTTGCATTGAATTGTATTTTAAACATGTTACAGGTTGATGATGATGATGATGATATGAAAAGAAGTAGCATTGATGCCTAGATACACATATAGACGTTTAGGTTAATATGTTGTATCAATTTTGATTATGTTGTTCGTTTCTCTTTTGAACTTGTTGTTATTTGAGATTATGTAATGTTGACAATTTGAAGTTATGAAATGAAATGGGAGTTATTTAAATATTGTCACAAATAGCGTTATGATGTCTCTAGCAATCTTCACACTTCGTCTCATCCCGATGTTTCCGCCATTGGTTGGGGTGTGACAGATTGGTATCAGAGCCATAACTATAGGGAATTAGGAAAATTGCCATGCTTTTGCCCTAGTCTATAGTTTTAGGAACTTTGTCTCTTATTTGTTGTTTAAAACTTATGCATTCTACCATTCATGCTTCCTAGCTACACTTCTTGTTGTTAAACTTACATGCCTTTCCTAAGGTTAACACAAACACACTTTTGATTATTTGTATACTCTTGTAACACACACGAGACGACTTTACCAAAATAGGCGTGAAACCCACAATTTGGTAAACAACTCTCATCCTACCTTGATCTATTTTGCACGAAATTTCACCATTAAGCTAGGAGTGAAATCCACAACTTAATGGTAATTTCCTTTTCAACTCTAGTGGACCCTTGTCAAAGTGTTGAAATTTTATTTTGACCCGACAAGTACCAACCACATTTAGGGTACGAAATCTTCAAGTTAGGGGTGAAACCCGCACCTTGTCGATTAAGTCCCACTCCTCGATTTTCGATCTCGCCAAAGTCCCGATTGTTTGATCGATTAGAGACGTGTAGTAACTGGAAGGGTAAGATACCGTTAATCGCTTCTCGACGAGAGTATCTTACCTATAGGCCAAAGCACGCTTTCTCTAATTCGAAAGGACCTTCGACCCACTTTGGAATAGTCGACGTTTCTCTACCTGAAACAATCCAATGTTTTATTGAGCCTCTCTTTTATGTATCTCAATTTATACGTGATTTTATACTTGAGCATTCTTCATTTCAAACTTTTTTTTTTACTCGTTTGCACGTCATCGCAACCAAGAACAATAATAATCCTCGTGAACAAACTAAATTTACGTCTTTTACGCAAATCATACGTGTTATGCTTGTTGAATACATGTTGGAAAACTTATGCTTTATGTGAACTTACATGATACATGAACACTTACATGCTTTTACATGCAAAAACCTTACTTTTAATTCATGATCGAAGTCTCATCCTTTCCTTCTCTTTCAATCTTCTAGATGTCGACTAGCGTTTCCAAGAAAAGCAAGTCAAAGAAGGGTTCAACTTCCAAAACCATGTCACAAAAGGATTGCATGAGATTCATGGCCAAACAATTTGCTAAGGTCCTACCCGATGTTGTTAGCAAAATTCAAACAAACACCGATTCGCCACATGGCTCTGTCGACTCGAAGGCAGACAAACCCAAGTCAACCTTCCAGTTTAAGCAATTCATGGCTTGCAAACCCCTAGAGTTTTCTGGCAAGAATGGCGCTACCGCCATGATGAACTGGTTCGATGCAATTGAGCTTACCTTCTTACAAAGTGGTTGCCCTGATGAGCTAAGAACCCTGAATGCAACTGGGGTGTTTCGCGAAAAGGCACTCGAGTGGTGGACGACTGAACGCAACAAGAGGGGAAACGAGGTTGCTCACGCTATGCCTTGGAATGATCTCAAGCAACTCATGAAAGACCATTTCTGTCCTCCCCATGAACTCCAGAAATTGGAGAACGAATTTTGGATCCTTGCTCAGAAGGGGAGCGATATGGATGGCCTGATCACGCGCTTTAAGCAGCTTAGTGTCCTTTGTCCTGGACAAGTTGAGACCGTTCCCAAGTCCATAGCCAAATTCACCCGTTGCGTTGCACCTTCCATAACGAACCACCTTGCCTCTGCCAACCCCCAAACCCTTGAAGACGCCTTTCGTATAGCCACCGAACTTAACAACAACTGTGTTCTTCATGGAACCTTTGACAAGGTTTCAACGAAGAGTGCACGCCAAGCTACCATAGACACTACTGCCGATGAACCCTTACCCTCCCAATCATCCAAGAAAAACCAGGGCAAGAAGCGGAAGGCTTCAAGCCAAAATTATGCGGTTGTCACTCCGCCAAACCCACAACCCCTACAAACCGTACCTGCTTATACCAACGATGGAACTCCACGCAAGGTTTACGTTGGGACGCTGCCTAAGTGTGGTAAATGTCAATATCATCACCCTCCAAATGCTCAGTGTCGAAAATGCGACAGGTGTGGCCGAAATGGGCATATAGCGCCATACTGCCGCATGCCAGCAGACCAGGTCACTCTTATGCGATCGTGTTTTAAGTGTGGCGATCCCAATCATCTCGCCAATGCCTGTCCTCAACGATACCAACCACAGCAGCCTCGACAACAACAACCTCAGCAACAACCACAACAACAACCTCAGCCACAACAACAGCAGCAGCAACAGGCTCTACCACCCGCTAGAGGACGAGCTTTTCTTCTCACTACTGCTCAGGCTCAGAATGCGAACGATGTCATTACTGGTACGTTTCTTGTTAACCATGTTTATGCTTCATGCCTATTTGATACCGGTGCCGATAAAAGTTTTGTGTCGTTAGAATTCGAGTCTTTGCTCAAGTGTAAACGCTCTAAGTTACCAAAATCTTTCGCCGTCGAAGTCGCTAATGGAAAAACCGTCGCTGTCGATTCCGTCCTCTCCAATTGCTCCTTGATCCTTAACGATCATACGTTTTCAATAGATCTCATACCTATGCAAATGGGTAGTTTCGACGTCATAGTAGGCATGGACTGGCTTAGGCGAGTTCGTGCTGAAGTTGTATGTTCTGAGAAGTTTGTTCGCTTACCTCTTCCAAACGGTGACTCTCTACACGTCTATGGTGAAAAGCCTTCTCAAGGCCTTAAGCTTATGTCGTGTACCAAGGCAAACAAATGCTTACGCAAGGGTACCTTCGCCTTTCTCGCCCACATTGTGGAAAAGAGGGACAAAGGCCCAAGCATAAGCGACGTTCCCGTTGTACGTGACTTCCCCGATGTTTTTCCCGATGACCTTCCTGGTCCGCCTCCTGCTCGTCCTGTCGACTTTCGAATCGATTTGGTGCCTGGCGCAACGCCTGTCGCTAAATCTCCTTATCGTTTAGCACCCTCTGAGATGCAAGAGCTCTCAAGTCAACTTCAAGAGCTTCTTGATAAAGGCTTTATACGCCCTAGTACTTCTCCTTGGGGCGCTCCCGTTCTGTTCGTCAAAAAGAAAGATGGGTCATTCCGAATGTGCATTGACTATCGTGAGCTCAACAAGCTTACCATCAAAAACCGATACCCTCTTCCACGTATCGACGACCTCTTCGACCAGTTGCAAGGCGCAACCTGCTTTTCAAAAATCGATCTTCGTTCCGGGTATCACCAACTTCGAGTCCTCGAAGAAGATGTGCCTAAAACCGCCTTCCGTACACGCTATGGTCACTACGAATTCGTGGTCATGCCCTTTGGTTTGACCAACGCGCCTGCAGTGTTCATGGACTTGATGAACCGCGTGTGCAAAGCGTATTTGGACCGTTTCGTGATCGTTTTCATTGACGATATTCTCATCTATTCCAAGACACAAGAAGAGCACAAACAACACTTGCGTCTTATCCTCGAACTTCTTCGCGCTGAACGTCTGTACGCCAAATTCTCCAAATGCGAATTCTGGCTAAAAGAGGTTCAATTCCTTGGGCATACTGTCAACGAACTTGGTATTCACGTTGACCCCGCAAAAATCGAAGCCGTGAAAAACTGGGTCGCACCTACATCTCCATCTGAAATTCGTTCGTTCCTTGGTCTCGCTGGTTACTATCGTCGCTTCATCTCCAACTTTTCAAAAATCGCTGTTCCCTTGACCTCCTTGACCCAAAAAGGTGAACCTTTTGTTTGGGGTCCCAAACAAGAGGAGTCTTTTCAAACGCTCAAGGACATGCTATGCAATGCTCCTATCCTTACACTCCCTGATGGAAACGACGACTTTGTCGTATATTGCGATGCCTCTCGCCTTGGTCTTGGTTGTGTGCTTATGCAACGAGACAAAGTCATCGCTTATGCGTCAAGGAAACTCAAGATACACGAGAAAAACTACACAACCCACGACCTTGAACTTGGTGCGGTTGTTTTCGCATTGAAGATTTGGCGACACTACTTATATGGCACAAAGTGTGTGGTCTTCACCGACCATAGGAGCCTCCAACACATCTTCAATCAAAAAGAACTAAACATGCGTCAACGTCGCTGGGTGGAACTACTAAACGACTACGATTGCGAAATCAAATACCACCCAGGTAAAGCGAACGTAGTAGCAGACGCTCTCAGTCGTAAAACTCATGTCCAAAGCATTCGTTGTTACCAACTCATCTTCGATCTTCAGAATCGCATACGTAACGCCCAATATTCATCTGTTAATGAGGGTAACCTCTATAACGAGATGCAATGTGGTGCCGAGAACAGCCTTGTGTCCAAACCTGATGGTATTTTATACTACCTCAATCGCATCTGGATTCCCAATCGTGACAATCTTCGCAAGTTCTTAATGAAGGAGGCACATAACACGAAGTATTCTATTCACCCTGGTGCCGACAAGATGTACCATGATATGCGTACATCTTATTGGTGGCCTGGAATGAAGAAGGATATAGCCACTTTCGTTTCCAAATGTCTCACGTGTTCAAAGGTAAAAGCCGAACATCAACGTCCCTCTGGATTGCTCGAACAACCAGTAATTCCTGTCTGGAAATGGGAAGGCATTTCCATGGATTTTATCACTAAGCTCCCTCGTACCTCTGCTGGCCACGATAGTATTTGGGTAATCGTTGATCGATTAACCAAGTCAGCTCACTTCCTCCCCATTCGTGAAGATTTCAAGGTCGCAAAATTGGCCCAAATCTACACTGATGAGATCATTTGTCGCCATGGTATTCCCGTTGACATCATTTCCGATCGTGACGCTCGTTTTACGTCTCGCCTTTGGCAAACCTTTCAATCCGCTATGGGTACTCAACTTAACCTTAGTACCGCCTTCCATCCTCAGACAGACGATCAAACCGAGCGCACCATCCAAACCCTAGAGGATATGCTTCGCGCATGCGCAATAGATTTTGGTGGCAACTGGGATAGACACTTGCCCTTGGTCGAATTCTCGTACAATAACAGCTATCACTCGAGTATTAAAATGGCACCTTTTGAGGCATTGTATGGTCGCAAGTGCCGCTCGCCCCTTTGTTGGCAAGAGATTGGTGACGCTCAGATCACTGGTCCCGAGCTCATACAAGAGGCGACAGACAAGATTTTACAGGTTCGAGACAACTTAGTGAAAGCTAGGCATCGACAAAAGATCTACGCCAATGAGAAACGCAACCCAGTGGAATACGAGGTAGGTGACTTAGTGCTTCTCAAGGTATCCCCTTGGAAGGGCGTGGTTCGTTTTGGCAAGAAAGGGAAACTCGCACCCCGCTACGTTGGTCCTTTCAAGATTCTCGAAAGGATTGGCGCGGTTGCGTATAAACTGGACCTGCCGGAAGAACTCAACAATGTGCACCCTGTCTTCCACGTGTCCAATTTGAAGATATGCCTAGCTGACGAAGGACTACACGTCCCCCTCGAAGACTTACAAGTCAACGAAACACTTCACTTTGTGGAAAAACCGGTCGAAATCATGGACCGAGGAGCCAAGGAATTGAGGCGCAGTCGAATTCCTATCGTCAAGGTTCGATGGGAAGGAAAACGTGGCGCTGAAATTACTTGGGAACTCGAGGGCGACATGAAGGAGAAGTATCCTCATCTTTTCCCTACGTCTTCCTAAATTTCGGGACGAAATTTCCTAAAGGAGGGGAGACTGTAACGCCCGGCTATTTTTGTACTTTCCATTTATAGAAAGCTTTGTTGTATTTCTATTTTTGGAAACCTTGTACTCTTGTAATCGTTCTTTTTTTAAACCATTGTAAAATCCGAGACGTGGATCATGAATGAAACTCGTATTTTGTTAATTACATGTTACACATACTTTATATATGCTCATACATTCAATTTCGTAGAACAATTGATGCTTATTCGTAAATCTTGGAAACTATGTGCTAAACTTGTAAACACATGAAACTTATGCATAAAACGTGTTTCGATCATAAACGATACTTGAATACGACTTCCAAATGCTTAATTATACTTGATTATGTTCCTCATACTTTATTTAGCCTTAAACTATGCTTAAATGGCAAAACTAGTCCTTAGAACACCTTAAAAGCCCAAATTGACAAACTGCAGGGACGAAAATGAAAATAAGTGAAAGATGTTAGCTTACGGACCGTAACACTCCCAGTGTTGAGGTCCGTATGCATGTCTGGGCGGGCAGAAAACACAGCAGCTCATTTCTTCCGCGTTTTTGCACGAAATCCCATCAAACCTCCTTCCCCAATCACCTTCCTTCCACCTCTAAACACCTCCAATCACCACCAAACTTCACCATTATAAATACAACCCTCCTTCACACCATTTTACACTTTCACAACACTCAAAACTCTCCAAAATACTCTCTAGTTCTTGCAAGAATCTGCATTTTCGGGTAAACACATACCCTTGCACTAAAGTGAGCATATCTTGCTCATTTCTTAACCAAATCACTTGATTCTTCTTCCTACTTGTTTGGATAATCATAGGGTATGATTCCTTGACTTCTCCTTGGAGAAATCAGACCCGGAAATCCCCTGAAATCATCCACAAACTTTCTGTTTTGGTTTATGTTCTTCAAAGTTTACTTGAACTCATACAACTTGTGTCAAACACATCTCATACCTATGTCCCAATGCTTACAACCTCTCCCATGGTTGGTTAGGCTTAAAAACAAGGTTGAGACACTATAAATCAGAGGTTAAAACCTCAAATAATTCTGTTTTGTTTAGGGTATTTAACCCACAAATCATGTTCAAGCTTGTGCTTTGATGTAGAGTGATTATGGAACAACTTGGGTTGTTCCAACATAAAATCCTCACATGGTTTGATGCTTTCTCTTAGTATAGCTTGTTATATTATTGTACATACCTTAGTTCTTGACCCTCCTTGGTTGTTTTTACATCAAGTGTAGTGGTGAACATACAAGGGGTTCCTAAATGGAAGCTTGTTCTTCCTACCCCATACATGACTTATATGATAAACTTGAGGTACCTAAATGGGGATTTAATCCTCTACCTCCTACTTGAATCATTGGACCTAATAATATACCTACCCTATATACGTATATACACTCATTCGAACCTTTAATGTTAAACTCGTGTTTATATGTTAAAGTAAGTAGAATATCATCTAAAGACCTAGAACACCAAGTATGATTCTAATGGGCGTACTACCCATGAAAACATTTTAACCCTAGTGGTTACATAGTGTCATACAAGGGTTACTAAGTTAAAAAGATGATTACTTTTCGTAGCATACTTTATTTTACCTTGTGATATGTTAAAACTCCGAATCTTCCGTTAAACGCCAAACTCATACACTTTGTTCCTTTGTGTAGAAGGACAAGGTGCTCCAACTTAGCTAATCCAACCACCAACACACTCTCGGATTCTCAAGTTCAAGACTTGCAAAACCGTGAGTATACTCGTATTTCCCCCTTTTTACCTTTACCACTTTTTGGGGTGTAACATGTTACCTTATTTAAACACACTTACACTTATTCTTTTTGCAACATACAAAACAATCCTTATACATGAATACTATGCTATGATACTTGATGCTTTCGTGGGTGATACTTATGTAATATGTTTTAGTCATTAGCTTCACAAGCCTCCATTTGACATGTATAGCGCTATAGGAGTAACGCACCGCCCCCTTTATACTCGGGTCATGTTGAATGTAACTTTGCGTAAACATTGGTTTGGCTAGAAATATTGCATGCCATGATAGATCTTGTAGTAACAAAGTTGCCATGTGGATTCGTTTAAAACATTTATACTTATACATATGCTTAAACTTGTATACTCGCCATTGCTTTTGCATTGAATTGTATTTTAAACATGTTACAGGTTGATGATGATGATGATATGAAAAGAAGTAGCATTGATGCCTAGATACACATATAGACGTTTAGGTTAATATGTTGTATCAATTTTGATTATGTTGTTCGTTTCTCTTTTGAACTTGTTGTTATTTGAGATTATGTAATGTTGACAATTTGAAGTTATGAAATGAAATGGGAGTTATTTAAATATTGTCACAAATAGCGTTATGATGTCTCTAGCAATCTTCACACTTCGTCTCATCCCGATGTTTCCGCCATTGGTTGGGGTGTGACATGGAGTTTTCGTACAACAATATTTACCATACCAGCATCAAGGCCGATCCGTTCGAGGCTTTGTACGGACGAAAATGCCGATCACCTCTATGCTGGGCGGAAGTTGGCGATAGCCAAATCACTGGCCCAGAACTCGTTCTCGACACAACGGAAAAGATTGTCCAAATCTGAAAACGAATGGCGGCAGCTCGTGACCGTCAGAAAAGCTACGCTGACAAGGGTAGGAAACCTCTCGAGTTCCAGGTTAGGGATCGAGTGCTACTCAAAGTCTCACCATGGAAAGGTGTGGTTCGCTTTGGCAAACGGGGCAAACTTAATCCGCGTTATGCTGGACCCTTCGAAATCACTGAGAAAATCGGCAAAGTGGCGTACAGACTGAATTTGCCAGAAGAACTCAGTGGTGTTCACAACGTCTTTCACGTGTCGAATCTGAAGAAGTGTCTGTCAGATGAGACCCTCATAGTTCCTTTCAAGGAACTCACTATCGACGACCAGTTGCGTTTCGTCGAGGAACCGGTGGAAATTATGGACCGGGATATCAAGACTCTCAAACGTAGCAAGATATCTATTGTTCGAGTTCGTTGGAACTTCCATCGTGGCCTAGAGTTAACCTGGGAATGAGAAGACTAAATGAAACGCAAGTATCCTCAGTTGTTTAAGAAAGATGAGTCCAACAATGAAGCTACTGCGGATTTTTGGGACGAAATTCTAAACCAACTGGGGGATGATGTGATACCCCAAGAAAACACACAACACAACTAGCTTCCTCAGTGACTGCGTGCTAAATTTCGGCACGAAATTTAATTCAACTAGGGGATGATGTGACAACCTATGTTCTCATTTTACGTTTCACTACGTATTACCGATCTACATCTGTTAAAATTAATTTAACATATATTTACGCGAAATTATAAATTTAAACCAACGAGGTTAGTGTGATATATTATATACTTATAACCTGATTAGCGTGACCCCAACCCACTTCACCCTCTTTAGGGTTTGCGGCCCAATCAAGCCTAGCCCAAACACCCCCACGGTTGCTAGAGCCCACTCACTACCAGCCCGTTTCCTCCCTTATCTCTGATTTCGGCCCAAGTAAGACAAGCCCAAACCACCAAGCCCAACCCTTGTGTTGTGCGCATACACATATGTAAGCGTACGTGTGTGTGTGTGGGTAACAAAAAAAACTAAACCCTAGTTCTCCACCCTCCTCTCTCTCGCATCTACGGAAGAAGACCCCCCGGCCGCGATCTCCTTCTCGATCGAGCTCACCCTTTCCCTCGCAACTCCCTCTTCATTCGGTTAGTGTTATATGTGTTTTGACGATTAAATTCCGCAAACACTTGGCTGTGTTTTTGCATGATGAATGATATTTGTTGTTTGTGAGAATTTTTATGATCTATGGTTTGATACGGGTCATGTTTATTACGGTTTTGATAATATGAATGCTAATTTAGTAACAAGGGGTTGTATATTAACTGTATGTTGAATGATTTCTTGTGTTATTGAATTTCTAAATCTGATGATTGTCGATGAGGATGATATTATTTGGTGGTCTAGGGTTCATGAGAATCAAGAAAGATGCGTAGAATCGTCGATTGTATGTGAATAGGCATATGCGTATGGATTAGGGTTAAACCCTTGAAGTTGAGCATGTTAATTCTGGGATAATTGACTTATAACCTGCTGTGAATAATGATTATGGGTCGCGGGTTCACTACATAATTGTTTGCGCGTTTGGAGAATGAACACAGCAAGCTGTCCGACAGTTACAGCCGACTTCAGTTGGCTATAACAGGGTCATAACCTATCAAAAACTGAGTTTTCTTGAGTCCACAAAGTAGAGTTTCGAAATACAATTTAAACAGCGCTGGGATCATAATTTTTTGACGTCGTTTACTATTTTCAATGTAATTTTTCATTACAGTGCGCTGGGCTGTCCGTTTTCTGCAGAAATTGCAGGTCACGATTACATCATATCTAAGGGTATATTGGGACATAAGTTACGAAATTTAAACTGTAGAAAATATGTGAGTAAACTGAAGTTCTCCAACTGGAATCACCTCGTTTGCACGAGGAGTGGACGTTGTGGCAAGGAACCAACTGTTAGGTTCCTACTAATAAACATTATGATTTTTAAACTGCTTTATTTTCACACCCTCAAAACCACGTGCGGAGTACTACCGCGAGGCGTGCGACTGACCAGGATCCAGCCACCAATTATACTAAGCATTCAATTAATGATAGTAATAATGTTTACCGAAAAACAAGGGTTAGTAGTCACCATAATTAAAGTTCAAATAGCAGTTTAAATAAGTAGCGGAAGCATAGGCAACACAGTTCAAACAAAGTTCATAGTTTAAGTTTATTATAGAACCCAACACACGGGTTAAGACAGTTAGTTTTTTTTTTAACATAACGTTGGGGAGTTCACGAGTTTGTCCAGTTTTTAATTCCAAAAACTTGTTTCAACAGTTAGTTTACTCATTTATACCATGCCAAGGGGAGCTACCCCTTAAGTAAGCTACTAAACTGGTTTTACAATACCGAATACTATGCGACCGTACGTTTCCATAGAGTGCCCCGTTTGTCAATGTTCTATCATCATTGACGGTTTGCCAGAGTCTATTAGTTCACTCCCGATCCCATACGCGGGCACGGTGTGAGGCTGGTGAGACCTAAATAGCGCTATCAACTAATAACCCGTTCGCCTGGCCCTGGCGACTAATCAGTATTAAGTAGTAGGGACTTGAGTGATAGAGTTTCGTTTAGTATTGCTTGTTGCATCCAATATAAATAGTAATTAACTAAGGGTCCCGCATAAGGGGAGAAAAGTAGGTTTGTATCCCTTACAAAGAGATAGCGTATCTAACACATAGCTTGCATAACATACAAACATCCATTAAGTTATTGGGCCGGTTCTATCATTTAAATAGTTAAACAACAGCTAGCACATAGTCCAGTTAATCACGCAGCCCAATCATGTCAATACACATTGTGGCCCAATAACTAAGGTAGGCAGCCCAGTCGAGACCAGGTGGTCTCGACTCGAAAGCACGAGGTCTCGAGTCGCAACCAGCGGGTCTCGAATAGTGAATGTCTAACTTGAAATCATGCAGGTCTCGAGTCCCATCTCGAGTACAGATCAGGGGGGTCTCGACTCGAGAACATGCCCGTCTCGAGTTCCTGAAGCATGACTGTTGATCTCGAGTTGTTGTTTCATGGTCTCGAGTCGCAATCACTACGGTCTCGAGTTGTCACTTAGATGGTCTCGAGTCGAGACCAGGGGTCTCGACTTGCACACCTGATGATAGAATCCTTCTAGAACACCTGCCAGCATTTGTACTATCCAATAGAATTGCAATATCATGATCTTTTGTACTAGCCAATCAAATATCACAAACATGTTTCCTTGTCTAATTCTTAATCAAAATGGATCAAACATAGCAATTTCAATTATTCATATCATATTCAACATGTTCTTCACTGATTCATCCATTTATATATTCCATGCCCATCATTCACCCAAATGGACTAAATCCCCTTATTCTAATACTAAAACATGTCAATCTTTACATACACAACCTAGTTACTTTATGAGGAACATGATAATCAATCATCATAACACACTTTCACTCATATAAAATTATAACAAGCAAGTTTCATATCAACATGACAAGGAATCATTAAGGCATCATGGTTCATACATCCTTCCCTTTTTTTTGAACAATCAAAACCGAAAACACCTATTATGCTACACATTCATTTCCATAACACAAAATCTATCATTAAGCTAATCACACTAATCATCTAGTCACTTTAACTCACCTATCCTCTTAGAACACGTATATCACTCATCAAGCACACATTTTTGTCATACATTTCCAACTATAATGAAAGGAGCAACTAACCGATTCAAGTGTGGGTACAAGGGTGTGAAGTAGTGAAGAATGAAGCTTCCAATCTGTGTGTGCGAGCTGATCTGAGACCTCCGATGGCTGCCGGTTCGAACCCGAGAGGAGGAGAGGAGGTGGTGTTGTTAGGGTTTTAGTGAGAGAAGGTAGGAGAGTGTGGGAGTGAGTGTGAGGGAATGTTTGGGGATTTGGGGTGAGTGTTTCATCTGACAGACACTTCTTCAGATTAGACACGTGAAAGACGTTGTGCACCGCACTTAGCTCTTCAGGCAGATTCAACCTATAAGCAACCTTACCGATCTTCTCGGTAATTTCGAACGGTCCAACATATCGCAGATTAAGCTTACCCCATTTTCCAAAACGAACCACACCCTTCCAGGGTGAGACTTTAAGTAGAACCCGGTCACCGACCTGGAATTCTAGCGGTTTCCTACGCTTATTAGCGTAACTTTTCTGATGGTCACGAGCTGCCGCCATGCGTTGTTTGATATGGGCAATCCTTTCCGTAGTCTCGACTACGAGTTCCGGGCCAGTGATTTGGCTTTCGCCAATTTCCGCCCAACATAGATGTGATCGGCATTTACGACCGTACAATGCCTCAAAGGGTGCTGCCTGAATGCTGGTGTGGTAGCTGTTGTTGTAGGAGAACTCTACCAACGGTAAGTGTCATTCCCACCCGTTTCCAAAATCAATAACACATGCTCTCAGTATGTCTTCAAGCGTTTGGATGGTACGTTCCGTTTGACCATCGGTCTGCGGGTGGTAAGCAGTGCTCATATCCAGACGTGAGCCAAAAGATCTATGCATAGCTTGCCATAATTCGGATGTAAAGCATGGGTCACGATCAGATATGATAGAGATTGGCACCCCATGCCTAGCAACTATTTCCTTCAAGTAGATGGCAGCGAGCTTCGAATACTTATCTGTTTCCTTGATCGCGAGGAAGTGTGCCGACTTGGTTAAGCGGTCCACGATGACCCAAATGGTATCGTTCCCGCTTTGGGATCTAGGTAAGCCCGTAACAAAATCCACAGAAATCTGCTCCCATTTCCATGTTGGCAGCTCTAGTTGTTGCAACAAGCCCGACGGCTTCTGGTATTCGGCCTTGACCCTGGCATATGTTAAACATTTGCTAACGTACTTAGCGATGAGAACTTTCATATTAGGCCACCAATACAAAATCTTGAGATCATGATACATTTTATCGGCACCAGGATGTATCGAGTAGCGTGACTTGTGCGCTTCGTCCATCACAAGTTCTCGAAGATTTCCATAAAATGGAATCCAAATGCGACCAGCAACGTAACGAATACCATCGTCCTTGAGTTCCAACCGTTTCTCCATACCCCGCAGGGATTCATCTGGGAGGTTTTCTGCCTTTAGTGCTTCATCCTGGGCATTGCGAATCTGACTAGGGAGGTTCGAGTGGATAGTGAGCTGTAAAGCACGAACACGTCTAGGTTTAGTTTCCTTCCTGCTAAGGGCGTCGGCCACCACATTGGCCTTGCCTGGATGGTACTTGATCGCGCATTCGTAGTCGTTAAGGAGTTCTACCCATCTTCGTTGCCTCATGTTCAAATCCTTATGTTCCAAAATATGCTGGAGACTCTTGTGATCGGTGTAAATTGTGCACTTGGAACCGTACAAGTAATGCCTCCAAATCTTTAGTGCAAAAACAACCGCTCCGAGTTCCAAGTCATGCGTCGTGTAGTTCCTCTCGTGAATCTTGAGTTGTCGAGAAGCGTAAGCGATAACTTTCTCGCGTTGCATCAACACGCAACCAAGCCCATGAATAGTCGCGTCGCAGTAAACCAAAAAGTCGTCGGTACCTTCAGGTAACGAGAGAATAGGAGCACTACAGAGGTTATCCTTTAGTTTCTGAAAAGCAGACTCCTGAGCATCATTCCATTTATAAGCAATACCCTCTGGGTGAGAGTCGTGAGGGGTTGAGCAATCTTCGAAAATCCCTTGATGAATCTACGATAGTATCCTTCCAATCCCAAGAATTGGCGAACTTCGGTCGGAGTCTTAGGTGTAGGCCAATTCTTTATAGAGTCGATCTTAGCTGGGTCGACGTGAATTCCGTCCTTATTGACCACGTGCCCAAGGAAATGGACTTCTCGAAGCCAGAAGTCACATTTCGAGAACTTGGCATACAATTACTCATTGCGAAGGAGTTCGAGAATAAGACGCAGGTGTCGTTCATGCTCTTCTTGGCTCTTTGAGTAGATCAGGATGTCGTCGATAAACACAATCACAAACTTGTCGAGGTAGGGTTTGCACACTCGATTCATGAGATCCATAAAAATTGCAGGCGCGTTTGTCATCCCAAAGGGCATGACAAGAAACTCGTAATGACCATAACGAGTTCTGAATGCAGTTTTGGAGATGTCTTTATCGCGGACTCTTAACTAATGATAACCTGATCGCAAATCGATCTTAGAGTAGTAGCTTGATCCTTGCAACTGATCGAATAGATCGTCGATACGTGGGAGTGGGTAGCGGTTCTTGATGGTAACCTTGTTCAGCTCACGGTAGTCGATGCACATGCGAAATGTGCCATCCTTCTTCTTAACAAAGAGCACTGGTGCTCCCCAGGGTGACGAACTAGGATGGATAAATCCTTTATCCAAAAGTTCTTGCAGTTGCGTAGAAAGTTCCTTTAGTTCAGCCGGGGCTAGTCGGTAAGGCGCACGAGCTATAGGTGCCGCTCCGGGAGTTAGCTCGATTTGAAATTCGACCTGACGGTGAGGAGGGAGTCCAGGTAATTCTTCAGGAAACACCTCGGGGTAGTCGCGTACCACTGGAAAATCTTCGATCCTCTTTTCCTTTTCTTGTGTGTCGGTGACAAGTGCTAAGATAGCGGTGTGCCCCTTTCGTAAACACTTCTGGGCTTTTATGAACAAGATGATACCTGTGACTTCTCCGCCTTTGTCACCTTGGACGATGAGGGGTTTGCCAAAACGACGGGGAATACGAACCATTTTCTCTTGACAGAGAATTTCAACCCGATGTTTGGATAACCAATCCATACCAATGACGACGTCAAAGCTTCCAAGAACGATAGGGAAAGGATCGATGCTAAAGGTCTGTTGAGATAATACTAGTTTGCAGTTTCTTATCACGTGTGAGGCCTCGATGTTTCTACCATTTGCTAACTCGACGGTATGCTTAGAACTTAATATCGTTGGCGTACGCTTAAGCTTCTTACTAATACGTAGTGATACATAGCTAGCATCGGCTCCAGAATCAAACAATACAGTAACGTAACGATCATCAAGTAGGAACTTACCCGCTACGACGTTGGGATCATTCCTAGCTTCTCCAGCTCCAATCACAAAAGCCCTTTCTCTTACACCATTTCCAGCATTGTTGTTGTTTTGATCATTGTTTCCAGCACCCTGGTTGTTATTGCGGTTCTGGTTCAATTCAAGGCAATCCCTTCGAATGTGCCCCGTTGCTCCACACTTGAAGCATCCACGGTTATTTCCTTGCTGCTGCTGTTGCTGTGGTTGTTGCTGATTCTGCCTAGCAGGAAGCTGGCTTCTGCAGTCTTTGGCTTCATGCACCATCTTGTTGCACCGCTGACACTGACTTTTCCACATGGCCCACTGTGGTGTCGGTTACACTTGTTACAATTGGGGTGATTTCCTCGGTAGCCACCCTGTTGCTGAGGGCCCTTGTTTTTTTCAGTTTTCCTTTGCTGAGTTGGGGCCTGAGTGGGGTTAGCATCCTTACCCTGATTTCCATCCCACTTGCATTTGTTATCGCTAGGAGTTCCAGTAGTAGCACTGATCCTTTTGGGCAGCTTAACCTGTTCCACAGCCTGATCAATGAGTTTATGAGCAAGAGGAATGACTGGCTGAATGGTAGCGAGGTTAGCTGAAGTGACCAAGCTCTGAATTTCTGGAACCAAACCCTTGATGTACAATTAGATGCTTCGATAAGCATGTCGAGACATGTTTGGGCAGAGAGCAGCGTAGTTGTTGGACTGCTTGGTGTAGGTCTCAATTTCTGATCCAACCATCTTAAGCTCAAAGTACTCGTTTTCGAGTTTGTGGATGTCATCCCTGTGACAGTACTCTTCCTTGATCATCTTCTTGAAATCTTCCCACGCAGTAGCATTAGCAGTTTCCAAACCAAGCATCTGAATCTGCGCTTTCCAGCATGAGAGCGCGTTTCACTCAAGCGTACCAGTAGCAAACTTCACCCAATTAGCAGGGGGACACTCACAGACAGCAAAAACAGCTTCGGCCTTCTCGATCCAGTGCAGAAGGCCTATGGCACCCTCAGTGCCATTGAAAGGGAGAGGCTTGCAATCCATGAAGGTTTTGAAAGTACAAACACGTGGTTACGCAGGCGCATGCTGACCTGTTGTGAAAAGCGAAGCGAATAGGTTTAGGGGTGAAAAGACGATGCGGGGGTAGGATCTAAACATCCTAGAATAACGAGTTTACCTCCAGGGTGAGCTGCGAAAGCTGCAACCACCCTGTTGATCAGGTTAGTGAACTGAGCCTGAGTCATGTTAACGTTTCCTCCTTCGCGTCCACTCATTGTCTTCATAACCAGAAAACACAATATGAGTGCGATGTCGTAATGTAGCGAGAATGAGATAGAAGAGGGAGGTGTATACATCTAACTAGGCACACTAGTACATATGGTGGAGCATAGACATAAAACAAACAAGCAAGTAAACACAAGTCTGAGCCATGAGGTCTAACACATCGAGTCTTGCACTTGGAGTGTAGTGTCGTCACGAGTCACGGGTGATAGTCTTCCCAAAAAGACTTTCTTTTTAAAACCGAGTTCACTATAACCAATGGCTCTGATACCAATCTGTCACACCCTCAAAACCACGTGCGGAGTACTACCGCAAGGCGTGCGACTGACCAGGATCCAACCACCAATTATACTGAGCATTCAATTAATGATAGTAATAATGTTTACCAAAACACAAGGGTTAGTAGTCACCATAATTAAAGTTCAAAAGTTTTAAGTTTAAATAGCAGTTGAAATAAGTAGCGGAAGCATAGGCAACACAGTTCAAACAAAGTTCATAGTTTAAGTTTATTATAGAACCCAACACACGGGTTAAGACGACAGCTACACGTCCCCAAGCTGCAAGCTCCTGAGTCACTGGGTACCTTCAAAGCATGCAATATGGTATCAACATAACGTTGGCAAGTTCACGAGTTTGTCCAGTTTTTAATTCCAAAAACTTGTTTCAACAGTTAGTTTACTCATTTATACCATGCCAAGGGAAGCTACCCCTTAAGTAAGCTACTAAACTGGTTTTACAATACCGAATACTATGCGACCGTACGTTTCTGTAGAGTGCCCCGTTTGTCAATGTTCTATCATCATTGATGGTTTGCCAGAGTCTATTAGTTCACTCCCGATCCCATACGCGGGCACGGTGTGAGGCTGGTGAGACCTAAATGGCGCTATCAACTAATAACCCGTTCGCCTGGCCCCGGCGACTAATCGGTATTAAGTAGTAGGGACTTGAGTGATAGAGTTTCGTTTAGTATTGCTTGTTGCATCCAATATATATAGTAATTAACTAAGGGTCCCGCATAAGGGGAGAAAAGTAGGTTTGTATCCCTTACAAAGAGATAGCGTTGTTTAAGTTCCGTTTCCCAACCACCAGGAACGCATGCTTTAAAAGTTGTGAACTCACCTTGGGTTGCTCGGCAGATTAGTTTACTTGGTCAAGCACGCTGCTCACCACATCCTAACATGGTTACCAGTATGGGTCAAGCTCGGGTACAAATAAGTCACGTAGATCCTACACGTATCTAACACATAGCTTGCATAACATACAAACATCCATTAAGTTATTGGGTCGGTTCTATCATTTAAACAGTTAAACAACAACTAGCACATAGTCCAGTTAATCACGCAGCCCAATCATGTCAATACACATTGTGGCCCAATAACTAAGGTAGGCAGCCCAGTCGAGACCAGGTGGTCTCGACTTGTGACACCCCAGGAAAACCAGGAAACAACGCAACACAATTGGCTTCCTCAGTAACCGCATGCTAAATTTTGGGACGAAATTTCTTTCAAGTTGGGGATAATGTGACAACTCGAATTTCCAAGATTCCATCTTCGCATTAATTGCACGTTAATTATTTAAGTTGTTTATTTACACGACTTGTTTGTTTCGCAACTGTACACGTTTGTAATATGTTAAATCGTATTGTGATTGATATGTTAGATATGGTGTGTATTAAGTGTGTATGTAATATATGTGTGTGTGTTTATTTGATCTTGAAACCCATCGGCATAATTAGTCGAACTCAGCCCAAACACGACATTGAACACCAATAATTAAACCTTTGGACTTGGCCTAAATATTGAACCGCATGGTTGTTTAGTCTCGGCCCCAAAATCACAATTTGACTAGCCATTGTAACCGGCCCAATTTATTGTTATGATTAAACCTTGTAACCGGCCCAAGTCCTTTAACCATATAATTACATGTACGTAAATGATTAGCAAGGCAAACCAAAACAAACCCTATTCCCCATTTGTGTGTGTGCGACGGCATAGCAGACCCCCCACCTGTTCGAGATTGCATTCTGATTAATCAAGATTCCGGTTAGTGGCTCTCATTTATTGATTTTTCATGTTGTGTGATAATTGTTATGATTGCATATGATGTTGGTGGGTAACCGATTGGTATAACAGTGGACTTGATAGGAGTCCATGAGTTTGTCAATGTTAATGATTAGTTCATGTTACTGATGACGTATGAATTTGACCACCTCTTGATTAAACAAAGATTGCCATGTGAAATCACAAATTGCCTTTGATGAAATTGAGAATGACATCCTGATCCAAACCCACCAATTCTCAATACTATTGGACCTTTCCAAACAATCACATGGGCCGAAATTATGTAGTGGTCTGACAATAGTTAGATGATATCTCAATTAGATGCTGGCCGATTAATACTTGATAATCATAACACTTTACCGATTTATTGAATGATGATGGAATGGTAGACATGATTGTTTAGTGATTAGTAATATTGAATAATGATTGAATGATTTCGGGAATTGACCCTAAGTGATTTCGTTGAGAGTGCTGCCATAATTACCCTGTTAAGTTGATTTTTTTAGTATGTAACTCTGTTAGTTCTTAACTCCGTTAGCGTGTTAATCCAGTTAAAGATGTTAACTCTGTTAAGTATGTTAATTGCTGTTAAGTATGATTCTGTCAAGCATGTTAACTCCGTTAAGTGTGTTACTTTTGTTAAGTCTGATAATGGATAACTAGATCGGAATAAACTACCAAAGGACCTTTATGTGAAACAGGAATTGTATGAATGTGATTAACTGTTGTGTGATGCATGATGTTAACTGCCAAACACACCCTGTGGTATTGATTGCATGTGAAACTTTACCAACATGAACTGACTGTGTATACATGCATACTCTAGGCTTTGATTGATTGTTTGCGAGCACATAACTTAGCATACCGAGCAAACCAAGGTGAGTTCACACTCTCTCCAAGGCATGGGATTCCCAAGGGTTGGGAATGGGTTAAAGAACTGAACGGTAACTACAAACTTGCGTATTCCCCATACAACAGGATACGTACGACCATAAGACCATCACTCTATCACTTTAAGTCCCTCATTTATCGACTTAATCGCCGAGGCTTATGGCGAGCGGGTTATTAGTAGATAGCGCTATTAGGTTTAACAAACCTCACACCGTGTCATCCGAATGGGCGTGTACTAATGGACTATGGGCAAAGGGTCAATGCTGATAGACATTGACTTAGGGCACCTCTTACATTTTTGTCACACCCCGACCACGTAGAACATATGAAACGTGGCGGAAATGTCGGGGAGTGTTGTAACATAATTAATCGTTTCAAATCCATGGCAATTGAAGTTTCGTTTTATTGATAAAAGTGTTACAATGTCTAATCAATCAAGGAAATACAACAAAATTAACTAGTCTTGCATCTTTTATTGTCACTAAAGCCAAAGTATGCCTATATGTATCTTGATCATCTTATGCAATAGTTCCTGAAAAACACATGTGAAAATAGGTACGTCAGCATAAAAATGCCTGTGAGATACATAGGTTTTGTGAAAATAGGTTCCATGACTTATGTTTGAGAAAATGTTTAGTCATGAACCTTGTAATTTGCTTTTGTTTTGTAAATCATTTGAAAAACAATGAGTTCAGATGATATGTATAAAATAAGTGAATAATGTATGGTTAAATGAATAACCATAGTAAAATGGGTATGTATAAGATAAGTTGTTTGTAAAACAATGTCTTGTGAAAAGTATGTTATTTGTATAAAATGTTATATGTATCAAACTGAAATGATTCAAATAACGCTACAATATGTAATACCATACAAACACTTATATATAGGAAGTACCAGCGGCGTATCCACCATGCTTGTATCATATTACACACGCATCGTTACTTAATCACTTAATCAAACCAAACCAATGTCAAAATGTCTATGTCAAATATCCATGTCAAATGTCTATGTCAAATATCCATGTCAAATGTCTATGTCAAAATATCATGTATGGCAAGTGAAATGTCTCAACTAAACCATATACACAAAAACAAAGTATTGAAGTAAATCTTGGTTTAAATCAAAGTTATGTTTTGTGGGAAATGCATGATCAAATGTCAATCATGTTAAAATGTCTATGCCGAAATGTCTATGTCAAATACGGTTCACACGGTTCACAGATACAAACGGTTCACAGATATCAACGGATCACAGTCAAATGATTACAACGGTTCAATATGTAGTATAATGTGTTCATATGCTGGATAAGCATATGCAACAGAAAAGCAATGCAAAACAATGTACTAAGTATGCACACAATGGGCATACCTAGCAGGAAATGTCATGTAAAACAATGTACTAAGTACGCACACAATGGGCATACATAGCATGAAATGTACTGAAATCATGTACTATAATGTACTAATGAACATAGCAAGTATATGATGTCAAAACAGGAAAGCATGAAAGTAACAAGTAGGCACATGTGTTCCACCCCAAAACAGTTTGGAAAACAGTAAAAGAGGGGTCTATGTACTCACTTGAGATTGCTCAGTTGTCAAAAGATAACCACCAAGTAATGCTATAGATCTCGGAATCAAACGGCACCTAGTATAGGTAACTATGTTAATAAACCGGACCTATCTCGGAAGACTGAGTAGCATTAGGGTTTGTAAACCAAATGAGTGTCGGAACTCACGTGATATGGTTTAACAAAGCCTACATGCTAAATGAAACTTAACATAATTGTTTACGACCCATTACGACCCGTTTAGGAAGCTTATGCTACTTTAACGCGTCGTGCGCGTGAAACGCGTTTGGACCGCCTAACTAGTCCTATGACAAGTATTATATGCCTAAACATGTTACATAATCAGTTACGTGACAAAAGTTTAGGTTACATATGCTAAATTACCAATTATGTATGAAAAGGGTATTCTGGTAATTTACCTAAGGCATATAAACTACCTATCATACAACTACTTAAACGTCGTGACCATAAGGTATAACCTCGGAAGGTTATTCCCTACACTATGGTCACCTAATGTGTTTGGTCGGATCCTAATGATCGACCAAACTGGGTCGGGTTCGAGGTATAAGCGATTTATTAGATCGCTTACCCTACGACCCTAGACAACGTGGTAATCAGTAGGCATAGTCCCAAGGGACTATGACCATCGTGATTACAATCACGTTGCGAAGTTCTAACGAACTTCGCATTGACCATTACTGGTCAACGCTGAAAGTCAAACAAAGTTTGACTTTCTGACTCGAAAAGCAGTAAAAATAAGGAAAAGAACGAAAGAATACTTACGAAGGGTCCCCGAATGCTAATCCCGATCCAAGAACTCAGGTATGAAACAATGGTTTCAACTTAGAGCTCTCAAATTAGAATTCTTGTGCTTTAAAACAATGAAAGGCATGGGGTATATATAGTTTTCGGGTAACCGTTAGGATCGTTTCTTGAATAACGTGATCGAATCTCGTGCGTACACTTGTCGAAATGTTATGGAACCACATATGCTCCTTAACTTAATGACACATCATCTCAAAACATGTGGTTAAGGATTAATTGGTTGCAACTTGCAATTAGAAACATTGAATCTGCCAGGACAGTCAGTCGCGTAGCGCGACGGATAAGCCTCATGGGCTCGCGCTACGCGAGCACCTCTCCTGAATCAGCAAGTTTTGAAAGTTGGCAGCTATGGTCCCTGTTGTGTTTTAAGCGATTTTCGATGCGTTTGAACCCCGTTAACCTCATTTCAAGGCTCTAAAATGAAGTTAAAGTATAGGGAACTCAAAACACACTCAAAAATATCTCGGATGTCGGTTCGTTTGGCCGTACGAACGCGATGTTCGCTTAATTACGACGGAATGCGCATAAGCGCGAAAAACGATCCAAATGACGAAACGAATGGATTTTTCTTAAAGCGAACACTAAAATAAAATGTAGTCATGCTTACATAAATTTTTGGATGTCCAGATGTATTCAGAACGTAAGTTATGCGCGAAAATGCAAACTTGTGCACTTTTTGACACTTTTAGTCCCTGAATGACACAAAAGTTTATTTTAGCATACCGAACCCCTCAAAGCCTATTTCTAAGCTATGTAAAGGATATTTATGGTATGTTTAACTTATGGTCATGTTCCGGAATGTCCGTTACAGTTCAAATTGACATACTTTCGCAGTTTGTCAAGTTTAGTCCCTGTAAACGAATTAACTTTGATTTCACCACACCAAACCTTCCAAAACTTATATCTAAGTTATGTAAAGGTTATTTAAGGTATGTTAAGCCCATTTCACTATTCCGGAGTGTTCGTTGCATTAAACTGGTTATATTTACGCATCAGTGCGTGTATAACCTTCCAGAAAGCGATTTAGAGCTTGAAATCGAACAAGAGTTGATATGTGTAAATGATACACATATTTTTACAAATCCCAAGTATGAAATACAATATTTCACTGGTTGGGCATTTGTTTGATGGTTGAAATGACACAGGTGTTACAGTCTCCCCTACTTTAGGAAATTTCGTCCCGAAATTAATTCGTAGGAGTCTGTCTATGACTTTGTTTCAAATAGTCATCAAAGATATGTAAAGCATAATCTGATTATTTTCCTCAACGGATATTTTTCAGAAGCGAAAATGAACGAACAGGGTCATTTTCTTCAACGGGTTCTTCGGAAATGGAAAATAAAGGAATTAACTAAACGGATATACATTTCCCTCAACGGATATTCTTCAGAACGAAAATGAACAAACGGGGTCATTTTCAACGGTTGCTTCCTCAGAGTTGGAAATGAAGGATTACACAACGGATATTCATTTCCTCAACGGATAAATCTTCAGAAACGAAAATGAACTAACGGAGTCATTTTCAACGGTTGCTTCCTCAGAGTTGGAAATGAAGGATTACACAACGGATATTCATTTCCTCAACGGATAAATCTTCAGAAACGAAAATGAACTAACGGAGTCATTTTCAACGGTTGCTTCCTCAGAGTTGGAAATGAAGGATTTCACAACGGATATTCATTTCCTCAACGGATATTCTTTAGAACGAAAATGAATGGATAATTCATTTTCCTCAACGGTTATTCTTCAGAATGGAAATGAAAAGATAAACAACGGATATTCATTTCCTCAACGGATATTCTTCAGAAGTGAAAAATGAATAGCTAGTTCATTTTTCCTCAACGGATGCTTCATCAGAATTGGAAATGAATAGGGTTAACTCTTGATACATGATAGAACTTGCTGTGATTTCTGTGCACTAAATTCCATAATTATGTATGCATCCATAATTACGTAATTCCTTGCACAGTCCGCACAGTTTGTTTTGAAATGTTGTGGGGAAAGATATCAAACCTGAGATGAGAGTGACTAGACTACCATAGGGTCCTTTTAATTAGATCAACAGAGGATCTTCTTAATTAGGCCACTAAGGAGTCCTTTCAGCTACATCATCACATGATATCCCTAACCAGATTTTTGGATCAATCTGTTTAACTAGACCACTAAAGGGGTCTAATTATGAAGTAGTACATTATAATCCAAGGGACTTTAACTACAACGTAGAAGTCCATTAAGGATTTAAGTAGTACCTTTGGGTATCCTACTATGAATCTCTTGCACAAAGATATGTAAGATTTTACGAGGATTTGAATAATATAAATTGGATCACATGACACATAAAGGATAACACATAAGCACATAACCACATAACCACATAATTGTTTAATTGTTATTTTCTTGTTATTGATTGCTATTAACTTGGCGCCTCGTACATCGTCTCTCTTGGAAGAAACGGGTACTTAGGATTTTCGTGGAAACGCAAGAGATTATACAAGGGAAGAAATTTGGAAGTAGTCTGTTCTTCAAGGAATGCGGTTCCTTGATTGTCGGTATTGTAGGGGATATGTTTATACATGCAACCACATAAACATATTGAAATGTAAATGAAAGATTTATTTATAAACAACAATAACAACAACTGTTTCATAGATTGTGTTAAAAGAAAATAATACACAAGGCTCGATTATTTCCTAAACAACGTTATCTTCTGTCGGTCAGATACTCATCCCTGCGCTGGATTTGCATCAGCAAGTCTTGGGCAATTTCTACTAAAATGGCCCATCTCGCCACAGTTGTAGCAAGATCCCAGTGGGAAACGAGCTTGAGCAGGATTGTTGTTAATCTGATTTGGTGCTGCTGCTGTTGGGCAAACCCTCGCTGTATGACCTATAAGTCCGCAAACTTGGCATGTGCGGCACTTCACACCAGCATGATGATGTAGGCCACATTGGTTGCACAAGGGTGCAGTTCCTTTGTAGGGTTTCCTGGCAGGGGGTTGAGCTGGTTGGTTGGGGACGGCTTGATCATTGTGAGCGACCACGGCGAAGTTCTGAGAAGCCTTTCGCTTCTTTGACTTCTTAGAGGATCCAGTCTGTTCATCCATGGTCTTTGATTCCTCGATTGGTTTCGATTCCTCGACCAGTTTCTTGTCACCCTTTCGGAAAAGCTTACGTTTCCTGATCTGCGATTCAGTCAAGGTTGCAGATAACTCAATGGCCTGCCTAACAGTAGTAGGGTTGCTACCAGTCAAAATGTCTTGTATTGAGTCGGGAAGGCCATCAATGTACTTTTCGATCGCCTTATCCAAAGGCGTGACCATGTTTGGGCATAACAGACTTAACTCCTCATAACGGTCCGTGTAGGCTCGATGCTCACCGCTGTCTTGCTTAAGATCATCAAATTCCCTTTCCAAAGCCCTGATCTCGTGACGAGGACAAAACTCCTTCATCATGAGAGCCCTAAGTTCGGCCCATGTCTGTGCTAGAGCAACTTCTGCACCACGATCTCTCATAACCCCATTCCACCACGTAAGGGCTCTCTTCTGGAACACACTCGAAGCAAACTCGACCTTGCGATTGTCAGGACACTGCACATGGCGGAAAGTATTCTCAATGCTCTCAAACCATTGAAGAAGCCCTGTCGCTCCCTCGGAACCACTAAACTTGAGTGGTTTCGCCGAGTTAAAACTCTTGAAATTGCATGGACCATTGTTGTTGTTGTTGGCTTGATTCCATAGAGCAAAGAGGTTTGGGAATTGAGCAGCCATTTGCTGCGCAATGATTTCTGCCAATTCGGCAGTCGCTATCTGGCTTTCGCGTCGAGGAGGCATTCTAAAAGAGGAAACATGAAATGAAACGAGTGAGAGGATTAGACGAAAAGAATGAGATGAAACAAATCTGATGAAAGCAAGGATAGTGGTCATTTGTTTGTTACTACAAAGCAACAAACGACCTAGTGAAAAGTAAATAGGTCAAAAATAATGTATTGCGAAGATATGCTCGCCTATAAGTGAACACTCATCCCAAGAATTCCCAGGTAAGCACAACTGGTCTCGCGTCTGATGAGATGTATACGAAGTGCTTGCCTAGACAGAAAACCCAGAATACAGGCATTCACCCTTCCAGTTTGCACGTGTTCACATTATTTAAAACCCAAAACCTTGACGAGATTTTGAAAACTCAAAGGGGTTCAAAACCTTATAACAGAGGGTTCAAAACCTAGTAATCAATCATCCTAGAACAGATGATTAGTTTTCAAAGCGGTTTTGAAATTTATGTTCTTGTTGTGGTCGTCGCCTAAGGATAGGTGACAGTATTGTTTTATGACTAAACGCAAGTAAACTCGCGTTAGGGTCCTAAGAAGGTTATAGACTAGGTCAAAGCATTACTAATAACCTAATTCCCTATAACCATTGGCTCTGATACCATCTTTTCTGTCACACCCCGACCACGTAGAACATATGAAACGTGGCGGAAATGTCGGGGAGTGTTGTAACAGAATTAATCGTTTCAAATCCATGGCAATTGAAGTTTCGTTTTATTGATAAAAGTGTTACAATGTCTAATCAATCAAGGAAATACAACAAAATTAACTAGTCTTGCATCTTTTATTGTCACTAAAGCCAAAGTCTGCCTATATGTATCTTGATCATCTTATGCAATAGTTCCTGAAAAACACATGTGAAAATAGGTACGTCAGCATAAAAATGCCTGTGAGATACATAGGTTTTGTGAAAATAGGTTCCATGACTTATGTTTGAGAAAATGTTTAGTCATGAACCTTGTAATTTGCTTTTGTTTTGTAAATCATTTGAAAAACAATGAGTTCAGATGATATGTATAAAATAAGTGAATAATGTATGGTTAAATGAATAACCATAGTAAAATGGGTATGTATAAGATAAGTTGTTTGTAAAACAATGTCTTGTGAAAAGTATGTTATTTGTATAAAATGTTATATGTATCAAACTGAAATGATTCAAATAACGCTACAATATGTAATACCATACAAACACTTATATATAGGAAGTACCAGCGGCGTATCCACCATGCTTGTATCATATTACACACGCATCGTTACTTAATCACTTAATCAAACCAAACCAATGTCAAAATGTCTATGTCAAATATCCATGTCAAATGTCTATGTCAAATATCCATGTCAAATGTCTATGTCAAAATATCATGTATGGCAAGTGAAATGTCTCAACTAAACCATATACACAAAAACAAAGTATTGAAGTAAATCTTGGTTTAAATCAAAGTTATGTTTTGTGGGAAATGCATGATCAAATGTCAATCATGTTAAAATGTCTATGCCGAAATGTCTATGTCAAATACGGTTCACACGGTTCACAGATACAAACGGTTCACAGATATCAACGGATCACAGTCAAATGATTACAACGGTTCAATATGTAGTATAATGTGTTCATATGCTGGATAAGCATATGCAACAGAAAAGCAATGCAAAACAATGTACTAAGTATGCACACAATGGGCATACCTAGCAGGAAATGTCATGTAAAACAATGTACTAAGTACGCACACAATGGGCATACATAGCATGAAATGTACTGAAATCATGTACTATAATGTACTAATGAACATAGCAAGTATATGATGTCAAAACAGGAAAGCATGAAAGTAACAAGTAGGCACATGTGTTCCACCCCAAAACAGTTTGGAAAACAGTAAAAGAGGGGTCTATGTACTCACTTGAGATTGCTCAGTTGTCAAAAGATAACCACCAAGTAATGCTATAGATCTCGGAATCAAACGGCACCTAGTATAGGTAACTATGTTAATAAACCGGACCTATCTCGGAAGACTGAGTAGCATTAGGGTTTGTAAACCAAATGAGTGTCGGAACTCACGTGATATGGTTTAACAAAGCCTACATGCTAAATGAAACTTAACATAATTGTTTACGACCCATTACGACCCGTTTAGGAAGCTTATGCTACTTTAACGCGTCGTGCGCGTGAAACGCGTTTGGACCGCCTAACTAGTCCTATGACAAGTATTATATGCCTAAACATGTTACATAATCAGTTACGTGACAAAAGTTTAGGTTACATATGCTAAATTACCAATTATGTATGAAAAGGGTATTCTGGTAATTTACCTAAGGCATATAAACTACCTATCATACAACTACTTAAACGTCGTGACCATAAGGTATAACCTCGGAAGGTTATTCCCTACACTATGGTCACCTAATGTGTTTGGTCGGATCCTAATGATCGACCAAACTGGGTCGGGTTCGAGGTATAAGCGATTTATTAGATCGCTTACCCTACGACCCTAGACAACGTGGTAATCAGTAGGCATAGTCCCAAGGGACTATGACCATCGTGATTACAATCACGTTGCGAAGTTCTAACGAACTTCGCATTGACCATTACTGGTCAACGCTGAAAGTCAAACAAAGTTTGACTTTCTGACTCGAAAAGCAGTAAAAATAAGGAAAAGAACGAAAGAATACTTACGAAGGGTCCCCGAATGCTAATCCCGATCCAAGAACTCAGGTATGAAACAATGGTTTCAACTTAGAGCTCTCAAATTAGAATTCTTGTGCTTTAAAACAATGAAAGGCATGGGGTATATATAGTTTTCGGGTAACCGTTAGGATCGTTTCTTGAATAACGTGATCGAATCTCGTGCGTACACTTGTCGAAATGTTATGGAACCACATATGCTCCTTAACTTAATGACACATCATCTCAAAACATGTGGTTAAGGATTAATTGGTTGCAACTTGCAATTAGAAACATTGAATCTGCCAGGACAGTCAGTCGCGTAGCGCGACGGATAAGCCTCATGGGCTCGCGCTACGCGAGCACCTCTCCTGAATCAGCAAGTTTTGAAAGTTGGCAGCTATGGTCCCTGTTGTGTTTTAAGCGATTTTCGATGCGTTTGAACCCCGTTAACCTCATTTCAAGGCTCTAAAATGAAGTTAAAGTATAGGGAACTCAAAACACACTCAAAAATATCTCGGATGTCGGTTCGTTTGGCCGTACGAACGCGATGTTCGCTTAATTACGACGGAATGCGCATAAGCGCGAAAAACGATCCAAATGACGAAACGAATGGATTTTTCTTAAGGCGAACACTAAAATAAAATGTAGTCATGCTTACATAAATTTTTGGATGTCCAGATGTATTCAGAACGTAAGTTATGCGCGAAAATGCAAACTTGTGCACTTTTTGACACTTTTAGTCCCTGAATGACACAAAAGTTTATTTTAGCATACCGAACCCCTCAAAGCCTATTTCTAAGCTATGTAAAGGATATTTATGGTATGTTTAACTTATGGTCATGTTCCGGAATGTCCGTTACAGTTCAAATTGACATACTTTCGCAGTTTGTCAAGTTTAGTCCCTGTAAACGAATTAACTTTGATTTCACCACACCAAACCTTCCAAAACTTATATCTAAGTTATGTAAAGGTTATTTAAGGTATGTTAAGCCCATTTCACTATTCCGGAGTGTTCGTTGCATTAAACTGGTTATATTTACGCATCAGTGCGTGTATAACCTTCCAGAAAGCGATTTAGAGCTTGAAATCGAACAAGAGTTGATATGTGTAAATGATACACATATTTTTACAAATCCCAAGTATGAAATACAATATTTCACTGGTTGGGCATTTGTTTGATGGTTGAAATGACACAGGTGTTACAATTTTCGTAGCAGTCGATACGCGTGGTCTAGTAACACATGGGAAGCCCCCACCAATCTTCGCAAACATGTCTGGGAGACCGCGATACGAATTAATACGATACATGGTTTACAAAACGAACATACGATTTACGAAACGAATGCTATAACTAAACAACCAACTGTGAACTCGCTCAACTTTGTTGTTGACTCGTTGTTACGTGCCTTGCAGGTCGTTTGGTACTCATGGAGCTTGCACAGGGAGGCGCAGTCGTTGTGGGACATGGCAGTGTGTGCCATGTTAAAAACATTACTTTATTTCGTACTTAATACTTACTTTGGGTTTTACAATTATGCTTCCGCTAAACATTTAACTACGTTCTTGGTTTGAAACACCTTTCATATTGTGTGGTTGAATATTTCTTATTACTTGTTATGTTCAATATGATTGGTGGCTTGATCCTAGTCAGTCGCGCCTCCAAGCGGTGATACTCCGCGAGTGGATTTTGGGGGTGTGACAGATTGGTATCAGAGCCATTGGTTATAGTGAATTTGGTTTTAATAAGGGGAAAAAGTTTTTGTTAAAACCAGACTATAACCTGTACAATGCTCAACGATCCACAACGACGCTTCACTCCACGTGCAAGGCTCAACATTCTAGGTGATATGATTTATGTTTACATTGCCTACTTGCTAGATTACATAGAACTTTGCTCATGGTATGCTTAGATAAACGTAACAACTATTGTTTGAAAACACTTGCGTGCTTACTCTCTTCTGTCATCGCACTTTCGCGAACCTTTCTCACTCAGGTTTCCTTTGATATGAAGATCATGAGTGGACGCGTTAACCTAACTCAAGCCCAGTTGGCGGCTTTGATCACTGAACAAGTTACTGCAGCACTCGCAGCGGCCCAAGCAGGAGGTATACCCTGCTCTCACAATTTGCTCTAGGATCTTTAGATCCTACTCTCGTAACCCAACACTTGTGCTTAATTTTGTTTACTCTTACGCATACGTCAGGTCAACACGCTCAGCCACCTGTATGCACATTCAAGACTTTTATGGACTGTCGTCCTAGTACTTTCAGTGGCACTGAAGGAGCCGTTGGACTCCTCCACTGGTTCGAGAAGCTCGAATCGGTCTTCGAAATGTGTGAATACCCCGAGGCTCGTAGGGTGAAATATGCCATTGGTACTCTCGAAGGCACTGCGCTAACTTGGTGGAACGCGCAAGTTCAGATGCTGGGGCTGGCGGCTGCCAATGCCACCCCATGGAATGATTTTAAGGAACCGATCAAACGTGAATACTGTAGTCGTGATGACATCCACAAGCTGGAAGTGGAGTTCTTTAACCTGAAGATGACGGGGTCAGAGATAGAAGCGTACATGTAACGATCCAATGAACTGGCAGTGTTATGTCCAACTATGGTGGATCCTCCCATCAAGCGCATTGAGTTGTTCCTCAAAGGCTTAGTACCAGAGATTCAAAGCCATGTGATTGCCGCTAACCTTGCTACTATCCAGGATGTTACTCGTCTTGCTCATCGTCTCACAGACCAGGCAGTGGAATAGAACAGGCTGCCTAAGCGTATAGGTGCTACTGCTACTACTTCTGCTACTCCCAGTGATAACAAACGAAAGTGGGATGGAACCTCCAGCAAGGGTTCGACTTCAGTTCAGTCCCAGGCACAGCAGCGAAAGATTGATGGCTATCAGAGCCCTGTTCAACAATCTTCTGGTAGTCAAGGGCAGGGTGGATATCGAGGAAACCACCCAAAGTGCAACAGATGCAACAGGCACCACAGTGGTCAGTGCAACAGGGGTCGTTGCCAGAGGTGTCTCAAGATGGGTCATGAAGCTAAGGATTGCAGGAGATCGCGACCTGCGAATCAGAACCAACAACAACAACAACCACCAGCTCCACAGAACCAACAGCGACAACGAGGTAACATGGGATGCTTTCAGTGTGGTGCTGAAGGTCACTTCAAGTGGGACTGCCCCCAGTTAAATCAAAATCCGAACAACAACAACAACAATAATCAGTGCAATGGGAACAACAACGGGGGAAACAATGATGGAAACAATGGTGCCAGGGGTCGAGTGTTCGTGCTGGGTCAAGGTGATGCAAGGAATGATCCCAATGTGGTGATGGGTAAGTTCCTTCTCGATGACTTTTATGTTACTGTCTTATTTGATTCGGGTGCCGATACCAGTTATGTGTCTGTAAAAGTTAGTCAAATGCTTAAACGCACACCAACTCCCTTAAACACCAAACATGTCGTAGAGTTAGCAAATGGTAAAAGTTTAGAGGCCACTCACATAGTCAAGGGTTGTAACCTCGTCTTAGCTGGTCAGACATTCTCCATCGATCTCATTCCTATAGTTCTGGGTAGTTTCGACATCGTCATTGGGATGGATTGGTTATCCCAACAGCAAGCAGAGATCCTATGCAAAGAGAAGATTGTTCGTATTCCCCGTTCTGGTAAAGAACCTCTCGAAATTCAAGGCGAAAAGAGTGGTGCTGTAGTGGGCATCATCTCCTTCCTTAAGGCCCAGAAGTGTTTGCGAAAGGGTCGCACCGCTATTTTAGCGCTCGTTACTGACGCATCAACGAAAGTGAAGAAGATAGAGGATATTCCAGTTGTACGCGACTTTCCTCAAGTGTTTCCTGAGGAATTACCTGGTCTACCGCCTCATCGTCAGGTCGAATTTCAGATCGAGCTAGCTCCTGGAGCAGCACCCATAGCTCGAGCACCTTATCGCTTAGCTCCAATTGAACTGGAAGAACTGTCCAAGCAATTGCAAAAACTCTTGGATAAGGGTTTCATTCGTCCTAGCTCTTCGCCCTGCGGAGCTCCAGTATTATTTGTAAAGAAGAAAGATGGTACCTTCAGAATGTGCATCGACTACCGCGAACTAAACAAGGTGACCGTAAAGAATCGCTATCCTCTTCCACGCATTGACGACTTGTTTGACCAGCTGCAAGGGTCGAGCTACTATTCAAAGATTGATCTAAGGTCAGGCCACCATCAACTGAGAGTGCGGGATGAGGACGTCTCCAAAACAGCATTCAGAACACGCTACGGCCATTACGAGTTTCTGTTCATGCCATTCGGGTTAACAAACACGCCTGCAGTCTTCATGGATCTTATGAACAGGGTGTGCAAGCCTTACTTGGATAAGTTTGTGATTGTATTCATCGACGACATTCTGATTTACTCCAAGAGTCAGGAGGAACACGAGCAGCATTTACGACTCATTTTGGAACTCCTTCGAGCAGAACAGCTGTACGCCAAGTTTTCAAAATGCGACTTTTGGCTTCGTGAAGTCCACTTTCTAGGCCACGTGGTAAACAAGGATGGGATTCATGTTGATCCATCTAAGGTAGACTCGATTAAGAACTGGCCTGCACCCCGTACACCAATAGAAATTCGCCAATTCTTGGGTTTGGCAGGATACTACAGAAGGTTCATCAAAGACTTCTCCAAGATTGCACAACCCCTCACCTCACTAACTCAGAAAGGCGTTATTTATCGTTGGGAAAATGCACAGGAATCAGCATTTCAGCACTTAAAGGATAGACTTTGTAGCGCGCCTATTCTCTCATTGCCGGAGGGCACAGACGACTTCGTGGTTTATTGTGACGCATCAATTCAGGGTCTTGGTTGTGTACTGATGCAACGAGATAAGGTCATTGCTTACGCCTCGCGCCAACTTAAGATTCACGAAAGGAATTACACTACGCATGATTTAGAGCTGGGAGCTGTTGTTTTCGCGCTCAATATATGGAGACATTACCTGTACGGTACCAAGTGCACCATTTACACCGATCACAGGAGTCTCGAGCATATCTTCAAGCAAAAGGAATTGAACATGCGACAACGTCGATGGGTCGAGCTATTGAATGATTACGAATGTGCCATCAAGTACCATCCGGGTAAAGCCAATGTTGTGGTTGACGCCCTCAGTCGAAAAGATACCACACCTAGGCGTGTGCGAGCACTACAACTCACCATTCAATCTAGTCTTCCTGCACAGATACGAGATGCTCAGGTAGAAGCATTGAAACCAGAAAACGTCAAGGCTGAAGCCCTACGCGGCTCAAGGCAACGGTTAGAACAAAAGGAAGACGGTGCCTATTACGTAACAGGACGCATCTGGGTCCCACACTATGGCAATTTACGAGAACTTGTAATGGATGAAGCACATAAGTCTCGCTACTCAGTACATCCTGGTTCAGATAAGATGTACCACGATCTCAGAACTACGTATTGGTGGCCTAGCATGAAAGCTCACATAGCAACTTACGTTAGCAAATGTTTGACTTGTGCGAGAGTCAAGACCGAATATCAGAAACCATCGGGCCTACTTCAACAACCAGAAATACCACAATGGAAATGGGAGCAAATTTCCATAGATTTCATTACTGGCCTGCCTAGATCTCAACGTGGGAATGATACTATTTGGGTGATCGTGGATCGAATCACAAAGTCTGCACATTTCTTGGCTATCAAGGAAACGGATAAGTTCTCCACTCTAGCAGACGTCTATCTTAAAGAAGTGGTTTCGAGGCACGGGGTACCAACCTCTATTATTTCCGATCGTGATGCACGTTTCACTTCAGAACTTTGGCAAGCAATGCACAAATCTTTTGGCTCTCGGTTAGATATGAGCACAACTTATCATCCGCAAACAGCTGGGCAGTCTGAACGCACCATCCAAACTCTAGAAGACATGCTTCGGGTATGCGTAATCGATTTCGGCAACGGCTGGGAAAAAACATCTCCCATTAGTGGAGTTTTCGTATAACAACAGTTACCACACCAGCATTCAAGCCGCTCCATTTGAGGCATTGTACGGGCGTAAATGCCGATCACCTCTTTGTTGGGCAGAGGTGGGTGATAGTCAGATCACGGGTCCAGAACTTGTAGTAGACACAACAGAAAGGATTGCTCTGATACGACAACGCATGGCGGTAGCTCGCGACCGTCAGAAAGCCTACGCTAATAAGCGCAGGAACCACTCGAGTTCCAAGTTGGGGATCGAGTGCTACTCAAAGTTTCACCCTGGAAGGGTGTGGTTCGTTTTGGCAAAAGGGGCAAACTCAATCCGCGTTACGTCGGACCATTCGAAATCATCGAGAAAATAGGCAAAGTGGCCTACAAACTAAACCTACCCACAGAACTCAGTGCAGTTCACAACGTTTTTCACGTGTCAAATCTGAAGAAGTGTCTGTCAGATGAGACCCTCATAGTTCCTTTGAAGGAGCTCACTATCGACGATCAGTTGCGATTCATCGAGGAACCAGTTGAAATCACGGACCGAGACGTTAATGTCCTCAAGCACACCAGAATACCTCTTGTACGAGTTCGTTGGAACTCCCGTCGTGGCCCAGAGTTTACCTGGGAACAAGAAGATCAAATGAAACTCAAGTATCCCCAGTTGTTCGGAAACAGTGCAACCACTACTGAGGCTGAAGCTACTGCGGAATTTCGGGACGAAATTCCAAGCCAACGGGGGGATGATGTGACACCCCAGGAAAACCAGGAAACAACCCAACACAACTAGCTTCCTCAGTAACCGCATGCTAAATTTCGGGACGAAATTACTTTCAAGTTGGGGATAATGTGACAACTCGAATTTCCAAGATTCCATCTTCGCATTAATTGCACGTTAATTATTTAAGTTGTTTGTTTACACGACTTGTTTGTTTCGCAACTGTACACGTTTGTAATATGTTAAATCGTATTGTGATTGATATGTTAGATATGGTGTGTATTAAGTGTGTATGTAATATATGTGTGTGTTTATTTGATCTTGAAACCCATCGGCATAATTAGTCGAACTCGGCCCAAACACGACATTGAACACCAATAATTAAACCTTTGGACTTGGCCTAAATATTGAACCGCATGGTTGTTTAGTCTCGGCCCCAAAATCACAATTTGACTAGCCATTGTAACCGGCCCAATTTATTGTTATGAATAAACCTTGTAACCGGCCTAAGTCCTTTAACCATATAATTACATGTACGTAAATGATTAGCAAGGCAAACCAAAACAAACCCTATTCCCCATTTGTGTGTGTGCGACGGCATAGCAGACCCCCCCACCTGTTCGAGATTGCATTCTGATTAATCAAGATTCCGGTTAGTGGCTCTCATTTATTGATTTTTCATGTTGTGTGATAATTGTTATGATTGCATATGATGTTGGTGGGTAACCGATTGGTATAACAGTGGACTTGATAGGAGTCCATGAGTTTGTCAATGTTAATGATTAGTTCATGTTACTGATGACGTATGAATTTGACCACCTCTTGATTAAACAAAGATTGCCATGTGAAATCACAAATTGCCTTTGATGAAATTGAGAATGACATCCTGATCCAAACCCACCAATTCTCAATACTATTGGACCTTTCCAAACAATCACATGGGCCGAAATTATGTAGTAGTCTGACAATAGTTAGATGATATCTCAATTAGATGCTGGCCGGTTAATACTTAATAATCATAACACTTTACCGATTTTTTGAATGATGATGGAATGGTAGACATGATTGTTTAGTGATTAGTAATATTGAATAATGATTGAATGATTTCGGGAATTGACCCAGTTAAATGATAATGATGATGGACTGGATGAAATTTCAAGGACCAGACGAAAACACCCAGTGTTTTCGTCAAACACTAAGCCCGACGAAATCACTTGGGATTTCGTCGCCTGAGTGATTTCGCCAAATGGTGATTTCGCCACTAAGTGATTTCGTTGAGAGTGCTGCCATAATTACCCTGTTAAGTTGATTTTTTTAGTATGTAACTCTGTTAGTTCTTAACTCCGTTAGCGTGTTAATCCAGTTAAAGATGTTAACTGTGTTAAGTATGTTAATTGCTGTTAAGTATGATTCTGTCAAGCATGTTAACTCCGTTAAGTGTGTTACTTTTGTTAAGTCTGATAACGGATAACTAGATCGGAATAAACTACCAAAGGACCTTTATGTGAAACAGGAATTGTATGAATGTGATTAACTGTTGTGTGATGCATGATGTTAACTGCCAAACACACCCTGTGGTATTGATTGCATGTGAAACTTTACCAACATGAACTGACTGTGTATACATGTATACTCTAGGCTTTGATTGATTGTTTGCGAGCACATAACTTAGCATACCGAGCAAACCAAGGTGAGTTCACACTCTCTCCAAGGCATGGGATTCCCAAGGGTTGGGAATGGGTTAAAGAACTGAACGGTAACTACAAACTTGCGTATTCCCCCTACAACAGGATACGTACGACCATAAGACCATCACTCTATCACTTTAAGTCCCTCATTTATCGACTTAATCGCCGAGGCTTATGGCGAGCAGGTCATTAGTAGATAGCGCTATTAGGTTTAACAAACCTCACACCGTGTCGTCCGAACGGGCGTGTACTAATGGACTATGGGCAAAGGGTCAATGCTGATAGACATTGACTTAGGGCACCTCTTACATTTTCATAGCAGTCGATACGCGTGGTCTAGTAACACATGGGAAGCCCCCACCAATCTTCGCAAACATGTCTGGGAGACCGCGATACGAATTAATACGATACATGGTTTACAAAACGAACATACGATTTACGAAACGAATGCTATAACTAAACAACCAACTGTGAACTCGCTCAACTTTGTTGATGACTCGTTGTTACATGCGTTGCAGGTCGTTAGGTACTCATGGAGCTTGCACAGGGAGGCGCAGTTGTTGTGGGACATGGCAGTGTGTGCCATGTTAAAAACATTACTTTATTTCGTACTTAATACTTACTTTGGGTTTTACAATTATGCTTCCGCTAAACATTTAACTTCGTTCTTGGTTTGAAACACCTTTCATATTGTGTGGTTGAATATTTCTTATTACTTGTTATGTTCAATATGATTGGTGGCTTGATCCTGGTCAGTCGCGCCTCCAAGCGGTGATACTCCGCGAGTGGATTTTGGGGGTGTGACATGACTCGAAAGCACGAGGTCTCGAGTCATAACCAGCGGGTCTCGAATAGTGAATGTCTAACTCGAAATCATGCAGGTCTCGAGTCCCATCTCGAGTACAGATCAGGGGGTCTCGACTCGAGAACATGCCCGTCTCGAGTTCCTGAAGCTTGACTGTTGATCTCGAGTTGTTGATTCATGGTCTCGAGTCGCAATCACTGCGGTCTCGAGTTGTCACTTAGATGGTCTCGAGTCGAGACCAGGGGTCTCGACTTGCACACCTGATGACAGAATCCTTCTAGAACAGCTGCCAGCATTTGTACTATCCAATAGAATTGCAATATCATGATCTTATGTACTAGCCAATCAAATATCACAAACATGTTTCCTTTTCTAATTCTTAATCAAAACGGATCAAACATAGCAATTTCAATTATTCATATCATATTCAACATGTTCTTCACTGATTCATCCATTTATATATTCCATGCCCATCATTCACCCAAATGGACTAAATCCCCTTATTCTAATACTAAAACAGGTCAATCTTTACATACACAACCTAGTTACTTTATGAGGAACATGATAATCAATCATCATAACACACTTTCACTCATATAAAATCATATCAAGCAAGTTTCATATCAACATGACAAGGAATCATCAAGGCATCATGGTTCATACATCCTTCCCTTTTTTTTGAACAATCAAAACCGAAAACACCTATTATGCTACACATTCATTTCCATAACACAAAATCTATCATTAAGCTAATCACACTAATCATCTAGCCACTTTAACTCACCTATCCTCTTAGAACACGTATATCACTCATCAAGCACACATTTTTGTCATACATTGCCAACTATAATGAAAGGAGCAACTAACCGATTCAAGTGTGGGTACAAGGGTGTGAAGTAGTGAAGAATGAAGCTTCCAATCTGTGTGTGCGAGCTGATCCGAGACCTCCGATGGCTGCCGGTTCGAACCCGAGAGGATGAGAGGAGGTGGTGTTGTTAGGGTTTTAGTGAGAGAAGGTAGCAGAGTGTGGGAGTGAGTGTGAGGGAATGTTTGGGGATTTGGGGTGATGATTGAGTGTTCAAAATAGGAAATGTCAGCTTAGGTGGGGGCTTTATACTCGCTCTAAGTTGGTGCACCCTAATGGGTTCCGAGTGGGCTCAAGGGTATGTGTGGCCCAACGGTTTCGGTTTACTCAAGACCAAGTGGTCTCGAGTCGGGTCCTTGTGGTCTCGGTTCACCAATACACGCATATATATATCTATACAATATACACATAACTTAATACAAGGATCACATAGTACATCAAGATAATCCATAATTTTTCACTTAATAATATACGTACACATAATGCTAATACAAGAAGGTTGCTCAGGAAAACCTAGAGTGTCACATTTATGGGTTTTAAACTTTATGCTTCTGCTAACATTTAAACTTGGTTTTGGGTTATTGTTTTCATGAACACTAAACGTTTGATCATGATGGTTTTACTTTATTTTACTTATCATTCAGTATGATTAGTGGTATGATCCTGGTCAGTCACACGCTTCGCGGTGATACTCCGCTAGTGGATTTTGAGGGTGTGACATTATATATGGTAATACATTATCCATGTCATTTTGGTGCATAAATTGCATCGATAAGAAATATAATAATATATTGTTTTATACAAGTAGCAAATAAGAAATATAATAATATATAGTTTTATAACTGGTTCCTATTTTAGCATACCTTTCTTCATCAACATCTTTTATGGTTATAATTGTTAGTCTTGATAAATTGTTTGATTATGGATTGTGTAACTATTATTTAAGTTTGAGTGTTGAAAAACTCTTTTAAGTTTAATAAAGCAGTTTATTTATATTTCAATTTATTTAAGCAGCTTGGAAAAGTTAAAAAACAAACAATCTTCTTCTTGCAGACTGCAGAGGTTTGGTCCATCTTTTCTGCTACAGATGTCTGCAGATGTGGTCCGCAGACTGTAGACATTTTACCTCTGAAAAAACAAACAGCACCTTAGAGGTTTAGACAATTGAACAAACTTTTTTGTTTATGCTTAATGTTGATTTTTGTGATACAAATATGCAGAGAGTGCACCACCTGAAAGTAAAAAAGACAACCAATGTGGCATCATAACCAATGTAGGGTTAGGTTTAGAGGGTGGAGGTTTGTGGTGGCGGAGGTGGAAGTTGGTCGGAGTGGTGGTGAACGTGGGTGGTTTTTGTAAGGAGGGAGAGTCAGAGTGAAGGGGGAGGCTGGTTGGCATGAAGGGCTAGGTGTTTGTCATGAAGGGCTGAGGTGGTTGTTTACGCTTTGAAGGTGGTGCGGAGGTCATTAGCGGTGGTTCGTTGTGGAAGTGGTCCGGTGATAATGATGTTGGTGGTTAAAGTGGTTGTGGTGAAGGTGTTGGTGGAAGGATTGAAAGGTGCAAACTGGGGCTTTCAGGGGATGATATTTGTTATAAGGGTTTCTAAGATACAAAATTACCATATTGCCCATCATTTTCAAAGTAAAAAGACATAAATGCCCAAGTTAACTAACAGTTGACTAACATAAGTTTGTCCTAGGGACTTGATTGCTAGAAATCGACAACCACAAGGGTCGGACTGTTGATTTTTTTTCAAATAAGGGCTGAACCTGTGATTGGGTGTAAACCCCAAGGACTGAAACTGTACTTGAATCTATACATAATTTAATAGTACTAGGAAACCCGTGCGATACGACGGGAAACACAGACACTTTCAGGAGTATGCACGGTTGAAGGGGTATGGTCCCAAAAACCTTATGCAGGCGCATAGGACCATACCACAACATTATCCCAAAACATCTTGAACAAAGACCCTGCGTGGTTGCGCAACGGTCCTAAACATAATTTGGGAAGAAACAGTTCAATAACAAAGGAGTATAGTCCCAAAAACCATGCGCAGGCACAAAAGACCATACCATAGCCTTACTTCTAGAACGTCTTTAACGAGACCATGCGCGGCTGCGCAGTGGTTCCAAACAAGATGTGGAAAGAAACAGTCTTCGATAAACATGCGCCGAAAGAAGGGAGAAATAAATATTCAACTAACACCTTTGCGCGGGCTCGCGCAAGGGAACAGTTAGACTTGAAGATAAAATCCTAAACATCTCCGCGCTTCTGAAATCAAGACTTAAACAAAAGTATCTTTTCTGTTACAACAAGATGGACACGTGGCAAGGGCATAACGGTTTTACAGCTGTAGATCTTCTAGAAGCCTTAAATGCTCATCGTGCACAACCATTCGGTTATAACTGAAAGATGATGTGGCACAATCCTAGACACTCATCTAAATCAAAATGATGGCATCAACTTAGGGAAGGGTCTACCCAAAACCACTTTCCACGTGGCAACTCCCCAACCGTTGATCTAAGTCCACGATCCATGTGCAAAGATTAACGGAAGGAAAAATAACCACCAAACGGAAAAGCACTTTCCGGTATCTCTCCGTCACACCAATTTCCCGCTAAAAACAGGCTATAAATAAGACGTTGCAGGTATGATCTCACAAGTTACTTTCACTTCACTTTCTCTTTACTACTTCTTCTTCTTCATCGAGATCACTGTACTTATTCTCACGCCGAAGGGTGGTCACGGAGAGAACCCCCATTCTCCCGTGGCGAGTCTAACGGCTTTCTATTTTGCAGTGATCACTGGAGAAGGAATTCAGCCAAACTCCCGAATCAACGAGAGGATTAACCTTTTTATGCAGAGACTAAACCCCTGATATGATTGATTCCGGTCAATTCTGATCACTGTTTCTTCAACGGTTCAGTTGTGTTCGGTTCAGTTTGGTTATTAGCCTCAACCCAAACCAAAGTCATTGGTTAATCTATATAATAACCAATCGGTTTTTAGTTAATCAATTCATTTATTCGGTTACATTGTCGATTTTCGATTTGGTTAATTTCACTTAATAACTAAATGTCACACCCCAACCGATGGCGGAATCAACGGAGTCAGACAAAAACGAGATTTGCAAGAGACTTCCTAACGGCTAATTGTGGCAAGGAAAATACAACATCTAGAACATAACAAATTTAAACGACAAAATATAACTTTAATATAAGTGTGTTTCTAGTCCATCCTACTATATTTATTTGCATTGCATCAACGTCAAGCTCCTGCAATATATATTAAAGTAACATGTGAAGCATTGGTGAGCATACAAGTTTAGTGTACTAGCGTAGGTATAAAGAATTTTAACCAGATCCACATGGTAAAAACGTATACTAAGTCATAACATATCATGAACTAGCATGCATCTCATACATGTCAACCCAAAGATTCCACTAGCTTAATCTTATTGTCGCAATGACAAGACCATTTGTATGATTACTTAACAAAGACCCAACAAGGGCGATGTATTACTCCTAGAGCGCTATACATGTTAAGGTAGGCTCGTACGAAATTAATGACAAAGTATAGTGCAAGAATGGCTTCTAGCATGCATGTATTCCTAAAGTATAAACGTATAAAGCATGTATTAACGGATTCATTCGTATGAATAAAGTATTTGCGTATGTGTGATTGTGTGAGTTTTAATGCGGTATATATATATATATATATATATATATTGCACCCAAAAGTGTGAAAACAGAAAGAGGGTCATGTATACTCACGGTTTGTGAAGTAGTTCCACGTAGTGAGTTTGACGAGTCTTGAGTTTGTGGAACACCGAATTACCCTAAGAGGGAAATGAAGGTGTGTGAGTTGTGGTTTTTGTTTAACGGATTGGATAAGGAATTTAAAAGTTAACTTATTACGAATGTAAATCAAGGTACCATGAGAATGGTCATACAAGGAGGTATGATGAAATCCATCCATTTAACCTCATTATATGATTCACCAAAGCATAAAATCATCAAATTTGTTGATGATTTCGGTTGATCATGAATATGAAAATAATATGACTAAAACCTACTAACTCTACAAACAACCAAGTGAGCTAGCTCGATGCGTACACCCCAAACATGGAAAATGTTTGGGGACATGATGTAGCCTTGTCCCTTTGATGGAAATTGTTTGAGACTTAGTAGTATGAAGATAATAAATCAACAAATGAGGTAGTGGAAATAAAGTTGGAGAGCCAAAGCTTCCATGGTTCACACATTCACCAAAACACAAGTCTTACCATACTGAAGATGGTGAGCTTGGATGGTCTCATCATTTTGGACCTAACATTTGGCGAAGTTCCACCTTAGTTTGCAATGGAAAACTTGTGAAAACCTTCCTAGAGGTTATCTAAGTAGTTTGAAAGAAGAAATGAAGTTGAATGGTGAAGGGAACACTAAGTGTTTTCTGCCCAAAATGGAGAATTCTTGAGAGTTTTTGGATGTTTGGAGTGATTAGTTTAGTGTGTAGAGGTGTTAGGAAGGTGTGGGAGGCATGTATTTATAATGGTGGATTAGGGTTTGGGTTTAAAGAAGGTTGGAAGGTGATTGGGGGTGAAAAGATGTGGAAATATGGACCAACCCGTAGGATGGAAACAACAAGCTCCGGATCAACCTCTCCCGCGCGTCGCGGGGGATGACCTGGTATCTCCCACGTGGCACTAGCACTTTGTAATTATGTTATTTTATGACGTTTTCTTGTATTTTAGCCCGTTTTTAGGTATTCAAAGTGTATCAAGGTATGGTATGAGTGTGATGCATGTATGATTAATATTTCCAAGTAATTCGAGTCTCGGTTTTTGTGTATAAAGATGTATTCAAGATTGTTTGCGTACACGCATATGTATAAAAATGAATTTCCATTATGATCAAAGCCTCGGATTACAAGATTGGAAATGAAATACAAATATGACACGATTACAAGTTTAAAAAAATAGAAATACAAATACTTTAGGAACTTTCTAAATAAGGAAAGTACGGAAATGCGAAGCGTTACAATCTTCCATACTTTAGGAAATTTCGTCCCGAAATTTATTCAAGAGGAAGACTCGGCGAATAGACGAGGATACTTGGTCTTCATATCACTCTCGAGTTCCCAAGTAAATTCACCGTCACGTTTTCCTTCCCATCGAATTTAGACTATGAGAATTCGACTGCGCCTAAGTTGCTTGGTTCCTCGGTCTATGATTTCGACCGGTTTCTCGACGAAGTGTAAGGACTCATTGATTTGTGTAACACCTCGGAAATTATTACGAATAATATGGCAACACGTGTCTAATCAACTCTCAAATATGCCAAATTGTTTGGACGAGAAGGACCATATATGTAAAATTATGGAAGATTGGATGTGGTGTGACAACTGTCAAATTTGCATGCATCCGTACAATTATTAAATGACGATTAGTGCTTAATGACTGTGCTGAATTTCAAATGAATGCTTTCTGATTTCTGTATCATACTTACATGTGCATCACATTACATGTTGTCACATTATTTTTACATGCAAACTTTAGTGACATAAACGATGCACAAAGCACGGTTAGCACAGTTAGCGGATAACTCAGAAAATGTTGACGATATTCAGTACATAGACAAACAATGTTTTGAGACCCAGTATGGGCCAGAGACAAGGTACTACACTAGTATGGTGTGTAGGGAAGTAAGGACCGTAAAACTACTTCACTAGGTGATAGTTTAAGTGCCGGAGAGTGCCTAAAACCCGCTTAAAGTGCTGAATTCAGCATATTTAAGCAAAATTCAGCTTTTTAACAAGCTAGTAATGTGCAAAAACATGACTAAATGGTCCTGAATACTTTCCTAAGTGTCGGGAATTAAAAGTGTCACAAAAGGGTACTTAAAGATCACTAAACGGAATAACTTGACACTTTAACGAACCAGTATCTAACCGAACAACCGGACATTAACCGAAACACCAAAATTATACTAAAAACATTGTTTTATTATTTCTAAGCTAGTTATGATCCCCGAACGCCCTAACACACTGTGCAATGCATAATACACATAAACACCTAAACTTATACATTTAGTTTTCAACTAATTATTTAAATTACCATCAAACTTAAACAAGACCCCCCCCCTACATACTTACGGTCACAATGGGGTGACCCCACCAAGATTTTCCATAATCTTCCATGATCTTGCTTGGATTTGTAAAGATTTATTTGGATTGTGTTTGTACTATGAAAAACATGTTACACATTGGGTAATAGGTAAAATTGGATTATAAGAACACTTGAGATCCCACACAACACCATACTTCATCTTCCTCCCTTGCTCCTCTCCCTCTCGGTCAAACCCCCATCCAAACACCACCACCATTTCCAACTCACTTCCATTCATTTCAAGCTCATTCAAGGGTGTTAGAAGGTGATTAAGGAAGCTTGGTGCTTGTGGATCTTGAAGGACCTCCATCATTTGCTATTAGCCTCCACTTTTGTCATCACCAACATCTTGTGTTCATCCCTAGCCATAGAGCTAGTAGTAAGGCTCTCATAATCCTTTGTTACTTCTAAATTAGTTGGTTAAAAGATATAGTATGTTGTTAATCACAAGATCACTAAAGAAACATAATCAAGAAGCATGAACATAAACTTGAAATATGATGAGATCATGATGAAACAATGTTGTTTAGTATATGTATGATACTGGTTGTTGTTTACTTGAGATTATGATGTTGATCATCATAAGGAGCTTGCTAGATTGTGATTAAACACATGATCTAGCAAATGAGAGGATGATTATGTGACAAAACAAGATGATCATCCTCATATATAAGCATAAACTTGATAAATAAAAAGATTTCTTGAAAAATAATAACCAAAGTGAGCTAGTAAACTTATGGATCTAAGATGTATGAATGGTTTTCCAAAAGAACCAAGTTTAAAATATGATTTTTAGAAGATCATGGTTCTTACATAAACCTACACTATTTTTGGTGATAAAACATGTGTAGAAACATTAGAGAAACAAGATGGTTTCATAAAGAAACGTTTTTTTTTTTTTGTAAAATATGTTTACAAGTTGTAAACATCCAAATCTTTCAAGAATGAGATTTTTAAAGAAATAAACACACTTTGAAGGGTAACTAAACCTACTAAAAGCACCACCAAGTTACTACACGTTTTTATGAAAACACAAGTTCATGATCATTATGTAGATAGCTTTGTTTTAGCACTTGGTAAGTGTAGATTGATTGTTGGTTGTGATGATTTTTGAAAAGAAAATGATATGCTTTAATAGCATGGACACCTCCGTTTTTAGGGGAAACTATGGCAAAATTTTCTAAAAATATAAACACTTAGAAAAATATTTTCTAAACAAATAATTACAAGTGTGTTTCAACTATGGTTTTCAATATGAACCTTGCTATAGATTTTGTTACAAAAAAATTCAAATATTGGAGGTTGGTTTTTGTAAATAAAAATGGATAAATATGTATTTAGAATATATATTTACATTAAAGACATGATGTGTGTGAATATTTGTATGCTTTGTGTAGTAGTTATATTATTTTAGGGTTAAAATAATATAACTTGACAAATACCAAGAAATTGCAATCGAAAATATTACCAAAAATCTCATGGAATAAATATACAAGTTACACACATAATATTGTGAAACCGAACAAGAAATATAACTTACCAAATATTCCGGAAAATACATTTATGAGTATATTTTTGGTAAATATTATTTTGGATACAAAAGAAATGAGAATATGATTTTTATTACAAAAGCATATCATATTTTCGACAAGGAGAAAATATACTATTCTTGAGAAGTAAAAATATATTTTCCTAGAGTTTTTAGATGACGTATGATTTTTGGGAAAAATATATGTTTTCTTGGATAGACTTGAAATACATTTGGGATAAAATAAGTTTATATATATTTTCTAAGTAAGACTTGAAAATATATTGTTTTGGAGATATATATTGGATATTTATTAAGAAAATACGTACACACCGGAATACGACGCCAATACATGGCAAGATATACAAATACAAGAATACGGATATACATGTATGAGATACCCCCATCCTTGGGAAGGAAATACGAGTATAAATACTTGAGAAGTATTATTATGAAATATTGTTTAACAATTATTCCGAAACTAAATAAATATAATTTAAGTTAAAATAATTATTATTTTAACAAATAATTTTATGCTTGGAATAATAACGAAGACACTTTAAAAAATAACTCAAAGGCACTAATTAATACCAAGTCAAGGCACGACCCGCTCGTCTAATGGACCGTAGTACGCATGTAGGTAATCATGCGTTCTAGAGGAAGCTTTGAGTTACATCGGATACAAGGAACGCAAAACAGTGAGTTCATGTTCCCCTTTTTCTTTAAACTGTTTTGTTTATTTACTTCGGGGGTGAAATACATGTTACAAAAGGATTACATACAATACTATTTGTATGGTTAGCCTAGGAAAGAACCATAGATCATGTGCGGATACTTGAGACCATTAATCCTCGTATAAGGACCGAGGGATGTCACACCCCGACCGCGTAAAACAACAAATCGCGGCGGAATCGTCGGGGAGTGTTGTAACAGAATCATTGTTTCAAAACACATGGAAATTGAAGTTTCGTTTTATTTAAACATTGAATATTTACATCGTCTGGAATCTAAGTAAACAATTTAAACATAGTCTATCATTGTTATTAAGTCACTAAGGCCTCGTCCAGTCCTATGTGAGCATGCATCCTAGCAATCAACATCATTCAACAATACCTGAAACATATGTGAAAACAAAGTCAGCAAAGAAATGCTGGCGAGTACATAGGTTTTATAAGAGTATCGGATTCATGGCTAGTTTACATGTTGCAATACTTAATTAAAAACCTTGTTTTGAAAAGTGTAGTATTGCGACATAATTAACCAACTCAACTCAAGTTGGTTATAATTTGTAAAATCTCGTAGCCATGATTCTTAACTCGAAAACATTTTGTTTTAGAAAAACAATTTGTAAAACATCTCGTATTAAATTGTTAATAAAACTCGTTAATAAATCTCGTTAATAAAACTCATATGGTTTATATTACTTCGAAAACCTCGTTTGTGTGACATCGTTTCAAAATCGTTTACCCAAGTGAACTAAATAACGCCACGATATGTAATGTCACACCCCGACTACGTGGAACATACAAAACGTGGCGGAAACATTGGGGAGTGTTGTAACAGAATTAATTGTTTCAAATCCATGGCAATTGAAGTTTCGTTTTATTAATCAAATATGAAAGATTACATTGTTTTAAACAAGAACCAAAGAGTACATAACATAAAGTAACTAGTTCTTGTCTCGTTTTAAGTCACTAAGGCACAGGTCCGCCTAAGTATGTCTTGATAAATCCTATGCATCATCTCCTGAAAACACATGTGAAAATAGGTACGTCAGCATAAAAATGCCTGTGAGATACATAGGTTTATGAAAATAGGATTCATGACTTATTGTTTAAGAAAATGTTTAGTCATTTGCTTTGTCTTGTAAATCATTTGAAAAACGATAAGATCAGATGATATGTATAAATAAATGTAAGGTTAAATGAATAACCATGTAAGATGAGTTTGTATAAGATAAGTTGTTTGTAAAACAATGTATTGTGAAAAGTATGTTATTTGTATAAAATGTTATATGTCAAAATTGAAATGATTCAAATAACACTACGATATGTAATACCATACAAACACTTATATATAGGAAGTACCAGCGGCGTATCCACCATGCTTGTATCATATTACACACGCCTCGTTACTTAAATCACTTACTCAAACCAACCCAACAATGTAAGATGTCTATGTTTAAACCAATTGTCAAATGTATTGAATAATATGCCAAAATGTTTATATCAAGATGTAAATCATGCAATGTATAACTAATGTTGAAAATGTTTATGTGTCAAATGTAAATCATGTAATGTATAACAATTGTAGAAATGTTTATGTATGGTCAAATACGGTTCACACGGTTCACAGATACAAACGGTTCACAGATACAAACGGTTCACAGATACAAACGGTTCACAGATACAAACAGTTCACAGATACAAACGGTTCACAGATACAATATAATGTGTTCACATGCTGGATGAGCATATGCAACAGAAATGCAATGTAAAACAAAGTACTAAGCATGCACACAATGGACATACATAGCATAAGTGTAATGTAAAACAATGTACTAAGTATGAACTAAATGGACATACACAGCATAAGTGTAATGTAAAACAATGTACTAAGTATGAACTAAATGGACATACATAGCATAAAATGTAATGTAAAACGATGCACTAAGTACGCACACAATGGGCATACATAGCATGAAATGTAATGAAATCATGTACTATAAATGTACTAATGAACATAGCATGTATATGATGTGAAAACATGGAAAGCATGAAAGTAACAAGTAGGCACATGTGTTCCACCCCAAAATGTTTGGAAAACAGTAAAAGAGGGGTCTATGTACTCACTTGAGATTGCTTAGTAGTCCTTGAGTAACAACCAAACAATGCTAGAGATCGCGGATATCAAACGGCACCTAATATAGGTAACTATGTTAATAACCGGACCTAAATCGGATGATTGGATAGAATGAGGGTTCGTAAACCAAACGAGTATAGAGACTCGTGTCATATGGTTTAACAAAGCCTTCATGCTAAAACGAAACTTAACCTAAGTGTTTATGACCCATTACGACCCGTTTAGGTAGCTTATGCTACTTTAACGCGTCGCTCGCGTGAAACGCGTTCGGACCGCCTAACTAGTCCTATGACAAGTAACATATGCCTTAACATGTCTAATATTGTTGTCAAATCAGTTTAGATGTCAAAAGTTATGTTACATATGTTTAAAATGAATTTTGACATCAAAGGGGTATTTTGGTAATTTACCTAAGGCATATAAACTACCTATCATACAACTACTTAAACGAAGCGACCATAAGGTATAACCTCATAAGGTTATTCCCTATAAACTATGGTCACCTAAAGTGCTTGGTCGGATCCTAATGATCGACCAAACGGGTCGGGTTCGAAGGTATAAGCGATTTATTAGATCGCTTACCCTTACGACCCTAGACAACGTGGTAATCAGTAGGCATAGTCACAAGGGACTATAACCATCGTGATTACAATCACGTTGCGAAGTTCAAATGAACTTCGCATTGACCATAAACTGGTCAATGCATTTCGGACTCGAAAAGCAATAAAAGAACGAAAGAATACTTACGAAGGGTCCCCGAATGCTAATCTAGATCCAAATAACTCAGGTATGAAACAATGGTTCCAACTTAGAGTCTTTTAGATCAGATTCTAGTGAGGAATGAGTGAGGTTGAGGTGGGTATTTATAGTTTTCGGTTCACCGTTAGGATCGTTTCTTGGAGAAGAGGGAATGATCTCGCCCGTACACTTGTCGGAAGGTTGTGGTAACTGATATTGACCCACCACAAGAGTTGGACACATGGCATTGGCCTTTGGAAGGGGTTAAGGGCAGGAAACAGCAGCTGAAAAACGAGTTGCTGCATCTGACCTATACTTGCGCACCGTAACAAATAACCCTTACGGTGCGCAAGGGCCAAGTTTGGCAGATTTACCATTTTAGTCCCTGCAGCCCCGAAACTTGTATTTTGATGCAAATTTGACACTTTTAAGCCCCGTTAACCTCATTTCAAAGCTATAAAATGAAGTTAAAGTATAGGGAACTTAAAATGTGCTCAAAAATATCTCGGATGTCGATTCGTTTAGCCGTACGATTGCTTTGTTCGGTTAATTACGACGGAATGCGCATAAGCGCGAAAAACGATCCAAATGGCGTGACGAATGGATTTTTCTTATGCCGAACACTAAAATAAAATGTTTTAGTGCTTACATAAATTTTTGGATGTCAGGATGTATTCAGAACGTAAGTTATGCGCGAAAATGCAAACTTGTGCACTTTTTGACACTTTTAGTCCCTGAATGACCCAAAAGTTTATTTTAGCATACCGAACACCTCAAAGCCTATTTCTAAGCTATGTAAAGGATATTTACGGTATGTTTAACTTATGGTCATGTTCCGGAATGTCTGTTACAGTTCAAATTGGCATACGTTCGCAGTTTGTCAAGTTTAGTCCCTGTAAGCGATTTAACTTGATTTTGCCATACCAAAGACTTCAAAACTTATTTCTAAGTTATGTAAAGGTTATTTAAGGTATGTTAAGCCTATTTCACTATTCCAGAGTGTTCGTTGCATTAAACTGGTTATATTTTTGCATCAGCGCGCGTATAACCTTCCAGAAAGCGATTTAGAGCTTGAAATTGAACAAGAATTGATATGTGCAAAAGATACACATATTTATACAGACCCCAAGTATGAAATACAATATTTCATTGGCTTGGAATTTGTTTGATGGTTGAAGTGACAGAGGTGTCACATGTAATATGATGAAAACACTTATATATAGGAAGTACCAGCGGCGTATCCACCATGCTTTCATCACATTACACCCGTCCTGTTATCTAAACACTAACCGAAAACCAATCGTTTACCCAAATCGTTTAAAATGTTAAAAATCGCTTTAGTCGTTTAAATCATTCTCGTCTTAAATCGTGAAAACTACTTTTGATTGTCTCGCTAATAACATCCAAACCTTCGTGACTCGACTATCTCGCCTATCGCTTCACGCATTAATAAACCACCAAAGGGTAAATTAACAATCATAGATTCAGTCATTACCCACCTAACCCACACATAACCATGGGTGCAGTTTGATAACGGGATTTGTCAGATCCTATGGTACCATAACCTAATACTGGTCGGTTCGGCCAAAACTAATGGATATTATTCGTTATGTAAATACAACCAACAAGTTTGTTTACTATATCGAAATCGTTATTAATTTAATATAAACCATTTTAATCGTTTTTAAAACCATTGTTATAATATCGAAAATCGTTTTGAAAACCATCGTTAAAACCTCGAAAACATTTAGCACATATGAATCACCCCAAAACAATTGAAAACAGTAAAATAGGGGAACTATGTACTCACCTGAGAATGCTTAGAGGTCTTGAACAACAACCCAGCAAAGCTAGAGGGAGCACGAAATCAATCGGTAACCTAATAACTAAATAATTAAACCGGACCTAAGTCGGAAGATCGGATAGGATGAGGTTTTGTAAACCAAATAAGTATTGGAACTCACATGACATGGTTTAACAAGGTCTACATCCTAAATCGGAACCTAACCTTAGTGCTTTCAACCCATTGTGACCCATTAAGGTAGCTTAAGCTACTTTAACGTGTCGTTCGCGCAAAAGCGCGTTCGAGACGTCTAACTAGTCCTATGACAAGTGTTATATGCCTAAACATGTTTAAATATGTTGCATAATCAGTTACGTGACAAAAGTTTGTGTTACATATGCTTAATTACCAATTATGCATGAAAAGGGCATTTTGGTCATTTACCTAAGGCATATAAACTACCTATCATACAACTAATTAAACCTAAGTGACCATAAGGTATAACCTCGAAAGGTTATTCCCTATGCAACTATGGTCACTAAACATGTTTGGTCGGATCCTAATGATCGACCAAACGGGTCGTGTTCGAAAGTCTAAGCGGGTGTTTAGTCCGCTCGACTTACGACTCTACACAAGCACTAATCTAAAAAGTGACGAGCTAAACATGTTAGAACATGTTTAGTTAAGTTAGAAAACAGGTTTTGATATCAAAACAAATGGTTTTTATACCCTAGAGTATTTTGGTTACAAAATACGCGAGAATACGCATTCTGGCCGAAACTACGACTCGTCACTGAGCCTAGATAACGTGGTAATTAGTAGGTATAGTCACTAGGGACTATAACCATCGTGATTACGCTCACGTTAAGTTCAAACGAACTTCTCGTTGACCAACTCGTGGTCAAAGCTGAAAGTCAAACACTGTTTGACTTTCAAGCTAGGAAAGCAATAAAAGAATGAAAGAGGACTTACAAAGGGTCCAAATAGATTTGATTCCAAGTTTTCTCAGGTAGGTAGTGAATAATCACAACCACTTAGAGAAATCTCAGATCAAATGTGCAGAAAATGGAATGAGGGCCATGCTATATATAGTTTTCGCAAAACTGTTAGGATCATTTCGTGGTAAAGAGGGAATGATCTTGGCCTTACAAGTGTTAGAGAATGATTGGGGGACTTGTTCTCCACACAAACCAACCCATAGCATGAAAAACCATGGATCAAAACCAGTGGAACAAGAGGAAATGACCAGATTCAATGTTTCTGCAACTCTGATGTGCTGGGCACTTCTTACGGACCGTAAGCAAAGGTCCATATGGACCGTAAGGGACCTGCAGACTAGCAACTTTCAAAAATGACAGATTTAGCCCCTGAAGCCCCAAACTTGGTTTTTGATGTATTTTTGGCACGTTTAAGCCCCGTTAACCCCATTTCAAAGCTCTAAAATGAAGTTAAAGTATAGGGAACTTAAAATGTGCTCAAAAATATCTCGGATGTCGGCTCGTTTGGTCGTACGGTTGCGTTGTTCGGTTAATTACGACGGGAGTCGTAACGAACGCAAAAACGATCCAAATTAAGCGACGAATGGATTTTTCTTATGCCGAACACTAAAATAAAATATTTTAATGCTTACATAAATTTTTGGATGTCCGGATATATTCAGAACGTGAGATATGCGCGAAAATGCAAACTTGTGCACTTTTTGACGCTTTTAGTCCCTGAATGACCAAAAAGTTTATTTGAGCACACTGAACCCCTCAAATCCTATTTCTAAGCTATGTAAAGGATATTTAGGGTATTTTTAACTTATGGTCATGTTCCGGAATGTTCGTTACAGTACAAATCGGCATACTTTCGCAGTTTGTCAAAATTAGTCCCTGTAAGCGAATAAACTTGATTTCGCCACACCAAACCCTCCAAAACTTATTTCTAAGTTATGTAAAGGTTATTTAAGGTATGTTAAGCCTATATCAGTGTCCCGGTGTGTTTTTTGCATTAAAATGGTTATATTTACGCATTAGTGCGCGTATAACCTTCCAGAAAGCGATTTAGAGCCCGAAATCGAACAAGAGTTGATATGTGCAAATGATACACATATTTATACAAATCCCAAGTATGAAACACAACATTTCATTGATTTGGTATTTGTTCAATGGCCGTGGAGGCACAGATGTCACAGTCTCCCCTACTTCAGGAAATTTCGTCCCGAAATTTAATTAGAGGAAACTTGTGAGAGCTCAAAACATGAAGTCGAAAAGATAAAACAACTCTGGTTAGGGTTCTGAACTTCTTGTAACTTTAAATAACATTATGCTTGCAATGTAAGAGGGACACTTATATACAAGTATATGAAGCGCCATTGGTGCGTCCACCGTACCTCCATTACATTGTTCACGTTTCGTTATTGTTGTCACTATCAGTTCTTACACATGATAAATCTTACTGGGGTTCCTGTGCACTGAATTTCATAATTATGTACGCGTCCATAATTACGTAATTCCTTGCATAGTCCACACAGTGCATTTGATAATGTGTAGGGGAAACCAAATGAACGAACCTGTGATGAGTGTGACTGGACCACCATAGGGTCCTTTCAGCTATATCATCACATGCCGTTCTTAACCAGATTCTGAATCAATCTTATAACTAGACCACTCAAGGGTCTCTTTTCGAATCATGGAATGGTACTATATAACCTAAGGGTCTTAACTACCACGTAGGAGCCCATTAAGGATTTAAGGTAGTACCTTTTGAATATCCTACTATGAATCCCTCATATGAAGATATGGAAGATTCTATGAGGATTTGGATAACGAAAATCGGATCACACAAAAACATAGAGGAGAACACATAAACACATAATCACATAATCGCATAATTGTTTAATTTGACCTTTAATTTGTTATCTTTGGACACGGGTATTTAAAGCATACCAGGAATCCAATCCGTGGATTTCATTTGGCACTTTATATATTATCAAGAATCTAACTATGAAGATAGGAAGATCTTAATAGGAATTTGGTTTGTCCTTATTGAATCGTAATGTAAGTATCAAAGCATACAATGAATTCAATTAAGGACTCCGATTTGATCGATAATCATCCACAAGGATCCTTAAAATAGGGAAACCCATCACCCTTCGTTTCGAGTTTAAGCTCGAGTTGAAGTGGTAGCTCATATTTCAATAAGCCTTTGTTTACACAAGATCGTTGTGCTTGAAGGACACAAGATTGAATATCAGATAGAGTTTGAACATAAAGAAGCTTAACTCGTTCCTTTCGACTAAGCGCATCGGCTACGATATTCGCCTTACCAGGAAGGTAGCGAATCGCGCAATCGTAATCGTTCAAGAGTTCAACCCATTGTTGTTGCCTCATGTTCAGCTCCTTTTGATTAAGAATGAGCTGGAGACTTTTCTGGTCTTGTGAAAACCACAAACTTCGTTCCATAGAGGTAGTGTCTCCAGATTTTGAGAGCAAATGCCACAACACCTAACTCAAGATCATGAGTTGTGTAGTTCTTTTCGTGAACTTTCAACTGTCTTGACGTATATGCTATGACTTTACCTCATTGCATAAGAACGTAACCAAAGCCTAGATTCGACGCATCATAAAAGACAACGAAATCATCGTTTCCATTGGGCAAGGACAAAACAGGAGCATCACATAGCTTCCGTTTCAGCGTTTGGAACGCTTCTTCTTGCTTATATCCCCACTCCAAAGGCTTAATCTTCTGAGTCAAAGCAGTGAGTGGCACCGCGATCTTCGAGAAGTTTGAAATAAAATGACGATAATAACCAGCGAGACCAAGAAAAGAACGAATTTCTGTAGGTGTCGTTGGTGTATTCCAATCCTTAATTGCAGCAAACTTGGATGGATCCACATGAATACCCTGCTCGTTGACTACATGACCCAAAAATGAACTTCTTTAAGCCAAAATTCACACTTGGAGAATTTAGCGAAAAGTTTGTTCCTTCTTTAGGAGTTCCAATGTCAAACGAAGGTGTTGCTCGTGACCGGCTCGAGACTTTGAATAAATGAGAATATCGTCGATGAACACAATAATGGACTTGTCTAAATAAGGTTTGTAGACCCTATTCATTAAGTCCATAAAGATAGTTGGGGAATTCGTCAAACCAGAAGGCATGACAGTGAACTCGTAATGCCCATATCTTGTGCGGAAGGCAGTTTTGGGAATATCTCCTTCGAGAACACGAAGTTGGTGATACCCAGAACGCAGATCGATCTTGGAAAAATACACGAAGTTTTGGGAATATCAAATGGTGAAGTAAATTCAATAGTAGAACTGGGCATGGTGGTATTTGGTGAAGGTTGAGTAGATGATGGTATAAATGGTGGTATGAGTTCACCCGTAGTGGGTGGTTGTTGTGGTGGATCCATGTATCGAATTGGTGTGATTGGTGTAGTTGGTGTTGTTGGTGAACCGCTAATTGTGTTTTCCCTTAACAAAATTCTGTTTGCTCGCAAAGTTCGTTCGATTTCCGGATCAAATGCTAATGGTGAAAGCTTGTGAGAGCTCCTAGTATGCATGCACCTGTCAATACCTGCACACTAACACACCCAGCGTAAACCAGAAAAATAACAAACCTAAGAAAGATCACAAATAACACACGTTGCGCACTACTCCCCGGTAGCGGCGCCAAAATTTGACGTGATGTCGTGGTCACAATCAAATTTAATCCAATTACTACTAAATAGATAGCGGTAAGTGGGTATCGAACACAGGGAGTTTGTGGAATGTTTGTTATTTGAAAGTTTATCTATTTTAACTAAATTAATCTAATTGCAAAAGAAATAAGATTCGAGAGTTTATGTGATTTTAAAACTAAATTTAACTAATTAAATTGCAAGAAAAAATTTTGATTGTAGACAAATTAGAGACAAAGGATCACCCTAGATTTCCAGTTTCAATTGACATTCATGTTATACTTTCTACTAGAAAGAGCTACATAGACATAGCTCGTGTGTGACTACTTGCAGTGATGAAAGGGAACTAAGTACTCAGATTCCTAGAACGTGAGGTTGTTACCCGATGATCAATCAACCCTTACCCAAGCCTAACTATACCCATGATATCTCGATTGCCAACGGCACCAAGAACGTATGGTTTCTAATTAGTTTAACGCAAGAATTAACAAGATACTAACAAGCAATCACACACCATAACAAACAAACCATTAAGATAAAGATTGTTATTCTAGAAATAATGAAATCAAACATGAAATGTCTAAAGTAAACCTTCAATCCAGGATGATCACAAATGTTTAGCCACTCATGGCTTGAATCAACATCATCAAACTTGTTTTAATGTTCATCTCGATCAAAAAGCACATCAAACTAATAATTAAGATAATGTTTTTCTTGCCAAAAGTCTCTCACAAAAAACCCCCACAATCGAGTCCCCCCCAGCAGGTGTTGTAACCGCCAAACAATGAAAAGACCCCTTACAACTCCATAAAAAAAAACATTAAATGCCATAAGTTACATCTCCTCTTTGCTGCCAAACTTTCGTAAGTTCTAGATGTTGTTGGGCCAATTATGAGAGCCCAACAGAATGTTTAATGGCTGCCAAAAAGTCAATCCAGGAGCCCAAAGTAATCATGATTGAGAGATGTTGTTGTATGAATTTGAGAGCCCAAAAAATAATAATGATTGCGGTCACAACTCTCAGCCGTAAGTCAAGGTTGGATTTCCGTAACCGACATGTGCCTCCAAAATTGTCGTGATATGTTTGACTTTTGGTATCTACCCCTTAGCTGCCATGAATTTTCTCAAAGTTTGCGTGATGTGATGTGATTAAAGAAATTAATTCCTTGAATGTTGATGTCTTTTTCTTTTCGTGTGATAATAGCTGCTCCCAAAGAATTAATGTGATGGATGTTATGATTAGATGTTGGTTGTTGACTTGTAATATAATGGTGCCACCAAAAACCCCATCCCTCAAAGTTTGCATGAGATGATGGTGATTGATATTGTTGACTTTCTTGGCTGCCTCCCTTTCACGTGATTACCCTCTCTATGTGATGATAATGATGATTGATTTCCTTGAAAACAAAACCTCCACCAAAAAGTTGTCCTATGCGTTTTTAATGATGATCATGATCGAGATGTTGGCTGCCAATCTTTGTAGAGAATGATGTGATGATTCAAATAAGATGGTGCCCTTGCATGCCTTTCTTTCGTCCGTAGCCTACGGGTTCCAATTTAACCGAATTAAGCGATTTACCTGTAAAACACACGAACACTCGTAGTTATCACATTCGCGATACATAACCGTGTAAAATATGGGATATGCACATATTTAGCTCATTTAAGGGTTGTCCTACGGACCACCGGTCACATCCCCAAACTTACCCGTTGCTTGTCCCAAGCAACCCATTCAAAAACTATTTCAAAACCACAAGCGATCAAGATGCAAACCAAGCTAAAATATATCGTCATTTTACTAACCTTCAATCATATCACAAGACACACCCCTCACAAAAACTCTCGGTGACAAGAAATATTAGCACATAATGATAAACCACTCAATGCATGTGTGTGTTTGTGCGACAATAAGCTTGTATAAAAATCAAGTCTTCTCCTATTGAGTATTTAGCATGCTTATGAATCAAAAGGACTTACGGGTTGTAACGGGGCTAGGTGCAAAGGTAGGAAAGTGGTGGAATATATATGCGAGAGCTAATTGATTTGACCCGGTTTTTTTTATTTCGACTACTACGAAGCAAACACCAAATATATACACAACTTCTTCAACATTCTCAACTACTATTGCAACTAAATACTCTTTTTTTTTTTTTTTTTTCATATTTTCCTTTTCTCTTTTTTTTTTGTCATTTTTTTTTCTTTCATTTTTTTTTCATAACACATCAAACTCAACAATATATATAAGAACATCAATACTACATACTAAATCTCCTAAACCGGGTCATCTCAAAAGGTAAAATTTTATAGGAAGTAGGTTTGGGTCACAACCGAATGGTATAAGGCTCAAACATGGCTTTCTAAAGACCAAACCCCCACCCCTCACAATACCAAGCTCATATATGTAAAGTATGAGGTCCAACCCACCAATCCCACACTCTCACACGTCTATACGAGGCTACCTAAAAGTCCCCTATCATTTTCAAAAGCATGCTAACTATAGGATTTAACAAGAATTCGTACACAAGTTCTATTAACACAATAAACACACCACCACTCAAAACAAAGAAATATCTATAATAATCATATGTGGCTCAAACTCTCACCAATAAAGGACTAGACATGGGTGTCGGTGTGTCAAGTGGAACAATATCAAGTTTTCAAATTTTGACAATTTTCGCTTGGCTTCACAATAATTTTTAAAATTCTCAAAAAAAATTCCCCTCATCCCCACACTTGGGATACATTGTCCCAATGTATGGTTTTGAGGGAAAGATCGCTTCTAACAAAAAACATTAGCTTTCGCTAATACTCTCAAATCCCAATTTTCTTTTTTTTTATTATTATTATTATTTTTTTTTAACAACTAATACCAATATTTTAATACTAAAGAACATAACAAGACTAAGGAAAGAGTACATTGACCTGGTGAAGTTTGACACAACAGATGTTGTAGATAATCCGACTTCCTATCATCACCTTCACGCAACTCTCCGCACATCTTCCCCACACTTATCTAAAAACACCTTGGGTTGCCTCCCAAGCAGCGCTAAAGTTTAGGTCTTCAGCCCGGCCGTACCTGATATGTCTCAAGGTGGTCTCAATGCACATTTACCTTTTTCGTTGCTAATGTAAGCACGGTGTTTGATTCTTCTATTGTGTGTGTGCTTTGTCACGTCCCATCTTTCTTTGCAAAATTCTTTAAATCCACATTTTCCTACCGAATTTCCAACAAATGCTCGGTAGTTTACTCTCCACTTCACTACTTCGTTTTCTGTGCCCAACAAATCCAAACTCTCCCATAAACATAACTTATGAATGAAATCTCCCACATCATGAAGTGCCACCTTCCTAGTTTCTAAACATGCATCCTTAACACTCTTGGAACGGCGCCAAAATTTGACGTGATTGTCGTGGTCACGCAAATTTAATCCCAATAACAACTATATAGATAGCGGTAATAGGGTATCGAACACAGGGAGTTTGTGGAATGTGTGTTATTTAGAAGTGTATCTAAGTTAACTAAGATTAAACTAATTGCAATAAAAAGTAAATTCAAAGAGTTGGATTGTTTGATTAGATTGGTTTTAAGAACTAAATTTAACTAAATAAATTGCAAATGAGGAGTGTTGGTTGTAAGCAAATTAGAGACAAATGACCATCCTAAGTTTCCGGTTTGTTTCAACAATTGTGTTATCATCCACTAGAAAGAACTACATAGACATAGTTCGTGTGTAATTACTTATTGTGATAAAAGGGAACGAAGTACTCAGATTCCGAGAACGTGAGGTTGTTACCCGATGACCAATCAACCCTTACCCAATCCTAATTTTACCCATGATATCTCGATTGCCAATGGTTGTTGAAATTGTTGTTGCGGTATCGGTGGGTGTTGAATTGGCCTTGGAAATTGTGGTTGAACATTTTGGGGCCGAATTTGTTGCAATGGTATAGGGCGTTGCATTGGTGGCCCTTGTGGCCTTGGTCTAATGTGTTGTGGTAGGAGTTGTTGTTGTTGTGGAATCCCACCAACACTTGACATTCTTTGCGTTTGACCAGGTACATAAGTCAATTCCCCTTGATCTCCACTACCCACATAAGCATAACCCTCTTCCTCATAACCCTCGAAATCTTCATATCCTTCTTCATATCCATCTCCTTCTATACCCCCCGATGATGGCCCAAATGGAATAGATGAATATTGAAAACCTGACTGGTTTGGTGCTCCAAATGATGAAGTAGCATGAACAACAGTTGAGCCTTGTGGTAATGTATAGGTGGATGATGATTGACCCGAAGCTGGGAAGAAATGGGTAAGTGGTGGAATTGTAGAAGCAGGGCTAAAGGTAAGGGTAGGTTCAGTTTGAGTATTGGTAGGTAATGTAGTATTGGGTGGTGGGATATCAAATGGTGAAGTAAATTCAATAGTAGAACTGGGCATGGTGGTATTTGGTGAAGGTTGAGTAGATGATGGTATAAATGGTGGTATGAGTTCACCCGTAGTGGGTGGTTGTTGTGGTGGATCCATGTATCGAATTGGTGTGATTGGTGTAGTTGGTGTTGTTGGTGAACCGCTAATTGTGTTTTCCCTTAACAAAATTCTGTTTGCTCGCAAAGTTCGTTCGATTTCCGGATCAAATGCTAATGGTGAAAGCTTGTGAGAGCTCCTAGTATGCATGCACCTGTCAATACCTGCACACTAACACACCCAGCGTAAACCAGAAAAATAACAAACCTAAGAAAGATCACAAATAACACACGTTGCGCACTACTCCCCGGTAGCGGCGCCAAAATTTGACGTGATGTCGTGGTCACAATCAAATTTAATCCAATTACTACTAAATAGATAGCGGTAAGTGGGTATCGAACACAGGGAGTTTGTGGAATGTGTGTTATTTGAAAGTTTATCTATTTTAACTAAATTAATCTAATTGCAAAAGAAATAAGATTCGAGAGTTTATGTGATTTTAAAACTAAATTTAACTAATTAAATTGCAAGAAAAAAATTTGATTGTAGACAAATTAGAGACAAAGGATCACCCTAGATTTCCAGTTTCAATTGACATTCATGTTATACTTTCTACTAGAAAGAGCTACATAGACATAGCTCGTGTGTGACTACTTGCAGTGATGAAAGGGAACTAAGTACTCAGATTCCTAGAACGTGAGGTTGTTACCCGATGATCAATCAACCCTTACCCAAGCCTAACTATACCCATGATATCTCGATTGCCAACGGCACCAAGAACGTATGGTTTCTAATTAGTTTAACGCAAGAATTAACAAGATACTAACAAGCAATCACACACCATAACAAACAAACCATTAAGATAAAGATTGTTATTCTAGAAATAATGAAATCAAACATGAAATGTCTAAAGTAAACCTTCAATCCAGGATGATCACAAATGTTTAGCCACTCATGGCTTGAATCAACATCATCAAACTTGTTTTAATGTTCATCTCGATCAAAAAGCACATCAAACTAATAATTAAGATAATGTTTTTCTTGCCAAAAGTCTCTCACAAAAAACCCCCACAATCGAGTCCCCCCCAGCAGGTGTTGTAACCGCCAAACAATGAAAAGACCCCTTACAACTCCATAAAAAAAACATTAAATGCCATAAGTTACATCTCCTCTTTGCTGCCAAATTTTCGTAAGTTCTAGATGTTGTTGGGCCAATTATGAGAGCCCAACAGAATGTTTAATGGCTGCCAAAAAGTCAATCCAGGAGCCCAAAGTAATCATGATTGAGAGATGTTGTTGTATGAATTTGAGAGCCCAAAAAATAATAATGATTGCGGTCACAACTCTCAGCCGTAAGTCAAGGTTGGATTTCCGTAACCGACATGTGCCTCCAAAATTGTCGTGATATGTTTGACTTTTGGTATCTACCCCTTAGCTGCCATGAATTTTCTCAAAGTTTGCGTGATGTGATGTGATTAAAGAAATTAATTCCTTGAATGTTGATGTCTTTTTCTTTTCGTGTGATAATAGCTGCTCCCAAAGAATTAATGTGATGGATGTTATGATTAGATGTTGGTTGTTGACTTGTAATATAATGGTGCCACCAAAAACCCCATCCCTCAAAGTTTGCATGAGATGATGGTGATTGATATTGTTGACTTTCTTGGCTGCCTCCCTTTCACGTGATTACCCTCTCTATGTGATGATAATGATGATTGATTTCCTTGAAAACAAAACCTCCACCAAAAAGTTGTCCTATGCGTTTTTAATGATGATCATGATCGAGATGTTGGCTGCCAATCTTTGTAGAGAATGATGTGATGATTCAAATAAGATGGTGCCCTTGCATGCCTTTCTTTCGTCCGTAGCCTACGGGTTCCAATTTAACCGAATTAAGCGATTTACCTGTAAAACACACGAACACTCGTAGTTATCACATTCGCGATACATAACCGTGTAAAATATGGGATATGCACATATTTAGCTCATTTAAGGGTTGTCCTACGGACCACCGGTCACATCCCCAAACTTACCCGTTGCTTGTCCCAAGCAACCCATTCAAAAACTATTTCAAAACCACAAGCGATCAAGATGCAAACCAAGCTAAAATATATCGTCATTTTACTAACCTTCAATCATATCACAAGACACACCCCTCACAAAAACTCTCGGTGACAAGAAATATTAGCACATAATGATAAACCACTCAATGCATGTGTGTGTTTGTGCGACAATAAGCTTGTATAAAAATCAAGTCTTCTCCTATTGAGTATTTAGCATGCTTATGAATCAAAAGGACTTACGGGTTGTAACGGGGCTAGGTGCAAAGGTAGGAAAGTGGTGGAATATATATGCGAGAGCTAATTGATTTGACCCGGTTTTTTTTATTTCGACTACTACGAAGCAAACACCAAATATATACACAACTTCTTCAACATTCTCAACTACTATTGCAACTAAATACTCTTTTTTTTTTTTTTTTTTCATATTTTCCTTTTCTCTTTTTTTTTTGTCATTTTTTTTTCTTTCATTTTTTTTTCATAACACATCAAACTCAACAATATATATAAGAACATCAATACTACATACTAAATCTCCTAAACCGGGTCATCTCAAAAGGTAAAATTTTATAGGAAGTAGGTTTGGGTCACAACCGAATGGTATAAGGCTCAAACATGGCTTTCTAAAGACCAAACCCCCACCCCTCACAATACCAAGCTCATATATGTAAAGTATGAGGTCCAACCCACCAATCCCACACTCTCACACGTCTATACGAGGCTACCTAAAAGTCCCCTATCATTTTCAAAAGCATGCTAACTATAGGATTTAACAAGAATTCGTACACAAGTTCTATTAACACAATAAACACACCACCACTCAAAACAAAGAAATATCTATAATAATCATATGTGGCTCAAACTCTCACCAATAAAGGACTAGACATGGGTGTCGGTGTGTCAAGTGGAACAATATCAAGTTTTCAAATTTTGACAATTTTCGCTTGGCTTCACAATAATTTTTAAAATTCTCAAAAAAAATTCCCCTCATCCCCACACTTGGGATACATTGTCCCAATGTATGGTTTTGAGGGAAAGATCGCTTCTAACAAAAAACATTAGCTTTCGCTAATACTCTCAAATCCCAATTTTCTTTTTTTTTATTATTATTATTATTTTTTTTTAACAACTAATACCAATATTTTAATACTAAAGAACATAACAAGACTAAGGAAAGAGTACATTGACCTGGTGAAGTTTGACACAACAGATGTTGTAGATAATCCGACTTCCTATCATCACCTTCACGCAACTCTCCGCACATCTTCCCCACACTTATCTAAAAACACCTTGGGTTGCCTCCCAAGCAGCGCTAAAGTTTAGGTCTTCAGCCCGGCCGTACCTGATATGTCTCAAGGTGGTCTCAATGCACATTTACCTTTTTCGTTGCTAATGTAAGCACGGTGTTTGATTCTTCTATTGTGTGTGTGCTTTGTCACGTCCCATCTTTCTTTGCAAAATTCTTTAAATCCACATTTTCCTACCGAATTTCCAACAAATGCTCGGTAGTTTACTCTCCACTTCACTACTTCGTTTTCTGTGCCCAACAAATCCAAACTCTCCCATAAACATAACTTATGAATGAAATCTCCCACATCATGAAGTGCCACCTTCCTAGTTTCTAAACATGCATCCTTAACACTCTTGGAACGGCGCCAAAATTTGACGTGATTGTCGTGGTCACGCAAATTTAATCCCAATAACAACTATATAGATAGCGGTAATAGGGTATCGAACACAGGGAGTTTGTGGAATGTGTGTTATTTAGAAGTGTATCTAAGTTAACTAAGATTAAACTAATTGCAATAAAAAGTAAATTCAAAGAGTTGGATTGTTTGATTAGATTGGTTTTAAGAACTAAATTTAACTAAATAAATTGCAAATGAGGAGTGTTGGTTGTAAGCAAATTAGAGACAAATGACCATCCTAAGTTTCCGGTTTGTTTCAACAATTGTGTTATCATCCACTAGAAAGAACTACATAGACATAGTTCGTGTGTAATTACTTATTGTGATAAAAGGGAACGAAGTACTCAGATTCCGAGAACGTGAGGTTGTTACCCGATGACCAATCAACCCTTACCCAATCCTAATTTTACCCATGATATCTCGATTGCCAATGGTTGTTGAAATTGTTGTTGCGGTATCGGTGGGTGTTGAATTGGCCTTGGAAATTGTGGTTGAACATTTTGGGGCCGAATTTGTTGCAATGGTATAGGGCGTTGCATTGGTGGCCCTTGTGGCCTTGGTCTAATGTGTTGTGGTAGGAGTTGTTGTTGTTGTGGAATCCCACCAACACTTGACATTCTTTGCGTTTGACCAGGTACATAAGTCAATTCCCCTTGATCTCCACTACCCACATAAGCATAACCCTCTTCCTCATAACCCTCGAAATCTTCATATCCTTCTTCATATCCATCTCCTTCTATACCCCCCGATGATGGCCCAAATGGAATAGATGAATATTGAAAACCTGACTGGTTTGGTGCTCCAAATGATGAAGTAGCATGAACAACAGTTGAGCCTTGTGGTAATGTATAGGTGGATGATGATTGACCCGAAGCTGGGAAGAAATGGGTAAGTGGTGGAATTGTAGAAGCAGGGCTAAAGGTAAGGGTAGGTTCAGTTTGAGTATTGGTAGGTAATGTAGTATTGGGTGGTGGGATATCAAATGGTGAAGTAAATTCAATAGTAGAACTGGGCATGGTGGTATTTGGTGAAGGTTGAGTAGATGATGGTATAAATGGTGGTATGAGTTCACCCGTAGTGGGTGGTTGTTGTGGTGGATCCATGTATCGAATTGGTGTGATTGGTGTAGTTGGTGTTGTTGGTGAACCGCTAATTGTGTTTTCCCTTAACAAAATTCTGTTTGCTCGCAAAGTTCGTTCGATTTCCGGATCAAATGCTAATGGTGAAAGCTTGTGAGAGCTCCTAGTATGCATGCACCTGTCAATACCTGCACACTAACACACCCAGCGTAAACCAGAAAAATAACAAACCTAAGAAAGATCACAAATAACACACGTTGCGCACTACTCCCCGGTAGCGGCGCCAAAATTTGACGTGATGTCGTGGTCACAATCAAATTTAATCCAATTACTACTAAATAGATAGCGGTAAGTGGGTATCGAACACAGGGAGTTTGTGGAATGTGTGTTATTTGAAAGTTTATCTATTTTAACTAAATTAATCTAATTGCAAAAGAAATAAGATTCGAGAGTTTATGTGATTTTAAAACTAAATTTAACTAATTAAATTGCAAGAAAAAAATTTGATTGTAGACAAATTAGAGACAAAGGATCACCCTAGATTTCCAGTTTCAATTGACATTCATGTTATACTTTCTACTAGAAAGAGCTACATAGACATAGCTCGTGTGTGACTACTTGCAGTGATGAAAGGGAACTAAGTACTCAGATTCCTAGAACGTGAGGTTGTTACCCGATGATCAATCAACCCTTACCCAAGCCTAACTATACCCATGATATCTCGATTGCCAACGGCACCAAGAACGTATGGTTTCTAATTAGTTTAACGCAAGAATTAACAAGATACTAACAAGCAATCACACACCATAACAAACAAACCATTAAGATAAAGATTGTTATTCTAGAAATAATGAAATCAAACATGAAATGTCTAAAGTAAACCTTCAATCCAGGATGATCACAAATGTTTAGCCACTCATGGCTTGAATCAACATCATCAAACTTGTTTTAATGTTCATCTCGATCAAAAAGCACATCAAACTAATAATTAAGATAATGTTTTTCTTGCCAAAAGTCTCTCACAAAAAACCCCCACAATCGAGTCCCCCCCAGCAGGTGTTGTAACCGCCAAACAATGAAAAGACCCCTTACAACTCCATAAAAAAAACATTAAATGCCATAAGTTACATCTCCTCTTTGCTGCCAAACTTTCATAAGTTCTAGATGTTGTTGGGCCAATTATGAGAGCCCAACAGAATGTTTAATGGCTGCCAAAAAGTCAATCCAGGAGCCCAAAGTAATCATGATTGAGAGATGTTGTTGTATGAATTTGAGAGCCCAAAAAAAAATAATGATTGCGGTCACAACTCCCAGCCGAAAGTCAAGGTTGGATTTCCGTAACCGACATGTGCCTCCAAAATTGTCGTGATATGTTTGACTTTTGGTATCTACTGTCACACCCCCAAAATCCACACGCAGAGTATCACCGCTTGGAGGCGTGACTGACCAGGATCAAGCCACCAATCATATTGAACATGTAATTAATATATAAAAGTAAATGCCATTCAACCACCAATATGAAAGGTGTTCAAAATAGACGTAGGTTATCACTGTTTAGCGGAAGCGTAAGAATTAAACCCAACAAAATAAAGTATGAAATGCCATAAAGTGTTTAACGAAACAATCACGATCCAAGCCCACAACGACCAGCTCCTCCCTGTGCAAGCTCCATATATCTAACGACCTGCAAGGCATGTAACAGAGGATCAACAACTAGTTGAGCGAGTTCACAGATAACAGTTCAGTAATAGTATAGCGTGAGTAGTAGTATGTTCATTCGTTACGTCATGTATCGTATTAGTTTCCATCGCGGCCTCCCAGGCAGGTATGCGAAGATATTAGGGGATGTTTTTCCCAAGTATTCTAGACTAGGTTTATTTGTATCGCGGCCTCCCAGGCAGGTGTGCGAAGATTTGTAAATTTAGTTCGCGGCCTTCCTATGGCAGGTGTGCGAAGTCAGTCATAATATCGCGGCCAACCCTTGGCAGGTGTGCGAAGATCAGTTCAATAAGTGTTACTAGTCTAGTCGTATCTTATCGTTAGGTTCTACCGTCTGAGTATACACAATAATTCATCAAATCCCATTCCCACCCGGGAACCCCATGCCTTGGCTGTATGAACTCACCTTGGTTTGCTCGGTATGCTAGGTTATGTGCTCAAGTAAATCAATCACGTCCTAGAGTACGCATGTATACGATAATCAGTTCATGTTCACGAAGTTGTTCACGTATAACTATAATCACATAAGTACTAAACATGTATTCCATATCATACAAGTCAAGCATATCACTTAACAGCAGTTAATCAATCCAGTTAACATTTGGCATAGTTAAATCAGGTTACTGTGCAAAGTATTCAAATTGGTGAAACACGGTTTTGGCGAAACACATATTTGACGAGACACATACTTTGGCGAAACAAGTGCTGTTTCGTCGAGGTCTTGTTTGGCGAAACAGAATCCTAATTCGTCGACTGCCCTTGGCGAAACATATTCTGTTTCGCCGAGAGTTCTGTTTCGTCAAACAGTTCAGTTACGTCGAACATCAGTTGCAACCTTAACACGGAAACCCTAATCATCACTAACAGCCGACATCAATATCATCGATCATCAACAACACAGAAATCATTCATCATGGCCGACCACCCCTAAACATCACGTGAACAAAATCATCACATAAACATCATCAACAGGCACACATGTTCGGTCATATCATCCAAGTCAACAATATGCATAGCCACATATATAATTCTTCACATCAGACCATCATCATCAATAAAATAATTACCATATATGGCCGACAATCCATTCACCCATGCAAACAATTACCTAAACCCTAATTATTCATGTGAAAACATGGTTACAGTAGTCAACAACATTATTCAAATCACCTAATAAATGTGATCATGCAATTGTCAGTTATGATGGGCCCCTATACATGTGCGATTCAAGTTTACTAAAACAATAAATCTGGATCAACAACACATCAACAGTCATGCATCATGAAATCGGAAAATATAAAACATAGTCAGAGAGTTCAGTATTCATTCATCATCATCTCGGTTCCAAAGCAACACATCATATCTCTATACATTACACATATAAACATGCGATCATACAAAACTCAAACAACCGTGATTACTAACCAGGATGAAAGGATCACTAGCTTGATCAGAACGAAAAGCTTTGGATACTCGGAATCGCCGTCGCACAGAGGAAAAGAAAATATCTAGGGTTTTGTATCTGACAACCTAACATGCTAACTAAAATACGTAATAATGTGATGTTGGGCCCTAACTGGGCTTCGGTGGAACTGGGCTCGGCGAAACACAATCTGTTTCGTCGGGTTCTTTTATAGTTTAACAGTTTAAGTTTTACAAACAGTACACATGTTATACAATCACACATAACCATGCAATCACAACTATATAGTCAAGGTCAACGTGCATTAAATGCGAATAAAGAATGTCGGAATTTCGAGTTGTCACATTATCCCCAACTTGAAAGAAATTTCATCCCGAAATTTAGCATGCGGTTACTGAGGAAAGCTAATGGTGTGACGTTTGTTTACCTGTATTGTATCGCGGCTCCCCGAGCAGGTTTGCGAAAAAACTTACTGGTTTTCTTGGGGTGTCACATCATCCCCCCGTTGATTTGGAATTTCGTCCCGAAATTCTGTATTGGTAGCTTCAGCCTCAGTAGTAGTTGCATTGGTTCCGAATAACTGGGGATATTTGAGTTCCATTTGATCTTCACGCTCCCAGGTGAACTCTGGGCCGCGGCGGGAGTTCCAACGAACTCGTACAAGAGGGATTCTCGTGTTCTTGAGGACCTTAACATCCCGGTCCGTGATTTCAATAGGTTCCTCGACGAAGTGCAACCGCTCGTCGATAGTGAGTTCCTTCAAGGGAACTATGTGGGTCTCATCTGACGTACACTTCTTCAGATTCGACACGTGAAAGACGTTGTGAACTGCACTGAGTTCAGCTGGTAAGTTCAGTCTGTAGGCTACCCTGCCTATCTTCTCAATAACTTCGAAAGGTCCGACGTATCGTGGATTAAGTTTGCCGCGTTTGCCAAAACGAACCACACCCTTCCATGGTGAAACTTTGAGTAGCGCTCGATCCCCAACCTGGAATTCGAGTAGTTTTCTATCTTTATCGGCGTATGCTTTCTGACGGTCACGAGCTGCCGCCATGCGTTGTCGTATTTGAGCAATCTTTTCAGTAGTATCAACTACCATTTTTGGACCTGTGATTTGACTATCTCCCACCTCTGCCCAACAGAGAGGTGACCGGCATTTACGCCCGTACAATGCCTCGAATGGTGCAGCTTTAATGCTGGTGTGGTAGCTGTTGTTATACGAAAATTCTACAAGTGGCAGATGTTTTTCCCAACCATTGCCAAAGTCAATTACGCACGCCCGAAGCATGTCTTCTAGAGTTTGAATAGTGCGCTCAGACTGACCATCTGTCTGAGGGTGATAAGCTGTGCTCATGTCTAATCGAGAGCCAAAAGATTTGTGCATTGCTTGCCATAGTTCTGAAGTAAATCGTGCGTCCCGATCAGAGATGATAGAGGTTGGCACTCCGTGCCTGGAGACCACTTCTTTCAAGTAGATGTCTGCTAGTGTAGAGAACTTGTCTGTTTCTTTGATGGCCAAGAAGTGTGCAGACTTTGTGAGTCGATCCACGATCACCCAAATAGTGTCATTCCCACGTTGAGATCTTGGCAGGCCAGTAACAAAATCCATGGAAATTTGTTCCCATTTCCATTGTGGTATCTCAGGTTGTTGGAGTGGACCTGAAGGTTTCTGATATTCCGCCTTGACTCTCGCACAAGTCAAACATTTGCTAACGTATGTTGCTATGTGGGCCTTCATGCTAGGCCACCAGTATGTAGTTTTGATATCGTGGTACATTTTATCCGAACCTGGATGTACCGAGTAGCGAGACTTATGAGCTTCATCCATTACAAGCTCGCGTAGGTTACCATAGAGTGGGACCCAGATGCGTCCTGTTACGTAATAAGCACCATCTTCCTTCTGTTCTAAGCGTTGCCTTGAGCCACGTAGGGCTTCAGCCCTGACGTTGTCTGGTTTCAATGCTTCTACCTGAGCATTTCGTATCTGGGAAGGAAGACTAGACTGTATAGTGAGTTGTAAAGCTCGCACGCGCTTAGGCGCGGTGTCCTTTCGACTGAGGGCGTCAGCCACAACATTGGCTTTGCCTGGATGGTACCTGATTGAGCATTCGTAGTCGTTTAGCAGTTCGACCCATCGTCGTTGTCGCATATTCAGTTCCTTCTGTTTGAAGATATGTTCGAGGCTTCTGTGGTCAGTGTAGATAGCACATTTGGTACCATACAAGTAGTGTCGCCATATCTTAAGTGCAAAAACAACCGCTCCCAGCTCTAGATCGTGTGTAGTGTAATTCCATTCGTGAACCTTAAGTTGGCGCGAAGCATAAGCAATAACTTTATCCCGTTGCATCAATACACATCCAAGACCCTGGATAGATGCATCGCAGTAGACTACACAATCGTCCGTGCCTTCAGGCAAAGAGAGGATAGGTGCGCTACAGAGTCTATCCTTTAAGTGCTGAAACGCTGATTCCTGTGTATTACCCCAACGGTAAACAACACCTTTCTGTGTCAGTAGTGTAAGCGGCTGAGCAATCTTCGAGAAGTCTTTGATGAATCGTCTATAATAACCCGCCAAACCCAAGAATTGGCGTATTTCGGTTGGTGTGCGAGGTGCAGGCCAGTTCTTGATCGAATCCACCTTGGATGGATCGACATGGATCCCATCCTTGTTTACCACGTGGCCTAGAAAGTGGACTTCACGAAGCCAGAAGTCACATTTGGAAAACTTAGCGTATAGCTGTTCCGTTCGAAGAAGTTCCAAAATAAGTCGTAAGTGCTGCTCGTGTTCCTCCTGACTCTTCGAATAGATCAGGATGTCGTCGATGAAAAAAATGACGAACTTGTCAAGATAAGGTTTGCACACCCTGTTCATAAGATCCATGAAAACCGCAGGCGCGTTCGTTAACCCGAAAGGCATGACCAGAAACTCGTAGTGGCCGTAGCGTGTTCTGAACGCTGTTTTGGAGACGTCCTCATCCCGGACTCTCAGTTGATGATACCCTGACCTTAGATCAATCTTCGAGTAATAGCTCGACCCTTGTAACTGGTCGAACAAGTCGTTGATGCGTGGAAGTGGATAGCGATTCTTCACAGTCACCTTGTTCAGTTCACGGTAGTCTATACACATGCGGAAGGTACCGTCTTTCTTCTTTACAAATAGCACTGGAGCTCCCCAAGGCGAAGAGCTAGGACGTATGAAACCCTTTTCTAAGAGTTCTTGCAGTTGCTTAGACAGTTCTTCCAGTTCCGTTGGAGCTAAGCGATAAGGTGCTCGAGCTATGGGTGTTGCTCCTGGAGCGAGCTCGACCTGAAATTCGACCTGGCGATGAGGCGGTAACCCAGGTAACTCTTCTGGAAACACTTGAGGAAAATCGCGTACTACAGGAATATCCTCAATCTTTTTCTCTTTCTTCGATGTATCCGTAACGAGAGCTAAAACAGCTGTGTGGCCCTTTCGTAAACACTTCTGAGCCTTCAAGAAAGAAATGATGCCACTCACGACACCACTCTTGTCGCCTTGAACTTCGAGGGGTTCTTTACCAGAACGTGGAATACGAATGATCTTCTCCTTGCATAGGATCTCTGCTTGCTGTCTTCCCTAGTTCCCGTTTCCTTGGTTGTGGTTCTGATTCTGGTTCTGGTTCTGATTCTGGTTCTGGTTCAACCGTGGGCAGTGTCTCTTGAAGTGACCTTCAGCACCACACTGATAACATCCCTTGTTACCCTACTATTGCTGCTGATTCTATAGATCCTGTGTCTGTTGTTGTTGGTTCTGGCTTGCAGGGCGTGAGTTTCTACCATCTTTGGCTCCATGACCAAGCTTGTCGCATCATTGACAATGATTTCGGTTGCACTGTCCGCTGTGGTGCAAGTTACATCGTTTGCACTTAGGGTGGTTTCCCCTGTATCCACCCTGCCCTTGACTACTAAAAGGTTGCTGACCAGGACTTTGGTTGTCATCGATCCTTCACTGCTGTGCCTGGGACGGAATCGTAGTCGAACCCTTGCTAGAGGTTCCATCCCACTTTCATTTGTTGTCACTGGGGATAGCAGAAGTAGTAGTAGTAGTACCAATACGTCTAGGCAGCTTGTTCTGTTCCACTGCCTAGTCTGTGAGACGATGAGCAAGATGAGTAACATCTTGAATAGTAGCAAGATTAGCAGTCATCACGTGGCTTTGAATTTCTGGTACTAAGCCCTTGAGGTACAGCTCAATGCTCTTGATGGGAGGATCCACCATAGTTGGACACAAAATTGCCAGTTTGTTGGATCGTTTCGTGTACGCTTCTATCTCTGACCCCGTCATCTTCATGTTAAAGGACTCCACTTCCAGCTTGTGGATGTCGTCACGGCTACAGTATTCACGTTTGATCAGTTCCTTGAAACCCTTCCATGGGGTGGCGTTAGCAGCAACCAACCCTAGTATTTGGACCTGAGTCTTCCACCATGTGAGGGCTAAACCCTCGAGAGTGCCAGTAGCATATTTCACCCTGCGTGCCTCAGGGCATTCACACATTTCGAATACAGACTCTAGCTTCTCGAACCAGTGGAGAAGACCTACGGCTCCTTCAGTACCGCTGAAAGTAGTTGGACGACAGTCCATGAAAGTTTTGAAAGTGCAAACAGGTGGTTGACCTGTTGTGTAAGAATCAAAGTAAGGTTAAACACAAGATTTGGCTTAATATTGTAGGATCTAAGGATCCTAGCGTGAGTTGTAACTGCAGGGTATACCTCCTGCTTGAGCGGCTGCGACTGCCGCAGTAACTCGTTCGTTAATGAGGGCCGTCAACTGGTCCTGGGTCATGTTGATACATCCAGACATGATCTTCATAGTAAAGATAACGTAAGTGAGAGAGGTTCGCGAATAGTGCGATGACAGAAGAGAGTAAGCACATAAGTTTTTCAATCAACACTTGTTACGTTATCTAAGCATACCATGAGCAAGGTTCTATGTAATTCTAGCAAGTAGGCAATAAAACATATACCATATTACCTAGGATGTTGAGTCTTGCATGTGGAGCGAAGCGTCGTTGTGGATCGTTGAGCACTGTACTGGTTATAGTCTGGTTTTAATAAAAACATTTTCCCCATATTAAAACCAAGTTCTCTATAACCAATGGCTCTGATACCAATCTGTCACACCCCCAAAATCCACACGCGGAGTATCACCGCTTGGAGGCGTGACTGACCAGGATCAAGCCACCAATCATATTGAACATGTAATTAATATATAAAAGTAAATGCCATTCAACCACCAATACGAAAGGTGTTCAAAATAGACGTAGGTTATCACTGTTTAGCGGAAGCGTAAGAATTAAACCCAACAAAATAAAGTATGAAATGCCATAAAGCGTTTAACGAAACAATCACGATCCAAGCCCACAACGACCAGCTCCTCCCTGTGCAAGCTCCATATATCTAACGACCTGCAAGGCATGTAACAGAGGGTCAACAACTAGTTGAGCGAGTTCACAGATAACAGTTCAGTAATAGTATAGCGTGAGTAGTAGTATGTTCATTCGTTACGTCATGTATCGTATTAGTTTCCATCGCGGCCTCCCAGGCAGGTATGCGAAGATATTAGGGGATGTTTTTCCCAAGTATTCTAGACTAGGTTTATTTGTATCGCGGCCTCCCAGGCAGGTGTGCGAAGATTTGTAAATTTAGTTCGCGGCCTTCCTATGGCAGGTGTGCGAAGTCAGTCATAATATCGCGGCCAACCCTTGGCAGGTGTGCGAAGATCAGTTCAATAAGTGTTACTAGTCTAGTCGTATCTTATCGTTAGGTTCTACCGTCTGAGTATACACAATAATTCATCAAATCCCATTCCCACCCGGGAACCCCATGCCTTGGCTGTATGAACTCACCTTGGTTTGCTCGGTATGCTAGGTTATGTGCTCAAGTAAATCAATCACGTCCAAGAGTACGCATGTATACGATAATCAGTTCATATTCACGAAGTTGTTCACGTATAACTATAATCACATAAGTACTAAACATGTATTCCATATCATACAAGTCAAGCATATCACTTAACAGCAGTTAATCAATCCAGTTAACATTTGGCATAGTTAAATCAGGTTACTGTGCAAAGTATTCAAATTGGTGAAACACGGTTTTGGCGAAACACATATTTGACGAGACACATACTTTGGCGAAACAAGTGCTGTTTCGTCGAGGTCTTGTTTGGCGAAACAGAATCCTAATTCGTCGATTGCCCTTGGCGAAACATATTCTGTTTCGCCGAGAGTTCTGTTTCGTCAAACAGTTCAGTTACGTCGAACATCAGTTGCAACCTTAACACGGAAACCCTAATCATCACTAACAGCCGACATCAATATCATCGATCATCAACAACACAGAAATCATTCATCATGGCCGACCACCCCTAAACATCACGTGAACAAAATCATCACATAAACATCATCAACAGGCACACATGTTCGGTCATATCATCCAAGTCAACAATATGCATAGCCACATATATAATTCTTCACATCAGACCATCATCATCAATAAAATAATTACCATATATGGCCGACAATCCATTCACCCATGGAAACAATTACCTAAACCCTAATTATTCATGTGAAATCATGGTTACAGTAGTCAACAACATTATTCAAATCACCTAATAAATGTGATCATGCAATTGTCAGTTATGATGGGCCCCTATACATGTGCGATTCAAGTTTACTAAAACAATAAATCTGGATCAACAACACATCAACAGTCATGCATCATGAAATCGGAAAATATAAAACATAGTCAGAGAGTTCAGTATTCATTCATCATCATCTCGGTTCCAAAGCAACACATCATATCTCCATACATTACACATATAAACATGCGATCATACAAAACTCAAACAACCGTGATTACTAACCAGGATGAAAGGATCACTAGCTTGATCAGAACGAAAAGCTTTGGATACTCGGAATCGCCGTCGCACAGAGGAAAAGAAAATATCTAGGGTTTTGTATCTGACAACCTAACATGCTAACTAAAATACGTAATAATGTGATGTTGGGCCCTAACTGGGCTTCGGCGGAACTGGGCTCGGCGAAACACAATCTGTTTCGTCGGGTTCTTTTATAGTTTAACAGTTTAAGTTTTACAAACAGTACACATGTTATACAATCACACATAACCATGCAATCACAACTATATAGTCAAGGTCAACGTGCATTAAATGCGAATAAAGAATGTCGGAATTTCGAGTTGTCACATCTACCCCTTAGCTGCCATGAATTTTCTCAAAGTTTGCGTGATGTGATGTGATTAAAGAAATTAATTCCTTGAATGTTGATGTCTTTTTCTTTTCGTGTGATAATAGCTGCTCCCAAAGAATTAATGTGATGGATGTTATGATTAGATGTTGGCTGTTGACTTGTAATATAATGGTGCCACCAAAAACCCCATCCCTCAAAGTTTGCATGAGATGATGGTGATTGATATTGTTGACTTTCTTGGCTGCCTCCCTTTCACGTGATTACCCTCTCTATGTGATGATAATGATGATTGATTTCCTTGAAAACAAAACCTCCACCAAAAAGTTGTCCTATGCGTTTTTAATGATGATCATGATCGAGATGTTGGCTGCCAATCTTTGTAGAGAATGATGTGATGATTCAAATAAGATGGTGCCCTTGCATGCCTTTCTTTCGTCCGTAGCCTACGGGTTCCAATTTAACCGAATTAAGCGATTTACCTGTAAAACACACGAACACTCGTAGTTATCACATTCGCGATACATAACCGTGTAAAATATGGGATATGCACGTATTTAGCTCATTTAAGGGTTGTCCTACGGACCACCGGTCACAAGACGATAAGGTGCTTTCGCAATCGGGTTGGCTTTGGGTGCAAGGTCAATATGAAACTCAACTTGGCGAACTGGAGGTAAACTAGGCAGTTCATCAGGAAACACCACTGGATAAATCCGAACAATCGGGATATCCTAAATACTCTTACTCTTGTCTTTCTCCTTGGTGACATGTGCTTGGAAAGCAACATATCCTTTTCTTAAATAACTTTGGGTTTTTGTTTCTTAAAAGAAACGAGCGTTTAAGGTTCTTGGGGAGATCATAAAAATGACAGAACCACACGAGTAGTTTGTCTTTGTGTTGACATCATAAGGTTGCATCAAACATTCATACAATTGTATTAGTTGAAAAAATAAAAACCACAAATTTTTATTTATATAACAACCGCATTGTTCTTAAATGTTAAAAGATAACAACCAGAGGAAATTACAAAATACTAATCGTTCACTGCTGCATCATTGATTGCCTCATTGATGTTAAACACTCGTCCACGTGCTGGATTCACATTGACGTTGACGTTCGCATTCGGGTTTGCATTAGCATTCACGTTTGCATTCACAAGTCTTGGACAATTGTTGCGGAAGTGACCAAACTCTCCACAGTTGAAACATGAACCCGGTGGGAATCTCGCAGCATTCCCCTGAACCGGAGCTTGAACCTGAGCAACCTGATTTTGTCCCAGACGACAAATATTGGCCAAATGCCCAAGTTTTCCACACGTTGTGCATTGCTTGCAAGCTTGTTGTGCAATGTGATGACCATTGCAGCGTGCACAATGAGGTGCGATACCAGCATATGCCTTCTTTGCAGGAGGCTGAGCTGGTGGGTTCTGCGGGTTCTGAGCAGTCTGTGCTGTAACAACAAAATTCTGAGCATCCTTTCGCTTCCTTGATTTCTTCGATGACTCACCTTTCTTACCCTTGCCCTTATCCTTGTTCTTCTTAGAATCAGCCGACTTCTTCTTGTCCCCCTTACGGGTAAGTTTACCCTTTCTGACTTGTGACTCAGTCAGGGTAGCAAACAATTCGATTGCGTGACGGACGGTAGTAGGATTAACGCCGGTCACAATATCCTGAATAGAATCGGGTAAACCATCGATATATCTCTCGATTGCTTTCTCCAGAGGGGTAACCATAGTGGGACACAACAGACTGAGTTCCTCAAAATGATCCGTATAGGCACGGTGTTCACCCCCATCTTGTTTTAGATCATCAAACTCTCGCTCCAAAGCCCGAATTTCGTGACGGGGACAAAGTTCTTTCATCATGAGAGTCCGGAGCTCTTCCCATGTTTGTGCCAATGCCACTTCGGCACCCCTATCACGCATAATACCATTCCACCAGGTAAGCGCTCGCTTCTCAAACACGCTTGAAGCAAATTCAACCTTACGCGCATTCGGACACTACACATGTCTGAACGTGCTCTTGATGCTCTCAAACCACTGCAGGAGCACAGTTGCTCCTTGCGACCCAGAAAACTTTAGAGGTTTAGCAGAATTGAAGCTCTTGAAGTTACACGGCACATTGTTGTTGTTATTGTTGTTGTATATCTCGTGGACTTGGGTCACAACGCCTGGAAGCACAGCAACCACTTGCTGAGTGTAACATCTGTGCTTGTAATCATTGTGAACAGTTCAATTATCAATAAAACAATGTTATTTGATCCCAATGTTTGTTTGGTTGTGTTTTACATTTTTCATGTTTTGACTTTTATTCAATTTCAAACTCTATATCGCTTTCTTGAGAGATATACGCAAACTGGTGCGAAAACGTAATCAGTTTAATGCGAAAAATACTCTGGAACATCAACATATACTTAACATACCTTAAATAACCTTTACATAACTTAGAAATAAGTTTTGAAGGCTATGGTATGGCAAAAACAAGTTAATTCGCTTACAGGGACTAAACTTGACAAACTGTGAAAGTATGCCAGTTTGAACTATAACGAACATTCCGGAACATGACCATAAGTTAAACACACCTTAAATATCCTTTATATAGCTTAGAAATAGGCTTTGAGGGGTTCGGTGTGCTAAAATAAACTTTTGGGTCATTCAGGGACTAAAAACGTCAAAAAGTGCACAAGCTTGCATTCTCGCGCATAACTTACGTTCTGAATACCTCCGGACATCCAAAAATTTATGTAAGCACTAAAATATTTTATTTTAGTGTTTGGCATAAGAAAAATCCATTTGTCACGCAATTTAGATCGTTTTTCGCGCTTATGCACATTCCGTCGTAATTAAGCGAACATCGCGATCGTACGACCAAACGAACTGACATCCGGCATATTTTTGAGCATGTTTCATGTCCACAATGTTTAGGCATCCTTGTGGAGCCTTGAAAATGATTTAACGAGCCTTAAACATGTCGGAAATGGCCTTAATACGCAACGGGGACTGAAAAGGGAACATTGGAAAGTGTTTGCTGATCAGGTGGACCTTAGCGTGACACCTAGCCCCCTAGGCGTCACGCGAGGCCCCTTCTGATCAGAAAAAGTCATTTGTTTCAGCTGTTAACAGCCCTTAAACCCTCCTAAGGCCAATGCCAAGTGTCAAACTCTTGTGGTGGGGGCAAAATGAGCTACCACAACATTCCGACAAGTGTAGGGATGTGATCATTCCCTCTTCTCCAAGAAACGATCCTAACGGTGAACCGAAATCTATAAATACCCACCTCAACTTCACTCATTCCTCACAAGAATCTGATTTGAGAAGCTCTAAGTTGAAACCTTTGTTTCATACCTGAGCTACTTGAATCAAGATTAGCATTCGGGGACCCTTTGTAAGTGTTCCTTCGTTCTTTTATTGCTTTTCGAGTCCGAAAGTCAAACTTTGTTTGACTTTCTGCATTGACCAGTTTATGGTCAATGCGAAGTTCGTTTGAACTTTGCAACGTGAGCGTAATCACGATGGTTATAGTCCCTTGTGACTATGCCTACTGATTACCACGTTGTCTAGGGTCGTAAGGGTAAGCGATCTAATAAATCGCTTATACCTTCGAACCCGACCCATTTTGGTCGATCATTAGGATCCGACCAAACACATTAGGTGACCATAGTATATAGGGAATAACCTTCTGAGGTTATACCTTATGGTCGCTTCGTTTAAGTAGTTGTATGATAGGTAGTTTATATGCCTTAGGTAAATGACCAAAATGCCCTTTTTACGCCAAAATTCATTTTAAGCATATGTAACATAACTTTTGGTATCTAAACTGATTTGACAACAATATTAGACATGTTAAGGCATATGTTACTTGTCATAGGACTAGTTAAGCGGTCCGAACGCGTTTCACGCGAACGACGCGTTAAAGTAGCATAAGCTACCTAAACGGGTCGTAATGGGCCGTAAGCACTTAGGTTAGGTTTCATTTAGTATGTAGGCTTTGTTAAACCATACTACATGATTTTCCATACTCATTTGGTTTACGAGCCCTCATTCTATCCGATCCTCCGATATAGGTCCGGTTTATTAACATAGTTACCTATATTAGGTGCCGTTCGATTCCGTGATCTCTAGCATTGCTTGGTGGTTATCTTAGGACTTCTGAGCAATCTCAAGTGAGTACATAGACCCCTCTTTTACTGTTTTCCAAACTGTTTTGGGGTGAAACACATCTGCCTACTTGTTACCTTCATGCTTTCCTGTTTTCACATCATATACCTGCTATGTTCGTTAGTACATTATAGTACATGATTTCATTACATTTCATGCTATGTATGCCCATTGTGTGCGTGCTTAGTACATCGTTTTACATTACATTTCATGCTATGTGTGCCCATTGTGTGCATACTTAGTACATTGTTTACTTTACATTTCTGCTATGTATGTTAACTGATAGCATGCTAGCACATTAATTTACAAGACTTTTCTACTTTTTATGTTAACTTAGCATACTTAGTACATTGTTTTCATATGACATGTACACAACTGCTATAACATTTGGTTTGCACAAACGAGACTTATATACGTTCATTAACATTAGCTACGCCGCTCGGTAGTAAGTACTGGTACCATAGGACTTGACAAATCCCATTCCTGACATCTCGGGTTTTGTTTGGATGTAAGGAATGACTGAATCCGAAAACATTTCTTTTGATAACCTTGACTAAAAGGGTTATTCGACTGTCTCAAGGCTTGAATGTATGCGTTAACTTACCACATAAATGTTCGTATCAATGTAACATGCATTACTTTGCAAAACATAACTTTTTGATATATTCAAAATACTTTGTTTTGTACATTTCTACATTTGGATTATGTGACAATACTTTACTTACAATACATAACATTTGTTACACATTACTTGACTACTTTTGGACTTTTTAACATTTGACATGGTTTATACAAGGACTTGTTGACAATTGGTTTAAACATAGACTTTATACATTGGTGGTTTGCTTAAGTGACTTAAGTAACGAGATGTGAGTAATACGATACAAGCATGGTGGATACGCTGCTGGTACTTCCTATATATAAGTGTTTGTATTATATTACATATCATAGCGTTATTTAAATCATTCAATTTGGACTTATACATTTTACACAAGTAACACGATTTTCACAAGACTTTGGTTTACAAACAATTTACTTTATACAACTCATTTTACTTGGTTATACATTTAACCATACATTATTCTTTTATTTATACATATCATTTGATCTTACCGCTTTTTAAATGACTTACAAAACAAAACAATTTACAAGGTTCATGACTGACTTTTACTAAACAACTTTTTCTAAACTTATAAGTCATGAATCCTATTTTTTCAAACCTATGTATCTCATAGGCATTTTTATGCTGACGTACCTATTTTCACATGTGTTTTCAGGAGCTTTTGCATAGGATGATGATCGTGACACTAGGGCGGACCTGTGCCTTAGAGACATAAAATGAAGATAGACTTAGTTTAATTATGTTCTGAACTCTTTATTTCCTGTTTAAGACAATGTAACTCTTATGTTGATAAATAAAATACAACTTTGTATGCCATGGTTATGAAACAATTAATTCTGTTACAACACTCCCCGACGTTTTCCGCCACGTTTTGTATGTTATACGTGGTCGGGGTGTGACACTGAGAGACTAGGGCTGCGATTTCTTAATAGTGAAAGATTGTGCTTCACGTCGAGGAGGCATTGTCTAATAAGGAAACAAAAGAAACGAGTGAGGTTGAAAAGAAAAAGAGGTATTGAAAATACCATCAAAACACCAGAAAGGCGATCATTTGTTCATTACCTCGAACAAATAAATGACACGGAGTGACTAATCAAAGTAAATGGGTCAATATAGTGTATCGCCGAAGACATGCTCGCCTATAAGTGAACACTCACCCTGAGAGTTCCCAGGTAAGAGTGACTGGTCCGATTATGTGGATTTGTACGAACACTCTAGCCTTAGACAGAAAACTCAGGGTACAAGCACTCACTCTTCCAGTTTGCACGTGTTCACACTATTTAGACCCAAACTTTGATGAGATTTGAAAACTTAAAGGGTTCAAAACCTTATAGCAAAGGGTTCAAAACCTTACAATAAATCATCCAAGAACAGATGATTGGTTTTCAAAGCGGATTCGAAATTTGTGTTCTTGTTGTGGTTATCACCTAAGGATAGGTGACGGTATTGTTTTATGACTAAACGCAAGTAAACTCGTGTTAGGGTCCTATGAAGGTTATAGACTAGGTCAAAGCATTACTAATAACCTAACTCCCTATAACCATGAGCTCTGATACCAACTTTTCTGTCACACCCCGACCGTGTAAAACAACAAATCGCGGCGGAATCGTCGGGGAGTGTTGTAACAGAATCATTGTTTCAAAACACACGGCACGACCCGCTCGTCTAATGGACCGTAGTACGCATGTAGGTAATCGTGCGTTCTAGAGGAAGCTTTGAGTTACATTGGATACAAGGAACGCAAAACAGTGAGTTCATGTTCCCCTTTTTCTTTAAACTGTTTTGTTTATTTACTTCGGGGGTGAAATACATGTTACAAAAGGATTACATACAATACCATTGGTATGGTTAGCCTAGGAAAGAACCATAGATCATGTGCGGATACTTGAGACCATTAATCCTCGTATAAGGACCGAGGGATGTCACACCCCGACCGCGTAAAACAACTAATCACGGCGGAATCGTCGGGGAGTGTTGTAACAGAATCATTGTTTCAAAACACATGGAAATTGAAGTTTCGTTTTATTTAAACATTGAATATTTACATCGTCAGGAAATCTAAGTAAACAATTTAAACATAGTCTATCATTGTTATTAAGTAACTAAGGCCTCGTCCAGTCCTATGTGAGCATGCATCCTAGCAATCAACATCATTCAACAACACCTGAAACATATGTGAAAACAAAGTCAGCAAAGAAATGCTGGCGAGTACATAGGTTTTATAAGAGTATCGGATTCATGGCTAGTTTACATGTTGCAATACTTAATTAAAAACCTTGTTTTGAAAAGTGTAGTATTGCGACATAATTAACCAACTCAACTCAAGTTGGTTATAATTTGTAAAATCTCGTAGCCATGATTCTTAACTCGAAAACATTTTGTTTTAGAAAAACAATTTGTAAAACATCTCGTATTAAATTGTTAATAAAACTTGTTAATAAATCTCGTTAATAAAACTCATATGGTTTATATTACTTCGAAAACCTCGTTTGTGTGACATCGTTTCAAAATCGTTTACCCAAGTGAACTAAATAACGCCATGGTATGTAATATGATGAAAACACTTATATATAGGAAGTACCAGCGGCGTATCCACCATGCTTTCATCACATTACACCCGTCCCGCTATCTAAACACTAACCGAAAACCAATCGTTTAATTCGTTAAAAATCGCTTTAGTCGTTTAAATCATTCTCGTCTTAAATCGTGAAAACTACTTTTGATTGTCTCGCTAATAACATCCAAACCTTCGTGACTCGACTATCTCGCCTATCGCTTCTCGCATTAATAGACCACCAAAGGGTAATTTAACAATCACAGATTCAGTCGTTACCCACCTAACCCACACATAACCATGGGTGCAGTTTGATAACAGGATTTGTCAGATCCTATGGTACCATAACCTAATACTGGTCGGTTCGGCCAAAACTAATGGATATTATTCGTTATGTAAATACAACCAACAAGTTTGTTTACTATATCGAAATCGTTATTAATTTAATATAAACCATTTTAATCGTTTTTAAAACCATTGTTATAATATCGAAAATCGTTTTGAAAACCATCGTTAAAACCTCGAAAACATTTAGCACATATGAATCACCCCAAAACAATTGAAAACAGTAAAATAGGGGAACTATGTACTCACCTGAGAATGCTTAGAGGTCTTGAACAACAACCAAGCAAAGCTAGAGGGAGCATGGAATCAATCGGCAACCTAATAACTATATAATTAAACCGGACCTAAGTCGGAAGATTGGATAGGATGAGGTTTTGTAAACCAAATGAGTATTGGAACTCATATGACATGGTTTAACAAGGTCTACATCCTAAATCGGAACCTAACCTTAGTGCTCTCGACCCATTGTGACCCATTAAGGTAGCTTAAGCTACTTTAACGTGTCGTTCGCGCAAAAGCGCGTTCGAGACGTCTAACTAGTCCTATGACAAGTGTTATATGCCTAAACATGTTTAAATATGTTTCATAATCAGTTACGTGACAAAAGTTTGTGTTACATATGCTTAATTACCAATTATGCATGAAAAGGGCATTTTGGTCATTTACCTAAGGCATATAAACTACCTATCATACAACTAATTAAACCTAAGTGACCATAAGGTATAACCTTAAAAGGTTATTCCCTATGCAACTATGGTCACTAAACATGTTTGGTCGGATCCTAATGATCGACCAAACGGGTCGTGTTCGAAAGTCTAAGCGGGTGTTTAGTCCGCTCGACTTACGACTCTACACAAGCACTAATCTAAAAAGTGACGAGCTAAACATGCTAGAACATGTTTAGTTAAGTTAGAACACAGGTTTTGATATCAAAACAAACGGTTTTGATACCCTAGAGTAGTTTGGTTACAAAATACGCGAGAATACACATTCTGGCCGAAACTACAACTCGTCACTGAGCCTAGATAACGTGGTAATCAGTAGGTATAGTCACTAGGGACTATAACCATCGTGATTACGCTCACGTTATGAAGTTCAAACGAACTTCTCGTTGACCTACTCGTGGTCAAAGCTGAAAGTCAAACACTGTTTGACTTTCAAGCTAGGAAAGCAATAAAAGAATGAAAGAGGACTTACAAAGGGTCCAAATAGATTTGATTCCAAGTTTTCTCAGGTAGGTAGTGAATAATCACAACCACTTAGAGAAATATCAGATCAAATGTGCAGAAAATGGAATGAGGGCCATGCTATATATAGTTTTCGCAAAACCGTTAGGATCATTTCTTGGTAAAGAGGGAATGATCTTGGCCTTTCAAGTGTTAGAGAATGATTGGGGGTCTTGTTCTCCACACAAACCAGCCCATAGCATGAAAAACCATGGATCAAAACCATTGGAACAAGAGGAAATGACCAGATTCAATGTTTCTGCAACTCTGATGTGCTGGGCACTTCTTACGGACCGTAAGGGACCTGCAGACCAGCAACTTTCAAAAATGACAGATTTAGCCCCTGAAGCCCCAAACTTGGTTTTCGATGCATTTTTGACACGTTTAAGCCTCGTTAACTCCATTTCAAAGCTTTAAAATGAAGTTAAAGTATAGGGAACTTAAAATGTGCTAAAAAATATCTCGGATGTCGGCTCGTTTGGTCGTACGGTTGCGTTGTTCGGTTAATTACGACGAGAGTCGTAACGAACGCAAAAACGATCCAAATTAAGCGATGAATGGATTTTTCTTATGCCAAACACTAAAATAAAATATTTTAATGCTTACATAAATTTTTGGATGTCCGGATATATTCAGAACGTGAGATATGTGCGAAAATGCAAACTTGTGCACTTTTTGACGCTTTTAGTCCCTGAATGACCAAAAAGTTTATTTTAGCACACCGAACCCCTCAAAGCCTATTTCTAAGCTATGTAAAGGATATTTAGGGTATTTTTAACTTATGGTCATGTTCCGGAATGTTTGTTACAGTACAAATCGGCATACTTTCGCAGTTTGTCAAAATTAGTCCCTGTAAGCGAATAAACTTGATTTTGCCACACCAAACCCTCCAAAACTTATTTCTAAGTTATGTAAAGGTTATTTAAGGTATGTTAAGCCTATATCATTGTCCTGGTGTGTTTGTTGCATTAAACTGGTTATATTTACGCATCAGTGCGCGTATAACCTTCCAGAAAGCGATTTAGAGCCCGAAATCGAACAAGAGTTGATATGTGCAAATGATACACATATTTATACAAATCCCAAGTATGAAACACAACATTTAATTGATTTGGTATTTGTTCAATGGCCATGGTGGCACAGATGTCACAAGGGACAGTAGTTATAGATCTATTTGGGTGTAGCGAGCCCCATCCATGAGTCCGCCGAATGGGCCATGTGGTGACTATGTCTTACAGCCGGAAGCCCGGTACAAAGTATGCTAGGTTTGAGTCTTCCTGCACCATGTCACGTATATTAATGTATTAGCTACACATTAATTGATCTGTTTCCTTGTTGCTTTCATACCGGGACTTACAAACTTACATACATACTTACAACGATTTCAAAGGTTTATACATACACTCAAACGAACACATGAACTCGCTCAACTTTTGTTGATGTTTTCAAACTACATGGGTTTCAGGGAATTTGTAAGTGGATCTGGCGGGCGTTGGAAGTTTTTATGCTGTGTTAGAAATAAAGATGTCATCCATGGTCTTTGAGTTTGGTCAGTGTGTATTATTCCTGGACGAGACACGTCTTCCAAACCTTGGTTTTATTCAATATCTTTTGACGAGTCCTTAATGAACTCATACACAATTTGTACGGTTTGTAAAACTTGAATTTGAAGTCTACGTTTTAAAACAATGTTGTTATGTTTTGAACTTATTTAATGGATGATAAACCTATGGTTTTATCATATAGTTGATGTTATGATTGAATGCAAAGATATTAAGAAAGTCACACCAATAACCACGCTTCCGCAAAAGTCAGGGTGTGACAGCTTGGTATCAGAGCTTCGATCATAGCGAACTAGGATTCTTTCTCGAGTCTAGACTACGATCATTAGGGCTCTCACAAAAAATTTTTTACGAACACGTTTTCATTGCATACACGAAACGCCCAGATCCAGGAAACAAACATTTTTACAATAAAAGACACAAATCACATTTCAAAGAATTCGTTTATAATTCAGTCTGAGAGACTGGGGAGTTAGTCTGAGAGACTAGCTGGGTAGTCTGAGAGACTGGGAAGGTCAGTCTGAGAGACTGGGTAGTTAGTCTGAGAGACTAGTTGGGACAGTTTGAGAAACTGGGTAGTTAAGTCTGAGAGGCTGGGTGTTTTAGTCTGAGAGACTGGGTGGTTCAGTCTGAGAGACTGAGTGTTTAGTCTGAGAGACTGGGTGTTTCAGTCTGAGAGACTGGGTGTTTAGTCTGAGAGACTAGGTGTTTCAGTCTGAGAGACTGGGTGTTTAGTCTGAGAGACTGGGTGTTTAGTCTGGGAGACTGGGTGTTTAGTCTGGGAGAATGGTTGGTTAGTCTGGGAGACTAGGTGTGTTAGTCTGGGAGACTAGGAAGGATAGAAAGTTTCATGAAGAATAATGTGAATACATGATTACATGATAAGTTACCCTTGTTTGCATACACTAATTGTTAGTGATTACTATGGATATACATGCTATGACTATTATGTACCGGCACACATGTTACTTTATTTAGAAAGCGAGTTATCAGACAATGATAACCCCATGGCCACCGCCCCAGATAATGAGATTGCACCTGCACCGGAGATGTTTACGTCAGGCACTGAGAGTGACCCTGACATGCTGACCAAGGGCGAGGAAGACTTTCAACCGTTCGTGCTACCAGACTTTGGTGACGATTTACCCTTGCCGATGGCTTCCTTGACGAGGATGTTTTGTCATCCTAGTTTCAGTCCATGACCACCTCATCACTGGTCATCTCGATAGTGAGCACACCATGGCCCTGATCCTCGATAATGCGTCTCCCGTGGACATTCCTTTCAAAGGTGGGCTACTCGACGAGTAGTTGATGATGACGTTGACATGTTTATTGATGGTCCTCCTGATGATGCCCATGATGATGGAAAGATAGACGAGAACGTTGTTACTAATTTCACTTCTTGAGACCCCTATTATCAAGCTATCCTCTGATCCTAGTATACACTCGATTTCAGACTCCTTTGAGTCTGTGACATCTGCAGCCTTACAGACGACCGGATTGCAGCCTTTTACTACTAACTCAGACAATGACGCCGCTATGACTGCTGCACCGTCACCTGCTCGAGATGCCACACCTTTACACGACCCAGACCCTGCTCCTGAGCCAGCTCCTGTACCTTTTGGGTCAGCTTGATATGGAACCTACTGGTTCTGCACCCTTGCTTGATCATAACCCTGTTTCTTTTGATCTACCAGACATTGCACCCCTTATACCTGACCCAGTACCTGCACCTGATGATCTCCTTATTGGTTGAGACGTTTGTTCCTGCACCTTCACCCGCTGATGTTGCTCCTATGGAGACCGACGTCCATTGCACCGGCATGCCTATCGCTCTCTTTCAGGACATACCTGCACCCCTGAAAGGTACTCCAGGTCAGCACCCGCATGACGATCCTTTTGCTACAGCAGCATTTTCCCCGACCTCACAGACCGCACCGTTTGCTACTTTCACCTCTACACCGCTGGACGAGCCATTTCGATGGTTCCTATCATACACTATGCTGATATTAGACCCTTACATTATGGAGGCTACACACGGGATGAATTGCTTCTATAACATCAGCTACAGTTTGAGGATATGAGTCACAGAATGTTGGAGCTTGAGCTGACACCATGCCCTTCACCCTGTCTATTGCCAGTATACTTTGATCCTCCACGTTTATCAAAGATTCCTTTTGCGCTCTCACCTGCTGCTATTACACCTTTTCCCCCAGGTTTTTGATGCTCGTTTCTTTACTGTCGAGCGGCAGATCAGTTAATTACTTTGATGTATATATACAAGCTCGAGGGGGAGTTCACGCATGTTAGCAGTTTACTTTTCTTTCTTCCTCCACCTCAGTCACCAGTATAGTTGGTTTCTGGATTATGCGGATTGCATTACAATTGGGTAAAGACACTAATGATAAGCCGAGATTGTGGAGACTTTTGAAGACCACTTCTGACTACGTAATTTTGATACACTGATATACTTATTGGACAAGGGTAGGGTGACCCTGTGTCTCTTTTGATGTGATACATTTTGTATGACAATGCAATCGTGGTCGGATAATAATGAGAGCCCAATCATCATTAAACATGCGACAATACTTTATGGCCAATAACCAATGAAAGCTAGTCGCTATGTCTTCATTAAGCACGTTGTTGATCTATATGTGTGTGTGCTATAATTATAATGCTACGTGCTTGCTTGCTATGCTCTCATTAAACATAGTTCCCGAATTACTTGGTTAGGCTATGATTATGCTATTGCTTGATTGGTTGATCTGATAATCTATTATGTGTATGTACGTATGACCTCTAAAACAACTATATGTACTCCCTGAACAAATGAGACCTGACCTAACCAATCTTCTTCTTAGAAGATGTCGATACAAGGGAACGTCGATACCAACAACCCTCTGCCGACGACAGCGGCAGAACTACAAGAGTGCATCTCACAGGCCATTGCACAGCACGAGGCCCTTCGCTCCGAACGCGGCGGAGGTACCCCAGGAAATAACCCACCCAACGGTTGCACCTACAAGCAGTTCTTGAACCACAAACCTCAAGAATTCGATGGCACTGGGGGTGCCATAGCTTTTGTGCGTTGGGTTGAGAAGACGAATTATGTTTTGCGATTAAGTAAATGCGCCTCAGAACATCAGGTCACGTACATCGCTGGACTATTTCTAGATGGGGCTCTGCCATGGTGGAACCTTCAGGTTCAGACAATAGGCGAGACTGCTGCGTATGCTTTGACGTGGGACGAACTGAAAGAACTGATGCGTAAGAGATATTGCTCGAGGGCGGAAGTCCTGAAGTTGGAAACTGAATTGTGGAACTTGAAAATGGAAGGTTCCAAGATAACTGAGTATGTGCAGATATTTCACGATTTATCACAAGTTGCTTCGCGTCTGGTGGAACCAGAGTTTAAGAGAATCGAACGCTTCATTGGGGGATTGACACCTCAGATTTTAAGCCTGGTGACAACATCGAAACCCTCGACGATCACTGAGGCTATCGACTTAAGTGTGGCGCTCACTGAAGAAGTGGATAGACTAGGGAAATTTTCCACTTCGGGAGAGAAAGAGGAGACTCCTGTAGAGCCATCTGGAGATAACAAGAGAAAGTTTGCAAACTTCAAAAAGGGTACTCGGGTGAATAGCAAGAACAAGGCCAAAAAGGGAAAAGACTACATAGGTATCCTACCTAAGTGCGACAATTATCTACGTTACCATGTCGGGCGATGTAAATATGGAAAATGTGATAACTGTGGCAAGAGGGGGCATCCCAAGGAGACTTGTAGGCAAGGTACTGAACCTAGAAATGGAGGCCAAGATGGTAGCGAGAATTATGTAGGAAACAACAACAACGACAACGACAACGACAACTATCAAGGCAGGACGAGTGACAAACAAAAACGTGCTCAAGGTTGTCTTAACTGTGGGAGCAAAAAGCATTTTAGAAAATACTGCCCTAAGAAGAACCAGGCACAAGGATGAAAGCTCAATAGCGGAGCTAGGGAAGCACGTCAGAATCCAAACAAGGTTATCCATACGTTCCATATTAGTCAACATTATGCATCTGTGCTACTTGATATTATTATTACAAATTTTAGCTTCAGAGTTTGAAAGTGTACCTGGTTTAGTAGCAAGTAAGTTAGATAACCCGTACTCGATAGAACTAGCTAATGGGAAGCTAGTGGAAGTCAACGAAGTAATTGGAATCGGCAAGACAGAACCCGGAGAGCGTGAATTTACACTTGATCTACTGCCAGTTGAGTTGGAAAGCTTCGACAAGGTAAACTGGATGGATTGGTGGTCGAGCGATCGAGCGGAGAGTGATATCCGCATCCCGATGGCGAACGAAGAAACGATCATGACTCATGAAGCAGGATACGCCTTTACAAGTTACTAATTGCTTGAAGGCACGAAAGTTGTTACGTGAAGGATGTGTTGTTTTCTTGGCTCATACAAAGGAGCCGAAGAACCAAAACACGAAGATATCCCTATGATAAGGGAATATCCTGAAGTCTTCCCCCGAAGACTTGCCAGAATTATCTCCTCGACGACAAGTCGAATTTCGCATCGATTTGATTCCGGGCGCCGCGCCTACTGTTAATGCACCTTGGCGACTTACACCTTCGGAGATGCAAGGATTGTTAGTGCAACCTCAGTGGTTGACAGAGAAGGAAGTTAACAGACCAAGTTTCCCGCTTTGGGTAACCCCAGTTTTGCTCGTCAAGAAGAAGGACACTAGCTTTCGTACGAACATCAAACTACCTGGAGCCGAACGAGCTAACCAACAAGAGTCGGTGACTCTTGATAAGGGTTAACGAAGTACTTATTTAACTAACTATGAGGATCCGACTACTATTTCACGACTGATCGATGATCGAGTGTCATTAGCTGTGAATTCAGGAAGAAAGTATACCGGGAAATCGTGGGACAATAACTTGTTTTAAACATACACAAAAATTGTGTTTCCTACACAATGCACAAAACCGTTTTACACAGAATACGAAACTTTGAGAATCTAGAAAACATGTACTTAGGACCTTTGGGAACCCAGGTCCAAACTCGTAAAGGTTGTTTAGGAACCACACCTGTTAACTCAAGCAAACCCTATTATCCTGACATATATGCTATTTCAGTTAACCAAACAGAAAGTACTCAAATTTCTTTTGTTAAAATCGTCACTTTTGCTTCTAGCGAGTAGATGTTTGCATCTCTACTCCCCTTAATGGTAGTTGCATCGTGTTAATTTTCTTCGCTGAGAGCGAACACACATTTGCTTCGATACTTGGTCATTTCTTCATTTTAGCGAATACTCATTGTTTCATTACTTGGAAACTTATATGTTGCGCATGCACCATTTGCTACGCATGCGATTTCATTTCGAATAAACGCTTCATTAAAGTTCAAATATTAATTTGCTAAAGCTAACTATTGGTTTGCGATTCGGATAACCTACATTATTGTAATTGCTGGCTCTTTTGTTATCAAGCCAACACACTTTCTTCAGACTTATTTTCTTTCCAGTTACATTCATGGTTTACCTTCGTAACCATGCTGAGATTCCCTTGTTGATACATACGTTTATTGTCGGGTTATGCTGAAACCAAGTTTAATTGCTTGAACTTATCCATTTCGTATATTCAATTTAAGACGCTATATGATGTGTTGAGAGCATCATATTCAAATATTTTTGCAAAGGTTCTTTTGTTTCGAGTCGTAGTAGATTTGATTGATCTACGACTCCACTAAATCGTTTATGGGTTTCGATACCTTGCGGTGATACTTTCACAAAATTGAAGCTTGCGCTAACTTGGTTACGCACCTCATACACGGAGTTAATTTTCTATTTATTTGCTTTAAATCTGTTTCGTTTATCACAATTAAAGCGGTCCCAACACAGTTGTGTGTTAAGGCAATGGTACATAGATTCATTTATCTCATAGTGTACCTCCTAACGATTCTTTCATTGTCGATCGAATGCCTTGCGGTACTTATTACTTTTTTTTCATCTTCGATCAGAAATAGTGGTTCTTTGATGTTCCGTATTCAATTGGAAACTCTATAACATTGTGTAAATCAAGTTTTCAGATTGTCTCAGTACACTTTCATTTGATTCGAACACGGTGAACTTGTTCAGTCGCCACTTTTATTGAAGTATGTCATCCCGACACCTTGTGGTTTCATTACAAATTTGTAGCTTGTGCTAATCATGGTCAACCGTTTCACACAAAACTACACCTACTTTGGTTTGACTTGCCATTTAAACATTCCGAATGCAACTACGAATTAAGACAATAATACACCAGATTCGCTTGTGTTTCATTCGGTGTATTTTCGCAATTCAAGGATGTCAACACGCTATTTTATCCATGTATTGTTGAAAGTTGATAGATCATTTTCATGTTACTATCACATTCGAGTCGTTGATTTTAAATTCAGATAACGGATACCATGGTTTCTAAAAACTCATTTGACATATCGTGATCGATCGTTGAAATCCTATTGGTCAAAACTCCTCTTTTGTGAAACCCCTGTTAACTAGATTACTCTAGACTATACGTCAATACGTCTTGTATCTTTGACAATAAATCCTGAAACACATACCTTTTAACCATTGGATTCTTGTTGCTATAATGTATCCTTGGAATCACTTGATATGAATAAAGATTTGACTCGGTTTTGTGATTACCTACCTCAGTTTATTCGTATACTTACATGCATAATGAAACCCTAAGGAGTTAAGGTAGTACAAATTTCGAGGACGAAATTTTCTTAACAGGGGGAGAATGTGACAACTGTCAAATTTGCATGCATCTGTACAATTATTAAATGACGATTAGGGCTTAATGACTGTGCTGAATTACAAATGACTGCTTTCTGATTTCTGTATCATACTTACATGTGCATCACATTACATATTGTCACATCATTTTTACATGCAAACTTTAGTGACATAAATGATGCACAAAGCACGGTTAGCACAGTTAGCGGATAACTTAGAAAATGTTGACGATATTCAGTACATAGACAAACAATGTTTTGAGACCCAGTATGGGCCAGAGACAAGGTACTACACTAGTATGGTGTGTAGGGAAGTAAGTGTTGGATCTGAGTTTGGTTTTGATTGTATTTTACGTTTGAAATTAAGATGGAAATGAATGAGTTGTGCAGCGGAATTAAGATGGAAACAAACTTTGCATACAATCAAACGAGAGTATTGCTTTGATCAAACATTTTTCACAATGAACTGAAAGATTGAATTTATTTCATTTACGATTACAATTGCAATGATTGAATAGAAACTCCCCCTCAGCCAGAGCTCAGTGTTTGTTCGTGCAGAGAAGACGATGTTGCAAAGAGCTAATAGAACAGTACAAAGCACTGTTCTATTTATAGGTACTAGCAAACCACTGAGCATCTTAGCTGACGTCACCATGAAAGTGATATCTAACCTCCTAACAAACTCTAACCTCTGATCTATACAACCACTGCTATACTAACTACTGCTATTACATTTCATTACATAAAAGACACTTAAATAACTGCTGCATCCTTCCACTGCGTGAACCCGGCAGTGCTTGTCCGGATCAGCAGTACTTGACTCAAGGCAGTAGATTGAGTAGCAGAGCTTTAGTCTTTCATCAGGTCTTCTCTTGAGTAGCAGTTTGACGGTCAGTAGCTTATACGATCAGTAGATAGGAGGTCAGCAGATGTTGAAAACACTTTCAAGGGGAGAGACTTGTATGTAACATCTGCTTATTCTGGATCCACTACTCTGACCCAGTTTTGGCTTTAATTATCTGCTCCTCTGGTAGGGTTCAATCCCAACAATCTCCCCCTGGAACAGATAATGCCAAAACTCTTCATTATTGTGGAATTCTTTATTGCCTCATCAGCAGTTCCCTTATCTGACCTTTAAATTGTAGTTCAAAGTCTAGGGCATCTGTGTCATCATCATCCCTGCTAAGTGGAAGATCAAGGAGATCCTGCAAATCTTCAAGTCTCAGGCCAAGAGCTTGTTCCCTTGATATTTTCTTCACTTCTCCACCAGACCTGAGCAAAGTCAATACGTAGGTCTGTTTGTCAGTTTCCCACTTTTGTATTTTTGAGCCTGGTGGGTTTCTAGGGAGATTTTTATTTGCAGAGGTGTTTGGTGAGGCTGGCCTATTCATGACTGGCTGAGCAGTACTTGCAGATTGTTCCAATTCAAGATCTTCTTTTATCATTAATTTAATGCCCTATTTTACAACAGCATTTCCAGCTTTTAGATCTTGAATTATTTCAGCACCTGACTGGTTTTGACTCCTTCTTTTGTAGATGGCAGCACCAGCTGGAGCAGTGGTTCTTTTGACTTGCAACTTTGGTGGTCTTTTTGAGACCTCTGCTTTGGAGTAGTCAGGATTTTGTGGAACTTTTGGATCTTTCTTTCTAAGTTCCTCTAACCTTTTGTAGGTAGCCCTGACCCTATCTTCTCCCCACTTTGTCACTGAATTCTTTGACCCATAATCAGCTGCTATCAGCTCCTCTTTCATTCTCTTCAACTCTAATGCCTTATCAGGTTCAAACCGTTTGAACTTTTCAGGAGGAGTCTGCTTGAACTTATCAAGCTCAGGAATGGTCCAGTTTTTGTACATGTGTTTCTCCCCCTTGTATTTCTTGTAGGTCATGATGTTCTCAATGTAGTCTTTTCTCAAGGACTCATCTGCCCTTTCTGAGATTTGCTGACATACATTTTTGGCAAATTGCTCCATAGCTCTGACCTGTGTGAGTAGAAACTGATAGTTTTGCTGAAATTCCCTATCAGATTTCCCTTGTTTATTTTTTATTGCAATATCCTCTGCTTGTTTGGCCTTTAGTTTCAAATATTCTTCAATATTGTTAGGCCTGGGATATCCTTCAACTGATGGCAAACTCCTTTTAGCTGGGTCATCCTCATAGTAAAAGGATTTGATTTCTTCCCTAACTGCAATGAGTTCCAGAGGAAATGAGACACCAGCAGGAGGTAATGGCTTTAGAATTTGAGCTGAAGAGAGAGGTATGGGTTTTGGAATGGTGACAAGTGACAGGGATTTTGAAGATGTTGGTGGTGGTGAATAGTCATCATCTTCAAGGATTAGCCTTCTCCTTTTTGTTTGAGGAGGGACTGATGATGTTTTGGATGGAACAGTGGTGGTAGATTGGGTGGCAGTGGTTTGTGATTGACTAACAGTTGTTGAAACAACTGGTGTTTCAACCACTGTTGTCATTACAGCAGATGTTGTAACATCTGTTGTCTTCTGCTTTTTAGCAGGAGAAAGTGGTGGTGAGGTTGTTTTTGGTGGTGATGGTGGTAAAGCAGTGGCTGTGGTGTGTGTTGAAGTGATAACAGATGTTGAAACCTCTGAAGTACCAGCAGTAGTTGATACAGTAGGAGTTACAACAGTTGTTTGGGTGGAAGTTTGATGCTGATGGCTTTTGGATGGTGGTTTTGGAATGTGCTTTGGAATTCTGGATGGGATGGACTTAGGTTTTTTTTTTGTCTTAGGATTTTTAGAATCCTTTGACCCAGAACAACCCTGCGCATACAGTTCCATGAAAGCTCTTTTCTCCTCATTCCATCGTGAAATATCCTTTGCCATTCTATCTCTTTTTACACTTGCTACTCCTTCATCAAGTGCTTCTTGAGTAGCATCAACCTTTTTACTACCATCTGGCACATGAATTTTTCTAGTCATAGCATCCCTTTCAGGTTCAATGTACAGACCATCATCTATTCCCTTTTTCTTCCACTCCTGAATTTTCTCCCCCTTTTTGGCATTATCTTCTGGAAGTTGATCAATGAAGAGTACTGGTGGAGGAACAGTGCCAGTGGTTTCCAATAACTGGGCCTTGATTGCCTTAATATCTGCTTGAGTGTTCTTGTACCTAGACTCCATTATGTTTCTCAGCTTTTTGACATGTACTTCATGTTGCTGATCAGCCATTTCTTTTTGTTGTTGGAGAAAAGGTTGGAAGAGGTTCCAGAGCTCATTTGTAGCAGATGCTTGTGGTGGAGCAGGTGCATGAGGTGGAACAACAGTGGATTGCATCTTTTGTGTTTTCAACACCTGTTATAGCATATTTTTAAGATCTGCAACAGATGTATCCAATTTTTCAATTCGTTCCGTCAAATCCTGATATTTTAAATCATCACCCAATTTAATGGGATCATCTGATTTCCCACTAACAGTGGTTTTATCAGTGGTTGAGGTAGGGAGTGTACTCCAAACACTAACCACTGATGCCCCTTTTTCTTGGTACTGGGGTCTTCTTCCTTCAACACTTGACAACCGTTTGATGTTGCCAGTGGGAAAAATAAATCCACTGGTGGTTGGCATAGGTGCTATGTAAGGAATTGCCTCCAAGGAAGTCTTATTAATGTAACCACTGTCCAACTGTAAACCAGTGGGTTCAACAGTTGTAGTGGCTGCTTCACTTGGATTACCACCAAGAGTTACTTGTAACTCAAGGGGTGTAACCTCCTCATGTTGTGTTGGTGGGTTAGCAAGGATTGATACATCAGACCCAGTCATTTGTTGAGGTATATTCTCATTAATAGGTGATTGAGAAGGACTGGTTAGTGCCTGGTTCAAATCAATTGCATCCAACAGAAGTTTAGTGGGTGTGGGAATTGTGGATGTGATGTTTGGTGTAGAAAGAGGATTTGCCCCGGGAATTGAGCTGTGGATGATGGAAACAAATGCTTCCAGAGCATCATGATGTGGTGTCCCAATTTGTACAACCTGTTCTTTTTGTGAAGAAGCAGGAGGGGTTTCGGCTATGGGTTGAGATATTTGTACCAACTGTTGTGAGGAAGTAGCAGCAGTGGTTTCTTGTGACTTTTGTGCTGTCACTGGCAGTAGCTCTGGTATCTCATCCTCCAGAGATGCCTTTTTGATGGGTTTGGGGGGTTTTTGTGTTTTTCTTTTTGTTGGCTTTTTGGTGATTTTAGGTGTGGGTTTCAAAGTAGTTGTTGTGCCACTTTGATCACCTTGAGCAGTGGGCTCAGCAGCAGATACCTGAGGAGCAGTGGTAGCTGCTAAATTCTGCTCAAGCACCTCTGCTTGTGTTTTGCAAGGTGTTAACATTCTTGTAAAAGTTTCAGCAGTTAAGCTGTGCATTTGAAAATATTCACCTTGGTTTATTGCAGCAATATCATCCTTACTGAATTTCTTTTCAAAATAATAACTTAAAAACCTTGGAAACAGTAAGAATGATTTTGTTTCAACATTGTTAACTAGATCATTAAAGATTTCCCGAGAAAAATTAAAATTTTCATCTTGAAGAATAGCATATCCCAGATTTTGAATCTTTAATGGTATTTCATTAAAAGAAGTGGTTTTGTTTGAAACACACATTAGGAGGGTATGGAATAAAAACCTTGTTGCAGAAGGAAAGAAACCTTTTTGTAAGGTAGCTTTCTTCATCATTGTGTCTGCATACCCTCTCTCAATGAAGTCAATTTTTAACTCGTTTTTAGGGAAAGAAGTTTTACCTTGCTGATCCTCGAGTTTAAAGACTTCTGATATCGATTGTGGCGTGATTTGAACAGCTTTACCCTTTAAAGAGGAGTTAATGGCTACCACAGTTTCACCTTGTTTGTCAAGGGTTGCGTTTTTCCAAAACTCTCGTTGGGTTGCTAAGTAAATTGGTGCATCGGCTGTTAACAAAGTTTTGTACTTTGATTTAGCCATTTTGGCGATGATGGAGTCGAAAGCATCTGTGGTGCCGGGTTTTGTGAGAAGACCCAGAAGATTGTGAGATGGTTTGTGTGGGATTTCAGTGGTATTGACCTTTTGAGAGGCCGCTTTCGACGATGATTTGGAAGTGAGTTTTGCAGATGGCTTCGATTTAGTCATTTTGGAGATGATGATCGAAGAAATTTTTGAAGGAATGTGAAGAAAAACTGCTTTGAGAAGAGAATTTTTGAGAATTCAATTTGACAGTAAAACCCTGTTTTTGGTGTGAAGTGGGGGTTTTATAGAGGAAAAAGTGAAGGCTGACGCGGCAGCGGTTACAAAAGTACTTACCACTATGTACTGCCCACATGCCAAACTCTGAAGAAATGAAGGACAATACTTTTATGAAAGTTACTGATGAAGGCAGTGGTTACAACGGTAAAATGGAAGCAGTGGATGATTTTCACTATCAGTGGATAGCATATCAGTGGATAAGACACTGCTTTTGAACAACAGAGTTTATCAAGGAAATAAGTGGACAGAGGATGGCTTTCAGCAGTGGACAAACTTTGAAGTAGAGCAGACTTTTGAACAATCAGTGGTTATGGCAGACTTTTAAGGATTTTAATGAAAATTTCATTTTTAGCTATTTTTAAGGATGGATTTTTGATTTTCTGAAAATATTTTAATGCTTTTATTCATAGAAAAACAATATTTTGCTTGTTATTCCATGTTTAGCATGCCAATTCTAGAGACCAAGCTTTCAAAGGTAGCAGTGTCTAATGCTTTTGTGAGCACATCTGCCAGCTGGTCTTTAGTTGGAACATGATGCAGAGAAATCAAACCTTTTTCATAGCAATCCCTCACAAAGTGATGTCTGATGTCGATATGTTTGGTGGTTGAATGGGAAACTGGATTTTTGATGATATTTTCTGCTGCCTGGCTATCCAACATAAGTGGTGTCTTTAAGGCAGTGATACCAAAATCCAGCAGCTGATTTTGAAGCCACATGAGTTGGGCTGTACAGCTTGCAGCAGCAATGTATTCAGCTTCAGCAGTGGATGTTGAAACAGCTGCTTGCTTTTTGCTTTGCCATGAAACTAAGCAATCACCTAGAAACTGGCACCCTCCTGATGTGGACTTCCTTGTGGTGTTACATCCAGCAAAGTCACTGTCTGAAAATCCTGAAAGCTTGATATTCCCATTAGCTGGATACCAGATACCAAGTGTGGGAGCACTTTTTATGTATCTGAATATCCTTTTTACAGCAATAAGGTTGGATTTTCTAGGGGCTGATTGACTTCTTGCACAAACACATGTTGCAAACATGATGTCTGGCCTAGATGTAGTTAGGTACAATAAAGACCCAATCATGCTTCTATATAGAGTTTGGTCAATCAGCTCATCCTTTTCATCAGACATGACAAGCTTATTTGTTGCCATGGGTGTGCTGCATGGTTTACAATCATTCATATCAAATTTGTTTAAAAGTTCTTTTGCATATTTGCTTTGATGAATGAAAGTACCATTTTGCATTTGCTGAACTTGGAGACCAAGAAAGCATTGCAGCTCACCCATTGCACTCATTTCAAACTCAGCAGTCATGAGTTCCCTAAACTCTTCACACATTTTGTTGCATGTACTTCCAAAAATAATGTCATCCACATAAATTTGGACAATCATTAAATCCTTTCCTCTCCATTTTAGAAACAGTGTTTTATCAATGGTACCTCTTTTGAAACCATTTGAGAGTAGAAAGGTGGAAAGAGTTTCATACCAGGCCCTTGGTGCTTGTTTCAGGCCATACAGGGCTTTGTTCAGCCTGTAGACATGATCTGGATAAAATGGAACCTCAAAACCTGGAGGTTGACAGACATACACCTCTTCTTGAATTGTACCATAGAGGAAAGCACTTTTGATATCCATTTGAAACACCTTCATGTTGTGGTTGACAGCAAAGGCCAGGAACAGTCTAATGGCTTCCAATCTTGCAACAGGGGCGAATGTTTCATCATAATCAATCCCCTCTTCCTGTCTGTAACCTTGAACCACAAGCCTGGCTTTATTCTTGACAACAATACCCCTTTCATCAGTTTTGTTTTTGAAGACCCACTTTGTGCCAATGGGACTAACCTCTTCTGGCAGTGGTACAAGCTCCCATACTTGTTGTCTTTTAAACTGTTGGAGCTCCTCTTGCATGGCTTCTACCCAGCTGTTGTCTTTCAGTGCCTCTTGGTACTTGACTGGCTGATGGAGTGATAGAAAACCAGCAAAAAGACAAATGTTTTGGGTTTGGCTTCTTGTGAGCACCCCTTCATTGATGTTGCCAATAATTTGATCAGGTGGATGAGATCTCAAGTAGATTAAATCTCCTTGGAATGGAATGATGGCATTTGTTGGTGAAGGCTGCAAATGTGTATCATCTGAGCTAACCACTGCTGGGGACTTTGATGATCCAGCAGTGGCTTCAAAAGGTGGTGGAATAGGAGGTAATGAAGTGGACACATGCTGACTTTTATCCACTGTTTGGGGACTTTTGTCAGCAGTGTTTGAGGATGTGGAAGCAGTGGTTGATGGGCTACTTTGGTCAACAACTGTTGAGGTAGCAGTGGTTGAGCTTTGACAACTGTTTTGAACATCTGATGCTCTTCCCATTTTGGCAGACCTTTGAGGGATGATGATTTCATACCCATAGTCTGGTGTTGAATCCTCTGATGGACCTGCACTGTTAGTCTTGACAGCGGTATTTTCAAAAGTGAATTTATCAAGATCAAACAGATCTGCAGGATTTGCTGGAATTTTCATTGATGAAAGTTCATTGAACTTTACATTCAAAGTCTCCTCCACTGCCTTGGTCCGTGTATTAAACACTTTGTAGGCCTTGGCAGTGGTTGAGTACCCCAGATGATAACCACAATCAATTTTGGCTGCAAATTTTGAAATGGAATCTTTTAAGTTCAAAATAAAGCATGGGCAACCAAATACCTTGAAATATGAGATCAGTGGTTTGATTTTATACAAAATTTCATAAGCAGTCTTTTTGTGCCTGGGGTTTATTAAAACTCTGTTCTGGACATAGCAAGCAGTGTTTACTGCCTCTGCCCAGAAAGTTAATGGCAAACCTGAATCAGCAAGTATGGTTCTGGCAGCCTCAATCAATGTTCTGTTCTTTCTTTCAACTACCCCATTTTGCTCTGGTGTTCTAGGGATGCTGTACTGCCTTACAATCCCTTTCTTCACACAGAAGGCATCCAACTCCTTATTTTTAAATTCTGTGCCATTGTCACTCCTGAAGCTTTTCACTGGAAGGTCAAATTGCTTTTCAACCTGTGTAACAAAGTCTTGCAAAATGCCCGCAGTCTCATCTTTTGAGTGTAAAAAGAAAGTCCATGTAAACCTAGAAAAGTCATCAACAATAACCAAACAATATCTCTTCTTTTTGAGACTTATGACTTGAACTGGGCCAAACAAATCCGTGTGTAGCATTTGCAAACACTGGGTTGTTTTGGACTCTTCAATGGACTTATAAGAACTTTTATGCTGTTTTCCTTTTAAACAGGAATTGCAATGTTCAGGACATGAAAACAATTTTTGTGGTAGGCCTCTTACCAAACCATTTTTTTTGAAATTTCAGTGATTGTCTTAAGATTTGTGTGCCCCAGCCTTCTGTGCCAAAGTTCTGTCTCTTTGTTAGAGGCAGCTGAGAACAGACAGGCATCAGCTCTAGGACACTCTTTTGACATATCAACAACATAAACATTGCCACTTCTTTGAGCAACAAGTTTTGTTTGACCAGTTTTTATTATTGCTTCAATCTTTTTGACCATTTCTGGTCCAACTATCCTACAACACTCCTTTGTGAAGAATGACCCATACCCCTTGTCACTCATTTGTGAAACACTCAGGAGGTTGAATTTCAGACTGTCTATCAGATTGACATTTTCAAATTTTACATTTCCAGATTGTACTGTACCAGACCCCAGAACTTTCCCTTTACTGTTATTCCCAAAGGATATATCACCCCCTCCATGAATTTTGAAATCTTTGAGTAGGGCTTTACATCCAGTCATGTGCCTGGAGCCTCCACTATCAACATACCAAAGGCTATCTAAACAGGCAGAAGCTCCCTGCACATGAAGTAAAAGGATTAGTTCATTAGGGTTTCCAAAGCCAATAAGGCTTTGGATGGGGTCTCAACAGTGTCTGGGATGGATGCACATTGATGGACAGTGGTTAGGTCAGAGGTTTGGACAGTTTTAGTACTGTTTCTTGCTAACCACTGTTGGGGGTCTTGACCAATCACCTGTTGGTATCCAAAAGGATGCCTGTTCACTTTAGGTTTAGAGGGCCTTTTGTAGGCCTCATAAACGTGTGGAATCCTTTGGTAAGACTATTTTTCCTTGCCTTTTCTGAACTGATTGGCAGGGGGTGCATCAGTAACCTGAACATCTCTGTTGACAGATGTTTGGTTCAGCTGTTTTGTGACAGCTGTTTGAACTGGCACAAACAGTGGTTGGTTCTTGGTGAATTTGACAGATGATGTTGATGGACTCAAGGATGTTTTAGCAGTCTACTCATTCTTTTTCACATCAAAGTTTTTGAGATACACACATGCTTGAGTTTTGTGGTTTGTTTTTCCACAAACAATGCAACTTTCAGCTGAAACAATGACACTTGTTTTGTTCAAATCATAAGCTTTTAAATGGAAACAGTCTTTTGTTAGATGATTCCTTTTCTCATAGAATTCACAAAAACAAGTTATTGATCTTTTCTTTCTTCTTTCTATTTTCGGACTCCTTTGCAGCATAGGTTTTAACCTCTGTTGGGATGTTCTTGAGAGGAATGACTTTAGCTTTTGGAGCTTTAACACCACCAGTTGATGTAAAGTCCATAGGCTTGAAATTTTCAAGAATATCACACTCATCAGACCATTTTGGTTTAAACTGATAATTTTCAAGCTCCTCAAAAGTAGAGGATCCCTTTGACACCCCAGGAAAACCAGTAAACTACACAACACAACTAGCTTCCTCAGTAACCACGTGCTAAATTTCGGGATGAAATTTCTTTCAAGTTGGGGATAATGTGACAACCCGAGTTTTCAAGGTCTCTATCCGTTTTAACCTCGTATTTATTTGCAAGTGTGTTTTATAAAGACTTGATGTGCAATACATGCGTTGAGTAAATGATTGTATACATGATATGTGTATGAATGTTATGTATATATATTGTTTGGATTATTGGATTTTATAATTGAAATCAAATGTGGAGTTCTTGCCGAAAACTCCCTCAGGCGAAAACACCCCAATGTCCGAAAACACCTTAGTGTTTTCGTCCATTGCTAACAGCCGAAAACCAAATGGGCTTTAGGCCCAGTAGTGAATCACTTAGATATACATTCTGATCACAACCTTTACGAGGAGTTATATTCGACAAACCCTAGACACCTATCGCTCTCTCTCTCTCGTTTTTCTTTGAAACCCGACGGCTGCCCTTCCATTGTTCGAAGCCAGATCTCTGGTTGATCATTCTGAGTCGGTTAGTGACTTTCACAATTAGTTGTTTCAGATCAGATTATATTGTTATGTTGTTGCTTGTGTTCATGAAAGAACTGGATATGATCGATCAGTTATGTAACTGTATGCGAAACATGATAGGGTTGAGTGATTTGTCTTGTATGATATGAATGTGGTCAGGATTCGAAAACAGATTAACATGCCGATAGTGTTGATTATTTGATATGATTATGTTAATTGACTGGATGATATACGTATATATGCTTAATGGTTGTAAAATTGTGAAAACCCTAGACATAATGATTGTGGATATTTATTGTCTCTGAAGATGCACATGATCTTATGAATGCACATGAGCTCACTGATGATACATACGGTTTGCATGTGATTCAACCTAACATTAGTCAAAGCCCACCCAAACTAATTGGTCCAATAATCTATTGAGGTGGTTAAAGTTGTCGGCCATGATTAAATAAGTAATTGGATTTTTCGTGTATTGCATGTTATGTTGAGATTGAATTCTGATGGATATGTGATCAGATATTACGTGAGTAGAAGTTTAATGGTTCTGTTATGATAACATATTGATTTCAAATTGATGTTTTATAAACTGTTATGTTTGAGCGATTCTTGTTGAAGCCGTGGAAGTTGTTAGTGATGTTTAGGGCTTCGGTGTTTGTAACTGTTAATGTTGATGATGTTGATGATATAACCGACGAAAACCAAAACCCCACCCCAACGAAATCACCTTGGGGGATTTCGGCCCAAGTGATTTCGGCTCTAAAAGGGTTTTCGCCAAAAGTTGTTTGGCAGCATCTGATTTCGTTGAAGGGTTCTAGTTGTTAACTCTGTTAACTTCATTAACCCTGTTAAACATGACAATTATGTTAAGTTGCTAATGCTGTTAAAAATGTCATTTATGTTGTGTATGTTAAGTCCGGTATGTAGGATAACTCTGTTAAACTTAATAACACTACTAAGAAATGCATGTTAACTGTGTTTAGTTGTAAACTCTGTTCGGTATGATAATACTGTTAGGTCTGTTAACCATGTTAATTATGTTAATGGATAACGAGAAGCCGATTATATGAAGCATGAACCGCATGAATCTGAGTAACTGGTTATGTGTTATATGATGCTAACTGTCTAGCACAATTAACTAAATTAGATTTACACGTAAAACCTTATAAACATAAACTGATTCGGTATACGTGCGTACTATAGGTCGTGACTGATTATTTGTGAGAGTGTATTCCTTTAGCATACCGAGCAAACCAAGGTGAGTTCACACTCTTACCAAGGCATGGGATTCCCGGGGTTGGGAATGGGATTGAATGATTACATGTACTTACATTGTTGCTAGAATACTTACCAATGTCCTCGGGTTGGGAAGGACACTTATAGATACAGCTAGACTAGTAATACATATACTACTCTTCGCACACATGCCTGGATGGCCGCGATACATGTACTAATCTTGCACACATGCCTGGGTTGGCCGCGATACATGTACTAATCTTCGCACACATGCCTGGGTTGGCCGCGATACATGTACTAATCTTCGCACACATGCCTGGGTTGGCCGCGATACATATACTAAACTTCGCAAACATGCCTGGAGGGCCGTGATACAAATATAACTAGTCTAGAATACTTGGGAGACCCCCACTAATCTTCGCACACATGCCGGGAAGGCCGCGATACAAACAAATACGATACATTGGTTACTAAACAAACATATGGTTTACGAAACGAACACTATAACTAAACAACCAACTGTGAACTCGCTCAACTAGTTGTTGACTTTCTGTTACATGCCTTGCAGGACTATAGGTACTCATGGAGCTTGCACGGGAGGCGCGGTCGTTGTGGGCACGGATTGTGGATGTTTTGATGAAAACTTTATGACTCTTTAAACTTAAGACTTGTGTTGGATTTTCATACTATGCTTCCGCTACTTATACTATGTTTTTGAATGAACACCAATTGTGTTGTGATGGATTACATTTACTTATTACTTATATGTTCAATATGATTGGTGGCTTGATCCTGGTCATGTCACGCCTCCAAGCGGTGATACTCCGCGTGTGGATTTTGGGGGTGTGACAGATTGGTATCAGAGCCATTGGTTATAGAGAACTTGGTTTTAATAAAGGAAAATGATTTTGTTAAAACCAGACTATAACCTGTACAGTGCTCTACGATCCACAACGACGCTTCGCTCCACGTGCAAGACTCAACCCTATAGGTAATACTGTTCATGTTTACATTGCCTACTTGCTAGATTCCATAGAACTTTACTCACGGTATGCTTAGATAAACGTAGCAACTGTTAATTGAAAACACTTGTGTGCTTACTCTCTTCTGTCATCGCACTTTCGCGAACCTTTCTCACTCATATTTCCTACGATGTGGAGAATCATGAGTGTACGTGTGAACCTAACTCAAGCCCAGCTGACGGCTCTTATCAACGAACTAGTTACGGTAGCACTCGCAGCCGCTCAGGCAGGAGGTATAACCTGCTGTTCCGAACGTATCCTAGGATTTTAGATCCTACTCTCATGACCCAACTCTCGCGCTTAACCCCGTATATTCTTCCTCGCGCAACAAGGTCAGAACGCTCAGCCGCCGGTATGCACATTTAAGACGTTCATGGATTGCCGATCTACTACTTTCAGCGGCACTGAAGGAGCTGTTGGACTCCTCCTCTGGTTCGAGAAGCTCGAAATCGATCTTTGAAATGTGTGAATGCCCCGAGGCTCGTAGGGAGCAAAATGCCACTGGTACTCTCGAAGGCACTGCGCTAACTTGGTGGAACGCGCAAGTTCAGATACTGGGGCTGGCGGCTGCTAATGCCACCCCATGAAGTGATACTAAGGAACTGAATCAAACGTGAATACTGTTGTCGTGATGACATCCACTAGTTGGAAGTGGAGTTCTTTAACCTGAAGATGACAGGGTCAGAGATAGAAGCGTACGCTAAACGATCCAAGGAACTGGCAGTGATATGTCCAATTATGGTGGATCCTCCCATCAAACGCATTGAGTTGTACCTCAAAGGCGTAGTACCAGAGATTCAAAGTCATGTGACTTCTGCAAACCTTGCTACCATTCAGGATGTTACTCGTCTTGCTCATCGTCCCACGGACCAGGCAGTGGAACAGAACAGACTGCCTAAGCGTGTAAGTGCTACTGCTACTACTACTACTACTGCTACACCCAGTGACAAAAAACGAAAGTGGGATGGAACCTCCAGCAAGGGTTCGACTTCGGTTCAGTCCCAGGCATAGCAGCGAAAGATTGATGACTACCAGAGCCCTGGTCAAAAATCTTCTGGTATTCAAGGGCAGGGTGGATATCAAGGAAACCTCCCGAAGTGCAACAGATGCAACAGGCACCACAGTGGTCAGTGCAACAGGGGTCGTTGCCAGAGGTGTCTCAAGATGGGTCATGAAGCTAAGGAATTGTAGGAGCTCGCGACCTGCGAATCAGAACCAACAACAACAATAATCAGGGCAACGGGAATTACGACGGCAATGATGCCAGGGGTCGAGTGTTCGTGATTGGTCAGGGTGATGCTAGGAATGACCCCAACGTTGTGATGGTTTCGACATCGTTATTAGTATGGATTGGCTACCTCAACATCGAGCAGAGATTCTTTGCAAGGAAAAGATCGTCCACATTCCTCGTGCTGGTGAAGAACCTTTAGTAATTCATGGTGACAAGGGTGGTGCTGTTGTGAGCATCATCTCCTTTCTTAAGGCCCAGAAGTGTTTGCGAAAGGGCCACACTGCTATCTTAGCACTCGTTACTGACGCATCATCGGAAGAGAAGAAGATAGAGGATATCCCAGTAGTACGTGATTTTTCTCAAGTGTTCCCTGAAGATTTACCTGGGCTACAGCCTCATCGCCAGGTCGAATTCCAGATTGAGCTAGCTCCTGGAGCACCACCCATAGCTCGAGCACCTTATCGTTTAGCTCCAACCGAACTGGAAGAACTGTCCAAACAATTACAGGAACTCTTGGAAAAGGGTTTTATTCGTCCTAGCTCTTCGCCCTGGGGAGCTCCAGTGTTATTTGTCAAGAAGAAGGACGGTACCTTCCGCATGTGCATAGATTACCGCTAACTGAACAAGGTGACCATGAAGAATCGCTATCCCCTTCCACGCATCGATGACTTATTCGACCAGTTACAAGGGTCGAGCTATTACTCGAAGATTGACCTGAGGTCAGGCTACCATCAACTGAGAGTCCGGGATGAGGACGTCTCCAAAACAGCGTTCAGAACACGCTACGACCATTACGAGTTTTTGGTCATGCCATTCGGGCTAACTAACGCACCTGCGGTTTTCATGGATCTTATGAACAGGGTGTGCAAACCTTATCCTGACAAGTTTGTTATTGTTTTCATCGATGACATCCTGATCTATTCGAAAAGTCAGGAGGAACACGAGCATCATTTATGACTTATTTTGGAACTCCTTCGAGCAGAACAGCTGTACGCCAAGTTCTCAAAATGCGACTTCAGGCTTCGTGAAGTCCACTTCCTAGGCCACGTGGCAAACAAGGATGGGATTCATGTTGATCCATCCAAGGTAGATTCGATCAAGAACTGGCCTGCACCTCGCACACCAACCGAAATACGTCAATTCTTGGGTTTGGCGGGATACTACAGAAGGTTCATCAAAGACTTCTCAAAGATTGCACAGCCGCTTACATTACTTACACAGAAAGGGGTTGCTTACCGTTGGGGTAATACAAAGGAAACAACGTTTCAGCACTTAAAGGATAGGATTTGTAGCGCACCTATCCTCTCATTGCCTGAAGGCATGGACGATTTTGTAGTCTACTGCGACGCATCCATCCAAGGTCTTGGATGTGTGTTGATGCAACGGGATAAAGTCATTGCTTATGCTTCGCGCCAACTTAAGATTCACGAACGGAATTACACTACACATGATTTAGAGCTGGGAGCTGTTGTTTTTGCGCTCAAGATATGGCGACATTACCTGTATGGCACCAAGTGCACCATCTACACCGACCACAGGAGTCTCGAGCATATCTTCAAGCAGAAAGAGTTGAACATGCGACAGCGTCGATGGGTCGAGCTACTGAACGATTACGAATGTGCTATAAAGTACCATCCGGGCAAAGCCAATGTGGTGGCCGACGCCCTCAGTCGAAAGGATACTACACCTAGGCGTGTACGAGCATTGCAACTCACAATTCAGTCTGGTCTTCCTGCACAGATACGAGATGCTCAGGTAGAAGCATTGAAACCAGAAAACGTCAGGGCTGAAGCTCTACGCGGCTCAAGACAACGGTTAGAACAAAAGGCAGACGGCGCCTACTATGTAACAGGACGCATCTGGGTCCCACTCTATGGTAACTTACGCGAGCTTGTAATGGATGAAGCTCATAAGTCTCGATACTCAGTACATCCTGGTTCGGATAAGATGTACCACGATTTGAAGACTACATATTGGTGGCCTAGCATGAAAGCTCATATAGCAACTTACGTTAGCAAGTGTTTGACTTGTGCGAGAGTCAAAGCGGAATATCAGAAACCATCGGGCCCACTTGAACAACCTGAGATACCACAATGGAAATGGGAACAAATTTCCATGGATTTTGTTACTGGCCTACCTAGATCTCAACGTGGGAATGATACTATTTGGGTGATCGTGGATCGACTCACAAAGTCTGCACACTTCTTGGCTATCAAGGAAACAGATAAGTTCTCCACTCTAGCAGACGTGTATCTTAGGGAAGTTGTCTCGAGGCACGGGGTGCCCACCTCTGTTATCTCTGATCGTGATGCACGCTTTACTTCAGAACTGTGGCAAGCAATGCACAAATCCTTTGGCACACGATTAGACATGAGCACAGCTTACCATCCGCAAACAGATGGGCAGTCTGAACGCACCATCCAAACTCTAGAAGACATGTTTCGTGCGTGTGTAATCGATTTCGGCAACGGCTGGGAAAAACACCTCCCATTGGTGGAGTTTTCGTACAACAACAGTTACCACACCAGCATTCAAGCCGCTCCATTTGAGGCATTGTACGGACGTAAATGCCGGTCACCTCTTTGTTGGGCAGAGGTGGGTGATAGTCAAATCACAGGTCCAGAACTCGTAGTTGATACTACAGAAAAGATTGCTCAGATACGACAATGCATGGCGGCAGCTCATGACCGTCAGAAAGCATACGCCGATAAAGACAGGAAACCACTCGAGTTCCAGGTTGGGGATCGAGTGCTACTCAAAGTTTCACCCTGGAAGGGTGTGGTTCGTTTTGGTAAACGAGGCAAACTTAACCCACGATACGTTGGACCTTTAGAAGTCATCGAGAAGATAGGCAAAGTGGCCTACAAACTAAACGTACCAGCAGAACTCGGTGCAGTTCACAACATTTTCCATGTGTCAAATCTGAAGAAGTGCCTGTCAGATGAGACCCACATAGTTCCTTTGAAGGAGCTCACTATCGACGAGCAGTTACGATTCGTCGAAGAACCAGTTGAAATCACGGACCGGGATGTTAAGGTCCTCAAGCACACTAGAATACCTCTCGTTCGAGTTCGTTGGAACTCCCGTCGCGGCCCAGAGTTCACTTGGGAACGCGAAGATCAAATGAAACTCAAGTATCCCCAGTTATTCGAAAACAGTGCAACTACTGCTGAGGCTGAAGCTACTACATGTAACAACTGTGCTTGTAATCACTATGAACAGTTATGTTATCAATAAAACAATGTTATTTGATCACAATGTTTGTTTTGTTATGTTTTACATTTTTCATGTTTTGACTTTTGTTCAATTTCAAACTCTACATCGCTTTCTTGAGAGTTATACGCAAACTAGTGCGTAAACGTACTCAGTTTAATGCGAGAAATACTCCGGAACATCAACATATACTCAACATACCTTAAATAACCTTTACATAACTTAGAAATAAGTTTTAAAGGCTTTGGTATGGCAAAAACAAGTTAATTCGCTTACAGGGACTAAAAATGACAAACTGCGAAAGTATGTCAATTTGAACTGTAACGAACATTCCGGAACCTAACCATAAGTTAAACACACCTTAAATATCCTTTACATAGCTTAGAAATAGGCTTTGAGGGGTTCGGTGTGCTAAAATAAACTTTTGGGTCATTCAGGGACTAAAAGTGTCAAAAAGTGCACAAGTTTGCATTTTCGCGCATAACATACGTTCTGAATACATCCGGACATCCAAAAATTTATGTAAGCACCAAAATAATTTATTTTAGTGTTTGGCATAAGAAAAATCCATTCGTCGCGCAATTTGGATCGTTTTTCGCGCTTATGCGCATTCCGTCGTAATTAACCGAACATCTCGATCGTACGACCAAACGAACGTTGGTGACCGACCGGATAATATTTAAATCCCACAAATATTCTGTTATGATTAAAATCTTATTTTAATCAGGTCCGTGTTGAAAAATAAATTAAAACGCCTAAAAACGTTATTTTTCAAAGTTTAAGCGCGTACCGTGTGTTTCTGCGCAACACAGTGCTTCTACTGCAAAACGCAGACAACGCAGCCAGTCCTGGCAACTGAAATTTATTTCAGTAATAACTTGGCGAGTTTATTTTTATAGAGTAATAAAAATAATTTAGAACGCCATAAACCGGGATTTAAACGCTAGATAAAATACCCGGTACCCAGTTAAATACCCGTCTTAGCCATATACTAGGAATATGCTTGGCATATGCTTGGAATATGCTAAGGTATATGCTTGGAATATGCTAAGGTATATGCTTGGATTATGCTAAGGTATATGCTAGGAATATGCTTGGAATATGCTAGGAATATTCTAGGAATATTCTAGGAATATTCTATATGGAAAAACTATAAATACCCACCATATGTTTCATTCATAATCACTAGAAATTTGATTTGAGAAACTCTAAGTTGAAACACTAGTTTCATACCTGAGATTTTCGAATCGAGTTTAGCATTCGGGGACCCTTCGTAAGTATTCTTTCGTTCTTTTCCTTATTTTTACTGCTTTTCGAGTCAGAAAGTCAAACTTTGTTTGACTTTCAGCGTTGACCAGTAATGGTCAATGCGAAGTTCGTTTGAACTTCGCAACGTGAGTGTAATCACGTTGGTCATAGTCCCTTGGGACTATGCCCACTGATTACCACGTTGTCTAGAGTCGTAGGGTAGGCGATCTAATAAATCGCCTATACCTTCGAACTCGACCCAGTTTGGTCGATCATTAGGATCCGACCAAACACAGTAGGTGACCATAGTAGGTAGGGAATAACCTTCCGAGGTTATACCCTATGGTCACATCGTTTAAGTAGTTGTATGATAGGTAGTTTATATGCCTTAGGTAAATTACCAGAATACCCTTTTTCATGTATAATTGGTAATTAAGCATATGTAACCTAAACCTTTGTCACGTAGCTGATTATGTAACATGTTTAGGCATATAACACTTATCATAGGACTAGTTAGGCGGTCCAAACGCGTTTCACGCGCACGACGCGTTAAAGTAGCATAAGCTTCCTAAACGGGTCGTAATGGGTCAATAAGACTTAGGTTAAGTTTCATTTAGCATGTAGGCTTTGTTAAACCATATCACGTGAGTTCCTACACTCATTTGGTTTACAAACCCTAATGCTACCCAGTCTTCCGATGTAGGTCCGGTTTATTAACATAGTTACCTATATTAGGTGCCGTTTGATTCCGAGATCTATAGCATTATTTGGTGGTTATCTTTAGACAACTGAGCAATCTCAAGTGAGTACATAGACCCCTCTTTTACTGTTTTCCAAACTGTTTTGGGGTGGAACACATGTGCCTACTTGTTACTTTCATGCTTTCCTGTTTTCACATCATATACATGCTATGTTCGTTAGTACATTATAGTACATGATTTCATATCATCTTATGCTAGGTGTGCCCATTGTGTGCATTACTTAGTACATTGTTTTACATTACATTTCATGCTAGGTGTGCCCATTGTGTGCATTACTTAGTACATTGTTTTACATGACACTTCATGCTAGGTGTGCCCATTGTGTGCATTACTTAGTACATTGTTTTACATGACATTTCATGCTAGGTATGCCCATTGTGTGCATTACTTAGTACATCGTTTTACATGACATTTCACGCTATGTATGTTCATTTGATTACATACTTAGTGCATTGTTTTCACATGTTTACATTTTGGTATGACATTTGGTTTGTTTACATGGGACAATACATTCATTAACATTAGCTACGCCGTTCGTTAGTAGGTAGTGGTACCATAGGAATTGACAACTCCCGTTCCGGACATCCCAGGGAAAGGGGACAGAAAGGAATGACCGAATTCGATGATATAAGACAGATAGACCTTTAATTTGTTTAAAGGGTTTATCACCACAGTCACAAGGCTTGGATGTATGCATTTTCACAATACCGCATAAATGTTCATATTAAATAGTTGCATGCATTTACACAAAACATAACTTTGATTTAAACCAAGTTTTACTTCAATACTTTGTTTTTGTGCATATGGTTTAGTTGAGACATTTCACTTGCCATACATGACATTTTGACATAGACATTTTACACAAAGACATTTGACATGGATATTTAACATAGACATTTGACATGGATATTTGACATAGACATTTGACATGGATATTTGACATAGACATTTGACATGGATAATTGACATAGACATTTGACATGATTTACACTTGACATATTATTCAATACATTTGACAATTTGTTTAAACATAGACTTCTTACATTGGTTGGTTTTGTTTGATTAAGTGATTAAGTAACGATGCGTGTGTAATATGATACAAGCATGGTGGATACGCCGCTGGTACTTCCTATATATAAGTGTTTGTATGGTATTACATGTCGTAACGTTATTTGAATCATTTCAATATTGAGACATAGAACATTTTATACAAATAACATACTTTTCACAAGACATTGATTTATAAACAACTTATCTTATACAAACACATTTTTACATGGTCATTTATTTAACCTGACATTTACTTATACATATCATCTGATCTTATTGTTATTCAAATGATTTACAAGACAAAGCAAATTACAAGGTTCATGACTAAACATTTTCTCAAATACAAGTCATGAATCCTATTTTCACAAACCTATGTATCTCACAGGCATTTTTATGCTGACGTACCTATTTTCACATGTGTTTTCAGGTGCTTTTCCATAGGATGTTGATCATGATACTAGGGCGGACCTGTGCCTTAGAGACTTTAAAATAAGATAGACTATGTTTAATTATGTTCTGAACTCTTTCATTTCCTGTTTGAAACAATGTAACACCTTTGTTTATAAATAAAAGACAACTTTGTATACCATGGTTATGAAACAATTTATTCTGTTGCAACACGCCCCGATGTTTCCGCCGCGATTTGTTGTTTTACGCGGTCGGGGTGTGACAGAAGAGTTGGTATCAGAGCTAATGGTTATAGGGAATTAGGTTATTAGTAATGCTTTGACCTAGACTATAACTTTTCTAGGAACCTAACGCAAGTTATCTTGTGTTTAGATCTTAAAACATGTACATCACCTATCCTTAGGTGATTAACAAAACAAAGAACCAAAATTTTTCCGAAACGATTTTTGAAAAACAATCATCTGTTTTTGAATAAATTTTTACAAGGTTTTGAACCCTCAATTATAAGGTTTTGAACCCTCTGTTATATGGTTTTGAACCCTTTTCAAGTTTGGTTTTTGGCCTTGTGCCTTCTAATTTTCAAAAATCCCGTCAAAAGTTTTGGGTTTTAAATAATGTGAACATGTGCAAACTGGAAGGGTGAATGCCTGTATTCTGGGTTTTCTGTCTAGGCAAGCACTTCGTATACATCTCAACCAGACGCGAGACCAGTTGTGCTTACCTGGGAATTCTTGGAGTGAGTGTTCACTTATAGGCGAGCATGTCTTCATTATACATTATTTTTGATCCATTTACTTTGATTAGTCACTGTGTGTCGTTTGTTTGCTTTGTGATACGAACGAATGACCACCATCTTTGCTTTTGTTGATTTTGTTTCATCTCATTCTCTTCATCAAATCATCTCACTCGTTTCCTTTCATGTTTTCCTCTTTTAGAATGCCTCCTCGACGCGAAAATCAGATAGCAACTGCCGAACTGGCAGAAATCATTGCGCAGCAGATGGCTGCTCAATTCCCAAATCTCTTTGCTCAATGGCAACAAGCCAACAACAACAACAATGGTCCGTGCAAATACAAGGATTTTAACCAGGCTAAACCACTCAAGTTTAGTGGTTCTGAGGGAGCGACTGGGCTTCTTCAGTGGTTCGAGAGTATAGAGAATACTTTTCGCCATGTGCAGTGTCCGGATAATCGCAAGGTCGAGTTCTCCTCGAGCGTATTTCAGAAGAGGGCTCTTACATGGTGGAATGGGGTGATGAGAGACCGAGGTGCAGAAGTTGCTCTCGCACAGACATGGGCTGAACTTAGAGCCCTTATGATGAGGGAATTCTGTCCTCGTCATGAGCAGCGAGCGTTGGAGAAAGAGTTTGATGTTTTGAAGCAAGATAGTGGTGAGCATAGGGCTTATACGGATCGGTTTGAAGAGTTGAGTTTGCTTTGCCCGACTATGGTTACCCCACTTGACAAGGCTATCGAAAGATACATCGACGGCCTACCTGACTCGGTACAAGACATTCTTACTGGTAGTGAACCTACCACACTTCGTCAGGCGATCGAATTATCAGCGACATTGACTGAGTCGCAGATCCGGAAGAACAAGTTACACCGGAAGGGTGACAAGGGCAAGGAACAATCAGCTGACAAGGTGGATAGCAAGAAAGGTCAAAACGGGAATGGAAAGAACTCTGGTTCTTCAAAGAGGGCAAAGAAGCGTAAGGCTTCCCAAAACTATGCTGTCACTGCCCAAGCTAATCAAGCAGCTCCCAACCAACCCGCACAGCCGCCAGCAAAGAAACCCTATACAGGGAATGCACCTTTGTGCAATAGATGCAACAGTCACCACCAGCCGCAACTTCCATGCCGTTTCTGTACTAACTGTGGGAAATCAGGCCATCTCGCCAATTTTTGTCGATCTGCTCAAAATCCCGCGGTTCAGAACCCGGCTCAACAAGCTGCTCCGCAACAGGGTCAAGCTGCACGACCACAATACCCACCAGGTGCTTGTTACAATTGTGGGGATCTGACCCACTACAGAAATCGGTGCCCAAGACTAGTCAACCAGAACCAGAACCAGAACCAGAACCAGAACCAGAATCAGAATCAGGCTCCGGCTCGAGGCCGAGTTTTTAACATGAATGCCCAAGAGGCACAGGCTGACGATAATGTGGTGAACGGTACGTTCTTTATTAATAATCAGCCTGCATCTGTTCTTTTCGATTCCGGTGCCGATAAGAGTTTCGTGTCTTTGTCTTTTGAGCAAATGCTTCGAGTGTCTAGAACGAAACTAGGCAAATCTTTGACAGTAGAGGTTGCTAGTGGTGAACCCATTATTCTTGATTCTGTTCTTCACAACTGCCAGTTGAATCTTAACGACCATCTTTTTCCTATCGACCTCACGCCTATGCAACTCGGAAGCTTCGACGTTATTGTGGGAATGGATTGGTTATCCAAGCATCACGCAGAGATAGTTTGTTCTGAGAAGATTGTTCGTGTGCCGCTTTCGACAGACGAGATTCTGCAGGTTCAAGGTGAGAAGCCTATCGGTGGTCTCAAACTCATGTCTTGTTTTAAAGCTCGGAAGTATCTGCAGAAGAACTATGTGGCTTTCTTAGCACATGTTACAGAAGATAAAGGCAAGGGTAAGTCTATTTCAGATATTCCTGTCGTTCGGGATTATTCTGAAGTATTCCCTGAAGATTTACCTGGTCTACCTCCAGCACGCCAAGTCGAGTTCCGCATTGATCTCGTACCTGGTGCAAATCCCATTGCTAGAGCTCCATATCGTCTTGCACCATCCGAGATGCAAGAGTTGTCTAAACAGCTTCAGGAGCTCTCTGACAAAGGTTTTATACGTCCCAGTTTTTCACCTTGGGGTGCTCCCGTTCTTTTTGTAAAGAAGAAGGATGGATCCTTTAGGATGTGTATCGATTATCGTGAGCTTAACAAACTTACCATCAAGAATCGATATCCTTTACCTCGCATTGATGATCTCTTTGATCAACTACAGGGCGCTTCTTATTTTTCGAAGATTGATCTGCGATCTGGATATCATCAACTTCGTGTGCAAGAAGAAGACATTCCGAAGACAGCGTTCCGTACTCGTTATGGGCATTATGAATTCACAGTCATGCCATTCGGTTTGACTAATGCTCCTGCTGTTTTCATGGACTTAATGAATAGGGTCTGCAAACCTTATTTGGATCAGTTCGTCATTGTTTTTATTGACGATATCTTGATTTACTCTAAGACGCGAGCTGATCACGAGCAGCATCTTCGTCTTACTCTGGAACTCCTGAAGAAAGAGCAACTTTTCGCCAAATTCTCCAAGTGCGAATTTTGGCTTAATGAAGTTCAATTTTTGGGACACATTATCAACGAACGAGGTGTTCATGTAGATCCCTCCAAGATCAGTGCGATTAAGGATTGGGATACGCCTACTACTCCTACTGAAGTTCGTTCTTTTCTTGGTCTAGCGGGTTATTATCGCCGCTTCATTGAAAACTTCTCTAAGATTGCAGTTCCTCTTACTGCTCTAACTCAGAAGAAAATGCCCTTTTACTGGGGATTCAAACAAGAGGAAGCTTTTCAACACCTGAAGCAGAAGCTTTGCGATGCGCCTGTTCTATCATTGCCTGAGGGTGATGATGATTTTGTTGTGTATTGTGATGCATCAAAATTGGGTCTTGGCTGTGTTCTTATGCAAAGGAACAAAGTCATAGCTTATGCATCGAGGCAGTTGAAGATACATGAGAAGAACTACACCACTCATGATCTTGAGTTGGGTGCAGTTGTCTTTGCTCTCAAAATCTGGAGACATTATTTGTACGGTACAAAATGTGTGGTTTTCACTGACCACAAAAGTCTTCAGCATATCTTCAACCAGAAAGAACTCAACATGAGGCAACGACGTTGGGTTGAGCTTTTAAACGACTATGATTGCGAAATTCGCTACCATCCTGGTAAGGCGAATGTCGTAGCTGATGCATTGAGTCGTAAGGAACGTACTAAGCTTCATTGTGTACGTGTTCAATCTGTTATTCAAGCTCGATCCGATATTCAAGCACGCATTTCTCAAGCTCAACAATCTTGTGTTTCACAAGGTTTGATGGATAAAGAATTTCCCTATCACATAACACCTGCTCTGGAACTGAAGGACAATGGATCATATTACTTCATGGACCGTTTGTGGGTCCCAAGCCAGGATAATCTTCGTACCTTGCTTATGGATGAAGCCCATAAGTCTCGTTATTCTATTCATCCGGGCTCAGATAAAATGTATAAGGACCTTCGTACACACTATTGGTGGCCGGGTATGAAGAAAGACATTGCCTTATACGTGTCAAAATGCCTTACTTGTCTTAAGGTTAAGGCTGAACATCAACGTCCTTCTGGATTATTGGAGCAACCAGAGATCCCAGTTTGGAAATGGGAAAACATTACTATGGATCTTGTTACCAAACTCCCGCGCACAAAGAAAGGTCATGATGCCATCTGGGTAGTCGTTGATCGTCTTACAAAGTCAGCACATTTCTTGCCAATCCATGAGGATTTTCCTGCTGACAGACTTGCTCAAATCTATGTAGATGAAATTGTAGCTCGACATGGTGTTCCGTTGAACATCATTTCTGACAGAGATGCTCGTTTCACTTCTCATTTTTGGAGAACCATGCAATCTGCTATGGGGACCCAACTTAATCTGAGCACAGCTTATCATCCACAAACGGATGGTCAATCTGAGAGAACAATCCAGACTCTGGAGGATATGCTTAGAGCTTGTGTGATCGATTTTGGTGGTAGTTGGGATTTACATCTTAAATTGATTGAATTCTCCTACAACAACAGTTATCACGCTAGCATCAAAATGGCTCCTTTTGAGGCTCTCTATGGTCGAAAATGTCGTTCACCAGTCTGCTGGAATGAGATTGGCGAGGCTCAACTTACTGGACCTGCCCTCATTTTAGAGACAACTGACAAGGTCAAGAAAGTTCGTGATAACCTTCAGGCAGCTAGAAGCCGTCAGAAGATTTACGCGGACCCAAAACGCAAAGCCTTGGAATTTCAAGTCGGTGATCGTGTATTACTTAAGGTCTCACCTTGGAAAGGTGTGATCAGATTTGGAAAGAAAGGAAAACTTGCACCTAGATACGTTGGACCATTCAAGATCGTCGAAAGAATCGGAAAGGTAGCCTACAGACTTGAGTTACCTCCTGAACTGGGAAATGTTCATCCAACTTTTCACGTGTCCAATCTCAAGAAGTGTACAGCTGATGAGAATTTCTCCATACCGCTTGACGAAATTCGTGTTGGCAAAACACTGAAATTTGTTGAGAAGCCAGTGGAAATCATGGAACGTGAAGTCAAGTGGCTTAAACGCAAGCGCATTCCTTTGGTCAAAGTTCGCTGGGAAGCTAAACGTGGACCCGAGTTTACTTGGGAACGCGAAGATCAAATGAAAGCGAAATATCCGCATCTTTTTCCACGAGTTTCCTCTAAATAAATTTCGGGACGAAATTTCCACAAGTAGGGGAGACTGTAACAACTGTGCTTGTAATCACTATGAACAGTTATGTTATCAATAAAACAATGTTATTTGATCACAATGTTTGTTTTGTTATGTTTTACATTTTTCATGTTTTGACTTTTGTTCAATTTCAAACTCTACATCGCTTTCTTGAGAGTTATACGCAAACTAGTGCGTAAACGTACTCAGTTTAATGCGAGAAATACTCCGGAACATCAACATATACTCAACATACCTTAAATAACCTTTACATAACTTAGAAATAAGTTTTAAAGGCTTTGGTATGGCAAAAACAAGTTAATTCGCTTACAGGGACTAAAAATGACAAACTGCGAAAGTATGTCAATTTGAACTGTAACGAACATTCCGGAACCTAACCATAAGTTAAACACACCTTAAATATCCTTTACATAGCTTAGAAATAGGCTTTGAGGGGTTCGGTGTGCTAAAATAAACTTTTGGGTCATTCAGGGACTAAAAGTGTCAAAAAGTGCACAAGTTTGCATTTTCGCGCATAACATACGTTCTGAATACATCCGGACATCCAAAAATTTATGTAAGCACCAAAATAATTTATTTTAGTGTTTGGCATAAGAAAAATCCATTCTTCGCGCAATTTGGATCGTTTTTCGCGCTTATGCGCATTCCGTCGTAATTAACCGAACATCTCGATCGTACGACCAAACGAACGTTGGTGACCGACCGGATAATATTTAAATCCCACAAATATTCTGTTATGATTAAAATCTTATTTTAATCAGGTCCGTGTTGAAAAATAAATTAAAACGCCTAAAAACGTTATTTTTCAAAGTTTAAGCGCGTACCGTGTGTTTCTGCGCAACACAGTGCTTCTACTGCAAAACGCAGACAACGCAGCCAGTCCTGGCAACTGAAATTTATTTCAGTAATAACTTGGCGAGTTTATTTTTATAGAGTAATAAAAATAATTTAGAACGCCATAAACCGGGATTTAAACGCTAGATAAAATACCCGGTACCCAGTTAAATACCCGTCTTAGCCATATACTAGGAATATGCTTGGCATATGCTTGGAATATGCTTGGAATATGCTAAGGTATATGCTTGGATTATGCTAAGGTATATGCTAGGAATATGCTTGGAATATGCTAGGAATATTCTAGGAATATTCTAGGAATATTCTATATGGAAAAACTATAAATACCCACCATATGTTTCATTCATAATCACTAGAAATTTGATTTGAGAAACTCTAAGTTGAAACACTAGTTTCATACCTGAGATTTTCGAATCGAGTTTAGCATTCGGGGACCCTTCGTAAGTATTCTTTCGTTCTTTTCCTTATTTTTACTGCTTTTCGAGTCAGAAAGTCAAACTTTGTTTGACTTTCAGCGTTGACCAGTAATGGTCAATGCGAGAACGAACTCAACGTGAGTGTAATCACGTTGGTCATAGTCCCTTGGGACTATGCCCACTGATTACCACGTTGTCTAGAGTCGTAGGGTAGGCGATCTAATAAATCGCCTATACCTTCGAACTCGACCCAGTTTGGTCGATCATTAGGATCCGACCAAACACAGTAGGTGACCATAGTAGGTAGGGAATAACCTTCCGAGGTTATACCCTATGGTCACATCGTTTAAGTAGTTGTATGATAGGTAGTTTATATGCCTTAGGTAAATTACCAGAATACCCTTTTTCATGTATAATTGGTAATTAAGCATATGTAACCTAAACCTTTGTCACGTAGCTGATTATGTAACATGTTTAGGCATATAACACTTATCATAGGACTAGTTAGGCGGTCCAAACGCGTTTCACGCGCACGACGCGTTAAAGTAGCATAAGCTTCCTAAACGGGTCGTAATGGGTCAATAAGACTTAGGTTAAGTTTCATTTAGCATGTAGGCTTTGTTAAACCATATCACGTGAGTTCCTACACTCATTTGGTTTACAAACCCTAATGCTACCCAGTCTTCCGATGTAGGTCCGGTTTATTAACATAGTTACCTATATTAGGTGCCGTTTGATTCCGAGATCTATAGCATTATTTGGTGGTTATCTTTAGACAACTGAGCAATCTCAAGTGAGTACATAGACCCCTCTTTTACTGTTTTCCAAACTGTTTTGGGGTGGAACACATGTGCCTACTTGTTACTTTCATGCTTTCCTGTTTTCACATCATATACATGCTATGTTCGTTAGTACATTATAGTACATGATTTCATATCATCTTATGCTAGGTGTGCCCATTGTGTGCATTACTTAGTACATTGTTTTACATTACATTTCATGCTAGGTGTGCCCATTGTGTGCATTACTTAGTACATTGTTTTACATGACACTTCATGCTAGGTGTGCCCATTGTGTGCATTACTTAGTACATTGTTTTACATGACATTTCATGCTAGGTATGCCCATTGTGTGCATTACTTAGTACATCGTTTTACATGACATTTCACGCTATGTATGTTCATTTGATTACATACTTAGTGCATTGTTTTCACATGTTTACATTTTGGTATGACATTTGGTTTGTTTACATGGGACAATACATTCATTAACATTAGCTACGCCGTTCGTTAGTAGGTAGTGGTACCATAGGAATTGACAACTCCCGTTCCGGACATCCCAGGGAAAGGGGACAGAAAGGAATGACCGAATTCGATGATATAAGACAGATAGACCTTTAATTTGTTTAAAGGGTTTATCACCACAGTCACAAGGCTTGGATGTATGCATTTTCACAATACCGCATAAATGTTCATATTAAATAGTTGCATGCATTTACACAAAACATAACTTTGATTTAAACCAAGTTTTACTTCAATACTTTGTTTTTGTGCATATGGTTTAGTTGAGACATTTCACTTGCCATACATGACATTTTGACATAGACATTTTACACAAAGACATTTGACATGGATATTTAACATAGACATTTGACATGGATATTTGACATAGACATTTGACATGGATATTTGACATAGACATTTGACATGGATAATTGACATAGACATTTGACATGATTTACACTTGACATATTATTCAATACATTTGACAATTTGTTTAAACATAGACTTCTTACATTGGTTGGTTTTGTTTGATTAAGTGATTAAGTAACGATGCGTGTGTAATATGATACAAGCATGGTGGATACGCCGCTGGTACTTCCTATATATAAGTGTTTGTATGGTATTACATGTCGTAACGTTATTTGAATCATTTCAATATTGAGACATAGAACATTTTATACAAATAACATACTTTTCACAAGACATTGATTTATAAACAACTTATCTTATACAAACACATTTTTACATGGTCATTTATTTAACCTGACATTTACTTATACATATCATCTGATCTTATTGTTATTCAAATGATTTACAAGACAAAGCAAATTACAAGGTTCATGACTAAACATTTTCTCAAATACAAGTCATGAATCCTATTTTCACAAACCTATGTATCTCACAGGCATTTTTATGCTGACGTACCTATTTTCACATGTGTTTTCAGGTGCTTTTCCATAGGATGTTGATCATGATACTAGGGCGGACCTGTGCCTTAGAGACTTTAAAATAAGATAGACTATGTTTAATTATGTTCTGAACTCTTTAATTTCCTGTTTGAAACAATGTAACACCTTTGTTTATAAATAAAAGACAACTTTGTATACCATGGTTATGAAACAATTTATTCTGTTGCAACACGCCCCGATGTTTCCGCCGCGATTTGTTGTTTTACGCGGTCGGGGTGTGACACTACAGAATTTCGGGACGAAATTCCAAATCAACGGGGGGATGATGTGACACCCCAGGAAAACCAGTAAACTACACAACACAACTAGCTTCCTCAGTAACCACGTGCTAAATTTCGGGACGAAATTTCTTTCAAGTTGGGGATAATGTGATAACCCGAGTTTTCAAGGTCTCTATCCGTTTTAACCTCGTATTTATTTGCAAGTGTGTTTTATAAAGACTTGATGTGCAATACATGCGTTGAGTAAATGATTGTATACATGATATGAGTATGAATGTTATGTATATATATTGTTTGGAATATTGGATTTTATAATTGAAATCAAATGTGGAGTTCTTGCCGAAAACTCCCTCAGGCGAAAACACCCCAATGTCCGAAAACACCTTAGTGTTTTCGTCCATTGCTAACAGCCGAAAACCAAATGGGCTTTAGGCCCAGTAGTGAATCACTTAGATATACATTCTGATCACAACCTTTACGAGGAGTTATATTCGACAAACCCTAGACACCTATCGCTCTCTCTCTCTCTCTCGTTTTTCTTTGAAACCCGACGACTGCCCTTCCATTGTTCGAAGCCAGATCTCTGGTTGATCATTCTGAGTCGGTTAGTGACTTTCACAATTAGTTGTTTCAGATCTGATTATATTGTTATGTTGTTGCTTGTGTTCATGAAAGAACTGGATATGATCGATCAGTTATGTAACTATATGCGAAACATGATAGGGTTGAGTGATTTGTCTTGTATGATATGAATGTGGTCAGGATTCGAAAACAGATTAACATGCCGATAGTGTTGATTATTTGATATGATTATGTTAATTGACTGGATGATATACGTATATATGCTTAATGGTTGTAAAATTGTGAAAACCCTAGACATAATGATTGTGGATAATTATTGTCTCTGAAGATGCACATGATCTTATGAATGCACATGAGCTCACTGATGATACATACGGTTTGCATGTGATTCAATCTAACATTAGTCAAAGCCCACCCAAACTAATTGGTCCAATAATCTTTTGAGGTGGTTAAAGTTGTCGGCCATGATTAAATAAGTAATTGGATTTTTCGTGTATTGCATGTTATGTTGAGATTGAATTCTGATGGATATGTGATCAGATATTACGTGAGTAGAAGTTTAATGGTTCTGTTATGATAACATATTGATTTCAAATTGATGTTTTATAAACTGTTATGTTTGAGCGATTCTTGTTGAAGCCGTGGAAGTTGTTAGTGATGTTTAGGGTTTCGGTGTTTGTAACTGTTAATGTTGATGATGTTGATGATATAACCGACGAAAACCAAAACCCCACCCCAACGAAATCACCTTGGGGGATTTCGGCCCAAGTGATTTCGGCTCTAAAAGGGTTTTCGCCAAAAGTTGTTTGGCAGCATCTGATTTCGTTGAAGGGTTCTAGTTGTTAACTCTGTTAACTTCATTAACCCTGTTAAACATGACAATTATGTTAAGTTGCTAATGCTGTTAAAAATGTCAGTTATGTTGTGTATGTTAAGTCCGGTATGTAGGATAACTCTGTTAAACTTACTAACACTACTAAGAAATGCATGTTAACTGCGTTTAGTTGTAAACTCTGTTCGGTATGATAATACTGTTAGGTCTGTTAACCATGTTAATTATGTTAATGGATAACGAGAAGCCGATTATATGAAGCATGAACCGCATGAATCTGAGTAACTGCTTATGTGTTATATGATGCTAACTGTCTAGCACAATTAACTAAATTAGATTTACACGTAAAACCTTATAAACATAAACTGATTCGGTATACGTGCGTATTATAGGTCGTGACTGATTATTTGTGAGCGTGTATTCCTTTAGCATACCGAGCAAACCAAGGTGAGTTCACACTCTTACCAAGGCATGTGATTCCCGGGGTTGGGAATGGGATTGAATGATTACATGTACTTACATTGTTGCTAGAATACTTACCAATGTCCTCGGGTTGGGAAGGACACTTATAGATACAGCTAGACTAGTAATACATATACTACTCTTCGCACACATGCCTGGATGGCCGCGATACATGTACTAATCTTGCACACATGCCTGGGTTGGCCGCGATACATGTACTAATCTTCGCACACATGCCTGGGTTGGCTGCGATACATGTACTAATCTTCGCACACATGCCTGGGTTGGCCGCGATACATATACTAAACTTCGCAAACAGGCCTGGAGGGCCGCGATACAAATATAACTAGTCTAGAATACTTGGGAGACCCCCACTAATCTTCGCACACATGCCGGGAAGGCCGCGATACAAACAAATACGATACATTGGTTACTAAACAAACATATGGTTTACGAAACGAACACTATAACTAAACAACCAACTGTGAACTCGCTCAACTAGTTGTTGACTTTCTGTTACATGCCTTGCAGGACTATAGGTACTCATGGAGCTTGCACGGGAGGCGCGGTCGTTGTGGGCACGGATTGTGGATGTTTTGATGAAAACTTTATGACTCTTTAAACTTAAGACTTGTGTTGGATTTTCATACTATGCTTCCGCTACTTATACTATGTTTTTAAATGAACACCAATTGTGTTGTGATGGATTACATTTACTTATTACTTATATGTTCAATATGATTGGTGGCTTGATCCTGGTCATGTCACGCCTCCAAGCGGTGATACTCCGCGTGTGGATTTTGGGGGTGTGACAGATTGGTATCAGAGCCATTGGTTATAGAGAACTTGGTTTTAATAAAGGAAAATGATTTTGTTAAAACCAGACTATAACCTGTACAGTGCTCTACGATCCACAACGACGCTTCGCTCCACGTGCAAGACTCAACCCTATAGGTAATACTGTTCATGTTTACATTGCCTACTTGCTAGATTCCATAGAACTTTACTCATGGTATGCTTAGATAAACGTAGCAACTATTAATTGAAAACACTTGTGTGCTTACTCTCTTCTGTCGTCGCACTTTCGCGAACCTTTCTCACTCATATTTCCTACGATGTGGAGAATCATGAGTGTACGTGTGAACCTAACTCAAGCCCAGCTGACGGCTCTTATCAACGAACTAGTTACGGCAGCACTCTCAGCTGCTCAGGCAGGAGGTTTAACCTGCTGTTCCGAACCTATCCTAGGATTTTAGATCCTACTCTCATGACCCAACTCTCGCGCTTAACCCCGTATATTCTTCCTCGCGCAACAAGGTCAGAACGCTCAGCCGCCGGTATGCACATTTAAGACGTTCATGGATTGCCGATCTACTACTTTCAGCGGCACTGAAGGAGCTGTTGGACTCCTCCACTGGTTCGAGAAGCTCGAAATCGATCTTTGAAATGTGTGAATGCCCCGAGGCTCGTAGGGAGCAATATGCCACTGGTACTCTCGAAGGCACTGCGCTAACTTGGTGGAACGCGCAAGTTCAGATACTGGGGCTGGCGGCTGCTAATGCCACCCCATGAAGTGATACTAAGGAAATGAATCAAACGTGAATACTGTTGTCGTGATGACATCCACTAGTTGGAAGTGGAGTTCTTTAACCTGAAGATGACAGGGTCAGAGATAGAAGCGTACGCTAAACGATCCAAGGAACTGGCAGTGATATGTCCAATTATGGTGGATCCTCCCATCAAACGCATTGAGCTGTACCTCAAAGGCTTAGTACCAGAGATTCAAAGTCATGTGACTTCTGCAAACCTTGCTACCATTCAGGATGTTACTCGTCTTGCTCATCGTCCCACGGACCAGGCAGTGGAACAGAACAGACTGCCTAAGCGTGTAAGTGCTACTGCTACTACTACTACTACTGCTACACCCAGTGACAATAAACGAAAGTGGGATGGAACCTCCAGCAAGGGTTCGACTTCAGTTCAGTCCCAGGCACAGCAGCGAAAGATTGATGACTACCAGAGCCCTGGTCAACAATCTTCTGGTATTCAAGGGCATGGTGGATATCGAGGAAACCTCCCGAAGTGCAACAGATGCAACAGGCACCACAGTGGTCAGTGCAACAGGGGTCGTTGCCAGAGGTGTCTCAAGATGGGTCATGAAGCTAAGGAATTGCAGGAGCTCGCGACCTGCGAATCAGAACCAACAACAACAATAATCAGGGCAACGGGAATAACAACGGGGGTAATAACGACGGCAATGATGCCAGGGGTCGAGTGTTCGTGATTGGTCAGGGTGATGCTAGGAATGACCCCAACGTTGTGATGGTTTCGACATCGTTATTAGTATGGATTGGCTACCTCAACATCGAGCAGAGATTCTTTGCAAGGAAAAGATCGTCCACATTCCTCGTGCTGGTGAAGAACCTTTAGTAATTCATGGTGACAAGGGTAATGCTGTTGTGAGCGTCATCTCCTTTCTTAAGGCCCAGAAGTGTTTGCGAAAGGGCCACACTGCTATCTTAGCACTCGTTACTGACGCATCATCGGAAGAGAAGAAGATAGAGGATATCCCAGTACTACGTGATTTTTCTCAAGTGTTCCCTGAAGATTTACCTAGGCTACAGCCTCATCGCCAGGTCGAATTCCAGATCGAGCTAGCTCCTGGAGCAGCACCCATAGCTCGAGCACCTTATCGTTTAGCTCCAACCGAACTGGAAGAACTGTCCAAACAATTACAGGAACTCTTGGAAAAGGGTTTTATTCGTCCTAGCTCTTCTCCCTGGGGAGCTCCAGTGTTATTTGTAAAGAAGAAGGACGGTACCTTCCGCATGTGCATAGATTACCGCTAACTGAACAAGGTGACCGTGAAGAATCGCTATCCCCTTCCACGCATTGATGACTTATTCGACCAGTTACAAGGGTCGAGCTATTACTCGAAGATTGACCTGAGGTCAGGCTACCATCAACTGAGAGTCCGGGATGAGGACGTCTCCAAAACAGCGTTCAGAACACGCTACGACCATTACGAGTTTTTGGTCATGCCATTCGGGCTAACGAACGCACCTGCGGTTTTCATGGATCTTATGAACAGGGTGTGCAAACCTTATCCTGACAAGTTTGTTATTGTTTTCATCGATGACATCCTGATCTATTCGAAAAGTCAGGAGGAACACGAGCATCATTTATGACTTATTTTGGAACTCCTTCGAGCAGAACAGCTGTATGCCAAGTTCTCAAAATGCGACTTCAGGCTTCGTGAAGTCCACTTCCTAGGCCACGTGGCAAACAAGGATGGGATTCATGTTGATCCATCCAAGGTAGATTCGATCAAGAACTGGCCTGCACCTCGCACACCAACCGAAATACGTCAATTCTTGGGTTTGGCGGGATACTACAGAAGGTTCATCAAAGACTTCTCAAAGATTGCACAGCCGCTTACATTACTTACACAGAAAGGGGTTGCTTACCGTTGGGGTAATACACAGGAAACAACGTTTCAGCACTTAAAGGATAGGCTTTGTAGCGCACCTATCCTCTCATTGCCTGAAGGCATGGACGATTTTGTAGTCTACTGCGACGCATCCATCCAAGGTCTTGGATGTGTGTTGATGCAACGGGATAAAGTCATTGCTTATGCTTCGCGCCAACTTAAGATTCACGAACAGAATTACACTACACATGATTTAGAGCTGGGAGCTGTTGTTTTTGCGCTCAAGATATGGCGACATTACCTGTATGGCACCAAGTGCACCATCTACACCGACCACAGGAGTCTCGAGCATATCTTCAAGCAGAAAGAGTTGAACATGCGACAGCGTCGATGGGTCGAGCTACTGAACGATTACGAATGTGCTATTAAGTACCATCCGGGCAAAGCCAATGTGGTGGCCGACGCCCTCAGTCGAAAGGATACTACACCTAGGCGTGTACGAGCATTGCAACTCACAATTCAGTCTGGTCTTCCTGCACAGATACGAGATGCTCAGGTAGAAGCATTGAAACCAGAAAACGTCAGGGCTGAAGCTCTACGCGGCTCAAGACAACGGTTAGAACAAAAGGTAGACGGCGCCTACTATGTAACAGGACGCATCTGGGTCCCACTCTATGGTAACTTACGCGAGCTTGTAATGGATGAAGCTCATAAGTCTCGATACTCAGTACATCCTGGTTCGGATAAGATGTACCACGATTTGAAGACTACATATTGGTGGCCTAGCATGAAAGCTCATATAGCAAATTACGTTAGCAAGTGTTTGACTTGTGCGAGAGTCAAAGCGGAATATCAGAAACCATCGGGCCTACTTGAACAACCTGAGATACCACAATGGAAATGGGAACAAATTTCCATGGATTTTGTTACTGGCCTACCTAGATCTCAACGTGGGAATGATACTATTTGGGTGATCGTGGATCGACTCACAAAGTCTGCACACTTCTTGGCTATCAAGGAAACAGATAAGTTCTCCACTCTAGCAGACGTGTATCTTAGGGAAGTTGTCTCGAGGCACGGGGTGCCCACCTCTGTTATCTCTGATCGTGATGCACACTTTACTTCAGAACTGTGGCAAGCAATGCACAAATCCTTTGGCTCACGATTAGACATGAGCACAGCTTACCATCCGCAAACAGATGGGCAGTCTGAACGCACCATCCAAACTCTAGAAGACATGTTTCGTGCGTGTGTAATCGATTTCGGCAACGGCTGGGAAAAACACCTCCCATTGGTGGAGTTTTCGTACAACAACAGTTACCACACCAGCATTCAAGCCGCTCCATTTGAGGCATTGTACGGACGTAAATGCCGGTCACCTCTTTGTTGGGCAGAGGTGGGTGATAGTCAAATCACAGGTCCAGAACTCGTAGTTGATACTACAGAAAAGATTGCTCAGATACGACAACGCATGGCGGCAGCTCGTGACCGTCAGAAAGCATACGCCGATAAAGACAGGAAACCACTCGAGTTCCAGGTTGGGGATCGAGTGCTACTCAAAGTTTCACCCTGGAAGGGTGTGGTTCGTTTTGGTAAACGAGGCAAACTTAACCCACGATACGTTGGACCTTTCGAAGTCATCGAGAAGATAGGCAAAGTGGCCTACAAACTAAACGTACCAGCAGAACTCGGTGCAGTTCACAACATTTTCCATGTGTCAAATCTGAAGAAGTGCCTGTCAGATGAGACCCACATAGTTCCTTTGGAGGAGCTCACTATCGACGAGCAGTTACGATTCGTCGAAGAACCAGTTGAAATCACGGACCGGGATGTTAAGGTCCTCAAGCACACTAGAATACCTCTCGTTCGAGTTCGTTGGAACTCCCGTCGCGGCCCAGAGTTCACTTGGGAACGCGAAGATCAAATGAAACTCAAGTATCCCCAGTTATTCGAAAACAGTGCAACTACTGCTGAGGCTGAAGTTACTACAAAATTTCGGGATGAAATTCCAAATCAACGGGGGGATGATGTGACACCCCAGGAAAACCAGTAAACTACACAACACAACTAGCTTCCTCAGTAACCACGTGCTAAATTTCGGGACGAAATTTCTTTCAAGTTGGGGATAATGTGACAACCCGAGTTTTCAAGGTCTCTATTCGTTTTAACCTCGTATTTATTTGCAAGTGTGTTTTATAAAGACTTGATGTGCAATACATGCGTTGAGTAAATGATTGTATACATGATATGTGTATGAATGTTATGTATATATATTGTTTGGATTATTGGATTTTATAATTGAAATCAAATGTGGAGTTCTTGCCGAAAACTCCCTTAGGCGAAAACACCCCAATGTCCGAAAACACCTTAGTGTTTTCGTCCATTGCTAACAGCCGAAAACCAAATGGGCTTTAGGCCCAGTAGTGAATCACTTAGATATACATTCTGATCACAACCTTTACGAGGAGTTATATTCGACAAACCCTAGACACCTATCGCTCTCTCTCTCTCTCGTTTTTCTTTGAAACCCGACGGCTGCCCTTCCATTGTTCGAAGCCAGATCTCTGGTTGATCATTCTGAGTCGGTTAGTGACTTTCACAATTAGTTGTTTCAGATCTGATTATATTGTTATGTTGTTGCTTGTGTTCATGAAAGAACTGGATATGATCGATCAATTATGTAACTGTATGCGAAACATGATAGGGTTGAGTGATTTTTCTTGTATGATATGAATGTGGTCAGGATTCGAAAACAGATTAACATGCCGATAGTGTTGATTATTTGATATGATTATGTTAATTGACTGGATGATATACGTATATATGCTTAATGGTTGTAAAATTGTGAAAACCCTAGACATAATGATTGTGGATATTTATTGTCTTTGAAGATGCACATGATCTTATGAATGCACATGAGCTCACTGATGATACATATGGTTTGCATGTGATTCAACCTAACATTAGTCAAAGCCCACCCAAACTAATTGGTCCAATAATCTTTTGAGGTGGTTAAAGTTGTCGGCCATGATTAAATAAGTAATTGGATTTTTCGTGTATTGCATGTTATGTTGAGATTGAATTCTGATGGATATGTGATCAGATATTACGTGAGTAGAAGTTTAATGGTTCTGTTATGATAACATATTGATTTCAAATTGATGTTTTATAAACTGTTATGTTTGAGCGATTCTTGTTGAAGCCGTGGAAGTTGTTAGTGATGTTTAGGGCTTCGGTGTTTGTAACTATTAATGTTGATGATGTTGATGATATAACCGACGAAAACCAAAACCCCACCCCAACGAAATCACCTTGGGGGATTTCGGCCCAAGTGATTTCGGCTCTAAAAGGGTTTTCGACAAAAGTTGTTTGGCAGCATCTGATTTCGTTGAAGGGTTCTAGTTGTTAACTCTGTTAACTTCATTAACCCTGTTAAACATGACAATTATGTTAAGTTGCTAATGCTGTTAAAAATGTCAGTTATGTTGTGTATGTTAAGTCCGGTATGTAGGACAACTCTGTTAAACTTACTAACACTACTAAGAAATGCATGTTAACTGTGTTTAGTTGTAAACTCTGTTCGGTATGATAATACTGTTAGGTCTGTTAACCATGTTAATTATGTTAATGGATAACGAGAAGCCGATTATATGAAGCATGAACCGCATGAATCTGAGTAACTGCTTATGTGTTATATGATGCTAACTGTCTAGCACAATTAACTAAATTAGATTTACACGTAAAACCTTATAAACATAAACTGATTCGGTATACGTGCGTACTATAGGTCGTGACTGATTATTTGTGAGCGTGTATTCCTTTAGCATACCGAGCAAACCAAGGTGAGTTCACACTCTTACCAATGCATGGGATTCCCGGGGTTGGGAATGGGATTGAATGATTACATGTACTTACATTGTTGCTAGAATACTTACCAATGTCCTCGGGTTGGGAAGGACACTTATAGATACAGCTAGACTAGTAATACATATACTACTCTTCGCACACATGCCTGGATGGCCGCGATACATGTACTAATCTTGCACACATGCCTGGGTTGGCCGCGATACATGTACTAATCTTCGCACACATGCCTGGGTTGGCCGCGATACATGTACTAATCTTCGCACACATGCATGGGTTGGCCGCGATACATATACTAAACTTCGAAAACATTCCTGGAGGGCCGCGATAAAAATATAACTAGTCTAGAATACTTGGGAGACCCCCACTAATCTTCGCACACATGCCGGGAAGGCCGCGATACAAACAAATACGATACATTGGTTACTAAACAAACATATGGTTTACGAAAGGAACACTATAACTAAACAACCAACTGTGAACTCGCTCAACTAGTTGTTGACTTTCTGTTACATGCCTTGCAGGACTATAGGTACTCATGGAGCTTGCACGGGAGGCGCGGTCGTTGTGGGCACGGATTGTGGATGTTTTGATGAAAACTTTATGACTCTTTAAACTTAAGACTTGTGTTGGATTTTCATACTATGCTTCCGCTACTTATACTATGTTTTTGAATGAACACCAATTGTGTTGTGATGGATTACATTTACTTATTACTTATATGTTCAATATGATTGGTGGCTTGATCCTGGTCATGTCACGCCTCCAAGCGGTGATACTCCGCGTGTGGATTTTGGGGGTGTGACAGATTGGTATCAGAGCCATTGGTTATAGAGAACTTGGTTTTAATAAAGGAAAATGATTTTGTTAAAACCAGACTATAACCTGTACAGTGCTCTACGATCCACAACGACGCTTCGCTCCACGTGCAAGACTCAACCCTATAGGTAATACTGTTCATGTTTACATTGCCTACTTGCTAGATTCCATAGAACTTTACTCATGGTATGCTTAGATAAACGTAGCAACTGTTAATTGAAAACACTTGTGTGCTTACTCTCTTCTGTCATCGCACTTTCGCGAACCTTTCTCACTCATATTTCCTACGATGTGGAGAATCATGAGTGTACGTGTGAACCTAACACAAGCCCAGCTGACGGCTCTTATCAACGAACTAGTTACGGCAGCACTCGCAGCCGCTCAGGCAGGAGGTATAACCTGTTGTTCCAAACCTATCCTAGGATTTTAGATCCTACTCTCATGACCCAACTCTCGCGCTTAACCCCGTATATTCTTCCTCGTGCAATAAGGTCAGAACGCTCAGCCGCCGGTATGCACATTTAAGACGTTCATGGATTGCCGATCTACTACTTTCAGCGGCACTGAAGGAGCTGTTGGACTCCTCCACTGGTTCGAGAAGCTCGAAATCGATCTTTGAAATGTGTGAATACCCCGAGGCTCGTAGGGAGCAATATGCCACTGGTACTCTCGAAGGCACTGCGCTAACTTGGTGGAACGCGCAAGTTCAGATACTGGGGCTGGCGGCTGCTAATGCCACCCCATGAAGTGATACTAAGGAACCGAATCAAACGTGAATACTGTTGTCGTGATGACATCCACTAGTTGGAAGTGGAGTTCTTTAACCTGAAGATGACAGGGTCAGAGATAGAAGCGTACGCTAAACGATCCAAGGAACTGGCAGTGATATGTCCAATTATGGTGGATCCTCCCATCAAACGCATTGAGCTGTACCTCAAAGGCTTAGTACCAGAGATTCAAAGTCATGTGACTTCTGCAAACCTTGCTACCATTCAGGATGTTACTCGTCTTGCTCATCGTCCCACGGACCAGGCAGTGGAACAGAACAGACTGCCTAAGCGTGTAAGTGCTACTGCTACTACTACTACTACTGCTACACCCAGTGACAATAAACGAAAGTGGGATGGAACCTCCAGCAAGGGTTCGACTTCAGTTCAGTCCCAGGCACAGCAGCGAAAGATTGATGACTACCAGAGCCCTGGTCAACAATCTTCTGGTATTCAAGGGCAGGGTGGATATCGAGGAAACCTCCCGAAGTGCAACAGATGCAACAGGCACCACAGTGGTCAGTGCAACAGGGGTCGTTGCCAGAGGTGTCTCAAGATGGGTCATGAAGCTAAGGAATTGCAGGAGCTCGCGACCTGCGAATCAGAACCAACAACAACAATAATCAGGGTAACGAGAATAACAACGGGGGTAATAACGACGGCAATGATGCCAGGGGTCGAGTGTTCGTGATTGGTCAGGGTGATGCTAGGAATGACCCCAATGTTGTGATGGTTTCGACATCGTTATTAGTATGGATTGGCTACCTCAACATCGAGCAGAGATTCTTTGCAAGGAAAAGATCGTCCACATTCCTCGTGCTGGTGAAGAACCTTTAGTAATTCATGGTGACAAGGGTGGTGCTGTTGTGAGCATCATCTCCTTTCTTAAGGCCCAGAAGTGTTTGCGAAAGGGCCACACTGCTATCTTAGCACTTGTTACTGACGCATCATCGGAAGAGAAGAAGATAGAGGATATCCCAGTAGTACGTGATTTTTCTCAAGTGTTCCCGGAAGATTTACCTGGGCTACAGCCTCATCGCCAGGTCGAATTCCAGATCGAGCTAGCTCCTGGAGCAGCACCCATAGCTCGAGCACCTTATCGTTTAGCTCCAACCGAACTGGAAGAACTGTCCAAATAATTACAGGAACTCTTGGAAAAGGGTTTTATTCGTCCTAGCTCTTCGCCTTGGGGAGCTACACTGTTATTTGTAAAGAAGAAGGACGGTACCTTCCGCATGTGCATAGATTACCGCTAACTGAACAAGGTGACCGTGAAGAATCTCTATCCCCTTCCACGCATCGATGACTTATTCGACCAGTTACAAGGGTCGAGCTATTACTCGAAGATTGACCTGAGGTCAGGCTAGCATCAACTGAGAGTCCGGGATGAGGAAATCTCGAAAACAGCGTTCAGAACACGCTACGACCATTACGAGTTTTTGGTCATGCCATTCGGGCTAACGAACGCACCTGCGGTTTTCATGGATCTTATGAACAGGGTGTGCAAACCTTATCCTGACAAGTTTGTTATTGTTTTCATCGATGACATCCTGATCTATTCGAAAAGTCAGGAGGAACACGAGCATCATTTATGACTTATTTTGGAACTCCTTCGAGCAGAACAGCTGTACGCCAAGTTTTCAAAATGCGACTTCAGGCTTCGTGAAGTCCACTTCCTAGGCCACGTGGCAAACAAGGATGGGATTCATGTTGATCCATCCAAGGTAGATTCGATCAAGAACTGGCCTGCACCTCGCACACCAACCGAAATACGTCAATTCTTGGGTTTGGCGGGATACTACAGAAGGTTCATCAAAGACTTCTCAAAGATTGCACAGCCGCTTACATTACTTACACAGAAAGGGGTTGCTTACCGTTGGGTTAATACACAGGAAACAACGTTTCAGCACTTAAAGGAGAGGCTTTGTAGCGCACCTATCCTCTCATTGCTTGAAGGCATGGACGATTTTGTAGTCTACTGCGACGCATCCATCCAAGGTCTTGGATGTGTATTGATGCAACGGGATAAAGTCATTGCTTATGCTTCGCACCAACTTAAGATTCACGAACGGAATTACACTACACATGATTTAGAGCTGGGAGCTGTTGTTTTTGCGCTCAAGATATGGCGACATTACCTGTATGGCACCAAGTGCACCATCTACACCGACCACAGGAGTCTCGAGCATATCTTCAAGCAGAAAGAGTTGAACATGCGACAGCGTCGATGGGTCGAGCTACTGAACGATTACGAATGTGTTATAAAGTACCATCCGGGCAAAGCCAATGTGGTGGCCGACGCCCTCAGTCGAAAGGATACTACACCTAGGCGTGTACGAGCATTGCAACTCACAATTCAGTCTGGTCTTCCTGCACAGATACGAGATGCTCAGGTAGAAGCATTGAAACCAGAAAACGCCACGGCTGAAGCTCTACACGGCTCAAGACAATGGTTAGAACAAAAGGCAGACGGCGCCTACTATGTAACAGGACGCATCTGGGTCCCACTCTATGGTAACTTACGCGAGCTTGTAATGGATGAAGCTCATAAGTCTCGATACTCAGTACATCCTGGTTCGGATAAGATGTACCACGATTTGAAGACTACATATTGGTGGCCAAGCATGAAAGCTCATATAGCAACTTACGTTAGCAAGTGTTTGACTTGTGCGAGAGTCAAAGCGGAATATCAGAAACCATCAGGCCCACTCCAACAACCTGAGATACCACAATGGAAATGGGAACAAATTTCCATGGATTTTGTTACTGGCCTACCTAGATCTCAACGTGGGAATGATACTATTTGGGTGATCGTGGATCGACTCACAAAGTCTGCACACTTCTTGGCTATCAAGGAAACAGATAAGTTCTCCACTCTAGCAGACGTGTATCTTAGGGAAGTTGTCTCGAGGCACGGGGTGCCCACCTCTGTTATCTCTGATCATGATGCACGCTTTACTTTAGAACTGTGGCAAGCAATGCACAAATCCTTTGGCTCACGATTAGACATGAGCACAGCTTACCATCCGCAAACAGATGGGCAGTCTGAACGCACTATCCAAACTCTAGAAGACATGTTTCGTGCGTGTGTAATCGATTTCGGCAACGGCTTTGAAAAACACCTCCCATTGGTGGAGTTTTCGTACAACAACAGTTACCACACCAGCATTCAAGCCGCTCCATTTGAGGCATTGTACGGACGTAAATGCCGGTCACCTCTTTGTTGGGAAGAGGTGGGTGATAGTCAAATCACAGGTCCAGAACTCGTAGTTGTTACTACAGAAAAGATTGCTCAGATACGACAACGCATGGCGACAGCTCGTGACCGTCAGAAAGCATCTGCCGATAAAGACAGGAAACCACTCGAGTTCCAGGTTGGGGATCGAGTGCTACTCAAAGTTTCACCCTGGAAGGGTGTGGTTCATTTTGGTAAACGAGGCAAACTTAACCCACGATACGTTGGACCTTTCGAAGTCATCGAGAAGATAGGCAAAGTGGCCTACAAACTAAACGTACCAGCAGAACTCGGTGCAGTTCACAACATTTTCCATGTGTCAAATCTGAAGAAGTGCCTGTCAGATGAGACCCACATAGTTCCTTTGAAGGAGCTCACTATCGACGAGCAGTTACGATTCGTCGAAGAACCAGTTGAAATCACGGACCGGGATGTTAAGGTCCTCAAGCACACTAGAATACCTCTCGTTCGAGTTCGTTGGAACTCCCGTCGCGGCCCAGAGTTCACTTGGGAACGCGAAGATCAAATGAAACTCAAGTATCCCCAGTTATTCGAAAACAGTGCAACTACTGCTGAGGCTGAAGCTACTACAGAATTTCGGGACGAAATTCCAAATCAACGGGGGGATGATGTGACACCCCAGGAAAACCAGTAAACTACACAACACAACTAGCTTCCTCAGTAACCACGTGCTAAATTTCGTGACGAAATTTCTTTCAAGTTGGGGATAATGTGACAACCCGAGTTTTCAAGGTCTCTATCCGTTTTAACCTCGTATTTATTTGCAAGTGTGTTTTATAAAGACTTGATGTGCAATACATGCGTTGAGTAAATGATTGTATACATGATATGTGTATGAATGTTATGTATATATATTGTTTGGATTATTGGATTTTATAATTGAAATCAAATGTGGAGTTCTTGCCGAAAACTCCCTCAGGCGAAAACACCCCAATGTCCGAAAACACCTTAGTGTTTTCGTCCATTGCTAACAGCCGAAAACCAAATGGGCTTTAGGCCCAGTAGTGAATCACTTAGATATACATTCTGATCACAACCTTTACGAGGAGTTATATTCGACAAACCCTAGACACCTATCGCTCTCTCTCTCGTTTTTCTTTGAAACCCGACGGCTGCCCTTCCATTGTTCGAAGCCAGATCTCTGGTTGATCATTCTGAGTCGGTTAGTGACTTTCACAATTAGTTGTTTCAGATCTGATTATATTGTTATGTTGTTGCTTATGTTCATGAAAGAACTGGATATGATCGATCAGTTATGTAACTGTATGCGAAACATGATAGGGTTGAGTGATTTGTCTTGTATGATATGAATGTGGTCAGGATTTGAAAACAGATTAACATGCCGATAGTGTTGATTATTTGATATGATTATGTTAATTGACTGGATGATATACGTATATATGCTTAATGGTTGTAAAATTGTGAAAACCCTAGACATAATGATTGTGGATATTTATTGTCTCTGAAGATGCACATGATCTTATGAATGCACATGAGCTCACTGATGATACATACAGTTTTCATGTGATTCAACCTAACATTAGTCAAAGCCCACCCAAACTAATTGGTCCAATAATCTTTTGAGGTGGATAAAGTTGTCGGCCATGATTAAATAAGTAATTGGATTTTTCGTGTATTGCATGTTATGTTGAGATTGAATTCTGATGGATATGTGATCAGATATTACGTGAGTAGAAGTTTAATGGTTCTGTTATGATAACATATTGATTTCAAATTGATGTTTTATAAACTGTTATGTTTGAGCGATTCTTGTTGAAGTCGTGGAAGTTGTTAGTGATGTTTAGGGCTTCGGTGTTTGTAACTGTTAATGTTGATGATGTTGATGATATAACCGACGAAAACCAAAACCCCACCCCAACGAAATCACCTTGGGGGATTTCGGCCCAAGTGATTTCGGCTCTAAAAGGGTTTTCGCCAAAAGTTGTTTGGCAGCATCTGATTTCGTTGAAGGGTTCTAGTTGTTAACTCTGTTAACTTCATTAACCCTGTTAAACATGACAATTATGTTAAGTTGCTAATGCTGTTAAAAATGTCAGTTATGTTGTGTATGTTAAGTCCGGTATGTAGGAGAACTCTGTTAAACTTACTAACACTACTAAGAAATGCATGTTAACTGTGTTTAGTTGTAAACTCTGTTCGGTATGATAATACTGTTAGGTCTGTTAACCATGTTAATTATGTTAATGGATAACGAGAAGCCGATTATGTGAAGCATGAACCGCATGAATCTGAGTAACTGCTTATGTGTTATATGATGCTAACTGTCTAGCACAATTAACTAAATTAGATTTACACGTAAAACCTTATAAACATAAACTGATTCGGTATACGTGCGTACTATAGGTCGTGACTGATTATTTGTGAGCGTGTATTCCTTTAGCATACCGAGCAAACCAAGGTGAGTTCACACTCTTACCAAGGCATGGGATTCCCGGGGTTGGGAATGGGATTGAATGATTACATGTACTTACATTGTTGCTAGAATACTTACCAATGTCCTCGGGTTGGGAAGGACACTTATAGATACAACTAGACTAGTAATACATATACTACTCTTCGCACACATGCCTGGATGGCCGCGATACATGTACTAATCTTGCACACATGCCTGGGTTGGTCGCGATACATGTACTAATCTTCGCACACATGCCTGGGTTGGCCGCGATACATATACTAAACTTCGCAAACATGCCTGGAGGGCCGCGATACAAATATAACTAGTCTAGAATACTTGGGAGACCCCCACTAATCTTCGCACACATGCCGGGAAGGCCGCGATACAAACAAATACGATACATTGGTTACTAAACAAACATATGGTTTATGAAACGAACACTATAACTAAACAACCAACTGTGAACTCGCTCAACTAGTTGTTGACTTTCTGTTACATGCCTTGCAGGACTATAGGTACTCATGGAGCTTGCACGGGAGGCGCGGTCGTTGTGGGCACGGATTGTGGATCTTTTGATGAAAACTTTATGACTCTTTAAACTTAAGACTTGTGTTGGATTTTCATACTATGCTTCCGCTACTTATACTATGTTTTTGAATGAACACCAATTGTGTTGTGATGGATTACATTTACTTATTACTTATATGTTCAATATGATTGGTGGCTTGATCCTGGTCATGTCACGCCTCCAAGCGGTGATACTCCGCGTGTGGATTTTGGGGGTGTGACAATCCCATTGGTCTGTCAAGTGTGATTTTGTTACCAAGTTTATCAGTGATTTTCACTTCTTGGCCATTCTTGTTTGTGGGGATGAACTCAGTGGTTACATCAGTGGTTTGAACAGATTTTTCAAAAGCAGTGTTTTCATCATCATGTTTTCTATAACCAACACCAAATTTTACATTGCTTTTAATCTGTTTTTCAAGCATAACCTCATACCCTTTGCATGATTCCACCCATTTTTCACAGGTGATCTGGGTGGACTCCAACTCCTTTTTGCAAACTTGGTATTTTTCTACCATAGTTTGGTGAGTTTTGGTTATGCTTTGCTCTTCTTTAAGACTGCTAATCTCTTTCTCTTTTTCAGTCAATTTGTTTTTAAGTTCTTTTAAAGAACTTTCAAATTTGACTTCATCAGTTAAGATTTTATTCCGAAGGTTTTCATTTACCTCTTTGATGTTAGCAAAAGCAATAATGCAATTATCAGAACACAGTTTTTCAAGAACTTGAGGAGATATCTTGGCAGCAGCCATCATTGCACAATCACATTGATGATTTTCTTCATCATCAGCTCTTACTTCCTTCTCACCTGCTCTCTTTTCTTCCTCTTCTTCTTTGTCCTCTTTGGACCATGGGTCTGTTAGTGGTTCAATCAGGGTTTCTGAATTTTCTCCCAGCAGCAATTCACCAGCAACTGCATTAATAACTGCTTCAGTCACCTCATCCACTGTTTCATCAATTAGCTGTTCACCTTCAGTTTCAATCCCCTCTGGTATTGACTCTAATGCCATCAAACAAAATTCATCATTAGAAGGCTCATTAGAAGCATAGAGTGCAAAATTTTCATCACTAAGCTCATCAGGCATGCTGCTCCAGTCCACAAAGCCTTTAGTGAAATAGCTTTGTTGATCTGGTTGTACCACTGCTGGAGCAGCTGTTTGGGGTGCAACGGGTTGCACTTGTGCCTGGGGGACAGGGGTTTGCACGTACTGAATTTGTGGAATAGTAGTTTGGACATAATGCACAGGCACAGGGGCAGCAGCATAATGAGCAGTGTTAACATGAGTTGCAGGGGTATATTGGGTATAGTGCACAGTGCTTTGATTTTGAGGTCTAGGATTTGAGCTAGGATGAGTGATTATAGGACCAGTAGTTTGACTCCTGCATTCCCTAGCGAAATGACCTAGCCTATTGCACTTGTAACACTTGATTTTCGATTTATCCAACCCAACCCTTAGATTCCCATATAACCCTGGGAACTTTCTCCCTGTTCTTTTGTAGAATTTGCTTGTTCTCACACTAAGTAAAGCCAACTGATGCAAAATGTCCATCTCCTCTAAGTCAGTGGGATCAAAATGTTGCAAATCATTGAGTTCAAAGCACAAATTATCTGACATCTGGTTTTCAGTGTTTGCAGTGAAAGCATAATTTGCAGAGTGAGGATCAGGGTTGGTAAAGTTACCACCAGCTGTTATATCAATGAAATGATCATAACCCTGTTCCTTACTACTGCTACCAGATTCTTCCTGACCAAGAAGAGCTGTACTACCGAATGAATAATCATCAGTAGCTTTTCCAGACTCTTGCAACTTCTTTTTCTGGTTCAACTCCCTTTCATAGGTCAGGAGTCTACCATGAAGTTGGGTCAGGGTCAGATCTTTGAACTCAACAGAGTTTCTAGTCACAAAGGCAATTGTGTCCCATTTATCAGGTAGCGATCTAAGAAACCTGCTATTTTGAGTTGATTTTGGAAATTCAACCTTAACAAGCCTTAGCTCACTGATGAGACAACTAAAACGTTCAAACTGTTGGGTCAATGTTTCACCCTTAATGTGACAGAAGGTTTCATACTGCTGATTCAGAATTTCCCTATTGTTTTCAATAACTTCTTCGGTTCCCCCAAACTGTTCCTTCAATGCATCCCATAGCTCTTTGGCACTGTTACAATGTAACAGTCCAGCATATATCTCATTTGGTAATGCAGATGCTATGATGTTAAATGCTTTGGCATCGAGTTCGAACTTCTGAAAATCAGTTTCAGTATAGTTTTCATAAGGTTTTGGTACGAACTTCTTTGGATCCTCAGCACTTGGCACCATAGGAACATGGGGACCAAAAACAACAGACCTCCAACATCCAGTGTTCTGTTGAGCAAGGATGTGACCCATCCTTCGCTCCCAGATGTTGTATTCATTTCTTATCATCTTGAGATTGTGACGTCATCCTGGTTGTTTTACATACACTGATTAATCAACTTTAATGGTGATTAAACCTTGCTCTGTTTTTCAACACAAACGAACAAACTATCGATATCAATGATTTTGAGCTGAACTATTTATGTCAAAATGATTGTTAAATCAAATTTGACTGTCCTAGCTCTGATACCAATTGTTGGATCTGAGTTTGGTTTTGATTGTATTTTACGTTTGAAATTAAGATGGAAATGAATGAGTTGTGCAGCGGAATTAAGATGGAAACAAACTTTGCATACAATCAAACGAGAGTATTGCTTTGATCAAACATTTTTCACAATGAACCGAAAGATTGAATTTATTTCAATTACGATTACAATTGCAATGATTGAATACAAACTCCCCCTCAGCCAGAGCTCAGTGTTTGTTCGTGCAGAGAAGACGATGTTGCAAAGAGCTAATAGAACAGTACAGAGCACTGTTCTATTTATAGGCACTAGCAAACCACTGAGCATCTTAGCTGACGTCACCATGAAAGTGACATCTAACCTCCTAACAAACTCTAACCTCTGATCTATACAACCACTGCTATACTAACTACTGCTATTACATTTCATTACATAAAAGACACTTAAATAACTGCTGCATTCTTTCATCAGGTCTTCTCTTGAGCAGTAGTTTGACGGTCAGTAGCTTATACGATCAGTAGATAGGAGGTCAGCAGATGTTGAAAACACTTTCAAGGGGAGAGACTTGTATGTAACATCTGCTTATTCTGGATCCACTGCTCTAGCCCAGTTTTGGCTTTAATTATCTGTTCCTCTGGTAGGGTTCAATCCCAACAGTAAGGACAGTAAAACTACTTCACTAGGTGATAGTTTAAGTGCCGGAAAGTGCCTAAAACCCGCTTAAAGTGCTGAATTCAGCATATTTCAGCAAAATTCAGTTTTTTAACAAGCTAGTAATGTGCAAAAACATGACTAAATGGTCCCGAATGCTTTCCTAAGTGTCGGGAATTAAAATTGTCATAAAAGGGTACTTAAAGATCACTAAACGGAATAACGTGACACTTTAACGAACCGGTATCTAACCGAACAACCGGACATTAACCGAAACACCAAAATTATACTAAAAACATTGTTTTATTATTTCTAAGCTAGTTATGATCCCCGAATGCCCTAACACACTGTGCAATGCATAATACACATAAACACCTAAACTTATACATTTAGTTTTCAACTAATTATTTAAATTACCATCAAACTTATACAAGACCCCCCCCCCTACATACTTACGGTCACAATGGGGTGACCCCACCAAGATTTTCCATAATCTTCCATGATCTTGCTTGGATTTGTAAAGATTTATTTGGATTGTGTTTGTACTATGAGAAACATGTTACACATTGGGTAATAGGTAAACTTGGATTATAAGAACACTTGAGATCCCACACAACACAACACCACACTTCATCTTCCTCCCTTGCTCCTCTCCCTCACGGCCGAACCCCCATCCAAACACCACCACCATTTCCACTCACTTCCATTCATTTCAAGCTCATTCAAGGGTGTTAGAAGGTGATTAAGGAAGCTTGGTGCTTGTGGATCTTGAAGGACCTCCATCATTTGCTATTATCCTCCACTTTTGTCATCACCAACATCTTGTATTCATCCCTAGCCACAGAGCTAGTAGTAAGGCTCTCATAATCCTTTGTTACTTCTAAATTAGTTGGTTAAAAGATATAGTATGTTGTTAATCACAAGATCACTAAAGAAACATAATCAAGAAGCATGAACATAAACTTGAAATATGATGAGATCATGATGAAACAATGTTGTTTAGTATATGTATGATACTGGTTGTTGTTTACTTGAGATTATGATGTTGATCATCATAAGGAGCTTGCTAGATTGTGATTAAACACATGATCTAGCAAATGAGAGGATGATTATGTGACAAAACAAGATGATCATCCTCATATATAAGCATGAACTTGATAAATAAAAAGATTTCTTGAAAAATAATAACCAAAGTGAGCTAGTAAACTTATGGATCTAAGATGTATGAATGGTTTTCCAAAAGAACCAAGTTCAAAATATGATTTTTAGAAGATCATGGTTCTTACATAAACCTACACTATTTTTGGTGATAAAACATGTGTAGAAACATTAGAGAAACAAGAAGGTTTCATAAAGAAACGTTTTTTTGTAAAATATGTTTACAAGTTGTAAACATCCAAATCTTTCAAGAATGAGATTTTTAAAGAAATAAACACACTTTGAAGGGTAACTAAACCTACTAAAAGCACCACCAAGTTACTACACGTTTTTATGAAAACACAAGTTCATGATCATTATGTAGAAAGCTTTGTTTTAGCACTTGGTAAGTGTAGATTGATTGTTGGTTGTGATGATTTTTGAAAGGAAAATGATATGCTTTAATAGCATGGACACCTCCGTTTTTAGGGGAAACTATGGCAAAATTTTCTAAAAATATAAACACTTAGAAAATATTTTCTAAACAAATAATTACAAGTGTGTTTCAACTATGGTTTTCAATATGAACCTTGCCATAGATTTTGTGACAACTCGAGTTTCCAAGATTTCCATCTTCGCATTAATTGCACGTTAATTGTTTAAGTGATTGTTTGCACGACTTGTTTGTTTCACAACTGTACACGTTGGTAATATGATAAATCGTATTGTGATTGATATGTTACATATGGTGTGTATTAAGAGTGTATGTGATATATGTTTTGTGTTATTAAATAAAGTTAGTGAATGATTTATTTTGGTTGAGACCTATTTGATTACACTTCCTGTGCCACGAAAACCCCCCACCTGAAAACACCCCATGACCGAAATCACTACCAGCCGAAAACACCCACAGCATGCACCATTTACTTGGCCCAAACCCCTATTAATTAGAGTGTGATTCTCGGCCCACATATAATTTAAACTATGCCCAATGTAAACCAACTCCAATATGACACCCAACCCAAGCCGGAACTCCCTCCTTTAGCGATATATATCAGTTAAAAAGGGGTTTTGATTCTATTAGATTGTTAGCATACTCCATATTGAAAGGAAGCCTAGCGTCCTACGTGAAGCGGCTGTTTGTTCCCCCCTCCTCCATTATCGAGACACCTTCTAAGCTTCGTGGTTAGTATAACATCTTTTATTAGATATACGTATGTACTCTTGTTATGCTTTGTATTGATTCGGTGATTCGTGAAACTTAAACTGGATGTATAGTCTACATGTAAACTAGGAGATGGGTTAGTTCGGTCATCCTTATTAAATTCTTGATTTATTGTTAATTCTTAATAAACATATAGTTATGGCATGATTTATTAAGTGTATGGATTACATGGTATAATTTATGGATTAACGTATGGAAACTTGTTAGAACGTGATGGATAATTATTGTGAGAGTGATGTTTGGCAACAATTTAGTTTGTATAATAATGTCGTAAATCTGGACAAGCATAGGTAGATATTTATTATGATGATGATTGATCGATGAGAGCTCATTGTGAGTAAAAATCCTTACTGTATGATTTATATAAATCAATGAGGATGGGTGGTAATTGGGCTGGGTCACCGCTGGGCTGTAGTTCGGTTGTGCAGGTCATAGAGTTTGGTGATGTTAGTGCATGGTTATCTAGTTAGTGTAGTTTTCTATTATGGGAAATCTGAAAAAATCATTATTATATTTGTGATGATGTTATGGTCGAATGATGTGGTCTTGAAGTTATCAAAAATAGTGAAGGTAATAATCAAATGGCAGCCATGTGACACTATATAAATATTCAGTGATGATCAATTACATGTGATGTTAATGATTAGCTATGGGAAGCCATGTTGGTTGGTTTGCTATGATCGAGTGACACATGACTTTTATATGCGCAGATTTGCTTAGTGGCTATTCTAGGGTTGCATGATGTTGGGCGAATAAAATAGAAAGGGACCAAGTTGTGCCGTGATTGTTTAGGTGGTCGGCATGCCTTAGTCTATGATATATTGTGTGATTTAATTATGAATACGTGATACTTGTGCTATACGTGTACTTATGTGATGTGTGGTACCTGGTATGCTGTTTGATCTGTAATGTGTGCCAATACCTGAAATACTTGTATACGAATCTGATTAAAACTTGGTAACCATAAATAGGGCGTGATTGATCAACCCTGACTGTTAGCTATTTTCTTTTAAGAGTCCAACCGAGCAACCAAAGGTGAGTTCACACTAGCCAAGGCATGGGATTCCCAGGGGTTGGGAATGGGATTGAATAACTACTCGTACAACCATTACTATTAAACTAAGTATTACTGTCCTCGGATTGAAGGGCACGTACGTAAAGCCTACGTACACGATCATAAGACCATCAACTCTATCAAAGGAAGTCCCTCATTTATCGACTTAATCGCCGAGGCCTATGGCGAGCGGGTCATTAGTTAATAGCGCTATTAGGTTTAACAAACCTCCCACCGTGCCAGTCGGACGGGCGTGTACTAATGGACTATGGGCAAAGGGTCAATGCTGAAAGACATTGACTTAGGGCACCTCTTACATTTTCGTAGCAGTCGATACGCGTGGTCTAGTAACACATGGGAAGCCCCCACTAATCATCGCACACATGCCTGGAATGGCCGCGATACGAATTAATACGATACATGGTTTACAAAACGACATACAATTTACAAAGCGAATACCATAACTAAACAACCAACTGTGAACTCGCTCAACTTTGTTGTTGATTCGTTGCTACATGCCTTGCAGGTCATTAGGTACTCATGGAGCTTGCACAGGGAGGAACGGTCGTTGTGGGACATGGCAGTGTGTGCCATGCTATGAACATTACTTTATTTCGCATTTAATACTTTCAATGGGTTTTACAATTATGCTTCCGCTAAACACTTAACTATGCTTTGGTTTTGAACACCTTTCATATTGTTTGGTTGAATTATGTTTACTTACATGCTTGTTCAATATGATTGGTGGCTTAATCCTGGTCAGTCACGCCTCCAAGCGGTGATACTCCGCGTGTGGATTTTTGGGGTGTGACAGATTGGTATCAGAGCCATTGGTTATAGAGAACTTGGTTTTAATAAAGGAAAACGTTTTTGTTAAAACCAGACTATAACCTGTACAGTGCTCTACGATCCACAACGACGCATCACTCCACGTGCAAGGCTCGACATTCTAGGTGATATGGTATATGTTCTATTGCCTACTTGCTAGACTACGTAGAACTTTGCTTATGGTATACTTAGATAAACGTAACAACTATTGATTGAAAACACATGTGTGCTTACTCTCTTCTGTCATCGCACTTTCGCGAACCTTTCTCACTCATATTCCCTTCGATGTGAAGATCATGAGTGTACGTGTGAACCTAACTCAAGCCCAGTTGACGGCTCTTATCAACGAACAAGTTACGGCAGCACTCGCAGCCGCTCAGGCAGGAGGTATAACCTGCTATTCCGAACTTATCCTAGGATGTTAGATCCTACTCTCATGACTCAACTCTCGCGCTTAACCCAGTCTTTTCTTCCTCACGCAACAAGGTCAGAACGCTCAGCCACCTGTATGCATATTCAAGACGTTCATGGACTGTCGTCCTAATACTTTCAGTGGCACTGAAGGAGCCGTTGGACTCCTCCATTGGTTTGAAAAGCTCGAGTCTGTCTTCGAGATGTGTGAATGCCCTGAGGCTCATAGGGTGAAGTACGCCACTGGTACTCTCGAAGGCACTGCGCTAACTTGGTGGAACGCGCAAGTTTAGATGCTGGGGCTGGCGGCTGCTAATGCCACCCCATGGAATGATTTTAAGGAACTGATCAAACGTGAATACAGTAACCGTGATGGCATCCACAAACTGGAAGTGGAATTCTTTAACTTGTAGATGACGGGGTCAGAGTTAGAGGCGTATACGAAGCGATCTAACGAACTGGCAGTGTTATGTTTACTTACATGCTTGTTCAATATGATTGGTGGCTTGATCCTGGTCAGTCACGCCTCCAAGCGGTGATACTCCGCGTGTGGATTTTTGGGGTGTGACAGATTTTGTTACAAAAAAATACAAATATTGGAGGTTGGTTTTTGTAAATAAAAATGGATAAATATGTATTTAGAATATATATTTACATTAAAGACATGATGTGTGTGAATATTTGTATGCTTTGTGTAGTAGTTATATTATTTTAGGGTTAAAATAATATAACTTGACAAATACCAAGAAATTGCAATCCAAAATATTACCAAAAATCTCATGGAATAAATATACAAGTTACACACATAATATTGTGAAACCGAACAAGAAATGTAACTTACCAAATATTCCGAAAAATACATTTATGAGTATATTTTTTGGTAAATATTATTTTGGATACAAAAGAAATGAGAATATGGTTTTTATTACAAAAGCATATCATATTTTCGACAAGAAGAAAATATACTATTCTTGAGAAGTAAAAATATATTTTCCTAGAGTTTTTAGAAGACGTATGATTTTTGGGAAAAATATATGTTTTCTTGAATAGACTTGAAATACATTTGGGATAAAATAAGTTTATATATATTTTCTAAGTAAGACTTGAAAATATATTGTTTTGGAGATATATATTGGATATTTATTAAGAAAGTACGTACACACCGGAATACGACGCCAATACATGGCAAGATATACAAATACAAGAATACGGATATACATGTATGAGATACCCCCATCCTTGGGAAGGAAATACGAGTATAAATACTTGAGAAGTATTATTACGAAATATTGTTTAACAATTATTCCGAAACTAAATAAATATAATTTAAGTTAAAATAATTATTATTGTAACAAATAATTATATGCTTGGAATAATAACGAAGACACTTTAAAAAGTAACTCAAATGCACTAATTAATACCAAGTCAAGGCACGACCCGCTCGTCTAATGGACCGTAGTACGCATGTAGGTAATCGTGCATTCTAGAGGAAGCTTTGAGTTACATCGGATACAAGGAACGCAAAACAGTGAGTTCATGTCCCCCTTTTTCTTTAAACTGTTTTATTTATTTACTTCGGGGGTGAAATACATGTTACAAAAGGATTACATACAATACTATTGGTATGGTTAGCCTAGGAAAGAACCATAGATCATGTGATTGGGTAGGCGGATACTTGAGACCATTAATCCTCGTATAAGGACCGAGGGACAGTAGTGATAGATCTATTTGGGTGTAGCGAGCCCCATCCATGAGTCCGCTGAATGGGCGATGTGGTGACTATGTCTTACAGCCGGAAGCCCGGTACAAAGTCTGCTAGGTTTGAGTCTCCTTGCACCATGTCACGTATATTAATGTATTAGCTACACATTAATTGATCTGTTTCCTTGTTGCTTTCATACCGGGACTTACAAACTTACATACATACTTACAACGATTTCAAAGGTTTATACATACACTCAAACGAACACATGAACTCGCTCAACTTTTGTTGATGTTTTCAAACTACATGTATTTCAGGGAATTTGTAAGTGGATCTGGCGGGCGTTGGAAGTTTTTATGCTGCGTTAGAAATAAAGATGTCATCCATGGTCTTTGAGTTTGGTCAGTGTGTCTTATTCCTGGACGAGACACGTCTTCCAAACCTTGGTGTTATTCAATATCTTTTGAAAAGTCCTTAATGAAGTCATACACAATTTGTACGGTTTGTAAAACTTGAATTTGAAGTCTACGTTTTAAAACAATGTTGTTATGTTTTGAACTTATTTAATGGATGACAAACCTATGGTTTTATCATATAGTTGATGTTATGATTGAATGCAAAGATATTAAGAAAGTCACACCAATAACCACGCTTCCGCAAAAGTCAGGGTGTGACATGTGGAGGGATCATTTGTGACAAATTGCCAAAGTTTGGCCTCTGAGTGATCCTTACGGACCGCAAGGCATATGCCTTATGGACCGTAAGGTAGTTATTAATTAAATTATGATAGTCCCTTACGGACCGCAAGGCTTATGCCTTACAGACCGTAAGGATATTTGAAACCATGGGCGCGCTAGGTCCTTACGAACCGTATGCCATAACCTTTACGGTCCGTAAGGGGTTGTGCTGGCAGTTTGTGCAGCCTGCCATGGCAGCCTGCACATTGTGACACCTATCCCGCGAATTTCCACCATCTCCCTGGTTCTTACACCTCATTTGAAACTAATCAATACTTGAGAATCATTGCTAACACTTGGCATGATCTTGTGAGCTTGGAGCAACTATAAATAGAGGTGCATTTGCACCATTTCAACTTGCCCATTTCAGTTTCTTTCTCTCTAATCAATTCTGGAGTTGCTTCTCCTTATAGAGGCCTCCTACTGAAATTTAATCTTCCCTTTGAACACTTGTAAGTGTTCTTTCTAGTTCTTTTTCATTCTAGGCTAAGTTATTAGCCGAAAGTCAAGCAAACAGACTTTTGCTTTGACTTTCGGTTATGACCATTACGGTCAAGCCAATGTTCGAATTGAACATGGCTACGTGATCGTAATAAGGCAGGTGTTAATCCCCTATAAGGGCACCTCCTGAAGATCACGTTAAGTTGGTCAAATGACGGGTCATAGTTCTATTAAAATGAAAGTCAAAACGCAGATTTTCGGGAATTATGTTAAAGGAACTTCTAAGCATCTAAACACATTTTTTTGACATTATATCAGTTGGTATAACATATTAGGACATGTAAGACCCAATGTTTTCATAACCGGACCAGACGTTGAACCGGTCTCCTTACAGGTTCACTGGTCGAACCGGTCAGACCGGTCTAACCGGATGTAAAAACCGGATGAATTCATAAAATTTAATATTCTAAAAATATAATAATAAAGGCACAACAATTTCAGATACTCAAAGAACTTCAAACACATATAAATATAAATTTAAAACATTAATCATCTTAAATAAACATAACCTAAGTTTGAATTAATATAATTTAAACATAACCCATATCAAAAATGCCTATTTTTTTAATTTATTAGCATTTGTTTTCGTATGTATGCATGTATTTCCTGGAAACTTGGTACTAATTTAAGTTATCCCTTCAACAATCAATTGCTAGCTGAGTTGGTGTTTGATTATTTCCATGAATTCATTAGGTATGAGGTTCAAAACCCACTCTTGATGAACATTTTTAATTTCTTATCACTCACCCAACTCATTATCTCATTCTTGCTTTGTCCCACATCGACTCCATCATCAATATTGAGTCTCCTCCCCCTCTATAAAAGAAGCACACTTCTCAAACTTGAGTTCCGTCCTTGCCAACTAATAATTCTGGTTCGACCCGGTTCAATATTATTGGTTCAACTCAGCTCGCAGGAGACCCGGGCGGTCTGTTGTAAAAGCGGTCCAAACCACTTAACCGGCCCAGGATAGGGTCTGATTCCCAGTCAAAGCAGTTTGACCGACCGGTCCGATCCGGTTTTTAAAACCTTGGTTAGACCATGTCCAACCCGTCATTTCCTGCTTATAGCATGGTTCACAACCGAAAGTCAAACAGTTTGACTTCTACTTTGACTTTCGATTCTGACCCGTTTAAGCTAAGTTAGCTACTGATTTGAAGTTGTATTATGATCATATTAATGTATGGAATAACCCTCTAAGGTTATACCAATTGATCATATTGTTTGTCGCGTTTTATGCAAGTCCATGTATTATGCCTTAAAAAATACCAATTATGCCCTTGTGTGCATAAATTAATTTTGAAATCATAATGAACATGTAATGTGACTTATAAGCTGATGCGGTAACATAATAAACATACTTTGGCATAATGGACTTGACATTGACTCATCCGATTACCCGATGCCGCCTATGCGCGTACGATTGACTTATATAGCCTAGTTTATATAAGTTAGCCGAATCGGGTCAAAATCATTCCAAATCAGTTCTAATCAGAATGTGTTATTGTTTGACCCATATTATATGAGTCATAGTACTCGTGAGGGTGCAAACTACATTCTATCCGGTCTCCGCTTAATCTAGTGAATCGTACCGATTTTTATTTATAGTTAACCGGTCCAAGTCATATGACTTGAATAAGACCCGTTAACATTCTATTGGATCATAATTCCATCCATTCCAGACTAAGGGCGTCCAGTAAATTGCAACCTTATTAGTTATTTTGATTTAAACGGTTGTGCTTACATATATCTTTGGATTATAAAGATAAAGCTCAGGTAAATACTCTTAACCTATATTCCTTATATGGGCTTGGGATATGGTGAAATTATATACCGCTTGATCGGGTATGGGATCAATGACCTATGTGTTCAAAATCCAAATAACCCGTTTTAATCCGTTATACTTGATAACTTAAACATTGGGGGTTAATGCGACCATGTCCTGGATATCCACGGCTCACTTAATTACAAGTGGCCATGACCTTAGCACAGGGTGTAGGCATACACCTGACAGATGCTAATGTTATGATAAAATATTTTTCATACCCAATATGGGGATAAAGTGGTGTGTCGGTTAATCATGTATCGAAGTTTAGTTTCGGGCCCCATATGTACTGACAAGCATGTAATACTGGTAACAAGAGATATAGTTTGTTCCAAGTTATTTATGAAAATTGATATACCAAATGGTATATAAAACGATTTTGAAATATTTTCAAAATGTGTCGATTAATTGTATTTACCAGTGAAAACTGACGTATTTTCAAAAGACTAAGTGCAGGTTTGCAAAGTACGGAATAGGTTGGAAGCTGCGGTAATTGCTTATTGGAGTTTACGACTCCAAGTAAAAAGCCTAGTATTCAAAAGAGAAGGTATAAGGATGTTAAGATGCAACACACCTATGCGGATAACAAACCTGCAAACTGAAACATGGTTAGTGTTGTAGCGCCGACTGCCAGTGCAGGCGTGCGGTGGCCGGAGTAGTCTTTTTTCATGTGAACACAGGTGGACAGAGGGTCGTAAAAAATAAACGACCATCGAATCAGGATAGCGGCATGGTTTTTACGGTTATTCTTCTTTGTAGGAGCAGAATGACCGGCCTGAGGCAATGGCCGGCCCATCTTGGCACCTGTAAGCCTCTATGAAACCCAGGCTTTTTCTCGCTCTAAGGTTTTGAACGGTGGGGGTAAGATGAAAACAAAAGGAAAGTGGGTATTTTAGTAATTTCACTCTAATTTAACAGAAAAGTTAACAAAAGTTAGTGTTAATACCCAAGTTTGTTATAAAATGAAATGTTAGAACCTTAGAATGTGATTATAAACTATTAGTACCTGACTTTGTTACTTTTCATAAACCATGGAGACTAAAGGTGTAATTAACTCTTTAGTATATAAAATTCATTTATTCAACCCGTGTAATACACGGGGTTATATCTAGGCCTGCAAACGAACTGAACGTTCATGAACTGATCGTGAACTTGTTCGGCGGAAAGTTCGTTAATGTTCGTTTATTTAATAAAAAAACGAACACGGACAAAAAAATTTGTTCGTTTAATTAAATGAACGAACATGAACGCACCTTGTGTTCGTTCATTTATATTCGTGAACGTTCGTTTATGTTCGTTTAAATTTTAGTAAATTCCTAAATAGTTATATTTTATATAAATATTAGGTTTTCTTACTACTTATAAAAATATAACTAACTAGTAATTAAGTTTTCTAGTAATAAAAAATATGTCACACCCCTTTCAAAGGCGGAATTGCATACGATAAGTAAACATTGCTACATGATATAAAACATACTCAATTTTTCCATTCAAGTTTAATCATCCAAAACACAGGAATTTGTTTAAAGTTTACATCATAAATAAAAGATAATTGTTTGAAACTTCACATAATGGTTTCAAAAACAAAGATCAAGGTTTTGTTTCCTATATCACCACATAAGGTGGGATATAGTAAACAAATCCACAAAGATGGAAACGGAGACTAGACATTAAACATCTTGAAAAGGGGCCCGCGAACTTCATCCACTAATTTCCTGAAATACATGTAAGTATAAAAATCATCAACAAAAGTTGGTGTGAATTCATGCAGATTGTGTAAAATGTAACATTTGTAATTGTGGAAAAGCATGGTATGTAATTTGTAAAATGTAAGTTTGCAAAATTTTAATGAAATGGAATGGAATCGAGATCGCTAATGTTTCGCGAGGACATTAACATATGCGACGACATAGGAAGCATCTAAACCTAGGTGATTTTTAACATCGTTTACCCTACGACTGTGACCCAAGACACTCCATGACTATGTGTTGTCAAGAGAGTGAGGCTGCCCGGGCCTGTTAGATCTAACCCTTGTTCTTTCGGTTTAAACTAGATTGATGGTGCTTTCGTATACCCTATTAGTGACGTGATCTATGTATGATTCCTTTGTTTAAACATACCCAATAGTACATGTATTTTCCCCAAGTTTAGAAAACAGTAAAACGTTTAAAAGTGGGGACATGAACTCACTGCTTTGCGTCTTGAGCGTCTAGATGCACCGGCTTCTGCTACTCGAGTGTCGTGACCTATAGACGTTCTAAGTATGTTAATCACCTAACTTGTAAACTTCTAAGTACAAGTTACTCTTTGGATTTAAAGTGTCTTATTTGTAGGTCACATTATGTTTAATATTGTATTTGTTATATATTTTTATCCCAAATATATATATATATATATATATATATATATATATATATTTGTGTAAGTAGGATTTGAAAATATTATTTGTTAAAAATAATATATTTTTAACTTTTACCAAATATATGTCTCTTATATTAATTGTCAAAAATAAATATAACTAATTTGTTAAATAATATTTCCAATATTATTTTTAGGTGTAAGTATACTTAGGAAAGTATACTTGTATTTTAAATGTAAATACTTGTATATTTGTATTAATTAACCAAAAATCAATTTCTTGATTTTATTACTTTCTGGAGTTTTTATTTCTTAAAAATAACAATACCTTTAAGGTTTATGGGTTATATGTATTTTGTCACACTTTTATAATTCTCCCATTACTTGTAGTAATTTTTTGTATAAGTCCATAAATATATAATATTGTTCAATATGTCTGATACTTGTCAAAGTCCTTAATTTTCATAGAAAATATATGTATATGGATATATATTTTACATTTGTCCATGTATCATTTTTATATGTAATTTTGTATACTTGTATCATTGTGTAACTCTTAAGTATTTGTATGTGTATTTTTTATAGTATACTCCTTGGGTGTATTTAATGTATTTTTCAAGTTCCTAACATACTAATACATATAATACACATAATATACACTTAGCACATAATCTTGTGACCGCTAAATATATATATTTTTCCCTAAAAATATACATATTTAATATTGTTTTTATACTTGAAGAAATCCTTATTTCTTACTTGTAATTTTTGTATAAAAATTGGGAAACCTTTGTAAATATTTTTAGGTGAATTTTTGGGGAATGAGTTTCACAAAAACTTATATTTTTCTAAGTGTCAAAATTTTATAAAAATTTTGACACAGTTTCCCCTAAAAATGGAGGTTTCCCATGTTTTCAAAACATGTGTTTATTTTCTTTTCATCACCAAAACCAATTTCCAACAAATTTCACAAACAACATATACCAAAATCATCATGAAAAACCTTATGATGAATTTGATTTTTGTTAAAAATGTGTAGTCTTTTAGATCTACACTTTACATACAAAGATCTTTCAAAAGTAAGTGTTCTTGTTTAATCTCTACAAACTTTGTGTGAAACTTTATTTTACCAAGTAAACCATTCACAAGTTTTAGGGTTTTAAAATTATGAAAAACATATTCTAAAACCATTTTATGTTCTTTTAAAAGATCTTTATGTTCATTATCAAATTTCTTCATGGATCTTTCAAGATCCATGCTTAACATACTTATCTTTTAAAAATAAGTTTCTTGATGAACTTTATACAAACTTTTTATGATGTTTAGTCTTATAAGTTAGTTTTTCATGGTCTTAGTTTCTTCAAGAACACAAGAACATACTTAAAAATCATCTTTCAAGTTTACATAAAGGTTTTTCAAGTTCATCTTCAAGTTTAACCATGGATCTTTCAAGATCTATGCTTAAACTTGTTATATCTAAGCTTCTAACAAGCTTTAACATGATAGATATACACATGCACACAAGATTCAACAACATCTACTTCATCACATACATCAAACTTCACCAAAATCACTTGTTTTTCTTTAGATTATGTTAGATCTTCATGTTTTCATACTTTAAAGTTTAGTTTATTTGAAAGTGTAACTTGTACATAACACTAATATGAAGTAAAATATAGTTTTTGAAGCTTACTACTAGCTCTAGTGGCTAGGGAAGTGGCAAGAACAAGATAAAGATGAAGAATGAAGAAATCAAGTGGGTAAAAGCTCCTCCAAGTGGTTCTTGAACTTCCAGCACTTCAAGTTTCCTTAGATCATCTTCTAGTACCTTGAAACAAGCTTGGACTGGTTGTTTGATGAATGAAAATGGAGGTGGTAGTGTGGGTGTGTGTGGCCGAGACCAAGAGAAGGTTGAAGATGAAAGTTTTTGAAATGATAAAGTGAGGTTTACTTCTAAAGGATCATGTTCTTATAACTCCAACATCCTAATATCCATTAGTTATCATGTCCCATATCTTACTATCATGTTTAATATTTTAATGGGAAAGTGTTGTTGGTCCCTATGGGACCGGCCAAGGTGAAGGGGGGGGGGGGGTAATGTGTAAGTTTTTGGAAGATGAAGGTTATTTATGTAAGTTTAGGAGTTAAATGGAAGGTTAAGTGTGTTTATGTGTTTTTATGAGCTTTAATGTGTTCTAGCATCATAACTAGCTTTATATCACTAAAACAATGCTTCTAGTGTATTTTTGGTGTTTTGGGTAGTGTCTGGTTATTCGTTCGGTTATCGGTTCGTTAAAGTGCTAAATTGCGCAGTTTTGTAAGTTATGAGGTATCTTTTATGACAATTTTCATTCCCGACACTTTACAAGTTATTCTGGACATTGAAACCTTATATCTGCATAATATTTTAGTGTTTAAATGCTGTTTTTGCTGAATTTCTGCAGAAATCTGCATTTAGAGTGCGTTTCGGGTGCTTTTTGGTGTCTGTTTTAGCTTCCGGAAAGTGTTTATGTTAACTTTTGTTCACCTACTTAGTTTCCAATGTATTTTTGATGTTGGACCTCCTTCTAAGTCCTAATTCTATTGTCTAATTGTTTTCTGCAGACATGCTGACACAGCTTGTCTAACTAGTGAGCTTACTAATCAATTTGACGCAACGCTTACAGTATAGCATAATGTGACAGTTAATGTATGAATCATGCATGAATTCAATTGCATATCAAATAAACACATAGGGTTGACGTGTAATCACATAAATGCAGGAAATAAAAATTAATTAAAATAGTACAGAAATTACCGGTTTTGGGCCAGTTGTCACAGTCTCCCCCCGTTAAAAGAATTTCATCCTGAAATTCAGGCTGAGTTATCTCTCGCAGGAGTTTTCTCAAACAAGTGGGGGTACTTGGCCTTGAACTGGTCTTCACGTTCCCAAGTATACTCGGGCCCGTGTTTAGAGTTCTAACGTACTTTAACCAGCTTAATTTGACTTCTCCTCATCTTCTGGACCTTCCGGTCCATTACCTCAACAGGTTCTTCTGTGAATTGGAGCTTGTCGTCAATATGAACCTCATCCGCAGGGATGACAACAGTTTCTTGAGTTGGACTATTTTTGAGGTTTGATACTTGGAATGTATCGTGTACACCATTTAATTCCTCCGGTAATTCCAATTTGTACGCCACGGTACCAATTTTCTCAAGAATGTTGAATGGACCAATATATCATGGATTCAACTTTCCACGTTTCCTGAACCGTGCTACACCCTTCCAAGGTGAGACTTTTAACAGAACCATGTCTCCTACCTCGAAAGCTAACGGTTTCCTTCTTCGGTCGGCGTAGCTTTTCTGTCGATCACGAGCCTCTTTGATGCGATCTTTGATCAGAAAGATCTTGTCAGACGTTTCTTGGACTAGTTCGGGACCAATTAGCTGTTTGTCACTAGCTTGTGCCCAACACAAAGGTGAGCGACATTTGCGACCATACAGAGCTTCAAACGAAGTGGCTTTAATGCTTGTATGATAGCTTTTATTATAGGAAAACTCCACCAAGGGTAGGTGGTTATCCCAGCTGCCGCCTAAATCCATAATACACGCACGGAGCATGTTATCCAGGGTTTGAATAGTCCGTTCGCTCTGACCATCGGTTTGCGGATGGAAGGTCGTGCTTAGATCTAGTTGAGATCCACAGGCCTCCTGAAAAGATTGCCAGATTCTCGATACAAAGCGTCCATCTCTGTTGGAAATAATCGAAGTAGGCACCCCATAACTTGCTACTATTTCTTTCAGGTACAATTCGGCAAGCTTTCCAGTGCTATCATTTTCCTTTATCGGCAGGAAGTGTGCATACTTGGTTAACCGATCAACTATTACCCATATCATATCATGGCCTCTAGGGGTCTTGGGTATTTTGGTTATAAAATCCATTGATATTTGTTCCCATTTCCATACGGGAATCTCTGGTTGCTGCAACAGACCTGACAGTTTCTGATACTCCGCCTTGACCTTAGCGCAGGTCAAGCATTTTCCAACATAAGTGGCAACATCATTCTTGAGATTCGGCTACCAATAGTATTCTCTCAAATCTTGATACATTTTGTCCGATCCTAGGTGGATCGAATATCTTTACTTGTGGGCTTCATCAAAGATAACTTCCCGAATACCACCATAGAGTGGAACCCAAATGCGTCCCATTAAGTATAAGATTCCTTCCTCGTTTGGCACCAACTGTTTCTCCATACCTCAGAGAAGTTTAACTTTAAGGTTCTCTTCCTTCAATGCTTCTGGTTGGGCGACATGAATACGTGTAGTAAGATTTTTCCGGATCGTCATCTCCAAAGCTCGAACTCTTAAAGTTTTAACTCTTTCCTTTCTGCTCAAGGCGTCTGCTACCACATTCGCCTTTCCAGGGTGGTACTTAATCTCACAATCATAATAATTCAGCAACTCAACCCATCATCGCTGACGCATATTTAACTCCTTCTGATTAAATATTTGTTGCAAGCTCTTGTGGTCTGTGAAGATAGTACATCGAGTACCATAAAGATAATGTCGCTAAATCTTCAAAGAAAATACCACCGCACCTAATTCAAGGTCGTGGGTGGTATAATTCTTCTCATGAACCTTCAACTGTCACGATGCATATGCAATGACCTTCTGTCGTTGCATAAGGACGCAGCCCAAACCTTGACGTGAAGCGTCACAGTACACCACAAAATCTTCAGTACCTTCGGGCAGCGACAAGATCGGCGCATCACATAGCTTATCTTTAAGAAGTTGAAAGGCTTCTTCTTATTTGTATCCCCAGTCAAACTTCTTGTCCTTCTGAGTAAGGGAAGTTAGTGTAACAACTGTGCTTGTAATCATTATGAACAGTTCTATTATCAATAAAACAATGTTATTTGATCCCAATGTTTGTTTGGTTGTGTTTTACATTTTTCATGTTTTGACTTTTATGTAATTTCAAACTCTATATCGCTTTCTGGAGAGTTATACGCAAACTGGTGCGAAAACGTAATCAGTTTAATGCGACAAATACTCCGGAACATCAACATATACTTAACATACCTTAAATAACCTTTACATAACTTAGAAATAAGTTTTGAAGGCTTTGGTATGGCAAAAAAAAACAAAGTTTATTCTCTTACAGGGACTAAACTTGACAAACTACGAAAGTATGCCAATTTGAACTGTAACGAACATTCCGGAAGATGACCATAAGTTAAACACACCTTAAATATCCTTTACATAGCTTAGAAATAGGCTTTAAGGGGTTCGGTGCGCTAAAATAAACTTTTGGGTCATTTAGGGACTAAAAGTGCCAAAAAGTGCACAAGTTTGCACTTTCGCGCATAACTTACGTTCTGAATACATCCGGACATCCAAAAATTTATGTAAGCATTATAATATTATGCTTTAGTGTTTGGCTTGTCAAAAATCCATTCGTCGCATAATTTGGATCGTTTTTCGCGCTTGTGCGCATTCCGTCGTAATTAAGCGAACATCGCGTTCGTACGGCTAAACGAACCGACATCCGACATATTTTTGAACACATTTTAAGTTCCCTATACTTTAACTTCATTTTAGAGCTTTGAAATGGGGTTAACGGGCCTTAAACGTGTCGAAAATGGGCTGATTACACTGCAGGGACCAAAAATGAAATTCTGCCAAACTTGTATGGCTACGATGCGTATGCACTTTTTGCCCTACGATGCGTATGGGTTCTGCAGATCAGATAATAACAAACAGTCAGCAGATTTTCAGCTGATTAAACCACAACCACAAGTTCTAAACTTGCCCTTTCAGCTCTTAATAGGCCATTTTCAGTAACCATAACATTTTGACAAATGTACGCATGAGATTCGAGCACGGTTTTCATGAAACGATCTTAACGGTTACCTGAAATCTATAAATACCCATCAAATTTGCACACATTTCTCACAAGAATCTGATCATTTGTGCTCTAAGTTGAAACCTTTGTTTCATACCTGAGCTATTTTGATCTTGATTAGCATTCGGGGACCCTTCGTAAGTATTCTTTCGTTCTTTTATTGCTTTTCGAGTCCGAAAGTCAAACTTTGTTTGACTTTCTGCATTGACCAGTTTATGGTCGATGCGAAGTTCGTTTGAACTTCATAACGTGAGCGTGATCACGATGGTTATAGTCCTTAGTGACTATACCTACTGATTACCACGTTATCTAGGCTCCGTGACGAGCCGTAGTTTCGGTCAGAATACGTATTCTTGCGTATTTTGTAACCAAACTACTTATGGGTATCAAAACCGTTTGTTTTGACACCAAACCTATTTTCTAAACTTAGGTAAGCATGTTTTAGCATGCTTAGCTCGTCACTTTTAGTTTAGTGCTTATATAGGGTCGTAAGGTAAGCGATCTAAACAATCACTTATACTTTCGAACCCGACCCGTTTGGTCGATCATTAGGATCCGACCAAACACATTAGGTGACCATAGTATATAGGGAATAACCTTATGAGGTTATACCTTATGGTCGCTTCGTTTAAGTAGTTGTCTGATAGGTAGTTTATATGCCTTAGGTAAATTACCAAAATACCCCTATGATGCCAAAATTCATTTTAAACATATGTAACATAACTTTTGACATCTAAACTGATTTGACAATCATATTAGACATGTTAAGGCATATATTACTTGTCATAGGACTAGTTAGGCGGTCCGAACGCGTTTCACGCGAACGACGCGTTAAAGTAGCATAAGCTACCTAAACGGGTCGTAATGGGTCACAAGCACTTAGGTTAGGTTTCATTTAGTATGTAGGCTTTGTTAAACCATACTACATGAGTTCCCATACTCATTTGGTTTACGAACCCTCATTCTATCCGATCTTCCGATTTAGGTCCGGTTTATTAACATAGTTACCTATATTAGGTGCCGTTTGATTCCGTGATCTATATCATTGCTTGGTGGTTATCTTTAGACATCTGAGCAATCTCAAGTGAGTACATAGACCCCTCTTTTACTGTTTTCCAAACTGTTTTGGGGTGAAACACATGTGCCTACTTGTTACTTTCATGCTTTCATGTTTTCACATCATATACATGCTATGTTCGTTAGTACATTATAGTACATGATTTCATTACATCTTATGCTAGGTGTGCCCATTGTGCGCATTACTTAGTACATTGTTTTACATTACATTTTATGCTAGGTGTGCCCATTGTGTGCATTACTTAGTACATTGTTTTACGTTACATTTCATGCTAGGTGTGCCCATTGTGCGCATTACTTAGTACATTGTTTTACATCACATTTCATGCTAGGTGTGCCCATTGTGTGCATTACTTAGTACATCGTTTTACATTACATTTCACGCTATGTATGTTCATTTGATTACATACTTAGTGCATTGTTTTCACATGCTTACATTTTGTTATGACATTTGGTTTGTTTAACATGGAACAATACATTCATTAACATTAATTACGCCGTTCGTTAGTAGGTAGTGGTACCATAGGAATTGACAACTCCCGTTCCGGACATCCCAGGGAAAGGGGATGAAAGGAATGACCGAATTCGATATACATAACTTAGATAAACCTTTAATTTGTTTAAGGGTTTATCGCCACGGTCTCAAGGCTTGGATGTATGCATATTAACAATACCGCATAAATGTTTGTATCAGTATAGCATGCATTTGTTACACACAACGTGACTTTGATTTAAACTATGTTTTACTTCAATACCTTGTTGTTGTGCATTTTACATATGGTTTAGTTGATACATTTCACTTACCATACATGACATTTTGGTTACACATTACATGATCTACATTGAACATAAACATTTTGACATTGATATACACATTTGGTGGTTTACATTGGGCATTGACATTTTGATATGGTTTACACAATAACACTGGACAATTGGTTTGTACATGAACAAGTTACATTGGTGGTTGTTTGGGTAAGTGATTTGAGTAACGATACGTGTGTAATATGATACAAACATGGTGGATACGCCGCTGGTACTTCCTATATATAAGTGTTTGTATAATACTACATAGCGTAACGTTATTTAAATCATTTCAGTATAGACATATTACATTTTTTTATACAAATTACATATTTTCACACGACATTGATTTACAAAACAATTTATCTTATACAACTCATTTTACATGGTTATTCATTTAACCTTACATTTACTTATACATATCAACTGATCTTATCGTTTTTCAAATGATTTACAAGACAAAGCAAATTACAAGGTTCATGACTAAACATTTTCTCAAATACAAGTCATGAATCCTATTTTCACAAACCTATGTATCTCACAGGCATTTTTATGCTGACGTACCTACTTTCACATGTGTTTTCAGGTGCTTTTCCATAGAATGATGATCATGACACTAGGGCGGACCTGTGCCTTAGAGACTTAAAATGAAGCTAGACTATGTTTAATTATGTTATAAACTCTTTTGTTTACTGTTCAAGACAATGTAACACCCTTGTTTAATAAATAAAATACAACTTTGTATACCATGGTTATGAAACAATTTATTCTGTTACGACACGCCCCGATGTTTCCGCCGCGATTTGTTGTTTTACGCGGTCAGGGTGTGACAGAAGAGTTGGTATCAGAGCCAATGGTTATAGGGAATTAGGTTATTAGTAATGCTTTGACCTAGACTATAACTTTTCTAGGACCCTAACATAAATTATTTGTGTTTAGATCTTAAAATATGCACATCACCTATCCTTAGGTGATTATCAGAACAAAAGCCAAAATTTCTCCGAAACGATTTTTGAAAAACAATCATCTGTTTTTGAATGATTTATTACAAGGTTTTGAACCCTCTGTTATATGGTTTTGAACCCTTTTCAGTTTGATTAAATTTTTGGCCTTGTGCCTTCAAATTTTCAAAATCTCGTCAAGGTTTTGGGTCTTAAATAATGTGAACACGTGCAAACTGGAAGGGTGAATGCCTGTATTCTGGGTTTTCTGTCTAGGCAAGCACTTCGTATACATCTCAACCAGACGCGAGACCAGTTGTGCTTACCTGGGAATTCTTGGGATGAGTGTTCACTTATAGGCGAGCATGTCTTCATTATACATTATTTTTGATCCATTTACTTTGATTAGTCACTGTGTGTCATTTGTTTGCTTTGTGATACGGACGAATGACCACCATCTATGTTTTTTGCAATTCTTGTTTTTATCATCTCATTCTTTTCATCCAATCATCTCACTCGTTTCCTTTCATGTTTTCCTCTTTTAGAATGCCTCCTCGACGCGACAATCTGATAGCAACTGCCGAGCTGGCAGAAATTATTGCGCAGCAGATGGCTGCTCAATTTCCAAATCTCTTTGCTCAATGGAACCAAGCCATCAATAACAACAACAACAATGTTCCATGCAAATACAAGGATTTTAATCAGGCTAAACCACTCAAGTTTAGTGGTTCTGAAGGAGCGACTGGGCTTCTTCAGTGGTTCGAGAGCAGTGAGAATACTTTCCGCCACGTGCAATGTCCGGATAATCGCAAAGTCGAGTTTGCTTCGAGCGTATTTCAGAAGAGGGCTTTGACATGGTGGAACGGGATTATGAGAGACAGGGGTGCAGAAGTTGCTCTTGCACAGACATGGGCTGAACTTAGAGCCCTTATGATGAGGGAATTCTGTCCTCGCCATGAACAGCGGGCGTTGGAGAAGGAGTTTGATGTTTTGAAGCAAGATAGTGGTGAGCACAGGGCTTATACTGATCAGTTTGAAGAGTTGAGTCTGCTTTGCCCGACTATGGTTACCCCACTCGACAAGGCTATCGAAAGATACATCGACGGCCTACCTGACTCGATACAAGATATTCTTACTGGTAGTAACCCTGCCACACTCCGTCAGGCAATCGAGTTATCAGCGACGCTGACTGAGTCGCAGATCCGGAAGAACAAGTTACACAGGAAGGGTGACAAGGGCAAGAAACAGTCGGCTGACAAGGGGGATAGCAAGAAGGGTCAAAACAAGAATGGAAAGGACTCTGGTTCTTCGAAGAGGTCAAGGAAGCGTAAGGCTTCCCAAAATTTTGCTATCACTGCCCAAGCTAATCAGGCAGCTCCTAACCAACCCGCACAGCTTCCAGCAAAGAAACCCTATACAGGGAATGCACCTTTGTGCAATAGATGCAACAGCACCATCAGCCGCAACATCAGTGCCGTTTCTGTACTAGCTGTGGGAAGTCAGGTCATCTTGCTGAAGTTTGTCGGTTTGCTCAGAATCGCGCAGTTCAAAACCCGGCTCAACAAGTTGCACAGCCTCCTGCTCAGCAACAGGGTCAAGCTGCACGACTACAATACCCACCAGGTGCTTGTTACAATTGTGGGGATCTGACCCACTACAGAAACCGGTGCCCAAGGCTAGCCAACCAGAACCAGAACCAGAATCAGGCTCCGGCTCGAGGCCGAGTCTTTAACATGAATGCCCAAGAGGCGCAGGCGGATGATAATGTGGTGAACGGTACGTTCTTTATTAATAATCAGCCTGCATCTGTTCTTTTCGATTCTGGTGCCGATAAGAGTTTCGTGTCATTATCTTTTGAGCAAATGCTTCGCGTGTCTAGAACGAAACTAGGAAAACCTTTGACAGTAGAAGTTGCTAGTGGTGAACCCATTATTCTTGATTCTGTTCTTCGCAACTGCCAGTTGAACCTTAACGACCATCTTTTTCCTATTGACCTCGCGCCTATGCAACTTGGAAGCTTTGACGTTATTGTGGGAATGGATTGGTTATCCAAGCATCACGCAGAGATAGTTTGTTCTGAGAAGATTGTTCGTGTGCCGCTTTCGACAGGCGAGATTCTGCAGGTTCAAGGTGAGAAGCCTACCGGTGGTCTCAAACTCATGTCTTATTTTAAAGCTCGGAAGTATCTGCAGAAGAACTATGTGGCTTTCTTAGCACATGTTACAGAAGATAAAGGCAAGGGTAAGTCTATTTCAGATATTCCTGTCATTCGGGATTATTCTGAAGTGTTCCCTGAAGATTTACCTGGTCTACCTCCAGCACGCCAAGTCGAGTTCCGCATTGATCTCGTACCTGGTGCAAATCCCATTGCCAGAGCTCCATATCGTCTTGCACCATCTGAGATGCAAGAGTTGTCTAAACAGCTTCAGGAGCTCTCTGACAAAGGTTTTATACGTCCTAGTTTTTCACCTTGGGGTGCTCCCGTTCTTTTTGTCAAGAAGAAGGATGGATCCTTTAGGATGTGTATCGATTATCGTGAGCTTAACAAGCTTACCATCAAGAATCGATATCCCCTACCTCGCATCGATGATCTCTTTGATCAGTTACAAGGCGCTTCTTATTTTTCGAAGATTGATCTGCGATCTGGATATCATCAACTTCGGGTGCAAGAAGAAGACATTCCGAAGACAGCATTCCGCACTCGTTATGGGCATTATGAATTCACAGTCATGCCATTCGGTTTGACTAATGCTCCTGCTGTTTTCATGGACTTAATGAATAGGGTCTGCAAACCTTATTTGGATCAGTTCGTCATTGTTTTTATTGACGACATCTTGATATACTCTAAGACGCGAGCTGATCACGAGCAACATCTTCGTCGTACTCTGGAACTCCTAAAGAAAGAGCAACTTTTCGCCAAATTCTCCAAGTGCGAATTTTGGCTTAAAGAAGTTCAATTTTTGGGGCATATTATCAACAAACAAGGTATTCATGTAGATCCCTCCAAGATCAGTGCGATTAAGGATTGGGATACGCCTACTACTCCTACTGAAGTTCGTTCTTTTCTTGGTCTAGCGGGTTATTATCGCCGCTTCATAGAAAACTTCACGAAGATTGCAGTTCCTCTAACTGCTCTAACTCAGAAGAAAATGCCCTTTTATTGGGGATTTAAACAAGAAGAAGCTTTTCAACACTTGAAGCAGAAGCTTTGCGATGCGCCTGTTCTATCATTGCCTGAGGGTGATGATGATTTTGTCGTGTATTGTGATGCATCGAAATTGGGTCTTGGCTGTGTTCTTATGCAAAGGAACAAAGTCATAGCCTATGCATCGAGGCAGTTGAAGATACATGAGAAAAACTACACCACTCATGATCTTGAGTTGGGGGCAGTTGTTTTCGCTCTAAAGATCTGGAGACACTATTTGTACGGTACAAAATGTGTGGTTTTCACAGACCACAAAAGTCTTCAGCATATCTTCAACCAGAAAGAACTCAACATGAGGCAACGACGTTGGGTTGAGCTTTTAAACGACTATGACTGCGAAATTCGCTACCATCCTGGTAAGGCGAATGTCGTAGCTGATGCATTGAGTCGTAAGGAACGTACTAAGCTTCATTGTGTACGTGTTCAATCTGTTATTCAAGCTCGATCCGATATCCAAGCACGCATTTCTCAAGCTCAACAATCTTGTGTTTCACAAGGTCTATTGGATAAGGAATTTCCCTATCACATAACACCTGCTCTGGAACTGAAGGACAATGGATCATATTACTTCATGGACCGTTTGTGGGTCCCAAACCAGGATGATCTTCGTACCTTGCTTATGGATGAAGCCCATAAGTCTCGCTATTCTATTCATCCGGGCTCAGATAAGATGTATAAGGATCTTCGTATTCATTATTGGTGGCCTGGTATGAAGAAAGACGTTGCCTTATACGTATCCAAATGCCTTACTTGTCTTAAGGTTAAGGCTGAACATCAGCGTCCTTCTGGTTTATTGGAGCAACCAGAGATTCCAGTTTGGAAATGGGAAAACATTACTATGGATCTCGTTACCAAACTTCCACGCACTAAGAAAGGTCATGATGCCATCTGGGTAGTCGTTGATCGTCTTACAAAGTCAGCACATTTCTTGCCAATCCGTGAGGATTTTCCTGCTGACAGACTTGCTCAAATCTATGTGGATGAAATTGTAGCTCGACATGGTGTTCCTTTGAACATCATTTCTGACAGAGATGCTCGTTTCACTTCTCATTTTTGGAGAACCATGCAATCTGCTATGGGGACCCAACTTAATCTGAGCACAGCTTATCATCCGCAAACGGATGGTCAATCTGAGAGAACAATCCAGACTCTGGAGGATATGCTTAGAGCTTGTGTGATCGATTTTGGTGGTAGTTGGGATTCACATCTTAAGTTGATTGAATTCTCCTACAACAACAGTTATCACACTAGCATCAAAATGGCTCCTTTCGAGGCTCTCTATGGTCGAAAATGTCGTTCACCTGTCTGCTGGAATGAGATTGGCGAGGCTCAACTTACTGGACCTGCCCTCATTTTAGAGACAACTGACAAGGTCAAGAAAGTTCGTGATAACCTTCAGGCAGCTAGAAGCCGTCAGAAGATTTACGCGGACCCAAAACGCAAAGCCTTGGAATTTCAAGTCGGTGATCGAGTATTACTTAAGGTCTCACCTTGGAAAGGTGTGATCAGATTTGGAAAGAAAGGAAAACTTGCACCTAGATACGTTGGACCATTCAAGATCGTCGAAAGAATCAGAAAGGTAGCCTACAGACTTGAGTTACCTCCTGAACTTGGAAATGTTCATCCAACTTTTCACGTGTCCAATCTCAAGAGGTGTTCAGCTGATGAGAACCTCTCCATACCGCTTGACGAAATTCGTGTTGGCAAAACACTGAAATTTGTTGAGAAACCAGTGGAAATCATGGAACGTGAAGTCAAGTGGCTTAAACGCAAGCGCATTCCTTTGGTCAAAGTTCGCTGGGAAGCTAAACGTGGACCTGAGTTTACTTGGGAACGCGAAGATCAAATGAAGGCGAAATATCCGCATCTTTTCCCACGAGTTTCCTCTAAATAAATTTCGGGACGAAATTTCCACAAGTAGGGGAGACTGTAACAACTGTGCTTGTAATCATTATGAACAGTTCTATTATCAATAAAACAATGTTATTTGATCCCAATGTTTGTTTGGTTGTGTTTTACATTTTTCATGTTTTGACTTTTATGTAATTTCAAACTCTATATCGCTTTTTGGAGAGTTATACGCAAACTGGTGCAAAAAACGTAATCAGTTTAATGCGACAAATACTCCGGAACATCAACATATACTTAACATACCTTAAATAACCTTTACATAACTTAGAAATAAGTTTTGAAGGCTTTGGTATGGCAAAAAAAAACAAAGTTTATTCTCTTACAGGGACTAAACTTGACAAACTACGAAAGTATGCCAATTTGAACTGTAACGAACATTCCGGAAGATGACCATAAGTTAAACACACCTTAAATATCCTTTACATAGCTTAGAAATAGGCTTTAAGGGGTTCGGTGCGCTAAAATAAACTTTTGGGTCATTCAGAGACTAAAAGTGCCAAAAAGTGCACAAGTTTGCACTTTCGCGCATAACTTACGTTCTGAATACATCCGGACATCCAAAAATTTATGTAAGCATTATAATATTATGCTTTAGTGTTTGGCTTGTCAAAAATCCATTCGTCGCATAATTTGGATCGTTTTTCGCGCTTGTGCGCATTCCGTCGTAATTAAGCGAACATCGCGTTCGTACGGCTAAACGAACCGACATCCGACATATTTTTGAACACATTTTAAGTTCCCTATACTTTAACTTCATTTTAGAGCATTGAAATGGGGTTAACGGGCCTTAAACGTGTCGAAAATGGGCTGATTACACTGCAGGGACCAAAAATGAAATTCTGCCAAACTTGTATGGCTACGATGCGTATGCACTTTTTGCCCTACGATGCGTATGGGTTCTGCAGATCAGATAATAACAAACAGTCAGTAGATTTTCAGCTGATTAAACCACAACCACAAGTTCTAAACTTGCCCTTTCAGCTCTTAATAGGCCATTTTCAGTAACCATAACATTTTGACAAATGTACGCATGAGATTCGAGCACGGTTTTCATGAAACGATCTTAACGGTTACCCGAAATCTATAAATACCCATCACATTTGCACACATTTCTCACAAGAATCTGATCATTTGTGCTCTATGTTAAAACCTTTGTTTCATACCTGAGCTATTTTGATCTTGATTAGCATTCGGGGACCCTTCGTAAGTATTCTTTCGTTCTTTTATTGCTTTTCGAGTCCGAAAGTCAAACTTTGTTTGACTTTCTGCATTGACCAGTTTATGGTCGATGCGAAGTTCGTTTGAACTTCATAACGTGAGCGTGATCACGATGGTTATAGTCCTTAGTGACTATACCTACTGATTACCACGTTATCTAGGCTCCGTGACGAGCCGTAGTTTCGGTCAGAATACGTATTCTTGCGTATTTTGTAACCAAACTACTTATGGGTATCAAAACCGTTTGTTTTGACACCAAACCTGTTTTCTAAACTTAGTTAAGCATGTTTTAGCATGCTTAGCTCGTCACTTTTAGTTTAGTGCTTATATAGGGTCGTAAGGTAAGCGATCTAAACAATCGCTTATACTTTCGAACCCGACCCGTTTGGTCGATCATTAGGATCCAACCAAACACATTAGGTGACCATAGTATATAGGGAATAACCTTATGAGGTTATACCTTATGGTCGCTTCGTTTAAGTAGTTGTCTGATAGGTAGTTTATATGCCTTAGGTAAATTACCAAAATACCCCTATGATGCCAAAATTCATTTTAAACATATGTAACATAACTTTTGACATCTAAACTGATTTGACAATCATATTAGACATGTTAAGGCATATATTACTTGTCATAGGACTAGTTAGGCGGTCCGAACGTGTTTCACGCGAACGACGCGTTAAAGTAGCATAAGCTACCTAAACGGGTCGTAATGGGTCACAAGCACTTAGGTTAGGTTTCATTTAGTATGTAGGCTTTGTTAAACCATACTACATGAGTTCCCATACTCATTTGGTTTACGAACCCTCATTCTATCCGATCTTCCGATTTAGGTCCGGTTTATTAACATAGTTACCTATATTAGGTGCCGTTTGATTCCGTGATCTATATCATTGCTTGGTGGTTATCTTTAGACATCTGAGCAATCTCAAGTGAGTACATAGACCCCTCTTTTACTGTTTTCCAAACTGTTTTGGGGTGAAACACATGTGCCTACTTGTTACTTTCATGCTTTCATGTTTTCACATCATATACATGCTATGTTCGTTAGTACATTATAGTACATGATTTCATTACATCTTATGCTAGGTGTGCCCATTGTGCGCATTACTTAGTACATTGTTTTACATTACATTTTATGCTAGGTGTGCCCATTGTGTGCATTACTTAGTACATTGTTTTACGTTACATTTCATGCTAGGTGTGCCCATTGTGCGCATTACTTAGTACATTGTTTTACATCACATTTCATGCTAGGTGTGCCCATTGTGTGCATTACTTAGTACATCGTTTTACATTACATTTCACGCTATGTATGTTCATTTGATTACATACTTAGTGCATTGTTTTCACATGCTTACATTTTGTTATGACATTTGGTTTGTTTAACATGGAACAATACATTCATTAACATTAATTACGCCGTTCGTTAGTAGGTAGTGGTACCATAGGAATTGACAACTCCCGTTCCGGACATCCCAGGGAAAGGGGATGAAAGGAATGACCGAATTCGATATACATAACTTAGATAAACCTTTAATTTGTTTAAGGGTTTATCGCCACGGTCTCAAGGCTTGGATGTATGCATATTAACAATACCGCATAAATGTTTGTATCAGTATAGCATGCATTTGTTACACACAACGTGACTTTGATTTAAACTATGTTTTACTTCAATACCTTGTTGTTGTGCATTTTACATATGGTTTAGTTGATACATTTCACTTACCATACATGACATTTTGGTTACACATTACATGATCTACATTGAACATAAACATTTTGACATTGATATACACATTTGGTGGTTTACATTGGGCATTGACATTTTGATATGGTTTACACAATAACACTGGACAATTGGTTTGTACATGAACAAGTTACATTGGTGGTTGTTTGGGTAAGTGATTTGAGTAATGATACGTGTGTAATATGATACAAACATGGTGGATACGCCGCTGGTACTTCCTATATATAAGTGTTTGTATAATACTACATAGCGTAACGTTATTTAAATCATTTCAGTATAGACATATTACATTTTTTTATACAAATTACATATTTTCACACGACATTGATTTACAAAACAATTTATCTTATACAACTCATTTTACATGGTTATTCATTTAACCTTACATTTACTTATACATATCAACTGATCTTATCGTTTTTCAAATGATTTACAAGACAAAGCAAATTACAAGGTTCATGACTAAACATTTTCTCAAATACAAGTCATGAATCCTATTTTCACAAACCTATGTATCTCACAGGCATTTTTATGCTGACGTACCTACTTTCACATGTGTTTTCAGGTGCTTTTCCGTAGAATGATGATCATGACACTAGGGCGGACCTGTGCCTTAGAGACTTAAAATGAAGCTAGACTATGTTTAATTATGTTATAAACTCTTTTGTTTACTGTTCAAGACAATGTAACACCCTTGTTTAATAAATAAAATACAACTTTGTATACCATGGTTATGAAACAATTTATTCTGTTACGACACGCCCCGATGTTTCCGCCGCGATTTGTTGTTTTACGCGGTCAGGGTGTGACAGTTAGCGGTTGAGAAATCTTGGAAAAATTCTCAATAAACCTTCGGTAGTAGCCCGCTAATCCCAGAAACAGGCGTACTTCAGTCGGAGTTTTGGGGGCTTCCCAATTCTTGATTGTTTCAATCTTTGACGGGTCTACGTGAATACCACTCTTATTCACAACATGACCAAGGAACTGTACCTCGCGAATCCAAAATTCGCACTTAGAAAACTTCGCGTAGAGCTTCTCCTTTTTCAACAGTTCCATAATGGTTCTCAAATGTTGCTCATGCTCCTCCTTCGTCCGTAGTATATCAAGATATCGTCGATAAATACAATCACAAATTTATCAAGATATGGCTTGCATACACGATTCATCATATCCATAAAAACTGCTGGCACGTTCATCAATCTAAATGGCATAACTAGAAACTCGTAGTGTCCATAACAAGTCCTGAACGTTGTCTTCAGTATGCTTTGCTCCTGAATCCTCAACTGGTGATACCCAGATCGAAGGTCAATCTTGGAGTAATAACTCGATCCTTGCAACTGGTCGAATAAGTCATCAATCCTCGGTAGCGGATACCGATTCTTAACAGTGAGCTTATTCAACTCTCTGTAATCAATGCACATCCACAGGGTTCCATCCTTCTTCTTTACGAACAACACTGGAGCTCCCCTAGGCGAGAAGCTCGGCCTTATGAATCCTTTATCCAACAACTCCTGGAGTTGTGTAGATAATTCTTGCATCTCAGATGGTGCAAGTCGATATGGTGCCTTGGCTACAGGAGCGGCGCCTGGAACCAAGTCGATATGGAATTCGACTTGTCTCTACGGAGGTAATCTTGGTAAGTCTTCGGGGAAGACTTCAGGGAAATCCTTTACCACAGGAATGTCTTCAAGCTTTGGCTCCTCAACCTTCTTATCTACTATGTGTGTTAGGAAGGCAACGCATCCTTTTCGTAAGCATTTCTGCGCTTTCATCCAGTTGATGATTCGTAGAGGCATGTCTCGTTTCTCTCCATGCACTATGAGAGTTTCATCATTCGCAAGAGGGATGCGAATAATCTTCTCATGACAAACGACTTTGGCTCAATTCTTGGATAACCAATCCATGCCGACTACAACATCAAAACTTCCCAATTGAACAGGCAGAAGATCGATGCTAAATTCCCGTTCACCAAGTTCCAATGTCACCCTCTAACTACTTTGCTTGATTCTACGAGTTTACCATCAGCTAATTCTATGGAATAAGGGATATCTAATCTACTAGATTCAACTCAAGCATACGTTTAAATTCCATAGACATGAAACTATAATCGGCACCAGTGTCAAATAGTATGGGTGCAAAGTGATTGTTAACGAGAAATGTACCGATGACCACATTAGGGTCTTCACGGGCTTTCCTTGCTCCAATGAAAAATGCTCGAGCTTGAGCATTGTTCTCCTCCGGGCAATCCTTCTTGTAGTGCTCCTTACTACCGCATCCAAAACATCCTTGATTACGTCCATTTCTGTTTCCATTCCGATTACCAGTGCCATTACCACTCCTGTTTCCATTCCCATTTCTATCACCAGCGTTGTTTCCATTGCGGTTCCCATTACCAGTACCGTTTCCTTCTCCATTACCTCTTCCCCAACAATCTTCGGTATGATGACCCAGTTTACCACACTTTTCACACTTCGGCCCACGACAAGCACCCAGGTGGTGATACTTGCATTTATCACACTTGGGCAGGTTGCCCAAATACTTCTTAACTCCGGTCTCGTTTGCAGCAGCAAACGTCTTCGCCTCGCGGGGTGGATTTGAGTCACGTTTCTTGTTGTTATTGGAGTTCTTGTTGTTGTTGCGGGTTACTTGAGTAAGGCTCGAATGTTTCCTCTTTTTGTCCCCAGACGACTCAGCATGAGTCTCCAGTTTCTCAGTTACCTTCAGGGACAACTTCTTCATTCTAACAACATCTTCCGTAAGGCTGACAGCCAGAGTTACAGCCTGAGTGATCGTTGCAGGTTCAGCCGCTGTCACCATACTACGAATCTCAGGAGCTAATCCCCAGATGAAGCACTCAATGCACTTAAATTCAGGAGTCACAAGGTAGGAGATCACTCTTGAGATATCATGGAACCTTTGGGTGTACCCAACGATATCTGCACCAACCATCGCCAAGTTCCAGAATTCGATTTCCAACTTCTGAAGTTCGGCACGTGAACAATACTTCTCCCTCATCCGTTCCTTCAAATCATCCCAAGACATACCATACGCTACATCATCACCCAGAGTTTGAACTTGCAGGTTCCACCAAGTCAAAGCTTCATCTACGAATAACCCAGTAACAAAAGTAACTTGTTGATCTGCGGTACACTTGCTCATTCGGATTGTGGAATCAGTTTTCTCCGTCCAACGTACGAAAGCCACTGCACCTCCAGTGCCATCATAATTCAGCGGCTTGCAGTCTAGAAACTGCTTGAAGGTGCATCCTGGAATTTATCCAACCGATTCGTGAATGAGCAAACAATGAAACTGTAGGACCGGTTTTCGACTCCGTAACGATTGCGTATCGACACGTGTGATGTGCGGAATCCGCACACGTGCGTGAACTGAACACGAGAACGTACTAAATCTGTGATTCTATTCAAAGATATGAAATCGTACAATCACGTGAATCACCTTTTGCACTTTCTCTCTCTTGCATCCAAGCTCTCCAAATCTCCAAATGTGCAAAAGTCCTAAACTCTAACCCTAACACTTCTATTTATAGGCCAAGGCTTTAAAGAGAGTTCTCATTAATTACAGAATTGCCACCTTGCCTTTTCCTACATATTACAATATAAAGTCTAGAATTAATCTGTTTCAACTACGAATTGGATTGACGGAGGCGATAGACATTACTGCACTAACAGACTTCCCCTTGGATATTGCCGCAGTCAATCTCATAGCGTCTTGTCTTTCTCTCTCTCTGAGTCTTCTTGAAGGTTTGATCATCTTCAGTAACACAGACTCCCTCTTTCTCGAACAGAATCCCCATGGATCTATCTTCAGCTTCAGCTCCCCCTTTCGGTTAGACTCTTTCTTCATGCTCCCCCTTTCTTCAAGCTTCCGTGCTTTTGGGATCGACACCTGGCTTTCCGGATACAAGCTCCCCTTGCGTCGATCTCGTCTTCAGACTCCCCCTTAGACTCGGCTATCGGGATCGTAATATGGAATCTGCAATTCTCAAACATTTATAAGTAAAAACATTTTGAACATCCAGGATTGATTACCTGGATCTCAGCATAAGCTAAAACATTTCAAATATAAGACAGTGAAAGTTTTTTTTTCAATTGTCCAGGAATCGTGACCTGGCTCTTAAAAACTTTTAATCAAGATCCTGGCTCTAAGATATAATAATATGAATATATCCAGGATTACTTGATTCTCTCCACCTATCAACAATCTTCAAAGATTTGGCAGTGTTAAGTATCCAAAACTGAAACCTAGCTCTTTACAGCAGATTTTCACGATTTAAGAATCCAAATCCCTCACAGTTAATCATCCAAGTCCAAATTAATGACCTTGGAGATATCACAAACTGTTTTTGATATTTGATTAAAAACTTCAAGTTTCAAATTAATGAACTTTTTTATTTTCAGAAACACGTTCAGCATACTTAGATTTTGAAACTCAGCTCTCGAACATCGGTTGTCAAAAATAAAACGAAATCAAAATCTTTTTGTATTTTTCTGAAATGCAATGCAGTAAAGAAATATTTACAGACATATTTGCAGACAATATTTTTGTTTGGGTTCGCGTCAGAGAATCATATCAGTTTATGACAAATCACTAGCACCGTTGAGCTTTTAATAGTGTAAGTTCTAAACGATTCACTTAGATTGTCAGTATACTGATCCACTTAAATTTTCACACAAAGTTCAATTGATTCGAGATACGGATTAGTGTTTTAAGGACTTAAACTTATTCGCGTGTCCCACCTCAGAATATACTCTCGTATCAAAATTCCCTAGATTCAGTCTTACAGGTGAGTATACCAATTTGATATCTGTATCTGGGTTAGTGCGAGACCTTGAGAGCTTAGGTATGAACTTCCGTTCAGTTAAAGAGATGAAGGCTCGACTTTAGGTGTGTTCCCTTTAGAAAATCTTTTCTTCAACTGCAATTGATTCAAATCTTTCAATATTTTTCAATTTTTGTGCAGAGGGTAAGCTTTTTAAAGCGCGTAAAGCATTATACGAGGTCTAGGCCATTGCTTCCGCAATATCAGAAGACCAGGTATAATGTCACACCCCCAAAATCCACCTTGCGGAGCGTCACCGCTTGGAGGCGTGACATGACCAGGATCGAGCCACCAATCATATTAAACAACGTAATTAAGTAAGTAAAACCAACCACAATACAATTGGTGACCATAAGACAGTAATCCAACTTTGAGTTAACAGCGGAAGCATAAAACATAAGTCCAAAACATGAGTTCATAGTTCATAAGTTTAACGACCAAACATAAGTTCCATAAGTTCATAAAGTTTATTTATTAGGCACGGGACATAACAGTCCCTATTCCACAACGACCTCCTCCTCGCGCAAGCTCCATAGGTACCTAACGACCTGCAAGGCATGTAACAACAAAACAACAACAAAGTTGAGCGAGTTCACAGTTGGTTGTTCAGTTAATGAGTTCATATCAGAAATCGTAAGTTCGTTTCATAACCAAGTATTACCCATCATCCTTGATTCCCAAACCTTTACGATATTTAGTGGGGGCTTCCCATTATGTATGTTACTAGACTAGGCGTATCCATGAGTGTCCTTCCCAATCCGAGGACAGTGTTAAGTATGAGTGTACGTAGGTTTTACGTACGTGCCCTTCTCAATCCGAGGACAATAGTAAGTATGAATGTACGTAGGTTTTACGTACATGCCCTTCTCAATCCAAGGACAGTAGTAAGTGTGAGTGTACGTAGGTTTTACGTACGTGCCCTTCTCAATCCGAGGACAGGAGTAGGTAGTCTAGTAGTGTTGATAATATAAATAGTTATTCAATCCCATTCCCAACCACCGGGAATCCCATGCCTTAGTAAGGGTGTGAACTCACCTTGGTTTGCTTGGTTAGATTCTCAAATATAGCTACCAGTTAAGGTCGGTCAATCACGTCCTATTATGATTACCAGTTAGTCATTTAGTGATTTTCAAATAGAGCACAAAGTTCCTACACGTATCTATCACATAACATGCATTACTTTAACGGTTTATGCCCATATAAACTTCTCATCTATTCCCGTTCATAAATAAACATACCATATTGCACATAACACTTTTATTGACACATAACATGTTAGATCATTCACAGATAACATACTCGACATTTAGACACGCAAATTACAACTTATGTCATTTCAGCTTTAATATTCAAAACCGGGCTGTTTTCGGACATTTTAATAAAATAGTTACCTTGTTCCAAAAATTCCCAAATTTTTACAGAGTGTCTTAAACGATCTAAATATTATTGTGTAAAAATATCGGGGTCCAGTTCATTACCAATATTTTATAAAAATTCATTTTCCGGACTGAAATCAGATTTATCTTTTTCTGACTGCAGTCCACGGAATAATTTATTTAAAATTCATCGAGAGTCCGATTTACGAAATTCTAGTAAGAGAATTACAAATACATCGGTGGTCATTTACAGTACAAATTTCATGATCTAACTCTACACAGAACTCAAGTTATGACAGAAAACAGAACGCATATTTTCAGTAGAAAAAATGCAGCTCTAGCTGCTGTTACAAAATGACACTTTAAAAATAGTAAACGGAGTCCAAAAATTATGATTCCAGTGCCATTAGAACCGTATTTCATAATACATAAATCTAGACTTCCGAAAATACATTTTTTGTTAAGTTACAGTCCTGTTACAGCCAACTGAAGTTGGCTGTAATCACCAAACAGCCTACTGTTTTAGCTTTTATCTTTCTAACTTGTGTTCGATTGATTCCGTTAACATGTTTAGTGATCACAACAACATCAAACATCAATATTAACCAGCAAATTATCAGGAAATCAACAAGAATCATAACAACATCATATTAACATCACTTCATTGTATTTCAACAATATTTCATCACAAAGTTAGTTTATGTGCAAGACTTTGTTCATGGTTCTTTAGTGTTCATGGATTCTCATCATCAAATAACTATTAACCACTCTAATAACATGAAAAATGAACGGATCTAAGTTCTTACCACTAGTTCAAGACTAGGGAAGTTCGAGTGAAGAAATGTGGTGGTTAATAGCGAATAGAGAAGGTCTTTCAACTTCCGAGAGCACCAAGCTTCGTTGTATGCCTTCTAACACCTAGAAGTACACTTGGAATGGATGGAGCTTGCAAGAAAATGGTGGTGGTGTGGTGATGAGGGGGCTGCCGAGAACAAGAGGAAAGGAGGAGAGTACGATGGTGTTGTTTGAGTTAGAGAATGATGGGTGGTGATGGACTTGTGGGTTAAATAGGAATCTTCCAACATCTTCATTATCTAGTGGTCATTATGTCTCTTAATGGCCAAACACAATCCACTAAACAATTTAAAGAAATCAAGGGGGTGGGTACACCCCTTGTAACCATGAGATGGGGGGGTAGTTTAGTTGGGTTTCAACTATGTAGTTTGTGATTTTAGTTAGGTTCTAAGTATGTAGTTAGTGTTATGAGTGGGTTATGCAATATATAGTGTGGTAGGGTGTTCGGGGACCCTAACTAGCTTAGAAAAATAAAAACAATGTGTTTAACAATATTTTTGTGTTTCGGGTAGTGTCCGGTTGTTCAGTTCGATGTTGTTCCGTTAAAGTGCTTAATTAATCCGTAAAGCGTCCTATATATATATTTTTGTAACGTTTTTAATTTTCAACACTCAGGAAAATATAACGGACTATTTAGTAACTTTTCTGTATACTACTAGTATGTTAACAAGCACATGTAAGTATAACACAGTAATCAGAGAGCAGTTAAGTAATTCCACACAGTCGTCAAGCACTTTAATTATCATTAATAAATTGTACGGAATACATGGAATTACGAGGGTTGTCACATTCTGCCCCTTTTAAGAAAATTTCATCCCGAAATTTAGCACGTGGTTACTGAGGAAGCTAGTTAAGTTGCGTTGTTTTCCTGGTTTTCCTGGGGTATCACATCATCCCCCCGTTGATTTGGAATTTCGTCCCGAAATTCGGCAGTAGCTTCAGCCTCAGTAGTGGTTGCGCTTTTCTTAAACAGCTGGGGATACTTGAGTTTCATTTGGTCTTCTCGTTCCCAGGTATACTCTGGGCCACGATGGGAATCCCAACGAACTCGGACAAGAGGTATCCTGGTACGCTTGAGGATCTTAACATCTCGATCCGTAATCTCTACTGGTTCCTCGACGAATCGCAGCTGGTCGTCGATTGTGAGTTCCTTGAGAGGAACTATGAGGGTCTCATCTGACAGACACTTCTTCAGATTTGACACGTGGAATACGTTGTGAACTCCGCTGAGTTCTTCAGGTAGATTCAACTTGTAGGCGACCTTGCCAATTTTCTCAATGATTTCGAATGGTCCGACATAACGCGGATTGAGCTTGCCTCGTTTGCCAAAACGAACTACGCCTTTCCAAGGAGAGGCTTTGAGTAGCACTCGATCCCCAACCTGGAACTCGAGTGGTTTTCTTCCCCTATCAGCATAGCTTTTCTGACGGTCACGAGCTACCGCCATTCGTTGCCGTATCAGAGCAATCTTCTCGGTGGTATCTACCACAAGTTCTGGGCCAGTGATTTGGCTGTCACCAACTTCTGCCCAACAGAGAGGTGATCGGTATTTGCGTCCGTACAATGCCTCGAACGGAGCGGCCTGGATGCTGGTGTGGTAACTGTTGTTATACGAAAACTCCACTAGCGGGAGGTGCTTTTCCCAGCCATTACCAAAATCGATTACACACGCCCTAAGCATGTCTTCAAGGGTCTGGATGGTGCGTTCAGATTGCCCATCCGTCTGTGGGTGATAAGCGGTGCTCATATCTAAACGTGAGCCAAAAGACTTGTGCATGGCTTGCCACAGTTCCGAAGTAAAACGCGCGTCACGATCGGAAATGATGGAGGTTGGCACTCCATGCCTTGATACTACTTCCTTTAGGTAGATGTCTGCCAGAGTAGAAAACTTATCCGTTTCCTTGATAGCCAGAAAATGTGCAGACTTGGTCAGTCGATCCACGATCACCCAAATGGTATCGTTTCCGCGTTGAGATCTTGGCAGACCAGTAACGAAATCCATGGAGATTTGCTCCCATTTCCATTTCGGGATCTCTGGTTGTTGTAGCAGGCCTGATGGTTTCTGATATTCAGTCTTGACCCTCGCACAAGTCAAACATTTGCTAACGTAGGTTGCTATGCTGGCTTTCATACCAGGCCACTAATACGTAGTCTTGAGATCGTGGTACATGTTATCCAAACCAGGATGTACTGAATAGCGAGACTTATGTGCTTCATCCATCACAAGCTCGCGTAGGTCTCCATACAGTGGAACCTAGATGCGTCCGTTTACATAGTAGGTGCTGTTTTCTTTTTGTTCTAGCCGCTACCTCGATCCTCGTAAGGACTCAGCCCTGATGTTCTCTGCTTTCAATGCTTCAACCTGAGCATCACAAATCTGAGCGGGAAGGTTGGATTGGATGGTAAGCTGTAAAGCACGTACATGCTTAGGTATAGTATCCTTTCTACTGAGGGCGTCGGCCACCACATTGGCCTTGCCCGGATGGTACTTGATCGCGCATTCATAATCATTCAAGAGTTCGACCCATCGACGTTGTCGCATGTTTATCTCCTTTTGCTTGAAGATATGCTTGAGGCTCCTGTGATCGGTGTAAATGGTGCACTTGGTACCATACAGGTAATGTCTCCATATCTTAAGTGCGAAAACAACTGCTCCCAATTCCAAGTCGTGCGTAGTGTAGTTCCTTTCGTGAACCTTAAGTTGGCGCGATGCGTAGGCAATGACCTTGTCACGTTGCATCAACACACAACCAAGTCCTTGGATGGAAGCGTCGCAATAAACCACAAAATCTTCTATGCCTTCAGGCAATGAGAGGATAGGCGCGCTACAAAGTCTTTCTTTTAAGTGTTGAAATGCGGACTCCTGTGCATCACCCCAACGATAGATGACACCTTTCTGAGTCAGTGAGGTGAGAGGTTGCGCAATCTTTGAGAAATCCTTGATAAACCTTCTGTAATATCCTGCCAAACCCAAGAATTGGCGGATTTCTGTTGGTGTACGGGGTGCAGGCCAGTTCTTGATCGAGTCAACCTTGGATGGATCCACATGAATTCCATCCTTGTTTACCACGTGGCCTAGAAAGTGGACTTCGCGAAGCCAGAAGTCGCATTTCGAAAACTTGGCATACAACTGCTCTTTACGAAGAAGTTCCAGGATAAGCCGCAGATGCTGCTTGTGTTCCTCCTGACTCTTAGAATAGATCAGGATGTCGTCGATGAACACTATGACAAACTTATCCAGGTAAGGCTTGCACACTCGGTTCATGAGATCCATAAAGAGCGCAGGTGCATTTGTCAATCCGAAAGGCATAACTAGAAACTCGTAATGGCCGTAACGAGTTCTGAATGCTGTTTTGGAGACATCCTCCTCTCGGACTCTCAGCTGATGGTATCCCGATCTCAAATCAATCTTAGAGTAATAACTCGACCCTTGCAACTGGTCGAACAAATCGTCAATACGTGGAAGAGGATAACGATTCTTCACGGTCACCTTGTTAAGTTCGCGATAGTCAATACACATTCTGAAAGTATCGTCTTTCTTTTTCACGAATAGTACTGGAGCTCCCCAGGGCAAAGAGCTAGGGCGTATAAAACCTTTCTCCAAGAGTTCTCGTAGTTGCGTGGACAGTTCTTCAAGTTCTGACGGGGCTAGACGGTACGGTGCTCGAGCTACTGGTACTGCTCCAGGAGCTAGCTCGATTTAAAACTCAACTTGACGATGAGGCGGGAGACCAGGTAATTCCTCAGGAAATACCTCGGGAAAATCGCGCACAATAGGAATGTCTTCTATCTTCTTTTCTTCCGAGGATGTGTCAGTAACAAGTGCTAGAATGGCAGTGTGGCCCTTTCGCAAACACTTCTGGGCCTTAAGGAAAGAGATAATGCCTACGACAGCACCACTCTTTTCGCCATGAATCACGAGGGGTTCTTTACCAGAACGAGGAATGCAGACGATTTTCTCCTTGCAAACAATCTCCGCTTGATGATGAGATAGCCAATCCATCCCAATAACGACGTCGAAACTACCCAGTGTGAAAGGAATAAGATCGATAGAGAAGGTCTGACCAGCTAAGACAAGGTTACAACCCTTGATTACGTGCGTGGCCTCGAGACTTTTACCGTTTGCTAGCTCTACTGTGTGTTTGGGGGTCAAAAGTGTTGGGGTGCGCTTAAGCATTGGACTAACTTTTAGAGACACATAACTGGTATCGGCACCCGAATCAAATAACACAGTAACATAAAATTCATCGAGAAGGAACTTACCTATCACTACGTTAGGATCATTCCTTGCGTCACCCTGACCAATCACGAACACTCGACCCCTGGCACCGTTGCCATCATTGTTTCCTCCATTGTTGCCCCCATTATTGTTCCTGTTTCCTTGGTTGTGATTCTGATTCTGATTCTGATTTAACTGCGGGCAGTGTCTCTTGAAGTGACCTTCAGCACCACACTGAAAGCATCCCTTGTTGCCCTGTTGTTGTTGCTAATTCTGCGGTGCTTGCTGTTGCTGCTGACGATTCTGATTTGTAGGCCGTGAGCTCCTGCAATCCTTGGCTTCAAGACCCATCTTAAGACACCTCTGACAGCGTCCCTTGTTTCACTGACCACTGTGGTGTCTGTTGCATTTGTTGCACTTTGGGTGGTTTCCTCGATATCCACCCTTCCCTTGACTACCAGAAGATTGCTGACCAGGACTCTGGTAGCCATCAATCTTTCGCTGCTGCGTCTGGGACTGAAATGTTGCTCATGCTCCTCCTTCGTCCGTAGTATATCAAGATATCGTCGATAAATACAATCACAAATTTATCGAGATATGGCTTGCATACACGATTCATCATATCCATAAAAACTGCTGGCACGTTCATCAATCTAAATGGCATAACTAGAAACTCGTAGTGTCCATAACAAGTCCTGAACGTTGTCTTCAGTATGCTTTGCTCCTGAATCCTCAACTGGTGATACCCAGATCGAAGGTCAATCTTGGAGTAATAACTCGATCCTTGCAACTGGTCGAATAAGTCATCAATCCTCGGTAGCGGATACCGATTCTTAACGGTGAGCTTATTCAACTCTCTGTAATCAATGCACATCCACAGGGTTCCATCCTTCTTCTTTACGAACAACACTGGAGCTCCCCTAGGCGAGAAGCTCGGCCTTATGAATCCTTTATCCAACAACTCCTGGAGTTGTGTAGATAATTCTTGCATCTCAGATGGTGCAAGTCGATATGGTGCCTTGGCTACAGGAGCGGCGCCTGGAACCAAGTCGATATGGAATTCGACTTGTCTCTACGGAGGTAATCTTGGTAAGTCTTCGGGGAAGACTTCAGGGAAAACCTTTACCACAGGAATGTCTTCAAGCTTTGGCTCCTCAACCTTCTTATCTACTATGTGTGTTAGGAAGGCAACGCATCCTTTTCGTAAGCATTTCTGCGCTTTCATCCAGTTGATGATTCGTAGAGGCATGTCTCGTTTCTCTCCATGCACTATGAGAGTTTCATCATTCGCAAGAGGGATGTGAATAATCTTCTCATGACAAACGACTTTGGCTCAATTCTTGGATAACCAATCCATGCCGACTACAACATCAAAACTTCCCAATTGAACAGGCAGAAGATCGATGCTAAATTCCCGTTCACCAAGTTCCAATGTACACCCTCTAACTACTTTGCTTGATTCTACGAGTTTACCATCAGCTAATTCTATGGAATAAGGGATATCTAATCTACTAGATTCAACTCAAGCATACGTTTAAATTCCATAGACATGAAACTATAATCGGCACCAGTGTCAAATAGTATGGGTGCAAAGTGATTGTTAATGAGAAATGTACCGATGACCACATTAGGGTCTTCACGGGCCGTCCTTGCTCCAATGAAAAATGCTCGAGCTTGAGCATTGTTCTCCTCCGGGCAATCCTTCTTGTAGTGCTCCTTACTACCGCATCCAAAACATCCTTGATTACGTCCATTTCTGTTTCCATTCCGATTACCAGTGCCATTACCACTCCTGTTTCCATTCCCATTTCTATCACCAGCGTTGTTTCCATTGCGGTTCCCATTACCAGTACCGTTTCCTTCTCCATTACCTCTTCCCCAACAATCTTCGGTATGATGACCCAGTTTACCACACTTTTCACACTTCGGCCCACGACAAGCACCCAGGTGGTGATACTTGCATTTATCACACTTGGGCAGGTTGCCCAAATACTTCTTAACCCCGGTCTCGTTTGCAGCAGCAAACGTCTTCGCCTCACGGGGTGGATTTGAGTCATGTTTCTTGTTGTTATTGGAGTTCTTGTTGTTGTTGCGGGTTACTTGAGTAAGGCTCGAATGTTTCCTCTTTTTGTCCCCAGACGACTCAGCATGAGTCTCCAGTTTCTCAGTTACCTTCAGGGACAACTTCTTCATTCTAACAGCATCTTCCGTAAGGCTGACAGCCAGAGTTACAGCCTGAGTGATCGTTGCAGGTTCAGCCGCTGTCACCATACTACGAATCTCAGGAGCTAATCCCCAGATGTAGCACTCAATGCACTTAAATTCAGGAGTCACAAGGTAGGGGATCACTCTTGAGATATCATGGAACCTTTGGGTGTACCCAACGATATCTGCACCAACCATCGCCAAGTTCCAGAATTCGATTTCCAACTTCTGAAGTTCGGCACGTGAACAATACTTCTCCCTCATCCGTTCCTTCAAATCATCCCAAGACATACCATACGCTACATCATCACCCAGAGTTTGAACTTGCAGGTTCCACCAAGTCAAAGCTTCATCTACGAATAACCCAGTAACAAAAGTAACTTGTTGATCTGCGGTACACTTGCTCATTCGGATTGTGGAATCAGTTTTCTCCGTCCAACGTACGAAAGCCACTGCACCTCCGGTGCCGTCATAATTCAGCGGCTTGCAGTCTAGAAACTGCTTGAAGGTGCATCCTGGAATTTATCCAACCGATTCGTGAATGAGCAAACAATGAAACTGTAGGACCGGTTTTCGACTCCGTAACGATTGCGTATCAACACGTGTGATGTGCGGAATCCGCACACGTGCGTGGACTAAACACGAGAACGTACTAAATCTGTGATTCTATTCAAAGATATGAAATCGTACAATCACGTGAATCACCTTTTGCACTTTCTCTCTCTAGCATCCAAGCTCTCCAAATCTCCAAATGTGCAAAAGTCCTAAACTCTAACCCTAACACTTCTATTTATAGGCCAAGGCTTTAATGAGAGTTCTCATTAATTACAGAATTGCCACATTGCCTTTTCCTACATATTACAATATAAAGTCTAGAATTAATCTGTTTCAACTACGAATTGGATTGACGGAGGCGATAGACATTACTGCACTAACAGACTTCCCCTTGGATATTGCCGCAGTCAATCTCATAGCGTCTTGTCTTTCTCTCTCTCTGAGTCTTCTTGAAGGTTTGATCATCTTCAGTAACACAGACTCCCTCTTTCTCGAACAGAATCCCCATGGATCTATCTTCAGCTTCAGCTCCCCCTTTCGGTTAGACTCTTTCTTCAGGCTCCCCCTTTCGTCAATCTTCCGTGCTTTTGGGATCGACACCTGGCTTTCCGGATACAAGCTCCCCTTGCGTCGATCTCGTCTTCAGACTCCCCCTTAGACTCGGCTATCGGGATCGTAATATGGAATCTGCAATTCTCAAACATTTATAAGTAAAAACATTTTGAACATCCAGGATTAATTACCTGGATCTCAGCATAAGCTAAAACATTTCAAATATAAGACAGTGAAAGTTTTTTTTTCAATTGTCCAGGAATCGTGACCTGGCTCTTAAAAACTTTTAATCAAGATCCTGGCTCTAAGATATAATAATATGAATATATCCAGGATTACTTGATTCTCTCCACCTATCAACAATCTTCAAAGATTTGGCCGTGTTAAGTATCCAAAACTGAAACCTAGCTCTTTACAGCAGATTTTCACGATTTAAGAATCCAAATCCCTCACAGTTAATCATCCAAGTCCAAATTAATGACCTTGGAGATATCACAAATTGTTTTTGATATTTGATTAAAAACTTCAAGTTTCAAATTAATGAACTTTTTTATTTTCAGAAACACGTTCAGCATACTTAGATTTTGAAACTCAGCTCTCGAACATCGGTTGTCAAAAATAAAACGAAATCAAAATCTTTTTGTATTTTTCTGAAATGCAATGCAGTAAAGAAATATTTACAGACATATTTGCAGACAATATTTTTGTTTGGGTTCGCGTCAGAGAATCATATCAGTTTATGACAAATCACTAGCACCGTTGAGCTTTTAATAGTTTAAGTTCTAAACGATTCACTTAGATTGTCAGTATACTGATCCACTTAAATTTTCACAAAAAGTTCAATTGATTCGAGATACGGATTAGTGTTTTAAGGACTTAAACTTATTCGCGTGTCCCACCTCAGAATATACACCCGTATCAAAATTCCCTAGATTCAGTCTTACAGGTGAGTATACCAATTTGATATCTGTATCTGGGTTAGTGCGAGACCTTGAGAGCTCAGGTATGAACTTCCGTTCAGTTAAAGAGATGAAGGCTCGACTTTAGGTGTGTTCCCTTTAGAGAATCTTTTCTTCAACTGCAATTGATTCAAATCTTTCAATATTTTTCAATTTTTGTGTAGAGGGTAAGCTTTTTAAAGCGCGTAAAGCATTATACGAGGTCTAGGCCATTGCTTCCGCAATATCAGAAGACCAGGTATAATGTCACATCCCCAAAATCCACCATGCGGAGCGTCACCGCTTGGAGGCGTGACATGACCAGGATCGAGCCACCAATCATATTAAACAACGTAATTAAGTAAGTAAAACCAACCACAATACAATTGGTGACCATAAGACAGTAATCCAACATTGAGTTAACAGCGGAAGCATAAAACATAAGTCCAAAACATGAGTTCATAGTTCATAAGTTTAACGACCAAACATAAGTTCCATAAGTTCATAAAGTTTATTTATTAGGCACGGGACATAACAGTCCCTATTCCACAACGACCTCCTCCTCGCGCAAGCTCCAAAGGTACCTAACGACCTGCAAGGCATGTAACAACAAATCAACAACAAAGTTGAGCGAGTTCACAGTTGGTTGTTCAGTTAATGAGTTCATATCAGAAATCGTAAGTTCGTTTCATAACCAAGTATTACCCATCATCCTTGATTCCCAAACCTTTACGATATTTAGTGGGGGCTTCCCATTATGTATGTTACTAGACTAGGCGTATCCATGAGTGTCCTTCCCAATCCGAGGACAGTGTTAAGTATGAGTGTACGTAGGTTTTACGTACATGCCCTTCTCAATCCGAGGACAATAGTAAGTATGAATGTACGTAGGTTTTACATACGTGCCCTTCTCAATCCAAGGACAGTAGTAAGTGTGAGTGTAACGTACGTGCCCTTCTCAATCCGAGGACAGGAGTAGGTAGTCTAGTAGTGTTGATAATATAAATAGTTATTCAATCCCATTCCCAACCACCGGGAATCCCATGCCTTAGTAAGGGTGTGAACTCACCTTGGGTTGCTCGGTTAGATTCTCAAATATAGCTAACAGTTAAGGTCGGTCAATCACGTCCTAATATGATTACCAGTTAGTCATTTAGTGATTTTCAAATAGAGCACAAAGTTCCTACACGTATCTATCACATAACATGCATTACTTTAACGGTTTATGCCCATATAAACTTCTCATCTATTCCCATTCATAAATAAACATACGATATTGCACATAACACTTTTATTGACACATAACATGTTAGATCATTCACAGATAACATACTCGACATTTAGACACGCAAATTACAACTTATGTCATTTCAGCTTTAATATTCAAAACCGGGCTGTTTTCGGACATTTTAATAAAATAGTTACCATGTTCCAAAAATTCCCAAGTTTTTACATAGTGTCTTAAACGATCCAAATATTATTGTGTAAAAATATCGGGGTCCAGTTCATTACCAATATTTTATAAAAATTCATTTTCCGGACTGAAATCAGATTTATCTTTTTCTGACTGCAGTCCACGGAATAATTTATTTAAAATTCATCGAGAGTCCGATTTACGAAATTCCAGTAAGAGAATTACAAATACATCGGTGGTCATTTACAGTACAAATTTCTTGATCTAACTCTACACAGAACTCAAGTTATGACAGAAAACAGAACGCATATTTTCAGCAGAAAAAATGCAGCTCTAGCTGCTGTTACAAAATGACACTTTAAAAATAGTAAACGGAGTCCAAAAATTATGATTCCAGTGCCATTAGAACCGTATTTCATAATACATAAATCTAGACTTCCGAAAATACATTTTTCGTTAAGTTACAGTCCTGTTACAGCCAACTGAAGTTGGCTGTAATCACCAAACAGCCTACTGTTTTAGCTTTTATCTTTCTAACTTGTGTTCGATTGATTCCGTTAACATGTTTAGTGATCACAACAACATCAAACATCAATATTAACCAGCAAATTATCAGGAAATCAACAAGAATCATAACAACATCATATTAACATCACTTCATTGTATTTCAACAATATTTCATCACAAAGTTAGTTTATGTGCAAGACTTTGTTCATGGTTCTTTAGTGTTCATGGATTCTCATCATCAAATAACTATTAACCACTCTAATAACATGAAAAATGAACGGATCTAAGTTCTTACCACTAGTTCAAGACTAGGGAAGTTCGAGTGAAGAAATGTGGTGGTTAATAGCGAATAGAGAAGGTCTTTCAACTTCCGAGAGCACCAAGCTTCGTTGTATGCCTTCTAACACCTAGAAGTACACTTGGAATGGATAGAGCTTGCAAGGAAATGGTGGTGGTGTGGTGATGAGGGGGCTGCCAAGAACAAGAGGAAAGGAGGAGAGTACGATGGTGTTGTTTGAGTTAGAGAACGATGGGTGGTGATGGACTTGTGGGTTAAATAGGAATCTTCCAACATCTTCATTATCTAGTGGTCACTATGTCTCTTAATGGCCCAACACAATCCACTAAACAATTTAAAGAAATCAAGGGGGTGGGTACACCCCTTGTAACCGTGAGATAGGGGGGGGGGGTAGTTTAGTTGGGTTTCAACTATGTAGTTTGTGATTTTAGTTAGGTTCTAAGTATGTAGTTAGTGTTATGAGTGGGTTATGCAATATATAGTGTGTTAGGGTGTTCGGGGACCCTAACTAGCTTAGAAAAATAAAAACAATGTGTTTAACAATATTTTTGTGTTTCGGGTAGTGTCCGGTTGTTCGGTTCGATGTTGTTCCGTTAAAGTGCTTAATTAATCCGTAAAGCGTCCTATATATATATTTTTGTAACGTTTTTAATTTTCAACACTCAGGAAAATATAACGGACTATTTAGTAACTTTTCTGTATACTACTAGTATGTTAACAAGCACATGTAAGTATAACACAGTAATCGGAGAGCAGTTAAGTAATTCCGCACAGTCGTCAAGCACTTTAATTATCATTAATAAATTGTACGGAATACATGGAATTACGAGGGTTGTCACATTCTCCCCCTTTTAAGAAAATTTCGTCCCGAAATTTAGCACGTGGTTACTGAGGAAGCTAGTTAAGTTGCGTTGTTTTCCTGGTTTTCCTGGGGTATCACATCATCCCCCCGTTGATTTGGAATTTCGTCCCGAAATTCGGCAGTAGCTTCAGCCTCAGTAGTGGTTGCGTTTTTCTTAAACTGCTGGGGATACTTGAGTTTCTTTTGGTCTTCTCGTTCCCAGGTATACTCTGGGCCACGACAGGAATCCCAACGAACTCGGACAAGAGGTATCCTGGTACGCTTGAGGATCTTAACATCTCAATCCGTAATCTCTACTGGTTCCTCGACGAATCGCAGCTGGTCGTCGATTGTGAGTTCCTTGAGAGGAACTATGAGGGTCTCATCTGACAGACACTTCTTCAGATTTGACACGTGGAATACGTTGTGAACTCCGCTGAGTTCTTCAGGTAGATTCAACTTGTAGGCGACCTTGCCAATTTTCTCAATGATTTCGAACGGTCCGACATAACGCGGATTGAGCTTGCCTCGTTTGCCAAAACGAACTACGCCTTTCCAAGGCGAGGCTTTGAGTAGCACTCGATCCCCAACCTGGAACTCGAGTGGTTTTCTTCCCCTATCAGCATAGCTTTTCTGACGGTCACGAGCTGCCGCCATTCGTTGCCGTATCAGAGCAATCCTCTCGGTGGTATCTAGCACAAGTTCTGGGCCAGTGATTTGGCTGTCACCAACTTCTGCCCAACAGAGAGGTGATCGGCATTTGCGTCCGTACAATGCCTCGAACGGAGCGGCCTGGATGCTGGTGTGGTAGCTGTTGTTATACGAAAACTCCACTAGCGGGAGGTGCTTTTCCCAGCCATTACCAAAATCGATTACACACGCCCAAAGCATGTCTTCAAGGGTCTGGATGGTGCGTTCAGATTGCCCATCCGTCTGTGGGTGATAAGCGGTGCTCATATCTAAATGTGAGCCAAAAGACTTGTGCATGGCTTGCCACAGTTCCGAAGTAAAACGCGCGTCACGATCGGAAATGATGGAGGTTCGCACTCCATGCCTTGATACTACTTCCTTTAGGTAGATGTCTGCCAGAGTAGAAAACTTATCCGTTTCCTTGATAGCCAGAAAATGTGCAGACTTGGTCAGTCGATCCACGATCACCCAAATGGTATCGTTTCCGCGTTGAGATCTGGGCAGACCAGTAACGAAATCCATGGAGATTTGCTCCCATTTCCATTTCGGGATCTCTGGTTGTTGTAGCAGGCCTGATGGTTTCTGATATTCAGTCTTGACCCTCGCACAAGTCAAACATTTGCTAACGTAGGTTGCTATGATGGCTTTCATACCAGGCCACCAATACGTAGTCTTGAGATCGTGGTACATCTTATCCAAACCAGGATGTACTGAATAGCGAGACTTATGTGCTTCATCTATCACAAGCTCGCGTAGGTCTCCATACAGTGGAACCTAGATGCGTCTGTTTACATAGTAGGTGCTGTTTTCTTTTTGTTCTAGCCGCTACCTCGATCCTCGTAAGGACTCAGCCCTGATGTTCTCTGCTTTCAATGCTTCAACCTGAGCATCACAAATCTGAGCGGGAAGGTTGGATTGGATGGTAAGCTGTAAAGCACGTACACGCTTAGGTATAGTATCCTTTCTACTGAGGGCGTCGGCCACCACATTGGCCTTGCCCGGATGGTACTTGATCGCGCATTCATAATCATTCAAGAGTTCGACCCATCGACGTTGTCGCATGTTTAACTCCTTTTGCTTGAAGATATGCTTGAGGCTCCTGTGATCGGTGTAAATGGTGCACTTGGTACCGTACAGGTAATGTCTCCATATCTTAAGTGCGAAAACAACTGCTCCCAATTCCAAGTCGTGCGTAGTGTAGTTCCTTTCGTGAACCTTAAGTTGGCGCGATGCGTAGGCAATGACCTTGTCACGTTGCATCAACACACAACCAAGTCCTTGGATGGAAGCGTCGCAATAAACCACAAAATCTTCTATGCCTTCAGGCAATGAGAGGATAGGCGCGCTACAAAGTCTTTCTTTTAAGTGTTGAAATGCGGACTCCTGTGCATCACCCCAACGATAGATGACACCTTTCTGAGTCAGTGAGGTGAGAGGTTGCGCAATCTTTGAGAAATCCTTGATAAACCTTCTGTAATATCCTGCCAAACCCAAGAATTGGCGGATTTCTGTTGGTGTACGGGGTGCAGGCCAGTTCTTGATCGAGTCAACCTTGGATGGATCCACATGAATTCCATCCTTGTTTACCACGTGGCCTAGAAAGTGGACTTCGCGAAGCCAGAAGTCGCATTTCGAAAACTTGGCATACAACTGCTCTTTACGAAGAAGTTCCAGGATAAGCCGCAGATGCTGCTTGTGTTCCTCCTGACTCTTAGAATAGATCAGGATGTCGTCGATGAACACTATAATAAACTCATCCAGGTAAGGCTTGCACACTCGGTTCATGAGATCCATAAAGAGCGCAGGTGCATTTGTCAATCCGAAAGGCATAACTAGAAACTCGTAATGGCCGTAACGAGTTCTGAATGCTGTTTTGGAGACATCCTCCTCTCGGACTCTCAGCTGATGGTATCCCGATCTCAAATCAATCTTAGAGTAATAACTCGACCCTTGCAACTGGTCGAACAAATCGTCAATACGTGGAAGAGGATAACGATTCTTCACGGTCACCTTGTTAAGTTCGCGATAGTCAATACACATTCTGAAAGTACCGTCTTTCTTTTTTCACGAATAGTACTGGAGCTCCCCAGGGCGAAGAGCTAGGACGTATAAAACCTTTCTCCAAGAGTTCTCGTAGTTGCGTGGACAGTTCTTCAAGTTCTGACGGGGCTAGACGGTACGGTGCTCGAGCTACTGTTGCTGCTCCCGGAGCTAGCTTGATTTAAAACTCAACTTGACGATGAGGCGGGAGACCAGGTAATTCCTCAGGAAATACCTCGGGAAAATCGCGCACAATAGGAATGTCTTCTATCTTCCTTTCTTCCGAGGATGTGTCAGTAACGAGTGCTAGAATGGCAGTGTGGCCCTTTCGCAAACACTTCTGGGCCTTAAGGAAAGAGATAATGCCTACGACAGCACCACTCTTGTCGCCATGAATCACGAGGGGTTCTTTACCAGAACGAGGAATGCGGACGATTTTCTCCTTGCAAACAATCTCCGCTTGATGATGAGATAGCCAATCCATCCCAATAACGACGTCGAAACTACCCAGTGTGATAGGAATACGATCGATAGAGAAGGTCTGACCAGCTAAGACAAGGTTACAACCCTTGATTACGTGCGTGGCCTCGAGACTTTTACCGTTTGCTAGCTCTACTGTGTGTTTGGGGGTCAAAAGTGTTGGGGTGCGCTTAAGCATTTGACTAACTTTTAGAGACACATAACTGGTATCGGCACCCGAATCAAATAACACAGTAACATAAAATTCATCGAGAAGGAACTTACCTATCACTACGTTAGGATCATTCCTTGCGTCACCCTGACCAATCACGAACACTCGACCCCTGGCACCGTTGCCATCATTGTTTCCTCCATTGTTGCCCCCATTATTGTTCCCGTTTCCTTGGTTGTGATTCTGATTCTGATTCTGATTTAACTGCGGGCAGTGTCTCTTGAAGTGACCTTCAGCACCACACTGAAAGCATCCCTTGTTGCCCTGTTGTTGTTGCTGATTCTGCGGTGCTTGCTGTTGCTGCTGACGATTCTGATTTGTAGGCCGTGAGCTCCTGCAATCCTTGGCTTCATGACCCATCTTAAGACACCTCTGACAGCGTCCCTTGTTGCACTGACCACTGTGGTGTCTGTTGCATTTGTTGCACTTTGGGTGGTTTCCTCGATATCCACCCTTCCCTTGACTACCAGAAGATTGCTGACCAGGACTCTGGTAGCCATCAATCTTTCGCTGCTGCATCTGGGACTGAACTGTAGTCGAACCCTTGTTGTTGGCTCCATCCCATTTTCATTTGTTGTCACTGGGAATAGCAGAAGTAGCAGTAACAGTAGCACTTATATGCTTAGGCAGCCTGTTCTGTTCCACTGCCTGGTCTGTGAGACGATGAGTGAGACGATGAGCGAGACGAGTAACATCCTGGATGGTAGCAAGGTTAGCAGCAGTCACATGGCTTTGTATCTCTGGTACTAAGCCTTTGAGGTACAGCTCAATGCGCTTGATGGGAGGATCCACCATAGTTGGACATAATACTGCCAGTTCATTGGATCGCTTCGTATACGCCTCTATCTCTAACCCCGTCATCTTCAGGTTAAAGAACTCCACTTCCAACTTGTGGATGTCATCACGATTATAGTATTCTCGCTTGATCAGCTCCTTGAAGTCGTTCCATGGGGTGGCATTAGCGGCTTCCAGCCCTAACATTTGAACTTGCGCATTCCACCAAGTCAGCGCTACGCCTTCGAGGGTACCAGTGGCATACTTCACCCTACGAGCCTCAGAGCATTCACACATCTCGAAGACCGATTCGAGCTTCTCGAACTAGTGGAGGAGTCTGACGGCCCCTTCAGTGCCACTGAAAGTATTAGGACGACAATCCATAAAAGTCTTGAACGTGCATACTGGTGGCTGAGCGTTCTGACCTCCTGCCTGGGCAGCTGCGAGCGCTGCAGTAACTTGTTCAGTGATCAAAGCTGCCAACTGGGCTTGAGTTAGGTTAACGCGTCCACTCATGATCTTCATATCAAAGGAAAACACGAGTGAGAGAGGTTCGCGAGAGTGCGATGACAGAAGAGAGTAAGCACACATGTGTTTTCAATCAATAGTTGCTACGTTCATCTAAGCGTACCATAAGCAAAGTTCTATGTAACTAGCAAGTAGGTAATAATATAAACATAAACCATATCACCTATAGTGTTGAGCCTTGCACGTGGAGTGAAGCGTCGTTGTGGATCGCTGAGTACTATACAGGTTATAGTCTGGTTTTATCAAAAAGCTTTTCCCCTTTTTAAAACCAAGTTCACTATAACCAATGGCTCAGATACCAATCTGTCACACCCCCAAAATCCACCATGCGGAGCGTCACCGCTTGGAGGCGTGACATGACTAGGATCGAGCCACCAATCATATTGAACAACGTAATTAAGTAAGTAAAACCAACCACAATACAATTGGTGACCATAAGACAGTAATCCAACTTTGAGTTAACAGCGGAAGCATAAAACATAAGTCCAAAACATGAGTTCATAGTTCATAAGTTTAACGACCAAACATAAGTTCCATAAGTTCATAAAGTTTATTTATTAGGCACGGGACATAACAGTCCCTATTCCACAACGACCTCCTCCTCGCGCAAGCTCCATAGGTACCTAACGACCTACAAGGCATGTAACAACAAATCAACAACAAAGTTGAGCGAGTTCACAGTTGGTTGTTCAGTTAATGAGTTCGTATCAGAAATCGTAAGTTCGTTTCATAACCAAGTATTACCCATCATCCTTGATTCCCAAACCTTTACGATATTTAGTGGGGGCTTCCCATTATGTATGTTACTAGACTAGGCGTATCCATGAGTGTCCTTCCCAATCCGAGGACAGTGTTAAGTATGAGTGTACGTAGGTTTTACGTACGTGCCCTTCTCAATCCGAGGACAGTAGTAAGTATGAATGTACGTAGGTTTTATGTATGTGCCCTTCTCAATCCAAGGACAGTAGTAAGTGTGAGTGTACGTAGGTTTTACGTACGTGCCCTTCTCAATCCGAGGACAGGAGTAGGTAGTCTAGTAGTGTTGATAATATAAATAGTTATTCAATCCCATTCCCAACCACCGGGAATCCCATGCCTTAGTAAGGGTGTGAACTCACCTTGGTTTGCTGGGTTAGATTCTCAAATATAGCTAACAGTTAAGGTCGGTCAATCACGTCCTAATATGATTACCAGTTAGTCATTTAGTGATTTTCAAATAGAGCACAAAGTTCCTAGACGTATCTATCACATAACATGCATTACTTTAACGGTTTATGCCCATATAAACTTCTCATCTATTCCCGTTCATAAATAAACATACGATATTGCACATAACACTTTTATTGACACATAACATGTTAGATCATTCACAGATAACATACTCGACATTTAGACACGCAAATTACAACTTATGTCATTTCAGCTTTAATATTCAAAACCGGGCTGTTTTCGGACATTTTAATAAAATAGTTACCTTGTTCCAAAAATTCCCAAATTTTTACATAGTGTCTTAAACGATCGAAATATTATTTTGTAAAAATATCGGGGTCCAGTTCATTACCAATATTTTATAAAAATTCATTTTCCGGACTGAAATCAGATTTATCTTTTTCTGACTGCAGTCCACGGAATAATTTATTTAAAATTCATCGAGAGTCCGATTTACGAAATTCCAGTAAGAGAATTACAAATACATCGGTGGTCATTTACAGTACAAATTTCTTGATCTAACTCTACACAGAACTCAAGTTATGACAGAAAACAGAACGCATATTTTCAGCAGAAAAAATGCAGCTCTAGCTGCTATTACAAAATGACACTTTAAAAATAGTAAACGGAGTCCAAAAATTATGATTCCAGTGCCATTAGAACCGTATTTCATAATACATAAATCTAGACTTCCGAAAATACATTTTTCGTTAAGTTACTGTCCTGTTACAGCCAACTGAAGTTGGCTGTAATCACCAAACAGCCTACTGTTTTAGCTTTTATCTTTCTAACTTGTGTTCGATTGATTCCGTTAACATGTTTAGTGATCACAACAACATCAAACATCAATATTAACCAGCAAATTATCAGGAAATCAACAAGAATCATAACAACATCATATTAACATCACTTCATTGTATTTCAACAATATTTCATCACAAAGTTAGTTTATGTGCAAGACTTTGTTCATGGTTCTTTAGTGTTCATGGATTCTCATCATCAAATAACTATTAACCACTCTAATAACATGAAAAATGAACGGATCTAAGTTCTTACCACTAGTTCAAGACTAGGGAAGTTCGAGTGAAGAAATGTGGTGGTTAATAGCGAATAGAGAAGGTCTTTCAACTTCCGAGAGCACCAAGCTTCGTTGTATGCCTTCTAACACCTAGAAGTACACTTGGAATGGATGGAGCTTGCAAGAAAATGGTGGTGGTGTAGTGATGAGGGGGCTGCCGAGAACAAGAGGAAAGGAGGAGAGTATGATGGTGTTGTTTGAGTTAGAGAATGATGGGTGGTGATGGACTTGTGGGTTAAATAGGAATCTTCCAACATCTTCATTATCTAGTGGTCACTATGTCTCTTAATGGCCCAACACAATCCACTAAACAATTTAAAGAAATCAAGGGGGTGGGTACACCCCTTGTAACCGTGAGATGGGGGGGGGGGGGTAGTTTAGTTGGGTTTCAACTATGTAGTTTGTGATTTTAGTTAGGTTCTAAGTATGTAGTTAGTGTTATGAGTGGGTTATGCAATATATAGTGTGTTAGGGTGTTCGGGGACCCTAACTAGCTTAGAAAAATAAAAACAATGTGTTTAACAATATTTTTGTGTTTCGGGTAGTGTCCGGTTGTTCGGTTCGATGTTGTTCCGTTAAAGTGCTTAATTAATCCGTAAAGCGTCTTATATATATATTTTTGTAACGTTTTTAATTTTCAACACTCAGGAAAATATAACGGACTATTTAGTAACTTTTCTGTATACTACTAGTATGTTAAAAAGCACATGTAAGTATAACACAGTAATCAGAGAGCAGTTAAGTAATTCCACACAGTCGTCAAGCACTTTAATTATCATTAATAAATTGTACGGAATACATGGAATTACGAGGGTTGTCACATATAATACCCCAGATATCAAACAGTATAAAGACCTAGTATCTCAGAATCAGGCAATCTCTCAAACAAGATTTCGGGGGTTACCCATATATCCAAGAGATGTTCCCCACGAGATAAGTAAGTATTGATATTTAGGTTTATATCTCGAAAACAATCTACTAAGCGTGTAAAAACCTACTGGCATATCATCAGTGAGACCGTTTATCACATTTAACATTCCATTTCTTTAGCGTACTGTGATTGTCTAACTGATGTACTATCATTTCCTCTTTTTACACAAAAACTCATTTTTGAATTTTATCATGTTTTTGGCTTTTTCAAATTTTCTAATGTTTTTGTATTTTCTGAAATTTTTACTCCCCCTAAAATTCAAAACATTTAAAGAAATTTTGACAACCTGATACTGATAGCTTTGTCTCGCCATCCATTTTCTGCTTCTCATGCTCTGTTTTGGAGAAAATATACCCCCATGATTTACAACACATTGATATTTTACAGTTTGAAAACCGTTTTTCAATCTTGTGAAATTAATCATGTTTGTTCCGCCGTGAGGGTTTCGGCATATTCAATCAACGTATTTTTGAAATTTTTGACAAAATTTAAAAATAAACATATTTTTGATTTTTTCAAGTTTTTGACAAAATAAAAACATATTTTTGGTTTTTAAATTTTTCAATTTTTAGGGCTTTAGAAATATAGTTTATTTATGTACAGAAATGAACAAATTCCCTTGTTTCAGACGCAGGGACCAGCAGCCTCGTCTCCTCGTGCCAGGCTGCTTCCTTCGTTAATTTTGCTTTCATCTTCTTTCTAAAGCACCTGCACATTCAATGTATTCAATTACTTGAACAAGTTAGCCCAGGTCTGTTTGACCTTGAACAACAACTTTTGGTTTCCAAAACTGGTTTGATTTTGTTGCATCAACAACTGTTTTCCAACTTTGTGTTGTTCTTAATCTGGGTGTTATTGATTTCCATGTTTTTTGTGAGTCAGCCTTTGACATTTTCTGCTTCCAAATTTGCTTTGATTCAAACTTGGTTGATTTCTGATTCACAACATCAGACTTCTTTTTCGTTTCAACACCAACAGGTTTTAGATTTGGACACTTGCGAGCAAGATGTCCTGTTTGGTCATATTTGAAACATGTTCTCTTTGAAACATCTTTGACCTGTTGTTGTTGCTTTTTCTGAGTATAGAACTCTTTATTAGACTGTCGTCTAAATTGGAGTTCTTTCTCTTCTTCAGAACTTGTTCCGTGAACAAAATTCATCTTTTCCTGATAATTTGACGTTTCATTTCTTTTCCACTTCTGTTTCTTTTTATAACCCAACCCAGCCTTCATGTTTTTCTTTTTGTAACCAGGTTTGTTATAAAAAGTTTTCTTACCTTTTCCTGCAAACTTTGAAATTTTAGACTTTTGAATCTCTACTAGTTTGAAAACTTTGTTGATTTTATCTGAAATCACATTTTGAATTGGGAATTCATTATCCGAAAATAGTTTGTCCGATCCAATCATGGTATAAACCAATCCTTTTGAATCATCATTCACAACTTTTTCAGATTTTGAGTGTTTATTATAACTATCATGAAAACGTCCCTCATTTTCATCTTGTGATTCAGACTTATCTGTTTTGGTGGACTCCTCTGCTGGAACACTTTCAACAACCTTACCAACCACCTCTGAATCACTGATGTCATCAGATTTGGTGTAAGTTACATAGATGTTGTCGGGTAACTGGTCAACCATGTTTATTGCTTTTTCACCTTCTCGCCATCATAGAATGTATAATTATTCTCCAACGGTGGTGGAACCTGATGGTATTCATACCCAATTCCCTTTTTGTTCTTTTCTGACTCTTTTCCATCGGGTGTGATGTTGAAAATACATTCCAGAATGTATGAAGAAGCATGATAACTTTGCAGTTTATTGACCAACTTTTCTTTATCTGCCAGTTCTTGCTTAAGCTTAGCGACATCATCAATATATTGATTTATAACCATTTGTTTACCTTCATATCTAGCTTCAAGAAATTTTGTTGTTTTCTGACATGCAGACAATCTATCATCCAAACTTTTGACTTTAATTTTCAAAGTTTCATATGCTTCTTTTACAGTATGATATGACAATTTCATTCCATCATATTCTTTTTGAAACTCTTGAATTGTTTTATCTTTTGGAACACATTCGTTGCAAACAGCGGAACACTTTTCTTTCAAAATTTTGTTTTCTTTTTCAAGATCATAACATTTTTGTTTTAGCTTTTCATTTTCTTGTTTCAAAAGCTTTTCATTTTCAATCATTTCATGACTTTTATTTTTGAAAATCTTTTTTATTTGGTGAATTCAATGTCTCTGATTTTAAGCTTTTCATCCTTTTCAGTACAGGCACTGCATGTTTCCATGCATTTCTTGCACTTTTGTTCAACTTTATTATCAAAAGATTCAGTTTGGATTGTTACCTCAGTGTTTGGCACTGTGGCTTCTTTTACTTGTTGAGTCTGATCTTCTTCAAACTTCTGTTGTTTTTCTGCAACAGCTTCCTCAGCTTTTTCATCAGCATTCTTCACTTCATTCACCAGCTTCTCACTTTCATCAACAATCTCCTCAATCGTCTTCTTCTTCTTCTCCAGACTGGCATATATCACCTTCTTTATGCCTTCTTCAACCTTTTCTTTGTACCTTGGAATCTCCTCAAGGCCTTTGCACCACACACTCACAGTCGGTATTGCAGCAACTAGTGCTTCAAAATCAACCGTTTCAGGATTAACCATCGGATTTCCTTGAGGATCGACAAAGCATTCCTTTTCTTTGCACCACCTGCCTGCTTGTGTTGCTTCCTTGTAGGCATCATACACTTCATCCAGCCTAATGCGAGCATGCCTTTCTTCTCGACTTTGTTTTATCTCAGCAACCATTGCCTTGGCTTTTCCATTTTCTTTTTCATGTTGACTCTAATCATACCCTTCATCATCATGAATTACAATTATGGGTCCTTCTGTCTCATCGAAGTATTTATCCCAATCAAAATTATCCCAAATAGATTTTTCAGATCTTTCATTTTCTAAACTAGATTCACTACGATCACGAAGTGTCAATACAGCTTGTCTCTTTTCTTTAGAAGATCCTTCTTCAATCTGCTTTCTGGTTGGTTGCTCGTTATTCTGATGATAAATGGCCTTTTTGTAGTAATCCTCATAAAAAGGATTCACGCTATCATCGACTTTGTTGTTCGTGCATTCCCTCTTGAAGTGCCCCTTTTGTTTACACTTGAAGCAAGTGACTTTGTTCTTGTCGAAACCTATCTTCATGTCTGGGCCTTCCAAGCACTTTTTGCCAGTTATCTCCATGAACCTTTGAGCTCTTCGGATGACGCTTGCCATGCACCAGCGAATGTCCATGAGTTCCATCTCTTCTGGATCGACTTGATCGTAATCCTCCTTCTCATGTTTGGATTTCCGATCTTACCTGCAATTAAACCTTCATAAGATACCAGAATAGAGGCTAAGAAACTCATGTGTTGTTGAGCAAACTCATTGTTCAAAAGTGGAGAATTTTTCCATTCCTGGTTTGGATTAGATTTTGACGATGCAGATGCAGATGAAGAATGATATCCTGGATCATAGCTCGAAGATTTGTTGTTTGACGAGTCACCAGTCTTTTCTGCACTATAACCAGTTCTTATCTTTGGAGATTCGTTCTTTTGTAGCATTCCTCTGCGATAGTATAGATCAACATTCTGTTCATAACTAGAGCTGAACATCTTGTTTTGTTTTTGTAGTAACAAATCATGTCCCTCTATTTTCTCAATCAAACTCTCTAACGTCATCTCATCGAATTTGTCATCATTTTTCAAAACGATCACATAGGTTTTCCAATCTTCCTCATGTGGCAATGCCTCGACGAGTTTATCCACCATCTCTTCTCTGTCTTTGTGGATTCCAAACCTTTCCATTTCAATCTTCAGATGACAAAATCGTTCTATCATTTGACGAACTGTTTCGTTCTTCATGCAACTAAACAAGTCAAACTCCTTCTTCAACAATGATATCTTGTTTTTCTTGATATCCTTCCCACCTTCAGCTTTTAACTTTAACGCTTCCCAAATTGACTTAGATGTTTCACCATGCTGAAGTAGTGAAAAATATCCTCTCTTACAGATTGTTGAAGTAAAGTTATCATTCTTAATTCACTTGAATGTTCCTTTTTATCATCAGCTGTGAATTGTTTAAGTATGATTAATTCATGTTTTTCATTTCTTGGTTTTTCATATCCTATTGTCAACATGATCCAGCTATCATACGCATAGGCTTGCACCCAGTTTTCAAATATTTCATACCACCAGTGATAATCTTCGATATTCATAAGCTTTGGGGGTCTCAGATGATTTTCGTACACGTTATCATGATTCAAACTCTCAGAAATCACAGTTGTAGCATTCTTTGGTGTCACTGGAGTTTCTTCAGATGTAAACGCGTTATAAAACGTGTTATAAAACTCTTCGCCAATTTCCGACATCTTCGAAAATGTTTCTTGAATTTATCGTCTCGTTTATCACTTCGAATCACCTACAAACGAACAAACACGACCAGTTAAAAACTTATCAAATAACTGGATCGGATGGGTATCCGATCGAGTGAGTCAACAAAAGTCAACAGTAACAACAATCGGGTGACAACGGATCGGGTGGTTATCCGATCGAGTGACGATCCGATGATTGACAGTGTACTTGGGTCGGGTGGTGATCCGATCGAGTGACAGTGTTCCTTGGATCGGGTGGTGATCCGATCGAGTGACAAGCTGTCCGATCGGGTGGGATGCTGTCCGATCAGGTGAGAATGAGTCTTGGATCGGGTGGCTACTCGATCGGGTGACAATGCGCCTTGGATCGGGTCGCTACTCGATCGGGTGACTATGTGCCTTGGATCGGGCGGCTACTCGATCGGGTGACTATGTGCCTTAGATCGGGTGGCTACCGATCGGGCGGGTATCCAATGCTTTGACAATCCCCTGAAACACGAACAAATGAAATGATTAGGATCGGGTGGCAATTTGTTCGGATTGCCCTCGATTCTTTGCACTTTAAACTTTTTGAACGAACAAAGTCCCTTGAATCGGATTGTAATCCGATCGGGTGGGTCAAACAAAGTCAAACTTTTTAATGAATAGCAATGGATCAGTTGGTGATCCGATCGAGTCACCACTCGATAGATGTCACTTCAATACAAACAATCTCAAATACAAATGTTTATCTAATCCTTTTCACGTGATTTTCTGATACAATACACAGTTTATTTGACAAAAAAATGACAACTTTATCAATTGCATGTGATAGTCAGTACCTTTGTCTTAGTTCAAAGTGAATTAATTCAGAATATAAGTGGCCGACAACATCAATAAAATTCTCATTACTTACACTATAAGTGATTTTAGAAAATGGGCTGTTGATAATTGGGTCGTTCAAATGAAGTAGGCTGACACTTAATCAGATATATTCATGTGATCTGCTGTGTATCAAATGACTCTGTGCAAAATGAAACTTTGAATTTTGGATCGAGTGACACTATCAAATGAAGTTTGGTACTTTGGATCGAGTGACTACTCGATCCAGTGACGGTTCGATCGAGTGACACCACAAAATTATTTTTTCTTTTAATAACAAGCAGCGAATCGGATGGTCACCCGATCGGGTGGTGATCCGATCGGGTAGGTCAACAAAGTCAAACTTGCAATGAATAGGGTGGAGATCCGATCAGGTGAGTGCAATGGATAGGGTGGAGATCCGATCGGGTCACCACTTGATGCTTATGCCACTCAACACTTGTTCACACAAAATGATATTATCTTTTAAGGACAGTCAAACTATATTACTTCACATGCAACTTATGAATTACAGACTGACAATTATTAAATGCTCACCATCAGATCGCTTTATCACATGCACACTGACCAAATCACTTTATCACATGCACACAAATAATGACATCACATGAAGTTTATCAATGGCCGACAAACATGATCTTAAACAAAATCTAATTGGACCTCTGAACTTATTCACATGCACATACTCATGATCCTTGATAACAACTGTAATGAATTTCACATGCTCATTGATTGCAATTAATGACTTATATGAAATGCAGACAAAGTTGACTGACAAAGTTAATAAAGTTGACCAAGTGACTCGATCGGGTGAGGACCTTGAATCGGATGGTCACCCGATCGGGTGGGAATCCGAGGCTTTACCACTTATGAATTAACAAAACAATGTACAACGGATCGGGTGGTCATCCGATCGGATTCCACCCGATCGGTGAACACCTTGAACAATGACAACAGCAACAGTTAACATATTGAAAATATTTGAACCACAAAATTCTAGATTTCTCCCAAACTACTTCGTATTAAGATCTGAAAATTTGTAGGCTTTTAGATCAAGTATTTTCGCACAACATGTCAAAAAATCAGCAATTTTTAACCGTAAAAACCCGTTTAATTTGGCGATTTTCAGTTGAAAACATGAAGGAGATGTAAAAGTGAAGAAATTTTGACAAATCTGGATGAAATTGGATCTGAATCTGATGGATTCTTGTGCGAAACAGCGTGTTTGATCCGTGCAATCGAGCTCCTGCTCTGATACCACTTGTAGGACCGGTTTTAGACCCCGTAACGAATGCGTATCGACACGTGTGACGTGCGGAATCCGTACACGTGCGTGGACCGAACACGAGAACATACTAAATCTGTGATTCTATTCAAAGATATGAAATCGTACAATCACGTGAATCACCTTTTGCACTTTCTCTCTCTAGACTCTCTCTCTAGGATCCAAGCTCTCCAAATCTCCAAATGTGCAAAAGTCCTAAACTCTAACCCTAACACTTCTATTTATAGGCCAAGGCTTTAATGAGAGTTCTCATTAATTACAGAATTGCCACCTTGCCTTTTCCTACATATTACAATATAAAGTCTAGAATTAATCTGTTTCAACTACGAATTGGATTGACGGAAGCGATAGACATTACTGCACTAACAGAAACAATCGTCGTTCATAAGTTCCATCAAGTTGTAGCAAATCAATCTAACGTTACCTTGGTTAAGGTTTCCTCCAGATAAATCTCCATGACCGTTTCGTCCAGTACCTCCTGAGCCTCCACTTTGCTCAGCACGGTTCGCCTCGTACTGGGCGAGAGCTTCAGAAATCCTTTCTTCAAGAAGAGAGTTCAACTCTTCAGTAGTCCTCGGCATCGGCTGTGACAACTGTTGGTGCATTAAATGTATGTTGATTATGTCATTATCAAGTCTTGTGTCTAGGATTGTTTGAATGATCACACAATAGGATTTAAGTTAGGGTTTTTATGTGTAACACACATGATTTCGCTTGAAGAGGATTTGAGATTGCTTGAAGCGAAATCAACACATGAGATTTCGCTTCAGCCTCAAGCGAAATCAACATATAAGATTTCGCTTCAGCAAGCCTCAAGCGAAATCATGCTGCTTATAAATAGGTGTTAGGTCATTTGAAGCGAATAAGAGAGATGTCATTGTATGTGAGACGAAGTGCTGACGGATTTGTATCAGAAAACCTTGTATAAGCACTCAAATTAATCAGAATAGAAAGATTAAAAGGATTAAAGCTGTTATGACTTTGTTTACGTTGATTCCGCCTTCGTACGCAAAGATGAACTACTTTTACTGACGGTTTAAGGTCGTACAACGGTCCAACAAGTGGTATCAGAGCACAGGACGAGGAGTTCATACCATAGCAGCGGATTCTATTCTTTCTACTCTTTTCTTTTTACGTTTTTCAGATCTGAACAAGTTCCAACGGTTGAAATGGTCTAATTTTCGAGTATTACGTGTAAAACGTAGTATTAACAAAGCCTACAAAGTTTCAGACTTAAATTCAGATTAAAACTCATTAAAAATGACATAAAACAGGATTTCGCTTGAAGTTGTTCGTAGGTTTCAGGTTGATTTCGCTTCAAGACAGACATTTTGAATGATTTCGCTTGAAACTTGAAGCGAAATAGTTGGTTTCGCTTGAACAGTTGAAGCGACACTGTTCTGTTGGATTTCGCTTGAAGAATTCTTGAAGCGAAATAGAGGATTTCGCTTGAAACTGATTGGATTGAAACTTGTTCTGTTGAAGCGAAATAGAGAATTTCGCTTGAATCAGTTTTGTTGATTGATTTCGCTTGAACAGTTTTATTAAACTGTTTTCGCTTGAACTTGTTGATTTCTCAAAACCTAAAATTTTTCTAAGTGTTTGACTGATTTTTCAGGTACGATCACGATGGATGATATTTTCTTGAACCTGTTTGGTGATATGTACGCATTCGCAGGAAATTCGGGAGACGATACTTCTTCAAACGATGTAAACAAAAGTCCACCGAAAGAAAGAAAGAAAGAAATAAGCTTGGGAGTCTGAAAGCGCATTTGGAACATTTAACAAACCTCCTAAGCTGATGGCTATAGAAGATTATAGCAGGTGGACAACAAAGTTAGAAGATTGGTTGATGGCATTTGCTTTTCCTTGCTGGAAGAGTATAAAGAATGGTTATGCTCAAGGAAAGAAGAATGGTGAAGCATTAAGATCAGTTGAAGAGATTGACAGTTTTGTGGCCGAGCAAAAATGTGTGGCATTATTGTTTCAGTCGGTGCGCGAAGACATCATTTCACTGATAGATTACTCAAATTCTAAAGACTTATGGGCAAAGTTGGAAAAGAAGTGTGTCGGTAGTCAAGAAATTAAGAAAAACAAAAAGAAACTTCTTAGAAAAGAATTTGATCTGTTTGGTTGTATAAAGAACGAGTCAGTGTGTAAAATGATAGAACGGTTCGGTCATCTGAAGCTGGAATTAGTAAGACATGAGATTGACATTCCTGAAGAAGATCTTATCGATAAATTGTTCGATTCGTTGCCTGACGAGATGGATTGGAGATACTATGCGCTGATGCTGAAGAATACCATCAAAGAACCAGAAAAGCTGACATTAGATTTACTGATTGAAAAACTCGAGAGTCATGAGCTAGAGTTGAAGAAGACGTACAAAATTAATCATTCATCTTATCAGCAGAATCTGGATTTATACTATCCAAAGAGCATGATGCAGAAAGCTACTTCTCCAAAGACTGCATTTTCTGCTGAGAATGTTTCTCCAGCAAGCAAAGAAAGTCAAAGCAATTCAAGCAGTGGAAGCCATAGTGGTTATCATAGTGGATCTACGTCTTCTGCTAATCGTTCTGATGCGAAGTTTTCTTGCAATATCGCGATAGATCTGAAGAACGCACAGAATTTTGATGAGGAGTCGGCCAAGCAACAAATGGTCTTTCTGGCGTCTGTTTTGGAATCCTACGAAGGATTGGTGGCTGGAAAAATCGGGAATACAAATCTGACGAAAGAAGACTACGATCAGATAGACCCTGAAGAAATGGAGCTGATAGACATTCGTTGGGCAATGGCAAGTGCAGTTCGACGTGCACAACGCTTCATGGAGATTACTGGCAGAAAAACAATTGGTGGTGCGTCTACTAAGTTGGGGTTCGATAAATCAAAAGTGACTTGCTTCAAGTGTAAGCAGAAGGGTCATTTTAAGAGAGAATGCCGAAACGCTTATGTTGATGAATCGGAGAATCCATTTCGAGATGATTATTACAAAAAGGCAATCTACCATCAGAATAGATCCGAGCCGCCTAGATTGAAGCAGTCTGAAGATAACAGAGACAAATCAAGGGCTCTTGCTGTGATTTATGATGATGAGGGGTATGATTGGAGTAAGGAAGTTCTACCGGAAGAAGATGCAGTGGGTTACGCATTCATGGCAAGCAATGATGAACCCGTTAAATGGAAAGATGATCGTACTGAAGAACAGAAGTATCAATACCGGAAGATGATTGCTGAAAACAAGATTATCAGACTTTCTGGTGTCTTTCTGGAAGCTAGAAGAGCAAACAGATGGGATCCAGATAGAGAGTGCTATCTTGATAGATATGGCAACATTGCGATTGATGACAAAACGTTAGATATCGAAGCCATTATCAAGGAGTACAAAGAAGATGATGAGTATTGGCAACACAAGTGGTGGGGAACACCAACTTCGAAAATGATTGAAGAAGAGAAAGAGAAAGAGAGAAAGGAGAAAGAGGAGAAAGAAAAGAAAGAAAAGCAGGTTGATACAGGCATAATTGATACTACGCAAGAGTTGACAGCTGAAAACCTGGGAGTGATGGCTGACAAAGTGCTAGCTGCAAAAGCACTTGAGGTAGATCCTAATTCTGTTACTGAGTCAAAGGGATCGGTCAGTCAAAGTGTGTCAACAAATGCGTCAGGTAACAAAATTGAAGGGAATGCTGACTGCAAAAATTGCACCAAACAATGCAATTTTTGTAGCACTGTCACGTATCTTAACAATGAGAAACTTCAGAATCTGACAACTAAAGTTAGAAAGGTTGAAGATCAGATTCTCGATCGTGACAAAACTGTAAGAGCTTCAACTGAACGGATTAAAGAATTAACGACTCAAATTGAAAATGATAAAACTGAACGTGAGAAAATAAAATCTGAAAATGAAAAGTTAATTCTTGAAAACCGTCAGATTTCTGAAAAGTTTGAGAAATTGAAAAATGTTGTTAAAGATAGTGATGATCGTAATGGCAAAACATTTAAAGAAAATGAACATCTAAGAGCTGTTTTGAGGTTAAAAGAAGAATCGATTAATGAACAACTGGATCAAATTGCTAAATTGAAACTTAAAGTTCAAGAAGCTGAAATTGAGAATGAACGAATCCAGTTGAAGCTTAACAGCTATAAATCAGCAAGCTTTGTTTTGCAGCATATTGTTCCTAAACCTATAGGGAAAAACAAAGATGGCGAGGATGTGTTTTCTGATGGAACGGGTGTAGGTTTTCACAAAGTTCCACCGCCAATTTTAGACAACTACACGAAAAAGCAGTCTAGTTTGGTGGAAATTGAGGAAGAAAGTGAAGTTAAACTTCCTGAAAACATTGATGTCACGTTCACATCTTCCAATGACGAGGGTGTCCAAAGTGATGTGGTGAAAAGTGTGGTAGACAAAGTGCTTAAACCGGATTGTGACACTTCTGAGGAGGATGGGTGTTTCTTTGACAAATACATTCGGAAACCAAAGTCCAAAAACAACTTAAGTGATGAACCGGGTCTTGTGATGTACAAGATGGCTGGATCTGATAAGTTGTATTCGGATTCTGAGTTTCCAATTGAGAATGTTAATGTGAAAAAGTTGACAAATGTTTTCAAGTTAGTTGAAGTTGAATTGTCAGAGGTGAACAGTTTGAGTCAAACAAAAAGGCAAATGAATTTTGAGAAAGATAAAGCTTATTACAAAAAGCCTATTGTTCCACCACGTTTTTATAATAATAATAGAAACAATTGGTCGGGTGGTTATCGAGGTGGTAAGAGTTATCAGAAAAAGAGTTTTCAAAACAAGAGGTTTACAGAAAAGAAGGTGTTTGTGAATGGTTCAAGTTCACTTTCTGATGAGGAAAATGAAATTTTTTCAAAATCAAATGAAGAGTTCTTTGAGAAAAGAGCTTCACATTATCAGTCTGAAGGCAAAAGTCTAGGTGTTGATACTCGTACATGTTTTATATGTAATCAAGTGGGTCACATTGCACGAAAGTGTACCAATGTGAAGCCTAAGACTGAAAATGTGAAGTATCAACAGAAGAAAGTTGATGTGAAGGGTAAAGCACCAATCGTTGTTGAGAAAAAGAATGTGAAAAATGACAACATTAAATTGAAAAATGAACCCATAAAGAAAGTGGTAACTAAAAATGACAAATTTTACAAGAGGGTTGCATTATCTCAACAAGTTTGGAAACCAAAAACTGAAATGAAAATTTCAACTTCTGAGGTGAAAAAGGCTGATGAATCAATTTCGGTTGATTATAATGCAAATTTTTCACCTTTGAAGGCTGAAAATTTTAAAATTCAAGTTGCTAAAGTCAAGGTTACACCTAAGGCTGATGAAGCCTGGGTGGACACCATGTTCGAATAAGCAGTTTGAATTGCCGGAGCTTCCTGTTTCGCGAAGCATGAATCGGCATCTTTCTTGAAGTTGTTTAATTTGTAGTTTGTTTTGTGCAGGATCTTCCACAACTGATATCCAGATGGATTATGGATAGTGGTGCATCTCGACATATGACAGGAAAAACTGCATTGCTGTATGATGTGAGGAACATTAATGGTGGTTATGTGGGATTTGCTGGTCATGAAGGTGGTAGAATTGTTGGTGAAGGAACGTTATCCAATGGGATTGTAACGTTTGAGAGAGTTAACTACATCACTGAGCTGGAGAACAATCTGCTTAGTATCTCGCAGATTTGTGACAATCAGTATACTACTCACTTCACTGATAAAGAATGTTTGATTCTGAAACCTGGTTTTGTTGTTCCTGAAGAATGGATTATCATGAGGGCACCTAGAGTGAATGATTTATATGTGTTAGATATGTCTGTAGCAACTACAACTACTGGTCAAGCACATTGTTTCGTGTCTAGAGCAACTGAGAAAGAATCAAGATTGTGGCACAGAAGGATGGGGCATATACATCTTAGGAAGATGAATCACTTGGTGCACAATGATTTGGTATTGGGAGTTAATATCAAAGGTTTTCATCTGGAAGGGGAGTGCATTAGCTGTGTCAAAGGCAAGCAGAAGAAAAAGTCACACCCTACAAAGCAAGTCAATTCAGTTTCGAGACCTCTGGAAAGAATTCACATGGATTTGTTTGGTCCGGTGAATGTCAAGAGCATTACAGGAGATTATTATTGTTTGGTCGTTACTGATGATTATTCCAGATTTTCATGGGTATCTTTCTTGAAGACGAAAGATGAAACATTTGACAGTTTGATGGGTCTGTTCAGAAAGATTGAGAATTTGTACCAAAGGCGTATCAAGAGAATTAGAAGTGATAATGGTACTGAATTCAAGAACAGTAAGATGGAAGAATTTTGTGATGAAAGAGGTATTTTGCATGAGTTTAGTGCTCCGTACACTCCACAGCAGAATGGAGTCGCAGAACGCAAAAACCGGACACTAATCGAGACGGCTAGAACTATGCTCGCAGATTCAAAGTTACCAATAAATTTTTGGGCTGAAGCTGTTTCCGCCGCATGCTATACGCTCAACAGGGTTCTTACTGTCAAGAAGTTCAACAAAACATGCTTTGAGCTAATCAATAATCGCAAACCGAATTTGAAGTATCTAGAACCGTTCGGGTCACCTTGTACGGTTATAGAACCTTTTGGGAAGTTTGGTCCGAAGTGCATTGAGGGTATATTTGTTGGTTATTCAAATTCATTGCGACGTGTCTTCGTTCCAAGTGAGAAGCGGATTATTGAAGCTGCAAATGTTGAATGTCAAGGTTATACTATGCCGCCGCAGAATCCTGGTGATTCATGGCGTTATCATTATGACAAACTTTGGGATTCGTTTGACATAAGAGAAGAATCAGAGGATGATGAAGATTTTTTTGATGAGTTGGATATTTTACGAGAATATGAGTCGCAGTTAAGGTTCCCAGCTGAGTATTCGAGAAGACCACGGGAAACTTCAAATGATGATGAAGCAGGTCCAAGTAATGCTGGTGAACATGATGATGTCCAACAGAATGAAGTTGCTCAGGATAATCAGTCGGCTCAGAATGATAATCTAGAAACTGAAAACATGCCAGTTTTTGATCATGGTGATTCAGATTCAGATTCTGAGGGGGAGCAAATTCAGATTTCAGGTCAAACAAACCAAGTTGGTGAACAAGATGCAGAACAGAATGTTACTAATCTGGAGGGAAATGTAGATGTTCCAAGTGAAGTGATGCCGCGAACTTTCTCATATCATCCAGAGGAGTTGATCATAGGAGAATTACAAGCAGGCGTTCGCACTCGAAATCAGATTGATAAAGGGCTTACATGTTTTTATACAAAAGTTGCTCCTTTGCAAACTGAATTCTCATTAAGTTGTTTTATCTCGCAGGTTGAGCCAAGAACTTACAAAGAGGCGCTTACTGAAGACTCTTGGGTCAATGCTATGCAGGAGGAACTTAGTCAATTCGAGAAATTGGGAGTGTGGAACTTAGTTGATTTGCCGGATGGTCATAGGAAAATTAACACTAAGTGGGTGTTTAAGTGTAAGAGGGACGATAGAGGAGTTGTCGTAAGAAACAAAGCTCGACTCGTTGTTCAGGGATTTAGTCAACAGGAGGGAATTGATTTTACCGAAGTTTATGCTCCTGTAGCACGACTAGAGGCGATCAGAATTTTCCTAGCATTTGCGTCTTGGAAGAACTTTAAAGTTTATCAGTTGGATGTTAAATCGGCGTTTCTTTATGGGAAGGTTAAAGAGGAGGTTTATGTCGGTCAGCCGCCGGGTTTTACCGATCCAATCCACAAAAACAAGGTCTACTTATTGGACAAAGCGCTGTATGGTTTACACCAGGCCCCGAGAGCTTGGTACGAGACTTTGTCTCAACACCTACTAGCCAACAAGTTCATTCGTGGAAAAGTGGATGCCACTCTCTTCACTAAAGTCGTTGATGGTCATCTTCTGATAGTTTAAATTTATGTGGACGATATAATCTTTGGGTCAACAAATGAAAATCTATGCAAAGATTTTGAATCAGTGATGAAGCAGAAGTTTGAAATGTCATCAATGGGGGAGATGAAATTCTTTCTGGGTTTACAAGTTGAACAACTTCCTGAGGGAATCTTCATTCATCAGTCAAAGTACGTTCATGATATTCTAGAGAAATTTGGAATGTCAAGTTCTACTCCAGCTGCTACCCCACTTGCAACAAATCATGGGATTCACCCAGATCTCACCGGAGACAGGGCTGATGAAACTTTTTACCGATCCATGATAGGTTCTTTAATGTACCTAACTGCTTCACGTCCTGATATTATGTACCCAACGTGCCTCGCAGCAAGATTTCAGTCTAACCCAAGAGCATCGCACATGATTATTGTGAAGAGGATATTGCGTTACCTAAAAGGAACTCCTTCATTGGGGTTGTGGTATCCTAGAAAAGGCGACTTTATGCTCGAAGGGTATTCCGATTCGGATTTCGGATGCTGCAAAGTCAATTCAAAATCAACAACTGCAGGATGCCAGTTCTTTGGTCCTAGATTGGTTACCTGGCAGTGTAAGAAACAAACGTCTGTGGCGTTATCTACTTGTGAAGCGGAGTATGTTTCTGCTAGCAGTTGCTGCTCTCAGATCTTGTGGATACAGCAACAGATGCGCGACTACGGTTTGCAGTTTCTTAACACACCTCTTTTTGTTGATAATGAGGCCGCAATAAATATAACTAAAAATCCAGTACATCACGCTAAAACTAAACACATAGAAATTCGTCATCACTTTATTCGGGATTGCTTTGAGAAAAAGTTGATACGAATTGAGAAAATCCACACTGACGAACAGAAAGCTGATTTACATACCAAAGCTTTTGATAAAAATCGGTTTAAATATTTGTTAAAACTGAATGGTATGAAGCTTCTGTCGGTGTCGGATGGCATAATTGGCGTTGATGAGAGTACTGTTGCGGATGAAGACGAGAAACAATCTGCAATGGTTTGTCGAATTTTTACTTGTTTTGGTATTTAAGGGGAGTAGATGTTTGTACATAGTTATGTTTTCAGAAAATACAAAAACAGTAAAAACTGCAAAAATACAAAAACATGATAAAATGAAAAAGAGCTTGTGTATATGGGGAAAATGATAGTACATCAGCTAGATGATCACAGTATGCTAAAGATTTGAAAAGTATAGGTTTTCATACATTTAGTAGATTTATTCGGGATATAAACCTAAAATTCAAACTTGTGAATTCGTGGGGAACACTACTTGGATATATAGGTAACCCCTGAAATCTTGTTTGAAAGGTCTCGTAATCTGATATACTAGGTCTTTATACTCAATGATGTCTGGGGTATTATTCCGGGACTTCTGCTGAACGGTGGTTCTGACCTAGTCCCTGGCTAATACTTGCTGCAATGCTTGAAACACAGCATTAAACCCTCAGCATGCTGAAACAATAAAATTGATATATGCTGCTGTTGTAAGCAAAAAGATCCTCTAAAGGGGACACATCGAAAAGTCGAAGCTGATATCTCTCTGCGTATACGGAAGTATCGATCTGAGATCCCTCGGCCCTCGCATACCTAAATTATATACAGATATCATTGTAGTATTCTCACCTGTAAGACTGATTATTGAGATTCTGGATACGGGAGTATATTCAAGAGGTGGGACACATGAATGATCTAAGTTCTTAATTCATCTAAATCGTATCCTGAGTAAGTTGAAATTTGTGTGGGAATTTAAGATGGATCAGTATATCGACAATCGAGGTAAATTGTTTAAATCTGAGTATGTAATGTAGCTTAACGGTACTTGTGATTTGTCTGATAAGCTGATATGATTCCCTGACACGCTCGCCAAAAAAATATGTTTGTAAATAGTTTACTTTGTTTACTTTCTGCAATTTAAGTTTTCTGTATTTCATTTCTTAGTTTAGAACACTTTGATAAAATCCAAAAAGATTTTATTTCTGCTTTATTTTCCGACAAACCATAGTGGAGAGTTGATTGTTGGATTCTCAGATGTTTGTAGCAGATGCAGGAGATTCTGGACTGAAAAATGAGGAGAGCTTACTTTGAAGAAGTTTGATTTGTTTGAAATGACAAAAACAAGTTCATTAACTTGATACTTGTTATTTTCAGAAAATGTTTGAAATTGTTGTTTTAAAATCAGATTTGATTCGTCAAAAGATCAACCAAGGTCATTAATTTGGACTTGGTAGATTAATCAAGTAATCAGGGTCATTAACTTGAATCTGAATACTTGAGTGGATTGTTAAAGCTGATTGAGTTTGTGTTTTATTGTTAAAAAGATAGAATGGTTATGTTTGTTGGTTGAGTAACAGGATTGAACTTCATTATTTCCAACGGAAGCAAAATGTCAAAAGCTTGAACCAGATTTCTCAGATTCTAGTATATCGAGAGGGGGAGTCTGTGAAAGGGGGAGTCTGGATCAACAGTCAAAGGGAAGATTGAAGTTTAAAGTTTAAAGATTGAAGATAAAGATTGATGAGAGTTTTTACAATGTTTGAAGATTGTTAAAGACAAAGACTTGAAGCCAAAGACTTCATCAACATCCAAGGGGGAGTCTGTTGGTGCATTAAATGTATGTTGATTATGTCATTATCAAGTCTTGTGTCTAGGATTGTTTGAATGATCACACAATAGGATTTAAGTTAGGGTTTTTATGTGTAACACACATGATTTCGCTTGAAGAGGATTTGAGATTGCTTGAAGCGAAATCAACACATGAGATTTCGCTTCAGCCTCAAGCGAAATCAACATATAAGATTTCTCTTCAGCAAGCCTCAAGCGAAATCATGCTGCTTATAAATAGGTGTTAGGTCATTTGAAGCGAATAAGAGAGATGTCATTGTATGTGAGACGAAGTGCTGACGGATTTGTATCAGAAAACCTTGTATAAGCACTCAAATTAATCAGAATAGAAAGATTAAAAGGATTAAAGCTGTTATGACTTTGTTTACGTTGATTCCGCCTTCGTACGCAAAGATGAACTACTTTTACTGACGGTTTAAGGTCGTACAACGGTCCAACACTCGTATTTTAGAACCTTTCTTTGCGTTTGATGTAACTTGTATGAACATTACGTGACTAACTGATGTGTAAATTTTAATGGAATGTTATGAGTTTGAATGCTATGTGCCATGTGAATGTATTGTGAGTATGTATATATAATAACTAAGGTGGTGTTTATTTTACAGACCCAAAAGGTTTGCAATCTGTGGACCACATCTGCAGGCATCTGCAAGAGAAGAGGTAGACCAAAGGTCTGCAGTCTGCAAGGAGAAGAGGGTTTGTTTTCTTTTACTTCTACAAAAACCACTTCACAACACACACAATACACAGAGAACACTCCTCTCTCTCTCTCTCTGCCTTCATCTACCACCACCACCACAACCATCCGCCACCACCTCCTCCACCGTTCACCTACCACCACCACAACCAATAACCACCGTCAAGCACCACCGCCCCCTGTCTCCTACCGTGAAGCCAAGCACCACCGCAAACCCTAGCCCCCACTCCAAGAACCCACCCCCCTAATCTCCTTCTTTCACCTTGGTCCCCCACCGGAACAGAGTACAACCGGCCACCACCCTTTGGTGGTGGCATACGGCGTATGAAGAATGAGAGAGGGAGTAGAACAGACGAGGAGAGAAGGAGAGGAAAGAACCGTCGCACGCGGAGGCGGCATAGTTGTTTGGTCCGACAAGTCTCACCGGTAAAACCCCGTCTCTTTCATCTTTTTTTTCTGAAAAATTGATGTTGATGGTGACTCACTGTTGATGAAGATGATAATTCTATGGCTGTTGATGTTGAAGATGGTGGAGGTGGTTCGCGGGTTCGAGTTTTAGATCGGAAATTTTGGGAGTTTTGAGTATTGGTGGAGGTGGTGGCGGAGATGTGGTGGTGGAGGTGGTGGCGGAGATGTGGTGGTGGAGGTGGTGGCGGGGATGCAGAGAGTGGTGGTAGAGAGTGGTCTGTGTTTTGAAAGAGAGAAGAGGTGAGAAGAGGTGGGCTTGTGTCTGCGTGGGGAAGAGGTGGGGAGGAGGTAAAATGTAACAACTCTCATCAAAAGTCATATTTATTATTTTAATTATCCAATAGGAAACCCTAATTAAGACACCTAAGTGATTCTGCACAAACCCTACAAATTTCAGAACAATCAGAATCAGGATCAGGGCCCCTAAAACTCAGGGGGGCATTCCCTACTCGACGATTATCTTTATAAGTTGCTGCCAAAAATGAATTTAAACATTTCGTCGACTCAGCAGGACTACACACACACGTGGCAAAGCTATAGTGAAAATGTGTCCCTTACGGACCGTAAGGGATTAGTCTTACGGTCAGTAAGCTAAGCAAATTTTGTGTGACAACTGGCCCAAACCGGTAACTTCCGTACACATTACTTATTGCTTAATGACTGCAATTATGAGTTTAATTGTCAGCAATGTCTAAACACATGATTAAACAAGTGAATTCATGCACGTTGTATACTACAAAATATTGCTTTAAGCATAAACGAGAGCGTTGCGTCAAAAATAATAGTAAACTCACCGGTAAGACACACTGTGTCGACTGAGCTGCAGAAAGCAGTTAGACAATAAAATTGGAGCCTAGGTGTAGGTCCGACAACAAGAATGCATTAAAACCCAAGAGTACATACAAGGGTTAATATATATGCAATACGAAAGCAAAAATAAGCACTAAAAAGCACCCGAAACGCACTTTAAGTGCAGAATTTATACAAATCAGCAATAATTCAGCATTTAGACATATAAATATTATGCAGAAATGTCGTTTTATTATCCAGAATGTTTCCCTAGGGGTTGGGAATCGATAGTGTTACAAAAAGATACTTATTAAACACTAAAAGGTGCAATTTAGCACTTTAACGAATCGGTATGTAACCGAACAACCGGACTATACCCGGAACATGAAAATATTGTTAATAACATTATTTATCTTTTTCAGAACCAGTTAGGGTCCCCGTATACCCTAACACCCGTCATAACACACTACACATTAGTAACCGGGTAAGACACTTAACTTAACTAACTAATTCCTAATCATCTAGTTGGATTTGAACTAGCTTACCCCCCCCCCTCCTAACCGTCCCCAACCATGGGGGACACACTTGTCCTTGCAAGATTACCAAAATCTAGTTTGTCTAATATCTAAATAACACAATATCCTTTGGGTAATTAACCTATGGTTTGTCTATAAGATGCAAGAGTTATACACATGAACTTTCACTAAACACACCACACCACAACTCTCTCTTTCTCTCTAGTAGCTTACGGCCAAACCCCCACACCCATCCATCAATTTTTCGAGTTTGATCTTGCAAGTTCCAATCATCTACAAGCTTCAAGGGTCTCGTGTTAGGAAGCTTGGTGCAAACGGAACGCGAAGGACCTCTCTACTTTGCTTTTATCCACTCGATTTGTGCTTAGATTCTTCCCTAGCCTCGAGCTAGTGGTATGTTGCTTAAATCACTCTCTTGAACTATCCTAAAGTGGTTAAAAGGATTTTTAACGGTTAAAACTCAAAATCTTACAAGTTGGTGCATTAAAGTCTACTAAAAATGCAAGTAAAGATGGTTAAAAGCTCATATGTTGTGTAAATGTTGTAGTAATTGAAATTTGTGATTATTTAGACCCGATCTATGTTGTGGTAGCTCGGATCATCATTTAACCCGGTGTGGTCATGATCATGAATCATGACATAAGGTTATGTTAGAAGATATAAGGGTTAAAAGGTGAAACTCTACCACACATGAAACATGAACTTGTGTAAAAGTATTTTTACTTGCAAAATATTGTTCGAAACTAGTAGATCTAAAGATCTACAAGTGGTTTTTCGGAAGAACCAAGCAAAACTATTAGTCTTGTTTAAAACCCGGATCTTATCCGAACTAAAAGCATTTTTAGTAAATAAACAAGTGTGTAGACACTTGTGTCACAAGAAAATTTAACAAAGAAGTATTTTTGCGAATCTTGACTAGAAGTTGTGAAACTTCATATTCTTTAAAAATAAAGTTTTTAAGAAACTAAAATTATTTTTAAAGATGGAAAGATTTACTAAATGTGCTAGTAAGATACTACACAATTTTGGTAAATATCCAAGTTCATGAAGTGGGGAAAAGTAGTGATTATTGTTGATAATTGTTGTTGATGATTATTGATGATTGATAATGATTTAAAAGAAAATAAACACACGTTTTGAAAACGTGGGAAACCTCCATTTTTAGGGGAAACTCTGTCAAAATTTTTATAAATTTTGACACTTAGAAAAATATAAGTTTTGAGAAACTTATTCCCTAAAAATGTGTTTAAAAGTATTACTAAGGTTTCCCTAATTTTTGGTGATAAGAAATGAGGATTTCTTCAAGAATAAAATGGATATTAAGTATATATTTTTGAAAGAAAAATATATATTATTTGATCACCAACTTTTGTGCTAAGTGTATATAGTATGTGTTATACGTGCTAGTGTATTAAGACTTAAAAATACACTAATTACTCATGAGGAGTAGAAATATAAAAAAAATACACATACAACATACAAGATGCATAATTCGGGTGCAAAGTGCAAAACACAAAAGACTTATATTTATTTTTGGAGAAAAAAATATAAGTAAAATACGTAGTTAAAAATATAGAATATTTTTAACACAAGAATATATACAAAAGAGAGTGACTGTACTTGTGCGACGCAAGTCTAGTGACTAACGTTAAGAAAACGCGTATAGGTTACGACGTTAATTAAGCAAATCCGGTGGAGTTTACGACGCTAGGAACGCAAAGTTGTGAGTTCATGCTCCCCCTTTTCTCTTTAACTGTTTTCAGTTTTTATAACTTCGGGGGTGAAATACATGTACAAATGTACAAAATTTATTATTGGTATGATATAAATACAAGAAGTACACTTGGTGAGAACGAGAACCAAGTGTGACGAAATATAAGAATACAAGAAGTACACTTGGTGAGAACGAGAACCAAGTGTGACGAAATATAAGAATACAAGAAGTACACTTGGTGAGAACGAGAACCAAGTGTGATGAAATATAAGAATATGAGAAGCGCACTTGGTGAGAACGAGAACCAAGTATAAGGCGCTATGAGAAATGATAACAAGAAACGCGCTTGGTGAGAACGAGAACCAAGTAGGATGCGTTATGAGAAATAGTGTCACGAATAGGGTACAGAAGCACCATTAATCGTGTACATACTTAGACCGCAGAACAAAAGGTTAGATCTAATGGGTGCCTGGCAGCCACACTCCCGGTCGGGGCGAGAACCGAGGAGTGCTTTTGTGTCTCAGAATATACCAATTAAATGCCTTAGGTTTGGTGACTTCCTATGTCGTGCCACATGTTAATGGCTTTGCAACCCATTAACAATCCTGATATTTACAGAAATACTGTATTTACATAAAATTCATACCATACTAAAATCGATATATAACTTGAAGTACGTGGGGTACTCAAGAAGATTGAAATATACTTGAAGTACGTGGGGTACTCAAGAAAATGAGAATTATACTTGAGTACGTGGGGTACTCAAGAAGAAATTGAATTATACATGTGTACGTGGTGTACACATGAAACTGAATTTATATATGAAAACTTGATTTACTCACAAACTATGTTTTCATACAAAGTATACAAACATGAAATACAAAACTGCATGAATTCACACCAACTTTATGTTGACGTTTTTCCAAAAACTCACATGTATTTCAGGTAACTAGGATGGATGTGCGCGTGGTCTTGCTTATGCTCGTGGATGTCGCTTGTGTTTAACTATAAATAAAGTTGTAAACTCTTAAGACAATGTTTTAAGCTGTCTAGCGATGTAAACGCTAAACTTATGTTTTCAAATTATGGTATTTGATGTTATTTTACGAGCATGTAGCATGTTTACTCTTCGTATGCAATGAGAACCTTTCATGATCACACCTCGTGCTTCCGCCGTAGAAAGGGGTGTGACAGATTGGTATCAGAGCTGCGATTGTAGTGAACCAGGATTCCTTCTCGAGTCTAGTCTACAATCTCTAGGATCCATTCACGAAAACAATTTTCAAAGAGTTTTCATTGCATAAAACGTCCCGCGACATCCACTGCCTGAAACTGTCTACATGAGTCTAGAAAAGACACTACGAGACTTAGAGTGCACTTGAGTAGCACTTGTCGTTGACTAAGAAATTACTTGCAATTATGTGTGATAATTAGCATGTACTAGAAGTAGAATGTCACGAGTATACGTGATTTTACCTGAAAGCAATGGCCTACCTGAAGGAAGAGACACGAGGATGAAACGAACTGTGCGGACTGTGCAAGGAGTTACGTAATTATGGATGCATACATAATTATGGAATCCAGTGCACAAAAATCACAGCAAGTCTTGTCACGTGTGGATTCCCTCAGTGCAAGCCTACTAAGTACTCTGCTAGAGTAATAATTGTTTGATGTCACTTATGTGATATATACCTGCGAATATATATACTACTACTGCCTAGTAGGACGATATCAAACAAATGTGTAACCCTGTTGTGTTATGTTCTGTCAGAACATGGCACCCAGGAAAGCTGTGAATGCTCGCAATGACGATCAACCTCCACCTCCCCTACTGCCCAGAACTGCTGATGAGCTGAACGCCCTGCTGGAGGAAAGGATCTCCGCTGCTATCGCCCAGTACGAGGCGAACCGAACGCAAGACAGTGGAGGACCAAGCAACGCTAGGCGTAATGGGAATGGAGATTCGTCTGGACGCAATGCAGCTCAAGGTAACCTTAAGACACTGTGCTAAGCATGAGGAAATTTATGAACGGTCCTTGTTTCATTATTTCTTCGATTGCTCACATGTGAATTGGTTGAATCAATTCCAGGCTGCACTTTCAAGCCGTTCCTCGACTGCAAGCCGATGAACTATGACGGCACAGGAGGTGCAGTAGCATTTGTGCGCTGGACGGAGAAGACTGAAGCTACTTTCCGCATGAGCAAGTGTACCGCGGATCAGCAAGTCACATTCGCTACTGGGTTATTCGTCGATGAAGCTCTGACTTGGTGGAACCTGCAAGCCCAAACTTTGGGTGATGATGCCGCTTATGGCCTAACTTGGGAGGAACTGAAGGAAAGAATGAGAGAGAAGTACTGCTCTCATGCGGAACTCCAAAGGCTGGAAACAGAGTTCTGGCACTTGACTATGGAAGGTGCTGATATAAATGGTTACACTCGAAGGTTCCACGATCTGTCCAGAGTGCTTCCCTACATGGTGACTCCTGAATTTAAGCGTGTGGAACGCTACATTTGGGGACTGGCCTCAGAGTTTCGTGGCATGGTGACGTCGGCCAAACCTCAAACAATCACCGAGGCTGTAACTCTGGCTGTCAGCCTTACGGAAGACTGTGTTCGCATGAAGAAGCTGTCACTGAACCCAACAGAAAAGACCGAGACGCATGCTGAGTCGTCCGGCGACAAAAAGAGAAAGCATACAAGTTTGAACCAAGCTACTCGCAACAACAAGGGTTTCAACAAGAAGCGCGACACTAATCCGCCTCAGGAGACGAAAACCCATGCAACCAAAGCATACCAAGGCTCCATGCCTAGATGCCAAAAATGTAAGTATCATCATGATGGAGCTTGTCGCATTCCAAGGTGCGACAAATGTGGTAAATTGGGTCATCAAACAGAAGACTGTTGGGGAAAAGGAAAGAACCGAAATGGGAACGGTGCTGGTAACAGGAATGGTAACGGGAAAGGGCAAGGATGCTTCAAGTGTGGAAGCAATGACCATTTCATGAAGAACTGCCCAGAGAGAAACAACGCTCCGGCTCGAGCATTTGTGATTGGAGCAAGAGACGCGCGCGAGGACCCTAACGTGGTCACCGGTACGTTTCTCATTAACAATAACTTTGCATCCATATTATTCGACACTGGCGCCGATTATAGCTTCATGCCTGTGGAATTTAAACGCATACTCGGAATAGAATCTAGTAGATTAGAAATTCCTTATTCCATAGAACTAGCCAATGGTAAACTTGTTGAATCGGGCAAAGTTGTCAGAGGCTGCACACTAGAACTTGGCGAACGAAATTTTAGCATCGACCTCTTACCTATTCAATTGGGTAGCTTCGATGTAGTAGTCGGGATGGACTGGTTGTCCAAGAACAAAGCTGAAGTTATTTGTCATGAGAAAATCATTCGCATCCCTTTAGCGAATGGTGAAACTCTCATCGTGAATGGAGAAAAACGAGACGCACCTCTTCGAATCATCAGTTGCATGAAGGCACAGAAGTGCTTGAGGAAAGGATGTGTCGCTTTCCTAGCACACGTTATAGACAAGAAGGCTGTGGAGCCAAAACTCGAAGACATTCCTGTGGTGAAGGAATTTCCTGATGTATTCCCTGAAGATCTGCCAGGACTACCTCCGCAACGACAAGTCGAATTTCACATAGACTTGGTTCCAGGAGCCGCTCCTGTAGCCAAGGCTCCATATCGACTTGCGCCATCCGAAATGCAAGAATTATCTACACAGCTCCAGGAGTTGTTGGATAAAGGATTCATAAGGCCAAGCTTCTCGCCCTGGGGAGCTCCAGTATTATTCGTGAAGAAGAAGGATGGAACACTGCGGATATGTATCGATTACAGGGAACTGAACAAGCTCACAATCAAGAATCGGTATCCACTACCGAGGATTGATGACTTATTTGATCAACTGCAAGGATCAAGCTACTATTCCAAGATCGACCTTCGATCTGGATACCATCAGCTGAGAATCCAAGATGAAAGCGTGCCAAAGATTGCATTCAGAACGCGCTATGGGCACTACGAATTTCTTGTGATGCCATTTGGATTGACGAACGCGCCAGCGGTCTTTATGGACCTAATGAACCGCGTATGCAAACCATATCTCGACAAATTCGTGATTGTATTTATCGATGATATCCTGATTTACTCGCGAACGAAAGAAGAACATGAGCAACATCTCAGAACCATCTTGGAGCTACTGAAGAAAGAGAAACTTTATGCAAAGTTCTCGAAATGCGAATTCTGGATTCGCGAAGTACAATTTCTTGGTCATGTGGTGAATGAGAAGGGCATTCATGTAGACCCGTCCAAGATTGAAGCAATAAAGAATTGGGAAGCTCCCAAGACCCCGACCGAAGTCCGTCAATTTTTGGGCTTAGCGGGCTACTATCGGCGATTCATTGAGAATTTCTCGAGGATAGCTCAACCGCTAATGACCCTTACTCAGAAAGACAAGAAATACGACTGGGGTCACAAACAGGAAGAAGCCTTTCAGCTACTTAAGAACAAGCTCTGCGATGCACCGATACTATCGTTACCCGAAGGCACTGAAGACTTCGTGGTATACTGCGACGCCTCACGACAAGGCTTGGGTTGCGTGCTCATGCAACGCCAAAAAGTCATCGCTTATGCTTCAAGACAATTGAAGGTTCACGAGAGAAATTATACCACTCACGACCTGGAACTGGGTGCAGTGGTATTCGCCTTGAAGATTTGGCGACATTATTTATATGGTACTCGATGTACAATCTTCACAGATCACAAAAGCTTACAACACATATTTGATCAGAAGGAATTGAATATGCGCCAGCGACGTTGGGTCGAGCTGCTGAATGATTATGACTGTGAGATTAAGTACCATCCTGGAAAGGCGAACGTTGTAGCGGACGCGTTGAGCCGAAAAGAAAGGGTTAAGACCCTAAGGGTTCGAGCATTGGAAATGACCATTCGAACGAACCTCACTGCACGCATTCGATATGCACAACAAGAAGCTCTTAAGGAAGAGAACCATAAAGCTGAATACCTACGGGGTATGCTGAAATACATGGTGCCAAACGAAGAGGGAGCCTTATACTTCAAAAAGCGTATTTGGGTTCCACTCTATGGTGGCATACGAGAAGTCATCCTTAATGAAGCCCACAAATCGAGATATTCGATCCATCCAGGATCGGACAAAATGTATCAAGACTTGAAGGAATATTATTGGTGGCCGAGACTCAAAAGCGACGTTGCTGTCTATGTTGGAAAATGCCTAACCTGTGCTAAGGTTAAGGCGGAATATCAGAAACCGTCTGGCCTACTACAACAACCAGAGATTCCCGTGTGGAAGTGGGAACAAATCTCGATGGACTTCATAACGAAATTACCCAGGACCCCGAGAGGGCACGATATGATATGGGTAATAGTTGATCGATTGACGAAGTCTGCGCATTTCCTACCAATCCGAGAGAAGGATAGCACTGGAAAGCTGGCAGAGATATACTTAAGAGAAATTGTGGCACGTCATGGAGTGCCAATCTCAATCATTTCAGACAGAGATGGACGCTTTGTCTCAAGAATCTGGCAATCATTTCAGGAAGCCTTTGGATCTCAGTTAGATCTGAGCACGGCATTCCATCCGCAAACAGACGGCCAGAGCAAACGGAAAATACAAACGTTAGAAGATATGCTTCGCGCATGTGTCATGGATCTAGGCGGCAGCTGGGATACTCATCTACCTTTAGTTGAGTTTTCCTACAATAACAGCTATCATACGAGCATAAAAGCCGCGCCGTTCGAAGCTCTGTATGGCCGCAAATGCCGATCGCCCTTATGTTGGGCAGATGCCGGAGATAAACGTATGGTTGGTCCTGAACTTGTACAAGAGACAACCGACAAGATTGCGCAGATCCGAGAGCGCATTAAGGCGGCTCGAGAGCGACAAAAGAGCTACGCTGATCCGAATAGAAAATCGGTAGATTTCAAGGTGGGAGACAAAGTGTTGTTGAAAGTCTCACCATGGAAGGGCGTAGTCAGATTTGGAAAGCGTGGAAAGCTGAATCCACGATATATCGGACCATTCAGAATACTGAAGAGAATTGGTACCGTGGCATACAAGTTGGAGTTACCGGAAGAACTTAACGGAGTACATGATACGTTTCATGTATCCAACCTGAAGAAGAGTCCAACGCAAGAAAACGTGATCATCCCGATGGATGAAATACATATTGATGAAGCCCTCCGATTTACAGAGCAACCCGTTGAGGTTACTGACTGGAAAGTCAACAAGACCAGGAGGAGCAGTGTGAAGCTTGTCAAAGTACGTTGGAGCTCTAAGCACGGACCCGAGTACACATGGGAACGTGAAGACCAGTTCAAGAAAAAGTATCCCCACCTATTCAAGAAGACTCCAGCGAGAGTGAGTTCAGTCTGAATTTCGGGACGAAATTCTTTTAACGGGGGGAGACTGTGACAACTGGCCCAAACCGGTAACTTCCGTACACATTACTTATTGCTTAATGACTGCAATTATGAGTTTAATTGTCAGCAATGTCTGAACACATGATTAAACAAGTGAATTCATGCACGTTGTATACTACAAAATATTGCTTTAAGCATAAACGAGAGCGTTGCGTCAAAAATAATAGTAAACTCACCGGTAAGACACACTGTGTCGACTGAGCTACAGAAAGCAGTCAGACAATAAAATTGGAGCCTAGGTGTAGGTCCGACAACAAGAATGCATTAAAACCCAAGAGTACATACAAGGGTTAATATATATGCAATACGAAAGCAAAAATAAGCACTAAAAGGCACCCGAAACGCACTTTAAGTGCAGAATTTATACAAATCAGCAATAATTCAGCATTTAGACATATAAATATTATGCAGAAATGTCGTTTTATTATCCAGAATGTTTCCCTAGGGGTTGGGAATCGATAGTGTTACAAAAAGATACTTATTAAACACTAAAAGGTGCAATTTAGCACTTTAACGAATCGGTATGTAACCGAACAACCGGACTATACCCGGAACATGAAAATATTGTTAATAACATTATTTATCTTTTTCAGAACCAGTTAGGGTCCCCGTATACCCTAACACCCGTCATAACACACTACACATTAGTAACCGGGTAAGACACTTAACTTAACTAACTAATTCCTAATCATCTAGTTGGATTTGAACTAGTTTACCCCCCCCCCCTCCTAACCGTCCCCAACCATGGGGGACACACTTGTCCTTGCAAGATTACCAAAATCTAGTTTGTCTAATATCTAAATAACACAATATCCTTTGGGTAATTAACCTATGGTTTGTCTATAAGATGCAAGAGTTATACACATGAACTTTCACTAAACACACCACACCACAACTCTCTCTTTCTCTCTAGTAGCTTACGGCCAAACCCCCACACCCATCCATCAATTTTTCGAGTTTGATCTTGCAAGTTCCAATCATCTACAAGCTTCAAGGGTCTCGTGTTAGGAAGCTTGGTGCAAACGGAACGCGAAGGACCTCTCTACTTTGCTTTTATCCACTCGATTTGTGCTTAGATTCTTCCCTAGCCTCGAGCTAGTGGTATGTTGCTTAAATCACTCTCTTGAACTATCCTAAAGTGGTTAAAAGGATTTTTAACGGTTAAAACTCAAAATCTTACAAGTTGGTGCATTAAAGTCTACTAAAAATGCAAGTAAAGATGGTTAAAAGCTCATATGTTGTGTAAATGTTGTAGTAATTGAAATTTGTGATTATTTAGACCCGATCTATGTTGTGGTAGCTCGGATCATCATTTAACCCGGTGTGGTCATGATCATGAATCATGACATAAGGTTATGTTAGAAGATATAAGGGTTAAAAGGTGAAACTCTACCACACATGAAACATGAACTTGTGTAAAAGTATTTTTACTTGCAAAATATTGTTCGAAACTAGTAGATCTAAAGATCTACAAGTGGTTTTTCGGAAGAACCAAGCAAAACTATTAGTCTTGTTTAAAACCCGGATCTTATCCGAACTAAAAGCATTTTTAGTAAATAAACAAGTGTGTAGACACTTGTGTCACAAGAAAATTTAACAAAGAAGTATTTTTGCGAATCTTGACTAGAAGTTGTGAAACTTCATATTCTTTAAAAATAAAGTTTTTAAGAAACTAAAATTATTTTTAAAGATGGAAAGATTTACTAAATGTGCTAGTAAGATACTACACAATTTTGGTAAATATCCAAGTTCATGAAGTGGGGAAAAGTAGTGATTATTGTTGATAATTGTTGTTGATGATTATTGATGATTGATAATGATTTAAAAGAAAATAAACACACGTTTTGAAAACGTGGGAAACCTCCATTTTTAGGGGAAACTCTGTCAAAATTTTTATAAATTTTGACACTTAGAAAAATATAAGTTTTGAGAAACTTATTCCCTAAAAATGTGTTTAAAAGTATTACTAAGGTTTCCCTAATTTTTGGTGATAAGAAATGAGGATTTCTTCAAGAATAAAATGGATATTAAGTATATATTTTTGAAAGAAAAATATATATTATTTGATCACCAACTTTTGTGCTAAGTGTATATAGTATGTGTTATACGTGCTAGTGTATTAAGACTTAAAAATACACTAATTACTCATGAGGAGTAGAAATATAAAAAAAATACACATACAACATACAAGATGCATAATTCGGGTGCAAAGTGCAAAACACAAAAGACTTATATTTATTTTTGGAGAAAAAAATATAAGTAAAATACGTAGTTAAAAATATAGAATATTTTTAACACAAGAATATATACAAAAGAGAGTGACTGTACTTGTGCGACGCAAGTCTAGTGACTAACGTTAAGAAAACGCGTATAGGTTACGACGTTAATTAAGCAAATCCGGTGGAGTTTACGACGCTAGGAACGCAAAGTTGTGAGTTCATGCTCCCCCTTTTCTCTTTAACTGTTTTCAGTTTTTATAACTTCGGGGGTGAAATACATGTACAAATGTACAAAATTTATTATTGGTATGATATAAATACAAGAAGTACACTTGGTGAGAACGAGAACCAAGTGTGACGAAATATAAGAATACAAGAAGTACACTTGGTGAGAACGAGAACCAAGTGTGACGAAATATAAGAATACAAGAAGTACACTTGGTGAGAACGAGAACCAAGTGTGATGAAATATAAGAATATGAGAAGCGCACTTGGTGAGAACGAGAACCAAGTATAAGGCGCTATGAGAAATGATAACAAGAAACGCGCTTGGTGAGAACGAGAACCAAGTAGGATGCGTTATGAGAAATAGTGTCACGAATAGGGTACAGAAGCACCATTAATCGTGTACATACTTAGACCGCAGAACAAAAGGTTAGATCTAACGGGTGCCTGGCAGCCACACTCCCGGTCGGGGCGAGAACCAAGGAGTGCTTTTGTGTCTCAGAATATACCAATTAAATGCCTTAGGTTTGGTGACTTCCTATGTCGTGCCACATGTTAATGGCTTTGCAACCCATTAACAATCCTGATATTTACAGAAATACTGTATTTACATAAAATTCATACCATACTAAAATCGATATATAACTTGAAGTACGTGGGGTACTCAAGAAGATTGAAATATACTTGAAGTACGTGGGGTACTCAAGAAAATGAGAATTATACTTGAGTACGTGGGGTACTCAAGAAGAAATTGAATTATACATGTGTACGTGGTGTACACATGAAACTGAATTTATATATGAAAACTTGATTTACTCACAAACTATGTTTTCATACAAAGTATACAAACATGAAATACAAAACTGCATGAATTCACACCAACTTTATGTTGACGTTTTTCCAAAAACTCACATGTATTTCAGGTAACTAGGATGGATGTGCGCGTGGTCTTGCTTATGCTCGTGTATGTCGCTTGTGTTTAACTATAAATAAAGTTGTAAACTCTTAAGACAATGTTTTAAGCTGTCTAGCGATGTAAACGCTAAACTTATGTTTTCAAATTATGGTATTTGATGTTATTTTACGAGCATGTAGCATGTTTACTCTTCGTATGTAATGAGAACCTTTCATGATCACACCTCATGCTTCCGCCGTAGAAAGGGGTGTGACATTTTGTGTATAAATAGAGGGCCTTGGGACTTGAATTCAGGAGTTAAAACGACGTAAATTCTCGCTACATGCACTAAGTTACGTTCTGTTTACCACAATTAACACACACGGATCACTAATCGACGCCGCAATCAGGGTAATAACTCGATCGCTGATACGATTCAATGTCCGATTGATCAAAATATCCAATGGATGTTTAAGTGCTGCCCACATTAGGGTTATGCTTTGTCATTCGTCGTTAATTCGATGGATGTTTAAGTATCGCACTTTGTCATTCGTTGTGAGGGTTTGATCTCGTGAGTTATCGTAAATGCTGTATTGATTACTAACCCAGTATTGTGTGCCTGTTATTAATTTAGGTTAAAAGGCTAATCAGTAGGCTAGACTCTGCTCAAAATTTAAATCTGCAAGGTGAGTCATTCTCTTTTTATCAACTATTTTACAATACCTCAAATTATTTTCAAAAGTTATAATTACAGAGACTAAGTCGTGGATATCTTGACTCACTGGCTAGTGGGGTATTGTGCACATTACTAATTTTCTCCCAGTTAGGTTCATTGACCTACTAGGGATAATCATCACTATTTAGGTTCATTGATCTAATAGTGGTATGACCATCGTCACCATTGTGACACGGCGCTAGATAAAAATAAGATAGAAGCCATTGTAATCGCTCTTATGCTGTAATTAATAACTATGCATCATTTTATGTAAATAGAATGATTCACTCAGTATTTCCTGTCACACCCCCAAAATCCACCTGCGGAATACCACCGCTTGGAGGCATGACTGACCAGGATCCAGCCACCAATCATATTGAACAAGCATGCAAGTAATTATAAAAATCCAACCAATACAATTGGTGTCCAAATAAAACATAGTTTAAGTTGCAAGCGGAAGCATAACGTTTAAAACCAAAACATAAGTTTAATTGTTTCAAAGTTTAACATGACACACGGTTGTCCGTGTCCCACAACGACTCTCTTCCATGCAAGCTCCAGCTAAGTACCTATAGACCTGCAAAGCATGTAGTAACGAGTCAACAACAAGTTGAGTGAGTTCACGGTTGGGTGTTCATTTTAAGTTGTTCCAAAAACAGTTTCCTTTAACTGGCCTCCTGCCGTGGGGGTTACCCCATAGTTGAAAACGTGATTTGTTTACCCATTTACTTTGGCAATACAGCCGTGGGGGCTACCCCATGTTAGTTATCTGGCATTTCGGCCGTGGGGGCTACCCCATGTATACACTAGACTCGTTACCATATCGACTGCTGACTGTAGTCATGTTTATGTGCCCTGAACTGTCAATGTCTATCATCATTGACGTGCCCAGATCCATTAGTTCACGCCCGTCCTCTGCGGAACGGTGTGAGGCTTGTCAGACCTAAATAGCGCTATCTAACTAATGACCCACTCGCCATTGGCCCGGCGATTAAGTCGATATAAAAAGGAGGGACTTCGTGATAGAGTTTTGGTCTAGTACGAGTTAACTGTCCATGAGGACGAGGAATTACATTCCTGAACCAATACTGTCCTACCCAAGAAAGGACGAGGAATCCATGTTCCTTAACCCCATTCCCAACCCCCAGGAATCCCATGATTTGTAGAGGGTGTGAACTCACCTTGGTTTGCTCGGCAGTTTAATTTACTTGGTTAAGTAAGCTGGTCACCGTGTCCTAATATGATTACCAGTATAGGTCAGGTGTGGGTGCAATTACTCACGTATACCCTACACGTATCTAACACATAGCATACAGGTATTATTCATGGCATCCACGTATAAACGTGGCGGTTTACCTCAGTACATACGAGTTGAACAGTAACATGTATGTAAATAACAAAACCCAAAAGTCCGGCCCAATAACTTGGCTTGTAACAGTATGCAAGTCCAAACAGAAGGAGTGTGTACGTGGTCTCGAGTCGAGACTAGAGATCTCGAGTCGCGACTGTGCGATCTCGGGTTAAAGCCTACGAGTTCTCGAGTCATGCATGAACTAGTCGAGACTAGGTGGTCTCGAGTCGCAACCGGACTCGCAACCGTGGTCTCGAGTTATGCTGCTTGTGCTGGCATTGTGTGGTCTTGAGTCGAGACTAGAGAGTTCTCGACTCGTAACCTGTGTCGCAATCTGCGGTCTCGAGTTGTCATGTGGTGATCTCGAGTCGCAACCGGAGGTCTCGGCTGGCATACCTGCTGATTGCCAGCATGTGTACTAACCAATGGGATTCCGATTTCATGCAATAGTGTGTACTATCCATACAAACATGTTTTCTTGTCTAATATTCAACTAAAATGGATCAAACAACTAGTTTTTCAAATATTCAAGACACATTCATATCATATTCATGTTGTTCTTCATGTATTCAAGTTATTCATCATGATCATTCATCCGAATCTAACTCGAGGCATGCTATACCGGATCTATCTTGTCATTTCCGAAACACTTAAAGCAACTTTTTACCATTACTATTCATATATCATGTTGATATCATGTAACACACTAGTCATATTATCAAGCAAATACCTTCATCATGGATAGCAACAAATCTTAATACCGATTATTCAAGAAAGACATATTCATCATGCATAAAACTTAACAAACCAACATATTATCAAGTCACACCAAGATACATTATCATGCATCATCAACCGATTATTCAAGAACATGTTTGCATACACTCCTTCATTTCTACACAACTTGATTGTCAAAAACGTGCACATCCTTCAATAATAAACATCATTTGATAACAAATAACTACCTTCTATCAAGAAACATCTTTATCATAGATAAACAATAATTTCTCATGTATTTGTCATTAAACAATTAATGAGACACTAACCGGCTAAAGGTTATGAAGGGTGAACTTCTGAATGCCGATTCCAAGCTTGAACCGAAGGTCCTAGTGTTGCCGGTTTGAATCCGAGAGAATGAGAGAAGGGAGATGTTGAGACTTAGGGTTTTAGTGAGAGGGAGGGAGAGTGTGTGTAGGAGAGTGTGTGTGTGGGTTACCCAAAAATGGCAAGTGTGGCTAACAACAAGGGTTGTATACTAGTTCTAAGGTGGTGCACCCTAATGGGCTTTCGGGTGGACTAAAGAGGTGCATGGCCCAATCCGGCCCAACTGTTACTGTTCACTCGAGACCGCATGGTCTCGAGTCGGGTCCTTGTGTCTCGGGTTACATAAATACACGCATACATACAAGCACAACACATAATCACATAAATTCACTTATATCATTAATTAATCAACATGTCAACTAGTCACATAACGTTCAAGCATGTTACATCGAGATACAATGAAAGGTTCTAAATTACGAGTTGTCACATTATCCCCAAGTTGAAAGAAATTTCGTCCCGAAATTTAGTAAGCACTCACTGAGGAAGCTAGTTAAGTTGTATGGTTTTCACTGGTTTTCCTGGGGTGTCACATCCTCCCCCCGTTGATCTGGAATTTCGTCCCGAAATTCTGTAGCTTCAGCCTCAGTAGTGGTTGTACTGTTTGCGAACAGTTGGGGATACTTTTGTTTCATCCGATCTTCGCGTTCCCAGGTGAACTCTGGGCCGCGACGTGAGTTCCAACGAACTCGAACGAGAGGTATTCTAGTGTTCTTGAGGACCTTAACATCCCGGTCCGTGATTTCAACTGGCTCCTCGACGAATCGTAACTGCTCGTCGATGGTGAGCTCCTTCAAAGGAACTACGAGGGTCTCATCTGACAGACACTTCTTCAGATTTGACACGTGGAAAACGTTGTGAACTGCACTGAGTTCTGCTGGTAAGTTCAGTTTGTAGGCCACCTGGCCTATTTTCTCAATGACTTCGAAAGGTCCGACGTATCGTGGGTTAAGTTTGCCTCGTTTGCCAAAACGAACCACACCCTTCCAGGGTGAAACTTTGAGTAGTACCCGCTCCCCAACCTGGAGCTCTAGTGGTTTCCTGCCCTTATTGGCGTAGACTTTCTGACGGTCACGAGCTGCCGCCATGCGTTTTCGTATTTGAGCAATTCGTTCGGTTGTGTCCACCACATGTTCTGTGTCACACCCCTTTCTGCGGCGGAAGCACGAGGTGTGATCATGAAAGGTTCTCATTGCATACGAAGAGTAAACATACTACATGCTCAAAAATATCTTCAAATATTACATTACTGAAAACATATGTCAAGTGTTTACAACACGAGATAACATATTGTCTTAAAAGTCACAACTTTATTTAAAGATAGACAAAGCGACATCCACGAGCATGAGTAAGACCACGCGCACATCCATCGTAGTTACCTGAAATACATGTGAGTTTTGGAAAAACGTCAACATAAAGTTGGTGTGAATTCATGCAGTTTTTGTATTTCACGTTTGTATACTTTGTATGAAAACATAATTTGTCTTTTGTATAAATCAAGTCTTTTGTGTACACCACGTACTCATGTATAAGTCAAATATTTCTGTATGTATCATGTGTTAATGGGTTGCAAAGCCATTAACATGTGACACGACATAGGAAGTCACCAAACCATAGGCATTTTTCTGTAGTCGATTTACGACTGAGACACAAAAACACTGCTTGGTAAAAGAGTGGCCAACAGTGGGGCTGCCCGGAACCCATTAGATCTAACCTTTTGTTCTGCGGTCTAAGTATGTACACGATTAATGGTGCTTATGGTACCCTATTCGTGACACGATTTCTCGTATCATTCTTGTATCCATCATACCATTTGTAAACATTGTAATATTTGTAACATGTATTTCACCCCCGAAGTTATAAAACTGAAAACAGTTAAAAGAAAAGGGGGAGCATGAACTCACAACTTTGCGTTCCTGTGCGTCTTAAACTTCACCGGATTTGCTTAATTAACGTCGTAACCTATACGTGTTTTCTTAACGTTAGTCACTAGACTTGTATCGCACAAGTACAGTCACTCTCTTTTGTATTTGCATTGTTGTGTTAAAAATATTTCATATTTTTAACTACGTATCTTACTTATATTATTTCCTCTAAAATAAATATAAGTCTTTTGTGTTTTGCACTTCGCACCCGAATTATATATCTTGTATTTTGTATTTTGTATGTGTATTTTTATGTTTATACTCCTCACGAGTATTTAGTGTATTTTTAAGTCTTAATACACTAGTACGTATAACACATACTATATACACTTAGCACATAAGTTGGTGATCAAATAATATATATTTTTCCCTCAAAAATATACATACTTATGTCCATTTTTATTCTTGAAGAAATCCTCATTTCTTATCACCAAAAATTAGGGAAACCTTGGTAATACTTTTAAACACATTTTTAGGGAATAAGTTTCTCAAAAACTCATATTTTTCTAAGTGTCAAATTTTATAAAAATTTCGACAGAGTTTCCCCTAAAAATGGAGGTTTCCCATGTTTTCAAAACATGTGTTTATTTTCTTTTAAATCGTCAACAATTTCCTCATTCAACAATAAACAATACGCAACTAATTAAAATAGATATAATCGCAGAAATACATGAACTTGTGGTTTTTCCAAAATAGGTAGTATCTTTCCATTATTTCTAGTGGATCTTTGTATAGATCAACTTTGTTTCTTGAAAGTCTCGCTTTTAAAGAAGTTACATCTTTACAACTTCCGGTAACCATTTACAAAAATAGTTATTTTGTCGAAACTTTATGTTACACAAGTGTTTACATACTCGTGTGTTTGCTAAAATCATTCTTTTTTCATGTAAGACTCGGCTTTAGAAAATATGATTTCTTGGACACTTGGTCCTTTGAAAGTACCGCTTATAGATACGTAGATCTACTAGTTTTAAACACTATTTCACAAGTTAAATTGCTTTTACACAAGTTCATGATTTGGGTGTGGTAGAGTTTCATCTTCTAACCCTTGTTATACTTAAACAAGCTCTATGTCATAATCCAAGATCATGACTAAACCGGGTTAAATGATGATCCGAGCTACCACAACATAGATCGGGCCTAAATAACCACACACATCAAATACTACAAGATTTACACAACATATGAGCTTTTAACCATCATTTTTAGTGTTTTTAGTAGACTTTTGTGCTTCAACTTGCATGTTCATAAATTTTAACCGTCATATATCGTTTTAACCACTTTAGAATAGTTCAAGAATGTGTTTTAAGCAACATACCACTAGCGCGAGGCTAGGGAAGAATCTAGACGCAAATAGGGTGGATAAAAGCAAGAGGATGAGGTCCTTCGCTTTCCGTTTGCACCAAGCCTCCTTAACGCTCGAAAAATTGATGGATGCTTATGGGTGTTTGGCCGTGAGCTTGAGAGAGCAAGAGAGAGTGTGATGTGTGAAGTTATGAGATGTGAATGATCTTATGTGCTTAACTAGTTACTTATAGGTAATTTAGAGATTATGGACCAAAGATTTCAATGTCCTCTTGATATGGAACATAAGAGGATTAAATAATGAAAATGGTACATGGTAGGTCACAAGGTGACCGAATCGGCCCAAGGGGGGGGGGGGGGTTCTAGTTCCATTCTAACCATTTAGTTAGCTTATAAGTTAGGTTAACTTAGTTAAGTTTAGGGATTAACCCGGTTAGTTGTGTGTTGTGCTTTATGACGGGTGTTAGGGTATTCAGGGACCCTAACTGGCCCAGAAAAAGATAAATAATGTTATCAACAATATTTTCATGTTCCGGGTATAGTCCGGTTGTTCGGTTGCATACCGATTCGTTAAAGTGCTAAATTGCACCTTTTAGTGTTTAATAAGTATCTTTGTATAACACTATCGATTCCCAATCACTTAGGGAAATATTCTGGATAATAAAACGACATTTCTGCAAAATATTCGTATGTTTAAATGCTGAATTATTTCTGAATTATATAATTTCTGCACTTAAAGTGCGTTTCGGGTGCTTTTTAGTGCTTATTTTTGCTTTCGTATTGCATATATATTAACCCTTGTATGTACTCTTGGGTTTTAATGCATTCTTATTGTCGGACCTACACCTAGGCTCCAATTTTTATTGTCTGGCTGCTTTCTGCAGTTCCGTTGACACATAGTGTCTTACCGGTGAGTTTACTTAGTATTTTTGACGCAACGCTCTCGTTTGTGCATAAAGCAATATTTTGTAGTATACAACATGCATGAATTCACTTGCTTAATCATGTAATCAGGCATTGCTGACAATTAAGCACATAATTGCAGTCATTAAGCAATAATTAATGTGTACGGAAATTACCGGTTTGGGCCAGTTGTCACATTCTGGACCAGTGATCTGACTATCCCCCACCTCTGCCCAACAAAGAGGTGACCGGCATTTACGCCCGTACAATGCCTCAAACGGAGCAGCTTTAATGCTGGTGTGGTAGCTGTTATTGTACGAGAATTCCACAAGTGGCAGATGCTTTTCCCAGCTGCTGCCAAAGTCGATTACACATGCACGAAGCATGTCTTCTAAGGTTTGAATAGTGCGCTCAGACTGTCCGTCCGTCTGAGGATGATACGCTGTGCTCATGTCTAAACGTGAGCCAAAGGATTTGTGCATCGCTTGCCACAGCTCTGAAGTAAAACGCGCATCTCGATCTGAGATAATAGAGGTGGGCACCCCGTGCCTCGAGACAACTTCCTTGAGATATACTTCTGCAAGAGTGGAGAATTTATCCGTCTCCTTGATAGCCAAGAAGTGTGCAGATTTTGTGAGTCGGTCCACGATCACCCAAATAGTATCATTTCCGCGCTGGGATCTAGGCAGGCCAGTAACAAAATCCATGGAAATTTGCTCCCATTTCCATTGTGGTATCTCTGGTTGTTGGAGTAGGCCTGAGGGTTTCTGGTATTCCGTCTTGACTCTCGCACAAGTCAAACACTTGCTAACGTAAGTTGCTATGTGGGCCTTCATGCTAGGCCACCAATACGTAGTTTTGATATCGTGGTACATCTTATCTGAACCAGGATGCACCGAGTAGTGAGACTTGTGTGCTTCATCCATCACAAGCTCTCGTAGGTTGCCGTAGAGTGGGACCGAAATGCGTCCCGTTACGTAGTAAGCACCGTCTTCCTTTTTTTCTAAGCGTTGCCTTGAGCCGCGTAGGGCTTCCGCCCTGACGTTTTCTGGTTTCAATGCTTCTATCTGAGCAGCTCGTATTTGGGAAGGAAGACTAGAATGTATAGTGAGTTGTAAAGCTCGCACGCGCTTAGGCGCGGTGTCCTTTCGACTGAGGGCGTCGGCCACAACATTGGCCTTGCCCGGGTGATACCTGATCGAGCACTCGTAGTCATTCAGTAGTTCGACCCATCGTCGCTGTCGCATATTCAGTTCCTTCGGCTTGAAGATATGCTCGAGGCTCCTGTGGTCGGTGTAGATGGCGCATTTGGTACCGTACAGGTAATGTCGCCATATCTTAAGTGCAAAAACAACAGCTCCCAGCTCTAAGTCATGCGTAGTGTAGTTCCTTTCATGAACCTTAAGTTGGCGTGAAGCGTAGGCTATAACTTTATCTCGTTGCATCAATACACAACCAAGACCCTGAATTGATGCGTCGCAGTAGACCACGAAGTCGTCTGTGCCCTCTGGCAAGGAAAGGATAGGTGCGCTGCAAAGTCTATCCTTTAGATGCTGAAATGCTAATTCCTGTGCATTTCCCCATCGATAAACAACGCCTTTCTGCGTTAGTGAGGTGAGAGGCTGTGCAATCTTGGAAAAATCCTTAATGAATCTCCTGTAGTAACCTGCCAAACCCAAGAATTGGCGAATTTCCGTTGGTGTACGAGGTGCATGCCAGTTCTTAATTGAGTCTACTTTGGATGGATCAACGTGAATCCCATCCTTGTTTACCACGTGGCCTAGGAAATGGACTTCACGAAGCCAGAAGTCACATTTTGAAAACTTGGCGTATAGCTGTTCTGCTCGAAGAAGTTCCAAAATAAGTCGTAGATGCCGTTCGTTTTCCTCCTGACTCTTAGAATAGATCAGGATGTCGTCGATGAAGACTATAACGAACTTGTCCAGGTAAGGCTTGCACACTCGATTCATCAAGTCCATGAAAATCGTAGGTGCGTTTGTCAGCCCGAAAGGCATGACCAAAAACTCATAGTGTCCATAACGAGTTCTAAAAGCTGTTTTGGAGACGTCCTCTTCTCGGACTCTCAGTTGGTGATACCCCGATCTCAAATCAATCTTTGAATAGTAGCTCGACCCTTGCAGCTGGTCAAACAAGTCGTCAATGCATGGTAGAGGATAACGATTCTTCACCGTCACTTTGTTGAGTTCACGATAGTCGATACACATTCTAAAGGTACCTTCTCTCTTCTTCACAAATAGCACTGGAGCTCCCCAGGGCGATGAGCTAGGACGAATAAAACCCTTATCCAAGAGTTCTTGTAGTTGCGTAGAGAGTTCTTCCAACTCTGATGGAGCTAAACGATAAGGTGCACGAGCTATAGGCGCAGCTCCAGGAGCTAGTTCAATCTGAAATTCGACTTGGCGATGAGGCGGAAGACCAGGTAATTCCTCAGGAAATACCTCCGGATAGTCGCGTACAATCGGAAAATCTTCTAGCTTCTTCTCTTTCTTCGAGGTGTCCGTAACAAGAGCCAAAATGGCAGTGTGGCCCTTTCGCAAGCACTTCTGGGCCTTAAGAAAAGAGATGACGTTCTCAACCGCACCCTTCTTGTCACCACGAATCATGAGAGGTTCACCACTGGAACCAGGAATACGAACAATCTTCTCGTTACAAAGGATCTCTGCCCGATGTTGGGATAACAAATCCATCCCAATGACAACGTCGAAACTACCCAAGACGATAGGAATAAGGTCGATAGAGAAGGTCTGGTTAGCGAGAATAAGTTTACAACCCTTGACTACGTGTGCGGCCTCTAAACTCTTACCATTGGCTAGCTCTACGGTGTGCTTGTTATTCAAAGGTGTTGGAACACGCTTAAGCATTCGACTAACTTCTAGTGACACGTAGCTAGTATCGGCACCCGAATCAAACAAAACTGTAACATAAAAGTCATCGAGAAGGAACTTACCTGTCACCACGTTGGGGTCTGTCACACCCCCAAAATCCACACATGGAGTATCACCGCTTGGAGGCGTGACTGACCAGGATCAAGCCACCAATCATATTGAACATGTAATTAATATATAAAAGTAAATGCCATTCAACCACCAATATGAAAGGTGTTCAAAATAGACGTAGGTTATCACTGTTTAGCGGAAGCGTAAGAATAAACCCAACAAAATAAAGTATGAAATGCCATAAAGTGTTTAACGAAACAATCACGATCCAAGCCCACAACGACCAGCTCCTCCCTGTGCAAGCTCCATATATCTAACGACCTGCAAGGCATGTAACAGAGGATCAACAACTAGTTGAGCGAGTTCACAGATAACAGTTCAGTAATAGTATAGCGTGAGTAGTAGTATATTCGTTCGTTACGTCATGTATCGTATTAGTTTCCATCGCGGCCTCCCAGGCAGGTATGCGAAGATATTAGGGGATGTTTTTCCCAAGTATTCTAGACTAGGTTTATTTGTATCGCGGCCTCCCAGGCAGGTGTGCGAAGATTTGTAAATTTAGTTCGCGGCCTTCCTATGGCAGGTGTGCGAAGTCAGTCATAATATCGCGGCCAACCCTTGGTAGGTGTGCGAAGATCAGTTCAATAAGTGTTACTAGTCTAGTCGTATCTTATCGTTAGGTTCTACCGTCTGAGTATACACAATAATTCATCAAATCCCATTCCCACCCGGGAACCCCATGCCTTGGCTGTATGAACTCACCTTGGTTTGCTCGGTATGCTAAATATGTGCTCGCAAGTAAATCAATCACGTCCTAGAGTATGCACGTATAGAATAATCAGTTTGTATCCAAGTTGTCCATGTATGTGTATAATCACAGTAGTACTAAACATGTATACAAGTCGTGCGTATCACTTAACAGCAGTTAATCTATCCAGTTAACTTCTAACAGAATTAAATCAGGTTACTGTGCAGTTTACTCTTTAGGCGAAACACAGATTGGCGAATCATATACTGGCGAAACACATGTTGACGAAACACATTCTGTTTCGTCAACAACCCTTGGCGAAACACCCCATCAGTTTCGTCAACTACACTTGGCGAAACACATTCCATTTCGTCAATTTGTGATTCGTCACAAGCATCAGTTACGTCGAGATCAGTTTCATGCAGAACCCTAGCAGCCGTCAACATTATACAGAGATCATACAGGATTTATTCAGAAATCATCAATATTCATTTATCACCAAAATAATCATCTAATCATCATGACTTTTATCACTTCAATGGCAGACAATTTTAATCACCTCAAGAGGCGATTAGACCAACTCTCACTAGTGCATTACCAACTTACATGGGACATCAAAACAAACAATTGATTATATGATTTACAACAGTAGATGTGATGGCAACTAATCATGAATATCACATGAACCTTAACTCATAATTCACAAATCTCACATATAATTGGACCGCACAATAGGCTAACACTCATCACATCCATTCACGTGACCTGTTATGTGTCAATGACTTTTACATTGTGCAATCATCATCATGACAAGAACCCTAATATTCAACATGTAGTGTTGGTTACAAATATACATCATCATAACAGAATCACATGACATGTAAATACGTATACGGATGAAAGATCAATCAAGAACACATAGATTTACTAACCGAACAATGATTAGATCGCACAAGAGTTTCCGGTGGTTTCTAGTTTGCCGTCACACAGCAGAGCGTCCTCTAGGGTTTCTGTTCTTGCTAAAGTGTGGCGAGTATGGTTGTATTTCCTATTAAATATCCGTGTAACGTACTTGGGCCCTTACTGGGCTTGGCGAATCTGGGCTCGGCGAAACAGTTTGTTTCGTCGACATGCTCTTGACGAATCAAGGGCCTGTTTCGTCGAGAGGTTGTATGGCGAATCACATTTGATTCGTCGGGTCCTTAATGGGCTTTTAGGTCCGTAATGATTTAATCAGTTAAGTTCACATGCCACAAACAAATACATACTCATGCAAACACAATGCACTTTATCCTATTACAACGGTCTCAGTTATAAGTCAAATAAACAAACAACTAATAGTCACAGTCAACAGTCAAAGTCAACGTGCATTTAATGCGAAAGTGAAAGTCGAAAACTCGAGTTGTCACATTATCCCCAACTTAAAAGAAATTTCGTCCCGAAATTTAGCATGCAGTTACTGAGGAAAGCTAATGGTGTGACGTTGTTTACCTGTATTGTATCGCGGCTCCCCGAGCAGGTTTGCGAAGGTTACTGGTTTTCCTGGGGTGTCACATCATCCCCCCGTTGATTTGGAATTTCGTCCCGAAATTCTGTGGTAGCTTCAGCCTCAGTAGTAGTTGCATTGGTTCCGAATAACTGGGGATATTTGAGTTCCATTTGATCTTCACGCTCCCAGGTGAACTCTGGGCCGCGGCGGGAGTTCCAACGAACTCGTACAAGAGGGATTCTCGTGTTCTTGAGGACCTTAACATCCCGGTCCGTGATTTCAACAGGTTCCTCGACGAAGTGCAACCGCTCGTCGATAGTGAGTTCCTTCAAGGGAACTATGTGGGTCTCATCTGACGTACACTTCTTCAGATTCGACACGTGAAAGACGTTGTGAACTGCACTGAGTTCAGCTGGTAAGTTCAATCTGTAGGCTACCCTGCCTATCTTCTCAATAACTTCGAAAGGTCCGACGTATCGTGGATTAAGTTTGCCGCGTTTGCCAAAACGAACCACACCCTTCCAGGGTGAAACTTTGAGTAGCGCTCGATCCCCAACCTGGAATTCGAGTAGTTTTCTATCTTTATCGGCGTATGCTTTCTGACAGTCACGAGCTGCCGCCATGCGTTGTCGTATTTGAGCAATCTTTTCAGTAGTATCAACTACCATTTCTGGACCTGTGATTTGACTATCTCCCACCTCTGCCCAACAGAGAGGTGACCGGCATTTACGCCCGTACAATGCCTCGAATGGTGCAGCTTTAATGCTGGTGTGGTAGCTGTTGTTGTACGAAAATTCCACAAGTGGCAGATGTTTTTCCCAACCATTGCCAAAGTCGATTACGCACGCACGAAGCATGTCTTCTAGAGTTTGAATAGTGCGCTCAGACTGTCCATCTGTCTGAGGATGATAAGCTGTGCTCATGTCTAAACGAGAACCAAAAGATTTGTGCATTGCTTGCCACAGTTCTGAAGTAAAACGTGCGTCACGATCAGAGATGATAGAGGTTGGCACCCCGTGCCTCGAAACCACTTCTTTTAAGTAGATGTCTGCTAAGGTAGAGAACTTGTCTGTTTCTTTAATGGCCAGGAAGTGAGCAGACTTTGTGAGTCGATCCACGATCACCCAAATAGTATCATTTCCGCGCTGAGATCTAGGTAAGCCTATAAAAAAATCCATGGAAATTTGTTCACATTTCCATTGTGGTATCTCAGGTTGTTGAAGTGGACCTGATGGTTTCTGGTATTCGGCTTTGACTCTTGCACAAGTCAGGCACTTGCTAACGTATGTTGCTATGTGGGCCTTCATGCTAGGCCACCAGTATGTAGTCTTGATATCGTGGTACATTTTATCCGAACCTGGATGTACCGAGTAGCGAGACTTATGAGCTTCATCCATTACAAGCTCGCGTAGGTTACCATAGAGTGGGACCCAAATGCGTCCTGTGACGTAGTAAGCACCATCTTCCTTCTGTTCTAAGCGTTGCCTTGAGCCACGTAGGGCTTCAGCCCTAACGTTTTCTGGTTTCAATGCTTCTACCTGAGCATTTCGTATCTGGGAAGGAAGACTGGACTGTATTGTGAGTTGTAAAGCTCGCACGCGCTTAGGCGTGGTGTCCTTTCGACTGAGGGCGTCAGCCACAACATTGGCTTTGCCTGGATGGTACCTGATTGAGCATTCGTAGTCGTTTAGCAGTTCGACCCATCGTCGTTGTCGCATATTCAGTTCCTTCTGTTTGAATATATGTTCGAGGCTTCTGTGGTCAGTGTAGATAGCACATTTGGTACCGTACAAGTAGTGTCGCCATATCTTAAGTGCAAAGACGACCGCTCCCAGCTCTAGGTCGTGTGTAGTGTAATTCCGTTCGTGAATCTTAAGTTGGCGCGAAGCATAAGCAATGACTTTATCCCTTTGCATCAATACACATCCAAGACCCTGGATAGATGCATCGCAATAGACTACAAAATCGTCCGTGCCTTCAGGCAAAGAGAGGATAGGTGCGCTACAGAGTCTATCCTTTAAGTGCTGGAACGCTGTTTCCTGTGCATTACCCCAACGATAAACAACGCCCTTCTGCGTCAGTAGTGTAAGCGGTTGAGCAATCTTTGAGAAGTCTTTGATGAACCGTCTGTAATAACCCGCCAAACCCAAGAATTGGCGTATTTCTGTTGGTGTGCGAGGTGCAGGCCAGTTCTTGATCGAATCCACCTTGGATGGGTCAACATGGATCCCATCCTTGTTTACCACGTGGCCTAGAAAGTGGACTTCACGAAGCCAGAAGTCGCATTTTGAAAACTTAGCGTATAGCTGTTCCGTTCGAAGAAGTTCCAAAATAAGTCGTAAGTGCTGCTCGTGTTCCTCCCGACTCTTCGAGTAGATCAGGATGTCGTCGATGAAAACAATGACGAACTTGTCGAGATAAGGTTTGCACACCCTGTTCATAAGATCCATGAAAACTGCAGGCGCGTTCGTTAACCCGAAAGGCATGACCAAAAACTCGTAGTGGCCGTAGCGTGTTCTGAACGCTGTTTTGGAGACGTCCTCATCCCGGACTCTCAGTTGATGATACCCTGACCTTAGATCAATCTTCGAGTAATAGCTCGACCCTTGCAACTGGTCGAATAAATCGTCGATGCGTGGAAGAGGATAGCGATTCTTCACAGTCACCTTGTTCAATTCGCGGTAGTCTATACACATGCGGAAGGTACCGTCCTTCTTCTTTACAAATAGTACTGGAGCTCCCCAAGGCGAAGAGCTAGGACGTATGAAACCCTTTTCTAAGAGTTCTTGCAGTTGCTTAGACAGTTCTTCCAGTTCGGTTGGAGCTAAGCGATAAGGTGCTCGAGCTATAGGTGCTGCTCCAGGAGCGAGCTCGATCTGAAATTCAACCTGACGGTGAGGCGGTAACCCAGGTAACTCTTCAGGAAACACTTGAGGAAAATCGCGTACTACAGGAATATCCTCAATCTTTTTCTCTTTCTTCGACGTATCCGTAACGAGTGCTAAAACAGCTGTGTGGCCCTTTCGTAAGCACTTCTGAGCCTTCAAGAAGGATATGATGCCACTCATAACACCACTCTTGTCGCCTTGAACTTCGAGATTTCTCCTTGCATAGGATTTCTGCTTGTTGTTGGGATAACCAATCCATACCAATGACGATGTCGAAACTACTCAGAGTTATAGGAATGAGATCAATGGAGAAAGTCTGACCAGCGAGGATAAGATTACAACCTTGAACTATGTGTGTGGCCTCTAAACTTTTACCGTTAGCTAACTCTACAACATGTTTGGTGTTCAAAAGCGTTGGTGCGCGTTTAAGCATTTGACTAACTTTCAGAGACATATAACTGGTATCCGCACCCTAATCAAATAAGACAGTAACATAAATATCGTCGAGAAGAAACTTACCCATAACCACATTGGGATCATTCATTGCGTCGCCCCGACCCAGCACAAAAGCACGACCTCGAGCTTCGTTGCCATTGTTGTTGTTGTTTCCCCCGTTGTTGTTATTCCCGTTGCCCTGGTTATTGTTGTTGTTGCGATTCTGGTTCTGGTTCAATTGAGGGCAATCACGTTTGAAGTGGCCTTCAGCCCCACACTGGAAACATCCCCGGTTTCCACGCTGTGGCTGCTGCTGCTGGTTCTGTGGAGCTGGCGGTGGGAGTTGCTGGTTCTGATTTACTGGTCGTGAGCTTCTACAATCCTTAGCCTCATGACCCATCTTGAGGCATCTTTGACAACGTTCCCTGCGACATCTTCCACTGTGGTGTTTGTTGCACCTACTACACCATGGGTGGACTCCCCGATATCCACTCTGCCCTTGACTACCTGATGATTGCTGATTCGGACTCTGGTAGTCATTTATCTTGCGATGCTGTGCTTGAGACTGAACAAAAACTGATCCCTTGCTGGAATCCCCCTCCCATTTTCTCTTGTTGTCACTGGGAGTAGTAGAAGTAGTGACAGCAGTAGTGGTAGCACTGATGCGTTTTGGTAGCTTGTTCTGTTCCACCGCCTGATCCGTGAGATGGTGAGCCAACTGGACAACCTGCTGGTAGGTGGCAAGGTTTGCTGAAGTCACATGACTTTGGATCTCTGGCACTAGACCACCGAGATAAAGTTCGATACGCTTAGCTGGAGGGTCCACCATAGTAGGACACAGTAATGCAAGCTCATTTGATCTCTTTGTATACGCCTCAATCTCTGACCCCGTCATCTTGAGGTTAAAGAACTTGACCTCCAGCTTATGAATGTCGTCACGACTGCAGTATTCTTGCTTGATCATTTCCTTGAAATTGTTCCATGGGGTGGCGTTAGCAGCAACCAACCCTAGTATTTGGACCTGAGTCTTCCACCATGTGAGGGCTAAACCCTCGAGAGTGCCAGTATCATATTTCACCCTGTGTGCCTCAGGGCATTCACACATTTCGAATACAGACTCTAGCTTCTCGAACCAGTGGAGAAGACCTACGGCTCCTTCAGTGCCGCTGAAAGTAGTTGGACGACAGTCCATGAAAGTTTTGAAAGTGCAAACAGGTGGTTGACCTGTTGTGTAAGAATCAAAGTAAGGTTAAACACAAGATTTGGCTTAAGATTGTAGGATCTAAGGATCCTAGCGTGAGTTGTAACTGTAGGGTATACCTCCTGCTTGAGCGGCTGCAACTGCCGCAGTAACTCGTTCGTTAATGAGGGCCGTCAACTGGTCCTGGGTCATGTTGATACGTCCAGACATGATCTTCATAGTAAAGATAACGTAAGTGAGAGAGGTTCGCAATAGTGCGATGACAGAAGAGAGTAAGCACACAAGTGTTCTCATGCAATAATAAATAGTGAGCAATGTAATCTAAGCATACCACGAGCAAAGTTCTATGTAGTTCTAGTATGTAGGCAATAAAACATATACCATATTACCTAGAATGTTGAGTCTTGCACGTGGAGCAAAGCGTCGTTGTGGATCGTAGAGCACTGTACAGGTTATAGTCTGGTTTTAACAAAAACGTTTTCCCTTATTAAAACCAAGTTCACTATAACCAATGGTTCTGATACCAATCTGTCACACCCCCAAAATCCACACGCAGAGTATCACCGCTTGGAGGCGTGACTGACCAGGATCAAGCCACCAATCATATTGAACATGTAATTAATATATAAAAGTAAATGCCATTCAACCACCAATATGAAAGGTGTTCAAAATAGACGTAGGTTATCACTGTTTAGCGGAAGCGTAAGAATAAACCCAACAAAATAAAGTATGAAATGCCATAAAGTGTTTAACGAAACAATCACGATCCAAGCCCACAACGACCAGCTCCTCCCTGTGCAAGCTCCATATATCTAACGACCTGCAAGGCATGTAACAGAGGATCAACAACTAGTTGAGCGAGTTCACAGATAACAGTTCAGTAATAGTATAGGGTGAGTAGTAGTATGTTCGTTCGTTACGTCATGTATCGTATTAGTTTCCATCGCGGCCTCCCAGGCAGGTATGCGAAGATATTAGGGGATGTTTTTCCCAAGTATTCTAGACTAGGTTTATTTGTATCGCGGCCTCCCAGGCAGGTGTGCGAAGATTTGTAAATTTAGTTCGCGGCCTTCCTATGGCAGGTGTGCGAAGTCAGTCATAATATCGCGGCCAACCCTTGGCAGGTGTGCGAAGATCAGTTCAATAAGTGTTACTAGTCTAGTCGTATCTTATCGTTAGGTTCTACCGTCTGAGTATACACAATAATTCATCAAATCCCATTCCCACCCGGGAACCCCATGCCTTGGCTGTATGAACTCACCTTGGTTTGCTCGGTATGCTAAATATGTGCTCGCAAGTAAATCAATCACGTCCTAGAGTATACACGTATAGAATAATCAGTTTGTATCCAAGTTGTCCATGTATGTGTATAATCACAGTAGTACTAAACATGTATACAAGTCGTGCGTATCACTTAACAGCAGTTAATCTATCCAGTTAACTTCTAACAGAATTAAATCAGGTTACTGTGCAGTTTACTCTTTAGGCGAAACACAGATTGGCGAATCATATACTGGCGAAACACATGTTGACGAAACACATTCTGTTTCGTCAACAACCCTTGGCGAAACACCCCATCAGTTTCGTCAACTACACTTGGCGAAACACATTCCATTTCGTCAATTTGTGATTCGTCACAAGCATCAGTTACGTCGAGATCAGTTTCATGCAGAACCCTAGCAGCCGTCAACATTATACAGAGATCATACAGGATTTATTCAGAAATCATCAATATTCATTTATCACCAAAATAATCATCTAATCATCATGACTTTTATCACTTCAATGGCAGACAATTTTAATCACCTCAAGAGGCGATTGGACCAACTCTCACTAGTGCATTACCAACTTACATGGGACATCAAAACAAACAATTGATTATATGATTTACAACAGTAGATGTGATGGCAACTAATCATGAATATCACATGAACCTTAACTCATAATTCACAAATCTCACATATAATTGGACCGCACAATAGGCTAACACTCATCACATCCATTCACGTGACCTGTTATGTGTCAATGACTTTTACATTGTGCAATCATCATCATGACAAGAACCCTAATATTCAACATGTAGTGTTGGTTACAAATATACATCATCATAACAGAATCACATGACATGTAAATACGTATACGGATGAAAGATCAATCAAGAACACATAGATTTACTAACCGAACAATGATTAGATCGCACAAGAGTTTCCGGTGGTTTCTAGTTTGCCGTCACACAGCAGAGCGTCCTCTAGGGTTTCTGTTCTTGCTAAAGTGTGGCGAGTATGGTTGTATTTCCTATTAAATATCCGTGTAACGTACTTGGGCCCTTACTGGGCTTGGCGAATCTGGGCTCGGCGAAACAGTTTGTTTCGTCGACATGCTCTTGACGAATCAAGGGCCTGTTTCGTCGAGAGGTTGTATGGCGAATCACATTTGATTCGTCGGGTCCTTAATGGGCTTTTAGGTCCGTAATGATTTAATCAGTTAAGTTCACATGCCACAAACAAATACATACTCATGCAAACACAATGCACTTTATCCTATTACAACGGTCTCAGTTATAAGTCAAATAAACAAACAACTAATAGTCACAGTCAACAGTCAAAGTCAACGTGCATTTAATGCGAAAGTGAAAGTCGAAAACTCGAGTTGTCACATTATCCCCAACTTAAAAGAAATTTCGTCCCGAAATTTAGCATGCAGTTACTGAGGAAAGCTAATGGTGTGACGTTGTTTACCTGTATTGTATCGCGGCTCCCCGAGCAGGTTTGCGAAGGTTACTGGTTTTCCTGGGGTGTCACATCATCCCCCCGTTGATTTGGAATTTCGTCCCGAAATTCTGTGGTAGCTTCAGCCTCAGTAGTAGTTGCATTGGTTCCGAATAACTGGGGATATTTGAGTTCCATTTGATCTTCACGCTCCCAGGTGAACTCTGGGCCGCGGCGGGAGTTCCAACGAACTCGTACAAGAGGGATTCTCGTGTTCTTGAGGACCTTAACATCCCGGTCCGTGATTTCAACAGGTTCCTCGACGAAGTGCAACCGCTCGTCGATAGTGAGTTCCTTCAAGGGAACTATGTGGGTCTCATCTGACGTACACTTCTTCAGATTCGACACGTGAAAGACGTTGTGAACTGCACTGAGTTCAGCTGGTAAGTTCAATCTGTAGGCTACCCTGCCTATCTTCTCAATAACTTCGAAAGGTCCGACGTATCGTGGATTAAGTTTGCCGCGTTTGCCAAAACGAACCACACCCTTCCAGGGTGAAACTTTGAGTAGCGCTCGATCCCCAACCTGGAATTCGAGTAGTTTTCTATCTTTATCGGCGTATGCTTTCTGACGGTCACGAGCTGCCGCCATGCGTTGTCGTATTTGAGCAATCTTTTCAGTAGTATCAACTACCATTTCTGGACCTGTGATTTGACTATCTCCCACCTCTGCCCAACAGAGAGGTGACCGGCATTTACGCCCGTACAATGCCTCGAATGGTGCAGCTTTAATGCTGGTGTGGTAGCTGTTGTTGTACGAAAATTCCACAAGTGGCAGATGTTTTTCCCAACCATTGCCAAAGTCGATTACGCACGCACGAAGCATGTCTTCTAGAGTTTGAATAGTGCGCTCAGACTGTCCATCTGTCTGAGGATGATAAGCTGTGCTCATGTCTAAACGAGAACCAAAAGATTTGTGCATTGCTTGCCACAGTTCTGAAGTAAAACGTGCATCACGATCAGAGATGATAGAGGTTGGCACCCCGTGCCTCGAAACCACTTCTTTTAAGTAGATGTCTGCTAAGGTAGAGAACTTGTCTGTTTCTTTAATGGCCAGGAAGTGAGCAGACTTTGTGAGTCGATCCACGATCACCCAAATAGTATCATTTCCGCGCTGAGATCTAGGTAAGCCTGTAACAAAACCCATGGAAATTTGTTCCCATTTCCATTGTGGTATCTCAGGTTGTTGAAGTGGACCTGATGGTTTCTGGTATTCGGCTTTGACTCTTGCACAAGTCAGGCACTTGCTAACGTATGTTGCTATGTGGGCCTTCATGCTAGGCCACCAGTATGTAGTCTTGATATCGTGGTACATTTTATCCGAACCTGGATGTATCGAGTAGCGAGACTTATGAGCTTCATCCATTACAAGCTCGCGTAGGTTACCATAGAGTGGGACCCAAATGCGTCCTGTGACGTAGTAAGCACCATCTTCCTTCTGTTCTAAGCGTTGCCTTGAGCCACGTAGGGCTTAAGCCCTGACGTTTTCTGGTTTCAATGCTTCTACCTGAGCATTTCGTATCTGGGAAGGAAGACTGGACTGTATTGTGAGTTGTAAAGCTCGCACGCGCTTAGGCGTGGTGTCCTTTCGACTGAGGGCGTCAGCCACAACATTGGCTTTGCCTGGATGGTACCTGATTGAGCATTCGTAGTCGTTTAGCAGTTCAACCCATCGTCGTTGTCGCATATTCAGTTCCTTCTGTTTGAATATATCGTCGTTGTTGTTCTGGTTCCTGTTCAGTTGGGGACAATCTTTCTTGAAGTGGCCTTCAGCTCCACACTGAAAGCACCCTTTGTTGTTACCCTGCTGCTGCCGCTGGTTCTGTGGGGCCTGTTGTTGACGATTCTGGTTTGCGGGGTACAAGCTTCTGCAATCCTTGGCGGCGTGACCTGGCTTGTTGCACCGATGACAGTTGCCCCTGGTGCATGGCCCGCTGTGGTGTAAGTTGCAGCGATTGCATTTGGGGTGATTCCCCTTGTACCCACCGTGGCTTTGTCCACCAGATGATTGCTGACTGGGGCTCTTGTAGTCATCAGTCTTTCTCTGCTGAGACTGAGATTGCACAGAGGTAACCTGTTCTGCTCCACCGCCTGGTCAGTAAGGCGGTGAGCCAACTGAACAACCAGCTGGATAGTAGCTAGGTTTGCTGAAGTCACATGACTTTGGATCTCTGGCACCAAGCCCTTGAGGAAAAGTTCAATTCACTTAATTGGAGGGTCCACCATAGTAGGACACAGTAAGGCAAGCTCATTCGATCTCTTAGTATACGCCTCAATTTCTGACCCCGTCATCTTGAGGTTGTAGAACTCGACTTCCAGCTTATGAATGTCGTCACGACTGCAGTATTCCTCCTTGATCATCTCTTTAAAGGTTTCCCATGGGGTGGCGTTGGCAGCAACCAACCCCAGCATTTGGACCTGAGCATTCCACCATGTGAGGGCTAAACCCTCGAGAGTACCGGTAGCATACTTCACCATGCGTGCCTCAGGGCATTCGCACATTTCGAAAACTGACTCGAGCTTCTCAAACCAGTGGAGGAGACCTACTGCTCCTTCAGTGGCGCTAAAAGTAGTTGGTCGGCAGTCCATAAAAGTTTTAAAAGTGCACACAGGTGGCTGAGCATGTTGACCTATTGTGGGTGAAAGAAAGACAGAGTTTAACACAAAGGTTGGTTCACGAGAGTAGGATCTAAAGATCCTAGAATGAGTTTGGACTGTAGGATATACCTCCTGCGTGTGCAGCTGCAAGTGCCGCAGCAACTCGTTCGTTAATCAGAGCCGTCAACTGGGCTTGAGTCAGGTTAACGCGTCCACTCATGATCTTCATGTAAGAGGAAAACATGAGTGAGAGAGGTTCGCGAACGTGCGATGACAGAAGGGAGTAAGCACACACGTGTTCAAGCAACAGTAGTCATACTAACCAAGCATACCATGAGCAATGTACTATGTAACTAACAAGTAGGCAATATATACACAGATCATATCACCTAGAATGTTGAGCCTTTCATGTGGAGTGAAGCGTCGTTGTGGACCGTTGAGCACTGTACAGGTTATAGTCTGGTTTTAACAAAAACGTTTTTCCTTTATTAAAACCGAGTTCACTATAACCAATGGCTCTGATACCAATCTGTCACACCCCCAAAATCCACCTGAGGAATACCACCGCTTGGAGGCGTGACTGACCAGGATCCAGCCACCAATCATATTGAACAAGCATGCAAGTAATTATAAAAATCCAACCAATACAATTGGTGTCCAAATAAAACATAGTTTAAGTTGCAATCGGAAGCATAACGTTTAAAACCAAAACATAAGTTTAATTGTTTCAAAGTTTAACATGACACACTGTAAGTCCCGTTTTAACCGGATCTTTCAATGATATCAAACAACACCAAGTTTGTGCGGAATCCAAACTTGATGTGATTCAAGAATAAACCGAATAAATATGAAAATACGAACCGAATATGAAAAACACACCGAATCACTTTTAAACTTGCACACGATTCTATTACTATCAACTAGCAAAACCGTCTGGTACAAGTTCCTACGCCACAATCGCCTCTCTCAAGCTTCTTTAGAAATTCTGTAACAATGAGGATCCAAAGGTTCAAACCTAAAAACAAGTTAGAAACTTGTTTTTATACTAACTCAAGCCCACTTCCCTACATGGGCTCCCCTTGGGCCTGCTTGGCCCACATGGCCTAAAGCTTGGCCCAAGTGACCTATAAAGGTCCACAACCTAATATAAACTAACCCGGTAAGGCCCAGTTCATAACCATAGCCCGTTGTGTTAATTTGATGCGTCAGTCTCACACTTTAGGGCCTAACAATCTCCCCCTAGACTGATGCCATCAAATTATCTTCATAGCATGAATTCAGCAACGTCTTCAACGTAGTCTATGGTTGTCACTATGCTGCAGATGTTGTGGAAGTTCTTGACTTCTGAACTCTCAGCACTGGGTCTCTTTCTTCAGCTTTTGTGGTTAGCTTCATATCAGGATCTTGATCAGCATTGCTTGAAAAATCTTGTTAAAAAGAATGTGAGAGGAGGATTCTCAGTAGCTCTTTTCTTCTTCAATCTTTGTCTTTCAAACAGGTTCATGGTACTTCTTCAAATGTACTTTCACTGTCAGACAGCGTTGCGTATCCGATTCTTCTGACTCAGGTACATCTTGTTGTTGTGCTGCTCCATGCTTCGTCAACAGCTAACAGCATCTCAGTCTTCAACAACCCCTGTTCTTGATTGAAATCAAGTTCTGCACATACTCACAAACTCATAAGCAAACATTTCTTATGCAACAGGGAGAGTACCACATGAACACTAGGTACATGAAATTTCACAATTTAAATTCTTTTAACTTTTGATGATCAGTCAAATCTTCAAGAACGGTTACATTTTTAATTTTAAGAAAAACAAATAAGCACTCTATTTTTGGATTTTTTTTTTTTTATAGAAAAGCAAGACACTAATTTTGTATTTTTAAATTTTTCCAAATTTTTAATTTTTTTTTATTGAGAACTAAAAAAACAAATAAAAACTCAAAATATAAACAACTACCATAATATACAATTACAATTGCAATGGGATCAAAATTCGTTCTCAGGCAGACTAAGGAACACTTTTCAGTACGAGCCTAATCAAACTGGTCTATGCGATTGCCAATATGTTTGTCCACTTAAACTTTAACGCTCAACTTTCAATTTTTCAACTTTGTGATATGCTTTAGGTAATATTATACTATTATACCCGTGTGTCCCATTCCAAGGCATACCCCCGCGATCAAGGTAAGCACAACGATTCATCGTAGCAGGTGAGTATACTGATGTCATCCTTTAAGATATCCTGACTGTGTCTAGGTCTGCATATAATCTGTTTATCATGTTTTGATTTCTTAACAATGAACACCCAAATAAATACTAATCAAATCCTGGAAATATAAACAGCACACTCTATCATGCGACTCAGATGATCAATGACTCGAAACCTATGTGAAGTGATGTTGAACACTCGAGACTGTGAAACTTGATCAGTCGAGACCTCAAGAGATGAGTCGAGACCTTTGTGATGAATATGACTCGAGACAGTGAATGACTCGAGACCTTGAATGATGGTGATGAGTCGAGACCTTCTGAGATGAGGGGTCGAGACTGTGAAGAGACCTCCTTGACTCGAGACCTGCTGAAGATGTGAAGTCGAGACCTGCAGCTGAAGAAGATGACTCGAGACCAGTGAGGTGATGATGACTCGAGACCTTTAAAGCAGATGATGTGAGTCGAAATCAGTGAATGAAGGACTCTAGATCTTGTGAGTCGAGACCGGCTGTTTCCTTAAAAAATTGGACTCGAAATCAGTTTGACTTTATCCACAAAAATCTTTATTATTTGCAAAATCTTTTTGAGAACGTAACTTAATAGAAATCCCAAAATTTTTGGAAAGTGAAACCTTTTAAAACAAAAAGAATATTTCTTTTAAAATAAAAAGAAACGTAAAATATCTTTATCAGTTTCAAAAAGGATTGACACACCAAACTATACTAATTTTTGATAAAAATTCGATGAACACCACCAAGAACACGAAGAACGCGAAGAACACCGAACCAAAAATAACAAAAATCTTGAATATTTGATATCACACCGAGCCTAGAAACAGGTTCTAATGGCTCTGATACCACTTGTAAGTCCCGTTTTAACCGGATCTTTCAATGATATCAAACAACACCAAGTTTGTGCGGAATCCAAACTTGATGTGATTCAAGAATAAACCGAAGAAATATGAAAATACGAACCGAATATGAAAAACACACCGAATCACTTTTAAACTTGCACACGATTCTATTACTATCAACAAGCAAAACCGTCTGGTACAAGTTCCTACACCACAATCGCCTCTCTCTAGCTTCTTTAGAAATTCTGTAACAATGAGGATCCAAAGGTTCAAACCTAAAAACAAGTTAGAAACTTGTTTTTATACTAACTCAAGCCCACTTCCCTACATGGGCTCCCCTTGGGCCTGCTTGGCCCACATGGCCTAAAGCTTGGCCCAAGTGACCTATAAAGGTCCACAACCTAATATAAACTAACCCGGTAAGGCCCAGTTCATAACCATAGCCCGTTGTGTTAATTTGATGCGTCAGTCTCACACTTTAGGGCCTAACACACACGGCTGTCCATGTCCCACAACGACTCTCTTCCATGCAAGCTCCAGCTAAGTACCTATAGACCTGCAAAGCATGTAGTAACGAGTCAACAACAAGTTGAGTGAGTTCACGGTTGGGTGTTCATTTTAAGTTGTTCCAAAAACAGTTTCCTTTAACTGGCCTCCTGCCGTGGGGGTTACCCCATAGTTGAAAACGTGATTTGTTTACCCATTTACTCTGGCAATACAGCCGTGGGGGCTACCCCATGTTAGTTATCTGGCATTTCGGCCGTGGGGGCTACCCCATGTATACACTAGACTCGTTACCATATCGACTGCTGACTGTAGTCATGTTTATGTGCCCTGAACTGTCAATGTCTATCATCATTGACGTGCCCAGATCCATTAGTTCACGCCCGTCCTGTGCGGCACGGTGTGAGGCTTGTCAGACCTAAATAGCGCTATCTAACTAATGACCCGCTCGCCATTGGCCTGGCGATTAAGTCGATATAAAAAGGAGGTACTTCGTGATAGAGTTTTGGTCTAGTACGAGTTAACTGTCCATGAGGACGAGGAATTTCATTCCTGAACCAATACTGTCCTACCCAAGAAAGGACGAGGAATCCATGTTCCTTAACCCCATTCCCAACCCCCGGGAATCCCATGCTTTGTAGAGGGTGTGAACTCATCTTGGTTTGCTCGGCAGTTTAATTTACTTGGTTAAGTAAGCTGGTCACTGTGTCCTAATATGATTACCAGTATAGGTCAGGTGTGGGTGCAATTACTCACGTATACCCTACACGTATCTAACACATAGCATACAGGTATTATTCATGGCATACACGTATAAACGTGGCGGTTTACCTCAGTACATACGAGTTGAACAGTAACATGTATGTAAATAACAAAACCCAAAAGTCCGGCCCAATAACTTGGCTTGTAACAGTATGCAAGTCCAAACAGAAGGAGTGTGTACGTGGTCTCGAGTCGAGACTGTGCGATCTCGGCTTAAAGCCTACGAGTTCTCGAGTTATGCATGAACTAGTCGAGACTAGGTGGTCTCGAGTCGCAACCGGACTCGCAACCGTGGTCTCGAGTTATGCTGCTTGTGCTGGCATTGTGTGGTCTCGAGTCGAGACTAGAGAGTTCTCGACTCGTAACCTGTTTCGCAATCTGCGGTCTCGAGTTGTCATGTGGTGATCTCGAGTCGCAACCGGAGGTCTCGGCTGGCATACCTGCTGATTGCCAGCATGTGTACTAACCAATGGGATTCCGATTTCATGCAATAGTGTGTACTATCCATACAAACATGTTTTCTTGTCTAATATTCAACTAAAATGGATCAAACAACTAGTTTTTCAAATATTCAAGACACATTCATATCATATTCATGTTGTTCTTCATGTATTCAAGTTATTCATCATGATCATTCATCCGAATCCAACTCGAGGCATGCTATACCGGATCTATCTTGTCATTTCCGAAACACTTAAAGCAACTTTTTACCATTACTATTCATATATCATGTTGATATCATGTAACACACTAGTCATATTATCAAGCAAATACCTTCATCATGGATAGCAACAAATCTTAATACCGATTATTCAAGAAAGACATATTCATCACGCATAAAACTTAACAAACCAACATATTATCAAGTCACACCAAGATACATTATCATGCATCATCAACCGATTATTCAAGAACATGTTTGCATACACTCCTTCATTTCTACACAACTTGATTGTCAAAAACGTGCACATCCTTCAATAATAAACATCATTTGATAACAAATAACTACCTTCTATCAAGCAACATCTTTATCATAGATAAACAACAATTTCTCATGTATTTGTCATTAAACAATTAATGAGACACTAACCGGCTAAAGGGTATGAAGGGTGAACTTACGAATGCCGATTCCAAGCTTGAACCGAAGGTCCTAGTGTTGCTGGTTTGAATCCGAGAGAATGAGAGAAGGGAGATGTTGAGACTTAGGGTTTTAGTGAGAGGGAGGGAGAGTGTGTGTAGGAGAGTGTGTGTAGGTTGCCCAAAAATGGCAAGTGTGGCTAACAACAAGGGTTATATACTAGTTCTAAGGTGGTGCACCCTAATGGGCTTTCGGGTGGACTAAAGAGGTGCATGGCCTAATCCGGCCCAACTGTTACTGTTCACTCGAGACTGCATGGTCTCGAGTCGGGTCCTTGTGTCTCGGGTTACATAAATACACGCATACATACAAGCACAACACATAATCACATAAATTCACTTATATCATTAATTAATCAACATGTCAACTAGTCACATAACGTTCAAGCATGTTACATCGAGATACAATGAAAGGTTCTAAATTACGAGTTGTCACATTTCCCGCTGACAAAACCTTTTTCAAACATGTTTCAGGTGATCTGTTATGATCCAGGAAAAGTGCCGTGAAGCACTACAAGCTTGAGAAAGTGGCTCAGGATAAAATAAAGAAACATGTTTTGTAAAATAAAAGATTTCTTCGTGAAATCAAATGATTATAAATTACCGGGGTTTTATCCCGAGTTGTGAAATAAAATAATCGGGAAATATTTCAGTTTTAAAAAGATCCTGATAATAAACTTCCGCTGTTAAACTCAATTAATTAAATACCACGGGATTTCTGTCTCGCGGCTCCTGAAACAGTCAAACCAGGTCGAGGGCCGTGACAGAAAAAGGTGGTATCAGAGCCACTGATCGAGCCACTGATTTAAGCCAATTACGTATTTAGAAAATACTTAATTTTTATTAATTGCTATTTTGTGATTATGTGTTTTATTATCTGATTAATTGTGTACAGTATGGGCAGATCTTTATATGCTAACCACTGTAGCAATAAAAAAACAAATCTTTAAAATAATCTGACTCAAAGTTTTAGCACCCGGATTACTTACAATCTAGAAACCTTACCCAGTAAATAAATAAGTAAACCTTAGTGTGTTTTAATTTTCAGTTGTTTTGATAGTTACCTAATATGAAATAATATTTAAAAGTTTTTCTATAAAATTTTGTTATGATTTTTAATTTAGTAATTATGTGTATTTTGCTAAACAGCATGAGTGACTTGTCTGACGCCCTTCAGAATTTAAATCTCTATCCGGTAAGAATAGAGGTTTCCAGAGATTTCAATAGGTATATACCAGACATAGAAGAACCTATAGAATTCAACGCTTCACCTCTCGAGAAACCCAAGCCTAAGAAAATGGAAATTGGGGAAAGCTCTAGACAAATTGAGGGGTTACCATCTCAGGAAGAGCTAGATTTTATATTGGCAAGCTATAATATTATTAAGCCTGTTAATGAAAATGTTTTTATTCATTCTCTTGAAACACAACTACCAATGAACTTAGAACCAGCTATTCCAAACCCTTCAATCCACTCGCAACCTTTAGGAATAGACGAATGGTTGACTAATAAAATACAGTTCCAAAACAATCCCTACAAGCTTTTTCCTCAGTTCGATCCAGAACCTTTACCAAATCCACCAATGAGTAACGAGAATATGGCTGAACTCCGCCACTTTGGCGAAGAACTAATGGATGCTGGGAATAGGATCCAAGAGATTGGGGGACAGATCTCCTGGAAATACGATAAGAGGGAACGCCGTTACTAGAATATCATCTGACAAAGGATAGGGGATTTATGGAACTGTGGTTGTGTAATAGTAATAGTAAAAATCAGTCTGTAAAATAACCTAAAATAAAACTTTGTAAGATAATAGTGTGTATTGATGCATACTATAAAATATAAAACTGGGAATCGAGAAATCGATAGTTTTGGCTATATATGTATTGTGAAATTTGTATGATGATTTTGTGTATAATTGTTATTTATCGGATACTAATAAAATATATATATATATTAATTATCAGATGGAAAACGCTAATAATGAACCAGTTAATGAGGTTAATCAATCTGAGCAACAACCGGGGGATCAATATATGACCAGGCAAGATATAGAAAATATTGTTGCTCAAGGGATAGCCAACGCTATTCCAGCAATAGTTGCTCAAGGGATAGCCAACGCTATTCCAGCAATCGTTGCTGCTGTTAAAAATCCAATCGAACCTCAATAAATCGTTCCTAGCAAACGTATTTCTGAAGATAACTTCAGTAATAGCATAAATGGAGGCAATAATCATACTAATCATGAGAATGAACCACGGCAAGCTCCTCCCCCTAAGAAAATGAAAGCTGCAACGCCTGGTTGCACTTACAAAGAATTTCTTGCTTGTAAACCCACTGAGTTTGCAGGCAATGAAGGAGCGACTGCGGCACTACGTTGGTTAGAGAAAACCGAGGCAGTAATTGCCATAAGTAAATGTGCTCAGGATGATCAGGTTATGTACGCGTCGAACCTTTTCAAAGAAGGGGCGCTAGAATGGTGGAATACGGTGTTACAAGCAAAAGGAAGAAGGATGGCGTATGCTATGAACTGGGAAGAATTTAAGAGCTTTGTAGAAAGAAAATTTTGTCCCGAGTATGAAAAGGAACAAATGACAAATAAGTTTCTAACCCACCGGATGGTGGATGTAGATTGTCGAGGATATACTTCGACATTCTTTGAGTATGCTCGAGTGGTACCAACCCTGGCTTCGCCAGAGCCGGTACTTATTTCTCGTTATATTTGGGGATTGATTGCCGAAATCCGTAATATCGTCAAGGCTGCGAAACCTCGCACGATTGATGATGCGGTGGAGTTAGCCAATACTCTGACTGACGAACTAGTACGGACAAGAGAAGAAAATAGAAGGAAGGAAGTAGCCCAAAAGATTACCCAAGGATTCCGTCCGGGTAACCATAACAATTTCAAGAGAGGAGGGAATGGGCAATCTTCCACTAGCCCATTTTGCAATTCTTGCAAAAGGAAGCATTTTGGAAGATGCAAAGGATATTGCAATTTTTGCAAAATTCCGGGGCATCAAGAAGAAGACTGCAGGAGGAAGAAATTTTCAGTCTGCTACAACTGTGGAGAAGCTGGACATCTTTGGCCAGATTGTCCAAAACTGAACAAACCATCTGACAATAAAGCCAAACCTGCAGAAGGAGCAAAAAGGAATATAAGAGCCTTCCAACTGACTGCTCAGGAAGCAGAGCTCATTCCAGATGTAATAGCTGGTACGTTCTTAGTTCACAACGTTTACACAAAAGTATTATTTGACTCTGGTGCAAACCAAAGTTTTATAAATACTTCATTCTGCCAAACTCTTAACTTACCTTTAACCAGCATTAGGCATTTTTTTACAGTAGAAATGGCAGATGGGAATTCAGTTAAAATAAATAAGGTTCTGCAAAACTTAGAAATAGAACTTTTAAGTCATAAATTTTCTGCAACCCTATTATCTATGAAATTAGTTGAATTCGATGTTGTGTTAAGAATGGATTGGTTAGTAAACAACCATGCTCGAATTATCTGTGATAAGAATTCCATAGAAATTTGTGCACCCACTGGAGAAGTAATAATGATTACAGGAGATAAGTCATGTAAACCCATAAAATTCATATCAGTAATGAAAGTTGGTAATTATGAACGAAAGCAAGTAATAGTATATATGATTTCAGTAATCATTAATACTAAAGATAAAGAACTTAAGGAAATTTCTGTAGTTTCAGAATACCTAGATGTATTCCCAAAAGAATTACCAGGATTACCACCAGATAGGGAGGTAGAATTTAGGATTCATCTAATTCCAGGAACTATACCGATAGCCAAGGCACCTTATCGGTTAGCACCCACAGAAATATTAAAACTGAAAAAGCAATTAGATGAATTACTAAGCAAAGGATTCATACAACCTAGCTCATCCCCTTGGGGAGCGCCAGTGTTGTTTGTAAAGAAGAAGGATGGTTCAATGAGAATGTGTATTGATTATAGAGAATTGAATAAGGTTACAATTAAGAATCGATACCCATTACCTAGAATTGATGATCTATTCGATCAATTCCAGGGAGATAGATATTTTTCTAAGATCGACTTACGTTCCGGATATCATCAATTGAAAGTACAAGAGGAAGACATACCTAAAACTGCTTTCAGGACTAGGTATGGTCATTACGAGTTTACAATCATGCCCTTCGGATTAATGAATGCACCTGCAGCATTCATGGACATGATGAATAGGATCTGTAAACCATATTTGGATAAAATTGTAATTGTCTTCATCGACGATATACTTATTTATTCCAAAAGTCAGGAAGAACATTGTCAGCACTTGCATGCACTCTTAACTTTGTTAAGAAAAGAAAAGCTTTACGCCAAATTCTCGAAGTGTGAATTTTGGCTGCCAGAAGTGCAATTTCTAGGTCATATGGTGAATCATGAAGGTATTCACGTAGATCCTGATAAGATAGCAGCAATTACCAAATGGAAGGTTCCGCAATCCGCAATGAAAATTAGGAGTTTTGTAGGTTTAGCCGGATACTATAGACAGGTTATTAAGGATTTTTCCAAGATAGCTATACCATTAACTAAGCTAACCTGTAAAACAGTTAAGTTTAAATGGGGATTTAAACAAGAAGAAGCCTTTAGGATCTTAAAGCATAAATTAACAAATGCCCCAATCCTAGCCTTATCAGAAGGAACAGAAGATTTTAAAGTATATGGTGATGCTTCAAAGATAGGATTTGGATGTGTGTTAATGCAACGCAAAAAGGTAATTGCGTATGCATCAAGGAAATTGAAAAAGCACGAAGAAAACTATACCACTCATGACTTCGAATTAGGAGCCATAATTTTTGCCCTTAAGATTTGGAGACATTATCTGTATGGAAGTAAGTTTACTATCTATACGGATCATAATAATTTAAGATATGTATATTTGGGCAAAAAGAATTAAACATGAGGCAAAGGAGATGGATGAAAATCCTAAGTGACTACGACTGTGATATTCAGTATCACGAAGGAAAGGCTGAAGACAGCTAGAGATCGCCAGAAGAGTTATGACAGATAATAGACAAAAGCCGTTGGAGTTTCAAGTAGGAGACAAAATGCTATTGAAAGTATCTCCTTGGAAAGGAGTTGTTAGATTCGGTAAGAAAGGAAAGCTAAGTCCAAGGTACGTAGGACCATTTCCAGTGATCCAACGTATAGGACCAGTTGCTTATCATTTACAACTACCAGGAGAGTTAGCTGGAGTACATGATGTATTTCATATATTCAATCTCAAGAAATGTCTATCAGACGAATCTTTGGTAGTACCTCTCCAAGATATAAAGGTAAACGAAAAATTAAAATTTGTAGATAAACTTCTTCAGATAGAAGATAGAAAGATCAAATTTCTCAAAACACAAACGATTAGTGTTAGTTCAAGTAAAGTGGGATTCAAAGATAGGACCCTAATACACTTGGGAACTGGAATCAGAAAAGAAAGTGAAAGTATCCTCAATTATTCCAGTAAATCTCGAGGACGAGATTTTTATTAAGGTGGGGAGAATGTAACAACTCTCATCAAAAGTCATATTTATTATTTTAATTATCCAATAGGAAACCCTAATTAAGACACCCAAGTGATTCTGCACAAACCTTACAAATTTCAGAACAATTAGAATCAGGATCAGGGCCCCTAAAACTCAGGGGGGCATTCCCTACTCGACGATTATCTTTATAAGTTGCTGCCAAAAATGAATTTAAACGTTTCGTCGACTCAGCAGGCCTACACACACACGTGGCAAAGCTATAGTGAAAATGTGTCCCTTACGGACCGTATGGGATTAGTCTTACGGTCCGTAAGCTAAGCAAATTTCGTGTATAAATAGAGGGCCTTGGGACTTGAATTCAGGAGTTAAAACGACGTAAATTCTCGCTACATGCACTAAGTTACGTTCTGTTTACCACAATTAACACACACGGATCACTAATCGACGTCGCAATCAGGGTAATAACTCGATCGCTGATACGATTCAATGTCCGATTGATCAAAATATCCAATGGATGTTTAAGTGCTGCCCACATTAGGGTTATGCTTTGTCATTCGTCGTTAATTCGATGGATGTTTAAGTATCGCACTTTGTCATTCGTTGTGAGGGTTTGATCTCGTGAGTTATCGTAAATGTTGTATTGATTACTAACCCAGTATTGTGTGCCTGTTATTAATTTAGGTTAAAAGGCTAATCAGTAGGCTAGACTCTGCTCAAAATTTAAATCTGCAAGGTGAGTCATTCTCTTTTTATCAACTATTTTACAAGACCTCAAATTATTTTCAAAAGTTATAATTACAGGGACTAAGTCGTGGATATCTTGACTCACTGGCTAGTGGGGTATTGTGCACATTACTAATTTTCTCCCAGTTAGGTTCATTGACCTACTAGGGATAATCATCACTATTTAGGTTCATTGATCTAATAGTGGTATGACCATCGTCACCATTGTGACATGTCACCATTGTGACACGGCGCAAGATAAAAATAAGATAGAAGCCATTGTAATCGCTCTTATGTTGTAATTAATAACTATGCATCATTTTATGTAAATAGAATGATTCACTCAGTATTTCCCGCTGACAAAACCTTTTTCAAACATGTTTCAGGTGATCTGTTATAATCCAGGAAAAGTGCCGTGAAGCACTACAAGCTTAAGAAAGTGGCTCAGGATAAAATAAAGAAACATGTTTTGTAAAATAAAAGATTTCTTCGTGAAATCAAATGATTATAAATTACCGGGGTTTTATCCCGAGTTGTGAAATAAAATAATCGGGAAATATTTCAGTTTTAAAAAGATCCTGATAATAAACTTCCGCTGTTAAACTCAATTAATTAAATACCACGGGATTTCTGTCCCGCGACTCCTTAAACAGGTCAAACTGGGTCGGGGCCGTGACATAAAACGTGAGAAGTGCTTCTGGAAAACAAACAAGCTGTAGGACCCAAAGGTCTGCGCGTGTCTGCGCGACGCAGACATAAATTGTCACGGCCCCCGCCCCGGTTTTACCCGTTTCAGGAGCCGCGGGACAGAAAATCCCGTGGTATTTATTTAATTGAGTTAACAGCGGAAGTTTTCTTCAGGATCTTTTTAAAACTGCAATTTCCCGATTATTTTATTTCACAACTCGGGATAAAATCCCGATAATTTACAATCACAAGATTTCACGGAGAAATCTTTATTTTACAAAACATGTTTCCTTATTTTATATTGAGCCACTTTCTTAAGCTTGTAGTGCTTCACGGCACTTTTCCTGGATCACAACAGATCACCTGAAACATGTTTGAAAAAGGTTTTGTCAGCGGGAAATAGTGGTGAATCATTCTCTTTACTAAAACGACCCGTTTGTTATAAATTACAGTATTAAGGGAGATTACAATGTTTCAGATATCAACCAACTACCCACAGTATTTGTCACTCGACCGGATCTGTGACTATGGTCATATCACCATTGGCCACCCGTTTGTCCAATGGCAAAGATTATCAAGTAATGTATACAAAATCCCACATACTGGCTGTAATTTGGTGATTACATAAACTTAATCCCGGTAATTATAACCTTTGAAAATAAACATGATTTTGAAACTAATTTGATAAAAAGAGAATGACTCACATTGCAGATTTATTTGAGCAGAGCCTAACCTACTGATTAGCCTTTTAACCTAAATTAATAACATGCACACAACTCGGTTAGTAACTTAATACAGCATTTACGATAACTCACGAGATTAAACCCTCACATCGAATGATAAAGTGCGATACTTAAACATCCATCGAATTAACGACGAATGACAAAGCAAAAACCCTAATGTGGGCAGCACTTAAACATCCATTGGATAGTTTAATTGATCAGACATTGAATCGTAGCAGCGATCGAGTTATTACCCTATTTTGCGGCAGCAATTAGTGATCGTGTGTGTTTTTATAGTAATTCTATGATATCTCAGTGTGTGATTGGAATTTCTACGTCGTTTCAGTGCCAGAAATCAAGTCCCAATGTCTACTATTTATAGGTAAATTTTGACCCCCCTCGCGTGACGCGAGGGGTACCCCTGGGGGCTTCGCGTGACGCGAAGGGTCACCTATTTCCATAGGGTAGCCACGTCCCTAACTAGGCTTGCTGAGTTGACGAAATCTTAAAATTCGATACTGACAACAAGTTATTTAGATAATCGTAACTAGGGTTTACCCCCCCTGAGTTTTAGGGGCCCTGATCCTGATTCTGATTATTCTGAAAATTTTAGGGTTTATACAGAATCACTTGGGTGTCTTAATTAGGGTTTCCTATTTGGATAAATTAACTTAATAAATAGGACTTTTGATATGAGTTGTTACATTCTCCCCACCTTAATAAAACTCTCGTCCTCGAGATTTACTGGAATAATTGAGGATACTTTCTCTTCATCTCTGATTCCAGCTCCCAAGTGTATTCAGCTCCTCTCCTTGAATCCCACTTGACTTTGACCAATACTAGTCGTTTATATTTGAGAAATTTGATCTTTCGATCTTCTATTTGAAGCGGTTTCTCTACGAATTTCAGTTTTTCATTTACCTCTATGTCTTGGAGAGGTACTACCAAAGATTCGTCTGATAGACATTTCTTGAGGTTGGATACATGAAATACATTATGTACTCCAGCTAACTCTTCTGGTAGTTTTAAACGATAAGCAACTGGTCCTATACGTTGGATTATTGGAAATGGTCCTACATATCGTGGACTTAGTTTTCCTTTCTTACTGAATCGAACTACTCCTTTCCAAGGAGAAACTTTCAATAGTACTTTGTCTCCTACTTGAAATTCTAATGGCTTGCATCGATTGTCGGCATAACTCTTTTGGCGATCTCGAGCTGTCTTCAGTCTTTCCTTGATTTGAGTAATCTTGTCGGTTGTCTCTTGCACTATTTCAGGACCTGACAATTGACTTTCTCCTATTTCTGCCCAACAAACTAGAGTTCTGCACTTTCTTCCGTACAGTACCTCGAATGGGGCAGTTTCAATACTTGAATGATATCTATTGTTATAGGAGAATTCGATCAGAGGTAAATGATCGTCCCAATTTCCACCAAAATCTATCACACATGCTCGAAGCATGTCTTCTAGAGTTTGGATCGTCCTTTCACTTTGCCCGTCTGTTTGAGGATGATATACAGTGCTTAGGTTTAGTCGAGTTCCCATTGCTTCTTGGAAACTTTTCCAGAAATGAGAAGTAAAACGACTATCCCTATCCGAAACAATGGAGAGTGGAACTCCATGTAGAGATACGACTTCATCTACATACAACTTTGCCAATCTTTCCATGCTAAAGGTTTCTTTCATTGGTAGAAAGTGAGCTGATTTGGTTAATCGATCCACAATTACCCAAATCGCATCATTACCTTTTCTGGTTTTGGGTAACTTAGTAACAAAATCCATTGTTATGAGTTCCCATTTCCATACAGGCATTTCTAACTGTTGTAGTAGACCTGAAGGTTTTTGATGTTCTGCCTTAACTTGTGAACAAGTAAGACACTTAGATACATATCTAGCTATATCCTTCTTCATGCCTATCCACCAGAAATTCTTTCTTAAATCTTGGTACATTTTATTGTTTCCTGGGTGCATGGTATACCTAGATTTATGAGCTTCTTCTAAAATCTTATTTCTTAATTCTCCCTGCTTAGGTACCCAACTTCTGCTTTTGTGGAATCTCCAAATTCCATCAGCTCCTTGCTCTAATTCTTTTATTCGTCCCTTCATTCCTTCAGCATCATCCTGGATTGTTGTTTCTTGAACATTCTTCAATTGTTCCATTAAATCTAACTGTAGATTTAACCTAAGAGCACGAACTCGTCGTTGTTTTTCATGGTACTTACGACTTAAGGCATCTGCAACTACATTTGCCTTTCCTTCATGATATTGAATATCACGGTCGTAGTCACTTAGGATTTCCATCCATCTTCTTTGCCTCATATTTAACTCTTTTTGCCCAAATATATATCCTAAACTTTTATGATCTGTATAGACAGTAAACTTACTTCCGTACAGATAATGTCTCCAAATTTTCAGGGCAAAAATTACGGCTCCTAATTCTAAATCATGAGTCGTATAGTTTTCCTCGTGCTTTTTCAATTGTCTTGAAGCATACGCAATTACCTTCTTGCGTTGCATTAGCACACATCCAAATCCTAATTTTGAAGCATCACAATATACTTCAAAATCTTCAGTTCCTTCTGGTAAGGCTAAAATTGGAGCATTGGTTAATTTCTGTTTCAAGATTCTAAAGGCTTCTTCTTGTTTAGGTCCCCATTCAAACTTAACTGCTTTACAGGTTAGCTTAGTTAATGGTACCGCTATTTTAGAAAAATCCTTAATAAACCGTCTATAATATCCAGCTAAACCTATAAAACTTCGAATTTCCATTGCGGATTGTGGAACTTTCCATTTGGTAATTGCCTCTATCTTAGTAGGATCTACATGAATGCCTTCATGATTCACCATATGACCTAAGAATTGCACTTCTTGTAGCCAAAATTCACACTTCGAGAATTTGGCATACAGCTTTTCTTTTCTTAACAAAGTTAAGAGTGAATGCAAGTGCTGACAATGTTCGTCTTGACTTTTGGAATAAATAAGTATATCGTCGATGAAGACAATTACAAATTTATCCAAATACGGTTTACAGATTCTATTCATCATGTCCATGAATGCTGCAGGTGCATTCGTTAATCCGAAGGGCATGACTGTAAACTCGTAATGACCATACCTAGTTCTGAAAGCAGTCTTAGGTATGTCTTCCTCTTGTACCTTCAATTGATGATATCCGGAACGTAAGTCAATCTTAGAAAAATATCTAGCTCCTTGAAGTTGATCAAAAAGATCATCAATCCTAGGTAATGGGTATCGATTCTTAATTGTAACTTTATTCAATTCTCTATAATCAATACACATTCTCATCGAACCATCCTTCTTCTTCACAGACAACACTAGTGCTCCCCACGGGGATGAACCAGGTTGTATGAAACCTTTACTTAGTAATTCATCTAATTGCTTTTTCAGTTCTAACATTTCTGTGGGTGCTAACCGATAAGGTGCCTTGGCTATCGGTATAGTTCCTGGAATTAGATGAATTCTAAATTCTACTTCCCTATCTGGTGGTAACCCTGGTAATTCTTCTGGGAATACATCTGGGTATTCTGAGACTACAGGAATCTCCTTAAGTTCTTTACCCTTAGTATTAATGATTACTGAAATCATATATACTATTCCTTGCTTTCGTTCATAATTAGCAACTTTCATTACTGATATGAACTTCATAGGCTTACGTGGTTTATCTCCTGTAATCATAATTACTTCTCCGGTGGGTGCCTGAACTTCTATGGAATTCTGATCACACAGAATTCGAGCATGGTTGGTTACTAACCAATCCATTCCTAACACAACATCAAATTCAGCTAATTTCATAGGTAATAGGTTTGCAAAGAATTTATGACCTGAGAGTTCTATATTTTCCTTTTGCAAAAATTTATCTATGCTAACGGAATTTCCTTCTGCCGTTTCGACTGTAAAAATCTGCCTAAGGTTGGTTAAGGGTAAATTAAGAGCTTGGCAGAATGAAGTATTGATAAAACTTTGGTTTGCACCAGAGTCAAATAATACTTTTGCATACACGTTGTGAACTAGGAACGTACCAGCTATCACATCTGGAATCATCTCGGCTTCCTGAGTAGTTAACTGAAAGGCTCGAACATTCTTCTTAGTACCTCCGTCGGCTGTCTTAGCTTTGTTGTCTGCTGGTTTGACCAATTTAGGACATTCTGTTTTGAAATGCCCAGCTTCTCCACAGTTATAACAGATCCTCGTTTTCCTTCTGCAGTCTTCCTCACGATGTCCTATGGCTTTGCAAAAGTTGTAGGTCACATTACATCTTCCATAATGTTTCTTGCGACAATTCTTGCAGAACGGCAAGTTTGAAGATTGCCCTGCTCCTCTTCTTTTGAAGTTATTATTACCCTTACGAAATCCTTGGGTAATTTTATGAGCCAGTTCTTTTTTCCTGTTATCGTCTCTTGTGCGTACCAGTTCATTAGTTAGGGTGTTGGCTAATTCCACTGCATCGTCAATAGTGCGAGGTCTCGCAGCTTTAACGATATTGCGGATTTCACCAATCAATCCCCAAATATAGCGAGAAATGAGTACCGGTTCTGGCGAAGCCAGTGTTGGTACCACTCTAGCATATTCAAAGAATGTCGAAGTATAACTGCGACAATCTACACCCATCATTCGATGGTTTAAGAACTTATTCGCCATTTGATCTCTTTCATATTCGGGACAGAATTTTCTTTCTACAAGACCCTTAAATTCTTCCAAATTCATAGCATACGCCATCATCCTTCCTTTGCTTGTAACACTGTGTTCCATCATTCTAGCGCCCCTTCCTTAAAAAGATTTAATGCGCACATTACCTGATCGTCCTTGGCACATTTGCTTATTGTAATCACTGCCTCGGTCTTTTCTAACCAACGCAGTGCTGCAGTTGCTCCTTCATTGCCTGCAAACTCAGATGGTTTACAAGCAAGAAATTCTTTGTAAGTGCAACCAGGCGTTGCAGCTTTCATTTTCTTAGGGAGCGGAGCCTGCCGTGGATTATTATCGTGATTAGTATGATTACCACCTCCATTTACGCTATTGCTGAAGTTATCTTCAGAAATACGTTTGCTAGGAATGATTTGTTGAGGTTCGATTGGATTTCTAACAGCAGCAACTATTGCTGGAATAGCGTTGGCTATCCCTTGAGCAACGATATTTTCTATATCTTGCCTATTTAAAAATTGATCCTCCTGGTGTTGCTCAGATTGATTAACCTTGTTAACTGGTTCATTATTAGCATTTTCCATCTGATAATATATATATAATTTATTAGTATCGATTAAATATCAATTATACATAAAACAATCATAAAATTTTCACAATACACATATAGCCAAAATTATCGATTTCTCGATTTCCATTTATATTTAATAGTATGCATCAATACACACCATTATCTTACAAAGTTTTATTTTAGGTTATTTCACATGATTATATTATTATTGCTAATTTACAACCACAATCTTATAACCACCTTATCCTTCGTCAGCTAATAACGGCGCTCCCTCTCATCATACTTCCAGGAGATATGTTCTCCTACTTCCCTGGTCCTATTTCCCGCATCCATTAACACCTCGCCAAAGTGGCGTAGTTCAGCTAAATTCTCATTGCTCATAGGTGGATTAGATATAGGTTCTGGGTCAAACTGAGGAAGAAAGGAATAAGGACCGTTGAGCAGGTTTTGGAACTGCCAATCATTCGTCCACCACTCGTCCATTCCTAGAGGTTGGGTGTGAATTATAGGTTCTGGGATTGCTGGTTCCAAATTGATTGGAAGTTGAGTTTCAATAGGATGAGTAAAAACATTTTCATTGACAGGCTGAATAGTATCACAGCTTGCCAATATAAAATCTAGCTCTTCCTGCAATGTCATTTCCTGGGTTTGTTTAGAGCTTTCCCCAATTTCTATCTGAGTTTGTTTAGAACCTCCTCCAATCTCCATTTCTATTTGCTTAGAATATTCATCAAACTGTATTCCCATCTGCCTAGATTCTTCCCTGACTTCAATTCCCTTCCCTTTATCTAAAGGATTTTCTATTTCAGGCATCTTTCTAGTGACGGGTTTCCTCCTACGTACACGCCTCCATCCCACGAATCTCCTCCTTTTCTTGGGCTTGGGTTTCTCCGGAGGTGGAGCATTGAATTCAATAGGTTCTTCTATATCTGGTATATACCTATTGAAATCTCTGGAAACCTCTATTTTTACCGGATAGAGATTTAAATTCTGAAGGGCGTCAGACAAGTCACTCATGCTGTTATGCAAATACACACAATTACTAATTTAAAAATTTATAACAAAATTTCATAGAAAACCTTTAAATATTATTTCAGACTGGGTAACTACAAAACATTTGAAAACTAAAACACACGAGGTTTTTATTGTAAATTTATTTATTTACTGAATAAGGTTTCTGTACTGTAGGTGATAAAGGTGCTAAGACTTGGGTCAAATTATTTAAAGATTTGCATTAACTGCTACAGTAGCTAGCATATAAAGATCTGCCCATTTTTCATCTAACTTGTCTTCCCAAGGTGTTTTACTGGTTAATTCCTGGGTTTCCTATTTAATCTTCTTTTCTCGGAATTTCTTTATTTTCTCCTGACTCTTCTTAATAATCAAACTTCTTTTATTAGGAGAAAGTGGTTCCTCATATTGTGCCTTTTGCACAAATATTCCTTCTTCAGGAATTTCAGAGTGATTTGAGGATTTGGTTTGGGATGAACTTCCCTTCTCATTGGATGACCTATCTAATTTAAGATAGATGTTTGACAGCTTTTGCTTACCCATACTGTATACAAATATTCAAATAAGAAAACACATAATCACAAAATGACAAGTAGAAAAATTAAGTATTTTCTAAATACTTAATTGGCTTAAATCAGTGGCTCTGATACCACCTTTTTCTGTCACGGCCCCCGCCCCGGTTTTACCCGTTTCAGGAGCCCCGGGACAGAAAATCCCGTGGTATTTATTTAATTGAGTTAACAGCGGAAGTTTTCTTCAGGATCTTTTTAAAACTGCAATTTCCCAATTATTTTATTTCACAACTCAGGATAAAATTCCGATAATTTACAATCACAAGATTTCACGGAGAAATCTTTATTTTACAAAACATGTTTCCTTATTTTATATTGAGCCACTTTCTTAAGCTTGTAGTGCTTCACGGCACTTTTCCTGGATCACAACAGATCACCTGAAACATGTTTGAAAAAGGTTTTGTCAGCGGGAAATACTGGTGAATCATTCTATTTACTAAAACGACCCATATGTTATAAATTACAGTATTAAGGGAGATTACAATGTTTCAGATATCAACCAACTACCCACAGTATTTGTCACTCGACCGGATCTGTGACTATGGTCATATCACCATTGGCCACCCGTTTGTCCAATGGCAAAGATTATCAAGTAATGTATACAAAACCCCACATACTGGCTGTAATTTGGTGATTACATAAACTTAATCCCTGTAATTATAACCTTTGAAAATAAACATGATTTTGAAATTAATTTGATAAAAAGAGAATGAATCACATTGCAGATTTATTTGAGCAGAGCCTAACCTACTGATTAGCCTTTTAACCTAAATTAATAACATGCACACAACTCGGTTAGTAACTTAATACAGCATTTACGATAACTCACGAGATTAAACCCTCACATCGAATGACAAAGTGTGATACTTAAACATCCATCGAATTAACGACGAATGACAAAGCATAAACCCTAATGTGGGCAGCACTTAAACATCCATTGGATAGTTTAATTGATCGGACATTGAATCATAGCAGCGATCGAGTTATTACCCTGTTTTGCGGCAGCAATTAGTGATCGTGTGTGTTTTTATAGTAATTCTACGATATCTCAGTGTGTGATTGGAATTTCTACGTCGTTTCAGTGCCAGAAATCAAGTCCCAATGTCTACTATTTATAGGTAAATTTTAACCCCCCTCGCGTGACGCGAGGGGTACCCCTGGGGGCTTCGCGTGACGCGAAGGGTCACCTATTTCCATAGGGTAGCCACGTCCCTAACTAGGCTTGCTGAGTTGACGAAATCTTAAAATTCGATACTGACAACAAGTTATTTATATAATCGTAACTAGGGTTTACCCCCCCCCCCCCTGAGTTTTAGGGGCCCTGATCCTGATTCTGATTATTCTGAAAATTTTAGGGTTTATACAGAATCACTTGGGTGTCTTAATTAGGGTTTCCTATTTGGATAAATTAACTTAATAAATAGGACTTTTGATATGAGTTGTTACATAAATGGCCAGAAGTGCTTCTGGCCAAAAAACAAACAGCACCTAAGCTTGGTCGCACAACATATGATCGATCGCACAGGCATTTGGGCCGCACACTTTGTCGCAACCCCCGATCCCTGATTCCCGGGTACGGGCGGACGCAAGCTCAGATTTTGGTGGTATCAGTTTGTTTAATCTTGCAGCGGAATTTACATCAGGATCGTAGTTAGGAAATGTTTATCAGAGTAAAACCACCATATTTGATATTAATAATAACATGGGCCAAACCCAAATTTCTTATTACAATACATTTATAGGGACAAGCCCTATTTTATTTAATTTAAAACATCGTTTCTTAGATAACTTTTATAGCCACTTATTTTCCAAGCCGTCAGTGCTCTCGAGCTGGCTTTTTCCCAGTTGGCTTTCACATTGTCTTACCTGAAACATGTTTTAAAAAAAATATTTTGTCAGCGGGAAATACTGGTGAGTGAAACCCAGTTTAATCAAGAAACATTTTATCAATTAACACAGTATTGAGAGCGATCACATTGTTTATTTCTACCCAATTACTCAATCAGTACTGTCAATCCTTGACTTGTGGGTCATATTACACATTGGCTAGCTCGTTCTCCAATGGTAACGTACTGTCATCCCGACTTACTACTCGCAAGTAATAAATTTTGTATACAAAACCCCAAATACCGGCAGTAATTGAAGAACTACAAAGACTCAATCACTGCTTAATTGCATTGTAAAATAATTAAGGTTTTGTAAAATATTACAAAAAGATTAACAAAAAGAGGATAAACTCACATTGCTATCTTAGACTTCGCGTAAGGGTTTCCTGGATATAATCTATAATTTATACAAATGTACATTGATTAGTATCATACCCCTTTGAAAATATTAATGATACCCTCCCCGAGACGGCATTCCAACAACTACGTCGGGCAGAACCACGACAGTTGTTACGGAACCCTAAATCAATCGGGCAGCGTAACTATTATAAAACTGGGGTTATAATACTTACAATGGAGCAGAACATTGCTAAGTAAGGGTATAATACCCGACTATAATGCCTCTACTACAGAAAGTGAGATTTAGAATTCGAGAAGTGAGCGACGGAAAACGAAAACTGATGCCTGCTATTTATAGTTGTGATATTGAGTTCTGTCGCGGCCCGCGTGAGACACAGGCCAAGGTTACGCGGCCCGCGTCAACCTTGGTCAACACCATAGCTTGGCCCGGTCAGCTTGTAGACTTGCCACGATGTCGACACGTGTCGGCATCTGGTGTATCCGCGTTTCATGAGCTCTCGCGGCCTGATGTGGGGTAAAATACACATATTTGTCCCGTGTAAAGTGTGTAATTATTGTATAGTTTTTATCTATTATTTTTAGTTTTAGTATTATATTATATTATATTATATCGTGTTTTGGCAGGTACTGGTGCAAATGGAGCGAAAAAGAGTAATATTTAAATAACCAGCCAGTTGAGTAGAGTAGACCGCCAGTGACCAAAGGAAATTCGCCGCATGAAGTTTGAGCTGCTAAAATACCCGTTAGATGAAAGCTGGGCCATTGATATTATTATTGTTAATATTAGAAATCATAAATTCAACATAAAAACACTTCTGGGATGTGAACAATCAGGGGAAACGTTAAGGGACAATCCTAATTGGCTGGGCATCAAAATGGACAAAATTTAGTGGGCCGTGAGACATCTTATGTACAATGAATTACATTGGATGTCCAATGAATTACATTCATGTTGGGGTTGTTGGGCTTCACATATGACTCGTGCAGAAGCATAGGGGGGCACACGAAAATATTTAGGGGCTTGCCAATTTATTAAACAATATTATTATTGAAGGCGGTATATATATACATCATCATCGAAAAAAGGAGGGTTACGCAACATCAGACATATACGATCAGAAGTCAGCAGCCGCACAAAGATAATTCAGGACGCAACATCAGACATATACGATCAGAAGTCAGCAGCCGCACAAAGATAATTCGGGACGCAACATCACGGAGATCAGACGCACGAACATCAGTTTTGAAGATTATTGTGCAAGAAATTAAGTTCGGGAATCATTGGGGTCAAGTGGGAAGCTTAGAGATCAAGGAATTTACGGGTTATACCTTACGATTTCTTTTATTTTCTAGTTTCTTGTTTTTACTTCGATGAATTCTTATTTGAGACCTTGTTTGATTGTTTTTAAGACCATGTTTTCCGGCTAAACTTCATAAACTACCTAGGTTAAGACAATAGTTAAATAAAGTTTGGTTGTTTATTCGATTTTTGGCGTGGTTGTGGATTTTTTTGTACTGTAAAAGCTATGGGAATTTAACTTGGTGCGTATGTGTGCTTGTGATTATTTTATTATTGTTTGTTACTTCGTTCGATTCTTGGTGACGGTCTTTATCACGGAATAGAGTCGGGCTAGGGTTTTAGGTTTTGGTGAGTGTCTATATCACATAATAAATCTTTGATCCTTTAGGGTGAAAATTGCATAAGTAACCTTAGAAGTAATATTCGGTAATATCATAAAATCAAGTGTGCTGCTAAACTCGTCGCGGAAAGGCTCGAGGGTATTAATAGGTCTAGGTTTGGTTATAAGTCCTTAACATCCCATAGCCTATTAAACCAAGATTAGAAACCATTGTCGCTTTAGACGTTTGCGCGGAAAAGTAGAGCGTCTTACATAAGCACTTTCAAGAAACTAGAGGATGGAAAAGAAATCTAGCAAACCGGTAAACGTAACAGCCTAGGTAGTGCCACAAGAATCGCCTTGAGCGTGTTTGAGGGGCTTAGTGGTGTCTTAATAGGTTTAGCATCTTAAGATCCCGGTTCCACACCACAAAATTATCAAATAGAGATCCATTCTGAGTTTAGCTTGCGTCTAGCCTAGGTAGTCTTCATCCATCACTGGTCAGAGCCTTCGTGTGAGTTCGTGTCTATTTCGTCTAGTATAGTTAGTATTTGTTATTTGCATTCTTAGGATTTTTAGAAAACCCCCCAATCAACAAACATTTAGTTAAGTCGTGTCAGTTTGAGTCTAGATAGAGTCATTAACGTAATCAGTAGAGTCTCTTGGGTTCGATACTCGGACTTCCTTAGGCTATACTACATTCGATCGGTACACTTGCCGGTTGTGTGTTTTAGGGTTTAGAGAGTCTTAGTTTTATAAATTTAAAGCTTAGAGAGTCTAGAATTAGGGTAAATTTAGTTAGTTTAGTTAACCCATTTTTAGCACACATCACGGCCCGCGTCGATGAAAGCTTAAGCTTACGCGGCCCGCTTTAACTAAAGAAATCAGCGGAGTCAAAGTCCAGTCTTGATACGGCCCGCGTGAGCTTGAGGTGGGATCCTACGCGGCTCGCCTCAGCTCTAAATTCAGATTTTATTTTATTTTTATAAACTATAATGTATTTTGGGCTCGGTTTTCACATACGGGGAATAATATAAGACACATAAGGATATTTTAAGATATAATACGGTGGCGTAAAATATACTGAGGTGTCGGTTTTACCGAGGGTTGTTACATCCTCCCCACCTTATTTTAGAGCTCGTCCTCGAGATCTACTGGAATAAGTGTGGATATTTCCTTTTCATTTCAGATTCAAGCTCCCATGTGTATTATGGTCCTCTTTTGGAGTCCCATTTCACTTTGACTAGAACTAGTCTTTTGTGTTTGAGATTCTTGACTTTCCTGTCTTCAATTTGTAGAGGCTTCTCTACAAACTTGAGTTGTTCATTTACCTCTATATCTTTAAGAGTTACTATCAGTGATTCATCTGCTAAACACTTTTTGAGGTTTGATACATGAAACACATTATGTATTCCTGCCATTTCCTCTGGCAGTTGTAGCTGATAGGCTACTGGTCCTATTCTTCTAATAATCTTAAAAGGTCCAATATACCTGGGACTTAGCTTTCCCCGTTTGATGAATCTTACTACTCCTTTCCAAGGAGAGACTTTCAATAATACTTTATCTCCTACCTGGAATTCCAATGGTTTGCATCGATTATTGGCATAACTCTTTTGTCGATCACGTGCTGCTTTTAGTCGTTCCTTGACTTGAATAATCTTGTTGGTTGTTTCTTGCACTATCTCAGGTCCATATAGTTGTTGTTCTCCAATTTCTGCCCAACAGACTGGGGTTCGGCACTTTCGTCCATAAAGTGCTTCGAATGGTGCAGCATTGATACTTGTGTGATAACTATTATTATAAGAAAATTCTATTAAAGGTAAGTGATCATCCCAATTACCTCCAAAATCGATTACACAGGCTCTAAGCATATCTTCCATTGTCTAAATTGTTCTTTCGCTTTGTCCGTCTGTTTGTGGGTGATAAGCTGTGCTTAGTTTTAACTTGGTTCCCATTTCTTTTTGGAAACTTGACCAAAAATGAGATGTAAAACGGCTATCTCTGTCAGAAACAATTGATAAAGGAATGCCATGTAAAGAAACAATTTCATTTACATACAATTTAGCTAATTGTTCCATACTAATTGTTTCCTTCATTGGTATAAAATGAGCTGACTTGGTTAGTCTATCTACAATCACCCAGATTGTATCATTTCCTTTCTTAGTTTTGGGTAATTTAGTAACAAAATCCATTGTTATCAATTCCCATTTCCAAATTGACATTTCTAATTGCTGTAACAAACCTGAGGGTTTCTGATGTTCAGCTTTAACTTGTGAGCAAGTTAAACATTTAGAAACATAGGTTGCTATGTCTTTCTTCATTCCTATCCACCAGAAATTTTTCCTTAAATCCTGGTACATTTTATCACTTCCTGGGTGCATTGTATACTTAGATTTATGGGCTTCTTCTAATATGCGATGACGTAGGTTTCCTAATTTAGGTATCCACATTCTCTTTTTATGAAATCTCCAAATTCCATCTATTCCTTGTTCTAATTCTTTTAACATACCTTTTAATTTTTCAGAATCATCCTTGATTACTGATTCTTGTGCTTCTCTTATCTGATCATTTAAATCTACTTGTAGATTTAATTTAAGAGAACGTACCCTTTTTGGCTTTTCATGATACTTTCGGCTTAAAGCATCTGCCACTACATTTGCTTTTCCTTCATGATACTGGATATCACAGTCATAGTCACTAAGAAATTCCATCCAGCGTCTTTGTCTCATATTTAATTCCTTTTGCTTAAAGATATACCTTAAACTTTTGTGATCAGTGAATATGGTAAACTTACTACCATAAAGGTAATGTCTCCAAATCTTAAGAGCAAAAATTATAGCTCCTAGTTCTAGATCATGGGTTGAATAATTCTTTTCATGATTTTTAAGTTGTCTAGATGCATAAGCTATAACCTTTTGTCGTTGCATCAATACACATCCATAACCTAATTTGGAAGCATCACAATAGACCATAAAGTCTTCAGTTCCTTCTGGTAATGCTAGTATAGGTGTGTTAGTTAATCTTTGCTTAAGAATTCTAAATGCTTCTTCTTGTTTTAATCCCCATTCAAACTTAACAGATTTACAGGTTAGCTTAGTTAAGGGAATGGTTATTCTAGAAAAATCTTGAATAAATCTTCTATAATAACCGGCCAATCCTAAGAAACTTCTAATCTCGGTTGGTGATTCAGGGGTTTTCCATTTGGTAATTGCCTCGATTTTAGTTGGGTCTACATGAATTCCTTCGTGATTGACTAAGTGTCCAAGGAATTGTACTTGTTCTAACCAAAATTCGCACTTTGAAAACTTAGCATAAAGCTTTTCCTTTCTTAATAAACTTAAAAGTGCGTGCAAATGTCTTGCATGATCCTCTTTATTTTTAGAGTAAATTAGAATATCATCTATAAATACAATTATGAATTTATCCAAATATGGCTTACATATTCGGTTCATCATGTCCATAAATGCAGCTGGGGCATTGGTTAAACCAAATGGCATGACAGTAAATTCATAATGACCATACCTTGTTCTAAATGCGGTTTTAGGAATATCCTCTTCCTATACCTTTAATTGATGATATCCTGACCTTAAATCGATCTTAGAGAAAAATCGAGCTCCTTGCAATTGATCAAACAGATCATCGATTCTCGGTAATGGGTACCGATTCTTAATCGTGACCTTGTTTAATTCACGGTAATCAATGCACATACGCATCGATCCGTCCTTCTTTTTAACAAACAATATCGGCGCTCCCCATGGCGACGAACTTGGCTGTATAAATCCTTTTTCTAATAATTCATCTAGTTGTTTCTTTAATTCTTGCATTTCTGCAGGTGCCAAACGGTAAGGTGCTTTGGCAATCGGTGATGTTCCTGGTATTAAATGGATTCTGAATTCAACTTCTCTGTCTGGAGGTTGCCCTGGCAATTCTTCTGGAAAGACATCTGAAAATTGAGATACTACTGGAATGTCATTTAAATCTTTTCCTTTAGTGTTAGTGATTATGGAAATCAAATACACTATAGAACCTTTTCTTATACAACTTGCAGTTTTCATCACAGATATGAATTTTGTGGATCTAGAGGGCTTATCTCCTTTAATTGTGATCGTTTTACCTTTTGGTGAATTTACTTGGATTAACTTTTGATCACATAAAATACTGGCTTTATTGGTTATTAACCAATCCATTCCTAAAACAACATCAAATCCTGCCAGATTCATGGGATATAGGTTTGCAATAAATTTCTGATTTGAAATTTCTATTCTTGCTCCCTGCAAGATTTTAGAAATCCTAACGGTTTCTCCATTAGCTGTTTCTACTAAGCATTCTAGTGGTAGTTTAGTTAATGACTGATTTAGAATTTTGCAAAAACGAAGTATTGATAAAACTTTAGCAAATATATCATTAACTAAAAACGTACCAGCTATGACATCTGGAATCATCTTGGCTTCATCTGCAGTCAGAAAAAATGCTCTAGCATTTTTAGTATTCTTGTTATCTGTAGCTGGAGCTAATTTTGGGCAGTTTGGCTTGATGTGACCTTGTTCTCTGCTGTTGTAGCATATCCTGCTGTTTTTCTTCCTGCAGTCTTCTTCCTTGTGTCCCGGTATTTTACAAAAGTTACAGTACATAGAGCATCTTCCTGAATGCTTTCTTTTGCAATTCCTATAGTAGGGTGCAGAGGTAGAACCTACATTTCTCCCACGGTTAGAATTTCCAGAACGAAATTCTTGAGTCAATTTCTGGGTTAGGTTTCTCCTTTGATCCTCTTCTCGGGTACGGACTAATTCATCAGTCAAGGTATTGGCTAGTTCTACAGCTTCTTCTATGGTTTGAGGTCTAGCTGCCTTGACTACATGTCTTATTTCTCCGATTAATCCCCAGATATAACGGGAGATTAACACTGGTTCTGGTGAAGCAAGAGTTGGCACTATTCTAGCATATTCAAAGAATATTTTAGTGTACCCCTTACTATCCACACCAGTCATCCTAAGGTTTAGGAATTTGTTTGCTATCTATTCTTTTTCATTGGGTGGGCAGAACTTCCTTTCTACCTTGTTTTTAAATTCTTCCCATTCCATATTATAAGTCCTATCACTTCCTCTTGTTTGGAGGATAGTGTTCCACCATTCTAGTGCTGCATTCTTAAACAAATTAGAAGCAAACAATATCTTATCTTCTTCAGCACACTTACTTATCCTTAAGACTGCTTCAGTCTTTTCTATCCAGCGTAAGGTTGCAATGGCCCCTTCATTGCCCGAGAATTCTATTGGTTTACAGGACCAGAATTCTTTATAAGAACAACCGTTAGACACGGTTCTTCTTCTTTTGGGAATAGGCATTTGAAGTAATGGTCCATTGTTCACGTTGTTTTCTGGTTCAATTGGTCGCTTACTGCTATGTTTACTTTTATTATTCGCTTCTTGAATAGTTTGAATAATAAATGGCATGGCATCTATGATTCCTTGTGCCACTATATGTTGAACGGCACTATTATCCATTTGGTTTTCGTTGTTATGGATGCTCGGATTTTCATTAACCACGTTAATGTTACTCTGGTTATCATTATTCAGATTTCCTTGATTTCCTTCGTCGGCCATCTGAATTTTAAACATTTATCTCATATTAATATCACAAGATAATAAATAATATCACACTTCACATGACTTGCAATCTAGCCAAAAACGTAGATCATTGCTACTTACTCTATTCATATACTATTATGCATCTATTACAAACTAGTACTGAAATAAAATTACAATACCAACAGAAATAGAATTACACTAATAGTAATATGCCTCCGTACACACATATTTTATTTTTATTTTATTATTACTATTATTATTACTACTACCATTTCCTCCATTCACACATTCACGGATATGGATTTATCCAAAAATCCATATTGCGTTCATCGTATTTCCATACGAGACGTTCTCCCACCTGACGCATTCTCTCACTGCTCTCTAAAATTTCCTCCCCAAAAGTCCTAAGTTCTTGAACGTTTTCTGCACTCATTAGGGGTGCAGGTTCTCGGATTGGGTTTGGAATCTGGGGTGCGGTTTCCTGATATGGGGGTGACAGTTCCTGAAATTGGTAAGGATCCTCTAATATCTCTCTAATATAATCATTTTGGTAATAGGGATCTAAAGGGTCCATACCTGGGTAAGCTTCTATGTTTTGTATGGATGGATAATCCTGGATAGGGTAACGTTGCACAAAGTCCCTATTGTCGTCCCACCAGGGGTCGTAATTCGGGTCTAGAGGGTTTGGTCCAGGCACCCTAGGGATTTCTTCTGGGTTAAAGTCGTGCATCTCCACTTGGTTTTCCGGGTTTTCTATCTCCATGGGTTGTTTTGGGTTTTGTGGTTGTGGGGCTACTAGTTGTTCCAGACTTGGGTCAGCAGCAGTTGTAGCTAGGATATGGAAATTAGCTAGGCTTCTATTAAGCATATCTTGCGTATGGGCATCTGTTTCTCGCTTAATAGCTGCTAAAGCCCTTTGCTGTTGCAATTTTCGCATTCTCTTCCTACGAGCAAAAGCTTCTTTACTGAACCATCCTCGTTTCTTATTAGGAAATGGTTCTTCAGATTGAGCTCTAAAAGCAAATATTCCGTCTTCCTGATCAGCAGTATACCCAGAGAGGGCAGGCTGTGATGATGTACCTTCACTCCTAGGTGAATCAGATAACTGACGTTTCATATCTGATGGTTCTTGATCACTCATACTGAAAACTAACAAATAGTCAAATAACACATAACAAATAAATACAGTTATGCACGTATTTCCGTAATTTATTTCCTAACACAAATTTTAGAATTTAAGTGTCAGCAGAACACTTCTTTGGCTCAGACCAGTGGCTAGGCTCTGATACCACCTCCTGTCGCAACCCCCGATCCCTGATTCCCGGGAACGGGCGGACGCGAGCTCATATTTTGGTGGTATCAGTTTGTTTAATCTTGCAGCGGAATTTACATCAGGATCGTAGTTAGGAAATGTTTATCAGAGTAAAACCACCATATTTGATATTAATAATAACATGGGCCAAACCCAAATTTCTTATTACAATACATTTATAGGGACAAACCCTATTTTATTTAATTTAAAACATCGTTTCTTAGATAACTTTTATAGCCACTTATTTTCCAAGCCGTCAGTGCTCTCGAGCTGGCTTTTTCCCAGTTGGCTTTCACATTGTGTTACCTGAAACATGTTTTAAAAAAATATTTTGTCAGCGGGAAATACTGGTGAGTGAAACCCAGTTTAATCAAGAAACATTTTATCAATTAACACAGTATTGAGAGCGATCACATTGTTTATTTCTACCCAATTACTCAATCAGTACTGTCAATCCTTGACTTGTGGGTCATATTACACATTGGCTAGCTCGTTCTCCAATGGTAATGTACTGTCATCCCGACTTACTACTCGCAAGTAATAAATTTTGTATACAAAACCCCAAATACCGGCAGTAATTGAAGAACTACAAAGACTCAATCACTGCTTAATTGCATTGTAAAATAATTAAGGTTTTGTAAAATATTACAAAAAGATTAACAAAAAGAGGATAAACTCACATTGCTATCTTAGACTTCGCGTAAGGGTTTCCTGGATATAATCTATAATTTATACAAATGTACATTGATTAGTATCATACCCCTTTGAAAATATTAATGATACCCTCCCCGAGACGGCATTCCAACAACTACGTCGGGCAGAACCACGACAGTTGTTACGGAACCCTAAATCAATCGGGCAGCGTAACTATTATAAAACTGGGGTTATAATACTTACAATGGAGCAGAACCTCGCTAAGTAAGGGTATAATACCCGACTATAATGCCTCTACTACAGAAAGTGCGATTTAGAATTCGAGAAGTGAGCGACGGAAAACGAAAACTGATGCCTTCTATTTATAGTTGTGATATTGAGTTCTGTCGTGGCCCGCGTGAGACGCAGGCCAAGGTTACGCAGCCCGCGTCAACCTTGGTCAACACCATAGCTTGGCCCGGTCAGCTTGTAGACTTGCCACAATGTCGACACGTGTCGGCATCTGGTGTATCCGCGTTTCATGAGCTCTCGCGGCCCGCGTCGATGTAAGCTTAAGCTTACGCGGCCCGCTTTAACTAAAGAAATCAGCGGAGTCAAAGTCCAGTCTTGATACGGCCCGCGTGAGCTTGAGGTGGGATCCTACGCGGCCCGCCTCAGCTCTAAATTCATATTTTTATTTTATTTTTATAAACTATAATGTATTTTGGGCTCGGTTTTCACATACGGGGCATAATATAAGACACATAAGGATATTTTAAGATATAATAGGGTGGCGTAAAATATACTGAGGTGTCGGTTTTACCGAGGGTTGTTACACACTTTGTCCATAACCCCTCACCCTTCTCGACTCAATCTTTCCTATCTTGTACTCAAGATCAAAGGGCAGCCCAAGTATGGGTTCGGCCCACTCCATGTTGCGCATAACACTATGAGGATGGGTGTATTATCCTCATATTCTACAAAACACTTAACTCACAAACCCTAAAGCTCTCTTCCTCTCCTCCTTGTTCGACGACAGCCCCTCTCACTCGAAGCTTTCCATCTCGACCAAGTTAATCACATCGCACACTTCCGATTAGTGTTTTGTTATTGTTTGGTTGTATGTTAATTGATGTCGTGATAGTTATGATCTTGTATGAGAACTAGGGTTTCATGCTAGTAGTTATGTTGTTGGGAATTGTGATCAAGAATTGGAAACATGTGCTCGATTTCAATATAGATATATGATGAAACTGTTTTGTTGATGGATTGTATGATAATCTATGTTGATCTAGGATCGAATACATGTCGATGGGTTGTTGATCTGGATTGGATGTTTAGTTGATTTGATTGATTTGGCATGAGGTATTGTATGATGATTTAGATTGCATGTTAGTATTCAAAATCATTGATCTGATAATGTGATTAAATGTTATGATAGGTTGTTGTTCATGATTAGATGTTAATAGGGTTCATGAGAATTAATTGGTAATTTCTTGATTTGATCGATGAATGCAAAGATGGAAACTGTTGAATGGATAAAATGATTTCCTTAAATCACGGCAATATGTAACTTATCGCACAAGCTTCTGATCACACAAGTTTCTGATCGCACAAGTCCAATCGCACACCTAGGATTACATATAGTACCACTGTTGAAGCACACTGTACAGCCTTTTAATGCGTGATCGCACACCATAGTGTGGATCGCCCAAATCAGTGCTGATCACACAACATGGTGGGCCACACTAATATTTAGACTACTTTATGTTATTGGGCCGCACATTTTGTTTGGGCTGGGTTGTTGGTGCACTAATGTCTGTTAACTTCGTCTTTATAGAGTCTTGTATCTAGATAGGATTAATCAGTGCACAACATGTTAAAACCAATTTAATATGTGTTTGTATGTGTAATTTCGTTTGAAAGTGACATGGTCCAGTTCAAGCAAAATTAACATTGTAATTTCGTTTGAAATGGGCAGTGGCAGCTTCAAGCGAAATCACTAATTCCGCTTGAAAGGGTCATGTCAGTTTCAAGTGGAATCACACATTCTATATATAGATGTGTTGTTGTGTCATTTGAAACGGAATTAGAACATTGTTTTTAGAGCCGAGGTGCTGCCGGATTGTTATTTGAATTGTAAAAGCTCTGGAAATCAATAAAAGAAGATAATTAGGAAGTATCAAGCTGTGTTTACATCGATATCATTGATTCCGCCTTTGATATTGATTCTGAACTCTTCAGATTGACTCGTTAGGGTCACACGACGATCCAACAAGTGGTATCAGAGCTCAGGACGAGGAGTTCATACTAATTCAGCTTGATTTCATCGGATTCTCTTACTTCTACTCTTTCTTTTCTGATTTGAACGAGATTTAACGGTTGAAATGGATTAAAAATCACATATATCACGTGAAACACTGTTTTAAGTAATCCTTGAAAAGATTGGACCTTAATTCGAAGTAAAACAGGATCAATTTGACGAAATTGTGATCGACAGTGCTGATGTCATCCTAATTTCGCTTGAATTTGCACGTGTGATTTCACACGGAATTAGCTTTTGTGACTAATTCCGTTTGAAAATATTGCTGTTTCACACGGAATCACTTAATTCCGTTTGAAAGTGTTGTCTGATTTCAAACGAAATCAGATTCCGTTTGAAAGTTCAAACGAGATTAGTAATTTCGCTTCAAAGTGACTGATTCCGTTTGAAAGTTTCAAACGAAATTAGCTATTCCGCTTCAAACCTGATTCCGTTTGAATTGGGTATCTCGTTTGAATACTAATTTCGCTTGAAAAACTGATTCTGTGTGAAGTAATTTCGTTTGAAATTGCTTTTATCAAAATCCAAAAATTTTCTAAGTGTTTGTTGATCGTTTCCGGTACTTGAAAGATGGATGATTTCATGAATCCTTTTTGTGATGTGTTTGCATTTACCAGTAGTTCGGTAGATAGCACATCGAATAACACGAATGAAACTACACCAACACCGAGTGCAAAGAAAATTCTTTCTGATGCTATGAGTGTAGACAGTGCATATGGAACATACAATAAGCCGCCCAAGTTGATGGCAATTGAAGATTACAATAGGTGGGCTACAAGATTTGAAGAATGGCTTCAAGCATTTGCATATTCCAGTTGGAAAAGTTTAAAAAATGGTTTTGATATGGGGAGAACAGATTATGAAAATTTGGAAGACAACCAAGTAGAAAGATATGTTGCTGAACAAAAGTGCATTGCTCTGCTTCACCAATCTGTCAGAGATGACATTATCTCACTGATCGAGTACAAAGATTCGAGAGACCTTTGGGAAAAATTAAAAATAAAATGTATTGGTAGTGCTGAGATAGTTAAAAACAAAAAGAAATTGTTAAGAAAAGAGTTTGATTTGTTTGGTTGTTTAAAGAACGAGTCTGTTTCCAAGATGATTGAAAGATTCGGGCATTTGAAGATGGAGCTTGCAAGACATGACATCATTTACACTCAAGAAGAATTGGTTGACAAACTATTTGACTCACTACCGAATGAGCAAGACTGACAGTATTTTGCATTGATGCTGAAGAATACGATAAAGCCGACTGATTTGAAGGTTGATTTACTAATCGAAAGACTGGAAAGGCATGAATTGGAGATTAAAAAATCCAATAAAGTCAATACCACATCTTATCAGCAAAATGTGGAGTTGTATTACAGAGGTAGTATGATCCCAAAGACTACATCTCCTAAGACAGCTTTTTCAGCAGAAAGTTCAAACACAATGAATCAAGAAACTCCTAGCAGTGGTTATCATGGTGGTTCATCGTCAAATACTTCAAATCAATCTGCACCAAAGAATCTATTTCAATGCAACATTGCTGTGGATCTAAAGAATGGTCAGAATTTTAGTGAAGAATCTGCCAAACAACAGATGGTGTTTTTAGCGTCTGTGTTAGAATCGTATGAAAGTCTCGTTGCAGGAAAGATAGGAAACACCAACTTAACAAAAGAAGATTACGATCAGATCGATCCTGAGGAAATGGAGTTGATCGATATAAGGTGGTGTATGGCGAGTGCAGTGAGAAGAGCGCAGCGATTCATGGAAATTACTGGAAGACAGTCTATTGGTGGACCTTCTACCAAGTTAGGTTTTGACAAGTCAAAAGTCACGTGCTTTAAATGTAAACAAAAAGGTCATTTTAAGCGTGAGTGCCGAAATGCTTACACTGATGATACGGCAAATCCTTTTCGAGAGGATTATTACAAAAGAGCAATTTATCATCAAAATAAAGCAGAACCTCCCAGGATGAAGCAGATAGAGGAGGCACCCAAAGAAAAATCCAAGGCACTTGCTGTTTTTCATGATGATGAAGGTTATGATTGGAGTGATATTTTGCCAGAGGAAGATGCAGTTGGATATGCCTTTACAGCAGCAAAGATTGTTCCTTTTAAAGATACTAGATCTGAAGAAGTGAAGTACGTCAACAGGAAGGCAACAGCTCAATTCATGAAAAGAAAAATTTATCGTACATACAAAGAAGCTAAACAGGCGAAAAGATGGGATCCTGATAGAGAATGTTATCTTGATTCTAATGGAAACATAGCTGTTGATCCAGATACTGTCGATGTTGAAGTTCTCACCAAACAACTTGCTGATGAAGAAGAAGCCAGGCAAATAATGTGGTGGGGAGGAGGAGAAGCTGATGAGAAAGAGAAAGAGAAAGAGAAAGAGAAAGAAAAAGAGCAGCAGCCAAAGAAAGTTGATGACGGGATTATTGATACGTCACAAGAGTTTACCGCAGAAAATTTGAAGAAGATGGCTGATAAAGTTTTCGCAGCAATAGAACTAGAGGTAGTTTCTGGTTCTGGAACTGAGTCCAAAAACAAGGTCAGTTCAAACGATACACATGAGTCAGGTAAGAAAGCTAAATCTGAGAACAACTGCAAAAATTGCATGAAAGAGTGCAAAGTTTGTAGTACAAATGCTTACCTCAGTGGTAAGAAGGTTGAAGAACTGACTAGTAGAGTCAGAAGTGTTGAAGATCAGATCTTAAACCGTGATAAATTGTTAAAAGCTTCAAATGACAAATTAAAAGAATTAACTGAGAAAATCGAAAACGATAAAAATGACGTAGAAAGAATTAGGAAAGAAAATGAAAAATTGATTCTTGAAAATCGTCAAATTTCAGAAAATTTTGAAAAACTAAAACGAACGGTAAAAGATTCTGATGAAAGAAATGGTAAAACAGACAAAGAAAATCTTCAGCTGACCGGTGTTCTTAGAGTGAAAGAAGAGTTAATCAATCAGCAACTGGATGAAATTGCTAAGTTGAAGCTTCAATTTCAAGAAGCTAAAATTGAAAATGAACGAATCCAGTTGAAACTGAACAGTTACAACTCTGCAAGTTTTGTTTTACAACATATTGTTCCCAAACCCATCGGGAAAAACAAAGCAGGCGAAGATGTATACTTTGATGGAACCGGGGTTGGGTTTCACCAGGTTCCACTACCAGTGTTAAACAATTTCTCAAAGAAGAAATCCGGGTTGGTAAATGATGAAGAAGAAAATGAAGTTAAGTTTCCAGAGTCAATTGATGATACATTCAATACATCATCCGATGAGGATAGTGTTCAATCAGAAATTGTTAAAAGCATAGCTGAAAATGTTTTGAAGTCTGAAAGTGACACTACTGAGAATGATGAATGCTTTTTGGATAGATACATTCCGAAACCAAAATCCAAAAACAACTTAAATGAAGAACCTACTATTGTCGTGTACAAGATGTCGGGATCGGATAAGTTGTATTCGGATTCTGAGTTTCCACTGGAGAATGTTAATGTTGCTAAATTGAAAAATGTGTTCAAATTGATTGAAATTAATTTGTCTGAAGTAGAAAGTTTAAATCAGACAAAGAGGCAAATGAATTTTGAAAAGGATAAAGCTTACTACAAGAAGCCTGTTTTTCCACCGCATTTTTATAACAACAATCAAAACAAATGGTTGGGTAGATATCAGGGTGGTAAGAATTATCAGAAAAAGAATGTTCAAAACAGAAAGTTTGCTGAGAAAAAGGTGTTTGTGAAAAGTTCAAGTTCAAGTTCACTTTCTGATGAAGAATCTAAAATTTTTTCAAAATCAAACAAAGAGTTCTTTGTGAAGAAGGCCTCACAGCCTCAGTCTGAAGGCACAAGTCGGGTAGTTGACACCCGAACATGCTTCAAATGCAATCAAGTTGGACATATTGCATGAAAGTGTACCAACTTGAAACCTAAGACTGAAGTTGTTGAGAATCAGAAAAACAAAATTGATGTAAAAGGCAAAGCTAAAATGGTTGTTGAGAAGAAAGTTTTGAAAAATAAAAACAACAAGATCAAAACTGAACCCGTAAAGAATGTGGTAACTAAAACTGACAAATTTTACAAACGGGTTGCTTCGCCTCAACAAGCATGGAAGCCAAAATCAGTTGAAAAGAAATCAAATTCTCCAAAACCAAAGTTTTCAGAGTCAGAAAAACAATCGTCTTCTACCACACTGGTAAAGATGAATGTTCCTTTGGATTACTATGAGAAATTTGAGACTCAAAAGTCTACTACTTCTGAAAAGAAGTATGTACCAAAGAAAGACCAATCAACTGATCAACCTTCTAAAAATGATTTCTTTTTATACAAAAAGGTTGAGATTGGATCTGAGGAGAGCTTAAAGATGAATGATAAAAATTTTCCACCACTTTACATTGCAAAAAGTCACCTAAATGTCAAGCTACCTGAGTCAAAAGAGGCTTGGGTGGCATCAACTTCTAACTAAGTGATTGTGATATGTGCAGGAGCTTCCAAGATCCGTTTCACGTTGGATTATGGATAGTGGAGCTTCTCGACACATGACGGGGAAGAAGACCCTACTGTATGATGTTAGAGGATTTAATGGAGGTTACGTGGGATTTGCAGGAAATCATGGTGGTCGAATAGTTGGTGAAGGAACTCTATCGAATGGAATTGTCACGTTTGAAAGAGTTAACTACATCGCCGAGCTTGAAAACAATCTTCTGAGCATATCTCAAATCTGTGATCGTATGTATACAACGCACTTTACAGACAAAGAATGTTTGATCTTGAAACCAGGATTTGTTGTTCCCGAAGAGTGGGTTATCATGAGAGCACCCAGAGTCAATGATCTGTACGTGTTGGACATGAGTGTAGCAACTACTACCATGGGTCAGGCTCATTGCTTTATGTCAAGAGCAACGGAAAAAGAATCACAGTTATGGCATCGAAAGATGGGTCATATTCACTTGCGAAAAATGAATCACCTGGTACATAACGACTTAGTAATTGGTGTTCATGTGAAAGGTTTTCATCTTGAGGGGGAGTGCATTAGCTGTGTCAAAGGCAAGCAAAAGAAGAAATCTCACCCTAGGAAGAAGGAAAACTCAATCTCGAGACCTTTAGAGAGACTCCATATGGATCTGTTTGGTCCAGTGAACGTGAAAAGCATAACTGGGGATCTCTATTGTCTAGTAGTTACAGATGATTATTCAATATTTTCATGGGTATTATTTTTGAAGTCAAAAGATGAGACGTTTGATCGCTTGATGACACTTTTCAAGAAGATAGAAAACTTGTACCAAACCCGCATCAGAAGATTACGTAGTGACAATGGTACTGAGTTCAAAAATTTCAAAATGGAAGAATATTGTGATGAAAGAGGTATATTGCATGAATTTAGCGCGCCTTACACTCCGCAGCAGAATGGAGTAGCTGAAAGAAAGAACAGGACGCTAATTGAAACGGCCATGATTCCAAACTACCTGTCAACTTTTGGGCAGAAGCAGTATCCGCCGCATGCTATACACTCAACCGGGTTCTCACAATGAAGAAATTCAACAAGACATGTTTTGAGCTGATCAATAATCGCAAACCGAACCTGAAGTATTTAGAACCGTTTGGGTCTCCCTGTACTGTTCTCGAGCCTTTTGGAAAGTTTGGTGCAAAGAGCATTGAAGGAATTTTTGTAGGATATTCAAGTCCTTTGAAACGAGTCTTTGTTCCAAGCTTGAAGCGGGTTATTGAGGCACATAATGTTGAATGTCAAGGCTACACAATGCCACCGCAAAATCCCGGTGATTCATGGCATTTTCACTATGACACTTTGTGGGATTCGTTTGACATGAAAGAAGAAGAAGAAGAAGAAGAAGAAGAAGAAGAAGAAGATTTCTTTGATGAGTTGGATATTCTAAGAGAGTATGAGTCATCACAGGAAAGGTTCCCAGCTGAGTATTCTAGACGTCAAAATCGAGCTTCTAATGATGATGAAGTCGGTCCAAGCAATGCTGGAGATCATGATGATATTCAACAAGATGAAGTTGCTCATGATAATCAGACGGAAGTCAATGATATTCAAGAATCTGATAATATGCCTGTATTTGATCATGGTGATTCAGATTCTGAGGGGGAGCAGATCCAGAGTTCAAGTCAAACAATTCCAGTCATTGAACAAGGTGCAAATCAGAATGTCACAAATTTGGAAGGCGAGGTAGATGTTCCAGGCAAGGTGATGCCAAGAACTCTTTCGTACCATCCAGAAGAATTGATCATTGGAGAATTACAATCAGGCGTTCGCACAAGACGTCAAATTGACCAAGGCCTTACATGTTTTTATTCTACAGTTGCTCCATTACAAACTGAGTTTTCACTTAGTTGTTTTATTTCGCAGATTGAACCGCGAACATACAAGGAAGCACTAACTGAAGATTCTTGGGTGAACGCGATGCAAGAGGAGCTGAGTCAGTTTGAGAAGTTAGGAGTGTGGAAGTTAGTAGATTTACCTGATGGTCACAGGAAGATAAACACCAAGTGGGTATTCAAGTGTAAGAGAGACGATAGAGGGGTTATTATTCGTAACAAAGCTCGACTCGTAGTCCAGGGTTTTAGTCAGCAGGAGGGTATAGATTTCACTGAAGTGTATGCTCCAGTTGCTAGACTTGAAGCGATCAGAATCTTTCTAGCATTTGCATCTTGGAAAAAATTTAAAGTTTATCAGCTAGATGTTAAATCGGCTTTTCTCTATGGGAAGGTAAAAGAGGAAGTTTATGTCGGACAGCCACCGGGCTTTACCGATCCAATTCACAAAGATAAGGTTTATTTGCTGGATAAAGCGTTGTATGGTTTACACCAGGCCCCGAGAGCTTGGTACGAGACATTGTCTCAACACCTGCTAGCCAACAGCTTCATCCGTGGAAAAGTGGATGCCACTCTCTTCACCAAGGAAGTCGACGGACATCTTCTGATAGTTCAGATATACGTGGACGACATCATATTTGGGTCAACAAATGAAAATCTGTGTAAAGATTTTGAAAGAGTTATGAAGCAGAAATTTGAAATGTCATCGATGGGTGAGATGAAATTCTTTTTGGGATTGCAGGTTGATCAACTGCCGAAGGGAATTTTCATACATCAGACGAAGTATGTTCATGATATCTTAGAGAAATTTGGGATGTCAGGTTCTACTCCAGCTTCCACCCCATTAGCGACGAATCATGGGATAAACCCTGATCTCACTGGAGAGAAGGTAGACGAAACGTTGTATCGTTCCATGATCGGATCCCTGATGTACTTGACAGCTTCAAGACCTGATATTATGTATCCAACCTGCCTCGCAGCAAGATTTCAGTCTAACCCAAGAGCTTCGCATATGGTGATTGTGAAACGGATATTACGCTACCTGAAAGGAACTCCATCATTGGGGTTGTGGTATCCAAAAGAAGGTGATTTTATGCTCGAAGGGTATTCCAATTCCGATTTCGGATGCTGCAAAGTTAACGCTAAATCAACAACAGTGGTGCCAGTTTTTTGGACCACGATTGGTCACCTGGCAATGCAAGAAGCAGACCTCTATAGCTTTATCCACATGTGAAGCTGAATATGTATCTGCTAGCAGTTGCTGTTCTCAGATCTTGTGGATCCAGCAACAGATGCGCGACTACGGTTTGCAATTTCTTAACACCCCTATTTTTGTTGATAATGAGGCGGCGATAAACATTACTAAAAATCCAGTACATCACGCTAAAACTAAACACATTGAAATTCGACATCACTTCATTCGCGATTGTTTCGAGAAGAAGTTGATACGAATTGAGAAAATCCACACTGACGAGCAAAAAGCTGATTTACATACCAAAGCGTTTGATAAAACTCGTTTTCAATACTTGTTAAAATTGAACGGTATGAAGCTTTTATCGGTGTTGGAGGAAATTCTTGGCGTTGATGAAGGAGACATTGTAGATGATGTTGAGAAGCAATCTGCAATGGTTTGTCGACTTTTTACTTGTTTTGGTATTTAGGGGGAGTATAGGAGGGTAATATTTTCAGAAAAATACAAAAACAATAAAAAATTTCAAAAATCCAAAAACATGAGATATTTTCAAAATCCAAAAACAATAGAAAACCAGAAAAGAGCTTGTGTAAAAAGGGAAAATGATAGTACATCGGCTTGACAGTTACGGTATGCTAAAGATATGTAAAGTTTAAAAGAGTTGAACAGTCTCGCTGATGATGTGCCGATAGGTTTTTACACATTTAGTAGGTTTGTTCGGGATATAAACCTAAATTCAAACTTGCTTATTTCGTGGGGAACACTACTTGGATATATAGGTAACCCCTGAAATTTCGTTTGAAGGGTCACTCTTTCTGAGATACTAGGTCTTTATACTCAGTGATATCTGGGGTATTATCCCGGGACTTCTGATTTTGCGGAAGCAATGGCCTAGTCCCCGTATAATACTTTACCGCTTGCTTGAAATATAGCACCGCCCTCAGCATAAAAAATGATGAAACATTGAAAAATGCAAATCATGTGCTGTTGTAAAAAAGATCCTCTAAAGGGGACCCACTAAAAGTCGAAGCTGTCATCTCTCTGCTGAACGGAAGTTCTGACCAGAGCTCTCACGGCCTTCGCAATTTAAACCCCTTACAGATATCATTTGTGGTATACTCACCTGTAAGACTGAATATTGGGATTTGGATACGGGAGTATATTCAAGAGGTGGGACACATGAATGAGTTTAACTTCTTAATTCACCCAATTCGTATCCTGGATAGATTGAAATTTGTGTGAGAATTTAAGTGGATCAGTATATCAACAATCTAAGCGAATTGTTTAATTCTGAGTATGTAATTAAAGCTTAACGGTACTTGTAGCTTGTCAGATAGCTGATATGATTCCCTAACATGCTCATAAAAAATATGTTTGTAAATAGTTTATTTTTATTGCATTTTATTTCTATATTTCATTTCTAGTTTAGAAACTTTATTAAAATCCAAAAATATTTTATATTTCTGCTTTATTTTTAACAAACCAAAGTGGAAAGCTGATCTTCAGATTCGCAAATTGAAGCAAATGCGGGAAGTTTCTGAGCTGGAAGATGAGTCGTGAGCTTATCATGTTAAACTTGAGAATTTGAAAAGTCAGAACAAGTTCATTAATTTGAAACTTGTAAATTTCAGAAAATTGTTTGAACTAATTTGTACAAAATGTCAGTGTGATTAATCTCAGGTCAACTAAGGTCATTAAGTTGGACTTGGTAGACAAATTGAGTAATCAGAGTCATTAATTTGGACCTGGATACTTAAGTGGATTTATAAATTCTGACAAAACCAACTAATGAAGTCGAATGGTAAGTTTAGAATTGAAACTGTTATTGTCATATATCTTATATTTAGGTAGAGATTGTGCAGGTAACAGGTATGAGTTTATGAAAGCAGCTAAGCAAAATCCCAGCTAACTGATAGGGGAAGTCTGAATGCTTAAAAGTCAGATACAGTTCCTGAATCTACATTCAAGGGGGAGATTGAAAGTTGTTAAAGATTCAGTTTCTGTGATTCATGCTAGCTGTTGATGGAAAAAGAGAAGATTTGAAGGATGCTTACAATGTCAAGACAATTTAAGGCAGAGAACGATAGATCAAGACTAAAGACTGAAGACTAGATGCCGAAGACTTCGTCAACATCCAAGGGGGAGTCTGTTGGTGCACTAATGTCTGTTAACTTCGTCTTTATAGAGTCTTGTATCTAGATAGGATTAATCAGTGCACAGCAGGTTAAAATCAGGTTTTATATGTGTTTGTATGTGTAATTTCGTTTGAAAGTGACATGGTCCAGTTCAAGCGAAATTAACATTGTAATTTCGTTTGAAATGGGTAGTGGCAGCTTCAAGCGAAATCACTAATTCCACTTGAAAGGGTCATGTCAGTTTCAAGCGGAATCACACACTCTATATATAGATGTGTTGCTGTGTCATTTGAAACGGAATTAGAACATTGTTTTTAGAGCCGAGGTGCTGCCGAATTGTTATTTGAATTGTAAAAGCTCTGGAAATCAATAAAAGAAGATAATTAGGAAGTATCAAGCTGTGTTTACATCGATATCATTGATTCCGCCTTTGATATTGATTCTGAACTCTTCAGATTGACTCGTTAGGGTCACACGACGATCCAACATGGGTAATGATTGGATCGCACAACTCGGATCACACAATCAAGGACGGATCGCACATCCTTGATTGTGGGTCGGGCACCAATTGGGCTGTACAAGGTACACTCACACATCAGTGTTGGGCTCGCACACCTTCATCAGCCCAATCACTTGAATCGCACACTAGGGCCTTATATGTGAACATGAATGTTACTGCTTAACATGCTAAATGTTGTTTAGTCAGTTGCCATGATACTGCGTGTATGCCATGATCCTTCTGTGTACGTGAACTGTTGGTTTATGTGTGAAACGTACGTGTGTTACTTGAACCTAGACCTGACCTGTATGATAACCATGATAGGACGTAGTTGACCCCAATTAGCTCAAGTGACCTTCTATTTATCTGCTGAGCTAATCTAAGGTGAGTTCACACTTTCTACAAGGCATGGGATTCCCGGTGGTTTGGGAATGGGTTAAGGAACTATAGTGAAACCTGCGTATCCTCCTTGGGTAGGTTATGTACCTCCATCCTCCATGGGATGGATGACAACATTAAAGCCTGCGTATTCTCCTTGGGTAGAATACGTACCCCCATCCTCCGTAGGAAGGATGACAACATATAACTTACTAGACAAAACTCTATCATGAAGTCCCTCATTTTTATATCGACTTAATCGTCGGGCCATTGGCAAACGGGTCATTAGTTAAATAGCGCTATTAGGTCTGACAACCTCACACCGAGACGTAGAGGACGGGAGTGGACTAATGTACTTGGGCACTTAGTCAATGATTATAGACATTGACGCGGGGCACATAAACATGACCAAAGTCAGTAGTCGATATGGTAACGGGTCTAGTGGTTTACAATCTGGGGTAGCCCCCACAGTTTATGGTTTGGGACACAGGGAACTGGTTAACACATGGTTTTCGAATTAACTTATGGTTTTTGGAACAAGCATTAAAATGGACAACCAACTGTGAACTCGCTCAACATTGTTGTTGATTCGTTGTTACATGCCTTGCAGGTCGTTAGGTACTTAGCAGGAGCTTGCATGGGAGGAGGAGTTGTGAAACATGGACCATTGGGTGTTCATGATAAACTTATGAACTTTAAAACTTATCTTTTGGTTTTGAACTTGTCACTTCCTCTGATAACTTAGACTTTGTTAAATTGTTTAGACACCAATTATATTGTTTGGTTTGGATTTTATTTATTTACCTATATTGTTCAATATGATTGGTGGTTGGATCCTGGTCAGTTACGCTCCCTGCGGTGATACTCCGCTTGTGGATTTTGGGGGTGTGACATCGGCGGGGGTGGCTTAGAACCTCGAGTGTTCATGATTCTCCTGGGTGGCATGTTTCTTCCAAAACACAACACAACAGGGTTAGGCATTTGTTTGATACCATCATACAAGATAGTAAAAAGATATATATATATATACATATATACACACAACCAAACAATCCACCAAACATATAAATCAATTCATACAAGCAACAAGCCTGCATAAACAGATAAATAATGATGTGTCACAAAGATAATCACCGAGTTTTTATATATCAGGACAACTTGTTACATAATTGTTTGTGAAGAAAACAAAAATGCATAAGGGTTACATCACCCAATAATACAAGTTTTAATACATAAAAGGCAAAATATCTTTCTTCACATTCGCGGTTCTTCGTCTTCAAGTTGTACCCAAAACTTGGTTTCAATCTTCATAAAAAATACTTCTCCAACAAAAGTACCTGAAATGAAAAACCTAGTGGGCAGGTGGTGAGGGTGGGGGCGTAGGAAGAACCAAGCTACAAAGATGAGCTACCTCATCCTCGAGCTCGTGGACTCGACGGATCAGAAAACTAACCTGCTGCTCTAGTGTAAGGAATCGAGCACCATGACCATCAACAGGTGCATGTACAGGTGGTGGAGATCCTGGTGGAGATGCTGGTGGGGGTGAAGACGGTGGTGGCGGTGTGACTGGTGGCGGAAAGTCCAGTGGCAGAGGTCGTTTAGCGTCGGCCTCGTTCTCCAGCTCATAGACTCTGCGGCAGAGGATCTCTACCTGAAGCTGGAGTGATAGCAGGAGATCATCTCTTGTGTAACCAGAGTGATGAGAAGGATGATACGGATCAGACAACAGCATAGTATATGGAGGGAATAATCGAGGTGACTGAAGACATAGACTCAACTCGAGTGGGGTATATGTGGGTGACCTGAGGGCTCTCCCCCATGAGTAGGAGGTGTGTGTGGAAAAGCTAAAGCATAACGGATGCTACGTGTCCAGCTAGAATGCTCCACTGGGACAGGTGGCCGTGAAGAGCTATCACTGGAAACATGAGTCGGAGTATGGGGGTGTATCAATATGAGTGGAAACATGAGTAGGAGTAGCTAGTGCAACAGACACAGCGTCATCATCATCATCAGTAGGGTAAGCTTCTAATCCAGCGGCTCAAAGGGTAGAGGAAGTCACTGACTCAAAGGAGTCGGGGTCAGACTCAAGATCAGAATCAGAAGATATATCGATAACAGAGATAACAGGGGATGCTACGTCTAGGATAGCGATGTCGAATACCTCTCTATCGCCAAGATCGTCGTCAGAGTGCTCCATCTCAAGCACGGGGACATCAACATCATCATCCAGATCAACGAAAGGCCAATCCTCAGCAAGGATTGCAGCAAGGGGAATAGCATGAATCGGAATAGGCCCAACAAGATGCTCACCATCGGGATGTCCAATGATAAGCTAGTCGTGGAGGGGTAAAGGTAAAGCTGGGACATCATCAATGAAAGGGATTTCATCACCAAAATCTGGTTGGGCGAAAGGCTGAAAATCGTCGAGGTCGTCGTCATCAGACATCATCTCCGGGTCGGTCTCAGAGTCAGACGTGAAGATCTCGGGGGCGTGTGCTACCTCATCATCGGAGACAATAGCCATAGGATCGTGCTCATCAGACAGACCGCTGCTCTCCGAAGATGACATGAGTACCTGTAACACAATATCCATGGTATATGTACATATATTATATATTACTACTTAATTCGATATATATAGTTACACACAAATAAGCAAGTAGTCCCTAGTTAAAGATAAGTGCTACCCCTATGCACCCTAAGTCTTGTAGTCTATTCTTGTGTGTGACCCAATCATGCGATCGTCTCCGCTTGATTTTTGAAAAACAAGTATATGTAGTGGATGTCGCGAAATGTTTTATGCAATGAAAAACTTTTTGCAAAATTTGTTTTCGTGAGAGGATCCTAGGGATTGTAGACTAGACTCGAGAAGGAATCCTGGTTCACTACAATCGAAGCTCTGATACCAATCTGTCACACCCCTTTCAAAGGCAGAAGCACGAGGTGTGATTCGAGTGGTTCTCATTGCATACAATAAGTAAACATTGCTACATGATATAAAACATACTTCATTTTGCCATTCAAGTTTAATCATCCAAAACACAGGAATTTGTTTAAAGTTTACATCATAAATAAAAGATAATTGTTTGAAACTTCACATCATGGTTTCAAAAACAAAGATCAAGGTTTTGTTTCCTGTATCACCACAGAAGGTGGGATATAGTAAAAACATCCACAAAAGATGGCAACGGAGACTAGACACTAAACATCTTGAAAAGGAGCCTACGAACTTCATCCACTAATTTCCTGAAATACATGTAAGTATAAAAATCGTCAACAAAAGTTGGTGTGAATTCATGCAGATTGTGTAAAATGTAACATTTGTAATTGTGGAAAAGCATGGTATGTAATTTGTAAAATATAAGTTTGCAAAATTTTAATGAAATGGAATGGAATCGAGATCGCTAATGTTTCGCGAGGACATTAACATATGTGACGACATAGGAAGCATCCAAACCTAGGCGACTTATAACATCATTTACCCTACGACTATGACCCAAGACACTCCATGACTATGTGTTGTCAAGAGAGTGAGGCTGCCCGGACCCGTTAGATCTAACCCTTGTTCTTTTGGTCTAAACTAGATTGATGGTGCCTTCGTATACCCTATTCGTGACGTGATCTATGTATGATTCCTTTGTTTAAACATACCAAATTGTACATGTATTTTCCCCAAGTTTAGAAAACAGTAAAACGTTTAAAAGTGGGGACATGAACTCACTGCTTTGCGTCTTGAGCGTCTAGCCACACCGGCTTCTGCTACTCGAGTGTCGTGACCTATAGACGTTCTAAGTATGTTAATCACCTAACTTGTAAACTTCTAACTTCTAAGTACAAGTTACTCTTTGGATTTAAGGTGTCTTATTTGTAGGTCACATTATGTTCAATATTGTATTTGTTATATATTTTTATCCCAAATATATATATATATAGGGTCGGGATTTAGAGAAAATGGTAGAAAGTGTGAGAACGGTGAGAACGCTTAACGATCGTCTGATCAAAACAATATATGGACTAGATTGGCGCGGTGGCATTTTCGTAAATAACATCAATTTTATTACGTGGACGCGCTACATTAAGGGTAAAAGCATCTTTTGACTACTCCAAACAAAACGCTATCTAATGAAAATAAAACGCCAAAACAAAAATCACACAGCATCTGCTAAAAACGCCATTAGATATAAAACGTCAAACTTAATTATAGTAAAATCCCGCCTAAAAAAACCGCCAAAAAAATCCTATATATACAACAACTCAGACCTTCAATTAAAAAACACAAAACAAAAACCCCAAACGCCATATTTAATATATATCATTCGACTGATAAACGCTAGAAAACCCAAACATCAAATATATTGCTCTCAATAAAGTGTAGATATATGGTATGGACAACATTGTCAGTTATCTTTCTTAACTGAGGATTAACAAAGTTATCCAACACCATGCAGCAACACTTTATTGATTTTAGCATGATCAAATTTACAGTTTTAAGATGGTTTATTTTCTGGCGTTCTTTTTCTCGGAAAAACGCCAAAAAAGATAACATTTTGGCTGAAAGGGTGTAAACTCAATAACATTTTGCTGCATGAGATGGACAAAAATTATAGAAAAAGAGGCTGATTTCAAACGAAAGTCGAAACAGCCAGTGAAGATGCTTCATAAGAAGAAGAGACTGGTGACAGTGAAGATTTGAAGATCAATATTTATTTTGTTTAATTTTCTTTTTCAGTTGATTGTTATTTAATAAAAAACGTCATATCTAATAAAAACGCCAAAAAGGCAAATGTCTTACACCGTTGGCATTTATCAAACCATCATAAAATTACTTTGGACAAGTATTATAAAAAAACTTTTTTTATGTATTCTTTTTTTTCCTTTTCAGTTGATTGTTGAATAATAAAAACGCCATATATAATAAAAACGCCAAAACAGCCAAAATGGTTGTTTAAACGATATCATCCCGTTAAACGCCACCAAAAACTCCCAACTATAATAAAATTAGTTTAAAAAGGTATTATAAAAAACGCAAAAAAAATAATAAATAAAAAATAAAAAACAAACTTGAAAATGAAACTAGAAAATAGTAACTTCAAATCAGAAAAACTGAAGATGGGGAAATTTATTATATTAGAATCTAAAACGCCAACCTTGAAAGATGGGACGTGTTACAGACTTCAGAGATAAAGCTTGTCAAAAACAATAATTACAAAACCGTAACTGAAAAGACAAATACTTTATTATAATAACGCACCGCCTAACTTAGGCGCCAAAAAGAGATCCTATAAAATGATACATCTCAGCAACTTCCATTTGATCAAACCAAAAAAAAACAAACGCCAATACTACTAAAATACCACTCACTGTAAAACGCCAAAAAAAAAATTTGTTAGGCGAGGCGAGTAACTTAGTAAGATTTTGCTACATGAGATGGACAAAAATTCAAGAAAAAAATACTAATGCCAGTCATATGGCATTTTGTATTTTTTTGTTCTTGAAGAAGGCTTGGATGAGGAGAAGAGATCAATGACACTGAAGAGTGGGATGATGATAAAGATGAAGATCAACATGAAGAAAAAAGCGAAAAACCCACCCACACGTCATAGATCTATGTCCCCAAATATCCACAAAAAAAGCAACTTCAACAGACGAGCAGACAAAATAATCAAACCGATGGGTTTGTTAAGTTTTACATAAAATGCCATATTTTGGTGTCAGTTCTTGTAGTATTAAAGAACAGAGAGACTGATGACAGTGAATATTGTGAAGAGAGATCTGATTAGGATTTTTAATTTATTTTCTTTGCTTGTATTTTTTTTACTGTGGCTGAAATATAATCCAACAATTGTAAAACGCCAAGATAACCCAAACGCCAAAATGTTTATAAAAAATAATAGAACAATGGGCCATCTTGTTTAAAACCCCTTGAAAAACGCCATTCATATAGATTTCCTGCCCCCTGGGTTCCAATGGCATACGATGTGAATAAACGCCATAAACGCCAAGATGTTGATACAATGAAACCATTAAAACGCCATTAATTATTGAATTTGGTTAATGCCAAAAATCTTAAAAACCAAAAATTAAAACAACATTGGGAAAAAGCGGAACCAGAAAAGCAGAAGATGAAAGGACAAAAAAGCCCCTCCGCCCTTTTCTAAGCGGCGGGACAAGTGTTGGGCCAGGAAGCGTTCTCACCGTTCTCACACATTTGAGCGTTTTCTCCAGATCCCGTTTCTATATATATATATATATATATATATATTTGTGTAAGTATGATTTGAAAATATTATTTGTTAAAAATAATGTATTTTTAACTTTTACCAAATATATGTCTCTTATATTAATTGTCAAAAATAAATATAACTAATTTGTTAAATAATATTTCCAATATTATTTTTAGGTGTAAGTATACCTAGAAAAGTATACTTGTATTTTAAATGTAAATACTTGTATATTTTGTATTAATTAACCAAAAATCAATTTCTTGATTTTATTACTTTCCGGAGTTTTTATTTCTTAAAAATAACAATACCTTTAAGGTTTATGGGTTATATGTATTTTGTCACACTTTTATAATTCTTCCATTACTTGTAGTAATTTTTGTATAAGCCCATAAATATATAATATTGTCCAATATGTCCAATACTTGTCCAAGTCCTTAACTTTTGTAGGAAATATATGTATATGGATATATATTTTACATTTGTCCATGTATCATTTTTATATGTAATTTTGTATACTTGTATCTGTGAAAACTGTGCCTACAGTTATCACTAACCAATCCCGAACAATTTCGTAAGCAATAAACCCTTGTGTTTTATTTATTGGATTGTGTAATTATATATGATATTTACACATATCAATCCTTGTTCAAATTCAAACCCTTAAACGCTTTCTAGAAAGTTATACGCAAACTGATGCATAAACGTAATCAGTTTAACGCGACAAACACTCTGGAACAGTGACATAAGCTTAACATACCTTAAATAATCTTTACATAACTTAGAAATAAGTTTTGAAGGGTTTGGTATGGCAAAAACAAGTTTATTCGATCACAGGGACTATTTGTGTCAAATTGCAAAAGTCTGATGTGTCGTACGGCGACGTACATTCTGGAACATGATCATAAGCTAAACATACCATAAATAACCTTAACATAGCTTAGAAATAAGCTTTGAGTGGTTCGGTATGCGAAAATGCGCTTATTTGATCACAGGCACTAAAAGTGTAAAAAACTGCGTAAGTTTGCATTTACGCTCATATCTTACGTTCTGACCACATTCGGACATCCAAAAAAATTTTGTAATCATTAAAATATTTTTATTTTAGTGATAGGAATGCAAAAATACCATTCGTCGCTTAATTTGAATCGTTTTCGCGTCCGTTCGAGTTTCGTCGTAATTAGCCGAATAACGTGACCGAACGACCAAACGAACCGACATCCGAGATATTTCCAAGCATGTTTCAAGTCCCCTATACTTTAACGTCCTTGTAGAGCCTTGAAATTGGCTTAACGGAGGTTAAACACGTCGAAAACAAGTTATAGTGTGTGCAGGGACTAAACCTGTCAAATCTGAAACTTCAACATGTGCGCTCGCGTCCCGCAACGGCCTGAGGGCCCTTCTGTCACAGCACGTAACCCTAGAATTTCGACAGCAGGTTGTTTTTCAATAACCAGCTTGTTTCTTGGGGGCTTCCATGCTATTTCCTTTTTTTTTGGGCACCAAGTTAACACCTCTCCAAGTAATGCAAGCTGGCCATAACACATGTAGGGTCAAGATTAAATGCTTGGGCATTACACAAACACATGTAATGATCTTACAACACTTCCAAAACTATAAATACCCCCTCCTTCACCTTATTCATTGCTCATCCATTCTTTTCTTCATCTTTTGGACTCTAAGTGGAGGCTACCCTCTTTGGAAGCCACCTACCTGAGTTCTTCTAGTTCAATCTTTCAGCCATTAGAGCCTTGTAAGTGTTCTTTCATGGCTTAGTTGTTATTTTCAGCTATTTAAAGCTGAAAGTCAAACAGTTTCACTAACAGTTTGACTTTCGGTTTTGACCATCAATTGGTCGAATCAAAGTTCAATTAAACTTTGCAACGTGATCGTAATCACGATGGTTATAATCCCTAGCGATTATACCTACTGATTACCACGTTGACTAGTCGTAGTGACGAGTCAAAGTTTCGGTCAAAATGCGTACTTATGCGCATTTTACGACGGAACTATTTTCGGGTATCAAAACACTTTGTTTTGATACCAAATCAGTTTTCTAACTTAGTTAAACATGTTTTAACATGTTTAACTCGTCACTACTAGTTTAGTGCTTGTTTAGGGTCGTAAGTCAAGCGGTCTCGACAACCGCTTAGACTTCCGAACCCGACCCATTTGGTCGATCATTAGGATCCGACCAACATATTTAGTGATCATAGTTGTATAGGGAATAACCTAATGAGGTTATACCTTATGATCACTTAGGTTGGTTAGTTATTCGTTAAGTCGTTTATATGCCCATTAAAAATGACCAAAATGCCCTTTTTGAGCATAAATTCATATTTTGCGTATGTGATCAAGTTTTTGACATCTAAACTGATTTAATAACATTTTTAAACATAATCGGGCATGTAAGACTTAACATATAACATAGATAACCATCCGACCTTAGATTTACGCAAACGACACGTTAAAGTAGCTTAAACTACCTTAACGGGTCGAAACGAGTCAAAAGCACTTAGGATAACTTTCTAATCAGAATGTTAGGCCTATTAAAGCATGCCATATGAGTTCCAATACTCATCTGATTTATAGAACCTCATTCTATTCTATCTCCCGATTTAGGATCCGATTAAGCAAACCATTTGAAAAATTACACTCATCTCCTCAAAAAGATTCCCCCCTGCATTTGTTAGCTCTCCAATTGCTTCTTCTGCTATTCGTATCTTCTTCATTTCATGAGTTTTTCTTTCCATTTAGGGTTTCATTGTCCTCAATTCACATTATTTCTTCTTAATCTGTACTGTAATTGATATCTGTAATGATATATTAGTGATCTTATATCACCTATAATCAAAATAAAGTATTATTATTTGGATACCTCCACCGGCGATTTTGATCTCTCAACAAACAAAGACATCACAGGTTTTTGTTATGTAACTGCTGGTTATATTTAGTGGTTCATAGCTACAGGTCTGAATCGGGGAAAAAATTGAAGCACTTCAATTTCACCTTCAGTGTCTTCATTTGGCTTAGCTTCTAATTCCATTCCAAACAAGTCAATCGAGGTAATAACTCTTTGTTTGTTTGTTTGATTAATTTCTTTGAAATTTGGGGGAAATTTTGGCTGCAATTGGTTGGAGCAAAAGGGGTACATTTTAGGGCTCTTGGGTGATTAATTCTTGTATAAGTTAAATTGGGATCTGCCGCAAGTGGCGCACTCATGACGTAGCTCTTTCTTGGTGGGGTGTCTGGGAGGGTGAGCAACTGTAGGTTGCTTTCCTCTCCTTCGTTTTTTGGGTGGGTTGATACCTGGCCTCCTCCTCACCTCGAGACGGAGGACTTGTTATCACTTCTCGGTTTTGATTGTTCCCAATGGGCTCTTCCAAGGATAAGAGCATGGTATCCAGTGCCTTTGAAGGGGATGTTGCCTCCACCTCGTCCAATGGAGTGTGGCTATGCTCCTTCAGGAACTTCCACGAGTGTAAAGACAGCAAGCCTGGGTCTTCTGGGTATAACAAATTGATCGCACATTTTCAGCAATTTCATTTTAAAGATGATCGTAAAGAATCTCTTCAAGATGCGCTTTCTAAGGATTTAGAATTATTTTCAAATGTTAGGGGAACCCTGCGAGTTTTTGGATATTGGTTGTGTGGGAGGTGCATGAAGACACACGCACTTAGTAGGGGGTGTCATCATCCTAATGGTGTTTTCACGTTCTCTAGAAAATCTGGGTCTGGTGAGGATTTTGTCGTGGGGATCCCAAGGCCCCAAGATCCTGTGATGGTTTTTGAGCTTAGGACCCCGCAGGGAGTGATGGGAGATTTCGCTCTCCTTGAACGTGTTTTCTCCCTTCCGGTTCGAACTGTTAAGAGCATCCCCCCAAGCTTTCGTTTGGCATTTACACAAGCTTTGATAGGTGCCATCCATAAAGTAGTAGCTTCCCCTTGGACTATTGAAAGTTGGATCAAACTCTTGCTCTTACCCCGTTGTACCCTTAAGGTGGTTAAGCCGTCTTCCAGGCAAGAGCGAAGGTCGGGTAATCGAAAGTCCTTGCAATGTGATAGTATTTTGCGGGCCTTAGCTATGTGGAAGGAGGGCTCTGGTTTTCGTCAATTCCCTCCTTTCCGATAGTGGAGAAGGGTTCGTGCTTGGGGGGGGCACAACGGGAGATAGCTGAGGAGGTTAGTCCCAACATCAAGCAATGTCTCAGGAAAGTGAGTGATGGCCACTTCACTGCTGCAGTTAAGGTGTTGTGTTCCAGTGGGGTTGCTCCCCGGGGGGAATCTACCATGAAAGCCCTTAACGACAAACATCCCTTCGCGCCACCCCCAAACCTCCCTTCAACCCCTCTTTCCTAACCTGCGTTATCCGTGGATGGAGACTGCATCCACAGGTGTGTGAAATCTTTCCCCAAAGGGACATCTTGTGGGCGAGATGGCCTCCGGGCCCAACACCTGTTGGACGCTCTTAGTGGCGAGGGATCGGCGACTGCCTCTGGACTGCTTACTGCCATCACTGAAGTGCTAAACCTTTGGCTAGGGGGTTATGTCCTAAGGTGCTCGCAGATTTTGTTGCTTCGGCGCCCCTAACCCCTTTGTTGAAGCCTAATAATGGAATTCGCCCCATTGCTGTGGGGGCAATTTGGAGAAGATTAGTCTCCAAAGTAGCTATGAAGAAAGTTGGGAAAGAAGCTGTTAAGTACATGGGGGACTACCAATTTGGGGTGGGGGTCCCCAATGGGGCGGAGGCGGTGTTGCACAGCGCTAACAGGTTCCTTAATTCTTTTCATTCAGATGGCTCACTGGCCATGCTTACGGTTGATTTTTCCAACGCTTTCAACTTAGTTGACCGTTCGGTTTTGCTTCGCGAGGTCCATCTTCATTGCCCCTCCATATTCCCGTGGGTTCAATTTCTGTATGCTCAGCCTGCTAGGCTATACGTGGGGAATGACCGCATCGGGGCATTCACGGGGGTGCAGCAAGGGGATCCCTTGGGACCTTTGCTTTTTGCTCTAGCCTTACATCCCTTAGTGCTTTAGGTGAAGGAAAACTGTAAACTCCCCTTCCATGCTTGGTACTTGGATAACGGGACGATTATCAGGGACGCTGTTCAGGTTGCTAAAGCTCTCGACATCATCGGTTCGGAGGGTCCAGCCTTGGGGCTACGGCTTAATATTAGAAAAACTGAATTATTTTGGCCGACATGCAACGGGGTGAAGATCCGGCCAGGGCTTTTCAACAGTGAGATTGGGCGGAGAGAGGTGTCAAACTGCTAGGAGGGGCAGTGAGCCATGATGCCTGTTTTATTAGTGGTCTAGCGGCTAAGAGGGCAACGCGTGCTATTGACATTATGGGACACCTTCCCTTGTTGCGGGATGCTCAAAGCGAACTTCTCTTGCTTAGATCTTGTATGGGGGTTGCAAAGTTGTTATTTGGTTTGCGAACTTGCCAGCCCCCCTTTGTGGATGATGTTGTTTCATGTTTTGATACAGGTCTTCGGGAGGCAATAGAAGACATTGTCGTATGTGGGGGTCCTTTTTTTGGTGAACTACAGTGGCGGATCGCGACCTTGCCAATGCGGCTTGGTGGGTTGGGCCTTCTCTCGGCCCGGGATGTGGCTACCTATGCCTTTGTGGCTTCCAGGTCTCAATCTTGGGAGTTGCAGGACCACATCTTACGTAATAGCGGGGTTGCTAACACTGATCTGGATTATGCCAACGCCTTGGAACGCTTGCACGAGTCTCTACCTGATTTTAATCTCGGCGGTTTCTCTAACAAGGACACTGCCCCCAAAAAGCCACAGAAAACTTTGGCGAATGCCCTTTGTTGTCGAATGCACAAACTTTGGGAGAAGAATTTCATTTGTCCCCCTACCAGAAAGCCGTCATTGAATGCCTACAGAGGCCTCACGCTCAGGATTTCTTAACTGTTATTCCTATTGAAGGTTTGGGTCAACGTTTGTCGGCGGTGGATTACCGGTCAATCCTTAAGTACCAACTGATGATCCCCATGTTCCCGAATGATGAAACTTGCCCAGTCTGCCGTAAAGCATGCCTGGATAAATACGGGGAGCATGCATTACACTGTAGAGAGTTGCCGGGGTTTAAGTATCGCCATGACTTTGTTCGAGACGCGTTAATGGATATTCTCAGACGAGCAGGGATCTCGGCAAAGAAAGAGGCACCGGTTAATTTTCTTACAGACCCGTCGGAGGGGAGATCCACCCTACGCCCGGCGGACGTGCTAGTTTTTAGTTGGGAGGGTGGGAAACATGCTTGTGTCGATCTCACAGGTGTTTCCCCCCTAGCCGGGTTTCGGGAAAATGGGTTTGTGGCGGGGCAAGCGGTACTGAAAGCATAGTCGAAGAAGGTGGAAAAGCATGTGAAAGCTTGTGAGGATAATCAGCATGCCTTTGTCCCCCTGGCGTTTGACACGTTCGGCTCCTTGGCACCGGAGGCAGTTCGGTTCTTGTCTAGAGTTCAACGTGTGGTCCACAGCAACTTTTCGACCCCTCAGGGCGAGGCTTTGTTTTTAGTAGATTAGGGTTTTCTATTCAGAAAGGGATAGCAGCGCAGTTTGTTGCTCGTCTACCTGCTATCCTTATGTAATTTGCCCTGATGATTGAAATGAAATATCATGATTGTTTCTTTAAAATTATTAACGTAGTTACCTATATTAGGTGCCATTTGATTCCGTGATCCTTGAAGCTTTATTTAGTCTTAATTCCAAGACCAATAAGCAATCCCAACTGAGTACATAGTCCCCTCTTTTACTATTTTTCAAATATTTTGGGGTGATACACATGTGCCTACTTGTTACTTTCATGCTTTCATGACATATACTTGCTATGTTCATCTAGTACATATATAGTACATGATTTCAATTGCCATTTGCTATGTATGTTGACTGAGCATGCTAGCACATTGATTTCATACATTACATTTCTGTTGCATATGTTTACTCAGCATATGGGCACAATTGATTTCAAGGATCCATTTTGCTTTATATGTCGACTTAACATATCTAGCACCTTGATTTCATGAACATTTCTACTTTGTATATTTACTTAGCATACGTTGTACATGGTTTTCACATGACATGCTTACATTGGTTATGACATTTGGTATGTTTAACGGGACAAGAATACATTCATTAACATTATTATGCCGACCGGTAGTATGTATGGTTTACCATTGGTTTGTTAACCTAGTTCCCGCTTCCTAGTTTGTTTGGAAGTATCCATTGGGGAGTGACAGAACCCGATGAACATTGATAAACCTTTGTCTTTATAAGGGTTTATCCGACAAATGACAAGGCTTGAATGTATTCGTTAACAAACCATATAAATGTTCATATCGATAAAAGCGTTGGTTTTGCAAAACATAACTTTTGATAAACTTAGGTTTATTCAAAGACATTGTTTTGTACATTATTCCTATGGTTTGAGTAAATACTCTTTATTCACCATACATGACATTGGGTTACACATTGACATTATACATATGGTTTGAGTGAATACTTTTTACTTGCCATACAAGACATTTGATTATACAAGACATGGTTTACACTTGACATTGAACATTGTTTACACATAACATTTCGACATTTGTTTAAATAAGACATTTTTTGTGGTTATTTAGTAAGTGATTTAAATAACGAGGCGTGTGTAATATGATAAAAGCATGGTGGATACGCCGCTGGTACTTCCTATATATAAGTGCTTTTATGATATTACATAACATAGCGTTATTTAAACCACTACGACAAAGACAGAAACATGATACATTTTATACAGTGACATGACACATTTTTCATAAGGCATTGTTTTACATATAACATATTTTGAACAAGAGTACGATATTTTTTATACAAAGACATGACACATTTTGTACAAATACATGATATCTTTTTACAAAAGACATCATTTGGTTATTTATTTAACCATGCATTATTTCTTTTAAATCATTTGATTTTCACATCGATTTTCATATGATTTTACAAAAGAAAACATTTTTACAAAGGTTCATGGCTACTTTTGAGTTAAACATTTCTTTTAACAAAATCAAGGCCATGAATCCTCAACAACAAAACCTATGTTACTCACATGCATGTTTATGCTGACGTACCTATTTTCACATGTGTTTAAGGTGTTTACGTTTGACTATGAGCATGCTTCACATAGGGCGGACTTGGGCCTTAGTGACTTTAAAACATACAAGACAATTGTTGTGCAATAAACAATGTAAACTGTTAAACTCAATAAAACAAAACTTTATGAGCCATGCGTTATGAAACAATTTGTAACGTGACTCCCCAATGTTTTTCGCCGCGTGTTGTTGTATATTACGCGATTGGAGTGTTGCAGTATCATTGTGTAATTCTTAAGTATTTGTATGTGTATTTTTTGTAGTATACTCCTTAGGAGTATTTAATGTATTTTTCAAGTTCCTAACATACTAATACATATAATACACATAATATACACTTAGCACATAATCTTGTGACCACTAAATATATAATTTTTCCCTAAAAATATACACACTTAATATTGTTTTTTATACTTGAAGAAATCCTTATTTCTTACTCGTAATTTTTGTATAAAAATTGGGAAACCTTTGTAAATATTTTTAGGTGAATTTTTGGGGAATAAGTTTCACCAAAACTGACGTCTGTCGACTACGTCTTATATCGAATCTCAGTCTCGTTGCGGATTTGAAAGAGGATGATGTCATCATCTTTGATGATGACATCATAATGATGAAGTCATCATTGCATCATTACAATGAGACAAAAGCATTTATGATTATGTAATTTTGATTTCGTTCCAAGTTTGCATGTGTAGGTGATTTCGCTCATGTGTCAACAACAGGTTTCGCTTATATGGTTGTTGTGAGATTTCGCTTATATGTCATGTTCATATAAGCGAAATATGTTGGCCTATATATAGCATGTAAGAGCGAAACCACACAGATAGATAGAATATAGTTCTAGGTGATTGTCTTCCGGTGAGCCACGAAGTGCTGCCGAAGTGTTGTCAGGTCTATAATTGATTGTATATCAATAAAAACAACAGTTAAAGGTGAATACTTGCTGAATTACACCGAAACACTTGTTTCCGCCTCTTGTTTTGGTGAAAAACTCTTCTAACCGACTCGTTCGGATCCGAAATCGATCCTACAATTGGTATCAGAGCCAGTGAAGAAGAGTTCTATACAATTCAGCCGATAATTCTGTTTCTACACCATTCTTTTTTCGAAAATCAAAACTTTTTACGGTCAGAATCGCTTTAAATTCACACAGTGTACTCGTAATCATGTTTTAGTAAATCCTTAAAAGTTTCAGAGTTAAAATCGAATTAAAAACTTGAATTTTGAGGGTTTCGCTCCAAGTGACTCGTGCAAAAAGTGACGTCATCAGTTAGTTTCGCTCATACAGACACTTTGGTATTTCGCTCTTGTGACACTCAAGGTTTCGCTTTTGTGAACATAAGGTTTCGCTCTTGTGTCATCAAATCAGAGGTTTCGCTTATTCGGTCATCGTGATTCCGCTCTTGAATACATCGTGATTCCGCTCATAAGTACATTGTGATTCCGCTCTTAGTGAAGTTCTGATTTCGCTCCAGGATAGTTGTTGAAATAATTGTGTCGGTCATTGAACAGGGTTATCACGTGAATATTTGTCAGTAAATTGGAAACAACAATCTGCATGTGATATAGTAATTCATCGATGCATGTGAAAGAGTCAGTTGTTTTTAGTCAAAGTTTGCATGTGATAAATCTGCATGTTCTAGATATAAGTGATGTCGGTTCATTAAATAAAAAATAGACAAGTGTGTGAACATCTGAAAATTGCATGTGATCATTAAATGTGGTGTTGACAGATTTAGTGTGTCAGTTGGTCTCGATTGCATCGGTTGGATTAAGTAAATCAAAGTTGTACATGTGAGTTTGTGTCAGAAAGAGTTAATAAGATTCATGTGATTGTCATCGAGTAGTGAGGAGGTCAAATTAAAGTCATTGCATGTGATATTGGTTTGGCATCACAATCAAAAGTCTTTTTAAAATTCCAAGATAGCATGTGATCTGATTAAGGTTTTGTCAGCTAAGTGGGTTTGTCATCAGCCTATGTGAACAACATTTCTCGGCTTAATTGTATTACTTGTGTCAGTTCACGTGATCAGTAGTAGCTTGGCTCAATCATTGTTTTTGAATCTTAAAAATTTGCATGTGATTATATGTGATAAAGCAGAAATTGTTGGTCAAAGTCTACTTGAAGATCAGATCGAGACAAAGCGGTCCAACCAAATTGATTTGTTACTTGATATGTGTTAAGTGTTTGCAGCCCATGTCAATAGTTCGCCCATGTGATTTATTATTTACGGCAAATTGAAAGCCCAATTTAACGGCCCAATTTAGTTCATTTAGTGTTATACATTTCATACAAAGGTCAAGTTTACGAGAGTTTCGGTTGTCAAGTCCATTTCACCGGCCCATGTGACTTGGATTAGTGTCAGATACACAAAGTTGGTTTCGGTTCATTCACTCAGTTTGCACGATTTGGAGTTTAGTCAGTCTGCGTGTTTTCGACTGTTGGGTTTCAAGCTTCAATTACACACAAAACAAACTCACGAACAGGAAACTTATGTTACTGCTTGAATACCCACACTTTATTCATTCTCAAAGTTTAATATATATACAACTCATGCAAACGTAAATAAAGGAAAACCTAACCAACTATGACCACTTCTCCATTACTTGACTCAACTAACAAACAGTAACCCATGTTCTATTTAAAACAATAAAAACATGTGACTAATTAACTAAAATTATCCAACCCATTTGACCTACGAAGCTCCATTTTCGACCCGTATCCATGACCCGAACCGGAAACGTCAAGATTAATCCTACACTCTCCCCCTTAATCTTGACCCGTTTCTTCATTCTTTCTTGCTCGATCACTTGCGTCATGCTAAACGGACCGCACAGATCCAGTTTCTTGCTTAAACTTGCTTCATGCTTTAATCGGTTCACGAAGATCCGACTTGAGGCCACTCTTGCTCGCTTGAACTTGCTTCTTTTAAGTTTCTCTTGCTATTCTTCCCACCTTTTTGTTCTCTTTCCTCGTACAGTTCTTCACCACCAAAACAACCAAAAACTCTTGCATTCATGCATCATACAGTTGTATAGTACAAGTAAGATTTAAGACTCCATCTTTGACTTTTCAAACAAATTAGTCACCCTTGAAACTCTTTCTTCTTCTAGGTTAAGAACCATATACCAACACCTTTTTTCTTTATCTTCTTGAGGAGTTCCTCTTATTTTCCTTGTATGTATCAGCCGATACCACCCAAGAGACTTCTTTCTCTCACGCTTTTAGATTCACAAAGAATCACCACCATGAATCACTCAGATTCTTCTCCCTTTTTTTTCACGCAGAACACATTATAAGCCTTCTTCTCTTGGCTTTTTGTTCACCCAGAACGCGTCACACGGTTCACAAAGAACGCTTTATCAGTCGATTCAACACAGAATCATGCACAATCACATATCGTCATCTCCCATTGCATGCCACTCACACAGAGTTTTTTTTCGATCACACAACGTCGGTTCTTTCTCTAAACCGCACCACCGGGTTTTCTTCTCTTGATCACAAAGATCTCCTTTCTCACGGCTGCAACACACAGAGTAGGTATGTTTTGATCATACAAATCTCGCTAATCTAGGCTCACATAGAACAATCTTGATCACGCAGATCATCTTTTTCGTTTTCCTCGTCTTCTACCGGCTCACTAAGAACCGATTGGTTCACTCAGAACTCTTCTTCATACGGCTTACAAAGAACCCTTCTTCGATCACTAAGATCGACTTCCTCATTGTCTCCACCCGGCTCACTCAGAACCGTATTCAATTCACTAAGAACTCTCCTTTTCAAGTCTCGATTTCTTCTCTACTTGGCTCACTTAGAACCATGTTCGGTTCACACAGAACCTCCGCTACTGTCTCAAAACTCAACACTCTTCTGTGAATTCATTCTCTCTTCTCATTCTTGCAGTTTAGAGGGCTGCTCCCTTCTTCTCCGAAAACCGACTCTCAAACCTGCCCACTTTCTTAACCTCACTAATCCCACGGTACGAGCCTATAGCTCTGATACCAATTGTTGGGTTTCAAGCTTCAATTACACACAAAACAAACTCACAAACAGGAAACTTATGTTACTGCTTGAATACCCACACTTTATTCATTCTCAAAGTTTAATATATATACAACTCATGCAAACGTAAATAAAGGAAAACCTAACCAACTATGACCACTTCTCCATTACTTGACTCAACTAACAAACAGTAACCCATGTTCTATTTAAAACAATAAAAACATGTGACTAATTAACTAAAATTATCCAACCCATTTGACCTACGAAGCTCCATTTTCGACCCGTATCCATGACCCGAACCGGAAACGTCAAGATTAATCCTACATCGACACGAGACCACAAATCTTCGACACGAGTCTTCAATTGATTTCATCAACACATTTTTACTTGTTCAGTTCGTTTAAACTGATAGTTTGTTTGTTTGTCAGGTATTTTACAAGGTGGTATAACTCATTTGAAAATCCGAATCATGGATAACGAGTTTTACAATGCGTTTGCTACTCCGACTACTCCAGGTTCTATTGCTCAGAATATGAACTTGGAAAATGAAACCGGGACATCATAGAAACCACCAAAGCTCTTGGATATTGATGATTACAATGTGTGGTCCGAACGGTTTGGAAATTGGGTTGAAGCTTATCATTTGGATGCGTGGGAACACACTGAGGAACCATATGTTAGACCCACAACAAATAATGTGCAATTAACAATTCGAGAAATGAGTACGGAAGATAAAAAGAAATATCGAGATGAGAAATTGATGGTGAGTCTGCTTCAGCAAGCGATAAAAGAAGATATTTTGATACTACTTCAACATGATGGAACTGCTTATTCAATCTGGACAGAATTGGAAGCAAAATTTGTTGGAAGTGATGATATGCTCAAAAACAAAATGTCGCTCATGAAGAAAGAATTCGATTTATTCCGTGGTTTGAAATCTGAAAACACCAAGCAAATAATTGATAGATATTGTAACTTGGTGAGAAATATGACAAAACTTGGTATTAAAAAAGATACTGATGAATTGATTGAAAAACTTGCAGATGCGCTACCTCATGAAACTTGGGGAACGTTTCTGATGATGCTGAGATCCAACAGAAAAGATTATAAAAACATGACACTGGGAGACTTCATCAAACATTTGGAAGCTCAAGAGATGGAGCAGAGAAAGATTACCAGGATGAAGAATTATGATGGAGAACAAGATATCATCTTGTATTACAAAGGTGGTGTCAACGAAAAGTCAAATTTTTCTCCAAAAGTCGAAACTGCTTACAGTGTTAAAGATTCTTCAGAAAAGAAATCATCCCAGGGATCAAGCAGCACAAGATTTTCATCATTTGATCCAAACATTTCTGCAACAAAGAATGGAAGAAAACTTCAGTGTAACATTGTATTAAATCTTGAAAATGATCAAGATTATTCTGAAGAAGTTGCTAAAAATCAAATGTCTTTGTTGGGAATGGTGTTGGAATCCTATAGTAGTTTTGTGGCCGGAAAGATCGGTAATCCAATGCTCACGAAAGAGGATTACGATCAAATCGATGCTGAGGAAATGGAATTGATGGATATTAAATGGTGCATGGCCAGTGTAATGAGAAGATCTGAGAAGTTTAAACAAATTACGGGAAGAGATGATTTCCGTGATGCAAATGTTTCAACTTTAGGCTTTGATAAATCTAAAGTTACATGTTTTCGTTGCAGGGAAAAGGGGCATTTCAAGAGAGAGTGCAAAAATCGTGAAGCTAGTGGAGCCCAAAATCCTTTTGGAAACAACGATTATAACAAAAAGGCGATTTATCATCAAGTCACACCACCAGCACCGCATCAGGCACAAACTGCACACGGGAGAGATGTGATTGAAGGGTCAAAAAGAGCATGTCTAGTTAATCAGGGCAAGTATGATAATTTTACCTGGGATAAATATCTTCCAACAAACAGCAAAGTGTGTTTGGCAGAACACGATGATGAAAAGTTAGCTGAAGGATTCAATTGGAATGATTTTTGCTTAGATCAAGAACTTAAGGCCAAAGAGTTGTCCAAAGACACTTCATATGCTAAAGCTTTCATTGCAAATGCCTACGATTTGAAATGTGATGAAAAGTGCAGAAAAGTAATGGAAGCTGCTGAAGCAAGACGGAGAAAGCTTGAAGAAGAGGAAGAAGAGGAAGAGAGATTAAAAGCTGAAGCTAAAGCTGAGAAAAAGAGAAGAGCTGAATTTTTACAATCAAACAGAACAGTCAAAGAGGTTCCTGAATTTGAAGTCAAAGTTGATGCAGAACCTGTTAAAGTTCCTGAAAAGTGCATGAACTGTGATTCTTTAATCAAGCAGAACAATGAGTTGTTGCATAACATAAACAGATTGAAAGAATCCTATGATACAATGAACAGAGAAATCAACAAGTATACTGATTCAAACGGTGAACAAGTTGTGGCAATGAATACGCTGAAGAAAGCATACCTGAGACAGCTGGATGATGTCAACTTTCACATAAAGAAATGTGTTGATTTGGAGTTGAAGTTGGCAACACAAAAGATAGAAACTGAGAGAGTCAACAAGCTATTAGAAAGTTACTCATGTTCTACTTTTGTTGTTGACAGGATTTATCCGGTTGTGGAGAATTTGAAGACTTTTGAAGAACTAAAGACTTCAGAAGAAAAGAAATCTGTGACAAAAGATGAAGATAAATTGAAGACTTCTGGTAAGAAACCAAGTGTGGTCTACACTAGATGTCCGCCCCCGGTCGAAAAAGGGTTTTTTCCTCGAAATCCAAATTCTGAAAGAGTCGATAAGGCAATAAACTTACAATGGGAGTCTGGGCCGTCTATATAACTTGCCAGAAAATATTGATGTCACGTACACGTCGTCCGACACTGATCATGAGTCAAAGTTGATAAAAAGTGTGGTTGATCAAGTGTTAGATAAAGATGATTGTGAGGAGTCAAAACCGGAGTCCAAATCCAAGTCAAAATTTGAGTCCGATGCGTCAAAGTCAACAGTCAAAAAGGACAAACGGGTTTATGATAAAGAGTTTTTTATTTCAAAATCTAATTTGAATGATGAATCATTCAAAGTGGCATATACTTTGAAAGGTTCTGATAAATTATATTCTGTTGAAGCTTTTCCAATAAGAAGTGTAAGACTTGAAATGATTCAAAAGGTTTTCAAAATTACAGAAATTAATATTTCTGAAATAAAAGATTTAAATCTTATCGGAAAACCTAAACAATACACTTCAAGAGATCAACAAAGAATTAACAAGAAAATGGGTTACAATTGTGGTTATAGTTTTCACAAGAAACCAAACCATAACTGTAATTTCAAAAAGAAAGGATTAGGATTTAATCAACCAAAAAATTATAAAAATGAAAAATTTTATAAACCAAAAACTATGTTTGTTTCAGGAAATTCTTTAGATGATGAAAAAGAACAAGCTTTCAGAAAATAGACGAATCGGGAATTCCTTGCCAAGAAGCAAGAAGAGTTGAAGAAGAATGCTGTTCCGAAGAAGATAGAAACCAGAACCTGTTTTCAGTGCAAGATTGCTGGTCATGTTGCTAGGAATTGTCCGAAAACATTCAAACCAAAACAGGAAGTATCTAGTAAATTCAAAGAGAAAGTTGTGGAGAAAACTGAACTTACAACCAAACCATTTACTGGCTTTGAAAATTCAACCTTTGAGATTGGTGAATGTTCAAAGAATGTGGTTAAAAGAAAAGAAAATTTGAAAAATCAAAAATGGGTTGTTAAGGGTTCAGGAAACAGTTCTGGTGATGAATCTGATTTCATAAAATCAGAGGAGCCACGTGTTGAGAAAAAGGTTGAAAAATCAGTTCCAACTATGAACGATGAAAATTTTCCACCTTTGAGTGCTGAAAATTTTATGAAGAAAGTTGGAAAAGTTGAAATTTCAAATCAGTTTTATTCTGATAAGAAGAAATTTGATGTTGATAAGGCTTTCAACGGAACTGTGAAACACATTTTTGGCAAAATGGTCAATGGTAAGGCCAAAAGTGTCAGAGAATTTTATGCTTCTAAAAGACGTGTTCACATGTCTGTTGAAAGAAAAGATGGAGAAGAAGATGTTGTTACACCCAAGGAAGGTCAGGCTTGGGTGGATATATTTTTCAAACAGTAAAAACCTGACTTGCCGGAGATCCCAAGTTGGTAATCGTGGATCATGAATCGGCATCATTTTTATCATGTTTGTATAATGTGTTTTTGAAAAGCAGGACTTGCCGGAGATCCCAAGTTGGTAATCGTGGATCATGAATCGGCATCCTTATTATTTTGTGTTTGAGTAGTTTTGCAGGAATTGCCGGAACTCCCAGGTTGGTAAGTGAGGAGTAGGAATCGGCACTTTGAGAATTCAACCAACAGATGATGATTGGTTGAAAATGTTTGATTGGATTGATCTTACAAGTGGTAAATCAGGGACATTAAGTTGTATCTGATTTTCTACAAGTGGTTGAAAAACAAAATGATGAGTTTATCCCCTAATCTACTAATGGTTTACAAAATCAACACAACTTATTTTCCGGAAAAACCATTTGATTAAAACAAACTTAAGTGTTTTAAAATCAATGGGAAAATAGTTTGTTGTGAGGGGGAGTTCTGATTGTTTATGCCAAGTGGATGGCGAATTGAGGCAATTCGATATCAGTTGTCACATTTCTTGTACAGTTTGTTTTCAAATTTCCTAAAATGTGTTTGCATTTTAGGGGGAGTAAGAAATTTTAGAAAATCCAAAAACATTAGAAAATTTGAAAAAGTCAAAAACATGATAAAATGAAAAATGAGTTTTTGTTGCATAAAAGAGGAAATGATAGTACATCAGTGGACTATCAGAACATGCTAAAGAATTGGAAAGTTAAAAAGTGATAAACGGTCTCACTGATGATATGCCAGTATATTTTTACACACTTAGTAGATTGTGACGAGATATAAACCTAAAATTTCAAACTTGCTTATATCGTGGGTAACATCTCTCGGAAATATGGGTAACCCCCGAAATCTTGTTTGAAAGGTCCCTTTTTCTGAGCTACTAGGTCTTTATACTCAGTGATATCTGGGGTATTATCCCGGGACTTCTGATTTTGCGGAAGCAATGGCCTAGTCCCCGGAGAATACTTTCTGCTTGCTTGAAACATAGCGCCGCCCTCAGCAAATTGATGAAACAATAAAATTGATAGTCATTGCTGTTGTAATCAAACGATCCTCTAAAGGGGACACACCAAAAGTCGAAGCCGTCATCTCTCTGCGTATCGAAAGATCGACCTGAGCTCTCACGGCCCTCGCAATTTAACCCCTTACAGATATCAGCTGTGGTATACTCACCTGTAAGACTGAATATTGGGATCTGGATACGGGAGTATATTCTGAGGTGGGACACGCGATTGAGTTTAAGTTCTTAATACATTAATCTCATATCTCGAAGCAGTTGAACTTTGTGTGAAAATTTAAGTGGACAAATATACTGACAATCTAAGTGAATCGTTTAGAACTTAAAATGAAATCAAGCTTAATGGTGTTAGTGATTTGTCTCATACACTGATATGATCCTCTTGCACGAACTCACAAAAATATTGTTTGTAAATTTTTCATTTCTGCATTTTTTGATTCTACAAGTGATGTTAGTTACTTTCTTTCTGAAAATCCAAAAAGATTTTTAGTGTGTTTTAGCATAAATTTTGAAAAATTTAAAAAGATTTTCGACAACTGGTGTTGAAGAACTGATTTTCAAAATTCCGAGTGCTAAACATGATGAACAAATGGTTTGGGTGAAAGTGTTTGAAGATTGTTGAAATGAAATGAGAAAAGTTTTGCAATATAAACGTTATTCCTGCAAGTGGTAAGTTAGATTTGAAAATCTTATCCACAAATGGCTATCAGAAAATTTATTTTTGGGTAGAGTTTATGCAGGTTGGCCAGGTTTCGATCCAGAGCAGGATGAAAACCAGGTTATGATTTTGTGAATTCCAGACTACGATCCCAGCAGATTGAGAGGGGGAGTCTGAAGACACCATGATATTCAACATCTGAGAGAGAGGAGTTTGTTGAAGATAAAGATAGAGAATGAGGATTCTTGCAATGACAAATACTTCAGATGAAGATCGAAGACAGATAAAGATTGTAGGTTGACAATTAAAGACTCGACACTGAAGACTCCGTCAACATCCGAGGGGGAGTTTGTTGGTGCACTACGTCTGTCGACTATGTCTTATATCGAATCTCAGTCTCGTTGCGGATCTGAAAGAGGATGATGTCATCATCTTTGATGATGACATCATAATGATGAAGTCATCATTTCATCATTACAATGAGACAAAAGCATTTATGATTATGTAATTTTGATTTCGTTCCAAGTTTGCATGTGTAGGTGATTTCGCTCATGTGTCAACAACAGGTTTCGCTTATATGGTTGTTGTGAGATTTCGCTTATATGTCATGTTCATATAAGCTAAATATGTTGGCCTATATATAGCATGTAAGAGCGAAACCACACAGATAGATAGAATATAGTTCTAGGTGATTGTCTTCCGGTGAGCCACGAAGTGCTGCCGAAGTGTTGTCAGGTCAGTAATTGATTGTATATCAATAAAAACAACAGTTAAAGGTGAATACTTGCTGAATTACACCGAAACACTTGTTTCCGCCTCTTGTTTTGGTGAAAAACTCTTCTAACCGACTCGTTCGGATCCGAAATCGATCCTACAAAAACTTATATTTTTCTTAAGTATCAAAATATTATAAAAATTTTGACATAGTTTCTCCTAAAATAGAGGTTTCCCATGTTTTCAAAACATGTGTTTATTTTCTTTTCATCACCGAAACCAATTTCCAACAGATTTCACAAACAACATATACCAAAATCATCATGAAAAACCTTATGATGAACTTGATTTTTGTTAAAAATGTGTAGTCTTTTAGATCTACACTTTACATACAAATATCTCTCAAAAGTAAGTGTTCTTGTTTAATTTCTACAAACTTTGTGTGAAACTTTATTTTACTAAGTAAACCATTCACAAGTTCAGGGTTTTAAAATCATGAAAAACATATTCTAAAACCATTTTTATGTTCTTTTAAAAGATCTTTATGTTCATTATCAAGTTTCTTCATGGATCTTTCAAGATCCATGCTTAACATACTTGAATCTTTTAAAAATAAGTTTCTTGATGAACTTTCTACAAACTTTTTATGATGTTTAGTCTTATAAGTTAGTTTTTCATGGTCTTAGTTTCTTCAAGAACACAAGAACATACTTAAAAATCATCTTTCAAGTTTACATAAAGGTTTTTCAAGTTCATCTTCAAGTTTAACCATGGATCTTTCAAGATCCATGCTTAAACTTGTTAGATCTAAGCTTTTAACAAGCTTTAACATGATAGATCCACACATGCACACAAGATTCAACAACATCAACTTCATCACATACATCAAACTTCACCAAAATCACTTGTTTTTCTTTAGATTATGTTAGATCTTCATGTTTTCATACTTTAAAGTTTAGTTTCTTTGAAAGTGTAACTTGTACATAACACTAATATGAAGTAAAATAGAGTTTTTGAAGCTTACTACTAGCTCTAGTGGCTAGGGAAGTGGCAAGAACAAGATGAAGATGAAGAATGAAGAAATCAAGTGGATAAAAGCTCCTCCAAGTGGTTCTTGAACTTCTAGCACTTCAAGCTTCCTTAGATCATCTTCTAGCACCTTGAAACAAGCTTGGATTATTTGTTTGATGAATGAAAATGGAGGTGGTAGTGTGGGTGTGTGTGGCCGAGACCAAGGGAGAAGGGAGGGAGGTTGAAGATGAAAGTTTTTAAAATGATAAAGTGAGGTTTACTTCTAAAGGATCATGTTCTTATAACTCCAACATCCCAATATCCATTAGTTATCATGTCCCATATCTAACTATCATGTTTAATATTTTAATGGGAAAGTGTTGTGGGTCCCTATGGGGCCGGCCAAGGTGGGGGGGGGGGTAAAGTGTAAGTTATTGGAAGATGAAGGTTATTTATGTAAGTTTAGGTGTTAAATGGAAGGTTAAGTGTGTTTATGTGTTTTTATGATCTTTAATGTGTTCTAGTATCATAACTAGCTTTATATCAATAAAACAATGCTTCTAGTCTATTTTTGGTGATTTGGGTAGTGTCCGGTTATTCGTTCGGTTATCGGTTCGTTAAAGTGCTAAATTGCGCAGTTTTGTAAGTTATGCGGTATCTTTTATGACAGTTTTCATTCCCGACACTTTACAAGTTATTCTGGACATTTAAACCTTATTTCTGCATAATATTTTAGTGTTGAAATGCTGTTTTTGCTGAATTTCTGCAGAAATCTGCATTTAGAGTGCGTTTCGGGTGCTTTTTGGTGTCTGTTTTAGCTTCCAGAAAGTGTATATGTTAACTTTTGTTCACCTACTCAGTTTCCAATGTATTTTTGATGTTGGACCTACTTCTAAGTCCTAATTCTATTGTCTGATTGTTTTCTGCAGACATGCTGACACAGCTTGTCTAACCGGTGAGCTTACTAATCAATTTGACGCAATGCTTACAGTATAGCATAATGTGACAGTTAATGTATGAATCATGCATGAATTCAATTGCATATCAAATAAGCACATAGGGTTGACGTGTAATCACATAAATGCATGAAATAAATATTAACTAAAATAGTATGGAAATGACCGGTTTTGGGCCAGTTGTCACAAAATGAAATTTTGTAAATTTTTCTAAGATCCTAACTGATCACTTACTTAATATTTATATATAAAATAACTAAAATTTAGTATCTGTGATCCCCCTAATTTAGATGTGTTTTCAGATGAACTATAATATATTAGACTTGTCTGTTTGTATTCACTAAGGTTAAATTGTGTTTGTTTATATTTGTTCAGTTACGTTCATTTGTGTTCGTTTATGTTTGTTCAATCATGTTAATTTAGGGTCTGTTTGGTATGGGGTAATGGAATGGACAAGGGAATGGAATAGACGAGGTAATGGAATGGACGAGGGAATGCAATGGATCATTATCATTTCATGTCTTGTTTGTTACCATGTGGGAATGGATTGAATTATAACTGTGTATTGTTTGGTAGGCAAGAAAAATGAAGAAATAAAATTAGCGGTGAGTGGTGGTGGTCGGTGGTAGGGATTGTGGGTGGTTATAGGTGGCGGCGAGTGGTGGTGGAGGCGGAGACGGCGGGAGTTGGCAACGGGGGTGGCGGAGGTAGCGGTGGGTGGTGACGGCGGTGGTTGTTGGTGGCAGTGGTTGTGGCGTTGACGGTGGTGGTGGGTGGTGACGGCGAGTAGCGTTGGCGGCGGCGGTGGGTGGAAACGGTGGCGGGTGGTGGCGGCGGGGTGGCGACGGAGGTGGTGACGGGTTGCAGGTTGAGGCGGCGATGTCGTCGGTGGTGGGTGGTTATGGTGGTTGGTGGTGGCGAAGGTGGTGGGTTGTGGTGTTGTTGGCGAATGGTGTAAGATGGGATGGAATGAAAAAAAAATGGGGGGTGGATGAAATGATTTTGAGGGAATGAAATGCCTTATAGAATGGATGATTCCATTCTATTGACCAACCAAACAAATTTTTCTTCATTCTCTCGTAATGAACCATTCCATTCCGCTCCTCATTCCTGCATACCAAACACTACCTTAGAGTAAACTGCCAAAATGGTCCGTGAGGTTTAATCACTTTTGCCACTTTAGTCCAAAACTCAAACCTTTTGAATCTGGGTCCCCGTGGTTTCAATTTTGTTGTCATTTTCATCCAAAATCAAAATCTGGTCAGATTTTTCAGTTAACATCCAACTTTTTTTTTAATCATTTTTCTCCCTTTTAATGAAGGGAAAAATGATCTTTTAACGTTTTAATATAACAAACTAAAAAAAATCTTACCATTTCGCCCTTCATTAAAAGGGAGGAAAAAGATTAAAAAAAAAAAAACTAGATGTTAACTGAAAAATCTGAACAAATTTTATGATTTTGGATGAAAATGACAACAAAATTGAAACATAAGGACTCAGATTCAAAAGGTTTGAGTTTAGATTAAAGTGGCAAAAGTAAGCAAACCTCAGGGACCATTTTGACAATTCACTCAATTTTTTTGTTTGTTTATGTTCGAGAACTATTTGTTTAGGCTTTAAGCGAACGAACACGAACATGCCCTATTTCTTAAAGAACGAACACGAACATAAAAATGTGTTTGATTATATGTTCGAGTTCATATTCACGTTTGATTAGAGTTAAATGAATGAACACGAACATGCCTATATCCGTGTTGGGAACGCAACATTAGCGTTTATTAAAAATAATATTTAATTAATACAGTCAGTTTTGTAAACATGAATCACCCTGTGGAATGTGAAGCCGCAACAATCAAACCAGACAAACAATGGCTCCTAAAAGGCGAATCAAAAACCCTAAACACTCATCACCATCATCTTTATCTTTATCTTCAATTCAACCACCGCTCACCTTATTGCCCTCCAAAACTGAGTTCTTCAAGCTCCTCGCCCTCGTCTCCGTCGCTGTCTCCGTCGCAATCGGCTGCAACTACGTCGTCACTGTTTTCAACCGTCTGCCGAAGCCCTTCTGCGATAGCCACACCGAATTCGACTATTATCTTTCCGGTAAGAAAGCGTAATTTTGTACGAGCAAATGCATTTTTTGTGTCAATTGCCGGTGTAGTAGGTTTAGCTATTTTTTGAAATGATTGATTAGAACTGAAATGGATCAGTTGAATAACAATTAGGTCTTATAGAAGATGATATTTGAAATTTCATTTTACATTACATGCTCAGATGAGGTATTAGATAGGAGTAGCACTTTTACCACACTCTCCTTACCATAGGCTAGCATGTATTTTAGTTCTTCGTCTAGGGAAACGGAAACGACTCATGTTTGTTACTTGAGTACACCACTAGCTTATTTCATGGTTGCCTTTACGATGAAGATATACCAAATGCGTACTACTGAATTGAAATGGCATGCACCAATAGACACCTAAGTAGGCATTGTCGATACTCTTTACTTCAAAACACGGCTGGCCTTGATCCTTCCGCTTTCACTTTTGCCACAATCTTTCGACAATTTAATGTATCATCATACTCATACTCAGTAAATCCCACCAATAGCAAAGCTAAGGTAGGGTCTGAGGAGGGTAAGATGTAGACATCCTTACCTCTACCCCGTAGGAATAGAGAGGCTGCTTCCAATGAGACCCCCGGAGGAATAGACAATTTAATGTATGTTTTCATTAATTCTTGAAGGCTGTAAGTAGCAATCATTCCACCATGGATGTTGGATGATCTCTTTTAAGCTTCAGTTGGCTTTTGGAATATTAGAAAAATCAGTTTTGGAAAAAGGGAGAAGTGTTTTTTTTTTTTTTTTTTTTTTTTTTTTGTGATGAATTCGGCTTCCATATAGATGCTTGACTTCTTTTGCAAGTTCAAGGCACAGTTTTAACACCTCTAGTGGATAAGGACAAAATTTCCATGAGCTTACCTTGGTCTTATTCTATCATTCTTGTTTGGGATTCACAAGTGCCTTAATAAAGGCAATCAGCAACACTGGTGAACCATGATATAACATCTAACATCTTCAATGAAGTCTTATAAAGGATATTTATCATGAGCAGTAAGTAATAAAGATCTGCTTCCTTTTCATTAGAAATTTAGACCATGTCACCTCCAAGATTTCTGCATTACATACTATTGCCAATTCATACAAAACGATTCATTTCAGCTATAGAGCTTGGCACCTTCTAGAAGCTACGATAATTTTAAACATTAGTCTTTGACAACTTAGTGAAAGTATGAGCAGTAATTAGTTATGGCTTGATTGTCTTCTAAGCACCAAGAACAGTATATTCTACCCTTCTACAAAAAATAAAAATCATCAAATAATTTATCCATCTCAGATTCTGTAATTACTCTATATAGAAGCTCTTGCTTTATTATCTGAAGAGAACACATCCCACTATTTGAATATTCGTAATATCATGCCAACCCGATGTGTGTTTACAGGTATGTCAATGTATCAGCCCTGAACTTATTATCTAGCTCCAAGGTGACCAGCCCTATCATTACTTGACACCAATCTTTGAGCACATAAAAGAAATGCTGGAACGTCTTGCAACTTGTTTATTTTAACTTCTAAATCTATGTGTTCCAAAAATACTCAAATAAGACAGACAGCAATTCCAGAAGTGTGAATACTATCAAGTTTTTGTTGCAAGCTTTGTAAACGTCTTTCACTGATTTTTTCTTATCTTGAGATGCCTCAGCTTTGATTTTAAAAAGCGCGTGCTGATCTGATGCGATTTAATCCCAAAAGCCGATGCGTGATGCGCAAAACATGGGCATCACGTGTCGAGGCGTTCATATAAAAAAAATACTAAAATGTATTTATAGATAATTTTTTAACTCGTCAACTTTTAAACACTAAAATATAAGATATTCTCATCATCTCTAGTCAGATTTGTTTAATCAATGGTCTTAATTGTTCAAATACTCAATCGATGATCAGATTTGTTTGAACCATAGTTACCTAAATCGCTAGGGTACCCACGATCCACGTATTGGATCGTGGTGTACCCAATCGCAATTCGCCACCGATCCAGAACGTCCTGGTACGGCGATCCAAATTGATTAGGTCCGGCGATCCGAGTTACTCAGGTACGGCGTTCTAGGATGATAAGGTTCGGCGCTCTGGAATGATAAGGTTCGGCGTTCCATATGCAAATTTGGGCGACGAATTCCGACGCCGGAGTTGTTTTCAGCCGGAAACCAGGAAGAACACAGAACCAGGAAGAAGGGGAAGAAACAACGGCTGCTGTAGGTGTTTTAGGGTTTTTAAGGTTTAAGTGTTTAACTAAGTTTAGTTATTTCAACATTTAACCCCTCTATTTTTACTAGTTAACATTTGAACCCTAAAACTTGTAGTTTTTTTTTACATAAAAGTATAAAAGTAGTTTGTGTATTTAAACATTTAACCCCCTCTATCTTCACTGGTTTACATTATGTTTGGTAATTTGAATTTTGGAATTTGGTAATTTATGTTTTAATCTGTGTACACCGAACCGGACTCCATGGTACACTGTACCGGTTCGTACCGAAATGAACCTACCCCCCTCCGTACCGAAAACGTCACCTATAGCGAATCGCGTACCCGAACCACGTACCCGTACCGGAGCGAACCACGAATTAGGTAATTATGGTTTAAACCGCATCATGTGATGCGCACATCATGGAATCGCATCGGGTGATGTGATTTCACCACCACATCATGTGATGCGCACATTTTAAAACAAAGATGACCAGTAGCATCAAGCAACACTCAAGAGCGCATATATATGGCCCTGCCAATACCATTTTACACAAGGTTGATACTTGACGCACTTCCACCACTTTCAAAAGGAGGCGTGACACTTTCTTTTGCAATTAACACAAAAAAAATGTTGAATGATAGATGCATAAAGCTTGCATGTGGTTTGATTAGGGGTGTTCATCGAATTGCATATCGAATTTTCGAGTTGCTCGAATCGAATTTTCGAATAGTTTTTATATTTGCTTGAATTCATATTCGACTAAGAACCAGTCAATTTGATTTGAATTCGTATTCGAGAATTCGATTCTAATTTCGTTTAAAAATTAAAATTCGAATTCGAACTCGAATTTGGATAAATTTGAGTAAATTCATTTTGATTCAAATTTAGTTAAAATATGTAACAAATTCGTTTAAGTTATGGGCTTGGTAATGGGTTTGGCAATGGGCTATTTTAATACTTAGAATTAATTTAGAGATTAATTTATACTATAGCCCAATAATAGTTATATATGCATTATATATAAAAATAATAAATAAATATGTATAACTTTAATTCGAATTTCGAATCGAATTTAAAATTATAAATTCGTATTCGACTTACTGCACTCAAATTGAATCTGATAATCGAAATGAACTCTTGATAATTGAATCGAATTTTTCGAATTCGAAACGAATTTTGAACATTCCTAGGTTTGATTGTGCTCTCAAGCTCTCTCTCTTATGCTTGAATCCAAAGTACCAACATTTGTTTTCATTAAATACTTCAAAAGCTTCTGAAAAGTCAATATATCTGACCATGACTGCAAACACAACTTCCTTTTAAATCTATCAACAGTCAGATGACTACTTGGCTGCCCCTGTTTCTGTCTTTATACTTTGATTAAACCTATATCAACAACCTTACCATGTTTTTTGAAATCTTTTAACTCTAATTCTTCAGTATCTTCAATATATTTAGTTTCTCAACATCTTTAACAACCTATATGTAGTCCCTTTTGTTATGTTAAAACAACATCCATTTACATGTCTTTTGTCAGTCAAATTTATTCCATCTAAATCCCCAACTTAGACATTTCATAAAACATTTTGTGGGCAACCCCCTCATCTATTACTTTGACTTTCTTTTCACCAAAAACTTCCATCTTATTATGTTTAGATGGTGATACACCCCTCGTAGTTAGAGGATAATAGGAATTACGGAGAAAAGAAATTGATAGGGACTGAATATTTTTTAGAGGTGATGAAAGTAAATCTGAACTATATTGATAATTGAAAAAGACAATACAAAATAACTATCCACCTAAGTGGTCCAGGGCTATGCCCTTCTCATGCCTAAGCAATGAGCCTAACAATATACCAATTCTCTTCCCAACATTCACTAATGACTAATGCCTTATTTATAGAAGTATTACTTACACTAACCCCCCTTACACTATTACAATATACTATTACGTATGCGATTCTTATCAATACTCCCCCCTTCAAAACAGTCTTGTCCTCAAGACTGGGATCGACTGCGACGTCCAGTGGCCGAGGCTGCCCATGCACGACCCATGACTGCGATGTAGCCGAAAACGTCAATCGCGTTCCAATGAGAGGACGGCGAGACAATGAACTCTTTCCCCTGTCAAACGGAGCTTTTCCCTTCTCACACAAGTCCAAATCGGAGAAAATCAAGCCCACAACCATGTTTTGCTCTACACCTTGGCCCGGATCTGGATAATCCAAATCCACAACTGTTTTCAACTCCACATCGTGGCCCACCAGTGGTTCTGAGCCCAACTTCAAGTGTACATCATCAAATATAGCCCATTTAGCCCTCGTCGACATCAAGCGTCCCTGACCGGATGACTTTTCTTCAGATCTGGAAACGATTGCCTCCACTTGCTCTAACAGAGATGGAGGTGGAGAAATAGAACCTGAAGAACGATCCACCATACAATCACGTCTCGGATCTGAAGAAGGATCTAGAAGAAGTGATCGAGATCTGGAAGGTAGTATCAAGACCTCAGTGCCAAATAAACTGAAGCAGAAATCGGAGGTTCAGGTTCGTCTAAGTCAGATTTGGACCCCAAAACAGAGAAAACGTCTATGATGCACGGAAACGCCACTGAGGTGCCGTCTCCCGTACCGGGGACTGCTAGGGGACGGAAACGGCACGGGGACGGCCGGGAAACGTCCCCGGCAAGGCGGAAACGGCCTGCAAACGTGCTGCAGAAGGGGACGGGGTTTGGGGACGTGCAGGAAACGTTTCCGTCAAGTTTCCGTTTATTTTTTTCGGTTTTAAACCACAAGAGAAGTATAAAAGTGAAAGATATATGAGAAGATATATAAAATCACGGTGGAATGTTTTTGTTTCCGGGCGAGAGCTCTGGTGAACAGAGAGAAGAAGATGATGATATACTTTTTTTAATTATATATTTATCTTTGATATTTTAAAAAGGAAAGTACAACGGCACAACACACGAAAGCTTCTGACAAATATTTCTAGTCAAAGCACATGTATATATTTTATGGTTTATTTCTAAATATATATTTTGTAATAATTTTTTTATTTAAGTTTTTGTTGCTTACTTTTTTTTATTAGGTTATAATTTATTTTGTTAATGTTTATTATTTAATATCTTTTATTCTATTTTTAACATATATATATACATATATATCTTAGAATTTGTTTTTAACAAGATATTAGGAAGATATGGGATTTTGAGCTTTACATCAATATATAACTATTTTGGGGTTTTGTTTTACATTATCTTTGATATATATTTATTTTTTTATATGTTTTTATTCCCGTACCCGTCCCGTCCCCGCTTCTTGAATTTTTTAGTTTTGCCGTTTCCCGTACCCGTACCCGTCCCCGTACCCCGTTCCCGTACCCGTCCCAGTGCATCATAGGAAAACGTTACCGGCGAACTCAAATCCTGAGGAACTATCATCAATCCTCTTCTCTTGTTGCTTCATCCATGCGAGGACAGCTTTACGGAACTCACAGGATTCTGCCCGATTTTTATGCAACGCAGTGAGAGATGCCTTTATCTCAGCGAGATCTGATTGTAATTGTTGAATCTGTTGTTCATGAGCATCTAATCGAGAATTCTGATCCTGAGCATCAAATCGCGACGTTTGATTCACCATGATTGAATCGGAATTTGGAAGAACACCAGATGATGAAATCGGATCTGGAAATTGAATCGGATGAAAGCAGAAATCAGAAATCAGAATTCGAATCAGAGATTGAAATCAGATATGGAATCGATAATGAATCGATGGGAGATTGAATCTGAGATAGATCGATTGGCGATTGAATTTAAGACCGATTGAAATCCGATAGAAATTGATATCAGAAATTGAAATCAAAAGGAGAGCAGAGGGAGGGGAGGCAGGTCGGACCAATGATAGGGACTGAATATTTTTTAGAGGTGATGAAAGTAAATCTGAACTATATTGATAATTGAAAAAGACAATACAAAATAACTATCCACCTAAGTGGTCCAGGGCTATGCCCTTCTCATGCCTAAGCAATGAGCCTAACAATATACCAATTCTCTTCCTAACATTCACTAATGACTAATGCCTTATTTATAGAAGTATTACTTACACTAACCCCCCTTACACTATTACAATATACTATTACGTATGCGATTCTTATCAGAAATGATTTAGAGAAAGGAGTGTATTAACTTGAACATAAATAAAGATTCATTTGGCAATTACATTGGACAATTTAGATGCTAATATCTACATAATCGCCCCCTGTAAAATTAATTCATAACAGACCCCTCGTTAATGTTTAGGTATGGTATACCATATATATCCTTACCCTCCTTTTCAAAAGACCCTTGGGGTATGTGATAGCCATCCTTCCAGCTCCAGTTAACTAGCCATCTTATTTCACAGATTCTTTTTTGTACTTGAACATCCATTTATTTTTCCAGCCAATATGTGACATACCTTTTACCATGAAAGCTGACTATTTTGAGTTTGGTTTGACTTTTAAAAAAAGTCAACAAGTGAACTTTCGAGCCATTACTTATGGAAAGGATAATTCTTTAAGCAAAAACTGCTTCTAAAATCCCAACTCGACCAATTAACTGGATTTCCATCCTACACTTGTTACTATAAACCATACACATACTAAGTAGACATGTATTCTTTGTCAAGTTGTCCTTGGTATTTCTTGTGCTGCATTCTTAATCTAGGCTCCTTTCCTTGTAACTAAAACCTGTGATTTAGTTACAGTTTGTATCATACTATACTATACTATACTCGGTAGGCAAAAGAAGATGCAGTTACACTTGATTAATTAATGCTACTGTTTATTACAGATAATTGTGATCCTTGTCCAAGTCACGGCATATGTTCTCAAGGAAAATTAGAATGCATGAATGGTTATAGAAGATATGGGAGATCATGTCTAGAAGATGGATATATAAATGAAATGGCTAAGAATCTCGTGAGTGAGTAACACTTACCTTGGGATACTTTCATCACATAAGGGTTGAAGATAGCACAAGTCTTGTACGTTACTAACTTTACTTGTGTAATATTTACATTACATATTTTTTTGGCAGGCAAACATGGTAGAATCTCGTGCCTGTGAATCATATTCTGACTACTTGTGCAAAGGAGCTGGCAAAGTTTGGGTGTGTTTCTTGTTCATATCAAAGTATTGATGCTCTTTCGGTGCACTTAACTTTGTTATGAGAGTAATTAGAACTTGTATTTCAGGTTCAAGGAGATGAGTTATGGAATCATATGGAAAAGGACAATGCTACCTATTTGTATGCAAAGCAAAAGGCAATGGAGATTGTCGCTAATTTGTTGGAGATCAGGCATACTGGCACTGGGTAGGTTGTAGTTAATAGTTAGAGGTGGCAAAATGGGCTGGTGCATGCATGTTGGGTAATGGGTCAAAACAGGCCAGGTGGGCTGGGCTGAGCCACAACCTCTTCTTTTATCCATTTTGTTTAGTGTTATAAATAGTTAATGCGTTAAAAATGCTAAGAATAACTGTATTAATGCAGTAATAGTAAAACCTTTTGTTAATATACGATTTAGGAGATTTTTACGCATTTTAATATATCTGGGATGATTTTTCAACCTATTTAACCTATGTGACCCTCTCATGGAGCATTCACATTGAAATCCCTATGCCATCCCAAACCATATGATTTACGGGAAAGTTTAAGTTTTTCATCAATTTTTGCATTCCATCCGATTTTCTAAAATAGGGAGTAGATATATAGATTGAATAGTGATTCCTTATATATATAAGGAATTACTGTTCAATTCCATATATTTTTTGTGACTGGTTGTGAGTGGAAGAAAGAGAAAATATAATAAAAAAAATGCAAATTGGATTTTAATAATCCTACCTTTTCTCAGTTGTCCAATAATAATCCTAACGAATATTCTTACCACCGGTCCCAACTTTCTAACTATTCTTTTTCAATGGACCCCCGTTAAAAGAAACTTAACCCAGTTAGTTTTTTTGTGCTGACGTGGACATATGAGGTGGGAAAAACTTATATGTCCACGTCATCATCCATGTCAGCAAAAACACAACATTTTTTGTTTCCACCTCATATGTCCACGTTCCATGTCAGCAAAAAACTATACATAACTGGGTTAAGTGTTTTTTAACGGGGTCCATTGAATAAAAATAGTTAGAAAGTTGGAACTGTCAGTTGAGATTATTATTGGCCAACTGAGAAAAGATGGGATTACTAAAATCCAATCTGCCAAAAAAGAATAAAGAAGTGTTATTTAATTGAATAAAGATAGATATGAGGCATTGGATATAGGGGCGTTTTAAAAGGGTGAACAAATTTTAGGGATAAATGTAATATTTAGTTAAATCATATGGATGAAGATAAGGATTCCAATGTGAATGCTCAAATCTTTAAACTTAAGATGAAAACATACCCCAACTCAAGCCATATACAGGTAAATGGGTCAAAATAGCCACGTCTTGTTAATTTTCAGTTGTAATCTGTCTGCTGATCTGTATATGGATTGTTTTTCTTGTTGATGTAGGATTAAGGAGTTGAAGTGTCCAGACTTGCTCGTGGAACATTATAAGCCACTGAGCTGTTCCATTCGTCTATGGCTTTTGGAGCATGCTTTGTTCTTAGCATCCTGTTGTTTTTTGGTATATGCTGAAACCTTTTAAAAGCTGGTTTGTTATCACATTTCCAAGCTTGTTGACACTATCCGGATGTATGCAGCTCATGGGGTTTGGATTGATGTTGCAAAGAGTTCGGCGGAGACATTACTTATCAGTTAGAGCCGAAGAGCTATATGAACAGGTGAAAACAACCGTACCTTCTATTTCCTAATCCAATACTCCCAATTTTTATAATCGTAATAGTCAGATATTATCAGCTGTATTGAGTTTTCTTTTTTGGTCAAGTCAGATTAATTAAGGAGTTAATAGGTAAAAATGACACTCATTTTTGTTTTGAAATTCTCAAATATTTAAAGTATGGATATTATTATTTTTGTATTTACCATTAATTATATTCTATAAATTATTAATAGTTTTTTATTTTCAAAAAACATTGTAGTCTATAATTCCAACAGGTATTTTATTTCTAATAACATTAGGTATTAACCATGGAAAACGTGAGTGAAATGCATTCAAGATAAAATAAAACCTTTTCTTTTCAGTTATCAGTTTTGCTGCTGTTAATATGAAATTGTATATACAGAGCTGATTATTATTACGAGATACTCATAATAGTAGTTACTAGAAGCAGATTATTGACTTGGGAAATCGGTTTCATATCTCACTTCGGGTACACCCATCTAGTTGGCTGACACTGTGTTTCATAATCGACATTCATAACTGCTATAGGTCTGTGACATACTTGAAGAAACTGCTTTGACTTCAAGGAGTGTGAATGGTGAAGGTGAACCTTGGATAGTTGCATCATGGTTAAGAGATCATATTCTTACACCCAGAGAAAGAAGAGACCCGCTTTTATGGAAAAAGGTATCCTCATCTCTCACAAGATATCATTCTCTCTAATATTCCTGACACTAACCCGAAACACACCATGATAAAAACATTAATAAGGTATCCTCATCTCTCACAAGATATCATTGATTTGAAGGTGCGTCCGTTAAGTGAAAATAGAAATAGACTGAATGTTTACGTACCGTTTTCCCCATACATGCATTGTCATTTGAACCATTTTCATCATCATTATTATAAAAATTGCTTGAATGTTTCACAATTTTCTTTTTCTTTGTGTAGGTGGAGGACTTGGTTCAAGAAGATTCTCGTTTAGACCGGTACCCAAAAATGTTGAAGGGTGAACCCAAGGTCGTGTGGGAGTGGCAAGGTAAATATATTATAAATGACTATCTCCATACAGCTTTAAGTAATAAAGTTTCAGTGATTAGTTTAAAATAATAACAAGTATTGGACAAAGTGTGGGTAGGTCAACACTATTTGTACAATATTACACATTTCACCCCAATCTGTTTTGAAGTGGTACCCATCTACTATTTTTTCACTGACATTTCTTCTTCAGTTGAAGGATCTTCTTTGCAATCTTCCGGCAAGAAGAAAAAAGATAATATAAATGGACGGAAGTTAAGTGAAGGGTCAAACTTGGGTTCTAATCAAGATCTCAAGAGACTGAAGCCTGGGGAGCTACTCAAGTGCTAATTCTTGTAACATGATCATATGCATGCATATACCCAAATACACATGATATGTACATTTCAGAAGGGCCTATTTCTAGGTATACTGAACATTCCTAAGCTCACCAGGTGATTTTGGCATGATGTTGTATCGTAAAGTTGGACAAAATCAACAAGAGTATGATTAGTGGTTTGGTTTCTGATATTGTATGTGGTTTCAGCCTTCACATGTTAAAATCATTTGTTTGTGCAGTAACTTTATTAGAGGAATTTTTAAATTTTACTGGTATAAAGAAACGAGTCATAGCGTGCAGCTGTGCTAGTTTAATAGAATACGATATTATGATGTCAACTAGGTCTACATTGACCCTGCGCTGCCTCGAGATGAAACTTTTACGTCTGATTTGGTTTTATACCATGTTCAAAGCTCATCTAAAAATAGTTCTGTATACCATAAATACCAAAGGATTTATAAACAAGAAGAGCGTAGTCTACATCCCACCCTCCCCAGACCCTATAAGTAGCTTTGCTATTTGTGGGATTTACGGGGTATGGTTGTTATTTATTTCATAGAGGTTATGTTTACTTGATGTATATCATATTTCAAATGTTTGGATTTAACTTGGGTAAACAATAAGATCTACTCGAATAGAATTTATACATTAATGAACCCAAAAATACATGTTTTATTTAAGCTTTAAATCAAATTTACATGTAAAACGACATTATAAAATTTCTGTTAATATAAATAAAGTACAATAAACGTTTATGATAAGACAACAAACAACATTGAAGAAGTGGAATACCAAAGTTGCATCCTTCAAGCTTTCAAAACCTTTATATATCGCAGATGGTGTCAATCAAACCATTTCGATTCCATCGACTTCATCTTCAACCTCCTCCTGCAACCATGTAATCCATAGATAGGCATAGACCATGATGCATGCTAGAAACACTATTGGTTGAAGGAAGCTAGGCAGTAGAATTGATGTCAAAGACACGATCAACAAGGATCCAAACACGATTCTTCCATGGCGTGCTATATTAACACACACAATATTAGTACGATAATACCTTTTCTCAACATCGCATGACACCCCATATGCGAGTACACTACCTGATGCAACGACTATAGCTTTTGGGTGTGTTTTAAATGGAGAATCAGATTTTAGTTGCAAAATGCTGAGAAGAGTTGAAACAACAAGAGCGAGAATGGTGTTGTCGAAAACGTGTGATTCTTGAGAAAAATAACGTGCGTAAACACGTCGTAAGGTGGCCATTAAAGAGTCTACAGTTGCAGGTAGAGAGGTGAAAGAAGATGATGAAGACTTGAATGTATATAATGAAGGGAGGAGTTCAAGAAGACAGTACTTGAGGGGTACACTTAAAAGCTTATTTGTATATGCATTTACATCTAGAAAGGGGAATTGTAACATATAAATAATGATAAGATCAATTAATAAATAACTATAAGCTTGCCTATAGTTTGATGCCCTCAAATTAATCAAAACTGAAGGGGTGAATGAAGATATTTGGTCTACGTGGAATAAGAAGGTCCATCCCCCATGGTAGAGGAGCATAGATGGTGCCCAAAAATTTACTAAATGTCTATTCAAATTACAACTCAAATAAAGTTTTATGGATTTAGGATTTAATCAGAGAGATAAATGCATATGGCTGATGGGTGAGGTTCCTGTAAAAAAAGACTTCTTTTTTTTTTTTTTGTAAGAAGGAATAGGAATTGATATGTAGATATCATGATTTGTACTTAGACATGATGTTTTGGTAAGAAAAACACCAAAAATAACATTTTTTAAAACACAATACAATGTATTATAGGCATGAAATAAATAAAAAAAAACAACTAAAACACACCGCTTAACACTTTAAACATCCTATTTAACGTTCTTGGCATGGTGTTTTAAGTTTTAAAACTAGAATTCATTGCATTGTGTCTTTTTTCTGTTACGTTTGGTGTTTTTCTTGCCAAAACATTATGACTAAGTCCAAAACATGATGTCTACTTGTCAATTCCTATGCCTTCTCACACTTATTACGAAAAATGTTCTTTTTACAGGAACTTAAACCTACGGTTGATTATACATTTCAACAAATCAAATTATGTTACAACCTTTCCTATTTTATGGTTTACATATGGGTGGAAGTCATGACCTATTCTTAATAACGAGTTGATTTAGACAAAATAAATTGTATGTGGCCATATGGGTTCATTTGAGTTGACAAAAATCAGATTGATAAACTATTATAAAATTTAAGAACTACCGTTTTGACCTTAGAACTCATTTTACTAAGACCCGTACCCATTCTAACCCGCTATCCAAACCGTAAAACCGTCAGTTTGCCAGACTTAACTAGTGGTGGAGCTTGAACGAAAAATCAGGGGGATCAGACTCTCAAAATCCAATATTTTACACCAAAAACAAATATCGGGAATTTTAGCGAAAAAACAGGGGCAGAGCACCCCGGCCCCTATGAAGCTTGGCCCTGACGCACACCATATGGTCCACTAATCAACCCCCCCCCCCCCCCCCCCCCCCCCATTGATTTGATTAATTTTGAGGCCTATAAGCCTGTATACAAGGAATAGCCATGGGTTAAACGGCATATAGAAGGGTTTAGGCATGGTTAAAACTTAAACGACTGATAAAATGACTGATGTGATAAGGGGAGTGGGTAGTAAAACCTTTTTTTATTGGGGTGTACGTATAGTAAACAATCATTGCAGCAATGAAGCATTTATTTCATGAAACGAAATGGAAATGTACATTCAGTTCTTCAGTAGTTAGTGATTCATATTATAAGTTTCCATACGTGACTGACACTAAACTGCAGATTCATATTTTATCATTTGGTACAAGCCCATATAAGGGGTCCTTTTGTACATGAGATTTTGGATGCCTACAACACTTTTCACAAAATAAAGTCACCATTCCTGTATGTACAATTCAAGAAACACTGAAAGACTACTTTCCACATTGGATCAAAGACTATTTATTATTAAGGTCTGTGATCATATGAAGTATACATACATTCAGGGTTATTTGGTGTTTTAAGCTAACAAATATATGTGATTTATATCTAACCAGTTTTTGCTCACTGCTGGCTGGCATTTGATTAAATTTATGATCAATTGATTCCTAGTAGCATAAGGTAAGCATTTAGATATCATAATGTCAAATGAATTCCATTCTTCATGTATTTTTGGTCTTCATCTTGTGGTTGAATTATATATATACTAGGTTAATGCCCGCGTAATACGCGGGCTTCAACCAAAACCATATTATTTACTTTGAAATGAAATATTATGTACAAATACATACATTGGAAGAAAAATACAGAAAACTATTCAAATGCAAAACAATGAAGATTAAAACACAACGACGCATGGACTTGTTATGGAAATCCGAAGTTGAAGATTAAAATACAACGACGCAGATACGCATATCCAGCATCATCTACATTAACACTATAAACATCATGAACGTGTAACTTGGATACAAATTGGGGCCGAATATTCAAAGTTAGTTCCGATGGTAGTGCCAATTACATCCACTCCGAACTCAAGTCTCTTGTAAAATATGTAACTAATAACATAAATGATGACGATAAACACATAACTAATGCACTTTTGGATAACTTAGATGAAGCATATAGTAGTGATGACTGATTGGGAAGGGTTAAGCATGAGTAATCGATTTAAAACAAACAATTTAGAGTTCAATAAAATTTGTTTTGGATTAGTATTTTGGGATTGGGGCAAAGGATGCAACATTCTGGTAAAAGAGAGAGGAAACTTCTATTTTCTGCAACCCCATGGTTTAGACTTAACGCAAGTACTTCTCATCTTCTTAACAACACCGGAGTCTTCAATCGGAACGTAGCAAGTGGCCATAAAATATTGTTAACTGTGAAGGACCAATAATCACCAATGTGCTTCGTTTGGGCATTGCGGGTACCTAAACCCTAAAACCCTCGACTTAAACAATAATCACAGACCGTAAATGAGTATACAATAAAGATATTAAATTGACGTGGAACTTGAATTGACGTCATTTTCAACTATATGACTTGGAAGATGAAATTCTTCAATTACAATTCAAATCAACAAACGCTAAATAGTCGTTTTTTACTTCAACACACCTTCAGACATTAGTTGGCATTCCACCTACAAAACTGGAGATCTCCTCGGCGCATCAACACTACTTTGACGTTGAATTTTTTCCTAGATTCATCCAGCCTTAAGCTGTTATCAACTCCCATTGCTGCAAAATCAGATACAAATAAAACACTTAAATTTCATCATCATCATTTTAACTAAATAGCCATCGAAACTAATCAAATTATAGTTTTTTTCAGCACAAACCAAAATATCAATATATAGTTCTACGTATATCCGTTTAGGACTTTTGGCAACTTTTGACCCAATCAACCCCTTAGACCCGTTCACTCTTTTAACTATAAATTCTCTAGGCCCATTTAACCGTTAAAGATAAAACGGTTAAGATATAACACATAAGTACATAACCCCCCAGTCATAAGCGAATATATCATATTACCACCTTTAGTCTAGGCCTGAAAATGATTGAAAATGTTGCTACTGCATAAAACATAACAGTGTTAGTACTTCAGCATAAAGTGGAAACCTTTTATAAGAATTTGCAGGTCCACATATATATTAAAGTTCATTACTTATAAATAAAAAATTTGGAAGGTCCACATTACTTATAAAGGGGTTGTTTTTTATGGGTTGAGACAGATTGTTTTTACCCAAAATTATATTTATTAACATCATATAAATGTCTTTTGAAGAACTGGTGATTTAAAATATGATTGCAAGACCTATACAACTCCAATAATTTTGAATAAAATGGTATAGAAGGATTCAAGTTTTATATATTTATTAAAAATAAACTAAAAATAAAGTGACCATTGACCACTTCGAGCCCTTTGACATGTTATTTTTTAGCAAAATTGTTTTGTATTACCAGTTACGATAAGCATGACGTGGATCGACCAGTTAAAATGTAAAACAGTCTTACTCTACCATTTCCCTAAAAAATCAGTATGTACATCATTAATAGGGATGTTTGCATTAATGCAACGTACCATACCACGATACTAAAATCATCAGCTTCCACCCTAACAAAGAAAATAACAAAGATAAAGAGAAAATAACAAACAAAATAAAACATACAATTAGTTCGGTTCATTGCGTAACATCTCCATTAAATTGCAGCCACAATTGCTTCTTACTATACCAAGCAGCTTTTAAACATTCTTGTAGCATTTTCAAGGAAATAGGATGCCATCTTCTGCAATTTAAAAAACATTCATCAATCAAATAATCCCACTTCAATCAATTTCACCATAAAATACAATCCAGCAAAAACAAATAAAAAACCCTAATTTCATCAATCAAATACTCCAAGTTCAATCAATTTCAGCATAGAAACACTATATATTAACCGTAAAGTCGTCATATAATTGTCCGTATCGTCTTAAACCTTTTCTCCTGCATCATGTTCACCAAAACCTATGAGAAAAATACACGCGACAAAAACCAAACGCCGTTAATCAAACATGGTATTTAACTTGAGATCCAAAAGTAATTAAATTAGGATTTAAAAAATGATAAAATAAAAAAATCAAGTTCATCTCAAGGTTGTGACAAATAACCAATATATATATACACACCTGAGCTCACATAGCACCGACCAACACCAAGTGCTGAACCTTTGCCTGTCAAGAAAAAAATGTATGATTTAGCGATATAAACATAAGTAAAAACATGCACACATTGAGAGAGCCAAAGATGGTACCTTAATTTTAGCTTCTAAGTCTCAACACCAGGACAAATCAAATGACAATCGATCCATTTGTCACCTTCAACGCGTATTCATTGTGACCCCTTTAATGTTGACGAAAGGCCGATCAATTTTAGGGTTAGAGAGCACATGTTAGATCCGAATGAAATGCATAACTTAGATCCGAATGAAAGACATAGTGCCTCTAAAAATGAGTCAGACCAGGAACTTACCCGGTTAACACGAAACCCTAAACCTTGCGAAATGCGAATCAACAACCGTAATATTGGATAACCATTGTTATCTAGAATTGTAACAGTTAGAATCTAAAGAAATATTAACAAAATCAACAATAAATCTGCACATCCAACCATAAACAATATTTAATTAGGAAATAAAGAGCAAAAATTAGGTTTCAAAAGCTTTAGGGTGGCAATTTAAATATAAAAATATAGTGGAAGTGTGGATCTTAGTAATCAAACATGCTTCAATCTATACTTCAATAACTTATATAAAAGGAATCCGGTCTGCAAACAGATTTAACCGGAAAAATAACGGTCTCCAAAGCCTAGAAAGTCAAAATCTCATATTCGAAACTTGAAATTAAAAAAGTTCACAGAAGACTCACATTAAATAACTTGAAAACAAAAAAGAAACCTTGGGAGGCTTATGCGGCAACACTTGTTCTATTTTCTCTTTGTAATTTATTCCCAAGTGAAGCGGAACAATTCAAAGTGTCACCTTTCTCCAACACCTTCACATAGTGCACCTGCAGCACTCCACTTTCTGACATGATAAACCGTCTAAAACCACCAGCTGCACCCTCGGGCACACAGAATATGAATCCAATGCGGCATCACTGACTTTAAGACTGAACTTTTGTGCAGAGTTATTTGATGTTTGTGAACTTAATCTTTCCCAAAGTGATTCGTAACCCATTCCTGATCCACTTTTGGGCCCAAACCTTTTGTCAGCAAACATCGTTGAAGCTAATGAGCCCAAATCAAGGGTGCTCGTAAAGTAAAACTCCTCCACTCGCATATCCGATGGTTTAGGTAAGTTTAATGAGGCAGCTAGCATTTCATAAGCTCTCTGCAGTCTTGTAACTGACACCATCCCCAATATCTAGATAAGCAGGTTCATAAACTGATCTGCAGATTGAAAGCAGCTATGTGATATCGAATAATCAATTCTAAAACGCAAATTGAAAAATCGCTTTACTACACAAACCTATCCAAGCCATAATCCGAAGAAAAATCTGCCTCTCTGTAATGCCCTAGGTATTGAGGAACCATTTCAATATTTTGTACTCCTTGACGACCATTCCTGAATTTATGATCCTTTGATCCGATACCACCCTTGCTGCTAAACATACCATTTCGTGTGGAAGCAGAAGCCGACAAATTAAAATATACATATATATGTATATATATGGATTATTTTTTAAATAATAATATTTACCCAAATTTCCATTCAGCACAAGCATAAGGACAAATTCTAAGACGAACATAGAGTCCAGCTTGCTAGATTAACTTTATGAACTTTACCAAATCATACCTATCTTCAAAATAATACTGAGAAAAAAAAAACAAAAAAAAAAAATAAATAAATATTTAACTGATTCAAAAAAAAAAAAAAACCACACACACACTTACTTGACCAGGTTAGGGTTCATGACCATTCTAGAAAACATAAGTCTGAATGACATCCAACCCTCCTTCTTTGGCCTTCTGAATAAGATCTGGCCACATCTGAAACAACAAAATATATGTAAAAAATTAGTAAAAAAAGATTCCCAGAAGTGAGCTTTTGACTTCTTAAAGATAATATGAAAATCCAAAAGAGGAAACAAAAATAAATAAAAAAAAGAAGAAGATAAGTGCATTTGTAAGTAAGTTGTACCTCAGGGGTGCTTCTTGGGTAATGAATGGATCTAGAAATAAGAATTTTGCTTTGGCCATTAATGGAGATAGCCTTATGATCATATGACCAGAACATAAAGAAACCAAACAACACAATAAAACCACCAACATTAAATTAAACTTCTGCATTTTTAAAAACTCCAGTTTCTTTAACAAAAGTTTCATCAAAAACACTTATATTCAAAGCAAAATCCTCTCTTTTTCTCTAATAGTTAACTAAAGTTCACTCTGTTCTTTGATCTCTCTTGTTTTTTTTAATTCAAGAAAGACCCCAAAAAACCTCAAAAAGAGTTTCTTTTGAACTTTTGGGTTTCGTATGAGGAAAAAAATGAAGATGAAAGAAGGGTATTGGAAGGGGGGGGGGGGTGTGAATGTTGAAAAAAAAAAGAGTAGTTAAGAACTTGCAAACCTGAATCAGTATTTAAAATTAGTAAGAAAACTCAGTAAGCTGTAAAGAGTCTATCAATTTGGTAGAAATCATATCAATTTCATAATTAGAAGCCTCCCTCAATTGCAGCGAGATCATATCAATTTCAAGAATAAAAAAGACCTCAATGTAGTTCGTAGTCGCTCTACTACTTGGAAGCTTTCAAACCCTACAACTGTTCCTTTCCTTGTCTTAGTTGATTTATACCTTTGATGTCTAAAACTGAAATAGATACTAAACTTAAGACAAATTGATAACCTGCTAACATAAACCTTAAAATCGCCCGAATCCAGATTCATCCCCATACGAACCCTACCGATCGCTAGTCTTCAACTGAAAGGAAATAAACGCCAAAAAACCCTAACTAACACACAAGAACAATAAATAGTAAAACCGCTGCGTTTCAAGAGACCCAAATCGAATTGGTAATCTCCATGTGTCCATCGAATCTGCGTTTCATCGAATCTCCATGTAGCAGAATCGCCGATTAAGGTTGCTTTGTAGAGGAATCGCCGATTAGGGTTGCTAAGTAGAGGATTCGCCGATTAGGGTTTTGCAGAAATCGTTTGAAACGTTTTAAGAGAATGAGAGAGACACGAGAGACAAAGCGTATGAAAGAAGCCAAAGTCAATCCGAGAATGAGAGCTATGCCACATGTCCTACTCTAAGAGTTATGCCACATGTATGCTTATGTGGATGCTTAGGTGGCTTGCACCATTGGGTGACATGTGTCCCCCAATGGTTTGCTTTATTAGAGATATAGATACTTACTTTCTGTAGTAGATTGATCGTCGATCTTATAATACATCTTTTATTTTTTTCATATAAGATATCAGTTTTTGTACACCCCGCTTACAGGATGCGCATATAATGTATATATGTGTGGGTCGTTGGGGGGGGGGGGCAAAAGTGAAAGTGCAATAATTTTAACGTTACTAATTTCGTGAAAATAACATTAAAAGCTGAGGACGGTTAATCATACATCATGTGTGGTGCCGTTGACAGCTGAAAGACAAAAGGGTACATGCATTAATCGGTCTTTGTCCCGATTGTCCAAGGCTTGATGCAAAACTACTATTGAGTCGGGGGGTCTCACTGGAAGCAGTCTTTCTATCCCTACGGGGTAGAGGTAAGGCTGTCTACATCTTACCCTCCTCAGACCCTACCTTTGCGTTGCTATTGGTGGGATTTACTGAGTATGATGATGATGAACATATCAGTTTTTGAATTAGAAATTATTACAATGCAACTTTGTTTACTTTATTTTTTGAAACTTGTTTCACGAATAAGAAAATATTGAAATGTATGTAAAGATTTTACAAGTATTTTTATTAGTTTTAATAAGGATATATTAATAAAATAAATAAAATATTTACGAAAGTATATGACTAAGGGTAGTTTTTTTTTTCTTTTTTAATAAAATAAATAAAATATTTACGAAAGTATATGACTAAGTATTTTTTTTCTTTTATAAATAAAATAAATCAACGTCATCATCAAACAAATCGTCAAAAGGCATATCCTCGGGAGGAATGACCACGAGAGGTATGGCGTCGGGGATCGGAGTCATGATGTGCTCGCCATCGGGGTGTCCAAATGATAAGGTGGTCATGGACCGAAACAAAAATGACAGAAGGATTCTCGTCAAGGAGACCATCAGCAAGGGTAAATCATCACCAAAATCTGGCCGCGCGGACGGTTGGAAGTCGTCCTCATCCTCGGTCATCATATCAGGATCACTCTCAGTGTCTGACGCAAATATCCCCGGCGCAGGTACAATCTCATTATCTGTGGCGGTGGCCTTAGGGTCGTCAACAGTGGCGAAGGATAATGGGTATTCGGGGGTGCACCCGCCCACCCCAATGTTTCGGTTAGAAGTGTATATGGTCCGATTTTTCATCCGAAAATTTTAAAATTATATAGGATCGCCCCCCCGATTATTTTTCCTAAATAATAGGTAGTTTGGTAAATATATTTTAACTCTTATTTTATTTGTTTAACCCTAGATTACCGACCACTCATTAAAATTAATATCTCAAAAATAGCTTGATGATTTACATAGAAAAAGAAATTGCTGATAAGTTTGATTCGGAAGACATAATTGATGAATTCAAAAATCTTGATTTACATAGAAAAAGAAATTGCTGATAAGTTTGATTCGGAAGACATAATTGATGAATTCAAAAATCTTAAAGGTCGTCGGGCCGAGTTGTAGTTCTTCGTCCAGGTTCCATTTATCCCGTATCATTATATATATAGGTCTTTTGTTTGTTATATAATATTTAGTTTTTCTATGTGCAAGAACAGGTCCTTTGAATGAATGATTTTTTTTAGTTTTATTTGAAACTATTATTATTTGACCTGACCTGAATCGAATAGCCGGCCCGACCCGATCCGACCCGAAATTTAACGATAGGAAAAAAAAAATTTGGGTCTCATCACTTTACGTCCCCTCGAAATTTTTGGTCAAGCTGCGCCACTGGTCGTCAATGTCTGATTCTTTACTCTCGGAAGAAGGTGACATGTGTGCCGGTAGCATGTATATTCAAAGCAATCACTAACACTTAATATATTGCAAACAAGGACAATTCATCATGTAACCATGTATTCACATTATTTTTCATGAAACTTTCTATCATTCCTAGTCTCTCAGACTAAACTTCCCAGTCTCTCAGACTAAACTTCCTAGTCCTCAGACTGAACTCCCTAGTCCCTCAGACTACACTTCCCAGTCTCTCAGACTGAATCATAAGCATAAACTTTGAAATGTGTTTCGTGTCTTTTGTTTGTAAAAATGTTTGTTTCCTAGATCTGGGCGTTTTGTGCATGCAATGAAAACATGTTTGTAAAAACGTTTTTGTGAGAGCCCTAATGATTGTAGTCTAGACTCGAGAAAGAATCCTAGTTCGCTACAATCGAAGCTCTGATACCAAGCTGTCACACCCTGACTTTTGCGGAAGCGTGATTATAGTGTGACTTTCTTAATACCATTGCATTCAATCATAACAACTGCTATATGATAAAACCATAGATTTGTCATCCATTAAATGAGTTTAAAACATAACAACATTGTTTTAAACGTAGACTTCAAATTCAAGTTTTACAAACCATACAAATTGTTTATGAGTTCACTAAGGACTCGTCAAAAGATATTAGATGTAGCTAAGGTTTGGAAGACATGTCTCGTCCAGGAATAAGACACACTGACCAAACCCAAAGACCATGGATGACATCTTTATTCCTATCGCAGCATAAAACTTCCAACGCCCGCCAGATCCACTTACTAATTCCCTGAAATACATGTAGTTTGAAAACATCAACAAAAGTTGAGCGAGTTCATGTGTTTAGTATGTGTGCACGAATCATCCTTGAAAACCTTTGTATGTATGTATGTACTTGTAAACTGGTATGAAGCAACAAGGAAAAACAGATCAATTAATGTGTAGCTAATACATTAATATAAGTGACATGGCATAGGAAGCACTCAACCCTGTATGAGTATTTCGTACCGGCCCCTCCGGCGGAACGACATAGTCACCACATGCGGCCAACTCGCAGGCCCAGGGCTCGCAACACCCAATAGATCTATCACTCATTCCCCTCGGTCCTTATACAAGGATTAATGGTCTTAAGTTAATCGCCTATCCATTCACGTGATCTACCAGTACATTCCTTAGCTAATCATACCATTTGTAATTGTTTGTAATCAGTATGTAACATGTATTTCAACCCCGAGAGTTATAAAACCGAAAGCAGTTAAGAGAAAAGGGGGACATGAACTCACAGTTTTGCGTTCCTTGTATCCTGTGACAACCCTCAAATTTACATGTAACCATACAATCTATTAATGTTAATTAAAGTACTTGATGACTGTGCTGAATCATTTAACTGCTCTCTGATTACTGTGTTATACTTACATGTACTTGTTAACGTGCTAGTAGTATACAGAAAAGTTACTGAATAGTCCGGTATGCCTTCCTGAGTGTTGAAAATTAAAAACGTTACAAAAATATATATAAAAGACACTTTACGGATTAATTAGGCACTTTAACGGAACAGTGTCAACCGAACAACAGGACTTTACCCGGAACATAAAAATATTGCCAAAGACATAGTTTTCACTTTTCTGAGCTAGTTAGGGTCCCCTAATACCCTAACACCCTTTATATTAATTAACACACAAATACACTAACTAAACCCTTTTAATTTCAACTAGAACTTAACCATAACATTACACCACCCAACCCTTACCCCCCCTCTCTTTGACGGTTCCCCATGGGTGGGACACACCCATGCTTTCTTGATAATTTTATTTGTTCTTGTTAAATATCTAGTTAACACATTATATGATGGACAATATGAAGGATTGGTTTATAAATATGAACAAAGGTTATTCATTCTCTTTCATCTAACATCAACCAACAACTCAAACTCTCTCCATAACCACCACCATTCGGCCGCCACCTTACCACCATCACCCACCCACTTCCAAGTCTTGTTCAACCATTTCCTACATACTCAAAGGTGATAAGGATCATACAAGGAGGCTCGGTGCTTTCGGAAGTGCAAGAACCTCTCTAGATTTCTTTTATCCACCTCGTTTACGTCTTGTTTCTCCCCTAGCCTTGTGCTAGTAGTAAGTGCTTCTAATCATCATCTTGTTCTTGTATTTGGTGGTTAATAGATGATTTAATGGTGAAAAAATGAGAAACACTAAAGAACTTACATTAATCTTAAACATAAAGTGATAAAGGGTGGGTAAAGAGAAGTTATGTGTGTAAATCATGTAGATCTTGTGTTGTTATGATTCTTGATTGAATTCCTGATGATTTGCTGGTTAATATTGATGTTTAATGTTGTTGTGATCACTAAACATGTTAACCGAATCAATCGAACGCGCTTTAGAAGGTTAAAGACTGAAAACAGAAAGCTGTTTAGTGATTACAGCCAACTTCAGTTGGCTGTAACAGGACCGTAACTTAACAAAAAATGTATTTCTGAAGTCTAGGTTTATGTATGATGAAATACGGTTCTAATGGCACCGGAATCATAATTTTTGGACTCCGTTTACTATTTTTAAAGTGTCATTTTGTAACAGCAGCTAGAGCTGCATTTTTGCTGCTGAAAATATGAGTTCTGTTTTCAGTCATAACTTGAATTCTGTGTAGAGTTAAATCATGAAATTTGTACGGTAGATGACCACCGATGTATTTGTAATTCTCTCACTGGAATTTTGTAAATCGGACCCTCGATGAATTTTAAATAAATTATTCCGTGGACTTTGGTCAGAAAAAGATAAATCTGAGTTCAGTCCGGAAAATGAATTTTATAAAATATTAGTAATGAACTGGACCCCGATATTTTTACACTATAAAATTTGGAACGTTTAAGACATTCTGTAAAAATTTGGGAATTTTTCGAATAAGTTAACTATTTTATTAAAAAGTCCGAAAACAGTCCGGTTTTGAATATTAATGCTGAAATGACATAAGTTGTAATTTGCGTGTCTAAACGTCGAGTATGCTATATGTGAATGATCTAACATGTTATGTGCAATATCGTATGTTTATTTATGAACGGGAATAGATGGGAAGTTATATGGGCATAAACCGTTAAAGTAATGCATGTTATGTGATAGACGAGTTGCTGAGGCACTCGCAGCAAACCCTGCAGGAGGTATAACATGCCATATCAACTCATCTTAGGATGTTTAGATCCTACCTTACCAAACCAACCCTCGTTCTTAACCTTGTCTTTTATTCTCGCGCAACAGGTCAACATGCTCAGCCTCCTGTGTGCACGTTCAAAACGTTCATGGACTGCCGACCCACTACTTTCAGTGGCATAGAAGGAGCAGTAGGCCTTATTCACTGGTTTGAAAAGCTTGAGTCTGTTTTCGAGATGTGCGAATGCCCTAAAGACTGTAGGGTGAAATATGCTACTGGAACGCTTGAAGGTTCTGTGTTAACCTGGTGGAAAGCACAGGTTCAACTACTAGGACTGGCAGTTGCTAATGCCACCCCCTGGAATGGTTTCAAGGAACTGATCAAAGAGGAGTACTGTAGTCGGGATGACATCCACAAGCTAGAGGTGGAAATTTTCAATTTGAAGATGACGGGGTCTGAGATTGAGGCGTATACTAAGAGGTCAAACGAGCTAGCCATCTTGTGTCCAACTATGGTGGACCCTCCCATCAAACGTATTGAGCTGTACCTCAAGGGCCTTGTACCAGAGATTCAAAGTCACGTGACTTCAGCTAACCTGGGTACCATTCAGCAAATCATCAAGTTGGCTCACCGTCTCACCGACTAGGCAGTGGAACAAAACAGACTGCCTAAGCGTGTTGGTGCTGCTACTACTGATGCTCCCACTGAAAACAAGCGAAAATGGGATGGGAATTCCAGTAAGGGTTCAACTTCAGTTCAGTCTCAGCAGCGAAAGACTGATGACTAACAGAGTCCCGGTCAGCAATCTTCCGGTAACCAAGGACAGGGTGGATACCGAGGGAACCACCCCAAGTGCAACCGGTGCAACAAGCATCATAGCGGGCAGTGCAACAAAGGTCATTGTCAGAGATGTCACATGCTGGGTCATGAAGCTAAGGATTGCAGGAGCCCGCGTCCTGCGAATCAAAATCGCCAACAACAACAACAAGCTCCACAGAACCACCAGCAACAGCAACAGCAGGGCAATAAAGGATGCTTTCAGTGTGGAGCTGAAGGCCACTTTAAGAAGAACTGTCCTCAGCTGAACCAGAACCAGAACCACAACAACCAATGAAATGGGAACCACAATGGGAACAACAATTGAGGCAATAACGGGGGTAACAATAATGGAAATGGTGCCAGAGGACGTGTTTTCGTGCTAGGTCAAGGTGATGCAAGGAACGATCCCAACGTTGTGATGGGTAAGTTTCTTCTACACGACTTCTTTGTTACTGTTTTATTCGATTCGGGTGCTGATACTAGTTATGTGTCCTTGAAAGTTAGCCAAATGCTTAAGCGCACTCCAACACTCTTGAACACCAAACACACGGTAGAACTAGCTAACGGTAAAAGTCTTGAAGCCACACACGTAGTTAAAGGTAGTAACCTCGTCTTAGCTGGTCAGACCTTCTCTATCGATCTTATTCCTATCATTCTGGGTAGTTTTGATGTTGTTATTGGGATGGATTGGCTATCTTATCATCAAGCGGAGATTGTTTGCAAGGAGAAAATCGTCCGCATTCCTCGTCCTGGTGAAGAACCCCTCGTGATTCATGGCGATAAGAGTGGTGCTGTCGTAGGCATTATCTCTTTCCTTAAGGCCCATAAGTGTTTGCGAAAGGGCCACACTGCCATTCTGACGCTCGTTACTGACGCATCAACGGAAGAGAAGAGAATTGAAGACATTCCTATTGGGCGCGATTTTCCTAAGGTATTCCCTGAGGAATTACCTGGTCTTCTGCCTCATCGCCAAGTTGAGTTTCAAATCGAGCTAGCTCCTGGAGCAGCGCCCATAGCTCGAGCACCTTATCGTCTAGCTCCATCAGAACTTGAAGAACTGTCTACGCAATTACAAGAACTCTTGGAAAAGGGTTTTATACGTCCTAGCTCTTCGCCCTAGGGAGCTCTAGTCTTGTTTGTGAAGAAGAAAGACGGTACTTTCAGAATGTGTATTGACTACCGCGAACTCAACAAGGTGACTGTGAAGAATCGTTATCCTCTTCCACGTATTGACGACTTGTTCGACCAGTTGCAAGGGTCGAGCTATTACTCCAAGATTGATTTGATATCGGGATACCATCAGCTAAGAGTCCGAGAGGAAGACGTCTCCAAAACAACATTCAGAACTCGCTACGGCCATTACGAGTTTTTGGTCATGCCTTTCGGGTTGATGAATGCACCAGCGGTCTTCATGGATCTCATGAACCGAGTATGCAAGCCTTACCTGGATAAGTTCGTTATTGTATTCATCAACGATATCCTGATCTATTCTAAGAGTCAAGAGGAACACGAGCAGCATCTACGACTTATGCTGGAACTTCTTCGAGCAGAGCAACTGTATGCTAAATTTTCGAAATGTGACTTCTGGCTTCACGAAGTCCACTTTCTAGGCCATGTGGTAAACAAGGATGGAATCCATGTGGATCCATCTAAGGTTGACTCGATCAAGAACTGGCCTGCACCCCGTACACCAACAGAAATCCGCCAATTCTTGGGTTTGGCAGGATATTACAGAAGGTTTATCAAGGATTTCTCAAGGATTGCGCAACCTCTCACTTCACTGACTCAGAAGGGTGTCACCTATCATTGGGGTGATGCACAGGAGTCCGCATTTCAGCACTTGAAAGATAGACTTTGTAGCGCGCCTATCCTCTCGTTGCCTGAAGGCACAAATGATTTTGTGGTTTACTGCGATGCTTCCATCCAAGGACTTGGTTGCGTGTTGATGCAACGTGACAAGGTCATTGCCTACGCATCACGCCAACTCAAAGTTCACGAAAGAAATTACACTACGCACGACTTGGAATTGGGACCAGTTGTTTTCGCGCTTAAGATATGGAGACATTACCTGTACGGTACCAAGTACACCATTTACACCGATCACAGGAGTCTCGAGCATATCTTCAAGCAAAAGGAGTTAAACATGCGTCAACGCCGATGGGTTGAGCTCTTGAACGATTATGAATGCGCTATCAAATACCATCCGGGCAAGGCCAATGTTGTGGCCGACGCCATTAGTCGAAAGGATACTATACCTAAGCGTGTACGTGCGTTACAGCTTACCATCCAATCCAACCTTCCCGCTCAGATTCGAGATGCTCAGGTTGAAGCATTGAAAGCAGAAAACATCAGGGCTGAATCCTTACGAGGATCGAGGTAGCGGTTAGAACAAAAGGAAGACGACGCCCACTATGTAAACGGACGCATCTGGGTTCCACTGTATGGAGACCTACGCGAGCTTGTGATGGATGAAGCACACAAGTCTCGTTATTCAGTACATCCTGGTTCGGATAAAATGTACCACGACCTCAAGACTACGTATTGGTGGCCTGGCATGAAAGCCCACATAGCAACCTACGTCAGTAAGTGCTTGACTTGTGCGAGAGTCAAGACTGAATATCAGAAACCATCAGGCCTACTCCAACAACCAGAGATACCTAAATGGAAATGGGGGCAAATTTCCATGGATTTTGTTACTAGCCTGCCCAGTTCTCAACGCGGAAATGATACCATTTGGGTGATCGTAGATCGACTGACCAAGTCTGCACATTTTCTGGCTATCAAGGAAACGGATAAGTTTTCTACTCTAGCAGACATTTACCTAAAAGAAGTGGTGTCTAGGCACGGAGTGCCAACCTCCATCATTTCTGATCGTGACGCGCGTTTTACCTCCGAACTGTGGCAAGCCATGCATAAGTCTTTTGGCTCACGTTTAGATATGAGCACCGCTTATCACCCACAGACGGATGGGCAATCTGAACGCACCATCCAAACTTTTGAAGACATGCTTAGGGCATGCGTAATCGACTTTGGTAATGGCTGGGAAAAGCATCTCCCGTTAGTGGAATTTTCATATAACAACAGCTACCACACCAGCATCCAAGCCGCTCCGTTCGAGGCATTGTACAGATGCAAATGCCGATCACCTCTCTGTTGGGCAGAAGTTGGTGACAGCCAAACCACTGGCCCAGAACTTGTGGTAGAAACCACCGAGAAGATTGCCCAGATACGGCAACGAATGGCGGCAGCTCGTGACCGTCAGAAAAGCTATGCTGATAAGGGAAGAAAACCACTCGAGTTCCAGTTTGGAAATCGAGTGCTACTCAAAGTCTCACCTTGGAAAGGTGTAGTCCGTTTTGGCAAACGAGGCAAGCTCAATCCGCGTTATGTCAGACCATTCGAAATCATCGAGAAAATTGGCAAAGTTGCCTACAGGTTGAATCCGCATGCAATGAAAACATGTTTGTAAAAACGTTTTGTGAGAGCCCTAATGATTGTAGTCTAGACTCGAGAAAGAATCCTAGTTCGCTACAATCGAAGCTCTGATACCAAGCTGTCACACCCTGACTTTTGTGGAAGCGTGATTATAGTGTGACTTTCTTAATACCATTGCATTCAATCATAACAACTGCTATATGATAAAACCATAGATTTGTCATCCATTAAATGAGTTTAAAACATAACAACATTGTTTTAAACGTATACTTCAAATTCAAGTTTTACAAACCATACAAATTGTTTATGAGTTCACTAAGGACTCGTCAAAAGATATTAGATGTAGCTAAGGTTTGGAAGACGTGTCTCATCCAGGAATAAGACACACTGACCAAACCCAAAGACCATGGATGACATCTTTATTCCTATCGCAGCATAAAACTTCCAACGCCCGCCAGATCCACTTACTAATTCCCTGAAATACATGTAGTTTGAAAACATCAACAAAAGTTGAGCGAGTTCATGTGTTTAGTATGTGTGCACGAATCATCCTTGAAAACCTTTGTATGTATGTATGTACTTGTAAACTGGTATGAAGCAACAAGGAAAAACAGATCAATTAATGTGTAGCTAATACATTAATATAAGTGACATGGCATAGGAAGCACTCAACCCTGTATGAGTATTTCGTACCGGCCCCTCCGGCGGAACGACATAGTCACCACATGCGGCCAACTCGCAGGCCCAGGGCTCGCAACACCCAATAGATCTATCACTCATTCCCCTCGGTCCTTATACAAGGATTAATGGTCTTAAGTTAATCGCCTATCCATTCACGTGATCTACCAGTACATTCCTTAGCTAATCATACCATTTGTAATTGTTTGTAATCAGTATGTAACATGTATTTCAACCCCGAGAGTTATAAAACCGAAAGCAGTTAAGAGAAAAGGGGGACATGAACTCACAGTTTTGCGTTCCTTGTATCCTGTGACAACCCTCAAATTTACATGTAACCATACAATCTATTAATGTTAATTAAAGTACTTGATGACTGTGCTGAATCATTTAACTGCTCTCTGATTACTGTGTTATACTTACATGTACTTGTTAACGTGCTAGTAGTATACAGAAAAGTTACTGAATAGTCCGGTATGCCTTCCTGAGTGTTGAAAATTAAAAACGTTACAAAAATATATATAAAAGACACTTTACGGATTAATTAGGCACTTTAACGGAACAGTGTCAACCGAACAACAGGACTTTACCCGGAACATAAAAATATTGCCAAAGACATAGTTTTCACTTTTCTGAGCTAGTTAGGGTCCCCTAATACCCTAACACCCTTTATATTAATTAACACACAAATACACTAACTAAACCCTTTTAATTTCAACTAGAACTTAACCATAACATTACACCACCCAACCCTTACCCCCCCTCTCTTTGACGGTTCCCCATGGGTGGGACACACCCATGCTTTCTTGATAATTTTATTTGTTCTTGTTAAATATCTAGTTAACACATTATATGATGGACAATATGAAGGATTGGTTTATAAATATTAACAAAGGTTATTCATTCTCTTTCATCTAACATCAACCAACAACTCAAACTCTCTCCATAACCACCACCATTCGGTCGCCACCTTACCACCATCACCCACCCACTTCCAAGTCTTGTTCAACCATTTCCTACATACTCAAAGGTGATAAGGATCATACAAGGAGGCTCGGTGCTTTCGGAAGTGCAAGAACCTCTCTAGATTTCTTTTATCCACCTCGTTTACGTCTTGTTTCTCCCCTAGCCTTGTGCTAGTAGTAAGTGCTTCTAATCATCATCTTGTTCTTGTATTTGGTGGTTAATAGATGATTTAATGGTGAAAAAATGAGAAACACTAAAGAACTTACATTAATCTTAAACATAAAGTGATAAAGGGTGGGTAAAGAGAAGTTATGTGTGTAAATCATGTAGATCTTGTGTTGTTATGATTCTTGATTGAATTCCTGATGATTTTCTGGTTAATATTGATGTTTAATGTTGTTGTGATCACTAAACATGTTAACCGAATCAATCGAACGCGCTTTAGAAGGTTAAAGACTGAAAACAGAAAGCTGTTTAGTGATTACAGCCAACTTCAGTTGGCTGTAACAGGACCGTAACTTAACAAAAAATGTATTTCTGAAGTCTAGGTTTATGTATGATGAAATACGGTTCTAATGGCACTGGAATCATAATTTTTGGACTCCGTTTACTATTTTTAAAGTGTCATTTTGTAACAGCAGCTAGAGCTGCATTTTTGCTGCTGAAAATATGAGTTCTGTTTTTAGTCATAACTTGAATTCTGTGTAGAGTTAAATCATGAAATTTGTACGGTAGATGACCACCGATGTATTTGTAATTCTCTCACTGGAATTTTGTAAATCGGACCCTCGATGAATTTTAAATAAATTATTCCGTGGACTTTGGTCAGAAAAAGATAAATCTGAGTTCAGTCCGGAAAATGAATTTTATAAAATATTAGTAATGAACTGGACCCCGATATTTTTACACTATAAAATTTGGAACATTTAAGACATTCTGTAAAAATTTGGGAATTTTTCGAATAAGTTAACTATTTTATTAAAATATCCGAAAACAGTCCGGTTTTGAATATTAATGCTGAAATGACATAAGTTGTAATTTGCGTGTCTAAACGTCGAGTATGCTATATGTGAATGATCTAACATGTTATGTGCAATATCGTATGTTTATTTATGAACGGGAATAGATGGGAAGTTATATGGGCATAAACCGTTAAAGTAATGCATGTTATGTGATAGATACGTGTAGGAACTTTGTGCTCTATTTGAAAATCACTAAATGACTAACTGGTAATCATATTAGGATGTGATTGACCGACCTTGACTGTTATCTTTATTTGAGAATCTAACCGAGCAAACCGAGGTGAGTTCACACACTTTCTAAGGCATGGGATTCCCGGTGGTTTGGGAATGGGTTAAAAAAAATTAAAACGGAATCTACATATCTTACTTAGGTAGGATATGTACGGCCATCCTCCTTGGGTTGGATGCCAATGTTAATCCTGCGTATTCTCTTTGGGAGAACTACGTACTTTCATCCTCCTCGGGTTAGACAACAACCTTAAAACTTACTAGACAAAACTCTATCATAAGTCCCTCAATTTATATTGACTTAATCGCCGAGGCCGATGGCGAGCGGGTCATTAGTTAATAGTGCTATTAGGTTTAACAAACCTCACACCGTGTCGTTCAAACGGGCGTGTACTAATGGACTATGGCAAAGGGTCAATGCTGATAGACATTGACTTAGGGCACAACTTACTTTCGTTAGTAGTCGGTATCATATCGTCTAGTAGTTCACATGGGGAAGCCCCCACTGATTATGGATATGGTTTGGGTAATAAAAGGAACTGGTTAAACATATTTTCAACTTTGGGGTAACCCCCACGGCACATAAGCCAACGAAAGTCAAACCACGTTTTTTAGAAACAACTTAAAACTAAACAAACCAAACGTGAACTCACTCAACTTTGTTGTTGACTCGTTGTTACATGCCTTACAGGTCGCTAGATGCTTTTGGAGCTTGCACGAGGAGGAGGTTGTTGTGGAATATGGATGTTAAGTCCCGTGTTAAACATTTAATCCTTATGAACTTATTAAACCTACGTTTTGGACTTTAAACTTATGAACTATGGGACTTATGTTTTGAACTTACGTTTTATGCTTCCGCTGTTAACCTAAAATCGGTTTACTTCCTTTTGGTCACCAATCGTATTGTGTTTGGTTTTATTTACTTAATTGTGTTGTTCAATATGATTGGTGGCTCGATCCTGGTCACGTCACGCCTCCAAGCGGTGGTACTCCGCACGGTGGATTTTGGGGGTGTGACATATCCGATGTAACTCTAAGCTTCCTCTAGAACGCACGACTACCTACATGCGTACTACGGTCCGTTAGACGAGCGGGTCGTGCCTTGACTTAGTAATGACTAGTGTGTTTGAGTTATGTTCCAAGGTGTCTTCATTAATATTCCAAGTGTTTAATTATTTGTTAAAATAATTAATATTTTAACTTAACATTTCCCAAGTATTTAAACATGTATATCCTTCCCAAGGATGGGTATATTTGTATTTGTATAACTTGCCATGTATTGGCGTCGTATTCCGGTGTGGATTTATACGTACGAGGATACGTATCTTCTTGTAATAGTTAAGTATTCTTATACTTAATTTTGTGTTAAACTTTCCGGAATATTATTTCTAATAAAGGTCCACTAATATATATATATATTTCCCAATATATATATATCTATTTTAGAATTATTGCTTGGAAAAATTATTTATAATTTTTCCTTTTAGCAAAAATATTTGTAGTTCCAAAATAATATATTTTCAAGTCTCACTTAGAAAATATTTATAAACTTATTCTATCCAATAATGTATTTCAAGTTTATCCAAAAAAATATATATTTTTCCCAAAAATAGTATATCTTCTAAAAATTATAAGAAAATATATTTTTACTTCCCAAAATAATATATTTTCTCCTTGTCAAAAATATGATATAACTTTTTAATAATTGGAAAAATCATATTTTCCTTTCTTGTTTCCAAAATATTATTTACAAAAAATATACTTATAAATGTATTTTCCGGAATATTTTGTAAGTTACATTCTTTCGTTCGGTTTCCCAATATTGTGTGTGTAACTAGTGTATTTATTCCTTGTGATTTTTTTGTAATATTTTGGATTGTAAATTCTTGGTATTTTGTTAAGTTATATTACTTTAACCCTAAAATAATATAACTATTACACAAAGTATACAAATATTCACTCACATCATGTCTTTAATGTAAATATATATTTTAAATATATATTTATCCATTTTTATTTATAAAACCAACCTCCAATACTTGTATTTTTGTAACAAAAATTATGGTAAAGTTTATGTAGATAATCCATGGTTAAAATACACTTATAAATACTTGTTTGAAAATATTTTTCTAAGTGTTTATATTTTTAGAAAATTTTGCCAAAGTTTCCCCTAAAAATGAAGGTGTCCATGCTATCAAAGCATATCATTTTCTTTTTAAAATCATCACAAACAATCAACAATCAACGCTAAGCAGTTTACACTTACCAATTTTCCATAATCATGTGGTTTATATAGCAACATGAACTTTCGTAAAAACTTGTAGTAACTTGGTAGTGTGTTTAGTAGTTTAGTTACTCTTTAAAATGTATTTACTTCTTTAAAAAGTTCATTTTTAAAGAAGTTGGGTGTTTACAACTTCCAAACATATTTCCCAAAAATGCTTCTTTATGTAATCTTCTTGTTACACAAGCGTTTCTACACTTGTTTAACCATTAAAAATAGTATTTGTTTATGTAAGAACCAAGATCTACTAAAACTCATATTTCAAGCTTGGTTCTTTAGGAAAACCATTCATAAATTTTTTGATCTATATGATTATTAACCCACTTTGATTATTATTTTTTCAAGAAAACAATATATCTTTTCAAGTTCATGTCTTTCTTGAGGATGATTTATAAACCTCTAACATTTTCATACTCTCATCTTGCTAGATTATGTTTTTAATCATGATCTAGCAAGATCATATAATGTTCTACATCATTTACACAAACTAACAATCATCAAGCATCATAACAACACTAAACAACATGATTTCTTTAAGATTTCTTATAGATTTATGCTTATGTTCATGTTTCACCTTCTTGTTTCTTAGTGTTCTTTATGATAATAATCTTGTATCATCTTTTAACCACTTAAAATAGATGTAAAATGAAGAGTAGAAGATCTTACTACTAGCTCAAGGCTAGGGATGATCAAGTGTAGAAATGAAGTGGATAAAAACAATCGGTGAAGATCCTTCAACTTTCAAGAGCACCAAGCCTCCTTATATGCCTTCTTACACCCTTGTATATGTATAGATTTAATGGAGAATGGAAGATGAAGATGATGTAGGTGTGGGGTGTCTTGGCCGTGAGTTGTGGGAGGAAGCAGAAGGGTTTTGATGTTGGTGATGAATGAGGATGAAAGGTTATAACTCATGGTTTATATAATCTAGTATCCAACATATAAAGATCTTCATGGATTTTATGTCATTAATAGTACATACAAGATCTTAATCATATCAAATGAGATCAAAGGAAAATCAAGGGTGGGGCCACCCTTGGTGACCATCCACATAAGGGGAGGGGGTCTTGATTGGGGTTTAATGATAAGTTAAGCAATCTAGTTAGAACTTAAGTGTATTAGTTAGGTGTTATGTGTATTATGTGTTATATAGTGTGTTAGGGTGTTCTGTGACAACTGGCCCAACCCGGTAATTTCCGTACACATTAATTATTGCTTAATGACTGCAATTATGTGCTTAATTGTCAGCAATGTCTGAACACATACTAAACAAGTGAATTCATGCACGTTGTATACTACAAAATATTGCTTTATGCATAAACGAGAGCGTTGCGTCAAAAATACTAGTAAACTCACCGGTAAGACACACTGTGTCAACAGAACTGCAGAAAGCAGTCAGACAATAAAATTGGAGCCTAGGTGTAGGTCCGACAACAAGAATGCGTTAAAACCCAAGAGTACATACGAGGGTTTAATACATATGCAATGCGAAAGCAAAATTAAGCACTAAAAAGCACCCGAAACGCACTTTAAGTGCAGAATTTATGCAATTCAGCAATAATTCAGCATTTAGACATATGAATATTTTGCAGAAATGTCGTTTTATTATCCAGAATATTTCCCTAAGTGTTGGGAATCGATAGTGTTATAAAAAGATACTTATTAAACACTAAAAGGTGCAATTTAGCACTTTAACGAATCGGTATGTAACCGAACAACCGGACTATACCCGGAACACGAAAATATTGTTAAAAACATTACTTATCTTTTTCTGAGCCAGTTAGGGTCCCCGAATACCCTAACACCCACTGTAAAGCACAACACATTAGTAACCGGGTTAATCACTTAACTAACTAGATTAACTTAACTTTACACTAACTATTTTGGTTGGATTTGAACTAGCTACCACCCCCCCTAACCGAAACCGTCCCCAAGGGGACACCCCTTGTCCTTGCAAGATTATAATAATCTCTAGTGTCTAATATCTAGTAGACACTAAATCCAATGGTTAATTACTTGAGAAATTGTCTATAAGATCTAACATTAACACACATGATCATTTCACTCAACACTAAACAACACACACACTCTCTCTCTCAAAGGCTTCGGCCGAACACCCCTACACAACCATCAAATTTTCGAGTTTAGTTCAAGCCATTTCAAGATCATTCAAGTGTTAAGGATCACCTACAAGGAGGCTTGGTGCATTCGGAACTCGAAGGACCTCACTCTATTGCTTTTATCCACTCATTTTGCGTCTAGATTCTTCCCTAGCCTCGAGCTAGTGGTATGTTGCTTAAATCACCTTCTCGAACTATTTTAAAGTGGTTAAAATGATTCGTAACGGTTAAAACTCGTAAACATACAAGATGAAGCTCAAAAGTCTACTTAAAACACTAAAAATGGTGGTTAAAAGCTCATATGTTGTGTAAATCTTGTAGTATTTGATTTGTGTAATTATTTAGGCCCGATCTATGTTGTGGTAGCTCGGATCATCGTTTAACCCGGATTGGTCATGATCATGGATTATGACATAAAGCTTGTTTAAGTGTAACAAGGGTTAGGTGATGAAACTCTACCACACATCAAACTTGAACTTGTGTAAAATCGATTTTACTTATGAAATGGTGTTCAAAACTAGTAGATCTACGGATCTACAAGCGGTACTTTCAAAGGACCAAGTGTCCAAGAAATCATATTTTCTAAAGCCGGATCTCACATGAAAAAGAATGATTTTAGCAAACACACGAGTGTGTAAACACTTGTGTAACACAAAGTTTCGACAAAATAACTATTTTTGTAAATGTTGACCGGAAGTTGTAAAGATGTAACTTCTTTAAAAACGAGACTTTCAAGAAACGAAGTTGATCTATCCAAAGATCCACTAAAAATAATGGAAATATACTACCTATTTTGGAAAAACCACAAGTTCATGTATTTCTGCGATTATATCTATTTTAACTAGTTGCATATTGTTTATTGTTGAATGAGGAAATTGTTGACGATTTAAAAGAAAATAAACACATGTTTTGAAAACATGGGAAACCTCCATTTTTAGGGGAAACTCTGTCAAAATTTTTATAAATTTTGACATTTAGAAAAATATGAGTTTTTGAGAAACTTATTCCCTAAAAATGTGTTTAAAAGTAGTACCAAGGTTTCCCTAATTTTTGATGATAAGAAATGAGGATTTCTTCAAGAATAAAATAGATATAAGTATGTATATTTTTGAGAGAAAAATATATATTATTTTATCACCAACTTTTGTGTTAAGTGTATATAGTATGTGTTATACGTGCTAGTGTATTAAGACTTAAAAATACACTAAATACTCGTGAGGAGTATAAACATAAAAATACACATACAAAATACAAGATACATAATTCGGGTGCGAAGTGCAAAACACAAAAGACTTATATTTATTTTAGAGGAAATAATATAAGTAAGATACGTAGTTAAAAATATGAAATATTTTTAACACAACAATACAAATACAAAAGAGAGTGACTGTACTTGTGCGATACAAGTTTAGTGACTAACATTAAGAAAACGCGTATAGGTTACGACGTTAAGTAGACAAATCCGGTGAAGTTTACGACGCACAGGAACGCAAAGTTGTGAGTTCATGCTCCCCCTTTTCTCTTAACTGTTTTCAGTTTTATAACTTTGGGGGTGAAATACATGTTACAAATATTACAATGTTTACAAATGGTATGATGGATACAAGAATGATACGAGAAATCGTGTCACGAATAGGGTACCATAAGCACCATTAATCGTGTACATACTTAGACCGCAGAACAAAAGGTTAGATCTAATGGGTTCCGGGCAGCCCCACTCTTGGCCACTCTTTTACCAAGCAGTGTTTTTGTGTCTCTGTCGTAAATCGACTACAGAAAAATGCCTATGGTTTGGTGACTTCCTATGTCGTGTCACATGTTAATGGCTTTGCAACCCATTAACACTTGATACATACAGAAATATTTGACTTATACATGAGTACGTGGTGTACACAAAAGACTTGATTTATACAAAAGACAAATTATGTTTTCATACAAAGTATACAAACGTGAAATACAAAAATTGCATGAATTCACACCAACTTTATGTTGACGTTTTTCCAAAACTCACATGTATTTCAGGTAACTAGGATGGATGTACGCGTGGTCTTACTCATGCTCGTGGATGTCGCTTTGTCTATCTTTAAATAAAGTTGTGACTTTTAAGACAATATGTTATCTCGTGTTGTAAACACTTGACATATGTTTTCAGTAATGTAATATTTGAAGATATTTTTGAGCATGTAGTATGTTTACTCTTCGTATGCAATGAGAACCTTTCATGATCACACCTCGTGCTTCCGCCGCAGAAAGGGGTGTGACAGATTGGTATCAGAGCTGCGATTGTAGTGAACCAGGATTCCTTCTCGAGTCTAGTCTACAATCTCTAGGATCCTTTCATGAAAAACAATTTTTCAAAGAGTTTTCATTGCATAAAACGTCCCGCGACATCCACTACCTGAAACTGACTACATGAGTCTAGAAAAGACACTACGAGACTTAGAGTGCACTTGAGTAGCACTTGTCGTTGACTAGAAATTACTTGCAATTATGTGTGATAATTAGCATGTACTAGAAGTAGAACGTCACAAGTATACGTGACTCTACCTAAAAGCAATGGCCCATCTGAAGGAAGAAATACGAGGATGAAACGAACTGTGCAGACTGTACAAGGAGTTACGTAATTATGGATGCATACATAATTATGGAATTCAGTGCACAGAAACCACAGCAAGTCTTGTCACGTATAGATTCCCTCAGTACAAGCCTACTAAGTACTCTGCTAGAGTAATAAATGTTTGATGTCACTTATGTGGTATATATACCTATGAATATATATGATACTACTGTCTAGTGTGACGATATCAAACACATGCCTAACCCTGCTGTGTTATGTTCTGTCAGAACATGGCACCCAGGAAAGCTGTGAATGCTCGCAATGACGATCAACCTCCTCCTCCCCCACTGCCAAGAACTGCTGATGAGCTGAACGCTCTACTGGAGGAAAGGATCTCCGCTGCTATCGCCCACTACGAGGCAAACTGCACTCAAGACAGTGGTGGCCCAAGCAACGCTAGACGTAATGGGAATGGAGATTCGTCTGGAGGCAATGCAGCTCAAGGCTTCACTTTCAAGCAGTTCCTCGACTGCAAGCCGATGAACTATGATGGCACAGGAGGTGCAGTAGCATTTGTGCGCTGGACGGAGAAGACTGAAGCTACCTTCCGCATGAGCAAGTGTACCGCGGATCAACAAGTCACCTTTGCTACTGGGTTATTTGTCGATGAAGCTCTGACTTGGTGGAACCTGCAAGTCCAAACCTTGGGTGATGATGCTGCTTATGGCTTAACTTGGGAGGAACTAAAGGAAAGAATGAGAGAGAAGTACTGCTCTCGTGCTGAACTCCAAAGGCTGGAGACAGAGTTCTGGCACTTGACTATGGAAGGTGCTGACATCAATGGATATACTCGAAGGTTCCATGATCTGTCCAGAGTGCTTCCCTACATGGTGACTCCTGAATTCAAGCGTGTTGAACGCTACATTTGGGGACTGGCCTCAGAGTTTCGTGGCATGGTGACGTCGGCCAAACCACAAACAATCACCGAGGCTGTAACTCTGGCTGTCAGCCTTACTGAAGACTGTGTTCGGATGAAGAAGCTATCACTGAACCCAACAGAAAATTCCGAGACGCATGCTGAGTCGTCTGGCGACAAGAAAAGGAAATATGCAAACTTGAATCAAGCAACTCGTAACAACAAAGGTTCCAACAAGAAGCGCGACCCTAACCCACCTCAAGGGGCGAAATCTCTTGCAGCTATGAACGACGCACCAGCAAGGGGATACCGGGGCAACTTGCCCAAATGCCATCGGTGTAAACACCATCACGAGGGAGCTTGTCGCATCCCAAAGTGTGACAGGTGTGGAAAGTTGGGTCACCGCACTGAAGACTGCTGGAGTAAGAGGAACGGGAATGGAAATCGTAATGGGGTTGATGATAGGAACAATGGTGGAAATGGAAACGGTGCTGGCAACGAGAATGGGCGGAACCAAGGATGCTTCAAATGTGGAAGCAAAGATCATTTCATGAAGGACTGCCCAGAGAGAAACAATGCTCAGGCCCGAGCATTTGTGATTGGAGCAAGGGACGCACGCGAGGACCCTAACGTGGTCAACGGTACGTTCCTCATTAACAATCACTTTGCATCCATATTATTCGACACTGGCGCCGATTATAGCTTCATGTCTGTGGAATTTAAACGCATACTTGGAATAGAATCTAGTAGATTAGAAATTCCTTATTCCATAGAACTAGCCAATGGTAAACTCGTTGAATCAAGCGAAGTTGTTAGAGGCTGCACGATAGAACTTGGTGAACGAAGATTTAGCATCGACCTCCTACCTATTCAATTGGGTAGCTTCGATGTAGTAGTCGGGATGGACTGGTTGTCCAAGAACAAAGCTGAAGTTATTTGTCATGAGAAAATCATTCGCATCCCCCTAGCAAATGATGAAACCCTCATCGTGCATGGAGAAAGACGAAACGCGCCTCTACGAATCATCAGTTGTATGAAGGCACAGAAGTGCTTAAGGAAAGGATGTGTTGCCTTCCTAGCACACGTTGTAGATAAGAAGGCTGTGGAGCCAAAACTTGAAGACATTCCTGTAGTGAAGGAATTTCCTGATGTATTCCCTGAAGATCTGCCAGGACTACCTCCGCAACGACAAGTCGAATTCCACATAGACTTGGTTCCAGGAGCCGCTCCTGTAGCCAAGGCTCCATATCGACTTGCACCATCCGAAATGCAAGAATTATCTACACAACTCCAGGAGTTGTTGGATAAAGGATTCATAAGGCCAAGCTTCTCGCCCTGGGGAGCTCCAGTATTGTTCGTGAAGAAGAAGGATGGATCACTGCGGATGTGTATCGATTACAGGGAACTGAACAAGCTCACGATCAAGAATCGGTATCCGCTACCGAGGATTGATGACTTGTTTGATCAACTGCAAGGATCAAGCTACTATTCCAAGATCGACCTTCGATCTGGATATCATCAGTTAAGGATCCAAGAAGAGAGCGTACCAAAGACTGCATTCAGAACACGCTATGGGCATTACGAATTTCTTGTGATGCCGTTTGGGCTGACGAATGGACCAGCGGTCTTTATGGACCTAATGAACCGCGTATGCAAACCATATCTCGATAAATTCGTGATTGTATTTATCGATGATATCCTGATTTACTCGCGAACGAAAGAAGAGCACGAGCAACATCTCAGAACTATTCTGGAACTACTGAAGAAAGAGAAACTTTATGCAAAGTTCTCGAAATGCGAATTCTGGATTCACGAAGTACAATTTCTTGGCCACGTTGTGAACGAGAAGGGCATTCATGTAGACCCGTCCAAGATAGAAGCAATAAAGAACTGGGAAGCTCCCAAGACCCCAACTGAAGTTCGACAATTTTTGGGCTTAGCGGGCTATTACCGACGATTCATCGAGAATTTCTCAAAAATAGCTCAACCGCTAACGACCCTTACGCAGAAAGACAAGAAATACGATTGGGGTCACAAACAAGAAGAAGCCTTCCAGTTGCTTAAAAACAAGCTCTGCGATGCACCAATACTATCGTTACCCGAAGGCACTGAAGACTTCGTGGTATACTGCGACGCCTCACGACAAGGCTTGGGTTGCGTGCTCATGCAACGCCAAAAAGTCATCGCTTATGCTTCAAGACAACTGAAGGTTCACGAGAGAAATTATACCACTCACGACCTGGAGCTGGGTGCAGTGGTATTCGCCTTGAAGATTTGGCGACATTATTTATATGGTACTCGATGTACAATCTTCACAGATCACAAAAGCTTACAACACATATTTGATCAGAAGGAATTGAATATGCGCCAGCGACGTTGGGTTGAGCTGCTGAACGATTATGACTGTGAGATTAAGTACCATCCTGGAAAGGCGAACGTTGTAGCGGACGCGTTGAGTCGAAAAGAAAGGGTTAAGACCCTAAGGGTTCGAGCATTGGAAATGACGATTCGAACGAACCTCATTGCACGCATTCGAGATGCACAACAAGAAGCTCTTAAAGAAGAGAACCGTAAAGCTGAATACCTACGGGGTATGCTGAAATACATGGTGCCAAACGAAGAAGGAGCCTTATACTTCAAGAAGCGTATTTGGGTTCCACTCTATGGTGGCATACGAGAAGTCATCCTTAATGAAGCCCATAAATCGAGATATTCGATCCATCCTGGATCGGACAAAATGTATCAAGACTTGAAAGAGTACTATTGGTGGCCGAGACTTAAAAGCGACGTTGCTGTTTATGTTGGAAAATGCCTAACCTGTGCCAAGGTTAAAGCAGAATATCAGAAACCGTCCGGCCTCCTACAACAACCAGAAATTCCCGTGTGGAAGTGGGAACAAATCTCGATGGACTTCATAACGAAATTACCCAGGACCCCGAGAGGGCACGATATGATATGGGTAATAGTTGATCGATTGACGAAGTCTGCGCATTTCCTACCAATCCGAGAGAAGGATAGCACTGGAAAGCTCGCAGAGATATACTTAAGAGAAATTATGGCACGTCATGGAGTGCCAATCTCAATCATTTCAGACAGAGATGGACGCTTTGTCTCGAGAATCTGGCAATCATTTCAGGAAGCCTTTGGATCTCAGTTAGATCTAAGCACGGCATTCCATCCGCAAACAGACGGCCAGAGCGAACGGAAACGTTAGAAGATATGCTTCGCGCATGCGTCATGGACCTAGGCGGCAGCTGGGATACTCATCTACCTTTAGTTGAGTTTTCCTACAATAACAGCTATCATACGAGCATAAAAGCCGCGCCGTTCGAAGCTCTGTATGGCCGCAAATGCCGATCGCCCTTATGTTTGGCAGATGCCGGAGATAAGCGTATGGTTGGTCCTGAACTTGTACAAGAGACAACCGACAAGATTGCGCAGATCCGAGAGCGCATTAAGGCGGCTCGAGATCGACAAAAGACCTACGCTGATCCGAAAAGAAAATCAGTAGAATTCAAGGTGGGAGACAAGGTGTTGTTAAAAGTCTCACCTTGGAAGGGCGTAGTCAGATTTGGAAAGCGCGGAAAGCTAAATCCACGATATATCGGACCATTCAGAATATTGAAGAGAATTGGTACCGTGGCATACAAGTTGGAGTTACCGGAAGAACTTAATGGAGTACATGATACGTTTCATGTATCCAACCTGAAGAAGAGTCCAACACAAGAAAGCGTGATCATCCCAATGGATGAAGTGCATATTGATGAAGCCCTCCGATTTACAGAACAACCCGTTGAGGTTACCGACTGGAAAGTCAACAAGACCAGGAGGAGCAGCGTAAAACTTGTCAAAGTAGGTTGGAGCTCTAAGCACGGACCCGAGTACACATGGGAACGTGAAGACCAGTTCAAGAAAAAGTATCCCCACCTATTCAAGAAGACTCCTGCGAGAGTTAGTTCAACCTAAATTTCGGGACGAAATTCTTTTAACGGGGGGAGACTGTGACAACTGGCCCAACCCGGTAATTTTCGTACACATTAATTATTGCTTAATGACTGCAATTATGTGCTTAATTGTCAGCAATGTCTGAACACATACTAAACAAGTGAATTCATGCACGTTGTATACTACAAAATATTGCTTTATGCATAAACGAGAGCGTTGCGTCAAAAATACTAGTAAACTCACCGGTAAGACACACTGTGTCAACAGAACTGCAGAAAGCAGTCAGACAATAAAATTGGAGCCTAGGTGTAGGTCCGACAACAAGAATGCGTTAAAACCCAAGAGTACATACGAGGGTTTAATACATATGCAATGCGAAAGCAAAATTAAGCACTAAAAAGCACCCGAAACGCACTTTAAGTGCAGAATTTATGCAATTCAGCAATAATTCAGCATTTAGACATATGAATATTTTGCAGAAATGTCGTTTTATTATCCAGAATATTTCCCTAAGTGTTGGGAATCGATAGTGTTATAAAAAGATACTTATTAAACACTAAAAGGTGCAATTTAGCACTTTAACGAATCGGTATGTAACCGAACAACCGGACTATACCCGGAACACGAAAATATTGTTAAAAACATTACTTATCTTTTTCTGAGCCAGTTAGGGTCCCCGAATACCCTAACACCCACTGTAAAGCACAACACATTAGTAACCGGGTTAATCACTTAACTAACTAGATTAACTTAACTTTACACTAACTATTTTGGTTGGATTTGAACTAGCTACCACCCCCCCTAACCGAAACCGTCCCCAAGGGGACACCCCTTGTCCTTGCAAGATTATAATAATCTCTAGTGTCTAATATCTAGTAGACACTAAATCCAATGGTTAATTACTTGAGAAATTGTCTATAAGATCTAACATTAACACACATGATCATTTCACTCAACACTAAACAACACACACACACACTCTCTCTCTCTCAAAGGCTTCGGCCGAACACCCCTACACAACCATCAAATTTTCGAGTTTAGTTCAAGCCATTTCAAGATCATTCAAGTGTTAAGGATCACCTACAAGGAGGCTTGGTGCATTCGGAACTCGAAGGACCTCACTCTATTGCTTTTATCCACTCATTTTGCGTCTAGATTCTTCCCTAGCCTCGAGCTAGTGGTATGTTGCTTAAATCACCTTCTCGAACTATTTTAAAGTGGTTAAAATGATTCGTAACGGTTAAAACTCGTAAACATACAAGATGAAGCTCAAAAGTCTACTTAAAACACTAAAAATGGTGGTTAAAAGCTCATATGTTGTGTAAATCTTGTAGTATTTGATTTGTGTAATTATTTAGGCCCGATCTATGTTGTGGTAGCTCGGATCATCGTTTAACCCGGATTGGTCATGATCATGGATTATGACATAAAGCTTGTTTAAGTGTAACAAGGGTTAGGTGATGAAACTCTACCACACATCAAACTTGAACTTGTGTAAAATCGATTTTACTTATGAAATGGTGTTCAAAACTAGTAGATCTACGGATCTACAAGCGGTACTTTCAAAGGACCAAGTGTCCAATAAAATCATATTTTCTAAAGCCGGATCTCACATGAAAAAGAATGATTTTAGCAAACACACGAGTGTGTAAACACTTGTGTAACACAAAGTTTCGACAAAATAACTATTTTTGTAAATGTTGACCGGAAGTTGTAAAGATGTAACTTCTTTAAAAACGAGACTTTCAAGAAACGAAGTTGATCTATACAAAGATCCACTAAAAATAATGGAAAGATACTACCTATTTTGGAAAAACCACAAGTTCATGTATTTCTGCGATTATATCTATTTTAACTAGTTGCATATTGTTTATTGTTGAATGAGGAAATTGTTGACGATTTAAAAGAAAATAAACACATGTTTTGAAAACATGGGAAACCTCCATTTTTAGGGGAAACTCTGTCAAAATTTTTATAAATTTTGACACTTAGAAAAATATAAGTTTTTGAGAAACTTATTCCCTAAAAATGTGTTTAAAAGTAGTACCAAGGTTTCCCTAATTTTTGATGATAAGAAATGAGGATTTCTTCAAGAATAAAATAGATATAAGTATGTATATTTTTGAGAGAAAAATATATATTATTTTATCACCAACTTTTTTGCTAAGTGTATATAGTATGTGTTATACGTGCTAGTGTATTAAGACTTAAAAATACACTAAATACTCGTGAGGAGTATAAACATAAAAATACACATACAAAATACAAGATACATAATTCGGGTGCGAAGTGCAAAACACAAAAGACTTATATTTATTTTAGAGGAAATAATATAAGTAAGATACGTAGTTAAAAATATGAAATATTTTTAACACAACAATACAAATACAAAAGAGAGTGACTGTACTTGTGCGATACAAGTTTAGTGACTAACATTAAGAAAACGCGTATAGGTCACGACGTTAAGTAGACAAATCCGGTGAAGTTTACGACGCACAGGAACGCAAAGTTGTGAGTTCATGCTCCCCCTTTTCTCTTAACTGTTTTCAGTTTTATAACTTCGGGGGTGAAATACATGTTACATATATTACAATGTTTACAAATGGTATGATGGATACAAGAATGATACGAGAAATCATGTCACGAATAGGGTACCATAAGCACCATTAATCGTGTACATACTTAGACCGCAGAACAAAAGGTTAGATCTAATGGGTTCCGGGCAGCCCCACTCTTGGCCACTCTTTTACCAAGCAGTGTTTTTGTGTCTCAGTCGTAAATCGACTACAGAAAAATGCCTATGGTTTGGTGACTTCCTATGTCGTGTCACATGTTAATGGCTTTGCAACCCATTAACACTTGATACATACAGAAATATTTGACTTATACATGAGTACGTGGTGTACACAAAAGGCTTGATTTATACAAAAGACAAATTATGTTTTCATACAAAGTATACAAACGTGAAATACAAAAATTGCATGAATTCACACCAACTTTATGTTGACGTTTTTCCAAAACTCACATGTATTTCAGGTAACTAGGATGGATGTGCGCGTGGTCTTACTCATGCTCGTGGATGTCGCTTTGTCTATCTTTAAATAAAGTTGTGACTTTTAAGACAATATGTTATCTCGTGTTGTAAACACTTGACATATGTTTTCAGTAATGTAATATTTGAAGATATTTTTTAGCATGTAGTATGTTTACTCTTCGTATGCAATGAGAACCTTTCATGATCACACCTCGTGCTTCCGCCGCAGAAAGGGGTGTGACATGTTCGGGGATCATAACTAGCTTAGAAATATTAAAACAATGTTTCTAGTATAATTTTGGTGTTTCGGGTGGTGTCCAATTATTCGGTTAGATACCGGTTCGTTAAAGTGTCAAACTATACCGTTTAATGTTATTTATGTACCCTTTTTTGACACTTTTAATTCCCGACACTTAGGAAAGCATTCAGGACCATTCAGTCATATTTTTGCATGATACTAGCTTGTTAAAAAGCTGATTTTTGCTGAATTATGCTGAATTCAGCACTTTGGGTGAGTTTTAGGCACTTTCCGGCACTTAAACTATCACCTAGAAAAGCAGTTTTATGGTCCTTACTTCCCTACACTCTATACTAGTGTAGTACTTAGTTTCTGGCTCATACTGTGTCAAAACAACATCTGTCTATGTACTGAACTCCGTCAGCATTTTCCCGGTTTGTCTGTTAACTGTGCTAACTGTGCTTTGTGCATCATTTATGTCAATATGTTTGCATGCAGTCAATGATGTGTCATTTGCAATATGTGATGCACATGTAAGTATAATGCAGTAATCAGAAAGCGATTCAAGCCATAAATTGTAAATCAGCACAGTCATTAAGCACTAATCATCATTTAATAATTGTATGGATGCATGCAAATTTGACAGTTGTCACATTCTCCCTCTGTTAAGAAAATTTCGTCCTCGAAATTTTTTACTACCTTAACTCCTTAGGGTTACATTATGCGTGTATGTATATGAATAATACTGAGGTAGATAACCATAAAACCGAATCAAATCTTATTCATATCAGGTGAGTCCAGGGATATATTTCAACAAGAACCCAATGGTTAAAAGGTATGTGTTCTAGCATTTGATGTCAAAGGACACGAGATGTATAGATGTATAATCTAGTGTAACTCAGTTAAGAGGGGTGTAACAAAGGAGTTTTGACCAATGGATTCTCAAACAATCGGTCACAATTTGCCAACGAGTTTTCACAAACCATAGCATCCGCTATATGAACTCAAAATCAACAACTCGAATGTGATAGTAACATGAAAATGATCTGTCAACTTTCGAACAAATACATGGATAAAATAGTGTGTTGACATTCTTGAATTGCGAAAATACACCGAATGGAACACAAGCGAATCTGGTGTATTATTGTCTTAGTTCGTAATTGCATTCGGAGTGTTTAAATGACAAGTCAAACAAAAGTATATGTAGTTTTGTGTGAGATGGTTGACCATGATTAGCACAAGCTACAAATTTGTAATGACACCACAAGGTGTCGTGATGACATAATTCAATAATAGTGGCGACTGAACAAGTTCACCGTGTTCGAAATCAAACGAAAGTGTACTGAGACAATCTGGAGATTTGATTTACACAATGTCATAGAGTTTCCTATTGAATACGGAACATCAAAGAGCCACTGTTTCCGATTGAAGATGAAAAAGGGTAATAAGTACCGCAAGGCATTCGATCGACCATGAAAGAATCGTTAGGAGGTATGTAACGCCTCGCTTTTTGAAACTTACTTTAATTGAAAAGATTATTCATGTACCTATTTTTGGAAACTTACATACGTATCGTATTCGCATCTCGCCTCCGTTTTCGTAATTCGTAACGTCGATCATAATGAAATTCTGTTTTTATACATGCTTATACGTGTTGCAATACTCGGGTTAAACGTTACCAATCTCAAATGCATACGCGCAACCGATACTCGACATACTAGTACTCATAACTTATACATGCTTGTTAACTATTAAATATATGGTTAAATAATAATAATAATAATAATAATAATAATAATAATAATAATAATAATAATAATAATAATAATAATCCTAGTAATATAATAATAATAAATCTAATAATATAATAATTATAGTATATTAGTAATATGTAACATCATCTCAACGTAAAGTTATAAAAAATATATATATAAAATAAATAAATAAAAAGAAAAGGAATTATGAAAACCTGATCGTATGGTAGGTTGACTTCTACCTATTTTTTTTCTATTATTTTACCAGTCATGATTCATTTGCATTTAGGAACTTTTGGTCAAAAAATAAAATAAAGAAACAGTGAGTTCGGCCAGCTCTTTTGGGCGCCAAAACTCATCTATAACCCATTTTTTTACAGCCAGGTATTGGCTGATTTTATGACTCCATCTTCCCAACTAATTATATTTAATGCCAACCCACTCAACCCTAATCCTTCCCTATAAATACCACTCTAATCCCAGCCACTTTTCCACTTTTGCAACACTCTAATCACTCCCAAATCAACCAAAAACGCAGCTGAAACTTCAAGTTCGGACAGAAGCACTATCCTTCACGAAAATGAGCATAACTTCTTCATTTCTTGTCCAAGTTGGTCCATTCTTTTTCCTATGTGCTTGGATCGACCTTAGCTTCGATTCCATGGGTATTTCACAGTAAATAAGTCCCTGGAAATCCGGAAAATAGGCTCCAAAGTCCACTGTTCCTTTCTATTTTCATTTAATCTTTGTTAAACTTAACCAAACTTGAGTTTTCTCATCTCAAACCTATGTCCTAATGCTCATAATCAAATGAATGGTTAGTTGGGCTTAAAAAAAAGGCTGAGACATGTTAAATCAGAGGTTAAAACCTCACAAACTTTCTGTTTTAGTTAGGGTTTTTAACCCACAAGTGGTGTTCAAGCTTCAAGCTTGATACAGGTGTGATTGTGGACTAACTTGGGTTGTCCAACATAAAATCCTCACATCCCTTGATGATTTCTCATAGTGTAGTTGTTTCTTTTTCTTGTAATGATATTAGTTCATGACCCTCCTTGTATGTTTTTACATCAAGTGTAGTGGTGAACCATAAGAGGTACCTAAATGGAAGCTTGTTCTTCCTACCTCCTACATGAATTCTATGACACAATAGAGGTACCTAAATGAAGATTAATCTTCTACCTCATGCTTGATTAATGGAGTAAATAATACCTATAATACTTATACATATATATACTATTCGAACCCTTGATGATGGACTTGTGTTCATTCGTCAAGATATTAGAATAACATCATCTAAGACATATGACTTGTTACGATTCTAATGGGTATATTACTCATGAAAACATTAACCCTTGAGGTTTCATAGTGTTAAGAACAAGTACTTGGTGTTAAAGGGTGATTACTTTCGAATACCTATATTCTTGTGTTTTAATTTCCTAAATCCCTACACGAACATATTCAACCTTCTAATCTCATCAACTTCGTCACATTGGATAATCGGAAAGCTTATGAAATTATGTGAGTATACTCGCAACCCCCTTTTATGTTTACCACTTTTTGGGGTGTAACATGTTACCTTATTTAAACACACTTAAACTTATTCTTTATGCAATGCACGAAAACAATCCTTATACATGAATACTATGTTATGATACTTGATGCTTACGTGGACCATACTTATGTGATATGTTTTAGTCATTATCTTTCACGAGCCTCCATTTGACATGTATAGCGCTATAGGAGTAACGCACCGCCGCCCTTAAACTTGTGGTCATGTCGAATTAACTAAACTTTCTTGCGTAAACAGAGGATTGGCTAGAAATATTGCATGCCATGTTAGTTTGATCTTGTATAAACTAAGTTGCCATGTGGATTCGTTTTACACTTTTATACTTATACTTATGCTTAAACTTGTATACTCGCCTTTGCTTTTGCATTGAATTGTATTTTAAACATGTTACAGGTTGAGGATTGATGATGCTACAAAAATGGATTAGCAAAGATGCCTATATACTCATTTAGACGTTTAGGTTTAAAGTGTTGTATAAATTTTGTTATGTTATGTTGAACAATGTTGTTATTTGAATTTCTTGTAATGCTTTGACAATTTATCTATGAAATGAAAATGGTTGAATTAAATATTGCCACAATTAGTGTTATGAAGTCTCTTGCAATCTTGAACAAGTCCCACTCCGATGATTCCGCCATTGGTTGGGGTGTGACAGATTGGTATCAGAGCCATAACTATAGGGAATTAGGTTGAATTGCCATGCCTTTTACCTAGTCTATAGTTCTAGAGCCTTATTCTTATGTTTTGCTTGAACCACTTGCATGATACATTATTTACTCCTTATTTATTTGCTTTTGGCTTTTTAAATATATATGTCACTTTTGTGTTAATACTTGCTTTGTTTGTTAATACTTGTGGTATCATTCCATCCTTTATGTGCTACCATTGAAATGTCTTTTACGTATTGTTTCTTGAGATACTTATTATGCTTATACTTGTTATTATTATTTTGAACATGCGTATTTTACTCGTTTATACTAAAATCAAAACCACTCGTAATACACAAACGAGACGACTTCACCAAAATAGGCGTGAAACCCACAATTTGGTGAACAACTCTCAGCCCATCTACTTTTTCTTTTTACACGAAATTCACCATTAAGTTAGGAGTGAAATCCTCACCTTGATGGAGAAATTCAAATCTCAAATTCTAGTGGACCCTCGTCAAAGTGTTGAAATCAAGTTTTGACCCGACGAGTACCAGCCACACTTAGGATACTAAATCGCCAAGTTAGGGGTGAAACCCGCACCTTGTCGACTAGTTCCACTCCTCGATTTTCATAAATCCCGCCAAGTCTCGAAATTTAAATTGGTTTGGGACATGTAGTAACCGGAAGGGTAAATACCGTTAACCGACTTGTCGGCGAGAGTATTCCACCTATTAGGCCAAAGCATGCTCCTCAAATTCAAAAGACTTTTCGACCACTTTGGTTAGTCAAAGTTCCGTTTTGGAACCATCCCAAATCTTAATCAAACATGTGTTTCTATTATTTATCTTATACGATACAACCTTTCAAATTCAAAATTTACCTTCGATATTCTCTTTTCACACACACAACATATTGAATCTTTTCCATACATTTATACATATGCATGATTTCATATAATTTAAATTCATATTCATATTCCTTGTAACGACAAGTGGAGACATATCATCGAGATATGAGTGATTTCCTTACCTTGACGATTAACTCCACTCCCTTTTTCTTAAAACGACCTCACAAACGAGTTAGGGGTGATTCCCTTACCTAGGTGATCGTTACCAAAACGTCTCTTCAAAATATCTTATTATGCAAACTTGATCATATTTTATACCTAAAGTGTTTATCATTATTCAAAATACCTACTTATACCGATTTCAGAATACATTGTTTTATCAAGCGTACTTTCTATCCTACAATCTATTTTCACTCAACTCATATACACGAGATTCTTAATCATGTCTTAAAACGTTTTATTACCCAAATTTCAAAACCTTACGAAATGCTACATATCAATTTAATCGTTCCAATGAATCTCTTGCCCAAGAACTTCATATTCGACTTAACCACTAAAACACACACTCACGTTATATCACCATACTAAGGACTTTCATTCTCAAACGGAATTCAAACCAACCTTCTCACATACTTGTAGGATACTATAGATATTATACGACCGTTTTACCATAGACGCTTTCCAACATCAATAAATCATTTGTTAAAATTATTTTTTTAAAACAATCACTAAGTCCTTTTACTAAATTTCTTTTCTAAGGGTCGACGTTTTCACGAGAACCTTCAAAGTTCAAAATTTCTTGTTTTGATGCAAATGAAACAAACCCGTTATTTTCAAAAACCTTCTCTACACCGCTTAATTCGTCATTCAAATTTCAAAACACGTGGGCTAGAAGACTTCATGGGGACCGACAATCTTCAACATACGTAAACTCCCTTTTTAAACAAAAGTAGCATTTCAATCATTACAAAATACGTTATGCATAACCAATGAGTACTTTATGTTTCTTTACATTTACAAACTATATTCCACCTTCCAAATCAACTCAATCTATTTTGATTCGATAAACTCAAACAACTATACATGTAAATCATCATACACGTTTTAATAATCACCTCGCGATGAGTTCACTCACATCACTCGTTTTACATTTTCAAATTCTCGAGCATTGTATATGCCCGAATTCGTTAATCGTGCCTACATTCATACTCATACGATTTATACTTATACTTGTACACGTACTACTCATATGTTTTATGTCTATACTCATACTTGCATGAATAATCATACTTAAACTTATATCTATGCTCGTACTTTCATTCATACTCATACATTTGTACCCGTACGCTAGTGGAATCCGAGGGGTTCGCTTGCGTGGGTCCCATACATACTTAAGCATGGACTTGCTTACATACTATATTATTATACGAACACATCCTTATCCTTTTATGAATACCCTGATTCATACACAACTAGTACAAGCTATGCGGATCATGCGGCAATCAAAATAATCGCGGGTGTGTTGGGATTGAACCCTACCAGAGGAACAGATAATTAAAGCCAAAACCGGATCACAACAGTGGATTCACAATAAGCAACAGTTTACATTAGACTTTCCCTGTGACAACCCGCACTAAACCAGGTATCCGTACAACTTAACTAATGATTAATTACTACTTGATTACTGTGCTTGTTTGAACTAGCTGATAAACTGCTACCTGCATACTGATACATGCACTTACTTGCATCATACTTTATTTGCTGTCACTACATTAATTACATACTGAACCCCAGTGACAACCTTGATGCACAAAAGCACAGTGAGCACACTATACGGGATACCCAGTAAACATGCTGACATAGCCAGCATCAGACAGTTACTGTCTCTAAGGCCAGTATGAGCCGGGAATAGTTTACTACACTAGTAGGGAGTGTAGGGAGGTGAGGATTGTAGAACTGCGTCACTAGGTGATAATTATAGTGACCGGATGTGCCTAAAACGTACTTTGAGTACAAAATTCTGCACTTTAAATAAAAATTCAGCATTTATCTAAACTAGTAAAGTGCAAAAAGTTGAAAAAAAAAAGATTACTAGACACTTTCCAAAGTGTCGGGAATAAATTGTGTCCCTAAAAATAATATTAACGACACTTTAAATAATTATTTAACGCTTTAACGGAGTAATATCCAACCGTACAACCGGACTTAACTCGGGACACTAAAAATATTGACATGACACTGTTTCTCTTTTTTTTTCTGAACTAGTTAGGGTCCCCGAACACCCTAACCCCCCTTCTTATATCATAACACACTAGGAGTTTAGATTTTTTTTTTCCTAAACTAATCTAATCGAACTAGACCACATAACTACTTTTGAAATCTAACCATGTAACTTCCACCATTTACAACCGATCGGTCCCCAAGTACACACCCCACTAATTTTTTTTGAGTAATTTAATCTTCCATGTTTAAAATCTAGGAGGCATTTTACCTTGTGGTTAATAAGGATTATTGGTTATAAATAAATTACAAGGGTTAAGAACTCACATTTTCATTCCACCCACTCAAACTCAAACATTTTCTTTTCTTTTTGATACCTTCGGCCGAGACCAAACATACATCCACACCCATTTTCCAAATTCATTATTTCCATTTTACATACACTCAAGGGTTAAGGATCACATACGAGGAAACCCGGTGCTTGCGGATCGTCAAGGACCTCACCTCAACGCTATTAACCACTCGTTTTTCGACTAGTTTCTTCCCTAGCCCCGAGCTAGAGGTATAACATTTAAAACTTGTTTTTACACTCATCTAAAGTGGTTAAAAGGAATATTGTCGGGTAAATATCGTAAACATACATTTTGATGTGTTAAAGTCTACTAAAAACTATGAAAGTGGTGGTTAAAGGCATATAACTTGTGTAAAAGTTGTAGTATTTGAGATTTGTGTTTATCTAGACCCGATCTATGATGTGGTAGCTCGGATCTCCGTTTAACCCGACTTTGTAAGATCATGTATCTTCACATAAGCTCGTTTTTGGTTACCACAAGGGTTAAAAGGCGAAACTCTACCACACAAGATGCATGAACTTGTGTAGAAATATTTTACTTGTGTAAAAGTGATTTAACCGGTACAATGGTGTTTAAAACTAGCGGATCTACGTATCCGCAAGTGGTATTTTTGAAGAACCACACATTTAAGAAACCATGTATTTTAAAGAAAGGATCTTACACTAATAAACATGATTTTATAAACCACAAGTGTGTAGACACTTGTGAAATGAAAAGATCCGACAAATAACTATTTTTGGGAAAAATGACTAGAAGTTGTAAAGACGGATTTCTCTAGTCACAAGGTTTTTACGAGATCAAAGTTACTTTATATAAAGATCTACATATATAAAGGGGATTTACACTATAGATTCGGAAAAACTGCAAGTTCATGCGATTATGCGATTTACATACTTGTCGACTAGTTTGATGTGTCGGAAATTGTTTGATTGAATAAAGAAGTTGTTGAATTGATTTGTTAAAAGAAAATGATACGCTTGAAAGCGTGGCCACCTCCAGTTACAGAGGAAACTCTGGCGAAATTTTCTAAAAACCTAACACTTAGAATTATTTACACAACAAGTGTTAGAACTATTTTTGGACATGTTTTCGAAACATAAATTTCGCCAGCACTATATTTTACTAAATATTCGGAGGTGGGGTTTTCACAAAGATTAACGTGATAAATATATTTGTCACAACACTGTTTATGATTATTTTGTGAAATACATAAATATTATTTTAGAGTGAAAATAATATTTACAAGCGTTAATGATTCCAAAACTTTACGAACGCTTCCACAAACATATAAGTTACACCGGTAATTACATTACCACAAGATTGATAAAACGTATCTTACGCACATGTATTGTATCCCCCATCCTTGGGAAGAAGAATAACTACCAAGTGTATACGGAACATAAACACGAAATAGTTGTCTAACTATTTCCCAAAGACATAAACTGTAAAGCTAAGGCACGGCCGTCCGTCTAATAGAATTAGCACTTGTAGGTCGTTGCACAGCTTACTGTATTGGAGACACTTGGTAGAGACGCGCATTCACTGTGAGTTCATGTCCCCCTTTTCTCTAACTGTTTTCAGTTTACTTAACTGCGGGGGTGAAATACATGTTACTATGATTTACGAGTACTTTACAACGGTATGTTTAACGTAAGGAGGTGTTATACGATCATGTGAGTGGATAGGAACAACATGGGGCCATTAGTCCTCATGGAGGGACCGAGGGACAGGAGCGGTAGATCTATCTGGGTGTAGCGAGCCCAGCCCCCGGCCAAACTAGAAACGGACCGTGGGGTGACTTTGTCCACATACTTTGCCGTGGCGAAATCTGCTAGGTTTGAGTCTCCCTATTTGCACTTCACATATGTCAGTGGCCTTGCAAACCATTGGTGATCACAAGTCCTCTTACACTGCTACATACCACAACTATTTTTATACTCACAAGTGTTTTACATACTCACTTACACATGAACTCGCTCAACATTATTGTTGATTTTTCAACTCACATGTATTTCAGGAAATTAAACGGATCTGGCACGGTATGGAACGTTTTCCGCTGCACTTGTCATGAAGTCATCAGGGTTTAGGGGATGTGTCTCTTTCCTGGACAAGACACAGTCCCTAACCCACGTTTATGTTATGTTATAAGTTGTAATGTCTACTGAACAAGGTTATGGTTGTTAAAACAATGGTAATGTGTTTGATTTTCAAAACTTAATGGATGACTTGCATGGTTTTTAAATTCATATAGCTTGTTATGGTTAAGCTATGGTATTAAGAAGTCACACCAACATTAACCACGCTTCCGCAAAGCCAGGGTGTGACAGCTTGGTATCAGAGCCAGGTTCATAGCGAACTAGGATTCTTTCTCGAGTCTAGACTATGATCACTAGGGCTCTCACGAAAACATTTTACTGCATACCACTTAAGTCCAGATCCACAACTTTTTACAAACAAATGTTGAGCACATTTTATTTATTATTCTAGGCTCAGTCTGGGAGGCTGAGGTAGGAGGCTAGTGGGACTAGAAGTGTTGGCTAGTGGGACTAGAAGTGTTGACTAGTGGGACTAGAAGTGTTGACTAGTGGGACTAGAAGTGTTGGCTAGCGGGACTAGAAGTGTTGACTAGTGGGACTAGAAGGGTTGGCTAGTGGGACTAGAAGTGTTGGCTAGTGGGACTAGAAGTGTTGGCTAGTGGGACTAGGAGTGTTGGCTAGTGGGACTAGAAGTGTTGGCTAGTGGGACTAGAAGGATAATTTGAATGTTACGTGGTGACTACATGTTTATATGACTATATGATTGATTATTATACGTATATGTGTTTGTGTTACAAACGTCATGCTTTCATCAAGTACTAGAAAGACGGACACTACAGATCCCATGACCATAGTATCAGGCGACATAGTTTCATCGAAGCACGAGGTGTACATTTCTGATACTACCGGCACAGACAACGACGACTCTCAGCCCTCTGTGCGCTGCCTAAAGTCGTAGCAGAGCCTTCTAATGGCTACCTTGTTGGGAATTTGCCCCCCCGCCGCTTATCTCGTTGTTGATATGCCCCCGACGTTGTCTCTGAAGACGATGTCGAACTACTAAGAGGAGGACCTACTTGAGGGCGAGGCCCTATTGCTGCTGGTATTAGACTACTGCATGCGGACGCTCCTGTAGGGGGAAACTCATGTCCATTCCCCTATCCCAGACTCATTTGAGTTTCTAACATCCGCATCTTCGCACATACAGGGGATGCAGCACTACTTACACGACGCTGACCCTGATAGGGCATCATTAGCTGCACCGGATCCCGCACACAGTTTTGAGTTTGATCGCGATATTGAGGACAATCCTGTTTTTCCGCCTGGTGTTGATCCAGACCATGACATTGAGTTCATGCACTTAGACCAGCCCTTGGGGGATCCTGTAGCCCTGTCGACCCCTGTGTGTTGATACAGCTGATCTTGAGATGGAGTTTTTGATCCGGAGCCGGCCGTGGCCCCTGAGCCAGGCACTGCTCCTGACCCCGCATTGGAGCATGACCCTGATCATGCCAATACACCTCCTATTGCTCCTTGATTGATCATCTGCTTGGACGAGAGAAAATTTGGGGCAACTGTGCAAGACAATTTATTATTACGGGGGCCCACGTAATAACAATTTGTAGTGCACAGGAATCCTGGTGGACTCTGCGGGTCAAGCTAATGATAACCAATGCAGCAGGAAATAACTTAAACACGAATGACCAAGGCGATGTAGCCTCGAGTTCATTCTATTACGAGCAACAAGCCAAATAGGCAAGCCTATGTGAAGGCTCAGAAATTTACTTCCCCACTCATACAGTGAGTATATTTGTGTGTGAAATTGGGTGATTACATGATGACATATGTTGCTATATATACACCCCATAGACAATTGAAATATTGTCCAACCCGCTTCACACTATTTCGACAAAAAGGGAATGTCACCCAGACGTGACACAAGCACCAGTACGTCGCCAAGGACAGAAGACGAGCTGCAAGAACGCATCTCACAGATAAATGCACGACATGAAGCCCTCCACTCTAAGTACAACGATGGCATTACTGGAGATAACCCTCCAACTGGCTGCACCTATAAACAGTTCCTGAACTGCAAGCCTTTGAACCTTGTCGGAACCGGAGGCACCGTTGCATTTGTTCGTTGGTCCGAAAAGACCGACTTCACTCTAAGAATGAGTAACTATTCGCCCCAACAGAGTGTTACCTACATCTCAGGGATATTTCTAGATGGCACACTCTCTTAATGGAACCTTCAGGTTCAGACCCTTGGCACAGACACTGCTTATGCACTGAGCTGGGACGAGCTCAAGGAAAACGATCGAGAAGAAATGTTGTTTTAGGACAGAAATTCAGAAACTTGACGTGGAGTCCTGAAATTTGAGAAAGGACGAACCAGAGACTCCTGAACATGACCAGCGATCGCACGACTTGTCGAGGGTCGTCCCCTACTAAGTCATTGATGTAGTATGATATAGTAGTGTAATTGTGAGCTTTACATTGTGGTCTCGAATTGTGGCAATACAATCGCAGAATTCTCATCACATGCGATGTTCAATCAATTGTTTATGTCCTATAACATAAGAGGTTATGTGATTGACTTGTTGATAACATGAAATGTTATGTGTTGGTATTGTTGAATGCATACGTACACTTCACTAACCTATGTGAAACGTCTTTTAGAAGATGCCGCCAAGACGCGAAACGCGCATGCCCACTAACGAGGCAGAACTGCAACAAATCATTGCCGCTGCCATAGCACAGTATGCAGCATCTCAGCCCGGAACGAGCGGAAGTATTAACCAGGGCAACAATAATCCACCACACGGTAATATTTAAGTCATTAAGACATACCATGACCTAAACGGATTTCCTTAGCAAGAAAGCTAATATCTATCACATGTTGCAATGAATGTGCAGGGTGCACGTACAAGCAGTTCTTAGACTGCAAGCCCACCAACTTCGATGGCACCGGAGGCGCTATCGCTTTTACTCGTTGGGCCGAGAAGACTGATTCCACCATCCGCATGAGCAAATGTGCGCTCGACCAGCAGGTCACTTACATCTCAGGGCTGTTTCTAGACGGAGCCCTATCTTGGTGGAACTTACAAGTCCAGACGTTAGGCGAAGCTGCCGCCTACGCACTGACCTGGGCAGAGCTGAAAGAGCTTATGCGCAAGAAGTACTGTTCCCGCGCAGAAATTCAGCGATTGGAGACCGAGTTCTGGCACCTAAAAATGGACGGTCCGAAGGTAGCAGAGTACGTTCAGAGGTTTCATGACCTATCTCAAGTGGTTCCTTATATGGTCACGCCTGAATACAAGCGAATTGAGCGCTTCATTTGGGGATTAGCTCCTCAAATCATTAGCATGGTAACCTCCTCCAAACCAGCAACTATCACGGAAGCCATTGATTTGAGCGTGGCTCTCACCGAGGAGGCAATTCGTTTAAACAAGTTTGATGAAGTCAAGGCGAAGAAGACAGAGACTCACGTTGAGTCCTCAGGAGATAACAAAAGGAAGTTTTCAAACTTCAAGCAAGGCGTCAGTACGGCAGTAAAGAAAGGAAAATCAGCTGGCAGTACCAAGAAAGGAAAAGGGTACCAGGGCACCCAGCCCAAATGCAACAACTGCCAACGCCACCATACTGGCCATTGTAACGTGAGAGTTTGTGAATCTTGTGGAAAACCGGGCCACTCAAAGGAATCATGTTGGGCTAGTGCGGGCCGGGGAGGCCAGGGAGGATATATGAATAGAAACGATAATCGTGGTGGTTTGGGAAATCGCCCACAAGGGAATAATCAAGGCTACAATGCAAATCAAGCCGGAACTGCCAATCAAAACAACCCGCCAGTTGGGAATGGTGCGGGAAGTGGAAAAAGATTAGGATGTTTTCATTGCGGTGACGTTGGGCACTTCAAGAGGGACTGCCCGGGATTGAACCAAGCCCGGGGAAGAGTGTTCCAAATCGGTGCACGGGAAGCACGCCAGGATCCCAACGTTGTCACTGGTACGTTCCCTGTGAATCAACGCTATGCATCTGTTTTATTTGATACTGGTGCCGACTATAGCTTCGTATCACTAGAATTTAAGAATATACTTGGATTAGCCGCTAATAAGTTAGATGTCCCGTACGCAATCGAATTGGCTAATGGAAAGTTAGTAGAAGCCGATGAAGTTATCAGAGGTTGTGTGATCGAACTAGGAGAACGTGATTTTGCTTTGGATCTACTACCAGTCCAATTGGGAAGTTTCGACGTGGTAGTAGGAATGGATTGGTTATCGGGCAATAAAGCTGAGATAGTTTGCCACGAAAAGGTTGTTCGTATTCCAACCGAGGATGGTGAGACCATTGTTGTTCATGGAGAGAAGCGTGAGACGCCGTTGCGGATTATCAGCTGTTTGAAAGCAAGGAAGTGTTTGCAGAAGGGATGTGTTGCTTTTCTGGCGCACATCGTGGACAAGAAGGCTACCGAGCCAAGGATCGAAGACATCCCTGTCGTAAGGGAGTATCCCAAAGTCTTCCCAGAAGACTTACCTGGACTGCCACCTCAGAGGCAAGTGGAGTTTCACATTGACTTAGTTCCAGGCGCCGCGCCTGTGGCTAAGGCACCGTACAGACTTGCTCCGTCTGAGATGCAGGAATTGTCGACACAACTTCAAGAGTTGTTAGACAAGGGTTTTATCCGACCAAGCTTCTCGCCTTGGGGAGCTCCGGTCCTGTTTGTCAAGAAGAAGGACGGAAGTTTCCGCATGTGTATTGACTACAGAGAATTGAACAAACTGACGATCAAGAACAGGTATCCTCTGCCAAGAATCGACGATCTGTTCGATCAACTTCAAGGTTCAAGCTGTTACTCTAAGATCGATCTTCGATCTGGATACCATCAACTAAGGATACAGGAGGAAAGTATCCCGAGAACAGCCTTCCGAACTCGCTATGGACACTACGAGTTCCTCGTTATGCCATTTGGTTTGACAAACGCACCTGCAGTCTTTATGGACTTGATGAATAGGGTTTGCAAGCCATACTTAGACAAGTTCGTGATTGTATTCATCGACGACATCCTGATTTACTCAAAGACGAAGGCTGAACACGAACAACATCTTAGAACCATATTGGAGCTGCTAAAGAAGGAACAGCTGTACGCCAAATTCTCCAAGTGCGAGTTTTGGCTACGCGAAGTCCAGTTTCTTGGACATGTGGTTAATGGGGATGGAATTCATGTTGATCCCACAAAGATCGAGGCGATCAAGGATTGGGAAACGCCAAGGACGCCAACCGAGATTCGGCAATTCTTGGGTTTGGCTGGCTACTATCGAAGGTTCATCGAGGATTTCTCGAAAATCGCTCAACCTTTGACGCTCCTCACGCAGAAGGACAAGACGTTTGATTGGGGAATCAAACAGGATGAAGCGTTTCAGATATTAAAGGATAAGCTTTGTAACGCGCCAATCTTAGCTCTACCAGAAGGTACTGATGACTTTGTGGTATACTGCGACGCATCGCGTCAAGGATTGGGTTGTGTGTTGATGCAACGCCAAAAGGTCATTGCTTACGCATCACGCCAACTGAAAGTGCACGAAAAGAATTATACCACACACGATTTAGAACTTGGCGCAGTGGTTTTTGCTTTAAAGATCTGGAGACACTACCTGTATGGTACGAAGTGCACAATCTTCACAGATCACAAAAGCCTACAGCATATATTCAACCAGAAGGAGTTGAACATGAGGCAAAGACGATGGGTTGAATTGTTAAACGACTACGACTGCGAGATAAAATATCATCCAGGGAAGGCGAATGTAGTCGCCGATGCCCTAAGTCGTAAAGAAAGAATCAAGCCCATAAGGGTTAGAGCTTTGGAAATGATTATACGAACCGATCTTTCTTTGCGCATTCGTGCTGCACAAAAGGAAGCTCTCAAGGAGGGAAACCTTGAGGAAGAATATCTCCGTGGAATGGAGAAGCTTTTGGTACCAAACGAGGAAGGGACGTTATGTTTTGAGAAAAGGATTTGGGTTCCTCTGTTTGGTGGATTAAGGGAAGTTATTTTCGACGAAGCGCACAAGTCACGGTACTCTATCCACCCTGGATCGGATAAGATGTATCAAGATCTCAAGGATTACTATTGGTGGCCTAGGATGAAAGGCGACGTTGCTGTTTACGTGAGCAAATGTTTAACGTGCGCTAAGGTCAAGGCGGAATACCAGAAGCCTTCGGGACTTCTGCAACAACCTGAGATTCCCAAGTGGAAATGGGAACAAATCTCAATGGATTTTGTTACAAAACTGCCAAGAACGCCAACAGGCCATGATATGATTTGGGTGATAGTTGACCGCCTAACAAAATCCGCACACTTTCTGCCAGTCAAAGAGAAAGATAGCACGAGCAAACTTGCGGAAATTTACATGAGAGAGATCGTCGCACGTCACGGAGTGCCTCTCTCGATCATCTCTGATAGAGACGGAAGGTTTGTGTCAAGAATATGGCAATCCTTCCAAGAATCTTTTGGCTCACAATTGAATCTGAGCACTGCGTTCCATCCGCAAACTGACGGCCAGAGCGAGCGAACGATACAGACTTTGGAAGACATGCTGAGAGCATGTGTTATGGATTTAGGCGGTAGCTGGGATAAACACTTACCTTTGGTCGAATTTTCATACAACAACAGCTACCACACCAGTATTGGTGTCGCGCCATTTGAGGCCCTATACGGACGCAAGTGCCGATCACCACTATGTTGGTCTGACGCAGGTGATAGGCAGCTTGCTGGTCCCGAGATCGTCCAAGAGACGACAGACAAGATCGCGCAAATTCTTAAACGCATCGAAGCAGCTCGCCACAGACAAAAGGCCTATGCGGATCCAAACCGAAAACATGTGGATTTTCAAGTTGGAGAAATGGTTTTACTGAAGGTATCACCCTGGAAAGGGGTGGCGCGCTTTGGGAAGCGTGGAAAGTTAAATCCACGCTACATTGGTCCTTTCAGAATTCTGGAAAGAATTGGGACAGTAGCGTACAAGTTGGACCTACCTGCTGAACTGAATGGTGTTCACGATACATTTCATGTATCCAATTTAAAGAAAAGTCCAACTCAAATTGACGTTGCCATTCCTATTGACGAGATTCATATTGACGACACGCTCCACTTCGTTGAAGAACCTGTTGAGGTCACGGATTGGAAAGTTAACAAGACCCGCTGGAGCAGTGTCAAACTCGTCAAGGTTCGTTGGAATGCCAGACATGGTCCTGAATTTACCTGGGAACGTGAGGACCGGATGAAAGAGAAATACCCCCACCTGTTTCCTAAGAACTCTGCATCTACAAGCAGAACTTAAATTTCGGGACGAAATTTATTTAACGGGGGGAGAATGTGACAACCCGCACTAAACCAGGTATCCGTACAACTTAACTAATGATTAATTACTACTTGATTACTGTGCTTGTTTGAACTAGCTGATAAACTGCTACCTGCATACTGATACATGCACTTACTTGCATCATACTTTATTTGCTGTCACTACATTAATTACATACTGAACCCCAGTGACAACCTTGATGCACAAAAGCACAGTGAGCACACTATACGGGATACCCAGTAAACATGCTGACATAGCCAGCATCAGACAGTTACTGTCTCTAAGGCCAGTATGAGCCGGGAATAGTTTACTACACTAGTAGGGAGTGTAGGGAGGTGAGGATTGTAGAACTGCGTCACTAGGTGATAATTATAGTGACCGGATGTGCCTAAAACGTACTTTGAGTACAAAATTCTGCACTTTAAATAAAAATTCAGCATTTATCTAAACTAGTAAAGTGCAAAAAGTTGAAAAAAAAAAGATTACTAGACACTTTCCAAAGTGTCGGGAATAAATTGTGTCCCTAAAAATAATATTAACGACACTTTAAATAATTATTTAACGCTTTAACGGAGTAATATCCAACCGTACAACCGGACTTAACTCGGGACACTAAAAATATTGACATGACACTGTTTCTCTTTTTTTTTCTGAACTAGTTAGGGTCCCCGAACACCCTAACCCCCCTTCTTATATCATAACACACTAGTAGTTTAGATTTTTTTTTTCCTAAACTAATCTAATCGAACTAGACCACATAACTACTTTTGAAATCTAACCATGTAACTTCCACCATTTACAACCGATCGGTCCCCAAGTACACACCCCACTAATTTTTTTTGAGTAATTTAATCTTCCATGTTTAAAATCTAGGAGGCATTTTACCTTGTGGTTAATAAGGATTATTGGTTATAAATAAATTACAAGGGTTAAGAACTCACATTTTCATTCCACCCACTCAAACTCAAACATTTTCTTTTCTTTTTGATACCTTCGGCCGAGACCAAACATACATCCACACCCATTTTCCAAATTCATTATTTCCATTTTACATACACTCAAGGGTTAAGGATCACATACGAGGAAACCCGGTGCTTGCGGATCGTCAAGGACCTCACCTCAACGCTATTAACCACTCGTTTTTCGACTAGTTTCTTCCCTAGCCCCGAGCTAGAGGTATAACATTTAAAACTTGTTTTTACACTCATCTAAAGTGGTTAAAAGGAATATTGTCGGGTAAATATCGTAAACATACATTTTGATGTGTTAAAGTCTACTAAAAACTATGAAAGTGGTGGTTAAAGGCATATAACTTGTGTAAAAGTTGTAGTATTTGAGATTTGTGTTTATCTAGACCCGATCTATGATGTGGTAGCTCGGATCTCCGTTTAACCCGACTTTGTAAGATCATGTATCTTCACATAAGCTCGTTTTTGGTTACCACAAGGGTTAAAAGGCGAAACTCTACCACACAAGATGCATGAACTTGTGTAGAAATATTTTACTTGTGTAAAAGTGATTTAACCGGTACAATGGTGTTTAAAACTAGCGGATCTACGTATCCGCAAGTGGTATTTTTGAAGAACCACACATTTAAGAAACCATGTATTTTAAAGAAAGGATCTTACACTAATAAACATGATTTTATAAACCACAAGTGTGTAGACACTTGTGAAATGAAAAGATCCGACAAATAACTATTTTTGGGAAAAATGACTAGAAGTTGTAAAGACGGATTTCTCTAGTCACAAGGTTTTTACGAGATCAAAGTTACTTTATATAAAGATCTACATATATAAAGGGGATTTACACTATAGATTCGGAAAAACTGCAAGTTCATGCGATTATGCGATTTACATACTTGTCGACTAGTTTGATGTGTCGGAAATTGTTTGATTGAATAAAGAAGTTGTTGAATTGATTTGTTAAAAGAAAATGATACGCTTGAAAGCGTGGCCACCTCCAGTTACAGAGGAAACTCTGGCGAAATTTTCTAAAAACCTAACACTTAGAATTATTTACACAACAAGTGTTAGAACTATTTTTGGACATGTTTTCGAAACATAAATTTCGCCAGCACTATATTTTACTAAATATTCGGAGGTGGGGTTTTCACAAAGATTAACGTGATAAATATATTTGTCACAACACTGTTTATGATTATTTTGTGAAATACATAAATATTATTTTAGAGTGAAAATAATATTTACAAGCGTTAATGATTCCAAAACTTTACGAACGCTTCCACAAACATATAAGTTACACCGGTAATTACATTACCACAAGATTGATAAAACGTATCTTACGCACATGTATTGTATCCCCCATCCTTGGGAAGAAGAATAACTACCAAGTGTATACGGAACATAAACACGAAATAGTTGTCTAACTATTTCCCAAAGACATAAACTGTAAAGCTAAGGCACGGCCGTCCGTCTAATAGAATTAGCACTTGTAGGTCGTTGCACAGCTTACTGTATTGGAGACACTTGGTAGAGACGCGCATTCACTGTGAGTTCATGTCCCCCTTTTCTCTAACTGTTTTCAGTTTACTTAACTGCGGGGGTGAAATACATGTTACTATGATTTACGAGTACTTTACAACGGTATGTTTAACGTAAGGAGGTGTTATACGATCATGTGAGTGGATAGGAACAACATGGGGCCATTAGTCCTCATGGAGGGACCGAGGGACAGGAGCGGTAGATCTATCTGGGTGTAGCGAGCCCAGCCCCCGGCCAAACTAGAAACGGACCGTGGGGTGACTTTGTCCACATACTTTGCCGTGGCGAAATCTGCTAGGTTTGAGTCTCCCTATTTGCACTTCACATATGTCAGTGGCCTTGCAAACCATTGGTGATCACAAGTCCTCTTACACTGCTACATACCACAACTATTTTTATACTCACAAGTGTTTTACATACTCACTTACACATGAACTCGCTCAACATTATTGTTGATTTTTCAACTCACATGTATTTCAGGAAATTAAACGGATCTGGCACGGTATGGAACGTTTTCCGCTGCACTTGTCATGAAGTCATCAGGGTTTAGGGGATGTGTCTCTTTCCTGGACAAGACACAGTCCCTAACCCACGTTTATGTTATGTTATAAGTTGTAATGTCTACTGAACAAGGTTATGGTTGTTAAAACAATGGTAATGTGTTTGATTTTCAAAACTTAATGGATGACTTGCATGGTTTTTAAATTCATATAGCTTGTTATGGTTAAGCTATGGTATTAAGAAGTCACACCAACATTAACCACGCTTCCGCAAAGCCAGGGTGTGACATTCCCCTTGAAAGTGATTATAACATCTGATGGTCCTCTATCCACTGTCCGGATACAACAGCTGCTGTCCTTCAAACTGCTGATGAAGCCCTGAAGACTGCTAAGAAGTAAACACTGCTGGTTCAAACTACTGACGCTAAAAGGCTGCCTACTCAAGGACTGATCAACCTTGAGGAAAGCACTGATGAAAGGAGAAAGCAGTAGTTTAGTGTATCGGTTGTTTTGTATAAAGTCAGTGATTAAGAGTAGCAGTGTTTGTATAGGAACAGTGGTTATAGGTTGTTAGTTTGTTAGATGTCGCTTTCATGGTGACGTCAGCTGAAATGCTTCAGTGGTTTGGTTTGCCTATAAATGGAGCAGTACTCTGTACTGTTACATTTGATTGACTGAGCGAGTTCTTCTCCTCTAGTCCAATCCTTTCATCTTGAGCAATCAACCATGGAGTATTAGGCTGAGGGGGAGTTTAGTTTGTAAGCTTGCTTTGTAATCTTTTGATTTGCTTTGTAACCTTTTGATTGATGAAAAGCATGTGTTTATCAAAACCATCTTCCTCTTTGATTGTGTTTACAAAGTTTGTATTCATTTCCGCTGCATATCTTATTGAATCATGTTTATTAATTGTCCATTTATTACAAACAAACACAATCATGAGAGCCTCTGATCCTAACAATTGGTATCAAAGATTGGACAGTCAAATTCGATCTAACAATCAATTTAACATAACAGTTCAACTCAAAATTCGTTGTTACTAAGGTTGATTGTATTCAGTTGAAAAACAGAGTAACAAGTAATCACGTTCAAAATTGCTTTTCAAAAACTCTGTAAAACAACCAAGATGTCATAAGACACACAGAATTCACACAACAAGTGATATCATACATAAATCACCTATAGGTTTCAGATCTGAAAATATATCTGTTAACTATGGTACAATTATCCTTTCTTACAAAATTGATTTCAATTGTTGTTATGAAGTTTTGTGCTGTATCCATCATGTTTGCAGCTAAAGTATGTACCTCAGGTCGACAAAAACCTATGTTCATAAAACATTAGTGTTTGTGTCTACATAAAAAGAGGGAAATTAAAACTTTAGTTACAAGATCTTATGTGTTGAAAAACAGGTTGGGAATCCTGTTGAAAAGGACCAAATCAACTCTGTTAAAAACACATTAAGAAAATCAGGTGTTGAAATAGTCCAAATCATATGTAATGTGAGACTAGACATATGCATGTACAAAATATGACCAGATTTCTCAAAAAACATTACTGCAAAATGATTCTGGATTAAGTATTTCTTCAATAAAGACCTCCCAGTAAGTATTTCATTATTTATGAATGGGAAGGGTAAAAAGGGAAGAGGAAAAATCACAAAAACTCAGAAGTGTGTTTATTTCAAAACTTTTAAAGTCAAAAGAAAAGAGTATAAATATAAAACACTTAAGAGTAAAAAAAAATTGGGGTAACAATGGTCATTAAGCAACTGTGTGTATTCATTGGTTCAGGAAAAGGTTCAGGTAACAGTAGTAGTTCCAGTGAATAAACTTACAAGAGGACTAGACAAATTTTCAAAATCATCACATGGTAACAAAGTTTATAACGGGGTTTTCAAAAACTCATGTGAACATGTGTCCTCATTTTTGTTGTCAATCAATCAACAAGAAAAAGGTCTCAAACAGTGGTCATTACAATGTATTTCAAACCACTGACCATTTTTCATAAAACTTGAAAATGATGTGATTGCGTGTTTTAGTGGGAAATTTACCAGTTCCTTTTGATGCTATTTTCAGAAAAACCTTTAATCATTTTTTTAATAAAGGGTTTTCTCAAATAAACAGGGTATATCATTCTTTATTTTTGTTAAGAATGATATATTTTGTACTTTTGCTTGTTTTTGTTTGGCAAAAGTTTCAAACTCCTGTCAGGATGTTGAGCCATCATTTTTTTTGGGTGAAATTATCCTTATAAATGGATCTAAAGGAAATGGTACAAATATCAAGGTCATGTCTTACTCAGGTTTGCCTTGAACACTGATCAAAGATTGATTGTTAAACGGATCTTAAAAATACTTGGGTACTCATGTTTTAATTCAAATATTATAACGAAAATGAGTAGCCATAGTAAAAAGTTTCCAACATATGGGGTACTAAACCACTGTCAGGAATCTATAAAATTTTCAAGACTTAAATTGACATGCGACAAAACCCTGAATGCAAATTCCTGTAAAAGCTGCTGACATATTGAACTTGACGATATGCATGTAAAATGTATTTTGTTAAGGACATAAATCCTGTAGATATTTTATAATCATCTTCAAATGACTGGACATGATATTGTGGTTACACAAAACAAAATCATTCCTTTCATCTGAACACCAGATGATCAAGAATTTTGTCAAAAGCTTATCCACTGTTGCACTAAAAGTTGCTGAGATACTAACCTTTCAAATCCTTACCATTACCTTACCCCTAAACACTGTGTTGTTCAAAAGTCTGTTTCCTAACTACTGTCCACTGCTGAAAGTCAACCACTGATCCTTCATTTTCTTGGCAAGCACAGATGCTCAAAATCAGTGTCTTATCCACTGATAAGCTATCCACTGATAGTAAAAATCACCCACTGCTCTCATATTGTTACCGTTGTAACCACTGATATTTGCTTCATCAGTGATTCTCCAAAACAACTGTCCTCCATTATTCATGTTTTCTTCAGAGGTTGGCACGTGGTCAGTTCTTAGCCATCAGATCTTTGTAACCGCTGCCACATCAGCACTTACTTTTTCTAAATAAAACCTTGATCAAAACCCCTAAACAGGGTTTTACACTGTCTAATTGAATTCCAAAAATTCTCTTCTCAAAGCAGTTTCCAACCTCCATTTCAAATCTTTCTTCGTCTTTCTTCATCAAAATGACGAAATCAAAATCAGAGTCAAAATCTTCATCATCTTCCAAAGAGGTCGCTCAAACGGCCGCTGAACCCATTGAAATCCCTTACAAATCCCCTCACAACTACTTGGGTCTACTCACAAAACCCACCAACAACCACACCTTCGATTCCATCATCGACATCATGAATGTATCAAAGTATAAAACTTTGCTAACAGCAGATGCTCCAATCTACCAACAAACCAGAGAGAGTTTTGGAAAAATGCTACTCTTGAAAAATAAGACGATAAAGTCATAGCCATCAACTCCTCTATACAGGGTAAAGCGATTCAAATTACTCCACAATCAATCTCAGAAGTCTTTAAGCTTGATGATCAGAAAGGTAAAACTTCTTTTTCTAAAAGCGAGTTGAAAACTGATTTTTTGGGAAGGGGGTATGCAGAACAAACAAAAAGGGATACCTTACAAAAAGGTTTCTTCCCTTCTGCACCTAGGTTTTTATTTCACACTCTCTTGATGTGTGTTTCAAATAGAAACAACTGCTTTTAATGAAATACCATTAAAGATCCAATGTCTGGGTTATGCCATTTTACATAATGAAAATTACAACTATTCCCAGGAGATCTTTGATGATTTGGTGAAAAATGTTGATAGCAAAGCATTTCTACTTTTTCCAAGGTTTCTAAGCTACTATTTTAAACAAAAATTTGGAAAAGAAAATGAAAATCTGCTCAAACAAGGTGTTTATTTTTAAATAAAAGGTTTAACACCTGAAACATTCACTAGAATGTTAACACCTTGCAAAACACAAGCAGAGGTGCCTGAGCAGAATTTAGCAGTTACCACTGCTCCTCAGGTATCTGCTGCTGAGCCCACTGCTCCAGGTGATCATTGCAGCACAACCACTGCTTTGAAACCCACACCTGTCATTACCAAAAAGACCAAAAAGAAAACATCCAAAAAGCCCCCTAAACCAAAAACAAAGGAAACTCTGGAAGATGAGATCCCAGAGCCACTGCCAGTGACAACACAAATGTCACCAACAACCACTGCTGTTACTTCCTCACAGCAGTTGGAAGAAAGATCTCCACCATTGCCTCAAACTCCTCCTGCATCCTCACAAAAGGATCAGGTTGTAAGCACAGGGACACCACATTATGAAGCTCTGGAGCCAATTGGATCCATCTTCCTCAGTCCTGATCCCAAGGACATGTCTCTTTCATCACCCATATCTTCACCCCTCACATTACCACAGTCAATAATACCCTTGTTGCATGCAGTTGCTATAGCTCAGACACAAACCAGTTCCTCTCTATCACCTATCACTGAGAGTACACTCCAACAAGTGACTGGGTCTGATGCTTATACCTCTGCTATCCCAGCAACAACTGAGGAGGTTACACTGCAGGAGTTACAAGTAATTCCTGACAGTAGTTCAAGTGGAGCAGCAACTACAAATGTTGGATCAACAGATCTACATTTGGCCAGTTGTTTCATCAATCAGACTCCCTTGAAGGAAATTTCTTCCATAGCACCTCTGGTAACCACTAGTGAGTTTGTTTTGACCACTGGTACCCTAAAAAGGTTATCAAGTGTTGAAGAAAGAAGACCCCAGAACCAAGAACAAGGGGCATCAATGAATGATTTTTGGGACTCAGTTCCTAAGTCACACATTGATACAACCACTGCTGGTGGGGAACCAGATGATTCCATTAATTTGGATGATGATTCAAAATATCAGGAATTGACGGGTAGAATTGAAAATCTTGAGACATCTGTTGCTGAAATAAAGGATATGGTGCAACAATTGTTAAAAGCTCAAAATACACAATCCACTGTTGTTCCAGCTCAAGCACCTGCTCCACCACAGGCACCTGCTGCAAATGAGTTGTGGAACTTATTCCAACCCCTGCTCCAACACCAAAGACAAATGGCTGATCAGCAACATGCTATACATGTTCAAGAGCTGAGAAATATGATGGAGTCCAGGTTCAAAGATACTCAAGCAGACATCAAGGCTATAAAGGCCCACATCCTGAACACCACTGGCAAAGCTCCTCCTACTGTACTCTTCATTGATAACCCCCCTCCAGATAATGCCAAAAAGGGGGAGAAAATCAAGCAGTGGAGGAAGAAAGGAATAGAAGATGGCCTCTATATTGAACCAGAAAAAGAAAACATGACCAAAAACATTCCTTTGCCAGATGGTAGAAAGAAAATTGATGAGACCACCAATGCACTTGCAGAAGCAAAAGCAAGTGTTAAAAGAGATAGAGAGGCTAAGGATAAAGCCAGGTGGGAACAAGAGAAAAGAGACTATATAGAGTTGAATGCACAGGGTACTTCTGGGTCAAAGGATGATGAAAATCCTAAAGATGAAAAGAAGAAGCCCACTAGACAAGTGAGGCAACCCAAATCCACACCATTCGGACCCACAAAGCTTACCTCCAAACATGAACGTGTGAAAGAATACTCTAGAGGGACTAAAGTTGACAAACATGAAAAGTATGTGAATATAAGGGTTCAAATTGTCAACAATGGATAAATATACTTTACAATAACCCTACATAATGTTTATACCTTCAAACGAATAAATCATGGATCATACGAAGCTAAATATGAAAGAAAGTGAGAGATTACAAACCACAGGGGTTAAATGTGTCAACATGTTTAAAGTATACCTCTGAGTGACCTTTTAGCAAACCTGAAGATTTGTAACAATTAAATATGCTCACTAGGATACATGATAAAAATTTCACTAAGTTTCGTTATCGTATGAGAAAGTTATGATAAGATTCGTATACGAGGGGTTAAAAGCGTCAACGATGAAGTTTGTGACTTTTCGGGTGATAACCAAGTTAACCAAGGACTTAACAAAGTGGGTATAAGTCTTGAAGCCCTTATAAGTAAATTTGAAGGGCTCAAAATGCAAGATATAAAGATGGGATGACCTTTCGAAGGACCAAGAGCCAAGGATGCAAACTGAAAAAGTTTTTAACCTGAAAACAGGCCTTAGGCGGGCCGCGTAAGTATTGACAAGAACTTACGCGGGCCGCGTCCGACCCCCAGATGCAGAAAAACATGAAAGTTGGCTGTTCAGCCTTGGAACCAACTTAAAACAGATATTTTCACTTCATGGGCGACCCCTAATAATTCCTAGGCACTTAGGGACACTTGTGGGTGATCCATGATCAGTTGTAGCATGATTTGTCATGATCACAAGCCATAAAATGAACTATAAAAAGGCCTTCATGTTGCAACACTTTGATCCCACCTTCCATCTGCTTTGAGGAGCTTCCTGGAGCATAAGAGCAGACCCAAGTCATCCCTAGTCGTGCATAGGACTTTGGTAAGTACCCTTGACCTTCCTTAATTGAGTTTTTACTTAGTTTTAGCTTAAAAGTCAAACCGTCGTAATTACCGTTTGACTTAGTGATTAATCATTAATGGTTCAGAGATTAGTCGAATTGAAGGTAGTTATAAGTTGGTAATTATGTGGGCATTAAACCCTTAAAAGGGCACCCTCTGATTCCCACTCTAACTAGACCATTTGTCGGGTCAAAGTTGATTAGAAAAAGTCAACAGAATGCTAATTTTCGAATTAACGCACAATTAACAATGTAGAAGGCATGTAACCTATTTTATCACTCATATAACTTGGTAATAAGTATAATAACTGGTCTAAGCTTGTTTGATCCGACAATTTTCTGTTTTGACCCGGTTCGGAACCGAAAGTCACAAAACTTTGACTTTTGCTTTGACTTCAGTTCTGACCCGATTTAGATAGGTTTAGAAATGCCTTAGAGCTTCCTTAGGACCAGGCTACATGTTGGTATAACCCTCTGTGGTTGGTTCATTGATTGTCCGATTCGTTTACACGTTTCCGTTAAATGCCTAAAGTTGACCATAATGCCCTTTTGACCATAAAACGAGAATTTTAGAAATGTGAAAGGATAATAATCTTTATTACTGATTTATAAACATGTCCCTAAAGTTTCACATCAGTTGGAGGTGTAGATTAGGAGTTATGCTCATTAGCGTAATTTGAACGCCTTTTTGTAATTAAACGGCGTCATTAGCGTAAAGCCTATCTAAACCCAATTTTTGACACCAAACCTTTTACCCACTGATGTAATATAATATTTTGGGATTTTTAAATATTTTTAATTATTTTTAACCTGCTCATAACCTAAGGTTATGGCATTAATTCGGTAAATACCGAATATACCCTTTTTGGTTATAAAATGAGTTCTACATAGTGTTTTGACACCAATCCAATTGCTACTAATTTTATATAATAAATAAAGTATTTTGAACTTTATAACCGATCAGAAAACTCGGATTTCCTGTATAACCCGGAAATCGCTTAAAATGGCTTTTTTTAAGCATATTAAACGCATAGTTTGGGTCTAAAACCTTTTTGGCATATAAGACCTATCACCAACTGATATGACCTATTAAATTAAGTTGTTTTACCGATTATTTTAGACCCGAGTCTCAGAATTAAAATTAATCTCTTTTATAATCTTTTAAATGACCAAAATACCCCTACGGGGCTTATATTGAGATTAAACTCGTTTTGGGCATAATGGAAGGTATCCTACTGATATCACAACGTATTTAAGGCATATTAACTTTGGAAACCTGTATAGGACTCTTATGATTACCCGTTACACTTCTTACGCGTTCGGTTCCGTTTATGTAACTAGTTTGCATAAATTAACCGAAACGGGTCAAACCTTATCGGTTGTATCTCAAAATCCAGAATGTGTTTAGATTACCCATATTATGAAAGTCTTCAAATTTTTCGGGTCTAAATCACCTTCTATTCCGGTCTTCGCTTAATCTTGCGTTTGAACCGTAAACCTTTCCTTAAAACTAACCGGTCTAAGTTACGACTTAAATAAGACCCGTTAGGAATCTAATAGGTTAATAAAACCTTCGTTCCAGATTAAGAGCCCCAGTAGAAGTACTTGTGCTTGCTGATTTGAATATACGGCTGAGTATAAATTGCATTGCTAGCTCAGGTAAATACTCTTAACTTATTTTCCATATACGGGCTTGGGATACGGTATTATAATAATACCGCTTGGTCGGGTATTGAATGTTTAGTCATATTTTGATTAAATTATTGAGGTAACCCGCTTTAATCTGTATTGTTTGAAATAAAAGCCTTTAGGGGTTAATGGCCATGTCCCGGATATCCTTGACATCATTGTATTATAAAATGGCCACGTCTTAAGCACGGGGTGTAGGCATACACTTAACAGTTGCATAAGGGAAACGGTATATCACTCTCTTGTGGGCTTATACTTGTGGCGTGTCTGTTAATCTTGAATCGGTTTCTACATCGGGCCCTGAACGTACAACGAACACGTAAATCTGTATACAAGATTATTTTTATATAATTGTCCCAAGTTATAAAAGATATGTTGTGCCTTGTGCATCCAAATCAATTTTATTAAACCTTTTCAAATGAGTCGGTTAATGGTATTTACCAGTGTAAACTGACGTATTTTCCAAAAAGGTTAAGTGACAGGTACTGAACGTAATTGGCTGGAAGCTCAGGGCGTTAATAAGGAATCTTGCAAGTTCTAGGCGTCTAAAGTCTGTTGAACAATGTTTAAGTTTTAAGATCCGCCTGTGGATCCTTTACTTTCCGTTGTAATACTTGATATTACTTTATATTCGGATTGTAATATATTTATCTTTTGCTTCCGCTGTGCATTTATATATTGTGTTGTTTGACTATGATGATCTCAACTACGTCACGATACTCCCCACCGGGCCCACCGGTAATACGTGGAAATATCGGGGTGTGACAGGTTGGTATCAGAGCCAACATTGAGTGAATTAAACACTAGCCCTTAGTGTTTAATCTCAATGACACAGTAGCACATTCCTTGACCTTCTGAGTCTAGACTTAACAAAGGAATACTCTCAACCCTAATCTGAAAACTATTGCTTCCGAAGTTATATATTTTGAATATGTCTCCAATCAAGGAAGCCGAAATGGAAATTCTCCACATCCGGACCCTTGAATTGCCGAGCTTCGTACTGCGGCTAGAGTACAACGTGCAACCAAGGAGAAGGCATTCAGAAGTAAAGTAAAGAAGAAAACTCCTTTTGCTGAAGTTTGTTTCCTTAGTAGTCCTTATAAGGACATATTTATCTTTTAGTCCCTTCATGGACAACGTCATTTCTTTCAAGTCCCGTTTAGGGCAATTATATACTCCTTTTAAAATCATTTGAATAGTTTATCTAAATTCCATTTTTATCATTTTATATGAATATAATATATGAAATAAATCAAATTATTATTCCTTTTCATAATTGATCTACCAGTATATATATTGAAAGAATCTTAAAGGGTAAAACCTAGCTTGAATGTCATTAAAGACCTAGCTATGATGGTAAAACCTGTTTAAAAGAGATTCAGATTCTTGTTAACATCCGAAAACATGTTAACACTCCTGACAACAGTGATGCGATAAAATCACACTTGTCATCTTTATATTGGGAAATTCCAAACCCTTATCTAGCCTAGTGATTTAGAAATCACGGCTTAAAAATCATCAAATAAAGATGATCATATTATAAACATCCATTAGTGATGAAGTGCCTACGGGCCAAACTTGTTGTCCGATAAGACAACGACAGTGGTGGTCTTTGACACCCGTCTAAAGATGTTGGACTACGTCCAAGCATAATAGCTTGTATGATCAATGCGATCTTGACTAATATCATCAAATGAAGATGATCATATTATAAACATCCATAAGTGATGAAATGCCTACGGGCCATACTTATTGTCCTAAGGGACAAAAGACAGTTGATGTCTTTGACTCTCTGTCAAGAAAAGGTAATGAAATATGTTCAAACCTTAATGCCTCGGTTCTCTGAAGTCATGGCTTATAAATTTAAAACTGTCCTTGTGACTAGGCCTTTTGCGCCACTTTAATATCCTTAATGTTTTATAACTAGGATAAATTATAATGAAAATACTAATTAAATATAACTAACAAATTAACCAATATGGTTTATATTACCATGGTTGATGAATCGTCAAAAATGATGATTCCATAATAACCTCTGAATAAATAATTGTCATTATGTATGTAGCAATCAAGCTACATGGCTGGATCAGATGAGGTTAACAGCCACCCGAGAGAGAATAATGATGCTCCCAGAGTTAATATAACTGGTGCGGAACTGCAGGCATTAATAGATAATGCCGTTACACGAGATCTCGACAGACAGTATGATGAATCAAGTGATACACACTCTAAGACTCTATCTGTGGCTCGCAGTAAGCCCCCTTCTAAATCACATGAGTCAAGGGAAGACGATGTTCGTAACTCGTCAAATCAAAGGAGTGTTTCGTCTAGACAGGTGGTGCTTCATCAAGAGGCACCAGTTAAGACCTGCTCATATAAATATTTTGTCTCCTGCAAGCCCAGAGACTTTACAGGAGAAAAAGGGGACATCGATTGCATGACATGGCTCGATGAGATGGACACCGTTGTTGACATCAGTGGATGTGCAGAGCAAGACATTGTGAAGTTTGTTTCACAATCTTTTAAAGGAGAAGCTCTAGCTTGGTGGAGGTCATTGATCCAAGCTACGGGGAAGATCCCTTTGTACAACATGACTTGGGATCAGTTCGTTGCTCTTATCAAAGAAAATTACTGTCCTCAACATGAAGTTGAGAAAATTGAGACTGAATTCTTGACATTAGTCATGGAGAACTTAGATTGTCAAGCATACCTTACAAGTTTCAATACCTTGTCTTGATTGGTTCCTTACTTGATCACACCGGAACCAAAGCGAATAACTCGCTTTATTGGGGGTCTAGCCCCAGAAATAAAGGCAAGTGTGAAAGCATCGAGACCTACCACATTCAGGTCAGCGGCAGATCTATCGCTATCTCTCACACTCGATGTGGTCAGAAACAAGGCTGCCAAAGCCTCTGAAGATGGAAAACGTAAAAGGGAGGATGAGAATTCTCATCGCTCCGATAGGAAGAAAAAGAGGAACTCTGAGGATAATAAGAGTTCTGGGTTTGAGAAAGACAGCCAGCAGTCGGGTGAGAAGACCAGGTGCAAAACCTGTAGGAAATACCACCTCGGGAAATGCAGATTTGAATCTCAACCTCTACCTTGTGGGATTTGCAAGTCTAAGGAACATAAAACCTTGGATTGCAAGAAGTTGAAAGACGCAACCTGTTATGGTTGCAACGAGAAGGGGCATATCAAGACCAACTGCCCTAGGAATCAGAAGAAGCCCGAAGAGGCCAAGTAAATAAACGCATGAGTCTTCCAGATGAACGCCCAGGAGATGGTGCAGAATGATAACTATATAGCAGGTACCTTTCCTTATCAAGCAGCTTATGCAGAAATTTATTTGATACTGGCACATATGATTCTATAATGAACGATAAATGTTGAGAACTGTTGCCTCCGCCTGATTAGGACTCCGGTCATTTAATGCGAGGTAGAAATTTGCTGATGATACTTTAGAGAATGCTCCAACAAATCTTAGATTGATATTTTTTTCCTATTGGAATCACTCTTTTCTGATACCCTTATGGCAAGCTTTCAAGCTATCCAAATTCTTCAATATAATAAAGACAGATGTGACATTTTGATCCCCTGCCAAAAAGGTGATGGACTAGGTCCAACCCTTAAATGCCGTTGATGGTTTTATGTGACCTAGGCTAAGTGATATTGATTTATTTTTAAAATAACATTCATTAAGAATGTTAGTGCCATATTGGCCTGTATAGTTTAATGAAACCATGGTTAGTACATGTTAAGGCCATCAGGGTGATGAATAGCAGTTGTTGAATTGCAACTAAGTAAATGATTCATTTGGTAATAGGAACCAAATCTTGAGTATGACAAACTCGGATAAGACAACAGTCAATCGTGCCATGGATGATGCGACGCATGCTAATGATGCTACAATTGTAAACCTTAGAATTTCCAAAGATGTTCTTCAAACTATGATAGGCGCAGCTGTTGGAAAAGCTGTGAAGAAGGCCGTGAAAAAGTTCAAGGAGCCAAATGCTACTTGCTCCAAATCTCATCCAGGACCACACTTCCTTACTCACAAGAAGGATCTCGTTCATGCCTCTAATGCAAAGGATGAACTAAGAAGGAAAAGGGAGGAAGATAACTCCCAGGATTCTAAGAAAAAAGAACAAACAAAAGTCCAACTAGAAACCGGTATGCAAGACTTGCAAGAAGCGCCATTACGAGAAACGTAGATTTGAGCCTCAGTCTCTACATTGTGGGATCTGCAAGTCTAAGAGACATAAAACGTTGGACTGCAAGGACATGAAGAATGCAGTCTGCTTCGGCTGTAATGAGAAAGGCCACATCAAGACTACGTGCCCCAAATCTGTCAAAGGAAATACGGTTAAGGATAGAAAGCCTAAGAATGATAGCGCTTAAACTCTCCTAAAGAGTGTCAGGAGTAGTCCATATCAATAATAACGTTGGGTACGTTCTTTAAGTATAAATGCTAAGAATTTTGTTTTAATTCGGATACCAATAATTCCTTCATAAATTGTAAGTATATTAGACTTTTAAAAATCTATCACAAGAACCCTAGATATTAAGTGTAAGGTAAAACTTACAGACAAAAATCATAGGAACCATTTCTTCTGTTTCTGTCAGAAATCTTCAGTCATAAAATTCTAATGTACCCTCTCTCCAGATGAAGTACATTCGCATGTAATTGATATCTCTTTGATCCCTATTGATTACGAATACCAAATGGTATGACAAAACCGCCGTATGAGAATTGATGTATTTTAATAAGTTCCATAGATTGCTTCCATGCCTGATCAGTATGGAGGTTTAATGCATGGGACCACAAAGATATTTCAATGGTCATACGGTATTAAAGTCAGCTAATGGTATTCAAAGAAGATATCTAGAAAATGGAATTTTCCAAATAAATGTTCCCTGGTAAAGGAGTCTGTGGACTCATAGCATAAATGTGACACTTATTTGACACAAGCAATGATGGATGAATTGGAGCCTGAGATATGGAAAATCTCTGTAACCTCCTTGTACCTTGATTTTCTCCTGAGATTACCTTGTTTACCTTCTGAGAAGCAAGTAGAGTTAAAATTTATATCCCATTTAAGGCTGTATCATTATGAATGTTTCCTAAACGGCTAGTACCATCATTGGGGAAATCAAAACCCTGATTAATTAAGTTTTAAAATGGAGGATTCATATAGCCTAACCTGATATTCTAAGAGTTTAATATTGTTAATTAAGAAAGACGGTTCATTTTGCTTATGCAATGATTACCGCAACCCCATTTAGGCAACAATTAAGAATTTGCCATCAGCTGCCCAGGATCGTCGATTTGTTCGACTAACGACAAGGATTAGCTATTCCTTAAAATTAATTAAGCAGTGGTTGGAATAACCATCTCACCTTAAGATAAGCTTTTCTATAATGGTTGATATATAAGCATCGAGGCTGCTCCTTTGGAGACCTTGTATAGATGGAATGTTAAACATCTATTGTTAGGACAATAGATTGGTAAGTCCAATATTCAGGATCTGAAAGTTGCATTGGAAACAACAAATAAGATCATACAAATCCCTAATCATCTGTAAGATGCCAGTATTCGGCAGAAAATCAAGGATTAATGAAAATAGCAAACCTCCTAAATTCTTGTTAAGGAATAAGGTTCAACAAAAGATATCACCCAGGAAGGGTGTGCCAAGTTGTAATTATCAGGTTAGTTAAGCTCTGAATATATAAAGTCATTCGAAAGATTCGAATGTATCAAGATTAAATAGCTTACGAGCTAAGACCTAATTAAGGAGCTTGGTAGAATGCGCAATGTGCCCCACACTAATGATTTAAGGACATGTCACCAATAAGTCGAAAAGCACTATCACATAATGATATACAGATTTATGATATGATGAGCAACCTGTGTCGATTAAGGTTTGACAGGATTAGAAGCTCCAAAAACATACATGTACCTATTATAAAGGTCAATTGGAGTGCCTTAGAGGCTCAAAGGTACTGGGGAAGATTAAGCCCAATATAAGGCAGAAAATACTTCCTTTACTTTAACAAATCTCGAGGTCGAGATTTCTTTTAAGGGGGTGAGGATGTAACACCTCGAAAATTCACGTCCTATAATGTATTGACACGTGTCATAAGCTTGAACGTGTGAAAGAATACTCTAGAGGGACTAAAGTTGACAAACATGAAAAGTATGTGAATATAAGGGTTCAAATTGTCAACAATGGATAAATATACTTTACAATAACCCTACATAATGTTTATACCTTCAAACGAATAAATCATGGATCATACGAAGCTAAATATGAAAGAAAGTGAGAGATTACAAACCACAGGGGTTAAATGTGTCAACATGTTTAAAGTATACCTCTGAGTGACCTTTTAGCAAACCCGAAGCTTTGTAACGATTAAATATGCTCACTAGAATACATGATAAAAATTTCACTAAGTTTCGTTATCGTATGAGAAAGTTATGATAAGATTCGTATACGAGGGGTTAAAAGCGTCAACGATGAAGTTTGTGACTTTTTGGGTGATAACCAAGTTAACCAAGGACTTAATAAAGTGGGTATAAGTCTTGAAGCCCTTATAAGTAAATTTGAAGGGCTCAAAATGCAAGATATAAAGATGGGATGACCTTTCGAAGGACCAAGAGCCAAGGATGCAAACTGAAAAAGTTTTTAACCTGAAAACAGGCCTTAGGCGGGCCGCGTCCGACCCCCAGATGCAGAAAAACGTGAAAGTTGGCTGTTCAGCCTTGGAACCGACTTAAAACAGATATTTTCACTTCATGGGCGACCCCTAATAATTCCTAGGCACTTAGGGACACTTGTGGGTGATCCATGATCAGTTGTAGCATGATTTGTCATGATCACAAGCCATAAAATGCACTATAAAAAGGCCTTCATGTTGCAACACTTTGATCACACCTTCCATCTGCTTTGAGGAGCTTCCTGGAGCATAAGAGCAGACCCAAGTCATCCCTAGTCGTGCATAGGACTTTGGTAAGTACCATTGACCTTCCTTAATTGAGTGTTTCCTTAGTTTTAGCTTAAAAGTCAAACCGTCGTAATTATCGTTTGACTTAGCGATTAATCATTAATGGTTCAGAGATTAGTCGAATTGAAGGTAGTTATAAGTTGGTAATTATGTGGGCATTAAACCCTTAAAAGGGCACCCTCTGATTCCCACTCTAACTAGACCATTTGTCGGGTCAAAGTTGATTAGAAAAAGTCAACAGAATGCTAATTTTCGAATTAACGCATAATTAATAATTTAGAAGGCATGTAACCTATTTTATCACTCATATAACTTGGTAATAAGTATAATAACTGGTCTAAGCTTGTTTGATCCGACAATTTTCTGTTTTGACCCGGTTCGGAACCGAATGTCGCAAAACTTTGACTTTTGCTTTGACTTTAGTTCTGACCCGATTTAGATAGTTTTAGAAATGCCTTAGAGCTTCCTTAGGACCAGGCTACATGTTGGTATAACCCTCTGTGGTTGGTTCATTGATTGTCCGATTCGTTTACACGTTTCCGTTAAATGCCTAAAGTTGACCATAATGCCCTTTTGACCATAAACGAGAATTTCAGAAATGTGAAAGGACAATAATCTTTATTACTGATTTATAAACATGTCCCTAAAGTTTCACATCAGTTGGAGGTGTAGATTAGGAGTTATGCTCATTTGCGTAATTAGAACGCCTTTTTGTAATTAAACGGCGTCATTAGCGTAAAGCCTATCTAAACCCAATTTTTGACACCAAACCATTTATCCACTGATGTAATATAATATTTTGGGATTTTTAAAGATTTTTAATTATTTTTAACCTGCTCATAACCTAAGGTTATGGCATTAATTCGGTAAATACCGAATATACCCTTTTTGGTTATAAAATGAGTTCTACATAGTGTTTTGACACCAATCCAATTGCTACTGATTTTATATAATAAATAAAGTATTTTGAACTCTATAACCGATCAGAAAACTCGGATTTCCTGTATAACCCGGAAATCGCTTAAAATGGCTTTTTTAAGCATATTAAACGCATAGTTTGGGTCTAAAACCTTTTTGGCATATAAGACCTATCACCAACTGATATGACCTATTAAATTAAGTTGTTTTACCGATTATTTCAGACCCGAGTCTCAGAATTAAAATTAATCTCTTTTATAATTTTTTAAATGACCAAAATACCCCTACGGGGCTTATATTGAGATTAAACACGTTTTGGGCATAATGGAAGGTATCCTACTGATATCACAACATATTTAAGGCATATTAACTTTGGAAACCTGTATAGGACTCTTATGATTACCCATTACGCTTCTTACGCGTTCGGTTCCGTTTATGTAACTAGTTTGCATAAATTAACCGAAACGGGTCAAACCTTATCGGTTGTATATCAAAATCCAGAATGTGTTTAGATTACCCATATTATGAAAGTCTTCAAACTTGTCGGGTCTAAATCACCTTCTATTCCGGTCTTCACTTAATCTTGCTTTTGAACCGTAAACCTTTCCTTAAAACTACCTGGTCTAAGTTACGACTTAAATAAGACCCGTTAGGAATCTAATAGGTTAATAAAACCTTCATTCCAGATTAAGAGCCCCAGTAGAAGTACTTGTGCTTGCTGATTTGAATATACGGCTGAGTATAAATTGCATTGCTAGCTCAGGTAAATACTCTTAACTTATTTTCCCTATACGGGCTTGGGAAACGGTATTATAATAATACCGCTTGGTCGGGTATTGAATGTTTAGTCGTATTTTGATTAAATTATTGAGGTAACCCTCTTTAATCTGTATTGTTTGAAATAAAAGCCTTTAGGGGTTAATGACCATGTCCCGGATATCCTTGACATCATTGTATTATAAAATGGCCACGTCTTAAGCACGGGGTGTAGGCATACACTTAACAGTTGCATAAGGGAAACGGTATCTCACTCTCTTGTGGGCTTATACTTGTGGCGTGTCTGTTAATCTTGACTCGGTTTCTACATCGGGCCCTGAACGTACAACGAACATGTAAATCTGTATAAAAGATTATTTTTATATAATTGTCCCAAGTTATAAAAGATACGTTGTACCTTGTGCATCCAAATCAATTTTATTAAACCTTTTTAAATGAGTCGGTTAATTGTATTTACCAGTGTAAACTGACGTATTTTCCAAAAAGGTTAAGTGACAGGTACTAAACGTAATTGGCTGGAAGCTCAGGGCGTTAATAAGGAATCTTGCAAGTTCTAGGCGTCTAAAGTCTGTTGAACAATGTTTAAGTTTTAAGATCCGTCTGTGGATCCTTTACTTTCCGTTGTAATACTTGATATTACTTTGTATTCGGATTGTAATATATTTATCTTTTGCTTCCCTTGTGCATTTATATATTGTGCTGTTTGACTATGATGATCTTATCTACGTCACGATACTCCCCACCGGGCCCACCGGTAATACGTGGAAATATCGGGGTGTGACAACAACACACACTACAACCACTGCCCTACCATCACAACCTAAACCTACATCACCACTCACCAAATTACCACCTGCTCAAAAGCAAAAGACATCTACTAAGACATCAGTAGTTGTAATGAAAACACAGGTTGAAACACCAGTTGTTTCAACAGCTGTTTGCCAGCCATCCACCACTGCTCTCATCAGTGCCACATCACCACCATCACCTCCTGCTAAAAAGAAGAAGACATCAGATGTTACAACATCTGTTGTAATGACAACAGTAGTTGAAACACCAGTTGTTTCAACAACTGTCAGTCCAAACACCCTCACTTCACTTCAAGCCATCTTTACTCCAATCAACAAATCACCCAAAAGCACTCTTTCACTGGAGAAAATTTACACCAGAAAAAGAAAAACAACTCAGGCAGATGATGACAAATATGATCCTATTGCTGCAAAATATCCACTGGAACCTGAAGCTGTAAAAAATGGGATGAGACAATTCTACACTGAGGATGATCCTTCAAAAAGAAGATTTCCTTCTCTCATAGGCTTCATAATCCCAGAAAATATGGATGAATATCTCGAGCTCAAAGCAAGGCAGGCTAAGATAAGAGCCAAAATTGAATGTGAAGATCAAAGTGACAAAGCCATTTCTGAAAAAAATGGAGTTTTTGCTCACTAAAGTCAACCAGATGGAAGACTATGCAAGAGATCTGAGCAAAGAAATGTCAAATCTACCACCTAAAGCAGATCTACGAAAAGAAATGAGAAAAGAATATCTTGCATACATCATGAAAGAAAAATTCTATCCAGCTGAAGAAAAACAATTCGAAGAATGGCCAATAGTTGCATTAAAGCATGAGGCAAACAGAATAGAAAGAATCAAAAATGATCCAAGCAAGAAGAGAACAACTCCAAACTGGAGCAAATTCAAAAAGCTTATTGCTGACCTTACATCTGAATACAAAAGAAAGAAACAGGAGTTGGTGGATGCAAAGGTGGATACTGCTAAAGCCATAGCAAAATGGACAAAGCAGTATACAGATGAGGCTTATGAAAGGCTGAAAAGAAGAAAAGTAACATATCCAAATTCACCAAAGAAGCCTGAACACAAAGAGCCAAAACAGGTCATTGATCCTGAACCACTGTTCACATCAGCAGATATTTCAGACATTGAGCTAGATCAACAAAAAAGACAAGAGCATATTGAAAAAGAAGTTGCAGAAGATATAGCTGCAGCAAATGAAGTCATAGAAAAGGCTTTCAAACAAATGTCTGAAAATTCTGAACTAGCAAAAGCTCAGGATATTGCTTTAAAAATCTTCACAAGGCCAAAATCTCCCAACTCATCAGTCAATAAACCTCTCCCAAGAAACCCATTGGGTTCAAAAATACTAAAATGGACGTCTGATCAAAAGACCCATGTATTGACCCTGTTCAGATCCAATGGTGAAGTGAAGTACATATCAAGGAAACTAGCACTAGGCCTTGGTGTTGAAGATCTACAGGATCTCCTTGAACTTACACTGTGCAGGGATGAGGATGACTCAAGTTCCAAGGACTTTGAAGTGGATTTTAAAAGACAAGCTAAGGAACTTCTGATGAGACAATAAAGATCCAGAATAATGAAGGGTTTTGGCATTATCTGTTCCAGGGGGAGATTGTTGGGATTGAACCCTACTAGAGGAACAGATAATTAAAGCCAAAACCGGATCACAACAGTGGATTCACAATAAGCAGCAGTTTACATTAGACTTTCCCCTTGAAAGTGATTATAACATCTGATGGTCCTCTATCCACTGTCCGGATACAACAGCTGCTGTCCTTCAAACTGCTGATGAAGCTCTGAAGACTGCTAAGAAGTAAACACTGCTGGTTCAAACTACTGATGCTAAAAGGCTGCCTACTCAAGGACTGATCAACCTTGAGGAAAGCACTGATGAAAGGAGAAAGCAGAATTTTAGTGTATCATTTGTTTTATATAAAGTCGGTGATTAAAAGTAGCAGTGTTTGTATAGGAACAGTGGTTACATGTTGTTAGTTTGTTAGATGTCGCTTTCATGGTGACGTCAGCTGAAATGCTTCAGTGGTTTGGTTTGCCTATAAATGGAGCAGTACTCTGTACTGTTACATTTGATTGACTGAGCGAGTTCTTCTCCTCTAGTCCAATCCTTTCATCTTGAGCAATCAACCATGGAGTATCAGGCTGAGGGGGAGTTTAGTTTGTAAGCTTGCTTCGTAATCTTTTGATTTGCTTTGTAACATTTTGATTGATGAAAAGCATGTGTTTATCAAAACCATCTTCCTCTTTGATTGTGTTTACAAAGTTTGTTTTCATTTCCGCTGCATATCTTATTGAATCATGTTTATTAATTGTCCATTTATTACAAACAAACACAATCATGAGAGCCTGCGATCCTAACAGGGTGCACACAGGATTATAGTGATAGGCGTATGAGAACCATAGAGTGTACTAATGTGTATGGTAAGACACGGAACGTAACATGACACCGAATACGAAACATACGTAATGTGGTCAAAACATGGTGGATACGCCACTGGTACTTCATATATATAAGTGTTTTCACCATGTTACCAAACTTTCGTAAAATGTGCCATGAGAAATTCAGTGTTTTGCAGACCTTTTAGACCTAATACAAACTTTAGACAACTCACAAACGCATTATATCCGATTATCCATGACGAGACTTCATTCTTCACACATCACCTTCGTCTATCCAATACTTATGTCATTCTGATACTCGTATTATTCTATTAGATCAATCGTCCACTTTTCATATCTCCCATTATTCCCCATACCCTTGCCCTATTCGAACCCCGTTTACAATGTAGTCTGTTTAAACGTTTGAATCCTAACATATCCCTTACTTTTAAGACTACCTGGCTATTCTACAAACTACCTCACTTTTTATTGAATTCAAACCGTTTTATAAAAAAAAATTCCTTCCTAATACAACACATTTTTAATACATCTCCAATTTAGGTTATTCAAACTTATTTGAACTCGCTTTACCTATATGCGCTCCTATGCGTTTTCAATTATGCTTGGTACCTCAAATCAATTTAGACAGACAAACTCCTTTGCGAACCTATCTTGTCATTCTTCAAAATTTCATACCTTTTTACACTTCGAATTTTCGAGTCTCAATTTTAAAATTTTCACCTTTTTGCCAAAACTCTTTCGAGTCTTACTCTTGAATAAATTTCGGGACAAAATTTCCTAAACGAGGGGAGACTGTAACGCCTCGCTTTTTGAAACTTACTTTAATTGGAAAGATTATTCATGTACCTATTTTTGGAAACTTACATACGTATCGTATTCGCATCTCGCCTCCGTTTTCGTAATTCGTAACTTCGATCATAATGAAATTCTGTTTTATACATGATTATACGTGTTACAATACTCGGGTTAAACGTTACCAATCTCAAATGCATACGCGCAACCAATACTCGACAATGCTTGTTAACTATTAAATATATGGTTAAATAATAATAATAATAATAATTACAATAATAATAATAATAATCCAAGTAATATAATAATAATAAATCTCATAATATAATAATTATAGTATATTAGTAATATGTAACATCATCTCAGCGTAAAGTTACAAAAAATATATATATATAAAATAAATAAATAAAAAGAAAAGGAATTATGAAAACCTGATCGTATGGTAGGTTGACTTCTACCTATTTTTTTTTCTATTATTTTACTAGTCATGATTCATTTGCATTTAGGAACTTTTGGTCAAAAAATAAAATAAAGAAACAGTGAGTTCGGCCAGCTCTTTTGGGCGCCAAAACTCATCTATAACCCATTTTTTTACAGCCAAGTATTGGCTGATTTTATGACTCCATCTTCCCAACTAATTATATTTAATGCCAACCCACTCAACCCTAATCCTTCCATATAAATACCACTCTAATCCCAGCTACTTTTCCACTTTTGCAACACTCTAATCACTCCCAAATCAACCAAAAACGCAGCTGAAACTTCAAGTTCGGACAGAAGCACTATTCTTCACGAAAATGAGCATAACTTCTTCATTTCTTGTCCGATTTGGTCCATTCTTTTTCCTATGTGCTTGGATCGACCTTAGCTTCGATTCCATGGGTATTTCACAGTAAATAAATCCCTGTAAATCTGGAAAATAGGCTCCAAAGTCCACTGTTCGTTTCTGTTTTCATTTAATCTTTGTTAAACTTAACCAAACTTGAGTTTTCTCATCTCAAACCTATGTCATAATGCTCATAATCAAATGAATGGTTAGTTGAGCTTAAAAACAAGGCTGAGACATGTTAAATTAGAGGTTAAAACCTCACAAACTTTTTGTTTTAGTTAGGGTTTTTAACCCACAAGTGGTGTTCAAGCTTCAAGCTTGATAAATGTGTGATTGTGGACTAACTTGGGTTGTCCAACATAAAATACTCACATCCCTTGATGATTTCTCATAGTGTAGTTGTTTCTTATTCTTGTAATGATATTAGTTCATGACCCTCCTTGTATGTTTTTACATCAAGTGTAGTGGTGAACCATAAGAGGTACCTAAATGGAAGCTTGTTCTTCCTACCTCCTACATGAATTCTATGACACAATAGAGGTACCTAAATGAAGATTAATCTTCTACCTCATGCTTGATTAATGGACTAAATAATACCTATAATACTTATACATATATATACTATTCGAACCCTTGATGATGGACTTGTGTTCTGTCACACCCCGACCACGTAAAACAACAAAACGTGGTGGAAACGTCGGGGAGTGTTGTAATAAAATCATTGTTTCACAACCATGGATTAAATAATTTCGTTTTATTGAATTATTGAACTCATTGTTTATTAAAATTCAAATAAATACAATTATTATCTTTCAAGTTTTAAAGTCGCTAAGGCACGAGTCCATCCTATGTATAGCATGTATCAACAATCATCACAAAGCAGTACCTGAAACATGTGTAAAAATAGGTACGTCAGCATAAAAATGTCTGTGAGATACATAGGTTTTGTTTATGCATGATTCATGACTTATAAGTTTAAAAGAATGTTTTAACAAAAAGTAGTCATGAACCTAAAAATGTTTTCTTTATAAAATCATGTGAAAATTTATGAGAAATTTGATGATATAAAAGAATGATGCATAAATAAATAATCAAGTAAAATGAGTTTATAAAATAATGTTTTGAATAAAATGTTTGTAGTATATATAAAAATATACTTTGGTTTTAAGAAAGTCGATTAGGTAATATATCAAAATATATTTCGGTTCCAAAATCGTTAAACAGATAGTATATTAAATATACTTTGGTTATCAAAATAATCGTTTTCGATAGTATATCAAAAGTATACTTTGGATTTATGAATAACATATTAAACTATGTTTTGGTTGAATAAATAACATATTTAAAATATGTTTTGGTAGTTAACAAAATATATGTTGTTTTGTACAATATCACACATGAGAGTATATCAAACTATACTTTTGGGAGTATAATAAAATATACAATAAAAGTGTGATTTAAGAATTCAATCAGACCTTAGTGCATCAAACTACACCAATTAAGACTATAGAGATACCACGAAGGAAATCCCTATTTGGATAAAATATTGGTTTCTGACATTCCATGAAAACAGGAATGGGGTGTCTAGTCCTATAGCGCTATATCATACTACCAACCGGTCTGGTGAACAAAATAAGTACTATCCAACAATAAATTTTATAATCTTTGAAAAATCAGTGTTTAAACCATAAATAATCATTCAGTTTGTCAAAAGATAAGTACTAATATGTATAATCAATTATACTTTGAAATCATGAACATAACAAATAGGTACACATGCTTCACCCCAAAACATTAAAAACAGTAAAAGAGGGGACTATGTACTCACTTGAGGGTGCTTAGAAGTCTTGAACAACAACCAAGAAAAGCTAGAGGGAATACGGAATTAAACGGCACCTAATATAGGTAACTATGTTATTAAACGGCTCCTAAACCGGGAGATAGGATAGAATGATGTTCTATAAATCAAATGAGTAATTGAACTCACATGGTATGATTTAATAGAGCTAACATTCTGATTTGGAAGTCTACCTAAGTGCTCTTGACCCGTTTCGACCCATTATGGTAGCATAAGCTACTATAACGCGTCGGTTGCGCAAAACTATGTTCGGGTGGTTATCTATGAGCTATGTCAAGTCTTACATGCCCAATTATACCCTAACATGTTACTAATTTAGATTAGATGTCAAAAATATGTTCACATATGCACATTACGGATTTATGCTACAAAAGGGCATTTTGGTCATTTCCTATGGGCATGTAAACCAATTAACGAATAGCTAACCAATCCTATGTGATCATAAGGTATAACCTTAGGGGTTATTCCCTATGCAACTATGATCACTAAGCAAGCTTGGTCGGATCCTAATGATCGACCAAACGGGTCGGGTTCGAAAGTCTAAGCGGTTGTCTAGACCGCTTAACGTACGACCCTATACAAGCACTAAACTAATAGCGACGAGTTAAACATGTCAAAACATGTTTAACCTACTTAGAAAACTGATTTGGTATCAAAACAAAGTGTTTTGATACCTAAGAGTAGTTCCGTTGCAAAATGCGTGCTAAAACGCATTTTGACCGAAACTTGACTCGTCACTACACCTAGTTAACGTGGTAATCAGTGGGTATAATCGCTAAGGATTATAACCATCGTGATTACAATCACGTTGCAAAGTTCAACCGAACTTTGCGTTGACCATTGACTGGTCAAACTGAAAGTCAAACACTGTTTGACTTTTTAAGCTAAAAGCAATAAAAGAATGAAAGAAGGCTTACAAAAGGTCCTTGCTTGAACTTGATCTTATAAACTCTCAGGTATGAAGTTATAGAACTCCAACTTACAGAATTTTAGATCAAGTGTGAGGAAAAACAATGAATTGGCCATGCTATTTATACTTGTTGCAAAGTTACAAGATCATGACACATGTTTGTGTAACCTCCAAGCAAGAATTATGGCCCTACAATTGTCACAAGCAGGTTCAAAGCCTTGGGGAGGTGTTAACTTGCTCATCACACAAAGATCTTTGCATAACAGCCCCAGAATTATCAAACTGTTGCTGAAAAACTAATTTCTGGTCGCTGGGCATCTCACACGGCCCGCGTAAGGTATGGGGGGACACTTACGCGGCTCGCCGGGCCTCCCCAGATCAGCAATAGTTTCCAGTTTGACAGTTTAGGTCCCTGCACTTGTTTTAAGCCCATTTCACCCCCTTTTGACCCCCGTTAAGCCATTTTCAAGGCTCTATAAGGTCAATAAAGTTTAGAGGACCCAAAATGTGCTCGGAAAACTCTCGGATGTCGGCTCGTTTGGTCGTACGGTCACGTTATTCGTTAAATTACGACGAAACTCAAACGGATGCGAAAACGAACCAAATTTAGCGACGAATGGTATTTTTGCATGCCGATCACTAAAATAAAAATATTTTAGTGTGTACAAAAATTTTGGATGTCCAGATGTGGCCAGAACGTAAGATATGCGCGAAAATGCAAACTTACGCCGTTTTTGACACTTTTAGTCCCTGTAAGATCAAATAAGCATATTTTCACACACCGAACCACTCAAAGCTTATTTCTAAGCTATGTTTAGGTTATTTATGGTATGTTTAGCTTATGATCATGTTTCGGACTGTACGTTGCCTTATGAAACGGCAGACTTTTGCAAGTTGACGCAAATAGTCCATGTGAGTGAATAAACTTGATTTCGCCACACTAAACCTTCCAAAACTTATTTCTAAGTTATGTAAAGGTTATTTAAGGTATGTTAAGCCTATTTCACTATTCCGGAGTGTTTGTTGCATTAAATTGGTTGTATTTACGCATTAGATTGCGTATAACCTTCCAGAAAGCGATTTAAAGCTCGAAATCGAACAAGAATTGATATGTGCAAACGATACACATATTTATACATATCCCAAGTATGAAACACAATATTTCATTGGTTTGGTATTTGTATGATGGTTGAAGTGACACAGGTGTCACATGTTCATTCGTCAAGATATTAGAATAACATCATCTAAGACATAAGACTTGTTACGATTCTAATGGGTATATTACTCATGAAAGCATTAACCCTTGAGGTTTCATAGTGTCAAGAACAAGTACTTGGTGTTAAAGGGTGATTACTTTCGAATACCTATATTCTTGTGTTTTAACTTCCTAAATCCCTACACGAACATATTCAACCTTCTAATCTCATCAACTTCATCACATTGGATAATCGGAAAGCTTATGCAATTATGTGAGTATACTCGCAACCCCCTTTTATGTTTACCACTTTTTGGGGTGTAGCATGTTACCTTATTTAAACACACTTAAACTTATTCTTTATACAATGCATGAAAGCAATCCTTATACATGAATACTATGTTATGATACTTGATGCTTACGTGGACCATACTTATGTGATATGTTTTAGTCATTAGCTTTCACGAGCCTCCATTTGACATGTATAGCGCTATAGGAGTAACGCACCACCCCCCTTAAACTTGTGGTCATGTCGAATTAACTAAACTTTCTTGCGTAAACAGAGGATTGGCTAGAAATATTGCATGCCATGTTAGGTTGATCTTGTATAAACTAAGTTGCCATGTGGATTCGTTTTAAACTTTTATACTTATACTTATGCTTAAACTTGTATACTCGCCTTTGCTTTTGCATTGAATTGTATTTTAAACATGTTACAGGTTGATGATTGATGATGCTACGAAAATGGATTAGCAAAGATGCCTAGATACTCATTTAGACGTTTAGGTTTAAAGTGTTGTATAAATTTTGTTATGTTATGTTGAACAATGTTGTTATTTGAATTTCTTGTAATGCTGTGACAATTTATCTATGAAATGAAAATGGTTGAATTAAATATTGCCACGATTAGTGTTATGAAGTCTTTTGCAATCTTGAACAAGTCCCACTCCGATGATTCTGCCATTGGTTGGGGTGTGACAAGGTACACCGTGCTATGAAATGAATCTATGTACCATTGTCTTAACACACAACTGTGTTGAGACCGCTTTAATTGTGATAAGCAAAACGGATTTAGAGCAAGTCAATAAATAAATAATTAAATCCTTGTATGAGATGCGTAACCAAATTAGCGCAAGCTTCAATTCTGTGAAAGTATCACCGTAAGGTATCGAAACCAACAACGATTTAGTGGAGTCGCAAACCAATCAAGTCTACTATGATCCGATCAGAAACAAAAGGACTTTCGCAAAAATATTTGAATATGATGCTCTCAATACATCATATGGCGTCTTAAATTGAATATGCGAAATGGATAAGTTCAAGCAATTGAACCTGGTTTCAGCGTATCCTGACAATAAACGTATATATCAACAAGGGAATCTCAACATGGTCGCGAAGATAAACCAAGCTGTCACACCCATACTTTTGCAAAAATATTTGAATATGATGCTCTCAATACATCATATGGCATCTTAAATTGAATATGCGAAATGGATAAGTTCAAGCAATTGAACCTGGTTTCAGCGTATCCTGACAATAAACGTATGTATCAACAAGGGAATCTCAGCATGGTCGCGAAGATAAACCATAAATGTAACTTGAAAGAAAAGAAGTTTCAAGAAAGTGTGCTGGCTTGATAGAGAAGGAGCCAACAATTTCAATAATGTAGGTTATTCGAATCTTAAACCAATAGCTTTAGCAAGATAATATTTGAACTTCAATGAAGCGTTTATTCGAAACGAAACCACATGCGTAGCAAATGGTGCATGCGTAACATATAAGTTTCCAAGAAATGAAACAATGAGTATTTGCTAAAATGAAGAAATGATCAAGTATCGAAGCAAACGTGTGTTCGCTCTCAGGGAAGAAAATTAACGCGATGCAACTACCATTAAGGGGAGTAGAGATGCAAACATCTACTCGCTAGAAGCGAAGGTGATGATTTCAACAATAGAAATTTGAGTACTTTCTGTTTGGTTAACTGAAATAGCATATATGTCAGGATAATGGGGTTTTCTTGAATTAACAGGTGTGGTTCCTAAGCAACCTTTACGAGTTTGGACCTGGGTTCCCAAAGGTCCTAAGTACATGTTTTCTAGATTCTCAAAGTTTCGTATTCTATGTAAACTGTTTTGTGCATTGTGTAGGAAACACCATTTTTTGTGTATGTTTAAAACAAGTTATTGTCCCACAATTTCCCGGTATACTTTCTTCCTTAATTCACCGCTAATGACACTCGATCATCGATCAGTCGTGAAATAGTAGTTGGATCCTCACAGTTAGTTAAATAAGTAATTCGTTAATCCTTAGCAAGAGTCACCGACTCTTGTTGGTTAGCTCGTTCGGCTCCTGGTAGTTTGATGTTCGTACGAAAGCTATCGCCCTTCTTCTTGACGAGCAAAACTGGGGTTACCCAAAGTGGGAAACTTGGTCTGTTATCTTCCTTCTCTATCAACTACTGAAGCTACACTGACAATCCTCGCTTCTCCGAAGGTGTAAGTCGCTATGGTGCATTGACTGCAGGCGCGGCGCCCGGAATCAAATCGATGCGAAATTCGACTTGTCGTTGAGGAGATAATTCTGGAAAGTCTTCGGGGAGGACTTCAGGATATTCCCTTATCACAGGGATGTCTTCGAGTTTTGGTTCTTCGGTTCCCTTGTCCACGACATGAGCCCAGAAAACAACACATCCATTACGCAACAACTCTCGTGCCTTCAAGCAATTTGGAAGCTGTAGGGGTGTATTCTGCTTACCTCCATGAATCATGATTGTTTCTTCATTTGCCATTGGGGTGCAGGTAATAATCTCCGCTTGATTGCTCGACAACCAATCCATCCCAATTACCACGTCGAAGCTTCCCTTAAGCTAGTTCTATCGAGTATTGGATATATATTTTACTTACTACTAAAACAAGTATATTCTGAAGCTAAAATTTGACAACAATGTCAAATTGCACGGACGCATAATATTGACTACTATGAGGCGTACCGATGGCTATGTTTGGATCCTGGCATGCTTCCCTAGCTTCGGTGTTAGACATTTTTCCCATGATCTTGTTTAATCTCCCTTGGGCAATCTTTTCTAAAGTGCCCCATGTCACCACAGTTAAAACACACTTGACCTCTCTTTCCACGTCTCGTCTCATGCCAACACGTCTCCTTGCAGTGCCCCACTTTGCCACAGTTGTCACACCTTCCATTTTTACATCGCCCGGTATGATGACGTCGACACTTGTCGCATTTAGGTAGTTTACCCATATACTCTTTTCCCTTTTTGGCCTTGTTGTTGTTATTCGTCTGAGTACCCTGCTTGAAGTTTCTGAACTTTCTCTTGTTATCTCCAGATGACTCCACATGAGTCTCCTTTTTCTCCTCAGAGGTTGAAAATCTTCCTAGTCTAATCGCTTCTTCAGTGAGCGCCACACTCAAGTCAATAGCTGCGGTAATTGTTGGAGGTTTAGATGTTGTCACCAGGCTTAGAATCTGAGGTGCCAATCCCCTGATGAAACGTTCGATCTTTTTAAATTCTGGTTCTACCATGTAGGGGACAACACGCAACAGAACATGGAATTTCTGCATGTACTCAGCTATCTTTGGACCTTCCATCTTCAAGTTCCAGAACTCAGTTTCCAACTTCTGGATTTCTGCTCTCGAACAGTACTTCTTATGCATTAGTTCTTTCAGTTCGTCCCATGTTAAAGCATATGCAGCAGTCTCGCCCAACGTCTGAACCTGGAGGTTCCACCATGACAGAGCCCCATCTTGAAGCAGACCGGAAATGTACGTGACCTGATGCTCTGGGGCACATTTTCTCAACCGCAAAACAGAATCCATCTTCTCAACCCAGCGCACGAAGGCTAAGGCACCCCAGTGCCGTCGAAATCCAGGGGCTTGCAGCCCAAGAACTGCTTGTAGGTGCAGCCTGCGATATAAGCAACATCATTCAAGAGAGGCATTAGCAAAGCACACTTGGAAATGTCCAAACGTTCTTGTAATGCGTCTTAAGTGACTAAACATTACCGTTGGGTAGGTTATTTCCTGTGGTACCTTCGCAGCGCTCGGAGCGAAGGGCCTCGTGCTGTGCGATGGCCTGTGAGATGCGCTCTTGTAATTCCGCCTCTGTCGTCGGCAGAGGGTTGTTGGTATCGGTGTTCCTTTGAATCAACATCTTCTAAGAAGATCGGATAGGTTAGGTCTCATTAAAGACATGAGCACAAAAGCATCTACTTAACGAATGAGACCCAGGAGGTGTGTATATATACATATATAAGCAATCATTATAACAATCAATCACATAACATCACAACTATAGCACAACTTATAGATAGGAACATGTTTAATGAGAACATAACAAGCAAGCACGTAGCATCATAATTATAGCGCACACATGCATATCAACAACGTGCTTAGTGAGGACATGGCGACGGAGCTTTCATTGTTTACCGACCCCAATCACATTGTTTACAAAGTGTATCACATCACAAGGGACACAGGGTCACCCTACCCTTGTCCAATAAGTTTATCAGTGTATCAAAATCAAGTGGTCAAAAGTGGTCTTCAAAAGTCTCTACAATCTCGGCTTATTAGTAGTGTCTTTTCCCAAAAGTAATGCAATCCGCATAAATCCAAAAGCCAACTATACTGGTGTCTGAGGTGGGGGAGTGAAGAAAAGCAAACTGCTAACATGTGCGGCTTTCTCCTCGAGCTTGAATATAAGGTGGAGTAAGTATCTGATCTGCTGCTTGATAGTAAAGAAACGAGCATCAAAACCCAAGAAGGTGTAACAGCAGCAGGTGAGAGTGCAAAAGGAGACAGTGATGAATGTGGAGGATCAAAGTATACTAGCATTGACAGGGTGGAGGACGTAATGTCAGCTCAAGCTCCAAAACTCTATAACTCAAAACCTCAAACTATAGCTGAAGTAGTAGGAGAAACTCATCCCGTGTGTAGCTTCCATAATGTGAGGGATGGTAGGGGTCTGAAGTTAGCATAGTGTATGGTAGGGGCCATCGAAATGGTTCGTCCAGCGGTGAAGAAATGAACAGTACAACCTGAAGGATCTGTGGAAAAGCTGCTGATACAAAAAGACCGTCACGCAGGTGCTGGCCAAAGGTACCTTCCCCTGGATGGGGTGCGGGTATGTCTTGAAAGAAAGCAATAGGCAAACCGATGCGATGGACGTCGGACTCCACAGGAGGAAAGGAGCAACATTAGCGGGTGCGGGTGCAGGAACAAATGTCTCAGCAAAAGAGAAGACCATCAGGTGCAGGTATTGGGTCCGGTATAAGGGGTGCAATATCTGGTAAACCGAAAGAAATAGGGTCATGATTAAGCAAGGGCTAAGGATCAGCAGGTGCAACATCAAGCTGACCTAAGAGGAACAGGAGCTGGCTCAGGAGCAGGCTCTGGGTCGTGTGAAGGTGTGGGATCTCGAGCAGGTGTTAATGTAGTAGTCATAGTGGTGTCGTCGTCTGAGTCAATAGTAGAAAGTTGCAATCCGGCCGTCTGTAAGGCTGCAGATGTCACAGACTCAAAGGAGTATGAAATCGAGTGCAAAATGGAAGCAAAGGATACTTCAATGGGGGAAATCTCAGGAGGTAGAATAGAAATGACATCCTCAGCTATCTTTCCATCACCCTGGGTGTCAACAGGAGGATCATCAACAAACAAATCAACGTCATCATCAAACAAATCGTCAAAAGGCATATCCTCGGGAGGAATGACCACGAGAGGTACGACGTCGGGGATCGGAGTCATGATGTGCTCGCCATCAGGGTGTCCAAATGATAAGGTGGTCATGGACCGAAACAATAATGACAAAAGGATTCTCGTCAAGGAGACCATCAGCAAGGGTAAATCATCACCAAAATCTGGCCGTGCGGACGGTTGGAAGTCGTCCTCATCCTCGGTCATCATATCAGGATCACTCTCAGTGTCTGACGCAAATATCCCCGGCGCAGGTACAATCTCATTATCTGTGGCGGTGGCCTTAGGGTCGTCAATGTCTGATTCTTTACTCTTGGAAGAAGGTGACATGTGTGCCGGTAGCATGTATATTCAAAGCAATCACTAACACTTAATATATTGCAAACAAGGACAATTCATCATGTAACCGTGTATTCACATTATTCTTCATGAAACTTTCTATCCTTCCTAGTCTCTCAGACTAAACTTCCCAGTCACTCAGACTGAACTCCCTAGTCTCTCAGACTACACTTCCCAGTCTCTCAGACTGAATCATAAGCATAAACTTTGAAATGTGCTTCGTGTTTTTTGTTTGTAAAAATGTTTGTTTCCGGGATCTGGGCGTTTTGTGTATGCAATGAAAACATGTTTGTAAAAACATTTTTGTGAGAGCCCTAATGATTGTAGTCTAGACTCGAGAAAGAATCCTAGTTCACTACAATCGAAGCTCTGATACCAAGCTGTCACACCCTGACTTTTGCGGAAGTGTGATTATGGTGTGACTTTCTTAATACCATTGCATTCAATCATAACAACTGCTATATGATAAAACCATAGATTTGTCATCCATTAAATGAGTTTAAAACATAACAACATTGTTTTAAACGTAGACTTCAAATTCAAGTTTTATAAACCATACAAATTGTTTATGAGTTCACTAAGGACTCGTCAAAAGATATTAGATGTAGCTAAGGTTTGGAAGACGTGTCTCGTCCAGGAATAAGACACACTGACCAAACCCAAAGACCATGGATGACATCTTTATTCCTATCGCAGCATAAAACTTCCAACGCCCGCCAGATCCACTTACTAATTCCCTGAAATACATGTAGTTTGAAAACATCAACAAAAGTTGAGCGAGTTCATATGTTTAGTATGTGTGCACGAATCATCCTTGCAAACCTTTGTATGTATGTATGTACTTGTCAACTGGTATGAAGCAACAAGGAAAAACAGATCAATTAATGTGTAGCTAATACATTAATATAAGTGACATGGCATAGGAAGCACTAAACCCTGTATGCGTATTTCGTACCGGCCCCTCCGGCGGAACGACATAGTCACCACATGCGGCCAACTCACAGGCCCAGGGCTCGCAACACCCAATAGATCTATCACTCATGCCCCTCGGTCCTTATACAAGGATTAATGGTCTTAAGTTAATCGCCTATCCATTCACGTGATCTAGCTGTACATTCCTTAGCTAATCATACCATTTGTAATTGTTTGTAATCAGTATGTAACATGTATTTCACCCCCGAGAGTTATAAAACCGAAAACAGTTAAGAGAAAAGGGGACATGAACTCACAGTTTTGCGTTCCTTGTATCCGATGTAACTCAAAGCTTCCTCTAGAACGCACGACTACCTACATGCGTACTACGGTCCATTAGATGAGCGGGTCGTGCCTTGACTTAGTAATGACTAGTGTCTTTGAGTTATGTTCCAAGGTGTCTTCATTAATATTCCAAGTGTTTAATTATTTGTTAAAATAATTAATATTTTAACTTAACACTTCCCAAGTATTTAAACATGTATATCCTTCCCAAGGATGGGTATATTTGTATTTGTATAACTTGCCATGTATTGGCGTCGTATTCCGGTGTGGATTTATACGTACGAGGATACATATCTTCTTGTAATAGTTAAGTATTCTTATACTTAATTTTGTGTTAAACTTTCCAGAATATTATTTCTAATAAAGGTCCACTAATATATATATATATATATATATATATATTTCCCAATATATATATCTATTTTAGAATTATAGCTTGGAAAAATTATTTATAATTTTCCTTTTAGCAAAAATATTTGTAGTTCCAAAATAATATATTTTCAAGTCTCACTTAGAAAATATTTATAAACTTATTCTATCCAATAATGTATTTCAACTTTATCCAAGAAAATATATATTTTTCCAAAAAATAGTATATCTTCTAAAAATTATAAGAAAATATATTTTTACTTCCCAAAATAATATATTTTCTCCTTGTCAAAAATATGATATAACTTTGTAATAATTGGAAAAATCATATTTTCCTTTCTTGTGTCCAAAATATTATTTACCAAAAATATACTTATAAATGTATTTTCCGGAATATTTTGTAAGTTATATTCTTTCGTTCGGTTTCCCAATATTGTGTGTGTAACTTGTGTATTTATTCCTTGTGATTTTTGGTAATATTTTGGATTGTAAATTCTTGGTATTTTGTTAAGTTATATTACTTTAACCCTAAAATAATATAACTATTACACAAAGTATACAAATATTCACTCACATCATGTCTTTAATGTAAATATATATTTATCCATTTTTATTTATAAAACCAACCTCCAATACTTGTATTTTTGTAACAAAAATTATGGTAAAGTTTATGTAGAAAATCCATGGTTAAAATACACTTATAAATACTTGTTTGAAAATATTTTTCTAAGTGTTTATATTTTTAGAAAATTTTGCCATATTTTCCCCTAAAAATGGAGGTGTCCATGCTATCAAAGCATATCATTTTCTTTTTAAAATCATCACAAACAAACAACAATCAACCCTAAGCAGTTTACACTTACCAATTTGCCATAATCAAGTGGTTTATATAGCAACATGAACTTGAACTTTCGTAAAAACTTGTAGTAACTTGGTAGTGTGTTTAGTAGGTTTAGTTACCCTTTAAAATGTATTTACTTCTTTAAAAACTTCATTTTTAAAGAAGTTGGGTGTTTACAACTTCCAAACATATTTCCCAAAAACGCTTCTTTATGTAATCTTCTTGTTACACAAGTGTTTCTACACTTGTTTAACCATTAAAAATAGTATTTGTTTATGTAAGAACCAAGATCTACTAAAACTCATATTTCAAGCTTGGTTCTTTTGGAAAACCATTCATAAATTTTTAGATCTATATGATTATTAACCCACTTTAATTATTATTTTTCAAGAAAACAATATATCTTTTCAAGTTCATGTCTTTCTTGAGGATGATTTATAAACCTCTAACATTTTCATCCTCTCATCTTGCTAGATTAGGTTTTTAATCATGATATAGCAAGTTCATATAATGTTCTACATCATTTACACAAACTAACGATCATCAAGCATCATAACAACACTAAACAACATGATTTCTTGGAGATTTCTTATAGTTTTATGCTTATGTTCATGTTTCACCTTCTTGTTTCTTAGTGTTCTTTATGATAATCATCTTGTATCATCTTTTAACCACTTAAAATAGATGTAAAATGAAGAGTAGAAGATCTTACTACTAGCTCAAGGCTAGGGATGATCAAGTGTAGAAATGAAGTGGATAAAAGCAATCGGTGAAGGTCCTTCAACTTTCAAGAGCACCAAGCCTCCTTATATGCCTTCTTACACCCTTGTATATGTATAGATTTAATGGAGAATGGAAGATGAAGATGATGTAGGTGTGGGGTGTCTTGGCCGTGAGTTGTGGGAGGAAGGAGAAGGGTTTTGACGTTGGTGATGAATGAGGATGAAAGGTTATAACTCATGGTTTATATAATCTAGTATCCAACATATAAAGATCTTCATGGATTTTATGTCATTAATAGTACATACAAGATCTTAATCATATCAAATGAGATCAAAGGAAAATCAAGGGTGGGGCCACCCTTGGTGACCGTCCACACAAGGGGGGGGGGGGGGGGTCTTGATTGGGGTTTAATGATAAGTTAAGCAATCTAGTTAGAACTTAAGTGTATTAGTTAGGTGTTATGTGTATTATGTGTTATATAGTGTGTTAGGGTGTTGGGGGATCATAACTAGCTCAGAAATATTAAAACAATGCTTCTAGTATAATTTTGGTGTTTCGGGTGGTGTCCAGTTGTTCGGTTAGATACCGGTTCGTTAAAGTGTCAAACTATACCGTTTAATGTTCTTTATGTACCCTTTTGTGACATTTTTAATTCCCGACACTTAGGAAAGCATTCAGGACCATTCAGTCATATTTTTGCATGATACTAGCTTGTTAAAAAGCTGATTTTTGCTGAATTATGCTGAATTTAGCACTTTGGGTGAGTTTTAGGCACTTTCCGGCACTTAATCACCTAGAAAAGCAGTTTTATGGTCCTTACTTCCCTACACTCTATACTAGTGTAGTACTTAGTTTCTGGCTCATACTGTGTCAAAACAACATCTGTCTATGTACTGAACTCCGTCAGCATTTTCCCGGTTTGTCTGTTAACTGTGCTAACTGTGCTTTGTGCATCATTTATGTCAATATGTTTGCATGCAGTCAATGATGTGTCATTTGCAATATGTGATGCACATGTAAGTATAATGCAGTAATCAGAAAGCGATTCAAGTCATAAATTGTAAATCAGCACAGTCATTAAGCACTAATCATCATTTAATAATTGTACGGATGCATGCAAATTTGACAATTGTCACATGTAGATCTTAGAAGTACAAGATTTAAGTTTAAAACTTACAAGAATCGCGAGAAATCGAGAAAAAAAAGGGCTTGAGTGCTGCTGGTCGAATGGGAGAGCAGTCACATCACAAGTGATGTGACAGGAGGGTATTTATAGGGTTTCCAAAAGAGGAAAGTGCACAAGTGTCGGATTGGCCACCGATCGGATGGCAATCCGATCGGATGACCACTCGATCGGTTGGCCATTCGATCCAGGTGTTCGGTGTGTTGAGTTTTGTCGTTTCGATTCGCGTGTTGAGCGTTGCGATGCGATTCGAGTGAGCGATGCGATAGCATTAACCATTAGTTACACAAATAACTTAACTATTATATCTAACATACAATCACCATAAATAACTTGTGTTTTGCAATTAGATTGCGATGCGATAGAACTGCGATTGTGATTGCGATTAACACCTCAACATAAACAAAACATGCACACATAACACATAATGGCACACACACGTAAAACAATATCCAGAACACATAATTCGGGTTGCGAATGCGATAGCGATGCGATTAACGATAAGTCGTTTAGCGATAAAACATGCGATTAAACCTCGATTATTAATAGATACTCCACATAATACAACTATAGCGATTAAATAAAAAGATTCGATTACAAGTCATTAACGTATAATCAATAGTTAAGAAAGGAGTGACAGATCGCAATTAGCAATCTTTTCTTCCTTTGACTTTGACTTGTACTTTTGACTTTCCAAAAAAACGAGTTGTTATAGCTCCCCTACTTTAGGAAATTTCGTCCCGAAATTTAAGAAGTAGGCGTAACAAACAGTTGCGGGGACTTCACCTTCATGTCACTTTCGAGTTCCCAGGTGAACTCAGCGCCGCGTTTGCCTTCCCAGCGAACCTTCACAATGGGAATGCGTGAGCGTCTGAGTACCTTGGTTTCTCGTCCCATGATCTCGACAGGATTTTCCACGAAGTGTAATGTTTCGTCCACTTGTAAATCTTCGAGAGGGACATGAAATTCCTGGTCGGCTAAGCACTTTCTGAGGTTCGAAACGTGGAAAGTCGGGTGGACATTACTAAGTTCCTCTAGTAGTTCCCACTTTTCTAATCCTTTCCAGAATTTTAAAGGGTCCAACATATCGAGGCGCGAGCTTTCCTTTCTTGCCGAATCTGATCACTCCCTTCCAAGGTGCAACCTTTAGGAGTACGTGATCGCCAACGTCAAATTCAAGGGGCTTGCGGCGTCTATCGGCGTAACTTTTCTGTCGGCTCTGAGCTTTCAATAGATTGTCTCAAATTTGGAGGATTTTGTCAGTCATTTCTTGCAACAGCTCAGGACCGGTAATTTGCGCGTCTCCGATCTCGTGCCATACAATAGGCATCGACATTTCCTTCCGTATAATGCCTCAAATGGTGCCATTTGTATGCTATAATGATAACTGTTACTGTACGAGAATTCGACTAAAGGTAAGTGCGCGTCCCAATTACCACCGAAATCTATGACACACGAGCGGAGCATGTCTTCAAGGGTGCGAATCGTTCTTTCAGTCTGACCGTCGGTTTGGGGATGGAAAGCAGTTCTTAGATTAAGCATTGTACCGAGAGCAGATTGAAATGTTCCCCAAAGACGCGAGGTAAACCGACCATCGCGGTCAGAGATGATGTCACGAGGCGTCCCGTGTCGACAAATGATTTTGTCGGTGTAGATTCGGGCTAACTTTTCTACCTTAAAGTCTTCTCGTATTGGTAGGAAATGGGCTGATTTAGTCAAATGGTCAACTACAACCCAGATGATGTCGTGACCTGATTGTGTGCGTGGGAGTTTTGTTATGTAGTCCATAGCTATACTCTCTCATTTCCACATCGGGATCTCGGGTTGTACGAGTAAGCCAGAGGGTCTTTGTTGTTCAGCCTTGACCTTGGAACAAGTTAGGCACTTCGAAACATAGATTACGATATCCTTCTTCATACCCGGCCACCAGTACTTGTAGCGCATGTCCTGGTACATCTTGTCAGCACCGGGATGAATAGAATACCGAGATTTGTGGGCTTCGTCCATCAAAATTTTTCGCATATTCGTACGCTTGGTGTTGGTGCACACATCTGTCGACTTCGTCTTATATCGAGTCCTAGTTGCTTGAAAGTAATTTAGAGGTTTAGCTTGAATTGCATAGAGGTTTAGCTTGAAAGCAATTAGGAGGTTTAGTTTGAAATTGTCATGTCATATTCAAGCTAAACCTAGAATAGTATAAATAGGGGAGTGTTCTTGTCATTTGTAACTTTTATGATTTTGGATACCGAAGTGCTGCCGGTTTATCTAGTGATTGTACAAGCTGTAATATCAATCAGAAATGTGTTTAAAGAGAATTGCTAGCTGTTTCGAAGTCAGTTTCTTTGTTTCCGCCACTGAAACTGATTAAAACTTCTCTGAACGACTCGTTCGGGTCAGTACTCGATCCTACAAGTGGTATCAGAGCTCAGGAGGAGGAGTTCTTACCGATTCAGCTCGAAATTTCTGTTTTCTACCCCTTCTTTTCAGAATTTACAAGTTTTTACGGATAATATCGGCTCAAATTCACACATATTGTGCGTAATCATGTATTAACAAATCCTGGAAAGTTTCAGCGTTAAAATCAGCTTAAAATTGGTTCAAATTGTGGTTTAGCTTGAAATTTGTTCATTTTTTTGCTGATGTCATCAGGTTTAGCTTGAAAAACCTTGTTGGTTTAGCTTCAAATCGGCTTTAGCTTGAAAAAACCTTGTTGGTTTAGCTTCAAATCGGCTTTAGCTTGAAAAATCTTGTTGGTTTAGCTTCAAATCGGCTTTAGCTTGAAAAATCTTGTTGGTTTAGCTTCAAATCGGCTTTAGCTTGTAAAACCTGTTAGAACTTTCCATCAGGTTTAGCTTGAACATTCCATCAGGTTTAGCTTGAGCATTCCATCAGGTTTAGCTTGAACATTCCATCAGGTTTTGCTTGAAAGTGTTGTGTTTGAAAAACGTGTTGCCGAAACATGGAAGAGGAATTCTACAACGCGTTTGCTACGTCAGTCGCTCCGGTTACTGCTGCTGAAAATTTATACAGTGAGAATGAAACGGGTACTCATCAGAAACCACCAAAGTTGATGTATATCGAAGACTTTCAGGGTTGGAAAAACCGTTTTGAGAATTGGGTTCAGGCTTATAGATTCGATGCTTGGTGTTCTTTACTGAAAGATTACGAGAAACCAAAGAATGAACGTGGGTTGGAAAAGGGTTTCAATGATTTTACTGAAGTTGATAAGTTGAAATACACTAGTGAGAAGATGATGATCAGCATTTTACAACAAGCAGTTAAAGAAGACATCTTTGTCTTACTTCAACATAATGGAACTGCTAGATCAATTTGGGAAGCTTTACTTCAGAAATTCCGAGGGAGTGCTGATATGATCAAAAACAAAAAGGCCTTATTGAAGAAGTCGTTTGACATATTTACTGCATTTGATCATGAAACCACAAAGGAAACAATAGATAGATACTGTCATCTGGTTCTAGAAATGAAAAGATTGGATATTCAGAAAGATGATGATGAGTGGGTTGATAAGTTAGCAGAGGCTTTACCCCAACAGAAGTGGGGAACTTATCTGATGATTGTGAAACTCGTGAGGAAGACTGAGAGTATGAATTTGGCACAGTTTATTCAGAAGATTGAGGAACAAGAGCTGGATATTCAAAAGACTGCTATAATGACGAATCCAAATGCAAAACAAGATGTCAGTTTGTATTACAGAGGGAACAAGTTTGAGGCTACCCCCAGCCCTAGCCCAAAGATTAAAACTGGTTTTAGTGCTGACAGTTCATCTGGAACAAAGAGTAGTAATGTGACTCAAAGTAGTGGATCTTCATCATTCTCAAGCTTTGATCCAAATAGCACAACATCAAGTTCTCAACGACAAAACTCAACAAACTTTCAGTGCAATGTTACCTTAAACATTCAAAATGGTCAGAATTTGTCTCCAGAAGTTGCCAAGCAGCATATGGCATCACTGGTTACTATGTTAGAATCTTACGAAAGTTTGATCGATGGGAAGATTGGCAATCCAATGCTTACCAAAAAAGATTACGACCAAATTGATGCTGAAGAACTTGAAGTGATGGATATCAAATGGTGCTTAGCAAGTGCTTGGAGGAGAGCTGAAAAGTTTCAAGAGATTACTGGTAGGGATGAATTTCGAGGAATGGCTACCTCTCCATTGGGATTTGATAAATCAAAGGTTACCTGTTTCCATTGTAAAGGAAAAGGTCATTTTAAACGAGAGTGCAAAAGTAAAGAAGCTACCGGGAATCAAGATAGAAACAATTATTATCAGAAATCAATTTTCCATCAGACTACTCAACAACCTCAAATTACACATGCTCATGCTACTAATGATGGAAAGAAGAAAGCTTTATTGATTCATCAAGATGATGAAAAAGTTGCAGAGGGATTTAGTTGGGACAAATACATTCCATCTGATTCAGGCTTTGTTGCTAGAATACTAGATGAAGAGGCTAGTGAGAAAAGAATCCCGATATTTCCTGATCTTGGAAGCGATGTGGATACCGATGATGAGGAAGAACATCTCAACAAAGCTAGAAAAGGCATTGATCTAACTAGTTTTAATTTGTTTTTTGCAGATAAAATGGAGATGTTGTACCAGAAAAAGATGGCAAGATTGAGGAAAGAGCTGGAAGCAGCAAAAATGCAAGCTGCTGAAAAGACAGAAGCAGGAGAAAAAATTGTAGAAGTAGAGAAAGTAGTTGAGAAAATCGTCGAAGTAGAAAAGATCGTTGAAGTTGAGAAAATAATTGAAAAGATAGTAGAAGTTGAGAAGATTGTTGAAATAGAAAAGATTGTTGAGGTCGAGAAACTTGTTGAAGTTGAAAAGACTGTCGAAGTCGAAAAGATAATTGAGAAGGTAGTTGAAGTCACGAAGCCTTGTGAGAAATGTTCAGAGTCTTGCAAAGTTTGTGAAGAAAAAGATAAAAAGATTGCTGAGTTAGAGAAGATAAAAGAAGATTTACTGTGTGATGTGAAGTATGTCAAGGAGTCCTATGATGTGCTGAACAACACAGTTGATCGTCTGAAAAAGACAAATTCAGAAATCGAAAAGGCGATGGATAAAATGAGTGCAACATTAATGATAAAGCAAAGCGTCATCAATGATTATATTGAAGACTGTGCTAAGTTGAAGAAAGATGTGGAACTTGAGAAAATTGAGAGTGAAAGGATTAAACGATTACTATTGAGTTACACTAGTTGTGATTATTTGATTGATCGTGTTTATCCTACTGTTGCAGGTTTGGAGGCATTCAAGGAGAAAAAGACTGAAGATACTGATACTGGTAAGAAACCAAGTGTCAAGTATAACAGATGTCCGCCCCCGATCCATGAAACTTATTCTCCAAGGAATCCTAACGAGGAGCGTCTAAAAAAGGCAGTCAACATAACATCAAGTTAAAGTCTGAAATCATTGATGAATTACCAGACAATATTGATGTTACATTCACAGCGTCTGACACTGATCATGAGTCTGAGTTAGTAAAGAAAGTTGTCGATCAGGTGTTAGATATGGATGAAGAGTCAAAGTCGGAGTCTAAGTCTGAAAGTCAGAGTTCGTCTGAGAGGAGTCCGAGTTCACCGGTTAACAGGGTTTACAATAGAGAATTTCTGTTATCAAAATCTAATTTGAATGACGGGTCAATCAAAGTGGCTTATACTTTGTATGATTCAGACAAATTATATTCTGATGAGGAATTTCCAATAAGAAGTGTTAAAACTGAAATGATCAAACATGTTTTCAAATTGACAGAAATTAATATTTCTGAAATAAAAGATTTAAATCTTGCTGAAAAACCTAAAAAGTACACTTCAAGAGTTCAACAGAGATTGAACAAGAAAAAGGGTTACGATTCTGGTTATGGTTTTCAAAAGAAATCAAACCATAATGGTAATCTAAAAAAGAAAGGTCTTGGTTTTAATTCTTCAGAAAATTATAAAAATCAGAAAACTTATAAACCAAAAACAAAATTTGTTTCAGGAGGAAGTTCCGAAGAAGAACAGAAGAAACCGTTCTGGAAGCAGTCGAATCAAGAGTTTCTTGCTGAAGTGAAGAAGAATGTGAGAAAGTTTGCTGAAAGAGTTGACAGAAGAATCTGTTTCAAATGCCAAGAAGTTGGACATATAGCTTGGAATTGCCCCAAGACCAACTACCAAAAACAGGAAGTTTCTTCTAACTCTGTTTTGAGAAAGACTTGTGTTGATAAGAAAGAAACTGTTAAAAAGTTTGAAAATTCTACTTCTGAGGAAGGAGAAAGTTCAAAACGGTTTTACAAAAGAAGAGGTGATTTGAGTAAACAAAAGTGGGTGGTTAAATCTGAGGGTAATTCTGACAATGAATCTGATTCCATAAAATCAGAGGAGTCATGTGTTGAGAAAAAGGTTGATAATTCCGTTCCTGAGATGAACGAGGAAAACTTTCCGTCATTGACAAAAGAAAATTTGATGAAAAAAGTGGGAAAGGTAGAGATCTCAAATCAATTCTTCGTTGATAAAGGAGAATTTGATGTTGAGAAAGTTTTTAATGGAAATGTTAAACATATTTTTGGAAAGATGGTTGACAGGAAAGTGAAAAATGCTCAAGAATTTTACAAGTCAAAATGTTGGTGGGACAGATGTTTGCCACCAAAATCACCCAAGGCTGGTCAGGCTTGGGTGACAGCATTTTCACCATAAATTCCTGACTTGCCGGAGCTCCCAGGTTGGTAAGAGTGGAGCAGGTATCGGCATCTTTCTTAGCAAATGATCCTACATGTGGTACAGTTGGTAAAGTACAGGTGGTATACTTAAATTGTTATATTTTGATGTGCAAGTGGTTATGACTGTTAAATGAACCTGTAAGTGCTTGAAGAAGGTTATCATTGACAAGTGGTTAATCAAGGTCATTAAGTTGAACTTGATTGGACCATACTTACAAGTGATATTTTGGAGAACAATGTGATGAACCCCTAACATACAAATGGTTTCTTAAAATCAACAAAACTTATTTTCCGGAAAAACCATTTTGATTAAAACAAACTTAAGTGTTTTGAGATCACAATGGGAAAATAGTTTGTTGTGAGGGGGAGTTCTGATTGTTTATGCCAAGTGGATGGCGAATTGAAGTGATTTGATATCAGTTGTCACTTTATTGTACAGTTTATTTTCAAATTTCCTAAAATGTGTTTGCATTTTAGGGGGAGTAAAAATTTTCAGAAAATCCAAAAACATTTGAAAATTTGAAAAAGCCAAAAACATGATAAAACCTACTGGCAAGAAGACAAAAACAGTAAAAAATGAAAAAGAGTTTTGTTGTGCAAAAAGAGGAAATGATAGTACATCAGTGGACTATCACAACATGCTAAAGAATTGGAAAGTCAAATGTGATAAACGATCTCACTGTGGATGTGTGAGTAGGTTTTTGCACATTTAGTAGATTGTGACGAGATATAAACCTAAATTTAAACTTGCTTATATCGTGGGGATACATCTCTCGGATATATGGGTAACCCCCGAAATCTCGTTTGAAAGGTCTCATAATCTGATATACTAGGTCTTTATACTCAATTATGTCTGGGGTATTATTCCGGGACTTCTGCTGAATGGAAGTTCTGACCTAGTCCTCGAATAATACTTTCCGCAAGGCTTGAAATTTAGCATCACCCTCAGCATATATGATAAGACAATAAAATTGCTTAGCAATGCTGTTGTAAAAAAGATCCTCTAAAGGGGACACACCCAAAAGTTGAGTCATGATCTCTCTGCTGAACGGTAGTTCTGAGCTGAGCTCTCATGATTCTTCATAATTTATTTCCCTTACAGATATCATTTGTGTTATAATTACCTGTAAGACTGAATATTGGGATCTGGATACGGGAGTATATTCTGAGGTGGGACACGTGAATAAGTTTAAGTATCTAAGACATTAATATCGTATCTCGAAGCAGTTGAACTTTGTGTGAAAATTTAAGTGGATCAGTATACTGACAATCTAAGTGAATCGTTTAGAACTTAAAATGTTTAAAGCTTAACGGTGTTGGTGATTTGTCTCAAAAACTGATATGATCCTCTTACACAAGCTCACAAAAATATTGTATGTAAATATTTCTTTACTGCATTTCATTTCGGTTATATCAAAAATCCAAAAAGATTTTCGGTGTGTTTTAGCATAAATTTTGAAAAATTCAAAAAGATTTTAGACAACTGATGTTGAAAAGCTGATTTTCAAAATTCCAAGTGCTGAACATGACGAACAGGTTTGGAAAATTTGTTTGAAGATATGTGATATGAAAATGATATATATTCAAGTGGTTCATCAGAAATTGATATGATAAATCATTTTGTTTGATACTTGAAAATGATGTATTCAGGGTTGTGTCTTTAAGTGATTCGCAAAGTTTCTAAATTTGTTATATCTTATCTTTTATGAAACTTACTTTTGGGTAGAGAATATGCAGGTGAGCCAGGTTGCGATACCTGAACCTGTGAAAGTCAGACTACGATCCCAGTACAAGTTGAGGGGGAGTCTGTTAGAGAAAGAGAGTCTGAAGATGCAAGGGCTAGGAGCCAGAGATCCTAAAAGAGAATTGAAGATAGGATAAAGCCAGATAAAGATTCTGAAGGAAGCCCAAAGACTGATAAAGACTGAAGATTGTAAAGATTCGACACTTAAGACTCGTCAACATCTGAGGGGGAGTCTGTTGGTGCACACATCTGTCGACTTCGTCTTATATCGAGTCCTAGTTGCTTGAAAGTAATTTAGAGGTTTAGCTTGAATTGCATAGAGGTTTAGCTTGAAAGCAATTAGGAGGTTTAGTTTGAAATTGTCATGTCATATTCAAGCTAAACATAGAATAGTATAAATAGGGGAGTGTTCTTGTCATTTGTAACTTTTATGATTTTGGATACCGAAGTGCTGCCGGTTTATCCAGTGATTGTATAAGCTGTAATATCAATCAGAAATGTGTTTAAAGAGAATTGCTAGCTGTTTCGAAGTCAGTTTCTTTGTTTCCGCCACTGAAACTGATTAAAACTTCTCTGAACGACTCGTTCGGGTCAGTACTCGATCCTACACTTGGGAATCCAAATTTGGTCCAAATAATGAAAGATACCATTCGATTTATTCTCAAATTGGGCGCCATCGTTTAGAATCCTTTCCTTCTCCAAAGTTCGTTCGGTAAAACAAGCATGCTGAGCGTCACGGATGAGGGCTTCGAGGTTATGATGGGCTTGGATATTACGATTCGTCGACTGAGAGCATCGGCAACGAGGTTTGCTTTGCCTGGATGGTAACGAATCTCACAGTCGTAATCGTTGAGGAGTTCTACCCACCGGCGTTGATGCATATTCAGTTCCTTTTGGTCAAAGACGTGTTGTAGGCTCTTATGATCGGTGAAGATCGTACACTTGGTACCGTAAAGGTAGTGTCGCCAAATCTTTAACGCAAAGACAACTGTGCCAAGCTCGAGGTCGTGTGTGGTGTAGTTCTTCTCGTGGATTTTGAGCTGGCGAGAAGCGTACGCGATAACCTAATCTCGTTGCATGAGAACACAACCAAGACCAAGGTTTGAGGCATCGCAGTAAACTATGAAATCGTCGTTTCCATCGGGCAGTGAGAGCATGGGAGCATTGCAAAGCATAGCTTTGAGAGTTTGAAAGGCTTCCTCTTGTTTAGTTCTCCAAACAAAAGGTTTATCCTTATGCGTAAGCGAGGTAAGCGGCACAACGATCTTAGAGAAACCTTCGATAAATCGGCGATAATAGCCTGCTAGTCCGAGAAAAGAGCGGACTTCAGACGGGTTCTTGGGTGTAATCCAACTCTTAACGGCCTCGATCTTCCCGGGATCGACATGAATTCCTTGACTATTGACAATGTGACCCAGGAATTGGACCTCCTCTAGCCAAAATTCGCACTTGGAGAACTTGGCATAGAGACGGTTTCCCTGGAGTAACTCAAGAACCAAACGTAGATGCTACGAGTGTTCCGCTTTTGACTTGGAATAGATCAGGATATCATCGATGAACATGATGACGAAGCGGTCAAGAAAGGGTTTGCACACTCGATTCATTAGGTCCATAAAAACTGCGGGAGCGTTGGTCAAACCAAAAGGCATAACAACAAACTCATAGTGACCATAGCGAGTTTGAAAAGCAGTTTTGGGTATATCATCCTCTTGAATGCGTAATTGGTGGTAGCCTAAGCGTAGATCGATCTTTGAAAAACATGTAGCACCTTGTAACTGGTCAAATAAATCATCAATTCGAGGCAAGGGATAGCGATTCTTGATTGTCAGCTTATTCAACTTCCTATGGTCGATGCACATCCGGAACGATCCATCCTTCTTTTTGATGAAAAGGACAGGCGCCCCCCAAGGAGAGGTGCTAGGGCGAATAAAGCCTTTATCAAGTAGTTCCTGGAGCTGACTCGAGAGTTCGCGCATTTCAGAAGGAGCGAGACGATAAGGTGCTTTAGCAACAGGGTTTGCTCCAGGAATGAGGTCGATTCGGAAGTCGATATCACGAGCGGGAGGTAATCTGGGTAAATCATCGGGTAAAACATTGGGGAATTCACAAACAACGGGAACGTCTTTCACTCCTGAGTTTCCTTTCTTTTCCTTCTCCGTTACTACTATGTTAGCCAAGAAAGCTCTGTATTCCTTGTGGAGATACTTGCTGGCTTGGACACATGACATGAGTTTAAGACCTTTCGAAGGAGTTTCGCCATACACACAAAGTAGATCACCATTAGCAAGCGAGAAACGAAACATCTTATCGAAGCAAACAACTTCAGCACGATTTTCACGAAGAAAATCCATGCCTACTATGATTTCAAAACTACCGAGCTGCATCGGAATACGGTCGATAGGGAAGACGTGATTGTTGAGTTCAAGCGTACAATCACGTAGAATAGAATTGACAGCGACGGTTCTTCCCGTGGCAACTTCAACATCGAACGTCGAGGGTAGATGGGCGCGCTTAGGATTAAGGAGCTTTTCGAATTCGAACGATACAAAACAGTTATCGACTCTAGTATCAAATAAACACGAAGCATATATAACATTCATAAGGAACGTACCATTGACCACATTGTTGTCTGCTTGAGCCTGACGGGCGTTGATGTTGAAGGCACGTCCGCGGGCTACTGGATGTTGCTGCTATTGCTGGGGCTGTTGCTGTTGTGGCTCTTGCTTAACCACTCGATTGGGGCACATGTTTGCGAAGGGGTTGGGATCACCACACGCAAAGTAAGCTCTAGCCTGAGCTGCAGGTGCAGGAGCTGCTTGATGGCCTTGAGGAGCAGTAAGTAGAGCTTGTTGAGCAGGAGCTTGACCTTGAGCTGGAGCTGGAGCTTGATGTGGACCTGTACGGCCGTTTACGGTGAAGTGGCCGTACATATTGCAATGAACACAGAACCGGCATGCGAGACCCACCGGGTGATGATAAGTACAAGTAGGGCAGAGCGGGTGTGGCCCAGTGTATGCACGCTTGGTAGGCGGTGCGTTGACCACAGGTGCCGCTACTTGACGGTGTTGAGGTTGCGGTTGGGAAGGTACTGTTTGGAGCGGGGCAACAGTCACTGCACAGTTCTTGTTGCTGGAACTGCTGTTGTTCTTTCTCTTGCGACGTGAGAGCTTTGAAGATTGCGGAGCGGCGGTGGTTTCAGCGGTTGAAGCAGTGGTAACTTGATGCAGATTCTTAGCAGCTTTGTCAAAATAACCAGCCTGACTCGCTTATCGTTGATCTTAGCTGCGAGCAGGTAGGTTTCCTTAATTGTTGTCGTCTTTGCAGCCTGAACAAAGTCTGCAACGCAATCCAGAAGAGCACGGATATACTTCTTGATCGTGATATCTGGGGTAGTAACCTGACCAGGGTAGATAATACTTAACTGCTTGAAGCGAGCAGTTAAACCAGCGTTATCTCCGCCATCCTGCTTTATGTGCCAGAATTCATCCTCAAGCTTTTGGAGTTCATGGGGAGGACCGAACTCTTGCATCATTATGTTCTTCAACTCTTCCCAAGACAATCCGAAAGCTGCATCATTTCCTCGTTTGTTTCTCTCGGCCGTCCACCAATCAAGAGCGCGAGATTGGAAGACGCCGGTAGCATTGATGGTGCGCAGGTTTTCTGGACAGCCACTCTAGCACAGGGTGACTTTGATAGAATCAAACCATTGAAACATGGCCGTAGGACCATCTTCTCTGGTGAATTCCTTTGGTCCGCAGGCTTTGAACTGCTTGAAGCTAAAAACGGCCTTAGGAGTATCAGTCCTGGACTCTTCCGAGGACTTGCTTGCATTCTCGTTCAGTTCACTGACGATCTGGGGGATGACTTTCGCCATTTGCTTAGAGACGAGAGCGGCGATGCGTTTGTCATCATGGTTTCGGCGAGCGGCTCGGGAGTGGAATGATCCAAACAACGACATTGTCTGCAACAGACATCGCCATAGGACTCAAACACAACTTCGATAAAATCTAACATAGTCTATAGTATCCTCTCGCGCTGCTCTATGTAAAGCTCAGGAACACAGTCATTCACAAAATCACGTAGGCACATAACCACAGAACACATAAGCACGTATTCCACATAAGCACAGTAGCACATAAGCACATAAACTAACCTAAACACACATGTTGCACGTATTCACCTATCCTTCACGGCACGTATATCGATTAAATATAGCGATTGCGATTTGCGAGCTGCGATTGCGAATAACATAAGCGATTTGCTGGCGTTTTGAGATAGATGTGCAGTGCGAGTGGTGCGTGTTGATCAAAGCAAACGGCGAAAAGCGAGTAAATCACCAAAATCGAACACATAAACACATAAACATATAAAAACACATAAAATCCACATAAAATCGATAACTCACAGAGTTGGCGGCTGCGGGTTCCAGAATCGAGACACATAAAATCGAGGAGAGATTGTCTCGGGTGTGTGTAGACATCGACTACCCAAAGAGATTCGACTATTCACAAGGACCTCAAGCGCACGCTTTAGACTTCTGGACTGTGCTCTCGCTTCGATTTGAGCGATCGGCACGCATCCTTCCAGTTACAGTATGATCCAAGTCGTTGGTGTCCATCGAGACTTTGGTGAGAGTTTTGTAAAACCAAAAGTATAGAGCGGAACAAGTCATCAAGGTTCGGGTTTCACCCCTAACTTAGCGACTACATCCTTGTTTGTATGATAAAATCATGAGATAGATAAGGAGATTTGCGTCAAAGTATGGATTTCTCTCCTGGTTCAACGCAATTCTCCTGTTTTATGGTAAAAATAACGAGTTGAACGAGCGATCTGGTCGAGAGTTTGCGGTTTTCACACCTCATCTTAACCAAATCATCCGCTTGTGTGTGTAATCAGCCTTAGGAAAGGCTGATCTTGCACAGAACTGTAGTATGCGATGTTCGTGCAAGTGTGTAGTGTATAGCGAGTGCGAGCGAGAGATGGCGAGTAAGCTCGTACGAAACCCATATCGGGCATGCACAAGTCGGTCTGTTGGTACTTAGACTATAGACTAGGTCGTTTCTAAGACATCGACCCGGACTAGGTCTAGTCTTACATAATTCCCTATAGTTATGGCTCTGATACCAATCTGTCACACCCCAACCGATGGCAGAATCATCGGGGCACGGCACTAAGCGAAACAGATTGTCCAAGAGAAATTCCATAACAACTACTTTACCGAATAGTTAATATTATGTCCCATACCATAACCTATTAAGCAAGTCAGTTATTACAGACAGCGATATCTCAAAGACGAATAACATGTTCTGACAACACAGATTTAAATAAAAATAAATTGTCTTTGTTGGTTTCTAGACCCTCCTAAGCTCGATTCCATCAAATAGCAACCAAGCATCCTAAGCACCTGTCACATACGTTAAAATAAAGTCAATACACATAGTGTAAAGGTGAGCATACAAGTTTAATAGTAATAGTAGAGTTCGAAATCGTTTACGCATAACCAGCATGTAACATGTATAATGCGAAGCTAGTAGGTTATCGACAATGAAATATGTACAGACTATACTGCGAGTTGTAGAATGCGCAACACATATCACAACCATGACATGTGAGAGGTAACCTTAACAACCCCTGTCCATGACAGGTGCTGAGTCCAAACAAATAGTACTATCGTTGCTAAGGCATCAGGAAACAATCACTGTGTTAACATAACATACAAGCATTCATCGAGTAACACATAACATGCAATAACGGTCAGCGTATAAATAGTGTTTGCGTTGTGTGATTGATGTGATTTAGAATAAGTAACGTATGTAACACCCAAAAGTGCGATAAGCAAAAAGGGTTCGAGTATACTCACAGTGATGGAAATGGATTGAAGGGAGCGCTAGAGTGATTAGCCTGAACAGTTAACGATAGCATAAGCGAAGATGTGACAACCCTCAAAATTTCAGGCACTGTACAAATTAATTAATCTTAATTACGTGCTTAATGATTGTGCTTGATTACAACTGATAATTTAAACTGCTCTATGATTCTATATCATATTTACATGCATCATGTTTTATACAGTCACTCCATTCATTACACACCAACATTAGTGACATACTTGATGCACTCAGCACAGTTAACACACTGAACGGTTGATTCAGAAATAATGCTGACAATGCCAACACAAAGACAGACAATGTTATTATGGCCAGTATGAGCCAGGGATAGGGTAGTACACTGGTTTGGAGTGTAGGGAAGTGAGGACCATAAGACTGCGTCATTAGGTGATAGATATAGTGCCGGGAAGTGCCTAAAACACACTTTAAATACAGAATTATGCATTCTTTTATAAAATTCAGCATTTTATTATACCAGTAGAATACACAAATATGGCAGAGTGCTCCTGTATACTTTCCTAAGTGCCAAGAATGATTTCGTTACAAAAAGATGCATAAAAGACACTATACGGTACAACTTAACGCTTTAACGGAACGATACGTAACCGAACAATCGGACATTACCCGGGACACTAAATTTTCGTCAATGACATTGTTTTACTATTTTTGGTTAGCCATGATCCCCATTTGCCATAACAACCACTAGAAACCTTATAACTAAACTATCACCACATTACTTACAATGTAACTACCTCTTTACCATTTAGTCACAACTTTTACAAATTACCACCCCCCCCCAACCGAATTTTTCAGCCAAATCATTACCATATATTTTGTTGAGATTTTATTTCTTGTAATCTTGATTGTGGTTGGCCAAGAGCTAGATGATCATGACTTTAGGGTGGCTCATGGATTCCAAGATGTGTAAGAGCATCTCTACATGCATTGGTCAATTAGGATCACTCATCATTACAATCCACACTCTCTCACTCACTCCCTTTCCCCTATTTTGGCCCCCCCCATAACCGAAACCACCACCATCACTTGCACACTCTCACCTTCATCGGTAACAAGTCCCATTCCAAGCTCCAAGGTTGATTCATAAAAGTCACAAAGGAGACTATGGCGAAATTTTCCGAAAATTCTAACACTTAGTAAATATTTGCTTCCTAAGACTAGAGTTTACCTAGAACATTGAACGAACAAATAATTATCACGCGGAACAATATTAGTAACGCAACTCAAAACACTAAATTATAAGCCAAGGCACGACCCGTTCGTCTAATAGACATTAGTACGTGTAAGTTGTCGTCTAGCAGACAGAGTTTGAGATACGGTACAAGACGCACTACAGTGAGTTCATGTCCCCCTTTTCTCTTAACTATTTTCAGTTTTACATTTCGGGGGTGAAATACATGTTACAGACATTTACAGACATTTATTATATGGTATGGTTAGCTTAAGGAGGGTTTTTATTACGCGATCATGTGAGTGGTGGGCACAACACTTAAGGCCATTAATCCTCATTGAAGGACCAAGGGACATGAGTGATAGATCTATTTGGGTGTAGCGAGCCCACACCCATGAGGCCGGGGCGGCCCATAGTGGTGACTATGTCTTCATACCGGAGACAAATTTGCTAGGTTTGAGTCTTCCTGCATCATTTCACACATACTATTGGCTTTGCAACCCAATGGTGATCAGGTTTTTCCTTAATTGCTACATACCAGGGACTTTTACTTATACAGACATTTTAAAGGCTTTTATATACTCACTTACACATGAACTCGCTCAACTTTTGTTGACTTTTCAAATTACATGTATTTCAGGAAATGAATAGGATCTGGCAAGTGGTGCATGTTAGCTGCGTACTAAGTAAGGATGTCATCCAGGGTTGTGGGGTTTGGGAAGTGCAACTCATTCCTGGACGGGTTGCATGTCTTAAATCCTCGTTTTGTTGGTAGTTTTTCGTTGAGTCTTATGAACTCATTTTAAACAAGTCATGGTTTGTAATATGTTTTGGGATTGATGTTTTAAAACTGTATGTTTCGCATTTTCTAAACTATTTTAATGGATGAACATCCCGTATTTTATCATATAGCATTGTTGTGATTGTTGCTATGGTATTAAGAAGTCACACCAATTAAATCCACGCTTCCGCAAAAGCCAGTGTGTGACAGCTTGGTATCAGAGCCTCGATCATAGCGAACTAGGATTCTTTCTCGAGTCTAGACTATGATCATCAGGGCTCTCACGAAAATATTTTCAAACAATTTTTACATTGCATACACTAATCGTCCAGATCCAGGGCACAAACATTTTTATAAACAAAAGGCACAAATACACATTTCCAAATTTATATTTATAATTCAGTCTTAGAGGCTGAGGGAGGATCAGTCTTAGAGGCTGATGGAGGATCAGTCTTAGAGGCTGAGGGAGGAACGGTCTTAGAGACCAGGAATTTAGCCATAGAGACTAGGGAAATTTGGTCTTAGAGACCAGGGATTAGGGAAATTTGGTCCTAGAGGCCAGGGATTTAGTCTTAGAGACTGGGAGGATTGGTCTTAGAGGCCAGGGAGTTGGTCTTAGAGGCCTGGGAGTTAGTCTTAGAGACTGGGGAGATTTGGTCTTAGAGGCCAGGGAGTTAGTCTTAGAGACTAGGGAGTTGGTCTTAGAGGCCAGAGATTTAGTCTTAGAGACTAGGAGGATTTCTTGCTTGCGTTGATTGTGACTACATACTTTTATTATTGCTACCTACTTGCTTAATTGCTAATTACTGATAAACGGGTATATGTGGTAGTTATTGCATACACTAATTGTTAATAATTACTATGGATATACATGCTACTCACCGGCACACATGTCACTCTATTTAGAGAACGAGTTATCAGACATTTATAACCTTACGACCACCGCCACAGATAGTGAGACTACATCTGCGCCAGAGACATTTACGTCAGACACGGAGAGTGATCCTGATATGCTGACTAAGGATGAGGACGACTTCCAACAGTCCGCGCTACCAGATTTTAGTAATACTTTATCTTTGATGATGGTTTCTCTGACAAGAATCTTTCTGTCACTCTTGTCTCAATCCATGACCACTCTATCACTGGTCACCCCGAGGGTGAGCACACCATGGCTCCGATCCTCAATGATGCGCCTCATGTGGACATTTCTACTGAAGGTTGGCTACTCGACAAACAATTTATGACGACGTTGACATGTTTTATCGATGGTCCTCCTACCGACGCCCATGATGATAGAAAATTAGACGAGAACACTGCTGCTAATTTCACTTCTTAAGACCCCTGTTAACAAGTTATCCTCTGATTCTTGCATGCATTCGACTTCAGACTCCTTTGAGTTTGTGACATTTACAGCCTCATAGATGGCCGAAATACAACTTTTTACTACTGACACAGACGACGATGCCTTTATGACTGCTGCACTAACACCTGCTCGAGGCACCACACCGTTACACGACCCAGGGCCTGTTCCTGAGTTAGCTTCTGCACCTTTTGGGACAGCTTGATGTTGCACCCACTGATCCTGCACCCTTACTTGAACATGACCCTATTTCTTTTGACTTACCAGACAATGCATCCCTTATACCCGACCTAGTACCTGCACCTAATTACCTTCTTATCGGTCGAGACGTTTGTTCCTGCACCTTCACCCGCTAATGTTGCTCTTGTGAAGACCGACATCCATCACACCAAGATACCTAACGCTTCCCTTCAAGATATACCCGCACCCCGAGAAGGTACTCCAGATCAGCACCCGCGTAACGATCTCATCGGCTACAACAACATTTTCTACAACCTCACAGACCGCACCATTTGCTACTTTCACCCCTACGGCACTGGATGAGCCATTTTGGTGGTTCTTATCATACACTACGCTAATGTTAGATCCTCACCTGATGGAGGCCACACACAAGATGAGTTGCTCCCGTAACATGAGCTGCAGTTTGAGGATATGAGACGCAGAGTGTTGGAGCGTGAGCTAACACCACATTCAGTAACTTCAAATGCCAAACATTACATAACCGAAAACATGATGTAAGTATTTACATCACAAGACAGCATATTGTCTGAAAAACTTATGTAAGACACCAAGTCCGTCACCCTGTTTATTGCCAGCATACTTTGATCCTCCACATTTATCAAGGTTCCTTTTTGCGCTCTCAACCGTTACTATTACACCGTTCCCAGGATTCTGATGCTCATTTCTTTACTATCGAGCAGCAGGGCAGACAATTACTCCGACGTATACACAAGCCCGAGGAGGAGTTCACGCACGTTAAACAATTTACTTTTTTTTCCTCCTCCTCAGACACTGGTATAGAGATTTCTGGATTATGCGGATTACATTGCTTTCAAGTAAAGACACTAATGATAAGCCGGGTTTGTGGAGACTTTAAAGACCACTTCTGACTACGTAATTTTGATGCACTAATATACTTGTTGGACAAGGGTAGGCTGACCCTGCGTTCCTTCTGATATGATACGTTTTGTAAGACACAGTGATTGTGGCTGGAGGATAACGAAAGCCCAATCCTCTTTAAACATGCGGCAATACTTATGACTAATGACTAAAAAAAAAAATCAGTCGCCATATTCTCACTAAGCACGTTGTTGGTCCATATGTTTGTGCAATAATTGCGATGCTATGTGCTAGTTTGTTATGTCCTCATTAAATACGCTCCCACCTACATGTTGTGCTTTAATGTTATTGCTAGCTATGATGATTTCTTATATACGTATGTATACGCACCACCTAGGTCACATTTGTTAAGTGGATGCATATGTGCTTATGTCCTTAATAAATACCTGACCTACCTAATCTTCTTCTTAGAAGATGCCGCCACAAAGAAACACTGATACCAACAACCCTCTACCAACGACGGAGGCGGAATTACAAGAACGCATCTCACAGGCCATCGCACAGCATGAGGCCCTTCGCTCCGAACATAGCAGGGGTACCTCAGGAAATAACCCATCCAACGGGTGCACCTACAAGCATTTCTTGGGCTGCAGGCCCTTGGAATTCAACGGCACTGGGGGTGCCTTAGCCCTTGTGCGCTGGATTGAGAAGACGGATTCTGTTCTACGGGTGAGCAAATGTGCCCCAGAGCATCAGGTATCGTACATTTCCGGATTATTTCAAGATGGGGCTCTGTCATGGTGGAACCTTCAGGTTCAGACGTTGGGCGAGACCGCTGTGTATGCATTAACATGGGACAAACTAAAAGAACTAATGCATAAGAAGTACTGTTCAAGAGCAGAAATCCAGAAATGGGAAACTGCGTTCTGGAACTTGAAAATGGAAGGTCCAAAGATAGCTGAGTACGTGCAGAAATTTCATGATCTGTCTCGGATTGTCCCCTACATGGTAGATCCAGAGTTTAAGAGGATCGAACGCTTCATTGGGGGATTGGCACCTCAGATTCTAAGCCTGGTAACAACATCAAAGCCTCAAACAATTAATGAAGCAATTGACTTAAGTGTGACGCTCACTGAAGAAGCAGTTAGGTTGGGAAAATTCTCAAACTCCGAGGAGAAAAAGGAGACTCAGGGGGAGTCATCTGGTGAGAACAAGAGGAAGTTTACCAATTTCAAGAAGGGTACTCGGGCAAATAATATCAATGCCAAAAAGGAAAAAGGGTACACGGGTATCCTACCAAAGTGCGACAACTGTCGACGTCACCATAATGGGCGATGTAGATATGGAAAATGTGGTAACTGTGGCAAGGTGGGACATGTCAAGGAAACGTGTCGACGGGGTACTGAACGTGGAAATAGAGGTCTAGATGGTAGCGGAAATCGCGGAGGAAACAACGACGACAACAACCAAGGCAGGGATAGTGACGATCAAGGCCGTGGCCAAGCATGTTTTAGTTGCGGTGATGTGGGGCATTTCAAGAAGTATTGCCCGAAGAACGCTCAGGCACATGGATGAAAGCTCAACAGCGGGGATAGAATCCAAGCGTGGATATCGGTACGTCTCATAATAGTCAATGTTATGTTCTATTTGACAGTATTGTCAAATTTTAGCTTCAGAAAATATAGTTGTTTTAGTAGTAAGTAACCTAGATACCCAGTTCTCGATAGAACTAGCCTAAGGGAAGCTTCGACGGGATAAGTAGGATGGACGGGTCGTCGAACAACCAGGCGGGGATTGTCAGCCGCACCCCGACGACGAACGGAGAAACGACTGTGATTCAAGGAGCAGGATACGCTCCTACGGATTATCAGGAAATGAAAACACAAAAAATTTCGCACAAAGAATGCGTTGCCTCTTGGCTCATGTCGTGGAAAAAGAAGCCGAAGAACTAAAACTTGAAGATATCCCTGTGATGAAGGAATATCCTAAATGCTCTCCCCGAAGACTTACCAGAATTATCTCCTCAATGATTAGTCGAATCTCGCATCAATTTAATTCCAGGCATCGCGCCTGTAGTCGATGCACCATAGCGACTTACAGTTTCGGAGATGCAAGGATCGTCAGTGCAACCTCAATGGTTGATAGAGAAGGAAGATAACAGACCAAGAGTCCCTTTTGGGTAACTCCAAATTCTGCTCGTCAAGAGAAAGGAAGATGATTTTCAAATGAACATCAAGAGCCATCAACTCTTGCTACCAGGAGCCAAACGAGCTAGCCAACAAGAGCCATCAACTCTTGCTACGAATTAACAAATTCCTTACTTAACTAACTGCGAGGATCCAACCTGTAGTTCCCGACTGATCGATGATCACGTAGCTGTAAATTCCGGAAGAAAGTATACCGGGGAAATTGTGGGACAATAACTAGTTTTACACATGCACAAGAATGGCGTTTCCTACACGATGCACATAACGAATTACACCAAATACGAAACTTTGAAAATATAGAAAACACATACTTAGGGCCCTTGGGAACCCAGATCCAAACTCGTAAGGGTTGTTGTTTAGGGACCTCACCCATCAACTCAAGCAAAATCTATTATTCTGACATATATACTATTTCAGTTGACCAAACAGAACGTACTTAAATTTCTTTTGCTTCTAGCGAGTAGATGTTTGCATCTCTACTCCACTTAATGGTAGTTGCATCACTTAAATTTTTCCTCGCTGAGAGCGAACACCCATTGATTCGACACTTGGTCATTTCTCCATTTTAGCAAATACACATTGCTTCACTTCTTGAAAACTTATATGTTATACATGCACCTTTTACTACGCATGCGGTTTCATTTCAAACGCTTCATTGAAGTTCAAATATTATGTTGCTAAATCTGATTACTGAATTATGATTCGAATGGCCTACATTATTGTTATTGTTGACCCTTTTGTTGCCAAGTCAACACACTTTCTTGAAACTGCTTTCTTTCAAGTTACGTTCATAGTTCACCTTCGTAACCATGCTAAGATACCCTCGTTGAGATATACGTTTATTATCGGATTACGCCAGAACCAAGTTCAATTGCTTGGACTTATTCATTTCGCATATTCGGTTTAAGACGTCATATGATGTATTGAGAGCATCATATTCAAATCATTGGCAAAGATTCTTTTGTTTCGAGTTGTAGTAGATTCGGTTGATCTACAACTCCACTAAATTGCTTGATTGACTTCGACACCTTGGGGTGATATTTTCACAGAATTGAAGCTTGTGCTAATTGGGTTACTCACTTCACATAATTTAATTGCTCTAAATCCGTCTCGTTTATCACGATTAAAGCGGTCTCAACACAGTTGTGTGTTAAGGAAATGGTACATAGATTCATTCCATAGCACAATGTACCTCTTAATGATTCTTTCATTGTCTATCGAATACCTTGCGGTATTTAATACTTCTTTTCACCTTCGATCAAAAATAGTGGCTCTTTGATATTCTTTGTTCAACTGGAAACTTTACGACATTGTGTGAATCAAATCTTCAGATTGTCTCAGTACACTTCCATTTGATTTCAGACGCAGTGAACTTGTTCAGTCACCATTATTATTGAATCTCATCATTACGACACCTTGTGGTGTCACTAGCTCGTGCTAATTATGGTCAACTGTCTCCCACAAAACTACAAAATTAAGACAATGATACACCAGATTCGCTTGTACTTCATTGGGTGTATTTTCGCAATTCGAGAATGTCAGCACACTAATCCTTACCATTTACTTATTCAAAAGCTGACAGGTCATTTTTATCTCCAAGTTGTTGATTTTGAGTTCTTATAGCGGATGCTATGGTTTGTGAAAAACTGCATACTATGACCAATCATTTGAGGATCTTATTAGTGAAAACTCCTCTTCTGTGGAACCCCCTGGTAGCTGGATTACACTAGACTATACGTCAGGAAAGGTTGCTTCAGTTGGTGATTATCTGCCTCGGTATTATGCATATATATATACATGTGTGACGTAACCATAAGGAGTTAAGGTAGTACAAATTTCGAGGACGAAATTTTCTTAACAGGGGGAGAATGTGACAACCCTCAAAATTTCAGGCACTGTACAAATTAATTAATCTTAATTACGTGCTTAATGACTGTGCTTGATTACAACTGACAATTTAAACTGCTCTATGATTCTATATCATATATACATGCATCATGTTTTATACTGTCACTCCATTCATTACACACCAACATTAGTGACATACTTGATGCACTCAGCACAGTTAACACACTGAACGGTTGATTCAGAAATAATGCTGACAATGCCAACACATAGACAGACAATGTTATTATGGCCAGTATGAGCCAGGGATAGGGTACTACACTGGTTTGGAGTGTAGGGAAGTGAGGACCATAAGACTGCGTCATTAGGTGATAGATATAGTGCCAGGAAGTGCCTAAAACACACTTTAAATACAAAATTCTGCATTCTTTTATAAAATTCAGCATTTTATTATACCAGTAGAATACAAAAATATGGCAGAGTGGTCCTGTATACTTTCCTAAGTGCCAAGAATGATTTCGTTGCAAAAAGATGCATAAAAGACACTATACGGTACAACTTAACGCTTTAACGGAACGATACGTAACCGAACAACCGGACATTACCCGGGACACTAAATTTTCGTCAATGACATTGTTTTACTATTTTTGGTTAGCCATGATCCCCATTTGCCATAACAACCACTAGAAACCTTATAACTAAACTATCACCACATTACTTACAATGTAACTACCTCTTTACCATTTAGTCACAACTTTTACAAATTACCCCCCCCCCCGAACCGAATTTTTCAGCCAAATCATTACCATATATTTTGTTGAGATTTTATTTCTTGTAATCTTGATTGTGGTTGGCCAAGAGCTAGATGATCATGACTTTAGGGTGGCTCATGGATTCCAAGATGTGTAAGAGCATCTCTACATGCATTGGTCAATTAGGATCACTCATCATTACAATCCACACTCTCTCACTCACTCCCTTTCCCCTATTTTGGCCCCCCATAACCGAAACCACCACCATCACTTGCATACTCTCACCTTCATCACTAACAAGTCCCATTCCAAGCTCCAAGGTTGATTCATAAAAGTCACAAAGGAGACTATGGCGAAATTTTCCGAAAATTCTAACACTTAGTAAATATTTGCTTCCTAAGACTAGAGTTTACCTAGAACATTGAACGAACAAATAATTATCACGCGGAACAATATTAGTAACGCAACTCAAAACACTAAATTATAAGCCAAGGCACGGCCCGTTCGTCTAATAGACATTAGTACGTGTAAGTTGTCGTGTAGCAGACAGATTTTGAGATACGGTACAAGACGCACTACAGTGAGTTCATGTCCCCCTTTTCTCTTAACAATTTTCAGTTTTACATTTTGGGGGTGAAATACATGTTACAGACATTTACAGACATTTATTATATGGTATGGTTAGCTTAAGGAGGGTTTTTATTACGCGATCATGTGAGTGGTGGGCACAACACTTAAGGCCATTAATCCTCATTGAAGGACCAAGGGACATGAGTGATAGATCTATTTGGGTGTAGCGAGCCCACACCCATGAGGCCGGGGCGGCCCATAGTGGTGACTATGTCTTCATACCGGAGACAAATTTGCTAGGTTTGAGTCTTCCTGCATCATTTCACACATACTATTGGCTTTGCAACCCAATGGTGATCAGGTTTTTCCTTAATTGCTACATACCAGGGACTTTTACTTATACAGACATTTTAAAGGCTTTTATATACTCACTTACACATGAACTCGCTCAACTTTTGTTGACTTTTCAAATTACATGTATTTCAGGAAATGAATAGGATATGGCAAGTGGTGCATGTTAGCTGCGTACTAAGTAAGGATGTCATCCAGGGTTGTGGGGTTTGGGAAGTGCAACTCATTCCTGGACGGGTTGCATGTCTTAAATCCTCGTTTTGTTGGTAGTTTTTCGTTGAGTCTTATGAACTCATTTTAAACAAGTCATGGTTTGTAATATGTTTCGGGATTGATGTTTTAAAACAATATGTTTCGCATTTTCTAAACTATTTTAACGGATGAACATCCCGTATTTTATCATATAGCATTGTTGTGATTATTGCTATGGTATTAAGAAGTCACACCAATTAAATCCACGCTTCCGCAAAAGCCAGGGTGTGACAGAAGAGCGGTGCGTAAAATGGTGAAAAGTGACCAAGTGTCGAACGGTAATCCGATCGGATGGCCATTCGGTCAGATTGACATTCGTTTGGTAAGGATGTGTTTGTGTATGATGGCTTTGAAGTTTTCGTTGTAGCATTTTGAAAACAGAGAAGTATCTCTACCCTTCAGGTCGATCGATCGAACGGCCGTTCGATCGGATAGCGATCCGATTGGCAAGACACTCGGTGAGAACAAGTTCACAGCAGGATGGTCACTTGATCGGATGGAAATCCGATCGGATCGCAATCCGTTGAACCTGTTGAAAATTGTTTAAGTGTTGAACCTCAAGTGCAATCCGATCGGATTGCAGTTCGATCGGATGGCAATCCGTTCGGACGGCAATCCGTCCCAACGCATCTGATCATTTTGAACTTGATTATTTTGAAAGTTTGCGGTTTGTTCAAGACGGTTTGACAACGTACTAAACACCAGAACCTCGTCAAGTCCCAAGTCGTCCGATCGAACAGGAACCACCCAAATCCGATCAGTTTACTGGTTCGTGATGGTTGTTCTCGTTTAACCCGAAATCGATTGTCTCCTTGATAGTAACCAGATCTTGAACCAACTCATCACTAAGAAAGAGTAGAAGATCAAAACGAGATCCGGTTCTACCAGTTTTGAGTGCATTGAGTGTAAAAGAGTTGAAAGAAAGTTGGAAAACCATCGTTCAATCCTTTCAACCTTGAAAATGTTTGGATCTATGCAAAATCATTGTTTATTCATGTGGAAATCTTTCAGATCTAAGTTGTTCTTGGTGGAATGAAGCCAAATCTTGAAGTTCAAAAGAACTCCATGATGACATCACCCTTGAACACCTCAAATCCATTGATTTCACGGTTAAAAGTTAAGATTCAATGGTGAAAATGATTAAGAAGTTCGTGTAGATCGTAGAAGTACAAGATCTAAGTTGAAAACTTACAAGAATCGCGAGAAATGGAGAGAAAAGAGGGCTTGAGTGCTGCTGGTCGAATGGGAGAGCTGTCACATCACAAGTGATATGACATGAGGGTATTTATAGGGTTTCCAAAAAAGAAAAGTGCACAAGTGTCGGATTGGCCACCGATCGGATGGCGGTTCGATCGAATGGCAGTCCGATCAGATGTCCACTCGATCGGTTGGCCATTCGATCCAGGTGTCCGGCGTGTTGAGTTTTGTCGTTTCGATTCGCGTGTTGAGCGTTGCGTTGCGTTGCGATTCGAGTGAGCGATGCGATAGTATTAACCATTAGTTACACAAATAACTTAACTATTATATCTAACATACAATCACCATAAATAACTTGCGTTTTGCGATTAGATTGCGATGCGATAGAATTGCGATTGTGATTGCGATTAACACCTCAACATAAACATAACATGCACACGTAACACATAATGGCACACACACGTAAAACAATATCCAGAACACATAATTCAGGTTACGAATGCGATAGCGATGCGATTAGCGATAAAACATGCGATTAAACCTCGATTATTAATAGATACTCCACATAATACAACTAAAGCGATTAAATAAAAAGATTCGATTACAAGTCATTAACGTACAATCAATAGTTAAGCAAGGAGTGACAGATCGCAATTAGCAATCTTTTCTTCCTTTAACTTTGACTTGTACTTTTGACTTTCCAAAAAAACGGGTTGTTACAGCAGTGGCATCCGTGTGGCGCGCGACTCCACATTACATATGCGCGCATAACATGGGCTATAGGCCAAATGTGGAGCACTTTGAACTTCGCACACCGCCTTTGTATTTTTGCCCATGTGCGTGTGGTCAGATACATGGCAGGTCCGCTTATGGCTCACCCTTGGGTGGCACAGGCGGATGCCATGTCGCATGTCGATACGGCACGAACTCCTTAGGCTCATGGAGCACATCATTGTCGGTCCGCTTATGGCGCACTAGTGGGTGACTTAGGCGGATGATGTGACGCAGGCCTCCCAGGCATGCGACAGGTAGTGCAAGGGTGCGCGAGTGTGCATGGCGCACGTCATTGGCTAGGGCGGAGAGTGCAGGTGGCGCACGAGTATGGATTGCGCATGATCAGGTGGCGTCCCGGTATGCGTAGTGGCATTCGTGTGATGCGTGGCTCCATATGGCGTGGCGTAAGGTCCATGTAGCGTGATGCGTGGACTAGCAACCCAGTTCAGGCGCGCGCATAGGTTTGCAGCGGAAACAAAACAGCTGGTTGGACTTGGTCAAACTAGCTGTTTCAACTCATTTAAATTCTGTCATGAATGAAAAAGGGCGTTTCAAGTTGACCACTGTAACACCCGAAACTTTTTAAAACAAAAATGGAAACAACCCTTATGATTTATAGTCCAATAGGAAACCCTAATTGAGACACCCAAGTGATTCTGCACAAACCCTAAGATTTCCAGAATAATCAGAATCAGGATTAGGGCCCCTAAAACTCAGAGGGGGTATTTCCCACTTGACGATTATCCATATAACTCATTATATAATTTGAATTTATTCGTTTTGTCGACTCATCAGGCCTAGTCCCACGCGTGGCAAGCCTATAATGAATTGGTGTCCCTTACGGACCGTAACATTGATAGTCTTACGGTCCGTAAGCAGCCATACGGACCTCAACCTTCTTAAGCTTACGGTCCGTAAGCTTATCAAATTTCGTGTATAAATAGCAGGCCTTGGCACTTGAATCTGGGCACAAAATCGACGAAGAAACTCCAAAATTACGCTGAGATTTCGTCCGATTACTCTCCAAACACACACAAAACACAAATTAAGTATAGTGGGGTGCTGCAGAACAGGGTATTAACTCAATCGCTGCTACGATTCATTGTCCGATTGATTCAAATATCTAATGAATGTTTAAGTGCCGCCCACATTAGGGTTATACTTTATCGTTCGTCATTAATTTGACGGATTGTCGTTAATTCGATAGGTAAAGTATTATACTTTATCGTTCGTTGTTAATTCAACGGATCATCGTTAATTCGATGGGTAAAGTATTATACCTTGTCGTTCATTGTTAATTCAATGGATCATCGTTAATTCGATGGACAAAGTATTGCATTTTGTCATTCATTGTGAGAATTTGATCTCGTGAGTTATCGTAAATGCTGTATTAAGTTAAATACCTAGTTTGTGAGCAAATTAGGTTAAGAAGATAATCAGTAGGCTAAACTCTGCCCGTATAAATCTACAATTGAAAACAAGGTAGCATCACTTGGAAAATTTAAGGTACGGATAGCCTCCTTTCTTTCGATTTACGTCATATCATTCCTGATTTTAAATTTCGTATTAAGATTTAGTTAAGAAATAAGTTATAAGTTCCGTACGTATAGAATCCTTTCAATTTATGTCCGTTGGGTACGGATAGACTCTTGTCTTTTGATTTGTGTCATTTAATATCAGTATAAGTTCAGTACGGATAGACTCCTTTCTTTCGATTTGCGTAATATCATTCTGATATATTGTACGGATAGGTTCCTTCCTTTCGATTTATGTTGTTTTTATAAAAGATTCCTTATTTCGATTTATGTCAATTGAGTATAAGAATTCCGTATTAAGATTAAGTCATGATTTTAAGTTCCGTATTAGGATTAAGTTATGAATTCCGTACGAATAGGTTCCTTTCTTTCAATTTACTTCATTTGATACAAGTATATCATTTCTGATTTTAAAGTCCATATTAAGATCTAAGTATAAGTTATAAATTCCGTACGGGTAGATTCCTTTCTTTCGATTTCTGTCAATTCTGATATATAGTACGGGTTCCTTTCTTTCGATTTCTGTCAATTCTGATATATCGTACGGGTAGATTCCTTTCTTTCGATTTCTGTCAATTCTGATATATCGTACGGGTAGATTCCTTTCTTTCGATTTCTGTCAATTCTGATATGTCATTCGATTTCTGCCAATTCTGAATTCCGTATTAAGATTTAGTAAGTTATACATTCCTTACTCATAGAATCCTTTCTTTTGATTTATGTCAGTTAGGTACATATAGAATCCTTTCGATTTATGTCCGTTGGATAGAATCCTTTAGTTCGGTTTATGTCGTTTTGATCCAAGTATATTATTCCTGATTTTAGATTTCCGTATTAAGATTAAGTTCTGAAATAAGTTATAAGTTTCAAACGAATAGATCCGTATTAAGATTAAGTTTCGTACAAATAGATTCCGTATTAAGATTAAGTTATGAAATAAGTTATAAGTTCCTTACGGATAAAATTCCTTTCTTTCGATTTATGTCCGTTGGGTACGGATAGAATTCTTTCTTTTGATTTATGTCAATTGAATACAAGTTCCGTATTAAGATTAAGTTAGGAATTAAGTTCCAAACATTCTGAAAAGGTTTTGTTTTACTTTATACGAGTTTCATTTTCAACTCTAGTGGTTCCTTATTAACGAGTCAAGGTTTTATCCTGTTCGTTTAATAAACCACATTTTGGGGACGAAATTGTCAAGATAGGATTGATAACCATACCTTGATGACTGGTTCCACTCTTATATTTTCAATCTCGCCAAAGATTCGTATTTTACAAAGTTACAAGTTAAATATCTTAAGACTTATAAGTTATAAGTAAATAAGTTACAAGTTTAATATGATATATAAGTATTATGTTACTCAAGTCAAATTGTGTTAAATTACTATGTCTTGTTTTTAAAACTCCTCACGTCTTTGATTATTGATTCATTTGACAGTCCGTTGAATTCCTTGATTTTAGTTTTCATGTCATGCGATAGTTTTTCTGTTAAGTTGTACTCATTATCGCATGATCCAATATATGTTCCGTTCTGTTCTGAATATAAGTTTATAAGTTCTGTTCTGTTATGAAAATAAGTTCTGTTCTGTTCTGAAAATAAGTTTTATAAGTTATGTGAATAAGACCATTTGTACTCTGTTACCCTGAGTATCGCTTCTCGTGGAGTGTCCCACGAGCATGTTGTTGCGGCATCAACAGCATGTGCTCCATCTGTGACGGAGAGATTAGTTCACAGCGTCCCTAGGTACAAGTGTGGTACAAAGCTACTAGGAGGCGTATGGATCGATCCTAGGATTTTAAGTTATAAGGAAATGGATAGAGGGTATGCCAACTCACCATTTCGTGTGATAAGTATGCAGGAGTAGCTACCTGTGTATTGTCACGTTTTCAGTTTGCTCATGGGTATATCCGTAAGATATGATTATGATTATGTTTATGCATCGTAACGTTTTCACAAAAAGTTAACTCCGGATATTAAATAAAATAAGCTTTTATCTTCCGTTATCCGCACACTGGGCAAAACTTTTCAAAATTTTGCTCAGACGTACGTTTTTCTTTGTTGTGTTTTCTTCTTTACGTCAGGTTATCAGGACAATCTGGGACAGGGGATATGGAAGAGTGCTCGAGTGTTTGGACAAGACAGTAGAAATAATTGTAATGGATTAGATATCCTTTATTAAGTTGTAAAGCCTTGTAATACATTTAAGTATAAATGGAATTATGTTTTTGATCTGACTACCGTTATAGTGACACGCCGGACCCTTCCGGGACGGGGTGTTACAGCTATGGTATCAGAGCAAAGGCTCTTTCCTGTAGAAAACTTAAACATAAGTTAAGACCTGTGAGGTAATGGGTAGACATTGGGTTAGGATTTTGATGTCCAATCAGTCAATACATTGGTTAGTAACTTTTCTTTTCACTTCATGGTAGTCTCGAACATAAGTATTTCATCATCTTCATTGTTTTTACTCTAGCTTTATTTCAAGAATGACTATTGATCATAGTGGGTCGCGTTCAAGTATGATTATTAATATATATATAGGTATGCAATAATTTCGAGGACGAAATTTTTGTTAAGAGGGGTAGATTTGTAACACCCGAAACTTTTTAAAACAAAAATGGAAACAACCCTTATGATTTATAGTCCAATAGGAAACCCTAATTGAGACACCCAAGTGATTCTGCACAAACCCTAAGATTTCCAGAATAATCAGAATCAGGATTAGGGCCCCTAAAACTCAGAGGGGGTATTTCCCACTTGACGATTATCCATATAACTCATTATATAATTTGAATTTATTCGTTTTGTCGACTCATCAGGCCTAGTCCCACGCGTGGCAAGCCTATAATGAATTGGTGTCCCTTACGGACCGTAACATTGATAGTCTTACGGTCCGTAAGCAGCCATACGGACCTCAACCTTCTTAAGCTTACGGTCCGTAAGCTTATCAAATTTCGTGTATAAATAGCAGGCCTTGGCACTTGAATCTGGGCACAAAATCGACGAAGAAACTCCAAAATTACGCTGAGATTTCGTCCGATTACTCTCCAAACACACACAAAACACAAATTAAGTATAGTGGGGTGCTGCAGAACAGGGTATTAACTCAATCGCTGCTACGATTCATTGTCCGATTGATTCAAATATCTAATGAATGTTTAAGTGCCGCCCACATTAGGGTTATACTTTATCGTTCGTCATTAATTTGACGGATTGTCGTTAATTCGATAGGTAAAGTATTATACTTTATCGTTCGTTGTTAATTCAACGGATCATCGTTAATTCGATGGGTAAAGTATTATACCTTGTCGTTCATTGTTAATTCAATGGATCATCGTTAATTCGATGGACAAAGTATTGCATTTTGTCATTCATTGTGAGAATTTGATCTCGTGAGTTATCGTAAATGCTGTATTAAGTTAAATACCTAGTTTGTGAGCAAATTAGGTTAAGAAGATAATCAGTAGGCTAAACTCTGCCCGTATAAATCTACAATTGAAAACAAGGTAGCATCACTTGGAAAATTTAAGGTACGGATAGCCTCCTTTCTTTCGATTTACGTCATATCATTCCTGATTTTAAATTTCGTATTAAGATTTAGTTAAGAAATAAGTTATAAGTTCCGTACGTATAGAATCCTTTCAATTTATGTCCGTTGGGTACGGATAGACTCTTGTCTTTTGATTTGTGTCATTTAATATCAGTATAAGTTCAGTACGGATAGACTCCTTTCTTTCGATTTGCGTAATATCATTCTGATATATTGTACGGATAGGTTCCTTCCTTTCGATTTATGTTGTTTTTATAAAAGATTCCTTATTTCGATTTATGTCAATTGAGTATAAGAATTCCGTATTAAGATTAAGTCATGATTTTAAGTTCCGTATTAGGATTAAGTTATGAATTCCGTACGAATAGGTTCCTTTCTTTCAATTTACTTCATTTGATACAAGTATATCATTTCTGATTTTAAAGTCCATATTAAGATCTAAGTATAAGTTATAAATTCCGTACGGGTAGATTCCTTTCTTTCGATTTCTGTCAATTCTGATATATAGTACGGGTTCCTTTCTTTCGATTTCTGTCAATTCTGATATATCGTACGGGTAGATTCCTTTCTTTCGATTTCTGTCAATTCTGATATATCGTACGGGTAGATTCCTTTCTTTCGATTTCTGTCAATTCTGATATGTCATTCGATTTCTGCCAATTCTGAATTCCGTATTAAGATTTAGTAAGTTATACATTCCTTACTCATAGAATCCTTTCTTTTGATTTATGTCAGTTAGGTACATATAGAATCCTTTCGATTTATGTCCGTTGGATAGAATCCTTTAGTTCGGTTTATGTCGTTTTGATCCAAGTATATTATTCCTGATTTTAGATTTCCGTATTAAGATTAAGTTCTGAAATAAGTTATAAGTTTCAAACGAATAGATCCGTATTAAGATTAAGTTTCGTACAAATAGATTCCGTATTAAGATTAAGTTATGAAATAAGTTATAAGTTCCTTACGGATAAAATTCCTTTCTTTCGATTTATGTCCGTTGGGTACGGATAGAATTCTTTCTTTTGATTTATGTCAATTGAATACAAGTTCCGTATTAAGATTAAGTTAGGAATTAAGTTCCAAACATTCTGAAAAGGTTTTGTTTTACTTTATACGAGTTTCATTTTCAACTCTAGTGGTTCCTTATTAACGAGTCAAGGTTTTATCCTGTTCGTTTAATAAACCACATTTTGGGGACGAAATTGTCAAGATAGGATTGATAACCATACCTTGATGACTGGTTCCACTCTTATATTTTCAATCTCGCCAAAGATTCGTATTTTACAAAGTTACAAGTTAAATATCTTAAGACTTATAAGTTATAAGTAAATAAGTTACAAGTTTAATATGATATATAAGTATTATGTTACTCAAGTCAAATTGTGTTAAATTACTATGTCTTGTTTTTAAAACTCCTCACGTCTTTGATTATTGATTCATTTGACAGTCCGTTGAATTCCTTGATTTTAGTTTTCATGTCATGCGATAGTTTTTCTGTTAAGTTGTACTCATTATCGCATGATCCAATATATGTTCCGTTCTGTTCTGAATATAAGTTTATAAGTTCTGTTCTGTTATGAAAATAAGTTCTGTTCTGTTCTGAAAATAAGTTTTATAAGTTATGTGAATAAGACCATTTGTACTCTGTTACCCTGAGTATCGCTTCTCGTGGAGTGTCCCACGAGCATGTTGTTGCGGCATCAACAGCATGTGCTCCATCTGTGACGGAGAGATTAGTTCACAGCGTCCCTAGGTACAAGTGTGGTACAAAGCTACTAGGAGGCGTATGGATCGATCCTAGGATTTTAAGTTATAAGGAAATGGATAGAGGGTATGCCAACTCACCATTTCGTGTGATAAGTATGCAGGAGTAGCTACCTGTGTATTGTCACGTTTTCAGTTTGCTCATGGGTATATCCGTAAGATATGATTATGATTATGTTTATGCATCGTAACGTTTTCACAAAAAGTTAACTCCGGATATTAAATAAAATAAGCTTTTATCTTCCGTTATCCGCACACTGGGCAAAACTTTTCAAAATTTTGCTCAGACGTACGTTTTTCTTTGTTGTGTTTTCTTCTTTACGTCAGGTTATCAGGACAATCTGGGACAGGGGATATGGAAGAGTGCTCGAGTGTTTGGACAAGACAGTAGAAATAATTGTAATGGATTAGATATCCTTTATTAAGTTGTAAAGCCTTGTAATACATTTAAGTATAAATGGAATTATGTTTTTGATCTGACTACCGTTATAGTGACACGCCGGACCCTTCCGGGACGGGGTGTTACAACCACGGTAATCTATTTGATTGAACTTTAATATTGTCTGTTACAATATTAAATATCTTGTTTAGTACAAGATTAATGAGAAATTAAACCTTATTCATTACAAGGTTTATTATCTTGTTTAATTGTCTAAATTATGATAATATTGATTGGGTTTTATTAGCTCTTTATGTGTATGACTATATAAAGAATGAGGACTCATTCTAAAGATATGAAAGATATACACACAAAAGAGGTCCTTTGTTCCATGAAATTTTAGAGAGGAGCACTCTCTAAATTATCCTTTTATCAACTTCATCTTTTTCCTAATTTTATAAACACCAAATTATACCCGGTGTAATCTCGGGCGTGAGAGTCATCTCCGACAGTATAACTACTGCTTCAGTTGTTGTATCCTGGAAACAAACCGTCTGAGAGGAGGTGCGGAATCTGTTTTAAGAGCCCCGTGTCAAACACGATCCTCAACCAAAACCGTCAACAATATTTTGCTTGTCTTGCAGGGGAGTTTCGTACAAGAAGGTGCGGTTGAAGTTTTCCAAATACGTCGACTTGAATCAAGATTGGTACAATGTATTTGTATTTTATTTATTTTTCACATAGTTTTGTAACCGGATTGTACTATCATATTTCCTACAAATAACGAGAGTCTCGTTATTATATATTTTGTAATATATTTTAATAAAAAGTGAACCTAGTTCCTACATAACTTACCCCTCTAGTTACTTACGCATGATGTTATCCTAAAAGCAACATTTGAGTGAAATGTTTGATTTATTTTGGTTCTACATGATACACCTGAAGAAACACCAACTAATTTGGTGATTAGCTTGTGGTATGTGCCTCAAAAAATAAAGTTAATCTTCTTAATCTTCTCCAAGCTGTAGCCGTGATCTTCCTGCAAAACACTAAACACCCCGTTAAGCTCGTTAAGAGGATGGGAATAGGGGTTCTCCTCTTAACCACTCTCCGGCGTGAGAATAAGTATGCTTTTTGAGGAAATAAGTGTGTGATTAATAGTGAGAGAGCAAGGAACAGAATGAATAAACCTATAGGTGAAGGCACCTATTTATAGCCGGAGGAGTGAAGAAGGAGATGGGCTGATGGGCCTTGGGCCTGGAGTCGACAACAAGGAATATCCTTCTTGTCCCCCCTGCAGCAACCATTAGTGCTTCTGGGTGAGGACGGAGTTGGCACACGTTGAATGAATCCACGTGTCCTGACCGTTGTCCTTGTTGTCTCTCTGCCATCAGCGGCTGAGTGGAGATCGTGGAGCAGATGTCGTCGCACGCTGATTGGTGTCACGTATGCGTCCTTGTGTACTCTCCTGTCTCCTGTACGATTGCTAATGGTGGAGCACGATTGAATACAACCTTTTGGACGCTTATTGGTCCACTGCTCCGCCACTCGTACCTTTAATACCTGTCCTAAGGCGACCTACGCTTCTGTCCTCCGCGCGACCCATGGGGAAGTCCCGTGTAGCCGACGTAAGGTCCAGGAAATGATGGCCTTTATCCAGGAAGTTAAGTGTGAAAACTGGGCTTGTCTTTGCTTGGACCTCGTTCGCGACCTAGGTTTCACCTGATTAGCCGACGCGAGGTTAAGAAAGATGCCAGATTAGTAAAATATGAGTATGGTCCCGCACGCGACCTGATTGGTAAGCGCAAGTTTTTGGGACCATACCCCTTCAACACCTTAGTAATCATTTAAATCAATTAATTTAGTTGTCTAAACACTCTAGAACACACATGGGTTATCTAATAATATATGCCTCATAACCTTTACTAATGATATGTCCTTGGTTAGTAATTGCTTTTGTTTATGTTGGTCGGGTTTCAAAACATTGGATCAAGATATGTTTCACATTGACTAGTTTGTAATTATTCTTGTCATTAGACCAATTCTAGTTTGTTTCAACTCTTAATGAACTCTTAATGGTTCATACCTCTTACTGGTTCAACACTTAATGGTTCAGACTGTCTGTTTCACGAGCAGATGTCTGAATAGTTTGAATATTTGCCAATAAATGGTTAAGCATTATACTAAGTCTGAGTGGTTAAGACATCTTATCTGAGATATTTGTCTTTGAATGGTTAAACATTATACTTGCTCTTAATGATTTAGATCTCTTATTGGTTCAACACTTAATGGTTCAAACATCTTACTGTCTCAGAACTTACCCATTAAGAAGTTGCCAAACAGCCCTTAATTAAGTAAAACTGCATCATTATTTTATTAAATCGACTCATGTATTTCTTTCGTATTTATTAAATCCACTCATATATTTCTTTCGTATATAATTTTTAAAAAATGAGATGATTTGTACCTAAGAGATTTTTTTGTACTGTATGAGTTTAACACATAACTATTTTTTGTAATAATACATGTTACACAAAGTGTTTTTTAAATTTTATAGGAATTTATTAAAAGGGTTCAATAAAGTAACTCACATCCAAAAAGGTCACTAAAAAAAATTCCAACTCAAAAGTGACACCCAAGAATAGTATACAAAGAAGCACGGGGTCCATCACAGGATAAAAGAAGAATCGAACCTTGCCACCAAGCTTTTCTCACATATCTGTCAAATACATAAATTGTTTGGATTTTGCAACTCAAACAACATAACTAATAAAAAAAAAGAAGAAGCAAAATCAAAGTAGTTAGGTTATTATTAACTTTCTTGTAACAAATATGAAGTCTAAGATCTATTAAATTTAGAAGTAAATTACTTCATTACCTCATCTTGTTTAGCATCCATCTATTATAACTAGGGGCGTTCAAAACTATCCGTATCCGAAAATCCGATCCGAAATATCCGATATCCGAATCCGAAAAATCATCCGAAATTCGGATATCCGAATTTTTCGGATTTGGATTCGGATAGTGCTTTTCAAAATTTTTGGATATTTCGGATATCCGAAATATACGAAAATTTAATTTTCATTTTTTTCGGGTATCCGAAAATATCTGAAAAATATCTGAAATATCCGAAAACTTATATTCGGATATCCGAAACTATCCAAAATATCCGTTTCCGAATATGAAAAAATAATAATAAAATAAAAATTAAATAAAAAGTTGGATTTTCGGATATCCGATTCACTATCCGAATCTGTATCCGAAATTTCAGATAGGGATTCGAATAGTGAAATCTGGTATCCGAAAATTTCGGATATCCGGTTTTGAACACCTCTAATGACGTTCTAATTGATATCTAACCAATTTTGAGCTTTTTTCAGAGCTTTGTATGTTCAACTGAAAAGATATGGGTAGGTAGCGCTCAAATTGATAGGTTATAATTGGTTAGATATCAATTAGAACGTCATTAGTTCCCGTGTGTAGAAATGATCATATGTATGATGATGTGAAAGGTGACAAAAAGTACCGTCACATCACCGTCACGTAGGCATGAATGGTTTCACCTTTTCATTAAGGTGTGTATGGTTTCACCTTTTTATTAAGGAGTGTTATGGTAATGCGAAAGACGAATGAGTTTGTAATTATTAGTTAATTATTGTCATTAAATTATAAGATATTTATTTTATATTTTAATTTGTTAACTATAACAAAAGAATCTAAAAATGTGACAAAAAATACACATGTTACTTAAGATAGCTTTTGGTCAATGACAAAAATTATCATGTACCTGACGATTATCAGTAGGTTCACGATCCTCGTTAATTTGAGCTTGTCTTGTAACATATGCCAACTTTTAGTATGATAAACTATAAACTGGACCGTGACTTGAACCCCACCTATGAATATCTCATCGTCCATTCAAATAATAATTATAAATGATAAAAACCATTTTCCTTTAAAAAATTGGAGAGTAACTAGAGTAAATATAAGAGTAGAATTTGATAGATATGAATAAAAATAAAAATTTGATTCACTTATATATATAGAAATCTTATATGTATTGTTTTTAAAATTTTTAGCTAAGCGTCCCTTTTTCTTTCTTGAGAATCGAGCTTCAATGGACACATCATCTCATTGTGCCACATGCCCGCAGTCACCTCTCGGCCCGTCACGACCAAGATGGATGATGTTCCGCACCCCATACTCTTATTCACATCTTAGATAGCGCTTCGTATCACATAGCCTTATATAACTATCAAACTTAAAAGTAATTTTTTTTCATATTTTAAACACAACATACAAAATAAAATAAAGAGTAAACTGCCATTTTGGTCCCTGTGGTTTGGCCAGTTTTGCCACTTTAGTCCAAATCTCAAACTTATTACATCCAGGGTCCTGTGGTTTGCATTTTGTTGCCATTTTAATCCAAATTTCAAAAACCCCTTATTTTCACTGTTAAAAGCTGTTTATTTTGTCCTTTAATGTAGGGGTATTTTGGTCATTTATATTTTATTGTAAACTGATCATCACCATCATCCCCAAAAATAATCATCTCTCTCTCTTCTCTCTCTCTCTATAGCACCACCACCACCGCCTCCCCCTCTCTCTCTTCTCTCTCTATAGCACCACCACCATTCTGATCGAATAAATCATCACATCACAAACCTAATTATCATCATTAGCATCAGTAACGAACAAAAACCTCTGGCACATATATAAATAAATTACAAATCTTTAATAAGATTTCACAACAAATCCAAAAACAATGAAACTCTAATCGACCAAAATCGTCATATCGCAAACCTAATCGTCATCATCAGCAACATCCCCCCAAATTCTCTATCCGTTTAGGGTTTTGGCATACATCCCCAAATCGTCCACATACAGATCTTCATCGTGAAATCGAACTTATAATCGAACATCGAAGTCAGCAGATCGGAAGACAACACTCGTTCAAGCTTCGATTTCTTCGATTCAGCAACTCCCCTCATGTTATTAAGCAGCAGATCGGAACTACGAGTCAGCAATCTTCATCTTCAAGCTTCGATTCAGCTACTTCATCCTCAAGCTTCGATTCAACAACTACGATTCAGCAGGATTGAATAAAGGCGTGTGAAATTCAGCAATCTTCATCTTCAAGCTTCGATTCAGCAACTACAATTCAGCAGCAGATCGGAACTAGTTCACATCGGAAGACAACACTCGTTCAAGCTTCGATTCAGCAACTACGATTCAGCAGCAGATCGGAACTAGTTCATTTATTTAGGGTTTCAGTATTGGGTTTGATGGTGACAGCGGTGGTGGCGCTTTAGGGTTTCAGTGGTGGCGGTGGTGGAGTTCACGGTGGTGGTGGTGCTATAGAGAGAGAGAAGAGAGAGAGGGATGAGGTGGCTGTTGTGGTGCTAGAGAGAGAGAGAGAAGAGAGAGAGAGATCTGATTATTATGATCATCATCATCCCATATATATTATTGCTAAAAAAACTAAAACAAATAGAATTTAAAAAATGACTAAAATACCCCTGTACTAAAGGACAAAATAGGCAGCTCTCAACAGTCAAAAAAGGGGTTTTTGGATTTTGGACTAAAATGGCAACAAAATGCAAACCACAGGGCCCTGGATGTAATAAGTTTGAGATTTGGACTAAAGTGGCAAAACTGGCCAAACCACAGGGACCAAAATGGCAGTTTACTCTAAAATAAAAAACCAATTCCTTCTTACTTTTATTCCTCAATTTCACGTCTTAGGTAGCGCTCTATACCACACAGCCACACAGTGGCGGACCAATGAATTATTTTTTGACGTACGATCGAATTTTTTTCCCACAAAATACACTATTTTTTTTTCTTTCCAAAATACACACAGAAGATTAGAAAAAGCAAGCAATTCCTTTTTACATTTAATTCCTGTATGAGGTGAGGAATAATACTCGTAGCAAACCACATGCTAACAAACCCCTCGCCTAAAACTCATTTCACACCCTCCAAACCCTAGCATCTCCCCACCCCACCACACCAATGTCTGACGAATCCGCCGTTAACGGCGTCGCCGCCACAGACGTCGACGTTGAAGTCGAAATCCCCGCCGACGAAACCGCAACTCAAACCATCAACAAACTAACACAAAAGCTCCAGACTCTCGAACAACAAAATCAACAACTCATCACCCAAAACACCTCATCGGCAACCAAAATCAAACAACTCGAAGACGAGATTCAAACTTCCGAATCGGATAAACGAGCGCTGAGTTCAATCGCTGCACGAGCGGCTGAGTTAGAGACCGAGGTGTCCAGGCTGCAGCACGATTTGATTACTTCGATGTCGGAAGGTCAGGAATCGCTCACTGAGTTGAACGAGTTCAAGCGAGTCGTTGAGGACTTGAAGAAGAGCGAGTCCGAGAAATCGGAGAAGATTGATGCGATTGAGAAGGAGAGAAACTTGTTGTTGAATCGGTTGAGTGAATTTGAAGAGAAATTGAAGGAATCGGAGAGTCAGATTCGTGAGTTTGGGAAGAAGATTGAAGGATTTGAGGTGAGAGAGAGTGAATTGAAGAGAGAGAAAGTGAAACTTGAAGAAGAAGTTAAGGAGAAAGACGAGCAGTTACAGAATCTGAAACAAATGATTGAGAAGAATCGAGTTGAAACTGAGAAAACGAACAAGGAAAAGGAGGATGTGGAAGCTCTGGTGAAGGAATTAGAGACTAAGGTTAAGGAATTGGAGAATGAATTAAAGAAGGAGAAAGAGGTGGAGAAGGCTAATGGTTTTGTTGTGAATGGTGATGAGAAGGTGTCCAAATCTAAGGTGGATTGGCCGGTGGTTGCAGCCACGGCTGGAGCGGTTGCTTTGGTGGCGGTTGTCTACTTTCGTCACGCCAAGTTTTGAGTGGTGATGGAAGCTAACAGGTTAGTAGTTTTACTCGTTGGTTTTTTGAGTTTTAATTTTGTTTTGTTTTGATCAAGTTGATCCATGGTTATAAGAAATACAGTTGTTGAATTTGGTTAAACAGGTGTAATATTTTTGCTTGATTGTTTAATATAAGAGGCATATTTTGTGTTTTTAAACAAACGTGTGATTCGATCATGACTGCCATTGGTGAATTTCAGATTTTAACATGAGTACATGACTTGTAAATCATTAGATGAACAGACAAGTGGTTAGGTTTGTAGGGTTTGTTAATGATTGGTTTTTTAGAGACATAAGATTGATTGTGTGTGATGGAGCAGGGATTTATGTGAAAATATGAAATGGTTTGTTAGTATGGCCTCACTAGTAAGGTTATGCGGTATGATGATGGTCCTCCCTTGGAGGATGATCCGCCACGTAGGCGCCACGTAGATCGGGTGTGAGGATGGGGCAAAGAGGATGGAGCAAAGAGGAAGGAGGTAAGGAAATGGAGGATGGGGCTAAAATATATATGTATATATTGTATGTATAAGTGTGTGAGAGAGGGGGAGGCCCGTCTCCAACTCGACGTTCAGGACGCCGGTGGTGGGGGGCGAAATGGGGGGACGGCGGCGCCGCACCGGGACGGAGGGGGGACGTTCCCCACATCGTGGAGCCTAATAGGAATGATATATTTGGCTATGGGTGGGTAAGGCTAGATTTTGATTTTCTCATGTTCCCCCATCCACTATTACCACCAGCCGCTTCACCAGTGCAACGTCCACCGTCACCACCCACCCTAGGTCTGTTCTCCCTTTCCCCGTCACCGCCACCTCCACTGTTGCGACTAGCTGCCATAGAAACAAATATATTGGGTGAACCCTTTGATACTTGTATTCCAAAATGGCCTATATCAACGTGAGTTTATTTTGGTCAAAACTCATTTCAACCAAATCGTGTTGATAATTTTTTTAAACAATCTGTTTTTACCAGCATATTCTCAGCTTAGTTAATTTTATTTGTATTTTATTACTTTCACCTATTATCAGTAAAGTATAACTTTACTTTGACTATTTTTTGTATATGTGAGAATGTCCTCCTCTACTATTTTTTTCTTTGAAATGGTGATGGCACCCTGCAAATAATAATTAAACGAATAAAAGGTTTTGAAACTGTAGCTGGGTTTAACAAAGCGCGTGTGAGACGCCTCTAGGGGCAAGGCCTTCTAAGGCGTGCGTAGGCCTCATCGCTTCAGCCTACACAAGGCACATGTTTTACAGGAAGTGCACCAACATGTTTTTTTTTTGGCAAAAAAAGTGACCCTAAGGCTGTATTTCCCATATTTTTGGGCAGCAGGTTGCTGTATAACTGCTTTTCAGGCTGTACTTGTATGTAATCTCAATTTTAAAACATATATAAATCTTAGGATTAGGATCAAATACAAAGGATCCTAAGGTTAATGATGTTAGAAACCTTTAGGAAATATGAAAAAAATATATATAATTATATATGCCTAGAGTACAAAAAATATATATAATTATATATGCCTAGAGTACGAATAGTGGTGCTTTTTTGCGCTAGCTGCATCGGTTTTAGACATTGTTGCGCTTGGTGTCTCGGTTTTAGACCTTGTTGCTTTTATTAAAACCACGACTCCTAGAGACTAGAGTATACTCGTATAATCCCTCAAAAATCTATTTATTGGGGCTATCAAAGCTCCACCTAAAGAATCCAAAACTGGGCCATATACATTAAAGAATGAAATCCCAGCCCAAGCTTTTTTATGGTCTAATCAACTCACATACTCCCAATTGGACATACCAAACAGTACAATCTCGGGATCCAATTGAGTTGCTAGTTCACATCAAACCTGTTAGGCTGTTACTTGCATAGTTACCGAATTCGCTCATATAGCCACAAATTGCGTATTGGTACGTGCTGCACCGAATCGAATCGTCACTTACATAATGAATTCAATCGTCAGGTACGTCGATGCGTTTTAGAAATCAAATCGTACCCATAGCCACTGTAAAACGCGTTCCATTAATTTGTAAAACGCAACCTGGAACGGTTTATTAGGGTTTCGGTCAATTTCAACAACGCATCCAGTTTGCATCTACGATTTGAGCGGGAAAGCGGGAAAAATAAGACGTGTTTTGTTGCAAACAGTCACCGACTCATCAATTTCCTTCTAGTGTTTCTAGTTCCAACTTTAATTTCACAATGGAGACATTAAAGCCATCTCCATGTATAAATACGTTTTACTAAACTCTTATTCAATATCAATTTTTATCTTCAACCTTCAATGTTTATGTTTGGTAATTTGAATATTGGAATTTGGTAATTTCTGTTTTAGTTTGTGTACACCGAACCGGACTCCATGGTACACCGTACCGGTTTGTACCGAAATGAAACTATCCCTCTGTGTACCCGTACCGGATCGAACCATGGCTTGTGCCAACTCCCAGCACATAATAACAGCCTAAAAACCCACCAACTACCGTAGCAGATGTAGCCATAACCACAACTCACTTCATCCTTAAATAAAAATCTGTGATATCAAACAATTTAAATATCTAATATAGCTAGAAAAATAAACTTTATCCATAAATATTTATACACATACGAAAAATATACAAAAAAATACAGTGCCTTTAACTCACCAATCATAAAATTTTTAGTTTACTTTTGCTAGTCCCAATTCACAAGGATAATAACATCACATTTAGAAAGGAGGGTCAGCCCAAATTTTATGCTTTAGGCCCTAAAACGGTTGATTCCTTCCCCCAACCAACCTTTACAAGTGTGTGTTTGTAAATGCTAATAGAAGCTAAATGGATTGGAAGGAATTAGTAAAGAAAAGAAAGGTGTATGAGAAAGATGGATTGTATTTTTGCACAAAAGAATGAGAAACAGATAAGGGAAAATGAATCGATGTTATTGTTATTTGATCTAAACACGGAAGAGAAAATGACATAAAGAAATTATAGAACATCACCTCACGCAAACTCTAATGCCATATCACCAATTTTTTCAAATCAAAAACCTGCTAATCATCAATGTGAATTGATCATATTAGATTTGATTATGTAATTTATCAGCTTAGTTTGCTTTTATGTCCCATTTTATTTGCAAATATCAAATGTTTGATAAATTATATGCGTCGTAAATATTGTCGCACTCCAATAAAGTGCCACAAAATATGATTACAATTATAACTTGCATTAAAATTTTAACCGATCTTCTTTTTCTGAGTTTCCATTAGTTTTTTTTTTTTTTTTGAAAATTAACTTTTATTAAACCACCAACACAAGGCAAGCTATCACCAAGACGGAGAAAGCAAACCGAAAACCACAAAAGATAATCTAATTACATCAGATTAAATTTAATCCATCTATCCCAATCTACCACTCCTTGTTTTAATCTATGCTTATACCACAAAAAACCCAAAGACTTGATATCCGCTACCATCTCTTCGACACTAGTATCTTTATTAGCAAAAACTTTATCGTTCCTCGCCTTCCACATCCTCCAGCACGCAATAATAATAATCCCATGAATAGCCGTCTTGTATATACCAGACACACCGCAGTGCTCGTGAAACTCCACTAAATCCTTAACATGGAAGACGAACATACCTGGTATCCTGCACCAATTAGTAATAGCATTCCAAATTCCAGCTGAAACCCGACAACCTGTGAGAACGTGTTCTATTGATTCATCACTGGTCTCGCACCATACACAAAAAAATTATCGACCATAATATTTCGTCTTGATAACGCCATCCTAGTAGGAAGCCGATCCAAAAACGCCCGCCACATAAAAATGTTGCACTTATTTGGCACCCACTTACTCCACGTAAAGCTTGACCGATCTACCCCATTCGTCGATCCACGCATCCATCTTTTAACCGAGGACACTTCGAAATTCCCACCCCTACCATCGTCCCACTCCTAACCATCCTGACACTCGGACAAAGAAACGTTCATCATAGTTGTTTCCAAAGTTTGTTTGTCTACCAACTCGTCGGCCGAAGAAGGAAGTCGATTCCAGTTCCAAGAGATCTCCCGAGTATTCCCTACAATATAAATACGCCCGGAAACCACAATTCTTTTATTTTTTTCAAGAGTAAAAAGACTCGGGTACTTAACCCTCAATGGCTCCGGCTCCAACCACGAATCTAGCCAAAATCGGATTTGTCTCCCATTACCAATTTTCCCTTTAATCACCCTATCGAAACCCACCCCATCCACCTTGAATTTATTCCAAAACTTAACATAATTCTTCCACACCCCCGTAATGGAATTATTAACAGGATCCAATCCCCAACTATGCCCCGAACCATGGATGGCCACGATAACTCTACGCCACATCGCCTGGTGATCATTGAGAAACCTCCATAACCATTTAGCAATCATAGCATTATTATTCGTCTCTAATTTAGCTATTCCCAATCCGCCATCACCTATCGCTTTTGTAACCGTGTCCCATGCTACCCAACTTAATTTCATGACTTCATCTGAACCACCCCATAAAAATCTTCTCATCAATCCTTCCAACGTGTTGATGATCTTCACGGGCGCTTTAAATAAAGAGAAGTAATACGTGGGTAAACTATCTAAAACCGATTTAATTAATGTCAAACGGCCTGCAACAGACAGAGTATTCGCCTTCCACTTTGAAAGCCGCTTCTTGAATGTGTTGACTACTGGGTCCCAGTTCGTAACTCTATTCATGTTTGCCCCTACATTGATACCCAAATACGTAAAAGGAATAGCACCAGCTTTACATCCCATGGGATCGGCCACCAAATTAACCTCTTCATTATCCACTCCAATACCAAACAACACCGATTTATGCAAATTAATCTTCAAACCTGAACATAAATAAAAGATGCGCAAGATCCTTCTCATGTTCATAAAATTGAAGGTAGACCATTCCCCCATCAACATGGCATCATCTGCATATATCAAATGTGACAAAACCGGACCGTCATTTGGCAACCTTAAACCATCAAAAGCGCCTATGTCCACAACTTTTTTCATCAAACCCGAAAAAGCCTCCATCAAAATAATAAATAAAAAAGGCGAGATTGGATCTCCCTGGCGAATGCCTTTTTGACACCCAAACTCAAAAGTAGGAGACCCATTTACCAGAACTGCAGATCTAGCCGACTCCAAAATACCACGAATCCACGCGCACCATAAAGGGGGGAAATCCATTTGTTCCATGACCGATAATAAGAACTCCCAATTGAGGTTGTCATATGCTTTATCAAAATCAATTTTGAATAAAAACATTTGTTTACCTCTCTTCTTCGCCCACGCCAAAACCTCATTTATCATCATAGGTCCGTCTAAAATATATCTCCTGGACAGAAAAGCCGTCTGATGCTCCGAAACAACTGAACTGATAACCCTCTTGTTAGTGCATACATCTGTCGACTTCGTCTTGTATCGAGTCTTGTTCTAGAAATGTTAGATCAGGGCACGTTGTTCGAGAAAATAGATGAAAATAGGATGTGTTTATGGGTATTTCGCTTGAAGGAAGCCATTTCGCTTGAAATGACATTTGTCAGTTTCAAGCGAACTCAACATATAGTATTTCGCTTGAACTGATTCTGGACACCCTCAAGCGAAACCCCTTCCCTATAAATAGTCTTCAAGCGAATTCATTTGTAACGCTCGTCATTCCGGTACCGAACTGCTGCCGAAGCGTCGTTTGATTTGTAAACTGGTTTTAATCAATATACAAGACGATTATTAGTGAAACAAGCTGTTTTTCACATCCGTTTCTTAGTTTCCGCCTCTGAAACAGATTAGAGCTCTTTTGATTGACTCGTTTGGGTCACAATTCGATCCTACAAGTGGTATCAGAGCTCAGGAAGAAGAGTTCTTGCCAAAAACAACAATTTTTCTGTTTTTCTACACCTTCTTTTTGAAAATTTATAAAATCTCACGGTCAAAAAGTCTTGAATTTCACATATTATGTGCATAACAATGTTTTAAAGAATCCTTGAGAGTTTTGGACCTAAAATAGGCTTAAAACTGGTAAAAATATATAGTTTCGCTTGAAAACAGATCGCAAAAATGACATCAGCAACATTTCGCTTGAGTATTTTATCACATTTCGCTTGAAATCGTGGTTTCGCTTGAGATTTTATCACATTTCGCTTGAGATTTTATCACATTTCGCTTGAAATTGAGGTTTCGCTTGAAATTATCTCTAAGTTCGCTTCAGGGGTGCTATTTCGCTTCAATTACGCTTGAGACAACTATTTCGCTTGAGTTTGTGCTGGTTCAAGCGAAATCTGGGTTTTTGCTTAAGGGTATTTCGCTTGGGTGTGATATTTCGCTTGAAATTTGTGTTTTGTGTGAAATTTTTTTCCGAAACATGGCTGAGGAATTCTACAATGCGTTCGCTACACCTGTTGCACCAGTTACTGCTGCTGAAACTCTATACAGTGAGAATGAAACTGGAACTCATCAGAAACCGCCAAAACTAATGTACATTGAGGATTTTCAAGGATGGAAAAATCGATTCGAGAACTGGGTGCAAGCTTATATGTTTGATGCTTGGTGTTCGTTGTTGAAAGATTATGAGAAACCTAAAAATGAACGTGGGATTGTAAAAGCTATTTGTGACTATTCAGAGGGTGACAAATTGAAATTTATAAGTGAGAAAATGATGATCAGTATTCTTCAGCAAGCGATTAAAGAAGATATTTTTGTTCTGCTCCAACATAATGGTACGGCTAAATCTATTTGGGAAGCGTTGATTCAGAAATTCAAAGGAAGCGCAGATATGATCAAAAACAAAAAGGCGTTATTGAAAAAATCATTTGATATGTTTACAGCTTTCAACCATGAAACAAGAAATCAGACAATTGATAGATATTGTCATCTGGTATTAGAAATGGGAAGATTTAAAATTGAGAAAGATGATGATGAGTGGGTTGATAAGTTAGCTGAAGCACTACCACAACATAAGTGGGGAACTTATTTGATGATTGTGAAACATATGAGGAAGTCTGAGAGTATGAATTTGGCACAGTTCATTCAGAAAATTGAAGAGCAGGAATTGGATATTCAGAAAACTGCTATCATGACGAATCCAAATGCTCAACAAGATGTTAGTTTGTATTACAGAGGGAACAAGTTTGAAGCTACCCCCAGTTCTAGTCCAAAGATCCAAACTGGTTTTAGTGCTGACAGCTCATCTGAAACAAATGGTAGTAATGTGATACAGAGTGGTGGATCTTCATCTGCATATTCAAGTTTTGATCCAAACTTTAAAACATCAAGTCCTCAACAACAGAATTCAACAAATTTGCAGTGCAATGTCACGTTGAACATTCAAAATGGTCAAAATTTGTCTCCAGAGATAGCCAAGCAACACATGGCATCACTTGTCGCTATGTTGGAATCATATGAAAGTTTGATTGATGGCAAGATTGGAAATCCGATGCTTACAAAAGAAGATTATGACCAAATTGATGCTGAGGAGCTTGAATTGATGGATGTGAAGTGGTGTTTAGCTAGTGCTTGGAGGAGGGCAGAAAAGTTTCAGCAAATTACTGGTAGAGATGAGTTTAGAGGAATGGCTACTTCTCCTTTGGGTTTTGACAAATCAAAGGTTACTTGTTTCCGGTGCAAAGGAAAAGGTCATTTTAAACGAGAATGCAAAAACCAAGAAACAACTGGGAATCAAGAAAATAACAATTATTATCAGAAATCAATTTTTCATCAGATTACTCAACAAAAGGAACCACAAACTGCTCATGCTCGTCCAATTGTGGATGACAAAAGGAAAATGATCGAAGATGCAAATAGAAAAGCTTATTTTGGTATCATTGATCAAGATGATGAATTTGTTGCAGAGGGTTTTAGCTGGGATAAATACATTCCAACAGGTTCAGGTTTTGTTGCTAGAGTTCTGAGTGAAGATGGAACTTGTGAGAAAAGAATCCCGATCTTTCCAGATCTTGGAAGTGATGTGGATACTGATGATGAGGAAGAACATCTCAACAAAGCTAGAAAAGGCATTGATCCTACTAGTTTTAATTTATTTTTTGCAGATAAAATGGAGATGCTAAATCAGAAGAAGATTGCCAGATTGAGAAGAGAATTGGAAGCAGCAAGAAGGCTAGCTGATGAAAAGACAAAGACAGAAGCTGGAGAAGCAAATGTTGAACCAGCAACTGAGAAAGTAGTAGAGAAAATTGTTGAAGTTGAGAAAGTGGTGGAAAAAAATTGTTGAGGTTGAAAAAATAGTTGAAGTTGAAAAACTGGTTGAAGTTGTTATGATTGAGAAGCAAATGTTGAACCAGCAAAACCGGAGTCTAAGTCTGAAAGTTCGAGTTCGTCAGAAAAGAGTCCGAGTTCACCGGTTAAAAGGGTTTACAACAAAGAATTCTTGTTATCAAAATCTAATTTGAATGATAGATCAATCCGTGACAACCCGCACTAAACCAGGTATCCGTACGACTTAATTAATAATTAATTACTGCTTAATTACTGTGCTTGCTTGAACTTGTGAATAAACTGCTACTTGAATACTGATACATGTACTCACTTGCATCATACTTTAATTACCGTCACTACATTATTTACATGCTGAACCTTAGTGACAAACATGATGCACAAAAAGCACAGTAGCACTATAAACGGATACCCTATAGAACATGCTGATAAAGCCAGCATCAGGCAGACACTGCCTCTAAGGCCCGTAGGAGCCAGAAATATTTTACTACACTAGTGGTGAGTGTAGGGATACAAGGGTTGTAGAACCGCGTCTCTAGGAATAAGTTACAATGACTGGATGTGCCTAAAACGTACTTTAAGTACAAAAATTCAGCACTTTACTTAATAATTCAGCTTTTAGCTAACTAATAAAGTGCCAAAACATGAGAAAAATATTACTAGACACTTTCCAAAGTGTCAGAAATAAGTTGTGTCACTAAAAAGGGTATTAACGACACTTTAAAGCTTGTTTAAGCACATTAACGGATTACTATCCCACCAAACAACCGGACTATACCCGGAACATGAAAATATTGTCATTTTCATTGTTTATCTTTTTCTGAGCCAGTTAGGGTCCCTGAACACCCTAACACCCGTCATAACACACTACACACTAGTAACCGGGTTAAACACTTAACTTAACTAACTAATACTTAGTGTCTTGTTGAAATCGAACCAAGGACCCCCCCCCCCTCTAACCGAATTCGGTCCCCTTGGGGGACACCCTTGTACTTTTGTTGATTAGTTTAATTACTTGTGCTTAATATCTAGGAAGCATAGTGACCATTGAGTAATAATCTTGTGAGTTGTCTATAAGATCAAGTTTTAACACACTTAACATTTACACTTCACAAATCAACAACACCACACTCTCTCCTCTCTACATAGCTCTCGGCCGAACACCCCCTTGAACATACATCCATCTTTCGATTTTTATCTTCACATTTCAAGCATCTACAAGTGTTAAGGATCACATATAAGGAGGCTTGGTGCATTCGGAAGGCGAAGGACCTCACTACATTGCTTTTATCCACCCTATTTGCGCTTAGATTCTTCCCTAGCCTCAAGCTAGTGGTATGTTACTTAAATCACCTACTCGAACTATTTTGAAGTGGTTAATATGACTTGTAACGGTTAAAACTCGTTAACATACAAGATGACACACAAAAGTCTACTAAAAATGCTATAAATGGTGGTTAAAAGCTCATATGTTGTGTAAAACTTGTAGTATTTGAATTGTGTAGTTATTTGGACCCGATCTATGTTGTGGTAGCTCGGATCGTCATTTAACCCGGGTTGGTCACGATCTTGGATCATGACACAAGGTTGTTTTGGAAGTAACAAGGGTTAAAGGATGAACTCTACCACACATAAATCATGAACTTGTGTAAAAACGATTTCGTTTGTGAAATAGTGTTTAAAACTAGTAGATCTACGGATCTACAAGTGGTATTTTCAAAGGACCAAGTGTCAAGAGAAAACATGCTTTTAAAGACGGATCTTACACTAACACGAATGGTTTTTAGAACACACAAGTGTGTAACCACTTGTGTAACACAAAATTTCGACAAAATAACTATTTTTGGAAAAGATGACGAGAAGTTGTAAAGATGGAATTTCTTTAAAAACGAGGTTTTTACAAAATCGGATTGTTTTATATAAAGATCCACTAAAAGTAATGAGATTTACTTCATAGTTTGGATAAATCACAAGTTCATGAAATATATGCGATTTATATACATATTTTGACTAGTTTGTGATTTGAACATTGTTATGATTGAATAAGAAGATTGTTGGTTTGATTTATAAAAGAAAATGATACGCTTGAAAGCGTGGCCACCTCCAGTTACAGAGGAAACTCTGGCGAAATTTTCCCAAAAACCTAACACTTAGAAATATTTTCACTATAAGTGTTAGAAATACATTTTGACTTGTTTTCAAATTATAGATTTCGCCACAACTTATTTACAAAATACCGGAGGTGGGATTTCACAAAATAAAACGTGATACATAAATGTATTTAGTATATATTTATCACAACATCACTTGTATAAGTGTTTATGATTATTTTGTGAACTACGTAAATATTATTTTTAGAGTAAAGATAATATTACTAAGTATTATTTTGGGAAAATCACATGTATGAAAATATAATATTTTTGAGAAGAATATTCATATTTTGAAGTGGAAATAAAATATATTAAGTGAGACTTAATAGTGTAATCCGAAATATATTTCGAACACACATGTATTAAATCCCCCCATCCTTGGGAAGGAAAAATGACTACCAAGTATATACAAAATGTAACCACGAAATAGTTGCCTAACTATTTCCCAGAAACTTAAACCATAAAGCTAAGGCACGGCCGTCCGTCTAATAGAATTAGTACGTGTAGGTCGTCACACAGCTGTTTGATTTGGAGGCATACTTGGTAGAGACGCACCACTGTGAGTTCATGTCCCCCTTTTCTCTAACTGTTTTCAGTTTTCTTAACTGCGGGGGTGAAATACATGTTACTTTGATTTCAAGTACATTATACATGGTATGGTTAGCGTAAGGAGGTTTACTACTTAGATCATGTGAGTGGGTAGGAGCAATATGGGGCCATTAGTCCTCATGGCGGGATCGAGGGACAGGAGCGGTATATCTATCTGGGTGTAGCGAGCCCAGCCCCAGGCCAAATTAGAAACGGACCTCGGGGTGACTTTGTCCACATACTAATGCCGTGGCGAAATCTGCTAGGTTTGAGTCTCCCTACTTGCACTTCACATATATATCAGTGGCCTTGCAAACCATTGGTGATCTCAATTCCCTTATTTGCTACATACCAAGACTATTTTTATACTCACAAAGGTTTATTTACTCACTTACACATGAACTCGCTCAACATTATTGTTGATTTTTCAACTTACATGTATTTCAGGAAATTAAAGGATCTGGCGCGGTATGGCACGTTTTCCCGCTGCATTAGTTTCGAGGTCATCCGGGTTTGGGGAATGTGACTCTTTCCTGGACAATTCACAGTCCTTAAACTGTTTTTATGTCATGTTGATGTTTGTGTTTGTGTTTGTTAAACAATGTCGTTAGGATATGTTTCCGTTGAGACAATGTTGTTGAATTTGGTTTTTAAAACTTAATTAAATGGATGATCTTGCATGGTTTTATTTCATATAGCTTTGTTATGGTTAAGCTATGGTATTAAGAAGTCACACCAAATTAACCACGCTTCCGCAAAGCCAGGGTGTGACAGCTTGGTATCAGAGCTCTGATCATAGCAAACTAGGATTCCTTCTCGAGTCTAGACTATGATCACTAGGGCTCTCACGAAAACATTTTTCTGCATACCACTTAAGTCCAGATCCAACACTTTTTACAAACAAATGTTGAGCACATTTTATTCATTGTTTTTAAGCTCGGTCTTGGAGGTCGAGGCTCGATCTGAGAGATCGAGGTAGTTGGCTAGTGGGACTAGGAGAATTGGCTAGTGGGACTAGGAGAGTTGGCTAGTGGGACTAGGAGAATTGGCTAGTGGGACTAGGAGAATTGGCTAGTGGGACTAGGAAGAGCGTTCTGAGAGACTGGGAGGCTAGTGAGACTAGGAGAATTATTTGATTGCTTACTTGGTGACTTACGTGATTATTTGATTGTATGATTGACTGTTTGTGCATGTTTGTGTTTATGTTACAGACACCATGGACACCTCTGGCACAGGTGACTCAGACACCACCGGACCTAGACCTATAGTCTCAGATGACCTAGAGTCCTCAGAGCACGAGGTCCACACATCCGACGTTACTAGCACAGACGAGGATGATTTTCAGCCCTTTGCTTTACCTGATGGTGCTGATGAGCTCGCTGATGGCCCTTTGGCCGGGGACCTACCGTTAGTGGAGATCTCTGCTCCCATACCTTTAGCTGTTTATCCTGCTTATGATTTGCTTCTCGACGCCGACGATGATGGCGACGTCGATCTGTTTGATGACAAGCCCTTAGAGGATGAGGTTCAGGGCGAGGCCCTTCTTGCTGCTGGAGATCTTTTGTTGATCGCAGATGCTCCCGCTGAGGAGTCACCTGCTCACTCACCGGCCCCAGACTCTTTCGAGTCTGTGGCCTCCGCACCTTCACATACTCAGAGTGCGCAGCACTTTTCTCATGGATCAGATCCCGACCAGGCATCCTCTGTTGCCCCTATTCCTAGTTTTACTTTCGACCACGATGATGTGGAGGATTCCGATCTTGTCTTTCCCCCAGGATTCGACCCAGATGAGGATATAGAGTTTATACCCATGGATCAGCCTATGGAGGATCCAGTCAACCCAGTTGACCCCATCGATCCCGAGTTTGATTTTGAGATAGCCTTTGATGAGCCCGAGCAGCCACTAGGCCCTGCTCCTGACCCAGTACTTGAGCATGACCCTGCTCATGCTGGCATGTTTATTGAGCCTGTCGTTGCTGACCCACCTATTGATGATCACCCTGTAGATGCTCCATTGTTGGAGGACGATCATGTCATTGATGCTGATCGTGTTGATCCCCCACTTATTGCTGATGCACCAGTTGACCCTCTTGTTGCACCTCACCATGATCCTATGCCAGTTCAGTTTGATCGTACACTTTTTGAGGCACAGGTGGACCCACGAGACGAGCACGCCCAGTGTGGGTGGATTCCTGCTGATGACGAGGTCCCACCTATTCCCCCTCAGATCACTAATACCCGTCACATTGATACCTCCTTTTCATTTCCTCGGTTTACACCTCCAGCGCGACCTGGAGAGGGTTCTTCAGCTCACCCTTTTTGACATGTACCAGTATCTATCCCTGCTATACCACCGTCTGCTACTTTTCCCCCTGTTTCTCCATTTCATGTGGCACCTTTTGATATCCACCAGTGAACCGTTTCTCTGGGCGTCACCTTCTGCCATGCCACCGACTGACCCCTACCATTCTTTCCACATGGGGTATACTATTGAGGACGTTCTGATGTCTTTTGTCGCCCAGCACGAGGCACACACACAGCGCATTCAGGAGCTTGAGAGAGCCCAGCCGCCGCCGTGTCAGTGCCAGGGTTAGACCCACTCTCCTTTGCAGCCCTCTCGACCTGTACCACCAGACTATGCTGCACGCCTTTTTGCCCTGGAGCAGCAGGTTGCTTCATTCTTGCGTACCCAGAGAGCCATGGAGGAGGACTGGCTCCATTTGCGTCGCTTGTTTTACACTCACTTTCCCCCTCCTCCACCGCCATCCGTGTAGAGCTCTTCAGTACCGTATGGGTAGACATTGGTGAGAAGACGGCGAATGCTTTTGACTGCACAGCATTTTTGGAGACTACCCTATGATTCTGACTTTTGTTGACATGTATTTGATGTATTGACACAGATTTGATATAGTTTTTGGACTAGGGTGATGTAGCCCTTAGTCGACTGATGATGTATGACGCTGTGATGTACTTGTACGCTTATTATGTGGTCTCGATATATGGCAATCGCAGTATTCTCATCATACTTGATGCTTGATTTGATTATTTATATTCTATGACATGGGATGTTGTGTGATTGATATGATTATAACATGAGATGTTATGTACTATTACTATCATTATATACGTACGCTACATTATGACCTGACTTACGTATTATAACACGGGATCTTTACTATGGCCTGACCAACGTAAACCATCTTTTAGAAGATGCCGCCGAGACGTGAGACACACATGCCTACCAATGAGGCAGAACTCCAGCAAATTATCGCTGCTGCCATTGCACAATACGCCGCCTCTCAAGGAGGGACTAGTGGAAGCAACTCTGGCAACACTGGCAACAACAATAATCCACCTCATGGTAATACTAAGATATTTAGACATACCATGACCTAATTGGATATCTATAGCAAAGATGCTAATACCGTTCACATGTTGCAATGTATGTGCAGGGTGCACCTACAAGCAGTTTCTAGACTGCAAACCGGTCAACTTTGATGGCACAGGAGGTGCTGTCGCCTTTGTTCGTTGGGCCGAGAAAACTGAATATGTTTTTCGCATGAGCAAATGCGCACTAGATCAGCAAGTCACCTATATCTCAGGGCTATTCTTGGATGGAGCCCTCTCTTGGTGGAATTTGCAAGTACAGACACTTGGTGAAGCTGCTGCCTACGCGCTAACCTGGACCGAACTGAAGGAACTTATGCGTAAAAAGTACTGCTCTCGCGCGGAAATCCAAAGATTGGAAACCGAGTTCTGGCACTTGAAAATGGAAGGTCCAACGATCGCAGAATACGTTCAAAGATTCCATGACTTATCGCATGTGGTACCCTACATGGTCACTCCGGAGTTCAAGCGGATTGAACGTTTCATTTGGGGATTAGCTCCTCAAATCATAAGCATGGTGACCTCATCCAAGCCTGCGACCATTACTGAAGCGATCGATTTGAGCGTGGCTCTCACAGAGGAGGCTATTCGCCTGAACAAGTTTGATGATGCTGAGCATAAGAAGAAAGAGACTCACGTCGAGTCGTCAGGAGGTAACAAACAGAAGTTCTCGAACTTCAAGCAGGGCGCCAGTGTGGCGGTTAAGAAAGGAGGATCAGGCACGCCAGCTCAGGTTACAGCTGGTAGTGGAAAGAAAGGAAAAGGATATCAGGGCACCCAGCCCAAGTGTAATACCTGTCAACGCCACCATACTGGCCATTATAGTGTGAAAGTATGCGAAGCATGTGGAAAGCCGGGCCACTTGAAGGATTCTTGTTGGGCTAGTGCTGGCCGGGGAGGCCAAGGAGGATTTGGGAATAGGAATAATAATCGTGGTGGTAATGGAAATCGCCCACAAGCAAACAATGGAGGAAACGGGAATCAAGGCAACAATGTGAATCAGGCTGGTAATGCGAACCAAAACACCAACCAAGCTGGAAATGGAGGTGGAAACGGGCAAAGACTTGGATGCTTTAACTGTGGTGATATTGGGCATTATAAGAGGAACTGCCCAGAGTTAAACCAAGCCCGTGGAAGAGTGTTCCAAATCGAAGCAAGGGAAGCGCGCCAGGACCCCAATGTCGTTACTGGTACGTTCCCTGTAAATCAACGTTATGCATCTGTTTTATTTGATACTGGTGCCGATTATAGCTTCGTGTCGTTAGAATTTAAGAATATGCTTGGTTTAGCCGCTAATTAGTTAGATATTCCCTACTCAATTGAATTGGCCAATGGGAAGTTAGTAGAAGCCAATGAAGTTATCAGAGGCTGTGTGATCGAATTGGGAGAACGTGAGTTTGCTTTGGATCTACTACCAGTCCAGCTGGGGAGCTTCGACGTGGTGGTAGGAATGGATTGGTTATCAGGCAACAAAGCTGAGATAGTTTGTCACGAAAAAGTCGTTCGTATCCCAACAGAAGATGGCGAAACAATTGTGGTTCACGGGGAGAAGCGTGATACGCCGTTAAGAATTATCAGCTGCCTGAAAGCGCGAAAGTGTTTGCAAAAGGGATGTGTTGCCTTCCTGGCACACATTGTGGATAAGAAGGCTGCTGAGCCGAAGATCGAAGACATCCCTGTCACGAGGGAATATCCAGAAGTCTTCCCAGAAGACTTACCTGGACTGCCACCTCAGAGACAAGTAGAGTTCCGCATTGACTTAGTTCCAGGCGCCGCGCCTGTGGCTAAGGCACCTTATAGACTTGCCCCGTCTGAAATGCAGGAACTATCGACACAACTTCAAGAGTTGTTAGACAAGGGTTTTATCCGACCAAGCTTCTCGCCTTGGGGAGCTCCGGTCCTGTTTGTCAAGAAGAAGGACGGTAGTTTTCGTATGTGCATTGACTACCGGGAGTTGAACAAGCTGACGATCAAGAATAGATATCCTCTGCCAAGGATTGATGATCTGTTTGACCAACTGCAAGGCTCAAGCTTTTATTCAAAGATCGATTTGCGATCCGGATACCATCAGTTGAGGATACAAGAGGAGAGTATCCCGAAGACAGCCTTCAGAACTCGTTATGGACACTACGAGTTCCTTATTATACCGTTTGGTTTGACAAACGCACCTGCAGTCTTTATGGACTTGATGAATAGAGTTTGCAAGCCGTACTTGGACAAGTTCGTGATTGTGTTTATCGACGACATCTTGATTTATTCAAGAACAAAGGCTGAGCACGAGCAGCATCTAAGAGCTATCTTGGAGCTGCTGAAGAAAGAACAGCTGTATGCCAAATTCTCCAAGTGCGAATTTTGGCTATGTGAAGTCCAATTCCTTGGGCACGTGGTAAATGGAAATGGAATCCATGTGGATCCAACCAAGATCGAAGCGATTGAGAATTGGGAAACGCCAAAGACGCCAACCGAGATTCGACAATTCTTGGGTTTGGCTGGCTACTATCGAAGGTTCATTGAGGATTTTTCAAAGATCGCTCAACCATTGACGCTCCTCACGCAGAAAGATAAGAAGTTTGATTGGGGAATCAAACAGGAAGAAGCGTTCCAGATACTGAAGGATAAGCTCTGCAATGCGCCAATCTTAGCACTACCGGAAGGTACGGATGATTTTGTGGTATACTATGACGCCTCACGCCAAGGATTGGGTTGCGTGTTGATGCAACGCCAAAAGGTTATTGCTTACGCATCACGCCAACTGAAAGTGCACGAAAAGAACTATACCACACATGATTTGGAGCTAGGCGCAGTGGTATTTGCATTAAAGATCTGGAGACACTACCTTTATGGTACGAAATGCACAATCTTTACAGATCACAAGAGCCTACAACACATATTCAACCAGAAGGAGCTGAATATGAGGCAAAGACGATGGGTTGAGTTGCTGAACGATTACGACTGCGAGATAAAGTATCATCCAGGGAAGGCGAATGTGGTCGCCGATGCCCTAAGTCGGAAGGAGAGGATCAAGCCCATAAGGGTTAGGGCTTTAGAAATGATTATCCGAACCGATCTTTCCTTGCGCATTCATGCCGCGCAGAAAGAAGCTCTCAAGGAAGGAAACCTTGGAGAAGAATATCTCCGTGGGATGGTGAAGCTACTGGTACCAAACGAGGAAGGAACGTTATGTTTTGAGAAAAGGATTTGGGTTCCTTTGTTTGGAGGTTTAAGGAAGGTTATTTTCGATGAAGCTCACAAGTCGCGGTACTCTATCCACCCTGGAGCGGATAAGATGTACCAGTATCTCAAAGATTACTATTGGTGGCCTAGGATGAAAGGCGATGTTGCTGTTTATGTGAGCAAATGTTTAACATGCGCTAAGGTTAAAGCCGAATACCAGAAGCCTTCAGGACTTCTGCAACAACCAGAGATTCCCAAATGGAAATGGGAACAAATCTCAATGGATTTTGTTACAAAGTTGCCAAGAACGCCAAGAGGTCATGACACTATCTGGGTGATAGTTGACCGCCTAACGAAGTCAGCACACTTCTTACCTATCAGAGAGAAGGATAATACGAGCAAGTTGGCCGAAATATACATGAGAGAGATCGTCGCACGTCATGGAGTGCCTCTCTCGATCATCTCTGATAGAGACGGAAGGTTTGTGTCAAGGATATGGCAATCCTTCCAAGAGGCTTTTGGCTCACAATTAAATCTGAGCACTGCGTTTCATCCGCAAACTGACGGTCAAAGCGAGCGAACGATACAGACTTTGGAAGACATGCTGAGAGTGTGTGTTATGGCTTTGGGTGGTAGCTGGGATAAGCATTTGCCTTTGGTCGAATTTTCATACAACAACAGCTACCACACCAGTATTGGTGTCGCACCATTTGAAGCCCTTTACGGACGCAAGTGCCGATCACCCCTATGCTGGGCTGACGCAGGTGATAGGCAGCTTGCTGGTCCCGAAATCGTCCAAGAGATGACGGACAAGATTGCGCAGATTCTAAAACACATCGAAGCAGCTCGCCACAGACAGAAAGCCTATGCGGATCCAAACCGGAAACACTTGGAATTCCAAGTTGGAGAAATGGTTTTATTGAAGGTTTCACCCTGGAAAGGGGTGGCACGCTTCGGAAAGCGTGGGAAGTTAAATCCGCGCTACATTGGTCCTTTCAGAATTTTGGAAAGAATAGGACTAGTAGCATACAAGTTGGATTTACCTGCTGAACTGAATGGTGTTCACGATACATTCCATGTATCCAACCTGAAGAAAAGTCCAACTCAAGATAACATTGCCATTCCCATCGACGAGATTCATGTTGACGACACGCTCCATTTCGTTGAAGAACCGGTTGAGGTTACGGATTGGAAAGTAAACAAGACCGGCCGGAGCAGTGTCAAGCTCGTCAAAGTTCGTTGGAATGCCAGGCATGGTCCTGAATACACCTGGGAACGTGAGGACCGGATGAAAGAGAAATACCCCCACTTATTTCCTAAGAACCCTGCATCTTCAAGCAGAACTTAAAATTTCGGGACGAAATTTTTCTAACGGGGGGAGAATGTGACAACCCGCACTAAACCAGGTATCCGTACGACTTAATTAATAATTAATTACTGCTTAATTACTGTGCTTGCTTGAACTTGTGAATAAACTGCTACTTGAATACTGATACAGGTACTCACTTGCATCATACTTTACTTACCGTCACTACATTATTTACATGCTGAACCTTAGTGACAAACATGATGCACAAAAAGCACAGTAGCACTATAAACGGATAACCTATAGAACCTGCTGATAAAGCCAGCATCAGGCAGACACTGCCTCTAAGGCCCGTAGGAGCCAGAAATATTTTACTACACTAGTGGTGAGTGTAGGGATACAAGGGTTGTAGAACTGCGTCTCTAGGAATAAGTTACAATGACTGGATGTGCCTAAAACGTACTTTAAGTACAAAAATTCAGCACTTTACTTAATAATTCAGCTTTTAGCTAACTAATAAAGTGCCAAAACATGAGAAAAATATTACTAGACACTTTCCAAAGTGTCAGAAATAAGTTGTGTCACTAAAAAGGGTATTAACGACACTTTAAAGCTTGTTTAAGCACATTAACGGATTACTATCCCACCAAACAACCGGACTATACCCGGAACATGAAAATATTGTCATTTTCATTGTTTATCTTTTTCTGAGCCAGTTAGGGTCCCTGAACACCCTAACACCCGTCATAACACACTACACACTAGTAACCGGGTTAAACACTTAACTTAACTAACTAATACTTAGTGTCTAGTTGAAATCGAACCAAGGACCCCCCCTCTAACCGAATTCGGTCCCCTTGGGGGACACCCTTGTACTTTTGTTGATTAGTTTAATTACTTGTGCTTAATATCTAGGAAGCATAGTGACCATTGAGTAATAATCTTGTGAGTTGTCTATAAGATCAAGGTTTAACACACTTAACATTTACACTTCACAAATCAACAACACCACACTCTCTCCTCTCTACATAGCTCTCGGCCGAACACCCCCTTGAACATACATCCATCTTTCGATTTTTATCTTCACATTTCAAGCATCTACAAGTGTTAAGGATCACATATAAGGAGGCTTGGTGCATTCGGAAGGCGAAGGACCTCACTACATTGCTTTTATCCACCCGATTTGCGCTTAGATTCTTCCCTAGCCTCGAGCTAGTGGTATGTTACTTAAATCACCTACTCGAACTATTTTGAAGTGGTTAATATGACTTGTAACGGTTAAAACTCGTTAACATACAAGATGACACACAAAAGTCTACTAAAAATGCTATAAATGGTGGTTAAAAGCTCATATGTTGTGTAAAACTTGTAGTATTTGAATTGTGTAGTTATTTGGACCCGATCTATGTTGTGGTAGCTCGGATCGTCATTTAACCCGGGTTGGTCACGATCTTGGATCATGACACAAGGTTGTTTTGGAAGTAACAAGGGTTAAAGGATGAACTCTACCACACATAAATCATGAACTTGTGTAAAAACGATTTCGTTTGTGAAATAGTGTTTAAAACTAGTAGATCTACGGATCTACAAGTGGTATTTTCAAAGGACCAAGTGTCAAGAGAAAACATGCTTTTAAAGACGGATCTTACACTAACACGAATGGTTTTTAGAACACACAAGTGTGTAACCACTTGTGTAACACAAAATTTCGACAAAATAACTATTTTTGGAAAAGATGACGAGAAGTTGTAAAGATGGAATTTCTTTAAAAACGAGGTTTTTACAAAATCGGATTGGTGATCTCAATTCCCTTATTTGCTACATACCAAGACTATTTTTATACTCACAAAGGTTTATTTACTCACTTACACATGAACTCGCTCAACATTATTGTTGATTTTTCAACTTACATGTATTTCAGGAAATTAAAGGATCTGGCGCGGTATGGCACGTTTTCCCGCTGCACTAGTTTCGAGGTCATCCGGGTTTGGGGAATGTGACTCTTTCCTGGACAAGTCACAGTCCTTAAACTGTTTTTATGTCATGTTGATGTTTGTGTTTGTGTTTGTTAAACAATGTCGTTAGGATATGTTTCCGTTGAGACAATGTTGTTGAATTTGGTTTTTAAAACTTAATTAAATGGATGATCTTGCATGGTTTTATTTCATATAGCTTTGTTATGGTTAAGCTATGGTATTAAGAAGTCACACCAAATTAACCACGCTTCCGCAAAGCCAGGGTGTGACACAATCAAAGTGGCATATACTTTGAAAGATTCAGACAAATTATATTCTAATGAAGAATTTCCAATAAGAAGTGTCAAAACTGAAATGATCAAACAGGTTTTCAAATTGACAGAAATTAATATTTCTGAAATAAAAGATTTAAATCTTATTGAAAAACCTAAAAAATACACTTCAAGAGTTCAACAGAGATTGAACAAGAAAAAGGGTTACAATTATGGTTCTAGTTATCGAAAGAAACCAAACTACAACGGTAATTTCAAAAAGCAAGGTCTTGGTTTTAATTCTTCAGAAAATTATAAAAATGAGAAAAATTATAAACCAAAAACAAAATTTGTTGCAGGTGGAAGCTCAGAGGATGAATAGAAGAAACCTTTCTGGAAACAGTCAAATCAAGAGTTTCTTGCTCAAGTAAAAAAGAATGTGAAGAAGTTTGCTCAAAGAGTTGACAGAAGGACTTGCTTTAAATGCCAAAAAGTTGGACATATTGCTTGGAACTGCCAAGAGTCTACTTATTCAAAACAGGGAGTTTCTTCTAACTCTGAAATGAGAAGAAAATGTGTTGAAAAATCAACGGTGGAAGTTGGTGAAACTTCAAAACGGTTTTACAAAAGGCAAGTCGATTTGAGTAAACAAAGATGGGTTGTAAAATCTGATAGTAATTCTGACAATGAATCTGATTCCATAAAATCAGAGGAGTCATATGTTGAGAAAAAGGTTGTTAATTCCATTCCTGAGGTGAATGAGGAAAACTTTCCGCAATTAACAAAAGATAATCTGAAATCAAAAGGTAGGGTTGAGATTTCAGGTCAATTCTTTGCTGATAACAAAGAATTTGATGCCGAAAAGGCATTTAATAGCAAAGTGAAACATATTTTTGGGAAGATGGTTGATGGGAAGGTTAAAAGTGCAAAAGATTTTTATAAATCAAAATGTTGGTGGGATAGATGTGTCCCAGAATCTCCCAAGGCTGGTCAGGCTTGGGGGAAAGTTTTTCCAAACTAAAAATCCTGACTTGCCGGAGCTTTCAGGTTGGTAAGAGTGGAGCAGGAATCAGCATCTTTCTTAACAAATGATCTTACAGGTGATATCATTTATATTGTTATTTTCTTCTACAAGTGGTTGATGAGTGAGCCTGATAGTGGTTGTTGAAGGTTTTCATTGACAAGTGGTTAATCAAGGTCATTAAGTTGAACTTGATTGGACCATACTTACAAGTGGTATTTTGGAGAACAATATGATGAACCCCTAACCTACAAATGGTTTATTAAAATCAACAAAACTTATTTTCCGGAAAAACCATTTGGTTAAAACAAACTTAAGTGTTTTGAAATCAGTGGGAAAATAGTTTGTTGAAAGGGGGAGTTCTGATTGTTTATGCCAAGTGGATGGCGAATTGAAGCAATTCACAACAGTTGTCGTTTTTCTTGTATAGTTTGTTTTCAAATTTCCTAAAATGTGTTTGCATTTTAGGGGGAGTAAAAATTTTAGAAAATCCAAAAACATTTGAAATTTTGAAAAAAAACAAAAACATGATAAAATCAAAAATGAGTTTGTTGTTTAAAAGAGGAAATGATAGTACATCAGTGGACGATCACGGCATGCTAAAGAAATGGAATGTTAAAAAGTGATAAACGGTCTCACTGATGATATGCCAGTAGGTTTTTGCACATCTAGTAGATTGTGACAAGATATAAACCTAAATTCAAACTTGCTTAATTCGTGGGTAACATCTCTCGGATATATGGGTAACCCCCGAAATCTTGTTTGAAGGACCCCTCTTTCTGAGATACTAGGTCTTTATGCTTAGTGATATCTGGGATATTATCCCGGGACTTCTGATAATGCGGAAGCAATGGCCTAGTCCCCGGAGAATACTTTATGCTTGCTTGAAATATAGCGCCGCCCTCAGCATAAAATGATGAGACAATAAAATTGCTAATCAATGTTGTTGTAAAAAAGATCCTCTAAAGGGGACCCACCAAAAGTCGAGTCGTCATCTCTCTGCTGAACGGAAGTTTTGACCTGAGCTCTCACGGTTTCGCAATTTAACCCCTTACAGATATCATCTAGGTATACTCACCTGTAAGACTGAATATTGGGATCTGGATACGGGAGTATATTCTGAGGTGGGACACGCGAATAAGTTTAAGTGCTTAAGACATTAATCTCGTATCTCGAAACAGTTGAACTTTGTGTGAAAATTTAAGTGGATCAGTATACTGACAATCTAACTGAATCGTTTAGAACTTAAAATGTTTAAGCTTAACGGTGTTGATGATTTGTCTCAAAAACTGATATGATCCTCTTACACAAACTCACAAAAATATTGTCTGTAAATATTTCTTTACTGCATTTCTTTTCATTCTAAAAATCCAAAAAGATTTTTGACGACTGATGTTGAAAAGCTGATTTTCAAAATTCTGAGTGCTAAACATGACGAACAGGTTTGGGAAAGTGTGTTTGAAGATGTGTGAAATGAAAATGATATATATTCAAGTGGTTCATCAGAAATTGACATGATAAATCTTTCTGTTCAGATTGTATCTTCAAGTGGTTCGCAAGGTTTCTAAATTTTTATATATATTATCTTTAATGAAACTTATATTTTGGGTAGAGGTTATGCAGGAATGAAGTTTGGAAAGAGCCAGGTTCCAATACCTGAGGATTTTCCGCAAAAGTCAGACTACGATCCAAGTACAAATTGAGGGGGAGTCTGAAAGACGAAGAGCTAGATCAAGATTCTGGAAGGAAGCCCAAAGACTGATAAAGACTGAAGATGTGAAGACTCGACACTTTACAACTCGTCAACATCTGAGGGGGAGTCTGTTAGTGCATACATCTGTCGACTTCGTCTTGTATCGAGTCTTGTTCTAGATATGTTAGATCAGGGCACGTTGTTCGAGAAAATAGATGAAAATAGGATGTGTTTATGGGTATTTCGCTTGAAGGAATCCATTTCGCTTGAAATGACATTTTTCAGTTTCAAGCGAACTCAACATATAGTATTTCGCTTGAACTGATTCTGGACACCCTCAAGCGAAACCCCTTCCCTATAAATAGTCTTCAAGCGAATTCATTTGTAACGCTCGTCATTCCGGTACCGAACTGCTGCCGAAGCATCGTTTGATCTGTAAACTGGTTTTAATCAATATACAAGACGATTATTAGTGAAACAAGCTGTTTTTCACATCCGTTTCTTAGTTTCCGCCTCTGAAACGGATTAGAGCTCTTTTGATTGACTCGTTTGGGTCACAATTCGATCCTACACCTCTTCAATCTATTCGCCAACACCTTTGAAACAACCTTACTAATACACCCAATTAGATTAATTAGTCTAAAATCCCCGAGCACAGATAGATCACTCACCTTCGGAACCAAAGTGATAAAAGAAGACCCAACCCCCCTACTAAACCTACCCGTATGATGGAACTGATGCAAAATCTCCATAAAATTATGCTCGAAAAGATCCCAAAACATCTTAATGAAACATAAATTAAAACCGTCCGGGCCAGGAGCTTTATCTGCACCACAATCAAACACCGCCTCTTTAACTTCTTGAACTGAGAATTCCAACAATAAACCATCGGCATCATTCTGCGAAACCTTCTTCAACCCATAGCACACTAACTTAGGTCGACTCTTCATACTTTCTTTGAACTTATCTCTGAAAAATCAAAGCACCTCACGTTTAACAATCTCAGGCTTAGATTCCCAAACACCATTTACCATCAATCCCGGAAAATAATTAGTTGCCTTTCTTTTATTAATACACCCATGGAAAAACTTAGAGTTATCATCACCGAACGATGCCCAATTACTACGTGACTTTTGTTGCAAGTCACGTTGATTAAACATATCCAACTCACGTAACCGTCTTTTTAACTCCTCAAATGTCCAACCCTCATCTTCAGTAAAATCCCTCCCTTCTAAAACCTCATCTAAACGAGAAAGCTCCTGTTCCAACAAACGCTTTTCCTCTTTTTCCTTTAACCTGCAATCTATCGACCAAGCCGAAATCTTTGACCGAAGCAATATGAACTTCTTCATTAATCTAGCGTCTGGGTCACCTGTGAACTCGCCCTCAGTGCACACCTTTCTAACCACCTCCCCGAACTCCTGACGACCTATCCAAGAATTATAAAACCTAAATGGTTTAGGTCCAAAATTCCTAGACACCGTCTTTAATAATAAAGGGCTATGATCCGACTCATTTCTATCAAGAGCAAGATACTCGGCACTCGGTCATTCCATAAAAAAATCCAATTCACAAAGATTCTATCGATACGACTCATCTTGTTCCCAGCCACAAAAGTAAAACGCCTACCTTTTAAAGAGTATTCGTGCAAATTCGTATCATCAATAAAATCATTGAACTCGTTGGCATCCGATTGGTTAAAAATAGAATTCCTCTAATCATTTTCGATCCGAACTGAGTTGAAATCCCCTCTACAACCCACATACCTTCACTATCACTAACTAAACCCCCGATTTCCACCCACAACATGCACTTATCCACTAGATTGTGAGGAGCATAAACGTTGATTAAATGGGTCGAAATCCAACTACCTTTTATCTCACCCGAAATACACAAACTGTTCGAGGACTTAAACACCGAACCCATTCGAAACATCCTTGGATCCCAGATAGTTAAAAGACCACCTGATCTACCCGAAGATGGCACCCACTCAAAACCATAATCATCGAACCCCCAAAATCTACCTATCTCCACCGAGTCTAGCAACGCAAACTGAGTTTCCTGGATCATAATACAACTGACTTCGTGCTTCGCCCTTAAACCACGGACCCAATCCGCTTTACTAGAAATCCCCGAACCCCGGATATTCAAAGATAGTAAATTCATATTTCACCTTCTTGAAAACCTTCGTTTCTCAAGACGTCATGAACCTTTGGAACAAACTCACTCAACTCCTCCACACCTAAAGCACGAGCCAAATCCACCGTCTCCATTGTTTCAACATCAATCGGTCCTCTAGATTTCCGAACAAATGCATTTCGCTCAACTTGAATTGCAACCTGAGCAGCGACATTGTCTTCGAACCCCGTACCATCCTCCACTGTGTTGTTTAAATACAGAGTAACAAAAGATTCATTTCCATCCCTCTCCTCACAAGAATTATAATTCACATTAGTAGACATAATACCAATGAGTTTATCTAACCCGAACATGTCGTTGTCATCCCTTAACCGTTTCTTAGGCCGATCATTTGAACCACTTCCTTCGGTCCTTTGATTACGCAAAGACTTCCTACGAAACTTCTTACGACTCTCCGACACAACCTTCCTCACGCCCGAACTCCCATTCACCGAAAACTCACCATAATTCTCTTTACACGGCCTGACAACTTGTACTTCAATCGGAATTGTATCTTCCCTAAGTTCCTCCCGTATCTCACCCGCTTCAACCTCGTCCTCCTGCCTATGATCATCCAGGTCTACAATAACATCATTAGAAACTTCCACCCTTTCATCCACCTTCTCCAAAATAGAATCATCATCGTAATCTTCAACACAATCCGGTACCCACTCACCCACATCTTCGTCAATCCACACGTTAAAAATATGGCCCCTCCAATTAATATCCATTTTATCTTTAATTCTACCATGGTACTTACAAAGCACCCCAACGTAAGCATACGAAAAATTGTTGTCTTCAACAACCATGTTAGGAAGTCTCACCACCGTGCCAAACCTACTACCAACCACATGAAACACCTCATTCAGAGCGAGCTGAACTGGAACTCCATGTACTTGTAACCATGCTATTCTATCCTCCACCCCATTAATATTGCCATCTCATCCACAAAGATCTATTAACCACATCGACCACATACTCTTGTCATCATAGAATTTCAAAACCTCCTCCACATCATTAAACACCAACATAACAGAAAATCCCCCAACATATTTTATACCTACATTACCCCATCCCTTGTTCCTTAACAGCTTCTTTAATGAGGAAAGAATATCAAAATCTAATACTTTACCCACAAGAGCTACTCCATTCCATTGAGAAAAACCTTCGACAACATCATCCACCTTAATAACATCGACTTTATTTCTATTAAGAACCGAATCAAGGAATGAACGACCTCCACTCACATCCGCTGTTTTGTTACGCACATCTTCTCCATGCACGACCGACCCATAACATTCACCAGCTTTAACACCCTGATTATTCATCTTAACCTTCCCTTTGTTATCATCCTTTGCCCGTTTTATTGTGTTCCCATCCAACAAATCTAGCAGCCACCACGAACAACTTATATGACCCAACCCAGACATCTGCCATGGATTCTTCTAATTTTTTCACGTCCAAAACATCTGAAAATGGTACAAAAGCAAACCGTTTCCCCCATCGGTCCAACTTCCTCGCAATATACGAACCCTCATACTTTCCGAATGAATTAAAAACCTCCTTAAGGTCCAATGATGAACACTTCGGAGGGATATTAGCCACAAAGAATTTCGTTATTACCTTGTTGTTACCCGCACCTTGTCTAGAATCCCTGTTGCCTTTTCGTGTCGGAATATCTTGCCAGTCGTTTGTCGACGGCCGCCGAGTATCGCCCGACATAGTCACACTAGGGTTTTTTGCCAACAATATGGCTATTGCAAAATCAAAGGGGATATGCGATCATAGTGTGTTTCCATTAGGTATCAAATAATAGTAGAGGGGTCACTTGTAAATCGTAATAGTAGTAATGTATGAGGGTTTCACTTGCACACTTGTATTAGTTTAATCTATGTACCTAGTAATCATTTGACGGAATGAGAAAGCTAGATAACAATTTTGAGATTACTTTCCTTTTTCACTGGATTTTTCTTCTTTTTCTATCTTTAGCTCAATATCTTGATTACCAATTTGTATTGTACCAATTAGTGTTTTAAGAACCGTTAGGCGCTAGAAAGCCAGTGGAGAACCAACTAGCTATTAATCAGGATTAATATGGATTAATCGGATTAGAATTTTTAATGTAATATTCAGTTTTATCTCTATATACACACCTTTTTATATGTAATTTTTCTACGTAGACATGTTCTAATATCTTTGACTCATATTTTGAAGTAAAATTAATTTCCAAAATTCACAGGTTTTGGTCGGACTCTGGCCGGTATTTACAGGTTTTGGCGGGAAGCGCTAGACCGCCACCGATTTTAGTCAAATTAGGACCGGATTTGACCATTGTTGACCGCCTAGCGATTAATTGGCCGAATAGATGAAAATTACTCTGAGAACCCGTGACTAGCGATTAATCAACGACTAATCGGAGGCTAGGCGGGACTTTTACAACCATTGTATCGGTTTCATATTTCCTTTTATAATATTTGTTCCCATGTAAATTAAAACTAGATTGTTAGTTTTTTGGCTTCTTCCGTATGCTTTTCAACTTGTAAGGTTGAAGTGATATGGTCCTGGACCCCCGTAGGTCCGGCAAAACCCATATCCAACCCGATAAACAATTAACTAGACTTGTTAAGTCATCGGCAGGCGCCACCCGTGTCACACCCTGATTTCCCGGTGGGCCCGGACTTGGGATTTATGTGTGACGATTGATATAAATATTCACATTTAACATAGCGAACGTCTTGGGAGTATAAAATAATTATTAAAAAGTACAAATGTCCAAAACTTCAAAATAATATACAGACCGAAAGTGTACTAATAGATCCACAAGCGGATCAAAATAACAAAATGATTACATAAGATTACTAGGCTTTTTGTGTCATACCCCAAAAACGTCGCATCGGAAATACAAACTTGGCGGTGACGGAGGTTGGTACCCATAAATGTCTTAGTGGTCGATTGTCACACCCCAACCGATGGCGGAAACATCGAAGTGAGACGAAGTAGATTGCTCATTACTCATAACACTAAATTGTGACAAGTATTTAATAATAAATTTCATTTCATTGCTAAAAGAATCAATTACATTGTTTGAAATCGAATACAACAAGTTGAAACAAAATGAATTACATTACAACAAGTATTTAAAGTTTAAAATGCGTTTCTAGGCATCCTACTAAGTTCCGTGCATCATCATCATCATCATAATCCTGCAACATGTTTTAAAGTATAGTTCAATACAAAAGTATTGGCGGGTATACAAATTTTGAGTACTAACATAATATAATAAAAGTTTGTCTCAAATCCAACATGGCAATTTATAAATAAAGTTGAAGCTAGCATGCATAACTATAGGCCAAACCCGAATGTCCACGAGAATAATGTGCATCCCTCGTCACCGAAGTGAATGAGACCATAAAGTATAATAACTTAACAATATCCCGACGAGCGGTGTGCTACTCCTATAGCGCTATAATTGTTAAGGTGGGCTAGCTGAGTTAATGACAAATAGAGTGCATGAAAGTATTCTAGCATAAACAACCTAAGTGTAACAAATATCATGTTTAGCAGATTGAGTGATTGAATATGTTTGATTGTGTGTATTGTGAATTTTGATAGTTGAAACATGTTAGACCCAAAAGTGCGTTAATGCGTAAAAAGGGTTAAGTATACTCACGGTTTGCGAAGAAATTTCCACTTAGTGAGTTTGACGAGTCTTGAGTTGTTGGAACACCGAAGTTACCAATTTTAGTTCTTGAAATTTTTGCCTAAAGTTGAAAATCTTAGAGATTTGAGAGAGTTTGGAAGTAATTTGGAGGTGGTGCAAGTGTTTGGAAGGTGTTAAAGTTGGTATTTATAAGAGGGTTAAGTGGTTGGGGTTTAAATGAAGGTGGTTGGGGTTTAAATGAAAGTGGTTGGGAGTTAGGGGGTATTAAATGAGTTGGTTGGAGGTTAGAAGGTGGGTTTGAGGTATTAAATGAGTTGGTTGGAGGTTAGGACATTAAAGAAAGTGGTTGGGGAGATGAAAATTTTTATTTTTAGTCCTTGCACGTGTATTGTTAGTTATTTTATGCTATAAATTTGCATTTTAACCCGTTTTTAGGTATTCAAAGTGTAATAAATTATAATATGAGTGTATGCAAGTATAGTTTGAGTGTCGTGAATGTATGTATGAGTATTAGTACGTATAACAAGTGTCGGTTTACATGTAAACACGTATTTAAACGATCGATTGAACGAATAACTAGTATGTATAAAACATGAATTTTGTTACGATCAAGGTCTCGAATTACGAAACTGGAAGTAGAGTATGAATATGATACGAGTACAAGTTTCCAAAAATAGAAACTCAGTAATCTTTCTAAATAAGGAAAGTTCCAAAAAGCGAGGCGTTACAGTCTCTGTGACAACCGGTAATTTACGCCCTTAATTTACGTGATTAACAGGCAATTTACACGACATTAAATAGTGTTTACGATGCAAATTAACTTAATTAGGCCTTTGGAGTGCCTAGGAACGCTTATCCGACTCTACAGTACGCGTATGAAGATTCGCGTGGAATCTGCGAAACATCAAATGACAACGGACTGATACCGTACGAAATACTGACGACACCGACAAATATGGATGTTACAGGAATATTTTTATGGAGTTTTGGTTGCGATATCGGGTCTCGTTGGACTTACGGGCCACTTACACATAAGATGGGCTTGTGGGCCCTGGGCCCAAGCCCAAAACCCACAAGCCTAAACCGGCATATAATAGCGGTTTTCCTACAAAATATGTACAAGATCTTATAAAATCTCTAATAAGATCTTTACATAATCTACTAGATTTGAAAATCTATACAAAATCTTTTAAAAATCTTAAACAGATCTTGTAGAGATCTCATCAATATCCCTATAAAACACCCAAAACAAATCTAAGCATACAACACATACAAACATCCCCTCTGCCTTCACTTTCTTAAAGAAAACCCTAAGTATCTTTCTTTTACACACAAGAAACACAGACATTAAGGGGCTGTTTGGTAGCATCTGAATGACATTAAGAGGCTACCTCTTAATGAAATCATTTATGAGTTTAACAAAGATAATGTAGAAGAATGTGACATGTGATGGTTTACCATTCAGATGTTACCTCTTATCCAGTCAGACATAAGGTTACCTCTTATTCATTCAGACATAAGGGCCACAAATGATTTCATTAAGAGGCAGCCTCTGAATGGATTAAGAGGCTACCAAACAGGGCCTAAGTCTGTCACCCTTCTCCTCCCTTCTCGATCTTTCTACATTTGCAAACCTCACACTCTCTCTTTCTCTCTCGACATGAACATCAGACAACACACCCCCCACTCCCCTCTTCTGCTTCCGACAAACCACAGGGAGGAGCCGGCTGTGTTATCCAGCGAGAGACCCCCCCTTTCGATTAATAGAACGGATCACCACCACCACCACCACCGTGAGGTGGTGGTGCGGCGGCGACAGAACAGAGATGTGGAGAGGGAGAAAGGAGAGAGAGAGACGAGACAGTTAGAGAGAGAGACCGAGAGAGAGAGAAAGAGGTGACGGAGCGACGGAGGTGCCGGCGGTGGCAGTGGTGTGCGGCGGTTCTAACAATAGAGAAAGAAAGAGAGCCGATGGTGATGATGAGCGGCGGTTGCGCCTCGGACCGGTGGTCCTTGACTTTTCCCGGCGGTCTGTGCTTCGGACCGGTGATGTGAAGATGATGGTGGTTATTCGCGACTCCGGTAAGTGGCTCGGTCTTGTTGATTCAGTTTCGGATTCATGTTAGTCGGTTCAGGTTTTGTTTTTGGTTCAAGCCTCTTGGTTCAACAGGTTCTAATTTCAGCTTCGGGTGTCTCGGTGCGGTTCAGTCAACAAGCATCGGGTTCGAGTTGTGGGTCTCGGCTCAGATCAGGTTCGGTTCGGGCGGATTAGTCAACTTCAGAAACGGTTCGGGTTGACTCGGTCAACTTAACGCGTTGACTCGGTCAACTCAGCTAGTCAAAACAGGTCAATTGGTCAAGTGCGGTCAACAGCTTCAGTCAGACCCGGTTAACTCATTGATCAACTCAGTCAGACCCGGTCAACTAAGCGAGTCAACTCAGTTGACCCGGCCAACTCAGTTGACCCGGCCAACTCAGTGAAACTGTTCGATGTTTCGACACGAGAAGATGGTAAAGATTTTACGCCGCAATTCATTTCGATATTCTTATACTTTTATTTCGCGTGAAAAACGAGCTCGAACCAATCGACTAGAATATAGTTAAATTTTGACATATTTGGCGAAAGTTATATAGTTTGATTGATTAATTGTTGAATTAATATTGATCATTGTTTGAATTTCGAGGAATAACGACAACTTGGTTGTCCGGGGCGTCCAAAAACAGAAGAAACTCTGCCCGTTTTTCGAGAAAACCCGTAAAAAGTAAAGCATGTTTTATTGAAAAACGACTTTTACATAAATGTGTATACCACTTTCGACGACGCTTTATCACATACGAAAACGACAATTCTTTTATAAAATAAATATATTTTATATATTTATTTCAAGCGTCAAACAACTCGTATTCGTTTTACAAAATAAATATAGTTTACATATTTATTTCGAATACCATACAACTCGAATTCTTTTATAAAATAAATATATTTTATATATTTATTTCAAGCGCCAAGCAACTCATATTATTTCAAGAAATAAATATAACTATCGTATTTATTTCAAACGACATCAACACGAAAACGCTATTAAATAAATATAAGTTGTTATATTTATTTCAAAACGCCTAAACGACACATAGTTTAGTTACCGTCGTTCATTTACCGTCATAACTTACAGACGAATCATTCAATTAGCGATACGGTAAAGCTTGATGACACATAGTTAATTACTGCGTTTATTGGAAACTTATAAGATATTCCGTGTTAGGAATATTGTAGAATGCACGCTACCGAGTCAAGTCTTGGAAACGACATCACAAAGTCGTATATAGCTAGCTTTGCACAGGAATATTCAGGTGAGTTCATAACCCCACCTTTTATAGTTTTACATTTTTATAAATGTTTTCGGGGTGGAAAGACATGCACTTTTTGCAAAGCAAAAATTACATATTTCTAAATCATTTTACAAGCAAGTTTTAAATTACACAAATGGTTTACGAAAAGCTTATGTTTTATACCGGTTTTTCAAACAAGCGTATTTTTTTTGAAATATGCATACACACGAGTTCTAGTTTTCTTAACTACGGGAAAATAGAAGATACAAATGTTACAATATTTATAAATAGTATGATAAAAATATAAGAAGCACACTTGGTGAGGACGAGTACCAAGTGTGATGAGATATAAGAATACAAGAAGCGCACTTGGTGAGGACGAGTACCAAGTATGATGTGTTATGAGAAATGATACGAGAAATCGTCTCACGAATAGGGTACATAAGCACCATTAATCAACAATATACCTAGATCGCAGAACAAAAGGTTAGATCTAACGGGTGCCGGGCAGCCACACTCTCGGTGAGGGCGAGTATCGAGTAGTGCTTTTGTGTCTCAGAATATGCCAACTAGAAAAATGCCTAAGGTTTGGTGACTTCCTATGTCGTGTCACATGTTAATGGCCTTGCAACCCATTAACAATCCTGATACTTACAGGAATACTTTAATTACATAAGATTCATACCATACTAAAACTTGAATTAAACTTGAGTACGTGGGGTACACAAGTAAACTTGAATTAAACTTGAGTACGTGGGGTACACAAGTAAACTTGAATTATACATGAGTACGTGGTGTACACATGAAAACTTGATTTATATATGAAAACTCGATTTATAGATGACACAAACTATGTTTTCATACAAAGTTTCTGTATAACATGACAAGAAAATGATTTTAAATTCGTTTTCTCAACAATACTTCAAAAACCGGTTATTCAAAAAGATTTATTTTAAATCTTTTACAAACAAACTATGAACTCGCTCAACTTTATGTTGACTTTTTCGCATGTTTCTTTCTCAGGTTGCATTTCAGAAATTATGGCACGGTTGGAATAGGAGAACCATGAAGAGTCGAGTACTTAGTGGGCGTTCATTTTCTAAAAGACTTAGCTTATTTGCTTCCGCTGTGCAATGAAGATACCAGTCCAGTCACGCCAGCTCTGATAATTTCGGGGTGTGACAGATTGGTTGTAACACCTTGAAAATTCGTGTTCAATGAAATAACGACACGTGTCATATAAGACAAAAAGAGCTATAAACCCGGATTTAATAAAGATGTTTTGGCAGGATTTAAAAGTGTCGTCATGTTAATTTTTACCTCTGAACGACCTCATTTATAAATCCCAAGACCCAATTATATATTATGAACTTCTAGTATACCTTCAATCCAGCATATTGTTGACAATAATTGAATTCGAAGTGCATGATAGGATCCTACGAAGAAAAAGCACGGTAAACCTTCTTTAACGTCACTTTCTTATGGATTCAAAGAAACATGGCAAAGTGGTAGGGTAAGTAACTGTTAAAGACCCATAATAGAGGCCCCAATACTGTTAAAACATGTCCCACATTCGATATAAGTGGTTGCCCTTTCGAAATCCTGAAAGAACAACAAATTTTGGCTGCTGATGAAGGCTTGCGCACCGCAAGCACAACCCTTACGGTGTGCAAGCAGTGCCCAACGACAGAAAATGCTCCTGTTTGCTGTTTAAACGCAAAAACTGATCTTTAAACGATTTTCCTCATCTTGCTTGACCTCTAAACAACCCCTAGAACACTAGGGACACTTGTGGGAATGTTATGGTCAGTGGTAGACTTAGATGTCAATACTTTGTGGAGTCTTGGTCACTATATAAAGCTCCTAAGTGCAAACACTTTGATCATTCATTCCTCAAACATCTTCTGATCAATTGTGGAGCACAAGAGCACCTTCCAGGCCTTCCTAATCGATCATTAGACACTTGTAAGTTTGCTTAACCTTCTTTAATTGAGTTTAGCTTAGTTATTTAGCTAAAAGTCAAACCGTCGTAATTACGATTTGACTTCGAGATTAATTAATAATGGCTCAGTCAAATCTCGAATTAAAAGTACCTTTAAGTAGGTAATTATGTGGGTAAACCCTTAAAAGGGTTCCCCCTGATTCCCACTCTAACTAGGTCAAATGTCGGGTCAAACTTGTAAATAAAAAGTCAACAGGATACTTAAATTCTAATTTATGCATGATTAGCAATGTAGAACACATACAACCTGTTTGATCATTAATATAACTTGGTAATTAGTGTAAGAACATGTCTAAACATGTTCAACCCGACAATTTCCTGTTTAGACCCGGTTCGGAACCGAAAGTCGCAAAGCTTTGACTTTTGCTTTGACTTCAGTTTTGGTATGATTTAGAAATACCTAAGAGCTTCATTTGGACCAGGTTACATGCTAGTATAACCCTCTGTGATTTTACACCATGGTTCATTAGTTAACCGATTAATACGCATGATTCCGTTAATTGCTCATATGTTGACCATTATGCCCTTTTCACCTTAAAATGTGATTTTTGAAAATGTAAAAGAGTAGAAACCTTAATTACGGATATATAAACTTGTACCCAAAGTTTGACATCAGTTTGAGGTGTAGATTAAGAGTTATGCTCGTTAGCGTAAAATGGAAGCTTTATGTTAATTAAACGACATAATTAGCGTATAGCCTATTTAAACATACTTTATAATATCAAAATCTTTACCCACTGATGTAATATATTATTTTGGGATTTTTGAAGATTTTTAATTGATTTTAGGCTGAGCATAACTTAGAGTCGTAGGCTTAATCCAGTAATTGTCGGTTTTGCCCTTACGGGCCATAAAATGAGTTTTACATATCTAATCGACTCCAAACCTTTTTCTACGGATCTTAAATGATAAATAAATTATTTTAAGCCTTCTGGAATAATAAAAATATCAGTTTTATGTATCAAACCCGGAAATGGCCTCTAATCGCCTTATTAAGCGTTTTTAACGCATAGTATGTACTAAAACTATTTTAAACATACAAGGGTTGATACCTACTAATATTTTGGGCAAATTATAATATTTTAACAGTAAGTAAAAGTTTTTTAACTCAGACTTCAGTTTTGAGCTTTACGGCTTATGTGAAATTACCAAAATGCCCCTACGGAGCATAGTTTGGTTATGATTGATAAATTTCACATATATACTTTACCCTACTGATATAACTTAGAAAATTGATTATCTTTTCTGATTACATCAGACCTGTAACTCAGGATACTACTCAAACTCTTTTATCACCTTATAAATGACCAAACTACCCCTACGGGGCATAGTTTGTGTTTAAATTCATTTCGGGCATAATAAATGATATCTTACTGATGTCACAACATATTTGGAGCATATTAACTTAGGAAACCTGTAAATGGCTCTCATTATTACCCGTTACGCTTATTACGCGTTCGGTTCGGTTTATGTAACTAGTTTACATAAATTAGCCGAAACGGGTCAAACCTTATCGGTTTTATCTCAAAATCCAGAATGTGTATAATATACTCATATTAAAAAAGTCTTCAAACTTGTTGGGTCCAAAACACATTCTATCCGGTCATCGCTTAATCGTGCGTACGAACCGTATCTTTGAAACTAACCGGTCTAAGCTTAAGCTTAACTAAAGACCCGTTAGGATTCTAATAGGTTATTATAAACCTTCGTTCCAGATAAGGAGTACCAGTAAAAGCTACTTGCGTTTGCTTATTGTGATTTATACTTTGCTCAGGTAAATACTTTTAACTTATTTTCCCTATACGGGCTTGGGTTACGGTATATAGAATACCGCTTGATCGGGCATCAAATCTTCCATCGTTGGGTGGTTAATTGAATAATTTGATCGGCTCATTTAAACAGTCTTGTTTACTTAAAGCCTTTGGGGGGTTAAGCGCGGATATCCTTGGCATCATTTTACGAAATGGCCACGACTTAAGCGCGGGGTGTAGGCGTACACCCGTCAGTGCACAAAAGAATAATGTGGTGTGTCTATTGATCTTTAACCCGGACACGATCCGGGCTACTGAACGCATAAGGAACATGTAATTCGTTCACAAGATTATATATTTAAATAATTCTCCCAAGTTATAAAATGTTTATGCCACGTGCATCCAAATCAATTTTTAATCATTTTCCAAAATGAGTCAGTTGATTGTATTTACCAGTGTAAACTGACGTATTTTCCCAAAAAGATTAAATGCAGGTACTAAGCGTAATTGGCTGGGATTTCTCCTTAGCATCAATAGAAGTCTCGCAAGCTTAAGATGCCTAAAGTCTGTTGAACTATTGTTTCCATTTTATTTTCGATCCGTCTGTGGATAAACAATCGACAGTTGTGATATTTGATATTACAATCTATTATTCGGTTGTATTATATCTTACATTTGCTTCCACTGTGCATATTAAATATCGTGTTGTTTGACTATTATGTTGCCAACCACGTCACGATACTCCCCACCGGGCCCACCGGTGACACGTGGAAATCGGGGTGTGACAGGTTGGTATCAGAGCCAACATTGAGTGAATTAAATACTAGCCTTTTGTGTTTAATCTCAATAACACAATTGCACATATCTAAACTTTCGAGTCTAGACAAATAACATAGGACAAATTCTACCTTGTTTGGTTTTTGTTTTGTCCTTTATTTTACATATATTGTTGTTATTATCTCATGATGTATTGACAGGATTAAAAATGCCGCCAAGATTCTTCCGAAGAAGAGGATGAGGAAAGGGGCCAATCACCGCCCCCAATGACAACGAGGCAGGACCTTCGCATGTGCGAGCTCCTTCCACCACCGAGAGTGATGAGCCCCGACAGAACCGGAGGAACCTCTTTGAACCGGCTAGACGGTCGGTTTCGCACAGTTCAACACCTCCTGTTCATAACTGTAACACCCCGAAAATGGGCTTGGTAATTAAACTCTGTTAATACTAAAAGACGGGTAACGTACCGTTAATAGTAAAAATAACGCGGCAAATATTTGGGTTTAAACAAGAAATACAAATAGTAAATATAAGCGAATCAAAGTTTTCAGGAATTGAATTTATAAGAGCCTGAGTTAACGGGACTTAAAATATAACGGGTTATAATTCCCGGGACTCACCAAGTAACTAGGAATACTAACCTAGTTAGTTAGTGTCTTGACATAATGGAACAAATATGGTTAAGATACCTATAAATAACTGGTGTAAAGTCGAGGGACTAAACATGGGCAAATTAGATAAAGTTTTATTAAAACCAATTAATAAACAAAACACACACACACATACGTGTGTGTGTCTGCGACTTCAAACAAAGCAGTGAAGGCTCTTTTGCTCAAAAACCCTAGTCCCTCAAGAATCTCTCAAATTGAAGCCCAAATCAAGAGCCAAATCAATGCATGAACACAAATTCGTGACCACCTAGTCATGGGGATTACAAGGTATGTTGAAAATTTCGATTTGGTGATACTTTGAGATTATGATGAACAATCATAATCGAAATTCTGGAATGAATATTGATTCTATGAGTGTTATTATGATTATATCTTGGTTTAGAAACAAACCCTAATAGAAAATTTGATGAATTGTCGTCAAAACTAGGGATTTGATAATTACCCTATTATATGCTAAGTGGGTTTGACTTAATAATGAAGATGACGATATGTTGGTGTTAGAAATCATCATAGGTGATAGTTGACGCAAGATACTTGAACAAATTATAAGTTTGAGTGAAAGCTTATGCATGACTTGAAGTGGGTTTTTGTATGTTATGATGAACACTCGGATTTGGAAGTGTTAATTTGATGAATATTGATTGCTATGATATAAGTTCTTGATATAATTCATGAACACTAGACATAGAGGGTTGAAATTTGATGTTAATCTTGGTAAAAATGACTAATAAAGAACTAGTTAGCAAATGTGTAGAATTATGCCCATTAGGTGTTTGTTAAAATGCCTAAATGAGAAGTAAAGTGTTTAAATTCAAGTGAAACGCGTAATTGACAAGCTTGACTAATTACATGAGACATGGGATAAAACGGGTTCTAATCCTAATGTTGATTTGCCTTAATCGTGCATATTATATGATTAAAAGTAGTTGACTTTAGAAAGTCAAACTAACTAGTGATGAAGTCGAATAAGTGGTTTCGATTAAGACAATAAGTAAGGTGGTATAGTCGTGATTGTTAATGACTAATCTAACCACCTTGTAAATGATGAACAATAGTTGGCGCTTAAACAAGCTAGGTGAAGCTTGGAGTGAAAGCGGGTCAAACGAGTCGGGCATAGAAGAAAAGCGTAGTTCGGATGCAAGGTAAGTGTAATTTACACACTTATGTATAATGCTCGTTGTTTTGATATGTTGTGAACATGAAAACAATAATATTAGAAATTTGGAAATTTGTCAAGTGTCGACTTATGTAAATCATGGTTGAAAGGATACCCATGGCGTAAGCCGAAATGGGTTGAAACTGCAAGAAAAGAGTGTAAAAGAAAAAGGGTATGGTTATAAAACCCGGGAAGGGATGATGTATGAATTGGAAATCAAAAACGGTGTTTTTGGTTTAAATAGATAATGTTGGGCATATAGTCTAAACGGGTCGAATGGTGGTGATAACACCATTTGACAATATCGACTAATGTGGTCGTCAAGTCTTATGTTAACAGGACCGATTAGCAAAATTGGATAGTTGCGTCATCATTGATGGTGTGATAATAAAAGCGAGGTATAAATCGGGTCTATTTGTTGATTCGAGCCAGGTACGCATATTTTTGTTGTAGTTAAAAGTGATATTTGGTCGAATAATTGGGGAGAGCCCTTCGTTGTAAAAGAAGGATCATAATCGACCAAAACGCCCTCGTAGGCTAAATTGGACAAACAACCCTTAAGGGTTGTTTGAAAACGAATTTCACGATTAGGTAAATACTTAGAATAAGTATAGAAATCGAAAGACGTAATATGTTAGCTAAATAGCTCTATTTGAGTTTTGCCGTAAATAACGATCCAAGGGGTAAAACTTGGATTATATAGATTACCACATTAAATCTACCACAAATATACTTGTGGTGGAAGATCATATGATAAGAAATGTGGTAATGCGAATGCTAGAAACAATTAACAGCGATTTATGAATGAAAGTGCTTAATTACCCTTAACGGGTCAAAATAAGCACTTGTGTATAAGCGGGTTTAAAATGTGTAGGAAACCCGCGGTATGAGCCAAATAGGATAGACAATATAGAAATTTTGAAGATTCACGAGAATTTGGGGTCAAACAAATAAGTTTGTTTGATAAGTACATGAATGGGTTAAAATGGGTAAATTCCAAATTAAGCCAAAAGCTTAAAACTCTATAAATTTGTTAATCCGGAAGTCGGATTTTAACTCCATATGATGGAGAATCAAATTACAAACATGTAGAAAGAAACGGTAGGTCTTTCGGATAAGCGGTTGGAAAGATACGGAAGTTTTCGTATCGAAAACGGCAAAATGGAGAAGCTGGATGCAGGGTCCACCGTAAATTACGGTGCCACCATAATTTACGGTGGAGCTGATTCTTGTTACGGTGATTTCCACCTGTGTTACGGTGGAAGAACAATTCAGAGGCCACCGTAAATTACGGTTCCACCGTAATTTACGGTGGAGCCAAATTCAAGCACATTGTTTTGGGTCTTGTTATCAATGTTGGATTTACATAATCTTCTCGTTATATTATATATTTAATTATCAAAACTAACTGTTAAGTTGGTTTTGAACACAGGTATATGTCGAGAGCCCGGATGAAGATCAAGCGTCGTGCAAGAACCGAACACATGTTAAATAAAGCTTCCGCAAGTTGTTTCGTTCGTTATTCTGAAACGGTGAATTAAATCGCATTATGTTACATCACTATAAATTGTAAAAAGTTTTTAACAAGCCCGTATTTTCAGTATAATCGTGATTGTAATTACATGATTATGAGTTTAGATTATACGATAAACGTTAAATAATAACTAGGGTGTTACAATAACCCTTATGGGCCACAACCGGAGTATGAGCCCAACAACCCTCAACCCTCCTACATACCTTTACAACGATCTTTATCGCATAATTCTTTTGGTGACCCTACACCAGTTTTTAGGGGCCGGTTTAACCCGGCAAATTTTATACAAGAACCAGTGGGTTTTAACCCATTGGAACCGGAGGACCACTTCTCGGGAGACAACGCTATGGACATGGACGAGGACACGGATCCCGTCGAGCCAGCAAGCGGTACGCCGAACCATCCCATCGAGATCTCCGACGGATCTTCTTTCCATGGATCACCCTACGGTGGTCCAAACAGCTTTCAAGCTATGTTTACCCGGCATGAATGGTATTATACACCTCCTCGCCATTCACCGCCTCAGCAGCAACAGCAACAGCAGGATCCCTCTGTGGATTCACGGTTTGTGGCAGTCACGCCACCACCTCCACCGCCACCAGTTCAACCGGCACCTCTACAACCGCCGAGACGTAGGAGGACAGGCGCACGTATGTCTGCGCGAGCGGGGGATTTCCATTTTAGCTCCCCACGCCAATCAAGTGGCAGCCATTACCCGCCACTTCAGGAAGACCCACAGATGGGTGGACCTTCGCACCCAGTTGCACCGCAACCACCACCGATGGGTTTTGATAACCCAATTCCGGCATACACGGGTTCCATGGCGTATAACCCGTTTGAGCAGCCGGTGCACACCAACTACAACTACGCTGAAGCCGACCCATACTTGGTAGCGGCTAACTATAACACCCAAGGAGTAGGGTACCCAACTCATGGAGACCCATGGGGAGTAGGGTACCCAACTCATGGGTACCAGATACCTGCCAGACCAATAATACGGACGCAATCGCAGCCGCCACGGTTTTCTCCCCCAGAACGGGAGGAAATTCTTCAGAGACTGGATCAGGTTGAGCGAGACTTTCACCGCGACCGCAGGGAGAGACAAAGCTTCTTCCAAGGATTGACAAGCTTGATCAAAGGGAAGAGCAAGAAGGACCACTAAATCCTTCCAATTGTTGTTGAGCCCCTGCGTGGGCCAGTCTTGCTGTATAAACCCCTGCGTGGGTATGCTTGTTTGTTTTGACCCCTGCCTGGGTCTATCTTTCTGTTAAACCCTACGAGGGTATGTTATTGTTTAAGTCCCTGCGTGGACTATTATGTTATTTGTGTAAGTCCCAGCGTGGACTATTATGATGTTTGTTGTTAAGCCCCTGCGTGGGTAAATCCTTGTTTAAACCCCTGCGTGGGTAAGTTTGTTTAGTAAAAAAAGTCCCGTTTAGGGCAACATGTAACCTTTTAATAAATTAATGGAATGTAAGTTTATAAATTTCATTTTGCTATTATCTGCATAAATATATTGTATGAAATAAATAAAGCAAAACCATTCCTCTTTAATAATCTGCCTATTTAAATATTGAATAAGAATCTTAAGTGTGAAACCTAGCCTGAGTGTCATTATGAAGACCTGGCCATGATGGTAAGACCTGTTTAAAAGATTCAAATCCCTATTAACATCTGTAAACATGTTAACGCTCCTGGCAGACGTGATTCATTAAAATCACACACGTCATTCTTATTATTGGATTCTTCAAAAGATTCTTAACCCAATTTAATGATCTCTGAATCATGGGTTTAGATCATCAATTGAGATGTTCATATTTTGACCATACGTGGTAATATAGTGCCTACGGGCTCTGCTCATTTCAATATGAGCCAAAAGACAGTGGTAGCGATGACTCCCTGTCAGATAAAGGTAATGAACTAGGTTCAAACCTTCATGCTTTGATTCTCTGAAATCATAGCTTATAATTTATAAATGTCCTTGTGACTAGGCCTATTGTGCCAGTATACCTTCATGTTTTGATTCTCTGAAATCATAGCTTATAAATTAAAAATGTCCATGTGACTAGGCCTTTTGTGCCACAAATAAAACTGTTATTGTTTTATAATTAGGATAAATTATAATAGAAATCCTAAATAAATATGATTAATAAATTAACCAAATATGGTCTCTGTTTACCATGGTTGATGAATTACCCTAAGGGGCAATTCCATAATAAACTCCCAAATAAACTATTGTCCTTGTTTTCTGTAACAGTTCAATTAAAATGGCTAACTCAGACGAAATTAATAGCCATCCAGTGGAGAATATTGATAACGCCTGAGTTCATTTAACGGGTGCTGAATTGAAAGCGTTGGTAGACGACGCAGTTACAAAAGCCTTGGAGCGGCAGTACGAAGAGTATAGTGGGACTCGGAGTAGGACCCTATCTACTCCGCATTCAAAGCCACCTTCCAAGAAGAAAAAACTGAAGAAAGATGATGATCGACTTTCCTCGAACCACCACAGTGCTCCATCTCAGCAGGTTGTACTAAATCAAGGACCCCGTGACAAGGGTTGCTCTTATAAATATTTTGTTTCCTGCAAACCCCGGGATTTCACTGGGGAGAAAGGAGCCATTGACTGTATGACGTGGTTAGACGAGATGGACACGGTTGTGGATATCAGCGGATGCGCTGAGAGAGATGTGGTCAAGTTTGTGTCGCAATCATTTAAGGGTGAAGCTTTAGCCTGGTGGAGATCACTGATTCAAACCACCGGGAAAATCCCATTGTACAACATGTCATGGGAGCAATTTGTTGCCCTTATCAGGGAAAATTACTGCCCTCAGCATGAGGTGGAGAAGATAGAATCTGATTTTCTATCATTGGTGATGACAAACCTTGACGGTCAAGCTTACCTCACGAGCTTCAACACGATGTCCCGGTTGGTTCCGTATCTGGTAACCCCGGAACTAAAAAGAATAGCTCGTTTTATCGGTGGTTTAGCCCCGGAAATCAAGGCAAGCGTGAAGGCTTCTCGGCCAGCTACTTTTAGATCTGTAGCTGACATATCCTTGTCCCTCACTTTGGATGCGGTCAGGCAAAGATCGCTGAGGAATAAGGAGGCTGAGAAGAGAAAACGTGAAGATGATAGTTCACGGAGGTCGAACAAGAAGCACCATGGGAACGGTGACAACAAGAAAGGATCTGAGTCAAGGAAAGATGGGCATCATTCTGGTGAGAAGCCCAAGTGCAAAGTTTGCAAGAAACAACACTTTGGAAAGTGCAGACTTGAGTCGAACTCACAGACTCAGTCAAAAACCTATGCTTGTGGTATATGCAAGTCCAAGGACCACAAAACCGTGGATTGCAAAAAGCTGAAGGATGCAACTTGCTACAGTTGCAATGAAAAGGGGCACATTAAAACCAACTGCCCTAAACACGCCAAGAAGCCTGAAGAGGCCAAGAAGACCAATGCTAGGGTCTTCAGAATGGACGCAAAGGAAGCTGTTCTAGACGACAACGTTATTACAGGTACTTTACTTGTAAATGATGTCTATGCAAGAGTACTTTTTGATTCAGGCGCTGATAAGTCTTTCGTAGATAATAAGTTTTGTGAATTGTTGAAATTACCTGTCAAAACCTTAAGTGTGAATTATGAGGTGGAATTAGCAGATGGCACACTAGAAACCGTCTCAACTGTGTTAGATGGATGTGTTATATCCATTAAGAACCATTCTTTTCCTCTGTCTCTACTTCCCTTTTAGTTGGCCGGTTTTGACATAGTTTTGGGTATGGACTGGTTATCTCATAACCAGGCCCAAATTGTCTGCAACAAGAAACAAGTGGTGATTAAGACTCCGTCTGGTGAATCACTTACCATTCGGGGAGATACCCAGTATGGGCTGCCTGAGCAAGTGACTATGCTCAAGGCTTCAAAGTGTTTAAAGAAGGGTTGTGTTATCTACATGGCACAAGTGATTATTGATGAGCCTAAACCGAAGATAGAAGACATCCCCGTCATTTCTGAATACCCTGAAGTTTTTCCGAAAGAACTACCTGGTTTGCCACCAGATAGGCAAGTGGAATTCAGAATTGACATCATCCCCGGAGCAGCACCAGTTGCTAGAGCACCCTATAGGTTGGCACCAACGGAAATGAAGGAATTAAGAACGCAGCTGGATGAATTGCTAGCTAAAGGTTTCATTAAACCTAGTTCGTCTCCTTGGGGAGCGCCAGTCCTATTTGTCAAAAAGAAGGATGGATCGATGCGTCTGTGCATCGATTATCGTGAGCTTAATAAGGTCACGATAAAGAATATGTATCCTTTACCCAGGATCGACGATTTGTTTGATCAATTGCAAGGGGCAAGTTATTTCTCGAAGATTGACTTGAGGTCAGGCTACCATCAACTGAAGGTTAGAGATGAAGACGTACACAAAACTGCATTTAGGACTCGTTATGGTCATTACGAGTTCCTAGTGATGCCTTTTGGGCTCACTAATGCACCTGCCGCGTTCATGGATCTCATGAATCGCGTTTGCAAGCCTTACTTAGATAAATTCGTCATCGTTTTCATCGATGACATTCTTATCTATTCGAAGAACCAAGCTGACCATGAGAAACACCTTCGCTGTATTCTCAAACTCCTACATCATGAGAAACTCTACGCCAAATTTTCCAAGTGTGAATTTTGGCTTCGAGAAGTCCAATTCCTTGGGCATGTGGTGAGTGAGCGTGGTATCCAAGTGGATCCCGCTAAGGTTGAAGTAGTTATAAACTGGCAAGAGCCAAAGACGCCTACAGAGATTCGTAGCTTCTTGGGATTGGCGGGATATTACAGGCGTTTCATTGAAATTTTTTCAAGGATTGCTGCACCCCTAACTTCCTTGACCAAGAAGAAAGTAAAGTTCGTTTGGGGCCCTAAGCAGCAAGAGTCCTTTGATATCCTAAAGCAGAAGTTAAGCAACGCTCCTGTATTGACATTGCCAGATGGGATAGAAGATTTTGTGGTTTACTGCGATGCATCGCACACTGGCATGGGGTGTGTGCTTATGCAGAAAGGCAAAGTTATTGCCTATGCATCACGACAGTTAAAAGTGCATGAAAAGAATTACACCACCCACGACTTGGAGTTGGGTGCCGTTGTATTCGCACTAAAACTGTGGAGGCATTATCTATATGGAATCAAGTGTGTGATCTATTCTGATCACAAGAGCCTCCAGCACCTGTTTAATCAGAAGGATTTAAACATGAGGCAACGCCGTTGGATGGAAACTCTAAACGATTATGATTGTGAAATCAGATACCATCCCGGCAAGGCGAATGTAGTCGCCGATGCCTTGAGTCGAAAGGAGAGGGTGAAACCCATCCGAATCAATGCCAAGCGCATGGAGATAAAGAACAGTTTGACTGAAAGGTTGTTAGCTGCACAGAAGGAAGCTGTGTTGGAAGCTAACTATCCTAATGAAAAGCTAGGGGTAACTGAGGAGCAGTTAACTCTTAGCAAGGATGGAATTCTAAGATTAAATGGACGAATATGGGTTCCAATTTATGGAGGACTTCGAGATGTCATCCTCCAGGAAGCCCATAGTTCCAAATACTCCGTTCATCCTGGAGCTGATAAGATGTACAAGGATCTAAGGGCAAATTATTGGTGGATAGGCTTGAAAAAGTCTGTAGCTGCCTATGTAGCTAAGTGCTTGACTTGTGCGCAAGTCAAAGCAGAACATCAAAAGCCGTCAGGCTTGCTACAACAGCCTGAACTTTCTACGTGGAAGTGGGAAATGGTAACCATGGATTTTATCACCAAGTTACCCAAGACAAGGAAAGGAAATGATACAATATGGGTTATAGTTGATAGACTGACTAAGTCGGCACATTTCTTACCCATCAAGGAGACTTATAGCTCCGACATGCTAGCCCAGTTATACGTGGATAAGATTGTAGCCTTACATGGCATACCTGTGTCTATTATCTCTGACAGAGATACTAGATACACGTCACATTTTTGGAAAAGCTTCCAACAATCTTCCAACAAGCTTCCAACATTTTTGGAAAAGCTTCCAACAATCTTTCCTCAGACAGACGGTCAGAGTGAGCGTACTATTCAAACTTTGGAAGACATGCTACGTGCATGTGTAATTGATTTAGGTGGTAGTTGGGATAACCACCTACCTTTGATTGAATTCTCCTACAACAATAGCTACCATACCAACATTAAGGCTGCGCCTTTTGAGGCATTATACGGTAGAAAGTGTAGAACGCCTGTTTGTTGGACGGAAGTTGGAGATGTCCAATTATCAGGACCAGAGATAGTCTTTGAAATGACGGACAAGATTGTCCAGATTCGTGACCCTCTCAAAGCTGCCCGAGATAGGCAGAAGAGCTACGCAGATCCAAAGTGTAAATCCTTTCACTTCGAAGTAGGTGACAAGGTATTGCTTAAAGTATCACCCTGGAAGGGGGTGATGCGATTTGGTAAGAAAGGCAAGCTAAGCCCGAGATACATAGGACCTTTCGAGGTTATCGAACGTTTCGGGTCAGTTGCCTATAAGTTAAACTTACCTGAAAAGCTCAGTAGAATTCACAATGTGTTCCACATCTGCAATCTGAAGAAGTGTTTCGCTGACGAATCACTGGTTATACCACATACAGATGTGCATATAGATGAGAGCTTGAAATTTGTGGAAAAGCCATTTTCGATTGAAGATCGACAGGTTAAGAAGCTTCGAAGGAAGCATGTACCTATTGTAAAGGTCAAATGGGATGCCCGTAGAGGACCCGAATACACGTGGGAGGTTGAGTCCACAATGAAAGAAAAGTACCCTTATTTATTTCAGTAAATCTCGGGGTCGAGATTTCTTTTAAGGGGGTGAGGATGTAACACCTCGAAAATTCGTGTTCAATGAAATAACGACACGTGTCATATAAGACAAAAAGAGTTATAAACCCGGATTTAATAAAGATGTTTTGGCAGGATTTAAAAGTGTCGTCATGTTAATTTTTACCTCTGAACGACCTCATTTATAAATCCCAAGACCCAATTATATATTATGAACATCTAGTATACCTTCAATCCAGCATATTGTTGACAATAATTGAATTCGAAGTGCATGATAGGATCCTACGAAGAAAAAGCACGGTAAACCTTCTTTAATGGCACTTTCTTATGGATTCAAAGAAACATGGCAAAGTGGTAGGGTAAGTAACTGTTAAAGACCCATAATAGAGGCCCCAATACTGTTAAAACATGTCCCACATTCGATATAAGTGGTTGCCCTTTCGAAATCCTGAAAGAACAACAAATTTTGGCTGCTGATGAAGGCTTACCGCAAGCACAACCCTTACTGTGCGCAAGCAGTGCCCAGCGACAGAAAATGCTCATGTTTGCTGTTTAAACGCAAAAACTGATCTTTAAACGATTTTCCTCATCTTGCTTGACCTCTAAACAACCCCTAGAACACTATGGACACTAGTGGGAATGTTGATGTGTGTAAAATGCAACATATAAATTACATCAAATGAGGCATAAAACTAACCGTTTTTTAGTGCTAATATTGGAAAAAGAGTGTTTTTGTCTTCCTTTTGTATTTTCAGGATTAAATGAGCTCAAAAACGCAAAAGAAGCAAAAAGACAGCTAAATCCAACTTAAATACAAGAAAAGGAACATTAGTGGACTGCCCGAACCCTCAATGGCACCTTCCAAAGCAAAATAGAGAAAACAGAATACTGAACACGCCCCGTGCTCAGCCAGCACGGGGCCGTGCCCAAGAAGCAGCAGAAAAGACAAACCTATAGAAGCTTCTATTGCCCATCACGGGGCCGTGCTCAGCGGACACGGGGGCGTGTCGAAAGTACAGCAGGCGCATTTATTGTAATTGCGAATTACAATTAATGAGGAGAGAGAGTGTCAGACGGACACGGGGCCGTGTCCAGCTCTCTGTTCAGCCTATAAATAGGAGTGCTTGGATTCATTTCATCTCATCCCTTGGCACACCACCTCTCTCACACTTCATCCACCACCCACCACCATCACAACACCATCATCCACCACCATCATCCATTGTCCATCGTAGAGTGTGTGAGTCGTCTCGGGATCCAAGATTGATCGTAAGAGTTCTTGACAATCAAGGCCATGTTTGCCTAAGTCTCTTACATCACTTGGTGAAGACAAAGTGTCTAGTATAATACTTTTTATTTCTAATCTTTTGCACTTTTTATTTGGTTTTGTATTAATGATTTTAATAACTAGTTACTTATGTTGAAGGTGATCTTTCCTTATCGTTTGTCCGTGGTTTCTTGGCATTATTTTACTGTCTATATAAAATAAAGGATTTTCACCATTCATATCTCCACGGTCTATATGGAGATATGTTGGCTACCTGGTAGGGGGTTAAGGGAACAGTTTGGTAAAGGTCTTGCCATTGTTCAGCGTTTAGAGGTCCTGCAATGGACCTGGGTCAAATTTAGTAGGACCTCCTTCAATACTTCACGGTATTGGATGGCGGGGGTCCAACCTCTTTGATCCCCTCATAAGTTAACTACTATTAATACTATAACCCGGCTATTTAGGACTGTATCCCTGCTGACTCAGACTACTTAGCCGAGGGTAACGTCACCGCCAAAAGCGGGGCCTACCACAATACTGCATTAATAACTTAATTCATTATCTTCCAATAATCCACCCTTTTAGGATTGTATCCCTGCTGACTCAAACTACTGGGGTGAGGGTAACGTCGCCTTCAAAAGAGGGGCCTACTACAATAACTAAGATAATCTCTTAATTATGTGCAAAAGTGCGGAAATAATCAAAGGTTATACTAGATACGAGTCGGAACCAAGTGATTCATCTTGTCTATCTGTTTTTATTTTTATTTTTATTTTCAGCATTTTAGTTAGTTTTATTTTTCTTAGTTTAAAACATTTTTCTAAACTTTTATTTTGGTTAGACGTTGAGGATAAACCGGTACTAAAAGCTCTTGTGTCCTTGGACGACCTCGGTATCTTACCAACGCTATACTACACTCAACGATGGGTGCACTTGCCCATATGTGTGTTTAGTGTTAGTGAAATATCGTGTTTTATAAATTTAAAACTTGGCTAAAATAAGTGTTAAAAAGGGCTTAAAATATACACCTAATATATATAACACTTTAACGCACATCAAGTTTTTGGCGCCGTTGCCGGGGACACAAGGATTTTGAGAAAGTTTAAAATCGACGGCCTAATCAGTTTTTCAAAACCATTTCAAAACGCGCGCACATTTTTCTGCATTTTAGTTTAGTTTGCATTTACAGTAGCCTGAACACGGGGCCGTGCTCATTGAACACGCCCCCGTGCTGCATATTTTTAGTTAGATACCCAGATACAGAGTCTGAACACGGGGCCGTGCTCGCTAAACACGCCCCCGTGCTCAACGTGACCAGTAACTTTAATTAAAACGCCCAGATACAGATCCTGTACACGGGGCCGTGTTCACCAGACACGGGGCCGTGTCCAGCCTTCTGTTTCAATCTTTGTTTCATTTTCTGGTCCCGAGACTCAGTTGTGGTCTGCTGAGTGATTCTTATGGATCAATACTCAGGAGGTTACAACTACACCTATGATGAGGATGATTATAGGGGTAATTATTGCATAAATTGTCGTAATACACGTTCGATTCAAAATAATCACTCGTATTAACCATCCAATTCATACACTTACTATGAGGAGCCCAGGTACGAGCCATCAACTTCATGCACATCCTATGAAGACCAAAGGTATGAACCTCCTCCCTCATACTCATATTTTGATGAACCAAGGTATGAGCCTTCTTACTCATACTTTGAGGAACCAAGATATGAGCCACCACCTTCATATGCTTATTATGAGGAACCTTGGCGTGAACAACCCACCTCATATGAGTATTATGAAGAACAAAATTACGAACCTTATCCATCATATGCTTACAATGAAGGACAATGGTGTGAACCATCAACTTCATATGGGTATTATGAGGAACAAAGGGTCGAACAACCGGATTCAAGCTTAGAAAATAATGATTCTTTTTCTATAACCGAAGTGACTGATAGGATATTAGAACACATTAGAGTTATCGATCGATGTATAAAAGAAGCTCGCGCAAGGGAAGAGGAGTCCCGCGCAAGAGAAGAATTAAAAAGGGAAGAGATAACTAAAAATGAAAAAATGGAAGAACAAATAAGTGAAAAACCGACACATGAGCTAAGCAACGAAAAAGGTGAGTCCAATAACGTTAAAATCCAAGAAGAGTATAATTTTGAAGAAATTAATCTCTTGACACCTTCTTTCGAAAATCATTGTTTAGTACCCACTCATGCTAAGTTTTTAAAAGAGTTAAACACTAACACTAAAATTGACGAAACGGTAAGTGTTAAGTTAACTAATGATCAAACTTCGCTAATAAAAGAAGACCCATTTGAAATTAACATTACACCGGTTCCATGTTTCTTTCAAAATTCGTTTATTAGTAACGTCACAATCGATAAAGATCTTTGTGTTAACATAATGCCTAACTACATTTTCGAAAAATTAAGTATTAGTGATTTTTCTCCACTTCAAATACCCATTTTTCTATCCAATCGGAAAGTAATAAAATCAATCGGTATAGTTGAAGATGTTTTGGTTCAAACAAATCAAATGGTAATCCCAGCCGACTTTGTCATCCTCGATGACGCTCCTCTAATGTTGGGACGACCATTTGTAAAAACTCACGAAGCTTTGAAAAACCGGAAGTTCAATAATTTACCTCTTCAATTAGGGGCATTTAAAATAAGTGTCGATCTCGAACGATCAATGAAATATCCATTCGGCAATAATGACCCCCTAATTGAAGATGAAGATGAACCACCCGATACAAGTGAAGAGATTGACCACTTTGATGAAGAAGAGGTCGCCATAGAACAAACTTTTAAAGTTCTTGATCAAAACGAGCAACCAAATAAGGAGTCTCCTAAAGACCCACCACTTGAGCTCAAAGAACTTCCAAAAGGTTTGGAATATGCTTTTCTAGACAAAGATGGTAAGTTACCTGTAATTATTTCGTCTAAATTAGATAACTTAGAAAAAGAAAAGCTAATCAATCTTTTGAAAAAACACAAAAATGCAATAGCTTGGAAACTTGTTGACATAAAAGGAATTAGTCCTTCTATGTGCACACACAAAATTTTGATGAATGATGACTACAAATCAGTCATACAACCACAACGTCGCGTAAATCCAAATGTTCAAGAAGTGGTTAAAAACGAAGTCATCAAATTACTTGACGCCGGACTTATCTATCCTATTTCCGATAGTCCTTGGGTAAGTCCCGTCCAAGTAGTTCCAAAGAAAGGAGGTATGACGGTAATTACTAACGAAAAGAATGAATTAATACCAACAAGAACCGTCACAGGATGGAGAGTATGTATAGATTATAGACGATTAAATGAAGCAACAAGAAAGGATCATTTTCCTTTACCCTTCATTGATCAAATGTTAGAAAGATTATCCGGTCATAAATTTTACTGTTTCTTGGATGGTTTTTCAGGTTACTTTCAAATCCCGATAGCACCCGAAGACCAAGAAAAGACAACTTTCACATGTCCCTATGGAACTTTTGCTTATCGACGCATGCCGTTTGGTCTATGTAATGCCCCCGCAACATTCCAACGTTGCATGGTAGCCATTTTCCATGACATGATAGAAAAGACAATGGAAGTCTTCATGGACGACTTTTCTATCTTTGGGGATTCATACGACCAATGCCTCGATAACCTTGAACGAATGCTATCCCGATGTGAGGAAACTAACCTCGCCCTTAATTGGGAAAAATGCCATTTCATGGTAACGGAGGGAATAGTACTCGGTCACAAGATCTCAAGCGAAGGAATGGAGGTGGATCGAGCCAAAATAGATACCATTTCTAGGTTACCTCCTCCATCCTCCGTAAGAGCTATTAGAAGTTTCCTAGGGCATGCCGGATTTTATAGGCGGTTTATCAAAGACTTTTCAAAAATCTCAAGGCCTCTAACAAAATTACTTGAAAAAGATGCTCCTTTCATCTTTGACAAGGATTGCAATCAAGCATTTCTAACACTAAAGGAAATGCTAGTCAATGCGCCTATCATGATAGCACCTGATTGGAAGTTTCCTTTCGAAATCATGTGTGATGCTAGTGACTTTGCAGTTGGAGCTGTCTTGGGACAGAGAAAGGAAAAGCATTTCCACCCAATATATTATGCTAGTAAAACACTTAACGATGCACAAGAAAATTACACAACAACTGAAAAAGAGTTACTAGCTGTGGTATTTGCTTTTGATAAATTTCGTTCTTATCTTGTTCTTTCTAAAACTATAGTCTATACAGACCATGCAGCCATTCGATATCTCTTTAAGAAGCAAGACGCAAAACCACGTTTGATTAGGTGGATTCTACTCCTCCAAGAATTTGACATTGAAATCAAGGACAAAAGAGGAGCAGAAAATACCGCAGCAGATCATCTTTCGCGCTTAGAAGACCCAACTTTGGAGGCAACCAGGGACGAGCAAATCAACGAAAAATTTCCAACTGAATCCCTGGGAATGGTGGAATTTAAGGAAGAACCATGGTACGCCGACTTTGCTAACTACCTAGCTAGCGGAATAGTCGCAAAAGGATGGCCACATCATCAAAGAAAAAAATTCTTTGCCAATGTGAAACACTATTTTTGGGAAGATCCATATCTTTTCAAAATGTGTGCCGACCAACTCGTCAGACGATGCGTACATGGTAGTGAAGCACGAAGAATTCTCCGCCATTGTCATGAAGGTCCATACGGAGGACATCATGGTGCTGCCAGTACCGCACGAAAGGTATTCGATTCAGGATTTTTTTTGCCAACCATTTACAAAGATGCTCAAAATCTTGTAAAGACATGTGATGCTTGCCAAAGAACTGGTAATATTTCTTCCAAAAACGAAATGCCACAAAATGGCATTCTTGTTTGTGAAATTTTTGATGTATGGGGACTCGACTTCATGGGACCTTTCCCACCATCAAAAGGAAACAAATACATACTTGTGGCAGTGGATTATTTGTCTAAATGGGCTGAGGCCGAGGCACTTCCAACAAATGATGGAAGAGTAGTGGTAAGATTTCTGAAAAAATTATTCTCTCGTTTTGGCACACCTAAAGCTTTAATAAGTGATAGAGGTACCCATTTTTGCAACCATCAACTTGAAATTTTTTTAACAAGATATGGGGTCTATCACCGGGTTTCGACAGCATATCACCCTCAAACAAACGGACAAGCCGAAGTGACTAATAGAGGGTTAAAACGAATACTCGAAAAAACCGTAGGATTAAATAGAAAGGAATGGGCTGATAAATTAGATGATGCTTTATGGGCTTTTCGAACTGCTTATAAAACAACGATAGGTACAACCCCATATAAGCTAGTCTATGGAAAAAGTTGTCATTTACCAGTAGAAATTGCACACAAAGCCTACTGGGCAATCAAAAATGTAAACTTAGATCTAGAATTTGCTGGTAAAAATCGATTTTGTCAAATAAATGAATTAGACGAGCTTAGGAATTATGCATACTCAAACTCCGAGATTTATAAGGAAAGAATGAAAAATTTACATGACAAACATATTAAACCTAATGAATTTCGGGTGGGAGACTTAGTTCTTTTGTTTAATTCACGACTTCGATTGTTTCCTGGTAAATTAAAGTCTAGGTGGTCAGGACCTTTTTCCGTCACCCATATTTTTCCACACGGTGCAGTAGAAATTAAACCTCGAAATGGGCCACCATTTAAAGTCAATGGCCAACGGCTGAAACTCTATCGAGGATTCATTGAGGATGAGGAAGAAGAGATCTCGCTTCAAATCGTGGAAGAATAAAAACATCATGCCTGGTAAGTTACGAACGATTGAGACGACAAAATAAAGCGGTAAGTTTTCTAAACCATAGCTTATGGGGAAAAAGGGGCACTCACACGCGCACACACACACAAAAAAAAAAAAAAACTGCTTGGCACGAGGCCGTGTTCGCGCTGCAGACGGGATAAAACCCCTTTTTCAAAACAGTTTCTTCATTCCACACGCCCCGTTTCCCCACAAAAGCTCTGGTTCCAGGCGATTTTTCGCGAAATTCCAACGTCTCTTACCGATCTAACAACGTCAAGGTATGATTCTATCACTCTTAGTAGTTAGATTAGTTACTTGCATGTAGTTAATACACCACAAATTTGGGGAAAAATCTAGGGTTCTTGATGTTCATCCGGATCGAACCTAAAATGTTTGCCTAAATCTGCTTGCATTTAGTTAGATTAGTGTTAGGGGAAGTAAATAAACTTAGATTGTTCATAGATTCACCCGATTTCTTACAAAAACCCCAAAACCCTTGTTCTTGAACCGAAAAAGACAAAATTGATAAGGTAAACGGGATATTTTGGGAAAAAACGGTGTTTAGGGTTTCATTTTCGGGGGAAACCGCACCTATTGGACCAAAAATTTTCAAGTTTTCGAAACCGGGTCGAAAATTGAAGTTTTTGAGTAACAGACCTCTGGACACGGGGCCGTGTCCGCTGGACACGGGGTCGTGTCCAGCCCACTGTTTGCAGTTTTGTCCGAAAACATTTCTGTTTCGTGCTAATCTTTGGTATATTCTTTCAGATGGCAAAGTTCACAAGGTTCAATGCAAGTGAGCTTGATGCAAGGGCAAGGTATGAGGTTCTCCAAACAAGACCCGAAGAGTACCCGAGGAGAGCTTGCACAGATCTGTTAACCTTGGTAAACCAGCTGAACCGATTCAACAACATCGTTACGGGACCACTAGCTGTTGCATTAAACACTAGGCTTCAATCAGTACATCAATGTACCATGGAGTTCTACAGTACCTTCAACTTCGATTCAAGGTGTGACCCATTTGACAATACTGGGGTTGTATTTCGGTGTGGAGGAACAATGTACTCGATCTCCATGGCACAGTTTGGAGCCATAATAGGTCTATATCAAGAAGAGGAATCGGGAAACGAAGAAAATACCGGGGGATTACGAGACTTGGAGGTGAATGAAAGACAAGCCGCATGGGCTCAAATCGGTGAAGGAATCTACGACCCTCGTAGCACCAAGAGTACAAAGCTGAGGGATCCGCTCTATCGCTACATTCACAGGATCCTCACCTACTCTCTAAACCAACGACACGACAGTAGTGGTGTTGTAGGGTTGAAAGATTTGGTTGTCCTCCACTGTATCCACAACCAAAAGCCTCTTGATGTTCCATATCTCCTGTTGAAAAACATGCATCTCAACCGCCTTGCTCGAGCTCCAACGCCTATCTTCTACGGAGGATGGGTGTACCGTCTTTTTAAGCATTACACGCGAATTCCAAGAGCCTTTGAAAGAAGCCCATGGTCGGGACGAGTTGACTACCACATTTGCCGAGCCATGAACTTACTCTATGAGGCGGAAGACGGAACAGTGAGTTTCCAAAGAACGCAAGGCTATGCATGGAACCCACAGGAGGCCCTAGTTCTTCACGCACCACCTCCCCACCACCAGTATCCACCCCATGGTGATCCGGGTCAATCCTCCTCACAAGGAGGCGGTTTTCCTAATTTTCAAAGCTTACATGATCTTATGCAGGAAAACCTTATGTGTACCAGGAACGCCTACAACCTCGCCAACAACACATACCACCGGGTCGGAGCTATTGAACGCAACATCAACGATATACAAGACGATATCAGCAGCATCCGGGAGCATATGGCGGGGCATGGGGATGGAGGTGATGATAGCGATGAAGATATGGATTAGAGGGTTTGGAGGAGCAGGAGCGGGTTGATGGCGAGCCCACAGGTTTAAGTCCCTTTATCTATCGAACGATTGGTGGCCTGCGTGCCAGAAGTTGAACAATTTACTTTCCTTAAACACTTTTATTTTCCGTTTTATTTTTCTTTTACTTTATGCTTGGAACAATTAACTGTGGTAATGTAGGATGTTTGTATTGCTTGGTGTGGTATTAAGTGTTGAAACAGGTACAAACCAAGGCTTGGGGTGCTAAGCCTCAGCACTTATATGGCCAGGATGGAAAAACCGGAGGAAGAAACCTGTTTTTCAGGCTTTCAAACTGTCCACACGGGGACGTGTCCAGCCAACACGCCCCCGTGCTCACCTCCCGGACCTGTTGTTTGGCTTCTGTTCGGCAGAATTTTGTCAGACACGTGGCCGTGTTCAGTGGACACGGGGCCGTGTCCACCTTCTGTAAGTTCTTGTTACTGGCACCTGAACACGGGGTCGTGCCCACTCAACACGGGGCCGTGTTCAGCGCCCAGTAACACAAATTTTTTGCTTTTTAAACACTATTTTACACATCTAATCAACCTAAAAAATTATTTTTGGGACACATTGAGGACAATGTGTAATTTAAGTGTGGGGGGGGGGGGGGGATGCTAAAACCTTGAATTTTGCAAGTCCTAAATACAAGCCTTACACAAAACTCTATTGGAACCGCTAATCACTACTTGTCTAGGTTTAACTCGGGAAATTCAAGTTCTCAAAAAGGTTATATTTTTACAAATTTACAACCGATAGCGTAGTGATAAAAAGAACCAACATAAGAAAATTATGAAAAGGCATAGCAAACTTATTTAAAATTTGATTATATACTTGATCACATAAAAACCCATTCCCACAAAAGTGAGTTTTGAGCCTTTATTGAGCACACAATTACATATCATTTGACTAAATGCTCATTTTTCGTTTCTTGTGTGAATAGCTGCTTGGTTCTTACGACTCTAGAACTTGCCATGACAATACATTCCCGGTCCTTATCAACTTAAACCCGAGTAAGTAAATGATGGAGGCATTAGGACTAACCCTTTTCATTTCTACACCATTATTTTTCTTTTTCCTTTACCACCTACCCAAAAATCCCCCTAGTTAGCCCCTTTGAGCCTAAACCTTTTCGTTTCATCACCTAAACAAAAACCCTTTCATCCACCAAAACCTTTTTCATTTTTAACCCTTTATTTTAGTAACAAGTTCGGTTCTTCGTGAAAAAAAAAAAAAAAATTTGTGATAATGTTGAAGCAAAAAGAAAATAAACAAACAAGTTAATCAAAAATAACTTAGTTTGAATAAAAGCTTCATCAAAATAAAAAGTTGCAAAAATACGAAAACCGACACTTGTTACGCTTTTAGCCCTTTTTCTACTAACCACTAACCCAACCACCTACCTTTAACCCTAGCCAACCCTTAACCCACAAAGTCCTCTTGATATCTACAAAGGTATAAAGTTAAAAAGGAGGAGGATTGATTTCTTGGCAAGCCTATGGTAGGAATAAGTTCCGTGCCGCTCTCGAGTGATTCACTAAAAATACACCTTCGGCCGAGTGTGAGTGATTTCCCCGCGAGGTATGTGAACTTGTATATAAATAGAATTTTAAAAAGGCATGTTATGCCCAAATAAGTAATTTCTTTTATGAACAGTTCTAAATAAATCATTACGAATAGGAGTGTAAATAAATAAAAATAAAACCCAAAAAGATCTTGGAAATCCCGACACTCTACGACAAGCCCAAAACCTTCTCTTCTACCTATTCCATTTGGGAGTGTAAGCCACATATTAAAGAGTTTTGCTTGAGGACAAGCAAAAGTTCAAGTGTGGGGGTATTTGATGTGTGTAAAATGCAACATATAAATTACATCAAATGAGGCATAAAACTAACCCTTTTTTAGTGCTAATATTGGAAAAAGAGTGTTTTTGTCTTCCTTTTGTATTTTCAGGATTAAATGAGCTCAAAAACGCAAAAGAAGCAAAAAGACAGCTAAATCCAACTTAAATACAAGAAAAGGAACATTAGTGGACTGCCCGAACCCTCAACGGCACCTTCCAAAGCAAAATAGAGAAAACAGAAGACTGAACACGCCCCGTGCTCAGCCAGCACGGGGCCGTGCCCAAGAAGCAGCAGAAAAGACAAACCTATAGAAGCTTCTATTGCCCATCACGGGGCCGTGCTCAGTGGACACGGGGGCGTGTCGAAAGTACAGCAGGCGCATTTATTGTAATTGCGAATTACAATTAATGAGGAGAGAGAGTGTCAGACGGACACGGGGCCGTGCCCAGCGGACACGGGGCCGTGTCCAGCTCTCTGTTCAGCCTATAAATAGGAGTGCTTGGATTCATTTCATCTCATCCCTTGGCACACCACCTCTCTCACACTTCATCCACCACCCACCACCATCACAACACCATCATCCACCACCATCATCCATTGTCCATCGTAGAGTGTGTGAGTCGTCTCGGGATCCAAGATTGATCGTAAGAGTTCTTGACAATCAAGGCCATGTTTGCCTAAGTCTCTTACATCACTTGGTGAAGACAAAGTGTCTAGTATAATACTTTTTATTTCTAATCTTTTGCACTTTTTATTTGGTTTTGTATTAATGACTTTAATAACTAGTTACTTATGTTGAAGGTGATCTTTCCTTATCGTTTGTCCGTGGTGTCTTGGCATTATTTTACTGTCTATATAAAATAAAGGATTTTCACCATTCATATCTCCACGGTCTATATGGAGATATGTTGGCTACCTGGTAGGGGGTTAAGGGAACGGTTTGGTAAAGGTCTTGCCATTGTTCAGCGTTTAGAGGTCCTGCAATGGACCTGGGTCAAATTTAGTAGGACCTCCTTCAATACTTCACGGTATTGGATGGCGGGGGTCCAACCTCTTTGATCCCCTCATAAGTTAACTACTATTAATACTATAACCCGGCTATTTAGGACTGTATCCCTGCTGACTCAGACTACTTAGCCGAGGGTAACGTCACCGCCAAAAGCGGGGCCTACCACAATACTGCATTAATAACTTAATTCATTATCTTCCAATAATCCACCCTTTTAGGATTGTATCCCTGCTGACTCAAACTACTGGGGTGAGGGTAACGTCGCCTTCAAAAGAGGGGCCTACTACAATAACTAAGATAATCTCTTAATTATGTGCAAAAGTGCGGAAATAATCAAAGGTTATACTAGATACGAGTCGGAACCAAGTGATTCATCTTGTCTATCTGTTTTTATTTTTATTTTTATTTTCAGCATTTTAGTTAGTTTTATTTTTCTTAGTTTAAAACATTTTTCTAAACTTTTATTTTGGTTAGACGTTGAGGATAAACCGGTACTAAAAGCTCTTGTGTCCTTGGACGACCTCGGTATCTTACCAATGCTATACTACACTCAACGATGGGTGCACTTGCCCATATGTGTGTTTAGTGTTAGTGAAATATCGTGTTTTATAAATTTAAAACTTGGCTAAAATAAGTGTTAAAAAGGGCTTAAAATATACACCTAATATATATAACACTTTAACGCACATCAAATGTTATGGTCAGTGGTAGACTTAGATGTCAACACTTTGTGGAGTCTTGGTCACTATATAAAGCTCCTAAGTGCAAACACTTTGATCATTCATTCCTCAAACATCTTCTGATCAATTGTGGAGCACAAGAGCACCTTCCAGGCCTTCCTAATCGATCATTAGACACTTGTAAGTTTGCTTAACCTTCTTTAAATGAGTTTAGCTTAGTTATTTAGCTAAAAGTCAAACCGTCGTAATTACGATTTGACTTCGAGATTAATTAATAAGGGCTCAGTTAAATCTCGAATTAAAAGTACCTTTAAGTAGGTAATTATGTGGGTAATAAACCCTTAAAAGGGTTCCCCCTGATTCCCACTCTAACTAGGTCAAATGTCGGGTCAAACTTGTAAATAAAAAGTCAACAGGATACTTAAATTCTAATTTATGCATGATTAGCAATGTAGAACACATACAACCTGTTTGATCATTAATATAACTTGGTAATTAGTGTAAGAACATGTCTAAACATGTTCAACCCGACAATTTCCTGTTTAGACCCGGTTCGGAACCGAAAGTCGCAAAGCTTTGACTTTTGCTTTGACTTCAGTTTTGGTATGATTTAGAAATACCTAAGAGCTTCATTTGGACCAGGTTACATGCTAGTATAACCCTCTGTGATTTTACACCATGGTTCATTAGTTAACCGATTAATACGCATGATTCCGTTAATTGCTCATATGTTGACCATTATGCCCTTTTCACCTTAAAATGTGATTTTTGAAAATGTAAAAGAGTAGAAACCTTAATTACTGATATATAAACTTGTACCCAAAGTTTGACATCAGTTTGATGCGTAGATTAAGAGTTATGCTCGTTAGCGTAAAATGGAAGCTTTATGTTAATTAAACGACATAATTAGCGTATAACCTATTTAAACATACTTTATGATATCAAAATCTTTACCCACTGATGTAATATATTTTTTTGGGGATTTTTGAAGATTTTTAATTGATTTTAGGCTGAGCATAACTTAGAGTCGTAGGCTTAATCCAGTAATTGTCGGTTTTGCCCTTACGGGCCATAAAATGAGTTTTACATATCTAATCGACTCCAAACCTTTTGCTACGGATCTTAAATGATAAATAAATTATTTTAAGCCTTCTAGAATAATAAAAATATCAGTTTTAAGTATCAAACCCGGAAATGGCCTCTAATCGCCTTATTTAGCGTTTTTAGCGCATAGTATGTACTAAAACTATTTTAAACATACAAGGGTTGATACCTACTGATATTTTGGGCAAATTATAATATTTTAATAGTAAGAAAAAGTTGTTTAACTCAGACTTCAGTTTTGAGCTTTACGGCTTATGTGAAATTACCAAAATGCCCCTACGGTGCATAGTTTGGTTATGATTGATAAATTTCACATATATACTTTACCCTACTGATATAACTTAGCAAATTGATTATCTTTGCTGATTACATCAGACCTGTAACTCAGGATACTACTCAAACTCTTTTATCACCTTATAAATGACCAAACTACCCCTACGGGGCATAGTTTGTGTTTAAATTCATTTCGGGCATAATAAATGATATCTTACTGATGTCTCAACATATTTGGAGCATATTAACTTAGGAAACCTGTAAATGGCTCTCATTATTACCCGTTACGCTTATTACGCGTTCGGTTCGGTTTATGTAACTAATTTACATAAATTAGCCGAAACGGGTCAAACCTTATCGGTTTTATCTCAAAATCCAGAATGTGTATAATATACTCATATTAAAAAAGTCTTCAAACTTGTTGGGTCCAAAACACATTCTATCCGGTCATCGCTTAATCGTGCGTACGAACCGTATCTTTGAAACTAACCGGTCTAAGCTTAAGCTTAACTAAAGACCCGTTAGGATTCTAATAGGTTATTATAAACCTTCGTTCCAGATTAGGAGTACCAGTAAAAGCTACTTGCTTTTTCTTATTGTGATTTATACTTTGCTCAGGTAAATACTTTTAACTTATTTTCCCTATACGGGCTTGGGTTACGGTATATAGAATACCGCTTGATCGGGCATCAAATCTTCCATCGTTGGGTGGTTAATTGAATAATTTGATCGGCTCGTTTAAACAGTCTTGTTTATTTAAAGCCTTTGGGGGGTTAATGACCATGTCCCGGATATCCTTGGCATCATTTTACGAAATGGCCACGACTTAAGCGTGGGGTGTAGGCGTACACCCGTCAGTGCACAAAAGAATAATGTGGTGTGTCTATTGATCTTTAACCCGGACACGATCCGGGCTACTGAACGCATAAGGAACATGTAATTCGTTCACAAGATTATATATTTAAATAATTCTCCCAAGTTATAAAATGTTTATGCCACGTGCATCCAAATCAATTTTTAATCATTTTCCAAAATGAGTCAGTTGATTGTATTTACCAGTGTAAACTGACGTATTTTCCCAAAAAGATTAAATGCAGGTACTAAGCGTAATTGGCTGGGATTTCTCCTTAGCGTCAATAGAAGTCTCGCAAGCTTAAGATGCCTAAAGTCTGTTGAACTATTGTTTCCATTTTATTTTCGATCCGTCTGTGGATAAACAATCGACAGTTGTGATATTTGATATTACAATCTATTATTCGGTTGTATTATATCTTACATTTGCTTCCGCTGTGCATATTAAATATCGTGTTGTTTGACTATTATGTTGCCAACCACGTCACGATACTCCCCACCGGGCCCACTGATGACACGTGGAAATCGGGGTGTGACATTGGTATCAGAGCTATAGGTTACAGCGAATTAGGTTTCTGCAGAGATACCTAGGCTCTAACCTCACTTTCCTCTGGGAACTTAGAATATTAAAACCTGAATACATACAGAATGCATAGTACTCGAATATGGTCTCCAACCGTTGCCGAAAACAAACAGTCAAGATTTTGTTTTCAAACATACGCTATTATGGTGTTATACACATGGTACACAAAAACAAATACGTACAGTGCACAAAACTCTGAGAGTTTAGGAAACATGCATTTAAGACCTTCAGAAACTCATGATGAAGTTCATTAAAGGTCATCACGTAGGAACTGCAAATATTAATTCGGGCACACACAATTATACATATTGTCTATGATGTTTTAACTTCCCGAGCAGGCAGCCTACGCATAACGAAACGCTAGTGCACGAGAATACATAGAACTCAAATTTTACGTCAACAGATGCCGGAGTGCATCACATTCTATGCAAAACAAAACGCTAGCGCACAGGAATACGTGAGACTTAAGCTATACATAAACGGAGGTTGAAGTACGTCACACGCGACTATCGATCAGGAAGCGGCAGTTGGCACGCGGTCCTGCAAACGACACGAGTCATGCTAAGGAAAAGACGCAAGTCACCGTATTCCCCCTATTCCAGCTAACGACGAGTACGCCATGTTCAACATTCCATGGTAATGTCACCTAACTACTGGTCGTCACATAAAACCCCAGGTAAAGTCCTTAAATTTCTTTTATTGAAATTTCGACTTTCACATTTACAGAGAAAATTTTCGTATCTCTACTCCCCTTAATGGTCATTGTGTCACGACCATTTCTTTCAGTATAGCGAATACTCATTTGCTTCGTTTCTTGAAAATTCATATGTTACGCATGCATCGTTTGTTACGCATGTGGCTTTGTTTCGAATAAAGCGTTTCATTAAAGTTCAAATATTATTTCGCTTGTGATTCGAATGACCCGCATTATTGAAATTTTTGGCTTCTTGGTTATCAAGTCAACACACTTTCTTGAAATTTCTTTTCTTTTCAAGTTACATACATGGTTTTTCGTTATGACCATGCCGAAAGTTTTCTTGTCGATACATGTATTTATTGTCGGCTTGCGCCGAAATCAAATTCAATTGTTTGAACTTACACATATTCTATTCAAGACACCATATGATGTATTGAAAACATCATATTCGAATTCGTTTTAACAAGCGTTTCATTGTTCTGAGTCGTAGTAGATTTGTTTGGTCTACGACTCCATTAAGTCGTTTGTTGATTTCGACACCTTGTGGTATCAGTATAAACTTGTAGCTTGGGCTAATCATGATTGAGCGTTTTATGCAAAACACCGGTGATACTTGTTCAGTCACCGCTATATTTGAATTGTTTCATTCACTACGACACCTTGTGGCGTCGGTAGAACTTGCAGCTTGGGCTGATCATGATCAAGCGTTTCATACAAACTATTACATTTGAGCTTGTTGAAATCTAAATTCATTTATTGAATGCAATCATTTCTAGAATCCATTTGTATCTTGGGATACGTCCTTGAACTCACATCATTCGAATAAGTCTTGATTCGATTTCATGATCGTTCACTTTGGTACTATTCGTATGTTCTACGCATAACGTAACTCTAAGGAGTTAACGTAGTCTAAATTTCGAGGACGAAATTTTATTAACAGGGGGAGACTGTGACAACCGGTAATTTACGCCCTTAATTTACGTGATTAACAGGCCATTTACGCGACATTAAATAGTGTTTACGACGCAAATTAACTTAATTAGGCCTTTGGAGTGCCTAGGAACGCTTATCCGACTCTACAGTACGCGTATGAAGATTCGCGTGGAATCTGCGAAACATCAAATGACAACGGACTGATACCGTACGAAATACTGATGACACCGACAAATATGGATGTTACACGGAGCGACGGAGGTGCCGGCGGTGGCAGTGGTGTGCGGCGGTTCTAACAACAGAGAAAGAAAGAGAGCCGATGGTGATGATGAGCGGCGGTTGCGCCTCGGACCGGTGGTCCTTGACTTTTCCCGGCGGTCTGTGCTTCGGACCGGTGAGTTTCACCGGTGATGTGAAGATGATGGTGGTTATTCACGACTCCGGTAAGTGGCTCGGTCTTGTTGATTCAGTTTCGGATTCATGTTAGTCGGTTCAGGTTTTGTTTTTGGTTCAAGCCTCTTAGTTCAATAGGTTCTAATTTCAGCTTCGGGTGTCTCGGTGCGGTTCAGTCAACAAGCAGCAGGTTTGAGTTGTGGGTCTCGGCTCAAATCAGGTTCGGTTCGGGCGGATTAGTCAACTTCGCAAATGGTTCGGGTTGACTCGGTCAACTCAGCAAGTCAAAACAGGTCAACTGGTCAAGTGCGGTCAACAGCTTCAGTCAGACCTGGTGTTGGATCTGAGTTTCTTTTTTATTGTATTTTCGTTTGTAATTAAGATGGAAATGAAAGAGTTGTGCAGCGGAAATAAGATGAAAGCAAACTTTGCATACAATCAAACGAGAGTAATACTTTTATCAAACATCTTTACACAATGAATCGAAAGATTGAATTTGTTTCAACAACGATTACAATGATTGATGTAAGAATGCAAACTCCCCCTCAGCCAGAGCTCAGTAGTTTGTTCGTGCAAAGAAGACGATGTGATCAAAAGAGCTGATAGAACAGTACAAAGTACTGAACTATTTATAGGCACTTGCAAACCACTGAGCATCTTAGCTGACGTCACCATGAAAGTGACATCTAACCTCCTAACAAACTCTAACTACTGATCTATAAACACTGATGTACTAAACTACTGCTATTATATTACATTACATAAAAGACACTTAAACTACTGCTGCATCCTTCCACTGCTGTGAACCCAACAGTGCTTGTCCGGATCAGCAGTACTTGACCCAAGGCAGTAGATTAAGTCAACAGAGCTTTGGTCTTCCATCAGTCTTTGACATTGGTCAGTAGATATAAAGCAGCAGTTGTAAATCAGCACTTAGTATGATCAGCAGATAGGAGGTCAGCAGATATGAAACCACTTTCAAGGGGAGAGATTTGCATGAACCAACTGTAAACGTCTGCTTATTCTGGATCCACTGCTTTGATCCAGTTTTGGCTTTACATTATCTGTTCCTCTGATAGGGTTCAATCCCAACAATCTCCCCCTGGAACAGATAATGCCAAAACTCTTCATTATTTGTGGAAATCTTTATTGCCTCAACAACAGCTCCCTTATCTGACCTTTAAATTGTAATTCAAAGTCTAGGGCATCTGTATCTTCATCATCCCTGCTGAGTGGAAGATCAAGGAGATCCTGCAAATCTTCAAGACTCAGGCCAAGAGCTTGTTCCCTTGATATTTTCTCCACTCCTCCACCAGACCTGAGCAAAGTCAATACGCAGGTCTGTTTGTCAGTTTCCCACTTTTGTATTTTTGAGCCTGGTGGGTTTCTTGGGAGATGTTTATTTGCAGAAGTATTTGGAGAGGCTGGCCTATTCATGACTGGCTGAGCAGCGGTTGCAGATTGTTCCAATTCAAGATCTTCCTTTATCATTACTTCTGTGCCAGCTTTTACAATGGCATCTCCGGCTAAAAGATCTTGAATTGTTTCCATGCTAAACTGGTTTTTGCTCCTTCTTTTGTAGATGGCAGCACCAGCTGGAGCAGTGGTTCTTTTGACTTGCAGCTTTGGTGGTCTTTTTGAAACCGCTGCTTTGGAATAGTCAGGCTTTTCTGGAACTCTTGGATCTTTCTTTCTAAGTTCCTCTAATCTTTTATAGGTTGCCCTGACTCTATCTTCTCCCCACTTTGTCACAGAGTTCTTTGACCCATAATCAGCTATAATCAGTTCCTCTTTCATTCTCCTCAGCTCTACCATCTTTTCAGCTTCAAATTGTTTGAACTTTTCAGGAGGAGTCTGCTTAACCTTATTTTTGATCATGTCTTGAATCCTGGCTGCTTCTTTTTCAAGCTCAGGGATGGTCCAGTTCTTGTACATGTGTTTCTCCCCCTTGTATTTCTTGTAGGTCATGATGTTTTCAATGTAGTCTTTTCTTAAGGACTCATCTGCCCTTTCTGAAATTTTCTGACATACATTTTTAGCAAAACGCTCCATAGCATTGACCTGTGAGAGCAAAAACTGATAGTTTTGTTGAAATTCTCTATCAGATTTCCCTTTTCTGTTTTTGATTGCAATATCCTCTGCTTGTTTGGCTTTGAGCTTCAAATATTCTTCAATGTTGTTTGGCCTGGGATAATTTGCAATTGATGGCAAACTCCTTTTGGCTGGCTCATCTTCATAATAAAATGATTTGATTTATTCTCTTACTGCAATGAGTTCTAGAGGAAATGAGACACCAGCAGGAGGTAGTGGTTTTACAATTTGAGCTGAAGAGGGAGGTATGGGATTAGGAACAGTGACAAGTGATAGGGATTTTGAAGATGTTGGTGATGGAGGTGTGTCATCATCTTTTAAAATTAGCCTTCTCCTTTTTGGTTTAGGAGAGACTGATGATGTTTTGAATGGAATAGTGGTTGTAGATGTAGTGACAGTGGATTGTGATTGACTGACAGCTGTTGAAACAACTGGTGTTTCAACCACTGTTGTCATTACAACAGATGTTATAACATCTGCTGTCTTCTGCTGTATGTCAGCAGGTGTTGTTTTTGGTGGTGATGATGGTAAAGCGGTGGATGTTGTGTGTGTTGAAGTGGTGTGTGTTGATGGAACAACTGTTTGGCAAGCAGTAGTTTTTGTAACTCCTGTTGCATCAGCTGTTTTGTATGATGGTTTTTGAGCAGACTTTGAACGTCTGATAGGAATGGATTTGGGTTGCCTTACTTTTCTAGTAGGCCTCTTCTTTTCCTCAACAGGATTTTCATGATCCCTTGACCCAGAAGTACCCTGATCTGGATGATCCATTCTTTCCACCCTGGCTTTCCTTTTGGCCTCTCTATCCCTTTTTACACTTGCAGCTGCTTCTGCTAGTGCATTTGTTGTCACATCAATTTTCTTTCTACCATCTGGCAAAGGGATCTTTTTGGTCATGTTTGAGTTTTCTGGTTCAAGATAGAGACCATCCTCTATACCCTTCCTTTTCCACTCCTGAATTTTCTCCCCCTTTTTGGCATTATCTTCTGGGAGTTGATAAATGTAGCGGACTTTTGGAGGAGCAGTGCCAGTGGTGTGTAAGATCTGAGTTTTGAGAGCCTTTAAATCAGCCTGAGTGTTCTTGAACCTTGACTCCATTGCATTTCTCAGCTGTTGGACATGTTTTTCATGTTGCTGATCTGCTAATTGTGCTTGTTGTTGGAGAAAAGATTGAAATTGATTCCAGAGCTCATTTGTAGCAGGTGTCCTTTGTGGAGCAGGTGCTTCAGATGGAACAGCAGTTGATTGTACCTTCTGAACTTGTAACACCTGTTGTAGCATATCTTTGAGTTCTGCAACAGAGTTATCAAGCTTTGCAATACGATCCGTCAATTTCTGGTACTTTAAACCATCACCCAAGTTAATGGGTTCATCTGATTTCCCACTAGCAGTGGTTTTATCAGTGGTAGATGTAGGGAATATACTCCAAACATTAACCACTGATGCCCCTTTGTCTTGGTACTGGGGTCTTCTTCCTTCAACACTTGACAACCTTTTGATGTTGCCAGTAGGATAAATAAATCCACTGGTGGTTGGCAGAGGTGCTATAAAAGGAATTGCCTCCAAGGAAGTCTTATGAATGTAACCACTGTCCAAATGTAACCCAGTGGGTGTAACAGTTGTAGTGGCTGCTTCACTTGGAATACCACCAAGAGTTACTTGTAACTCAAGGGGTGTAACCTCCTCAGGTTGTGTTGGTGGGTTAGCAAAGATTGATACATCAGACCCAGTCAGTTGTTGAGGTATATTCTCATTAATAGGTGATTGAGAAGGGCTGGATAATACCTGGTTCAAATCAATTGCATCCAACAGTGGTTTTATTGGTGAGGGAAATGTGGATGTGATGGTTGGTGTAGAAATAGGATATGTCCCGGGCATTGGACTGTGGATGATAGAAACGAGTGTTTCCAGAGCATCATGATGTGGAGACCCTATTTTTACAACCTGTTCTTTTTGTGAAGAAACAGGAGGAGTTTCGGTTATGGTTTGAGATATTTGTACCAACTGCTGTGAGGAAGTAGCAGCAGTGGTTTCTTGTGACTTTTGTGTTGTCACTGGTAGGAGCTCTGGTATCTCATCCTCCAGAGATGCCTTTTTGAGGGGTTTGGGGGGTTTTTGTGTTTTTCTTTTTGATGGCTTTTTGGTGATTTTAGGTGTGGGTTTCAAAACAGTTGTGCTGCTGCTTTGATCACCTTGAGCAGTGGGCTCAGCAGCAGATACCTGAGGAGCAGTTGTAACTGCTAAAATCTGCTCAGGCACCTCTGCTTGTGTTTTGCAAGGTGCTAACATCCTTGAAAAAGTTTCAGTAGTTAAACTGTTTATTTGAGTAGGATCACCCTGGTTTATTACAGCTAAATCATCCTTACTGAATTTCTTTGAAAAATAGTAACTTAAAAACCTTGGAAACAGTAAGAATGATTTTGTTTCAACATTATTAACCAAATCTTTAAAAATTTCCCGAGAATAGTTAAAATTTTCTCCTTGAAGAATAGCATAACCCAGATTTTGAATCTTTAAAGGGATTTCATTAAAAGAAGTGGTTTTGTTTGAAACACATAGTAGAAGGGTATGAAATAAAAATCTGGTTGCAGAAGGAAAATAACCTTTTTCTAAGGTAATTTTCTTCATCATTGTGGATTCATACCCTCTCTCAATGAAGTCAGTTTGCAACTCGTTTTTAGTGAAAGAGATTTTACCTTCTTGATCATCGAGTTGAAAGACCTCTGAAATGGATTGTGGCGTGATTTGGACAGCTTTACCCTTTATAGAAGAGTTTATGGTGGTTGCAGTGTCTCCTTGTTTTTCAAGGGTTGCATTCTTCCAAAACTCCCTTTGGGTCGCCAAATAGATTGGTGCATCGGCGATGAACAAAGTTTTATACTTTGATTTTGCCATGATGTCAATGATGAAATCGAACACGTTGGTGGTTCCTGGTTTTGTGAGAAGACCCAGGAGATTGTGAGATGGTTTATGTGGAATTTCAGTGGAGATTGCCTTTTGGGAGGCTGTGTTCGAGGATGATTTGGATGAGGGTTTTGAAGATTTCTTTGATTTTGTCATTTTGAGGATGATTGATCGAAGAAATTTGTGAAGAAATGTGAAGAAAAACTGCTTTGAGAAGAGAATTTTTAAGAATTCAATTCGACAGTAAAACCCTGTTTTGGTGGTGAGTGAGGGATTTTATAGGGAAGAAAGTGAATGCTGAGGTGGCAGCCGTTACAAAAGGTCTGACCAATATGTACTGTCCACGTGACAACCCCTGTTGAAAGTGAAGGACAGTACTTTTGTTGAAAGTGACTGATGAAGGCAGTGGTATGAAAGCAGTGGATGATTTTTACTATCAGTGGATAGCATATCAGTGGATAAGACACTGCTTTTGAACAACAGAGTTTATCAAAATAATGAGAGAGCAGGGGTTGACTTTCAACAGTGGACAGACTTTTGAAGTATAGCAGACTTTTGAACAATCAGTGGTTAATGGCAGACTTTTAAGGACTTAATGAAAAAAATTCATTTTTAACTATTTTTAAGGATGGAGTTTTGATTTTCTGAAAACATTTTGTTGCTTTTATTCATAGAAAAACAAGATGTTGCTTGTTATTCCATGTTCAGCATCCCAATCCTAGAGACCAAACTTTCAAAAGTGGCTGTATCAAGTGCTTTTGTGAGCACATCAGCCAGCTGGTCTTTAGTTGGGACATGATGCAGAGAAATCAAACCTTTTTCATAGCAGTCCCTCACAAAGTGATGTCTGATGTCGATATGTTTGGTGGTTGAGTGGGAAACTGGATTTTTGATGATATTTTCTGCTGCCTGACTGTCCAACATGAGTGGTGTCTTTAAGGCAGTGATACCAAAATCCAGCAACTAATTTTGAAGCCACAGGAGTTGGGCTGTACAGCTTGCAGCAGCAATGTATTCAGCTTCAGCAGTGGATGTTGAAACAGCTGCTTGCTTTTTGCTTTGCCAAGAAACTAAGCTGTCACCTAGAAACTGGCACCCTCCTGATGTGGACTTCCTTGTGGTGTGACATCCAGCAAAGTCACTGTCTGAGAAACCTGAAAGCTTGATGTTCCCATTAGCTGGATACCAGATACCAAGTGTGGGAGCACCTTTTATGTATCTGAAGATCCTTTTTACAGCAATGAGATTTGATTTTCTGGGAGCTGATTGACTTCTTGCACAGACACATGTTGCAAACATGATGTCTGGTCTAGATGCAGTTAGGTACAATAGAGACCCAATCATGCTTCTATAAAGTGTTTGGTCAATCAGCTCATCTTTTTCATCAGACATGACCAGCTTATTTGTTGCCATGGGTGTGCTGCATGGTTTACAATCATTCATATCAAATTTGGTTAAAAGTTCTTTAGCATATTTGCTTTGATGAATGAAAGTTCCATTTTGCATTTGCTGTACTTGGAGACCAAGAAAGCATTGCAGCTCACCCATTGCACTCATTTCAAACTCAGCTGTCATGAGTTCTCTAAACTCTTCACACATTGAGTTACATGTGCTTCCAAAAATAATGTCATCCACATAAATCTGGACAATCATTAAATCCTTCCCTCTCCATTTTAAAAACAGTGTTTTATCAATGGTACCTCTTTTGAAACCATTTGAGAGTAGGAAGTTGGAAAGAGTTTCATACCAGGCCCTTGGTGCTTGTTTCAAGCCATACAAGGCTTTGTTTAGCCTGTAGACATGATCTGGATAAAATGGATCCTCAAAACCTGGAGGTTGACAAACATACACCTCTTCTTGAATTGTACCCTAGAGGAAAGCACTTTTGATATCCATTTGAAACACCTTCATATTGTGGTTGACAGCAAAGGCCAGGAACAGTCTAATTGCTTCTAATCTTGCAACAGGGGCAAATGTTTCATCATAATCAATCCCCTCTTCCTGTCTGTAACCCTGAACCACAAGCCTGGCTTTATTCTTGACAACAATACCCCTTTCATCAGTTTTGTTCTTGAAGACCCACTTTGTGCCAATGGGACTAACCTCTTCTGGCAGTGGTACAAGCTCCCATACTTGTTGTCTTTTAAACTGTTGGAGCTCCTCTTGCATGGCTTCGACCCAGCTGTTGTCTTTCAGTGCCTCTTGGTACTTGACTGGCTGATGGAGTGATAGAAAACCAGCAAAAAGACAAATGTTTTGGGTTTGGCTTCTTGTGAGCACCCCTTCATTTATGTTGCCAATGATTTGATCAGGTGGATGAGATCTCAAGAAGATTAAATCTCCTTGGTATGGTATGATGGCATTGGTTGGAGAAGGCTGCAAATGTGTATCATCTGAGCTAACCACTGCTGGGGACTTTGATGATCCAGCAGTGGTTTCAAAAGGTGGTGGTATAGGAGGTAATGAGGTGGACAACTGCTGACTTTTATCCACTGTTTGAGGACTTTTGTCAGCAGTGTTTGAGGATGTGGAAGCAGTGGTTGATGGGCTACTTTGGTCAACAACTGTTGAGGTAGCAGTGGTAGAGCTTTGACAACTGTTTTGAACAGCTGATGCTTTTCCCTTTGTGGCAGACCTTTGAGGGATGATGATTTCATACCCATAGTCTGGTGTTGTATCCTCTGATGGACCTGCACTGTTAGTCTTGACAGCAGTATTTTCAAAAGTGAATTTTTCAAGATCAAACAGATCTGCAGGGTTTGCTGGGATTTTCATTGATGAAAGTTCATTTAACTTAACATTCAAAGTCTCCTCCACTGCCTTGGTCCGTGTATTAAACACTTTGTAGGCCTTGGCAGTGGTTGAGTATCCCAGATGATAACCACAATCAATTTTGGCTGCAAATTTTGAAATGGAATCTTTTAAGTTCAAAATAAAGCATGGGCAGCCAAACACTTTGAAATATGAGATCAGTGGTTTAATTTTATACAGAATTTCATAGGCAGTCTTTTTGTGCCTGGGGTTTATTAAAACTCTGTTCTGAACATAGCAAGCAGTGTTTACTGCCTCTGCCCAGAAAGTTAAAGGCAAACCTGAATCTGCAAGCATGGTTTTGGCAGCCTCAATCAGAGTTCTGTTCTTCCTTTCCACTACCCCATTCTGCTCTGGTGTTCTTGGGATGCTGTACTGCCTTACAATCCCTTTCTTCACACAGAAGGCATCCAACTCCCTATTTTTGAATTCTGTGCCATTGTCACTCCTGAAGCTTTTTACTGGAAGGTCAAATTGCTTTTCAACCTGTATTACAAAGTCTTGCAAAATGCCTGCAGTTTCATCTTTTGAGTGCAAAAAGAAAGTCCATGTGAACCTAGAAAAGTCATCAACAATAACCAAACAATATCTTTTCTTTTTAAGGCTCATGACTTGAACTGGGCCAAACAAATCCATGTGTAGCATTTGCAAACACTGGGTTGTTTTGGACTCTTCAATGGACTTATAAGAACTTTTATGCTGTTTTCCTTTTAAACAGGAAATGCAATGTTCAGGACATGAAAACAATTTTTGTGGTAGGCCTCTCACCAAACCATTTTTTGAAATTTCTGTGATTGTCTTAAGATTTGTGTGTCCCAGCCTTCTGTGCCAAAGTTCTGTCTCTTTGTTAGAGGCAGCTGAGAACAGACAGGCATCAGCTCTGGGACACTCTTTTGACATGTCAACAACATAAACATTGCCACTTCTTTGAGCAACAAGTTTAGTTTGACCAGTTTTGATTATTGCTTCAATCTTTTTGACCATTTCTGGTCCAACAATCCTACAACAGTCTTTTGTGAAGAATGACCCAAATCCCTTGTCACTCATTTGGGACACACTCAGAAGATTGAATTTTAGATTGTCTATTAGATTGACATTTTCAAATTTTACATTTCCAGATTGCACTGTACCAGACCCCAGAACCTTCCCTTTACTATTATTCCCAAAGGATATATCACCCCTACCATGGATTTTAAAGTCTTTGAGGAGGGCTTTACATCCTGTCATGTGCCTGGAGCCTCCACTATCTACATACCAAAGACTATCAAAGCATGCAGAAGCTCCCTGCACATGAAGTAAAAAGATTAGTTCATTAAGGTCTCCAAAGCCAACAAGGCTTTGGATGGGGTCTCAACAGTGTCTGGGATGGATGCAAGATGATGGACAGTGGTTAGGTCAGGGGTTTGAACTGTTTTAGGACAGTGTTTCTCTAACCACTGTTGTGGGTCCTGACCAATCATCTGCTGGTAACCAAAAGGATGCTTGTTCACTTTGGGTTTAGAGGGCCTTTTGTAGGCCTCATAAACGTGAGGAATCCTTTGGTAAGACTGCTTTTCTCTGCCTTTTCTGAACTGATTGGCAGGGGGTGCATCAGTAACCTGAACATCTCTTTTGACAGATGTTTGGTTCAGCTGTTTTGTAACAGCTGTTTGTACTGGCACAAACAGTGGTTGTTTCTTGGTGAATTTGACAGATGTTGATGATGATGATGGACTCAAGGATGTTTTAGCAATGTACTCATTCTTTTTCACATCAAAGTTTTTGAGGTACACACATGCTTGAGTTTTGTGGTTTGTTTTCCCACAGACAATGCAGCTTTCTGCTGAAACAATGACACTTGTTTTGTTTAGATCATAAGCTTTTAAGTGGAAACAGTCTTTGGTTAGATGATTCCTTTTCTCACAGAATTCACAAAACAAGTTATCAATTTTTTCTTTCTTCTTTCTCTTTTCAGATTCCTTTGCAGCAGAGGTTTTAACCACTGCTGGGATATCTTTGAGAGGTATGACTTTAGCTTTTGGAGCTTTAGCACCATCAATTGATGTAAAGTCCATTGGCTTGAAATTTTCAAGAATATCACACTCATCAGACCATTTTGGTTTAAACTGATGATCTTCAAGCTCCTTGAAAGTGGAGGAACCCATTGATCTGTTAAGTGTGATTTTGTTACCAAGTTTGTCAGTGATTTTCACTTCTTGGCCATTCTTGTTTGTGGGGATAAGCTCAGTAGCTTCATCAGTGGTTTGAACAGAGTTTTCAAAAGCAGTGTTTTCATCATCATATTTTCTATACCCAACCCCAAACTTCACATTGCTTTTTCTCTGTTTTTCAAGCATAACCTCATATCCTTTGCAGGATTCCACCCATCTTTCACAAGTAATCTGGGCAGACTCCAACTCCTTTTTGCAAACTTGGTATTTTTCTACCATAATTTGAAGTTGGGTTTTGGTTATACTTTGCTCTTCTTTTAAACAGCTGATTTCTTTTTCCTTTTCAGTCAATTTGTTTTTAATTTCTTTTAAAGAGCTTTCAAATTTGACCTCATCAGTTAAGATTTTATCCCGAAGGTTTTCATTCACCTCTTTGATGTTAGCAAAAGCAATTATGCAATTGTCTGAACACAGTTTTTCAAGAACTTGAGGAGATACCTTGGCAGCTGCCATCATTGCACAATCACATTGATGATCTTCATCATCATCAGCTCTTACCTTCTTTTCACCAGCCTTTTCTTCTTTCTCTTCTTCTTTGTCCTCTGTGGACCATGGATCTGTCATTGGTTCAATTAGAGTACCTGAACTTTCTTCCAACAGTACTTCACCAGCCACAGCAGTGACCACTGCTTCAATCACCTCTCCCACTGTTTCAAAGCACTGCTGTTCCTCCTCAGCTTCAACCCCCTCCTGTATTGACTCTAGTGCCATAAAAAAAAACTCATCATGTGAAGAATCATTAGAAGCATAGAGTGCAAAATTTTCATCACAAAGATCATCAGGCATACTGCTCCAGTCAACAAACCCTTGAGTGAAAAAACTTTGTTGATCTGGTTGTGCTGCTGCTGGAGCAGTGGTTTGAGGTGCAACAGGTTGCACTTGTACCTGTGGAACAGGGGTTTGAACATATTGGATTTGTGGAACAGTAGTTTGGACATAATGTACTGACACAGGGGCAGCAGCATAGTGAGCAGTGTTCACTTGAGCTGCTGGGGCATATTGGGCATAGTGCACAGTGTTTTGGTTTTGAGGTCTAGGATTTGAGCTAGGATGAGTAATTATGGGACCAGTATTTTGACTCCTACATTCCCTAGCGAAATGTCCCAACCTATTACACTTGTAGCACTTGATTTTCGATTTATCCAACCCAACCCTTAGATTCCCATGCAAACCTGGGAATTTTCTCCCTGTTCTTTTGTAGAACTTGCTAGTTCTAACACTTAGCAAAGCCAGTTGGTGCAGGATGTCCATTTCCTCTAAATCAGTGGGATCAAAATGTTGCAAATCATTTAGTTCAAAGCTTAAATTATCTGACATCTGGTTTTCATTTGCAGTGAATGCATAACTTGCAGAGTGAGGATCAGGGTTGTTAAAATTTGCACCAGCAGTTATGTCAATGAAGTGATCATAACCCTGGTCCTTACCACTGCTCCCAGATTCTTCTTGACCCAGAAGAGCAGTATTACCGAATGTGTAATCATCAACGGCTTTTCCTGACTCTTGTAACTTCCTTTTCTGGTTCAACTCCCTTTCGTAGGTCAGGAGTCGACCATGGAGTTGGGTCAAGGTCAGATCCTTGAACTCAGGTGAATTTCTGGTGACAAAGGCTATAGTGTCCCATTTTTCGGGCAGTGACCTGAGGAACCTGCTGTTTTGAGTCGAGTTTGTAAAGGTAGTATTAACAAGCCTCAGTTCACTGATGAGACAACTAAACCGCTCAAATTGTTGAGTCAGTGATTCACCTCTAACATGACAAAATGTTTCATACTGTTGGTTCAGGATTTCCCTATTGTTTTCTATGACTTCTTCAGTACCCCCAAACTGTTCCTTAAGTGCGTCCCACAATTCTTTGGCACTGTTACAGTGTAACAGTCCAGCATATATTTCATTGGGCAGCGCTGATGCTATGATGCTAAACGCTTTAGCATCTAGTTCGATCTTTTGAAAATCGGTTTCGGTGTAATTTTCAACTGGTTTTGGAATGAACTTTTTAGCATCTTCAGCGCTTGGCACTGAAGGAACATGAGGACCAAAGGTGACAGACCTCCAACAACCTGTGCTTTGTTGAGCGAGGATGTGACCCATCCTCCTCTGCCAGATGTTGTACTCATTTCTTTTTAGCATAGGTGGTTTAAAGAGTGAGCCGATGTTGTTTTTATCATCCTGAGATTGTGACGTCATTCTTGTTGTTTTACAGACACTGAGAAATCAACTTTAATGGTGATTAATCCTTGCTCTGTTTTTCAACGGACGAACAAACGATCAGTATCAACTGTTATGAGCTGAACTATTTACGTCAAAATGATTGTTAAATCAAATTTGACTGTCCAAGCTCTGATACCAATTGTTGGATCTGAGTTTCTTTTTGATTGTATTTTCGTTTGTAATTAAGATGGAAATGAAAGAGTTGTGCAGCGGAAATAAGATGAAAGCAAACTTTGCATACAATCAAACGAGAGTAATACTTTTATCAAACATCTTTACACAATGAATCGAAAGATTGAATTTGTTTCAGCAACGATTACAATGATTGATGTAAGAATGCAAACTCCCCCTCAGCCAGAGCTCAGTAGTTTGTTCGTGCAAAGAAGACGATGTGATCAAAAGAGCTGATAGAACAGTACAAAGTACTGAACTATTTATAGGCACTTGCAAACCACTGAGCATCTTAGCTGACGTCACCATGAAAGTGACATCTAACCTCCTAACAAACTCTAACTACTGATCTATAAACACTGATGTACTAAACTACTGCTATTATATTACATTACATAAAAGACACTTAAACTGCTGCTGCATCCTTCCACTGCTGTGAACCCAGCAGTGCTTGTCCGGATCAGCAGTACTTGACCCAAGGCAGTAGATTAAGTCAACAGAGCTTTGGTCTTCCATCAGTCTTTGACATTGGTCAGTAGATATAAAGCAGCAGTTGTAAATCAGCACTTAGTATGATCAGCAGATAGGAGGTCAGCAGATATGAAACCACTTTCAAGGGGAGAGATTTGCATGAACCAACTGTAAACGTCTGCTTATTCTGGATCCACTGCTTTGATCCAGTTTTGGCTTTACATTATCTGTTCCTCTGATAGGGTTCAATCCCAACACCTGGTTAACTCATTGATGAACTCAGTCAGACCCGGTCAACTCAGCGAGTCAACTCAGTTGACCCGGCCAACTCAGTGAAACTGTTCGATGTTTCGACACGAGAAGATGGTAAAGATTTTACGACGCAATTCATTTCGATATTCTTATACTTTTATTTCGCGTGAAAAACGAGCTCGAACCAATCGACTAGAATATAGTTAAATTTTGACATATTTGGTGAAAGTTATATAGTTTGATTGATTAATTGTTGAATTAATATTGATCATTGTTTGAATTTCGAGGAATAACGACAACTTGGTTGTCCGGGGCGTCCAAAAACAGAGGAAACTCTGCCCGTTTTTCGAGAAAACCCGTAAAAAGTAAAGCATGTTTTATTGAAAAGCGACTTTTACATAAATGTGTATACCACTTTCGACGACGCTTTATCACATACGAAAACGACAATTCTTTTATAAAATAAATATATTTTATATATTTATTTCAAGCGTCAAACAACTCGTATTCGTTTTACAAAATAAATATAGTTTACATATTTATTTCGAATACCATACAACGCGAATTCTTTTATAAAATAAATATATTTTATATATTTATTTCAAGCGCCAAGCAACTCATATTATTTCAAGAAATAAATATAACTATCGTATTTATTTCAAACGACATCAACACGAAAACGCTATTAAATAAATATAAGTTGTTATATTTATTTCAAAACGCCTAAACGACACATAGTTTAGTTACCGTCGTTCATTTACCGTCATAACTTACAGACGAATCATTCAATTAGCGATTCGGTAAAGCTCGATGACACGTAGTTAATTACTGCGTTTATTGGAAACTTATAAGATATTCCGTGTTAGGAATATTGTAGAATGCACGCTAGCGAGTCAAGTCTTGAAAACGACATCACAAGTCGTATATAGCTAGCTTTGCACAGGAATATTCAGGTGAGTTCATAACCCCACCTTTTATGGTTTTACATTTTTATAAATGTTTTCGGGGTGGAAAGACATGCACTTTTTGCAAAGCAAGAATTACATATTTCTAAACCATTTTACAATCAAGTTTTAACTGACACAAATGGTTTACGAAAAGCTTATGTTTTATACCGGTTTTTCAAACAAGCGTATTTTTTTTTGAAATATGCATACACACGAGTTCTAGTTTTCTAAACTACGGGAAAATACAAGATACAAATGTTACAATATTTATAAATAGTATGATAAAAATACAAGAAGCACACTTGGTGAGGACGAGTACCAAGTGTGATGAGATATAAGAATACAAGAAGCGCACTTGGTGAGGACGAGTACCAAGTATGATGCGTTATGAGAAATGATACGAGAAATCGTGTCACGAATAGGGTACATAAGCACCATTAATCAACAATATACCTAGACCGCAGAACAAAAGGTTAGATCTAACGGGTGCCGGGCAGCCACACTCTCGGTGAGGGCGAGTATCGAGTAGTGCTTTTGTGTCTCAGAATATGCCAACTAGAAAAATGCCTAAGGTTTGGTGACTTCCTATGTCGTGTCACATGTTAATGGCCTTGCAACCCATTAACAATCCTGATACTTACAGGAATACTTTAATTACATAAGATTCATACCATACTAAAACTTGAATTAAACTTGAGTACGTGGGGTACACAAGTAAACTTGAATTAAACTTGAGTACGTGGGGTACACAAGTAAACTTGAATTATACATGAGTACGTGGTGTACACATGAAAACTTGATTTATATATGAAAACTCGATTTATACATGACACAAACTATGTTTTCATACAAAGTTTCTGTATAACATGACAAGAAAATGATTTTAAATTCGTTTTCTCAATAATACTTCAAAAACCGGTTATTCAAAAAGATTTATTTTAAATCTTTTACAAACAAACTATGAACCCACTCAACTTTATGTTGACTTTTTCGCATGTTTCTTTCTCAGGTTGCATTTCAGAAATTATGGAACGGTTGGAATAGGAGAACCATGAAGAGTCGAGTACTTAGTGGGCGTTCATTTTCTAAAAGACTTAGCTTATTTGCTTCCGCTGTGCAATGAAGATACCGATCCAGTCACGCCAGCTCTGATAATTTCGGGGTGTGACAGTCTCCCCTCCTTTAGAAAATTTCATCCTGAAATTTATTCAAGAGGAAGACTTTGTAAAAAGGCATTTTGGTTAAAACGGTTGGTTAACATCAAAATTTTTGAAGTTTAAAGTCTATGAGGAGTCTATGTAGGCATGTTAGAATGCATGAAAATTCTTGAGGGATGAAAAGTTAGGTTTGTAAGAGTAGTTTGTTTAACTAAGGTGATTTGAGGCATCAATCGTAGGTATAATAAAACGTGCATGTGTGTGTATAGGCAAAGTGAGTTTGAGCAAGTTTGAATAAATCAATGGGAGAAGTATTTAAAAGGATGCTACCTAAGAAGAAAAGTTTTCGTATAGAATAGAGTGTGTTATGATGAAAAGTGCGGCCCGCACCGTAGGTTGTGAGAAAATCTTATCGGTTCTAAGGCGCATTAGTAAATTACACATTTGTAGAAAATTGATTATTGGTGAGAAATATTTATGGTTTCAAAAAGTTTTGGTGGTAATGGGCCGACTAAGTAAAGTTTGTGCGTAATAAAGAATGGAAAACAGTCTTAAAAGTAAGGAGGTATTTTAGGGATTGAACGTTTAGATCGATTTATTGTAAATAAGGTTTGGATAAAATGTCAAATGAATAGTTGGAAATAATCAGGGTATGAGAGTGATCGAATGATTTGATAGATGAATGCAAGGGTAGGAGTGTTATGATTATTGGATGTAATGCGAATACGAAGCATTGAGGATGAGGTTTCGTCATGGATAATCGGATATCGCGCGTTTAGCAATGCATTTGTAAGTCATTAAAGTTTGTGTAATCGCATTTAAATAAGGTCTGGAAAAACATCAAATTTCTCATGGCACGTTTTATGAAAGTTTGGTAATATGGTAAAAACACTTATATATAGGAAGTACCAGCGGCGTATCCACCATGCTCTAACCATGTTACGCCTGTTTCGTTATTCGGTGTCATGTTACATTCCGAGTCTTACCATACACAGTAGAACACCCTATGGTTTTCATGCGCCTACCACTATAATCCCGTGTGCACCCGTGATTATATTGGTCGTCACATGATCCGCATAGTTTGTACTAGTTGTGTATAAGTCAGGGTATGCAGTAGCGTATAAAAATTTAACGTGTAAGCATGATTATGTTTATGTTTAAGTATGTGACCAACGTAAGAGAACCACTCGGGTTATGCTCACGTATAGGTACGAATGTATGAGTATAAGTATGAATTATGACAATTGCGTATATAGTATAAATTGAAACACAACGAATTTAAACATATAAAATGATCAAGAAATTTTGAGTATGTAAAAAAACGAATGCTATGTGTGAGATTGCCATGAAATATTGGCTAAAACGTGGATGATGGTATGCATATGTAGTTGTTTAAGCAAATCGTTGAGTTTATTGAATCAAAATAGATTGAGTTTGACGGTAGTGAAGAATCAAGTTTGTGAATGTCAAGAGAATATAAAGTATCTATTTGTTATGCGAGATGTGTTTTGAAAAGAAAAAGGAAATGCTATTTTTGTTTCAAAAGGAAAGGGAATTTACGTATGTCAGAGGTTGTTGGTTCCTGTGAAGTCTCCTTGCCTACGTGTTTGGATTTTGGAATTGTGTATTTAGCGATGTCTGAAAAGATTTTTGAAAACAGTGAGTTTGCTTCATTTAAGTATTTCGTATTAAAATACGAAGAGTTGTATTTCAGAAATTTTTGTGAAAACTTTGGTCTTTGAAAAGAAATTTAGCAAAATGATCTTATAACATCTATAAGATTTTATAAGCATGTGAGAATAGTTGGTTTGGTTCCCGATTGAGAACAAATGTCTTTAGTATAATGTTTTAGATACGAATCTTGTGGGCAAGAGATTGATTAGACCGACTAGGTTGATAGGTAGTATTTCATGAAATTTTGAAAATCGGGTAATAAAACGTTTAAGGTATGATTAGGAATTTTGTGTATGGGGTTTATTTAAAGATAGATTGTAGAGAGATACGTTTGATAAAGCGATGAGTTTTGAAATTTTTGCATAAGTAGGGATTTAAAAAAAATGATAAACGATTTAGGTATAAAACTTGATCGTGTGGTTGGCATAATAAAGTCTCCTTAAAAGGAAAGTTTGGTAACGATCACCGAGGTAAGGGAATCACCCTTAACCCGTTGGTGAGGTCGTTTTAAGAAAGGGGAGGAGCGGAGCTAATCGTTAAGGTAAGGAAATCACTTCTATCTTGATAATATGCCTCCATTTAGGGATTTCGGGCAATGTAAATCTTGTTGGTGACGTTTTTGAAATCATGCATGTAAATAACGTATAAGTATATGAAAAGATTTAGTATGAAGCGTGTGTAATCATTGTGAAAATAATTTAAATTTTAAAAAGCTCTCTCACTCATACGAATAAGTTCACGACATTTACCACTGTTTGAAAGGTCACGTAACATCTTTTTTCGTACATATCGCCGTTGTAAAATTAAATCTCTAGTAGGTATATTAGCATGTTTTTTTGGTAGACAATCTATGTTGTGTAATGAAAAGCAATAAGCAAATTAGTCTAGCTGCTTACAATTGTCTAGCTCGCACAACATGAATTATACGGAGTATTTGATCTTGGGGTATTTGATTTCGGAGTATTTGATCATCCATAGAAAAGTCCCAAAGTTCACTTTAAGAAAGAAAAAAAAAACATCTCTTTAACACAATGCATCATACAATTAGATTGTATAGTACTGACTAATCCTACATACAATATATAGGACTTACAGAACATAGAGATAACTAAAACCAAACAACACACATAAAAAACATGTAAAAGCCTACCAACAATCCGGTTTTGACCACAACCTAAATCAAACACCCTTTTAAAATTTATGGATAGATATTTCAAACTCTAGAATAAGTTACCTATAGGGATGTTCAAGGTCCGGTTTTGACGGTTTTTGTATCAAGCCGTAAACCAAACCGTTATTAATGGTTTTTTATTCTTAAAACCCAAAATCGAACCGAACTCTAGAATGCGTTGCCTGTAGGGGTGATCTAGCTGTCCAAAAAAACCCTGCATTTTTATTTGATTTAACACAAATATTATATGTATATACATATAACATATGTAATAATACTTTATCAAAACAAGCTAAAAATAATTTGAAATATATTACAATAATTTTTATTTAACTAATGGTGAAATAAAAGATTAGAGTACTGATATTATAAAATAAATACAAATGGTCTAATAATGAAACTTATTGGCCCAACAGTCAAGACCGATTGGAAAAACGAAAGCCGATGGGAATTGTTTTTGTTTCATCTTCTTAAGTGAAGCGTTACAGTCACCGGCTTTTTAACAGTTTGAGGTGTTTATATATGAGATACAATGAAACACATACATACATAATAGAATCAGAGATTACCTTGGGCGTGAAGCATCGTTGATCGGATCTCAGTCACAAGTTTGATCGGCTGACTATGGTGATCGACAGTATGTGATGGGAACAACGGCTAATGATTGTTTTTTATTTAACCGATGCATAGCAGGAAGATGTAAGTTGCGCCAAAATTTTGTAGGTAAAATAACTGAACGCGAGATTTAGGTGTTTATAACAAGAATTAGATATGAGGGTAATTTAGTAACTGATAAGATTTTTTCTCCTAATCTCTCGGATTTGAGAGGATAAATATACGTACAAATTTTCTTCTCTTTTCCCTCCTTTCCCTCCCCTTCTATCCTTAAAAAATCTCGGGAACATGGTTTTGTCATATTTTCATCTCTTTTCTTTCTCATCCCAGTTAAATGAGACTCGGAAACAGAGTGTTTAGGTGAGCTTCAAGATGAACGCTTGTATTTTCATAAAAGTAGAATGAAAATACAAGAGTTTGAAGCTTACTTCTAGTTCAAAGGCGGATGATCAACTTGAAGACATCAATGGCCGTCATCATCATCCACGAAAAATGTGAAATCGAAGCAGAGGTGGAGTAGAGTCGTTGGAAAATAGATTAAAAAGCGTTGTCATTTATTGTTTACCATGCTCGATAGTAAAACAACTAACATGTTCGAGGGTCTCTTTTGTTTTATAGGGTTTAAGGGTTTCTAGATCACTGCTCACACAACGGATTCCGCCACTGCCGGACCTTCTCGGTAGAAACTAATAAGACTCTTTTGAATGTTCCATGTTTTCTTCAATCTTGATGCAAATACAAAGAGAGTAAAGATAAATTTTGAACTGAAAAGTGCAAATCTTCAGTAGTAACTTTTGTTTATGTTTTTATTGAACTCCAAGAAAAGTGGGGGTCTTGCATTTGAATTATTTGGGCATTATTGTGTGCACACAAGGTGTTTCATGAAATGTCTTGAGAACTATAGCGTTATAGATTTGGTTAGGAATATCAGTTTTGTATTTGTTTTATTTTAGGAATTGTTGTAGTGTTGTGTGTTAATGGAAGTTAATATAATTTTAATTGAAGTTTAACTTGAAGAATTGTTGGTTTAACTTTGAAAAGCAAAGTGTATGGTTATTTTTATATGAAAAAGTTTGTGATTGACAATGTAAAAAATCCCTATGTTTTTCATTTGGTAATGTTTGTATGCATATCTAGAGAGGGACATTTTCTTTCCCTTAATATTTGTTTTCCAGATATTTCAGTTGGACTGTGGACATTGATACTATTTGCGAATATGACATTCAACACTTGCGTGCAAAAGTAAAGTCTATGATTGTTCTAATTAAGGTTTGTCTTTCTTTTCTACATTATTTTTTCTGACTTTTTTTTTCATTTGGTGTGTGGAGTAGGGACTTTGATGCTTTGGATATAAGGTGATGCAGGCCCAAGTGTAGAAGATCGAGCCATGACATTTCTGGAGGCCCATGATCGAGCTTCCAGGGGTGATTTACGAAAACAAGCATAACTTTGGCTACGGGTCTCCGTTTTAGGCGTTTGACCAGTCAAATCGAAGCTTGAAATGAGGAGCACGTCATGGCAAGGCCGGGCCTTGTCCAACTTTCGGCCCAAAAAACGCGTTCTAATGGGAGTTTTGGACATTTTTATGTTTTGCTCGGTGTTTTATGCATTTTGTTTTTGGGCTTGTGTTTGGCCCATGGCATTTTGTGGCCCATTTTGAATTTATGTCTTTATTTATACCTTTCTCTTGTAATTTGGATGGTTAGAATTCAATTCTGAGAAATAACCATTTTCACTTCAAATTCTTTGCCCTTTGGGTTGGATTTTGGGGGTTTTGGGAAGATCATCACGGGTATTCGTAGAATCAACGTGATTTGTTCTTCGTTATCATTTCACACGCTACATCATTGATCGGAGTGTCGCGCTTCGGTCAAAGATAATATTTATATGCCCTAATTACCCTTAACAAATAGCTAGTGGTAGTGAGGGGTCGAACCACGAAGAGTATGTGGTTTGTGTGTGGATTCGATTGAATTATCAAGAATGTCACGTATTATGAAGCTTACTAGAATGTTTTTGTGTTTTTGTTTAATTGAGAGAAATGAGTTTGGATTAAATGAATTGATTAAATTAATTGACAACTAATGATTAACGATTACGAGAAAATTGATTACTAGAACAATAATAAGAAAAAGGAATCACACCCGGTTTCGGTAATTGCTAACCTAGGATTTCTACAAGTTTTAGATTTAACTCAAATGCATTCGATTAACGGATTTAGTGTACCGTGACTTAGGTGCTAATAACTATCAACGTCCCGAAGAACGGACAAGAATACACTTTCTAATCAACACAAGTAAATCCTAACCACGACAATGCACAATTACATATCACCGTTTCGCAAAGTCATAACTTTTAACATCGTTCGACAATTTACGAATTCGCAACAAATGTAACATTATTGTCAAAAGTTTCAAAAATCAAATACAAATTGTCACTAAGTTGAAACAAGAACAATTCGAAATCCTAGAATTAACAACTACCTACACCGGGGTGAAACCGAGATGATTAGCCGCTCATGGTTGAAGAAGCTTGATCACCGGATGTTTGGAACGTGAATGAGAGAATCTTGAAGCTTGATGGATGAATGAATGGTGGATGATTAGGGTTTGTGGAATGATTGGTAATGGTGAAGTATGGAGAATTAGGGTTTTGATGAATTGGTTGTGTAGATGGATTGTTGATGGTGAAGATCTTGATTCGGGTGATGTAGTGATGATAGATGATGGAATGGTCAGTGAATTAGGCTCCAAGATCAAGTTTCAAACTCCAAGTGAAGTGTAACTCCCGAAATTCAATGCCCAAGAACCAATAAGGATCGAACTTTAACCCCAAAAGTCCAAAATTCACGTTTCCGGAATATGATGCCCGTCGCCGACGGGCATGACCCCGTCGCCGACGGGTTCCCAAAAACTTGCTTTCGTCCGACGGGTTAAATGACTGGTTACGGGTGTTTCTTGGTTACGGGACTTTCCTGAACCCGTCGGGGACGGCCTATACCCGTCGCCGACGGCCTGTCAAACTCCGCTTTTCCAATCTTTGCTTCTTTCACTCCCGGTTGATCCTTAACGCGTCCCGATGCTCCGGTTTTCGACCCGGTGGCTTGTAAAGCTCCCGAAAAGCTCCTTAAACTCTATCAAACCTGCAAAACACATATTTGATTAAAAGTAGGCTATCCGAAATTAAAACTTATGTAACATCATCAAGTTATGCAAAAACAAACACCGGTTTTCAACCACGTATCAATCATGAGGAAAAGGCTTCCCTATGTAGTCAGTAAATTGCACAGCTGGACTTGGTAGCGCTCCTGCTACTGCAGTATGCATACATACTTAAACTTCTATGTGTGTGTTTATATATCTTTTAGAGCGTTTGCAGGCAGTCTACAACGCAAATGGTAAGGATTTTCATCAGGAACAATGGTTGTTGCTAGTATGTTAATTAGATAGTAATTTATTAGTAACTTAATAGGAGGTTAGTTTAGAGATTTACAGACGGGCACAGAATTCCTATAATTCTCACGATTTCCTTTTATTCATGCACATCTTGATCATCTCGGGGCCTTGGTTTAAAAAAGCGTGAAGCGCACAAAAGCGACAAGGTCCAAAACCGAGGCCTTGAGCCTTGATGTGCCTCGCACCTTAGTGCGTCTGAGGTGCACTTTTTAAAAACCAAGCCCGGGACGGAAGAATGGATAAGATTGTGTTCTAGAACAATGGTTGCTGCTAGTGGTATGTCGTCTAGACAATACTTTATTAGAATTGTAATAGAAGGTTAATTCTAAGTTTTACACATTATACCTCAGATACATATGAACCTAAACATGACCCGAATATTCATGGGTTGACCCAAACACGACCCGTTCAATCGCAAATACAAATGGTTAGTTGATTTGGATTCACTTCCTCTTTTACAACCATTTATTTAATTTTTGTAGATAACTTCAAGGCTTAAAACTTAAAAGACCCACGAGGATCTTTGTAGATTGCATGGGTTACGATGACACAACTGCAAAGTGAAGCGAGTATACAATAAAAGGCTATTTCTTACTGTATAAGTGATGGCATTAAGATACAACTCATTATAAAAAGACATTTGCGAAACACATATATAAGTTAAATGAGACTAAGCCGACTGTTTGAGCAGCATCATAGGGACCAATTTGAAATTTACTCTTTACGTTTCACGAATTTGAATCTTTGTGCAATTAACTCGACTAGGATACATGTTTTCTTTTATATTTTACTCTTGATTTTATGCAACTTGCTGACTTAAACCGCATGAATGTTTTTTTTTGTAAGACACTTTAGTTTTTGCAAAAACGTGAAATCACATCTAGGGTACATCCAATCTCACTCCCCTTTTCCCACCGCAACGTGCGAGTTGAATCCCCATATTGCTTATGACAATTCAATTTACCCCTTACTGCTCAAAATACTTCAATTTAAGACGACAGTTAAAAAACCTAGTTACTTTAATAAACATGTATTTGTTGAGCTTGAAGGAGGGCCTATCATCCTTGACACAATGAGATTATCACATTTTTTGTGTGATCTATATGGTGGTCCTTAGTGGTCACGATACATACAGAACACTTGTGTTAGTTGATTGTAGATAAATAGTGTGGACCTTGTCTTGATGGAACATAAGTGGTCACATATGTTAAGTCCATGTCACATAATTACGAACAAGTGTAGATGTAAAATGAAAGTAACCTTGGATTCATGGTCAGTTGTGTCAAGTTGATGTCAGCAGGGGCGCAACTTCTTTGGGACGGGAGGGGGTGCCCGCCCCCCGAACTTTTCAACGCGTAGTGTTATGAACAGTAACTTCGTATAGAAATTTTTAGTCCCCCCCCCCCCCCCCCCCGGAATTGGGAAAAATCGACCCCCCAAGCTTCGCCAATGGATGTCTGTCTCATGTTAATTAAGCCTAAACAAAAATGTTGTGTTTCTATATTTCTTCTCTCAAATCCAACTAGTTTGACCTTGGATTCGTCACAATTCGCCTTAAAATCCACCGATCACATTATACTTTTGAGTTTGACACGCATTCACAATAACTAATTATCTCAAGAGTAATAAACCGATGTAGAGCGGAATCAACAATACAAGAGAAAATGAATTAATTTTGAATCACTATATCACACACTCTTTTATGAAGTATGCCAAAAACATGAGAGGTCGGGTATAAATTTGATAAATTCAAAATGACTAACTATTTATTATTAACTTACTTGCTGAATTAGCTCCGTATCATAATTCATAAACAAATATTTTACTTTTTGCCAAAAAAGAGAAAACGATGCTAAAGAGTAAAAATGTTGTTTATGGCAAAGTAACCAAACACGAGAAAACGTGCCTTACAACTAGCACATGTTTATCCCATTCGTTTTTGATACTTTTGGTTTCCTTGCGCCAGAGGCTGTGGACTTACTTACCCGAGTTCAAGGGGTCATGCACAGTAATGTTATAATCTCGAGATATATGGATTTAGTTTTTAAAAGATTTAGTTTTGCTATTTAAAAAGGGGTAGCGGTGTAGTTTGTTGTCCGTTTACCTTCTATGTTGATGTAATTTTTTTAAGGTAAATTGGAATATTAAGAGGATTTATGTAAAAAAAAAGTATAGATTTGAAGGTGGATTGAATCCATATAGTTTGATGTAATAAAGATTAGGTAATTTTAGTAATTTATTAGACATATACAATTTTTATTTTGTAAAATCGAAAATCATTAGAAAGTTAATTACAAAGTCTTTATTTCACCAAATTAAATTCCATAAATAACAATGGGTGGTGATAAAAGTGAATAGAAATAATTAGAAAGAGATGAAATGGGGATAGTTACACATGCTCTCACGTTTCAAATGAATAAATATTCTTTTGTGTTTTATATAATTATATGATGCATATATGTTATCTTTATGCCTTAATTATGAAATAAAATACAACAATTGGCTAAGTGTATTCCACAATATGTGATACTTCTCCCCTAACACATCAAATCAGTAATTTTTAAAGTCGTACTTTAACCTTTGTTTTAATTTTGTCTTGTCTTTTATCATTACTATTTTTTGTATTTATTATTTATAAACATTGATTAAGTTTTTAACATTTGCCATAATTAAATATGAAATGTACTATAGGTGACACAAAAGTATAAAATATGCTAAATAATCATATTTTTTTCATCAAAGACTTAAATTCCTAATATAAAAGTCACTGAAGGTTTTACTTTTCATAACTAAAGAAGACAAACAATAAACCTGGTGCCTTTAAGAAAAAGTTAAGATTAGAATCCATGTAGTTTTAAAATACAAAAAGAAAACAATTCAAATAAAGTTTTTTCTTATATAAAATAGGTTTTTAATATACAAAGTCAGACAATAGCTACTTAGGCCATGGGGTGTACTTTAAGATATGAGGTGTTAAAGGCAGTGGCGGGCCAAAAAATTACTTGTTGGGGGTGTTGATGGGGTGTTTAACTATATTTTCAAGGGGTGCGGTCGGGTTTTTTTGCCCAAAATATACACTAATTTTTTTTTCAAGAAGTGCCGCCATCCACCTTGGCCAAATGGTGGGTCCGCCACTGGTTAACGGTGACGTAACATGTTAACCGAAATTGCAACCACTCACTCCTTGTGTTAAGGGATGTTAAAAGACTGATTAATTATTCTTTTATTTCTTAAACCAAAAACCACCTAAAAATAAGGTTAGATGGAGTTAACGGGATTAAACCATTTTCTTAGCTTAAGGTAAATAAAATGAGAAAGAAAGGATGTTGTGACACTTAGATGGAGTTAAGATGAGTTAAAATATACGAAAACACTTTACGCACCAAACTAATAACATTTTGGTGCTGATAAAAATGATTTGGAATCATTAATTAAAGAATTAAATGGGGATAACTATACCAGTTTCACGTTTTAAATGCATGGATATTATTTTAATGTTTTAAATGATGCACAACTAATATCTTCATGTTTTAATAATGTCGTGGTCAATATGACACCACTATATATCGCGCACTACTCCCATTATGAGTGCTTCACTAGATATCCAACCACTATTATCTTTTCTTTTCTCCATCAAGGTAGTGTTTGGATGAGTAATTTTATCTTTTTATAAGTTATTGACTTTTTAGAAAAATGCGTTTTTATAAAATAGTGTTTGGGAAATAAGGTGAAAAAAAGTTTTTTAGAAATTGAAAAAGAGAAATGAAAAAGTCACTTGATTGTGACTTTTTCAAAAAAAAAATAATAAGATAAAAAGGTTAAAAAGTTAATAAGGAGAAATGGAAAAAATCATCCAAACACGCCCTAAAAAACGTTGAGTGACATCATATTTGAAATCACTATCAAGACATATTCATTTGAAGATATAAATGACATTTTGAAATATAATCTATAATGATAGCTAATATAAATAGAATTGTAAAAATTATAATATATATTTTACGCAATCAATACAGTTTAAATTGTCTTTTTTGTTTAAATAAATAAATATAATAATTATTACCTTTTATGTATTGTTATTATTGTTTTTAATGAAATCTTGAATGATAAATAAACATAATTTTCATATTTAAAATGTCTGCATATCTTATAAATAAACAAGAATTTGATGTTTAGCAAATGATTAATAATAAAAGTAAAAAACAATCACTATCAAAGGTTTGTATTTAAAAGAATTAGCTTTTGCTCAAGACAGTTGTACGTGTTATCCAAATTCCAAACAAAACAAACTCTCATGAGCAAACGCTTTTGCCTAGTTTAGAAACTTTTCTTTCCACCAAGTGTAGTCTTCAATGTTATCAAGCTTTGGTGGTTTAGAATGCGTTCCGTAAAAGTTTTCATGTTTTATATATCATTTATAGCTTTAGAAATACTTTTCGGTGCAACAGTTTCTGTCTCACTCGACTCAGAAGTGTATGCTCTATAAAATGTGTTATAAAATTCTTCAGCCATGATAACCTGCAAATACACAATCAAACACTTGATTAAATCTGAAAATTAAACAACACAACCACTCTGAGTTCGTACGAAGCTATAATGTTGTCTTCGTACGAAGCTGAAATGATGGGTTCGTATGAACAATCACTGAGTTCGTACGAAGCAATAAGCATGGGTTCGTACGAAGGAAAGTATTACAAGATCACACTTTTGAACTGGGTTCGTACGAAGCTGGATATGTGTGGGTTCGTACGAAGCTACGCTGCGAAGAACAAGGTTATGTTTTCATGGTTTTTCACTAATTTGATTACGATTTTGTTCGAATTTTGATCTGAAACTTTGTAGGATTGTTCAAAAACAATTTTCGAACAACATATTCAAAAATCAGCCGATTTTAACTGTTAAAACTGTGTAGATCTGTGTTTTAAGTTTAAAAAGAAATGTAGAAGAAGTGTAGAAGAAGATATGAGTAGAAAATGATGATTTTTGGCTCTGAATCTGATGTAGAAACTTGAATCTTCGTGTCTCTGATCCTTGCAAACAATCACCCACTCTGATACCACTTGTGAATTCGAACCCTGGATGCGTACAGACACGTGATATGTGCGGAATCCAATCACGTGTGTGGATGAGAACACGAGGATGTAATTATAAACTGATTTCAATTGATGATCTGACAAGTACAAAACCGAGAAATCAAACGGACAGAGTTTCCCCACTCTAGTCTCAAAAAGTTACAAATGACAAACACAAGACATCTATATATAGAGTTCTGCCTTCGTACGAAGGCTTGTATGGTGCCTTTGTACGAAGCTGGTGGCTTCGTACGAAGCTACTATAGCTTCATATCAAACCCTCTTCTCTTCAGCATAAGTCTTGTCTCATTTGTTTAAGCTACGAAACGTGATTGATGCAAGTGATAGACATATGCACTCACACTCAATGAACCTCCTATATTAACCCGCTAAGCCTAGAAATTGTCACACTTCAGTCGGGGTCTTGGAAGCTTACCAATTTTTAATTGCCTCGATCTTTGACGGGTCGATATGTATACCTTTCTTGTTCACCACGTGTCCGAAAAATTAAACTTCGCGAATCCAAAATTCACATTTGTAAAATTTTACGTATAATTTCTCCTTTTTAGCAATTCCAGAATGGTCCTCAAATGTTCTTCATGCTCTTCCTTAGTTCGCGAATATATTAATATATCATCAATAAATACAATTATAAACTTGTCGAGATAAGGTTTACATACGCGGTTCATCAATTCCATAAATACCGTTGGTGTATTTGTTAGACCAAAAGGCATAACAAGAAACTTATAATGACGATAACGAGTTCGGAACGCCATCTTTGGAATGCTTTCTTCCTGAATCCTCAGTTGGTGATACCCCGATCTTAAGTCGATTTTCGAGTAGAAGCTAGAACCTTGCAGCTGGTCAAACAAGTCATCAATCCTCCTTAATGGGTACCAATTCTTGATGGTGAGCTTGTTCAACTATCGATAATCAATACACATCCGGAAACTTCCATCCTTTTTCTTTACAAATAATAATTCTTGGAGTTGAGTGGATAACTCTTGCGTTTCTGGTGGAGCCAAACAAATGGAGACCTTGCCACGGGTGTGGCTTCGAGGACTAAGTCGATGCGAAACTCGGCTTGTTGTTATGAGGGTAATCCTGGCAAGTCTTCGGAAAAGACTTCGAGGAATTCCTTTACAATGGGGATCTCCTCAAGTTTAGGATCCTTGGCCATCTTATCCACCATGTGTGCTAGGAAAGCAATGCAACCCTTTTTGCGTAAGCATTTCTAAGCCTTCATATAATTGATGATCTGCAACGGTGTTTCATGTTTCTCTTCGTGGACTAAGAGTGTTACTTCGTTAGGCAAGGGGATGCGGATTATCTTTTAGTGACAAATGACATCGGCTCGGTTGTCGGACAACCAATCCATGCCGGCTACAACATCAACACCACCTAACTCGACGGGTAGAAGATCTATGTTAAATTTTTGTTCACCTAGTTCTAACGTTCATCCTTTAATAATTTCTCCTGATTCAACCAATTTTCCATTTGCTAATTCTATAGAATATGGGACGTCTAACTTACTGGGCTTTAGGCCAAGTATATCATTAAATTCCTTAGATATAAAACTAAAGTTAGCAACGGTATCAAAAAGTATGAATGCGTAATGGTTATTGATAGGAAATGTATCGGTGACCACATTCGGGTCTTTGCGTGCGTCATGAGCTCCAATCATAAAAGCTCTTCCTCGAGCTTGGGTTTCCTTCGGGAAATCTTTCTTGAAGTGGCCCTTGTCACCACAATCAAAATATCCTTGATCCTTTCCAGTCAGTTGGGTCCAGCAAGCCTCCGTCTTGTGTCCTAGTCTACCACACTTCTTGCATTTGATACTATCACAAACACCCACATGGTGATACCCGCATTTGACACATTTAGGCATTTGGCCTGCATACTTCCTTGGGCCTACATCGTTTGTGGAAACAATTGCCTTCAATTCCTTCGGTGCCTGAGTTTCCTTTTCCCTAGACTCCATGGATTCATTAACATAATCCTTTTTTTATTTCCACCCATCTTAGACAATGTCCCCATACGTGCAACTTCTTGGGTTAAACTAACCACAAGACCCGCCACACTAAGGACTGTAGTGGGGTGGGATGAGGTAACCATACTATGAATTTGAGGTGCCAAACCACAAATGTATCGTTCAATCCCTTTTGACTTGGCGTAAGCAAGAAATAAATAATTCTTGATAGATCATGAAATCATTGCCTATGACCTGCAATCTCAACACTAACCATGATTAAATTCCAGAACTCTGTTTCCAAACTTTGAATTTCGGCCCGCAAGCAATACACCTCTTGCATGTGATTCTCTAGTTCTTCCCATGATAGCCCGTACGTAGTACTATTCCCAAAAGTTTGCACTTGGAGCTTTCATCAAGTAAATGCTTCACCCAGCAGGAGACGTTTCACCTACTTAATATCTTGTTCCGGAGTACACTTACTAATACGGCTACCCGGCTCCATCTTTTCTATTCAACAGGCAAAACTAATCGCACCTTCTAAAGAATACTACAAAAAAAAACGAGTATCGCAATGCGATTTGTCGCTCCCGCCGCACCACGCTGGCATTCTGCTAGTTCAATTAATATGGCATTAATTAATTAGGTGAAGTTTTAAATGAAAACTTATAAAAACAATTTAAATTATTAATCAATTATTAATCAAGTATAAATTGGTTTTACATGATCCATTTTGATTTACATAATGTTGATTATATCGGTAGAACATGGGTAAAACATAAACCCTAATTAAATAAATTCAATCATGAATAATAAAAACACATGTGTACCTGGTTAGGCACCGCATTAGAGAATGAAGTAGACGTCATGTTCGTCAGATTGGTTGAGTTCCTCCTTAGGGTGCAATCTAATGATGGTGATGAAGAAACCGATAAAGGGGAATCAGTTAGGAGAGGAGGCGATTTGATGTTATGTGTTTAATCAAGTTGTCTAACCTTGAAACCTCTACATTAGTCTCCTTATATATGCACCCAAGAGGAAACCCTAATTAGTTAATAAGGGTAATTTGGCCCATCAACAATTACCAACTAATTATTTAATAGGTTGTTATATATTTTGATCTATATAATGTAAATGATTATAATGGCTACTAGATTAAATATAACATAAAAATATATTTAATCTTACATTCTCCCACTTAGCCGAGTAATCATTTACTATTAGTATTAGATAAGCCTGATCAGGAGTTAACACTCATATTAGCCTTAAACAAGAACTATAGCAGAGAAATACAGCCGTTGAATGATTATGTGACTCAGGACCCCCATTAGTCATACTATAGCCTTAATTTAAAACCTAGTCGTTATGATCAAAATACGCATAAAACCTTTTTTTGATTTGTAACTTTATTTGTATATATGCCATTATGCCGGCTTGACATATTCTTAGAGACATACAAAATCAAACTGATGAGGAAAATTAACTAATAGTTAGTCATTCATAGTACGATATGCGGTTGCGCACGACTATCAATTAATACCCGTCTATGAGCTCTCTTAATAAGACTTATGGGTAATAGCCATCTAGTTATAGGATCCTTAAGCATATCATGAATGTTTTCGATACAAAGACTTAGTTTCCTCAATTCTTTCATAAACGAATAATTAATTGTGTATCAAAATTTAATGCATCACCTCTCGAACTGTTACTGTTCAAGGAGACATGGTAGCTGACTTTAACACAATAAGTCTTCAATACATTAATTATATGGAGTTAGTGTCACACCCTGACTTTTGCGGAAGCGTGGTTATTGGTGTGACTTCTTAATACCATAGCATTCAATCATAACAGTGCTAACTGATAAAACCATAAGATGTTCATCCAAATATTAAGTTTAGAAAATAACACAACATACTTGTCTGAAAAGTTGACACCAACTTAAGTTACAAACCACAACATGTTCAAATGAGTTCATAAGGACTCGACAAAAGAACTTAAACAAACCCGAGCTTAGAAACATGTATCCCGTCCAGGAGTAGGATACATCCCCTAAACTCTATGACCACGGATGACATCTTTTATTTAAACGTAGCTTGACAACACATGCATACACCTGCCAGATCCATTTAGTTCCCTGAAATACATGTAGTTCAAAAATATCAACAAAAGTTGAGCGAGTTCATGTGTAAGTGTATGAATAAACCTTTAAAGTATGTCTTGTATGTATGTATGTCCCTGGTATGTAGCAATAAGGAAAAACAGATCACCAATGGTTTGCAAGGCCATTGATATGTGTGAAATGGTGCAGGAAAACTCAAACCTAGCAAATTTGTACCAGGCCTCCGGCTGGAAGACATAGTCACCACTATGGGCCACCCTGGTCCCCATGGGTGTGGGCTCGCTACACCCAAATAGATCTATCACTCATGTCCCTCGGTCCTACGACGAGGGTTAATGGCCTTAAGTGTTATACCCACCTTTCACATGATCTAGCAGTAACCCTCCTTAAGCTAATCATACCATGTATAAAACGTTCGTAATAATTGTAATATGTATTTCACCCCCGATGTATAAAACTAAAAACAGTTAAAAGAAAAGGGGGACATGAACTCACAGTATTGCGTCTTCAGTACTGGTACTCAAATCTCCTCAGCAAACACGACTACCTACAGTGTACTAACGTCTATTAGACGGACGGGTCGTGCCTTTGCTTTGTATTTACGTTTTTGAGTTACGTTTCATATGTTCCAAATATTATTCCAAGTTATAATTACTTGTTAAAATAATAATTACTTCAACCTTAAATTATATTTAGTTTTGGAATAATTGTTCAAGCAATATTTCTGTATTAATACTTCTCAAGTATTTATCTTCGTATTTCCTTCCGGAGGATGGGGGTATCCTATACATGTATTTTTGTATTATTGTATTTGTAGTTCCAAATTAATATATTTTCAAGTCCCACTTTAGAAAATATATATAATAACTTATTTTGTCCCAAAAATAATGTATTGTCCAGAAAATATATTTTTCCCAAAAATCATATATCTTCTAAATATACTAAGAAAATATATTTTTACTTCCGAAAATAATATATTTTCACCTTGTCAAAAATATGATACAACTTTGTAATATTTTACAAGAATCCTATTTTCATTTCTTGTATCCAAAATAATATTTACAAAAAATATATTTGTAACGGTATTTTCCGGAATATTTCGTAAGTTACGTTCTTGCGTTCGATTCCACAATATTATGTGTGTAACTTATATATTTATTCCTTGATATTCTTGGTATTATTTTGGATTGTAAATTTCATGGTATTTTGTTAAGTTATATTATTTTACCCTAAAATAATATAACTATTTCACCAAGTATACAAATATTCACACAAGTGTCTTTAACGTAAATATATATTCTAAATACATATTTATCCATTTTTATTTATAAAAACCAACCTCCAATACTTGTATTTTTGTAACAAAGTCTATGGCAAAGTTTATATTGAAAACCATAGTTAAAACACAATTGTTAATATTTGTTAGAAAATATTTCTTTAAGTGTTTATATTTTTAGAAAATTTTGCCATAGTTTTCCCTAAAAATGGAGGTGTCCATGCTATCAAAGCATATCATTTTCTTTTCAAAAAGCATCACAACAATCAACAATTTATCCCTAAACAACTTACACTTACCAAGTGCAAAAACTATTCAATTTACATAACAACATGAACTTGATATTTCACAAAAACTTGTAGTAACTTGGTGGTGTATTTAGTAGGTCTAGTTATCCTTTAAAGTGTGTTTATTTCTTTAAAAATCTCATTCTTAAAGAATCTAAGTGTTTACAACTTGTAAACATATTTTACAAAAACACTTCTTTATGGATCTTCTTTCTTCTCTAGTGTTTCTATACTTGTTTTACCACAAAAAATAGTGTAGGTTTTAGTAAAAACCAAGATCTTCTAAAAATCATACTTTGAACTTCGTTCTTTTGGAAAACCACTCATAAATCTTAGATTCATCAGATTACTAGCTTAATTTGTTTATTATTTTTCAAGAAATCATCTTTTATTCAAGTTCATGCTTATATGTGAGGATGATCTTCTTGTGTTAACACATAATCATCCTCTAACTTGCTAGATCATGTGTTTAATCACAATCTAGCAACCTCCTTATGATGATCAACATCATAATCTCAAGTAAACAACAACAAGTGTCATACATACACTAAACAACACTATTTCATCAAGATTTCATCATATATAAGCTTTATGTTCATGATTCATGTTCATGTCTTTTAGTGTTCTTGTGATTTACAACATAATACATCTTTTAACCAATCAAAAATAGAAGTAACAAAGGTTACAAGGATCTTACTACTAGCTCTAAGCTAGGGATGAACTCTTGAAGATGAAGGTAACAAAGATGGCCACGACCTAAGCACGGGGTGTAGGCATACACCTGCCAGTGCATATATATAAAAAGGTATAACCGACAGTTTGAGAATAACTCACCTCGAGATTATATCATGTGGTGTGTCTATTAATCTTTAACCCGGTATTCAGCCCGGGCTACTGAACGTATAACGAACATATAATTCTTTTACAAGTTTATATATAAATAATTATCCCAAGTTATAAAAGATTACTTTGTGCCATGTGCATTCAAATGAATTTTCTTAAACATTTTCAAAATGAGTCGGTTAATTGTATTTACCAGTGTAAACTGACGTATTTTCCAAAAAGGCTAAGTGCTGGTACTAAACGGAATAGGCTGGCTACTCCTAGCATCAATAAAGAGTCTTGCAAGCTTATATGTTATTAAATCTGTTGAACAATGATCTTTTGAACTTTGATCCGCCTGTGGATCCTTACAACCCTTTTGTAATACACTTGATATTACTTTCTATTCGGTTTGTAATGATTTTATCTTTCGACTTCCGCTGTGTATTAAACTGTGATAATATAAATTGTCTATGATATCAACTACGTCACAATACTCCCCACCGGGCCCACCGGTAATACGTGGAAATATCAGGGTGTGACAGGTTGGTATCAGAGCCAACGTTGAGTGAATTAAACACTAGCCTTTTGTGTTTAATCTCAATGACACAGTTGCACATTCTTCGACTTCCGAGTCTAGACTTGAACTAGGAATAATCTCATCCTTAATAAGTATGTATTATTTTCGATAATTGTGTATTTCAGGAACATGTCACCGAGTAAAGCTGCCATTGGTGGAAGTTCTTCAAACCCGAAGTGTAAGAGTGGTAAGCTCCGTACCACAGCTCGAATAAACATACGCCCAGTATGGAGGAAGGATCTTTTTGGACCCATTCCCAAAATCAAACCAATTGAAACCATTAACCATGTTCCAACCTCCTTACCTAAGATTTTTGAAACTTCAATTGAGAAGCCGACGTCAGAGGAGCCCATACTAGCAGTCCCTGAGGCTCCCACTCCGAAAATGATACCTATGGACCCAAATGATCCATATTTCTTACCTCTAAGTCTTGGAATCCCAAACTTGGATTATACCTGTCCTGACCCTATCCGTAATCCATATTATTTGCTAACCATAAAATTCTTGGATTCCACCTCTGTTAAGGTCCCTAGCGTGGGGGATTTTGACTACCCGCCAAAACCTTCAGTAACCATACCGCATACAGTAAACCAAGGAGGAGACTTTCAGGACTAAGATAAAGAAGAAACTCTCTTGTTGTATTTCTTTTCCCTAATAGTCCTTATAAGGACATAATTATCTTTTAGTCCCTTCGTGGACAATGTTATTTCCTTCAAGTCTCGTTGAGGGCAATTATGTACTCCTTTTAAAATTTATTGGGGTGATTTATTTAAATTTCATTTTTATCATTATATACGAACATAATATATGAAATAAATCAAAATATCATTCCTTTTTGTAATTGATCTGCCAATATTTATTAAAAAGAATCTTAAAGGGTATAACCTAGCTTGCATGTCATTAAGGACCTAGCTACGATGGTAAAACCTGTTTAAAAGAGATTCAGATCCTTGTTAACATCTGAAAACATGTTAACACTCCTGGCAACAGTGATGCGATAAAATCACACTTGTCATCCTTAAAGTGGGAATTTCCAACCCCCTTATCTAGCCTAGTGATTTAGAAATCATGGCTTAAATCATCAAATAAAGATGATCACATTATAAACATCCATTAGTGATGAAGTGCCTACGGGCTAAACTTGTTGTCCAATAGGACAACGACAGTGGTGGTCTTTGACCCCCTGAGTAAAGATGTCGGACTACGTCCAAGCATAATAGTCTGTATGATCAATGCGATCTTGACTAATACCATCAGATAAGATGATCATATAATAAACATCCCTAAAGTGATGAAATGCCTACGGGCCATAATTATTGTCCTAAAGGACTAAAGACAGTTGTAGTCTACGACTCCTTGTCAAGAAAAAGGTAATGAACTATGATTCAAGCCTTAGTACATTGATCCTATAAGATCTTGACCTAAAATTTGAATGTGTCCATGTGACTTGGCCTTTTGTGCCATTATTATATTTAATTATAACTAAGGATTATTGATGAAAAATCCTGAATGAAATACTTAATAAATTAACCAATATGGTTCTTTAATACCATGGTTAATAAATTGACAGGATGACAAATCTATTATAAACCTCTAAGCAAATCATTGTCATCATTTTATGTAGTAATCAAGCTACATGGCTGAGCCTGAAGAAATCAATAGTCATCCAATGGAGAATCATGATACTACTAGGATCAACGTAACTGGTGCGGAACTTCAAGCATTGATTGATAATGCTGTTACCAAGGCCATAGATAGGCAGTTTAATGAGTCAAGTGGTACTCGAAGCAAGACCTCATCTGTACCCCATTCTAAACCTAAGACTCACTCTGAGGCTCATAGTAAGCCACCTCCTAAACATAATGGATCAAGGAGGGATGACGATCATCACTCCTCAAATCAGCATAGTGTTCCGTCGAAGAAGATTGAGCTCAAACAAGAACCACGCGGTAAGTCCTGTACATATAAGTATTTCGTCTCCTGAAAGCCTAGAGACTTCACAGGGGAGAAAGGAACCATCGATTGTATGACTTGGCTCGATGAAATGGACACTGTGGTTGATATCAGCAGTTGCGCTGATAGGGACGTTGTGAAGTTTGTATCTCAGTCATTTAAAAGAGAAGCGCTAGCTTGGTGGAGGTCTCTGATCCAAGCTACTGGAAAAGTCCATTTGTATGGCATGTCTTGGGAACAATTCGTTACTCTCATCAAAGAAAATTACTGCCCTCAACATGAGGTTGAGAAGATCGAGACCGATTTCCTGACATTGGTTATGAAGAATTTGGACTGTCAGGCTTATCTTACGAGTTTTTATACTATGTCTCGATTGGTTCCTTACTTAGTCACGCCGGAACCAAAGCGGATAGCCCGTTTCATTGGGGGGTTAGCCCCGGAGATCAAAGCCAGTGTAAAGGCATCTCGACCGACTACCTTTAGATCTGTAGCCGATCTGGCACTATCGCTTACCCTTGATGCGGTCAGGCAGAGATCGCTGAGAAATTCTGATATAGTGAAGAGAAAACGTGAGGATGAAAACCCACACCGTTCAGACAAGAAGCACAAAGGGAACTCTGACCACAGGAAGAGTTCAGGGTTCAAGAAAGATGACCAACAGTCGGGTGAGAAGCCCAAATGCAAAATTTGTAAGAAGCGCCATTTGAGGAGGTGCAGATACGAGTCAAAATCCCAATCACGGCCAAGAGCTTGTGGGATTTGTAAGTCAAGTGAGCACAAGACGATAGAGTGCAAGAAGATAAAGGATGCAACATGCTATAACTGTAACGAGAAGGGGCACATCAAGTCCAACTGCCCTAAGTTTGCCAAAAAGCCTGAAGAAGCCAAAAAGACCAATGCTAGGGTCTTTCGAATGGATGCACGAGAAGCAGTTCAGGATGATAATGTGATAACAGGTACCTTCCTTATAAATGATGTTTATGCAAGGGTGTTATTTGATTCGGTTGCGGATAAGTCATTTGTAGATGATAAGTTTTGTAAGTTGTTGAATTTACCTGTTAAAACCCTAAGCGTGAAATATGAAGTAGAGTTGGCCGATGGTACCTTAGAAACTGCCTCAACTATGCTAGATGGATGCTTTATATCCATTAGGAACCACTCTTTTCTGTTATCCGTACTTCCTTTGAAATTAGCTGGTTTCGACATAGTGATAGGCATGGATTGGTTATCTCATAACCAAGCTCAGATTGTTTGTGACAAGAAACAAGTGGTAATCAAGACTCCGTATGGTGAGCCACTTACCATACAAGGAGATACTCAGTATGGGTTGCCTAAGCAAGTGTCTGTACTTAAGGCATCAAGGTGTATGAAGAAAGGTTGTGTCATTTATATGGCACAAGTGACTATTGATGAGCCAAAGCCCAAGATTGAAGACATCCCTATCATTTCTGAATACCCTGATGTATTTCCTGAAGAACTACCTGGTTTACCCCCAGATAGGCAAGTGGAGTTTAGAATTGACATTATACCTGGAGCAGCACCTGTTGCAAGAGCAGCTTACCGATTAGCCCCAACTGAGATGAAAGAGTTAAGAACCCAACTGGATGATTTATTGGCAAAGGGATTTATTAGACCTAGCTCGTCTCCTTGGGGAGCACCTATTCTGTTTGTTAAGAAGAAAGATGGATCAATGCGGTTGTGCATTGATTATCGTGAGCTAAACAAGGTTACAATCAAGAACAGATATCCATTGCCCAGGATCGATGATCTGTTCGATCAACTGCAGGGGTAAGTTACTTTTCCAAGATCGATTTGAGATCAGGTTACCATCAGCTGAAGGTTAGAGATGAAGATGTGCACAAGACTGCATTCAGAACTCGATATGGTCACTACGAGTTCTTAGTGATGCCTTTCGGGCTCACTAATGCACCAGCAGCATTAATGGACCTCATGAATCGCATTTGCAAACCCTACTTGGACAAATTTGTCATCGTCTTCTTTGATGACATCCTCATTTATTCAAAGAATCAAGCTGATCATGAGAAGCATCTTCGTTGTATTCTTAAACTTCTTCAATAAGAAAAGCTTTATGCCAAGTTTTCAAAGTGTGAATTTTGGCTTCGTGAAGTCCAATTCCTTGGAGATATGGTTAGTGAGCATGGTATCCAAGTGGATCCAGCTAAGATAGAAGCTATCATAAATTGGCAAGAGCCAAAGACGCCCACAGAGATTCGCAGCTTCTTAGGTCTGGCAGGATACTACAGGCGTTTTATTGAGAATTTCTCAAGGATTGCAGCACCCCTAACTTCGTTGACTAGAAAGAATATTAAGTTTGATTGGGGTCCTAAACAACAAGAATCGTATGATATACTTAAACAAAAGTTAAGCAATGCTCCTGTGTTGACATTTCCTGAAGGGATTGAAGAATTTGTGGTTTACTGCGACGCATCACACACTGGCATGGATGTGTGCTAATGCAGAAAGGTAAAGTTATTGCATACGCTTCCCGACAATTAAAAGTGCACAAGAAGAATTACACCACCCACGATTTGGAGTTGGGTGCCGTTGTGTTTGCACTGAAACTTTGGAGGCATTATTTATATGGTACCAAGTGTGTGATCTATTCTGATCACAAGAGCCTTCAACATCTGTTTAATCAGAAGGATCTGAACATGAGGCAGCGATGATGGATGGAGACACTGAATGATTATGATTGTGAAATCCGATACCATCCAGGTAAGGCAAATGTGGTCGCTGATGCCTTAAGTAGGAAAGAAAGGGTGAAGCCCATAAGAATCAATGCCAAGAGCATTGAATTAAAGAACAATTTAAATGAAAGATTGTTAGCCACCCAGAAGGAAGCCGTATTAGAAGCTAACTATCCAAATGAAAAGTTGGGAGTAACTGCTGAGCAGTTATCTTATGGCAAGGATGGAATCCTAAGATTAAATGGACGAATATGGGTTCCAATCTATGGAGGACTACGGGATGTTATCCTCCAAGAAGCCCACAGTTCTAAGTATTCCGTTCATCCTGGAAGTGACAAGATGTACCAGGATTTGAAGGCAAATTATTGGTGGATAGGCTTGAATAAGTCTGTAGTTATGTAGCCAAATGTTTGACGTGCGTGAAAGTTAAAGCTGAACACTAGAAGTCGTCAGGTCTGCTACAACAGCCTGAACTTCCCACCTGGAAGTGGGAAATGGTGACTATGGATTTTATCACCAAGTTACCAAAGACAAAGCGAGGAAATGATACTATTTGGGTGATAGTGGATAAACTGACTAAGTCAGCCCACTTCCTACCTATTAAGGAAACACACAGCTCAGATAAGTTAGCTCAGCTGTACGTGGATGAGATTGTATCTCTCCACGGAGTGCCAGTATCTATCATCTCTGATAGGGATACGAGGTATACATCACATTTCTGGAAAAGCTTTCAGCAATCCCTAGGCACTCGATTGAACTTCAGCACAGCATATCATCCTCAGACGGATGGTCAAAGCGAGCGAACAATTCAGACACTCGAAGATATGCTACGAGCTTGTGTTATTGATCTGGGTGGAAGTGGGGATGATCATCTTCCATTGATCGAATTTTCATATAATAATAGCTATCATTCCAGTATTCAAGCTGCACCATTTGAAGCTTTATATGGAAGGAAGTGCAAGACGCCCGTTTGTTGGGCAGAGGTTGGAGATATCCAACTGACAGGACCTGATATAGTCCTGGAGATGACAGATAAGATTGTACAGATACGAGATCGTCTCAAAGCTTCCAGGGATAGGCAGAAAGCTACGCAGATAAAAGGCGTAAACCTCTAAAGTTTGAGGTTGGTGACAAAGTGTTATTAAAGGTATCACCCTAGAAAGGGGTAATGCGATTTGGTAAGAAAGGCAAGTTAAGCCCAAGATATATAGGACCATCCGAGATCATCGAATGTGTCGGAACAGTGGCTTATAAGTTCAATTTTCCTGAAGAGCTCAGTGGTATTCATAATGTATTCCACATCTGCAATCTGAAGAAATGTCTAGCTGATGAATCACTAGTCATACCGCATACGGATGTTCACATAGATGAGGGCCTGAAGTTTGTTGAGAAACCTTTGTCGATTGAGGATCGACAGGTTAAGAAGCTTCGAAGGAAGCAGGTACCAATTGTAAAGGTTAAATGGGATGCCCGTAGAGGTCCCGAGTATACGTGGGAGGTAGAGTCCACAATGAAAGAGAAGTACCCTCATTTGTTTCGGTAAATCTTGAGGTCGAGATTTCTGTTAAGGGGGTGAGGATGTAACACCTCGTAAAATCATGACCAATATAATGAAGACACGTGTCATGGACTTTAAACGTGTAATGAATTGAATATGAGGGACTAAAGTTGACAAATGAAGAAAGTATATGTATATAAAGATTCAAAGTGTCAACATTTGATAATTTTGCCTTTTAACAACCCTACACGATGTTTATACCCTTAAACGAATGAATCATGAAGCGTATCAAACCGTTTGTGGAAGAAAGTGAAAGTTTACAAGACGCGAGGGTTAAAAGTGTCAACATGTTTAAGTTATACCTCTGAGTGACCTTTTAGCGAACCCGGAGCCTTGTAACGATTAATTATACTCCCAATAATAAGTGATAAAAATTTCACAAGGTTTCGATATCGTATGAGGAAGATACGTTAACTTTCGTAATTAAGGGGTTAAAAGCGTCAACGAGGCAAAACTTGTGTTTTCGGTTATCATTTAACAAAACCGGACCTAATGGTGTTTGGTTATATCTCATGGATCATAGAAATATAAGTTAAATGGGTTAAAAGTGCTTAAAATGGAAAAAATTACGTTTTAGAAGGTCCAGGGGGTGAAATGTCAATAGTTGAAACTTGTTTGGCTGGTTACCCACCTGGTGGTGCTGCGCCACCACTGAAGTCTTCTGCCGTCGCACGACGCGACGGCCTGAGCTGGACAGATTCATGCACAGATGTGAGTTTCAGCAGGTTGCACCGCCTTAGAAGCCTTGTATTCAATTCTAGGGGCTTGTTTGATGGTTTTTCATGCTTAGGGACACTTGTAAATGATCAGGGAACATCTATAGACTATTGTGGAATGATCTTGTTGTATCTAAAGTCCTATATAAGAGCTCCATGTTGCAACCATTGTCCTTGCTCATTTCAATTGCACTTCAAATAGATCTCTGGAGCATTCCTGATCTTCAAGAAAGTTTCCTTAAGTTCAAAAATCGTGCTTAGGACCTTTGTAAGCTTCCTTGACCTTTCTTAATTCAGTTTTATTAGTTTAAAGGCCTAAAGTCAAACCCGTCGTAATTAAGGTTTGACTTAGTGATTAATCACTAATGGTCCAGTCAATTCTCGAATTAAAAGTAGCTTTGAGTTGGTAATTATTTGGGTAATAAACCCTTAAAAGGGCACCCTCTGATTCCCACTCTAACTAGGTCAATTGTCGGGTTAAAGTTAATTATAAAAAGTCAACAGAAAGCAAATTTTCGCATAAACACATAATTAACAATGTAGAAGCTATGGAACCTATTTTATCACTCATATAACTTGGTAATTAATGTAAGAACATGTCTAAACATGTTCAACCAGACAATTTTCAGTTTAAGCTCGGTTCGGAACCGAAAGTCGCAAAAGTAGACTTTTGCTTTGACTTTTAGTTCTGACCCAATGTAGCATATTTTAGAAACGCCTTAGAGATCTATTAGGACTAGGTTATGGATTAGTGTAACCCTCTAAGGTTATACAACTTGGTTCATTAGTTATTCGATTCATGTGCATGTTTCCGTTATATGCCTAAATGTTGACCATAATGACCTTTTGACCTTAAAATGAGATTTTTGAAAATGTGAGAGGACAAAAACCTTTATTACTGATTTATAAACTTGTCCTAAAAATTTGACATCAGTTTGAGGTCTAGATTAAGAGTTATGCTCAATAGCGTAATTAGAAAGCTTTTTATTAATTATAAACGGCATAATTAGCATAAAGCCTATCTGAACTCAAGTTTTGATACCAAAATTTTTACCCACTGATGTAATATAATATTTTTGTATTTTTGAAGATTTTTATTTATTTTTAAGCTAAGCATAACATAAGGTTCTTGCTTTAATTCGGTAATTGTCGATTATGCCCTTTTCTTGAATAAAATGAGTTTTACATAATATTTTGATACCAAAATTTTTGCTACTGATTTTATGTAATAAATAAAATATTTTGAACTTTATAAACTGATCAAAAACTCAGATTTCCTATTTAAACCCAAAAATCGCTTAAAACCGACTTTTACGCGTTTAAATCGCATAGTATGGGTTAAAACTATTTTTAGCATATAAAACTTAATACCTACTGATTTTTTAAGTAAATTTTTATAATTAAACAGTAAGCAAAAGTTTTGAACTCAGAATTCTAATTTTGACTTTTAAAGCTTATGTGAAATTACCAAAAAGCCCCTACGGTGCATAGTTTGGTTATAAAAGATAAATTTCACATATATGCAATACCCTAATGTCATGACTTATAAAAATAAATGTTTTTACTGATTATATCAGACCTGAAACTTAGATTAGTATTTAAACTCTTTTATAACCTTTAAAATGACCAAAATACCCCTACGGGGCATAATTTGAGTTTAAATCCATTTTGGGCATAATGGGAGGTATCTTACTGATATCACAACATATTTAAGGAATATTAACTTAGGAAACCTGTTCATGACTCATTTGGTTACCCGTTACGCATTTTTCGCGTTCGGTACGGTATATGTAACTAGTTTGCATAAATTAGCCGAAACGGGTCAAACCTTATCATTTTTATCTCAAAATCCAGAATGTGTTTAGTTTAACCATATTATACAAGTATACAAACTTGTCGGGTCTAAACCACATTCTATTCCGGTCTTCGCTTAATCATGCGTTTCGAACCGTATATCTTCCTTTAAAGCTAACCGGTCTAAGTTTAGACTTAATTAAGACCCGTTAGGAATCTAATAGGTTATTAAAACCTTCGTTCCAGATTAGGAGACCAGTAAAAGATACTTGCACTCGCTGATTGTGATATATACTTGCTCAGATAAATACTTTTAACTTATTTTCCCTTATACGGGCTTGGGGTACGGTATATAAAATACCGCTTGGTCGGGCATTGAAATTTTAATCATATAAAGGTTAATTTATTGAGATGACCCGTTTAAACTGTTATGTTTGCTTAAAGCCTTTGGGGGGTTAATGACCATGTCCCGGATATCCTTGGCATCATTCATTGAAATGGCCACGACCTAAGCACGTGGTGTAGGCATACACCTGCCAGTGCATATATATAAAAAGGTATAACCGACGGTTTGAGAATAACTCACCACGGGATTATATCATGTGGTGTGTCTATTAATCTTTAGCCCGATATTCAGCCCGGGCTACTGAACGTATAACGGACATGTAATTCTTTTACAAGTTTATATATTAATAATTATCCCATGTTATAAAAGATTATTTTGTGCCATGTGCATTCAAATCAATTTTCTTAAACATTTTCAAAATGAGTCAGTTAATTGTATTTACCAGTGTAAACTGACGTATTTTTCAAAAAGGCTAAGTGCAGGTACTAAACAGAATAGGTTGGCTACTCCTAGCATCAATAAAGAGTCTTGCAAGCTTAGATGTTATTAAATCTGTTGAACAATGATCTTTTGAACTTTGATCCGCCTGTGGATCCTTACAACCGTTTTGTAATACAATTGATATTACTTTCTATTCGGTTTGTAATGATTTTATCTTTCGACTTCAGCTGTGTATTAAACTGTGATAATATAAATTGTCTATGATATCAACTACGTCACAATACTCCCCACCGGGCCCAACAGTAATACCTGGAAATATCGGGGTGTGACATGAAATGCCCCACGTCTCCACAATTAAAACAACCTGGTCCTCGACCATTACCGTTCCCATTACCACCTTGATTGTTCTTCGCTCCACGGTTTCTATTACCAGCTTGATTCCCAAAATTACCACGATTACCATTCCCGCCATTTCCTCCTTGCGGGCAGTTTCCGTTACCACTGCCATAACCTCTCTGTCCACCACGACCTGTACCAGCCCAACATGTTTCCTTTGAATGACCAACCTTTCCACAAGACTCACATTTCTTGAATCTGCACTGGCCGGAATGATGGTACTGGCATACCTCACATTTGGGCAGAGCACCCATGTAACCCTTTCCTTTGTTTTCCACCCCAGTCTTGGCTTCAGCCAGTAAGTACAACTCTTTCTTCTTGTTGACACTGCTGGTTCCCTTCTTGAAGTTTGAGAACTTCCTCTTGTTCTCACCCGATGACTCCACGTGTGTCTCTTTCTTCTTCTGGTCAGAGATCGAAAACTTGTTTAACCTGATTGCTTCTTCAGTTAGTGCTACACTCAGGTCGATAGCCTCGGTGATCGTAGCAGGTTTTGACGTCGTCACCATACTCATAATCTGAGGTGTCAACCCCCAAATGAAACGCTCAACACGCTTGAATTCTGGACTAACCATGTATGGTACCACGTGAGATAGATCATGAAATCTCTGCTCATACTCTGCAATTTTGGGGCCATCCATCTTGAGGTTCCAAAACTCTGTTTCCAATTTTTGAATTTCGATCCTGGAGCAATACTTCTTTCACATGAGCTCCTTCAGCTCGTTCCAAGTCAAAGCGTATGCTGCTGCCTCTCCCAGAGTTTGGACTTGGAGATTCCCCCATGTAAGCGTTGCGTCTAAGAACAATCCGGAGATGTAGGTGACTTGGTGTTCTGGTGCGCATTTGCTCATTCTTATCACAGAATCGGTCTTCTCCGTTCATCGAACAAAAGCCACAGCACCCCCGGTGCCGTTGAAATTTAGAGGCTTACAGTCTAAAAACTGCTTATAGGTACAACCTGTACAAGTAACGTCATTCACAGAAAGCATTAACAAATGCACATGGAATATCCAAATGTAACGTAATGTGTCTCAAGCGACTTAAACATTACCATGGGGTGGGTTGTTCCTTGAGGTACCCCGCTAGTTTCAGCGCGTGAGGCCTCGTGCTCTGCTATCGATCGTGTAATTCGTTCTTGTAACTCGGCCTCAGTAGTGGGCAATTGAGTTTCCCTTCGTGGAGGCATCTTCTATAAGAAGTTTGTATAGGTCAGGTCTTATGCATATAAGTATGTAGTACGCGTATGTAATAACATTCATCAACACAAGTAAACACATAACATCCCATGTCATAACACAAACAAGTAATCCAACAATGTATGTAATGAGAATGTTGCGATTGAGCTTTCATATATCAAAATACAGTTTTACAAGTTCACCAATGTATCATATCACAACCAAAAAGGACTACAGGGTTACATCACCCTTGTCCAAACTATCCATTAACTACAACAATCAAAAGTCAAAAGAAATGTGGTCTTCAAAAAGCTGTGCAATCTGGGCTCAATAGCTGCACTCTCATCAAAAGTATGCTACCTGCATAAAACTAAAAACTGCTACGCTGATGGTGAGGGAGGAGGTGGAGGAACGAATAACAAACTGCGCAGACGCGCTAGCTCCTCCTCAAGGGAATGAACGATACGCAACAGGTAGCTAACCTGCTGCTCCATAGTAAGAAAACGGACATCAAAATCTGGGTATGGCAGGAGAGGAGCGGGTGGAGTCGCGAATGGTGACTGACAAGGACAAGGCGGAGGACGCGGGATCCTCTCTAACTCCATGACTTTCCTACACAACATCTCCTATTGGAGCTGCAACGAAAAAAGCAAATCATCCCTCGTGTATCCAATGTGGAAGGGATGGAATGGATCAGAAACAGGCATCGTGTTGGGCGGAAACCAAATCAGTGGCTCGCCCGATGGTGCAGAAGCAGAAGGTGCAGCACGTGTAGCAGGTGCAAACGGTGGCATGAAAGGAAAGGCTGCAGACATAGGTGGTATGTGACTGGGCTGCTGACTCGATGAACCTTCCCCTGGATGGGGAGGAGGGATATCCTGAAGGAACGTGACCGGTAAATCTGTGCGGTGAATGTCAGACACATGTGGGTGAAACGGGGCGATATCAGCTGGTGCATGTGTAGGTGCAGGTGGGGGAGTAACAGGTCTAACAAAAGGAGGCAGGTCATCGTCGTCCTCTATCCACCCATTGTGGGTGAATGCATAACGGGGGTCTATATGGTCAGCAAAAGGAGCATGATCAACAGGTGCAGGTAAAGGGTCAGGTAATAGTGGTGCAACAACTGGTACATTAGCAGGTGCAGGATCATGCTCAAGCAGAGGATCGTGAGCAGGTATGGGCTCGGGTGCAATCAAAGGCTCAGGGTCAGCTGGAGCGGTCTCAAAATCAGCGGGTATATCAAAGAGCTGATCGTCAGGAACGACAGGTGCCTCAAAAGGCTGCTCATCGGGGACAAACTCAATCTCATGCTCAGGATCGAAGTCGTGTGGAAAGACAGGGTCCAACTCATCATCAAACTCAACATCATGATCAACACCGTGTGGAATATCAGGTGCGACAGACATAGCTGTGTCAGAATCAGTATCGGTTGGATATCGCTGTAATCCCAGTGCGTGTAGAGTAGTAGAGGACACAGACTCAAATGAATCAGGACCAGAATGGTCAGAAGAAATCTCAATGGCAGGAATCTCAACAAGCGGAACAGAAATGACATCATCGACTGAGGCTCCAACATCCTGGGCACCCTATGGGGGACCCTCAATAAAAAGATCGACGTCGTTGTCAGACATAGCATCAAGAGACAGATCCTCGAGAGGAAATGCAGCAAGAGGAAAAGGAGCAGGGATCCGAACAAGAAGTAGATCCTCGCCAGGAAGACCATCAGGTAGCGGTATATCATCCCCAAAATCTGGTAAAGCAAACGGCTGGAAATCATCATCATCGCTACTCGTGGTGTCAGACATAAAAACCTCATCCTTTGGGATGATCTCATCATCAGAAACTATGGCCATAGGGTCTACTGTATCAGATACTCCGCTCTCGGAGGAGGACATGATGTCTGTAACAAATCAATCATAAGTATGCACATATATCAACAATCATCCAATAACAATGTAAGCATGTATGCATTCTAGCCTTCCCAAGACAATCCCACCCAGCCTCTCAGACTGAACTACTTAGTCTCTCAGACTAAACCTCCCAGTTTCTCAAACTGAACTACCCAGCCTCTCAGGCTAAACCTCCTAGTCTCTCATATTGCCCCAACTAGTCTCTCAGACTACCCAGTCTCTCAGACTGAACTACCCAGTTAGTCTCTCAGACCAACTCCCCAGTCTCTCAGACTGAATTACCCAGCTAGTCTCTCAGACTAACTCCCCAGACTCTCAGACTGCACTACCCAGCTAGTCTCTCAGACTAATTCCCCAGTCTCTCAGACTGCACTACCCAGCTAGTCTCTTAGACTAACTCCCCAATATCTCAGACTGAAACATAAATGAAGTCTTTGAAATGTATTTTGTGTCTTTTATTTGTAAAAATATTTGTTTCCTGGATCTGGACATTTTGTGTATGCAATTAAAACATGTTTGTGAAAACATTTTCGTGAGAGCCCTAATGATCGTAGTCTAGACTCGAGAAAGAATCCTAGTTCGCTATGATCGAAGCTCTGATACCAAGCTGTCACACCCTGACTTTTGCGGAAGCGTGGTTATTGGTGTGACTTCCTAATACCATAGCATTCAATCATAACAGTGCTAAATGATAAAACCATAAGATGTTCATCCAAATATTAAGTTTAGAAAATACCACAACATACTTGTCTGAAAAGTTGACACCAACTTAAGTTACAAACCACAACATGTTCAAATGAGTTCACAAGGACTCGACAAAAGAACTTAAACAAACCCGAGCTTAGAAACATGTATCCCGTCCAGGAGTAGGATACATCCCCTAAACTCTATGACCACGGATGACATCTTTTATTTAAACGCAACTTGACAACACATGCATACACCTGCCAGATCCATTTAGTTCCTTGAAATACATGTAGTTTAAAAATATCAACAAAAGTTGAGCGAGTTCATGTGTAACTGTATGAATAAACCTTTAAAGTATGTCTTGTATGTATGTATATCCCTGGTATGTAGCAATAAGGAAAAACAAATCACCAATGGTTTGCAAGGCCATTGATATGTGTGAAATGGTGCGGGAAAACTCAAACCTAGCAAATTTGTACCGGGCCTCCGGCTGGAAGACATAGTCACCACTATGGGCCACCCTGGTCCCCATGGGTGTGGGTTCGCTACACCCAAATAGATCTATCACTCATGTCCCTCGGCCCTACGACGAGGATTAATGGCCTTAAGTGTTATACCCACCTTTCACATGATCTAGTAGTAACCCTCCTTAAGCTAATCATACCATGTATAAAACGTTCGTAATAATTGTAACATGTATTTCACCCCCGAAGTATAAAACTGAAAACAGTTAAAAGAAAAGGGGGACATGAACTCACAGTATTGCGTCTTCAGTACTGGTACTCAAATCTCCTCAGCAAACACGACTACCTACAATGTACTAACGTCTATTAGACGGACGGGTCGTGCCTTTGCTTTGTATTTACGTTTTTGAGTTATGTTTCTTATGTTCCCAATATTATTCCAAGTTATAATTACTTGTTAAAATAATAATTACTTTAACCTTAAATTACATTTAGTTTTGGAATAATTGTTCAAGCAATATTTCTGTATTAATACTTCTCAAGTATTTATCTTCGTATTTCCTTCCCAAGGATGGGGGTATCCAATACATGTATTTTTGTATTATTGTATTTGTAGTTCCAAATTAATATATTTTCAAGTCCCACTTTAGAAAATATATATAATAACTTATTTTGTCCCAAAAATAATGTATTGCCCAGAAAATATATTTTTCCCAAAAATCATATATCTTCTAAATATACTAAGAAAATATATTTTTACTTCCAAAAATAATATATTTTCACCTTGTCAAAAATATGATACAACTTTGTAATATTTTACAAAAATCATATTTTCATTTCTTGTATCCAAAATAATATTTACCAAAAATATATTTGTAACGGAATTTTCCGGAATATTTCGTACGTTACGTTCTTGCGTTCGATTCCACAATATTATGTGTGTAACTTATTTATTTATTCCTTGATATTCTTGGTATTATTTTGGATTGTAAATTTCATGGTATTTTGTTAAGTTATATTATTTTACCCTAAAATAATATAACTATTTCACCAAGTATACAAATATTCACACAAGTGTCTTTAACGTAAATATATATTCTAAATACATATTTATTCATTTTTATTTATAAAAACCAACCTCCAATACTTGTATTTTTGTAACAACGTCTATGGCAAAGTTTATATTGAAAACCATAGTTAAAACACACTTGTTAATATTTGTTAGAAAATATTTCTCTAAGTGTTTATATTTTTAGAAAATTTTGCCATAGTTTCCCCTAAAAATGGAGGTGTCCATTCTATCAAAGCATATCATTTTCTTTTCAAAAATCATCACAACAATCAACAATTTATCCCTAAACAACTTACACTTACCAAGTGCAAAAACTATTCAATTTACATAACAACATGAACTTGATCTTTCACAAAAACTTGTAGTAACTTGGTGGTGTATTTAGTAGGTCTAGTTATCCTTTAAAGTGTGTTTATTTCTTTAAAAATCTCATTATTAAAGAATCTAAGTGTTTACAACTTGTAAACATATTTTACAAAAACACTTCTTTATGGATCTTCTTGCTTCTCTAGTGTTTCTATACTTGTTTTACCACCAAAAATAGTGTAGGTTTTAGTAAAAACCAAGATCTTTTAAAAATCATACTTTGAACTTGGTTCGTTTGGAAAACCACTCATAAATCTTAGATTCATAAGATTACTAGCTTACTTTGTTTATTATTTTTCAAGAAATCATCTTTTATTCAAGTTCATGCTTATATGTGAGGATGATCTTCTTGTGTTAACACATAACCATCCTCTAACTTGCTAGATCATGTGTTTAATCACAATCTAGCAAGCTCCTTATGATGATCAACATCATAATCTCAAGTAAACAACAACAAGTGTCATACATATACTAAACAACACTATTTCATCAAGATTTCATCATATATAAGCTTTATGTTCATGATTCATGTTCATGTCTTTTAGTGTTCTTGTGATTTACAACATAATACATCTTTTAAGCAATCAAAAATTGTTAGGCCCTAAAGTGTGAGACTGACGCATCAAATTAACACAACGGGTATGGTTTCGAACTGGGCTTTACCGGGTTAGTTTATATTAGAATGTGGACCTTTACAGGTCACTTGGGCCAAGTTTTAGGCCATGTGGGCCAAGCAGGCCCAAGGGGAGCCCATGTAGGGAAGTGGGCTTGAGTTAGTATATAAACAAGTTTTTAACTTGTTTTAGGTTTTGAACCTCCTAGTTACAGAAATTCTAGAGAAACAGAGAGTGGGAGGCGATTTGGTTGTGAGCACTTGTACTAGACGATTTTGCTTTGATAGTAATAGAATCGTGTGCAAGTATTGAAAGTGATTCGGTGTGTTCTTCGTATTCGGTTCGTATTTCATATTTTTGTGTTTTTCTTGAATCTCACCAAGTTTGGATTCCGCACAAACTTGGTGATTGTTTGATATCATTGAAAGATCCGGTTTCACGGGACTTACAAGTGGTATCAGAGCCAAAGAACCTGTTTCTAGGCTCGGTGTGATATCAAAGATTCAAGATTTTCGTTATTTTTGGTTTGGTGTTCATCGCGTTCTTCGTGTTCTTGATAGCTTTCATCGAAGTTTTGTAAAAATCAACATATTTTGGTTCTTTGATTTTGAAAAAGGGCTGTTAAAAGAATAGACGAAATCCTTTTAATTTTTTGAAAATATCCTGTTTTTAAAAATTCCCAAAGTTTCGGTGGAGAGTTGTTGACTTTCCATATATTTTTATAAAATACAACAACTTGATGGTTTTGAGTTATCCTAGAACAGATCTCGAGTCCCATTTTTAAGGAAACAACTGGTTTCGATTCCAAAGTCTTCATTCACGGTTTTGAGTCACCGCCACATATCATTAACTTCGGTCTCGACTCTTCACGGTTTCACGGTCCCGACTCGCAACCTCCACTGGTCTCGAGTCAAGTGAGTTGTTCCGAGTCGCAACAAATACAACATCAACATCACCAGTCGCAATCAGAAGTAAGGTCTCGGTTCATCCTGTTTGGTTTCGACTCGCAACCTCGATTACGAGTCGCAACCACCGTTTCGACTTGTCCGACTCGCAACCACGTTCCTTAGTCTGATTTCGAGTTGTCGTCTTCTAGCTCTAGAGTCGCTATCGTCATCATCGTGCACCATCAATCTCCGCCATCCTCCGATCACCATTTACCACCGGACACCGTCGGACCTCCATTAAACATCCAGCACGGTTCCGACTCGCAACCATCATCATCAGTTTCGACTCATCCTGTTTGTTTTCGACTCGCAACCATCATCAGTTTCGGCTCATCCTGCTTTGGTTTCGACTCGCAATCATCCACGGTTCCGAGTCGCAACCGAGATCTCGAGTCATCTCGTTTTGTTTTCGAGTCGCAATCATCAAAGGTCTCGAGTCCTATCTTTTCGAGGTTTTTGAGTTTAGTGATTTCGAGTTTCAGCGGTAATCATCATCTTCTCCGGCTGTCGTTCTGTCATCTTTTTGTTCGATAATCATTGCTGGAAACCTGCAACACCATCGTTCATCATCGTCTTTGTCGACTTCCGTCCTCCGCTGAAAACCTGCAACTCCGATCAATGTTCATCTTGACATTATCACGTTCCCATCTGCAACGAACAAGAAAACTACCACCATTTTCTCCGTCCACCTCCGACCAAACCGCCACCATCCTCATCACCGTTCAACATTGGTAGTGGCGCCTGAAGTTATAATTAGGGTTTCGGTTCTGTGGTTTACGAGGAAGAAGACGTACTGTGACATTTGATATTTAGGTTTAATAAATATAATAATTATAATAATCTAATCATTTTGTCATCATTACATAATCATTAACTATTAATAATAATAATAATTGTTTTAATAATAATATTTGATATTCTATTTCTTTAATTAATTAAAAATTAATTATATTCTAATTAAAAAAAAAAGGGTTTATTAAAAAAAAAAAAAGGTTTGTTTGTTTGGTTTGTGACAAGGTTTGACAGGTTTTGAGGTGCGGATTTAGAAAGCGGGTTCATTCAACCGCTAAGTGTTTGAGTTAGCGAGTACACAGGTTCTCGCTTTGGGCTTGTGTTGAGCAAATAGTTAAAAGATCATTTTTTTGGGGAATCACTTCTTAAAAAATGTCTTCTAAGAGAGAGGTGCTTGAGCAGGAACTCCAAGGATTCAGATACTCATATGGTGAATCTATAGAAGCACTTACAGGCCGGTTTGCTGAATTGCTCTCTAAAATGGAGAAGGCAGAGATGGTGGTGTCTACTCACATGAGCAACAGAAAGCTTCTGGATGCTATAAAAGAGATTCCAGATCAGGCAAACTGTAGTTGGTTTACCAATGTTAATCAGATAATAGTGACAACCGATTGTTACAGAATGAAGCCGGATGAGCTGATCTCAATCATCAAATCATATGACAATGCTGACAAACAGTCTACTAAAGGCAACACATCTGCTGCAGTTTGCTCATCCACACAAAATTCAGCATTTATGTTTAACAAACCCCTGGCTCAAGAAATTACTCGTGATCGTGAAGAGATACTTTCTGTCTTTTGCACTCCTGAGTGTAGAGAAAGAAAGAGGCATATCGGTTACACAACGCTGAGTTGATTCAAGACTACAATGACATAAAAAATAAAAATTTTACTTTATCAAAGAATGAAAAGCTTTATAAAGATAAAATTGAAGCTCAGCGAAAAGACATCATCAAACTTAAGGATGATGTAAGTGTAAAAACAGCCCATTTCTTAGAGGCACAGGAGAAGGTATGCATTTTGATCAAAGAACTGGAAGATATCAGAGAAAGATATCAAATTAACAAACTTAACATTAAAAAGTATGATTCTTCCAGCAAATTAGTCAAAAACTTGTGTGATCAACAGCTCGCATACAAAGAAAATAAAGGGCGTGGTTTGGGTTTCAATCAAGTTCCTCCTCCATATAATGACAACTACACATATTTACCCATGACTGAGGAGGAATTGATGAATGAGGACAAGATGGCTTACGGTCCTAAAACTGATAAGTCATCAATCAACAGCAGACCTGTTGATAAACGAGCGACTCCTCCAATAAATTTTGTCGCTAAGGGTACAATTGATCCTAATGCTTCGTCTACATGTGCAGATGAAGTAGTTGAAGTAATGGTTGAAAAAGTAGCTGGGGATGAACAAGCATCAGAGTCTCATTCTTCTGAAAATTTAATAAATGAACTTAATGCAGACTCTATTGCAGCGTGTGATATTTTTAACTCGGTTTTTTGCTCTGTGATTAATTTCAGGCCTGACGGTTTGGGCGAAAACGTTGATGCTTGTGAAACAAAGACTGAAACGACAAATGAAACGAATGAGCCAGTTGAACCATCTGATTCCAAATGTGAATCATCTGAAGCAACTGATTCTGAGAAATTGGAATCAGTTGATTCTGGTGGATTCAGCTCAAAGGCGTCATGTGCAGAACCGTCTTGTGCTGAAAATTTGTCAAATGTTTCAGATGAAGTTCCTGCTAAAGTTTCTGGTATTTCATCTAACAAACCAGAACTCTCCGAGTCTGTCAAAGCTGATGACATGAAGGATGAAGAGAAGATTGACGTGGACAAGGCTCCAAGTGTGCAAGCTAAACAATCTGAACCTTCTGTTAGTGATGAAAAGGTTCAGATCAAGCAACAAGAGCCGAAGCGAGCAGGTAAAGGACGCGGAAATAAGAAGTCTAAACATCACAGACGATCAGGCTCTCCACAGTCCTCAACGGGCAGCAATAGTTCTCAAAAGACCCGTGACATGAAAAATGCTTTCGTTGAGCCAGTCATTAATGGCAAATGTGAGAAATATGCATTTGACTGTGCTAACAAAGCTTTCGGAAAGACTGGTGAGATTTCTGAACAAGACTTGCAGTCTAAACAAAACAAGAAGAATCAAAGGAAATCTCCACCACAGAAGGCCGCAGCAAACGACAAGTATAGACATCCAAATTCATCCTCGTTTGTCAGAAATGTGCAACAAACACAAGCACAGAAAGGACCAGTTCATCCTTCAGGGCCTGCAAGAGCTACACAAGCTGATCAGAATGCTTTCTACGTGAAGAGACAAACATGCTTCAATTGCGGCATTGCTGGTCACATTGCTCGAAACTGCACATATCATTCCCATGAACCGTATTATGCTCAAAATCAGAGGGTTACACCAAAGGATAAATACCATTCTAAGCCAATGAAGGTATCTTCACCTAAGGCAATGAAGAATGTGAATCCCAAGGTTAAACCTTCTGATGGGGATTGGAACGCTGCTAAAAACAAACGCAAGGCTGTTCAAGAACAAAAACGTTTTTCTAAAACTAACAAGCCTGAATCAGCTAAAGTTGCTCAACCGAAGGCAACAAACACGTTTGTTAAACCGAAACAGATTTGGAAACCCAAATCCAAAGCAGCAAAGTCTCCAATCCTTGAAATTAAAGGGGACTTATGTTTAAAGGAAGTGTCTTATTTTGATGCTTCAGGAAATCCCAGGACCACGATGGCCTGGGTACCCATGTCTTACTAATCTCCTTACCTTTCAGGAACAACCAAGGAGGAGCTGTTGACAATCTCTGGAATGTTGATAGCGGTTGTTCCAGAGATAAAAACGGGTAACATTTCACTGTTGCAAAAAGTTCAATTTTCTTTTACAGATGATATGTTTCCTTTGGAGGAGATTAGAGAAGTAAGAAATGATCAGCAAAAGGTACCGTTTAAATTCAGTACTTTGATTTGAATTTGATTAGTCTTCAATCTGATGACAGAACGGTTTAAAAAAAAATTATTTTCTTTTCTCTTTCTTAGTTCATTATTTTGTATATATAGTGTCCTTTCTCTAGTAAATGGTAAATTTGCGCAAAAATACAAGATTTATGCACAAATTTAGGGGGGAGAGGAACATATAGATAGATATAGAGTTTAAGAGGAGAATACTCAGAAAATACAAAAAGAGTTTGCTGTAAATATGTATTGTTTAGGGGGAGAAAATGAGAAAAATACAAAAACATTAGAAAAATGAAAAAGCCAAAAAGAAAGATTGCACGATATGGGAAGTGAAATAAATGTTCGTGTTAAAGGGTTTTGACTAACACATGTAAGGTGCCATAGCTGAAAAGACTAGGATCTACTGCGATATGTCAATAGGCTTAACGCTCAACATGATAAAAGATACTAAGTGATATAAACATAACGAACTATGTACCATGTGGGTAACATACCAACGGCGTATGATTTTATGGTCTTAAATCTTGCGTTGATAGATAGCCAACATCTGAGGTTTCGGGTCTTTATATTGTTGAATCATCCGGGGATATCTTGGCTGTCCTTCTGTTTAGAATTAAAATTGTACATGACCCCAGGAAAGAAAGTCACTTGGAATTAGCTCATTTCTATTTGAATGTCTGTATGTTGTCCCGATACACACAATTTTGATCTGATTCTGAAATCTTCTCTGAAAAAGTCGTGTACCTCCTCTGCTGCATCCAGATATATGCTGACCTGGAGGTGCTAGGCAACGACAGCTTCTGCTGCATCCAGATACATGCTGACCTAGCTGTACGTTGTCGCGCTATAGATCTAATACACCCGAAAGAGGCCCTCAAGTGCCCAAAAGAAACCCAAGAAACCTATATCAAACTGAGAAAAACTCATTTGATCTGTATATTATACCATCTCTGCAAAAGATCTATTCTGTTCTCTTCTCAACCTATTCCCAGTTAAGATTTCAGAAATCTGGATTGGACTTGTGAAATATGTGGTAGGGAAGATACTTGCATGATAGAGTGTGCTGTTTATATTTCCAGGATTTGATTAGTATTTATTTGGGTGTTCATTGTTAAGAAATCAAAACATGATAAAACAGATTATATGCAGACCTAGACACAGTCAGGATATCTTAAAGGATGACATCAGTATACTCACCTGCTACGATGAATCGTTGTGCTTACCTTGATCGCGGGGGTATGTCTTGGAATGGGACACACGGGTATGATAGTATAATATTACCTAAAGCATATCACGAAGTTGAAAAATTGAAAGTTGAGCGTTAAAGTTTAAGTGGACAAACATATTGGCAATCGCATAGACCAGTTTGATTAGGCTCGTACTGAAAAGTGTTCCTTAGTCTGCCTGAGAACGAATTTTGATCCCTTTGCAATTGTAATTGTATATTTTGGTAGTTGTTTATATTTTGAGTTCTTATTTGTTTTTAGTTCTTAAAAATTAAAAAAAATTATAAAAATAGTGTCTTGCTTTTCTATAAAATCGAAAATCCAAAAATAGAGTGTCTTTTTGTTTTTCTTAAAATTAAAAATGTAACCGTTCTTGAAGATTTGACTGATCATCAAAAGTTGAAAGAATTTAAATTGTGAAATCCGAGTACAAGTACTTGGATGTATCTAGTGTTCATATGGTACTCTCCCTGTTGCATAAGAAATGTTTGCTTATGAGTTTGTGAGCATGTGCAGAACTTGATTTCAATCAAGAACAGGGGTTGATGAAGATTGAGAAGCTGTCTGAAGAAGCCTGAAGCAGCACAACAACAAGATGTACCTGAGTTAGAAGAATCGGATACGAAACGCTGTCTGACAATGAAAGTACATTTGAAGAAGTACCGTGAACCTACTTGAAAGAAAAAGATTGAAGAAGAAAAGAGTTGTTGAGAATCCTCCTCTCACATTCTTTTTAACAAGATTTTCAAGCAAAGCTGATCGAGATCCTGATATGAAGCTAATCACAAGAGCTGAAGAAAAGAGACCTAGTGCTGAGAGTTCAGAAGTCAAGAACTTCCACAACATCTGCAGCAAAGCGACAACCATAGACATCGTTGAAGACGTTGCTGAATTCATGCTATGAAGTCAATTTGATGGCATCAGTCTAGGGGGAGATTGTTAGGCCCTAAAGTGTGAGACTGACGCATCAAATTAACACAACGGGTTATGGTTTCGAACTGGGCTTTACCGGGTTAGTTTATATTAGAATGTGGACCTTTACAGGTCACTTGGGCCAAGTTTTAGGCCATGTGGGCCAAGCAGGCCCAAGGGGAGCCCATGTAGGGAAGTGGGCTTGAGTTAGTATATAAACAAGTTTTTAACTTGTTTTAGGTTTTGAACCTCCTAGTTACAGAAATTCTAGAGAAACAGAGAGTGGGAGGCGATTTGGTTGTGAGCACTTGTACTAGACGATTTTGCTTTGATAGTAATAGAATCGTGTGCAAGTGTTGAAAGTGATTCGGTGTGTTCTTCGTATTCGGTTCGTATTTCATATTTTTGTGTTTTTCTTGAATCTCACCAAGTTTGGATTCCGCACAAACTTGGTGATTGTTTGATATCATTGAAAGATCCGGTTTCACGGGACTTACAAAAATAGAAGTAACAAAGGTTACAAGGATCTTACTACTAGCTCTAAGCTAGGGATGAACTCTTGAAGATGAAGGTAACAAAGATGGTGGATAAAAGCAATTGATAGAGGTCCTTCAAGTTCCACAAGTACCAAGCTTCCTTAATCATCTTCTAACACCTTGAAATGAGCTTGGATTGGATGGGATTGAAATGGAAGTAATGGTGGTGGTGATGGGGGTTCACGGCCGAAGTGGGGAGAGGGAGAAGGAGGTGGGGTGTTGGTGAGAAGTGTAGATGCTCAAGTGTTCTTATAATCCCTTTAACTCTATTAACCAATGGTTCTTGTGTCTTCAATAGTACTAACATGATCTTATGCACATCCAAGAAAGATTAATTGAGATTTAGGGGATCATGAGAAGATTTGGGGTGGGCCACTCCCCTTGGTGACCGTAAATGTGAAGGGGGGGGGGTATGTGTAAGTTTTGATGGTAAATTATGTTAATTAGTTGGAGGTTAAGTGTAAAAATCTAGTGTTTTAAGTGTAGGATGTATTATGTAGTGTATTAGGGTGTTCGGGAACCATAACTAGCCAAGAAATAATAAAACAATGCTTCTAGTAATATTTTGGTGTTCCGGGTAATGTCTGGTTGTTCGGTTAGATACCAGTTTGTTAAAGTGTCAAGCTATTCCGTTTAATGATCTTTATGTTACCTTTTGTGACACTTTTAATCCCCGACACTTAGGAAAGCATACATGACCATTTTGCCATATTTTTCCATGCTACTAGCTCATTAAATTGCTGAATTTTGCTGATTAATGCAGTATTCTGCACTTTATGTGGGTTTTAGGCACTTTCCGGCACTTAAACTATCACCTAGTGACACAGTTTTATGATCCTTACTTCCCTACACTCCATACTAGTGTAGTACCTTGTCTCTGGCCCTTACGGGGTCTCAAAACACTGTCTGTCTATGTACTGAACATCGTCAACATTTTTCTGAGTTATCCGCTAACTGTGCTAGCTGTGCTTTGTGCATCGTTTATGTCACTAAGTGTTTGTGTGTAGTAATGATGTGACAGTATGAAATGTGAAGCACATGTATGTATGATGAAGTAATCAGAAAGCAATTATTTGTAATTCAGCACAGTCATTAAGCACTAATCAATATTAATTAATCGTATAGATACCTGGATTTATGAGGGTTGTCATAGTTAGTAAACTTATGAGTCCATTGATAAATTTCCAACAACATTTAGTGACTATATTATGTCGTTATAACTTTGGTTGTTATTATCAGTTTATTATGACTCCTCCATGAGATAGGTTTTGTCTGCTGACATAAGGATATACCCGAAATTACATTTTTGTCATCTTTGAATATCAAAAAGTTAGAGTAATAAACCGGTTTTAATTCTCACTTCTTCTTTAAATTGTAGCCTCTCGTTTCTTTTAAAGATATTGTAATACTCCATTAGATGCTTCACATTAATCTAGGCATATCTAGTGTGTTGCAATGTGAGTAATATCTAAACGAGTATAGACTTGAACTTACATAAGGCTTCTAATTAATGAAGCATAAATAAATAATCTCATTTATCCTATTATCCTCTAAAGGAAAAGCAGTGTTGTTTGTTACATATGTAAGGACCCATTTAATGTTAAACTTATGGAACGGAACTAATGTCCCTTTGGGTCTATCTCGGCATGTTATGATATCTATCACGTAAGAGATATCTCTGAGATCTATTATATCAAAGTTTGTGTTAACAATGCTTTGACTTATGTAACATATACCTGTCAAAAGAATATCATCTATATAGACAAGTTTAATTTAGTTGCTCCCACTCATCTTGAGGTAGGTACATTAATCCACTTGATTCTTGATGAAAATAATTACGTTAAGATTTCATCACATTATGATGTTTGCATTAACCCACACATGGATTTTATTGGCTTACAAATAAAGTGTTCTTTAACCTTCAGTTTGGAACTTCCAGGTTGTTTTATGAACATGTAAATATGTCAGCCATTTGTTAGGGAAAATTGTTTTTAATGTTCATCTAATGTAGCTTTAAACTATTATAAGCTACTAGAACAGTGATGATCCTCAAAGAAATCTTTGATAATTTATCTCTTCCTAAGTATAACCTTTGACAATCAATCATGCCTCTTCGTGTCTTAACGCTTATATCAGGATTTGGTTTAGTTATGAACACTCTTAGGTAATTCAATCAAATCCCAAACGTTATACGAACATATAAAATCAGTTTTACTAGAAAACTGTTTTATTCCATTTAGAAGATTAATTGACGCTAATGGCTTAACTTGAAGAGATAGGATTAGTAAACATTTTCAAAACCCATTTCAACTTCATTAGGGAGGTTATGTAATCATCAAAGTTAGTCGGTTTTTTAAACCTAGATGACCTTCTGAGTTGATTATTAGGTTTTAAAAGTTTCAGTTTTATAGATTAGCTCTTGGTTAGGTTGCTATCATTTTCAGGATTCTAAGTTTGTAAGAGTTAATGCAGTATGGTGACAAGAGGTGTAATCGGAGTTAAATTCGGAGTGAAATTTAATGACACTCTTCCCCCCGCCTCTTGTATTCTTTGCAAGTCATGATAAGGACTTTGACTGCTCCCACTGACCTTAGAAATCTTTAGGAACTCAACATGCATAGGGTCAATATTTAACGACCAACAAATTCTAATAGAGAAAAAACAAATTAATGACGTTAGTCGTTGTAGTTTCTCTTGTTGAGGATTATGTGAGTTTAGGTAAGAAATCTAAGTGTGCCCACAATTAAGCAACAATGAAACTTTTGTAAGAGTAGCATTAGATTTTAAGGAGACAAGTTTTGATAGAACAGTGTCGTGATGGAGCGGTGTCTTGTACAAGAGGTGTAAATTGAAGTAAAGTTTTCACTTCCCCACCTCTTGCAACTATTGCAAGTTATTATTAAGACACTCAATGCTTCCACTGATCTTTAATATCTCTAGAAATGCTACAAGAGAAGTTTCAATGAGGTACGTGACGTGGGAACCTATCATATATATGTTAGACTTTATTTGATTTCTTTAATGTCCAGATATCATAAGAAACTTAGTGACATATTTAATAGAAATCTTATTAAGTACATACATGAATAGATTTCTTCTAAGAACGTGGGCCATATGCGACAAAATTTAGATACAAGTTCATAGTCTTTTAAATGATAAATGAATTATGTCTGAATATTTTATTTGGAATAAGTTCCACGAATGTCAATGGATGACTTATGTGGACCCATACTTATTCCTTAAGTCAAGTAATATTTTATGGCTTTTAATATTATGATTTAAAATCACTTAGAATGAGATTAGTTGAATAACCATCCTAATTAACTATGTCATGATTTCTCATGAATTTCGGTTATAATGGATGAAATTTATAAGTCTCATTTTCCTTTTGTCAAATTCTCATTTGCATGATGACAAAAGTTGTGAAAGTTTAAGGTATCATCTGGTTCCATCTTAGTAATGTTTCTATCCAGGTATTGAGAACTAATAATATGAGAGTTTAAGGTAATTGTGACTTTATGTTGGTTATGCAAACCTCACAACCTTCATGAAATAGCCTAAGTAATGATACTGTATTCTGATTAATCTTCAGAATATGTAAGGTATCGAAAAGCTTTGTTAGAAGACTGCTCATTATGGTTCTTATAGCCTTAACATTTAATTTTATCACTAACTCTCATGTTAGTTATTTGTTGACTTCTGGTAAGGAAACGTTTAGAACTAGAGTCAACTAATCATGTGTTAATTGGAATATTAAAATTAGCAGACTTAAATATCATTAGTAAGTGACTATCTAATTAATTTATCCAACTGTTCTTTAGAATAATGGATAGTCTCGTTGCATATGTCTAGTCTAATGGCATAATTATGTAGTGAGATTTTTCCTTGAAGAACCTTAGAGTTGGAATTTTTACTTGTAATTTGTCTATGGAGCTTAGAACAATCCTCTTTTAAAGTTTTAAGTGATTGTAAGGTGAGTAACAACTTATTTTCCAGCTTTAAACATTTATTTATTTGTACATATGTTGCTTATCAACACACTCATTATACTATGGTACTTTTGAGAGTTATAGTTGATTTATAAGACATCAAATTGTACAAGTGAAAATCTTCGTGTGTAATGTACTGGAAAAATGTACTTATTTCCATGCGTAAACCCTTAACTTTATGGGTCATGGTATTGTACATTATTATATATTCACATATACCACTTAACTTTATAGTTTAGAATTTGAAATGAAGACATGCATCTTAGGAGTTCTTCTAATTATTCCATATATAAGAGATTAGTCTTAGGAAAAACTTAATTTGGAATATCTTTAGTGATAGCATTTATATTAGAGAGTTCTTGATTATCATAAGAGACATCATGTTCGACTTATCCTATTCACCATGCTCTACTTTTCTTCTATAGTACTTTTATCAGAAGAGAGCAGTAGGATTATCGTGTCTTAAGAGATAATCAATGATTTAATTTAAGAGCTAATTCTTATAGAAACTTTAAATAAGGCAAAACATATGAGGTTTAGAAATTAGAGTGGATGAGATATAGATTTGTAGAAGAAAATTATAGTGAGTAAAGTTATGGGTACTTAAAAATAAGGCAGACGAAATGATCATAAAATTAATGAAGGATCATTAATATGAGGATCATTATATGAAGAGGTTGTGATATGTCTATTACTAACATCAAAATAATAGACTTAGTTAAAGTTCTACTTAAACGAAGTCAAAACAGCTTTGGCCAGAAGTGTAATCATTTAAGCATGTGTGCAAAGTAATCGTGACAAATCAGCTTTAGCCAGAAATGAGACAATCACTTTAGTTATGCACTTGTCAAGTATACTAGACATAAATGAATTAAATCAGCTTTGGTCAGAAATAAGACATTCATGTTTGTAATGCATACTCAACATAGCTTTTATAATAATTGAACAATAAATAGATGCATCAAATCAGCTTTGGCCAGAAATGATAAATCAGAAGCTCATTCAAGTTAAGCTATTTTGGTTTTTGTAAAATTATCTGATTATTAAGTATTTACAAAAAAACATTTTTTAGTTCACATTAACAACTTAAAATAATGAGGTTTCGAGTGAGACCTCGACTCAGTTATGAGGTCTCGAGTGAGATCTCGAGTTAGGTCTCGACTCATCTTGAAACATTATGAGATCTCGAGTCATTAAAGTCTCGAGTCGCAACCTCAGTCGAAATCTCGAGGTCTCAAGTACTGAATTTTTTTATGAGATCTCGACATCATAATGAGGTTTCGAGTCGCAACCTTGTGGTCTCGAGTCGAAATCTTAGTCTCGACTCATTAACTTAGTCTCGATTCATGAAAAGACTGAAAACACTTATGATTTCGAGTCGAAATCTTTTGGTCTCGAGTCGAAATCTTGGTCTCGACTCGTTATGGATGATCTCGAACCTTCTATAATCAGCTGTTATTGTGAAAATAACTGAAAATTCGAATCCTTAGGGATTTTGAGATGTAATTTCCTATTTTAGTGCTGATCTAATTTTATAAAAAAAAATCGAAAATCTTTATCTGTTGATCTAATAACAGTTTTCGAGAATTTCTAAGAGTTAAAACAGATCAGAACATGGAAAAACACTCAATAATCCAAAACATATTCCAAAACATAAAGGAATTTTGATTTTTTTCTAAGAACACATGAAAGTGTGTATCTATCCAAATTAATCATTCGCTTATAATATCTATACGAAATTTGGAGATAAAAGTTACACAATTTAAGGAGATAGAATTATTCTCTAAATAACATGTATCAGTGAAATAGTAATCAAAAAAATTTCGATCTTGATAAAATATGCGACAAATATTCATATATATATATATATATATATATATATATATATATATATATATATAGGATTAGGTTCAAACGTGAACAATTTCTCCAGCGTGAACTGCGTGAACTGATCTTGGCCCTTGATTTCTTTGATCTTGAGATTTTAAGTTAATGGCATGATGGTAATTATTTGGTTATTTGTTACTAATTAATTAAGAGAACAAGGGTATTTGTGTAATTTGCATATTAATTTGATTGCATAAATCACGTTTATATCCATCCACATTTTAGGTTTCAAATCCCCCACACATATCTTTCTCTCTCACAAATCAAGAACAAAATCGCCGACAAGCAGGGGAGATATGAACAAGATCATCTATATCCCTGAATCTCCGATCAAAATCCCCCACACCTTCTTACTTTCCCTATAATCGCCGACAAGCAAGCAGAGGAGAACATCCCGAACAGCAGCAGGTACACTTCCGCCTTTGACCACCCTCTTCGCAATCAGCGATCTGCATAAATCCGGAACATCCCGTCCGCCGACAATCAGCGATCTGCACAAATCCGGTCCGACCACCGTCGCTGGTTTCGCACACTTCCGCCTTTGACCACCTTCTTCGCACTCCGACGCCGGCTCCGATCACGAACAAGAATGAATCAAAGAATATGTAAGCAAATAAGTTGTCGAAAACCCTACCTTTCTGTCTGTCTCTCTCAACGACGGTTTGCGGGTGAGAAGAAAGCGTGCATGGGCTATTGGTTTAAATGGGTGGACACGGGCCCGACTCTTGTTCTAAAAGTTGCGTATTGGGTATGTAATTGTTGGGGTCCAATATTTATTTCCTTAGACAATATTTACAGTACAGTTGTATTCAACTTGTTGATAATATTTATTTTCTTTTTGTTGATTTGTAGCATATCTTTTTGTGGGTCTGATTTGATGAATGTGTTTAATTTGTATTAGTTTGAAAATAATATCAGAAAGGTGTTTAGCTTTTTTTTGGAGTTCTTTTTTTTTTTTTTTTTTTTTGCTCTGTTTTTAACGCGCTGTACACATGTGTATTCTGATTTGTCTCTGTTTTAATGCGATGTACACATGTGTATTCTGATTTTTGCTCTGATTTTAATGCGATGTACACATGTGTATAGCGTATGTTTTTGTGATATCTCATATTTTTTTGTGTATTGAATATGTAAAGTAGTTGATGTACACTTGTGAATTATGCAAAGTACTAATTGCTGAGTTTTTTGTGTTATTATAGGAGATAAGGATGATTCACGTATGAGGTCGATAAGGATGATTCAGCATACAACGTGGCGAATAGTTGTAAAAGACTATGTCTTTTTTATTTTTCCGATTATGTTGCGTTTATTGTTTTCACGAATCTGGAACTTGTAATTGTATGTTTTTTTTTTTGGTTTGGCAAACATTATGTAACTTGTTATTTGCTTAATATAAAATAGTTTTACAGGTTTTGTTTGTTTATATGTATGTATTATGTAGCTAATTACACATATGTACCATGCTGAGTACACATGTGTACTGTTCAATTCATATCCAAGTACACATGTGTATACAGTCGAAATATGAAGGTTACGTGAATCTTAAAAATCATAATCCGAATTCTGGTGGTGAAATCTAAAAAATAAAAATGAAATAAAAGATAATGTGGAATTGTGGATAATGAATTTAAAATAGGAAAGATGTAACTTAATTCAATTATTAAAATAATGATTTAAATCTAATTTTTATATAATTACAATCATGCCCTTAACAACTAAAAAGGAAATCAATGGTCTAGATTAGTTCACGCAGTTCACGCATGGGATTAGGTTCACGCTGGAACCCTACCCTATATATATATATATATATATATATATATATATATATATATATATATATATATATATATATATGAATAAGATGTGGGACACGTGTCAAGTGATGGTGCAACCACAATGGATTTTTGGCGGGAAAAATGTGAGAATTCTTATGTTTTCACACGGGATCCGAATTGGGTTAACCATACCCGGTTTGTTGACCCGGGTATATAAAACTTCTAAAACCTAAATCCCTCATTCCTCTTCCCAACCTATATGTCGCTTCTCTTCATTCCCTGGATACGAAACCCTAAATCAATCGACCCGCAACCACCACAATCATTCAATTCTAAATAACCTCCGGTGATTTAACCTTCAAGCTTCATGTGTTGGAACTGTCAAGGTATGTTCTCTGTCGTTCCATTTTAAACGATTTTCGTTATTTTTGGATTTAATCAAAGTTATTTTGATTTATCATCCAAATGCGCTCAGAGATTGAGTACAAAGTTGATTTGATGAGAATGGAACCCTAATTGCGAAATCTGTTTTGGTCAGGTTAATTAACCATGTTTTATCGTTTTGTTATATTTTTTCAGTTTTCTAAGAGGTTTTCATGTTTGTTAATATTCTAGGGTTCTGAAGATTTATTTTTTAAGGTGGATATTAATCAGCGATCAACATACGTTCTTGATACGCAATAAACATTGTTGACAATCGATTTTATTGAATAGAATTTTCACTTTGGAATATGGATTTCGTTGTTAGGGTTTCAGATGATGTCGATTAATCAGTTCAGGTTCCTTTATATTAGATTGTATTAAAATGTGAATATTATGTTATATAGTTGTCATTTTTCTTTTGTGGGATTGTTTAAGATATTAAGATGTTGATCGACAACTCCAGAAATGATGGTTGTGGTTCGACTAAGAAGAAGATGTTGACGGTGGTTGTGGCCTGAATAAAAAGATGACAGCTACAAGGATTGGTTTTGGGTTTCGCCGGTTGTGATAATGTGATGGTGTGGTTCAAGGAAGCGAGGTCAAGGAGGCGGCTAGGCTTTCACCAGCAACATGTATTCTTATGTTGCTGGTTTTATTATAGAACCTTATCGGTATTATCTAATTACAAAAATCACTTTCAATTTATATCATCATTCATTTTGCAGTTTCCGAAATTCGTATAATTTTCTTCAGGTTTGTTCTCGAATTCTCGCACTCTTTTGTTCAATCTTGCATATGTTTTTTTCGTATAGATCTGGGTACAAAACCTGAGGGCGATTGACTAATTTAGGGTTCGATTAGGGTTTCTCAGTAAATGTTCAGATTGTTCTCGAACCCTCACAAGCCACCTAAATGTTCAGATTGTGCACCTCTTTTCATGAAGGTAGTTGTTATTTTGATCGTGTCGGTGTGATTGGTCGTTACGTTATTGATCGGTTTTGAGTTTCAGTTTCTTATGGATGTTTTTGTGTTTTGTAGGCTTATATTATGCGGAATGCTGGTGCAGTAATTCATAGTCATGGGATGGAATCTTGTCTTGTTACTATGCTTGATCCTTTAGCAAAAGAGTTTAGGGTAATTTATTTGTCTTTTGTATATTGTCTTGTGTAATTTTATTTTATTAATGGTGATTATGAAACTATATTGTTGTTTCTGTGCCTTTTTGTTTGGTTTGTTTAGATTACTCATATGGAGATGATTAAAGGAATTCAAGGGCATGGTTATTATGATGAGCTTGTGGTTCCGATAATAGAAAACACTGCTCTTGAAAGGGAGTTGACTGAAGCTCTTGCTGCAGCAGTATGTTCTTTTTGTACTCTGCTTCAACAATCTGCAACATTTAGTTTTGTTTTGGTTAAATTCGAAGACAATTAAGAAACTGTTTTTTTTCCTCAATTATCAACAGATTGAAGCGTACCCGAAAAAACTGCGGTACTGGTGTGAAACCATGGTATTTATGTATGGGGTGACTCCTGGATTAGTGCCAAAACTCAGGTCTGTATTTTTTTTGTTTTTACTAATTTTGTATTTTTTTATTTATTGGTGTATTTACATGAGGGTACATGTTGTAAATCTTTCAGTCTGAATGCTACAACAATCTCTTTGAAGCTGCAATCAAACTTCATCAATTAGGCCTTGACTGGTCAACACCAAGTCATGGTCCAATTCAAAGATCCAAACCGCTTTTAGGTGGTCAAACTACAAACACATCTCAAAAGGTAGGGGCTCTTTCATTACCTAAATAGACTGAAATTAACTAAAACTGTTTAAATCATTGTGGTCTGTATGATAGTTTTTTTTGTTCTAGAATTTGTTGGTTACTCGACTTACTTGACACCCACACACGTTGGCTAAATTTGGTTTCTGCAAAACTAGAGAAATTCCCAAATCAAATTAAAAGACACTTGTAGTCTGTATGATAGTTTTTTTTTTCATTTTAAATTCCCAAAAATCATTGATTCGTCTCAACTAGGTTTCTTCTGAAAATTCATTGATTGTTATTTTTGCTCATGATTGCAGCCTTTTCGTGTCTCCCTCTTTCAACTTACGTCATCGTCTCTTTGAGAAACCCCAAAATCGCAATCAGCTTTCTTTATAGCTTTCTTTGTTTAACCTTCAAGCTTCATGTGTTGGAACTGTCAAGGTATGTTCTCTGTCGTTCCATTTTAAACGATTTTCGTTATTTTTGGATTTAATCAAAGTTATTTTGATTTATCATCCAAATGCGCTCAGAGATTGAGTACAAAGTTGATTTGATGAGAATGGAACCCTAATTGCGAAATCTGTTTTGGTCAGGTTAATTAACCATGTTTTATCGTTTTGTTATATTTTTTCAGTTTTCTAAGAGGTTTTCATGTTTGTTAATATTCTAGGGTTCTGAAGATTTATTTTTTGAGGTGGATATTAATCAGCGATCAACATACGTTCTTGATACGCAATAAACATTGTTGACAATCGATTTTATTGAATAGAATTTTCACTTTGGAATATGGATTTCGTTGTTAGGGTTTCAGATGATGTCGATTAATCAGTTCAGGTTCCTTTATATTAGATTGTATTAAAATGTGAATATTATGTTATATAGTTGTCATTTTTCTTTTGTGGGATTGTTTAAGATATTAAGATATTGATCGACAACTCCAGAAATGATGGTTGTGGTTCGACTAAGAAGAAGATGTTGACGGTGGTTGTGGCCTGAATAAAAAGATGACTGCTACAAGGATTGGTTTTGGGTTTCGCCGGTTGTGATAATGTGATGGTGTGGTTCAAGGAAGCGAGGACAAGGCGGCGGCTAGGCTTTAACCAGCAGCATGTATTCTTATGTTGCTGGTTTGATTATAGAACCTTATCGGTATTATCTAATTACAAAAATCACTTTCAATTTATATCATCATTCATTTTGCAGTTTCCGAAATTCGTACAATTTTCTTCAGGTTTGTTCTCGAATTCTCGCACTCTTTTGTTCAATCTTGCATATGTTTTTTTCGTATAGATCTGGGTACAAAACCTGAGGGCGATTGACTAATTTAGGGTTCGATTAGGGTTTCTCAGTAAATGTTCAGATTGTTCTCGAACCCTCACAAGCCACCTAAATGTTCAGATTGTGCACCTCTTTTCATGAAGGTAGTTGTTATTTTGATCGTGTCGGTGTGATTGGTCGTTACGTTATTGATCGGTTTTGAGTTTCAGTTTCTTATGGATGTTTTTGTGTTTTGTAGGCTTATATTATGCGGAATGCTGGTGCAGTAATTCATAGTCATGGGATGGAATCTTGTCTTGTTACTATGCTTGATCCTTTAGCAAAAGAGTTTAGGGTAATTTATTTGTCTTTTGTATATTGTCTTGTGTAATTTTATTTTATTAATGGTGATTATGAAACCATATTGTTGTTTCTGTGCCTTTTTGTTTGGTTTGTTTAGATTACTCATATGGAGATGATTAAAGGAATTCAAGGGCATGGTTATTATGATGAGCTTGTGGTTCTGTTAGATCGGCGTTTATATATAGGAAGGTAAAAGAGGAGGTATATGTCGGACAGCCACCGGGCTTCACCGATCCAATCCACAAAGACAAGGTGTATTTACTGGATAAAGCGCTGTATGGTTTACACCAGGCCCCGAGAGCTTGGTATGAGACATTGTCTCAACACCTGCTAGCTAACAGCTTCATCCGTGGAAAAGTGGATGCCACTCTCTTCACCAAAGAGGTCGACGATCATCTTCTGATAGTTCAAATATACGTAGACGACATTATATTTGGGTCAACAAATGAAAATTTGTGCAAAGATTTTGAATGAGTTATGAAGCAGAAATTTGAAATGTCATCGATGGGTGGGATGAAATTCTTCTTGGGACTTCAGGTTGATCAACTGCGTAAGGGAATTTTCATACATCAGACGAAGTATGTTCATGATATCTTAGAGAAATTTGGGATGTCAGGTTCTACTCCAGCTTCCACCCCATTAGCGACGAATCATGGGATAAACCCTGATCTCACCGGAGAGAAGGTAGATGAAACGCTGTATCGTTCCATGATCGGATCGTTGATGTACTTGAGAGCTTCAAGACCCGATATTATGTATCCAACCTGCCTCGCAGCGAGATTTCAGTCTAATCCTAGAGCATCGCATATGGTGTGACAACCCTCACCAAACCAGGTATCCGTACGAATTAATTAATATTTAATTACTGCTTAATTACTGTGCTTGCTTACAACTGCGATTAAACTGCTTACTGATTTCTGATTCATACATACTCATGCATCACATTTTATACTGTCACTCTATTATTTTTACACAAACATCAGTGACAACCTTGATGCACAAAAAGCACGGTGAGCACACTATACGGGATACCCATTAAACATGCTGATAAAACCAGCATCAGGCAGACACTGCCTCTAAGGCCTGTATGAGCCAGAGATAGTTTACTACACCGGTAGAGAGTGTAGGGTAATGAGGGTTGTAGAACTGCGTCACTAGGTGATAATTATAGTGACCGGATGTGCCTAGAACGTACTTTGAGTACAAAATTCTGCACTTTAAATAAAAATTCAGCAATTAGCTAACTAGTAAAGTGCCATAACATGAGAAAAATATTACTAGACACTTCCCAAAATGTCGGGAATAAATTGTGTCACTAAAATAAATAATAACGACACTTTATACACTTATTTAGCGCTTTAACGGGGTAATATCCAACCGAATAACCGGACTTAACCCGGGACATAAAAATTATTGACAATGACATTGTTTTCTTTTTCTGAGCCAGTTAGGGTCCCCGAATACCCTAACACCCGTTATAATTTACTACACACTATTACACTAGTAAACTATGAAACCTCCTAAATTAAATAAACTAGTGCTAACTAATTTGGTTAAAATTTAACCAATTACCCATCCCCCCATTAAAACCAAACGGTCCCATGTGGGTTTACACCACACTTAATTGATTATTTTAATTGTGGTTGTCTTATATCTAGTATACATAAAATCCTATGGATAATTCTCTAATTTGATTTATAAATTGAACCATAGGTTCTCCACTTCATTCATACATATCACAAAAAAAAAAATTCCTTTCTTTCTCTCTTGCCTTGCAATCGGCCGAGAGCACCCAACACCCACCATCCATCACTTTCAATTTTTCCATCTTGCATATTATTTACATACAAAGGAGAAGGGTCACGCATAAGGAGGCTCGGTGCACTCGGGAACACAAGGACCTCACTACGTTGCTATTAACCACCCGTTTTTCGCCTAGTTTCTTCCCTAGCCTCGAGCTAGTAGTAAGTGACTCTAAACACCTTCTTGATCTATTCTAAAGTGGTTAATAAGAGTTTTGTCGGTTAAAATTTATGAACATGTAAGAACAAAATTAAAAGTCTACTAAAGGTGATGAACTTGGTGGTTAATAAGTAAATATTGGTGTAAAACTTATAAAACTGGTATTGTTATGATTATTTAGTGTTATTGATTGCTAGTATGGGAATGGATCGTCATCAAACCCGCTAGATCATGTTCACAAAACATGAACTAGCCTTATGATTAGTTGTAAAGTTTCTAGATGACGAACCCTTTCCAACATAAACATCAACTTGTGTAAAAACATTTTTTCTTATAAAATGGAGTTCTAAACTAGTAGATCTACGGATCTACAAGTGGTATTTTCAAAGGATCAAGTGTCAAAAGAAATCATATTTTTAAAGCCGCATCTTTCCTAAACAAAGGTGATTTTTGTAAACACACAAGTGTGTAGACACTTGTGTGACAAAAAGTTTTAACAAAGAATTGTTTTTGTAATATTTGACAAGAAGATGTACAAATACATTGTAACACCTGTGCCTCCACGGCCATCAAACAAATACCAAACCAATGAAATATTGTATTTCATACTTGGGATTTGTAAAAATATGTGTATCATTTGCACATATCAATTTCTGTTCAATTTCAAACTCTAAATCGCTTTCTGGAAGGTTATACGCGCACTAATGCGTAAATATAACCAGTTTAATGCAACAAACACTCCGGAATAGTGAAATAGGTTTAACATACCTAAAATAACCTTTACATAACTTAGATATAAGTTTTGGAAGGTTTGGTGTGGTGAAATCAAAGTTAAATCGCTTACAGGGACTAAAGTTGACAAACTGCGAAAGTATGCCAATTTGAACTGTAACAGACCTTCCGGAACATGACCATAAGTTAAACATACCATAAATATCCTTTACAAAGCTTAGAAATAGGCTTTGAGTGGTTCGGTGTGCTAAAATAAACTTTTGTGTCATTCAGGGACTAAAAGTGTCAAAAAGTGCACAAGTTTGCATTTTCGCGCATAACTTACGTTCTGAATACATCTGGACATCCAAAAATTTATGAAAGCATGACTATATTATATTTTAGTGTTTGCCATAAGAAAAATCCATTCGTTTCGTCATTTGGATCGTTTTTCGCGCTTATGCGTATTCCGTCGTAATTAAGCGAACATCGCGACCGTGCGGCCAAACGAACCGACATCCGAGATATTTTTGAGCATGTTTTAAGTTCCCAATACTTTAACTTCATTTTAGATCTTTGAAATGGGGTTAACGGGGCTTAAACGCGTCAAAAATACATCAAAAACCAAGTTTAGGGGCTGCATGGACCAAAACTGTAATTCTGCCAAACTTGTTGCCTTACGGACCTCAACACTATCAGTGTTACGGTCCGTAAGCTTATGTCTGCACATCAGAAACTTCTAATCCAGCTGTTAACAGCTGTTACCCACTCCTAATCACTTCGCCACATGTTGATCTCTTATGGTGAGTGACCAAATGAGCCACCATAAGCTTCCGACACTTGTACGGGTAAGATCAAGGCACGTTTCCCGATAAACGATCCTAACGGTGGTGCATTTACTATAAATACCCATCCATACTCAACACAAAAACCCACTAGAATCTGATTGAGGAGCTCTAAGTTGAAGCCTTCGCTTCATACCTGAGCTATTCGATCACGATTAGCATTCGGGGACCCTTCGTAAGTATTCTTTCGTTCTTTTCCTTATTTTTACTGCTTTTCGAGTCAGAAAGTCAAAACTTTGTTTGACTTTCAGCATTGACCAGTAATGGTCAATGCGAAGTTCGTTGGAACTTCGCAACGTGATTGTAATCACGATGGTCATAGTCCCTTGGGACTATGCCTACTGATTACCACGTTGTCTAGGGTCGTAGGGTAAGCGATCTAATAAATCGCTTATACCTCGAACCCGACCCAGTTGGTCGATCATTAGGATCCGACCAAACACATTAGGTGACCATAGTAGGTAGGGAATAACCTTCCGAGGTTATACCCTATGGTCACATCGTTTAAGTAGTTGTATGATAGGTAGTTTATATGCCTTAGGTAAATTACCAGAATACCCTTTTCATGTATAATTGGTAATTAAGCATATGTAACCTAAACTTTTGTCACATAACTGATTATGTAACATGTTTAGGCATATAACACTTGTCATAGGGCTAGTTAGGCGGTCCGAACGCGTTTCACGCGAACGACGCGTTAAAGTAGCATAAGCTACCTAAACGGGTCGAAATGGGTCGTAAACAATTATGTTAAGTTTCATTTAGTATGTAGGCTTTGTTAAACCAAATGACACGAGTCTCTACACTCGTTTGGTTTACGAAACCTCATTCTATCCAATCTTCCGATTTAGGTCCGGTTTATTAACATAGTTACCTATATTAGGTGCCGTTTGATTCCGAGATCTCTAGCACTGCTTGGTGGTTATCTTTAGGCAACTGAGCAATCTCAAGTGAGTACATAGACCCCTCTTTTACTGTTTTCCAAACTGTTTTGGGGTGGAACACATGTGCCTACTTGTTACTTTCATGCTTTCCTGTTTTAACATCATATACTGCTATGTTCGTTAGTACATTATAGTACACTGTTTTACATGACATTTCCTGCTAGGTGTGCCCATTGTGTGCATTACTTAGTACATTGTTTTACATGACATTTTCATGCTAGGTGTGCCCATTGTGTGCATTACTTAGTACATTGTTTTACATGACATTTCATGCTAGGTGTGCCCGTTGTGTGCATTACTTAGTACATCGTTTTACATGACATTTCACGCTATGTATGTTTATTTGATTACATACTTAGTGCATTGTTTTCACATGTTTTCATTTTGGTATGACATTTGGTTTGTTTACATGGGACAATATATCCATTAACATTAGCTACGCCGTTCGTTAGTAGGTAGTGGTACCATAGGAATTGACAACTCCCGTTCCGGACATCCCAGGGTAAGGGGACAGAAAGGAATGACCGAATTCGTTGACATTAAGACAGATAGACCTTTAATTTGTTTAAAGGGTTTATCACCACAGTCGCCAGGCTTGGATGTATGCATATTCACAATACCACATAAATGTTCATATTAAATAGTTGCATGCATTCACACAAAACATAGCTTTGATTTAAACCAAGTTTTACTTCAATACTTTGTTTTTATGCAATTGGTTTAGTTGAGACCTTTCACTTGCCATACATGACATTTTGACATAGACATTTGACTTGGATATTTGACATAGACATTTGACATGGATATTTGACATAGACATTTGACATGGATATTTGACATAGACATTTTGACATGATTTACATCTTGACATGAACATTTTACATTGTTTGGTTTGGTTTGATTAAGTGATTAAGTAACGATGCGTGTGTAATATGATACAAGCATGGTGGATACGCCGCTGGTACTTCCTATATATAAGTGTTTGTATGGTATTACATGTCGTAACGTTATTTGAATCATTTCAGTTTGAGACATAGAACATTTCATACAAATAACATACTTTTCACAAGACATTGATTTATAAACAACTTATCTTATACAAACTCATCTTACATGGTTATTTATTTAACCATACATTATTTACTTATTTATACATATCATCTGAACTCATTGTTTTTCAAATGATTTACAAAACAAAGCAAATAACAAGGTTCATGACTAAACATTTTCTCAAACATAAGTCATGAATCTTATTTTCACAAAACCTATGTATCTCACAGGCATTTTTATGCTGACGTACCTATTTTCACATGTGTTTTTCAGGAACTGTTGCATAAGATGGTCAAGATACACATAGACAGACTTGGGCTTTAGTGACAATAAAAGATGCAAGACTAGTTAATTAAGTTTTATTTCTTTGTTTGTTAAGACATTGTAACACTTTTAATCAATAAAACGGAACTTCAATTTCCATGGATTTGAAACATTAATTCTGTTACAACACTCCCCGACATTTCCGCCACGTTTTGTATGTTCCACGTGGTCGGGGTGTGACATACATTTTCTAAAATAACAAGATTCGTGAGAAACCGATTTTTTTTATAGAAAGATCTACTAAAAATATGGGGAAAGTTACTATATATTTTGCACAAACCACAAGTTCATGTGTTTTGCGATTTATATTTATTTTGACTATTTTGATGATGAAACTTTGTTGATTGATGTTGGGAACATTGTTGAATTGAAATTTTAAAAGAAAATGATACGCTAGAAAGTGTGGCCACCTCCAGTTACAGAGGAAACTCTGGCGAAATGTTTCCAAAAATCTAACACTTGTAAATATTTTTATCACAAGTGTTATGGATATATTTTTAACTTGTTTTCCCATATAACTTTCGCCATTATTTTTATTACGAAACTTCCAAGTGTCGGAGGTGGGATTTTCACAAAATAAAACTTGCTAAAATATATATATTTAGGATATATATTTTCATAACAACACTTGTGTAAATTTTTGTGATTATTTTGTGAACTACGTAAATATTATTTTTAGGGTAAGAATAATATTACTAAATATTAACGGCTCCAAAATAATTCTAACGCCTTTACAATAAATATTTAAGTTACACCGGTATTACTTATACCTCCCGAACCTTCACTACGTAAGTTACGTATTTTCAGAAAATACTCATAAGTGTGTATTTCGTTAGAAGTGTTATTTTGGGTAAAATTATATGGAATAAAATATAATATTTTTGGGAAAAAAAAAATTTTTTTGGAGATATAATTTAAATATATTTTAAGTGAGACTTAATAATATATTTTGGATTTACAAGAAAACGCACATGTATCAAAACCCCAATCCTTGGGAAGGAATATATTTATCAAATAATTACGAAGTGTAAACACGAAATAGTTGCCTAACTATTTCCCAAAGACATTAAACCTTAAACTGAGGCACGACCGTCCGTCTAATAGAAGTTAGTACGTGTAGGTCGTCGCACAGCAGATTTTCTGGGAGATACTTTTTAGAGACGCACTTCGGTGAGTTCATGCTCCCCCTTTTCTCTTAACTGTTTTCAGTTTTTAAACTGCGGGGGTGAAATACATGTTACATTTACTACAAACGTTTTATACACGGTATGATTAGCTAAGGAACATACTACTAGATCACATGAATGGATAGGCTATTATCGTAAGACCATTAATCCTTGTATAAGGACCGAGAGGCATGAGTGATAGATCTATCGGGTGTTGCGAGCCCCACACATGGGCCAGCGTGCGGCTGCATGTGGTGACTATGTCGTTCCGCCGGAAGGACCGGTAAAAAATACGCGTTACAGATTTGAGTGCTTCCTAGTCCATGTCACTTATTAATGTATTAGCTACACATTAATCGATCTCTTTTTCCTTAATTGCTACATACCAGGGATTTTCATACATACAGACTTGTTTACAGAGGTTTATACATACTCACTTACACATGAACTCGCTCAACATTATTGTTGATTTTTCCAACTTACATGTATTTCAGGGAACTAAGGATCTGGCACGGTATGCTACGTTTTCACGCTGCGTTAGAGTTATGGGATCATCCGAGTTTAGGGGTTGTGGCTTTTACCTGGACGAGTCACAGTTCTTAAACTACGTCTATCTTAAGTTTGTGGTTGGGTCTTTCAAACAATGTTTTTATGTTACTAGGTTGTAATTTCCGTTGCATGTGTCAACGCCTTAAGACAATGTTGTGGTGTTTTACTTTTCAAACTTAAATCAATGGATGATCTGCATGGTTTTATTTTCATATAGCTTTGTTATGATTAAGCTATGGTATTAAGAAGTCACACCAAATTAACCCACGCTTCCGCAAAGCCAGGGTGTGACAGCTTGGTATCAGAGCCTCGATCATAGCGAACTAGGATTCTTTCTCGAGTCTAGACTATGATCACTAGGGCTCTCACGAAAACATTTTTACATTGCATACCACTTAAGTCCAGATCCAAAACGTTTTTACAAACAAAGTTGAGCACATTTTAATTGTTAGTTATAGGCTCAGTCTGGGAGGCTGAGGCTCAGTCTGGGAGGCTGAGGAAGTAGGCTAGTGGGACTAGGAGAACTATATGATTGCTTATTGGTGACTAATATGTTTATCTGACTATATGATTGATTATTTGTGCATATGTGTATTTGTATTACAAAACGTCATGCCTTCATCAGATACTGGAGAGTCGGACACTACAGATCCCATGGCCATAGTATCAGGCGACATAGTTTCATCGGAGCACGAGGTGTACATTTCCGATACTACCAGCACAGACGATGACGACTTTCAGCCCTTTGCACTGCCTGATGTCGTAGCAGAGCCTGCTGATGGCCATCTTGTTGGGGATTTGCCACTCGCGGTGATCCCTGCTCCTGTGCCCCTTGCAGCTTATCCCATTGTTCATATGCCCCCCCCCCCCCGACGTTGTCTCTGACGACGATGTCGAACTATTAGAGGAGGACCCACTTGAGGGCGAGGCCCTATTGCTGCTGGTGGTAGCCTACTGCTTGCTGACGCTCCTGCAGAGGAGGCTCATGCTCATTCACCTGTCCCAAACTCATTTGAGTCTGTGGCGTCCGCATCTTCGCATATACAGGGAGTGCAGCACCACTCACACGACGCCGACCCTGATATGGCGTCATCAGCTGCACCGGTTCCCGCACACAGCTTTGAGTTTGATCACGATATTGAGGATGATCCTGTTTTTCCACCTGGTTTTGATCCAGACCATGACATTGAGTTCATACACTTAGACCAGCCCTTGGAGGATCCTGTAACCCCTGTGTTTGTTGATCCAGCTGATTTTGAGATAGAGTTTGTTGATCCGGAGCCAGCCGTGGCCCCTGAGCCAGGCGTTGCTCCTGACCCCGCATTGGAGCATGACCCTGTTCATGCCGATGCACCTGCTGTTGCTCCTTGATTGATCATCTGCTTGGACGAGAGAAAATTGGGGTAACTGTGCAAGACAATCTATTATTACGGGGGCCCACGTAATAACGGCTTGTAGTGCACAGAAATCCTGGTGGACTCTGCGGGTCAAGCTAATGAAAACCAATGTAGTAGGAAATAACTAAAACACGAATGACCAAGGCGATGTAGCCTCGAGTTCATTCTATTACAAGCAATAAGCCAATTTGGCAAACCTATGTGAAGGCTCAGAAATTATTTCCTCGCTCATACATTGAGTATATATACGTGTGAAATTGGGTGATTACATAATGGCTTATGGTGCTGTGTATCTCATAGACAATTGAAATGTTGTCTAACCCACTTCATACCACTTCGACAGAAGAGAATGTCACCCAGACGTGGCACAGACTCCAGTACGTTCCCAAGGACAGAAGCCGAACTGCAAGAACGCATCTCACAAGCAATTGCACGACATGAAGCCCTCCGCTCTAAGCACAGCAAAGGCACTACTGGAAATAACCCTCCAACTGGCTGCACCTATAAGCAGTTCCTGAACTGCAAGCCTTTGAACTTTGACGAAACAGGAGGCGCCGTGACATTTGTTTGTTGTTCTGAAAAGACTAACTCCATTCTAAGAATGAGTAACTGTTCGCCCCAACAGAGTGTTACCTATATCTCGGGGTTATTTCTGGATGGCACACTCTCATGGTGGGACCTTCAGGTTCAGACCTTTGGTACAGATGCTGCTTATGCACTGAGCTGGGACGAGCTCAAAGAAATGATGGAATACTGTTCTAGGGCCGGTATTCAGAAGCTTGAGGTGGAGTTCTGGAATTTGAAAATGGACGAACCAGAGATTCCTGAACATGTCCAGCGATCGCACGACTTGTCTAGGGTCGTCCCCTACTAAGTCATTGATGTTGTATGATACAGTTGTGTACTTGTAAGCTTTACATTGTGGTCTCGATTTGTGGCAATGCAATCGCAGTATTCTCATCACTTGTGATGTTTGATCTATTGTTTATGTTCTATGACATGAGATGTTATGTGGTTGATTTATTTATAGCATGAGATGTTATGTGTTGATATTGTTGAATACATACGTACATTTTACTTGCTATGACCTAACCTACGTGAAACATCTTTTAGAAGATGCCACCAAGACGCGAAATGCGCATGCCCACCTCAGAGGCGGAACTTCAAGAGATAATTGCTGCAGCTATAGCGCAGCACGAGGCCCTACGCTCCGAACCTAGCAGAGGTACCTCAGAAAATAACGGTTGTCCCTACTGGCACTTCCTCAACTACAAGCCTCCGAAGTTCGACGGCACTGGAGGTGCCATAGCTTTTTTGAAATGGATTGAAAGTATGGATTCCATCTTTCGAATGAGTGGTTGTACGCCAGAACAACAAGTCCCATACGTTTCCGAGTTGTTTCAAGATGGAGCTCGATTATGGTGGAATCTTCAGATTCGAATAATAAGCCTAACTACAGCATACGCGTTAACTTGGGATGAGTTGAAAGGAATAATGCGTAAGAAGTATTGCACCCAAACAGAAACCCAGAGGTTGGAAGGTGAATTCCAGAGCCTGATGATGGAAGGTCCAAAAATGTTGGAATACATGCAAAGACTTCATGATTTGGCACGAGTCGTTCCGTACTTGGTGGAACCATAATTGAAGAAATTAGGACATTTCATTTAGGAACTGGCACCTCAAGTCCTGAGCTTAATGACAACATCTACGCCACCAACAACTATGGCTGCAAGTAAGATGGGCTTGGCACTCGTTACGGAAGAAATTAGACTAGAAAAACTTGCAAACCCTGACAAGGAGACTCAGGTAGAGTCATCTGGAAAGAACAAAAGGAAGCTCACCGAAGATACCCGAACGAATAATGATGAACAAAGATCTATTCGAGGTTGTTTTGACTGCGGGGACAAAGGGCATTTCAAGAAAGATTGCCCTAACAACAAACAAGCCAATGATAAGATTTACTTAGAAACTAAACCAAGACGTGCTGGGTGCAAGTATCACCACGATTGTGGATGTCGGAAGCCTAGGTGCGGGAGGAAAGGACACAACAAGGATGGTTGTGGGATGAAGAGTCCCAGACAAGGAGGAAACAGTAACAACGCTCAAGGTGGAAATGGGAAAGGAAATGGCCGAGTGCCAGGATGCTTCCATTGTGGGGACGTTGGACATCTTAAGAGGGAATGCCCGAAGTTGAAACAAGACCGTGAAAGAACATCCAACATCGGAGCTTGTGAAGCATGCCAGGATCCAGGCGTGATTACTGGTACGTTCTCTAACAACCAAAACTTTTGCATCTATTTTGTTTGATACTGGTGCCGATTATAGCTTCGTGTCATTAGAATTTAAGAATATTCTTGGTTTGACGCCTAGTAAGTTAGACGTCCCATATTCGATCGAATTAACAAATGGGAAACTAGTTGAGACCAGTGAAGTTGTCCAAGGATGTGTGATTGAATTTGGAGGGCACGAGTTTACGCTAGACTTATTACCTGTCGAGTTGGGAAGCTTTGATGTGGTAGTGGGAACGGATTGGCTATCGAGTAACAAGGCCGAGATTGTTTGTCACGAAAAGGTCGTTCGTATCCCAACCGAAGATGGAGAAACAATTGTGGTTCATGGGGAGAAGCGTGATACGCCTTTAAAAATCATCAGTTGCCTGAAAGCACGCAAGTGTTTACAAAAGGGATGTGCTGCCTTCCTGGCACACATCGTGGATAAGAAAGCTGCTAAGCCAAAAATCCAAGACATCCCTATCGTGAGGGAATATCCTGAAGTCTTTCCAGAGGACTTGCCAGGATTACCACCGCAAAGGCAAGTGGAATTTCACATTGACTTAGTTCCAGGCGCCGCGCCTGTAGCTAAGGCACCTTATCGACTTGCCCCGTCTGAGATGCAAGAACTGTCGACACAACTTCAGGAGCTGTTAGTCAAAGGATTCATCAGACCAAGTTTCTCACCCTGGGGAGCTCCGGTCCTGTTTGTCAAGAAGAAGGACGGTAGCTTTCGTATGTGCATTGACTATCGGGAGTTGAACAAATTGACTATCAAGAATAGATACCCTCTGCCAAGAATCGATGATTTATTCGATCAACTCCAAGGTTCAAGCTTTTATTCAAAGATCGATCTTCGATCTGGATACCATCAGCTAAGGATACAAGAGGAGAGTATCCAGAAAACAGCCTTCAGAACTCGTTATGGACATTACGAGTTCCTAGTTATGCGTTTGGGCTAACAAACGCGCCTGCTGTTTTTATGGACCTAATGAACCGAGTCTGCAAGCCGTATCTCGATAAGTTCGTGATTGTATTCATCGACAATATTTTGATTTATTCAAAGACAAAGGCTGAACATGAACAGCACTTAAGAGCTATTTTGGAGTTGCTGAAAAAGGAACAGTTGTATGCCAAATTCTCTAAGTGCGAGTTTTGGCTACGTGAAGTCCAATTCCTTGGACACGTGGTTAATGGAAATGGAATCCATGTTGATCCCACAAAGATCGAGGCGATAAAGAGCTGGGAGATTCCAAAGACGCCGACCGAGATTCGCCAGTTCTTAGGTTTGGCTGGCTATTATCAAAGATTCATTGAGGATTTTTCTAAAATCGCTCAACCCCTTACCGCGCTCACACAGAAGGATAAGAAGTTTGATTGGGGAATCAAACAGGAAGAAGCATTTCAGTTATTGAAGAACAAACTTTGTGATGCGTCGATCTTAGCACTACCAGAGGGTACAGATGATTTCGTGGTATACTGTGACGCCTCACGTCAAGGATTGGGTTGCGTGTTGATGCAACGCCAGAAGGTTATAGCTTACGCGTCACGCCAGTTGAAAGTTCATGAAAGGAATTATACCACGCATGATTTAGAACTAGGCGTAGTGGTATTTGCGCTGAAAATCTGGAGACATTATTTGTATGGTACAAAGTGTACAATTTTCACGGACCACAAGAGTTTACAGCACATATTCAACCAGAAAGAGCTGAATATAAGACAAAGGCGTTGGGTCGAATTGTTGAACGATTACGACTGCGAGATAAAGTACCATCCAGGGAAGGCGAATGTGGTCGCCGATGCCCTAAGTCGAAAAGAACGGATCAAGCCCATAAGGGTTAGGGCTTTGGAGATGATTATCCAGACAGATCTCTCTCTACGCATTCGTGCTGCACAGAGAGAAGCTTTGAAAGAAAGGATCTTTGAAGATGAGTATCTCCGTGGGATGGAGAAGCAGTTGGTGCCAAACGAGGAAGGAACTTTATGCTTCATAAAACGGATTTGGGTTCCTCTGTTTGGTGGCTTAAGGAAGGTTATTTTTGATGAGGCACACAAATCACGGTACTCTATTCATCCCGGTGCGGATAAGATGTACCAGGATCTTAAGGATTATTATTGGTGGCCAGGATGAAGGGCGGCGTTGCTGTTTACATAAGCAAGTGTTTAACGTGCGCCAAGGTTAAAGCCGAATACCAGAAGCCTTCAGGACTTCTGCAACAACCTGAAATTCCCAAGTGGAAATGGGAGCAGATTTCAATGGATTTTATAACAAAGTTGCCAAGGACGCCCAGAGGTCATGACACTATTTGGGTAATAGTTGACCGTCTGACCAAGTCCGCACACTTCTTGCCAATCAAGGAGAAAGACAACACTAGTAAACTTGCGGAAGTATACATGCGAGAAATTGTTGCACGTCATGGAGTGCCTCTCTCAATTATCTCTGATAGAGATGGGAGATTTGTCTCAAGGATTTGGCAATCCTTCCAAGAAGCTTTTGGCTCGCAATTGAACCTAAGTACTGCATTTCATTCGCAAACTGATGGCCAAAGTGAAAGAACTAATCAGACATTGGAAGATATGCTGAGAGCATGTGTAATGGATCTTGGTGGTAGCTGGGATAAGCATTTACCATTGGCCGAATTCTCATACAACAATAGCTACCACACCAGTATTGGAGCCGCGCCATTTGAAGCTCTTTACAGACGCAAATGTCGATCACCACTATGCTGGGCTGATGCAGGTGATAGACAACTTGTTGGTCCCGAATTAGTCCAAGAAACAACGGACAAGATTGCGCAAATTCGAAAACGCATCGAAGCGGCTCTCGAAAGACAGAAAGACTATGCAGATCCAAACCGGAAACATTTGGAATTCCAAGTTGGAGATATGGTTTTATTGAAAGTTTCACCCTGGAAGGGTGTGGCACGCTTCGGAAAGCGTGGGAAGTTGAATCCGCGTTACATTGGCCCTTTCAGAATCCTGCAAAGGATTGGGCTTGTAGCCTACAGGTTGGACCTACCTGCTGAACTCCATGGTGTTCACGATACATTCCATGTATCCAATTTGAGAAAAAGTCCAACACAAGATACAGTGATCATTCCTACTGACGAAGTTCATATCGACGACACGCTCCACTTCACTGAAGAACCTGTCGAGGTCACGGATTGGAAAGTTAACAAAACTCGCAGGAGCAGTGTCAAACTCGTCAAAGTTCGTTGGAATGCAAGACATGGGCCTGAATTCACGTGGGAATGTGAGGATCGTATGAAGGAGAAATACCCCCATTTATTTCCAAAGACCCCAGCATGTAGAAGCAGAACTTAAATTTCGGGACGAAATTTATTTAACGGGGGGAGAATGTGACAACCCTCACCAAACCAGGTATCCGTACGAATTAATTAATATTTAATTACTGCTTAATTAATGTGCTTGCTTTCAACTGCGATTAAACTGCTTACTGATTTCTGATTCATACATACTCATGCATCACATTTTATACTGTCACTCTATTATTTTTACACAAACATCAGTGACAACCTTGATGCACAAAAAGCACGGTGAGCACACTATACGGGATACCCATTAAACATGCTGATATAACCAGCATCAGGCAGACACTGCCTCTAAGGCCTGTATGAGCCAGAGATAGTTTACTACACCGGTAGAGAGTGTAGGGTAATGAGGGTTGTAGAACTGCGTCACTAGGTGATAATTATAGGGACCAGATGTGCCTAGAACGTACTTTGAGTACAAAATTCTGCACTTTAAATAAAAATTCAGCAATTAGCTAACTAGTAAAGTGCCATAACATGAAAAAAATATTACTAGACACTTACCAAAATGTCGGGAATAAATTGTGTCACTAAAAGAAATAATAACGACACTTTATACACTTATTTAGCGCTTTAACGGGGTAATATCCAACCGAATAACCGGACTTAACCCGGGACATAAAAATTATTGACAATGACATTGTTTTCTTTTTCTGAGCCAGTTAGGGTCCCCGAATACTATAACACCCGTTATAATTTACTACACACTATTACACTAGTAAACTATGAAACCTCCTAAATTAAATAAACTAGTGCTAACTAATTTGGTTAAAATTTAACCAATTACCCATCCCCCCATTAAAACCAAACGGTCCCATGTGGGTTTACACCACACTTAATTGATTATTTTAATTGTGGTTGTCTTATATCTAGTATACATAAAATCCTATGGATAATTCTCTAATTTGATTTATAAATAGAACCATAGGTCCTCCACTTCATTCATACATATTACAAAAAAAAAATTCCTTTCTTTCTCTCTTGCCTTGCAATCGGCCGAGAGCACCCAACACCCACCATCCATCACTTTCAATTTTTCCATCTTGCATATTATTTACATACAAAGGAGAAGGGTCACGCATAAGGAGGCTCGGTGCACTCGGGAACACAAGGACCTCACTATGTTGCTATTAACCACCCGTTTTTCGCCTAGTTTCTTCCCTAGCCTCGAGCTAGTAGTAAGTGACTCTAAACACCTTCTTGATCTATTCTAAAGTGGTTAATAAGAGTTTTGTCGGTTAAAATTTATGAACATGTAAGAACAAAATTAAAAGTCTACTAAAGGTGATGAACTTGGTGGTTAATAAGTAAATATTAGTGTAAAACTTATAAAACTGGTATTGTTATGATTATTTAGTGTTATTGATTGCTAGTATGGGAATGGATCGTCATCAAACCCGCTAGATCATGTTCACAAAACATGAACTAGCCTTATGATTAGTTGTAAAGTTTCTAGATGACGAACCCTTTCCAACATAAACATCAACTTGTGTAAAAACAATTTTTCTTATAAAATGGAGTTCTAAACTAGTAGATCTACAGATCTACAAGTGGTATTTTCAAAGGACCAAGTGTCAAAAGAAATCATATTTTTAAAGCCGCATCTTTCCTAAACAAAGGTGGTTTTTGTAAACACACAAGTGTGTAGACACTTGTGTGACAAAAGGTTTTAACAAAGAATTGTTTTTGTAATATTTGACAAGAAGATGTACAAATGCATTTTCTAAAAGAACAAGATTCGTGAGAAACCGGTTTTTTTTATAGAAAGATCTACTAAAAATATGGGGAAAGTTACTATATATTTTGCACAAACCACAAGTTCATGTGTTTTGCGATTTATATTTATTTTGACTATTTTGATGATGAAACTTTGTTGATTGATGTTGGGAACATTGTTGAATTGAAATTTTAAAAGAAAATGATACGCTAGAAAGCGTGGCCACCTCCAGTTACAGAGGAAACTCTGGCGAAATGTTTCCAAAAATCTAACACTTGTAAATATTTTTATCACAAGTGTTATGGATATATTTTTAACTTGTTTTCCCATATAACTTTCGCCACGATTTTTATTACGAAACTTCCAAGTGTCGGAGGTGGGATTTTCACAAAATAAAACTTGCTAAAATATATATATTTAGGATATATATTTTCATAACAACACTTGTGTAAATTTTTGTGATTATTTTGTGAACTACGTAAATATTATTTTTAGGGTAAGAATAATATTACAAAATGTTAACGGCTCCAAAATAATTCTAACGCCTTTACAATAAATATTTAAGTTACACCGGTATTACTTATACCTCCCGAACCTTCACTACGTAACTTACATATTTTCAGAAAATACTCATAAGTGTGTATTTCGTTAGAAGTATTATTTTGGGTAAAATTTTATGGAATAAAATATAATATTTTTGGGAAATTTTTTTTTTTTTTGGAGATATAATTTAAATATATTTTAAGTGAGACTTAATAATATATTTTGGATTTACAAGAAAACGCACATGTATCAAAACCCCCATCCTTGGGAAGGAATATATTTATCAAATAATTACGAAGTGTAAACACGAAATAGTTGCCTAACTATTTCCCAAAGACATTAAACCTTAAACTGAGGCACGGCCGTCCGTCTAATAGAAGTTAGTACGTGTAGGTCGTCACACAGCAGATTTTCTGGGAGATACTTTTTAGAGACGCACTTCGGTGAGTTCATGCTCCCCCTTTTCTCTTAACTGTTTTCAGTTTTTAAACTGCGGGGGTGAAATACATGTTACATTTACTACAAACGTTTTATACACGGTATGATTAGCTAAGGAACTTACTACTAGATCACGTGAATGGATAGGCTATTATCGTAAGACCATTAATCCTTGTATAAGGACCGAGAGGCATGAGTGATAGATCTATCGGGTGTTGCGAGCCCCACACATGGGCCAGCGTGCGGCTGCATGTGGTGACTATTTCGTTCCGCCGGAAGGACCGGTATAAAATACGCGTTACAGATTTGAGTGCTTCCTAGTCCATGTCACTTATTAATGTATTAGCTACACATTAATCGATCTCTTTTTCCTTAATTGCTACATACCAGGGATTTTCATACATACAGACTTGTTTACAGAGGTTTATACATACTCACTTACACATGAACTCGCTCAACATTATTGTTGATTTTTCCAACTTACATGTATTTCAGGGAACTAAGGATCTGGCACGGTATGCTACGTTTTCACGCTGCGTTAGAGTTATGGGATCATCCGAGTTTAGGGGTTGTGGCTTTTACCTGGACGAGTCACAGTTCTTAAACTACGTCTATCTTAAGTTTGTGGTTGGGTCTTTCAAACAATGTTTTTATGTTACTAGGTTGTAATTTCCGTTGCATGTGTCAACGCCTTAAGACAATGTTGTGGTGTTTTACTTTTCAAATTTTAAATCAATGGATGATCTGCATGGTTTTATTTTCATATAGCTTTGTTATGATTAAGCTATGGTATTAAGAAGTCACACCAAATTAACCCACGCTTCCGCAAAGCCAGTGTGACAACTCGAGTTTTCAAGATTTTCCATCTTCGCATTTATTACGCGTTAAATGTTTAAGTTGTTTGTTAATACGACTTGTTTGTTTCACAACTGTGCACGTTTGTAGTATGTTAATCGTAATGTGATTGATATGTTGTATACGGTATGCCTTATAAGTGTGTATGATGATGTATGTCTTAATTTTAATATATGTGTTGTATATTTTAAACAAGAAATCTGTTAGGCCAAACACCCTCACTCACATCAACGAAATCACCCTAGTGGTGAAAACACTTTATGTTTTCGTCCACTAGAGGACCAACGGAATCAGAATGGGCTTTAGGCCCAGTAGTGAAATATTTATATATCTTTTTTTATCACAACCTTTACGGAGAGTTTTTCAATCGGCAAACCCTAGAGTCTCTATGTGTGACGGCAGTCTCTAGATCTTTCGAAACCTTGACTAGCCTCGTGTCATCTGGTTAGTAATTCCATCTTGTGAGTAGATTGTGGTGATGTAACTGGATGATTTTTATATCTATATTGTCTGCAAACAGTCATATACTTTGAATGAGGTGCACACATAAGTAGATCGACTGCCATGTGATGTTGTTTATGATTGAAATCGATTTGCTGGTTGGGAATCTTTATAATCCGACGAAATGATTGATCATGTGTGCTGTCATTGAATAACCTGCAGGTTTATTAATGATCTTGATCTCACAATGTTTTGGTAATTTATAAGTTTTCATGAATCGATCTGGTGGAATGATTATGTTGTTAATTGATCTTATAATTGATAGATGATTGCTACAGCCGATGTATATGTTAGAGTGATTTAGGGATTTGGGGATTTTTGAGTTGATTAACTGTTCTTGTTGCTGTTCGTTGATGATGATGACTGACGAAAACACCCCCCACCTCACGAAATCCACACATCAACGAAATCACCTAAGGTGATTTCGGCCAAGGTGATTTCGGCACTCATGTGTTTCCAGCCATATAAGTGATTTCGGCCATATAGGGATTTCGTCCAAAGTGAACTCGGCCCAACTTAGATTTCGGCCCAAGTGTTAATTTTCCTGTTAATATTATTAACTAAGTTATATATGTTAACTCTGTTAGTCTCCTGTTGATATGTTAGCTCTGTTAAATAAAGTTGCAATTCTGTTAAGTGTGCACCCCAGTTAGTTATTTACTCAGTTGTTAAACTTGTTAAACAATAACTCTGTTAGTTCAGCAACTCAGTTAGTATATTAGTTCTATTACTATATGTTAAGCTTATTGTATGTGATATCTCTGTTAGTTGATAAACTATGTTATATTGTAAATCCAGTTAAATATGTTTCCGTTATGACTGTAAAGTGGTTAACTCTGTTAGTTGCAAATCCATTAATTGTTAACTTTATTAGTTCAATTCAGCATGCAACTCTGTTAAGATAAGGGGAGTAATTCTGTTGGCTTTACTCACTCAGTTAGTTGCTAGTTCTGCTAAATGCCAACTCTGTTAAGTGTATGATTGGATTATTATATTGGAATAAACTGTGAAGGACATATATGTGGTACATGAACTATATGAAATTGATTAACTGTTTACATGATACAAGATACTAACTGCCAAGCACACTCTGTGATATTCTATGATACTTGTTACATGTGAAACATTACGAACATGAACTGATTTAGTATACGTGCACTATAGGACGTGATTGATTTCTTGTGAGCACTTAACTTAGCATACCGGGCAAACCAAGGTGAGTTCACACTCTTACCAAGGCATGGGATTCCCGGGGTTGGGAATGGGTTTGGATGATTACTTTTACGCACATTGATACTGGAATTTCATACCATAGGCCTCGGGAGAGGAAGGTTATTGGTAGATACTTCTAGACTAGTGATACATATACATCTCTTCGCACCCACGCCGGGATTGGCTGCGATAATAGAACTAATCTTCGCACACATGCCTGGAATGGTTGCGAACCATACTTTGAACTTCGCGCACATGCCGGGTGGGCTGCGATACAAATATACCTAGTCTAGAAAACATGGGAAACCCCCACAATCTTCGCACACATGTCTAAGAGACTGTGATTCAAGTACATACGATATATGGGTTACTAAACGAACATACGGTTTACAATACAATTACTATAACTGAACAACCAACTGTGAACTCGCTCAACTAGTTGTTGATTTTCTGTTACATGCCTTGCAGGACCATAGGTACTCTTGGAGCTTGCACGGGAGGCGCGGTCGTTGTGGACACGGATTTTGGATGTTATGATACACTCTTTTGTGACACTTCAACTTAATACTTATGTTGGGTTTTACATTATTGCTTCCGCAACACACTTGTTTATGTTTGGTTTTGAAAACACCTATCGTATTGATGAATGACATTTACTAATTACTTATATGTTCAATATGATTGGTGGCTTGATCCTGGTCAGTCACGCCTCCAAGCGGTGGTACTCCGCGTGTGGATTTTGGGGGTGTGACAGATTGGTATCAGAGCCATTGGTTATAGAGAACTCGGTTTTAATGAGGGGAAAACGTTTTTATTAAAACCAGACTATAACCAGTACAGTGCTCAACGATCCACAACGACGCCTCGCTCCACGTGCAAGACTCAACATTCTAGGTAATATGGTATATGTTTTATTGCCTACTTGCTAGAATTACATAGAACTTTGCTCATGGTATGCTAGATACACGTAACCCTTATTGCTTGAGAATACTTGTGTGCTCCCTTTCTTCTGTCATCGCACTATTCGCGAACCTCTCTTACTTATGATTATCTTTGCTATGAAGATCATGTCTGGACGTATCAACATGACACAAGCCCAGTTGACGGCTCTAATTAACGAGCGAGTTGCTGCGGCACTTGCAGCCGCACAAGCAGGAGGTATACCCTGCAGTTGTAACTCACACTAGGATCTTTAGATCCTACACTCCTAAACCAACTTTTGTGCTTAATCTTGTCCTGGTTCTTATACACAACAGGTCAGCACGCTCAGCCACCTGTTTGCACCTTCAAAACTTTCATGGACTGTCGTCCTACTACTTTTAGTGGCACGGAAGGAGCGGTTGGACTTCTCCGTTGGTTTGAAAAGCTCGAGTCCGTTTTTGAGATGTGTGAATGCCCTGAGGCTCGCAGGGTGAAGTACGCCACTGGTACTCTAGAAGGCATTGCGCTGACTTGGTGGAATGCGCAAGTTCAGATGTTAGGGTTGGCTGTTGCTAACGCCACACCCTGGAATGATTTCAAGGAGTTGATCAAAGAAGAATACTGTAGCCGTGATGACATTCATAAGCTGGAGGTAGAGTTTTACCACTTGAAAATGACGGGGTCAGAAATTGAAGCGTACACCAAAAGATCGAATGAGTTGGCTATTCTGTGTCCTACTATGGTAGACCCTCCCATTAAGCGTATCGAACTGTATCTCAATGGTCTGGTGCCGGAGATTCAAAGTCATGTAACCTCAGCGAATCTTGGCACCATTCAACAGATCGTCAAGTTAGCTCATCGCCTCACCGATCAGGCAGTGGAACAGAACAGACTGCCTAAACGCATCAGCGCTACTACTACCGCTACCACTCCAGCTACTCCTGCTACTCCCAGTGACAACAAGCGGAAATGGGAAGGGGATTCCAGCAGGGGTTCAGCTACCGTACAGTCTCAAGCACAGCAGCAGCGCAAGACTAGTGATTACCAGAGTCCGAGTCAGCAATCTTCTGGTGGTCAGGGGCAGGGTGGATATCGGGGAATTCACCCACTATGTAACAGGTGCAACAGACACCACAGTGGTCAGTGTCGCAAGGGCCGCTGTCAGAGATGTCTCAAGATAGGTCATGAAGCTAAAGATTGCAGGAGCTCAAGGCCTGCGAATCAGAACCAGCAACAACAGCCACCAGCTCCACGAAACCAGCAACAACAACAGCGAGGCAGTAGGGGATGCTTTCAATGTGGGGCTGAAGGCCACTTCAAGTGGGACTGCCCCCAGTTAAACCAGAATCAGAATAACAACAATAATCAGGGAAATGGGAACAACAATGGGGGAAACAACAACGACAATGGTGCTAGGGGTCGTGCATTTGTGATTGGTCGGGGTGATGCAAGGAATGATCCTAATGTGGTTATGGGTAAGTTTCTTCTCGACGACTTTTATGTTACTGTATTATTTGATTCGGGTGCGGATACCAGTTATATGTCTCTGAAAGTTAGTACAATGCTTAAACGCGCACCAACACTTTTGAACACCAAACATGTCGTAGAGTTAGCTAACGGTAAAAGTCTAGAGGCCACACACATAGTTCAGGGTTGTAATCTTATCCTCGCTGGTCAGACTTTCTCTATCGATCTCATTCCTATAACTCTGGGTAGTTTCGACATCGTCATTGGTATGGATTGGTTATCCCAACAGCAAGCAGAGATTCTATGCAAGGAGAAGGTCATTCGTATTCCTCGTGTTGGCAAAGAACCTCTCGAAGTTCAAGGCGACAAGAGTGGTGTCGTGAGTGGCATCATTTCCTTCTTGAAGGCACAGAAGTGTTTGCGAAAGGGCCACACAACTATATTAGCACTCGTTACTGATACATCGACGAAAGAGAAAAAGTTAGAGGATATTCCAGTCGTGCGCGACTTTCCTCAAGTGTTTCCTGAAGAGTTACCTGGGCTACCTCCTCATCGTCAGGTCGAATTTCAGATCGAGCTAGCTCCAGGAGCAGCACCTATGGCTCGAGCACCTTATCGCTTAGCTCCAACTGAACTGGAAGAACTGTCTAAGCAATTGCAAGAACTCTTGGAAAAGGGTTTCATACGTCCTAGCTCTTCGCCCTGGGGAGCTCCAGTATTATTTGTGAAGAAGAAAGACGGTACTTTCCGCATGTGCATAGATTACCACGAACTGAACAAGGTGACCGTGAAGAATCGCTATCCTCTTCCACGCATCGACGACTTATTCGACCAGTTGCAAGGGTCGAGCTATTACTCGAAGATTGACCTGAGGTCAGGCTATCATCAATTGAGAGTCCGGGATGAGGACGTCTCCAAAACAGCATTCAGAACTCGCTACGGCCATTACGAGTTTTTGGTCATGCCATTCGGGCTAACGAACGCGCCTGCGGTTTTCATGGATCTTATGAACAGGGTGTGCAAACCTTATCTTGACAAGTTTGTTATTGTTTTCATCGACGACATCCTGATTTATTCGAAGAATCGGGAGAAACACGAGCAGCATTTACGACTCATTTTGGAACTTCTTCGAGCAGAACAGCTGTACGCTAAGTTTTCAAAATGCGACTTCTGGCTTCGTGAAGTCCACTTCCTAGGCCACGTGGTAAACAAGGATGGGATTCATGTTGATCCGTCCAAGGTAGATTCGATCAAGAACTGGCCTGCACCTCGTACACCAACCGAAATAAGCCAATTCTTGGGTTTGGCGGGTTATTACAGACGGTTCATCAAAGACTTCTCAAAGATTGCACAGCCGCTTACATTACTGACACAGAAAGGTATTGTTTACCGTTGGGTTAATACACAGGAAACAGCGTTTCAGCACTTAAAGGACAGACTTTGTAGCGCACCTATCCTCTCATTGCCTGAGGGCACAGACGATTTTGTAGTCTACTGCGACGCGTCTATCGAGGGTCTTGGATGTGTGTTGATGCAGCGGGATAAAGTCATTGCTTATGCTTCATGCCAACTTAAAATTCACGAACGGAATTACACTACACATGATCTAGAGCTGGGAGCTGTTGTTTTTGCGCTCAAGATATGACGACATTACTTGTATGGCACTAAGTGCACCATCTACACCGATCACAGGAGTCTCGAACATATCTTCAAGCAGAAGGAATTGAACATGCGACAACGTAGATGGGTCGAACTACTGAACGATTACGAGTGTGCCATAAAGTACCATCCGGGCAAAGCCAATGTGGTGGCCGACGCCCTCAGTCGAAAGGATACTACACCTAGACGTGTACGAGCGTTGCAACTCACTATTCAGTCTAGTCTTCCTTCTCAGATACGAGATGCTAAAGTAGAAGCATTGAAACCAGAAAACGTCAGGGCTGAAGCCCTACGCGGTTCAAGGCAACGGTTAGAACAAAAGGCAGACGGCGCCTACTATGTAACAGGACGCATTTGGGTCCCACACTATGGCAACCTACGAGAGCTTGTGATGGATGAGGCACACAAGTCTCGCTACTCAGTACATCCTGGTTCGGATAAGATGTACCACGACCTCAGAACTACATACTGGTGGCCTAGCATGAAGGCTCACATAGCAACTTACGTCAGCAGGTGTTTTACTTGTGCGAGAGTCAAAGCCGAATATCAAAAACCATCAGGCCCACTCCAACAACCTGAGATACCACAATGGAAATGGGAGCAAATTTCCATGGATTTTGTTACTGGCCTGCCTAGATCTCAACGTGGGAATGATACTATTTGGGTGATCGTGGATCGACTCACTAAGTCTGCCCACTTCCTGGCTATTAAGGAAACAGACAAGTTCTCTACCTTAGCAGACATCTACTTAAAAGAAGTGGTTTCAAGGCATGGGGTGCCAACCTCTATTATCTCTGATCGTGACGCACGTTTTGCTTCAGAACTGTGGCAAGCAATGCACAAATCTTTTGGCTCTCGTTTAGACATGAGAACAGCTTATCACCCTCAGACAGATGGGCAATCTGAGCGCACTATTCAAACTCTAGAAGACATGCTTCGGGCGTGCGTAATTGACTTTGGCAATGGGTGGGAAAAACATCTGCCACTTGTGGAATTTTCATACAATAACAGCTACCACACCAGCATTAAAGCTGCTCCATTTGAGGCATTGTACGGGCGTAAATGCCGATCACCTCTTTGTTGGGCAGAGGTGGGTGACAGTCAGATCACAGGTCCAGAAATGGTAGTTGATACTACTGAAAAGATTGCTCAAATACGACAACGCATGGCGGCAGCTCGTGACCGTCAGAAAGCATACGCCGATAAAGACAGGAAACTACTCGAGTTCCAGGTTGGGGATCGAGTGCTACTCAAAGTTTCACCCTGGAAGGGTGTTGTTCGTTTTGGCAAAAGGGGCAAACTCAATCCACGATACGTTGGACCATTTGAAGTCATCGAGAAAATAGGCAAAGTGGCCTACAGACTGAACTTACCAGCTGAACTCAGTGCAGTTCACAACGTCTTTCACGTGTCGAATCTGAAGAAGTGTCTGTCAGATGAGACCCTCATAGTTCCTTTGAAGGAGCTCACTATCGACGAACGGTTGCATTTCGTCGAAGAACCAGTTGAAATCACGGACCGGGATGTTAAGGTCCTCAAGAACACCAGAATACCTCTTGTTCGAGTTCGTTGGAACTCCCGTCGTGGCCCAGAGTATACCTGGGAACGAGAAGACCAAATGGAACTCAAATATCCCCAGTTGTTCAAAAAAAATGCAACTACTACTGAGGCTGAAGCTACTACAGAATTTCGGGACGAAATTCCAAATCAACGGGGGGATGATGTGACACCCCAGGAAAACCAGTAAACGATACAACTTACCTAGCTTCCTCAGTAACCGCATGCTAAATTTCGGGACGAAATTTCTTTCAAGTTGGGGATAATGTGACAACTCGAGTTTTCAAGATTTCCATCTTCGCATTTATTACGCGTTAAATGTTTAAGTTGTTTGTTAATACGACTTGTTTGTTTCACAACTGTGCACGTTTGTAGTATGTTAATCGTAATGTGATTGATATATTGTATACGGTATGCCTTATAAGTGTGTATGATGATGTATGTCTTAATTTTAATATATGTGTTGTATATTTTAAACAAAAAATCTGTTAGGCCAAACACCCTCACTCACATCAACGAAATCACCCTAGTGGTGAAAACACTTTGTGTTTTCGTCCACTAGAGGACCAACGGAATCAGAATGGGCTTTAGGCCCAGTAGTGAAATATTTATATATCTTTTTTTATCACAACCTTTACGGAGAGTTTTTCAATCGGCAAACCCTAGAGTCTCTATGTGTGACGGCAGTCTCTAGATCTTTCGAAACCTTGACTAGCCTCGTGTCATCTGGTTAGTAATTCCATCTTGTGAGTAGATTGTGGTGATGTAACTGGATGATTTTTATATCTATATTGTCTGCAAACAGTCATATACTTTGAATGAGGTGCACACATAAGTAGATCGACTGCCATGTGATGTTGTTTATGATTGAAATCGATTTGCTGGTTGGGAATCTTTATAATCCGACGAAATGATTGATCATGTGTGCTGTCATTGAATAACCTGCAGGTTTATTAATGATCTTGATCTCACAATGTTTTGGTAATTTATAAGTTTTCATGAATCGATCTGGTGGAATGATTATGTTGTTAATTGATCTTATAATTGATAGATGATTGCTACAGCCGATGTATATGTTAGAGTGATTTAGGGATTTGGGGATTTTTGAGTTGATTAACTGTTCTTGTTGCTGTTCGTTGATGATGATGACTGACGAAAACACCCCCCACCTCACGAAATCCACACATCAACGAAATCACCTAAGGTGATTTCGGCCAAGGTGATTTCGGCACTCATGTGTTTCCAGCCATATAAGTGATTTCGGCCATATAGGGATTTCGGCCATATAGGGATTTCGTCCAAAGTGAACTCGGCCTAACTTAGATTTCGGCCCAAGTGTTAATTTTCCTGTTAATATTATTAACTAAGTTATATATGTTAACTCTGTTAGTCTCCTGTTGATATGTTAGCTCTGTTAAATAAAGTTGCAATTCTGTTAAGTGTGCACCCCTGTTAGTTATTTACTCAGTTGTTAAACTTGTTAAACAATAACTCTGTTAGTTCAGCAACTCAGTTAGTATATTAGTTCTATTACTATATGTTAAGCTTATTGTATGTGATATCTCTGTTAGTTGATAAACTATGTTATATTGTAAATCCAGTTAAATATGTTTCCGTTATGACTGTAAAGTGGTTAACTCTGTTAGTTGCAAATCCATTAATTGTTAACTTTATTAGTTCAATTCAGCATGCAACTCTGTTAAGATAAGGGGAGTAATTCTGTTGGCTTTACTCACTCAGTTAGTTGCTAGTTCTGCTAAATGCCAACTCTGTTAAGTGTATGATTGGATTATTATATTGGAATAAACTGTGAAGGACATATATGTGGTACATGAACTATATGAAATTGATTAACTGTTTACATGATACAAGATACTAACTGCCAAGCACACTCTGTGATATTCTATGATACTTGTTACATGTGAAACATTACGAACATGAACTGATTTAGTATACGTGCACTATAGGACGTGATTGATTTCTTGTGAGCACTTAACTTAGCATACCGGGCAAACCAAGGTGAGTTCACACTCTTACCAAGGCATGGGATTCCCGGGGTTGGGAATGGGTTTGGATGATTACTTGTACGCACATTGATACTGGAATTTCATACCATAGGCCTCGGGAGAGGAAGGTTATTGGTAGATACTGCTAGACTAGTGATACATATACATCTCTTCGCACCCACGCCGGGATTGGCTGCGATAATAGAACTAATCTTCGCACACATGCCTGGAATGGCTGCGAACCATACTTTAAACTTCGCGCACATGCCGAGTGGGCTGCGATACAAATATACCTAGTCTAGAAAACATGGGAAACCCCCACAATCTTCGCACACATGTCTAAGAGACTGTGATTCAAGTACATACGATATATGGGTTACTAAACGAACATACGGTTTACAATACAATTACTATAACTGAACAACCAACTGTGAACTCGCTCAACTAGTTGTTGATTTTCTGTTACATGCCTTGCAGGACCATAGGTACTCTTGGAGCTTGCACGGGAGGCGCGGTCGTTGTGGACACGGATTTTGGATGTTATGATACACTCTTTTGTGACACTTCAACTTAATACTTATGTTGGGTTTTACATTATTGCTTCCGCAACACACTTGTTTATGTTTGGTTTTGAAAACACCTATCGTATTGATGAATGACATTTACTAATTACTTATATGTTCAATATGATTGGTGGCTTGATCCTGGTCAGTCACGCCTCCAAGCGGTGGTACTCCGCGTGTGGATTTTGGGGGTGTGACAGATTGGTATCAGAGCCATTGGTTATAGAGAACTCGGTTTTAATGAGGGGAAAACGTTTTTATTAAAACCAGACTATAACCAGTACAGTGCTCAACGATCCACAACGACGCCTCGCTCCACGTGCAAGACTCAACATTCTAGGTAATATGGTATATGTTTTATTGCCTACTTGCTAGAATTACATAGAACTTTGCTCATGGTATGCTAGATACACGTAACCCTTATTGCTTGAGAATACTTGTGTGCTCCCTTTCTTCTGTCATCGCACTATTCGCGAACCTCTCTTACTTATGATTATCTTTGCTATGAAGATCATGTCTGGACGTATCAACATGACACAAGCCCAGTTGACGGCTCTAATTAACGAGCGAGTTGCTGCGGCACTTGCAGCCGCACAAGCAGGAGGTATACCCTGCAGTTGTAACTCACACTAGGATCTTTAGATCCTACACTCCTAAACCAACTTTTGTGCTTAATCTTGTCCTGGTTCTTATACACAACAGGTCAGCACGCTCAGCCACCTGTTTGCACCTTCAAAACTTTCATGGACTGTCGTCCTACTACTTTTAGTGGCACGGAAGGAGCGGTTGGACTTCTCCGTTGGTTTGAAAAGCTCGAGTCCGTTTTTGAGATGTGTGAATGCCCTGAGGCTCGCAGGGTGAAGTACGCCACTGGTACTCTAGAAGGCATTGCGCTGACTTGGTGGAATGCGCAAGTTCAGATGTTAGGGTTGGCTGTTGCTAACGCCACACCCTGGAATGATTTCAAGGAGTTGATCAAAGAAGAATACTGTAGCCGTGATGACATTCATAAGCTGGAGGTAGAGTTTTACCACTTGAAAATGACGGGGTCAGAAATTGAAGCGTACACCAAAAGATCGAATGAGTTGGCTATTCTGTGTCCTACTATGGTAGACCCTCCCATTAAGCGTATCGAACTGTATCTCAATGGTCTGGTGCCGGAGATTCAAAGTCATGTAACCTCAGCGAATCTTGGCACCATTCAACAGATCGTCAAGTTAGCTCATCGCCTCACCGATCAGGCAGTGGAACAGAACAGACTGCCTAAACGCATCAGCGCTACTACTACCGCTACCACTCCAGCTACTCCTGCTACTCCCAGTGACAACAAGCGGAAATGGGAAGGGGATTCCAGCAGGGGTTCAGCTACCGTACAGTCTCAAGCACAGCAGCAGCGCAAGACTAGTGATTACCAGAGTCCGAGTCAGCAATCTTCTGGTGGTCAGGGGCAGGGTGGATATCGGGGAATTCACCCACTATGTAACAGGTGCAACAGACACCACAGTGGTCAGTGTCGCAAGGGCCGCTGTCAGAGATGTCTCAAGATAGGTCATGAAGCTAAAGATTGCAGGAGCTCAAGGCCTGCGAATCAGAACCAGCAACAACAGCCACCAGCTCCACGAAACCAGCAACAACAACAGCGAGGCAGTAGGGGATGCTTTCAATGTGGGGCTGAAGGCCACTTCAAGTGGGACTGCCCCCAGTTAAACCAGAATCAGAATAACAACAATAATCAGGGAAATGGGAACAACAATGGGGGAAACAACAACGACAATGGTGCTAGGGGTCGTGCATTTGTGATTGGTCGGGGTGATGCAAGGAATGATCCTAATGTGGTTATGGGTAAGTTTCTTCTCGACGACTTTTATGTTACTGTATTATTTGATTCGGGTGCGGATACCAGTTATATGTCTCTGAAAGTTAGTACAATGCTTAAACGCGCACCAACACTTTTGAACACCAAACATGTCGTAGAGTTAGCTAACGGTAAAAGTCTAGAGGCCACACACATAGTTCAGGGTTGTAATCTTATCCTCGCTGGTCAGACTTTCTCTATCGATCTCATTCCTATAACTCTGGGTAGTTTCGACATCGTCATTGGTATGGATTGGTTATCCCAACAGCAAGCAGAGATTCTATGCAAGGAGAAGGTCATTCGTATTCCTCGTGTTGGCAAAGAACCTCTCGAAGTTCAAGGCGACAAGAGTGGTGTCGTGAGTGGCATCATTTCCTTCTTGAAGGCACAGAAGTGTTTGCGAAAGGGCCACACAACTATATTAGCACTCGTTACTGATACATCGACGAAAGAGAAAAAGTTAGAGGATATTCCAGTCGTGCGCGACTTTCCTCAAGTGTTTCCTGAAGAGTTACCTGGGCTACCTCCTCATCGTCAGGTCGAATTTCAGATCGAGCTAGCTCCAGGAGCAGCACCTATGGCTCGAGCACCTTATCGCTTAGCTCCAACTGAACTGGAAGAACTGTCTAAGCAATTGCAAGAACTCTTGGAAAAGGGTTTCATACGTCCTAGCTCTTCGCCCTGGGGAGCTCCAGTATTATTTGTGAAGAAGAAAGACGGTACTTTCCGCATGTGCATAGATTACCACGAACTGAACAAGGTGACCGTGAAGAATCGCTATCCTCTTCCACGCATCGACGACTTATTCGACCAGTTGCAAGGGTCGAGCTATTACTCGAAGATTGACCTGAGGTCAGGCTATCATCAATTGAGAGTCCGGGATGAGGACGTCTCCAAAACAGCATTCAGAACTCGCTACGGCCATTACGAGTTTTTGGTCATGCCATTCGGGCTAACGAACGCGCCTGCGGTTTTCATGGATCTTATGAACAGGGTGTGCAAACCTTATCTTGACAAGTTTGTTATTGTTTTCATCGACGACATCCTGATTTATTCGAAGAATCGGGAGAAACACGAGCAGCATTTACGACTCATTTTGGAACTTCTTCGAGCAGAACAGCTGTACGCTAAGTTTTCAAAATGCGACTTCTGGCTTCGTGAAGTCCACTTCCTAGGCCACGTGGTAAACAAGGATGGGATTCATGTTGATCCGTCCAAGGTAGATTCGATCAAGAACTGGCCTGCACCTCGTACACCAACCGAAATAAGCCAATTCTTGGGTTTGGCGGGTTATTACAGACGGTTCATCAAAGACTTCTCAAAGATTGCACAGCCGCTTACATTACTGACACAGAAAGGTATTGTTTACCATTGGGTTAATACACAGGAAACAGCGTTTCAGCACTTAAAGGACAGACTTTGTAGCGCACCTATCCTCTCATTGCCTGAGGGCACAGACGATTTTGTAGTCTACTGCGACGCGTCTATCGAGGGTCTTGGATGTGTGTTGATGCAGCGGGATAAAGTCATTGCTTATGCTTCATGCCAACTTAAAATTCACGAACGGAATTACACTACACATGATCTAGAGCTGGGAGCTGTTGTTTTTGCGCTCAAGATATGACGACATTACTTGTATGGCACTAAGTGCACCATCTACACCGATCACAGGAGTCTCGAACATATCTTCAAGCAGAAGGAATTGAACATGCGACAACGTAGATGGGTCGAACTACTGAACGATTACGAGTGTGCCATAAAGTACCATCCGGGCAAAGCCAATGTGGTGGCCGACGCCCTCAGTCGAAAGGATACTACACCTAGACGTGTACGAGCGTTGCAACTCACTATTCAGTCTAGTCTTCCTTCTCAGATACGAGATGCTAAAGTAGAAGCATTGAAACCAGAAAACGTCAGGGCTGAAGCCCTACGCGGTTCAAGGCAACGGTTAGAACAAAAGGCAGACGGCGCCTACTATGTAACAGGACGCATTTGGGTCCCACACTATGGCAACCTACGAGAGCTTGTGATGGATGAGGCACACAAGTCTCGCTACTCAGTACATCCTGGTTCGGATAAGATGTACCACGACCTCAGAACTACATACTGGTGGCCTAGCATGAAGGCTCACATAGCAACTTACGTCAGCAGGTGTTTTACTTGTGCGAGAGTCAAAGCCGAATATCAAAAACCATCAGGCCCACTCCAACAACCTGAGATACCACAATGGAAATGGGAGCAAATTTCCATGGATTTTGTTACTGGCCTGCCTAGATCTCAACGTGGGAATGATACTATTTGGGTGATCGTGGATCGACTCACTAAGTCTGCCCACTTCCTGGCTATTAAGGAAACAGACAAGTTCTCTACCTTAGCAGACATCTACTTAAAAGAAGTGGTTTCACGGCACGGGGTGCCAACCTCTATTATCTCTGATCGTGACGCACGTTTTGCTTCAGAACTGTGGCAAGCAATGCACAAATCTTTTGGCTCTCGTTTAGACATGAGCACAGCTTATCACCCTCAGACGGATGGGCAATCTGAGCGCACTATTCAAACTCTAGAAGACATGCTTCGGGCGTGCGTAATTGACTTTGGCAATGGCTGGGAAAAACATCTGCCACTTGTGGAATTTTCATACAATAACAGCTACCACACCAGCATTAAAGCTGCTCCATTTGAGGCATTGTACGGGCGTAAATGCCGATCACCTCTTTGTTGGGCAGAGGTGGGTGACAGTCAGATCACAGGTCCAGAAATGGTAGTTGATACTACTGAAAAGATTGCTCAAATACGACAACGCATGGCGGCAGCTCGTGACCGTCAGAAAGCATACGCCGATAAAGACAGGAAACTACTCGAGTTCCAGGTTGGGGATCGAGTGCTACTCAAAGTTTCACCCTGGAAGGGTGTTGTTCGTTTTGGCAAAAGGGGCAAACTCAATCCACGATACGTTGGACCATTTGAAGTCATCGAGAAAATAGGCAAAGTGGCCTACAGACTGAACTTACCAGCTGAACTCAGTGCAGTTCACAACGTCTTTCACGTGTCGAATCTGAAGAAGTGTCTGTCAGATGAGACCCTCATAGTTCCTTTGAAGGAGCTCACTATCGACGAACGGTTGCATTTCGTCGAAGAACCAGTTGAAATCACGGACCGGGATGTTTAGGTCCTCAAGAACACCAGAATACCTCTTGTTCGAGTTCGTTGGAACTCCCGTCGTGGCCCAGAGTATACCTGGGAACGAGAAGACCAAATGGAACTCAAATATCCCCAGTTGTTCAAAAACAATGCAACTACTACTGAGGCTGAAGCTACTACAGAATTTCGGGACGAAATTCCAAATCAACGGGGGGATGATGTGACACCCCAGGAAAACCAGTAAACGATACAACTTACCTAGCTTCCTCAGTAACCGCATGCTAAATTTCGGGACGAAATTTCTTTCAAGTTGGGGATAATGTGACAACTCGAGTTTTCAAGATTTCCATCTTCGCATTTATTACGCGTTAAATGTTTAAGTTGTTTGTTAATACGACTTGTTTGTTTCACAACTGTGCACGTTTGTAGTATGTTAATCGTAATGTGATTGATATATTGTATACGGTATGCCTTATAAGTGTGTATGATGATGTATGTCTTAATTTTAATATATGTGTTGTATATTTTAAACAAAAAATCTGTTAGGCCAAACACCCTCACTCACATCAACGAAATCACTGTTGATGCAGATTTTGTGTCCGATGCTTGTCGAATAGATTAGTTTTATTTTACGCTGAATTTGTAATAGTTAGTGAAACGGTCTATCGAACGTGTATAGACCCGCTCGTTTGAAGTGGTCAAACGAGAGGGTTATTCGGTTGACCGTGTGGGTTCTGCTAGACAAACAGTTAGATTATGGTTGTATAATGTTTGGTGTCGAAGGATAAGGCATCGAAGGATTGTGTATATCCTTCGATGAGCTCGAAAGATATCCATCGATAGATGAAGATGGACCTCGAAGGATATGTCATCCTTCGAGGTATATGTGTATCTTTCGATAGCTGGATGATCGACAGATGATCTATCGATCAATCAGTTAGATCCTTCGACCATGCAACCTGTGTTGGGTATAAATACCAACACTTTGTCATTTGCAAGACCAAGAGTGTGAGAGGAGGTTTGAGACCTCACCCAGGGAGAGATCACCACTTGATCTCTCCCGGAATGTATACTCCTTTGGTATTAGTTCGGTTATCATGTAATCGGGCCGATTTGTAACGTTTTACTACCGGATTAATACAAAGTTGTTTGTTTATCATTGCTAATCTCTTCCGTCTTTGAACATAATCACAAGAATCACGGTTTCGGTCCCCAAACCCGGTCCTACAATTGGTATCAGAGCCATGGTGCCCGATTTAGTAAATCTAACCGTTTACTAAGTCACATGTGCTCTAGATCTGTGATTTTTGTGCTTTTTGTTCAAGATGTAAAGTTGGGTGAAAATGAGAAAAACTCAGATCCGGACCCGAATATTCAGATCTGTGCTGAACCGAGGGTTGGGTTTTATGTTTTTCACCTAAGTACTCAAGTTATCATCATCAAAAATTATCTACAAAGTGTTTTCATCAATCTGCAGATTTACACAGCCTCCTGTGTTCTTGATGTTCTTATCAGCTTCATACCCCGAAAGATGAAAGAGATCCAGCTGTTGTTTTTCGAAAGATCAAAAAGAATTCGAAGGGTCATCTCACAACTTCGAAAGATCATCAGTTCTATCGAAGGGTCATCCTTCCATTTTTCGAAGGATCATCAGTTCTTTCGAAGAGTCATCTTTTCTTTTCGAAGGATCAGCCCTTGTCTTCATACCCCGAATGATGTTAAGCCTCATGTTTCGAAGGATCCAGATACTTTGTGGGAATCTTCAACAACATCGAAAGATACCTGTTTTCGAAAGATATCTGGATCGAAAGATCAGATGATTTCGAAGGATCAGTCGAAGGATCCAGATCGAAGGATCCAGCATATTTCGAAGAAATTTGTTAACCGAAAGATCCAGATGTTTCGAAGAGAGAGAGAAAGAGCTGCTGCTGATTGTTCTTCTTGGCTGGTCTTTGAGGGTAACAATTGATGAGTATGCGACTGGATGTTGGGGGTTTTTGATTAAACTAATTTTTGTTTGGGGTTTGTTGATGTGTGTATCGAAGAAAAAGAAATCTCTGGTTTTGAGTTTTGTTCATCGCAGAAAGAGAAGAAAACGAAGACAGTGATATGTTGTCGGCTGAGGAGCATTTTAGGGTTTGTTTGTGTTCACATGATGTCTTATCCACTAAATGATGATGTTTGTCGGCAATGGGTATTAGCAGCTAGAGTTTGGCAGATCATGTCACATGGGCCTCTTACATTGTGAGCTTAATATTTATTGAAATCAGTGGGCCAGCATCGATAGAGCTTGGATTATTAGAGGTCGGGTATTCGCGGAGTTGTTTTGGATCGCGCATCTAAATATCATGGTCAAAATTCGTACGGGTTTTGGGAGCGCGGGGGATGATGCGGAATGATGAAAACATTTTGATTAAAATAAAAAAAAAAAAAAGGATGATGAGAACTTGATTATTTTTTTTAAAAATGTGGGGTAGTCACGGTTACCGATGAAAATGTCAAAAATGGTGACGCGACTATTATGGGCCAAAAACCAAAAACGAGAACGGTATGTTCACTTCCGCACGTCGATAGTTTATGATTGTTATTGGTTATTCGTAAATGTTCGAAAGCATTTTGTTATTTGTCATATTCTCGCATTTGAAGACGAACGTATGAACCTTGAACGCCAACACCGGTCCTAACGAGTTCACAAATTATGATTGTTATTGGTTATTCGTAAATGTTCGAAAGCATTTTGTTATTTGTCATATTCTCGCATTTGAAGACGAACGTATGAACCTTGAACGCCAACACCGGTCCTAACGAGTTCACAAAGTCTTTGGAGGGATACAAGTCAGATCCGATGGGGTACTAGGCGATATTGCTTTATCAACTAGAATATGCAACGAAGAAATCCTTTTTGTTTATTGTCATATTCTCGCATTTGGTAACGAATGAATGAACCTAGAATGTCAACACCGGTCCTAACGAGTTCACAAAGTCTTTGGAGGGATACAAGTCGGATCCTACGGGGTACTAGGGGACGTTCTTATTCAACTAGCATATGCAAAGAAGAAATTCGTTTTCGTGATTTTTCGAAAAACCAAGAACATTCAACGGAGATTGATGACAGTTCCGCTTAGTGGAGGGAACTGGTGAACATTTGATGACAGTTTCTTTGAAGTGGAGAGAATCTGCTAAGGTTTAGAAATCTTACCAAAGAAATAGGGGGAATAAAAATTTCGTATGTTGAATTTCTTCGGTAAATTTCTAAACGCAATCACAGGTGGTAGAGTTTGTGATTTTCTGGTGATACAAACGGTTCGGCGTGGAATGTTTTGCACATACACATATTTGAGGATTTTAATTAATTCTCCAGCCAGCGTGAAGGGTTTTGCACGGAAAAATACAGGTTTCTAAAGTCTACAGTAGTTACAAAAGCGCTGTTCACTGAAGACCTGGGGAATCTTAATGAAAGTTGATAGTTCAAGGCTGAAGACCTGCAGGATTCGGTTTTGGGTTTGATGTTTATTTGGGATTTTACAGGGATCTGGGGGTAACTCAATTCGTTGAGTTTGCAAACGATGTACTTGGTCAAGCTGACTTCCTGAGTACTGATGCTGAAGATCCGTAGTGCATTACGTGGTCAACTTCACAAAGGCGAGACAATGAGATCTGGATGTAGTTCAACTAAGCATGCTGGTTGAGCTTGCAAGGGATACACTTGGTCTAGCTGACTTTCCTGAGTGTTGATGCTGAAGATTAAAGTGCATTACTTGGTCGATTCCACAAAGACGGTTTACAGAAGACAGTTCACCAGAAATCTCTATCAATGTAGTATGCTTGTATGAAATAGAGTTCTTATGACAAGATCAAGACTTGATGCAGTTCTTAAAGATTGGAACCCTTATCAAATGCCGGTTGGAGTATTGGAAGATCAGCGGAAGATCGGTCAATTGAGGAAATTGCACAACACCCAACACGGATACGCGTACTTTAAGGGGGAAATATTTTACAAGGAGCGTCAAGATACTACTTACCTGGATCATCGGTCAAGGGGGAATTTGTTAACACAGAGAAGATGAATACTTGACTGAAGATTGATTGCAGTTGCATTTTCAGCATTCGACAGCAACGGACAAGGGGGAATTTGTTGATGCAGATTTTGTGTCCGATGCTTGTCGAATAGATTAGTTTTATTTTACGCTGAATTTGTAATAGTTAGTGAAACGGTCTATCGAACGTGTATAGACCCGCTCGTTTGAAGTAGTCAAACGAGAGGGTTATTCGGTTGACCGTGTGGGTTCTGCTAGACAAACAGTTAGATTATGGTTGTATAATGTTTGGTGTCGAAGGATAAGGCATCGAAGGATTGTGTATATCCTTCGATGAGCTCGAAAGATATCCATCGATAGATGAAGATGGACCTCGAAGGATATGTCATCCTTCGAGGTATATGTGTATCTTTCGATAGCTGGATGATCGACAGATGATCTATCGATCAATCAGTTAGATCCTTCGACCATGCAACCTGTGTTGGGTATAAATACCAACACTTTGTCATTTGCAAGACCAAGAGTGTGAGAGGAGGTTTGAGACCTCACCCAGGGAGAGATCACCACTTGATCTCTCCCGGAATGTATACTCCTTTGGTATTAGTTCGGTTATCATGTAATCGGGCCGATTTGTAACGTTTTACTACCAGATTAATACAAAGTTGTTTGTTTATCATTGCTAATCTCTTCCGTCTTTGAACATAATCACAAGAATCACGGTTTCGGTCCCCAAACCCGGTCCTACAATCACCCTAGTGCTGAAAACACTTTGTGTTTTCGTCCACTAGAGGACCAACGGAATCAGAATGGGCTTTAGGCCCAGTAGTGAAATATTTATATATCTTTTTTTATCACAACCTTTACGGAGAGTTTTTCAATCGGCAAACCCTAGAGTCTCTATGTGTGACGGCAGTCTCTAGATCTTTCGAAACCTTGACTAGCCTCGTGTCATCTGGTTAGTAATTCCATCTTGTGAGTAGATTGTGGTGATGTAACTGGATGATTTTTATATCTATATTGTCTGCAAACAGTCATATACTTTGAATGAGGTGCACACATAAGTAGATCGACTGCCATGTGATGTTGTTTATGATTGAAATCGATTTGCTGGTTGGGAATCTTTATAATCCGACGAAATGATTGATCATGTGTGCTGTCATTGAATAACCTGCAGGTTTATTAATGATCTTGATCTCACAATGTTTTGGTAATTTATAAGTTTTCATGAATCGATCTGGTGGAATGATTATGTTGTTAATTGATCTTATAATTGATAGATGATTGCTACAGCCGATGTATATGTTAGAGTGATTTAGGGATTTGGGGATTTTTGAGTTGATTAACTGTTCTTGTTGCTGTTCGTTGATGATGATGACTGACGAAAACACCCCCCACCTCACGAAATCCACACATCAACGAAATCACCTAAGGTGATTTCGGCCAAGGTGATTTCGGCACTCATGTGTTTCCAGCCATATAAGTGATTTCGGCCATATAGGGATTTCGGCCATATAGGGATTTCGTCCAAAGTGAACTCGGCCCAACTTAGATTTCGGCCCAAGTGTTAATTTTCCTGTTAATATTATTAACTAAGTTATATATGTTAACTCTGTTAGTCTCCTGTTGATATGTTAGCTCTGTTAAATAAAGTTGCAATTCTGTTAAGTGTGCACCCCTGTTAGTTATTTACTCAGTTGTTAAACTTGTTAAACAATAACTCTGTTAGTTCAGCAACTCAGTTAGTATATTAGTTCTATTACTATATGTTAAGCTTATTGTATGTGATATCTCTGTTAGTTGATAAACTATGTTATATTGTAAATCCAGTTAAATATGTTTCCGTTATGACTGTAAAGTGGTTAACTCTGTTAGTTGCAAATCCATTAATTGTTAACTTTATTAGTTCAATTCAGCATGCAACTCTGTTAAGATAAGGGGAGTAATTCTGTTGGCTTTACTCACTCAGTTAGTTGCTAGTTCTGCTAAATGCCAACTCTGTTAAGTGTATGATTGGATTATTATATTGGAATAAACTGTGAAGGATATATATGTGGTACATGAACTATATGAAATTGATTAACTGTTTACATGATACAAGATACTAACTGCCAAGCACACTCTGTGATATTCTATGATACTTGTTACATGTGAAACATTACGAACATGAACTGATTTAGTATACGTGCACTATAGGACGTGATTGATTTCTTGTGAGCACTTAACTTAGCATACCGGGCAAACCAAGGTGAGTTCACACTCTTACCAAGGCATGGGATTCCCGGGGTTGGGAATGGGTTTGGATGATTACTTGTACGCACATTGATACTGGAATTTCATACCATAGGCCTCGGGAGAGGAATGTTATTGGTAGATACTGCTAGACTAGTGATACATATACATCTCTTCGCACCCACGCCGGGATTGGCTGCGATAATAGAACTAATCTTCGCACACATGCCTGGAATGGCTGCGAACCATACTTTGAACTTCGCGCACATGCCGGGTGGGCTGCGATACAAATATACCTAGTCTAGAAAACATGGGAAACCCCCACAATCTTCGCACACATGTCTAAGAGACTGTGATTCAAGTACATACGATATATGGGTTACTAAACGAACATACGGTTTACAATACAATTACTATAACTGAACAACCAACTGTGAACTCGCTCAACTAGTTGTTGATTTTCTGTTACATGCCTTGCAGGACCATAGGTACTCTTGGAGCTTGCACGGGAGGCGCGGTCGTTGTGGGCACGGATTTTGGATGTTATGATACACTCTTTTGTGACACTTCAACTTAATACTTATGTTGGGTTTTACATTATTGCTTCCGTAACACACTTGTTTATGTTTGGTTTTGAAAACACCTATCGTATTGATGAATGACATTTACTAATTACTTATATGTTCAATATGATTGGTGGCTTGATCCTGGTCAGTCACGCCACAAGCGGTGGTACTCCGCGTGTGGATTTTGGGGGTGTGACAGCCAGGGTGTGACATATGGTGATTGTGAAACGGATATTACGCTACCTGAAAGGAACTCCATCATTGGGGTTGTGGTATCCAAGAGAAGGCGATTTCACGCTCGAAGGGTATTCCGATTCTGATTTCGGATGCTGCAAAGTTAACGCTAAATCAACAACAGCGGGGTGCCAGTTTTTCGGACCACGTTTGGTCACCTGGCAATGCAAGAAGCAGACCTCTGTAGCTTTGTCCATATGTGAAGCTGAGTATGTATCTGCTAGCAGTTGCTGCTCTCAGATCTTGTGGATCCAGCAACAGATGCGCGACTACGGTTTGCAATTTCTTAACACCCCTATCTTTGTTGATAATGAGGCAGCGATAAATATCACTAAAAACCCTGTTCATCACGCTAAAACGAAACACATTGAAATTCGACATCACTTCATCCGAGATTGTTTCGAGAAGAAGTTGATACGAATTGAGAAAATCCACACTGACGAGCAAAAAGCTGATTTACATACCAAAGCGTTTGACAAAACTCGTTTTCAATATTTGTTAAAATTGAATGGTATGAAGCTTTTATCGGTGTTGGAGGAGATTTTTGGCGTTGATGAAGGAGACATTGTAGATGATGTTGAGAAGCAATCTGCAATGGTTTATCGATTTTTTACTTGTTTTGGTATTTAGGGGGAGTAAATTTTTTTCAGAAAATACAAAAACAGTAAAAAAAAATTCAAAAATCCAAAAACATGAGATATTTTCAAAATACAAAAACAATAGAAAACCAGAAAAGAGCTTGTGTAAAAAGGGAAAATGATAGTACATTGGCTTGACAGTTACGGTATGCTAAAGATTTGTAAAGTTTAAAAGTCTTAAACAGTCTCACTGATGATATGCCGATAGGGTTTTACACATTTAGTAGGTTTGTTCGGGATATAAACCTAAATCTTTACTTGCTTATTTCGTGGGGAACACTACTTGGATATATAGGTAACCCCTGAAATCTTGTTTGAAAGATCCCTCTTTCTGAGATACTAGATCTTTATACTCAGTGATATCTGGGGTATTATCCCGGACTTCTGATTTTGCGGAAGCAATGGCCTAGTCCCCGTATAATACTTTACTGCTTGCTTGAAATATAGCACCGCCCTCAGCACAAAAATGATGAAACATTAAAAATGATAATCATTGCTGTTGTAAAAAAGATCCTCTAAAGGGGACCCACCAAAAGTCGAAGCCGTCATCTCTCTGCTGAACGGAAGTTCTGACCTGAGCTCTCACAGTCTTCGCAATTTAACCCCTTACAGATATCATCTGTGGTATACTCACCTATAAGACTGAATATTGGGATCTGGATACGGGAGTATATTCAAGAGGTGGGACACATAAATGAGTTTAAGTCTCTAAAACACTAAATCCGTATCCTGAACAGATTGAAGTTTGTGTGAGAATTTAAGTGGATCAGTATATCGACAATCTAAGTGAATTGTTTAATTCTGAGTATAAAATTAAAGCTTAACGGTACTTGTGACTTGTCGAATAGCTGATATGATTCCCTAACACGCTCACCAAAAATATGTTTGTATATAGTTTACATTTACTGCATTTTATTTCTGTAATTCATTTCTAGTTTAGAAACTTTATTCAAAATTCAAAAAGATTTTATATTTCTGCTTTATTTTCCGACAAACCAAAGTGGAAAGTGGATCTTCAGATTCTCAAATTGAGGCAGATGCAGGAAGTTTCTGAGCTGGAAGATGAGTCGTGAGCTTAAAATGTTAAACTTGTGAAGTTGAAAAGTCAAAAACAAGTTCATTAATTTGAAACTTGTAATTTTCAGAAAATTGTTTGAACAAAGTTGAAAAAATTGTCAGTGTGATTTGTCTCAGATCAACCAAGGTCATTAAATTGGACTTGGTAGATAATTTGAGTAATCAGGGTCATTAATTTGGACCTGAATACTAAAGTGGAGTTCTAAATTCTGACAAAACCAACAAATGAAGTTGAATGGTAAGTTTGGAATTGAAACTGTTATTGTCATATATCTTATAGTTAGGTAGAGATTGTACAGGTAACAGGTATGAATTTATGAAAGCAGCATAGCAAAATCCCAGCTAACTGATAGGGGGAGTCTGAATGCTTAAAAGTCAGATACAGTTCCTGAATATACATTCAAGGGGGGAGATTGAAAGTTGTTAAAGATTCAGTTTCTGTGATTCATATTAACTATTGATGGAAGAAGAGAAGATTTGAAGGATGCTTAAAATGTCAAGACAATTTAAGGCAGAGAATGATAGACAAAGACTAAAGACTGGATGCTAAAGACTTCATCAACATCCAAGGGGGAGTCTGTTGGTGCACTAATGTCTGTTAACTTCGTCTTTATAGAGTCTTGTATCTAGATAGGATTAATCAGTGCACAGCAGGTCAAACTAGGATTTTAAGTGTATTTGAGTAATTCCGCTTGAAATGGTACATGTCACTTTCAAGCGAAATTAACCAAAGTAATTCAGCTTGAAATGGTCATGTCACTTTCAAGCGGAATCACCAAGTCTATAAATAGGGATCATGCTGTGTCATTTGAAACGGAATTAGGAAGAGTGTTTCAGAGCCGAGGTGCTGCCGGATTGTTATTTGACTTGTAAAAGCTCAGGAAATCAATAAGAAAAGATAATTAGAAAAGTATCAAGCTGTATTACGTCGATTTCATTGATTCCGCCTTTGATTTTGATGTTGAACTCTTCAGATTGACTCGTTAGGGTCACACAACGATCCAACAAAATGTGAAGATTACTGAGGTAATTTTTATAAAAATAGATGATTCATATTAATACATTAATATTTACAGATTATGTAATTCTATTATTTGTAACTTAATTTTGACATTTGTCTCAGGGAAACAATAAATAATTTATCCAAAGAAAAAGTCATATTCCAAGCGTTAAGAATGATGATGCCAATACCAGTGCTGATATCAATAAAATAAACAAACGTAAACTGGTTGACGTCTACAACTCTTCAACTCCAAGTGACATCAAGGATTCAGATAAAGTTAGCAAGAAAAAGACTTAGCTCCCATCTCTATGAATTTAAAGCAATTTTTATGATTTTTACGTTTTAGACATTGTTTTTTTTTTTTTTTGAATATTTCAGTTTGTTTGACGTGGTTGTTTGATCTTTCTATGCTTTTTTATATATATGAATAAATCTATCCTTTTTAACCAATATTTTTTTTTCCTTTCAACTTAATCAACTTATCATTTGTCATGTAAGGATTTCATCACAATGATCAGAGTACTAAGTTTGACATTAATCGACGAGTCTTAATAAAAGAAAAAAAAACAAAATAAATATAATTTCCTAAAACTCGTTGTTTATAATATGTTTATGAATTTTATTAGTTGAAAATTCAACTAAAAGAATAATATAATATAATTTAAAAACAAACAATATAACATTTTGTATGGGTTTACGAGACATTTTTTAACCGAGATCTCATTAAGAATTAAAATATTATTAACTTTACACGAAAACTACGAATACACATGGAGACAAAGTTAGGATACTGATAAAACGGAACAAATAAATTATTGTGGCAAGGGAAAGAAGATACTAATGAGTTTGAAAATGTTGTTTATGTACTTTTTATTATTGAAAACTAAATTTTCCTAACCCGGGATGTTCCCGAATGATAGCCTAGTTAATTAATAAATAATAAAGCCACTAAAGGAATTAATTCAACCTTCTTGATAAGCTGATGATGAATTGTTGACTTTAGAATCTTGATAACTCAAAATTCTAGACAATTGTAGAAGGTAAAACCAATTCATCATTAAATTCATGTTAGTTAAATCCATGTCATTATTTTGTTTTCACAAATTTCAAGACATGAATTGGATTGATAATTATTAAAGCAATTTTATTCATTCTAAAACTTATTTGGTATCTGCACAAGACTTATTGCGGAAAAAAATTTCACCCTTTGATTTTATTTCTTAGAATATCTCATCGGCTTATCAATACTACTTCGGAAAAATTAACCATCAATATCCGATTGATTTACATGATTGAATTGATATAATCAACATTGCTCTGATACCACATGTTGATTATATCAGTAGAACATGGGTAAAACATAAACCCTAATTAAATAAATTCAATCATGAATAATAAAAACACATGTGTACCTGGTTAGGCACCGCATTAGAGAATGAAGTAGACGTCATGTTCGTCAGATTGGTCGAGTTCCTCCTTAGGGTGCAATCTAATGATGGTGATGAAGAAACCGATAAAGGGGAATCGGTTAGGAGAGGAGGCGATTTGATGTTATGTGTTTAATCAAGTTGTCTAACCTTGAAACCTTTACATTAGTCTCCTTATATATGCACCTAAGAGAAAACCCTAATTAGTTAATAAGGGTAATTTGGTCCATCAATAATTACCAACTAATTATTTAATAGGTTGTTATATATTTTAATCTATATAATGTAAATGTTTATAATGACTACTAGATTAAATATAACATAAAAATATATTTAATCATACACATAATACATAAAATTGTTTATGTTATATACGTAAAACCATTAAATTAATTTATTCATGTGGTTTTCTTTTTTCATTTAAAACGTGTACTTATAAATGTGAGGTTGTGTGAAGTAAATATACATACACATGATTTACACATTATAAGTTCTCTGTAGATAATCAAGTTTTGTTTTATTTAACATTTTCTTTATAATAGATGGACAAACATTCCATTTTAACCATTTTCTTTTATCTAGCATTTTTAAAATTTAAGAAATCAGTGATTTGTTTATTTATTTTTTCCTGTAAAAATCTGTCTTGAACGTAGAACCATCCCATATTATGGTTGTTTATATTCATATAGTACTAGTCGGATTTTTCCCGCGCTTTACGGCGGACTTTTGGTCGGTATCGGTTCGGTTCATTACAATAACAGTACAATACTGGCACTTGGTATAGCAATCAACATGAGTTTTACATTGACCAAAAACCATATAAACAAAAATGGTGGATCGTCATGGGAAAGAACAAAAAAAGTTAACTATATTTGACTTGTTAGAATAGAACTTTCATTGAATCGTAGTAAAAATAGGCACAACGCAACAGTATATTCGGAATTCTATAAAACGTCATATTACATTGGTAAAAAAAAAATAGAACATTTCACTACTACAAACACAGATCTTTAGACGGGGTGACATGGGTTTTAAGACGGTGTTTTCAACACCGTCTTAAAGTACACCGGTTTAAAATCAAGTCTTATTAGACGGTGTTCGATTTTAACACCGGCTTAAACTTGATGAACACCGTCTTTTAATATCAAAACATTTCAAATCTTAATTAAAACAAATATTATTTAACACCGTCTTATAAACATTTGCTGAAAAGAAAAAAAAACATTTACAATAAAAAAGGTTTTCCAGAAATACATCAAGCTTACCAATGGAACATTTTCAAATCAAACCAAAACAATACACATTCAAATCAGAAATAAACCCATAAACATCCAATTCGGAAATAAACCCGTCAAATTACAAACATTTGTTGAATGCATAACAAACTACGTTAAATTGTATAAATAAACTACATAAGCTAATCTAACGAGATCCCTAACTCTTTAAAAAAACTTCGGCATCAACGTCATCAACAAAACAACTATTTCATTATCCGTAGCCTCTCTCGTGTCGTGCCACATCTAAAATAAAAGTAGATAGAAATAGTTATTACAAATATTATAGACTAAAAATAAAGGCAAAGAGAAAAACCGGTAACAACATCGTCAATAAAGTTATGTATATATTTACATGTTATATACATATAAAAACAACTATATAATCAACTAAACCTTCTAAGTTTAAAAAAAAATAAACAGTTAAGATATATATATATATATATATATATAGGATAAAGATAGATAAAAAACTCTCAAATTCTTAGAAAACTCTGAAAACCCAAATGGGAACCCATTTTTACCCAACCTCCCGACATTTTTTTTTTTTGAAAAAAATTACACATGTAATATACATGTTTTAGAGTGTTTTGGTCCAAAAAAAACAAAAAAGCGCCGAAGGGATTTTTTAAAAAAAAATAAACAAAATTCAGTGCCTAACATGTGTTAGACAACAATGCTGAAAGTTGCTGAAATTTTTTTTTTTTTTTTTAAAAAGATCCCTTCGGCGCTTTTTTGATTTTTTTTGCCCAAAACTCTTAAAAACATGTATATTACATGTGTTAATTTTTTCAAAAAAAAAAAATGTCGGGAGGTTGGGTTTTCTAGGGTTTTTCATATAGATAGGGTTTTCTATATAACCCTCCCCTATATATATATATATATATATATATATGTATTAGACCTGGCAAACGGGTCGGGCCAGGTTGGGTCGGGTCATGGGTTAAAACGGGTTCGGGTCAAAACCGGTCAAATATAAAAAAAAGGATGTTTTGGTTCGGGTCGAAATGGGTCCGGGTCGGAACGGGTCCGGGTCAGAACGGGTTTCGGGTCGGGTCGGGTCAGTTTTTTTTTAAAGGCACGCGTACACTTTGAAGTACAATTCTTCAAATTTGATATTTTATCCAAATTTGATATTTGCATCAGCATACACTCTGAAGTACAATTCTTCAAGACACGCGTACATAAGGTAATTCTTAACACTTAGAATCCCATCACATGCACTTTGCCTCTAAGCTTATAAATGATGCAATTAAACAAGAAAAGCTAACCTTCGGGAGATATGAAGATAGTCGTTGATGCGCTTCCGATCCAGGCACAAGCGCGAAATCGAAGAACGAAGAAATCACTGAAGCCTTCAACTTCCTCCTCAATGCAATTGTCAGCCTAACAGCCCTCAAAATCCGACGAACTTCACGAGCATAAGCTCCCGTCTCAATCAACGCCGCAATTTCCTTCAAATCTGAACATCAATTTAACATAGATTCCACACAGTAAATCCAAAACTTTCAATTCATAGTGTCTTATTTCCATCCAAACAGCAAACAAAATGATCACTAACACAGATTCAAAACGAATTACAACCGAAACAAGATTATACATTTATACGCATGAACAAGCTACAACAAAATCACAACTATTCTTACTTCACGAGCACATGCTCCCCTCTCAATCAGTGCATCAATTTCTTTCAAATCTAAATATCAATATGACATATATTCCACACACACTAAATCCAAAATTTTCAATACCTAATGTTCTATTTCCATCCAAACAGTAAACAAAACAAGCACTAACACATATTCAAAACTAATTACAACCAAAACAGTAAACAAAAGTGCATCAATATCGATTTGGTACCATTTCATAAAAAATGATTTCAATTACCTTTTCAAACAATATTTTAACCTAAAATTACAACTTCTCTAACTCAGCATCACAACTTATAAACACCAATGGAACATTTTCAAATCAAACCAAAACAATACACATTCAAATCGAAAATAAACCCGTAGACATCCAAGCGATATCAGGTTATATCTTAGCTTTGAGTAATTAACAAATTGTTTGCTCATGTATCTTTCACACAAGCGATGTGTCCACATTATTTGGAGCGTCAAATGTTCATTTGAAAAGCGTTGGATCATCTGTTGATACCCTTTGGGACAAAACCTCAGGTATTTGAACATATGGAAATAGATTTTAAGTAGTTTTTAACCAACACATTTTTTTTACTCGACTTATGAAACTGTAAAAGTCCGGTATCTATGCTGTTATCTTGATTCTTATAAGTGTTTTTGGTACATAGATTCTACTATTTTGTAAATTTATTTAGAAAAACAGATGCAAGCATGGATTTTAGTTTTTTATTTGCAAGTTAATATGGGTAATGGAAATTAACCTGATATAGGATTTTCTTTGGTTAATTTGTATGATTGATGGTAGTAATTTTTTTATGTTTATATGTTATCATGTTTTGATATAATTTTTTTTGGCTATTTCTTATCTATTTTATTCTAAAAATTAGAGTTTTACTTGTTGTAGTCACTATAAGGGTTTCAATTTGTTTGCTTTTAGCACAATACGATTGCATTAGTAATTCGTATTGGTTGGGTTGTTTTCTTGTTGGTCTTCTCTAAATTTCTTTGTTATATTTATCTTATTTTGAGCATATTTTTCTTAACTCGTGAACTTTGAAGATATAGTCATTTATTATTATGGACTATTTTTAGATTCACATCTTGAATGTATTTATTAGTGTAACTTCTAATGTGGCTTTCTTAGTTTAGTTGTATACTATTAACTTAAACACATGATGGGATCTAATACCGACCTAAAGATTCATGAATTTACAGCTTCCAAAGAATTTGATTATCTGGCAACAACATACTTGTTATTCCCTCATTACTCATGAATGTGCCTCAACTTATTATAAATTACATTGGAATTACAAAAACGAGACATACATCAAAAATTATATCATCATTAACCTTTATGCATAAAAAGTTTGATCTTAAGCATACTCAAACTAACCAGTCTCAAAGGGGAATCGAAAAACTAACCAGTCTCAAAGGGGGAATCGAAGGGGAATGCTTCCGTCGTCTAGCAAATCGAACGGAAATCCTGCAAAAAACTAACCAGTCTCAAAGGGGGTTGCGTCAAACGGGAATCGAACCAAAAACTAACCAGTCTCAAAGGGGTGCGGCTGTAGAGTTTTGCGGCTGTGCGGATTTGCGGCTGGAGGGGTGCCGTCGGAGGGATTTGCTGCGTCTGGAGGGGATGCGTAGAAGGGGAAGGAGAGCTAGGGTTTTGGTCGAGCAAACTAACAGTACAGGGTAGGAATGGGTTTAAGTTTGTTTTTTTTCTAAGTTAATTGTTATCATAATTGGATGAGTATATAAGACGGTGTTCAAAGGGAACACCGTCTAAAGGGTGCGTATATATACATAACACTGGGTTTAAGCATAAGACGGTGTTGTATGGAATTTTATTGAATATTTTAATTGGATTGGCACAATGGTCATGTGAAGAATTGATTTTAAGACGGGGTTATTAAAATAACACCGTCTAAACCAAATATTGAACACCGTCTAATGCTTCATATTGTAGTAGTGTTTATTCAATCATAGATAAATATAAACACATCACAACAGTATATTCCGAATGTTATAAAAAATGTTATTATTACATTTCTAAAACAAAAAACTCGGTAGAACTTTGATAACATGTACATTTGTGCTTTGGCAACTTATACATTGTAACTTACAACTCGGTTTTGAGTTATATTTAAGTGTAGACGTAATTAAAAACAGACATGTCGCAACAACATACTCAAAACTTTATCTAACATCCTATTTAAATAGGTATAAACCAAAAAAAAAATATAATAAAATTTAAATAGTATTAATATGAAACAAATTTGAAAATACATGTATAACAGAAGGTGATTATTTCAAAATTAACTTTCTATGAATCCACTCATCTTCACCATCAGTTTATGAAATCACAATTACGTTTAAATCCAACCTCTTTCTCAATCTTTACTGTTACTTTATCCAATGCACTATAAAGAAAATTTAATATATATAATAAAATCATATGTTACTATTCATCAAAGGTTTGTATTAATATGTATAATAATATAATAATAGTATGTATCGGATTTTTTTTCTTGACATAATCTATACTATATAATAAAAGAAACCTGTTTTGGGACACTTGTCATTCTCTCATTTAATTGATTAAAATTATTAATAATATTAATAATAATAATATTTAATTTACTAATACTTAATTGTAGATAATTATTATTTAATTTAAATTATTAAATTTAATATATGTTTCAAACATTTAAAAAAATTACGGATAAAATTCCATAAATTATCTAATCTACTATTACTTAATTGTAGATAATTATTATTTAATTTAAATTATTAAATTTAATATATGTTTCAAACATTTAAAAAAATTACGGATAAAATTCCATAAATTATCTTATTATTTATTAATATTAATTGCTAGGTTATTATTCTAGACTATTTAATCTTACTTATTTAATTTAAATTACTAAAGATAACAACTAAATCTCACATGAAGTTGCGGTCTACCCGTGAAGAGTGAATATTTTGATGTATATTAAAAGTAAATGTAGTGAGTAATGTCACGTAAGGGATGTCTTTATGAGTTAATTAGATGTGTACACAGGTTGATTAAATATAATTTTATATATTAAGTAATAAAAATATTTATATCTTAAAAACCCGTGTATTGCACATATTATTATTTATCTATATTAATTACTAGGTTAGAAATTATATCCTAAAAATTGAAACAAATATTGAGCATTTTTATAAGGAGGGTGGAGGAACGATTTTCTTATTTATATTAATTACTATGTTAGAAATTATATCTTAATAAATGAAACAAATATTGAGCATTTTCATAACGAGGGTGGAGGGAACGATTTTCTTGCTTAACAAATAATTTATTTATTTAATATATTTAAAATACAAAAAGAATAATAACTACATTTATCATACTAATAAATTTATCCAAAAACAATCATCCTTTTAAGATGCAACTCAAGTCCATATATTTAAATTTTAAAGTTATATAACTTAATAATTACCGATAGTTCATACTTATCTAATTAATGTAAATATTATTTTGTAGCTATAAGTTTACCTAATTGGCTAATTGCTATATGCCTAATCTAAACATTTCAATAACATTTTTAGAACTAATAAATTAATACCACCGTTATTTAAATAAAATTTGGGTTCAGGTCGTGAGAAAGTCGATGATACAGTTTGTCTTTTAATCGATGGTTCAAATGCTTTCATATTTATAAACTTGACAAACATCACAAGTTTTGATCATACATAAAACAAAATTTTGTTCGGATATCAGAAAATGTCTCAAAATATCGTTTTATAATTGTTAAATCTTCGTTATTAACTATTTGATATTTCATTTACTTAACCCTTGTAATACACGAGGTTATAACCTAGTACAACTATAAAAAAACATGTGGCTGTGTTCGAATGTGTAACAACTAATTAATTATTTTTGGAAATTGTCATACAATGTTGGTGGTATATACTAAACGTGGCCTACCTAAGCCTACAAGTCGCTATAAAAACCCTTGTGCAAAACTAAAAGAAGAGGACGAAAGGAGCAACATTCCAGTGGTTGGTTAAACCTAGTCCTAAACCATAGGACCAAAGTGTCACACTAAAGGTAATCTCTGCAGTCTTTTACTTATGTCCAGGTTTTATGCAATCAATGGAGTCATAACATATATAATACATGATTTAAACTTTCAAATTCATCGAAAACAGTTTGTCTTTTTTATAATTAAGATCCCATGTAAGAAATAATAAGAAACTTTTATTTAAAATTTGGAGAAAGAATGACTTGGATTATCTTTTCAAATATCTAACTCAGAAATATCATTGGATTATTGTTGAAATTAAAAGTTGATTATAACAAACAAAAGTGGATTGTCATTACAGTCCATTCTGGTCACTAAAATTATTGCATTTAATTGAATAAGATAATTAAAGTCTTGGTAGTTGGGCTACAGCTTCCAACTGTAACTCTATAACACTGCAAATTCTTGATTGTAGGGCTACAGTTTCATTAAATGTAAGAAGAGTTGGTTGATCACTTGATCCTAGTAACAATTTTTTTTTAACGGCAAACCACTAAGAGCCAGCAAGCCGCTGGAAAGCATTACACGCGAGAAAGAAAGAAAAAAACATCTTACAAAAGAGTCGAAACATTAAAATCAAGCTAACTATCCCACGCCAAGCTAGGGAGTTTGGACTGATGTTTAATCCCCAGTAACAATTGAGTTGACACAATTGATTGTTCTTGTTGTTTTGGTAACCATCAACATAATTTAGTGACAAAATAGATGAAAACTTCAGTTGCACAATTCAATCTTGTTTTCTAATGTTTTTATTTCAGATTTGAAGGAGCAATGGAAGGAGTGGATTACTTGGGAGATGAGAGGAATAAGGCGCAGTTCGATGTAGAAGCCATGAAAGTTGCTTGGGCTGGTTCTCCTGAAGCTTTTGAAGTTTGTGATCGTATGGCCAAGCTCGTCGCTAATGATCCGGTATGATTCTCAATTCAATTCAACTTATGTTAAATTGCAATTTAGTTGCTCAAAACCTGTTTGGGCATGCTTTGGTTCAGCAATCTCCTGTATGCACATGAGCTGTTGCTAATTGTTGTATATGTAAACACTAAAAGGAATACAACTTTACACACATACATACATGACTAGGATCAAATACAAAGAGCAAAATAAATAAGAAGGATGAAGGATTCTAGTCCGTTGTTCTTATGTTTGGATGGTTGATATTAGTTTTAGGGAAAAAAAATAGTGAAAAGTCATAAAAGGAATCCTACATTTATTGACTCTCTCTCCACATGCAAGACACATGTCAATTCCCCAGCAATTTTAAATTTTCATAACTTTTTCATACGACATTTAAAAAAAAAAGAAATTTACCATAATAACGAGCGTTTTTAATCTTATGAATATGATATTGCTACATAAAAAAATAAAAAAAAATATCTTTACTGGGCTTTCTTTTCATTTTGTTAAAGGTTCTGGTCATTGTGTTTTTCAACCGTGGTTTGGTCATTACGTTTTTACTAGGGTTTCTATACATTTTGTTATTATCAAAACTTATAACATAGTGTTAATTTGGAATCTGTCCGTTGCGTTTTTATCAGAACCTATAATACAACACATGACACAATAAAGATAGTGTTATATTTGGGTTTTTTATACATTGTGTTATTAGTTCTGATCATTGTCTTTTTCAACTGGGTGGATTTTCTATACATTGTGTTATAGGTTCTGGTCATTGTCTTTAGTCTATCATCCATTGTGTTTTAATTTGTCGTTCATTGTGTTTTAGTCGGTTGTTCATTGGTTTTTAGTCTGTCATTCATTGCGTTTTAGTTTGATGTCCATCGCTTTTATCTGTTGTCATCAATTGTGTTTTTAGTCTACTTACTCATTGTGTTTTACGTTATCTCCATCGTGTTTTATCCGTCTGTTTATCTGTTGTCATCGATTGTGTTTTTGTATATTTTCAATTGTGTTTTTAGTTTGATACTCATTGTGTTTTATGTTATATCGACTGTGTAATACGCAACTGGGTTTTCAATTTTTTTTATTTTTATTTTTTGAAAAGTATTACAATACGTTACTCATATTAAAGATACAAAGACGCTTAATTTTATGGTATCATTTTTCTAAGAAACAAAATGCTTAATTGGGGGGGGGGGGGGGGGGAATAGCACGTGACATGCACATATTTTTTTTTCTCGTGGACAAAATTATACTTCCCTCACTATATGGTGGCTTCTTACCATTATTTTAAACATTTTTGTACTATAACTCAACACACACACATACATTTTATTTAAAAACTTATAAGATGTTGACAATTGTCAATGACATTATAGTCTAGTGGCATCTTAGGGGTGTAATAAGTTTTAGAGACCATGAGGTCCTGGGCTCAATTCTCACAAAAGGTTTTTTTCCAGAATTATTGGGTTTCCTCCTAAATTGATGTATACGCATTATAGCACGATGATATTCTAGTGATCCGTCAATAATCTAAATTTGTCGTTAAAAAAATATGTTAGAGAACTTTAATAACAATATAAATCTCTAATATGTTTTGCTTCAAGTAAAAAATACAACCCAATTACATGACCACCTATCCACTCATTAAATCACTAATTTGTTAAGTACAAGTATTTTATGCATTTCTTAAAGTAATGTTGATTCTAAAATCCAAATATGTATTTATGTATATGCAATCATGACAATAAAAAGAGGACACGTATGTGAGTATGATTTCCAATAAGTGGAACCTTGTATAATATCAATTTTTAAGTTTGTACAATTCATATTTTATGCGTCCTATAAGCGTTTTAAATTTATTCTTCCGCTACATTCCAATCAATCTCTTAGGCTAATTTATGAGGTTTCGTAAACTTTTGAGGTTTAAATCTGGGTGTTAAATACATATTTTTTTTAGGTGTTTCTATTAACTATTTGGAATTTATGTGGTGGATATGGTTGATTAAGAGAAAAGTATTTATTTTATTTTTCATCGTTTAAATTCCCATTTATTTTATATTAGATTTTAATTCTGGTGTGTTCAGGTTTTTGGAATTTAATATATCGGTTTATATAACTGTGCGGCATTTTTATTTGTATTATTGTTCATCAAAACTAATTAATTCAAAGGATACAAAACTGGACGTGTTAGCTTTGTGCATTGGTATTGTGATGTTGTTTATTAGTTTGTTCCAGGGCCGGCCCTAAGAATTCGTGTACCCTGTTCGAGCTCTAAAAAACGTGCCCTTAGGCCTTAACGAAATTGGGTATTGGGCTCAATATAGGTCTAAACCTAATGCTAATGAGCTAATAACTAATCTAAAATATAAGAATAGTTTTGTAAGTGATCCTATATTGCTGTTTGTATAGGTATACCCTATTAAAAAAGAAATTTTTACATATACATATCGGGTTTTTTTTTCTAAAATAATGTGCCCTCCGAAATACCGGGCCCTGGCGGTGGTCCTCTCCGCCCACCCCCAGGCCGGCCCTGGTTTGTTCATTAGATAATATTAGTTTGTATATTTAATTGTCTTTTTGGTTTTTGTTTGTTGTTTATCTTATATGTTTGTATCTTAGTTGTTTTGATTTATTATACAGCATTTTTTTTGCGTATATTAAAATTATTTTCATAATTTAGTGCATCGATTTGGTGGGACTTATAATGGGGACAATTTGTTTGTTATTGATGCATCAATAATTAAACTTTTGAACGCTACATGTGTAAAGTGGATTCCATAATTTCTCTACCTTTAGATTTTTTTTAACGGTAAAGGATTCTATTATTATAGAAAAGGGGGAAAGTTCCTGTATAAATAAAGTTAACGTATTAAACGTACGAATAGCATGAAAAACAAAAAACACATGGTAGCATTTTTGTAATTATCTGCTTGTAGGGTAATTATCAAAATTACTCTACACAATGATACTGTAGAGTAATTTTGATCTTGTAGAGTAATTTTGTAAAATGTTCTTGTAGAGTAATTTTGATAAAAAAAAAAACTATACCTAACCAAAAAAACCCAAAAAACCTAACCCCCCCCCCCCCCCCCACATACACACACCCAAACTCTACAAGATCAAAATTACTCTATAGGATAATTTATAGAGTAATTTTGAATTGTATGTTATTTGATAAACTTGCAGCGTAATTTTGATTCACTTGTAAAGTAATTTTGATACACTTGTAGAGTAATTTTGATAATTACCCTACAAGAATAAAATTACTCTACAAGAACATTTTACAAAATTACTCTACAAAAGATCAAAATTACTGTACAGGATCATTTGTAGAGTAATTTTGATAGTTACTGATAATTACGAAAATGTTACCGTGTTTTTTTGTGTTTTTTTGTCTTTACCTTCAGTTCGTACGTTTTGTACGTTAAAGTTATTTGTATTTGATCTTTTGTCTATAGAACAGGGCCAGCAACGCTGTAAATTATTTTCATAATTTAGTGCATCGATTTGGTGGGACTTAAAGGATTCTATTATTATAGAACAAGGCCAGCAACGTTGTAAAATCCAAAGAAACAAAAACAAAATAAATGACAAGAGAAACAATGGTCAGTTTACAAATTTATTGTTTTGAGTTTTCGACACAGAACATTGGATTTTCTTCGAAAACATAAAATGAAGATTTCAAATAAAAAATATAAAATGTTTCTTGTTATGAACCAATTGTGTTAGAAGTGAAGCAATTATTCAAAGAGCATTCCATTAGTAGTACACAGACAGGGACTGGTTATAGTTACTAGTTAGTAGAGTTTAAGAGTGGGTTAAGCATCAATTTACCAGCCATTTATAGTAAGTACTTTAAGTCACGCTACTATATAAGCTACTATATAACACCATCTGTAATCTGTAATGGCTAATGCCTCATAAGGGCATTTTCCGTCACATTAGCATAATAACGCCCATTAAAAAATGTGTGATAGTTAATGCCTCTTAATGTCCTTTCAATAATTAATTTTCAATTTTTTTCTCCTCATATGGCATTACACTAGAAACGCCACTCCCTCTTCATGCCCTTATAACGCCTAGAGAGGGGCTTTGTTAGGGGCGTTATCAAGCTCCTTCACACTTGGGTGTGAATACCTATTACGCATTGCCTAATGAAGTTACAATATGCCCTCTTACATTTAAATAGACTTATCATTTAAACCTCATACATTCTCATTTGTTATTTCATCTATTTGGACCAACCACATTGTAATAAGTGTCCTACTCATAACTTTTATTTCACTTGTACCCTTAAAATACAATGTTTTTATAAAAAAAATTCTAAATATACCGTTGCGATGTGTTTATTTTTATTTACGTTCCGATATAAGTTTCGTTTAAATGGGGTTGTTCTTGATAATGTACAATGTAGAAATCACAGAAGCATAGATGAATAAGTCACAATTTTTTTTTTAGTTTTTTTTTTTTCATTTTTGCTTATGATTTTCTTTGTTAGGAGTTTTTTTTTTTTCCTAATTTAATAGATATTTTTTAAACTATTTTATTTTTATAATAAATAAATAGATATTAACCTATATAATTGTATATAATTAGTTTTTATCTTATTTTTATCGCGAGGTTAATACTAATGTAAAAGTCGTTGAAACCGACCCGTGCAGTATTAACGTTTCGAACATGCCGGAAAGCGAGGATGTAAAAACATGATGAAAACTAATTGTAAAAGTAAAGTTTCACATAATAGTAATGTTTTTCAAGTGCCCTATCTACTAATGTGTCACTCAACATTTTTGTTTTCTCAAAAGTTCACTCAACTATTATTATCAAGGGTGTGAAACTATTACAAAAAATTTAATTTTTTTTTAATTTAGTTGAAATTGATGGTAATCAATATTGTTTGTAACTGGATCGATGACCCCTCTCCTCTATTACTCAATATTTATAACCAAAATACAATCCCAATTTTAGGGAAATATACAAGAGAATAATATAAAATATTAACTACAATCTATTACACCCCCGCAGTAGAAGCGGGAGGGGACTGAATGCTGAGACTGGAGCGAAAGTCATCAAAAAGAATCCGTGGTAAACCTTTGGTGAAAATATCTGCTATCTGATAGCGTGACAGAACAAGAAGTATGTGAACTTGACCACGTTGTACTTGTTCACGAACAAAAATGTATATCCAGCTCGATGTGTTTCGTTCGTTGATGCTGTACCGGATTACCCGACAAATAAATTGCACTCACGTTGTCGCAGTAAACCAGAGTTGCCCGTGACAGGGGACAATGAAGTTCAAGTAGCAAGTTTCGTAGCCAACAGATTTCCGCCACCACATTAGCTACCCCTCGGTATTCTGCCTCGGCACTGGAACACGGTATGGTTGGTTGACGTTTGGAGGACCACGAAATCAAATTGGCCCTGTAGTAAACACAATAACCACTTGTGGATCGGCGAGTATCCGGACAACCTGCCCAATCAGCATCGGTGTAAGCTAACAATCCCGGATTCTGTGAGCTGGTCAAAAGGAGGCCGAACGAGGTAGTGCCTTGAAGGTACCGTATAATACGTTTAAGTGCATTCCAATGAGTTGTCTTGGGAGCATGCATGTGAATACAAACCTGTTGGACGGCATAGGTAATGTCAGGCCGAGTGAAGGTCAAGTATTGTAATGCCCCCGCAAGACTCCTATACAGAGTAGGGTTATCAAAATCATCACCCGTGGTGGCACTAAGTTTAGAGTTAGTATCGACTGGTGTAGAAACAGGATTACAAGATTGCATGCCATCAAGTTCGATAATATCCTGCGTATATGCCTGTTGGGATAAGAACATAGTATCCTTGTTTCGCGAGACCGAGATCCCAAGGAAGAAACTAAGAGGACCGAGGTCTTTCATGGCAAACTCGCTCACAAGTCGAGCCATGAGCTGATGTCGTAGGTGATCAGAAGAGGTTACGAGCAGGAAGTTATCCACATATAATAGTAGAAAAGCAACATCCGAGCCTCGATGAAGTATGAAGAGAGATGCGTCACACTTACTTTGATAGAAATCCAAGGTGAGAACGTAGTCGGTGAATCGTTGGTACCATGCTCGAGGAGCCTGTTTCAGGCCATAGAGGGACCTCTTAAGGCGACACACATGATTAGGAAAGTCTTTATTGCGAAAGCCCATAGGCTGATACATATAAACAGTTTCAGCCAGCGTGCCATGTAGAAAGGCATTAGTGACATCCAACTGATGAACCGACCAAGATCTGTTAAGAGCAATAGATAACACGGTACGTATGGTTGCTGGTTTAACCACCGGACTAAATGTCTCTCCACAATCGATACCCACCTGCTGAGAATGCCCATCACACACTAACCGGGCTTTGTATCTTTCCAAAGTACCATCCGACCTATATTTATGTTTAAACAACCACATACTGCGAATAACATTCATGTTTGTGTCATGTGGTACTAATTCCCACGTCTGGTTTTTAATAAGAGCATGAAATTCGTTAACCATGGCGTCGCGCCATTCCGGTATAGACATAGTGGCAAGGGGGTTTTTGGGAATGGGAATGATGGTAGAGGTGTGAAGGTTAAGAGGGCGTTTCGTTTTCACAATCCCATCCATGGCACGAGTGTGCATAGTGCGAGTGGGAAGAGTCGGTGGTGGTGGTAGATTAGGTGCATGGATATTGTTGTTGGGAGAAGCGACAGGGGTTGAAGGAGTAGACGTGGAGGAGTGTGAGTGTGGTTGCGGCGTAATGTGGGCTGAGGAGGGTGATGAAGGGTGATGTTGGGCTGCGGCTGAAGGTGGGCTGGAATGAGCTGGGTTGGTCAGCGGGCTTTGGGGCTGGGCGGTAGGAGGGGTGTGAGAAGCCGCTGGGGTGTGCAGCGGGGTTTGGGCCTGGCAGGTTGGGCTTACGGGATTAGTGGGATGTGGAGGTTGGGCAATAGGTGTGGTTGGGAGATCAGAGTGGACCAAAGGCCAGAAATGTGGAGAAAAATGAGTGTCAAGGAACTCATATGAGGGTGTGGGTGTAATAGTATTAGCGAATGGGAAGATGGTCTCATCGAATACCACATGTCGTGAGACAATGATGTGCTTGGTGGTCAGATCGAAACATTTGTACTCGCGGTGTGTCGAAGGGTAACCAAGGAAAACACAAGGAGATGACCGTTGGTCAAGCTTGTGGATCGTAGTGGAGGGGATTAGAGGGTAACATAAGCACCCGAACACCCGAAGGTGATCATAAGAGGGTGTACGTTGGTAGAGGAGCTCGGTTGGGGACTTGGTAGTGTGAGGTTTGCTTGGAAGAATGATTAAAAGATATGTGGCGGTGTCGAGGGCATGGTGCCAAAAGGTATTGGGAAGAGAGGCATGGGTTAAAAGAGTGCAAATCATGTTGTTTATGGTTCTAATCTTTCGTTCGGCTTTACCGTTTTGTGAGGAGGTGTGAGGGCAAGACAAAGGAAATAACATTCCATGTTGGTTAAAAAATTGTTGAAAAGCCGAATTAACATATTCTTTTCCGTTGTCGCATTGGAAGGTTTTAATTTTCATGACAAATTGAGTTTCAATAAGGTTGTAGAAGTGACAAAATATAGAGTATACTTGGGATTTTTTTTGCAATCGGATAAGTCCACAAAAAAAAAAAATTGTCAAGTCATCCAAAAATAATATGTAGTATCTATGGCCTTCTGAACTTATAATTGGAGAAGTCCAGAGGTCACTATGTAGTATATCAAATGGCAAATAAGTGGGGGTATAAGAAGTAGTAAAAGGTAAACGCACACTTTTACCAAGCACACACGATTGACAAACATGTTTATTAATTTTTCCAAAGTCAATTGAACAAGAATGTTTAAGAGTATTTAATGAAGGTTGGCCCGGATGTCCGAGGCGTTGATGCCATAAGGTAGATGAAATAGCAGCAAAAGCGGAGGGTGTGGTGATGGTACTTCCAGATCCGAGCAGTAAAGGGTATAGATCACCGCTGCTGTTGCACCTGAGGATAGGGATCCGGGTCTTGTAGTCCTTCACAAGAAAACCAAACGGGTCAAATTCAACTGAAATCGAGTTGTCGGTTGTAAACCGACGGACAGAAATGAGATTTTTTATAAGTTTAGGAGCATATAAAACATCTTTGAGGATAAGGGGTGGAAAGGGTGGGGGTAAGGTTTGAGTGCCATGTCCAAAAACCGGTATGGTCGAACCATCGCCAACAATTATATTTTTGGGCATGCTATTATTAAAAAAAGATTGGAAATTACCTGACGTGTTGGTCATATTGCCGGTTGCACCGGTGTCCATGTATTGGGTCGGGTCTTGTTGGTTGAGAGACATAGTATAGAGTGCTTGTTCAATATCAGTGGGCGTGTATGCCGTGTGATGGGCCTGGGAAGGACGCGGGCGAAGGATTCCATTGCTGCTAGGAGGAGTAGTCGACCTAGAAGTTGTGGGATAGGGACATGGTGGTGGGGTGGGCCATTGTTGAAGTGGAAACTGTTGAGTAGGGGGCCCATGGCGAATTTGCAGCCCACTGTTGGAAATTATTAGGAGGCCACATGGGCCACCCGAATGGGCCGTAGCCTGGGGCTGTGTTGTTGTACGAGCCCGACCCCCTTCCACGTCCGTTGTTCCTACCCCTGCCCCGACCGCGTGAATGGTCATGGCCCCGTCCGCGGTCCGACTCTTGACGATAATCTGAACGTTCCAGCTGGCGCGAAGCATTAGCATTGAGGGTCGTGCCGGATTGTTGAGCCGAATGGAGAGCCTGTTCCGCTTTGCGGCTCTCGACCAAAATCAGCTTTGAGCGGGCCTCGTAGAAGGTGGGTAAGGGATCCTGTTGTTGAAGAATAGTTGCAATACCCTCATATTGGTCATTTAAGCCCGGAATAAGTTGAAGAACCAACTTATCGTTTTCTACCGGTGAGCCGACGTTTGCCAACTGATCCGCGAGAACCTTTAATTGCTGACAGTACGCAGAGATATTGGGAAAACCGTCGAGACGGGTGTTAGAGAACTTGTGTAGGAGATGAATAGCACGGGAACTCTTGTTATCCTGAAAGATATTTTCGAGAGTGATCCAAGCCCCATAAGAGGTTGTGTTGGGTTTAAGGATGGTATGTAAGAGATCGTTTGAGATCGTAGCATAAATCCATTGCAAAACAATGGCGTCTAGACGATCCCATGTGTTGTCAGAGGGAGGTTTGGACTGTTCTTTATCGCTGTCTTTAGAGGAGGAAGTGGCAGCAGGTTGAGGCTTGGGCGATAGGTGATCGATGACAAGATATGCCCTACACTGGATCTTAAATAACTCGGACCAGGATGCATACTGTCCAGTTTCCATCTCCAGGGTGATAGGGATGAGACTTTTTATGTTTGTGACTGTTGAGGTAGGATGGATTTTAGTGGAATCCATTAAAGATGTGTTGGAAAAAAAAGGAAGAAAATAAGAAGAAAAATAAATGGCGGCAACAGAGTGGGGAAGGAGAAGGTCGTAATGGATGAGAAGGAGGAGAGAGAACCCTAGTCTCTTGATACCATGATGGTAAACAATATTGTTTGTAACTGGATCGATGACCCCTCTCCTCTATTACTCAATATTTATAACCAAAATACAATCCCTATTTTAGGGAAATATACAAGAGAATAATATAAAATATTAACTACAATCTATTAGAAATAAATAAAATATATATGAATGTTAGTTACTATTTAACAAAAAAAAAAAAGATTTCCAATTTGAGGGGAGTGATGTACATTCAAATAGGAATGGTAATGGGCCGGGTATTGGTAATCCTAAGCTCGTACCCGATTATAATTCTTTGTCCCATACCCGGCCCATTACCCGTCGGGTATTTCTCGGATAATTACATTGGGTATCGGGCATACCCGCAAGTATCGGGTATACCCGTTAATTTGTTAAAAATACCCGTTGGGACTCCTATGTGGCAATTCTTACTCTAATGTTTATATAATTTTCTACTTTAATAACCACAACAAACGAAAATATGACTAATAACATACATACATATCATATTCAAATGCACATTTGAAACATATATTTACATGAATAACTAAGGTACGGCTAATGCCAGTTTATGTGTTGTACCTTTAATCGAACACTAGACATGAAAAATAGTAGCATTAATAAGTTCAAATCTTTTCATGAAAATATAATTGTAGAGATACTTGTTAGTGATGAGGGGTGTAGTACTAGAGAAGTAGAGGTAATAAGTGTATGCACTAAGCTTATATAAATGGAAAGCTAAAATAAAATATTTTTTGGGTATTATTCGGGTAAACAGGCCGAGTATCGGGCGGTTATCACTCAATCCCATACCCGTACCCATACCCTTTTTTTGTAATCCCATACCCGTACCCATACCCTTTTTTTTAATCCCATACCCGGCCCATATCCATCGGGCTTCGGGTATACCCGACCCGTATGTTTCGGGTTTTGGGTATACCCATCGGGCTTGGGCTTTTTTGCCATCCCTACATTCAAACCTCTTTACCCCCTAAACTTCCAATGTGAGGAATGTGATGTACATTTAATTAATATTTTCTTGATAAACTCAAACAGATCTCTTATTTTTTTTATAGTCTAATTTAGGGCCGTTCAAATTGTTCGCCGCTCGTCGCTCGCTCGACGCTCGTTCGGAAATTGCTCGGAAAATGCTCGTTCGATTTGAAGCTCGGTTGTAAACGAGCCGCTCTGCTCGGTTCGGCTCGAATTATTATTTTTAATTAGTGTATATACATATACACTTACATATATAATAAACATGTATATACACACACATATATATACACAAATATAAATTATACATATATATACACACACCTAAATATATACACACATTACACATACGTATATACTTAAATATAAATTAAATTTAGAGTTTTATATGTACCACTCTATTAGATTTTGGTCCATTATATACAAATTTACAACTATATCTATACGTACTAGCCCAACCAGGCCGATAAAAAAATTAATATCAAATCTAAAAGTTAAACCATAAACCGATAAATGATAGCCTGCTCATCGCCTCAATGTTTCATGTCTTTACCCTAAGTCAATCGTCTCCTATTCTCACCGTAATTGTTCGTGCAATATAATCATAAATCATCGCCTCGTCGGCCACAACATTGTTATTCATAAGAAAAATATTATGCCATGAAATGTGTGTTTTTAAATACATAGAAACTTGCTACCCAACATTGTCACTATCACTCTCAGCAAATTTAAATTGGGCGACACGGTTGTCCAAATCGCTCGAACTTCGCTCGACGTTCGCTCGGAATTTATACCGCTCGAAAAATGCTCGCTTGATTTGAGGCTCGGTTCTAAATGAGCCGCTCCGCTCGGTTCGATTTGAAAACGAGCCAAGCACGAGCAAAGGTCCGCTCGGTTCGGCTCGGCTCGTGAACAGCCCTAGTCTAATTCCTTTTTTTCTGTATATATGTTATCCATGCTGTTTGTAGGTTTTTGAGAAGTTTAGCAAGCCTATGCTTGGTAGGAAAGAATTGTTCAAAAATACTCTTAGAAAAGCAGCACATGCATGGAAGCTCGTCAATGATCTTCATCTAACTGGTAAGGTTTACATTAAGCCTACAAGATTAGTAAATTCCAAATAAATCTATTCGCTTTTTGCATTTAACATTGCACTTTTTGCTGAATCTCAGAAGAAGAAGCAAAATGGTTGCGACATTATATTGATGAACCTAATTATACTGATCTTCACTGGGTAACTTCTTGTCATTTCCTTGTCCTATTTTTCGCTATATAAGGCTATACCTTTATTGTTAATGTTTGATTCCTTAGGAAATGTTCGTCCCTGCGTTAGAAGGACAATGCACTGAGGAACAAAAAAAGAAATGGTTGCCTTTGGCCAAAACAATGCAAATTATTGGCACTTATGCGCAAACAGAACTTGGTCACGGCTCCAATGTTCAAGGTCTCGAAACAACAGCAACATTTGATCGCCAAACGTATGAATTTGTGATTCACAGTCCTACTTTAACTTCAAGCAAAGTCAGTAAGATGGTTATCATTATGTTACTTGATCTTTATTTCATATATTTACTTTCCTTTACCCATTATGCTTCTTGATGTCTATAGTGGTGGCCTGGTGGATTGGCTAAAGTAGCAACTCATGCTATTGTTTATGCTCGCCTCATAATTGATGGTCACTTCCATGGTGTTCATGGTTAGTCCAGAAATACCAATTTTGTGGCTGGAAAAATAAAAGCCATACGCTAGTATTACCATTAAAAATCACGAAATTAGCCTTGTTGACTTATAAAATTACACAAAATAAAAAGTTTGATTGATATAAATACGAAAAACTAATACAAACAAATGGTACAATGACAAGTGGTGTCCTTATCTGTTGACAATACATCTCTTGCGTTGACAAAAGATCTTGTGCGCCAGGCAGTGGAAGAGCATGATTCTCCTGTGCTGCCTAGCAACACAAGAGCATGGACTTGCAAAACTTCACGTGGCCATTTTGGTATGTTTTATGGTTGACATGGCTAATTTCGTGATTTTCGCTTATTATTTCCTTGAAGGCTTTATTGTACAAATTCGTGATTTTCTCTTATTATTTCCTTGAAGGCTTTATTGTCCAAATAAGGAGCTTGGAGGATCACTCACCTCTTCCTGGCATTACTGTTGGTGATATCGGGATGAAGTTTGGGCATGGGACATATAACACTATGGACAATGGTGTTGTAAAATTTGATCGTGTGCGTATACCAAGAGACCAAATGTTGACGAGGTGTGGTCAGATATATACATATATATAAGTTTTTCCTGTTATTATCCAGTGATTTATTTGTCATTCCAAATTTATTATGCATTAAATTAAATTACGTACACAGGGTGTCACAGGTTACAAAGGAAGGAAAGTACGTGAAATCTAATGTTCCTCGACAACTTGGTTATGCGACTATGGTGTCTGTTAGGAAAACAATAGTGGCTGATGCCTCTAAAGCATTATCTCGTGCAGTATGTATTGCTACAAGATATAGTGCTGTTCGTAGACAGTTTGGTTCGCGTAATGGTGGACCTGAGACCCAGGTTTAGTTTAAAAAAGATTTAGTTGTTATGTTGGTTGTTGTATAGCATCTCAGCCTTTTAAATGATTAAAGATTTTATTTTTGCTTTTCTTTCAGGTGATTGATTATAAAACTCAGCAAAACAGACTTTTCCCCTTGTTAGCTTCTGCTTTTGCCTTTAGATTTGCTAGCGATTGGTTGAAGTCGTTGTACATAGATGTGAAGCAGAGATTACAAGTTAATGATTTCTCTACTTTGCCTGAGGCGCATGCGTGTACTGCAGGGTTAAAATCCTTGACAACGGCCGCAACAGCTGTGAGTGTTTCCGGTGCTCTATATACATACACAAAAGTATAGTGTTTAACATGCTCGCTCTTTTTAGGAAGGAATTGAAGAATGTAGAAAACTATGTGGTGGTCATGGTTACCTCATCAGTAGTGGGCTACCTGAACTATTTGCATTTTATGTTCCCGCCTGTACATACGAAGGCGAAAATGTTGTCATGCTGCTTCAGGTGGTATTTAGACGTAAATCATCTGATTTGCATGCCGTTAAGTGACTTTTTCTGTTGTTTTGCTTCTTCAAAATTCCTTAGGTTGCACGGTTTTTGGTGAAGACAGTCTCTGACCTGGGAAACAAACAGCCAGTTGGGACAGCAGCTTATCTGGGTCGAGTGGCGCCTCTGACGCAGAAGAATTGTGTTGTTCAAACTGGTAGATTATCTTCTACAATGGCCTCTTAAACTTGTTTGTTTTGACTTATATTGAACTAGATACATACTTTATACTTACAGTTATTGGATATGACCAATGATCATTACTACAATAAAGTTGTCATCTTTAATGGCATGCAGCTGAGGACTGGTTAAACCCAGGTGCAATAGTGGAAGCATTTGAGGCAAGGGCTGCTAGAATGGCTGCTGGCTGTTGTCAACGGTTAGCCGAGTATAAAAGTCCAGAAGAAGGTACTTTCATCTTCAATCTTTATGACTCTAGAATAATGAACCCACGTAAGGTATTATTAACTATACAATGAGAAACATAACTAAATCATATCTTTATTTATACAATAAACTCAAATTCATGTGAACTTGCTACAGGTTTTGCAGAACTATCAGTTGATCTTGTCGAGGCATCACTTGCTCACTGCCAAGTAATTGTGGTGTCCACGTAAGCTCAGCTTCTATATTGATTGTATTCGACAACATTTGATTAATGTTAAAAGTTCTGCAGATTTATACGGAGATTGCAACAAGACATCCCCGGAAAGGGAGTGAAACGAGCTTTAGAGGTGTTGTGCTATGTCTATGCATTGTTTCTTCTTCACAAGCATCAAGGTGATTTCTTGGCCACAGGCTATCTTACACCTAAACAGGCCTCACTCGCTAACGATCAACTTAGAACATTGTACTCTAAGGTTAGTAATCAATAAACATATCAAATAATTTGAGTATGGTTGATTGTGGCAACACTGAACACTTGACTCTGAACTGAAAACTTCAATATCCGTTAGGTCCGTCCAAATGCAATAGCGTTGGTTGATTCATTTAACCACACGGATCACTACCTGAGTTCAGTTCTCGGGTGTTACGATGGAAATGTGTATCCAAAACTCTATGAGGCTGCAATGAAAGATCCTCTTAATGATTCAGATATACCTGATGGCATCCGTCAATATGTACAACCCATTCTGAAGCAGAAACTACACTCCGCTAAACTATAAAACCCTCATTATGGTGATCATTCAACTGGTTTTAAGTTTTAGTTATGGTTTTATGTTGGAAAATTTTAGCGTCTATATATTATGCAATCTCCTATATTTGGGCAGTATGTCATGCGATGCTAATAACTTGCTGTATGAAACAATAAGGTGTTTGATTATTTACACTGCTATTAAATATTATAAAATATCCGTTACGGTATAAAGATCATTTAAATGTCACAACATTGTTTTAGGAAAATATCAACTCGGGATTGCATCTTTTTCCATTAGTCTTTGTTAATGTTATTTGTTTGGTGTTGATATCTCTTTTAATCAGTACTAAAGAATCATAATAATATTGAAACCATAGTTACATATTCTATTCAACCTTTGGTAAGTATAGGATTTACTCAGATCGAAAAGACCAAAAGTTCACATTATTCATATAAAAACTACACTACCACAGGCCAAGCCTTGAGCAGTTGAGCCTCCCACCTTGGCCACCTACCTAGCACGGCCAGCATAGTTGATACGCTTCCACGGAAAGGCCTTGAGCCCACTCTAGCTGGTTGTAGCCGACTTCCATTCTGGATTTGATGAAACCTGACTCGGTCAACCTTAGACTGATGTTTGTTTACGGGAGGCTTTAGTCATGGTCCTGTTTCGAATGGTTAGAAGACTTAGCTAAACCAACAAACCAAACCAATTAACCAAAACATGATTTTCTTACAAACTTTGTTGCTTTAAAACAAATGGATCTATCGGTGAACTCAACTTTAGCAGCAGGGTTCTATTCTATAGGCAGAAAGAACTATTTGTCAGCAGAGTTTTTTTGAAAGCACTAGGAAATCGTTCAGCTGGAAAGATGCTGACTGCAAAGAAAGAAATGCTTCTTGAAGAAAAATTACAATACACTGGAATGAAATATACTCTACTGAACTAAAAACAATAAACTGAAATAGATAGTATGTGAAAGTGATGCCACTACTGTTTCCATGATCCAAACCATGTCAACAACCAATATGCTGAAACCAGGTAGGTAGTATGTTGGCTAAATGCACCAACATTTTAAAACTTTTCAAATTCCACCCTTTTAAAAATCTATTCCTCACACTTTTTACACTAAATATTAACAATCAATACTCTCTTTTCTTCTAAATAAATACACCCAAAATCTGCAACTAGCTTGGGTCGGGTCATCTTGCTTCGTGCCGTATAGCCCCCTCGTCAAGAATTAATCAGGCGACCTTCTTTCACAAATCTCCGTATATCACATAAAAGCAATCGTAAATATCCATTAGATAACAATAATACAATTTATATTACAAAAAATGCCCGTACCATCTTTCATAAATGCATGTATAAATAATCGTGTCCTTGTATCACAAAAGAATTAATAAATTGATTTATCACAAAAAAAAAAAAGGAATGCACACAGAAATGGAATGAATGGAAGATGACAATATACAGAAGTTAATTGGTGTGAGATTGGCATGGTGCAAGTGTGCAACACAATAAAAGTTTTAGTAAAGGAAGTCGAAGACCTGAATGTGTCTAAGTGAAAAGTAATTCTATGTGTGGTCAAGACTTGTGCAAGACAATATTGATTTTAGTAAAACATTAACAAGATCATCTACAGTTAGTGTTAACTTTTATAGAGATCTATGTTCAATTAAAAAAAATTCCAAAGAAATTAACTTAATACTTAAGATCACTCTATTTAAATAGGGAACAGTCTATCTTTTATCTTCTTTTGTAGTATTTCAATCAAAAGGATGCTTAATGGTTAATATTTGATTCGAGCATTCTATTTTTTTTTTCTTATAACTGCTTAATCTAAAAAAAATGAAAACGAATCATGTTAAGGAAAAAAGATGAATACATATCAAGAAGTCGGCTCGATTATAAACTGAGCTGACTCGGCTCGGCTCGGATTTGAAACCGAGCTGAAAATCTAAGCTCGGGCTCGGCTTGGTTTTAACACGAGCTGGCTCGGCTCGGCTTGGTTTGACTCGATTTTAAAAATAAAAATTAATACATAGCTCTCAAATTCAGTATTCTAAAATATTATTCAGAATTTCAAAACAACATATTCAAAATAAGTTCAACCTAACACATTATAAGCCAAAATGAAGTTCAACAACGCAAAATAAGTTTTATAATTTCAAGTAAATACAATATTTGTTCATTAGCACGGCAATCAACCTTTAAATATTTCATAGATATCAAACTACAAGCCTAAATAAATGTAAATAACAATCACTTTTTTGTAATATATTATATGTATATAAAAATAAAATATATTATAAGTAAAATAATTCGAGCTAAGTTGAGCCGAACTACCAATCGAGCCAAACCGATCTAATTTGGCTCATCCCGAGCCGAGCCGAGCCGAGCTAGGCTCACTTTCTAACCGAGCCATATCGAGCGAACTTTTTCCGAGCTAAATCCGAGCGAGCTTCAAGCGAGCTCCGAGTCACGAGCTTTTTGGACAGCCTTGTCAAGAAGGCTCAACCAATTATAACTTTGATGAAAATCATAGTTGCACTAAATTGTTTCTTCAAGGTCTCTCTCAGTCTCCTTCTTTCAATCACAGTCTCCTTCTTTCAATCAAGATTTTTTTAATGACATGTATAACACATCTATCTCAATATTCAAATTATGGGGAGTAGATAAACCCTTAGAAAAAAATAAGGATGCTTCCTAATGCAATTTGAAAAAGAAAATAGAAATACAAGAATTGATTGTATTTATTTACAATCTTTAAGAGAGAAGTGTAACCAGTAAAAACTTAAAAAAAAGGAGGATGCATTTAGCAACACCCAGTATTAAAATATTTTCAGTTCTGATTAGATCGGGTCATATAATGGATAAACTTTACATGAGATTGTTTTGTTATATATATACTTTTAGAAACACATACTGATAAATAAAATAAGTAATAACCTAACAAATGAGTGTTACTTGCATACATTTTTAATTCCCCCTTGAAAAAAAAAACTAAAATTAAACCCTAACGTAAACCCCCCAAAACCTAAACCCCCCACCCACACCCTCCCTCCAAAAAACCTAACCCCCCCCCCCCCACACACACACACACCCAAAAACCTAATCCTAATTCTAAACCCTCAAAAAACCTAACCCTAAACGCTAAACTAAACTCAAAAGCTAACTCTAAGCATATAATGCACATGTGCAGCATATACATATAATGCAAATGTGCAGTACACATATAATGCGCATGTGCAGTACAACTTTTTTTTTTTTGAAAAAAAAAAGTTTTTTATACATAAAAAGTAGCGATATTTTGTAAAAAAAGGTATGTTTTTTAGGATTTTTAGTTAGTTTTTTAGTTCTGTCATTTATATGTAGTTTTCTCATGATCCTGTCTATCATAATATCTTTTCTTTGGGGTCTGGTAGTGCATGAGGATATTATATATTGGTGGCTAAAAATTGGTATGAGGGACTTCTGCAGGTGACATGGTTTAAAGACCTCCTATACAAATATATACACAAGGTGATTTCATGCAGCATTGGGAGCCTATGGCCAGGGCTATGAGTGGTGCACCAACAACAATTTGTTTTCCATGTAATGTATGCTTTGCCCAGCCATGTTGATGTGCATGATCAATAAAAACTAACCTAACGTAGACACTCTAATTTTAAATTTATAAACTAAAACTCTCTAAATGCTAGACCACTGACAGGCAAGTGTACTTATCGTACGTAGTAAAGCCTAATGAAGTCCGAGTATACAATCCACGAGACACTAGCGATGCTAACTAGATTTTGACTCAACTAATTAGTTAACTATTTTAATTATTTTGAGCGTTTTTTACTTAATTAATTAACTAAGATTTACTAAATAACCTAACGATTGGGAATACGAGGTTTAATCAATCAGAAGGAGAAACTGCCTAGGCAATGAATCCCTTAGAACATGTGATGACTTATGACTTTGACAATCGACTAAAGATCCGATATCTATTCCGACCAACCTCCCGTTAAGGATGATTAAGTCCAATAGTAACTAGTCAGCTTAGAGCAGGACCCCCACTCTCTAGTTCTAAGAAACCGAAATACGAAGAATAATCGGAACACGTAATGAAGTGCCAAGATGGATCGATGATGTATTGCAAAATACATCTATTTCACATGTACAGTTTTTATTACTTTAGTATCGTTTTTAGTTAGAATGTGTATCCTGCTGATCGATTCATGTTTCCCAGGTCTGGGGAGTGAAGAATAGCTGAAAAAGGCGGAAAATGGTACGCATTGGTCAAAAACCAAGTACCGGATCGAGTTCAGGAGCACGAGAGCTGAAACGGCATGAAAATCAAGGAAAACTACTTGACCGTGTCACGCGACTAGGACTACGGTCCTCCCTTCGCGATGTGAGGAGAAGCTATTGACCATCGTTGACTTTCCACACGCCTCGTCGTGCGGCCTGATATCACATACTCCTCGCGTCACGTGGGGAGCCTTTTCTCGCAGAATGTTTCGATCTGTTGTTGGGTTTGAGCTGATTATTCATATAAAAACATCATTATGCATAAAGAACTCTAACCCTACAAATTTGAGTGACTGAGACGAATTTTGGAGTTCAAGAAGCAAGAGTTGAAGATTTCTAAGCTTTTGGTTAAAGATTCGAAGGTCGGAGATCGGAGATCGAGTGGCTCGTGTTTAAGCATTCGGGTTTTATCGTTCTTCTACTCTTTTTGATTCAAACCATTTTTTTATTCTATTCTTTGATCTTTGTTCGTTTATTCATGATATATCTTGGCTAAACACATTAAACTATCTTGGCTCGGATGATTTCATAACAAAGTTTGGATTTTTATTGGTTTTGACTATTGTTTATGGATTTTTGTTAAAGTAAAGAACTTGGTGATATTGATTTGATGTGTATGAGTACTTTTATTGCTTGATTTCACGTTTAATATCTTCACACATATCTTGTTGAATGTCTTTCATATAATAGGTTCGTGTTAGATTATATTCATTCATGTTTATGTTCCTTATGGTTAATTGGCCAATACACCATAGGAAGTAGATTCGTGAATCAAGTAGGTCTAGGTGTTTAACTAATCTTAAAATCCATGAGGTGAGAGATTATCGGTTTGTCTAGGTTGTTAGATCGCTAAAGTTAGGATCTTTATGAAAAGACCACGTTAGTTTACCCTGCAATCCTTGCTAATCGAGTCAAACCAAATTACTGTAGTTACCTTAGACTTTTAGACCGTGAGGTAATTGTCATATTAAGGTACTTTAGTAACATAATTGGAAAGCCGTGAGGAAGTCCATAAAAAACTGGTAGTTCAACAGCTTGCTAGATCTCCATAGGTGTCTTCTCGAGAAGGGTCAAGGGTTCTGTTCGGTTACCTAGTAAGTTTAGTATTCCAAGATCTCGGTTCCATAACATAGTCAAGCCAATAGAAAGCTAATCTGAGTTGTGTAGGATTCCATTCTAGGTAGTTATTTTGTCATCATATGAATACAAACCAAAGTCTAAATTCGCTTCTTAATTTGTTCGTCTAGTTAGTATTTAATTTAATTGCAATTTTAGGATTATAGAAAACCCCTCTCTAAATATAAAAAAAGTTAGTCATGTCAGTCAATAGGTCTAGTGAATCTGGTTTAAGTAACAAAAGAGTCAAGTGGGTTCGATTTCCGGACTTACTTAGCTTTACTAGAGTCGATCGGTTCACTTGCCGGTTAGTAGTTTAGTCGAGTTTTAGAGAGTCCATACTATAACTTAGTGTCTAGATTAGATTAGTTTAGTTGTTAATTAATAAACTACTTTTAGCACATCAAGTTTTTGGTGCCGTTGTCGGGGACTCTTGGCGATTGAGTTCATTAGCTTAGATTAGACTTGTTTGATTCAAACGTGTTATTTGTGTTTGTTTTGAGTTGTAGGAGTCTAAATAGTCATGTCTTTTTATTTTCTTATTTTGGAGTCTAATTAGTAGAGTCTTCTTATTTGCTTTGTGTTTGTTTTCTCGTTTTATCCAAAAACATTTGTTTTATGAGTTACCATATTATCAAAACATGTTATGGGAAATCCATCCCATAATGAGCTACTAAACTGTGTAGTACCAAAACTTTGGCGTAGTTGTTGTTTGCCCTCTTAGGTCAATGTCTACCGTCATTGACCCGATGTCCAGATAATAGTTCACTCCCGACTCCCCGCACGGTGTGAGGTTTGTCAAACCTAATAGCGCTATCAACTAATATCTCGTTTGCTCCCCGCAATTAATCGGTATAAGTGTAAGGGACTTTCCTTGGTAGAGTTTCATTTAGTATGGTAGCTCCCAAACCATTAGGAGTGCATGCTTTGTGAGTTTTATTAAGTTGTCACACCGTTATCTTGGTGTGTGAAGTTCCCAAACCATTGGGAATACATGCGTTTAGTATTAGTGTGAACTCACCTTTGCTTTGCTCGGTAGATAAAGCCTTTGTCCTAAGTTAGTCAACCACACCCTATTGTGGTCACCACTTATTTCGGACAATATTAAAGTAATCACGTATTAATTACAGATATCTAACACGTATTTACCAAGTAGTGTACAAGCATCCACTGTTGTACATTATACTAACATGTATTTACATTCACTAACATCATCACAGATTAATCATAGATCAGTATTATATGTGTGCAGCTTATACAAGTAAAACATGGGCTTTTACTAGTGTGCGGCCCACTGGAGTGTATGGCCCAAGTTGAAGTGTGCGGTCCACACGAGAGTGTGCGACCTCTGACAAGTGTGCGGTCATACAAGAGAGAGTTGTACATCATGCATTTGTGCCTTGTACATGAGAGGTGTGCGACCCCACTGACTGTGCGACCCAACTAGGATCTCTTGTACCTTGTGTATTAGAAGATTGTACAACATTGTGCGGTCTTTAGAGTGTGCGACCTTCAATTAAATCCACATAAATAATAATAATAAAATGCGAACGCTTTAAAAACACAGATTTATGCATAGTATTCTTATAATCCTATCATCATATTTTATCACATATTTCTACAACTCCGAGCAAATAAATTAGACCAATGTGCAACTCCTAAACAGTTAAATCACTCAGATCAAGTGTATGGCAATTTATAGGAAGTCTATCACCATAAGCATCGTCTATTAATAAATAAACATATACCACTTTTGTGAACACTAATAATTCAATCGCAGTTATGGTCAATAATCAACATGCTAGAGCCTACCCTTTTATTTTGCAGTTTAAAGTTATAACAAATTCGAATAATCAGACTTCATTTAACATTACACTACCTCATATGTAAACAGCTTATATGAAATAATAACATCATTATTCCAAACATTAGTATGTTCTTGACAATTTTTAACTGTTACATTCATCTAGACAAATAGTTAACATGAATCAAGAACCATCATAGACACAAGGAGTAGCCACATACTTAACAATAATTACCAATTCAGTAAACACAAGTGTAGGTCCTAACTAGCAGTTTATCACCAAATTGCATCAAAATAGACTCCTTAGAAGCTGATTACATGTTTCACTACAATAACAATATCTTTATTCTTTTAAATCATATATACAACATCCTTAATTCAAAGATCAACAACACATTTACACTTTCTTTTCACAAACAAACACGTTCACAAGAATTTAAAGCTAACAACTATACATATAACCAAACACCTTAAACAAAATGTGAGAAAACAAAGGTACACACCTACTGATCGAGAGACTGTGAACCTATAATGCCCTGCTTCTTCGTACTTTCCATAATTAGAAGGTCTTGCTTGTATTTCTATTTTTGGAAGTCTTGTGTTCTTGTAATCGCCCTTTCGTTGTAATCGTGTAAAATCCAAGACTTGAATCATAAATAAAATTCGTATTTCTTTAAATTTGTGTTATACATACTTCATACATGTTCATACGTTTAATTTCGTGAAACATTTGATACATATTCGTAATTCTTGGAAACTATGTGTTAATCTTGCAAATACGTGAAACTTACGCATAATACGTCTTTTGAATGCATACAATACCAAAATACAACGTTCATACGCTTAATCACACTTCATTATACTTGTTTTATGTTCATGATACATGTTTGAACCTTATAATATGCCCTATTATCATAAATAACCCTTAGAAAACCTAAAAAGCCTAAATAAGGAATATAAGGGGCCAAAATGTCATTATTTGAAACTTGTTCACGCACCAGACCAGGCCTGGCGGCCCGCGACCTGGCCTAGGTCCTATCTTCGCGGCCCGCGAGCCCGTGGATCCGAGACAGCTCCTTCCCAACTCGTTTATTGGTCACTTTGGTTGGTTTTGTTGCAACTTAAGTGTGTTTCTTGCATTAATTAGGCCACCAACCCAACCCTAATCCATCCCCTATATAAACCAAGCCTCCTCCAAGAATTTTACACTTTCTCAACACTCTCCATTCACTCTCAAACTCTCAAATTCGCAGTTGAATTCAGTGAACAAGACAGATTCATACCTTCTTATAAAAGTGAGCATAACTCACTCATTTCTTAACCATTTGCTTTGATTCTTTTTCCTACTTGCTTGGATTGACCTTAGGAACATTTCCACAGGCTTTTTATGGAAAACCAAGGTCTAGAATTTCACCAAAAAGACTCCAAAGTTGACTGATTTTTTCTAATTTTGATTCAATCTTTGTTAAACTTGATTAAACTTGAGTTATCTCATATCAAACCTATGTCCTTATGCTTATAACCACATCTATGGTTAGTTAGGCTTAAAAACAAGGTTGAGACATGTAAAATCAGAGGTGTAAAACTCACAATCTTTCTGTTTTGTTTAAGGGTTTAACCCACAAGTGATGTTCAAGCCTAAAGATTGATGATTGTGTGATTTAGGATTAGCTTGGGCTATCCAACTTGAAACACACATTGCTTGATGTTTTCTCATAAATTAGTTGTTCTTATTCCATTATTACTTGTAAGTTCATGACCCTCCTTGAATGTTCATAACATCAAGTGTAGTGGTGAACACCTAGAGGTACCTAAATGGAAGACTTGTTCTTCCTACCTCCTACATGACTTCTATGACAAAAAAAAGAGGTTCCTAAATGGAGGATTCATCCTCCTACCTCATCCTTGAACTATTGGACTTATTGATATATTACATAACTTATATAATACTTATATATACTATCTAAATATTCGAACCTTTGATGATGAATTTGTGTTCTTTCGTCAAAGTACTAGATTACATCATCTAAGACCTAATAACTTATTATGATTCTAATGGGTATTCTACCCATGAAAACATTCTAACCCTTTGTGTTTAATAGTGTCAAACAAGTATTATGTGTTAAAGATGATTTACTTTCTTATGTTTATGTTCATACGTTTTTTATATTCCGAATCTTTACTCCACCGTTATGCTCCAATACTCATACGCCTTGTTTCTTCGTGTAGAAGGACTTGGTGTTCCAACCTCCTACAACAACAACTCTCTTACGGATTTATCAAGTGGAAGCTTGCAAAACCGTGAGTACACTTGACCCATTTACCTTTAAAAACACTTTGGGTTGTAACATGTTATTATACAAACTTCACATTTACACACTTAAAAACATACTTTATGATCTCAATCCGTTATACATGCTACTTGTTTACTTAGGTTCATGCTAGATTATACATGCTTTATGTCATTAACTTTGCTAAGCCCTCAACTTAACATATATAGCGCTATAGGAGTAGCACGCCACCCGTCGGGGTCTTGTTAAGTCTTTATTCCAAAACGGTCTTGTTACTTTTGTGGCGAGGGATGCTAAATACTAGTGGACACTTGGGTTTGACATATTGTGATGCATGCTAGTTACCTTGTTTACAAATTGCCATGTGGATTCGAGAAAATGCTTTTATACTTATGCTATATTTATTTAAACCTTGTGTACTCGCCTTTGGTTTTGCGTTGAACTTTATTTTAACCATGTTACAGGTTGTGGATGATGATTCTATGGAACGAAGTAGCGATGATGCCCAGATACACATTTAGACGTCTTAGGTTTAAAATGTTGTATCAATTTTGTTTTGTTATGTTATGAACATATCGTTATTTGAAATTTCTATGTAATGTTGACAATTTGATTTTATGAAATGAAAATGGGTTGAAGTAAATATTGTCACCAATAGTGTTATGAAGTCTCTTGCAATCTATTTCGTCCCACTCCGATAATTCCGCCCCTGGTTGGGGTGTCACAGATTGGTATCAGAGCCATAACTATAGGGAATTATGTAGAATTGCCATATTCGACCTAGTCTATTGTAGGTACCTTATTTTTTTACCATTCTTGATTCATGTTTAAAATGTTATTCTTTCTACTTTGCTACTTTCTATTCTTTTTGGTCTTAATGCTTACATAATATCTTTCCTAAGACATTCTACACAATACACTTGAAGACTTGAAGATACTCTTTATACAAAAGAGACGAGTTTACCAAATTAGGCGTGAAACCCACAATTTGGTGAATGACTCTCATTGCGCTTATTCTTTATTTTGCATGAAATTACACCATTAAGTTAGGAGTGAAATCCACATCTTAATGGTAAATTTCCAATTCAAACTCTAGTGGACCCTCGTCAAAGTGTCGAAATTAAATTTTGACCCGATGAGTACCAACCACATTAGGGTACGAAATCGTCAAGTTAGGGGTGAAACCCGCATCTTGTCGATTAAGTCCTATTCCTCGATTTACAATTTCGCCAAAGTTTCGATTGTTTCAATCGATTAGAGACGTGTAGTAACTGGAAGGGTAAGATACCGTTAATCGCTTCTCAACGAGTATATCTTACCTATAGGCCAAAGTACGTTTCTCTAATTTGAAAGGACTTTCTATTCACTTTGGAATAGTCGACGTTTCTCTACCCGAGACAATCCTATGTTTTATGAGCCTCTCTTTTATGTGATTCAATTTATATGTGATTTTATACTTGTTACCTCGTTCATTTCAAAACCGTTACACAATTCGCACGTCTCGCGCAATCAAAAACAATAATAATTCTCGTGAACAAACTAAATTCATTCTCTTTTTACGCATTCATACGTGTTTATACTTGTTGAATACTTGTTAATTTCATGCTAAATATGTGAACCATACGTGATACATCATGCTTACATGCAAAACTTATTTTGAATTTATGATCAAGTCTCATCTGTTCCTTCTCTTTTGATTCTTAGATGTCGTCCAACGCCGTGCCGAAGAAATTGACAAAGAAGAGCAAGAAGGAATCCACCTCCGACTCCAAATTGAAGAAAGATTTAACCTCCAACGTTAACTCTGAATCCATGTCGAAAAAGGATTGTATGAAATTTGTTGGTGCATATTCGGTGACAACAGCTTAATAGTTTGATTATTTAGTCTTTGGATATTTTGTAATGGGCTTAGCTTATTGGTTAGTGAGTTATTTGTTGTAATGGGCTTGGAAAATGGCCTAACCCAGTAGGAAGCCCAGTTCACAAACATGTGGTATATAAACATGTTTTGTGATTAGGGGTTTGAAAGTTTGAGAATTCTAGAGAGAGAAAGTGTAGAGAGAGAGAAGAATTTTCGAATTAGGGCTTGAGCAAGATCATAGAGAGAGGCTGTGAGGTTGTGCGTGTCTTGAATTGATTGTAAAACTGTTCGTTTGGATAATCAATAGAAGACCAATTAATTGTGAATTCTGTTTCTACTCGTTTCTGTGCAAATATGATCTAGAGGATTCCGTACTCTAGGTTAGATAGACGATTCTGTAACGATCCGTACGAACCAAGGGGACCTACAATTGGTATCAGAGCGTTAGGCTCTTGAAGAAGCTCGGTTCAGAATTGTGATCTGCAGAATTCTGGTGGAAGTGTTTAAAATTTTCAAAAATTTTAAACCTAAAAATTAGGGTTTCGATATTTCTTGAGTTTTGATATATTTCTGCGAATTTGTGGCTGTTTTGATCTTACTGTGTTTTTAGTTTTGCTGATTTGCAGGTTTTCGGGACAGTTTTGTTTGATTTCTTGAAGAATTTTGGCTGGAAAGGCTTGAAGATTCGAAGATTGTTCTTCGTGTTCTTCGTATTTTCTTTGAAAAATCTGAATGATTTGGTTGTTTTAATTTTGCAGGTTTCTGTTAGAAAGAGATCTTTTAAAATTCTGAGAAGATTTGTTTCTGGAGGATTTGCTGATTTCGGATAAATACACTAATTAACCAGCGAAATTTACTGGCCGGCGAAATTAAAATCTAAAGGCGACTTTGGTAACCGTGTAATTGTCCTCAGCGACATTATTACGGTGATCGGCGAAATTACTAGTCGTCATAATACTGAACTGTTAGCCAGCATAATTAATCAGCGAAATTAACCGGTAAACTTAATAACCAGCGAAATTAACTGGAGTATTTGACTAGGCAGCATAATTAACCAGCGAATTTAATCAGCCAGCATAATTAGCTTGACTCAGCAAAATTAACTTAGACCAGCATATTTACTCACCAGCATAATTAATGTGGCTAACCAGCATATTTGTTGGAGGAATTAAAAAGGTGGCGTATTTATTTTGGTGGAGTATTTGGGTGCGTATAGAGTATTTAACGTTTTCAAAAATAGAAAACGATACGTAGCTCATCTCAGCAAACCATTTGCGTCGTTGGACTCCACATAGCTCATCCCGAATTTGGTGTTTTACACTATATATCCTTGGATTCGTTTTTTCGAGACGATTCTAACGGTATAATTTGGTAATCACAGTTTTCGGACACATTTTGTACGGTTTTGTAAGTCCCAAACATCCCAAGATATCACTCAAAGGTTTAATCAACCGCGGAATATAAGATCAAACCACAAGAACAAAAAGAAAATATATTATTACCAAAACATTGTGCCACTGCTTCGATCGCACACGGTTTCAATGAACCGTCTGGTACGATCTCTAAGAAGATTACACACGCTCTCTAGGAAAGTCTGGTACAATCTCTAAGAACCTTGCACACAATCTCTAGGATTGTCTGGTACAAGGTTCTCCATAGGGGATTACATGATTAAAAAAAATTAAGAGTGCCTCTAACAATAAACTAGACATTTATTATACATAATAAATGAAAGTAATTTGGGCCACGTGTCAGTAAATGAGGGCATCGTTTTTTCCCTTTTCCCGCCCAACAGTACCACTGCCCTCTTTTATTTATCTCCTCCCTCATTTACTCATTTAGGGCTTCCCCACTTTCTCTCTCCCTCTGCTCTGCTCTATTCCGATCGATGTTTAGATCAATGCTCCGAATCAAGGTTAGATTATCAATCCTCTAAGAACCTTGCACACAATCTCTAGGATTGTCGGGTACAAGGTTCTCCATAGGGGATTACATGATTATAAAAAATTAAGAGTGCCTCTAACAATAAACTAGACATTTATTATATATAATAAATGAAAGTGATTTGGGCCACGTGTCAGTAAATGAGGGCATCGTTTTTTCCCTTTTCCCGCCCAACAGTACCACTGCCCTCTTTTATTTATCTCCTCCCTCATTTACTCATTTAGGGCTTCCCCACTTTCTCTCTCCCTCTGCTCTGCTCTATTCCGATCGATGTTTAGATCAATGCTCCGAATCAAGGTTAGATTATCAATAACTTCCGTTCTATAAGTGTCAATCTTTGTTTTCATCGTTCACTCATTCGATCTTCATGCGTCTTTACTTATTGTTGTGCTTTGGCTAGGGTTCCGCTGGTAACCTGATGACGGAGATGATCGGAGGTTGTCGGCTCTGCAGCCTGCAGTTCTCTTGGTTAATTTTTGGTCAGGTTTGCTGTTCAATTTTGATGTTCTATTATCTAATTTTCATTTTATTTTTAGATTTTTATATCATTTTGAGGTCGATTGAATGGTTATGCTGTAATGGATTTGAGGTTTAGGGTTAGTTATAAATATATTTTCTCATTTTTTCATCTTGAGTTTTAGGTTAGGGTTGGTTTTATTTTTGGGCTTCTATATGATTTTGAGGTTGATTGTTTGGTGACTTGCTATTATTGTTTGTTGTTGTTTGTTAATTAGGCTGCTGACATCACCGACCGACTCCAACGACTTCGAAAGGTTATAGGACTATGAGGACCAACTAAAAGATTTGGACGACAAATATCAGGTGTTTGGTTTCATTTTTTTTTCGTGTGTTTTACTTATTTTCATATTATGAAATTTGTGAAATAAGGTAAAAATGGCCATTCTAATAGTTCATGATTTCATCCCTGTTGAAATAAGGTAAAAATGACCATTCTAATACGGCAAGTATCTTATGGTTGGATGATTGAATTAGTTTTATTTTGGGTATTTTTGGATGATTTCATCCATTTCTTTAAATAGTTCATGATTGAAGATGCAGTTGAACGTATCTTTTGAGTGAAATGAATGTTGTGTTTGTCATGTATTTGATTTTTGCCCTTTTCTTTACCATTGAAGTTGTGGAGACACGAATTAAGATGGTGGAGCGGAAGACAATCTCAGATGAGTATAGGAATTTTAGTGCATGATTGAGATCATTTGGACCCATGTACTGTAAGTCATTGAATGTTTTAATCTTACAATCAGTTTTACTTTGTTGAAGACTAAACCACTGATGAAGACCAAAGTCCTGTTGAAGACAAGCACTGATGAACCAAAGGCCTGATCAACCAAAGGTGAACCACTGTCCAACAACAACAGTGGTTCAACATCAACATTAGTTATTCTACCTTTGTTTATGTTAATAGTGTTTATATGTAACAGTGTTTTTCTCATCTGTGTTTTATAGTCTGTTAGGTTTTTAGATGTCATCACCTCAGTGTTTTATATGTAACAATTTTTATGACATCAGTGTTTATCACAACAGTGTTTATATGTAACAGTATTTATCACATCACTTCAGTGGTTTGATTTGTACTATAAATTGAACAGTTGTTTCATCTTTGTACTAATAAATAAAAATCAAGTACACTTGGATGATTATTAAGCTCCTCATTTTGATTGTTTGGGTATAGTATTCTTGAAATTGGTCTTTTTTTGCAAACAAATGTTTATGGGCAAACATTTGTTTAAGCTCAAACATTTGTTTAAGGCCAAACATCTGTTTATGGCCAAACTTCTGTTTATGGGCAAACATCTGTTTAAGGTCAAACTTCTGTTTAAGTCCAGACAACTGATATATAAGGTGAAACATCTGTTTAAGCCCCAACATCTGTTTAAAAGCCTGTTACAACCACTGTGTTGGTTCAAACATTTGATTGTTAAAAGTTATCCACTGCTGAAATACAACCTCTTTTTCTTCAATCTTCGTGTTGACCACTGACTGACCAAACATCAGTGTTTCAAAAACTGTTGGGTATCCACTGATAGGAAAAAATAGCCACTGCTCACTTTTTTATTGTTGACATCCACTGATATTGACCATCAGCGTTTTTCCTAAAAAACAGCCACAGCTCACATTTTTATTATTGATGGTGTTAATTAGTGATAGATTGAAATTATCAAATAAAAACTAGAATTACAATGAAATGACCATTTTACCTAATCGTTACATTCCAATGAGATAAGAGTTCCTCTAACATTGTTTTCATGATAAAATTTAAAGTTAAATTAAAAAATAAAAAAAATCTTGATGACTATTTGTTGCAAATCAAATCAGTAATTAATGCTAATTTCTTGAGCTTTGGACATTTAAAATATGCAAAATGTGAATTTCAAACTGACAGTTATTATCTCTTAATTAAAGTTAAAATAAAAATTAGAAAAGTCATCGTGACAATTGCTTTCAAATCAGATCAGTAATTACTGATAATATCAGTAATTTTGAAATTCAAAATATACAAAATGGTAATTTAAAATTGACGTTCTCTCTCTCTTTTTTTTTTTCCTACTTTGCATATCATTTCTAATATTTAATTACTTTAATAAAGCAGGATATAAGGATATACACTACTTACCTTTCAAATTACATTTGCCACTGCATTCAATTAAAATTTTGAATGGAGAATCGGTAAGCTTAAATTCCAACCTTGATATTTTTTTAAGAACATCCATGCTTATTGTATTATCATATTACGTTTAGCAATATATATATTTTGCTTATTCTTTTTTTATGTACAGTCTTCAAAAGGAGGTTGCAAATGTTAGCATGCTTAATGATCTTAATACATTCTCAAACGACTATTCGATTAGAGTGAAGATTGTTAGCGTGTCGAAGAAGATGATGAATGAAAACAAAAATGAAATATATCGTCTTGATATGATATTCATGGATGAGATGGTACCGTATATATTTGTCTTATAATTATTTTGGACATATGAATACCCAAATCTATACTTTCTATAAAAGGAGAAATCCCAATGACATAAGAAAAGCTGATGTGTCAGCAAGAGAAACTGTCCAACAAGGCTTTTCTTATGTCATTATTAAATCATAAAGCCTAATTTAAAATCACTTTAAAATCCAAACCACTGCTCTACATTAAAATTTCAAAGTTCTGGCCCACTTTAAAATCCAAACTACTGTCGATTCCCAATAAACATCAGTTCCCAACAAACATCAGTTACCAACAAACATCAGTTACCAATAAACATCAGTTCCCAATAAACATCTGCCCTCAACATTTTATAATCAAACATCAGTTCCCAATATATTTCAAAATTCAAACCATATATTCTAATCCTATAAATAAGATATAATTATCTGGTTTCACATTCAAATCTCGCTCGCTCATATATGTAAGCGTATCTCTCTCTCTCTCTCTCTCTCTCAAATGCATCTTTCTCATGATTCAGCCGCTAATCTCCGATTACACTTCTTTGTTCGAATGTTTGTTGATTATGTTTACAAGTTATCGTTCCAGTATCATTGTTCCAACATCGTCGTCTCAATGAAGCTTTCCATCACACATCAACCTTTCAATATCGATGTTGCAGTATCATTGTTGCAACATCGTGAAAAGTTGCATGTGCTACCTTCTTTGATGGGAGAGTTGCAACTTGAAGGGACGATATGTATCTTCTATCGTGAAAAGTCAGATGTGCTACAATAGTTGAGAAGAGACTTTTGCATTTTAGGTTTGTTTCTTATTTTGATTAACTGTTGATGATGTTGAGAGTTTTTATTTACACTGACATTTTAGAAAATGTTAAGATGCATGTTTATATTATTAAAATGAACTACTACATTAAAAAAATAGAAATTTAATGAAATATTTATAAATTATTACACGCTAGAGTTAACACTTTCTAAGATTTCGTAGACTCTGGCCTTTCTCCATGTGATTTCATGCTCTCTTTTGAATTTCAGGTCAGTTAGCATGTGGCATATTTTTTGATCCTGTTTTAGAAGTTGTGTCAGAAACTCTTCGGCATTCTTCTGGAACTCTGATGGAGGAGAGTGGAGGACTTCATTGAGCAATGCTACGCTGTTCCAGGTTTTGTTGTAATTAGTTTCATTGATGTTGTCGACTTTCCTGTTTAGTTCTTCGTCTGTTCTTTGTTCTTTGAGTTACCACATCGAGAATTGTGTTTTAACATCGCTAGTGTCTGACCAGTGGTAGAAGCTGAAGTTTGCCATGTAGATTTTTTGTTGGTTTTGTGATTTGGAACAATTTTTGACAGAAAGTGATTCGTAGGACAATTTGTTGATGTTTTGAATCAAAAAGTAATCATCGGTCTTTTACAGAGTTTAAAAACGCGTCTACTTGGTAAATGAAGAGGTTAATTGTAATTGTGATAATCTGCTTTTGTTCTTTGAACTTCAAAATTTTCTCCCTTGGGTTTCTTGGTATTTAATTTTACAGTTTTCCCATAAAGTTGGGGTTTGAAAAGGTTTCTGCATTAAAGGACAGCTGTTTTGAAATATACATTAATATGTTTATATTAAATATACACGTTTTCACAATTACAAATTTCAGTATATAAACTCATAGTCACTTCGCCTGTTTTTCATCAAGTTTTCCTACGAAGATATCATACTTTCAGGAAAGTCGAGTAATATAGTTTATTCAAATGACGTAATTCACAAATGCAAAATCAGATGATTTAAAGCAGTGTTTTGTCTGGCAAATCGAGGAACAGGTGTATGAAGATAGGGCTACTCTTCAAGAGCTGAAGATATGTTTTGATGGATTGCAAGTTGGCCTGTTCACTAAAGAGCAGGTTTCCAGAGATCTTATGCGGATGCCTTCAACTTCCGTTGGTGAGCTTTGTGTTGTCAGTAGTATAGAGTGCGGTGATAGAGACGTGCAGTTCATGGCAATGCTGAAGGACTGATGTGTGCAAAATGCAACATATAAATTACATCAATTGTGGCATAAAACTAACCTTTTTTTAGTACTAATGTTGGAAAAAGTGTGCTTTTGCCTTCCTTTTGTATTTTCAGGATTAAATGAGCTCAAATTAACAAAAGAAGCAAAAAGACAGCTAAATCTAACATAAATACAAGAAAAGGAACAAACGTGACATGCCCGACCCCACGACAGCATCTTCCCAAGCAAAACAAGAAAATAGAAGGCTGAACACGCCCCGTGCTCAGCGAACACGGGGCTGTGCCCAAGTGCCAGCAGAAAAGACAAAGCTGTAGAAGCTTCTATCGCTCACCACGGGGTCGTGCTCAGCGGACACGGGGCCGTGGTCAACTCTAAGATTCACAGAATCTGGGAAATCTCGATAGTACAGATTTACTTCTACACACGGGGGCGTGCCCAGTGGACACGGGGCGTGGTCAACTAATGCAGACAAACTGCAATTAATGAAGAAAGAGATGAAGGATGGACACGGGGTCGTGCCCGAGCTTCTGTTCAGCCTATAAATAGGAGTGCTTGGCTCAAGTGCAAACCATCCCTTGGCACACCACCTCTCTCACACTTCACCCACCACCCACCACCACCATAACACTATCATCCACCACCATCATCCATTGTCCATCATAAAGTGTGTGAGTCGTCTCGGGATCCAAGATTGATCGTAAGAGTTCTTGACAATCAAGGCCATGTTTGCCTAAGTCTCTTACATCACTTGGTGAAGACAAAGTGTCTAGTGTAATACTTTTTATTTTTAATCTTTTCGCACTTTTTACTTGGTTATGTATTAATGACTTTAATAACTAGTTTCTTATGTTGAAGGTGATTTTTCCTTATCGTTTGTCCGTGGTGTCTTGGCATTATTTTACTGTCTATATAAAATAAAAGATTTTCACCATTCATATCTCCACGGTCTATATGGAGGTATGTTGGCTACCTGGTCGGGGGTTAAGGGAACGATTTGGTAAGAGTCTTGCCTTGTTCAGTGTATAGATCCTGCAAGGACCTGGGTCAAATTTAGTAGGACCTCCTTCAATACTTAACGGTATTGGCTGGCGGGGGTCCAAACTCTTTGACCCCCTCATATATAATCTACTATTAATACTTTAACTCGGCTACTTAGGACTGTATCCCTGCTGACTCAGACTACTTAGCCGAGGGTAACGTCACCTTCAAAAGAGGGGCCTACCATAATATGCATTAATAACTTAATTAATTATCTTTCAATAATCCGACCCTTTAGGATTGTATCCTTGCTGACTCAAACTACTGGGTTGAGGGTAACGTCACCTTCAAAAGAGGGGCCTACTACAATAACTAAGATAATCTCTTAAAAGGTGCAAAAGTGCGGAAATAATCAAAGGTTACACTATACACGAGTCAGAGCCAAGTGATTCATCTTGTCTATCTGTTTTTATTTTTATTTTATTTTCAGCATTTTAGTTAATTTTTCTAACTTTTTGATTTGATTAGACGTTGAGGATAAACCGGTACTAAAAGCTCTTGTGTCCTTGGACGACCTCGGTATCTTACCAACACTATACTACGCTCACGATGTGTGCACTTGCCCATATGTGTGTTTAGTGTTAGTAAATATCGTGTTTTATAAATTTAAAACTTGGCTAAAAAAATGTAAAAGGGCTTAAAATAAACATTAAAGCCATAACACACTTCACGCACATCAAGTTTTTGGCGCCTTGCCGGGGACACAAGGATTTTAAGAAAGCTTAAAATCGACGGCCTAATCAGTTTTTCAAAACCTTTTTAAAAGCGCACATTTTTCTGCATTTTAGTTTAGTTTTGCATTTACAGTAGGTTGAACACGGGGTCGTGCTGCATATTTTTCATAGAACACCCAGATACAGCAGCTTGAACAAGGGGCCGTGCTCACTGAACACGCCCCGTGCTCAACGAAATCAGTAACTTTAATTAAAACACCCAGATACAGATTCTGTACACGGGGCCGTATCCAGCCTTTGTTTCCGTTTTATTTTTGTTTTCTGATCTCGAGACTTGGTTGTGGTCTGCTGAGTGATTCTTATGGATCAATACTCAGGAGGTTACAACTACACCTATGAGGAGGATGATTGTAGGAATAATTATTGCACTAATTGTGGTGACCCGCACTCGGTTCAGTATTGTGACTTATATCAACCATCCACTTCATACACCTACTATGAGGAGCCCAGGTACGAGCCATCAACTTCATACACCTACTATGAAGACCAAAGGTATGAACCTCCTCACTCATACTCATATTTTGATGAACCAAGGTATGAGCCTCCTTACTCATACTTTGAGGAACCAAGATATGAGCCACCACCTTCATATGCTTATTATGAGGAACCATGGCATGAACAACCCACCTCATATGAGTACTATGAAGAACAAAATTACGACCCTTATCCATCATATGCTTACAATGAAGAACAATGGTGTGAACCATCTACTTCATATGGGTATTATGAGGAACAAAGGATCGAACAACCGGATTCAAGCTTTGAAAATCCCGATCCTTTTTCTATAACCGAAGTGACCGATAGGATATTAGAACACCTTAGAGTTATCGATCGCTATATAAAAGAATCTCGCGCAAGGGAAGAGGAGTCCCGCGCAAGAGTTAAATAAAGAAGAGATAACTGAAAGTGTAAACATGGAAGAACAAATAAGTGAAAAACAGACACATGAGTTAAACAACGAAAAAGGTGAGTCTGACAACGTTAAAATTCAAGAAGAGTCTAATTTTGAAGAAATTAATCTCTTGTCACCTTCTTTTGAAAATCATTGTTTAGTTCCCACTCATGCTAAGTTTTTAAAAGAGTTGAACACTAACACTAAAATTGACAAAACGGTAAGTGTTAAATTAACTAATGATCAAACCTCGTTAATAAAAGAAGACCCATTTGAAATTAACATTACACCGGTTCCATGTTTCTTTCAAAATTCGTTTATTAGTAATGTCACAATTGATAAAGATCTTTGTGTTAACATAATGCCCAACTACATTTTCGAAAAATTAAGTATTAGTGATTTTTCTCCACTTCAAATACCCATTTTCTATCTAATCGGAAGGTAATAAAATCAATCGGTATAGTTGAGGATATCTTGGTTCAAACAAATCAAATGGTAATCCCAACCGACTTTGTAATCCTCGATGGCGCTCCTCTAGTGTTGGGACGACCATTTGTAAAAACACACGAAGCTTTGAAAAACCGGAAGTACAACAATCTACCTCTTCAATTAGGGGCATTTAAAAAGAGTGTCGATCTTGAGCGGTCAATGAAATATCCATTCGGCAATAATGACCCCCTAATCGAAGATGAAGATGAACCACCCGATACAAGTGAAAAGATTGACCACTTTGTTGAAGAAGAGGTCGCCATAGAACAAACTTTTAAAGTTCTTGATCAAAATGAGCAACCAAATAAGGGGTCTCCTAAAGACCCACCTCTTGAGCTCAAAGAACTTCCAAAAGGTTTGGAAAATGCTTTTCTAGACAAATATGGTAAATTACCTGTAATTATTTCGTCTAAATTAGATAGTTTAGAAAAAGAAAAATTAATTAGTCTTTTGAAAAAACACAAAAATGCGATCGCTTGGAAGCTTGTAGATATTAAAGGAATAAGTCCTTCCATGTGCCCGCATAAAATTTTAATGAATGATGACTACAAATCGGTAATACAACCACAACGTCGAGTAAATCCAAATGTTCAAGAAGTGGTTAAAAACGAAGTCATCAAATTACTTGACGCCGGACTTATCTATCATATCTCCGATAGTCCTTGGGTAAGTCCCGTCCAAGTAGTTCCAAAGAAAGGAGGAATGACGGTAATAACTAACGAAAAGAATGAATTAATACCAACGAGAACCGTCACAGGATGGAGAGTATGTATAGATTATAGACGATTAAATGAAGCAACAAGGAAAGATCACTTTCCTTTGCCCTTCATTGATCAAATGTTAGAAAGATTATCCGGTCATAAATTTTACCGTTTCTTGGATGGTTTTTCAGGTTACTTTCAAATCCCGATAGCACCCGAAGACCAAGAAAAGATAACCTTCACATGCCCCTATGGAACTTTTGCTTATCGACGCATGCCATTTGGTCTATGTAATGCCCCTGCAACATTCCAACGTTGCATGGTAGCCATCTTCCATGACATGATAGAAAAGACGATGGAAGTCTTCATGGACGACTTTTCTATCCTTGGGGATTCATACGACCAATGCCTCGATAACCTTGAACGAATGCTATCCCGATGTGAGGAAACTAACCTCGCCCTTAACTGGGAAAAATGCCATTTCATGGTAACGGAGGGAATAGTACTCGGTCACAAAATCTCAAGCGAAGGAATGGAGGTGGATCGAGCCAAAATAGACACCATTTCTCGACTACCACCCCCATCCTCCGTTAGAGCTATCAGAAGTTTCCTAGGGCATGCCGGATTTTATAGGCGGTTTATCAAAGACTTTTCTAAAATTTCAAGGCCTCTAACAAAATTACTTGAAAAAGATGCCCCTTTCATCTTTGACAAGGATTGCAATCAAGCATTTCTAACCCTAAAGGAAATGTTAGTCAATGCACCTATCATGATAGCGCCTGATTGAAAATTTCCTTTCGAAATCATGTGTGATGCAAGTGACTTTGCAGTTGGAGCTGTCTTGGGACAAAGAAAAGAAAAGCATTTCCACCCAATTTATTATGCTAGTAAAACACTTAACGATGCACAAGAAAATTACACAACAACTGAAAAAGAATTGCTAGATGTGGTATTTGCTTTTGATAAATTTCATTCTTATCTTGTTCTTTCTAAAACTATAGTCTATACAGATCATGCAGCCATTCGATATCTCTTCAAAAAGCAGGACGCAAAACCACGTTTGATTCGGTGGATTTTACTCCTCCAAGAATCTGATATTGAAATCAAAGACAAAAGAGGAGCAGAAAATACCGCGGCAGATCATCTTTCGCACTTGGAAGACCCAGCTTTGGAGGCAACCAGGGACGAGCAAATCAACGAAAAATTCCCAATTGAGTCCCTAGAAATGGTGGAATACAAAGAAGAGACATGGTACGCCGACTATGCTAACTACCTAGCTAACGGTATAGTTACAAAAGGTTGGCCACATCATCAAAGAAAAAAATTCTTTGCTAATGTGAAACATTATTTTTGGGAAGATCCATATCTTTTCAAAATGTGTGTCGACCAACTCATCCGACGATGCGTACATGGTAGCGAAGCACGAAGAATTCTCTGCCATTGTCATGAAGGTCCATACGGAGGGCATCATGGTGCCGCTAGTACCGCATGAAAGGTATTTGATTCAGGATTTTATTGGCCGACCATTTACAGAGACGCCCAAAGTCTTGTCAAGACATGTGATGCTTGCCAAAGAACAGGTAATATTTCTTCCAAAAACGAAATGCCACAAAATGGCATTCTTGTTTGTGAAATTTTTTATGTGTGGAGACTCGACTTTATGGGGCCTTTCCCACCGTCAAAAGGAAACAAGTATATACTTGTGGCAGTAGATTACTTGTCTAAATGGGCCGAGGCCGAGGCACTTCCAACAAATGATGGAAGAGTCGTGGTAAGATTTCTGAAAAAATTATTCTCTCGTTTTGGAACACCTAAAGCATTAATAAGTGATAGAGGTACCCATTTTTGCAACCATCAACTTGAAAAAATCTTAACAAGATATGGGGTCTATCACCGGGTCTCAACAGCATATCACCCTCAAACAAACGGACAAGCCGAAGTGACTAATAGAGGTTTAAAACGAATACTCGAAAAAACCGTAGGGTTAAATAAAAAGGTCTGGGCTGATAAATTAGATGATGCTTTATGGGCTTTTCGAACTGCTTATAAAACAACAATAGGTACAACCCCATATAAGCTCGTCTATAGAAAAAGTTGTCACTTGCCAGTAGAAATTGCACACAAAGCCTACCGGGCAATTAAAAATGTAAACTTAGTTTTAGAATTTGCTGGTAAAAATCGATTTTGTCAATTAAATGAATTAGACGAACTTAGGAATTATGCATACTCAAACTCCGAAATTTACAAGGAAAGAATGAAAAACTTGCACGACAAACATATAAAACCTAATGAATTTCGAGTAGGAGATCAAGTTCTTTTGTTTAATTCATGACTTCGATTGTTTCCTGGTAAATTAAAGTCTAGGTGGTCAGGACCTTTCTCCATCACCCATATTTTCCCACACGGTGCAGTAGAAATTAAATCTCGGAATGGAATTCCATTCAAAGTCAATGGCCAACGGCTGAAACTCTATCAAGGATTCATTGAGGATGAAGAGGAGGAGATCTTGCTTCAAACGGTCGAAGAATAAAAACATCAACATCATACCTGGTAAGTTACGAACCAACAGGGATGACATCTTAATCGGTAAGTCTTCTAGCCAAGTTTTGGGAAAACAAGGGCACTCACACGAGCACTTAAAAAAAAAATTTTGCTCGGCACGAAGCCGTGTCCGCGCAACTGTCGGGAAAAATCCCCTTTTTCATAACAGTTACACCATTCCACACGCCCCGTTTCCCCAAAAACGCTCTGGTTCAAGGCGATTTTCCGTAGATTTTCGACGTCTCCTCTACTTCTAACAACACCAAGGTATGATTCTATCACCATTAGTAGTTAGATTAAGCATTTTCATGTAGTTAAAACTTCAAAAATTTGGGGAAAAATCTAGGGTTCTTGAACTACATCCGGATCGAACCTCAAATTTTTGCTTAAATCTATTAGCATTTAGTTAGATAAGTGTTATAGGAAGTAAATCCACTTGTATTGTTCAAAGATTTGCCCGATTTCTCACAAAAACCCCAAACCTTTGTTTTTGAACCGAAAAAGATAAAATTGAATAGGTAAACGGGTTATTTTGGGAAAAACGGCACTTGGGGTTTCATTTTCGGGGGAAACCGCACTTATTGGACCAAAAATTTTCAAGTTTTCAAAACCGGGTCGAAAAATGATGTTTTTGAGTAACAAACGCCTGGACACGGGGCCGTGTCCGCTGAACACGGGGTCGTGTCCAGCTCGCTGTTTGCAATTTTGTCCGAAAATTCTACTGTTTCGTGCTAACTTTTGGTGTATTCTTTCAGATGTCGAGGAAATTCACGAGGTTTAACGCAAATGAGCTCGATGCTAGGGCAAGATATGAAGTACTTCAAACAAGACCGGAAGAATACCCGAGACAAGTATGCACCGATCTGTTAGCCATGGTGAACCAACTTGACTGGTTTAACAACCTCGTTACCGGCCCGCTAAGAGTAGCCTTAACCACTCGACTTCGTTCCGTCCACGAGTGCACTATGGAGTTCTACAGCACCTTCACGTTCAATTCAAGGTGCGACCCTTTCGACAGTGATGGGGTGGTATTCCGATGTGGTGGAACTAGGTACTCGATTTCGATAGCACAATTTGGGTCGATAGTTGGGCTATATTCGGAAGAAGATGCGGGTAACGAGGAGAATACCGGAGGGATGCGAGAGATGGATGAGAACGATCGCCAAGCCGCGTGGGCTCAGATTGGTGAAGGGCACTACAATCCGAGCAGCACTAAGAGCACTAAGTTGAGGGACCCGCTCTACCGATACATCCATAGGCTCCTTGGCTACTCTCTTAGCTAAAGGCATGATAGCGGTGGCGTTGTTGGGTTGAGAGATTTGGTTGTCCTCCACTGCATCCATAACCGCAGACACCTCGATGTTCCGTTCCTCCTGCTCCGAAACATGCATTTGAACAAGCTTGCTACTTCACCAACCCCTATCTTTTTTGGAGGGTGGGTATACCGTCTCTTCAAGCACTTCACCAACATACCTAGGTCATTCGAAAGGAGCCCATGGTCGGGAAGAGTGGACATACACATTTGCCGCTCCATGAACCTAATTTATGAGGCTGAAGACGGGACGGTTAGCTTCCAGAGGATGCAGGGGCATGCATGGAACCCGCAAGCGGCGCTTGTCCTTCACGCTCCACAGTTTCAACACCCTCCTCAGTACCAGTACCAGCCCCACGGTGATCCGGGCCAGTCCTCCTCACAAGGAGGTGGTTTTCCTAACTTCCAAAGTTTACATGATTTATTCCAGGAAAACCTCATGTGCACCAGGAACACCTACAACATGGCAAGCAACACGTACACCCGGGTCAGAGCCATTGAAAGGAACATATCTGACATCCAGGATGACATAGGGAGCATCCGGGAGTACATGGTGGGGCATGGTGAAGGAGATGATGACGATGAGGACGAGGACATGGACTAGGAGGAGTGGAGTAAGGAACATTTGGTTGGAGATCCCACAGGTTAACCCCCCCCCCCCTTTTTTTATCTTGAACAATTTCCGGCCTGAGTGCTGAGTGTTGAACAATTTACTTTCTTTTAACCCTTTTTATTTTCTGCAATTGTTTTTCTTTTAACTTTGTTGACATGGATGTTGAACTTGGTGTAGGATCGGTTTTAGGAGAGTAAAACGATTTATCAGAACTGTTATTCGCTTTGACGGCTGTATCCAAGTACAAAATTTTCTCCAAGTATTCTCTTGCCTTCTTTCTCTTCTTCCTCTTCTTCCTCAGTCTGTCTTTCTGCCCTTGTGAAAGCTTCACTTTCGGTTCGTGAACTTTCTGTTCTTGAACTTTTTGTTCTTTGGGCTTGACATTGACTGGTTTTGTAACACCCATTCTTATAATTCAGGGTTTAACGTATCATTTATAAAAAAAATCATGTAATTAAGATTACACATGCGTTGGAAATTACGGGTTTATAAAAACTTTTTACAATTTAAAAGTATACAACATATCATGTGTACGTTCGTCGTTTAACATACAACGATACAAAGTGCGGAAGCTTATTTCTTGATCATGTTCGGTTCTTCGTTGTGCTTGATCGTCCTCCGGTGCTAAAATTATACCTGAAACTCATAAAACATGAGTTTGATTAGTCATACGTAACTTAAAACGTATTTAAACTAGTCCGGGAAGCGAAACTGATTAAAATAAAAAAATTTCGCCAAAACAGGGCTTTTCGCGCCACGCGAAAGAACCCAGATGCTCCCTCGCGCCACGCGAGGGAGGCTGTTTTCCAGCAGGTCTGCAGCTCAGTTCAGCTATGCCAGTTTTTACGGAAACGGCCATAACTTCTTCATTATTGATCCGTTTTACCCGATTATTTTTCCTATGCGTCCGTAATTTAATTCTCCATCTTATGGAGTTAAAATCCAACATCCAACATAATAAATTTTGAGACTTCTAAGCCTTCGACTCGTTGCCTTTTTCCGAATTTTAACCCGTTTATACATTTTATCAAACAAACATATTTGTTTGACCCCCATTTCTCATGAACCCTTTAATTCCAATATTACCTATCATATTAGGTTCCAATTACGGATTTCTACGCATTATTGACCCTTTTTACTTATAATCTTATTTTGACCCGTTAAGGGTATTTATGTCCTTTTAGGCATAAATCTCGCTCATTCATTTTTAGCACCAAATTTTCACATTAGTTCTCAAATGGACTTCCACCACAATTATATTTGTGGTGGATTTGATATAGTAAACTATTTATGTCGCTTTTTACTTCTCGGTTTGTCATTTTACGAAAAAGACCTATTTCTACGCAATTGACCCACAAAGGTTTATGCCTATCACCTTGATGCTTATCTAAGGATTACATGATTATAATACGTGATTCCCAAACCACCCATAAGGGCCGTTTTCCTGATGTACCCATCAAGGCATATTTATCAACCTTAGTCCCTCATTTACGACGAAGGACTTTCAGTACAATTATGATCAAAATTGCACATTTAAAATATAATATCATTGATGCGTACCTGGCTCGGGTTAACAAATAGACCCGATTTATACCTTGCTTTTATTATCACATATTCTATGGACGCAATTAACCATATCGCTAATCGCTCCTGTTAACACAAGACTCGACAACTACATTAGTCGATATTGTCAAATGGTGTTATCACACCATTTGACCCGTTTGGCCTATAAGACCAAGCATTTTCGTAAGTAGCAAAACATGGTTATTAATTACCGATTTGTTCATCCGACCCATTTCGGATTTTTGCCACTAGACCCCTTTTTCTCTTAAAGTCTTTTCTTATATTTTTACCCATTCGGCTTACGCTACAGGTGCCCCTTTTTAACTACAATTTGCTTTAGTCGATACTTGACTAAATTTCCATTTTTACTCATTTTCTTGTTATTAGATGCACTTTAAAATGATCTTAACGAAAACTCCTTAGTTATTAGTGATTACATGATTAAATTACCGTTTCGCCTCTTTTCACCATAACCCATGGTTTTTATCATTTATGTTTGTTCCGACTCATGTTAATAGCGTCGGAACCCTTAATTCGGATATTACACTAATCGCATTTGTAGTTTACAAAATAATGCATATTCTACAAAAAGGATGTAAGCGTCTCTTACCTTGCATCCGGTTATGCTCTTTTTCGCGTACACGAACCGTTTGACCCGTTCCTTGCCCAAGTCTCCATCTAGCTTGTCAAGAGTCAAACTATCATCATGATTCGTAAGACGGTTAGATTAGTCATCATTATTATGACTATTTCATCTTACGGATTCTATGTCGAAAATACTAATTGACTTCATCATTAGTTAACTTAACTTATCAAAGTCAACTAATTTCAATCACATGGTTTACACAATTAAGTCTAAATCATCATGATATTTAGAACTCTTACCGTTTTATATTTCACATAATTTGCCATATTATTCGAATGTGCGTTTCACTCGAAATTTCAATATTTAGCTTTCATTTAGGCATTTTAACAAACACCTTATGGGCAGAAATTTACATGATTCATTATCAAGTTCATAACTTGTCATATAGCCAAATTTAACATCAATAAAGCTTTCATATATCATTTAAACATCATCACTTCAGAAATCACTTTCTATGACCCTTATTACACTAGAATAATCATTCTAAACCCTAGTGTTTACTAGTTTCCCACAAAACCCATGAATCACCTTCAATGTGTTCATGAGATTTTCAGGAATTAGCCATGATTTCGCATGTTATTGTCTAGGTCTTACTCCTAGACACCATATCAACCCTATTCTACCCAAATAGCAAACATGCAACATCAATTTTCAGATTTACCAATTTCATGAGAATTTCAAACAGAGAATTAACACCAAATTTTACATACCTTGTAACCCCCTTGTGATGAGGATCACTAATCTATGCTCAATTCTCGATTTGGACTTGGTTTGATCCTTCAATTTGTGAGATTAGTGAATGTTAGGGTTTGAGCTCCCTGGCTCCTGTGGGTTACGACCAGAACACGCACACACACACACACCTAGTGTGTGTGTTGTGTTTAATTTTAAGTTTATAATTCCATTTTCAAGTTACCCGGCTTTGGTCCCTCGTGTTTGGTTAGTTATTAAGTAGGCCACAACCTACTTATTTTCAACAATATTCCCACTTATTAACTAGGTTAAATATTCCTAGTTAACTTAGCGGGTTCGAGAATATTTATGACTAAGTTTATTTCAGGTCCCGTTAACTCGGGCATTCTATCATTTTATTTCTTAAAAGCTTTTTTATTCACTTTTTATTTATTATTAGGATTAATTATTTAAATCCTAATATTTACCGGGTAAATTTTTACCACTAACGGTATTTTACCCGTCAGTAGTATTAACGTGGTTTGATTACCAAACCCGTTTTTGGGGTGTTACAAGTCTACCCCCCTTAAAGAGGTTTCGTCCTCGAAACCTTTTCTTACATAATTCATTGAGTTTTAACTCAATGTATTTGAGCCAAGAATTCCTTTAAACATTATTTATACTTTTATCCAATTGTTAGTATTACCAGGAAATATGGTAACATTCTTTTGGTTATTATTCGTCTACATATCTCCTACGACATAGTGCAACTCGAAATAACGTAATCTTATTATTTCCACTAATTTAGTTACTTAGCGATATTCATCACTTTCATATACTATCGAATCCTTTATGGATCCGTTACTTTGACCCGTTTAAAGATCTTTAGTGAAATCTTTCACTTTTAGCAACAATTTCTTTTGTTTTCAAATTCATTTATTCGGTTCAGTTATACCGAATCCACCGCTCACAAGCAACCAAATTACTTAAATGACCTTAACCGGTCTCACTAACTAGACTTATTAGTCCAGTTGCTTTTTACCGCTCGCTTGGTTATAATGTGATTCCACTTCACATTGCATTTCTTGACCGTGATCGTGTCACGTCATGTTTAATTTATATCAATCTTTCATTTTCGAAAGGATCACTTTTCGAATATATCGTCTTGCGCCTATCAGCGTCAAGACTTGAATCTTTCATGCTTACTATTCAATTTCCTATCAAAATTTATATTTGTAAAAATGTTATTTCTTACTAAAACTTAATTTTAGTCTAACGTTTTTCTCTTTAACTATGTCAATTACTCATATCAAGGAAATTGACAACCCCTAATTTATTGTTTTCCGTTCTCGTTTTACGCGGGGAATCGTAACAAGTTCCCTCACCTTACACTATTGACCCGTAGGTTCCTTCACTTAACCTCGTAGGCTATTTCCTTAAGCTTTCATCTCTTTAAGACGAGGCCCTTATGATCCCTTTGCTTCAATTCATGACCCGTGGGTCATTTTGGCCCCGTAAGCCTTTACACTATTTAATATCCTGTAGGTTATGATGATCCCGTAGATCATCTTTTATTTTAGTCTTTATTCCATTGCCTATTTATACATATATAGCTTTAAAGCATCCTTTGTTATGTTTGGAACCATTTAATTCTGCTTTTGAACTTTAGTTGACCTTGACCGTAGTCTAAGGTTTCATTTGTTTACTTTCGGACTATCCTTTCCGAGTTTACGACTTCTAGCGTCATTTACATGTCGGTTTGTCTTACGCATACCATTACCCGGTTCTTACCTACACTTCTTTACGACCCATTACCCGGGCTCTTCATCTTAGTGTTTTTTTTTTTTTTACATTTTTGTTTCTCTAGTTTGCGTTTTTCCTTTGTATATTCCTTTATGACCCATCACGTAGGTTCATTAATGTTTTGCGCTTCCATTATTCAGTTTGCGCTTACTGGCACTACCAAGTTTTTATACCTTATTTTTCTTGTTTGACTTGTTCGTGTGAAATTTCATCACTTGTGAACATCAAACTCCATTCTTTATTTGACCCGTTCAACTTTAAAATAGTTGAGCGTAGTTATTAACATTTCTGTTTGCAATTCTCATTTTCTTTTAGTCATGACTCATATTCCGAGTCTTTTGACTTTCTATTTTGCGTTCCCGTCTCTTGGTTTACGCATACTTTCCAAATCCTACCCATTCATCGGGTATTTTTACCATAATCATTCTCAAGTAACCATTCTTATATGGTTTTTAGATGTTATTTTAATTTATTTGGTCGTCTTAGCGAGATCCCTCGCTTTTATTCAATCAAGTCCTTTATACTTTATTCAATTCGTTTGACATGTCCATGTGAATTTCATCACTTGTGACAGTCAAACTTTTATCCTTATGCCTTAGCATTCCTATTGGTCGGTCTGTATTTTCTTCTCACTTGATCCTTGTCCCTTTTCTCGGGCTCGTTATTCTTACGTAATACGCTTCCGTCATCCGACTTACGTTTATGTTTACTATCAAATATTTTACTTATTTGATTCATTTGGGTACCATCTAAGTTAGTCCCATTCACCCCACCCTTACTACATCGGACATAAATGTGTCCATCATAAGAAGTTCATGGTACCACGTGTTCACTACTTACTTGGCCAGAGTAAGCGATCAACACCTGATATACATGACCTTTTTATAATTTTCACATTACACCCCATGTAAGTAATGCCTCTATTTGTTTCTCTTGGAAACAATATCCCGAATACATTTTCTATTCGAGTTTTTTCCAAGTTTTTAATCTACATATGCAACTTTCAATTTCTACATATTTGTTGCATATTACTATTTGTGCAATTATGTTTAAAATGTGCACCTGGTAATGCTTGCCCCGACGGGCGTTCCTTGCCATTAACCTTGTTCGCGGTCGTTACACGATTTGGTCCTTGGTGAGCATGCTCCTCTTGTCATACTTCGGACCGTTCTTCTATCATATCCGTAATTCGTTAAACTCTCGCTATCCTCATATGCGAGTGTCCTTCAACTAAAACATATACAACAGTTAATAATTTCAACTTTAAAGGATGCCCGTATTATAATACAAGGCTTTTCTACTAAACGCATCAACGCGTGTAATTTCGTTAACTATATCTATTCTATATCGTTTTTATTGGTGTCACATATATTACACGATAACCATATGTGTTGTTCTCAACACTTTAATCATACTAAACCATTGATATACATGTACTTACCAGATTTGCGATCAAGCCTCGAACCGAACACATTTTGTCAACAACCTTGATCTCTGATTACCAACTTGTAACACCCATTCTTATAATTCAGAATTTAACGTATCATTTATAAAAAAAAAAATCATGTAATTAAGATTACATATGCGTTGGAAATTACGGGTTTATTAAAACTTTTTACAATTTAAAAGTATACAACATATCATGTGTAGGTTCGTCGTTTAACATACAACGATACAAAGTGCGGAAGCTTATTTCTTGATCGTGTTCGGTTCTTCGTTGTGCTTGATCGTCCTCCGGTGCTAAAATTATACCTGAAACTCATAAAACATTAGTTTGATTAGTCATACGTAACTTAAAACGTATTTAAACGAGTCCGGGAAACGAAACTGATTAAAATAAAAAATTTTCGCCAAAACAGGGCTTTTCGCGCCACGCGAAAGAACCCAGATGCTCCCTCGCGCCACGCGAGGGAGGCTGTTTTCCAGCAGGTCTGCAGCTCAGTTCAGCTATGCCAGTTTTTACGGAAACGGCCATAACTTCTTCATTATTGATCCGTTTTACCCGATTCTTTTTCCTATGCGTCCGTAATTTAATTCTCCATCTTATGGAGTTAAAATCCAACATCCAACATAATAAATTTTGAGACTTCTAAGCCTTCGACTCGTTGCCTTTTTACCGAATTTTAACCCTTTTATACATTTTATCAAACAAACATATTTGTTTGACCCCCATTTCTCATGAACCCTTTAATTCCAATATTACCTATCATATTAGGTTCCAATTACGGATTTCTACGCATTATTGACCCTTTTTACTTATAATCTTATTTTGACCCGTTAAGGGTATTTATGTCCTTTTAGGCATAAATCTCGCTCATTCATTTTTAGCACCAAATTTTCACATTAGTTCTCAAATGGACTTCCACCACAATTATATTTGTGGTGGATTTGATATAGTAAACTATTTATGTCGCTTTTTACTTCTCGGTTTGTCTTTTTACGAAAAAGACCTATTTCTACGCAATTGACCCACAAAGGTTTATGCCTATCACCTTGATGCTTATCTAAGGATTACATGATTATAATACGTGATTCCCAAACCACCCATAAGGGCCGTTTTCCTGATGTACCCATCAAGGCATATTTATCAACCTTAGTCCCTCATTTACGACGAAGGACTTTCACTACAATTATGATCAAAATTGCACATTTAAAATATAATATCATTGATGCGTACCTGGCTCGGGTTAACAAATAGACCCGATTTATACCTTGCTTTTATTATCACATATTCTATGGACGCAATTAACCATATCGCTAATCGCTCCTGTTAACACAAGACTCGACAACTACATTAGTCGATATTGTCAAATGGTGTTATCACACCATTTGACCCGTTTGGCCTATAAGACCAAACATTTTCGTAAGTAGCAAAACATGGTTATTAATTACCGATTTGTTCATCCGACCCATTTCGGATTTTTGCCACTAGACCCCTTTTTCTCTTAAAGTCTTTTCTTATATTTTTACCCATTCGGCTTACGCTACGGGTGCCCCTTTTTAACTACAATTTGCTTTAGTCGATACTTGACTAAATTTCCATTTTTACTCATTTTCTTGTTATTAGATGCACTTTAAAATGATCTTAACGAAAACTCCTTAGTTATTAGTCATTACATGACTAAATTACCGTTTCGCCTCTTTTCACCATAACCCATGGTTTTTATCATTTATGTTTGTTCCGACTCATGTTAATAGCGTCGGAACCCTTAATTCGGATATTACACTAATCGCATTTGTAGTTTACAAAATAATGCATATTCTACAAAAAGGATGTAAGCGTCTCTTACCTTGCATCCGGTTATGCTCTTTTTCGCGTACACGAACCGTTTGACCCGTTCCTTGCCCAAGTCTCCATCTAGCTTGTCAAGAGTCAAACTATCATCATGATTCGTAAGACGGTTAGATTAGTCATCATTATTATGACTATTTCATCTTACGGATTCTATGTCGAAACTACTATTCGACTTTATCATTAGTTAACTTAACTTATCAAAGTCAACTAATTTCAATCACATGGTTTACACAATTAAGTCTAAATCATCATGATATTTAGAACTCTTACCGTTTTATATTTCACATAATTTGCCATATTATTCGAATGTGCGTTTCACTCGAAATTTCAATATTTAGCTTTCATTTAGGCATTTTAACAAACACCTTATGGGCAGAAATTTACATGATTCATTATCAAGTTCATAACTTGTCATATAGCCAAATTTAACATCAATAAAGCTTTCATATATCATTTAAACACCATCACTTCAGAAATCACTTTCTATGACCCGTATTACACTAGAATAATCATTCTAAACCCTAGTGTTTACTAGTTTCCCACAAAACCCATGAATCACCTTCAATGTGTTCATGAGATTTTCAGGAATTAGCCATGATTTCGCATGTTATTGTCTAGGTCTTACTCCTAGACACCATATCAACCCTATTCTACCCAAATAGCAAACATGCAACATCAATTTTCAGATTTCCCAATTTCATGAGAATTTCAAACAGAGAATTAACACCAAATTTTACATACCTTGTAACCCCCTTGTGATGAGGATCACTAATCTATGCTCAATTCTCGATTTGGACTTGGTTTGATCCTTCAATTTGTGAGATTAGTGAATGTTAGGGTTTGAGCTCCCTGGCTCCTGTGGGTTACGACCAGAACACGCACACACACACCTAGTGTGTGTGTTGTGTTTAATTTTTAAGTTTATAATTCCATTTTCAAGTTACCCGGCTTTGGTCCCTCATGTTTGGTTAGTTATTAAGTAGGCCACAACCTACTTATTTTCAACAATATTCCCACTTATTAACTAGGTTAAATATTCCTAGTTAACTTAGCGGGTTCGAGAATATTTATGACTAAGTTTATTTCAGGTCCCGTTAACTCGGGCATTCTATCATTTTATTTCTTAAAATCTTTTTTATTCACTTTTTATTTATTATTAGGATTAATTATTTAAATCCTAATATTTACCGGGTAAATTTTTACCACTAACGGTATATGGTTTGATTACCAAACCCGTTTTTGGGGTGTTACAGGTTTCTTTGCCAATTTCTGAGAATCAGCCCTCGATCGTCTCCTTGATCTCATTGGGCAATCTCTGGCAATATGTCCTCTGATTTGACATTCATAGCATCTTCTTGAATCAAATCTCTGACTTTGGCAGTTAACAGCAATGTGTCCTTGAAAACCACTTGTGTAACACACTCTGTTGTCATACCTTTCACCACTTTCATACCACACACTCAGATCATAACATTGATTTGCCTTGTGGTAATCTTGTCTCCTTGATTTGGCTTTTGAACACTGTGGTCAAACCTGCACCACTTATTACCAACTTTTTGTGAGTTTTTATTTTCAGATTTTTGTGGTTTTTTATAATGATTGGATGACTGAACTGATGAGCTTTTATTTTCATTTTGAAAATTTTTCAAAGTTTTAACTTTTTGTTTCTGTTCTACAATCTTCTTAACAGGTTTTTGCTTTGAGCATTCACCTATTTCAGTAGATTGCAAAACAGTATTTTGAAATTTTTCTTGTAATTCTAAAAATATTTTTCTTTTCTTTTTTTTCTTTTTCATCATCAGCTTTGTCATCGCAATCTTCAATTTTGACTTTGTCAAAATTTGTGACATTGTCACTTATTGGAACTGAACTGATCGGTTTTGGACAAACATGTGATGTAGAATTCACAAAACCTTTCAATTTATTCTCAAGCTCATTAATTTTATTCCGAGCAATTTCAGCTTCATTTTCAAGCCGAATAATTTTCTGAAGATGAGAATTTATTTCAATCTGTTTTTCAAGATTATTTTTAAAAATAACAGATTTTTCATCTTCTAAAACCTTTATTTGACTTTGAAAAACTTTTTCAATCTTTAATTTTTCATTTTCAAAATCATTTTCTTTTTCTTTAAAATTTTTGTTTTCTAATGACAAACTCTCAACATTCTTCAAAAGTTTGTCATTTTCAGATCTCAGTTTTTCACAATTCAAGCGCAATTCCAGAATCTGTTCATTATCAGCTTTCTTCTCGTCTTTCAAAGCTTTGTTTTCCAATGTCAAATTCTCCACATCTTTCAAGAGATTGACATTTTCTGCTTCAGATTTTTCGCATTTTGAGCACACCACTTCATATTTTGAAGTTTTATCTTTCTTGGATTCTTCAATCTTTGACGTTCCTGCTAGGAAAATTTTAACCATATCAGCAGGATTCAAATCTTCATTTAAAAAAACAACCTCTCTTGAAATCATATTTCATCCTACTTCTTACATCAAGACCATTTCTAATTCTTTTGATTATTTCAAGAATCACATCCAAACTTATATATTTTGAGCTTCTTTCTAATTCCTCTATCAACTCTTTCTTTCTACTTTCAATTTCACAATTGTATATTATAAGCTCTCTGAAAAAGTCAACTGGACCAAATTTTGAGAACCTAGAATCTTTTTTCAGCTTACACAAAAATTCATCCCAATCCAAAGGTAATGCATCAGCAAATTTTGAAATCTTTTCAGCATTTGTCATCTTAATCCCATACCTTTCCAACTTATCAAGCAATTCAAAATACCTTGTTTTCAAATCATCAAACTTTTCAAATTTTTTACACAAAAAATATTCAGATCTTTTAATCCAAGCATCCTTTTTCTCATCATCTTTCCTGTATTGCCAATTCATATCAAACCATTCATTAATTCTTTCAAGTTTAGCGTTTTCCTTTTCGTCAAACATTTTGACCACAACTTCTTTGTTAAGTGACAAAAAAAATTATCTCAAAGTCTACAGTATTTCAACTTCTCGGTATTTGCGCCTTGTAAATCACCTCGAATCACCTGCAAACAAACAAACAAACAATCAGTTTAAATGGACTGAATATGTAACAGTGTATGTTGATGAAATCAATCTAAGACTCGTGTCAAAGATTCACGGATTCGATCCAATGTTGTTAGGGTGAAATCTCTAAATGAATGGGCTTGCCCAAAAGATATGAATTCAAATGAGCCAATTAAACTTGATCTTGAACAAATTCTGATTGGGCCTATTAAAAAAATTCACAACTTATGGGTCGATAACCTTTGACTTTACTCAATTGCAAAATGGGTCTTTAATGATGTTGAGACTTGGACCGAGACTTGGGCTGATTAAATGATTCAATATCTCGATCACATGTACAACTGACTAAGTCTCGTGGCAACTTCTTGGGCCGATATAATTGCTTTATCACATGTATACCTTGAACGAAGCAATCATGTGACCGACTGACACATTAAAGCTGATAACAACACATGCAATCTGACTTTAAAAATACAATTTCCGACAACTTAAATCTGATTTTGTGATTGGGCCGACAATCTGATTGAGCCGCAAATAAAATATGATCACATGCAATACCAATAATAATTGATATTTCAACTTCAAACAGAATGTCTTATCTTGTTTGAGACTACACCACTTTCAAACGGAAATACAATAATGATCCACTCTCAAACGTGATCACCTAACCACTTTCAAACGACACTTTCAAACAAACAGTTTCAAACGTGAACTCTCAAACGAACAGTCTCAAACGTGAACTCTCAAACAAACAGTTTCAAACGAAACACTTTCAAACCTTAAGTTTAAACGAATCACTTTCAAACGATCAGTTCAAACGTGAACTTTCAAACGATAAGCCAACCTTCAAACGGATGACTTCAGCTTTTAACGAACAGTTTCAAACGGTATAGCAATTTTATACCAGTTTTAGGTCGAATTTTTGTCTCAAATTTTCAAGGATTCGTTATTACTGTATTTCGTTTGATATGTGAAAGTTTTAGGCCATTTTAACCGTAAACACTTGTTCAAATCAGAAAAGAAAGGTAGAAGTGAGAGAATCCGAAGTAATCAAGCTGAATTTGGTATGAACTCCTCGTCCTGAGCTCTGATACCACTTGTTGGATCGTGTTTGTGACCCTAAATAGTCAGTAAAGGTAGTTCATCATCGTTTACAGAGGCGGATTCAAAGTAAACAACGTCAAACAACTTGTATCCTTTTAATCTTTCTTTCTATTACTGATTGCGAGCTTTTACAATGTATTCTGACAAAAATCCGGCAGTACCTTCGCTCACACACACAGTCTTGTCCGTTTCAAATGAACCAACACACAACCTATATATAGTGCTAGCCATTCCGTTTGAAGATGACACATACATGTTCAAACGAGACCCTTCTTCAAACGGACTGGCCTGCTCCAAACGGACTGACATGTTCAAACGAACCGGCTATGTTCAAACGGACTGACTTCCTAAAACATGTCCAAACTCAAATTCAATCACTGTTGTGCACTCATTTAACCTATCTAGACATAAGACTCGATTAAGACGTAGTTAACAGACAGTAGATGCACCAACACTTGGTAAATTAGGATGTTTGTTATGGTTTGGTGTAGTGTTTATTAATAAAACAGGTACATATGAGGCTTAGAGCACTAAACATTAGTGCTACTAAAGCCGGGACAAGAAAACCGGAGCCAGAAACCTGTTTTTCAACCGTGCAGATTGTCTACACGGGGTCGTGTCCAGCCGACACGCCCCCGTGCCCACTTCCCCAGACCTGCTGTTTGTTTAATTAGGCATGCTTTTGACAGACACGGGGTCGTGTCCAGTCGACACGCCCCCGTGTCCACCTTCTGTAAGTTTTCATTACTGGCACCTGAACACGGGGTCGTGTCCATCAGACACGGGGCCGTGTCCAGGCAACCAGTAAAACATATTTTTGCTTTTTAACACCTTTTTACACATTCAATCAACCTAAAAACTTATTTTTGGGACACATTGAGGACAATGTGTAATTTAAGTGTGTGGGGGGGGGGGGGATGCTAAAACCTTGAATCTTGCAAGTCCTAACTACAAGCCTTACACAAAACTCTATTGGAACCGCTAATCACCCCAATTTTTTTTCAAAAATTTTCATTTTTTTTTACTTGTCTAGGTTTAACTTGGGAATTTAAAATTCTAAAAAGGTTATATTTTTATAAATTTACAACCGATAGCGTCGTGATAAAAAGAACCAACATAAGAAAATTATGAAACGGCATGACAGGCTTAGTTAAAATTTGATTATATATACTTGATCACATAAAAAAACCCATTCCCACAAAAGTGAGTTTTGAGCCTTTATTGAGCATACAAATATATATCTTTAAACTAAATGCTCATTTTTCATTTCTTGTGTGAATAGCCGCTTGGTTCTTACGACTCTAGAACTTGCCACGACGATACATTCCCGGTCCTTATCAACTTAAACCCGAGTAAGTAAATGATGGAGGCATTAGGGCTAACCCTTTTTATTTCTACACCATTATCTTTTTTTTTACCACTTACCCAAAATCCCCCTAGTTAGCCCATTTGAGCCTAAACCTTTTCATTTCATAAACCAAACCAAACACCCTTTCACCCACCTAAACCGTTTTTATTTTTAACCTTTTTTTTAGTAACAAGCTCGGTTTTTCGTATGAGTTTTCAAAAAAAAAATGATGAAGCAAAAGAGAAATAAACAAACAAGTTTATCAAAAATAACTTTGTTTGAATAAAAGCTTCATCAAAATAAAAGTTGCAAAAATAAAAAGTCTTACGAAAACCGACGCTTGTTACGTTTTTCGCCCTTTCACTAACCACTAACCCAACCACCTACCTTTAACCCAAGCCTAACCCTTCACCCCAAAAGTCCTCTTGATATTTACAAAGGTATATAGTTAAAAAGGAGGAGGATTGATTGCTTGGCAAGCTTATGGTAGGAGTAAGTTCCATGCCGCTTTCGAGTGATTCACTAAAATACATTTTCGGCCGAGTGTTGAGTGATCTTCGTGAGGTATGTGAACCTATATATAAATGGAATTTTGAAAGAGGCATGTTATTCCCTAATAAGTAATTTATCTTATGAAAAGTTTTAAATAAATCATGACAAATAGGATTGTAAATAAATAAAAAAAATATAAAACTTAATAAAGAATCTTGGAAATCCCGACACTCTATGACAAGCCCAAAAACCTTCTCTTCTACCCATTCCATTTGGGAGTGTAAAGCCACATTATAAAGAGTTTTGCTTAAGGACAAGCAAAGATTCAAGTGTGGGGGTATTTGATGTGTGCAAAATGCAACATATAAATTACATCAATTGTGGCATAAAACTAACCCTTTTTTAGTACTAATGTTGGAAAAAGTGTGCTTTTGTCTTCCTTTTGTATTTCCAGGATTAAATGAGCTCAAATTAACAAAAGAAGCAAAAAGACAGCTAAATCTAACATAAATACAAGAAAAGGAACAAACGTGACATGCCCGACCCCACGACAGCATCTTCCCAAACAAAACAAGAAAACAGAAGGCTGAACACGCCCCGTGCTCAGCGAACACGGGGCCGTGCCCAAGTGCCAGCAGAAAAGACAAAGCTGTAGAAGCTTCTATCGCCCACCACGGGGTCGTGCTCAGCGGACACGGGGCCGTGGTCAACTCTAAGATTCGCAGAATCTGGGAAATCACGATAGTACAGATTTGCTTCTGCACACGGGGGCATGCCTAGTGGATACGGGGGCGTGGTCAACTAATGCAGACAAACTGCAATTAATGAAGAAAGAGATGAAGGGTGGACACGGGGCCGTGCCCGAGCTTTTGTTCAGCCTATAAATAGGAGTGCTTGGCTCAAGTGCAAACCATCCCTTGGCACACCACCTCTCTCACACTTCACCCACCACCCACCACCACCATAACACCATCATCCACCACCATCATCCATTGTCCATCATAGAGTGTGTGAGTCATCTCGGGATCCAAGATTGATCGTAAGAGTTCTTGACAATCAAGGCCATGTTTGCCTAAGTCTCTTACATCACTTGGTGAAGACAAAATGTCTAGTGTAATACTTTTTATTTTTAATCTTTTCGCACTTTTTCCTTGGTTATGTATTAATGACTTTAATAACTAGTTTCTTATGTTGAAGGTGATTTTTCCTTATCGTTTGTCCGTGGTGTCTTGGCATTATTTTACTGTCTATATAAAATAAAAGATTTTCACCATTCATATCTCCACGGTCTATATGGAGGTATGTTGGCTACCTGGTCGGGGGTTAAGGGAACGGTTTGGTAAGAGTCTTGCCTTGTTCAGTGTATAGATCCTGCAAGGACCTAGGTCAAATTTAGTAGGACCTCCTTCAATACTTAACGGTATTGGATGGCGGGGGTCCAAACTCTTTGACCCCTTATATGTAAGCTACTATTAATACTTTAACCCGGCTACTTAGGACTGTATCCCTGCTGACTCAGACTACTTAGCCGAGGGTAACGTCACCTTCAAAAGAGGGGCCTACCATAATATGCATTAATAACTTAATTAATTATCTTTCAATAATCCAACCCTTTAGGATTGTATCCTTGCTGACTCAAACTACTGGGTTGAGGGTAACGTTACCTTCAAAAGAGAGGCCTACTACAATAACTAAGATAATCTCTTAAAAAGTGAAAAAGTGCGGAAATAATCAAAGGTTACACTATACATGAGTCGGAGCCAAGTGATTCATCTTGTCTATCTGTTTTTATTTTTATTTTATTTTCAGCATTTTAGTTAGTTTTTATTTTTCTAGTTTAAAACCTTTTTCTAACTTTTTGATTTGATTAGACGTTGAGGATAAACCGGTACTAAAAGCTCTTGTGTCCTTGGACGACCTCGGTATCTTACCAACACTATATTTCGCTCACGATGGGTGCACTTGCCCATATGTGTGTTTAGTGTTAGTAAATATCGTGTTTTATAAATTTAAAACTTGGCTAAAAAAAAGTGTAAAAGGGCTTAAAATAAACATTAAAACCATAACACACTTCACGCACATCAAGGACATACATCGAGAGGTTCAGCAATCGATGGAGTTGAAACTAAAGTTTCTTAATTCTTGCTGTTATTCTTAGATTTGAACTATAATGTTGTTCAGTATGTGATGTAATTATTGGACTTTTAGTTTTAAGGTCATGAATAAATTTTAATTTTATGAATCTATGTTGTGTTTTATTTTTACTTATTATTTAGTGTTTGAGTAAGATTTAGATTATGTTGATGTTGAATTGTGTCTGAACATCTGTTTGGTAAGTCAACAGCGGTTTAATAGTGTCAAGGATTGGTTTGATGGTGAACAGATTATGTTGATGTTGAATTGTGTTTGAACATCTGTTTGGTAAGTCAACAGAGGTTTAATAGTATCAAAGGTTCGTTTGATGGTCAGCAGGAGACTGCAAAGATAAAACAAATGTTTAGAATTTGATCGTTGAGAGCAGTTTTTTGAAGAATCTGTGTTCCTGCAAATTACAGGGAGTCAACCTCTATTTCTTCATTCTTCATGTTGACCACTGACTGACCAAACATATGTGTTTCAATCACTGTTGGCTATCCACTGATAGTTAAAAAATAGTCACGGCTCACATTTTTATTGTTGACATCCACTGATATTGACAATCATTGGTTTTCCTAAAAAACATCCACTGCTCACATTTTTATTGTTGATGTGGTTAATTAATTATAGAATGAAAACTAGAATTACAATGAAATTACAATTTTACCTAATCGTTACATTCCAATGAGATAAGAGTTCCTCGAATATTGTTTTGGTGATCAAAATTAAAGTTAAAATAAAAAATAAAAAACTGTTGTTCAAAATCAGTGTTTTAACCCACTGATGGCAATCCACTGCTAGCTTAAAGTCAGTCACTGTTCTCATTTGTAACCGTTGCAAACCACTGATATTGTTCCATCAGTGGTTTCCTACCAACTGTCCTCCATTATTATCAGAGGTTGGAACATGGACAGTACATAGCGGTCTGATCTTTTTGTAACCGCTGCCACATCAGCATTCACTTTTCTCCTTATAAAACCCTGATCAAAACCCCCAAACAAGGTTTTTACTGTCGAACCGAATTCAAAATTCCTTTCTCAAAGCAGTTATCATCCATTTCTCTCAAAATCATTGGCAGATGTGCTAACAAAAGATCAGCTGGCAGATGTGCTAACAAAAGCATTAGACACATCTACCTTTGAAAGCTTGATCTCTAGGATTGGCATGCTAAACATGGAATAACAAGCAAAATCCTGTTTTTCTATGAATATAAACATTAAAATGTTTTTAGAAAATCAAAAATCCATCCTTAAAAATAGCTAAAAATGAAAAATTTTCATTAATCCTTAAAAGTCTGTCATAACCATTGTTTTTGGTTCAAACACTTGTTTCTACTAAATGCTTTCCACTGCTGAAAGTCAACCTCTGTTCTCTCATTTCCTTGTTAAGCATTGTTGATCAAACATTAGTGTTTTAATCCACTAATAGGCTATCCACTGATAGTTAAAAATCACCCACTGTTTTCATTGTTTCCGTTGCAAACCACTGATATTGTTCCATCAGTGGTTTCCTAACAACTGTCATCCATTATTCATCAGCGGTAGACACATGGACAGTACTTAGCGGTCAGATCTTTTGTAACCACTGCCACGTCAGCATACACGTTTTCCACCTATAAAACCCTGATCAAAACCCCAAACAGGGTTTCACTGTCGAATCAAATTCTAAATTCCTTTCTAAAAGCAGTTACCATCAATTTCTCTCAAATCATTTCTCCATTTCATTTCTCAATCGCTCATCTTCTTCATTCACTCATAAAAATCCACGATTCATCATGGCTCTTCGATACAAAGCTCCTCATAACTACTTGGGTTTAATCGAAAAACAAAGTCATACCACCACCTTCGATTATGTCATAGAAGCTCTTTCGTCCTCAAAGTACAAAACTTTGTTGACCTATGATGCTCCGATCTACCTGGAAACCCAAAGAGGGTTTTGGAAAAATGCGAAACTTGAAACTAAGGATAAAACACCCTTAGCCATTACTTCTTCAATAAAGGGTATTTCAGTCACCATTACTCCACAAACCATCTCAGAGGTATTTGAACTCGGTGATCTTCAAGGTAAAACTTCTTTTAAAAAAAATTGAGTATCAAACTGATTTCATTGAAAGAGGGTATGCTGAAGAAATGAAAAAAGAAACTTTACAAAATGGGGGTTTTCCATCCGCCCCAAGGTTTTTATTTCACACCCTTCTAATGTGTGTGTAAAAAAAAACCACTGCTTTCAATGAAATCCCATTGAAGATCCAATACATGGGTTATGCTATAATGAATGAAGAAAACTTTAACTATTCCCAGGAGATTTTCAATGATCTTGTTAAAAATGTTAATAAAAAATCATTTTTGTTATTCCAAGGTTTTTAAGTTACTATTTTAGAAAGAAATTTTCAAAAGATAATGCTCATGTCCTTATTCAAGGAGAGCCTTTTCGAATAAGCAGCCTAACCTCTGAATCATTTACAAGGCTGTCAAAACCTTCCAAAACACAAGCGGAGGTACCTGAGCAGACTTTAGCAGCAACCACTGCTCCTCAGGCACCTGCTGTTGAGCCCACTACTCAAGGTGATCACAACAGCACAACCACTGCTGTGAAACCCACACCTAAAACTACCAAAAAAGCCCAAAAAGAAAAAGATCCAGAAACCCCCCAAACCCAGAAAAAAGGTAACTCTGGAAGATGAGATCCCAGAGCAACTACCTGTGACATCACAAAAGTCACCAGAAACCACTGCTGCTACTTCCTCATAGCAGATGGAACAAAGACCTCCACCTTTGCCTAAAACTCCTCCTGCATCCTCACAAAAAGGATCAGGTTGTAAGCATAGGGACACCACAATATGAAGCTCTGGATCCACTTGGTTCCATCTTCCACAGTCCAAATCCCATGGACATATCTCTTTCTACCCCACATCCTTCATCAATAACATTGCCACAATCCATGTTACCTCTATTGGATGCAGTTGATTTAGCCCAGACACACATCAGTTCTTCTCAATCACCTATCACTGAGAATATGCCACAACAAGTGACTGAGTCTGGTGTCTCAATCTCTGTTAACCCACCAATAGTTGAGGAGGCTACACTGCAGGAATTACAAGTAATTCCTGTCAGTAGTTCAAGTGGAGCAGCAACTACAGGAGTTGGATCCACTGGTCTACACCTGGCCAGTTGTTTCATCAATCAGACTCCCTTGAAGGCAATTTCCTCTCCAGCAACCTTGATATCCATGGGTGTGTTTGTTTCAACCACTGGTGATCTTAAAAAGATATCAATTGCTGAGGAAAGAAGTTCCCACTACCAAGAAAAAGGGGCATCAGTGGATGACTTTTGGGAAACTTTCCCTAAGTCAACTGCTAATACAACCACTGCTGGTGGGAAAGCAGATGATCCCATTAACTTGGGTGATGCTTTAAAATACAAAGAATTGACGCCAAGAGTGGATACAATTGAAACATCTGTTGCAGATATCAAAACTATGCTGCAACAGTTGTTACAAGCACAAAAAGCAACACCCACTGCTGCACCAGCTGAAACATTTGTTCCATCATCTGCTCCTACTCCAAATGAGCTTTGGGAATTATTTCAACCTCTTCTTCACAAACAAAGAGAACATGCTGATCAGCAACATGAAATTCAAATTCAAAAGATCAGAAATTTAATGGAAGCTAGGTTCATGGATACACAAGCAGACATCAAGGCAATCAAGGCCCATCTATTGCAAACCACTGGCACTGCTCCTCCTATAATAATCTTTGTTGATAACCCTCCACCAAATGATGCCAAAAGGGGGGAGAAAATGAAACAGTTAAAGAAAAGGGGATATGAAGATGGTCTATACATTGCACCAGAGAAATCCAGTATGCTTGCAGACCTCCCTAGGCCAGATGGTTCCAAAAAGGTTGATGAATCCTTAAATGCCTTGGCTAATGAAAAGGCAAGGTTGAAAAAGGATATGGAGGCAAAAGGAAAATCAAGGTTTGAAAAGGAAAAGAAAGTCTTTATGGAGAAGGAAGAGCAGGGTACTTCTGAGCCCAAGGATGAAGAAAAACCTAAGCCTAAAAGAAGACAACCCACTAGATAAGTGAGGCAACCCAAATCCATACCTTCCAGATCCACAAAACATACTCCCAAACCTCCTAAAAGCTCCTCTCATCAATCTTCCAAACCAACAGATGTTGGAACACCTGTTGTATCAACAGCTGTTGATACTTCAGTGGTTTCAGTAGATGTTAACCTAACAACCACCACCAATACATCAACACACACTTCAACCACTACCATCACTCAATCAACCACTGCCACAACAAAACCACCATCAAAATCACCACCTGCCAAAAAGCAGAAGACATCAGATGACACATCATCTGTTGTAATGACAACAGTGGTTGAAACACCAGTTGTTTCAACAGCTGTTAGTCAATCACCTATCTCTTCACAAGCCATTGTTCCTTTTGATCCAAAAACTCAAATAGAAACACCTTCTCCCAAAAAGTTGTATACAAGAAAAAGAAAATTTCAAGTGCATGATGATGATATACCAGCATCTGTTCCCATTTCATCTGCCCCTTGCAATATCACCAAACCTCAATCCTTAATTCCTTCAAAATTGTTCAACCCAATCAAAGATCCTATAGAACTCCAAGGATATGACTCTGCTGATGTTGTACCAGTAGCTGCCAGTTATCCACTGGAACTGCATGCTGTACAGAATGAAATGAGGCAGTTTTACTTAGTGGATGATCCTTCAAAAAGAAATTTCCCTTCCCTGATTGATTATAGAGATCTAGCCAACATAAATGAGTATTTAAAACTCAAGTCCAGGCAAGCTGATACCCGAGCTAGACTTGAATGCCAAGGGAAAAGTGACAATGAAGTCTCAACTTATACGCAGTTCTTGCTCACTAAAGTTAAACAGTTGGAAGATTATGCAAGAGACCTAAGCAAAGAAATGTCCAACCTACCTCCAGAAGCTAACTTGCAGGAAGATCTGAAAGAAGACATCATCAAGCTGATCTTGAGTGAAAAATTCTACCCTGCCACAGCTGAATAATTCCAAGACTGGCCGCTTGTTGCTCTCAAAACAGAACTGAATAGAATTGAAAGAATAAAGAGAGATCCAGGCATGAAAAGGTCAGCACCAAATTGGAGCAAATACAAAAAGAAAATTTATGATCTTACATTGGAGTATAAAAGAAAGAAGCAGGAATTGGTTGATGCAAAAGTGGGAACTGCCAAAGCCATATCAAAATGGACAAGGCAGTACATTGATGAGGCTTATGAAAGGTTAAGAAAAAGGAGAGAAACAGATCCTAAACTTCCAAAGAAGACTGATTACAAAACCACTGCTAAACCAAAGCAGCAGGCTCACACTTCTGAACCACTGTTCACATCATCAGATACCTCTACCATTATGGTAAATCAAAGAAAGAGGTAAAAACTGACTGATGAAGAAGAGAAAGAACAAGAAGCTGTGTATTTCAAAGAAGCTATCAAAACAATGGCACTAGAGGATGACAACTCAGCATAGCTTCAAAACATAGCCAAACAAGTTCTGAACATTGACTGACCAAACATCAGTTTTTCAATCACTATTGGGGGAGAGTTTTTGCATGCATGCATTACTTTTGAGTATTGTAATCAAATACAATCATTCGACTCTATGTTAAACATGTTTTCTTAAAATTGTTCTCTCTTTGATTGTGTTGAAAGTTTATTCATCTATTTCCGCTGCAATTATTTCTGATTCATCTTCATTTTAGTTAAACAAACACAATCATATCAAACTCAGATCCTATCAGTTGTTGAATCCAATGAGATGCTTGATGTAATGATGTTGTATTAATAACAAATAATAATTAATATAACTAAGTTTCCCGAGCCCGGGAAGCAATCCCGGGTAATAACCTAGTGACAATATATAGGAGCCTCTAACCAATTAGCCCACATGGCCTAGCCCAAACCCAAGTCCTAATCTAAGCCCAATAAACATAAATGTGTATAATAAAGATAAGCATAAAACTATACAATTTCTGGGACTTACAATATCCCCCTAGTTTTATGCTATCTTTATTACGACTTAGTTAAAAAAAAAATTTAAATCCACGAACTCCCTCCATGTGCACGTGCCCCCCAACTCCCTTTGTATACATAATAGCCTCCCTATAGGCTTCCTGCCGTCTGCCTTCTGTTCGAAATTAATGTTCCTTTTTTTTACTTAATGTTTTTGAGCCCCCCACTTGCTGTTGTCTACCGAAAGAAATAGGGATCCCCCCAAAATTAGCACCCAATGGCTTCCTAAGCTTTCTGTTGTTTTCGAGAACAACAATGATGTCCCCAATTAATGTTGTCTGCCACCAAAGAAGATGATGATGGTGTTGACTTTGTGATGCAATTTCGGATGAAGTGTGGTTGGAGAGTGAATTGTCTGTTGATCGCACAATTCTTTGAATTGTTTCAATCGCACAAGGTGATGTCAGTCGCACAAGCTGAAATGCCAGTCGCACAATTTCAGCAAGGATCGCACAAGTGTGTATTTAGGTCCGTATTCCTTGAGAAAGTCAACAATCGGATCCTCAAAATCAAGGATAAATTAGAAAACAAATTTTCAAAATATCCTTTCCACCAATAGTTTCCTAAAATTCAGCAAACACAGTCTCTCTCTTCCACCAACAAATCAAACATGAAATTTTTAATTGTTCTTCAAATCTTCAAGTATGTTCTTCATGTTCTTCGAATCTGAAAACAATTTTCACCACCAATCACGATTCTCAACAATAAGATAAACTATTACCTTGTGAACCGGAGATCTCCCTTTTTGGCAAACATACATCCCCCGACACTGTGCAAATCCTTCTTCGTGTTATTCGAGTGATATCAAAACCGAGCCTTTGAATGGCTTCAATGGCTCTGATACCACTTGTATGTCCCAAACATCCAAAGATATCACTCAAAGGTTTAATCGAACGCGGAATATAAGATCAAACCACAAGAACAAAAAGAAAATATATTATTACCAAAACATTGTGCCACTGCTTCGATCGCACACGGTTTCAACGAACCGTCTGGTATGATCTCTAAGAAGATTTCACACGCTCTCTAGGAACGTCTGGTACAATCTATAAGAACCTTGCACACAATCTCTAGGATTGTCTGGTACAAGGTTCTCCATAGGGGATTACATGATTACAAAAAATTGAGAGAGCCTCTAACAATAAACTAAACATGACAATATATAGGAGCCTCTAACCAATTGGCCCACATGGCCTAGCCCAAACCCAAGTCCTAATCTAATCCCAATAAACATAAACGTGTATAATAAAGATAAGCGTAAAACTATACAATTTCTGGGCCTTACAGTTTTATCAGTACGGTTACGGTAAAAACGTGTTTAAAAATGGTTAAAATGGACAATGTTAGTGAGACAGTTAAAAATTGGCCAAAGCTGATAAACGTTAAACAATATGCTGTCTGGAAGAAGGAGTTTGAAATGTTTGTTCAGAGTGAATATACTTGAATGTGGAGCTGTATGATCGATGGATATGTTACTCCTACAAGTCGTGTTGAAGGAAGAGTTAAAATTATTTCTTATGAGAAGATGGATGAATCTGAGAAATTTATGATTGATGCTGAGAAGAGAGATTTAGCAGTGATCAAGATGTCCTTGCCTGAGGGATTTAAACATACCTTTAAGAAGTATGGGACTTCTAGAGAGCTGTGGGAAGCTTTAGAAAAATGTTATCAGAGTTCATCTAGACAAAGTGTAGGTGCTCGTGCTTCAGTTGTAGAAGCAGATGTTGAGGTAGAAGAGAAGAAGAAAGCTGATAAGGAGAATGTTGAAAAGAAGGAGGCAGAAGTTTCAAGGTGCTTGAATGGTGTGAATGAACTTACAACAGAGGTGATGGTACAACCAGAATCCGTAAGTCATACATGTCATAATTGCACTGAACTACAAGGTAAAGTTGACAGACTATCGGAGCAAAACAAAGTTCAGTTAGCTGAATTAGAAAAGCTAAAGGAGTCAAATGTTCTTTTGATTAAACGAGAGTCAAATTCTTTACATAAACTCAAATCAAATGAACAGGAAATTAGCAGTTTAACAAGCAAAGTCAATGAATTGTTACAGATCATTGATTTGGCTCGTAATACTGTGAAGGATAAAACTAATGAGTTTTCTGATAAGTGCAGGCCCTTGCACAAGATCAAATTGTTGAACTTAAAGGAAAGTTAGACAAATTTGAAAATCATCATTAGTTAGGACTCAAATTCAAGCAAGTTTGAAAAAGAGTAATGATAAAAAGGGTTTGGCGTTTAGTAAAGCCTCATCTTCTAAAAATCAAGATTACTCTTTTTTACCTGATGAGAATGAGCTAACCGACTTTGTGCCTACTTATAACAACCCTAAATTAAACCGACACCCTCATAAATTTTCCGACACCCTAATATATTTTAAAATATCCCAATTTGTCCTAAAATACACCCCATACGTGAAAACGGGCCTTGAATACCTTAATTATTATTAAAATAAATTAAAAATGGAATTTTTGGGTTTGAGGCGGTCCGCGTAAGCCACACCTCAACCCTTACGCGGGCCGCGACAAGGTGAAACCTGGCGAAACCCTGGGCCGCCACGTGGCCCAACACATGTCGAGGCTAGTTGGTGACCCAGATCAGCTACGCTGTTGACCAGCGTTGACGCGGGCCGCGTAGGCCTTTGCCCACTTTAACGCGGGCCGCGAGAAACCAAAACTCAGCCCCTATAAAGCTGGAGCTTTGGCCTTCAGTTTACGTCGCTCAAATTTCTTTTCTCAATCTCAATTTTCTGATAGTAGACATTATACTCGGGTCTAATACCCCCCTAAATAGCGAAGTTATGCTCCGTTGTAAGTATCAAAACCCCTGGATACGTATTAGATACTCTGCCCGATTGATCTAGGGTTCCGTAACGGCCGTCGAGGTTCTGCCCGACGTAGTCGTTGGAATGCCGTCTCAGGGAGGATATTACTAATGTTAAAATGGGTTATTATACTAACACGTGTGCATTTGTGTAAATTATAGATTGTCACCAAGAAACCCTAAAGGATAATCTAAGACAGCAATGTGAGTTTATCCGCTTTTTGTTAACCTTTTTGTGAACTATTTTACAAAATCTTAAATGCTTAACAATGAGATTAAGCAGTGATTGAGTATTTGTAAGGATACAATTATCATGAGTATGTTGGGGTTTTGTATACAAAATTTGTTACCACCTGGTCAAGGAGTAACATTTCCACAAGTCGGATCTGACAGTACCATGGATGTCAATTGATATGACTTGGAAACAAATATAATTGCGAGACCGCCCTCAATACTGTACAATGGTTTTTTTTAAACTTGATTAAACTGGGATTCACTCACCAGTATTTCCCACAGACAAAATGTTTTTAAACGCGTTTCAGGTAACAAAATGTGAAAGCCAAATAAAAGCCAGCTGGACAGCACTGAAGACTTGGAAAAGTGGCAATAAAGTTACCCAAATTAAAATTGATGTTTTTATTAAATAAAAATAGGATTTATTCCTATGAAAATGTGTGTACTGAAAACTTGGGTTTTACCCCATATATTCAATGTTATGAAAGTGTGGTATTTTACTCTGATAAAATATTTCCTAACTACGGTCCTGATGTAAATTCCGCTGCCAAATTAGACAATACCCGATACCACCAAAACTGGCTCGCTGCCGCCCGTTCCTCTGTTTGAATAGGGGGACGGGGGTTGCGACAGAAGGTGGTATCAGAGCTAAGCCACTGATTTAGCCACAGAAGTGTTCTACTGACATCAAAATTTAAATTATTAGGAAATAAATTACGGGAATACGTGCATAATTGTATTTTCTTATTATGTGTTATTTAACTATTTATTAATTTACAGTATGAGCGACCAAGGACCATCTGACGCGTATCGTCAATTGTCTGGTTCGCCAAGAAGCGAAGGCACCTCCTCTTCTCAGCCTGCCCTCTCGGGGTACTCTGCTGATACGGAAGAAGGAATATTCGTGTTTAAGGCTCAGTCCGAGGAGCCATTCCCTCAGAAAAAGAGAGGATGGTTCAGTCAAGGGGCACACGAGCGTAGGAAGCGTATGAAAAAGTTACAAGACCAGAGAGCACTAGCAGCAGCTAAAAGAGAAACCGATGCCTAAGCCCATGATGTGCTTAATAAGGGTATAGCCAATATTCACATCTTAGTAACCACTGCAGCTGGCCCTAACCTGGAGCAAATGATAACACCCCAACCACAACCACCAATACCTGACCAACCAATGGAAATAGAAAACCCTGAAAATCAAGTAGAAATGCATGATTTCAACCCAGAGGAAATACCTAGGGTACCAGCACCAAATCCATTAGATCCAAATTACGACCCCTGGTGGGATGACGTTAGGGACTATGTGCAACGCTACCTGATACACAAAGACATGCCCATGCCAAACATAGGAGCCTACCTAGGTTTGGATCCTTTAGATCCCTATTACCACGATGTATTCATTAGGGAGATTTTAGAAAATCCTTACCAATTTCAGGCCCCTACACCTCCGTACCAGGAACCCACACCCCAGATTCCGAACCCAGTCCTAGAACCTGCACCCCCAATGAGTGCAGAAAATGTACAAGAACTTAGGACATTTTGTTGGTGCACTTGTGTCTGTACTTTGTCTGTATTTTGTAATGATATAAAATGATGTCTTTTGTTGTCGTGCTACGTCTTAGATGTGTTTATGTGTGTGCTTAATGTAAGTTTGACCAGTCAACCATCCTCCTGGTTTGACCTGGTCAAACAGTTAGAAAAGGTTTGTAAATTTGTGTGTGTCGAAGGATGGTCATCGAAGGATTGTTTATATCCTTCGATGAGCTCGAAGGATAACCTTCGATGGATACAGATGGACCTCGAAGGATGCCAATCCTTCGAGGTATGTGTGGATCCTTCGATAGGTTGTATCTCGATAGATGATCTTTCGATCAATCTAATTGATCCTTCGACCAGACGAGCTGTGAAGGTTATATATACTGATGTAATGTGTTCACTTCATGTGTGTGAGTGAACCTAGTCTTGTAGAGAGCGTATTTTCAGTTTGGTCAAGGGCTGTAACCGTGTCCACTGAAATACAAAGAGAAAACTTTGATATCTTGTGTGTCTACCTTTCTCATTGTAGCTTGTGTTCTCATTATAAACTACCGGTTTGCATTCTAGCTTGGATTCCGCACTTGCTAGTGTGTTAAACATAACAAGGATAAGGTTTAACCTCAACCTCCGAGGGACCTACAAGTGGTATCAGAGCCGTGGCTCTTTTCCTTGTTAAAAAAACCGAGTTTATACAAGACTTTGGAGTGTTTTGGACAAAAACTCACTTGGTTTAGCACCCGTTTTTCTGTTGTTTCTCGCTTTTCTGGTCATAAAAACGTGTTCTAAACTAACCGGGTGTGTTAAAGGACGGGTTGGGTAACTTAAAAACCTTGTTTTGAAAGTTTTGGTAATTTCCGGCCAAAATTCCGGCTTACTCCGGTGACCGGTTTCTAGATAAGAACCTTCTTTTTGGGCAATATTTTATTAGTCAAATCTGGGTTGGCAGAAAGTATGGTCTGAACATACCTTCTGCCGAAAGTTTTTACCAACCAATCACCTTTTCACCAACCTGTCAACTTTTGTCAACTGTGTCAGCTGTGTCAGTGCAGATCGAAGGATATCCTTCGAAGTCGAAAGATCATCTTTCGATCAAAGGAGGTTCGATAGATAATCATCTTTCGAACATCCTTCGAAGTCTGTGACTCATCTTTCGATCCAAGGAATCTTTTCGAAGGATATATCTGTCGATCTACAGGTCTCATTCGAAAGACAAGGATCCTTCGATTGGAGAGTCTTTCGAAGTCATCGTTCGAAACTCAACAGTGATCTTTCGAACACTGTTGATCTTTCGAACAGTTCTGTTCCTTCGAGTCTAATCTGTTTAAGTTTAACAAGTTTCTGTTTTTCAGGTCTTTCGATCAAGGATCCTTCGGCTGATTGTCATCCTTCGAGATTTTAACATAGTTTGTGAAAAATTAAATTTTAAAAGGGGAAAACTTGTTTTTCAAATTTTAAATATATTTTTCACTTAATATATTAATTTTCTTTATAAAATGGGAACAAACGGTCAGTGGGATCCAACCGCGTGGACTCAAACAACTTTGACTCCACAATCATCAGCTACGCAATCATCAGTTACGCAATCTCAGTCAGATTTCAACAAAAATGCATGGATGCAGGCTATTGCCCCACCTCAAGCTGCAATGATAACTGCAAATCAATGGGCATTGGTCACAAATCAAAGCAGCAGCATTCAAGCTATGATGCAGAACGACAGTGAAACTGGTACAAGCACAAAACCGCCAAAGCTGAATCACATCAATGATTGGGGATGGTGGAAAGAAAGGCTGAGAACTTATGTTCAGGGGCAAGGTCAAGATCTATGGATGTGCTTCTTTACTCCATTTGAAAATGAACTGGAAGTTGCAGGATCTAATCCACAAACTTACAGCACTATGTCTGAAGATGATAAGAAGAAATTTGAGTTAGAAAAGAAAGCATTCATGATTCTCACACAAGCTCTTCACAGAGACATTTACCACCAGTTTGTTTACTGCACGACTACTAAAAGCTTGTGGGATATGCTCACGTTGCGATGTGAAGGAAATGCTCAATCTAGAAAGATCAAGCAAGATTTACTGAAGAAAGAGTTTGAAGGTTTCACGTGTATGGAGAATGAGACCTTGGCAGAGTTATCTACAAGGTTCCATCACTTGTTGAGCGAGATGTTTGCTTTTAGAGTCACTGCCACTCCACAAGAAATGGTGAAGAGATTTGCTGATAGCTTACCAGCAAAGTGGAGCAGTTATCTTGAAATTCTCAAAGAAAATGGTGTTCTAGACACTATCACTGTGTATGAGCTAATTCAGAAATTGGAGAACAAGGATGTAGAAGAAAAGCTTAAGGCAAAAAGAACATTAACTCCTCAAAATCCAGAGATGTACTTTGGAATTGCAGGAGGCATCAGTGGAGAAAAACCAGTTCCTCAACATGCGAAGCTTCAAACAGCCTTCATTTCAAACACCGGGCCTTCCACGACAAATCAGTTTGATCCTTCAGCATACACGATGTTCTCAAGACCAGATTCTTCTTCTCGACAACAGGATGTGCAACCTGCTCCTCAATTCACACCACCGCCTTTCTTAGACCTAAGCAGAGCTCAGCAGCAACAACCGCAACAACAAGGGTTTTATGGAAGCTCTTCAAACTTTCAAGCCACTTCCAATCCGAACACAGTCAGATTAGACACTTCCAGCTTTTCCAAAGTCAGTGTCGAAGTAGCCAAGGAGCATATGGAGATGTTGAACACCTTGGTTAGTGCTTATTGTGGATTGGTTGCAGGTCAGATTGGGAATATCAATCTAACCAATGAAGATTATCAGCAAGTGGATAGGGAAGAGTTTGAAATGATGGATATCAAATGGGCTCTTGCTAGTGCAATTCGAAGAGCAAAGGAGTTTATGGAAAGGACGGGGAGAACCAACTTGAATAGCAACAACAACACCAAGTATGGTTTTGATAAGAATGCTGTCACTTGCTTCAATTGTGGTGAAAAGGGTCACTTCAAGCGGGAGTGTCAGAAGCCTCCTAAGCAAGGAAATCAGAATCCCTTCAGGAATCAAGGACAGCCACAGCAGCAACAGAACAACAATGACAGATCAATAGTGTCGGTTGGAGGAAATGCATCTGGATCCACAAACACTAATCCCCACAGAGGATTGGTTGTTCAAGCTGATGAAATCTGCAACTGGAACCTTCAGCTTGGAGAAGGAGGAAATGGTGGAACAGCATGTTATGCTAAAGTGATTGAGAAGGTAGTAGAACCCGTGTCTGCTGGTGAATCTTCAGAAGATGAAGATAGTTCGGGTTATAGTGGGAGCATGGATGGGGAATCACTTGATGCTGGTGATTTATCAAGTGATGCTTTAGATTTGGAAGTTGATGAGCTTTTGGCCGAAGCTGAAGCTTTATGCAAGAGGAGATCTATTCTTTGCCAGAAAGCTGCTGGAACTTCCGAGAAGCTTGCTCAGTTCTTCTCTGAAGATGGATCTTTTTCTTTCCATTCAGCCTTTATGGCTAATGTCGACAGTTCATCAAGTCAGGTATGTGTCGATGAACCCACTGTAGTTAGCTGTGAAAATTGTGATAGCTTAAATGTTAAATATGCTGAAAAGGAAAGTCAGTTTGAAATCACATACAAACACAATCAAGAATTGATTGTAGATCTTTCTAAAGCAACTGAAGCTAACTTGTTTTTAACCAGAAATGAAAAGGAATTTAAAGCAACAATTGCGTCATTAAAACATGATGTTTCAGAATTACAAAAGGCTGTTTTGCGAAAACAACATGCTAACAACAATCTTATTGACACAATTGAAAAGCAAATGGTAGAATTGGCAATAGCTCGATGTGAATGTGAAACAATTAAGCAGAAATTGGAAAGCTATTCCAATTCCCGCTTTGTATTGGATCACATCATTGACGTTCAAGAAAGAAAGAAAAAGGGGGATAAACCATGTATTGGATTCAAATCATGTCCTCCCCCAATGAATCACAATTACTCCAAATTGCCTGATGACGAGGATATGCCCCGTTTTGAACCTACTGTGCCACTCGGTCTAGATGACTTTGCAGCAGGCCTCGGGTTCACAACTGGTACATCATCCTCGGGTCAATCAGAATCTGAGAATGTGACAGATTCATTGTGTGTTAAGGAACAGAGTCCTCCCATTATTGAGGATGCTGATTCTTCGGATGATGAATCTGAAGAGATTGTGAAACAACAGTCTAACTCGGTTACAACAGATATTCCAATTGAGAATCACATCCTGTGTGATCCACCAGTGAAACCGAGTAAGACTGAAACGTCAAAAGCCATGGAGTCCCTTGTTTCTAGCCGTGAAGAGAATAACTTGTTGTACACGCTCAAAGGAGACAGCAAAATCTACTCTAACAAAGATTTTCCACTTAAAAATGTAAATCAAGATTTAATTGAACAAATTTTTGAAGGATGCACTGATAAGTTTTTGGGGAACAAAAGTGGCAAAATTACCGTCACTCAATGTGATTCAATTCCGTGTGAACAAATTAGAAAACAATACGGAAACCAAAAACTACCAATTGAGCGAAAACAACAAGTCAATTCCGGAAAGGGTAAGGTACAGGGAAAGAAGGCTCAGAACAAGAATGTTCAAGCACCTAAAGCACAGCAGCCTAAGAATGAACAACCAAAGGTTCAACAACCTAAAGTTGAACAGTCTAAGGCTACTCAACCTAAGGCTGCACAACCTAAAATTCAACAATCAAGGGTTGAGCAACCTAAGGTTCAACAACAAAATGTGCAAAACAAAAGAGCTCCTGTTAAGAAGCGAGGACCGAAAATGAACTTTGTTGGATCCACGGGTTCAGACAAACTTGAAACATTTCAGGACAAATCTAACCTTGAGTTTATACAACAGTTTAGAATTTTAAAACGAAATGATCAGAATAATTACACCCAACACACCAACGGATGTGATTTAGGCCCAAGCACGTCTAGATCACAAAGTTCATTGTCTGGTTCTCCGTCTGGTCATCAACATGTTTCTCCGAAGTTTGTAGAGCGGAGAACATGTTTTGAATGTGGGACAGTTGGGCATATTGTAAGATACTGCCCACACGTGCAAAAGTTGAAGTCAACAACGAGTGCTCCCCAAGAAATCGATTACCGAAAACGATCAGTTTCCCCTAAACAAGACCCACGTGTCTTGAAAGAAAGGGAAAAGAAGTTAAAGCAAAAGAATCAAAAGGTAATTGAAAAGGCATTAAAATCAGAGGTCAAAGAAGAAAAACCTGTACAAGCAAAATCTGAAACAATAAAACCAGTAAATGCTAAAACAATAAATTCAAATACTGGTAAAGGACAAACAACTTGGAAGCCAAGGCAGGTAATTCAATCAGGGGGAGCACCACAGGTTCTTTTTCCTAATCATCAAGTGATTGAAATCACTTTCCTTGATGATCAAGGACGACCCAAGTCCACAAAGGCTTGGGTCCCCCTCTCAAACTGATAAGTTAACTGTATGTGCAGGCGGCTCCAGGAGGAACTATTAATAGTCATTGGATTGTTGATAGTGGGGCTTCCAGGCACATGACGGGCGACTACCGTCTTCTTTTCGATGTGCGAAGTATAAGAGGAGGATATGTTGCATTTGCTGGAGACAAAGGAGGGTATATCACCGGCGAAGGAATGATCTCAAATGGAGTTGTGAGTTTCGACAAAATCAATTATGTGCAACAGTTGGATCACAATCTCCTAAGTGTTTCTCAGATCTGCGACAAGAAGTTCACAGTGCATTTTGATGATGCCGGTTGTTATGTGCTGAAGCCAGGATTCAAGATTCCCGAAGAATGGATTCTCTTATCAGCACCAAGAGTTAATGATTTGTATGTCCTCGATATGAGCCAAGCAATAACCAAGTCCAAACAAGTTACTTGCTTTATTTCAAAAGCCACTGAAAAGGAGACGATCTCTTGGCACAGACGGATGGGTCATATTCACCTCAGAAAAATGAATCACCTTGTCAAAAACAATCTGGTGAGAGGTGTCAATGTGAAGAATTTTCAACTTCAAGATGTCTGTGTGCCGTGTCAGAAAGGGAAGCAGATCAAGAAATCACATCCATTGAAGAAGGTTAACACTGTAAACATGCCACTCGAACGTCTGCATATGGACCTTTTCGGCCCAGTCAAACACAAGAGTATGCACGGGGAAGTTTTCTGCTTGGTAGTTACTGATGACTATTCAAGATTTTCATGGGTTGATTTCATGGTCCACAAGAGCGAGACTCCAGAGATTCTAAAGAATTTGATCACCTTGTTGGAAAATCTTTATAATCTAAAGGTGAGGCGAATTCGAAGCGACAACGGAACCGAGTTCAAAAACAGGGTTATGGATGAATTTTGCACTGCAAAAGGAATCCTTCATGAATATAGCTCTCGGTACACGCCACAACAAAACGGAGTCGCTGAAAGAAAGAACAGAACCTTAATTGAGACTGCAAGAACCATGTTGGTTGAGTCTCAGCTTCCAGTTCGATTCTGGACTGAAGCTGTTGCCTCGGCTTGCTACACGTTAAACAGGGTTCTCACAGTGAAAAGACATGGCAAAACGTGCTTCGAACTTCTACACAAGAACACTCCTGATTTAGAATATCTAGAACCTTTTGGTGCACCATGTACCATGATTGAGCCTGACGGGAAGTTTGGTGCCAAAGCTATCGAAGGTTACTTCCTTGGGTATGCTACTCCTAATCTGCGAGTATGGAACCTGACTACCAAGAGGATTGAAGAGTGGGGTGAAGTAAGAGTTCAAAGATATTCTAATCCTCCGAAGCCTTCTGGAGATCCATGGATGTTCGATTATGATGGTCTTTTCAACTCATTCAATCTGCCGACATTTGATGATGACAATGCAATTGCTCAAATGTTGTCTGAAAGCGAGAATGCGACTGGCTCTCAGTTAGCTCGCCCAATCATTGTTGACTCACAAGCATCTTCTTCTGTCAACAATCTCGCTTCAAATGAGGTGTTTAATGATGCTGTCGACTACAATTTGTCATCGGAAGATGAGGAGTATGTTGATGCAAATGATGGTGAAGCACGGGGTCCGGTTCAAGGTACTTCAGAAGCAACGGATCCAGTGTCTGCGCCAATTGTCCAAGAAGAAAATGCATCATCTTCTACAACTTAACAGCTTCAAAATGATATCGGGAATTTAAATATCAATAACTTGAGGACCAATGTTGAAATTCCTCTAGTTCCTGAAACCCGAATTCATAACATTCATCCTCAGCAGAATATTATAGGTGATGTTCTCAGTGGTGTAAGGACAAGGAATCAAATCAGAAATAATGAAAATGCTGGCTTGTATGCTGAGATACGAGAATCGGGACAACAAAATGACTGGTCTTTCGCCTGCTATGTTAGCCAAGAAGAGCCTAGATCTTGGAAGGAGGCATTGAAAGATGATTCCTGGGTGGAAGCCATGCAGGAAGAACTTCTGCAGTTCGAGAAGTTGGGCGTATGGAAATTGGTTGATAGGCCCGATAACCACAAGAAGATCGGAACTCGTTGGGTGTTTAAGTGCAAGAAGGATGACCGTGGAATTGTTGTCCGAAACAAAGCAAGGTTAGTTGTTCAAGGCTTCAGTCAGATAGAAGGTATTGACTACAATGAAGTGTATGCTCCTGTTGCACGTCTGGAGGCTATTAGAATCTTTCTAGCCTACGCATCCTTCAAGAAATTCAAGGTGTACCAGATGGATGTTAAGAGTGCCTTTCTACACGGAGTAGTCGAAGAGGAAGTATATGTCGAGCAACCACCGGGGTTTGAAGATCCATTACATCCTGACAGAGTTTTACTACTTAACAAAGCATTATATGGTCTTCATCAAGCACCTCGAGCCTGGTATGAGACACTGTCTACCTACTTGCTGAACAACGGGTTTAGACGGGGTTTGATCGACTGTACCCTCTTCATCAAAGAAAAAGGTGAAGATCTTCTGTTGGTACAAGTATATGTCGATGACATTATCTTTGGTTCTACCGATGATAATTTATGCAAGGAATTTGAGAAAGTGATGCAAGATCGATTCGAGATGAGTGCGATGGGTGAAATGACGTTCTTTTTGGGTTTGCAAGTTAATCAGTCCGAATCTGGAATTTTTATCCATCAAACCAAGTACGTTGGAGACATCTTGAGCCGGTTCCAGATGTCCGATTCGAAGCCAATCTCTACTCCTCTTCCGCAGAATCACGGGATTACTCCGGATGAAAAAGGGGAAGCTGTGGATTCTTCACTCTATCGTGCTATGATTGGATCTTTAATGTATCTCACTGCATCAAGACCCGACATTATGTATCCAACGTGTCTTCTCGCCAGATACCAAGCAAATCCGAAAGTCTCTCACTATGCTGCTGTCAAAAGGATTTTTCGTTATCTGAAGGGTTGCCCTGACACCGGGTTATGGTACCCTAAGGATGATAACTTCGATCTCAAAGCTTACAGTGATTCTGATTTCGGCGGCTGCAAGAAAGATGGAAAATCAACTACAGCAGGATGTCAGTTCTTAGGCAATCGCCTAGTCACTTGGCAGTGCAAGAAGCAGACATGTGTGGCTACGTCTACATGTGAAGCGGAATACATTGCTGCGTCTAGTTGCTGCTCCCAGGTTCTATGGATCCAACAACAGATGCGGGACTACGGTTTTGAATTCCTAACTACTCCTATTTTTGTTGATAATGAAGCTGCTTTACAGATCACTAGAAATCCTGTACAGCACTAAAAAACGAAGCACATCGATATTAAATATCACTTCATACGTGATTGCTTTGAAAAGAGACTTATCGATGTGGTTCACATTCATACCGATCACCAACGTGCCGACCTTTTTACCAAAGCATTTGATAAATCAAGATTCGATTATTTACTTTTGGTAAACGGCATAAAGGTGAAGCAAGAGTAACCGACATCGGAAAATCGTTTTTGTAAATATTTTTCCTAAAAAAAAAAAAAAAAAAAAAAAAAAAATGTGTCTTTATTTCCTTTGTTTTTAAATTTTAGGGGGAGAAAGCTTCAAAGAAAATTCAAAAACATTGAAAAACCGCAAAAATACAAAAATATGTCTTTACTTTATTTACTTTCTGCATTTAAGGGGGAGAAAATTCAGAAAAACACAAAAACAATAGAAAAACAAAAATGAGTTTCTTGGCAAGTTAAGAGAAAATGATATTACATCAGAGGTCGGTCGAAACATGTTTCTGGAAATCAAAAGAAAAGAAAAGGATAAGTAGCTCTACTAATGATGTACCGGTAGACTCACGATCATTTTAAAGTGTGCAGGGGATATAAACATAACGAACTGAAAACCGCGTGGGAACCGCTCATTGGCATATGGTCTTGGTACCGAAATTTCGTTTGATAGATTGCCGAGGTTCTGAGATATTTGGGGTTTATGTTGTTTATCATCTGGGTATCATGGTTGTATCTTTTACCGAAAAATAACGGGGACGCAAGTCTAGATCTTCCATGATACCATACATACGTGTACATATTGCATTCGACCTCAATAAGTGATAAACAATCACATGTCCAAACAAATAAGTGATAAAATATCACATTTATCCGGGAGTCAAGTTCGTCTCTCTGCTGTACGAAAGTACTGACCTGTTCACGGACTTGCTCCTGTGCCCTCATGCATATGAAAATCAAGTTCCTCATCAATAAGTGATTCTATCACATAGGGCTTGTTTTCAAATCAAATAAGTGACTTGTTCACATTTTATATACGTTAAAAACGGATGATAAATGGTATACTCCCCAGTAAGATGAACTCTCGTGCATACCTTGATACGGGAATGTGTCGTGAGTGGATGAACACCGGTCGGTAAGTATAAATCATACCTTAACGTATCTCAATGCATTATGATTACACTTGATCGCTGAGTTTAAGTGGATAACAATATCGGTAATTGTGGTAGAATACTTATCCACTTCTGTAAAAGAATATTAAAAGGAAATGTGTTTTGACAAAAGACCGCAAACTGATATGATTCTCTTCGCCAGAAACTCGCAAAAATATTGTTGTGTTTGTACATATTTATTTACTGCTTAACTTTAGTGATTAACTTTTATTGTCTTCTTAAACAGTTTGTGTCGTTTGGTGCATATCAGCACGACATTAGCGGTGATGTCGTTTGATAACATTCAAAGGATTCTAAAATTGTTGTCTTTTATTGTTGTCTTTTATTTTATCAAAATCCAAAAAGATTTTCAATTTTATCTTATTTTTGATTAACCAATGTTGGTACTCGATCAGATATCTGACAAGCCGAAATACTTCATAAAACTGACCTTTGCAGAACTTCATAACGGACAATTTTTCAAAACGGTCATTTCTGAAAGCTTTTAAGAATTTGAAGGGCTTAAATTGAAAATTCCCAAAAAATCCAAAGTGTTGGTGGAAATCTGATCCTTCGAGGAAGCAATGGCCCTCGAAAGATCAGAAGGTCAATGAAAGTCAATGAAAGTCAATCATCTCAGTCGAAAGATGAATTGGTCAACGAAGGATTTGACCAATTTGATCTTTCGAGCTGATCAGACCTTTTTGAAAGATGGATAAGGTCGAAAGATATCCTTCGAGGATTCCCACAAATATCTTTCAAATATCTGGTATCTTTCGATCCAGATAGGGATCCTTCGACCCAAGGCTGATCTTTCGAAACACCTTTTCATCTTTCGAAAGATCATTTATCCTTCGAGACGGTTCAACTTTCGAGGTCAGGGTATAAAAGGGTGTCTTCTTCTTCACTTCATCATAACTGATTCAAATTCACTATTCAAAAATCCTCTGATCCTACCGAAACTCTGCCAAAATTTACTCAAAAACCGAGTGTATCAGGATTTCATCTACAATCTTGGTAGGATAACCCTAATACACGTTTCAAACAACAACATAAACATTTCACCTAATCATGTGTTTTGTTTTGTAATGTGGATATGTTAGTTGTAGGTTTTTGATGTTTAAAATGTATATCTTGACTGATGTTTTAGGTTTCGGAGTCTTTGTTTTGATTGTTGATGGTCTGAAAACCTTGTGTGTTCTTGGTTGAATAGGTTCATGTGTGTGGTTGTATCCGGGTTGGGGTTTTGTGTCCGGGGTTGGGTTTGATATTGTTATGTTTTAAGTGTCTTGTTTGTAATGTTTTAAGTGTCTTGTTGATTGATGTTCCTAAATGGTCTGATGTACACTTAAAACACACTTAAAACTGTCACCAAAACCGATGAACAATGTCGCCGGAAAATCGCCGTTGAACAGTGTCGCCGGAAAATCGCCGTTGAACAGTGTTGCCGGAAATCAACACGAAGGATGTTGATCCTCAACCTCGAAAGATGTGTTGCAAAATATCTTTCGAATTGAGACTCGAAAGATGTTAAATTTCTCGAAGGATTCATCCTTCGATTGATCAGATCTTTCGAATGATCAAGATATCTTTCAAATTCTTGATTCTTCGAAAGATGATCCTTCGATTAGAAATTCCATCCTTCGAGGAAAGTAACATCTTTCGAACAGTCTGTCATCCTTCGAGCCATGAGTCATCCTTCGATGCCTAAATGGGATCTTTCGAGACAGAACACTTAGAATTTTTTCCAAGAAATTGAAATTTTTTCTAAGTGTGGAATTCATGTTGACTGTTGACTGTTTCTCATTACGTGTTCGTGTTTTCATGAACAGAAATGGCACCGAAAGAAAAGAAAGAGCGGGCAAAACCAACCAAGAAGGAAAAATCGGAAGTTGAATCTATGTCGGAGCCACGACACAACATGGCTGCGTATTTGCAACCGGAAGACAAAATCAGTCCGGAATTCACGGGAATAATGGAGTATCTGCATCGCACTCGTATCAACTATGCAATCACTACACAGCACACTGCTTATCAGTCTCATATCAAGGAGTTCTGGAGTTCGGCTGTGGTTGAAACAGTGGATAACAAGGAAGTGATTAGAGGATCAGTTGCTGAAAAACCCGTGGTGATTACAGAAAACACTATCAGAGCACGTCTGCAGCTAGGAGATCAACCAGAAGATCCTACTTCTATTGATTTACAATGTCAGCGGGGCTTGCTGATAAGGTTGCGGTACAGCGATAACGTTCTTGCAAATCAGATCAACAAAAAGTTTATGCCACTTCGATACAAGCTCTTATTGCATATCCTTATTCACTGCCTGAGCAACAAACGATCTGGATATGATCTGTCGCCGATTGATTTAACGGGATTGTTTACGGCTTTGATTCTGAACAAGCCTTTCAACATATCACGTTATATTTTCGACAATCTGAAAGAAAATGCTCGAAGGCCACTCCCGTCAGCAACTCAACGAACATCTACCAAGTTTTGGCTATATCCTAGATTCCTGCAGATGATGATTGATGAGCAGATTCCTGATCTTCCTAAAGCTGAAGCAGATGTTCTTCCTGTCAATCCAATGAATGAGCGTACACTGCTGATTTTCAAATCCATGTCCAACTATAAGGAATCGGATCCAATTAGAAAGCTTATTGGTCATCTCGATGTCCCGGCCTACGAGGCACCGCAGAACAACAAATGGCGTCGAGATGCGAGTGATTCTGATAATGAAGAGCCAAGGTTAATCGCTTTGGCTACCACGCAGCTCGGGGCTAAGCATGGTATCAAAGCATCTAGCAGGAAGTCTGCTAGCAGTTCAAGTGTTGCAGCACATGTTGAAGTCAATGTGAATGTTGCTGCAGAAGAAGTTCAGGGAGTGTTTGTCAATCCTGATGCTCGTGTTAGTGCAGGTGGTGATGGTGGTACTGTAGTTGGTGAGACAGGCGGTAGTGCAGGTGGAGCTGGTGATACTGCTAGTCAGTCAGGTAATGTTGCGGCTGACAAAGGCAAAAGTAAGGTGGACGAGCCAAGGAGGTTGGCGGATGAAAGTAGTTCGTCGTCTGATGCTGAAGGAGGTGCTGGGAATGATGACTCGTCTTCTGAGGATGATAATCCTCCTCCTCCAGGGATGCGCAAAGCTTACGATCAGCGAGGAAATTTTCGTGGTTTTGAACATATTGAGAAACCGGTGAATGTCACAGAATCTGATAAAGATGCTGATTATATTCCTGTTGCTCCTGGTTTTCTTAGAAGGAAGAGGAGAGCAAGAAAAGAGGGTACTCGTACCTCTAAGAGATCAAGGGGCGGATCAAAGCCAACAGGTGAAACGGCTGGTGATGTCACTACACCTGATCCGATTCAGCATTCAACGCCTCCGGAGCAACAGCTGCCTCCTATCATTGAACAATTATCTACATCAGAGATGCTGGATCTGATCTCTTCTCCACATACGTCTTCTGGGGCACGCACGGCGCCTGTTGATCAACAGCCGCCTGCAACCCCCGTCTCAGGTACACATCCACGTCCTCCTCTTGTTATTCCTGGTCCAACAGGTACCTCTGGTCCATCTGGCCAGACTGGTTTCTCAGGCCCTGAGCCCTCACGGCCTACTCTAGCAGAAACATTATCTGGGCTGTCTGATGCTGAGAAAATTCAATTCCTGATTGAGCAAGTCAGTGAACTGGGTACCTTAGTCGGTCGAAATACAAGAAAGATTGAAGAATACCGTATTCAGCGAACACATGATGCTGAGGCACACAATAAGCTGGTCTCACTTGTTAGTGCTCAGAATGTCAAGATAAGAGAACAGGCTCAAGAGATAGAAAGACTGAAAGAAGCTAATAATGCTCGTGATAGAGAGGTTGAGATAATGAAGAAGCATAGTACTGTGCTAGAACGTGAGGCAACAACGTTAAAACAAAAGCATGAAGAGCTGTCCGATCGATATAAGAATCGTGATGATAGATTAATGGAAGCCTTCAAGCCTGTACAAGCGAACTTTAAGAGATTTGATCACAAAGTTGTTACACTTTGGAATGAACGGTGCAAAGCTTTGGGCATCGCTCCTTCAAGGCGTGGCGATGATAAGGATGATGATGCAGCAAATCCTGATCAACCAGCTGCCACAGGTTCAGGTGCAACTGCATCTGGTGCTGCAGGTGGGTCTGGTACATCTCAAGATGCTCCTTCAGCTCCTCCAACATCTACTGGTCCGTCTGAGCCGACTGAGACATTGGAAGCTTCAGCAGTTTTTGAACATATTAGTCTTGAGCCAGAAGCGTTCACTGATCTCCCTGAATCCTCAATTTCTCAACAGTATCATCCAATCACGGGTGAACTACTAGAAGAGGGAGAACATGTAACTGAGATGTCTGATGAATGTGTGTTAGCTTTGACAGCAATGGATGAAGTTGATGTGACGACGATCGATGCCACTCCATTGGTTCCGGACGAAACCGATTTCTCCACGATTGAAGAAATCTTCATCGGTTCGGATCCGGAACGTCCCGTTTATGTTAGTCAAGACAATGTGGAGCTTAATTCGCTTGATGATAATCTTGAGGAAGCAAAGACAGCAGAATCTTCTAATCCTTCTTCAGATTCTCCATCAGTTCAAGAAAACCGTGAAAAGACTGTGAATGAATGGCGAGCGGATTTCCTAGCCAGGAATCCTCCTCCGCTCCCTCCGTTGGATCAAGCCAACTACATGGTTTTGGAAAGAAATCCAGCTAGGGGTCGTATCATCAGCTGGATGTTCGTCAAGGATCTTCATTGCATGGTTGTGAAGCGGGAATGCGGCCTTCAGTATTTCAGGTCTCTTCTTAGCATTCTTTCACTTCCTTATTATGATGTGGCGGTTTTGGCTCAGATGGAGGTTATTAATCGAGTCAAAGACAAGATGGTGGATTTGTTCGCGAAGAAGATTAGACTGGAACGAAGAAAAGGTTGGAAGGACCCTCTATACAAGCCGCAGTTTCCAAGATACGAGCCAATCAGGTTCTCACTTGATCCAGAGACAAATACTGCGCGGTATCGATTGGTTTATGATCCTCCAAAATTGATGAAGAAGATACCTTTGTTGAAAATGAAGACAGACTTTCTGGGAAACTTTCGTTGCTGGGTTTACGATGCGGATACTGGAGAAGCCGTGATCTTATTCCGAGATAGTCAGGAGAACTTTCGAATGATAGATCCGATGTGGATTTCTAACATGTCTAGGTCGGATATTATTGTTCTTAAGGATCACGAGATAAATTACTTGGTTAGAGATCGTGATCAAGCAATGAAGTTTCAGAAGATGGCCCGGTATTGCTTCAACCTACTGGTGAATGCGGGAAGTGCATGGTCTACGCATCACTTGACGGTTGAAAGGACGTCAGAGACATGAAGACACAAAGATCGAGACAAAGCTACAGCCAAGGGGGAGTTTGTTGGTGCACTTGTGTCTGTACTTTGTCTGTATTTTGTAATGATATAAAATGATGTCTTTTGTTGTCGTGCTACGTCTTAGATGTGTTTATGTGTGTGCTTAATGTAAGTTTGACCAGTCAACCATCCTCCTGGTTTGACCTGGTCAAACAGTTAGAAAAGGTTTGTAAATTTGTGTGTGTCGAAGGATGGTCATCGAAGGATTGTTTATATCCTTCGATGAGCTCGAAGGATAACCTTCGATGGATACAGATGGACCTCGAAGGATGCCAATCCTTCGAGGTATGTGTGGATCCTTCGATAGGTTGTATCTCGATAGATGATCTTTCGATCAATCTAATTGATCCTTCGACCAGACGAGCTGTGAAGGTTATATATACTGATGTAATGTGTTCACTTCATGTGTGTGAGTGAACCTAGTCTTGTAGAGAGCGTATTTTCAGTTTGGTCAAGGGCTGTAACCGTGTCCACTGAAATACAAAGAGAAAACTTTGATATCTTGTGTGTCTACCTTTCTCATTGTAGCTTGTGTTCTCATTATAAACTACCGGTTTGCATTCTAGCTTGGATTCCGCACTTGCTAGTGTGTTAAACATAACAAGGATAAGGTTTAACCTCAACCTCCGAGGGACCTACACATTTAGTGAAAAAATTTTAGAGAGTAGTGAAAGAATGCGACAAGTGGGAGAGCGACTCGTCTGGAAGTACGATGAGCACAATATGGATTTCTGGATGAATCCATATCCATGAATGTGATAGTGGAAACGGTAGTAATAATAATATTAATAATAATAAAATAATATGATATGTGTGTATGTGTATAAAAAAAACTACGGATGCCTATTACTAGTAGTTTAACTTTAAATTTCAGTCGGTATTGTAATTTTAATTTCAGTACTGGTGTGTAATAGATGCATAGTATATGAATAGAGTAAAGTCGCAATGATCGACGCTTTTGACCAAAATGCGTGTCATGTGATTGGCTATATTAAATATTATTTTGTGATATTAATACATGGTAAATGTTTAAAATTCAGATGGCCGACGAAGGAAATCAAGGAAATCTGAATAACGATAACCAGAGTAACATTAAGTTAGTTAATGAGAATCCGAGCATCAATAACAATGGAAACCAAGTGGATAATAGTGACATTCAACACATAGTGGCACAAGGAATTATAGATGCAATGCCATTTATTATTCAAACGGTTCAGGAAGCGAATAATAAAAGTAAACATAGCAGTAAGCGACCAACTGAACTAGAAAACAGCGTAAACAATGGACCTGTTCTTCAAGTGCCCATTCCTAAAAGAAGAAGAACCATGCCTTATGGTTGTTCTTACAAGTTTTTAAGGTTGTTGTCCTACACTAGGAGGACGAACGTACGTATTCTGCACCAGGAGAATTCGTAGGATTAATAATGGCATCCTACCTATGGAGGATGGCCGTACATATCTTCCCAAGGGGATATGTAGATTTAGTTTTAAATTCTTTAACCCATTCCCAAACCACCGGGAATCCCATGCCTTGTAGAAAGTGTGAACTTACCTCGGTTTGCTCGGTTAGATTCTCAAATATAGCTAACAGTCAAGGTCGGTCAATCATGTCCTAATATGATTACCAGTTAGTCATTTAGTGATTTTTAAATAGAGCACAAAGTTCCTACACGTATCTATCACAAAACATGCATCGCTTTAACGGTTTATGCCCATATAAGTTTCCCATCCATTCCCCACTCATAAACAAACATACGATGATGCACATAACACATATAACATGTTATATCATTCACAGATAACCTACCCGACATTTAGACATGCAAATTACAACTTATGTCATTTCAGCATTATTATTCAAAACCGGCTGTTTTCGGACATTTTAATAAAATAGTTAACTTATTCCAAAAATTCCCAAATTTTTACAGAATGTCTTAAACATTCCAAATTTTATTGTGTAAAAACATCGGGGTCCAGTTCATTACTAATATTTTATAAAAATTCATTTTCCGGACTGAACTCAGATTTATCTTTTTCTGACCACAGTCCACGGAATAATTTATTTAAAATTCATCGAGAGTCCGATTTATGAAATTCTAGTGAGAGAATTACAAATACATCGGTGGTCATCTACAGTACAAGTTTCATAATCTAACCAATCATTAACTTTTGATCACATAAAATATTAGCTTTATTGGCTATTAACCAATCATTAATCGGACTCTAGTGAGATAATTCTAGTGAGATAATTACAAATACATCGGTTGTTAATAGCCAATAAAGCTAATATTTTATGTGATCAAAAGTTAATTCAAGTAAATTCACCAAAAGGTGAAAAGATCATAATTAAAGGAGATAAACCATCTAGATCCACTAAATTCATCTCTGTGATGAAAACTGCAAGCTATATAAGAAAATGATCTATAGTGTATTTGATTTCTATAATCACTAACACTAAAGGGAAAGAATTAAAAGACATTCCAGTAGTGTCCCACTTTTAAGATATATTTCCGGAAGAATTACCAGGTGTCACACCCCGACCACGTAGAACATACAAAACGTGGCGGAAACGTCGGGGAGTGTTGTAACAGAATTAATCGTTTTAAATCCATGGCAATTAAAGTTTTGTTTTATTAAACAAACATGAGAGTTTACATTGTTTTAAACAAGAAACAAAGAGTACATAACATAAATTAACTAGTTCTTGTCCCGTTTTAAGTCACTAAGGAAAAGGTCCGCCTAAGTATGTCTTGATAAGTCCTATGCATCATCTCCTGAAAACACATGTGAAAATAGGTACGTCAGCATAAAAATGCCTGTGAGATACATAGGTTTTGTGAAAATAGGATTCATGACTTGTAAGTTTAGAAAGAGTTGTTTAATAAAGTTTAGTCATGAACCTCGTAAATTGTTTTGTTTTGCAAATCGTTTGAAAAACAATAAGTTCAGATGATATGTATAAATAAGAGAATAATGTATGGTTAAATGAATAACCACGAAGAATGAGTTTGTATAAGACAAGTTGTTTGTAAAACAATGTCTTGTGAAAAGTATGTTATTTGTATAAAATGTTATATGTCTCAAATTGAAATGATTCAAATAATGCTACGATATGTAATACCATACAAACACTTATATATAGGAAGTACCAGCTGCGTATCCACCGTGCTTATATCATATTACATACGCCTCGTTACTTAAATCACTTACTCAAACCAAACCACCAAAGTAAAATGTTTAACAATTGTAGAAATGTTTATGTATAATCAAATGTCAAAATTTAAGCATGTGATGAATAACAATGTACTAAGTATGCACACAATGGGCATACATAGCATAAAATGTAATGTAAGATAATGTATTAAGTATGCACACAATGGGCATACATAGCATGAAATGTAATGTGAAGCGATGTACTAAGTACGCACACAATGGGCATACATAGCATGAAATGTAATGTGAAACAATGTACTAAGTACGCACACAATGGGCATACATAGCATGAAATGTAATGTGAAACAATGTACTAAGTACGCACACAATGGGCATACATAGCATGAAATGTAATGTGAAACAATGTATTAAGTACGCACAAAATGGGCATACATAGCATGAAATGTAATGTAAATCATGTACTATAAATGTACTAATGAACATAGCAAGTATATGATGTGAAAACATGGAAAGCATGAAAGTAACAAGTAGGCACATGTGTTCCACCCCGAAATGTTTGGAAAACAGTAAAAGAGGGGTCTATGTACTCACTTAAGATTGCTCAGTAGTCCTTGAGTAACAACCAAACAATGCTAGAGATCACGGATATCAAACGGCACCTAATATAGGTAACTATGTTAATAAACCGGACCTAAATCAGAGGATTAGATAGAATGAGGGTTCGTAAACCAAACGAGTATGGAGACTCGTGTCATATGGTTTAACAAAGCCTACATACTAAATGAAACCTAACCTAAGTGCTTACGACCCATTACGTCCCGTTTAGGTAGCTTATGCTACTTTAACGCGTCGTTCGCGTAAAACGCGTTCGGACCGCCTAACTAGTCCTATGACAAGTAGAATATGCCTTATCATGTTTAATTATGTTACATAATCAGTTAAGTGACGAAAGTTTAGGTTACATATGCTTAATTACCAATTACACATGAAAAGGGTATTTTGGTAATTTACCTAAGGCATATAAACTACTTATCATACAACTACTTAACGAAGCGACCATAAGGTATAACCTCGAAAGGTTATTCCCTATATACTATGGTCACCTAATGTGTTTGGTCGGATCCTAATGATCGACCAAACGGGTCGGGTTCGAAGGTATAAGCAATTTATTAGATCGCTTACCCTTACGACCCTAGACAACGTGGTAATCAGTAGGCATAGTCACCAGGGACTATAACCATCGTGATTACGCTCACGTTGCGAAGTTCAAACGAACTTCGCATTGACCATAAACTGGTCAATGCAGAAAGTCAAACAAAGTTTGACTTTCGGACTCGAAAAGCAATAAAAGAACGAAGGAACACTTACAAAGGGTCCCCGAATGCTAATCTTGATCCAAGTAGCTCAGGTATGAAACAAAGGTTTCAACTTAGAGCTTCTAAGATCAGATTCTTGTGGGTTTTTCAATGAAGTGGGTTGGGTATTTATAGGATTTGTAGAGCCGTTAAGATCGTTTCTTGGAAACCATGCTTTGATCTTGGCCATACACCTCAAGAACATGGTTTTACAAAACCATTTGAGCCCCTAGTATTGAGAAATACCATGAGCATGTGGGTTTTGTGGGTAATGCAGCTGTTAACAGCCTGTTTAAACATTGAATCTGGTCTGGGAGTCTGACGCGGCCCGCGTAAGGTATGGCCAAACCTTACGCGCCCCGCCTGACTTGTCTGATCAGAAAACAAGTTTCAAAAATGACAGTTTAGGTCCCTGTTGTGGTTTAAGGCCATTTCCGACATGTTTAAGGCCCGTTAAGCCATAGTTAAGGCCCTAAAATGATGCCTAAACATTGTGGACATGAAACATGCTCAAAAATATGTCGGATGTTGGTTCGTTTGGTCGTACGATCTCGACGTTCGCTTAATTACGACGGAATGCGCACAAGCGCGAAAAACGATCCAAATGGCGTGACGAATGGATTTTTCTTATGCCAAACACTAAAATAAAATATTTTAGTGCTTACATAAATTTTTGGATGTCCGGATGTATTCAGAACATAAGTTATGCGCAAAAGTGCAAACTTGTGCACTTTTTGACACTTTTAGTCCCTGAATGACCCAAAAGTTTATTTTAGCACACCGAACCCCTCAAAGCCTATTTCTAAGCTATGTAAAGGATATTTATGGTATGTTTAACTTATGGTCATGTTCCGGAATGTCTGTTACAGTTCAAATTGGCATACTTTCGCAGTTTGTCAACTTTAGTCCCTGTAAGCGATTTAACTTGATTTAAGCATACCAAACCATCCAAAACTTATTTCTAAGTTATGTAAAGGTTATTTAAGGTATGTGAAGCCTATTTCACTATCCCGGAGTGTTCGTTGTATTAAACTGGTTATATTTACGCATCAGTGCGCGTATAACCTTCCAGAAAGCGATTTAGAGCCCGAAATCGAACAAAATTTGATATGTGCAAATGATACACATATTTTTACAAATCCCAAGTATGAAATACAATATTTCATTGGTTTGGTATTTGATTGATGGTTGGAGTGACACAGGTGTCACAGTCTCCCCTACTTTAGGAAATTTCGTCCCGAAATTTATTTGTAGGAGCATGTCTGTGACTTTGTGTTAAATAACCATGAAGGATAAGGCATATCCTGATATTCCTCTTTAATGGGAATTTTCAGAAATGGAAATGAAGGAAGAATCAGGGATATTCATTTCCCTTCGATGGACAATTTTCAGAAACGACAATGAATGGAATGAGTCATTTTCCACAATTTCTTCAGAAACGAAAATGAACGGAATGAGTCATTTTTCACAATTTCTTCAGAAACGAAAATGAAGGGAATGAGTCATTTTTCCACAATTTCTTCAGGAACAAAAATGAACGGAATGAGTCATTTTCCACACTTTCTTCAGGAACGAAAATGAACGGAATGAGTCATTTTCCACACTTTCTTCAGGAACGAAAATGAACGGAATGAGTCATTTTCCACAATTTCTTCAGAAACGAAAATGAACGGAATGAGTCATTTTCCACAATTTCTTCAGGAACGAAAATGAACGGAATGAGTCATTTTCCACAATTCCTTCAGGAACGAAAATGAACGGAATGAGTCATTTTCCACAACTTCTTCAGAAACGAAAATGAACGGAATGAGTCATTTTCCACAATTTCTTCAGAAACGAAAATGAACGGAATGAGTCATTTCCCACAATTTCTTCAGAAACGAAAATGAACGGAATGAGTCATTTCCCACAATTTCTTCAGAAACGCGAATGAACCGAGTCAACTCTAGACACATGACAAAACTCGCTGTGGTTTCTGTGCACTGAATTCCATAATTATGTATGCATCCATAATTACGTAATTCCTTGCATAGTCCGCACAGTTTGTCTTGTAATGTTTAGGGGAGGAAAATCAAACCTGTGATGAGTGTGACTAGACTACCATAGGGTCCTTTTAATTAGATCGACTAATGATCTCTTTTAGTTGGACCACCAAGGAGTCTTTTCAGCTATTTCATCACATGATATTCCTAACCAGATTTTTGGATCAATCTGTTTAACTAGCCCACTCAAGGGGTCTAATTATGGAATAGTACAATGTAATCCAAGGGTCTTTACTATTACGTAAAAGCCCCTTGAGGATTTAATATAGTACCTTTGGATATCCTACTATGAATCCCTTATACGAAGATATGGAAGATTCTACGAGGATTTGGATAACAAAACTTGGATTACACAAGAACATAAAAGGGAACACATAAGCACATAATCACATAGTTGTTTAACTTGATTATTAATTTGTTATTAACCTGTTATCGATTGAAAATGGATATGGAAACCAGTCAATGGACTTCAATGTCCTCTGGGATCTATCTGAAAAGATAGAAAGATCTCCCAAAAATTCGATTTTGTTTTCAAAGAAACGTAATATTCGAATTAAGGAACACAACAATTTTTAGGATTTTCAGAAATACCCTTAGGTACCCTATTAATGATTTATAGAGGTACTTTGGGTATTCGTCCAGTGTTGTAACTTGCGCCTTGTACTTCGTTTCCTTGGGAGAAACGGGTACTTAGGAATTTCGTGGACAACGCAAGAGATCATAAAATAGAAAAAATCTTGGGGGGTAGTTTCCTTTTCAAGAAATACGATTCCTTGATTGTCGGTATTGTAAGGGATATGTTGTTTATACATACAACCACATAAATACATTGCAATGTAAATAAAAGATTTATTTATAAACAATGATAACAACTGTTTCATGGACCTTGACAACAAAGAAAATAATACATAAGACATGATTATTTCTAACGGGGTTGTCTTCTAGTCGGTCAGATGCTCATCCCTGCGCTGGATTTGCATTAGCAAGCTTTGGGCAATTTCTTCGGAAATGACCCATCTCGCCACAATTGTAGCAAGAACCTGGTGGAAAGCGAGCTTGAGCAGGATTGTTGCCAACTTGATTTGGTGCAACTGCAGCTCGGCAAACTTTTGCTGTATGACCTTTAAGTCCACAAATTTGGCATTCGCAGCACTTCACACTAGCATGATGATGGAGGTTACATTGGTTGCACAAGGGTGAAGTTCCATTGTATGGCTTTCTAGCAGGGGGTTGAGCTGGTTGGTTGGGGACGGTTTGATCATTGTGAGTAACCATGGCGAAGTTCTGAGAAGCCTCTCGCTTCTTTGACCGCTTAGGGGATCCAGTCTGTTCATCCATGGTCTTTGATTCCTCGATTGGTTTCGATTTCTCGACCGGTTTCTTGTCACCCTTTCGGAAAAGCTTACGTTTCCTGATCTGAGATTCAGTCAAGGTTGCAGATAGCTCAATGGCCTGCCTAACCATAGTGGGGTTACTACCAGTAACAATGTCCTGAACTGAGTCAGGGAGACCATCAATGTATTTTTTCGATCGCCTTATCCAAAGGCGTAACCATGGTAGGACACAACAGGCTCAGCTCCTCATATCGATCAGTGTATGCTCGATGTTCGCCGCTGTCTTGCTTAAGATCATCGAATTCCCTTTCCAAGGCCCTGATCTCGTGACGAGGACAGAATTCCTTCATCATCAGTGCTCGAAGTTCTTCCCACGTTTGAGCCAGTGCCACTTCGGCACCCCTATCTCTCATCACACCATTCCACCATGTCAAAGCTCGTTTCTCAAAGACACTAGATGCAAAGTCTACCTTTCGCTCGTTTGGACATTGAACGTGTCTGAAGGTGCTCTCTAAACTCTCGAACCATTGCAGAAGTGCAGTCGCTCCTTGAGACCCAGAAAACTTTGATGGCTTAGCCGAGTTGAACGTCTTGAAGTTGCAGGGGGCATTATTGTTGTTGAGGGCTTGGTTACATTGGGCAACGATGTTCGGGATTGCAGCAGTTATTTGCTGTGTAATGACAGCTGCCAGATCTTCAATAGATACCGGATTTTCGCGTCGTGGAGGCATTCTAAAAAGGGGAAACAAGAGAAAAAACAAATGAAATGGCATGGGGTAAGAATAGGATGTTGCAATTACCGACCAAAATCATGGGTGATGGTCATTTGTTTGAACCACGAAGCAAACAAATGACACACAAAGGCTGAATCAAAGCAAATAGATCCTCATAATGTATCGCGAAGACATGCTCGCCTATAAGTGGACACTCACCCCAAGAGTTCCCAGGTAAGAGTGACTGGTCCGATTATGTGGATTTGTACGAACACTCTAGCCTTAGACAGAAAACTCAGGGTACAGGCATTCACTCTTCCAGTTTGCACGTGTTCACACTATTTAGGACCCAAAACTTTGACGAGATTTTGAAAACTCAAAGGGGTTCAAAACCTTGTAACAGAGGGTTCAAAACCTTACAACTGAGGGTTCAAAATCTTACAACTGAGGGTTCAAAACCTAGTAATCAATCATCCAAAAACAGATGATTAATCTTCAAAGCGGATTCGGAATTAAAGTTCTCGTTGTGATTGTCGCCTAAGGATAGGTGACGGTTTTGTTTTATGACTAAACACAAGTAAACTCGCATTAGGGTCCTAAGAAGATTATAGACTAGGTCAAAGCATTACTAATAACCTAATTCCCTATAACCATTGGCTCTGATACCAACTTTTCTGTCACACCCTGACCACGTAGAACATACAAAACGTGGCGGAAACGTCGGGGAGTGTTGTAACAGAATTAATCATTTCAAATACATGGCAATTAAAGTTTCGTTTTATTAAACAAACATGAGAGTTTACATTGTTTTAAACAAGAAACAAAGAGTACATAACATAAATTAACTAGTTCTTGTCCCGTTTTAAGTCACTAAGGCAAAGGTCCGCCTAAGTATGTCTTGATAAGTCCTATGCATCATCTCCTGAAAACACATGTGAAAATAGGTACGTCAGCATAAAAATGCCTGTGAGATACATAGGTTTTGTGAAAATAGGATTCATGACTTGTAAGTTTAGAAAGAGTTGTTTAATAAAGTTTAGTCATGAACCTCGTAAATTGTTTTGTTTTGTAAATCGTTTGAAAAACAATAAGTTCAGATAATATGTATAAATAAGAGAATAATCTATGGTTAAATGAATAACCATGAAGAATGAGTTTGTATAAGATAAGTTGTTTGTAAAACAATGTCTTGTGAAAAGTATGTTATTTGTATAAAATGTTATATGTCTCAAATTGAAATGATTCAAATAATGCTACGATATGTAATACCATACAAACACTTATATATAGGAAGTACCAGCGGCGTATCCACCGTGCTTATATCATATTACATACGCCTCGTTACTTAAATCACTTACTCAAACCAAACCACCAACAATTGTAGAAATGTTTATGTATAATCAAATGTCAAAATGTAAGCATGTGATGAATAACAAATGTACTAAGTATGCACACAATGGGCATACATAGCATAGATTGTAACGTAAGACAATGTACTAAGTATGCACACAATGGGCATACATAGCATAAAATGTAATGTAAAATAATGTATTAAGTATGCACACAATGGGCATACATAGCATGAAATGTAATGTGAAGCGATGTACTAAGTACGCACACAATGGGCATACATAGCATGAAATGTAATGTGAAACAATGTACTAAGTACGCACACAATGGGCATACATAGCATGAAATGTAATGTAAATCATGTACTATAAATGTACTAATGAACATAGCAAGTATATGATGTGAAAACATGGAAAGCATGAAAGTAACAAGTAGGCACATGTGTTCCACCCCGAAATGTTTGGAAAACAGTAAAAGAGGGGTCTATGTACTCACTTGAGATTGCTCAGAAGTCCTTGAGTAACAACCAAACAATGCTAGAGATCACGGATATCAAACGGCACCTAATATAGGTAACTATGTTAATAAACCGGACCTAAATCGGAGGATTAGATAGAATGAGGGTTCGTAAACCAAACGAGTATGGAGACTTGTGTCATATGGTTTAAAAAAGCCTACATACTAAATGAAACCTAACCTAAGTGCTTACGACCCATTACGACCCGTTTAGGTAGCTTATGCTACTTTAACGCGTCGTTCGCGTAAAACGCGTTCGGACCGCCTAACTAGTCCTATGACAAGTAGAATATGCCTTAACATGTTTAGTTATGTTACATAATCAGTTAAGTGATGAAAGTTTAGGTTACATATGCTTAATTACCAATTACACATGAAAAGGGTATTTTGGTAATTTACCTAAGGCATATAAACTACTTATCATACAACTACTTAACGAAGCGACCATAAGGTATAACCTCGAAAGGTTATTCCCTATATACTATGGTCACCTAATGTGTTTGGTCGGATCCTAATGATCGACCAAACGGGTCGGGTTCGAAGGTATAAGCGATTTATTAGATCGCTTATCCTTACGACCCTAGACAACGTGGTAATCAGTAGGCATAGTCACCAGGGACTATAACCATCGTGATTACGCTCACGTTGAGAAGTTCAAACGAACTTCGCATTGACCATAAATTGGTCAATGCAGAAAGTCAAACAAAGTTTGACTTTCGGACTCAAAAAGCAATAAAAGAACGAAGGAACACTTACAAGGGGTCCCCGAATGCTAATCTTGATCCAAGTAGCTCAGGTATGAAACAAAGGTTTCAACTTAGAGCTTCTAAGATCAGATTCTTGTGGGTTTTTCAATGAAGTGGGTTGGGTATTTATAGGATTCGTAGAGCCGTTAAGATCGTTTCTTGGAAACCGTGCTTTGATCTTGGCCATACACCTCAAGAACATGGTTTTACAAAACCATTTGAGCCCCTAGTATTGAGAAATACCATGAGCATGTGGGTTTTGTGGGTAATGAAGCTGTTAACAGCCTGTTTAAACATTGAATCTGGTCTGGGAGTCTGACGCGGCCCGCGTAAGGTATGGCCAAACCTTACGCGCCCCGCCTGGCTTGTCTGATCAGAAAACAAGTTTCAAAAATGACAGTTTAGGTCCCTGTTGTGGTTTAAGGCCATTTCCGACATGTTTAAGGCCCGTTAAGCCATCGTTAAGGCCCTAAAATGATGCCTAAACATTGTGGACATGAAACATGCTCAAAAATATGCCGGATGTTGGTTCGTTTGGTCGTACGATCGCGACGTTCGCTTAATTACGACGGAATGCGCACAAGCGCGAAAAACGATCCAAATGGCGTGACGAATGGATTTTTCTTATGCCAAACACTAAAATAAAATATTTTAGTGCTTACATAAATTTTTGGATGTCCGGATGTATTCAGAACGTAAGTTATGCGCAAAAGTGCAAACTTGTGCACTTTTTGACACTTTTAGTCCCTGAATGACCCAAAAGTTTATTTTAGCACACCGAACCCCTCAAAGCCGATTTCTAAGCTATGTAAAGGATATTTATGGTATTTTTAACTTATGGTCATGTTCCGGAATGTCTGTTACAGTTCAAATTGGCATACTTTCGCAGTTTGTCAACTTTAGTCCCTGTAAGCGATTTAACTTGATTTAAGCATACCAAACCATCCAAAACTTATTTCTAAGTTATGTAAAGGTTATTTAAGGTATGTGAAGCCTATTTCACTATCCCGGAGTGTTCGTTGCATTAAACTGGTTATATTTACGCATCAGGGCGCGTATAACCTTCCAGAAAGCGATTTAGAGCCCAAAATCAAACAAACTTTGATATGTGCAAATGATACACATATTTTTACAAATCCCAAGTATGAAATACAATATTTCATTGGTTTGGTTTTGATTGATGGTTGGAGTGACACAGGTGTCACACCAGGACTACCGCCGGACAGAGAAGTCGAATTCAGAATTCATCTACTGCCAGGAACAGCACCGATTGCCAAAGCACCTTACCGTTTGGCACCCGCAGAAATGCAGGAATTAAAGAAACAATTATACGAATTGTTGGAGAAAGGATTTATACAGCCAAGTTCGTCTCCATGGGGAGCACCAATTTTATTCGGTAAAAAGAAGGACGGATCAATGCGTATGTGCATTGACTACCGTGAATTGAAAAATGTCACAATTAAGAATCGGTATCCATTACCAAGAATCGATGACCTGTTTGATCAATTGCAAGGAGCTCGATTTTTTCTCAAAAATCGATTTAAGGTCAGGATATCATCAATTAAAGGTACAGGAAGAGGACATATCTAAAACTGCATTTAGAACAAGGTATGGTCATTATGAATTTACTGTCATGCCATTTGGTTTAACTAATGCCCCAGCTGCATTTACGGACATGATGAACCGAATATGCAATCCATATTTGGATAAATTCATAATTGCTTTTATTGATGATATTCTCATCTATTCTAAAAGTAAAGATGAACATGCAAAGCATTTGCACGCACTTCTAAGTCTATTAAGAAAAGAAAAGCTTTATGCTAAGTTTTCCAAGTGCGAGTTTTGGTTAGAACAAGTACAGTTTCTTGGACATTTAGTTAATCATGAAGGAATTCATGTGGATCCCACAAAGATCGAGGCGATTACTAAATGGAAAACCCCTGAATCACCAACCGAGGTTAGAAGTTTCTAAGGATTGGCCGGTTATTATAGAAGATTTATTCGAGATTTTTCTAGAATAGCCATTCCTTTAACTAAGTTAACCTGTAAATCCATTAAGTTTGAATGGGGACCAAAACAGGAAGAAGCTTTTAGAATTCTTAAACAAAGATTAACTAATACATGTCACACCCCTTTCTGCGGCGGAAGCACGAGGTGTGATCATGAAAGGTTCTCATTGCATACGAAAGGTAAACATACTACATGCTCGTAAAAATAATTTCAAATGCCAAACATTTCATAACTTGAAAACATAAGTTAAGTGTTTACATCACGAGATAGCATAAAACATTGTCTTGAAAGTTTACAACTTTATTTAAAGATAAACACAGACGACATCCAAGGGCATGAGTAAGACCGCGCGCACATCCACTTCTAGTTCCCTGAAATACATGTGAGTTTTGGAAAAACGTCAACATAATGTTGGTGTGAATTCATGCAGTGATTGTTTTGAATGTTTAAATACTTGAATGAAAACATGGTATGTAACTTGTAGAATGTATGAATGTAATTTGTAAAACGTATCTGTAACTGAGTACTATGAATGTTTGAATGTATTGGTATCACGTATCTGTAACTCCGTACTATGAATGCTTGAATGTGTGAGATCGCTAGTGGTTTGCAAGGCCACTAACATTTGTCACGACATAGGAAGCCACCAAACCTAGGCATTTTTGTCGACTTTGACTGAGACACAGAAGCACTCATTGGTAGAAGTAGGCCAAGATTGGGGTTGACTGAAACCCATTAGATCTAACCTTTTGTTCCACGGTTTGAATGTATACGTTGATTAATGGTGCTTATGGTACCCTATTCGAGACATGATCTAGAATGTTTCACTCGAATGTTTTTGTACCCATCATACTATTTGTAAACATTGTAACATTTGTAACATGTATTTCACCCCCGAATATATAAAACCAAAAACAGTTAAAGAAAAGGGGGAGCATGAACTCACAACTTTGCGTTCCTTGCGTCGTAAACTTCACCGGTTTTTGCTTATCTAGCGTCGCGACCTAAACGTGTTTTGTTAACGTTAGTCACTAGACTTGTATCGCACAAGTACAAGTCACTATCTTTTGTATATGTTTTCTTGTGTTAAAAATAATTTATATTTTTAACTATGTATTTTACTTACATTATTTTCTCAAAAATAAATATAAGTATCTTGTATTTTACACCCGAATTATGTATTTTGTCCAAGTAATATATTTTCATAAATATATCTTCTTTTATGAGTCTAAGTATGTTGTATGTGTATCTTGTATTTTCACTTCTTACGAGCATTTGGTGTATCTTCAAGCCCTGATACACTATTACATGCAATACATACTACATACACTTAGCACAAAATTTTGTGATCAATAAATACATATATTTTTCTCAAAAATATACATACTTAATATCAATTTTATTCTTGAAGAAATCATTATTTCTAAATACAAAAATTGGGGAAACCTTCGTAAATATTTTTTAGATACATTTTTAGGGAATAAGTTTCTCAAAAACTTATATTTTTCTAAATGTCAAAATTTATAAAAATTTTGGCAGAGTTTCCCCTAAAAATGGAGGTTTCCCATGTTTTCAAAACATGTGTTTATTTTTTTTTAAAATCATCGTCAATCAATTTCAACAAAAATCGACAAGTTATTAGACAACATTACACTAACCAAGTGCGAAACAATGCACTTTACATAATAACATGAACTTGGTTTTTAGTAGAAACGCGTAGTAACTTAGTGGGGTGTTTAGTGGGTTTAGTTATCCTCCCAAGTGTGTTTGTTTTTGTAAAAGTCTCGTTCTCGGGATTTTTAGGTGTTCACAACTTATGAACTTATTTTACAAAAATATCCACTTTCAATATTTTCATGCTTCATTCACTTCCATATACTTGGTTTATTTCAAAGATGGTGTAAGTATATGTAGAAGTCATACTTTTTCAAAAACCGCCTTTTAAACTTGTTTTTCTAAAATAACTCATACACAAGTCTTGAGTTTACAAGTTTACTAGTTCACTTGGTTTATTATTTTCTAAGAAAATCACTTTTGTTCCCAAGTTCATGCTTTAACAAGAAGATGATTATTTTGTGTATACATAATCATCTCCAACTTGTTAAGTCATGTTTTTAATCATAACTTAACAAGCTTCATATGATGATCAAACATCATATTGCTAGTAATCATCAAAATATCAACAACATAACTTTCACAACTTCATTTTATCAAGTTTCCTTCTTATTTCATCATCAAGTTAATTTATGTTCATGCTTTCTTCATATGCTTCATTAATGTTCTTAATGTTTTTGTTCAAGATACATCATTAACCACTTAAACAAGATGAAAAATTAAAGGATCTAAGTTCTTGCCACTAGCTCAAGGCTAGGGAAGTTCAAGTGAAGAAATGGGGTGGATAAAAGAAGATAAGAGAGGTCCTTCAACTTCCGAACACACCGAGCTTCGTTGTATGCACTCTAACACCTATGTATGCTCTTAGTTTGGTTGAAAGTGATCAAGTGATGATGGTGAGGGTGGTGGTGGCTCACGGCCGAACTAGAGGGAGGAGGGAGAGAGAAGTTTGAGTGTGGAATGTGTTGTAGGTGATGAAGAATGATAATCTTGTGGTTATATAAATAATCCTCCAACACCCTTTTATCCATTGGTTTTAGTGTTTCTTAAGTACCATACATACATATTAAACTAATCAAGAAAATCAAAGTGGGGATCCCACTTCTAGAACCGGTTGGGGGGGGGGGGGTTGGTTTAGTTGGTTTGCAATGGATAGTTAAGTAACTAGTTAGGTTTTAAGTATCTAGTTAGTGTTATAAGTGTGTTATGTAATATATTGTGTGTTAGGGTGTTCGGGTACCATAACTAGCTCAGGAAAATAAAAACAATGCTTCTAATAATATTTTGATGTTCCGGGTATTGTCCGGTTATTCGGTTAAATACCGGTTCGTTAAAGTGCTAAATTGCATCGTTTAGTGTCCTTTATGTCCCCTTTTGTAACACTTTCAATTCCCGACACTTAGGGAAGTATTCTGAATGATAAATCATGAATTCTGCATAATATTTTGAGGTTAAAAACTGGTTCGTAGCTGAATTTAATAAAATTCTACACTTAAAGTGCGTTTCAGGTGCTTTTTAGTGCGTATTTTAGCTTTCGGAATGTCTATATGTTAACCCTTGTATGTATTCTTGGGTTTTAATGTATTCTTGTTGTTGGACCTACACCTAGGCCTCAATCTTATTGTCTGACTGTTTTCTGTAGGATTGTTGACACAATGTGTCTTACCGGTGAGTTTACTAGTATTTCTGACGCAGCGCAGTTCATTATTGCATAAAGTAATTCTTGTAGTATAAAACATGCATGAATTCACTTGTATAGAATGTACTCAGACAATGTTGACATTTAAGCACATAATTGGAGTCATTAAACAATAATTAAAGTGTACGGAAATTACCGGTTTTGTGCCAGTTGTCACAGTCTCCCCCCGTTAAAAGAATTTCGTCCCGAAATTCAGGCTGAACTAACTCTCGCAAGAGTCTTCTTGAACAGGTGGGGATACTTTTCTTTGAACTGGTCTTCACGTTCCCACGTGTACTCGGGTCCGTGCTTAGAGTTCCAATGTACTTTGACAAGTTTCACACTGCTCCTCCTGGTCTTGTTGACTTTCCAGTCGGTAACCTCAACGGGTTGTTCTGTAAATCGGAGGGCATCATCAATATGCACTTCATCCGTAGGGATGATCACGTTTTCTTGTGTTGGACTCTTTTTGAGGTTGGATACATGGAACGTATCATGTACTCCATTAATATCTTCTGGTAACTCCAACTTGTATGCCACAGTACCAATTCTTTCCAAAATCTTGAATGGTCCGATGTATCGCGGATTCAGCTTCCCACGCTTTCCAAATCTTACTACGCCCTTCCAAGGTGAGACTTTCAACAAAACTTTGTCTCCCACCTCGAACTGTAATGGTTTTCGTCTTTGATCAGCGTAGCTCTTTTGTTGATCTCGAGCCGCCCTAATGCGCTCTCGGATTTGAATGATCTTGTCGGTTGTCTCTTGCACAAGTTCAGGACCAACCATACGTTTGTCTCCAGTGTCTGCCCAACATAAGGGCGATCGGCACTTGCAGCCATACAGAGCTTCGAACGGTGCGGCTTTTATGCTTGTATGATAACTGTTATTGTAGAAAAACTCAACTAAAGGTAGATGAGTATCCCAGCTGCCGCCTAGATCCATGACACATGCGTGAAGCATATCTTCTAATGTTTGTATAGTCTGTTCGCTCTGGCCGTCTGTTTATGGATGGAAGGTCGTGCTTAGATCTTGCTGTGATCCAAAGGCTTCCTGAAAGGATTGCCAGATTCTTGAGATAAAGCGTCCATCTCTGTCTGAAATAATTGAGATTGCCACTCCATGACGTGCCACAATTTCCTTTAAGTATATCTCAGCAAGCTTTCCAGTGCTATCCTTCTCTCGGATCGGTAGGAAATGCGAAGACTTTGTTAGGCGATCGACTATTACCCATATCATATCATGCCCTCTCGGGGTCTTGGGTAATTTTGTTATGAAGTCCATTGAGATTTGTTCCCACTTCCACATGGGTATCTCTGGTTGTTGTAGTAGGCCAGACGGTTTCTGATATTCGGCCTTAACCTTAGCACAGGTTAGGCACTTACCAACGTAAACAGCAACATCGCTTTTAAGTCTTGGCCACCAATAATATTCTTTTAAGTCTTGATACATCTTGTCCGATCCTGGATGGATCGAGTATCTCGATTTATGCGCTTCATCAAGGATGACTTCTCGTATGCCACCATAGAGCGGAACCCAAATACGCTTCTTAAAGTATAAGGCTCCCTCTTCATTTGGCACCATATATTTCAACATACCTCGGAGGTATTCAGCTTTACGGTTTTCCATCTTAAGGGCTTCTTGTTGTGCATCACGAATGCGTGCAGTGAGATTCGTTTGAATAGTCATTTCTAATGCTCGAACCCTTAGGGACTTAACCCTTTCTTTTCGGCTTAACGTGTCTGCTATGACGTTTGCCTTTCTAGGATGGTACTTAATCTCACAGTCATAATCGTTCAGCAGCTCGACCCATCGCCGCTGGCGCATATTCAATTCCTTCTGATCAAATATGTGTTGTAAGCTTTTGTGATCTGTGAAGATTGTACATCGAGTACCATATAAATAATGTCGCCAAATCTTCAACACGAATACCACCGCACCTAGTTCCAAGTCGTGCGTGGTGTAGTTCCTTTCATGCACCTTCAATTGTCTTGAAGCATAAGCGATGACTTTCTGGCGTTGCATGAGCACGCAACCCAAACCTTGTCGTGAAGCGTCGCAGTATACCACGAAGTCTTCAGTGCCTTCGGGTAATGATTGGTGCATCGCATAGCTTGTTTTTAAGTAGTTGGAAGGCTTCTTCCTACTCGTTACCCCAGTCATACTTCTTGTCTTTCTACGTAAGGGTAGTTAGCGGTTGAGCTATCTTTGAGAAATTCTCAATAAACCGTCGGTAGTAGCCCGCTAAGCCCAAAAATTGTCGAACTTCAGTTGGGGTTTTGGGGGCTTCCCAGTTCTTTATTGATTCGATCTTGGCTGGGTCTACATGAATGCCCTTCTCGTTCACAACATGACCCAGAAACTGTACTTCGCGAATCCAGAATTCGCACTTCGAGAATTTTGCATAGAGTTTCTCTTTCTTCAGTAGTTCTAGTATGGTTCTGAGGTGTTGCTCATGTTCTTCTCTCGTTAGTGAGTAAATCAGGATATCATCGATAAATACAATCACGAATTTATCAAGATATGGTTTGCATACGCGGTTCATCAGATCCATAAATACCGCTGGCGCGTTCGTCAGTCCAAACGGCATCACCAGGAATTCGTAATGCCCATAGTGTGTTCTGAATGCAGTCTTTGGTACGCTTTCTTCTTGTATCCTTAACTGATGGTATCCAGATCGAAGATCGATCTTGGAATAGTAGCTTGATCCTTGCAACTGATCAAATAAGTCATTAATCCTTGGTAGTGGATACCGATTCTTGATTGTGAGCTTGTTCAGTTCTCTGTAATCGATACACATCCGCAGAGTTCCATCATTTTTCTTCACGAACAATACTGGAGCTCCCCAAGGCGAGAAGCTTGGCCTTATGAATCCCTTATCCAACAACTCCTGGAGTTGTGTAGATAGTTCTTGCATTTCGGATGGTGCAAGTCGATAGTGTGCCTTGGCTACTAGAGCGGCTCCTGGAACCAAGTCTATATGGAATTCGACTTGTCGTTGCAGAGGTAGTCCTGGCAGATCTTCCGGAAAAACATCAGGGAATTCCTTCACCACAGGAATATCTTCGAGTTTCGGCTCCTCAGCCTTCTTGTCTACAACATGAGCTAGGAAAGCAACACATCCTTTCCTTAAGCACTTCTGTGCCTTCATGCAACTGATGATTCGCAGAGGTGTGCCTCGTTTTTCTCCATGTACGATGAGAGTTTCATCATTCGCCAAAGGAATGCGAATGATTTTCTCATGACAAATAACTTCAGCTTTGTTCTTGGACAACCAGTCCATTCCGACCACCACGTCGAAGCTACCCAATTAAATAGGTAAGAGGTCGATGCTAAATCTTCGCTCACCAAGCTCTAATGTGCAACCTCTAACAACTTCGCCCGATTCAACAAGTTTACCATTGGCTAGCTCTATAGAATAAGGAATGTCTAATCTACTAGATTCTATTCCGAGCATGCGTTTAAATTCCACAGACATGAAGCTATAGTCCGCACCAGTGTCAAATAATATGGATGCAAAGTGATTGTTAATGAGAAACGTACCGGTGACCACATTAGGGTCTTCGCGTGCGTTCTTTGCTCCTATCACAAATGCTCGGGCCTGAGCATTGTTTCCTTTTGGGCAGTCTTTCATGAAATGATCATTGCTTCCACAACTGAAGCATCCTTGGTTACGCCCAGCTCTATTACCATTCCGGTTACCGTTGCTGTTCCCACCATTGTTTTCATTACCATTACCATTGCGGTCTCCAATACCTTTTCCCCAACAATCCTTGGTACGATGGCCTGGCTTCCCGCAGTTCTCACATTTCCCAACGCGACAATTTCCCACATGGTGAAAGTCACAGCGGTTGCATTTGGGCAGAGTGCCCTGATACTTCCTAGTTCCTGTATTGCTTGCAGCCGCGAAGGTTTTTGCCTCCATAGATGGGTTAGTGTCACGCTTCTTGTTGTTCGAACCCTTGTTGTTGCTGACTTCAGATTTGAATGCTTTCTCTTCTTGTCGCCAGATGACTCAGCATGCGTCTCGGTCTTCTCAGTTGGGTTCAGTGATAACCTTTTCATTCGAACACAATCTTCAGTAAGGCTGACAGCCAGAGTTACAGCCTCAGTGATGGTTTGAGGTTTGGCCGCAGTTACCATGCCGCGAAATTCTGAGGCCAGTCCCCAAATGTAGCGTTCAACGTGCTTAAATTCATGAGTTACCATATAGGGGATCACCTTAGACAAGTCGGGGAACCTTCGAGTATAACCAGTAATGTCTGCACCTTCCATGGTCAAGTGCCAGAACTCAGTCTCCAACCTTTGGAGTTCAGCACGAGAGCAATACTTTTCTCTCATTCTTTCCTTCAGTTCATCCCAAGTTAGGCCATAAGCGGCATCATCACCCAGGGTTTGGACTTGCAAGTTCCACCAAGTCAAAGCTTCATCGACAAACAACCCAGTAGCAAAAGTGACTTGCTGATCCATGGTACACTTGCTCATGCGGATAGTAGCTTCAGTCTTCGCCGTCCACCGTACAAACGCTATTGCACCTCCTGTGCCGTCGTAGTTCATTGGTTTGCAGTCGAGGAACTGCTTGAAAGTGCAGCCCTGAGCTGCGTTTCCTCCTGATGAATCTCCATTCCCATTGCGCCTGGCATTGCTTGGTCCTCCACTATCTTGGGTTCGGTTTGCCTTGTACTGGGCGATAGCTGCGGAGGTCCTTTCCTCCAGTAGAGCGTTCAGCTCTTCAGCAGTCTTTGGCAGTGGGGGAGGGGGAGGTTGATCCGAATCTCGATTGTTCACAATTCTCCTAGGTGCCATGTTCTGAAAGAACACCACACAATAGGTTTAGGCATTTGTTTGTTATCGTCATACTAGACAGTAGTAGTATATAAATACACAGGCATATACCACATAAGTGACATCAAACAATTATTACTCTAGCATAGTATTTAATAAGTTGGTGTTCACGTTTAACCCTTTTCTTGCACTGATGGAATCCATACGTGACAAGACTTGCTGTGATTTCTGTGCACTGAATTCAATAATTATGTATGCATCCATAATTACGTAACTCCTTGCACAGTCCGCACAGTTTGTTTCATCCTCGTATCTCTTCCTTCATATAGGCCATTGTTTTCAGGTAAAGTCACGTATACTTGTGACATTCTACTTCTAGCATATGCAAATATCAATTATCACACATAATTGCACGTAATTCTTAATCAACGACAAGTGCTACTCCAGTGCACCCTAAGTCTCGTAGTGTCTTTTCTTGACTCTTTGTAAACAGTTTCAGGTAGTGGATGTTGCGGAAAGTTTTATGCAATGAAAACTTTTTGAAAAATTGTTTTCGTGAAAGGATCCTAGAGATTGTAGACTAGACTCGAGAAGGAATCCTGGTTCACTACAATCACAGCTCTTATACCAATCTGTCACACCCCTTTCTGCGGCGGAAGCACGCGGTGTGATCATGAAAGGTTCTCATTGCATACGAAAGGTAAACATACTACATGCTCGTAAAAATAATTTCAAATGCCAAACATTTCATAACTTGAAAACATAAGTTAAGTGTTTACGTCACGAGATAGCATAAAACATTGTCTTGAAAGTTTACAACTTTATTTAAAGATAAACACAGATGACATCCAAGAGCATGAGTAAGACCGCGCGCACATCCACTTATAGTTCCCTGAAATACATGTGAGTTTTGGAAAAACGTCAACATAATGTTGGTGTGAATTCATGCAGTGATTGTTTTGAATGTTTAAATACTTGAATGAAAACATGGTATGTAACTTGTAGAATGTATGAATGTAATTTGTAAAACGTATCTGTATCTGAGTACTATGAATGTTTGAATGTATTGGTATCACGTATCTGTAACTCCGTACTATGAATGTTTGAATGTGTGAGATCGCTAGTAGTTTGCAAGGCCACTAACATGTGTCACGACATAGGAAGCCACCAAATCTAGGCATTTTTGTCGACTTTGACTGAGACACAGAATCACTCATTGGTAGAAGTTGGCCAAGAATGGGTTTGCCTGAAACCCATTAGATCTAACCTTTTGTTCCGCGGTCTGAATGTATACGTTGATTAATGGTGCTTATGGTACCCTATTCGAGACATGATCTAGAATGTTTCAGTCGAATGTTTTTGTACCCATCATACTATTTGTAAACATTGTAACATTTGTAACATGTATTTCACCCCCGAAGTTATAAAACCAAAAACAGTTAAAGAAAAGGGGGAGCATGAACTCACAACTTTGCGTTCCTTGCGTCGTAAACTTCACCGGTTTTTGCTTATCTAGCGTCGCGACCTAAACGTGTTTTGTTAACGTTAGTCACTAGACTTGTATCGCACAAGTACAAGTCACTATCTTTTGTATATGTTTTCTTGTGTTAAAAATAATTTATATTTTTAACTATGTATTTTACTTACATTATTTTCTCAAAAATAAATATAAGTATCTTGTATTTTACACCCGAATTATGTATTTTGTCCAAGTAATATATTTTCATAAATATATCTTCTTGTATGAGTCTAAGTATGTTGTATGTGTATCTTGTATTTTCACTTCTTACGAGCATTTAGTGTATCTTCAAGCCCTAATACACTATTACATGCAATACATACTACATACACTTAGCACAAAATTTTGTGATCAATAAATACATATATTTTTCTCAAAAATATACATACTTAATATCAATTTTATTCTTGAAGAAATCATTATTTCTAAATACAAAAATTGGGGAAGCCTTGGTAAATATTTTTTAGATACATTTTTAGGGAATAAGTTTCTCAAAAACTTATATTTTTCTAAGTGTCAAAATTTATAAAAATTTTGGCAGAGTTTCCCCTAAAAATGGAGGTTTCCCATGTTTTCAAAACATGTGTTTATTTTCTTTTAAAATCATCGTCAATCATTTTCAACAAAAATAGACAAGTTATTAGACAACATTACACTAACCAAGTGCAAAACAATGCACCTTACATAATAACATGAACTTGGTTTTTAGTAGAAACGCGTAGTAACTTAGTGGGGTGTTTAGTGGGTTTAGTTATCCTCCCAAGTGTGTTTGTTGTTGTAAAAGTCTCGTTCTCGGGATTTTTAGGTGTTCACAACTTATGAACTTATTTTACAAAAATATCCACTTTCAATATTTTCATGCTTCATTCACTTCCATATACTTGGTTTATTTCAAAGATGGTGTAAGTATATGTAGGAGTCATACTTTTTCAAAAATCGCCTTTTAAACTTGTTTTTCTAAAATAACTCATACACAAGTCTTGAATTTACAAGTTTACTAGTTCACTAGGTTTATTATTTTATAAGAAAATCACTTTTGTTCCCAAGTTCATGCTTTAACAAGAAGATGATTATTTTTTGAATACATAATCATCTCTAACTTGTTAAGTCAGGTTTTTAATCATAACTTAACAAGCTTCATATGATGATCAAACATCATATTGCTAGTAATCATCAAATATCAACAACATAACTTTAACAACTTCATTTTATCAAGTTTCCTTCTTATTTCATCATCAAGTTAGTTTATGTTCATGCTTTCTTCATATGCTTCATTAATGTTCTTAATGTTTTTGTTTAAGATACATCATTAACCACTTAAACAAGATGAAAAATGAAAGGATATAAGTTCTTACCACTAGCTCAAGGCTAGGGAAGTTCAAGTGAAGAAATGGGGTGGATAAAAGAAGATAAGAGAGGTCCTTCAACTTCCGAACACACCGAGCTTCGTTGTATGCACTCTAACACCTATGTATGCTCTTAGTTTGGTTGAAAGTGATCAAGTGATGATGGTGAGGGTGGTGGTGGCTCACGGCCGAACTAGAGGGAGGAGGGAGAGAGAAGTTTGAGTGTGGAATGTGTTGTAGGTGATGAAGAATGATAATCTTGTGGTTATATAAATAATCCTCTAACACCCTTTTATCCATTGGTTTTAGTGTTTCTTAAGTACCATACATACATATTAAACTAATCAAGAAAATCAAAGTGGGGATCCCACTTCTAGAACCGGTTGGGGGGGGGGGGGTTGGTTTATTTGGTTTGCAATGGATAGTTAAGTAACTAGTTAGGTTTTAAGTATCTAGTTAGTGTTATAAGTGTGTTATGTAATATATTGTGTGTTAGGGTGTGCGGGTACCATAACTAGCTCAGGAAAATAAAAACAATGCTTCTAATAATATTTTGATGTTCCGGGTAATGTCCGGTTGTTCGGTTAAATACCGGTTCGTTAAAGTGCTAAATTGCACCGTTTAGTGTCCTTTATGTCCCCTTTTGTAACACTTTCAATTCCCGACACTTAGGGAAGTATTCTGAATGATAAATCATGAATTCTGCATAATATTTTGAGGTTAAAAACTGGTTCGTAGCTGAATTTAATAAAATTATGCACTTAAAGTGCGTTTCGGGTGCTTTTTAGTGCGTATTTTAGCTTTCGGAATGTCTATATGTTAACCCTTGTATGTATTCTTGGGTTTTAATGTATTCTTGTTGTTGGGATTGAACCCTATCAGAGGAACAGATAATTAAAGCCAAAACTGGATCAGAGCAGTGGATCCAGAATAAGCAGACGTTTACAGTTGGTTCATGCAAATCTCTCCCCTTGAAAGTGGTTTCATATCTGCTGACCTCCCATCTGCTGATCTTGTTAAGTACTGACCTATAACTGCTGCCTTGCATCTACTGCCCAAAGTCAAAGACTGATGGAAGACCAAAGCTCTGCTGACTCAATCTACTGCCTTGAGTCAAGAACTGCTGATCCGGACAAGCACTGCTGGGTTCACAGCAGTGGAAGGATGCAGCAGCTGTTTAAGTGTCTTTTATATAATGTAATGTAATAGCATTAGTTTAGTACATCAGTGTTTATAGATCAGAGGTTAGAGTTTGTTAGGAGGTTAGATGTCACTTTCATGGTGACGTCAGCTAAGATGCTCAGTGGTTTGCAAGTGCCTATAAATAGTTCAGTACTTTGTACTGTTCTATTAGCTCTTTCACCACATCGTCTTCTTTGCACGAACAAACTACTGAGCTCTGGCTGAGGGGGAGTTTGCATTCATTCATCAATCATTGTAATCGTTGTTGAAACAAATTCAATCTTTCGATTCTTTGTGAAAAGATGTTTGATAAAAGTATTACTCTCGTTTGATTGTATGCAAAGTTTGCTTTCATCTTATTTCCGCTGCACAACTCTTTCATCTCCATCTTAATTTCAAACAAAAATACAATCAAAAAGAAACTCAGATCCAACAATTGGTATCAGAGCTTGGACAGTCAAATTTGATTTAACAATCATTTTGACGTAAATAGTTCAGCTCATAACAGTTGATACTGATCGTTTGTTCGTCCGTTGAAAAACAGAGCAAGGATTAATCACCATTAAAGTTGATTTCTCAGTGTCTGTAAAACAACAAGAATGACGTCACAATCTCAGGATGATAAAAACAACATCGGCTCACTTTTTAAACCACCTATGCTAAAAAGAAATGAGTACAACATCTGGCAGAGGAGGATGGGTCACATCCTCGCTCAACAAAGCACAGGTTGTTGGAGGTCTGTCACCTTTGGTCCTCATGTTCCTTCAGTGCCAAGCGCTGAAGATGCTAAAAAGTTCGTTCCAAAACCAGTTGAAAATTACACCGAAACCGATTTTCAAAAGATCGAACTAGATGCTAAAGTGTTTAGCATCATAGCATCAGCGCTGCCCAATGAAATATATGCTGGACTGTTACACTGTAACAGTGCCAAAGAATTGTGGGACGCACTTAAAGAACAGTTTGGAGGTACTGAAGAAGTCATAGAAAACAATAGGGAAATCCTGAACCAACAGTATGAAACATTTTGTCATGTTAGAGGTGAATCACTGACTCAACAATTTGAGCAGTTTAGTTGTCTCATCAGTGAACTGAGGCTTGTTAATACTACCTTTACAAACTCGACTCAAAACAGCAGGTTCCTCAGGTCACTGCCCGAAAAATGGGACACTATAGCCTTTGTCACCAGAAATTCACCTGAATTCAAGGATCTGACCTTGACCCAACTCCATGGTCGACTCCTGACCTACGAAAGGGAGTTGAACCAGAAAAGGAAGTTACAAGAGTCAGGAAAAGCCGTTGATGATTATACATTCGGTAACACTGCTCTTCTGGGTCAAGAAGAATCTGGGAGCAGTGGTAAGGATCAGGGTTATGATCACTTCATTGACATAACTGCTGGTGCAAATTTTAACAACCCTGATCCTCACTCTGCAAGTTATGCATTCACTGCTAGCGAAAACCAGATGTCAGACAATTTAAGTTTTGAACTAAATGATTTACAACATTTTGATCCCACTGATTTAGAGGAAATGGACATCCTGCATCAACTGGCTTTGCTAAGTGTTAGAACTAGCAAGTTCTACAAAAGAACAGGGCGAAAATTCCCAGGGTTACATGGGAATCTAAGGGTTGGGTTGGATAAATCGAAAATCAAGTGCTACAAGTGTAATAGGTTGGGACATTTCGCTAGGGAATGTAGGAGTCAAACTACTGGTCCCATAATTACTCATCCTAGCTTAAATCCTAGACCTCAAAACCAAAACACTGTGCACTATGCCCAATATGCCCCAGCAGCTCAAGTGAACACTGCTCACTATGCTGCTGCCCCTGTGCCAGTACATTATGTCCAAACTACTGTTCCACAAATCCAATATGTTCAAACCCCTGTTCCACAGGTACAAGTGCAACCTGTTGCACCTCAAACCACTGCTCCAGCAGCAGCACAACCAGATCAACAAAGTTTTTTCACTCAAGGGTTTGTTGACTGGAGCAGTATGCCTGAAGACCTTAATGATGAAAATTTTGCACTCTATGCTTTTAATGAACCCTCACATGATGAGTTTTGTTTGATGGCATTAGAGTCAATACAGGAGGGGATTGAAGCTGAGGAGGAACAGCAGTGCTTTGAAACAGTGGAAGAGGTGACTGAAGCAGTGGTTACTGCTGTGGCTGGTGAACTACTGTTGGGAGAAAGTTCAGGTATCCTGATTGAACCAATGACAGATCCATGGTCCATAGAGGACAAAGAAGAAGAGAAAGAAGAAAAGGCTGGTGAAAAGAAGGTAAAAGCTGATGATGATGAAGATCATCAATGTGATTGTGCAATGATGGCAGCTGCCAAGGTATCTCCTCAAGTTCTTGAAAAACTGTGTTCTGACAATTGCATAATTGCTTTTGCAAACATTAAAGAGGTGAATGAAAACCTTCGGGATAAAATCTTGTCTGATGAGGTCAAATTTGAAAGCTCTTTAAAAGAACTTAAAAACAAATTGACTGAAAAAGAAAAAGAAATCAGCTGTCTAAAAGAAGAGCAAAGCATCACCAAAACCCAACTTCAAACTATGGTAGAAAAATACCAAAGTTGCAAAAAGGAGTTGGAGTCCGCCCAGATTACTTGTGAAAGATGGGTGGAATCCTGCAAAGGATATGAGGTTATGCTTGAAAAACAGAGAAAAAGCAATGTAAAGTTTGGGGTTGGGTATAGAAAATATGATGATGAAAACACTGCTTTTGAAAACTCTGTTCAAACCACTGATGAAGCTACTGAGCTTATCCCCACAAACAAGAATGGCCAAGAAGTGAAAATCACTGACAAACTTGGTAACAAAATCACACTTAACAGACCAATGGGATCCTCCACTTTCAAGGAGCTTGAAGATCATCAGTTTAAACCAAAATGGTCTGATGAGTGTGATATTCTTGAAAATTTCAAGCCAATGGACTTTACATCAATTGATGGTGCTAAAGCTCCAAAAGCTAAAGTCATACCTCTCAAAGATATCCCAGCAGTGGTTAAAACCTCTGCTGCAAAGGAATCTGAAAAGAGAAAGAAGAAAGAAAAAATTGATAACTTGTTTTGTGAATTCTGTGAGAAAAGGAATCATCTAACAAAAGACTGTTTCCACTTAAAAGCTTATGATCTAAACAAAACAAGTGTCATTGTTTCAGCAGAAAGCTGCATTGTCTGTGGTAAAACAAACCACAAAACTCAAGCATGTGTGTACCTCAAAAACTTTGATGTGAAAAAGAATGAGTACATTGCTAAAACATCCTTGAGTCCATCATCACCATCAACATCTGTCAAATTCACCAAGAAACAACCACTGTTTGTGCCAGTACAAACAGCTGTTACAAAACAGCTGAACCAAACATCTGTCAAAAGAGATGTTCAGGTTACTGATGCACCCCCTGCTAATCAATTCAGGAAAGGCAAGGATAAACAGTCTTACCAAAGGATTCCACACGTTTATGAGGCCTACAAAAGGCCCTCTAAACCCAAAGTGAACAGGCATCCTTTTGGTTACCAGCAGATGATTGGTCAGGACCCACAACAGTGGTTAGAGAAACACTGTCCTAAAACAGTTCAAACCTCTGACCTAACCACTGTCCATCATTCTGCATCCATCCCAGACACTGTTGAGACCCCATCCAAAGCCCTGCTGGCTTTGGAGACCTTAATGAACTAATCCTTTTACTTCATGTGCAGGGAGCTTCTGCATGCTTTGATAGTCTTTGGTATGTAGATAGTGGAGGCTCCAGGCACATGACAGGATGTAAAGCCCTCCTCAAAGACTTTAAAATCCATGGAGGGGGTGATATATCCTTTGGGAATAATAGTAAAGGGAAGGTTCTGGGGTCTGGTACAGTGCAATCTGGAAATGTAAAATTTGAAAATGTCAATCTAATAGACAATCTAAAATTCAACCTTCTGAGTGTGTCCCAAATGAGTGACAAGGGATTTGGGTCATTCTTCACAAAAGACTGTTGTAGGATTATTGGACCAGAAATGGTCAAAAAGATTGAAGCAATAATCAAAACTGGTCAAACTAAACTTGTTGCTCAAAGAAGTGGCAATGTTTATGTTGTTGACATGTCAAAAGAGTGTCCCAGAGCTGATGCCTGTCTGTTCTCAGCTGCCTCTAACAAAGAGACAGAACTTTGGCACAGAAGGCTGGGACACACAAATCTTAAGACAATCACAGAAATTTCAAAAAATGGTTTGGTGAGAGGCCTACCACAAAAATTGTTTTCATGTCCTGAACATTGCATTTCCTGTTTAAAAGGAAAACAGCATAAAAGTTCTTATAAGTCCATTGAAGAGTCCAAAACAACCCAGTGTTTGCAAATGCTACACATGGATTTGTTTGGCCCAGTTCAAGTCATGAGCCTTAAAAAGAAAAGATATTGTTTGGTTATTGTTGATGACTTTTCTAGGTTCACATGGACTTTCTTTTTGCACTCAAAAGATGAAACTACAGGCATTTTGCAGGACTTTGTAATACAGGTTGAAAAGCAATTTGACCTTCCAGTGAAAAGCTTCAGGAGTGACAATGGCACAGAATTCAAAAATAGGGAGTTGGATGCCTTCTGTGTGAAGAAAGGGATTGTAAGGCAGTACAGCATCCCAAGAACACCAGAGGAGAATGGGGTAGTGGAAAGGAAGAACAGAACTCTGATTGAGGCTGCCAGAACCATGCTTGCAGATTCAGGTTTGCCATTAACATTCTGGGCAGAGGCAGTAAACACTGCTTGCTATGTTCAGAACAGAGTTTTAATAAACCCCAGGCACAAAAAGACTGCCTATGAAATTCTGTATAAAATTAAACCACTGATCTCATATTTCAAAGTGTTTGGTTGCCCATGTTTTATTTTGAACTTAAAAGATTCCATTTCAAAATTTGCAGCCAAAATTGATTGTGGTTATCATCTGGGATACTCAACCACTGCCAAGGCCTACAAAGTGTTCAATACACGGACCAAGGCAGTGGAGGAGACTTTGAATGTTAAGTTCAATGAACTTTCATCAACGAAAATCCCAGAAAATCCTGCAGATCTGTTTGATCTTGAAAAATTCACTTTTGAAAATACTGCTGTCAAGACTAACAGTGCAGGTCCATCAGAGGATACAACACCATACTATGGGTTTGAAATCATCATCCCTCAAAGGTCTGCCACAAAGGGAAAAGCACCAGCTGTTCAAAACAGTTGTCAAAGCTCAACCACTGCTACCTCAACAGTTGTTGACCAAAGTAGCCCATCAACCACTGCTTCCACATCCTCAAACACTGCTGACAAAAGTCCTCAAACAGTGGATAAAAGTCAGCAGTTGTCCACTTCATTACCTCCTATACCACCACCTTTTGAAACCACTGCCGGATCATCAAAATCCCCAGCAGTGGTTAGCTCAGATGATACACATTTGCAGCCTTCACCAACCAATGCCATCATACCATACCAAGGAGATTTAATCTTCTTGAGATCTCATCCACCTGATCAAATCATTGGCAACATAAATGAAGGGGTGCTCACAAGAAGCCAAACCCAAAACATTTGTCTTTTTGCTGGTTTTCTATCACTCCATCAGCCAGTCAAGTACCAAGAGGCACTGAAAGACAACAGCTGGGTAGAAGCCATGCAAGAGGAGCTCCAACAGTTTAAAAGACAACAAGTATGGGAGCTTGTACCACTGCCAGAAGAGGTTAGTCCCATTGGCACAAAGTGGGTCTTCAAGAACAAAACTGATGAAAGGGGTATTGTTGTCAAGAATAAAGCCAGGCTTGTGGTTCAAGGTTACAGACAGGAAGAGGGGATTGATTATGATGAAACATTTGCCCCTGTTGCAAGATTAGAAGCAATTAGACTGTTCCTGGCCTTTGCTGTCAACCACAATATGAAGGTGTTTCAAATGGATATCAAAAGTGCTTTCCTCTATGGTACAATTCAAGAAGAGGTGTATGTCTGTCAACCTCCAGGTTTTGAGGATCCATTTTATCCAGATCATGTCTACAGGCTAAACAAAGCCTTGTATGGCTTGAAACAAGCACCAAGGGCCTGGTATGAAACTCTTTCCAACTTCCTACTCTCAAATGGTTTCAAAAGAGGTACCATTGATAAGACATTATTTTTAAAATGGAGAGGGAAGGATTTAATGATTGTCCAGATTTATGTGGATGACATTATTTTTGGAAGCACATGTAACTTAATGTGTGAAGAGTTTAGAGAACTCATGACAGCTGAGTTTGAAATGAGTGCTATGGGTGAGCTGCAATGCTTTCTTGGTCTCCAAGTACAGCAATTGCAAAATGGAACTTTCATTCATCAAAGCAAATATGCTAAAGAACTTTTAACCAAATTTGATATGAATGATTGTAAACCATGCAGCACACCCATGGCAACAAATAAGCTGGTCATGTCTGATGAAAAAGATGAGCTGATTGACCAAACACTTTATAGCAGCATGATTGGGTCTTTATTGTACCTAACTGCATCTAGACCAGACATCATGTTTGCAACATATGTCTGTGCAAGAAGTCAATCAGCTCCCAGAAAATCAAATCTCGTTGCTGTAAAAAGGATCTTCAGATACATAAAAGGTGCTCCCACACTTGGTATCTGGTATCCAGCTAATGGGAACATCAAGCTTTCAGGTTTCTCAGACAGTGACTTTGCTGGATGTCACACCACAAGGAAGTCCACATCAGGAGGGTGCCAGTTTCTAGGTGATTGCTTAGTTTCATGGCAAAGCAAAAAGCAAGCAGCTGTTTCAACATCCACTGCTGAAGCTGAATACATTGCTGCTGCAAGCTGTACAGCCCAACTCCTGTGGCTTCAAAATCAGTTGCTGGATTTTGGTATCACTGCCTTAAAGACACCACTCATGTTGGACAGTCAGGCAGCAGAAAATATCATCAAAAATCCAGTTTCCCACTCAACCACCAAACATATCGACATCAGACATCACTTTGTGAGGGACTGCTATGAAAAAGGTTTGATTTCTCTGCATCATGTCCCAACTAAAGACCAGCTGGCTGATGTGCTCACAAAAGCACTTGATACAGCCACTTTTGAAAGCTTGGTCTCTAGGATTGGGATGCTGAACATGGAATAACAAGCAACATCTTGTTTTTCTATGAATAAAAGCAACAAAATGTTTTCAGAAAATCAAAACTCCATCCTTAAAAATAGTTAAAAATGAAATTTTTCATTAAGTCCTTAAAAGTCTGCCATTAACCACTGATTGTTCAAAAGTCTGCTCTACTTCAAAAGTCTGTCCACTGCTGAAAGTCAACCCCTGCTCTCTCATTTGATAAACTCTGTTGTTCAAAAGCAGTGTCTTATCCACTGATATGCTATCCACTGATAGTAAAAATCACCCACTGCTTTCATTCCACTGCCTTCATCAGTCACTTTCACAAAAGTACTGTCCTTCACTTTCAACAGGGGTTGTCACGTGGACAGTACATATTGGTCAGACCTTTTGTAACGGCTGCCACCTCAGCATTCACTTTCTTCCCTATAAAATCCCCCACTCACCACCAAAACAGGGTTTTACTGTCGAATTGAATTCTTAAAAATTCTCTTCTCAAAGCAGTTTTTCTTCACATTTCCTCACAAATTTCTTCGATTAATCATCCTCAAAATGACAAAATCAAAGAAATCTTCAAAACCCTCATCTAAATCATCATCAAAAACAGCCTCTCAAAAGGCAATCTCCACTGAAATTCCACACAAACCATCTCACAATCTCCTGGGTCTTCTTACAAAACCAGGAACCACCAATGTGTTCGATTCCATCATTGACATCATGGCAAAATCAAAGTACAAAACTTTGTTCATCGCCGATGCACCAATCTATTTGGCGATCCAAAGGGAGTTTTGGAAGAATGCAACCCTTGAAAAACAAGGAGACACTGCAACCACCATACACTCTTCTATAAAGGGTAAAGCTGTCCAAATCACGCCACAATCCATTTCAGAGGTCTTTCAACTCGATGATCAAGAAGGTAAAATCTCTTTCACTAAAAACGAGTTGCAAACTGACTTCATTGAGAGAGGGTATGAAGCCACAATGATGAAGAAAATTACCTTAGAAAAAGGTTATTTTCCTTCTGCAACCAGATTTTTATTTCATACCCTCCTACTACGTGTTTCAAACAAAACCACTTCTTTCAATGAAATCCCTTTAAAGATTCAAAATCTGGGATATGCTATTCTTCAAGGAGAAAATTTTAACTATTCTCGGGAAATTTTTAAAGATTTGGTTAATAATGTTGAAACAAAATCATTCTTACTGTTTCCAAGGTTTTTAAGTTACTATTTTTCAAAGAAATTCAGTAAGGATGATTTAGCTGTAATAAACCAAGGTGATCCTACTCAAATAAACAGTTTAACTACTGAAACTTTTTCAAGGATGTTAGCACCTTGCAAAACACAAGAAGAGGTGCCTGAGCAGATTTTAGCAGTTACAACTGCTCCTCAGGTATCTGCTGCTGAGCCCACTGCTCAAGGTGATCAAAGCAGCAGCACAACTGTTTTGAAACCCACACCTACAATCACCAAAAAGCCAACAAAAAGAAAAACACAAAAACCCCCCAAACCCATTAAAAAGGCATCTCTGGAGGATGAGATACCAGAGCTCCTGCCAGTGACAACACAAAAGTCACAAGAAACCACTGCTGCTACTTCCTCACAGCAGTTGGTACAAATATCTCAACCCATAACCAAAACTCCTCCTGATTCTTCACAAAAAGAACAGGTTGTACAAATAGGGTCTCCACATCATGATGCTCTGGAAACACTCGTTTCTATCATCCACAGTCCAATGCCCGGGACACATCCTATTTCTACACCACTCATCACATCCAAAATTCCTTCCCCAATAAAACCACTGTTGGATGCAATTGATTTGAACCAGGCATTATCCAGTCCTTCTCAATCACCTATTAATGAGAATATACCTCAACAACTGACTGGGTCTGATGTATCAATCTTTGCTAACCCACCAACACAACCTGAGGAGGTTACACCCCATGAGTTACAAGTAACTCTTGGTGGTAATCCAAGTGAAGCAGCCACTACAACTGTTACACCCACTGGGTTACATTTGGAGAGTGGTTACATTCATAAGACTTCCTTGGAGGCAATTCCTTTTATAGCACCTCTGCCAACCACCAGTGGATTTATTTATCCTACTGGCAACATCAAAAGGTTGTCAAGTGTTGAAGGAAGAAGACCCCAGTACCAAGAAAAAGGGGCATCAGTGGTTAATGTTTGGAGTATATTCCCTACATCTACCACTGATAAAACCACTGCTAGTGGGAAATCAGATGATCCCATTAACTTGGGTGATGGTTTAAAGTACCAGAAATTGACGGATCGCATTGCAAAGCTTGATAACTCTGTTGCAGAACTCAAAAATATGCTACAACAGGTGTTACAAGTTCAGAAGGTACAATCAACTGCTGTTCCACCTCAAGCACTTGCTCCACAACGGGCACCTGCTACAAATGAGCTCTGGAATCTATTTCAATCTTTTCTCCAACAACAAGCTCAATTAGCAGATCAGCAACATGAAAAACATGTACAACAGCTGAGAAATACAATGGAGTCAAGATTCAAGAACACTCAGGCTGACTTAAAGGCTCTCAAAACTCAGATCTTGCACACCACTGGCACTGCTCCTCCAAAAGTACGCTTCATTTATGACCTCCCAGAAGATAATGCCAAAAAGGGGGAGAAAATTAAGGAGTGGAAAAAGAAGGGTATAGAAGATGGTCTTTATCTTGAACCAGAAAATTCAAACATGACCAAAAAGATCCCTTTGCCAGATGGCAGCAAGAAGATTGATGTGACAACAAATGCACTAGCAGAAGCAGTTGCAAGTGTAAAAAGAGATAGAGAGGCCAAAAGGAAAGCTAGGGTGGACAGAATGGATCATCCAGATCAGGGTACTTCTGGGTCAAGGGATCATGAAAATCCTGTTGAGAAAAAGAAGAGGCCTACTAGAAAAGTAAGGCAACCCAAATCCATTCCTATCAGACGTTCAAAGTCTGCTCAAAAACCACCATACAAAACAGCTGATGCAACAGGAGTTACAAAAACTACTGCTTGCCAAACAGTTGTTCCATCAACACACACCACTTCAACATACACAACATCCACTGCTTTACCATCATCACCACCAAAAACAACACCTGCTGACACACAGCAGAAGACAGCAGATGTTATAACATCTGTTGTAATGACAACAGTGGTTGAAACACCAGTTGTTTCAACAGCTGTTAGTCAATCACAATCCACTGCCACAACATCTGCCACCACTGTTCCATCCAAAACATCATCAGTCTCTCCTAAACCAAAAAGGAGAAGGCTAATTGTAAAAGATGATGACACATCACCACCACAAACATCTTCAAAATCTTTAGCTCTTGTCACAATACCAAAACCTGTTCCTCTATCTTCAGTTCCAATGTACAAGCCCTTACCTCCTGCAGGTGTTCAATTTCCTCTTGAACTAGCAGCTGTTAGAGATGAAATAAAATCCTTCTACTATGAGGATGACCCTGCCAAAAGGAGGTTGCCATCAATAAAGGGATATCCTTGGCCTAAAAATGTTAATGAATACTTGGAAATCAAAGCCAAGCAAGCAGAGCATATCTCAAGAAGAAACACACAAGGGAAGTCTGACAAAGAAATTTCAAGAAATTATCAATATCTGCTCACACAAGTCAGATCCCTAGAGAAATTTGCAAAAAATGTTAGTCAACAAATTTCTGAAAGAGCAGCTGAATCTCTGAAGAAAGACTACATTGAAAGCATTATGGCTCACAAAAAGTACAAAGGAGAGAGATATATGTACAAAGAGTGGACTGTTCCTGAGCTTGAAGATGAAGCTGCAAGAATTCAAGACATGATAAAAAGGAAGGTCACACACACTCCTCCTAACTGGGCAAAGTTTAGAAAGAATGTACCTGACAAACAGGAAGAGCTGAAGAGAATGAAAGAGGAACTGGTAGCAGCTGATTATGGTAACAAAAGACAAGTTGCTAGATGGAAAGAAGATGTGGTCAGGGCTACTTACAAAAACTTGGAACAATTAAGAAAGAAAGATCCCACAGTTCCTCAAAAGCCTAACTATCCTGAAGCAGCGGTTTCAAAAAGACCATCAAAGATGCAAATCAGGAGATCCACAGCTCCAGTTGGTGCTGCCATCTACAAAATAAGGCCACACAAACAGCTGATTGCTGAAACCATCAAAGAGTTAATGGAAGGTGAAGACCTAGGAAAAGAGGGTATAAAGAAAATGATCATGGAAACTCTTGGTTTGGATCAAACTGCAAGTACTGCTCAGCCAGTCATGAATAGGCCAGCCTCTCCAAATACTTCTGCAAATAAACATCTCCCAAGAAACCCACCAGGCTCAAAAATACAAAAGTGGGAAACTGACAAACAGACATGCGTATTGACTTTGCTCAGGTCTGGTGGAGAAGTGAAGAAAATATCAAGGGAACAAGCTCTTGGCCTGAGTCTTGAAGATTTGCAGGATCTCCTTGATCTTCCACTTAGCAGGGATGATGAAGATACAGATGCCCTAGACTTTGAATTACAATTTAAAGGTCAGATAAGGGAGCTGTTGATGAGGCAATAAAGTATTCCACAAATAATGAAGAGTTTTGGCATTATCTGTTCCAGGGGGAGATTGTTGGGATTGAACCCTATCAGAGGAACAGATAATTAAAGCCAAAACTGGATCAGAGCAGTGGATCCAGAATAAGCAGACGTTTACAGTTGGTTCATGCAAATCTCTCCCCTTGAAAGTGGTTTCATATCTGCTGACCTCCCATCTGCTGATCTTGTTAAGTACTGACCTATAACTGCTGCCTTGCATCTACTGCCCAAAGTCAAAGACTGATGGAAGACCAAAGCTCTGCTGACTCAATCTACTGCCTTGAGTCAAGAACTGCTGATCCGGACAAGCACTGCTGGGTTCACAGCAGTGGAAGGATGCAGCAACTGTTTAAGTGTCTTTTATATAATGTAATGTAATAGCTGTAGTTTAGTACATCAGTGTTTATAGATCAGAGGTTAGAGTTTGTTAGGAGGTTAGATGTCACTTTCATGGTGACGTCAGCTAAGATGCTCAGTGGTTTGCAAGTGCCTATAAATAGTTCAGTACTTTGTACTGTTCTATTAGCTCTTTCACCACATCGTCTTCTTTGCACGAACAAACTACTGAGCTCTGGCTGAGGGGGAGTTTGCATTCATTCATCAATCATTGTAATCGTTGTTGAAACAAATTCAATCTTTCGATTCTTTGTGAAAAGATGTTTGATAAAAGTATTACTCTCGTTTGATTGTATGCAAAGTTTGCTTTCATCTTATTTCCGCTGCACAACTCTTTCATCTCCATCTTAATTTCAAACAAAAATACAATAAAAAAGAAACTCAGATCCAACACTTGTTGTTGGACCTACACCTAGGCCTCAATCTTATTGTCTGACTGTTTTCTGTAGGATTGTTGACACAAGGTGTCTTACCGGTGAGTTTACTAGTATTTCTGACGCAACGCAGTTCATTATTACATAAAGTAATTCTTGTAGTATAAAACGTGCATGAATTCTCTTGTATAGAATGTACTCAGACAATGTTGACATTTAAGCACATAATTGTAGTCATTAAACAATAATTAAAGTGTACGAAAATTACCGGTTTTGTGCCAGTTGTCACAATACACCCATACTAGCGTTACCAGAAGGAACTGAAGACTTTGTAATCTATTGTGACGCATCTAAATTAGGTTATGGATGTGTGTTGATGCAACGCCAAAAGGTTATAGCTTACGCATCTAGACAACTTAAGAATCATGAAGAGAATTATTCAACCCATGATTTGGAATTAGGAGCTATGATTTTTGCCCTTAAAATTTGGAGACATTACCTTTATGGTAGTAAGTTTACCATATTCACTGATCATAAAAGTTTAAGATTTGTTTTTGGGCAAAAAGAATTGAATATGAGACAAAGACGCTGGATGGAGATGCTTAGTGATTATGATTGTGATATCCAGTATCATGAAGGAAAAGCAAATGTAGTGGCAGATGCTTTAAGCCGAAAGTATAACAAAAAGCCAAAAAGGGTACGTTCTCTTAAATTAAATCTGCAAGTAGATTTAAATGAGCAAATTAGAAAAGCACAAAAATCAGTAATCAAGGATGATACTGAAAAACTAAAAGGTATGATTAAGGAATTAAAACAAGGAACAGATAGAATTTGGAGATTCCATGAAAAGAGAATGTGGATACCTAAATTAGGGAACCTACGTCATCGTATATTAGAAGAAACCCATAAGTCTAAGTATACGATGCATCCAGGAAGTGATAAAATGTACCAGGATTTGAGAAAGAATTTTTGGTGGATAGGAATGAAAAAGGACATAGCAACCTATGTTTCTAAATGTTTAACTTGTTCATAAGTTAAAGCTGAACATCAGAAACCCTCAGGTTTGTTACAACAATTAGAAATGCCCGTATGGAAATGGGAATTGATTACAATGGATTTTGTTACCAAATTACCCAAAACAAGGAAAGGTAATGATACAATTTGGGTGATTGTAGATAGGCTAACCAAATCAGCTCATTTCCTACCAATGAAAGAAACTTTCAGTATGGAACAATTAGCTAAATTGTATGTAAATGAAATAGTCTCATTACATGGAATTCCTTTATCAATTGTTTCTGATAGGGACAGTCGTTTTACCTCTCATTTTTGGGCAAGTTTCCAAAAAGCCATGGGAACCAAGTTAAATCTAAGCACAGCTTATCATCCTCAAACGGACGGACAAAGCGAGAGGACAATTCAGACAATGGAACACATGCTTAGAGCCTGTGTAATCGATTTCGGAGGTAATTGGGACAATCACTTACTTTTAATAGAATTTTCTTATAATAATAGTTATCACACAAGTATCAATGCTGCACCATTCGAGGCACTTTATGGACGAAAGTGCCGAACCCCAGTCTGTTGGGGAGAAATTGGGGAAAAGCAATTATCTGGACCTGAGATAGTACAAGAAACAACCGACAAGATTATTCAAGTCAAGGAACGACTGAAAGCAGCACGTGATCGACAGAAGAGCTATGCCGATAACCGACGCAAACCATTGGAATTTCAAGTAGGAGATAAAGTGTTGTTAAAAGTCTCTCCTTGGAAAGGAGTGGTAAGATTCATCAAAAGAGGAAAGCTAAGTCCCAGATATGTTGGACCTTTTGAGATTATTAGAAGAATAGGACATGTAGCTTATCAGCTACAACTGCCAGAGGAAATGGCAGGAATACATGATGTATTTCATATATCCAATCTCAAGAAATGCTTAGCCGATGAATCACTTGTAATACCTCTAAAAGATATAGAGGTAAATGAACAACTCAAATTTGTAGAAAGGCCTCTACAAATGGAAGACATGAAAGTCAAGAATCTCAAACACAAGAGATTAGTTCTGGTCAAAGTGAAATGGGACTCCAAAAGAGGACCTGAGTACACATGGAAGCTTGAATCGGAAATGCAAAGGAAATATCCACACCTATTCCAGTAGATCTCGAGGACGAGCTCTAAAACAAGGTGGGCAGGATATAACAACCCTAAATTAAACCGACACCCTCATAAATTTTCCGACACCCTAATATATTTTAAAATATCCCAATATGTCCTAAAATACACCCCATACGCGAAAACGGGCCTTGAATACCTTAATTATTATTAAATAAATTAAAAATGGAATTTTTGGGTTTGAGGCAGGTCGCGTAAGCCACACCTCAACCCTTACACGGGCCGCGACGAGGTGAAACCTGGCGAAACCCTGGGCCGCCACGTGGCCCAACACATGTCGAGGCTAGTTGGTGACCCGGATCAGCTACGCTATTGACCAACGTTGACGCGGGCCATGTAGGCCTTTGCCTACATTTACGCGGGCCGCGAGAAACCCAAACTCAGCCCCTATAAAGCTGGAGCTTGGGCCTTCAGTTTACTTCGCTCAAATTTCTTTTCTCAATCTCAATTTTCTGATAGTAGAAATTATACTCGGGTCTAATACCCCCCTAAATAGTGAAGTTCTGCTCCGTTGTAAGTATCATAACCCCTGGATACGTATTAGATACTCTGCCCGATTGATCTAGGGTTCCGTAACGGCTGTCGTGGTTCTGCCCGACGTAGTCGCTGGAATGCCGTCTCGGGGAGGATATTACTAATGTTAAAATGGGTTATTATACTAATACGTGTGCATTTGTGTAAATTATAGATTGTCACCAGGAAACCCTAAAGGATAATCTAAGACAGCAATGTGAGTTTATCCACTTTTTGTTAACCTTTTTGTGAACTATTTTACAAAATCTTAAATGCTTAACAATGAGATTAAGCAGTGATTGAGTATTTGTAAGGATACAATTATCATGAGTATGTTGGGGTTTTGTAAACAAAATTTGTTACCACCTGGTCAAGGAGTAACATTTCCACAAGTCGGGTCTGACAGTACCATGGATGTCAATTGATATGACTTGGAAACAAATATGATTGTGAGACCGCCCTCAATACTGTACAATGGTTTTTATTAAACTTGATTAAACTGGGATTCACTCACCAGTATTTCCCACTGACAAAATGTTTTTAAACGCGTTTCAGGTAACAAAATGTGAAAGCCAAATTGTAACAACCCGCACTTTTGCGCGTTGTTACTACTCGTTATACTCGTTACGCCTAGCACCAGAGATTCGGATCATAATGTAACTATATCGTGTATGTCGCTATTCGAAGGATAATCGCATATTTTCAAGCTACAATATCACTATACTACACTATTATCACACTAACACTCACGGAGGCAGTGAGTGAGGACCTATTCTACCCTCCTCAGTGGCCGTGATGTGTCGAACGTAAACAATTAACGCTAACAAGGACCCTCGGGTGAGTGCTGTAGCTCCAGTCGTCATGACGATGAGGACAATACGAGTAAACGGTACCCCGTCAGTCTTTGTGGCACTACACGAAATAACGTTCACGATGACATCAAGAAAGGACCCATACTACCCTCATTGATGACCGTGAAACATCACTAATAATCGCATACTCGATTTGGAAACCGATTGTTGATTATCGAAACTTTGGATCTGAATACGTAAATACGACCCCTAGTGATATACATATATATTATAATATAATAATAACAATATAATAATAATATAAATTAATTACGAAAGGAACGCGCTTCGAAAACTATCAAATCAAGCGAAGACGAAGAAGTCCGGCCCGTCAGGATGTCTATCCGGACGGATAGACCATCCGGACGGATGGACATGCGCACGGATGGCCATCCGCACGCATGGGCCATCCGCACGAATGGGCCATCCGCACGGATGGGCCATCCGGGCCTGATCCCTTTTCCTCTCCTCTTTCGCCTATAAATAGCCTGTCACACCACTATTCAAGTGATGTGACAGCTCCTGTTCAACCAAACACGCTCCAAGACCCTTTTCTCTCGATTTCCTCGCGATTCCGGTAAGATTTCAACCTAAAATCTTGTACTTCTACAATCTACACTCGATTCTACATCATTCTATCTTTCAAAACTCTAATTCTAACCGTGAAATCTACGGATTTGAGGTGTTTTGAGGTGATGTCACCAAGAGTTCTTATGAACTTCAAGTTGGGATCTCATTTCACTATAAACGACTCAGATCCGGGTGATTTCCACATGTTTTGGTAACAAATCTCACCTAAATCTAAGTATTTACCCAAGGAAATGTGTGATTTCGAGTTAACCCTGAAGAACCACCATGAACGGCCAGATCTGATGGAACGGGGTGATTCCCGGCCGTTAGAATGAGTCGGAAATGACGGAACTTCAAGTGTTAGTACGAAATCACACTACTCTAAGTGAAAACGAACGTTTTCTCTCCGTTAAACACTCGAAAACAGTGCGAAACAGACATGACAGCCGCACGGACAACAGGCCAGCCCGCACGAATGACACAAGTCCGCACGGATGACATGTCAGTCCGCACGGACGACATGTCACCCGCACGGATGACATGTCACCCGCACGCCTTACTCATCCGCACGGATGACACACTGATCCGCACGTATGATTGTCCGCACGGACGACATGCTGAACCGCACGAATGACTGTCCGCACGGACGACATGCTGAACCGCACGAATGACTGTCCGCACGGACGACATGCTGAACCGCACGTATGACTGTCCGCACCACTTATCCGCACGTACCACTCATGGTCCGCACGGATGACACATTGTCCGCATGGATCACATGATGTTATCCGCACGGATAACATGTCATCCGGACGGATGATTTGTCATCCGGACGGGTAACATGTCAATCCGTACGGATGGGGACCAATTGACCCAAGCATGTAACTTTTCAAAGCAATCTTACTTAACCGAGCTTCGTTTACTCTATTTCTTCAAGGATCATTACAGACAACTCGAAACCGACTCAATCAAGTTGTAATCTCACTAAATACGCACTGTGAGTATACTTGACCCCCTTTTTACTCGAATTTTGGGTGTAACATACGTTTCTAATAAATCAAACTTATCAAATGAATTACTCAATCAATCGAATTATCACTTGCGAATAACTGTATGCATAGATATACGTGATGCTAGTTACATATGTGCTAGGACTTATACTCGCGACGTCCCACCACGACTAGTATAGTACTATTGCGCCCGACGGGGTCTAGTTATGCCATCGTACATTCGAGCATCGAGGACTTAGTTGGTAGTATCAGTTTTGTGAGTATATATGTCGTGTATTACGTTTATGCAATATGGAAATTCGCTACACGTTTTATTCTATTATGCTACTTATCAAACCTGTATACTCGCCAATACTTTTGTATTGACAAATATTTTAACGTATGTTGCAGGTTAGATTGCAGACTATATCAAATCAAGCTAGGAAGTCTAGAAACTCAACTAAAATCTAGGTTGTCGGATTTGTATTGTTCGAGAGGACAAGAAATCTGTGATAACTTATGTGATTGTATTATTTGTTAGTATGGGATAACGAATGTATTAAGTATTATCGCAATATAGTTGTTATGGATTCTCTTGAGCAATCTGATTCGCCTAGTGCCGCGCCCCGATGATTCCGCCATCGGTTGGGGTGTGACAGATTGGTATCAGAGCCATAACTATAGGGAATTAGGTCAGACTCGACCTAGTCCGGGTCGACGTCTTAGAAATTGACCTAGTCTATAGTCTAAGTACCAACAGGCCGACTCATACGAACCCAGTGGGGTTTGTATCGGGCTTACTTGATACTCTCGATCGAAATTGCTAAAAGCTACAACTTTGTGTGAACGCCGCATACTACAACTTCACACGAAGAAGTCTTTCCTAAGGCTAAAATGCTACTTAGCCTTTCCTAAGGCCGACACAATACACACGTTTTCGAAAATACTCGCATGACGAAACTGAGCGATCCAGTCGAGATCAGGTGTGAAAACCAAGAACTCTCGGTAGGATTGCTCACTCAGCGCATTTTTCTAGCACGAGAACCTTTAATCAAGTTAGGAGTGACATCCACATCTCGACAAAAGCCTCCATTTCTAAATCTAGTGGAACTCACGAATTTATTCGAGGAGCATAACCACAACTAGGGACGAAACTGTTAAGCCAGGGGTGAAACCCGTACCTTAATAAGTCGTTCCACTCTCTATAAAATGGTTTTCAAAAGCTCTCACCAAGGACTCGACTATTGTAACAACTCGAGCCACGCGATGACTAGGAAGGCGAATGTCATGAGCTGTATCCCAGTGGAAGCATGGAGTCTTCCAGGTCAACGCGCACGCCCGAACTTGTAGATATAGTTGGGCTACCTTGGGTAGTCAACGCCTAAACACCCAAGGCACTCTAATTATACGACCCGCCAATTTTACAATGATTGGAACTTATTTACGTTTTGAAACTTTACGCTTTATCGATTTCTCGACTTAACAATTTTCACTCCCTACTTTATAAACACACGATTCGCACAGCCATCGCAATCTAAAACTAAATCCGAATGTTCGCAACAAAACTAATGCATAATCTATCGCATTCGCTCTCGTTTTCTCACTTCAACGCGACCTCGATTATTCTAAATCGACCTGTATGTGCATGAATTCGAATTACATCTATATAAATATATATATATATATACGTATAAACAAACAAGTCATTGCGTGAGAACTTAGGAAGTTCGTGTCTCCTATGTGGCTCCTACATGAATCATACTACTACTATACTATCGCACCAAGTTTTGAACATGCTCAATCGCAACGCAAAACTCAAAAATCATTGTGATCGAATCTCACTCCAAGTCTCCTTCTGTCTAGATGCCTTCCGACAACTCTACCTCGAGACAAGTAGCTAAGAGGAAAGCCAAACGAAGCGCCGAGAAGAGGATTGCTTCACTTATAATTAAGGAAGTGAGTAAGCTTAGTCCTCAAATTGCCGCTCGAGTGCACTCTCGCAACCATTCTCGAGCTTCGGAAGACGTTAAGACAGGAGAGCCGCAATCTACTTTTCTCTACAAGCACTTCAAAGCCTGTGACCCGATGGAATTCACGGGTGAAGGAGGTGCGACCCAACTACTCCAGTGGTTCGATTCTATCGAAGTCACCCTTCGTCAAAGTGGGTGTCCCGATAGCCTCCGCACTACTTGCGCCACCGGAGTATTTCAATCGCGAGCACTCGACTGGTGGACCGCCGAACGTAACAAACGTGGGATCTCCGAAGCTTACGCTCTCTCTTGGAATGAGCTGAAAGAGCTCATGGAGAAAGAGTACTGTCCTCCTCACGAGATTCAGAAACTAGAAAACGAATTTTGGGAAATCAAGCAAACTGGAGGTGACAATACTGGCTACACAACAAGGTTCAAACAGCTTAGCATAATCTGCCCAGGTCAAGTCAACACTCCAGGGAAGGCCATCGCGAAGTACATTCGCGGCTTGCCTGAGTGTGTGGGTGATTTTGTCGAAGCTGCAAGGCCTGCTACCATCGAAGAAACCTACCGCTTAGCTGCAGAAATCAACAACAAGCGATTCGTGGAAGGATTATTCTCAAAGAATCCTGTCAAGAAAGCTCATCAAGCAATCGCCAGTAATCCTTCAGGCAAATCTGCTGGCGATTCTTCTAATGAATCAGCTAACGATTCTTCTGACGGATCTGCTAACGAATCTGCGGACGAATCTGTTGCCGATTCTTCTGACGAATCCGCTGATGGATCTTCCGACAAATCAACCAAAGACCCCGCAAGCGAGTCTTCAGACGAATCCCCTAACGACGACACTTCTTCGCAAAACACCGACGAACCCAGCCGCAAGCGAAAGACTTCAAGCCCGAACTCATCAACGACCGAACTGCTGCAACCGGAACCTCTTCGGACAGTTCCGATGTTTCCAAAACGAGCCTACACTGGATTTCATCCTCAGTGTTACTCGTGTACCTATCATCATCCAGTTGGGGCTGACTGTCGCTATTGCAATAACTGCAACCGTTACGGTCACTTCACCCGCAACTGTCGCATCGAACCGTGAACTTGGGTACACAACAACAGCCCCAGCGAAAGTCTTCAGCATCCGACATCTAGCAAGCACAGGATAAAGTTGTAATGATACGATTTTCAACGTTAACCTCTATATTTCGAACCTACTCTATTACTCGATATTGCCTCTATGCGAAACGTTAACTCTCGTCTCCATTTTCTCTCTCACTCTTCAATCGCCGCACTTAGGCTAGATTCACACACATACTATATACTATATCACGAAATAATGTGTTTTACCCTCACTACACTTCTAGAACGAGGTACGATAAACGTGCAAGGAACGATTAATCGCGGGTGCACACGGGATTATTTGGTTCAGTGCACGGTGATCGTAGTGAATTCTAAAGGTGCCATAGCGTTTGACAAAAGGTGACACCAAAACACGGGATGAAAGTAGTAGGGGTCGGGCGAGGAATGCCTTACCATACTACCGAAGTTCCGTGAAGAAAGTGCCACGTGGAGTTGAACGTTATTAGACCTATTATACTATTGTGATTATTTTCAACACACTACACTCAATCGCAAGGCGTAACAAACCGTATCATCGCGAGACTTGTCGTAAGTATGCAAACGCAACGCAATCGCCTCATCGATGGACTCTGGGGAGTCTACCTCGCAGGCAAATTGCATCGACGCAAGACTGGTCGTAAGTCTGTTGCAATGAATATCGATCAAGCAAATAGACGCTCACGATATTGTTGAGTGAGGACCTAATCTACCCTCCTCGATAGCCGTGATGCGTCATGACGAAACATTAAGCTTATTTGAAACAAGAACCGAACTCGACAAATCGCAATCGCTCCCCTTGTGTATCTCGCAATCTCTATCGCTTATCACGTTAGCCCATATCAATTGCCGTGCATCAATCTATCACTATCGCCTACCGTTATCTGTGATATTCGTGCTAAGTTAGAACGCATGACCTCGCCTCACGAGAGGAAACTCATATGGTTAAGGCAAGGTGTTTTAGCCATATCAGCGACCTTTCGTGGAAAAAGGCCATGTGGGGTCTAATGCTAGTTAAACTCTGTGGTGTTAATCAATCAAACCGAACCGCATACCTCCATCGCTTGCAACGCAACTACCGATTATTGTAGTTCGATTATCATCGCCATCGTTGCTAGTGTTGTGTTCGTATCATTCGTTTAACCATCTAACCACTTATCGCATATCGTGTATAATCTACCGTTTATCGCTCGCTTAGTGTTCATTACAGTCTATGGGGTATTAGTGCACATGACACCGCTTCACGAGGCAAAACTAACCTAGCGAAGCATGGCGTTTCGCCACGTTAGCAAACCCTCGTGGAAACGTGCCATGTGGGTTTAATGTGTAATCTAATCGAAAACGTGTCATTCGCTACTCGCAAATCAACTCGCTGAATTAATCTATTCGAATTCCATCCTATACTCGGTCCGACTTTCTATCGATTGGGCCGAGTAAACGCAATTCAATCCGAGTCATATCAGCACACCTGACACTGCCTCACGAAACGGAAATAATATGGGCAAAACATGGTGGATACGCCGCTGGTAATTCCTATATATAAGTGTTTTATCCATATTAACGAACTTCCGTGGGAAGGTGCCAAGTGGGGCGTGATGCTAAATCATCCTTTTCAAAAGGTTAAAACTAATTTTTATAAAACTTTTACTAAAACCATGGAACAAGTGAAATTCCTCACAATGTGGAGTTAACATCGAATCAGCTTAACTCCATGCTCAAAGGAAGCTTCATGAGTTCAACTTTTCCTAAAACCTTTTTCAAAGATCAAAAACGAGATTTTCCTGAGATATTGGTTCAACACCGAGTTCAACTAGAACCCATATCACAGGAGAGTTTACGTAACTCTTATTTTCATTTTCAAATCCCCTAAAATGTTAGAAACTTAAACCTCCTTGCAACATCGGTTGACATCGATTCTGTTGACCGCACGTTAAAAGGAAAATTTTCAAAGATTATCATCCTAAATCCTTTTTAATATCTACAACGAACGCTTCTTGTAACGTTGGTTAACGATCGACTCAGTTAACTCTACGTCATGAGAAACCTTTCAAATTACAATCGTATCGAACTAACGAATTCTACACAAGACAAGGTACCTTGAAATGCCAACTCGTAGGATTAATACTTTCATCCTTACGTCACTTTCTCGCTATCGCAGTCGATTTCTCTTATTCGAAACGTGCTCGCTGTCAACTTACAGTCAATCACTCGCTGTATCGCTACTTATACAAAATCAACTCTCAGAAGTCTACCTACTGGATTAATTTCGGGACGAAATTTCCTAAAGTTGGGGAGACTGTAACAACCCGCACTTTTGCGCGTTGTTACTACTCGTTATACTCGTTACGCCTAGCACCAGAGATTCGGATCATAATGTAACTATATCGTGTATGTCGCTATTCGAAGGATAATCGCATATTTTCAAGCTACAATATCACTATACTACACTATTATCACACTAACACTCACGGAGGCAGTGAGTGAGGACCTATTCTACCCTCCTCAGTGGCCGTGATGTGTCGAACGTAAACAATTAACGCTAACAAGGACCCTCGGGTGAGTGCTGTAGCTCCAGTCGTCATGACGATGAGGACAATACGAGTAAACGGTACCCCGTCAGTCTTTGTGGCACTACACGAAATAACGTTCACGATGACATCAAGAAAGGACCCATACTACCCTCATTGATGACCGTGAAACATCACTAATAATCGCATACTCGATTTGGAAACCGATTGTTGATTATCGAAACTTTGGATCTGAATACGTAAATACGACCCCTAGTGATATACATATATATTATAATATAATAATAACAATATAATAATAATATAAATTAATTACGAAAGGAACGCGCTTCGAAAACTATCAAATCAAGCGAAGACGAAGAAGTCCGGCCCGTCAGGATGTCTATCCGGACGGATAGACCATCCGGACGGATGGACATGCGCACGGATGGCCATCCGCACGCATGGGCCATCCGCACGGATGGGCCATCCGCACGGATGGGCCATCCGGGCCTGATCCCTTTTCCTCTCCTCTTTCGCCTATAAATAGCCTGTCACACCACTATTCAAGTGATGTGACAGCTCCTGTTCAACCAAACACGCTCCAAGACCCTTTTCTCTCGATTTCCTCGCGATTCCGGTAAGATTTCAACCTAAAATCTTGTACTTCTACAATCTACACTCGATTCTACATCATTCTATCTTTCAAAACTCTAATTCTAACCGTGAAATCTACGGATTTGAGGTGTTTTGAGGTGATGTCACCAAGAGTTCTTATGAACTTCAAGTTGGGATCTCATTTCACTATAAACGACTCAGATCCGGGTGATTTCCACATGTTTTGGTAACAAATCTCACCTAAATCTAAGTATTTACCCAAGGAAATGTGTGATTTCGAGTTAACCCTGAAGAACCACCATGAACGGCCAGATCTGATGGAATGGGGTGATTCCCGGCCGTTAGAATGAGTCGGAAATGACGGAACTTCAAGTGTTAGTACGAAATCACACTACTCTAAGTGAAAACGAACGTTTTCTCTCCGTTAAACACTCGAAAACAGTGCGAAACAGACATGACAGCCGCACGGAAAACAGGCCAGCCCGCACGAATGACACAAGTCCGCACGGATGACATGTCAGTCCGCACGGACGACATGTCACCCGCACGGATGACATGTCACCCGCACGCCTTACTCATCCGCACGGATGACACACTGATCCGCACGTATGATTGTCCGCACGGACGACATGCTGAACCGCACGAATGACTGTCCGCACGGACGACATGCTGAACCGCACGAATGACTGTCCGCACGGATGACATGCTGAACCGCACGTATGACTGTCCGCACCACTTATCCGCACGTACCACTCATGGTCCGCACGGATGACACATTGTCCGCATGGATCACATGATGTTATCCGCACGGATAACATGTCATCCGGACGGATGATTTGTCATCCGGACGGGTAACATGTCAATCCGTACGGATGGGGACCAATTGACCCAAGCATGTAACTTTTCAAAGCAATCTTACTTAACCGAGCTTCGTTTACTCTATTTCTTCAAGGATCATTACAGACAACTCGAAACCGACTCAATCAAGTTGTAATCTCGCTAAATACGCACTGTGAGTATACTTGACCCCCTTTTTACTCGAATTTTGGGTGTAACATACGTTTCTAATAAATCAAACTTATCAAACGAATTACTCAATCAATCGAATTATCACTTGCGAATAACTGTATGCATAGATATACGTGATGCTAGTTACATATGTGCTAGGACTTATACTCGCGACGTCCCACCACGACTAGTATAGTACTATTGCGCCCGACGGGGTCTAGTTATGCCATCGTACATTCGAGCATCGAGGACTTAGTTGGTAGTATCAGTTTTGTGAGTATATATGTCGTGTATTACGTTTATGCAATATGGAAATTCGCTACACGTTTTATTCTATTATGCTACTTATCAAACCTGTATACTCGCCAATACTTTTGTATTGACAAATATTTTAACGTATGTTGCAGGTTAGATTGCAGACTATATCAAATCAAGCTAGGAAGTCTAGAAACTCAACTAAAATCTAGGTTGTCGGATTTGTATTGTTCGAGAGGACAAGAAATCTGTGATAACTTATGTGATTGTATTATTTGTTAGTATGGGATAACGAATGTATTAAGTATTATCGCAATATAGTTGTTATGGATTCTCTTGAGCAATCTGATTCGCCTAGTGCCGCGCCCCGATGATTCCGCCATCGGTTGGGGTGTGACACAAATAGAAGCCAGTTGGACAGCACTGAAGGCTTGGAAAAGTGGCAATAAAGTTACCCAAATTAAAATAGATGTTTTTATTAAATAAAAATAGGATTTATTCCTATGAAAATGTGTGTACTGAAAACTTGGGTTTTACCCCATATATTCAATGTTATGAATGTGTGGTATTTTACTCTGATAAAATATTTCCTAACTACGGTCCTGATGTAAATTCCGCTGCCAAATTAGACAATACCCGATACCACCGAAACTGGCTCGCGACCGCCCGTTCCTGTGTTTGAATAGGGGGACGGGGGTTGCGACAGAAGGTGGTATCAGAGCTAAGCCACTGATTTAGCCACAGAAGTGTTCTGCTGACATCAAAAATTAAATTGTTAGGAAATAAATTACGGGAATACCTGCATAATTGTATTTTTCTTATTATGTGTTATTTGACTATTTGTTAGTTTACAGTATGAGCGACCAAGGACCATCTGACGTGTATCGTCAATTGTCTGGTTAGCCTAGAAGCGAAGGCACCTCCTCTTCTCAACCTGCCCTCTCGGGGTACTCTGCTGATACGGAAGAAGGAATATTCGTGTTTAAGGCTCAGTCCGAGGAGCCATTCCCTCAGAAAAAGAGAGGATGGTTCAGTCGAGGGGCACACGAGCGTAGGAAGCGTATGAAAAAGTTACAAGACCAGAGAGCACTAGCAGCAGCTAAAAGAGAAACCGATGCCTATGCCCAGGATGTGCTTAATAGGGGTATAGCCAATATCCACATCTTAGCAACCACTGTAGCTGGCCCTAACCTGGAGCAAATGATAGCACCCCAACCACAACCACCAATTCCTGACCAACCAATGGAAATAGAAAACCCTGAAAATCAAGTAGAAATGCATGTTTTCAACCCGGAGGAAATACCTAGGGTACCAGCACCAAATCCATTAGATCCAAATTACGACCCCTGGTGGGATGACGTTAGGGACTATGTGCAACGCTACCCGATACACGAAGACATGCCTATGCCAAACATAGGAGCCTACCCAGGTTTGGATCCTTTAGATCCCTATTACCACGATGTATTCATTAGGGAGATTTTAAAAAATCCTTACCAATTTCAGGCCCCTACACCTCCGTACCAGGAACCCGCACCCCAGATTCCGAACCCAGTCCTAGAACCTGCACCCCCAATGAGTGCAGAAAATGTACAAGAACTTAGGACATTTGGTGAGGAAATTTTAGAGAGTAGTGAAAGAATGCGACAAGTGGGAGAGCGACTCGTCTGGAAGTACGACGAGCGCAATATGGATTTCTGGATGAATCCATATCCATGAATGTGATGGTGGAAACGGTAGTAATAATAATATTAATAATAATAAAATAATATGATATGTGTGTATGTGTATAAAAAAAACTACGGATGCCTATTACTAGTAGTTTAACTTTAAATTTCAGTCGGTATTGTAATTTTAATTTCAGTACTGGTGTGTAATAGATGCATAGTATATGAATAGAGTAAAGTCGCAATGATCGACGCTTTTGACCAAAATGTGTGTCATGTGATTGGCTATATTAAATATTATTTTGTGATATTAATACATGGTAAATGTTTAAAATTCTGATGGCCGACGAAGGAAATCAAAGAAATCTGAATAACGATAACCAGAGTAACATTAACTTAGTTAATGAGAATCCGAGCATCAATAACAATGGAAACCAAGTGGATAATAGTGCCATTCAACACATAGTGGCACAAGGAATTATAGATGCAATGCCATTTATTATTCAAACGGTTCAGGAAGCGAATAATAAAAGTAAACATAGCAGTAAGCGACCAACTGAACCATAATTTAGTCATTTTAATAGTAAATCAAATCAGTTTCAATGTTAAAATAGAAATTTTGGATATCAAAATCGCTACCAGACTTCTGGAAATTGAAATTTTCAAAGAAGAAACGAACATAGGGGTTTCAGTAACTCAAATGTTCAACAACATCCAAATTTTTTTAAAAATTCATGGTATGATAATGGGAGAAGAAGGTTTGAAAAGGGTAATTTTCAAAGGTCAGAAAATCCGAGATTTTATTGGAACTCTCGCGATCAAAGGCCTAGTAGAAATTATAAATCATGTTCAACAACGGGTAAAACATCCAAGACACCAAAAAGGTGTGATGGATATTGGTTAGAAGCATCGTATATGGATTTACATGGTCAACCCAAAACCGGTCAGGTTTGGGTTGTTAAGTCTAACTGAGTTGTTGAGTGTGTGTAGGATGATCAAGAAGGACTGTTGATGTGTTCAACAATGGTTGTTCCTGTAAAGCGACTGAGGTGAATAGTAGGTTAAAATTGGTAACGAACTATTTACTTTAGTGACTGATTGATGATTTATTGGTGAAAAACTTATTTTCAGATTTAAGTGGGAGTCTGTTTGTGTTTAAATTTCTGTTTTTGAAACTTACTCCATAAAAACAAAATTTTAGGGGGAGAAATTTCCCTAAGCCTAAAAGAGTTTAGATAGTGCGTGTGTTTAGGGGAGTAAGTTATAAAATTTTAAAAAGATCCAAAACATTGAAAAATGAAAAACTTAAAAAAATAAAAAAAGTCAAAAATGAGATATCACTGTGTGAAAAAGAAGAAATGATAGTACATCAGCAAGTTAGACTGTCACACTAAAACTGAACTAAATTGCTTAAGTGTGATAGCAGCTTCATCATATGATGTACCAGTAGGCAAAAAAGCATGAAATAATCAACTTACCAATGTGATATAAACCTAAATGAACTGTTTATGAGTGGGGAACACATCAGTGGTGTATGGTTTAATGACCTTAAATCTTGCGTTGATAGATTGCCAAAATCTGAGGTTTTAGGTCTTTATACTGTTATTTCATCAGGGGATATCAAGGTTGTCCTTCTGCTGCATCCAGATACATGCTGACCTAGGCACAACCAGGATATCTTAAAAGAGCTAAAAATACCAAAACCCATAAATGAAGAAGCTCTCCTAGAGAGTCATTCAAATGTGTAAAATGCATAATTCATACCAAAAAATGGTATTTGTCTTAGCCCGCGTTAGATATTTTGGTCTCTTTGCTGTACGAAAGTACTGACCTGGTCACCAATTATCTATCGTTGTAAAACAAAACGGATGAATTCAGTATACTCACCTACTACGAGGAGTCTTTGTGCATACCTTGATCGCGGGGGTACATCCTGAAGTGGGACACACTAATATTTCAGTAATAATATTACCTTAACGTATCATACGGTAATGGTACTTGAAATGTTCATGCATTTTGTTTAAGTGGACAAACATACTGGTAATCGTCTTGGACTGCTTTTCACGAAAAAATTAAATAAAGAATTAACTGCAAGTGTGAAACAGTTTGATTGTGCTGATATGATCTTCTTGCACATGATTCTCACAAAAAGATAAATTGTAAATATTTTTGAGTTTAGTTAATTTGTTTAGTTTATTTTGAAAAATATCAAAAACACCAAAAAAATTTCTTTTTAAAAGACTTCCATTTTGAACTGAAAGGTAGTTGTTTTTGCATGATAAGGTAAAATATTGGTTTATCTTTAATGTGAAAAAGACTAATGGTTTTTCGAGATACTTGCTTGTGTTTCTAAATAGATTGATGCAGTTATCAAAATGAAGTGCAGAATACAAGTAAAGTGCAGATGGAGAGTGAAGTGAAGAACGTGTGAAGATGCATGGTGGGATCCTTCTACTACATTGTAGAGGGAGAGAGATATGAAGAATTTGGAGATACTTGCTTAACCAAAGATTGCTAGCTAACTGATCTACAACGAATGAAAGTTTTGGAGATTGGAAGCATCAGCTAAGGGGGAGTCTGTTGATGTCAGAAACTGTGTAGCTGACGCTATCCAAAGACCAAAAGAACACAAGATGGTTGAAGACAAAGTTACACTATGAAGCTACTGTCAAGGGGGAGTCTGTTGGTGCATATTCGGTGACAACAGCTTAATAGTTTGATTATTTAGTCTTTGGATATTTTGTAATGGACTTAGCTTATTGGTTAGTGAGTTATTTGTTGTAATGGGCTTGGAAAATGGCCTAACCCAGTAGGAAGCCCAGTTCACAGACATGTGGTATATAAACATGTTTTGTGATTAGGGTTTTGAAAGTTAGAGAATTCTAGAGAGAGATAAGAATTTTTGAATTAGGGCTTGAGCAAGATCACAGAGAGAGGCTGTGAGGTTGTGCGTGTCTTGAATTGATTGTAAAACTGTTCGTTTGGATAATCAATAGAAGACCGATTAATTATGAATTTTGTTTCTACTCGTTTCTGTGCAAATCTGATCTAGAGGATTACGCACTCTAGGTTAGAAAGACGATTCTGTAACGATCCGTACGAACCAAGGGGACCTATAAAATTCATGGCCAAGTAGATGGCTAAGGTCATACCAGATATTTTCAGTATGATTCAGACCAACACTGACTCTCCCCATGGTTCTGTTGATTCGAAAGTGGAAACCCCCAAACCGACGTTCCAATTCAAGTAATTCATGGCGTGTAAACCCTTGGAGTTTACTGGAAAAGATGGCACTACCACCATGATGAATTGGTTCAATGCAATTGAACTCACATTCCTGCAAAGTGGGTGTCCTGATGACCTACGAACCTTGAATGCAATTGGAGTCTTTCGTTCGAGGGCACTCGAATGGTGGACCACCGAACGCAACAAAAGGGGAAACGATGTTGCGCACGCCTTACCTTGGGTCGAGCTTAAGCAACTTATGAAGGACCAATTTTGTCCACCTCACGAGCTCCAAAAGTTGGAGAACGAGTTTTGGAACCTACCACAAAAGGGGAGCGACATTGATGGTCTTATTACCCGTTTTAAGCAACTTAGTATCCTCTGCCCTGGACAGGTCAACACCGTCCCTAAGTCTGTAGCCAAATTCATCCATTGTCTTTCACCCTCCTTGATGAACCATGTTGCCTCCGGTTGCCCCAAAACGACTGAAGATGCTTTTCGTATCGCTACTGAGCTTAACAACAACTGCGTCCTTCATGGAACCTATGACAAGGTTTCAATGAAGAGTATGCACCAAGCCACAACCGATACCACCATTGTTGAACCTTCACCGTCTCAACACCCAAGAAAAACAAAGGCAAGAAGCGGAAGGCTTCAAGCCAAAACTGTGCGGTCGTCACTCCGCCAAACCCTCAGCCTTTACAATCAGTAGCTGCCATTATCCCTACAACTCTCGAGCCTCCAAGAAGAAACTACACTGGGACATGGCCCAAGTGTAACCAATGTTCTTACCATCACCCTACTAGCACCCCATGTCGCAAATGCGCAACCTGTAACAGGCTTGGGCATTTCGCCGATCGCTGTCGTTTTAACCAAAAGCTTGTTCAAGATCAAGCCATTGTTGCCAACCCTGCTCCTAACCAGGTTCAACCTCAAGCTGCTCCTGTGCGAGCATGTTTCAAGTGTGGTGATCTTAATCATTTAGCCAACGTGTGTCCTCAACGTAATCAACCACCACAGCAGAAACAGCAGCAGCAGCAACAAAAGGCTCAACAACCCGCTAGAGGCCGAGCTTTTCTCCTTACCACCGCTCAAGAACAAAATGCAAACGACGTCATTACTGGTACGTTTCTTGTGAACCATGTTTATGCTTCATGTCTATTTGATACTGGCGTCGATAAAAGTTTTGTGTCGTTAGAAGTCAAACCCTTGCTTAAGTGTAAGCGCTCTAAGTTGCCAAAATATTTCGTTGTCGAAGTCGTTGATGGTAAATTCGTCGTTGTCGATTCCGTCCTTACCAAGTGTTCCTTGATTCTCAAGGATCATACATTCTCAATCAATCTCATACCTATGCAAATGGGTAGCTTTGACATCATAGTAGGCATGGACTGGCTTAGGCGAGTACGTGCTGAAGTCGTTTGTTCTGAAAAGTTTATACGTCTTCATCTTCCAAATGCTGATTCCCTGCACGTCTATGGCGAGAAACCTTCTCAAGGTCTTAAGTTGATGTCGTGTATCCAAGCGAACAAGTACTTACGCAAGGGTACCTTCGCCTTTCTCGCCCATATTGTGGAAAAGAGGGACAAAGGCCCAAGCATGAGTGACGTTCCCGTTGTACATGATTTTCCTGATGTATTTCCCGATGATCTTCTTGGTCCGCCTCTTGCTCGTTCTGTCGACTTTCGCCTCGATTTAGTATCTGGCGCTACGCCTGTCGCTAAGTCTCCCTACCGCTTAGCACCCTCTGAGATGCAAGAGCTTTCGAGCCAACTTCAAGAGCTTCTTGATAATGTCTTTATACGCCCTAGTACATCTCCTTGGGGCGCTCCCATTTTATTCGTCAAAAAGAAAGATGGGTCATTCCGCATGTGTATTGACTATCGTGAGCTCAACAAGCTTACTGTCAAGAACCGATACCCTCTTCCTCGCATTGACGATCTCTTCGACCAATTGCAAGGCGCGACCTGCTTCTCGAAAATCGATCTTCGTTTTGGGTATCATTAACTTTGAGTCCTCGAAGAAGATATACCTAAGACCACCTTTCGAACGTGTTATGGTTATTACGAGTTCGTGTTCATGCCCTTTGGTTTGACCAACGCACCTGCGGTCTTCATGGATTTGATGAACCGCGTGTGCAAAGCGTACCTGGACCATTTCGTGATCGTCTTCATCGACGATATTCTTATCTATTCCAAGACACAAGGAGAACATGAGCGACACTTGCGTCTTATCCTTCAACTTCTTCATACTGAACGTCTATACGCCAATTCTCTAAGTGCGAATTTTGGTTAAAAGAGGTTCAATTCCTTGGTCATACTGTCAACGAACTTGGTATTCATGTTGATCCCGCTAAAATTGAAGCTGTGAAGAATTGGATCGCACCTAAATCCCCGTCTGAAATTCATTCATTCCTTGGTCTTGCTGGTTATTATCGTCCTTTTATCTCCAACTTCTCCAAGATCTCCGTCCCTTTAACCTCTTTGACTCAAAAAGAGAGACCTTTTGTTTGGGGTCCCAAGCAAGAGAAATCTTTTCAAACTCTTAAGGACATGCTTTGTCATGCTCCTATCCTCGCACTTCCTGATGGTAACGACGCTTTGTCGTGTATTGCGATGCCTCAAACCTTGGTCTTGGTTGTGTCCTTATGCAACGAGACAAGGTTATCGCTTACGCGTCAAGGAAACTCAAGATACATGAGAAGAACTACACTACCCACGACCTTGAACTAGGCGCAGTTGTTTTTGCATTGAAGATTTGGTGACATTACCTTTATGGTACTAAGTGTGTGGTCTTCACCGATTATAATAGCCTTCAACATATTTTTAACCAAAAGGAACTGAACATGTCTCAACGTCGATGGGTGGAGTTACTAAACGACTACGACTGCGAGATTCGCTATCATCCAGGAAAAGCGAATGTAGTAGCCGACGCTCTTAGTCATAAAACTCATGTGAAGAGTATTCGTTGTCTCCAACCGTGTTCGACCTTCAGATTCGAATTCTTGAAGCCCAATATGCCTCTATTAACGAGGGTAGTCTTTCTGTCGAGATACGAGGAACTGTTGAAAATATCTCGTGTCAAAACCTGATGGTATTTTGTACTATTGCAATCGTATCTGGATCCCTAATCATGAAAACCTTCGAGACTTTCTAATGAAGGAGGCATAAAAATCGAGATATTCCATTCATCCTGGCTCTGACAAGATGTACCAAGATATGCAGATGTCCTACTGGTGGCCCGGAATGAACAGGGATATCGCCTCTTACGTTGCAAAATGTCTCACTTGTTCGAAGGTGAAAGCTGAACATCAACGTCCCTATGGTTTGCTCGAACAACCAGAAATTCCTGTCTGGAAGTGGGAGAGCATCGCCATGGATTTTATTACCAAACTCCCTGATACCTCTTCTGGTCATGACAGTATTTGGGTGATCGTTTCCCGATTGACCAAATTAGCTCATTTTCTTCCCATTCGTGAAGATTTCAAAGTCGAGAAATTGGCTAGAATCTACACTGATGAGATCATTTGTCGTCATGGTATCCCCATTGACATCATTTCCGGTCGTGATGGTTGCTTTACATCCCGTCTTTGGCAAACTTTTCAATCTGCTATGGGTACCGTTTTAAACCTTAGCACCGCTTTCCATCCTCAGTCAGATGGTCAAACTGAGCGTACTATCCAAACATTAGAGGATATACTTCGTTCATGCGTAATCGATTTTGGTGGCAACTGGGATTCACACTTGCCTTTGATCAAATTCTCGTACAACAATAGTTATCACGCGAGTATTCAAATGGCACCCTTCGAAGCATTGTATGGTCGCAAGTGTCGTTCGCCTATTTGTTGGCAAGAGATTGGTGAAATTCAAATCACTGGTCCTGAGCTCATACAAGAGACAATGGACAAGATTTTATAGGTTCGAGACAACTTACTGAAATCCAGGAGCCGACAAAAGAGTTACGCCAACAAGCGTCGTAAGCCTTTGGAATTCGAGGTAGGTGACTTCGTACTTCTCAAGGTATCCCCTTGGAAGGGTGTGGTTCGATTTGGTAAGAAAGGGAACCTCGCACCCCGTTACGTTGGTCCATTCAAGATTCTCGAAAGGATTGACAAGGTTGCGTATAGACTGGACCTACCTGAAGAACTCAACAACGTTCATCCTGTCTTCCATGTTTCAAACTCAAAGAAGTGTCTAGTTGATGAAGGATTTCAAGTTCCACTCGAAGATCTTCAAATCAATGAGACTTTACATTTTGTGGAGAAACCTGTCGAGATCATGGACCGAGGTGTCAATAAATTGAGGCGTAGTCAAATTCCTATTGTTAAAGTTCGATGGGAAGGAAAACGTGGCGCTGAATTCAATTAGGAACTCGAGAGAGATATGAAGACTAAGTATCAGCACCTTTTCGTTACTTCTTCCTAAATTTCGGGACGAAATTTCCTAAAGGAGGGAAGACTGTCACGCCCTGCTTCTTCGTACATTCCATAATTAGAAGGTCTTGCTTGTATTTCTATTTTTGGAAGTCTTGTGTTCTTGTAATCGCCCTTTCATTGTAATCATTGTAAAATCCGAGACTTGAATCATAAATAAAATTTGTATTTCTTTAAATCTGTGTTATACATACTTCATACATGTTCATATGTTTAATTTCGTGAAATATTTGATACATATTCGTAATTCTTGGAAACTTTGTGTTAATCTTGCAAATACGTGAAACTTACGCATAATACGTCTTTTGAATGCATACGATACCTAAATAAAGCGTTCATACGCTTAATCACACTTCATTATACTTGTTTTATGTTCATGATACATGTTTGATCCTTATAATATGCCCTATTATCATAAATAACCCTTAAAACACCTAAAAAGCCTAAATAAGGAACATATGGGGCCAAAATGTCATTATTTGAAACTTGTTTATGCACCAGACCAGGCATGGCGGCCCGCTACCAGGCCTAGGTCCTGTCTTCGCAGTCCGTGAGCCCGTGTATTCGAGACAGCTCCTTCCCATCTCGTTTATTGGTCACTTTGGTTGGTTTTGTTGCAACTTAAGTGTGTTTCTTGCATTAATTAGGCCACCAACCCAACCTTAATCCATCCCCTATATAAACCAAGCCTCCTCCAAGCATTTTACACTTTCTCAACACTCTCCATTCACTCTCAAACTCTCAAATTCGCAGCTGAATTCAGTGAACAAGACAGATTCATACCTTCTTACAAAAGTGAGCATAACTCACTCATTTCTTAACCATTTTCTTTGATTCTTTTTCTTACATGCTTGGATTGACCTTAGGAACATTTCCATAGGTTTTCCATGGAAAACCAAGGTCTGGAATGTCACCAAAAAGACTCCAAAGTTGACTGATTTTTCTATTTTTGATTCAATCTTTGTTAAACTTGATTAAACTTGAGTTATCTCATCTCAAACCTATGTCCTTATGCTTATAACCACATTTATGGTTCGTTAGGCTTAAAAACAAGGTTGAGACACGTAAAATCAGAGGTGTAAACCTAACAAACTTTCTGTTTTGTTTAAGGGTTTAACCCACAAGTGTTGTTCAAGTCTAAAGCTTGATGATTGTGTGATTTAGGATTAGCTTGGCTATCCTACTTGAAAATCCACACATTGCTTGATGTTTTCTCATAAATTAGTTGTTCTTATTCCATTATTACTTGTAAGTTCATGACCCTCCTTGAATATTCATAACATCAAGTGTAGTGGTGAACACCTAGAGGTACCTAAATGGAAGACTTGTTCTTCCTACCTCCTACATGACTTATGTGACACAAAAGAGGTTCCTAAATGGAGGATTCATCCTCCTACCTCATGCTTGAACTATTGGACTTATTAATATATTACATAACTTATATAATACTTATATATACTATCCAAATATTCGAACCTTTGATGATGAATTTGTGTTCATTCGTCAAAGTACTAGATTACATCATCTAAGACATAATAACTTGTTATGATTCTAATGGGTATTCTACCCATGAAAACATTCTAACCCTTGGGGTTTCATAGTGTCAAACAAGTATTATGTGTTAAAGATGATTTACTTTCTTATGTTTATGTTCATACGTTTTTATATTCCGAATGTTTACTCCACCGTTATGCTCCAATACTCATACGCCTTGTTTCTTCGTGTAGAAGAACTTGGTGTTCCAACCTCCCACAACAACAACTCTCTCGCGGATTTATCAAGTGGAAGCTTGCAAAACCGTGAGTACACTTGACCCATTTACCTTTAAAAACACTTTGGGTTGTAACATGTTATTATACAAACTTCACATTCACACACTTAAAAACATACTTTATGATCTCAATCCGATATACATGCTACTTGTTTACTTAGGTTCATGCTAGATTATACATGCTTTATGTCATTAACTTTGCTAAGCCCTCAACTTAACATATATAGCACTATAGGAGTAGCACGCCACCCGTCGGGGTCTTGTTAAGTCTTTATTCTAAAACGGTCTCGTTACTTTTGTGGCGAGGGATGCTAAATACTAGTGGACACTTGGGTTTGACATATTGTGATGCATGCTAGTTACCTTGTTTACAAATTGCCATGTGGATTCGAGAAAATGCTTTTATACTTATGCTATATTTATTCAAACCTTGTGTACTCGCCTTTGCTTTTGCATTGAACTTTATTCTAACCATGTTACAGGTTGAGGATGATGATGCTATGGAACGAAGTAGCGATGATGCCTAGATACACATTTAGACGTCTTAGGTTTAAAATGTTGTATCAATTTTGTTTTGTTATGTTATGAACATGTTGTTATTTGAAATTTCTATGTAATGTTGACAATTTGATTTTATGAAAAGAAAATGGGTTAAAGTAAATATTGTCACCAATAGTTTTATGAAGTCTCTTGCAATCTATTTCGTCCCACTCCGATGATTCTGCCATTGGTTAGGGTGTGACAGAACCGGGGTTCCGACGGTCACCGCTGCAGCGCTGTCTTCGTTGTTGACGCCGAAGCTTTGAGTCACCATCACTGTAACAACTCGTCGGGAAGAACAAAGCACTACCGCCGCCGGCAGGTTGTCGCCAGAACGGACGGTAACCTCCACCGCCGTCTTCTCCCTCTTCCGGTCTCGGGTTTCTCTCTCTCCTCTCGTCGTTTTCTTTCTTCGAAATCCCAGTCATCCGTCACCACCCACCACGTCGCCATCGGCTGTGGTGGTGGTCTCCCCCTTTTACTTCGGTCATCGTGGTTCCGCCACCACCACCGGCTCCCTTCACTACTAGGTATGTCTCTCTCTCTCTCTCTCTCGCTGTACTCTCTCTCTCTATCTCTCTCTTTCTCGCTGATGTGTGAGTGACTGGGAAAGGGGGAGGGGTTTTCATGTTTACAAGTGTGGTTTGTCGGAAAAACGGTCGGAGCCAGCTAGGACTTCTCCGGTCGCCGAACATCAGAAAAAGGCAGGGAAGGGGTTTGATTTGAGGCTAGGGTTTTTAAAAATGGAAGGGGTAGATGGATAGGATGTATAAATAGGCTAGGGTTTTTAGTTTAGGTGTGTTGGGTTGGGCTTGGGCCCGTGCGCATGGATCCACCAAAGATTATAAGTCTTGCTCACCATTTTGTTCGCTTTAAAAATTCACGAATAATTATTATATTAATATATACATGTGGGTTAAATTAAATATGCGTTGTTTCGAGTTGTTAATTAAACGGTTCGTTTTCTCATCGCGAGTTATCATTATTTAATGAATAAATAATATTAATAATAGTAAAATAATAATACTAAGATACGCTTCTCTTGATGATGGGGATCAAGAGTACGGGTTGTCACAGTACACCCAAGAAATATGATAAAACACCCAGATCCTTGAGTGCAAACTGAGAATGAAACCACTCAATCAATCCAGTAACAAATGCAGAAGACTTCCCAACAATAATAATATCATCCACGTAAACCAAAACATAGCACATAACGGAATCTCGATAATATACAAATAATGATATGTCAGATAAACAATATGATAAACCGTCAACAAGAAGAGCAGAAGAGAGCTTGGAAAACCAAGCATAAGGAGCCTGCTTCAGACCATAGAGAGCCTTCTGCAGTAAGCAAACATGATGAGGATGAGAAGAGTAAAAAAAGAAAGGTGGCTGAGATATATAAACAGTCTCAAACAAGTCACCATGAAGAAAGGCATTGTTGACATCAACCTGCCGAATAGTCTACCACCGAGAAAAAGAAACAAACAAAACAAGACGAATGGTGGTGGGTTTAACTAAAGGACTAAATGTCTCAGTGTCGTCAACACCCTCTATCTGATGAAAGCCATTGGCAACAAGATGGGCTTTATAACGACTCACCGACCCATCATGATTATGCTTAATCCTGTAAACCCACTTATAACCAACAATGTTGGCATCAACAGGTACCCGAACCAGAATCCAAGTCTGGTTGGCATGTATATAACAACCCTCCTAAAAATATTTTTGGACACCCCTAAAGGTCCTAAAATATACCCCGTACGCGAGAAACGAGCCCATTATACCTCTGTACTTGTGAAAAACAAGAAAAAACAAAACTCAGGAGTTGCTTGCGGGGCGCGACCTCCTTACCCTCGCCCTTCGCGGGCCGCGACTGGCCCGGAGTGTTGATCAAGGCAGACCGCCACGTGGCATGTGACTCATCAAGGCTAGGGCCATGACTGGCCAAGCCTATAATCGACACGTGCCCTCTCGCGGGCCGTGGGAGAGTTAGCCATGGGTTACGTTCGCCGTGAGCCGCCCTAGATCAGCCCTATAAATTGGGTCGACGAGCTCATTTGAGTTTCGTTCAAAATTTCTGAATTCTCTCTAACATTCTGTAGGCTATTACTATACCCGGGCATAATACCCACTATAAATGCGAAGCTTTGCCTCGTTGTAAGTACTATAACCCTGCTATTACCCTACATGATCGATTTAGGATTCCGTAATGCATATCGGCTCTGCCCGACTCAGTCATTGGAATTCTGTCTCGTGTGTACACCCGATTGATCTAGGATTCCGTAATGCATGTCGACTTTGCCCGACTCAGTCATTGGAATTCTGTCTCGAGTTGTACGGTTAATTTGAATTGGGTTATTTTACTAACACGTGTGCATTATTTGATTTTAATAGATAATAACCATGAGATACAACAGGAAGCTTTAGTATTCCCTATGTAAACAAAGTGAGTACATTTGCTTTTTGCCACCTTTTTGTAAAGATATTTTTGTGAGTCAAAATGTTTTACCAAAACTTCAAATGTTTTAAATTACACTTAAGAGTAATTGAGTATTTGTGATTCTATAATTACTGCCGGTATGTTGAGGTTTTATATACAAAATGTGGAAAATGTTACCATTGGACAGGGAGTTAGCCAATGGGTAATATGACCCACAAGTCAGGTGTTGACAGTACTGAATGAGTAATTGAGTAGATATAAACAAATGTAATTGGGGATGCCCTCAATTCTTTAAAAGTGATAAAACTGTTTTGATTAAACTAGGATGCACTCACCAGTATTTCTTGCTGATAAAATGTTTTTAAAACGCGTTTCAGGTAACACAATATGAAAGCCAAATAGAAGCCAGCTGGAGAGCACTGAAGGCTTGGAAAAGTGGCTATAAAAGTTACCTAAATAAATAAGAAGTTTTTTTTTTTCAATAAATAGGGTTATCCCTATAAATGTATTGTCAAATGGACTTGGGTTTTATCCCAAAGCTTTATTATTATAAAAGTTGGTGGTTTACTCTGATAAAAATATTTCCTAACTAAGGTCCTGATGTATTCCGCTGCCAAATTAATAAACACCGATACCACCCATCTGGATGCTCGCGGCGCCAGCTCCCGGGGTAGGGGTCGGGGGCTGCGACAGAGAGTGGTATCAAAGCTACAACCACTTGTTTAAGCCAAAGAAGTGTTCTGCTGACACCTAAATTTTGTGTTAGGAAATAACTTATGTGATTATGTGTTTTTTGTTATTTGACTATTTGTTAGTTTACAGTATGAGTGAGCAAGGAACTTCGGACGCTTATCGTCATTTAGATAGTTCACCAAAGGATGAGGGAACATCATCTCAACCTATCCTGATTCTCAACCTAATCCTTCAGGATACTCAGCCAATACTGAGGAATGGATATTTATATTTAAGGCACAGTCTAAGGAACACTTTACTACTAAGAAAAGAGGTTGGTTTAATAGAGGAGCACATGAGAGAAGAAAAAGAATGAAGACGTAACAACAACAGAGGGCGATAGTCAGGGCCAATAGGGAGGCAGATGCACAGATTCAGGAAACAGCTAGTAGGCCACCTTGGGAAGAGGAATTAGATAGACAGCTGGCCAATTTCCACATGTTAGCCACTACAGCAGTAGATGCTAACCTAAACCATGTAGCCAAACCGCCACTATTACCTTTGTTCCCAGACCAACAAATGCTAGAACCCAACCAAGAAAACCAATTCCCAATGCCTGCATTTGACCCCAACGAGTTACCTAGAATCCCAACCCCACAACCTTTACAATATGATCCTTGGTTTGACGACAATAGGTCATACTCAACCCTATATACTCCCAATGAACCAATGCCTATAGAACGTGATCCATGGAGGGATACTAATAGAACATTTTTTCGAGATGAATAGCGCAAACCCTTATGAGGAACCCGTACCTCAACCTGAACCATTAGACCCACTAATGAGTCGAAAACAGGTGCAGGAACTCCATCAGATGGAGAAGATTTAGTGAATGAGGGGAATAGAATCCGACAGATAGGAGAGAAACTAATTTGGAAATATGATGAACGAGAAATTCAGTACTGGATAAACGACACTTAGAAAATACCTAGATATATGTGTAATTCTGTATTTTGATAAAAAAAAAAAGGAGAGAAAAATCCAGCATTTCACCGTCACGTAATTTTCCTACCACCTCATATCAACTTGCTTAGCTACTAAGAATCATACCTTCCAAATAGATAGACTAAAAATAGATACGGATGCATAGTATATTTGATTTCCAGTTGTAGTTTGTAATAGATGCATATATATGAAAAAAGAGTAAAAGTCGCAATGTATTACGTTTTTGATCAAACTGTTTGTGTGATCGTGTATGAATAATTGTACTCAATTTTATTCTATGATAATTAATACCTGCTAATTATTCCCAATTCAGATGTCGAATGAAGTAAATCAAGAAAACCAGAATAATGAGAATAATGGAAACCAAATAGATAACAGTGCCATCCAACATATAGTAGCACAAGGAATTATAGATGATATGCCTTATATTATCAAGACTGTTAAAGAAGCAAAAAATAATAAATCTGCAAATGGCAGTAAATGCCAACACACTGAACCAAGTCTCAGTGTGAATAATGATAATGGACCTATTATCCAAGCTCCAATTCCTAAAAGAAGAACTGCTTCATACAGTTGTTCTTATAAAGAATTCTTGGCCTGCAAACCAATAGAATTCTCAGGCAATGAAGGAGCCATTGCAGCCTTACGTTGGATAAAAAGACAGAAGCAGTCATAAAAATAAATAAATGTGTAGATGAAGATAAGATTATGTTTGCTTCTAATCTTTTCAAAAATGCAGCCTTAGAATGGTAGAATACTATTCTCCAGTCTAGGGGGAGTGACAGAGTTTATAATATGGAATGGATCAACTTTAAAGAAATGGTTAAAAGAAAATTCTGTCCTCCTAATGAGAAGGAACAAATCGCTAATAAGTTCCTAAATCTTAGAATGACTGGAATAGACAGCAAAGGTTACACTACCATATTCTTCGAATATGCTAGGATAGTGCCAACCTTAGCCTCATCTGAACCAGTATTAATCTCTCATTATATTTGGGGATTAATTAGTGAGATTAGACACGTAGTCAAGGCAGCTAGACCGCAAACCATAGAAGAAGCAGTAGAATTAGCCAATACCTTGACTAATGAATTTATACATACTCAAGAGGAAAACCAGAGAAAGAACCTAGCTCAAAAGCTTACCCAAGAATTTCGCTACGGTAATTCCAACCGTGGGAAAGGAATAGGTTCTTCTGCACCCTACTGTAGGTATTGCAAAAGAAAGCATTCCGGAAGATGCTCTATATATTGAAACTTTTGCAAAATCTCTGGACACAAGGAAGAAGACTGTAAGAAGAAACCCAGTAATGGAATATGCTTTAATTGTGGAGAGAAGGGACACATCAAACCGAACTCTCCGAAACTAGCTCTAGCCACAACCAACAAGACTAAGACAACTGAAGCACCTAAAAAGAATGCCAGAGCATTTGTTCTGACAGCCGAGGAAGCCAAGATGATTTCGGATATGATTGCTGGTACGTTCTTAGTTAATAACATATTAGCCAAAGTATTGTTTGACTCTGGTGCAAACCAAAGTTTTGTCAATACTTCTTTATACAAACTTCTTGACTCTTAGCCAAACTTCAACAAGATTGTCTAGTAGAGACGGCAAACGGAGAATCCGTTAAGATAAGTGAAATCTTGCAGGGAGCAAGAATAGAAATCCTAAACCATCATTTCTTTGCTAACCTTTACCCAATGAATCTAGCTGGATTCGATGTCGTATTAGGAATGGATTGGTTGGTAGCCAATCATGCCGGTATTTTATGTGATCAAAAGTCAGTACAATTAAGTACACCAAGTGGTGAAAAGATCACAATCAAAGGAGATAAGTCAACCCGATCGACAAAATTCATCTCTGTGATGAAAGCTGCAAGTTATGAAAGGAAAGGAGGAGTAGTATATATGATTTATGTAATCATTAATACTAAAGGAAAAGAATTAAAAGATATTCCTACGATATCTAAATTCTTAGACGTTTTTCCAGAAGAGTTTCCTGGATTACCACCTGATAGAGAGGTTGAATTTAGAATTCACCTAATACTAGGGAAGACACTGATTGCCAAAGCACCATATCGATTAGCACCAACGGAAATGCAAGAACTGAAGAAACAATTGGACGAACTTCTTGACAAAGGTTTTATACAATCAAGCTCGTCACCGTGGGGAGCACCGGTGTTGTTTGTCAAAAAGAAAGACGGATCGATGCGTTTGTGCATTGATTACTGAGATTTGAACAAAGTCACGATTAAGAATCGGTACCCACTACCGAGAATCGATGATCTGTTCGATCAACTTCAAGGAGCTCGATTCTTTTCTAAGACCGAATTACGCTCAGGATATCATCAACTGAAAGTACAGGAAAAGGACATTCCTAAAACTGCTTTCCGAACGAGATATGGTCATTATGAATTTACCTTCATGTCATTTGGTTTAACCAATGCCCCAGCCGCATTTATGGACATGATGAACAGGATATGTAAACCATACCTGGATAGATTCATAATTGTCTTTATAGATGATATTCTAATTTATTCTAAGATTAAAGAGGAACATGCAGCGCATCTACATACACTCCTTACATTATTGAGAAAAGAGAAGCTTTATGCTAAATTCTCAAAATGTGAATTTTAGTTACAAGAAGTGCAATTCCTTGGACATCTGGTTAATCATGAAGGAATTCATGTGGATCTCACAAAGATCAAGGCGATTACTAAGTGGAAAGTCCCTGAATCACCAACGGAAGTACGAAGTTTTCTTGGATTGGCAGGATATTATAGACGATTTATCCGAGATTTCTCTAGAATAGCCATTCCATTAACTAAACTAACCTGTAAATCAGTTAAGTTTGAATGGGGACTGAAACAGGAAGAAGCTTTTAAGATTCTTAAGCAAAGGTTAACCAACACACCCATACTCGCATTACCAGAAGGAACTGAGGAATTTATAGTCTATTGTGATGCGTCTAAGCTAGGATATGGATGTGTGTTGATGCAACGTCAAAAGGTTATAGCTTATGCCTCTAGACAACTTAAGAAACATGAAGAGAATTACACGACCCATGATTTAGAACTAGGAGCCATAGTTTTTGCCCTTAAGATTTGGAGACACTATTTATATGGAAATAAATTTGTTGTCTTCACCGATCATAAGAGTTTAAGATATATTTTTGGGCAAAAAAAGTTAAATGTGAGACAGAGACGCTGGATGGAAGTTCTTAGCGATTATGATTGCGATATCCAGTATCATGCTGGAAAAGCTATGTAGTAGCTGATGCTTTAAGTCGAAAGTATCATGAAAAGCCGAAACGAGTATGTTCTCTCAGATTAAATCTACAAGTAGATTTAAATGAGCAAATTAGAGAAGTACAAGAATCAGCAATCAAGGACGATGCTGAAAAATTAAAAGGAATGATTAAGGAATTACAAGGAACAGATGGAATTTGGAAGTTCCATAAGAAAAGGATGTGGATACCTGAACAAGGAAACCCACGCCACGGAATTCTAGAAGAAGCTCAGAAGTCTAAGTATACGATACATCCCGGAAGTGATAAGATGTATCAAGATCTAAGAAAGAATTTCTGGTGGATAGGAATGAAACAGGATATAGCTAATTATGTTGCTAAATGTCTAACTTATTCACAAGTTAAAGCTGAGCATCAGAAACCCTTAGGATTATTGCAACAGTTAGAGATGCCAATATGGAAATGGGAATTGATAACAATGGACTTTGTTACCAAATTACCCAAGACAAGAAAAGGAAATGATACAATCTGGGTGATTGTAGACAGATTAACCAAATCTACTTATTTCTTACCCATGAAGGAAACTTCCAGTATGGAACAGTTAGCCAAGCTATATGTAAATGAAATAGTTTCATTACATGGAATTCCTTTATCTATTGTATCCGATAGAGATAGCCGTTTTACTTCTCATTTTTGGACAAGTTTCCAAAAAGCAATGGGAACCAAGTTAAATCTAAGCACAGCTTATCATCCACAGACGGACGGACAAAGCAAAAGGACAATCCAGATGATGGAAGATATGCTTAGAGCCTGTGTAATTGATTTTAGAGGAAATTGGGACGACCATTACCATTAATAGAATTTTCCTACAATAACAACTATCATACTAGCATTAATACTGCACCATTTGAAGCACTTTATGGACGAAAGTGCAGAACCCCAGTCTGTTGGGTAGAAATTGAAGAGAAGCAATTATCTGGACCAGAGATAGTGCAGGAAGCAACAGATAAGATAATTCAAGTCAAGGAAAGACTAAAAGCATCATGAGATCGTCAAAAGAGTTATGCAGATAATAGAGGAAAACCTTTAGAATTTCAAGTAGGAGATAAAGTATTATTAAAGGTTTCTCCATGGAAAGGAGTTGTCAGGTTCATTAAGAGGGGAAAGCTAAGCCCCAGGTATGTCAGACCATTTGAGATTATTAGAAGAATATGACATGTAGCCTATCAGCTACAACTACCAGAGGAAATGGCAGGAATACATGATGTGTTTCATGTATGTGATCTCAAAAAGTGTTTAGCAGACGAATCATTAGTAATACCTCTTAAGAACATAGAGGTAAACGAAAAACTTAAGTTTATCGAGAAACCCATTCAGATTGAAGATAGAAAGATCACGAACCTCAAACACAAGAGACTAGTTCTGGTCAAAATGAAATGGGATTCCAAGAGAGGACCAGAATACACTTGGGAACTCGAGTCAGAGATGCAAAAAAAAATCCCACCCCTGTTCCAGTAGATCTCGAGGACGAGATCCAAAACAAGGTGGGAGGATATAACAACCATCCTAAAAATATTTTTGGACACCCCTAAAGGTCCTAAAATATACCCCGTATGCGAGAAACGAGCCCATTATACCTCTGTACTTGTGAAAAACAAGAATAAACAAAACTCAGGAGTCACTCGCGGGGCACGACCTCCTTACCCTCGTCCTTCGCGGGCCGCGACTGGTCTGGAGTGCTGGTCAAGGAAGACCGCCACGTGGCATGTGACTCATCAAGGCTAGGGCCATGACTGGCCAAGCCTATACTCGACAAGTGCTCTCTCGTGGGCCGCGAGAGAGTTAGCCAAGGGTTACGCGGGCTGCGAGCCGCCCTAGATCAGCCCTATAATATTGGGTCGACGAGCTCTTTTAAGTTTCGTTCAAAAATTCTGAATTCTCTCTAATATTATGTAGGCTATTACTATACCCGGGCATAATACCCACTATAAAAGCGAAGCTTTGTCTCTTTGTAAGTACTATAACCCTGCTATTACCCTACACGATCGATTTAGGATTCTGTAATGCATGTCGGCTCTGCCCGACTCACTCATTGGAATGCTGTCTCATGTGTACACCCGATTGATTTAGGATTCCGTAATGCATGTCTGCTCTGACCGACTCAGTCATTGGAATTCTGTCTCGAGTTGTACGGTTAATTTGAATTGGGTTATTTTACTAACACGTGTGCATTATTTGATTTTAATAGATAATAACCAGGAGATACAACAGGAAGCTTTAGTATTCCCTAAGTAAACAAAGTGAGTACATCTGCTTTTTGCCACCTTTTTGTAAAGATATTTTTGTAAGTCAAAATGTTTTACCAGAACCTCAAATGTTATAAATTACACTTAACAGTAATTGAGTATTTGTGATTCTACAAATACTGTCGGTATGTTGGGGTTTTGTATACAAAATGTGAAAACCGTTACCATTGGACAAAGAGTTAGCCAATGGGTAATATGACCCACAAGTCAGGTGTTGACAGTACTGAATGAGTAATTGAGTAGATATAAACAAATATAATTGCGGATGCCCTCAATTTTGTAAAAGTGATAAAACTGTTTTGATTAAATGCACTCACCAGTATTTCTTGCTGATAAAATGTTTTTAAAACGCGTTTCAGGTAACACAATATGAAAGCCAAATAGAAGCCAGCTAGAGAGCACTGAAGGCTTGGAAAAGTGGCTATAAAAGTTACTTAAATAAACAAGAAGTTTTTGTTTTCAATAAATAGGGTTATGCCTATAAATTTATTGTCAAATGAACTTGGGTTTTATCCCAAAGCTTTATTATTATAAAATTTGGTGGTTTACTCTGATAAAAATATTTCCTAACTACGGTCCTGATGTATTCCGCTGCCAAATTAATAAACACCGATACCACCCATCTGGATGCTCGCGGCGCCCGCTCCCGGGGTAGGGGTCGGGGGCTACGACAATGTAAAGCACTAAACTCAGCGCGAATCACATCCCACCAAACAAACCACTGCTGAGCCTAGCGAAAAGAGGATGGCTTAGTAGTATGAGTAGTAGTAGGATGAGGAGTAGAAGTGGTGGTAGCATAAAAGAGAACATGATCGGGAAAATGACGAGGCTGTATAGTGTGATCACGAGAACGTGTGACCATAGGATGAGTCGGAACTGGTGGAGGTGGAGGAGGAGAAGATGAAGATGGAGTAGGATGTGAAATCAGTGAAGGAGGGGAATAATAAGAGGATGTAGAAGATGAAGATGGAGATTAGGAAGAATCAATCAAAGAAGGAGGAGGAATGTAAAAAGAAGTAGGAGCGGAAGGAGGAGAGGGTAATGAGGAACTAGAAATGGAAGGAATATCAAAGACCGTCTCATGAAAAATAACATGTCATGACGTATAGACACAAGTGGTATGAGGATCATAACAAAGATATCCATGATGATCAGGAGCATAACGAAGAAAGATACATGGAGTAGATTTGGGTGAAAGTTTATCTGCTCGAGTATCACCGAAGAATGGATAACACAAACACCTAAAAGTACGAAGAAATGAGTAATCAGGACGGGAACCAAACAGTATCTCAAAAGGAGAAGAGTGATGAAGCACCAGTGTAGGTAACCGGTTGATAAAACAAATGTAGTGGCATATGCATCATACCAGAATTTCTTCGGTAAACGCGCATGAAACAGTAATGCACGTGCAACCTCCAAAATATGGCGGTTTTTTCGCTCAGCCACCCCATTTTGTTAGGGTGTATAAGGACAAGAAATGCAGTAACCAGTACCAGCATCAGACATATATCGAGCCATAGCACCACAGGTGAGCTCATGAGCACCATCACACTGAAGGTGTTTGATGGTTCATGAGAAGATGTTCTCAACAAGCGGGTTGAAATGCCGAAAGCAATCAACCGCCTGAGAACGAGAAGTCAAAGGATAAATCCAAGTAAATCGACTGAAGTCACTAATGAATGTAATAAAACATCGAAAACCAGATCTAGATACAATAGGTGACGGTCCCCAAATGTCACAATGTATAATGTATAGTGGTACAGTAGAATGAGAAACAAGTGAGACAAATGGTAATCTAGTCGATTTAGAAACATTACAAGTATTACAATGTTTATTTGGACTTTCGTTTGTCAAAGATAAAAGAGAACATGTAGATAAAACAAAATCCGATGGATGACTCAGCCTAGAGTGCCAAGTTTCTCGAGAAACAGCAATAGTAGCAGCAAGTGAGTACAACTCTCAGGGGACTACCACGCGTGTGGTGGAGGAGCTGTCCAGCGAGTGTCTGACTAAACAAGCCAAAATGTGAGAAAATAACAACAATAGGATGATCAATCACTAGCTAAGTAATAGATAACAAGTTCTTGGCTAAGTTAGGAACGACAAGCACATGCTTTAATATGAGAGTATGATGAGATAAACATAATAAAGCGGTGCTAATGTGAGAAATAGAAAGAGACATACCATTGCCAACCATAACACTCTCAGTGCCAGCATACGGGGCTACATCAAAAACCATAGATAAGTCTACTGTCATGTGAGCGGTAGCACCAGAATCAGGGATCCATGAATCAACTTGCTAGAAAATACTAGAAATGTCAGCGATCAACCCATAGTGTGGTGTGGACTAAGTACTAGCCCATGCAGAAAAATTATGTGGGCCAAAACCATGATGAGAGTCCAGTATAAGGCGGGATTAGACGGAGTTTTGGCCCCGATAGAACCGATTCTGTAGAATATTATTGATAAGAAAGGAGTAGAAGCAGAATAATCATAGGTTGAATGCTTGCTTCATTCATATCGAAAGAGTTTACATCTTTTACAAGCTGGCGAAATTCTGGAGAAATTTCACCAGCGTTTCCCCTCTGGGAACAAAAAACTAATGAAATGAGAAGCCCTCATCCCCTATTTATAGGCAAAGCCTATTTGTCTGAAACACCTGGGACGAGTGGGCTCTATCATGCGAGTGGGCAATTGGCTCCTTTCGCACGAAAGCGCCTTTCTGCGAAAGGGCTTCAATACATACAAATCCAGTCCGTTTTCACACTAATCTATACAATATTCAACATACGCTCTATCTAGGCTATTCGCACAGTGGTGGACATACAAAATATGCACCAACAGATTCCCCCTTGGCCGTTACTGTCGAATTTTGATCTTTGAAAACCTAGAGAAGTGTTTTGAATATTCAGCAACTTCAATCAGGCATCTTGAAATCTTCGATTTATCCCCCTTGATTGATGATTCGGGCTTTCATTATTTTCAATATACACAAATTCCCCCTGAGATGAATCTGCAGGTCTTTGTTTGCACGGTTCCCGACCTCCTCTGATTTACCGTACTGCAATCTTCACGAATAATCACCAACTTGAAATTAATCAATGCAGCATCTTTGTTTCGACTTTAACCACCTCCGCGTTCGGGTTTTTTGATTTACCATTTCAGCTCCATCGCTCATTCCGCCTGCTCTATCATTTGAACTTCAAAAACCCAACCGGAAATTGATAGAAACTCTGAAATCCCGTTTTCCGTGATCACTTTTAAGCACACTCCTGAATGATTGATCAGTGTAAACGGTAATCTCCACAATCAGAAAATATTCATCAGATAACAAATCATCTGGTAACACATTAGGATCTCAGAAACATTCATCCACGATCAGATTCACATTCTTCCTCTTCAGTCACGATAACAGATATATAGTATTCTCTGATAGTTCTGGCAACAACTTAATCAACAAACATCGTCATTCCCCGACGGTTAGTCTGAAAAACAATTCCTCGGCTCAAAGATTAACCATTCTAACACTTTAGACTATCACAAGGCTGTGATTTCTTATAAGTATCCACAATACAGTTGCATCTCCTGACGCTAATCCTACAGACCGGCTTGACAAAGACCCGAGACTTAAACCCTAAGACATCAATCTGACCCTGATCTATAGAGTCTGAACTTCCTATGATCACGAACTCACGAATCCAGATCCTATGCATCCCTGAACAATCTGAAGTCGAAACTACCCGAATGCAGTTGCATTGTCACGAATTTCAAAATGCTGGAATGTCAATATACTCTATGAAATTTTATTCCCCCTCATTTTTGCAAATTCCGACTTCTTATCACTGAATTCCCCCACAAATTGAGCAATTCAGTCTTCTCTAATATCTGAAAAACTCGACTATGCCGAAAATGTGCCATTTTGGCCCACAAAAGTAAGTTTGTCATTGAAGAAACACTAACTAAATGGTCGGAACCGAGATAGTTAGGGGGTTTGAATCCGCATAAAAGGGTTAGCTCTCTCTCGGTTGATTCAGTTGCAACGGGGTTTCTTCTCCGGTGATTCTGCAAAAAAGAACACCGTTAGCCTCGTCAAGGGGAGAAGAGGGTTCTCTCCTTGACCCGACTCCGGCGTGAGAATAAGTATTGGTAATGGAGAAGATAAGTATTTGAGAAGTGAGTGTGATCTGAGTTTATACCTGAACAGTTCTCATATTTATAACCGGGAGTTTGGGAGGGAAAACCTGTTATTGAAAAGATGACGGAAGATGCTAACGCCGTAGCGGTTATCTTTTCTTCCGTTAAGTTCTTTGATCCTTCGTTAAGTTGTCTCGATCCGGTGTGATTGCACACGGATCGTGGTTTGATCTATGGCTGGGGGATTGCCACGTGGAAAGTGATTAAGTGGAGATTACTCTCCAATTGCATGCCTTTGTTGTGATTCCAGGGTTGCTTGTGGTGATGACACGTGTCCAGACGGTTATAACCGTCTGGGTGGTGCACGATTGTATTTCTTTCTAGAAGATTACTGCTGTAATCTGGTGTAACACCTTGTTGTGTGGACACAGACAAATAAATCCCAAGTCTGGGTAAAATAATATCCAAGTCTGGATATTTAGGCGGAGGTATTGAACAAAGGATTTTAATCCTTTGTTAAATGGGAGAAGGCGCAAGGATTTATGTTTTCCTTTGGGCGCGCGATTATGAATCGCTGACTTCTTCTTCTTTGCAAGACCAATGCGCGGCCGCGCAAGGTCAAACGGCTAAAAAGGTTGGTTTGTGGTATGGTCTCAAATCCTTTTTATGAGGTTTTTGGGACCTTACCCCTTCAAGTCCCCCCAGTCTAGTGTTGTACTTATGCAAATAAGTGGAGCACTGGACTCATGTGAGGGAAATGGGTTTTTGGGCGCGAAAAGGTAAGAAGGCTTCTATGAGAAGATTTGAAAAAATCTTTGACTTGAAGCTAGCACAATAAATTGATTTTGACAACCTGTCATTGTCAGTTGTTTTTTACTGTCCGTGTCTTACACGCGCGCGTGTAAACGCGTGTATGTTCTGACAGCTGCTTTTTCTGTTGCTTGGGGAATCGTGATACCCGGAACAGTACTGTGACGGTTACCGATGCTATTTATTGCGATGGGTATATAATCGTTTGGGTAACCTCCTCTGTGTAATCATTGTTTTGTTTGAAAGCTTTTCCCCATTCCTTGTTCTTAAGAAAATCTTTCCATCATTCCCTTGCTTATGTCAACCGGAGAACGTCAAGAGGATCTTGTTGAAGATATGTCGACTGAACTTCCACCATTGAAGTGGCCCAGGGTGTCTTTTCAGGGTTTGATTCAGAATCTTAAGTTTCCGGAGAACTGGGGTGCCTTGTATCCTGGAGAGGGACAAACAGCAGCAGATGCTCCGGCCGGGTATATTACCCTTTTTTGGGATTTCTTCTGTGACGGTAACTTTCGCTTGCCTGTCACTAGATTTTTCCTTGAAATTCTTGGATTCTATAATCTGCACATCTCCCAACTTCACCCTATTGGTATGGTTAGGGTTCGACATTTCGAATTCGTATGTCGGACGATGCATGTGGAGCCAACCGTTCCCCAATTTAGGGTTTTTTATCAGATGCATTGCACCCAAGGATTTTATTCATTCGTTCAGAGGGCTTCTGCAAAGAAGATTTTACATCAACCCCCAAAATCTTTTCATGATTGGAAACAGAAATTCTTCTTTATCAAGGCTGGAGTGATTCCGGTGAAGATGATTTTAAGAGGGAAAGACGACATTCCGATTGAAACGCTTCAGACTCCTGTTGATGAGAACCGGTACCAAGATTTGAAGGATGTGCCCAATATTGCTTTGCCGGAGAAAGCCCTAGTCGGAGCCGGCATGAGTTTGAACTGGAAGATGGAACGTGATGATAAACCCGTGTATACCGAGGATGGTCATAGTAAGTTTGGGGCTTTTTCACTGTTCTTCTTTTTCTCTCTCTTTTTTTTTTTTTTTTTTGACTTGCTCTCTCTTCAAAATGTAGTTGTTTCTCTATATGTTGTTGCCTTCAAGAGGGAAGGCGGGAGAATGGGTACTATCAAGAAGAAGCCTGAAGAAGAGCTTTGGTATCATCGAATTGTGAAAAATTTTGTTCTTCCGCGGGATGCGGATCTGTCTGTTCAACCGGCAGCTGGTGCTGGTGAGTTTGCATCTGTTTTTCCTTTCTTTTTTTGCTTTGAGTAATTTTTTTGTCTTGCGCTTTTGTAGGTGAATTGTTGAATTTGGGCATAGGCCCTGAAAAGAAAAAACGCGCAACTACGTCTACTTCCGCGCCGAAGATAAGTGAGACTGTCAAGACTCAACCTTTGAAAGTGAAAAATGTTGGGGAGAAGAAAGGTACGCGCCGTACTTCTGTCTCCAGATGTGATTATGTGGTGGTTTCTGACTCTTTGGAGGGTCTTATTCCTGTAGTGACTATGCGGGAACCGAAGCCGGAACCAAAGGATTCTGCTGACATTCCTCCTTCTAATCCGAATGAGCCTATTGATCTGGATTCCAGTCCCGAACATTTGGTTCATAGGAAGGCTGGTAAGAGAAAGCAAGCTGATGCTGATGCGGAGGGTCAACCTCCCAAGAAAGTGCATAGGAAGAAAATTACCAGAAAAGGAAACCTAGATGCTTTTGTTTCAGAATCTGTTCCTGGTAAGTATTGCTTTTCTTTGTTTTCTTTGAGCGGATAGGATTTTTACAGACTTTTATTTGTCCAGAAGTTCCTGTTTCTCCTGTTCCTGTAGACGTACCAACTGTGGTTGATAAAGAACTTCCCCCTTCCCCGCCGCGCGCTGCCGTTGCAGACCCGTTAGAGTCTTCAGAGATAGCTGGGGAAGGTGTTGAGAAAACTATTGAGGCTGAGGAGCCTGTTGGTGCTAATACAGAGACTGAACAGATTGTTGAGCCGGGTGTGGTAAATGATGCTGATAATCCACCGACACCGGAAAAGGAAACTGCTGAAAAAATTCAATCTTCTCCCCCTAGACCTTCTGAAACTATACCTGAACATATTGAGAAGGCCGCCACTGAGGGGGCAGGTTCATCTGCTGGTGTTGAGAAGCAATCTCCAATTCGTCCAGAAGAAACCCTGGGAGAGTATTATTACCGGACGTATGCGGAGAAAGATGCTGCTGATCCTTATGTTCCTGTTTGGAATGTGAAGAAAGGAGATACCTTCTCGGATTGGCGTGTATGCCAAGATTGGTTGCAGGGGATACTTCCGCCTGGCGAGATTAAATTTCAGGAAAATCAGCCTTACGAACAGACCTACCAGTCTTATCTTGCAGAAACTGCATCTCATGTTTCTACCACTCACCGTATAGTGCGTGAGTGGTATAGCATGCACAAAGAGCGGACATCTTTTGTAGCATCACAAAGGAAGTTTGCTAAAGATGAAAAACATGTGGCTCAGTTGAAGGCTAAATTAGAGGCCGAGCAAGCTAAGTTTGAAGCTGAGCGCAAGACTGAGGAATGGTCAGTTTCTGGTTGGAAAAGAAAAGCTGAAGCTGCGCTTTTATCTGAGGAGCGCAAAAATTGGAGGAGAATTTGTGAGAAAGATAATGCCGAGAAGGCAAACCTTCGCAATATCATAAATAACCTCAAGGCTGAGGTTGAAACTCTGAAGAATCAAGATGCGGAGGTAGAAAGATTGAAGAAAGAAAAGGCTGATATGGAAGCTATGTTGATGGAGGCGCGCTCTCATAGGGAACGAAGTGAGCAACGGGAGGTACAAGCTTTAGCCACTCTTGCCGTTAGAGATAAAGAATTAGAGGAACTTACCGCTTTGGTTTCTGACCAGGAACAATTGAAGAAGGATCTGGAGCTTGCGCGTTCTGAGAATACTGAAACCTCCTGCCGTTTGACTGAGGTTGAAGAGAAATTGGAGAATTCAGAAATGGCGCGGGTTTCAGCGGAAAGCGAGCTCGAACCTTTGAAGAATGATATGGCCTGGTTGAAAGATCGCGGGATTGCTTGTGTAAGTTCCTTTCTTCTTTTCTTTTTTATCCATGTATGCGCTTTTCTTGGTTTGATGCTTATCTTAACTTGATTTCATAGGTTGCTGAATCTGTATTAAACTCTGAAGAACTGGATAAAACTGTTGCTAATTTGATGGTCGCTGCGCGACGAGATGGTTACGCGCAAGGTTATGCGGAATGTTCCCAACATGTGAATAGCGCTTTGAAAGTTAACTGGGATGATAGCAAGTCTGCTACCTTTGGCGTTAATACTGCCAGCGCGCTGGCTGCTATGAAGACAGAGTTTAATAACTTACAACTTCCAGTAATGGAGTTGATAAATGTGGCGCTGCAATCGGACGATCACGTTGCGCAACTTAAAGAAATCTTTCCGGATGGGGGAGAAGATTTAGAGTAGGATGAAATTGTTTTGAACAATTTTTTTTTTTTTTTGTGTAGGATGTAGATCCTTGTTTGGTGCGCTGTTGCGCAAGGATTTTAAACACTGCTGTGTCTAAACTCTTTGGGACGTATTTGTACGCCAAAATAGTATGTTTCTATTTGTTTTGTTAAATGTATTTACAATATTTTGCATGAGTACAATTACTTTTGCTTTGAGTAAGGCGAATAAAGTTGGTATGAAGCTCATGTGTGAGTTTATGGCCGTTTGTGACGTGATCACTGACCGCGCATGGAGCTTTGTGTTATATTACCATAATGTTTTTGCACTTACTAAAAAGAAATTGCATGCACTTTGTAAACACAAAAATAATAGAAACTTTGTAATTTTATTCATGGATAGTGCTCAGAGGCATTACAAAGTTTTTCGGATAATTAAATGGAACTTAACTTACTCCCTGATAGTTCCGCCGCTTTTGATAAGTCATATCTTTTCTGCGGAAAACTTATAGAGTCTTTTAAGTTTTAGCCCGTTTGCTTGAGCTTTCTTCTCCCCGGGTAATCTGCTTAATCTCCTTGCGCATATTCTGGAGCAAATGCGTAGGTTCTCCATTTTTGAGGGCCTTCTCTATTTCCGTGTGCAGAGATATGCAGTTGTTCGTGGTGTGCCCGTTATCCTTATGATATTCGCAGTATTGCGTCGGGTCTTGACCACGTTTACTCTTCATCGGAATCGGCGGTTTAAATTGGTGGTCCTCAGTACTTAGAACCTCCGCCGGGGTTTTTGTTAGGGGAGTCCACTGCCTCTCCCTATTTTCGTGCTTGTTCTCTCTTTGCGCAGAGAGTTTGTTGATTGTTGTGCGGGCATCTTCAGAGGAACGACTTCCTGATGCCTCGCGCCATGTTTTTTTATACCTTCTTTCACCAGTTGCGCTTAAATCTGCGGGCCTGTTGTGTGGTGGTGGTGGCCTGTTTGTAGTAAGATTTTTCTCGGTCTGCGCATAAACCTTGGCCGCCGCCATTATCTTTTCCCAACTCGTGGGAAGGCCCTCTGTTCCCGATAATACCTTGACCATGTCGTCACATCTAACCGCGTACTTGAACTGAGCACGGATTAGCTGTTCGTTAACACCTCCAATCTCTAACACTTCTTTATTGTATCTGGTAATAAAATCTTCCAGATTCTCATCATCGCGGCGCCAGATGTTCATGACGTCGGATGTATCACGTTTTGACCGCCTTTGTTGGCTGAAGTGTGTTAAAAACTTTCTCCGCAGATCCTTCCACGACTCGATCTGGCCTGTTGGTAGGTTATCAAACCAGATTCGCGCTGGGCCAGTTAATGTTTGTACAAACAAATGACACCATAGCGGAAGAGTCCAACCGCCAACCAACCCTGCGCTGGTGAATACTCTTAGATGATCATCGGGGTCAGTTAACCCATTGAATTTCCCAACATTAGATGGTAACTTGGCCCTTTCCAATGGAGCCAGAGCTATCTCCAGTATGAACTTCGAGTTTTCTGCCGCTTCATCAGGGCGATAAACTAAGTCATAGTTATGCTCTGCTTCAGGATTATAGATCGCCCGAGGCCTGCATTTGTTATAGTTTGGTTGCAGTCTGTTGAATACGCTGGTGTTTGCACTCAAACGATATGTTTGATCGGATTCATCAGTGTGAGCGTCCCGTTGGGAACCCAACCTATCATGAACCGATTGTCTTCGACGAGGGTGTGGTTCACCATGGTGTTGTCTCTGGTAACTGCCTGTATCGTCATAAGTTGACTCTTCTCGCTGAGAGGCATGAGCTCTAGATCCCGGCCTCCGTGATTGGGTTACAGGAGCAGTTTCAGCACACAATTGTGTGTATACTGCGTTTAATGCCCCTTGGGACCGGACATACCATGATATCGGAGTTTCTCCTGGTGGTAAGATTGATTGTGCAGGGTTTACTGGTAACATTCCTGGAGTAACAGGATCATTTGCTCGATTGGATTGAACCTCATTATCGTCCGAGGCCTCTTCTACGATCCCTTCCACTGGTAAATTGTTTCCGACGTTTGGTCGAGGACCAGGTTGTCGGTGAGACGACGAATTTTCTGCCATGTGTAAAAACAGAAAACGGAATGAACTGAATCGAAACGAGGTAGAAACTAGAAAAACTGAGAAACGGTGGGCGCCAATGAAGAAACACTAACTAAATGGTCGGAACCGAGATAGTTAGGGGGTTTGAATCCGCATAAAAGGGTTAGCTCTCTCTCGGTTGATTCAGTTGCAACGGGGTTTCTTCTCCGGTGATTCTGCAAAAAAGAACACCGTTAGCCTCGTCAAGGGGAGAAGAGGGTTCTCTCCTTGACCCGACTCCGGCGTGAGAATAAGTATTGGTAATGGAGAAGATAAGTATTTGAGAAGTGAGTGTGATCTGAGTTTATACCTGAACAGTTCTCATATTTATAACCGGGAGTTTGGGAGGGAAAACCTGTTATTGAAAAGATGACGGAAGATGCTAACGCCGTAGCGGTTATCTTTTCTTCCGTTAAGTTCTTTGATCCTTCGTTAAGTTGTCTCGATCCGGTGTGATTGCACACGGATCGTGGTTTGATCTATGGCTGGGGGATTGCCACGTGGAAAGTGATTAAGTGGAGATTACTCTCCAATTGCATGCCTTTGTTGTGATTCCAGGGTTGCTTGTGGTGATGACACGTGTCCAGACGGTTATAACCGTCTGGGTGGTGCACGATTGTATTTCTTTCTAGAAGATTACTGCTGTAATCTGGTGTAACACCTTGTTGTGTGGACACAGACAAATAAATCCCAAGTCTGGGTAAAATAATATCCAAGTCTGGATATTTAGGCGGAGGTATTGAACAAAGGATTTTAATCCTTTGTTAAATGGGAGAAGGCGCAAGGATTTATGGTTTCCTTTGGGCGCGTGATTATGAATCGCTGACTTCTTCTTCTTTGCAAGACCAATGCGCGGCCGCGCAAGGTCAAACGGCTAAAAAGGTTGGTTTGTGGTATGGTCTCAAATCCTTTTTATAAGGTTTTTGGGACCTTACCCCTTCAGTCATCAATGCAGATTTTTCGTTAAGACCCATTATGTAACACCCTAGTTTCTATTTAACGGTTTTACATGTAAATACCAACAATTAGATGTGTAGTTAAGACTACACATACTATAAAAATATGGATTTATTAAAACTTTTTGCAAATCAAAAGTTATTCGACATAATGTGATCAGATTCGTCGTTTAAAATTTATGACGATGCAATGTGCGGAAGCATGTATCTTTATCGTCTTCGGTTCTTCATTGAGCTTGATCGTCTTCCGGCATCCAAAGAGTACCTACATTTCATAAACATGAAATGCTTTAGTCATACGGGGTTTAAAACGTATCTAAATGAGTCCGGGAAACAAAACTGATTAAAATATATTTTTGTACAGGGTCCACCGTAAATTACGGTGGATACCGTAATTTACGGTAGCCCCTGTTTTGATATGTTTCCACTGTAAGTCAGTAGAGAACTGGCGTAAAGGTTTTAGCCCCACCGTAAATTACGGTGGGCACCGTAAGTTACGGTGGCCCCTGTATCATATTCTTCCATTTTGCCGTTTTTGACACGAAAACTTTCGTATCTTTCAATCCGCTTGTCCGTTTGATCTACCGTTTCTTCCTACGTGTTTGTAATTTGATTCTCCATCATATGGATTTAAAATCCAACATCCGGATTAACAAAATTTAAGACTTTTAAGTCTTAGGCTTATTACCCTTTTTACCAAATTTTGACCCGTTCGATTTTTATCAAACAAACAAGTTTGTTTGACCCTTATTTCTCATAAACCTATTAAATTCAATGATGTTTAACATATTAGGTTCCAATTACAGGTTCATATATGTGACATCTGTGCTTGTAATCATTGTAAACAGTTCAGTTATCAATGAAATAAAGTTATTTGATCCCAATGTTTGTTTATTTATGTTTGACATTTTTCATGTTTTGACTTTTGTTCAATTTCAAACTCTATATCACTTTCTGGAGAGTTATACGCAAACTGGTGAGTAAACGTACTCAGTTTAACGCGACAAATACTCCGGAACATCAACATACACTTAACATACCTTAAATAACCTTTACAAAACTTAGAAATAAGTTTTAAAGGCTTTGGTATGGCAAAAACAAGTTAATTCGCTTACAGGGACTAAAATTGACAAACTGCGAAAGTATGCCAATTTGAACTGTAACGGACATTCCGGAATATGGCCATAAGTTAAACACGCCTTAAATATCCTTTACATAGCTTAGAAATAGGCTTTGAGAGGTTCGGTGTCCTAAAATAAACTTTATGCTCATTCAGGGACTAAAAGCGTCAAAAAGTGCATAAGTTTGCATTTTCGCGCATAACTTACGTTCTGGATACATCTGGACATCCAAAAATTTATGTAAGCATTAAAATATTTTATTTTTGTGTTTGGCATGAGAAAAATCCATTCGTCGCGCAATTTGGATCGTTTTTCGCGCTCATGCGCATTCCGTCGTAATTAAGCAAACATCGCAATCGTACGACCAAACGAACCGAAATCCGGCATATTTTTTAGCATGTTTCATGTCCACAATGTTTAGGCATCATTTTAGGGCCTTAAAGTTTGCTTAACGGGCCTTAGAAGTGTCGGAAATGGCTTTAAACACCCACAGGGACCAAAACCGTCATTCTGCAAAACTTTCTTCTGATCTGTGTAGCCCAGGCGAGCCGCGTAAGGCCTGCACGTATCTTACGCGGGCCGCTAGGACCCCCCAGACCTGCAGAATTGTTGCGAACAGCTGTTTGCAGCTGTTAAGCACCTCAAAACCACTTGCAACTGGTTTTTAACAATCCTATGGGCTCACATGGGTTTGTAAATCAGTGGGTATGTGTTGTACGGCTGAGATTAACCCTTGGGAAACAAGAAACGATCTTAACGGCTCAACATTTCCTATAAATACCCCCCCCCCATGTCTTGCTCATTTTCCCTCACATTTGAAATCTGATTCACAACTCTCTAAGTGGAAGTTTATATGCTTCCTACCTGAGAGTGAATCGGGTTCGAATCTTGTGGGGACCTTCTGTAAGTATTCTTTCGTTCTTTTCATTCGTTTTAGCGTTAAAGTCAAACTGTGTTTGACTTTTTGCATTGACCAGTTTATGGTCAATGCGAAGTTCGTTTGAACTTAATAACGTGAGCGTAATCACGATGGTTATAGTCCCTAGTGACTATACCTACTGATTACCATGTTATCTAGGCTCAGTGACGAGTCGTAGTTTCGGGCAAAATGCGTGTTCTTGCGTATTTTGTAACCAAACTACTCTAGGGTATCAAAACCGTTTGTTTTGATATCAAAACCTGTTTTCTAACTTAACTAAACATGTTCTAGCATGTTTAGCTCGTCACTTTTAGTTTTGTGCTTGTTTAGGGTCGTAAGAGTAAGCGATCTAATCAATCGCTTATACTTTCGAACCCGACCCATTTGGTCGATCATTAGGATCCGACCAGACACTTTAGGTGACCATAGTAGTATAGGGAATAACCTTCCAAGGTTATACCTTATGGTCACATCGTTTGAGTAGTTGTATGATAGGTGATATATATGCCTTAGGTAAATTACCAAAATGCCCTTTTCACGTTAAAATTCATTTTAAGCCTATGTAACCTAATTTTTGGTATCTAAATTGATTTAGTAACGATATTAGACATGTTAAGGCATATTTTACTTGTCATAGGGCTAGTTAGGCGTTCCGAACGCGTTTTACACAAACGACGCGTTAAAGTAGCATAAGCTACCTAAACGGGTTGTAACGGGTCAAGAGCACTTAGGATAAGTTTCGTTTTAGTATGTAGGCTTTGTTAAACCATATTACATGAGTTCCTACACTCATTTGGTTTACGAACCCTCATGCTACCCGATCCTCCGATTAGGTCCGTTTATTAATGTAGTTACCTATATTAGGTGCCGTTTGATTCCGTAACCTACTAGCTTTGCTTGGTGGATATCTAAGTCTATTGAGCAATCTCAAGTGAGTACATAGACCCCTCTTTTACTGTTTTCCAAACATTTTGGGGTGAAACACATGTGCCTACTTGTTACTTTCATGCTTTTTATGTTTTCTCATCATATACATGCTATGTTCATTAGTAAATTATTAGTACATCGTTTTACATGACATTTTATGCTATGTATGTCCATTGTGTGCATACTTAGTGCATTGTTTTACATTACTTTTTCATGCTATGTATGTTCATCATACTTAGTACATGTTCATTTCATCACATGCTTACATTTTGATATGACATTTGGCTTGTTTAAATGGGACCATATACATTCATTAACTTTGATCACGCCGCTCGTTAGTAGGTAATGGTACCATAGGAATTGACAACTCCCATTCCTAACATCCTAGGTATGTTTGGATGAAAGGAATGACCGAATTCGATAAAAACATAATACAGATAGACCTTTAATTTGTTTAAAGGCTCATCACCACAGTCACAAGGCTTGGATGTATGCATTTTTACAATACCGCATAAATGTTTGTATTCAGTATAGCATGCATTTCCACAAAACATAACGTTGATTTAAACCACGTTTACTTCAATACATTGTTTTGTGCATTTTTACCTATGGTTCTGTGGATATATATATATATATATATATATATATATATATATTTCATATGCCATACATGACATTTTGTTCACACATTGACATTTGACATAGACATTTTGATATTGATATACATATTTCCTGGACTTTATTTTGACATAGATATTTTGACATGGTTTACTCAAAGACATTTGACAAATGATTTGATATAGGCAAATTTACATTAGTGGTTTGTTTGGGTAAGTGATTTAAGTAACGAGGCATATGTAATATGATACAAGCATGGTGGATACGCTGCTGGTACTTCCTATATATAAGTGTTTGTATGGTATTACATATTGTAGCGTTATTTGAATCATTTCAATTTAGACATATAACATTTTATACAAATAATATATTTTTTTCACAAGACATTGTTTTACAAACAACTCATTTTATACAAAACTCATTTTACTTGGTTATTCATTTAACCTCACATCACTCTTTTACATATCATCTTCCTTAACATCACTTTTCAAAAGATTTATAAAACAAAACATTTTACAAGGATCATGACTGACTTTTGTTAAACAACCTTTTTCCAAACTTATAAGTCATGAACCCTATTTTCATAAAACCTATGTATTTCACAGGCATTTTTATGCTGACGTACCTATTTTCACATGTGTTTCAGGAGCTGATGCTTAGGATGATCGTGACACTAGGGCGGACATGTGCCTTAGAGACTTAAAAATAAAGATAGACTTAGTTTAATTATATGATGTACTCTTTGGTTCTTGTTTTGAAACAATGTATTCCACTCTTTGGTTGATGAATAAAATAAATTTTAATTACCATGGTTGTGGAACAATAATTCTGTTACAACACTCCCCGACGATTCCGCCACCATTTGATGTTTTACGTGGTCGGGGTGTGACAGAAGAGTTGGTATCAGAGCCAATGGTTATAGGGAATTAGGTTATTAGTAATGCTTTGACCTAGACTATAACTTTCTAGGACCCCAACACAAGTTGTCTTGTGTTTAGATCTTAAAACATGCATTTCACCTATCCTTAGGTGATCATCAAAACGAGAACCCAATTTCCTAAAACGATTTTTTTGAAAATTCAATCATTTGTTTTTAAATAAATTGTTATATGGTTTTAAACCCTTTTGATTCTTTAGATTGATTTTGAAAATTTATCATTTGTTTTCGAATGATTCTTTTGGCCTTGTGCCTTCCAAGTTTTCAAAATCTCTTCAAAGTTTTGGGTTCTGAATAGTGTGAACACGTGCAAACTGGAAGGGTGAATGCCTGTACCCTAGGTTTTCTGTCTAAGGCTAGAGTGTTCGTACAAATCCACATAATCGGACCAGTCACTCTTACCTGGGAACTCTTGGGGTGAGTGTTCACTTATAGGCGAGCATGTCTTCGCTAAGCATTTTTTTTTGGACCCATTTACTTTGATTAGTCACTGTGTGTCGTTTGCTTGCTTTGTGATACGGACAAATGACCACCATCCTTGCTTTTGTTGATTTTGTTGCATCTCGCTCTTTTCATCAAATCATCTCACTCGTTTCCTTTCATGTTTCCTCTTTTAGAATGCCTCCTCGACGCGAAAATCCGCTACCAGTTGCCGAACTGGCAGAAATTATTGCGCAGCAAATGGCTGCTCAATTCCCAAACCTCTTTGCTCAATGGAACCAAGCCAACAACAACAACAATGCTCCATGCAATTTCAAGAGTTTTAACTCGGCTAAACCACTCAAGTTTAGTGGTACTGAGGGAGCAACTGGGCTTCTTCAATGGTTCGAGAGCATTGAGAATACTTTCCGTCACGTTCAGTGTCCTGATAATCGCAAAGTCAAGTTTGCTTCAAGCGTATTTCAGAAGAGGGCTTTGACATGGTGGAACGGGGTTATGAGAGATCGTCGTGCTGAGGTTGCCTTGGCACAAACATGGGCTAAACTTAGGACTCTGATGATGAGGGAGTTTTGTCCTCGTCATGAGCTACGAGCTCTAGAAAGGGAGTTTAATGATCTAAAACAGGATAGTGGCGAGCACCGGGCGTATACGGATAGATTTGAGGAGCTGAGTTTGTTATGCCCAACAATGGTTACCCCACTCGACAAGGCTATCGAAAGGTACATCGATGGTCTACCTGACTCCATACAAGACACCGTTACTGGTAGTAACCCTACCACACTCCGTCAGGCAATCAAGCTATCTGCAACATTGACCGAGTCGCAGATTCGAAGGGGTAAGCTGCATAGAAAAGGTGACAAGGGTAAGAAGCAGTCGTCTGACAAAGAAGATAGCAAGAAGGGTAAGAACGGAAAGGGTAAGGATTCTGGATCCTCAAAGAATTCAAGGAAGCGTAAGGCTTCCCAAAACTACGCCGTTACTGCACAGGCAAATCAAGCTGCACCAGTTCAGCCAGCGCAGCCTCCAGCAAAGAAGCGGTATGAAGGGAATGCACCTTTATGCAATAGGTGCAATAGTCATCATCAACAGCAACTTCCGTGCCGTTTCTGTACCAACTGCGGGAAGTCTGGACACCTTGCAGAAGTTTGTCGTTCTGCTCGTAATCAAGCAGCTCAGAAACCGGCTCAACAAGCTGCTCAGCCTCCTGCTCAGCAACAGGGTCAAGCTGCACGACCTCACTATCCTCCTGGCTCGTGTTATAATTGTGGAGACCTGGCCCATTATCGAAACCAGTGTCCAAGGCTGGTTAATGCGAATCCGAATCAGGCTCCAGCTCGAGGTCGAGTTTTTAACATGAATGCACAAGAAGCGCAAGCAGACAATGAAGTGGTGAACGGTACGTTCTCTGTTAATCATCAACCTGCATCTGTTCTTTTTGATTCTGGTGCTGATAAGAGTTTTGTGTCATTATCTTTTGATCCATTGCTTCGCGTGTCTAGAACGAAACTAGGTAAACCCTTGACAATAGAGGTTGCCAGTGGTGAACCCATTGTTCTTAATTCTGTCCTTCGCAACTGCCAATTGAACCTTAATAACCATCTTTTTCCCATCGACCTCACGCCAATGCAACTTGGAAGCTTCGACATTATAGTGGGCATGGATTGGTTAGCCAAGCATCGCGCAGAGGTAGTTTGTTTTGAGAAGATCATTCATGTGCCACTTTCGACAGGTGAGATCCTACAGGTTCATGGTGAGAAACCTACTGGTGGTCTCAAACTCATGTCTTGTTTTAAAGCTCGGAAGTATCTGCGAAAGAATTATGTGGCCTTCTTGGCACATGTCACAGCAGATAAAGGCAAAGGTAAGTCTATCCAAGATATTCCTGTTGTTCGGGATTATTCTGAAATATTCCCTGAAGATTTACCTGGTCTACCCCCAGCACGCCAAGTCGAGTTCCGTATTGATCTCGTACCTGGTGCAAATCCCATTGCCAGAGCTCCATATCGTCTTGCACCATCTGAGATGCAAGAGTTGTCTAAACAACTTCAGGAACTCTCTGACAAAGGTTTTATCCGTCCTAGCTTTTCACCTTGGGGTGCTCCCGTTCTTTTTGTCAAGAAGAAGGATGGATCCTTCAGGATGTGCATCGATTACCGTGAGCTTAACAAGCTCACCATCAAGAATCGATATCCCCTACCTCGCATCGATGACCTCTTTGATCAGTTACAGGGCGCTTCTTATTTCTCGAAGATTGATCTTCGTTCTGGGTATCATCAACTTCGTGTGCATGAAGAAGATATTCCCAAGACAGTGTTCCGCACTCGTTATGGGCATTATGAGTTCACAGTTATGCCATTCGGTTTGACTAATGCTCCTGTTGTTTTTATGGACTTGATGAATAGGGTCTGCAAGCCTTATTTAGATAAGTTCATCATCGTTTTTATTGATGATATTTTGATATACTCTAAGACGAAAGCTGATCACGAGCAACATCTTCGTCTTACTCTGGAACTCCTAAAGAAAGAGCAACTTTTCGCCAAATTCTCCAAGTGTGAATTTTGGCTTAAAGAAGTTCAATTCTTGGGACATATTGTCAACGAACAAGGTATTCATGTAGATCCCTCCAAGATCAGTGCGATTAAGGATTGGGATACGCCTACTACTCCTACTGAGGTTCGTTCTTTTCTTGGTCTTGCGGGTTATTACCGTCGCTTCATAGAGAACTTCTCGAAGATTGCAGTTCCTCTAACTGCTCTAACTCAGAAGAACAAACCCTTTGAATGGGGTTCTAAACAGGAAGTAGCATTTCAGACCTTGAAGCAGAAGCTTTGTGACGCACCTATTCTGACTTTGCCTGAAGGCAACGATGATTTTGTCGTGTACTGCGATGCATCCAAATTGGGTCTTGGCTGTGTTCTAATGCAAAGGAACAAAGTCATAGCATATGCATCGAGGCAGTTGAAGGTGCATGAGAAAAACTACACCACTCATGATCTTGAGTTAGGTGCAGTTGTGTTCGCTCTTAAGATCTGGAGACACTATTTGTACGGTACAAAATGTGTGGTTTTCACTGACCACAAAAGTCTTCAGCATATCTTCAATTAGAAAGAACTCAACATGAGGCAAAGACGTTGGGTAGAGCTTCTGAACGACTATGACTGCGAAATTCGCTACCATCCTGGTAAGGCGAATGTCGTAGCTGACGCTTTGAGTCGTAAGGAACATGTCAAGCTTCATTGTGTTCGTGTTCAATCTGATATTCAAGATCGAGCTGATATTCAAGCCCGCATTTCTCAGGATCAACATGCTTGTGTTTCACAAGACTTGATGGGTAAGAAATTACTCTATCACATTAAGCCTGATCTTGTTTTGAAGGACAATGGATCATACTATTTTATGGACCGTTTGTGGGTCCCAAGCCAAGATGGCCTTCGCACTCTGCTTATGGATGAAGCTCATAAGTCTCGTTATTCTGTCCATCCTGGCTCGGACAAAATGTATAAGGATCTTCGTACTCAGTATTGGTGGCCTGGTATGAAGAAAGACATTGCCTTGTACGTTTCAAAATGCCTTACTTGTCTTAAGGTTAAGGCTGAACACCAACATCCTTCAGGTCTTTTGGAGCAACCAGAGATCCCAGTTTGGAAATGGGAAAACATCGCTATGGATCTCATTACTAAACTTCCGCGCACTAAGAAAGGTCATGATGCCATTTGGGTAGTTGTTGATCGTCTTACTAAGTCAGCGTATTTCTTGCCAATCCGTGAGGATTTTTCTGCTGACAAACTTGCTAAAATCTATGTGGATGAAATTATAGCTCGACATGGTGTTCCTTTGAACATCATTTCTGACAGAGATGCTCGTTTCACTTCTCATTTTTGGAGAACCATGCAATCTGCTATGGGGACCCAACTTAATCTGAGCACAGCTTATCATCCGCAAACGGATGGTCAATCTGAAAGAACAATCCAAACCTTGGAGGATATGCTTAGAGCTTATGTGATCGATTTTGGTGGTAATTGGGATTCACATCTTCCATTGATTGAATTCTTCTACAACAACAGTTATCACTCCAGCATCAACATGGCTCCTTTCGAGGCTCTCTATGGTCGAAAATGTCGTTCACCAGTCTGCTGGAATGAGATCGGCGAGGCTCAGCTTACTGGACCTACCCTCATTTTAGAGACAACTGATAAGATTAAGAAAGTTCGTTGGGAAGCTAAACGTGGACCTGAGTTTACTTGGGAACGCGAAGATCAAATGAAGGCGAAGTATCCACATCTGTTCCCACGAGTTTCCTCTAAACAAATTTCGGGACGAAATTTCCACAAGTAGGGGAGACTGTGACATCTGTGCTTGTAATCATTGTAAACAGTTCAGTTATTAATGAAATAAAGTTATTTGATCCCAATGTTTGTTTATTTATGTTTGACATTTTTCATGTTTTGACTTTTGTTCAATTTCAAACTCTATATCACTTTCTGGAGAGTTATACGCAAACTGGTGCGTAAACGTACTCAGTTTAACGCGACAAATACTCCGAAACATCAACATACACTTAACATACCTTAAATAACCTTTACATAACTTAGAAATAAGTTTTAAAGGCTTTGGTATGGCAAAAACAAGTTAATTCGCTTACAGGGACTAAAATTGACAAACTGCTAAAGTATGCCAATTTGAACTGTAACGGACATTCCGGAACATGGCCATAAGTTAAACACGCCTTAAATATCCTTTACATAGCTTAGAAATAGGCTTTGAGAGGTTCGGTGTGCTAAAATAAACTTTATGCTCATTCAGGGACTAAAAGCGTCAAAAAGTGCATAAGTTTGCATTTTCACGCATAACTTACGTTCTGAATACATCTGGACATCCAAAAATTTATGTAAGCATTAAAATATTTTATTTTTGTGTTTGGCATGAGAAAAATCCATTCGTCGCGCAATTTGGATCGTTTTTCGCCCTTATGCGCATTCCGTCGTAATTAAGCAAACATCGCGATCGTACGACCAAACGAACCGACAACCGGCATATTTTTTAGCATGTTTCATGTACACAATGTTTAGGCATCATTTTAGGGCCTTAAAGTTGGCTTAACGGGCCTTAGAAGTGTCGGAAATGGCTTTAAACACCCACCGGGACCAAAACCGTCATTCTACAAAACTTTCTTCTGATCTGTGCAGCCCAGGCGGGCCGCGTAAGGCCTGCACATATCTTACGCGGGCCGCTAGGACCCCCCAGACCTGCAGAATTGTTGCGAACAGCTGTTTGCAGCTGTTAAGCACCTCAAAACCACTTGCAACTGGTTTTTAACAATCCTATGGGCTCACATGGGTTTGTAAATCAGTGGGTATGTGTTGTACGGCTGAGATTAACGCTTGGGAAACAAGAAACGATCTTAACGGCTCAACATTTCCTATAAATACCCCCCCCCCATGTCTTGCTCATTTTCCCTCACATTTGAAATCTGATTCACAGCTCTCTAAGTGGAAGTTTATATGCTTCCTACCTGAGAGTGAATCGGGTTCGAATCTTGCGGGGACCTTCTGTAAGTATTCTTTCGTTCTTTTCATTCGTTTTAGCGTTAAAGTCAAACTGTGTTTGACTTTCTGCATTGACCAGTTTATGGTCAATGTGAAGTTCGTTTGAACTTAATAACGTGAGCGTAATCACGATGGTTATAGTCCCTAGTGACTATACCTACTGATTACCATGTTATCTAGGCTCAGTGACGAGTCGTAGTTTCGGGCAAAATGCGTGTTCTTGCGTATTTTGTAACCAAACTACTCTAGGGTATCAAAACCGTTTGTTTTGATATCAAAACCTGTTTTCTAACTTAACTAAACATGTTCTAGCATGTTTAGCTCGTCACTTTTAGTTTTGTGCTTGTTTAGGGTCGTAAGAGTAAGCGATCTAATCAATCGCTTATACTTTCGAACCCGACCCATTTGGTCGATCATTAGGATCCGACCAAACACTTTAGGTGACCATAGTAGTATAGGGAATAACCTTCCAAGGTTATACCTTATGGTCACATCGTTTGAGTAGTTGTATGATAGGTGATATATATGCCTTAGGTAAATTACCAAAATGCCCTTTTCACGTTAAAATTCATTTTAAGCCTATGTAACCTAATTTTTGGTATCTAAATTGATTTAGTAACGATATTAGACATGTTAAGGCATATTTTACTTGTCATAGGGCTAGTTAGGCGTTCCGAACGCGTTTTACACAAACGACGCGTTAAAGTAGCATAAGCTACCTAAACGGGTCGTAACGGGTCAAGAGCACTTAGGATAAGTTTCGTTTTAGTATGTAGGCTTTGTTAAACCATATTACATGAGTTCCTACACTCATTTGGTTTACGAACCCTCATGCTACACGATCCTCCGATTAGGTCCGTTTATTAATGTAGTTACCTATATTAGGTGCCGTTTGATTCTGTAACCTACTAGCTTTGCTTGGTGGATATCTAAGTCTATTGAGCAATCTCAAGTGAGTACATAGACCCCTCTTTTACTGTTTTCCAAACATTTTGGGGTGAAACACATGTGCCTACTTGTTACTTTCATGCTTTTTATGTTTTCTCATCATATACATGCTATGTTCATTAGTAAATTATTAGTACATCGTTTTACATGACATTTTATGCTATGTATGTCCATTGTGTGCATACTTAGTGCATTGTTTTACATTACTTTTTCATACTATGTATGTTCATCATACTTAGTACATTTTCATTTCATCACATGCTTACATTTTGATATGACATTTGGCTTGTTTAAATGGGACCATATACATTCATTAACTTTGATCACGCCGCTCGTTAGTAGGTAATGGTACCATAGGAATTGACAACTCCCATTCCTAACATCCTAGGTATGTTTGGATGAAAGGAATGACCGAATTCGATAAAAACATAATACAGATAGACCTTTAATTTGTTTAAAGGCTCATCACCACAGTCACAAGGCTTGGATGTATGCATTTTTACAATACCGCATAAATGTTTGTATTCAGTATAGCATGCATTTCCACAAAACATAACGTTGATTTAAACCACGTTTACTTCAATACATTGTTTTGTGCATTTTTACCTATGGTTCTGTGGATATATATATATATATTTCATTTGCCATACATGACATTTTGTTCACACATTGACATTTGACATAGATATTTTGACATGGTTTACTCAAAGACATTTGACAAATGATTTGATATAGGCAAATTTACGTTAGTGGTTTGTTTGGGTAAGTGATTTAAGTAACGAGGCATATGTAATATGATACAAGCATGGTGGATACGCCGCTGGTACTTCCTATATATAAGTGTTTGTATGGTATTACATATTGTAGCGTTATTTGAATCATTTCAATTTAGACATATAACATTTTATACAAATAATATATTTTTTTCACAAGACATTGTTTTACAAACAACTCATTTTATACAAAACTCATTTTACTTGGTTATTCATTTAACCTCACATCACTCTTTTACATATCATCTTCCTTAACATCACTTTTCAAAAGATTTATAAAACAAAACATTTTACAAGGATCATGACTGACTTTTGTTAAACAACCTTTTTCCAAACTTATAAGTCATGAACCCTATTTTCATAAAACCTATGTATTTCACAGGCATTTTTATGCTGACGTACCTATTTTCACATGTGTTTCAGGAGCTGATGCTTAGGATGATCGTGACACTAGGGCGGACCTGTGCCTTAGAGACTTAAAAATAAAGATAGACTTAGTTTAATTATATGATGTACTCTTTGGTTCTTGTTTTGAAACAATGTATTCCACTCTTTGGTTGATGAATAAAATAAATTTTAATTACCATGGTTGTGGAACAATAATTCTGTTACAACACTCCCCGACGATTCCGCCATGATTTGATGTTTTACGTGGTCGGGGTGTGACAATATACCTTCTTAATCCCATTTTCACTCATATGCTTATTTTGACCCGTTAAGGGTATTTAAGCATATTTTAAGCACCAATCGTTTTCATTCGTTTCTAAATACATATGTCCACATTTCTTATCAAATGACCTCCCACCACAACTATATTTGTGGTGGATTCAATATGGTGATTTTATATATTACAAATTTTTACCCTTCAAATTATTATTTTACGGCAAAGACTCTTTATAGAGTCATTTGACCAATATTTTACATCTTTCGCTTTTCATACTTATTCAAAGTATTGACTTGATTATAAAACTCGTTTTCAAGCGACTTCTAAGGGTTGCTTGCTTAATTTCACTTACAAGGGACTTTTGGTCATTTTTAACTCTTCTTTTACGACGAAGGGCTTGCTTAAGCCATGCACGCCCAAAATCTCATTTTTTAACCAAATCTTGTTTTCAAAACACTCTGTCTATAATTTAAATCCTTCGGTTTACCTTTTAAGGTAATCGAATTTCCCTTTTTACTTTACCTAACTCTCATAGAACTTCAAATTCTAAATGATGAGTTGATCTATTATACACACCTGGCTCGGATCAACTTTTTAACCCTATTTTAATACCTTGCTTTGAAATCGCTAATTAAGAAAGATGCGAGTACCCATTGGATATCTATTCCTGTAAGCATATAACTCGACAAAAATCATTAGTCGATATTGTCAAAAGGTGATGTCTACGCCTTTTGACCCGTTTGGCCAAATTGACCGATTATATTAGCGAGATGACATTTATTACCACCTCGTATATATGACTCGCTCCGATTTACACCGTGCGGTCACTTTACTTATAATTCCATTTCTTAACACTTTTTGGCCTACTATGGCTTACGTCTTAATTATCTTTTTCATAACACGACAAAAGGATATTCTGAAATATATGACTAGTGTAAGATATACTTACCTTGCATCCAAATTACGCTTTTCCTTCATACTTGCTTCGTTTGACCCGCTTCCTTTCCAAGCCTCCACCTAGCTTGTCAAGCGTCAAACTATCATCATAATTCGTAAGACGGTTAGATTAGTCATCATTAATTATGACTATTCCATCTTACGGGTTTTACATCAAAATTCACCATTTGATTTCATTTTGGTCAGTTTGACTTTTAAAGGTCAAACTGCCTATTAACATAAGTGATTATATCATAAACCCAGACAATTCATTTAAGCACTTTGTCAAGTATCCGATAGGCATTATTCTTACGCCATCGTTTTAACTACTTTTCAAATCTAAGTTCATGCTATTATTAACACCAATTTAACCTAGCTCTTGATTATCAAAGTTAATTATTCATTTGTTAAGCAAGAACTAAAGGTTTCCATCTACATGTAAAACCCGTTTCATCATAGCATTAGACATTCATCCGAACATTAATATAATCAAGTTCTACATATTAATTAGTAGACATCATGATTCCAAACACCTATTTATATGAACCCAAATCACTAATTTCATCATAATATACTAAACCCCTTTCATGAAAGTATGATCATGTACCCAATTTCATGGTTTAATCAAATACCTTCCATTCATTATCATGCATGATGATTCTAAACATAGTCTTATCATCAATTTCATCATAACAATAAAACCCACTTAGCTAGGTGTGGTAATTCAACCATACATCCAAATCATAGCAATTTGTTCTAAATCTTCGCTTAGGGTTTGTTCCTAAGCAATCATACATCTCAAATTCAGCCATAACTTCTTTGATTCGTACATAGATCGCATCATGCAAAGTTAACTAATTTTCACAACTTCATGAATGTTAGAAATTCAACATACCTTACGATCCCCTTGACTTGGTGATCGTTTATTTGTATTTGTGCTTCGATTTGGGTCAAGAATTACTCTTCAATTTGGGGATTTGTTGAACTAGGGTTCATCCCCTTTTCTTTTGGTCTCCTGGTCGATCACGTACACACACACACTCTTAGTGTGTGTGTTGTGTGTTATTACTTGTTTTTAATTAAAACAAGTTTCCCCACTTGGCAAATATTAGTCCCTCATGTTTTATCTTGATCAATTGAAGCTACAACTTACCATTTATCACTTAGGCACATACTAGTAACTAGGTTAATTATCCTTGGTTAACTTAATAGGTTCGGGAAGTTATAACCCGTTATATTTTAAGTCCCGTTAACTCGGGCCTTCTATATACTCTGTTTTCTCAAAGTATTTATCTCCCTTTTGTAAGATTAAATATATTATGGTATAATATTTAATCTAGTAGCCATTATAATCATTTACATTATATAGATCAAAATATATAATAACCTATTAAATAATTAGTTGGTAATTGTTGATGGACCATATTACCCTTATTAACTAATTAGGTTTCCTCCTGGGTGCTTATATAAGGAGAATTATGTGGGGGTTAAAGGGTTACTCAGTTACACAATTAGACAAAACCCTAATAACACATAACATCAATCGACCTCCATCTCCATAACCGAATCCCCTATTCGGTTTCTTAGCCACCATCATCAGTTAGCACCCTAAGGAGGAACCAGATCAAGCTGACAACCATGTCAAATATTATTGCTGCGTCTTCATCTGGATTCTCTGCTGGCTTGTGCTGATGCAATCAAAGGTATGTTTTCATGTTTCCTTTATGTTTAAACAGAACCGAACCAACATGTGGTATCAGAGCATATGTTGATTAGTCAGTTCTGTTTTCGTATCCATAATTCTGGGATTGAAATCATGAAAACAGAAATTTTGAAAATCTTATGAACATGACAGCCGTTTTCGAGTCATATAAAACCACTCGAAACCTCTGTTTCGAGGAAAAAGAACTATTTTAAATATCTCGAAATTAAAACAGTTAATATTATGTCCGAAATCTGTTTAGAAAATTCTTAAAATTCAGGTTTCGGGTTCCAGAATTTATGTTTTAATTTTTTAGGGTTCATCATGTTCTTAGGAAAATTCGAAAAATTCTATTATGTTTTGGAATATAATTTGGATTTTTGAGTGTTATTTCCTGTTTTGATCCGTTTTACATTCTAAAGTTTTTCAAAATCTGTTAATAGATAATCAGATAAAATTTTCGAAATATTATGATAAAATTAGATCATCACTAAAACAGGAAACCATATCTCAAAATCCCTTAAATTTCGAATTTTCAGTTATGTTTTGCATTAACAGCTGTTAACAGGAAGTTTCAAGATCAATTTTAACGACCCGAAACCAAGATCTCGACTCGAGACCACGAGATCTCGACTCTAAATCATAAATGTTCTCAAATATTCACAACACGAGACAACGATTTCGACTCGAGACCATAAGGTCTCGACTCGAGACCACTAAAGGTTTCAACTAAGGACTTCAATCTTCATCACTCGAGACCATGGTTGCGACTCGAGACCTCATCAAGGAACTGAGATCTCATAAAACATACTAGTCGAGACCATGATTAGTTCGATCCGCGCTAACGGGTGGTTTGCTATTAAATAACTGGTTTTTGTAAATATTTAGTTAATTAATAAGGATCAAATAATGTTTTTACAAAACCAAAATGGCTTAACTTGAATGAGCTTCTGATGTATCAATTCTAGCCAAAGCTGATTTGATGTGTCTACTTATCGTTCAAGTATTACGAAAGCTATGTTGTGTGTGCATCATAAGCATGAATGTCTTAATTTCTGGCCAAAGCTGATTTAATTCATTCATAGATGGCATACTCAACAAGTGCATAACTAAAGTGATTGTCTCAATTTCTGGACAAAGCTGATTTGTTACAACCATTTTGCACATATGCTTAAATGATTACACTTCTGGCCAAAGCTGTTTTGTCTTCGTTTAAGTAGAATTTTTTTAGCTAAGTCTATTATTTTGATGTTAGTAATAGACATATCACAACCTCTTCACATAATGATCCTTATATTAATGATCCTTAATTAAGTTTTATGATCATTTCGTCTGCCTTATTCTTAGTACCCATAATTTTACTCACTATAATTTTTCTTCTATATATATCTCATCCACTCTAATTCCTAAACCTAAAATGTTTGCTTTATTTAAAGTTTCTATAAGAATTAGCTCTTAATCCTTGATTATCTCTTAAGGCACGATACTCCTATTGCTCTCTTCTGATAAAGCACTACAGAAGAAAAGTAGAGCATGATGATTAGGATAAATCAAACATGATGTTTCTTATGATAATCAAGAATAAGTGCTGTCACTAAAAGGTTATTCCAGATTAAGTCTTTCCTAAGACTAATCTACAATTGTGGAATAATCACTAGAACTCCTAAGATGCATGCCATCATTTAAATTATAAATTATAAAGCTAAGTGGTATATGTGAATACATAATAATGTACAATACCATGACCCATAAAGTTAAGGGCTTGCGCGTAGAAATAAGTACATTTTTCCAGTACATTACATACTAAGATTTTCACTTGTACAATTTGATGCATTATAAATCAACTATAACACTCAAAAGTACCAAAGTATAATGAGTGTGTTGATAAGCAACATATGTACAAAGAAATAAATGTTTGAAACTGGAAAATAAGATGTTATTCACCTTACAACCACTAATAGTTTAAAAGAGGACTGTTCTAAGGTCCATAGACAAATTACAAGTGCTAATTCCAACTTTAAGGTTCTTCAAGGGAAAATCTCACCGAATAATTGTGCCATTAGATTAGGCATAAGCAACGAGACTATCCATTATTTAGAAGAACAGTTGGATAAGTTAATTAGATAGTCACTTACTAATGATATTTAAGTCTGATAATTTTAATATTCCAATTAACACATGATTAGTTGACTCTAGTTCCATACGTTTCCTTACCAGAACTCGACAAATAACTAACATGAGAGTTAGTGACAAAATTAAATGTTAAGGCTATAAGAACCATAATAAGCAGTCTTCTGACAAAGCTTTTCGATACCTTATATATTCTGAAGACTAATCAGAACATAGTATCATAATTAAGCTATGCTATGAAGGTTGTGAGGTTTGCATGGTCAACATAAAGTCACACTTACCTTAAACTCTCATCTTATTTGTTCTAAATATCTGGATTGAAACATTACTGAGATGGAACTAGATGATACCTTACTTTTTCACAACTTTTGTCATCATGCAAATGAGAATTTGACAAAAGGAAAATGAGACTTATAAATTTCATCCATTATAACTGAAATTCATGAGAAATAATGGCATGGTTAATGAGGATGATTATTCAACTAATCTCATTCTAAGTGATTTTAAATCATGACGTTATAGCCCTAAATATTACTTGGCTTAAGGAATAAGCATGGGTCCATCATAAGTCATTCATTGACATTCGTGGAACTTATTCCAAATGGAATATTCAGTCATAATTCATTTATCATTTAAAAGACTATCAACTTGTATCTAAATTTTGTCGCATATGGCCCACGGTCTTAGAAGAAATCTATTCATATATATACTTAATAAGATTTCTATTAAATATGTCCTTAAGTTTCTTATGACATTTGGACGTTAAGGAAATCAATTAAAGTCTAACATATATATGATAGGTTCCCACGTCACGTACCTCATTGAAACTTCTCTTGTAGCATTTCTAGAGATATTAAAGATCAGTGGGAGCATTAAGTGTCTTAATAATAACTTGCAATAGTTGCAAGAGGTGGGGGAGTGAAAATTTTACATTACCTAAATTTGCACCTCTTGTACAAGACACCGCTCCATCACGACACTGTTCTATCATAACTTGTCTCCTTAAAAATCTAATGCTACTCTTACAAAAGTTTCATTGTTGCTTAATTGTGGGCACACTTAGATTTCTTACTTGAACTAACATAATCCTCAACAAGAGAAATCACAACGACTAACGTCATTAATTTGTGTTTCTCTATTAGAATTTGTTAGTCGTTACATATTGACCCTAAGCATGCTGAGTTCCTAAAGATTCCTAAGGTTAGTGGGAGCAGTCAAAGTCCTTATTATGACTTGCAAGGAATACAAGAGGCGGGGGGAAGAATATCATTAAATTTCACTTCGAAATTAACTCCGATTACACCTCTTGTACACCATACTGCATCAACTCTTACAAACTTATAATCCTGAAGATGATATCAACCTAACCAAGAGCTAATCCATAAAATTGAAACTTCTAATGAACCCAATAATTAACTCAGGAGGTCATCTAGGTTTAAAAGTCTACTAACTTTGATGATTACATAACCTCCCCAACTGAAGTTGAAATGGATTTTGGAAAAGTTTACTGGTCCTATCTCTTCAAATTAAGCCATTAGTGTCAATCAATATTCTTTTAAATGGAATAAAACAGTTTTCTAGTAAAACTGATTTTATGTGTTCGTATAACGTTTGGGATTTGATTGAATTACCTAAGAGTGTTCATAACTAAACCAAATCCTAATATAAGCGTTAAGACACGAAGAAGCTTGATTGATTGTCAAAGGTTGTACTCAGGAAGAGATAAATTATTAAAGAATCTTTATTACATATCTAACAAAAGATTTCTTTGAGGATCATCACTGTTCTAGTAGCTTATAATAGTTTAAAGCTACATTAGATGAACATTATAAACAATTTTCCATAACAAATGGCTGACACATTTACATGTTCATTAGATAACAACCTAAAGTTTCAAACTGAAGGTTAAAAAAACACTTTATTTGTAAGCCAATAATATCCATGTAAGGGTTAATGCAAACATCATAATGTGATGAAAAGCTAACGTAATTATTTTCATCAAGAATCAAGTGGATTAATGTACCTACCTCAAAATGAGTGGGAGCAACTAAAATAAACTTGTCTATATAGATGATATTCTTTTGACAAGTATATGTTACATAAGTCAAAGAATTGTTAACACAAACTTTGATATAATACATCTCAGAGGTATCTCTTACGTGATTGATATCATAACATACTGAGATAGACCCAATGGGATATTAGTTATGTTCCATAAGTTTAACATTAAATGGGTCCTTACGTATGTAACAAACAATACTGCTCTTCCTTTAGAGGATAATAGGATAAATGAGATTATTTCCTTACGCTTCATTAATCAGAAGCCTTATGTAAGTTCAAGTCTATACTCGTTTAGATATTACTCACATTGTAACACACTAGATATGTCTAGATTAATGTGAAGCATCTAATGGAGTATTACAATATCTTTAAAAGAAACGAGAAGCTATAATTTGAAGAAGAAGTGAGAATTAAAACCGGTTTATTACTCTAACTTTGAGATATTCAAAGATGACAAAATGTAATTTCGGGTATATCTTTATGTCAGCAGACAAAACCTATTTCATGGAGGAGTCATAATGCACTGATATTAACAAGCTAAGTTATAATGACATAATATAGTCACTAAATGTTGTTGGAAATTTATCAGTGGACTCATAAGTTTATTGACTCCATATAATTAATGTTTTGAAGACTTAGTGTGATAAAGTCAGCTACCATGACTCCTTGAACAGTAACAGTTCAAGAGGTGCTGCATTAAGTTTCGATACACAATTAATATTCGTTTATGAACGAATTGAGGAAACTAAGTTTTGTATCGAATACATTCATGATATGCTTAAGGATCCTATAACTAAAGGGCTATTACCCATAAGTCTTATTAAGAGAGCTCAGAGACGGGTATTAATTGATGGCCGTGCGCAACTGCATATCGTACTATGAATGACTAAGTATTAGTTAATTTTCCTCATCAGTTTGATTTTGTATGTCTCTAAGAATATGTCAAGCTAGCATAATGGCATATAGACAAATATAGTTACAAATCAAACAAAGGGCTTATGCGTATTTTGATCATAACGATTAGGTTTTAAATTAAGGCTATAGTATGATTAATGGGGGTCCTGAGTCGCATAATGATTCAACGGCTGTATTTCTCTGCTATAGTACTTGTTTAAGGCTAAAATGAGTGTTAACTCCTGATCAGGCTTATCTAATACTCATAGTAAATGATTACTCGGCTAAGTGGGAGAATGTAAGATTAAATATATTATGGTATAATATTTAATCTAGTAGCCATTATAATCATTTACATTATATAGATCAAAATATATAATAACCTATTAAATAATTAGTTGGTAATTGTTGATGGACCATATTACCCTTATTAACTAATTAGGTTTCCTCCTGGGTGCTTATATAAGGAGAATTATGTGGGGGTTAAAGGGTTACTCAGTTACACAATTAGACAAAACCCTAATAACACATAACATCAATCGACCTCCATTTCCATAACCGAATCCCCTATTCGGTTTCTTAGCCACCATCATCAGTTAGCACCCTAAGGAGGAACCAGATCAAGCTGACAACCATGTCAAATATTATTGCTGCGTCTTCATCTGGATTCTCTGCTGGCTTGTGCTGATGCAATCAAAGGTATGTTTTCATGTTTCCTTTATGTTTAAACAGAACCGAACCAACACCTTTAACTTAACATCAAGTTTATTTATTTAAAACCTAATATTTACCTGGTTAATTTTTACTAACTAACGGTATTTTACCCGTCGTCACTATTAACGTGGTTTGATTACCAAACCCGTTTTTGGGGTGTTACACATTAATAGTCAGATAACCCAGATGATAACATTCTGCATAGGTATCATGACTACCCAACTATTTTCCACAATCTGTGATCGTATCATCAAATCTGTTCTCTGAAGCTCCGGACGGTGTCCCCGAACAACCCATCTTGATCGTTAAAAACTCGAAAAAAATTTCAATCACCAATTTTTTTCTGGAGACTCGTCTCATCATTGCGATAAAAAAATGCCTTTTTTAGGCATTTGACCAATTCGTGCGAATGGGCTGATTTTGGAACGAATGACTTTTTGGACGAGTGGGAGTTCCTCTCTGGACGAATGGGAGTTCCTCTCGCGCGACAGGGAGGTTCTTTCGCGCGACAGGGGCTGTTCCAATCTCACGAACATTCCCAATCACATTTTTCGATCCAAAATCTTTATTTATACGAATTTCATGATGAAACTTCCCAGATATGTGCGAAAATCAATTCTGAAACTAATGATGTCTTCAATTTCAAATTCCATCCGTGAATTCACCTTCAATTTGATGTTTATTTGATGTTTTACGTCTAAACCCCCTAAAAATCCAAAATTCACGAGCGTAGGTGATTCAGTCAACTGTTAGATCGATTGAATTGGTACCGTAGCTCTGATACCGTAGTCTCCGGTTGACGGAAAAATGTTTTTTGTCAGAAAAAGGTTTCTGAAGGTCCTATCTATGGTTACAAACAGGTTTGGGACGAAAACTTTTAGTTTTCCGGCTAAAAAGTTGAGTTTTTCGGTCAAAAAGAAGTTTTCTGGCGAAAAATGAGTTTTTCCGGCGACCTTAATGATTTGGGCTTTTCCTAAAGGTGCGTAATAAGGTTACAAAGAGGTTTGAGACGAAAATGTTGAGTTTTCCAGCCAAAATGGAGTTTTCTGGCGACCGGAGACTAACGACGTTAGGGTTCTGTTAGTCAGGGTCCATTGAAGGCCAATATGTGAAAAGATAGGACCGCCAGTAGAAATTTTTGAAGTTGAAACCGTTGTCAGCCAACGGACAATAGTTGAGATTATTAAAATCATTAGTATTAGAGTTTTGCATGAACTCTTTCGAACAACCCATTTCGTCCAACCCAAGTACATACCCGATCCAGATTGTTTCTTTTTCTATCCGTCGACATTTGCCGTTAACGGTTCAAGTTATGATCTTTTATCGGGTCGTTAGCGCCATGAATACTACTACTCACATCAATCAATGTACAAGGCCGTACGTGTAAAAAAGAAAACTAATTAATTTGAAGTGGGGCCAGACGAGCCACGCTTTCCACATCGCAACAAACCCCAGACCAGACCCTTCTTACTTCTTCCCCAATCTTCTCCACCCCGCCATTTACACCTTCAAAAACCCCCCAACTCTCTCTCTCTCTCTCTCTCTCCATTGAAGCACCTTCACCTTCAACACTCACTCTCATCCTCCATCATTTCCACACAATGATCCCTCGCACATACTCAACCGACGCTCAGTCCCAATCCGCTGACCTCGCCGCCACAATCGCCGCCGCCTCAACACCGGAGCAAATCTCCGCCGTGTGCGCCGCCGTGGAACTCTTCCTGAACAAACACTCGCCTGACCAGTCGCGGTGGTTCTTCTCTATCACGTTTCCAACCCTAATTTGCAGGTTATTCGGTTTTGACGATGTTCAAAACCCTAGCAGTAACAGGAACGGTAACGGTAATGGTTGGATTGACGTTTTGGCGGCGGTTGGTGATGCGGAGGTTTCTGGTATGGTTTTTCAGCTTTTTAATCCGACTGGTGTGTTATTGAGCTCTGTTGTGGATGTTGATCGTTTATCTGTTGTTAAATATGTGTTTCCGATTGAACGGTTGCCTGAATGGATCCGTTTGACGCTACAAAACGGTAGGAATTGTGGTGTTTTGCCTCAATTGTGTCCACTCTTGAAAGGAAGGCTTATAGAGGGAGTTTCGTGTCAGGTTCAGTTGAATATTATAGAGTATTACTTGTTTTGGTTTGCTTATTATCCTGTTAGTAAAGGAAGTTGTGAGAATCGTACCGTGATTAGCTCTAGGGTTAGTAAAAGGTCTAGGTTAGAGAGTTGGGCTTCTAAGTCGGTTTCGGTTCTCGGTAATGTTAGGAAACTACGTGGAAATGAGCGGAAGAACGGGGACGGTGGTAGTTTGTATATTCGGCTTTTGAATGCTTATCTTCGTTTCTTTGTGCCGTTGAATGATTTGAATGCTCAGTCGCCTTACCGGAGTTCTTTGTTGCATTACTCGTCAAGTTACGATACGTCGGTTCTTGAGAATGCGGAGTTTTTTGTGCACACGTTTATACATTTCTGGATTGTGGATAATGACTTTTCACCTTTGCCAGTGAAGCTGTGCAAGTCATTTGGTTTCGTGCTTCCTTCTTGGCCGGTTTTGACTGAGCTTCCTCCCACAGCTGGTTTGGGTGAGGTTGTTAATGTGTTTGTGAAGTATCTGAATTCAAGTTTACTTTCGAATAGTATTGAGGGGTGTGATCAGGTGGAACTTAGTAAAGTTGCTACATGGTGGGGCACGGGTTCTGTTGATATGAAGTATATGGATGTGTTTCCTAGTATGGGATCTATCGGTTATTGGAACTCCTGTATTCAGAGGCCAGTATATAGATACATTCTGAGAACATTCTTGTTTTTTCCTGTGGAAGCTTCCTTGAAGAATGTCTCTCAGGTGTTTTCCCTTTGGGTTAACTATATGGAACCGTGGGCTGTTAGTTTGGATGAATTTCCAGAGACTCATGCAAATGCAGATAGTTTGAAGAAAGATTCTATAAAGGAAGTTAATGTGTGTCATTCACGTGAATATACATCATCTTGGCAAGGGTATGTGTTATCAAACTACCTTTTCTACAGTTCCTTGGTTATGCACTTCATTGGGTTTGCTCACAAGTTCATTCACACGGATCCAGAACTCATCGTGCAGATGGTATCCAAGGTTTGTTCTACCAACTGGTTTTAAATCAACTATTTGATCATTTTAGATTATTCAAATCATAAAATTCTTTCTAGGAAAACTTTTAAATATTGCATTCGTTTTCATCTATTTGTGTTTTCACTGTGATAAATATTCCTGCTGGTTGTCTTTTGCAGGTTGTAAATGTATTAACATCGTCCAGGGAACTCTTGGACATCATAGAAAATGTAGAGACTGTTTTTCATTCCTCTCCAGCAGGATCATCCAAGTCAATGCTTAATTCATTGTATAGATTTATTCCCTCAATCCGCGAGCAATTACAGGTAATAAATTTTTATTGCAAGTTAAATTGTTTGTTTAGATAGCCGCTCAGTAGACATATCGAGTGAGAATACTTAGTTGTTTATTTTGTTTACAACTATCTGAATATATTTGTATCTTATTAGCTGATGTAGTTTAATGCATATGAACTTTGATGTGAAATGATACATATAGACAAGCTTTTTGTGTTACTGTATATGGCTTATCATTAAGCTTAACTGACTAAGGTGACTTGTAGTGCAAACTTGTTTTAATTCGCCTCTACTTTTGATGTGCTAGGACTGGGAAGATGGCCTATCTGAAACTGATGCTGATGGATCATTCATGCATGAAAACTGGAATAAAGATCTGAAGCTATTTAGCACAAGTGAAGACGGTGGACAGCAACTTCTTCAGGTCTGTCTTCTTGCCTTCTTGTTACACTTTTCTTCCAAATAATAATCAGTATCAATGGATTAACACCTAACGTGCTTTGCTTAGCTTGTGGTTCTAACTTTCAAGAAAACAGAAATGAAAGGGGAAAAAATTGTTCACTTTATACGTTTTTAGGTCTTGATTTTTGTTTAGTCATTTATTTACATGTATCTCATCTGTTTTGGCACAGTTAGCAATTTTAAGCCCTTTAGTTATGAGTAAGTTGAGCTGGCTTATGCTCTATTTCTAATCGGTCAAACAGGTAAAAATGGAAAATTATACATATAGATAAAAGGCTATGTCGGTGGGCCAATCCGACATAGCCACGTGTCGCTTTGTGGTTAGCCAAGAATTTTACTCCTTTTACACTTAACTTTGGTGATTTACGTATTTAGTACTTATACTTTAACTTTCATAATATGCATATTTAGTCCCTCTACTTTAGTAAAGTTATTCCCTCTACATTAACTTTGGTAATATACATTTTTAGTCTCTCTACTTTTATTTCTTCTAGTATGTCGCCTTTTAGTGTTTTTTTTTTTCTCGCTAACATGACGAACCAAATCAACTCCAACAAAGAATATTGTTACTGGTATTAGGTATTATCAGAACCGGTATTTTTCTTTCATTTTACTATTTCATCTATTAGTGTTTTTTTTTCAATACGTATGTTGACGTTTTGATGTTCTTTTCCCCATGGTTTTACGTTGTTATACCGAGTGCTGGTACTGTATGGATAATTAAATTTCCGCTACAACGCGGGGGTAAACTTACTAGTTTTGAATAAAAGGAAATATGCCTAATAGGTCAAAAAACGCCTGAGGTGTATTTTTTAGTGCACAAAACCTTCTAAATCATTTTGTTAAAAGAATAAATTATTATTAAAATAACATAAGTACTTAACTGTCTGTGACGGTTGTCTAAAATTACAAATTTTGTCCGTTTTTTCACTGTCTGCTCACACTTGTGATTTCTCATCCAAGTAAAATGACCAAACATCTAAATTATGCCCCCTTCATCTTCTTTGACAAGCACCTCTACCACCTTACGCCATCCTCACTCATTTCACTCACCACGTAGCCCCCACATCTCTCATAGTCGATTTAAATCTTACACTCTTAACTGCAAGTCAAACTAATGAGGCATACAAGCAAACCCACACATCATCTTTGGCCACCTCACAACCGTCTTCATCTATTTCAACCACTGTGAAACCCCCATTATCGACTAAAACCCTACACCTCCATTTGCAAATCAAAGCTACCTACATTTAGAATTAAACCCAAATCAAAACTACCTACACGTCTATCAGCGTTGTTGCCACTGGCTATAGCTTTTAAACCTGCCAATTGTCACAGTCCCAAATCAAAACCCTAAATAACTTTCCAAACACAAAAATGGTAGTTCCAAAGCCCCAACTGCAAATACATGCACACATGTGGCCAAGAAGAAGAGGAGGGAGGCCGTGATGGTTCAGCAGGTGGTGGAGACGGTGGTCACAAGTGGAACCAGTAGGTGGTGCATAGGTTTTGAAATGTGGAACTGGTGGGGGTGTTTGGCATATTAGGGTTGGGAAAAATAAATAAAATTATATTAGCTTTCAAAAAAATTAAAGTTAAGATATGGAAGAAGTAAATGGGTTGTTTGGTCATTTTGCTGGATGATAGACTATAAGTGAAAGCAAACAGTGAAACTGGGGGAAAATCCTTACAATTATAAGAAACGATGAAGGCTGTAATTTTGGACAAAGACAAGGATGATTTAATGTAGTTGCCCTATAATTTATGATTTTATGTACTCTAGCTTTCTATAAATAATTTTTTTATCACAAATATTTTACGGTTGATGTGTCTGTTTTGTGTTAGCCTGTTGGCGCTGTCCTGATCATTTTGTCAACTCTTTATAATGGTTAATTTAACTAGTTTTTCATTCTTTTTGCAGCTCCTTGCTCTGCGTGCCGAGTCTGAGCTTCAAGCCATCTCAAGTGAAAACCTTCATAGCAGCCTACAACTTCTAACTTGTTTAAAAGCCCGAATGGGTTGCTTATTTGGTAGCAATATGATGACATATCCTACCACACCAGAAAGCAGCAAACAAGCCGAAAAGTCACGTCATGAAGTATTCAGCCCTAAAACTGCTGGAAAGCGCCATACAACTGACATAAGGTACAAGGGTGACTGGATGAAGAGACCAATTTCCAACGATGAGGTTGCATGGCTGGCGAATTTACTGGTGAAACTTTCTTGGTGGCTAAACGATATTCTTGGGCTCAACTCATGGGAAAATGATGGTGTGGGGCCCTCTACATGGTCATATGTGGAGGTTTCTGGTGATGCGGGTTCCAAAGTTTATGGAGTTAAGGATACATCGAGATTGGGTCGGGAGGCTGTAAAGTTGATGAGGCAACATGGTATAAGGGTAAATTTGAGAATATTCGCTTCAAAGAAAATAGTGCTGGTGCTCCTTATCGCCATTGCGTTTAGCGCGCTCAAGAGAATGTTTTCCGACTTTCTTGTTGCATAACGATAGAGGCGCGTTTTCATCTTTTCCATGTGGTTTGAACTCATGGCCAGTTTTGATACGTGAGCAGATAGATGTCATGTAATAGGGAAAGTATAATTGAAACTACGAGGTTTAAGTCACAAACTCTTTTGCTCTTTAAGTGTGAATTTATGATGCAAGGGAAAACAGCTCAACAAATATTCACATCCAACCCATTAAAATCTGTGAGTGGAGTTTTTATAAAATAAAAAGTATAAAAAGTGGTTGTGAGTGGAGGAGAAAGAAAATGTTACTGTTCATCTGTATATTTGGGGGGACACTGTTCACCCCCTATAATTTTTTAATATATTTTGAAAGTGGTTGTGAGTGGAGTGAAAAAAGGTAATGATAAAGTTATAAAAAAATATTATTTAATTGAAAATGAGAGAGAAAATGTAGTGTTTTTTAGTGTAATTTAGGGTGAAAATATAATGGAGTGGATGTGAATGCTCTTACATATACGCATATTTTTGCTAATTGGGCTCGGTCCAGGTTTACTTAAACCTGCCTTTACCATCAGCCAAGGCTGCAGGCACAACACTAATGGATCAAAGAAAGTCTAGAAAGGGCTGTAAGCAAACACGAACAAGGCCTCCAGGCACGACACTTATGGATCAAAGAAAGTCTAGAAAGGGCTGTAAACGAATATGAACGAGGCCTTGTTCATGTTCGTTCGTTAAGAAATGAGCCTGTTCATGAACGCTTACCGAATGAAGTTTTTTGTTCGTGTTCGTTCATTAAGGAAATGAACATGTACATGAACTGTTCGCGAACACTTATCAAACGCAAATGAAATCAAACGATTGTTCATGAACATAAATGAACACAAACAACGTTTATGAACACAAATGAATACGCACGAACATATATTTATTTTAGAATAAAATCTCTATTTTTCATCACAGATTATGAAGAATCCACCAAAAATAAATATGTATTTAATATAATTATCCAAACACAATTGACATAGTTATAGAAACATGATTAACACAAAACTTAGAAGTTTGTAAAGCTTTAACACAAACTAAGGGATCTTGGGGGAGACATAGTATAACTAGGGTTTCAATTTTTTTTAAATGAACGAACACAACCTTTGTTCATGTTCGTTCATTTATCTTAACGAACAAAATTTCTTGTTTGTGTTCGTTTATTAAACGAACATAAACAAACTTCTCGCCGAACAGTTCACGAACTGTTCGTTGAACATTCAGTTCGCTCATAGCCCTAGTCTAGATTTCAGTTTTGGGAGGGTTGTACTTTTTCACACTATGATGGAACAGAACGTTATTGTCATACTATTGTTGAAACTAGGAGTGTAAATATATGTGTCAAAGACAACTAATAGAAAAATGGCTTAATCAAGGTAATCGGGTTGTAAAGGAGTAGGTGGGTCAACTTGTTTTAATTAAATTGGTTGATGGTCATTATGTTTAGTTAAACATGTCAACTAGATCATGTAACTAATTACATGGATCAAAAATGTCAATCCGAACACAAATCACCGGAATCTATTAAAGAGGTGTACTACACCGGCTCAGGATACTATCTTCGGAATTTTTTTGCTACAATGTTGTCGTCTAATACATTATCTAGGCCTGAACATGTTTGGGAAAACACATGGGAGTACCTTGCTGATGGCATTTTATACAATCGTCAAAAGCTTTTACGGATTGAAGGTAACCCATTTCATATTTAATATTTTAAGAATTTTGTCTGATCTAATAGTATTTAGAATATTTTCACTATGTTAACTAATTTAATATTATATTTTTAATAGGTTTATTATCCCTTCCAGAGGAACAAATAAAGAACTTAACGTTGCTGGAAATTGAACGTTATTTACTATGTAATAACTCAAGCCTATCTCGGTTTCCTTCTATGCCTTACCCCGATAGTGAATCAATATCTTTAGCAGGCAATCGTTTAATAGCTTATGAGCTTTCATACAATGTAAGTGATACTGGTGCTGAATTTAATAATCATTTAACCAGTCTAACCAATGAGCAGCTTTAGTTTTTGATGAGATAATGGAAGTGACGTGTGCGCGTATATACATATTTTTATAATGAATTTACACACGATTCGGTTTTAAATTTATAAAAGTGATTTATACTTCAACATCAAAACACACACGAAAGGAGCAAGTGTACCCCGTCATATATGTAGTAAAGTATCGGTAAGAACCAAGTGTCGATCCAAGGAAGTGGACGGAGGAATAATACTAAACCTTTGTCATTAAATTACCGGTAGAAAGATAAGTTGTGTAATTTTCTAAAAACTAAAATAAGCATAAACAAATATAAATAAAAACATAGTAGACTCCAAATAAGAAAATAGATATATAGCCTTGCTTTATACACAACCCAAGCATGTGAACTAAGTCGGTTTTGCCACTTAAAACATTTGATCAATTCTTCATTTTCAAGACAATTAGTATCCCTTTCGGGAATCCTAGCATGACAATCATTCGGAAAGCTAAAATGATAAACACACTTTAACCACCTAAAATTGTTCTTTAAGGTGCAATTGATAAATGTCTATGATAATCCCCTAAAGATAAGTTAGTCATCTGTTAAGAGTTTTCTAACCTCACTTAATCAAGGAAAGTGACACCGATAAACACAATGCAACCACCGAGACAAGCATAAACTAGATTAAATCACAACCGAGTTCATTTTACAAATCTTGCACATAAATTCACCAAGATAGCAATTTTGGCCTAACCTACTAACTAAGCTAACAATTCATGGCAAGAATTCATAACAACACCATTTAACCCGTTAAGGTCCTTCGTGAGGGAAAGCTTTCTTGATTAACAATAATTACCCTTTATTAAACCACTAACCATTTCTAGTATCATGGTGCACACATTTTAACCAAGCTAAACTAGTTAACCAAGTTTAAAGTCTACTAATACTTGATTAATTAAGCATCTTCTTTCAAATATCTCAACTAACCATATACTAATCATCCAAGATAATTAACTATAATCAAGAAATCAACATCAATAAACAAGGTTGCAAACTAATCATCAAAGACTAACATAGAAAATGCTTTAAAATGTCATTACAAACATAATTAACATACTAGAGGTTGTAATTAAGCAAGGGATTCTAGTGTTTTTGCCCAAAGGCTTACAATAATACATAAAACATTAATCTAAATGCTTGAAACATTAACAAAATTATGGAAAGATTAGAGAATCAAACCATAAACAACCACTAGATTAAGAATCCGGATAGTAACGGAGCTAAATGGCACAATGTGGCTTGAATCCGGGTCAAAAGCAAAGCCTCCGGAGCCTGTAAAATCGCCTGTGAAGCTCCTAAAATTCCAGAGTTACGAATAGAATGCTGCTGTCTGTTTTTTATAACATTTTGCGATCGCACGGTCGTGCCAATAAAGTGCACGACCGTTCACTTTTTTAATCACTGTTCACCATACCGTATGACATCATCAGATCTTGACCGGTCTTCGTAGTCGCACGGTCGTGCCAACCGTCGCACGCGCGTGCATCTCCGGGAATAACATGGCACGACCAACTGCACAGGAGTGCATATCCGGGTTGTGGTAAGTCATCGCATCCGCACGGGCATGCCATCAATCGCACGATCATGCATTGCCGGGATTTCCTTGCACTCCTGGTCGCACTGGCGTGCACTGTCAGGCTGGACTCTTCTGTCGGATCCACACGCTCGTGCCATCAATTGCACGGTCGTGCCAAATGCCCAGGTCAGAATGTTCACAGAATGTTCGCAGCTTTGTCGTTTTGCTCGGAAAGTCCTCGTTTTCATCATCTTCTTGTTTGGCATGCTGTTTTAGGCCTGTAAACAAAAGTATACCTGATTAAGTATCCGATTCACGGTTTTACGGCCGAAAACGCATAAAATGGGGATAAAATGTGGGACTAAAGTATGTGTAAATTGGTGAATATCAAACCTCCCCACACTTGAACCTTGCTTGTCCTCAAGCAAGCTAAAACTAAAATGCAATAAAAGCTAGAACCTAACAAGAACGAGAATTTACAAACTGCCTACTAAAATACAAACATACGGTTAGCCGGTTTTTCGAAAGACAACATCAATTGAATCAAACCAAACAAGCATATGCAAATATGTATAGATAACCAAAAAGCCGTGACTTCACTTTCGATTGACTTAACATGCTAATCTTCACACACCTCACAATGTTCACATACACTCGGTTTTATTTGTGAAACATACATAAAATGTGTATGTGCAAACACTCAATGCCTCGTCAATGAAATGTGTAATATCATAAGCTTGTCACAAGATCTTATCTCCACCAACTAACATGCGAAAAAGTGCAAATCAAGAGGTCTTTACGGGTTGTAACGATAGGCTTGGGTGAAGGGTATGGAAAGGGATTTTTAAAAGTGGCGAAATGGTTAAAACTCGGTAATAGCGTTTAACTAGCGTAAGACAATAAAACTATACATACTAACGCCTTAAAAAGGCAGCTTTTGCGATATCGAGCTCATCAACGAGATTTCAACATTTTAGCATTCAAAATTGCTCGATTTTTGTCGACTTCACCCTATTTTAGGGTGTTTTATTTTCTATTTTTTTTACTAATGGAATTGTACAGTGAACAATTAACTATAAGAAGCGCTAGTTAAATGATGATTTGACCGAGTTTCAACACTAAAGGTTTAAAAATAAAAAGGCTAAATTTGGCTAAGTGGGTGATTTTGTTGGGTAAACAAAGGGAAACACAGGAAAGGCTCAACATGGTTAATCCTAAGGGGTAATGTAAGGTTTAAGGGAAACACAACACAAAGAACAAGGATAACAACAAAGGGGTTTTCTAGGTGCCTCTATCATTTCTACACAATTTCGCAAGTTCATGGTCTTAACAAGCATGCTAGTGACAAGTTCTAAATTACACGTGACATCTGGCTCACTCCTACTCCGAAATGAACAAATATATAACAATTTCAAGGCTCAAATATGCTCACATAACGGAAGGAATGGGTGACAGTGTGAAAATTATCATGCAAGTCTTTCTTTGTTTGTCACGCTTTCTAGTTATATTTTTTAAAATTTATTTGGCTTGTCGAGTTTTTATCATGTCCAAAGCTTTTTGAAACACAACCAACCGGTTTATTTACTAAAAATATATACAATTTACTGATATTTTTGATTGATTTTTCTGATTTTTTTAAGGACAAACAAAGTCAACATGTTAAACCCCCTCCCCACACTTGAACTTCGCATTGTCCCCAATGTGAAACCCAAAATATAGAGAAAAAGGAGAATAACACTCCCCTGAAGATGATATAGATGAAACGAGACTTCAAAGCTGTATCTGTGGTGTGCTCCGGTCCAAGACTTGCTAGCCAAAATCTGTAAGTATGTCACAAGGCACAGCAAAACAAAACAGAAGGCATAGACAATATAAACGCAAACAAACCATAATTTACACAAATAAAAGTACTAAATATCCAAACATAGAACAAAGCAAATAAACTAGAGTGTCAGAAAAATAAAGTACATAGCCGCTGGTGTTTGAAATAGTAACCAAAAGGAACACCCGATAAATAAACTACTAAAATATCATAACCCCCAACTCACAACTCCCGCTACTCCTCGTCATCGTCACCCGCATCTCCTCCCGTGCCGGATGGGCCTGCTCCTCCATAACCGCCTGGGTTCCCGTATGGGAACTGTGGGGGCTCCGCAAAGTAGTTAGGGAATGCATTGTGAAGACCCCCAAAAAGGTATGAAAACCCGGCCTGCACCTCCTGGCGCATGAAGTCTTGGTTCACCCTAATCGCCTCCTGGTTCGCCCGCAGCTGCTCCTGATTAACATGCAGCCGCTCTAAACTGGCCCGTTGCTGCTCGTGATTAACATGCATCTTCTCTAAACTGGCCCGCTGATGCTCGTGACTGACCTGCATCTGCTGAAACTGGCCATAGAACTCCGGATACGAAGGGATGTCGGGGGGCCAGTGCTGATACTGCGGTGAGTGGTGCTGCTGTGGTGAGTGTGGTGGTGTGTGCGGTGGCTCCTGATGCTGCTCCTCGTCTTCCATTTCCTCGTCCTCATCCTCCGCCTGTGTGCGGCGAGGTTGATGTGTACCCCCTCCGCTAGCGCATAAAGAAATATAAGATCCGGTGTTGGACAGTTTCCCAATCTGTCCATGCGCCCAGCTATGGTATGGCTGAAGATGTGATGCATGACTCTATGCAAAGGGTCTCGTAACCTTGAAGCCTTGGACATCCGAGGATCATATGGGTCTCCAACTGCAATTTGGGCCCAAAACTCACCCCGCGCTTCTTCGCTGGGGAAGGTGAACTGATCTGTAAAGAACTCGGAATCCATATCCTCATTGGTGTAGATTCCTAGTCTTCGACCCAACCTTCCCACTGTCCAATTATGCCAACGACCGCCTAATCTAAAATTTATCCTATTCTTGTAGCGGAAGTTTGGAACTTTATGCGCTCTTGGCTTGTCGTATGAGTAGGTAGCGAAGAATTCAAGCGTAAGCTCTCGATAGATCGGGCAGTCGATGGCGACCAAACGTGCAAGCGGAATTGTTAACATGTTTTCGAGACGGTCGCGCTGATTTAATTCGGTCATTACATCCCAGTCTAATCTTCTAGGGATGCCAAACTGGCCCCGCCTTTGCCACAATGCGTGAAGTTTCGGAATGCAAAGACTTTCCCGCTCGTCGTCTTCGTTGAATTGGAGGAACGGATGATCCATCTGTATGAGGAATGACAGTTAGAACAGGAGAAACAGAAAAAAAATTATTCGGAACAGCCTAGCACACAGTTATGAAGCTAATGTCTCGCTGATCTGGGCGATTGGCACGGGCGTGCGATCAGCCACACGGTCGTGCGTCACCGAGAATCGGCAATGGTGGTCAGCGATAGTCGTATTTGCACGGCGTGCAACCGATGGCACCACCGTGCATCACCGAGACCACAGTAAATCATCGAGAACAGCCGAAACTGAATGACCGTTCCACCCGAGGAACGACCATGCGACCCGTTTTCTGCAGAATTCGAACCCCTGACTCTAAACCGCCTGATTTTTCCGAAAATAATCAAATTTTTGGCAAACAAGAGTTGGAAATCCGATCAGATGCTCACGAAACGCAACAATCTTACAAGGGTTAGGGTTTCTCTTGTGTTTATGAAGGTAACCCTAAAAAGCCTTGAAGAAATCGAACAAATCTACCCTAGAACAAGGATGAAACTAAAAATCGAAGAGGAAAAACATACCGTTCGAAAGAATCTGAGAAACCGTGTGAAAAATGGTGCGATTTGGTGAAAGATCGGTCTGGAACGGCTGGTGCAGATAGGGTTTTCGCGAATGAGAATGGGGGCAGCAGATAGGGGTTTTTATACTGCACAAATGACCAAATTTCCCCTGGCCTCTCGCACGGTCGTGCGTCACCGACTATAACCAAACCTGGCACGTTGACCTCGGAACTGCACTTGGGGTGCGACTCGAGGTGCCGGCCGACCTGCAATCGCACGGGCGTGCGGTCTGTGGCACGGTCGTGCCAGATCTGCAGACTTGTCTGTTTTCTGCAGAATGCAGTTTCAGCAGCCGATTCGACCTTTTTTCGCCATTTTTACAGCACGCAAACTAATCTAACATTATTCCCACTTAGACCCTACGCTCGGCACGTTTAAAAACTGCACAAACTTACGAAATCTACAAAACACACCTAAATTACGTAAAAGAGACAAAAACATAAAAATGGACAATTTTACCCCTAAAGCGCCAAAGACACCCTTGCTACATTTTTAATCCTCGAGTCAGTAGCGTAGACTCCCCTCTCCACACTTATTATGTGTGCGGGATGTGGAGCTCGATAACCTCCACCGCCGACTCGATCGGCCCGGCAACGTAAAACTTCAAACGATGACCATTTACCTTGAAAATAACGCCGTCCGCGTTCTCTATTGCAACAGTCCCATATGGAAATACCTCTTTTACCGTGTATGGTCCTGTCCAACGTGAATGTAATTTTCCTGGAAATAAACGCAACCTCGAGTTGTAGAGAAGAACAAGATCGCCCGCTTGGAATTGTTTGTGGTCCTTCAAGCGTTTGTCATGCAATCTCTTGGTGCGCTCTTTGTATAACACGGAGCTCTCATAAGGGTGTTGTCGTAGCTCCTCCAATTCATGAATCTGAAGAAACCGGGCTTCACCTCCGGTTTTTAAGTCCAGATTTGCGGTTTTTAGAGCCTACATCGCCTTATGCTCCAACTCCACAGGTAAATGACACGCTTTCCCGTAAACAAGCCTAAAGGGAGTAGTCCCAATAGGGGTCTTGTAAGCCGTACGGAAAGCCCACAACGCCTCGTCTAGTTTGTCCGACCACTCCTTGCGGTTTGCGCCTACTGACCGCTCAAGGATTCGTTTTAGCCCCCGGTTTGTGACCTCCACATGCCCGCTCGTTTGTGGATGATAGGGCATGGATAAACGGTGATGCACACCGTAGCGGGACAAAGCTTTCTCAAGCTTTGTATTGCAGAAGTGAATCCCTCTGTCACTGATAAGCGCCTTCGGTGCACCAAACCGAGCGAACAAACTTTTCAAAAATCTCACGACCACCCTGGCATCAATGGTGGGTAAGGCTTGTGCCTCCGCCCACTTTGAGACATAATCAACTGTGACCAGGATGTATTTATTTCCTCGTGAGGGGGGAAATGGTCCCATGAAGTCTATCCCCCAAATGTCGAAGACTTCACAAACTTGAATCCAGTTCTGAGGCATTTCATCACGTGCCGATATATTTGCTGCCCTCTGGCAGGCATCGCATGTTCTAACCCAACTATGCGCATCACGAAATATAGTCGGGTCGGCCAATAAAACCCAGAATCCAGAACCTTCTTGGCGGTGAAATTGGCTCCATGGTGGCCTCCGGTAGGTCCCTCGTGACAATGGCGCAGAATGTCGGTCGCCTCTTTTCCTGAAACGCATCTTCTAATCACTTGATTAGCACCAACCCTAAATAAGAAAGGGTCGTCCCAAATGTAGTGCTTGACGTCCGAAAAGAATTTCCTCTTTTGTTGGTGAGTCAATCCTTTAATCAGAATCCCGCAAGCAAGATAGTTCACAAAGTCGGCGAACCAAGGTGACTCATCGCATATATCAACACTCATCAACGAATCGTGTGGGAAATTGTCATTGATTGAATCCCAACACGTATCCTTGATGTCTCCATGCTCCAACCGAGATAGATGGTCAGCCGCTACATTCAATTCACCCTTTTTATCTTGAATTTCGATATCAAACTCCTGCAGCAATAAGATCCATCTGATTAGACGCGGTTTTGCGTCCTGTTTGCTGAAAAGATATCTGATGGCTGCGTGATCAGTATACACAATTGTTTTTGAAAGCACCAAATACGATCTAAATTTGTCAAATGCGAAAACAACCGCCAAGAGCTCTTTTTCAGTCGTGGTGTAGTTCTCCTGAGCGTCGTGAAGAGTCTTGCTCGCATAATAGATCGGGTGAAAGTGCTTTTCCTTCTTTTGACCCAGAAAGTCCCCTATAGCGAAATCGCTCGCGTCGCACATAATTTCGAATGGCATACTCCAGTCAGGTGCGACCAAAATAGGGGCCTCAATCAACTTTTGCTTGAGAAGGTCAAAAGCTCTCAAGCAATCATCTCCAAATATGAACGGAGCGTCTTTCTCCAACTTCCCCGATAGACGCTCCAACATCTGATCGATGAATGGAAGCGGGAAGTGATCCTTACAAGTAGCATCGTTGAGTTTGCGGTAGTCGACGCAAACTCGCCAACCAGTGACGGTACGGGTAGGAATTAGCTCATTCCTATCATTTGAGACTACAGTAATACCACCTTTCTTGGGTACTACCTGCACTGGACTCACCCACACAGAGTCAGAAATAGGATAAATCAACCCGGCATCTAACAACTTAATCACTTCTTTCTTCACCACATCTTGCATGTTTGGATTTAACCGCCTCTGATGCTGTGCACATGGTTTGTACTTGTAAGGACTGCTTTTTCTACTTTATAAAATACTTACAAGGGCAATAGAAAGACTTCAAATAATCAACACTAATACATATTTTTAACAAAAATTGGGCATGACCCGTCCGTAAAACGAGTGTATCCATGTTTTGTACAATATCCAAAAGATAATATCTAAGAACCATTCGACTAAACACAACTAAGACCCATAACTTCAAGTTTTGAAAAGTATGACTACTAACAAGGTTATGCAAAATGAACAAATATTTGACACAAAATGTTTAGATAATCTAGCGGAAGCGCTTGGTAGACATATCATGAACACGTGCTCGCTTCGATTCTCCAAGTCGCCTAAGTTGAGGATTTACCTACACTCAACAACAAAACTTTAAAAGTTAGTCATAATACTTGTTTCGCTTACAATACCATCATTTTAGTTCCATTCGTTTATGTACTTTCATTTCTATTACGCATTCGATTACCCAATTAAATGGGTATGGCATATACTCTCATAATGAGATTCAAGCATACACTTACGACCCGGTAACATCGGGTTAATTGCTTTCAACATAATTCCTTTGTTCAATCCGTATAACGGATCGAACTTCATACATTCGTTTTTGCATTCATGACCACCCATTCTAAACGGGTGGTACATTATTCATACTCGACTTGTTCAACTCGAACCGGTCGACTAGCATAGCCTGTTATAACCTTCGTTAACATAACCAAATCCGCAAGGGATTTACTATCTACTTACTAAACACCATAATCATTATAACAAGGATTGTTTTTCATGATTAATAACAAAATTTAAGTAAGGTTTCGTATGCAACGGAACATACCTCGGTCTTGCGTGCCTTCCGTTTTCCTAGTGCTCATACCTTCTTCCTTCACGCCTACATTACAACATTCATTCATTCATTTAGTCTATCTACTTCATTCTACCATTTTCCATGTTACACATACATTCATCTCTTAAGCATTTCATCAAACACTTGGTAGGCATCATAATTAAGGTATAAGGTACAAGTCTTTAATGCACATCTTTACTAGTTCATCATCACCCAACATTCACATCTATTCTCATTTGCATAACTATTCCCTCCTACATCAATTTATCTAGCATTCATGTATTACAAACAAGATCATATATCAACATAACATACAATCATAATCATTATGATCTTCCTAATCACAACACAATTTCACAAAGTGGGTTTTCACTACAACCTCTCATGCAACCTAAAATCAAACATGATTCTTATTCTAGAAAGCAATTCTAACTCAGATTTCCCACATTTGATACAAGATATCGAGATTGGGTTTAACCCCTCATTCTACAAATCATATTTTCATAAAATTAAACTTACCACTTCACTATGTATGTATAGATAATCGAAAAACTTGAGACATGCAACATATTAGACTTGAATTCCTTGATCAATTGAGTGAATTAGCAAGTGCAAGGGTTTTCACCTTGCTCCTCTTGTTCGATCAATCCCAGACACGCACCAGAAGTGAGTTTTGGGTTTAAACCCTATTAGCCCCTTTTTGGTTACACTTTTTCATATTAACCCCTCCTAAATTGAAAGGTATTTAATTTAGACATTTTTCCATGACTTCAACTATGTTTTATTACACTTCAGCCCCTCTAATTCTTTTATTGTCATCATGCATTTCATTTATTTCTTTTTAAATCTTTCCTTATTTTTAAACAATTTATCTTGAAATTTTGGGGTGTTACAAGTCTACCCCCCTAAAAAGAGGTTTCGTCCCCGAAACCTGGGTACTTAACAATTTAAACGTTTTCATACCGAAGAGAAAAGGGTAGTGCTTCCTCATTTCATCTTCCGTTTCCCATGTGAGTTCCGACCCCTTTCGGTGTTGCCATTGAACCAACACTTGTCTAACAGCTTTGTTGCGGAGGTTCTTCACCTTGACGTCTTTAATGGCTATTGGTTTTTCGACATAGTTCAACCCCTCGTCCAACTCGATGTCATCGAGAGGTACTAATGTTGTTTCATCCGTAAGACACTTCCTCAACTGCGACACGTGGAAGGTATTGTGAATCCCGTCTAGAGCAGGCGGTAATTCTAATCGATATGCAACCCTTCCAACTCGAGCCAAAATTTTGAACGGTCCAATATACCGAGGGCCTAACTTACCCCGTTTACGGAAATGGATTATACCCTTCCATGGAGATACTTTTAGCAGAACGTAGTCTCCGACTTGAAATTCGATAGGACGTCTTCTCTTGTCTGCATAAGCTTTTTTTGTCGATCCTGGGCTGCCTTTAGTCAAGCTCTAATCAATTCAATCTTCTCATTTGTTATTGCTATTAATTCACTTGGTGCGAGCCCCCTTTGCCCCACTTCACCCCAGCATACGGGAGTTCTACACTTTCTCCCGTACAGTAATTCATAAGGAGCCATTTGAATGCCACTATGGTAACTATTATTATAAGAGAATTCCACTAGTGGTAAATGGTCATCCCAATTTCCCCCAAAGTCTAGGGCACACGATCTTAACATATCGAAAAGTGTTTGAATGGTTCTTTCTGACTGGCCGTCAGTCTGAGGGTGGTAGGCAGTGCTTATGTGTAACTTCGTGCCCACACTCTCGTGAAACTTTTGCCAGTAGTGAGAGGTAAATCTAGTGTCCCGGTCCGAGACGATTGACACGGGCACCCCGTGTCGAGTTATGATCTCGTTCATATAAATTTCTGCCATTCTCTCAGACGAGTATGCTTCTTTGATGGGTAGAAAATGAGCGCTTTTCGTAAGTCGGTCCACGATTACCCATATAGTATCATGCCCCTTTTTCGTCTTAGGAAGCTTGGTTACCAAATCCATTGTTAGTTCCTCCCATTTCCATACCGGTATTCCCAAGGGTTGTAATTCCCCGTATGGCTTTTGATGTTCTGCTTTGACTTGGGAGCATGTTAAGCATTTCGCGACATACTTAACAATATCGCGCTTCATGCCCGACCACCAATAATTTGCCTTCAAGTCCCGATACATCTTTGTAGCCCCGGGGTGGACCGAATATGGTGACTTATGAGCCTCGTCGAGTAGAGCGGTCTTGACTTCACAGAATCGTGGTATCCAAATTCGGCCGAATCTCGTCTTGAGTCCGGTCGAATTTTCTTCTAGTTTATCGATTACACCTTTTAATCTTTCTTTCTTTAAGTCTTCCACTCCAAGCGACTTTATTTGGGAATCACGTATCGCCTCGAGTAATCGTGGCGTAACTATCATCTTCATGGATTTTACTCGAATGGGAGACGGATACTCTTTTCGGCTTAACGCGTCGGCTACCACATTCGCTTTTCCCGGGTGATAAAGGATATCACAATCGTAATCTTTGATAAGTTCTAACCATCTCCGTTGCCTCATATTTAAGTCTTTCTGCTCAAAGAAATATTTAAGGCTTTTGTGGTCCGAGTAAAATGTGCATCTAGTGCCATATAGATAATGCCTCCAAATCTTTAAGGCGAACACTACCGCTGCCAATTCCAAATCGTGTGTTGGGTAATTTACTTCATGCAGTTTCAATTGTCGTGAAGCATATGCGATAACCCTTCCCTTTTGCATCAAAACGCAACCTAAACCCTGGTGTGAAGCGTCTGAATAGACCACCAGGTCTAAAGTCCCATCTGGTAATGTCAAGACCGGGGGACATGATAGTTTCTCTTTTAATACTCGAAAGGCTTCCTCCTGTTCTTTACCCCACACAAACTTCTCTTTCTTCCTCGTCAGTTTTGTTAAGGGTAAAGCTATCTTCGCAAAATCCTGTATGAATCTTCTGTAGTATCCCGCGAGGCCTAGAAAACTTCTTATTTCAGTCGGGTTCTTCGGGGAAACCCATTTCATTACGGCATCAATCTTTGACGGATCTACTAAGACACCCTCCGAATTGATCACATGACCCAGAAACTGCACCTCTCTGAGCCAAAAGGCGCATTTTGAGAATTTTGTGTAAAGTTTCTCCTTACGGAGAACTTCAAGTACTTCACGCAAGTGTCTTGCATGTTCGGCCTTGCTTCGCGAGTAGACTAGAATATCATCTATAAACACGATCACATATTTATCTAACATGGGTCGGCATACCCGATTCATAAGATCCATAAACGCAGCCGGCGCATTCGTCAATCCGAAGGACATGACTAAAAATTCGTAATGCCCATAACGGGTTCTGAACGCGGTCTTTGGGATATCTTATCCCCGTACTCTAACTTGATGGTACCCTGAACACAGATCTATCTTGGAGAACCAACTCGCCCCTTGCAGTTGATCAAAAAGATCGTCGATTCTAGGTAAAGGGTAGCGGTTCTTTACGGTCAGCTTATTTAATTCTCTGTAGTCGATGCACATGCGCATCGACCCGTCTTTCTTCTTAACAAATAAGACAGGCGCTCCCCAAGGCGACACACTCGGGCGTATAAAGCCCTTATCTAGAAGATCTTGTAATTGTGTCATTAACTCTCGCATCTCGGTGGGAGCCAACCTATTTCGCACCCGGATTTAATTCGATACGAAATTCTATTTCTCGTTCAGGAAGGAGCCCCGGCAATTCCTCCGAAAATACGTCTAGGAATTCATTCACAATCTCGACATCTTCCAGCTTCGGGGAACCTTGTTGAGTATCTACCACGTAAGCTAGATATGCCCTACTCCCATTAAGCACATACTTAACGGCTTGAACGAGGGTACATAGCTTCGCTTCCACCTTTCTTTCGCCTTGTATATTTAATCGCCTTCCATTTGGAGATTGGATAAGTATTGTTTTGGTTTCATAATTAATCTCCGCATGGTGTCTGGCCATCCAATCCATACCCACTATCATTTTAAATTCTCCCAAAACCATGGGTATAAGGTCGATATCGAGTTCTTCGTCCTCTATAACGAATTTGCAATTTCTACAAATCTTGCGTAACAAGTAATTTTTACTATCGGCTATTTCTACTTCTAGAGGAATTGGCATTAATTCAATCTTAAACGAGGGATGATTTGCTATCTCGTCCGAAACAAACGACATGGTTGCTCCGGTATCAAATAATACATGAATCGGCATAGAGTTTAATAAAAAGATACCTGAAACTACATTCGGATGAACCTTAGCCTCCTCAGATGTGATTTGGAACATCCTCCCTTTAGCCCTAGAGCCCTCTTGCTTCTTATCTTCTTTGTTCGATTCTTGCTGAAGTTTAGAGCATTCTGATTTAACGTGCCCCCTTTCAAAACAATTAAAACAAGTCTTCAGGTTATTTGGGCATTGGTAAGACGAATGTCCCTTCTTACCGCATTTGTAGCACCCCTTCTTGCCTAACAGACACTCTCCAGTATGAAGTTTTCCACAAGTCTTGCAAGGAGTAATACCACCCTTCGACTTATCTTTCCTTCCTTGCTCTTGATACTTCCCCTTTTTAGATGGACTCGAACTAGCACCTTTTTCACTTGATCTCTTTTCACCACGTTCTTCTTGCCTCTTAATTTCAATTTCCCTATCCCGTGCCAGATTGATAAGCTCATCAAGGGTCTCACATTTCGAGGGAGTAATGAACTCCCTAAATTCCGCCTTTAACACCCCGTAAAAGTGATTGATCTTCATCCTTTCAGTCTTCACAAAATCCCCACAGAACTTCATCTTATCCATGAAAGTATTTGATATTTCATTTATCGACTCGTTTTTCTGTCGGAGGCGCAAGAAATCCTCCTGGATCTTATCAATAGCCGACTGAGGGCAATGGTATCTCATAAAGGGCTCCTTAAATTCTTGCCAAGACATTATTTGGAGTCTATCCTCCCCTATTTCCTTGCTATGCGCATCCCACAAGTCTTTCGCCTGGAGAGTGAGTTGGCCAGTAGCAAACATCACCTGATCTTCCTTATCGCACCGACTTCGTATAAATACCGCTTCTATATTTGAAATCCATCTTTGGCATGCAATCGGGTCGATTTTACCATCATACGTTGCAGGATTGCACGCCATGAAGTCTTTATACGTGCACCGTCGTTCTTTGCTTTTACTTTTAGATCCCTCAATCAGTTCTTTCAATTCTTCGATCTTGCTAGTCATCATGGCATCCACGACTCCCAAAACCCGACTTTCTACTTCTTGAGCTAATCGGGGAAGATTAGCTTGCATGACCCCTTCCGCCACTTCTGTAACCTTATTGATAAATGCTTCTTGACGAGTCGTATCATCATCATCATTAACATTTCTTGCATCAGCCATCTACACAATGTCATGTTTTTGTTTAATACAAATCATAAACTTTCAGTATGTCATAGTTTATTAGTCCGTATTTACTCCGTTCACATTTTTACATTTTCAGCTTTACTTCCCTTTTTAAACTTTCATCATTCGTTCGTGTCATTCGACACGTTACTTTCGAATTTTTACGATCCTGTCTATCTTACCCACTAATCGTGGTCACATATATCTTACTAGGCCTTATATAGACCCTACACAAACATTCATTAGGCTTTTGAACAACTCAGAAACTCAAAATACGAAAACAAGACAAGACATTCATTAGGCTTAACACCCCGTCGGCGACGGGCTCTGTAAACATGCGTTGCCCAAAAAGTCCGTAGACAGTCAATTAAGCCATCGGCACACATGGGGGCGTCGGCGACGGCATCACAGTCCGTCGGCGACGGCTCTCCCATTGCTGAAACTCTGAAAAACCATTTTGGGGTGTTCCGACTATTTCCTGGGTCCGTTTTCAGCTGCACGGGTCCCGGGTCTTCTTATTTTACCCGCCTTATCACCCGTAGCCTACTTGAATCTTAAAACTTATACCGTAACACGCTATGCAAACTCATATTAAACGAATATTTAAAATTTTACCTCATTGGCGACTTCGGAGCGAGCACACTTTTGCACGAGCCATCGGTTTGAGTTCAAGCACTATTACACTTGCTCGAATCCCTCAAACCTAGGCTCTGATACCAACTTGTAAGGACTGCTTTTTCTACTTTATAAAATACTTACAAGGGCGATAGAAAGACTTCAAATAATCAACACTAATACATATTTTTAACAAAATTTGGGCATGACCCGTCCGTAAAACGAGTGTATCCCTGTTTTGTACAATATCCAAAAGATAATATCTAAGAACCATTCGACTAAACACAACTAAGACCCATAACTTCAAGTTTTGAAAAGTATGACTACTAACAAGGTTATGCAAAATGAACAAATATTTTGTGACAACTGGCACAAACCGGTAATTTCCGTACACTTTAATTATTATTTATTGACTGCAATTATGTGCTTAATTGTCAGCAATGTCTGAACACGTGATTAAACAAGTGAATTCATGCACGTTGTATACTACAAAATTTTGCTTTATGCATAAACGAGAGCGTTGCGTCAAAAATACTAAGTAAACTCACCGGTAAGACACTATGTGTCAACGGAACTGCAGGAAGCAGTCAGACAATAAAATTGAGGCCTAGGTGTAGGTCCGACGACAAAAGTACATTAAAACCCAAGAGTACATGTAAGGGTTTAATTTATAGACATTGCGAAAGCAAAAATAAGCACTAAAAAGTACCCGAAACGCACTTTAAGTGCAGAATTTTATATAATTCAGCAATAATTCAGCATTTAAACATATGAATATTATGCAGAAATGTCGTTTTATTATCCAGAATATTTCCCTAAGTGTTGGGAATTGAAAGGGTACAAGAAAGATACTTAAAAGACACTAAAAAGTGTAATTTAGCACTTTAACGAATCGGTGTCTAACCGAACAACCGGATAATACCCGGAACACCAAAATAATGCTAGAAGCATTGTTTTTATTTTTCTAAGCTAGTTAGGGTCCCCGAACACCCTAACACACTATAGATTGCTTAACATACTTGAACCACTAAATATTTCATTTATTTACTAACTAGATTAGTAAACTTGGAATTAAAATCAAACTAAGCCAACCCCCCCCCCCCAACCGGATTTGAACATGTGGTACACCCCCCATGATTTTATTTATTTGTTTAGTTGATATGGTTGGTTATCTTGAAGACATAGGGACCATAGGGTAACCAAATGTTGGAAGAACATTATATAAAAACCATAGGTCTTACATACCCTTGTCACTTTACCATTCAAGCAACAAGAACTCCTCTTTTTCTCTCCCTTGGCTACGGCCTCAACTACACACACACACACTTTCATTTTCAATCATCATTCAAGCATTCCAAGGTGATATTGAGGTGTAAGAAGGCCATTAACGAAGCTCGGTGCAAGCGGATCTTGAAGGACCTTCACCATTTGCTTTTATCCACCTCATTTGCACTCTTGAACTCCCCTAGCCTTGTGCTAGTAGTAAGTGCTCTAAATCATCATCTTGATCTTGTTTATGATGGTTAATAGGTGATTTAATGGTTAAAAATTATGAACACACAAGATCAAAACTAAAAGTCTTGAAAGAAAGATAAACTAGGATAGATGTGCGCGCGGTCTTGCTTATGCTCGTGGATGTCGCTTGTGTTTAACTTTAAATAAAGTTGTAAACTTTTAAGACAATGTTTTAAGCTGTCTAGCGATGTAAACGCTATCTTATGTTTTCAAATTATGGTATTTGAAGTATTTTTACGAGCATGTAGCATGTTTACCTTTCGTATGCAATGAGAACCTTTCATGATCACACCTCGTGCTTCCGCCGCAGAAAGGGATGTGACATATTTGACACAAAACGTTTAGATAATCTAGTGGAAGCGCTTGGTATGACATATCATGAACACGTGCTCGCTTCGATTCTCCAAGTCGCCTAAGTTGAGGATTTACTTACACTCAACAACAAAACTTTAAAAGTTAGTCATAATACTTGTTTCGCTTACAATACCATCATTTTAGTTCCATTCGTTTATGTACTTTCATTTCTATTACGCATTCGATTACCCAATTAAATGGGTATGGCATATACTCTCATAATGAGATTCAAACATACACTTACGACCCGGTAACATCGGGTTAATTACTTTCAACATAATTCCTTCATTCAATCCTATAACGGATCGAACTTCATACATTCGTTTTTGCATACATGACCACCCATTCTAAACGGGTGGTACATTATTCATACTCGACTTGTTCAACTCGAACCGGTCGACTAGCATAGCCTATTATAACCTTCGTTAACATAACCAAATCCGCAAGGGATTTACTATCTACTAACTAAACACCATAATCATTATAACAAGGATTGTTTTTCATGATTAATAACAAAATTTAAGTAAGGTTTTGTATGCAACGGAACATACCTCGGTCTTGCGTGCCTTCCGTTTTCCTAGTGCTCGTACCTTCTTCCTTCACGCCTACATTACAACATTCATTCATTCATTTAGTCTATCTACTTCATTCTACCATTTTCCATGTTACACATACATTCATCTCTTAAGCATTTCATCAAACACTTGGTAGGCATCATAATTAAGGTATAAGGTACAAGTCTTTAATGCACATCTTTACTAGTTCATCATCACCCAACATTCACATCTATTCTCATTTGCATAACTATTCCCTCCTACATCAATTTATCTAGCATTCATGTATTACAAACAAGATCATATATCAAGATAACATACAATCATAATCATTATGATCTTCCTAATCACATTACAATTTCACAAAGTGGGTTTTCACTACAACCTCTCATGCAACCTAAAATCAAACATGATTCTTGTTCTAGAAAGCAATTCTAACTCAGATTTCCCACATTTGATACAAGAAATCGAGATTGGGTTTAACCCCTCATTCTACAAATCATATTTTCAGAAAATTAAACTTACCACTTCACTATGTATGTATAGATAATCGAAAAACTTGAGACATTCAACATATTAGACTTGAATTCCTTGATCAATTGAGTGAATTACCAAGAGCAAGGGTTTTCACCTTGCTCCTCATGTTCGATCGATCCCAGACACGCACCAGAAGTGAGTTTTGGGTTTAAACCCTGTTAGCCCCTTTTTGGTTACACTTTTTCATATTAACCCCTCCTAAATTGAATGGTATTTAATTTAGACATTTTTCCATGACTTCAACTATGTTTTATTACACTTCAGCCCCTCTAATTCTTTTATTGTCATCATGCATTTCATTTATTTCTTTTTAAATCTTTCCTTATTTTTAAACAATTTATCTTGAAATTTTGGGGTGTTACAATACTCGTCTTCCATCAGAATCTTGTGAGTACAAAAAAAAGGATTGATGCCCTTGATATCCATGATTTTCCATGCAATGGCTCTCTTATGAAGTCTCAGAACCTCGAGAAGCTGTTTCTTCTCATCTTTTTCCAATAATGCCAAAATGATGACCGACAAGCGACACTCCTCATCCAGAAATGCATACTCGAGATGTAGCGGGAGTTCTTTTAACCCCAAAGACGGTGGATCTTCAATCGAAGGTTTTGCTTTCTCTTCTTCTACATGGCCAATTTCTAGAAACCGCGGGGAACGGGCGTCCAAGTATCAATGGCACTCTTGAATCTTCGTCCATGTCAAGAATAACAAAAACAAGCATGTTCAACAAATCCACGTGGATACTTGATTGAACGGTCTGCAAGTTGAATGCCCATTCTAGTGGGTGACGGCTCACCCAGATCCCGTTTAGTAAAAACCTTATAGGGCATAAGGTTGATACTCGCTCCCAAATCAGCCAATGCATGGCTAACAGACATGTTTCCAATCAAACAAGGGAGCGTGAAACTGCCCGGATCTCCCATTTTCGTGGGCAGACAGTTTTGCAGAACGGCAGAACAACTTTCATTCATCACCACACATGATATATCCTCGAGCTTCTGTTTATTCGAGAGGATGTCCTTTAGGAATTTCGCATACTTCGGCATCTGGGCCAGGGCTTCAACAAACGATATATTTATGTGAAGTTGTTTAAACAATTCAAGGAACTTACCGTATTGTTCTTCGTTTTTCTGTTTCTTCAGCCTGCCCGGATATGGTACTGGGGGAGTGTACTCTTTAACTGGCTCCTGGACTTGTGCTATACTTGTTGGGCGCAGCCTGGCATGCACCTCGTCCTGAGTATCAGTTTGGACCGCTTCATCGATCGGTGGTGAGTTCGATACGTTGGGTCCGGAAGTCTTACCACTCCTGGTCATGACAGCATTCACATGCCCACGCGGATTTGGCTCTGTATTGCCTGGAAGACCACCAGGGGGTCTTTCAGACATCATCTTCGCCAGCTGACCAACCTGGTTCTCGATATTCTGAATCGAGGCTTTGTGACTCCTCATTTCTCCCTCATGGGATAGAAAACGATCCTCGCTTTGTTGGTATCGTTTTTCAGCCAACTGATTTGCACTCGAGGAGCTAGTAAGAAGCTGAGCCATCATATCCTCAAACTTGGAACTAGATTGAGGGGCCTGCTGCTGGGAACTACTCCTAGTGCCCTGATTCTGATACGAATATGGACGTTGCTTGTTAGGTTGGTTGTATGGCTGGAATTGCTGACCTTGAGCCTGCTGTGGCGCTGGAGCGCACTGAGTAAATCCCAATGGGTTCCGATTGCCCACATTCGCTCGCCACCCAAAATTTGGGTGATTCCTCCATCCGGGGTTATAGGTATTGCTGTAAGGATTGTTCTGCGGCCTCACCTGATTACTCACAAAATCCACTTCTTCGTGGCCCTCATACACGACTCCCTGAAAGCATGCACCAGTCTCGTGTGACACTCTACACTGGTCACACCCTGAACCAGCTTGCGCAGCTATCTGGGACTTATTGAATTTCGCTGAAAGAGCCAAGATTTGTGCAGTAATGGCCGTGTAGTCGTCAACAGCGTGAACTCCTGGCCGAGGCGATGATGATGATGTTGTTGCCCGGCCTCTATCTCCCTCTCGACGCGAGCTAGACTTCAACGCAACTTTTTCTATGATATCATAAGCTTCATTCGGCGTCTTCGTTCCTAGATCGCCTCCTGCATTCACGTCTAATCTCTCCTGCGTGTTGTAACTAAGCCCTTGATAGAACGTCAAGACCAGCTGTCTCTTGGAGAAGTCATGATGTGGTACATCAATTAACAAATCTTTAAATCTCTCCCAGGCCGCGTGCAACGACTCTCCCTCATCTTGGCGAAAGGTCACAATCCGGTTTCGTAACTTGGTTGTTTTCTCAGGTGGGAAATATTTTTGCATAAACAGCTCCGCCAGCTCATTCCAGGTCCTGATGGACCCAGCTGCAAGTGACATAAGCCAAGCTCTAGTTTTGTCACGCAATGAGAATGGAAACAACCTCAACCGAACAACATCCTCAGAAACACCTTTAATCCTAAACGTCGAACAAACTGCGAGAAAAGCAGCGATATGTCTTCCGGGATCCTCATGCTCACATCCGTCAAATAGCACCGAATTCTGCACCATATTAATAATACTAGATTTAATTTCAAAAGTAGGTGCATCTATAGTCGGCTGCAAGATACTCGGCACCAGGCCTGCCCCTCCGGGCTGATTCGAGTCATTCAAAGGTCGCTCGTCGTCCGCCATCATTCTGTTTCCTGCTGCCCCCGAGCCCTCAGCTTCAGCGGGTACCACCTGCTCCGGCTCACCAGCTGCGAGTAGCAGCGCTACCGCACGGGATCTATCACGAATACGCCACCTCAGATCATGCTCGGGCTCGTCTGACGGTTCAACAGGATCGGGAGCGGGGGTTGAGGACATCAACCTGCAAACGAAAAATTGACACAATGAATATTTTATTATTATAATAATGCTGTTTTTTTTTTGCTGAAATGAAACAGAATTTATGTAAATAGGGCTGAAAAATTTTATAAAAATTTGAAAATTGGCCCAAAATTTTATAAAAATTAAAGCAATAAAAATAATCGAATCGGCTAGCGTAAAAACGATTTTTCGGAGCCGAAAACTCAAAGAATAAGTGAATAAATAAGTCTGAATTCGAACAAACAAATGGAATAAAAATTTACAAGTGTACAAAAATAATCATAAAAATTTACAAGTGTAAACAAACTTCTCGCCGAACAGTTCACGAACTGTTCGTTGAACATTCAGTTCGCTCATAGCCCTAGTCTAGATTTCAGTTTTGGGAGGGTTGTACTTTTTCACACTATGATGGAACAGAACGTTATTGTCATACTATTGTTGAAACTAGGAGTGTAAATATATGTGTCAAAGACAACTAATAGAAAAATGGCTTAATCAAGGTAATCGGGTTGTAAAGGAGTAGGTGGGTCAACTTGTTTTAATTAAATTGGTTGATGGTCATTATGTTTAGTTAAACATGTCAACTAGATCATGTAACTAATTACATGGATCAAAAATGTCAATCCGAACACAAATCACCGGAATCTATTAAAGAGGCGTACTACACCGGCTCAGGATACTATCTTCGGAATTTTTTTGCTACAATGTTGTCGTCTAATACATTATCTAGGCCTGAACATGTTTGGGAAAACACATGGGAGTACCTTGCTGATGGCATTTTATACAATCGTCAAAAGCTTTTACGGATTGAAGGTAACCCATTTCATATTTAATATTTTAAGAATTTTGTCTGATCTAATAGTATTTAGAATATTTTCACTATGTTAACTAATTTAATATTATATTTTTAATAGGTTTATTATCCCTTCCAGAGGAACAAATAAAGAACTTAACGTTGCTGGAAATTGAACGTTATTTACTATGTAATAACTCAAGCCTATCTCGGTTTCCTTCGATGCCTTACCCCGATAGTGAATCAATATCTTTAGCAGGCAATCATTTAATAGCTGATGAGCTTTCATACAATGTAAGTGATACTGGTGCTGAATTTAATAATCATTTAACCAGTCTAACCAATGAGCAGCGTTTAGTTTTTGATGAGATAATGGAAGTGACGTGTGCGCGTATATACATATTTTTATAATGAATTTACACACGATTCGGTTTTAAATTTATAAAAGTGATTTATACTTCAACATCAAAACACACACGAAAGGAGCAAGTGTACCCCGTCATATATGTAGTAAAGTATCGGTAAGAACCAAGTGTCGATCCAAGGAAGTGGACGGAGGAATAATACTAAACCTTTGTCATTAAATTACCGGTAGAAAGATAACTTGTGTAATTTTCTAGAAACTAAAATAAGCATAAACAAATATAAATAAAAACATAGTAGACTCCAAATAAGAAAATAGATATATAGCCTTGCTTTATACACAACCCAAGCATGTGAACTAAGTCGGTTTTGCCACTTAAAACATTTGATCAATTCTTCATTTTCAAGACAATTATTATCCCTTTCGGGAATCCTAACATGACAATCATTCGGGAAGCTAAAATGATAAACACACTTTAACCACCTAAAATTGTTTTTTAACGTGCAATTGATAAATGTCTATGATAATCCCCTAAAGATAAGTTAGTCATCCGTTAAGAGTTTTCTAACCTCACTTAATCAAGGAAAGTGACACCGATAAACACAATGCAACCACCGAGACAAGCATAAACTAGATTAAATCACAACCGAGTTCATTTTACAAATCTTGCACATACATTCACCAAGATAGCAATTTTGGCCTAAACTACTAACTAAGCTAACAATTCATGGCAAGAATTCATAACAACACCATTTAACCCGTTAAGGTCCTTACGTGAGGGAAAGCTTTATTGATTAACAATAATTACCCTTTATTAAACCACTAACCATTTCTAGTATCATGGTGCACACATTTTAACCAAGCTAAACTAATTAACCAAGTTTAAAGTCTACTAATACATGATTAATTAAGCATCTTCTTTCAAATATCTCAACTAACCATATACTAATCATCCAAGATAATTAACTATAATCAAGAAATCAACATCAATAAACAAGGTTGCAAACTAATCATCAAAGACTAACATAGAAAATGCTTTAAAATGTCATTACAAACATAGTTAACATACTAGAGGTTGTAATTAAGCAAGGGATTCTAGTGTTTTTGCCCAAAGGCTTACAATAATACATAAAACATTAATCTAAATGCTTGAAACATTAACAAAATTATGGAAAGATTAGAGAATCAAACCATAAACAAGCACTAGATTAAGAATCCAGATAGTAACGGAGCTAAACGGCACAATGTGGCTTGAATCCGGGTCAAAAGCAAAGCCTCCGGAGCCTGTAAAATCGCCTGTTAAGCTCCCAAAATTCCAGAGTTACGAACAGAATGCTGCTGTCTGTTTTTTATAACATTTTGCGATCGCACGGTCGTGCCAATAAAGTGCACGACCGTTCACTTTTTTAATCACTGTTCACCATACCGTATGACATCATCAGATCTTGACCGGTCTTCGTAGTCGCACGGTCGTGCCAACCGTCACACGCGCGTGCATCTCCGGGAATAACATGGCACGACCAACTGCACAGGAGTGCATATCCGGGTTGTGGTAAGTCATCGCATCCGCACGGGCATGCCATCAATCGCACGATCATGCATTGCTGGGATTTCCTTGCACTCCTGGTCGCACTGGCGTGCACTGTCGGGCTGGACTCTTCTGTCGAATCCTCACGCTCGTGCCATCAATTGCACGGTCGTGCCAAATGCCCAGGTCAGAATGTTCAAAGAATGTTCGCAGCTTTGTCGTTTTGCTCAGAAAGTCCTCGTTTTCATCATCTTCTTGTTTGGCATGTTGTTTTAGGCCTGTAAACAAAAGTATACCTGATTAAGTATCCGATTCACGGTTTTACGGCCGAAAACGCATAAAATGGGGATAAAATGTGGGACTAAAGTATGTGTAAATTGGTGAATATCAGCAAGCCGTTGATTGTAGTAACGGTGGTCTGTTCTTCTTTTATGGTTATGGAAGTACTAGTAAAACGTTTTTGTGGAAGACATTATCTGCATCCATCAGATGTAAAGGAGATATTGTATTAAACGTTGCATCAAGGGGAATTGTTTCTCTTTTGTTATCTGGTGGACGGACTGCACATTCAAGGTTTCATATTCCTTTAAATTTAACAGAACACTCAATTTGTCATATTAAACTAGATGATCAGGTTGCGGATTTGTTGAGAAAAACGAAGTTGATAATTTTGGATGAAGCACTGATGATTCACAGACATGTTTTCGAAGCACTTGACCGAACAATGAAAGATATCTTCAAATATGATGATTCAGTAAATTCGGAGATGAGTTTTGGAGGTAAAGTTATGGTGTTGGGTGGTGATTTTAGACAAATACTTCCGGTTATACCAAATGGTAGTAGATGAGAAATCGTTAATGCTTCAATCACTTCGTCCTATATTTGGAGTACTTGCAAGATGCTTACCTTAACGAAGAATACGAGGTTAACTGTGGGAGCCAACACATCTGAAATAGAAGAGACGAAAGCTTTTGCAAACTGGTTGCTTCAGTTGGGCGAGGGAAAGATTGGTGATATTGATGATTGTGAGGTCGTTATAGATATTCCTGATGATCTTTTAATTAACTGCTCAGTGGATCCTATGTCAGACTTTATCGACTTTGTATACCCTTCACTTCTACAACTATACAAAGATAAATATTATTTTGCTGAAAGAGCTATACTGCCACTGGCACCAACAAATGAAGTTGTACATGAAATAAATGAAAGATTGCTTGCTTTGTTTCTTGGTGAAGAAGTTGAGTATTTGAGCTTAGATAGTATTTGTCAAACTGACCAAGCAAAGGATTCATCACATTGTAAACTATATTCTCCTGATGTTCTTAATGGTCTTAAGATATCCGGTTTGCCTAATCATCGATTAGTCCTTAAAGTCGGTGTCCCTGTAATGTTGCCTCGAATATTGATCAACAAAATGGTTTATGCAACGGTACAAGATTACGTATTACTAAACTTTACAAACATGTTATAGAATCTGAGATTATATCCGGAGGAAACGTAGGGACAAAAACTTATATTCCACAAATCAGTTTGACACCATCAGATAAAAGAATTCCTATTAAATTTCAACGACGACAGTTCCCTTTATCTGTATGCTTCGCAATGACTATAAACAAAAGTCAAGGACAATCTCTATCAAGGGTTGGATTGTATTTCAAATATCCAGCTTTCTCACATAGTCAACTTTATGTTGCATTATCAAGAGTCAAAAGCAGAACCGGTGTGAAGTTGTTTATACTGGATAAAGATGAGAATGTAACAAATAAAACAACCAATGTGGTCTACAAGGAAGTTTTTTTCAGGATTTGAATAATTTTTTTTTGTCTTTCAATGTATGTGTTTTTACATAGTATTAAATTTTCAACATAAATAATCAGTTTTTGGTTGAAACCGTGTTTCACGCGGGCAACAACCTAGTATATATATATGTGTGTGTGTGTGTGTGTGTTATAAAAGTGACTAGTTTTATTATTATAAAATAATTATTTGGACCGAAATGATATTCCATATAGGATGTACATGATCCTAGTTGATATAAATTTTTAGGTGGATTAGTTAAAAATATCAAAGGTTAGAAACTCATAAAAATGCAATTAATACATATATATTGATTATGTTGTTAATTTTTATATTAATTCGTGATGATATTCCTTAACCATATTCTTAATCAAAAGTTATATTTATTCTTTGTATGGACTTATGGTTAGTAACTTATTGGGTTTAAAAATAAAATTGAAATTTTTTTTATTAACTTTGATTGGAATTTTAGAATAAAAATTCAAGACTTAAGTGTTATAATTAATTTTGAGATTAATACTCTTTGAAACATTAAACCCTTATACTTAATATATATATATATATATATAAATCAGGAGAAAACGCTCCAAAGTGTGAGAACGGTGAGAACGCATCCTGGCCCAACAAGTGTCACGCGACATAGAGAAGGGCGGAGGGCTTTTTTGTCCTTTTATCTTCTCCTTTTCCAGTTCCGCTTCTCACAATATTGTTTTATTTTTGGCGTTAACCAAATTCAATAATTAATGACGTTTAATGGTTTCATTGTATTAACCTTTTGGCGTTTATGGCGTTTTTCAAATCGTATGCCATTGGAACCTTAGGGGGGGTCAGGAAATCTATCTGAATGGCGTTTTTTCAAGGCGTTTTAATCAAGATTGCCCATTGTTCTAATATTTTTATATACATTTTGGCGTTTGTGGTATCTTGGCGTTTTACAATTGTACAATTATATTACAACCAGAATGAAAAAAATAGAAGCGAAGAAAATAAATTAAAAATCCTAATCGTATCTCTCTTCACAATCTTTACTGTCATCAGTCTCTCTCTTCTTTAATAGTACAAGAACTGCCACCAAATATATGACGTTTTATGTAAAACTTAACAAACACATTGGTTTGATTATTTTGCCTGCTCGTCTGTTGAAGTGGCTTTTTCTGGATGTTTTGGGACATAGATCTATGACGTGTGGGTGGGTTTTTCGCTTTTTCTTCATCTTGATCTTCATCTTTATAATCATCCCACTCTTCAGTGTCATTGATCTCTTATCCTCATCCAAGTCTTATTCAAGAACAAAGAACACAAAATGACATTTGATTGTCATCAGTATCTTTTTCTTGAAGATTTGTCCGTCTCATGCAACAAAATCTTACTGAGTTACTCCACTCAGCTAACAATCCATTCAGTGAAACTTCACGAATAACAATACTGAATATCCAAGAAAGCATATTAGCAATCTTTGATTTTTTTTTATTTTTTTGGCGTTTTACAGTGAGTGGTATTTAGTAGTATTTGGCGTTTGTTTTTTTGGTTTGATTAAATGGAAGTTGTTGAGAGTTATTATTTTATATGATTTCTTTTGGCGGCATAGGTTAGGCGGTGTCGTTTCAGTTACTGTTTGTAATTATTGTTTTTGACAAGTTTTTTTATCTCTGAAGTCTGTAACACGTCCCGTCTTTCAAGTTTGGCGTTTTAGATTCTAATATAATAAATTTTTTGTCTCTTCATTTTTACTGTTTTATAGTTACTGTTTCAAGTTACATTTTTAAGTTTGGTTTTTATTTTTTATAAGTTTTGGGTTTTTTATAATACTTTTCCAAAGTAATTTTATTATAGTTAAGTAGTTTTTGGGGCGTTTTACGGAATGATAGCGTTTTAACAAGCATTTGGGTGTCTGACGTTTTTATTATATACGGCGTTTTTATTATATACGGCGTTTTAATTATCTAACAATCAACTGAAAAAGAAAATTTAAAATATATATGTATATATAAACAATTGATCTTCCAAATCTTCACTATCAGCAGTCTCTTTCTTCTTTTTTGAATCATGTTAAGTGGCTGGTGTTAGGGGTCATTTTCTTTACATACGTATCCTGACCAATATCCTGCCTCTGTTTGTCTATTTGTGATCAGGATGCTGGAAGAGGATATTGCTAACATCTTGGGCGATATCCTGAGGCTTATTGAATTAACCACGTGCAGATTAAGGCTGGAGGCTTGCTAACGGTCAAGAGGACTTCTTCTCCTCAAGACTCGGACGAATTTGTTGAGAAAGAGACGTTGAGCCCGAAAGACCAGGTCTACAACGTTCCAAGAAGGAATATTCGGTGGATCCCGCGAGTTTAGGGTAGTTTGTTATTTTATCTTTACTATAAATAGATGAGGTCGGATCAGCTTAGAACACAACAATTCACACTTACACTCTCGAACACTTTCACTCTCTAGCTAATTGCAAACACCACACTTGTATTTCATTTTCATTGTAACACTTAGTCGATCCGTACCACATCTCGCACTGTATCCTGATTTTTGAAGCAATTGAAGAACAAGGCAGCTGCGATTGTCAGCTCCCGAGGTTTTATGCCGGCGATCTAGATTGATCAAGGGCTTTCCTCGTACATCTTGTGTCGTTTACTTTATTTTCGCTCATTGTTTGATCATAGATACAGCTCAATATCCTGAGCCGTATCCTGAATACTGTTTTCCCAAATAACTTAACAAGTATATTTTCAACACACTTTCTAGCACACTACCTCACTTAACTAATTTGATCACTTAATTACTTCGGTAATTTTTGACCAAAACAATTTGGCGCCCACCGTGGGGCAAGTGGTGCTCTCTTTACTAAAAATTTTTGTCAAATCGCTAATCGGTTTTCTATTTTCAAAACTTTTTGCCACATTGTCCATAATGGCCTCAAGATCAAACATGAGTTCCTCTACTGTGTCTGCTATGACTTCTGCTACTACCGGTTCGGTGCTTCCACCACCTCCTCTAAGGATGCCAGCCTCTACACAATCTCAAGATGTTATCCCAACTCGGAGTGTCCAGGGATCTGCTCCCGTTTTAGCTTCTAATGATGAAATTTTAACCTTATTTGGAAGTGTGCAGGAACAAATGAGGCAGCAACAGGAAACAAACCAAATGCTTTTGAGGGAAATACAACTCCTGAAGGCTGGCTCGAGTAGATCTGCCGAGGACAATGTCACTCCGTTACACCCCAGAGCGTTGAACTTTAGTTCAGCTGTATATACCGAGGATAATAGGGGGAATATCGTGCCCAGTCTTCCTCAGAATCATACTCCTGAAATACCCTCCTTGGTCAGGATGTCAACCATAAGGAGCTCAGGATATGCTTCAGGATATGGGCAGAATCCTCCAACTGGTAACGTGTCTAATAATAATAATACTCATGCTGCTAACAGTGGTGGATCTTTGCAGGATACAGGTGTGACATCAGCACTTACCAGGGAACTTCAGAAGTTAAAGGACATGATATCTAGTGTACCTGGGGTGGTCCAACCGATCCCGGAAGTGTCTCAAGACAGCCACAAGATATCTCGTTTCGCGTATCCTATCTGTGATGCTGAGATCCCAAAGAGATTCCAAACCCCCAACATGAAGCTTTATGATGGGACTACGGATCCTGAGGAGCATATTGCCCAGTATAGGGAAAGAATGGAGATTAACCCTATCCCTCCGGAGCTCAAGGAAGCGTGCTTGTGCAAGGGATTTGGTTCTACTCTAACAGGATCAGCCTTAAAATGGCTGTTAAACGTTCCTCCTCACTCAATCACTTCATTTGCTCATTTGGTTAATTTATTTAACAGTCAATTTTCTTGTAGTCGGAGTTTTGAGAAACTAACCAGTGATCTTTACAGGATAACTCAAGGGCCTCAGGAATCCTTGAGGGATTATGTGAACAAATTTAGTCGAGAATCCTTGGATATCCCACATCTTGATGTTGCAACAGCTGTGCAAGCTTTTAAGATGGGATTACAAAAGGATTCTCAGTTTTATCAGGATCTTGTAATGAATCCCTGCAGGAATCTCGATGAAGCTCGTAACAGGGCTTTGAGATATATCCGTCTGGAAGATGACAAGAAGATGCAAGAAAGGATGAACTCATCCAACACTTATGAATCGACTAATAGGAAGTCAGAGTCCTCATTTAAGTCATATCGGCCTAAGCTATATGGTAGAAATGAAAACAAGAGAGTGAATGCTGTCGAAGATGAGGATCCTGAAGAGTATCCTGAGTTGTCTGAATATTGCTTTTCTGTTAATATCCCTGAATTGATGTATGCTATGCAGGGTCTAGGAGACAAGGCTAGATGGCCTCGAAAGAATCAACAAAAGGCTGACTGGAAAGATAAGTCGAAATGGTGTGCTTTCCACGAAGATTTCGGATATATGACTGAGGATTGCATTGCTTTGAGGAAAGAAATAAGCTATCTTCTAAGCAAGGGATATCTGAAAGATCTCTTAGGAAAAAAGAAGAATAAGGGTCAGGATACTGACAAGGATCCTGAACGAGCAGCATCACCTCCCTCGGATGCCAAGATAATCAACTTCATTTCGGGAGGATCCGACATTTGTGGGACCTCGTATTCGGCAGCAAAGAGACATGCAAAGGAAGCTAAAGACGAAAGGGGAGACAGACCTGTCAGGATGACTACCCTCACGACTGACAAAGTGATCACTTTTGATGCAGATGACAGAGATACTGTCCAGGATCCTCACCATGATGCTCTGGTAATAACGTTATATGTGGCTAACCATTTTGTACGCAGGATATTGGTTGATAATGGCAGCTCCGTCAACATAACCCAACTAGAAACTCTGAAGAGAATGAATGTATCTCCAATGGATATCACTTCAAAGTCTACCGTGCTTGTTGGATTCAGTGGAGAGGCTAGAAACACAGTGGGGGAGATAAAGTTGCCAGTATACGTTGAAGGAGTCAATTCGATACAACGTTTCTGTGTGATGGATTCTCTATCCTGCTATAACATCATATTGGGAAGACCGTGGATTCACGATATGAAGGCCGTGCCATCAACATATCACCAATGCATCAAGATACCTACCCTTGGGGAGTGGTCAAAGTAGATAGTGATCAGCAGGAGGCGAAAGAGTGCTACTCATCCTCGATGAAATCCTCAGCCAAACCTAGTGCAGCATAGCAATTAAAGACGCGGGCCCAGGATATTGTGGAGGATCCGGAGCAGGATGTGAAGAAAGTTGTCCTGGACCAGGATAACCCCGATATTTCGGTGCTCGTAGGGACCAATATCCCTCAGGATATTGAAGAGCAGTTAATTAACTTTTTAAAATGCAGGATGTCAACATTTGCATGGAAGCATGAGGATATGACAGGCATATCCAAAGATATTATCACTCACAAGCTTGGAATTGATAAGTCATTCAAGCCTGTGCAACAAAAAAGAAGGAAGTTTGCTCCTGAGCGGAACACGATTATCCAGGAGGAAGTTGAAAGATTATTAAAGTCAAGGATGATCAGGGAGGTTAAGTTCCCAAGGTGGCTAGCAAACGTGGTTGTAGTACAGAAGAAGAATGGGAAATGGAGAGTTTGTGTAGACTACACAGACTTGAACAAAGCTTGTCCTAAAGACCCATTTCCTCTTCCCCATATTGATGCAATGGTAGATGCCACTGCCGGGCATGAAATGCTGACCTTCATGGACGCATCCTCAGGATTTCAACAGATCCAAATGGAGCCTTCTGACCAGGAGGATACTGCCTTCATGACACCAACAGGTATTTATTGTTATACAGCTATGCCTTTTGGTTTGAAAAATGCAGGTGCAACATACCAAAGATTGGTGAACATGATGTTCAAAGACAAACTGGGGGACACCATGGAGGTATATATCGATGACATGGTGGTGAAATCTAAAAAGTCTGAGGATCACCTTCAGGATATCAAGGGAGCATTTGATATCCTGGATCACTACAACATGAAGCTAAATCCTGCTAAATGCCATTTCGGAGTGGGGGCAGGGAAGTTTCTTGGATATATGGTGACAAAAAGGGGGATAGAAGCAAGCCCAGAGCAGATCAAAGCTATCCTAGACATAAAATCACCCTCAAATATGAAGGACGTACAAAGATTAACAGGCCGAGTAGCAGCTCTAAACAGATTTATCTCAAGATCCTCAGAAAAATGCAAAGACTTCTATGATATCCTAAAGAAGAACAAAAGATTCGAATGGGGGGAAAAGCATGAAGCAGCCCTGCAGGATTTGAAACGGTATCTTTCAACCGCACCTCTATTGATGAAGCCCGAAAATGGTGAACCACTATCCCTGTACCTTGCTGTGTCAGGGAATGCTGTAAGTGCCGTTCTTATAAAAGACCATGAAGGTCAGCAGTATCCTATTTATTATGTTAGTAAAAGTTTGTTAGATGCTGAAACTAGCTATTCTCATTTAGAAAAATTGATATTAGCTCTAGTCATGGCATCAACGAAACTTAGGCATTATTTCGAGACACATAGGATACATGTTAAAACAAATTATCCTGTCAAAAATGTGCTTAGGAAACCAGAGATGTCAGGCAGGATGGCCAAGTGGTCAGTAAAGTTGAGTGCTTACGATTTAGTATATGAACCTAGAAGTGCCATAAAATCTCAGGCTTTAGCTGACTTTGTGGCTGACTTTAGTAGTGACATTCAGGACGAGGTAGACCTAGAAGTTCAACAGTTAGGAGAATCCTCAGGATCCTGGACATTATATACTGACGGTGCATCCAATGTAAGAGGAATAGGATTAGGAATACTACTAAAATCGCCACAGGGGGACATATTACCCCAGGCTATTAGGTGTGAATTTCCTGCTACTAATAATGAAGCAGAGTATGAGGCTTTAATTGCAGGATTAGAGTTGGCTAAGAGCATGAGTATCAAAAATTTGCAAGTGTATGTTGACTCTTTGTTAATTACTAACCATTTTAATGGATCCTATGCAGTTAAGGGTGAGAAATTAATCGAATATCTCGATATTCTCAAAAAATTAGCAGGATATTTCGATGTTTTTATACTTGAACAGGTACCAAGGGAGGATAATGCTGAAGCGGATGCCCTAGCAAATTTGGGATCATCGATCAGGATACCTGAAGGGACGCAAATACCAATATTACATGTCTTATATCCTGCAACGAATCCTCAGGATAAAGAAGTAGCTAGTATACAGAATCCTGGAGCAGAACATCCTGAGGAGGATCCTAAATCCTGGATGGCTCCAATCATGAGATATCTCAAAGAAGGACACATCCCTGGAAATGAAAATCCTAAGGCATTTAGGATGAAGCCAAAGAAGTACTTCAGGATATGCATGAAGGGGATTGTGGTAACCATGTTGGGGGCAGATCGTTATTCTCAAAAGTATTAAGAACAGGATATTATTGGCCAACAATGAGAAAAGATGCCGCAGAATATGCTCGAAGATGTGACTCATGTCAAAGACATAGTAACATACTGCATCAACCGGCTGAACCATTATATCCTATTGTTTCCCCTTGGCCATTTATGAAGTGGGGTATGGATATAGTGGGAAAGCTACCAAAAGCTCCGGGAGGAAAAGTCTTTATGCTAGCGATGACGAATTATTTCTCTAAGTGGGTTGAAGCTGAAGCATTTGTTCAAGTTAGAGACCAAGAAGTAGTATCCTTCATAAAGAGGAATATCCTGACCAGATTTGGAGTACCAGCTGAGATAATCTGTGACAATGGTTCTCAGTTCATAAGTAAGAGGACTACTGACTTTTGCAAGAGTGGGAGGATCAAAATGATCACATCTACTCCGGTACATCCTCAAGCAAATGGACAAGCAGAATCCTCTAACAAGATAATTGTCAATAACTTAAAGAAAAGGCTTGGAGCCAAAAAAGGAAGATGGGCAGAATAATTACCCTTTGTTTTATGGGCTGATAGGACCACGGTAAAGAATGCAACAGGTCAAACCCCGTTTTCCTTGGTGTTTGGAGCAGAAGCAATGATTCCAACGGAAATGACGATACCTACTGCAAGATCTGTCTTAAGTGATCCTGAGAAGAATCCTGAAGCCTTGAGTCAGGATTTAGACACTATAGATGAAAAGAGAGATGCGGCAAGGCTAAGGATGGCAGCATATCAACAGAGAATATCCAGGGCATATAACAAGAATATTAGAACCAGAAGATTTAAGGTTGGAGATTGGGTGTTAAGAAAGGCTTTCCAAAATACTACTAATCCTGCCGATGGCAAGTTAGCTCCAAAATGGGAAGGACCATATGAAGTTGAATCAGAAGCAGGGAAAGGAGCATATAGACTCAAGAATATGGAGGGGGATATGCTACCGAGATCTTGGAATGCTATACACCTTAAGCTCTATTTCAAGTAAGTTAGAATTTAATTTCTAACTCAGGATGGTATGAATTCTACTTCTTTTAAATATGTTTGGCTTAATTTGTTCTTTGTAACCCAATACTGACTTAAGCATTGGAGGGGTGTTAGCCAAGCTAACACCCACCTTAGTTTACATTTGTTTTGCAAGATATGTTTCAGGATATAGCTCCAAGATATGCACTCAGGATAACTCAGAAGATTAGAGGATTGGCCCCCTCTCTCACGTTTAAGGGATACTGATCCCTTCACAGGTTTAAAGGTATTCACCTTTCTTCCGAATTGGGTTTAAACACCCCGCCTGGAGCGCAAGTTATTCAGGGATAGTTCAAGGTGGCGGGACCAGTCCATGTAAAAGTGGCTGACAATTTCGTCACTATTGGCTATATCCTGAATCCTAACGGTATATGAGGATTGATCACCCTCTCTCACGAAAGGGTATTTTCATACTCTCTAAGGTTTAAAGGTTTTCACCTTTCTAAGTCTTGGAGTTTATACACTCCCGCCTGTAGCGCATGAAAAATTGGGATTTTCCCCAGGATACAAAGGATTTATCTCCAGTACATCTTTGGGTTATACCCTCGGGACGTGAAAAATTGCTTATGCCATGGAAACTGACATTAAGTAGATTTCTAAGGTACTTAAAGACATTGTACACAGGGGACATCCCTGCCAAGGTGGTGGTGTAAAGCTAAAAGGATGAAGTTTGCGACTAATGCACTAAGTACCTTGCACTGGGGACATCTTCATTGGAAGAATTGCAAAGGGATTGAAGTTGGTAATAGGTTTATATCCTATTTCTGGTATGATCTTCCCTTTGTACGCCTCATTTAAGTTTTTAGTAACATTATGTTAAGTATCCTGACATATATCCTCAAAGTCCTTTTAAGGATATTTGATTAGGATGTTTGAAACTAGTATTGGCTTGGAACTTTGATCATCATCAAAACTTGGTTTTGAAGAGATAAACTATTTTTTACTTTCTAAAGAAATTTTTATAAAGTTAAAGGAACGTCTGGAAGATCTATTTGATAAAAGGCTTCTGCAGTATGTTTCTGAGCATACTGGTCAGGATATTTTGTAAAATAACAGTATGAAATTTTTACAAAGCCAAGACTTACACTAAACAATGCAAGGTAACAGAAAATAAGTCAAAAGATAGTTATATTATTAACAAGTCAAAAGTTGTGCTTTTGGTTTCACCTTAAACTAAGGCCCATCCGCCAAAAGCACAATTAGTTTTTATCATATTTGTGTAACGATTGCAGGATCTGTCTCAAAACAGGACCCGTCCACCTACAACCGTTACTATGTTCAAAACAAGTTATACTAATCGATGACCAAGGGCTTCATCCTAAAACCTAGGACCCATCCACCTTTGGTCATCACATTGTTCTAGTGCAGGAAATGTAAATTGTTCAAAGACAGGAAAAGTAAATTGTTTATGCAACCACAACCATGAAATTAAAAAAGTGGGCTCCGGCCTTGGCACGTATATCCATCATCGCCCACTCTGCTGCCTAAGGGGCAGCACCCTCTTGAACAGCAACCTCCTTGCCAGCATTCGCCCCAGCATCACCCTCGGGATTCTTCTCAGCACCATCACCGGCATTGGCAACCTCCTCTGCCACCTTAGAAGGCTCTTCACCAGTATGTTTTGCAGGATGAGCAACGGGATGACCTCTGAGGCCCTGTAGTTTCTCCTCCCAAGCCTTTACATTCCAGGAAGGGCATTCAAAACCCAAATCCATGGCCTCATAAGCCATCCTTATCCTGGCTTGGAGAAGAGAGACGACCACCGAAGCTTTTAGGCTATCCCGGTATGAGCTCATATTCTGCTGATATTGGAGAAGAGCGGCGTCTAGCTTGGCCTGAGCATCCTCATTAGCTTTGTGGAGGGCGGCTTGATGTTCCTGAGTCATTGCCTTGTATTTGTCTTCATAGTGCTGGGATTTGGCAGCCGCAATGGTTCCTTGGTCAGCTATGGTGGCTTGAGCTTTCTCCAGCTGAATCTGCAACATCTTGTTAAGACCGCTAGCGTCTTCGTATAAATGCATGAGGCGATCCAGACCCTGTCGATAAAGACACAGGTATTAATGTGAAAAATAAGCAGGATAAAGACTAACATACTTGTACAGGATATCGGAAAGAAAATTCTACCTGTCTGAGGAATGAGGTGGCTTCGTTAAACCCATGGTTCTCAAGGGAGAATGTTTCAGAAACAGCTGGGGAGTCAGTCTCCTTTCTCTTCCGAGAGCTGGATGCCCTGGTCCTGGATGCCGGAGGACCTTTGGGGGCTGAAACAGTCTTTGAGGAGGTAGGCTTTGGTGTAGCAGATGGCTTTGTCTTGGATTCTTGTTTGATGGGTTCGAGGCTGGAGTAGCAATCTAACTCATCGAGTTCGAAACCTTCAAGGTTGACGACTGGTACTACATAAGGGAAGATATTCTTAAAACTCATCATATTTTTGAAAAATAATTAACATATGAAGATGTGCTTACCAGACATTTCTGAGCTTGATTTTTGATGAGGATCTGTGAGAGACAGGGAAAAAGTTCTTTCACTGGCAGGAAGACGGTAGATTTCCTTGATTTTGGATTCGGATTCTGCGCTAGGAGGCACTAAATCTCTGAAATTCGCTGCATAAAAACATCAGAATATAAGTCCGGGATACAGTTTGAAGATATGATTGGGGATATTCCTAAAACCCTAAATCCTACCCTTGGTTAACCATTTAACCGGTAGATCGAAACCCTTATCAATGGAGTCTCTTCTGACGAAAAAGAATTTTCGTCGCCATCGATCCTCATTCTTAGTGGCTTTAAGGACCAAAGGGTTCTTGATGGAGAACAGAAGATAACGGTGATTGCCATGAGATCTCAACCGGTATGCTACGGGAAGATCCTCAACAAGTAGGTTAGGAAAATGACGAGATTTGATTTGATCCAACACTATCAAGATTCGCCAGACCATTGGCATAACTTGGGCATAACTAAGACCGGTAAGGTCGAAAAAGCTGGAGATAAAGGATGGAAATGGATACCGGAGTCCAAGAGAGAAAGGATAAGCGAAAAAACAAACCCACTCGTCGGATGATGCATCCGATCGGGCTTCCTTGTCAAAGGGGCGAAAGACCGTTCCGGTGGGAAAGGCACCGGAGTCTTTGAGATCAGCATTATTGAAGCAGCAAATCTCCTTTGCTGGATCGGTGATAAAGTTTTGACTTATGAGGGTTGAGGCTGACCGGTCTGAGCGGGATTTCGTTCGTGGTGCCATTGAGCAAATTAAGAAAAATTAAAGAAAGGAGATTGGAAAAGAAGATACCTGATGCTTGCTCGCAGATAAGGATAACCGAGACAAGGAGTCCCTCGGTTAATATAGGATGAATATAGGGGGGTAAAAAGTAAATAATGCCTTGGAAGTTGCACCGCTGTCATTTCAAGAGTCTAGTCATATTAATTACCTTAAGTTATGAGATAAGATTTTTGAAATATATCCGTTGGATTGGTATCCCAACTGATATATTTGGGGACAATTGTTAGGGGTCATTTTCTTTACATACGTATCCTGACCAATATCCTGCCTCTGTTTGTCTATTTGTGATCAGGATGCTGGAAGAGGATATTGCTAACATCTTGGGCGATATCCTGAGGCTTATTGAATTAACCACGTGCAGATTAAGGTTGGAGGCTTGCTAACGGTCAAGAGGACTTCTTCTCCTCAAGACTCGGACGAATTTGTTGAGAAAGAGACGTTGAGCCCGAAAGACCAGGTCTACAACGTTCCAAGAAGGAATATTCGGTGGATCCCGCGAGTTTAGGGTAGTTGGTTATTTTATCTTTACTATAAATAGATGAGGTCGGATCAGCTTAGAACACAACAATTCACACTTACACTCTCGAACACTTTCACTCTCTAGCTAATTGCAAACACCACACTTGTATTTCATTTTCATTGTAACACTTAGTCGATCCGTACCACATCTCGCACTGTATCCTGATTTTTGAAGCAATTGAAGAACAAGGCAGCTGCGATTGTCAGCTCCCGAGGTTTTATGCCGGCGATCTAGATTGATCAAGGGCTTTCCTCGTACATCTCGTGTCGTTTACTTTATTTTCGCTCATTGTTTGATCATAGATACAGCTCAATATCCTGAGCCGTATCCTGAATACTGTTTTCCCAAATAACTTAACAAGTATATTTTCAACACACTTTCTAGCACACTACCTCACTTAACTAATTTGATCACTTAATTACTTCGGTAATTTTTGACCAAAACAGCTGGTTCGACTTTCGTATGATTCATTTTCTTTTTTTGTTTTTCAAGTAGTTTTTTTTGTCGCCGTTTGGAAGCACAAAGTCTGACATCATCATCTTTTTCTTGAAGATTTATCCATCTCATGCAGCAAAATGTTATTGAGTTTACACCCTTTCAGCCAACAATCTTGAATTTTCAAATGAAACGATGTTTGATTTTTTAATTTTGGCGTTTTACCGATAAAAAGAACGCCACTTAACAAAAGCAACTTAAACCTCAAAATTTGATCATGCTAAAATCAATAATGTTTTGTTGTATGAGATTGACAACATTGTTAATCCTCGGTTAAGAAAGATAACTGACAATGTTGTTCACCCCATACAGCTAAACTTTATTGACAACAAACCTCAATAATGTTGTTGTATGTTTTGGCGTTATAAATTGGAAGGAAGTTGATGATAAAGTCAATAAGATTTTACTCAATGAAATGGACAATATCCTCACTTAAGGATTTTTGTCCATTACATTGAGTGAAACCTTTACAGACAACATAACTGAATTTCAAATAAACGTTTTGGTTTAGAAGATATTTGATGTTTGGGTTTTTTTGGCGTTTCTAAGACGAATGGTATATATTAAATATGGTGTTTGGGGGGTTTTGTGTGTGTTTTTAATTGAAGGTCTGAGATGTTGTATATATAGGATTTTTTTGGCGGTTTTTTAGGCGCGATTTTATTATAATTAAGTTTGGCGTTTTATTTCTAATGGCATTTTTATTTAGAATGGTGTGTGATTTTTGTTTGGCGTTTTATTTTCATGAGATGGCGTTTTGTGTGGTGAAGTCAAAAGTGATGTTATTTACGAAAATGCCACCGCGTCATCTAGTCCATAGATTGTTTTGATCGGACGACCCATAAGCGTTCTCACACTTTTGAGCGTTTTCTCTAAATCCTGACCCTATATATATATATATATATATATTAATTTTCAAGTGACATTTTATACAAAAGTTCCCAAATCAAGAACCCGAATCACTTTTCCCGTTATATCGTTTCTTTTAATTTAGAATATGTGTTATATCCGTTTTAGGGTGTTTTGGTCATTTTGTTTACCTCATATACTCATGTGGTAATTCTCGTAGATCGTTTCTTCACAACCCGTTAGTAGACCTATTACTCTCCCTTTTTATCATCAAATATTTTTGGGGTATATCATGTGTCATGTTTTAAATGTTTCAAGTAAAATCTTCAACATGCAAATCAATATGTCCTTATGTGTTGTGTTTCCTATTACTTGTATCTATTGTTTCTTATTTCTAGTTTCTTTGGTTTCTCGTATCTATTGTTGCATATATATGTGTCTATGTGTTTACTCGCTTTGTGTCACAGGCAAGGGCATCTCTGAGAATTTATGTACCATGTTCGAGTTTGAAAAAATATGCCATTCCGTAATGTTTTATTATTATTATTATTATTAAATTTTAAAATCAAATGGGTATTGGGCTCAATAAAGCTAATGCCAATAGGCTAACTTCCAAACCATAAAAATTGTTTTGTAAATGACTCTATCTTGGAGTTGGTATAGGTATACTATTTAAAAAAAATTAACATATATATCGGATCTTTTTATAAAAAAACATGGGCCCCTCATCACAGGCCCTGTGCGGTGGTCCTCCCCGCACACCCTCATCACCGCCCATGGTCACAGGTTTCTCGTGGATTCACCTGGCTGACTATGTTCCCCACGGTCATGTGTTGTAGCCTAGTATACTCGCTCTTTGGGGCATGAGTCTAATACATACCATAGTCTTTGAGTCTTATTATTTCTATTGTATCTATATTGTGATTATGGTGATTTGTTGATTATTGTTGTGGTTATTATGGATGTTTCTACAACACATGGAATTACATGTTAAATATATTTTTAAAAGATTTCTAAGTAAAACAAATCAATTAATAAAGCAAAACATTTTATTTAAAATATAGATCTATTCACAAACGTTTTGTTGATCCAAAACCTTTTTACGCATGATGCAGGTACACTAGTAAGAGATAGAGTTGAAGGCAAAGACACGTAGGACTTGCCTTAATAATAAATTGGACATTGTTTCATAACTATTTATCTTTTAAACAATGTGTAGTTTATGTTAAATGTTTTCTATGATTATGTGCGACAAAATTTAATTTAGTGACTTTAAATACCTAAAATTATAATAGTGTCATAAGCTATGTATAATCATCATGCCTCATACCATTCCGCTACGGTTGGGGGGCAAATGAGGCATTTGAAAGCATAATCCAAGTGGGGTGTTGGTGCATTTGATGGGCTAGAAATAAACTCAAGTTCGAAAGCAAGCCGGCTCGGGTGGAAGACATCATCAACGATTTGAAGTTAACAAGTTTTCTTTGGTTCAGTAATAGAGTTAAGAATAGAGCCGTTTCGTGGAACGATTGGGTTAATTTTGTAAATATGTAATTTTGGTTGTGTTGGGTCGTCCCGTTTTATGGGAAATATGTAATTTTGGTTGTGTTGGGTCGCCCCGTTTTATGGGTTAGTGTTTGTTAATGAAGTTCATGTTTCAAAATAAATAAATAAAAATAGGTAGTTGCATCATGCTTTAAGACCGTGGGGTATGGTGGGGCTTGGGTTGGGGCATTTGTTGACACGTGGCTTGGGGGGCAGACATGAGGCGACCCACATTTAAACAGGGTATGGTGGGGCGTGGGTTTGGTGGGCTTTGCTGGGCTGACCCGGTGGGCTGTTTGTTAAACAACAAATTTAATTTTTTTTAATATTTTTAATTAAAGAAAATTACATAAAAAAATTCCTAATGTTTATATTTGTTTTTTATCTCTTCTCTCATCTCCAACACTATTTGTAACTCGTCACCATGTAGGTGATCAATCGGCTGGGATAGCAATTTCAAATCATCACGTCTTTGTCTCAGGGCATCTCTAGCGGCATCTCTAGCTTCTTTGCTCTTTCGTTGTTCGGCCCTTTGTTGTTGGAAGACGTTGAATGTATCTAACTTGGATGAAATGTCATCCAATTGGTCGCTGTATATTCCCCTACGCAAGCCCGAACTCCCAGCTGAAGGCGATGCCGTACCAGATCTTGATTTTTGAGCACGCCTTTTTGCGGCATCTCTTCCATACTCAGGCCGGTTTGGGCTTGGCGAATCATCCAAAAGGTCCTCAAACTCTTGATCTCGTGCATCAGATTAGGCTTGAGACGAGGCCCTTGACCTTTTGGAAGACGTGTTACTTTCGCTACCACTGGGGATATTCGACCACTTTGGATGGAACTTACAAATCTCCCAACAATGCATGAAACGGAAGTCGCTCCCCACATTTGTCTTGAATTGAACCAATGCATTCATCACAATGTCGGCTTCGGTTTCACCACTTTTTGGGTTTTGTTTTACTTTATTTAAAAAACCACTATATTTTGTAAGTTGGCCGCTTATCTCGGTCCACTTCGAGGATAAGCTATCGTTTTCACGATAAACTTCTCTTCCCAATTCTTTATGGAATACTCTACTAACCCCTTGCCACAAATGGGTTCGATGTTGAGAATTTCATATTTTTATAAAAACAAAATTTAATATATTACAAAGTTATATAAAAAAACCATTAATATAAACAAAGTTTAAGAATACCTAAAGTTGCATGTTGAGATTGTTGAAACCAACCCCTCGCCAATGCAAGTTCTTCAGGAACGGTCCATTTTAGTTGTTTTCGCTTAGCGGTTTCAAGTGCTTTATCCCCCTCGGTATTTTTTCTTATGGCTTCTCTTTTTTATGGGTTTCGATGCGGAAGGACCATCGTTGGGTGGTTGAGTTTCGGGGACGGTTTCGTTTTGTGAAAGGTCGATGGAGTTTGGTGAAAGGTTGATGGGCGTTTGTGTAAACGGGGTAGGTATCGCATCATCGGTGTGTGGGAAGTTAGTAAACAAACAATTCCCAAGATACGATGCATAACTCGCTTCTTGGGGCATAGAAGAGTGTATCAAAAATGGACGAGGCATTGGACGAATGGGTGGTGGGCTATGATTATTTTCTTGGAATGCATACGGGTTGTTCGAGTCAAAAGGACGGTTATGAGGATGCATTTTTTTCGTTTTGTAGAAGGAGAATTGAAGATGATTATAGAAGATGTGGTTGAATGTGGTAAAAAATGGAAGAAAAATGTGAGTTTTATAGTGGAAAAATATTTTTTTTTTAATATAGCCGTTGGCCAACGGCTAGCCCAACGGTTACTTTGGTTTGTCCAGTGAGAGCCCGCCATGTCAGCTTGGCCAGACCGCCCCACGCCCGGCTTGAAACCCAAGCCCCAAGGGCCACGCCCAAACCCAAGCCCACCCGAGGTGGTGACTTGGGCGTTTTCCCCAACCCACGCCTAAATCCCCGCCCCATAAAGGAGAGCAAGGGTGCATAGTGACGACGTCGTATGAATGAAAAAACATAAAAAAGCACCCACCCACCAACCAACCAACCATATTATTGTGGCTGAGCGAGCGAGATTGGATGCTGCTTCTGCACTAGAGAGAGAGAGAGATGAGTGTTCTTCGAAGAATATCATCACGAAGGGTTCTTCAATCCGCCAATCGATCATTCAACACGCTTCCAGAGCCTTCTCCTCCCCTCTCTCACGGCATTCATGTTCTATATTGCCCTGTAACTATACCTCAATCGCTCTTTTTCATTCAAAATTCTAGAATATACCCTCACTTACACTAATTCATGTTTTCTGATTATAGGCATTCTATCACTCAATTTGAATCATGTGTATGAGAATTTGATGTTATTGATAATCCAGTAAGTAGGTTATGAATGAGATTAGAGTAAGTCATATTGCTGCCTGCCTGTGGTTTTGAGATTAATGAATATTTTTCTGACTATCTGTAGGTTAGTATAACTTAATTAGGCATTTCATCTCTCACTTTGAAGAAATCATTGAAATTTGTAGATTCTAGATCCAGTTATAAGATTAAAGTAAATCATATTGCTGTTGTTTTCAGATTAAGGAATAATTTTCTGATTATCTCTAAGTATGACTTAATTATGCATTCCATCACTCAATTTGAATCATGTGTTCGATCCTTGAGCCAAACGGGTTTTACTGGTAATTTACCGTCGTGCCTACGGGCGGGTGGGTTACCAGGTTTTCCCCGGAATTGGTGGTGGACGACTCGGGTTACTCTCGGAGTACTCCGTTTGTCCAGTGGGTGCCCCGAGAGTGCTCGGGATTAATTTGTTGGCCGTTCAAAAAAAAAAAAAAAAATAATTGAATCATGTGTTGAAGAATTTGATGTTATCATCAATGAATCATTGAAAATCGTAGAATCCAGATCCAGTTATGAGATTAGAGTATATCATTCTGCTATTGTTTTTAAGATTAAAGACCATTTTTTTGATAACTTAATTATGCATTCCATCACTCAGTTTGAATCATGTGTTGAAGAATTTGATGTTACTATCAATAAATCATTTAAAATTGAAGAATCCAGATCAATTACGAGACTGAAATTGTAAACCATGTTGCTGTTGCTTCGAGATTAATGAATATGTTCCTGATTATCTGTAGAAATATGAAGAAATAAACTTAATTAACTGTAATTTTACTGATAGGATAGTGTTGGAATTGTGGCCACAATATCTGAGTGTATTGCATCAAAAGGTGGGAACATATTGGAAGCTGATGTATTTGTGCCCCAAAACAAGAATGTCTTCTACTCTAGAAGGTCCTCCCTCTATCTCAATACATATATATACATATGTATGTGTGTGTGCGTATCATTTAATATTATTATGTTGTTGAGCTAGTTGCAAATAGTTATTGGGAATATTTTACCTAATAGTAACCAAGTTTCTCCTGTGTTCCATTGAAGTTGCTCACACTTTGTCTAACAACAAAAACCACTCAAGTTGCAATATTGTTTCAGTCTTCTGAAATTTATTTATATATGTTATTTTTTTAAATTAAGTGTCCTACATGGAAGATATATATTAAAACCTCGTTACCATTTAGAGATTATTTTTTAAATATTGAATAATAACCAAGTTCATAATCGTCCCATTTAAGTCGACTTGAAAAGTAAGCACTAAATAGTAAGCAAGGTTCATACATCTTCAATTTAGGTCACTTGATTTTTTTTTTTTTTTTATTAATTAACACTTATAAAAAACCTCACAAGATTGGAACAATTTTGAAACTTGAGTGGTTTTTGTTGTTAGAATAAAGTGGAACATTGAAGAAACTTGGTTATTGTTTCATGATTTTATCCCATAATTTTTTTTTTTGTAAACGTAGAGTACGATTCAGACTTTTCCTTCCTGTTGAGTAAAGACGATCGATGTTTGCACTCCAAAACTTAAAGATGAAACCTTTTGTTTTGACTTACAGTGAATTCGTCTTTGATCCTATCAAATGGCCACGGGCACAAATGGATGAGGACATTCTCAAGTTATCAAAGAAATATAATGCTATAAGATCTGTTGTTCGGGTGCCATCTATAGATCCCAAGTATAAAATTGCGGTTCTTGCTTCTAAGCAGGTTTTGGACAAGTTGTTTTTTTTTTTTTTTTTTTTTTTTTTTACAATTTGCATCACATAAACCTTTAGGTGTTCACTTCTTTGCTGTAGGACCATTGTCTTGTTGATTTGTTGCTTGCATGGCAAGATGGAAAACTTCCAATCGATATAAGTTCAGTCATTAGGTGAAATGTGAATATGACCATTGTTGACTATTCTTATTCCATTCTTGACCCAAGTGTATTTGAACAGTAATCATGATAGGCTTCCCAATTCCCATGTGAGGCGGCTTCTTGAAAGGCATGAGATCCCATATCACTATCTGTCTACATGTAAAGAAGATAAAAGAGAAGATGAGATTCTGCAGTTGGTTCAAGATACCGATTTTCTAGTCCTTGCTAGATATATGCAGGTAACTTTCATAACTTAGTTCCGAATCAGCCTGGTCGGTTCGGCTAAAATGGGTTTGGGTCAAAAAGAATAACACTCTTTTGTATGGCTCATATTGGGTTGACCTGAAAACTTTTTGGGAAATACTTGTGAATATTCTTTTTGTAAATGAATAGCATGTCAATATTATTACAAACAGTTGACTATTTCAGTGATAATCTGATTTTTTGATAAATTATTAATTTAAGACGTTTTTTTTTTTTGCATTAAAAATACTGATTGGGCGCTTTATTTAGCTAACTCCTTTTGTTCTACCTATTTAATAAAAATAACCCAAATCGACCCATCCGTAACTAGATGGATCAAAAGTGCCAACTTTGGCAATTACATGTAGGTACATTTCTACATGGATGCTTTTTTTTCAAGTTGGTGCCTAGATGAACACCATAAATATGTGTGTATTTTGTTCCATTGAATATGTTAATTAAGTAATGGTTATAATGAGCAAATATGCAGGTTTTATCTAAAAGTTTTTTGAATAGATATGCAAAAGATATAATCAACATTCATCATGGCTTATTGCCATCATTCAAGGGTGGGAATCCTTGTAGGCAGGTTAGGCCTTTCATCCTTCTTTTTCTTGAGTGTGTTCGAATCAAGAAAATATGAAGTATATAGTCATCTGGTTTTTACTTGTATGGCACAGGCTTTTTATGCTGGTGTGAAATTGATTGGTGCTACAAGCCACTTTGTGACAGAAGAACTTGATTGTGGGCCAATTATTGAACAGATGGTAAATATGCTGTCTTATCAATCGTCTAGTAATGAATCCTGGGAGTTAATATTCTTGATGAAACCTTAAGTATGTGGAAGACTAAACTGGAAAAAAAAGAGACAAATTAATAAGCTAATTAGGATTCTAGTTACAACAAAAACATAGTTTTCTATTGTTTTTACCAATTAATACAATAATTACAATTTTTTTTTATCTAAATAATTACAGTACACAACTTTATAAATTTCTGTTACTGTCATCCTGATAAGGTCCATTTTGAATAAATAAAGAAAGGAACCAAAAAGTACCTTAAAGCACTAAATAACTTGTTCCCTAAGTCAACTTATTTGCCAAGATATCATTAAATATAAAAAGATAATAATGAAAATATTAAATACTCTAATATGTGGAGACTAATAATCCGGTCTTGTCATAGAATGCCGTCCCAATGAAGTAGGAAAGTTACTTGAGTTAAGAGTGTTTGGATTTGCATTTTGGGACTGAGTCTTACTACTTGAAGTCAGAAAAAAAATGTTCTTGGTGATCAGATTAATAAATAACGCTTCTCATTATCTTCTGATCCCAATTATTTAGGAATTAGGGGTCAAACAATTGGTTATACCCACTACAACAAAACCGAAGGGAATGTAAAACTTTCTAACCGAATTGGAGACTTATATTTCCATTTGACAAACTACCTGTATTTATTCCACAAAAAAATGACTATTTTTGGTCATTTTTTGTTTTTTAGAATTTGCCACATACTTAAACATATGATTTTCGTTACAACTTTAAACGGTACAGTGACGTCCAAACACTATTTTACAGCCGTTTTTTATTTACTTATTTTGTATAACATATTCACTTTCGAAAAGCGCATTCAAACACCTCTTTAGTAAGCAAATAATTATAGTGGCTACATTTAATCTTATGATTGTAGTTGAACACCAAAAAACAAGGCAAAAATTGTATTTAACTTTATGTTTGGGCTTTCAGGTAGAGAGAGTTTCACACAAGGATAATCTACTGAGTTTTGTACAGAAATCAGAGAATCTTGAGAAACAGTGCCTTCTTAAAGCACTAAAATCCTACTGTGAGCTGCGTGTTCTACCATATGAAGACAACAGGACGGTTGTTTTTTAAAGTATTAATTCAGATTCTTTGTTATATGATGTTACATTTCAAACATTACTGTATTTCAATTTCTATATATAAAGCATTTAGAGGTTCACTCTACGGTAGGTATTCACATCAAACTTAAGTCAAACAGCTTTGGTATACTTGTATTTTTTTCAAGGTTTCTGAAGGTGGGGTTGCTTAATTATATGGAAGACCATGTGAGTTCTTGTTCCTTTTTTCACACAAATGTGTTCGAAGTTGACTCAGGTTGCAAATGTAGAGGTTGGAAAACCCGTTTGGCTCAAGGATCCAACCCAGGTTTCCCTGGGTCTCCTATCATTGCCCACCAGTGCCTCACTCTACACCAAGTGGGAGTCGAACCTACATCTCACAAGAAAAATGCAAGCCCTCCACCACTTTATAAGTATAAGAAATTACAACTTACAGAAAATGATTTGAATATCTAATGTACAAACCTGGAGTTCTGCAAATCAAAATACTTTTTTTTTTTTCTGAAACATTGGTTGGCTACTCAGTTAAATGGTCTTGGGTTTAAGGAGTGGGGGGTTTGGATGGGTTCGACTGTATTGGTAAGCGTTTAGGCCTGTGAAATATGTATGTGGTATAAGTAAACCCCTGAAAAGCAGGCTGCTTGGAGGGGAAAAATATAAACTGTTACAATGCTATTTGTAAGGGCACGTAAACGCGAAATTCACAGGTTTCGGTGGTCAATTTCGGGTTGAACCCATGGACATGTTTAGCTAAATGGTCGGACCCAACTGGTTCACGGGTAGCGATTCAAATTTAGAATTATAAAGTATTAATATCTGAATTAAGTAAATTTCTTTTTCGGGTTAAACGGGTTGTGTTTGTTCATATCATGTGTGCCATGATTTTCAGGTTCAACCGACCAATCCGTGAACACAACCACCTGGGTATGATTTTTGTTTTATGATTTTTCCTAAATTTAATATCTTGATGCAGAGAAGTCAGGTTTCAAAAGGGGATGATGATGATGATATACACACTTCTTATTCACATCTCAAGATTACAAGCTTAGAATTTACCAAAGGAAAGATGAAAGCACAAACTTGAGGTTATGGGGTGGTCAAATATGAATTAGGTATGTATGTCAATAATACCTCATCAAAGTTGACCCTTTACCTTCCCCCCAACAAAGAGGATGTCACAATTTCAAGCATGAAAGAAATATGAAACACAATTGACAACAAAAACAACTAAACTTGTTAAGCATAGTCTTCGGTGGGGGATGAAGTGTATGAACCAATGAATGCATCACCATAGATAAGCCCAGCTAGACCACCACCGATAAGTGGTCCAACCCAGTAAATCCAGATTTGTGACAAGTCTCCGCTAGCAACAGCAGGTCCAGTTGATCGAGCGGGGTTCATTGAACCACCACTGAATGGGCCGGCAGCCAATATGTTAGCTCCAACGATGAAACCAATAGCAATGGGTGCAATGGTTCCAAGTGAACCCTTTTTGGGGTCAGCTGCAGTTGCATAAACTGTGTAGACTAGCGCAAAGGTTATTATAATCTCAAACACTAATCCTTGGATAACGTTTATTCCATCTACTCCATGGGTCGGAACGGCCTGCCAAATAACAAATATTTAAGATTGAGATTAACACCAAAACATATCAAGTTTCATAAGGAAAAACAAGTCGTACCAATCCACCCGTGACAAACTGAAGAAGGAATGACGCAACAATGGCACCAAGCACTTGAGCAATCCAGTAAAATAAGCCGGTTAAGATAGTGATGTGGCCACCAACAGCCAATCCAAAGGTGACAGCTGGATTCAAATGGCCGCCAGAGATGTTGGCAGCAATTGACACTCCAACAAATAGTGCAAAAGCATGAGCCACTGCAATAGCTACTAGACCAGCGGGGTCTAATGGTGCATCGGCTGTGAGCTTGCCTGCAAAAAAAAAAAAAGCATGTTATGGTCATTTGTATTTGTTATACAAAAATATATGCTACATAATAATTTGATTAAAACTCACACTAGAAATAACTCGTACACGCTCAGCTAATTATAATCGCTTAACTTCATAGGCATAAAAAAAAAGAAACGAAATCTAACATAACATCCTTGCATGAAAAATAACTAACCAAAAGCGATAGCTGATCCTACACCGGCAAACACGAAAAGAAGTGTAGCAATGAACTCAGCCAAATATGACTTGATTGAGCTGACACTAAATGAGTCAGCAAAATCCCCAAATGCCAACTTCACCATTTTTCTTAAGATATGAACTGAAAATGCCAAAGAATAAGATGATTGACTTGTGCCTTGTTAGTCCCTGAACAAAGGGTTATATAGTGCCCAACTAGAAAAGTTTCAAAATAAAATAGTAGACATTTATTGATATTATCTATTTTTTGGAATCAGTTTAAATTGTGACAACTTGAATTTTATGCATATAGAATGTTTGGAACCACCGACCATGGACCCAAAAGGCTTAACCATGATCAATCATTGGCGCCAACCCACCGGCCTAACATTTGAAATATTTTCTTGATTACGAGTGGAGACAAGAAATTAAATAATTATGAATAATTAAAAATAATTAATCTCATTTAAATAAACTGTGAAGATAAGATTAATTACGTGTTATGGAATAATTAGCTAAAAGTGACCTCTAAATGATTAAAGGGATGACTCATTTCAATTATATATTTTGAATACAGGCTAAAAAAAAACTATTTGTACTTTACAAATACATATTATGGTATAATGATATAGGGTAGGGATAGTGTACATTTATTCAAAAGTATGAGAAGTGTTTTAAACCATTAGATCTTTGATCTAATGGTTGAGATCAATAGGGACCAAATTATAAATTGTGTTTTAATTATTTGGACTGATTTGAAAATTGTAGGGGTAATAGTGTCTTTGTATATGTTCCAAATTAGGTAACCTCTCCTAAATTCTAGCGATTCACTCATAGATTCTAGCGATTCAATTTTAAACTTATTTTAAAATTCTGACATTCTAAAAAATCCAGAAATATGTAACTGCTATAAGAAATATATAACACTATATATCCATCATATAACACTATATAACACCATATAACACCGTATCACACTATGTAACATTATAACACCATATAACACTATATAACACTATGTAACACTATATAACACTATATAACAATATAAAACACTATACATCTATCATAGACATGTTAATGCTATTAGACAAATGTAACACTATAACACTATATAACTCTAAATAACACGATATGATACCATATAACACCATATAACACTATATAACACTATACATACATCATATAATACTATATAACACCAAAAAACACTATATAACACCATATAACACTATGTAACACTATATAAAAATATATAACACTATACAGTTCTGAACGAGATGACACAAATTCGTAGATTAATTCTTAATTCGTATTCCTATAATTAAGGGTGGCGGTTATGGAAGGTTATCAATTAATTAAATCAATAAGAAAATTACTTGTTTACCCTTTTGAATTAATTTAGATTGAGGACACATGTCATCACCATAATATTTCTCATCATTCTCACACTTTTAGATTAATATACAGGATCCTCTACCTATTCTTTTAAGAAATTTATGTTTTAACTATATCACCCTCTCTTGCTAGTTTTAAAGATTATCATATGTTATTAGAAAGATACATGAAAAGTATAGATAATAATTTAATATTTCCCAACATTATTTCATTAGGTATGGGAAAAAATAAAACAGTATACAAATAAGTAGTATTTTCTTATTATGAAAAAAACTTGCTTTTGAAAACTTCTGGAAACAAAAATTCAACACAATTAATTTAATAGATATGAAGTTTATTTTGTAGAACGGTTGATGCTTTCTATTAAAAATGTATTAGGTAAGAGGGATTAGTTGTCATTGTTTAAATATATATACACACACATCTATGTATGTATATGGGCATATTCGTTTTTAGAACCAACAATAAGTACATATATTACTTTTAATGTATTACATAATATGACGGTTATGTAACTGTCTCTAATCTTTCTTCCACTATATTTATTCACTACGTACAAATAAATCACGTAGTTCTTAACATGTTAGTGGCTTGAAATAAACGTGCTTCTAACCATTACCCATGGTCTTATAGTTCTATATTAGTTCCTATATATGTATATATCAAATACCTTAAAAGGTCAACGGTTACTTTTATAAGATAACAAATTAAGTTGCTATCTTGAGGAAAATGATTAAAGGATGTTTAAAATGAAAAAGAAATAAATAAATTGTCTTGGTTGTTTTCATAGGCAAACACACTATTAAAATACAAATTGATTTAATATACTTTATTACTATTTTATAATATTTTAACCGTATTACTTGTTTTTATCATCACTTTATGATATTTTAAAACCGACCATTTTCGTACCTTGGTTATATCATTGTTAAACATGTTTTAAATTTATTTACTTGAAACATAATTTCATATATTATAACTAGGATAAGATAAAGGAAAATTGGCCTGTAATAATCCCACCTAGACCTTATTGGCCATTAATAATCCCACCTTAGAATATTCCCTCCACCAGCCCCACCTTTCACCTATTTTTCCTACAATGGTCCCCCGTTAAAAAAACTTAACGGAGTTAACCTTTTTTTCCAAATTACAAAACAGATTTTTAGGGCTTTTGATTAGAACAACGATAGAAGTCCATTGATGTAAAACTTGCCTCGAAACGGTGCTCCAAACGATGGAAACGGCGCTTCAATTTGGGTGTTTAAATTTCCAGTTAACCAAAATCAAGTCACTTGGAGCACCATTTCGAGGCAAGTTTTACATCAATGGACTCGTATCATCGTTCTGATCAAAAGCCCTAAAAAACCTGTTTGTAATTTGGAAAAAAAGCTTAACTCCGTTAAGTTTTTTTAACGGGGGACCATTGTAGGAAAAATAGGTGAAATGTGGGACTGGTGGGGGAAATATTATGAGGTGAGATTATTAATGGGCAATAAGGTCTAGGTGAGATTATTACAGGCCAATTCCCCTAAGATAAAATATAAAGTTTATTTTAGCTAGTAAGAATAGGAAGTAATATGATTATGACATGTGGTAAAATTTAAAAATAAAGGGAAAGGATATTTTAGTCAATTTTATTCAATCTTCTCACTTCTTCTTTCTCTGTAACTTCAAAATCCACTATTTTCAAAACCCACAATCTTCAACCTTTTCTTCACTTTCTATCTCAATAATCACTACATTATAGTGCGATTTTCGTCACCAATCAATTATTCAAACACTCAATCAACGTGTTCAACCCATTTTAATTTCATGCAATATCTCATTTTTCCCGTGATTTTGAAGCGAATCACTCGATTCATTCCATTCGATTGCTGATAAGTGTTTATAGCATTCAAATTTCGTCAATCGTTAAAGAAATCTGAAGAAATCGGCTTCGAACTATTTAAGAAAATTTTGAATTGTATTTTTACGATTTAGGTTTTTTAATTGAGTGATTGCGTTTTACAAAGGAATGAAAAACACTTTTTTTTTTTGTATTTTCAGTCCATTGTGTTTTAAAAATAACACATTTTATTGTGTTTTTAGTCCATTGCGTTTTAGGCAAAAACACATTTTATGTCTTTTTAGTCCATTGCGTTTAAAAAAACACTTTCTTTTGTGTTTTTGTCTATTGCGTTTTAGGAAAAAAAAAAACACATTTTTATGTGTTTTTTGGTCCAATACGTTTTAGAAAAACACATTTTGAAGTGTTTTTAGTCCATTGCGTTTTAGGTAAAACACATTTTATATGTTTTTAGTCCATTGCGTTTTAGAAAAAAAAAACACTTTCTTTTGTGTTTTTTGTCTATTGTGTTTTAGGAAAACACATTTTTATGTGTTTTTTGGTCCATTGCGTTAAAAAACACATTTTGAAGTGTTTTTAGTCTATTGCGTTTTAGGTAAAACACATTTTTATGTGTTTTTAGTCCATTGTGTTTTAGAAAAAACACTTTGTTTTGTGTTTTTAGTCCATTGCGTTTTAGAAAATAAGGGAATTGGCCTGTGATAATCCCACCTAAACCTTATTGGCCAATAATAATCCCACCTTAAAATATTCCTCCCACCAGTCCCACCTTTCATCTATTTTTCCTACAATGGTCTTCCGTTAAAAAAACTTAACGGAGTTAAGCTTTTTTTCCAAATTACAAACAAAATTTTTAGGGCTTTTGATCAGAACGATGATACGAGTCCATTGATGTAAAACTTACTTCGAAATGGTGCTCCAAGTGACTTGATTTTGGCTAATTGGAAATTTAAACACCCGAATTGAAGCGTCGTTTTCATCGTTTGGAGCAACTTTCGAGGCAAGTTTTACATCAATGGACTCATATCGTCTTTCTAATCAAAAACCCTAAAAAATCTGTTTGTAATTTGGAAAAAAAGCTTAACTCCGTTAAGTTTTTTTAACGGGGAACCATTGTAGGAAAAATAGGTGAAATGTGGGACTGGTGGGGGGAATATTCTGAGGTGGGATTATTAATGACCAATAAGGTCTAGGAGAGATTATTACAGGCAAATTTCCATATAAAAAACACTTTCTTTTGTGTTTTTCAGCCATTGTGTTTTAGAAATAACACATTTTTTTTGTCCATTGTGTTTTAGAAACAAGATATTTCTTTGTGTTTTTTGTCAATTACGTTTTAGAAAAATATTATTTTTTATGGTTTTTGTCCATTGCGTTTTACGCAACTAGGTTTTCGAAAAAAAATCTAAAATATAGCAATAGTATACTCGTTTTAAAGATAAAAAACACTCGTTTTTTTGGTGCAATTTTTATAAAAAAATAATGTCGTATGAAAGATTTATTAACGTTTAAAAAATTGGGGAGGGGGGAATTAGAGGAGAGAGAAACTATTGCCTTGGATTGAGTAGAATGCCCCTAGACAAACCTACTCGCCTCATTTTTTTCTTCAATTTCACTCATTTAATCTTAGCCTTGATTAATAAATAGATGGTCAAGATTACTTCGTAGTATTCATATCCAAATAAACTTCCTATTATATCCTGACCCGTTATAACTATATGGAAAGGGAAAGCCATTTTAAATAGGGTCATGCTATTTACACACGGTCCTCATTATTTTCACACCCTAAAGCGCCCCGCTATGGCCAAAGAGGGGCGCTTTGGTGTAAAGTCAACAGACAAGGTCTGAACCGGTCAGACCTTGTCTGTTGCTTTACATCAAAGCGCTCCGCTTTGGCCATAGAGCGGCGCTTTGGTTTTGTTTTTTTTTTTTTTTTTTTTTTACATTTTGGGGCAAAGCGCCCCTCTTAGGTCAAAGCGCAGCGCTTAGGGCCTTTTTTAAAATTTTTAAAATTGTTTTTAATTTACAAATGCGTCGATAATAGTCTAAATTTTACGCTTTTTCCATTATACATCATTTTTTAATATATATGGACTATACTGCAAGTTTCGGATCAAATCGGTTACGTGTGATGTCGTATTCCATTATATCGTATCATTTTGGTTTGAAAGCAGAAGTACTCCTATGAGTAGTTTTATGTGTATCAGCCGCCTACCGTACATGTACATGACGTATGTTTTCATTAACTGTAGTATTATGATGTATATTGTCATTTTGGGTCGTACAAGTGCGTATTGAATCTGATTGGGTCGTGTCGGTGACATTCGGTTTTTAACGTGATGTAACGCATATATTGAACAAACACAAACGTACTCTTGGATTGTAAAAGAATTAACGTGATTATTATTAAACACATTTAACATACATCTTGAACATATGGGGTTGGTGTAAAGTCAACAGACAAGGTCTGAGCCGGTCAGACCTTGTCTGTTTCTTTACATCAAAGCGCCCCGCATTGGCCATAGAGCGGCGCTTTGGTTTTTATTTTTACATTTTGGGGCAAAGCGCCCCTCTTAGGTCAAAGCGCAGCGCTTAGGGCCTTTTTTAAATTTTTTAAAATTGTTTTTAATTCACAATGCGTCGATAATAGTCTAAATTTTACGTTTTTCCATTATACATCATTTTTTAATATATATGGACTATACTGCAAGTTCCGGATCAAATCGGTTACGTGTGATGTCGTATTCCATTATATCGTATCATTTTGGTTTGAAAGCACAAGTACTCCTATGAGCAGTTTTATGTGTATCAGCCGCCTACCGTACATGTACATGACGTATTTTTTCATTAACTGTAGTATTATGATGTATATTGTCATTTTGGGTCGTACAAGTGCGTATTGAATCTGATTGGGTCATGTCGGTTGTTAGGGGAGGATTTTCTAACAATTAGTGATCCTTATTCGTTATCCTAATTAGTGATCCTTACTTCTGTGACAGGTGGTGATCCTCAGAAGGGCTTTAGGATCAGGATCATGGATCACTTTAAGGATCCTCGTACTGACGATTGTTTACTTATGTTTTGTAGCATCTCGCAGGTATAACAAGCTTGACCAAGTCTTGGCGACATTCCTGGAGAATATTCCCAAACTATTCTGCACGTGCTTGACAAAAAATAGACGTTGTGGAGAACGTGGAGGCATGGCACGAAAGTCGGATAGTTAGTTTGGTAGTTAGATTTCTATTTAAAAGGGGTAACGAGCTAGTAGAAAAACACTTAGCCATTTTTGCAGCTACACACACTCGTATACTCGCACACTTGAAGCTCTCGACGAACACACATTCATTCTTACTCACTTGTACACATTTCACGATAGTGATCCTTGTACCTAGCTCGTTACTATCCGAAGTTGTAAACATTTAATCATTTATTTGAGCTTGGTGATCGGTAGTTTCCATCACCCGGGGTTTTTTGTGCCGGAGATCAACTCTTGATCAAGGGCTTTTTCCCCGTATAAATCCTTGTGTTGTTTGTGCAAATTTACATTGAAGTGATCCTCATCGCTATTACATAATCAGCATCATACCCCCATATCATAGAGTTTGGTTGCAATATCCTCAACAGATTTTTTGACCAAAACAGTTTGGCGCCCACCGTGGGGCAATTGGTGCTTCGTCCTTAGAAAAATTCGCATTTCTGTGCTCATTTCGGTTCACTACAACCAAGCAAATGGCTTCCTCAGCGAAGAATACTTCAAACTTGATGCCTTCATTCACTTCTTCACAAGGCGTCCCTCCTTTGCCTCCACCACCTTCTGGATCCCAGAAGAATACTGAGAATGCCGCGAAGAAACCAACTCCCATTTTCTCAAAACCACCTACTTCTTCTGTTTCAACTAATCCTACTACTAATGATCTCTATGCCTTGATTTTGCAGATGAGGAATCATGCACAAGAGCAGGATAAGACCAACGAAAGGATCCTCCGGGAGATTGACGAAATCAAGAAACAGAAGAAAACGGCAGAGGATCGTTCCCCCCTGATGCCCAGATCTTTGAATTTTGATACTCCGGTGATTACTTCTCAGCCATCAGTGGTTCCAGACATTCAATATGTGGGTGGACCGAAAGGAGTGCACTATGGAACAACAACAATGACCCAGGCATCAGGTTCATATTTCCAGCCAGCGGGATCCTATCCTCAGCATATGGGATCCCTCACGAGTTCAGGAGGATATTCAGGAATGCAGCAGTTTCATGGATCCTCCTTCGTTCCAGGATCATCCCAGGTTCAAGGATCCTCCTTCGTTCCAGGATCATCCCAGGTTCAAGGATCCTCCTTCGTTCCAGGATCATCCCAGGTTCAAGGATCCTCCTTCGTTCCAGGATCGTCCCAGGTTCAAGGATCATCCTTTGTTCCAGGATCGTCCCAGTTTCAGGGATCCTTCCAGATGCCAGGATCCTTGAGGAATTTGCAAACAGGAAGTTCAGATGTCCATCAGGGAGATTTTATTCCGATGCAGACCAATGCCTCTACTGGTCCCTCGATCATTCCAGAGCCTCAACAATATGGATTAACATCCATTCTTCCTAATTTGAATCCAATGGGAGGTAACACTTTTAATAATTCTCATACTACTAACCATGGTCTTATGCAGGATCCAGGTATCAATCATGCCATGGCTAGAGAATTGCAAAAGCTGAAGGATATGATATCAAGTGTTCCGGGAGTAGTTAAACCTATCCCAGAGATTGCAGATGGGAGCCACAAGATATCTCGTTTTGCACCACCAATCTGTGATGCTGAGATACCCAAGAGATTCCATGTGCCAACAATGAAGTTGTATGATGGTTCAACGGATCCTGAAGAACACATAGCACAATACAGGGAGAGGATGGAAATCAATCCAATTCCAGAAAGGTTAAAAGAAGCATGCCTGTGCAAGGGATTCGGATCCACTCTTACTGGATCAGCTCTCAAATGGCTGCTAAGTCTTCCTCCCTATTCTATTACCTCATTTGCTAACCTAGTTAACTTGTTTAATAATCAGTTTTCTTGTAGTAGAAAATTTGAACGATTAACTAGTGATTTATATAGGATAACCCAGGGTCATAATGAATCATTAAGGGATTACATTACCAAATTCAGTAAAGAATCCTTAGACATTCCCAACTTAGATATAGCTACGGCTGTTGAGGCCTTCAAAATGGGATTGCTTAGGGATTCGTCTTTCTATGATGATCTTGTTATGACACCATGCAGGAACTTAGATGAGGTAAGAACCCGAGCACTTAGGTTCATTCGGCTAGAGGATGACAAGAGGATCCAGGAGAGGTTAGCAGGATCCTCAAAGCAGGATAAGCAAGGATCCTCATTCAGGAACAACAAATTCAGATCCTACAACAGATCTGATAATCAGAACGTGCATTCTGTTGATCAAGAAGAGGATGATGAGGATTATCCTCCAATTTCTGAATATTGCTTTAGTGTTGATAACAATGAACTAATCCTTGCTATGCAGAACCTAGGTGATAAAGCTAGATGGCCGAGAAAGAATGATAGGCCGGCTGCAACTAAGGATAAATCAAAGTGGTGTGCATATCATGAAGATTTTGGGCACCTCACAGAAGAATGCATTGCATTAAGAAAGGAAATTGGATACTTGTTGAGCAAAGGGCATCTAAAAGAGTTGTTGGGAAGAAAAAAGTCAAGGACTCAGGATCCTGAAAGGATCCCTGAGAAGGCTCCAGCTCCTCCAGCAGATGCACAAGTGATAAACTTTATTTCTAGAGGATCCGACATTTGTGGCACATCCTTCTCAGCAGCTAAAAGGCATGCAAAGGAAACTAAAATGGATAATGGAGAAAGACCAGTTCGAACATCAAGTGTCTCCGAAGGAAAAGTCATAACCATTGATGAAGAGGATCGTGTTGATATCCAGGATCCTCATCACGATGGTTTAGTTATTACTCTTTTCATATCTAACCATTTTGTCCGCAGGATCCTTATAGACGGAGGAAGTTCAGTGAACATTATCCAGCTTGATGTTCTAAAGAAGATGGGTATCCCTGAATCAGAGATCATACCAAGATCCTCCGAGCTCGTGGGATTTAGTGGCGAAACTAAGAACACCCTGGGGGACATTAAACTCCCAATATATATTGAAGGCTTACACTCTTATCAGAAATTTTGTGTTATTGACTGTTTATCTTGTTGTAATGTTATCCTTGGCAGGCCCTGGATACACGATATGAAAGCAGTCCCATCTACTTACCATCAATGTGTGAAGCTCCCTAGTCCTTGGGGAATAGTAAAGATTGATAGTGATCAGCAGGAGGCTAAGAATTGCTACACTTCATCGATGAAACCAGCCTCGAAGTCAAGGGAGCAATAGCAATTAAGGTATCCTCCAAGGAATGTCTTGGAGGCCAGAGAGCAGGATGTGGTAGAAATCCTCATGGATCCCGATGATCCTGAATCCAAAATCTATATCGGATCAGGGATCCTTGGCGAAATGAAAGAAGACCTCGTATCCTTCCTCAAAAGGAGAAAGACTACCTTTGCATGGAAACACGAAGACATGACTGGTATATCCAAAGATGTTATCACCCATAAACTCGGCATTGACAGATCCTTCAAACCAATCCATCAAAGGAGAAGAAAGTTTGCACCGGAAAGGAATGCCATTATCCAAGAAGAGGTAGAGAAATTGCTCCGGGCAGGTATGATTAGAGAGGTCAAGTATCCAAGATGGTTGGCCAATGTGGTTGTTGTTCAAAAGAAAAACGGAAAGTGGAGGGTATGTGTCGACTTTACCGATTTAAATAAGGCATGTCCCAAGGATCCTTTCCCTTTACCCCACATTGACTCCATGGTGGATGCAACTGCGGGTCATGAACTGTTAACTTTTATGGATGCTTCATCTGGATTCCAACAAATCCAAATGGAACCATCCGACCAAGAGGATACAGCCTTCATGACTCCAACTGGTATATACTGCTATATTGCTATGCCGTTCGGATTAAGAAATGCAGGTGCAACATATCAAAGGCTGGTGAATATGATGTTCAAGGATCAGATTGGACAAACTATGGAGGTTTACATAGATGATATGGTGGTAAAATCCTTAAAAGCTGAGGATCACCTAAGAGACTTGGAGGAAGCATTCGATATCCTTGACAAATATAACATGAAACTTAATCCTTCAAAATGTCACTTTGGTGTTAAAGCAGGTAAATTCTTAGGATATATGGTGACAAAGAGAGGCATTGAAGCTAGCCCGGAACAAATCAAAGCAATAGTGAACATCAAATCTCCGGCCAATGCTAAGGATGTTCAAAGGCTAACAGGAAGGATAGCAGCCTTGAACAGATTTATATCCAAGTCCTCCGAGAAGTGTAAAGAATTCTATGATATCCTAAGGAAGAACAAGAAATTTGAGTGGACGGAGAAGCATGAAAATGCTTTAAAAGCCCTCAAAGATTACCTATCCTCGGCCCCGGCTTTGATGAAACCAGAAAAAGGTGATGTGTTATCCTTGTATCTTGCAGTATCCTCAAAAGCAGTAAGTGCGGTCCTTGTTAAGGATCATCAAGGTACACAACATCCTGTCTATTATGTAAGTAAAAGTTTACTTGATGCCGAATCCAGGTACTCACACCTTGAAAAGCTTATTCTTGCATTAATTATGGCATCTACCAAGTTAAGACATTATTTTGAAACTCATGTTATCATTGTTAAAACTAATTTTCCAATTAAGAATGTCCTCAGGAAACCAGAGATGTCAGGAAGGATGGCTAAGTGGGCAGTGAAATTGAGTGCATATGATATAAGATATGAGCCTATGACAGCCATCAAATCCCAAGCATTAGCTGACTTTGTGGCTGATTTCAGTAGTGATTTACAAGAAGAAGCTGAGCTAGAAGTCCAGCAGCTAGAAGACACCAAGGATCCTTGGATACTTTATACTGATGGATCCTCAAATGTCAAAGGCACAGGGCTTGGAATACTACTAAAATCGCCACAGGGGGACATAATACCCCATTCTATAGCTTGTGAATTCCAAACCACTAACAATGAGGCTGAATATGAAGCCCTAATTGCTGGTTTACAAATTGCAAAGCATATGGGGATCAGGTATCTTGAGGTACACGTAGATTCTTTGTTGATTACAAACCACTTTAATGGATCATATTCTATTAAAGGTGAAAAGCTAACCAAGTATTTGGAGATAGTCAAAAGTTTGGCACTCTCTTTTGTTTCCTTTAGTTTGTCACAGGTACCAAGGGAAGAAAATACAGAAGCTGATGCATTGGCTAACTTAGGATCATCCTTGAAGATCCCGGAGGATATCAAGATTCCTATTATCCATATCCTGACCCCGGCTATCGAGGATCACGAGGCTATGGAGATAGGAAATGATTCTGCAATTATCCCTTGTGAGGGTACTCAATCCCATTCAGGATCATGGATCTCACCAATTATGAGATACTTACAACATGGAGAGATTCCTACAGGAGAAAACCCTAGGGCTTTCAAATCTAAGGTATCTCAATTCACAATTATGAATAATATGTTGTATAAACGATCTCTTGCAGGACCATACTTGAGATGCATTGAGGATCCTGAAGGTCAAGAAGTTTTAAAAGACTTCCATGAAGGAGATTGTGGAAACCACACTGGGGGCAGGGCATTATTCTCAAGGATCCTGAGGACAGGATACTACTGGCCAACCATGAAGAAAGATGCTGTGGAGTATGCCAGAAGATGTGATCCTTGCCAGAGACACAGCAATATCCTTCATCAACCAGCTGAATTATTGCATCCTATATCCTCCTCTTGGCCATTTATGAGATGGGGTATGGATATAGTTGGCAAGCTCCCTAAGGCACCTGGTGGAAAAGTATTCATGCTAGCTATGACTGATTACTTCTCCAAGTGGATAGAGGCTGAAGCTTTTGCCCAAGTTAGAGAAAAGGAAGTTATATCCTTCATTAAAAGAAATATTATAACTAGATTTGGAATTCCTTCTGAGATTATATGTGATAATGGTTCCCAATTTATTGGGGGCAGAACCACTAACTTTTGTGACAGCTGGGGGATTAAGATGATAACATCAACACCAGTCCACCCACAAGCTAATGGCCAAGCAGAGTCATCTAACAAGATCATCATCAACAATTTGAAGAAGAAGCTTGGATCCAAGAAAGGGAAATGGGCAGAAGAACTACCTTATGTGCTTTGGGCTGACAGGACAACCCCTAAGAGCGCTACTGGTCAAACACCATTCTCTTTGGTGTTTGGGGCAGAATCGGTGATCCCAACAGAAATGGTGGTTCCAACTGCTAGAACAAGTACTCGTGATCCTGAGGAAAATAATGAAAACTTGGCTCAAGACCTGGATACTATTGAAGAAATCAGGGATATGGCTAGGATAAGGATGGCCAGTTATCAGCAAAGAATGGCTGGTGCTTACAACAAAAATGTCAGGATCAGGAGGTTTCAAGTTGGAGACATGGTATTAAGGAAAGCATTTCAGAATACCACCAATCCTGCTGATGGAAAGTTAGCTCCAAAATGGGAAGGCCCTTATTTGATTGAAGCTGAAGCAGGAAAGGGGGCATATAAATTGCTAACCATGGAAGGTGATCTGCTACCAAGAGCTTGGAATGCTGTCCACTTGAAGAAATATTTCATGTGACCAGGATCCTCATGGCAGAGGTGATCCTAGCGAAAGGGATATCCTTAAAGGATCCTCAAAGTATTGGTGATCCTTACTTAGGTAATACCATAAACTTAAACTATTTCATTTCTTTATTTCCTCATATAAGGATAAGGATCATGTATCCTTTATCCGTCTCTCACGTGAGTTTAAGTTTTGAAAGTTCAGGTATCCTTAGCATAACATTGGTTATCCACTGAAGCAATCCGTTCTTTGGGTCTAACCTCAGTTATTTGGGCTTGACCCCAGTCCCGCCTGTAGCGCACGATGATCCTGGTGTAGTTCAAGGCTTTGGGACCAGTACTCGTTTTAGGGGCTGATAATTCCATTGTTCTGGCTATGCTTAGGATCCTACATATAATGGTAGACGTACCATACATCCGTTCCTAAGGTTTCTAACGTTTTCACGTTAGCTAAGGTTTTGGCATTTTCATGCCACTAAGTTTGGATAGTCGCCAGTTAGGGCCATACTCCAGTTTACATACGATCCTTGGGCTTGTCCCCAGTTATCCTTGGGCTTGTCCCCAATTACTAACTCTTATCTTATATTGGCTTAGTCCCAAGTTATGCTCCATTTCAGGTTCTTGAAGATAGGCAACTAGGGATCCTCGACCCTTACTTTATTTTAAGGTTTATCTTGTAGTTATCCTTATAATGGTTAGGATCCTAACTTGGATCCTCAGGTATGATCCTTAACTATATTTAATTCTATTCATTATTTATTCGAATAACCCTTAAAGTTTGACAACTAGACTTGTGATCCTTGAAACATATTGCTTTCTGAGATTCTTTAACTAAAGGATATTTGATCATGGATCATATCCTAAGTATTTTCAATTTGACTTATTCAAAATTATTTGTCTAATAAATATGCATCGAAATAAAGGAAAATCAAAGAAATACAAGGATAACAACACGAGATAAGCGACAAAAGGTTAAGTTTTTATTTATAAACAAAAGACTAACCCTTTAAAGGTTATCAAAATTACCTACCCGAGCTTCTACCAGCAAAACGTGGCCCGTCCGCTGGGGTAGGTAAAGGGTGTCCATGATAACAAGTTCGAAAGTAGTGCAGGAATATAAAGGCGGCAGGATCACAATGGCTTCATCCCCCAAACAGAGGATCCCTCCACCATATGCAATCCTGCCTATTGTCCGAAGGATCATACATGATCCTTAGTCCTAAAACCTATTGTTCAAGTACAACCCATCATTGTTTAGCAAAAAACACCACAACCAAAACAAACTATCAAACTTAAAAAATGGGCTCCGGCTACGTCTAGAAATGTCCTTCATCGCCCATTCATGCAACCTATGCCTTTGCTGCTTCCTCTTCCCCTCCAGCTGCAGTATCCTTCATCAGATCCTTTCCACTGCCACTTGCCTCAATTGCCAAGACCTCAGTTGCCTCCTCCTCATCATCCTCAAGATCAGCCAGCCTTGCCTTCCAGCCCTCAACATCCCAGCTGCTTTTGTCAAAACTAGGATCTTGAGCTTCCTGGGCCATCTTCAATTTTGTCTGATACATCGTGATGGCGGCAGAAACCTTAGCATTTTCTATGAGATCATGCTTCTCGTAGTCAAGGTCAATCAGAAGTTTGGCTGTCTTGGTCTTCTCATCTTGGAGTTCATTCCGAAGATCAGCAAGTGCAAGGTCTTTGAGCACGGCAACCTGTTAGAGATCAGCAATTTTCTTGTCCTGCTCCTCAACATTCCCCACGTAATCCTCGATCTCGGCAAATTTCTGCAAAGAAGAGGATAAAGCAGTTCAAGATCAAGTGATCCTCATACGAGTAGGATACCTAGGCAGAATTAAGGATCCTTACCTCATTGAAGTATTCAAGGAACTGGTGGCGGATCAGTGGTAGGCCTTGAAGATCCTCAGCATCAGAAGTTTTCCTCTTCTTGACACCCTTTCCTTTAGTGGGTGCCTTTGGAATAGAGATGCTAGGACTGGTAGTGGACCTCTTCTTCCTGGATCGTACAACATCAAGGTCAGCCGTGTTGAATTGGGATACAGGCTTGGCAGATTTTCCAGCGCCTACACATTTAAAGCAAGATGAGTATCCTTATCCTATTTCAATTTATTTATTTATTTTAATATTTAAACTATGTAAAAGGCAGGATACTTACTTGACATGGTAATGGAACCTGAGGATACTTCTTGTGAGTCTTGGGTGTCTATCTTGAATGTCCTTGTTTCAGGATCAAGCTTCCAAAAAGCAGCGAGTCTATCCTTGGTTTCAGGTGATGTGATGATGTGTGAGACAGAAATAGCTGCATAACACAAGACAAAAAAGGGGTTAGTGATCCTATTGTGAAAACAAGACTACCTGCTGATCCTTCTCAGGATCCTCCGGCCTACCATGGGTGGACCATGTTCTTGGTAAATGCTCTCCATCTGAAATGGTATCCCTTCTTACAAAGAAGAAGCGACGTTTCCAATCTTTGTCGTTTTTGGTGACTTTAAGAAGGGGGTGTTCTGCACTGGGTTTTCGTTTGAACAAATAACGGTGGGATCCAAAGGTGGTAACATCATACAATTGTGTCAGTTCTGACATGCCCAAATCAATGCCCTCCTGCTCGATGATCCTCTCCAGGGTATACATGTAACACCTCGCAAATTTCGGGTTTAATATTAAACGACACGTGTCATGTAAGACAAAAACGCGTTGAAAAACCCGGATTTAATAAAGATGTTTTCGGTAGGATTTAAAGTGGCGTCATGTTAAATTATTACCTCTGAACACCTCAATTATAAATCCCAATACCCGATATAATATTTTACACATCTATGCACCCTCAATTCAGGGAATTATTGCCAATAATGGAATTGCAAAAGTATGAGGTGATCCCACGATGAAAAGCAATGATAAACCGTCATTTACGGGTCTTGTATATGCAATCAAGTGAAATAATGGATGATGGTAGGGTATGTTACAGTATTAGACACTTATTGGAGGTCCCCTATTGATAAAATAAGTCCACAAGTCGTATATAACGGCTGCCCTTTCAAATCAACAACAAACAACAAAATTCGGATCAGAGTAAGGCGTCGCGTAGCGCGACAGCCCCTCGCGCTACGCGAGGGTGCGCCCAGCGACAGCAGACCTGCTGTAGGCTGTTGTGTGCGATTGTGACCCCCTTGGCCGGTTTTTCTTGCACATACATGGCCCCTAGACATCCCTACACACTACTTACAAGTGTTGATCAATTGTGGATGGCCCTAGACTTGGTTGTCACTTGCTTGTGGTGCTTGATTCTTGTATATAAAGGACCTTCAAGTGCAACATTCATTCACACATCAAATTCAAGCATTCTGATTATTTGGGGAGCTTGCAAACTGATCAAGAGCCTTTCTAATCATCCATTAATCATCTAGTAAGTTGCCTAACCTTTCTAAATTAATTCTAGCTTAGTAATTAGCTTAAAAGTCAAACCGACGTAACTACGGTTTGACTTCGCGATTAATTAACGATAGCTCAGTCGTGTGTCGAATTAAAAGTACCGTTAGATAGGTAATTATATGGGTATTAAACCCTTATAAGGGCAAGTACCAATTCCAGACCTAACAAGGTCGTTTGTCGGGTCAAACGTTGACCGAAAAAGTCAACAGAAATACAAAATGCAATTTAATGCACAATTAATGATCCGAAAGGTGTGCAACCTGTTTTAACCTTAATATAACTTAGTAATAAGTATAAAAACTTGTCTACGCTTGCCCGACTCGACAAATTTCTGTTTAAACCCGGTTCGGAACCGAAAGGCGCAAAACTTTGACTTTTGCGTTGACTTCGGTTCTGACCCGTTTTAGTTGGAGTTAGACATGCCTTAAAGTCTCATTAGGATTGGGTTACATGCTAGTATAAGTCTCTGTACTTGTTTCATTGATTATCCGATGCATGCACACGTTTCCGTTAATCGCTTAAATTGGACCATAATGCCCTTATGACCCTACAACGAGAATTTTGAAAATGTGGAAGTACAATAATCTTAGTTACTGATTATTTAGCATGTACGTAAATTTTCACGTCAATCGGAGGCCTAGATTAGGAGATATGCGCATTGGCGTAAATAATAAGCTTTTTATTAATTAAACGGCGCGATTAGCGCATAGCCTATCTAAACCCGATTTTCGGTACCAAAACTTTTACCCGCTGATGTTAAATAATATTTTACGATTTTTGAAGATTTTTAATTATTTTTAGGCTCGCATTGATTCGGTTAATACCGAATATGCCCTTTTAAGCCATAAAACGAGTTTTACGAATCCGATTGATACCAATCCAATTGCCACTGATTTAAAATAATAAATATAGTATTTTGAACCTGTTTTGCTGATTTGAAAACTCAGATTGGTATTTTAACCCGTACGTCGCTTAAAACGGCTTTATACGCGTATTAAACGCGTAGTTTAGTATTAAAACCATTTTGCCACGTAAGACTTAATACCATTAGACATAACCTGTTAAGTTAAGATGTTTTTCTGATTTAATCAGACCCGTATCTCAGAAGTACTATAAACCCCTTTTATGGTCGTTAAAATGACCAAAATACCCCTACGGGGCATAATTAGGGAATAAACTCGTTATGGGCATTATGGAAGATATCATAATGATATCACAACATATTTAAAGCGTATTAACTTAGGAAACCTGTTCGCGACCCTTTCGGTTACCCGTTATGCATTATACGCGTTCGGTTCGGGTTATGTAACTAGTTTGCATAAACTAGCCGAAACGGGTCAAACGATATCATTTTTATCTCAAAATCCAGAATGTGAATAGTAAACCCATATTAAACAAGTCCTCAACTTGTCGGGTCTAAATCACATTCTATCCGGTCTTCGCTTAATCGTGCGTAAGAACCGTATCGTTAAACTAACCGGTCTAAGCTTAAGCTTAATTAAAGATCCGTTAGTATTCTAATAGGTTATATTAAACCTTCGTTCCAGATTAAGAGAACCAGTAAAAGCTATCTGCAATTTATTCGATTAAGGATTTATACTTGCAAAGGTAAATACTTTTAACTTATTTTCCCTATACGGGCTTGGGTTACGGTACATAGCGTACCGCTTGATCGAGCATCAAATCTCCACGCTTAGTGGGTAGTTGAATAATTTGATCGGCTCGGTTTAAACAGTCTTGTTTACTTTACAGCCTTTGGGGGGTTAATGACCATGTCCCGGATATCCCTGGCATTATCTTACGAGATAGCCACGACCTGAGCACGGGGTGTAGGCGTACACCTGTCAGTGTATAACTCATTAACGTGGTGTGTCTATTGATCTTTAACCCGGACTAGATCCGGGCTACTGAACGCATAAGTAACATGTAAATCGTTCACAAGATTATAATATTAAATAATTCTCCCAAGTTAAATAAAATGTTTATGCCATGTGCATCCAAACCAATTTTCAATCATTTTATAAAATGAGTCAGTTGAATGTATTTACCAGTGTAAACTGACGTATTTTCCCAAAAAGATTAAATGCAGGTACTAGGCGAAATAGGCTGGGATTCTCTTAAGCATCAGTAGAAGTCTCGCAAGCTTTAGATGCCGAAGTCTGTTGAACCATAAACAAATGTTATTTTGCTTCGATCCTACTGTGGATAAACACCGAATGATTGTGACTTTGTTTACAATAAATAAATTCGGTTGTATCTTATTTTAAATTTGCTTCCGCTGTGCATTATTATATTGTGTTGTTTGACTATTACGTTGCCAACCACGTCACGATACTCCCCCACCGGGCCCACCGGTGACACGTGGAAATCGGGGTGTGACAGGTTGGTATCAGAGCCAACTCTGAGTGAATTAAACACTAGCCTTTTGTGTTTAATCTCAGTTACACAATTGCACATATTTAAACTTTCGAGTCTAGACTTATAACATAGGACAAATTCCACCTTATTCGGTTTTTGTTGTCCTTTAAAACTTTATATTTTTTTTTTGTTATTGTTATCTTATGTTTTATTGACAGGAATAACAAAGATGCCTCCGAGATTTTTACGTATGCGAGGACGAGGAGGAAAGGGGCCGACCACCGCCCCCAACGACCATGAAGCTGGGCCGTCCAATACACGAGCTCCTACACCTGCCGAGAGTGATGGTACTCGGCGGAACCAGAGAGGTCTCTTTCAACCGGCAAGACGGTCGGTTTCGAACAGCTCTACGACTCCCGCTCAAGACTCATACGGGCCACAATCAGAGAATGAGCCTAGAGACCCCCACCATTCGCACATACCGTTACAGCGATCTATGTCGCACCGCCCTTTTGGAGACCCCACTCCAATCTTTCAAGGCCAGTTTAACCCGGCGGATTATATACAAGAACCAGTGGGTTTTAACCCATTGGGGCCGGAGGACCATTTTTCTGGAGGAAACGATATGGATGAGGAAGACGACCCAGAAGAACCCGCATCAGGAACTCCCAACCACCCAATCGAGGTCTCGGATAGTTCCATTTATCACGGGCCACCCTATAATGGTCCAGATAGCTTCCAGGCTATCTTTACTCGGCACGAATGGTATTATACACCTTCTCACCATTCGTCGCCGCATGAGCAGCCGCAGCCTCACTATTCTCCGCCGCATGAGCAGCAGCAGCAGCATCATCAAGATTCCTCTGGGAATCACCAGTTTGAGGCAGTTACGCCACCGCCTCCACCGCCACCAGTTCAGCCGGCGCCTCCACAGCCGCAAAGACATAGGAGATCCGGAGCCCGGATGTCCACACGAAGAGAAGAGTTTCACTTTAACTCTCCTCTACAATCAAGTGGCAGAAATTATCAGCCGCTTCCAGAAGTTCCACAGATAGGTGGACCATCAGACCCCTACGCGCAGCAACCGCCACCGACGGGTTTCGATAATCAGATACCAGCATACACGGGTCCTGCGATGTACAACCCGTTTGAGCCACCGACTCACCCTAACCTCGGATACGCTGAAGCCGACCCGTATTTGGTAGCAGCTAATTACAACGCCCTTAACCAGGAGGGACCGTATGGAGGTCCTTGGGGAGTAGGCTACCCAGCACAGGGAAACCAGATGCCTACACAACCCCCGTACTACCAACAACCCCCGCCGTCTCTGCAGATGTCGCCGCCACTGCATCAGGAAATCCTACAAAGTATTAGGGAGGTGCGGCATGAGGCATGGGAAGACCGAAGGCGTAACCAGGGGATGTTCAAGACCTTGACGAACTTAATCAAGGGAAAGAGCAAGAAGGATCAGTAAATCCTTGTTGTGTGTATGTCTACTTTAAAAATTAAGTCCCTGCGTGGACATTTATGTGTGTATGTAGTCCCTGCGTGGACATTTATCGTTGTACCTAGTCCCTGCGTGGACATCTATTTATGTAATCAGTCCCTGCGAGGACTTATGTTTTAAATTTAACCCCTGCGCGGGTAAGTACTTGTTTGACCCCTACGTGGGAAGATGTTTGTGTGAAAAGACCCGTTTAGGGCAATATGTAACCTACGTATAATTAATGGAATGTTTGTTTTATAAATTTCATGTTGCCATTATGTGCATATATAAATTATAAATGAAATAAATAAATTAAAATCATTCCTTTTAAATTAATCTGCCTATGAAATTTATTTAATTAAGGATCTTAAAGTGTGAAACCTAGCCACGTGTCAGATATAAGACCGGGCCAAAATGGTAAGACCTGTTTAAAAGATTCAATTCCCTGTTAACATCTTGAAACATGTTAACACTCCTGGCAGAAGTGATTCGTTAAAATCACATACGTCATATTATAAAGGAATTCTTTAGAAGATTCCTAACCCAGTTTAATGATCTCTAAATCCTGGGTACATCATCAATTAAGATGATCACATTTTACCATACGTGGTAATATAATGCCTACGGGCCCTGCTCATTTCCATATGAGTCAAGAAGACAGTGGTAGCTTTGACTCCCTGTCTAATAAAGGTAATGAACTAGGTTCAAACCTTAAAAGTCCTGATTCTCTGAAATTATAGCTTAAAATTTTAAATTGTCCATGTGACCAAGCCTTATGTGCTAATATATATTGTTATTGTTTATGTTTAGGATAAATTTTAATTAAAATCCTAAATTAATACGATTAATAAGTTAACCAAATATGGTCTCTGTTTACCATGGTTAACGAGTTACCCTAAGGGGTAATTCCATAATAAACTCCCAAATAAATAATTGTCCTTGTTTTCTGCAACAGTTCAATACAAATGGCTAACTCTAATGAAGTTAATAGCCATCCTGTGGAGCCGAATGAGAACGCCCAAATTACATTAACGGGTGCCGAGCTTAAAGCAATAATAGACGGTGCTGTTACTCAAGCTTTGGATAGACAGTATGAAGAATACAGTAGTACCCGAAGTAGGACTCACTCTGTATCCCATTCAAAGCCAAGGACACATTCAGAGGCTCATAACAAGCCTCCTCCCAAAAAGGATGTGCCAAAGAAAAACGGTGATGATCGCCAGTCCACCAACCACCAAAGTAATCCATCTCAGCAGTTGGTACTGCATCAGGGACACCGTAACAAGGGTTGCACATATAAGTACTTTGTGTCTTGCAAACCCAGGGATTTTACGGGAGAGAAAGGAGCCGTAGACTGCATGACGTGGCTAGATGAAATGGACACGGTCGTGGACATCAGCGGATGCGCTGAAGGTGATGTGGTTAAATTTGTCTCACAGTCCTTCAAGGGTGAGGCGTTAGCTTGGTGGAGATCTCTGATGGAGGCCTCCGGAAATATCCCGTTGTATAGCATGATGTGGGATCAATTCATCGCCTTGATCAAGGAAAATTTCTGCCCTCAGCATGAGGTGGAAAAGATAGAATATGACTTCCTATCACTGGTAATGAAGAACCTCGATTGTCAAGCTTATCTGACGAGCTTCAATACACTATCCCGGTTGGTACCTTATCTGGTAACCCCGGAGCCAAAAAGAATTGCTCGCTTTATTGGTGGTTTGGAACCCGAGATCAAGTCCAGTGTAAAGGCTTCTCGGCCAGTTACCTTCAGGTCTGTAACTGACCTTTCCTTATCCCTCACTCTGGATGCGGTCCGGCAGAGATCGCAGAGGAATAAGGCGGCCGAGAAGAGGAAGCATGAAGATGATGGTTGGCGTAGGTCGAACAAGAAGCACCGTGGGAGCGGTGATCACAAGAAGGGATCGGATTCGAAGAAGGATGGGCATCGCTCTGGAGAGAAGCCCACATGCAAAACTTGCAAGAAACAGCACTTTGGAAAGTGCAGATTCGAATCAAACTCGAATAACGAGTCAAGGTCTTTTGCTTGTGGTTTATGCAAGTCCAAGGAACACAAAACCTTGGATTGCAAGAAGATGAAAGATGCAAAGTGTTACCGTTGCAATGAAAAGGGCCACATAAAGACTAACTGCCCTAAGTACAACAAGAAGCCTGAGGAGGCTAAGAAGACTAACGCCAGAGTCTTCAGGATGGATGCGAAGGAGGCTGTGAAGGATGATAACGTCATAACAGGTACTTTCCTTGTAAACGATGTTTTTGCAAGAGTACTTTTTGATTCCGGCGCAGATAAGTCCTTCGTAGATCATAAATTTTGTAAATTGTTGAATTTACCTGTCAAAACCCTAAAAGTGAATTATGAGGTAGAGTTAGCAGATGGTACCATTGAAGCCGTCTCTACTGAGTTAGATGGATGTGCTATATCCATTAAGAACCATTCTTTTCCTCTATCTCTACTTCCCTTTAAGTTAGCTGGTTTTGACATAGTTCTGGGTATGGACTGGTTATCTCATAACCAGGCCCAAATCGTCTGTAACATGAAGCAAGTAGTGATAAAGACTCCGTCTGGTGAATCACTTACCATTCGGGGAGATACCCAGTACGGACTGCCTGAGCACGTGACTATGCTCAAGGCTTCAAAGTGTTTGAAAAAGGGATGTGTCATTTACATGGCGCAAGTGATCATTGACGAGCCTAAACCTAAGTTAGAAGACATCCCTGTCATTTCGGAATACCCAGAAGTGTTTCCTGAAGATCTACCTGGTCTACCACCAGATAGACAAGTCGAATTCAGGATCGATATCATCCCCGGAGCGGCACCAGTTGCTAGAGCTCCATACAGATTGGCACCCACGGAAATGAAGGAGTTGCGGCCGCAGCTAGATGAATTGCTAGCTAAGGGTTTCATTCGACCTAGTTCATCTCCTTGGGGAGCGCCAATCCTGTTTGTCAAGAAGAAGGATGGGTCGATGCGTCTGTGCATTGACTATCGCGAGCTTAATAAAGTCACGATCAAGAATAGATATTCATTGCCCAGGATCGACGATTTGTTCGATCAGCTTCAAGGGGCAAGTTACTTCTCAAAGATTGATCTGAGGTCAGGATACCATCAGTTGAAGGTTATGGATGAAGACGTTCACAAGACTGCATTCAGGACTCGCTACGGTCATTACGAGTTCCTAGTGATGCCTTTTGGGCTCACTAATGCACCAGCCGCGTTCATGGATCTCATGAATCGTGTCTGCAAGCCTTACCTAGATAAATTTGTCATCGTCTTCATTGATGACATCCTTATTTATTCTAAGAACCAAGCTGACCACGAGAAACACCTTCGTTGTATTCTCAAACTTCTACGTCAGGAGAAGCTCTACGCCAAATTCTCTAAGTGTGAATTTTGGCTACGAGAAGTCCAATTCCTTGGACACGTGGTTAGTGAGCGTGGTATCCAGGTGGATCCCGCTAAAGTGGAAGCTGTTATGAATTGGCAAGAGCCAAAGACACCTACGGAGATTCGTAGTTTCCTGGGATTGGCAGGATATTACAGGCGCTTCATTGAAAATTTTTCAAGGATTGCTGCACCCCTAACTTCCTTGACCAAGAAGAAAGTAAAGTTCGTTTGGGGCCCTAAGCAGCAAGAGTCCTTCGATGTTTTGAAACAAAAGTTGAGCAACGCTCCTGTGCTTACCTTACCGGAAGGCGCTGAAGAATTTGTAGTTTATTGTGATGCATCACACACTGGCATGGGGTGTGTGCTTATGCAGAAAGGCAAGGTGATTGCCTATGCATCGCGACAGTTAAAGGTGCACGAAAAGAATTACACCACCCATGACTTGGAATTGGGTGCCGTTGTGTTCGCACTAAAACTGTGGAGGCATTATCTTTATGGAATCAAGTTTGTGATCTTTTCTGATCACAAGAGCCTCCAGCATCTGTTTAACCAGAAAGAATTAAACATGAGGCAACGCCGTTGGATGGAAACTTTAAATGATTATGATTGTGAAATCAAATACCATCCCGGCAAAGCGAATGTAGTCGCTGATGCCTTGAGCAGAAAGGAAAGGGTTAAACCCATTCGAATTAACGCCAAGCGTATGGAGATAAAGAACAGTTTGATAGAAAGGGTGTTAGCTGCACAGAAGGAAGCTGTGTTGGAAGCTAACTATCCTAATGAAAAGTTAGGAGTAACTGAGGAGCAGTTAACTCTTAGCAAGGACGGAATTTTACGGTTAAACGGACGAATATGGGTTCCGATTTTTGGAGGACTTCGTGATGTCATCCTCCAAGAAGCCCACAGTTCCAAATACTCCGTTCATCCTGGAGCTGATAAGATGTACCAGGATTTAAAGGCAAATTATTGGTGGATAGGCTTGAAAAAGTCTGTAGCCGCCCATGTAGCAAAATGCTTGACATGTGCGCAAGTCAAAGCCGAGCATCAGAAACCGTCAGGGTTGCTACAACAGCCTGAACTTCCTACGTGGAAGTGGGAGATGGTAACTATGGATTTTATTACCAAGTTACCCAAGACAAGGAAAGGAAATGATACAATATGGGTTATAGTTGACCGACTGACTAAGTCAGCTCATTTCTTGCCCATCAAGGAGACTTATAGCTCCGATATGTTAGCCCAGTTATACGTTGATAAGATTGTAGCCCTACACGGCATACCTGTAGATATTATCTCTGACCGGGATACTAGGTACACGTCACACTTTTGGAAGAGTTTCCAGCAATCTTTGGGTACACGTTTGAACTTTAGTACGGCTTACCATCCTCAGACAGACGGTCAGAGTGAGCGTACTATTCAAACGTTGGAAGACATGCTACGCGCATGTGCGATCGATTTGGGAGGTAGCTGGGATAAGAACCTACCATTGATCGAATTCTCCTACAACAATAGCTACCATACCAGCATAAAAGCTGCGCCGTTTGAGGCATTATACGGTAGAAAGTGTAGATCGCCAGTTTGTTGGGCGGAAGTTGGAGAAGTCCAGTTATCAGGACCAGAGATCGTGTTCGAAACGACGGACAAGATTGTCCAGATTCGTAACAATCTCCAAGCTGCCCGGAATAGGCAGAAGAGTTACGCGGATCCAAGTCGTAAGGACTTTCACTTCGAAGTAGGTGACAAAGTCCTACTTAAAGTGTCACCCTGGAAGGGGGTGATGCGATTTGGTAAGAAAGGCAAACTAAGCCCGAGATACATAGGACCTTTCGAGGTTATCGAACGTGTCGGGTCAGTTGCCTACAAGTTGAACTTACCAGAAGAGCTCAGTGGAATTCACAATGTGTTCCACATTTGCAATCTAAAGAAGTGTTCCGCTGATGATTCACATGTCATGCCACATACAGATGTGCAAATAGATAAGAGCTTAACGTTCGTAGAAAAACCTTTGTCGATTGAAGATCGACAGGTAAGGAAGCTTCGAAGAAAGCACATACCTTTTGTAAAGGTCAAATGGGATGCCCGAAGAGGTCCCGAGTATACGTGGGAGTTGGAATCCACCATGAAAGAAAAATACCCTTATTTGTTTCAGTAAATCTCGGGTCGAGATTTATTTTAAGGGGGTGAGGATGTAACACCTCGCAAATTTCGGGTTTAATATTAAACGACACGTGTCATGTAAGACAAAAACGCGTTGAAAAACCCGGATTTAATAAAGATGTTTTCGGTAGGATTTAAAGTGGCGTCATGTTAAATTATTACCTCTGAACACCTCAATTATAAATCCCAATACCCGATATAATATTTTACACATCTATGCACCCTCAATTTAGGGAATTATTGCCAATAATGGAATTGCAAAAGTATGAGGTGATCCCACGATGAAAAGCAATGATAAACCGTCATTTACGGGTCTTGTATATGCAATCAAGTGAAATAATGGATGATGGTAGGGTATGTTACAGTATTAGACACTTATTGGAGGTCCCCTATTGATAAAATAAGTCCACAAGTCGTATATAACGGCTGCCCTTTCAAATCAACAACAAACAACAAAATTCGGATCAGAGTAAGGCGTCGCGTAGCGCGACAGCCCCTCGCGCTACGCGAGGGTGCGCCCAGCGACAGCAGACCTGCTGTAGGCTGTTGTGTGCGATTGTGACCCCCTTGGCCGGTTTTTCTTGCACATACATGGCCCCTAGACATCCCTACACACTACTTACAAGTGTTGATCAATTGTGGATGGCCCTAGACTTGGTTGTCACTTGCTTGTGGTGCTTGATTCTTGTATATAAAGGACCTTCAAGTGCAACATTCATTCACACATCAAATTCAAGCATTCTGATTATTTGGGGATCTTGCAAACTGATCAAGAGCCTTTCTAATCATCCATTAATCATCTAGTAAGTTGCCTAACCTTTCTAAATTAATTCTAGCTTAGTAATTAGCTTAAAAGTCAAACCGACGTAACTACGGTTTGACTTCGCGATTAATTAACGATAGCTCAGTCGTGTGTCGAATTAAAAGTACCGTTAGATAGGTAATTATATGGGTATTAAACCCTTATAAGGGCAAGTACCAATTCCAGACCTAACAAGGTCGTTTGTCGGGTCAAACGTTGACCGAAAAAGTCAACAGAAATACAAAATGCAATTTAATGCACAATTAATGATCCGAAAGGTGTGCAACCTGTTTTAACCTTAATATAACTTAGTAATAAGTATAAAAACTTGTCTACGCTTGCCCGACTTGACAAATTTCTGTTTAAACCCGGTTCGGAACCGAAAGGCGCAAAACTTTGACTTTTGCGTTGACTTCGGTTCTGACCCGTTTTAGTTGGAGTTAGACATGCCTTAAAGTCTCATTAGGATTGGGTTACATGCTAGTATAAGTCTCTGTACTTGTTTCATTGATTATCCGATGCATGCACACGTTTCCGTTAATCGCTTAAATTGGACCATAATGCCCTTATGACCCTACAACGAGAATTTTGAAAATGTGGAAGTACAATAATCTTAGTTACTGATTATTTAGCATGTACGTAAATTTTCACGTCAATCGGAGGCCTAGATTAGGAGATATGCGCATTGGCGTAAATAATAAGCTTTTTATTAATTAAACGGCGCGATTAGCGCATAGCCTATCTAAACCCGATTTTCGGTACCAAAACTTTTACCCGCTGATGTTAAATAATATTTTAAGATTTTTGAAGATTTTTAATTATTTTTAGGCTGGTCTTAAGCTAGGCTTATCGCATTGATTCGGTTAATACCGAATATGCCCTTTTAAGCCATAAAACGAGTTTTACGAATCCGATTGATACCAATCCAATTGCCACTGATTTAAAATAATAAATATAGTATTTTGAACCTGTTTTGCTGATTTGAAAACTCAGATTGGTATTTTAACCCGTACGTCGCTTAAAACGGCTTTATACGTGTATTAAACGCGTAGTTTAGTATTAAAACCATTTTGCCACGTAAGACTTAATACCATTAGACATAACCTGTTAAGTTAAGATGTTTTTCTGATTTAATCAGACCCGTATCTCAGAAGTACTATAAACCCCTTTTATGGTCGTTAAAATGACCAAAATACCCCTACGGGGCATAATTAGGGAATAAACTCGTTATGGGCATTATGGAAGATATCATAATGATATCACAACATATTTAAAGCGTATTAACTTAGGAAACCTGTTCGCGACCCTTTCGGTTACCCGTTATGCATTATACGCGTTCGGTTCGGGTTATGTAACTAGTTTGCATAAACTAGCCGAAACGGGTCAAACGATATCATTTTTATCTCAAAATCCAGAATGTGAATAGTAAACCCATATTAAACAAGTCCTCAACTTGTCGGGTCTAAATCACATTCTATCCGGTCTTCGCTTAATCGTGCGTAAGAACCGTATCGTTAAACTAACCGGTCTAAGCTTAAGCTTAATTAAAGATCCGTTAGTATTCTAATAGGTTATATTAAACCTTCGTTCCAGATTAAGAGAACCAGTAAAAGCTATCTGCAATTTATTCGATTAAGGATTTATACTTGCAAAGGTAAATACTTTTAACTTATTTTCCCTATACGGGCTTGGGTTACGGTACATAGCGTACCGCTTGATCGAGCATCAAATCTCCACGCTTAGTGGGTAGTTGAATAATTTGATCGGCTCGGTTTAAACAGTCTTGTTTACTTTACAGCCTTTGGGGGGTTAATGACCATGTCCCGGATATCCCTGGCATTATCTTACGAGATAGCCACGACCTGAGCACGGGGTGTAGGCGTACACCTGTCAGTGTATAACTCATTAACGTGGTGTGTCTATTGATCTTTAACCCGGACTAGATCCGGGCTACTGAACGCATAAGTAACATGTAAATCGTTCACAAGATTATAATATTAAATAATTCTCCCAAGTTAAATAAAATGTTTATGCCATGTGCATCCAAACCAATTTTCAATCATTTTATAAAATGAGTCAGTTGAATGTATTTACCAGTGTAAACTGACGTATTTTCCCAAAAAGATTAAATGCAGGTACTAGGCGAAATAGGCTGGGATTCTCTTAAGCATCAGTAGAAGTCTCGCAAGCTTTAGATGCCGAAGTCTGTTGAACCATAAACAAATGTTATTTTGCTTCGATCCTACTGTGGATAAACACCGAATGATTGTGACTTTGTTTACAATAAATAAATTCGGTTGTATCTTATTTTAAATTTGCTTCCGCTGTGCATTATTATATTGTGTTGTTTGACTATTACGTTGCCAACCACGTCACGATACTCCCCCACCGGGCCCACCGGTGACACGTGGAAATCGGGGTGTGACAATACAAGACCCTCCAAATCATCGGCATGGCTTGGATGTAAGAGATGCCGGTAAGGGAAAAGAAGGATTGTGTAAATTCTGGGAAAGGATAGGTGTATCCTATGGCAAATGGAGTAACTGGAAAGGCAACCCATGTTTCTGAAACATAGTCGCTCAGGGCAGTTGGATCGAAAGGTCTGAAAAAGGCATTCACCGGAAAACGATGACGGATGTTATCTACTTGTGCATCGTTAAAGCAACACCTCTCGTTCACTGAGTCTTTGATGATCTTTTGACTCTTCAAAGGGCTATCCTTTTTGTGATCCTTGGCCGGAGAACTTCGGAGCAACATTTTCGAAGTGATGGAGATAAAGAAAGAAAAACAGAGTAAGAGAGGAAGAAAGAGGAGAAAGAAATACCTGATTGATCGTCGACTGAGAATTTAAAGGGAGTTTCTTTCGAATTTGAATGCATAATGATCCTATCTATATCTCTATTTATAATTATGATTCTGCAGGATTGTCACTTCCGTGACATCATCATCGCAACGGCTAGTTCTATTTTAACGGCTATATATCCGTTAGTTAGTTGCGGATAAGATCAAGAAAATATAACTCGCTAATTTTACAAATTACTCCTTATATTTTGGGGGCAATTGTTAGGGGAGGATTTTCTAACAATTAGTGATCCTTATTCGTTATCCTAATTAGTGATCCTTACTTCTGTGACAGGTGGTGATCCTCAGAAGGGCTTTAGGATCAGGATCATGGATCACTTTAAGGATCCTCGTACTGACGATTGTTTACTTATGTTTTGTAGCATCTCGCAGGTATAACAAGCTTGACCAAGTCTTGGCGACATTCCTGGAGAATATTCCCAAACTATTCTGCACGTGCTTGACCAAAAATAGACGTTGTGGAGAACGTGGAGGCATGGCACGAAAGTCGGATAGTTAGTTTGGTAGTTAGATTTCTATTTAAAAGGGGTAACGAGCTAGTAGAAAAACACTTAGCCATTTTTGCAGCTACACACACTCGTATACCCGCACACTTGAAGCTCTCGACGAACACACATTCATTCTTACTCACTTGTACACATTTCACGATAGTGATCCTTGTATCTAGCTCGTTACTATCCGAAGTTGTAAACATTTAATCATTTATTTGAGCTTGGTGATCGGTAGTTTCCATCACCCGGGGTTTTTTGTGTCGGAGATCAACTCTTGATCAAGGGCTTTTTCCCCGTATAAATCCTTGTGTTGTTTGTGCAAATTTACATTGAAGTGATCCTCATCGCTATTACATAATCAGCATCATACCCCCATATCATAGAGTTTGGTTGCAATATCCTCAACAGATTTTTTGACCAAAACATCGGTGACATTTGGTTTTTAACGTGATGTAACACATATATTGAACAAACACAAATGTACTCTTGGATTGTAAAAGAATTAACGTGATTATTATTATTAAACACATTTAACATACATCTTGAACATATGGGGTTGTGTATATCTTTCGGAATAAGCTTTCTAGCCGGATTGTTTTTCGTCAGCGTTTGCCAGATACTGTGGTTGCGAATATCTTGCTCTGCCAGCTCCTTAACTAGTTTTGTATCCTCCGAAGAAAGCCTTCTCGCATACGCGTGACCCTCTAAGTTTTCAATACGCACTTGCAGTATAGTCCATATATTAAAACCGTCACTATTTGAAAGTTTATAAGTTAAAGGGTTAAAAGTGCAATTTTTGAAAACTATAATTTTAGGGTCCATTTTGTCATTTTCAAAACTTATTTCATAGGAGTACTTGTGCTTTCAAACCAAAATTATACGATATAATGGAATACGACATCACACGTAACCGATTTGATCCGAAACTTGCAGTATAGTCCATATATATTAAAAAATGATGTATAATGGAAAAAGCGTAAAACTTAGACTATTATCGACGCGTTTGTGAATTAAAAACAATTTTAAAAAATTTAAAAAAGGCCCTAAGCGCTGCGCTTTGACCTAAGAGGGGCGCTTTGCCCCAAAATGTAAAAAAAAAAAAACCAAAGCGCCGCTCTATGGCCAAAGCTGGGCGCTTTGATGTAAAGCAACAGACAAGGTCTGACTGGTTCAAATAGACAAATGCCGTGTGCGAATAGACCAGGCCTTTTAAATATTAATTTACAATAAACTAAAGTTTACGGTTATTGTTGATGTGAGTGTGACAAATTCAACATCTACACTGTTCTTACGCTTTAATATATTATTCTTTTACCTTAAAGTTAACTACAATATTACACCCTGGAGTTTGGGGAGCTGACAACTTTACACCTTATTTTGGATTTTTTGTTATATTACACCCTGCGTCTAGTAATTTGAATCAATGTTGGCTCTTATGTCAAGTTTTCATTTAAGGGACCATTAGTAGCAGGGGTATTGTGGTACTTTCCTCACAAACACAATCTTACATCCTAGTTATTTGTCACACCCTGACTTTTGCGGAAGCGTGGTTATTGGTGTGACTTCTTAATACCATAGCATTCAATCACAACAACGCTATATGATAAAAACATGAGATGTTCATCCATTAATTAAGTTTAGAAAATACCACACATACTTGTCTTGTAAACATTGACACCAAATTAAGTTACAAATGACGACATGTTCAACTGAGTTCATAAAGACTCCACAAAAGCCTTTAAATAAATCCTGAGTTTAGAAACATGTATCCCGTCCAGGAATAGGATACACCCCCTAAACTCAACAACCATGGATAACATCTTTTATTCACGACGCAGCTTGAAGACACATGCATACACCTGCCAGATCCACTAGTTCCCTGAAATACATGTAGTTTAAAAACATCAACAAAAGTTGAGCGAGTTCATGGGTTTGTATAAGTATATATAAACCTTTGTAAACAGTGTATGTATGTATGTCCCGGTATGAAAGCAAGCAAGGAAAAGATCACCAATGGTTTGCAAGGCCACTGGTATGTGTGACGGTGTAGGAAGACTCAAACCTAGCAAAGTTGCACCGGGCTTCCGGCTGGAAGACATAGTCACCCTATGGGCCACCCTGGTCCTCATGGGTGTGGGCTCGCTACACCCAAATAGATCTATCACTCATGCCCCTCGGTCCTTATACAAGGATTAATGGTCCCAAGTATCCGCCTACCCAATCACATGATCTATGGTTCTTTCCTAGGCTAACCATACCAGTTGTATCTGTATGTAATCCTTTTGTAACATGTATTTCACCTCCGAAGTAAATAAACAAAACAGTTTAAAGAAAAGGGGGACATGAACTCACAGTATTGCGTCTTCAGAATCGTAACCCAAATTTCCTCAGCGAACACGACTCCCTACAATGTACTAATGCCTATTAGACAAACGGGCCGTGCCTTGCCTTTGCATTTATATTTTTGAGTTACGTTTCTTATGTTCCCTATATTATTCCAAGTTATAATTAATTGTTAAAATAATAATTATTTTAACTTTAAATTATATTTAGTTTTGGAATAATTGTTAACCAATATTTCTGTATTAATACTTCTCAAGTATTTAACTCCGTATTTCCTTCCCAAGGATGGGGGTATCTTATACATGTATTCTCATATTCTCGTTTTCGTATTCTCAAAATAATATATTTTCAAGTCTCACTTTAGAAAATATATATATAACTTATTTGTCAAAAATAATGTATTCCAAGAAAATATATATTTTTCCCAAAAATCATATATCTTCTAAATATACTAGGAAAATATATTTTTATCTCCCAAAAATAATATATTTTCTTCTTGTTGAAAATTTGTCATAACTTGGTAATATGTACAAAAATCATATTTTCACTTCTTTCGTTTCCAAAATAATATTTGCCAAAATATACTTATAAGAGTATTTTCCGGAATATTTCATAAGTTACGTTCCTTCGTTCGGTTTCGCAATATTAAGTGTGTAACTTATATATTCATTCCTTGTGATTTTTGGTATTATTTTGGATTGTAAATCCTTGTATCTTGTTAAGTTATATTATTTTAACCTTTAAAACAATATAACTATTACACGAAATATACACATAATCACACACAATGTCTGTAATGTAAATATATATTCTAAATACATATTTATCCATTTTTATTTGTAAAAACCAACCTCCAATACTTGTAATTTTTGTAACAAATCTATGGCAGAGTTTATTTTGATAACCAAAGTTAAAACACATTTGTAAATATTTGTTTAGAAAATATTTTTATAAGTGTTTTTATTTTTAGAAAGAGTAAACTGCAATTTTACCCCCTGGGGTTAGGGGTCATTGGCACCCTTACCCCCTCTAAGGAAATAATTGCAATTTTACCCCCCCACTGTTTGCTGTTATGTCGCAATCTTACCCCCCGGCTTCAATTTTGTTGACCGGTCTGTTGACTTGGGGGTGAAATGACTATTTTACCCTTTTATTTTACCCCCAACGTTTGCTGTTATGTCGCAGGTTTACCCCCTGGCATCAAATATGTTGGCTGATCTGTTGACTTGGGGTAAATTACTAAAATGCCCTTTCTTATTACCCCCTATAATTTGTGTTTCGAAGCAAAATTACCCCCTGCAACTTCCAAAACCTTTCCCGCCACCATCCATATTCGATTCCACCACCCATATAAACCCCCTGGCATCAAATATGTTGACTGATTCAATTCAAATTCATTTAAAGGTTGTAACAAAATTCTTACTTTCAACCAAAGCATTTGGAATGCAAAGATTGAATTCATGGTTGGAATGCAAGGTTGTAACAGAATTCTTACTTTATGGTTGGAATGCAAGGTTGTAACAGAATTCTTACAGAATTCAATTCAATTCAAATTCATTTAAATATTCAATTGCCTGGACAAAACCATTACAGAAGGCCTTTAGCAATGGTTTTAAGTTGTGGCTGAAGGTTCTTCATAGTTGAGACCTTGAGGGTATATATACACAAAGGTCTGTAAGAATTTTGTATCAAAAGCATTTGGAATGCAAATGCATCAGAACCTCTGCATCAGAAACTGACATGTTACTCAAAACTGCTTAGTCACTTTAATCTCATATTACATACAGCAGCAACCAAACAGCAGAGTAACCAAACAGCAACAACTTAACAGTCAATCTGTTATGTTCTATGATCAAACATAACAGCAGCAACTTAATAGTCAATCTGTTCTGTTCTATGATCAAACATAACAGCAGCAACTTAACAGTGAATCTGTTCTATGATTAAACACACAATTCCAGTAACCTGTAATGCAACTTAACAGCAGCAACTTAACAGACACATTAACCCACTAATCATAGATGCAAATATAACCTGTACAAGCTTTTAACAGTCAATCTTAGATGCAAATATAACCCACATTAACAGTCAATCTGTTCTATGATCAAACATAACCTGTTCTATGATCAAACATAACCTGTTCTATGATCAAGCATACCAAAAGATCCTAATATATAAATAGAGTTCAACTACACTACATATTAACCCAAAAGATCCTAGAAGATTAGAGTTTAAGTATCCTACACAACCATTTCCTGCTGAGGGGGAAACTGGAAATGCAGGAACGGGCGGCCTCGCATCTTGACAACCAATGAGACTGTCTGTAACGCCCTTATTTACAACGACCAAAACACGTGAAAAACTACAAGCATTGGAAGCTTTAATTATAAAGTTTTACATTTGACCAAAATACCCTTGTGACTAGTTCGAGATCAACACCTCCCCTCGAATAGATACATGTGTTAATCCGAACTGCCCTGTCAAAATGTAGGTTTAACCTTACTAATTACAACAACTAAGTCTTATGAACCATAATCTACATAACAAGATGACTTCCCAAAAATATAAGTTTAACAAAAGTATTGTTTCAAAAAGGGCGACATTTCCGGAAGCGTAAGGTCAAGTGTGCACGTTGGTGTTCGCTTCCAAGCTCGCCACGCCATCTACAAAGCCGTTTTACCTACATCGCCATAAAGTCTTATTTAGTCAATTTTTAGCACTATAATAAAACTAAAATAAACTAACATCCATTCGCATCATCACATAACCATATTACAGTCTAACTTTCCTCCACCCGTGAACGAGTCATTACTTACTATCTCCAAATGAGATAATGCTTAGCATTCGGTAATCCGTTGATATCGGATTGAACATAACGCATCATAGACGTCATTCTAAACCCGTTCATGACGGCTTTAGCGGTTAGACTTCATTCATACATAACTTCTCAAAATACGGTTAGTTCATAACCAACCGACTATAACATAACCTTCTTCATCATTATATTCCCTTACGACCCGTTCGACATGGGTTAGGCTATCCACTACTCATCATATTCGACTATCATAGTTACGATTTTAATATAACGATGTCAACTAAAAAGTAAAGCTTGTATGCATTAAACAACATACCTCGATCCTGTGAGCTGTCCGACCTCCTAGCACTTGAACCTTCTTCTTTTATGCCTACATCAATACATTCATTCATTTAGCCCGACTACATATTTTTCCATCTTACACACTTTTATCATACAACATCTTGATCATAATTTAACAAAATTCATCCAGTTGTTCATTTAGGCATTTTATCGAACACTTGGCGGGCTTCGCATTTGTAGGACATTTAATTACATGTTTCTTTACATATTAATCTACAAGTTCATAACAAATCAAGCAAGTTAATGCGATATCTATCACCACACTCTAAAATCACTACAAACCGATCATTAATCGGGTTCTAGTCCATAATCTTAACTCCTAAATACACATATCACAACATTACTCATGATTTAGTAAAAACCCATTTCCTAAAGTTCATACTTTCAAGAAATTCGACTTACCACTTTGTTAGTCACACCTTGGTGATCAAGAATTCAAGTTCCTAGAATCATTCGGGCTTGAAATCACCTTTCAAATTAATGGAATTTGTGCTCTAGGGTTTTGTGGTGTCCTTCTCTTCTCCTGGATAAACTTCACGCACACACTAGAAGTGTCTAGTGTGTGTGTGTTGTTTAATTTAACTAGTTCTTTCCTTAAATTTTCAAGTTTAGTCCCTCGAGTCTTAACGTTTATTTATTTTAGCCCAAACCTTCATTTCATGAGCTATTTTAAAGACAATAATTAGATTCCATATTTTTCGGGGCGTTACACTGTCACACCCTGGCTTTTGCGGAAGCGTGGGTTTATTTGGTGTGACTTCTTAATACCATAGCAACAATCACAACAATGCTATATGATAAAAAAAATACTTGATGTTCATCCATTAATTAAATTGAGAAAATACCACGATATCATTGTTTAGAAACATCGACACTTGAAATAAGTTACAAACCATAAATTATTTAAAACGGGTTCATAAGACACATAAAAGACTTTGGATAAGACGAGGTTTAGAGACATGTAACCCGTCCAGGAGTAGGTTACACCTCTCAAACTTCACCACTCTTGGATGACATCTAATAACCAACGCAGCTAGACACATGCATAACCTGCCAGATCCGCTAGTTCCCTGAAATACATGTAGTTTGAAAAATCAACAAAAAGGTTGAGCGAGTTCATGTGTAAGTCTGTGTATATAAGCCTTTAAATTATGTCTTGTGTATATAAATGTCCCTGGTATGTAGCAATTAAGGAAAAAGATATCACCAATGGGTTGCAAAGCCAAAGGTAAGTGTGATAAGGTGCAGGAAAACTCAAACCTAGCATATTTGTACCGGGCTTCCGGCTGGAAGACATAGTCACCTCTATGGGCCGCCCCGGCCTCATGGGTGTGGGCTTGCTATACCCAAATAGATCTATCACTCATGTCCCTCGGTCCTATGACGAGGATTAATGGCCTTAAGTGTTGTGCCCACCTTTCACAGTCTAGTTAGTAAACCCTCCTTAAGCTAACCATACCATGTATAATAATGTCTGTAATAGTTGTAACATACTTGGTACTCGTTCTCACCAAGAGTGCTTCTTGTATTTTATACCATTTGTAAACATTGTAATATTTGTAACATGTATTCCACCCCCGAAGTATAAAACTGAAAACAGTTAAGAGAAAAGGGGGACATGAACTCACACCATGTATAAAAATGTCTGTAAGTGTCTGTAATAATTGTAACATATATTCCACCCCCGAAGTATAAAACTGAAAACAGTTAAGAGAAAAGGGGGAACATGAACTCACCTTGATTACGAGTAAGTCCTAACGAGTATGCAAATGTGAGAGTTCTTGGAAATAAGATTTCACGTCACTCTAATTGATTGAACATGCAACAATATGGGATACGTATCAACAATAATGTTTAATTGGATAATTGGAAATCCTATGTCTATAGGATTCGGTAGGGTTTGTCTAAATGGTAACTATGTGGTTTGGATAACCCTACAAGGGGACTTGGAAAATGAATATGATATAAAGGAATTATTTATGAAAAATATTTATTTAACATAAATAATTAATTTGCAAAATTATATAATCGATTATCAAAATAATTAAATTAATCAGAATAATTAAAAATGATATTTTTAATTATCAAACCTGAATATTCCTGATTAAAAATAATTATTATGATTTTTGATTCATTTTAAATAGTTAAAATGAATTAATTTGTCTAAAATAACAATAAGTAAGTTTATATAAGTTTAATTATCTAAATAATTGAATATAATAAAAATTCAGATTATTAATTTATATAAACTCAGTATGAAGTCTAAAAAAAATAATTTTGGATACAATTTATATAGTTATATAATTTAATCTAATTAAATTAAAACTATATTCATAAGTAATAACACTGATTTATTTATATAAATATCAAAATTATATAAACTATCAGTAGCAACATTATTTTTGTGAAGTTAATCATTTAAAATAATTATTGTAAAAATTTCGGATTTTTATTCCTTATAAATTATTTATTATGAATTTATTAAGAAATAAACTGTTTTTAATTAAAATAATTAGTTTTATAAATAAATTGACAAATTTTATATTTTTAATAAAAGTAACAGTGTCTAACAATGTTATAAAAATTATTGAAATGTTACAAATATTAAAAATAAAGCGTTTAAAAAGAAATGCAGACCCCTGGATTCGAACCCGGGTCTGTATGGAAACCAAACAGAGTCCTAACCACTAGGCTAAGCTTCTGTTTGTGTTTGGTTTAGGAATGCTAAACTTATAACCAAACAGTAACTGGTCATCTTCTCCAAAGAGAAGTCAAAGTCAGAAGACTAAGTCAAACAGAAAGTCAAACTCGTGATTTCTACGGGCAAACCTATGTTATATCTAAATTAAATTTTAGGAATCGTTCTATAGGCATAAACTAACTAATTTACACAAGAAAAACTAACCGGTATTGAAAGGATGATCGGATTGAAAAATTCCGGCGAAAAAAGTAAGTATTCCGGCGAGTTGCAGGTTTTAATCCGACGAGTTTGAGTGTTTGAGTGATTGTGAAATGGTGTGGAATGTCGTTAGGAATGCAAGGACTTAAATACACGGAGTTTGGGTTTCAGATTCGACATAAAATAGTGGTTTGATCTACTTTTCATTTTTATAAAAATTCTTTTTATTGAGTGTTTTAGGCACTCAATGTGTCGAATCATGATTAAAACTAGTTGGGTATGGGTTGTAGATCATATAGATCAGTGGGACAACTCAAAAGAAGTGTTTAAAATTCGTTTTGGTGGATTTTTGGTTGATTCCGGTCGGATCCGCGAGCTGGTATGCTGGGTATATAATTCAGCATGATTTTTAACTAATATATATATATATAATATATCCTAATATCTACCACATACCAGCTGGTAGACCAGCTGGTTTGTGCGTGTGTTTGGTTTGGGAGAGGCGCGAGTTCGAATCCGACTTCTGACCAATTCAAACGTTTTTATCCGATTTAGTGATAATTTACACTTTGGTCCCTGTAGTTTCATTTGTACAAAAATGATCCTTGTAACAGTTAACTCATATAGTTAACTAGGTTAACTTTTATTTTGAAATCCTTTATATAATAACTAACCTGGTTAGGAAATTCGGTTAAAACAGTTTTAAAAGTGACCATAATGGTTCCTGAACTACTAGTTTGAGAAAATGTCCCAATGGTCCTTGTACTTTTAAACCAAAAATCCAACTTTTATTTTATTTAAAATATAAGTTCTAAAAATGACAATTTAGTCCCCGGACTTTTGTACTTTCTAAAAATGGCGGTTTTAGTCCTCGAAATTAAAAGTGATAATTTCAAGCAAGTTTTAAAGAATGTCGAATAGGTCCCTCAACCTATTGTTTGTCTATGTGTTAGCATTGTCAGCATGTTTCTGAGTTATCCGTTCACTGTGCTAACTGTGTTTTGTGCATCAAATTTATCACTAAAGCTTGTGTGTAATAAATGGAGTGACTGTATAAAATATGATGCATGTGTATGTACGATATGAAAATCATAGATCAGTTTAAATTGTCAGTTGTAATCAAGCACAGTCATTAAGTACGTAATTAAAACTAATTACTTGTACAATACCTGTAATTTTGAGGGTTGTCACAGAGACCACAATCGATCGTAGTGAAACATGAATCCTCATGTCCACTACAAATACAGAAACATCCATTACTAGTTCTGACTTGATTTTACCCCACAATCAAAATAGGTGTTTGATTTTACCTGAAAACTGCGAGAAAAGGGAGGATCGCTGGACCACAGCTGGATCGACGGTGGCCGGTGGTGTGGTCGCCGGCCCTGGCTCTGCCGGTGGAGCTGGATGCATCATTGCATTCTGTTCACTCATCCTCTACTCGTGTGGTGAAGAAGAAGGAATGGTGAAGAAGACGGAGTGGAGGTCGCCGGAGGGTGATGAAGAAGACGGAATGTAGGTCGACGGTGGGAGATCACCGGTGAAGAAGCCGGAAGTGAAGAAGACGGACGGTGTAAAGTGAAGAAAATAGATGGAGGTGAAACTTAGGGGGTAAGATTGTGATATAATGTTGAGTTAAGGGGTTATTATAATATATAAGGTACAATTTACTTGAAATTACTTTTTTACCCTTTTACCCTCCCATGTTTATGGTGACCGGTCAACAAAATTGAAGATGGGGGGTAAGATTGCGACATAACAGCAAACAGTGGGGGGGGGGGGTAAAATTTCAATTATTTCCTTGGGGGGGGGGGGTAAGGGTGCCAATGACCCCTAACCCCAGGGGGTAAAATTGCAATTTACTCTTTTAGAAAATTTCGCCATAGTTTCCCCTAAAAATGGAGGTGTCCATGCTTATTAAAGCATATCATTTTCTTTTCAAAAATCATCACAACAACCAACAATCAAACTTTAAACAACTTATACTTACCAAGAGCAAAAACTATACATTTTACATAACAATATGAACTTGATCTTTTCATAAAAACTTGTAGTAACTTGGTAAAGTGTTATTTAGGTTTAGTTACCCTCTAAAGTGTGTTTACTTCTTTTAAAATCTCATTCTTGAAAGGATTAGGTGTTTACATCTTATAAACCTATTTTACAAAAATGTTTATTTATAACATCTTCTTGTTTCTCTAGTATCTCTACACTTATTTTATCACAAAAAATAGTGTAGTTTAAGTAAAAACCAAGATCTTCTAAAATCACATTTTAAACTTGGTTCTTTTGGAAAACCATTCATAAATCTTAGATTCATAAGATTACTAGCTTACTTTGTTTATCATTTTACAAGAAATCATTTTATTCATCAAGTTCATGTCTACACAAGAAGATGATTATCTTATGTTGTCACATAATCATCCTCTCACTTGCTAGATCATGTGTTTAATCACAATCTAGCAAGCTCCATATGATGATCAACATCATATTCTCAAGAAAACAATAAGCAAGTATTATACATACACTAAACAACTTTATTTCATCAAGATATCATCATATGTTAAGCTTTTGTTCAAGATTCAAGATTATGTTCATGTCTTTTAGTGTTCTTGTGAGTATGTAGATTGAATGAAGCTTGAATGATGATGATGGTGGTGTGGAGGTGGGGGTCGGCCGAGAGGTAGAAGGGAGGGAGGAGAGAGTTGTGGTGGTGATAAGTGTGATGAGTTCTAGTTTACTTATAGTCACTAACTCTATTGTCCATTGGGTTTAATGTCTCCATTAGTACATACATGATCTTGATCAAATCCAAGAAAATTTAATGAAGATTTAAGTAATCTTACAAGATTTTGGGAGGTGGGGTCACTCCCTTGTGACCGTAGACAAGAAGGGGGGGGGGGTAATTGTAAGTTTAAATGGTAAATTATGTTAATTAGTTGGAGGTTAAGTGTAAAGTCTAGTGTTTATGTGTATGATGCATTATATAGTGTGTTAGGGTGTTCAAGAACCATAACTAGCCAAGAAATAATAAAACAATGTTTCTAGCAATATTTTGGTGTTCCGGGTAATGTCCGGTTGTTCGGTTAGATACCGGCTCGTTAAAGTGTCAAGTTATTCCGTTTAGTGATCTTTAAGTACCCTTTTGTGATACTTTTAATTCCCGACACTTAGGAAAGCATTCAGGACCATTTTGTCATATTTTTGCATGTTACTAGCATGTTAAAATGCTGATTTTTGCTGATTAATGCAGAATTCTGCACTTTAAGTGGGTTTTAGGCACTTTCCGGAACTTAAACTATCACCTAGTGACGCAGTTTTATGGTCCTTACTTTCCTACACTCCATACTAGTGTAGTACCTTGTCCCTGGTCCTTACGGGGTCCCAAAACACTGACTGTCTACGTACTGACATTGTCAGCATGTTTCTGAGTTATCCGCTAATTGTGCTAACTGTGCTTTGTGCATCGTTCATGTCACTAAAGTTTGTATGTGATAAATGGTGTGACAGTATGCAATATGTGATTCACATGTATGTATGATACAGAAATCAGAAAGCTGTTTAAGTCATCAGTTGTAATTAAGCACAGTCATTAAGCTCAAATCAATATTAATTAATTGTACGGATACCTGAATTTATGAGGGTTGTCACATTATTCCTCATACCTTTAAATTTAAACCTTCTGCTTGACCTATTCTTGAACAGACGATCATTGTTCTTCGAATAGATGACACTTGTTCTTCAAAATCAATACTAGTGAACGGTTGGAAGTTGAGTTTCAGTAATTTGCCAAATGGATCATCATTTATGGAAGATTAGAGTTGATGATCAGTACTTGTTGGTGCATTTTATGTTACAACGGATTTAGGTTTGGTCTTTGGATATCGTAAACAAGACTTGGATGATATTGAAGACTTGGGTTCTGAGGAATTGAAGATAACAAAGAAGCTTCGGGTTTATGGATTGGAAACAGGACATTTTCTGAGTTATACATGTTCCGAGTTTAATGTTAACAATGTTATTCCGAGCTATTGAAGGTTCCGAGGAACACATAATTTTCGAGTTTAATGTTTCCGAGCTTGTTTTCTGAGTTTATTAGAATTGTATCGTTCCAAGTTATGTTCTTTAGTATTGTTCCGAGTTTGTTTATTTGTAACGTGTGCCTAGCCCAGTTCACATTTAACTGTATTATATAAACAGTTTATGCATTAGCGTTTGAGGTGAGAACTCAAACTTGAGTGAGAGATTAGAGTGAAAGTTACAGAGAGTTGTGAGAGAAAAACAGAGAGTGGTGTGAGTTCTCTTATGGTATTGATTGATTGTAAACAGTTGTTGGATAATTAACAGATACCGGGTTAGGAAGTAATTTCTGGTTTCATTCATATGATAAACTTGATTTTGTATTTATCTGGTCTATCAATGGGATTTCGCATTTCACGCCCTTGGTTGAATCTCAATCTCGTGATCGATCCACATGTGATAGGGGACCTACAATTGGTATCAGAGCATTGGCTCTTTATTATATGGTTTAAGATTGATTTTACAGACTATCAAGTTTCTTTTTCAGATCTGTTGGAGGTTTTCTACCATCACAAGTTTCGATTATTAGGGTTTCCTAAATTTGCAGGTAAATTTGCATTGCAATGAAATCATAGTTTTGCAGTTACCAAAACCACACAAATTATAAGAATTTCGGAAAACTATTCTGGGATACAAAGTGTTGGTATTCACTTGTTCTGAACTACCAGTTGTCCGGAGTAACTCGTTCCAAATTAAGCATTAGTTCCGGACTACTAAACCTTCTAGATTAACCATACTTGTCCGGATTTAAAGTTCTGAATTTAAACTATTTAAATTCCGAATTTAAACTTCTGGATTAAAAGTTCTGAATTTAAACTTCCGGATTGCGACATAAAGTTCTGAATTCAAACATTCTGGATTACTATACTTAGTTCCGAATTTGAGGTGTTGAGATATATTCTTGCGAATTTATACATTCAATGTTTATCCGGATATAAAGTGTTCAAAACTTATAACCTTATTCAAATTTAAAATTGATTGTTGGACAGGAGATATTAAATGAGTTCAATGGAAAATTTAAACGAACTTACAAAAATGGATCATAAAGTAGGAACGGCAAACAAACCGCCTAAATTGCTCGAAGTATCACAATATATGGAATGGAGGGATAAGTTTGAATCCTTCGTAGAATATCAAGATACTAAAATGTGGATGTGTATTAGTGATGGGTATGCCAATCCCACTCATGAGTTTGAAGGAAGACAACGAGTATAAAGAAACAAAAAAAATGTACGAAGCGGAGAAGAGAGCTGATGCGTGGTCAAAAACCGGTGTACGGAGCGAACGGGATCAACCGGGAACGCGAAATGAAGAAATCGGAAACCAAGAATTGGGCATAGCGTCGGTGACGCCCCATGGTTATTCGCTTCGGCCAAAACGTGCGTAGACAACAAGATAGAGCGTAGCAGAAAAGTTAAAGATGCAGGCTGCGTCGACGGCGCTGGTGGCGGCATCGGCGACGCCCCTTCCTGCTAGCCGACGGGATTTTGTTGTTTGTTTCATTTTTGGATGACTTATAACGCATTGGGAGGTCCTTTTTCGAGGGTTACACTTGTTTTTGAGTTTGAACTTGATTTTTGAAGCCTAGAACTCATCTCACATCATCCCCAATCCATCCAATCGATCCATCTACATTCGATTTCATCATCACTACCCCTTTCACAACCCTAATCACCATTAATCCTTCAATCCATTCATCACCACCAATCAACCTAAATCCTAATCACCATTTCCACCACTTCAAAGCTTCAAGATGATGATGTTCAAGTTCTCAACATCCGGTGATCGCGTTCATTCGACTATGAGCCGCTAGATTCTTGTGGGTTTCACCCCGGTATAGGTTTTTGTAAGTTCTTAGGGTTACTATTTGTTCTTTAGTTGATTTGTGACAAGTTGAATTGATTGATAATTATCTTACATTGGAACTACATTTGTTAATTGTCGAATGATGACAACTCGTATTTCAGAACCTATCTTTGTAACGTATGTGAACACTATGTGATTATGTGAACTTGGTTGAGTAATTGAATGTTATGATTATGTGTTTATGTGTAATGATTGTATTGTATATTAACAAACCGATCGCGCAACATAACCCAATCGCACAAGCCCACTCGGGCCACATGTTGTACTCGAACCATAAGAGCAGCCCATGAAAGGGTTCGGCCCACTCCATCAACTCGTAGAACACATAGGGTGTTGGTATAAATCTCACACTTTACCTAATCACACAAGTTTACAAACCCTACTCTCTTTCTCTCCTCTCAAACTTGACGGCACACACCCCTCCTCTCCATCGAAGATTTCTTGGATTCGGATCACCCTTTCTGTTTGATCCTCCTAATCGGTTAGTGCTTTAATTATAAATTGTATGATGTTATGATTCATATGTTCCTTCGTGATGCTTTACGGATGATTGATTGATGTTGTGAATAGATGATAGGCGGCTCACATGTATGATGTTATTGATCGATTTAGGGTTGTCAAAACATATGATGTAACTAATGATCTAGATTAGAACTGAATATATATATACTCGGCTGTTGTGATATGATAATCGAAGTGGTTGTATGATGATTAGGATTGCATGTTGATATAAAAGTTTCCAATCTAATGATTCGGATTGAACGTTTGATTATTGCTCATGACTATGATTAATTAGGGTTCATATGAATTACACAATGATTGCTTGGTTTGATCGAGATTATGCATGATTGGAACTGTTAGAATTGTTAATTGATAAGGTTCATAAATGCAAACAATATAACTGAATGCATGATTTAAGGAAACTCATAACCGATCGTACAAGATCTGTCGCACAAGTGCATCACACAAGCTTTTGAATTCACACAAGAGCTCAATCGCACAAGGCGACTGGTCGCACAAGATAGGTACAAACACATAAAGAGCTCACTACGTAACGGGACGCGTTTGGGTCCCACTCTATGGCAACCTACGAGAGCTTGTGATGGATGAAGCACACAAGTCTCGCTACTCAGTACACCCTGGATCAGATAAGATGTATCATGATATCAAAACTACGTACTGGTGGCCTAGCATGAAGGCCCACATAGCAACTTACGTCAGCAAGTGTTTGACTTGTGCGAGAGTCAAGTCTGAATAACAGAAACCCTCAGGCCTACTCCAACAACCAGAGATACCTCAATGGAAATGGGAGCAAATTTCCATGGATTTTGTCATTGGCCTACCTAGATCCCAGCGCGGGAATGATACTATTTGGGTGATCGTGGATCGACTCACTAAATCTGCACACTTCTTGGCTATCAAGGAGACGGATAAATTCTCCACTCTTGCAGAAATATACCTCAAGGAAGTTGTTTCGAGGCACGGGGTGCCCACCTCTATTATCTCAGATCGAGATGCACGTTTTACTTCAGAGCTGTGGCAAGCAATGCACAAATCCTTTGGCTCACGACTAGATATGAGCACAGCGTATCACCCTCAGATGGACGGGCAGTCCGAGCGCACTATTCAAACCTTAGAAGACATGCTTCGTGCATGTGTAATCGACTTTGGCAACAGCTGGGAAAAGCATCTGCCACTTGTGGAATTCTCATATAATAACAGCTACCACACCAGCATTAAAGCTGCTCCGTTTGAGGCATTGTACGGGCGTAAATTCCGGTCACCTCTTTGTTGGGCAGAGGTGGGAGATAGTCAGATCACTGGTCCAGAACATGTGGTAGACACAACCGAGCAAACTGCTCAAATCCGAAAACGCATGGCGGCAGCTCGTGACCGTCAGAAAGTCTACGCCGATAAGGGCAGGAAACCACTAGAGCTCCAGGTTGGGGAGCGGGTACTACTCAAAGTTTCACCCTGGAAGGGTGTGGTTCGTTTTGGTAAACGCGGCAAACTTAACCCACGATACGTTGGACCTTTCGAAGTCATTGAGAAAATAGGCAGGGTGGCCTACAGACTGAACTTACCAGCAGAACTCGGTGCAGTTCACAACGTTTTTCTCGTGTCAAATCTGAAGAAGTGTCTGTCAGATGAGACCCACGTAGTTCCTCTGAAGGAACTCACTATCGACGAGCAGTTACGATTCGTCGAGGAACCAGTCGAGATCACGGACCGGGATGTTAAGGTCCTCAAGAGCACTAGAATACCTCTCGTTCGAGTTCGTTGGAACTCACGTCGCGGCCCAGAGTTCACCTGGGAGCGCGAAGATCAGATGAAACAAAAGTATCCCCAATTGTTCGTAAACAGTACACCCACTACTGAGGCTGAAGCTACGGAATTTCGGGACGAAATTCCAGATCAACGGGGGGTGGATGTGACACCCCAGGAAAACCGGGAACACCATACAACTTAACTACCCGAAATTCCAGATCAACGGGGGGGTGGATGTGACACCCCAGGAAAACCGGGAACACCATACAACTTAACTAGCTTCCTCAGTGAGTGCCTACCAAATTTCGGGACGAAATTTCTTTCAACTTGGGGATGATGTGACAACTCGAAATTTAGAACCTTTCGTGTACCTTAGTGTAACCTACTTGAAACACTATGTGACTAGTTGACGTATTGGTGTAATGATATATGTGAACATCCTATGTGACTACGTGTTACGTTTATGTGTTGTAATTGTATGTATGCGTGTATGTATATGAACCGAGACAACAAGGACCCGACTCGAGACCATGCGGTCTCGAGTGAACAATGAAACAGTGGGCCGGATGGGCCACGCACCCCATTTAACCCAACCGAAAGCCCATTAGGGTGCACTACTTGGGACGGGTATATAACCTTAGTGATTATCCATGTTTGCCATTTCTTTGGACAACACACTCACTCTCACACACACCTTCCCCTACACACTCTCTCTAGAGAAACCTTAAACCCTAGACACCAAACATCACATTTCTTCTCCTTCTTCTCGGATCAAACCGGAGACCACAAGGACCCTCGGATCAACTCGCACACACCCCTTTCGGAAGCTCCATTCTTCACCACTACCTCTTTAACCGGTTAGTGATTCATGTTAGATTTTGTGTTTCGGTTTGATGTATGATGAAGATTAGGTGATAACATGTTTACTTGTTAAGCTTTTTGCATGATGAATACACCCTTCTTGAGTAATCGGTTCACAAGTGCTTCATGTTATGTGTTTATATTCGGTCAATGTGGACTATATGATAATATATTGATTTTTGTTAGGATGAATAATGTATGCTTGACTACGAATGAGTGTAATCGGTTTTGTATAGGCTCAATTTTGAATGGTTTGGTTATGTTTAGGAGGGTTATGTTCAATGAAATCGGATTAACACATGTTGATGATAGATCCCATATAAGTATGCTATTGTATTGATCAAACATGATAGATGTATGAGCCGATGATGTTACTAACTTGAGTTCATGCCATAATAGATTTCTCTTGATGAAGCATGTTGATTTTAATATGATGAACTACTTGAATATTTGAAGAACATGATGAATATGACATGAATGTAGCTTGAATATTTGAAAACTTGTTGTTGATCCGTTGTTGGTAAGTAATAGACAAGGAAACATGTTTGTAAATTGTGGTTGGATAGTACATAGCTTCATGAAATCGGAATGTTATTGGATAGTACAACTGTGCAGAATCAGCAATTGTTGGGGGTCGAGACCCCTGGTCTCGACTCGAGACCACCACATGATAACTCGAGACTGCCATTTGCGACTCAGGTTACGAGTCGAGAACCTATAGTCTCGACTTGAGACCACACTGGATCAGCACCCAAACATCATGACTCGAGATCATACTTGCGAGTCCGGTTGCGACTCGAGATCAATGCATGCATGACCCGAGATAACCTTAGTTGCAACTCGAAACCTTGTGGACTATAAATCGAGACCGCACAGTCTCGACTAGAGACCGCACAGTCTCGACTCGAGACCATGTGCATGTACACGCTGATTTGAACTTGCACCCCATTACGGACTTAGATGATTGGGCCGGACTTTTGGGCCTAATGCATGGACCTTATGTGTAACTGTTGAATGTGAATGTTGTTGGGCTGCCATGAATGATACTTGAATACAATATGCTAGCATACGTGTAGAAACATACGTGCACTACTTGGACACAAACCTGATTTGTATGATACAACTATGATAGGACGTGGGTGACCACAATATTGCTTGATTGACCTTTCTGTGTATCTGCCGAGCAAACCAAGGTGAGTTCACACCCTCTACAAAGCATGGGATTCCCTGGGCTGGGAATGGGGTTAAGGAACGTGGGTTCCTCGTCCTCCTTGGGTAGGACAGCAATGGTTCAGGAATGTAATTCCTCGTCCTCACGGACAGATAACTCGTACTAGACCAAAACTCTATCACGAAGTCCCTCCTTTTTATATCGACTTAATCGCCGGGCCAATGGCGAGTGGGTCATTAGTTAGATAGCGCTATTTAGGTCTGACAAACCTCACACCGTGCCGCAGAGGACGGGCGTGAACTAATGGATCTGGGGCACGTCAATGATGATAGACATTAGAAGTTTCAGGGCACTTAAACATGACTACAGTCAGCAGTCGATATGGTAACGAGTCTAGTGTATACATGGGGTAGCCCCCACGGCCGAAATGCCAGATAACTAACACGGGGTAGCCCCCACGGCTGGATTGCCAGGATAACCGGGAATAAACAAGTCACGCTTTTAACTATGGGGTAACCCCCACGGCAGGATGCCAGATAAAGGAAACTGTTTTCGAAACAACTTAAAACGAACACCCAACCGTGAACTCACTCAACTTGTTGTTGACTCGTTACTACATGCTTTGCAGGATAATAGGTACTCAGCTGGAGCTTGCATGGAAGAGAGTCGTTGTGGGACATGGACGGCTGTGTGCCATGTTAAACTTTTAAAACAATTAAACTTGTGTTTTGATTTAGGACTTATGCTTCCGCTTGCAACTTAAACTATGTTTTGTTTGAACACCAATTGTATTGGTTGGACCTTATAACTACTTATGCTCGTTCAATATGATTGGTGGCTGGATCCTGGTCAGTCACGCCTCCAAGCGGTAGTACTCCGCAAGTGGATTTTGGGGGTGTGACAGATTGGTATCAGAGCCATTGGTTATAGTGAACTTGGTTTTAATAAAGGAGAAACGTTTTTGTTAAAACCAGACTATAACCTGTACAGTGCTCTACGATCCACAACGACGCTTCACTCCACATGCAAGGCTCGACATTCTAGGTGATATGATCTGTGCATATATTGCCTACTTGTTAGTTACATAGTACAATGCTCACGGTATGCTTGGTTAGTATAACTACTGTTGCCTGAACACGTGTGTGCTTACTCCCGTTTGTCAACGCACTTTCGCGAACCCCCTCACTCGTGTTACTCTTGATATGAAGATCATGTCTGGACGCGTTAACCTGACACAAGCCCAGTTGACGGCTCTGATTAACGAACGAGTTGCTGCGGCACTTGCAGCTGCACACGCAGGAGGTATATCCTGCAGTCCGAACTCATCCTAGGATCTTTAGAATCCTACTCTCGTGAACCAACCTTTGTGTTAAACTCTGTCTTTCTTTCGCCCACAATAGGTCAGCATGCTCAGCCACCCGTGTGCACTTTTAAAACTTTCATGGACTGCCGACCCACTACTTTTAGCGGCACTGAAGGAGCCGTAGGCCTCCTCCACTGGTTTGAGAAACTAGAATCTGTCTTCGAAATGTGTGAATGCCCTGAGGCGCGCAGGGTGAAGTATGCTACCGGTACTCTCGAGGGTTTAGCCCTCACATGGTGGAATGCTCAGGTTCAAATGCTGGGATTGGTTGCTGCCAACGCCACCCCATGGGAAACTTTTAAGGAAATGATCAAGGAAGAATACTGCAGTCGTGATGACATTCATAAGCTGGAAGTCAAGTTCTTCAACCTCAAGATGACGGGGTCAGAGATTGAGGCGTACACTAAGAGATCGAATGAGCTTGCCTTACTGTGTCCTACTATGGTGGACCCTCCATTTAAGCGTATTGAACTCTTTCTCAAGGGCTTGGTGCCAGAGATCCAAAGCCATGTGACTTCAGCAAACCTCACTACTATCCAGCAGGTTGTTCAGCTGGCTCACCGTCTTACTGATCAGGCGGTGGAGCAGAACAAGTTACCAAAGCGCATAGGTGCTGCAACTACTTCTGGTACCTCTAGTGACAACAAACGGAAATGGGATGGAACTTCAAGTAAGGGGTCGACTTCTGTTCAGTCCCAGTCTCAGCAGAGAAAGACTGATGACTACAAGAGCCCTAGTCAGCAATCATCTGGTGGTCAAAGTCACGGTGGGTACAAAGGGAATCACCCCAAATGTAATCGCTGCAGCCTGCACCACAGCGGGCCATGCACCAGGGGCAACTGTCATCGGTGCAACAAGCCTGGCCACGCTGCAAAAGATTGCATGAGCTTATACCCCGCCAATCAGAATCGTCACCAAGCCCAACAGAACCAACGTCAGCAGCAGCAGCAAGGTGATAACAAAGGATGCTTTCAGTGTGGAGCTGAAGGCCACTTCAAGAGAGATAGCCCCCAACTGAACCGGAACCAGAACAACAACAACAACAACAATCAGGGGAATGGTAACAATGGGAACAACAACAACAATGGCGCCAGGGGGCGGGCGTTCGTGATCGGCCAAGGTGAAGCAAGGAATGACCCCAATGTTGTGGCGGGTAAGTTCCTTCTCGACGACTTTTATGTTTCAGTATTATTTAATTCGGGTGCCGATACTAGCTACATGTCACTAGAAGTTAGTCGAATGCTTAAGCGTATTCCAACACCTTTGAACAACAAGCACACTGTAGAGCTAGCAAACGGTAAGAGCTTAGAAGCCACACATGTAGTCGAGGGTTGTAAACTCGTTCTTGCTGACCAGACCTTCCCTATCGACCTTATTCCAATTGTCTTGGGTAGTTTCGACGTTGTCATTGGGATGGATTGGTTATCCCAACATCGAGCAGAGATTCTTTGCAACGAGAATGTTGTTCGCATTCCTGGTTCCGGTAGTGAACCTCTCATGATTCGCGGCGACAAGAGGAGTGCCGTTGAGAACGTCATCTCTCTCCTTAAGGCCCAAAAGTGCTTGCGAAAGGGCCACACTGCCATTTTAGCCCTCATTACTGACACCACGGAGAAAGAGAAGAAGATAGAAGATTTTCCAGTTGTACGCAACTATCCTGAGGTATTTCCTGAGGAATTACCTGGCCTTCCGCCTCATCGCCAAGTCGAGTTTCAAATTGAACTAGCTCCTGGAGCTGCGCCTATAGCTCGTGCGCCGTATCGCTTAGCTCCATCAGAGTTGGAAGAACTCTCTACGCAACTACAAGAACTCTTGGATAAGGGTTTTATTCGTCCAAGCTCATCACCCTGGGGAGCTCCAGTACTATTTGTGAAAAAGAAGGACGGCACCTTCAGAATGTGCATCGACTACCGGGAACTCAACAAGGTGACGGTGAAGAATCGTTATCCTCTACCGCGTATTGAAGACTTGTTCGACCAGCTGCAAGGGTTGAGCTACTATTCAAAGATTGATTTGAGATCGGGATATCACCAGCTGAGAGTCCGGGAAGAGGATGTCTCTAAAACAGCCTTTAGAACTCGCTATGGACACTATGAGTTTTTGGTCATGCCTTTTGGGATGACAAATGCACCTGCGGTTTTCATGGACTTAATGAACCGAGTGTGCAAGCCTTACCTGGACAAGTTCGTTATAGTCTTCATCGACGACATCCTGATCTATTCTAAGAGTCAGGAGGAACACGAGCAACATCTACGACTTATTCTGGAACTCCTTCGAACAGAACAGCTTTACGCAAAGTTCTCGAAATGTGACTTCTGGCTTCGAGAAGTCCATTTCCGAGGCCATGTGGTGAACAGGGATGGGATCCACGTTGATCCATCCAAGGTAGAATCGATTAAGAACTGGCCTGCACCTCGTACACCAAAGGAAATTCGCCAATTCTTGGGATTGGCAGGTTACTACAGGAGATTCATTAAGGATTTTTCTAAGATTGCACAGCCTCTCACCTCACTGACGCAGAAAGGCGTTGTTTATCGCTGGGGAGATGCACAGGAATCAGCCTTTCAGCACTTGAAGGATAGACTATGCAGCGCACCTATCCTTTCCTTGCCGGAGGGCACAGACGACTTCGTGGTCTACTGTGACGCGTCAATTCAAGGTCTTGGTTGTGTATTGATGCAACGAGATAAGGTTATAGCCTACGCCTCACGCCAACTCAAAGTTCATGAAAAGAACTACACTACGCACGACCTAGAGCTGGGAGCCGTTGTTTTTGCACTTAAGTTATGGCGGCATTACCTGTACGGTACCAAGTGCGCCATCTACACCGACCACAGGAGCCTCGAACATATCTTCAAGCAGAAGGAACTGAATATGCGGCAACGACGATGGGTCGAGCTACTGAATGACTACGAGTGCTCAATCAGGTATCACCCGGGCAAGGCCAATGTTGTGGCTAACGCCCTCAGTCGAAAGGACACTGCGCCTAAGCGCGTGCGAGCTTTACAACTCACGATCCATTCTAGTCTTCCTTCCCAAATACGAGACGCTCGGATAGAAGCACTGAAACCAGAAAACGTCAGGGCTGAAGCCCTACGCGGATCAAGGAAACGCTTAGAACAGAAGGAAGATAGTGCTTACTACGTAACGGGACGCGTTTAGGTCCCACTCTATGGCAACCTACGAGAGCTTGTGATGGATGAAGCACACAAGTCTCGCTACTCAGTACACCCTGGATCAGATAAGATGTATCATGATATCAAAACTACGTACTGGTGGCCTAGCATGAAGGCCCACATAGCAACTTACGTCAGCAAGTGTTTGACTTGTGCGAGAGTCAAGTCTGAATACCAGAAACCATCAGGCCTACTCCAACAACCAGAGATGCCTCAATGGAAATGGGAGCAAATTTCCATGGATTTTGTCACTGGCCTACCTAGATCCCAGCGCGGGAATGATACTATTTGGGTGATCGTGGATCGACTCACTAAATCTGCACACTTCTTGGCTATCAAGGAGACGGATAAATTCTCCACTCTTGCAGAAATATACCTCAAGGAAGTTGTTTCGAGGCACGGGGTGCCCACCTCTATTATCTCAGATCGAGATGCACGTTTTACTTCAGAGCTGTGGCAAGCAATGCACAAATCCTTTGGCTCACGACTAGATATGAGCACAGCGTATCACCCTCAGACGGACGGGCAGTCCGAGCGCACTATTCAAACCTTAGAAGACATGCTTCGTGCATGTGTAATCGACTTTGGCAACAGCTGGGAAAAGCATCTGCCACTTGTGGAATTCTCATATAATAACAGCTACCACACCAGCATTAAAGCTGCTCCGTTTGAGGCATTGTACGGGCGTAAATGCCGGTCACCTCTTTGTTGGGCAGAGGTGGGAGATAGTCAGATCACTGGTCCAGAACATGTGGTAGACACAACCGAGCAAACTGCTCAAATCCGAAAACACATGGCGGCAGCTCGTGACCGTCAGAAAGTCTACGCCGATAAGGGCAGGAAACCACTAGAGCTCCAGGTTGGGGAGCGGGTACTACTCAAAGTTTCACCCTGGAAGGGTGTGGTTCGTTTTGGTAAACGCGGCAAACTTAACCCACGATACGTTGGACCTTTCGAAGTCATTGAGAAAATAGGCAGGGTGGCCTACAGACTGAACTTACCAGTAGAACTCGGTGCAGTTCACAACGTTTTTCACGTGTCAAATCTGAAGAAGTGTCTGTCAGATGAGACCCACGTAGTTCCTCTGAAGGAACTCACTATCGACGAGCAGTTACGATTCGTCGAGGAACCAGTCGAGATCACGGACCGGGATGTTAAGGTCCTCAAGAGCACTAGAATACCTCTCGTTCGAGTTCGTTGGAACTCACGTCGCGGCCCAGAGTTCACCTGGGAGCGCGAAGATCAGATGAAACAAAAGTATCCCCAACTGTTCGTAAACAGTACACCCACTACTGAGGCTGAAGCTACGGAATTTCGGGACGAAATTCCAGATCAACGGGGGGTGGATGTGACACCCCAGGAAAACCGGGAACACCATACAACTTAACTACCCGAAATTCCAGATCAACGGGGGGTGGATGTGACACCCCAGGAAAACCGGGAACACCATACAACTTAACTAGCTTCCTCAGTGAGTGCCTACCAAATTTCGGGACGAAATTTCTTTCAACTTGGGGATGATGTGACAACTCGAAATTTAGAACCTTTCGTGTACCTTAGTGTAACCTACTTGAAACACTATGTGACTAGTTGACGTATTGGTGTAATGATATATGTGAACATCCTATGTGACTACGTGTTACGTTTATGTGTTGTAATTGTATGTATGCGTGTATGTATATGAACCGAGACAACAAGGACCCGACTCGAGACCATGCGGTCTCGAGTGAACAATGAAACAGTGGGCCGGATGGGCCACGCACCCCATTTAACCCAACCGAAAGCCCATTAGGGTGCACTACTTGGGACGGGTATATAACCTTAGTGATTATCCATGTTTGCCATTTCTTTGGACAACACACTCACTCTCACACACACCTTCCCCTACACACTCTCTCTAGAGAAACCTTAAACCCTAGACACCAAACATCACATTTCTTCTCCTTCTTCTCGGATCAAACCGGAGACCACAAGGACCCTCGGATCAACTCGCACACACCCCTTTCGGAAGCTCCATTCTTCACCACTACCTCTTTAACCGGTTAGTGATTCATGTTAGATGTTGTGTTTCGGTTTGATGTATGATGAAGATTAGGTGATAACATGTTTACTTGTTAAGCTTTTTGCATGATGAATACACCCTTCTTGAGTAATCGGTTCACAAGTGCTTCATGTTATGTGTTTATATTCGGTCAATGTGGACTATATGATAATATATTGATTTTTGTTAGGATGAATAATGTATGCTTGACTACGAATGAGTGTAATCGGTTTTGTATAGGCTCAATTTTGAATGGTTTGGTTATGTTTAGGAGGGTTATGTTCAATGAAATCGGATTAACACATGTTGATGATAGATCCCATATAAGTATGCTATTGTATTGATCAAACATGATAGATGTATGAGCCGATGATGTTACTAACTTGAGTTCATGCCATAATAGATTTCTCTTGATGAAGCATGTTGATTTTAATATGATGAACTACTTGAATATTTGAAGAACATGATGAATATGACATGAATGTAGCTTGAATATTTGAAAACTTGTTGTTGATCCGTTGTTGGTAAGTAATAGACAAGGAAACATGTTTGTAAATTGTGGTTGGATAGTACATAGCTTCATGAAATCGGAATGTTATTGGATAGTACAACTGTGCAGAATCAGCAATTGTTGGGGGTCGAGACCCCTGGTCTCGACTCGAGACCACCACATGATAACTCGAGACTGCCATTTGCGACTCAGGTTACGAGTCGAGAACCTATAGTCTCGACTTGAGACCACACTGGATCAGCACCCAAACATCATGACTCGAGATCATACTTGCGAGTCCGGTTGCGACTCAAGATCAATGCATGCATGACCCGAGATAACCTTAGTTGCGACTCGAAACCTTGTGGACTATAAATCGAGACCGCACAGTCTCGACTAGAGACCGCACAGTCTCGACTCGAGACCATGTGCATGTACACGCTGATTTGAACTTGCACCCCATTACGGACTTAGATGATTGGGCCGGACTTTTGGGCCTAATGCATGGACCTTATGTGTAACTGTTGAATGTGAATGTTGTTGGGCTGCCATGAATGATACTTGAATACAATATGCTAGCATACGTGTAGAAACATACGTGCACTACTTGGACACAAACCTGATTTGTATGATACAACTATGATAGGACGTGGGTGACCACAATATTGCTTGATTGACCTTTCTGTGTATCTGCCGAGCAAACCAAGGTGAGTTCACACCCTCTACAAAGCATGGGATTCCCTGAGCTGGGAATGGGGTTAAGGAACGTGGGTTTCTCGTCCTCCTTGGGTAGGACAGCAATGGTTCAGGAATGTAATTCCTCGTCCTCACGGAAAGATAACTCGTACTAGACCAAAACTCTATCACGAAGTCCCTCTTTTTTATACCGACTTAATCGCCGGGCCAATGGCGAGCGGGTCATTAGTTAGATAGCGCTATTTAGGTCTGACAAACCTCACACCGTGCCGCAGAGGACGGGCGTGAACTAATGGATCTGGGGCACGTCAATGATGATAGACATTGACAGTTTCAGGGCACTTAAACATGACTACCGTCAGCAGTCGATATGGTAACGAGTCTAGTGTATACATGGGGTAGCCCCCACGGCCGAAATGCCAGATAACTAACACGGGGTAGCCCCCACGGCTGGATTGCCAGGATAACCGGGAATAAACAAGTCACGCTTTTAACTATGGGGTAACCCCCACGGCAGGATGCCAGATAAAGGAAACTGTTTTCGAAACAACTTAAAACGAACACCCAACCGTGAACTCACTCAACTTGTTGTTGACTCGTTACTACATGCTTTGCAGGACAATAGGCACTCAGCTGGAGCTTGCATGGAAGAGAGTCGTTGTGGGACATGGACGGCTGTGTGCCATGTTAAACTTTTAAAACAATTAAACTTGTTTTTTGATTTAAGACTTATGCTTCCGCTTGCAACTTAAACTATGTTTTGTTTGAACACCAATTGTATTGGTTGGACCTTATAACTACTTATGCTCGTTCAATATGATTGGTGGCTGGATCCTGGTCAGTCACGCCTCCAAGCGGTAGTACTCCGCAGGTGGATTTTGGGGGTGTGACAGTGTGGGCCGGATATATGTTGGAATCGCACAACATGTCGTGATCGCACAAGGCTGTGCTGAACGCACAACATGTTGGGCTGGGTATTATTGGGCTTTGTTATTTACTTGTCTGATATCGTTTACGTGTATGTCGTGTATACCATGTGTTCGTAACTTGCTATCTCTGTGTAATCTTACGTGCACTACTTGAACCTAGACCTGACTTGTATGGTAACCTTGTTAGGACGTGGTTGACCTCTAGCAGCTCGATTGACCTTTCGTTTATCTGCCGAGCTAACCTAAGGTGAGTTCACACTTTCTACAAAGCATGGGATTCCCTGGGGTTGGGAATGGGTTAAGGAATATGGATTCCTCGTCCTTTCTTGGGTAGGACAGTACGGGTTCAGGAATATAATTCCTCGTCCTCATGGACAGTTAACTTCACTAGAGCAAAACTCTATCACGAAGTCCCTCCTTTTTATATCGACTTAATCGCCGGGCCAATGGCGAGCGGGTCATTAGTTAGATAGCACTATTTAGGTCTGACAAACCTCACACCGTGCCGCAAAGGACGGGCGTGAACTAATGGATCTGGGCACGTCAATGATGATAGACATTGACAGTTCAGGGCACTTAAACATGACTACAGTCAACAGTCGATATGGTAACGAGTCTAGTAGTATATACATGGGGTAGCACCCACGGCCGAAGAGCCAGATAATTAAAAATGGGGTAGCCCCCACGGCTGGATTGCCAGAGTAAATGGGATAAACAAATCACGTTTTCAACTATGGGGTAACCCCCACGGCAGGATGCCAGTTAAAGGAAACTGTTTTCGAAACAACTTAATACGAACACCCAACTGTGAACTCGCTCAACATTATTGTTGACTCGTTACTACATGCTTTGCAGGTCAATAGGTTTAGCAGGAGCTTGCATGGGGAAGAGTCGTTGTGGAGCATGGACATTGAGTATTCATGATAAACTTAAACATTATTTACTTATGCCTTGGTTTTAGACATTATGCTTCCGCTTGCAACTTAAACTATGTTTTGTTTGGGACACCAATTGTATTGTGTTGGTTTTTATTATTATTTACATGCTTGTTCAATATGATTGGTGGCTTGATCCTGGTCAGTCACGCCTCCAAGCGGTGATACTCCGCGTGTGGATTTTGGGGGTGTGACAGATTGGTATCAGAGCCATTGGTTATAGAGAACTTGGTTTTAATAAGGGAAAATGTTTTTTGTTAAAACCAGACTATAACCTGTACAGTGCTCAACGATCCACAACGACGCTTCGCTCCACCTGCAAGACTCGACATTCTAGGTGATATGGTTTATGTTTTATTGCCTACTTGCTAGATTACATAGAATTTTGCTTATGGTATGCTTAGATAAACGTAGCAACTATAGTTTGAAAACACATGTGTGCTTACTCTCTTCTGTCATCGCACTCTCACAAACCTCTCTCACTCATGTTTTCCTTTGATATGAAGATCATGAGTGGACGTGTTAACATGACTCAAGCCCAGTTGACGGCTCTGATTAACCAACAAGTTGCTGCGGCACTTGCAGCCGCACAAGCAGGAGGTATACCCTGCAGTCTAAACTCACTCTAGGATTCCTAGATCCTACTCTCGTGAACCAACCTTTGTGTTAAACTTTGTCCTTTCTTACTCTCACGGCAGGTCAACCTGCACAGCCTCCTGTGTGCACTTTCAAAACTTTTATGGACTGCCGACCCACTACTTTCAGCGGCACTGAAGGAGCCGTAGGTCACCTCCACTGGTTCGAGAAGCTCGAGTCAGTCTTCGAAATGTGTGAATGCCCTGAGGCTCACAGGGTGAAATATGCTACCGGTACTCTCGAGGGTTTAGCGCTCACGTGGTGGAACGCTCAAGTCCAAATGTTGGGGTTGGTTGCTGCTAATGCCACCCCATGGAACAATTTTAAGGAGATGATCAAGGAAGAGTACTGCAATCGTGATGACATCCATAAACTGGAGGTAGAGTTCTTCAGCCTCAAGATGACGGGGTCAGAAATTGAAACGTACACAAAAAGATCGAATGAGCTGGCTATTTTGCGCCCTACCATGGTGGATCCTCCCATTAAACGTATCGAACTGTACTTCAAGGGTTTAGTGCCCAAAATTCAAAGTCATGTGACTTCAGCTAACCTCGCCACCATCCAGCAAGTCGTTCAATTGGCTCATCGTCTCACCGATCAGGCGGTGGAGCAGAACAGGTTACCAAAGCGTATTAGTGATACAGCTACTTCAGATGCTCCTAGTGACAACAAGCGAAAATGGGATGGAGCTTCAAGAAAAGGTTCAACTTCTGTTCAATCTTAGTCTCAGCAGAGAAAGACTGACGACTACAAGAGCCCTGGTCAGCAAGCATCTGGTAGTCAAAGTCAGGGCAGGTACAGGGGAGTTCACCCCAAATGCAATCGTTGTAACCTACACCACAGCGGGCCATGCACCAGGAGTAACTGTCATCGGTGCAACAAGCCAGGCCACGCCGCAAAGGATTGCAGAAGTTTATACCCCGCAAACCAGAATCGTCAGCAACAGCAAGCCATACAACGCCAGCAGCAGCAGCAGCAAGGCGTCAACAAAGGGTGCTTTCAGTGTGGAGCTGAAGTCCACGTCAAGAGAGATTGTCCCCAACTGAATAACAAAAACAACAATAACAACCAGGGGAATGGAAACAACGGGGGTAACAACGGAAATGGTGCAAGGGGTCGTGTGTTCGTTATTGGCCAGGGTGAAGCGAGGAATGATCCCAATGTTGTGACGGGTAAGTTCCTACTGGACGACTTTTATGTTACTGTACTATTTGATTCGGGTGCTGATACTAGCTACGTGTCCTTAAAAGTTAGTCAAATGCTTAAGCGTACCCCAACACTATTGAACACCAAGCACACTGTAGAGTTAGCTAATGGTAAAAGTTTAGAGGTCACCCACATTGTCAAGGGTTGTAATCTTGTTCTTGCTGGTCACACTTTCTCTATCGACCTCCTTCCTATCACTCTGGGTAGTTTTGACGTTGTCATTGGGATGGACTGGTTATCCCAACACCAAGCAGAGATTCTTTGCAACGAGAAGATTGTTCGTATTCCTCGTTCAGGTGACGAACCTCTCATGATTCGTGGCGACAAGAGTGGTGCTGTTGTGAGCATCATCTCTTTCCTTAAGGCCCAGAAGTGTTTACGAAAGGGCCACACTGCTATTTTGGCTCTCGTTGCTGACACCTCAAAGAAAGAGAAGAAGATAGAAGATTTTCCGATCGTACGTGAATTTCCTGAGGTATTCCCTGAGGAATTACCTGGCCTTCCGCCTCATCGTCAAGTCGAGTTTCAAATCGAGCTAGCTCCTGGAGCCGCACCAATAGCTCGTGCACCGTATCGCTTAGCTCCATCAGAGTTGGAAGAACTCTCTATGCAGCTACAAGAACTCTTGGATAAGGGTTTTATTCGTCCTAGCTCTTTGCCATGGGGAGCTCCAGTGTTATTCATGAAGAAGAAAGACGGTACCTTCAGAATGTGTATGGACTACCGTGAACTCAACAAGGTGACGGTGAAGAATCGTTATCCTCTTCCACGCATTGATGACCTATTCGACCAGCTTCAAGGGTCGAGCTTTTACTCGAAGATTGATTTGAGATCGGGATATCACCAGCTGAGAGTCCGAGAAGAAGACGTCTCCAAAACAGCCTTTAGAACTCGTTATGGACACTATGAGTTTTTGGTCATGCCTTTTGGGCTGACAAACGCACCTGCGGTCTTCATGGACTTGATGAATCGAGTGTGCAAGCCTTATCTTGACAAGTTCGTTATAGTTTTCATCGACGACATCCTGGTCTATTCGAAGAGTCAGGAGGAACACGAGCACCATCTACGACTTATTTTGGAACTCCTTCGAACAGAACAGCTTTATGCAAAGTTCTCGAAATGCGACTTCTGGCTTCGCGAAGTCCATTTCCTAGGCCATGTGGTAAACAAGGATGGGATCCATGTTGATCCATCCAAGGTAGACTCGATTAAGAACTGGCCTGCACCTCGTACACCAACGGAAATTCGCCAATTCTTGGGCTTGGCAGGTTATTACAGAAGGTTTATCAAGGATTTCTCCAAGATTACACAACCTCTCACCTCACTAACGCAGAAGGGTGTTACTTATCGATGGGGTGATGCACAGGATACTGCGTTTCAACACTTAAAGGATAGACTTTGCAGCGCACCTATTCTTTCATTGCCAGAGGGCACCGACGATTTTGTGGTCTATTGTGACGCATCCATTCAGGGTCTTGGATGGGTATTGATGCAACGTGACAAGGTCATAGCCTACGCCTTACGCCAACTTAAAGTTCATGAAAGGAACTACACTACGCACGATTTAGAGCTGGGAGCTGTTGTTTTTGCACTTAAGATATGGAGACATTACCTGTACGGTACCAAGTGCGCCATTTACACCGATCACAGGAGTCTCGAGCATATCTTCAAACAGAAGGAACTGAATATGCGACAACGATGATGGGTCGAGCTACTGAATGACTACGAATGCTCGATCAGGTACCACCCAGGCAAAGCCAATGTTGTGGCTGACGCCCTCAGTCGAAAGGACACTACGCCTAAGCGCGTACGAGCTTTACAACTCACTATTCAATCTAGTCTTCCTGCACAGATACGAGATGCTCAGGTAGAAGCATTGAAACCAGAAAACATCAGGGCTGAAGCCCTACGCGGCTCAAGGCAACGGTTAGAACAAAAGGAAGACGACGCCTACTACGTAACAGGACGCATTTGGGTCCCACTCTATGGCAACCTACGAGAGCTTGTGATGGATGAGGCACACAAGTCTCGTTACTCAGTACATCCTGGTTCGGATAAGATGTACCACGATCTCAAAACTACATACTGGTGGCCTAGCATGAAGGCCCACATAGCAACTTACGTCAGCAAGTGTTTGACTTGTGCGAGAGTCAAAGTCGAATACCAGAAACCTTCAGGCCTACTCCAACAACCTGAGATACCATAATGAAAATGGGAGCAAATTTCCATGGATTTCGTTACAGGCCTGCCTAGATATCAGCGCGGAAATGACACTATTTGGGTGATCGTGGATCGACTCACAAAGTCTGCACACTTCTTGGCTATCAAGGAAACAGATAAGTTCTCCACTTTAGCAGACGTATATCTTATGGAAGTTGTCTCGAGGCACGGGGTGCCCACCTCTATTATCTCGGATCGTGATGCACGTTTTACTTCAGAACTGTGGCAAGCAATGCACAAGTCCATTGGCTCACGTTTAGATATGAGCACAGCTTATCACCCGCAAACGGATGGGCAGTCTGAACGCACCATCCAGACCCTTGAGGACATGCTTAGGGCATGTGTAATTGACTTTGGCAACGGCTGGGAAAAGCATCTGCCACTTGTGGAATTTTCGTACAATAACAGCTACCACACCAGCATTAAAGCTGCTCCGTTTGAGGCATTGTACGGGCGTAAATGCCGATCACCTCTTTGTTGGGCAGAGGTGGGGGATAGTCAGATCACTGGCCCAGAACTTGTGGTAGACACAACAGAAAGAATTGCTCAAATACGACAACGAATGGCGGCAGCTTGTAACCGTCAGAAAAGCTACGCCGATAAGGGCAGGAAACCACTCGAGCTCTAGGTTGGGGATCGAGTGCTACTCAAAGTTTCACCCTGGAAGGGTGTGGTTCATTTTGGCAAACGAGGCAAACTTAACCCGCGATACGTCGGACCTTTCGAAATCATAGAGAAAATAGGCAGGGTGGCCTACAAACTAAACCTACCAGCAGAACTCAGTGGAGTTCACAACGTTTTCCACGTGTCGAATCTGAAGAAGTGTCTGTCAGATGAGACCCTCATAGTTCCTTTGAAGGAGCTCACTATCGACGAGCAGTTACGATTCGTCGAGGAACCAGTTGAAATCACGGACCGGGACGTTAAGGTCCTCAAGCGCACTAGAATACCTCTCATTCGAGTTCATTGGAACTCCCGTCGTGGCCCAGAGTTCACCTGGGAACGCGAAGATCAGATGAAACAAAAGTATCCCCAACTATTCGCAAACAGTACAACCACTACTGAGGCTGAAGCTACCACGGAATTTCAGGACGAAATTCCAGATAAACGGGGGGAGGATGTGACACCCCAGGAAAACCAGGAAAACCATGCAACTTAACTAGCTTCCTCAGTGAGTACGTACCAAATTTCGGGATGAAATTTCTTTCAACTTGGGGATAATGTGACAACTCGTATTTCAGAACCTATCTTTGTAACGTATGTGAACACTATGTGATTATGTGAACTTGGTTGAGTAATTGAATGTTATGATTATGTGTTTATGTGTAATGATTGTATTGTATATTAACGAACCGATCGCGCAACATAACCCAATCACACAAGCCCACTCGGGCCACATGTTGTACTCGAACCATAAGAGTAGCCCATGAAAGGGTTCGACCCACTCCATCAACTCGTACAACACATAGTGTGTTGGTATAAATCTCACACTTTACCTAATCACACAAGTTTACAAACCCTACTCTCTTTCTCTCCTCTCAAACTCGACGGCAAACACCCCTCCTCTCCATCGAAGATTTCTTGGATTCGGATCACCCTTTCTGTTTGATCCTCCTAATCGGTTAGTGCTTTAATTAAAAATTGTATGATGTTATGATTCATATGTTCCTTCATGATGCTTTACGGATGATTGATTGATGTTGTGAATAGATGATAGGCGGCTCACATGTATGATGTTATTGATCGATTTAGGGTTGTCAAAACAAATGATGTAACTAATGATCTAGATTAGAACCGAATATATATATAATCGGCTGTTGTGATATAATAATCGTAGTGGTTGTATGATGATTAGGATTGCATGTTGATATAAAAGTTGCCAATCTAATGATCCAGATTGAACGTTTGATTATTGCTCATGACTATGATTAATTAGGGTTCATATGAATTACACGATGATTGCTTGGTTTGATCGAGATTATGCATGATTGGAACTGTTAGAATTGTTAATTGATAAGGTTCATAAATGGAAACAATATAACTGAATGCATGATTTAAGGAAACTCACAACCGATCGTACAAGATCAGTCGCACAAGTGCATCACACAAGCTTTTGAATTCACACAAGAGCTCAATCGCACAAGGCGACTGGTCGCACAAGATAGGTACAAACACATAAAGCACATGGTACTGGTTATTTTTGCATGATCGCACAAGATCTGGTGGATCGCACAAGATGGTGCCGATCGCACAAGATCTTGGGCCTTACACACTGTTGAACTTAACATATTATTGGACCGATTGGCCCAAAACACAATCGCACAACCCAACTGGACTGCACAAGTCGGTCGGATTGCACAATCCTATCTGTGATAACTTTTGGGCCGTACATGTATGTTTGGGCTTTCTGTTTGTGTGGGCCGGATATATGTTGGAATCGCACAACATGTCGTTATCGCACAAGGCTGTGCTGAACGCACAACATGTTGGGCTGGGTATTATTGGGCTTTGTTATTTACTTGTCTGATATCGTTTACGTGTATGTCGTGTATACCATGTGTTCGTAACTTGCTATTTCTGTGTAATCTTACGTGCACTACTTGAACCTAGACCTGACTTGTATGGTAACCATGTTAGGACGTGGTTGACCTCTAGCAGCTCGATTGACCTTTCGTTTATCTGCCGAGCTAACCTAAGGTGAGTTCACACTTTCTACAAAGCATGGGATTCCCTGGGTTTGGGAATGGGTTAAGGAATATGGATTCCTCGTCCTTTCTTGGGTAGGACAGTACGGGTTCAGGAATATAATTCCTCGTCCTCATGGACAGTTAACTTCACTAGACCAAAACTCTATCACGAAGTCCCTCCTTTTTATATCGACTTAATCGCCGGGCCAATGGCGAGCGGGTCATTAGTTAGATAGCGCTATTTAGGTCTGACAAGCCTCACACCGTGCCGCAGAGGACGGGCGTGAACTAATGGATCTGGGCACGTCAATGATGATAGACATTGACAGTTCAGGGCACTTAAACATGACTACAGTCAGCAGTCGATATGGTAACGAGTCTAGTAGTATATACATGGGGTAGCCCCCACGGCCGAAGAGCCAGATAATTAAACATGGGGTAGCCCCCATGGCTGGATTGCCAGAGTAAATGGGATAAACAAATCACGTTTTCAACTATGGGGTAACCCCCATGGCAGGATGCCAGTTAAAGGAAACTGTTTTCGAAACAATTTAATACGAACACCCAACTGTGAACTCGCTCAACATTATTGTTGACTCATTACTACATGCTTTGCAGGTCAATAGGTTTAGCAGGAGCTTGCATGGGGAAGAGTCGTTGTGGAGCATGGACATTGAGTGTTCATGATAAACTTAAACATTATTTACTTATGCCTTGGTTTTAGACATTATGCTTCCGCTTGCAACTTAAACTATGTTTTGTTTGGGACACCAATTGTATTGTGTTGGTTTTTATTATTATTTACATGCTTGTTCAATATGATTGGTGGCTTGATCCTGGTCAGTCACGCCTCCAAGCGGTGATACTCCGCGTGTGGATTTTGGGGGTGTGACAAAAAAACTGACTGTCTACGTACTGACATTGTCAGCATGTTTCTGAGTTATCCGCTAATTGTGCTAACTGTGCTTTGTGCATCGTTCATGTCACTAAAGTTTGTATGTGATAAATGGTGTGACAGTATGCAATATGTGATGCACATGTATGTATGATACAGAAATCAGAAAGCAGTTTAAGTCATCAGTTGTAACTAAGCACAGTCATTAAGCTCAAATCAATATTAATTAATTGTACGGATACCTGAATTTATGAGGGTTGTCACATTCTCCCCCTGTTAAGAAAATTTCGTCCCGAAATTTTAGTTCTGCTACTAGATGCAGGGGTCTTGGGGAACAAATGTGGATATTTTGCTTTCATGCGATCTTCACGCTCCCAAGTGAACTTTGGGCCGTGTCGCGCGTTCCAACGAACCTTGACGAGTTTGACATTACTCCGTCGTGTCTTGTTAACCTTCCAATCAGTAACCTCAACAGGTTCTTCAGTAAAGTGGAGTGTGTCGTCAATATGAACTTCGTCGGCAGGAATGACAACTGTTTCTTGAGTTGGACTCTTTTTTAAATTTGATACATGAAATGTATCATGAACGCCATTCAGCTCTGCGGGTAGATCCAACTTGTATGTTACAAGACCAACCCTTTCAAGGATTTTGAATGGTCCAATGTATCTTGGGTTCAACTTCCCACGCTTCCCAAAGCGTGCTACACCCTTCCAGGGTGAAACCTTTAACAAAACCTTATCTCCTACCTCAAACTCCGGAGGTTTCCTTCTTTGGTCCGCATAACTCTTTTGACGATCACGAGCCGCCTTGATGCGCTTTCGGATCTGGAAAATCTTGTCAGTCGTCTGTTGAACCAATTTCGGACCAACAAGTTGTCTATTACCCGCGTCTGCCCTGCATAACGGTGATCGACACTTGCGTCCATAGAGAGCTTCGAACGGTGAAGCTTGGATACTCGCATGGAAGCTGTTGTTGTATGAGAATTCAACCAATGGTAGGTGAGTGTCCCAACTTCCACCTGAATCCATTACGCAAGCTCGCAACATATCTTCCAACATTTGAATCGTTCGTTCACTCTGGCCGTCTGTCTGCGGGTGGAATGCAGTACTCAGATCCAGCTGAGAGCCAAAGGCTTCTTGGAAGGATTGCCAAATCCTTGACACGAATCTTCCATCCCTATCAGAAATAATTGAGAGAGGCACTCCATGCCGTGCAACTATCTCTCTCTGGTATAGCTTAGCAAGCTTGCTTGTATTATCTTTTTCCTTGACTGGAAAAAAGTGTGCAGATTTCGTTAAACGGTCTACGATTACCCAAATCGTATCATGACCTCTGGGTGTCTTTGGTAACTTCGTTATAAAGTCCATTGAAATCTGCTCCCATTTCCACTGGGGTATTTCCGGTTGTTGCAAGAGACCTGAAGGCTTCTGGTATTCGGCCTTTACCTTAGCGCAAGTCAAACATTTGCCAACTTATGTTGCAACATCGCCTTTTAATCTTGGCCACCAGTATAAATCCTTTAGATCTTGGTACATTTTATCCGATCCTAGATGGATCGAGTACCGTGACTTTTGAGCTTCATAAAAAATAACGTCTCGTAGACCACCGAAGAGAGGAACCCAAATTCGTTTCATGAAGCACAACGTTCCTTCATCATTGGGTACTAACTGCTTCTCCATCCCACGGAGATATTCATTCTCAAGATTCTTTTCCTTAAGAGCTTCTCTCTACGCGGCACGAATGCGCAACGAGAGAATCGTTTGAATAATCATTTCCAAAGCCCTAACCCTTATGGGCTTGATTCTTTCCTTCCGACTCAAGGCATCGGTGACCACATTCGCCTTCCTGGGTGATAATTAATTTCACAATCATAGTCGTTCAACAACTCAACCCATCGGCGCTATCTCATGTTAAGCTCTTTCTGATCAAATATATGCTGCAGGCTCTTGTGATCAGTAAAGATCATGCATCGCGTGCCATACAAGTAATGTCGCCAGATCTTCAACGCAAACACCACCGTGCCTAATTCCAAATCATGCGTGGTGTAATTTTTCTCATGAACCTTCAACTGGCGTGAAGCATAGGCTATAACCTTCTGTCGCTGCATCAGCACGCAGCCTAAACCTTGACGCGAGGTGTCACAATATACCACGAAGTCGTTAGTGCCTTCAGGTAGGGACAAAATCGGTGAGTCCCAAAGCTTGTTCTTCAACAACTGAAATGCTTCTTCTTGCTTGTCTCCCCATTCATACTTCTTGTCTTTTTGTGTGAGGGAGGTCAATGGTTGAGCGATTTTCGAAAAATCCTCAATAAACCTGCGATAATATCCTGCCAAACCTAGGAACTGACGGATCTCGGTTGGCGTCTTCGGAGTCTCCCAGTTCTTGATCGCCTCGATCTTTGTGGGATCCACATGAATTCCATTTCCGTTAACCACGTGACCAAGAAACTGAACTTCACGTAACCAAAACTCGCACTTCGAGAACTTCGCGTACAACTTCTCTTTCTTAAGCAGCTCTAAAATAGCCCTAAGATGTTGCTCATGTTCTTCCTTCGTCTTCGAGTAGATCAAAATGTCATCAATAAACACGATCACAAACTTATCGAGGTAGGGCTTGCAAACTCTATTCATCAAATCCATGAACACGGCTGGCGTGTTTGTCAGACCAAACGGCATAACCAGGAACTCGTAATGTCCATATCGAGTTCTAAAGGCAGTCTTTGGAATGCTCTTCTCTTGAATTCTCAAATGGTGATAACCTGATCGAAGATCGATCTTGGAGTAAAAACTCGAACCTTGCAGTTGATCGAACAGGTCATCAATCCTTGGCAAAGGATACCGATTCTTAATTGTCAACTTGTTCAGCTCGCAGTAGTCGATACACATGCGGAAACTACTGTCCTTCTTCTTAACAAACAATACTGGAGCTCCCCATGGCGAGAAGCTTGGTCTGATAAATCCCTTATCCAATAGCTCCTGAAGTTGCGTTGGCAGCTCTTGCATTTCTGAAGGCGCAAGTCGATAAGGTGCCTTGGCTACAGGCGTGGCGCCTGGAACCAAGTCAATATGGAACTCGACTTTCCTTTGAGGTGGCAATCCTGGAAAGTCTTCGGGGAAGACCTCAGGATATTCCTTCACGACTGGAATGTCTTCTAGCTTCGGTTCAGCGGCTTCTTTATCCACGATGTGTGCCAGGAAGGCAACACATCCTTTCTACAAACACTTTCGAGCCTTCAAGCAACTAATGATCCTTAAGGGCGTATCACGCTTCTCTCCATGTACCACAATCGTTTCTCCACCCGTCATTGGAATGCGTATGATCTTCTCATGACATACAATTTCTGCTCTGTTGCTTGACTGTGACAACCCGTATTCCCAAGGTTGGCATTGTTCAAACTTGTGGCACTTGACTTATATCACTACTGTTCATGCTTCACAATACGGCGTCACTATGTCTATGTTGCGTAAACTTGTTGAACTTGTTTAAATGACTAAATGGTTGTGAGCAGCTATGTGTTAATTGTTAAATGCCTAGATTCGTTGAGCGTACACTCTAGTCGCCTAATACCCACACTAGTATTGTTGTGCACCCTTGGCCCAAACCTCTGTTATTTGAATTATGTTTCTCGGCCCAAAACAAGCCCAACAAGGCCCGATAGGCCTCCTGCCCATATTTACGCATGGGATGTGTTGCAAGTCTTCCTTATTTAGCAAACACCATACCAAAAGGAAAACCCTAAACAACCTTCCCTTCTCCTGTGCGACCACTGGCAGCCATCCCCTCTCACCCGAAGCATTTTCACCTCTCGGATTAGGCACTCTATATTCTGGTTAGTACGCTAAATTGTTATTGTAATTCGCTTGTTGTTCTTGATTATCTGATTAGTGCTAAACTTGTTGGTGTTATTATTATATGCATAGGATATTAGATCAAGGTAGGGTTTCGTTTATATGTTATTATGTGTTATGAAAAAAAACTGATTCAAGTAATGTTCAATGATTGATGTAATGATTTGATGATTAATTAGGTTACTGTAGGTATGTAATTGAGTGTATTGCTTTGCATAAGGATGGATGATGTTAAACGGTTGATAATCATTACTGGGTGTGCTCGCATGATGAACTTAGAAATCGATTAATATTAGGGTAACTGGGGAACTGAAACATTAAGGTGCAGACGAACGATGAAACTGTTTGGATTGGCCACGACGAAAGAGAGCCTTTCGCCATTAATATGTGACGACGAAACATGGAGTTTCGTCGGAGCTTATGATGACGAAACCTGGGGGGTTCGCTGAGGGGAGGTTTCGTCGACAAAGGGGTGGGGTCTTTCGTCGACATTGCCACTGTAATGAACATAAACTGTATATTAAGCGAGATATTTGAGTGATGAAAGAATATTATGATGTAGGCACGTGATAAAATGATAATTACCCTAATGATTATGATGATAAGGTTTGCTTGGAGTGATTATTCGGTGATGTCAGTACAATACTTTATGCATACAAAAGGTCACGTGATGATAGGGTAGATGGCCATTATGAAGATAAGTGAGAACCTGTTGTGTGTGATTAATTAATAATTGTGTAAGCACATGTAAGCATCACATGACATGAGCATATGGTTGAATCTGACATGGTGGGCTATTTAGAGTGTCAACTTTTGATAAATGAATTAGTGGGTAACTAGAGTTCATAGGAACTAGGGAAGTAAACTGCCTTGATTTGTTTTGTATTGCCCATAACCATGATTGAGGTTACAAATTCTGGAAACCGTCCACCTGTTAGAAAACTAATTGGATTTGGATAGATAGCCCAGTTAACTGTTGTGTGTTGTTATATGTTAAACATGGGATGTGATCGCATGTGTGAACTGAGTATATGTTATGTAATGAACTGTAACCTTGTGTTAAATGCAAACTGTGTGGACCTATTGTCAGGATTGATTATGAAACCAATGTTAATGGTAACCATTGTCGGGAACATGAACTGCGTATAGACGTGCATGAAATCTGAGTGCTTGCTATGTGATATGTGTTAACAGTATTTAGTGTGACTTGTTGCAAACATGAATTGGATATGTGTTTACGAAACTGACAGTTCTTGGTAACCACGGTAGGGTATGGTTGACTAACTGGGTACGGGTAATGTGAGGTAACATACCGAGCAATCTAAGGTGAGTTCACTGCTCTTTTCCAAGTATGCATTCCGGGAGGGGATATCGGGTAATGTTTTCAGGGAAGAATGTCAGGTTAATGGGATGTTTGTTATTACTCAGTTTCTATCATATAAGACCCCTTACATCTACCGATTGTTTCCGGGAAGGCAACGAGGTATTTAGTTGATAGCGCTATTAGGTTTGGCACCCTCACACCGGGCCGGAATGGACGGGCGTGAACTATTTACCTTGACCACTTGACCAATGCTTTGATAGAGGCATTGGGGTTTGGGCAAACACATCTAGTAGCCTCATACGGTAATCGAGTTAATAACATCATCAAAACAAATCGTTGAACTATTTTATACTCATATCTGGTAACTAAACACGCTAACAAAACTTTGAACTCACCAACGTCGTCTGACACACTTGTCTGCATGCTTGCAGGTTGTAGGTTTATATCATTGGGACTTGCTGTCTGGGATGCTGGAGTGGTCATGGGTCGTGATATATGTGTCACACCCCGACCACGTAAAACGAGAAACACGTGGCGGAAACGTCGGGGAGTGTTGTAACAGAATTATTGTTTCACAACCATGGCATACAAAGTTATATTTTATTTATCAAACAAGCGAGTTACATTGTCTTTTAAACGAAGGAAACAAAGTACACAACATTAACTAAACTAATCTTGCTTCTTTTATGTCACTAAAGCCCGAGTCCACCCTAGTGTATCCTGATCAAACCTATGCACCTGCTCCTGAAACACATGTGAAAATAGGTACGTTAGCATAAAAATGCCTGTGAGATACATAGGTTTGTGAAAATAGGATTCATGACTTGGGTTTTAGAAGAAAGGTTTAATAAAAATTAGTCATGAATCTCGTTAAGTGTTTTCTTTTATAAATCATATGAAAACTCGATAAGAAGTCAGATTATATAAAAGAAAAGTGTATGGTTAATGAAATAACCAAGTAAAATGAGTTGTATAAAATAAACTGTTTTGTAAAAAAATGTCTTGTAAAAAAATATGTTATTTGTGTAAAAAGTAATATGTCTATAATGAAATGATTTAATTAACGCTGCGATATGTAATATTATACAAGCACTTATATATAGGAAGTACCAGCGGCGTATCCACCATACTTGTATCATATTACACACGCCTCGTTACTCAAATCACTTCCCCAAACCAACCACCATTGTAAATTGTTCATGTATAAATCAATTGTTAAGTGTTATTGTGTAAACCATATCAAAATGTCTATGTCTAATGTAAATTACTAAATGTGTATATCAATGTCAAAATGTTTATGTTTAATGTAAATCATAAATTGCATATCCATAAATATCATGTATGGCAAGTGAAATACATCAACTAAACCATAGGTAAAATGCACAAAAACAGGGTATCGAATTAAACATAGTTTAAATCAAAGTTATGTTTTGTGGAACAAATGCATGCTATACTGATACAAACATCTATGCGGTATTGTTATAATGCATACATTCAAGCCTTGTGACTGTGGTGATAGACCTTTAAACAAATTAAAGGTTTATCTGTGTTATGTTTATCGAATTCGGTCATTCCTTCCATCCAAACATACCTAGGATGTCAGGAACGGGAGTTGTCAATTCCTATGGTACCACTACCTACTAACGAATGGCGTGATCAATGTTAATGAATGTATATTGTCCCATTTGAACAAACCAAATGTCATACCCAAAATGTAAGCATGTGATGAATAACAAATGTACTATGTATGCAACCAATGGACATAAATAGCATGTGATGTGATGTAAAATAATGCACTAAGTATGCACTAAATGGACATACGTAGCAGAAACATAATGAAATCATGTACTATAAATGTACTAATGAACATAACAAGCATATGATATGAAAACATGAAAGGCACGAAAGTAACAAGTAGGCACATGTGTTTCACCCCAAAATGTTTGGAAAATAGTAAAAGAGGGGTCTATGTACTCACTTGAGATTGCTTAGTAGTCCTTGAGTAACAACCAAACAATGCTAGAGATCACGGAAATCAAACGGCACCTAATATAGGTAACTATGTTAATAAACGGACCTATTTGGAGGATCGGGTAGCATGAGGGTTTGTAAACCAAATAAGCATGGGAACTTATGTAATATGGTTTAACAAAGCCTACATACTAAAATGAAACCTAACCTAAGTGCTTACGACCCATTACGACCCGTTTAGGTAGCTTATGCTACTTTAACGCGTCGTTCACGTGAAACGCGTTCGGACCGCCTAACTAGTCCTATGACAAGTAGAATATGCCTTAACATGTCTAATATTGTTGCCAAATCAGTTTAGATGTCAAAAGTTATGTTACATATGTTTAAAATGAATTTTGGCGTCAAAGGGGTATTTTGGTAATTTAACTAAGGCATATAAACTACCTATCATACAACTAACTAAACGTCGTGACCATAAGGTATAACCTCGGAAGGTTATTCCCTATATACTATGGTCACCTAATGTGTGGTCGGATCCTAAGGATCGACCAAACGGGTCGGGTTCGAAAGTATAAGCGATTGTTTAGATCGCTTACCTTACGACCCTATATATGCACTAAACTAAAAGTGACGAGCTAAGTATGTTAAAATATGCTTAACTAAGTTTAGAAAACAGGTTTGGTATCAAAACAAACGGTTTTGATACCTAAGAGTAGTTTGGTTACAAAATACGCAAGAATACACATTTTGGCCGAAACTACGACTCGTCACTGAGCCTAGATAACGTGGTAATCAGTAGGTATAGTCACTAGGGACTATAACCCTCGTGATTACGCTCACGTTATGAAGTTCAAACGAACTTCGCATTGACCATAAACTGGTCAATGCAGAAAGTCAAACAAAGTTTGACTTTAACGCTAAAAGAATATAAAGAACGAAGGAACACTTACAAAGGGTCCCCGAAAGCTTTGATTTCTCACGTATTCTCAGGTATGAAGTGGTTTCACTTCAACTTAGAGAACTTTCAAGAAATTCAAGTGGGTTTTGCAAGTGAAAGGGTTGGGTATTTATAGGAATGTTGGAACCGTTAAGATCGTTTATCGAATAACGTGCTTCAATCTCATCCCTACATTTGTTGCAACACCTTGGTACCCAAATTGGCCCCCCATGATCAGGAAATGACAAGTGTGGGTGAGGAGATGAGTGCATAACAGCTGCTAACAGCTGTTTAAACATGTTTAACTGATCTGGGAGCCTGACACGGGCCGCGTAAGGGACACCCCAGGGCTTACGCGGGCCGCCTGGGTCTTCTGATCAGAAGCAAACTTTCAAAAATGACAGTTTTGGTCCGTGTTGTGCATTAAAGCCATTTCCGACACGTTTAAGGCCCGTTAAGCCAACGTTAAGGCCCTAAAATAACGCCTAATCATTGTGGACATGAAACATGCTCAAAAATATGCCGGATGTTGGTTCGTTTGGTCGTACGATCGCGATGTTCGCTTAATTACGACGGAATGCGCATAAGCGCGAAAAACAATCCAAATTGCGTGACGAATGGATTTTTCTTATGCCATGTCACACCCCGACCACGTATAACATACAAAACGTGGCGGAAAACGTCGGGGAGTGTTGTAACAGAATTAATTGTTTCATAACCATGGCATTCAAAGTTGTATTTTATTTATCAACAAGCGTGTTACATTGTCAATACAGGAAATAAAGAGTTTATAACATAATTAAACTAAGTCTATCTTCGTTTTATGTCTCTAAGGCACAGGTCCGCCCTAGTGTCATGATCATCATCCTACGGAAAAGCTCTTGAAAACACATGTGAAAATATGTACGTCAGCATAAAAATGCCTGTGAGATACATAGGTTTTGTGAAAATAGGATTCATGACTTAAGTTTAAGAACTTGTTTAATAACAGTCAGTCATGAACCTTGTAAATTGTTTTGTCTTGTAAATCATTTGAAAAGTGATAAAATAAGATGATATGTATAAATAAGATCATAAAGTATGGTTTAATAAATAACCAAGTAAAATGAGTTTGCATAAGATAAGTTGTTTTGTAAAACAATGTCTTGTGAAAAGTATGTTATTTGTATAAAATGTCATATGTCTAAATTGAAATGATTCAAATAACGCTACAATATGTAATACCATACAAACACTTATATATAGGAAGTACTAGCGGCGTATCCACCATGCTTGTATCATATTACACATGCCTCGTTACTCAAATCATTTAAATAAACCACCAACGTATAAAGTCCATGTTTAAACCAATCGTCAAAAGTCCTTGTATAAGCCATGTCAAATGTTTAAAAGTCCAAACGTAGTCAAGTAATGTGTAACGAAAGTTATGTATTGTAAGTAAAGTATTGTCACATAGTCCAAAATGTATAAATGTACAAAACAAAGTATTTTGAATATATCAAAAAGTTATGTCTTGCAAAGTAATGCATGTTACATTGATACAAACATTTATGTGGTAAGTTAACGCATACATTCAAGCCTTGAGACAGTCGGATAACCCTTTCAGTCAAGGTTATCAAAAGAAATGTTTTCGGATTCAGTCATTCCTTACATCCAAACAAACCCGGGATGTCAGGAATGGGATTTGTCAAGTCCTATGGTACCACTACTTACTACCGAGCGGCGTAGCAAATGTTAATGAACGTAATAAAGACCCGTTTGTGCAAACCAAATGTCATAGCAGTTGTATACATGTCATATGAAAACAATGTACTAAGTATGCTAAGTTAACATACAAAGCAGAAAAGTCTTGTAAATCAATGTGCTAGCATGCTATCAGTCAACATACATAGCAGAAATGTAATGTAAAACAATGTACTAAGTATGCACACAATGGACATACATAGCATGAAATGTAATGAAATCATGTACTATAATGTACTAACAAACATAGCCGGTATATGATGTGCAAACAGGAAAGCATGAAAGTAACAAGTAGGCACATGTGTTTCACCCCAAAACAGTTTGGAAAACAGTAAAAGAGGGGTTCTATGTACTCACTTGAGGTTACTCAGTAGTCCTGGAGTGACAACCAAACAATGGTAGAGATCACGGAATCAAACGGCACCTAATATAGGTAACTATGTTAATAAACCGGACCTAAATCGGAGGATCGGATAGAATGAGGGTTCGTAAACCAAACGAGTATGGAGACTTGTGTAATATGGTTTAACAAAGCCCACATACTAAAACGAAACTTAACCTAAGTGTTTACGACCCATTACGACCCGTTTAGGTAGCTTATGCTACTTTAACGCGTCGTTCGCGTGAAACGCGTTCGGACCGCCTAACTAGCCCTATGACAAGTGTTATATGCCTAAACATGTTACATAATCAGTTATGTGACAAAAGTTTAGGTTACATATGCTTAATTACCAATTATACATGAAAAGGGTATTCTGGTAATTTACCTAAGGCATATAAACTACCTATCATACAACTACTCAAACAATGTGACCATAGGGTATAACCTCGGTAGGTTATTCCCTACCTACTATGGTCACCTAATGTATTTGGTCGGATCCTAATGATCGACCAAATGGGTCGGGTTCGAAGGTATAAGCGATTTATTAGATCGCTTACCCTACGACCCTAGACAACGTGGTAATCAGTAGGCATAGTCCCAAGGGACTATAACCAACGTGATTACACTCACGTTGCGAAGTTCAAACGAACTTCGCATTGACCATAAACTGGTCAATGCAGAAAGTCAAACAAAGTTTGACTTTCAGACTCGAAAAGACCCGAAAAGCAATAAAAGAACGAAAGAATACTTACGAAGGGGTCCCCGAATGCTAATCTAGATCCAAATAACTCAGGTATGAAACAATGGTTCCAACTTAGAGTCTTTTAGATCAGATTCTAGTGATTTTGAAGCAATGGGGGGTGGGGTATTTATAGTTTTCCGGTAACCGTTAAGATCGTTTCATGGAAACCGTGCTCGAATCCTACCCGTACATGTGTTGGAAAGTTATGGTGCCTAAAAATGGCCCTTAATCAGCTGAAAGGTCAAGTGTGAGCATGTGGTTGAGGATTAAACAGCTGGAAACTGCTGACTGTTTGATCTGATCTGTTCTGGGAGGCGTACGCGGCCCGCTTCAGGATCAGACAAACCTCAGGCGGGCCGCCTGGGGCTTCTGATCAGAAAATAAGTTTCATAAATGACAGTTTCAGTCCCTGTTGTGTTTTAAGCCCATTTCCGGCACTTCTAAGGCCCGTCAAGCCAACTTTAAGGCCCTAAAATGATGCCTAAACATTGTGGCCATGAAACATGCTCAATAATATCTCAGATTTCAGTTCGTTTGGTCGTACGAACGCGATGTTCGCTTAATTACGACGGAATGCGCATAAGTGCGAAAAACGATCCAAAATGCGTGACGAATGGATTTTTCTTAAGCCAAACAATAAAGCATAATATATTCATGCTTACATAAATTTTTGGATGTCCGGATGTATTCAGAACGTGAGTTATGCACGAAAGTGCAAACTTGTGCACTTTTTGACACTTTTAGTCCCTGAATGACCCAAAAGTTTATTTTAGCACACCGAACCCCTCTAAGCCTATTTCTAAGCTATGTAAAGGATATTTAAGGTGTGTTTAACTTATGGTCATGTTTCGGAATGTTCGTTACAGTTCAAATTGGCATACTTTCGCAGTTTGTCAAGTTTAGTCCCTGTAGCCGAATTAACTTGTTTTTGCCATACCAAAGCCTTCAAAACTTATTTCTAAGTTATGTAAAGGTTATTTAAGGTATGTTAAGTATATGTTGATGTTCCGGAGTATTTTTCGCATTAAACTGATTACGTTTTCGCACCAGTTTGCGTATAACTCTCCAGAAAGCGATATATAGTTTGAGATTGGATAAAAGTCAAAACATGAAAAATGTAAAACACAACCAAACAAACATTGGGATCAAATAACATTGTTTTATTGATAATAGAACTGTTCATAATGATTACAAGCACAGATGTTACAGTCTCCCCTACTTGTGGAAATTTCGTCTCGAAATTTATTTAGAGGAAACTCGTGGGAAAAGATGCGGATATTTCGCCTTCATTTGGTCTTCATGTTCCCAAGTAAACTCGGGTCCACGTTTAGCTTCCCAGCGAACTTTGACCAAAGGAGTGCGCTTGCGTTTAAGCCACTTGACTTCACGTTCCATGATTTCCACTGGCTTTTCAACGAATTTCAGTGTTTTACCAACCCGAATTTCGTCAAGTGGTATGTGGAGGTTTTCATCAGCTAAACACCTCTTGAGATTGGACACGTGAAAAGTTGGATGAACATTTCCAAGTTCAGGAGGTAACTCAAGTCTGTAGGCTACCTTTCCGATTCTTTCGACGATCTTGAATGGTCCAACGTATCTTGGTGCAAGTTTTCCTTTCTTTCCAAATCTGATCACACCTTTCCAAGGTGAGACCTTAAGTAATACTCGATCACCGACTTGAAATTCCAAGGGTTTGCGTTTTGGATCCGCGTAACTCTTTTGACGGCTTCTAGCTGTCTGAAGGTTATCACGAACTTTCTTTATCTTGTCAGTTGTCTCTAAAATGAGAGCAGGTCCAGTAAGTTGAGCCTCGCCGATCTCATTCCAGCAGACTGGTGAACGACATTTTCGATGATAAAGAGCCTCGAAAGGAGCCATTTTGATGCTGGTGTGATAACTGTTGTTGTAGGAGAATTCAATCAACTTAAGATGTGAATCCCAACTACCACCAAAATCGATCACACAAGCTCTAAGCATATCCTCCAGAGTCTGGATTGTTCTCTCAGATTGACCATCTGTTTGCGGATGATATGCTGTGCTCAGATTAAGTTGGGTCCCCATAGCAGATTGCATGGTTCTCCAAAAATGAGAAGTGAAACGAGCATCTCTGTCAGAAATGATGTTCAAAGGAACACCATGTCGAGCTACAATTTCATCCACATAGATTTTAGCAAGTCTGTCAGCAGGAAAATCCTCACGGATTGGCAAGAAATGTGCTGACTTAGTGAGACGATCAACGACTACCCAGATGGCATCATGACCTTTCTTTGTACGCGGAAGTTTAGTAATGAGATCCATAGTAATGTTTTCCCATTTCCAAACTGGGATCTCCGGTTGCACCAATAAACCCGAAGGACGCTGATGTTCAGCCTTAACCTTAAGACAAGTAAGGCATTTTGATACGTATAAGGCAATGTCTTTCTTCATACCAGTCCACCAATACTGAATACGAAGATCCTTATACATCTTATTTGAGCCCGGATGAATCGAATAACGAGACTTATGGGCTTCATCCATAAGCAAGGTGCGAAGGTTATCTAGGCTTGGGACCCACAACCGGTCCATGAAGTAATACGATCCATTGTCCTTCAGTTCTAGATCAGGTGTTATGTGATAGGGAAATTCCTTATCCATCAATCCTTGTGAAACACAAGATTGTTGAGCCTGAGAAATGCGTGCTTGGATATCGGATCGAGCTTGGATAACAGATTGAACACGTACACAATGAAGCTTAGTACGTTCCTTACGACTCAATGCATCAGCTACGACATTCGCCTTACCAGGATGGTAGCGAATTTCGCAGTCATAGTCATTTAGAAGCTCAACCCAACGTCGTTGCCTCGTGTTGAGTTCTTTCTGGTTGAAGATATGCTGAAGACTTTTGTGGTCCGTGAAAACCACACATTTTGTACCGTACAAATAGTGTCTCCGGATCTTAAGAGCGAAAACAACTGCACCTAACTCAAGATCATGAGTGGTGTAGTTTTTCTCATGTAACTTCAACTGTCTTGATGCATATGCTATGACTTTCTTCCTTTGCATCAGAACACAACCAAGACCCAACTTAGATGCGTCGCAATAAACGACGAAATCATCATTGCCCTCAGGCAAAGTCAGAACAGGCGCATCACAAAGTTTCTGCTTCAAGTGTTGAAAAGCTTCCTCTTGTTTGAATCCCCAATCAAAGGGCTTGTTTTTCTGAGTTAAAGCAGTTAGAGGAACTGCAATCTTTGAGAAGTTTTCAATGAAGCGGCGATAATAACCCGCAAGACCAAGAAAAGAACGAACTTCAGTAGGAGTAGTAGGCGTATCCCAATCCTTAATCGCACTGATCTTGGAGGGATCTACATGAATACCTTGTTCGTCGATAATATGCCCTAAGAATTGAACCTCTTTAAGCCAGAATTCACACTTGGAGAATTTGGCGAAAAGTTGCTCTTTCTTTAGGAGTTCCAGAGTAAGACGAAGATGTTGCTCGTGATCAGCTCGCATCTTAGAATAAATCAAGATGTCGTCAATAAAAACCATGACGAACTGATCCAAATAAGGTTTGCAGACCCTATTCATTAAGTCCATGAAAACAGCAGGAGCATTAGTCAAACCGAATGGCATGACTGTGAATTCATAATGCCCATACCGAGTACGGAACGCTGTATTGGGAATGTCTTCTTCATGCACCTGAAGTTGATGATACCCCGAACGAAGATCAATCTTCGAAAAATAAGAAGCGCCCTGTAACTGATCAAAGAGATCATCGATGCGCGGTAGGGGATATCGATTCTTGATGGTAAGCTTGTTAAGCTCACGATAATCGATACACATCCTAAAAGATCCATCCTTCTTCTTGACAAAAAGAACGGGAGCACCCCAAGGTGAAAAGCTAGGACGTATAAAACCTTTGTCAGAGAGTTCCTGAAGCTGATTAGACAACTCTTGCATCTCAGACGGTGCAAGATGATATGGAGCTCTGGCAATGGGATTTGCACCAGGTACGAGATCAATGCGGAACTCGACTTGGCGTGCTGGAGGTAGACCAGGTAACTCTTCAGGGAAAACTTCAGAATAATCCCGAACGACAGGAATATCTGAAATAGACTTACTCTTGCCTTTATCAGCTGTAACATGTGCTAAGAAAGCCACATAGTTCTTCCGCAGATACTTCCGAGCTTTAAAACAAGACATGAGTTTGAGACCACCGGCAGGTTTCTCACCTTGAACCTGTAGGATCTCGCCTGTCGAAAGTGGCACACGAACGATCTTCTCAGAACAAACTATCTCTGCGCGATGCTTAGATAACCAATCCATACCCACTATAACGTCGAAGCTTCCAAGTTGCATTGGCGTGAGGTCAATAGGAAAAAGATGATTGTTAAGGTTTAACTGGCAGTTGCAAAGAACAGAATCAAGAACAATGGGTTCACCGCTAGCAACTTCTACTGTCAAAGGTTTACCTAGTTTCGTTCTAGACACGTGAAGCATTTGCTCAAAAGACAATGACACAAAACTCTTATCGGCACCCGAATCAAAGAGAACAGATGCAGGCTGATTATTAATAAAGAACGTACCGTTCACCACTTCATTGTCTGCCTGAGCCTCTTGAGCATTCATGTTGAAGACTCGTCCTCGAGCCGGGGCCTGATTCTGATTCTGATTCTGGTTAGCTAGTCTTGGGCACCGGTTCCTGTAGTGGGTCAGATCCCCACAATTGTAGCATGAACCAGGAGGAAAATGAGGTCGTGCAGCTTGACCTTGTTGCTGAGCAAGAGGCTGAGCAACTTGTTGAGCTTGGTTCTGAACTGCCTGGTTCTGGTTAACAGGAATGCGGCAGGTGGCAGCAAGATGACCATTTCTCCCGCAGTTGGTGCACTGACGACACTGGAGGTGTGGTTGATGATGGCCGTTACACCTGTTGCACAAAGGTGCATTGCCAAAATAAGGCTTCTTGGCGGGTGGCTGCGCAGGCTGATTTGGTGCAGCTTGAGCCTGTGCAGTAACGGCATAGTTTTGGGAAGCCTTTCGCTTCCTAGACCCTCCAGAATTCTTTCCCTTCTTGTTTTGACCTTTCTTGCTATCATCATTGTCAGCTGACTGCTTCTTGCCCTTGTCACCCTTTTTATGCAGCTTTCCCTTACGAACCTGCGACTCAGTCAATGTCGCTGATAACTCGATCGCCTGACGTAGTGTGGCAGGGTTATTACCAGTAATGATGTCTTGCACTGAGTCAGGTAGGCCGTCTATGTACCTTTCGATAGCCTTGTCGAGTGGGGTAACCATAGTCGGGCAAAGCAGACTCAACTCCTCAAACCTATCACTATACGCCCGATGCTCACCACTATCTTGCTTCAAATTATCAAATTCCTTCTCTAAAGCTCCCTGCTCATGACGAGGACAGAATTCCCTCATCATAAGGGCTCTAAGTTCAGCCCATGTCTGCGCGAGAGCCACTTCTGCACCTCGGTCTCTCATTACCCCATTCCACCATGTAAGAGCCCTCTTCTGAAACACGCTCGAAGAAAACTCGACCTTGCGATTATCCGGACACTGAACATGACGGAAAGTATTCTCAATGCTCTCGAACCATTGAAGAAGCCCAGTCGCACCTTCAGAACCACTAAACTTGAGTGGTTTAGCCGAGTTAAAAGTCTTGAAATTGCATGGACCATTGTTGTTGTTGTTGGCTTGTTGCCATTGAGCAAAGAGATTTGGGAATTGAGCAGCCATCTGCTGCGCAATGATTTCTGCCAGTTCGGCAGTCGCTATTTGGTTTTCGCGTCGAGGAGGCATTCTAAAAGAGGAAAACATGAAAGGAAACGAGTGAGATGATTGGATGAAAAGAATGAGATGAAACAAAATTAACAAAAGCAAAGATGGTGGTCATTTGTCCGCATTACCAAGCAAACAAACGACGCACAGTGACTAATCAAAGTAAATGGATCAAAAATAATGTATCGCGAAGACATGCTCGCCTATAAGTGAACACTCATCCTGAGAATTCCCAGGTAAGCACAACTGGTCTCACGTCTGATGAGATATATACGAAGTGCTTGCCTAGACAGAAAACCCAGAATACAGGCATTCACTCTTCCAGTTTGCACGTGTTCACATTATTTAAAACCCAAAACCTTGACGAGATTTTGAAAATTTGAAGGCACAAGGCCAAAAATTTTAGTTAAACTGGAAGGGTTCAAAACCTTACAAAAGAGGGTTCAAAACCTTGTAATAAATTATTCAAAAACAGATGATTGTTTTTCAAAAATCGTTTCGGAAAATTTGGTTTTTTTTTTTTTTTTTTTTTTTGTTTTGATAATCACCTAAGGGTAGGTGATGTGCATGTTTTAAGATCTAAACACAAGATAACTTGTGTTAGGGTTCTAGAAAGGTTATAGTCTAGGTCAAAGCATTACTAATAACCTAATTCCCTATAACCATTGGCTCTGATACCAACTCTTCTGTCACACCCCGACCACGTATAACATACAAAACGTGGCGGAAAACGTCGGGGACTGTTGTAACAGAATTAATTGTTTCATAACCATGGCATTCAAAGTTGTATTTTATTTATCAACAAGCGTGTTACATTGTCAATACAGGAAATAAAGAGTTTATAACATAATTAAACTAAGTCTATCTTCGTTTTATGTCTCTAAGGCACAGGTCCGCCCTAGTGTCACGATCATCATCCTACGGAAAAGCTCCTGAAAACACATGTGAAAATAGGTACGTCAGCATAAAAATGCCTGTGAGATACATAGGTTTTGTGAAAATAGGATTCATGACTTAAGTTTAAGAACTTGTTTAATAACAGTCAGTCATGAACCTTGTAAATTGTTTTGTCTTGTAAATCATTTGAAAAGTGATAAAATAAGATGATATGTATAAATAAGATCATAAAGTATGGTTTAATAAATAACCAAGTAAAATGAGTTTGCATAAGATAAGTTGTTTTGTAAAACAATGTCTTGTGAAAAGTATGTTATTTGTATAAAATGTCATATGTCTAAATTGAAATGATTCAAATAACGCTACAATATGTAATACCATACAAACACTTATATATAGGAAGTACTAGCGGCGTATCCACCATGCTTGTATCATATTACACATGCCTCGTTACTCAAATCATTTAAACAAACCACCAACGTATAAAGTCCATGTTTAAACCAATCGTCAAAAGTCCTTGTATAAGCCATGTCAAATGTTTAAAAGTCCAAACGTAGTCAAGTAATGTGTAACGAAAGTTATGTATTGTAAGTAAAGTATTGTCACATAGTCCAAAATGTATAAATGTACAAAACAAAGTATTTTGAATATATCAAAAAGTTATGTCTTGCAAAGTAATGCATGTTACATTGATACAAACATTTATGTGGTAAGTTAACGCATACATTCAAGCCTTGAGACAGTCGGATAACCCTTTCAGTCAAGGTTATCAAAAGAAATGTTTTCGGATTCAGTCATTCCTTACATCCAAACAAACCCGGGATGTCAGGAATGGGATTTGTCAAGTCCTATGGTACCACTACTTACTACCGAGCGGCGTAGCAAATGTTAATGAACGTAATAAAGACCCGTTTGTGCAAACCAAATGTCATAGCAGTTGTATACATGTCATATGAAAACAATGTACTAAGTATGCTAAGTTAACATACTAAGCAGAAAAGTCTTGTAAATCAATGTGCTAGCATGCTATCAGTCAACATACATAGCAGAAATGTAATGTAAAACAATGTACTAAGTATGCACACAATGGACATACATAGCATGAAATGTAATGAAATCATGTACTATAATGTACTAACAAACATAGCTGGTATATGATGTGCAAACAGGAAAGCATGAAAGTAACAAGTAGGCACATGTGTTTCACCCAAAAACAGTTTGGAAAACAGTAAAAGAGGGGTTCTATGTACTCACTTGAGGTTACTCAGTAGTCCTGGAGTGACAACCATACAATGGTAGAGATCACGGAATCAAACGGCACCTAATATAGGTAACTATGTTAATAAACCGGACCTAAATCGGAGGATCGGATAGAATGAGGGTTCGTAAACCAAACGAGTATGGAGACTTGTGTAATATGGTTTAACAAAGCCCACATACTAAAACGAAACTTAACCTAAGTGTTTACGACCCATTACGACCCGTTTAGGTAGCTTATGCTACTTTAACGCGCCGTTCGCGTGAAACGCGTTCGGACCGCCTAACTAGCCCTATGACAAGTGTTATATGCCTAAACATGTTACATAATCAGTTATGTGGCAAAAGTTTAGGTTACATATGCTTAATTACCAATTATACATGAAAAGGGTATTCTGGTAATTTACCTAAGGCATATAAACTACCTATCATACAACTACTCAAACGATGTGACCATAGGGTATAACCTCGGAAGGTTATTCCCTACCTACTATGGTCACCTAATGTATTTGGTCGGATCCTAATGATCGACCAAATGGGTCGGGTTCGAAGGTATAAGCGATTTATTAGATCGCTTACCCTACGACCCTAGACAACGTGGTAATCAGTAGGCATAGTCCCAAGGGACTATAACCAACGTGATTACACTCACGTTGCGAAGTTCAAACGAACTTCGCATTGACCATAAACTGGTCAATGCAGAAAGTCAAACAAAGTTTGACTTTCAGACTCGAAAAGACCCGAAAAGCAATAAAAGAACGAAAGAATACTTACGAAGGGTCCCCGAATGGTAATCTAGATCCAAATAACTCAGGTATGAAACAATGGTTCCAACTTAGAGTCTTTTAGATCAGATTCTAGTGATTTTGAAGCAATGGGGGGTGGGGTATTTATAGTTTTCGGGTAACCATTAAGATCGTTTCATGGAAACCGTGCTCGAATCCTACCCGTACATGTGTTGGAAAGTTATGGTGCCTAAAAATGGCCCTTAATCAGCTGAAAGGTCAAGTGTGAGCATGTGGTTGAGGATTAAACTGCTGGAAACTGCTGACTGTTCGATCTGATCTGTTCTGGGAGGCGTACGCGGCCCGCTTCAGGATCAGACAAACCTCAGGCGGGGGCCGCCTGGGGCTTCTGATCAGAAAATAAGTTTCATAAATGACATTTTCAGTCCCTGTTGTGTTTTAAGCCCATTTCCGGCACTTCTAAGGCCCGTCAAGCCAACTTTAAGGCCCTAAAATGATGCCTAAACATTGTGGCCATGAAACATGCTCAATAATATCTCAGATGTCGGTTCGTTTGGTCGTACGAACGCGATGTTCGCTTAATTACGACGGAATGCGCATAAGTGCGAAAAACGATCCAAAATGCGTGACGAATGGATTTTTCTTAAGCCAAACACTAAAGCATAATATAGTCATGCTTACATAAATTTTTGGATGTCCAGATGTATTCAGAACGTGAGTTATGCACGAAAGTGCAAACTTGTGCACTTTTTGACACTTTTAGTCCCTGAATGACCCAAAAGTTTATTTTAGCACACCGAACCCCTCTAAGCCTATTTCTAAGCTATGTAAATGATATTTAAGGTGTGTTTAACTTATGGTCATGTTCCGGAATGTTCGTTACAGTTCAAATTGGCATACTTTCGCAGTTTGTCAAGTTTAGTCCCTGTAGCCGAATTAACTTGTTTTTGCCATACCAAAGCCTTCAAAACTTATTTCTAAGTTATGTAAAGGTTATTTAAGGTATGTTAAGTATATGTTGATGTTCCGGAGTATTTGTCGCATTAAACTGATTACGTTTTCGCACCAGTTTGCGTATAACTCTCCAGAAAGCGATATAGAGTTTGAGATTGGATAAAAGTCAAAACATGAAAAATGTAAAACACAACCAAACAAACATTGGGATCAAATAACATTGTTTTATTGATAATAGAACTGTTCATAATGATTACAAGCACAGATGTTACATGCCAAACACTAAAATAAAATATTTTAGTGCTTACATAAATTTTTGGATGTCCGGATGTATTCAGAATGTAAGTTATGCGCGAAAATGCAAACTTATGCACTTTTTGACGCTTTTAGTCCCTGAATGACCCAAAAGTTTATTTTAGCACACCGAACCCCTCAAAGCCTATTTCTAAGCTATGTAAAGGATATTTATGGTATGTTTAACTTATGGTCATGTTCTGGAATGTCTGTTACAGTTCAAATTGGCATACTTTCGCAGTTTGCCAAATTTAGTCCCTGTAGGCGAATTAACTTGTTTCTGCCATACCAAAGCCTTCAAAACTTATTTCTAAGTTATGTAAGGGTTATTTAAGGTATGTTAAGTATATGTTGATGTTTCGGAGTATTTTTCACGTTAAACTGATTACGTTTACGCACCAGTTTGCGTATAATTCTCCAAAAAGCGATGTAGAGTTTGAAATTGAATAAAAACCAAAACATGAAAAATGTCAAACATAAACAAACAAACATTGGGATCAAATAACTTCGTTTTATTGATAAATGAACTGTTTACAATGATTACAAACACAGGTGTCACAATATGGAACCTCAAAACAAGCTAAATGGTTTATGTACACATGGTTTACGAAACACTTAACAAATGAGATATGCTTCCGCTGTATACAATGAATGACATGTAACGTTTGTAACACTTTATGTTAATGAATGAAAGTTTTATTTAAATATATTTATGAGTTCAATGTGATTGGTGGCTTGGATCCTGGTACGTCACACGCCTCGCGGGGGTTTCTGCATGTGGTATTTTGGGGGTGTGACATTGACAACCAATCCATCCCTACTACTACGTCGAAGCTTCCCAACTCGACTGGCAGCAGATCCAGTGTAAACTCGTGCTCCTCCAGTTCTATCACGCACCCTCTAATGACTTCGTTTGCTTCAACTAGCTTTCCATTTGCTAGTTCTATCGAATACGGAATGTCTAGCTTACTAGCTACCAACCCAAGTATATTCTTAAATTCTAGCGATACAAAACTATAATCGGCACTAGTATCAAACAGTACAGATGCAAAGCATTGATTGATAGGGAACGTACCAGTGACCACATTTGGATCTTGGCGTGCCTCCCTCGCACCGATGTTGAAGACTCTTCCATGTGCTTGATTGAGCTTTGGGCACTCTCTCTTGAAATGCCCCACGTCTCCATAATTAAAACAACCTGGTCCTCCACCATTACCATTCCCAATACCACCTTGAGTGTTGTTTTGGTTGCGGTTTCCACTCCCAGCTTGATTCGCAAAATTACCACGATTTTCGTTACCGCCATTTCCTCCTTGAGGGCGGTTTCCATATCCATTACCTCCACGGTTGTTGTTTCCATTACCAAAACCCCTTTGACCACCACGGATAGTACCAACCCAGCATGTTTCTTTCGAGTGACCAACTCTTCCACAAGATTCACATTTTCCAGCTCGGCATCGTCCATTGTGATGCAACTGACACGCATCACATTTGGGCAAAGTGCCCATATACCCCTTTCCTTTGGCCTTGGCCGGTGCGTTTGTCTCATCCTTCTTGTTTGTACTGCTGGTACCTTTCTTAAAGTTGGAGAACTTCCGTTTGTTCTCACCGGATGACTCAACGTGAGTCTCCTTCTTCTTTTGGTCAGAGATCGAAAACTTGTTTAATCTGATTGCCTCTTCAATTAATGCTACACTCAGACCGATAGCCTCTGTGATCGTAGCGGGCTTCGATGTTGTCACCATACTCATAATCTGAGGTGCCAACCCCCAAATGAAATGCTCAACGCGCTTGAATTCCGGACTAACCATGTATGGTACCACGTGAGATAGATCGTGAAATCTCTGCACATACTCCGCAATTTTGGGGCCATCCATCTTGAGGTTCCAAAATTCAGTTTCTAACTTTTGGATTTCGGCCCTGGAGCAGTATTTCTTTCGCATGAGCTCCTTCATTTCATTCCAAGTCAAAGCGTATGTTGCTGCCTCTCCCAGAGTCTGGACTTGGAGATTCCACCATGAAAGCGCTCCGTCTACAAACAATCCAGAGATGTAGGTGACTTGATGTTCTGGTGCACATTTACTCATTCTTATCACTGAATCGGCTTCTCCGTCCATCTAACAAAGGCCACAGCACCCCCGGTGCCATCGAAATTCAGCGGTTTACAGTCTAAAAACTGCTTATAGGTACAGCCTGTACAAGTAACGTCATTCACAGAAAGCATTAGCGAACGCACATGGAATATCCAAATGTAACGTAATGTGTCTCAAGCGACTTAAACATTACCATGGGGTGGGTTGTTCCTCGAGGTACCCCCGCTAGTTTCAGGGTGTGAGGCCTCGTAATCTGCTATCGCTCGTGAAATTCGTTCTTGTAACTCGGCCTCAGTAGTGGGCAATCGAGTTTCTCTTCGTGGAGGCATCTTCGAAAGAAGATAGTATATGTCAGGTCTTATGCATATAAGTATGTAGTTCGCGTATGTAATAACATTCATCAATCATAAGTAAACACATAACATCCCATGTCATAACACAAACAAGTAATTCCAACAACGTATATAATGAGAATGCTGCGATTGAGCTTTCATATATCAAGACCACAAGTACAGTTTTACATGTTCCACAATATATCATACATCAAAAGGGACTAAAGGGTCACATCACCCCTATCCAAAACGTCTACCAACTACAATAATCAAAAGTCAAAAGTCAAGGTGTGGTCTTCAAAAGGCTGTGCAATCTGGCTCAATAGCTGCACTCTCATCAAAAGTATGCTTTCTGCATAAAACCAAAAACCTCTAAGCTGATGGTAGAGGAGGAGGAGGAGGTGGAGGAATGAAAAGCAACATGCGCAAATGCGCTAAATCCTCCTCAAGTGCATGAATGATACGCAATAGATAGCTAACCTGCTGCTCCATAGTGAGGAAACGGACATCAAAATCAGGGTATGGTAGAAGAGGAGCTGGTGGTGTCGCGAATGGTGACTGACAAGGACAAGGCGGAGGATGCGGGATCCTCTCTAACTCCATGACTCTCCTACACAGCATCTCCTGTTGGAGCTGTAAGGACAAAAGCATATCATCCCTCGAGTATCCAATGTGGAAGGGATGGTATGGATCAGATACAGGCATCGTGTTTGGCGTAAACCAAATAAGTGGCTCGCCCGTGGGTGCAGAAACAAAAGGAGCAGTGCGTGCAAACGGTGGCATGAAAGGATCGGCTGCTGACACAAGTGGTATATGACTGGGCTGCTGACTCGATGGTCCTTCCCCTGGACGGGGAGGAGGGATATCCTGAAGGAACGTGATCGGTAGATCTGTGCGGTGAATGTCAGATACATGTGGGTGAAACGGGGCGATATCAATGGGTGGGTGCATGTATAGGTGCAGGCGGGGGAGTGACAGGTCTAACAAAAGGAGGATAGTCGTCGTCGTCCTCGATCCACCCATTGCGGGTGTGTGCATATCTGGGGTCAATCTGTGCTGCAAAAGGAGCACGATCAACAAGTACAGGGATCGGGTCAGGTGAAGGTGGGGCAACAACTGGAATGTCAACGGGTGTAGGGTCATGCTCAGGAAAAGGATCGTGAGCAGGTATAGGCTCGGGTGCAATCATAGGCTCGGGGTCAGCTGGAGCAAGCTCAAGATCAGCGGGTACATCAAAGAGCTGATCATCAGGAACGAAATCGACCTCGTGCTCGGGATCGATATCGGGATCAACAGGTGCCTCAAAAGGCTGATCATCTGGGACAAACTCAATCTCATGCTCTGGGTCAAAGTCGTGTTGAAAGATAGGGTCAAACTCATCGTCGAACTCGAAGTCCTGCGGAGGGACAGGTGCAGCAGACATAGCGGTGTCAGAATCAGTGTCAGTGGGATAATGCTGCATGCCCCGTGCGTGTAAGGTAGTAGATGACATAGACTCAAATGAACCAGGACCAGAATGGTCAGATAAGATCTCTACGACAGGAACCTCGACAAGCGGAACAGCAATGACATCAGCGACTGGAATCTCAACAAGAGGGATAACAACATCATCATCAACTGGAATCTCGACAAGTGGAACGACAACGTCATCATCGACTGGAGCTCCATCATCCTGGGCACCCTCAGGGGGACCCTCAATAAAAAGATCGACGTCATCGTCAGACATGGCGTCAAGAGGCAGATCCTCAAGAGGAAATTCAGCAAGAGGAAAAGGAGCAGGGATCGGAACAAGAAGTAGATCCTCGCCAGGAAGACCATTAGCTAGCGGTATATCATCTCCAAAATCTGGTAAAGTAAACGGCTGGAAATCATCATCGTCACTACTCGTAGTGTCAGATGTAAAAACCTCAGGGTCTGTGGCTATCTCGTCGTCTGAAACTATGGCCATAGGGTCTATGGTATCAGATACTCCACTCTCGGAGGAGGACATGATGTCTGTAACAAATTAATCACAAGTGTGCACATACATCAACAATCATCAAATAAGCATGTAAGCAGTAACAATGTAAGCTTGTATGCATCCTAGCCTTCCCAAGACTATCCCACCCAGCCTCTCAGATTGATCTACTTAGTCTCTCAGACTAAACCTCCCAGTTTCTCAAACTGAACTACCCAGCCTCTCAGGCTAAACCTCCCAGTCTCTCAGACTACCCCAACTAGTCTCTCAGACTACCCAGTCTCTCAGACTGAACTGCCCAGTTAGTCTCTCAGACCAACTCCCCAGTCTCTCAGACTGAATTACCCAGCTAGTCTCTCAGACTAACTCCCCAGTCTCTCAGACTCCACTACCCAGCTAGTCTCTCAGACTAACTCCCCAGTCTCTCAGACTGCACTACCCAGCTAGTCTCTCAGACTAATTCCCCAGTCTCTCAGACTGCACTACCCAGCTAGTCTCTCAGACTAACTCCCCAGTCTCTCAGACTGAAATATAAATGAATTCTTTGAAATGTATTTTGTGTCTTTTATTTGTAAAAATATTTGTTTCCTGGATCTGGACATTTTGTGTATGCAATGAAAACATGTTTGTGAAAACGTTTTCATGAGAGCCCTAATGATCGTAGTCTAGACTCGAGAAAGAATCCTAGTTCGCTACGATCGAAGCTCTGATACCAAGCTGTCACACCCTGACTTTTGCGGAAGCGTGGTTATTGGTGTGACTTCTTAATACCATATCATTCAATCACAACAACGCTATATGATAAAAACATGAGATGTTCATCCATTAATTAAGTTTAGAAAATACCACACATACTTGTCTGGTAAACATTGACACCAAATTAAGTTACAAACCATGACATGTTCAACTGTGTTCATAAAGACTCCACAAAAGCCTTTAAATAAAACCTGAGTTTAGAAACATGTATCCCGTCCAGGAATAGGATACACCCCCTAAACTCAACAACCATGGATAACATCTTTTATTCATGACGCAGCTTGAAGACACATGCATACACCTGCCAGATCCACTAGTTCCCTGAAATACATGTAGTTTAAAAACATCAACAAAACTTGAGCGAGTTCATGGGTTTGTATAAGTATGTATAAACCTTTGTAAACAGTGTATGTATGTATGTCCCGGTATGAAAGCAAGCAAGGAAAAGATCACCAATGGTTTGCAAGGCCACTGGTATGTGTGACGGTGTAGGAAGACTCAAACCTAGCAAAGTTGCACCGGGCTTCCGGCTGGAAGACATAGTCACCCTATGGGCCACCCTGGTCCTCATGGGTGTGGGCTCGCTACACCCAAATAGATCTATCATTCATGCCCCTCGGTCCTTATACGAGGATTAATGGTCCCAAGTATCCGCCTACCCAATCACATGATCTATGGTTCTTTCCTAGGCTAACCATACCAATTGTATCTGTATGTAATCCTTTTGTAACATGTATTTCACCCCCGAAGTAAATAAACAAAACAGTTTAAAGAAAAGGGGGACATGAACTCACAGTATTGCATCTTCAGAATCGTAACCCAAATTTCCTCAGCGAACACGACTCCCTACAATGTACTAATGTCTATTAGACAAACGGGTCGTGCCTTGCCTTTGCATTTATATTTTTGAGTTACGTTTCTTATGTTCCCTATATTATTCCAAGTTATAATTACTTGTTAAAATAATAATTATTTTAACTTTAAATTATATTTAGTTTTGGAATAATTGTTAACCAATATTTCTGTATTAATACTTCTCAGGTATTTAACTCCGTATTTCCTTCCCAATGATGGGGGTATCTTATACATGTATTCTCGTATTCTCGTTTTCGTATTCTCAAAATAATATATTTTCAAGTCTCACTTTAGAAAATATATATATAACTTATTTGTCAAAAATAATGTATTCCAAGAAAATATATATTTTTCCCAAAAGTCATATATCTTCTAAATATACTAGGAAAATATATTTTTATCTCCCAAAATAATATATTTTCTTCTTGTTGAAAATTTGTCATAACTTGGTAATATGTACAAAAATCATATTTTCACTTCTTTCGTTTTCAAAATAATATTTGCCAAAAATATACTTATAAGAGTATTTTCCGGAATATTTCATAAGTTACGTTCCTTCGTTCGGTTTCGCAATATTAAGTGTGTAACTTATATATTCATTCCTTGTGATTTTTGGAATTATTTTGGATTGTAAATCCTTGTATCTTGTTAAGTTATATTATTTTAACCTTTAAAACAATATAACTATTACACGAAATATACACATAATCACACACAATGTCTGTAATGTAAATATATATTCTAAATACATATTTATCCATTTTTATTTGTAAAAACCAACCTCCAATACTTGTAATTTTTGTAACAAAATCTATGGCGGAGTTTATTTTGATAACCAAAGTTAAAACACATTTGTAAATATTTGTTTAGAAAATATTTTTATAAGTGTTTATATTTTTAGAAAATTTCTCCATAGTTTCCCCTAAAAATGGAGGTGTCCATGCTTATTAAAGCATATCATTTTCTTTTCAAAAATCATCACAACAGCCAACAATCAAACTTTAAACAACTTATACTTACCAAGAGCAAAAACTATACATTTTACATAACAATATGAACTTGATCTTTTCACAAAAACTTGTAGTAACTTGGTAAAGTGTTTAGTAGGTTTAGTTACCCTCTAAAGTGTGTTTACTTCTTTTAAAATCTCATTCTTGAAAGGATTAGGTGTTTACATCTTGTAAACCTATTTTACAAAAATGTTTATTTATAACATCTTCTTGTTTCTCTAGTATCTCTACACCTGTTTTATCACCAAAAATAGTGTAGTTTAAGTAAAAACCAAGATCTTCTAAAATCACATTTTAAACTTGGTTCTTTTGGAAAACCATTCATAAATCTTAGATTCATAAGATTACTAGCTTACTTTGTTTATCATTTTACAAGAAATCATTTTATTCATCAAGTTCATGTCTACACAAGAAGATGATTATCTTATGTTGTCACATAATCATCCTCTCACTTGCTAGATCATGTGTTTAATCACAATCTAGCAAGCTCCATATGATGATCAACATCATATTCTCAAGAAAACAATAATCAAGTATTATACATACACTAAACAACTTTATTTCATCAAGATATCATCATATGTTAAGCTTTTGTTCAAGATTCAAGATTATGTTCATGTCTTTTAGTGTTCTTGTGAGTATGTAGATTGAATGAAGCTTGAATGATGATGATGGTGGTGTGGAGGTGGGGGTCGGCCGAGAGGTAGAAGGGAGGGAGGAGAGAGTTGTGGTGGTGATAAGTGTGATGAGTTCTAGTTTACTTATAGTCACTAACTCTATTTTCCATTGGGTTTAATGTCTCCATTAGTACATACATGATCTTGATCAAATCCAAGAAAATCTAATGAAGATTTAAGTAATCTTACAAGATTTTGGGAGGTGGGGTCACTCCCTTGTGACCGTAGACAAGAAGGGGGGGGGGGGGTAATTGTAAGTTTAAATGGTAAATTATGTTAATTAGTTGGAGGTTAAGTGTAAAGTCTAGTGTTTATGTGTATGATGCATTATATAGTGTGTTAGGGTGTTCGGGAACCATAACTAGCCAAGAAATAATAAAACAATGTTTCTAGCAATATTTTGGTGTTCCGGGTAATGTCCGGTTCTTCGGTTAGATACCGGCTCGTTAAAGTGTCAAGTTATTCCGTTTAGTGAACTTTAAGTACCCTTTTGTGATACTTTTAATTCCCGACACTTAGGAAAGCATTCAGGACCATTTTGTCATATTTTTGCATGTTACTAGCATGTTAAAATGCTGATTTTTGCTGATTAATGCAGAATTCTGCACTTTAAGTGGGTTTTAGGCACTTTCCGGAACTTAAACTATCACCTAGTGACGCAGTTTTATGGTCCTTACTTTACTACACTCCATACTAGTGTAGTACCTTGTCCCTGGTCCTTACGGGGTCCCAAAACACTGACTGTCTACGTACTGACATTGTCAGCATGTTTCTGAGTTATCCGCTAATTGTGCTAACTGTGCTTTGTGCATCGTTCATGTCACTAAAGTTTGTATGTGATAAATGGTGTGACATGCAATATGTGATTCACATGTATGTATGATACAGAAATCAGAAAGCAGTTTAAGTCATCAGTTGTAATTAAGCACAGTCATTAAGCTCAAATCAATATTAATTAATTGTACGGATACCTGAATTTATGAGGGTTGTCACATTATTCCTCATACCTTTAAATTCAAACCTTCTGCTTGACCTATTCTTGAACAGACGATCATTGTTCTTCGAATAGATGACACTTGTTCTTCGAAATCAATACTAGTGAACGGTTGGAAGTTGAGTTTCAGTAATTTGCCAAATGGATCATCATTTATGGAAGATTAGAGTTGATGATCAGTACTTGTTGGTGCATTTTATGTTACAACGGCTTTAGGTTTGGTCTTTGGATATCGTAAACAAGACTTTGATGATATTGAAGATTTGGGTTCTGAGGAATTGAAGATAACAAAGAAGCTTCGGGTTTATGGATTGGAAACAGGACATTTTCCGAGTTATACATGTTCCGAGTTTAATGTTAACAATGTTATTCCGAGCTATTGAAGGTTCCGAGGAACACATAATTTTCGAGTTTAATGTTTCCGAGCTTGTTGTCTGAGTTTATTAGAATTGTATCGTTCCAAGTTATGTTCTTTAGTATTGTTCCGAGTTTGTTTATTTGTAACGTGTGCCTAGCCCAGTTCACATTTAACTGTATTATATAAACAGTTTATGCATTAGCGTTTGAGGTGAGAACTCAAACTTGAGTGAGAGATTAGAGTGAAAGTTATAGAGAGTTGTGAGAGAAAAACAGAGAGTGGTTGTGAGTTCTCTTATGGTATTGATTGATTGTAAACAGTTGTTGGATAATTAACAGATACCGGGTTAGGAAGTAATTTCTGGTTTCATTCATATGATAAACTTGATTTTGTATTTATCTGGTCTATCAAGGGGATTTCGCATTTCACGCCCTTGGTTGATTCTCAATCTCGTGATCGATCCACATGTGATAGGGGACCTACAATTGGTATCAGAGCATTGGCTCTTTATTATATGGTTTAAGATTGATTTTACAGACTATCAAGTTTCTTTTTCAGATCTGTTGGAGGTTTTCTACCATCACAAGTTTTGATTATTAGGGTTTCCTAAATTTGCAGGTAAATTTGAATTGCAATGAAATCATAGTTTTGCAGTTACCAAAACCACACAAATTATAAGAATTTCGGAAAACTATTCCGGGATACAAAGTGTTCCAAATTAGTGGACTATTCTTAACTACTAAACAGGTCCGGAGTATTCACTTGTTCTGAACTACCAGTTGTCCGGAGTAACTCGTTCCAAATTAAGCATTAGTTCCGGACTACTAAACCTTCCAGATTAACCATACTTGTCCGGATTTAAAGTTCTGAATTTAAACTATTTAAATTCCGAATTTAAACTTCTGGATTAAAAGTTCCGAATTTAAACTTCCGGATTGCGACATAAAGTTCTGAATTCAAACATTCTGGATTACTATACTTAGTTCCGAATTTGAGGTGTTGAGATATATTCTTGCGAATTTATACATTCAATGTTTATCCAGATATAAAGTGTTCAAAACTTATAACCTTATTCAAATTTAAAATTGATTGTTGGACAGGAGATATTAAATGAGTTCAATGGAAAATTTAAACGAACTTACAAAAATGGATCATAAAGTAGGAACGGCAAACAAACCGCCTAAATTGCTCGAAGTATCACAATATATGGAATGGAAGGATAAGTTTGAATCCTTCGTAGAATATCAAGATACTAAAATGTGGATGTGTATTAGTGATGGGTATGCCAATCCCACTCATGAGTTTGAAGGAAGACAACGAGTATAAAGAAACAAAAAAAATGTACGAAGCGGAGAAGAGAGCTGATGCGTGGTCAAAAACCGGTGTACGGAGCGAACGGGATCAACCGGGAACACGAAATGAAGAAAACGGAAGCCAAGAATTGGGTATAGCGTCGGCGACGCCCCATGGTTATTCGCGTCGGCCAAAACGTGCGTAGACAGCAAGATAGAGCGTAGCAGAAAAGTTAAAGATGCAGGCTGCGTCGACGGCGCTGGTGGCGGCATCGGCGACGCCCCTTCCTGCTAGCCGACGGGATTTTGTTGTTTGTTTCATTTTTGGATGACTTATAACGCATTGGGAGGTCCTTTTTCGAGGGTTACACTTGTTTTTGAGTTTCAACTTGATTTTTGAAGCCTAGAACTCATCTCACATCATCCCCAATCCATCCAATCGATCCATCTGCATTCGATTTCATCATCACTACCCCTTTCACAACCCTAATCACCATTAATCCTTCAATCCATTCATCACCACCAATCAACCTAAATCCTAATCACCATTTCCACCACTTCAAAGCTTCAAGATGATGATGTTCAAGTTCTCAACATCCGGTGATCGCGTTCATTCGACTATGAGCAGCTAGATTCTTGTGGGTTTCACCCCGGTATAGGTTTTTGTAAGTTCTTAGGGTTACTATTTGTTCTTTAGTTGATTTGTGACAAGTTGAATTGTATTTTGAATTGATTGATAATTATCTTACATTGGAACTACATTTGTTAATTGTCGAATGATGATAAAATCTGACTTTGCGAATAAGTTTGTGTATTTATGTCTTATCTTTCAAAAGGTTTTATTTGTCCGAGATAACAAAGTGCATTGTGGTCCGTTATATGCGTTGATAGCAATTGGCACCTAAGCTTCGTGATAGAAATCCGTTAATGACATGTTCAATTGAATTAATCTAAAAATATTTAGCAACCTTAGGACTTTAATTACCGAACCAGGTGTGAACCTTGTTTTCATATATTGTCTTAAATCGCTAATTCTATTTTTCGTGCAATCGTCTAGGTTTTCAGTAGTTAAATCATTCAAATCAAGTTTGTCGGTCCATTCTGATACACTTTCAAACAAACCAATTGATAAAATTCATAGCAAGCTTCATAATTAAAGTGACAACATTTAAAATCAATCACTTCCATATGCAAACCACAAGCTCTTTGTGGTTCAACACCTTACTACCACTAGCGCATTGTTAAGGGTAATTCGGGATTATAAATATTATCTTTGACCGGAGCGCGACTCTCCGATCAAATTTTGGCGCCATTGCCGGGGAGTTCGTGCACTTTGTGTTTGGATATAGTTGATTTTTGTGATTATATGTTTAAGGTGTTTGTTTCTTTTTTCTACCTTCTCTATTTTCTTGTTACACGGGTGTGTTACGTGTGCAGGTTACATGTAGTGCATGCATACAAGGAATTCCGGGAGGACCTCACCGTTAGAGTTCGAACCGGAGATCAAGAGGGTCGTTAGAAGGAATTTAGCCAACCAGTTAGAAGCAACTCTTGCTTCCGACCCACTCAACACCTACCCACCATCTTCACAATCCGTTGAACCTACTTCAGTGGAGCCTCAAAATTCAAACCAACCCAACAACCAACACTGATTTCAATACCGAGGCAACCTTCGCTCCAACGCAAACCTTCAAAATGACCAACCAAGCGATAGTAACAATTCAAGACCACCAACACCACCATTCCAAAACCATGGCCAAAATCACAACAACCAACGTACATGCACACCTCCACCTCAAACCCCGAATAGACAAAACTCATTACCACCCAACATCAGCAACCGAAACGTTAACTCTAGCCGTGGAGTTAACCAAAATTGTGACAATCCCGCGAATAAGATCAATTCCTCAATCTCGATGAATTGAGGAATGCTATCCCCGATGATGAACCATTTAGTGTTCCCGGTTATCAATCACCAGAACACGTGAGTATTCACTTGGAATACTCGGACGACGGGGGAAATTACAACGAGTGGGTTGAAGATGAAGTTTGGGAAAATGATAATGTGGGGAATTTTTAAAATGCTCGGGGGTTTAACTATGAAGACTTTGGCTATCAAAATGCCAATTATGTGGGAAAGGAGGGCTACGGATATGGTCGAAACAACGGGTACGGTAACAACTGCCAACCACGAAACAACAACCAAAGGAATCGGGACAACGGTTATTATAACAACAACAATAATGCTAACCGTAATCGGATTCCCCAATTCGTGGGTGGTGGTAATCAAGGTGGTGATAGAGGCGGTGATCGAAGAGGTAACTGAAGACTGGGGGATCAAGAGGTTAATGGTCCACGCCGTCGTCCGCAACAAGCTCCAAGGGGTCTGAATGATCGATTTAGACCGGTGGTCACCGACATTGACTCACCCATTGTTCCTCCACCTCAATGAGTGAGGTCATTTGAATGTAAGCCGAACTACATCAACATCCTACCTCATTTCAACGGTAGGACACACGACGGGCCGTATACTCACTTAGCGGAATTCTTCGCTATATGTGGTACGATAGGGGCATGATTTTGAGATAGAGGAAGTGAAGTTGAGGTTGTTCTAGTTTTCATTAAAAGACAAAGCAAAGCAATGGTTCCTCACACTTCCGGTGAATAGTATTCGCACTTAGACTGAGATGCAACAAGCATTTCTCGATGGGTACTACTCGATAGCAAAGACCGATCATGCACGGGATGAAATTCGGTCATTTCAACAACTATAGGGAGAGTTACTACATGAAGCCCTTGCTCGTTTTAAGGAGTTAGTTCGGAAGTGTCCTCACCATCAAATTCCTAGATGGGAATTGTTGAAGTGTTTTGTGCGGGGTTTGGACTCAGAAGAACATAAGTACCTACTATCTGTGAGTAATGGTACCTTGTTGAATAACCATGAGGAAGATGATTGGGAGTTTATAAAAAGAATGAGCCAAAGCGGTTGCTATGGCGGACCGAGCCAAAAATCATCCAACCTCAAGGTCTTGGCCCAATCGTGACACTAGTTCTAAGGATCGGATTGAAACGTTAGAGCGGGAGTTGGCCCGTATGAAGAAGAAAGAAGTGGGTGCGGTGCAATACGCCGTATGTGAAGAATGTGGTGACATCGGTCACCGGACCGAGAATTGCCAAGAAAACATGGCCCGATCCACCGTGGATGTGAATCAAGTGTATGGAGACCGGAGGCAATATGATATGAACTCCAACACTTGCCACCCCGGGTTGAGGAACCATCCTAACTTTAGGTATGGTAATGCCTCCAACCAAATGAACCCGAATTTTCAATCGGGAAATCAAAGTGGGTCTTCGTACCAAAATCGCCAAGTCGGTAACCAGGGGGTTACCAAAGAGGTTACAATCAAGATGGTAACGGGTTGGTGAATAATCATGGTGGCGGTGATGATTTGGGTGCCAAGATAGATGCACTATTGAATGTCGTGAAGGAATCTGGTAGCGACATCAAGGAGATGAAGAGAGTTAATGAGATAATGGATAAATCTCATGAGGTGTTGGCAAAGCAAGTGGGTCAACTTGTGGAAGAAATGGCCCAAATAAGAGGAAGTGGAGGAAGACTTGTGACAACCGGTAATTTACGCCCTTAATTACGTGATTAACAGGCGATTAACGCAATAATAAATAGTGATTAAGTCAAAGATTGACTAAATTAGGCCCTTGGAGTGCCCAGGAACGTTTGTTCAGCTATACAGTACGCGTATGAAGATTCGCGTGGAATCTGCGAAACATCAAATGACAACAGACTGAAACCGTACGAAATACTGACGACACCGACAAATATGGATGTTACACGAATATTTTATGCTCATGGAGTTTGGGTCGCGATATCGGGTCTCAAAGGAATTACGGGCCACTTACACATAAAATGGGCTTGTGGGCCCTGGGCCCAAGCCTATACCTGCACATAATATATTAGATCTTATAAGATCTCTACAAAATATTGTCAAATCTCTACAAGATTTGAAATCCTTGCAAAATCTATAATAAATCTTATAAAATCTTGCAAATACTTAAATGCATAAAAGACATGACAGACAATGGGATCTATTTATTTCAAAAGAGGTAGATGAAAACCTTCCATCTCTTTCTTTTCCTCTGCCAACCAAATACACACTCATATTCACTCTCATCCTCTCTCGATCTCTACATATACAATAAACAAACACATAACCGAACACACACACCAACACCCTCTGCCCCTTATCCCTCTCCGACTGAACCCCGGTGACCGGATTTCATCACCGGCGACACCAGCGGAGCTCCAATCGGAGCACGGCGGACCGGCGGTGAGTATTTCAGCGACCAACCCCCTCCCCTGCTCAACTCCAACCGGTACCCCCCTGTTACAGATTCAACGACCACCACGATCCGGTGGTGGTGCGGCAACTACAAACAAAGAGGAGAGAGAGAGAGGTGATGAGAGAGGGAGAGGCGATGAGAGAGAGACAGCGGAGAGAGAGAACCGGTGGCGCGTGGCGGCGCGTGACAGCGTGGTTTCATGGCGGAGATAGAGAGACGAAGAGGAGGGTTAGAGAGAAAGAAAGACCGCTCAAGAGAGAGAGATCGGAGACTCGGACCGATGGTCGGAGCCAAGGACCGGCGGTCCTTGCCATTGTCCGGCGAATTTTCCGGTAAGATCCCCCTTTCTCCTCTTTGATTCTCTTGAAGATTGAAGGTGATGACGATTGTGTTATGACTGATGATGCTCGGTCCAGAATTTTGTATGTGTTCGACGGTTCAACAATCAGGTTCGAGTTTTAGGTGGGTGCTTTGAGCTCGGGTCAGACTTCGGATATGGCTCAGCAGCTTCGTGTTCGGGTTCGGGTCAAACTCAGTTGACTCGGTCAACACCCGAGTCAACTCGGGTCAACAGCAAGCTAAGCGTGGTCAACAGTCAAACGGTCGGGTCTCAAGTCAAATTTTCGGTCAACTCAGTCAACAAGAGCTGACTCGGTCAACTCAGTTGACCCGGTCAACTCAGTCAAGCGGCTCGACGTTTCGACGCGAAGACTTGGTAAAAATTAACGTCACGTTTATTTTGTTATTTTTAGTGTTAACTTTACGTGAACGAGCTCGAACCAACTTGAATATAGTTTACATCTTGATATATTAGACAAAGTAAATATATTGCGTTTGAATCTTGATTGAATTTTGACAAATTAACGACACTTTAGTTGTCAGGGCCGTCCAAAAACAGAGGAAGCTCTGCCCGTTTTTCGAAAAAAATCCGTAAACACGACACGTATTACAGTTTCAAAAACGACACTTAATGGAATCCGAGTTTATAATATTTCAAACCTTGATATTTCCAAACACTTTTACAAATAAATATAATGTTATATTTATTTCGAACGTCGTTAACTCGTATCCTTTTATAAAATAAATATAGCTTATATATTTATCTCGAATATCAAACAACACGACTTTGTTGTATAAAATAAATATAGTTGTATATTTATTTCAAGCACGCGAAATCTTTTATAAAATAAATATAACTTTTATATTTATTTCAAAACGCCTAAACAGCAAAAACCATATTTTGATAACTATCATACAAGGCACAATATATAACACGAGTTCGTTATATATTATAAAAGCATTCGCTACATAGATGCATGACTTGCAGAGACGACTAACGAAATACTTTTGATATGTTTACATACTTTAAATCTCACGAAAACTAAGTATTTCCAAAACCTAGTGATCATCACCGACATTAAACGAGACTTAACACGTATAACTCAATCATTTTCGTTAAGTTAACAATTTACCGTCAAATCGTTCGGTCAACGATTCGGTAGAGCTCGGTGACACGAAGTTTAGTTACCACATTAATTAGAAACTTATAAGATATTCCATGTTAGGAATACTGTAGAATGCACGCTAGCAAGTGACGTCCTGGAAACGACATTACGAAGTCATATATAGCTAGCTCTGCACAGGAATATTCAAGTGAGTTCATAACCCCACCTTTTACGGTTTTACATTTTTCTAAATGTTTTCGGGGTGGAAAGACATGCACTTCTGCAAAGCATACAAGATTTTCAATAAACATGAATTATATATTTCTAAACCATGTTACAAAGAACACAAATGGTTTACGAAAAGCTTATATTAGATACCGGTTTTACAAAACAAGTGAGTTCATGCTCCCCCTTTTCTTTTAACTGTTTTCAGTTTTATAACTTCGGGGGTGAAATACATGTTACAATTTTTACAATGTTCATAAATGGTATGATAACAAGAAACACACTTGGTGAGGACGAGAACCAAGTATGATGTGATATGAGAAATGATACGAGAAATCGTGTCACGAATAGGGTACATAAGCACCATTAATCAACAATATACCTAGACCGCAGAACAAAAGGTTAGATCTAACGGGTGCCGGGCAGCCACACTCTCGGTGAGGGCGAGAATCGAGTAGTGCTTTTGTGTCTCAGAATATGCCAACTAGAAAATGCCTAAGGTTTGGTGACTTCCTATGTCGTGTCACATGTTAATGGCCTTGCAACCCATTAACAATCGTGATACTTATAGGAATACGTTATTTACATAAAATTCATACCATACTAAAACTTGATTTATACTTGATTACGTGGGGTGCTCAAGAAAACTTGAATTATACTTGAGTACGTGGGGTACTCAAGAAAACGGGAATTATACTTGAAGTACGTGGGGTACTCAAGAAAACTTGATTTATACTTGAAGTACGTGGGGTACTCAAGAAAACTTGATTTATACTTGAAGTACGTGGGGTACTCAAGAAAACTAGAATTATACATAAGTACTTGGTGTACACATGAATACTTGAATTATATATGAAAACTTGATTTTTACATGACACAAACTATGTTTTCATACAGAGTTTCAAGTAACTCGACAAGAAAATGATTCTAAATTCGTTTTCTCAATAATATTTCAAAAACCGGTTATTCAAAAAGATTTATTTCAAATCTTTTACAAACAAACTATGAACTCGCTCAACTTTATGTTGATTTTTCGCATGTTTCTTTCTCAGGTTACAGTTCTAAGACAAGGCACGGTTGGAATAGGAGAACCATCTGGAGTAGAATACTTAGTGGGCGTTCACATACTAAAAGTCTTAGCTTGTTTGCTTCCGCTGTGCAATGAAGATACCAGTCCAGTCACACCAATGCTCTGATATTACGGGGTGTGACAAGACTCCTGAGTGACACCACAGTGAACCCGAAGCATCAAAGCTCTAGCACAAGCAATGTGAGGAATGCACGCGTTAGCGCAGTAAGTCTTCTTTCAAATGATGAAATTTGTAGTGTCGAAATCATTCCACCACCATAATTCATTGATGGTGTAATGGAAAATGTAAGTGATGAGTGGGAAAGTGAAAATAACAAGAAACGATTTCAGAAATTAAAATCGAGAATGTAACTAAAAACTCTTTTTGTGAAAATTGTTTAAGTCAACTTCATGATAAGGCCAATGATATGGGTGTGGAGTTTAATACCATTCCATATCCTTTGGCCTTACTTAACCTAATTAATGCGTCAAAGTTTGAAAACGGTGCCCACCAAAGGACGAGAAGTGGGAAAACTTTAAACAAGCAAAAAATTAATTTACCGTTACTTGATGTCATTAAAAAGGCTCCGGCTCATGTTGAATGCTTAAAGGAGTTAAGCACTGAAAAACGGCACAACAAATTACCCGAACCGGTTGATTTGATATCTCATGTTAGTGCCATTTTATCGAGTGCCTTCCCCCAGAAAGCTCAAGATCAGGGAGATCCTCTTATTCCAATCCAAGTTGGTACATTCAAAATTAAGAGGGCACTCCTAGATCTTGGAGCTTGTGTAAGCATCTTTCCCGGGAGTCTGTAGGACCAATATGATTTGGTCTTTTCAAAAAGTTTGACACCCCCGTGGTGTTGGCCGATTAAACTCCCACGCATCCAAGGGGGATGGTGGAAGATGTGATAGTGAAGGTTGAAGATTGTTATTACCTAGTTGACTTTTTGGTAGTTGACTATGTTGGGTGTGTTAAGGACACACAACCGATAGTTATACTGGGTAGACCGTTCCTTGCAACAGCTAATGCCATAATAAATTGTGCAACGGGAACGGTGAGCATGAAGTTTGGGGGCTGGGAATTGATTTTGAATGTATTTTTAAGTTTACTAACCCACTTGGTGAGGATAAGTGTCCTAAGAAAGACATGAATCTAGACAAAAAGGTATGTGCAATGGTTGGTAGGTTTGGAGAATCAAAGAAGAAACCGGTCAAGAAGAAGAAGGCGAAGAAGTTGCCTCAAGAGAAGAAGGAGGAGGAAGAACTGAGAAAGTTTGGCCCACTCGGGAATAGATGGTATGAATCACCGGTGGGTGATTTGGAGGAGTTCGTGGGCGGCAAGCACGCCATTCGACTACCATGAGGTGGTAAGTTAATTGTTGTTGTATACTTTTTATAGTTCTTTTTAGTTTATCTTTGTAGTCTAGTTTGTCTTGTTGTACATTTCCATTCCGTACTTTGTTTTGTTTAGTAGTTAAATGAACGTTGTGGGTGTGTTCACTATACAACCCTCACGAGACCTATCGTCCTCCCAAGCTACCGGGAGGTTTAAAGGGCTTGTTGCATAAGCTAAATGCCACCGTGATTCCTACGAATTGTTGTAAATTATTTTTTTCCACAAAATCAAATTGAAGTTAATGAATGACTTGGTAAATATTTTATAAAAATGGTAGAACAAGTAACTAACAAATGTTGATGGTTGTGAGAAGCATGCTTTTACACAAGGATTTAGATTTGTAGGTACATTTTGTTCGTGATACGACCATTTTTGTCGAAGAATAAAGACCACACGAGGAACAAGAAACCACCAGGTGCATTCGTTTCCTTTTCTTTGATTATTATTTAGTTAATAAGTGGATTGTAAATTGTATATTATTAACCGGGGTGAAATTTTTGGGAGTTTGGTCGTGTCACATCCCTTGCGCATTTTAAAGGCTCCATTCTTACACATTGAGGACAATGTTTACCTCAAGTGTGGGGATGGGGAGAAAAAATTTTCGGTTTTGACCCCTTTCGTTTAAACACTATACATTGAGGACAATGTTGACCTCAAGTGTGGGGATGGGGGAAAATTTCAAAAATGTTTTTGTTTGAAGCAATCTAAAAAACACAAGTAACTAAGTCAATGAAGGGATGACACAACCCATTTGATCTTTTGTCATGGTCAAGTTCAAATGATTAAACATGAAGGGTATTTAGCAGGTGGTTATTTGGGAATAATCCGCCTAAGAAACTAGTACATTATGCATATCACATACCATACCCTTGTACGTGAGATCTTGAGCCACTTTTACACATCATCAATACATACATATATTTCTTTGTTTGAGTGGTCCAGTAGTCGCGTATTGTAGAACTTGCAAGTTTTGATACGTTTAAGACCATAGACCGAATACGAGCACAAGAATGATTAAGGAATTAGGTAAACGTTTTCCCTTTACGCCATTTCTCTATCCTTACCCAAATAAATCCCCTAGTCGCCAACTTTGAGCCTAAACTTTTCGTTTGACCAACCCATTCAGCCCACCACTGTTAAACTTTTTTATTTTTAAACCCGTGTGATGAAAATTCGATTTTAGGATTATTTGTTTGTATAGTTGTGGTTTATATATGAAAAAAAATCGGAAATGTAGAAAATGTTGTGAAAAAGAACATAAAATCGTTGAGAAAAAATACAAAAATATATGTTTATAGTTTGTGGAATAAAAGGCGGAAATTGTTGCCTTCTAGTTCGATATTTGTAGATAGTTGTGCTTAGCGTAGTTGTTTTGTAATCAAAATAGAGTTTTCATCACCTTAGCCACTTTAAAAATACCCTATTCCATACCCTTAGCGTAGCCCCGTTACAACCCGTAAAAGACCTTTTCACTTGTGCTTAGTATTCTTGATCGGTGGTGGAGAATGATTGAGTTGCAAGCCTATGCGGGTACGTGTTCTAATCGGTTTGAGTGATTATTTCAAAAAGCGCTAAAGCATCAACTATTAGCCAATTTTAAACCGAGTTGAGAGAACATTGTGAGGGATGTGCATGATTTGTTAGTTTCAAGGGCGGGTTAATCTTGGGTAACCATTTTCTATGTGATTATTCACTTTACCGCTAAATGTTTTGAAAATTGTAAAAATCATGAACGGGTATGACATTAGACCTTAACTTATGTTTCGAGAATGGGAAGTGTGTTTCTCGTTCGACCCACGTAAAAGTGAAAAATAGATTTGCTTGAGGGCAAGCAAAAGACAAGTGGGGGGATGTGATGCGTGGTCGAAAACCAGTGTTTTAGTATGTTTAAGTTGATGTTTTTACATAGCTTTTAGTTTCGAATAGCCTACTTTTGATTGGAATTATGTTTCACATGTCTAGCAGAGTTTAAGGAGCTATTCGGGAGCTTTACGGAGCATCGGGGAGCGAACGGGATCAACCGGGAACACGAAATGAAGAAAACATAAACCAAGAGTTGGGCATAGTGTCGCGGACGCCCCTTGGTTATTCGCGTCAGCCAATATAACAATCCTCAATAAAACCGACACCCTCGATTATTTTTCCGACACCCTAATATATTTTAAAATATCCCAATATATCCCTAAATACACCCCATACGAGAAAACGGGCCCCGAATACATTAAATAGTATTAAAAATAATTAAAATTTTGAATTTTTAAGTTGAGGCGGGCCGCGTAAGACCCACCCCAACCTTCACGCGGGGCGCGTGAGCTTAAAAATGTGGCGCAGCCCGGTGTGGCCACGTGGCCCAACACCCGGCAAGTCTAGTTGCTGACCCAGCCCAGCTACGCATTGACCTAGGGTCAACACGGGCCGTGTAGGCCCTGTCCTTGTTTTACGCGGGCCGCAAGAAAGACAGAATTCAGCACTATATAAGCAGGCCATCGGGTTTCAATCAGAATTCGTCCATCTTTCTTTTCTTTCTCTCAAATCTGAATTATAGGCTTTATACGCGGGTATTATACCCCCCTAAATAGCGAAGTTCTGCTCCGTTGTAAGTATTATAACCCCTGGATACGTATTAGATACGCTGCCCGATTGATCTAGGGTTCCGTAACGGCTGTCGTGGTTCTGCCCGACGTAGTCGTTGGAATGCCGTCTCGGGGAGGGTATTACTAATGTTAAAATGGGTTATTATACTAATGCGTGTGCATTTGTGTAAATTATAGATTGTCACCAGGAAACCCTTACGGAAAATCTAAGACAGCAATGTGAGTTGATCCGCTTTTTATTAACTATATTTACAAAACCTTAATTACTTTTCCATGCGAATAGCAGTTATTGAGTATTTGTAAGAATACAATTATCATGAGTATGTTGGGGTTTTGTATACAAAATTTGTTACCACCTGGTCAAGGAGTAACATGTCCACAAGTCGGGTTTGACAGTACCATGGATGTTAATTGTGATTTCTTGGAAACAAATATAATTGCGGGATCGCCCTCAATACTGTACAATGGGATTTTTACTTAAACTTGATTAAACTGGGATTCACTCACCAGTATTTCCCACTGACAAATGTTTTTAAAACGCGTTTCAGGTAACAAACTGTGAAAGCCAATTAGAAGCCAGCTGGACAGCACTGAAGGCTTGGAAAAGTGGCAATAAAGTTACCTAAAATAAAATAGATATTTTTATTAAATAAAATAGGATTTATTCCTATGAAAACGTGTGTACTATGAACTTGGGTTTTAACCCATTTTGTTTAATGTTATGAAAATGTGGTATCTTACTCTGATCCAATATTTCCTAACTACGGTCCTGATGAAAAAATTCCGCTGCCAAATTAGACAATACAAGATACCACCGAAACTGGCTCGCGGCCGCCCGTTCCCGGGGATCTGGGATCGGGGGTTGCGACAGAAGGTGGTATCAGAGCTAAGCCACTGATTCAGCCATAGAGGTGTTCTGCTGACATCAAAATGTAAAGTGTTAGGAAATAAATTACGGAAATACATGCATAACTGTATTTATTGTTATGTGTTATATGACTATCTGTTAGTTTACAGTATGAGCGACCAAGGACCATCTGACGCGTATCGTCAATTGTCTGGTTCGCCTAGAAGCGAATGCACCTCCTCTTCTCAGCCTGTCCTCTCAGGGTACTCTGCTGATACGGAAGAAGGAATCTTTGTGTTTAAGGCTCAGTCAGAAGAGCCATTTCCTCAGAAAAAGAGGGGATGGTTCAGTAGAGGGGCACACGAGCGTAGGGAGCGTATGAAAAAGTTACAAGATCAGAGGGTACTAGCCGCAGCCAAGAGAGAGACAGATGCCTATGCCCAGGATATGATAAATAGGGGTATAGCCAATATTCACATCCTAGCAACCACTGCAGCTGACCCTAATCTGGAGCAAATAATAGCACCCCAACCACAACTGCAAATCCCTGACCAACCCATGGAGATAGAAAACCTTGAAAACCAAGTAGAAATGCATGACTTCAATCCGGAAGAAATCCCTAGGGTACCAGCACCAAATCCCCTAGACCCAAATTACGACCCCTGGTGGGACGATGTTAGGGACTATGTGCAACGTTACCCGATACATGAAGACACACCCATGCAGAACGTAGGAGCTTATCTAGGTTTGGACCCTTTAGATCCCTATTTCCACGATGAATACATTAGGGAGATCTTAGAAGATCCTTACCGATTCCAGGCACCTACACCCCCACACCAGGAACCCGCACCCCAGATTCCGAACCCAGTCCTAGAACCTGCACCCCCAATGAGTGCAGAAAACGTACAAGAACTTAGGACATTTGGGGAGGAAATTTTAGAGAGCAGTGAGAGAATGAGACAGGTGGGAGAGCGACTTGTCTGGAAATACGACGAGCGCAATATGGATTTCTGGATGAATCCATATCCATGAATGTGATGGTGAAACGGTAGTAGTAATAATAATAATAAAATAATAAAATAAAATATGTGTGTACGGATGCCTATTACTATTAATGTAATTCTATTTCAGTTGGTATTGTAATTTTATTTCAGTACTGGTGTGTAATAGATGCATAATAGATAAATAGAGTAAAGTCACAATGATCGACGCTTTTGGTAAAAATGCGTGTCATGTGATTTGACTATATTAATATTATTTTGTGATATTAATACGGGGTAAATGTTTAAAATTCAGATGGCCGATGAAGGAAATCAAGGAAATCTGAATAATGATAACCAGAGTAACATTAACGTGGTTAATGAGAATCCAAGCATCAATAACAATGGAAACCAAATGGATAATAGTCTCGTTCAACACATAGTGGCACAAGGAATCATAGATACAATGCCATTTATTATTCAAACGGTTCAAGAGGCGAATAATAAAAGTAAACATAGCAGTAAGCGACCAATTGAACCAGAACACAGCGTGAACAATGGACCCGTACTTCAAGTTCCCATTCCCAAAAGAAGAAGAACCATGCCTTATGGTTGTTCTTACAAAGAATTCTGGTCCTGTAAACCAATAGAATTCTCGGGCAATGAAGGACCCATTGCAGCTTTACGCTAGATAGAGAAGACTGAGGCTGTTTTAAAAATAAGCAAGTGTGCTGAAGAAGACAAAATAATGTTTGCTTCTAATCTATTTAAGAACTCAGCCTTAGAATGGTGGAACACTATCTTCCAATTAAGAGGAAGTGATAGGATTTACAACATGGAATGGGAAGAATTTAAGAATATGGTAGAAAGGAAATTATGCCCTCCCAATGAAAAAGAACAGATAGCAAATAAGTTCCTAAGCTTAAGAATGACCGTAGTAGATAGTAAGGGTTATACTACCACATTCTTTGAATATGCTAGAATAGTACCAACCCTTGCATCACCTGAACCAGTATTAATCTCCCGTTACATCTGGGGATTTATTGGAGAAATTAGACATGTAGTCAAGGCAGCTAGACCTCAAACCACAGAAGAAGCTGCAGAACAAGCCAACACCTTGACAGATGAGTTAATCCATACTAGAGAAGAAGATCAGAGGAGAAACCGAACCCAAAGACTTACTCAAGAATTTTGTTCTGGGAATTTCAATCGTAGGAATATGGGTTCTACCTCTACACCTTTCTGCAAGGTCTGCAAGAAAAAGCATTCGGGAAAATGCTCCACTCTTTGCAATTTTTGCAAGATGCCAGGACACAAGGAAGAAGATTGCAGGAGAAAATCCAGTAATGGATTATGCTACAATTGTAGAGAAAAAGGTCACATTAAGACAAACTGCCCAAAATTGGCTCCAGCTGTGAACAACAAGAACACTAAAAATGCTAGAGCATTCGTTCTGACTGCAGATGAAGCCAAGATGATTCCAGACGTGATAGCTGGTACGTTTTTAGTTAATGATGTATTTGCTAAAGTATTATTTGACTCTGGTGCAAACCAAAGTTTTATTAATACTTCATTTTGCAAACTTTTAAATCAGTCATTAACTAAACTACCACAAGAATGTCTAGTAGAGACAGCTAATGGAGAAACGGTTAGGATTTCTGAAATCTTGCAGGGAGCAAGAATACAGTTTTTAAACCAAAAGTTTACGGCAAACCTTTATCCCCTGAATCTGGCAAGATTTGATATCGTTTTAGGAATGGATTGGTTAATAGCCAATAAAGCCAGTATTTTATGTGATCAAAAGTCAATCCAAGTAAATTCACCAAAAGGTAAAACGATCACAATTAAAGGAGATAAACCATCTAGATCCACGAAATTCATCTCTGTGATGAAAACTGCAAGCTATATAAGAAAAGGTTCTATAGTGTATTTGATTTCCATAATCACTAACACTAAAGGAAAAGAACTAAAAGACATTCCAGTAGTGTCACAGTTTTCAGATGTATTTCCAGAAGAATTACCAGGACTACCTCCAGACAGAGAAGTTGAATTCAGAATTCACCTACTGCCAGGAACAGCACCAATTGCCAAGGCACCTTACCATTTGGCACCAGCCAAAATGCAGGAACTGAAGAAACAATTAGATGAATTGCTGGAAAAAGGATTCATACAACCAAGTTCGTCGCCATGGGGAGCGCCGATTTTATTCGTTAAAAAGAAGGACGGATCAATGCGTATGTGCATTGATTACCGTGAATTGAACAAAGTTACGATTAAGAATCGGTACCCATTACCGAGAATCGATGATCTATTCGATCAACTGCAAGGAGCTTGATTTTTCTCTAAAATCGATTTAAGGTCAGGATATCATCAATTAAAGATACAGGAAGAGGACATTCCTAAGACTGCCTTCAGAACAAGGTATGGTCATTATGAATTTACCGTCATGCCATTTGGTTTAACCAATGCCCCAGATGCATTTATGGACATGATGAACCGAATATGTAAGCCATATTTGGATAAATTCATAATTGTCTTCATAGATGATATTCTAATTTACTCTAAGAGTAAAGAGGATCATGCAAAGCATTTGCACGCACTTTTAAGTCTATTAAGAAAGGAAAAGCTTTACGCTAAATTTTCAAAATGTGAGTTTTGGTTAGAACAGGTACAATTTCTTGGATATTTAGTGAACCATGAAGGAATTCATGTGGATCCCACAAAGATCGAGGCAATTACTAAATGGAAAACCCCTGAGTCACCAACCGAAGTTAGAAGTTTCTTAGGATTAGTCGGTTATTATAGAAGGTTTATTCGAGATTTTTATAAAATAGCCATCCCTTTAACTAAGTTAACCTGTAAATCCATTAAGTTTGAATGGGGACCAAAACAAGAAGAAGCTTTTAGAATTCTTAAGCAAAGATTAAGTAATACACCCATACTAGCGTTACCAGAAGGAACTGAAGACTTTGTAGTCTATTGTGACGCTTCTAAATTAGGTTATGGATGTGTATTAATGCAACGTCAAAAGGTAATAGCCTATGCATCTAGACAACTTAAGAATCATGAAGAGAATTATTCAACTCATGATCTAGAACTAGGAGCTATAATTTTTGCCCTTAAGATTTGGAGACACTACCTTTATGGTAGTAAGTTTACCATATTCACTGATCATAAAAGTTTAAGGTATGTTTTCGGGCAAAAGGAGTTGAATATGAGACAAAGACGCTGGATGGAGATGCTTAGTGATTATGATTGTGATATCCAGTATCATGAAGGAAAAGCAAATGTAGTGGCAGATGCTTTAAGTCGAAAGTATCATGAAAAACCAAAAAGGGTACGTTCTCTTAAATTAAATCTACAAGTAGATTTAAATGATCAAATTAGAAAAGCACAAGAATCAGTAATCAAGGATGATGCTGAAAAACTAAAAGGTATGATAAAGGAATTAAAACAAGGAACAGATGGAATTTGGAGATTCCATAAAAAGAGAATGTGGATACCTAAATTAGGAAACCTACGTCATCGTATATTAGAAGAATCCCATAAGTCTAAGTATACGATGCACCCAGGAAATGATAAAATGTACCAGGATTTAAGGAAAAATTTCTGGTGGATAGGAATGAAGAAAGACATAGCAGCCTTTGTTTATAAATGTTTAACTTGTTCACAAGTTAAAGCTGAACACCAGAAACCCTCAGGTTTGTTACAACAGCTAGAAATGCCAGTGTGGAAATGGGAATTAATAAAAATGGATTTTGTTACTAAATTACCCAAAACAAAGAAAGGTAATGATACAATCTGGGTGATTGTAGATAGGCTAACTAAGTCAGCTCATTTCCTACCAATGAAGGAAACTTTCAGTATGGAACAGCTAGCTAAATTGTATGTAAATGAAATTGTTTCATTACATGGAATTCCTTTATCAATTGTTTCTGATAGAGATAGCCGCTTTACCTCTCATTTTTGGTCAAGTTTCCAAAAGGCCATGGGAACCAAGTTAAATCTGAGCACAGCTTATCATCCTTAAACGGATGGACAAAGCGAAAGGACAATCCAAACAATGGAAGACATGCTTAGAGTTTATGTAATTGATTTCGGAGGTAATTGATTTCGGAGGTAATTGGGACGATCACTTACCTTTAATAGAATTTTCTTATAATAATAGTTATCACACAAGTATCAATGTTGCAACATTCGAAGCACTTTATGGACGAAAGTGCCGAACCCCAGTCTCTTGGGCAGAAATTGGGGAAAAGCAACTATCTGGACCTGAGATAGTACAAGAAACAACCAACAAGATTATTCAAGTCAAGGAACGACTAAAAGTAGCAAGTGATCGACAGAAGAGCTATGCCGATAACCGACGCAAGCCATTGGAATTTCAAGTAGGAGACAAAGTGTTGTTAAAAGTTTCTCCTTGGAAAGGAGTAGTAAGATTCATCAAAAGAGGAAAGTTAAGTCCCAGGTATACTGGACATTTTGAGATTATTAGAAGAATAGGACTTGTAGCCTATCAACTACACCTGCCAGAGGAAATGGCAGGAATACATGATGTGTCTCATGTATCTAATCTCAAGAAATGCTTAGCTGATGAATCGCTAATAGTACCTCTTAAGGATATAGAGGTAAATGAACAACTCAAGTTTGTAGAGAGGCCTCAACAGATTGAAGATAGGAAAGTCAAGAATCTCAAACATAAGAGATTAGTTCTGGTCAAAGTGAAGTGGGACTCCAGAAGAGGGCCTGAGTACACATGGGAGCTTGAATCTGAAATGCAAAGGAAATATCCACACTTGTTCCAGTAGATCTCGAGGACGAGCTCTAAAACAAGGTGGGGAGGATATAACAATCCTCAATAAAACCGACACCCTCGATTATTTTTTCGACACCCTAATATATTTTAAAATATCCCAATATGTCCCTAAATACACCCCATACGAGAAAACGGGCCCCGAATACATTAAATAGTATTAAAAATAATTAAAAATTTGAATTTTTAAGTTGAGGTGGGCTGCGTAAGACCCACCCCAACCTTCACGCGGGCCGCGTGAACTTAAAAATGTGGCGCAGCCCGGTGTGGCCACGTGGCCCAACACCCGGCAGGTCTAGTTGCTGACCCAGCCCAGCTACGCATTGACCTGGGGTCAACGCGGGCCGTGTAGGCCCTGTCCTTGTTTTAAGCGGGCCGCGAGAAAGACAGAATTCAGCATTATATAAGCAGGCCATCGGGTTTCAATCAGAATTCGTCCATCTTTCTTTTCTTTCTCTCAAATCTGAATTATAGGCTTTATACTCGGGTATTATACCCCCCTAAATAGCGAAGTTCTGCTCCGTTGTAAGTATTATAACCCCTGGATACGTATTAGATACGCTGCCCGATTGATTTAGGGTTCCGTAACGGCTGTCGTGGTTCTGCCCGACGTAGTCGTTGGAATGCCGTCTCGGGGAGGGTATTACTAATGTTAAAATGGGTTATTATACTAACGCGTGTGCATTTGTGTAAATTATAGATTGTCACCAGGAAACCCTTACGGAAAATCTAAGACAGCAATGTGAGTTGATCCGCTTTTTATTAACTGTATTTACAAAACCTTAATTACTTTTCCATGCGAATAGCAGTTATTGAGTATTTGTAAGAATACAATTATCATGAGTATGTTGGGATTTTGTATACAAAATTTGTTACCACTTGGTCAAGGAGTAACATGTCCACAAGTCGGGTTCGACAGTACCATGGATGTTAATTGTGATGTCTTGGAAACAAATATAATTGCGGGATCGCCCTCAATACTGTATAATGGGATTTTTACTTAAACTTGATTAAACTGGGATTCACTCACCAGTATTTCCCACTGACAAATGTTTTTAAAACGCGTTTCAGGTAACAAACTGTGAAAGCCAATTAGAAGCCAGCTGGACAGCACTGAAGGCTTGGAAAAGTGGCAATAAAGTTACCTAAAATAAAATAGATGTTTTTATTAAATAAAATAGGATTTATTCCTATGAAAACGTGGGTACTATGAACTTGGGTTTTAACCCATTTTGTTTAATGTTATGAAAATGTGGTATCTTACTCTGATCCAATATTTCCTAACTACGATCCTGATGAAAAAATTCCGCTGCCAAATTAGACAATACGAGATACCACCAAAACTGGCTCGCGGCCGCCCATTCCCGGGGATCTGGGATCGGGGGTTGCGACAGCCAAAACGTGCGTAGACAGCAAAATAGAGCATCACAGAAAAGTTGAAGATGCAGGCAGGGTCGGCGACGCTGGTGGGGGCGTCGGCGACGCCCCTTCCTGCTAGCCGACGGGATTTTGTTGTTTGTTTCATTTTTGGATGACTTATAACGCATTGGGAGGTCATTTTTCGAGGGTTACACTTGTTTTTGAGTTTGAACTTGATTCTTGGAGCCTATAAATCATCTCACATCATCCCCAATCCATCCAATCGATCCATCTTCATTCGATTTCATCATCACTACCCATTTCACAACCCTAATCACCATCAATCCTTCAATCCATTCATCACCACCAATCATCCTAAACCCTAATCACCATTTCCACTACTTCAAAGCTTCAAGATGATGATGTTCAAGTTCTCAACATCCGGTGATCGCGTTCATTCGACTATGAGCGGCTAGATTCTTGTGGGTTTCACCCCGGTGTAGGTTTTTGTAAGTTCTTAGGGTTGCTATTTGTTCTTTAGTTGATTTGTGACAAGTTGAATTGTATTTTGAATTGGTTGATAATTGTCTTACATTGGAAATACATTTGTTAATTGTGGAATGATGATAAAATCTAACTTTGCGTAATAAGTTTGTGTATTTATGCCTTATCTTTCAATAGGTTTTATTTGTCCTAGGTAACAAAGTGCATTGCGGTCCGTTATACGCGTTCATAGCAATTGGCACCTAAGCTTCGTGATAGAAATCCGTTAATGACATGTTCAATTGAATCAATCTAAAAATATTTTGCAACCTTAGGATTTCAATTACCGAACCTGGTGTGAACCTTGTTTTCATATATTGTCTTAAATCTCTAATTCTAGTTTTCATGCAAACGTCTAAGTTTTTAGTAGTTAAATCATTCAAATCAAGTTTGTCGGTCCATTCCGACACACTTTCAAACAAACCAATTGATAAAATTCATAGCAAGCTTCATAATTAAAGTGACAACATTTAGAATCAATCACGTCCATACCCAAACCACAAGCTCTTCGTGGTTCGACCCCTTACTACCACTAACACATTGTTAAGGGTAATTTGGGATTATAAATATTATCTTTGACCGGAGCGCGACACTCCGATCAAGAACTCTAGCTGCAATCAAAATGGCTCTACCTCATGAAATCAAACATACTTTAGAAGGTATACTACCTCAAAGGAGCTATGGGATGCACTAGGAAAGAGATATGGGGGTAATTCAGAAGTCAAGAAGAGTAAAGTAGATTTACTGAGGAAACAGTTCTTTGTGTTCAAATGTATGAAGAACGTGTCTCTAGAGGAGATTATCACCAGATTTTATCATCTGCTTACTGAAATTCAAAATTATGGAATAGATGGATATAAAGATGGTGAGATTAGTGACAAGTTGTTAGATGCACTTCCCACAAAATGGGACATTTATACACTTATGATCGAAGGTGATCAAGGGTATGAAAAAATGGAGCTAGAAGAAGTTGTAGGAAAGTTGAGATCCTATGAACTTAATATGAAGAGAAAGGGGACAGGGTATGATCAGGTCCAGTATCCAAGGATGTATTATGGAGTGTCATCTTCATCTTCTATCAATGTGTAACACCTTGTAAAATCACGTCCAATGATGTGTTGACACGTGTATTAAACCCTAATAAAGTCAAACATTGACTATGAGGGACTAATTTTGTGAAAGATCAAAAACTTTGATATTGGAAGGACTGGAATTGATATCATGCTTAAAATAAGTCTCGGAATAACCTCACATGATATTCGTATTATCATATTAAGCCACTTGTTGGATAATCAAAACCGTCTGCATAAATCGAAAGCTTGCATGGTAAAAGGGTTAGAAGCGTCAACATGTTTAATAATACCTCTAAATGACCTTTTAATGAACCCGAAACATTATTATATCTAATCATATTCTTGAGAATGCAAAACATTGGCCATTTAGGGCTTTAATGTCGATAAATATCAATACGCACAAGTTTGTGCGTTAAAAGGGGTTGAAAGTGTCAACATGTTAATTCTTACCTCTGAGTGACCTTTTAACAAACCCAAAGCATCGTAGTATTCGATAATACTCTCAGGAATGCCCAATATGGATAACATAGGGCTTTGACGCAATAAAGCGGGAATACGCGCAAGTTTGTGCGTTAGAAGGACCAAAAACGTCAACATTTAATACTACACATTTGAGCGTCCATTTAAGCGAACTGGTGTGAACTGAAGTGTCATAATACTCCACTATACTCTTGGGAATGCTTGTTATTAACTTTGTAAGGCTTTTACGCCATTTCACGTTAATACGCGCAAGTTCGCAAATTAAAGGGTTAAAAGCGTCAATACGTCAAACTAGGCCTTTGACTGACACTTTTAACATATCGAGAAGTTTATGATGCTTGGTTATACTCTTGGAGGTGCCTAATGTTTGAAATACAAGGCCTTGTGTGCTAAAAACATCGTTTCGGGAGAGTTTGGAAGTGCACGGACCAAACTTGTCAACAAATGAAAGTTGCGGTGAGCTGGTGTGGTCCTTACGGACCGTATACAAGGACCCATACGGTCTGTATACAAGTTCCAGTAATAGAAATATTGTGTGCAGCCCTTGTTTCCTTCCTTATCTCACATAATTCGAATCTATGGGCTTGTTGCTTGTTTTGGACACCTGTTAGGACACTTGTACTGATCTTAGAAGGCCCCTAAACACTTGTCATCATCCAATCATCTTCCAAACACTATAAATAGAGGTGAATTCATTCCAAGAATTCACACCATTTTTGAGTTCTTGCTCTCTCTTCTCAAATCTGAGGATCCTAATCAATTGGAACCTCCTTCTGAGTTTATCTCAGTCCTAAGGACCACTTGTAAGTGTTCCTTTCATGCTTAGTTATTTTGTTTGGCTCTTAAAGCAAAAAAGTCAAGCGTTTTTTTATAAACGCTTTGACTTTTAGTTAGACCTTGTATGGTCAAGCCATTGTTCGCAACGAACATGGCTACGTGATCGTAATTAGGAAGGTGATAAACCCTCAAAAGGGCACCTCCTAATTACCACATTTACTTAGCTAATTGTCGGGTCAAAGTAACTAAAATAAAAGTCAAACAGGTCGGTTTTTAAATAAAATTCATAACTGATAATGTAGAGGCTATAAAATCAGTTTTATCACTTTAATAACTTGGTAAATATTAATTGAACATGTCTAAGCATGTTCGACCCGACAATTCTGAGTTTAGGATCGGTTCGCAACCGAAAGTCGCAAAAGTTGACTTTTGCTTTGACTTTCAGTTCTGACCCGATTTACCTTAGTTTAGATATGCCTTAGGGTTCCTTTAGGACCATGTTATAGGTTAGTATAATCCTCTGAGGTTATACAACTTGGTTCCTTAGAAATCCTAGTTCATTGCATGTTTCCATTAAATGCCTAAAAGTTGACCATTATGCCCTTTTGATATTAAAACGAGATTTTTAAAAATGTGAGAGGACAAAAACCTTTATTACTGAATTATAAACATGTCCTAAAAATTTGACATCAGTTTGAGGTCTAAATTAAGAATTATGCTCGATATCGTAAATTGAAAGCTTTTTATTAATTAAACGGCTTTTTCGGCATAAAGCCTATTTAAACCCAAATTTTGACATCAAATATTTTACCTACTGATCATCATCATCATCATCATACTCAGTAAATCCCACCAATAGCAAAGCTAAGGTAGGGTCTGAGGAGGGTAAGATGTAGACAGCCTTACCTCTACCCCGTAGGAATAGAGAGACTGCTTCCAGTGAGACCCCCGGCTCAATAGTAGTTTTGTATCAAGCCTTGGACATAAGGCACATAACACTCGGCAATTAAGACAAAGGCCAATTAGTGCATGTACACCGTTGTCTTCCGGCTATCAACGCCACCACATGATGCATGATTAACCCATCCCCCTCTTTTAACATTATTTTAATTAGTAAAATAACGTTAAAATTAGTGCACTTTTACTTTTGCCCCCCGAGCGCCCACACATATATACATTATATGCGCATATCGCAAGCGGGGCATCAAATATTTTACCTACTGATGTAATATAATATTTTGGGATTTTTGGAAATTTTTATTAAATTTTAAAATGGTCATAACATAGAGTTCTCGCATAGGCTCGGTAATTGACGATAACGCTCTTTTTGCTAATAAAATGAGTTTTATACATCCTTTACATGCCAAACCTTTTTCTACTGATTTTATATATTAAATAAGTTATTTTAAACAGTAAAGGTTGATCAAAATCTCAGATTTCCTTAATTAACCCGAATATCGTCAAATACCGACTTTTATGCGATTTGGGCGCATAGTATGGTTTAAAACCATATTAGGCATCTAAAGCGTGATACCTACTGATGTTATGAATAATATTTTATACTTTAATAGTAAATAAAATTTTTGAACTCAGATTTCCAAAATTAACCCTTAAAGCACATGTGAAATGACCAAAATGCCCCTACGGTGCATAGTTTGGCCATGAATGATAAATTTCACACATGCGAGATATCTTACTGATATAACTTGATAAAATAAGTATTTTTACTGATTATGTAGACCAGAAACTCGGATTATTATTTAACCTCTTTTATAAACATTAAAATGACCAAAATACCCCTACGGGGCATAAATTGGTTTTAAATTCGTTTTGGGCATACTAGAAGGTATCCTACTGATATCACAACATATTTAAGGCATATTAACTTATGAAACATGTTCATGACTCATTTGGTTACCCGTTATGCACTTTACGCGTTCGGTACGGCTTATGTAACTAGTTTACATGAATTAACCGAAACGGGTCAAACCTTATCATCTTCACTTCAAAATTCAGAATGTGTTTAGTTTACCCATATTATACAAATCTCCATACTCATCAGGTCTAAATCATATTCTAATCCGGTCTTCGCTTAATCTTGCGTTTTGAACCGTAAACCTTTCCTTAAAACTAACCGGTCTAAGTTACAACTTAAATAAGACCCGTTAGGAATCTAATAGGTTAATAAAACCTTCGTTCCAGATTGAGAGCCCCAGTAGAGGTACTTGTGCTTGCTGATTAGAATATACGGCTGAGTATAAATTGCATTTTAAGCTCAGGTAAATACTTTTAACTTATTTTCCCTTATACGGGCTTGGGGTACGGTATATAAAATACCGCTTGGTCGGGTATTGAATTTTTAATCGTATGAAGGTTAAATCATTGAGATAACCCGTTTAATCTGTTTTGTTTATTCTAAGCCTTTAGGGGGTTAATGACCATGTCCTGGATATCCTCGGCTCATTCATTGAAATGGCCACGACTTAAGCACGGGGTGTAGGCATACACCTGCCGGTGCGTATGTAAAAATAATGTACCCACCTGTTCGAGAATAACTCGTTGTGGGATATATTATGTGGTGTGTCTATTAATCTTTAACCCGGTTTTCAACCCGGGCTACTGAACGTATAATAAACATATAATTCTTTTACAAGATTATTTTTAAATAATTATCCCAAGTTATGAAAGAAGTTTTGTGCCTTGTGCATTTCAATCAATTTTCATAAAGATTTTCAAAAGAGTCAGTTAATTGTATTTACCAGTGTAAACTGACGTATTTCCCAAAAAGGTTAAGTGACAGGTACTGTATGTAAATTGGCTGGGAGCTCAGGGCGTTAATAGGGAATCTTGCAAGTTCTAAACGTCTAAAGTCTGTTGAACTATGTTTATGTTTCTATTTTAAGATCCGCCTGTGGATCCATCTTACAATCCGTTTGTAATATTTGATGTTACTTTCGAATCGGTTTGTAATATATTTACTTTAGACTTCCGCTGTGCATTGAACTGTGATTATTTGACTATGACGATATCAACTACGTCACGATACTCCCCACCGGGCCCACCAGTAATACGTGGAAATATCGGGGTGTGACACAATGCTTCGAGTGTTAGTGCAACCGCTTTCTTGTCTAATGAGAGTGAAGCTACTAAGATTGTGACTGATGTTGATGGTGAAGTATGCTTTGTTGCTTTTTTAGAAGGATCAACAGGGGGAAAGAGACAACAAGCTGGTAATTATAGTAGTAATACTAAGTCTATGCCTGTAAGTGTGAAAGCTGCTGAAGAACATCTTCCTTTGCTTGCTTCATTTGTTGCTTCATATGAGAATTACATTCAGGGAAAAATATTTGATCCAGCCACATTTGACAAAGATTATGATGAGATTGATAATTATGACTTAGAGGAGATAGATCTACAGTGCCAAATGGTTATGATCTACAGAAGAGTTAAGAAATTCATGAACAAAACAGGAAGAAAATTCGTTGGGAAGAATGTTGGTTTTGACAAGTCCAAAGTTAGGTGTTATAACTATCAGAATTTTGGACACTTTGCTAGGGAATGCCAAAGACCAAAAGCAGAGTCTCTACCTAACTCATCATTTCAAGATTCTCCTGGTCAAGGTTCAAGCAACAGGAATGCATCTAACAACAGTGGTTCAAGAGCTTTGATCTCCTCTACATGAGAGGGTTCTTATGACTAGAGTGCTTACTTGGAGGACTCGGGAACTATCTCACATGTCTTCATGGCAGAGATTGTTACAGTTGATGATGCAGAAGAAAAAGTAGATGTTGAGATTGAAAAGGAGACTGAAGTTGATATCAGACAGAGGTTCAAAAAGAGAAAGCTGTAGAAGATGAGAAGAAGTCTAATGAAGAGAAGAATGCTGAAGAAAAGAAAGCGGCCACGGATTTTGGTGCTTTCATGATCAACTTGAGCAAAGTGACAGGAGAGGTAAATTCTAAACATGTTAGTTCAGTTTGTTTAAGTAGTAGTGAATTAAAAGGTGATGTTGATAGATTATCAAAGCATAATCTAAGTCTAGTAAATGAGGTGTCTTGTTTAAAAGAGTCAAACTTTTTGTTGAAAAGAAATGAGTCTTTATCTTAAAGAAAATTAAAGCTTATGAAGCAGAAGTAAGCCTTTTAACCATGGTTGCAAAAGTCGCTAGACGCCCCCTACGTGGTCGACCGGGGAGTTGAGAGTACTCGGCCTAGGCAGAGAGTACTCGGGGAGTACTCGGACATGTTAAATTATAAAGAAATTATTTTTTCGGAAATTAAAATATGTCAAATAACATAAATTTACAAATATTTATAACCAAATACGTGAAAATGATATTAATTCTTTAATATGATAGACATACGAATTATGTTTTATTTTTTTTAAGTCAAACTCGGCCTGAATTGACCTACTAGATCCAATTCTGACAAAGGTTGACTGTGTTTGATCGATTCTGAGTAATTAGGCGGAGTTGAAGAAAGTCGCCTCGGCAGGCTGCCTTGTAGCGCTTACTCGGAGAGTACTCGGCCTTGGAGACCTTGTTTTACAACCATGCAGTTTTAACCAGCAAAATAAATGAAAAACTTCGAATAATCAACTTAGCTCATTATACAATGAGTGAGAAAACAAAAAAAAATCTGAAAAATTGCAAAAAGTTGACTGAAGCACAATTGAGATTGTTAAACTTCAAAAGAAAGTAGAACAATTTAGAGATTCTTCTTTTGTAACGAAACATATGATGGGAAACATGAAGAAAAGTAATGACAAGAAGTGTGTGGGCTTCAGTGAATTTCCACCACCTCTTAGTCAGGACTATTCGTTTTTGCCAAATGAAGATGATTTAACAAACATTGTATCAACTACACCTGCTCTAGTGGATCCAATCATTGTCAACACACCTAGTAATTCCATATAAGAAAATGGTGATGAGTCTGAAAATAATGATGTTGATGTCAAGGACAATAACAGAGAAACAATTTTAGAAACAAAGATTGCACCTTCTAAAAATAAAACACAGACTTTTGTTAAAAAGGTTAGTTTTGTTCAAGAAAGTGACATGAAAAATGAAACAACTGTTATAAAAAAGAATCAAATATCAAGTTTGATATAAATAAAATATCAAGTTTGCGAAAAGATCGTGCTTCAAATTTCATGCCAAGGGACATGTAGCAAGTTGTTGTCCTCACCAAAAGGGTGAAGCACTAGTGAATGAGAATAAGATAGAAAAATCACCAGAAAATAAAGTGTCAAGCTCACCAAAGATATCTACTCCTAAGCAACAAGAAGGTGTTGCTGTTGGTGTAGATAGGGCTGAAATAGGAACTCAACAAATTCCTCGTTCTTAAAGAAATCAACAAAGGTTTCAATCTGAATCTACATCTGCCAGATATGAGAGACCTAGAAGTAGTTCACCAAGAATGAATAATTTCAATGGTCAATCAAGTAATTTCAGAGGTTAAGGTCAATATCAAAATCAATACCAGAATACCGGTGGTCGAAATTTTTATAACAATGACTTTTAGAAATTATGACAATAATTTTTTTGGAATCAATCGAGAGTTCATCCGAACTCAGGGTATGTGTGTCAAAACAGAAGGATTCAAAATCAAGATTCCAAAGGTCACAGAGTCCAAACATGTATAGGAAACCTTAGGGCTCAGAGACCTAGTGGAAATCAAACACCATTTCCATTAACAGGTCCTAAATCCAAGACTCCAGCAAGGAGTGATGGATGTTTCCGTAGTTGATGAATCTGGAAGACCCAAGACCATTAAGGCTTGGGTCCCCCAATCTAACTAAATTTGTTTTGGTTTGTACAGGAGCTGCTAAGGAGGATTGTCAACTTATGGTATGTTGAAAGTGGCTGCTCCAAGCACATGATGAGGGATGCGAGATTGTTTGATTTTGAATCTATAGATGGAGGTTATGTAAATTTTGCAGGTGCTAAAGAAGGTCATATTACAGGTCAAGGAAAATGGACTAAAAGGAAGATTACATTGGACAAAGTGAACTATGTCGAGCAGCTTAAACACAATCTTATAAGCGTGTCACAAGTATGCGACAAGGGTCTCTCAGTCCATTTTACAAAGTCTGAAGCTTTGGTGTTGAAACCGGGGATGGTGATACGGATGATTGGATTGTGATGAGAGCACTGAAGAGGAATGACACTTATGTCATGGACATGGGTGCTAAGGATTCTTCCACGGTGGTCACATGTTTATTGTCAAAAGCATCCGAGGCGGAGTCAATGTTGTGGCATAGGCGCATGGCCCACATCCACTATCGAAAACTGAATTATATAATTAAAATGGTTTAGAAGGGGTGCCAATGCAGAGGTTCTTTTTGGAAGATAAATGTCTTCCTTGTCAGAAAGGAAAACAACATAAGAAACCTCACAAAACTAAAACGGTAAATTCCATTGATGCCCCTTATGAATTACTTCACACAGATTTGTTCGGTCCAGTAAACGTAAGGAGCATAGATAGAAAGTACTATTGTTAAGTTGTCACAGATGATTACTCACGTTATTCATGAGTTTTCTTTTTTATGTACATAATATGAGAACTGAATTGTTGATAGATCTTTTATGGAGAATGTCCATGAAGCACGCATCAAGAGGATGAAGAGTGATAATGACACAGAGTTCAAGAATCAAATTCTGGATCTCTATTGTCTTGGTAAGGGAATAGAACATCAATACACTGCTCCTTATACACCTCAACAGAATGGAGTCACTGAACAAATAACATGATGTTGATTGAAAGCCAAGTGGTGAAGGTGAATTGATAGAGGGGGCTGTGGCCTGATCCCGGGTCAATGTGTGGACAAAGATAATAATAAATGGTGTCCATCACCATTATGTTCTTCTAGTTGCAAAACTTTTCAACCTCTTTAAAACCACCCACAACATCTACTATTCATACCGTACTTTTTGATCCAGTGACAACACATGAGTGTCTGTGGTGGTGATGGTGACGAAAATGAATCTAATGGTGAGGAAGCTAGGGCAAAGGAGAGGAGAATGTGGGAGAAAAATGGTTTGTAAACACTACAAATAAAGTGACAATATAATTTCAGTTCTAATTTTTTAATGTTAACTTTGTTTATGGATCAAACATTATTTAAAATAAGATAAGTTTTGTAATAACACTAGACAATTTTATAACAAGGAAACGTGTTTTGATTCGAACCCATTTTGGCCCGCTACCCTGACATTCAAACACTACAATGAACCAAACATCATGGACACGGAATTCAACTACAACAGAGTAATCCTTAAACTGCCTTTCATTCTCCTTAATGCAGTTGTGCACATCTATTTCTTGATACAGAAAAGCTTCAGAATGTTCAATCTGAAGGGTAAAATAGTAAAATACAGCTTATAAATATAAACATAAAGTTGGTTTTTCATATACAAACATGAAAAGTAAACAGAATGCCACTTCTTGAGTTGTGACTTCAAATCTAATGCCGCCTGGCGCCCGCTAACCAAACTCTCTGCACACCGTATACCAAAATATGGCCGAATTTATTCTACAAACTTGAATTCAGATTGAAAATTTCACATGTTAATCAACTGTATTCTACTTTGCAATCAATCATCATCTGAAAATATACAAATAAAAGAAACATGAACGCTTTTTGACACAAGCTTTTAAAACCATATAAAGATCCTCACAACTTTTAAAATTATAAACTTAAGGTAACCCGTTACGCCCCGCTTGCGGTATGCTCATATAATGTATATATGCGTGGGCGCTCGGGGGGCAAAAGTGAAAGTGCACTAATTTTAACGTTATTTTACTAATTTCGTGAAAATAACGTTAAAAGAGGGGGACGGTTAATCATGCATCATGTGGTGGCGTTGATAGCCAAAAGACAAAGGGGTGCATGCACTAATCGGCGTTTGTCTCAATTGCTGAGTGTTATGTGCCTTATGTCCAAGGCTTGATGCAAAACCACAATCGAGCCGGGGGTCTCATTGGAAGCAGCCTCTCTATTCCTACGGGGTAGAGGTAAGGCTGTCTACATCTCACCCTCCTCAGACCCTACCTTAGCTTTGCTATTGGTGGGATATACTGAGTATGATGATGATGATGATGAAGGTAACCCGTACAAGTTACCATGTCAAGAGATGACGTGACGCCGTTACGGTATCTTGACTAGGGGTGTCAATCGTGTCGGGTTGGTTGGTTGAATTGTACAATTTATTCTTGTAAAGAACATAAACCCTAACACACACACTTAAAATTTTGTGTAACCCGAACACGGCCCATTTCACCCATCTATCTAAACGTGTCAAATGGGGTTGGCAGTAGTAATTAAATTGTAGACGTGTTAATAGGGTTGGTGGGTTGTACTATATGGGTTAAAAGGGTCGTAAACGGGTTATTAGGTCAACCTTCAACCCAAACACGCCCCATTTATTAGACATGTTAGATATGACAATCCACTGAATGGGTTAGATAAGACGACCCATAACCTAATTCTTTTGTGTTGTGTTCCGACTCGTTTCGGAAACTGCCATCCCCAAACTTGACCATGTTTTGACATGTTCGTTTTTGAGATAAACAAAGTTGATCATGGAAAAGTTTTTTTTTTTTTATTTAATTTTTTCAAAGAAGGATGGAAAGTTAGAGCACATACCGTATATCGAGTTTCTTTGTCGGGACTAGTCAACTAAAAAGTCAACATCTTCCTTCTCTGCAAGTGAGGATGATGCATCATTATCTCTACTATTAACATCTTGGTTATGTCCATACAAAGAAGCATTATTTGTCATTCTTTTGTTATCAGGGTGAGAGTAATTGAACGGTTTCTTGCAGATGCATGAAGAAGGGTATTCGTGGAAATTAAGCCCTGGTTTCATATCATCGGGTTCACCCATAAATCCCCTTTGGGCGGATTTGACTTTTTTAGAGAAAGTGGTCCAAGGCATGTTCTCCCGTTGCAAGAATAAAGCACTAAGCTTTCTAGCATTTGGCCGAATGGTTCGCTTGTGACCCAAGTACCTCCTTTAAACCCCACAATCAAACAAACAAGCAAGACTTAGTACCTTTATTAGGCTGATTATGTTTCAAACAAAAACAAAATGCAAATAACTAACATTATAAAACTAAAAACTAAGACGGGGTCAGACTGTTGGGTAACGGGTTGGGTTGACCTGTTATTCTGTTAACACTTTTTGATACACTTCAAGGACAATTATGATTACAGAAAAATATAGGGCTATGTTAAAGGTAATTTCCATCACTTTTTATGTTAAATTATTGTTCTCTAACAACCATTTCACAAGCAACCAAAATCCACTAACTTACCTTTATGCTTAGATTATTGTGCTTTAACAACAATAATCTAACATTTGAATCAAAATGATTTAGGAGGTTCTACACGCTAAAAATAGTGTTCGAACGACTTTCAACCCATTACTCTTTTAGCTAATTGATTTAAAGTAACATGTTTGACCTATATGAGATAACCGCAAACCAAGTCAACATATGTAACAACTGGTCCAAATTTCCACCTCGATGAAAAATCTTAAAAACAATTTTCCAAATATGATAATACCATTCATATAACAAAATTTAAAAGAATGTTGCAGATCCAAGTAATACTGTCAATTTATTTTGTAAACGATGATAATGAGCAAATATACATATAACTTTTTAAAACAAAAAAAAATGTTGCAGCTTCACAGAAATTAAGAAAAAAGTAAAAAACCAAGAATCATAATAACTGCTAGTCAGCTCACATATTAAGATACATTTATAGCAGTTTACGTGTTACCTGTAATACTCCCCATTCTCCCTTTTGGATAATCCTGAACTAAACAACCATTTCCCTATTTACAAAGTTATGATCGAAATTTACATTCAAACTATGTTTTCCACATTTTTTAATTTCATCAACTGCCGTAGACAAGGGTGTTCTTAATAGTTAATACTTCCTCCTGCCCAATATTTATCAAACATCTTTAAAACTTTCAATAAAGACGTAAGACTAGGAACTCATAGACCCAAACCAATACCCTAAATGTAGTTGTATTGATGATTATGGGCCCATTTACTTACGAATAGGTCACTTCAGGTTATGATCTATCCCAGACGTGCTGAATAAAATAAATTGCTAAAACGACAACTGTCAATTGGTAGAACAGGGAAACCCAAAGTCTTTTTTTTAACAATTAATATCTAAAAAAGATTTGAGCATACATACCTTCGACCAGCAAGTACTTTGGCCATGTTTCCATTGTAATTTGTGACAAAGACATCACTCTGATCACATACAATGTAATCTATGGCAGCAAGACGAGAGGAAAAGGGAAGAAAAGGCTGGAGCTCTTTACTAGCCAGCATTTCCTTTGTGTAAAAATTTGGAAAAAGTTCCCTAAGAGGCTGCAAAGTTGCTTCTCCACCATAAATCTCACCAGATGCAACGTAAATGTATGTCTCGTTATTAAAACCCAGTGCACGTAACATCAGCCCCACCTCATGAGGTGTAAGGGGACACTTCCCTTGTTTCCGCGTCTCTCCATCAGAAAGTATATCCTAAAATAAATTAGTTAATAAAAAAGAATTATACATACACATACATACATATATAGGGGCACATTAAATATATGACCAATTTTAAGTAGAGAATCACAAGAACCGCATAAGCACTTATACTTATGGTTATGCTGTCAAGCAACCGCCTTATGTACCACTACGTATAGCAATAGGTACATGTGTTTATGCGATTCCCGCAATTCTCTACTTAGATGCTAACATGAATTTTATGAAAAAAAGAAGCTCACAGGCAAAGTTTTCCATCTTTTCCTGATTTCACCAAGCTCGTATCTCACTTTATCGCCACCACCATAGTAACAGCCAGAAAATGCAAGCATATCAGGTTCAAACCTATCAAAGAAAGAACAGTAGACGAACTAAGTACTTACTGGATCACTAAATAATATAATCACCCATCACTGTTAAGCAATTCTATTTACTTTAATATACTGAAGTCTTTTTTTTTTTTGTATTCTTATACCCAGGAGAGTTGAAAAGAAAACGATGAAAAGAAGCATATGAGCAACGAAAAGGAACCTTAAGTGAACAGCAATGTAGCGCTTTGCCATGTTCCTCATTTCCATCACCAGTTTATGACCAAGTTTTTGTAACGGTTTTGTAAAACGCAAAGCATGATAATTGACCCGACACCGTAGCCTTTGTAGTTCTTCATCTAGGTCGTAGGCAAGCCTGTAATCAAACTTTGTCAGCTGAACAACCTGCACGATTTCATCATCACATATCAAAACATGTTCATTTTTCACCATAACAAACAACCAGAATGCATTGAATACATAGCCTTCTCACATGCCGCCTTAAGAGTGTGGGCAGAACTTCATCAAGGTAATACTGAGGTTCTGATTTCCGTGGGACCAGCTTGGTGTACGGGAGTTTCTCAAGTGCACGCATATATTTGTCTGGGACTCTTTTGACAACTTGAACATCCTTCGCAAGGAAAGAGATAAACCAATCCACATCAAAAATGTTTGCAAAATCACTGCAAAGTTAATAATAGAAATTAGATAAATAAGTGAACACCATGCTACTAACTCACAACATTCTTTCAGTAATGAAATCTCAACTCACCTATCGTCTTTCCAAAACGAATTATGATCCAACTCAGGAACAACCAACGTAGCATTCAATATGCGTGCAACAACAACAGCATCAGTTATCTGTACAGAAAAGATTGCAAAAAGACAAATGATTGCCTATTTGTTCATTTTATCATATTCTCTTAATCAGAATTTGTCAAACACTCAAACAATAGATTATGCTATTATCACAACTTCGAACAGAAAAGAATTCCACACATTATCTTTTGCAGTCCTGAAAATTAGCTGATTCTAGTTCTAGTTATTCAATATCGCATAACCACTTTCATAAGATAATAAAAATGCTTACTCCAATTCTTTGTTGATTCAGGCCTCCACTAGTAGCAATGAGCAAATAGCCATTTGATAGTGGCTCATGAACAGGAGCTGTGTAGGAAAAAAAATAGTGTGTTGACCTCAAAGCAACAGATTTAGTTCAGATTTAATATTGAGAAACTTTAAAAATCTGAAGGCCAGTAGTGATCCAAGGCAATGAATGATTAAATACATAAAATAGATTCTTATCAGATTCAGAGGGGCAACTATCTTCAAAATAAAACTGTTAAATGTTGAACCCAAAATAGGTTGGTTACCAAATTTAGTATTGATCCAAGGCATTCAATGATTAAATACAAAGCATATATTCATGTTAACACTTCAGGTCAAAGACAAGATATATATGTGTGTTAGGGGTGCAAACGAGCCAAGCATCTCGCGAGCTTGAGCCTCGCATGTGAAGCTTGTCAGGCTCATCGAGCCTTAGTCACTTAGTGTAATATTAGTTTTTATCATATATTAGTTTTTATCATAGTTGTCGATAGCGAATAGCGACAAATACCGACGGCTATTTTATAAATAGCGATTACACTAGAAAAAGATTTTTGAAAATTTTTATATGTATATTACATCAAAATTTTTATAAAAACTTTTTATTAATATTTAATAACATTTACCCCTTATTTAAAGTCGTCTAGTAAACGAGCCGAGCTTCTTTAAAATTGTTTACGAGATGAACCCAAATCTAAAAGTAAGCTTATTTAGTAAACGAGCCCGAGCTTCACTTATTGAGCTCGCGAGCCTAAATGAGTCTATTAATTATATTATTTTTATTTAATATATTGATTAATAGATAATAAACGAGCCAAGTTCAAGCTTGAGAAACTAGAGATGAGCATTTGGTACCGGGTACCGGTACCGTACCGGTATCGAACTGTACCGGGTATATTCGGTACTGGTACCGGTTCCCATTTCCCCGTTTTTCTGTACCGGTACCGGTATCTACGGGTAAACACCGGTAAGTACCGGTACCATTTTTCCCCGTTTTTTGGTACCGGTACCAGTTCGGTACCGAACGGGTACCGTGCTCATCCCTAGGTCCAGACTCCAGACAGAGAAACTACCAACGAGCTTGAGCTTTAAAAACAAAGCTCGAACCGAGTCGAGCTGAGCTCAGGCTCGGCTCGGTTGCACCCTATGAGTCACCCATCACAGGCTACTACTTAGTACTTACCAAATGCTTTTTAAAATTGAAAAAAAAAAAAGTCAGAGAATGCTCCTATAATCATCATAAAAAAAAAACCAAACTGGGATTATAATTTAAGTATTATATTAAGCCCAAAACCTAACAAGGAAAACCCAGTAGAGCTTTGAGAGCTTGCAGACACCAACAGAAATTTTGTAATTGGCCAAAGCGGAACAATATGGCATTTTCATTGCACAAAAAACGGTGAAAACTTAAGAAATTTGTTACACTCACTTACACAATACTAAAGCAGTGTGCCTCAGTTCTGAAAAATGTCCAAGAGTAACAATCATAGTGGATAAGAAAACTTACGTGCATAATGAGGACCTCTTTCACTGCATCCATAATAAAACTTTGATGACTTGGATTTCCAGATGTCAATTGGTCCATGACCAAATCCACCCTAAATTTTAGAAGTTAGCATTGTTGTCAAGTCAATATTTATGAACTTAAAAATGTGATTCCTAAATGCAATTTGCAGAAAGATAAATTTAAATTCAAAATTCATTTGATTTTCCATTATGGAGACATTGGAAGACCGGTAACGAATAAAAAGAAAGAAAAAGTAAGAACAGGAACAGCAATCTGTGACTTAATAAAAAGCTATTAGCTACTAATATCGCATGTTTATCAAAACTATTGGGCCTCTAGAATGTTAGGTGATACCCATAAACCCTAAAAGCTATGTCAAATAAAAATTAACTCATCATAAAACAAAAGGTGAAAGCTGTTGCAAATTTAGATATCCAAAAAAAAACCTAACCAAATATAAAGAAACAAAAAAAACCATAACAATTTAGCTAAAAATATAAGAAAGAACAACAATCATGCAATTCAATACAATAAAGGTTTGATAACAACTTTACCCTCAATTATGCAAGTGAACAAGCTTAACTATGATAGATACCAAAACGTTTTAACTTGTTTCCGAAGTCAAAGCAGTACATCAATGTAAAAAGAAAGCTACAGCCTACACAACACACCTATACAAAATCTTGCTCAAATTTCACACCAACGGACAAAAAACAATCAAATTCTACTAAAACCTTACCATAACGATACAACAAATATCAAATTCCTCCATTACACAGGCACATATAGATTGATCAACAAGAAATCACACATATAAGCAACTATATCTCACACTTTTTATGCCTTTGTTTGCGAAACAGAACCAAAATGTTGAACTAGTATACCTTTTTGCTGTACCAGAACCGATGTTTAACGAGTTTCTGAGAGTACCACTCGAGATTCGAAGCCACATGGCCAGTAAACAGCGAGATTAAACCTAAAGCAAACAAGATCACACCACAAACCACCGACCATGGGATCCGCCGTCTCTGTCCTTTGCCCAATCCCACTGGCAGCCATAACCACCACCAACGCCGGTGCCGCCGATTACGCTTCAGCTTTTTCCGATGGTTATTATTAGCCGAAACCAATTCCCCTGCTGCACTATACCTCCCACTTTTTGATTCTCTCATTTCTATGGCAATTCGTATTCGTATCGCTAGATACAATAATCTCCCTCAAATTCATATTACATTCAACTGCGAAACTTCTTCTCCGTTCTTCCAATACGAATGAAGGCTAATTACGTACATGAAACCCTAAATTTGTGTTAGCATCATCACTACATACAATATACTCCCTCAGTTTCATATTACATTCAATGAGAAACTATATATTCTTCTTCGTCGTCGTCGTTCTTCCGAAGATATTCAAGACTAATTACAATCGCTTCGTACCTGAAACCCTAATTTTGTATTATTACAGATTTATAGATGCATACAATATACTCACTCAATTTCATATTACATTCACCTGAAAAACTCTCTATTCTTCTTCAGAAGATATTTAAGGCTAATTACGTAGAGAAAACCCTAATTTTGTATCAGTATTTTTATAACTACATACAAATATACAATATTGTGACTCAATTTCGTATTACATTCGCCTGAAAAACTCTCTATCCATCTTCTTCGTTGGTAATTACGTAGAGAAAACCCTAATTTTGGGTTTTCAAATGCGATTATTTGGCAATCAGCTACAGCAGGTTTGATTATTGAAAAAGAGAAGCGTGAATTGAGAACAGAAGAAATTTGTGAGAGTGTATTGTATTGTATTGAATCTGGGTGAAGATATGAAGGCAAATTAATTTCTAATGGCGATCGGATTCTGTTGAAATTATTATTAGTTTGACGGTCGTGTTTAGTCGGCAGCTTTCATACACTAGTCCGGGGTGTTTAAGTTTCGTTCCGGTTTGGTTTGGTTTGGTTAGTCTTCACATAACTTTTGACTTTAATGTAGAATTTTGTTTATTTAGGTTATAAGGTGGATTACATGGGTTAAAGATAGGGGTGTGCACGGTTCGGTTCGGTTATTAGCATTATCTGTAACCGTAACTGAAGGCATCGGTTAATCAGTTCGGTTAATTCGGTTAATTTGTCGGTTTTCGGTTCGGTTCGGTTAATAACCAATTCAAACAAGGGCTAATTTTTTTTGCTTAGAAATACATGTAATAGAGGTATAAATACATGAAATAAATGTATATATGCATGAAATTGATATATAAATAAATGAAATTGAGGTATAAATGTATGAATAGATGTTTAAATACATAAAATGGAGGTATAAATAAATGAAATGAAGGCATAAATAAATTAAATAGAGGTATTATTAAATGAAATGAAAGTATAAAACATGAAATACATGAAACAGAGGTATAAAATCTAGAAATATATAAAGAAATAAATGGTTCGGTTCGGTTAATTTCTGTTAACCGATGGTAAAAAAAATATCCGTTAACCGACTTTCGGTTAATTCGGTTTCGGTTAATTTCGGTTCGGTTTTGTCGGTTTTCGGTTCGGTTTCGGTTAACGGTTCGGTTATTTTTTGGGTAAAGGGTTACCCCGGTGAATTTTATATATCAACCAACAAAACAAAACAGGGTGCATCGTGACATCGACACACACTACTAGACTTGGCATACCAAGACTAGGAAACAAACTAAAACAAAACCCGACATGAAGTCACAACAAAAAACAAAACTACTAGACAAAATACAACCCCGAAAACAAAGGCTAAGCTAATCAACTATATCCGCTCTAGCCAGAGGTATAAAATCTAGAAATATATAAAGAAATAAATGGTTCGGTTCGGTTAATTTCTGTTAACCGATGGTAAAAAAAATATCCGTTAACCGACTTTCGGTTAATTCGGTTTCGGTTAATTTCGGTTCGGTTTTGTCGGTTTTCGGTTCGGTTTCGGTTAACGGTTCGGTTATTTTTTGGGTAAAGGGTTACCCCGGTGAATTTTATATATCAACCAACAAAACAAAACAGGGTGCATCGTGACATCGACACACACTACTAGACTTGGCATACCAAGACTAGGAAACAAACTAAAACAAAACCCGACATGAAGTCACAACAAAAAACAAAACTACTAGACAAAATACAACCCCGAAAACAAAGGCTAAGCTAATCAACTATATCCGCTCTAGCCTGGTTTGATATCCATGTTCTTCATCGAGATATGCCATCTTTCCAATAGTTTCTTTTGCTTCGGGTCTCTACCAATCTTGAATCCCATAAGCCTAAGCCGCACTGTGCCTATGATAACCTGAGAGAGCATGCTTGCACTCCGCTGGACTTGAGAGAATAAACGGTTGTTCCTTTCTTGCCATATAAAGTACGTAGAGGCCGCCACCAGAATATTGCAAACTATATGATCCAAACATCTTGAATTAGCATTGAGCTCCATCCACTGCATGATTGAAGTCCATGTATCAGTTACACTCCCCATATCAACCATATTCCTTACCGTTCCCCAAACCTCTGAAGCATAGGGACACTGGAAGAAAAGATGATCTCTAGAGTCACGGTCATATCTACACAAGGGACAACACATGAGTTGTAAATTAGTATCACTACCCGCTTCCCAAATAGCCATCCGATCTTACGTCTTCAGCTTATTCTTGATAACCAGCCACAAATGGAAAGAATGTCTAGGGATGCACTGACTGAACCAAACCGAGTTGACCCAAACTACCTTATTATCTCTATGCCGCAAGTTATTCCAAGCCTCCCAGGATCCAAAGTACTGTAATTTACCTTCCAAATCCTTCCAACGAAACCGATCATTCGTATCATGCATAAGCTGAGGAGTATTAACATTTATGAGAACCGGATAGAGATCATACCACGCCTGAGGCCACCTCCATTGACCGTTTCCAGCAACAAGGTCGGCCACCGTTGTGTTGAGATTGAACCCAGCATTCGCAATAGTTCTTGGAGAAATGAAAGAACGAAGGTGTCACACCCCGATATTTCCACGTTTCACCGGTGGGCCCGGTAGGGGAGTATCGTGACGTAGTTGATATCATCATAGTCAAACAACACAATATATATGAATGCACAGCGAAAGCAAAAGATAAATATATTACAATCCGAATATAAAGTAATATCCAGTATTACAACGGAAAGTAAAGGATCCACAGGCGGATCTTAAAACATAAACATTATTCAACAGACTTTAGACGCCTAGAACTTGCAAGATTCCTTATTAACGCCCTGAGCTTCCAGCCAATTACGTCCAGTACCTGTTACTTAACCCTTTTGGAAAATACGTCAGTTTTCACTGGTAAATACACTCAACCGACTCATTTTGAAAAGATTTAATAAAAAATTGATTTGAATGCACAAGGCACAAACTCTTTATAACTTGGGACAATTATAGTTATAATCTTGTATACAGATTTACATGTTTGTTATACGTTCAGGGCCCGATGTAGAAACCGAGTCAGATTAACAGACACGCCACAAGTATAGGCCCACAAGAGAGTGAGATACCGTTTTTTCCTTAAACAACTGTCAGGTGTATGCCTACACCCCGTGTATAAGGCGTGGCCATTTTATAACACAATGATGTCAAGGATATCCGGGACATGGTCATTAACCCCTAAAGGTCTTTATTTCAAACAATACAGATTAAACCGGGTTACCTCAATAATTTAACCATAATAAGATTAAATATTCAATACCCGACCAAGCGGTATTATTATAATACCGTATCCCAAGCCCGTATAGGGAAAATAAGTTAAGAGTATTTACCTGAGCTAGCTCCTGACTTAAATAGCAAGAATTTAATAACTCAGCCGTATTCACTTAAGTAAGCGTAGGTACCATTTACCGGAAGGCTCTAGTCTGGAATGATGGTATAAATAACCAATTAGAATGCTAACGGGTCTTTAATTAAGCCTAAGCTTAGACCGGTTAGTCTTACAGAAAGATACGGTTCAAACGCATGATAAGGCGAAGACCGGATTAGAATGTGGTTTTGACCCGACAAGTTTGAAGACTTGTATAATATGGGTAATCTAAACACATTCTGGATTTTGAGACAAAAATGATATGGTTTGACCCGTTTCGGCTAATATATGCAAACTAGTTACATATGCCGATCCGAACGCAAAAAGTGCGTAACGAGTAACCAAATGAGTCATATGCAAGTTTTATTATGCTTTAATTATGTTGTGACATCAGAAATATATCTTATATTATGCCCAAAACGGATTTAGACTCACAATACGCCCCGTAGGGGTATTTTGGTCATTAAAAAGGTTATAAAAGAGTTTAAATATGAACCTGAGTTTCGGGTCTGATGTAATCAGTAAAATTACTCAATTTACTAGGTTATATCAGTAGGGTATCATATATATGTGAAATCTATCCTTTATAACCAAACTATGCCTCTTAAGGGTATTTTGGTAATTTCACATAGGCCTAAAAGGTCAAAACTGGAAACCTGAGTGTAAGACTTTAGATTACTGTAAAAATATAATAATTTACTTAAAATATCAGTAGGTATCAAACCTTATGTGCTCAACATAATCTTAATACCTACTATGCGTCAAAAATGCCCAAAAAGGCGATTTGGAGTCATTTCCGGGTTTTCAAAGGAAAGCTGATATTTTTATAATTCCAGAAGGCTCAAAATACTTTATTTATTATATTAGATCAGTAGAAAAAGGTTTGGGGTCAAAAGGATTTGTAAAACTCATTTTATGGCTTAAAAGGGTAAAACCGGCATTAACCGAATCATACTTAGAACTCTAAGTTATGCTCAGCCTAAAAATAAATAAAAATCTCCAAAAATCCTAAAATATTATTTTATATCAGTGGGTAAATAGATTGGTATCAAAAAGTGGGTTTAGATAGGCTATATGCTAATTACGCCATTTAATTACTAAAAAGCTTTCAAATTACGCTAACGAGCATAACTCTTAATCTAGACCTCAAAATGATGTCAAATTTTAGGTGCAAGTTTATAAATCAGTAACTAAGGTTTCTACTCTTTTACTTTTTCAAAAATCACGTTTTAAGGTCAAAAGGGCATAATAGTCAACATTTAAGCATTTAACGGAATCACGCATATGAATCGGATAACTAATGAACCAAGTTGTATAATCACAGAGGGTTATACTTATAGGTAACTTGGTCCTAATAAAGCTCTAAGGCATTTCTAAACTATGCTTAAACGGGTCAGAACTGAAAGTCAAAGCATAAGTCAAACTATGCGACTTTCGGTCCCGAACCGAGCCTAAACTGAAAATTGTCGAGTTGAACATGTTGGGACATGTTCTTACATTAATTACCAAGTTACATTAATGATCAAACAGGTTACATGTATCCTACATTGCTAATTATGCTTTAATTTGGAAATAAACATTCTGTTGACTTTTTAATATCAAGTTTGACTCGACAATTGACCTAGATAGAGTGGGTATCAGAGAATACCCTTTTAAGGGTTTATTACCCACATAATTACCTACTCATAGGTACTTTCAATTTGAATTTTGACTGAAGGGATTAAGATTAATGACGAAGTCAAATCTTAATTACGATGGTTCGACTTTACGCTAAACAACTAAGTTAAACTGAACTAGAAAGGATTAAGGACACTTACAAGGGTCCTAATTATGATTAGAGATCACTAGGAAATGTCCTTGAGCTCCAGCAACCTCCAGGAGTTGAGTTGTGGACTTCCAAGTGAATGAGCAATTTGAAGAACACAACTTCATGGCCTTTATATAGGTTTCTAAATTCAATTTGATCATGCCAACAAGGTCTACAAGTGATATGGGATCATTCCAAGTGTCCCTAGACCTTTTAAAACCATCAAACAAGCCCCTGAATTCGAATACCATCGTTTTAAGTCGGTGCAACCGGGAAATAACAGGCAGCTGGAAGTTTTCTGCATCTGGGACCTGCTTGCGCACCGCAACGTCCACAGTGTTGAGGTGCGCAAGCAACATGCCAGCACAACACAACTTTCAAATGTTTAAAATTTGGCCCCTGGACCTTCCAAACGTCATTTTCACATTATTTCTTGTATTATAAGCCTTCTAAATTTACTTTTGAGGGTTCCAAGACTTATACAAACTTTGTTAAGTCCTTGGTTAACTTTGTAATCACCCGAAAAGCCATAATTTCTTACGTTGACGCTTTTAACCCCTCGTATATGAATTTGATCATAACTTTCTCATACGATAACGAAACTTGATGATATTTTTATCATGTATTCTAGTGAGCATATTTAATCGTTACAAAGCTTCGGGTTTGCTAAAAGGTCACTCAGAGGTATACTTTAAACATGTTGACACATTTAACCCCTGTAGTTTGTAATCTCTCTCTTTCTTTTATATTTTGCTTCGTATGATCCATGATTCATTCGTGTGAATGTATAAACATCTTGTAGGGTTATTGTAAGGTATATTTATCCATTGTTGACATTTTGAACCCTTATATTCACATAGTTTCTTTATTTGTCAACTTTAGTCCCTCTAGAGTATTCTTTCACACGTTCAAGCTTATGATACGTGTCAATACATTATAGGACGTGAATTTTCGAGGTGTTACAGAAGGGGGGCTGCATGTACACCAATTATCACTCCTAGCATTTGTTTGGCGACCACTCTGGATAGTCTTCCAAATAAAGGGACAAACTTGGGTACGGATAGACAAGAGCTTCCTCCATCCCCAACTAATGTTTCCACGGCACTGCACCTCCCAAAAACTTTTACCCTTTAACTTATATGAATGAATCCACTGAACCCAAAGAGACGGACGATTAGTAATGATGCTCCAGATATGGGACGTCAAAAGTGCTTTATTAACATCCATAATACTCCGAATTCCCAAACCACCCTCATCTTTCGGCATACACACCTCCTTCCATGCTACTTTAGAAAGAATAGAGCCCTGAGTTCCACCATTCCATAAAAATCTACGCAACCTTTTCTCCAAATCCTTTATAACACTAGTAGGGAGCATAAAGACAGAAGCCCAATATGTATACATGGTCGTAAGAACCGAATTGATCAGCTGGAGTCTCCTTGCAAACGACATAGATTTAGACATCCAATTGTCTATTCGTCTTTCCATACGCTCCAGAAGAATTTTGCAATCTCTAGCAGCTAATCTCGTGGAAATCAACGGAACTCCCAGGTAACGAACATGCAAGGAACCCTCTTGAAAGGGCATTAAATTCCGAATCTGATGCTTCGTATGACTAGGAACGTTACTAAAGAAAACAGTGCTTTTTGACGAGCTAGGGACCAGGCCCGATATCTTGGTAAACTTATCAAGAGCCTCTCTAAAATGCTTCACCGAAACACTATCACCATGAGAAAACAAGAACAAGTCGTCGGCAAACGAAACATTTATGATCTTCTGCTTAGGACAATGAGCATGAAACTTAAAAGATGTGTTCAAAGCAGCTCATTGTAAGAGAAGGGATAGAACCTCCATGACGAGCGTAAATAAATAAGGGGACATCGGATCCCCTTGTCTAAGACCACGCTTCCCTGCAAAATAACCATGTAGCTCACCATTAATGCTTAATGAATAGGACACCGTTGAGACACAGGTCATGATCCAATTAACCATTTTACGATGAAACCCAAATCGGTGCAAAATAGACTCAAGGAACGACCAGCTGACCGTATCATACGCCTTCTGTATATCAATCTTAAATGCATATCTTGGCGGACCTCTATTAAGATGATAGTTGTGCATGAGTTCCTGAGTAAGAAGAATGTTATCTGAAAATTTTCTGGCCGGAACGAACGCCAACTGATTTATGCTAACCAAATTATCCAAGCTCCCCTTAATTATGTCCGTGATTATCTTGCTAATGCACTTAAAAAGAACATTACAGCAAGAAATCGGACGGTAATCCAGCACCGTGTTTGGAGTTTCCATTTTAGGCACCAGGGCAAGAATAGTATGGTTGACTTGCTTTAAAAGTTTACCATTATCAAATAAATCAAGAAAAGCATTCGTCACCTCATCCCCAACAATATCCCAAGCATGTTTAAAGAATGAAGACGTGAAACCATCGGGTCCAGGGGCCTTATTTTCACCAATGCTAAACATGGCTTTTTTAACCTCTTCTCGAGTCACCAGTCTAATCATGTGGTCAGCCGTATCTTGGTTTAGAGTGTTAACAAACAGGTCTTCATCATCCAAGCTTGTTACCAGGTGTTCCGTGCCCAAGAAATTCGAGTAATGATCCAACAGGGCGACTGGAACATCCTCACCCTCAAACTGATTCCCATGCACATCATTGATACAACAAATTTTGTTTCTAGCATTCCTGCTTTTCACACAATTGTGAAAGTAGGATGTATTAGCATCCCCAGCACAAAGCCACTCAACCTTCGATTTTTTCCTTAGAAAGCATTCCTCGTCATACGCAGCCATCTGGAAGTCACGAAGACATTTGGCTGCAGAATCTCGAATGCCCACATCTAACGGGTTGGCATCCAGCAGCTGCTGGAGCTCATCCAGCTCACTACGCAGCCTACATACCTTATCATGAAGATTCCCTTGCTGATAAAAGAAGTTTCCGAAAAATTGGTTTCAGGTTTCTCATCTTCTTAACGGCAGAGAACATAACGAATCCTTGAACACCTTTGGCCCATTCTGTAGCAACATACTGTCTAAACTCCACTTTTGTGGTCAGAAAATTCGAAAATTTAAAAGCCTTCTGCCTGGTACGAGTTATAGTAGATAATTTCAGAACACATGGAGTGTGGTCAGACACACGAGATGGCTGAAACAACGCGTATGCATCCGGAAACAAGCCCATAAACTTAACATTACCCATAATATGATCAATTTTCTTAAGGACTCCAATACCATCTTTTGGTTTCTGGTTCCAAGTATAGTGTAACCCGTGACTTTTTATATCCATAAGCTCCACAACTTGAACACAATCAAAAAACTCCCTCATGCCTATGGTATGATTTGAAGGGCCACATAAACAATCCTCCATATTTAGAGCAGAGTTAAAATCACCCAAAACCACCCAAGGTTTATCATGAGCCAAGCTTTTATGTTTGCATAAATCCTCCCAAAGAATTCTACGATCTTGGTATTTGTTCTCCGCATAGACAAAAGAACAAAAAAAAAAGACTTTAGAATCAGCTTTTAGTTGAATCTGAGTGTGAATAACCTGATCCGATTGGGAAAGCACCATGAGATTCACATCATCAGCATTCCACCCCAAGATAATTCTGGTACCTCGTTGACATAATCCCCCATTCGACGTCCAACTCCAGTTCCGGAAAAAACCCTTACACACTTTAACTAGATTATTAACATTCACATGAGTCTTTAAAATAGCACATACATTCAAGTGATTCTCAGCAATAAGAACCTGAACCTCGTTTTGTTTCAGGGGACGATTCAAACCCCTTATGTTCCATGAAGCCACACTACCCATTTAAACCCGTAGAACCGGGAGTGCTTGCCCCCTTAGATCGAATATCAGTCAAGTTGCTACCCATGAATTTAGACATCTCTGTTGGGTTAGTTTCTAGAACCTCATCAACATGGATTTTGGACCTATCAACAACTCTTTCCGTTTGAATAGGTATGTTTCCAGTATTTGATCCCTCCTCATCACCATCAGTAGATAAAGCCTGGAATGAGTTTGCCACTTTCACTGTTGAAGGCCCACTACTAGTCTGATCATCCCCCTTCGTTCCAGAAGTACTAGTTCCAGCTTTGTTTGTCTTTGGTTTATACATAAACCTAGGCTTTTGCTTTTTTTGAGGAAATGACTATTTTGCCACTCGCCTCCTATCCGTTATAAAGCCTTCCTCATTAACAATCACCTGTTTAGATTTGCCCTTGTCAACCTTACTACACGTAGCATCTGCATGGCCAAACAGACAACATGTAGCACAACATAATGGTTTCCACTCATATTCAACCTTTACTCTTTCAGTAATGTATCCCTCCTCATCCATATTTGGGATATCAAGAATAATATGATCTTAAGTTCATTATCGACATTTACCTCGATCATAGCTCGAGCATAACTACTCCTACCCCAATTCTCAGCACACATATCCGCCGTGTATGAATCCAATCTTTTCGGGACCCCTATCTTAGATGCCAACAGACTCAATCCATCATCCTTGTAGACTGCAATCGGCACATTATGCAATTTCACCCAAACTGGAACTGTTTTGATACCATCTTTTTTGAGGCTGACCTTCGGCGAGCACACATTTAAAAATAATGGAACTTTCTTTATCAACCATGGCCCCCCTTCCAGAACTTTCATCAGACCATCCTTCGATTCAAACTTGAAGAAAAAAGAAGCCATTTGAATTCATCATGAGCCTTGAGAATCCAAACTTCGCCCAGACATTCTTTGCATAGTATTCTACTACTGGGAATGGTAATCTATTCCCTAAGAAGTAACCATAGAGCACATTATCAAAATTATCTTGTACTTGTTGAACGACTTCTTTTGGTATAACAGCATCCGCATCCTCCCTAGTCTCAACTGGTTCCATAAGTCTGAAGTTCACCTCCCTTTTTATTACGTGCCCTGGATTGAAGTTTTTCAGCGTAAGAAACCGTGCCATCCTTCTTACTAATATCCCAAAAACCCTCGTCATCGATAATGTTTTGCTGTATCACGTCTGGATCATCATTGACAGTTTCAACCGGTGTAGTGATCTTTGTTAGCTCATCAATAATGTTAACAACCTTCGGCCTCTGATGTTGACTTGTTAAGACTACGATGAGGGCAAAAAGTTATGCCATCAATATTCAATACTCTATTGCCAAAACCCTTATTAGGGTTTTGTGATTTTCCCAAGTTTTCAGACACTTTAAACGGATCAGAAGTCATAACACAAGCATAAGAGAACCATGCAACGTAAAAGAAACAAGAGAAACGAAGAAGACCACGGCTGAGAGACGACAAGAAACCCTAACTAAGCAATAAACGAAAAACCCTAATCCTAACGTCAAAAGATTAGAAACCAGGGTAGAGTATAGAAATCCTTACCCAGAAGGAATCGACAAACCCCAATACCTAACCCAGATCGATCAAGAAGAGGATTGGAAATCAAAGAACTAGGGTTTCTTAGAGAGTCGCCAAAATCGCCCAGGGAACCATAGAAAAAGCCATCTTGGTATTTAACAGTTCGGTTATTGCACACCCCTGGTTAAAGAAAGATGTAAAACATCAAAGACTATTGAAAAAAAACTATTATCACACTCAAGATAATATATATAAAAAACTTTTTATAAATTAGAATCGATTTGTTTAGGCGGGAAAAACCCAAATTTTGATAGCCTCATTGATTGACATGTTTAAAAATCAGATTTTTGTTTTTATAGATTTACATATAATAAGTGATTGTTATAGACTTGTTTTAAATAAATCATAGAATCATACGAATCTACGAAATATTTTATTAAAAAATTAAGTGGTAAATAATGTAGGTTAGCTTATGAGTTTTGACCTTTTACTGTTAATTTACCAGGTTTTTTTTTATAAAATTGTAATTTTGTTTTCATAGATTTAAATATGAAGTAAGTAATGAGTAATAACTATAGGTAAGAAAATCATAAAACCTTACGAACCTACCAAACGATGATTTTTTTACTGCTTTAATTATATTAAAGGGGTAAATAATGAAGGTTAACTTATGACTTTTTATTGTTAGTTTACCAGTTTGATGAAATCATATTTTTTGTATTCATATATTTACACCTTAACATGAGGATTCACATGATGGCTATAATCGTTATAGTTTTCCAAAGCTTTTATCTTATCTAGCCTAATTTTAAGCAAATAATTCAAAACCCAATACCCATTTTAGATAAAATCTGAATGGAAAGATTTGAAAAATTTAATGGATTAAATTATCATTAAATCATTAGGAAACAAAAAACCATGAACTATTCAAATATTGATTAAAAGATATTATTACACTCAAGATAATATTTAAAAAACTTTTTACCAGATTAGCATCCATATGTTTTGGCGGGAAAACCCAAATTTTAATATCCTCATTGATTGACACGTGTCCACAAAATCATCATACTCAGTAAAGCACACCAATAGCAAAGCTAAGGTAGGGTCTGAGGAGGGTAAGATGTAAATAGCCTTACCTCTACCCCGTAGGAATAGAGAGGCTGCTTCCAGTGAGACCCCCGGCTCGGTGGTAGTTTTGCATCAAGCCTTGGACATAAGGCACATAACACTCGACAATTAAGACAAAGGCCAATTAGTGCATGTACTCCATTGTCTTTCGGCTATCAACGCCACCACATGATGCATGATTAACCATCCCCCTCTTTTAACATTATTTTCACGAAATTAGTAAAATAACGTTAAAATTAGTACACTTTCACTTTTACCCCCCGAGCGTCCACACATATATACATTATATGTACATACCACAAGCGGGGCGTTCAATAGCAAAGCTAAGGTAGGGTCTGAGGAAGGTAAGATGTAGACAACCTTACCTCTACCCCGTAGGAATAGAGAGGCTGCTTCTAGTGAGACCCCCGACTCGACGTGTCCACAAAAGGTTTCTTTTATTATATATATAGATATAGATAAGCATTGTTGATAAATATAATATATATATATATATAACTTCATATTTTCAAAGTAAAAATAAAAAAAATAACAACTCTTAAAAGGCTGGTTCGGTGTACATGACGGAAGGGTTTCAAGTTTTAAATCGTAAGCCCTTGAACCGTTAAAATTGAGTTGTATACCATTCAAATCGGCTAACTTTTTCCGGGTTAGGTTGTTTGGTTGGTTTCAACGTTTTAAGGACACCCTAACATAAATTAGAAGTGTCTCTTTTGATATAGTGTTTTTGTTGTAAAACTATCTTAAATCTACACGGATGTTTTTTGTATCACTTAAACGTAATCTTATGTTACTTTGAATCATTAGATGATAGCATCATGTTGAATTAGCAGAGTGCTAGAGACTATGTTAGATCTGAGGTTGATATTTGTAAAAAAAATATTGATTAATAACAATATAATTCACAAGTAGAAAGTCATCATCAACAATTGTTTTTTAATTATAATTCAACGACTACAATATGTTTTAGAAAAGTTGACTCTACATACTCCCCCTCAGCCGATAACGTAACAAATCAGTTCGTACAAGAAACAAAGGTGATGTATGTGATGAATAGATCACTAACAAGTGTGATATATTTATACTACGTATGAAAGCTCTGCTTAGTTATTGGTTGACATCACCCTAATAATGACATCTAACATTCCTAACAGAAAAGATTTCACAGATGTTGCCAACATCTGTGCAAATCCTAACATATGTTCTAACTAGTCTAAAAACTGTTAAAAGATAAGTACTGTTATATTGGAAACCACTGTCTAGACTATCCTCTGTTGTTGTAATCCAAACATCTGTTTGGCCAGACAGATGTTTGGTCTTCTCCATCAGACCTTTGGCTTCAACAGACTTTAGCCTTCAACAGATGTAGTTTCTTCTTGAATAGCGGTTCCAAGGTTTGAACAGATGTTTGCTTTGTCTTCAACAGATGTTTTTATTAGGTATTCAAGATTCATTATCTTTAGGAAGAGATTTGTTCAATTTTTTGTTTATTTCTTGATCAGTTGTTCATGTTTTAGCTTTTAAATATCATCTATTCTTTTCTAGGTCCAACAATCTTCCCCTATAACAAATGATGCCAAAACAAATGTTTATTAGATCAATATTTATTCATTTTCATCTTACTTATGATTTGTGCTTTAAATTGCTTTTCAAATATTTTAGAAAGTAAGTCATCAGCATCCCTTTCGAATGGAAAATTTAGTAGATCTTGCAGATCTTCAATTTTTGAGCTCATCACAGTATTCATTGAAGTCTTTTTCACTTCCTCATTTTCCCTGACTATTGTCAATTCAGGGTTGACTTTGTCTGAGGACCATTTTTGAATTTTAGAGGCAGATGAGGTTACTAGGAGTGATGTTATTGAAAGAGGTGAAGGAATATGCATTCCCAAGACTTGCCCTAGCAGTTATGTTGGATTGGCATCAGGATGCCTATATATTATCACATTTTTATCCCTTTCTTTATAATATCATCTTCGTATCTTTTTACAACTTCTGCTGACATATCCTTCTGTCTTTTGATATGGCCTCTTACCATTGAAGAGACATGTTTTGCAGATGGAAGTTCGGATGTGTTGGCCTTAGAACCGATAGGTAGGTCTTCATAGTTAGGCTTTTTGGGGACTAGGGGATCTTTAGATCCTAAAGCTTCTAATTTCTTGTAGGTCTCCCTGATTGTTGGCTCATCTCACCTAGCCATGGATTGCATTGTTCCATACTTTGCAGCAACCATCGCCTCATTCATTCTTCTTAACTCAACTGCCTTTTGACCAACATGTTTTCTAGTTGCAGCCTAGTTGGGATGAGTGGGCTTGATGTCTAGATTGAGCTTTAGCATCTCAATCCTTGTTATTTCTTCTAGAAAGGCTTATGTAGTCTAACTAGATAATTGAGATTTTAAAGCTCTATAAGGCTTATTCTTCATGATAAAATCCAGATAGTCTTCCCTTAGTTCCTTTTTGAGGTCAAGATTGCTAACTGGTCCTTGAGAAGCCTTTTGGCTGACATGTTTTGCAAAGTTTTCAAGTCTGTTCACTTTAGTGAATTCTGCAGACATGATTTGTTGAGCCTCCTTATCACTTTTCCTTTTACTTTTGTATGCAACTATCTTTTCAGCATGTTTAACTTTTAGTTCTAGGTACACTTGTACATTTTTAGGCTTTTGATATCTTTTGAGGGATGGAAAGGTAAGTTGGCTGATGTTAATTGTGTAGTAGAAAGATAGTATTACTTATGATACATTTTCTAACTCTAGTGGGTCAAGTGGAGGTTTTGTGGGTGGTAATATAATGGTGAGTGAAGTGGTTGTGGTGGTGGATGGTTGAGATGTAGTAGTGGTGGTTGTGGTTTTGATAGGAGATGCATCAAGAGTTTCTTCATCATCATCTTGGACAATGAATTTGGTTATCCTAGTTCTGGTTTGAGGTGTAGGTATTTTTGATGGTGGTTGTAAAGGTAGTGTTGTTGGTTTTCTTTTAAGAAGTTCTTTGGGGGACTTGTGTGTTGGTGGTGATGGTTGAGTAGTTGCAACCTCTATTGTCACTTTTGTAGTGGCAACAAATGTTTAGGCGCAGTGGTTTGAGTGGTGATAGGTGTGGCAGTGGTTTGGATAGGTGCAGTAGTGTTTTCTATAACCTCTGTTGAAGAACCTTGGTTATCTTGTATCTGTTTTCTTTCAATAATTTCTAGCATTGTTATATGCATGTTTGCTTCCCTTGTATCCCTTTTCTTTTGCTTTTCCACTTATTTGGCATTTTCATCTTTTCTTGCCCTTCTTAGTGCAGCAATGCCAGACCTTTTTCCAGCCTTCTTGACCTAGGGTAGGAGCTTCCTCATGAATTCTCCCTCCCCCTTTTTGGCATCATCTTCATATTTAAGGAGAGTGAGAGTTTTACTAGTGTTTTCAAAGATAAAGTCTTTGATGGCTTTCACTTCCGCCTGAGTATCTTTGTACTTGGCATCCACTATTTGGCGTATCAGTTTTACTTTATGGAATATCTTTCTTCTGTAACTTGCTTTTGAAGGTGTAGGTATGGTTGAACATGCTCCCACATTTTTTTTGCAATTTCTGCAGTTGTTGGTGGAGTTCTTGTGTTTTGAACCAAAAATTTCATCATGTCTTTAATCACGTCAACAGATGTTTCCAGTTTTATAACTCTCTCCGTCAATTCAAGATAGTTTAATCCATCACCTAAGTTAATAGGATCATCTGAATTCCTACCTGAGGTGGCTTGACTTGGTTTTAAACCAAGTGCCCTTTGTTCTTGGTACTGGGGACTTCTAACTGATGAAGAGACTATTGTCTCAATAGTTGTTGCCTTCAAGGAAGTCTTAGATGTAACTACTGTCCAACTGTGAGACTGTTGTTTCTACAGTTGTAGTAGCTGCCACACTTGAAATACTTACATGTGTCTTTTGAGACACAGGAGGTGTTGCCTCCTCTGCTTGTGGGATAGCAATGATCCCTGGACCTAGTCACTTGTTGAAGTGTACTCTCTGTGATTTGTTGTTGAGAGGAACTAGGTATGTGCAAGTCAGTTGTGTCAATTGCATCAATAAATTTTTGCAGTGATGATGGAACAGGTTTAGTGGGTGGTGGAGTGGAAAGAGAAGCAGCCCTGGGAGAGGAGCTTGAGTAAAGATATTCAAGTGAAATATCTCCCCCTTGATTTGTGTACCATGTGCTTACAACACTCTCCTTTTGTGAGGATGAGTGAGGAGTTTGGATCGGTGGAGATGTTTGCATCTGTTGTGAGGAAGTAACAACAGATGTTAGCTGTATATGTGTTACAGCAGGTATCTCTGGCATCTCAACCCCCAGAGATCCTTTCTTTTTGGTTTTCTTTTGGATTTGGGGATGGAAATGGTTTGTGTGGAAATGTCTAGTGTAGGTTCCACAGTGTGAAAACAGTTTGATTTTGCTGGTATGATCTTCTTGCACATGATTCTTACAAAAAATGCATTGTATATATATTTTTCAGTCTGTTTAGTTTGATTTGAAAAATATCAAAAATACCAAAAAGATTTTCTTTTTAAATGGTCTCCCATTTTGAACTGACATGTTGTTGTTTTTGCATGTTAAGATAAAACATTGGTTTAACTTGAATGTGAAAAAGACTAATGGTTTTTCGAGATACTTGCTTGTGTTTCTAAACAGATTGATGCAGTTATTAAAATGAAGTGCAAAATACAAGTAAAGTGCATATTGAGAGTGAAGTGAAAATGTACAAGGTTACAGTAAGTATGAAATTACATAAAAGTTATCTTGTTAAAACAATCAAATTGAACACCATGTTTATGTGTTTTCATGGGCACTATTTTTCCCATTGGAAGTCCAAGTATGAGGAGTCTTAATCCAAGATAATATTGTTGGACTCTATATGCCCAATGCACAAATTAAATTGATGTGGCTAGTACGTTATGATCCAAGTCGAGTCATACCCAAATACAAGCTAGACAAACACTTATAATATTTATTTGTGATATGATCAAACAAATAAATATTAACACTTAGAATATTTAGAAATCGGTTTTCTAAATAATTGCATTGACAAATTAATAAATTATATGGATAATTTATTTTGAGAGAATAATTTATTTTGTTATTTAATGGGTTAAATAACATTTTAATAGGTAGTATAAGTCTTATAACATATGATGTTATATTTTATAAAAGTTATAAAATTAATCAAGACTTAAAATAGTTTAAAAGAAAAAAAAGTTTTAAAAAAAATAAAAATAAAAGAGTGGGCCCCCTTCTTCCTAAGACCATTTTGGTCCAATGATCTTACATGCATTTTTTCATGTCTAGAGAAATTTTTGATTGGGCAAATTAGTTGCTACATCTCTCATCATCCCTTTTAATTATTTTTGTATGACAAAAAAATATGGCATAAGAACTTGAAAAGAAAACTAGAGAATGCTCTCTAAAATTTTCAGCCAACATGTGTTGGTTCAAAAGGTTTTCAAGTTTGTAACTTCAAGTGCAAGAACTCTCTAAAATTGTCTCTCATATTTTCGGCCAAGGTGGTGGTTTTATGAGGGATTTTCAAGTGAGTTTATGAGTGTAAAATCCTAGCTAAAATCAAAGTGTTTGTTGGAAGGCTTGGGGTATACAAGCTTGAGGTATTCTACACTTGAAGACTACCATTCAAGAAGCATCATCCTTTTCATTTCTTTTTACTCCTTGGAAGGTAGTATTCTTGAAACACCCTATGGTTGTGTTTTATTTTGATAGCATGCATGTTCGTATATGGATCCGGGTATTGGGTTTTACATATTAAATGAGTTTTATATCTTGTAAATAACATGTTTTAAATAAAAATTCCGCTGCGTTTTTATTTTATAAGGATAAAATAACTTTGATAAACATGTAAAAAACCCAACAATGGCATCAAGAGCCGCTTATATGAGTGCATGCTTCATAGGATTTAAAATTTTCGGGTTTTCGGGTTTGGAGAAACCCTATGGCCGAAAGTTTTGAACTTGGTTCTCCTTTTGTTTTTCAAGATATTAATCTTACATGCATAAAAATATCTTGAAAAATTATGTCATTGGGATGAATTGTTTTGTTTGGACAAAAACCCACTTTTTCATTTTTTTCATTCTTGACCAAAAAGTAAGTTGTAAAAAGGAAACCATTTTTGCTTGTTGAATTTTATATATATGTGGATATATATTTTGGTGTTCATAACCTAGCCATGATCTTGTGTGAATATGTTGAATGTTTGTGTTTGTGATTTATATTTAATTATTTCAAAGGGTTGTAATAATTATTATTTTTGTTCTTCCATTTGTGAAATATGTAATTTATTTATTTTCATTTGGTATGTAAATAAATAGATTAGGTGCATTTTATTTTTACTAGAAAATGTATTAGGATACCTTTTGTAAAAGAAGATGCACACAAAAATGCGGTTTTGGTTTTGGCTAATTTCGGGCCTAAAGGACTTCATAGTTCTTAACGGGATTTTAGCCCGATAACCAAAACACATTTTTGAAGTCCAAAGGAGTTTGGAGCTGAATATAAAAGACATTTGGAAGCCCAAAGAATGTGAAGAAATCACAACACAAGAAGAAGACTTGAAGCATTTGGATGCGGGATCAAGTGGGAGTTCAACGACACATTATTTGTGTCAAAATTCACCCTTTAGGAATGACCTTCTGACACACTTGTTTCGGCTAACAAGTGTGGTCAAAATAGTTGGCTATGGTTATGCACCTATTGATATGTGTGTTGTGCTTGTGTGGTTGCTTATTTATATTGTTTTGATGATATTTGGATATGCCTGCTTAACAAACTAATAATCAACAACAAGCTTAAAATTGGTTCTTTAAAGAAATCATTAAAATTGGTTAATAAAGGTTATTAAAATTAATGATTTTATAATAAAATGGGTTTTATTAAAAAGAACCTTGAAAATTTGTTTTCACAAAAGTACTAAGGATTTGAATGCATGCAAATGTATGGTACATAAAGTTTTCTAAACTAGAATTTTGAAAACTCAAAACCCCTTTTATAAAACAAGTCAAACACCATCCTTTTATACAACACTCGAATCACTTGGGAACTCTTTTGTGGGATAAAGGTGTCACACCCCGACCGCGTAAAACAACAAATCACGGCGAAAACGTCGGGGAGTGTTGTAACAGAATCATTGTTTCACAACCATGGATTAAAAAGTTTCGTTTACTAAATTATTTAACTCATTGTTTTATTACAAATCAGATAAATAGAAATAATTGTCTCTCAAGTTTTAAAGTCGCTAAGGCACAAGTTCATCCTATGTGTAGCATGCATCAACAATCATCACATAGCAGCACCTGAAACATATGTGAAAATAGGTACGTCAGCATAAAAATGCCTGTGAGTAACATAGGATTTGTGAATTAGATCCATTGCTTTGGATAACACAAGAAAAGGTTTTATGTTTTCAAAAATAACCATGAATCCTTGTAAAAGTTTTTGTTTCTAAAATACGTCGTTTTGGTAAAATGTTTATAGTATATACAAAAATATGCTTTGGTTTTGAGATAAGCGGATGAGTAGTATATCTAAACATATTTTAGTTATGAAATAGTTAAATAGATAGTATATTAGAATATACTTTAGTTTCGGAAACAATAGATTCGGTAGGATATCACAAGTATACTTTGGTTTAGGAATGATAAACATCGGTAGTATAATACTTTATACTTTTGTTTTGTAAATAACATATCAACTTATGCTTTGGATTTGAAAATAGCATATCAATTATGCTTTGGTAGTATATTAAAATATACATTAGTTTGTGAAATAACTGAGTTGGTAGTATATCAAATTATACTTTAGTAAACAATATCACGTTGGTAGTATGTCGGAACATACCTAAATCGTGGTTTGGTAGTATATCAAATTATACTTTAGTAAACAATAGCATTTCAACTATGCTTTAGCAAAATAGTATCGCGTTGGTAGTATATCGAAATATACCATCTATCGCAATTTGGTAACACATTCAAACCTTAGTGCATCAAACTACACTTTAGAGACTATAGAAATACCACAAAGGCAAATTCTATTTGGTTAAAACTTTGGTTTCTGACATTCCATACAACAGGAATGGGGTGTCTAGTCCTATAGTGCTATATCGTACTACCAATCGGCTTGATCATTGTTAATGAATGTATACGTAAACATATGAACAGACAAATAGTCGTACAAACTTGAAAATCAATGTTTAAGTCATGGACAATAGTTCAATTCGTCAAAAGATAAGTACTATGCATGTGTAATCATATAGTCGAAATCATGAAAATAGCGTATTGGCACATATGTATTACCCCAAAACATTTGAAAACGTAAAAGAGGGGACTATGTACTCACTTGAGATTGTGAGTATCCTTGATTAAGTGTCCTAACAAAGCTCAGAAATCAAGGAATCAAGTGGCACCTAGTATGGAATCACTATATTAAACAATCGGTATCTAAATCGGAAGATCGGGTAGATTGAGGTCTCGTAAACCAAATGAGTATTGAAACTCATGTGATATGGTTTAACAAAGCCTACATTCTAGATCGGAACCTATCCTAAGTGCTTACGACCCATTAAGGTAGCTTACGCTACTTTAACGCGTCGTTCGTGCGAATGCGCGTTCGAGACGCCTAACTAGTCCTATGACAAGTATTATATGCCCTAACATGCTTAAATATGTTGCATAATCAATTTAAGTGACAAAAATTAAGTTACATATGCTTAAATACAAATTATGCATGAAAAGGGCATTTTGGTCATTTTCCTAAGGCATATAAACTACCTATCATACAACTAATTAAACTAAGTGACCATAAGGTATAACCTCGGAAGGTTATTCCCTATATAACTATGGTCACAAAACATGCTTGGTCGGATCCTAACGATCGACCAAACGGGTCGGGTTCGAAAGTCTAAGCGGTTGTCAAGACCGCTTGACTTACGACCCTAAACAAGCACTAGACTAAAAGTGACGAGTTAAACATGTTAAAACATGTTTAACTAAGTTATAAAACAAGTTTGATATCAAAACAAAATGTTTTGATACCCGAAAATAGCTTCGTTGCAAAATACGCGTAAACACTTATTTTGACCGAAACTTTGACTTGTCACTTCGACTAATCAACGTGGTAATCAGTAGGTATACTCACAAGGGACTATAACCATCGTGATTACGCCCACGTTGCAAAGTTCAAATGAACTTTGTGTTGACCAATTCATGGTCAACGTAGAAAGTCAAACACTGTTTACTTTCATGTTTGAAAAGCATAAAAGCATGAAAGAAGCTTACAAAAGGTCAAAGTAAGGAAGATTTGATTCAAATTGCTCAGGTATGAAGTATAAAACTCCAACTTAGAGCAGATTTAGAATCAAGTGTGAGGAATTAAGTGAAGAACCCATTTCTATTTATAGGAAGTTAGGATCAAGGAGATCATTCCAAGTGTTTTTGCAAGAATCAAGGTTCAATCCTAGCCATACACTTGTGGAACATGGTTTTATATACAATGAGAGCTCTAAAACCAGTTCATAGTATTGAGAAAGTTGCATAAAAGACCCTGAAATTCAAGCCAGATGCTGAAAACAGAGTTTCTGCCCAGATTGGGTCGTCGTGTCGCGCGACGGCAAAGGCCCCTAGGGGTCGCGTGACGCGAGCACATGGCTGCAACTTTCAGAACTTGTCATTTTCAGTCCCTGCACACACTAACTTGCGTATTTGACGTATTTAACCTTCGTTAAGCCATTTTCAAGGCTCTACAAAGACGTAAAGTATAGGGGACTTGAAATATGCTTGGAAATATCACGGATGTCGGTTCGTTTGGTCGTACGGTCGCGTTATTTGGTTAATTACGACGAAACACGAACGGACGCGAAAAACGATCCGAATTACGCGACGAATGAAATTTAGCATTCCAATCAATAAAATAAAATATTTTAATGATTCCAAAAAATTTGGATGTCCGGATAAGTTCAGAACGTAAGATATGCGCGAAAATGCAAACTTATGAACTTTTTGACGCTTTTAGTCCCTGTTTGATCAAATAAGTTTATTTTAGCATATCGAACCCCTCAAAACCTGTTTCTAAGCTATGTAAAGGATATTTATGTGACACCCGGCTTTTAAGGCCGTACCGTACAATTGTAACACGTGTTGTGAATAGGTAACAGGGCTATATTTGACTGGTTATGATGTTTATATGTGAAATTTAAGGTGTTGATAAAATTAAATTTTGATTAAAATTATGTTGGCAACAGTAAGATAAACGCTTATCGCGTAACGATTAAAATGAGACACGAACGTCGGTGACCACCCGATCAGTGTTAAAATCCTAAAAATAATCTGTTATGATTAGAATAATAATTTTAATCATATCCATGTGGAAAAATAATTTAAATTGCTAAGAAACTCTATTTTCCGAGTTTGAGCGCGTACTGCGCGAATTAAACAAAATACTGTCAACGCAACCAGTCAAGGCAACTGGAAATTATTTCAGTGATAATTTTGAGTGATTATTTTTATAGAATAATAAAAATAATTTAAAACGCACTAAAACGAGATTAAAACGCTTGATAAAATACCCGGTATCCAGTAAAATACCAGTTTATACTCTAATTTACATACATATATGTATGTATATATGATGAATGTGAGTGGGGTGAGAGGTGGCGGCCCATAGGGGTGCCCATCTCTTCTTGATTCTTCCAATGTGACACTTGTAGGAACTAGAGAAATGTTTGTAATGATTATAACTTTACATACCATCCATAATCACACCATAATCCAAGAAATATTTTCAAATATATCACTCTAACTCTCTCTCTCATACTCACGGCCGAACACCCCCATCTACACACATATTCAAAAATTTCAAACCTTTCATGAATATTCAAAGGATTTCCATGGTGATTTCAAGCTAAAAAGGGGGTTTGGAAGTGATTTCAAGCAAGAACAACCTTCATATCATCAACTTTTCTCAAAAACCCACCTAAAAATCTTGAAGGTATAACATTTCATCTTTCAAATCTTGTTCATGATTTATGATGGTAAAAATGATAGTGAAAGTTTCTCTTGTTCTTGAATCTAAACATAAACTTGAAACTTAAACAAATGGGTTTTTTTTAAAGCAAAATGAAATGGATGAGTATGCATGTATGTGTATGGCCATAGGTATATATGTGTGTGTTTATGATTGTGTTTTGATTTTTATTGAATGGTTCTTGAATAACATAAGTCTTGAATGATTGATTTCATGCAAGAATCAAAAGATGTCATAAAGAATGTTCTAAAATGAGTTTTATGATTTGAAAAGGGACTTGTTAAAAGTAAACTTTTGTAAGATTATGTGTGTGTATATGTGTCGTGTATATGTATGTATATGTGTATGCATGCATGTAATTTTTGTCACATACACATATATGTAAGAATACTTGCATTTATGTATGTATGATTAGATGATTATGGATGATATATGTTATGATTTGTAAGAACATGGAGTTAATGTATTCTTAGATGCATTTAAGATCATGTATGATGATGATGATATGATATGGGTGCACTAGATGGACATATTTGGACATGCATGATGATTGGTGGTCATGAAAAGATGATTTAATTATGATTTGATAAAAATGAATTTTAATCAGATTCTAAACATTAAAAATGTAAATATTTGAAGTATTTAGTGACATATAACTTTGTCATAATGTTTGCTAGCTTTGCATGTTGTACTTGGTGCATTAAAAGTTGTAAAATACGTGAAATCGCATGAGTTATGTGACGTAAATAAAAACTGCACTAATCTGATTATAACCACTATTTAAATCAGTAAATAACATGTATTATGTTAAAATATCAAATCTTTTCGAGTTGGGATGGTTATAGTAACGTTTAATGCAAAACTATGCGTTAAAACGGTCAAAAATCGGCTTTTCGGGTGATTTTTGTGAAACTGATTTAGATTAGTAAATAAACTGATGTTTTTAGTTTAAAAATAAGTATTTTAACAAATTTTAAGTTTATTTGGTGTTTGGTTGGTCATACGTGACTTCCGACGCCCGAAAACGTTACCAAATCGCTAAATTACGCACTTTTCAATGTACACTAACGTGAGTAAAATTTTGGGTAAACTTTATGTGGCAAAATGTGTTATGTGCTTTAAATATAAGAATATGAAGATATGTTAAGTTTTTAACATAATGTTTGAAATCTAGCTTACGCATGTATGCTTGTACGCTTTGTGCGGTAGAAATTGTGAAAATCGCGTTAAATGTGTAACCTGTTTGTCGAGCATGAAATTTGATACCTATGAGATGTTTTATGTATATTTGCTTTAAAAATGACAAAATAGATAAGTTAGCAAGATTTCGCGTGTTACGATTGTTTTGGTCAAAAATTACCGAAGTAATTAAGTGATCAAATTAGTTAAGTGAGGTAGTGTGCTAGAAGTAAATGTCAAAAATGTGTTAATAAAATTACTTGCAAAAACAATTTCAGGATACGGCTCGGGATATTGAGCTGTATCAACGATCAAACAACGAGCAATTAATGAGCAGAAGGTAAAGGAAGTGACACGAGATGTACGAGGAAAGCCCTTGATCAATCTAGATCACCGGCATAAAACCTCGGGAGCTGACAATCGCAGCTGCCTTGTTCTTCAATTGCTTCAAAAGTCAGGATACAGTGCAGGATGTGGTACGGATCGACTAAGTGTTACAACGAAAATGAAATACAAGTGTGATGTTTGCTATCAGCTAGAGTGTGATTGTGTTCGAGAGTGTAAGTGTGAAATGATGTGTTCTAAGTTGATCCGACCTCATCTATTTATAGTAAAGATAAGATAACTAACTACCCTAAACTCGCGGGATTCACCGAATATTCCTTCTTGGAACGTTGCAGACCTGGTCTTTCGGGCTCAACGTCTCTTTCTCAACAAATTCGTCCGAGTCTTGAGGAGAAGAAGTCCTTGTGACCGTTAGCAAGCCTCTGCCCTTAATCTGCACGTGATTAATTCAATAAGCTTCAGGATATCGCCCAAGATGTCAGCAATATCCTCTTCCAGCATCCTGATTACAAATAACCAAACAAAGGCAGGATATTGGTCAGGATACATATGTTAAGAAAATGACCCCTAACAATTGTCCCCAAATATATCAGTTGGGATACCAATCCAACGGATATATTTCAAAACTTTACTTCATAATTTAAGGCAATTAATATGAGTAGACTCTTGAAATGACAGCAGTGCTATTTCCAAGACATTATTTACTTTTTACCCCCTTATACTCATCCTATATTAACCAAGGGACTCCTTGTCTCGGTCATCCTTATCTTCAAGCAAGCATCAGGTAACTTCTCTTCTAATTTTCTCTCTTTAATTTTTCATGATTTGCTCAATGGCACCATGAACGAAATCCCGCTCAGTCCGGTCTGCCTCAACCCTGATAAGTCAAAACCTTATCACTGATCCAGCGAAGGAGATTTGCTGTTTCAATAATGCTGACATTGCTGCTCTCCAAGACTCCGGTGCCTTTCCCGCCGGAACGGTCTTTCGCCCGTTTGACAAGGAAGCCCGATCGGATGCATCATCCGATGAGTGGGTTTGTTTTTTCGCTTATCCTTTCTCCCTTGGACTCCGGTATCCATTTTCACCCTTTATCTCCAGTTTTTTCGACCTCACCGGCCTTAGTTATGCCCAAGTTATGCCAATGGTCTGGCGAATCTTGATAGTGTTGGATCAAATCAAATCTCGTCATTACCCCAACCTTCTTGTTGAGGACCTTCCCGTAGCATACCGATTAAGATCCCACGGCAACCACCGTTATCTTCTATTCTCCATCAAGAGTCCTTTGGTCCTTAAAGCCACCAAGAACGAGGATCGATGGCGACGAAAATTCTTTTTCGTCAAAAGAGACACCATTGATAAGGGTTTCGATCTACCGGTTAAATGGTTAACCAAGGGTAGGATTTAGGGTTTTAGGAATATCCCCAATTATATTCTCAAACTGTATCCCGGACTTATATTCTGATGTTTTTATGCAGCGAATTTCAGAGATTTAGTGCCTCCTAGCGCGGAATCCGAATCCAAGATCAAGGAAATCTACCGTCTTCCTGCCAGCGAAAGAAGTTTTTCCCTGTCTCTCACAGATCCTCATCAAAAATCAAATTCAGAAATGTCTGGTAAGCACATTTTCATATGTTAATTATTTTCAAAAATATGATGAGTTTTGAGAGTATCTCCCCTTATGTAGCACCAGTTGTTAACCTTGATGCTTTCGAACTCGATGAACTGGATTGCTATTCCAGCCTTGAACCCGCCAAACAAGAATCCAAGCCAAAGTCGTCTGCTACACCAAAGCCTACCTCCTCGAAAGCTGTTTCTGTTCCCAAAGGCCCTCCGGCATCCAGGACCAGGGCATCCAGTTCTCGGAAGAGAAAGGAGACTGACTCCCCAGCTGTTTCTGAAACATTCTCTCTTGAGAATCATGGGTTCAATGACGCCATCTCATTTCTCAAACAGGTAGAATTTTCTTTCCGATATCCTGTACAAGTATGTTAGTCTTTATCCTGCCTATATTAATACCTGTGTCTTTATCTATAGGGTCTGGATCGCCTCATGCATTTATACGAAGATGCTACCGGTCTTAACAAGATGTTGCAGATTCAGTTGGAGAAAGCTCAAGCCACCATAGCTGATCAAGGGACCATCGCAGCTGCCAAATCCCAGCACTATGAGGACAAATACAAGGCAATGACTCAGGAACATCAAGCCGCCCTTCACAAAGCTAATGAAGATGCTCAAGCCAAGCTGGACGCCGCTCTTCTCCAATATCAGCAGAACATGAGCTCATACCGGGATAGCCTAAAAACTTCGGTGGTCGTCTCTCTTCTCCAAGCCAGGATAAAGATGGCTTATGAAGCCATGGATCTGGGTTTTGAATGCCCTTCCTGGAATGTAAAGGCTTGGGAGGAGAAACTACAGGGCCTTGGAGGTCATCCCGTTGCTCATCCTGCAAAACACACTGATGAAGAGCCTTCCAAGGCAGCAAAGGAGGTGGCCAATGCTGATGATGGTGCTGAGAAGAATCCTGAGGGTGATGCTGGGGCGAATGCTGGCAAGGAGGTTGCTGTTCAAGAAGGTGCTGCCCCTTAGGCAGCAGAGTGGGCGATGATGGATATACGTGCCAAGGCCGGAGCCCACTTTTTAATTTCATGGTTGTGGTTGCATAAACAATTTACTTTTCCTGTCCTTGAACAATTTACTTTTCCTGCACTAGAACAATGTGATGACCAAAGGTGGATGGGTCCTAGGTTTTAGGACGAAGCCCTTGGTCATCAGTTAGTATAACTTGTTTTGAACACAGTAACGGTTGTAGGTGAACGGGTCCTGTTTTGAGACAGATCCTGCAACCGTTACACAAATATGGTAAAAACTAATTGTGCTTTTGGCGGATGGGCCTTAGTTTAAGGTGAAACCAAAAGCACAACTTTTGACTTGTTAATAATATAACTATCTTTTGACTTATTTTCCTGTTGCTTTGCATTATTTAGTGTAAGTTTTAGCTTTGCAAAAATTTCATACTGTTATTTCACAAAATATCCTGATTGGTATGCTCAAAAACATACTGCAAAAGCCTTTTATTAAATAGATCTTCCAGACATTCCTTTATCTTTATAAAAAGTTTTCTAGAAAGTAAAAAATAGCTTATCTCTTCAAAACCAAGTTTTGATGATGATCAAAATTCCAAACCAATACTAGTTTTAAACATCCTAATCAAATTTCCTTGAAAGGACTTCGAGGATATATGTCAAGATACTTAACATGATGTTACTAAAAATTTAAATGAGGCTCACAAAGGAAAAATCATACCAGACATAGGATATAAACCTATTACCGAACTCCAATCCCTTTGCAACTCTTCCAACGAAGATGTCCCCAGTGCAAGGTACTTAATGCATTAGTCGCAAACTTCATTAGTTTTATAGCATCATCTTGTCAAGGATGTCCCCTGTGTACAATGTCTTCAAGTATCTTAGAAATCTATTTAATGTCAGTTTGCATTGCATAAGCAATATTTTACGTCTCAAGGGTAGAACCCAAGGATGTACTGGAGATAAATCCTTTGTATCCTGGGGAAAATCCCAATTTTTCATGCGCTACAGGCGGGAGTGTATAAACTCCAAGACTTAGAAAGGTGAAAACCTTTAAACCTTAGAGAGTATGAAAATACCCTTTCGCGAGAGAGGGTGATCAATCCTCATATACCGTTAGGATTCAGGATATAGCCAATGGTAACGAAATTGTCAGCCACTTTTACATGGACTGGTCCCGCCACCTTGAACTATCCCTGAATAACTTGCGCTCCAGGCGGGGTGTTTAAACCCAATTCGGAAGAAAGGTGAATACCTTTAAACCTGTGAAGGGATCAGTATCCCTTAAACGTGAGAGAGGGGGCCAATCCTCTAATCTTCTGAATTATCCCGAGTGCATATTCTGGAGCTATATCCTGGAACATATCTTGCAAAACAAATGTAAACTAAGGTGGGTGTTAGCTTGGCTAACACCCCTCCGATGCTTAAGTCAGTATTGGGTTCAAAAGAATTAATAATATAAAAAAATATATTAAAAAGAAGTAAGAATTCATACCATCTTGAGTTAGAAATTAAATTCTAGACTCACTTGAAATAGAGCTTAAGGTGTATAGCATTCCAAGATCTCGGTAGCATATCTCCCTCCATATTCTTGAGTCTATATGCTCCTTTCCCTGCTTCTGATTCAACTTCATATGGCCCTTCCCATTTTGGAGCTAACTTGCCATCGGCAGGATTAGTTGTATTTTGGAAAGCCTTTCTTAATACCCAATCTCCAACCTTAAATCTTCTGGTTCTAATATTCTTATTGTATGCCCTGGATATTCTCTGTTGATATGCTGCCATCCTTAGCCTTGCTGCATCTCTCTTTTCATCTATAGTGTCTAAATCCTGACTCAAGGCTTCAGGATTCTTCTCAGGATCACTTAAGGTAGATCTTGCAGTAGGTATTGTCATCTCCGTTGGAATCACCGCTTCTGCTCCAAATACCAACGAAAATGGGGTTTGACCTGTTGCATTCTTTACCGTTGTCCTATCAGCCCATAAAACAAAGGGTAATTCTTCTGCCCATCTTCCTTTTTTGGCTCCAAGCCTTTTCTTTAAGTTGTTGACAATTATCTTGTTAGAGGATTCTGCTTGTCCATTTGCTTGAGGATGTACCGGAGTTGATGTGATCATTTTGATTCCCCAACTCTTGCAAAAGTCAGTAGTCCTCTTACTTATGAACTGAGAGCCATTGTCACAGATTATCTCAGCTGGTACTCCGAATCTGGTCAGGATATTTCTCTTGATGAAGGATACTACTTCTTGGTCTCTTACTTGAACAAATGCTTCAGCTTCCACCCACTTAGAGAAGTAATCCGTCATTGCTAGCATAAAGACTTTTCCTCCCGGAGCTTTCGGTAACTTTCCCACTATATCCATACCCCACTTCATAAATGGCCAAGGGGAAACAATAGGATATAATGGTTCAGCCGGTTGATGCAGTATGTTACTATGTCTTTGACATGAGTCACATCTTCGAGCATATTCTGCAGCATCTTTTCTCATTGTTGGCCAATAATATCCTGTTCTTAATATTTTTGAGAATAACGATCTGCCCCCAGCATGGTTACCACAATCCCCTTCATGTATATCCTGAAGGACTTCTTTGGCTTCAAGATCCTCCAAGCATCTCAAATACGGTCCTGCAAGAGATTTCTTGTATAAAATATTATCTATAATAGTGAATCGTGATACCTTCATCCTAAATGCCTTAGGATTTTCATCTCCAGGAATGTGTCCTTCTTTGAGATATTTCATGATTGGAGCCGTCCAGGTTCTAGGATCCTCTTCAGGATATTCCACCCCAGGATCCTGAATACCAGCTACTTCTTTATCCCGAGGATTCGTTGCAGGATATAAGACATGTACTATTGGTATTTGTGTCCCTTCAGGTATCCTGACCGACGATCCCAGATTTGCTAAGGCGTCTGCTTCAGCATTATCTTCCCTTGGTACCTGTTCAAGTATAAAAACATCGAAATATCCTGCTAATTTTTTGAGAATATCGAGATATTCGATTAATTTCTCTCCCTTAACTGCATATGATCCATTAAAATGGTTAGTAATTAACAGAGAGTCAACATATACTTGCAAATTTTTGATACTCATGCTCTTAGCCAATTCTAACCCTGCAATTAAAGCTTCATATTCTGCCTCATTATTGGTAGCAGGAAATTCACACCTAATAGCCTGGGGTAATATGTCCCCCTGTGGCGATTTTAGTAGTATTCCTAATCCTACTCCTCTTACATTAGATGCACCATCAGTATATAATGTCCAGGATCCTGAGGATTCTCCTAGTTGTTGAACTTCTAGGTCTACCTCATCCTGAATGTCACTACTAAAGTCAGCCACAAAGTCAGCTAAAGCCTGAGACTTTATGGCATTCCTAGGTTCATATACTAAATCATAAGCACTCAACTTTACTGACCACTTGGCCATCCTGCCTGACATCTCTGGTTTCCTAAGCACATTTTTAATAGGATAGTTTGTTTTAACATGAATCCTATGTGTCTCGAAATAATGCCTAAGTTTCGTTGATGCCATAATTAATGCTAGTATCAATTTTTCTAAATGAGAATACCTAGTTTCAGCATCTAACAAACTTTTACTAACATAATAAACAGGGTACTGCTGACCTTCATGGTCTTTTATAAGAACGACACTTACAGCATTCCCTGATACAGCAAGGTATAGGGATAGTGGTTCACCATTTTCCGGCTTCATCAACAGAGGTGCGGTTGAGAGATACCGTTTCAAATCTTGTAGGGCTGCTTCATGCTTTTCCCCCCATTCGAATCTTTTGTTCTTCTTTAGGATATCATAGAAGTCTTTGCATTTCTCCGAGGATCTTGAGATAAATCTGTTTAGAGCTGCTACCCGGCCTGTTAATCTTTGTACATCCTTCATATTTGAGGGTGATTTTATATCCAGGATAGCTTTAATCTGCTCCGGGCTTGCCTCTATCCCCCTTTTCGTCACCATATACCCAAGAAACTTTCCTGCCCCCACTCCGAAATGGCACTTAGCAGGATTCAGCTTCATATTATACTGATCCAGGATATCAAATGCTCCTTTAATATCCTGGAGGTGATCCTGAGCTTTCTTTGACTTTACTACCATATCGTCAATGTATACTTCCATGGTGTCCCCCAGTTTGTCTTTGAACATCATGTTTACCAATCTTTGGTATGTTGCACCTGCATTTTTCAAACCAAAAGGCATAGCTGTATAACAATAAATACCTGTTGGCGTCATGAAGGCGGTATCCTCCTGGTCAGAAGGCTCCATTTGGATCTGTTGAAATCCTGAGGATGCGTCCATGAAAGTCAGCATTTCATGCCCAGCAGTAGCATCTACCATTGCATCAATATGGGGGAGAGGAAATGGGTCTTTAGGACAAGCTTTGTTCAAGTCTGTGTAGTCTACACAAACTCTCCATTTCCCATTCTTCTTCTGTACTACAACCACGTTTGCAAGCCACCTTGGGAACTTAACCTCTCTGATCATTCTTGACTTTAATAATCTCTCAACTTCCTCTTGGATAATCGTGTTCCGCTCAGGAGCAAACTTCCTTCTTTTTTGTTGCACAGGCTTGAACGACTTATCAATTCCAAGCTTGTGAGTGATGATATCTTTGGATATGCCAGTCATATCCTCATGTTTCCATGCAAACGTAGACATCCTGCATTTTAAAAAGTTAATTAATTGTTCCTCAATATCCTGAGGGATATTGGCCCCTACGAGCACCGATATATCGGGGTTATCCTGGTCCAGGATAACTTTCTTCACATCCTGCTCCGGATTCTCCACGATATCCTGGGCCCGCGTCTTTAATTGCTATGCTGCACTAGTTCTGGCTGAGGATTTCATCGAGGAGGAGTAGCATTCTTTCGCCTCCTGCTGATCGCTATCAACTTTAACAACTCCCCAAGGGGTAGGTATCTTGATGCATTGGTGATATGTTGACGGCACGGCCTTCATATCGTGAATCCATGGTCTTCCCAGTATAATGTTATAGCAGGATAGAGAGTCCATCACACAGAAACGTTGTATCGAGTTGACTCCTTCAACGTATACCGGCAACTTTATCTCTCCCACTGTGTTTCTGGCCTCTCCACTGAACCCAACAAGCACGGTGGACTTCGAAGTGATATCCATTGGAGATACATTCATCCTTTTAAGTGTCTCTAGTTGGATTATGTTGACGGAGCTGCCATTATCAACCAATATCCTGCGTACAAAATGGTTAGCCACATATAACGTTATTACCAGAGCATCATGGTGAGGATCCTGGACAGTATCCCTGTCATCAGCATCAAAAGTGATCACTTTGTCAGTTGTGAGGGTCGTCATCCTGACAGGTTTGTCTCCCCTTTCGGCCTTGGCTTCCTTTGCATGTCTTTTTGCTGCCGAATACGAAGTTCCACAAATGTCGGATCCCCCCGAAATGAAGTTGATTATCTTGGCATCCGCGGGAGGTGATGCAGCTCGCTCAGGATCCTTCTCCGTATCCTGACCCTTATTCTTCTTTTTTCCTAAGAGATCTTTCAGATATCCCTTGCTTAGAAGATAGCTTATTTCTTTCCTTAAAGCAATGCAATCCTCAGTCATATGTCCGAAATCTTCGTGGAAAGCGCACCATTTCGACTTATCTTTCCAGTCAGCCTTTTGTTGATTCTTTCGAGGCCATCTAGCCTTGTCTCCTAGACCCTGCATAGCATACATCAATTCAGGAATATTAACAGAAAAGCAATATTCAGACAACTCAGGATACTCTTCAGGATCCTCATCTTCGACAGCGTTCACTCTCTTGTTTTCATTTCTACCATATGGCTTAGGCCGATATGACTTAAATGAGGATTCTGACTTCCTGTTAGTCGATTCATAAGTGCTAGATGAGTTCATCCTTTCTTGCATCTTTTTGTCATCTTCCAACCGAATGTATCTTAGGGCCCTGTTCCGAGCTTCATCCAGGTTCCTGCATGGGTTCATTACAAGGTCTTGGTAAAATTGAGAATCTTTTTGCAATCCCATCTTGAAAGCTTGCACAGCTGTTGCAACATCAAGATGAGGAATGTCTAGTGATTCCCGGCTGAACTTGTTCACATAATCCCTAAGGGATTCCTGAGGTCCTTGTATTATCCTGTAGAGATCACTTGTTAATTTTTCAAAGCTCCTACTACAAGAAAACTGACTATTAAATAAATTTACTAAATGAGCAAAAGATGTAATTGAATGTGGAGGAACATTCAAGAGCCACTTCAAAGCTGATCCTGTCAAGGTTGAACCAAAACCCTTGCACAAGCATGCTTCCTTGAGATCCGGAGGGATAGGGTTGATCTCCATTCTTTCCCTATACTGAGCAATATGCTCCTCAAGATCCGTCGTTCCGTCGTAAAGCTTCATGTTGGGGGTTTGGAACCTCTTTGGAATCTCAGCATCACAGATAGGATATGCAAAACGAGATATCTTGTGGCTGTCTTGAGACACTTCCGGGATTGGCTGGACCACCCCGGGTACACTTGATATCATGTCCTTCAACTTCTGAAGTTCCCTAGTAAGTGCTGATGTCACACCTGTATCCTGCAAGGATCCACTATTGTTAGTAGTATGAGTGTTATTATTATTTGACACATTACCCGTTGGAGGGTTTTGCCCATATCCTGAAGCATATCCTGAGCTCCTCATGGTCGACATCCTGATCGAGGAGGGTACTTCAGGAGTATGATTCTGAGGAAGACTGGGCACGATATTCCCCCTGTTATCCTCGGTATACACAGCCGAGCTAAAGTTCAACGCTCTGGGGTGTAACGGAGTGACATTGTCCTCCGCAGATCTGCTCGAGCCAGACTTCAGGAGTTGTATTTCCCTTAAAAGCATTTGGTTTGTTTCCCGTTGCTGCCTTATTTGTTCCTGCACACTTCCAAATAAAGTTAAAATTTCATCATTAGAAGCTAAAACGGGAGCAGATCCCTGGACACTCCGAGTAGGGATAACATCTTGAGATTGTGTAGAGGCTGGCATCCTTGGAGGAGGTGGTGGAAGCACCGAACCGGTAGTAGCAGAAGTCATAGCAGACATAGTAGAGGAACTCATGTTTGATCGTGAGGCCATTGTGGACAATGTAGCAAAAAGTTTTGAAAATAAAAAACCGATTAGCGATTTAACAAAAATTTTTAGTAAAGAGAGCACCACTTGCCCCACGGTGGGCGCCAAATTGTTTTGGTCAAAAATTACCGAAGTAATTAAGTGATCAAATTAGTTAAGTGAGGTAGTGTGCTAGAAGTAAATGTCAAAAATGTGTTAATAAAATTACTTGCAAAAACAATTTCAGGATACGGCTCGGGATATTGAGCTGTATCAACGATCAAACAACGAGCAATTAATGAGCAGAAGGTAAAGGAAGTGACACGAGATGTACGAGGAAAGCCCTTGATCAATCTAGATCGCCGGCATAAAACCTCGGGAGCTGACAATCGCAGCTGCCTTGTTCTTCAATTGCTTCAAAAGTCAGGATACAGTGCAGGATGTGGTACGGATCGACTAAGTGTTACAACGAAAATGAAATACAAGTGTGATGTTTGCTATCAGCTAGAGAGTGATTGTGTTCGAGAGTGTAAGTGTGAAATGATGTGTTCTAAGTTGATCCGACCTCATCTATTTATAGTAAAGATAAGATAACTAACTACCCTAAACTCGCGGGATTCACCGAATATTCCTTCTTGGAACGTTGCAGACCTGGTCTTTCGGGCTCAACGTCTCTTTCTCAACAAATTCGTCCGAGTCTTGAGGAGAAGAAGTCCTTGTGACCGTTAGCAAGCCTCTGCCCTTAATCTGCACGTGATTAATTCAATAAGCTTCAGGATATCGCCCAAGATGTCAGCAATATCCTCTTCCAGCATCCTGATTACAAATAACCAAACAAAGGTAGGATATTGGTCAGGATACATATGTTAAGAAAATGACCCCTAACAACGATGTTAAATTATGTGAACGTTTATGTATATATATTACGACGCGCAAATCGTAGATATATTGCGTATAAGCGGGGAAATTTATCGGATTTACACAATAATGGTCACCAATAAAATCGATCAAGTCGCAAAATCATAAAAATATATATATGGACTCATGTGTATATTAACTTGCCAACATAATCCAAAAATAACAACTTTTTGAGATAATCTCAAAGTTATGTGATAATTATAAGAAAACAGAGAAACTTAGGATTTTTGTGTTGTTTATATTGATTTAAAATCGTTTCTATATATATATATATATATATATATATATATATATATATATATATATATATATATATATATATATATATATATATATTAGGACGTGTAGAAATCAATCACTGGGATTGTGCTATTTAAAAATACGCACCCAAAGGTGAGTGTCACTAAACCTCCCTTTTTACTGCTTTATATATATTTTGTAGGTAGAACACGCCAAAAAGGGTTAATAATATTTTTGAAATAAAACATACCTTTTGATATAAATTATATATTTTCATTGAAAATATATGGATTTTGGGAAACTATATATATATATATTTCGGGATGAAATGGTTTTGGAGAATAAATACGTTTCGGGTGGAAACGGGATTATGCATGGTGTTTGGGGGAAAAACGACCGTGTAAGTTGGTACGAATATTGCTTGGTCTTAAGAGAGTAAGTATCAGCATAGGCTTACGTTTCGTCGGGGATTTCAGGGGATTCGTACAACATTGTGTATTAAATTGTCATATTAGTAGGATATATATATTGTACGTGAGGTAGACATCATACCGTTCTTCGAGAAAGAACCCTGCGCCCATGATGTCATTTAATCATTTAAGTAATGTACGCAAGGAGTTGTTGGTAGATCTATCGGGTTGACAACCTCGTCGTGACCGGTCGCCCCTGGTCAAGTCAAGCGACGAATTTTGATTCTGCTTATTGTCTAGCATTGATTATCCCTGCATGGTTAATATATAGTTCGTATCATCTAGCTAACTTTACGAGTCTGAAAATTGACGCAATAATTTAATATACAAAACCTGGGTAGTAACAATATTGTCGGGTTCTTGAAACTGTGACGGAAGGCCCATGGATTTTATTAAGGAAGTAAAATGGTCTTTCTAAAAATTATATGGATGCTTTCAAATAAACACCTAAACAGAAAGTTTTCCTTGGAATAAAATTGTTAGTAAACGAATATGTGAACTCACCTTCCTTTGTGTTGACACTTGATTTTAACGTGTTCTACAGGTACTTGAGTTCGGCTTCGGGAATCATGGCGTATCTTGTGTTTGAATGATGCATGTTGTTTGTTGAAAATGTTGGACAACTTTAAAACTTTCTGGGACGTATGTAATAAGATCCATAAGGATCAAAGACAACTTAACTATGTAGTCATGTCGTAAAACGTAACGTTTAAATAACTTATGTTTAAAATAAATTAAAATGTCCAACAATTAAATGCATCGATCGACAAGATATAAATGGGCACCAACTTCAGTCACCACTATGTTTTATATTCCGCTGCGACGTTTTTGGGGTGTGACAATTTATGGTATGTTTAACTTATGATCATGTTCCGGAATGTTCGTTACTATACAAATCGGCATAGTTTCATAGTTTGACGCAAATAGTCCCTGCGATCGAATAAACTTGTTTTCGACATACCAAACCCTCCAAAACTTATTTCTAAGTTATGTAAAGGTTATTTAAGGTATGTTAATCCTATGTCACTATTCCGGAGTGTTTGTCGCGTTAAACTGAGTATGTTTACGCATCAGTTCGCGTATAACTTTCCAGAAAGCGATTTAAAGCTTGGAATTGAACTGGGATTGATATGTGCAAAAGTCACATGAAATTGTACAAATTCCTATAATGAAACACAAGATTTCATTGGATTTTCATTTTTATGATGGTCGTAGAGACACAGGTGTCACAAAAGGTCACCTAACCACATTTGAGGGAACTTGTATGTTCGAGGTGGGGTTACCATGTTTGTGGGATAAAGGTCACGTAACCACTTATATGTGTAAACTCACATGTGTGTGTAAGTTGGACGACTTGATTTGGAAACCATGAACTTGGGGTCACCGAAGCATGGTGAACAAAGGTGTTGATGGGATTAAACATGCCAACTAAACATAAAGATGTTTAACCGATCCCATATGGCTAGAAGTTGCAAAGGGTTGCAATCGTCAAACGTTGACTACCTTGTTAATTTAAATTATGGGATAAAGGTCACCTAACCAATATTTAAATATAACGTTGGATTCTAGATTTTAATTATTAATTGTCTATGTGTAACACCCCAATATAACAACACGCGGCGGAAATATCGGGGAGTCACGTTACAAATTGCTCACAACTACTGGTACTAAATTGTTTCAATATTATTAACAGCGTTTTACAAACAAAGAATACATGTAATTGTTCTTTTGATTTAGAAGTCTAAGGCCCGAATGTAGTCCTATGCGTTGCATACTTGAATAGTTGAAAACCTGAAACATATGTGAAAAATAGTCAGCATAAAAATGCCGGCGAATACATAGGTTTTGTTAGCCAAATAATGGCAAAACATTTGATATTGCAATACTTTGACAACTACGGGAGCTATCAGTTAAAAATAAATCTTGAAGCCAAAGAATAGCAAAAATTTAGTATTGCAATACATATTCTTGATTGTGAAAACTCGTGGCAAATAGTTTTGTATATGGCAATATGATTATTACTAAGTAATTTTTATGCCATTTGAAATTTGTATATTGTAACCTCGTTGAAATCATTGTAAAACTCATTAATGTATTATTAGAAAACCAATTAAGGATTAATAATAACAGTTTTGAAATTAACCAAAACCTGTGTGAGTATTATATAAATCAAATCAATGATTCATGATAATACTTTAGATATCCTTCTAAGAATCTAACATATAAAGATATGGGAGATTCTACGAGGATTTGGATAATCGAATATTGAATCAATTGTACACAAAATCCTAAAGTGATCCAGATAACGCTACAAGAATAATAAAATAAGAACACTTATATATAGGAAGTACCAGCGGCGTATCCACCATGTTCTTATTTTATTACACCCGTTTCATTATCTAAATTACAACTACCACATAAACACATAGATCGTTAATTCGTTCCAACTAGTAAACACGCATTAAAACACACAATGAATCCAAACAGGGACTCCAATATTAGTACTCTAAACATCCCATATATGTCTAGCTATGAAGATAGATACTACAGGGATCAGGTTCTCGTCACATCGTCTCGTTACATACGCATTAAAGTACACAATGAATCCAAACAAAGACTTCATTATTAGTACTCTAAACATCCTAGAAGAATTAATCTATGAAGATAGGTTGATGTTAAGGATTTTGGGTTCTGTTACATTGAATCATCGAATCAAAACAATCCTAAATCCTAATGGTGATTTGGGATAACGCCACGAAGGGTAATACAATAAGCACACTTATATATAGGAAGTACCAGCGGCGTATCCACCATGTGCTTATTGTATTATCTAGTTTCATTATCTAAATCACCAACAATCTACACATAAACCAACCATCGTCTGTAAAGTACTTCTTAAAAATCTCACTATGAAGATAGGAAGATCTAAGACTGTACTTCAAATATCCTATAAGAATCAAACTATGAAGATAGATAGTTCTTTTAAGGAATTGGATAAACACTGTATTTTCATAATCGGAATAATACACATAAAAGCACTTAGTAAAGACATATATGCCATACATTTGGAAAACAAATCAGTTACACATATGAATCACCCCAAAACATTTGGAAACGGTAAAAGAGGGGAACTATGTACTCGCCTGGGATTGCGTATAGTTCTTGTTCAAAAGATATAACAAAGCTCAAAAGACCAAGAGTTCAAGTGTTGAAGCGGTTCCTAGTGTAACGGATACTATGTTAGTGAATCGACACCTAAATCGAAAAATCGGGTAGAACGAGGGCTCGTAAACCAATTGAGTATTGGAACTCATGTGATATGGTTTAACAAAGCCTACATTCTAAATTGGAACCTATCCTAAGTGCTTACGACCCATTACGACCCGTTAAGGTAGTCTATGCTACTCTAGCGCGTCGTTCGCGCAAAAGCGCTTTCGGACCACCTAACTAGTTCTATGACAAGTATTATATGCCTTAACATATCTAATTATGTTATATAATGAGTTTAGATGTCAAAACATGTGTTACATATGCTTAAAATGAAATTATGCGCAAAAGGGTATTTTGGTCATTTTCCTAAGGCATATAAAACTACTTATCATACAACTAACTAAACGAAGTGACCATAAGGTATAACCTCGGAAGGTTATTCCCTATACAACTATGGTCACAAAATATTTTTGGTCGGATCCTAACGATCGACCAAATGGGTCGGGTTCGAAAGTCTAAGCGGTTGTTTAGACCGCTTATCTTACGACCCTATATAAGCACTAAACTAAAAGCGACGAGTTAAACATGTTAAAACATGTTTAACTAAGTTAGAAAACAAGTTTTGATATCAAAACAAAGTGTTTTGATACCCGAAGATAGTTTCATTGCAAAATACGCATAAACGCGTTTTTTGACCGAAACTATGACTCGTCACTACGCCTAATCAACGTGGTAATTAGTAGGTATAGTCACAAGGGACTATAACCATCGTGATTACGCTCACCTTGCAAAGTTCAAACGAACTTTATGTTGACCAAAGACTGGTCAAAGCAGAAAGTCAAACACTGTTTGACTTTTATGCTTGAATCGCATAAAAAGTATGAAAGAAACTTACAAAAGGTCCAAGCTAGGAAGATTTTGATCCAAAATACTTAGGTATGAAGTTTTGAACTTCAACTTAGAGCAATTCAGACCAAAAGTGTGAGAAATGAGAGAAATCAAGTTGGGTATTTATAGGATTTCAAGAACCGTTAGGATCGTTTCTCATAATTCGGGCTTAAATCTGGACCTTAGATGTGTTGCCCATGGTTTTGAATACCATGGGAACCTAAAAACCAGTCCATAGAGTGTGAATACCATGTCTAAAAACCCAGAAACCAGCTGCTGTTGCTGAAAAACCATTTTCTGCAGAACTGGAGGCTCTCGCGCCCTGCGTACGAGTTAGCCACATCTTACGCGGCCCGCGACCTAGCACTAGTTCAGCAGAAGTTTCAAAATTTACAGAAATAGTCCCTGCAAGCTTTAAATGCCATTTTTGAGACGTTTAAGCCCCGTTAAGCCATTTTCAAGGCTCTACAATGATGCCAAAGTATAGGGGACATGAAATATGCTTGAAAATATCTCGGATGTCGGTTCGTTTGGTCGTACGATCGCGTTGTTCGGTTAATTACGACGGAAGTTGTAACGAATGCGAAATCGATCCAAATTAAGCGACGAGTGGAATTTTAGCTTTCCAAACACTTAATTAAAATATTTTAATGATTAAATTTTTTTTTGGATGTTCGGATATGTTCAGAACGTAAGATATGCTCATAAATGCAAACTTATGCACTTTTTGACGCTTTTAGTCCCTATTGATCAAATAAGCGTATTTTTGCATAACGAACCCCTCAAATCCTACTTCTAAGCTATGAAAAAGATATTTAGGGTACATTTAGCCTATGATCAAGTTCTGGAATGCTCGTTAGTATACGAATCAGCAGACTTTCGCAGTTTGACGCAAATAGTCCCTAAGAGTGAATAAACTTGTTTTTGACACACCAAAGCCTTCAAAACCTATTTCTAAGTTATATAAAAGTTATTTAAGGTATGTTAAGCCTATGTCACTGTTCCAGAGTGTTTACCACATTAAACTGATTACGTTTACGCATCAGTTCGCACATAACTTTCCAGAAAGCGATTTAAAGCTTGAAAATAAACTAGAATTAAAACGTGAAATTGTCAAACGCAAATAAACAAATTTTGAGACCAAAAACACATTGTTTTTTGATAAAAGATAGTGTCCTATATCGTGTGGTGTTTACAGAGCACAAGTGTCACACTATGAGACATAAAAGGGTATTAATGATTAAAATATAATAATATCGAAAATACTAAAATTAAACCTTGTTAAAATTTTGTAGATGGCCGCTAACAATATTACCTAAACCGCCCGTAACCTATTACTAAAAACAATCCTTGAAAAAGAATCGTCTCAATCATAACACTTCATGGATTAATATCGAAACTTAAGAATCGTTCTCAAGTAAGAAAAGATATCCTATGTGTTGAACGATCCTAATCCCGATGAACCTCTTATGGAAGATAAGGATGCCTATAACGATTGGATTAAGTATACCGAGGATACTATGCAAGCCTCTTGCCTCATGTTAGGAACTATGATTCTTGAGATTCAAAAAGGTTTTGAACATCATAGGCATACGACATGATTAACCAATTGTAGGGAATGTTCCTAAGGGTAGAACGATTCGAGCGCTTCATGCATGTGGAATGGAGGAAACCCAATCGATATAATCTTATATCTTTAAGATGAAAAGCCACATTGATCGCCTTGAAAGGCTCAATATGGATAAAAGGGCTTTATCCATACTAACGATCAATGAGGGTGGCAACAAGAAAAGGGCATCACCCCGACACCAAAGCAAATGTTGAAAATGAAAACGGGTAATTCAAAGGGAAAAGAAAAGAAAGGCTAAAGCGGAACCACCGAAACCAAAATATAAGAAGGCAAAAGTTGCCATGAATGATCCATACTTTGAATATGATGAGATAGGACATTTGAAAAAGAATTGTCTAACCTATCTCAAAGGGTTGAAAAATAAGAGGGATGCGGGGCAAACCTCAGGCACAATCTTTATGATACATATTGACTTTAATATTATTTATTCTAACACATGGGTATTAGATACCGGATGTGGAACTCATGTTTGCAATTTGTTGCAAGAGTTCAAAAGAAATTAGCATTACAAAAGGGATACATTAGTCTCTTCATGGGCAATGGAGCAAAAGTTCAAGTTAAAGCCCGAGGAGACTATGTTTTAAAACTTCCAAATGGTTTGGAAATTGTTTTAAAAATGTATTGTGTGCTCCTAGTTTGACTAGGAACATTATTCAAGTTTCCCTTTTAAGACAATATGGTTTTGATTTAAAGTTTGTAAACAATGACATTTATATTTCGATGAATGACATGTTTTACTTTAAAGCTATGCTTTCAAATGGTATTTATGAATTGGTTCATAATAATACATCATTTGATAGTTCAATGTTGTCACACCCCGATATTTCCACGTATTACCGGTGGGCCTGGGGGGGAGTATCGTGATGTAGTTGATATCATCATAGTTAATTTATCACAGTTCAATGCACAGCGAAAGTCTAAATGTCACACCTCGACCACGTAGAACATACAAAACGTGGCAGAAATGTCGGGGAGTGTTGTAACAGAATTAATCGTTTCAAATCCAAGGCAATTAAAGTTTCGTTTTATTATCAATTATGAGAGTTTACATTGTTTAAACAAGAAACAAAGGGTACATAACATAAGTTAACTAGTTATTGTCTCGTTTTAAGTCGCTAAGGCACGAGTCCATCCTAAATGTAGCATGTATCAACAATCATTTCAAAGCAGTACCTGAAACATGTGTAAAAACGAGGTCAGCAAAGAAATGCTGGCGAATACATTGGTTTGGTAGGAGTGTCGAAATCATGGCTAGTTTAGACGTTGCAATACTTTATTTAAAAACCTTGTTTTGAAAAGAGTACAATATTGCAACTTAATTAACCAACTCAAATCAAGCGGGTTATAATTTGTAAACCTCGTAGCCATGACTCTTAACCCAAAAACATTTGTTTTAGTAAATTATTTGAAAAACAATAAATGAGTTCAGATGATATGTATAATAAGAAAATAATGCATGATTAAATGAATAACCATGTAATATGAGTTTGTATAAGATATGTTGTTTGTAAATAAATGTCTTGTGAAAAGTATGTTATTTGTATAAAATGTTTATATGTATCAAACTGAAATGATTCAAATAACGCTGCGATATATGTAATACCATACAAACACTTATATATAGGAAGTACCAGCGGCGTATCCACCATGCTTGTATCATATTACACACGCATCGTTACTTAATCACTTATTCAAACCCAACCATCAAGATGTAAAATGTTCATGCCTAATGTAAATCTTGTAATTATGTATTCAATGTGATTTGTATAAATAAATGTAAGATTTAACAAATAACCTTATAGTAGCATATTAAAAGTATACTTTGGATTTGTAAGTAACATATTAAACTATGTTTTTGGTTTCATATATAACATATCAAAATATGCTTTAGATGTGATAAATAACATATTTAACTATGTTTTGGTTTCATAAATATATGTTGGTTTTGTACAATACCACACATGAGAGTATATTCAACTATACTTTAATAGCGTGATTTAAGAATTCATTCAGACCTAGTGCATCAAAATACACCTTTGAGACTATAGGAATACCACAGAGGAAATCCCTATTTGGATGGAGCAACAAATTGGTTTCAGACATTCCATGACAACAGGAATGGGGTGTCAAATCCTATAGCGCTATATCATACTAACAATCGGTCTGGTGAACATAAAATAAGTACAATTCAACAATTTATTTTATGTTCTTTGATAAATCAATGTTTAAACCATAATTAGTCATTCAATTTGTCAGTAGATAAGTAATAACATGTATAATCAACTATACTTTTGGAAAACATGAAAGTAACAGATAGGTACACATGCTTCACCCCAAAACAGTTTAGAAAACAGTAAAAGAGGGGAATAATGTACTCGCCTGATAATGCTTGAAGGTCTTGAACAACAACCAAACAAAGCTAGAGAGAGCACGGAATCAGTCGGCAATCTAAAACTATATAAATAAACCGGACTTAAATCGGGAGATCGGATAGGATGAGGCTTGGTAAACCAAATGAGTATTGGAACTCATATGATATGGTTTAACAAGGCCTACATACTACATTGAGACTAACCTTAGTGCTTTCGACCCATCGCGACCCATTAAGGTAACTTATGCTACTTTAACGCGTCGTGCGCGTGAAACGCGTTCGGACCGCCTAACTAGCCCTATGACAAGTGTTATATGCCTAAACATGTTACATAATCAGTTATGTGACAAAGGTTTAGGTTACATATGCTTAATTACCATTTATACATGAAAAGGGTATTCTGGTAATTTACCTAAGGCATATAAACTACCTATCATAAAACTACTCAAACGATGTGACCATAGGGTATAACCTCGGAAGGTTATTCCCTACCTACTATGGTCACCTAATGTATTTGGTCGGATCCTAATGATCGACCAAACTGGGTCGGGTTCGAAGGTATAGGCGATTTATTAGATCGCCTACCCTACGACCCTAGACAACGTGGTAATCAGTGGGCATAGTCCCAAGGGACTATAACCAACGTGATTACACTCACGTTGCGAAGTTCAAACGAACTTCGCATTGACCATAACTGGTCAATGTAGAAAGTCAAACAAAGTTTGACTTTCAGACTCGAAAGACTCGAAAAGCAATAAAAGAACGAAAGAATACTTACGAAGGGTCCCCGAATGCTAATCCCGATCCAAGAACTCAGGTATGAAACAAAGGTTTCAACTTAGAGCTCTCAAATCAGAATTCTTGTAAGAAATGAGGTTGGGGTGGATGGGTATTTATAGGAATACCCGAACCGTTAGGATCGTTTCATGGAAACCGTGCCTAGATCTCACCCGTACACTTGTCGAGATGTTATGGTGACTAAATTGGGCACTCACCATAGGGTATCAACATGTGGCAAGGGATTAAGGAGTAGAGAACAGCTGTTAACAGCTGTTAATACGTCGAATCTGGTCCCGAAAGCGAAAAACTGAAGTTTCTGCATGTTTTCTGTCCAGCATAGGTAGTCGCGTAGCGCGACTGCATAGGCCCTTAGGGCTCGCGCTACGCCACTGCCCCTCTGTTTCAGAAATGTTTCCAAATTGGCAGTTTTGGTCCCTGTTGTGTTTTAAGGCCTTTTTCGATGCGTTTGAACCCCGTTAACCTCATTTCAAGGCTCTAAAATGAAGTTAAAGTATAGGAAACTCAAAACATGCTCAAAAATATGCCGGATGATGGTTCGTTTGGTCGTACGAATGCGATGTTCGCTTAATTATGACGGAATGCGCACAAGCGCGAAAAACGATCCAAATGACGCGACGAATGGATTTTTCTTATGGCGAACACTAAAATATAATATAGTCATGCTTACATAAATTTTTGGATGTCCGGATGTATTCAGAACGTAAGTTATGCGCGAAAATGCAAACTTGTGAACTTTTTGACACTTTTAGTCCCTGACTGACCCAAAAGTTTATTTTAGCATACCGAACCCCTCAAAGCCTATTTCTAAGCTATGTGAAGGATATTTATGGTATGTTTAACTTATGGTCATGTTCCGGAATGTCTGTTACAGTTCAAATTGGCATACTTTCGCAGTTTGTCAAGTTTAGTCCCTGTAAGCGAATTAACTTGTTTTTGCCATACCAAAGCCTTTAAAACTTATTTCTAAGTTATTTAAAGGTTATTTAAGGTATGTTAAGCCTATTTCACTATTCCGGAGTGTTCGTTGGATTAAACTGGTTATATTTACGCATCTGAGCGCGTATAACCCTCCAGAAAGCGATTTAAAAGCTTAAAATCAAACAAGAGTTGATATGTGTAAAAGACACACAAAATTTTACAAATCCCAAGTATGAAATATAATATTTCATTGGTTTGGCATTTGTTTGACGGTTGAAGTGACACAGGTGTTACACTAAAAGTAATAATATTACAAACCGAATGAATGTAACTTAAGTATTACAAACGGAATGTAAGATGGATCCACAGGCGGATCAAAACAAGGAAATATTGTTCAACAGATTTTAAAGTGATAAAGCTTGCAAGACTCTTTATTTATTCACTCAGGAGTAGCCAGCCTATTTCGCATAGTACCAGCACTTAACCTTTTGTAAAATACGTCAGTTTACACTGGTAAATACAATTAACCGACTCTTTTGAAAAGTGTTTAAGAAAATTGATTTAAATGCACAAGGCACAGATAATCTTTTATAACTTTGGACAATTATAAAAATAATCTTGTATACATTTTTATATGTTTGTCGTCCGTCAGGGCTGATTAGAAGAGCCGGACAAGATTAACTGACATACCACAAGTATAATGCCCACAAGGAAAACTCCTTATTGTGGGATACCTTTTATACGTACGCAACTGTCAGGTGTATGCCTACACCCCGTGCTTAAGTCGTGGCCATTTCAATGAATGAGCCGAGGATATCCAGGACATGGTCATTAACCCCCCAAAGGCATTGCACCAAACAAAACAGATTAAAACGGGTTATGTAAATATATTAATCACAATCCGATTTAAATAACTACACACCCGACCAAGCGGTATTATTATAATACCGTATCCCAAGCCCGTATAACGGAAAATAAGTTAAAAGTATTTACCTGAGCAAAATATACAAATTTATCTCAGCCGTATAACAATCAACAAGTGCAAATATCTTTTACTGGGCTCCTAAATCTAGAACGAAGGTTTTAATAACCTATTAGATTCCTAACGGGTCTTATTTAAGTCTTAACTTAGACCGGTTAGTTTTAAAGAAAGATATACGGTTCAAAACGCAAGATTAAGCGAAGACCGGATTAGAATGTGATTTAGACCCGACAAGTGTGAAGACTTGTATAATATAGGTAAACTAATCACATTCTGGATTTTGAAGCAAAAATGATAAGGTTTGACCCGTTTCGGTCAATTTATGCAAACTAGTCACATAAACCGTACCAAACGCGAAAAATGCATAACGGGTAACCAAATGAGTCATGTATAGGTTTCACATGTTAATATGCCTTAACTATGTTGTGTTATCAGTAGGATACCTTCCATTATGCCCAAAACGAATTTAAAATCAATTTAAGCCCCGTAGGGGTATTTTGGTCATTTTAAAGATTATAAAAGAGGTTAAATGACAATCTGAGGTTCTGGTCTAAATTGATCAGTAAAAATATTTATTTTAGTAGGTTATATCAGTAAGATATTGTATATATGTGAAATATATCATTTATGGCCAAACTATGCACCGTAGGGGCATTTTGGTCATTTCACATAAGCTTTAAAGGTCGAATTTGGAAATCTGAGTTCAAAACTTTTTCTTACTGTTAAAGTATAATAATTTATTCATAACATCAGTAGGTAACAAGCTTTAGGTGCCAAATATGGTTTTAAACCATACTATGCGCCTAAATCGCATAAAAGTCGGTATTTGACGGTATTCGGGTTTAAATAAGGAAATCTGAGATTTTGAACAACCTTTACGGTTTAAAATAACTTATTTAATATATAAAATCAGTAGCAAAAGGTTTGGTATGCAAAGGATGTGTAAAACTCATTTTATTAGCAAAAATGGCATAACCGTCAATTACCGAGTTAATGCAAGAACCCTATGTTATGACCAGTTTAAAAATTAATAAAAATCTCCAAAAATCCCAAAATATTATATTACATCATTGGGTAAAAGTTTTGGTGTCAAAATTTGGGTTTAAATAGGTTTTATGCCGAAATTGCCGTTTAATTAATAAAAAGGCTTCAATTTACGATATTGAGCATAACTCCTAATTTAGACCACAAACTGATGTCAAATTTTAGGACATGTTTATAAATTAGTAATAAAGGTTTTTTTCCTCTAAAATTTTCAAAAATCTCGTTTTTATATCAAAAGGGCATAATGGTAAACTTTTAAGCAATTAACGGAGACATGCAATGAACTAGGATTTCTAAGGAACCAAGTTGTATAACCTAAAAGGGTTATACTAACATGTAATATGGTCCTAAAGGAACCTTAAGGCATATCTAAAACAAGCTAAATCGGGTCAGAACTGAAAGTCAAAGCAAAAGTCTACTTTTGCGACTTTCGGTTCCGAACCGAGCCTAAACTTAGAATTGTCGGGTTGAACATGCTTAGACATGTTCTTACATTATTTACCAAGTTATTTTAATGTTAAAACATGTTCCATAACTTCTACATTATCAGTTATGAATTTATTTGCAAAAATAGCTTATGTTGACTTTTTAATATTAAGTTTGACCCGACAATTGACCAAGTTAGAGTGATAATCAGTGGGTGCCCTTTTAAGGGTTTATTACCCACATAATTACCAACTCATAGCCACTTTCAATTTGAATAATGGCTGGACCATTAGTGATTAATCACTAAGTCAAAGCTTAATTACGGCGGCTTTGACTTTTGGTCATTAGACTAATAAAACTTGAACTAGAGAGGCTAAGAATGCTTACAAGGACTCTTAGCACGAATTAGGAGCTGAGGAAAACTTGCTTGTACTCTAGAAAGCTCCAGAGAGAGTGTTGTGAATAAATTTTTGTGAATGAGCAAATGAACTAGCAAACAAGAGGGCCTTATATAGGATTTTAAACTTCACAAGATCATTCCACACAAGCCTACAACTGATTCCTGATGATTCCAGGTGTCCCTATGCATGAAATACTGTTGGCTCAGTCCCTGGAATCGAAAACAAGGCATGCAAAGGCGGTGCAACAGGCTGACCTGCAGTTGTGCAGAGAATTCTGCATCTGGCAGTAGGACGCGGGCCGCGTAAGACTTAACAGAAGTCTACGCGGGCCGCGTAGATGGCTAATTCCGGTAAAGACTTTGTAGACTTTGCAATTTCAGTCCCTGGTCCATTTAAACTTTATATAACTTCTATTTATTGCATTTTGGACCCCCATAGTTAACTTTTAAGGACCTTGGGTCATAAACTAACTCCGTTAAGCTCCCGGTTAGTTGTACGGTCATCCGAAAAGTCTTGTTTTTCTTCGAAACTTCCACATAATTAATATCTGACATTCTTGAGATCAAAATATATAATTACTACAATGTTTTTGGGATCGTCAAAAGGTCACTCAGAGGTTACTTTCAACATGTTGACACTTTTAACCCCTATGTTTCATAAGATCCTTATCTTGAGCGCAAACGACTTTCCAAGTTCGATAAATTATTTGTTAAAGAATACGAACGTCATGTGAGGTCAATCAGAGGCATAAGAATGGCTTATTGACACTTTGGATCCCTTTTACTAAAATATTTACATTGTTTGATAATTTTAGTCCCTTGGAAATAATTTCTTACACGTTTAAACCCATGGCACGTGTCTTTATTATATTAGTCGTGATTTTACGAGGTGTTACATCCTCACCCCCTTAAAAGAAATCTCGACCTCGAGATTTACTGAAATAAATGAGGGTACTTCTGTTTCATTGTGGACTCAACCTCCCACGTGTACTCGGGACCTCTACGGGCATCCCATTTAATTTTCACAATCGGTACGTGCTTCTTTCGAAGCTTCTTAACCTGTCGATCCTTAATCGACAAAGGTTTTTCAACAAATTTTAAGCTCTCATCAATATGCACATCCTTATGTGACATGGCTAGCGATTCATCGGCTAGGCATTTCTTTAAGTTACAGATGTGAAATACATTATGGATTCCACTGAGCTCTTCAGGCAGGTTTAGCTTGTAAGCCACTGTTCCGACACATTCGATGATCTCGAATGGTCCTATGTATCTGGGGCTTAGCTTGCCTTTCTTGCCAAATCGCATCACCCCTATCCAGGGTGATACCTTAAGTAACACCTTGTCACCTACCTCGAATTTTAGAGGTTTACGCCTTTTATCTACGTAGCTTTTCTGCCTATCCCTGGCAGCTTTGAGACGATCACGTATCTGCACAATCTTATCTGTCGTCTCCAGGACTATATCAGGTCTTATTAGTTGGACATCTCCAACTTCCGCCCAACAAACTGGTGTCCTGCACTTTCTTCCATACAAAGCTTCAAAAGGTGCAGTTTGAATACTCGAATGATAGCTATTATTGTACAAAAATTCCATCATCGGAAGATGATCATCCCAACTTCCACCTAAATTAATAACACAAGCTCGTAGCATATCCTCGAGTGTTTGAATTGTACGCTCGCTTTGACCATCCGTCTGAGGATGATATGCAGTGCTGAAGTTTAATCGAGTGCCCAATGATTGCTGAAAGCTTTTCCAAAAGTGAGACGTGTATCTAGTATCCCTATCGGAGATAATAGATACTGGAACTCCGTGGAGAGATACAATCTCGTCCACGTACAGCTGAGTTAGCTTATCAGAGCTGTGTGTTTCCTTAATAGGTAAGAAGTGGGCTGACTTGGTTAGTCTATCAACTATAACGCAAATAGTATCATTTCCTCGCTTTGTTTTCGGTAACTTAGTGATAAAATCCATAGTTACCATTTCCCACTTCCAGGTGGGAAGTTCAGGCTGTTGTAGCAAACCTGACGGCTTCTGGTGTTCTGCTTTAACTTGCGCGCACGTCAAACATTTGGCCACATAAGTGGCTATAGATTTCTTCAAACCTATCCACCAGTAATTTGCCTTTAAATCCTGATACATCTTATCACTACCAGGATGAACAGAATACTTGGAACTATGGGCTTCTTGAAGGATCACGTCCCGAAGTCCTCCATAGATTGGAACCCATATTCGTCCATTCAATCTTAGGATTCCATCCTTGCCATATGATAACTGTTCAGCAGTTACTCCCAACTTTTCTTTCGGATAGTTAGCTTCTAATACAGCTTCCTTCTGAGCGGCTAACAACCTTTCATTCAAGTTGTTCTTCAATTCAATGCTCTTTGCATTGATTCTAATGGGCTTAACCCTTTCCTTTCATCTCAAGGCATCGGCGACTACATTCGCCTTGCCTGGATGATATCGGATTTCACAATCATAATCATTCAGTATCTCCATCCATCGACGCTGTCTCATGTTCAGATCTTTCTGGTTAAACAGATGCTGAAGGCTCTTGTGATCAGAATAGATCACACACTTGGTACCATATAAATAATGCCTCCAAAGTTTTAGTGCAAACACAATGGCACCCAACTCCAAATCGTGGGTGGTGTAATTCTTTTCGTGCACCTTCAATTGTCGCGAGGCATAGGCAATGACTTTGCCTCTTTGCATGAGTACACAACCCATTCCAGTATGTGATGTATCACAGTATACCACAAACTCTTCAATTCTTTCAGGCAATGTCAAAACCGGAGCATTGCTCAATCTTTGCTTAAGAATCTCAAAGGATTCTTGTTGCTTAGGATCCTAATCAAACTTTATATTCTTTCGAGTCAATGAAGTTAGGGGTGCTGCAATCCTTGAAAAGTTTTCAATAAAACGCCTGTAATATCCTACCAGACCCAAGAAGCTGCGAATCTCTGTGGGCGTCTTCGGTTCTTGCCAATTCGTGATGGCTTCAATCTTAGCGGGATCCACCTGGATACCACGCTCGCTAACCATATGTCCAAGAAATTGGACTTCACGAAGCCAAAACTCACATTTTGAAAACTTGGCGTAGAGCTTCTCATGCTGAAGAAGTTTAAGAATACACCGAAGGTGCTTTTCATGATCCGCCTGGTTCTTCGAATAAATAAGAATGTCATCAATGAAGACGATGACAAACTTGTCTAAATAGGGTTTGCAAACGTGATTCATGAGATCCATGAACGCTGCTGGTGCATTAGTGAGCCCGAAAGGCATCACTAAGAACTCGTAGTGACCATAACGAGTTCTGAATGTAGTCTTATGCACATCTTCATCTCTGACCTTCAGCTGATGGTAACCTGACCTTAAATCAATCTTGGAGAAGTAACTTGCCCCTTGCAATTGATCGAACAGATCGTCGATCCTGGGCAATGGATATCTGTTCTTGATTGTAACCTTGTTTAGCTCGCGATAATCAATGCATAAACGCATTGATCCATCCTTTTTCTTCACAAACAGAATCGGTGCTCCCAAAAGGAGTTGAGCTAGGCCTAATAAACCTTTGGCCAACAAATCATCCAGTTGAGTTCTTAACTCTTTCATCTCAGTCGGTGCTAACCTGTAAGGTGCTCTTGCAACAGGTGCTGCTCCAGGAATAATGTCAATTCTGAACTCCACTTGCCTATCTGGAGGTAAACCAGGTAGTTCTTCAAGGAATACTTCTGGATATTCAGAAATGACAAGGATGTCTTCAACCTTGGGCTTTGGTTCATCAATAGTTACTTATGCCATGTAAATGACACAACCCTTCTTCAAACACCTTGACGCCTTAAGCATAGACACTTGCTTAGGCAACCCATACTGAGTATCTCCTTGTATCGTAAGTGGCTCACCATACGGAGTCTTGATAACCACTTGTTTCTTGTCACAAACAATCTGGGCTTGGTTATGCGATAACCAATCCATGCCTATCACTATGTCGAAACCAGCTAGTTTCAAAGGAAGCAAAGATAACGGAAAATAGTGGTTCCTAATGGATATAAAACATCCATCTAACATGGTTGAAGCAGTTTCTATGGTACCATCAGCCAATTCTACTTCATATTTTATGCTTAGGGTTTTAACAGGCAGATTTAATAACTTACAAAATTTATTATCCACAAATGACTTATCTGCACCCGAATCAAACAATACCCTTGCATAAACATCATTGATAAGAAAGGTACATGTTATCACGTTGTCATTCTGAATCGCTTCTTGTGCATTCATTTGAAAGACCCGAGCATTGGTCTTCTTACCTTCTTCAGGTTTCTTTGCATACTTTGGGCAGTTAGTCTTAATATGCCCCTTCTCGTTGCAACCATAACAGGTCACGTCCTTCAACTTCTTGCAATCCAAAGTATTATGTTCTTTGGATTTGCAAATCCCACATCCAATCGGCTTTGATTGCGACTGCGACTTTGATTCAAACCTGCATTTTCCAAAATGACGCTTCTGGCAGGTTTTGCATTTAGGCTTCTCATCTGTTTACTGGTTACCCTTATTAGACCCAGAATTCTTCTTGTGGTCTGAGTTCCCCCTATGTTTCTTATCAGAACGACGTGAGTTCTCATCCTCACGTTTCCTTTTTCCTTCATCGGAACTCTTAAGCGATCTCTGCCTAACCGCATCGAGAGTAAGGGATAACGACAAATCAACCACTGACCTAAAAGTAGTAGGTCTTGATGCTTTCACACTTGCTTTAATCTCCGGGCTAAACCTCCAATAAATCGAGCTATACCTTTTGGTTCCGGTGTGACCAAGTATGGAACCAATCGTGACATAGTGTTGAAGCTTGTAAGATATGCCTAACAGTCTAAGTTCTTCATGACCAAGGTCAAGAAGTCAGTCTCAATTTTCTCAACTTCATGTTGAGTACATAAATTCTCTTTGATTAAAGCAACAAACTGATCCCATGTCAGATTATACAACGGGATCTTCCCAGTAGCTTGGATTAATGACCTCCACCAAGCTAGAGCTTCTCCTTTAAACGATTGTGACACAAACTTCACAATATCTTGCTCTGCACAAGCACTAATATCGACCACAGTGTCCATCTCATCGAGCCAGGTCATACAATCGATGGCTCCTTTCTCCCCCGTAAAGTCTCTAGGCTTGCAGGAGACAAAATATTTATAATAACAAGTCTTAACACAGGGCTCTTGATTGAGCATAACTTTCTTAGACGGGACACTCCTCTGGTTTGATGAATGATGAGATTCACTCTTTCGAGCTGTATGAGTCTTGGAGGGTGGTTTTGAATGTGGTACAGACTGAGTTCTAACGCGAGTTCCACTCGATTCATTAAATTGTCTGTCAAGAGCTCGAGTAACGGCATTATCTATTAATGCCTGCAATTCCGCGCCCGCTACATTAACTCTGGTAGTATCATGATTCTCCCTCGGGTGACTGTTGACTTCATCTGACCCAACCATGTAGCTTGATTGCTACATAAAATATTGACAAAGATTTATTCAGAAGTCTATTATGGAATTGTCTTTTATGGCAATTCATTAACCATGGTAACCATAAACCATATTGGTTAATTTAATTTATTTAAATTTTTTATTATATTTTATCCCAGTTATAAACTATTTGGGATAATAGGGTGGTATACAGAAGGCCTAGTCACAAGGACAATTTTCATTCTTAAGCCACGATCGTATAGAATCAAGGCATTTAGGTTTGAACATAGTTCATTACCTTTTCTTGACAGGGAGTCATAGACTACAACTGTCTTTTGTCTTATATGACAATGAATATGGCCCGTAGGCATTACATCACTAATGGATGTTTAAATAATAAATAAAGGTAGGGAATTGGAAGAATCCAATATAAGGATGGCTTGTGTGATTTTATCGAATCACATTTGCCAGGAGTGTTAACATGTTTTCAGATGTTAACAAGGATTTGAATCTTAATAAGGATCTACCATCATGGCCCTGTCTTAAAATGACACATGGGCTAGGTTTTGCCTTTAAGATTTTGTTTAATATATATTGGCAGATTAATATAAAATGAAATGTTTTATGTTAATTTATTTCATATAATATATTTATACATATAATGACAAAATAAAATTTTGAACTTAAAACATTCCACTAAATTAAGAAGGAGTACATAGGTGCCCTAAACATGACTTTTACACCAATAACTTGCCCATGCAGGGGCTAAACTGAAAATACAAGTCCTCGCAGGGACTAGGTACATAAATAGATGTCCACGCAGGGACTTAATTGAAAATTAAAATACAAAACAAACAAATAAGGAATTTCAATAATCCCTTTTGTTCTTCCCCTTGATTAAATCAGCCAATCCCTTAAGTAGACCCCGACGGCTCCTACGCTCCCTTTGAACATCCCGTTCCACCTGATTCAACCTTTAAATGATCTCCTGCTGCTGCGGTGGTTGGACAAGTGGCGGCTGCGGCTGCTGTTGCGGCTGAGGCTGAAGAGGTGGTGCGTATTAATACCCATAAGCTGGGTATCCAGTCTGGTAGGAAGCTCCGTAGGGCCCTTCAGGATGAAGAGCATTGTAGTTTGCCGCTACGAGATACGGGTCAACATCAGGGGCGTTGTAGTAATTGTAGCCAGAGTGGCCTGGCTGCTGAAAAGGGTTATACGCTGCTGCACCAGCGTAAGAAGGTATTGGGTTATCAAAATCCACATGTGGTGGTGGTGGTGCGACTCGCGCAGAGTAAACCTCAGAAACTGGGTTTGAAGGCCCTCCCATCTGCGGGTCTTCATACAGTGGTGGGTAGTGACTGCCACTGGAGTGTTAGGGGGTGCTGAAGTGGAATCCCCCTCGCACGGACATCCGTGCTCCTGATCTTCTCTGCCTCGGTGGCTCCGGAGGCGGTTGCTGTTCTGGCGGTGGCGGTGGAGTAACCGCCTGGAATCGTGAATCCTCAGAGGGATCCTGCTGCTGATGAGGTGGGTTAAAAGGGGGGGGGGGTGAACTCCCAAGGGTATGAGGCAAACCTTGCTTCATAGCTGTCTGGGGCCCGGTACGGCGAACCGTGAAAAGACGATCCGTCAGAAATCTCTATGGGATGCGTGGGCGTCCCAGATGGTGGCTCGGCAGGATCCGGATCTTCGTCCATATCCATGTCTTGATCACCGGAAAAATGATCTTCTAGTCCCAATGGGTTAAAACCCACTGGTTCTTGCACCTGATTCACCGGATTGAACCGGCTCTGAAAATACGGGGTCGGGTCCTGAAAGGCGTGATGAGAACCAGACCACTGCAACGGCAAGTAGGAATGGCGGGAATGATCGGACTCGTTGAGTTGATGGAGCCCGAAGGAATCGTGGTATGAATGTGAGGATCTAAGCGAGACAGAACGCCTCGCAGGCTCTAAGTAGGTCCTCTAATCTTCTTGAGGACTAGTGCTCATAGTTACTGAAGGAGTTCGCTGGTGTGATGGCCCGGCCTCATGGTCTTGACTTGCGAAGATTGGGGCTTTTCCGCCTCTACCTCGTCCTCGGATACGCGGCGGTATTTTCTTGTTCTTGTCAAAACAAACAAAGGAAACAACAAAGAAAAACAATAAAGGACAAAATAAAAGATTAGGATTAGTCCTAAGTCCTTTGCCCAGACTCGGAAGTCAAGGGATGTGCAACTATGTCATTGAGATTAAACACAAAAAAGGCTAGTGTTTAATTCACTCAATGTTGGCTCTGATACCAACCTGTCACACCCCGATATTTCCACGTATTACCGGTGGGCCCGGTGGGGAGTATCGTGACGTAGTTGATATCATCATAGTCAATTTATCACAGTTCAATGCACAGCGGAAGTCTAAAAGTAATAATATTACAAACCGAATGAAAGTAACATAAGTATTACAAACGGAATGTAAGATGGATCCACAGGCGGATCAAAACAAGGAAATATTGTTCAACAGATTTTAAAGTGATAAAGTTTGCAAGACTCTTTATTTATTCACTCAGGAGTAGCCAGCCTATTTCGCATAGTACCAGCACTTAACCTTTTGAAAAATACGTCAGTTTACACTGGTAAATACAATTAACCGACTCTTTTGAAAAGTGTTTAAGAAAATTGATTTAAATGCACAAGGCACAGATAATCTTTTATAACTTGGGACAATTATAAAAATAATCTTGTATACATTTTTATATGTTTGTCGTCCGTCAGGGCTGATTAGAAGAGCCGGACAAGATTAACTGACACACCACAAGTATAATGCCCACAAGGAAAACTCCTTATTGTGGGATACCTTTTATACGTACGCAACTGTCAGGTGTATGCCTACACCCCGTGCTTAAGTCGTGGCCATTTCAATGAATGTGCCGAGGATATCCAGGACATGGTCATTAACCCCCCAAAGGCATTGCACCAAACAAAATAGATTAAAACGGGTTATGTAAATATATTAATCACAATCCGATTTAAATAACTACACACCCGACCAAACGGTATTATTATAATACCGTATCCCAAGCCCGTATAACGGAAAATAAGTTAAAAGAATTTACCTGAGCAAAATATACAAATTTATCTCAGCCGTATAACAATCAACAAGTGAAAATATCTTTTACTGGGCTCCTAAATCTGGAACGAAGGTTTTAATAACCTATTAGATTCCTAACGGGTCTTATTTAAGTCTTAACTTAGACCGGTTAGTTTTAAAGAAAGATATACGATTCAAAACGCAAGATTAAGCGAAGACCGGATTAGAATGTGATTTAGACCTGACAAGTGTGAAGACTTGTATAATATAGGTAAACTAATCACATTCTGGATTTTGAAGCAAAAATGATAAGGTTTGACCCGTTTCGGTCAATTTATGCAAACTAGTCACATAAACCGTACCAAACGCGAAAAATGCATAACGGGTAACCAAATGAGTCATGTACAGGTTTCACATGTTAATATGCCTTAACTATGTTGTGATATCAGTAGGATACCTTCCATTATGCCCAAAACGAATTTAAAATCAATTTAAGCCCCGTAGGGGTATTTTGGTCATTTTAAAGATTATAAAAGAGGTTAAATGAAAATCTGAGGTTCTGGCCTAAATTGATCAGTAAAAATATTTATTTTAGTAGGTTATATCAGTAAGATATTGTATATATGTGAAATATATCATTTATGGCCAAACTATGCACCGTAGGGGCATTTTGGTCATTTCACATAAGCTTTAAAGGTCGAATTTGGAAATCTGAGTTCAAAACTTTTTCTTACTGTTAAAGTATAAGAATTTATTCATAACATCAGTAGGTAACAAGCTTTAGGTGCCAAATATGGTTTTAAACCATACTATGCGCCTAAATCGCATAAAAGTCGGTATTTGACGGTATTCGGGTTTAAATAAGGAAATCTGAGATTTTGAACAGCCTTTACGGTTTAAAATAACTTATTTAATATATAAAATCAGTAGCAAAAGGTTTGGTATGCAAAGGATGTGTAAAACTCATTTTATTAGCAAAAAGGGCATAACCGTCAATTACCGAGTTAATGCAAAAACCCTATGTTATGATCAGTTTAAAAATTAATAAAAATCTCCAAAAATCCCAAAATATTAGATTACATCATTGGGTAAAAGTTTTGGTGTCAAAATTTGGGTTTAAATAGGTTTTATGCCGAAATTGCCGTTTAATTAATAAAAAGGCTTCAATTTACGATATTGAGCATAACTCCTAATTTAGACCACAAACTGATGTCAAAATTTAGGACATGTTTATAAATTAGTAATAAAGGTTTTTTTCCTCTAAAATTTTCAAAAATCTCGTTTTTATATCAAAAGGGCATAATGGTAAACTTTTAAGCAATTAACGGAGACATGCAATGAACTAGTATTTCTAAGGAACCAAGTTGTATAACCTAAGAGGGTTATACTAACATGTAATATGGTCCTAAAGGAACCTTAAGGCATATCTAAAACAAGCTAAATCGGGTCAGAACTGAAAGTCAAAGCAAAAGTCTACTTTTGCGACTTTCGGTTCCGAACCGAGCCTAAACTTAGAATTGTCGTGTTGAACATGCTTAGACATGTTCTTACATTATTTACCAAGTTATTTTAATGTTAAAACATGTTCCATAACTTCTACATTATCAGTTATGAATTTATTTGCAAAAATAGCTTCTGTTGACTTTTTAATATTAAGTTTGACCCGACAATTGACCAAGTTAGAGTGATAATCAGTGGGTGCCCTTTTAAGGGTTTATTACCCACATAATTACCAACTCATAGCCACTTTCAATTCGAATAATGGCTGGACCATTAGTGATTAATCACTAAGTCAAAGCTTAATTACGACGGCTTTGACTTTTGGTCATTAGACTAATAAAACTTGAACTAGAGAGGCTAAGAATGCTTACAAGGACTCTTAGCACGAATTAGGAGCTGAGGAAAACTTGCTTGTACTCTAGAAAGCTCCAGAGAGAGTGTTGTGAATAAATTTTTGTGAATGAGCAAATGAACTAGCAAACAAGAGGGCCTTATATAGGATTTTAAACTTCACAAGATCATTCCACACAAGCCTACAACTGATTCCTGATGATTCCAGGTGTCCCTATGCATGAAATACTGTTGGCTCAGTCCCTGGAATCGAAAATAAGGCATGCAAAGGCGGTGCAACAGGCTGACCTGCAGTTGTGCAGAGAATTCTGCATCTGGCAGTCGGACGCGGGCCGCGTAAGACTTAACAGAAGTCTACGCGGGCCGCGTAGATGGCTAATTCCGGTAAAGACTTTGTAGACTTTGCAATTTCAGTCCCTGGTCCATTTAAACTTTATATAACTTCTATTTATTGCATTTTGGACCCCCATAGTTAACTTTTAAGGACCTTGGGTCATAAACTAACTCCGTTAAGCTCCCGGTTAGTTGTACGGTCATCCGAAAAGTCTTGTTTTTCTTTGAAACTTCCACATAATTAATATCCGACATTCTTGAGATCAAAATATATAATTACTACAATGTTTTTGGGATCGTCAAAAGGTCACTCAGAGGTTACTTTCAACATGTTGACACTTTTAATCCCTATGTTTCATAAGATCCTTATCTTGAGCGCAAACGACTTTCCAAGTTCGATAAATTATTTGTTAAAGAATACGAACGTCATGTGAGGTCAATCAGAGGCATAAGAATGGCTTATTGACACTTTGGATCCCTTTTACTAAAATATTTACATTGTTTGATAATTTTAGTCCCTTGGAAATAATTTCTTACACGTTTAAACCCATGGCACGTGTCTTTATTATATTAGTTGTGATTTTACGAGGTGTTACATCCTCACCCCCTTAAAAGAAATCTCGACCTCGAGATTTACTGAAATAAATGAGGGTACTTCTGTTTCATTGTGGACTCAACCTCCCACGTGTACTCGGGACCTCTACGGGCATCCCATTTAATTTTCACAATCGGTACGTGCTTCTTTCGAAGCTTCTTAACCTGACGATCCTTAATCGACAAAGGTTTTTCAACAAATTTTAAGCTCTCATCAATATGCACATCCTTATGTGACATGGCTAGCGATTCATCGGCTAGGCATTTCTTTAAGTTACAGATGTGAAATACATTATGGATTCCACTGAGCTCTTCAGGCAGTTTTAGCTTGTAAGCCACTGTTCCGACACATTCGATGATCTCGAATGGTCCTATGTATCTGGGGCTTAGCTTGCCTTTCTTGCCAAATCGCATCACCCCTTTCCAGGGTGATACCTTAAGTAACACCTTGTCACCTACCTCGAATTTTAGAGGTTTACGCCTTTTATCTACGTAGCTTTTCTGCCTATCCCTGGCAGCTTTGAGACGATCACGTATCTGCACAATCTTATCTGTCATCTCCAGGACTATATCAGGTCCTGTTAGTTGGACATCTCCAACTTCCGCCCAACAAACTGGTGTCCTGCACTTTCTTCCATACAAAGCTTCAAAAGGTGCAATTTGAATACTCGAATGATAGCTATTATTGTACGAAAATTCGATCATCGGAAGATGATCATCCCAACTTCCACCTAAATTAATAACACAAGCTCGTAGCATATCCTCGAGTGTTTGAATTGTACGCTCGCTTTGACCATCCGTCTGAGGATGATATGCAGTGCTGAAGTTTAATCGAGTGCCCAATGATTGCTGAAAGCTTTTCCAAAAGTTAGACGTGTATCTAGTATCCCTATCGGAGATAATAGATACTGGCACTCCATGGAGAGATACAATCTCGTCCACGTACAGCTGAGTTAGCTTATCAGAGCTGTGTGTTTCCTTAATAGGTAAGAAGTGGGCTGACTTGGTTAGTCTATCAACTATAACCCAAATAGTATCATTTCCTCGCTTTGTTTTCGGTAACTTAGTGATAAAATCCATAGTTACCATTTCCCACTTCCAGGTGGGAAGTTCAGGCTGTTGTAGCAAACCTGACGGCTTCTGGTGTTCTGCTTTAACTTGCGCGCACGTCAAACATTTGGCCACATAAGTGGCTATAGATTTCTTCAAACCTATCCACCAGTAATTTGCCTTTAAATCCTGATACATCTTATCACTACCAGGATGAACATAATACTTGGAACTATGGGCTTCTTGAAGGATCACGTCCCGAAGTCCTCCATAGATTGGAACCCATATTCGTCCATTCAATCTTAGGATTCCATCCTTTCCATATGATAACTGTTCAGCAGTTACTCCCAACTTTTCTTTCGGATAGTTAGCTTCTAATACAGCTTCCTTCTGAGCGGCTAACAACCTTTCATTCAAGTTGTTCTTCAATTCAATGCTCCTTGCATTGATTCTAATGGGCTTAACCCTTTCCTTTCTTCTCAAGGCATCGGAGACTACATTCGCCTTGCCTGGATGATATCGGATTTCACAATCATAATCATTCAGTATCTCCATCCATCGACGCTGTCTCATGTTCAGATCTTTCTGGTTAAACAGATGCTGAAGGCTCTTGTGATCAGAATAGATCACACACTTGGTGCCATATAAATAATGCCTCCAAAGTTTTAGTGCAAACACAATGGCACCCAACTCCAAATCGTGGGTGGTGTAATTCTTTTCGTGCACCTTCAATTGTCGCGAGGCATAGGCAATGACTTTGCCTCTTTGCATGAGTACACAACCCATTCCAGTATGTGATGCATCGCAGTATACCACAAACTCTTCAATTCTTTCAGGCAATGTCAAAACCGGAGCATTGCTCAATCTTTTCTTAAGAATCTCAAAGGATTCTTGTTGCTTAGGATCCTAATCAAACTTTATATTCTTTCGAGTCAATGAAGTTAGGGGTGCTGCAATCCTTGAAAAGTTTTCAATAAAACGCCTGTAATATCCTACCAGACCCAAGAAGCTGCGAATCTCTGTGGGCGTCTTCGGTTCTTGCCAATTCATGATGGCTTCAATCTTAGCGGGATCCACCTAGATACCACGCTCGCTAACCATATGTCCAAGAAATTGGACTTCACGAAGCCAAAACTCACATTTTGAAAACTTGGCGTAGAGCTTCTCATGCTGAAGAAGTTTAAGAATACACCGAAGGTGCTTTTCATGATCCGCCTGGTTCTTCGAATAAATAAGAATGTCATCAATGAAGACGATGACAAACTTGTCTAAATAGGGTTTGCAAACGTGATTCATGAGATCCATGAACGCTGCTGGTGCATTAGTGAGCCCGAAAGGCATCACTAAGAACTCGTAGTGACCATAACGAGTTCTGAATGTAGTCTTATGCACATCTTCATCTCTGACCTTCAGCTGATGGTAACCTGACCTTAAATCAATCTTGGAGAAGTAACTTGCCCCTTGCAATTGATCGAACAGATCGTCGATCCTGGGCAATGGATATCTGTTCTTGATTGTAACCTTGTTTAGCTCGTGATAATCAATGCATAAACACATTGATCCATCCTTTTTCTTCACAAACAGAATCGGTGCTCCCAAAAGGAGTTGAGCTAGGCCTAATAAACCTTTGGCCAACAAATTATCCAGTTGAGTTCTTAACTCTTTCATCTCAGTCGGTGCTAACCTGTAAGGTGCTCTTGCAACAGGTGCTGCTCCAGGAATAATGTCAATTCTGAACTCCACTTGCCTATCTGGAGGTAAACCAGGTAGTTCTTCAAGGAATACTTCTGGATATTCAGAAATGACAAGGATGTCTTCAACCTTGGGCTTTGGTTCATCAATAGTTACTTATGCCATGTAAATGACACAACCCTTCTTCAAACACCTTGACGCCTTAAGCATAGACACTTGCTTAGGCAACCCATACTGAGTATCTCCTTGTATCGTAAGTGGCTCACCATACGGAGTCTTGATAACCACTTGTTTCTTGTCACAAACAATCTGGGCTTGGTTATGCGATAACCAATCCATGCCTATCACTATGTCGAAACCAGCTAGTTTCAAAGGAAGCAAAGATAACGGAAAATAGTGGTTCCTAATGGATATAAAACATCCATCTAACATGGTTGAAGCAGTTTCTATGGTACCATCAGCCAATTCTACTTCATATTTTATGCTTAGGGTTTTAACAGGCAGATTTAATAACTTACAAAATTTATTATCCACAAATGACTTATCTGCACCCGAATCAAACAATACCCTTGCATAAACATCATTGATAAGAAAGGTACATGTTATCACGTTGTCATTCTGAATCGCTTCTTGTGCATTCATTTGAAAGACCCGAGCATTGGTCTTCTTACCTTCTTCAGGTTTCTTTGCATACTTTGGGCAGTTAGTCTTAATATGCCCCTTCTCGTTGCAACCATAACAGGTCACGTCCTTCAACTTCTTGCAATCCAAAGTATTATGTTCTTTGGATTTGCAAATCCCACATCCAATCGGCTTTGATTGCGACTGCGACTTTGATTCAAACCTGCATTTTCCAAAATGACGCTTCTGGCAGGTTTTGCATTTAGGCTTCTCATCTGTTTACTGGTTACCCTTATTAGACCCAGAATTCTTCTTGTGGTCTGAGTTCCCCCTATGTTTCTTATCAGAACGACGTGAGTTCTCATCCTCACGTTTCCTTTTTCCTTCATCGGAACTCTTAAGCGATCTCTGCCTAACCGCATCGAGAGTAAGGGATAACGACAAATCAACCACTGACCTAAAAGTAGTAGGTCTTGATGCTTTCACACTTGCTTTAATCTCCGGGCTAAACCTCCAATAAATCGAGCTATACCTTTTGGTTCCGGTGTGACCAAGTATGGAACCAATCGTGACATAGTGTTGAAGCTTGTAAGATATGCCTAACAGTCTAAGTTCTTCATGACCAAGGTCAAGAAGTCAGTCTCAATTTTCTCAACTTCATGTTGAGTACAGAAATTCTCTTTGATTAAAGCAACAAACTGATCCCATGTCAGATTATACAACGGGATCTTCCCAGTAGCTTGGATTAATGACCTCCACCAAGCTAGAGCTTCTCCTTTAAACGATTGTGACACAAACTTCACAATATCTTGCTCTGCACAAGCACTAATATCGACCACAGTGTCCATCTCATCGAGCCAGGTCATACAATCGATGGCTCCTTTCTCCCCCGTAAAGTCTCTAGGCTTGCAGGAGACAAAATATTTATAATAACAAGTCTTAACACAGGGCTCTTGATTGAGCATAACTTTCTTAGACGGGACACTCCTCTGGTTTGATGAATGATGAGATTCACTCTTTCGAGCTGTATGAGTCTTGGAGGGTGGTTTTGAATGTGGTACAGACTGAGTTCTAACGCGAGTTCCACTCGATTCATTAAATTGTCTGTCAAGAGCTCGAGTAACGGCATTATCTATTAATGCCTGCAATTCCGCGCCCGCTACATTAACTCTGGTAGTATCATGATTCTCCCTCGGGTGACTGTTGACTTCATCTGACCCAACCATGTAGCTTGATTGCTACATAAAATATTGACAAAGATTTATTCAGAAGTCTATTATGGAATTGTCTTTTATGGCAATTCATTAACCATGGTAACCATAAACCATATTGGTTAATTTAATTTATTTAAATTTTTTATTATATTTTATCCCAGTTATAAACTATTTGGGATAATAGGGTGGCATTGTCACACCCCGATTTTCCACGTGTCACCGGTGGGGGAGTATCGTGACGTGGTTGGCAACGTAATAGTCAAACAACACAATATAATAATGCACAGCGGAAGCAAAAGATAAATATATTACATTCCGAATATAAGTAATGTCAAAGTATTACAACGGAAGGTAAAGGATCCACAGGCGGATCAATAAAAGAGAAACTGTTCAACAGACTTTAGGCATCTAGAACTTGCAAGATTCCCTAGTGACACCCTGAGCTCCCAGCCAATTACGCATAGTACCTGTCACTTAACCTTTTGGAAAATACGTCAGTTTACACTGGTAAATACAATTAACTGACTCATTTTGGAAAAAAGAGTTTGAAAAGTGATTCGAGTGCAAACGGCACAAAATATCTTGACACATTGATTAAAATGCACAGAGGCAAAATTAATCTTTTATACTTGGGACAATTTTATTAATAAAAATCTTGTATCCGATTTACATGGTTGTCCAACATTTTGGGCCGGTGATTATACAATACAAGCCGGACAAGATTAATCGACACACCACAAATATAATCTCACAAGAAGATACCCTTACGAGTGAGTATACGTTATACATATGCAACAGGAGGTGTTTTGCCTACACCTTGTGCTTACGTCGTGGCCATTCACTTTTTAAAATGAGCCAAGGATATCCAGGACACGGTCATTAACCCCCAATGTTATTTGTTATCAATCAATACAGATTAAAACGGGATTATGCAATTTAATCATCTCCGATTAAAAGGTTTCTACACCCGACCAAGCGGTATTTTTATAATACCGTATCCCAAGCCCGTATAAGGGAAAATAAGTTAAAAGTATTTACCTGAGCTAGCAATGCAATTTATACTCAGCCGTATATCTTAATTAGCAAGCACAAGTACTTCTACTGGGGCTCTTAATCTGGAACAAAGGTTTTATTAACCTATTAAATTCCTAACGGGTCTTATTTAAGTCGTAACTTAGACCGGTTAGTTTTAAGGAAAGGTTTACGGTTCAAAACGCATGATTAAGCGAAGACCGGGATAGGATGTGATTTAGACCCGACAAGTTTGGAGACTTGTATAATATGGGTAAACTAAACACATTCTGGATTTTGAGATTAAACCGATAAGGTTTGACCCGTTTCGGCTAATTTATGTAAACTTGTTACATAAACCGAACCGAACGCGAGATAAGCGTAACGGGTATCCGTAAGAGCCATATACAGATTTCCTAAGTTAATATGCTTCAAATATGTTGTGACATCAGTAGGATGTCTTTCATTATGCCCGAAATGAAATTAAACACAAACTATGCCCCGCAGGGGTAGTTTGGTCATTTAAAAGGTTATAAAAGAGTTTAAGTATTTATCTGAGTTACAGGTCTGATATAATCAGCAAAAATACTTATTTTGATAAGTTATAACAGTAGGTTAAAGTATATATGTGAATTTACCAAGTATAACCAAACTATGCACCGTAGGGGCATTTTGGTAATTTCACATAAGTCGTAAAGCTCAAAACTGAAGTCTGAGTTAAACAACTTTTGCTTACTGTTAAAATATTATAATTTGCCTCCTATATCAGTAGGTATCAACCCGGGTATGTCCAATATGATTTTAAAACATACTATACGTTAAAAACGCTAAATAAGGCGATTAAAGGCCATTTCCGGGTTTGATACTTAAATCTGATATTTTTATATTTCCAGAAGGCTTAAAATAATTTATTTATCATATGTGATCAGTAGCAAAAGGTTTGGAGTCGTTTAGATGTGTAAAACTCATTTTATGGCTCGTAAGGGCAAAACCGACAATTACCGGATTAAGCCTACGACTATGAGTTATGCTCAGCCTAAAATTAATTAAAAATCTTAAAAAAATCCCAAAATAATATATTACATCAGTGGGTAAAATATTTGATATCAAAAAGTATGTTTAAGTAGGCTATACGCTAATTGCGCCATTTTATTAACATAAAGCATTAATTTTGCGATAATGAGCATAACTCTTAATCTACAAGTCAAACTGATGTCAAACTTTGCATACAAGTTTATATATCAGTAACTAAGGTTTCTACACTTTTATATTTTCATAAATCATGTTTTAAGGTAATAAGGGCATAACGGTCAACATATGAGCAATTAACGGAAATATGCATATTAATTGGATAACTAGTGAACCAAGGTGTAACATCACAGAGGGTTGTTCTATCAAGTATCCTAATCCAATTTAAGCTCTGAGGCATTTCTAAAACATACCTAAACGGGTCAGAACTGAAAGTCAAAGTGAAAGTCAAACTATGTGACTTTCGGTTCCGAACCGGGTCTAAACAGGAAATAGTCGGGTTGAACATGTTCGGACATGTTCTTACACTTATTACTAAGTTATAACAATGATCAAACAGGTTATATATGTTCTAGATAGCTAATTATGCATAAATGACATTTTAAGCATCCTGTTGACTTTTTACTTAAAAGTTTGACCCGACTTTTGACCTGGTTAGAGTGGTGATCAGGGGAAACCCTTTTGAGGTTTTATTACCCACATAAATACCAACTCATAACTACTTTTAATTCGAGATATGCCTGAGCCATTATTGACTAATCTCGAAGTCAAACCGTAATTACGACGGTTTGACTTTTAGCTAATTAAACAAGCTAAACTCAATTAAAGAAGGACTAGTAGACTTACAAGAGTCCTATGCACGACTTAAGATCAGTTGGACCTGCTTGAGAGCTCCAGAATTGATCCAAGAATGCAGGAAATGGTGTGAGGAACTTGTGTGCACTACATGGCCTTTTATAGTAAAATTCTCACCACAAATCCTTGACAACAAGGTCTAGCACCCACCACAATTGATCAACACTTGTTGTCTAGTGCTTAGGGATGTCTAGGGGTCGCCCACATGTGAGAAAAACCGGCTAGATGGGTCAAATTCGCGCATAACAGGCTGCTGCCTGTTTTTCTGGTTCTGGGCGTCCCACGCGGCCCGCCTCCCACTTAACAGATATCAACGCGGGCCGCCTGGACCTTATAATCAGAATTTTCAATTTTCTTTTGTTTTGCGAGTTGTCCCTTGGCTTCACGAAAGGTCAAGTGAGCTTTATACTTGCAATTTGCCCCCTTATTATTTACCCACAAGGGCTTTAGGACTTATACCCACTTTGCCAAGTCCCTGAACACTTCCGGTTAACCCGAAAAGTCTTAACTTTCAATGTTTGCACTTTAACCCCTCGCATACGAATTTGATCATAACTCCCTCATAGGACAACGAAACTTTATGAAATTTATATCGTGTATCCTAGTGAGCATAATTAACATTTACAAAGCTTCGGGTTTGACAAAAGGTCACTCAGAGGTATAAATTTAACATGTTGACACATTTAGCCCCTGTAGTTTGTAATCTCTCACTTTTAGCTTCGTATGATCCATGATTTATTCGTTTGATGTTATAAACATCATGTAGGGTTATTATGAAGTATATTTATTCACAGTTGACACTTAGAATACGTATATTCACATACTTTCCATGTTTGTCAACTTTAGTCCTTTCATAACATTCTTTCACACGTTCAAAATTTATGACACGTGTCAACACCTTATAGGACGTGAATTTTCGAGGTGTTACATCCTCACCCCCTTAAAATAAATCTCGACCCGAGATTTACTGAAATAAGTAAGGGTACTTTTCTTTCATCGTGGATTCAACCTCCCACGTGAATTCGGGGCCTCTACGGGCATCCCATTTGACCTTTTCAATAGGTACATGCTTCCTTCGAAGCTTCTTAACCTGTCAATCTTCAATCGACAAAGGTTTTTCCACAAATTTTCAGCTCTCATCTATATGCACATCTGTATGTGGTATAACCAGTGATTCGTCAGTGAAACACTTCTTCAGATTGCAGATGTGGAACACATTGTGAATTCCACTGAGCTCTTCAGGTAAGTTTAGCTTATAGGAAACTGAACCGACACGTTCGATAACCTCGAAAGGTCCTATGTATCTCGGGCTTAGCTTGCCTTTCTTACCAAATTACATCACTCCTTTCCAGGGTGATACCTATTGTTGAACCTTATTTCTTAACAAGAATTTAGGAGGTTTGCTATTTTCATTAATCCTTGATTTTTTTCTGCCGAATATTGGCATCTTACAAATAATTAGGGATTTGTGTGATCTGCTTTGTTGTTTCTACTGCAACTTTCAGATCCTGATAATCGAACTTACCTATCTATTGTCCTAACAATAGATGTTTAACATGCCATTTATACAAGGTCTCCAAGGAGCCACCTTGATACTTATATAGCAGTTATTATAGAAAAGCTTATCTTAAGGTGGTTATTCCAACCATTACTTAACTAATATTAAGGAATAGCTAATCCTTGTCGTTAGTCGAACAATTCGACGATCCTGGGTAGCTGATGGTAAATTCTTAATCGTTGCCTACTTAGGATTGCGGTAATGTATGCATAAGCAAAATGAACCGTCTTTCTTATCTAACAATATCAAACTCTCGTAATATCGAGTTAGGCTATATGAACCCTCTATTTTAAAACTTAGTAAATCAGGGTTCGATTCTTCCAGTGATGGTACTAGCCGTCTTGGAGATTTCATAATAATACGGCCTTAAATGGGATATAAATCTTAATTCTACTGCCTCTTAGGGTAAACAAGGAAATCTTAGGAGAAGATAGTCAAGATACGAGGAGGTTACAGAGATTTCCATATCTCAGACTCCAGTTCACCCATCATTGCTTGTGTCAATTAAGTGACACATTTATGTTATGAGTCCTCATATTCCGTTACCAGGGAATATTTATTTGGATAACTCTATTATGGATATCTTCTTTGAATACTACTAGTGAACTTTAGTACAATAGGATCATTGGGATATCTTAGGGGTTCCATGTATTAAACCTCCATACTGATCAGGCATGGAAGTAATCTATGGGACACACTAGAATACGCCAATCCTCATATGGCACTTTTATCAAACATAGTTTGGCATTCGCAGGCGATATAAAACAATGAGAAAATAATTAAAATAACATATGTTGTCGTACTCTATGCGAGGAAAGAGTACTCTTAGATTTTTCGGAAGGATTCCTTGCCGATACGAGAAGAATCGGTTACTAAGGTTTCCTTGGTAATTTATACCTTGTGGCTAATATAAAAGTTTACTAAGCTTATGGTTTATGAAGGTTTATTATTGTACATGTGCTTATATTTAATCAATAATGGATATTTCACAAACTAGGCACCTAGCTCGGTTGGCTAGGCGCGCGGAAGGGTGCGGCCTAGACCCAGGTTCGATTCCGGGGACGGCCGGTTCCACCATTTTTTGCGACTTATCGATTTTTTTTGTTTTTACAGGAACAGAAAATAGTTCTGGTAAATTTTCTACTTGTAAGTTTTACCTTACACTTAATATATATATAGTCCTTATGAAGAGTTTTAAAAACTTGTTATACTTATAGTTTATGAAGGATTTACTGGTATCCGAACCAAAATAAAACTCTTAGCATTTAAATTACTGATAAAATGCCAAGGAATGTACCTGATGTCATTATTTATGGACTAGCTCAGGCATTTTAGGCGCTTTCAATTTTAGGCTTTACTTCCTCCGCCGCATTTCCTTTGACATATTTAGGGCACGTAGTCTTGATGTGGCCTTTCTCATTACAACCGAAACAGACTGCATTCTTCATGTCCTTACAGTCCAACGTTTTATGTCCCTTAGACTTGCAGATCCCACAAGCCCTGGGCTGCGATTTGGATTTTGGTTCGAACCTGCATTTCCCATAATGGCGCTTCGTGCAGGTCTCACATACTGGTTTCTGGTCGGACTTTTGTTTGTTCTTTTTCTTAGAACTCTGGGAGTTATCTACCTCCCTTTTTCTTTTTAGTTCATCCTTTGCATCAGAGGCATGAACGAGATCCTTCTTAAGAGTAAGGAAATGTGGTCCTAGATAAAATTTGGACCGAGCAGCATGTGTCTCCTTTAACTTTTTCACAGCTCTCTTCACAGCTTTTCCAACGGCTGCGTCTATCATAGTTTGAAGAACATCTTTAGAAATTCTAAGGTTTACAATTTCAGCATCATTAGCTTGCGTCGCGTCATCAATGGCGCGATTGACTGTTGTCTTATCCGAGTTTGCCATACTCGATATTGGTTCCTAATACCAATAAAACAATTTCTTAGTTGAAATCCAACAACTGCTATTTTTCATTCCGATGGCCTTAATATATACTAACCATGGTGTCAATAACCTATACAGGCTATTATAGCACTAACATTCTTAATGAACGTTATTTAAAATATATTAATATTACTTAGCCTAGGTCGCAAAAGACCATCAATGGCATTAAAGATTTGGACCTAGTCCATCACTTTTCTGACAGAGGATCAAAACGTCACATCTGTCTTTATTATATTAAAGAATTAAGGTAGCTTAAAAGCTTGCCATAGGAATATCAGAAAGGAGTGATTCCTATTAGATATAAAATATCCATCTAAGGTTTACTGGAGCATTTTCTAAAGTATCATCGGCCAATTTCTACGTCGTATTAAATGACCGAAGTCCTAATCAGACGGAGACAACAGTTCTCAACAGTGATCGTTCATTATTGAATCACATGTGTCAGCATCAAATAAATTTCTGCATAAACTGCTTGATAAGGAAAATACCTGCTATATAGATATCCTTCTGCACCATCTCCTGGCGTTCATCCGGAAGACTCATGCGTTTGTTTTCCTGGCCTCTCCAGGCTTCTTTATAAGCTTTGGGCAGTTGGTTTTGATGTGCCCTTCCTCGTTACAATTGTAGCATGTGGCGTTCTTTAACCCCTTGCAATCTAAGGTTTTGTGACCCTTGGTCTTGCAAATTCCACACAATTTAGCGCGTGGGTCTATTGTACATTTTCCAAAATGTTGCTTTTTGCAGTTATTGCATTTGGGTCTGTTATCAGACTGACTCGAGTTCTTCCTAAACTCGGAATCCTTCCCGCGCTCCGAGTTTCCCTTCTTCTTCTTGTTATATCGATGAGAGTTTTCCTCCTCTCTTTCTCTTCTTCCCTCGTCAGAAGCCTTAACAGACTTAATTCTAATTGCATCTAAGGTGAGAGATAAGGATAAGTCCACCGCGGACCTATATGTGGTTGGCCTTGATGCTTTAACATTTCCTTTTATCTCTGGTGCTAGGCCTCCAATGAAACGCGCTATGCGTTTAGGTTCAGGGGTGACTAAATAAGGAACTAGGCGGGACATAGTGTTAAAACTTGTCACATATGCCTGACAATCCAAATTCTCCATGACCAGAGTCAAGAAGTCTGATTCTATCTTTTATACTTCATGCTGGGGGCAATAGTTTTCCTTGACTAATGCAACAAATTGCTCCCAAGATAAGTTGTAGAGTAGAACCTTTCCCGTGGCTTGGAGCAATGATCTCCACCATGCCAACGCTTCCCCTTTGAATGATTGTGAAACAAATTTCACAACATCTTGCTCCGCACAACCGCTGATGTCGACAACAGCGTCCATCTCATCGAGCCATGTTATGCAATCGATGGCCCCTTTTTCTCCTGTAAAGTCTCTGGGCTTGCAGGAGACGGAATATTTATATGAACAGGTCTTAACTAATGTCTCTTGATGAAACACAACTTGTCTAGATGGAATACTCCTTTGATTTAGGAGGGGGCTTACTACGAGCCACAGATAGAGTCTCAGAGTGGGTATCATTTGATTCATCATATTGTCGATCAAGAGCTCGAGTAACAGCATAATCTATTATTGCCTGTAGTTCTGCTCCAGTTACATTAATTCTGGTAGTATCATTGCTCTCCTTTAAGTGACTGTTAACTTCATCTAATCCAGCCATGTAGCTTGATTGCTACATAAATATTAACAATGATTTATTCAGAGATTATTATGGAATCATCATTTTTGACGATTTATCAACCATGGTAATATAAACCATATTGGTTAACTTGTTAGTTATATTTAATTAGTATTTTCCATTATAATTTATCCTAGTTATAAAACATTAAGGATATTGAAGTGGCGCAAAAGGCCTAGTCACAAGGACAGTTCTAAATTTTATAAGCCATGATTTCAGAGAATCGAGGCATTAGGGTCTGAATCAAGTTCATTACCTTCTTTTGACAGGGAGTTGTAGACTTCAACTGTCTTTTGTCTTTTAGGACAATAGATATAGCCCGTGGGCATTTCCGTTCTGAGGGATGGTTATAATATGATCATCTTCTCAGATGCTATTAGTCGAGGTCGTATGGATCCTACCAACTATTATGCTTGGACCTAGTCCAACATTTTTAGACAGGAGGTCAAAGACCACCACTGTCATTGTCTTATCGGACAACAAGTTTAGCCCGTAGGCACTTCATCACTACTGGATGTTTATATTGTGATCATCTTATAGGATGACACAAGCCATGATTTCTAAATCACTAGGCTAGATAAGAAAATTGGAAGAATCTAATATAAGGATGACTGTTGTGATTTTCTCGAGTCACATTTGTCAAGAGTGCTAACACGTTCTTAGGTGTTAACAAGGATTTGAATCTCTTGAGTAGGTTTCACCATCTTGGCCGCGTAGGCTAGGTTTCACCTTTAAGATTATCTTTAAAATGCATACTGGCAGGAAAGTAAGGATATTTATTTTATTCAGGATTTTTATCATAAATCCTAATTTATAATTTATTAATAGCACAAATGGCCTAGTCGCGTAGACAAGTTTAATTTATAAGCCAAGATTTCAGAGAATCAGGGCAATTTATGAATTAGTAATGGCACAAAAGGCCTAGTCACGTGGACAAGTTTAATTTATAAGCCATGATCGTCTGGGATCGAGGCATTTAGTAGTAGCACAAAAGGCTTAGTCACGTGGACAAGTTTAATTTATAAGCCATGATCGTTTGGGATCGAGGCATTTAGGTGTGAATCAAAGTTCATTACCTTTTCTTGACAGGGAGCTGTAGGCTACCACCGTCTTTAGTCTCAGAGGACGTTAATTATAGCCCGCAGGCACTTCCCTTCTAAGGGATGTTATTTTCCATTCATTTCAAATTTCATGTTTAGAATGAAAACTTAATTTAATCAATCCATTATATGAAAATAAAAGTACAGAGTTGCCCTAAGCGGGTCATTGAAGGGATAATGTGTCCTTGAAGGGACTGAAAGATAAATATGTCCTTATAAGGACTATTAAGGAAACGATCTTCAGCAAGAGGAGTTTCTTCTTCAAGTTATTTCTGAATGCTCTCTCCTTGGATGATCGTTTCATTCCAGCCGCGCTACGAAGCTCAGCATTTCAGGGCTCCAGATTGTGGAGAATTTCTAATACAGCTTCTTCGCTTGGCGACGTATCCAATATATATATAAAAATTTGGAAGTAAAAATTTCCAGATTAGGATTGAAAGTATTCCTATGTTAAGTCTAGACTCAGAAGATTTAGGAATGTGCAATTGTGTCATTGAGATTAAACACAAAAAGCTAGTGTTTAATTCACTCAATGTTGGCTCTGATACCAACCTGTCACACCCCGATTTTCCACGTGTCATCGGTGGGCCCGGTGGGGGAGTATCGTGACGTGGTTGGCAACGTAATAGTCAAACAACACAATATAATAATGCACAGCGGAAGCAAAAGATAAATATATTACATTCCGAATATAAGTAATGTCAAAGTATTACAACGGAAGGTAAAGGATCCACAGGCGGATCAATAAAAGAGAAACTGTTCAACAGACTTTAGGCATCTAGAACTTGCAAGATTCCCTAGTGACGCCCTGAGCTCCCAGCCAATTACGCATAGTACCTGTCACTTAACCTTTTGGAAAATACGTCAGTTTACACTGGTAAATACAATTAACTGACTCATTTTGGAAAAAGAGTTTGAAAAGTGATTCGAGTGCAAACGGCACAAAATATCTTGACACATTGATTAAAATGCACAGAGGCAAAATTAATCTTTTATACTTGGGACAATTTTATTAATAAAAATCTTGTATCCGATTTACATGGTTGTCCAACATTTAGGGCCGGTGATTATACAATACAAGCCGGACAAGATTAATCGACACACCACAAATATAATCTCACAAGAAGATACCCTTACGAGTGAGTATACGTTATACATATGAAACAGGAGGTGTTTTGCCTACACCTTGTGCTTACGTCGTGGCCATTCACTTTTTAAAATGAGCCAAGGATATCCAGGACACGGTCATTAACCCCCAATGTTATTTGTTATCAATCAATACAGATTAAAACGGGATTATGCAATTTAATCATCTCCGATTAAAAGGTTTCTACAACCGACCAAGCGGTATTTTTATAATACCGTATCCCAAGCCCGTATAAGGGAAAATAAGTTAAAAGTATTTACCTGAGCTAGCAATGCAATTTATACTCAGCCATATATCTTAATCAGCAAGCACAAGTACTTCTACTGGGGCTCTTAATCTGGAACGAAGGTTTTATTAACCTATTAAATTCCTAACGGGTCTTAGTTAAGTCGTAACTTAGACTGGTTAGTTTTATGGAAAGGTTTACGGTTCAAAACGCATGATTAAGCGAAGACCGGGATAGGATGTGATTTAGACCCGAAAAGTTTGGAGACTTGTATAATATGGGTAAACTAAACACATTCTGGATTTTGAGATTAAACCGATAAGGTTTGACCCGTTTCGGCTAATTTATGTAAACTTGTTACATAAACCGAACCGAACGCGAGATAAGCGTAACGGGTATCCGTAAGAGCCATATACAGATTTCCTAAGTTAATATGCTTCAAATATGTTGTGACATCAGTAGGATGTCTTTCATTATGTCCGAAATGAAATTAAACACAAACTATGCCCCGCATGGGTAGTTTGGTCATTTAAAAGGTTATAAAAGAGTTTAAGTATTTATCTGAGTTACAGGTCTGATATAATCAGCAAAAATACTTATTTTGATAAGTTATAACAGTAGGTTAAAGTATATATGTGAATTTACCAAGTATAACCAAACTATGCACCGTAGGGGCATTTTGGTAATTTCACATAAGTCGTAAAGCTCAAAACTGAAGTCTGAGTTAAAAAACTTTTGCTTACTGTTAAAATATTATAATTTGCCTCCTATATCAGTAGGTATCAACCCGGGTATGTCCAATATGATTTTAAAACATACTATGCGTTAAAAACGCTAAATAAGGCGATTAAAGGCCATTTCTGGGTTTGATACTTAAATCTGATATTTTTATATTTCCAGAAGGCTTAAAATAATTTATTTATCATATGTGATCAGTAGCAAAAGGTTTGGAGTCGTTTAGATGTGTAAAACTCATTTTATGTCTCGTAAGGGCAAAACCGACAATTACCGGATTAAGCCTACGACTATGAGTTATGCTCAGCCTAAAATTAATTAAAAATCTTAAAAAAATCCCAAAATAATATATTACATCAGTGGGTAAAATATTTGATATCAAAAAGTATGTTTAAGTAGGCTATACGCTAATTGCGCCATTTTATTAACATAAAGCATTAATTTTGCGATAATGAGCATAACTCTTAATCTACAAGTCAAACTGATGTCAAACTTTGCATACAAGTTTATATATCAGTAACTAAGGTTTCTACACTTTTATATTTTCATAAATCATGTTTTAAGGTAATAAGGGCATAACGGTCAACATATGAGCAATTAACGGAAATATGCATATTAATTGGATAACTAGTGAACCAAGGTGTAACATCACAGAGGGTTGTTCTATCAAGTATCCTAATCCAATTTAAGCTCTGAGGCATTTCTAAAACATACCTAAACGGGTCAGAACTGAAAGTCAAAGTGAAAGTCAAACTATGTGACTTTCGGTTCCGAACCGGGTCTAAACAGGAAATAGTCGGGTTGAACATGTTCGGACATGTTCTTACACTTATTACTAAGTTATAACAATGATCAAACAGGTTATATATGTTCTAGATAGCTAATTATGCATAAATGACATTTTAAGCATCCTGTTGACTTTTTACTTAAAAGTTTGACCCGACTTTTGACCTGGTTAGAGTGGTGATCAGGGGAAACCCTTTTGAGGTTTTATTACCCACATAAATACCAACTCATAACTACTTTTAATTCGAGATATGCCTGAGCCATTATTGACTAATCTCGAAGTCAAACCGTAATTACGACGGTTTGACTTTTAGCTAATTAAACAAGCTAAACTCAATTAAAGAAGGACTAGTAGACTTACAAGAGTCCTATGCACGACTTAAGATCAGTTGGACCTGCTTGAGAGCTCCAGAATTGATCCAAGAATGCAGGAAATGGTGTGAGGAACTTGTGTGCACTACATGGCCTTTTATAGTAAAATTCTCACCACAAATCCTTGACAACAAGGTCTAGCACCCACCACAATTGATCAACACTTGTTGTCTAGTGCTTAGGGATGTCTAGGGGTCGCCCACATGTGAGAAAAACCGGCTAGATGGGTCAAATTCGCGCATAACAGGCTGCTGCCTGTTTTTCTGGTTCTGGGCGTCCCACGCGGCCCGCCTCCCACTTAACAGATATCAACGCGGGCCGCTTGGACCTTATAATCAGAATTTTCAATTTTCTTTTGTTTTGCGAGTTGTCCCTTGGCTTCACGAAAGGTCAAGTGAGCTTTATACTTGCAATTTGCCCCCTTATTATTTACCCACAAGGGCTTTAGGACTTATACCCACTTTGCCAAGTCCCTGAACACTTCCGGTTAACCCGAAAAGTCTTAACTTTCAATGTTTGCACTTTAACCCCTCGCATACGAATTTGATCATAACTCCCTCATAGGACAACGAAACTTTATGAAATTTATATCGTGCATCCTAGTGAGCATAATTAACATTTACAAAGCTTCGGGTTTGACAAATGGTCACTCAGAGGTATAAATTTAACATGTTGACACATTTAGCCCCTGTAGTTTGTAATCTCTCACTTTTAGCTTCGTATGATCCATGATTTATTCGTTTGATGTTATAAACATCATGTAGGGTTATTATGAAGTATATTTATTCACAGTTGACACTTAGAATACGTATATTCACATACTTTCCATGTTTGTCAACTTTGGTCCTTTCATAACATTCTTTCACACGTTCAAAATTTATGACACGTGTCAACACCTTATAGGACGTGAATTTTCGAGGTGTTACAGGCATACAGAAGGCCTAGTCACAAGGACAATTTTCATTCTTAAGCCACGATCGTATAGAATCAAGGCATTTAGGTTTGAACATAGTTCATTACATTTTCTTGACAGGGAGTCATAGACTACAACTGTCTTTTGTCTTATATGACAATGAATATGGCCCGTATGCATTACATCACTAATGGATGTTTAAATAATAAATAAAGGTAGGGAATTGGAAGAATCCAATATAAGGATGGCTTGTGTGATTTTATCGAATCACATTTGCCAGGAGTGTTAACATGTTTTCAGATGTTAACAAGGATTTGAATCTTAATAAGGATCTACCATCATGGCCCTGTCTTAAAATGACACATGGGCTAGGTTTTGCCTTTAAGATTTTGTTTAATATATATTGGCAGATTAATATAAAATGAAATGTTTTATGTTAATTTATTTCATATAATATATTTATACATATAATGACAAAATAAAATTTTGAACTTAAAACATTCCACTAAATTAAGAAGGAGTACATAGGTGCCCTAAACAGGACTTGCCCATGCAGGGGCTAAACTAAAAATACAAGTCCTCGCAGGGACTAGGTACATAAATAGATGTCCACGCAGGGACTTAATTGAAAATTAAAATACAAAACAAACAAATAAGGAATTTCAATAATCCCTTTTGTTCTTCCCCTTGATTAAATCAGCCAATCCCTTAAGTAGACCCCGACGGCTCCTACGCTCCCTTTGAACATCCCGTTCCACCTGATTCAACCTTTGAATGATCTCCTGTTGCTGCGGTGGTTGGACAAGTGGCGGCTGCGGCTGCTGTTGCGGCTGAGGCTGAAGAGGTGGTGCGTATTAATACCCATAAGCTGGGTATCCAGTCTGGTAGGAAGCTCCGTAGGGCCCTTCAGGATGAAGTGCATTGTAGTTTGCCGCTACGAGATACGGGTCAACATCAGGGGCGTTGTAGTAATTGTAGCCAGAGTGGCCTGGCTGCTGAAAAGGGTTATACGCTGCTGCACCAGCGTAAGAAGGTATTGGGTTATCAAAATCCACATGTGGTGGTGGTGGTGCGACTCGCGCAGAGTAAACCTCAGAAACTGGGTTTGAAGGCCCTCCCATCTGCGGGTCTTCATACAGTGGCGGGTAGTGACTGCCACTGGAGTGTTAGGGGGTGCTGAAGTGGAATCCCCCTCGCACGGACATCCGTGCTCCTGATCTTCTCTGCCTCGGTGGCTCTGGAGGCGGTTGCTGTTCTGGCGGTGGCGGTGGAGTAACCGCCTGGAATCGTGAATCCTCAGAGGGATCCTGCTGCTGATGAGGTGGGTTAAAAGGGGGGGGGGGGGGGTGAACTCCCAAGGGTATGAGGCAAACCTTGCTTTTGTCTGGGGCCCAGTACGGCGAACCGTGAAAAGACGATCCGTCAGAAATCTCTATGGGATTCGTGGGCGTCCCAGATGGTGGCTCGGCAGGATCCGGATCTTCGTCCATATCCATGTCTTGATCACCGGAAAAATGATCTTCTAGTCCCAATGGGGTAAAACCCACTGGTTCTTGCACCTGATTCACCGGATTGAACCGGCTCTGAAAATACGGGGTCGGGTCCTGAAAGGCGTGATGAGAACCCGACCACTGCAACGGCAAGTAGGAATGGCGGGAATGATCGGACTCGTTGAGTTGATGGAGCCCGAAGGAATCGTGGTATGAATGTGAGGATCTAAGCGAGACAGAACGCCTCGCAGGCTCTAAGTAGGTCCTCTAATCTTCTTGAGGACTAGTGCTCATAGTTACTGAAGGAGTTCGCCGGTGTGATGGCCCGGCCTCATGGTCATGACTTGCGAAGATTGGGGCTTTTCCGCCTCTACCTCGTCCTCGGATACGCGGCGGTATTTTCTTGTTCCTGTCAAAACAAACAAAGGAAACAACAAAGAAAAACAATAAAGGACAAAATAAAAGATTAGGATTAGTCCTAAGTCCTTTGCCCAGACTCGGAAGTCAAGGGATGTGCAACTATGTCATTGAGATTAAACACAAAAAAGGCTAGTGTTTAATTCACTCAATGTTGGCTCTGATACCAACCTGTCACACCCCGATATTTCCACGTATTACCGGTGGGCCCGGTGGGGAGTATCGTGACGTAGTTGATATCATCATAGTCAATTTATCACAGTTCAATGCACAGCGGAAGTCTAAAAGTAATAATATTACAAACCGAATGAAAGTAACATAAGTATTACAAACGAAATGTAAGATGGATCCACAGGCGGATCAAAACAAGGAAATATTGTTCAACAGATTTTAAAGTGATAAAGTTTGCAAGACTCTTTATTTATTCACTCAGGAGTAGCCAGCCTATTTCGCATAGTACCAGCACTTAACCTTTTGGAAAATACGTCAGTTTACACTGGTAAATACAATTAACCGACTCTTTTGAAAAGTGTTTAAGAAAATTGATTTAAATGCACAAGGCACAGATAATCTTTTATAACTTGGGACAATTATAAAAATAATCTTGTATACATTTTTATATGTTTGTCGTCCGTCAGGGCTGATTAGAAGAGCCGGACAAGATTAACTGACACACCACAAGTATAATGCCCACAAGGAAAACTCCTTATTGTGGGATACCTTTTATACGTACGCAACTGTCAGGTGTATGCCTACACCCCGTGCTTAAGTCGTGGCCTTTTCAATGAATGAGCCGAGGATATCCAGGACATGGTCATTAACCCCCCAAAGGCATTGCACCAAACAAAATAGATTAAAACGGGTTATGTAAATATATTAATCACAATCCGATTTAAATAACTACACACCCGACCAAACGGTATTATTATAATACCGTATCCCAAGCCCGTATAACGGAAAATAAGTTAAAAGAATTTACCTGAGCAAAATATACAAATTTATCTCAGCCGTATAACAATCAACAAGTGCAAATATCTTTTACTGGGCTCCTAAATCTGGAACGAAGGTTTTAATAACCTATTAGATTCCTAACGGGTCTTATTTAAGTCTTAACTTAGTCCGGTTAGTTTTAAAGAAAGATATACGATTCAAAACGCAAGATTAAGCGAAGACCGGATTAGAATGTGATTTAGACCTGACAAGTGTGAAGACTTGTATAATATAGGTAAACTAATCACATTCTGGATTTTGAAGCAAAAATGATAAGGTTTGACCCGTTTCGGTCAATTTATGCAAACTAGTCACATAAACCGTACCAAACGCGAAAAATGCATAACGGGTAACCAAATGAGTCCTGTACAGGTTTCACATGTTAATATGCCTTAACTATGTTGTGATATCAGTAGGATACCTTCCATTATGCCCAAAACGAATTTAAAATCAATTTAAGCCCCGTAGGGGTATTTTGGTCATTTTAAAGATTATAAAAGAGGTTAAATGAAAATCTGAGGTTCTGGCCTAAATTGATCAGTAAAAATATTTATTTTAGTAGGTTATATCAGTAAGATATTGTATATATGTGAAATATATCATTTATGGCCAAACTATGCACCGTAGGGGCATTTTGGTCATTTCACATAAGCTTTAATGGTCGAATTTGGAAATCTGAGTTCAAAACTTTTTCTTACTGTTAAAGTATAAGAATTTATTCATAACATCAGTAGGTAACAAGCTTTAGGTGCCAAATATGGTTTTAAACCATACTATGCGCCTAAATCGCATAAAAGTCGGTATTTGACGGTATTCGGGTTTAAATAAGGAAATCTGAGATTTTGAACAGCCTTTACGGTTTAAAATAACTTATTTAATATATAAAATCAGTAGCAAAAGGTTTGGTATGCAAAGGATGTGTAAAACTCATTTTATTAGCAAAAAGGGCATAACCGTCAATTACCGAGTTAATGCAAAAACCCTATGTTATGATCAGTTTAAAAATTAATAAAAATCTCCAAAAATCCCAAAATATTATATTACATCATTGGGTAAAAGTTTTGGCGTCAAAATTTGGGTTTAAATAGGTTTTATGCCGAAATTGCCGTTTAATTAATAAAAAGGCTTCAATTTACGATATTGAGCATAACTCCTAATTTAGACCACAAACTGATGTCAAAATTTAGGACATGTTTATAAATTAGTAATAAAGGTTTTTTTCCTCTAAAATTTTCAAAAATCTCGTTTTTATATCAAAAGGGCATAATGGTCAACTTTTAAGCAATTAACGGAGACATGCAATGAACTAGGATTTCTAAGGAACCAAGTTATATAACCTAAGAGGGTTATACTAACATGTAATATGGTCCTAAAGGAACCTTAAGGCATATCTAAAACAAGCTAAATCGGGTCAGAACTGAAAGTCAAAGCAAAAGTCTACTTTTGCGACTTTCGGTTCCGAACCGAGCCTAAACTTAGAATTGTCGGGTTGAACATGCTTAGACATGTTCTTACATTATTTACCAAGTTATTTTAATGTTAAAACATGTTCCATAACTTCTACATTATCAGTTATGAATTTATTTGCAAAAATAGCTTCTGTTGACTTTTTAATATTAAGTTTGACCCGACAATTGACCAAGTTAGAGTGATAATCAGTGGGTGCCCTTTTAAGGGTTTATTACCCACATAATTACCAACTCATAGCCACTTTCAATTCGAATAATGGCTGGACCATTAGTGATTAATCACTAAGTCAAAGCTTAATTACGACGGCTTTGACTTTTGGTCATTAGACTAATAAAACTTGAACTAGAGAGGCTAAGAATGCTTACAATGACTCTTAGCACGAATTAGGAGCTGAGGAAAACTTGCTTGTACTCTAGAAAGCTCCAGAGAGAGTGTTGTGAATAAATTTTTGTGAATGAGCAAATGAACTAGCAAACAAGAGGTCCTTATATAGGATTTTAAACTTCACAAGATCATTCCACACAAGCCTACAACTGATTCCTGATGATTCCAGGTGTCCCTATGCATGAAATACTGTTGGCTCAGTCCCTGGAATCGAAAACAAGGCATGCAAAGGCGGTGCAACAGGCTGACCTGCAGTTGTGCAGAGAATTCTGCATCTGGCAGTCGGACGCGGGCCGCATAGATGGCTAATTCCGGTAAAGACTTTGTAGACTTTGCAATTTCAGTCCCTGGTCCATTTAAACTTTATATAACTTCTATTTATTGCATTTTGGACCCCCATAGTTAACTTTTAAGGACCTTGGGTCATAAACTAACTCCGTTAAGCTCCCGGTTAGTTGTACGGTCATCCGAAAAGTCTTTTTTTTCTTTGAAACTTCCATAAAATTAATATCCGAAATTCTTGAGATCAAAATATATAATTATTACAATGTTTTTGGGATCGTTAGAAGGTCACTCAGAGGTTACTTTCAACATGTTGACACTTTTAACCCCTATGTTTCATAAGATCCTTATCTTGAGCACAAACGACTTTCCAAGTTCGATAAATTATTCGTTAAAGAATACGAACGTCATGTGAGGTCAATCAGAGGCACAAGAATGGCATGTTGACACTTTGGATCCCTTTAACTAACATATTTACATTGTTTGATAATTTTAGTCCCTTGGAAATAATTTCTTACACGTTTAAACCCATGGCACGTGTCTTTATTATATTGGTCGTGATTTTACGAGGTGTTACAAATGTACCAAGCAATCACCAAGAAACTCAAAATGGATTTGAGTGAGTCCTATCTTTGGCATTATCACCTTGGTCATATTAACAGATGTCGCATGTAAACACTTCGAAAGAATGGTCTTTTGGAGACAAATGAAGTTGGTTCATTTGATACATGTGAATCTAGTTTACAAGGTAAAATGACTAAGAAACCCTTTAGTGGGAAAGAACAAAAGATTTATTAGGTATCATACATTCGGATGTATGTGATCCTTTTAAGCCAATGACTAGGAATGGTGAAAGATACTTCATTACTTTTACCGACAACTATAGTAGTTATGGTTATGTGTACTTGCTGAGACACAAAGTTGAAGTTTTGAAATGTTCAAAGTCTTCATTAGGTGAAGTACAAAATCAACTCAATCAAAGTTCTTCGTTTCGATAGAGGAGGAATCGAACTCTATTTGGATATGGTTCGATCTATGATGGCTAGGAGCGCATTATCTCTATCATTTTGGGGTTACGCTTTGCTCTCCATGACCCGTACATTCAATGTGGCCCAAACCAAGAAATTGGATAAGACACCTTTTGAAATATGGCATGGAAGGGCTCCATCATTATCATATTTAAAGGTATGGGTTGTGAAGCTTATGTGAAGCAATACACCCCAAAAAAATTAGAAGTATGATCCACTAAGTGTATCTTTGTAGGATATCCTAAAGATGGTATAGGATATTATTTCTATGATCTAACAAGGCAAAAGGTATTTGTTGCTCGAAAGGCTGAGTTCTTGGAACCTAAGTTCCTTATGGAAGGAGCTAGTAGAACAGTGGAACTTGATGAGGATCAAGAACCACAAGCCGATACACGTTTGGTTGATACTAGCACTCAACAAGAGGTTGTTGAAAAGGATCAAGTGGTTGATCAATACACACAAAACGTTCACAGATCTGGTAGAATTAGTAGTCCACCTGAAAGATATAGATTTTTCATAGATGGATGCTACGTGGTAGATTCGGGTGAACCTACCACATACCATGATCCAATGTCAAAATCTGATTGTGACAAATGGCTTGAAGCCATGAACGTAGAGATGCAATCCATGTATGACAACCAAGTATGGGAATTGGTTGTGTCGTCTCTTAACTCCAAAGTAGTTGGAAGTAAGTGGGTTTTTAAGAAGAAAACCGATATGCATGGTAACTTGGATACTTATAAAGCGAGATTTGTAGCAAAAGGTTTCACTCAAACTCAAGGGTTGATTATGATGAGACCTTCTCGCCCGTGGCGATGCTAAAGTTAATTAGGATATTATTTGCCATACCCGCATAATATGATTATGAGATTTGGAAAATGGATGTCAAAATGGCTTTCCTTAATGGATATCTTGAGGAAGATGTCTATATGGTTCAGCCTGAAGATTTTTCCGGTCCAAAACATCCTGAAAAAGTATGCAAGTTAAAGAAATCATTATATGGATTGAAACAAGCATCTAGAAGTTGGAATCACCATTTTTGTTGAAGAGATTAGGGAATATGGATTCATCAAGAACGTCGATGAAGCTTGTGTGTATAAGAAGGCTAGTGGGAGCATCATTACTTTCTTAGTATTATATGTTGATGACATTCTACTATATGGAAATGATATTCCAGCCATGGTAGGTGTGAAAGCCTGGCTTGGAAGTTGTTTTTCCATTAAGGATCTTGGAGAAGCCGCTTATATTTTGGGAATAAAGATCAATAAGGATAGGTCAAGGCGCTTGTTAGGTTTAAACCAAAGTGCATACATTGAAAAAGTCTTGAAAAGGTTTAAGATAAAGAACTCTAGGAAAGGTTTGGTACCTATTCAAGAGGGGACAATATTGAGTGCATCTCAATGTCCAAGCTCAAAGGATGAGCAAGAAAGAATGAAAGGAATCCCATATGCGACAGCTATAGGATCCATTATATATGTAATAATATGCAATAGACAGGACATGTCATGCGCTTTAGGCATGACAAGAAGATACCAGCGAAATCCAAGTAACGGTCATTGGATGACTGTTAAAAGTATATTGAAATACCTTAGAAGGACCAAGGATATGTTTCTAATATATGGATCTGGTGAAGAAGAACTCGTTGTAAAGGGTTACAGGGATACGAGTTTCGGAATTCGTTGTAAAGGGTACGAGTTTTCAAACTGATCGAGATGATTCTCGATCACAATCAGGGTAGCATTGTCCACTATAGAATCAGAATACATCGTCGCTTCATTGATCGAGATGATTCATGTGGATCTACCACTTGAATTATTGCCGATCTAGGGGTAGTCCCTACCATTCAGGACCCCTAGAGATTTTTGTGATAATGATGGTGCGATTGCTTAAATCAAGGAACCTCGTGTACATTGAAAGACCAGGCACATTGAGCGGGGTTTCAACTACATAAGGGATGAAGTTGAAAAAGGGAAAGATATGTATTCGCAAAGTTCACACTGATCAAAATACTGCGGATCCACTCATGAAGCTCCTTGAACGGGCAAAGCATGAAGGGTCATACTTGTGCCTTGGGACTTCGATATTCTAGTGATTGGATTTGATCTATTTTGTATTTGGATATTGGAACAATTGTTATTATAACTCTTTATGGTATGTTGAGTTATGTTCCATTTTAGCATGTTTAAATCCATGAATAAGTTACTTATTCTAAATGTCCGTAGTCGATCATACTTGTGGGAACAAATATGAATGTAAGACTATTATGAAATTGGATTGGTGGATATTCCTTAGGTGTGAATATATAGCAAAGTGTTGCTGCCAAAGTTCATAGATATTTGTGGGATACAAATATTGGACTGACTCGCTCTCAAATATTACTGCATGGAATCATTTGTGATTGATCATAAGTAAATTTGAGTAAAGGAGAATATCATAGTATCCTTTGACCTGAGATACATATTGGGTCTTGATATTCACCAAATATTGTACCTTGACTTATTTCTTCGTTGTCTGTAATAAGACAGTACATAAGGCTAAGCTCAGGTGTGGTATAAGGTGATTGTGAGAGACGTATGTAGTCAAGATGGGATTTGTTCCTCTCATGCGTTGAGAGTAAGATGTCTAAGGCCTGCTAAAGTTAAATCAACAGATAGTGATCACTCTATGTCTCTGGATTTAACATGACATCTGTAACGAAAGGATAAATGATAGATTCACCTAAATCACGTTCAAGTAAGGGACTTGATGGGGATGATGTTATTGAATGGGACAAATAGTCATACGTATTAGGGGTAGTAAACTATAGTTAGGTGGTCTTTACTACTTGCATCAATCTTCTATGTATCTTGTGCAAGTGGGAGATTGTTGGACTCTGTATGCCCAAGACACATATTAAATTGATGTGGCTAGTACGTTATGATCCAAGTCGAGTCATACCCAAATACAAGCTAGACAAACACTTATAATATTTATTTGTGATATGATCAAACAAATAAATATTAACACTTAGAATATTTAGAAATCGGTTTTCTAAATAATTGCACTTGACAAATTAATAAATTATATGGATAATTTATTTTGAGAGAATATTTTATTTTGTTATTTATTGGGTTAAATAACATTTTAAAAGGTAGTATAAGTCTTATAACATATGATGTTATATTTTATAAAAGTTATAAAATTAATCAAGACTTAAAATAGTTTAAAAGAAAAAAAAAGTTTTTTTTTTTAAATAAAAGAGTGCCCCCCCCCCCTTTTCTTCCCAAGACCATTTTGGTCCAATGATCTTACATGCATTTTTTCATGTCTAGAGAAAATTTGATTGGGCAAATTAGTGGCTACATCTCTCATCATCCCTTTTAATTATTTTTGTATGACAAAAAATAAGGCATAAGAACTTGAAATGAAAACTAGAGAATGCTCTCTAAAATTTTCAGCCAACATGTGTTGATTCAAAAGGTTTTCAAGTTTGTAACTTCAAGTGCAAGAACTCTCTAAAATTGTCTCTCATATTTTCGGCCAAGGTGGTGGTTTTATGAGGGATTTTCAAGTGAGTTTATGAGTGTAAAATCCTATCTAAAATCAAAGTGTTTGTTGGAAGGCTTGGGGTATACAAGCTTGAGGTATTCTAGACTTGAAGACTACCATTCAAGAAGCATCATCCTTTTCATTTCTTTTTACTCCTTGGAAGGTAGTATTCTTGAAACATCCTATGGTTGTGTTTTATTTTGATAGCATGCATGTTCGTATATGGATCCGGGTATTGGGGTTTACATATAAAATGGGTTTTATATCTTGTAAGTAACATGTTTTAAATAAAAATTCCATTGCGTTTTTATTTTATAAGGATAAAATAACTTTGATAAACATGTGAAAAACCCAACAAATATTCACCATAATGCATATCATTCAACCATGAGTTTGGTTGGTGTTAATATTTGGTTGGATATATATTATAGTTATATAGTATGTATAATCGTCCTACGCATTATAGAGTACCATATAATGGTCATGTAAGGAGGTAGGATGAATTCCATGCATTTAACCTCATTATATGGATTCACCGGAGCACAAAACCATCAACTTAGTTGATGATTTCGGTTGTTCAAGAATAAGAATAAGAATAAGAATGTACAAGTAACTAAATTTGCTAAGTGGCCAAATGAGAGCAACCAAGACGTGTACATACCCAACATGGCAAATGTTGGAGACGAGGTGTGGTCGATTCATTTTGGTTTCTAGGAAGCCACTTAGATATCTAATCATCTAAATCACCTAAACAACCAAGTGACTTGACTAGACAAGTGCATTCCAAACATGGATAGTGTTTGGAGGCTTGGTTTAGTCTTGTTCACTTTGTTACTTGGAAGTTGTTTAGTGACTTAGGTTGATTGATTTTGAGGTGTTTGAACCTTAAACTTTCTGGAATGACACCTCAACATGTAGGTTAGTTGGGGACAAGGTTTGGTTCATGTTCATCGAAGAAAGATAAGTAAAAGTTGTAAGAGATGAAAGTTTTACAAAAACAAAATTTAAACCTCACTTTGGACCTCAAATGTGGCGATGTACCACATTGTTACACCTTAGTGAACATTGGGTAAAATCCCTAAAGGTTATCCAAGGAGTTAGAAAGCAAGAAATGAGAAGAAAGGGTTGAAGAAGCAAGTTAAAACTCATAAGTTTTAACTTGTAGTAATCTGCCCAAAGCTGGAGTTTTCTTGAAGATCTTGGAGTGTTTAAGAGTGAAATGAGGTTGTGGAAAGTGAAAGTGTGTTAGAGAAGGCATGGATTTATAATAGAAGATTAGGGTTTAGTTCATAATGAAGTTAGAAGGTGATTGGAGGAGAAGGGGGTGGAAAAAGTGGTTGAGAAGGTGAATTTCGGAGTTAATTTGCGAGCTGTCAACATTTCTGCCTGTCAGAGGGGCTTGCGGACCATAAGTGTTACACCCCAACCGATGGCAAAAACATCAAGGGGGACGAACAAATCGCTCAAAGCATCATAACACTAAATGTGACAATATAATTAAGTCAAATTACATAAACACATAAATGTCAAACAGATCCAGACATAGTCAAAATATTGTATCAATCATAATCAAATTCTGTTCATTCCTAAGATGAGTTTCTATGTTCATCCTAGCTTGTTTTCTTGACTCCCTTCGACTATCAACTTGCAATATGTATTAAAATAATATCAACAAAAGATGTTGACGAGTATACAAGTTTGGTACATAGCATAGATAGAATAAAAGTTTCATTACTCGAATCCAACACGAATCACATGATATTGGTTACTAACATGCCAAGCTAATTGTAAACTATATGTCAAACCAAAGTTTCCAACGCAAAGTGCCTTCCTTACATCGTCACAACAAAGAGGAGGTTTGTTGGGATTGAACCCTACAAAGGAACAGATGATTAGAAAAGCCAAAACTGGTTCAGAACAGTGGATCACAATAAGCAGTGCTTGTACAAAGACTTTCCCCTTGACAGTGGTTATCCAGCAATTGATAGACTCCAAATACTGATCATCACAACTGTTGTTATCCAAAGTACTGATGAAGAATAAAAGACTGAAGCTCAATCTACTGATGTGTCCCAAGCACTATTGAAGACCAAAGCTCTGCTCATTCAAAGAACTGATCATCTTATGAAGAAAGCACTGATGCTCAACAGTGGAATGAAGAATCAGTAGTTTATATTATCAGTGTTTATGTAATCAGTTATACATTGTATCAGTGTCTTGTGTATCAGTGGTTAGAGTTTGTTAGGTTGTTAGATGTCACTTTCATGGTGACGTCAGCAAAGATGCTCAGTGGTTTAGGCTGTACTATAAATAGAACAGTACTCTGTACTGTTCCATTGGCTCTTTCACCACAAGTCATTCTGTATGAACAAATCACTGAGCTCAGGATGAGGGGGAGTTGAGTGCATGCATGCATAATTGAGTCTTGTAACAAATACAATCATTCGATTAATGAAATAATGCCTGCTTAAACTTTTCTTCCATTGATTGTGTGATTAAAGTTTATTTCCATATTCCGCTGCACAATACTTGTTTCATCTTTCCATTTCTTGTTAAACAACACAATAAAAAAAACTCAGATCCTAACAATTGTTATCAGAGCATTGGACAGTCAAATTTGATTTAACAATCATTTTGACGTAAAAGTTCAGCTCGAATTCGTTGATACTTTCAGTTGTTCGTATTTAGTTGAAAAACAGAGTAAGGTATAATCACGTATAAAAGTTGATTATTCAAGACCTGTAAAACAACTAGAATGGCATCACAATCACACGACCCTCATAACACAGGGACTCTCTTCAAACCACTGATGCTTGTCAGATCCGAGTACAACATCTGGCAGCGTCGGATGGGTCATGTCCTTGCACAGCAAAATACCGACTGTTGGAAATTAGTTATCTATGGACCACACGTTCCTATGGTTCCTAGTGCCGAGGATCCCAAAAGCTTTGTGCCTAAAAGCCTAGAAAACTACTCAGAACAAGATTTTCAAAAAATTGAACTAGATGCAAAGGCTTTTAGCATAGTAGCTTCAGCTCTTCCAAATGACATTTATGCTGGACTGTTACACTATAACAAAGCCAAAGAGCTGTGGGATGCCCTAAAAGAACAGTTCGGTGGTAAAGAGGAGGTGTTAGAAAATAACAGAGAAGTTTTGAATCAACAGTATGAAACCTTTTGCCATGTGAAAGGAGAATCACTAACACAGCAATTTGAACATTTTAGTTGTCTCATTAGTGAACTGAAACTTGTTAAAGTTGATCTTACAAAATCAACCGTAAATAGTAGGTTTCTATGGTCACTTCTTGAAAAATGGGACACAATTGCTTTTGTAACCAGAAACTCAGTTGGGTTCAAAGAATTAACACTGACTCAACTTCATGGTCGACTCGTCACCTATGAGAGAGAGTTGAATCAGAAAAAGAAGTTACAGGAGTCAGGGAAGGTTGCTGATGACTATTCATTTGGTAGCACAACACTTCTTGGTCAAGAGGATTCTGGTAGTAGTAAGGATCAGAGTTATGTTCATTACATTGACATAACTGCTGGTGGAGCCTTTAACAACTCTGATTCTTACTCAGCTAACTATGCTTTCACAGCTAGTAGTGAAAACCAGAATTCTGATAATCTATGCTTTGAACTCAATGATCTCCAGCATTTTGATCCCACTGATCTGGAGGAAATGGACATATTGCATCAATTGGCACTGCTGAGTGTAAGAACCAGCAAGTTTTATAAGAGAACAGGGAGAAAATTTCTAGGGTTACATGGGAACTTGAAAGTTGGGTTGGATAAATCAAAGATAAAGTGTTACAAGTGTAATAGGCTAGGACACTTTGCTAGAGAGTGTAGAAGTAACCAAAACAGTGGACCAATCATAACACACCCTAGCCCTAGACCTCAAAACTCACAAAACACTGTGCACTATTACCAAAATACCCCTCCTGCTCATGTAAACACTGCTGATTATGCACACCCTGTAACACCTGTTCCAGTGCAATATGTTCAAACCACTGTTCCTCAAATACAGTATGTCCAAGCCCCAATTTCTCAGGTCCAAATGCAACAACCTGCACAACATGCTGCACCAAACATCTGCTACAGCAGAGGCCAGTCAGCAAAGCTTCTTTACCCAAGTCTTTGTTGATTGGAGTAGCATGCCTGATGAATTAACTGATGAAAACTTTGCTCTATTTGCTGAAAATGATGCTCCTATTAATGAATTCTGTTTTGTAGCATTAGAGTTAATTCCTGAAGGGCTGGAAACTGAAGAAGGAGAATCCAGTGCTGAAATAGTGGATGAGATTGTTGAAGCAGTGGTTACTGCTGTTGTTGGTGAGCATCTGATGGAGAAGGAAGTCAAACCACTGTTAGAGCCTCTTGTTGACCCTTGGTGCAAGGAAGATGAGAAAGAGAAAGAAAAAGAGCATAACAGTGATTGTGAAAATGTTTGTGATTATGCCATGATGGCTGCAACTAAGGTATCACCTCAGCTTTTGCAAAACCTATGTTTAGACAAATGCATCATAGCATTTGCTAATGTTAAAGAGGTGAATGAAAACCTTAGAGACAAGATCTTAAAATATGAAATACAGTTTGAAAGGTCTGTTAAAGAACTTAAAAAAAATGTTTGAAAAAGAAAGTGAAAGTTCCAGCCTCAAGCATGAGCATAGCATAACCAAGGACCAACTTCAGGCTATGATAGAAAAATATCAAACCTGTAATAAGGAGTTGGAATCCACCCAAAATCACATGTGAAAAATGGGTGGAATCCTGCATAGGTTATGAGGTTATGCTTGAAAAACATATCAAAAGCAATGTAAAATTTGGCATAGGTTCCAGGAAAAATGACCAAGTTGAAAACACTGCTGCAAATGAGTCTGTACAAAACACTGTTGAGATAATTCCAACATACAAGGATGGTTAAGAAATAAAAATAACTGATAAAAATGGTAACAAAATCACTCTTGAAAGACCAGAGGGGTCCTCAACCTTTGAGGAGATTGAAAAGTATCAATTCAAACCCACTTGGTCAGATGAGTGTGACATCCTTGAAAATTTCAAATCCATGGATTTTTCAACAGTTAATGGTGTGAAATCACCTAAGGGAAAAGTAATTCCTATTAAGGACATCCCAACAGTGGTTCAAAACTCTGTTTCAAAGGAGTCTGAAAAGAAGAATAAGAGAGAAAAGGTTAAAAACTTGTTTTATGACTTTTGTGAAAAGAAAAATCATTCAACAAAAGATTGTTTTAATTTAAAAGCCTATTACATTAACAAAACAAGCATCATTAAGCCTTCAAACAACTGTTCTGTCTGTGGTAAAACCAACCATGTTACTCAGGAGTGTGTGTATCTTAAAACCTTTGATGTCAAAAGGAATGAGTACACTTCAAAAACACCCATGAGCTCATCAAAACAAACCGTCATGAAACAACAACCATTTGTATCTGTCCAAACAGCTGTTACAAAACAGCTGAACAAAAACACTGTTCCAAGAGATGTGCAAGTGACAGATGCACCACCTGCCAACCAATTCCAAAGAGGAAAAGGTCAACCTCCATACCAAAGGGTCCCACATGTTTATGAGGCTTACAAAAGGCCTTCTAAACCAAAAGTGAACAGGCATCCCTTTAGATATCAACAGCTGATAGGAAATGGCTCCCAATAGTGGTTAGAAAGAAATGCAGCAAAAGTTGTCCAAACCCCTGATCTAACCACTGTCCATGTTCCTGGACTTGACTCTGACACTGTTGTGACCCCATCCAAAGCCTTATTGGCTTTGGAGACCCTCCTGAACTAATTATTTACTTGATGTGCAGGGAGCTTCTGCATGCTTAGATAGTCTTTGGTATGTAGATAGTGGAGGTTCTAGGTACATGACTGGATGTAGAGCCCTACTCAAAGAATTCAAAACTCATGGAGGGGGTGATATATCTTTTGGTAATAATAGTAAGGGTAAGGTTTTGGGGTCTGGAACAGTTTAGTCTGGAAAAGTCAAGTTTGAAAATGTTAATTTAATTGATAATCTGAAATTCAACCTCCTTAGTGTCTCACAAATGAGTGACAAAGGCTATGGGTCATTCTTTACTAAGGAGAGTTGCAAAATTGTTGGTCCAGAAATGGTCAAAAATATTGAAGCAATAATAGCCAATGGAAAAACTCAACTTGTTGCTCAAAGAAGTGGCAATGTTTATGTAGTTGATTTGTCAAAAGAGAGCCCTATGAGTGATGCCTGTCTGTTCTCAGCTGCCTCTAACAAAGAGACAGAATTATGGCACAGAAGATTGGGGCACACAAATATCAAGACAACCACTGCTTTGTCAAAACAAGGCCTTATAAGAGGTCTTCCACAAAAAACTGTTCACTTGTCCAGAGCATTGTGTTTCCTATTTAAAAGGAAAACAACATAAAAGCTCATTTAAGTCCATTAAAGAGTCCAAAACAACTAAGTGTTTGCAAATGTTGCACATGGACTTGTTTGGTCCAGTAAAAATCATGAGCCTTAAAAAGAAAAGATATTGTTTGGTAATTGTAGATGATTTTTCTAGGTTCACATGGACTTATTTCTTACATTCTAAAGATGAGACTGCATGCATTTTGCAAGATTTTGTCAAACAGGTTGAAAAGCAATTTGACTTGCCAGTAAAAGTTTTTAGGAGTGACAATGGCACAGAATTCAGAAATAGGGAGTTGGATGAGTTTTGTGTGTCAAAAGGGATTGTAAGGCAGTACAGCATCCCAAGGACACCAGAACAAAATGGGGTTGTTGAAAGGAAGAACAGAACATTGATTGAAGCAGCCAGAACCATGCTTGCAGATTCGGGTTTGCCATTAACTTTCTGGCCAGAGGCTGTAAAAACTGCCTGCTATGTCCAGAACAGAGTTTTGATCAATCCCAGGCATCAAAAGACTGCCTATGAAATTCTATATAAAATTAAACCACTGATCTCATACTTCAAAGTTTTTGGCTGCCCATGTTTCATTTTAAACCTAAAAGATTCAATCTCAAAGTTTGCAGCCAAAGTAGATTGTGGTTACCATCTGAGATACTCAACCACTGCTAAGGCCTATAAAGTGTTTAACACTAGGACTAAGTGTGTGGAAGAGACTTTGAATGTTAAGTTCAATGAACTTTCATCTCTGAAAATCCTAGCAAATCCTGCTGAATTATTTGATTTAGATAAATTCACTTTTGAAGATGTGTCTGTCAAGACTAACCATGCAGGTACACCACAATCTTCACCATCAGACAATGGATATGAAGTTGTATTCCACAATAGAAATTCACATCCCTAACCAGAGCAGCAGATGTTCAAAACAGCTGTCAAAGCTCAACCACTGCTACATCAACCGTTGTTGACCAAAGTAGCCCTTCAACCTTTCTCACCATATCCTCAACCACTGTTGATAAAAATCTACAAATAGTGGATAAAAATCAACCTTGTGTCACACCAATTCCACCTATCCCTCCACCTCCATTTCAAACAGATGTTGGATCTTCAAAGTTACCAACAAATGTTAGCTCAGATGATTCACATCTGCAACCTTCACCATTTAGTGCCATTGTTCCATACCAGGGAGATCTAATCTTTCTGAAATCCCATCCACTAGATCAAATCATTGGCAACATCAATGAAAGGGTGCTCACCAGAAGTTAATCCCAAAATATTTGTCTTTTTGCTGGCTTTCTATCACTCCATCAACCAGTCAAGTACCAAGAGGCACTGAAAGACAACAGTTGGGTAGAAGCTATGCAGGAAGAGCTCCAATAGTTTAAAAGATAACAAGTTTGGGAACTTGTACCACTGCCAGAGACCGTGAGTCCTATTGGCACAAAGTGGGTCTTCAAAAATAAAACTGATGAAAGGGGCATTGTTGTCAAGAATAAAGCTAGGCTTGTGGTTCAAGGTTTTAGACAGGAAAAGGGCATTGACTATGATGAAACTTTTGCCCCTGTAGCAAGATTGGAAGCTATCAGACTATTCCTGGCCTTTGCTGTCAACCATAACATAAAGGTGTTTCAAATGGATATCAAATGTGCTTTCCTCTATGGTAAGATTCAAGAAGAGGTATATGTTTGTCAACCTCCTGGTTTTGAGGATCCATTTTATCCAAATCATGTCTACAAGCAAAATAAAGCCTTGTATGGCCTGAAACAAGCACCTAGAGCCTGGTATGAAACTCTATCCACTTTCCTTATCTCTATTGGTTTCACAAGAGGTAAAATTGACAAAACACTATTTTTAAAATGGAGAGGAAGAGATTTGATGATTGTCCAGATTTATGTGGATGACATCATTTTTGGAAGCACATGTACCAAAATGTGTGAAGAGTTCAGGGGACTCATGACAGCTGAGTTTGAGATGAGTGAAATGGGTGAACTACAGTGCTTTCTTGGTCTCCAAGTAAAGCAACTGCAAAATGGTACTTTCATTCATCAAGGCAAATATGCCAAAGAACTTTTAAACAAATTTGAGATGAATGATGACAAACCATGTAGTACACCCATGGCAACCACAAAGATAGTCATGTCTGATGAAAAGGATGATTTGGTTGATCAAACTCTTTATAGAAGCATGCTTGGGTATTTATTGTACCTAACTGCATCTAGGCCAGACATCATGTTTGCAACATGTGTTTGTGCAAGATCCTAATCAGCCCCTAGAAAGTCAAACCTTATTGCTGTAAAAAGGATATTCAGATACATAAAAGGTGCTCCCACACTTGGTATCTTGTATCCAGCTGATGGAAATATCAAGCTTTCAGGTTTCCCAGACAGTGATTTTGCTGGACGTAACACAACAAGAAAGTCTACTTCAGGAGGGTGCCAATTCCTAGGCAATTTCTTGGTGTCTTGGCAAAGCAAAAAAACAAGCAGTTGTTTCAACATCCACTGCTAAGGCAGAGTATATTGCTGCTGCAAGCTGCACAGTCCAACTGTTATGGCTTCAAAATCAACTGCTGGATTTTGGTATCACTGCTTTAAAGACACCTCTCATGTTAGACAGTCAAGTAGCAGAAAATATCATCAAAAATCCAGTTTCACATTCAACCACCAATCACATTGACATCAGACATCATTTTGTGAGGGATTGCTATGAAAAAGGTTTGATTTCTCTTCATCATGTTCCAACTAAGGATCAGCTGGCAAATGTGCTAACAAAAGCATTAGACACATCCACCTTTGAAAGCTTGATCTCTAGAATTGGCATGCTAAATATGGAATAACAGGCAAAATCCTGTTTTTCCATGAATAAAGCATTAAAAGTTTTCAGAAAATCAAAAATCCAGCCTTAAAAATAGTTAAAAATGAAAGCTTTCATTAATCCTTAAAAGTCTGTTGCACCCACTGTTTTAATTCAAACATCTGATTGGTAAAAGTTATCCACTACTGAAAGACACCCTCTGTTCCTTCATTTTTATGTTGACCATTGATTGACCAAACATCAGTGTTTCAATCACTGTTGGCTATCCACTGATAGTGAAAAACACCCACTGCTCACATCTTATTGATGACATCACTGATTGTCATCCATTTCCATCAGAGGTTGTCACATGGACAGATCTTAGACGTCCGATCTTTGTAACCGCTGCCACGTCAGCATTCACTTTTCCCTTTATAAAACCCTGATTAAAACCCCAATCAGAGGTTACACTGCCATATCGAATTCAAAATTCCTTCAAAAACGGTTTCCATCTTTCATTCTTATTCTCTGGCTCTTGCTCTCAAAAACCCTCATAACTATCTGTGCACCCTTGAGAAAACAAGTAAAAACACAGATTTCCACTTAATCATTGATGTTCTTTCATCCTCAAAGTACAAAACTTTGTTGACCTGCAACGCACCTATTTACCAAGAAACCCTGCGAGATTTTTGGACAAATGCAAAATTAGAAGTTCAAAACAACAAGCCTTGGGCTATTACATCGAAAGTAGGTGGTATTCAGGTTGCTATTACACCACAAACCATTTCTGAGGTTTTTGAGATGAATAATCATACAGGTAAATTTTTTTTCCCAAAGATGAGTATCAGACTGATCTCATTGAAAGAGGGTATGTGGGACAAATGAAAAAAGCTACTTTACAAAAAGGAAATTTCCCACCTCCCATGAAATTTTTATTTCATACCCTGCTTATATGTGTTTCTAATAAAACAACTGCTTTCAACGAAATTCCATTGCAAATTCAATACTTGGGTTATGGTATAATGGCAGAAACTGATTTTAATTACTCCCAAGAGATTTTCAATGATATGGTTAAAAATGTTAATAATATAAAAGAAAGGAAGAAACCATTTTTGCTGTTTCCAAGATTTTTGAGTTATTACTTACAACAGAAATTCCCAAAGGATATTGCACAAGTGCTTATCCAGGGTGCTTCTTGTCAAATCAACAACCTTTCTTCTGAAACTTTTACAAGGCTGTCAGAGTCAAAATCTTCTGAAACACAAATAGAGGAACTTGAGCAAACTTTGGATGAGTCCATATCTGCTCCTCAGGTTTCTGCTGTTGAGCCCACTGCTCTTGGTGACCACAACATCGCAACCACTGCTATGCAACCCCCACCAAAAACGCCCAAAATGACCAAGATGAAAATTTCCAAAAAGCCCCCCAAATCTTCTAAAAAGGACCTTCTGGAAGATGAGATCCCAGAAGTTAATCCAGTGACAACACAAATGTCACAAACAACCACTGTTGCTACTTCCTCACAGCAGTTGGAAAGATCTCCACCCCAAGCCTTAACTCCTCCTGCTTCCTCACAAAAGGAACAGGTTGTAAGCACAGGGACACCACTCTATGATACATTACCCTCACTTGAGAGTATGTTCAATAGCCCTGCTCCCGGGGCAAATTCTCTTTCCACTCCTATCCCTACAATCACATTACCACCATCCATTTTACCTCTGTTGAAAGTATTGGATATGGATCAGACACAAATCAGTTCTTCTCAACAACCCATCACTGAGAATATACTCCAACAAGTAACTGAGTCTGATGCCTCTACCTTTGCTAACCCATCAACAGTTGAGGAGGTTACACCCCTAGAGTTACAAGTAACTCTTGGTGGTAGTTCAAGTGGAGCAGCTACTACAGGTGTTGAATCCACTGATTTACACATGGACAGTAGTTTCATTAGTCAGACTCCCTTGAAGGCAATTTCTTCCTTGGGAACCAAGGTAACCATTGGTGTATTCAAGTTAACCACTGGTGTGCTTACTAAGGTAACCACTGCTGAAGAAAGAAGTCCCTAGTACCAAGAAAAAGGGGCATCAGTGGATGAACCATTGGAGACTTCTCCTGGTTCAACTGCTGATACAACCACTGCTGGTGGGAAATAAGTTGATCCCATTAAATTGGGTGATGGTTTAAAATATCAGGATTTGACGGAGAGAGTTACCAATCTTGAAACATCTGTGGCAGATATAAAAAATATGTTGCAACAGTTGTTACAATCATCAAAGTCTCAATCCACTGCTTCATCATCTACTACCACAACAAGTGAGCTATGGCAACTTCTACAACCTCTGTTTCATCAACAAAGAAAATATGCTGATCAACAACATGAAATTCAGCTACAAATGTTTAGAAATGTGATGGATGCAAGGTATAAGGATACTCAAGCTGACATTAAAGCAATAAAAGCTCATTTACTCCAAACCACTGGTACTTCTCCTCCTACAATTATCTATGTAAACACTGATGATGCCAAAAAGGGGGAGAAAGGAAAGAAAGGAAATGAAGGTTTACACCTAGAGCCTGATCCAAAAGCTAAACCTGTAGTAGAGATTCCTAGGCCAGGTGGTACAAAGAAGGTTGATGTGACTCTCAACCTATTTTCTGAACAAAAAGCAAATTGGAAAGAGAGAATGGAACAAAAGGGTTCTAAAAGATTTGCACAGGATAAGAAAGTTTTGATGGCAAAGGAAGAGCAGGGTACTTCAAATATAAGAAAAACTACCAGAAAGGTCAGCCAACCCAAAACCACACCTTCCAAAACCACTAAACATACCCCTGAAATCCCCAAAAGTTCCTCATCACAAACCTCTAAGCCAACAGATGTTGAGACACTTGTTATATCAACAGTTGTTAATACATCAGTGATTTCAACAAATGTTACCACAACCACTGCTCTCACCACTTTCCCAACCATCACTAAACCCAAGTCAAGACCACCATCACTAAAATCTCCTACTAAAAAGCAGAAGACAATAGTTGACACTTCAACAGTTGTAATGACAACAGTGGTTGAAACACCAGTTGTTTCAACAACTGTTAGTCAGCCACCCACTACCTCAAATGCTCCTTCCCAAGCCTTAATCATTTCTGTTCCAAAATCCCAACCAAAAATTCCTTCACCCAAAAAGGTTTATACCAGAAAAAGAAAATTTCAGGTGCATGATGATGACATACCAGCACCTATTCCTATTTCATCTGCACCCTTCAATCAAATCAAACCTCAATCATTCATTCCTCCACAATTAGCAAATCCAATCACTGATCCAAAAACACTTGAAGGACATGATCCTGCAAGGGTTATTCCATTAGCCGCAAACTACCCACTGGAATTGCATGCAGTTAAAAATGAAATGAGGCAATTCTACACAGCGGATGATCCTACAAAAAGAAAATTCCCTTCTCTCTGTGGGTTCAGACCACCAAAGAACTTGGATGAGTATTTAAAAATCAAAGCAAAGCAAGCTGAATTACAAGCCAAGTATGAAGGTCAGGGAGAGAATAACAGTGGCATCTCAAGTCGAATGTAGCATCCGCTTAGCCAAGTCAAGAAACTAGAAGATTATGCAAGAGACTTAAGCAAAGAAATGTCCAACTTACCACCAAATACTGACCTACAAAAAGAGATGAGAAAAGATCTCTTAGATCTGATCATGAGAGACAAGTTTTACCCTGCTAAGGTTGAACAGTTTAAAGACTGGCCACTCATTGCACTCAAAGCTGAAGCAAGCAGAATTGAAAGGGTTAGAAATGATCCAGGTATGAAAAGATCTGCACCAGATTGGAGTAAGTTCAAAAAGAAAATTGCAGATCTTACCTTGGAGTACAAAAGAAAGAAGCAAGAGTTGGTTACAGCCAAATTTGGTACAGCAAAAGCCATAGCAAAATGGTCAAGGCAATACACTGACATGGTGTATGAGAAGCTGGAAAGACAAAGAGAAACAGATCCTAAACTTCCAAAGAAACCAGCTTGCAGAACCAAGAAAATAGATGAGTCTCAGCAGCAGGCCCTCTCTTTAAAAACATTGTTCACATCATCTGACACTTCCATCATTGCTTTGAATCAAAGGAAGAATAAAAAACAGACTGATGCAGAAGATGAAGAAAGTGAAGCTGTATATATGAAAGAGGCCATAAAAAGAATGATTGAAGAGGATCCTGACTCAGCAAAGTTATAGGAAATTACTAAAAAATTTATGAGCAGGCCTTCATCTCCAAACTCATCAACAATAAAAACTCTCCTAAGAAACCCACTTAACTCAAAAATACTAAAGTGGAAGTCTGATCAAAAGACCCACGTATTGACTTTGCTCAAGTCCAGTGGAGAAGTTAAGCACATATCAAGGGAGGATGCACTAGGCCTGAGTGTAGCTGACCTCCAAGATCTTTTAGAGCTTCAACTTTGCAGGGATGAGGATGATGAAGATTCTATTAACTTTGAGCTGCAATTCAAGGGCCAAGTTAGGGAAATGTTGATTAGAGAATAAAGATCTTTAATAATGAAGTGTTTTGGCATCATCTGTTCCAGGGGGAGATTGTTGGGATTGAACCCTACAAAGAACAGATGATTAGAAAAGCCAAAACTGGTTCAGAACAGTGGATCACAATAAGCAGTGCTTGTACAAAGACTTTCCCCTTGATAGTGGTTATCCAGCAACTGATAGACTTCAAACACTGATCATCACAACTATTGTTATCCAAAGTACTGATGAAGAATAAAAGACTGAAGCTCAATCTACTGATGTGTCCCAAGCACTGTTGAAGACCAAAGCTCTGCTCATTCAAAGAACTGATCATCTTATGAAGAAAGCATTGATGCTCAATGTGACAACTCGTATTTCCGAACTTATCTATGTGCTTAATGTAACGTATGTGAACTTAGTGTAATTATTTGATATGTTGATTTAATGAGATGATATGTGATTATATGTTATGTGAGTGTATGTATTATGTTATGTATTATGTAAACACACAACTCTAATCCGATTACACAAGCCCATTCGGGCTACACTTTGGGTTCGGCCCACACTTTGGGTTCGGCCCACACTCCCTTGTGTCGCATAACCCATGAGGAGAGTGTATACTCCTCATTTAGTTGCAATCTCATAATACACCCAAACCCTAGCTCTTTCTCTCCTCTCAAACTCGACGGCAAACACACCCTTTCCATCGAAGATCTTTGTGTTCGGATCATCCTCGTTATACACTCTCAACCGGTTAGTGTTTCATGTTATGTGTTTTATTCGGGTGATGTATTGTTATGTTGATGATATGTGATCGGTCATATATGTGTTTGAATCCGAATGATTTGGTTAGTGGTTGTAAATTATGAACCGTATGCTAGATGATACTATGGATGCCATGATTTATGTGATAGCGAGAATAGTTTGTGTGAATGATGATGCTCTAGTGAATCGGATAAGTATGGTGATGTTAATCGGCTAGCATGTCATGTTCTCGGATTGTTTGCATAATGGTTAGGATAGAAGGTATGTAATCGGCTGTGATATGTTTCGATTAGAATGAATTATTGTGTTATCATAATCGGATGTATGTTAGTGATCAAGATCCATGTTAATATGTTTAGGTGTTGATAAGTTGTTATTCATGATTTTTGGTTAGTTAGGGTTTATATGAATGAGATGATAAAACCCTTGTTTGATCTATGATTGCATGATCAAAATTGATAGTGTTGTTAATGGATAGAATTCATAATCTGGGAAACTCTTGAATGATTGTAACTGAAACAAATTTTGGAAACAATGTAACTGATTAGCATGATATTCGGATAATAATATCAGTCGCACAAGCTCCCTCTCGGTCGCACAAGATCAATTCACACAAGACTTGATCTGATCGCAAAAGTGCATCGCACAAGTCGGGGTACAAACACATAAGGCACTTAGTACTGTTTGTTTATGCATGATCGCACAAGATCTGGTGGATCGCACAAGATGGTGCTGACCGCACAAGATCTTGGGCCTTACACTATATTTGGACTTAACATACTATTGGACCGAATGGCCCAAATCTTGGTCGCACAAGAGGTCCAGTCGCACAAGATGTTTTGAATCGCACAAGATTGTTATCTGTTTAGTGTATTGGGCTGTATGTATATATCTGTTGGGCTTCTAATCTTTGGGCCGGGTATATGATGGATCGCACAACATGCTGTGGGTCGCACAAGGCTGTGCTGACCGTACAACATGTTGGGCCGGGGGTTTAAATGGGTTATGTTAGTTTATCGCACAAATGGTTCGGCCCCATTACATCTTAAATCGTACAAGTGTGAAAATGCTATGTTCTTGACTGTTTTATGTATGCCATGATCAGTACGTGTTCACAACCTTTTAGTTCAGTGTAACATACGTGCACTACTTGAACCTAGACCTGACTTTTATGGTAACCATGATAGGACGTGGTTGACCTCTAGCAGCTCGATTGACCTTTCGTTTATCTGCCGAGCTAACCTAAGGTGAGTTCACACATTCTACAAAGCATGGGATTCCCAGGGGTTGGGAATGGGGTTAAGGAACATGGATTCCTCGTCCTTTCTTGGGTAGGACAGTACTGGTTCAGGAATGTAATTCCTCGTCCTCATGGACAGTTAACTTTTACTAGACCAAAACTCTATCACGAAGTCCCTCCTTTTTATATCGATTTAATCGCCGGGCCAATGGCGAGCGGGTCATTAGTTAGATAGCGCTATTTAGGTCTGACAAGCCTCACACAGTGCCGCAGAGGACGGGCGTGAACTAATGGATCTGGGCACGTCAATGATGATAGACATTGACAGTTCAGGGCACATAAACATGACTACAGTTAGCAGTCAATATGGTAACGAGTCTAGTGTATACATGGGGTAGCCGCCACGGCCGAAAAGCCAGATAACTAAACATGGGTAGCCCCCACGGCTGGATTGCCAGAGTTAATGGGTTAAACAAATCACGTTTTCAACTATGGGGTAACCTCCACGGCAGGGATGCCAGTTAAAGGAACTGTTTTTGGAACAACTTAAAACGAACACCCAACTGTGAACTCGCTCAACATTATTGTTGACTCGTTACTACATGCTTTGCAGGTCAATAGGTACTTAGCTGGAGCTTGCATGGGGAAGAGTCGTTGTGGGACATGGACCGCTGTGTGCCATGTTAAACCTTGGGATATTTAAACTTATGTTTTGGTTTTAAACATTATGCTTCCGCTTACAACTTAAACTATGTTTGTTTTGGACACCAATTGTGTTGGTTGGACTTTTACAATTAATTACTTGCTTGTTCAATATAATTGGTGGTTTGATCCTGGTCAGTCACGCCTCCAAGCGGTGATACTCCGCGTGTGGATTTTGGGGTTGTGACAGATTGGTATCAGAGCCATTGGTTTTAGAGAACTTGGTTTTAATAAGGGAAAACGTTTTTGTTAAAACCATACTATAACCTGTACAGTGCTCTACGATCCACAACGACGCTTCGCTTCACGTGCAAGGCTCGACATTCTAGGTGATATGGTTTATGTTTTATTGCCTACATGCTAGATTACATAGAACTTTGCTTATGGTATACTTAGATGAACGTAGCCACTGTTAATTGAAAACACGAGTGTGCTTACTCTCTTCTGTCATCACACTTTTGCGAATCCCTCTCACACATGTTTCTCTTGATATGAAGATCATGTCTGGATGCGTTAACATGACACAAGCCCAGTTGACGGCTCTGATTAACGAACAGGTTGCTCTGGCACTTGCAGCCGCACAAGCAGGAGGTATACCCTGCAGTTTAAAACTCATTCTAGGATTTTTAGGTCCTACTCTCGTGAACCTACCTTTGTATTAAACTTTGTCCTTTCTTACACCCACAACAGGTCAACATGCTCAGCCACCTATGTGCACCTTCAAAACTTTTATGGACTGCCGACCCACTACTTTTAGCGGCACTGAAGGAGCTGTAGGTCTCCTCCACTGGTTTGAAAAGCTCGAATCTGTGTTCGAGATGTGTGAATGCCCTGAGGCTTGCAGGGTGAAGTATGCTACCGGTACCCTAGAGGGTTTAGCGCTCACGTGGTGGAACACTCAGGTTCAAATGCTGGGTTTGGTTGCTGCTAACGCCACCCCATGGAACAATTTTAAAGAGATGATCAAGGAAGAATACTGCAACCGTGATGAAATTCATAAGCTGGAAGTCGAGTTCTTCAACCTCAAGATGACGGGGTCAGAGATTGAGGCGTACACGAAAAGATCGAATGAGCTTGCTATTCTGTGTCCTACTATGGTGGACCCTCCAATTAAGCGTATTGAACTTTATCTCAAGGGCCTAGTGCCAGAAATCCAAAGTCATGTGACTTCAGCAAACCTCGCCACTATCCAGCAGGTTGTTCAGTTGGCTCACCGTCTCACTGATCAGGCGGTGGAGCAGAACAGGTTACCAAAACGTATTAGTGCTACAGCTACTTCAGATGCTCCTACTGACAACAAATGGAAATGGGATGGAGCTTCAAGCAGAGGTTCAACTTCTGTTCAATCTCAGTCTCAGCAGAGAAGGACTGATGACTACAAGAGTCCTAGTCAGCAATCATCTGGTAGTCAAAGTCATGGTGGGTACAAGGGAAATCACCCCAAATGCAATCGCTGCAACCTACACCACAGCGGGCCATGCACCAGGGGTAACTGTCATCGATGCAATAAGCCAGGTCACGCCGCAAAAGATTGCAGAAGTTTATACCCCGCAAACCAGAATCGTCAGCAACAACAAGCTCAACAAAACCAACGCCAGCATCAGCAGCAAGGTAACAACAAAGGGTGCTTTCAGTGTGGGGCTGAAGGCCACTTCAAGAGAGATTGTCCCTAACTGAACAGGAACCAGAACAATAATAACAACAACAATAAGGGGAATGGGAACAACGGGGGTAACAATGGCAATGGTGCAAGGGGTCGTGTGTTCGTTATTGGCCAGGGAGAAGCGAGGAATGATCCCAATGTTGTGACGGGTAAGTTCGTTCTCGACGACTTTTATGTTACTGTCTTATTTGATTCGGGTGCTGATACTAGTTATGTGTCTCTAAAAGTTAGTCAACTGCTTAAGCGTACCCCAACACCTTTGAACCCCAAGCACGCTGTAGAGTTAGCTAATGGTAAAAGTTTAGAGGTCACACACGTAGTCAAAGGTTGTAAACTTGTTCTTGCTGATCACACTTTCTCGATCGACCTCCTTCCTATCACACTGGGTCATTGGGATGGGCTGGTTATCCCAACACTAAGCAGAGATTCTTTGCAACGAAAAGATTGTCCGTATTCCTCGCCCAGGTGATGAACCTCTTATGATTCGTGGTGACAAGAGTGGTGCTGTTGTGAGCATCATCTCTTTCCTTCAGGCCCAAAAGTGTTTGCGTAAGGGCCACACTGCCATTCTGGCTCTCGTTACTGACACCTCGAAGAAAGAGAAGAAGATAGAAGATTTTCCAATTGTACGCGACTATCTAGAGGTATTTCCTGAGGAACTACCTGGCCTTCCGCCGCATCGCCAAGTCGAGTTTCAGATTGAACTAGCTCCCGGAGCTGCACCTATAGCTCGTGCACCTTATCGTCTAGCTCCATCAGAGTTGAAAGAACTCTCTACGCAACTACAAGAACTCTTGGATAAGGGTTTTATTCGTCCTAGCTCTTCGCCCTGGGGAGCTCCAGTGCTATTCGTGAAGAAGAAAGACGGTACCTTCCGTATGTGTATCGACTACCGTGAACTCAACAAAGTGACCGTGAAGAATCGCTATCCTCTTCCACGCATTGACGACTTGTTCGACCAGCTGTAAGGGTCGAGCTACTATTCAAAGATTGATTTGAGATCAGGATATCACCAGCTGAGAGTCCGAGAAGAGGACGTCTCTAAAACAGCTTTTAGAACTCGTTATGGACATTATGAGTTTTTGGTTATGCCTTTTGGGCTGACAAACGCACCCGCGGTCTTCATGGATTTGATGAATCGAGTGTGCAAGCCGTACCTAGACAAGTTCGTTATTGTATTCATCGACGACATCCTGATCTATTCTAAGAGTCAGGAGGAACACGAGCAACATTTACGACTTATTTTGGAACTCCTTCGAGCAGAACAGCTATACGCCAAGTTTTCAAAATGCGACTTCTGGCTTCGTGAAGTCCATTTCTTAGGCCATGTGGTGAACAAGGATGGGATTCACGTTGATCCATCCAAGGTAGACTCAATTAAGAACTGGCCTGCACCTCGTACACCAACAGAGATTCGCCAATTCTTGGGCTTGGCAGGTTACTACAGGAGGTTCATTAAAGATTTTTCCAAGATTGCACAGCCTCTCACCTCATTAACGCAGAAAGGCGTTGTTTATCGATGGGGAAATGCACAGGAATTAGCATTTCAGCATTTAAAGGATAGACTTTGCAGTGCACCTATCCTTTCATTGCCAGAGGGCACATACGACTTCGTGGTTTACTGCGACGCATCAATTCAGGGTCTTGGTTGTGTATTGATGCAAAGGGATAAAGTTATAGCCTATGCCTCACTCCAACTCAAAGTTCATGAAAGGAACTACACTACACACGACTTAGAGCTGGGAGCTGTTGTTTTTGCACTTAAGATATGGCGACATTACTTGTACGGTACCAAGTGCGCCATCTACACCGACCACAGGAGTCTCGAACATATCTTCAAATAGAAGGAACTGAATATGCGACAACGACGATGGGTCGAACTACTGAATGACTACGAATGCTCGATCAGGTATCACCCAGGCAAAGCCAATGTTGTGGCTGACGCCCTCAGTCAAAAGGACACTGCGCCCAAGCGCGTACGAGCTTTACAACTCACTATACAGTCTAGTCTTCCTTCTCAGATACGAGAGGCTCAGGTAGAAGCATTGAAACCAGAAAACATCAGGGCTGAAGCTCTACGCAGCTCAAGGCAACGCTTAGAACAGAAGGAAGACGGTGCTTACTACGTCACAGGACGCATTTAGGTCCCACTTTATGGCAACCTACGAGAGCTTGTGATGGATGAGGCACACAAGTCTCGCTACTCAGTACATCCTGGTTCGGATAAAATGTACCACGATATCAAAACTACGTATTGGTGGCCTAGCATGAAGGCCCACATAGCAACTTACGTTAGCAAGTGCTTGACTTGTACGAGAGTCAAGACGGAATATCAGAAACCCTCAGGCCCACTTCAACAACCAGATATACCGCAATGGAAATGGGAGCAAATTTCCATGGATTTTGTTACTGGCCTGCCTAGATCTCAACGTGGTAACGATACTATTTGGGTGATCGTGGACCGACTCACAAAGTCTGCTCACTTTTTGGCTATCAAGGAAACGGATAAGTTCTTCACACTAGCAGACGTATATCTTAAGGAAGTTGTCTCGAGGCACGGGGTGCCCACCTCTATTATCTCAGATCGAGATGCACGTTTTACTTCAGAACTGTGGCAAGCAATGCACAAGTCCTTTGGCTCACGTTTAGATATGAGCACAGCTTATCACCCGCAAACGGATGGGCAGTCTGAACGCACCATTCAGACCCTCGAAGACATGCTTAGGGCATGTGTAATTGACTTTGGCAACGGCTGGGAAAAGCATCTGCCACTTGTGAATTTTCGTACAATAACAGCTACCACACCAGCATTAAAGCTGCTCCGTTTGAGGCATTGTACGGGCGTAAATTCCGGTCACCTCTTTGTTGGGCAGAGGTGGGGGATAGTCAGATTACTGGTCCAGAACTTATGGTAGACACTACAGAACGAATTGCTCAGATACGACAACGAATGGCGGCAGCTCGTGACCGTCAGAAAATCTACGCCGATAAGGGCAGGAAACCACTCGAGCTCCAGGTTGGGGAGCGAGTGCTACTCAAAGTTTCACCCTGGAAGGGTGTGGTTCGTTTTGTTAAACGAGGCAAACTTAACCCACGATACGTTGGACCTTTCGAAGTCATCGAGAAAATAGGCAAGGTGGCCTACAAACTGAACCTACCAACAGAACTCAGTGCAGTTCACAATGTTTTCCACGTGTCAAATCTGAAGAAGTGTCTGTCAGATGAGACCCACATATTTGATATGTGATTATATGTTATGTGAGTGTATGTATTATATTATGTATTATGTAAACACACAACTCTAATCCGATTACACAAGCCCATTCGGGCCACACTTTGGGTTCGGCCCACACTCCCTTGTGTCGCATAACCCATGAGGAGAGTGTATACTCCTCATTTAGTTGCAATCTCATAATACACATAAACCCTAGCTCTTTCTCTCCTCTCAAACTTGACGGCAAATACACCCTTTCCATCGAAGATCTTTGTGTTCGGATCATCCTCGTTATACACTCTCAACCGGTTAGTGTTTCATGTTATGTGTTTTATTCGGGTGATGTATTGTTATGTTGATGATATGTGATCGGTCATATATGTGTTTGAATCCGAATGATTTGGTTAGTGGTTGTAAATTATGAACCGTATGCTAGATGATACTATGGATGCCATGATTTATGTGATAGCGAGAATAGTTTGTGTGAATGATGATGCTCTAGTGAATCGGATAAGTATGGTGATGTTAATCGGCTAGCATGTCATGTTCTCGGATTGTTTGCATAATGGTTAGGATAGAAGGTATGTAATCGGCTGTGATAAGTTTCGATTAGAATGAATTATTGTGTTGTCATAATCGGATGTATGTTAGTGATCAAGATCCATGTTAATATGTTTAGGTGTTGATAAGTTGTTATTCATGATTTTTGGTTAGTTAGGGTTTATATGAATGAGATGATAAAACCCTTGTTTGATCTATGATTGCATGATCAAAATTGATAGTGTTGTTAATGGATATAATTCATAATCTGGGAAACTCTTGAATGATTGTAACTGAAACAAATTTTGGAAACAATGTAACTGATTAGCATGATATTCGGATAATAATATCAGTCGCACAAGCTCCCTCTCGGTCGCACAAGATCAAGTCACACAAGACTTGATCTGATCGCACAAGTGCATCGCACAAGTCGGGGTACAAACACATAAGGTACTTAGTACTGTTTGTTTATGCATGATCGCACAAGATCTGGTGGATCGCACAAGATGGTGCTGATCGCACAAGATCTTGGGCCTTACACTATATTTGGACTTAACATACTATTGGACCGAATGGCCCAAATCTCGGTCACACAAGAGGTCCAGTCGCACAAGATGTTTTGAATCGCACAAGATTGTTATCTGTTTAGTGTATTGGGCTGTATGTATATATCTGTTGGGCTTCTAATCTTTGGGCCGGGTATATGATGGATCGCACAACATGCTGTGGGTCGCACAAGGCTGTGCTGACCGCACAACATGTTGGGCCGGGGGTTTAAATGGGTTATGTTAGTTTATCGCACAAATGGTTCGGCCCCATTACATCTTAAATCGTACAAGTGTGAAAATGCTATGTTCTTGACTGTTTTATGTATGCCATGATCAGTACGTGTTCACAACCTGTTAGTTCGGTGTAACATACGTGCACTACTTGAACCTAGACCTGACTTGTATGGTAACCATGATAGGATGTGGTTGACCTCTAGCAGCTCGATTGACCTTTCGTTTATCTACCGAGCTAACCTAAGGTGAGTTCACACATTCTACAAAGCATGGGATTCCCAGGGGTTGGGAATGGGGTTAAGGAACATGGATTCCTCGTCCTTTCTTGGGTAGGACAGTACTGGTTCAGGAATGTAATTCCTCGTCCTCATGGACAGTTAACTTTTACTAGACCAAAACTCTATCTTGAAGTCCCTCCTTTTTATATCGACTTAATCGCCGGGCCAATGGCGAGCGGGTCATTAGTTAGATAGCGCTATTTAGGTCTGACAAGCCTCACACCGTGCCGCAGAGGACGGGCGTGAACTAATGGATCTGGGCACGTCAATGATGATAGACATTGACAGTTCAGGGCACATAAACATGACTACAGTCAGCAGTCGATATGGTAACGAGTCTAGTGTATACATGGGGTAGCCCCCACGGCCGAAAAGCCAGATAACTAAACATGGGGTAGCACCCACAGCTGGATTGCCAGAGTTAATGGGTTAAACAAATCACGTTTTCAACTATGGGGTAACCTCCACGGCAGGGATGCCAGTTAAAGGAACTGTTTTTGGAACAACTTAAAATGAACACCCAACTGTGAACTCGCTCAACATTATTGTTGACTCGTTACTACATGCTTTGCAGGTCAATAGGTACTTAGCTGGAGCTTGCATGGGGAAGAGTCGTTGTGGGACATGGACAGTTGTGTGCCATGTTAAACCTTGGGATATTTAAACTTATGTTTTGGTTTTAAACATTATGCTTCCGCTTACAACTTAAACTATGTTTGTTTTGGACACCAATTGTGTTGGTTGGACTTTTACAATTAATTACTTGCTTGTTCAATATAATTGGTGGTTTGATCCTGGTCAGTCACGCCTCCAAGCGGTGATACTCCGCGTGTGGATTTTGGGGTTGTGACACTCAACATCAGTGCTTAGGCTCAACAGTGGAATGAAGAATCAGTAGTTTATATTATCGGTGTTTATGTAATCAGTTATACATTGTATCAGTGTCTTGTGTATCAGTGGTTAGAGTTTGTTAGGTTGTTAGATGTCACTTTCATGGTGACATCAGCAAAGATGCTCAGTGGTTTGGGCTGTACTATAAATAGAACAGTAGTCTGTACTGTTCCATTGGCTCTTTCACCACAAGTCATTCTGTACGAACAAATCACTGAGCTCTGGCTGAGGGGGAGTTGAGTGCATGCATGCATAATTGAGTCTTGTAACAAATACAATCATTCGATTAATGAAATCATGGCTGCTTAAACTTTTCTTCCATTGATTGTGTGATTAAAGTTTATTTCCATATTCCGCTGCACAATACTTGTTTCATCTTTCCATTTCTTGTTAAACAACACAATCAGAAAAACTCAGATCCTAACAAGGTTAAAGTATCAAACTTAACAATACCCCAAGACTCAAGGGCGGTGCGTTACTTCTATAGGGCTATAATTTTCAAGGTAGGCTATCAAAGTCAATGAGTATATAGATACAATGTACACATAGCATATAGACTAACAAGCATCACATGTTTTCATTATTAAACGTGGATCGAGCGTGATTAAAATAAGTTTCTAAGTGTCACGTGTTTTTATATAGAATACATGTTACACCAAAGTGTTTAAAACGAAAATGGGATCAAGTATACTCTCAATATGTGTTTAGCAAGTAAACACGGGCGGATATGGATTGAAGGGAGCATTGGATCAGCCTGCATACGGGAACAAAACCATAAGTCCTCCAAAGTCCTAAACGGTCGAAATCAGAGTGTCGGTGGGAAAACAAAAGGCTTCATACGAAGTTGTGTCTTCATACAAATGCGTGCTTTCATACGAAGGGGACTTCGCACAGGTGTGCCTTCTGTTATTCCAAAATCGAGTGTCTTCACGTCTGTCTTTGGGAAAAACGAGTGTTCATCCCTCCAACCTTAAGCTACTGATTAAACTTAGAGTCGGAGAGGTCTTTGTTCAAGTCACGGGTGAGAGTTAGGCTAGTAGGTGCGAGGTCAGTGCCTTCGTATGAAGCCTGGCTTCGCACAGAACAGTCCAACTCGCATTAGTGGCTGTTCTTGGTGTTCGGAGCTGTGTTTTCACCTGAGTCAGATGTGTTTTCGAGTCCAATTCAAGAAGGTTTTGACACTACCTCGTTCCAGTGTTCAGTGAACGAAATATATGCCGTTTTAGGCCCGTTTTAGTGTGAAAATCAAGTTTAAAATGGTTTTTGTGAAGGTTTCAACTTAGATCTAACACTTGGTGAGTGTTAAATCCATAGATTTCTATCTTGGGAAGGCGAAGCTAGGCCCAACACACTCGGTTAAGTGTAGCTCTGTTGTAAAACAAGAAGATTTGATGAAAAAGATGAAGGTTTGATGCAAAACAGAGAGATTCAGATGAAATAGTTGAGTTTTATGTGAAAAAGGTAAAGTTAGTTGAAAACAAAAGAATTTTGATGAAATCAAAGTGTATCTAATGCAAAATCATAGTGGAAACGTTGTGTAATGTTGTAAAAATGATAAATCTTACTTGAAAACCATCGGACAGCAATTCGGCAGCGTTTCGGATCAAAAGGCAGCAATGGATGAAAATAGAGAAGTGAGGTTGCTATTTATAGAGATGGTGGGTTCGAACAGGGAGCCTCGTTCGAAGTAGCCTGCCTTCGTACGAAGCCAGCTGGCTTCGTTCGAACAGCCTGTTTTGTGCAATCAATCCCTCGTTTCACGTGTAGGATGCTTGTTTGACGTGTTTTGTTGTGTTAGTTAGTGGAAGTACTTTAAGTATTTTAGCGAGAGGGTAAGATTAGTGTTTAACCACCACACATAACATAGGTAAACAAGTATACACGCGTTTCAAGTTTGCGTTAAATTAGTTTCTCGTGCATTAAGTATCAAAGCGTAAAAAAGAGTCAAGAATCTAGGATAAATACATCGTTTCTCATTTAGGAAGTATCACATAGAATAACAATTGCACATAGATTAACACAATTATGATTAAAATAGCTTCATTCTCATTATGATCAGTCGTCTCAAGTCACAGTAGAACCGTATTTAGGATACAACGGGTGTACAAGCGTCAACGGATAGGAAGTACGACGAGACCTGCTAACAATAAGAAAATATCAAAAAGCAGGGCGTTACAATAAGGCCCAAGCCTTGCGGTCCGTAAGGACCCTCAGGTTGCAAAATTTTTGTTTTTGATCCTTGTTGTTTGGTTGATTGCCCATGTATGCCATTTCTTCAAAATGTTAAATGTTTTAGGGCATTTTAAGGCATATATTAGTATGTGTATGACATGAATGCGTAGATTAATATTTCAAATATAAATAAACATAAAGTATGATTCGATTTTGCATATGAAACACGTATTCGTGATAGGTTAAGTATCAAGTATGTATGAATAAACAAGTATAATCAAAATTGTATTTCCATTATGATCAAGAAGGTCTCGAGATTACAAACATTGAATTGAAATACAAATACAAGCTTGCTAAAAATAGAAAGTATGAAAACGAATTGTTACAAGCACCACCACCCACAACCCCTGCTAGTATCCATGTGTTCAATCTCATGCAGGTTATTCGACTCAAGCTAGGGGTAGCAGCGGTATTTACCACAGCCAAAGGAGTACCCGCTGCATCATATGTTGTACTTTTGTGTGGTTTTTGAACATTCATCGGCAAATCAACAAGTATAGTATGAATAGGCTGAAGATTAGAATCAGGAGACTTACCATTAACATGCTCATCCATGAATTGAACCTTTTCCATTTGATTATTTGCCATAGCTTCTTCCACAGAAGGCCACTTTTGGAGAACACGGTGATTCTTTACTGCAATATGCATCGTCTCCCCGGATGACCGGATATCACCAAAAGAAAATTTAGGGGTTGAAATCGTGTCCAGATTTGGAGCCAAAACAGAAGACGCTTGTTCATCAGGGCCAATCTCTATTGTTTCCTTGGTGGTGGTTGAACAATTTTCTCCAAATGGAGATCGCATCTGAGATAAAGAGACTCTTTGGTGCTCTGGATTAACATCGACAACAGGTTTTGTTCCACACGGGTTTTAGATTTGTTCTTGAAATTGAATAATTTTGGTTGATTGTATAGTGTAGATTTGGAGATGAGTTTATGGTTCTTTAGTGTAGATGTGGATTTTTGGTTGAAGAATGGAGTGGTATGGAGTGTAGGTATAGATTGGCAAGATGAATTTATAAATTTTGTAATTTGGTGGTTGAAAAAGGGGTGTTAATTTGGTGGTTTGAAATTTCTTCAGATAGATGAGATCGTCACTTGGTAACGGTCAACTTCATAGTCGACTAACAGAAAGAATGTTGTATCCTGTAGCATTGTAAACAACAATAAGTTTCTTAGGGGGAAGGGGTTCTGAATTAATTTTGACCGCAAACCATAGGGGTGTAACTTGATCTTTTATTTTTATCTGACTAAACATTAATAATGTTATTGCAAATCGAGATTCTTATTATGAACTATTCCAAGTTATTATATTTTAGTTAAGTCTGTTATATTAAAAATGTTAGGTGCTATAATATCGATTAAAATTATTGGATAAGATGTAATAACATTATACATTATACAATACATAACAACATAAAAAATATAAAATAGATTAACATATAAAAAAGTCAACGTGGATCTAGAGGGTAAATGAGTCGAGTTGGCTTAAGCTTAAGTTTGGTTCCGGACGGTATAGGTGTTGTTTGGTGGCGTTTAAGCCTTTTCATGTCAGACACATCACCCCGGCAATAGCGTTGGGCTAGGGACGAGAGGAATTTCACCGGCATGGAGACAAAGAGTGGGTCGACATGGTATTGGCTCATTGATGTGGCATGTAGTCGTTGGACCCCAACGGCACAATTTAAAAAAAAATCAATTAAAAAATATTTTAACCAACCTTTAAAAAAACTCAACTTTTTTCACAATTTTCACCTCACTCTCTTCTACCCAACTTCATTTCAATCTTCATTTTTATAAAACCTCTCAATTTTTATAAAAAATAATGCATCCACAGAACCGCAACTTCGATCCGAACAACCCCTATGGTGTAGGCGAAGTACCGAACACCACTTCACCTTAAGGGTCTCAACCGATCCGCAACTTTGTTTTTTAATTTATGTACTTCTTAATTATGTAATCGTTTCTTTATTTAAATTATGTAATTTTTTTGTTTAAAATATTGAAATAATAGGTTTGTTTAGACTCACAAACCAGCCTACTCGGACTCAATAAGTAAAGCTTGGACTCACGCTCGTTCATAATTTAAAATTTAAACAAACTGGTCTCGAGTAGGTTACGAATATTTCGCTCGTATACACCCTGAATCCATGTCATAAAGGCATCGAAAGTTCTAATCAAGTAACTCAAACATATGGGTTCAGTTAATATACCTCAAAACCTAGTGTAGGGTTAATATTAATTTACAATAGGGTAAATTACACTTTTCGTCCTTTATGTTTGTACCGGATTGCAACGGACGACCTTTAACTTCAATGATTACACTCACAGTCATTTTTTGGTAAAATCCATTACACCATACATCCTTTGCACCTAAACTAATTAAAATTTTCAGTTAATTATAACATGTGTTTTACACATGAGGGTATTATTGCCTTTTCTCATTTTGAAAACAATAAAAAAGAGACAAAAAAGTTTTAAATCATATCAAATCCATTAACATCTTTTCTCTCTCTTTCTCTCTCTCTCTCTCTAACACCCACCACCACCATCAACCGCCCACCACCACTCTCTCTATATATCTCTATCTATCTCTCTCTCACTCTATCTGCTGATTACCATCACTACGACTACCACTTCCATTTCTTGATCACCACCTCCACTTCCATTGACAATCGGTCACCACCACCACTTCCGGCAACCATTTCCGGCCACCTGAAAACGAACCTGTAGCCACCGTTATTTATCGAACCCAAATTTTTACATCCGAACCCTTTAAATCCTTTCCCTATTTTTCTCATCTCATATATCCATTCAATAAAACACCATTTTCTCCCAGATTAACAATAATCTCTCATTCTTCCTCCTTAGAATTTATGTATACATGTTTTCTCATCTCACAAATCTATACAATAAACCCACTCACCAAAAGGCCAAATCTGCAAAAAGAACTCGCTTGAAACGACCATTGTCTGAGCTGTGTAAGCACCCTTCACCCACCATCGACGACGATAGAGCCACGTCCAACGAGATTGCCTGATGTGGGTTTTGTTTCAAGATGCTTGAATATTTCAGATCTATAATCTTTTCTGGTCATATCTAAATGGGGGGGGGGGCAACAAAACGATGGCAGTGGCCATGTTGCAAATGAGTGCCGTCACGTATAAACCCCCCGTATCCAGTGGAGGAGGGCGTCGGCTGGTTTCGGGATATATGGGCACCGTCAGCGACGAGAAGGTAGTCCGTCGGCGACGGCATCAGGTTTTTGCTTCGCGAATTATTGGTTGTTTGGTGGTTGTTGACGAGTTAAAACACATTTTTTCACCATTCACTCGGGAGTTACACTTGTTTTGAGTTTTGAATATTGTTCTTGGAGCCACAATTCATCACCACTTCACCTCTAATCCAATCAATCATCCACTACAATCCGAATTCACAATCCAATCTACATCCTAACCCTAACCCTAACCAATTCATCAATCATTCGACCTATTCATCATCATCACCTCACCTAAACCCTAACCTTCATTTTTCCATATCCAAAGCTTCAAGATGTTCAATCTCAAGTCTCCAACATCCGGTGATCAAGTCAATTCCATCATGAGCGGCTAATTTCTCAGAGGTTTCACCTCGGTGTAAACTTTTGTAAGATTTTGGGTTTATTATGTGTTCAATCTCAAGTCTCCAACCCTAGGTTTTGCATTTGTTGAACCGGGTGTGAACCTTGTTCTAATTCATTGTTTTATAATCGTTAATTAAAGTTTTCTTGCAACCGTTCTAGTTCTAGTAGTTAATTAATCAAATCAAACCTGTTGGTTCATTCCAACATCTTTTCCAAATCAACAAAAATCATAAAAACAATCTAGTAAGCTTCATAATTGTGACACACCATTAAAATCAACCAAGTCCATTCGCAAACCACATATTCTTCGTGGTTCGACCCCTTACTACCACTAACTAATTGTTAAGGGTAATTCGGGCTTACAAATATTATCTTTGACTGGAGTGCGACACTACGATCAAATTTTGGCGCCGTTGCCGGGGAGTTCAAGCGCTTTGTGTTTGGATACTTGCTTGCATTTTTTGTGATTAACTGTTTAAAGTGCTTAGTTCTTTTTTTACTTTTTCTTTTCCCTTGTTACGCGGGGTGTGTTATTTGTGCAGGTCACAGGTAGTGCATGCATACAAGGAATTCCAGGTGAACATCACCGTTAGTCTATGAGCCGGAAATCGAACAAGTAGCAAGACGAAACTTAGCAAGCCGGTTAGAGGCAACAATCGTCTCTAATCAAGTCACCCAAAACTCACAATCCACACCATCCATTGAACCTAGTTCAATGGATCCTCAAAATTCCAATCACCCAAACAACCAACACCAATTCCAATACCGAGGAACCTTTCGCCCAAACCAAAATATCCAACAAAATATTCCACAAGAGCAACCGGATGGTGGTAACAAGTCGAGACCACCTACACCACCATTTCAAAACCGAGGCCCCAACAATAACGAAAGAACATCTCCACATCAAAACCTCAATCGACACAACTCCTTACCCACCAACCTCGATGACCGGAATGTCAACTCCGATCATAGAGGCAACCGAGATCGCGGCAATCCCACGAATGAAGACCCGTTCTTCAATATCGATGATGAACCATATAGTGTTCCCGGTTACCAATCGACAGAACACGTGAGTATTCACTCGGAATACTCAGATGACGGGGGAAACTATGATAAACGGGTTGAAGACGATGTTTGGGGGGATGTGAATGCTAACAACTTTTACAATGCAAGGGGTTACGAGAACGAGGATTTTGGGTATCAAAATACCAACTATGTAGGGAATGAAGGTTATGGTTATGGGAATGTCTAAAATGATGGGTACGGAAACAACCGCCAACCACGAAACAACAACCAAAGGAACTAGGATGACGGTTACTACAACAATAACAACAATGCTAACCGTAACCGGATTCCTCGATTCGTGGGAGGTGGTAATCAAGGTGGGGATCGAGGTGGCGATAGAAGAGGAAATAGAAGATCGGTGGATCAAGAGGTCGATGGTCCATGTCATTGCCAACAACAACAAATTCCAAGGGGTGTTAACGATCGCTTTAGACCGGTAGTTACCGAGAACGATTCTCCGATTATACCACCACCAAGAAGTAGAGCCGCATTCGATTGTAAACCGAACTATATGAATATCTTACCTCATTTTAACGGAAGATCGAATGACGAACCATACACGCATTTAGCGGAATTTTTGGCGGTGGTCACTTTTCACAAGATGAGGTTCGTTTGCGTCTATTCCAATTCTCGTTGAAGGATAAAGCCAAGAAATGGTTTTTGACACTTCCTAACAATAGTATTCGCACTTGGGTCAAGATGCAACAAGCTTTTCTCGATGAATACTATTCAATGGCCAAAACCGATGACACACGTGATGAGATTCGAGCATTTAAACAATTATTGAGTGAACCGTTACATGAAGCTTTCACCCGATACAAGGAGTTGATCCGAAAATGCCCAGATCACCAAATCGAAAAGTGGGAGTTAGTAAAGTGTTTTGTGAGAGGTTTGGATACGGAGACATGGAACCATCTTGAGTCGACTAGCAATGGAACATTATTAAGCAATCATGAGGATGATGATTGGGAGTTCCTAGAAAGAATGAGCAAGAGATCAAAGGCGAAGGAGTCGGCCGATCGAGCTAAGAAACACCCTATTTCTCGATCACTTCCCAATCTTGATTCTAATTCTAAGGATCGAATTGCTCAATTGGAGAGAGAGTTGGCTGGAGCAAAGAGAATAGAGGTGAGTGCGGTGCAATTTGCGGTGTGTGAAGATTGTGGGGAGATTGGTCACCAGGCCGATCAATGTCAAATGGGCACGGGTGACTACACCGAAGAGGGAAATCAAGTGTTCGGTGATAGAGAAAATAATGACATGAATTCGAACACCTATCACCCCCGATTGAGAAACCATCCCAATTTCCGATAGGGGAATACCGCGAATCAAATGAACCCGAATTTTCAATCGGGTAATTGAAGCGGGTCTTCATATCAAAACCGTCAAGGTGGTAATCAAGGAGGTTACCAACGTAATTACAACCAAGGGTACCAAGGTCGTGATAACAACTATCAAGGTGGGTACCAAAGGAATTACAACAACCAAGGCGGTAATGGAAGTGGGTCGAACAATCAAGGAGGTGGTGACGATTTGAGTGCCAAGATAGATGCACTATTGAATGTGGTGAAGAAGTCCAATAGTATAACAGCCCTCCTAAAACCTTTAACATGCCCTAAACTACCTATAATATACCCCGTATATGAAAAACGAGCTTAAAATACCTTTATATTTATAAAAATCAAACAAAAAACAAATATCTGAGGCTCTCACGGGCTGCGACTCAGTGACACCAGGACGCACCCGGTTGCACCACGTGTCCTTGTCTTGTGTCAAGCCTACTGCTCGACTCAGCCAAACTAGAGCCTACCCTATGTCGCTCTTGGGCCGCGAAGGCCAAAGCCAACTGGGTCGCGGGCCGCGACCCGCTGTCCGATCTGCACTATAAAAGGGGGCCTTTTGGCCTCAGTTTCAGTCGCTCATTTCTTTTCTTTCTCTAAAGCCCCTATAATAGCAATCGATATTATACCCCTAAAAAGCGAAGCTCTGCCTCGTTGTAAGTATTATAACCCTCGGTTACGTATTAGTTACTCTACTCGATTGATCTAGGGCTCCGTAACGCATGTCAAGGCTCTGCCTGACTCAGTTCATTGGAGTTTTGTCTTGGGGGTATGGCTAATGTAAATTGGGTTATCTTACTAACACGTGTGCATTATTTAATTTTAATAGATTATAACCAGGAAGTCACCAGAAAGCAGTAGTATTATCTAAGTCAGCAAAGTGAGTCATTCTCTTTTTCTACCAAACTATTTTATCAAAACCTCAATTGTTTTAAATTATGAAAACAGTTATTGAGTCTATGTATTCTACAATTACTATTGGTATGTTGGGGTTTTGTATACATTACTTGTTACTATATTGTGAATAGTAGCATGACCATAAGTCAGGATTGACAGTACCGTGGGTGGTAATTGGGTAGATATAAACATTGTAATCGCTCTCAATACTGTAAAGATATAAAAGCTTGTTTTGATTAAACTGGGATGCACTCGCCAGTATTTCTTGCTGATAAAAATTTTTGAAACGCGTTTCAGGTAACTTAATGTGAAGCTAATAGAAGCCAGCTGGAGAGAACTGAAGGCTTGGAAAAGTGGCTATAAAAGTTACCTAAATAAGAAAGAAGTTTTATTTCAATAAATTAGGGTTTATCCCTATAAACATATTATAATGGAAACTTGGGTTTTCCCATGTATTTATTATTTATAAAAGTGTGGTGTTTTAACTCTGATAAACTATTTCCTAACTACGGTCCTGATGTTAATTTCCGCTGCCAAATTAATAAACACCGATACAACCAGCTCTGTGCATCTCGCGGCCGTCCGCCCCTCGAGGCAAGGGATCGGGGGTTGCGACAGGAGGTGGTATCAGAGCTACATGCACTAGTTTATGCCACAGAAGTGTTCTGACCAAGATTTTTATCAGTTATATTAGGAAATAATCTATGTGATTATGTGTATATATGTATATTATTGTTTTGTGTTATTTGACAATCTGTTAGTTTACAGTATGAGTGAGCAAGGTACGTCTGACACTTACCGTCACCTAGCTAGTTCCCCAAAGAGTGAAGGAACTTCATCACAGCCTACTCCTTCGGGGTATTATGCTGATACTGAAGAGGGAATTTTCATCTTTAAGGCGCAATTCGAGGAACCATTCCTTTCGAAAAAGAGAGGATGGTTTAGTATGGGAGCACATGAGAGGATAAAGCGGATGAGAAAGTTACAACAACAGAGAGCGTTAACAAAATCAAATAAGGAAGTAAATGCCCAAACCCAGGAAGCAGTTAATAGATAGTTGGCAAACTTTCATATGCTAGCCACCACTACAGCAGATCCAAACCGTGATCAGATAATTGCACCACAACCATTGCCACTATTTTCAACCCAACCAATGGAGATAGAACTCAACCAAGGAAACTAATTTCCCATACCAGCATTTGAACCTAACGAGATACCTAGAATCCCAACACCTAATCCTCTAGCTTATGATCCATGGGAAGATGACCATAGGGAATATCAGGAACTCTATCCACAGGAAGAACCGATACCAAATCCCATAGCACAGTATACCAACCTTAATCCTTTAGATCCGTTTTGGAATGACGACCCTTATTTTCAGAGTGTGTTAAGCGACCCGTACCCAAATGGAGAGCCTATACCCCGATACCCTGACCCAGTACCCGCACCACTGCCATCCACCAGTGAAGAGAATGTGCAGGAACTATTAGTGTGTTTAAATTGTAGATGCATAACTATTAGTGTGTTTAAATTTCAATCTTAGGTTGTAATATATATATATATGAAAAGAGTAAAAGTCACAATGTTGGACGTTTTTGATCAATTTGTTTGCCTGATTGTTTGCATTAAATCTTATTCTGTGATATTAATACCTGATAAATGTTCATAATCCAGATGGACAACGAAGTAAATCAGGAAAACCAGAATAATGATAATAATGGAAACCAAGTAGATAACAGTGCCGTCCAACATATAGTAGCACAAGGAATTATATATGCTATGCCGTATATTATCAAGACTGTTAAAGAAGCAAAAAATAATAAAACTATAAGTGGAAGTAAACGACAACCTACTGAACCCAGTCACAGCGTGAATATTGGACCGCTACTCCAATTACCTATTCCAAAAATGTCACACCCGTTCATTAGCGGAAGCGCGCGGTGTGAACTTGATTAGTTTTCATTGCATACGATAATAGTAAACAACTACATGATTAAAACATACGATGTTCATCCATTAACTTAATTTACAATATTATACATCATAAGTTGTTTAAGAAATAAACCAACATAAGTTTCAGTTTTTACAACAAACTAGCACGACATAAGTTCTAAAGCATAAGGCTTTGCGTCCTATATCTCATTGAAAATAAGATATATGGACCAAAACCCTTCACAAGGATGACATCGATAACTTGTTAGTCCAAAAGCTTCATAGTAAACACCAGCACCAAGATCCCGTTAGTTTCCTGAAATACATGTAAGTTGGAAAACATCAACAAAAGTTGAGCGAGTTCATGTGTTTTGAGTGAGTTCCAATTAAACCTTTAAACATTTGGGAGATCTTTTATAACAAACATGTATGTATAGCGTCTATGAATAGATCATTAATGTTTTGCAAGGACATTAATATGTGCGGTGACATAGGAAGCACTCAACCCTAGCGAATTTCCTCCGGTCCACCCGGTCGGTACAACAAAAGCACTACATGGGCCACACAAGGACCCAAGAGTGGGGCTCGCTACACCCGATAGATCTACCACTTTTTCCCTCGGTCTTATACAAGAATAATGGCGCTTAAGAGAGATTACTATTCGCTCACATGATCTAACAGTTCATTCCCTAGCTAAACCATACCATTGAGACATGTATTCCACCCCCGAGAGTTATAAATCTGAAAACAGTTAACAGAAAAGGGGGACATGAACTCACAACTTTTCGTTCTTGAGAGAGATACATTCTAGCAACGTGTTCCAAACGTGAGTTGACTTACAAGTGTTCTAACTTCATTAGACACTTCGGCCTCTTCTAGACCTTGTACTCGTTGCTCATCTTGAACGTTTATTATTTTTGTTTTATTTTTGGAACACTTGTGTATTTAATAATATGTTGGCACTTGTTTCTTGTGTGTATGATTTGATTCGAGACTTTATATTTGTTACACAAATATAATTGTATATCTTCTATTGATATAAGTGTTAAAAAATATTTATTTTTAACATCGTAAATATGTTGACGTACGTGTACGACATCTTTGTGAGAGTACACTTCAACAAGTGTATGTGAGTACATCACCATGTACTTGAGTCTTTTTATTCATATACGTATACCGTATTTATACGTGTAGGTATATCGTATTCATACGTGTGGTATACCGTATTTATACGTGTAGTATACCGTATTTATACGTGTAGGTATACTGTATTATAGTGTAGGTATACCGTATTATGATGTATTTTTACATTATATATTTATATAAATATACATGTATTTTCTTTTGGGCCTAGCCCACATCTTGTGTTATTGGGCTTAACCCATGTTTTTATGGTAATTGGGCCTAGCCCAAGTCTTTATGTTATTGGGCCTAGCCCATATTTTATGGTATTTGGGCCTAGCCCAAGTTCTATATTTTAGTTGGGCTTATATAAGTGTTTATTGAAATGGGCCATTGCCCATCTATTTAGTATATTGGGCCTAGCCCAACATTTATGTTATTTAAGCCCAATATAACTTTATTTAAGCCCAATTTGTGTTCTTGCATTTTGATAATCATTTACTAAGTATAAACATGCTAGTAAACTTATATAATCATGCTTAGTGTCATTTTCCTTATTAAACTTTCCGATTTTCGTTGTCGTTAATATATACAAATTAATTGTCTAAAAATATTTTATTTTTAGACTGTCGTCGTAATCGGTGAACATATATAATTTTTTTGTCGAAGTTGTCCGAATGTCGTAGTAACTTTTCGAGGTGCCGATACGCCCGTTTCGTCGATGAAACATACATTGTTATTTTGTCGATACATATATGGTTATGAAAGGTGTCGTTCGATGTCCGTCATCCGATGTTCGTCATCCGTGTTCGCGCCTTGTTTTATGGTATCTCATATGTGAGCGTTTTAAGTGTTCAAGAAGGTTCGTGATTGTCGTCATGCTTGTGAATAATTACTATGTTTTCGGATATGGTGTATGTTCATATTTTTTTTATGTATGTAATGTATTTAGTATTTTGGTAGGTATTTTCCTAATACTAATACATACACATAAATACAAGTAATATACGCCAAGTAAAGTATTAAACCATATAATTTTTACCAAAAATTATACTTACATATACTTATTATTTTACCCATTTAACTTAGTAAAAACAAATATATGTGTTTATAAAAATACTTAGAGGTTTAGGGCTTAACCCTTTTTATTAAAACTTCCTTAATGACGATTAAGACCACTAATCGTGTTTAACCCATTTAATCACCCCGTTAGTTACAATTTAATTGCGATTAGATTTTTAGAAAATTTCGCCATAGTTTCCCCTAAACTATGGCGTTATCCACGTTTATTAAACGTATCATTAATCATCTTTAACCCCATAATCAACATCAACCCAAATCAAGTTTCAAAATACCAACTTTGCATGCATGAATTCATCTATACATCTTCATTTTCCATAGAATTTTTATATATATTTTTACATGAACTTCTAAAAATATATTTTAACAAGACTTTTAAAACTAACATATTGTCTTATGATTTTTAGACTAGTCCATCCATTTAACCAAACTTATTTAGGCTACTTTTAAGACCCATATAAAATCAACCATGATTTTTACTCCTTGTAAGAGCTACACTTGTTTAAAAAAAACATTTTTAAGCTTATTATTTAAGTTCATGGGTTATGAAAATGATGATCTTGTTAGATCTATACATTTAAACATTCTACTTCAACATAATCACCAAGATCATACTAACTAGCTCACAAAAATTAAAATAATCAACATGTAAATACTTTATTTTTGTAAGCTTTTAAGTTATATTTAGAGTTTTTTTAAGCTTTGTTATGTAAGATGTTCAAGATGAACACTTTGTACATTATGATCTACGTAATATAACAAACTTAAAAATAAGTGTATTAGGTCTTACAACTTTGCAAGAGATTGGTGAACTTTAGGAAGAGATTAAGATCCAAACAAAGCTCTAATGATGCTCCATGCTTTAACTATCCTTAGATGGTCTGGAAATGGTTAAATTAAGGTAATTTAGTGTGAATAAAGGTGGCTAATTGTGGATGATGTTGGAGCCATGAATGAAAGGGGAGGAAGGAGAGTCTTGGTTTTTTTTTTTTTGAATGTGAATGATAAGTGTGATGTAATAATGGTATGGTGAATTTTTATTCTTACAAGTTTCCTATCAACCTTTCATAACTCCATACATATTCATCAAATTTTCAACAATATACATTGTGGTGGGGGACCCCACTATTGCCGTAAACTTGTATGGGGGAAAGGATTCATGAAGGTTTATGGTAATAATTTTTTTTATATAAAATACATTGTTATATAAGCTAAATCATGAGATATTTAGGCATTTAGGTTAATTCGGGAAATTAGGGGTAAATGGTAATTTAAGGTTATAAACAAAGTCTAATTAGTTTACTAGTTTAGTGGGTATAAGTTTTGGATGGTAAAAATACCACTAGTTCGCTCACCGGTTCGATATCGTGTGATATACGAAAGTTGTAGTGTAGTACCGGGAGCTATGATTTTAATTTTTGTTATCGATGATACGACATCTATTCAAGGCATTTACGCCACCAAAATATTCTTAACTAGTTCGCTAGGGGTTTCGCTTAGGCATTAGGGTGATAGAATTTACCATTTACTAGTTCGTCGGCTCGAAATCGGGCCAGTTATGTAAGTCACGACGTAGTACCGGAAGCTTGTGTTTCGGATAACCCATTGATATCCCCAAGCTTATTTGGGGTGTAAAATATTATTTACAAGTCATACGGACATTAAAATGCTGGATTTTAATGTTGCAGACAATTTATTTTTTTGTTACAGTTTGGCGCAGAACGGACAAAGTGTAATTATGTGCATTTACCGGAAAGTTAAGGCGCTTTAGTATTTGATGTCCCTAATTAGGGATTTTTATTTGTATTTCATCTATGAAGTGCGTTCATGCCATTCGCCGCTCGTTTAGACAGTTTTCGGAACTTGCTGGCATGAATAGTGTGATCCGGTGAATAGTGTTTTCAGCATTTTACCAACATATTTGGACATAGTTTGCAGTTTTCTCACGACGCGACGATTGTATTAATATTGTTTAACATATTTAACCATGTCCTATGATTGCTAGACTTTACACGACCTAATCATGCAATAATAAATCGTAATGAGAGAAATTAAACGTTGAATCAAGTGTTTAAGTTGTACGGAATTACCATTATTTTTGCCGGTTGTCACAAAAAAGAAGAAGAACCATGTCATATGGTTGTTCTTATAAAGAATTCTGGTCTTGCAAACCAATAGAATTCTCTGGCAATGAAGGAGCCATTGCAACTTTACGTTGGATAGAAAAGACAGAAGTAGTCTTAAAAATAAGCAAATGAGATGAAGATAAAATTATGTTTGCTTCTAATATTTTTAAGAATGCAACTCTAGAGTGGTGGAATACCATTCTCCAGTCTAGAGGAAGTGATAAAGTTTATAATATGGAATGGACTGACTTTAAAGACATAGTTGAAAGGAAATTTTGTCCTCCTCATGAAAAAGAACAAATCGCTAATAAGTTCTTAAATCTTAATATGACTGGAATAAACTGCAAGGGTTACGCTACCATATTCTTCGAATATGCTAGAATAGTGCCAACCCTAGCCTCACCAGAACCAGTATTAATCTCCCGTTACATCTGGGGATTAATCAGTGAAATCCGACATGTAGTCAAGGCAGCTCGACCACAAACCATAGAAGAAGCGGTAGAACTAGCCAATACCTTGACTGATGAATTGGTACATACGCAAGAAGAAAACCAGAGAAAGAACCTAGCCCAAAGACTTACCCAAAATTTCGTCATGGAAATACCTACCGTGGGAAAAGTACAGGTTCTACTTCTGCACCTTACTGTAAGTACTACAAAAAGAAGCATTCAGGAAGATGTTCAATATACTGCAACTTCTGCAAAATGCCTGGACACAAGGAAGAAGACTGTAGGAAGAAACCAAGCAATATACTGCTACTTTAACGCGTCGTTCCCGTATAACGCATTCAGACCGCCTAACTAGTCCTATGACAAGTATTATATGCCCTAACATACTTAATTATGTTACATAATCAGTTAAATGACAAAAGTTTAGGTTACATATGCTTAATTACCAATTACACATGAAAATGGTATTTTGGTAATTTACCTAAGGCATATAAACTACCTATCATACAACTACTTAAACTAGGTGACCATAAGGTATAACCTCAGAAGGTTATTCCCTATATAACTATGGTCACCTATTGTGTTTGGTCGGATCCTAAAGATCGACCAAACGGGTCTAGTTCGTAAGTCTAAGCGGGTGTTTAGTCCGCTTGACTTACGACTCTACACAAGCACTAATCTAAAAAGTGACGAGCTAAACATGTCGAAACATGTTTAGTTAAGTTAGAAAACAGGTTTGGTATCAAAACAAACGGTTTTGATACCTAAAAGTAGTTTGGTTACAAAATACGCAAGAATGCGCATTTTGGCCGAAACTACGACTCGTCACTACACCTAGATAACGTGGTAATCAGTAGGTATAGTAACTAGGGACAATAACCATCGTGATTACGCTCACGTAATGAAGTTCAAATGAACTTCTCATTGACCATAAACTGGTCAATGCAGAAAGTCAAACGCCGTTTGACTTTCAGACTCGAAAAGCGATAAAAGAACGAAGGAACACTTACAAAGGGTCCCCGCAAGCTCTTGATCCGATTTACCTTCAGGTATGAAGTATAAACTTCAACTTAGAAGGCCAAAATCAGATCAAGTTGTGGGTTTTGAAAGTGAATGAAGGGGGTATTTATAGTTTTCGTAGAACTGTTAGGATCGTTTCTTGAAAACCGAGCTTCAATCTCAGCCTTACACTTCATACCCACTGATTTGTGAAACCATGGGCATCCAAAACAAGCACATAGAATCAAAGAAACCAGGTGCAAAGGTGTGTAACAGCTAGAACAAGCTGGAATCAACATTCTGCTGTCTGGAACCTGCTTACGGACCGTAAGAGGATGGGCATACAGTCCGTAAGGACCATGCAGGTCAGCAAGATTCAAAAATGTCAGAACAGGCCCCCAAAGCCCCAAACTTGCTATTTGATGCATTTTTGACACGTTTAAGCCCCGTTAACCCCGTTTCAAAGCTCTAAAATGAAGTTAAAGTATAGGGAACTTAAAACATGCTCAAAAATATCTCGGATGTCGGTTCATTTGGCCGTACGGTTGTGTTGTTCGGTTAATTACGACGGAAGTCGTAACGAACGCAAAAACGATCCAAATTAAGCGACGAATGTAACTTGATTTCAACACACCAAACCATCCAAAACTTATTTTAATGCTTACTTAAATTTTTGGATGTCCGGATATATTCAGAACGTAAGATATGCGCGAAAATGCAAACTTGTGCACTTTTTGACGCTTTTAGTCCCTATTGATCATGAAAGTTTATTTTAGCGCACAAAACACTTCAAAGCCTATTTCTAAGCTAAGTGAAGGATATTTAGGGAATATTTAACTTATGATCAAGTTCCGGAATGTTCGTTACTATACAAATCGGTATAGTTTCGCAGTTTGACACAATTAGTCCCTGCGATCGAACAAACTTGATTTCAACACACCAAACCATCCAAAACTTATTTCTAAGTTATGTGGAGGTTATTTAAGGTATGTTAAGCCTATTTCACTATTCCAGAGTGTTCATTGCATTAAACTGGTTATATTTACGCATCAGAGCGCGTATAACCCTCCAGAAAGCGATTTAAAGCTTGAAATCAAACAAGAGTTGATATGTGCAAACGATACACATATTTTTATAAATACCAAGTATGAAATACAATATTTCATTGGTTTGGCATTTGTTTGATGGTTGAAGTGACACAGGGGTCACAGTCTCCCCTACTTTAGGAAATTTCGTCCCGAAATTTAATTTTAGGGGAAACTTGTGAGGACAACTGTGATGGTTTCGTTTTTGAATGAATCCTTCGAACCCTAAGTAAAAACTCTGGGCCATGTTAGGATTCTTAGCGAAATTGACAACTATCAGAGTGAAGTCTTTGTAGTAGCAAAACATGGAGTTTCAAACTATAGATAGGAGAACGTTTCCCGTGAAGACTTATCATTGGAAACTTATGTGTGCTTGAAATCAGAATTGGGGAGTGTAAGAATAAATTACATTGGTCGAGGTCCAAGACTTCTCCCATATCATTACTCTTGTCACTATAGGTCTTAACACACGACAAAACTTCTTGTGGTTTCTGTGCACTGAATTCCATAATTATGTAGGCCTCCATAATTACGTAATTCCTTGCACAGTTCGCACAGTTCATTTCATAATGCGTAGGGAAAAAAATCAACATGAAGCGACTTGGCTAGACCACCAAAGGGTCTTTTTAACTAGATGAACGAACGAGCTTTTTAACTAGATCAACACATGATCTTCTTAACTAGACCGTTGTATAATCTTTTTAAATAGACCACTTAAGGAATCTTTTCATTTAGATCACCACATGATATTCCTAACCAGATTTTCAAAATCAATCTGTTTATCTAGACCATTCAAGAGGTCAAATTTATAGAATAGTACTTTATAACCCAAGGGACTTAACTACAATGTTGAAGTCCATTAAGGATTTAAGATAGTACCTTTGGATATCCTATTATGAATCTCTCGTATGAGATATGGAAGATTCTATGAGGATTTGGATGGATCACATAAAAACACAAAACATATAAGAAAACACATAAGCACATAATCACATAATTAATTAACTTGATTTTTTTTAATTTGTTATCTTTGGATACGGGTATTTAAAGCACACCCAAAATCCAATCCGTGGATTTCATTTGGCACTTTAAACACAAGAATCTAACTATGGAGATAGAAAGATCTTAAGAGGAATTTGGCTTTGTTTCTTAAAAGAAACGAGTATTTAAGATTCTTAGGGAGATCACAAGTGATCATAAAAATGACAGAACCACACGAGTAGTTTGTCCTTGTGTTGGCATCATAAGGTTGTATCAAACATTCACACAATCGTATCAGTTTTGCAAAAATAAAAACGATGAATTTTATTATTTATATAACAACTGACTTGTCTTTAAATGTCAAAAGATAACAATCAAAGGAAATAACAAAACACTAATTGTTCACTGCTGCATCATTGTTCACGTTTGCCTCATTGATGTTAAATACTCATCCACGCACTGGAGGTATGTTAACAAGTCTTGGGCAATTGTTTCTGTAGTGAGTAAGGTCACCACAGTTATAACATGACCCCGGAGGGAACTGTGCTTGAACAACAGCAGGGTTTGCAGCAGCTTGATTTGCATAACGGCAAACATTGATCAAATGTCCCAACCGCTCACAGTGGGTACATTTGTGGCATTGCTCTTGCTCCAGATGATGACGGTTGCATTTATTGCACAAAGGTGCAGTACAAACATAGTTTTACCTTTTGCGAGGTTGTGCTGGCTGGTTTGGTGCAACCTGTTTGTCTTGAGCAGTTATGGTGAAATTTTGAGAGGCTTTGCGCTTCTTCTTCTTGGATACCTCAGCCTGTTTTTCCTTTGGCTCAGCTTGAGCAGCCTTGTCAGATGATCTTGGGTCGCCTTTTCGAAAAAGCTTACCCTTCCTGATGTGGGATTCAGTTAGGGTGGCAGACAGTTCAATGGCTTGTCTGACAGTAGTAGGGTTACTGCCAGTAACAATATCCTGAACTAGGTCAGGAAAACCATCAATATATTTCTCGATCGCCTTATCCACAGGAGTAACCATAGCAGGACACAACAGGCTCAATTCCTCATAACGGTCAGTATAGGCTCGATGTTCACCACTGTCTTGCTTCAGGTCATCGAATTCCCTTTCTAAAGCTCTCAATTCATGACGAGGATAAAACTCCTTCATCATAAGAGCCCTAAGCTCAGCCCAAGTCTGTGCTAATGCAACCTCAGCACCACGGTCCCTCATAACTCCGTTCCACCATGTGAAAGCCCTTTTCTGAAATACACTAGAGGCAAACTTGACTTTCCGATTTTCAGGACATTGAACGTGACGAAATGTACTCTCAATTCCCTCGAACCACTGTAGGAGTGTAACATCTGTGCTTGTAATCATTGTGAACAATTCTATTATCAATAAAACAATGTTATTTGATCCCAATGTTTGTTTTGTTGTGTTTTACATTTTTCATGTTTTGACTTTTATTCAATTTCAAACTCTATATCGCTTTCTGGAGAGTTATACGCAAACTGGTGCGTAAACGTAATCAGTTTAATGCGAAAAATACTCCGGAACATCACCATATACTTAACATACCTTAAATAACCTTTACATAACTTAGAAATAAGTTTTAAATGCTTTGGTATGGCAAAAACAAGTTAATTCGCTTACAGGGACTAAACTTGACAAACTGCGAAAGTATGCCAGTTTGAACTATAACGAACATTCCAAAACATGACCATAATTTAAACACACCTTAAATATCCTTTACATAGCTTAGAAATAGGCTTTGAGGGGTTCGGTGTGCTAAAATAAACTTTTCGGCATTCAGGGACTAAAAGCGTCAAAAAGTGCACAAGTTTGCATTTTCGCGCATAACTTACGTTCTGAATACATCCGGACATCCAAAAATTTATGTAAGCACTAAAATGTTTTATTTTAGTGTTTTGAATAAGAAAAATCCATTCGTCACGCAATTTAGATCGTTTTTCGCGCTTATGCGCATTCCGTCGTAATTAAGCGAACATCGCGATCGTACGACCAAACAAACCAACATCCGGCATATTTTTGAACATGTTTCATGCCCACAATGTTTAGGCATCCTTTTGGAGCCTTGAAAATGATTTAACGAGCCTTAAACATGTCGGAAATGGCCTTAATACGCAACGGGGACTGAAAGGGGAACATTGGAAAGTGGTTGCTGATCAGGAGGACCTTAGCGTGACACCTAGCCCCCTTGGCGTCACGCTAGGCCTCTTCTGATCAGAAAAATCCATTTTAAACACATGTTAACAACCCTTAACCCCTCCAAAGGCCAATGCCAAGTGTCAAACTCTTATGGTGGAAGCAAAATGAGCTACCACAACATTCCAACAAGTGTAGGGATGTGATCATTCCCTCTTCTCCAAGAAACAATCCTAACGGTGAACCGAAATCTATAAATACCCACCACATTTTCACTCATTCCTCATAAGAATCTGATTTGAGAAGCTCTAAGTTGAAACCTTTGTTTCATACCTGAGCTACTTGAATCAAGATTAGCATTCGGGGACCCTTTGTAAGTGTTCCTTCGTTCTTTTATTGCTTTTCGAGTCCGAAAGTCAAACTTTGTTTAACTTTCTGCATTGACAAGTTTATGGTCGATGCGAAGTTAGTTTGAACTTCATAACGTGAGCGTGATCACGATGGTTATAGTCCCTAGTGACTATACCTACTGATTACCACGTTATCTAGGCTCAGTGACGAGCCGTAGTTTCGGCCAGAATACGTATTCTTGCGTATTTTGTAACCAAACTACTTATGGGTATCAAAACAAACTAAACCGTTTATTTTGATACCAAACCTGTTTTCTAAACTTAGTTAAGCATGTTTTAGCATGCTTAGCTCGTCACTTTTAGTTTAGTGCTTATATAGGGTCGTAAGGTAAGCGATCTAAACAATCGCTTATACTTTCGAACCCGACCCATTTGGTCGATCATTAGGATCCGACCAAACACATTAGGTGACCATAGTATGTAGGGAATAACCTTCCGAGGTTATACCTTATGGTCGCTTCGTTTAAGTAGTTGTATGATAGGTAGTTTATATGCCTTAGGTAAATTACCAAAATACCCCTTTGATGCCAAAATTCATTTTAAACATATGTAACATAACTTTTGACATCTAAACTGATTTGACAACAATATTAGACATGTTAAGGCATATGTTACTTGTCACAGGACTAGTTAAGCGGTCCGAACGCGTTTTACGTGAATGACGCGTTAAAGTAGCATAAGCTACCTAAACGGGTCGTAATGGGTCGTAAGCACTTAGGTTAGGTTTCATTTAGTATGTAGGCTTTGTTAAACCATACTACATGAGTTCCCATACTCATTTGGTTTATGAGCCCTCATTCTATCCGATCCTCTGATATAGGTCCGGTTTATTAACATAGTTACCTATATTAGGTGCCGTTTGATTCCGTGATCTCTAGCATTGCTTGGTGGTTATCTTAGGACTTCTGAGCAATCTCAAGTGAGTACATAGACCCCTCTTTTACTGTTTTCAAACTGTTTTGGGGTGAAACACATGTGCCTACTTGTTACTTTCATGCTTTCCGGTTTTCACATCATATACCTGCTATGTTTGTTAGTACATTATAGAGCATGATTTCATTACATTTCATGCTATGTATGCCCATTGTGTGCGTACTTAGTACATCGTTTTACATTACATTTCATGCTATGTATGCCCATTGTGTGCATTACTTAGTACATTGTTTACTTTACATTTCTGCTATGTATGTTAACTGATAGCATGCTAGCACATTGATTTACATGACTTTTCTGCTTTGTATGTTAACTTAGCATACTTAGTACATTGTTTTCATATGACATGTATACAACTGCTATAACATTTGGTTTGCACAAACGAGACTATTATACGTTCATTAACATTAGCTACGCCGCTCGGTAGTAAGTACTGGTACCATAGGACTTGACAAATCCCATTCCTTACATCCCGGGTTTGTTTGGATGTAAGGAATGACTGAATCCGAAAACATTTCTTTTGATAGCCTTGACTAAAAGGGTTATCCGACTGTCTCAAGGCTTGAATGTATGCGTTAACTTACCACATAAATGTTTGTATCAATGTAACATGCATTACTTTGCAAAATATTACTTTTTGATATATTCAAAATACTTTGTTTTGTACATTTCTACATTGGATTATGTGACAATACTTTACTTACAATACATAACATTTGTTACACATTACTAGACTACTTTTGGACTATTAACATTTGATATGAGTTATACAAGGACTTTTGACAATTGGTTTAAACATAGACTTATTACATTGGTGATTTGTTTAAGTGACTTAAGTAACGAGATGTGAGTAATATGATACAAACATGGTGGATACGCCGCTGGTACTTCCTATATATAAGTGTTTGTATTATATTACATATCATAGCGTTATTTAAATCATTCAATTTGGACGTATACATTTTACACAAGTAACACGATTTTCACAAGACTTTGGTTTACAAACAATTTACTTTATACAACTCATTTTACTTGGTTATACATTTAACCATACATTATTCTTTTATTTATACATATCATTTGATCTTATCGCTTTTTAAATGATTTACAAAACAAAACAATTTACAAGGTTCATGACTGACTTTTGCTAAACAACTTTTTCTTAAACTTAAGTCATGAATCCTATTTTCACAAAACCTATGTATCTCACAGGCATTTTTATGCTGACGTACCTATTTTCACATGTGTTTTCAGGAGCTTTTGCATAGGATGATGATCGTGACACTAGGGCGGACCTGTGCCTTAGAGACATAAAATGAAGATAGACTTAGTTTAATTATGTTATAAACTCTTTGATTCCTGTTTAAAACAATGTAACTCTTATGTTGATAAATAAAATACAACTTTGTATGCCATGGTTATGAAACAATTAATTCTGTTACAACACTCCCCGACGTTTTCCGCCACGTTTTGTATGTTATACGTGGTCGGGGTGTGACAGAAGAGTTGGTATCAGAGCCAATGGTTATAGGGAATTAGGTTATTAGTAATTCTTTGACCTAGACTATAACCTTTTCTGGACCCTAACACAAGTTATCTTGTGTTTCGATCTTAAAACATGCACATCACTTATCCTTAGGTGATTATCAAAACAAAAACCAAATTTTTCCGAAACGATTTTTGAAAAACAATCTTCTGTTTTTGAATGATTTATTACAAGGTTTTGAACCCTCTATTGTAAGGTTTTGAACCCTCTGTTATAAGGTTTTGAACCCCTTTGAGTTTTCAAAATCTCGTCAAAGTTTTGGGTTCTAAATAGTGTGAACACGTGCAAACTGGAAGAGTGAATGCCTGTACCCTGGTTTTTCTGTCTAAGGCTAGAGTGTTCGTACAAATCCACATAATCGGACCAATCACTCTTACCTGGGAACTCTTGGGGTGAGTGTTCACTTATAGGCGAGCATGTCTTCGCGATACATTATTTTTCACCCATTTACTTTGATTAGTCACTGTGTGTCGTTTGTTTGCTTGGTAATGCGGACGAATGACCACCATCCTTGCTTCTGTTGATTTTGTTTCGTCTCATTCTCTTCATCCAATCATCTCACTCGTTTCCTTTCATGTTTCCTCTTTTAGAATGCCTCCTCGACGCGAAAACCAGATAGCGACTGCCGAACTGGCAGAAATTATTGCGCAGCAAATGGCTGCTCAATTCCCAAACCTCTTTGCTCAATGGAACAAAGCCAACAACAACAACAATGCTCCATGCAAATTCAAGGATTTTAACTCGGCTAAACCACTCAAGTTTAGTGGTTCTGAGGGAGCGACTGGGCTTCTTCAATGGTTCGAGAGCATTGAGAATACTTTCCGCCACGTGCAGTGTCCTGACAATCGCAAGGTCGAGTTTTCTTCGAGTGTGTTTCAGAAGAGGGCTCTCACATGGTGGAACGGGGTTATGAGAGACCGTGGTGCAGAAGTTGCTCTAGCACAGACATGGGATGAACTTAGGGCCCTTATGATGAGGGAGTTATGTCCTCGTCATGAACAGCGAGCTTTGGAGAAAGAGTTTGATGACTTGAAACAAGACAGTGGCGAGCACAGGGCATATACTGATAGATTTGAGGAGTTGAGTCTGCTTTGCCCAACAATGGTTACCCCACTTGACAAGGCTATCGAAAGATACATCGACGGCCTACCTGACTCAGTGCAGGACATCATTACTGGTAGTAACCCTGCCACACTCCGTCAGGCGATCGAGTTAGCAGCGACATTGACTAAGTCGCAGGTTCGAAAGGGAAAACTGCACAAAAAGGGTGACACGGGTAAGAAGCAGGCATCTCACAAGGAGATTGGTAAGAAAGGTGAAAACAAGAAGGGAAAGAATTCTGGTTCCTCAAAAGGGTCTAGGAAGCGAAAGGCTTCCCAAAACTATGCTGTTACTGCACAGGCTCAAGCTGCACCAAATCAGCCTGGGCAACTACTAGCCAAGAAGCCATATCTTGGCACTGCGCCTTTGTGCAACAGGTGTAACGGCCATCACCTACCACATCTCCAATGTCGTCATTGCACTAACTGTGGGAGAATTGGCCATCTTGCCGCTACTTGTCGCATTCCTGTTAACCAGAACCAGGCAGTTCAGAACCAAGCCCAACAAGTTGCTCAGCCTCTTGCTCAGCAACAAGGTCAAGCTGCACGACCTCATTTTCCTCCTGGTTCGTGCTACAATTGTGGGGATCTGACCCACTACAGAAACCGGTGCCCAAGGCTAGCCAACCAGAATCAGAATCCAAATCAGAATCAAGCTCAGGCTCGAGGTCGAGTCTTCAACATGAATGCTCAAGAGGCACAAGCAGACAATGAAGTGGTAAACGGTACGTTCTTTATTAATAATCAGCCTGCATCTGTTCTTTTTGATTCGGGTGCCGATAAGAGTTTCGTGTCATTATCTTTTGAGCCATTACTTCGAGTGTCTAGAACGAAACTAGGTAAACCTTTGACAGTAGAAGTTGCTAATGGTGAACCCATTGTTCTTGATTCTGTTCTTCGCAATTGCCAGTTGAACCTTAACGATCATCTTTTTCCTATTGCCCTCACGCCAATGCAACTTGGAAGCTTCGAAGTTATAGTAGGTATGGATTGGCTAACCAAGCATCGCGCAGAGGTAGTTTGTTTTGAGAAGATTGTTCGTGTGCCGCTTTCAACAGGCGAGATCCTACAGGTTCGTGGTGAGAAACCTGCTGGTGGTCTCAAACTCATGTCTTGTTTTAAAGCTCGGAAGTATCTGCGAAAGAATTATGTGGCCTTCTTGGCACATGTCACAGCATATAAAGGCAAAGGTGAGTCTATCCAAGATATTCCCGTTGTTCGGGATTATTCTGAAGTATTCCCTGAAGATTTACCTGGTCTACCCCCAGCACGCCAAGTCGAGTTCCGTATTGATCTCGTACCTGGTGCAAATCCCATTGCCAGAGCTCCATATCGTCTTGCACCGTCTGAGATGCAAGAGTTGTCTAAGTAGCTTCAGGAGCTCTCTAACAAAGGTTTTATCCGTCCTAGCTTTTCACCTTGGGGTGCTCCCGTTCTTTTTGACAAGAAGAAGGATGGATCTTTTAGGATGTGTATCGATTATCGTGAGCTTAACAAGCTTACCATCAAGAATCGATATCCCCTACCTCGCATCGATGATCTCTTTGATCAGTTACAAGGTGCTTCTTATTTTTCGAAGATTGATCTGCGATCTGGATATCATCAACTTCGGGTGCATGAAGAAGATATTCCCAAGATAGCGTTCCGTACTCGCTATGGGCATTATGAATTCACAGTCATGCCATTCGGGTTGACTAATGCTCCTGCTGTTTTCATGGACTTAATGAATAGGGTCTACAAACCTTATTTGGATCAGTTCGTCATTGTTTTTATTGACGACATCTTGATTTATTCTAAGACGCGAGCTGATCACGAGCAACATCTTCGTCATACTTTGGAACTCCTAAAGAAAGAGCAACTTTTCGCCAAATTCTCCAAATGTGAATTTTGGCTTAAAGAAGTTCAATTTTTAGGACATATTGTCAACGAACAAGGTATTCATGTAGATCCCTCCAAGATCAGTGCGATTAAGGATTGGGATACGCCTACTACTCCTACTGAAGTTCGTTCTTTTCTTGGTCTTGCGGGTTATTACCGCCGCTTCATAGAAAATTTCTCAAAGATTGCAGTTCCTCTAACTGCTCTAACTCAGAAGAGCAAGCCCTTTGATTGGGGATTCAAGCAAGAGGAAGCGTTTCTGACTTTGAAACAAAAACTTTGCGACGCGCCTGTTCTGACTTTGCCTGAGGGCAATGATGATTTCGTCGTTTATTGCGATGCATCTAAATTGGGTCTTGGCTGTGTTCTAATGCAAAGGAACAAAGTCATAGCATATGCATCGAGGCAGTTGAAGATACATGAGAAGAACTACACCACTCATGATCTTGAGTTGGGTGCAGTTGTATTCGCTCTTAAGATCTGGAGACACTATTTGTACGGTACAAAATGTGTGGTTTTCACAGACCACAAAATTCTTCAGCATATCTTCAATTAGAAAGAACTCAACATGAGGCAACGACGTTGGGTCGAGCTTCTAAAAGACTATGACTGCGAAATTCGCTACCATCCTGGTAAGGCGAATGTCGTGGCTGATGCTTTGAGTCGTAAGGAACGTACTAAGCTTCATTGTGTTCGTGTTCAATCTGTTATTCAAGCTCGATCTGATATCCAGGCACGCATTTCTCAGGCTCAACAATCTTGTGTTTCACAAGGTTTGATGGATAAGGAATTTCCCTATCACATAACACCTGATCTAGAACTGAAGGACAATGGATCGTATTACTTCATGGACCGTTTGTGGGTCCCAAGCCAAGATAATCTTCGTACCTTGCTTATGGATGAAGCCCATAAGTCTCGCTATTCTATTCATCCTGGCTCGGATAAGATGTATAAGGATCTTCGTATTCACTATTGGTGGCCTGGTATGAAGAAAGACATTGCCTTATACGTGTCAAAATGCCTTACTTGTCTTAAGGTTAAGGCTGAACATCAGCGTCCTTCTGGTTTATTGGTGCAACCAGAGATCCCAGTTTGGAAATGGGAAAACATTACTATGGATCTCATTACTAAACTTCCACGCACAAAGAAAGGTCATGATGCCATCTGGGTAGTCGTTGATCATCTTACTAAGTCAGCACATTTCTTGCCAATCCGTGAGGATTTTTCTGCTGACAGACTTGCTAAAATCTATGTGGATGAAATTGTAGCTCGACATGGTGTTCCTTTGAACATCATTTCTGACAGAGATGCTCGCTTCACTTCTCATTTTTGGAGAACCATGCAATCTGCTATGGGGACCCAACTTAATCTGAGCACAGCTTATCATCCGCAAACGGATGGTCAATCTGAAAGAACAATCCAGACTCTGGAGGATATGCTTAGAGCTTGTGTGATCGACTTTGGTGGTAGTTGGGATTCACATCTTCCGTTAATTGAATTCTCCTACAACAACAGTTATCACACCAGCATCAAAATGGCTCCTTTCGAGGCTCTCTATGGTAGAAAATGTCGTTCACCAGTTTGCTGGAATGAGATCGGCGAGGCTCAGCTTACTGGACCTGCTCTCATTTTAGAGACAACAGACAAGATTAAGAAAGTTCGTGATAACCTTCAGAAAGCTAGAAGCCGTCAAAAGAGTTACGCGGACCCAAAACGCAAACCCTTGGAATTTCAAGTCGGTGATCGAGTATTACTTAAGGTCTCACCTTGGAAAGGTGTGATCAGATTTGGAAAGAAAGGAAAACTTGCACCTAGATACGTTGGACCATTCAAGATCGTCGAAAGAATCGGTAAGGTAGCCTACAGACTTGAGTTACCTCCTGAACTTGGAAATGTTCATCCAACCTTTCACGTGTCCAATCTCAAGAGGTGTTTAGCTGATGAGAACCTCCACATACCACTTGACGAAATTCGTGTTGATAAAACACTTAAATTTGTTGAGAAGCCTGTGGAAATCATGGAACGTGAAGTCAAGTGGCTTAAACGCAAGCGCATTCCTTTGGTCAAAGTTCGCTGGGAAGCTAAACGTGGACCTGAGTTTACTTGGGAACGCGAAGATCAAATGAAGGAGAAATATCCGCATCTTTTTCCACGAGTTTCCTCTAAATAAATTTCGGGATGAAATTTCCACAAGTAGGGGAGACTGTAACATCTGTGCTTGTAATCATTGTGAACAATTCTATTATCAATAAAACAATGTTATTTGATCCCAATGTTTGTTTGGTTGTGTTTTACATTTTTCATATTTTGACTTTTATTCAATTTCAAACTCTATATCACTTTCTAGAGAGTTATACGCAAACTGGTGCGTAAACGTAATCAGTTTAATGCGAAAAATACTACGGAACATCAACATATACTTAACATACCTTAAATAACCTTTGCATAACTTATAAATAAGTTTTAAATGCTTTGGTATGGCAAAAACAAGTTAATTCGCTTACAGGGACTAAACTTGACAAACTGCGAAAGTATGTCAGTTTGAACTATAACGAACATTCCGAAACATGACCATAAGTTAAACACACCTTAAATATCCTTTACATAGCTTAGAAATAGGCTTTGAGGGGTTCGGTGTGCTAAAATAAACTTTTGGGTCATTCAGGGACTAAAAGCGTCAAAAAGTGCACAAGTTTGCATTTTCGCGCATAACTTACGTTCTGAATACATCCGGACATCCAAAAATTTATGTGAGCATGACTATATTATATTTTAGTGTTCGCCATAAGAAAAATCCATTCGTCGCGTCATTTGGTTCGTTTTTCGCGCTTATGCGCATTCCGTCGTAATTAAGCGAACATCGCGATCGTACGGCCAAACGAACCAACATCCGGCATATTTTTGAACATATTTTGAGTTCCCTATACTTTAACTTCATTTTAGAGCCTTAAAATGAGGTTAACGGGGTTCAAACGCATCGAAAATCGCTTAAACAAGGTGCAGGGACCATTTCTGCAAAATCTGCCAAAACAGGGGCCTAGCGTGACGCGACGGGCCTTAGCGTCACGCGAGCCCCCTTCTGGACCAGATTCCATGTTTTTAACAGCGGGTCCCAGCTGATTAACCACAACCACATGTTTGCAACTTGCTTAATCACTAAGATTAGGAGCATTTGTGGCTCCATAACCTTTGTGACAAGTGTACGGCTCGGATCGTGGCACGATATTCAAGAAACGATCCTAGCGGCTCTACTTTATCTATAAATACCCACCCCCCTTTGGCTTAAAAACCCACAAATCTGATTGAAAAGACTCTAAGTTGGAACCTTCGTTTCATACCTGAGCTATTTTGATCTGGGTTAGCATTCGGGGACCCTGGGTAAGTATTCTTTCGTTCTTTTCCTTATTTTACTGCTTTTCGAGTCAGAAAGTCAAACTTTGTTTGACTTTCAGCGTTGACCAGTAATGGTCAATGCGAAGTTCGTTTGAACTTCGCAACGTGAGTGTAATCACGTTGGTCATAGTCCCTTGGGACTATGCCCACTGACTACCACGTTGTCTAGGGTCGTAGGGTAGGCGATCTAATAAATCGCCTATACCTTCGAACCCGACCCAGTTTGGTCGATCATTAGGATCCGACCAAACACATTAGGTGACCATAGTAGGTAGGGAATAACCTTCCGAGGTTATACCCTATGGTCACATCGTTTAAGTAGTTGTATGATAGGTAGTTTATATGCCTTAGGTAAATTACCAGAATACCCTTTTCATGTATAATTGGTAATTAAGCATATGTAACCTAAACCTTTGTCACATAACTGATTATGTAATATGTTTAGGCATATAACACTTGTCATAGGGCTAGTTAGGCGGTCCAAACGCGTTTCACGCGAACGACGCGTTAAAGTAGCATAAGCTACCTAAACGGGTCGTAATGGGTCGTAAACACTTAGGTTAAGTTTCATTTAGTATGTAGGCTTTGTTAAACCAAAAGACACGAGTCTCTACACTCGTTTGGTTTACAAACCCTAATGCTACCCGATCCTCCGATTTAGGTCCGGTTTATTAATGTAGCTACCTATACTAGGTGCCGTTTGATATCCGCGATCTCTAGCATTGTTTAGTTGTTACTCAAGGACTACTGAGCAATCTCAGGTGAGTACATAGATCCCTCTTTTACTGTTTTCCAAACTGTTTTGGGGTGGAACACATGTGCCTACTTGTTACTTTCATGCTTTCCTGTTTTGACATCATATACTTGCTATGTTCATTAGTACATTATAGTACATGATTTCAGTACATTTCATGCTATGTATGCCCATTGTGTGCGTACTTAGTACATTGTTTTACATGACATTTCCTGCTAGGTATGCCCATTGTGTGCATACTTAGTACATTGTTTTGCATTGCTTTTCTGTTGCATATGCTTATCCAGCATATGAACACATTATACTACATATTGAACCGTTGTAATCATTTGACTGTGATCCGTTGATATCTGTGAACCGTTTGTATCTGTGAACCGTATTTGACATAGACATTTCGGCATAGACATTTTAACATGATTGACATTTGATCATGCATTTCCCACAAAACGTAACTTTGATTTAAACCAAGATTTACTTCAATACTTTGTTTTGTGTATATGGTTTAGTTGAGACATTTCACTTGCCATACATGATATTTTGACATAGACATTTGACATGGATATTTGACATAGACATTTGACATGGATATTTGACATAGACATTTTGACATTGGTTTGGTTTGATTAAGTGATTAAGTAACGATGCGTGTGTAATATGATACAAGCATGGTGGATACGCCGCTGGTACTTCCTATATATAAGTGTTTGTATGGTATTACATATTGTAGCGTTATTTGAATCATTTCAGTTTGATACATATAACATTTTATACAAATAACATACTTTTCACAAGACATTGTTTTACAAACAACTTATCTTATACATACCCATTTTACTATGGTTATTCATTTAACCATACATTATTCACTTATTTTATACATATCATCTGAACTCATTGTTTTTCAAATGATTTACAAAACAAAAGCAAATTACAAGGTTCATGACTAAACATTTTCTCAAACATAAGTCATGGAACCTATTTTCACAAAACCTATGTATCTCACAGGCATTTTTATGCTGACGTACCTATTTTCACATGTGTTTTTCAGGAACTGTTGCATAAGATGATCAAGATACATATAGGCAGACTTTGGCTTTAGTGACAATAAAAGATGCAAGACTAGTTAATTTTGTTGTATTTCCTTGATTGATTAGACATTGTAACACTTTTAATCAATAAAACGAAACTTCAATTGCCATGGATTTGAAACGATTAATTCTGTTACAACACTCCCCGACATTTCCGCCACGTTTCGTATGTTCTACGTGGTCGGGGTGTGACATCCGACTGTCTCAAGGCTTGAATGTATGCGTTAACTTACCACATAAATGTTTGTATCAATGTAACATGCATTACTTTGCAAAACATAACTTTTTGATATATTCAAAATACTTTGTTTTGTACATTTCTACATTGGATTATGTGACAATACTTTACTTACAATACATAACATTTGTTACACATTACTCGACTACTTTTGGACTATTAACATTTGATATGAGTTATACAAGGACTTTTGACAATTGGTTTAAACATAGACTTATTACATTGGTGATTTGTTTAAGTGACTTAAGTAACGAGATGTGAGTAATATGATACAAGCATGGTGGATACGCCGCTGGTACTTCCTATATATAAGTGTTTGTATTATATTACATATCATAGCGTTATTTAAATCATTCAATTTGGACGTATACATTTTACACAAGTAACACGATTTTCACAAGACTTTGGTTTACAAACAATTTACTTTATACAACTCATTTTACTTGGTTATACATTTAACTATACATTATTTTTTTATTTATACATATCATTTGATCTTATCGCTTTTTAAATGATTTACAAAACAAAACAATTTACAAGGTTCATGACTGACTTTTGCTAAACAACTTTTTCTTAAACTTAAGTCATGAATCCTATTTTCACAAAACCTATGTATCTCACAGGCATTTTTATGCTGACGTACCTATTTTCACATGTGTTTTCAGGAGCTTTTGCATAGGATGATGATCGTGACACTAGGGCGGACCTGTGCCTTAGAGACTTAAAATGAAGATAGACTTAGTTTAATTATGTTATAAACTCTTTGATTCCTGTTTAAAACAATGTAACTCTTATGTTGATAAATAAAATACAACTTTGTATGCCATGGTTATGAAACAATTAATTCTGTTACAACACTCCCCAACGTTTTCCGCCACGTTTTGTATGTTATACGTGGTCGGGGTGTGACAAGGAGCCCAGTTGCTCCTTCAGAACCACTAAACTTCAGTGGGTTATCTGAATTGAAGCTTTTGAAATTGCATGGAGCATTCTGGTTGTTGATGGCTTGATTCATTTGAGCAAAAAAATCTGGGAGTACAACAGCCATATGCTGTGCCATAATATGTGCCATTTCGGCATTTGGGTGCGGATTTTCTCATCGAGGAGGCATTCTAAAAGGGAAAACAAGGATAAAAACAAGTGAAAGGATTAGACAAAAAGAATGAAATGAGACAAAATTTGCTGAAAGCAAAGATGGTGGTCATTTGTTTGTTACTACGAAGAAACAAACGACACACAACGATTAATCAAAGTAAATGGGTCAGAAATAATGTATCGCGAAGACATGCTCGCCTATAAGTGGACACTCACCCCAAGAGTTCCCAGGTAAGAGTGACTGGTCCGATATTGCGGATTTGTACGAACACTCTAGCCTTAGACAGAAAGCTCAGGGTACAGGCACCCACCCTTCCAGTTTGCACGTGTTCACATTATTTAGACCAAACTTTGACGGGATTTCGAAAACTTAGAGGGTTCAAAACCTTACAATCAATCATCCTAGAACAGATGATTAGTTTTCAAAGCAGGATTGAAATTTGTGTTCTTATTGTGGTTGTCACCTAAGAATAAGTGACGGTATTGTTTTAAAACTAAACACAAGAAAACTTGTGTTAGGGTCCTAGGAAGGTTATAGTCTAGGTCAAAGCATTACTAATAACCTAATTCCCTATAACCATTGGCTCTGATACCAACTTTTCTGTCACACCCCGACCACGTAAAACAACAAGACGTGGCGGAAACATCGGGGAGTGTTGTAACAGAATCATTGTTTCACAACCATGGATCAAATAATTTTGTTTTATTAAATAATTGAAGTCTTTGTTCTAATACAAATAAGCTAAATACAAATATTATCTTTCCAAGTTTTAAAGTCGCTAAGGCACGAGTCCATCCTAAGTGTGGCTTGTATCAACAATCATCACAAAGCAACACCTGAAACATGTGTAAAAATAGGTACGTCAGCATAAAAATGCCTGTGAGATACATAGGTTTTATTGTATTTAGGATTCATGACTTATGAGTTAAAGAAAAATGTTTTAAGAAAAGTAGTCATGATCCTTGAAAAGGTTTTCTTTTATAAAACATTTATAAGAAATCAGATGATATAAAATACTAATACATAGGAAATTAAATAAGTAAGTAGAATAAGTTTGTATAAAAATATGTTGTTTGAAAAACAATATTTTGATAAAAAGATTCATAGTATATATATAAAAATATACTTTGGTTTAAAAAGTCGAATAAGTAATATATTAAAATATATTTCCATTCCAAAATCGTTAACCCAAGTGTACTAAATAACGCCACGGTATGTAATGTGATGAAAACACTTATATATAAGAAGTACGAGCGGCGTATCTACCATGTTTTCATTACATTACACCCGTCCCGTTATCTAAACACTTAACCAAAAACCAGTCATTAAGTAAATAGCATATTAAATATACTTTAGTTGTTAAAATAAATAATTTTTCAATAGTATATCAAAAGTATACTTTGGATTTATAAATAACATATTAAACTATGCTTTGGTTATGAAGATAACATATTAAACTATGCTTTGGTTATGAAAATAACATATTAAACTATGCTTTGGACTTTGAGAATAACATATCAAACTATGTTTTAATGATTAACAAAATATATGTTGGTTTTGTACAATATCACATATGAGAGCATATCAAACTATACTTTTGGGAGTATAACTAAATATACAAAAATAATGTGATTTAAGAATTCATTCAGACCTAGTGCATCAAAATACACCTTTGAGACTATAGGAATACCACAAAGGCAATCCCTATTTGGATGGAGAAAAAAATAAATTGGTTTCAGACATTCCATGACAACAGGAATGGGGTGTCAAATCCTATAGCGCTATATCATACTACCAACCGGCCTGGTGAACCAAATAAGTACTATTCCAAACATTAATTTTATAATCTTTAAGAAAACTTTAGAGTTTAAACCATAGATAATCATTTAGTTTGTATAAAGATAAGTACTAGTATGTATAATCAATTATACTTTTGAAAATAAGAACATAACAAATAGGTACACGTGTTTCACCCCAAAACAGTTGAAAACAGTAAAAGAGGGGACTATGTACTCACTTGAGAGTGCTTAGAAGTCTTGAACAACTAAGAAGCAAGCTAGAGGAGTCCCAGAAATCAAACGGTACCTAATATAGGTAACTACATAAATAACCGGACCTAAATCGGGGGATTGGATAGTATGAGGTCTTGTGAACCAAATGAGCGTGGGAACTCATATGATATGGTTTAACAAGGCCTACATACTAAAGTGAAACCTAGCCTAAGTGCTTACGATCCATCACGACCCGTTTAGGTAGCTTATGCTACTTTAACGCGTCGTTCGCGTATAACGCGTTCAGACCGCCTAACTAGTCCTATGACAAGTATTATATGCCCTAACATACTTAATTATGTTACATAATCAGTTAAATGACAAAAGTTTAGGTTAGATATGCTTAATTACCAATTACACATGAAAAGGGTATTTTGGTAATTTACCTAAGGCATATAAACTACCTATCATACAACTACTTAAACTAGGTGACCATAAGGTATAACCTCGGAAGGTTATTCCCTATACAACTATGGTCACCTATTGTGTTTGGTCGGATCTTAAAGATCGACCAAATGGGTCTAGTTCGTAAGTCTAAGCGGGTGTTTAGTCCGCTTGACTTACGACTCTACACAAGCACTAATCTAAAAAGTGACGAGCTAAACATGTCGAAACATGTTTAGTTAAGTTAGAAAACAGGTTTGGTATCAAAACAAACGGTTTTGATACCTAAAAGTAGTTTGGTTACAAAATACGCAAGAATGCGCATTTTGGCCGAAACTACGACTCATCACTACACCTAGATAACGTGGTAATCAGTAGGTATAGTAACTAGGGACTATAACCATCGTGATTACACTCACGTTATGAATTTCAAATGAACTTCGCATTGACCATAAACTGGTCAATGCAGAAAGTCAAACGCCGTTTGACTTTCAGACTCGAAAAGCGATAAAAGAACGAAGGAACACTTACAAAGGGTCCCCGCAAGCTCTTGATCCGATTTACCTTCAGGTATGAAGTATAAACTTCAACTTAGAAGGCCAAAATCAGATCAAGTTGTGGGTTTTGCAAGTGAATGAAGGGGGTATTTATAGTTTTCGTAGAATTGTTAGGATCGTTTCTAGAAAACCGAGCTTCAATCTCAGCCTTACACTTCATACCCACTGATTTGTGAAACCATGGGCATCCAAAACAAGCACATAGAATCAAAGAAACCAGGTGCAAAGGTGTGTAACAGCTAGAACAAGCTGGAATCAACATTCTGCTGTCTGGGACCTGCTTACGGACCGTAAGAGGATGGGCATATGGTCCGTAAGGACCATGCAGGTCAGCAAGCTTCAAAAATGGAAGAACAGGCCCCTAAAGCCCCAAACTTGCTATTTGATGCATTTTTTACACGTTTAAGCCCCGTTAACCCCGTTTCAAAGCTCTAAAATGAAGTTAAAGTATAGGGAACTTAAAACATGCTCAAAAATATCTCAGATGTCGGTTCGTTTGGCCGTACGGTTGTGTTGTTCGGTTAATTACGACGGAAGTCGTAACGAACGCAAAAACGATCCAAATTAAGCGACGAATGGAATTTTATTATGCCAAAAACTAAAATAAAATATTTTAATGCTTACATAAATTTTTGGATGTCCGGATATATTTAGAACGTAAGATATGCGCGAAAATGCAAACTTGTGCACTTTTTGACGCTTTTAGTCCCTATTGATCATGAAAGTTTATTTTAGCGCACAAAATGTCACACCCCGACCACGTATAACATACAAGACGTGGCGGAAAACGTCGGGGAGTGTTGTAACAGAATTAATTGTTTCATAACCATGGCATACAAAGTTGTATTTTATTTATTAAACAAGAGTTTCATTGTCTTAAACAGTAAATAAAGAGTTTATAACATAATTAAACAAAGTCTATCTCCATTTTTAAGTCTCTAAGGAACAGGTCCGCCCTAGTGTCACGATCATCATCCTACGGAAAAGCTCCTGAAAACACATGTGAAAATAGGTACGTCAGCATAAAAATGCCTGTGAGATACATAGGTTTTGTGAAAATAGGATTCATGACTTAAGTTTAAGAAATTGTTTTATAACAGTCAGTCATGAACCTTGTAAAATTGTTTTGTCTTGTAAATCATTTGAAAAACGATAAGATCAGATGATATGTATAAATAAGATCATAAAGTATGGTTAAATAAATAACCAAGTAAAATGAGTTTGTATAAGATAAGTTGTTTTGTAAAACAATGTCTTGTGAAAAGTATGTTATTTGTATAAAATGTCATATGTCTAAATTGAAATGATTCAAATAACGCTACAATATGTAATACCATACAAACACTTATATATAGGAATTACTAGCGGCGTATCCACCATGCTTGTATCATATTACACATGCCTCGTTACTCAAATCATTTAAACAAACCACCAACGTATAAAGTCCATGTTTAAACAAATCGTCAAAAGTCCTTGTATAAACCATGTCAAATGTTTAAAAGTCCAAACGTAGTCAAGTAATGTGTAACGAAAGTTATGTATTGTAAGTAAAGTATTGTCACATAGTCCAAAATGTATAAATGTACAAAACAAAGTATTTTGAGTATATCAAGAAGTTATGTCTTGCAAAGTAATGCATGTTACATTGATACAAACATTTATGTGGTAAGTTAAGGCATACATTCAAGCCTTGAGACAGTCGGATAACCCTTTCAGTCAAGGTTATCAAAAGAAATGTTTTCGGATTCAGTCATTCCTTACATCCAAACAAACCCGGGATGTCAGGAATGGGATTTGTCAAGTCCTATGGTACCAGTACTTACTACCGAGCGGCGTAGCTAATGTTAATGAACGTATAATAGTCTCGTTTATGCAAACCAAATGTCATAGCAAAAGTGAACATGTTATATGAAAACAATGTACTAAGTATGCTAAGTTAACATACAAAGCAGAAAAGTCTTGTAAATCAATGTGCTAGCATGCTATCAGTCAACATACATAGCAGAAATGTAATGTAAAACAATGTACTAAGTATACACACAATGGACATACATAGCATGAAATGTAATGAAATCATGTACTATAATGTACTAACAAACATAGCAGGTATATGATGTGAAAACAGGAAAGCACGAAAGTAACAAGTAGGCACATGTGTTTCACCCCAAAACGTTTGGAAAACAGTAAAAGAGGGGTCTATATACTCACTTGAGATTTCTCAGAAGTCCTAAGATAACCACCAAGCAATGCTAGAGATCACGGAATATCAAACGGCACCTAATATAGGTAACTACATTAATAAACCGGACCTAAATCGGACGATCGGATAGAATGAGGGCTCGTAAACCCAATGAGTATGGGAACTCATGTAGTATGGTTTAACAAAGCCTACATACTAATTGAAACATAACTTAAGTGCTTACGACCCATTACGACCCGTTTAGGTAGCTTATGCTACGTTAACGCGTCGTTCGCGTAAAACGCGTTCGGACCGCTTAACTAGTCCTATGACAAGTAACATATGCCTTAACATGTCTAATATTGTTGTCAAATCAGTTTAGATGTCAAAAGTTACGTTACATATGCTTAAAATGAATTTTGGCGTCAAAAGGGCATTTTGGTAATTTACCTAAGGCATATATACTACCTATCATACCACTACTTAAACGAAGCGACCATAAGGTATAACCTCGGAAGGTTATTCCCTATATACTATGGTCACCTAATGTGCTTGGTCGGATCCTAATGATCGACCAAACGGGTCGGGTTCGAAAGTATAAGCGATTGTTTAGATCGCTTACCTGACGACCCTATATAAGCACTAAACTAAAAGTGACGAGCTAAGCATGTTAAAACATGCTTAACTAAGTTTAGAAAACAGGTTTGGTATCACAACAAACGGTTGTGATACCTAAGAGTAGTTTGGTTACAAAATACGCAAGAATACGTATTCTGACCGAAACTACGGCTCGTCACTGAGCCTAGATAACGTGGTAATCAGTAGGTATAGTCACTTGGGACTATAACCATCGTGATCACGCTCACGTTATGAAGTTCAACGAACTTCGCATCGACCATAAACTGGTCAATGCAGAAAGTCAAACAAAGTTTGACTTTCGGACTCGAAAAGCAATAAAAGAACGAAGGAACACTTACGAAGGGTCCCCGAATGCTAATCTAGATCAAAATAGCTCAGGTATGAAACAAAGGTTTCAACTTAGAGCACAAATGATCAGATTCTTGTGAGAAATGAAGTGAAATGTGATGGGTATTTATAGATTTCGGTCCACCGTTAGGATCGTTTCTTGGAGAAGAGGGAATGATCTAGCCCGTACACTTGTCACAATGTTGTGGTACTGATTTTTGGCCACCATAAGAGTTTAACAAGTGGCACTTGACCTTTGGAGGGTGTTTAAAAGCTTAAATCAGCTGAAACTTAACCTTTGGGTGATCTGAAGGGCTGATGCGGCCCGCTTCAGAATCAGACAAACCTCAGGCGGGCCGCCTGGGGCTTCTGATCAGAACATAAGTTTCAAAAGTGACAGTTTCAGCCCCTGCACGTGTTTAAGGCCATTTCCGACACTTCTAAGGCCCGTAAAGGCAACTTTAAGGCCCTAAAATGATGCCTAAACATTGTGGACATGAAACATGCTCAAAAATATCTCAGATGTCGGTTCGTTTGGTCGTACGAACGCGATGTTCGCTTAATTACGACGGAATGCGCATAAGTGCGAAAAACGATCCAAAATGCGTGACGAATGGATTTTTCTTAAGCCAAACACTAAAGCATAATATAGTCATGCTTACATAAATTTTTGGATGTCCGGATGTATTCAGAACGTGAGTTATGCGCGAAAATGCAAACTTGTGCACTTTTTGACACTTTTAGTCCCTGAATGACCCAAAAGTTTATTTTAGCACACCGAACCCCTCAAAGCCTATTTCTAAGCTATGTAAAGGATATTTAAGGTGTGTTTAACTTATGGTCATGTTCCGGAATGTTCGTTACAGTTCAAATTGGCATACTTTCGCAGTTTGTCAAGTTTAGTCCCTGTAAGCGAATTAACTTCTTTTTGCCATACCAAAGCCTTTAAAACTTATTTCTAAGTTATGTAAAGGTTATTTAAGGTATGTTAGGTATATGTTGATGTTCCGGAGTATTTGTCGCATTAAACTGATTACGTTTACGCACCAGTTTGCGTATAACTCTCCAGAAAGCGATATAGAGTTTGAAATTACATAAAAGTCAAAACATGAAAAATGTAAAACACAGCCAAACAAACATTGGGATTAAATAATATTGTTTTATTGATAATAGAACTGTTCACAATGATTACAAGCACGGATGTTACACAAAACACTTCAAAGCCTATTTCTAAGCTAAGTGAAGGATATTTAGGGCATATTTAACTTATGATCAAGTTTCGGAATGTTCGTTACTATACAAATCGGTATAGTTTCGCAGTTTGACACAATTAGTCCCTGCGATCGAACAAACTTGATTTCAACACACCAAACCATCCAAAACTTATTTCTAAGTTATGTGGAGGTTATTTAAGGTATGTTAAGCCTATTTCACTATTCCGGAGTGTTCGTTGCATTGAACTGGTTATATTTATGCATCAGAGCGCGTATAACCCTCCAGAAAGCGATTTAAAGCTTGAAATCGAACAAGAGTTGATATGTGCAAACGATACACATATTTTTACAAATCCCAAGTATGAAATACAATATTTCATTGGTTTGGCATTTGTTTGATGGTTGAAGTGACACAGGTGTCACATATAACTTGGTAAATATTAATTGAACATGCCTAAGCATGTTCAACCCGACAATTCTAAGTTTAGAATCGGTTCGCAACCGAAAGTCGCAAAAGTTGACTTTTTCTTTGACTTCCAGTTCTGACCCGAATTAGTTTACTTTAATTATGCCTTAAGGTTCCTTTGTGACCATATTATATGTTAGTATAACCCCCTAAAGTTATACTACTTGGCCCTTTAGAATTAGAGTTCATATGCATGTTTCCGTTATATGCTTAAAAGTTGACCGTTATGCCCTTTTGATATTAAAACGAGATTTTTTAAAATGTGAGAGGACAAAAACCTTTATTATTGATTTATAAACATGTCCTAAAAATTTGACATCTGTTTGAGGTCTAAATTAGGAGTTATGCTCAATATCGTAAATTGAAGCCTTTTATTAATTAAACGGCATTTTCGGCATAAAACCTATTTAAACCCAAATTTTGACATCAAATATTTTACCTAATGGTGTAATATAATATTTTGGTATTTTTGGAAATTTTTATTAAATTTTAAAATGATCATAACATAGAGTTCTCGCATAGGCCCGGTAATTGACGATAACGCCCTTTTGCTAATAAAATGAGTTTTATACATCCTTTACATGCCAAACCTTTTTCTACTGATTTTATATATTAAATAAGTTATTTTAAACAATAAAGGTTGATCAAAATCTCAGATTTCCTTAATTAACCCGAATATCGTCAAATACCGACTTTTATGCGATTTAGGCGCATAGTATGGTTTAAAACCATATTAGGCATCTAAAGCGTGATACCTACTGATGTTATGAATAAGTTTTTATACTTTAACAGTAAATAAAAGTTTTGAACTTAGATTTCCAAAATTAACCCTTAAAGCACATGTGAAATGACCAAAATGCCCCTACGGTGCATAGTTTGGCCATGAATGATAAATTTCACATATGCGAGATATGTTACTGATATAACTTGATAAAATAAGTATTTTTACTGATTATGTAGACCAGAAACTCGGATTATTATTTAACCTCTTTTATAAACATTAAAATGACCAAAATACCCCTACGGGGTATAAATTGGTTTTAAATTCGTTTTGGGCATAATGGAAGGTATCCTACTGATATCACAACATATTTAAGGCATATTAACTTGTGAAACATGTTCATGACTCATTTGGTTACCCGTTATGCACTTTACGCGTTCGGTACGGTTTATGTAACTAGTTTACATGAATTAACCGAAACGGGTCAAACCTTATCATCTTCACTTCAAAATTCAGAATGTGTTTAGTTTACCCATATTATACAAGTCTCCATACTTGTCGGGTCTAAATCACATTCTAATCCAGTCTTCGCTTAATCTTGCGTTTTGAACCGTAAACCTTCCCTTAAAACTAACCGGTCTAAGTTACAACTTAAATAAGACCCGTTAGGAATCTAATAGGTTAATAAAACCTTCGTTCCAGATTGAGAGCCCCAGTAGAGGTACTTGTGCTTGATGATTAGAATATACGGTTGAGTATAAATTGCATTTTAAGCTCAGGTAAATACTTTTAACTTATTTTCCCTTATACAGGCTTGGGGTACGGTATATAAAATACCGCTTGGTCGGGTATTGAATTTTTAATCGTATGAAGGTTAAATCATTGAGATAACCCGTCTAATTTGTTTTTTTTATTCTAATCCTTTGGGGGGTTAATGACCATGTCCTGGATATCCTCAGCTCATTCATTGAAATGGCCACGACCTAAGCACGGGGTGTAGGCATACACCTGCTGTAACGCCCCGCGTTTTCATAACCTTCCTAGTTTAGAAAGCGAGTCTTGAAAATCCCTCTTTAGAAACTTGTCCCTTCCGAAAAGGTTAATCGTCGAAAATCCTTTTTCTTTAATTAGTTTGTTATAGATATGGTTATTTACCAATTGTTAACTTAATTAAATTAATTAATTTTACTATTTAAAAGTTATTTTTATAATAAACTAAGTTAGTCTTGTTAAATTTTAAAGTTAGTAAACTAACCTAGTTAGTTTGTTTTATGAAGTTAGTTTCTTTTTATAACATAACATAAGTTAGTGGTTTAAGTCAAGGGAGCATTTGTGCATTTGCTGAAATCTAGTCCTGAGGGACTGAATGGTAATAATTGAAACTATAAAACAATCAAGCAATAAAAAGGGGGCTGGCCGAGACTCGAACCCGGGTCACCCGCCTCAAACACACACACGCAAACCAGCTGAGCTGGGACTTGATATTGAACAAAACCCGGACTTCAAAAGCCTTAAACACTCGCCCGCCAAGCCCACCCAGCGCGCAAAATGGATCAGACTCGTTTCAGCTCGTGTTTTAGCGGGATTTTCATGTTATTTTGAGTTTTAAATCATTTTTTAACATTAAATACCCAACTACAACCTAACCTAACTCTTCCCCTATAAATACCACACTAATCCAAGCCCTAAACACTTTACAAACTCATCTAAATCTCTCTCAAATCACCAAAAACGCAGCTGAAACTTCAAGTTTGGACAGAAGCACTACCCTTCACGAAAATGAGAATAACTTCTTCATTTCTTGTTCGATTTAGTTCATTATTTTTCCTATGTGCTTGGATTGACCTTAGCATCGATTCCATGGGTCATTCACAGTAAATAAGTCCCTGGAACTCCGGCAAAAAGGCTCCAAAGTCCACTGTTTGTTCTGTTTTCATTTAATCTTTGTTAAACTTAACCAAACTTGAGTTTTCTCATCTCAAACCTATGTCCTAATGCTCGTAACTAAATGAATGGTTAGTTGGGCTTAAAAACAAGGCTGAGACATCTTAAATTAGAGGTTAAAATCTCACAAACTTTATGTTTTAGTTAGGGTTTTTAACCCACAAGTGGTGTTCAAGCTTCAAGCTTGATAAATGTGTGATTGTGGACTAACTTGGGTTGTCCAACATAAAATCCCCACATCCCTTGATGATTTATCATAGTGTAGATGTTTCTTATTCTTGTATTGATATTAGTTCATGACCCTCCTTGTATTGTGACAACTGTGTTCTGTAATCGATGTACGATGTAAAACAATGATGATTATTAATAAAACAATGTGCTTTGGTGTTATTATATGTGTTTTGTGTTATTATATGTGTAATTGTGTTTAGTGATTTTACAATTTGATTCGATTCCAATTTCAAGCTCTAAATCGCTTTCTGGAAGGTTATACGCAAACTGGTGCTTAAACGCAGTCAGTATAACGCGACAAACACTCCGGAATAGTGACATAGGCTTAACATACCTTAAATAACCTCCACATAACTTAGAAATAAGTTTTGAATGGTTTGGTGTGTCGAAATCAACTTTGTTCGATCGTAGGGACTATTTGTGTCAAACTGTGAAACTATGCCGATTTGTATAGTAACGAACATTCTGGAACTTTATCATAAGTTAAACATACCCTAAATAACCTTTACATAGCTTAGAAATAGGCTTTGAGGGGTTCGGTATGCAAAAATAAACTTTATGCTCATTCAGGGACTAAAAGCGTCAAAAAGTGCACAAGTTTGCACTTTCACGCATATCTTACGTTCTGAATACATCCGGACATCCAAAAATTTATGTAAGCATTAAAATATTTTATTTTAGTATTTGACATGATAAAATTCCTTTCGTCGCTTAATTTGGATCGTTTTTGCGTTCGTTACGAATTCCGTCGTAATTAAGCGAACATCGCGATCATACGACCAAACGAACCGACATCCGGCATATTTTTGAGCATGTTTCATGTCCACAATGTTTAGGCATCATTTTAGGGCCTTAAATTTGGCTTAACGGGCCTTAAACGCGTCGAAATGAGCTTTAAATACCAACAGGGACTGAAACTGTCAATATGGCAAAGTTGTTTTCTGATCAGGACCCTCAGGCGGGGCACCTAAGGTTTGTGTATACCTTACGCGGGCCGCGAGGCCCTCCCAGATCAGAATAATCTGTTTTAAACAGCTGTTAACAGTTGTTAACCACTCACAACCCAATTGCACTTGTCTCTTCCTGATAATGGGGGGGCAATTTGAGTTACCTTATGGTTGCAACAAGTGTAGGGACAAGATCAAAGCACGGTATTCGAGGAACGATCCTAACGGTGGTCCAAATCCTATAAATACCCCTTTGATTCACTTGCAAAACCCACTTGAAATCTGAGTTTTTCTCTAAGTGGTTGTGTTTATACACTTCCTACCTGAGATTACTTGGAAATCAAACTTGCGGGGACCCGTTGTAAGTGTTCTTTCGTTCTTTTCCTTTCGTTTTAGCGTTAAAGTCAAACTGCATTTGACTTTCTGCATTGACCAGTTTATGGTCAATGAGAAGTTCGTTTGAACTTCATAACGTGAGCGTAATCACGATGGTTATAGTCCCTTGTGACTATACCTACTGATTACCACGTCATCTAGGCTCAGTGACGAGTCGTAGTTTCGACCAAAATACGCATTTACGCGTATTTTGTAACCAAACTACTCTAGGATATCAAAACCGTTTGTTTTGATATCAAAACATGTTTTCTAACTTAACTAAACATGTTTTAGCATGTTTAGCTCGTCACTTTTTAGTTTAGTGCTTGTGTAGAGTCATAAGTCAAGCGGACTAAACACCCGCTTAGACTTCCGATCACGACCCGTTTGGTCGATCTTAGGATCCGACCAAACATGGTTAGTGACCATAGTAGTATAGGGAATAACCTTCCGAGGTTATACCTTATGGTCACCTAGTTTAGGTAGTTGTATGATAAGTAGTTTATATGCCTTAGGTAAATTACCAGAATACCCTTTTCATGTATAATTGGTAATTTAGCATATGTAACCTAAAATTTTGTCACATAACTGATTATACAACATGATTAGACTTGTATAGGCATATAATACTTGTCATAGGACTAGTTAGACGTCTCGAACGCGCTTTGCGCGCACGACGCGTTAAAGTAGCGTAAGCTACCTTAATGGGTCGCGATGGGTCGAAAGCACTTAGGCTAGGTTTCATTTAGGATGTAGGCTTTCTTAAACCATATCACATGAGTTCCAACACTCATTTGGTTTACAAGACCTCATTCTGTCCGATCTTCCGATTTAGGCGTCTATTGTTTGACTAGTGATTCAATTACTAGGTGCTACGTGATTTCTCTGATTTACTCGAGTTTGTTGAAGTACTATTGATTGAGGATACCTTGCACTACATGTGAGTACATAGTTCCCCTATTTTACTGTTTTCAATTGTTTTGGGGTGATTCATATGTACAAAATGTTTTCAAGGTTTAAACAATGATTTCAAAAACAAATAGAACGATTTATACTAAACTAATAACGATTTCGATAATGTGAACGAACTTGTTGGTTGTAGTTACATAACGAATGACATTCATTAGAATTGATCAAGCCGACCAGTATTAGGTTATGGTACCATAGGATCTGACAAATCCCGTTATTTCACTATACCCATGGTTATGTGTGGGTGTTGTGGGTAACGACTGAATCTGATGATTGTTAACTTACCCTTTGGAGGTTTGTTAATGCAAGAATGAGTTGAACGATGAACGAGTCACAAAGGTTTGAATGTTATTAGCGAGGCGACCATATATAAGTTTCACAATTAAAACAAGAACGATTTGAACGATTGAACGATTGAACGACTTGAACGATTAAACGATTTAAACGAGTAAACGATTTGGAAACGATGTTAAACGATTTGGGGTAAACGATGGTGAAACGATGTCACACAATGATGTTTTTGAAACAATATACGAGTTTTATTTACAAGTTATTACGAGATGTTTTACAATTTGCCTTACTAAAACAAATGTTTTTGGGTTAAGAATCATGGCTACAAGGATTTCTAAACCATAACCATCTTGATTTGAGTTGGTTAATTTAGTTGCAATATAGTACTCTTTTCAAAACAAGGTTTTTAATAAAGTATTGCAACATTTAAAATAGCCATGAATCCGACACTCCTATAAAACCTATGTACTCGCCGGCATTTCTTTGCTGACTTTGTTTTCACATATGTTTCAGGGATTGATGCTTGATGATGATTACTAGGATGCATGAGTCACATAGGATCTGGACGAGGCCTTAGTGACATAATAACAATATTAGTCGATATGTAACTTGTTTGTTCTATGTTAAGACAATGTTAATGTTTAATATTCAATAAAATGAAACACTTTTGTATCCATGGTTATGAAACGATAATTCTGTTGCAACACACCCCGACGTTTTCCGCCGCGCTTTGTTGTTTTACGCGGTCGGGGTGTGACAGAAGAGTTGGTATCAGAGCCAATGGTTATAGGGAATTAGGTTATTAGTAATGCTTTGACCTAGACTATAACTTTAGGACCCTAACACTTGTTTACTTGTGTTTAGAGTTTAAAACAAAACCGTCACCTATCCTTAGGTGATAACCACAACGAGAACACAATTTCCGAATCCGCTTCGAAAATTAATCATCCTAGAATAGATGATTGATTACCAGGTTTTGAACCCTCTATTGTAAGGTTTTGAACCCTCTAAGTTTTCAAAATCTCATCAAAGTTTGGGTCAAAATAATGTGAACACGTGCAAACTGGAAGAGTGAATGCCTGTACCCTGGGTTTTCTGTCTAAGGCTAGAGTGTTCGTACAAATCCACATAATCGGACCAGTCACTCTTACCTGGGAACTCTTGGGGTGAGTGTTCACTTATAGGCGAGCATGTCTTCGCGATACATTATTTTTGACCTATTTACTTTGATTAGTCACTGCGTGTCATTTGTTTGTTCGAGGTAACGAACGAATGATCGCCTCTCTTGCGTTTTGTCGATATCTCTTTTGCTTTTCAACCTCACTCGATTCTCCTGTTTCCTTGTTAGACAATGCCTCCTCGACGTGAAGCACAATCTTTTACTATTGAAGAAATCGCAGCCCTGGTCTCTCAGCAAGTGGCTGCTGTGCTTCCCGGTGTTGTGACCCAAGTCCACAAGATATTCAACAACAATAATAACAACAACAATGCGCCGTGTAACTTCAAGAGTTTCAATACTGCGAAGCCACTTAAGTTTTCTGGGTCGCAAGGAGCAACTGCGCTCCTGTAGTGGTTTGAGAGTATCGAGAGCACATTCAGACACGTGCAGTGTCCGAATGCGCGTAAGGTTGAATTTGCTTCGAGCGTGTTTGAGAAGCGAGCGCTTACCTGGTGGAATGGTATTATGCACGACAGGGGTGCCGAAGTGGCGTTGGCACAAACATGGGAAGAGCTTCGGGCTCTCATGATGAAGGAGTTTTGTCCCCGTCACGAAACTCGGGCTTTGGAGCGAGAGTTTGACGATTTAAAGCAAGATGGGGCTAAACACCGTGCGTACACGGATCGTTTTGAGGAACTCAGTCTATTGTGTCCCACCATGGTTACCCCTCTGGAGAAAGCAATCGAGAGGTATATCGATGGTCTACCCGATTCTATTCTGGAGATTGTGACCGGTGTTAATCCTCCTACCTTTCGCCAAGCAATCGAGTTGTCTGCTACCCTGACTGAGACTCAAGTCAGGAAGGGTAAACTCACCCGCAAGGGTGATAAAAAGAAGACGACTGATTCAGTGAAGGACAAGAAAAAGGGTAAGGGTAAGGAAGGTGAGTCATCGAAGAAGTCGAGGAAGCGAAAGAGTGCCCAAAATTTTGCTGTTACAGCACAGACTGCTCAGAACCCGCAGAACCCACCGGCTCAACCACCTGCAAAGAAAGTGTATGCTGGTACCGCACCTCATTGTGCTCGTTGCAACGGTCATCACGTTGCACAACAAGCTTGCAGGCAATGCACGACGTGTGGTAGACTTGGGCATTTGGCCAATGTTTGTCGTTTTGGACAGAATCAATTTGCTCAGGTTCCAGTTTCGGGTCAGGGGAATGCTGCGAGATTCCCACCGGGTTCATGTTTTAATTGTGGAGAGTTTGGTCATTTCCGCAACAACTGTCCGAGACTGGTGAATGCAAACGCGAATGCTAACGCAAACCCGAATGTGAACGTCAACGTTAATGTGAATCCCGCTCGTGGGCGAGCGTACAATTTGAATGCAAATGAAGCGAGGGCTGACAACGAGGTTGTCAATGGTACGTTTCTTGTTAACAATCAACCTGCATCTATTCTTTTTGATTCTGGTGCCGATAGAAGTTTTGTTTCATTATCTTTTGAGCCTTTACTTGCGATACCTAGAACTAAACTGAGGAAACCCTTATCTGTCGAGGTTGCTACTGGTAAACCTTTGGTTCTCGATTCTTTTATTCGTGATTGTCAGTTGAACCTTGATAACCATCTTTTTCGTATTGACCTCACACCGATGCAACTTGGGAGTTTCGATATTATCGTTGGAATGGATTGGTTAACCAAACACCATGCTGAGGTGGTTTGTTTCGATAAGATCGTTCGTATTCCTCTTCCGTCTGGCGATGTTCTGGAAGTTCGTGGCGAGAAACCAGCTGGCGGTTTGAAGCTTATGTCGTGTACAAAGGCCCAAAGTTATTTGCGAAAAGGATATGTTGCTTTTCTGGCACATGTCACCGAGGAGAAAGACAAAAGCAAGAGTATTCAGGATATTCCGATTGTTCGGGATTATCCGGAGGTGTTTCCTGATGAACTGCCTGGTTTGCCTCCAGTTCGTCAAGTCGAGTTTCATATTGACCTTGTACCCAATGCCAACCCGTTTGCAAAAGCACCTTATCGTCTTGCACTGTCGGAGATGCAAGAGTTATCGAAACAGCTTCAAGAGTTATCCGATAAAGGATTCATCCGACCGAGCTTTTCACCTTGGGGAGCTCCTGTCCTCTTCGTGAAAAAGAAAGATGGATCTTTTCGAATGTGTATCGATTATCGTGAGCTTAATAAGCTCACCATCAAGAATTGATATCCCCTACCTCGAATTGATGACCTCTTTGACCAGCTGCAGGGTGCTTCATGCTTTTCCAAGTTCGATTTGCGTTCTGGGTATCATCAACTTCGTGTTCTCGAAGAAGATATTCCCAAAACTGCTTTCCGTACAAGATATGGGCATTACGAGTTTACTGTCATGCCTTTTGGTTTGACGAATGCTCCAGCTATCTTTATGGACTTAATGAATAGGGTCTACAAGCCTTATTTGGATCAGTTCGTCATTGTTTTTATTGATAACATCTTGATTTATTCAAAGTCTCGAGCCGAGCACGAACAACACCTTCGCTTAACATTGGAACTCCTGAAGAAGGAACAACTTTTTGCTAAATTCTCCAAGTGTGAATTCTGGCTTAAAGAAGTTCAATTCTTGGGTCATATAGTCAATGAGCAGGGTATTCATGTGGATCCATCCAAGATTGCTGCTATCAAGGACTGGAGTACACCGACGACGCCTACAGAGATTCGATCTTTCCTTGGTCTTGCTGGTTATTATCGTCGTTTCATTTCAAATTTCTCGAAGATTGCGGTTCCACTCACTACTTTGACTCAGAAGAATAAGCCTTTTGAGTGGGGACCCAAGCAAGAAGAAGCGTTCCAAACGCTGAAGCAGAGGTTATGTAATGCTCCTGTTCTATCTCTGCCCGAGGGAAGCGATGATTTCGTTGTCTATTGCGATGCGTCCAACTTAGGCCTTGGTTGCGTTCTTATGCAACGAGGTAAGGTTATTGCATATGCATCTAGACAGCTGAAAGTTCACGAGAAGAACTACACGACTCATGATCTTGAGTTAGGAGCTGTGGTTTTCACGCTTAAAATCTGGAGACACTACCTCTATGGAACGAAGTGTGTGGTTTTCACAGACCACAAAAGTCTCAAGCATATTCTTAATCAGAAAGAGCTGAACATGAGGCAACGACGTTGGGTTGAACTCTTAAACGATTATGACTGCAAAATTCGCTACCACCCTGGTAAGGCGAATGTTGTAGCCGATGCGCTTAGTCGAAAGGAGCGAGTCAAGCTTCATTCTGTTCGAACTCTATCTGATCTTCAATCTCGTGTCCTTCAAGCTCAACAATTTTGTGTTTCACAAAATTTGATGGGTATGGAATTACCACGTCAACTTGAGCTTATGCTCGAAGCGAAAGACGATGGTTTGCTCTATTTTAAGGATCGATTGTGGATTCCGAAACAAGACGATCTTCGCACTTTAGCGATGGACGAATCACATAAGTCTCGATATTCTGTCCATCTTGGTGCTGATAAAATGTACAAGGATCTTCGTACTAAGATCTGGTGGCCTGGTATGAAGAAAGATGTTGCCTTGTATGTGTCGAAATGCCTAACTTGTCTCAAAGTCAAGGCAGAACATCAACGACCTTCTGGCTTGCTTGTACAACCAGAGATACCGGTTTGGAAGTGGGAGAACATTGCCATGGATCTCTTTACTAAGTTACCGCATACATCTAAAGGTCACGATGCTATTTGGGTTGTAGTTGATCGTTTGACAAAATTTACTCACTTCTTACCTATCCGTGAGGATTTCTCTGCTGAGAAGCTTGCCAAGATCTATGTAGACGAGATAGTATCACGACATGGTGTTCCTTTAGATATCATTTCCGATCGTGATTCTTGATTTTCATCTCATTTATGGAAGGCCATGCAATCTGCTTTGGGAACCCAACTGAATCTAAGCACTGCTTATCATCCCCAAACAGATGGCCAATCTGAGAGAACGATTTAAACTTTGGAGGATATTCTTAGAGCATGCGTGATAGACTTTGGTGGTAATTGGGACTCTCATCTGCCGTTGATCGAGTTCTCTTACAACAATAGTTATCATACTAGCATTAATATGGCACCATTCGAAGCTCTCTACGGTCGAAAATGTCGTTCACCTGTCTGTTGGAACGAGACCGGTGAAGCTCAGCTTACTGGGCCTGAGCTCGTTCTGGAAACGACAGACAAAATCAAGAAAATCAGCGATAATCTTGTGATAGCTCGAAACCGTCAAAAGAGATATGCGGATTTGGGACGCAAGCCCTTAGAATTTCAAGTCGGAGATCGTGTCCTACTCAAGCTTTCACCTTGGAAGGGAGTCGTGAGATTTGGTAAGAAAGGAAAACTTGCACCTCGATATGTGGGACCATTTAAGATTGTGGAAAGAATTGGAAAGGTTGCCTATCGACTAGAGCAACCAACAGAGCTTGGAAATATTCACCTGAATTTTCACGTGTCCAATTTGCGAAAGTGTTTAGCTGACACGGATCTTCACATTCCTCTCGACGAGATCCAAATCGATGAAACGATGCACTTTGTCGAGAAACCTGTGGAGCTAGTGGAACGTACATACAAACAGTTGAAGAACAAACGGATTCATTTGGTTAAAGTTTGCTGGGAATCCAAACGTGGCCCAGAGTTTACTTGGGAATGCGAGGACCAGATGAAAACGAAGTATCCGCATTTGTTTTCACAAGCTTCCTATAGTTAAAATTTCGGGACAAAATTTCCTGAAGTAGGGGAGACTGTGACAATTGTGTTCTGTAATCGATGTACGATGTAAAACAATGATGATTATTAATAAAACAATGTGCTTTGGTGTTATTATATGTGTTTTGGTGTTATTATATGTGTAATTGTGTTTAGTGATTTTACAATTTGATTCGATTCCAATTTCAAGCTCTAAATCGCTTTCTGGAAGGTTATACGCAAACTGGTGGTTAAACGCAGTCAGTATAATGCGACAAACACTCTGGAATAGTGACACAGGCTTAACATACCTTAAATAACCTCCACATAACTTAGAAATAAGTTTTGAATGGTTTGGTGTGTCGAAATCAACTTTGTTCGATCGCAGGGACTATTTGTGTCAAACTGCGAAACTATGCCGATTTGTATAGTAACGAACATTCCGGAACTTGATCATAAGTTAAACATACCCTAAATAACCTTTACATAGCTTAGAAATAGGCTTTGAGGGGTTCGGTATGCTAAAATAAACTTTATGCTCATTCACGGACTAAAAGCGTCAAAAAGTGCACAAGTTTGCACTTTCACGCATATCTTACGTTCTGAATACATCCGGACATCCAAAAATTTATGTAAGCCTTAAAATATTTTATTTTAGTGTTTGACATGATAAAATTCCTTTTGTCGCTTAATTTGGATCGTTTTTGCGTTCGTTACGAATTCCGTCGTAATTAAGCGAACATCGCGATCATACGACCAAACGAACCGACATCCGGCATATTTTTGAGCATGTTTCATGTCCACAATGTTTAGGCATCATTTTAGGGCCTTAAAGTTGGCTTAACGGGCCTTAAACGCGACGAAATGAGCTTTAAACACCAACAGGGACTGAAACTGTCAATATGGCAAAGTCGTTTTCTGATCAGGACCCTCAGGCGGGGCGCGTAAGGTTTGTGTATACCTTACGCGGGCCGCGAGGCCCTCCTAGATCAGAATAATCTGTTTTAAACAGCTGTTAACCACTCACAACCCAATTGCACTTGTCTCTTCCTGATAATGGGGGGCCAATTTGAGTTACCATAGGGTTGCAACAAGTGTAGGGACAAGATCAAAGCACGGTATTCGAGGAACGATCCTAACGGTGGTCCAAATCCTATAAATACCCCTTTGATTCACTTGTAAAACCCACTTGAAATCTGAGTTTTTCTCTAAGTGGTTGTGTTTATACACTTCCTACCTGAGATTACTTAGAAATCAAACTTGCGGGGACCCGTTGTAAGTGTTCTTTCGTTCTTTTCCTTTTGTTTTAGCGTTAAAGTCAAACTGCGTTTGACTTTCTGCATTGACCAGTTTATGGTCAATGAGAAGTTCGTTTGAACTTCATAACGTGAGCGTAATCACGATGGTTATAGTCCCTTGTGACTATACCTACTGATTACCACGTTATCTAGGCTCAGTGACGAGTCGTAGTTTCGACCAAAAAACGCATTTACGCGTATTTTGTAACCAAACTACTCTAGGATATCAAAACCGTTTGTTTTGATGTCAAAACATGTTTTCTAACTTAACTAAACATGTTTTAGCATGTTTAGCTCGTCACTTTTTAGTTTAGTGCTTGTGTAGAGTCGTAAGTCAAGCGGACTAAACACCCGCTTAGACTTCCGATCACGACCCGTTTGGTCGATCTTAGGATCCGACCAAACATGGTTAGTGACCATAGTAGTATAGGGAATAACCTTCCGAGGTTATACCTTATGGTCACCTAGTTTAGGTAGTTGTATGATAAGTAGTTTATATGCCTTAGGTAAATTACCAGAATACCCTTTTCATGTATAATTGGTAATTTAGCATATGTAACCTAAACTTTTGTCACATAACTGATTATACAACATGATTAGACTTGTATAGGCATATAATACTTGTCATAGGACTAGTTAGACGTCTCGAACGCGCTTTGCGCGCACGACGCGTTAAAGTAGCGTAAGCTACCTTAATGGGTCGCGATAGGTCGAAAGCACTTAGGCTAGGTTTCATTTAGGATGTAGGCTTTGTTAAACCATATCACATGAGTTCCAACACTCATTTGGTTTACAAGACCTCATTCTGTCCGATCTTCCGATTTAGGCGTTTATTGTTTGACTAGTGATTCAATTACTAGGTGCTACGTGATTTCTCTGATTTACTCGAGTTTGTTGAAGTACTATTGATTGAGGATACCTTGCACTACATGTGAGTACATAGTTCCCCTATTTTACTGTTTTCAATTGTTTTGGGGTGATTCATATGTACTAAATGTTTTCAAGGTTTAAACAATGATTTCAAAAACAAATAGAACGATTTATACTAAACTAATAACGATTTCGATAATGTGAACGAACTTGTTGGTTGTAGTTACATAATGAATGACATTCATTAGCATTGATCAAGCCGACCAGTATTAGGTTATGATACCATAGGATCTGACAAATCCCGTTATTTCACTATACCCATGGTTATGTGTGGGTGTTGTGGGTAACGACTGAATCTGATGATTATTAACTTGCCCTTTGGAGGTTTGTTAATGCAAGAACGAGTTGAACGATGAACGAGTCACAAAGGTCTGAATGTTATTAGCGAGGCGACCATATATAAGTTTCACAATTAAAACAAGAATGATTTGAACGATTGAACGATTGAACGATTTGAACGATTAAACGATTTAAACGAGTAAACGATTTGGAAACGATGTTAAACGATTTGGGGTAAACGATGGTGAAACGATGTCACACAATGATGTTTTCGAAACAATATACGAGTTTTATTTACAAGTTATTACGAGATGTTTTACAATTTGCCTTACTAAAACAAATGTTTTTGGGTTAAGAATCATGGCTACAAGGATTTCTAAACCATAACCATCTTGATTTGAGTTGGTTAATTTAGTTGCAATACAGTACTCTTTTCAAAACAAGGTTTTTAATAAAGTATTGCAACATTTAAAATAGCCATGAATCCGACACTCCTATAAAACCTATGTACTCGCCGGCATTTCTTTGCTGACTTTGTTTTCACATATGTTTCAGGGATTGATGCTTGATGATGATTACTAGGATGCATGAGTCACATAGGATCTGGACGAGGCCTTAGTGACATAATAACAATATTAGTCGATATGTAACTTGTTTGTTCTATGTTAAGACAATGTTAATGTTTAATATTCAATAAAATGAAACACTTTTGTATCCATGGTTATGAAACGATAATTCTGTTGCAACACGCCCCGACGTTTTCCGCCGCGCTTTGTTGTTTTACGCGGTCGGGGTGTGACATGTATGTTTTTACATCAAGTGTAGTGGTGAACCATAAGAGGTACCTAAATGGAAGCTTGTTCTTCCTACCTCCTACATGAATTCTATGACACAATAGAGGTACCTAAATGAAGATTAATCTTCTACCTAATGCTTGATTATTGGACTAAATAATACATATAATACCTATACATATATTTACTATTCGAACTATTGATGGTGGACTTGTGTTCATTCGTCAAAAGTATTAGAATACATCATCCAAGACATAAGACTTGTTACGATTCTAATGAGTATACTACTCATGAAAACATTAACCCTTGAGGTTTCATAGTAGGGATGAGATCGGTACGATACCGGTACCGATACCGTAAATACCGTTACCGAAATTGAGGAAATATGGATACCGATTACCGTATCGTATTTATAGATTCGGTACCGGTACGGTACCGGTATTTCGGTACTTTACCACATTGGTACCGCTTTAGTGTCATCCGTTGTTTTACCTAAAATATATTATGTGCAACCCATCCATCAATTATTAACTGAACTAGAGTAATATATAGAGCAATGTAAAAAAAGGTAAACATATTAAACATCCATGGGTTCGACTTGTACCCAATTCCGAGTCACCATCAAGTTTAACAAAAGGGGTTTCTTCAACAATAGCGTCGTCTCCTTACACAACCAAACACAAAGATATTAAAAATCTAAAAATAAGAAAAGATATATTGATAATCTATAACCAAACCACTAAAAAATTAACTTACTTCAATGGATTCCATTCTTTTTACCGATGATTATTAAATTCGGTATTAATACCGGTATTTACCGAAAAATACCGGTACCGATACCGTTTTTTACCGATACCGAATTTCAAAAAATCTATTACCAATACCGGTACCGTTTATGATCGGTACGGTACGGCATCGGTACGGTAACGGTATGGTACCGGTACGGTACCGGTATTTCGGTAAAAAATCTCATCCCTATTTCATAGTGTCAAGAATAAGTACTTGGTGTTAAAGGATGATTACTTTCGAATACATATATTCTTGTGTTTTAACTTCCTAAATCCCTAAATGAACATATTCAACCTTCTAACCTCATCAACTTCGTCACGTTGGATAATCGGAAAGCATATGCAAATTTGTGAGTATACTCGCAACCCCCTTTTTATGTTTACCACTTTTTGGGGTGTAACATGTTATCTTATTAAAACACACTTAAACTTATTCTTTATGCAATGCACGAAAACAATCCTTATACATGAATACTATGTTGTGATACTTGATGCTTACGTGGACCATACTTATGTGATATGTTTTAGTTGTCACACCGTGGCTTTGCGGAAGCGTGGGTTTATTTGGTGTGACTTCTTAATACCATAGCAACAATCATAACAATGCTATATGATAAAAACATGAGATATTCATCCATTAATAAAGTTTAGAAAAATCCCATTTTCAACAATCACAAAATAAGTTTACAAACCTTAATTTGATTAAATTGAGTTCATAAAGACTTAGCAAAAGGCTTTAAACAATACTAGGTTTAGGGATATGTAACCCGTCCAGGAAGAGGTTACACCTTCTAAACCCTGGGTGACTTCTTTATTCATACGCAGCTTGAAAATACGTGCATACCGTGCCAGATCCGTTAGTTTCCTGAACTACATGTAGTTTGAAAAGTCAACATAAAGTTGAGCGAGTTCATGTGTAGGTGAGTTTGTATAAACCCTTGTAAAAATGTCAGTATGTATGAAAATCCCTGGTATGTAGCAAATAAGGAAAAAGAGATCACCATTGGGTTGCAAAGCCAATGATATGTGTGAAGTGCAGTAGGAAGACTCAAACCTAGCAGATTTTTGCGTCGGGTACCAAGTCACCACCTGGTTCATTCAGCGGACTCAGGGGTTGGGCACGCTACACCCAGATAGATCTACCGCTAAAGACCTTCGGTCCTACAATGAGGATTAATGGCCTCCAGTTCCCGCCTACCCACTCACATGATCTAAGTAGTAACCCTCCTTACGCTAACCATACCATGTAAAAAGTATTCGTAATCATAGTAACATGTATTTCACCCTCGCAGTTTAAAAACTGAAAACAGTTAAGAGAAAAGGGGGACATGAACTCACAGAAGTGCGTCTCGAAATAGTCAATCCCAATCAACCTGCTGCGTGACGACCTACACGTACTAACTTCTATTAGACGGACGGCCGTGCCTTGGCTTAAGGTTTAACGTTTTTGGGAAATAGTTAGACAACTATTTCGTATTTACACTTCTTAATCATTGAATAAATATATTCCTTCCCAAGGATGGGGTATTAATACATGTGCGTTGTATAATTCCGAATATATATTTTTAAGTCTCACTTGAAAATATATTTTAAATCACTTCTCTAAAATATTATGTTTCCAAAATATACATATTTTTCCCAAAAATATTATATTTTACTTCATACAATTTTCCAAAATAATACTTTATCAAATTACACATTTGAGAGTATTTTCCGAAAATACGCAAGTTACATTTTAGAGTTCGCGTTGTAAAAATAATACCGATGTAACTTAAATATTTATTTGTGAGGGCGTTGGTATTATTTTGGAGTCGTATTTTCATGATATTTCCAAGTAATATTATTTTTACCCTAAAAATAATATATCTCTAGTTCACAAAATAATCACGAAAGCACACAAGCGTTTTATTATGAAATATATATTCTCAATATATATTTAACAAGTTTTCATTTACGAAAATCCACCTCCGGAACTTGGTTATTTTGTAATAAAAATCATGGCAAAATTTTTATTTTGAAAACAAGTTAAAAATATATTTATAAACACTTGTCACCAAAAATATTTCTAAGGGTTATATTTCTAGAAAAATTTCGCCAGAGTTTCCTCTTTAACTGGAGGTGTCCACGCTTACAAGCGTATCATTTTCTTTAACATATATCACGTTAGATCGCTTTCAAATAACCAACCCGACATTTAGGCATGCAAAATACTACTTATATCGATTCAGTTTTAATACACAAAACTGGGCTGTTTTTGGGTATTTTAATAAAATAGTTATCTTATTCCAAAAATTTCCAAATTATTACAAAATGTCTTAAACGATCCAAATATTATTGTGTAAAAATATCGGGGTCCAAATCATTACCAATATTTTATAGAAAATCATTTTCCAGACTGAAATCAGATTTATCTTTTTCTGACTGCAGTCCGCGGAATAATTTATTTAAAATTCCTCGAGAGCCCGATTTACGAAATTCCAGTGAGAGAATTACAAATACCTCGGTGGTCATCTACAGTACGAATTTCGTGATCTAACTCTACACAGAATTTAAGTTATAACTGAAAATATAACACCCATTTTCTGCTGTAATAATTCAGCTTTAGTTGCTGTTAGAAAACGACACTTTAAAAATAGTAAACGAAGTCCAAAAATTATGATTCTAGTGCCATTAGAACCGTAGTTCATAATAACACGTTATAGACTCAAGAAAATCAGTTTTTCGTTAAGTTAAGATCTGTTTACAACCAGTTAAAGTCGGCTAAAAGTGCAAATCAGCATGCTGTTTAAAGGTTAAATGTTACTAAAACGCACTAATACGTTTGCCATCCTTTCTAATACGATTAAAATCATATCATAAGTCTGTTACAGCAGATTATGGTTTGTTTATTTCAGATTTATCATGATTTCAACATCATTTAACCATACATCTTCTCTAGTTAGTTTAAACTTCAAGACTTTGATGATGTTCTTTATAGTTCTTATGTTTTTTATCTTTAAACATCATTAACCACCTAAGTAACAAGTAAAAATACAAGGATCTAAGTGCTTACCACTAGCACAAGGCTAGGGAAGTTTCAAAGCATAAAAGTGGTGGATAAAGGAAAACGAGAGCGGTCCTTGAGCTTCCGAGAACACCAAACTTCGTTGAACGCCTTGTAGCACCTAGAAGTACACTTGGATTGCTTGTTTTTGAAGATCGAAAGTGATGGTTTGGTGGTGGTATGGTTGTGGCCGTGAGGTGGTTATGGAGGAGAGAAAACTTTGTTGGTTGATGAGTGTGATGAAAGAGAATGGCTAACCTTTGGGTTTATTTATAAATCAAGTGCACTAATATCCATCAAGTAATGTGTTACAATTCCACCAACATGTACCATTTAAATAATGAAAAGAATGTGGGGGTGTCCCCCACACTTTGTAACCGTGAATTAGGGGGGAAAATATGGGGTTGGATTTCAATGGCCCTTTACTAATCTAGTTAGGATTTAAAAAGTTAAATTAGTAGTTTATTGTGTGTTGTTATTTCTAAAGGGTGTTAGGGTGTTCGGGGACCCTAACTAGCTCAGAAAAGTGTAAACAATGTCATTGACAATATTTTTATATTCCGGGTAAAGTCCGGTTGTTCGGTTGGATACTGATCCGTTAAAGTGCTAAATAAGCATTTAAAGTGTCGTTAATATTAGTTTTAGTGACACAATGAATTCCCGACACTTTGGAAAGTGTCTAGTATTATTTTCCCATGTTTTTGCACTTTACTAGTTAACTTAAATGCTGAATTTTGTAATAAAGTGCAGGATTTTTGTAGTTAAAGCATGTTTTAGGCATATCCGGTCACTATAACTATCACCTAGTGACGCAGTTCTACAATCCTTACCTCCCTACACTCCCTACTAGTGTAGTAATCTATTCCCGGCTCATACTGGCCTCAGAGACAGTGTCTGTCTAGTGCTGGCTATGTCAGCATGTTTACTGGGTTATCCGTTTATTGTGCTAACTGTGCTTTTGTGCATCAAGGTTGTCACTGATGTTTGTGTGTAAATAATAGAGTGACAGTAGTAAGGTATGATGCATGTATATGTATGTACTAGAAATCAAGAAACAGTTGAACCACAGTTGTAAGCAAGCACAGTAATTAAGCATTAGTCAAATACTAATTAATTGTACGGATACCTGGTTTTGTGAGGGTTGTCACATTCTCCCCCCGTTAAAGAAATTTCGTCCTCGAAATTTGTACTACCTTATGGGTGAGTCACACTTGTATGTATACGGATAATATCGAAGTGGATAATTATCAATCCGAAGCAAACATTACTCACATTAGGTGAGTCCAAACATATTTCACAACCCGAATCCTAGGGTTAAAAAAAAGTGTGTGCTCCTAGCGTTTTGATGTTAAAGGTACAGTACGTATTTGACGTATGGTATAGCGTAATCCAGCTAACAGGGGTTCCACAAAAGTGGAGTTTTGACTAATAAGATTTTTAAACGATCGGTTGCAATATGCAAACGAGTTTTCACAAACCATAGCACCCGCTATATGAACTCAAAAGCAGCAACTCAACGTAATAGTAAAATGATCTGTCAACTCCTGAATAAATGTCTGGTAAGGTTTAGTGTGTTGACATTTTTGAATGGTGAAGATACACCGAATGGAATACAAGCGAATCTAGTGTATCATTGTCTTGATTCATAGTTGCATCAGAAATGTTTAAATGATAAATCAAAAAAAAGTATGTGTGGTCTCGTGTAAAACGGTTACCATGATTAGCACAAGCTACAAGTTTATGATGACACCACAAGGTGTCGTAATGGCATTACCCAATAATAGTGGTGACTGAACAAGTTCACCGCGTTTGAAATCAAATGAAAGTGTACTGAGGCAATCTGAAGATTTGATTTATACCATGTTATAGAGTTTCCAATTAAATACGGAACATCAAAGGACCACTGTTTCCAATCGAAGATGAAAAGTAATGAGTATCGCAAGGCATTTGATTGAAAAAGAAAGAATCGTTAGGAGGTACATTGTGCTTATGAAATGAATATATGTACCATTGCCTTAACACACAATTGTGTTGAGACCGCTTTGATCGTGAAGATCCAAAATGGATTGTTAACAACTAAATAGGGAATTGAATTCCGTGTACGAAGTGAGTAACCAAATTAGCGCAAGCTTCAATTTTGTGAAAATATCACCGCAAGGTATCGAAACAAATCAAACGTTTTAGTGGAGTCGTAGACCAACCAAATCTACTACGAATCGAAATGAAAGAATCTCTGCAAAAATAGTTGAATATGATGCTCCCAATACATCATATAGCGTTTCAAATTAAACCTGTGAACTGGATAAGTTCAAGTAATTGAACTTGGTTTCAACGTAACCCGACAATAAACGTATGTATCAACAAAGGAATTCTCGGCATGGTAGCAAAAATAAACCATGACTATAACTTGAAAGAAAGCGGTTTCAAGAAAGTGCGTTGGCTTGGTAACAAAAGAGCCAACAATAACAATAATGTAGGTCACTCGAATCAGGAATTAGTAATTAGGTTTAGCAAAATAATATGTAAATTCCAATGAAGTGTTTATTCAAAACGAAATCACATGCGTAGCATGATGCATGTATGTCAGGTAAGTTTCCTAGAAAAGGAACAACGAGTATCTGCTAAAGTGAAGAAATGACCAGCTATCGAAGCAAATGTGTGTTCGCTCTCAGCGAGAAAATTATTGTGATGCAACTACCATTAAGGGGAGTAGAGATGCAAACATCTACTCGCCAGAAGTAAAAGAAATCCAAGTACTCTCTGTTTGGTCAACGGAACTGGCATATGCGCCAGGTTAATGATGGTTGATTGAGTTGACAGATATGGTTCCTAAATAAAAACCCTTACGAGTGTGGACCTGGGTTCACAAAGGTCCTAAATATATGTTTTCTAAATCCTCCAGATTTCGTATCCCGTGTAGACTGGTTTGTGCATTGTGTAGGAAGCACTATTTTTGTGTACGTCTAAGAACAAGTCGTTGTCCCACAATTTTTCCTCGGTATACCTTCTTACTGAATTTACCGCCAATGAAACTCGATCGTCGATCCGTCGTGTAACGGTAGTCGGACCCTTACAGTTAGTCAAATAAGTAATTCGTCAATCCTTAGCAAGAGCCACCGACCCTGGTTGGCTAGCTCGTCCGACTTTTGATCATTTGAAAGTCATCGTCCTTTTTCTTGATGAGCGGAACTGAGGTTACCCAAAAGGGAATTTTGGTCTGTTATCTTCCTTCTCTATTTACTACTGAAACTACATTGTCAATCCTTGCATCTCCGAAAATGTAAGTCGCTACGGTGCATCGACTACAGGTGTGGTGCCTGGAATTAAATCGATGCGAGATTCGACTAATCGTTGAGGAGACGATTCCGGCAAGTCTTCGAGGAAGACTGCAGGATATTTCCTTATCATAGGAACATCTCTGTGCTTTGGTTCTTTGGCTCCTCCTATCCCCGACATGAGCCAAGAAAACAACACATTCTTCCCACAACAACTTTCGTGCCTTCAAGCAATTCGTGATCTGTGGAGGCGTATCCTGCCTTGTGAGTCGAGATCGTTCCTTCATTCATCATCGAGGTGCGGATATCAACCTCCGCTCGACCGCTTGCCAACTAATACATCCAATTACCACGTTGAAGCTTCCCAGCTCAACTGGCAATAGATCTAGCGTAACCTTACGCTCTCCGGGTTCTATCTTGCCGATTCCAGTTACTGTGTTGGCTTCCACTAGCTTCCCCTAAGCTAGTTCTAATGGGTACTGGAATATTTACTTATTCGCTACTTAAACCAATTATACTCTCGAACTCTAGAGGCGCGAATCGTAAAATTTGCAACAGTATTTGGCAATACAGATGCATAACATTAAGTAATTCGGGACGTACCGATATCCATACTTGAATCCCTGGCGTGTCTCCCTAGCTCCGGTGGGGAGTTTTCATCCTTGTGCCTGATTGTTCTTGGGGCAATATTTTCTGAAATGCTGTTTGCTTCCACAGTTAAAACAACCTCGGGCACGTTTCTGTTTATCACTCATTCTGCCTTGACAATTGTCATTGTCGTTGTCCCCTTCGTGATTCTCACTACCGTCTTGGCCTCCATTTCTACTTTCAGTACCTTGCCAACAAGTTTCTTTAGGATGCCCCCTCTTTCCACAGTTAGCACATTTTCCATATCTACATCGCCCGACATGATAACATAAACAATTGTCGCACTTAGGTAGGATACCCATGTAGTCTTTTCCCTTTTTGGCCTTCTTCTTGCTACTCCCCCGAGTAAGCATCTTGAAATTTGCGAGCTTCCTCTTGTTATCCCCAGATGCCTCTATAGCAGTCTCCTTTTTCTCCTCAGCAGTGGAAAATTCTCCTCGTCTAACTGCTTCTTCCGTGAGTGCCATGCTTATGTTGATAGCCTCGGTGATCGTTGAAGGTTTAGATGTTATTACCAGGCTTAGAATCTGAGGTGCCAATCCCCTTATGAACTATTCAATTCTCTTAGACTCTGGTACCCCCAGGAGTAAAGCAACTTGTGATAATTCGTTAAATCTCTGCACATACTCCGCTATCTTTGGTCCTTCCATTTTCAAGTTCCACAGTTCTATTTCCAGCTTCTGGACTTCTGCCCTCGAGCAATATCTCTTACGCATTAGATCTTTCAGTTCGTCCCACGTCATAGCATACGCAGCGGTCTCGCCCATTGTCCGAACTTGATGGTTCCACCACGACAAAGCCTCATCCACCAATAGTCCAGTTATATAGTTGACTTGATGTTCGGGGTCACATTTGCTCAATCGTAAAACAGAATCTATCTTTTCAACCCAGCGCACGAAGACTAAGGCACCCCCAGTGCCGTCGAACTCTCGAGGTTTGTGGTCCAAGAACTGTTTGTAGGTGCAGCCTGCGATGTAAGCAACATTATTCGCGTAAGGCCTTAGCAAGGCACTCGTGGAAATGTCCAAACGTTTTGTAATGTGTCTTAAAGGACTAGACATTACCGTTGGGGGGGGGTTATTTCCCGAGGTACCTCCGCTGAAATCAAAGCGACGGGCCTCGTACCGTGCGATGGCCTGTAAGAGGCGCTCTTGCATTTCTGCCTCTGTTGTCGGTAGAGGGTTGTTGATATCGGTGTTCCCTTGAGTCGACATCTTCCTAGAAGAAGGTCGGTTAGGTCAGGTCTAATTTGCTTCGTGCGTGCATTTGTTTGTTTAGTGGTCATAAGTACATACACATAACATGTTACCATACCGACCAATCAAATAATAGTATAATCATAGTATGATCAAGTAATTCGGTAATTATGTTTAATGAGAGCATAGCAAGTAAGCACGTAGTATTATAGTTGTAGCACAAACATGTAAATTAACAGCGTGCTTAGTGAGGACATAGCGACCAAGTTCTTCATTAGTTATGGCCACAAAGTGTTGTCGCATGTTTAAAGATGATTGGGCTTTCATTATCCTTCGGCCACAATCACTGTGTCTAACAAAATGTATCACATCGAAAGGGACACAGGGTCACCCTACCCTTGTCCAATAAGTATATTAGTGCATTAAAATTTCGTAATCAGAAGTGGTCCTCAAAAGTCTCCGCAATCCCGGCTTATCATTAATGTCTTTACCCAAGTGTAATGCAATCCGCATAATCTAGAAACCAACTATACTGGTGACTGAGGAGGAGGAGGAAAGAAAAGTAAACTGTTAACATGTGTGAGTCCCTCCTCGAGCTTGTATATACGTTGAAGTAATTATCTGCTCTGCCACTCGATAGTAAAGAAATAAGTATCAGAATCCTGGGAACGGTGTAATAGCAACGGTCGAGAGCGCAAAAGGAACCTTGATGTATGTGGCAAATCGAAGCATGCTGGTGATAGACGGGGTGGAGGACATGGTGTTTTACATTAACTTTTCAGACAATATGTTGTCTTGTGATGTAGTCACTTAAATCATGTTTTCGGTTATGTAATGTTTTGCATTTGAACTTGCCAATTGTGGTGTCAGCTCAAGCTCCAACGTTCTGCGACTCATATCCTCAAACTGTAGTTGGTGTTACAGGAGCAACTCATCTCATATGTGGCCTCCACAACGTGAGGTATGGTAAGGGTCTAAAATCTGCATAGTGTATTATAGGATCCATCCAATCGGCTCGTACAGCGATGTAGGGGTGAAAGGAGTAAACGGTGCGGCCTGTAAGGCCGTAGAAAATGCTGTTGTAGCAAAACAGATCGTTATGCTGGTGCCGACCTGGAGTACTCTTCCGGGGTACGGGCAAGTCCGGAAAGGAAACGATAAGTATGCCAGTGCAATGGGCGTCGGTCTCCATAGGAAAAAAGGGGCAACATCAGCGGTTATGGATGCAAAAACAAACGTTTCAACCAATAAGGAGATTGTTAGGTGCTGGTACTGGGTTAGATAGTAGGGCTGCAATGTCTAGTAAACCAAAAGTATCAGGGTCACAGTCAAGCAAGGGTGTAGGACCAGCAGTTGCAACATCAGGCTGACTCAAAAGGTGCAGAAGCTAGCTCAGCAGTAGGCCCTGGGTCGTGTAACGGTGTGGTGCCTCGAGTAGGTGATAGTGCAGCAGCCATGTCGTCGTCGTCTTGTGTCAGTAGTAGAGTGCTGTACTCCAGCTGTTTGTAAGGTTGCAGGTATCACAGACTCAAAGGAGTCTGACTGCATGCTAGAATCAGAGGATGGCTTGTTAACAGGGGTCTTAAGAAGCGAAGTTAGTAACAGTGTCCTCGTCTAATTTTCTATCGTCATGGGCGTCGGCAGGAGGACCATTGATAAGCATGCCAACGTAGTCATATATTGTTTGTCGAGTAGCCAACCTTCAGTAGAGATGTCCGCAGGAGGTGCATCATCGAGGATTGGAGCCATGGTGTGTCCATCATTGGGATGACCAGTGATGGAGTGGTCATGGATTGAAACAAGAGTGACAGAAAGATTCTTGTCAGAGAAACCATCAGCTAAAATGAAGTATCACCAAAATCTGGTAGCACGGACTGTTAGGAGTCGTCCTCGTCCTTAGCATATGAGGATCACTCTCAGTATCTGACGTAATTGTCTCTGGCGTAGATGTAGTCTCACTATCTGTGGCGGTGGTCGTAGGGTTATCAATGTCTGATAACTCGTTCTCTAATTTGAGTGACATGTGTGCCTGTGCGTAACATGTATATCCATAGTAGTTACTAACAATTAGTGTATGCGAATAACTACCACATATGCACGTACATCAACATTAGATCAATTAAGCATGTAAGTCTCAATTAATGTAAGCAAGTAATCATCCTAGTCTTCCCCAGACTATCCTCCCAGCCTCTCAGACTGAACCTCCTAGTCTCTCAGACTATCCTCCCAGCCTCTCAGACTGATCCTCCTAGTCTCTCAGACTATCCTTCCAGCCTCTCAGACTGATCCTCCTAGTCCCACTAGATTACCTTCCCAGCCTCTCAGACTGAACCTCCTAGTCCCACTAGATCGACCTCCCAGCCTCTCAGACTGAACTCTCTAGTCCCACTAGACTAACCTCCCAGCCTCCCAGACTGAACTCTCTAGTCCCACTAGACTAACTTCCCAGCCTCCCAGACTGAACTCTCTAGTCCCACTAGACTAACTTCCCAGCCTCCCAGACTACTCCCTCAGTCTCTCAGACTGAGTTATAAATTTAAATTTGGGAATATGTATTTGTGCCTTTTTGTTTGTTAAAAAGGTTTGTTCCCTGGATCTGGACGTGTAGTGTATGCAATGTAAAAGTGTTTGAAAACGTTTTCGTGAGAGCACTGATGATCATAGTCTAGACTCGAGAAAGAATCCTAGTTCGCTATGATCGAGGCTCTGATACCAAGCTGTCACACCCTGGCTTTGCGGAAGCGTGGGTTTATTTGGTGTGACTTCTTAATACCATAGCAACAATCATAACAATGCTATATGATAAAAACATGAGATATTTATCCATTAATAAAGTTTAGAAAAATCCCATTTTCAACAATCACAAAATAAGTTTACAAACCTTAATTTGATTAAATTGAGTTCATAAAGACTTAGCAAAAGGCTTTAAACAATACTAGGTTTAGGGATATGTAACCCGTCCAGGAAGAGATTACACCTTCCAAACCCTGGGTGACTTCTTTATTCATACGCAGCTTGAAAATACGTGCATACCGTGCCAGATCCGTTAGTTTCCTGAAATACATGTAGTTTGAAAAGTCAACATAAAGTTGAGCGAGTTCATGTGTAGGTGAGTTTGTATAAACCCTTGTAAAAATGTCAGTATGTATGAAAATCCCTGGTATGTAGCAAATAAGGAAAAATAGATCACCATTGGGTTACAAAGCCAATGATATGTGTGAAGTGCAGTAGGAAGACTCAAACCTAGCAGATTTTTGCATCGGGTACCAAGTCACCACCTGGTTCATTCAGCGGACTCAGGGGTTGGGCTCGCTACACCCAGATAGATCTACCGCTAGAGACCCTCGGTCCTACAATGAGGATTAATGGCCTCCAGTTCCCGCCTACCCACTCACATGATCTAAGTAGTAACCCTCCTTACGCTAACCATACCATGTAAAAAGTATTCGTAATCATAGTAACATGTATTTCACCCCCGCAGTTTAAAAACTGAAAACAGTTAAGAGAAAAGGGGGACATGAACTCACAGAAGTGCGTCTCGAAATAGTCAATCCCAATCAACCTGCTGCGTGAAGACCTACACGTACTAACTTCTATTAGATGGACGGCCGTGCCTTGGCTTAAGGTTTAACGTTTTTGGGAAATAGTTAGACAACTATTTCGTATTTACACTTCTTAATCATTGAATAAATATATTCATTCCCAAGGATGGGGGTATTAATACATGTGCGTTGTATAATTCCGAATATATATTTTTAAGTCTCACTTGAAAATATATTTTAAATCACTTGTCTAAAATATTCTGTTTCCAAAATATACATATTTTCCCAAAAATATTATATTTTACTTCATACAATTTTCCAAAATAATACTTTATCAAATTACACATTTGAGAGTATTTTCCGAAAATACGCAAGTTACATTTTAGAGTTCGCGTTGTAAAAACAATACCGATGTAAGTTAAATATTTATTTGTGAGGGCGTTGGTATTATTTTGGAGTCGTATTTTCATGATATTTCCAAGTAATATTATTTTTACCCTAAAAATAATATATCTCTAGTTCACAAAATAATCACGTAAGCACACAAGCGTTTTATTATGAAATATATATTCTCAATATATATTTAACAAGTTTTCATTTACGAAAATCCACCTACGGAACTTGGTTATTTTGTAATAAAAATCATGGCGAAATTTATATTTTGAAAACAAGTTAAAAATATATTTATAAACACTTGTCACCAAAAATATTTCTAAGTGTTATATTTCTAGAAAAATTTCGCCAGAGTTTCCTCTGTAACTGGAGGTGTCCACGCTTACAAGCGTATCATTTTCTTTAACATATATCACGTTAGATCGCTTTCAAATAACCAACGCGATATTTAGGCATGCAAAATACTACTTATATCGATTCAGTTTTAATACACAAAACTGGGCTGTTTTCGGATATTTTAATAAAATAGTTATCTTATTCCAAAAATTCCCAAATTTTTACAAAATGTCTTAAACGATCCAAATATTATTTTGTAAAAATATCGGGGTCCAAATCATTACCAATATTTTATAGAAAATCATTTTCCGGACTGAAATCAGATTTATCTTTCTGACTGCAGTCCGCGGAATAATTTATTTAAAATTCCTCGAGAGCCCGATTTACGAAATTCCAGTGAGAGAATTACAAATACCTCGGTGGTCATCTACAGTACGAATTTCGTGATCTAACTCTACACAGAATTTAAGTTATAACTGAAAATATAACACCCATTTTCTGCTGTAATAATTCAGCTTTAGTTGCTGTTAGAAAACGACACTTTAAAAATAGTAAACGAAGTCCAAAATTATGATTCTAGTGCCATTAGAACCGTATTTCATAATAACACATTATAGACTCAAGAAAATCAGTTTTTCATTAAGTTAAGATCTGTTTACAGCCAGTTAAAGTCGGCTGAAAGTGCAAATCAGCATGCTGTTTAAAGGTTAAATGTTACTAAAACGCACTAATACGTTTGCCATCCTTTCTAATACGAATAAAATCAGATCATAAGTCTGTTACAGTAGATTATGGTTTGTTTATTTCAGATTTATCATGATTTCAACATCATTTAACCATACATCTTCTCTATTTAGTTTAAACTTCAAGACTTTGATGATGTTCTTTATAGTTCTTAGGTTTTTGATCTTTAAACATCATTAACCACCTAAATAACAAGTAAAATACAAGGATCTAAGTGCTTACCACTAGCACAAGGCTAGGGAAGTTTCAAAGCATAAAAGTGGTGGATAAAAGAAAACGAGAGCGGTCCTTGAGCTTCCGAGAACACCAAGCTTCGTTGAACGCCTTGTAGCACCTAGAAGTACACTTGGATTGCTTGTTTGAAGATCGAAAGTGATGGTTTGGTGGTGGTATGGTTGTGGCCGTGAGGTGGTTATGGAGGAGAGAAAACTTTGTTGGTTGATGAGTGTGATGAAAGAGAATGGCTAACCTTTGGGTTTATTTATAAATCAAGTGCACTAATATCCATCAAGTAATGTGTTACAATTCCACCAACATGTACCATTTAAATAATGAAAAGAATGTGGGGGTGTCCCCCACACTTTGTAACCGTGAATTAGGGGGGAAAATATGGGGTTGGATTTCAATGGCCCTTTACTAATCTAGTTAGGATTTAAAAAGTTAAATTAGTAGTTTATTGTGTGTTGTTATTTCTAAAGGGTGTTAGGGTGTTCGGGGACCCTAACTAGCTCAGAAAAGTGTAAACAATGTCATTGACAATATTTTTATGTTCCGGGTAAAGTCCGGTTGTTCGGTTGGATACTGATCCGTTAAAGTGCTAAATAAGCATTTAAAGTGTCGTTAATATTAGTTTTAGTGACACAATGAATTCCCGACACTTTGGAAAGTGTCTAGTATTATTTTCCCATGTTTTTGCACTTTACTAGTTAACTTAAATGCTGAATTTTGTAATAAAGTGCAGGATTTTTGTAGTTAAAGCATGTTTTAGGCACATCCGGTCACTATAACTATCACCTAGTGACGCAGTTCTACAATCCTTACCTCCCTACACTCCCTACTAGTGTAGTAATCTATTCCCAGCTCATACTGGCCTCAGAGACAGTGTCTGTCTAGTGCTGGCTATGTCAGCATGTTTACTGGGTTATCCGTTTATTGTGCTAACTGTGCTTTTGTGCATCAAGGTTATCACTGATGTTTGTGTGTAAATAATAGAGTAACAGTAGTATGGTATGATGCATGTATATGTATGTACCAGAAATCAAGAAACAGTTGAACCACAGTTGTAAGCAAGCACAATAATTAAGCATTAGTCAAATATTAATTAATTGTACGGATACCTGGTTTTGTGCGGGTTGTCACATTAGTCATTAGATTTCACGAGCCTCCATTTGACATGTATAGCGCTATAGGAGTAACGCATCGCCCCCCTTAAACTTGTGGTCATGTCGAATTAACTAAACTTTCTTGCGTAAACAGAGGATTGGCTAGAAATATTGCATGCCATGTTAGGTTGATCTTGTATAAACTAAGTTGCCATGTGGATTCGTTTTAAAAGTTTTTATACTTATGCTTATACTTAAACTTGTATACTCGCCTTTGCTTTTGCTTTTGCATTGAATTGTATTTTAAACATGTTATAGGTTGACGATTGATGATGCTATGAAAATGAATAGCAAAGATGCCTAGATACCAACTTAGACGTTTAGGTTCAAAGTGTTGTATCAATTTTGTTAATGTTAAATTGAACAATGTTGTTATTTGATTTTATTGTAATGTTTTGACAACTTATCTATGAAATGAAATCGGTTGAATTAATTATTGTCACAAATAGTGTTATGAAGTCTCTTGCAATCTTGAACAAGTCCCACTCCGATGATTCCGCCATTGGTTGGGGTGTGACAGATTGGTATCAGAGCCATAACTATAGGGAATTAGGTAGAATTGCCATGCTTTTTACCTAGTCTATAGTTCTAGAGCCTTATTCTTATGTTTTGCTTGAACCACTTGCATGATACATTATTTACTCCTTATTTATTTGCTTTTGGCCTTTTAAGCATATACATCACTTTTGTGTTAATACTTGCTTTGGTTGTTAATACTTGTTGCATTATTCCATCCTTTATGTGCTATCCTTGAAATGCCTTTTACGTATTATTTCTTTAAATACTTATTATGCTTATACTTGTTATTATTATTTTGAACATACGTCTTTTACTCGTTTATACTAAAATCAAAACCACTCATAATATACAAACGAGACAACTTCACCAAGCTAGGCGTGAAACCCACAATTTGGTGAACGACTCTCAATCTACCTATTCTTTTTTTACACGAGATTCATCATCAAGTTAGGAGTGAAGTCCTCATCTTGATGAAGAATTTCAATTTCAAAATTCTAGTGGACCCTCGTCAACGTGTCGAAATTAAATTTTGACCCGACGAGTACCAACCACACTTAGGGTACGAAATCGCCAAGCTAGGGGTGAAACCCGCACCTTGTCGACTAGTTCCACTCCTTGATTTTCATTAATCCCGCCAAGTCTCGAAATTTCAATTGAATTGGGGACATGTAGTAACCGGAAGGGTAAATACCGTTAACCGACTTGTCGGTGAGAGTACTTCACCTATTAGGCCAAAGCATGCTCCTCAAATTCGAAAGACTTTTCGACCACTTTGGTTAGTCAAAGTTCCGTTTTGGAACCATCCCAAATTTTAATCAAACATGTGTTTTACTATTTATTTTATACAATGCAATCTTTCAAATTCGAATTTACTTTCGATATTTACTCCTCACACACACACACACAACATGTTAAATCTTTTTCATACATTTATACATAGGCATGATTTCAAAACGTCACTCAATTTTGTTTACATTCTTTGTAACACCAAAATGGAGGCATATCATCGAGATAGGAGTGATTTCCTTACCTTGACGATTAGCTCCACTACTTCTTCTCTTAAAACGACCTCACCGACGAGTTAGGGGTGATACCCTTACCTAGGTGATCGTTACCAAAACTTTACCTCAAAATATCCTATTATGAAAATCCGATCATGTTTTATACCTAAATCACTTATCATTTATCGAAATACCTACCTATATTAAATTCAAAATACATTGTTTTATCAAACGTACTTCTTATCCTACAACCTACTTTCACTTAACTCATACACACGAGATTCTTGATCATGTCTTAAACATTTTACTACACAAATTTCCAAACCATACGAAATGCTACCTATTAATTTAATCGGTCCAATGAATCTCTTGCCCATGAACTTCATATCCGATTTAATAACTAAAACACGTTCACATTATACCATCATGCTAGGGACTTCTACTCTTAATCAAAATCCAACCAACCTTTCTCAATTACTTATAAAATCTTATAGATGTTATATGATCGTTTTACCAAATACTCTTTTCAACATCAACAAATCATTTGATAGAACTTTTGACAATCACTAAGTCCTTTTGATAAATTTCTTTTCTAAGAATCCTCGTTTTCACAAGAACCTCCTAAATTCATAATTTCTTGCTTAATGAAACGAACTTACTTTTTATCAAAAACCTTTACCTACACTAATTTACAAAACACGTGGGCAAGAAGATTTCATGGGGACCGACCATCTTAGGATTACGTAAACTCTATTAAAACAGAAGTAGCATTTCCATTCATTACAAAATACATATGCAAACTATATCCTACCTTTCAAACCAAGCTCAATCTAATTTTGATTCGATAAACTCAACGTTTCGTTTAAACAACTATACGTGCATATCATCATACACGTTTTAGTCGTTGCATCACGACAATTTCATTTATATCGTTCGTACTTACATGCTCAACCTCTTGAGCACTTTTACATGCTTAACTTTGTTATGTTTCAATTAATACTACATACTTAATCCTTATTATTCGTATCAACACTTATACTCATACTCGTGACAATACATTTTATGTTTATACTTATACTCATACTACTTATACGTTTTATGTTTATACTCATACTTACATGCATTTTCATACTTAAACTTATGCTCATACTTTCATTCATACTCATAATTCATACATTCGTGCCCGTACGCGAGCGTAATCCGAGGGATTCGCTTACGTGGGTCCCATACATACTTAAGTATGGACTTGCTTACATACTATATTCTTATACGTACACATTCTTATTCTTTTATGTATACCCTGATCCATACACAACTAGTACAAGCTATGCGGATCATGCGACGATCAAAATAATCGCGGGTGCACACGGGATTATAATGATAGGCGTATGAGAACCCTAGAGTGTACTATTGTGTATGGTAAGACACGGAGCATAACATGACACCGAATACGAAACGAACGTAATGTGGTCAAAACATGGTGGATACGCCTCTGGTACTTCCTATATATAAGTGTTTTCACCATGTTACCAAAATTTCGTAAAACGTGCCATGAGAAATTCAGTGCTTTGCAGACCTTTGGACCAAATTCAAACTTTAAACTATTCACAAACGCATTATATCTGATTATCCACGACGAGACTTCATTCTTAACACACTACTTTGTCTAACCAATACCTATGTCATTCTTATACTTGCATTCATTTATTTAAGGTCAAGCGATCACTTTGATACTCCTATTATTCTCTATTATTTTTCTTCTTCTATACGAACCTCGTTCACAATCAAGTCTGTTTAAACATTCGAATCCTAACTTACCTCCTTACCTTAAAACTATCCTTCTATTCTTTATTCTTGTGCAACGTAACTTGTATGCCGTTGACACTTTATTTAATATACCAACCTTCTCATACCCCTCGATAAACAATTCTGACAAGTGTGTGAATTTTTACTATCCTTGAAAACCTTACATACGAACTATCTCACTTTTCATCAAAATACAAGCCATCTTGTGTGACAACTGCCACTTTCTGGTAAATTACTTACATTTAAAGCAATGAATTACATTATACAAATACGTGATTAGAATATCCGAAATGCATGATTTCATGATATACATCTTAGAATAATTATGGAATATTCATTTATGATGCACATGATTCATTTTTAGTGGTTACATTTGAAACAGTGTAAACAGTGCATCGAAACAACTAGAGTAGTGCCTAGTAAACTAGCGTGCTGACAAAAACTCAGGATCCGTAGAAACTAGTGTAACGATATTTTTAGGACTCAGACGAAAGTCCAACATCAATTATACAATAAACCCTAATTGGAAATGCAAGGGTTTGGTCTAATATATTCCTAATGTCCGATAGCACAAAAACTGCCCGAAAACTGCCAAAAAGCACCAAAAATGACCATTTCAATGTTTTTCCGCAAAATTCAGCATTAGTATTTTTACTACAAAGTGCAAAATGGGTTGTTTAAACTCAAATTCCATATGAAAATACATAGGGAACATTATATAAGTATATAACCGAATGTTTCCCTACAACTTTCATAAGCGAACCTTTCGACTATCTTCTTGCGGAACGAGCGACAAAAGACTATCCGAACTACAATTTGACATATGTAGTGAACTAGTGAACATTATTTTTGGTCATTTCCATCCTATTTGTGATCATTCTAAGTCTTGAAACTTGGTAATATATAAAAACCTAAACAATTAAATCTTTTTATCTTTTAACCTTAACAAAAAGTTACCATCATTTTTTTTACCACAAAATGACCCCCCCCCCCTCATGTGAACCGTAAACCATGTGGGCCCTCCCACTCTTTTTTTATTATTTTAATTTAAGGATACTTATCCAAATATGAGGTGGATTATGAGGTGTAATGGTTAGTCATGAGGTGGAAGAGTTATAACATTGTTGGATTAAATCACTAACACATTACCCAAGTTCTTACACCTTAATTTACACACACTTAACAAACTCTTTCAATCTTCATATCTTCATCTTCATATCTTCATATATCACCAAGAACACCTTCAAAAACCCACTTCATCATCTTCATTTTTCTTATAATCAACATGGATTTTCATGGCACATAAGAAGATCTAAAGCACCTACAAGCTAAAGCAACCTTTTTCATTCATCCAAGAGTCTTCTAACAACAAGATCTTCATCTTCTTTGGATCTTAACATCATCTAGATGTCGTAGGGCAACAAACGCACTCCTAGGCAAATGAATGGCCATGAGTAGGGCTCGCCAAAACCCATTAGATCTAACCCTTTTGTTCCTTGGTCCAAACTTGGATTAATAGTGCTTTAGTTATGGCCCTAATTTCTCACATGATCTAAGGTGTTTCATTCCTTGACTTATCATACTATTGTACATGTATTTTCCCCGATAGTTGTAAAGCTTGAAAAGTATTTAAGACGAAAAGGGGGCATGAACTCACAGTATCGCGTCAGTGAGTAGAAGTAAATATGATTTCACGTGCGGTAGTCCTGAACAGTGTTGCGACCTACAATTGTTGTTATATTTGTTATACACTTCGGTCTTTGTAAATAACTTGAGTACAAGTCTTGTGTCTTAAATATGTGTAAGACTTGTATGTCTTTATTGTTCGTTGAACTTTGTATTAGATGTATTTACTGTTTAACTGTTATATATATATATGTAAGTAATTGTGTATCTTGTATGTCATATAGTCGGATCTAGTCCTCTTGATTTCGTGCTTAGTATGAATCAATTGTATACTTGTATTTTTTACAATTTATGTCATTGGGCCTAAATAATGTTGGGCTTAAATAGTGTTGGGCTTTTGGGCCCATAAGTTTGGTATTGGGCTTAGCCCATAAGTTATTGATATTGGGCTTAGCCCATGTATTTAGTTTAAGCCCATTTTAAATATAAGTCCATTAAGAGGTATAAGCCCATTTATATAAAAATATTATTAACTAAATATAAGTCTTTCATAAAAAAAACATTTTTATATTATTAACTAAATATACTTTTTAGTTAATAAAAACATAATAGTTTTTATAAGTTTCAAAATGTCCGACTTTTGTTAATGGTAACGTAATTTTTGTGTCCGTGTCGAAAGATCGTCTAGATGTCGTATTAAGTCCTCGGATTGGTAAGATGTCCATAAGTTCGTCCGTCGTCCGTTTTGACCATAATGTATGTCCGATTGTTCGTATTGTCCGTAACATGTCTTTAAGGCATATTTATATGTAGTTTTGTAAGACTTTAATTATAAAGTCTCTTGAGTTTATTTTTACCATTTTAATCAAGTTCCTATCTTTGATATATATAACTAATACACCAATTATTACATATCACATAACTTGTTAAAATGAACAAATATATATTTTCTCAAAAATATATATTTATCTAATCTTTTCTTTTTATAAAAACCTTTCTTTAAATCTTTGTAAATCTTGTAAAGATTTAACCAAAATGATAGTTTTTATAACATAAAGTTTTTAAGAAAAATTTGCCATATAACCTTTGTTTTAATCACTTTGCCATGTTTAATAAACATATCTTTTTCTTCTCAAATCAACATCAACAATTTACTCATAAGTTTTATAAACAATATACATAAGATTTATAATAAGATTTATAACATAATCTTATTAAGATGATCTCAAAATCATGTAGGGTTTTGAACATGATCATAACATATGTTAACTAGTTCAAAAACCAAGTTTACTTCTAGTTTTAACAACTTTTATAAAAATCTCATGTTGTATGTGACTTTTTATAATCTTGTAAAAAGTCTTGTTTTTAATTAAAAACCTTAGATACTTTAATTACACCATAAATTTTGATCATCCATTATCTTTTAAATAATAAAAAAAAAACTTTAACATATTCATGTATACTTGTTAGATCATGTTTTTAGAACATCATCTAACAAATTATACATATCTTAATCATCTCAACAAGATCAAATATGCAAATAACAAATCTTAATCACAACATAAATAAACATTTACGTATCATAATTTGTATTTTTGCTTCTTTGTATCTTCATATTATTATGTATGATTATTTTGTTATTTTACTAGTTATAATAATAATCATAACATAAATAAGTAAGAAAAATAAATAAATTTAGAAGCTCACTTCTAGCTCTAGGCTAGGGATGATCTAGATGATGTTAAGAAACAAAGAAGATGAAGATCTTGTTGGTATAAAACTCTTGGATGGATGAAAAGGCTTGATTTAGCTTGCAAGTGCTTTAGATCTTCTTAGGTTCCATGAAAATCCATGTTGATTCTAAGAGAAATGAAGAAGGTGAAGTGGGTTTTTATGATGTTCTTGGTGAGATGATGAAGATGAAGAGAGAGTTTGTTAAGTGTGTGAAAGTAAAGGTGAAAGTAAGAAGGAATTGTGTTAGTGATTTAGGAAATGTGTTATAAGTCTTACACCTCATTACTAACCCTTCCACCTCATAATCCACCTAAGTATTTGGATAAGTATCCATTAAATAAAATAATAAAAAAAACAAAGAGTGGGGGGGGGGGCCCACATGGTGGTTGACGGTTCAACATAGGGGGGGGGGGGCTTTTGTGGTAAAAATGTGATGGTAATTTTTGTTAAGGTTAAAATGTTAAAATGGTTAAATGTTTAGGCTTTTATGGATTACCAAGTTTCAAGATGTTTCAAGACTTAAAATGATCAAGAATAGGATGAAAATGACCAAAAATAATGTTCACTAGTTCACTACATATGTCAAATTGTAGTTCGGATAGTCTTTTGTCGCTCGTTCCGCAAGAAGATAGTCGAAAGGTTTGCTTATGAAAGTTGTAGAGAAACATTTGGTTATATTTTTATATGATGTTCCCTATGTATTTTCATATGGAATTTGAGTTTAAACAACCCATTTTGCACTTTGTAATAAAAACAATAATGCTGAATTTTGCGGAAAAATATTGAAATGGCCACTTTTGGTGCTTTTTGGCAGTTTTCGGGCAGTTTTTGTGCTATCGGACATTGGTAATATATTAGACCAAACCCGTGCATTTCCAATTAGGGTTTATTGTATAATTGATGTTGGACTTTCGTATGAGTCCTAAAAATATCGTTACACTAGTTTCTGTGGATCCTGAGTTTTTGTCAGCACGCTAGTTTACTAGGCACTACTCTAGTTGTTTCGATGCACTGTCTACACTGTTTCAAATGTAACCACTAAAAATGAATCATGTGCATCATAAATGAATATTCCATAAGTATTCTAAGATGTATATCATGAAATCATGCATTTCGGATATTCTAATCACGTATTTGTATAATGTAATTCATTGCTTTAAATGTAAGTAATTTACCAGAAAGTGGCAGTTGTCACATTCTCCCCCTGTTATAGAGAATTTCGTCCCGAAATTCGAGATTTTTTATTCTTTGTAGGAGTCTTCGGAAACAGATGCGGATATTTTGCTTTCATTTGGTCTTCACGTTCCCAAGTATACTCAGGTCCGTGACGAGAGTTCCAACGAACTTTTACTAACTTGATACGACTTCTCCGTGTTTTCTGAACCTTCCAGTCCGTGACCTCAACAGGTTCTTCGGTGAATTGGAGTTTGTCGTCAATGTGAATTTCATCCGAAGGGATGATAACGGTATCTTGTGTTGGACTCTTTCTAAGATTCGACACATCAAACGTTGAGTTTAGGCCACCAATAGTATCTTCCCGATGTATTTTGATATGGAATTTGAGTTTAAACAACCCATTTTGCATTTTGTAGTAAAAATACCAATGCTGAATTTTTGCGGAAAAACATTGAAATTGTCATTTTTGGTGCTTTTTGGCAGTTTTCGGGCAGTTTTTGTGCTATCGGACATTGGTAATATATTAGACCAAACCCTTGCATTTCCAATTAGGGTTTATTGTATAATTGATGTTGGACTTTCGTCTGAGTCCTAAAAATATCGTTACACTAGTTTCTGCGGATCCTGAGTTTTTGTCTTTTCCACCTCACATATGTCATACAAAGAGAGAGATGGATGTTAGAGCAAGGAGGACTCCATCATTATAGAGCGGGAGAGATACATAAGTCTAGAGAGAGAAAAGAGAGTGAGAGGGAGAATCATGAGGGAATGGCGGCTGATCATCGCCCTCGGTGGCGGAGCCACCAGATTCCGGCGCTTATACGACCCCAACCGACGGAACAATGGCAGAGGGTTTAAGACATAGAGGCTGTGTAGACGACGACCATGACAACGCTTAGCATTCTGACCAAGTCAAACCAGATTCAGGTAAGATCCGAACAGTTTCATTCTTTGTTAGGTTAGGGTTGGACCTCTCTTCTTATGGCATGGTGAACGCTACAGTTCACCTGAAGTTTATATTGTTCATTGTTCAGTGTGGCAGTCTTGGATCAAAAAAACATAATAATATTATTGGATGCCATAAGATAATGAAAGGTCACACGAACAAAAATCAAAATCATTTAAAACACATTATGAGATAATAGCAATAATCACAAGAAAGACACATGAACAAGAACTCAATGGATACAATTTAGTAAAATGAATAATAATATATTGGATACTCTATATAAATCTGTATTAGGGCTTGAATCTAACACATTTAATTTGTATAAGTAGTTTTGAATGTTAATGATCTATTTAGTGATATACTTGCTAAAAAAAAAAGATTCAAAAGTAAAATTTTCAATTAAATGTTGCATTTTTGGTGGAATATATGTTGTAGACTTTTATGATCCGTGAAAATAGTACATTGAGTACCATACAGATAATGTCGCCATATTTTCAAAGCAAATACCACGGCGCCTAATTCAAGGTCGTGAGTGGTATAGTTCTTTTCGTGAACTTTTAGTTGGCGAGATACGTACGCGATAACTTTCTCACGTTGCATGAGTACACAACCCAAACCTTGATGTGAAGCATCACAGTATACAACAAAATCATCGGTACCATCGGGTAATGATAAGATTGGTGCAATGCACAACTTGTCTTTAAGAAGTTGAAATGCTTATGATCATGTTCAAAACCCTACATGATTTTGAGATCATCTTGATAAGATAATGTTATAAATCTTATTATAAATCTTATGTATATTGTTTATAAAAGTTATGAGTAAATTGTTGATGTTGATTTGAAAAGAAAAAGATATGTTTATGAAACATGGAAAAGTGATTAAAACAAAGGTTATATGGCAAATTTTTCTTAAAAACTTTATGTTATAAAAACTATCATTTTGGTTAAATCTTTACAAGATTTACAAAAATATAAAGAAAGGTTTTTATAAAAAGAAAAGATTAGATAAATATATATTTTTTTAGAAAATATATATTTGTTCATTTTAACAAGTTATGTGATATGTAATAATTGGTGTATTAGTTATATATATCAAAGATAGGAACTTGATTAAAATGGAAATAATAAACTTGTAACAACTGTGCTTGTAATCACTATGAACAGTTCTATTATCAATAAAACAATGTTATTTGATCCCAATGTTTGTTTGGTTGTGTTTTACATTTTTCATGTCTTGACTTTTATGTAATTTCAAACTCTACATCGCTTTCTGGAGAGTTATGCTTCAAAATCACAAGAACTTTGATTTGAGAAACTCTAAGTTGAAACTATTGTTTCATACCTGAGATTTTTGAATCGAGGTTAGCATTCGGGGACCCTTCGTAAGTATTCTTTCGTTCTTTTCCTTATTTTATTGCTTTTCGAGTCAGAAAGTCAAACTTTATTTGACTTTCAGCGTTGACCAGTAATGGTCAATGCGAAGTTCGTTTGAACTTCGCAACGTGAGTGTAATCACGTTGGTTATAGTCCCTTGGGACTATGCCTACTGATTACCACGTTGTCTAGGGTCGTAGGGTAAGCGATCTAATAAATCGCTTATGCCTCGAACCCGACCCATTTGGTCGATCATTAGGATCCGACCAAACACATTAGGTGACCATAATAGGTAGGGAATAACCTTCCGAGGTTATACCCTATGGTCACATCGTTTGAATAGTCGTATAATAGGTAGTTTATATGCCTTAGGTAAATTACCAGAATACCCTTTTCATGTATAATTGGTAATTAAGCATATGTAACCTAAACCTTTGTCACATAACTGATTATGTAACATGTTTAGGCATATAACACTTGTCATAAGGCTAGTTAGGCGGTCCGAACGCGTTTCACGCGAACGACGCGTTAAAGTAGCATAAGCTTCCTAAACGGGTCGTAATGGGTCGTAAACAATTATGTTAGGTTTCATTTAGTATGTAGGCTTTGTTAAACCAAATGACACGAGTCTCTACACTCGTTTGGTTTACAAACCCTCATGCTACCCAATCTTCCGATTTAGGTCCGGTTTATTAACATAGCTACCTATATTAGGTGTCGTTTGATTCCGAGATCTATAGCATTACTTGGTGGTTATCTTTAAACAACTGAGCAATCTCAAGTGAGTACATAGACCCCTCTTTTACTGTTTTCCAAACTGTTTTGGGGTGGAACACATGTGCCTACTTGTTACTTTCATGCTTTCCTGTTTTCACATCATATACATGCTATGTTTGTTAGTACATTATAGTACATGATTTCATTACATCTTATGCTAGGTGTGCCCATTGTGTGCATTACTTAGTACATTGTTTTACATTACATTTCATGCTAGGTGTGCCCATTGTGTGCATTACTTAGTACATTGTTTTACATTACGTTTCATGCTAGGTGTGCCCATTGTGTGCATTACTTAGTACATTGTTTACATTACATTTCATGCTAGGTGTGCCCATTGTGTGCATTACTTAGTACATCGTTTTACATGACATTTCACGCTATGTATGTTCATTTGATTACATACTTAGTGCATCGTTTTCACATGCTTACATTTTGTTATGAAATTTGGTTTGTTTAACATGGAACAATACATTCATTAACATTAATTACGCCGTTCGTTAGTAGGTAGTGGTACCATAGGAATTGACAACTCCCGTTCTGGACATCCTGGGTATGGGGATGAAAGGAATGACCGAATTCGATATACATAATTTAGATAAGCCTTTAATCTGTTTAAGGGTTTATCGCCACAGTCTCAAGGCTTGGATGTATGCATTATAACAATACCGCATAGATGTTTGTATCAGTATAGCATGCATTTGTTACACAAAACATAACTTTGATTTAAACGATGTTTTACTTCAAAACCTTGTTATTATGCATTTTACATATGGTTTAGTTTGATACATTTCACTTACCATACATGACATTTCTGGTTACACATTACATGATCTACATTGAACATAAACATTTTGACATTGATATACACATTTGGTGGTTTACATTAGACATAGACATTTTGACATGGTTTACACAATAACACTTGACAATTGGGTTGTACATGAACAAGTTACATTGGTGGTTGTTTGGAGTAAGTGATTAAGTAACGATGCGTGTGTAATATGATACAAGCATGGTGGATACGCCGCTGGTACTTCCTATATATAAGTGTTTGTATGGTATTACATAGCGTAGCGTTATTTGAATCATTTCAGTTTGATACATATAACATTTTATACAAATAACATACTTTTCATAATACATTGTTTTACAAACAACTTATCTTATTCAAACTCATTTTTCTTGGTTATCCATTTAACCTTACACTATTTATATATATCATCGGATCTTATCATTTTTCAAATGATTTACAAGACAAAGCAAAGTACGGGGTTCATGACTAAACATTTTCTTAAACATAAGTCATGAACCTTATTTTCATAAACCTATGTATCTTACAGACATTTTTATGCTGACGTACCTATTTTCGCATGTGTTTTCAGGGGCTTTTCCATAGGATGTTGATCAGGACACTAGGGCGGACCTGTGCCTTAGAGACTAAAAACGATGATAGACTTTGCTTAATTATGTTATAAACTCTGTATTTCCGGTGTTAAGACAATGTAACTCTTGTTTAATAAATAAAATACAACTTTGTTTGCCATGGTTATGAAACAATTAATTCTGTTACGACACGCCCCGATGTTTCCGCCGCGATTTGTTGTTTTACGCGGTCGGGGTGTGACAGAAGAGTTGGTATCAGAGCCAATGGTTATAGGGAATTAGGTTATTAGTAATGCTTTGACCTAGACTATAACTTTTCTAGGACCCTAACACAAGTTATCTTGTGTTTAGATCTTAAAACATGTACATCACCTATCCTTAGGTGATTATCAAAACAAGAACCAAATTTTCCGAAACGATTTTTGAAAAACAATCATCTGTTTCTGAATGATTTATTACAAGGTTTTGAACCCTCAATTGTAAGGTTTTGAACCCTCTGTTATATGGTTTTGAACCCTTTCAGTTCAACTAAAATTTTTGGCCTTGTGCCTTCAAATTTTCAAAATCTCGTCAAACGTTTTGGGTTTTAAGTAATGTGAACATGTGCAAACTGGAAGGGTGAATGCCTGTATTCTGGGTTTTCTGTCTAGGCAAGCACTTCGTATACATCTCAACCAGACGCGAGACCAGTTGTGCTTACCTGGGAATTCCTGGGATGAGTGTTCACTTATAGGCGAGCATGTCTTCATTATACATTATTTTTGACCCATTTACTTCGATTAGTCACTGTGTGTCGTTTGTTTGCTTTGTGATACGGATGAATGACCACCATCTTTGCTTTCGTTGATTTTGTTTCATCTCATTCTCTTCATCCAATCATCTCACTCGTTTCCTTTCATGTTTTCCTCTTTTAGAATGCCTCCTCGACGCGAGAACCAGATAGCTACTGCCGAGCTGGCAGAAATTATTGCGCAGCAGATGGCTGCCCAATTCCCAAATCTCTTTGCTCAATGGAACCAGGCCAACAACAACAACAATGTTCCATGCAAATACAAAGATTTTAACCAGGCTAAACCACTCAAGTTTAGTGGTTCTGAAGGAGCAACTGGGCTTCTTCAGTGGTTCGAAAGCATTGAGAATACTTTTCGCCACGTGCAGTGCCCGGAAAATCGCAAAGTCGAGTTCTCCTCGAGCGTGTTTCAGAAGAGGGCTCTTACATGGTGGAATGGGGTAATGAGAGACCGAGGTGCGGAAGTTGCTCTCGCACAGACATGGGCTGAACTTAGAGCCCTTATGATGAGGGAATTCCGTCCTCGCCATGAACAGCGGGCGTTGGAGAAGGAGTTTGATGTTTTGAAGCAAGATAGTGGTGAGCACAGGGCTTATACTGATCGGTTTGAAGAGTTGAGTTTGCTTTGCCCGACAATGGTTACCCCACTTGACAAGGCTATCGAAAGATACATCGACGGCCTACCTGACTCGGTACAAGACATTCTTACTGGTAGTGAACCTGCCACACTCCGTCAGGCGATCGAGTTATCAGCGACATTGACCGAGTCGCAGATTAGAAAGGGAAAGCTACACAGGAAGGGTGACAAGGGCAAGAAGCAGTCGGCTGACAAGGAGGATAGCAAGAAGGGTCAAAACAAGAATGGAAAGGACTCTGGTTCTTCGAAGAGGTCAAGGAAGCGTAAGGCTTCCCAAAATTTTGCTATCACTGCCCAAGCTAATCAGGCAGCTCTCAACCAACCCGCACAGCTTCCAGCAAAGAAACCCTATTCAGGGAATGCACCTTTGTGCAATAGATGCAACAGTCACCATCAGCCGCAACATCAGTGCCGTTTCTGTACTAGCTGTGGGAAGTCGGGTCATCTTGCCGATGTTTGTCGGGTTGCTCAGAATCGCGCAGTTCAAAACCCAGCTCAACAAGTTGCACAGCCTCCTGCTCAGCAACAGGGTCAAGCTGCACGACCACAATACCCACCAGGTGCTTGTTACAATTGTGGGGATCTGACCCACTACAGAAACCGATGCCCAAGACTAGCTAACCAGAATCAGGTTCAGGCTCCGGCTCGAGGCCGAGCCTTTAACATGAATGCCCAAGAGGCACAGGCTGACGATAATGTGGTGAACGGTACGTTCTTTATTAATAATCAGCCTGCATCTGTTCTTTTTTATTCGGGTGCCGATAAGAGTTTCGTGTCATTGTCTTTTGAGCAAATGCTTCGCGTGTCTAGAACGAAACTAGGAAAACCTTTGACAGTAGAAGTAGCTAGTGGTGAACCCATTATTCTTGATTCTGTTCTTCACAACTGCCAGTTGAACCTTAACGACCATCTTTTTCCTATTAACCTCACGCCTATGCAACTTGGAAGCTTTGACGTTATTGTGGGAATGGATTGGTTATCCAAGCATCACGCAGAGATAGTTTGTTCTGAGAAGATTGTTCGTGTGCCGCTTTCGACAGGCGAGATCCTGCAGGTTCAAGGTGAGAAGCCTACCGGTGGTCTCAAACTCATGTCTTGTTTTAAAGCTCGGAAGTATCTGCGGAAGAACTATGTGGCTTTCTTAGCACATGTTACAGAAGATAAAGGCAAGGGTAAGTCTATTTCAGATATTCCTGTCGTTCGGGATTATTCTGAAGTGTTCCCTGAAGATTTACCTGGTCTACCTCCAGCACGCCAAGTCGAGTTCCGCATTGATCTCGTACCTGGTGCAAATCCCGTTGCCAGAGCTCCATATCGTCTTGCACCGTCTGAGATGCAAGAGTTGTCCAAGCAGCTTCAGGAGCTCTCTGACAAAGGTTTTATCCGTCCCAGCTTTTCACCTTGGGGTGCTCCCGTTCTTTTTGTCAAGAAGAAGGATGGATCTTTTAGGATGTGTATCGATTATCGTGAGCTTAACAAGCTTACCATCAAGAATCGATATCCCCTACCTCGCATTGATGATCTCTTTGATCAGCTGCAGGGCGCTTCTTATTTTTCGAAGATTGATCTGCGATCTGGATATCATCAACTTCGGGTGCATGAAGAAGATATTCCCAAGACAGCGTTCCGTACTCGATATGGGCTTTATGAGTTCACAGTCATGCCATTCGGTGTGACTAATGCTCCTGCTGTTTTCATGGACTTAATGAATAGGGTCTGCAAACCTTATTTGGATCAGTTCGTCATTGTTTTTATTGACGACATCTTGATTTACTCTAAGACGCGAGCTGATCACGAGCAACATCTTCGTCTTACTCTGGAACTCCTAAAGAAAGAGCAACTTTTCGCCAAATTCTCCAAGTGCGAATTTTGGCTTAAAGAAGTTCAATTTTTAGGACATATTATCAACGAACAAGGTATTCATGTAGATCCCTCCAAGATCAGTGCGATCAAGGATTGGGATGCGCCTATTACTCCTACTGAAGTTCGTTCTTTTCTTGGTCTAGCGGGTTATTACCGCCGCTTCATAGAAAACTTCTCGAAGATTGCAGTTCCTCTAACTGCTCTAACTCAGAAGAAAATGCCCTTTTATTGGGGATACAAACAAGAAGAAGCTTTTCAACACTTGAAGCAGAAGCTTTGCGATGCGCCTGTTCTATCATTGCCTGAAGGTGATGATGATTTTGTCGTGTATTGTGATGCATCGAAATTGGGTCTTGGCTGTGTTCTTATGCAAAGGAACAAAGTCATAGCCTATGCTTCGAGGCAGTTGAAGATACATGAGAAGAACTACACCACTCATGATCTTGAGTTGGGTGCAGTTATCTTTGCTCTCAAGATCTGGAGACACTATTTGTACGGTACAAAATGTGTGGTTTTCACTGACCACAAAAGTCTTCAGCATATCTTCAACCAGAAAGAACTCAACATGAGGCAACGACGTTGGGTTGAGCTTTTAAATGACTACGACTGCGAAATTCGCTACCATCCTGGTAAGGCGAATGTCGTGGCCGATGCATTGAGTCGCAAGGAACGTACTAAGCTTCATTGTGTACGTGTTCAATCTGTTATTCAAGCACAATCCGATATCCAAGCCCGCATTTCTCAGGCCCAACAATCTTGTGTTTCACAAGGTTTGATTGATAAGGAATTTCCCTATCACATAACACCTGCTCTGGAACTGAAGGACAATGGATCGTATTACTTCATGGACCGGTTATGGGTCCCAAGCCAGGAAAATCTTCGTACCTTGCTTATGGATGAAGCCCATAAGTCTCGTTATTCTATTCATCCGGGCTCAGATAAGATGTATAAGGATCTTCGTATTCAGTATTGGTGGCCTGGTATGAAGAAAGACATTGCCTTATACGTATCAAAATGCCTTACTTGTCTTAAGGTTAAGGCTGAACATCAGCGTCCTTCGGGTTTATTGGTGCAACCGGAGATCCCAGTTTGGAAATGGGAAAACATTACTATGGATCTCATTACTAAACTTCCACGTACCAAGAAAGGTCATGATGCCATCTGGGTAGTCGTTGATCGTCTTACGAAGTCAGCTCATTTCTTGCCAATCCGCGAGGATTTTCCTACTGACAGACTTGCTCAAATCTATGTAGATGAAATTGTGGCTCGACATGGTGTTCCTTTGAACATCATTTCTGACAGAGATGCTCGTTTCACTTCTCACTTTTGGAGAACCATGCAATCTGCTATGGGGACCCAACTTAATCTGAGCACAGCTTATCATCCGCAAACGGATGGTCAATCTGAGAGAACAATCCAGACTCTGGAGGATATGCTTAGGGCTTGTGTGATCGATTTTGGTGGTAGTTGGGATTCACATCTTAAATTGATTGAATTCTCCTACAACAACAGTTATCACACCAGCATCAAAATGGCTCCTTTCGAGGCTCTCTATGGTCGAAAATGTGGTTCACCAGTCTGCTGGAATGAGATCGGCGAGGCTCAACTTACTGGACCTGCCCTCATTTTAGAAACTACTGACAAGATCAAGAAAGTTCGTGATAACCTTCAGGCAGCTAGAAGCCGTCAGAAGATTTACGCGGACCCAAAACGCAAGGCCTTGGAATTTCAAGTCGGTGATCGTGTATTACTTAAGGTCTCACCTTGGAAAGGTGTGATCAGATTTGGAAAGAAAGGTAAACTTGCACCTAGATACGTTGGACCATTCAAGATCGTCGAAAGAATCGGAAAGGTAGCCTACAGACTTGAGTTACCTCCTGAACTGGGAAATGTTCATCCAACTTTTCACGTGTCCAATCTCAAGAGGTGTTCAGCTGATGAGAACTTCCACATGCCGCTTGACGAAATTCGTGTTGGCAAAACACTGAAATTCGTTGAAAAGCCAGTGGAAATCATGGAACGTGAAGTCAAGTGGCTTAAACGCAAGCGCATTCCTTTGGTCAAAGTTCGCTGGGAAGCTAAACGTGGACCTGAGTTTACTTGGGAACGCGAAGATCAAATGAAGGCGAAATATCCACATCTTTTTCCTCGAGTTTCCTCTAAATAAATTTCGGGACGAAATTTCCACAAGTAGGGGAGACTGTAACAACTGTGCTTGTAATCACTATGAACAGTTCTATTATCAATAAAACAATGTTATTTGATCCCAATGTTTGTTTGGTTGTGTTTTACATTTTTCATGTCTTGACTTTTATGTAATTTCAAACTCTACATCGCTTTCTGGAGAGTTATACGCAAACTGATGCGTAAACGTACTCAGTTTAATGCGAGAAATACTCCGGAACATCAACATATACTCAACATACCTTAAATAACCTTTACATAACTTAGAAATAAGTTTTGAAGGCTTTGGTATGGCAAAAACAAGTTAATTCGCTTACAGGGACTAAACTTGACAAACTGCGAAAGTATGACGATTCGTACTGGAACAGACATTCCGGAACATAACCATAAGTTAAACACACCTTAAATATCCTTTACATAGCTTAGAAATAGGCTTTGAGGGGTTCGGTGTGCTAAAATAAACTTTTGGGTCATTCAGGGACTAAAAGTGTCAAAAAGTGCACAAGTTTGCATTTTCGCGCATAACTTACGTTCTGAATACATCTGGACATCCAAAAATTTATGTAAGCATGACTATATTATATTTTAGTGTTCGCCATAAGAAAAATCCATTCGTTGCTTCATTTGGATCGTTTTTCGCGCTTGTGCGCATTCCGTCGTAATTAAGCGAACATCGCGTTCGTACGACCAAACGAACCATCACCCGGCACATTTTTGAGCATGTTTCATGTCCACAATGTTTAGGCAACATTTTAGGGCCTTAAAGTTGGTTTACGGGCCTTAGAAGTGTCGGAAAAGGCCTTAAACACGTGCAGGGGCTGAAACTGCCATTTTTCAAACTTGTTGTCTGATCAGGACCCTCAGGCGGCCCGCCTGAGCTTCTGGACATCCTGAAGCGGGCCGCATGGCACCTTCTGACCAGATTAAATGTATTAAACAGCTGCTTGCAGCTGTTTTGCACTTCTAATCCCACTTCCACATGTCAATTCCTTATGGTGGTGAGCATTTTGAGGCACCATAACATTCCGACAAGTGTACGGCCTTGATCGTGCCCCCTTTTCCAAGAAACGAACTTAACGGTGGACCGAATACTATAAATACCCCACCCCCCATGCTTCAAAATCACAAGAACTTTGATTTGAGAAACTCTAAGTTGAAACTATTGTTTCATACCTGAGATTTTTGAATCGAGGTTAGCATTCGGGGACCCTTCGTAAGTATTCTTTCGTTCTTTTCCTTATTTTATTGCTTTTCGAGTCAGAAAGTCAAACTTTGTTTGACTTTCAGCGTTGACCAGTAATGGTCAATGCGAAGTTCGTTTGAACTTCGCAACGTGAGTGTAATCACGTTGGTTATAGTCCCTTGGGACTATGCCTACTGATTACCACGTTGTCTAGGGTCGTAGGGTAAGCGATCTAATAAATCGCTTATGCCTCGAACCCGACCCATTTGGTCGATCATTAGGATCCGACCAAACACATTAGGTGACCATAATAGGTAGGGAATAACCTTCCGAGGTTATACCCTATGGTCACATCGTTTGAATAGTCGTATGATAGGTAGTTTATATGCCTTAGGTAAATTACCAGAATACCCTTTTCATGTATAATTGGTAATTAAGCATATGTAACCTAAACCTTTGTCACATAACTGATTATGTAACATGTTTAGGCATATAACACTTGTCATAAGGCTAGTTAGGCGGTCCGAACGCGTTTCACGCGAACGACGCGTTAAAGTAGCATAAGCTTCCTAAACGGGTCGTAATGGGTCGTAAACAATTATGTTAGGTTTCATTTAGTATGTAGGCTTTGTTAAACCAAATGACACGAGTCTCTACAATCGTTTGGTTTACAAACCCTCATGCTACCCAATCTTCCGATTTAGGTCCGGTTTATTAACATAGCTACCTATATTAGGTGCCGTTTGATTCCGAGATCTATAGCATTACTTGGTGGTTATCTTTAAACAACTGAGCAATCTCAAGTGAGTACATAGACCCCTCTTTTACTGTTTTCCAAACTGTTTTGGGGTGGAACACATGTGCCTACTTGTTACTTTCATGCTTTCCTGTTTTCACATCATATACATGCTATGTTTGTTAGTACATTATAGTACATGATTTCATTACATCTTATGCTAGGTGTGCCCATTGTGTGCATTACTTAGTACATTGTTTTACATTGCATTTCATGCTAGGTGTGCCCATTGTGTGCATTACTTAGTACATTGTTTTACATTACGTTTCATGCTAGGTGTGCCCATTGTGTGCATTACTTAGTACATTGTTTACATTACATTTCATGCTAGGTGTGCCCATTGTGTGCATTACTTAGTACATCGTTTTACATGACATTTCACGCTATGTATGTTCATTTGATTACATACTTAGTGCATCGTTTTCACATGCTTACATTTTGTTATGACATTTGGTTTGTTTAACATGGAACAATACATTCATTAACATTAATTACGTCGTTCGTTAGTAGGTAGTGGTACCATAGGAATTGACAACTCCCGTTCCGGACATCCTGGGTATGGGGATGAAAGGAATGACCGAATTCGATATACATAATTTAGATAAGCCTTTAATCTGTTTAAGGGTTTATCGCCACAGTCTCAAGGCTTGGATGTATGCATTATAACAATACCGCATAGATGTTTGTATCAGTATAGCATGCATTTGTTACACAAAACATAACTTTGATTTAAACGATGTTTTACTTCAAAACCTTGTTATTGTGCATTTTACATATGGTTTAGTTTGATACATTTCACTTACCATACATGACATTTCTGGTTACACATTACATGATCTACATTGAACATAAACATTTTGACATTGATATACACATTTGGTGGTTTACATTAGACATAGACATTTTGACATGGTTTACACAATAACACTTGACAATTGGGTTGTACATGAACAAGTTACATTGGTGGTTGTTTGGAGTAAGTGATTAAGTAACGATGCGTGTGTAATATGATACAAGCATGGTGGATACGCCGCTGGTACTTCCTATATATAAGTGTTTGTATGGTATTACATAGCGTAGCGTTATTTGAATCATTTCAGTTTGATACATATAACATTTTATACAAATAACATACTTTTCATAATACATTGTTTTACAAACAACTTATCTTATTCAAACTCATTTTTCTTGGTTATCCATTTAACCTTACACTATTTATATATATCATCGGATCTTATCATTTTTCAAATAATTTACAAGACAAAGCAAAGTACGGGGTTCATGACTAAACATTTTCTTAAACATAAGTCATGAACCTTATTTTCATAAACCTATGTATCTCACAGGCATTTTTATGCTGACGTACCTATTTTCGCATGTGTTTTCAGGGGCTTTTCCATAGGATGTTGATCAGGACACTAGGGCGGACCTGTGCCTTAGAGACTAAAAACGATGATAGACTTTGCTTAATTATGTTATAAACTCTGTATTTCCGGTGTTAAGACAATGTAACTCTTGTTTAATAAATAAAATACAACTTTGTTTGCCATGGTTATGAAACAATTAATTCTGTTACGACACGCCCCGATGTTTCCGCCGCGATTTGTTGTTTTACGCGGTCGGGGTGTGACAAAACTCAAGAGACTTTATAATTAAAGTCTTACAAAATTTCATATAAATACGCCTTAAAGACATATTATGGACAATACGAACTATCAGACATAAATTATGGTCAAAACGGACGACGGACGAACTTATGGACATATTACCAATCCGAGGACTTAATACGACATCTAGACGATCTCACTCCTAGGCAAATGAATGGCCATGAGTGGGGCTCGCCAAAACCCATTAGATCTAACCCTTTGTTCCTTGGTCCAAAATGGATAAATGGTGCTTTAGTTATGGCCCTAATTTCTCACATGATCTAAGGTGTTTCATTCCTTGACTTATCATACTATTGTACAGGTATTTTCCCCGATAGTTGTAAAGCTTGAAAAGCATTTAAGATGAAAAGAGGACATGAACTCACAGTATCGCTTCAGTGAGTAGAAGTAAATATGATTTCACGTGCGGTAGTCCTGAACAGTGTTGCGACCTACAATCGTTGTTATATTTGTTATACACTTCGGTCTTTGTAAATAACTTGTGTCCCCTTGATCATTGCTGGTCAATGGATAATCCCTGATTTTGATTTCATTTTTGGTGCTTTTTGGCAGTTTTCGGGCAGTTTTTGTGCTATCGGACATTGGTAATATATTAGACCAAACCCTTGCATTTCCAATTAGGGTTTATTGTATAATTGATGTTGGACTTTCGTCTGAGTCCTAAAAATATCGTTACACTAGTTTCTGCGGATCCTGAGTTTTTGTCAGCACGCTAGTTTACTAGGCACTACTCTAGTTGTTTCGATGCACTGTTTACACTGTTTCAAATGTAACCACTAAAAATGAATCATGTGCATCATAAATGAATATTCCATAATTATTCTAAGATGTATATCATGAAATCATGCATTTCGGATATTCTAATCACGTATTTGTATAATGTAATTCATTGCTTTAAATGTAAGTAATTTACCAGAAAGTGGCAGTTGTCACATTCTCCCCCTGTTATTGAGAATTTCGTCCCGAAATTCGAGATTTGTTATTCTTTGTAGGAGTCTTCGAAAACAGGTGAGGATATTTGGCTTTCATTTGGTCTTCACGTTCCCAAGTATACTCAGGTCTTATTTTTGAGGAAACACATAGGTCTAAATACTCGATTCATCCTGGATCGGATAAAATGTACCAGGATTTGAAAGAGTACTATTGGTGGCCTAAACTCAAAGGTGATATCGCAACTTATGTCGGAAAATGCTTAACCTGCGCGAAGATCAAGGCTGAATATCAGAAACCCTCGGGCTTGTTACAACAACCTGAGATTCCCGTTTGGAAATGGGAACAAATATCGATGGACTTCATTATGAAGTTACCCAGGACCTCAAAAGGTCATGACATGATATGGGTAATCGTCGATAGATTGACAAAGTCCGCACACTTCTTGCCAATTCGGGAGAAGGATAGTACTGAGAAACTAGCGGAACTCTATGTCAGAGAAATAGTGGCTCGTCATGGAGTACCTATTTCAATCATTTCGTAAAACGTGCCATGAGAAATTCAGTACTTTGCAGACCTTTGGACCAAATTCAAACTTTAAACTACTCACAAACGCATTATATCTGATTATCCACGACGAGACTTCATTCTTAACACACTACTTCATCTAACCAATACCTATGTCATTCTTATACTTGCATTCATTTATTTAAGGTCAAGCGATCACTTTGATACTCCTATTATTCTCCATTATTTTTCTTCTTCTATACGAACCTCGTTCACAATCAAGTCTGTTTAAACATTCGAATCCTAACTTACCTCCTTACCTTAAAACTATCCTTCTATTCTTTATTCTTGTGCAACGTAACTTGTATGCCGTTGACACTTTATTTAATATACCAACCTTCTCATACCCCTCGATAAACAATTCTGACAAGTATGTGAATTTTTACTATCCTTGAAAACCTTACATACGAACTATCTCACTTTTCATCAAAATACAAGCCATCTTGTGTGACAACTGCCACTTTCTGGTAAATTACTTACATTTAAAGCAATGATTTACATTATACAAATACGTGATTAGAATATCCGAAATGCATGATTTCATGATATACATCTTAGAATAATTATGGAATATTCATTTATGATGCACATGATTCATTTTTAGTGGTTACATTTGAAACAGTGTAAACAGTGCATCGAAACAACTAGAGTAGTGCCTAGTAAACTAGCGTGCTGACAAAAACTCAGGATCCGCAGAAACTAGTGTAACGATATTTTTAGGACTCAGACGAAAGTCCAACATCAATTATACAATAAACCCTAATTGGAAATGCAAGGGTTTGGTCTAATATATTCCTAATGTCCGATAGCACAAAAACTGCTCGAAAACTGCCAAAAAGCACCAAAAATGACCATTTCAATGTTTTTCCGCAAAATTCAGCATTAGTATTTTTACTACAAAGTGCAAAATGGGTTGTTTAAACTCAAATTCCATATGAAAATACATAGGGAACATTATATAAGTATATAACCGAATGTTTCCCTACAACTTTCATAAGCGAACCTTTCGACTATCTTCTTGCGGAACGAGCGACAAAAGACTATCCGAACTACAATTTGACATATGTAGTGAACTAGTGAACATTATTTTTGGTCATTTCCATCCTATTTGTGATCATTCTAAGTCTTGAAACTTGGTAATATATAAAAACCTAAACAATTAAATATTTTTATCTTTTAACCTTAACAAAAAGTTACCATCATTTTTTTTACCACAAAATGACCCCCCCCCCCTCATGTGAACCGTAAACCATGTGGGCCCTCCCACTCTTTTTTTTATTATTTTAATTTAAGGATACTTAACCAAATATGAGGTGGATTATGAGGTGTAATGGTTAGTCATGAGGTGGAAGAGTTATAACATTGTTGGATTAAATCACTAACACATTACCCAAGTTCTTACACCTTAATTTACACACACTTAACAAACTCTTTCAATCTTCATATCTTCATCTTCATATCTTCATATATCACCAAGAACACCTTCAAAAACCCACTTCATCATCTTCATTTTTCTTATAATCAACATGGATTTTCATGGATTTTCAAAACCCTACATGATTTTGAGATCATCTTAATAAGATTATGTTATAAATCTTATTATAAATCTTATGTATATTGTTTATAAAACTTATGAGTAAATTGTTGATGTTGATTTGAAAAGAAAAAGATATGTTTATTAAACATGAAACATGGCAAAGTGATTAAAACAAAGGTTATATGGCAAATTTTTCATAAAAACTTTATGTTATAAAAACTATCATTTTGGTTAAATCTTTACAAGATTTACAAAGATTTAAAGAAAGGTTTTTATAAAAAGAAAAGATTAGATAAATATATATTTTTGAGAAAATATATATTTGTTCATTTTAACAAGTTATGTGATATGTAATAATTTGTGTATTAGTTATATATATCGGGAACTTGATTAAAATGGTAATAATAAACTCAAGAGACTTTATAATTAAAGTCTTACAAAACTACATATAAATATGCCTTAAAAGACATGTTACGGACAATACGACCAATCGGACATAAATTATGGTCAAAACGGACGACGGACGAACTTATGTGATATGTAATAATTTGTGTATTACCAATCCGAGGACTTAATACGACATCTAGACGATCTTTCGACACGGACACAAAAATTACGTTACCATTAACAAAATTCGGACATTTTGAAACTTATAAAAACTATTATGTTTTTATTAACTAAAAAGTATATTTAGTTAATATTATAAAAATGTTGTTTTTATATGAAAGACTTATATTTTTTTCAAATGGGCTATTTTTATATAAATGGGCTTCTACCTCTTAATGGACTTATATTTAAAATGGGCTTAAACTAAATACATGGGCTAAGCCCAATATCAATAACTTATGGGCTAAGCCCAATACCAAACTTATGGGCCCAAAAGCCCAACACTATTTAAGCCCAACACTATTTGGGCCCAATATCATAATTTCTTGGGCTAAGTCCAAGGACATAAATTGTAAAGAAATACAAAGTTCAACGAACAATAAAGACATATAAGTCTTAAACATATTTAAGACACAAGACTTGTACTCAAGTTATTTACAAAGACCGAAGTGTCTAACAAATATAACAGCGATTGTAGGTCGCAACACTTTTCAGGACTACCGCACGTGAAATCATATCTACTTCTACTCACTGACGCGATACTGTGAGTTCATGTCCCCTTTTCGTCTTAAATACTTTTCAAGCTTTACAACTATCGGGGAAAATACATGTACAATAGTATGATAAGTCAAGGAATGAAACACCTTAGATCATGTGAGAAATTAGGGCCATAACTAAAGCACCATTAATCCAAGTTTGAATAAGGAACAAAAGGGTTAGATCTAATGGGTTTTGGCGAGCCCCACTTATGGCCATTCATTTGCCTAGGAGTGCGTTTGTTGCCCTACGACATGGTGTCGATACAATTAAAATCGTCTATGGTTGGATTGCTTCCTATTTCGTCACACATATTAATGTCCTTGCAAAACATTAATGATTACGATTTCATTGACGCTTTTCATACTATATTTGATTCAAATACAAATACATTCTACATTTTTCCGATGTATCATATACACTAAACTGCATGAACTCGCTCAACCTTTGTTGATTTTTCTACTTAAACATGTATTTCAGGGAATTAGTGGACCTTGTCAGGGATTCTAATTCAGGAAACAAGTATCAAGACTCCTTGCCATCTTTTGAAGGGTTTATCTATTATACTGCCGCTTTGCGGTGTTATAGTGGACAAAGCCTTAATGTTTAAAACTTTCGTTTTGGATGTATGAAATAGTAACAACTTATTTTCTTTGAATGGTTTGTAAATTATAAACTTAATGTATCTTGCGCATCTTTTGAACAATTATAGTAATGGCAATGGAGTATGTTTTATTCATTTAGTATGTTTACTTATATCGTTATGCAATGAGAACTAACAGATCACACCTCGCGCTTCCGCTACGAGCAGGGTGTGACATCTTGTACCAAGATTTTCCTCTTAACACGACACGTTTTGTATGTATACGTCTCCAAATTGATTCAAAACTGTTTAAACTCACACACATGTATACGCTTTTACTTATGCTACATCTCGACTCTTTTAACCAAAATGCTTGTTCTCCAAGGTCTTCCTCTTAAATAAATTTCGGGATGAAATTTCATAAAGGAGGGGAGACGGTAACGCCCCGCGTTTTCATAACCTTCCTAGTTTAGAAAGCGAGTCTTGAAACTCCCTTTTTAGAAACTTGTCCCTTCCGAAAAGGTTAATCGTCGAAAATCCTTTTTCTTTAATTAATTTGTTATAGATATGGTTATTTACCAATAGTTAACTTAATTAAATTAATTAATTTTACTATTTAAAAGTTTTTTTTATAATAAACTAAGTTAGTCTTGATAAATTTTAAAGTTAGTAAACTAACCTAGTTAGTTTGTTTTATGAAGTTAGTTTCTTTTTATAACATAACATAAGTTAGTGGTTTAAGTCAAGGGACCATTTGTGCATTTGCTGAAATCTAAACTTCAGGGACTGAATGGTAATAATAGAAACTATAAAAACAATCAAGCAATAAAAAGGGGACTGGCCGGGACTCGAACCTGGGTCACCCGCCTCAAAAACACACACGCAAACCAGCTGAGCTGGGACTTGATATTGAGCAAAACCCGGACTTCAAAAGCCTTAAACACTCACCCGCCAAGCCCACCAGCGCACAAAATGGATCAGACTCGTTTCAGCTCGTGTTTTAGGGGGATTTTCATGTTATTTTGAGTTTTAAATCATGTTTTAACATTAAATACCCAACTACAACCTAACCTAACTCTTCCCCTATAAATACCACACTAATCCAAGCCCTAAACACTTTACAAACTCATCTAAATCTCTCTCAAATCACCAAAAACACGGCTGAAACTTCAAGTTAGGACAGAAGCACTACCCTTCACGAAAATGAGCATAACTTTTTCATTTCTTGTCCGATTTAGTTCATTCTTTTTCCTATGTGCTTGGATTGACCTTAGCTTCGATTCCATGGGTGATTCACAGTAAATAAGTCCCTAGAACTCCGGAAAAAAGGATCCAAAGTCCACTGTTTGTTTCTGTTTTCATTTAATCTTTGTTAAACTTAACCAAACTTGAGTTTTCTCATCTCAAACCTATGTCTTAATGCTCATAATCAAATGAATGGTTAGTTGGGCTTAAAAACAAGGCTGAGACATCTTAAATCAGAGGTTAAAATCTCACAAACTTTATGTTTTAGTTAGGGTTTTTAACCCACAAGTGGTGTTCAAGCTTCAAGCTTGATAAATGTGTGATTGTGGACTAACTTGGGTTGTCCAACATAAAATCCCCACATCCCTTGATGATTTCTCATAGTGTAGATGTTTCTTATTCTTGTATTGATATTAGTTCATGACCCTCCTTGTATGTTTTTACATCAAGTGTAGTGGTGAACCATAAGAGGTACCTAAATGGAAGCTTGTTCTTCCTACCTCCTACATGAATTCTATGACACAATAGAGGTACCTAAATGAAGATTAATCTTCTACCTCATGCTTGATTATTGGACTAAATAATACATATAATACCTATACATATATTTACTATTCGAACTATTGATGGTGGACTTGTGTTCATTCGTCAAAAGTATTAGAATACATCATCCAAGACATAAGACTTGTTACGAATCTAATGAGTATACTACTCATGAAAACATTAACCCTTGAGGTTTCATAGTGTCAAGAACAAGTACTTGGTGTTAAAGGATGATTACTTTCGAATACATATATTCTTGTGTTTTAACTTCCTAAATCCCTAAACGAACATATTCAACCTTCTAACCTCATCAACTTTGTCACGTTGGATAATCGGAAAGCATATGCAAATTTGTGAGTATATTCGCAACCCCCTTTTTTATGTTTACCACTTTTTGGGGTGTAACATGTTATCTTATTAAAACACACTTAAACTTATTCTTTATGCAATGCACGAAAACAATCCTTATACATGAATACTATGTTGTGATACTTGATGCTTACGTGGACCATACTTATGTGATATGTTTTAGTCATTAGCTTTCACGAGCCTCCATTTGACATGTATAGCGCTATAGGAGTAACGCACCGCCCCCTTACTTGTGGTCATGTCGAATTAACTAAACTTTCTTGCGTAAACAGAGGACTGGCTAGAAATATTGCATGCCATGTTAGGTTGATCTTGTATAAACTAAGTTGCCATGTGGATTCGTTTTAAAACTTTTTATACTTATGCTTATACTTAAACTTGTATACTCGCCTTTGCTTTTGCATTGAATTGTATTTTAAACATGTTACAGGTTGATGATTGATGATGCTATGAAAATGAATAGCAAAGATGCCTAGATACCAACTTAGACGTTTAGGTTCAAAGTGTTGTATCAATTTTGTTAATGTTAAATTGAACAATGTTGTTATTTGATTTTATTGTAATGTTTTGACAAGTTATCTATGAAATGAAATCGGTTGAATTAATTATTGTCACAAATAGTGTTATGAAGTCTCTTGCAATCTTAAACAAGTCCCACTCCGATGATTCCGCCATTGGTTGGGGTGTGACACCTGCCGGTGCGTATGTAAAAATAATGTACCCACCTGTTCGAGAATAACTCGCCGTGGGACATATTATGTGGTGTGTCTATTAATCTTTAACCCGGTTTTTAGCACGGGCTACTGAACGTATAATAAACATGTAATTCTTTAACAAGTTTATTTTTAAATAATTATCCCAAGTTATAAAAGAATTTTTGTGCCTTGAGCATTTAAATCAATTTTCATAAAGATTTTCAAAAGAGTCAGTTAATTGTATTTACCAGTGTAAACTGACGTATTTTCCAAAAGGTTAAGTGACAGGTACTGTACGTAAATTGGCTGGGAGCTCAGGGCGTTAATAGGGAATCTTGCAGGTTCTAAACGTCTAAAGTCTGTTGAACTGTGTTTATGTTTCTGTTTTAAGATCCGCCTATGGATCCATCTTACAATCCGTTTGTAATATTTGATGTTACTTTCGAATCAGTTTGTAATATATTTACTTTAGACTTCCGCTGTGCATTGAACTGTGATTATTTGACTATGATGATATCAACTACGTCACGATACTCCCCACCGGGCCCACCGGTAATACGTGGAAATATCGGGGTGTAACAGGTTGGTATCAGAGCCAACATTGAGTGAATTAAACACTAGCCTTTTGTGTTTAATCTCAATGACACAGTAGCACATTCCTTAACTTCCGAGTCTAGATATGAACTAGGAATGATCTCATCCCTGTTATATGTATATATTGTTTTCGATATTTATGCATCCTAGGATCGTGTCGCCGAGCGAAGCTGCCATAGGTGGAAGCTCTCCAGACCCGAAGTATAAGAATGTAAAGCTTCGTACTACAGCTCAAATTAGCATACGACCAGTATGGAGAAAAGACCTTTTGAACCCATTAAACCATATTTCAAATTTTGTACCCAAGACTTTTGAAACTTCGAATGAGAAGCCAATATCGGAGGAGTTCATACCAATTGTCCCTGAAGCTCCCGCTCCAAAGATAATACCTATGGACCCAAGGGACTCATATTTCTTACCTCCAAGTCTTGGAATCCTAAACTTGGATTATACCTGTCCTGGCCTTATTCATGATTCATATTATTCATTAGCCATAAAATCCTTGGATTCCACTTTTGCAAAGATTTCTAATATAGAAGATTTCGACTACCCACAAGAACCTTCTGTACCCATACCACACTCAGGGAACCAAGGAGAAAACTTTCAGAATTTGAATGAAGAAGGAACTTCCTTGTTATGTTTCATTTCTATAGTAATCCCTATAAGGACATATATATCTTTTAAGTCCCCGCATGGGCGAATTTCCTTGTGTAAGACCCGTTTAGGGCAATTATAGTATTTTATGAGACTTTCAATGAAAAGTTTCCTATTTTGAAATTTACTTTGGTATTAAACTGTATACGTATGTATTATGTCCTAATTCAGAATATTATTTCAATTTATGATTGCTCTGCCTTTATATATCAAAGAAGGTCTTAAAGGTATGACCTAGCCTATATGTCATTTTAGACATGGCTATAATGATAAAACCTTTTTAAGACAATAAATCCTTGTTAACACCTAAGAACATGTTAGCACTCTTGACATATGTGGTTCGAGAAAATCACAACAGTCATCCTTATATTGGATCCTTCCAATTTTCTTATCTAGCCTAGTGATTTAGAAATCATGGCTTAAATCATCAAATAAAGATGATCATATAATAAACATCCATTAGTGATGAAGTGCCTACGGGCTAAACTTGTTGTCTGATAAGACAACGACAGTGGTGGTCTTTGACCCCCTATCTAAAGACATTGGACTACGTCCAAGCATAATAGTCTGTATGAACAATGCGATCTTGACTAATATCATCTGATACGATGATCATATTATTTAACATCCTTAAGTGATGTTTCGCCTACGGGCTATATCTATTGTTCTAAAAGACAAAAGACAGTTGTAGTCTTTGACTCTTTGTCAAGAAAGGTAACGAACTATGTTCAAACCTTAATGCCTCGATCCTATAAGATCATGGCTTATAAATTCAAAACTGTCCTCGTGACAAGGCCTTTTGTGCCATTTCAATATCCTTAATAGCTTATAGCTGGATTAATTATAATGAAAAATTTAAAATAACCTTGATTATCAAATTAACCAAATATGGTCTATTAATACCATGGTTAATGAATCATCGAAGATGATGATTCCAAAATAGACCCCTAAGCAAAATTATTGGCGATTGTTTTATAGAAAACAAGCTTCAGCATGTCTGAATTAGATGAAGTCAACAGTCATCCCAATATGGGGAATGACAATACAAGGATGAATGTAACGGCTGTAGAGTTACAGACAATGATAGATAATGTTGTCACTCGAGCCATTGACAGACAATTTAAAGAATCAAGTGGTGCTCGCACCAGGAATCAGTCTGCACCTCATACGGAGCCACCTTCTAAGACACATATATCTCATAAGGATGATTCTCATCATTCGTCAAATCAGAGAAGTGATCCATCCAGACAAATTGTGCTCAATCAGGAGCCACATGATAAGACCTGCTCTTATAAATACTTTGTCTCTTGCAAACCAAGGGATTTCACTGGAGAAAAAGAAGCCATTGATTGTATGACATGGCTGGATGAGATGGACACAGTAGTAGACATCAGTGGTTGTGCAAAACAGGATATTGTGAAGTTTGTTTCACAATCATTTAAAGGAGAAGCGTTGGCATAGTGGAGATCATTGATCCAAACCACGGGAAGATCCAACTTTATAACTTGTCTTGGGATCAATTTGTTGCGCTGATCAAGGAAAACTTTTGTCCTCAGCATGAGGTAGAAAAGATAGAAACAGACTTCTTGACTCTTGTTAGGATCTGAGTTTGGTTTTGATTGTGTTTTATGTTTGAATTAAGATGAACAATGAATGAGTAGTGCTGCGGAATATAAATGGAAACAAACTTTTCACAATCAAACAGGAGAATTGCTTTTAACACACATTTTCAACAATGAACCGAATGATTGAATTTATTTCATCAATGATTACAATTGCATGTATGCAACAAACTCCCCCTCAGCCTGAGCTCACAGTGATTTGTTCATACAGGAAGAAAGATGGTGAAGAGGTAATAGAACAGTACAGGGTACTGTTCTATTTATAGGCACGGACAAACCACTGAGGCATCTTTGTTGACGTCACCATGAAAGTGACATCTAACCTCCTAACAAACTCTAACATCTGATCTATACAAATACTGCTATGCTAACAACTGTTATTACAATACATTACATAAAGACAAACTAACTACTGCTGAATCCTTCCACTGATGTGAACCCAGCAGCACTTGATATATCCAGCAGTGCTTGACCCATAGCAGTAGATTGAACAGCAGGGCTTTAGTCTTCATTAGTCATAGACTTGATCAGCAGTTGTAGGTCAGCAGTTGTACCGATCAGTGGATTGGAGGTCATCAGATGTTGAAATCACTTTCATGGGGAGAGACTTGATTACATAACATCTGCTTATTCTGGATCCACTGCTCTGATCCAGTTTTGACTTTAATTATCTGTTCCTCTGATAGGGTTCAATCCCAACAATCTCCCCCTGGAACAGATAATGCCAAAACTCTTCATTATTGGTAGATCTTTATTGCCTCATCAACAGTTCCCTTATTTGCCCTTTGAGTTGTAACTCAAAGGCTAAGGCATCTGTGTCATCTTCATCCCTGCACAGTGGAAGATCAAGGAGATCCTGCAAATCTTTAAGACTTAGGCCAAGTGCTTGTTCCCTTATTATTTTCTTCACTTCTCCACTAGACTTGATCACTGTCAGTACATGGGTCTGTTTGTCAGTTTTCCACTTTAGTACTTTTGAGTCTGGTGGGTTTCTTGGGAGATTTTTGTTAGATGAGGAGTTTGGTGATGCTGGCCTTGTGATGACTGTCTGAGCAGTGCTTGCAGGTTGATTTAGGCCAAGAGTTTCAGCTATCATTCTCTTAATTCCCTTTTTTACAAGGTCATCTCCTGCCATTAATTCTGCCACTGTTTCAGTATCCAACTGTTGTTGTTGTCTTCTTTTATAGATGGCAGCACCAGCTGGAGCAGTGGATCTCCTGATTTGCAGCTTTGGTGGTCTTGTTGAAACCTCTGCTTCAGGGTAGTCAGGTTTTTGTGGAACTTTAGGATCTTTCTTCCTTAATTCCTCCAACCTTTTGTAGGTGGTCCTGACTTTGTCTTCTCTCCATCCCATCACTTGATTTTTGGACCCATAATCAGCAGCAACTAATTCCTCTTTCATTCTCTTCAGCTCCAATGTTTTGTCAGGCATATTCTTTTTGTACTTTGACCAATCTGGAGGAGTGTGTTTGACCTTATTCTTAATCATTTCTTGAATCCTGGCTGCTTCACTTTCAAGCTCAGGAATGGTCCACTCTTTGTACATATATTTTTCACCCTTATACTTCTTAAAAGCCATGATATTTTCAATGTAGTCTTTTCTCAGGGTTTCATCTGCTCTTTCTGACACTTGCTTACAAACATTCTTTGCAAACTGCTCCAAGGATCTGACCTGTGTGAGCAGAAATTGATAATGCCTTTGAATTTCTTTATCAGTTTTTCCTTGTGAATTTCTTTTAGAAATATCCTCTGCCCGTAGAGCTTTAATTTTCAAGTACTCTTCAATGTTGTTAGGCCTAGGATATCCTTCAACTGATGGCAACTTCCTTTTAGCAGGATCATCCTCATAGTAGAAGGATTTGATCTCTTCTCTGACAGCAATGAGTTCAAGAGGATATTGGAAACCTGCAGGAGTGATGGCAATGATTGGTTGTTGTACATGAGCTGATGAGAGAGGAATAGGGTTTGGGATATTAACAAGAAAGAGATTGTGAGGATGTTGGTGGTGGTGATGGAGAATCATCATCAGGTATAAAAATCCTTATCCTTTTTATTGTAGGAGAGGCTGATGATGTTTTGGGTGGATCAGTGGTGGTGATTTGAGTGGTAGAAGGTGGCTGACTAACAGTTGTTGAAACAACTGGTGTTTTAACCACTGTTGTCATTACAACAGATGTTGTAACATCTGATGTCTTCTGCTTTTTAGAAGGAGGTGATGGTGGTGAGGTTGTTTTTGGTGGTGAAGTGATTTTTGGTGGTGGTGGTGGTGGTAAGGCAGTGGTTGTGGTGTGTGTTGAAGTAGTGTGTGTTGAAGTAGTGTGTGTTGAAGAGATGGCAGGTGTTTGGCTGGCAGTTGTTGAACTTATGAAGTATCAACAGTTGTTGATACAGCGGGAGTTACAACAGTTGTTTGTGTTGCAGTTTGAGGTTTGGAGGCATGCTTTGTAGGTCTGGATGGTGTGTGTTTGGGTTACCTCACTTGTCTAGTGGGCTTCTTCTTTTCATCCTTAGGATTTTCATCATCCATAGGTTCAGAAGGACCCTGTGCATTCAGCTCCATGAAAGCTTTCTTCTCCTGTTCCCACCTGGCTTTATCCTTAGCCTGTCTATCCCTTTTTACACTTGCTTCTGCTTCAGCAAGTGCATTTGTGGTGACATCCATCTTCTTACTACCATCTGGCAAAGGGATATTTTAAGTCATATTTTCTTTTTCTGGTGCAATATAGAGCCCATCTTCAATTCCCTTCTTCTTCTTCCACTGTTTGATTTTCTCCCCCTTTTTGGCATTATCTGGAGGGGGGTTATCAATGAATAGAACAGTGGGAGGAGCAATGCCAGTGGTGTTCAGTATGTGGGCCTTTATCGCCTTGATGTCAGCTTGGGTATCTTTAAACCTTGACTCCATCATATTTCTCAGCTTTTGAACATGTTTTTCATGCTGCTGATCAGCCATATGTCTTTGTTGTTGGAGCAGGGGTTGAAATAGATTCCATAACTCATTTGCAGCAGGTGCTTGTGGTTGAGCAGGTGCTTGAGCTGGAACAGCAGTGGGTTGCACCTTTTGAACTTTCAACAACTGTTGCAGCATTGCTTTGATTTCTGCAACAGAGGTATCCAGTTTGTCAATTCTACCCTTCAATTCTAGGTACTTTAAACCATCACCCAACTTAATGGGATCATCTGATTTCCCACTAACAGTGGTTTGAATAGTGGTTGACTTAGGGAATGTATTCCAATAGTCATCCACTGATGCCCCTTTTTCTTGGTTCTGGGGACTTCTTCCCTTAACACTTGATAACCTTTTGATGGTACCAGTGCTCAAAACAAACTCACTAGTGATTATCAGAGGTGCTATAGAAGGAATTGCCTCCAAGGAAGTCTTATTGATGTAACCACTGTCCAAATGCAAACCAGTGGGTTCAGCACTTGTAGTGGCTGCTTCACATGGACTACCACCAAAAGTTACTTGTAACTCACGGGGTGTAACCTCCTCAGGTCTTGTTGGTGGGTTAGCTATGATTGATACATCAGACCCAGTCACTTGTTGAAGTATGTTCTCATGAATAGGTGAGTGAGAAGGACTGGTTTGTGCCTGGTTCAGATCAATAGCATCCAACAATAATTTTGTTGGTGAGGGAATTGTGGAGGTGAGGTTGGGTGTAGAAAGAGAATTGGCCCCGGGCATTGGGTTGTGGATGATGGAAGCAAGTGATTCCAGAGCATAATATTGTGGTGTCCCTATTTGTACAACCTGTTCTTTTATAGAAGAAGCAGGAGGAGTTTCAGGCATAGGTTGAGATATTTCTACCAACTGCTGTGAGGAAGTAGCAGCAGTGGTTTCTTGTGACTTTTGTGTTGTCACTGGCAGTTGCTCTGGTATCTCATCCTCCAGAGTTGCCTTTTTGGTAGGTTTGGGGGGCTTTTGAGATTTCTTTTGTTTTGGCCTTTTGGTGATTTTAGGTGTGGGTTTCAAAGCAGTTGTTTTGCTGCTATGATCACCTTGAGAAGTGGGCTCAGCAGTAGATACCTGAGGAGCAGTGGTAGCTGCTAAAGTCTGCTCAGGCACCTCTGCTTGTGTTTTGCAAGGTGTTGACATTCTTGTAAAAGTTTCAGCAGTTAAGTTGTTTATTTGAAAAGATTCACCTTGTTTTATTGCAAAAGCATCATCCTTACCAAATTTCTTTTCAAAATAATAGCTTAGAAATCTTGGAAAAAGTAAGAATGGCTTTGTATCAACATTTTTAACCAAATCATTAAAGATTTCCTGGGAGTAATTTAAATTTTCATCTTGAAGAATAGCATATCCCAGGCTTTGAATCTTTAATGGTATCTCATTAAAAGAAGTGGTTTTGTTTGAAACACACATAAGCAGAGTATGGAAAAAATCTTGTTGCAGGTGGAAAATTACCTTTTTGTAAGGTATGCTTTTTTATTTGTTCTGCATAACCCCTTTCAAGGAAATCAGTTTTTAACTCATTTTTGGGAAAAGAAGTTTTACCTTGCTGATCATTGAGTTCAAAGACCTCCGAGGTGGATTGTGGTGTGATTTTAACAGCTTTACCCATTAGAGAAGAGTTAATGGCTATGACATTTTCTCCTTGTTTTTCAAGGGTAGTATTTTTCCAAAACTCTCTCTGGGTTTGTAGATAAATTGGAGCATCTGCTGTTAACAAAGTTTTATACTTTGATGCAGACATGGTGTCAAGGATGGAGTCGAATGTATCGGTGGTGCCTGGTTTTGTCAAAAGACCCAGATACTTGTGAGGTGCTTTGTATGGGATTTCGATGGGTGTAGCCTTTTGAGCGGCCTTTGTACGAGAAGATTTTGAAGTGGATTTTACGGATGACTTTGATTTTGTCATTTTGGAGAAGAAGATTGATGAAGGTTTTGAAGGATTTGAGAGAGGGAAATGGAAACTGTTTTGAGAAAGGAATTTTTGTGAATTCGATTCGACAGTAAAACCCTGTTTGGGTTTTTGAAAAGGGTTTTATAAAGGAAAAAGTGAATGCTGATGTGGCAGCGGTTACAAAAGATCTGACCGCTATCTTAATGTCCACGTGCCAATCCCTGATGAGATGAAGGACAAGTATTTTTATGAAAACCACTGGTGGAACAAGACCAGTGGTTGTAATGGTAAAAGTGAAAGCAGTGGGTGATTTTTACTATCGGTGGATAGCACATCAGTGGATAAAACACTGATTTTGAACATCAGTGCTTATCAAGAAAATGAGAGAACAGGGGTTGGCTTTCAGCAGTGGACAGAGTTTTTAGTAGAACAGACTTTTGAACAATGCAGTGGTTATGGCAGACTTTTAAGGATTTAATGAAAAATTCATTTTTAGCTATTTTTAAGGATGGATTTTTGATTTTCTGAAAATATTTTAATGCTTTTATTCATAGAAAAACAAGATTTTGCTTGTTATTCCATGTTTAGCATGCTAATCCTAGAGATCAAGCTTTCAAAGGTGGATGTGTCTAATGCTTTGGTTAGCACATCTGCCAGCTGATCCTTAGTTGGAACATGGTGCAGAGAAATCAAACCTTTTTCATAGCAATCCCTCACAAAGTGATGTCTGATGCCAATGTGCTTGGTGGTTGAGTGGGAAACTGGATTTTTGATGATATTTTCTGCTGCCTAACTATCCAACATGAGTGGTGTCTTTAAGGCAGTGATACCAAAATCCAGCAACTGATTTTGAAGCCAAAGCAGTTGGGATGTACAGCTTGCAGCAGCTATATACTTTGCCTCAGCAGTGGATGTGGAAACAACTGCTTGCTTTTTTCTTTGCCAAGACACTAAACAACTGCCTAGGAATTGGCACCCTCCTGAAGTGGACTTCCTTGTCTTGTCACATCCAGCAAAGTCACTATCTGAGAAACCTGAAAGCTCAATTTTACCATCAGCTGGATACCAGATACCAAGTGTGGGAGCACCTTTTAGGTATCTGAATATCCTTTTTACAGCAATAAGGTTTGACTTTCTAGGGGCTGATTGGGATCTTGCACAAACACATGTTGCAAACATGATGTCTGGCCTAGATGCAGTTAGGTACAATAAAGACCCAATCATGCTTCTATATAAAGTTTGATCAACCAAATCATCCTTCTCATCAGACATGACTACTTTATTGGTTGCAATGGGTGTACTACATGGCTTACAATCATCCATCTCAAATTTATTTAAAAGTTCTTTGTCATATTTGCCTTGATAGATAAAAGTGCCATTTTGCAGTTGCCTTACTTGGAGACCAAGAAAGCACTGGAGTTCACCCATTGCACTCATTTCAAACTCAACTGTCATGAGTTTCCTAAACTCTTCACACATTTTATTACATGTGCTTCCAAAGATAATGTCATCCACATAAATCTGGACAATCATCAAATCCTTTCCTCTCCATTTTAGAAACAATGTTTTGTCTATCTTACCTCTTGTGAAACCAACGGAAATTAGAAAGGTGGAAAGAGTTTCATACCAGGCCCTTGGTGCTTGTTTCAGGCCATACAAAGCTTTATTCAGCTTGTAGACATGATCTGGATTAAATGGATCCTCAAAGCCAGGAGGTTGACAAACATAAACCTCCTCTTGAATCTTACCATAGAGGAATGCACATTTGATATCCATTTGGTACACCTTGATGTTGTGGTTGACAGCAAAGGCCAAAAATAATCTGAAAGCTTCGAGTCTTGCTATAGGGGCAAATGTTTCATCATAGTTAATGCCCTCTTCTTGTCTGAACCCTTGAACCACAAGCCTGGCTTTATTCTTGACAACAATACCCCTTTCATCAGTTTTATTTTTGAAGAACCATTTTGTGCCAATAGGACTTACACCCTCTGGCAGTGGTACAAGCTCCCAAACTTGTTGTCTTCTAAACTGTTGGAGCTCCTCTTGCATGGCCTCTACCCAGCTGTTGTCTTTTAGTGCCTCTTGGTACTTGACTGGCTGATGGAGAGATAGAAAACCAGCAAAAAGACAAATGTTTTGGGATTGACTTCTTGTGAGCACCCCTTCATTGATGTTGCCAATGATTTGGTCTGGTGGATGAGATTTCAAGAAGATAAGATCTCCTTGGTATGGAACAATGGCATTGAGTGGGGATGGCTGCAGATGTGAATCATCTGAGCTAACCACTACTGGTGACTTTGATGATCCAGCAGTGGCTTCAAAATGTGGTGGAATAGGAGGTAATGGTGTGGACACATGCTGACTTTGATCCACTATTTGAGGACTTTTGTCAACAGTGTTTGATGATGTGGAAGCAGGGGTTAATGGGCTACTTTGATCAATAACTGTTGAGGTAGCAGTGGTTGAGCTTTGACAGCTGTTTTGAACATCTGCTGCTCTTCCCATTGTGACAGACTTTTGTTGAGGAATGATGATCTCATATCCATAGTATGGTGATGAATCCTCTGATGGACCTGCACTGTTAGTCTTGACAGCAGTATTTTCAAAAGTGAATTTATTAAGATTAAACAAATCTGCAGGGTTTGCTGGGATTTTCATTAATAAAAGTTCATTGAACTTTACATTCAAAGTCTCTTCCACTGTTCTGGTCCTTGTGTCTAACACTTTGTAGGCCTTAGCAGTGGTTGAGTATCCCAGATGATAACCACAATCAATTTTGGCTGCAAACTTTGAGATGGAATCTTTTAAGTTTAAAATGAAGCATGGGCAGCCAAAAACTTTGAAGTATGAAATTAATGGCTTTATTTTATACAGCAGTTCATAGGCAGTCTTTTGATGCCTGGGGTTGATTAAAACTCTGTTTTGGACATAGCAAGCAGTGTTTACTGACTCTGCCCAAAAAGTTAATGGCAAACCTGAATCATCAAGCATGGTTCTGGCAGCCTCAATCAAAGTTCTGTTCTTTCTTTCAACAACCCCATTTTGTTCTGGTGTTCTTGGAATACTGTATTGTCTCACAATTCCTTTTGACACACATAAATCATCTAACTCCTTGTTCCTGAACTCTGTGCCATTGTCACTTCTGAAGATTTTTACTGGAAGGTCAAACTGCTTTTCAACCTGTTTCACAAAGTCTTGCAGAATGCCTGCAGTCTCATCTTTTGAGTGTAAAAAGTAAGTCCATATAAACCTAGAAAAGTCATCAACAATAACCAAACAATACCTCTTTTTCTTAAGACTCATGACTTTAACTGGGCCAAACAAATCCATATGAAGCATTTGCAAACATTTGGTTGTTTTGGACTCATCAATGGATTTATAGGAGCTTTTATGTTGTTTTCCTTTTAGGCAGGAAACACAATGCTCAGGACAGGTGAACAGTTTTTGAGGTAAACCTCTTACTAACCCCTGTTTTGAAATGGCAGTGATTGTCTTGAGATTTGTGTGCCTCAATCTCATGTGCCATAATTCTGTATCTTTATTTGATGCAGCTGAGAACAGACATGCATCAGTTCTGGGGCTCTCTTTTGACATATCTACCACATAAACATTGCCACTTCTTTGAGCAACAAGTTTGGTTTTTCTAGTTTTTATTATTGCTTCAATCTTTTCAACCATTTCTGGTCCAACAATCCTACAACACTCCTTTGTGAAGAATGATCCATACCCATTATCACTCATTTGTGAAACACTCAGAAGGTTGAATTTTAGATTGTCTATCAGATTGACATTTTCAAATTTTACATTACCAGACTGTACTGTACCAGACCCCAGAACTTTCCCTTTACTATTATTACCAAAGGATATATCACCCCCTCCATGGATTTTGAAATCTTTGAGAAGGGCTTTACATCCTGTCATGTGCCTGGAGCCTCCACTATCTACATACCAAAGGCTATCTAAGCATGCAGAAGCTCCCTGCACATGAAGTAAAAGGATTAGTTCATTAGGGTCTCCAAAGCCAATAAGGCTTTGGATGGGGTCTCAACAGTTTCTGGGATGAGTTCAGATGGATGGGCAGTGGTTAGGTCAGGGGTTTGGACAGTTTTAGGACTGTTTTTCTCTAACCACTGTTGGGGTTCTTGACCAATCACCTACTGATAACCAAAAGGATGCCTGTTCACTCTTGGTTTAGAGGGCCTTTTATAGGTCTCATAAACATGTGGGATCCTTTGGTATGGTGATTGTCCCTTGCCTCTTATGTATTGGTTGGCAGGGGGTGCATCAGTCACTTGAACATCTCTTTGGATAGATGTTTGATTCAGCTGTTTTGTAACAGCTGTTTGGACTGGCACGAACAGTGGTTGATTCTTGGTGAATTTGACAGATGATGTTGATGGACTCAAGGATGTTTTAGCAGCGTACTCACTCTTTTTCACATCAAAGTTCTTGAGATACACACATTCTTGAGTTTTGTGGTTATTTTTACCACAGATTGTGCAGCTTTCAGCAGGTACAATGATACTTATTTTGCTTAAATCATATGTTTTTAGATGAAAACAGTCTTTTGTTAGATGATTCCTCTTTTCACAAAAATCACAAAACAGGTTTTTGATCTTTTCTCTTTTCTTCCTTTTCTCAGACTCCTTAGCAACAGAGTTTTGAAGCACTGTTGGGATGTCTTTGATAGGAATAACCTTTGCTTTTGGAGCTGTGACACCATCAGTGGTTGTGAAATCCATAGGTTTGAAATTTTCAAGAATGTCACACTCATCAGACCATGAGGGTTTAAATTGGTATTTCTCAATTTCCTCAAAAGTTGAGGACCCCACAGATGATCTTTCCAGAGTGATTTTGTTACCAAGTTTGTCAGTAATTTTTACTTCTTGGCCATTCTTGTTGGTTGGTATTATTTCAGTTGAACCAGCTTGTTTGACAGCAGTGTTTTCAAGATCATCATATTTTCTATATCCTATACCAAACTTGACATTGCTTTCAAGTTGTTTCTCAAGCATAACCTCATAACCTTTGCAAGATTCCACCCATCTTTCACAAGTGATCTGGGTGGATTCCAACTCCTTTTTGCAAACTTGGTATTTTTCTACCATAGTTTGGAGTTGGTTCTTGGTTATGCTTTGCTCTTCTTTGAGACTGCTGATTTCTTTATCTTTTTCAGCGAATTTGTTTTTAAGTTCTTTCAATGACTTTTCAAATTTGACTTCATCAGTTAAGACTTTATCCCTAAGGTTTTCATTTACCTCTTTAATGCTAGCAAATGCAATAATGCATTTGTCTGAACACAGTTTTTCAAGAACTTGAGGTGATACCTTAGCAGCAGCCATCATGGCACAATCACATTGATGATCACCTTCTTCATCAGCTCTAACTTCTTTCTCACCTGCTTTCTTCTCTTCCTCTTCTTCTTTGTCTTCTTTGGACCAGGGGTCAGATAGTGGTTCAATCAGGGTTTCTGAATTTTCTCCCAGCAGTAGTTCACCAGCAAGTGCAGTAACCACTGCTTCAGCTACTTCATCCATTGTTTCAGCACTTAGCTGTTCACCTTCAGTTTCTACCCCTTCTGGTATTGACTCTAATGCCATCAAACAAAATTCATCATTAAAAGTATCATTAGAAGCATAGAGTGCAAAATTTTCATCACCAAGCTCATCAGGCATGCTGCTCCAGTCAACAAAGCCTTGGGTGAAAAAGCTTTGCTGATCTGGTTGTACCACTGTTGGAGCAGCTTGCTGAGGTGCAATAGGTTGCACTTGTGCCTGAGGGACAGGGGCATGAACATACTGAATTTTTGGAATAGTGGTTTGAACATAATGCACATGCACAGGGGTTGCAGCATAGTGAGCAGTGTTAACATGTGCTACAGGGGTATATTGGGTATAGTGCATAGTGCTTTGATGTTGTGGTCTAGGGTTTGAGCTGGGATGAGTAATTATTAGACCAGTGGTTTGACTCCTGCATTCCCTAGCAAAATGACCTAACCTATTGCACTTGTAACACTTCAGTTTTGATTTATCCAAACCCACTCCTAAATTCCCATGTAACCCTGGGAATTTTCTCCCTGTTCTTTTATAGAATTTGCTTGTTCTTACACTAAGCAAAGCCAATTGATGCAAAATGTCCATCTCTTCTAAGTCAGTGGGATCAAAGTGTTGCAAATCATTTAGTTCAAAACACAAGTTATCTGACATCTGGTTTTCACAATTTGCAGTAAAAGCATAATTTGCAGAGTGAGAATCAGAGTTGTTAAAATTTCCACCAGCAGTTATATCAATAAAGTGATCATAACTCTGATCCTTACTACTGCTACCAGATTCTTCTTAACCAAAAAGAGCTGTGCTGCGAAATGAATAGTCATCAGCAACTTTTCCAGACTCTTGCAACTTCTTTTTCTGGTTTAACTCCCTTTCATAGGTCAGGAGTCTACCATGAAGTTGGGTCAGGGTCAGATCTTTGAACTCAGCTGAATTTCTAGTTACAAAAGCAATTGTATCCCATTTTTCAGGTAGTGATCTAAGAAACCTGCTATTTTGTGTTGAGTTAGGAAATGTAACTTTAACAAGTCTTAGCTCACTAATGAGACAGCTAAATCGCTAAAACTGTTGGGTCAATGATTCACCCTTGATGTAACAAAAGGTTTCATACTGCTGATTCAGAATTTCCCTATTATTTTCAATAACTTCTTCCGTTCCCCCAAACTATTCCTTCAGTGCATCCCATAGCTCATTGGCACTGTTACAATGTAATAGCCCAGCATAGATTTCATTGGGTAATGCAGATGCAATGATGCTAAATGCTTTGGCATCGAGTTCGAACTTTTGGAAATCAGTTTCAGTATAATTTTCAGGTTTTTTAGGCTCGAACTTCTTTGTATCCTCAGCACTTGGCACCATGGAAACGTGTGGTCCAAAAACAACAGATCTCCAACATCCAGTATTCTGTTGAGCAAGGATGTGACCCATCCTTCTCTCCTAGATGTTGTATTCATTACGTTTAAGTATGGGTGGTTTAAAAAGAGAGCCGATGTTATTCTTATCATCTTGTGATTGTGACGTCATCCTGGTTGTTTTACAGGCATTGATTAATCAACTTTGATGGTGATTAAACCTTACACTGTTTTTCAACAAAACGAACAAACTATCAGTATCAACGATTATGAGCTGAACTATTTATGTCAAAATGATTGTTATATCAAATTTGACTGTCCGACCTCTGATACCAATTGTTAGGATCTGAGTTTGGTTTTGATTGTGTTTTATGTTTGAATTAAGATGAACAATGAATGAGTAGTGCAACGGAATATAAATGGAAACAAACTTTGCACAATCAAACAGGAGAATTGCTTTTAACACACATTTTCAACAATGAACCGAATGATTGAATTTATTTCATCAACGATTACAATTGCATGTATGCAACAAACTCCCCCTCAGCCTGAGCTCACAGTGATTTGTTCGTACAGGAAGAAAGATGGTGAAGAGCTAATAGAACAGTACAGGGTACTGTTCTATTTATAGGCACGGACAAACCACTGAGGCATCTTTGCTGACGTTACGATGAAAGTGACATCTAACCTCCTAACAAACTCTAACATCTGATCTATACAAATACTGCTATGCTAACAACTATTATTATAATACATTACATAAAGACAAACTAACTACTGCTGAATCCTTCCACTGATGTGAACCCAGCAGCACTTGATATATCCAGCAGTGCTTGACCCATAGCAGTAGATTGAAAAGCAGGGCTTTAGTCTTCATTAGTCATAGACTTGATCAGCAGTTGTAGGTCAGCAGTTGTACTGATCAGTGGATTGGAGGTCATCAGATGTTGAAATCACTTTCAAGGGGAGAGACTTGATTACATAACATCTGCTTATTCTGGATCCACTGCTCTGATCCAGTTTTGGCTTTAATTATCTGTTCCTCATATAGGGTTCAATCCCAACAACTCTGGTAATGAAGGATTTAGATTGTCAGGCATATGTGACAAGTTTTAACACTATGTCCCACCTAGTTCCCTATTTAGCCAGCCCTGAACCTAAACGCATAGCGCGTTTTATTGGAGGCCTAGCACCAGAAATTAAGGGAAATGTTAAAGCGTCTAGGCCTACCACATATAGGTCCGTGGTGGACTTATCCTTATCTCTCACTTTAGATGCAATCAGGAATATGACTGTTAAGACCTCTAGCGAGGAAAAAAGGAAAGTAGAAGAGGAAAGCTCTCGCCGATCTAACAAGAAGAAAAAGGGAAGTTCTGAGCACTGGAAAGACTCTAAGTTTAGGAAAAACTCGAGTCAGTCTAATAACATACCCAAATGCAGTAACTGCAGAAAGCAACATTCTGGAAAATGTACGATTAACCCAAGTGCTAAACTGTGTGGAATTTGCAAGACCAAGGGTCACAAGACTTTAGATTGCAAGGAGTTGAAAAATGCGACTTGTTACAACTGTAACGAGGAAGGGCACATCAAAACCAATTGCCCAAAACTTATAAAGAAGCCCGAAGAGGCCAAGAAAACAAATGCGTGAGTCTTCCAGATGAACACCCAGGAGGTAGTATAGAATGATAACATCATAACAGGTACTTTTCCTTATCAATGATGTTTATGCGGGAAATTGTTGATTCTGGCGCAGATAAGTCTATTATGGACAATAAATGTTGTAAACTGTCGTCTCCGCCTGTTAGGACTCTAGACATATAACGCGAGGTAAAATTGGCCGATGATACTTTAGAGACTGCTTCAACAAATCTTAGATAGATATTTTATATCTATTAGGAATCACTCTTTTCTGATATCCTTATGGCAAGCTTTCAAGCTATCCAAATTCATCAATATAATAAAGACAGATGTGACATTTTGATCCCCTGTCAAAAAGGTGATGGACTAGGTCCAAACCTTAAATGCCATTGATGGTCTTTTATGGCCTAGGCTAAGTATAAATGATATATATTTAAATAACATTCATTAAGAATGTTCGTACTATATTAGCCTGTATGGTTTATTGATACCATGGTTAGTATATGTTAGGTCATCAGGATGATGAATAGCGGTTGCTGGATTGCAACTAAGTAATTGTTTCATTTGGTGTTAGGAACCAAGTCTCGAGTATGACAAACTCGGATAAGACAACCACCAATCACGCCATTGATAATGCGACACATGCTAATGATGCTACAATTGTGAACCTCAAAATTGACAAAGATGTTCTCCAAGCTATGATTGACGCAGCTGTTGGAAAAGCTGTGAGAAGGGTCATGAAAAAGTTCGAGGAGCCCAATACTACTTACTCCAAATCTCATTTAAGACCACACTCCCTTACTCACGAGAAGGATCTTGTTCATACCTTGGATGCAAAGAATGAACTAAAAAGGAAAAGGGAGAAAGATAACTCCCGTATTTCTAAGAAAAAGGGTAAGCTTGGGCATAAGGAGAACAAACAAAAGTCCAACAAGAAACCTGTATGCAAGACCTGCAAGAAGCACCATCTCGGGAAATGCAGATTTGAATCTCAACCTCTACCTTGTGGGATCTGCAAGTCTAAGGAACATAAAATGTTGTATTGCAAGGATATAAAGGATGCAGTCTGCTTCGGCTGTAATAAGAAAGGCCACATCAAGACTACATGCCCTAAATCTGTCAAAGGAAATGCGGCTAAGGATAGAAAGCCTAAGAATGAAAGCGCCTAAACTTTCCTGATGAATGCCAGAGGTAGTTCATATCAATAATGACATCAGGTACATTTCTTATCATTTATCAGTAATATAAATGCTAAGAGTTCTGTTTTGATTCGGATGCCAATAAATCCTTCATAAATTATAAGTATAGCAAACTTTTAAAATCTTCCATAAGAACCCCTGAGATTAAGTGTAAGGTAAAACTTACAGACGAAAATCGCAGGAACCATTTGTTCTGTTCCTGTCAGAAATCTTCAGTCGTAAAATTCTGGGGTACCCTCTCTCCAGATGAAGTACGTCAGCATATGAAGTTGAATCTCTTTGATCTCTATCGATTGCGGAAACCAGACGGTATGACAAAAACGCCATATGAGGATTGGTGTATCTTAATATGTTCCATAGATTGCTTCCATGCCTGATCAGTATGGAGGTTTAATGCATGGAACCACAAGGATATTCCAATGATCATATGGTACTAAAGTCAGCTAATGGTATTCAAAGAAGATATCCAGAATGGAATTGTCCAAGTAAGTGTCTCTGATTAAGGAATCCGTGGACTCGTAACATAAATGTGTCACTTATCTGACACAGGCAATGATAGATGAACTGGAGCCTGAGATTTGGAAAATCTCTATAACCTCCTTGTGTCTTGATTATCTTCTCCTATGACTACCCTGTTTACTTCCCAAAAGGCAAGTAGAGTTAAGATTTATATCCCGCATAGGGCTGCATTATTGTGAAATCTCCACGACGATTAGCACCATCATTATTGGAAGAATTGAAACCCTGATTAAATGAGTTTTAAGATAAAGGTTCATAAAGCCTAATTCAATAATCGGAGAATTCGGTATTATTAATTAAGAAAGACGGTTCATTATTCTTATGCATTGATTACCGCAACCCTAATTAGGCAACAATTAAGAATCGCCATCAGCTGCCCAGGATCGTCGAATTGTTCGACTAACTGTAAGGATTAGCTATTCCTTAAGATTGATTTAAGCAGTGGTTGGAATAACCATCTCAGCTTAAATAAGATTTTCTATAATAATTGTTATGTAAGCTTCAAGGCTACTCCTTTGGAGACCTCGTATAGATGGGATGTTAAACATCTGTTGTTAGACAGAAGTTTGGTAAGTTCGAATTATCAGAACCTGAAATTATCATGGAAACAACGGATAAGATCATACGAATCTGTAATCGTCTGAGAATTGCCAATAATTGGCAGAAAATCAATGATTGATGAGAGTCGCAACCCTCTTAAGTTCTTAATAAGGGGTAAGATTCAACAGAAAGTACCACCCTAGAAGAGGTGTACTACATTGTGATGTAGCAGGCAAATTAAACACTGGATAAATTGTACCATTCGAGAAAATCGAATACGTCAAGATCAATAGCTTATAAGCTAAAACTTAGTTAAAGAACTTGATGGAACTCGCAATATGTTCCACACTGGAGACTTCAAGATATGGCTAGACAATATGCCTATAGCAATGTCACATGATGATGTGAGGATTAATAAAAACTTATATTTGTTGAGAAATCAGTATCGATTAAGGATCGACAGGTTAAGAAGCTCCAAAAGGATACATGTACCTATTATAAAGGTCACCTTGGGTGCTTGGGGAGGCCCCAAATATGCTATGGAGGTTAAGTCCATAATACGTCAGAAAGTACATCCATTATTTTAGCAAATCTTGAGGTCGAGATTTCTTTTAAGGGGGTGAGGATGTAACACCTCGTAAAAGCACGTCCAATGATGTATTGACACGTGTAATAAACCCTAATAAAGTCAAACGTTGACTATGAAGGACTAATTTTCTGAAAAATCAAAAAATTTGATTATGGATAGACTGGAAGTGTTATCATGCTTAAAAATAAGTCTCTGAATAACCTCTTACGGTATTTATATTCACAAATGAGCCACTTGTTGATCGAGTGTAGCCGTTTGCTTAATTAATTGAAAGTTTGCGCAATGAAGGGCTAAAAGCGTCAACATGTTAATTCTTACCTCTGAGTGACCTTTTAACAAATTGAAAGCTTCATGATATTTTATTATACTCTCAGGAATGCCAATTATTGGCCATCTAAGGCTTTTATGCCTTTAAGTGACGTTACGCGCAACTTTGCGAGTTTAAGGGGTTAAAAGTGTCAATATGTTTAATTATACCTCTGAATGACCTTTCTATGAACCCGAAGCATCATGATGTTTTATAATACTCTCAAGAATGCCTAATATGGATTAGATAAGGCTTCAATGCTATTAAACGATGATATACGCAAGTTTGCGCATTAGAGGGACTATTTGCGTCAAACTGCAAAAGTATACCGATTCGTATGGTATCGAACCTTCCAGAATATGATCATAAGTTAAACATGCCCTAAATATCCTTTATATATCTTAGAAATATGCTTTGAGGTGTTTGGTGCGCAAAAATAAACTTATTTGATCAACAGGGACTAAAAGCGTCAAAAAGTGCATAAGTTTGCATTTTCGCGCATATCTTACGTTCTGAATATATCCGGACATCCAAAAATTTATGTAATCATTAAAATATTTTATTTTAGTTATTGGCTTGATAAAATTCCATTCGTCGCGTTATTTGGTTCGTTTTTCGCGTCCGTTCGTGTTTCGTCGTAATTAGCCGAACAACGTGACCGTACGACCAAACGAACCGACATCTGACATATTTTTGAGCATGTTTCATGTTCACTATGTTTAGGCATCATTGTAGATCCTTAAAAATGGTTTAACGGGTCTTAAATGTGTCGGAAATGGCATTTATCAAGTGCAGGGACCAAAAGTGACAACAAATGAAACTTTGTGTGAGCTGTACATGTCCTTACGGACCGTATATAGGACCCTTACGGTCCGTATACCATTTCCAGCAACAGAATTTTGAAAACCAGCTTTAGTTTTGCTTCCTTGTCTCACATAATTGATTCTAGGGGTCTTTGATGGTTTTGAAAGTTGGTATTACACCTGTAAGCATCTTGTAACTTCTCATAACACTTGTTGATCATCTAAAGACCCTCCAAACACTAAAATAGAGGTGAAATCTTTCATTTCATTTCACCATTTTCTTGAGTTCTTGCTCTCTAGACTCAAATCTGAGGATCCTGATCATTGGAACCTCCTTTTGAGTTATCTTCCGTCCTAAGGACCACTTGTAAGTGTTCCTTTCATGCTTAGTTATTTTGTTTGGCTCTTAAAGCTGAAAAAGTCAAGCGTTTGCGATAAATGCTTTGACTTTTAGCTAAACCTTGTATGGTCGAGCCATGGTTCGCAACGAACATGGCTACGTGATCGTAATTAGGTAAGTGTTAAACCCTCAAAAGGGCACCTCCTAATTACCACGTTTACTTAGTTAATTGTCGGGTCAAGTAATTAAAATAAAAGTCAAATGGGTCAGTTTTTAAATAAAATTCATAACTGATAATATAGAAGCTATAAAATCAGTTTTATAACTTGGTAAATATTAATTGAACATGCCTAAGCATGTTCAACCCGGCAATTCTAAGTTTAGAATCGGTTCGCAACCGAAAGTCGCAAAAGTTGACTTTTGCTTTGACTTCCAGTTCTGACCCAAATTAGCTTAGTTTAATTATGCCTTAAGGTTCCTTTGTGACCATAACCCCCTGAAGTTATACTACTTGGTCCTTTAGAATTAGAGTTCATATGCATGTTTCCGTTATATGCTTAAAAGTTGACCGTTATGCCCTTTTGATATTAAAACAAGATTTTTGAAAATGTGAGAGGACAAAAACCTTTATTACTGATTTATAAACATGTCCTAAAAATTTGACATTAGTTTGAGGTCTAAATTAGGAGTTATACTCAATATCGTAAATTGAAGCCTTTTATTAATTAAACGGCATTTTCGGCATAAAACCTATTTAAACCCAAATTTTGACATCAAATCTCTTACCTACTGTGTAATATAATATTTTGGGATTTTTGGAAATTTTTATTAAATTTTAAAATGATCATAACATAGAGTTCTCGCATAGGCCCGGTAATTGACGATAACGCCCTTTTGCTAATAAAATAAGTTTTATACATCCTTTACATGCCAAACCTTTTTCTACTGATTTTATATATTAAATAAGTTATTTTAAACATTAAAGGTTGATCAAAATCTCAGATTTCCTTAATTAACCCGAATATCGTCAAATACCGACTTTTATGCGATTTAGGCGCATAGTATGGTTTAAAACCATATTAGGCATCTAAAGCGTGATACCTACTGATGTTATGAATAAGTTTTTATACTTTAACAGTAAATAAAGTATTGAACTCAGATTTCCAAAATTAACCCTTAAAGCACATGTGAAATGACCAAAATGCCCCTACGGTGCATAGTTTGGCCATGAATGATAAATTTCACATATGCGAGATATCTTACTGATATAACTTGATAAAATAAGTATTTTTACTAATTATGTAGACCAGAAACTCGGATTATTATTTAACCACTTTTATAAACATTAAAATGACCAAAATACCCCTACAGGGCATAAATTGGTTTTAAATTCGTTTTAGGCATAATGGAAGGTATCCTACTGATATCACAACATATTTAAGGCATATTAACTTGTGAAACATGTTTATGACTCATTTGGTTACCCGTTATGCACTTTACGCATTCGGTACGGTTTATGTAACTAGTTTACATGAATTAACCGAAACGGGTCAAACCTTATCATCTTCACTTCAAAATTCAGAATGTGTTTAGTTTACCCATATTATACAAGTCTCCATACTTGTTGGGTCTAAATCACATTCTAATACAGTCTTCGCTTAATCTTGCGTTTTGAATCGTAAACCTTCCCTTAAAACTAACCGGTCTAAGTTACAACTTAAATAAGACCCGTTAGGAATCTAATAGGTTAATAAAACATTCGTTCCAGATTTAGAGCCCCAGTAGAGGTACTTTTGCTTGCTGATTAGAATATACGGCTGAGTATAAATTACATTTTAAGCTCAGGTAAATACTTTTAACTTATTTTCCCTTATACGGGCTTGGGGTACGGTATATAAAATACCGCTTAGTCGGGTATTGAATTTTTAATCGTATGAAGGTTAAATCATTGAGATAACCCGTCTAATCTGTTTTGTTTATTCTAAGCCTTTGGGGGGTTAATGACCATGTCCTGGATATCCTCGGCTCATTCATTGAAATGGCCACGACTTAAGCACGGGGTGTAGGCATACACCTGCCGGTGCGTATGTAAAAATAATGTACCCACCTATTCGAGAATAACTCGTCGTGGGACATATTATGTGATGTGTCTATTAATCTTTAACCCGGTTTTCAGCCCGAGCTACTGAACATATAATAAACATGTAATTCTTTAACAAGTTTATTTTTAAATAATTATCCCAAGTTATAAAAGAATTTTTGTGCCTTGTGCATTTAAATCAATTTTCATAAAGATTTTCAAAAGAGTCAGTTAATTGTATTTACCAGTGTAAACTGACGTATTTTCCAAAAAGGTTAAGTGACAGGTACTGTACGTAAATTGGCTGGGAGCTCAGGGCGTTAATAGGGAATCTTGCAAGTTCTAACCGTCTAAAGTCTGTTGAACTGTGTTTATGTTTATGTTTTAAGATCCGCCTGTGGATCCATCTTACAATCCGTTTGTAATATTTGATGTTACTTTCGAATCGGTTTGTAATATATTTACTTTAGACTTCCGCTATGCATTGAACTGTGATTATTTGACTATGATGATATCAACTACGTCACGATACTCCCCACCGGGCCCACCGGTAATACGTGGAAATATCGGTGTGTGACAAGAGGACATCCCTAAAACTACTTTCAGAACAAGGAACGGTCATTATGAATTTACAGTCATGCCATTTGGTTTAACCAATGCCCCAGCCGCATTTATGGACATGATGAACAGAATATGTAAACCATATCTGGATAAATTCATAATTGTCTTTATAGATTATATTCTTTTTTACTCTAAGAGTAAAGAAGATCATGCAGAGCATTTGTTTATACTTCTGAATTTGCTGAGAAAAGAAAAGCTTTACGTAAAATTTTCCAAATGCGAATTTCGGTTAGAGGAAGTGCAACTCCTTGGACAGCTGGTTAATCATGAAGAAATTCATGTAGATCCCACAAAGATCGAGGCGATTACTAAGTGGAAAATCCCTAAATCACCGAAGAAGATGAGAAGTTTTCTTGGACTAGAAGGTTATTATAGACGTTTTATTCAAGATTTTTCTAGAATAGCCATTCCCTTAACGAAACTGACTTGCAAATCAGTTAAGTTTTAATGGGGACCAAAACAGGAAGAAGCTTCTTAAGCAAAAGTTAACCAACACACCTATACTTGCGTTACCAGAAGGAACTGAAGACTTGGTTGGCTATTGTGACGCGTCTAAGTTAGGTTATGGATGTGTGTTGTTGCAACGTCAAAAGGTTATAGCCTGTGCCTCTAGACAACTTAAGAATCATGAAGAGAATTATACAACCCATGATCTAGAGTTAGGATCCATATTTTTTGCCCTTAAAATTTGGAGACATTATCTTTATGGTAACAAGTTTACTGTTTTCACTGATCATAAGAGTCTAAGATATGTTTTTGGGCAAAAGGAGTTAAATATGAGACAGAGACGCTGGATGGAGATTCTCAGTGATTATGACTGTGATATCCACTATCATGCAGGAAAGGCTAATGTAGTAGTTGATGCTTTAAGTCGAAAGTATCATGAAAAGCCAAGATGAGTACGTTCTCTCAAATTAAATATGCAGATAGATTTAAACGAGCAAATTAGAGAAATGCAGGAAACAGTAATCAAGGATGATACGGAAGGATTAAAAAGAATGATTAAGAAATTAGAACAAGGAACAGATGGAATTTGGAGATTCCACAAGAAAAGAATCTGGATACCCAAACAAGGAAACCTACGCCACCGAATTTTAGAAGAAGCCCATAAGTCTAAGTATACGATACATCCTGGTAATGATAAAATTTATCAAGACCTAAGAAAGAATTTTTGGTGGATAGGAATGAAAAAGGATATAGCCATCTATGTTGCTAAGTGTCTAACCTGTTCACAGGTTAAAGCTAAACATCTGAAACCCTCAGGTTTATTGCAGCAACTAAAAATGCCAATATGGAAATGGGAATTGATAATAATGGACTTTGTTACTAAATTACTCAAGACCCGAAAAGGTAATGATACAATCTGGGTGATTGTAGAAAGATTAACCAAATCTGCTCATTTCTTACTTATGAAGGAAACTTTCAGTATGGAACAATTAGCCAAGTTATATGTAAATGAAATAGTTTCATTACATGGAATTCCTTTATCTATTGTTTCTGATAGAGATAGCCGTTTTACTTCTCATTTTTGGACTAGTTTCCAGAAAGCAATGGGAACCAAGTTAAAACTAAGCATAGCTTATCATCCTCAAACGGACGGACAAAGCGAAAGGACAATTCAAACAATGGAGGATATGCTTAGAGCTTGTGTAATTGATTTCGGAGGAAATTGGGACGATCATTTACCATTAATAGAATTTTCCTACAATAACAACTATCATACAAGTATCAATGCTGCACCATTTGATGCACTGTATGGACGAACGTGCCGAACTCCATAATCTCTTGGGCAGAAATTGGAGAAAAGCAACTCTCTAGACCAGAGATAGTACAAGAAACAACGGACAAGATTATTCAAGTCAATGAAAGACTAAAAATAGCACGCGAGCGTCAAAAGAGTTATGCTGATAACAGACGAAAACCGTTGGAATTTCAAGTAGGAGATAAGGTATAATTAAAAGTTTCTCCATGGAAAGGAGTGGTCAGATTCGTAAAAAGGGGAAAGCTAAGCCCCAGGTATGTTGGACCTTTTGAGATTATTAGAAGAATAGGACCAGTAGCTTACCAGCTACAACTGCCAGAGGAAATGGCAGGAATACATGATGTATTTCATGTATGTAATCTCAAGAAATGTTTAGCAGATGAATCATTAATGGTAACTCTTAAGGACATAGAGGTAAATGAGAAACTTAAGTTTATAGAGAAACGCTTGCAGATTAAAGATAGAAAGATCAAGAATCTCAAACATAAAAGATTAGTTCTAGTAAAAGTGAAATGGGATTCCAAGAGAGGACCAGAATACACTTGGGAGCTTGAATCAGACATGCAAAGGAAATATACACACCTGTTCCAGTAGACATCGAGGACGAGATCTAAAACAAGGTGGGGAGGATATAACATCCCTAAAACCTTTAACATGCCCTAAACTACCTATAATATACCCCGTATATGAAAAACGAGCTTAAAATACCTTTATTTATGAAAATCAAACAAAAACAAATATCCGAGGCTCTCGCGGGGCGCGACCAGGTCAAGCAAACCTGTCGCGGGCCGTGACTCAGTGATACCAGGACACACCCGGTTGCGCCACGTGTCTTTGTCTCGTGTCAAGCCTACCCCTCGACTCAGCCAAGCTAGAGCCTACCCTATGTCGCTCGCGGGCCGCGAAGGCAAAAGCCAACTGGGTCGCGGGCCCCGACCCGCTGTCCGATCTGCGCTATAAAAGGGGGCCACTGGCCTGAGTTTCAGTCGCTCATTTCTTTTCTTTCTCTAAATCCCCTATAATAGCAATAGTGTTGCTCGATATTATGCCCCTAAAAAGCGAAGCTCTACCTCGTTGTAAGTAGTATAACCCCCGGTTACGTATTAGTTACTCTACCCGATTGATCTAGGGCTCCGTAACGCATGTCAAGGCTCTACCTGACTCAGTTCGTTGGAGTTCTGTCTCGAGGGTATGGCTAATGTAAATTGGGTTATCATACTAACACGTGTGCATTATTTAACTTTAATAGATTATAACAAGGAAGTCACGAAAAAGCAGTAATATTATCTAAGTCAGCAAAGTGAGTCATTCTCTTTTTCTACCAAACTGTTTTATCCAAACCTCAATTGTTTTAAATTATGATAACAGTGATTGAGTCTATGTATTCTACAATTGTTGTCGGTATGTTGGGGTTTTGTATAAATTACTTGTTACTATATTATGAATAGTAGCATGACCATAAGTCAGGATTGACAGTACCGTGGGTGGTAATTGGGTAGATATAAACATTGTAATCGCTCTCAATACTGTAAAGATATAAAAGCTTGTTTGGATTAAACTGGGATGCACTCGCCAGTATTTCTTGCTGATAAAACTTTTTAAAACACGTTTCAGGTTACTTAATGTGAAGCTAATAGAAGCCAACTGGAGAGCACTGGAGGCTTGGAAAAGTGGCTATAAAAGTTACCTAAATAAGAAAGAAGTTTTTTTCAATAAATTAGGGTTTATCCCTATAAACGTATTATAATGGAAACTTGGATTTTCCCATGTATTTATTATTTATAAAAGTGTGGTGTTTTAACTCTGATAAACTATTTCCTAACTACGGTCCTGATGTTAATTTCCGCTGCCAAATTAATAAACACCGATACCACCAGCTCTGTGCATCTCGCGGCCGCCCGCCCCTCGGGGCAAGGGGTCGGGGGTTGCGACAAATAGTGACATAAAGGAGATGAAAAAGGCAAATGAGATGAGGGATAAATCTCATGAGGTGTTGGCGAAACAAGTTGGGCAACTTGCTGAAGAGGTAGCTCAAATGCACGGAAATGTAGGAAAACTCCCAAGTGACACCACAATGAACCCTAAGCATCAAGGGTCGTGCTCAAAGAACACACGAGAGGTACCAATTAATAAAATATCTTTACGTAGTGGTCAAGTCGTTGATAATGGTGTCAAAACACCACCACCTTAGTTTGTTGAAGGGGTGGTGGAAGATGCTAGTGATGAGGAAAGTGATGACGGACAAACGGGTTAAAACAAAAATGATTTAAAAGTTAATAAAAATAGACCCGTTGTGATCGTCCCCGTCCCAAATGCTAAGGAAAAGGGTATTCCGGATACAATCAAATTGCGATTCATCTGGAAGATCAACAAAAGACCACATTTACGTGTCCGTATGGCACTTTCGCATTTAGGCGAATGCCATTTGGATTATGTAATGCCCCTGCCACCTTTCAAAGGTGTCTGATGAGTATCTTTTCGGATATGGTGGGGGAGTCTTTAGAGATCTTCATGGATGACTTTTCCATTTTTGGGTCATCTTTTGAAACTTGCTGGACCAATTGGAAAAAGTGTTAAAACGATGTGTTGAAACCAATTTGGTCTTGAGTTGGGAGAAGAGCCATTTTATGGTTCAAGAAGGGATCGTGTTGGGACACAGGGTGTCGAGTCGTGGGATAGAGGTAGAACATGCTAAAATCAAAGTAATTTCTACTCTACCATATCCCACGAGTGTTAAAGGCATTAGGTCATTCTTGGGATACGCGGGTTTTATAGGAGGTTTATTAAGGGGTTTAGTTACATTTCAAAACCATTATGTAACCTTTTATTAAAAGATGTGCCCTTTGTTTTTTATGAAAAGTGTAAAGATGCCTTTAACGTGTTAAAGCAAAAGTTGGTTGAGGCCCCAATCTTGCAATCACCGAATTGGTCTTTACCATTCGAAATCATGTGTGATGTAAGTGACTATGTGGTGGGGGCCGTGTTGGGTCAACAGGTGATTTCCCGGCTCACTGGGATAGAAGGAGGAGGTTGCACTTCCTTTCACAGATCAAGTACTACACGTTGGAAGAACCGGACTTATTCAAGATATGTCCTGATCAAGTCGTTAGAAGATGCATCTCGGACGATGAGATTCCTAGTGTCTTGATGCACTTGCATTCATTTGCTTGTGGGGGCCATTTCAGTGGTCAGAAAACTGGGCATAAAGTGCTCAATAGCGGCCTTTATTGGCCGACTATTTTCACAGACGCATTTAACTTTGCTAAAATTGCGTTGAGTGTCAAAAACTAGGGGTATTTCTAAACGGGATGAGATGCCCATGCAACCGATCCTAATTGTAGATATTTTTGATGTTTGGGGGATCGATTTCATGGGCCCATTCCCAAATTCGCATGGTAATTTATACATCTTGGTGGCAGTCGATTATGTATCTACATGGGTCAAAGCGATTGCCACCAAGACAAATGACCATACCGTGGCTTGCAATTTCGTACAAACCAACATTATTTCTCGATTTGGGATTCCTCGAGTGATCATTAGTGATGGGGGATCTCACTTCAAGAATTTTAACTTTGGCAAACTATTGAAACGGTATGGCGTTGACCATCGAATTGCTACCACTACTGTGACACTCTAGGTTTTCCTGAGCAACCTCCTTGTTTAGCATTATGTGTACATATACTATTAAATGGAGATTTGTGAATTATCTTGATGAATTATGTAATGCTTATATTAAATTAGGTGTGTGTAATATATATATATATATATATATATATATGTATAAGTGAGCCGAGACCACGAATCCGACTCGTGACCACTCGGACTCGAGTGAACAGTTGGGCCGTTAGGGCCGCACCTCTCCTTTAATCCATTCGGAGCCCATTAGGGTGCACTAACTTGGAACAAGCATAAAACCCATGCTCCTAGCCAACCTTGCCATTTTTGGGCAACCAACACTCCCTCACACTCACTCTCACACACTCTCCTTCGTCCTCTCAACCAAAACCCTAGCAACATCCTTCTCCTCTCCTTCTCGGATCAAACCGGCGACAACCAAAGGGGTTCTCGGATTTGCTTGAGACCAACACTCGGAAGCTCTTTCATCAATCCTTCACATCTTCACACTTTGGAGTTCAAGCCGGTTAGTGTTTTATGGTTGTTAGGAACCTTAGGAGATATCTTTGGTGCAAAATGTGCCTTGAATGACTTATATATGCGATAAGATGCTTTCTTTTGATAATAATAGGCATATTTGAACGTTAAATGAAAGTGTTTGTATGAATCTTTGTAGGATAATATGTTAGTGAGATGTTTTGAATGATTAAAGGATGATAGTTTAGGATGTTTATGATTATCCGATTTATGCTAGATATTATGGAACAATGCCTTGTTTAATGATGGTTTACGAGATTGCCTTGATTATGTGTTATGGTTTCTTGTTCACGAAATGCATGATTATGTGTAGGATGAACATGTTGAATGAATATGAAAAACCCTAAAAGGATGAACCGTATGAATATGATATAAATATGATATGAAGATTTGAATTGTTGTGTTTGATCCATTTGATTAAGGTTTTAGACAAGAAAACATGTTTGTGTGATTTAATTGGATAGTACACAAAATCATGAAAACGAAATTCTATTGGATAGTACAATGTTGGCAGATGTTCTAGAATCAGCAGGTATGCGAGTCGAGACCCACGGTTTCGACTCGAGACCATTAAGCAACAACTCAAGACCGCAGTGATTGCGACTCGAGACCATCAGGTGACAACTCGAGACAGACTTCAGGGATTCGAAACCAGCAAAGTTTCGACTCGAGATCTCATGATCTCGACTCGAAACTGAACTCGAGACCTCCAAGGCTGCTACTTATATATATACCACTCGAGAACAGAGGTTGCGACTCGAAACCAAGTGTTCTCGAGTCGAGACCACCTGGTCTCGACTAGGCTACTTGTCTCCGTTATTGGGCCAAGTGTATGGACTGTATATGCTTGTTACTGTTTAACTGAACTATGTGTTACTGTTAACTGAATGTGTGATAGGACAGGCCCAATAACCTTATATGATATGTATGCTATGTGTTAGATACGTGTAGAATATACGTGACTTCTCTGTACCCAACCTGACCTATACTGATAACCATGTTAGGACATGGTGACCAACGTGTTTGACCAAGTAACAAACCTACCGAGCAACCCAAGGTGAGTTCACACACTAAAAGCATGCGTCCCAGGAAGGGACACGAACAAACTAAAGAATGCTTTCAAACTAATACTTTCAGGGGAAATGCGAATGAGTATATTTTAAATTGCTATTTCCGGGGGAGATACGTTTGGGTATTATTTATATCACAACTAGCAAAACTAAATGAATCTCAATCATGTAAAGTCCATGCTTATAGTACCGATTAATCGCCGGGGGCGAACGGGTTATTAGTTGATAGCGCTATTAGGTTGGACAACCTCACACCGTGACCGGGGGAGATCGGGCGTGAACTAGTAGACCTTGCATCTTGGTCAATGACGATAGACATTGACTCGGGGCACAAAAATCTTCTCGTCAATAGTTTCGGTAACGTCAGTTTAGTAGCTTTCATATGGGGTAGCTCCCCATGACGTGATTATAAATGCTTTATCTAAACAATCTACGCTTTTGAAAAGTTAAAATCTGGACACGTCGTGAACTCGCCAACATTATGTTGATACCCAACTGCATGCTTTGCAGGTAGCCAGTGACTTAGGAGCTTGCGGCTTAGGAATGTGTAGTGGTCGTCTTAACCCGTGTGTTGGGTTCTAAATAAACTTGAACTATGAACTTTGTTTTAAACGGTTTTGCCTTTGCTTTCGCTACTTACTTAACTGTTATTTGAACTTAAACTTTTGAACTCTAACTATGGTATTTACTAACCCTGATGGTTGGTGAACATTATTATTAACCAAAGGCTCAGTATAATTGGTGGCTGGATCCTGGTCATGTCACACGCCTTGCGGTGGTACTCCGCATGTGGTTTTGGGGGTGTGACAGATTGGTATCAGAGCCATTGGTTATAGTGAACTTGGTTTTAAAAAAAGGAGGTCTTTTTGAGAAAAACCAGACTATAACCCGTGACTCGTGATGACACTACACTCCAAGGGCAAGACTCAACGTACTAGACCCCATAGCTTGGATTTGTGATTACTTGCTTGTTTACTTTATGCTGTATGTTCTACTATACGTACTAGTATACCTAGCTAGATAGATACACCCCTCTTCTATCTCATTCTCGCTACATTACGACATCACACTCATACTGTGTTTTCTGGTTATGAAGACGATGAGCGAACGCGGAAGAGGAAACATTAACATGACGCAGGCCCAACTCATTGGCCTAATCAACACGGTGGTTGCCGCTTTCGCAGCTCACCCTGGAGGTCAGCCTGCACCTGCGCAACCACGTGTTTGTACGTTCAAAACGTTCATGGATTGCAAACCTCTTACTTTCAATGGCACTGAGGGTACCATAGGTCTTCTACACTGGATTGAGAAGGCCGAAGCCGTTTTTGCTGTCTGCGAGTGTCCCCCTGCTAATTGGGTGAAGTTTGCTACTGGTACGCTTGAAGGAAACACGTTTTCATGGTGGAAAGCGCATATTCAGATGCTTGGTTTGGAAACTGCTAATGCTACTGCGTGGGAAGATTTCAAGGACATGATCAAGGAAGAGTACTGCCACAGGGATAATATCCACAAGCTCGAAAACGAGTACTTTAAGCTTAAGATGGTTGGATCAGAGATTGAGACCTACACCAAGCACTCCAATGATTATGCTGCCCTCTGCCCTAACATGTCTCGACCTGCTTACCGAAGAATCAAGCTCTACCTCAAGGGTCTAGTTCCAGAAATCCAGAGCCATGTGACCTCAGCCAACCTCACTACGATTCAGCCAGTCGCCCGTCTTGCTCACAAACTCACTGAACAGGCTGTGGAATAGGGCAAGCTGCCCAAAAGTATCAGTGCTACTGCCAGAACTTCTAGTGATAACAAACGAAAGTGGGATGGAAATTAGGGCAAGGATGCTAACCCTGCTCAGGCCCCAGCCCAGCAAAAGAAAACTGAAAACAACAAGGGCCCTCAACAGCAGGAAGGTTACCAAGGACACCTCCCCAAGTGTAACAAGTGTAACCGACATCATAATGGGCCCTGTGCAAGTAACAAGTGTCAGCGATGCAACAGGATGGGGCATGAGGCCAAGGATTGTAGGATCCCTCATCCCGCAAAGCAGAATCAACCACAACAGCAGCAGCATCATGGGAACATCAAGGGTTGTTTCCAGTGTGGAACCGAGGGGCACATTAAGAAGAATTGCCCCTAGTTGAATCAAAACAACAGCAATCAGGGTGCGGGGAATGACAACAACAACAATGCTGGGAATGGTGCAAGAGGAAGGGTTTTTGTGATTGGAGCTGGAGAAGCGAGGAAAGACCCCAACGTCGTGGCGGGCAAGTTCCTACTCGATGATCGTTATGTTTCTGTATTGTTTGATTCTGGAGCCGATACTAGCTATGTATCCCTACGTATTAGTAAAAAGCTTAAGCGTACGCCTACGTTATTAAGTTCTAAGCATATCGTCGAGTTAGCTAATGGTAGAAACATCGAGGCCTCACACGTTATCAGCAACTGCAAACTCACTTTTTCTGGTCAAACCTTTTCTATCGACCTCTTCCCCATCGTTCTCGGAAGTTTCGACGTCGTCATTGGTATGGATTGGTTATCCAAGCATCGAGCTGAAATCCTCTGCCAAGAGAAAGATGTTCGTATTCCCCGTCCCTCTGGCAAACTCCTTATCGTTCAAGGTGACAAAGGTGGAGCTGTCACAGGTATCATCTCATTCTTAAAAGCCCAGAAGTGTTTACGAAAGGGGCACACCACTATTTTAGCACTTGTCACCGACACCCAGGAAAAGGAAAAGAGAATCGAAGATTTTCCTATCGTACGCGACAATCCCGAGGTATTTCCTGAAGAATTACCTGGACTCCCTCCTCACCGTCAGGTCGAGTTCCAAATCGAGCTAACTCCCGGAGCAGCACCTATAGCTCGTGTGCCTTATCGACTAGCTCCCGCAGAACTGAAGGAACTTTCTACACAACTGCAAGAACTGTTGGACAAAGGATTTATATGTCCTAGTTCGTCACCCTGGGGAGCACTAGTGCTCTTTGTCAAGAAGAAGGATGGCACATTCCGTATGTGCATCGACTATCGTGAGTTGAACAAGGTTACCATCAAGAACCGTTACCCACTCCCACGTATCGAAGATCTATTCGATCAGTTGCAAGGATCGAGCTACTACTCTAAAATTGACCTGCGATCAGGCTATCATCAGCTGAGAGTCCGTGACGAAGACATCTCCAAAACCGCGTTCAGAACTCGTTATGGTCATTACGAGTTTCTCGTCATGCCATTCGGAATGACTAACGCGCTTGCGGTTTTCATGGACCTCATGAACCGAGTGTGCAAGCCTTACCTTGACAAGTTTGTGATTGTGTTTATTGACGACATCCTAATCTACTCGAAAAGTCAAGAGGAGCATGAACAACACCTTCGTCTTATTCTCGAACTCCTTCGCAATGAACAACTATACGCCAAGTTTTCGAAATGTGACTTCTGGCTTCGAGAAGTCCACTTCCTTGGACACGTGGTCAATAAGGACGGGATACACGTCGATCCAGCTAAGATCGACTCTATAAAGAATTGGCTTACACCCAAGACACCGACCGAAGTCTGCCAATTCTTGGGATTGGCAGGATACTATCGTAGATTCATCAAGGGATTTTCAAAGATCGCTTAACCCCTCACGACTCTCACCCATAAGGGTATTGCTTACAAGTGGAATGATGCTCAAGAGTCTGCTTTTCAGAAGTTAAAGGAAAACCTTTGTAGTGCTCCTATTCTTTCGTTACCAGAAGGTACCGACGACTTTGTGGTTTACTGCGACGCTTCAATCCAAGGACTCGGTTGCGTGTTGATGCAACACGAGAGAGTTATTGCTTACGCTTCGCGAAAACTCAAGATCCACGAACGGAACTACACGACACATGATTTAGAATTCGGAGTTGTGGTCTTCGCGCTCAAGATTTGGAGACATTACTTGTACGGTACCAAGTGCACGATTTACACCGATCACAAGAGTCTCCAGCACATAATGGAACAAAAGGATTTGAACATGCGGCAATGCCGATGGGTCGAACTCCTAAACGACTACGAGTGTGCAATTAAATATCATCCAGGCAAGGCTAATGTTGTAGCCGATGCCCTCAACAGGAAGGAAACCAAACCTAAGCGTGTTCGTGCTTTACAGCTCACTATCCACTCGAACCTCCCTAATCAGATCCAAAATGCCCAGGTTGAAGCATTGAAAGCCAAGAACATCCGGGCTGAGTCCCTGCGAGGATCGAGGAAACGGTTAGAACAAAAGGAAGACGGTGCTTACTATGTGACAGGGCGTATATGGGTCCCACTTTATGGAAATCTGCGTGAACTTGTGATGGACGAAGCACACAAATCTCATTACTCGGTACATCCTGGTTCGGATAAGATGTACCACGATCTCAAGACCACATATTGGTGTCCTGGTATGAAGGCCAACATAGCCACCTACGTTAGCAAATGCTTGACCTGTGCTAGAGTCAAGGTCGAATACCAGAAGCTGTCAGGCTTGTTGCAACATCCGGAACTGCCAAAATGGAAATGGGAGCAAATTTCCATGGATTTCGTCACAGGCCTACCAAGATCTCAAAGCGGGAACGATACTATTTGGGTCGTCGTGGACCGCCTAACCAAGTCTGTGCATTTCCTTGCGATCAAGGAAACCGATAAGTACTCGAAGCTTGCTGCAATCTACTTGAAGGAAATAGTTGCTAGGCACGGAGTGCCAATCTCTATCATCCCCGATCGTGACCCCCGCTTTACATCTGAACTATGGCAAGCTACGCATAAATCTTTTGGCTCACGCCTAGACATGAGTACTGCCTACCACCCCCAGACCGATTGTCAAACATAACTTACCATTCAAACACTTGAAGACATGCTGAGAGCCTGTGTTATTAATTTTGGAAATGGGTGGGAACGACACTTACCGTTGGTAGAGTTCTCCTACAACAACAGCTACCACACCAGCATTCAGGCAGCACCCTTTGAGGCATTGTACGGTCGTAAATGCCGATCACCCTTATGTTGGGCGGAAGTTGGCGAAAGCCAAATTACTGGCCCGGAACTCGTAGTCAAGACTACGGAAAGGATTGCCCAGATCAGACAACTCATGGCGGCAGCTCGTGACTATCAGAAAAGTTACGCTGATAAGCGTAGAAAACCGCTAGAATTCCAGGTCGGTGACCGGGTTCTACTTAAAGTCTCACCCTGGAAGGGTGTGGTTCGTTTTGGAAAACGGGGCAAGCTTAATCCACGATACGTCGGACCATTCGAAATTACCGAGAAGACCGGTAAGGTTGCTTATAGATTGAATCTGCCGGAAGAACTGAGTGCAGTGCACAACGTCTTTCACGTGTCTAATCTGAAGAAGTGTCTGTCAGATGAAACACTCATCATTCTTTTCAAGGAACTCACTTTTGATGAACAGCTACGCTTTATTGAGGAACCAATTGAGATCATGGATCGAGAAATCAAAATCCTCAAAGGTAGCCATTTACCTATCGTACGAGTTCGTTGGAACTCGCGTCGTGGCCCAGAGTTCACCTGGGAACGGGAAGACCAGATGAAACGCAAATATCCTCAGTTATTCCCTAACAAAACTCCCAGCACTGAAGCTACAACCGAATTTCAGGACGAAATTCCAAACTAACGGGGGGATGATGTGACACCCCGTTGAAACGTTCTCACTCACACTAGCTTGACAGTGGTTGCCTTAACTTTCGGGACGAAAGTTCTTAAAACTTGGGGATAATGTGACACTCTAGGTTTTCCCAAGCAACCTCCTTGTTTAGCATTATGTGTACATATACTATTAAATGGAGATTTGTGAATTATCTTGATGAATTATGTAATGCTTATATTAAATTAGGTGTGCGTAATATATATATATATATATATATATATATATATATATATACATATATGTATGTATAAGTGAGCCGAGACCACGAATCCGACTCGAGACCACTCGGACTCGAGTGAACAGTTGGGCCGTTAGGGCCGCACCTCTCCTTTAATCCATTCGGACCCCATTAGGGTGCACTAACTTGGAACAAGCATAAAACCCATGCTCCTAGCCAACCTTGCCATTTTTGGGCAACCAACACTCCCTCACACTCACTCTCACACACTCTCCTTCGTCCTCTCAACCAAAACCCTAGCAAACATCCTTCTCCTCTCCTTCTCGGATCAAACCGGCGACAACCAAAGGGGTTCTCGGATTTGCTTGAGACCAACACTCGGAAGCTCTTTCATCAATCCTTCACATCTTCACACTTTGGAGTTCAAGCCGGTTAGTGTTTTATGGTTGTTAGGAACCTTAGGAGATATCTTTGGTGCAAAATGTGCCTTGAATGACTTATATATGCGATAAGATGCTTTCTTTTGATAATAATAGGCATATTTGAACGTTAAATGAAAGTGTTTGTATGAATCTTTGTAGGATAATATGTTAGTGAGATGTTTTGAATGATTAAAGGATGATAGTTTAGGATGTTTATGATTATCCGATTATGCTAGATATTATGGAACAATGCCTTGTTTAATGATGGTTTACGAGATTGCCTTGATTATGTGTTATGGTTTCTTGTTCACGAAATGCATGATTATGTGTAGGATGAACATGTTGAATGAATATCCCAAAAGGATGAACCATATGAATATGATATAAATATGATATGAAGATTTGAATTGTTGTGTTTGATCCATTTGATTAAGGTTTTAGACAAGAAAACATGTTTGTGTGATTTAATTGGATAGTACACAAAATCATGAAAACGAAATTCTATTGGATAGTACAATGTTGGCAGATGTTCTAGAATCAGCAGGTATGCGAGTCGAGACCCCCAGTTTCGACTCGAAACCATTAAGCAACAACTCGAGACCGCAGTGATTGCGACTCAAGACCATCAGGTGACAACTCTAGACAGACTTCAGGGATTCGAAACCAGCAAAGTTTCGACTCGAGATCTCATGATCTCGACTCGAAACTGAACTCGAGACCTCCAAGGCTGCTAATTATATATATATACCACTCGAGAATAGAGGTTGCGACTCGAAACCAAGTGTTCTCGAGTCGAGACCACCTGGTCTCGACTGGGCTACTTGTCTCCGTTATTGGGCCAAGTGTATGGACTGTACATGCTTGTTACTGTTTAACTGGACTATGTGTTACTGTTAACTGAATGTGTGATAGGACAGGCCCAATAACCTTATATGATATGTATGCTATGTGTTAGATACGTGTAAAATATACGTGACTTCTCTGTACCCAACCTGACCTATACTGATAACCATGTTAGGACGTGGTGACCAACGTGTTTGACCAAGTAACAAACCTACCAAGCAACCCAAGGTGAGTTCACACACTAAAAGCATGCGTCCCAGGTAGGGACACGAACAAACTAAAGAATGCTTTCAAACTAATACTTTCAGGGGAAATGTGAATGAGTATATTTTAAATTACTATTTCTGGGGGAGATACGTTTGGGTATTATTTATCTCACAACTAGCAAAACTAAACGAATCTCTATCATGTAAAGTCCCTGCTTATAGTACCGATTAATCGCCGGGGGCGAACGGGTTATTAGTTGATAGCGCTATTAGGTTGGACAACCTCACACCGTGACCGGGGGAGATCGGGCGTGAACTAGTAGACCTTGCATCTTGGTCAATGACGATAGACATTGACTCGGGGCACAAAAATCTTCTCGTCAATAATTTCGGTAACGTCAGTTTCGTAGCTTTCATATGGGGTAGCTCCCCATGACGTGATTATAAATGCTTTATCTAAACAATCTACGCTTTTGAAAAGTTAAAATCTGGACACCTCGTGAACTCGCCAACATTATGTTGATACCCAACTGCATGCTTTGTAGGTACCCAGTGACTCAGGAGCTTGCGGCTTGGGAATGTGTAGTGGTCGTCTTAACCCGTGTGTTGGGTTCTAAATAAACTTGAACTATGAACTTTGTTTTAAACGGTTTTGCCTATGCTTCCGCTACTTACTTAACTGTTATTTGAACTTAAACTTTTGAACTCTAACTATGGTATTTACTAACCCTGATGGTTGGTGAACATTATTATTAACTAAAGGCTCAGTATAATTGGTGGCTGGATCCTGGTCATGTCACACGCCTCGCGGTGGTACTCCGCATGTGGTTTTGGGGGTGTGACACCTACCACCCGCAAACGAGTGGTCAAGTGGAGGTGTCCAATAGGCAAATAAAGGAAATTTTGAAAAAGACCGTTCGACCGGAGCGAAAGGATTGGTCGACGAAGTTGAATGATGCTTTATGGGCCTATCGAACGGCTCATAAAACACCTATTGGCACTACACCGTATCGCTTAGTTTACGGTAGAAATTGTCACTTACCGATAGAGCTTGTACATCGTGCTTGGTGGGCTATTAAGGAAGTTAACATGAAATACGATGATGCAGGTAAAGAGAGGAAGTTAAAGTTATGCGAATTGGAAGAGCTTCGTGAATAAGCATATGAGTGTGCCTCGAAATATAAGGACGGAATGAAGAGGGCACACGATGCTAAGTTGAAGCCGAAAGAGTTTGTGGTGGGTCAAAAAGTGTGGCTCTACAACTCAAGGCTCAAGTACCTTCCCGGGAAGCTAAAGAGTAAGTGGATGGGCCCGTACGTGATTACACGGGTCGGAAAGCTTGGAGATGTCACCATTGAGGATCCGAAAGATGGATCGAAGCAAACTGTTAATGGTCACCGCCTTAAACTGTTCCTTGATGGTAATGAAGAGAAAAAGGATGCGAACGTGGAGTTGGTAAGCTATGTGGTAAGCGTGCCAACTTGTGATGTCAACTGAAAGGACCGGCAATAATTCTTGTAGAGTTTTGTACATTTTTATTGATTGTTTGTAGTGTTCATGGTTATAATCATTTTCGTTTTGTACTAACTCCCTTTGATGTGTGAAGTCCGGATATCATGATAGGGTCATGAGGATGCAAGGCATGTTTCTAGACTTGTTTTTGTGTATTGAGGACAATACACGACTTTTGGGGGGGTGGTAGAACCGTTAAATGGTTTTATAGTTTTAAAAATTTAACTTATAAAAAATTACAAAAAGATTTTTAATTTTTTTAGGAATTTTTAGAGTATAAGGTTCTTTTGTAAAAAGTTAATATTTTTCCTCATATTTTTCATAAAAATAAATAAATAAAAAATGGGATTTATGCGTGTCGTTGGCGACGACGTGTTGGGTCGTCTGGGACGGGGTTCAAAAGGGGGTGTCGCCACAAATGTTCCGTATCCAGGGGGATAAGTCGTTGCCAACATTGACACAAACTGAGTAGCGTCACCGACGCTTGGGTCCATCGTCGCCGACGGCTTCTACTTTCTCAGCTGACGCTGATCGTTGATTGAGCATTTATATCGACTCAAAACCCCTAAAATCCTTATCACACTCAATCTAAACTCAATTTCCACCACATATTCGAACCATATCATCAGTTTTCTCATCCATTCACTCCATAACATCACATTCTCTGCATTCTTCTCTCCTAACCCAACTCTTCTACTTCATTTTCTCCATTAACCTTCACCAAGAACCCTAACCTTCAATTTCTCATAACTCTTTCAATTCTCCACCAAATCAACCGTTTCTTGTAATGCTTCGCTTTTTTATAACTTTCCTAATTTAGTAATCGCATCTTGTAAATCTATTTTTAGAAACTTGTGCCTTTCGTAGTCGCATTTCGTCTTACCATCGTAAATCCAAGACCTAAATCATAGTGAAAACCACCGTTTTATCTCAAATGATACTCTACCATTTCATTTATACTTGAACGATTTTGCTTCATCATAATTCGATCCAATATCCATGATTTTTGTAATCATGTAATAAACTTACCTACACGTAACTTGTATGCTCAACTTATGCGAGAACGACACTCACCGTGACAAACATACTTACCTATACTTCTTTTATATTTGTTTCATGATTAAACTACATTACATACCTTGATATATGAACCTTAATCACTAAAATACCTTTAAACAACTTAAAACAACAAGTCATGAAAGAACAAGGGCCATAAATGACAAAAATCAAACTAATCCACAAACCATGAAGGCTCGCGGCCCGCGAACAGACACCCTACCCAGGTCGCGGCCCGCCAGGGACTCGAATCTGAGTTCATCTCATTCCCAGCTCGCGATTGGCCTCTTTCTTTTGTGTTTTCTTGAGTTTTTCATTGTGTTTCTTGTATTAAATGGCACCAACCAACTACCCTAACACTTCCTTATAAATCCCAAGCCTTTTCCCAACATTTCCCACTTTACAAACCCACAATTACACTCTAAAATCCCTCTTTAATCAGGTGCAAATCAGAAGAACGAGCAGATTCGTATCAAGTCACTAAAACTGTCACACCCCCAAAATACCACATGCGGAATCACCGCGGGGCGTATGACATACCAGGATCTTAGCCACCAATCACATTGAACTCGTAAGTATAATTAAATAAAACTTTCATTTATTAACAGAAAGTATTTCAAAACGTTACATATAACTCATAGTACACAGCACAAGCATAATTCATTTGTTAAATGTTATATAAACCACGCGTAAGTAAGCCAATAGACTTGTGTTGCGATTCCATGTATCTCGACCCATGACCACTCCAGCATCCCAGACAGCAAGTTCCAACGATATGCACCTAAAAGCCTGCAAGGCATGTAACAACGAGTCAACAACAAAGTTGAGCGAGTTCACAGTTGGTTGTTTAGTTTTAAAAGTTTGTTTTGAAAACCATAAGTTGTTTCGTAAGACACGAGTTAACCAGTATCTTTGTTTCCCAAACCATATCCATAATTAGTGGGGGCTTCCCCATGTGAACCACTAGATCGTTACCATATCAACAACTGACGAACAATAGTTGTGCCCTATGTCAATGTCTATCATCATTGACTAAGTGCTCAGATCCATTAGTACACGCACGTCCGAACAGCACGGTGTGAGGCTTGTCAACCCTAATAGCGCTATTAACTAATGACCCGCTCGCCATTGGCCCGGTGATTAAGTCGATATAAAAATGAGGGACTTCATGATAGAGTTTTGTCTAGTAAGTTAAGGTTGTTGTCCTACCCAAGGAGGACGAAGACGAACGTACGTATTCTACCCAAGGAGAATACGCAGGATTAAGATTGGCATCCTACCCATGGAGGATGGCCGTACATATCCTACCAAGGAGGATATGTAGGTTCCGTTTTAATTCTTTAACCCATTCCCAACCACCGGGAATCCCATGCCTTAGAAAGTGTGTGAACTCACCTCGGTTTGCTCGGTAGATTATGTTACGTAAAGTTACTTTTTCCTCGTTGGTCACCCGGACCCTAGTGTTGTTACCAATAATAATTAGTTTTGTTTACATAGTATTCACATACTTGATGTATATTTTCCACATATGATAGGCAAGTATGGCACGCATTATCATACAGGTTACAACGAGTATTCAATTCATACGTATTTTCACAATACAATTCCATAAATCCTACTAACTCACATAAACAGCTCACATCTCATACCCATGAATATGCATGTAGCAATAATATTTCATAACATTTTATACTCACACCAAGCCCAACCAAAAGTACCTAACCCGCCCCGGCCCACTACACATCTACGCGTATACCAACACTGTTAATTAGATCCATGTGTATTAAGGATTCGGCCCACTAACCAACACACCTAATTTAAATACTTCATGAATAATTATCCTACTGTTGTTCGAGATCAATGTATGATATAGACATTTAATCTTTGAAGTGCATAATTAGATCCATGTGTATTAAGGATTCGGCCCACTAACCAACACACCTAATTTAAATACTTCATGAATAATTATCCTACTGTTGTTCGAGATCAATGTATGATATAGACATTCAATCTTTGAAGTGCATAAATATTGTGACAACCCGCACTAAACCAGGTATCCGTACAACTTAATTAATGATTAATTACTACTTGATTACTGTGCTTGTTTGAACTAGCTGATAAACTGCTACCTGCATACTGATACATGCACTTACTTGCATCATACTTTATTTGCTGTCACTACATTATTTACATACTGGACCCTAGTGACAAACATGATGCACAAAAAGCACAGTAGCACTAAACGGATACACGGCAAACATGCTGATATGACCAGCATCAGGCAGACACTGCCTCTAAGGCCTGTTAAGAGCCTCAAATATTTTGGCTACACTGGTAGTGAGTGTAGGAATATAAGGGTTATGGTACCGCGTCTCTAGGGATAAGATACACTGTTTCGGATGTGCCTAAAACGTACTTTAAATACCAAACACAGCACTTTAATAATTAATCCAGCTTCTAGCTGACTAGTAAAGTGCCAAAATATGGGAAAAATATTACTAGACACTCTTTAGAGTGTTGAAAAACGAGATGTGTCACTAAAAATAACAATAACGACACTTTAAAGCGTTACAAAAGGCTTTAACGGATTACTATCCAACCGGACACCCGGACTTTACCCGGAACACGAAAATATTAATATTTTCACTATTTATAATTTTCTGAACTAGATAGGGTCCCTGATTACCCTAACACCCGTCATAACACGCTATATACTACTAACGAGGTTAAATACTTAACTAACCTTTTTAACCTAAACTAATCACCTAACTACCTAGTCAAGATCGAACTAACCCCACCCCCCATACCCTAACCGGCCCTAAACCTTGGGGGACACCAAGTACTAATGTAGATTATTTAATTGTGTTGTGTCTAGTATCTACAAGACACTTTAACCTATGGATAATTACCTCTAAATTCCTTATAAGTAATACTTATGCACACAAGAGTTATCACTTTGCAAATCACAACAAAAATCTTTCTCCCTTGCCCTCCTCCATCTCGGCCGAACTCACCCCACCCCACCATCATACTTTCAAGCTTTGATCTTCACACTCCATCATCACTCAAGCATCAAAGGTCGCATACTAGGAGCTTTGGAACAAACGGAAGTGGAAGGACCTCGTTTGTTAGCTTTTATCCACGCGATTTTCATCACGAATCTTCCCTAGCCCCGAGCTAGAGGTATATTGTTTAAAACTTGTTCTTGAACATATCTAAAGTGGTTAAAAGGAATATTGTCGGTTAAACATCGTAAACATACATTTTGATGCATAAAAGTCTAGTAAAAACTATAAAAGTGGTGGTTAATAACACATGTGTTGTGTAAAAGTTGTAGTATTTGGAATTTGTGTTTATCTAGACCCGATCTATGATGTGGTAGCTCGGATCTCCGTTTAACCCGACTTTGTAAGATCATGTATCTTCACATAAGCTCGTTTTTGGTAACCACAAGGGTTAAAAGGCGAAACTCTACCACACAAGATACATGAACTTGTGTGAAAATATTTTACATGTGTAAAAGTGATTTAACCGGTAAAATGGTGTTTAAAACTAGCGGATCTACGTATCCGCAAGTGGTATTTTTGAAAGACCACACTTTAAAGAAATCATGTTTTTCTAAAGATGGATCTTACACTAATAAATATGATTTTATAAACCACAAGTGTGTAGACACTTGTGAAATGAAAAGATCCGACAAATAACTATTTTTGGGAAAAGTGACTAGAAGTTGTAAAGACGGATTTCTCTAGTCACAAGGTTTTTACGAGATCAAGGTTACTTTATATAAAGATCTACATATATAAAGGGGATTTACACTATAGATTCGGAAAAACTGCAAGTTCATGCGATTATGCGATTTACATACTTGTCGACTAGTTTGATGTGTCGGAAATTGTTTGATTGAATAAAGAAGTTGTTGAATTGATTTGTTAAAAGAAAATGATACGCTTGAAAGCGTGGCCACCTCCAGTTACAGAGGAAACTCTGGCGAAATTTTCTAAAAACCTAACACTTAGAATTATTTACACAACAAGTGTTAGAACTATTTTTGGACATATTTTCGAAACATAAATTTCGCCAGCACTATATTTTACTAAATATTCGGAGGTGGGATTTTCACAAAGATTAACGTGATAAATATATTTGTCACAACACTGTTTATGATTATTTTGTGAAATACACAAATATTATTTTAGAGTGAAAATAATATTTACAAGCGTTAATGATTCCAAAACTTTACGAACGCTTCCACAAACATATAAGTTACACCGGTAATTACATTACCACAAGATTGATAAAACGTAACTTACGCACATGTATTGTATCCCCCATCCTTGGGAAGAAGAATAACTACCAAGTGTATACGGAACATAAACACGAAATAGTTGTCTAACTATTTCCCAAAGACTTAAACTATAAAGCTAAAGCACGGCCGTCCGTCTAATAGAATTAGCACTTGTAGGTCGTTGCACAGCTTACTGTATTGGAGACACTTGGTAGAGACGCGCATTCACTGTGAGTTCATGTCCCCCTTTTCTCTAACTGTTTTCAGTTTACTTAACTACGGGGGTGAAATACATGTTACTATGATTTACAAGTACTTTACAACGGTATGTTTAACGTAAGGAGGTGTTATACGATCATGTGAGTGGATAGGAACAACATGGGGCCATTAGTCCTCATGGAGGGACCGAGGGACAGGAGCGGTAGATCTATCTGGGTGTAGCGAGCCCAGCCCCCGGCCAAACTAGAAACGGACCGTGGGGTGACTTTGTCCACATACTTTGCCGTGGCGAAATCTGCTAGGTTTGAGTCTCCCTATTTGCACTTCACATATGTCAGTGGCCTTGCAAACCATTGGTGATCACAAGTCCTCTTACACTGCTACATACCACAACTATTTTTATACTCACAAGTGTTTTACATACTCACTTACACATGAACTCGCTCAACATTATTGTTGATTTTTCAACTCACATGTATTTCAGGAAATTAAACGGATCTGGCACGGTATGGAACGTTTTCCGCTGCACTTGTCATGAAGTCATCAGGGTTTAGGGGATGTGTCTCTTTCCTGGACAAGACACAGTCCTTAAACCACGTTTATGTTATGTTAAGTTGTAATGTCTACTGAACAAGGTTATGGTTGTATGTTAAAACAATGGTAATGTGTTTGATTTTCAAAACTTAATGGATGACTTGCATGGTTTTTAAATTCATATAGCTTTGTTATGATTAAGCTATGGTATTAAGAAGTCACACCAAAGTTAACCACGCTTCCGCAAAGCCAGGGTGTGACAGCTTGGTATCAGAGCTCTGATCATAGCGAACTAGGATTCTTTCTCGAGTCTAGACTATGATCACTAGGGCTCTCACGAAAACATTTTTACTGCATACCACTTAAGTCCAGATCCAAAACTTTTTACAAACAAATGTTGAGCACATTTTATTAATTATAGGCTCAGCTTGGAGGGCTGAGGATCGGTCTGGAGGATCGAGGTGATTAAGGTAGTTGAGCACGTTGGTTTGTTATAGGATCGATCTGGAGGATCGAGGCTCGGACTAGGTGACCGAGGTAGTGGGCTAGCAAGGCTAGGAAGAAAAGGCTCGGCTTGGAGGGCTGAGGATCGATCTGGAGGATCGAGGTTTGGTTTAAGTGAAGGATAGAGCAGTCTTGTAGACTGGATGGTATTGGCTAGTAAGACTAGGAGGATTATGTGATGCCTTACTTGATGACTTATGTGATTACTTGATTTATGATTGACTATTTGTGCATGTTTGTGTATATGTTACAGACACATGGATTCTGCAGACACTGGTGGTTCAGGCACCACAGGCCCGAGGCCTATCGTTTCAGACGACATTGAGTCATCGGAGCACGAGGTTTACACGTCCGACTTCACTAGCACAGATGAGGACGACTTTCAGCCTTTTGCACTACCTGACGGTGCTGGCGAGCTCGCAGATGGTCCTATCGCAGGGGATCTACAACTGGCACTGATCCCTGCTCCTATACCGCTGGCTGCGTACCCAGCTTACGATTTACCCATCGACGATGAGGAGGATGATATCGATATGTTTGATGAGGAGCCTTTCGAGGAGGATGCTCAGGGCGAGGCCCTACCTGCTGTTGCTCCCTTACTGATCGCAGATGCTCCGGCTGCGGAGTCACCTGCACATTCCCCAGTCCCGGACTCCTTTGAGTCTGTGGCTTCTGTACCCACACATGCTCATAGTGCGCAGCACTTCTCCCATGGGTCCGATTCTGACCAGGCTTTTTCTGTTGCTCCCATACCTGGACTTGTTTTTGACCATGACGACGAGGAGGATTCAGATCCTGTGTTTCCACCAGGATTTGATCCTGACCGTGATTTAGTGTATGTCCCGATGGACGAGTTGATGGAGGATCCAGTAGACGCTGTTGACCCTTTTGATCCGATTGATCCCGATTTTGATTTTGACATGGCGGTTGATGATCTTGAGCCTGCCATTGCACCTGAGCAGGCAGCTGCCCTTGACCCTTTACCAGAGCATGACCCTGTGCATGCTGATGTACCTTTTGAGCCCATTGCTGATGATCACCACATAGATGTTCCTGTTGATCCCATTGGTCCTTTACCCATTGTTGCTGTACCAGTTGACCCCCCTTTCGAGCACTTGGCACCCGTTCACCCTGTTGTTGCTCCCTTATTTGATCCCGTTCCCCTAGAGCCCGGACATGCACCGTTCGCGGCACATATGGATCCACCGGATGAGTCCGCACAGCACGGTTGGATACCGGCTGACGAGGATGTTCCATCTTTTCCTCCACAGATTCCTGTTGCACCACATGTTGACTTTTCATTTCAGGTTCCTATGTTTATACCTCCAGCAGGGCCTGGAGAGGGTTCTTCAGCACACCCTGATGGGCATGTACCGATGCCCATGCCTTTCATGCCTCAGATTCCTTTTGTTCCACCCACTACAGCTCCTTTTGGTGTGGCACCCTTTGATCCCACACGTGAGCCACTGCTATGGTCACCGTTTTCCCCCATGCCACCCACTGATCCATACCACAGGTCCTACGTGGGACATACCATTGAGGATGTATTGATGTCGTTTGTATACCAGCATGAGTCGCATGAGCAGCGACTACAGGAGTTGGAGAGAGCCCATCTGCAGCCATGTCAGTGCCATGGCCGGGTACCCTCTCCGTTGCAGCCATCACGACCTTTACCCCCTGACTATGCTGCTCGTCTTACTACTTTGGAGCAGCAGATTGCTTCCATTATTCGCACACAGCAGGCGATGGAGGCGGACTGGTTACAGTTGCGCCGTTTGTTTTATACCCATTTTCCCCCTCCTCCACCACCATCTGCTTAGAGCTCATCGGTGCCACTTGGGTAGGCGAGGTGAGAAGGCGGCGATTGCTTTTTGACTGCACAGCTTTTTGGGGAGACTACGTTATGAATTGACTTTTGTTATGTACTTGATGTTGTATTGATACTGATGTAGCTTTTGACAGGGGTTATGTAGCCCCTAGTGATTGATGATTGTATGTATACACTTACGATGTGGTCTCATTTATATGGCAATCGCAGTTTTCTCACCATATTTGGATTCGCTTGATTACTTGTTTATATTTTATGACATGGAATGTTGTGTGATTGATAATTGTGATGTGTGATAACATGAGATGTTATGTGATTATACTATTACTACCGTTATATACGTACACTATATTACGAACTGATTTACGTATTATAACAACGGAGCCTTACTATGGCCTAACCAACTTAAACCATCTTTTAGAAGATGCCGCCAAGACGCGAACCAAACATGCCAACTAATGAGGCAGAACTTCAGCAGATTATTGCTGCTGCCATAGCACAGTACGCAGCATCTCAGCCAGGAGCAAGCGGAAGTGTTAACCAAGGCAATAACAATCCACCTCACGGTAATACCACGCCATTCGAACCTACCATGAACTAGTTGGAGATTTTAGCGGTAATGCTAATGCCAAACACATGTTTTAACATACGTGCAGGATGCACCTACAAGCAGTTCTTAGACTGCAAACCAGTTAACTTCGATGGCACAGGAGGTGCAGTTGCCTTTACCCGCTGGGCTGAGAAAACCGATTCTGTTTTACGCATGAGCAAGTGTGCAGAGGATCAGCAAGTCACATACATTTCAGGGCTGTTTCTAGACGGAGCCCTATCTTGGTGGAACTTACAAGTCCAAACACTAGGCGAAGCTGCCGCCTACGCCCTGACTTGGGCCGAATTGAAAGAACTAATGCGCAAAAAGTACTGTTCACGCGCAGAAATTCAAAGGTTGGAGACTGAATTTTGGCACCTAAAGATGGATGGACCAAAGATTGCAGAATACGTCCAGAGGTTTCACGACTTATCTCAAGTGGTTCCTTACATGGTTACGCCAGAATACAAGCGAATCGAGCGCTTCATTTGGGGTTTGGCTCCCCAAATAATAAGCATGGTAACCTCCTCCAAACCAGGGACTATCACTGAAGCCATCGATTTGAGCGTGGCTCTCACCGAGGAGGCGATTCGTTTAAACAAGTTTGATGAAGTCAAGGCAAAGAAGACAGAGACTCACGTTGAGTCCTCAGGAGATAACAAAAGGAAGTTTTCAAACTTCAAACAAGGCGTCAGTATGGCAGTAAAGAAAGGAAAATCAGCTGGCAGTACCAAGAGAGGAAAAGGGTACCAGGGCACCCAGCCCAAATGCAACAACTGCCAACGCCACCATACTGGCCATTGTAACATGAGAGTTTGTGAATCTTGTGGAAAACCGGGCCACTCAAAGGAATCATGTTGGGCCAGTGCAGGCCGCGGAGGCCAGGGAGGATATGGAAATAGGAATGATAACCGTGGTGGGAATGGAAACCGCCTACCAGGAAATTTTGGAGGAAACAGAAACCGAGGCTACAATGCAAACCGGGCTGGCAATGCCAACCAGAACAACACCCCAGCTGGAAACGGGGATGGAAACGGGCAGAGACTCGGATGTTATAACTGCGGGGAAATCGGGCATTTTAAGAAGAATTGCCCAACACTGAATCAAGCCCGTGGTAGAGTGTTCCAGCTCGAAGCTAGAGAAGCACGCCAAGATCCAAATGTTGTTACGGGTACGTTCCCTATCAATCAACAATATGCATCCGTTTTATTTGATACTGGTGCCGATTATAGCTTCGTATCGTTAGAATTTAAGAATAGGCTTGGGTTAGCTGCTACTAAGTTAGACATTCCCTACTCGATCGAATTAGCTAATGGAAAGTTAGTTGGAGCCGACGAAGTAATCAGAGGTTGTGTGATAGAATTGGGAGGACGCGAGTTTACTCTGGATCTACTACCAGTCCAATTGGGAAGCTTCGACGTGGTGGTAGGAATGGATTGGTTATCCGGAAACAAGGCTGAGATAGTATGTCACGAGAAAGTTGTTCGTATCCCAACTGATGATGGTGAGGCAATTGTGGTTCACGGAGAGAAGCGTGACACACCGCTAAGATTTATCAGCTGCTTGAAAGCAAGGAAGTGCTTACAGAAAGGATGTGTTGCCTTTCTGGCACACATCGTAGATAAGAAGGCTGCTGAGCCAACAATCGAAGACATCCCTGTCGTAAGGGAGTATCCAGAAGTCTTCCCAGAAGACTTACCCGGACTGCCACCTCAGAGGCAAGTGGAGTTTCACATTGACTTAGTTCCGGGCGCCGCGCCTGTGGCTAAGGCACCGTACAGACTTGCTCCGTCTGAAATGCAGGAATTGTCGACACAACTTCAAGAGTTGTTAGACAAGGGTTTTATCCGACCAAGCTTCTCGCCTTGGGGAGCTCCGGTCTTGTTTGTCAAGAAGAAGGACGGAAGTTTCCGCATGTGTATTGACTACAGAGAATTGAACAAGCTGACGATCAAGAACAGGTATCCTCTGCCAAGAATCGACGATCTGTTCGATCAACTTCAAGGCTCAAGCTGTTACTCTAAGATCGATCTTCGATCTGGATACCATCAATTAAGGATACAGGAGGAAAGTATCCCGAAAACAGCCTTCCGAACTCGTTATGGACACTACGAGTTCCTCGTTATGCCATTTGGTTTGACAAACGCGCATGCGGTATTCATGGATCTAATGAATAGGGTTTGCAAGCCATACTTAGACAAGTTCGTGATTGTATTCATCGACGACATCCTGATTTACTCAAAGACGAAGGCTGAACACGAGCAGCATCTTAGAACCATATTGGAGCTGCTAAAGAAGGAACAGTTGTACGCCAAATTCTCCAAGTGCGAGTTTTGGCTACGCGAAGTCCAGTTTCTTGGACATGTGGTTAATGGGGATGGAATTCATGTTGATCCCACAAAGATCGAGGCAATCAAGAATTGGGAAACGCCTACAACGCCAACCGAGATTCGACAATTCTTGGGTTTGGCTGGCTACTATCGAAGGTTCATCGAGGATTTCTCGAAAATCGCTCAACCTTTGACGCTTCTCACGCAGAAGGACAAGACGTTTGATTGGGGAATCAAACAGGATGAAGCGTTTCAGATATTGAAGGATAAGCTTTGTAACGCGCCAATCTTAGCTCTACCAGAAGGCACTGATGACTTTGTGGTATACTGCGACGCATCGCGTCAAGGATTGGGTTGTGTGTTGATGCAACGCCAGAAGGTCATTGCTTACGCATCACGCCAACTGAAAGTGCACGAAAAGAATTATACCACACACGATTTAGAGCTTGGCGCAGTGGTTTTTGCTTTAAAGATCTGGAGACACTACCTGTATGGTACGAAGTGCACAATCTTCACAGATCACAAAAGCCTACAGCATATATTCAACCAGAAGGAGTTGAATATGAGGCAAAGACGATGGGTTGAATTATTAAACGACTACGACTGCGAGATAAAGTATCACCCAGGGAAGGCGAATGTAGTTGCCGATGCCCTAAGTCGTAAAGAAAGAATCAAGCCCATAAGGGTTAGAGCTTTGGAAATGATTATACGAACCGACCTTTCCTTGCGCATTCGTGCTGCACAAAAGGAAGCTCTCAAGGAGGGAAACCTTGAGGAAGAATATCTCCGTGGAATGGAGAAGCTTTTGGTACCAAACGAGGAAGGGACGTTATGTTTTGAGAAAAGGATTTGGGTTCCTCTGTTTGGTGGATTAAGGGAAGTTATTTTCGACGAAGCGCACAAGTCACGGTACTCTATCCACCCTGGATCGGATAAGATGTACCAGGATCTCAAAAATTACTATTGGTGGCCTAGGATGAAAGGCGACGTTGCTGTTTACGTGAGCAAATGTTTAACGTGCGCTAAGGTCAAGGCAGAATACCAGAAGCCTTCGGGACTTCTGCAACAACCTGAGATTCCCAAGTGGAAATGGGAACAAATCTCAATGGATTTTGTTACAAAATTACCAGGAACGCCAAGAGGCCATGATATGATTTGGGTGATTGTTGACCGCCTAACAAAATCCGCACACTTTTTGCCAATCAAGGAGAAAGACAGTACTAGTAAACTTGCGGAAATTTACTTGAGAGAGATCGTAGCACGTCATGGAGTACCACTCTCGATCATCTCTGATAGAGACGGAAGATTTGTGTCAAGAATATGGCAATCTTTCCAAGAATCTTTTGGCTCACAATTGAATCTGAGCACTGCGTTCCATCCGCAAACTGACGGCCAGAGCGAGCGAACGATACAAACTTTGGAAGACATGCTGAGGGCATGTGTTATGGATTTAGGCGGTAGCTGGGATAAACACTTACCTTTGGTCGAATTTTCATACAACAACAGCTACCACACCAGTATTGGTGTCGCGCCATTTGAGGCCCTATACGGACGCAAGTGCCGATCACCACTATGTTGGTCTGACGCAGGTGATAGGCAGCTTGCTGGTCCCGAAATCGTCCAAGAGACGACAGACAAGATTGCGCAAATACTTAAACGCATCGAAGCAGCTCGCCACAGACAAAAGGCCTATGCGGATCCAAACCGGAAGCATGTGGATTTCCAAGTTGGGGAAATGGTGTTATTGAAGGTTTCACCCTGGAAAGGGGTGGCACGCTTTGGAAAGCGTGGGAAGTTAAATCCGCGCTACATTGGTCCTTTCAGAATTCTGGAAAGAATTGGGACAGTAGCATACAAGTTGGACCTACCCGCTGAACTAAATGGTGTTCACGATACATTTCATGTATCCAATTTAAAGAAAAGTCCAACTCAAATTGACGTTGCCATTCCTATCGACGAGATTCATATTGACGACACGCTCCACTTCGTTGAAGAACCTGTTGAGGTCACGGATTGGAAAGTTAACAAGACCCGCCGGAGCAGTGTCAAGCTCGTCAAGGTTCGTTGGAATGCCAGACATGGTCCTGAATTTACCTGGGAACGTGAGGACCGGATGAAAGAGAAATACCCCCACTTATTTCCTAAGAACTCTGCATCTACAAGCAGAACTTAAATTTCGGGACGAAATTTATTTAACGGGGGGAGAATGTGACAACCCGCACTAAACCAGGTATCCGTACAACTTAATTAATGATTAATTACTACTTGATTACTGTGCTTGTTTGAACTAGCTGATAAACTGCTACCTGCATACTGATACATGCACTTACTTGCATCATACTTTATTTGCTGTCACTACATTATTTACATACTGGACCCTAGTGACAAACATGATGCACAAAAAGCACAGTAGCACTAAACGGATACACGGCAAACATGCTGATATGACCAGCATCAGGCAGACACTGCCTCTAAGGCCTGTTAAGAGCCTCAAATATTTTGGCTACACTGGTAGTGAGTGTAGGAATATAAGGGTTATGGTACCGCGTCTCTAGGGATAAGATACACTGTTTCGGATGTGCCTAAAACGTACTTTAAATACCAAACACAGCACTTTAATAATTAATCCAGCTTCTAGCTGACTAGTAAAGTGCCAAAATATGGGAAAAATATTACTAGACACTTTTTAGAGTGTTGAAAAACGAGATGTGTCACTAAAAATAACAATAACGACACTTTAAAGCGTTACAAAAGGCTTTAACGGATTACTATCCAACCGGACACCCGGACTTTACCCGGAACACGAAAATATTAATATTTTCACTATTTATAATTTTCTGAACTAGATAGGGTCCCTGATTACCCTAACACCCGTCATAACACGCTATATACTACTAACGAGGTTAAATACTTAACTAACCTTTTTAACCTAAACTAATCACCTAACTACCTAGTCAAGATCGAACTAACCCCACCCCCCATACCCTAACCGGCCCTAAACCTTGGGGGACACCAAGTACTAATGTAGATTATTTAATTGTGTTGTGTCTAGTATCTACAAGACACTTTAACCTATGGATAATTACCTCTAAATTCCTTATAAGTAATACTTATGCACACAAGAGTTATCACTTTGCAAATCACAACAAAAATCTTTCTCCCTTGCCCTCCTCCATCTCGGCCGAACTCACCCCACCCCACCATCATACTTTCAAGCTTTGATCTTCACACTCCATCATCACTCAAGCATCAAAGGTCGCATACTAGGAGCTTTGGAACAAACGGAAGTGGAAGGACCTCGTTTGTTAGCTTTTATCCACGCGATTTTCATCACGAATCTTCCCTAGCCCCGAGCTAGAGGTATATTGTTTAAAACTTGTTCTTGAACATATCTAAAGTGGTTAAAAGGAATATTGTCGGTTAAACATCGTAAACATACATTTTGATGCATAAAAGTCTAGTAAAAACTATAAAAGTGGTGGTTAATAACACATGTGTTGTGTAAAAGTTGTAGTATTTGGAATTTGTGTTTATCTAGACCCGATCTATGATGTGGTAGCTCGGATCTCCGTTTAACCCGACTTTGTAAGATCATGTATCTTCACATAAGCTCGTTTTTGGTAACCACAAGGGTTAAAAGGTGAAACTCTACCACACAAGATACATGAACTTGTGTGAAAATATTTTACATGTGTAAAAGTGATTTAACCGGTAAAATGGTGTTTAAAACTAGCGGATCTACGTATCCGCAAGTGGTATTTTTGAAAGACCACACTTTAAAGAAATCATGTTTTTCTAAAGATGGATCTTACACTAATAAATATGATTTTATAAACCACAAGTGTGTAGACACTTGTGAAATGAAAAGATCCGACAAATAACTATTTTTGGGAAAAGTGACTAGAAGTTGTAAAGACGGATTTCTCTAGTCACAAGGTTTTTACGAGATCAAGGTTACTTTATATAAAGATCTACATATATAAAGGGGATTTACACTATAGATTCGGAAAAACTGCAAGTTCATGCGATTATGCGATTTACATACTTGTCGACTAGTTTGATGTGTCGGAAATTGTTTGATTGAATAAAGAAGTTGTTGAATTGATTTGTTAAAAGAAAATGATACGCTTGAAAGCGTGGCCACCTCCAGTTACAGAGGAAACTCTGGCGAAATTTTCTAAAAACCTAACACTTAGAATTATTTACACAACAAGTGTTAGAACTATTTTTGGACATATTTTCGAAACATAAATTTCGCCAGCACTATATTTTACTAAATATTCGGAGGTGGGATTTTCACAAAGATTAACGTGATAAATATATTTGTCACAACACTGTTTATGATTATTTTGTGAAATACACAAATATTATTTTAGAGTGAAAATAATATTTACAAGCGTTAATGATTCCAAAACTTTACGAACGCTTCCACAAACATATAAGTTACACCGGTAATTACATTACCACAAGATTGATAAAACGTAACTTACGCACATGTATTGTATCCCCCATCCTTGGGAAGAAGAATAACTACCAAGTGTATACGGAACATAAACACGAAATAGTTGTCTAACTATTTCCCAAAGACTTAAACTATAAAGCTAAAGCACGGCCGTCCGTCTAATAGAATTAGCACTTGTAGGTCGTTGCACAGCTTACTGTATTGGAGACACTTGGTAGAGACGCGCATTCACTGTGAGTTCATGTCCCCCTTTTCTCTAACTGTTTTCAGTTTACTTAACTACGGGGGTGAAATACATGTTACTATGATTTACAAGTACTTTACAACGGTATGTTTAACGTAAGGAGGTGTTATACGATCATGTGAGTGGATAGGAACAACATGGGGCCATTAGTCCTCATGGAGGGACCGAGGGACAGGAGCGGTAGATCTATCTGGGTGTAGCGAGCCCAGCCCCCGGCCAAACTAGAAACGGACCGTGGGGTGACTTTGTCCACATACTTTGCCGTGGCGAAATCTGCTAGGTTTGAGTCTCCCTATTTGCACTTCACATATGTCAGTGGCCTTGCAAACCATTGGTGATCACAAGTCCTCTTACACTGCTACATACCACAACTATTTTTATACTCACAAGTGTTTTACATACTCACTTACACATGAACTCGCTCAACATTATTGTTGATTTTTCAACTCACATGTATTTCAGGAAATTAAACGGATCTGGCACGGTATGGAACGTTTTCCGCTGCACTTGTCATGAAGTCATCAGGGTTTAGGGGATGTGTCTCTTTCCTGGACAAGACACAGTCCTTAAACCACGTTTATGTTATGTTAAGTTGTAATGTCTACTGAACAAGGTTATGGTTGTATGTTAAAACAATGGTAATGTGTTTGATTTTCAAAACTTAATGGATGACTTGCATGGTTTTTAAATTCATATAGCTTTGTTATGATTAAGCTATGGTATTAAGAAGTCACACCAAAGTTAACCACGCTTCCGCAAAGCCAGGGTGTGACAAATATAAGTTTCCCAACCTCAAACCCTTATTAACCACATATATGTAGCCATTATAAGCTAACAATATATAAAATCCACAGACCCAAGCCTATTACAAACGTTCCTATATTGACAATATTATTCTCACAAAACCCATGTATGCGATTGGTTTAATCTAATTTATTGGCCCACTTCATCTAACCCTAGCACTAACTAGGCAACTACAATATCAGTCAACAACACGGATTGAACATTCAAAGATGTCACTCACTACTCATGCATTCAATCCAGTTTACCAATCATGCATTCAATCAAAGATGGCAGTTTATAAATCACGCATGCATAATTCAAGAAACTATACTATATGATTTATACACTTAATAAATCATGCATAAGCAACCCTATGTCATCAATGTCATCAATATCCAGATCAGTTATACAAAACTAAAAACATATCTATTTCTTTGAACTATCACTATTGCCGAGTCCATTGTGACTATCAACTCGGATCAGATTGATGAACAACCCGCCCGTATTAACCCTACAACCCGAGAATCATGCAGATTCAACAAATCCCATTGTCTTCATAAACATCATTCAAGAACTATCCTATATCGACATCAAGCATACATATAAAGACGCGGTTCTAACCTGATGTTGATGCCGTAGCAGAATGTGCGATAAGAAGAGAAATAAACGGAGTTTCGAGTCGTAGTATCATGAGCCACCGGAGGTAGAACGGAGAGTTCCGATGTCGTCGGGGTTTTGAATACGCCGGAGAAGAAAATGGCAGTGGTTGTCGTAGAGTTTCGGGTGAGGGGAAGCGGATTATGCGAAGCGGTAGGTAGGGTTTGTGTTCTTGTGAGAGGGTAGAGATCATTATGCATATATATACAAACCCATGCAGAATAATCGCTGAACAAAAGATTCGGTGGAGGAAATTGTAGGTGTGGGCCGAGATAAGGCAGGGTGGGCTGGGGGTTTGGGTTTTCGTACAGTTTCCCACAATCAACTCTTTTGCATTTACAATACAACAAATACATATTACTATTATTCTGTGTTCATTTATTTAGTTATTAGTGTTATTATTTTTTTTACAACTAATCCAACAAATATTTATATATATATATATATATATATGCAATGAATTAGCAATGTCGTGCATAGTATCCACGCTATGTTTTGACCCTCGAAGGTTTCGGGTTGCGCGAGTAGGTTGGGTCGACTAACGGGGCATAACAGCTCAAGTCAATTTAACGCGACATGGATAAATATAATTAATCTGTCAAATAAAACAAATACCGGATTCGATTTATAAAAGCGAAACAAATGGTTTGTACCTTGAAGTTATGGGTTGTCACATCATCCCCTAGTTGAAAGAAATTTCGTCCTAAAATTTAGCACGTAGTCACTGAGGAAGCTAGTTAGGTTGCGTGGTTTTCCTGGGGTATCACTTCATCCCCCCGTTGGTTTGGAATTTCGTCCCCAAATTCCGCAGTAGCTTCAGCCTCAGTAGTGGTTTCATTTTTCTCGAACAACTGGGGATATTTGTGTTTCATTTGATCTTCTCGTTCCCAAGTGAACTCTGAGCCACGACTGGAGTTCCAACGAACTCGAACAATGGGTATTCTGGTACGTTTGAGAATTTTAACGTCTCGGTCGGTAATTTCTACAGGTTCCTCGACGAATCCCAACTGATCGTCGATAGTGAATTCCTTGAGAGGAACTATGAGGGTCTCATCTGACAGACACTTCTTTAGATTCGACACATGGAATACGTTGTGAACTCCTCTGAGTTCTGCAGGTAGATTCAGCTTGTAGGCCACCTTGCCAATTTTCTCAGTGATATCGAAGGGTCCAACATATCGCGGGTTGAGTTTGCCTCGTTTGCCAAAACGAACTACACCTTTCCAAGGTGAAACTTTAAGTAGCACTCGATCCCCAACCTGGGACTCGAGTTGTTTCCTGCGCTTATCAGCGTAGCTTTTCTGACGGTCACGAGCTGCCGCCATTCGTTGTCGTATCTGAGCAATCTTCTCTATTGTGTCTACGAAGAGTTCTGGGCCAGTGGTTTGGCTGTTCCAACTTCTGCCCAACAAAGAGGTGATCGGCACCTCCGTCCATACAGTGCCTCAAACGGAGCAGCCTGGATGCTGGTGGGGTAACTGTTGATATACGAAAACTCCACTAAAGGTAGGTGCCGCTCCCAGCCGTTACCAAAGTGGATTACACATGCCCGAAGCATGTCTTCAAGAGTTTGGATGGTGCGTTCCGTCTGCCCCTCTGTCTGGGGATGATATGTTGTGCTCATGTCTAGACGTGAGCCAAAGGATTTGTACATCGCTTGCCACAAATCAGGTGCAAATCGTGGGTCGCGATCAGAGATACTGGAGGTTGGCACCCCGTGCCTAGCAACCACTTCTTTCAGGTAGATGACTGCAAGTGTAGAAAACTTATCCGTTTCCTTGCTGGCTAGAAAGTGTGCTGGTTATGTGAGACAATCAACGATCATCCAGGTGATATCGTTTCCGTTTCGAATTGTAAGTGGGCTAGTGACCAAATCCATGGCAGCCTGTTTTCGCTTTTGATATAGGTGTTTCTGGTTGTTAACACTTTACTTTGACTTTCCCACAAGTCAAACATCATTCCCATACCTAGCTAGGTGGGCCTTCATGCCCGATTACCAGTACAAGGTCTATAGATCCAAGTATCTCCCATTGAAACCTAGATGACTAGAATATCGAGGCCGATGTGCTTTGCTCAACACGAGTTCCCTACATTAGTCGTATAGTGAGACCCACATTTGTTCCATGAGGTAGCGAACACCGTCCGACCTGTCAAAGGTTGCTTCTCCATGCCCCGCATGGGTTCAACTTGAAAATCCTCTTCCTTCAGTTCTCCAGTTTGAACAGAGCGATTCTAATCAGGTAAGTTAGAGTCGATAGTGAGCTGCATAGCTCGTGCACGTTCAAGTTTCATAGTTACAATCATCCTAAAGTTCAGTCCAGCGATGCCATTAAATGATCTAGCTCCATCGAAACAAAAGTACACGGGAGGCCCTTGTGGTCGGTCTAAATAACACATCTGGTACCGTCCAAGTAATGCCTCCATCTAAAATCCCAAGGCCACGTTTTCACTGCCAGTTGTGTGTCGCGCAGTTCCTCTTTGTAACCCCATCACGTAGGTCACCACTCACTCGTGTTGCGTCGGTGTGTAACTGGGACACTGATTCTGACCATCATGGTATACCACTAAATCACCCGCACCCTCGGGTAAAGACGATGCTTGGTGCATTGCAGTGTTGGGATTCGAAAGCTTAAATGACGTCCTCATGTTTTGTCTCCCACGAACACAGCACCCTGCTGTGCTTAAGGGAGTTAAGCTGCGCGATCTTCGAAAATCCTGTGGGTAAGCTGCGATAGTATTTAGTGAAACCAAGGAATTGCTGCATCCCCAAAGGAATCTTTGGTGTCGATCAGTTTCTAACAAGGTGCATCTCAGCATGATCCACGAGTATTCCCACTCTGTTGGTTACCTGATCAATGTGCATGACTTCGCACGTAATGGCTCCTCCCACAGAAGCGCTGAAATAGAATACATATGCCACCCATGGTGTTCCTTTCTCCTGGTCATGATTCAGAACGTCGTCAATAAATACGGTCGATTCATGTGATCCCTGAAGCTGCTGGTGTGTTGTTCAATTCAATGATCATGGTATACAAGGTTGAAATGGCTGCATCGCGTTCGACATGATGTTGTAGGAACATGCTCCCCCCTGAACTTCCATCTGGTGATAGCTCACTCGTTAGTCAATCCTCGAATGGGGCTTGATCTTCGCAGCTGGTCAACAGGTTGCCAATACATGGTCGAGGCAAGTGGTTCTTAACTGCCACCTTACTGAGTTCTCGATAATCAGTACACATACGAAAAATTCATGGATCTAACTGGGGCTCCTCAAAGCGAAAAGCTAGGTTCAGCAAAACTCCTGTTCAATAACCCCTGTAGTTGATTAACACAGCTCTTGCAACCCTCCTGGTGCAGGACGGTAAGAGTACGAGTAATCAGGGCTGCCCCGGACCTAATACTAATCTGATACTCCTCCGGATGATGTGAGGGTACACCTGATAGTTCTTCTGGTAGCACATAGGTAGAAATCGCGAATAAAGGGTGGATCCTCGATCCTCTTTTCCTCAGCCTTAGCATCAATAATAAGTGCTAGCATAGCGGGATAATCCTTCCGTGGACACTTCCAAGCTTTCATTGCAGAGTTGACGCCAACCTTTGCACAATTCCGATACCTTGAAACAGATGACGATTCTCCACTAGGGAGAGGGATACGCGAAGTTTTCTCCTCACACAGTATATCTGCGCGATGTATGGATTACCAATCCATTCTAACTACTGCTTCAAACCATCAAGGATAGCAGAAGGAAGATCAATGTCGATCGCTTGTCCCACCAGGTCGAACTTGCACCCCAACTAACATATGAAATGTCAATTGTCTTGTCGTGAGCCGATTCCACAACAGGTTCAAATTCAAGGAGCATCAGGGTCAAACAGAGCAAAGACGAAGCGATTAGCTACTCATACTAGCTACCATGTTGCTAAAGTCCTGGCATCGCCCATGCCAATTCTAAATGCCCTTCCATGAGCATCATTTCTAGTATTGCTGTTTTCATTACAAGTATTTCAAGTACTGTCGTTGTTCCTCTGGTCGTTGTCTCCTTAACTTAACCATGGCCAATCCATGTTGTAGTCACTTTTATTTCCTTACCGTAGGCTAGGGTTACAAATACCTTGTTGTTGCTGTGACTGCTGCTCCCAATGTCGTTGCTCGAAATGAAGCCCTACTATTCTTTGCCATCGAGGTCCATCTTTCCACATTCTGAGCCATGTCCTAAAGTACTACTCACCGTGCTGGCAGTTACACAATCCGCGTTATAGTCGATTGTCATTGCTTATGTCACGATTGATTCATAAGAGTTGACTCCCATGAGTCGCTGACAAGGGTTAAGGATTCGATTGAAGCCAATTCGCTGGTGCTCGTTGCCGGTAATCAAGGTCGTCAAGTACTGAGGTTGGTAAAGTACTACGCTCATCCTCCTGTCCATCGATGTTGCAAGTTGCTTGAGTAATACTTGGTCTGTTACGAGGGTATCGCAGAAGTGATCACACTTCGGGATCTAAGACGTCAATACATGAGTTCCAGCAAACGAAGAGGAGCAAGAAAGGTATCGATCGATCATTCGACGCTGCGTCATCTAACTCAGGGTCGTTCATATATGCACCTAACATTCTACACAGTTCGCTGGGCGTTCAGATGGGTGTTCGGGTAACTCTTGATAGCATCGAGATGCGAAAGGATACAGAGGTGAATGAAAAATTGACGTTCGAGTAGGGGACAATCACTACTATGACCCCTATAGGTTTTTTATGTCTCACATCGACCAATAACGGAACGGAACCCATTTTCCACTTGTTAAGGCTCACTGGGACTCGCATGCACCCCACATTATTATTATGTGTGCACCCACAATAATATTGTGATTTGCATGCTCATCTCAGCTCCTCTTAACTCGTGTCAAATGGTTCCTCAAACTCGAGTAGCAAACAAAGAGCATCACGAAGCGTAAGTCATGAATGTTTAGGGAAATACCACCCTATCAGTTACATAACACATGCAAATAATACATGAATTCATACTGCTGTGCTAAACGTGCATCACATGCAATATCATATCTAAGTGTTCACTAGTTATGCAGTACAATGAGTATACGAGAGACGAACCTTGCAATCTGGAGCTGAGTGTCATGGTCATATTCACGTTTTCAGAACTGTTCGATTATAGTCTGGTTTTAAACAAACGTTTTTCCCCCTTTTAAAAACCAAGTTCACTATAACCAATGGCTCTGATACCAATCTGTCACACCCCCAAAATACCACATGCGGAATCACCGCGGGGCGTATGACATACCAGGATCTTAGCCACCAATCACATTGAACTCGTAAGTATAATTAAATAAAACTTTCATTTATTAACAGAAAGTATTTCAAAACGTTACATATAACTCATAGTACACAGCGGAAGCATAATTCATTTGTTAAATGTTATATAAACCACGCGTAAGTAAGCCATTAGACTTGTGTTGCGATTCCATATATCTCGACCCATGACCACTCCAGCATCCCAGACAGCAAGTTCCAACGATATGCACCTAAAAGCCTGCAAGGCATGTAACAACGAGTCAACAACAAAGTTGAGCGAGTTCACAGTTGGTTGTTTAGTTTTAAAAGTTTGTTTTGAAAACCATAAGTTGTTTCGTAAGCCACGAGTTAACCAGTATCTTTGTTTCCCAAACCATATCCATAATTAGTGGGGGCTTCCCCATGTGAACCACTAGACCGTTACCATATCGACAACTGACTAACAATAGTTGTGCCCTTCGTCAATGTCTATCATCATTGACTAAGTGCCCAGATCCATTAGTACACGCTCGTCCGAACGGCACGGTGTGAGGCTTGTCAACCCTAATAGCGCTATTAACTAATGACCCGCTCGCCATTGGCATGGCGATTAAGTCTATATAAAAATGAGGGACTTCATGATAGAGTTTTGTCTAGTAAGTTAAGGTTGTTGTCCTACCCAAGGAGGACGAACGTACGTATTCTACCCAAGGAGAATACGCAGGATTAAGATTGGCATCCTACCCATGGAGGATGGCCGTACATATCCTACCCAAGGAGGATATGTAGGTTCCGTTTTAATTCTTTAACCCATTCCCAACCACCGGGAATCCCATGCCTTAGAAAGTGTGTGAACACACCTCGGTTTGCTCGGTAGATTATGTTACGTAAAGTTACTTTTTCCTCGTTGGTCACCCAGACCCTAGTGTTGTTACCAATAATAATTAGTTTTGTTTACATAGTATTCACTTACTTGATGTATATTTTCCACATATGATAGGCAAGTATGGCACGCATTATCATACAGGTTACAACGAGTATTCAATTCATACGTATTTTCACAATACAATTCCATAAATCCTACTAACTCACATCTCATACCCACGAATATGCATGTAGCAATAATATTTCATAACATTTTATACTCACACCAAGCCCAACCAAAAGTACCTAACCCGCCCCGGCCCACTACACATCTACGTGTATACCAACACTGTTAATTAGATCCATGTGTATTAAGGATTCGGCCCACTAACCAACACCCCTAATTTAAATACTTCATGAATAATTATCCTACTGTTGTTCGAGATCAATGTATGATATAAACATTCAATATTTGAAGTGCATAAATATAAGTTTCCCAACCTCAAACCCTTATTAACCACATATATGTAGCCATTATAAGCTAACAATATATAAAATCCACAGACCCAAGCCTATTACAAACGTTCCTATATTGACAATATTATTCTCACAAAACCCATGTATGCGATTGGTTTAATCTAATTTATTGGCCCACTTCATCTAACCCTAGCACTAACTAGGCAATTACAATATCAGTCAACAACACGGATTGAACATTCAAAGATGTCACTCCCTACTCATGCATTCAATCCAGTTTACAAATCATGCATTCAATCGAAGATGGCAGTTTATAAATCACGCATGCATAATTCAAGAAACTATACTATATGATTTATACACTCAATAAATCATGCATAAGCAACCCTATGTCATCAATGTCATCAATATCCAGATCAGTTATACAAAACTAAAAACATATCTATTTCTTTGAACTATCACTATTGCCGAGTCCATTGTGACTATCAACTCAGATCAGATTGATGAACAACCCGCCCGTATTAACCCTGCAACCCGAGAATCATGCAGATTCAACAAATCCCATTGTCTTCATAAACATCATTCAAGAACTATCCTATATCGACATCAAGCATACATATAAAGACGCAGTTCTAACCTGATGTTGATGCCGTAGCAGAATGTGCGATAAGAAGAGAAATAAACGGAGTTTCGAGTCGTAGTATCATGAGCCACCGGAGGTAGAACGGAGAGTTCCGATGTCGTCGGGGTTTTCAATACGCCGGAGAAGAAAACGGCAGTGGTTGTCGTAGAGTTTCGGGTGAGGGGAAGCGGATTATGCGAAGCGGTAGGTAGGGTTTGTGTTCTTGTGAGAGGGTAGAGATCATTATGCATATATATACAAACCCATGCAGAATAATCGCTGAACAAAAGATTCGGTGGAGAGAAAAATGCCCGGATAGTCCCTGTGGTTTCACCTTTTTTCACCTATAGTCCCTATCTTTCTAAAACTACTTGAATAGTCCCCAAGGTTTTCCGTTTTGTTCTCGGATAGTCCCTGGGTCTAACTTCAGTTACTTTTCTCTGTTAAGTGGGTGTTAAGAGGGTGTGAAATGACAAAAATACCCTTTTCCTTTAAAAGGCCAAACCACAGGGACTATCCGAGCATCTTCTTCATTTTTGTTTATTATATATTATACCCTGCCCCTCTCTCTCTCCCCTATCTCTCTCTCTGCAACCTCTTCTTCTCTCTACAACCTCCGCCACCCACCTCCACCTCCTCCATTGTCAACCACCTCCGCCCATCCACCGATATCACCCACCACTTTCGCCACCGTCAGCCACACAACCACAATGCCCATCTTCAAGAAACCCAACAGAATGTCCACCACAACATCCCCGTCACTGAACCACCGCCACAACCCCACCACCACTCCTTCTTCAACCCACGACGTTTGACATCTGATAACCACCGGTTTGAACATTAGATCTATATGCATTTGACAGATATCGTTAGAATTGTATCAGATATGGTGAAATCGATTGGAAGAAGTATTGGGGATCTGAGTGTAAATTAAGGTTAGGGTTCGAATAATCAGTTGATTCGTCAGATTTGTATATGTTGGCTACAAGATTTACAGTAAATGCGTGGCATATTTCCTGGAGATAAATTCATGGCAGAATATATAGCAACCAAATATCTAGCAATTTGAAATTGATTTATCTTTTCATATTAATCAATTTATCTTTTGACTTCCTTTATCACAATATATAGCAACCAAATTTTAGTAGTTTACTCTCTGTACATTACCAGATGTATAAATTCATGATACAAATATTGTTGCATAAATTCACATTCACATGGCAGAAGAATTTTAAATTGATTTAAATGGTATTGCAGATGGAGTGGTAGTGGGGTTGTGGTGGTGTGGCTGACGGTGGCGAAAGTGGAGGTGGGTGATGTCGGTGTATGGGCGGGGGTGGTTAACGATGAAGGAGGTGGAGATGGTGGCGGAGGTTGTAGAGAGAGAGAGAGAGAAAGGTAGAGAGAGAGAGAGAGAGACAGGATATCATATATAATAAAAATATATTAAATTTATTTTTAAATAAAAAGAGAAAAATGCCCGGATAGTCCCTGTGGTTTGGCCTTTTAAGGAAAGGGTATTTTTGTCATTTCACACCCTCTTAACACCCACTTAACAGAGAAAAGTAACTGAAGTTAGACCCAGGGACTATCCGAGAACAAAACGGAAAACCTTGGGGACTATTCAAGTAGTTTTAGAAAGATAGGGACTATAGGTGAAAAAAGGTGAAACCACAGGGACTATCCGGGCATTTTTCTCTTCGGTGGAGGAAATTGTAGGTGTGGGCCGAGATAAGGCAGGGTGGGCTGGGGGTTTGGGTTTTCGTACAGTTTCCCACAATCAACTCTTTTGCATTTACAATACAACAAATACATATTACTATTATTATATGTTCATTTATTTAGTTATTAGTGTTATTATTATTTTTTTTACAACTAATCCAAAAAATATTTATATATATATATATATATATGCAATGAATTAGCAATGTCGTGCATAGTATCCACGCTATGTTTTGACCCTCGAAGGTTTCGGGTTGCGCGAGTAGGTTGGGTCGACTAACGGGGCATAACAGCTCAAGTCAATTTAACGCGACATGGATAAATATAATTAATCTGTCAAATAAAACAAATACCGGATTCGATTTATAAAAGCGAAACAAATGGTTTGTACCTTGAAGTTACGGGTTGTCACAAAAACAAGCATAACTTCTTCATTTCTTGGTCTTTTTCATTGTTTCTTTTTCCTACTCACTTGGATCGACCTTAGGAACGTTTCCACAGGTTTTCCATGGAAAACCAAGGTCTGGAACGTAACCAAAAAGGCTCCAAAGTGGACTGCAACTTTCTGTTTTGAATCAAACTTTGTTAATCTTAGTTAAACTTGAGTTATATCATCTCAACCCTATGTCCTTATGCTCATAATCAATTTAATGGTTAGTTGGGCTTAAAAACAAGGCTGAGACAAGTAAAATCAGAGGTTAAAACCTCATAAACTTTCTGTTTTGTTTAGGGTTTTACCCACAAGTAGTGTTTAAGCTCAAAACTTGATGTTTGTGTGATTGTGGAACAAGCTTAGGCTATTCCACTTGAAAATCCACACACTACTTGATGTTTTCCTTAGATTAGTTGTACATATTTTATTCCTTACTTGTAAGTTCATGACCCTCCTTGTTGTCTATGACAACAAGTGTAGTGGTGAACCAAGAGGTACCTAAATGGAAGACTAGATTCTTCCTACCATCTACATGACTTCTATGATACAAAGAGGTTCCTAAATGGTGGATTTATCCTCCTACCTCATACTTGACCTATATGATATATGAATGCTAATATAACCTATATATATATATATATATATATATATATTCAAGAAACTAAACACTTGATAATGAACTAATGGACATTCATCAAGATAGTAGGTACATCATCTTAGGCATTGATAACTTGTCACGATTCTAATGGGTTTTGTCCCATGAAAACATTTAAACTCTTTCGAGTTTCATAGTGTCAAGAACAAGTGTCATATGTACTAGATGATTATTTTCATATGCTTATTTTCATATCCTCAAACTCCAAATCCCTAAACCATATGTAAACATCTCTTAAACTCCAAATCGAACATGTTCAACTTTCTAGTCTCAACAACTTCGTCACATTGGATAATCGGAAAGCATATGTGAAGGGGTATGGTCCCAAAAACCTCGCGCAGGCACATTGGACCATACCACAACTTCACCACAATAAACCCTCTTTAAGAGAACTCTGCGCGGCTGTGCACCGGTTCTAAAGGAGAACTTGAAAGAAAACAGTCTTCAACATCCGCGTGCCAAGATGGAACTAATAAACATCCTCGCGCAAGTTAACATGACAGGATAGCTAGGAGTAAAACCCTAACAACATCTCTGCACAATTAACCCAGACTTGAACAGAAAGTAACCTCTGTTACAACAGAATTAACATGAGACAGAGGCATAGAGGATTACAGCTGTAAACCTTCTAGAAGGCCCCATCATGCACAGCCATTCGGTTATAACCGAATAGCCACGTGGCATCATCCTGGACTCCCATCAAAGTCACGGTGATGGCACTAAATTGGAGAAGGATCCACACTTGCCCACTTTCCACGTGGCATCTCCCCAGCCGTTGATCATGCCCACGATCCGTGTGCATATACACCACGTTAGTGATTAACGGTGAAGGAAATAACCGCTTATGGAAAATGCTTACCGTTACTTCCTTCGCCAACAAACTTTCCCGCCCAAATTCGGTTATAAATAAGGCAATTCAGGTATAATCTCTCAAGTTACTCTCACTTCACTTTCACTATTACTTCTTCTTCCTAATTGAAACCTGTACTTATTCTCACGCCTGAGGGTGGTCACGGAGAGAACTCCCATTCTCCCTGTGGCGAGTCTAATGGCTGTTCGTTTTGCAGTTATCATTTGAAGAAGGAGCTTAGCCAAACCCCAAATCAAACGAGAGGATTCACCCTTTTATGCAGAACTAGACCCCTGGTCCGACTGATTCCGATCATTCGAACCAGTGTTTCTTCATTGGCGCCCACCGATCCTTCAATTTTCATTCTCATCTTCTCGTTTTGATTCATTTCTCTTCAAACTCTGTTTTCCATGGCAGAGATTCCGTCAAACCGTCCATCAAGTCCTCGATCTGAAAATAGTGGTAGTTCGGCCCAGGTTACTCAGATCGACGGAATCATGGGCAAAACAGCTGGCAACAATAATCGTCACTGGGTAAAAAGCTCTATTACCTCAGAAATAGAATCTGGAACTCAGACTCACCCAGATCTATGGTCAGAGGAAACTCCAGAGTTTTGGTTCGCCAAATTCCAGGGCACCATAAATAAAATTTTTCACCAAATTCCAGATCTGAGCTTCTCCATAATAGATCTAGTCATTAGAAGTCTCAGAAAGAATATACACTGAAGAAGATATCTGAGACTACAGTGTTGGTCCCACGATCAACACATTAGTGGGACATCCAGTCCAGTAGCAAGGAGTATCCAGAAGCATTCAAAATTATGAAACAAAACATGGAAGACACCAACCAACAAAAGGTCAGTACAGAACAAACATACGTGGTGCAAGGAGGACCCTCACAAAGACCACACAAAAAGAGCCATAATCAACATTGGCAAGAACAACAAGTAGTCTTCCCCGTCGTTCCAGGAGGTCCTCAAGAAGATGCCCGGTAATCATAACTGGTATATTCGGTCATTATCGTACTGATTACATGTTTATTAATCCTGGTAGTTCCATGGATATAATATACGAGCAATGTTTCAAACAATTAGACCCAGAGGACAAGGCACGCTTGAAACCAGTTGACTTTCCTTTAACTGGTATCAGCAACGAAGTCGTCTTCCCTTGGGACAAATAGCTTTTCCTGTGACACTCTCAGATGGCGAACACTCGTGCACTGTCATAGTCAATTTCATGGTTATGCCAGCTACATCACGTCACGATGTACTGTTGGGAAGACGATCACAAAGGGAGTTCAGTATGATTACCTCTCTATACCACAAAAACATACAAAATAAACTAGACATCTGGAAACATGGCCAACACCTCTACAGGGGTATGTAGTGCTTCACCATACCACTCAAGGGGATGAGGGTCAATGATCCATTCGTTACCACTCCCCCCACCACCCACAGCAGACGGCATCATTAAGGCTCCGACCGGAATTGTAGGAAATCGACCATTCTGACGTCGTTTATACACCACCGTACACCGACTCCTCCAGTCAGACGGAAACGCCTGCAACAAGACATTTGCCGACAATCGCGTAACACCGACATCAGCATCAACCCCAGAAGGAAAGTGGACATCATCTTTCCCTTTACAGGGACGAGGCATGGTGCAGAGAAATCCTTCACTTCCGGCAGCCTTTTTCGGTGTCAGACTTCCAAGACGAAGCATAGCATCAACAGCGTCAAGAGTCTTCAAAATCTCGGGAATCCTCCGTAAACGGTATTTTCGACTCGTCTTCATGTTTACCAAATCTGGTAAAGGGAAAGTAATAGCATACATATATATAAAAAGCTAAAATGAGTTGATGTCAGCATAATTAAGAGAAGAGTAAGAAATCGTAATGATTAAACGTCAAATCGCCACTTTCGGAAAGGGCGGCACCGCAGTAATCATCGATTTTATTAAATAACCTCTGACAGCATTTGATGTCTACACACATTCCCACAAGCTACAGTTTCAATAAGAAGGCGATCGGTCAAACACCTATTCGTCTTCTACCCTTTGGCACACAAGGGTCACGTCACATCAATCAGCTCATGATACAAAACGTTCATTCTAGCATAATGAACAATTCAACTTGAAAAATTATCTTCTACAAGAAGATTCCCCACATTCCATGCCAAAACACAAACCACCCATCTCTTACATAGTCCAGTACTCCACTTATTTGCATAAGAGCAACACTGGACTGGGGGACTTGAAGGGGTATGGTCCCAAAAACCTCACGCATGCACATTGGACCATACCACAACTTCACCACAATAAACCCTCTTTAAGAGAACCCTGCGCGGCTGAGCACCGGTTCTAAAGGAGAACTTCAAAGAACACAGTCTTCAACATCCGCGCGCCAAGATGGAACTAATAAAATCCTCGCGCAAGTTCACATGACAGGATAGTTAGGAATAAAACCCTAACAACATCTCCGTGCAATTAACCTAGACTTGAACAGAAAGTAACCTCTGTTACAACAAAATTAACATGAGACAGAGGTATAGAGGATTACATGTCACACCCCAACGATGGCGGAAACATCGGGGTGCGAGCACTAAGCGTTCAGATTGCTCATGAGAATTCCATAACACTATTATTTCAATAAAGATTAATTGATTTCATGCAATTGTCTATCAACATCATCACAGTATCATATTACAAACCAAATCATAAATTGTTCAAATTGTTCAAAAGACTATTATTAGCTAGGCGACGTTTCTAGGCAACTCCTAGTTGTATTCCATGCATTACAAGCATCCTATCAGCCTGCGACATGTATTAAAATATCAATACAAAAGTATTGGTGAGTATACAAGTTTGATAATAGAATAATAGATTAAAACAACTCCTATCCGTAGTGCAATCAATAAAATAGTTTCAGGCGTGCTAGTGTCGCAGTCCACGCAGTGATAGCCCAAGTTTCCAATGCGTTAAGTGCCTTTCCCAAAGTTTAACGGGAGGTTATATGTCTCCTCCTAACAATACCCCAAAGACTAACGGGGAGGTGCATTACTCCTATAGCGCTACTATTGTTAAGGCGGAACTACACACTCTGGATTAAACGTCACATAGCACAAAGAGTCAAGAATCAAGAATCACAAGTTTCACATAGGATAGAGTATAAGTTTCAAAGATTCAAGTTTAAGTTTCATAGAATACATGTTACACCCCAAAAGTTTAAAGTAAAAGGGGATCGAGTATACTCACAGTGATTGCTTAACAGTACAACTGCTATTGGATCAAATGGAGCTCTTTTAGGATTAGCCTGATTAGATTACGTTAGGGTAAGAGTCGGGCAAAATAATGAGGTTGAATAAAGTGCCAAACCAGTCACTTGATCGGATGACTGTCCAATCGGACGGTCAGTCGGTCGGTTGACTTATGAGTGTGAAAGGTAACGACTGCCCGATCGGATGGTCATCCGATCAGGTTGCCACTTATTGTTGAAGTTTGCAGGTGGAAGGGATAGGGTGGCTGCTCGTTCGGACAGTAGTTCGATCAGGTTGCCACTTGATCCAAGTGCAAGTATCCTGGTTCTCCCAATCGGAAGGCTGATCTATCGGACGGCTGTCCGATCGGGTTGCCATTCGATTAGGCTTCCAAATTTTGATTGTTTACCAAGTGTTTGTAAGTTTCAAGATTATGGCAAGTGTCACCTGATAGGGTGGTTGTCCGATCGAACGGCTGTCCGATCGGGTTGTCACTCGTTCGGCGTCCCTTGTTCTTGTTTAACGTTTTGTAAGATCTCTAAGTTTGAAAATTGATGGCGACGTCACGGTACAGATGGAGACAACAGTAGCTTATCGTTTTACAGCCTTTCTGATCGGTCGGGGATCACCCCAGTCCGACCCGTTTGTCTGTTAGAGACGGGTTCATGCCGGAGTCTATCCCGTTATCATCTTAATCAGTGATCAATCAGTTCCTAAACCAACTCTAGACCACCGATCAAGTCTACAGCCCGTTCAGTCCCGTTTATCACCGAAGTAAGTCGAAAGTTTGATAGATAACCCAAGTTTTTATATGAAAAGCATAGATTTAGCGTATATTTAATGTAAAAACACATGAAATACCTTGGATTTGAGCTAGATCTTGCTCAGAATGACATCACATGATAGTTTGTACAAACCCTCATGATGACATCACCCTCAAGAACTCAGATCCGAGAGATTTCACGGCGAAAAGTGTGATTTCAAGTGAGAATCACGTAGAAAATGAAGTGTAGATCAAGAAAGTACAAGAATCTAGCCGAAAATATACCGGAATCAGTGGGAGAATTAAGAAAAGGAGTGTGCGCGTGTCTTGGTCGAGCAGAGCTGTCACATCACTGAAAAGGTGATGTGACAGGTCTATTTATAGTGGAAAAGAGGAGAGAAGAGGAAAAAGGTGGTGCAAGGTGGGTGCCGGTCGATCGAGTAGTCACTCGGTCGGGTGGTCGTTCGACAGGCTGATCGTTCGATCGAACGGCTGTCTGATCGGACGGCCACTCTAGCCAATCCTTTCTTTCCACGTTCCGGAGTTAGGTTCATTTAGCGGGTCCGATTAAACGTTGCGTTGCGTATAGTTTGGATAAAGTATCTAGATTACATTTCAAGCCAAAAGTTCCCAGGTTTCATAGATTCCGCCAGTGACAAGGCTCCAGTCTCTCGTTTAACCAAGAATCAAGTTTTACGAGTCTAAGGAGTCAAGCACCAAATAAGTTTCAAGAGTCACGAATCATAGTTTCTCAAGCATCAAGAGTCAAGTATCTAGATTAAGCATCAAGAGTCTAGTATCTGTATCAAGTCTCATAGTTTATGTTTCGAAAATCAAGCATCTAGATTGAAGAATCAAGTATCATAGCGTTAAGCATCAAGTATCAATAAGATTCACACCAAAATTTCCAAAGTATCAACATCACATAACCACAAGGACTAAAACTGACAATTAATTAGAGTTTAGGGGCTGATCTTGCCAAGTGTCTAAAGTTTAGGGACGCTGGGCGTTACATTACAGCTGTAAACCTTCTAGAAGGCCCCATCATGCACAGCCATTCGGTTATAACCGAATAGCCACATGGCATCATCCTGGACTCCCATCAAAGTCACGGTGATGGCACTAAATTGGAGAAGGATCCACACTTGCCCACTTTCCACGTGGCATCTCCCCAGCCGTTGATCATGACCACGATCCGTGTGCATATACACCACGTTAGTGATTAACGGTGTAGGAAATAACCGCTTACAGAAAATGCTTTCCATTACTTCCTCTGTCAGCAAACTTTCCCACCTAAATTCGATTATAAATAAGGCAATTCAGGTATAATCTCTCAGGTTACTCTCACTTCACTTTCACTATTACTTCTTCTTCCTCATTGAAACCTGTACTTATTCTCACGCCGGAGGGTGGTCACGGAGAGAACCCCCATTCTCCTCGTGGCGAGTCTAACGGCTGTTCATTTTGCAGTTATCATTTGAAGAAGGAGCTTAGCCAAACCCCGAATCAAACGAGAGGATTCACCCTTTTATGCAGAACTAAACCCCTGGTCCGACTTATTCCGGTCATTCGAACCAGTGTTTCTTCATATGCAATTTTGTGAGTATACTTGAACCCCCTTTTTTTGTTTACCACCTTTTTGGGGTGTAACATGTTTATCTATGAAAACTTACACTTTAACTTTATTCGTAAATACACAAACATTCCTTTTACATGCTTGCTTACCTGATTACTTAATACTTTAAACTTGGGGTTATACGTTTTGTGTTAGACTTATCATTACTTCGTACGAGCCTATCCTTGACATATATAGCACTATAGGATTAACGCGCCACTCGTAAACTTGAGGTTATGTCATGAGCTTATTGCGTTTCATCATTGGGTTTATTTGTCGAACACATGCCGATTTTGATGTTTATCTTGTTATCGATAGCTTGCCATGTGGAATTATTTAAAACTTCTCTTTCGTATGCTACATATATCAAAACTTGTATACTCTCCTTTGCTTTTGCATTGAACTTTATTTTAAATATGTTACAGGTTGAGGACGACAATGCTTGAAATTGAAGTAGTGATGATGCCTAGATACACACTTAGACGTCTTGTTTGTTGTATTGTCATTCTTATATTACAAGTTGTTGTATTTGATTCAAACCTTGTAATTGAATTTTAGAAATGAAATGAAATTCATTATTTATTTATCGTCACCAATAGTGTTATGAAGTCTCTTGCAATCTCGTTTTCGTCTCACTCTGATGTTTCCACCATCGGTTGGGGTGTGACATTTCTTGAGCCTATTTTTCTTAGTTTTTCGAGAGGATTAAAACCCCGATCATAGTTTTCGCTGATTCTTGTTTATTTGCGAGATCTCTGAGTGTGAAAATTCTGGTTTTAAAGGGTGTTCATCAAAGTTTTGTGCTTTACATCTTTTGCTAGTTCTTCTTGTTCTACTGCATTAAAGGTATGAAATTTCCGTTAATTTAAGCATGATTATCATATGGTATGTTGATTTCTTCCGAATTTTTGAACTTTTTGTTTAAGAGTAGGTTGTTTATTGCAATGTATGATGTTTTAGCTTAAATTTGAGGATGAATGTCTGATTTGGGTGGGTTTTGAACATGCAAGAGCCTTAGTGAAGTGATTACACTAGTTATTTGCATGATTGAACAATGACATGATGGTTGAATATTGTGAAATCATAAGGAATTATGAGTAAACATGAAAAATTGATGCTTAGATGATAAAATGTGCAACTTTGGAAGTTTAAATAGGCGATTTTGCATCTAATTATTAATTGAAATTTAACATCATGTGCTATGTTTAAAGTTTGAGATTGTTTTGAAGTTTGGGTTTGTATTGATTGTTTCCTTGTTCTGTGATTGTAGTCATGTCCGGAAGCAGAAAGAAAGCCAAGACCACGGGACAAGGGTCATCGTCTGTAGCTGGATCTTCTTCAAGGTTACTACCTAGAAAGTGGGAACAATTGAGTTCTATAGAAGAAGGTGACGGGAGGTTAAGCAGACAAGATTGGGCGTGGGAAAAATATAGGGATAGTCGCAGTGCAAACGTGTGGGATAACGATAAGAAAAAGGCACTTTCCACGTTTGATGATAAGAAATTATAAATCAAGCTATGGAAGTGGAAGATGGTTACAAGTGTATCGACTTCGATTCCGAAAAGGGTTGTTCCGGAAAGATCGGTTAATGTGGAGGAGTTGAGGACCATCGGAATCACCCAAATGTTTGAACGTCTCGGATGGGAACGGGTACTCGATTGATGTGAAGACAACACCCCTCGGATATATTTGGCGGCAGTTTGTGAGTGGCTTGCGTCTCTTAGGTTTCAAAATAGAGACGGCCCCCCAAATACTTGGAAATTAGTCGGTAACACGGGAAGGGGGAGATGACTATGTCATTCGAAACAATGAATTGTATCGCTCGGTTTGATTCTTTAGGGATGGAGGCGTATGATTACCCGAGGATGGATCGTTTCTTTGATAACAAGACGAATGAAGATGATCTTGAGGGTATGATTGGATCAGCGTTGCCATACGCTGATGGTGGAGCGGCTATGAAGAGCCAGTTAACAGTTGAGGGGAAGATTATACAGAGCATCTCTATAAAGAATATCATGGTGCGGTTCGGGGACCGCGGGAAGGTGAGAGCACCGGATTGTAGGGTTATTCATGCCTTAATGTACGGGACGCCCACGTTGTCTTGGAGACATATCATAATGATGAATACGTCGGACACTCGGGAGGCATGCACTCGGAGGATGATACCATATGCACGTCTGATTAGTGCAATGATCCTCAAGCAGAACTGTCTACCCCCCGAGTCACTTTGGATTTCTAGACCCGTAGAGGAGTTAGTTTGGCATCGATGAAAAGGCACTGGAAAATCCAAGTGCAAGTCTACGGTCATAAATACACGGTGACCGATGATTTGGGGCGTAAATATGAGTTCACCGACCCGAATGCGGCCCAAGGAGCCGCCGAAGATGTAGAAATGGGAGATGAGGAAGATGAGGATGAGCCCGCCGGTCCAAGGGGACCGCGGAAAAGATACATGCGGCCACACCAACAAATATTCGGGGATGTAGCTAACTTTGTGACATGTCAACGGGTACCGGGGTATCCAAACTTCAATTGCGGTCAATAGGCGGTTTTCGACAACATCTCCGCGGTCATGGGGGAAGGCCGGGAATATGAGGCAAGGAGAAGAAACTGGGAACAAGAACATCAAGCCCAGTTGCAAGCTCGTTGGGATGCCGAGAATGCCCATCGAGCTAGAATGGAAAAATACATGGAGGTGCAACAATTGTTCCAAGTTGTGCAGAGATCTCAATGGGATCAAATGGAATAACATCGTCGGTAAGAAGAGGCTCGAAGGCGAGCATGGGAGGAAGAGCAAGAGAGGAACCAAATTGAACAAAACACAAGAGAAGACAATTGGTGAAGTGCCTTGTACACGGCTCAAGAGTTGGCAATTAATAATGCCAAGGTCCTCCATGATCAAGAACAGCATCAACGGGATTGGTTAGCCGGTCTTCCATACACAGAGCACTCGGGATGGACCGTGTGACAACTCGTATTTCCAAACCAATCTTTGTACTTCGATGTAATGTATGTGTACGATATGTGATTTTATGAAAGTGAATGTTTATGTGAATGCTATGTTATTACGTGCTTGTGTAATGTATGTATGATATAAGCGCACAACACACACCCGACTGCACAAGCCATTCGGGCTACACAACTGTACTCGGACTCTTAGAGCAGCCCAAGTGTGGGTTCGGCCCATCTCCTTAGTCGATTAACACATGGGGGTGTTAGCACCGTCTCACACTTTATCAAAACAAACAAACCTACAAACCCTAGTGCTCTCCTCTCTCTCTCTCTAAGCCGACGGCTATCCGGATCCTCTCGAAGTCCTTGTGATTCCTACCTTGCATTCGGTTAGTATATGATTATTATTGTTTGACTTTGATTACTGTTATAGCTTTGATCGAAGGATAATATGGCTAAGTGTTTGATCTTGACTGGTATGATGTAGAATAGGTTAGTAATCGGTTATATTTATGATTTTTGGATGGATATCATTAACAAATTGTTGACACCATGAATATTATTTGTTAGTGGGTGATGATTGTGAATATATGATTAAATCGATGTGTATGGTTTTCTAGAAATCATGTGGATGTCAGTATGCATCAATTGTCTAAAAGTCAATTCCATTAATTGTATATGCAATCAGTACATGTGTTCATACATTTTAAAAAAAAAAGGGCCCAATCATTCTATGGCACTCAAGACTTGATGTCATATCATCATGTGAAAGACTCTAGGAATGGAAATCAAATTGTTGTGTATAGATTAATTGAGTTTGTCGGCTAGTATGCATGCCCATGTGATCTCTGTTTTAGTTCAATTTCCAAGTTAAGAAATTAGTAAATATCACATATCATAGTTTGGTCCAATAATCTTTGAGATGATTAAATGGTGGTCGGCCATTGTAGGTTATTTCGATAATGATCATGTGTGGTTGTTGTTCGTCATTATGATGTTAGAGTTATGTGAAACATTCGTTAAAAGTAATGATTTGATCGATATGGTTTGATTAGAATCATTAATCCTGTTGATTGACTTTTATGCAAATTATGGAAACTATTATAATGGTCAAATGATTAATTGGAATAGATGTAACTGATTGCTAGAATCATGAAAGTTTGTTAACCAATCGTACAAGACCCTTAGTCGCATAAGGAGACCATTCGCACAAGCCTTGTCAGTCGTACAAGACACCTCCAGTCGCACAAGAGTTACTGGACCGCACAAATTGAATTGTTGTTTAACTGTTGGGCCGGGTATGTTTCGGCCGGATTAATTCAACCGCACAAGAGTACTTGAGTCGCACAAGATGATTTGTTTATTGTTTTTGGGCCGTAAGTTATATGCATTGGGCTGGGTTTTATTGGGCTTTAATGGACGACTCGCACAAGGCCATTTAAGCTTGTGCGAGCCCAATCTTGAATACGCTATTAACTGCTGAACGTGTTGATGTATGTTGCCATGACCCGTACGTGTTTCTTATTTGCTATCTATGTGATACTTATGTGCTTAACTCGAACGTGAACCTGACTTGTATAATAACCATGATAGGACGTGGTTGACCACTAGCATTTAGACTTGACCTTTCGTTTACCTACCGATCAAACCAAGGTGAGTTCACACTCTACAAAGCATGGGATTCCTAGGGGTTGGGAATGGGGTTAAGGAATATGGATTCCTCGTCCTTTCTTGGGTAGGACAGTACTGGTTCAGGAATGTAATTCCTCGTCCTTACGGACAGATAACTTTTACTAGACCAAAACTCTATCACGAAGTCCCTCCTTTTTATATCGACTTAATCGCCGGGCCAATGGCGAGCGGGTCATTAGTTAGATAGCGCTATTTAGGTCTGACAAGCCTCACACCGTGCCGCAGAGGACGGGCGTGAACTAATGGATCTGGGGCACGTCAATGCTGATAGACATTGACAGTTTCAGGGCACTTAAACATGACTTCAGTCAGTAGTCGATATGGTAACGAGTCTAGTGGATACATGGGGTAGCCCCCACGGCCGAAATGCCAGATAACTATCATGGGGTAGCCCCCACGGCAGGATTGCCAGAGTAAATGGGTTAAACAAATCACGTTTTCAACTATGGGGTAACCCCCACGGCAGGATGCCAGTTAAAGGAAACTGTTTTTGGAACAACTTAAAACGAACACCCAACCGTGAACTCACTCAACTTGTTGTTGACTCGTTACTACATGCTTTGCAGGTCTTTAGGTACTTAGCTGGAGCTTGCACAAGGGAGAGTCGTTGTGGGACATGGACAGCTGTGTGCCATGTTAAACCTTGGATATTTAAACTTACGATTTGGGTTTTTAAACATTTATGCTTCCGCTCATAACTTAACTATGTTTGTTTTGGACACTAAACGTATTGGTTGGACTTTTACATTTAATTATTTGCTTGTTCTATATGATTGGTGGTTTGATCCTGGTCAGTCACACCTCCAAGCGGTGATTCTCCGCGTGTGGATTTTGGGGGTGTGACAGACCGACTATGCAAACCTTCCCGTTCCTCGAGGTCCTTCCGACCCATCACCTCATTGGCCCGAAGGAGTGGGATCCAGCTTCATCCCACCACAATTTCAACCACCGGCGGAAGGAGAACAAGGCCCCCTAGACAATTAGCAGGAGATGTTTGAGGCCCTCACCGGTTACCCGTACAATCCATACCCACCAGTGGACCTGAACGAGTGATATCAGCGGTGATGGTGAGGTACGTTTTATGTTGTTGTTGTATATTTTGAGTTTTTGTTTATTGCTTGTTATTTCATATTTTGTCTAGTATTTTCGTTTAGTAGGTAAATGAACTTTGTGGGTGTGTTCCCTATATAACCCTCACGAGACCTACTCGTCCTCCCGAGCTATCGGGAGGTTTAAAAGGGCTTGTTGCATACGCTAAATGCAACCGTGATTCGCATGAAAGTGAGTTAGGTTTGTTGTTGTTGTATATTATTTTTTTCCACATAAATCAAAGTAAATTAACGTATGGTTTGATAATATTTTCATAAAAGTGGTAGAACTAGGTAACTAACAAATTTTAATGGTTGTGAGAAGCATGCTTCTACTCAAGGGTTGAGATTTGTAGGTACATTATTTTCGTGAGACGACTGCTTTGTTGAAAAGATGGAGAGCACACAAAGAACTAACGAAAAACCAGGTGCATACGTTTCTTTTTATCTTTGATTTTTAGTTAGCGAATAAGTGGATTGTATTTTGTATTTTTATTTTCCGGGGTGAAATTTTTGGGAAGGTAGCCGTGTCACATCCCTTGTGCATTTTTAAAAAGTTTGTTAGTTACCTAGTTCTAGCACTTTTATGAAAAGTTTTTCGATTTTTGACCCGTTCATTTAAACACTACACATTGAGGACATTGTTGACCTCAAGTGTGGGGATGGGGGAAAAATTCAAAAATTTTTCAAAATGTCTTTGTTTGAAGCGATCTTAAAAGCACAAGTAACTAGGTTAACAAGGGATGACACAACCCATTTGGTCGTTTGTCATGGTCAAGTTCGAGTTAATAGCATGACGGATATTTAGCGGGTGGTTATTTGGGAATAATCCGCCTAAGAAACTTGCAATTTATGTATATCATATTCCATACCCTTTATACTTGAGATCTTGAGCAACTTGTATACATCATATATACACATATTCTTTGTTTGAGTGGACCATTAGTCATGCATGTATTGTAGAACTTGCATCTTTTGATACGTTTGAGACCATAGACCGAATACAAGCACGAGAATGATTAAGGCATTAGGTAAACCTTTTCCTTTTACACCATTTATCTATCCTTTCTCGAAATCTATCCCTTAGTCTCCAACTTTGAGCCTAAACCTTTCGTTTGACAACCCACTTAGCCCATACCCATAAACCTTTTCTTTTTAAACCCGTGTGATGAAAATTCGATTATAGGATTATACACTTGTACAGTTGTGATTTATTTTTGAAAAAAAAAGCAAAAATTCAGAAAATGTTACGAAAAATATTAGAAAAGCATTGAGAAAAATACAAAAATACGAGTTAGTAGTTTGTTGAATAAAAGGCGAAAGTTGTTGCCTCATAGTTGATGTTTATAGTTAGTTTTGTTTAGTATAGTATAGTAGTTTGTAATAAAAATCGAATTTTTCATCACCTTAGCCACTTTAAAATATCCTAATTCCTACCTTTAGCCTAGCCCAGTTACAACCCTTTAAAGACCTTTTGACTTGTGCTTAGTATTCGTGTTCGGTGGTGGAGAATGATTGAGTTGCAAGCCTATGCGGCTATATTTCTATTCGGTTTTGAGTGATTACTTTTAAAAAAGTTCTAATACATCATTTAAATTAGCCAACATGTAAACCGAGTGGAGTGAACATTGTGAGGGATATGTATGAATTGTGAGTTTCAAGGGCGAGTTAATCTTGGATAACCATTTTTACATTATTAATCATTAATTGCTAAATATGTTGAAAATTGTAAAAAGTTTGAACCGCGTATGACAATAGACCTTAACCTTAGTCTCGGGAATGGGGAGTGTGTTTCTCATTCGACCCACGTGAAAGTGAAAGACAGATTTGCTTGAGGGCAAGCAAACGACAAGTGTGGGGATGTGATGCGTGGTCGAAAACCGGTGTTCGTATTGGTTTAAATCGTTGTTGTTACATGACTTTTAATTCCGAATAGCCTACTTTTGATTAAAATTGTGTTTTGCAGGTTTAGTGAAGTTTAAGGAGTTATTTGGGGGCTTTACGGACTACCGGAACCAAAAACGGACAACCAGGACGCGAATCGGGTCAATGGGGACCAAAGGATGCAAAAAACGGAGAATGTATGTTGCAGGCATCATCGCCGAAACCATGTAGGGTCGTCGGCGACGCTTTCAAATGAGTGCCATCGCGTATAAACCCCCGTATCCAGTGGAGGAGGGCGTCAGCTGGTTTTGGGATATCTGGGCACCGTCGGCGACGAGAAGGTAGTCCGTCGGCGACGACATCAGGTTTTTGCTTCGCGAATTATTGGTTGTTTGGTGGTTGTAGACGAGTTAAAACACATTTTTTCACCATTCATTCAGGAGTTACACTTGTTTTGAGTTTTGCATATTGTTCTTGGAGCCACAATTCATCACCACTTCATCTCTAATCCAATCAATCATCCATTACAATCCGAATTCACAATCCAATCTACATCCTAACCCTAACCAATTCATCAATCATTCGACCCGTTCATCATCATCACCTCACCTAAACCCTAACCTTCATTTCCTCCATATCCAAAGCTTCAAGATGTTCGATCTCAAGTCTCCAACATCCGGTGATCAAGTCAATTCGATCATGAGCGGCTAGTTTCTCGGAGGTTTCACCCCGGTGTAGACTTTTGTAAGATTTAGGGTTTATTATGTGTTTGATACTTGGTTTGTGACTAATTGAATTGCATTTGAATCTTTAGACAATTGTCATACGTTTGTATTGAATTTGTGAATCGTCGAATGAATGATTAAATTTGACTTTGTGAAATGAATATGTGTATTTATGCCTTGTCTTCTGATAGGATTTACGAGTCCAAAGTAACGAAGTGCATCATGGTCCGTTGTCTATAACATTGATAGCGATTGGCACCTAAGCTTTGTGATGTTCAAACCGTTAATGAATTAATTTGATTAAACCAAGTTAAAACGTGTAGTAACCCTAGGTTTTGCATTTGTTGAACCGGGTGTGAACCTTGTTCTAATTCATTGTTTTATAATCGTTAATTAAAGTTTTCTTGCAACCGTTCTAGTTCTAGTAGTTAATTAATCAAATCAAACATGTTGGTTCATTCCAACATCTTTTCCAAATCAACAAAAATCATAAAAACAATCTAGTAAGCTTCATAATTGTGACACACCTTTAAAATCAACCAAGTCCATTCCCAAACCACATACTCTTCGTGGTTCGACCCCTTACTACCACTAACTAATTGTTAAGGGTAATTTGGGCTTACAAATATTATCTTTGACCAGAGCGCGACACTCCGATCACATCTGAACGGTGGTTGTGGTGCTTCGTCGGAGACTCATGAATGGTGATGGTGGAGACGATTATTTATGGTGACAACTAGTTTTCTTGCTTAAGTGGTGGTGGGTGGTTTCCGGAGGTGGTGGTGACGATTGTTTATGGTGGTTTGGTGGTGGTGGGTGGTTTTATAGATGGTGATAACGGTTGTTGTTGGTGGTGATTTTGGTGGCATACGAAGTGGAATCCATTTTTGGGTGTATAATGGTTATTTGCCTTAGATGATAAATAAGCTATGTTGTTACTGTTTTAAATTAATTGTATGTTATTTGTTATATATTTTTAAACAAAAAAACAAAATTACCGATGTACCCTCATGTGCAAGGCACATGTCATACTTGATTGAAAGTTTTTACTGAGTTAGTGTTAAAGGACCTAGAGTGTAATGCTTTTGACGAAAAAATGCCTGTAACTGTAATTATTGAAGTTAAAGACTATCAGTTATAATACAACACAAACATAAAGGACGAAAACTATAATTTACCCTTGATAATACAAACATGTGGTATTTGATAAATGTTTACTTATTTACAATTTACAGAACTTAAAAACTTATAAAAGTGAAAATTACAATTTACAGAACTTAAAAACTTATAAAAAGTGCAACATTTTCCAAAACTAAAACATCTTTTGTCACAATAAAACCCCTACAACCGTAACTAAATAAGTTAACCATTTCAATGGGTTTACAACAATAAACCAACTAGAAGACATAACAGATTCAACCAACGAACTATATTGAAAATCCGGGTTAGACCCGTATAACGCCTGGATACCCAGCACATCATCGACTTTAAGATCCACTTTCTTACTTCTCGGACTCAAACTCGGGTACATAACCGCCCCTTTAACCTTCGAATGGGCCAACCCGAGTACATGCCCGATTTCATGAGTCGCAACCGATTCCAAATCAACGGCCCACGTTTCAGCTACATCCAAATGTAGTCTACCTGGGCAAAGTTTGAATAATTTCTGTAAAGTAGAGTAGAACTAACAAAAAAAAATTATAAATGAAATTCTACCGGTTTTCAGGTGAAAAAAGTTAAAATAAGTTGTTTAAGTAGAGTAGAAGTTAAAAAAAAAACATAAATGAAATTCTACCGGTTTCAGGTGAAAAAAGTTAGAATAATTTGTGTAAAGTAGAGTAGAAGTAAAAAAATTTATAAATGAAATTCTACCGTTTTCGGGTGAAAAAGCGTGTGCCAAAATCCCTAACACGCCGTCAAACGGCTCTTCATCGCCGTGATCACCTTCATAAAATCCAATTTTAATATCGGCTGATGGGTAATCGTCTGATTCACTAAAGTTCACCGGAATCACGGCTGACCACCGGGAAAACGATCGCCGGAGAGCTTCACTCACGTCGGAAAAATTCAAATAATTGATCATATGATCGCCGGAAAAGGCGTACGTTAGCGTCGCGTGCGCAGATCGCCCCCACCGCGGCTCTCCTTCAAAATACGCGTAGTTTTTGTTGACGTGGATTACGGAATCTCTAACGCCACAGCGCGGTGACATGATCTGCGTGATGGTACCGGCGTCTAGTTTTCCGGTGACCGTGAGTCCGAGATTTTTCTGGTAGTTTACGACCGCGGATTCGAAACTTTCGTCGAATAGATCCGTGAAGATTTCTTCGTCGTTTTGGAGGTATCCGAATCGGTGGAAGTATTTTTTGAGCTCCGACATGCCGGAAAATTTGAAACCCTTACCGGCGTCGATTAAGTTGACAAAGTTATGCCACGTGGCGGTTTGTGAGAGGTCGACCGGGATTAAAGTGCCCGGAACGGTTCTGGCGGGAAAGAGGTGTGGGAGGAGAGAGAGAAAGAAGAAAGTCTTGTAACTGAATAACTCAAACATGTTTTGTTACTTGTAAATGTTTTGTAAAGTGGTTTTGAGTTTATTGGACCATGAATCATATATACATATACAATTACTATTATTATATGGAGTATAGGGTGAGGTTCGGCTACAAAGTCCATTTTTTCTACAAAGTTATAAAATACCACAATTTCAGCCATAAAACACACTCAAAATCCATAAATAACAGAGTGAAGATCACTAAAACACAATATCCAAACCCTAGCAGTGCATAAAAACTTAAACACACAATCACAGAACTATGAATATAAAACACAAATGATAATCAACATAAAACACACTAATGGTAGTCATTCGAAAATCAAAGCTTTATCATCTAAAACACAACACACAACCCACAAATATGGTGTTTTAGTAATCTTCACTTTATTATCTGTGGGTTTTGAGTGTGTTTTATCGCTGAAATTTTGGTGTTTTATGACTTTGTACACTTTGTAGGAAAAATGGATTTTGTAGCCAATTCCCAACCCATGGAGTATAATGGTCATATTTTTAAATAAGTTTATTATTAGTAAATTACAAAGATGTGTATTCTTAGTTTTTTTTTTTTTTTTTGACAAATCACTTATCCATTGTGGTTGTAGTCTTTGAAGCTTCTTATTCTTTTGATTCCGGCTAGTTTTTTGATAGAGATGTTACATGGTGGGTGAACCACTAGGTTTGGCTTGATATTCTCTTTTATTTTATCTACAATTAATAATAAAAATACCACATCATTTTAGTAATATAACTATACATGAATTATATTATCATACTAAATTGTGTCATTGTAGTGATGAGGTAAGCGAACTCTTATATTATCATACTCAATTGTGTCATTGTAGTGATGAGATAAGCGAACTTAACTCAGGTATCTTCCTTACGCAAACATATCAATATATTTTTATTTAATCCATAAATTGACTCAACACGAATCTAAAATAAAACTTATGGGTTTGGTTTTAATCTAAACGGGTTCGGGTCAGTTTTAGGTTGAACCCGCAAACCCGTTTAGCTATATGGGCTGGGTTCGTGTCAACTCGTTTGGGTATGCGTGTTGACTCGTTTAACCCATTTTATTATGCTATATTTTTTTATATGTTTTAATGCTTTATGACCTAAATTAAATTAGGTATGTATTTTATGCCATGATTATACCCAAAAAGGATAAATTGACATAAGATTTTTTAATAAAAATGCAATTGTATTAATATACATTTGTGTTTTTTTAATAAAATTTAATTTAAATATACTAATTTACGAAAAAATTAAGAACTAAAAAAAATCCGGGTTAAACGGGTCGTGTTCGGATTAACCCATGAATATTCAAATCGTGTTTGGGTTCATATGTATGACACGATTTTCGGATTTGGGTCTTATTCGAGTTCATCTAAAATTTTCAGGTTCTAGTTAGGTTAAACCCGTCAACCCACGTACACAATCCCTTTAACACCCCTAGATTAAAATTTAGATATTTATATATATGTTTAAAAGACTATAGACTATAGGAAGCAATTACGTGTAGTCTTCTAAAGTATTTGTATCATATGCATAGCTTTTGAAATGGATTTAGGTCCACCATATTTGATGGCCCTATTTTTGTAGCTACTGTTCTCATATTTTCCTTCCACGTATTTAAATTTCGATATATTGTCCAAATATAAAGAAGAGTTAAATGCATGGTTGGTCCCTGTGGTTTGCGAAAATGGCAGACTTGGTCCCAGTGGTTCACTAATTACACGCGTGGTCCTAACAGTTGTAATTTTTGCACTCGGGTGGTCCTTATCACTAACCTAAGTTAAATATCTCAGTTAAGTGTATGTGAAATGTCTATATTACCTCCTTAAGGTTAAAAAACCAAATATAAATAAGTGGCCCCACTCTTCTTCTTCCCCACTCCATCACCCACCACCACCATCTCATCTCCACCACTAAACACCCACCACCACCATTTCCCCAAACCACTGAAAACCCTTTCTATCTCCATCTGGAACCGCTAGATAGAAAGGAAACATGATGAAGTTTCTGGAATCCGATTGAATACGAGTTGTTCTTGAACGATGATTGTGGAATAGAGATACCTACAAAATAAACACAGTTATGAATTGTTGTTAATATAATTATGAATTGATGTCAATACGGAGAATATTGGAAGATTTGAGGGGGATTGGTGTACCTAATAAAGGCACGAGGAGGTCATTCAGTCGGGATTTGGGTTTAGAGAGGGCGTGTAAGTGTGAAGTTCATAGAAGTGAAGTAGAATTAGGGTTTTCAGGTCAAAGATGGAAGAAACAGGGGAAGATAGTCACACACACCGGCGAAGCAGGAAGATAAAGTTTTTGGGTTTTGGTTTAATTCAGATTTGTTTTTTAATCATTTGTTATAATGTGTAGAATTCTAGACCTCAGTAGCAATAACAGTTATAGTAAAATGAATATGGCAAAATAGGTGGCTTGAGGTTGGGGGAGTTGGCCGGAGATAGAAAGGGTCACCGGAGGAGAAGTTGGGGAGGATGATTGGCGGTGGTTGGTGATTTGAAGAAGAAGGGGGCTGGGGTGGGGAGATGACGGTGGTGATTGGAAAAGATGAGGTGGGTCTTCTTTATTTTTTTATTATTGTTCAGGGGCAATCTAGTCATTTCGCATACATTTAACTGAGAAAATTAACACGGGTTAGTGATAAGGATCACCCGAGTGCAAAATTTACAACCACCGGGACCAACTCTGTAATTAGTAAACCACTAGGACCAAGTCTGCAATATTTGCAAACCACAGGGACCAACCACGCATTTAACTCTATAAAGAATTAACTGATAATGTAAAAACAATGTAAGACATTATTTTATATCTCTGCCTCTCAAAATAAAATGTTTAATCATCTGTTGTTTTTTATACTGCATACAACAAATGTAAAATAAAAAGACTATATGAATTTCCCAAGCAATAAATATTAATTTATATTAATCTAATTATGTCGTTAAATAAAATAAAAAAATGTTTTCAAACGTTATATTGGTTTGTATTAACAATTTTAGTTGAGATAAATTTTAACTTAATTGATAAAATTTGTAAAAAAAACATTATTAAACAGTGTTTATTGACATAGTAAAGGACTCCACAAAAAATACTTAAAATTAAGTCATAACTATTTACTATAAATACGACACATTATAAATGTTAGGTTTAACTATTAACATAGATCTATTTACATATTTGTATAAATCTATCTATACTTTCTATAAAAGGAGAAATCTGAGTGACATAAGAAAAGCTGATGTGTCAGCTGGAGAGGCTGTCCAACAAGGCTTTTCTTATGTCATTATTACATCATAAAGCCTAATATATAAAATCATTTAAAATTAAACCTCTGCCCTCAACATTTTATAATCAAACCTCTGTCCCAATAAACCTCTGTCCAAATTCAAAATTCTGGCTCCACATTTAAAATTCAAAATTCAAACCATAAATTCTAATCCTATAAATAAGATATATGAATCTGGCTCCACATTCAAATCTCTCTCGCTCATATCTGCGAGCGTATCTCTCTCTCTCAAATACATATTTATCGTGATTCAGCCGACTAATCTCCGATTATACTTCTTTGTTCGAATGTTTGTTGATTCTGTTTACATATTATCGTTCCAGTATCATTGTTCCAACATCGTCATTTCAATGAAGCTTCCCTTCACACATCAACCTTTCAATATCGATGTTGCAGTATCATTGTTGCAACATCGTGAAAAGTTGCATGTGCTACCTTCTTTGATGGGAGAGTTGCATTGTTCGATTTTCGTTAAATTGAAAGTCAGCTTTTCTTGCGTCAGTAAGATTTTCTCCTTTTATAGAAAGTATAGATTCATGCAATATCGTGATAAGTTAGATGTGCTACAACAGTTGAGAGGAGACCTTTTCATTTTAGGTTTGTTTCTTATTTTGATTAACTGTTGATGATGTTGAGAGTTTTTATTGACACTGACATTTTAGAATATGTTAAGATGCATGTTGAGATTATTAAAATGAACTACTACATAGAAAAATAGAAATTTAATAAACTATTTATAAAGTATTACATGCTAGAGTTAACACTTGCTAGGATTTCGTAGACTCTGGCCTTTCTCCATGTGATTTCATGCTCTCTTTTGAATTTCAGGTCAGTTAGCATGTTGCAGATTTTCGAATCCTGTATTAGAAGTTGTGTCAGAAACTCTTCTGCATTCTTCTGGAACTCTGATGGAGGAGAGTGGAGGACTTCATCGAGCAATGCTATGTTGTTCCAGGTTTTGTTGTAATTAGTGTCATTGATTATGTCGACTTTCCTGTTTAGTTCTTCGTCTGTTCTTTGTTCTTTGAGTGACCACATCAAGAATTGTGTTTTAACATCGCTAGTGTCTGACCAGTGGTAGAAGCTGAAGTTGGCCATGTAGATTGTTTGTTGGTTTTTTCTGATTTGGAACAATTTTTGACAGAAAGTGATTTGTAGAACAATTTGTTGATGTTTTGTGTCAAAAGTAATCATCGGTCTTTTATAGAGTGTAAAAATGCGTCTACATGGTAAATGAAGAGGTTAATTGTAATTGTGATAATCTGTTTTTGTTCTTTGAACTTCGAAATTTTGTCCCCTGGGTTTCTTGGTATTTAATTTTACAGTTTCCCATAAAAGTTGGGGTTTGAAAAGGTTTTTTGCATTAAAAGACTGTTGTTTTGAAATATACATTAATATGTTTATATTAAATCTACACATTTTCACTGTTAGATATTTCAGTATATAAACTCATAGTCACTTCACCTGTTTTGACTCAAAATATTTTCCTACGAAGATATCATACTTTCAGGAAAGTCGAGTAATATAGTTTATTGAAATGGCGTCATTCACTTCTGTAAAATTAGATGATTTAAAGCAGCGTTTTGTCAAGGAAATCAAGGAACAGGTGTATGAAGATAGGGCTACTCTTCAAGAGCTGAAGAGATGTTTTGATGGATTGCAAGTTGGCATGTTCACGAGAGAGCAGGTTTCGAGAGATCTTATGCGGATGCCTTCAACTTCCATTCGTGAGCTTTGTGTTGTCAGTAATATAGAGTGCGGTGATAGAGACGTGGAGTTCATGGCGATGCTGAAGGACATACATCGAGAGGTTCAACAATCGATGGAGTTGAAGCTAAAGTTTCTTAATTCTTGTTGTTATTGTTAGATTTGAACTTTAATGTTGTTCAGTATGTTATGTAATTATTGGACTTTTAATGTCATGAATAAATGAATAAATTTTCATCTTATGAATCTATGTTGCGTTTTAGTTTTACTTATTTAGTGTTTGAGTTTGATTTAGATTATGTTGATGTTGAATTGTGTCTGAACATCTGTTTGGTAAGTCAACAGAGGTTTAATAGTATCAAGGGTTGGTTTGATGGTGAACAGATTATGTTGATGTTGAATTGTTTCTGAACATCTGTTTGGTAAGTCAACAGAGGTTTAATAGTATCAAGGGTTGGTTTGATGGTGAACAGATTATGTTGATGATTAATTGTGTCTGAACATCTGTTTGATAAGTTAACAGAGGTTTAATAGTATCAAGGGTTGGTTTGATGGTGAATAGATGAGTGAAAAGATAAAACAAATGTTCAGAATTTGATCATTGATAGCAGTTTTTTGAAGAATCTGTGCTCCTGCAAATTACAGAGAGTCAATATTTGGAGTTGTAAAAGGTCTGTTGTAGTTAAAGTTTGGTAAAAGAGAACATCTGTTGATGATGAAAGATTGAAGAAGGAAAGGTCTGTATGGGAGACCAGATGTTAAAGAACAACAGATGATATTCAAAATATGTTGAACCGACAAAAGGTTTTTATAGTAACAGTGGTTAGGTTAATAGCAGATGTTGGGACTTTGTTAGTCCATTAGATTAGATGTTGTACAACTGTCTATGCTAACGACTGTTGATTTACCACTGTTGACTAAATGAATAAATTTTAATACTATTAATGCTATGGGTCAACGGATGTTAACGAACAACATATGATATTCAATCTTAAAATGCTCAATAGAGGTTTTGATACTAACAGTGGTTGGGCTAATAGCAGATGTTAATACTATTAATCTTTGTTGTCGCATCTTCATTTTAATTATTTCAGTCATTCCTAAGTATTATTATATAATTTTGTTTATCAATAACAGTTTTTTGGAAGAATTTCCGGTAAGACCTAATTACAAGGATTCGATATTTGTTGTTGTAAAAGGTGTGTTGTAGCTAAAGTCTGAAAAAGAGAGCATCTGCTGATGAATAAATGTCTGAAGATGCAAAGGTCTGCTATGGGTCAACGGATGTTAACGAACAACAGATGATATTCAATCTTAAAATGCTCAACAGAGGTTTTGATACTAACAGTGGTTGGGCTAATAGCAGGTGTTAATACTATTAATCTTTGTTGTCGCATCTTCATTTTAATTATTTCAGTCATTCCTAAGTATTATTATATAATTTTGTTTATCAATAACAGTTTTTTGGAAGAATTTCCGGTAAGACCTAATTACAAGGAGTCGATATTTGTTGTTGTAAAAGGTGTGTTGTAGCTAAAGTCTGACAAAAGAGAGCATCTGCTGATGAATAAATGTCTGAAGATGCAAAGGTCTGCTATGGGTCAATGGATGTTAACGAAAAACAGATGATATTCAATCTTAAAATGCTCAACAGAGGTTTTGATACTAACAGTGGTTGGGCTAATAGCAGATGTTAAACTTACGACTGTTGAGTTACACCGATTGAAAACAACTGTTTTTGAAACTTCTGCTTGCCTAAAAATACATCCACTGCTAAAGGGTACCGTCTGTTGTCATAATTTCTGTTTAATCTAATGACTGTTGATTTACTATACTGCTGACTGTTATCCATTATGACAATAGAGGTTCTGATATGGACAGATGTTAGCTAATAAAACAACTGCTAAAAGTTATCATCTGTTCTCATAACTTCTGTTTATCTAACGACTGTTTGACTCACACTGTTCCCAACTTCTGTAGTCGACCAACAAAGGTTTCCAAACAACTGTCATCGGTTGTCGCAAGAGAGGTTCTGACGTGGACAGATCTTAACCATCAAATATTTGTAACGACTGCCACGTCAGCATTCACTTCTTCTCTCTATATAAAAGCTGTTTCATCCCTAAATCGAGGTTCTACCATTGCCGTCTCGAATTCAAAATTCTGAAAAACAGTTTCCAACATATTAAAAACTCTCCAACTTAAACCCTGTTTCATCCCTAAATCACCTTCTTCTCCGATGATGTCTCTGAACATCAAAAACCCTCACAACTACCTCCCCATCTTTGAGAAAACCAGCAAAAATACCAGCTTTCACTCAATAATTGACCTTTTAACGTCATCAAAATACAAATCAATCCTTACTGCTGATGCTCCGGTTCTCCCTGGACTTTGAACTACAATTCAAAGGACAAATCAGGGAGATGTTGATAAGAAATAAAAATCAGTAATAAAGAAGGGTTTTTGTATCATCTGTTGTATAGGGAGATTGTTGGATCAGCAGCTGTTACATTGTTTCCAGTAGGATATTTAACTAGATCACAACATGTAGCAAAGGACATGTTGCTGCGTAACAAATTGTTGAGTGAGGTTTGATGTGTATTGTTTAGGCAGGTGATCGTATGTTCTTAGTTAATGTTTATTAAAACTTAAGTTGTATTCGAATTTTATTAAGTTTGTTAGACATCTTTTATATGTACTTATGTTTATAACAGTTTACATTGTTAATGGGTGGATACTCTCTTTTTTGAATAAGAGAATGGAAATAATCATATGTAACTGATGAATTTTATTAAGTTTGTTAGACATCTTTTATTAAGTTTGTTAAATATCTTTTATATTTACTTATAGTTGTCTTTTAGCTATAATAGATAACACATTTTCGTACAATATCTATACATGTATCTATATGTTCTATCAATATATGTTATGCATGGTTTTCTAAGAAACGACCTGTGTTTGCACACGGGTCTTACCGCTGGTACTATATAATAAAAGAAACCAATAGGAGGACACATGTCATTCATTGAAGAGATCTATTTTTTATAGATAATTAATATCAATTAGAAGATAATTATAAAATGAAATTTAATATAAATTTAAACAACTCGTATAGGAGAAAATATAATATTTTAAAATATTATGTAAATGATTTATTTATTTTATTAAACTAAAGTAGTTAAAGGTAGAACTTATTTCAAAAATGCTTATAAGGGGTAAACAAAAATATTAATCAATGTTTATTGGTTCTATACTTTTATTTTCGTGTTCAACTCTCAACTCAAATACGGTAATCACTATGTTTATGTGACATTTATAAGAACCATCACCGCAACTACCACATCCATCATGTATCGAGTATATCCGTTAGTTTTTTTTAAGATATAATTTTTTATTAGATTCATTCAACCCGTATAATAAACAAGGTTTTTATAGATATAACATTTTTATTTTTTACCATACAAAATTACATTTATACAACTCGTGTAATACACTCGGTTTTTAAAAATATAACTTTTTATTATGTAGTATATAAAATTAGATTTATTCAATCCATATAATACATAGAGTTTATAAAGATATGACTTTTAATTGTTTGATATACAATATTACATGTGCTCAACCCGTATAACACATCAGGTTCTTAAAAATATAACTTTTTCCATAATTTAATATATAAAATTAAATTTACTTAACACGTACAATACACGCGGTTCTTAAAAATACAATTTTTTATTATTTAATATATAGAGTAAACTGCCATTTTGGTCCCTGTGGTTTAGGCACTTTTGCCATTTTAGTCCAAAACTCAAACTTTTTAAATCTGGGTCCTTGTGGTTTCACTTTTATTGCCATTTTAGTCCAAAATTAAGAGTAAACTGCCATTTTGGTCCCTGTGGTTTTACTTTTATTGTCATTTTAGTCCAAATCTCAAACTTTTTAGAACAGTCAAAAAAGGGGGATTTTGAATTTTGGACTAAAATGGCAAAAAAGATGAAACCACAGGGACCCAGATTTAAAAAGTTTGAGATTTGGATTAAAATGGCAAAAATACCCAAACCACAGGGACCAAAATGGCAGTTTACTCTAATATATAAAATTACATTTATTCAACCTATGTAATAAATAGGAGTTTTAAATATATTTGTTTTATTATTTGGTGTATAAAATTACATTTATTCAACCCGTCTAATAAACGAGATTTTTAAAGATATATTTTTTATTATTTGGTATATAAAATTACATTTATTTAACCCGTGTAATACACGGGGTTCTAACCTAGTAATGTTAAAAGTAAATATCACCAATAAACGCATAATCCAAATTATAATAAAAATTTTACTGTGTTCAAAAACATAATAAATCAACGAAAACATTCAAATGCGCCACAATGTGAAACAAATAACACCAACATATCTTAAAAAACATTTCATTCAAAATGAAATATAACGAAACATACCACTTTTCCATCTTTGGAATTCAAAGTTTGCCAAGTCCATCGACCTTGCTTCATCTTTTTCATCTCCAATCTGTCGTTTTGTATTTAGTGAGTCATTTGCCTCATAGACTTACGAAGGTTACGCTTAACTTCAACAGAAAATGATGATTTTGTCACACCCTGACTTTTGCGGAAGCGTGATTATGTGTGACTTGCTTAATATCATTGCATTCAACCATAACAAACATCTATATGATAAAACTAAGATGATCATCCATTGAATTTAGGTTTTAAAACATAACACAACATTGTTTAGAAATCCAACACAAACTTCGAATCCATAATACAAACCATTCAAATTGTTTTAGAGTTCCAGAAGGACTCGACAAAAGATACTATTAAAAACTAGGATTAGGACTATGCATGTCACACCCCATCGATGGCGGAATCATCGGGGCATGGCACTGAGCGAAACAGATTGTCCAGAAGTTTCCATAACAACTATCATTACCATTCAATTTAAACTAACATGTCCCATACCATGTCTCAAATAGCAAACAAATTATTACAGATAAAATCTAGGCAAAAATTCTGTTCCGACAACTCAGATTTATACATAGATAGTTTATTTATTGGTTTCTAGGACCTCTTTTCCTAGCTTCGATTTCATCACTGAGCAGAGAGCATCCTAGACCTTTCCTAGCCTCGATTTCACAGTGAGCTAGGCATACAAACAACCTAAGCACCTGTCATATACGTTAAAATAAAGTCAATACATAAAATGTAAAGGTGAGCATACAAGTTTGATAATAGCATATAGAGTTCGAATTCGTTTACGCATAACCAGCACGTACACATAGTGAAATGAAGCACGTTAGTTATCGACATAGATCCATCGATACCAATGACTACAAGTTGACTGCCCGGGGCAGTTCGCAATACATGATTACCACCGTAATCCATGCAAGTAATTGTCCCTAACAGCCCCCGTGTGAACGGGTGCTGAGTCCAAACTATAGTACTATCGTTGCTAAGGCAGGTAGACATCATTCCATGTGTAAACATAACAAACAAGCATTCATAAGCCACGTATAACATGCATTAGCGGTTAGCGTTCAAATTGTATTGAGTAGTGTGTTTGATGTGTTTTGAATAGTTGTAACATATGTAACACCCAAAAGTGCATAAAGCAAAAAGGGATCGAGTATACTCACAGCAGTTGATGGATTGAAGGGAGCGCTTAGCGAGTAAGGTTAGCCAGAATAGTTCGATTGCATAACGATAAGTGACGTGAAAAAAAGTACAAAGTGTGAATGGGTCGGATAGCAGTTCGGTCGGATGGTAATCCGATTGGACGGCTAATCGTGCGGATAACAATACGTTCGGATGGTCATCCGGTCGGATGACTATTCGAGTGGATTGTTTCTTCCTATAAGATAAAAGTGTTTGTGTACGATGGTTTGTCTTTTGAAGTTTTCGTTGTAGCATTTTGAAAACATTGAAGTATCCCTATCCTTCAAGTCGGTCGATCGGACGGTCAATCGTGCGGACAACAATCCGTTCGGATGGTCATTCGGTCGGACGGTGACCTTAGTGATGAGGTTACTTAGTGGAAACAATTCATAGCAGGAGTGTCACTCGGTCGGATGTTCATTCGACCGGGTGGCAATCCTGTTGATGAACATGTTGAAAATTGTTTAAGTCTTTAAAGTGTTAGTATCTCATGATCCGAAGAGTAATCCGGTCGGACGGTAATTCGATCGGATGGCAATTCGTTCAATACTCAAACTTCAGATGGAGTTGACTAAGTGCGGGACCCAAAGTGTGATTCGTTCGGATGGCAATCCGTTCGGGTAGTCTATCCGGTCGGATAGCAATTCGTTCGTCTTACACTTGGTCGTTTTGTTTGTTTGATATTTTATCGAGACATTTTGATAACGCTTTAACCAACGGAACCCCATCTCGATCCAAGTGACCAAACCGACCAGGAATCACCCTAGTTCAGTCAGTTAACCGGTTCAAGACGGTTGTCCTTGTTTAACCCGAAATCGGTGGTCTTGTGGGTAGAATCCAGATCTGAGCTAGCACAACACTAAGAATGAGTAGGAGACTAGATCTGGGTCGGATCCTATCGGTTTTAAGTGCATTGAGTGTAAAAGAGTTGAAAGAAAGTTAGAAACCATCTTTCAATCCTCTTTCACTATGTTTAAGCTTAGATATACGCGAGATCTTTGTTTATTCGTGTGGAAATCTATCAGATCTAAGTTGTTCTTGGGGGATTGAGGCCAAAACAAGAAGTTCTTCAAGAACTCATGATGATATCATCCTAGAACACCTCAAATCTAGTGATTTCACGGTTAAAAGTTAAGATTCAAAAGATAGAAAGGTGTAGGAGTGCGTGAAGATCAAGAAAGTACAAGATTTAGGATGAGATCTTACCTGGATTGAGAGAAGTCGAAGAAAAGGTGGAGAGCACGAGCTGTTCGGACAGAAGATTTCCAAAAGTGGAAATGATGAAAGTGACACGGGTATTTATAGGATTCCAAAAGAGGAAAGGGCTGTCCGGTTGGATAGCACACCGCCCGGATGATTGTCCGATCGGGTGACATCTCGGTCGGATGGCACCTGACACTCCAGACCAAGTGGCTATCCGGTCGGATGGCTATCCGGCCGGATGGCACTTGGTTGGTGTGTTTGACGTAAAGATTTTTTTGCTGATTCGATTTCGGTTGCGATCGATGCGATACGATAGAGTTTCCTATTTAAATTACTTTCAGTCCCAACCACTCATATCTCGCACTATCTCTTCTCCACTAATTATCATAGTTCGATTGTGATTCGAGTTCGATTTCGATTGAGTTCAATTGCATTTCGAGTTCGATTTCGATTCCACACATAACATAAATGTACATGCACAAGTAACACATAAGGCACACACACACACGTATAACAATAATTAAAACACGTAGTTCGAGTTGCGATTCGATTCGATGTCGATTGGACTAGCATAGTCTGATTATCGTTTCGTTAACTTTATCGCATTGTTACTTCCTATAGTTCACAGTCGTAAGTCGATTGATTAGCGATTAACATACGTCGATTTATTGTAATTATTGACACTTACTCCACATAATACAGCTAAATTAAACACATAAAAGAAATCTTCTACAAGTCAAGTTGCGCGAAATCGGTCATTGACTTTTGACCTTGACTTTGACTTTGACTTCTCGAAAACACGGGGTGTTACAGCCTCCCCTTGTTTAGGGAATTTCGTCCCGAAATTAAGCTGCAAGTTGTATACCACCGTGAATCACTTTTCTCTCTCTAGACTTTCTCTTTGAATAACTGCTGGTACTTCGCCGTCATGTCGCCTTCGAGTTCCCAAGTGAACTCTGCGCCTCGTTTGCCTTCCCATCGAACTTTCACAATAGGAATGCGAGAGCGCCTGAGCTGCTTAGTTTGGCGATCCATGATTTCAACAGGCTTCTCCACGAAGGGTAATGTTTCGTTCACTTGCAGGTTATCGAGAGGTACAATTAGATCATGCTCAGCCAGACACTTTCGGAGGTTCGAAACGTGGAAAGTCGGGTGGACGTTACTAAGTTCCTCCGGTAGTTCGATTCTGTAGGAGACTTTTCCGATCCTTTCCAGAATCTTAAAAGGTCCAACATATCGAGGCGCGAGCTTTCCTTTCTTGTCGAATCGGACTACACCCTTCCAAGGCGATACCTTTAGGAGTACGTAGTCACCAACGTCAAATTCAAGGGGCTTGCGTCGTCTATCGGCATAACTTTTCTGTCGATTCCGAGCTTTAACCAGGTTGTCTCGAATTTGGAAAATTCTGTCTGTCGTTTCTTGCAATAGCTCAGGACCGGTTAATTGCGAATGACCGATCTCGTGCCACACAATAGGCGATCGACATCTTCTTCCGTATAAAGCCTCGAATGGTGCCATTTGAATGCTGGAATGATAGTTGTTGTTATACGAGAATTCGACTAATGGCAGGTATTTATCCCAATTACCACCGAAGTCTATGACACACGAACGGAGCATGTCTTCAAGAGTACGAATTGTTCTTTCAGTCTGTCCGTCGGTTTGAGGGTGGAAAGTGGTACTTAGATTTAGCGATGTACCGAGTGCCGTTTGAAACGTTTCCCACAGTCGCGAGGTAAACCAAGAATCACGATCAGAGATGATGTCACGAGGCGTACCATGATTACAAATGATCTCGTCGGTGTAGATTCGGGCTAATCGTTCTACCTTGTAGTCTTCCCGTATTGGCAAAAAGTGAGCAGATTTAGTCAAACGGTCAACCACAACCCAAATGCTGTCGTGACCTGATGACGTGTGCGGTAGCTTGGTTATAAAGTCCATAGCTATACTCTCCCGCTTCCACATGGGGATCGGTGGTTGTTCGAGTAAGCCAGAGGGTCTTTGGTGTTCAGCCTTGACTCTTGCACATGTCATGCATTTTCCAACATAAAGGGCAATATCCCTTTTCATGCCGGGCCACCAGTACTTGTAGCGAAGATCCTGGTACATTTTGTCGGCACCGGGATGAATAGAATATCGGGATTTGTGAGCTTCGTCCATCAGGATCTGTCGCAAGTCGGTCCGTTTGGGAATCCAAATTGGGTCTAGAAAGTGGAATATCCCATTCGATTTGCTCATAAGCTGGGCTCCATCGTGGTAGATTCTTTCCTTCTTCAGTGTGCGTTCATTAAAACATGCATGCTGGGCTTCGCGAATGAGGGTTTCGAGATCGTGTTGGGCTTGAACATTACGAGTGCTAAGCAGATAGCTCCGTCTGCTGAGTGCATCGGCAGCAACATTTGCTTTGCCTGGGTGATAACGAATCTCACAGTCATAATCGTTGAGAAGTTCTACCCATTGGCGTTGACGCATGTTAAGTTCCTTCTGATTAAAGATATGTTGTAGGCTCCTATGATCGGTGAAGATCGTACACTTGGTACCGTACAGGTAGTGTCGCCAAATCTTTAACGCAAAAACAACTACGCCTAGCTCGAGATCATGAGTTGTATAGTTCTTCTCGTGGATTTTGAGCTGACGAGATGCGTACGCTATAACCTTGTCCCGCTGCATAAGGACACAACCAAGACCAAGGTTCGAAGCATCACAATAGACAATGAAATCGTCGTTTCCGTCGGGCAATGTGAGAACAGGAGCATTGCAAAACTTATGCTTGAGGGTTCGAAAGGCAGACTGTTGTTCAGTTCCCCAAACAAAAGGCTTGTCTTTATGCGTGAGAGCGGTAAGTGGTACAGCGATCTTTGAGAACCCTTCGATAAATCGTCGATAATAGCCCGCTAGTCCGAGAAAAGAAGGAACTTCAGACGGGTTCTTAGGCGTAATCCAACTCTTAACAGCTTCAATCTTCGCAGGATCGACGTGAATACCTTGACTATTAACAATGTGACCCAGAAATTGAACCTTCTCCAACCAGAATTCACACTTGGAGAACTTGGCATAGAGTTGGTTCCCCTGGAGTAGCTCGAGAACCAAACGTAGATGTTGCGCGTGTTCGGCTTTCGATTTGGAATAGATCAAGACATCGTCGATGAACACGATGACGAAACGGTCGAGATATGGTTTACACACACGATTCATCAGATCCATGAAAACCGCTGGTGCGTTGGTTAACCCAAAAGGCATAACAACGAATTCGTAGTGGCCGTATCGAGTGCGAAACGCAGTTTTGGGTATATCCTCCTCTTGAATACGTAGTTTGTGATAGCCTGAACGTAGATCGATCTTCGAGAAACACGTAGCACCTTGTAACTGATCAAACAAATCATCAATGCGGGGTAGGGGATAGCGGTTCTTGATAGTTAGCTTATTCAACTCCCGATAGTCGATGCATATCCTGAACGACCCATCCTTCTTTTTGACGAAGAGGACTGGCGCGCCCCAAGGAGAGGTGCTCGAGCGAATGAAACCTTTCTGTAAAACCCGTGTGGATCTTTCAATGATATCAAACAATAACTTGTGTAGGTGCAGAAATCAAACACAAGTGGATTCAATTAATATAAAGTAATCGAAACTGATAATTAACAAACAAACCAGTGTATCTTGCATTCAAAGCTTGAACTATGACTGATACAAGACAACTTGATATGTTTCGAATGGCCTCATGTTCACAGCAACTGGTCAACCTTAACCCCTAGGTTAAAGTTTGCTTAAATACAAAACAATATGGATAATCACTCTAGGCCCATTCGAAACCAACCAGTCTAACCCAACCCATACATGTCGACCCAAACATAAAGTAAACATATACAAAATCAACCCTTTAACTATGTAATCCTCTATGTATAAACCTTCAGGTTCCAACAATCTCCCCCTAGGTTTATGCATGGAGGTTCTTCTAACTTCGACTATCACGATCACCACTCACACTATCTTTGTAACCACCAAAACCCTTTCGATTGATGTGCAAAACAGAAGCAACAGCGGCAGTCCAACCCTTTGCTATTTCTTCATATTTTTCAGTAGCTCTAATCTGGTTACGAGATAATACTTCCAAGTCTTCGTAAGCAAGATTCAACAAATCAATTTGATCCACCAAGAGAAAACTCACATCATCATCACAAACAATCACTGCCAGCCCCAGACGCTCATCATAAGCCCAAAAATGTAAGGTCTTCAGAGCACCTTTTGGAATCTTTTTCACCAAAGGAATCGTCTTTTCTTTGTCAGTTGCTGGCCAGTGTACAATCTTCATTCGCTTATTAGTATATGGATCCCTAACGCCTTTAGCTGGTTTAACAATGGACTCTGCAGTGTGCATCGAAGGAAAATTACGAAGAACTTCCCTCTGCAATCTCTCAAAAAACAAATATCCACGACCTCCAGGTTTATCATCCACATAAGGTGACTTAGACAAGTTTATCAAATCAACCTTTGTGAAAGTCTGAAACTGAGCTGGATTTTTGTACCACTCTACAGGTCCAACTTTCCTCTTTATCCACCATCTTCGGCGATCATGATCAAATCCCCAGCTAACCACACCAGATCTATTTCCAACTTTATCATAGAGAGTTTCACCAACATCCATTAAATGATGAGTTGCTTGAGCATCATCATCATCTGGATTTAGATTCTTATTCTTCAGAATTACAAACTCCCTTTTCTTTTTGATTCTATCAGCCTTTTCTTTGTCTGCCACTGGATTAGTAACCCTTTCGAAGTATTGTTCCATAGCAGCACTTCTCTCAGCATCATCCTTATCAAAGGCTTTCCTTCTGTTTTCAACGTCAGTCAGATCAGAAAACTCTTGTCCAAACTTCTTCTCCAGCTTTCCACGTAAATCATAAACCATATTAAACAGCAAACTAACATCTCCTTGAAGCTGTTCAATTTGTTGATTCTTTTGCACTATAGTATCTTCAAGTTGGATAATCTTGGCGTCTTTATGAATTGAATCTTGCTCAATCACAATTAGTTGTTTCTTCATTTCTCTCATGCTTATGAACTCATCATCATCATCACTTGAGTCATCATCAAATGGCATCCTCAACGGCTCTTCAGGTCTCTTACCACTTGAACTGCCAGGCACGTCATGAATGACTCCAGAAGGACCTGCAGATTCAGAGATACCAAGCGGTATTGACCCACTTGCAGACTCAGAAACAACATTCGTAGCTTGAACATCAGCAGTGGTGATCTCTAAAACATCTCTTTGAGTATCAACATTAAAATCAAAAACATCTTCAGTAGTGGTGGTTGTTTCAGTGACACTTTTCTCAAAATAAAAGTCATATAAGCCATCATCATCTTCAGCAGCATCCATGGATTGATCTTTGTTTTGTTCAACATACATTCCGAGTCGAGGATCCCTCCTTTTCCGCTTCAAAGGCAATGAATCAGGATCCTTTGGGTTCTCACTAGGCTCTTCATTAGACACTGCAAGATTGGAAGGAGGATTTCCTATCTTATTAGTCACAGACTTTAATAACAAAGCCAAACTCTCAACAGTAATCACAGGTGGAACAGTAGAAACAGCAACATCAGCTTCAGATTTAGGAGGAAGCTCTTCACCATCTCCTGAATCACACATAATCTCTATACCTTCATCGTCAGAGTTGATCGTTAAAATCTCTGTCTCAGGCTCATCTTCTGTATTTCCTTGAACATCATGCTCTTCAGCAACCATAGCATTTACTGGAACAGGTTGCACTATCACTGGATCAGCAACTACATCTTCCGTCTCTGCAAACTGACCAAATTTCTCCAAAGGAATTAAACCTTCAAATCTCTTTTCAGTACCCTTCTTAGAAGTGAGAGCACCAAAACAAGAAGGACCCATAGGTTTTAGCTCCAAGGTATTTCTAGATCTCTCTAACTCTGGATAACGAGCATTAAGAATCATTTGCACAAACCTTGGATACATAAGAAACTTGTCCTTTCTAACTCCAAACACATTTCTCTTCATGGATTCAAAAACATACTTTGAATAATTGAAGGGTTCATTTGTTATCACACAAGCAAGAGCAGCAGACTGAGTAATGTTCAATTGATCTGTGCCTCCTCTGTTTTCTGTCATGCACAGAATAAACATGTGCACCAAAAGACGCCAATAAGGATGCACAAACTTCTTTACCAAAGGCGGATACTTCCCTTCATAACTCAATCGAGGTAATATTTCTTCCACAGTTCTCGCTGGAAGCTCAATGGAGTCTGTTTCTTGGTCATTGAACTGTAATACTTCTCAATCGAGGTAATATTTCTTCCACAGTTCCCGGAGGTGGTGCCAAGTACCTTGCTTGATTGTGTGTAGGAATGAATTTCAAATCCATATTCTGCATAAAGTAAACATACATTGTAAACATGAACAGTTACATATTTGAATCAAACATGAGACTTTCAAATTACAAAGTCAACAATCAGAACAGGACAAAACCACTATAACTCAGATTATAAAATTCTGACTCGAGACTGTGAGTCGAGACCGTGAGTCGAGACCATGAGTCGAGACCATGAGATCTCGAGTCGAGACCATGGGGTCTCGAGTCGAGACTATGAGATTGCGACTCGCAACCACCAGTCTCGAGTCCTTATGTGTTATCTGAGTTGAGACCACACAAACAACTTCATCTGCCCAGCTTTTTGGATCAAAATCCCAAAAACAATTTTAATTTCTTTGAAGACCATAATATGTTCAAGACTAGGGTTCATATTTATCTCTAAATCTTCAAATTCATCATCAGATCTTCAAATCACCTGCAGAACTTCAACAAAAATTGACAAAAATCATCAAATACCTTCAAATCTTGGTGAGTCGAGACCAGAAAAATGCGTTGGAAATAATAGACGTCGTCGGAACAGTGATAACTTGCCGGAATTTGAGAGAGAAAATGAGAGGAATCACAGTCGGTCTCGAGTGAGAAATGAAGTCTCGACTCGAGACCTGTCTTATATACCCCATCCCTTTACATGGACTGGGCCTTGACTTTGGGCCGAGACCAGAATTTTGGGCTAAATCCATCTCATATTTAATTAAAAGGATTTCTTTGATTCTAATTTAATTTTAATTAAAACAAATCCTTTTAGAAAATCAGTTATTATTTTAATAATCCAATTAACTTTCTGAGCACGTTTTACGAATGTAAAAACCTAAAACAAAAATAAATAATATAAACTATTATTTACAAAAAAAAATAGGAAATAACATAATTGCTTAGGGATCAAATCACGAGGTTTTGGGCTTGACCACACTTATCAACACTGATCTACTACTGAATGATCTAGACGATTGCCAGTATATTTGTCCTTCTAAACTCATCTCCCTAGACCTTTTCCATTTAACTGCCTGTAACAAATTTTATCATGTTTTGATTTCTTAACAATGAACACCCAAATAAATACTAATCAAATCCTGGAAATATAAACAGCACACTCTATCATGCAAGTAGCTTCCCTACCACATGTTTCACAAGTCCAATCCAAATCTCTGAAATCTTAATTGGGAATAGATTGAGAAGAGAACAGAATAGATCTTAAGCAGAGATGGTATAATATACAGATCAAATGAGTTTTCCTCAGTTTGATATAGGTTTCTTGGGTTTCTTTTGGGCACTTGAGGGCCTCTTTCGGGTGTTTAATTGATCTACAGAGCGACAACGTACAGCTAGGTCAGCATGTATCTGGATGCAGCAGAAGCTGTCATTGCCTAGCACCTCCGGGTCAGCATATATCTGGATGCAGCAGAGGAGATACACGACTTTTTCAGAGAAGATTTCAGAGTCAGACCAAAATTGTGTGTATCGGGAAAACATACAGACATTCAAATAGAAATGAGCTAATTCCAAGTGATTTTCTTTGCTGAGGTCATGTACTATTTTTGTTCTGAACAGAAACAGCCAATGTTTCCAGTGTTAAGGATAGAGCCTACCAACACATCATACTAGAGTCAAACTATTTCAATACTGGTCTTACATGAGTCAGCCCTCGACCATAATGTGAAAATTCATTTCATTTCCCTGTCATGCAATGCCTCTTTTTGTATTTTTCAATTTTTTAATGTTTTTGTATTTTTCATAATTTTCTCCCCCTAAATTTGAGCATAAATAAAAACTACCTAAGAATAGAAAACTTTATGAACAAATTTACCTACGAAATAAAACAAAAACATGCTCAGTCAGTAAAGCGGATCATTTTCAGAAAATCCACAAGCACTTGAAATTTCGAACTGCTGACAGGTTTTGTGAACAAATCAGCAGCATTTGCATCAGTGTCGATTTGCTCCAGCTTGATAAGACCTCTATCAAAGCAGTCTCGTATAAAATGAACTTTAATATCAATGTGCTTGGTTTTTGAGTGGAAGACAGGATTTTTCACAATTTGTATTGCAGCATCATTATCACAGTATATTGTAGTTTTAAGATAAGTCAAACCGTAGTCCTGCAATTGATGTTGCATCCACACCACTTGTGAGCAAGACGCCGAAGCTGCAACATATTCTGCTTCAGCTGTAGAAATAGCTACCGTTTGTTGCTTCTTGCATTGCCAAGAAATGAGTCTGTCACCCAAAAATTGACATCCAGCAGAGGTGGATTTCCTGTCCTTGTCAGTGCCTCCAAAATTACTGTCAGAAAACGCAAACAAGTCAAAATTCGAATCCCTCGGATACCACAGACCAAACCGGGGTCGGCCTTTAAGGTACCAAAAGATTCGTTTAACAGCAGAAAGATGAGAAGTTTTAGGATTAGCCTGGTATCGTGCGCAATTACAAACAACAAACATGATGTCTGGATGACTTGCTGTCAGATACATCAACGATCCGATCATAGACCTATAAAGGCGTTGATCAACAGAGGATCCTTCTGCATCTTCAGTCAGCAATGGTCTTTCTGCCATTGGTGTTTCGGCCGGCTTAGCGTCTGTGAATTTAAATTTCTTTAGCACATCATCCACATATTTCCCTTGACGAATTAGAATGCCCCGGGAATCTTGTTTAACTTGTAAACCCAAAAACAATGTCATTCACCGAGCGCACTCATTTCGAACTTCTTTTTCATAACTTCCTCAAATTCCTTGCAAAGAACCTCACTTGTTGATCCGAAAATAATATCATCAACATAGATTTGAACCAATATCAGATCCTTGCCCACTCTTTTGATAAACAGAGTCTGATCTATTGTGCCTCGTGTGTACCCATGAGCCAGAAGATGTTCTGTCAGAGTTGCATACCAAGCCCTAGGTGCTTGATGCAACCCATATAATGCCTTGTCAAGCTTGTAGGCATATTCAGGATGGTCTGGATGAATAAAACCCGGCGGCTGCTCAACAAAAATTTCTTCCTTCACTTCTCCGTACAAAAATGCCGTTTTGACATCCATCTGGTAAACAGTGAACCCCATGAAGGATGCGTATGCTAAAAAATCCGGATTGCTTCAAGTCGAGCAACAGGGGCGTAGACTTCATCATAATCGAGTCCCTCTATCTGTCTGAATCCTTGGACCACTAATCGTGCTTTATTTCGAACAATAACTCCTTCAGAATCTTGCTTGTTTCTGAAAACCCAGTGAGTTCCAAGCTTGCGTTTTCCTTTTGGAAACTCCACAAGTTTCCATACTCCTAGCTTCTCGAACTGGTTCAGCTCTTCGTGCATAGCATCAACCCAACCTGGTTCCTGCAACGCTACATCAATGGTTTTAGGTTCCATTTGAGAAATGTAGCAAGAATATAAGCACAAATTAATGGTTCCTGATTGGCTTCTAGTCTGAACTCCTGCATTCACAGGACCTATCACATTCTCAATAGGATGATTTCTTTGAACACTTGTTGGAATGGCAAATTCAGGTATCGTATCGTCTAGAGATGTGTGTATGTTGCTTGACTCCCCCTCATTAGGTGCTAGCGGACTGTGACTCACGGGAGTGGTAACAGTACACTCTTCAGGAATAGGATCAGCAAACAGTTCTGATCCAGTTGCATTTGTTGAAATTTCACTAGATTGTGCACCTTCAAAAGATCGATGGGACATTTGTTGAGGCAAAGGATGCTGTGTAAAAACCATTCCTGGCGGGTCAATGGTATGATGTTTGAAGCTCCCTTCTGCCTGTTCTTCTTCTTCAGTATCACCAAAAGACAGTGGCTGTTTTGGCGTAGACACACCTGCATCTGAAGAAACACTTGACAAAATGTTAAAAGATTTAAACAATTCAGCATAATCATATAACCAATCTGGTACAACTCTAGCGTCCGTAGCATTTTATTCTATGTTGCACGACTCGACGACCTTTTTAGTTACTTTGTTGTATACTCTATAGGCAGAGCCTTTTGCATATCCAACAAAGAAACATTCGTCCCCTTTTACTTCAAACTTTCCATTAGAGTCCATAAGTAATAATACACATGGACATCCAAAGATACGAAAGTGTGAAACCGAAGGTTTATGTCCTTCCAGAATCTCATAAGGAGTTTTCATATGACGTTTATTTACTAAAGCATGATTCTGGACGTAACAAGCCGTGCTAACTACCTCAGCCCAAAAGAAACTAGGAAGTTTCGAGTCAGCCAGCATAGTTCGTGCAGCTTCGATAAGAGTACGATTTCTTCTTTCAGCTACTCCATTCTGTTGAGGAGTTCGTGGTGCACTATACTGACGATCAATTCCCTTTTCAGTGCAGAATGTATCCAAAGTCACGTTCTTGAATCCTGTCCCATTGTCAGATCAAATAACCTTCACTTTTGTACTAACTTGATTTTCTGCCAGAGTAACGAATTGTTTCACTAAGACTGCAGTTTCGTTCTTGTGGCTGAGAAAATACACCCAGGTGTAACGCGAATAATCATCAACTATTACGAGACAATAAGCTTTCTTGCCAATGCTCAACACATTCACTGGACCAAAAAGATCCATGTGAAGTAATTCGAGCACAGCTTTCGTTGAGGGTGCAGGTTTCGACTTATTAGGTTTTCGATGCGCATTTCCTTTTGCACAAGCAACACATTTTTCCACCAACATGAAATCTTTGATTGGAAGATCACGGACTAGTTGACCTTTAGCAAGTCGATTCAGATTCTTCATGTTCACATGCCCAAGGCAACGATGCCACAGTAGACCATCATGTTCTGAAATCTTCGAGAATAGGCAAGTAACTTCTTTACACGGTTTCTTGTTCATATCAAAGACATAAGCGTTTCCTCGTCTCTCTGCTGACATTAAAAACCAATCTTCAGGAATGACAATCCCTGGTTTAAGCACATAACATCCTTTCTTTGTAAAGTGAACTGAATTTCCTCGATCACAGATCTGAGAGATGCTCAACAGATTGTGTTTCAGTTCAGGAACATAGTTAACATTCTCGAAGCTTAAAACGCCGTTTCTTACTGTTCCTTTCAATGTGATCCTTCATGACTCTCCTCCGCAAATGAGACATATCCACCATTAAATTCTTTCACATTTATCAGTTGGGATAAGTCTCCCGTCATGTGCCTGGAACAGCCACTATCCATGTACCAAAGTCGCACGGTAGTCCTCCACAGCTGTTCCTGCATGATTAGCGGGATTAGTTAGACCTAGGAACCCAGCCCATGGTGGATCTGGGTTTTCCTTGTGCATCAATGTATGTCACTTTTTGCCAAATTAAGTTATCTTTGATCAAATATCTTGAAGGTTTTTCATGAGAGACCCTTGACGAGATGTATTAGATTGTGCAGCACCAGTTTTGGGTTTCCAAAATGTGTTTGACCATTTAGAATTATAGTTACCAAAACCATTATGTTGATTTCTTTGAGAACTGTTCTTTTGATTTTGATTTTTACATATTGCTGCATTCCAATCTTGATCAGAAGGTTTAGTCTTGCTATAGTTGTGCTTCATTGTCTTAGACCTTTCAACCATCACTGACTCTGAACAACGATATCGGTTAGACTTGACCTTTTGATTCTGAACAATCTTCTTCTTAGACTGTACGCTTGGGAGTTGAACACAGTTTCTGGCAATGTTTCCAGCAATTCCACAATTGAAACATGTTTGTCGTTTCACTGTGTGAGTATTTCGAAAATTTGATACTTTGTTAAAGAAGCTTTGCTTGGTTTTGAATGATGGGAAGTTTTGGTTTTCCTAGTATGTTTTGCCTGTGTCTGTTCTGAGCATTTTGATGTCTGCTGATTATAATCGACACAATCAAGTGATGTTGATGAACAATTTGATACCCCTTTTTTAATGTGATCATCGTTTGTTTGAAAAACTGATGTTCCAGTTTCTGTTGTATGTTCAAAAACATTTACTGATGACTGTTTATTTATATCAAACCCCTTTTTATCTTTACTAAAATCAGTTTCAGTTTCAGTTTTAAGACACGTGGAAGACTCATCAACATGTGTTTCATCAACATATGTATCATGTAAATCTGATTCAGGTTTGTTTTCAACTACAGTTTCCAATGGGTCCCACTAGATTCAACATTAGGGACTCCCACTGAGACAGATTCAGAAGAAGAATCATGATACTCTTGATTTTCTTGTGAAGAAGTTTCAGTGGTTTCACTGAATGTGTCCTGAGGGACCTCACCTGTAACACTGTCATCAACCAAGGGGTTAGTAACATCACATTCACAATCATTAACTGAAGAAAATTCATCACCAGACTTATTGTTCAAAGTTTCAACTCAAACATCATCAGTTTTGCCCAAACCATCAGGCTCACTAGACGAAACATAAGCACAAAACGACGCAAACAAAGACCTACTAAAAGCAATATCAGATTCAGTTTGTTCAAAATAATTTTCAGAAATATTAGAATGAACAACTGGTTCACTCCTAAGAACATCTCCACACTTTACTTCTGATACTTTATCTGCACATGAAGACAAAGTGTTAAGATCAATTGAGCCTTTAGAAACAAAATTTATTTGAGTAGATTTCTGCTTCTCAACTGGTTTGCCATTAAATGATGACTTATTATTTTTGGGACCATAAGTCATTTGACTTTCATTCATCATCTCCTCCTCAGTCATAGGTAAATAAGTATAATTGTCATTATAAGGAGGAGGAGCCTAATTAAAACCCAATCCACGCCCCTTTTTTTCTTTGTATGCAAGCTGTTGATCACACAAGTTTTTGACTAATTTGCTGGAAGAATCAAATTTCTTAATGTTTAGCTCGTTTATTTGATATCTATCTCTGATATCTTCCAGTTCTTTAGTCACATTGCACAATTTCTCCTGAACATATAAGAGTTGAGTTGTTTTTACACTTACATCATCCTTGAGTTTGATGATGTCTTTTCGCTGAGCTTCAATCTTTTCTTTATAAAGTTTTTCGTTTTTCGATAAAGTAAAGTTTTTATTTTTTATATCTTGATAATCTTGAATTAGCTCAGCGTTGTGTATTCTATAAGCTTCAACTCTTTCTCTACACTCAGGAGTACAGAAAACAGAAAGTACCTCCTCTTTGGTGAGACCTTTGACTGGAGCTGAAAGAATCTGGGTCATGAGAGCAAAGTTTTCAGCTGAAGTCTCCTCCTCTGGTACAGAAACTTGATCATTTGAGGTCATGAAAGCAATGTTGTTTGAAGCAGCTTGATCTTCTGGAGCTGAGATGTTCAGTCGCTCAATTTCCGAATTCCAATCAAAGTTTATATCAGGCTGAACCACCAAGGCTTGAGCCAATCCCAGAGCTTGAGGACTTCCACCAGCAGCAGCATCAGCAGTTATACTCGATGTGGTCACAAGAGCTCTCTCTGGATTAGGTGTAGCAGGTTTGACTGGAGTCTGTTCTCTACTAATCGGTGGCTTGGTGCAGTTTTGTGCATAATGTCCTTCCTCATGACAGTTGTAGCAGCGCAGATTGAATGGCACTTTAGAAGCTTCATTAAACGAAGCACCCCATCTGTTTTTACCAGTTCTTTTCATGAACCTCCTTGCTCTGAAAGCCGCCATAGCCATCTGCCATGTAATGTCCATTTCTTCAACATCATCAGGATGAATTTGCTGTAAGTCATCTCCAGACCATTTAGGAGGATCAATTTTTCCTGCAACAAATGCATTCAAACAATTTATAACAGAGGCTGCGATATCCAGATTTTCTTTAGACTGTTGTGTAAAGAAAGCAATCATCTCATTTTTCACAACAGAAGTAGGAACAGCATTAGACGAATTGGATGATGCAGGAGCAGCAGTAGTGCGTGTAGACGCAGGAGACCCAGAGTAATAAGCATTTGCCGGAGTAGGAGCAGCTTTAGCAGATGCCACGTTGCTAAACATTTGAAACCCTCCTTGAGACAAGAGAGCTGCATTGTTATTGTTTGATGGAGCGGAAGCAACAGAGAATCCGGCAGCTAGCATGCTATTCTTATAGTTAGTTTCCCTTTGTTTATCATCCAGTTCACAGGCCTTGATATGAGAAATCATCTCAGATAGGCTGCACCTAGCAAGATCTTTGGTTTTCTTGATCATAGCAACATGATGATCCCAACTTTTTGGCAACGCATTCAGGAGCTGTCTATTTGTTGAAGCATTTGATGTATGTATTTCTTCCATCTGCATTTGAGTGACCAACTTGACAAACCTCTGAAGTTGATTGTCAACAGTTTCTCCATAAATATGATTGAAGTTATTGAAATTTTGTCTCAGCAAATTTCTTCGACTCTCCTTCATATCCTCATTACCTTCATAAAAATCGATCAGAGATTCCCACAGTTCTTTGGCTGATTTGCAAGTACGAAAACCGATAGCAATGTCTGGACCCAAACCCATGGTCAAATAGGAGAGTGCCTTTTCATCTTCTTCAACTATTGTGAAATCATCTTCAGTATATTGGCTAAGGGGTTTCTTTATTTTCACTCCAGGTTCAGTAGGACTATCCGTCATGATCTCCCTTGGACCCCTCAGAATACTTCGCCAAATTTTAGAATCCTTGACCTTCACATGTTGCTCAAAACGCCACTTCCACTCAGGAAAGTCATTAGCATCAGTCAACCTTGGAATGCGTGTAGTGGTTCCAACTTTTGAATCCAGTTCTTGCTGTTTGTTAAGGGCAGCCAGGTCAACATTGTTTGCAGACATGATTAATTAATAGTTGATTAATTAATTAATTTTAAGTCCAAAAGTCATAGTTCAAAGTTCAAGGTCCAAATCACGTTGCAATTTGTCGATGCGAGTCGAGATAAGAGGTTGCGAGTCGAGACAGCGGTTGCGAGTCGAGACTATAGTGAAAATGACTCGAGACCACAGATGGTTGCGAGTCGAGACCGTGATGATGAAAACTCGAGACCTCAGTTGGTTGCGAGTCGAGACCGAATGTGGACTACTCGAGACCTCAGTTGGTTGCGAGTCGAGACTGAATGTGGACTACTCGAGACCTCAGTTGGTTGCGAGTCGAGATCAGCAACAAGACAAGTCGAGACTGCTAGTTACGAGTCGAGACCCTACAAAACAAACAATGTGATAAAAACGGCAGAAATCCCTGATTATCAGCAGCTTCCAAAATTCAAAGATTTTTGAAATCTTTGAATTTTAATCCTCAACAAACTTCCGAGAAATCAACAAACAATTCACTGAAAATACACGAACCAAATTAGCAAGATTTATCAATAATTTCTATGAACAGTTTGAAGACTGTATAATCCGTAGACAGAAAACACAATCAAAACTGTTATCACTGCAAAAACAAACACTAACGAAACAGGATAAGTAAAATAAGACTTTCTTGAATCCGAATGATATCAAAACCGAACCAAGAATTGGTTTCTTGGCTCTGATACCAATTGTAAAACCCGTGTGGATCTTTCAATGATATCAAACAATAACTTGTGTAGGTGCAGAAATCAAACACAAGTGGATTCAATTAATATAAAGTAATCGAAACTGATAATTAACAAACAAACCAGTGTATCTTGCATTCAAAGCTTGAACTATGACTGATACAAGACAACTTGATATGTTTCGAATGGCCTCCTGTTCATAGCAACTGATCAACCTTAACCCCTAGGTTAAAGTTTGCTTAAATACAAAACAATATGGATAATCACTCTAGGCCCATTCGAAACCAACCAGTCTAACCCAACCCATACTTGTCGACCCAAACATAAAGTAAACATATACAAAATCAACCCTTTAACTATGTAATCCTCTATATATAAACCTTCAGGTTCCAACACTTTCTCAAGTAATTCCTGGAGTTGATTTGAGAGTTCGCGCATTTCGGACGGCGCGAGTCGGTAGGGAGCTTTGGCAATAGGGTTGGCTCCTGGAATGAGGTCGATACGAAAGTCAATATCACGACTTGGCGGTAGTCTGGGAAGATCCTCTGGAAAAACATTAGGAAATTCTCGAACCACATGAACGTCTTTTACTTCCTTCTTCTCTTTCTTTTCCTTCTCCGCTACTACAACGTTAGCCAAGAAGGCCCTGTATTCCTTGCGGAGATACTTGCTAGCTTGGACACATGACATGAGCTTGAGACCTTTCGGAGTAGTATCACCGTAAACACACAATAAATCACCGTTTGCGAGCGAGAATCGAATCATCTTGTCGAAGCACACAACTTCAGCATGGTTTTCACGAAGAAAGTCCATGCCTACTATGACATCAAAACTTCCAAGTTGCATCGGAATAAGGTCGATTGGGAAGATGTGATTGTTGAGCTCAAGAGTACAATCACGAAGGACAGAATTAACGGCGACGGTTCTTCCGGTAGCGACTTCAACGTCGAACGATGAGGAGAGTTGGGAGCGTTTACGACTAAGGAGTTTCTCGAATTCAAACTCTATATGCTATTGTTAAACTTGTATGCTCACCTTTACATTTTATGTATTGACTTTATTTTAACGTATGTGATAGGTGCTTAGGTTGTTTGTATGCCTAGCTCACTGTGAAATCGAGGCTAGGAAAGGTCTAGGATGCTCTCTGCTCAGTGATGAAATCGAAGCTAGGAAAAGAGGTCCTAGAAACCAATAAATAAACTATCTATGTATAAATCTGAGTTGTCGGAACCGAATTTTTGCCTAGATTTTATCTGTAATAATTTGTTTGCTATTTGAGACATGGTATGGGACATGTTAGTTTAAATTGAATGGTAATGATAGTTGTTATGGAAACTTCTGGACAATCTGTTTCGCTCAGTGCCATGCCCCGATGATTCCGCCATCGGTTGGGGTGTGACAGATTGGTATCAGAGCCATAACTATAGGGAATTAGGCAAGACACGACCTAGTCCGGGTCGATGTCTTAGATACCTAGTCTATAGTTAGGAACCAACAGACCAACTTGCGCATATCCAGTAAGGACTATGTGCGAGCTTATTCCTCACTATTCTCGCTTATGCTACACTATCACTGCACTCGAATTTTCAACTATGAAAGAGTAACTAGGCCGAGAATAGGTGTGAAAACCGCAAACTCTCGACTAAAGTTGCTTAGTCAACCCGCATTTTATCTACAAACGGGGAGAATTATGCCAAATCAGGAGTGAAATCCATATTTTGATGAATAATCTCCTCTGTTTTATTAAAAACAGGAACGAAGTTGTTAAGCTAGGGGTGAAACCCTAACCTTGATGACTTGTTCCGCTTTTAAACAAAACTCTCATCAAAGTCTCAACGGACTCCAACGACCTGAAGTCACAATATGACCAACGGGATGTGTGCCAAACGCCCAAGAATCAAGGCAAAGGCGTGGTCCTGAAGGTTAAATGTGCACAACGGATCCTTGCGAATAGTTGAATCACTTTGGTTAGTCGAAGTCTACTAGCCACAGACAATCTATTTCTTGATTTTTATGTGTTTTGATTCTGAGCCCGCAACTGCCGACTCTGATGATTCGTCGATTTTATGTGCTTATATATGTGTTTAATTTTTTTTTTTTGGAGAATTACTCGATTTTTGCTTTCACTTCGATAGACACGTACGACTCGCACTGCATTTCTATCTCAAAATGTTAAATAAGTCGTTGAATTATGGACGACCTTATACTACGCTTATGCTACACGACTCGATATATCAAACGCGAACGCTATCGCGAACTGTACATGATAGGTTTCTGTATTCTGACTGCATCCTGTGAATTCGTACTTACGTGCGTATGTGGTTATGTGCTTCTGTGATCTACGTGCTTATGTGTTTACATGGATCTGTGATTATGTGACTATGTGGTTATGTGATACGTGATACATTGCGTGTTCCTAAGCTTTAGTAAGTAGTAGACGTGTGAGGTGAGATACGAATACAAATGTGTTGAGTCCTGTGACGATGTCTGCTGCAGACAATGTCATCTGGATCCCGTCACTCCTTACTTTCTCATCAAGAAAAGAGAGATAGACGTCTTGCTGCCATCATCGCTAAAAGCGTAGCAAAGGCCTTGAGTGATGTTTACGAGAATGCCAGCAAATCGTCTGAGGAATCAAGGACCGAAGCTCCTAAAGCTGCCACCAAAGCCTTCAATTTCAAGCAATTCAAGTCGTGTGGGCCAAAAGAATTCACTGGCGAGGGAGGTCCTACTGCACTATTCCAATGGTTTGATTCCATTGATGTCACTCTACGGCAGAGTGGTTGCCCCGATGACCTCCGTACTCTGAACGCTACCGGCGTCTTTCAGTCCCGTGCTCTAGACTGGTGAACGGGCGAGAGAAACAAGCGAGGGAACGACGCAGCCTACGGTCTGTCGTGGGACGAACTCATGGAAGTCATGCTGGAGGAATTATGCCCTCCTCATGAACGTCAAAAGCTAGATGATGAATTTTGGCACATACAGCAAAAGGATGGTGAAAATGCTGCACTCACTGCTCACTTCAAATAGCTCAGCATCATCTGTCCCGATCAGGTCAAGACTCCAGACATGGCAATCAAGAAGTATATCCGAGCCCTGCCTGACTGTGTTGCCGATTTCGTGCAAGCGGCTAAGACTACGACGATCGAAAAGACTTATCTACTGGCCGCTGAAATCAACGACAAGCGGGTCAAGGCTGGTGTCTGGGATAAAACTTCGAAGAACCTGCATCAAGCTACCACCGTCGCACCAACTGCTGAAACCACCACCTCATCGAGCAACAAGAGGAAGAACAAGAGAAAGAACAGCTCCAACAACAAGAACTGTGCGATCACTGCTGCACCAATTCAAGCTGTACCAGCCCAACTGTAACACCTGTGTCATTTCAACCATCAAACAAATGCCAAACCAATGAAATATTGTATTTCATACTTTGGATTTGTAAAAATATGTGTATCGTTTACACATATCAATTCTTGTTCGATTTCAAGCTCTAAATCGCTTTCTGGAAGGTTATACGCGCACTGATGCGTAAATATAACCAGTTTAATGCAACGAACACTCCGGAATAGTGAAATAGGCTTAACATACCTTAAATAACCTTTACATAACTTAGATATAAGTTTTGGAAGGTTTGGTGTGGTGAAATCAAAGTTAAATCGCTTACAGGGACTAAAGTTGACAAACTGCGAAAGTATGCCAATTTGAACTGTAACAGACCTTCCGGGACATGAACATAAGTTAAACATACCATAAATATCCTTTACATAGCTTAGAAATAGGCTTTGAGGTGTTCGGTATGCTAAAATAAACTTTTGGGTCATTCAGGGACTAAAAGTGTCAAAAAGTGCACAAGTTTGCATTTTCGCGCATAACTTACGTTCTGAATACATCCGGACATCCAAAAATTTATGTAAGCACTAAAATATTTTATTTTAGTGTTCGCCATAAGAAAACATGCAGAAACTCAGTTTTTCGCATTCGGGACCAGATTCGATGTATTAGCCGTTGTTTAATTCACAACCACACATTCTAAACATGCTTAGTCAGCGGATAAGGATGGAATCTAAGCACCATGACTTTGCAACACATGTATGGATGGAATTTAAACACCTAAACACCATAACTTTTCAACACATGTATGGATGGAATTTAAACACCTAAACACCATAACTTTTCAACACATGTACGGATGGGATTAAGGCACGTTTTCCATGAAACGATCTTAACGGTTCGGGTATTCCTATAAATACCCCATACCCCCCATTGCTAAAATCACTAGAAACTTGATTTGAGAAACTCTAAGTTGAAACATTTGTTTCATACCTGAGATTTTTGAATCGAGTTTAGCATTCGGGGACCCTTCGTAAGTATTCTTTCGTTCTTTTCCTTATTTTACTGCTTTTCGAGTCAGAAAGTCAAACTTTGTTTGACTTTCAGCGTTGACCAGTAATGGTCAATGCGAAGTTCGTTTGAACTTCGCAACGTGAGTGTAATCACGTTGGTCATAGTCCCTTGGGACTATGCCCACTGATTACCACGTTGTCTAGGGTCGTAGGGTAGGCGATCTAATAAATCGCCTATACCCTCGAACCCGACCCAGTTTGGTCGATCATTAGGATCCGACCAAACACATTAGGTGACCATAGTAGGTAGGGAATAACCTTCCGAGGTTATACCCTATGGTCACATCGTTTAAGTAGTTGTATGATAGGTAGTTTATATGCCTTAGGTAAATTACCAGAATACCCTTTTCATGTATAATAATTGGTAATTAAGCATATGTAACCTAAACCTTTGTCACATAACTGATTATGTAACATGTTTAGGCATATAACACTTGTCATAGGACTAGTTAGGCGGTCCGAACGCGTTTCACGCGAACGACGCGTTAAAGTAGCATAAGCTACCTAAACGGGTCGTAATGGGTCGTAGACACTTAGGTTAAGTTTCATTTAGTATGTAGGCTTTGTTAAACCAAATGACACGAGTCTCTACACTCGTTTGGTTTACAAACCCTAATGCTACCCAATCTTCCGATCTAGGTCCGGTTTATTAACATAGTTACCTATACTAGGTGCCGTTTGATATCCGCGATCTCTAGCATTATTTAGTTGTCACTCCAGAACTACTGAGCAATCTCAGGTGAGTACATAGACCCCTCTTTTACTGTTTTCCAAACTGTTTTGGGGTGGAACACATGTGCCTACTTGTTACATTCATGCTTTCCCGTTTTCACATCATATACCTGCTATGTTCGTTAGTACATTATAGTACATGATTTCAATACATTTTATGCTATGTATGTCCATTATGTGCATACTTAGTACATTATTTTACATTGCTTTTCTGTTGCATATGCTTATCCAGCATATGAACACCTTATACTACATATTGAACCGTTGTAAACATTTGACTATGTGAACCGTTGTAATCATTTGACTATGTGATCCGTTGATATCTGTGAACCGTTTGTATCTGTGAACCGTTTGTATCTGTGAACCGTTTGTATCTGTGAACCGTTTGTATCTATGAACCGTTTGTATCTGTGAACCGTTTGTATCTATGAACCGTGTGAACCGTCTTTGACCATACATAAACATTTCTACAACTGTTAAACATTACTTTGGTATTTTGGTTTGATTAAGTGATTAAGTAACGATGCGTGTGTAATATGATACAAGCATGGTGGATACGCCGCTGGTACTTCCTATATATAAGTGTTTGTATGGTATTACATATTGTAGCGTTATTTGAATCATTTCAGTTTGAGACATATAACATTTTATACAAATAACATACTTTTCACAAGACATTGTTTTACAAACAACTTATCTTATATAAATCCATTTTACTATGGTTATTCATTTAACCATACATTATTCATTTATTTATACATATCATCTGAACTCATTGTTTTTCAAATGATTTACAAAACAAAGCAAATTACAAGGTTCATGACTAAACATTTTCTCAAACATAAGTCATGGAACCTATTTTCACAAAACCTATGTATCTCACAGGCATTTTTATGCTGACGTACCTATTTTCACATGTGTTTTTCAGGAGCTGTTGCATAAGATGATCAAGATACACATAGGCAGACTTGGGCTTTAGTGACAATAAAAGATGCAAGACTAGTTAATTATGTTGTATTTTCTTGTTTGTTAAGACATTGTAACACTTTTAATCAATAAAACGAAACTTCAATTGCCATGGATTTGAAACAATTAATTCTGTTACAACACTCCCCGACATTTCCGCCACGTTTTGTATGTTCTACGTGGTCGGGGTGTGACAGAAAAGATGGTATCAGAGCCAATGGTTATAGGGAATTAGGTTATTAGTAATGCTTTGACCTAGTCTATAACTTTCTTAGGACCCTAACGCGAGTTTACTTGCGTTTAGTCATAAAACAATACTGTCGCCTATCCTTAGGCGACAACCGCAACAAGAACATGTATTTCAAAACTGCTTTGAAAACTAATCATCTGTTCTAGGATGATTGATTACAAGGTTTTAAACCCTCTGTTATATGGTTTTGAACCCCTTTGAGTTTTCAAAATCTCGTCAAGGTTTTGGGTTTTAAATAATGTGAACACGTGCAAACTGGAAGGGTGAATGCCTGTATTCTGGGTTTTCTGTCTAGGCAAGCACTTCGTATACATCTCATCAGACGCGAGACCAGTTGTGCTTACCTGGGAATTCTTGGGATGAGTGTTCACTTATAGGCGAGCATGTCTTCGCGATACATTATATTGACCCATTTACTTTGATTTGTCACCATCTCATTTGTTTGCCTTTGGTAACAAACAAATGGTCACAATCTACATGCCTTGTCATTTTCTTTTGACTATCTTTCGCTTGTTTCCTCCTATGCCTTTCGTTATCTTCAAGATGCTTCTTCATCGCAACAACAATGTCCGAACCAGGTGCTGCAATTACCCAGCGAATAGGCGTCGTACTCCAGAGGACCGTTGACTTAGCTATCACCATGACTCGCCTCAGGGGTGAAGCTGTTTAAGGGAACTGCTCCTTGGTGCAATCAATGCCATCGTCATATTCAAATCAAATACCTTGTTTCAAATGTACCCACGGTGGACGATGGAGACATTTGGTTAACATGTGCCGCTTTGCAATCCAAAGCAAAGCTGTTACAAATCCTGCTGCTGCTCAACCTTCAAACTCTGCTTCATATGTCGCTTGGCATATCTGGCGCCTCAACCTCATGAACTTTCTACTTTGTGTATCGATGTAAGCACGCCTAGTGCAAGGTGTCGGAACACTCTCGTTACACAAACTCCAAAATCCATGTAGGATCTTTCTATCCTCATAATTAGATCCTTGTGGATGGGTATCATTCATCGGAGTCCTTAATTGAATTCTTTGTATGATTCAATACGTACATCACAATTCAATAGGGACAAAGCCGAATTTCTTTTAAGATTATTCTATCTTCATAGATAGATTCTTGAAATGATTAAAGTGCCAAAATGAAATCCACGAATTGGATTCCTGGTGTGCTTTAAGTATCCGCGTCCAAAGATAACAAATTAATAATCAAGTTAAACAACTATGTGATTATGTGCTTATGTGTTTCCTTTTATGCTTTGTGTAATCCAAGTTTTTGTCATCCAAATCCTCGTAGAATCTTCCATACCTTCATATGAAGGATTCGTAGTAGGATATTCAAAAAGGTACTATCTTAAATCCTTAATGGACTTCCACGTTGTAGTTAAGTCCCTTGGATTATAAAGTACTATTCCTAAAGTTAAATACATCCTACGTCGGTGTAGTTAAATATTCCTTTTGAGTAGTTTCGTTGAAGAGATTGGTTCGACAATCTAGTTAAATACATCCTACGTCGGTGTAGTTAAATATTCCTCTTGGGTAGTTTCGTTGAAGAGATTGGTTTGACAATCTAGTTAAATACATCCTACGTCGGTGTAGTTAAATATTCCTCTTGGGTAGTTTCGTTGAAGAGATTGGTTTGACAATCTAGTTAAATACATCCTACGTCGGTGTAGTTAAATATTCCTCTTGGGTAGTTTCGTTGAAGAGATTGGTTCGACAATCTAGTTAAATACATCCTACGTCGGTGTAGTTAAATATTCCTCTTGGGTAGTTTCGTTGAAGAGATTGGTTCGACAATCTAGTTAAATACATCCTACGTCGGTGTAGTTAAATGTTTCTCTTAGGTAGTTGAGTTAAATAGATCCTACGTCGATCTAAAGTTTAATAGATCCTCCGTCGATCTAAAGTTAAATACATCCTACGTCGGTGTAGTTAAATGTTTCTCTTAGATAGTTGAGTTAAAGAGATCCTACGTCGATCTAAAGTTAAATACATCCTACGTCGGTGTAGTTAAATATTCCCCGTAGGTAGTTAGTTAAAGAGATCCTACGTCGATCTAAGTTAAATAGATTGGTTCGACAATCTAGTTAAATATATCATGTGTTTATGTAGTTAAATAGGCCCTCGGGTGGTCTAAATCAAGAGATGTTATGAAACGAACTGTGCGGACTGTGCAAGGAACTACGTAATTATGGAGGCCTACATAATTATGGAATTCAGTGCATAGAAACCACAGGAAGTTTGTCATGTGTTAAGACCATCAGTGGCAAGAGTAATGATACGGGAGAAGTCTTGGACTTCGACCAATGTCATTTATTCTCACACTACCCAATTCTGATCTCAATCACACACACACTTTCCTATGATAAGTCTTCATAAGAAACGTTCTTCTGTCCGTAGTTCAAAACTCCATGTTTTGTTACTACAAGGACTTCACTTTGAGGGTTGACATCTTTGCTAAGAATCCTAACATGGCCCAGATTTTTACTTAAGGGCTCAATGGATTTGTCTGAAGGCAAAACCGTCACAGCTGTCTCCACAAGTTTCCTCTAAAACTAAATTTCGGGACGAAATTTCCTAAAGTAGGGGAGACTGTAACACCTGTGTCATTTCAACCATCAAACAAATGCCAAACCAATGAAATATTGTATTTCATACTTTGGATTTGTAAAAATATGTGTATCGTTTACACATATCAATTCTTGTTCGATTTCAAGCTCTAAATCGCTTTCTGGAAGGTTATACGCGCACTGATGCGTAAATATAACCAGTTTAATGCAACGAACACTCCGGAATAGTGAAATAGGCTTAACATACCTTAAATAACCTTTACATAACTTAGATATAAGTTTTGGAAGGTTTGGTGTGGTGAAATCAAAGTTAAATCGCTTACAGGGACTAAAGTTGACAAACTGCGAAAGTATGCCAATTTGAACTGTAACAGACCTTCCGGGACATGAACATAAGTTAAACATACCATAAATATCCTTTACATAGCTTAGAAATAGGCTTTGAGGTGTTCGGTATGCTAAAATAAACTTTTGGGTCATTCAGGGACTAAAAGTGTCAAAAAGTGCACAAGTTTGCATTTTCGCGCATAACTTACGTTCTGAATACATCCGGACATCCAAAAATTTATGTAAGCACTAAAATATTTTATTTTAGTGTTCGCCATAAGAAAACATGCAGAAACTCAGTTTTTCGCATTCGGGACCAGATTCGATGTATTAGCCGTTGTTTAATTCACAACCACACATTCTAAACATGCTTAGTCAGCGGATAAGGATGGAATCTAAGCACCATGACTTTGCAACACATGTATGGATGGAATTTAAACACCTAAACACCATAACTTTTCAACACATGTATGGATGGAATTTAAACACCTAAACACCATAACTTTTCAACACATGTACGGATGGGATTAAGGCACGTTTTCCATGAAACGATCTTAACGGTTCGGGTATTCCTATAAATACCCCATACCCCCCATTGCTAAAATCACTAGAAACTTGATTTGAGAAACTCTAAGTTGAAACATTTGTTTCATACCTGAGATTTTTGAATCGAGTTTAGCATTCGGGGACCCTTCGTAAGTATTCTTTCGTTCTTTTCCTTATTTTACTGCTTTTCGAGTCAGAAAGTCAAACTTTGTTTGACTTTCAGCGTTGACCAGTAATGGTCAATGCGAAGTTCGTTTGAACTTCGCAACGTGAGTGTAATCACGTTGGTCATAGTCCCTTGGGACTATGCCCACTGATTACCACGTTGTCTAGGGTCGTAGGGTAGGCGATCTAATAAATCGCCTATACCCTCGAACCCGACCCAGTTTGGTCGATCATTAGGATCCGACCAAACACATTAGGTGACCATAGTAGGTAGGGAATAACCTTCCGAGGTTATACCCTATGGTCACATCGTTTAAGTAGTTGTATGATAGGTAGTTTATATGCCTTAGGTAAATTACCAGAATACCCTTTTCATGTATAATAATTGGTAATTAAGCATATGTAACCTAAACCTTTGTCACATAACTGATTATGTAACATGTTTAGGCATATAACACTTGTCATAGGACTAGTTAGGCGGTCCGAACGCGTTTCACGCGAACGACGCGTTAAAGTAGCATAAGCTACCTAAACGGGTCGTAATGGGTCGTAGACACTTAGGTTAAGTTTCATTTAGTATGTAGGCTTTGTTAAACCAAATGACACGAGTCTCTACACTCGTTTGGTTTACAAACCCTAATGCTACCCAATCTTCCGATCTAGGTCCGGTTTATTAACATAGTTACCTATACTAGGTGCCGTTTGATATCCGCGATCTCTAGCATTATTTAGTTGTCACTCCAGAACTACTGAGCAATCTCAGGTGAGTACATAGACCCCTCTTTTACTGTTTTCCAAACTGTTTTGGGGTGGAACACATGTGCCTACTTGTTACATTCATGCTTTCCCGTTTTCACATCATATACCTGCTATGTTCGTTAGTACATTATAGTACATGATTTCAATACATTTTATGCTATGTATGTCCATTATGTGCATACTTAGTACATTATTTTACATTGCTTTTCTGTTGCATATGCTTATCCAGCATATGAACACCTTATACTACATATTGAACCGTTGTAAACATTTGACTATGTGAACCGTTGTAATCATTTGACTATGTGATCCGTTGATATCTGTGAACCGTTTGTATCTGTGAACCGTTTGTATCTGTGAACCGTTTGTATCTGTGAACCGTTTGTATCTATGAACCGTTTGTATCTGTGAACCGTTTGTATCTATGAACCGTGTGAACCGTCTTTGACCATACATAAACATTTCTACAACTGTTAAACATTACTTTGGTATTTTGGTTTGATTAAGTGATTAAGTAACGATGCGTGTGTAATATGATACAAGCATGGTGGATACGCCGCTGGTACTTCCTATATATAAGTGTTTGTATGGTATTACATATTGTAGCGTTATTTGAATCATTTCAGTTTGAGACATATAACATTTTATACAAATAACATACTTTTCACAAGACATTGTTTTACAAACAACTTATCTTATATAAATCCATTTTACTATGGTTATTCATTTAACCATACATTATTCATTTATTTATACATATCATCTGAACTCATTGTTTTTCAAATGATTTACAAAACAAAGCAAATTACAAGGTTCATGACTAAACATTTTCTCAAACATAAGTCATGGAACCTATTTTCACAAAACCTATGTATCTCACAGGCATTTTTATGCTGACGTACCTATTTTCACATGTGTTTTTCAGGAGCTGTTGCATAAGATGATCAAGATACACATAGGCAGACTTGGGCTTTAGTGACAATAAAAGATGCAAGACTAGTTAATTATGTTGTATTTTCTTGTTTGTTAAGACATTGTAACACTTTTAATCAATAAAACGAAACTTCAATTGCCATGGATTTGAAACAATTAATTCTGTTACAACACTCCCCGACATTTCCGCCACGTTTTGTATGTTCTACGTGGTCGGGGTGTGACACCAACAGCGTCAAGTAGTGGCGCCTGTGGCAAATGCACCTCCTGCAAAGCGTGCATACACTGGGCCACACCTGCTCTGCCCTACTTGTACCTACCATCACCCGACTGCCATTGCTTGCCGTTTTTGTGCTCATTGCAATATGTATGGCCATTTCACTACCAACTGTCGTATCCGACAAGCTCCTGCTCATCAAACTCTACTCACTGCCCCTCAGGGTCAACAAGCTCCTCCGGCACCCGCGGTCAACGCCAGAGCCTGCTTCGCATGTGGCGATCCTAACCATTTCGCCAACGTGTGCCCAAACACGGTTATGAAGCAAGAGCCTCAGCAGCAGCAGCAGCCTCAACAGCAGCAGCAGCATCAACAACAACAAGCAGCACGCGCAAGAACTTTCAACATCAATGTGCGTCAAGCCCAAGCCGACAACAACATGGTCAATGGTACGTTCCTTGTGAATGGTATTTATGCTTTGTGTTTATTTGATACTGGAGCCGATAATTGCTTTGTGTCGTTCGAATTCGAGAAACTCCTTAGTCATAAACGCTCCCAACTCTCCTCATCGTTTGACGTTGAAGTCGCTACCGGAAGAACCGTCGCCGTTAATTCTGTCCTTCGTGATTGTACTCTTGAGCTCAACAATCACATCTTCCCAATCGACCTTATTCCGATGCAACTCGGAAGTTTTGATGTCATAGTAGGCATGGACTTTCTTCGTGAAAACCATGCTGAAGTTGTGTGCTTCGACAAGATGATTCGATTCTCGCTCGCAAACGGTGATTTATTGTGTGTTTACGGTGATACTACTCCGAAAGGTCTCAAGCTCATGTCATGTGTCCAAGCTAGCAAGTATCTCCGCAAGGAATACAAGGCCTTCTTGGCTAACGTTGTAGTAGCGGAGAAGGAAAAGAAAGAGAAGAAGGAAGTAAAAGACGTTCCTGTGGTTCGAGAATTTCCTAATGTTTTTCCAGAGGATCTTCCCGGACTACCGCCAAGTCGTGATATTGACTTTCGTATCGACCTCATTCCAGGAGCCAACCCTATTGCCAAAGCTCCCTACCGACTCGCGCCGTCCAAAATGCGCGAACTCTCAAATCAACTCCAGGAATTACTTGAGAAAGGTTTCATTCGCCCGAGCACCTCTCCTTGGGGAGCGCCAGTCCTCTTCGTCAAAAAGAAGGATGGGTCGTTCAGGATGTGCATCGACTATCGGGAGTTGAATAAGCTTACTATCAAGAACCGCTATCCCCTACCCCGCATTGATGATTTGTTTGATCAGTTACAAGGTGCTACATGTTTCTCGAAGATCGATCTACGTTCAGGCTATCACCAATTACGTATTCAAGAGGAGGATATACCCAAAACTGCGTTTCGCACTCGATACGACCACTACGAATTCGTTGTTATGCCTTTTGGGTTAACCAACGCACCAGCGGTTTTCATGGATCTGATGAATCGCGTGTGTAAACCATATCTCGACCGTTTCGTCATCCTGTTCATCGACGATGTCTTGATCTATTCCAAATCGAAAGCCGAACACGCGCAACATCTACGTTTGGTTCTCGAGCTACTCCAGGGGAATCAACTCTATGCCAAGTTCTCCAAGTGTGAATTCTGGTTGGAGAAGGTTCAGTTTCTGGGTCACATTGTTAATAGTCAAGGTATTCACGTCGATCCTACGAAGATTGAAGCTGTTAAGAGTTGGATTACGCCTAAGAACCCGTCTGAAGTTCGTTCTTTTCTCGGACTAGCGGGCTATTATCGACGATTTATCGAAGGGTTCTCAAAGATCGCTGTACCACTTACCGCTCTCACGCATAAAGACAAGCCTTTTGTTTGGGGAACTGAACATGAGTCTGCCTTTCGAACCCTCAAGCATAAGCTTTGCAATGCTCCTGTTCTCACATTGCCCGACGAAAACGACGATTTCATTGTCTATTGTGATGCTTCGAACCTTGGTCTTGGTTGTGTCCTTATGCAGCGGGACAAGGTTATAGCGTACGCATCTCGTCAGCTCAAAATCCACGAGAAGAACTATACAACTCATGATCTCGAGCTAGGCGCAGTTGTTTTTGCGTTAAAGATTTGGCGACACTACCTGTACGGTACCAAGTGTACGATCTTCACCGATCATAGGAGCCTACAACATATCTTTAATCAGAAGGAACTTAACATGCGTCAACGCCAATGGGTAGAACTTCTCAACGATTATGACTGTGAGATTCGTTATCACCCAGGCAAAGAAAATGCTGTTGCCGACGCACTCAGTAGATGGAGCTATCTGCTTAGCACTCGTAATGTTCAAGCCCAACACGATCTCGAAACCCTCATTCGCGAAGCCCAGCATGCATGTTTTAATGAACGCACTCTGAAGAAGGAAAGAATCTACCACGATGGAGCCCAGCTTGTGAGCAAATCGAATGGGATATTCCACTTTCTGGACCGAATTTGGATTCCCAAACGGACCGACTTGCGACAGATCCTGATGGACGAAGCTCACAAATCCCGGTATTCTATTCATCCCGGTGCCGACAAAATGTACCAGGATCTTCGCTACAAGTACTGGTGGCCCGGCATGAAAAGGGATATTGCCCTTTATGTTGGAAAATGCCTGACATGTGCAAGAGTCAAGGCTGAACACCAAAGACCCTCTGGCTTACTCGAACAACCACCAATCAGCATGTGGAAGTGGGAGAGTATAGCTATGGACTTTATAACCAAGCTACCGCACACGTCATCAGGTCACGACAGCATTTGGGTTGTGGTTGACCGTTTGACTAAATCTGCTCACTTTTTGCCAATACGGGAAGACTACAAGGTAGAACGATTAGCCCGAATCTACACCGACGAGATCATTTGTAATCATGGTACGCCTCATGACATCATCTCTGATTGTGATTCTCGGTTTACCTCGCGACTGTGGGAAACGTTTCAAACGGCACTCGGTACATCGCTAAATCTAAGTACCGCTTTCCACCCTCAAACCGACGGACAGACTGAAAGAACGATTCGTACTCTTGAAGACATGCTCCGTTCGTGTGTCATAGACTTCGGTGGTAATTGGGATAAATACCTGCCATTAGTCGAATTCTCGTATAACAACAGCTATCATTCCAGCATTCAAATGGCACCATTCGAGGCTTTATACGGAAGAAGATGTCGATCGCCTATTATGTGGCACGAGATCGGTCATTCGCAATTAACCGGTCCTGAGCTATTGCAAGAAACGACAGACAGAATTTTCCAAATTCGAGACAACTTGGTTAAAGCTCGGAATCGACAGAAAAGTTATGCCGATAGACGACGCAAGCCCCTTGAATTTGACGTTGGTGACTACGTACTCCTAAAGGTATCGCCTTGGAAGGGCGTAGTCCGATTCGACAAGAAAGGAAAGCTCGCGCCTCGATATGTTGGACCTTTTAAGATTCTGGAAAGGATCGGAAAAGTCGCCTACATACTCGAACTACCGGAGGAACTTAGTAACGTCCACCCGACTTTCCATGTTTTGAACCTCCGAAAGTGTCTGGCTGAGCATGATCTAATTGTACCTCTCGATGACCTACAAGTGAACGAAACATTACACTTCGTGGAGAAGCCTGTTGAAATCATGGATCGCCAAACCAAGCAGCTCAGGCGCTCTCGCATTCATATTGTGAAAGTCCGATGGGAAGGCAAACGAGGCGCAGAGTTCACTTGGGAACTCGAAGGCGACATGAAGGTGAAGTACCCGCAGTTATTCAAAGAGAAAGTCTAGAGAGAGAAAAGTGATTCACGGTGGTATACAACTTGCAGCTTAATTTCAGGACGAAATTCCCTAAACAAGGGGAGGCTGTAACACCCCGTGTTTTCGAGAAGTCAAAGTCAAGGTCAAAAGTCAGAATACGTAGATCACAAAAGCACATAACCACATACGCACGTAAGCACGAATTCACAGGATGCAGTCAGAATACAGAAACCTATCATGTACAGTTCGCGATAGCGTTCGCGTTTGATATATTGAGTCGTGTAGCATAAGCGTTGTATAAGGTCGTCCACAATTCAACGACTTATTTAATGTTTTGAGATAGAAATGCAGTGCGAGTCGTACGTGTAGATCGAAGTGAAAGCAAAAATCGAGTAATTCTCCAAAAAAAATTTAAAACACATAAACAGATAAACACATATATAAGCACATAAAATCGACGAATCATCAGAGTCGGCAGTTGCGGGCTCAGAATCAAAACACATAAAAATCGAGAAATTGATTGTCTGTGGCTAGTAGACTTCGACTAACCAAAGTGATTCAACTATTCGCAAGGATCCGTTGTGCACATTTAACCTTCAGGACCACGCCTTTGCCTCGATTCTTGGGCGTTTGGCACACATCCCGTTGGTCATATTGTGACTTCAGGTCGTTGGAGTCCGTTGAGACTTTGGTGAGAGTTTTGTTTAAAAGTGGAACAAGTCATCAAGGTTAGGGTTTCACCCCTAGCTTAACAACTTCGTTCCTGTTTCTAATAAAAAGAGGAGATTATTCATCAAAATATGGATTTCACTCCTGATTTGGCATAATTCTCCCCGTTCGTAGATAAAATGCGGGTTGACTAAGCAACTTTAGTCGAGAGTTTGCGGTTTTCACACCTATTCTCGGCCTAGTTACTCTTTCATAGTTGAAAATTCGAGTGCAGTGATAGTGTAGCATAAGCGAGAATAGTAAGGAATAAGCTCGCACATAGTCCTTACAAGATATGCGCAAGTTGGTCTGTTGGTTCCTAACTATAGACTAGGTATCTAAGATATCGACCCGGACTAGGTCGTGTCTTGCCTAATTCCCTATAGTTATAGCTCTGATACCAATCTGTCACACCCCAACCGATGGCGGAATCATCGGGGCATGGCACTGAGCGAAACAGATTGTCCAGAAGTTTCCATAACAACTATCATTACCATTCAATTTAAACTAACATGTCCCATATCATGTCTCAAATAGCAAACAAATTATTACAGATAAAATCTAGGCAAAAATTCTGTTCCGACAACTCAGATTTATACATAGATAGTTTATTTATTGGTTTCTAGGACCTCTTTTCCTAGCTTCGATTTCATCACTAAGCAGAGAGCATCCTAGACCTTTCCTAGCCTCGATTTCACAGTGAGCTAGGCATACAAACAACCTAAGCACCTGTCACATACGTTAAAATAAAGTCAATACATAAAATGTAAAGGTGAGCATACAAGTTTGATAATAGCATATAGAGTTCGAATTCGTTTACGCATAACCAGCACGTACACATAGTGAAATGAAGCACGTTAGTTATCGACATAGATCCATCGATACCAATGACTACGAGTTGACTGCCCGGGGCAGTTCGCAATACATGATTACCACCGTAATCCATGCAAGTAATTGTCCTTAACAACCCCCGTGTGAACGGGGGCTGAGTCCAAACTATAGTACTATCGTTGCTAAGGCAGGTAGACATCATTCCATGTGTAAACATAACAAACAAGCATTCATAAGCCACGTATAACATGCATTAGTGGTTAGCGTTCAAATTGTATTGAGTAGTGTGTTTGATGTGTTTTGAATAGTTGTAACGTATGTAACACCCAAAAGTGCATAAAGCAAAAAGGGATCGAGTATACTCACAGCAGTTGTTGGATTGAAGGGAGCGCTTAGCGAGTAAGGTTAGCCTGAATAGTTCGATTGCATAACGATAAGTGACGTGAAAAAAAGTACAAAGTGTGAATGGGTCGGATAGCAGTTCGGTCGGATGGTAATCCGATCGGACGGCTAATCGTGTGGATAACAATACGTTCGGATGGTCATCCAGTCGGATGGTAGTCCGGTCGGATGACTATTCGAGTGGATTGTTTCTTCCTATAAGATAAAAGTGTTTGTGTACGATGGTTTGTCTTTTGAAGTTTTCGTTGTAGCATTTGGAAAACATTGAAGTATCCCTATCCTTCAAGAAGGTCGATCGGACGGTCAATCGTGTGGACAACAATCCGTTCGGATGGTCATTCGGTCGGACGGCGACCTTAGTGATGAGGTTACTTAGTGGAAACAATTCATAGCAGGAGTGTCACTCGGTCGGATGTTCATTCGACCGGGTGGCAATCCTGTTGATGAACATGTTGAAAATTGTTTAAGTCTTCAAAGTCTTAGTATCTCATGATCCGAAGAGTAATCCGGTCGGACGGTAATTCGATCGGATGGCAATTCGTTCAATACTCAAACTTCAGATGGAGTTGACTAAGTGTGGGACCCAAAGTGTGATTCGTTCGGATGGCAATCCGTTCGGGTAGTCTATCCGGTCGGACAGCAATTCGTTCGTCTTACACTTGGTCGTTTTGTTTCTTTGTTGTTTTATCGAGACATTTTGATAACGCTTTAACCAACGGAACCCCATCTCGACCCAAGTGACCAAACCGACCAGGAATCACTCTAGTTCAGTCAGTTAACCGGTTCCAGACGGTTGTCCTTGTTTAACCCGAAATCGGTGGTCTCGTGGGTAGAATCCAGATTTGAGCTAGCACAACACTAAGAATGAGTAGGAGACTAGATCAAGGTCGGATCCTATCGGTTTTAAGTGCATTGAGTGTAAAAGAGTTGAAAGAAAGTTAGAAACCATCTTTCAATCCTCTTTCACTATGTTTAAGCTTAGATCTACGTGAGATCTTTGTTTATTCGTGTGGAAATCTATCAGATCTAAGTTGTTCTTGGGGGATTGAGGCAAAAACAAGAAGTTCATCAAGAACTCATGATGACATCATCTTAGAAGACCTCAAATCTAGTGATTTCACGGTTAAAAGTTAAGATTCAAAAGATAAAAAGGTGTAGGAGTGTGTGTAGATCAAGAAAGTACAAGATTTAGGACGAGATCTTACTTGGATTGAGAGAAGTCGAAGAAAAAGTGGAGAGCACGAGCTGTTTGGACAGAAGATTTCCAAAAGTGGAAATGATGAAAGTGACACGGGTATTTATATATAGGATTCCAAAAGAGGAAAGGGTTGTCCGGTCGGATAGCACACCGCCCGGATGACTGTCCGGTCGGGTGATATCTCGGTCGGATGGCACCTGACACTCCTGACCAAGTGGCTATCCGGTCGGATGGCTATCCGGCCGGATGGCACTTGGTTGGTGTGTTTGACGTGACGATTTCTTTGCTGATTCGATTTCGGTTGCGATCGATGCGATACGATAGAGTTTCCTATTTAAATTACTTTCAGTCCCAACCAATCATATCTCGCACTATCTCTTCTCCACTAATTATCATAGTTCGATTGTGATTCGAGTTCGATTTCGATTGAGTTCGATTGCATTTCGAGTTCGATTTCGATTCCACACATAACATAAATGAACATGCACAAGTAACACATAAGGCACACACACACACGTATAACAATAATTAAAACATGTAGTTCGAGTTGCGATTCGATTCGATGTCGATTGGACTAGCATAGTCTGATTATCGTTTCGTTAACTTTATCGCATAGTTACTTCCTATAGTTCACAGTCGTAAGTTGATTGATTAGCGATTAACATATGTCGATTTATTGTAATTATTGACACTTACTCCACATAATACAGCTAAATTAAACACATAAAAGAAATCTTCTACAAGTCAAGTTGCGCGAAATCGGTCGTTGACTTTTGACCTTGACTTTGACTTTGACTTCTCGAAAACACGGGGTGTTACAATGCATCTTATCCGGGATAAGGTACACAACCCCGAACCCTCAGACACTGGATGGCATCTTTTATTACAACCCTTGATAACTTCCATCGCCCGCCAGATCCATACTTAGTTTCCTGAAATACATGTAGTTTGAAAACATCAACAAAAGTTGAGCGAGTTCATGTGTTTGTTTGTGTGTACGAATAAACCTTTGTAATCTTTGTATGTTTATATGTATCTGTAAATCTCGGTATGAAAGCAAACAAGGAAACAAATCAATTAATGGTTTGCAAGGCCATTAACATGTGTGCAACAGCGTAGGGAGGCTCAAACCTAGCAGATTTTGTACCGGGCCTCCGGCTGTAAGACATATTCACCTCATGGGCCAAACCCCGGTCCACATGGGTGTGGGCTCGCTACACCCAAATAGATCTATCACTCATGTCCCTCGGTCCTAACACGATGATTAATGGTCTTAGGAGTGCGCCTACCCATTCACATGATCTACAGTGCATTCCATAGCTAACCATACCAATTGTAATTGTTTGTAAACATTTTGTATCATGTACTTCACCCCCGAAGTTATAAAACAAAAACAGTTAAAAGAAAAGGGGGACATGAACTCACAGTCTTGCGTTCTTCGTAATCACAGTAACTCAAAGCTTCGCCTGGCGTACACGACTACCTACAACGTACTAAGGTCTATTAGACGAGCGTGTCGTGCCTTGACTTAGTATAAATTAGTGTCTTTGAGTTACGTTTCTTCATGTCTTCAATATTATTCCAAGTTATATAATTATTTGTTAAAATAATAAATATTTTAACTTAAATTATATATTTATTAAATTTTGGACTAATTGTTAAAATAATATATTTTAACTTGTCACCTTTATGTATTTATACATGTATATCCTTCCCAAGGATGGGTGTATTTGTATTCGTATTCGTATACTTGTATATTTTTGCCATGTATTGGTGTCGTATTCCGGAGTATATTTATACGTACGAGAATACGTATTTTCTTGTAATTATTAAGTATTCTTATACTTAATTTTGTATTAACTTTTCCGGAATAATATCCTTAATAAAAATCCATCAATATATATTTCCAAAATATATTTTAAGAGATATTTACTTAGAAAAATTATTTATAATTTTCCTTTGGCAAAAATATTTATGAATTTCATACAAGTCTAAAAAATAATATATTTCCAAGTCTAACTTAGAAAATATATATGTAAATCCATTTTTCTTCCAAAAATAATATACTTCATGTCTGTTTGAGAAAATATATATATTTCTTCCAAAAATAATATATCTTCTATTAGTTCCAAGAAAAATATATATTTTTATTCACCAAAAAATAATATATTTTTTTCTTGTCAAAAATGTGATTTATTTTTGTAATAATTGTAAAAATCATATTTTCATTCTCTTAGTGTCCAAAATATTAATTATCAAAATATACTCATGAATAATATTTCCGGAATATTTTGTATGTTATATTCCTTTGTTCGGTTTTACCAATATTTTGGGTGTAATTTGTATATTCATTCCTTGGAATTTTGGTAATATTTTGGATTGTAATTTCTTTGTATTTTGATGACTTATATTATTTCAAGTCCTAAAATAATATAACTAATACACATAATATACAAATAATCACACACATGGTGCCTTCTAAATATATATTTCTCTAAATACATATTTAGTCACTTTTATTTATAAAAACCAACCTCCAATATTTATAATTTTTGTAACAAAAATTATGGCAACTTTATGTGAAAATCCATGGTTTGAAATATACTTGTAAATGTTTGTTTGAAAATATTTTTCTAAGTGTTAAATTTTTAGAAAATTTTTGCCATAGTTTCCCCTAAAAATGGAGGTTTCCATGCTCTCAAGGCATATCATTTTCTTTTGTAAAATCAACACAATCAACAACAATCAATAATAAACAATCTATACTTACCAATTTTGCCAAAAACAAGCATAAACTACCACTTCATGAACTTGAAAATTTATAAAAATGTGTAGTAACTTACTAGTGTGTTTAGTAAGCTTAGTTACCCTTTAAAGTGTAGTTGTTTATTTAAAAACTTCATTTTTAAAGAAAATGGTTCTTTAAAACTTGTGATCACATTTTCTAAAAATGTTTCTTCTTGGATTTCTCTTGTTACATAAGTGTTTCTTCACTTGTTTAACCTTAAAAATGTGGTTTATTTACTTAAGAACCAAGATTAAGTAAACTTTGTATTTTTAACTTGGTTTCTTGAAAAAATCATTCTTGAAATCTTAGATTTACAAGACTTACAACTCACTTTAATCATCATTTTACAAGAAAACAATATATTCTTTCAAGTTCATGTCTTTCATGAGGATGATCTATTAATCTCTAACACTTTCATCCTCCCATCTTGCTAGATTATGTTTTTAATCATGATCTAGCAAGATCATATGATGATCTACATCATTAACATAAACAATCAATCATCAAGTATCACAACAACACTAAACAACATGATTTCTTTAAGATTTCTTATAATTTTAAGCTTATGTTCATGCTTCATCTTCTTGTTTCTTAGTGTTCTTCAAGATCAACATCATTTATCATCTTTTAACCACTTAAATAAGATGAAAAATGAAGTGTTTAGTGTTCTTACTACTAGCTCAAGGCTAGGGATGACCAAGAGAAGAAATGAAGTGGATAAAAGCAATTGGTGAAGGTCCTTTAGCTTCCGAAAGCTCCTAGCTTCCTTATGCACCTTCTAACACCTTTGTGTATGCTTGGAATTAGATTAAGATGATTGAATGATGGTGGTGGTGTTGTTGGTGATCTCGGCCGAACCCAAAGAAGAGGGAGGAGAAGAAGTGAAGTATGTTGTGAGTTTGTGAGTGTTATGAGAGTTAAGTGCTCATGGGTATACTTATAATCCATTAACTCATATTCTCCTTTGGTTTATATGTTTAGGATAGTAAAAACATGATCTATTAAAATATTAAAACAAATCAAAGAGTGGGGGCCCTGTTGGGGCCGTAAACTAGGTGGGGGGGTCTTAGGCTAGGGTTTAACCATTAAGTTAGTTATTTAGTTAGAAATCAAGTGTATAGTTAGGGATCTAGTTATTAGATATATATAGGGTGTTATGATGTTCGGGGACCATAACTAGCTTGGTAATGTTAAAACAGTGCTTCTAGTGAAAATTTGGTGTTTCGGGTGGTGTCCGGTTGTTCGGTTAGTTACCGGTTCGTTAAGGTGCTAAACTATGTAGTTTAGTGTGCTTTATGTACCCTTTTGTGAAAATTTCGATTCCCAACACTTAGGAAAGCATTCAGGACCATTTAATCACATTTCTGCATGATATTAGATTGTTTAAATGCTGACTTTGCTGATTTTCTGCAGAATTCTGTAGTTTAGGTGAGTTTTAGGCACATTTCGGCACTTAAACTATCTCTAGGAAGGCAGTTTTGTGATCCTTAATTTCCTACACACTATACTAGTGTAGTACTTGGTTTCTGGCTCATTATGTGTCTCAACACCTTGTCTGTCATGTACTGAACTCCGTCAGCATTTTTCTGATTTGTCTGATAACTGTGCTAACTGTGTTTCGTGCATCATTTGAATCAATATAGTTCTCATGCAATCATGATATGTCATTTGCAATATGTGATACACATGTATGTATAAAGCAATAATCAGAAAGCAATTCAAATCATTAATTGTAATTCAGCACAGTCATTAAGCACTAATTATGGTTTAATAATTGTACTTATACCTAAAATTTTGACAGTTGTCACAGATTTCTGATTACTTTGAATTGCATTAGATATAGGCATTGAATTGTCTCTAGGATAACACACTTCATCCTACAAACAAATATATAAACATAGTTTTAAAAAATGGTAATTAAAACTACTTAAAAAATGAAAAAAACATTTGATATAACCTTAGAAAATTCAGGGGGATTAGATTGAAATTCCGAAATAGGAACACCAAATGATTATGATATGGTTTGAGAATCACTCCAGAACTGAATAACAACAGTAAAATATGAATACATAAGATATTGAAATAGTTTTAATGACAAAGTTGTAAATAAAATTTACCTCACCTTGTGCTGCTAAGAGTTCTTTTGCAGATTTCTTGAGAATCTTATAGGCTTCATAATCAAACAAGGTCAAAGTCACAGTACCAGTACAATCTTGCACGCGAATGGGTATCTTGAATATGTGTGCGTTACAAAGAAATAAACGTGAATGGTTAAATTTTGTTGGTTTATCTAATAAAGTATAAAATGAGTAAAATTGTAACCGAGGAATTGAGTAAATATCAACGCCTTCACTGTTATGATTGATACAAACCAAAGCTTTCTTATCTTCCACATCACCTGAACCATTCTCCTTTTCAATTGTTTCAAATGTTTTCTCGATACGAGATTTACAATTGTTGCAACCATTATAATACCATATATTATCGTTGCAAGTGGCAGAAATTGTCCCAATAACTAAGACCTTCTTCCGCTAATAAAACATAACAAACCAAATACTAACTAAAAGGCATCGTATATAAAAAAGTATATGCCAAAAAAAAGCATACCACTTTTATGGTACCGAGAAAAACCATAAGAGTAAAATCAGTGTTGTGAAGGAATTCATCCTCGACACTTGAAATAACATACGGCCCAACTTGGTCATTGGATGCTGATGTTGAATATAGTTTCTCAATATACCTATATATTTATTAATGTGTTTCATCTTATACAAAATAAAATTGTATACGTGTTCATAATGATTGATAATGTCATTTGTTAATCTGAAACAATTTTAGTATACCTTGTCTTAAATAAATTAATTTATTCAAGATCATAGTTGATGAACCATCTACTAACATCAAATGTGTTAGAAACACCACGTTTACCTATATTAAAAATGTAATCAATTTAAACATCACTGAAATACATAATGATATTTATAATTTGTTATAATAAAATATTTTTTTGACATTTAAATTACTTAATAAAATATCGTAAATTTTACATTTGATTTGATTGGATTAAAAGATGATGTATTCAAAAATTTTATTGAGGAAAGAGAAGTTAAATTCGAATTTAAAATCAATATATTCCAAGTAGTAATGTATTTCAATTAAAAAGATTTCCTACCATACAAAATAAAAATGGAGTAAACTTCTGTTTTGCTCCCTGCGGTTTGGTCACTTTAACGATTTTGCCCCAAACCTTTAAAAATAGCAATTTTCCTCCAATAGTTTGCTATGGTTTTTCCATTTTGCTCTCTTCAGGGAGCAAAATGAAAAAAACAAACTATTTGGATGGAGTTAGTGACGGGGAGCAAAATGAAAAAACCATATCAAACTATTGGAGGAAAATGGCTATTTTTAAAGGTTTGGGGCAAAACCGTTAAAGTGACCAAACCACAGGGAGCAAAACGAAAGTTTACTCTAAAAAATGCTTACCAAATTGAAAATTATTCAATAAAAATGAGTTTCATATAATATAACATATATGCTTTAAAATTAAAAGTTCGTAAAATAATAACTTGATTGGTCTTAATTTGCTCCATAATAATATTACCATCATAATTAAATCTTTTATATTCGGCAATAAACAAATAAAATAAGTTTTGGTTATAAGGTTGTTAAATTAAGAAGTTAATAAATGATACTTACAAATTAAAGAATGATTGAAATTGTTTTAGAAGTCTGTCATAAATAAACATATTTCAAATTTCAAAATTTCAAAAATATATATAACTGAATATTTAATAAAATTGAGTTTCATATAATATAGCATCTATGTTTTAAAATTAAAAGTTAGTAAAATAATAATTTGATTGGTCTTAAAGTTGCTAATTTAGGAAATTAATAATGATAATTGCAAATTAAAGAATGATTGAAATTGATTTAGAAATATGCCATAAATGATCATATTTCAAATTTCAAAATTGGGTAAATTACACTTTTCGTTCTTTATGTTTGTACCGGAGTGCAACGGATAGCCTTTAAATTCAATAATTACAGTCACAATCCTTTATTTGCAAAACTTGTTACACTCTACGTCCTTTAGCACTAACCTTATTAAAATTTTCAATTAAGTTTATTCACTTCAGGGTATTTTGGTCAATTCATGCTTTAATTTAAATGTTTAATAAATAAAACAAAAAAATTTGCATACACTCTTCATCTTCCCCAATTTCCTAACCCTAAAACCCTAACCATCACCTCATCCTGCTACCACCTCATACAACGGAAGTCTTGGATTTTAAATTATTACAATATAAATGTCCGCGTGTTTAAAATATTATACAAACGGATATGGTATCAAAAGATCCATAGGCGGATCGTAAATTACAAAAAAATGAAATAACAGACTATTGGCTTCTACGAAAAGTAGTTGCAAATTCCTCTTAAAGCATTACCAGGCACTTCCAGCCTATTTCATAACCTTGCAACCTGTCACTTAGTCTTTTGAAGATACGTCAGTTTACACTGGTAAATACAAATGGGTCCGGTGCAGAAACCGAATAACATGATTAACCGACACGCCACTTTAACCCATAAAGGGGTATCCCCAATATGGGTAAGAAAAACATTTTATAATATCATTAGCATCTATCAGGTGTATGCCTACACCGCGTGCTTAAGTCGTGGTCATTAGCAAATTAAATGAGCCGAGTATATCAAGGACACGGTCGCGTTAACCCCCAATGTTTAAGTTATCAGACAAAACAAATTAAAATGGGTTATGAGGATTTTGTAGTCACAATCCGACATATGATCCCATACCCGACCAAGCTGTAATAATTTACCGTATCCAAAGCCCGTATAGGGAAAATAGGTTAAGAGTATTTACCTGGCTTAAATATGTCTTACAATGCAAGATAATAAAGTAAGCACAACCGTTATCAATTAACTAAGGTTGTTTGCAATCTACCGAAAGGCCTTAGTCTGGAATGGATGGGATAATAACCAATTAGAATGTTAACGGGTCCTATTCAAGTCATAGACTTAGACTGGTTAACTTAAATTAACGAAAACGGTACGATACGATTGATTAAGCGATGACCGGAATAGAATGTAGTTTAAATCCCACATGTAATAAGACTTGTATAATATAGGTAAACAATATACATTCTGGAATTTGAAATAAAATTGAAAGGATTTGACCCATTTCGGTAAACTTATGTAAACTAGTTATATAAGCTCAACCGTACGCGTATAAGCGATATCGGGTAACAGGATGAGTAATAAACAAGTTCCATATTCCAAAATACTTTAAATATGTTACCAAGTCAGTAGGTAACCAAGGTTTTATATGATAATTATGGTTTAAAACCAAACTATGTGCCATAAGGGCATTTTGGTCATATTATAACATAATTTATGAACTTGTAATAAAATTCAGGTTACGTACAGGTTAATTATACAAAAATATGTTAATTATAAGAACATATTAGTAGGTAATTCATTTTACAAGTTCATCATTGATTAAAACCATGTTTTGCACAAAAAGGGCATTTTGGTCAAAAATAGGCATATTATAAGAACTTGTGTAAAAACTCAGAATCTTATTATGATTGTTTTGGTCAAAAATAACCGAAGCAATTAAGTGATCAAATTAGTTAAGTGAGGTAGTGTGCTAGAAACAAGTGTCGAAAATATGTTAATCAAATTACTTGCAAAAACAGTTTCAGGATACGGCTCAGGATATTGAGCTGTATCAACGATCAAACGATGAGCAAACAATGAGCAAAAAGTAAAGAAAATGACACGAGATGTACGAGGAAAGCCCTTGATCAATCTAGATCGCCAGCATAAAACCTCGGGAGCTGACAATCGCAGCTGCCTTGTTCTTCTTATTGCTTTAAACTTCAGGATACAGTGCAGGATATCAACCAGATCGCTAAGTGTCACAATGAATTCGTGTGAGAGTACAGATTGCGAGAGAACAAGTGTTAGAGTGTAGTGAGTGTGATTGCAGTGAAATTGTTGTGTCCTATTTGATCTGGTGTTCCTCCTATTTATAGTAACGAAATACAAACAAATATTCCTATAAATATGGGATGCTCCGAATATTCCACCACGAACGTTGTAGACCGAGTAATAAGGTTTCAACGTCTTTCTTTAAATGGCCTGGACCGAGTCTTCCGCGGAATAAGTCTTTGTGAACGTTGCTAGCTTCTAACACACGTACCTGCACATAATCCATTAGTAATCCCGAGGATACCGTTCAGGATGTTACCAATATCCTGAACCAGCATCCCGGATGTAAACAGATACTACATAAATAAGATATAGATCAAGATATTTTCCAGGATATGGGCTCAGAATTTCACCCATAACAATTGTCCCCAAAAATGTTACCGTTTGATATCCTAACGGTTACATTTTTTCACAGTGGCCGAGGCAATTAAGAGATAAGACTTCTGATGTGACAGCTTTCAACCACCCGGCCTATATTTACTCATCATACCCTATATCTTCTCATCCTCATCTTCTTTTTTACCCACAATCGACAAGAAAAAGGTAACATTCTCTCTCTCATCTTCATAACCATCTTTCATTTTACTCCGGCAAGAATTCAGGCGACCAAATGCCTAGGCAAACGAGGTCCAGTTCAGGCGACTCGGCTCCCACATTCATCCAACAGAATCTTCTCCAAGAACCGGAGAATGAAACATGCACCTTTGATAGTGCTCATCTGTCGGCTTTGAAATCTTCCGGTATCTTTCCGGATGGAACCATATTCCGACCCTTCGACAGAGAAATCCGGTCAGATATGGTTTCCACCGAGTGGATTTGTTTCAATGCTTTCCCCTTCACCTTAGGGCTACGATTTCCCTTTCCGGACTTTATTACCGAGTTTTTTAACATTACTAAAATTTCTTTCAGCCAAACCATGCCAATGCTTTGGCGTGTTTTATCTGTTCTGGACCAAATCAAGAGAAACCACATACCTGACCTTTCTGTCCATGATCTCCCTTTAGCCTACAAGCTTAGATGCCACGGCTCATCTAGGTTTCTATTTTACTCTAGTTCCGGTCCCCCATTGATACTTCGTGCCACCAAAAACGAGGATGGTTGGCAATCCAAGTTTTTCTTTGTAAAAAGGGATTCAATCCCCGGTGGAACGGATTATCCGATGAGATGGTTAAGAAAGGGTAGGAATTAGGGTTTAAGAATGATCCTGTCTCTTATCCTGTCTCATATTCTGAACTAATAAATTTTCATTCTTGTGCAGCTGATTTTAGGAAGATTGCACCTCCTCTTGCTAATTATCAAGAAAGAATAGACGCCATTAGACTTCTCCCAGAGGCAGAAAGAAGTTTCAATCCTTCTCCACCAACTCCAAGCCCTCTTTCAAGTGCCAACATGTCTGGTAAGGATCCTGCAAGATATCCTGCACACATATGTTTTTTATCTGTTATTCATAAGAGGGATTTAGAATTTACTCCCTGTGTGCAGATTCCAGCAAAGTCCCAGTCTATCTAGACCTAGATGAACTTGACAGCTATCCAACTCCAGCCATAGTCAAGAAGGAGACTCCTGCTACCACTAGCTCCAAGCCACTCCCGGCTCCCAAGGCCAATCCAAGAACCCGTGCTTCCGCAGCGAAAAAGAGAAAGGGTCTTGAGGTCAGTGCTCCAGGCTCAGAAGGGTTCTCCTACGATGAACTCAGCTTCTCTGACTCCTTAGAGCCAATGACATCCTTCCTTAACAAGGTAATATCCTGACGCATATCCTCCATGTATATCCTACACATATATCCTGCACGTATATCCTAACAGGATATCCTGGTAGGATGTCTTAGTCAGCATACATTCTAAATTCATACCTGTAATTAATGTGCAGGGCCTCCAGCATTTGCTCCACTTGTACAATGACGCCTGTGGCACTGTGGCACTTCATGAAGCCAGGATCAAGCAGCTCGAGAGCACCGTTGCTGACCAAGGTGCTATTGCTGAAGCGAAGAGCCGGCACTATGAAAGCTTGCTAAAGAAGGTCACCCAGGACGCTGAGGTCAAACTTGCCAGCGTTCAAATGGATCATGATCAGGCCTTGATCAGCTTTCGAGAAGGAATCAAGGCTTCTGCTATCGTCTCCCTGCTACAAGCACGCATCAAGATGGCCTACGAGGCCAAGGAGACGGGCCTTGTTTGTCCATCTTGGCCAGTTGAATCCTGGGTGGCTAAGTTGAAGGAGCTCGGAGGCAAAGCTGTGCCGCTTCCTGCTGAAGCCGGTGAGTCTCCTAAGCCAGCAGAGGCGGTGGTCCAAGCTGGAGAGAAGAAGGATGCTGGAGGTGACGCTGAGATGGACATTGGTCAGGATGCTGCGCAGGATGCTGGTCAGGATGCTGGAGCGGAGAAGTCTGAGAAGGTTGGAGGTGATGCCGCTGTGTGAGGGCATTTAGGTGGGCGATGACGGATATACGTGCCAAGGCCAGAGCCCACCTTTTTGAATTTGAATGTTGGTTTGTAGTTCCACAAACAATTTACTTTTCTGCATTTTACTTTCCCGTACCTGAACAATTTACATTTCCTGCATGCTTTTTGAACAATACAACAGTTGAAGGTGGATGGATCTCGCTTTGAGATGAAGCCTTCAACTGTTGGGTAAATATGGTTATGAACTATTAGTGCTCTTAGTGGACGGGCCTTGTTTTGAGGTGAAACTAAGAGCACATCTTTTGGTATGTTAATAATATAACTACTCTCTTGACTTTATTGTTATTGTCATACAAATTTTACTTATGAAAATTGTTTGGTTTGAACATTCTTAGGAACATATATTATCAATGAATCCTGGAAGATATCCTGAAAGATATCTTGATCAGGATATTAAAATACACCTATAAATTGTCCAAATAAAAAGGAGAAATCATACCAGAGATCCTTAGAGGATCAGTTCCAATCTTTTATCATAAGTTTGTCCCCAGTGTATACTTATAAACTTGGATCCATCCTTTGAGCAGTATTACGTATGTCCCCTGTGTTTGCCAAAAACACCAATGTATTTATATTTTGACTCCAGTGAACACCGAATACCCCAGGGCAAAACCCATGATATCCTGAAATGAATCCTTAACATACTTGGGATAAACCCTTAATATCCTGGGGATAAACCCTGATATCTGGGGATAAACCCTAAATTTCATGCGCTACAGGCGAGAGTGTATAAACTCCAATTCTTAGAAAGGTGAAAACCTTTAAACCTTAGAGAGTATGAAAATACCCTTTCGCGAGAGAGGGTGATCAATCCTCATATACCTTTAGGATCCAGGATATAGCCAATAGTAACGAAATTGTCAGCCACTTTTACATGAACTGGTCCCGCTACCTTGAACTATACCTAGATAACTTGCGCTCCAGGCGAGGTGTTTAAACCCAATTCGAAAGAAAGGTGAATACCTTTAAACCTTTGAAGGGACCAGGATCCCTTAAACGTGAGAGAGGGGGCCAATCCTCTAATCTTTCGACTTATCCTGAGTATATATCCTGGAGCTATATCCTGAAAGATATTCTGCAAAACAATTGTAAACTAAGGTGGGTGTTAGCTTGGCAAACACCCCTCCGATGCTTAAGTCAGTATTGAGTTTCAAAGGGTAAATTAAACCAAAACATATTTAAAAAAGATAGAATTCATACCATTCTGAGTTAGAAATTGAATTCTAAACTCACTTGAAGTAAAGCTTGAGATGTATAGCATTCCAAGATCTCGGCAGCATATCCCCTTCCATATTTTTGAGTCGATATGCTCCTTTCCCTGCTTCTGATTCGACTTCATAAGGTCCTTCCCATTTCGGAGCTAGCTTGCCATCGGCAGGATTAGTGGTATTTTGAAAAGCCTTTCTTAGCACCCAATCACCAACTCGAAATCTTCCAGTCCTTATGTTCTTATTATATGCTCTGGATATTCTTTGTTGATATGCTGCTATCCTTAGCCTTGCAGCATCCCTTTTTTCGTCTATAGTATCCAAATCCTGACATAAGACTTCAGGATTCTGTTCAGGATTTTGCAGCATAGATCTTGCAGTAGGTATCGTCATTTCTGTTGGAATCATCGCCTCCTCTCCGAATACCAAGGAAAACGGGGTTTGGCCGGTTGCATTCTTTACCGTCGTCCTATCAGCCCACAAAACAAAGGGTAACTCATCTGCCCATCTTCCTTTTTTGGCTCCAAGTCTCTTCTTTAAGTTATTGACTATTATCTTGTTTGAAGATTCAGCTTGTCCATTCGCTTGAGGATGTACTGGGGTAGATGTGATCATTTTGATTCCCCAACTTTTGCAAAAGTCGGTAGTCCTTTTGCTTATAAACTGGGACCCATTATCACAAATGATCTCTGCTGGTACTCCAAACCTAGTCAGGATATTCCTCTTTATGAAGGATACTACTTCTTGGTCTCTAACTTGAACAAATGCTTCAGCCTCAACCCACTTAGAGAAATAATCCGTCATTGCTAACATAAATACTTTTCCTCCCGGAGCTTTTGGTAACTTTCCTACTATATCCATCCCCCATTTCATGAATGGCCAAGGGGAAACTACAGGATATAGTGGTTCAGCTGGTTGATGTAGTATGTTACTATGTCTTTGACATGCATCACATCTTCGAGCATATTCTGCAGCATCTTTCCTCATCGTTGGCCAATAATATCCTGTCCTTAATACTTTCGAGAATAATGATCTGCCCCCAGTGTGATTACCACAGTCCCCTTCATGTATATCCTGAAGTACTTCTTTGGCTTCATGATCCTCCAAGCACCTTAAATATGGTCCTGCAAGAGATTTCTTGTATAAAATATTATTTATAATAGTGAATCGTGATACCTTCATCCTAAATGCCTTAGGATTTTCATTTTCGGGGATGTGTCCATCTTTAAGATATTTCAGAATTGGAGTTGTCCAGGATTTAGGATCCTGTTCAGGATATTCCACTCCAGGACCCCGAATATCCGCTACTTCGTTATCCTGAGGATTCGTTGCAGGATATAAGACATGTATCACTGGTATTTGGGTCCCTTCCGGTATCCTGATTGATGATCCCAGATTTGCTAAGGCATCCGCTTCAGCATTATCCTCTCTTGGTACCTGTTCAAGTGTAAAAACATCGAAATATCCTGCTAATTTTTTGAGACTATCAAGATATTCAGTCAATTTCTCACCCTTAACTGCATAGGATCCATTAAAATGGTTAGTAATTAACAAAGAGTCAACATATACTTGTAAATTTTTTATACTCATACTCTTAGCCAATTCTAATCCTGCAATTAAAGCTTCATATTCTGCCTCATTATTAGTAGCAGGAAATTCACACCTAATAGCCTGGGGTAATATGTCCCCCTGTGGCGATTTTAGTAGAATTCCTAATCCTACTCCTCTTATATTAGATGCACCATCAGTATATAATGTCCAGGATCCTGAGGATTCTCCTAATTGTTGAACTTCTAGGTCTACCTCATCCTGAATGTCACTACTAAAATCAGCCACAAAGTCAGCTAAAGCCTGAGATTTTATGGCATTCCTAGGTTCATATACTAAATCATAAGCACTCATCTTTACTGACCACTTAGCCATCCTGCCTGACATCTCTGGTTTCCTAAGCACATTCTTGACAGGATAATTTGTTTTAACATGAATCCTATGTGTCTCAAAGTAATGTCTAAGTTTCGTTGATGCCATGACTAATGCTAGTATTAATTTTTCTAAGTGAGAATACCTAGTTTCGGCATTTAACAAGCTTTTACTAACATAATAAACAGGATATTGCTGACCTTCATGGTCCTTTACAAGGACGGCACTTACAGCATTCCATGATACCGCGAGGTATAGGGATAATGGTTCACCATTCTCAGGCTTCATCAGTAGAGGTGCGGTTGAAAGGTATTGCTTTAAATCCTGTAGGGCCGCTTCATGCTTCTCACCCCACTCGAATTTTTTGTTCTTCTTCAGGATATCATAAAAATCTTTGCATTTCTCTGAGGATCTTGAGATAAATCTGTTTAATGCTGCCACTCGCCCCGTTAATCGTTGAACATCTTTCATATTTGAGGGCGATTTAATATCCAAGATGGCTTTAATCTGCTCCGGGCTTGCTTCTATTCCTCTTTTGGTCACCATATATCCTAAAAATTTTCCTGCCCCCACTCCAAAATGGCACTTAGCAGGATTCAGCTTCATATTATACTGATCCAGGATATCAAACGCTCCTTTAATATCCTGGAGGTGATCCTGAGCTTTCTTTGATTTTACCACCATATCGTCAATGTACACCTCCATGGTGTCCCCCAGTTTGTCTTTGAACATCATGTTTACCAATCTTTGGTATGTTGCACCTGCATTTTTCAAACCAAAAGGCATAGCCGTATAACAATAAATACCTGTTGGTGTCATGAAGGCAGTATCCTCCTGGTCAGAAGGCTCCATTTGGATCTGTTGAAATCCTGAGGATGCATCCATGAAAGTCAGCATTTCATGCCCAGCAGTGGCATCTACCATTGCATCAATATGGGGGAGAGGAAATGGATCTTTAGGACAAGCTTTGTTCAAGTCTGTGTAATCTACACAGACTCTCCATTTCCCGTTTTTCTTCTGTACCACCACCACGTTTGCTAGCCACCTTGGGAACTTGACTTCTCTAATCATTTTTTACTTCAACAATCTTTCAACTTCCTCTTGAATAATTGTATTCCGTTCAGGAGCAAACTTCCTTCTTTTTTGTTGCACGGGCTTGAATGATTTATCAATTCCCAGCTTGTGAGTGATAATATCTTTGGATATGCCTGTCATATCCTCATGCTTCCATGCAAACGTCGACATCCTGCGTTTTAAAAAGTTAATTAATTGCTCTTCAATATTCTGAGGGATATTGGTTCCCACGAGCACCGAAATATCGGGATTATCCTGGTCTAGGATAATTTTCTTCACATCCTGCTCCGGATCCTCCACGATATCCTGGGCCCGCGTCTTTAATTGCTATGCTGCACTAGGTTTGGTTGAGGATTTCATTGAGGATGAGTAGCATTCCTTCGCCTCCTGCTGATCGCTATCAACTTTAACAACTCCCCAAGGGGTAGGTATCTTGATGCATTGGTGATATGTTGATGGTACGGCCTTCATATCGTGAATCCACGGTCTTCCCAGTATAATGTTATAGCAGGATAGAGAGTCCATTACACAGAAATGTTGTATCGAGTTGACTCCTTCAACGTACACCGGCAACTTTATCTCTCCCACTGTGTTTCTGGCCTCTCCACTGAACCCAACAAGCACGGTAGACTTTGAAGTGATATCCATTGGAGATACATTCATTCTTTTAAGTGTCTCTAGTTGGATTATGTTGACGGAGCTGCCATTATCAACCAAAATCCTGCGTACAAAATGGTTAGCCACATATAACGTTATTACCAGAGCATCATGGTGAGGATCCTGGACAGTATCCCTGTCATCAGCATCAAATGTGATCACTTTGTCAGTCGTGAGTGTAGTCATCCTGACAGGTTTGTCTCCCCTTTCGGCCTTAGCTTCCTTTGCATGTCTCTTTGCTGCCGAATACGAAGTCCCACAAATGTCGGATCCTCCCGAAATGAAGTTGATTATCTTGGCATCCGCGGGGGGTGATGCTGCTCGCTCAGGATCCTTCTCAGTATCCTGACCCTTACTCTTCTTTCTTCCTAAGAGATCTTTCAGATATCCCTTGCTTAGAAGATAGCTTATTTCTTTCCTCAAAGCGATGCAATCCTCAGTCATATGTCCGAAATCTTCGTGGAAAGCACACCATTTTGATTTGTCTTTCCAATCCGCTTTTTGTTGGTTCTTTCGAGGCCATCTTGCCTTGTCCCCTAGACCCTGCATGGCATACATCAATTCAGGAATGTTAACAGAAAAGCAATATTCAGATAATTCAGGATACTCTTCAGGATCCTCATCTTCGACAGCATTCACTCTCTTGTTCTCATTTCTGCCATATGGCTTAGGCCGATACGACTTGAATGAGGATTCCGACTTCCTGTTAGTTGACTCATAAGTGTTGGATGAGTTCATTCTTTCTTGCATCTTTCTGTCATCTTCCAACCGAATATATCTTAGGGCCCTGTTCCGAGCTTCATCCAGGTTCCTGCATGGGTTCATTACAAGGTCTTGGTAGAATTGAGAATCCTTTTGCAACCCCATCTTGAAAGCTTGCACAGCTGTTGCAACATCAAGACGAGGAATGTCTAGTGATTCTCGGCTAAACTTGTTCACGTAATCCCTAAGGGATTCCTGAGGCCCCTGCGTTATCCTGTAGAGATCACTTGTTAATTTTTCAAAGCTCCTACTACATGAAAACTGACTATTAAATAAATTTACTAAGTGAGCAAAAGATGTAATCGAATGTGGAGGGACGTTCAAAAGCCATTTCAGGGCTGATCCTGTCAAGGTTGAACCAAAACCCTTGCACAAGCATGCTTCCTTGAGATCCGGAGGGATAGGGTTAATCTCCATTCTTTCCCTATACTGAGCAATATGCTCCTCAGGATCCGTTGTCCCGTCGTAAAGCTTCATGTTGGGGGTTTGGAACCTCTTTGGAATCTCAGCATCACAGATAGGATATGCAAAACGAGATATCTTGTGGCTGTCTTGAGACACTTCCGGGATTGGCTGGACCACCCCAGGTACACTTGATATCATGTCCTTCAACTTCTGAAGTTCCCTGGTAAGTGCTGACGTCACATCTGTATCCTGCAAGGATCCACTATTGTTAGTAGTATGAGTATTATTATTATTTAACATGTTACCCGTTGGAGGATTCTGCCCATATCCTGAAGCATATCCTGAGCTCCTTATGGTCGATATCCTGACCGAGGAGGGTATTTCAGGGGTATGATTCTGAGGAAGGCTGGGCACGATATTCCCCCTATTATCCTCAGTATACACAGCTGAACTGAAGTTCAAAGCTCTGGGTTGTAATGGAGTGACAATATCCTCAGCGGATCTACTCGAGCCAGACTTCAGGAGTTGTATTTCCCTTAAAAGCATTTGGTTTGTCTCTTGCTGCTGCCTCATTTGTTCCTGCACACTTCCGAATAAGGTTAAAATTTCGTCGTTAGAAGCTAAAACAGGGGCAGATTCCTGAACACTGCGGGTAGGGATAATATCCTGAGGTCGTGTAGAGGCTGGTATTCTTGGAGGAGGTGGTGGAAGCACCGAACCTGTAGTAGCGAAAGTCGTAGCAGACACAGTAGAGGAACTCATGTTTGATCGTGAGGCCATTGTGGACAATGTAGCAAAAAGTTTTGAAAATAAAAAACCGATTAGCGATTTAACAAAAATTTTTAGTAAAGAGAGCACCACTTGCCCCACGGTGGGCGCCAAATTGTTTTGGTCAAAAATTACCGAAGCAATTAAGTGATCAAATTAGTTAAGTGAGGTAGTGTGCTAGAAACAAGTGTCGAAAATATGTTAATCAAATTACTTGCAAAAACAGTTTCAGGATACGGCTCAGGATATTGAGCTGTATCAACGATCAAACGATGAGCAAACAATGAGCAAAAAGTAAAGAAAATGACACGAGATGTACGAGGAAAGCCCTTGATCAATCTAGATCGCCGGCATAAAACCTCGGGAGCTGACAATCGCAGCTGCCTTGTTCTTCTTATTGCTTTAAACTTCAGGATACAGTGCAGGATATCAACCAGATCGCTAAGTGTCACAATGAATTCGTGTGAGAGTACAGATTGCGAGAGAACAAGTGTTAGAGTGTAGTGAGTGTGATTGCAGTGAAATTGTTGTGTCCTATTTGATCTGGTGTTCCTCCTATTTATAGTAACGAAATACAAACAAATATTCCTATAAATATGGGATGCTCCGAATATTCCACCATGAACGTTGTAGACCGAGTAATAAGGTTTCAACGTCTTTCTTTAAACGGCCTGGACCGAGTCTTCCGCGGAATAAGTCTTTGTGAACGTTGCTAGCTTCTAACACACGTACCTGCACATAATCCATTAGTAATCCCAAGGATACCGTTCAGGATGTTACCAATATCCTGAACCAGCATCCCGGATGTAAACAGATACTACATAAATAAGATATAGATCAAGATATTTTCCAGGATATGGGCTCAGAATTTCACCCATAACAATGATCAAGTAGCATAACCATAGAGGGTTATTCTACACTATAATATGATCATAATGCAACTAATAATTAGTAGCTAATGTTATAAATCGGGTCATAATCGAAAGTCAAAGCAGAAGTCAAACTGCTCGACTTTCGGTTGCGAACCGACACTAAAGCTGGAAATGACGGGCTGAACATGTTCATACATGTTCTATTAGCTAGCAACTGATTTAGTGTCAAAAACATGGGTTATAACATTTACAAGTTCATTTTATAAAGTTTTCAAAAATCTGACCTTTGACTTTTTATTTAACTTAACTTTGACCCGTCATTTGACCAACTTAACGTGATTTCCAGGAGGTTCCTTTTGAGGGATTAACACCTACCTTATTATGATCACGTAGCCATGTTCGATTTGAACAATGGTTGGACCACAATGGTCTAAGCTGAAAGTCAAAACAAAAGTCAATTTGCTTGACTTTCGGCTTATAAAAGCCTATAAAAACGAAATTAATTGGAAAGGTGTCACACCCCTTTCCAAGGCGGAAGCACGAGGTGTGATTCTGAAAGGTTTTCATTGCATACGAATGGTAAACATTTTACATGATCATAAAAAACTCCAACTTGTCATTCATAGTTTAACATCCAAAACAAAAGTTAAGTTTAAGGTTTACATCACAACATAATATAATTGTTTGAAAAGTTTACAACTTCATTTCATAACAAAGATCAAGGTTTTGTTCACTATATCTCCGCAAGGAGGCGGGATATAACAAACAAATCCATCAAAAGTGGCAACGGAGCTTAGACACATGCAAACTTGAAACACAAACAACATTCTTGAGTAAGAGACCGCGCGCACATCCACTTAGTTCCCTAAAATACATGTAAGTTTTGAAAATTGTCAACAAAAGTTGGTGTGAATTCATGCAGTTTTGTGTAAAACATATAAGTAATTGTTGTAAGAATCATGGTATGTAATTGTAAAATGTACTTCAAAATGTATTTTGTAATTGTAAGGAAATTGAGATCGTTAATGTTTCGCGAGGACATTAACAGTTGTCACTACATAGGAAGCATCCAAACCATAGGCATTTTTCTGTCGATTTACAACTCGAGACACAAAATCACTCTAGGTAGAACGTGGCCTAGAGTGTGGCTGCCTGAAACCCATTAGATCTAACCTTTTGTTCCGCGGTCTAGGTATATAGTTGATTAATGGTGCTTAAGTCTCATCCTATTCGTCACATGATCTATACGTCATTCCTTAGTTTTGTTTCTACATACCACAGTACATGTATTTTCCCCAAGTTTAGAAAACAAGAAAATGTTTAAAAGTGGGGACATGAACTCACAGATTTGCGTATCCTGCGTCGTAAACTTCATCGGGCTTGTCTTGTAGACGTCGTAACCTATAGCCATTTCCACGTACGTTAATCACTAGACTTGTAACGCACTAAGTACAAGTCACCATATAAAGTTAAGTATTTGTTTTCTGTAGGTTCATGACTTGTGAGGGTCGTGCCCTTGTTTGTCGGGTCTCGCCCGTTTGTACCGTTATTGTAATTTGAATTTGTATTACTTACTTGTAAATATATACTTTACTTCCAAAAATATATATTTGTATATGTAGGATTGAAAAACGATACGTGTTAAAAATAATCTATATTTTTAACTTATGCAAAATACGATACTCATATTATTTCTCAAAAATAAATATAAGTATTTTGTTAAATAATATTTTCAATATTATTTTTGTGTGAGTATACTTAGGGAAGTATACTTGCACTTTTATGTAAATACTTGTGTATTTTACATTATTTGTCAAAAATCAATACTTTGATTTTTAATACTTTCCGGAATTATATTTCTTAAAAATAATATATTTTTAAGGTTTGTTTGAAATATATATATTTTGTTACGCTTGTAAAATATATATACTCATTTTTGTCATTTACCCGATTTTTGTAATATTTTCATTACTTGGTAATGATTATATATATATATATATAGGGGAAAGTTCATTTGAGAAGAAATTTAATGTGAGAAGAAAAAGAAGAAAGGACATAATGGTAAAACATTAAATAGTTTATAACTCCCCCCATTAATTATGTTATCTCTCATTAATAAAACCAAAAACATGTTATCCTACACATTTTAAAATTTATCCTACATATATCTTACACTTACCGAAATTTATCCTACGCATATATAAATTTATCATACACATTTAAAAATTTATCCTACACATACTAAAATTTATCCTACACATGTCGAAAATTGTCCTTCATCCTAAATTATTTTATCTTGAAATAGTATATTTAAAAGTGAGTTACAATTTTAATTAGTTAGCTAATTAATTACAATTAGAAATTTACTTATATGCCCTTATTAATAACATTAAATACACATATTAATGAAGTAAAATGGAGCATTTCTATTGGCTTAAAACTTATTCTTTTTATTCTTACAAAAGTTTTCTTCTCATTTGAACTCTCCACTATATATATATATATATAGGGTAAGGATATATAGAAAACCACTTTTATTGAGAAAACCCGGGAAACTCAAAGCTCCCGACTTTTTTTTTAAATTATCACACGTAATATACATGTTTTTAAGAGTTTTGGGCCAAAAAAATCGAAAAAGCGCCGAGTAGATATTTTAAAAAAAATAATACTCGGCGCTTTTTTGATTTTTTTGCCCAAAACTCTTAAAAACATGTATATTACGTGTGGTAATTTTTTCAAAAAAAAAAAGTCGGGAGCTTTGAGTTTCCCGGGTTTTCTCAATAAAAGTGGTTTTCTTTTTATCTTAAGCCTATATATATATATATATATATTTGTCCAAATATATATTTATGTCCAAAAATGTCAAATTTGTCCAAGTCCATATATTTTGAGGAATATATTTATGTTAATATATACTTTGTTCCTTGTCCAAGTACCCCTTGTTATGGGTAATTCTTGTATATATATTTTTATAAATATTTCCTTGTATGTTTTTGTGTGTATTTTGGTACTTATACTCCTTGGGAGTATTTAGTGTATTTTCAAGTTCCTAATACACTACTACATATAATACACATAATATACACTTAGCACAAAATTTGGTGACAACTAAATATATATTTTTCCCTAAAAATATACATACTTAATATTGAATTTTAACCTTGAGAAATCCTTATTTCTTGACTTGAAAATTTGTACAAAAATTAGAAAACCTTAGTAAATATTTTTAGGTGAATTTGTGGGGAATAAGTCTCACCAAAACTTATATTTTTCTAAGTGTCAAAATTTTATAAAAAAATTTGACATAGTTTCCCCTAAAAATGGAGGTTTCCTATGTTTTCAAAACATGTGTTTATTTTCTTTTCATCACCAAAAATCAATATCCAACAATTTCATAAGTTACATACACTAATTTCATTAGGTAAAACCCTAGGATGGACTTGATTATTTTGTAACAACATGTAGTCTTGTAAATCTACACTTAACATACTTGGTTCTTTCAAGAATAAGCTTCTTGATGAGTTTTTCATGAACTTTTTATAAAACTTAGTTTCATAAGTTAATCATCCATAAACTTAGTTACTTCAAGATCATGAGAACATGCTTTAAAACCATTTTCCATCTTTACATAAAGACTTTTCAAGTTCATCTTCAAGTTTAACCATGGATCTTTCAAGATCCATGCTTAAACTTGTTAGATATAAGCTTCTAACAAGCTTTAACATGATGGATCTAACTAAAAACACAAGATTAAACATTCACAACTTCATCAAATACATCAAACAACTTCAAAGCAACTTGATTTCACTTAGATTATGTTAGATCTTCATGTTACCACCTTTTAAAGTTTAGTTTCTTTGATGGTGTGACTTGTACATACTAATAACATGAAGCAAAATGGTGTTTAGAAGGCTTACTACTAGCTCCAGTGGCTAGGGAAGTGGCACAAACAAGAAGAATATGAGGATTGAAGAAGATGAGAGGTTAAACGCTCCACAAGAAGGTCCTTCAACTTTTATCACTTGTAGCTTCCTTAGATCACCTTCTTACACCTTGAAACAAGCTTGGAATGGTTGATTGATGAATGAAAATGAGGATGTATTAGAGTGGAGGTGTGGCCGTAGGTGGGAGAGGAGAAGGAGAGGAAGATGGAGTTTTGAAATGGTGAAAATGATCATGTTCCTTCACTTTAAGGTCTCTCATATTAACTTTCCAACATATAATTGTCCAAGAGATAAAATGTCTAATATCTTGCCCACATTGTGAAATATTATAATGGAAAGTGATGTGGGGCCATGTTGGGGCCGGTTACAAGTGAAAGGGGGGTAAATTGTAAAATTTGGAAGTTAAAGGTTATAAGTGTAAATTAGAAGGTTTATGATGAAATTAAGTGTGTTTATGTGTTTCTATGATTTTTAAGGTGTTTTATCACCATAACTAGCTTTAAATCATAAAAATAATGCTTCTAGTCTATTTTTGGTGTTTTGGGTAATGTCCGGTTATTCGTTCGGTTATCGGTTCGTTAAAGTGCTAAATAGTGCAGTTTTACAAGGTATGAAGTACCTTTTGTGGAAGTTTTCATTCCCAACACTTTACAAGTTATTGTGGACACTAAAACATCAATTCTGCATGTTATTTTATTGTTCAAATGCTGGTTTTGCTGATTTTCTGCAGAAATCTGCATTTAAAGTGCGTTTCGGGTACTTTTTAATGTCTGTTTTAGCTTCTGGAAAGTGTTTATGTTAACCCTTGTTCCTTCACTTGGGTTTTAATGTATTTTTTATGTTGGACCTACATCTAGACCCTAAATCTATTGTCTAATTGTATTCTGCAGTCATGATGACGCAGCTTGTCTTACCGGTAAGTTTACTACTCGTTCTGACGCAACGCTTAATGTAATGCACAATGCGATAACTGAAGTATAAAACATGCATGAATTCATATGTAAAGCAAGTAAGCACATTATGTTGACATTTAAGCACATATTTTCAGGAAATAAATAATTATCAAAATAGTACGAAAATTACCGGTTTCGTGTCAGTTGTCACAGTCTCCCCCCCCCCCCCCGGTTAAAACAATTTCGTCTCGAAATTCAAGATGATTCATCTCTCGCGGGAACTTCCTCGAATAAGTGGGAGTACTTGGCTTTTAGCTAATCCTCACGTTCCCAAGTATACTCAGGCCCATGTTTAGAATTCCAATGTACCTTAACCAGTTTTATGCGACTTCTCCTCGTTTTTTGGACCTTCCAGTCCATCACCTCAACAAGTTCTTCCATAAATCGGAGTTTGTCGTCGATATGTACCTTATCCGCAGGGATGATGCCTGTTTCCTGGGTTGGACTCTTTTTAAGGTTTGACACATGGAACGTATCATGTACACCATTTAGTTCCTCCGGTAACTCCAATTTGTATGCTACGGTACCAATCTTTTCTAAAATCTTGAACGGTCCGATGTATCATGGATTCAGTTTTCCACGTTTCCCGAATCTTGCTACACTCTTCCAAGGTGAGACTTTCAATACGACTTTCTCTCCCACATCGAAAGCTAGAGGTTTTCATCTTCAATCAACGTAGCTCTTTTATTGATCACGAGCCGCCTTGATACAGTCTCGGATCTGAATGATTTTATCAGTCGTTTCCTGAACAAGTTTGGGACAAATCAACTTTTTATCTCCGGCTTCTGCCCAACACAACGGTGAGCGACACTTGCTGCCATATAGTGCTTCGAACGGTGCAGCCTTTACGCTCGTATGATAGCTGTTATTATAGGAGAACTTGACCAAGGGTAGGTGAGTATCCCAGCTGCTGTCTAGATCCATTACACATGCGCGAAGCATGTCTTCAAGGGTTATATGGTCCGTTCGCTCTGGCTGTCTGTTTGCAGATGGAAGGTCGTGCTTAGATCTAATTGAGATCCAAAGGTCTCTTGGAAGGATTGCCAGATCCTTGATACAAAACATCCATCTCTGTCTGAAATTATCAAAATAGGCACTTCGTGACGTGCCACAATTTTCTTAAGGTATATCTCAGCAAGCTTTCCTGTGCTATCTTTCGCCCGAATGGGTAGGAAGTGCGCAAACTTTGTTAATCGATTGACTATCACCCATATCATATCGTGTCCTCTAGGGGTCCTGGGTAATTTCGTTATAAAGTCCATCGATATTTATTCCCACTTCCAAAATGGGTCTTTCTGGTTGTTGCAGTAGGCCTGACGACTTCTGATACTCTGCTTTAACCTTGGCGCAGGTCAAGCACTTTTCGACATAAGTAGCATCGTTCTTGAGATTCGGCCACCAATAGTACTCCTTCAAGTCTTGATACATTTTGTCCGATCCTGGGTGGATCGAGTATCTTGACTTGTGAGCTTCATCTGTCACACCCTGACTTTTACGAAAGCGTGATTATGTGTGACTTGCTTAATATCATTGCATTCAACCATAACAAACAACTATATGATAAACCAAAAATGTTCATCCATTGATTAAGTTTTAAAACATCACAACAACATTGTTTTAGAATCCAAACATAGACTTCAAATCCAAATTACAAACCATTCAAATTGTTTTAGAGTTCCATAAGGACTCGACAAAAGATACTATTAAAAACTAGGTTTTGGACTATGTATCTTATCCAGGATAAGACACACCATCCAAACTCTTAGACACCGGATGACATCTTTTATTTCCAACATCACTTGAAACTTCCAAACGCCCGCCAGATCCACAATTAATTTCCTGAAATACATGTAGTTTGAAAACACCAACAAAAGTTGAGCGAGTTCATGTGTTTTGTATGTGTGCACGAATAAACCTTTGTAATCATTGTAAGTATGTATGTTTTGTAAACCCGGTATGAAGGCAAACAAGGAAACAGATCAATTAATGGTTTGCAAGGCCATTAACATGTGTGCAACGGCGTAGGAAGGCTCAAACTGTCACACCCTGACTTTTGCAGAAGCGTGATTATGGTGTGACTTTCTTAATACCATTGCATTCAATCATAACAACAACTATATGATAAAACCATAGATTTGTCATCCATTAAATAAGTTTAAAACATAACACCATTGTTTTAAAACGTAGACTTCAAATTCAAATTACAAACCATTCGAATTGTTTAAAGAGTTCACTAAGGACTCATCAAAAGATTATAAATAAAACCAAGGTTTGGAAGACGTGTCTCGTCCAGGAATAAGACACACTGCCCAACCCAAAGACCATGGATGACATCTTTATTCCTAACGCAGCATAAAACTTCCAACGCCCGCCAGATCCACTTACTAATTCCTTGAAATACATGTAGTTTGAAAACATCAACAAAAGTTGAGCGAGTTCGTGTGTTTGTTTGAGTGTATGAATAAACCTTTAAAATCACTGTAAGTATGTATGTAAGTTTATAAATCCCGGTATAAAAGCAAAAAGGAAAAACAGATCACCAATGGTTTGCAAGGCCATTGATATGTGTGACGTGATGCAGGAAGCTCAAACCTAGCAAATTTCACACCGGGCTTCCGGCTGTAAGACATAGTCTATCCATGGGCCAATCCTGGTCCAACATGGGCGGGGCTCGATACACCCAAATGGATCTATCACTCATGTCCCTCGGTCCTACAATGAGGATTGATGGCCTTAAGAATTATGCCCACCACTCACATGATCTAAGTGTACCCTTCCTTAGCTAACCATACCAAATAATAATGTTTGTAAACAGTTGCAACATGTACTTCACCCCCGAAGTTATAAAACTGAAAATAGTTAAAGAAAATGGGGAAACACGAAACTCACAGTCTTGCGTCTTCAACAATCGTAACTTGAACTTCTCCGGTGAACACGACTACCTACAACGTACTAATATCTATTAGACGAACGGGCCGTGCCTTGACTTAGTATTTAGGTTTCTGAGTTACGTTTCTTTTATGCCTTTGATATTATTCCAAGTTATATAATTATTGTCAAAATAATTAATATTTTAACTTAAATTATATTTATTAAATTTTGGAATAATTGTTAAACAATATATATTAACTTAATACTTCCCAAGTATTAATACTTGTATTTCCTTCCCAAGGATGGGGGTATCTTATACATGTGTATTCGTATTCTTGTATTTGTATATTTTTGCCATGTTTTGGTGTCGTATTCCGGTGAGTATTTATACGTGTGAGAATACGTATTTTAATGTGTCCATTAAGTATTCATATACTTAAATTTATATTATACTTTCCGGAATATTATTTCTAATAAAAGTCCACCAATATATACATTTCCAAAATATATATATTTAAGAAATATTACTTAGAAAAATTATTTATAATTTTTCTTTTGGCAAAAATATTTGTAGTTCCAAAATAATATATTTTCAAGTCTAACTTAGAAAATATATATAAACTTATTTTTATCCGAAAATAATGTATTTTAAGTTTACTCAAGAAAATATATATTTTTCCCAAAAATAATATATCTTCTAAAAATTCCAAGTAAACACATATTTATTTTTAATCACCAAAAATCATATATTTCCTTCTTGTCAAAATAGGATATACTCTTGTGATAATCATAAAAATCATACTTTCGTTTACTTGTGACTAAAATACTATTTACCAATATATACTTGCGAATTAAGTTCCGGAATATTTTGTAAGTTACATTTCTTGTTTGGTTTCGTAAATATTTTGTGTGTAACTTATATGCCTATTCCTTGGGATTTTGGTAATATTTTGGATGGTAATCCTTGGTATTTTGATGTGTTATATTGTCACACCCCCAAAATCCACCATGCGGAGTATCACCGCTTGGAGGCGTGACATGACCATGATCAAGCCACCAATCATATTGAACAATGTATTTAAGATAGATAAAATCCAACCACACAATATAATTGGTGATCAAAAGCTAGTTAACCAAGTTCAAATTAAACAGCGGAAGCATTAAAGGTAAAACCCAAAACATAAGTAATAAGTTCATAAGTTTAAATGTTTAACATGGAACTCAACAGTCCATGTCCCACAACGATCACTCCTCCCTGTGCAAGCTCCATAAGCACCTAACGACCTGCAAGGCATGTAACAACAAATCAACAACAAAGTTGAGCGAGTTCACAGTTGGGTGTTTGTTTTAGGTTGCTTTCGAAAACATAGTTTATCTTTAGTTGGCTTACTTGCCGTGGGGGTTACCCCATAGTTGAAAATATGATTAACCAATTCCTTCTTTCTCAAACCATACCCATAATTAGTGGGGGCTTCCCCATGTGAACCACTATACCGTTACCATATCGACTACTGACGAAAGTAAGTTGTGCCCTAAGTCAATGTCTATCATCATTGATTGTTTTCCATGATCCATTAGTACACGCCCGTCCTACCGGCACGGTGTGAGGTTTGTCAAACCTAATAGCGCTATTAACTAATCACCCGCTCTCCATCGGCCTCGGCGATTAAGTCGATATAAAATGAGGGACTTAGGTGATAGAGTTTTTGTCTAGTAAGTTTTAAGGTTGTTGTCCTACCTAAGGAGGACGAACGTACGTATTCTACCCAAGGAGAATACGCAGGATTAATATTGGCATCCTACCTATGGAGGATGGCGGTACATATCCTACCTAAGGAGGACATGCAGGTTCCGTTTTAGTTCTTTAACCTGTTCCCAAACCACCGGGAATCCCATGCCTTGTAGAGAGTGTGAACTCACCTTGGTTTGCTCGGTTAGATTAATTACTCTAATAATCAGGAATCAAGCACGTCCTAATAAGGTACAGATAACAATCAGTTTCTCGTGCATGCATAACACGTATCCTACGTACGGTTTATCTACTCACTACTTCTATCACATACCACACAATTCAAATGTCACACTCTGACTTTTGTGGAAAGATCATAGTTAAAAAAAATACACTTGTAACACTTGTTAGAAAAATATTTTCTATGTGTTGGAATTTTTAGAGAATTTCGCCATAGTTTCCTTTGTAAATGGAGGCGCCCATGCTATTTAGCATAACATTTTCTTTTCAAAATAATCACAATAACCATCAACAAACACTTTACATCACCAAGAGCAAAAACTATATGCTTTATATAATAATCATGAACTTGATATTTCACAAAAACGCGTAGTAACTTGATAAAGTGTTTAATGGGTTTAGTTACCCTCCAAAGTGTGTTTACTTTTGTTAAAATCTCATTCTAGGGATTTTTAGATGTTCACAACTTGTAAATATAATTTACAAAAATGTTTACTTATAACATCTTCTTGTGTTAAAAGTATTTCTACACTTATGTTGTCATTTAAAAATAGTATAGGTTTAATAAAAACCACGTTCTTCTAAAACTCATCATTTTAAACTTGGTTCTCTTGAAAATCGTTCACAAGTTTTAGATCTACAAGATTACTAGATCACTTTGTTTGTTATTTCACAAGAAATCATTTTTGGTCCAAGTTCATGACCAAATATGTAGGTGATTACTTTATGTAACCACATAATCACCACTTATCTTGTTAAATCATGTTTTTAATCATGATCTAACAAGTTCACTATGATGATCAATCATCATATTACTAGCAATCATCAAGTAAACAATAACACAATCAAGACAACTTTACATCTTCAAGATTCCATTTTATGTAACCTTTATGTTCAAGTTTTAAGTGTATGATTCTTGGTGTTCTTGTATAAATCAACAAACAATAACTTTTAACCACTAAAAACATGAAGTAAACAAGATCAAAGAAGTCTTACAACTAGCTTAAAGCTAGGGAAGATCACTAGTTGATAATGAAGACAAAAGTGGTGGATAATAGCAAATGGAGGTGGTCCTTCAAGTTCCGTGAGCACCAAGCTTCGTTAAATACCTTCTTACTCCTTAGAATGGCCTTGGAAATGGATGATCAAGACTTGATCATGGTGAGGGTGTGCTTGGGGTGTTCGGCCGAGAGTTTAATGGGAGAGAGGAGAAGAAGTTGGGTGGTGTAATGTATGAAGAATGATGAGGATTATTTATAATCTTAAGCTAATGTCCAAAGTGTTTTGTGTTTCTTGTAGTACGTACATTATCTAAACAAATCTTTACAATATCCAAGCAAGATCATGTGATCTTATGAAGATCATGGTGGGGCCAAGTTTGGGCCGATTACTTGCATGTGGGGGGGGGTTAATTGTAAATTAAATGGTAAGTAATTTGTTAGTGGAAGGTTATGTGGTAAAAGTCTAGTGTTATGTGTTATATGTATTGTGTAGTGTGTTATAGTGCTCGGGAGCCATAATTAGCTTAGAAAAATAAAAACAATGTTTCTTGCAATATTTTAGTGTTCCGAGTAATGTCCGGTTGTTCGGTTGGATACTGTATCGTTAAAATGCTAAGTTATTCCATATAGTGTCCTATATATATCTTTTTGTAATACTTTTAATATCCAACACTTAGGAAAGCATACAGGACTATTTAGTCAATTTTCTGCACAAGACTAGTATGTTAACAAGCACATGTAAGTATGACGCAGTAATCAGAAAGCAGTTAAGTAATTCAGCACAGTCGTTAAGCACTTAATTAATATTAATTAATCGTACGGATACATGTAATTATGAGGGTTGTCACATTCTCCCCCTGTTAAGAAAATTTAGTCCCGAAATTTAGCACGTGTTTACTGAGGAAGCTAGTTAAGTTGCGTGGTTTCCTGGTTTTCCTGGGGTGTCACGTCATCCCCCCGTTGGTTTGGAATTTCATCCCGAAATTCTGCAGTAGCTTCAGCCTCAGTAGTGGTTGCACTTTTCTTAAATAACTGGGGATACTTGAGTTTCATTTGGTCTTCTCGTTCCCAGGTATGTTCTGGGCCACGACGGGAATTCCAAAGAACTCGAACAAGAGGTATTCTGGTACGCTTGAGAACCTTAACATCTCGATCAGTAATCTCTACTGGTTCCTCGACGAATCGCAGCTGATCGTCGATAGTGAGCTCCTTGAGAGGAATTATGAGGGTCTCATCTGACAGGCACTTCTTCAGATTCGACACATGGAATACGTTGTGAACTCCGCTGAGTTCTGCCGGTAGATTCAGCTTGTAGGCGACTTTGCCAATTTTCTCAATGATTTCGAACGGTCTGACATATCGCGGGTTGAGTTTGCCTCGTTTGCCAAAACGAACTACACATTTCCAAGGTGAGACTTTAAGTAGCACTCGATCCCCAACCTGGAACTCGAGTGGTTTCCTTCGCTTATCAGCATAGTTTTTCTGACGGTCACGCGCTGCCGCCATTCATTGTTGTAACTGAGCAATCTTCTCGGTTGTATCTACTTCAAGTTTTGGGCCAGTGATTTGACTGTCGCCAACCTCTGCCCAACAAAGAGGTGATCGGCACTTCCGTCTGTACAAAGCCTCGAACGGAGCGGCCTGGATACTAGTGTGGTAACTGTTGTTATACGAAAACTCCACTAACGGGAGGTGTTTTTCCCAGCTGTTACCAAAGTCGATTACATATGCCCTAAGCATGTCTTCAAGGGTTTGGATGGTTCGTTCAGATTGCCCATCCGTCTGTGGATGATATGACGTGCTCATGTCTAATTGAGAACCAAAGGACTTGTGCATAGCTTGCCACAATTCAGATGTAAAACGTGAGTCACGATCAGAAATGATGGAGGTTGGCACTTCGTGCCTTGATACTACTTCCTTTAGGTAGACGTCTGCTAGAGTCGAAAACTTATCCGTTTCCTTGATAGCCAGAAAATGTGCAGACTTGGTCAGTCGATCCACGATCACCCAAATGGTATCATTTCCGCGTTGAGATCTAGGCAGGCCAGTAACGAAATCCATGGAAATTTGCTCCCATTTCCATTTAGGTATCTCTGGTTGTTGAAGTAGGGCTGATGGTTTCTGATATTCAATCTTGACTCTCGCATAAGTCAAACATTTACTGACGTAGGTTGCTATGTTGGCTTTCATGCTAGGCCACCAATACGTAGTCTTGAGATCGTGGTACATCTTATCCGAACCAGGATGTACCGAATAACGAGACTTGTGCGCTTCATCCATCACAAGTTCGCGTAAGTTCCCGTAGAGTGGGACCCAGATGCGCCCTGTTACATAGTAGGCGCCGTCTTCCTTTTGTTCTAACCGCTTCCTCGATCCTCGTAAGGACTCAGCCCTGATGTTCTCCGCTTTCAATGCTTCAACCTGAGCATCTCGTATCTGGGTAGGAAGACTAGATTGGATGGTAAGTTGTAACACACGCACAAGCTTAGGTGTAGCATCCTTTCGACTGAGGGCATCGGCCACAACATTGGCTTTGCCCGGATGGTACTTGATCTCACATTCGTAATCATTCAAGAGTTCGACCCATCGGCGTTGTCGCATGTTTAATTCCTTTTGCTTGAAGATATGCTCGAGACTCCTGTGATCGGTGTAAATGGTGCACTTGGTACCGTACAGGTAATGTCTCCATATCTTAAGTGCGAAAACTACTGCTCCCAATTCCAAGTCGTGCGTAGTGTAGTTCCTTTCGTGAACTTTAAGTTGGCGCGATGCGTAGGCAATGACCTTGTCACGTTGCATCAACACGCAACCAAGTCCTTGGATGGAAGTGTCGCAATAAACCACAAAATCATCTGTGCCATCAGGCAATGAGAGGATAGGCGCGCTACAAAGTCTATCTTTTAAGTGCTGAAATGCAGACTCCTGTACATCACCCCAACGATAGATGACACCCTTCTGAGTCAGTGAAGTGAGAGGTTGCGCAATCTTGGAGAAATCCTTGATAAACCTTCTGTAATATCCTGCCAAACCCAAGAATTGGTGGATTTCTGTTGGTGTATGGGGTGCAGGCCAGTTCTTGATCGAATCAACCTTGGATGGATCCACATGAATTCCATCCTTGTTTACCACGTGGCCTAGAAAGTGGACTTCGCGAAGCCAGAAGTCACATTTCAAAATTTTGGCATACAACTGCTCTGTTCGAAGAAGTTCCAGAATAAGTCGCAGATGCTGCTCGTGTTCCTCCTGACTCTTAGAATAGATCAGAATGTCATCGATGAAAACAATGACAAACTTATCCAGGTAAGGCTTGCACACTCTGTTCATGAGATCCATGAAGACTGCAGGTGCATTCGTTAATCCAAAAGGCATAACCAGAAACTCGTAATGCCCATACCGAGTCCTGAATGCTGTTTTAGAGATATCCTCATCTCGGACTCTCAGCTGATGGTAACCTGACCTTAGGTCAATCTTGGAATAGAAACTCGACCCTTGCAACTGGTCGAATAAGTCATCAATGCGTGGGAGAGGATAATGATTTTTCACGGTCACCTTGTTGAGTTTGCGGTAGTCAATACACATTCTGAAGGTACCGTCTTTCTTCTTCACGAATAACACTGGAGCTCCCCAAGGCGAAGAGCTAGGACGTATGAAACCCTTTTCCAAGAGTTCTTGTAGTTGCGTGGACAGTTCTTCAAGTTCTGATGGAGCTAGACGATAAGGTGCTCGAGCTATGGGCGCTGCTCCAGGAGCTAGCTCGATTTGAAATTCAACTTGACGATGAGGCGGAAGACCAGGTAATTCCTCAGGAAATACCTCAGGAAAATCACGTACAATAGGCATGTCTTCTATCTTCTTTTCTTCTGAGGATGTATCAGAAACGAGGGCTAGGATAGCAGTGTGGCCCTTTCGCAAACACTTCTGGGCCTTAAGGAAAGAGATGATGCCCACAACAGCACCACTCTTGTCGCCATGAATCATGAGAGGTTCTTCACCAGAATGAGGAATACGGACGATTTTCTCCTTGCAAAGAATCTCCGCTTGATGTTGAGATAGCCAATCCATCCCAATAACGACGTTGAAACTACCAAGTACGATAGGAATGAGGTCGATAGAAAAGGTCTGATCAGCAAGAACGAGATTACAACCCTTAACTATGTGTGTGGCTTCAAGACTTTTACCGTTTGCTAGTTCTACCGTGTGTTTGGTGTCCAAAAGTGATGGAGTGCGCTTAAGCATTTGACTAACTTTTAAGGACACATAACTGGTATCGGCACCCGAATCAAATAAAACAGTAATAAAGAAGTTGTCCAGACGAAAGTTACCCATCACAACGTTGGGATCGTTCCTCGCGTCACCCTGACCCAGCACGAAAACACGTCCCCTGGCTCCATTGCCATCATTGTTTCCCCCATTATTGTTTCCGTTCCCCTGATTGTTGTTGTTGTTCTGTTTCTGGTTCAACTGGGGGCAATTTCTCTTGAAGTAACCTTCAGCACCACACTGGTAGCATCCCTTGTTACCCTGCTGTTGCTGTTGCTGATTCTGTGGAGCTTGTGGCTGCTGCTGACGATTCTGATTCGCATGACGTGAGCTCCTGCAATCCTTGGCTTCATGACCCAGCTTGTTACATCTCTGACAACGACCCTTGTTGCACGGCCCGCTGTGGTTCAAATTACATCGATTGCACTTAGGGTGGTTTCCCTTGTATCCACCCTGACCTTGATTCCCAGAAGACGACTGACCGGGGCTCCTATACACATCTGTCTTTCGCTGATGGGACTGAGACTGAACTGAAGTAGAACCCTTGCCTGAATTTCCATCCCACTTGCGCTTGTTATCACTGGGAGCATCAGAAGTAGTTGTAGCGCTAGTACGCTTGGGCAGCTTGTTCTGCTCAACTGCCTAATCAGTGAGACGATGAGCCAACCAGATGATTTGCTGAATGGTGCCAAGATTAGCTGAGGTCATGTGGCTCTGAATTTCTGGCACCAAACCCTTAAGGTACAGCTCGATATGCTTGATAGGAGGATCCACCATAGTAGGACACAAGGTCGCTAATTCGTTCGATCTCTTTGTGTATGCCTCGATTTCAGACCCCGTCATCTTCAAGTTGAAAAATCCCACCTCTAGCTTGTGGATGCCGTCACGACTACAGTACTCTTCTTTGATCAAATCTTTGAAGTCGTTCCATGGGGTGGCATTAGCAACCGCCAGCCCTAGCAGTTGAACCTGTGCTTTCCACCAGTTTAACGCAGCACCTTCAAGTGTTCCAGTAGCAAATTTCACCCTACGATATTCAGGGTATTCACACATCTCAAAAACAGACTCAATCTTCTCGAACCAGTGAAGAAGACCTACAGCTCCTTCTGTGCCGCTGAAAGAACTAGGTCGGCAATCCATGAATGTTTTGAACGTACATACAGGAGGCTGAGTATGTTGACCTGTGGCGCGAGAATAAAAGACAAGGTTAAGCATAAGAGTGGGTTTGCGAGAGTAGGATCAAATCATCCTAGGATAGGTCGAAATGGCAGGTTATACCTCCTGCTGGAACTGCTGCGAGTGCCTCAGCAACTCGTTCGTTGATTAGAGCCGTCAGCTGGGCTTGAGTCAAATTCAGGCATCCACTCATGATCTTCACATCGAAGGAAACACAAGTAAGAAGGGTGTCGCGAAAGTGCGTAAGTGTGGAGTGACAGAAGGGAGCAAACACACAGGGTTTCAAGCAATAGTTGCTACGCTAACTAAGCATACCATGATCAAATGTGCTACTTAAACTAGCAGGTAGGCAATACAAACATAAACCATATTACCTATAGTGTTGAGTCTTGCACGTGGAGCGAAGTGTCGTTGTGGATCGTTAAGCACTGTACAGGTTATAGTCTGGTTTTGCCAAAAAGCTTTTCCCCTTTTTAAAACCAAGTTCACTATAACCAATGGCTCTGATACCAATCTGTCACACCCCCAAAATCCACCATGCGGAGTATCACCGCTTGGAGGCGTGACATGACCAGGATCAAACCACCAATCATATTGAACAATGTATTTAAGATAGATAAAATCCAACCACACAATATAATTGGTGATCAAAAGCTAGTTAACCAAGTTCAAATTAAATAGTGGAAGCATTAAAGGTAAAACCCAAAACATAAGTAATAAGTTCATAAGTTTAAATGTTTAACATGGAACTCAACAGTCCATGTCCCACAACGATCACTCCTCCCTGTGCAAGCTCCATAAGCACCTAACGACCTGCAAGGCATGTAACAACAAATCAACAACAAAGTTGAGCGAGTTCACAGTTGGGTGTTTGTTTTAGGTTGCTTTCGAAAACATAGTTTGTCTTTAGTTGGCTTACTTGCCGTGGGGGTTACCCCATAGTTGAAAATATGATTAACCAATTCCTTCTTTCTCAAACCATACCCATAATTAGTGGGGGCTTCCCCATGTGAACCACTATACCGTTACCATATCGACTACTGACGAAAGTAAGTTGTGCCCTAAGTCAATGTCTATCATCATTGATTGTTTTCCATGATCCATTAGTACACGCCCGTCCTACCGGCACGGTGTGAGGTTTGTCAAACCTAATAGCGCTATTAACTAATGACCCGCTCGCCATCGGCCTCGGCGATTAAGTCGATATAAAATGAGGGACTTAGGTGATAGAGTTTTTGTCTAGTAAGTTTTAAGGTTGTTGTCCTACCTAAGGAGGACGAACGTACGTATTCTACCTAAGGAGAATACGCAGGATTAATATTGGCATCCTACCTATGGAGGATGGTGGTATATATCCTACCTAAGGAGGACATGCAGGTTCCGTTTTAGTTCTTTAACCTGTTCCCAAACCACCGGGAATCCCATGCCTTGTAGAGAGTGTGAACTCACCTTGGTTTGCTCGGTTAGATTAATTACTCTAATAATCAGGAATCAAGCACGTCCTAATAAGGTACAGATAACAATCAGTTTCTCGTGCATGCATAACACGTATCCTACGTACGGTTTATCTACTCACTACTTCTATCACATACCACACAATTCAAATGTCACACTCTGACTTTTGTAGAAAGATCATTGTTAAAAAAATACACTTGTAACACTTGTTAGAAAAATATTTTCTATGTGTTGGAATTTTTAGAGAATTTCGCCATAGTTTCCTTTGTAAATGGAGGCGCCCATGCTATTTAGCATATCATTTTCTTTTCAAAATAATCACAATAACCATCAACAAACACTTTACATCACCAAGAGCAAAAACTATATGCTTTATATAATAGTCATGAACTTGATATTTCACAAAAACGCGTAGTAACTTGATAAAGTGTTTAATGGGTTTAGTTACCCTCCAAAGTGTGTTTACTTTTGTTAAAATCTCATTCTCGGGATTTTTAGATGTTCACAACTTGTAAATATAATTTACAAAAATGTTTACTTATAACATCTTCTTGTGTTAAAAGTATTTCTACACTTATGTTGTTATTTAAAAATAGTGTAGGTTTAATAAAAACATGTTCTTCTAAAAATCATCCTTTTAAACTTGGTTCTCTTGAAAATCGTTCACAAGTTTTAGATCTACAAGATTACTAGATCACTTTGTTTGTTATTTCACAAGAAATCATTTTTGGTCCAAGTTCATGTCCAAATATGTAGGTGATTACTTTATGTAACCACATAATCACCACTTATCTTGTTAAATCATGTTTTTAATCATGATCTAACAAGTTCACTATGATGATAAATCATCATATTACTAGCAATCATCAAGTAAACAATAACACAATCAAGACAACTTTACATCTTCAAGATTCCATTTTATGTAACCTTTATGTTCAAGTTTTAAGTGTATGATTCTTGGTGTTCTTGTATAAATCAACAAACAATAACTTTTAACCACTAAAAACATGAATTAAACAAGATCAAAGAAGTCTTACAACTAGCTTAAAGCTAGGGAAGATCACTAGTTGATAATGAAGACAAAAGTGGTGGATAATAGCAAATGGAGGTGGTCCTTCAAGTTTCGTGAGCACCAAGCTTCGTTAAATACCTTCTTACTCCTTAGAATGGCCTTGGAAATGGATGATCAAGACATGATCATGGTGAGGGTGTGCTTGGGGTGTTCGGCCGAGAGTTTAATGGGAGAGAGGAGAAGAAGTTGGGTGGTGTAATGTATGAAGAATGATGAGGATTATTTATAATCTTAAGCTAATGTCCAAAGTGTTTTGTGTTTCTTGTAGTACATACATTATCTAAACAAATCTTTACAATATCCAAGCAAGATCATGTGATCTTATGAAGATCATGGTGGGGCCAAGTTTGGGCTGATTACTTGCATGTGGGGGGGGGGTTAATTGTAAATTAAATGGTAAGTAATTTGTTAGTGGAAGGTTATGTGGTAAAAGTCTAGTGTTATGTGTTATATGTATTGTGTAGTGTGTTATAGTGCTCGGGAGCCATAATTAGCTTAGAAAAATAAAAACAATGTTTCTTGCAATATTTTAGTGTTCCGGGTAATGTCCGGTTGTTCGGTTGGATACTGTATCGTTAAAATGCTAAGTTATTCCATATAGTGTCCTATATATATCTTTTTGTAATACTTTTAATATCCAACACTTAGGAAAGCATACAGGACTATTTAGTCAATTTTCTGCACAAGACTAGTATGTTAACAAGCACATGTAAGTATGACGCAGTAATCAGAAAGCAGTTAAGTAATTCAGCACAGTCGTTAAGCACTTAATTAATATTAATTAATCATACGGATACATGTAATTATGAGGGTTGTCACATATATTATTTCAAGTCCTAAAATAATATAACTATTACACAAAGTATACAAATAATCACACATGTGTGTCTTCATTGTATATATATATATATTCTAAATATATATTTAACCACTTTTGTTTATAAAAACCAACCTCCAATACTTATATTTTTGTAACAAAAATTATGGCAAAGTTTATATGGAAATCTCATGATTAAAACACATTTGTAAATATTTGTTTAAAATATTTTTCTAAGTGTTAATATTTTTAGAAAATTTTGCCATAGTTTCCCCTAAAAATGGAGGTTTCCATGCTTTCAAGCATATCATTTTCTTTTGTAAAAATCATGACAATCAATTTACAATCAACTCTAAACAACTTAAACTTATCAATTTTGCCAAAACCGTGCTTATTCTACTACTTCATGAACTTGAAAGTTTATGAAAATTTGTAATAACTTGGTAGTGTGTTTAGTGAGTTTAGTTACCCTTTAAAGTGTGGTTGTTTATATAAAAACATCATTCTTGGAGAATTTAGATGTTTACAACTTGTAATCATGTTTTACAAAAATGTTTCCTTATGAAATCTTCTTGTTACACATGTGTTTCTACACTTGTTTAACCACCAAAAATAGTGCTTGTTTATGTAAGAACCAAGTTTATATGAAACTTATGTTTTTAACTTGCTTTCTTTGAAATACCATTTATAAATATTTAGATCCATATGATCAACAACTCGCTTTAATCATGGTTTTTCAAGAAAACATTATTTCTTTCAAGTTCATGCTTTAAGTGTGGATGATCCATCATCCTACAACAATTTCTACTTTCACATCTTGCTAAACTATGTTTTTAATCATGATTTAGCAAGACCTTATGATGATTAACATCACTTCTACAAATAATCAAAGATCAACAAGCATAACAACTCATATTCATGAAGATATCTTTACTAAACAAGCTTATATTCATGTTTACTTCATATGATTCTTTAGTGTTCTTGATATTTTTTATCATGATTCATCATTAACCACTAATAATAGATGTAACATAGAGTGTACAAGGATCTTACCACTAGCACAAGGCTAGGGATGATTCAAGAGTAGAAAGTGAGTGGATAAAAGCAATTAGAGAAGGTCCTTCAAGATCCAAAGCCACCAAGCTCCTTAATCTTGCTTCTAGCACCCTTGTATGATCTTAGAATGGACGAAGATGAAGGAATGAAGGTGGTGGTGGTGTGGCTTGTGTTCGGCCGAGAGTGAGAGCAAGAGAGGAAGAGAGAGTGGTGTGTGAAGTGTGTGAGAATTATGAGCTCTAGATCTTGCATAACATACTTATAACCATGTTCTCCAATTACCTCTTGGGTTTTATGTTATAAAAAGCACAACAAGATCTAATTAAAAAATGAAATAAAATCCACAAGGTATGGAGGTGAGGTATGGCCGTCCCATAGGTGGGGGGTCTAGCTTAGGTTTAAACCTTTAGTTGTAATCTAGTTCAAATTCAAGTATTCGTTAGATATTTTCAGGAGGTGTTATGATGTTCGGGGATCATAACTAGCTTGGCAATATTAAAACAGTGCTTCTAGTGTAATTTTCATGTTTCAGGTAGTGTCCGGTTGTTCGGTTGGGTACTGGTTCGTTAAAGTGCTAAACTTGCAGTTTAGTGTTCTTTATGTTACCTTTTGTGACACTTTTAATTCCCGACACTTAGGAAAGCATTCAGGACCATTTTATCATGATTCTGCATAAAATAAGTATGTTAAAATGCTGATTTATGCTGAATTTTGCTGAATTCAGCACTTTGGGTGAGTTTTAGGCACTTTCCGGCACTTAAACTATCACCTAGAAAAGCAGTTTTGTGGTCCTTACTTCCCTACACTCTATACTAGTGTAGTACTTAGTTTCTGGCTCATACTGGGTCTCAAAACACTATATGTCTATGTGCTGAGTTTTGTCAGCATTTGCTGATTTATCCGTTTACTGTGCTAACTGTGCTTTGTGCATCATTCAAAGCAATATAGCTTTCATGCAATATTGATATGACATTAAATAATGTATGATGCACATGTATGTGTATGGTAGTAATCAGAAAGCAGTTAATTTGTAATTCAGCACAGTCATTAAGCATTAATCAAGATTAATTAATTGTACGGATACCTGGATTTTTGATAGTTATCACACAAACCTAGCAGATTTTGTGCCGGGCCTCCGGCTGTAAGACATAGTCACCTCATGGGCCAAACCCCGGTCCACATGGGCGTGGGCTCGCTACACCCAAATAGATCTATCACTCATGTCCCTCGGTCCTTATACGAGGATTAATGGTCTTAAGAGTGCGCCTACCCATTCACATGATCTAACAGTACCTTCCTTAGCTAACCATACTAATTGTAATCGTTTGTAAACATTTTGTAACATGTACTTCACCCCCGAGGTTATAAAACAAAACAGTTAAAAGAAAAGGGGGGCATGAACTCACAGTTTTGCGTTTTTCAATCCGACGTAACTCAAGCTGCTACTAGTGTGCACGACTACCTACAACGTACTACGGTTTATTAGACGAGTGGGTCGTGTCTTGACTTAGTATTAATTAGTGTCTTTGCGTTACGTTTCATGTGTCTTCAATATTATTCCAAGTTATATAATTATTTGTTAAAATAATAAATATTTTAACTTAAATTATATTTATTTAACTTTGGAATATTAGTTAAAATAATATATTTTAACCTGATACTTTTTATGTATTTGTACATGTATAATTTCCCCAAGGATGGGTGTATTCATACTCATAACTTAAACTTGTTTATTTTTGCCAAGTATCGGTGGCGTATTCCGTTGTATAATTATACGTACGATAATACGTATTTTATTGTGTTTATTAAGAATCTTATACTTAATGTTTGTATTTATTTCTCCGGAATAATATTTCTAATAAAAATACATCAATATATATTCCCAAAATATATATTTTAAGAAATATTACATAGAAAAATTACTTGTAATTTTTCCATTGGAAAAAATATTTATAAATTTCATATAAGTCTCAAAAATAATATATTTTCAAGTTTAACTTGGAAAATATACATAAACTTATTTTTCACCCAAAATAATGTATTTCATGTTTATTCAAGAAAATATATATTTTCTCTCAAAAATAATATATCTTCTAATAATTTCAAGAAAAATTATATATTTTTACTTACCAAAAATAATATATTTTCTCCTTGTAAAAAATACGATATACTTTGTAATAATTGTAAAAATCACATTTTCATTCTCTTGGTGTCCAAAATACCAATTACCATAATATTCTTATGAACTTAAATTCGAGAATATTTTGTAAGTTATATTCCTTGTTCGGTTTCCCCAATAATTTGGATATAATTTGTATATTTATTTCTTGGAATTTTGGTAATATTTTGGATTGTAATTTCTTGGTATTTTGGTGAGTTATATTATTTCAAGTCCTAAAATAATATAACTAATACACATAATATACAAATTATCACACACATGGTGACATTTAAATATATATTTTCCTAAATACATATTTACTCACTTTTATTTACAAAAACCAACCTCCAATATTTATAATTTTTGTAACAAAAATTATGGCAAATTTTATATGAAAATCCATGGTTTAAAATATACTTGTAAATATTTGTTTAAAAATATTTTTCTAAGTGTTTAATTTTTAGAAAAATTTTGCCATAGTTTCCCCTTAAAAATGGAGGTTTCCATGCTTTCAAAGCATATCATTTTCTTTTGTAAATCACCACAATCAACAATAAACCAATCAACACTTACCAATTTGCCAAAATCAAGCATAAATTACTACTTCATGAACTTGAAAATTTACAAAAATTTGTAGTAACTTACTAGTGTGTTTAGTAAGCTTAGTTACCCTTTAAAGTGTGATTGTTTAATTAAAAACATCATTTTTAAATAAATTAGATGTTTACAACTTGTAAATCATTTTTCTAAAAATGTTTCTTATTGAGTTTTTCTTGTTACAGATATATTTCTACACTTGTTTAACCACTAAAAATATGGTTAATTTCTTTAAGAACCAAGCTTAGGTAAATCTTGTATTTTTAACTTGGTTTCTTGAAAAATCATTCTTGAAATCATAGATTTACAAGACTTTACACTCACTTTGATCATCACTTTACAAGAAAAACAATTTATACTTTCAAGTTCATGATTTACACAAGGATGATCTATTGATTCTTAACATAATCATCCTCTCATCTTGCTATATTATGTATTTAATCACTATCTAGCAAGATCACATGATGATCTACAACAATAATATGAGCAATCAACAATCAACAATCATAACAACACTAAAACAACTTGATTTCTTATGATTTTAGTCTTATGTTATAGTTTCATGTTCAAGATTCATAGTGTTCTTTATGATTAACAACTTGTATCATTCTTTAACCACTTAAACAAGATGTAAAATGGAGAGTAGAATATCTTACTACTAGCTCAAGGCTAGGGATGATCACTAGATGAAAATGAAGTGGATAAAAGCTTGTGTGAGTGGTCCTTAACTTCCAAGAGTCCCAAGCTTCCTTATACACCTTCTTACACCTTTGTATATATGTAGAATGATTGAAGAATGAAAGATGATGATGGATGTGGATGTGGTTGTGTTCGGCCGTAAGCAAGAGGAAGGGAAGAAGAGAGCTTCAAGTGTGAAGTGTGTGAAAGAATGAATGTTGTGAACTCAAAGGTCTTCTTATAATCTACCACACAAGTTTAGTCTAATGGTTTTTGTGTTTATTTAAGGAAAACATAATCTATTTTAATATTCAAATAAAATCTTGGGTGGGCCATGTATGTTGGCCGATTATAGGTGGGGGGGGGGGGGTCTTAGGCTAGATGGTAACTAATAATTAGATTAAATGGTTAAAATCTAATGTTATAGTTAGGTTATTTAGTTACTAGATGTTATATAGTGTGTTATTATGTTCGGGGACCATAACTAGCTTGGTAATGTTAGAACAATGTTTCTAGTGAAAATTTGGTGTTTCGGGTAGTGTATTTTGTCACACCCTGATATTTCCACGTATTACCGGTGGGCCCGGTGGAGAGTATCGTGACGTAGTTGATATCATCGTAGTCAAATAATCACAGTTCGATGCACAGCGGAAGTCTAAAAGTAATAATACTACAAATCGATGGAAAGTAACATAAAATATTACAAACGGGTCGTAAGATGGATCCACAGGCGGATCTAAGATAAAAAGAAATATTGTTCAACAGATTTAAGCATCAAAAGCTTGCAAGACTCTTTATTTGTTACTAGGAGTAGCCATCCCATTTCGCTTAGTGCCTGCACTTAACCTTTTTGGAAAATACGTCAGTTTACACTGGTAAATACAATTAACCGACACTTTTGAAAATATTTAAGAAAATTGATTTAAATGCACAAGGAAAAAATAATCTTTTATAACTTGGGATAATTATTTGAAAATAATCTTGTAAAAGAATTATATGTTTGTTATACATTCAGTAGCCCGGGTTAGAAGTACCGGGTTAAAGATTAATAGACACACCACATAATATGAACCCACGGCGAGTTATTCTCAACGAGCGGGTATATCTTTTTACATACGCACCGGCAGGTGTATGCCTACACCCCGTGCTTAAGTCGTGGCCATTTCAATGAATGAGCCGAGGATATCCAAGACATGGTCATTAACCCCCCAAAGGCTTAAAACAAACAAAACATATTAAACGGGTTATCTCAATGATTTAACCATTATTCGATTAAAGATTCAATACCCGACCAAGCGGTATTATTAAATACCATACCCCAAGCCCGTATAAGGGAAAATAAGTTAAAAGTATTTACCTGAGCAAGAATATAAATTTTATCCCAGCCGTATATCAATCAGCAAGTATAGATAGCTTTTACCGGGCTCCTAATCTAGAACGAAGGTTTTTAATAACCTATTAGATTCCTAACGGGTCTTATTTAAGCTATAACTTAGACCGGTTAGTTTTAATGAAAGGTATACGGTTCAAAACGCAAGATTAAGCGAAGACCAGATTAGAATGTGATTTAGACCCGACAAGTATGAAGACTTGTATAATATGGGTAAACTAAACACATTCTGGATTTTGAGGTAAAAATGATAAGGTTTGACCCGTTTCGGTTAATTCATGCAAACTAGTTACATAAACTGTACCGAACGCGAAATATGCATAACGGGTAACCAAAGGAGTCATATATAGGTTTCACAAGTTAATATGCCTTAAATATGTTGTGATATCAGTAGGATACCTTCCATTATGCCCAAAACGAATTTAAAATCAATTTAAGCCCCGTAGGGGTATTTTGGTCATTTTAAAGGTTATAAAAGAGTTTAAGTAGTAATCTGAGGTTCTGGTTGAAAATGATCAGTAAAAATATTTATTTTTACAAGTTATATCAGTAAGATATTGCATATATGTGAAATTTATCATTTATGTCCAAACTATGCACCGTGGGGCATTTTGGTCATTTCACATAAGCTTTAAGGGTCAAATTTGGAAATCTGAGTTCAAAACTATTACCTACTGTTTAAGTATATAAATTTATTCATAACATCAGTAGGTAATAAGTCTTAGGTGCTAAATATGGTTTTAAACCATACTATGCGCCTAAATCGCATAAAAGACGGTATTTGACGATATTCGGGTTGATTAAAGAAATCTGAGATGTTAACCAGCCTTTACAGTTTAAAATAACTTATTTATTATATAAAATCAGTAGAAAAAGGTTTGATATGTAAAGGATGTGTAAAACTTATTTTATTAGCAAAAAGGGCATTATCGTCAATTACCGAGTCAATGCAAGAACCCTATGTTATGATCAGTTTAAAATTTAACAAAACTTTTCAAAAATCTCTAAATATTATATAATAACAGTGGGTAGAAAGTTTGGTGTCAAAATTTGGGTTTAAATGGGGTTTATGCCAAAAATGTCGTTTAATTAATAAAAAGCTTTCAATTTACGATATTGAGCATAACTCCTAATTTAGACCATAAACTGATGTCAAATTTTTAGGACATACTTAAATATCAGTAATAAAGGTTTTTGTCCTCTCACATTTTCAAAAATCTCGTTTTAATATCAAAAGGGCATTATGGTCACATTTAAGCATTTAACGGAAACATGCAAATGAATCGGATTATTAAGGAACCATGTAGCATAACCTCGGAGGGTTTTACTAACATATAATATGGTCCTAAAGGAACCTTAAAGCATATCTAAAACAAGCTAAATCGGGTCAGAACTGAAAGTCAAAGCAAAAGTCTACTTTTGCGACTTTCGGTTGCGAACCGAGCCTAAACTCAGAATTGTCGGGTTGAACATGCCTAAACATGTTCTTATATTATTTACCAAGTTATTTTAATGTTAAGACATGTTTCATAACTTCTACATTATCGGTTATGCATTTATTTGTAAAAATTGCTTCTGTTGACTTTTTTATTAATAAGTTTGACCCGACAATTGACCAAGTTAGAGTGATAATCAGTAGGTGCCCTCTTAAGGGTTTATTATCTACATAAATACCAACTCATAGCCACTTTCAATTCGAATAATGGTTGGACCATTAGTGATTAATCACTAAGTCAAAGCTTAATTACGATGGATTTGACTTTCGGTCATTAAACTAATAAAACTTGAACTTAGGAGGCTAAGAATGCTTACAAGGACTCTTAGCATGAGATTAGAACTGAGGAAAGCTTTCTTGAACTCCAGGAAGCTCCAGAGAAAGAAATATGAAGTGATTTTCAAATGTGCAAGTGAACTAGTGCAAACAAGAGGGCTATATAGGATTTTTCACTTCATAAGATCATCCCACATGTCCCTACAATGATTCCTGATGATTCCAGGTGTCCCTAGTGCATGAAAAACCATTGGCACAGTCCCTGGTATCGATTTGGGGCATGCAAAGGTGGTGGAACTGGCTGGACTTGCAGCTGTCCAAGTCTGCTGTTGCTGGCAGTCACTACGCAGCCCGCGTAAGACTTAATCTTCTCTTACGCGGCCCGCGATAACCTTGAAATCCGGTAAAAACTTTTGCAACTTTGCATTTTCAGTCCCTGGTCCATTTTAACTTCCGTTTATTGCACTTAGGACCCCTATAGTTAACTTTTAAGGTTGGGTCAAAAACTAACTCCGTTAAGCTCCCGGTTAGTCGTACGATCACCCAAAAAGTCTCGTTTTCATCAAAAATCCACAAAATTAATGTCCAATATTCTTGAAAGCAAATTATTTAATTATTACAATGTTTTTGGTTTCATTAAAGGTCACTCAGAGGTCACTATTTACATGTTGACACTTTTAACCCCTATGTTTCGTAAGATCCTTAATTTAAGCACAAACGACTTCCAATGTTCGACAAATTATTCATTAAAGAATACGAAAGTTGTATGAGGTCAATCTGAGGCACAAGAATGGCATGTTGACGCTTTGGATCCATTTACTAATATATTTACATTGTTTGACAATTTAGTCCCTCGGAATCAATTCATTATACGTTTAAGTCCATGACACGTGTCTTCATTATATTGGTCGTGATTTTTACGAGGTGTTACATCCTCACCCCCTTAAAAGAAATATCGACCTCGAGATTTACCGAAATAAATGAGGGTACTTGTGTTTCATTGTGGATTCAACCTCCCACGTGTATTTTGGGCCTCTACGGGCATCCCACTTAACCTTCACAATTGGTACGTGCTTCCTTCGAAGCTTCTTAACCTGTCGATCCTCGATTGACAAAGGTTTCTCAATGAATTTCAAGCTCTCATCTATCTGCACGTCCTTATGCGACATCGCTAGCGATTCATCAGCTAGACATTTCTTTAGGTTGCAGATGTGGAACACATTATGAATTCCACTAAGCTCTTCTGGCAGATTTAGCTTGTAAGCTATAGTTCTGACACATTCGATGATCTCGAATGGTCCTATGTATCTTGGACTTAACTTGCCCTTCTTGCCAAAATGCATTACCCCTTTCCAGGGTGATACTTTAAGTAACACTTTGTCACCTACCTCGAATTTTAGAGGTTTACGCCTTTTATCTGCGTAGCTTTTCTACCTATCCCTGGCAGCTTTGAGACGATCACGTATCTGCACAATCTTATCTGTCGTCTCCAGGACTATATCAGGTCCTGTTAGTTGGACATCTCCAACTTCCTCCTAACAAACTGGCGTCCTACACTTCCTTCCGTACAAAGCTTCGAAGGCGCCACTTGAATAATTGAATGATAGCTATTATTGTACGAAAATTCAATCAACGGAAGATGATCATCCCAACTTCCTCCTAAATCAATAACAAAAGCTCGTAGCATATCCTCAAGCGTTTGAATCGTACGCTCGCTTTGCCCATCCGTTTGAGGATGATATGTTGTGCTGAAATTTAAACGAGGGCCTAACGATTACTGAAAGCTTTGCCAAAAGTGAGACGTGTATCTGGTATCCCTATCGGAGATAATAGATACTGGCACTCCGTGAAGAGATACAATCTCATCCACGTATAGCTGAGCTAACTTGTCAGAGCTGTAGGTTTCTTTAATCGGCAAGAAGTGGGCTGACTTGGTCAGTCTATCCACTATAACCCAAATGGTATCATTTCCACGTGTCGTCTTTGGTAACTTGGTAATAAAGTCCATAGTTTCCATTTCCCATTTCCAAGTGGGAAGTTCAGACTGTTGCAGCAAGCCTGACGGTTTCTGATGCTCTGCTTTAACTTGCGCGCATGTCAGACATTTAGCCACATAAGTGGATATAGACTTCTTCAAGCCTATCCACAAATAATTTGCCTTTAAATCCTGGTACATCTTATCACTGCCAGGATGGACTGAATATTTCGAGCTATGAGCTTCTTGAAGGATCACATCTCGTAGTCCTCCATAAATTGGAACCCATATTCGTCCGTTCAATCTTAGGATTCCATCTTTGCCATAAGACAATTGATCGGCAGTCACTCCTAACTTCTCATTCAGATAATTAGGTTCTAATACAGCTTCCTTTTGAGCGGCTAACAATCTTTCATTTAAATTGTTCTTTAACTCGATGATCTTGGCATTGATTCTAATGGGCTTAACCCTTTCCTTCCTTCTCAAAGCATCAGCGACTACATTCGCTTTGCCAAGATGATAGCGTATTTCACAATCATAATAATTCAGTGTCTCCATCCATCGGCGCTGCCTCATATTAAGGTCTTTCTGATTAAACAAATGCTGAAGGCTCTTATGATCAGAATAGATCACACACTTAGTCCCATAAAGATAATGCCTCCATAGCTTTAGTGCAAATACAACGGCACCCAACTCCAAATCGTGGGTGGTGTAATTCTTCTCGTGCACCTTTAATTGTCGGGAAGCATATGCAATAACTTTTCCCTTCTGTATAAGCACACATCCCAAGCCTGTGTGCGATGCATCGCAATAAACCACAAATTCTTCAATTCCTTCTGGCAATGTCAACACAGGTGCATTGCTTAACTTTTGTTTAAGAATCTCAAAGGATTCTTGTTGCTTGGGACCCCAATCGAACTTTACATTCTTACGCGTCAATGAAGTTAGGGGTGCTGCAATCCTTGAAAAGTTTTCAATAAAACGCCTATAGTAACCTGCTAGACCCAAGAAATTGCGAATCTCTGTAGGAGTCTTGGGCTCTTGCCAATTCATAACTGCTTCAAACTTAGCGAGATCCACTTGAATACCACGCTCACTCACTACATGTCCCAGAAACTGGACTTCACGAAGCCAAAACTCACACTTAGAAAACTTGGCGTAGAGATTCTCTTGCTGCAGAAGTTTAAGAATACACCGGAGATACTTTTTATGATTGGCTTGATTCTTTGAGTAAATAAGAATGTCATCAATGAAGACAATAACAAACTTGTCCAAGTATGGCTTGCAAACGCGATTCATGAGATCCATGAACACTGTAGGTGCATTAGTGAGCCCGAAAGGCATCACTAAGAATTCGTAGTGACCATAACGAGTTCTGAATGCAGTCTTATGCACATCTTCATCTCTAACTTTCAGTTGATGGTAACCTGACCTTAAATCAATTTTGGAGAAATAACTTGCTCCTTGAAGCTGATCAAATAGATCATCGATCCTGGGTAGCGGATATCTGTTCTTGATCGTTACCTTGTTTAGCTCGCGATAATCAATGCATAAACGCATTGATCCATCTTTCTTCTTTACAAAAAGAATCGGTGCTCCCCAAAGGGATGAGCTAGGTCGAATAAAACCCTTTGCCAACAAATCATCCAACTGAGTCCTTAACTCTTTCATCTCAGTTGGAGCCAAACGATAAGGTGCTCTTGTAATTGGTGCTGCTCCAGGAATGATATCGATTCTGAATTCCACTTTCCTATCTGGGGGTAAACCAGGTAGTTCTTCAGGGAATACTTCTGGGTATTCAGAAATAACAGGGATGTCTTCAATCTTGGGCTTTGGTTCATCAATGGTTACCTGTGCCATATAAATGACACAACCTTTCTTCATACACCTTGATGCTTTAAGCAAGGACACTTGCTTAGGTAACCCGTACTGAGTATCTCCTTGTATTGTAAGTGGCTCACCATAAGGAGTCTTGATAACCACTTGCTTCTTATCACATACGATTTGGGCTTGGTTATGAGATAACCAATCCATGCCTATCACTATGTCGAATCCAGCTAGTTTCAATGGAAGCAAAGAAAGCGGAAAAGAATGATTCCTAATGGATATAAAACATCCATCTAATATAGTTGAGGCAGTCTCTATCGTGCCATCGGCCAATTCTACTTCATATTTTATGCTTAGGGTTTTAACAGGCAGATTTAATAACTTACAAATTTTATTGTCTACAAACAACTTATCTGCACCCGAATCAAACAATACCCTTGCATAAACATCATTGATAAGGAAGGTACATGTTATCACGTTATCATTCTAAATGGCCTCCTGAGCATTCATTTGAAAGACCCGAGCATTGGTCTTTTTAGCCTCCTTAGGCTTCTTCGCATACTTTGGGCAGTTGGACTTGATATGCCCCTTCTTGTTACAGTTGTAACAAGTCGCGTCCTTTATCTTCTTACAATCCAACATTTTATGCTCACTTGATTTGCAGATTCCACAAGCTCTAGGCTGCGATTGGGATTTTGATTCGAACCTGCACTTCCCTAGATGACGCTTCTTGCAGGTTTTACACTTGGGTTTCTCACCCGACTGCTGACTATCCCTTTTAAACCCGGAACTCTTTTTGTGATCAGAGTTCCCTTTATGCTTCTTATCAGAACGGCGTGAGTTCTCATCCTCACGTTTCCTTTTTCCCTCTTCAGAATTTTTGAGCGATCTCTGCCTGACCGCATCGAGAGTAAGAGATAGGGATAGATCAGCCACTGACCTAAAGGTAGTAGGTCTTGATGCCTTCACACTTGCCTTAATTTCCGGAGCTAAATCTCAAATAAAACTAGCTATACGCTTTGGTTCTGGTGTGACCAAGTATGGAACCAATCGAGACATGGTATTAAAACTCGTAAGATATGCCTGACAATCTAGGTTCTTCATGACCAAAGTCAAGAAGTCAGTCTCAATCTTCTCAATTTCATGTTGAGGACAGAAATTTTCCTTGATTAGAGCAACAAACTGATCCCAAGATATGTTATACAACGGGATCTTTCCTGTAACTTGGATTAGGGACCTCCACCAAGCTAATGCTTCACCTTTAAACGACTGCGACACAAATTTCACAATGTCTTGTTCGGCACAACCACTAATATCAACCACAGTGTCCATTTCATCGAGCCAAGTCATATAATCAATGGCTCCTTTTTCTCCTGTGAAGTCTCTGGGCTTGCAGGAGACAAAATATTTGTAAGAGCGGGTCTTAACACGTGGCTCTTGATTGAGCAAAATCTTCTTAGACGGGACACTTTGCTGATTTAACGAGTGAGGGGCATCATCCTTCTTTGACTCATTCACTTTAGAAGGGGGATTACTATGAGCCTCCGAATGAGTCTTAGAGCGTGCACCACTTGATTCCTTGAACTGTCTATCAAGAGCTCTAGTAACTGCATTGTCTATCAATGCCTGAAGATCTGCACCAGCTACATTAATCCTGGTGGTATCATTATTCTCTCTCGGGTGAGTGTTAACCTCCTCCGATTCATCCATGTAGCTTGATTGCTACAAAACGATTGACAATATTTTATTCAGAGGTTATTATGGAATCATCATTTTTGATGACTCATTAACCATGGTAAACATAGACCATGCTTGGTTAATTTGTTAATCATATTTATTTAGGATTTTCATTATAATTTATCCTAGTTATAAAACATTAAAGGTATTAATAATGGCACATAAGGCCTAGTCATAAGGACGGTGTTAAGCCATGATTTCAGATAATCGAGGCATTAAGGTTTGAACGTAGTTCATTACCTTTTACTGACAGAGAGTCGTAGACTACAACTGTCTTTTGTCTTATTCGACAATTATTATAAGTTTATAACCCGTAGGCACTGCATCACTAATGGATGTCTCATATATGATCATCTTAATTGATGATTTAAACTCATGATTTATAGATCATTAGGCTAAATAAGGAATCTGAAAGAATCCAATATAAGGATGACATGTGTGGTTTTATCGAATCACATCTGCCTGGAGTGCTAACATGTTTTCAGATGTTAACAAGGATTTGAATCTTTTTAAATAGGTTTTACCATCATGGCCAGGTCTTAAATGACACCTGGAATAGGTTTTGCCTTTAAGATTTTCTTTCAATGTTTATTAGCAGATTAATATAAAATGAAATGTTATTTTGATTTATTTCATATAATATATTTATACATATAATGGCAAAATGAAATTTTGAATTAAAACATTCTACTAAATTAAAAAGGAGTACATAGATGCCCTAAACGGGACTTTTATATAAATAACTTGCCCACGCAGGGGCTAAACAAGAAAGACAGGTCCACGTAGGGACCAAGGATAGAAAGACAAGTCCACGCAGGGACCAAGAACATAAATAAATGTCCACACAGGGACTTAATTGAAAATAAAAATTTACAACACAATTAAATAAGGAATCTTCAAAAATCCCTCTTCTTCTTCCCCTTGATCAGATTAGCCAAACCCTTAAGAAATCCCCGGTGGCTTCTACGCTCCTCTTGAACCTCTCGTTCCACCTGGCTCAACCTCTGAAGAATCTCCTGCTGTTGCGGTGGCTGGATCAGTGGTGGCTGTGGTGGTTGCTGCTGCAGAGGTTGAGGAGGTGGTGGTGGGTATTGATACCCATATGCTTGGTACCCAGACTGGTACGAATCTACATAAGGTCCTTCAGGGTGAAGAGCATTGTAGTTGGCCGCCTCGAGGTATGGGTCGACGGCAGGGGCATTATAGTAGTTGTAGCCAGGATAAGTTGGCTGCTCAAAAGGGTTATACGCCGCTGCACCGGCATAGGAAGGAATTGGGTTATCATAACCCATTGGTGGTGGTGGTGCGACTGAAGCTGAGTCGACCTCTGAAACTAGGTTTGAAGGCCCACCCATTTGCGGGTCTTCATAAAGTGGCGAGTAGTGGCTGCCACTAGAGGGTTGAGGGGTGCTGAAGTGAAAATCCCCTCATCGCATGGACATCCGCTCACCTGATCTTCTTCGCCTCGGTGGTTCTGGAGGCAATTGCTGCTCTAGCGGTGGCGGTGGCGGTGGCGTGACCGCCTCAAAATGTGGGTCCTCAGAGGGGACCTCCTGGTGTGGTGAGGAGTTGTGGGAGGGTGTATACTCCCAGTGATAATTGATCCACCGTTGAGCAAATGAATCAGGACCTCTATAAGGTGAACCATGGAAAGATGATCTGTCTGAAATCTCTATGGGATGCGTGGGCGTCCTAGTTGGTGGCTCAGCAGGATCGGGGTCATCATCCATATCCATATCCTGAGCTTCAGGAAAATGGTCTTCTGGCCCCAATGGGTTATGGCCCATTGGCTCTTCAATCTGATTTGTCGGGTTGAACCGGCTCTAAAAATACGGGGTCGGGTCCTGGAAGGCCCGATGTGAGCTCGACCTTTGCAACGGGAGATAGGAGTGGCGCGAGTGGTCGGACTCGTTGTTCTGGTGGAGCCCGAATGAGTCATGGTATGATGGTGATGAACTGAGCGAGACTGAACGCCTCGCCGGCTCCAGGTAAGTCCTCCAATCCTCGTGGGGACTTGTGTGACACCTGTGCCTCTGCGACCATCAAAAAAATACCAAACCAATGAAATATTGTATTTCATACTTGGGATTTGTATAAATATGTGTACCTTTTGCACATATCAATTCTTGTTCGATTTCAAGCTTTAAATCGCTTTCTGGAAGGTTATACGCGCACTGATGCGTAAATATAACTAGTTTAATGCAACGAACACTCCGGAATAGTGAAATAGGCTTAACATACCTTAAATAACCTTTACATAACTTATAAATAAGTTTTGGAGGGTTTGGTGTGGCGAAATCAAGTTTATTCGCTTATAGGGACTAATTTCGACAAACTGCGAAAGTATGCCGATTTGTACTGTAACGAACATTCCGGAACATGACCATAAGTTAAACATACCCTAAATATCCTTTACATAGCTTAGAAATAGGCTTTGAGGGGTTCGGTGTGCTAAAATAAACTTTTTGGTCATTCAGGGACTAAAAGCGTCAAAAAGTGCATAAGTTTGCATTTTCGCACATATCTTACGTTCTGAATACATCCGGACATCCAAAAACTTTGTGTAATGATTAAAATATTTTATTTTAGTGATTGGCATGATAAAATTCCATTCGTCGCGTAATTTGGATCGTTTTTCGCATTCGTTCGTGTTTCGTCGTAATTAACCGAACAACGCAACCGTACGACCAAACGAACCGACATCCGAGATATTTTTGAGCATGTTTCATGTTCCCTATACTTTAACTTCATTTTAGAGCCTTGAAATAGGATTAACGGGGCTTAAACGTGTCAAAAATGCATCAAAAACCATGTTTTGCACATTCAGGGACCAAAATTGACAATCTGCCATAGTTATCTTAGGAAGGGACCAAAATGAAAAATCTAAATTCCAGCTTGTTCCAGCTGTTCCCCTCATTTGCACATGGTTTTAATGAAACTAGGGGCTCCCATGGTTTCACAAAACCATGGGCACATGTGTACGGATGAGATCGAATCTCGTTTTACGATGAACGATCTTAACGGTTGTGCAAAAACTATAAATACCCCATCCATCTCATTGTTGCAACTCGCACCTTGATCTGATTTCTCTCTAAGTTGAAGTGTTTTCACTTCATACCTGAGAATAATCGGGTCAAACTTCCGTTCTTGGACCTTTTGTAAGTCCTCTTTCGTTCTTTTTCGCGTGAAAGTCAAACTGTGTTTGACTTTCTGCTTTGACCAATTAATGGTCAACATGAAGTTCGTTTGAACTTCATAACGTGAGAATAATCACGATGGTTTTAGTCTCTTGTGACTATACCTACTGATTACCACGTTATTTAGGCATAGTGGCGAGTCGTAGTTTCGGCCAAAATGCGTATTTTTGTGTATTTTGTAACCAAACTACTTTTAGGTATCAAAACCGTTTGTTTTGATACCAAACCTGTTTTCAAACCTCTTTAAGCATGTTTTAACAACATTTAGCTCGTCACTTTAGGTTTAGTGCTTATGTAGGGTCGTAAGGTAAGCGGTCTAAACAACCGCTTATACTTTCGAACCCGACCCGTTTGGTCGATCTTTAGGATCCGACCAAACACATTAGGTGACCATAGTTGCATAGGGAATAACCTTCCAAGGTTATACCTTATGGTCACGTCGTTTAAGTAGTTGTATGATAGGTAGTTTATATGCCTTAGGTAAATGACCAAAATGCTCTTTTTACGCCAAAATTCATTTTAAGCATATGTAACATAATTTTTGATATCTAAACTTATTTGGCAACAATATTAGACATGTTAAGGCATATTTTACTTATCATAGGACTAGTTAGGCGGTCCGAACGCGTTTTACACGAACGACGCGTTAAAGTGGTGTAAGCTACCTTAACGAGTCGTAATGGGTCGTAAGCACTTAGGTTAGGTTTCGTTTTAGAATGTAGGCTTTGTTAAACCATATTACATGAGTCCCTACACTCATTTGGTTTATGAAACCTCATTTTATCCGATCCTCCGATTTAGGTCCGTTTATTTACATAGTTACCTATATTAGGTGTCGTTTGATTCCGTGATCCCTCTAGCTTTGCTTGGTTGTTATTCAAGACTTCTAAGCATCCTCAAGTGAGTACATAGACCCCTCTTTTACTGTTTTCCAAACGTTTTGGGGTGAAACACATGTGCCTACTTGTTATTTTCATGCTTTCCATGTTTTCATATCATATACTTGCTATGTTCATTAGTACACTATTAGTACATGATTTCATTATGTCTTGCTATATATGTTCACTTAACACGCTAGCACAATTGTTTTACGTTTTGAACCACTTGAAATCATTGGATGTATGTGAACCATTTGAAATCATTGGATGTATGTGAACCATTTGTAACCATTTGATGTATGTGAACCATTTGAAACCGTTGGATTTATGTGAACCGTTTGTAACCATTTGATTTATGTGAACCATTTGTAACTATTTGAGCCATTGGGTTAGGGAAGTGATTAGGTAACGGGGTGGGTGTAATGTGTTAAAAGCATGGTGGATATGCCGCTGGTACTTCCTATATATAAGTGCTTTTAACACATTATATATCGTTGCGTTATCTAGATCACTTGGGTAAACGATTTTGAAACAATGTCACACAAGGATGTTTTCTGAATAATATAAACCATATGAGTTTTATTAACGAGATTTTATGAGATATTTTACAATTTGATTTAATAAAACAAATGTTTTGGAGTTAAGAATCATGGCTACGAGATTTTGCAAATTATAACCAACTTGATTTGAGTTGGTTAATTTACGCCCCGCTTGCGGTATGCTCATATAATGTATATATGCGTGGGCGCTCGGGGGGCAAAAGTGAAAGTGCACTAATTTTAACGTTATTTTACTAATTTCGTGAAAATAACGTTAAAAGAGGGGGACGGTTAATCATGCATCATGTGGTGGCGTTGATAGCCAAAAGACAAGGGGGTGCATGCACTAATCGGCGTTTGTCTCAATTGCTGAGTGTTATGTGCCTTATGTCCAAGGCTTGATGCAAAACCACAATTGAGCCGGGGGTCTCATTGGAAGCAGCCTCTCTATTCCTACAGGGTAGAGGTAAGGCTGTCTACATCTCACCCTCCTCAGACCCTACCTTAGCTTTGCTATTGGTGGGATATACTGAGTATGATGATGATGATGATGATTTGAGTTGGTTAATTATGTCGCAATATTATACTTTTCAAAACAAGGTTTTTAAATATGTATTACAACATGTAAAACGAGCCATGAAACTGACACTCATATAAAACCTATGTACTCGCCGGCATTTTTATGCGTACGTATTTTCACATGTGTTTCAGGTACCATAGTCGATGATGTTTGATGATGATATCTGTGTTCGCTCACATAGGAATGGACGAGGCCTTAGTGACTTAATAACAATGAAAGTCTATTTGTTCATGTTTTGTTTCTAATTCCAATGTAATGTAATACATTTAAATTCAATAAAACGAAATTGTTTAAATCCATGGTTGTGAAACAATGATTCTGTTACAACACTCCCCGACGTTTCCGCCACGTTTTGTTGTTTTACGTGGTCGGGGTGTGACAACTTGAGCTTAAAGTTGCTGATGGAGTTCGCCGGTGTGATTGCCCGGCCTCATGATCATTAGGAGCAGTGATTGGCACCTTGCCTCGTCCACCTCGTCATCTGAATCGTGGCGGCATTTTCTTGTTCCTATCAAAACAAACAAAGGAAACCAACAAAGGAAAACAATAAGATTAGGATTAGTCCTATGTCGTTTGCCTAGACTCGGAGGTCAAGGATTGTGCAAACTGTGTCATTGAGATTAAACACAAAAGGCTAGTGTTTAATTCACTCAATGTTGGCTCTGATACCAACCTGTCACACCCCGATATTTCCACGTATTACCGGTGGGCCCGGTGGGGAGTATCGTGACGTAGTTGATATCATCACAGTCAAATAATCACAGTTCTATGCACAGCGGAAGTCTAAAAGTAATAATATTACAAACCGATGGAAAGTAACATAAAATATTACAAACGGGTCATAAGATGAATCCACAGGCGGATCTAAGATAAAAAGAAATATTGTTCAACAGATTTAAGCATCAAAAGCTTACAAGACTCTTTATTTGATACTAGGAGTAGCCAGCCCATTTCGCTTAGTACCTGCACTTAACCTTTTTGGATAATACGTCAGTTTACACTGGTAAATACAATTAACCGACACTTTTGAAAATATTTAGGAAAATTGATTTAAATGCACAAGGCAAAAATAATCTTTTATAACTTGGGATAATTATTTGAAAATAATCTTGTAAAAGAATTATATGTTTGTTATACATTTAGTAGCTCGGGTTAGAAGTACCGGGTTAAAGATTAATAGACACACCACATAATATGAACCCACGGCGAGTTATTCTCAACGAGCGGGTATACCTTTTTACATACTTACCGGCAGGTGTATGCCTACACCCCGTGCTTAAGTCGTGGCCATTTCAATGAATGAGCCGAGGATATCCAAGACATGGTCATTAACCCCCCAAAGGCTTAAAACAAACAAAATAGATTAAACGGGTTATCTCAATGATTTAACCATTATTCGATTAAAGATTCAATACCCGACCAAGCGGTATTATTAAATACCATACCCCAAGCCCGTATAAGGGAAAATAAGTTAAAAGTATTTACCTGAGCAAAAATATAAATTTTATCCCAGCCGTATATCAATCAGCAAGTACATATAGCTTTTACCGGGCTCCTAATCTGGAATGAAGGTTTTTAATAACCTATTAGATTCCTAACGGGTCTTATTTAAGCTATAACTTAGACCGGTTAGTTTTAATGAAGGGTATACGGTTCAAAACGCAAGATTAAGCGAAGACCGGATTAGAATGTGATTTAGACCTGACAAGTATGAAGACTTATATAATATGGGTAAACTAAACACATTCTGGATTTTGAGGTAAAAATGATAAGGTTTGACCCGTTTCGGTTAATTCATGCAAACTAGTTACAAAAACCGCACCGAACATGAAATATGCATAACGGATAACCAAATGAGTCATATACAGGTTTCACAAGTTAATATGCCTTAAATATGTTGTGATATTAGTAGGATACCTTCCATTATGCTCAAAACGAATTTAAAATCAATTTAAGCCCCGTAAGGGTATTTTGGTCATTTTAAAGGTTATAAAAGAGTTTAAGTAGTAATCTGAGGTTCTGGTAAAAAATGATCAGTAAAAATATTTATTTTTACAAGTTATATCAGTAAGGTATTGCATATATGTGAAATTTATCATTTATGTCCAAACTATGCACCGTAGGGGCATTTTGGTCATTTCACATAAGCTTTAAGGGTCAAATTTGGAAATCTGAGTTCAAAACTTTTACTTACTATTTAAGTATATAAATTTATTCATAACATCAGTAGACAACAAGTCTTAGGTGCTAAATATGGTTTTAAACCATACTATGCGCCTAAATCGCATAAAAGACGGTATTTGACGATATTCGGGTTGATTAAAGAAATCTGAGATTTTGACCAGCCTTTACAGTTTAAAATAACCTATTTATTATATAAAATCAGTATTCTCATACTAGCGGGCTATTATCGACGATTTATTGAAGGATTTTCAAAGATCGCTGTGCCGCTTACCGCTCTCACGCATAAAGACAAGCTTTTTGTTTGGGGAACTGAACAAGAGTTTGCTTTCCAAACCCTCAAGCGCATGCTTTGCAATGCTCCTGTTCTCACATTGCCTGACGGAAACAATGACTTCATTGTCTATTGTGATGCTTCCAACCTTGGTCTTGGTTGCGTTTACATGCAACGGGACAAGGTTATAGCTTACGCATCTCGTCAGCTCAAAATCCACGAAAAGAACTATACAACCCATTATCTCGAGCTAGGCGCAGTTGTTTTTGCATTAAAGATTTGGCGACACTACCTGTATGGGACAAAGTGTACGATCTTCACCAATCATAGGAGCCTACAACATATCTTTGATCAGAAGGAACTTAATATGCGTCAACGCCAATGGGTAGAACTTCTCAACGATTATGACTGTGAGATTCGTTATCACCCAGGCAAAGCAAATGTCGTAGCTGACGCTCTCAGTAGATGGTGTTATTTGCTCAGCATTCGTAAAACCCAAGCCCAGTATGATCTCGAAACTCTCATCCGCGAAGCCCAGCATGCTTGTTTTAACGAGCGCACCTTGGATAAGGAACGAATCTACCACGATGGAGCTCATCTTGTGAATAAGCCGAATGGGATATTCCATTATCTGGACCGGATTTGGATCCCTAAATGGACCGATTTGCGAAAGATTTTGATGGACGAAGCCCACAAATCCCGGTATTCTATTCATCCTGGTGCCGAAAAAATGTACCAGGACCTTCGCTACAAGTACTGGTGGCCGGGCATGAAAAGGGATATTGCTCTCTACGTTGGGAAGTGCTTGACTTGTACAAAGGTGAAGGCTGAACACCAAAGACCCTCTGGCTTACTCGAACAACCGCCGATCCCTATATGGAAGTGGGAGAGTATAGCTATGGACTTCATAACAAAGCTTCCGCACACGTCATCAGGTCATGACAGCATCTGGGTTGTTGTTGACCGTTTGACCAAATCAGCTCACCTTTTGCCAATACGGGAAGATTACAAGGTAGAACGATTAGCCCGAATCTACACAAACAAGATCATTTGTCGACATGGGACGCCTTGTGACATCATCTCTGACCGTGATGCTCGGTTTACCTCGCGATTGTGGGAAACATTTCAGGCTGCGCTAGGTACAACGCCTAATCTAAGTACTGCATTCCACCCTCAAACCGATGGTCAGACTGAAAGAACGATCCGTACTCTTGAAGACATGCTCCGTTCGTGTGTCATAGATTTCGGTGGTAATTGGGATGCATACCTGCCGTTAGTCGAATTCTCATACAACAACAGTTACCATTCCAGCATTCAAATGGCACCATTCGAGGCCTTATACGGAAGAAGATGTCGATCGCCTATTGTATGGCACGAGATTGGTCACTCGCAACTAACCGGTCCCGAGCTATTGCAAGAAACGACTGACAAAGTCCTCCAAATTCGAGACAACTTGTTGAAAGCTCGAAGTCGACTGAAAAGTTACGCTGATAGACGACGCAAGCCCCTTGAATTTGACGTTGGCGACTACGTACTCCTAAAGGTATCACCTTGGAAGGGTGTGGTTAGATTCGGCAAGAAAGGGAAACTAGCGCCTCGATATGTTGGACCTTTTAAGATTCTGGAAAGGATCGGAAAAGTCGTCTACAGACTCGAATTACTGAAGGAACTTAGTAATGTCCACCCGACTTTCCATGTGTCAAACCTCCGAAAGTGCCTGGCTGAGCATGATTTAATTGTACCTCTCGATGACCTTCAAGTAAACGAAACACTACACTTCGTGGAAAAGCCTATCGAGATCATGGATCGCCAAACCAAGCAGCTCAGACGCTCGCGCATTCCTATTGTGAAAGTCCGATGGGAAGGCAAACGAGGCGCAGAGTTCACTTGGGAACTCAAAAGCAACATGAAGGCGAAGTACCCGCAGTTGTTTGTTACGGCTTCGGCCTAATTTCGGGACGAAATTCCCTCAACTAGGGGAGGCTGTAACACCCCGTGTTTCGGAAGTCAAAGTCAAAGCCAAGATTGAAGTCAAAGGAAGAAAAGATTGCTAATTGCGATCAGTCTCTCCTTGCTCAATTCCTGTTTTGACTTCTTTGACTTGTAATTAGTCTATTTTATTTTCGCCTTAGTTGTATTATGTGGAGTATCTATTAATAATCGCATAGTAATCGCTAATTATCGCATGTTTAATCGCTGGAGCTAGTTTCGGACAGTTTGGCTTGATATGGCCTTGTTCTCCACAGTTGTAGCATATCCATTTGTTAGGTTTCTTCTTGCAGTCTTCTTCGTTGTGTCCAGATATTTTGCAGAAGTTGCAATATATGCAGCATCTTCTAGAATGCTTCCTTTTGCAATACTTGCAATAAGGTGCAGAGGTAGAACCTACATTTTTCCCACGGTTGGAATTTCCAGAGCGAAATTCTTGGGTAAGCCTTTGAGCTAGGTTCTTCCTTTGATCCTCTTCTCGTGTACGTACTAACTCATCTGTCAAGGTATTTGCTAGTTCTATAGCTTCTTCTATAGTTTGAGGTTTAGCTGCCTTGACTACATGCCTTATCTCACTAATTAATCCCCAGATGTAACGGGAGATTAATACTGGTTCAGGTGATGCAAGGGTTGGTACTATTCTAGCATATTCAAAGAATAATGTAGTGTATCCCTTACTATCCACTCCAGTCATCCTAAGGTTTAAGAACTTATTTGCTATCTGTTCTTTTTCATTGGGAGGGCAGAATTTCCTTTCTACCATATTCTTAAATTCTTCCCATTCCATATTGTAAATCCTGTCACTTCCCCTAGATTGGAGGATAGTGTTCCACCATTCTAGTGCTGAGTTCTTAAACAGATTGGAGGCAAACATTATCTTATCCTCTTATGCGCACTTGCTTATTTTTAAGACAGCCTCAGTCTTTTCTATCCAACTTAGAGCAGCAACGGCCCGTTCATTGCCCGAGAATTCCATTGGTTTACAAGACCAGAATTCCTTATAAGAACAACCATAAGGCATGGTTCTTCTTCTTTTGGGAATGGGCGCTTGAAGTATAGGTCCATTGTTTAAGCTGTTTTCTGGTTCAGTGGGTCGTTTACTATCATGGTTACGTTTATTATCAGCTTCCCTAACTGTTTGAATAATATATGGCATCGCATCTATTATTCCTTGTGCCACTATGTGTTGGATGGCACTGTTATCCACTTGGTTTCCATTGTTATTGTTGTTCTGATTATCTGTTAGTGCATATGTCTGTTGACTTCGTCTTGTATCGAGTCATGTAATAGAATAGATAGACCAAGACACGTTGTACAAAAGAAATGGGAAACAGGTCTGAACCAGCAGTGTAACACCCCGTGTTTCGGAAGTCAAAGTCAAAGCCAAGATTGAAGTCAAAGGAAGAAAAGATTGCTAATTACGATCAGTCTTTCCTTGCTCAATTCCTGTTTTGACTTCTTTGACTTGTAATTAGTCTATTTTATTTTCTCCTTAGTTGTATTATGTGGAGTATCTATTAATAATCGCATAGTAATCGCTAATTATCGCATGTTTAATCGCTTTATCACTACCGCAATTGCACTCGCAACTCAAAATACGCATTTTGGTTACTATTATACGTGTGTGTGTGCCTTATGTGTTACGTGTGCATGTTTATTTATGTTATGTTGTGGTAATCAATCGAAACCCAATCGAAACTCAAATCGCAAACGCTAAACGCAGGAAAAGTAGGATGATTGTATGTTAAGATATAGTAGTTGGGATTAAAAGTAATTTGATAAGCAACTCTATCATATCACTTGCTCAAATCGCATCGCAACGCGCTACACACAAATCGAAACGGCAAAACTCGTCGCGCCAAACACTCGAACCAGGTGCCAGCCGACCGAGCTGCCACCCGACCGGGCAGCCACCCGATCGAGGTGCCACTCGACCGGGCTGCCATCCGGGCGAGTTGCCACCCGAGCGACCAACCATTCTTCCCTTTCCACTTTGGGTAACCCTATAAATACCCCTTGTCACTTTCATACTTTCTACTTTTGGCAACTGACGTCCGACCAGTGCTCCTACTCGCTTTTTCCTTCGATTTCTCACAATCCCGGTAAGATCTCGTCCTAAATCTTGTACTTCCTTAATCTACACGCACTCCTACACCTTTCTATCTTTTGAATCTTAACTTTTAACCATGAAATTATCAAGATTCAAGGTGTTTCTAGGATGACGTCATCATGAGTTCTTCAAGAACTTCATGTTTTGGCCTCAATCCACCAAGAACAACTTGGATCTAATCGATTTCCACATAAATAAACGAAGATCTTTCATAGATCTAAACATAATCACAAAGAAAAGGATTGAAAGATGGTTTTCCAACTTTCTTTCAACTATTTTACACTCAATGCACTCAAACCCAATGGAACCGAACCTAATGCTGATCGTCTTCTCATTCTTAGCGATGTATCAGTGCTAGATCCAAGTTCGATTTGAAAGATAGTGATTTCGGGTTTGGACATGAACAACTGCCTCGAACCGTGCACTGACGGACTAGGGTGATTCCTGTTCGGTCAGGTCATTGGGGACGAGATGGGGTTCCCATTGTTTAAACCAGTCACCACAACGTCTCGCTCAATTTACAACACTTCAAGCAAGATCAAGTAACAGCACGATCAAGTCGTTGGGACGAGTTGTCATCCGACCGGACTGCTGTCCGACCGGGTTTCCATCCGCTCGACCCACCGTCCAATCGGGTTGCATCTTGATTTATTTAAAACTTAAACAATTTTCAACATGTTCAGTAACAGCGTTGCCACCCGTTCGGATGGACATCCGACCGAGTGACCGCCCTACTGTGGATTTGTTCTCACTGAGAAACCTCGCCATTCGAGTCGCCTTCCGATCGAACGACCATTCGACTGACTGACCTGAAGGGTAGAGATGCCTCTCTATTTTCAAAATGCTACAACGAAAACTTCAAAGGTCAAGCCATCATACACAAACACATCCTTCCCAAAGGAAGAAACAATCCACTCGAACAGTCATCCGACCGGACGACCGTCCGAACGGACTACCACTCGCACGACTGGCCGTCGGATCAGATTACCATCCGATCGAACTGCTGTCAGACTCACTTGTACCCTGCATCGTTTTACGCGTCGCTTATCATTATGCTATCGATATGTTCAGGCCAACCCTACTCTCTAGCGCTCCCTTCAATCCATCAATCGCTGTGAGTATACTCGATCCCTTTTTGCTTTACGCACTTTTCGGTGTTACATACGTTACTTATACAAAATCACATCGAACACACTACGCAATACTTTAAACGCTAACCGTTACCGCATGTTATACGTGACTTAATGAATGCTTGTTTGTTTGTTATGTTTACACATGGAATGCTGTCTACCTGCCTTAGCAACGATAGTACTATTAGTTTGGACTCAGCACACGTTCACTCGGGGGTTGTTAAGGACAATTACCTACATGGCTCACAGTGGTGAGAATGTATCGCGAACTGGCTTGGGCAGTCAACCCGCAGTCATTGGTATCGATAGGTCATGTCGATAACTAACATGCCTCATTTTACACTGTGTACGTGCTGGTTATGCGTAATGCTTTCGAACTCTATATGCTAATATCAAACTTGTATGCTCACCTTTACACTATGTGTATTGACTTTTACTTTAACGTATGTGATAGGTGCTTAGGATGTTTACATGCTTTGTGTGCTGGTGATGAAATTGAGGCTAGGGAAAGAGTCCTAGAAACCAATAAATAAACAATTGTCCGTAATAATAATCTGAGTTGTCGGAACAGAACAATTTGACTAGATCTTTCTGTAATAATTGTATTATCACTTATGACATGGTATGGGACGTGTTACTTTAAAATATTTGGTAAATATAGTTGTTATGGAAACTTCTGGACAATCTGTTTCGCTCAGTGCCATGCCCTGATGTTTCCGCCATCGGTTGGGGTGTGACAGATTGGTATCAGAGCCATAACTATAGGGAATTAGGCAAGACTCGACCTAGTCCTGGTCGATGTCTTAGAGACCTAGTCTATAGTTAGGAACCAATAGACTGACTCGTGCATGTCCAGTAGGGATTATGTACGAGCCTACTGCTATTTCTCGCTATTCTCGCCTATGCTACACTATCACATCACTCGAATTTTCAAATATGAACGAGCGATTAACTCGAGATTAGGTTTGAAAACCGCAAACTCTCGATTAAATTGCTTGTTCAACCCACATTTTTATCTAAAAACACGAGAAATTGCGTTGAAAGGGGAGTGAAACCCATACTTTGATGCATAGTTCTCTTTATTTTTATCAAAAATAGGAACAAAAGTTGTTGAGCCAGAGGTGAAACCCTAACCTTGACGACTTGTTCCGCCTTTTTACAAAACTCTCACCAAAGTATCGACGGACTCCAACGACTTGAAGTCACGACATGACCGAAAGGATGCGTGCCGAGCCCAAGACTCGAGGTAAAAGTACAATCTTGAAAGTCAAACTGTGCGCAACAGGTCCCTGTGAATAGTCAAATCACTTTGGATAGTCAATGTCTAATAGCCGTAGAGAATCTATTTCTTGAATTTTTATGTGTTTCGATTCTGAGCCCGCAACTGCTGACTCTGATGATTCGTCAATTTTATGTGTTTGCATGTGTGTTTTTCTGTTTATGTGTTTAATTTTGGAGAATTATTCGACTTTGCTTTCACTTCGATCGACACGTACGACTCGCACTGCACTCCTATCTCAAAACGCTGACAAATCGTTAAAGTGTGGACGACCTTATAATACGCCTATGCTATACTATCTGCTACATTATTCGCTTATACTATACTACTCGATAAGTTATTCGCGATCGCTATTCTTGAACGCTCGCAGGCTTTGAATGATATATTTCTGTATTCTGACTGCCTCTGGTGATTACATGCATATGTGTTTCTGTGCTTCTGTGCCTTACGTGCCTATGTGCTTATGTGTCTTTGTGCTTATGTGAATCTGTGATTATGTGCCTATGTGCTTACATGGTTATGCGTGTTCCTGAGCTTTAGTGGTATTAGGATTATGAGGTGAGATTCGATTATATTGTGTTGAGTCCTGTGGCGATGTCTGTTGCAGACAATGTCGTCATCTGGATCTCGCGCTACCCGTGATGCTCGCCGAAAGCAAGCAGACAAACGCCTCGCTGCCATGATCACTAAGCAAATGGCAAAGGTTGTACCCCAGGTCGTCAGTGAACTGTACGAAAACATGAGCAAATCGTCTGAGGAATCCCGAACCGAGACTCCCAAAGCTGCTTTCAGCTTCAAACAGTTCAAGGTATGCGGACCAAAGGAGTTCACCGGAGAAGAAGGCCCTATGGCTTTGTTTCAATGGTTTGACTCAATTGAAGTCACTCTGCGACAGAGCGGATGTCCTGATAATCTCCGCACACTGAACGCGACCGGCGTCTTCCAATCCCGCGCACTAGACTGGTGGACGGCCGAAAGGAACAAGCGCGGAAATGATGCAGCTTACGGTCTGTCATGGGACGAGTTGAAGAACGTTATGCTCGAAGAGTTCTGCCCTCCCCATGAGCGCCAGAAGCTGGAGGACGAGTTCTGGCACATTAAGCAGAAGGAAGGTGACAACGCTGCCCTGACTGCTCGCTTTAAGCAGCTCAGCATCATCTGTCCCGATCAAGTGAAGACGCCCGACATGACGATCAAGAAGTACATCCGAGCTCTACCCGACTGTGTTGCGGATTTTGTGCATGCCGCAAAGCCAGCAACAATCGAAGAAACTTACTTACTTGCAGCGGAAATCAACGACAAGCAGGTAAAAGCTGGTTTTTGGGATAAATCTTCAAAGAACCTGCATCAAGTCACCGCCGCACCAACTGCTGAAACCGCCGCCGCACAGTCGTCAAAGTCCTCACGCCGCAAGAAGAAGAACAACAACAACAGCTCCAGCAACAAGAACTGTGCTGTCACTACCACTGCTGCTCCACTTCAAGCCGTACCGGCCCAGCAACAGCCCCACCACCGTCCAGCGCCAGTTACTTATGCACCGCATGCAAAGCGCGCATACACAGGCCCCCACCCGGCTTGCCCCACATGTTCTTATCATCACCTAGTGGCCTCGCCTATCGTTTCTGCGCTCACTGCAACATGTACGGCCACTTCACTGCTAACTGCCGTACTGGTCCCCGTCAAGTGCCAGCTCAAGCCCCTGCTCATCAAGCTCTGCTCCCAGCACCGCAAAGCCAACAAGCGGCTCAGGCACCCGCGGTCAACGCCCGAGTCTGCTTCACATGTGGTGATCCCAACCACTTTGCAAACATGTGCCCGAACAGGGTTGTGAAACAAGAACCCCAGCAGCAGCAGCAACACCAGCAGCAACAGCAAGCCGCACGAGCCAGAACTTTCAACATCAATGTGCGCCAAGCCTAGACTGACAACAACGTGGTCAATGGTATATTCCTTGTGAATGGTATTTATGCATCGTGTTTGTTTGATACTGGAGCCGATAATTGCTTTGTGTCGTTTGAATTCGAGAAGTTTCTTAGTCGTAAGCGCTCCCATCTCCCCTCGACGTTCGATGTTGAAGTCGCTACCGGAAGAACTGTTGCCGTTAATTCTGTTCTTCGTGATTGTACTCTCGAGCTCAACAATCACATCTTCCCAATCGACCTTATTCCGATGCAACTCGGAAGTTTTGACGTCATAGTAGGCATGGACTTTCTTCGCGAAAACCATGCTGAAGTTGTGTGTTTCGATAAGATGATTCGATTCTCGCTCGCGAATGGTGATTTATTGTGTGTTTATGGTGAAACTGCTTCGAAGGGTCTCAAACTCATGTCATGTGTTCAAGCTAGCAAGTATCTCCGCAAGGAATACAGAGCTTTGTTGGCTAACATTGTAGTAGCGGAGAAGGAAAAGAAAAGAAAGACAGAAGTGAAAGACGTTCCTGTGGTTCGTGAATTTCCTAATGTGTTCCCTGACGATCTTCCCGGTCTTCTGCCAAGTCGTGATATCGACTTCCGTATCGACCTCATTCCTGGAGCCAACCCTGTTGCCAAAGCTCCTTACCGACTTGCACCGTCTGAGATGCGTGAACTCTCGAGCCAGCTTCAGGAATTACTTGAGAAAGGCTTCATTCGCCCGAGCACCTCTCCTTGGGGCGCGCCAGTCCTGTTCGTCAAAAAGAAGGATGGGTCGTTCAGGATGTGCATCGACTATCGGGAATTGAAAAAGTTGACTATCAAGAACCGCTATCCCCTGCCTCGCATTGATGATTTGTTTGACCATCTACAAGGCGCTACGTGTTTCTCAAAGATCGACTTACGCTCAGGCTATCACCAGTTACGCATTCAGGAGGAGGATATACCCAAAACCGCTTTTCGCACTCGTTACGGCCACTATGAGTTCGTTGTTATGCCTTATGGTTTAACCAACGCACCCGCGGTTTTCATCGATCTGATGAATCGCGTGTGTAAACCTTATCTCGACCTTTTCGTCATCGTGTTCATCGACGATGTCTTGATCTATTCCAAATCGAAAGCCGAACACGCACAGCATCTACGTTTGGTTCTCGAGCTACTCCAAGGGAATCGACTCTATGCCAAGTTTGCTCAGTGCCATGCCCCGATGTTTCCGCCATCGGTTGGGGTGTGACAAGCAGGTTCATGCGACCTGGCCAGTTTGTGCGAACTGACCAGTTCGTGCGACCTGGACCAGTCTGGTTCATGCGACCTAGTGTTCCTATATATAGGAGAGTCTTGGATTTCATTTGTAACTTGGAGAAACTTCTGATTCCGGTAGCGAAGCTCTGCCAAAGTGTCGCCAGCTCTTGTAACGTTGTGAAATCAATACAAACGACATTTAATCTACTTCTAAGTGCAATTCAAGCTGCAATGAAGATCAAATCAATGAATTCCGCCTTTGATTTGGTCTAGAACTCTTCTGATCGACTCGTTTTGATCGATTCCCCGATCTTACAAGTGGTATCAGAGCTCAGGAGGAAGAGTTCTTACCATTTCAGCTTGTTTTCACGGATAAATCTGATTTCTACTCATTTCTACACATTCTTCTACATGTTTTTCTCAAAATTAACCGTAAATTCGTGGTTAAAATGATCTAATTTTGTGATATAACTTGTAAAATTGAGTTTTAATCAATCCTTGAACAAATCAGAACCTAATTCAACCTAAAACCTGATCAAATTTGACAAAATGATGAACTTTTGAACCAAATCGCACGAAAAACACATCAGATCGTTCGACAAATCATCAGATTGTTTGAAACTATGTTCCAGGTCATGCGGTTTTAGTCAGTTCATTTGAAATCTGACCAAGTCGCTTGAAAATTAGGTCCAGATCGTTTAAAAGTGGTTCAAATCGTTTGAAATCAGTCAGGTCGTGTGAAATTATCTCCCTCAGGTCGTACGGTTTGAACAAATCAGGTCGTACGAGGTGAGTCAGATCGTGTGAAACATCTTCAGGTCGTGTGAAACATTTTCAGGTCGTGTGAAATTACCAGATCGTTTGAAAACTCAACTCGTTTGAACAATTTGTTTTTGTGAAATTTTCGTACCGAAACATGGATTCTGAATTTTACAACGCATTTGCTACCCCGATCACTATGGCTCAGAACGTGAACTTAGAAAATGAAATGGGCACCATGCAAAAACCGCCTAAGCTCATGACTATCGAGGAGTATAGTGGATGGGAGGAACGTTTCGAAAATTGGGTTCAAGCGAATCACTTAGAGGCATGGGAATGTGTTGAAGAACGATATGTTAGACCGATTGATGAATACGGAGAGATTGTTGCTATTAAAGATTTAGATGATAAAGAGAGAAAGAAATACAAAAGTGAAAGATGATGATCAGTATATTGCAATAGGCCATTAAGGAAGACATCTTGATTTTATTGCAACACAACGGAAGTGCACACTCAATGTGGAAAGCACTAAAAACGAAGTTTGTTGGAAGTTTAGACATGATCAAGAACAAAAAATCGCTTTTGAAGAAAGAATTTGATCTATTTCATGGATTGAAAACTGAAAACACCAAAATGATTATAGAAAGATATTGCAATTTGGTGGTTAACATGAAGCGATTGGATATCAAGAAAGATAGAGAAGAATGGGTTGAAAAGTTGGCCGATGCGTTGCCACAAGATGTTTGGGGCACATATCTTATGATTTTGAAGAATAATGGTGAATTTGCGAATCTATCGCTGAGCAAGTTTATTGAAAAACTCGAAGTTCAAGAGATGGAACAACGGAAGATGACGAAAATGAAGAATTCTAATGGTGAACAGGACATTGGTTTGTATTACAAAGGAAGTACGATTGATAAGACCAACATTGCACCAAAGATCGAAACTGCATTTAACGCAAACAGTTCTTCTGGAGGGTCATCTCAAGGATCGAACAACAATAATGGATTCTCTTCATATCCATCATTTGATCCAAATTTTTCAGCAACCAGTTCTAAACCTCAAAGCTCATACATCATTAATGGCCAAGTACTACAATGCAACATTGCATTACATCTTCAGAATGGTCAGAATTTCTCGAAAGAGGTTGCCAAAGGTCATATGTCTTTATTGGTGACCGTATTAGAGTCTTATGAAAGTTTGGTAGCCGGAAGGATTGGTAATCCAATGTTGACCAAAGAGGATTATGATCAGATTGATGCTGAAGAGATGGAATTAATGGATATAAAGTGGTGTATGGCTAGTGTGTTGAGAAGAGCTGAGAAGTTTAAACAGATCACTGGAAGAGATGATTTCCGTGATGCTAGAACTTCACCTTTAGGTTTTGATAAATCTAAAGTTACTTGTTTTCGTTGCAGGGAGAAGAGGCACTTTAAGCGAGAATGCACAAATCGCGAAGCAAGTGGAGCTCAAAATCCATTCGGCAATAATGATTATCATCGAAAAGCGATTTATCATCAAATTGCTCTACAGCCGCATCAACAACAATCGCCACAAACTTCACATGCTAGGAAGGATCTGATCGAAGAGCCATCAAAGAAAGCTTATCTAGTTCATCAAGAAGATGAAAGAATTCTAGAAGGTTTTAATTGGGATCATTATGATCCTAACAGAACTTCAGATTCTAAAGCATTTGTTGCTCAAATTTTTGAAGATTTAACTGCTGAAGATGAAATAGCGTATGCTTATTACGAATCTCAGTAATTCAGTCCTAAAAAGAAAGAAGAAGAACCAGTTTCAACATAAGAGGCTTCAGAAAAAGCACCAATCTTTGATCACTCATCAGATAAAGATAGTGATGATGACAGTGAAGAAATTCAAAAACTTGAATATTATAAAAGAGAACTTTCACCTGATAGGTATAATTTGTATGTTGCATGTAAAATGGAAGAGATCAAAGAAAGACAAGCTGCGAAAAAGAAGAATCATAAGGCAGCAACTGTTGTAGAAAAGGTCAAACCTGAGGAAAATGTTCGAGTAATAAAGAAGCAGGTTAAAGAAATTCCAGCTATCAAGGTTGAGAAGGAAGCAGATACTGAAAAGATATCTAAGAAGTGTGAAAATTGTGATACTCTGAAGAGGCACAATAACAAATTGATTCATAACATGAACAGACTGAAAGAATCTTATGATGTTTTAAACAAAGCTATGAATCAATATAGCAAGTCAAGCAATGAACAAGAGATAACTATGAAGACACTCAATGGAGTGCTCATGACGAAGCAAAAAATCATCAATCAGTACATTGAGAAATGTGCTGAACTTGAACAAAAATTGGAAACTCAGAGGATAGAAACTGAGAGGGTAAACAGGTTATTGAAAAGTTATTCATGTGCTTCTTATCTAATTGACAGGATTTACCCTAAAGTAGAAGGCATGGAAGTGTTTGAAGAGAAGAAATCTGAATTAAAGAATACTGGTAAGAAACATAGTACCAATTATACAAAGTGTCCACCTCCGCTTGAAGAAGGATATTCTCCACGAAATCCTAATTCAGAAAGAGTCAAAAAGGCAACCAATTTAAAGTGGGAATCTGAACCTTCAGATGGATTGCCAGATAATATTGACATCACATTCACTGCATCTAACACTGATCAACAATCTGAGTTGATTAAGAAAGTGGTGGATCATGTGTTGGATAAAGATGAAACCGAGGAGTCAAAGTCAAAGCCTGACACTTCAAGTCCAACAGTTGAAAAGGGCAAAAGGGTTTACAATAATGATTTTCTGATATCAAAAAATAATTTGAATGACGAAACATTCAAAGTAGCATATACTTTGAATGACTCCGACAAATTATATTCTGATGAAGAATTTCCAATAAGAGGTGTTAAAACTGAAATGATTAACAAGGTTTTCAAATTAACAGAAATTAATATTTCTGAAATAAAAGATGTAAATCTTTCTGAAAAACCTAAAAAATACAATTCAAGAGTTCAACAAAGATTGAACAAGAAAAAGGGTTACAGTTCTTGTTCGGGTTATCGAAAGAAACAAACCATAATAGTAATTTCAAAAAGAAAGGATTAGGTTTTATTCCACCAGAAAATTATAAAAATGATAAAATTTATAAACCAAAAACTAAATTTGTTTCAGGAACATCTTCTGAAGAAGAAAAAGAGAATTTGTTCAGAAAGCAGACGAACAAATAATTCCTTGCTAAGAAGCAAGAGGGAATGAAGAATGATGTTACTCAGAAGAAGGAGACAAGAACCTGTTACCAATGCAAAAAAGTTGGTCACATCGCCTGGAACTGTCCAAAGACAACCAACACACAACAGGGAGTTTCTTCTAAACTCAAAGAAAAAGTTGTTGATAAAACTGAACCACCAACTGAAAATTTTAAAATGTTTAAAAATTCAACATATGAAGTTGGTGAGTGTTCTAAAAGGTTTTACAAAAGAAGAGTGAATCTGAACAACCACAAGTGGGTTGTTAAGAAATCAGATGTTAAATCTGGCGATGAATTTGTTTCTTCGGAAGCAAAGGAGCCACTTTCTGGCGATGAATCTGACTCGTCAAAGTCAGAGGAGCCACAAGTTGAGCTAAAAAGTGAAAATTCCGTTCCGACAATGGATGATGAAAATTTTCCACCATTATCAAACGGAAACTTAAAGCAAAAAATTGGCAAAGTTGAGATTTCAAATCAATTCTTTTCTGAAAAGAAAGAATTTGATGTTGAAAAAGCCTTTAACCCTAAAGTTTTAAATATTTTTGGAAAAATGGTTGACGGAAAGGTCAAAGGGGTAAAGGAATTCTATGAAAAGAATAAGAAAGAAAAAAAACCGAGTGATGATGACTCGGAATCACCCAAGGACCGTCAGGCTTGGGTGAATCTCTTTAACTGAAAATCCTGAATTGCCGGAGCTCCCAAGTTGGTAATCGTGGAGCATGAATCGGCATCATTCTTGAAAAATGTTTGTGTGAAAAACCTATAAGTGATAATTTTTAACAAGTGGTTAAAATAAAAAAAAGGATTCATTCATAAGCTGTTGAAAGAACAAAATGATGAATTAAACCCCATGATGTGTAAAATCAACAAAACTAATTTTCTGGAAAAACCATTTTGATTAAAACAAACTTAAGTGTTTTGAAATCATAATGGGAAAATAGTTTGTTGTCAGGGGGAGTTCTGATTGTTTACGCCAAGTGGATGGAGAATTGAAACAATTCGCATCAGTTTGTCATTTTACTTTGTATAGTTGATTGTTTACATTTTCAAATTTTCCCGGAAAATCAAAAATTGAAACATATTTTTTATTTTACGGGGAGTAAAAAATTTAGAAATTTTGAAAATTTGAAAAATCCAAAAAACATGATAAAATCTAAAAAACCAAAAACATCGAAAAATAAAAATGAGTTTTGTTGTGAAAAAGAGGAAATGATAGTACATCAGTAGACAATCACAATACGCTAAAGAATTGGAAAGTTAAAATATGATAAATGGTCTCACTGATGATATGCCAGTAGGTTTTTACACGCTTAGTAGATTGTTTTTGGAGATATAAACCAAAATATCAAATACTTACTTATCTCGTGGGGAACATCTCTCGGATATATAGGTAACCCCTGAAATCTTGTTTGAAGGGCTTTCTATTTCTGACATACTAGGTCTTTGTGCGTGATGATATCTGGGGTATTATACCGGGACTTCTGATTTTGCGGGAGCAATAGCCTAGTCCTCGTATAATACTCTGCATTGCTTTAATCATAAAGCCCACCCTCAGCATAAAAAAATGATGAAACATTGAAAAATGCTAATCATGTGCTGTTGAAGAAAAGATTCCCAAACGGGACACACCTAAAAGTCGAGCCATCATCTCTTTGTCTGAACGGAAGTTCTAACCTGAGCTCTCATGGTCTCGCATTACCCTTTTACAGATATCATTAGTGTACATTCACCTGTAAGACTGAATATAGGAGTCTGGATACAGGAGTATATTCTGAGGTGGGACACGCGAATAAGTTTAAGTCCTTAAAACACTAATCCGTATCTCAAAACAGTTGAACTTTGTGTGAAAATTTAATTGGATCAGTATACTGAAAATCTAAGTGAATCGTTTAGATCTTAAAGTGTTTAAAGCTCAACGGTGCTAGTGATTTGTCATAAACTGATATGATCCTCTTACACAATCTCACAAAAATATTGTCTGTAAATATTTCTTTACATTTTTACACACTGAAAATCTTAAAAAAAACTTCAAGAATGTGTTTTAGCATAAAATTTTGAAAAAATCAAAAAGATTTTATTTCATCTTATTTTCGACAACTGATGTTGAAAAGCTGATTTTCAAAATTCTGAGTGCTAAACATGATGAACGACGATAGTGGATTGGGAGAGTGTGTGTGTTGTGAAAAATGAAGTTAAAGTTTGAAATAATTTGAGAAATGTTATAAGATAATTTTACAAGTGATGTTTTGAAGATGATTTTATGGTTAGTTAATCAAGGTCATTAATTTGAACTTGATATAACTATTGATGATGTTGAATGATATTTACAAGTGGTTTCTAAATTTGTTAAATTTTAAAAAATTGTGAAATTTACTTTTGGGTAGAGTTTGTGCAGGTAAAAAGCTTTGAAAAAACTAGGTTTCGACTCCTGAGGATTTTCCGCATAAGCGTATGCAGATTAGAGCCAAGTTTCTGATCCTGTTGCTACGGAGAGCCAGGAGACGTTCCTGAACATGTGAAAGCCTGTAGATAGAAGATTCCAGACTGCGATCCCAGCTTATCGAAAGGGGGAGTCTGAAGACATAAGAGCCAGACTCAGATTCGGGAACAAAGCTCGAGATAGAAGCTGCTGATGCTGATAAACTTAAGGAATCAAGAGACCTGATAAAGAGAATTAGAGAAAGAATAGAGCCAGGTTGAGATTCTGATAAAGTAAGAGAGAGATTGGTGAGGATGCTTACAGAGAAAGATACTTTGGAGAGAGCGAGAAGACTGATCAAGACTGAAGACTCAATACACTGAAGACTCGTCAACATCCAAGGGGGAGTTTGTTAGTGCATATGTCTGTTGACTTCGTCTTGTATCGAGTCATGTAATAGAATAGATAGACCAAGACACGTTATACGAAAGAAACAGGAAACAGGTCTGAACCAGAAGGTTCATGCGACCTGGCCAGTTCGTGCGAACTGACCAGTTCGTGCGACCTGGACCAGACTGGTTCGTGCGACCTGGTGTTCCTATATATAGGAGAGTCTTGGATTTCATTTGTAACTTGTAGAAACTTCTGATTCTGGTAGCGAAGCTCTGCCGAAGTGTTGCCAGCTCTTGTAACATTGTGAAATCAATACAAACGACATTTAATCTACTTCTAAGTGCAATTCAAGCTGCAATGAAGATCAAATCAATGAATTCCGCCTTTGATTTGGTCTAGAACTCTTCTGATTGACTCGTTTTGATCGATTCCCCGATCCTACATTATCGTTATTCTGGTTTTCCGGGTTATTATTCGGGTTTTCTTGATTCACTTCTTCGTCCATCTGAATTTTAAACATTTGTCATGTATTAATATCACAAGATAATATTTAATATAAACAATTACATAACACGCATATTGATCAAAATCGTCGAACATTGCGACTTACTCTTTCTTATATATTATGCATCTAATACAAACTGGAACTGGAATATAAAATTACAATACTATTAGGCATCAGTAGCTATTGTCTAGTTTTTTTTCTCAAACATACACACATATTATATATATTATTATATTATTATTATTATTACTACTATCACCATCACTGATATGGGTTCATCCAGAACTCCATATTTCTCTCGTTGTACTTCCAGACGAGTCGTTCTCCGATCTGCCTCATTCTCTCACTACCTTCTAAAATCTCCTCACCAAAGGTTCGGAGTTCCTGCACATTCTCTGCACTCATTGGAGGTGCAGGGGCTGGTACTGGGTTTGGGAACTGGGGCATGGGTTCTTAGTAAGGATAAGGATTCTCTAGAATTTCCCTGATGTATGGGTCATTATCGTAGTAGGGATCTAGAGGGTCCAAATCTGGGTAGGCTGCTAGGTTTGGCATAGGTGTGTCTTCTGGTATTGGGCTTTCATTAATCATCGACCACAAATACAGTTACATGTTTCACAAATGTATCAAAAGGGAGCACAGGGTCACACTACCCTTGCCCAAAATGTCTACCAATCTACCATAAGTCATACAGTCAAAAGGTGGTCTCCAAAAGTCTCACTAGCTCAACTCAATATCGGTGCTCTCATCAAAAGTAAGCTACCTACATAAAACCAAAAACCGTCTATGCTGATGGTGGTGGAGGAGGAGGTGGAGGAACAAAAAGTAAGCTGCGCACATGCGCAAGCTCCTCCTCAAGGTCATAAACATGATGCAACAGATAGCTGATCTGCTGCTCAACAGTAAGAAAGCGAGTGTCAAACTCAGGAAATGGAGTAAGCGGTGCAGGAGGATGGGAAAACGGGGACGGTGATGAACGAGGAGCAAAAGTAGGCTGACACGGACATGGCAAAGGTCGCGGTATCATCTCAAGCTCTAGAATCCTGCGACTCATGATCTCATACTGGAGCTGCAATGATAGAAGTAGCTCATCCCGTGTGTAACCAATAAAGTGTGAGGGATGGTAGGGATCAGATATCGGCATGGTATACGGTGGGAACCATCTAAGTGGCTCAACCAGTGGTGAAGAAGTAAAATGAGCAGTAGGTGTATACTGAGGCATGTGAGAAAAAGTTGCTGACACATGTGGGTCATTGCTAGGCTGCTAGCTAGAAGGGCCTTCCCCAGGACGGGGTGCGGGTATATCCTCCAAGTAAGTGATCGTTAAGTCAGTGCGGTGAACATCGGACTCAACTGGGTGAAAAGGAGCAACATGAATAGGTGCGGGTGCAAATGTGGGAGTAACTGGCTCAATAACAGGAGGGTCAGTGGGTGCAGGAACTGGATTTGGTATAAGTGGTGCAACATCAGGTATGCTGAACGGGATAGGATCATGGTCAGGTAAAGGCTCAGGTGCAGGTATCGGCTCAGGATCAGCGGGTGCATCAACAGGCTGATCATCAGGAGCAAAATCAAGCTCAAGTCCAGGCTCAATGTCATGTGAGGGTAACGGTGCAGCTGACATAGCTGTATCGTCATCAGAATCAGTAGCGTATCGTCACAAACCAACGGCCTGTAAGGCGGATGATGAAACAGACTCAAAAGAATCGGGGACAGAATGTAAACTAGAGTCAGAAGAAATCTCAATAACAGGAATCCCCAGAAGTGGAATAACAACAACGTCCTCATCAAGCTCTCCATCACCATGAGCGTCATCGGGAGGACCATCAACAAACAAGTCAAAATCATCATCAAAAAGATCATCGTATGGCCAATCCTCAGGAGGAATGACCACCAAAGGAACGGGAGTGAGGATCGGTGCCACAATGTGCTCACCATCGGGGTGACCGATGATAAGATGATCGTGCACAGGAATAGGAATAACAAATGGATCCTCGTCCGGGATACCATCAGCGAGCGGTAAATCATCTCCAAAAGTCATCGTCATCGTCGGACATCATCTCCATGTCACTCTCTGTATCGGAAGTAAAAACCTCCGGCTCGGGGACGATCTCATCGTTAGAAACAACAGCCATGGGGTCATCAGTGTTAGACAATCCACTCTCAGAAGATGACATAGTATCTGTAACATAAAAATCACAGCATATGCATATATATTAACTACTCATATTAAACATGCAATTCAATAGCAATGTAATCATGTATCCTTCCTAGTCTCCCAGACTAAACCACTTAGTCTCCCAGAATAAACCTCCCAGTCTCCCAGACTGAACTACCTAGTCTCTCAGACTACCCAGCCTCTCAGACTGAACTACCCAGTCTCTCAGACTGAACCACCCAGTCTCTCAGACTGAAACATAACATAACCCTTGAAATGTGCTTCGTGTCTTTCCGTTTGTAAAAATGTTTGTTTTCCTTGATCTGGGCGTTTTGTGCATGCATGAAAACATGTGGTAAAAATATTTTCGTGAGAGCCCTAATGATTGTAGCCTAGACTCAAGAAGGAATCCTAGTTCGCTACAATCGAAGCTCTGATACCAAGCTGTCACACCCTGACTTTTGCGGAAGCGTGATTATGGTGTGACTTTCTTAATACCATTGCATTCAATCATAACAACAACTATATGATAAAACCATAGATGTTCATCCATATATTAAGTTTAAAAACATGACAACATTGTCTTGAAACATAGAAATTCAAATACGAGTACAACCATGCAACTTGTTTAAAAGTTCACAAAGACTCGACAAATGACATTAAATAGAACCAGGATTTGGAAAACGTGTCTCATCCAGGAATAAGACACCCTGACCAAACCCGAAGACCATGGATGACATCTTTATTCTTAACGCAACATGAAACATCCAACGCCCGCCAGATCCACTACTAATTCCCTGAAATACATGTATTTTGAAAACATCAACAAAAGTTGAGCGAGTTCGTGTGTTTGTTTGTGTGTATGAATAAACCTTTGAAATCATTGTAAGTGTGTATGTAAGTTTATAAATCCCGGTATGAAAGCAACAAGGAAAAATCGATCACCAATGGTTTGCAAGGCCATTGATATGTGTGAAGTGATGCAGGAAAGCTCAAACCTAGCAGATTTTGCACCGGGATTTCGGCTGTAAGACATAGTCTACCCATGGGCCAACCCTGGTCCAACATGGGCGGGGCTCGCTACACCCAAATAGATCTATCACTCATGTCCCTCGGTCCTACAACGAGGATTGATGGCCTTAAGCGTTATACCCACCACTCACATGATCTAGATGTACCCTTCCTTAGCTAACCATACCAAATTGGTAATGTTTGTAAACAGTTGTAACATGTACTTCACCCCGAAGTTATAAAACTGAAAACAGTTAAAGAAAAGGGGGACACGAAACTCACAGTCTTGCGTCTTCAGTCACAGTAACTCAAGCTTCTTCCGGTGTACACGACTACCTAAAACGTACTAATGTCTATTAGACGAGCGGGTCGTGCCTTGACTTAGTATTAATGTCTTTGAGTTACGTTCCTTCGTATCTTCTATATTATTCCAAGTTATATAATTATTTGTTAAAATAATTAATATTTTAACTTAAATTATATTTTTAAGTTTTGGAATAATGGTTAAACAGTTATTTTATCATAATACTTCTCAAGTATTTATACTTGTATTTCCTTCCCAAGGATGGGGGTATTTGTATTCGTATTCTTACACTTGTATATTTTTGCCATGTACTAGAGTCGTATTCCAGTGTGTATTTATACGTACAAGGATACGTATCTTCTTGTAACTGTTAAGTATTCTTTTACTTAATGTAGGATCGAAGGTTCGACCTAATGAGTCGATCAGAAGAGTTCTAGACCAAACCAAAGGCGGAATTCAATGATTTGGACATGTTTGCAGCTTGTTTAACACTAAGAATCACTTTAACTGTCGTTTAGATTGATTTGAATTTGATTACAGATCGTTCGACACTTCGGCAGCACTTCGTCTCCAGAATCAGAATGTTACAAATGAAATCCAAGACTCACCTATTTATAGGAAATGCCAGGTCGCACGAACCATTTCATGCTTTCTGGTCCAGGTCGCACGAACTGGCCAGGTCGCATGAACCTGCCAGGTCGCACGAACATGTCACCTCGTGCGAGGTGGCTGGTTCAGGCCTGTTTCCCGATTCTCTCGAACAACGTGTCCTGGTCTATCTATTCTAGTACATGACTCGATACAAGACGAAGTCAACAGACATATGCACTAACAAACTCCCCCTTGGATGTTGACGAGTCTTCAGTGTATTGAGTCTTCAGTCTTGATCGGTCTTCTCGCTCTTTCCAAAGTATCTTTCTCTGTAAGCATCCTTCAATCTCTCTCTTACTCTCCCAGAATCTCAACCTTACTCTTCGAATTCTCTTGATCAGATCTCTTGATTCCTTAAGCTCATCTGCATCAATCATCAGGAACATCTCCTGGCTCTCCGTAGCAACAGGATCAAGAACCTGGTAACCTGCACAATTCTCTACCCAAAAGTAAATTTCACAATTTTTAAAATTTAACAAATTTAGAAACCACTTGTAGATATTATTCAACATCAACAATAGTTATATCAAGTTCAAATTAATGACCTTGATTAACTAACACTGATTTTACTGTTAGTTTCTCAAATTATCTCAAGCTTTAACTTCATTTTTCATTTCAAACACACTCTCCTAACCCACTGTTGTTCATCATGTTTAGCACTCGGAATTTTGAAAATCAGCTTTTCAACATCAGTTGTTGAAAATATGATGAAATAAAAACTTTTGGATTTTTCAAAATTTTTATGCTAAAACACATTCTTTTTGGTTTTTTTTAAAGATTTTCAGCGTATTAAAATGCAATAAAGAAATATTTACAGACAATATTTTTGTGAGTTTGTGTAAGAGGATCATATCAGTTTTTGACAAATCACTAGCATCGTTGAGCTTTAAACACTTTAAGTTCTAAACGATTCACTTAGATTGTCAGTATACTGATCCACTTAAATTTTCACACTAAGTTCAATTGATTCGAGATACGAGATTAGTGTTTTAATGAACTTAAACTTATTCGCATGTCCCACCTCAGAATATACTCCCGTATCCAGACTCCTATATTCAGTCTTACAGGTGAATGTACACTAATGATATCTGTAAACGGGTAATGCGAGGCTATGAGAGCTCAAGTTAGAACTTCCGTTCAGACAAAGAGATGATGGCTCGACTTTTAGGTGTGTCCCGTTTGGGGATCTTTTCTTCAACAACACATGATTAGCATTTTTCAATGTTTCATCATTTTTTATGCTGAGGGTGAGCTTTATGATTAAAGCAGTGCAGAGTATTATACGAGGACTAGGCTATTGCTCCCGCAAAATCAGAAGTCCCGGTATAATACCCTAGATATCATCACGCACAAAGACCTAGTATGTCAGAAATAGAAAGCCCTTCAAATAAGATTTCAGGGGTTACCTATATATCTGAGAGATGTTCCCCACGAAATAACTAAGTATTTGATATTTAAGTTTATATCTCGAAAACAATCAACTAAGCGTGTAAAAACCTACTGGCATATCATCAGTGAGACCGTTTATCACATATTTAACTTTCCAATTCTTTAGCATGCTGTCTACTGATGTACTATCATTTCCTCTTTTTCACAACAAAACTCATTTTTGATTTTTCAATGTTTTTGGATTTTAGATTTTATCATATTTTTGGATTTTTCAAATTTTCAAAATTTCTAAAAAATTTTTACTCCCCCTAAAATCAAAAATATGTTTCAATTTTTGATTTTCCGGGAAAATTTGAAAGTAAAAGCAATAAACTGTACAAATAAAATGACAAACTGATGTGAATTGCTTCAATTCGCCATCCACTTGGCTTAAACAATCAGAACTCCCCCTGACAACAAACTATTTTCCCATTATGATTTCAAAACACTTAAGTTTGTTTTAATCAAAATGGTTTTTCCAGAAAATTAGTTTTGTTGATTTTACACATCATGGGGATTCATTCATCACTTTGTTCTTTCAATCACTTTTGTAAAAAACTTTTTCGTTTTCTTTAACAACTACAAATAATAGTTTTTACACAAACATTTTTCAAGAATGATGCCGATTCATGCTCCACGATTACCAACTTGGGAGCTCCGGCAAGTCAGGATTTTACTTTTTAAAGAATCTCACCCATGCCTGATCAATCATGGGTGAACCATCATCATTTGGTTTAACAATTTTCGATTCATAAAATTCTTTTACTCCCTTCACCTTCCCATCAGCCATCTTACCAAAAATATGTTGCACTTTACCATAAAATGCTTTTTCAACATCAATTTTTTTCTTATCAGATAAGAATTGATCATCAATCTCAATCTTACCAATTTTTTATTTCAAGTTTCCGTTTGACAATGGTGGAAAATTTTCATCATCCATTGTTGGAACGGAATTCTCATCATTTAGCACAACATGTGGCTCCTCTGACTTTGACGAGTCAGATTCATTGCCAGAACTAACTTCTGATTTCTTAACCACCCATTTTTGTTTGTTAAGATTTGCTCTTCTTTTGTAAAAATATTTCGAACTTTCACCAACTTCGAAAGTCGAATTTTTTCTAGTGGTTGTTCCTTTTTATCAACACATTTTTCTTTCAATTTAGAGTTAGAAGAAACTCCCTGTTTTGTGTTGGTGGGCTTTGGGCAATTCCAAGCAATATGTCCAACCTCTCGACATTTGAAACAGGTTCTTCTTTCAACTCTCGGTTCAGATTCCTTTAACATATTCTTTTGCTTTTCAGCAAGAAACTCCTCGTTTGACTGTTTCCAGAAAGTTTCTCCTTCTCTTCTTCTGAACTTGCTCCTGAAACAAATTTAGTTTTTGGTTTATAAATTTTCTCATTTTTATGATTTGCGGATGGAATAAAACCTAATCATTTCTTTTTGAAATTACTGTTATGGTTTGGTTTCTTTCGATAACCCGAACCAGAACTGTAACCCTTTTTCTTGTTCAATCTTTGTTGAACTCTTGAAGTGTACTTTTTAGGTTTTTCAGTAAGATTTACATCTTTTATTTCAGAAATATTAATTTCTGTTAATTTGAAAACCTTGTTAATCATTTCAGTTTTAACACTTCTAATTGGAAATTCTTCATCAGAATATAATTTTTCAGAATCATTCAAAGTATATGCTACTTTGATTGTTTCGTCATTCAAATTATTTTGTGACATCAGAAAATCTTTATTGTAAACCCTTTTGACCGGTGAACTCGAACTTCTGTCTGGTGAACTCGAATTTTCAGATTTAGACTCTGACTTTGACTCTTCATCTTTATCCAACACCTGATCGACCACTTTCTTAATTAACTCGGGCTCATGATCAGTATCAGATGCTGTGAAGGTGACATCAATATCATCTGGTAATCCATCGATAGACTCGGATTTCATATTCAGATTGAGTGCTTCAGCCACCTTTTCAAAGTGTCGGGGGGTATAGCCATCCCACATTGGATTTGGTACTCTGTTATAATTCAAACCAGTTTTCTTACCAGAATTTTCTTCATCTTCTGCAAACTTATGAGCTGCCACAGTAGGATAAATGCGATCAATAACATAATCTGAACTTTAATAACTTCGAAGTAAAGAATTCACTCTTTCAGTTTCGATCATCATCGCTACCAATTCTTGTTTCAGCCCTGCAACAATCTCAATGTATTTGTTGATTGCAGTTTGCTTTTGAAGAACTGTTGCTTTCAGAAGATTCTTCATCTGAATATCCTCATCACTAGCTCCTTTGTACAAGTTCACTTTACTGCTTAGGAGATCATATAATTCCTTTATGCTTCTCACATTATGCAATAAGTTCTCTTTGAGCTTCTCCAATTCAGCATACTTTGTATCTTTCTCGGCACAATCTTTGCAGGATTCTAAACACTTAGCACAAGGTTTTTCAACCTCTAGAATCTTTTCAACTTCAACTATTTTTTCAACTTCAACTATTTTCTCCACCACCTTTTCAATCACAATCGGTTCTTTCTCAACTTCTATCTTCACTTCACTCTCTTCAACCTCGACCTTCTCTGTTGGTTTTTCTTCAACTTTTGCCTTATCATCTTCAGTCTTTTCTTCAGCAACCCTTCTTGCTTCCATTTCCCTCTTCAGTCTAGCAGCCTTTTTCTCTTTCAATATCTCGATTTTATCTGCAAAAAACAAATCAAAACTATAAGGATCCAATTGTTTTCTAGCTTTATTAATATACTCTTCCTCATCATCAGTATCTTCATCACTTCCTGAAGATTTAAAAATCGGTTGTCTTCTAGGACTGTTCTTAGATTTGATTGATTCTTCAAGGATTCGAGCAACAAATGCTTTAGAAACTGAAGGTCTAGAAGGATCATAATCATCCCAATTGAACTCTTTCGGAATCATTTCATCTTCTTGGTCTAACAGACCAAAACAAGCTTTACCCTTTGATTCTTCAATAGTACGTGAGTGTGAAGATTGTTGTTGATATGGTTGTTGAGCAATCTGATGATAAATTGCTTTTCTATGATAATCGTTGTTTCCGAAAGGATCTTGTCTTCCGGTTGCTTCTCTGTTTGTACACTCTCGTTTAAAATGTCTTTTTTCTCGGCAACGAAAACAAGTAACCTTCGATTTGTCAAAACCTAGCTGAGATGTAGCAGCTTCACGAAGATCATCTCTTCCGGTGATCTGTTTGAACTTTTCTACTCTTCTCAAAACGCTAGCTAAACACCACTTGATGTCCATCAACTCAAGTTCCTCAGAATCAATCTGGTCATAATCCTCTTTAGTGAGCATCGGATTGCCAATTCGTCCAGCAACCAAGCTTTCATACGACTCTAACACAGTAACAAGTGATGCTATGTGTTGCTTCGCAATATCTGGAGAGAAATTTTGACCATTTTGAATATTTAATGTAACATTGCATTGCAAAACTTGACCATTAAAGTTTGTTGAACTTTGTTGTTGAGAACTTGGTGTTGAGAAATTTGGTTCAAAACTTGAATAAGACGAAGAATATCCACTGCTCTGATTTGTATTGTTTGGATTTGTTCAGGAAGTACCATCAGTACTGAACGCAGTCTGAATCTTTGGACTCGGAGTGGTCTCAACTTTGCTTCCTCTATAGTATAGACTAACATCTTGTTGAGCACCCGGACTTCTCATCGTAGCAGTTTTTCGAATTGATAGCTCGTGTTCTTCCAATTTCTGGATAAACATACTCAAATTCATATCTTCAAATTGTCGGTTATGCTTTAAAATCAACAGATATGTTCCTCATTCATTCTGTGGTAACGCATCGGCTAGCTTATCAACCCATTCATCATCTTCTTTCTTGATGTCCAATCTTTTCATTTCCATGACAAGATGACAATATCTCTCAATAATCATTCTTGTTATTTCACCTTCAAGAGCTGTAAACATAACAAAAGATTTTTTTAGTAATGCTTGTTTATTTTTTATCATATCAGCACTACCCTTAAACTTTTTAATCAACGATTTCCAAATTGATCTAGCAGTTCCCTCATGTTGAAGCAAAACAAAAATATCTTCTTTTACCGCTTGTTGGAGAATGCTAATCATCATTTTTTCACTTGTGTATTTTAATTTTTCATCAGGTAAAAATTGACTTAATTGTTTTTCATTTCCAAGGTCATCTTTCGGTAAAGTATAATCTTTCTCTAAAGAAACCCATGCATCAAACTTGTTTGCTTGTACCCAGTTTTCAAAACGGTCTTGCCACCCTTTAAAGTCCTCAATGTACATAAGCTTCGGAGGCTTTTGGAAAGTTCCCGTTTCATTCTCAATACCAACAGTTTCAGCAACTGTAACTGGAGCGACCGGAGCAGTAGCAAACGCATTGTGAAATTCGTTGTCCATGTTTCGATGTAAAAGGTATATAAAAACACAATGTTCAAGCGAGCTGGAGTTTCAAACGAACTGAAAGATGTTTCACACGATCTGATAGCTTATAACTCACCCCCAAACGACCTGGAATGATTTTCAAGTGACCTGGATCAAACCGTGCGACCTGACTACACCGTACGACCTGAATCAAATGATCTGATTCAATCTCACACGACCTGGATCACTTCGCACGACCTGATCACTTCGCACGACTTGACTTCTAATGATCTGAGGGTTTCTAAGTCCAATAGTTCATCATTTTGTCAATTTTTATCAAGTTTTAGGTTGAATTTGGTTCTGATTTGTTCACAGATTGATTAAAACTCTGTTTTACGTGTTATATCACAAAATCAAGTCATTTTAACCATGGAATCTCGGTAAATTTGATGAAAAAGTGTAGAAGAATGAGTAGAAATCAGATTTATCGGTGAAAACAAGCTGAAATGGTAAGAACTCTTCCTCCTGAGCTCTGATACCACTTGTAGGATCGAAGGTTCGACCTAATGAGTCGATCAGAAGAGTTCTAGACCAAACCAAAGGCGGAATTCAATGATTTGGACATGTTTGCAGCTTGTTTAACACTAAGAATCACTTTAACTGTCGTTAAGATTGATTTGAAATTGATTACAGATCGTTCGACACTTCGGCAGGACTTCGTCTCCGGAATCAGAATGTTGCAAATGAAATCCAAGACTCACCTATTTATAGGAAATGCCAGGTCGCACGAACCATTTCATGCTTTCTGGTCCAGGTCGCACAAACTGGCCAGGTCGCATGAACCTGCCAGGTCGCACGAACTTGTCACCTCGTGCGAGGTGGCTGGTTCAGGCCTGTTTCCCGATTCTCTCGAACAACGTGTCCTGGTCTATCTATTCTAGTACATGACTCGATACAAGACGAAGTCAACAGACATATGCACTAACACTTAATTTCATATTAACTTTTCCGGAATATTATCTTTATTAAAAGTTCACCAATATATATATTCTCAAGATATATATTGTATTAAATATCATTTAGAAACATTATTTATAATTTTTCTTTGGCAAAAATATTGTATTCTCTTATAAGTTCCCAAAAATAATATATTTTCAAGTCCAACGTGGAAAATATATATATAAACTCATTTTTCTTCAAAAATGATATATTTCATATTTATTTGCGAAGATACATATTTCTCCCAAAAATATTGTATTTCATGCTTGTGTAAGAAAATATATATTTCTTAAAAATAATATATCTTCTAAGGTTTCAAGAAAAATATATTTCATATTTGTCAAAAATAATATATTTCTTCTTGTAAAAAATATGATATATTCTTGTAGAATTGTAAAGATCATATTTTCATTTCTTTGTGTCCAAAATATTATTTACCAAAATACACTTTGTGAATAAGTTCCGGAATATTTTTGTAAGTCTTATTCCATAGCTCGGTTTCACCAATATTTTTTGTGAAATGTGTATATTTATTCCTTGGAATTTTGGTAATATTTTGGATGGTAATTCTTGGTATTTTGATGTGTTATATTATTTCAAGTCCTAAAATAATATAACTAATACACCAAGTATACAAATAATCACACACATGTGACTTCTAAATATATATTTCCTAAATACATATTTAGTCACTTTTATTTATGAAAACCAACCTCCAATATTTATATTTTGTACCAAAATATTATGGCAAAGTTTTTGTAACAATTTAAGGTTTGAAATACACTTGTAAGTGTAGGTTAATAAATATTTTTCTAAGTGTTTGGATTTTTAGAAAATTTTGCCATAGTTTTCCCTAAAAATGGAGGTTTCCATGCTTTCAAGCATATCATTTTCTTTTGTAAAACTCATCACAATCAATCCACAATCAACAATAAACAACTTACACTTTACCAATTTTGCCAAAATCAAGTAATAATCTACTACTTCATGAACTTGAATATTTGTAAAAACTTGTAGTAACTTACTAGTGTTCTTAGTAAGTCTTGTTACCCTTTAAAATGTGATTAGTTCCTTAAAAACTTCATTTTTAAAGAAGTTAGATGTTTACAACTTCTTGTCACAATTTCTAAAAATATTTCTTTATGCATTCTTCTTGTTACACGAGTGTTCATACACTTGTTTAACCACTAAAAATGAGATTTGTTTAAGTAGGAACCAAGATTAAATGAAACTCATATTTTTAACTTGGTTTCTTTAGAAATCCTTCATGAAATTCTTAGATCTATATGATTTAACAACTTACTTGATCATGATTTTTCAAGAAAACATTATGTTCCTTCAAGTTCATACTTTATGTGTGGATTGATTTTAATAAAAAAAAAATAGAGGTATTCGGGGCCCGTTTTCGTATTCGGGGTGTATTTTAGGACATATTGGGATATTTTAAATATTTTTAGGGTGTCGAAAATATTTTAGGAGGGTTGTTATACTTCGTCACCATCAACCTCGACGAAGAAGGGTCTTCGTCAAACAGATGATTCTTCATCACCATCAACCTCGACGAAGAAGGGTCTTCGTCAAACAGGTTCTTCGCCAAAAAGGGGCTCTCGGCCCGTAGCCCAGAATGGGCCCAACTATTATTGTGTTTGTTTAAGACTTGCGTAACCTGTGAAACTTAATCAAACCCTAAAACACTACTCTTATCCCTCGTATACTCGACGGCTGTTTCCAATAATTCGAAGTCTCTGTGTCTCGATCAAACCAATCTATTCAATATCACGGTTAGTGTTCTCTTGTTGATAGTGTGTTATGCTTATGATGTTGTTTTGTTATATGATTGATTAGGGTTTCATACTAGTAGATGTGTTGATAAAAATTGTGATCATGAATTGGATGTAACGAATTGTGTGATGATCTATTGGATGGCTAGGGATGCATGCTAGTATTAGAATCCGCTAGTTTGTTGGTCCGATGAAATGTTCGAATGGATGATGATTGATCAGATTAATTGTTGTTTATGAAGTTGATTTCATGAATGTAACTGCTACTATGAGATGTTGTTTGATCAGTGAAATCATTGGCTAACTATTGTTACGAAATACATGGAATGATAACCGTCTGATGAGTGGTGCGACAAAGGACTTCCCCGACGAAGAACCTAGGACGACGAAGAATTGATTCTTCGTTGACTGATTCTTGACGAACCTCTATGGTTCTTCGCCACACTCAATCTTGACGAAGAATAGTCCTTCGTCAAGATAACTCTTCGCCGCAACACTCATAGACAAAGAATGGTTTTTCGCCGTACTCAACCCCGACGAAGGATAGTCCTTCGCCGGAGGATTCTTTGCCAAGGGGGCATCCCACGGAGAATAGATTCTTTGTGGAGATGCTGCATGTGTGTAAACAAACAGAAAAGTTTATGATGTATATGATGATGGATGTCTGTGTTAAAAGATCTATTTGTTGCTTAGAATGAGAAATCTAGTTTGACTTGTGAGAGTAGCAACCCACCTGTTATGTGTTGTTATGTGACATGCACATGGGATGTGGACTTGTATGAGAACTGAGTACTTGCTACATGTTATACAGTGATCTTTGTGATGAATGCAATCTGTGTAAAATACGTGACTTGGTTGATTATGAAACTGATATTATTGGTAACCACGGTAGGGTTTGGTTGACTAACTGGAACGGGTAACTTAATATACCGAGCAAATCTAAAGTGAGTTCACTGCCTTTTTCAAGCATGCGTCCCGGGGAGGGACAGCTGGTAAATATTTCGGGGAGGAATGTCGGGTAAATGTGTTTAACTGGAATGTTAAACTTGAGATGTTGGTTAATACACTCATATATATCATTTAAGTCCCATCATATACCGAATTAGTTGTCGGGGAGGCAACGGGGTTATTAGTTGATAGCGCTATTAGGTTTGGCACCCTCACACCGTACCGGGGAGGACGGGCGTGAACTAATTACCTTAACCACTCGACCAATGTTTGATAGAGCATTGGGGAAGGGCAAACAATCTGGAGCCATCTTGCGGTACTCGAGTTATTAACAACATTTTATTTCTGATAAGCTTTAAACTGAGATCTGGTAACTAATCGTGATAACAAACTTTGAACTCACCAGCGTCGTTTGATACACTTGTCTGCATACTTGCAGGTCGTTATATTCATGGTTATGGAACTTGCTATCTGGGAGTGCTGGAGTGGTCATGGGTCGAGTCTCTTGGATACATGTTCATTGGCTTCGTACATTTGTTTTGAAACATTTGAATAACGATTTACATTATGCTTCCGCTGAACGTATTGGTTTTAAGTTATGATTTGAAATTACATTATGAAATAAATGGAAACTTTTATTTAATATCTTGTTATAGTTCAATGTGATTGGTGGCTGGATCCTGGTACGTCACACGTCCCGTGGTGTTTCCGCATGTGTTATTTTGGGGGTGTGACAGTTTGGTATCAGAGCCACTGGTTATAGTGAACTAGGTTTTAAAACGCTTTTATAAAACCACACTATAACCGAACAGTTTTGAAATCGACCATGACACTCAGATCCAGATTGCAAGGTTCGTCTTTTATTTACTTATTGCACGGCATATCTAGTGTACACTTATGTATGACATTGCATGTGAATGCACACTTAGCATTACAGTATGAATTCATGTATTACTTGCCTACGTTATGTGATTGATAGTGTGACACTTCCTTAAACCTTCATAATCCATGTTGTGGTGTCTTCTGTCTTGCTACTCGAAATTGAGGAACCTGTTAGCATGAGTTGAGAGGAGCTGAGATAAACATGCAAATCGCACTGTTATTATGGGTGCACACATAATAATAATGTGGGGTGCATGTGAGTCCGAGTGAGGCTTGACGAGTGTAAAAGGGGTTCTGCTCCGTTGTCTGAACGTAATGATAGAACTCAGTGATCTGTAGAAGTCATAGTGATGTTTGACTGTTAACCAATCATGACCCTTAACCTTTTCCACTCTTTTTATATAGAATCATGAGCGGACGAAATGGTGGACGTGGTGGAGGCCGCGGCGGTGGACCTGGCAACATTGTTATGTCCCAGGCTGAATTGACCAACCTGATCAATACTCGTGTGGCTGAAGCTCTAGCAGCTCAGCAAGCTGGTACGATATGTGCCAAATACTCTCTATTCTTGCATCGCGTACTCGACTCTTACCCGTGTGTTGTATTTTCTTTCGCCCTTAGGTCAACAAGTGAATCAGAATCAGAACAATCCGCCTGTTTGCACGTTTAAGACATTCATGGATTGTAAACCACAGACGTTTAGTGGGACTGAAGGAGCAGTGGGACTACTCCGTTGGTTCGAGAAAGCTGAGTCAGTGTTTGCTATGTGTAACTGTCCTATGGGGGACCGGGTGAAGTATGCTACAGGAACATTGGAGGATGGTGCCTTAACTTGGTGGAATACCCAGGTGCAGATGTTGGGCATCGAAATGGCTAATGCAACTACTTGGGATGATTTCAAGGAGCTGATGCGAGAGGAGTAATGTTCTCGTGATGAGATTCATAAACTCGAGAACGAGTACTATAATCTGAAGATGGAGGGATCAGAGATCGAGGCTTATACGAAACGGTCCCACGAGCTAGAGAACATGTGTCCTAACCTATCCCGGCCACCACCCCGAAGAATCGAATTGTACATCAAAGGCTTAGCACCACAAGTTAAAGGTTTGGTCACTGCTGCAAATCTTGAAAACTTGCCTCGGATCACTCATTTAGCACACAAGATTACAGACCAAGAGGTCGAGCGTGGTTCGCTACCGCCTCGTGTTTCTGCTACTCCTACTGCTACTACTACTCCTGCTAGTGATAACAAGCGCAAGTGGAATGATACGGACAAGGTGTCCAACTCAAACCAGTCGCAGAAAAAGCCAGACAACAGCAACAATCGTAGCTTCAGTCAGTCCTCCTCTGTTAACCAAGGTCAGAGCAGCAATCCGAACCAAGGCTCCTACGCGGGAAGGCAGCCAAAGTGCAACAAGTGTAACTATCATCATCGTGGACCGTGTGTCTGAGCTTGCCATAGGTGTGATAAGGTAGGCCATATGGCAAAAGACTGCAAAGCTCCGCTCCCAAAGCAACAGCAGCAGCAGAATCAGCAGCAACAATAGCAGCATCAGCAACAGCAAATGCAGCAGCCCCATCAGAAGCAAGGCAATAGGAAGGGATGTTTCTAGTGTGGGGACGAGGGTCATATTAAACGGGATTGCCCTCAGCTGAATCAAAATGTCAATGAATCAAAATGTCAACATATAAGTAATTATTGTAAGAATCATGGTATGTAATTGTAAAATGTATTTTTTAAATGTAAGGAAATTGAGATCATTAATGTTTCGCGAGGACATTAACATTTGTCACGACATAGGAAGCATCCAAACCATAGGCATTTTTTCGTCGATTTACGACTCGAGACACAAAAGCACTCTGGGTAGAACGTGGCCCAGAGTGTGGCTGCCTGAAACCCATTAGATCTAACCTTTTGTTCCGCGGTCTAGGTATATAGTTGATTAATGGTGCTTAAGTCTCACCCTATTCGTCACATGATCTATATGTCATTCCTTAGTTTTGTTTCTACATACCACAATACATGTATTTTCCCCAAGTTAAGAAAACAAGAAAATGTTTAAAAGTGGGGACATGAACTCACATATTTGCGTATCCTGCGTCGTAAACTTCACCGGGCTTGTCTTGTTGACGTTGTAACCTATAACCGTTTCTACATACGTTAATCACTAGACTTGTAACGCACTAAGTACAAGTCACCATCTTAAGTTAAGTATTTGTTTTCTGTAGGTTCATCACTTGTGAGGGTCGTGCCCTTGTTTGTCGGGTCTCGCCTGTTCGTATCGTTATTTTAATTTGAATTTGTATTACTTACTTGTAAATATATACTTTACTTCCAAAAATATATACTTGTATATGTAGGATTGAAAAATGATACGTGTTAAAAATAATCTATATTTTTAACTTATCCAAAATACGATACTCATATTATTTCTCAAAAATAAATGTTGTTTTTGCTAATTTTTTGAAGAAATATGCATTTAAAGTGCGTTTCGGATACTTTTTAGTGTATGTTTTAGCTTCCGGAAAGTGTTTATGTTAACCCTTGTTCCTGCACTTGGGTTTTAATGTATTTTTTATGTTGGACCTACATCTAAGCCCTAAATCTATTGTCTAATTGTATCCTGCAGTCATGCTGATGCAGCTTGTCTTACCCGTGAGTTTACTAGTCGTTCTGACGCAACGCTTAATGTAATGCACAATGCGATAATTGAAGTATAAAACATGCATGAATTATATGTAAAGCAAGTAAGCACATAATGTTGACATTTAAGCACATATTTTCAGGAAATAAATAATTATCAAAATAGTACAAAAATTACCGGTTTCGTGTCAGTTGTCACAAAAGGAACACTTACAAGTGATCCTTGGAATATTTGAAACTCAGTGGGATGCTCCTTTACGGCTAGGAACTTCCAGAGAGGGAGAAGAGATAAAATTGAAGAAGGTGCAAGTATGAAGCTTGAACTAAGCACCTATTTATAGTTGAAGAAGTTGGATTAGGATCAAGACAGGTGTATGGGGTGGTCTAGGATCCTTCCAGGTGTCCAAGGATGTGTTAGAAGCAGCTAGGAGGTGGCATGGTGCGAGAAAGGTGGCAGAGTTGCAGAGTTTCTTGGCCTCCAAACAAAAACGGCCGCTGGTAGTCGCTTGTGGACCGTATGGCCTTCTGGTTTACGGTCCGCAAGTTATTGAGGCGCACACAGGATTCATCTTGTTGGATCGTTGTTTGACCCTATTGAGTCGTTCAGAAGAGTTTTACATCCAGTTTAAAGGCGGAATCAGTAAACCGGACACGAAAACAGTTTGTAATCTTTAATCTGTTGCTTGTATTGATAATAACAATGTTTACAACCTGAACAGAAATTGGCAGCACTTCGTTACAGTTCTGGAAGTCGCGTCCCAAGTGAAATGACAACAACCCTATATATAGACATGTAGATTTCGCTTGAACTGGCCTGAAGCGAAATCTAGTCATGTTGATTTCGCTTGAACTGCCTTGAAGCGAAATCAAATCATGTTGATTTCGCTTGAACTGATTTCAAGCGAAATCTTCATGTTAAACATGTCTAAACTCTAATTAAAACCCTGTTGTGTGTACATTCACCCTATCTAGACACAAGACTTGATTATGACGTAATCAACAGACATATAGTGCACCAACAGACTCCCCCTTGGATGTTGATGAAGTCTTTGGCTTCAAGTCTTTGTCTTCATCATTCTTCAAACATTCTGTCTTTTCATCAGAAGCACTCTATCTTCAGAATTCCCTTTGACTGTTGATCCAGACTCCCTCTTTCACAGACTCCCCCTCTCGATATGCTAGAATCTGATATGTCTGGTTCAAGCTTTGACATTTAACCTCCGTGGAAATTCCTGAAACCTGCAATCACTCATCCAAATATAAGTAACAAAATTTTTCATGATATCAATCAATCTTCTTTAATCTACTTCCTCTATCAACAAACTTTACTGATATAGCAGTGTTAAAGAATCCAACTCCCTCACAGTTTATCATCCAAGTTCAAGCTAATGACCTTGGAGATATCACAAACTGTTTTTGAAATTTTTGAATTTAAATCAAGTTTCAAATTAATGAACTTGTTTTATTTTCAGAAACACAATCAGCTTACTTAGATTTTGAAACTCAGCACTCAGACATCAGTTGTCGAAAATAAAGCAGAATCAAAATCTTTTTGTATTTTCTGAAAACATAAAGCAGTAAAGAAATATGTACAAACATATTTACAGACACTATTTTTGTTTTGAGTATGCGTTAGAGGATCATATCAGTTTATGACACGTCACAAGTACCGTTGAGCTTAATTTCACACTCAGACTTAAACAATTTACTTCGATTGTCAATATACTGATCCATCTTAAATTCTCACACAAATTTCAATTTACTCAGGATACGATTTAGATGTTTTAAGAACTTAGATCATTCATGTGTCCCACCTCTTGAATATACTCCCGTATCCAGAATCTCAATAATCAGTCTTACAGGTGAGAATACTACAATGATATCTGTATATAATTTAGGTATGCGAGGGCCGAGGGATCTCAGATCGATACTTCCGTATACACAGAGAGATATCAGCTTCGACTTTTCGGTGTGTCCCCTTTAGAGGATCTTTTTGCTTACAACAGCAGCATTTATCAATTTTATTGTTTCAGCATGCTGAGGGTTTAATGCTGTGTTTCAAGCATTGCAGCAAGTATTAGCCAGGGACTAGGTCAGAACCACCGTTCAGCAGAAGTCCCGGAATAATACCCCAGATATCATAGAGTATAAAGACCTAGTATATCAGATTACGAGACCTTTCAAACGAGATTTCAGGGGTTACCTATATATCCAAGTAGTGTTCCCCACGAATTCACAAGTTTGAATTTAAGATTTATATCCCGAATAAATCTACTAAATGTGCAAAAACCTATCGACACATCATCAGTAAGATTGTTTAACTCTTTTATACTTTCCAAATCTTTAGCGTACTGTAACCGTCTACTGATGTACTATCATTTCCTCTTTTTACGCAAAAACTCAATTTTTTAGATTTTTATCATGTTTTTGACTTTTTAAAATTTTCAAATGTTTTTGTATTTTCTAACAATATTACTCCCCCTAAAATGCAAAACCATATAAAGAAAATTTGACAACCAACACTGATAGCTTTGTCTCGCCATCCATTTTCTGCATCTCATGCTCTGTTTTGCAGAAAATATAACACTTTTAGCAGAAAATATAACATACCCCCATGATATACAACACATTGATCTTAACAGTTTGAAAACCGTTTTTCAATCTGATGAAAGTAATCATGTTTGTTCAGCCGTGAGGGTTTCGGCGTATTCAATCAACATACATTAAAAAAATATAAAAAACAACATATTTTTGATTTTTCAAATTTTACCAAACTAAAAACATATTTTTGGTTTTTAATTTTTCAAATTTTTAGGATTTTGAAAATATTGTTTATTTATGTACAGAAAACAATCAAACTACACTCCCTGTTCAACCAAACCAGGGTCCTGCAACCTCTTCCTGTGCCAGGTTGCTCCAACTACCATTCTCACAGTCTTCAGCTTCGTTGAGCACCTGCACATTCAAACTTTATCAATCATTTGAACAATTTAGCCCAGGTCTGTTGGACCTTAGGCATTTCAATACAATAATGTTCATTCAATTTTGGAAACTCTTTGTCACTTAAAACTTGTTCAACTTTGACTTCAACTTTCTCATCTTTTTCCAACTTCACTTGTTTCTTAACACTCCACATTTGACCTTCCGGAGTACCTCTTTTGTAAAATTTTGTCTCTTTTTGAACCTTTTGATTTTGAATAACATTTTTAGGTTTCCAAAACTCTTGAGGTTTTGTCATATCAACAGATTTTCTCCAACTCTGTGTTGTTCTCAATCTGGGTGTGTAAGAATTCCAGGTCTGTCTTGAATCGAACCTGTTCGGGTTTGATTTCCAATTTTGATTTGAAGCAAACTTGTTTGTATTGTACCTCCAAGTTTTTTTCGAATCAAATCTGGTTGACCTTGATTTCACATCCTCAGATTTCTGTTTTTCAACATCAACAGGCTTTGGATTTGGACACTTTCGTGCAATATGTCCAATTTGATCACATTTAAAACACACTTTCTTTGAAACATCCTTGGCCTGTTGTTGTTTCTTTTTCATAGCATCAAACTCCTCATTAGACTGTTGTCCAATTTTGAGTTTTTCCTCTTCTTTCAAACTTTTCCCTTGAACAAAATTCATCTTTGGTTGTTTTTCACTTTGATTCCAATTCCGTTTCTTTTTATAACCCAAACCAGCCTTCATGTTTTTCTTCTTAAAACCAGGTTTGTTATAAAAAGATTTATGACCTTTACCAGCAAACTTTGGAATCTCAGACTTCTCAATCTCAACCATTTTGAAAACTTTATCAACCTTTTCTGAAATCACATTCTGAATCGGGAATACAACATCTAAGAATAATTTGTCCGATCCAATCATGGTATAAACCAATCCTTTTGAATCATCATTCAATTTTTTCTCGGATTTTATGTTTTTCGAATAACCATCATAAAAATTTCCTTCATCTTCATCCTGTGATTCAGACTTACCTTTTGTAGACTCATCTTTCAAAACACTTTCAACAACCTTACTTACCACCTCTGAATCATTAGCATCATCAGATTTGGAGTAAGTCACATCGATACTTTCAGGTAACTGGTCAGCTATATTCAAACCCTTTGCCACCTTTTCCTCATCATAAAAAGTATAATTGTTTCTCAATGGTGGTGGTACCTGATGAAATTCTGAACCAATACCCTTTTTGCAATTTTCAGTATCTTTGTCATCTGGTATGATGTTGAAAATGCGTTCGAGAATGTACGAAGAGTTATGATAACTTTGAAGTTTTGTAACAATCTTTTCTTTTTCAGCCAAGACTTGTTTAAGATTAGCAATTTCATCAACACATTTGTTTAATTCAATTTGCTTTTCTCTAAACTGTCTCTCATACATTTCTTTGGTTGTTAAAGTTTCAGACAATCTTTGATCAAAACTTTTGACTTGGCTCTTCAAAGTATCATAAGCTTCTTGTACTCTCTGACTCGACCACTTTAAAGAATCATACTGTTTTTGTAAATCTTGAAATTTCGATTCTTTTTTAACACAATCGACACATTTTGTAGAACACAGTTGTCTATAATCATCATTATCCTTTTCAAGACCTTGACATTTCTGTGTCAAATTTTCAACTTTTAGTTTCAAAATTTCTTCTTTCTCAATCATTTCTTTACATTTCATTTTGAAAACATTTTCAAGTTTGCTTGTTTCAATATCTTTTGTTTTTATAATGTCATCTTTTTCAGTACAGGCTTTGCACATTTCTATGCAATTCCTGCACTTGTTTTCTTTTTCATCAACCATTTCAACATTAGATAGATCAGAAGATTTTCTAACCTCAGTCTCATTCAGCACCGATTCTTCTGACTCAGTTTTCTGATCTTCCTTTTTGATCTCCTCTTTCTGAGCTTCTTCATTCTTCTGCACTTTTCCAGCTCTCTGTTCCTCTCCAGCAAGCTTTGCAACAGTCTTCACTTCTTCAATCATCTTCTTCAGTTCTTCTTCTTTTCTCTTCTTCATCTCTACCACCTTCGGTAGACTTGCTTCAAAAACTTCTCTTAACTTGATCATCAAATTTGGCAAATAACTTTTATCAGAAAGCCTTCTTGTGTTGAAAGTGCCTTCACTTGGAAACACATTGGTTACAGCATCAAAATCCACTTTTGATGGATCAACTACTGGATTACCCTGTGGATCCATGTACACTCTAATTCTTCATTCCATCTCTTGGCTCTCTGTCCTTCCTTAAATGGTTCATTCAATTTGCCAATCTCCCATCTTGCACTGTCTCTTCTCCACCATCTATCATGATCATCATTTGCAACAAATGCATAACCAACTGCATCTTCTTCAGGTAGAACCTCTTGACTCCAGTCATACCCTTCATCATCATATATAACTGCAAGAGCCCTTGATCTTTCTTCTGGTTGCTTTAATCTTGGTGGCTCAGACTTGTTCTGATGATAAATTGCCTTCCTGTAGTAATCTTCATTGAATGGATTTTCAGAATCATCAGCAGCATACGCATTTCTGCACTCGCGCTTAAAGTGACCTCTTTGTTTGCATTTGAAGCATGTCACCTTGGATTTATCAAATCCCAATTTGGTAGATGGTCCACCAATTGACTTTCTCCCCGTGATCTCCATGAACCGCTGTGCCTGACGAACCGCACTGGCCATGCACCATCTGATATCCATTAGTTCCATCTCCTCGGGGTCTAATTGATCATAATCTTCTTTAGTCAAATTGGTATTGCCAATCTTCCCTGCAACGAGGCTTTCATACGATTCAAGTACAGATGCTAAGAAAACCATCTGTTGTTTTGCCGATTCTTCGCTAAAATTCTGCCCATTCTTCAAATCCACTGCGATATTACACTGGAATAAATTCTTTGAAGCAGATTGGTTTGAAGTGTTTGAAGAAGATCCACTGTGAAAACCACTTTGAAGACTTTCATTGTTCACTGAACTTGAACTTTCTGCAGAAAATGCTGTTCTTGGTGACCCAGCCTGCGGTACTCTGTAGTAAAGCTCTACATTCTGCTGATAAGCTGGATTGTTGACTTTAGATCTTTTTATCTCCAGCTCATGACTTTCAAGTTTTTCAATCAGCATATCCAATTTCAAATCTTCAGGCTTGATTGTATTTTTCACCATTAGAGCGAAGTATTGCCACTCTTGATCATTTGGCAATGAATCAAACAGTTTATCCACCAGCTCCTCTTCAGAAGGTAAGATTTGATGTCTGATCAGCTCCACTTTCAGATGTCCGAATCTCTCAATCATTTTACAAACAGATTCATTTTTCATACAATTGAATAAATCAAACTCTTTACGCAACAATTTCTTTTTGTTTTTAACAATTTCATTACTTCCTACACATTTTCTCTCTAACGCTTCCCACAAACTCTTTGAAGTCTTTTCTTGTTCGAGCAATGAAATAATATCCTCTCTTACTGACTGTGTGACAACTCGAAATTTAGAACCTTTCGTTGTGTGCTTGAACGTTTAGTGACTAACTGATTTGATGATTTAATGAATACATGTGAACTTATATGATTATGTGTTATGTTATGTGTATGCTTATGTGTATGTATGCGAGTATGTATATGAACCGAGACAACACGAACCCGACTTGAGACCATGTGGTCTCGAGTGAACTAGCATAACATATGGGCCGGTTGGGCCGTGCACTTCATTCGAAAGCCCATTAGGGTGCACAAGTGAAACAAGTATATAATCCTCATGATGGTCACACTTGGCAATTTTGGGCAACAACACTCATACTCCTCTAACACACACACTCTCCACTCTCCCTCATTAAAACCCTAAGCCACAACATCCCTCTCCTTCATTCTCGGATTCCAACCGGTAACCACAAGGAGCTCGCGGATCGGCACACGTACACACCCGTTTAGAAGCTTCACACTCACCTTTGAAACTCATCAACCGGTTAGTGATTTTATGATGTTTGTTGTTGTTAAATGATAGCATGAATGGTAGGATTTAACTAGTGTAGTTGTATGCTTGATGATGGTTGTGAACCGGATGTGTATGACATTGACAATCGGTTAAACATGTCTTGACTTCGGATATATTGAATGATGTTTTGATGATATACATTGATGTTGAGTTAGTGTTCAAGAAATCGATGCATAAATGCTCTATGTTATGGGTTTACATTCGGTTGATGATGATTATATGTTAGTGTGTGGATAGAAGTTGAAATGATTGATGAATAGAAACCGCATACATGTAATCGGCTGTGGTATGTGCACGAGTAGGGTGATTCATTGTGTTAATATCATAGGGTGCATGTTAGTATTGATAAGTTGTTGATCATGATTTTTGTTGGTTAAAGTTTGTATGAATGATGATGATGAATCACTTGAATATGTGAAGAACAACTTGAATATCATATGAACATGCTTGAATATTTGAAATCTGTTATGTTTGATCCATTTTAGCAAACTATTAGACAAGAAAACATGTTTATGTGGGTAGTACAAACTGTTTCATGAAACCAAATTTCCATTGGATAGTACACTGTGCAGGATCAGCTCATGTCCAACCGAAACCACCAATTGCGACTCGAAACCAGCGCATGATGAGTCGAGATCCCCGGTTGCGACTCAGATTGTGAGTCGCAAACACCTGGTTGCGACTCGAAACCACACGAGATCAACACATAAACCGTATGACTCGAAACCACAGTTACGAGTCCGGTTGCGACTCGAGACCAAAACAGCATGAACCGAGACCATAATTGCGACTCAGGTTGCGAGTCGCAAACGCCTAGTTGCGACTCGAGACTATACACAGATACACGCTGTTTGGACTTGCACCTCATTTCGGACTTAATCGATTGGGCCGGACTCTTGGGCCTAATGCACAGACCTTATATGTTACTGTTGAACGGGAATGATTGATGAACTGCTATAGATGATACGTGAATGCAATGTGCTAGAAACATCCGTGTGCTACTTGGTTACGAACCTGACTTGTATGATACAACTATGATAGGACGTGAGTAGCCTCAACGTTGCTTGTTTGACTTTTCTATGTATCTACCGAGCAAACCAAGGTGAGTTCACACCCTCTACAAAGCATGGGATTCCCTGGGTTGGGAATGGGGTTAAGGAACGTGGGTTCCTCGTCCTCCTTGGGTAGGACAGTATCGGTTCAGGAATGTAATTCATCGTCCTCACGGACAGATAACTCGTACTAGACCAAAACTCTATCACGAAGTCCCTCATCTTTGTATCGACTTAATCGCCGAGGCCAATGGCGAGCGGGTCATTAGTTAGATAGCGCTATTTAGGTTTGACAAACCTCACACCGTGCCGCAGAGGACGGGCGTGAACTAATGGACTACTGGCACGTCAATGATGATAGACATTGACAGTTCAGGGCACATAAACATGACTACAGTCAGCAGTCGATATGGTAACGAGTCTAGTGTATACATGGGGTAGCCCCCACGGCCGAAATGCCAGATAACTACACGGGGTAGCCCCCACGGCAGGATTGCCAGAGTAACCGGGAATAAACAAGTCACGTTTTTAACTATGGGGTAACCCCCACGGCAGGATGCCAGCTAAAGGAAACTGTTTTCGAAACAACTTAAACGAACACCCAACCGTGAACTCACTCAACTTGTTGTTGACTCGTTACTACATGCTTTGCAGGTCCTTAGATTCTTAGCTGGAGCTTGCATGGAGGAGGATCGTTGTGGGACATGGACGACTGCGTGCCATGTTAAACTTTGAAACAATTAAACTTATGTTTTGATTTAAGACTTATGCTTCCGCTTGCAACTTAACTATGTTTTGTTGAACACCAATTGTATTGGTTGGATTTTATAACTACTTATGCTTGTTCAATATGATTGGTGGCTGGATCCTGGTCAGTCACGCCTCCAAGCGGTGGTACTCCGCAGGTGGATTTTGGGGGTGTGACAGACTGTTTGATCAATGTTATCATTCTATGTTCAGCCACAACATTTTTTATATCTTTTTCTGAAAAATCTTTTGCATCTATTAACTCTCCTCCTTCTTTTACTGGTGCAACATATTCATCTGTCAGTTTTAACCAGCTTTCAGTAGCAAAAGCTTTTACCCAACCCTCAAATCTATTTTCCACCAGTGATAATCTTCCACTTTCATTAGCTTTGGTGGCTTTTGTTGACTCCCGTACATGTTCTCAAACTTCAAATTCTCCGAAATCTCTTTTGAATATTCTTTCATCTCAGATCTTCTATCTGACGATTCGGAAGTGAATGCGTACATATCGCTAAACGGGTTTATGAAATTTTCATCCATCGTGAGCGTACCTGAACAAAAATCAGTCAAACACTTAGAAATTTTCAAAGTTATGAAAATTCAGCAACTTCAAGCGAAATCAAAGAGCAACACTAGTTGAAGCGAAATCACTATTTCGCTTCAACTGATCTTAATTTCAATTCAAGCGAAATCTGTTAGATCTATTTCGCTTCAACTTCAAGCGAAATCCAAAAGAATCAAGTTCGCTTCAGAAGTTTCAAGCGAAATCAACTATTTCGCTTCAGAGATTTTCAAGCGAAATCCAGCAGATTCAATTTCGCTTCAGAAATTTCAAGCGAGACCAACTATTTCGCTTCAGAAATGTCTGACTTGAAGCGAAAACAACCTGTTATCTTCGATTACTTTCAAGCGAAATCTGGTTTTAGGTCAATTTTAACATGTTTTAGTCTGAATTTTAGTCCGAAACTTTGTAGGATTTGTTAAAACTCAGTTTTACACGTTATACTCGAAAATCAGACCATTTCGACCGTTGGAACTTGTTCAGATCTGAAAAATGTAAAAAGAAATGAGTAGAAAGAAGATAATCCAGTAGAATCAAGCTGTAGTAGTATGAACTCCTCGTCCTGAGCTCTGATACCACTTGTTGGATCGTTGTTTGACCCTATTGAGTCGTTCAGAAGAGTTTTACATCCAGTTTAAAGGCGGAATCAGTAAACCGGACACGAAAACAACTTGTAATCTTTAATCTGTTGCTTGTATTGATAATAACAATGTTTACAACCTGAACAGAAATTGGCAGCACTTCGTTACAGTTCTGGAAGTCGCGTCCCAAGTGAAATGACAACAACCCTATATATAGACATGTAGATTTCGCTTGAACTGGCCTGAAGCGAAATCTAGTCATGTTGATTTCGCTTGAACTGCCTTGAAGCGAAATCAAATCATGTTGATTTCGCTTGAACTGATTTCAAGCGAAATCTTCATGTTAAACATGTCTAAACTCTAATTAAAACCCTGTTGTGTGTACATTCACCCTATCTAGACACAAGACTTGATTATGACGTAATCAACAGACATATAGTGCACCAACACATCTTCCTTACGGACCGTAAGCTAATAAGCTTTGCGGTCCGTATCCGATCATCAGGAACCAAAAATTAAACATCTTGCGGTCCGTAAGCCTGAAATCTTACGGTTTGTAAAGGGTCAATCCGAGGCAACATTATGGCATGTTGACACCATTAGTCCTTCCATATTCAAACTTTCAAAAATTGACAAAAATAGTCCCTCTCGTCCAATATTAGGCACATTTGAGAGTATGGACACGTGTCATTAATCAATTTGACACGATTTTACGAGGTGTTACACCCGACCCGCGCAATCACATACGGGCCCATCCACTTGCTCCTAAGCTTCCCGGGAAAGAACTTCAATCTCGAGTTATAGAGCTACACCTTTTGACCCACTACAAACTTTTTCTTCCTCACCTTGGCGTCATGTGCTCTCTTCATTCCATCCTTGTACTTTGAAGCACACTCATACGCCTCTTTCCGGAGCTCTTCCAACTCGCACAATTTAAGTTTTCGTTCTCTACCTTCATCATCATATTTTACGTTAACCTCTTTGATAGCCCATAACGAACAATGCACAAGTTCAACCGACAAATGGCAGTCTTTACCATAAACTAAACCGTAAGGTGTAGTGCCGATAGGAGATTTGTGAGCCGTTCGGTAGGCCTATAAGGCATTGTTCAACTTTGTTGATAAATCCTTACGGTCCACCCTAACGGTCTTTGGCAAAATTTCTTTCATTTGCCTATTCAACACTTGTAACACCCCGACCCCGTAAAACAACAAACCGCAGCGGAAACGTCGGGGAGTCATGTCACAGAATAATTGTTTTACAGCACATGGTATTTAAAGTTTGATATTATTAAATGAAATGTTTACACTGTTTTGGATTAAATGGAAAACATAACATAAATTAATTTGTCTTTCATGATTTTAAGTCACTAGGGCCCAAGTCCGCCCTATGTGTAGCATGTTCAACATCAAACATTCGCTCTTGAAACATATGTGAGAGTAAATACGTCAGCATAAAAATGCATGTGAGTAACATAGGTTTTGTGATGAAGATTCATGGCTTTGAATATTAAAAGAAATGTTTAACTAAAAAGTAGCCATGAACCCTTACAAAAAATGTTTTCTTTTATAAAATCATATGAAGATCAAATGGTTTAAAAGAAATGATGCATGGTTAAGTAAATAACCAAATGAAAATAACTTGTATAAAATATGATATGTCTTATATAAAAAGATGTCGTGTTTTGTGTAAAAGATGTCATGACTTGTCTTTGTTTAAAGTGATTTAGATAACGCTACGATATGTAATATAATAAAAGCACTTATATATAGGAGGTACCAGCGGCGTATCCACCATGCTTTTATCACATTACACACGTCTCGTTATTTAAATCACTTACCATAAACCATCAAATGAAATGTCTTGTTTAAACCAATGTCTTTAAATAATTAAATGTTATGTATATACAATGTCTTGTGTAAACAAATGTCATGTATAAACAATGTCTTGTTAAACCAATGTCTTGTATGTTAAGCAAAAGGACTTTGCTTAAACCACATGAAATAAGGTCTTGTATAACCAAAATGTCTTGTGTAACCAAAATGTCTTGTATAAAACAATGTTTTTGAATGAACAAGAGTTTTGTTTAATCAAAGGTTTTCTTTTATAAATCATTGCTTTTATTTCATAAACATTTATTAGGTTTGTTGGCGAATACATTCAAGCCTTGTCGACTGTCGGATAAACCCTTATCAGGTCAAAGGTTTATCAATGTTCATCGGATTCTGTCATTCCCTAAGGTTACTTCCAAACAAACCAAGGAAACAGGAACGAGATTGCCAATCCTATAGTACCATTACATACTACCGGTCGGCATGATCAATATTAATGAATGTATCATTGTCGAGTTCAACGCACCAAATTGTCTTAAACAATGTAAGCATGTCGTGAAAATGTCCTGAAAACCATGTACTAGGTATGCTAGGTCAGCATACGAAGCAAAATGTCTTTGATAACCATGTACTAGGTATGCTAGGACAACATACAAAGCAAAATGTCTTTGAAAACCATGTACTAGGTATGCTAGGTCAACATACGAAGCAAAATGTCTTTGAAATCAATGTGCTAGATATGCTAGGTCAACATATGAAGCAAAAGTGTCTTTGAAATCAACGTGCTAGGTATACTAGGTCAACATACGAAGCAAAATGCATTTGAAATCATGTACAATGTAAACAAAGCATGTATAATGTCATGAAAACAAGAAAGTAATAATAGGCACATATGAATAAACCCAAAACATTTGAAAATGTAAAAGAGGGGACTATGTACTCACTTGGGATTGCGTATAAGTCTTGTATGAAAGTGTAAATAAAGCTCAAGAGATCAAGGAATCAAGTGTGTCCTAACATCGGATAACTATGTTAATATGTCGGGACTTTAATCGGCGGATCGGATAGAATGGAGTTTTATAAATCAAATGAGTATTGGAACTCATATGGCATGATTTAATAAACTTAACATTCTGATTTGAAAGTGATCCTAAGTGCTTTTGACCCGTTATGACTCGTTAAGGTAGTTTACGCTACTTTAACACGTCATTTACGTAAACGCGTGTTCGAATGGTTAAACATGTCCTATGATAAGTATTAAATGCCCAAACATGTTTGAAAATGTTATAACATCAGTTTATATGTTAAAAATTTGGTTACATATGCTTAAAATGGATTTATGCGCAAAAAGGGCATTTTGTTCATTTTTAAAGAACATAAAAATGACTTATCATAACACTAACCAAACGATGTGACCATAAGGTATAACCTTAGTAGGTTATTCCCTATGCAACTATGGTCACATACATGTGTTTATCCTAAGATCGACCAAATGGGTCAGATTCGAAAGTCAAAGCGGTGGTCAAGACCACTCGACTTACGACCCTAAATAAGCACTAAACTAGAAGTGACGAGTTAGACATGTCAAAACATGTCTAACTAAGTTGCAAAATTGATTTGGTATCAAAACTTAGTGTTTTGATACCCGAAAATAGTTCTGTCGTAAAATGCGCATTATGTGCATTTTTGACCGAAACTTTGACTCGTCATTTCGATTAGTAAACGTGGTAATCAGAAGGTGCAATCGCAAGGGATTACAACTTTTGTGATTACAATCACGTTGCAAAGTTCAGTTGAACTTTGACTTGACCAATTATGGTCAGAACCGAAAGTCAAACAGAAAGTCAATTGTTTGACTTTTAGCTCAAAATGGCTAAAATAAATGAAATAGACTAAGGATGAGAACTTACTTGTGTTAAGGAACACTTAAGAACTCAGAGAGGGGGCCTCCAAAAGATGGAAGCAAGCTCCAAGAAGATGGGAGAAGAAAGTATGAATGAGCAAGTGAATTTGGTGCAAAATGGTTGATATTTATAGTTGTCTTGAAGCTATAAGAACATGACACATGTCCAAGGAGGTGGCAAGGATCATGGAGGATGAGAACATGTGTCAAAATCTGCTTTAGAACTTGGTGATCACACATACTTGGTCCCCAAAGCATAATAAAATAAAGAAAAATCAAGTTGCTGCAACCAGCTGTTGCTGGCTGCAACATTTTGCCCAGATAGGGCCGTCGCGCCCCATGACAGGGATGGCCTCAGGCCATCGCCCCCCGCCAGGCCCCATCTGATGTTTCAAAGTTTGGCAGAACAGGCCACTGTACTTGATTTGTTGTGTTTTGACACTTTTAACCCCTTATAACCTACTTTTTAGGTTGTATAAAGGTATTAAGGCATAAATAACTTGGATTATGCCTAAAAATGTCGTGGATGTCGGTTCGTTCGGTTGTACGGTCGCGTTTTTCACTTAATTATGACGAACTCTATAACGAACACGAAAATGACCGAAATTGCGCAACGATTGATATTTTTGCATTCTTATCAATAAAATACAAGATTTTAATGATTACAAAAATTTTTAGATGTGCGTACATGTTCCGTATTAAAAAATACAAGAATCGGCAGACTTTCGGAGTTTGTCGCAAATAGTCCCTGAGCTCGAATAAACATGTTTTTGCCATACCGAACCCCTCAAAACTTATTTCTAAGTTATGTAAAGAGTACATTGCCATTTTAGTCCCTGAGGTTTGTCCAAATTTGCCATTTTAGTCCAAATAGTTTTTTCGCCTATGGGTTCCTGACTTTTCCCTTTTGTTGCCATTTCTAACTCCGTCCAAAAAGTCCATTTTTAACCAGGGGTATTTTGGGGATTTTCAATTTAAATCTTTTTAGTTGCCATTTTGATCCAATTCTTAAAAAAACAAAATAGAAATATATATATAATATTAATAATGATTATTATTTTATTATATATAATATATATCATATATACACATATACATCTCTAACATACATACATCAGTACATCAGCCACCCACCCCAAGCGTTCTCGCTCTTTCTCTCTTTCTGTGCATCTTCCACCCACCCACCACCATCAACACCTACCATCCGCCACCATAATGAACCCACTTGCCGATAGACACCACCCACCCTACTACCATCGCGAACTGCCACCACCTATACCATATCCACCAACTGCCGCCATCAATTTTAACCCACCACCATCAGCATAGTAATTTCTCTTGGGACTTTTCTTATGTGTGCAACAGGGTTTCATATGGGCTTCTGATTGTCAAAATTGTCGTGGGTTTTTTTAGGTGGTGGTTGATAATTGTTGATGCAGGTGATTATGGTGAGGGTGAACACTGGTGGTGACAGACTGATGGTTATTGCAGCTGAGGGTGGTTATTGCAGGTGAAAGATGGTGGTTGATGCAGGTAGTTATTGCAGGGCTGGTGGTGATTGTTGCCGAAAACAGGATTAGGGCTTCATCGGAGACTTGCCGGAAACGGGATTAGGGCTTCATCGGAGACTTATCGGAAACGGGATTAGGCTTCATCAGACGATTTGTGGTTAGGGTTTGCTCCGAGTGGTGGTGAATGTGAGTGGTGGTGGATAAGAGAGAGAGAGTGAGTGAGTGAGAGACAGGAAAGGGAGAGAGGTCGGTGATGATTGTGGGGGTGGTGAGTGGTGATTGTGTTAGTGAGTGGTGGTGAATGGCGGTAATGGTGGTGGTGCACGGTGGTGGATGAGAGGGATAGAGAGAAGGAGTTGGGGGTGATTGGGGAAGTTTTGTAAGTATGTGTGTATATATTAATTCATATATATGTATATAAATTTATGTGTCTGTTTTTTATAACATTATTTTTTTCTTTTATTTTTTAACGTAAAATAAATTTTGGATCAAAATGGCAAATGAAAAGATTTAAATTAAATATTCCCAAAATACCCATGGTTAAAAATGGGGTTTTTGGATGGAGTTAGGGTATGTGATCAAAATGGCAATAAAAGGGAAAAGTCAGGGACCTAGAGGCGAAAAAAAACTATTTGGACTAAAATGACAAATTTGGACAAACCTCAGGGACCAAAATGGCAATTTACTCTTATGTAAAGGGTATTTAGGGTATGTTTAGCTTATGTTCTTGTTCCAAGTGTATGACGCATTAAACTGATTACGTTTGCGTAACAGTTTACGATTTCACTTCCAGAAAAGGTTTGAGTGAATAAAACTGTACAAGGACTAAAACGTGCAAATATCATATGTAATTATACAATCCCGAAAATAAGACACAATGTTTCATTGATTATGAAATTGTTCGGAACTGTACAATGATTAAAAATACACAAATGTCACAACACTTCCATTTGACCACTCGTTTACGGGTGGTTAGGAGTAGTTATTCTATGGTCACCACCATACTGTTTAAAGAGTTTGCCAAACCTAAAGTTTTTTAAATGGGATCCTCCATCACTAATAATGACCCGAGGAATCCCGAACCGTGAAAAGATGTGGGTTTGGACAAAACTACAAACTACGGAATGGTCGTTCGTTTTGGTGGCTATCGCTTCTACCCACTTGGATACGTAGTTAACGGCCACCAAAATGTATAAATTACCATAGGAGTTCGGAAACAGACCCATGAAGACAATCCCCACACATAAAAAAACATCAACTATGAGGATTGGTTGCATGGGCATCTCGCCCCATTTAGCTATATTTCCTAATTTTGACACTCAACACAATTTTTAGAGAATTCAAAAGCATCTTTAAAATCGTTTGCCATTAAAGCCCACTGTTTAGCACTTTATTCCCAGTTTTATGACCACTAAAATCCCCCCCCCCCACAAGCAAATGAATGCAAGTACATTAGCACACTCGAAATCTCCTCGTTCGATATGCATCTTCTCACGAATTGATACGCACAAACTTTGAAAAAGTTCGGTTCCTCCAATCTATAGAACTTGATCTGAGACAAAAAGTACAATCTCTTCCCATATCCCATTAAGCCGACAATTCACCTGTAACCAAGTAATTAACAATATTAGCAAACCATGGTAAGTTGGAAATATGTAAAATATGCTCATCGGGGAAGGTTTCATTGATTTCTACAGTTGTAGAACCCTCCTCTACCATCAACCGGGACAAGTGGTTGGTCAACACATTCTCACTACCATTCTTGTCCCTAATCTCCAGGTCAAACTCTTGCAACAATAAAACCCATCGGATTAATCTTGGCTTAACATCCTTTTTTTCCATGAGGTACCTGACAACACTATGGTCAGAATGTATAATCACTTTACTACCCTATATGTGTAACATTTGCAAATTTTCAATCGTTATACAAATTTCGATCATTTTCGTATTATAATAAAATTGTTTATTTTTATTTACGAAATATGTAATCGTACGATCGCGCAAGACGATATTCATGACATTTCCGTAACAAAATCCAAGTTACATATGACTTTATACCCTTCATATAGCTTAAATTACAAATTAGAAGGGTTAAAAATGACAAACATGTGAAAATACAAATTCGGAGGCCAAATCTGCCAAAAAAAAATTATTTATTAGAAGGCCTTACGGACCGTAAGACATATGTCTATACGCATGGCCAGCCCTGGAGGTGGGCGGGGAGGACCACCGGCCAGGGCCCGATATTTCGAGGGGCATGTTTTTTTATGGAAAAAACTCGATGTGTATATGTAAAATATTTTTTAATAGGGTACACCCATACAAATACCAACATAGGCCTCCTTACAAAACTATTCTTATGGTTTAGATTAGTATTAACTCCTTTGGCATTAGGTTTAGACCTTTAGTGAGCCAAATACCCATTTTCGTTAGGGCTTAAACAGAGGCGTCTCTGATAATTCACGTACCCTGTTCGAGATTGAAAAAATGTGCCCTTCTGTTATGTTTTGTTATTATTTAAAAAAGATCAAATCAGTATTGGGCTTAATAAACCTAATTCCAAGTGGGCTAAATTCTAAACCATAAAAAATGATTTGTAAATGGGCCTATATTGAGAGTGGTATGTGTTTACTATTTCAAAAAAATAACATATACGTATGGGATTTTTTTTAAATCACATGCCCCTCGAAATCGTGGGCCTTGTGCGAAGCTCCTCCCCGCACACCATCAAAGCCTCCCATGGGCTTAAAGTCACATTTTTTTGAGCTCGAACAGAGTACACGAATTCTTACGACCGACCCTGTCTATACGGTCCGTGGCTGGCCTTACTAGGGGTGTGCAATAACCGAACCGTTAACCAAAACCGAACAGAAAACCGACAAAACCGAACCGAAATTAACCAAAACCGAATTAACCGAAAGTCGGTTAACGGATATTTTTTTTTACCATCGGTTAACCGAAATTAACCGAACCGAACCGGATCATTTATTTCTTTATATATTTCTAGCTTTTATACCTCTATTTCATGTATTTCATGTTTTATACTTTCATTTCATGTAATAATAGATCTATTTCATTTATTTATACCTTCATTTCATTTATTTAAACATCTATTCATGCATTTATACCTCCATTTCATTTATTTATACATCCATTTCATGTATTTATACATCTATTTCATGTATTTATACCTCCATTACAAGTATTTCTAAGCAAAAAAAATTAGCTCTTGTTTGAATTGGTTATTAACCGAAAATTAACCGAACCGAACTGAAAACCGACAAATTAACCGAACCGATTAACCGATTACTTCGGTTACGGTTACGGATAATGCTAATAACCGAATCGTGCATACCCCTAGGCCTTACTATTCAATGGTGAGAGTAGCATGGTCTTTGGTATTTGTTATTATTATAAGTTGAGGGACTAATTGTAATTTTATAAAACAAAGATAGATAAATCCATGCGGTGGTGGATTGACTGTTTTGAGTCATCCCTCCTACCCTGAACATATAGATCCTATTCCTACATAGAAGTTTTGGACCGGCAAGCAAATCATCTCCAACTTGCTTGCGTAGTGTCCAAAACTTGAGGTAATCAATCATCTTCAAACTGCTGAAACAACACTCTCCAAAGGTAACATTTTGCTCCCGATCAATGCACCACATCTAGATCTTCCATTATTTCACCAGTTTCAGTAGTTTTTGTTCCCGATCTAGAACCTAATCAGGTTAAATTTTGCTTGCTTGATCTCATTTTAGGGTTATAGTGTTGTTAGATAGATGGCTTCATTTGTTGAGGATACTGATGAAGATTTTTTTGATAAATTGGTGAATGATGATGATAATTACAAACCGAATGCGTTATCCGAGAGTAATGTTGTTGATGTTAAAGGATTTGGTAATTTGAGTATTAGTGAAGATCTGGATAAATCTGCTACCATTGCCGGTATAGAACCGAATGATCTAGTTTCATCAAATTCGATCACATTGAATAGTGTTAGTGAAGAATCTGTTGATGATACATTTAAGTTGGAGGAACCGGTGGATTTTGCGGACAGTGAGAATCCGAGTCATGGAATTGGTGGTGTCAAAGATGAATCTGGCAATGTTGGCAGTATAGAACCGAATCGTCTTGTTTCATTGAATTCGGTCACGTTGAGTAGTGTTGGTGAAGAGCCTGATAATGGTGGAATACGGTTGGAGGAACCGATGAATTTTGCGGAAAGTGAGAATCAGAATCATGGCGTTAAAGAAGTGCAATGGAGTAATTTTGGTTCTGGTTCTCTGGAGAATAATTTTGATGCGTTTGGATCGGATCCTGACTTCTTTAATGAACTTGGAGATGGTTCGTTTGATCAGATAGGGAAAGAGGATGGTTTTATTAATGGTGAATCACACGGTGTGGTTGATAATTCATCGCAGGTGAAAAATGTTAATGATTACTCACAACAAGTTGAATTCAATGATACGGGTTCTACGAATGTTAATAGTAGTCAATACTGGGAGAATCTTTATCCTGGATGGAGGTATGATGCGAATACCGGGCAATGGTATCAAGTAGATGAAATTTATAATGAAGCATCATATGTACACGGGGCTAATAACACAGATTCGGCTTCTGACTGGACTGCTTTGAGTCAGAAATCGGATGTTTCTTACTTGCAGCAATCTATCCAATCTGTTGTGGGAAGTGTAACAGAGACGGGCAAGACTGAAAGCGTTACAAATTGGAATTCGGTGTCTCAATCAAGTCACGATAATGAGAGTTCATCAAACTGGAACCAGGGTTTGCAAGATGTTAATACGGTATATCCCTCACATATGGTTTTTGATCCGCAATACCCTGGTTGGTATTATGATATGAATACGCAAAATTGGTGTTCTTTGGATGATTATAAGTCACAATCAGCTGGTGTTGCTCAGGATCTGGTCAACCAAAATGGGTTTGGTCAAACTAATACTTATTATAAAGATGACCAGAAAACACATAGTGGGCAGGAACAAGATTATAACTGGAATGGTTCTTTTAGCAATGCTCAACAGGGTTCAACGACTTGGCAACCTAATGTCGTTGACAATAGTGCCCCTATTGAAGACTTTAGAAACAACCAACAAGTGGCTAACCATGTTGGTCAACAACAATCTTATGATTATGCAAGAACAACCCCCCATGTCAATAATGGGTTTCCTGGATCACAATCGTTTGTTCCCCATAGTCAGCCATTTGGCCAGCCTTTGGAGCAAAGTGAGACGATGAATGTCCAAAAGGCGTATGGCAATGAGAATCAGTTAAGCTATTTGCAGCAGCCGGTTCAAAGTGGTCATCAAGTATCTTATGCATCTAGTGCAGGAAGGTCATCGGCTGGCCGCCCTCCTCATGCATTGGTTACTTTTGGTTTTGGTGGGAAACTGATTGTGATGAAAGATAGTGCTGATCTCGCAAATGCTTCCTATGGAGGCCAGGTTAGGCCGTAAATCTTCATTATTGTCAATCATATATCAACATGTTTTAGAGGTCGTAATATTGACCCGTTCACTTATCTATGATTCGACGTTTATCCCTGGTGGGGAAAAGCAGCTTTAAAAGGAGGCGGGTTAAATGGGTTGAAAGTAGCTTGTATTTTTAATGCATAAAACCTTTTTAATCGTTTCCTTAAAAAAATTATCTGTCATTAAAGTGATATAGTTCTTGTAACCATTTTGACACACTATCTACAAGAAAGAGTGAAAATATTGGACAAAATGTGTTTCAGTCAACCCAAACCGTGTCGTATAAAAAGTAGGGCTGTAAACGAACCGAACGAACACAAACAAGGGTTCATTAAGGAATGAGCATGTTCATGAACTGTTCACGAACGTTACCGAATGAGATTTCTTGTTCGTGTCCATTCATTAAGGAAATGAACGTGTTCATGAATTGTTCATGAACATTTACCTAACGCAAAAGAACTTAAAAAACGTTTATGAACACAAATGAATACACACTAACATATATCCATTTTAGAACAAAATCTGCATTTTTCATCACAAAGATTATGTAGAATCCACCAAAAAATAAAAGAGCACTTAACATAATTATCAGAAATATGATTAACGCAAAATTAGGAAGATTGTCAAGCTTTAACACAAATTGAAATTGAAATGGTAAAATAAGGCATGTTGGGGAAGGCATATAGTATAACCAGGTTTTCAAAAATTTAAAAAACTAAAAACAATAAAATAAAAATACAACATATGAAAACCTTTAAATGAACGAACACAAATGAACACATTACTGAACGTTCACGGACATAAACGAACGAACGCAACCTCTGTTCATGTTCGTTCGTTTAACTTAACGAAATAAATTTCTTGTTCGCGTTCGTTCTTTATTAAACGAATGAACATAAACGAACTTCCCGCCGAATGGTTCACGAACTGTTCGCTGAACGTTCGGTTCATTTACACCCTAATAAAAAGTATCCTCTTTGACCCGTCACAAAACAGGCCCGAGCTGCCAATTTGCCACCTCTACTAATTTTTGTTTGGATCTGCCTATGCTTCCCTTTTTTAAGTTTGTTAACCCTCTACTGTTTGTCATGTTGAAGGATACAAATTCGGGGTCAATTTCAGTTCTTAGCTTAGCAGAAGTTGTCACTGGGGGAGCAGGTGTACATGACTATTTTCACACTCTCTGCCAGTATCCATTTCCTGGTCCACTGTCTGGCGGAAATGTTGGCGGTAAAGAGTTGAACAGATGGATTGATGATAGGATTACACGCTTTGAAACATCTGATGTTGTAGATCATAACAAAGATGAAGTTCTGCGATTGCTCCTTTCCCTGCTGAAAATAGCTACACAGCATTATGGCAAATTGAGATCTCCTTTTGGCTCAGACGCTAACTTAAAGGTAACACAAAAAAACTCTTTATTCTTGAAGTTATATTTTTAGGCAACTTTTGATCCATTTAACATGTTTCCATTTAACTAATTCTTTTACCCATAGAACCTCTAGAGTTCTAATCAGATCAACTTAAATTGCCACATCTATTTATTCTGATCAGATCAACTTAAATTAGGCTTACATGATTATTAGATGGCAATGCTTAAATTAAAATATAGTTTTTACTATTATAATTATTGTATACCTTTTATTTATACGACAACACTATTATAAACTAAAATATACATTACATGCATATAAGATTTTATCATAAATATATAATAACTTTATAATTTTTGTATAGTTTTATGTATATACTTTACAACATACAAAATATAAATAATATTATCAAATACATATACCAAAAGAAAATTTATTTTTTCACATAATAAACATACTACAATAAATAACTAATAGACAATGGTTAATGGAAAATAAAGATATAAATAAAATAGTTGGGTATATAGTTCAGGTAAACGGGTATGTGGTTTCGGGTAATGAGGTCAAGTATCACCTAATCCCATACCCGCGAAAATTTTTAAAACTAATCCCATACCCGTCCCATTTGTTTCCGGTTTAGGGTATACCCCGGGCTCGAGTTTTTTTGCCATCCCTATGCTTAATTAGTAATTACATTCTACATGATAGAGTCAACAAAATTTTTGCTACCAGTGTAAAAGATCTAATTGAGTTTTGATACTCAATCAGGAAAATGATGCTCCTGAAGTAGCTGTTGCTAGACTATTTGCATCCGTGAAGAGCAGTGCAGAGTACAACAATTATGGTGCTTTTCCACAATGCTTGCAACAAGTACCTTCAGAAGGACAAACTCGGGTATTTTAGTATTTGTTTTCCTATAATTGTAGAGAAGCATCAATATTGTTCTGCCCATAACGAAATTGCTTTCTGTTTTGACTTTTGATGCCTATGTATAATGTTTGCATTATAATATAGGAAACTGCTGCTGAAGTCCAAACTCTGCTTGTATCTGGTAGAAAGAAAGAGGCTCTTCTGCGCGCACAAGAGGGTCAACTGTGGGGACCTGCACTTGTTCTTGCAGCACAACTTGGTGATCAGGTCTCTCTATATACACAAAAAAACCCGATTTAACCGAACCAAAAAAAACCAAACCGCACAAAAAACTGAACCAAAATTTCTGGTTTTGCATTTTATGGAAACCGAAAAATCCGAACTGGACCGAATAACCTAAGAAACCATTATTTTAATGTTTGTTATATATTGATTTAGGAATTATTAATTTTTTTCTTGAATCTTAAGTATTTATAATAGGGGGGGGGGGGGGGGTATTGCACGGACCTCCCGGCCGCTGGAGTGATCCCACTCCACAAGCTAGCACCGTCCCAATGCTGCCTGGCGGTGAATACCCTGTCCCGAGTTGATTCCGTTTCCTCTGGGAAGAGGCGTGTGGCTTGTGACCATCACTGGAGTCGAACCCGGGTCTCTTGGGAGAGAAAGGGTGGGACTGGCCAACTGGGCTACCCCAGTTGGTTCTTAAGTATTTATAATAAAAAACATTAACATGTTTATTTATCTTTGAAATGATTTAGCTATTGCCTACAAGAATTAACAAAATTAAATATAAAAATTAAATGATTTCAAAGTATTATACAAGAAAATGTCTTAACAAAAACTTTGGAGAAACTAAAAATAGATTAGAAGGTTAAGTTTTGGTGAACAATATTAATTAAAAAGGTTAAATATAATTACTTAAAAGTAAACATCTAAGAAAGATTCTTAAAATTTTGGATTATACTATTTATTTTTGAATCTTACGTAACTTTGTTCCAAAAACTGAAAAAACCGAACGGTTTTCAAAAACCTAATATTTCGGTTACGTTTCGGTTTTACCATAAAACCGAACCGTGCACACCCCTAACATGCACACTTTGTAATTTTTCTTTTGTAGTCAATCTCATTTATTTTCTTTTGTTGTGGGACGGCTTGGAATCTTTATTTCAGTTTTACGTGGACACAGCTAAGAAAATGGCTCTTGCCCAGTTAGTACCGGGATCACCTTTGCGGACATTATGCCTACTTATTGCTGGTCAACCAGCAGATGTGTTTGCTGCTGATGCCACAACCGACGGTGGCATCCATGATGCTGTAAATATATCCCGACAACCTACACAGGTAACGATTAAGCGGGTAAATAAACATAGCTAAAAGCGGAACCGTTCAAAGGGGTTGAATGTCACCCACAGTCTGTTACCTATTTGTAATAGTAATGGTTTTATAAGCAAAATTAATGCATTCATTAGTTATAATGTTTTTTAAATGGACAAAAAGTGTTTATGGGTGAACACAACCCGACCTGGTGAACTTCTTTTCCCACCCATGTTGCCACTTATGGTCTCTTACATCTGGTTCACTTACATAATGTCACTTGTTCCTTTGCTATAGGCTCAATCTAGTGGTAACAGTATGCTTGATGACTGGAAGGATAATTTGGCAGTGATCACTGCCAACAGAACAAAAGATGACGAATTGGTGCTCATTCATCTCGGAGATTGTTTGTGGAAGGAAAGGAGTGACGTAAGTATATATGAATGTATCACCTTCCATGATCTTGATTTTGGGATTTGTTTTGTAATTATATAAAAAAAAATGATGCAGATTATTGCTGCCCACATTTGCTACTTAGTTGCAGAAGCAAACTTTGAACCATATTCAGACAGTTCTAGATTGTGTCTCATTGGTGCAGATCACTGGAATAATCCCCGTACATATGCCTCCCCGGAGGCTATTCAGGTCTCACCTCGTTTTCTCTTACTAGAACCAAAGACGCAACAATCAAAATATGATTCCCAATGACTAAAAACGTAAATTCCGGTTCACAGCTTTCCCATAAAGGAAATGTTACATCTTTCTGGGGAACCCAAAAAATTCACCAATTTTTAGACAGATACGTATATATGTTTCAGTACGTTACTTTCAGAACAAACCATGGTGGATCTAAAAAGGATTTTAGGATACGCACATGTGTGGCGTGAGATCATTTTTTTTAGTAAACTTCTGTTACATAAATTTGAAGGATTAAAAATATCTGAGTTATATGTATATTTATTTATATATATGTAATAGTATTGCATGAAAATCTTGCACTGTCATCGACTAAATTTTTAAATGAATGAATATAAGTTGAATAAAAAGATAGCTTAATGAATATGAATACCGTGTTAGCTTTATTTATTATTATATTTTGACATAGTAAAGAGAAAAAAACTGTGTTTTAACCATTCTAAACTACAATTTTCAGCCGTCCAAGTTTTTTGAGAAACGGAACTTGGTATTGAAATTTTGATATACACGTTACTGGTTAATATAAATAACAATACCTTGTAATTTTGAATGCAAACAGAGGACAGAGGTGTATGAATATTCAAAGCTGCTTGGAAACTCTCAGTTCACCTTGCTACCTTTTCAACCTTATAAACTTATTTATGCGCACATGTTGGCTGAAGTCGGAAGAGTGACAGACTCGTTAAAGTATGCATAATCTTTCCTTATTTCGTAAACTTTCTTGCTTATACAGGTCAAACATGATAGATATAAAAAGTAACCAAAAAATGAAACCGGTCAAATAGGCTGAAAGACCCTAATGAGTCACATGGGCGAAACGTGCTGGCAGATTACCCATTTTGACCCTAACCCATCTTGACCGGTTACCCAACTGCCCATTTTCTCTCCTTAACTTGCTTCTTTTATTTTTCTCTTTCCTCACATGATATCGTCTTGATTCAGATACTGTCAAGCGATAACTAAATCCTTAAAAACTGGACGAATTCCCGAGGTGGAAACATGGAGACAATTGGTTACATCATTAGAGGATAGAATAAAAATTCATCAACAGGTACCATATTTATCTTTTAGTTAATCTCCCCCTAAAATTAAATAAAGATATTATGTATACTATTAAGACTAAATTACATAAATCGTCCTTTATATTGACACTAGATTGCAAAGTGTGTCCTTTGTCTTCAAAAAGTAAAAAACATACTTGATGTTTGCAAACCCTTGCACGTTATGTCCTATAGCCCTAACTCAGTTAGTTTTTATAGTTAAATCTGACTAAGTGGTCCCCATGCGAGGGTATTTTGGTCATTATACCCTAAACACTAAAATAAACAATCAAAAAAATAACCAAAACAATTTAAAAAATATAAATCCTCTCTCTCTCTAACTTCTGCCTGGCCTCCCTCTCTCTCTCTAACTTGCCCAGCCTCCCTATCTCTGTAACTTCTGCCTTGGTTTAAAAAAGCGCGCTTTAAGCGAGCTTAAAGCGTGAGGCGCTGAAGCGCTGGGAATGTCGCTTTTTTTGCTCTGAGGCGTCACAACACGTGAAGCGTTTTGAGGTGAGCTTTAAGCGCGAAGCGACCTTGGTTTGAGGCGACGCTTCAGCCCAATCAGGTCACATTTGGGTCATTTATTTAGGCCCAATAGTCTTTAAATAGGGTTTGAATGAGGCCGCTACTTCGTTACCCTAAAAAAAGAACGTTAGCTATCTTTTAACATATTCAGCCGCTCCCTTCCTCTTCTCCTGCGATTAAAGATTAAAGACTATTTTTATGTTTATGTTTTAAGTGTGTTTCGACTTTAATTTATGTTTTAACTATGTTTTTTATGTGTTAAGTGTGTTTTTTAATCATGTTTTTGTGTTTATTATTGATTAACAAGTAGAATAGGTCATATTGATGTGTACAATATTTTTTTTAAAATTTTATTTTGAGCGCTTCGTATGCGTGAAGCTCTCGCTTCGCGCTTGAAGCTTCGCTTAAAGCTTTTGGAACCAAAACGCTTCGGAGCGCCTCGCGCTTTTTAAACCAAGACATCTGCACATAACAACAATCCGACAACCACCACCAACATGTGCCCCGACTACAACAATCTGACAACCACCACCAACATCTGCCCCCACACCACCCAGAAACCCTCTCTCTCCATCTCAAGACACACACTCTTTCCCTCTAACTACCGGACCACCACCACAACAATCCGCACCAATATATGCCCCCACCACCACCCATAAACCCTCTCTCACTCCATCTCAAGACACTCTCTCTCTAACTACCGGACCACCACCCACCCACCTGCCACCACTTATCCCCACCACCACTACCACCCATGTGCCACCACCTCCACCACACTACACACCACCTCTCATCACCAATCAAACCAACTACCCACATCTGCCCCCACCACCACCTGACCACCACCCACCTACCCCAAACTATCTTCCACAATATTCAAATATCATGATTTTAAATTTGTAGATTATCCAAACTGATTATTCAAAAACACATGATTACATTAAAAGTGAACTTTGTTGATTATCTAAACATGAACTTTGAAGTTCGATCAGAAGTTCAGAACATCAAATCATAAGTAAAAAACTAAAAATATTATTTTTGCAATCTCCTTCTATTCATTGTATATTTGTATGAGTAGATTAAGTCATTTTGCACCAACACCAAAGTCAGTATATGAATTGAGTACCACCAATTAAGTAAGAAATTCCAAATCTACAAGATCAAAACAGAAATGAGGAACAAAGTAAGCCTGATGAATCTCTTTCTAATAGAATTTTTTCATGTCAAAATAATCAACCATGTGTGTTTCCATTGACAACAAGTACGGGTTATAAGCATTGTCAGGTTAAATTTGTGGTTCTTGCGTCGTGTTCGTGTCAACTTTTGTATTCCATTTACAAACACCCACAACCACCACCGACCGCGGCTTCTAGATCTGGATCTGTGGAACGAACGACGGCGGCGGAGCTATGGAACGAACGACGGCGACGGCTTTTAGGGTTTCGACGACGACAGAGCTATGGCGAGGTGCTGCTATAGTGGCCGGCGGAGGATCTGTGGAACGACGACGAACGACCGCTGTAGTGGTGGTGAACGTTGCTACGGCGGTGGTTCTATGGGTGGTGGTGGTGGCCCCAGATTGTATAGAGAGTGAGAGAGAGAGTTGAGAGAGAGTGATTTTTTGAGAGAGAGGGAGGGAGGGGATTTTTGATTTTTATTTTAGTGTTTAGGGCAAAATGAGCTAAATACCCTCGCATGGGGTCCACTTGGTCAGGTTTAACCATGAAAGCTAATTGAGTTAGGGCTAAAGGACATAACGTGCAAGGGTTTGCAAACATCGAGTACGTTTTTTGTACTTTTTGAAGACAAAGGACACACTTTGCAATCTAGTGTCAACATAAAGGACGATTTTTGTAATTTACTCTATTATTAATATTATTCCATATATAAATAAGTAACTTTTTCATGCATAAACACTTGTGCTTTCGGGATTTCTCAAAAAAAAAACTTAGATTTTTTTGTTTTAACCCAAAGGATTTTGTCTTTTGCAATTTTAACCCTACAAAATATGTTTTTTTTAACTTTAACTCAAAACTTTTCATTATTTGCAATTTAACTTCACAACTTTTGTCAATTATACTTTTCGTCTTTGGTTTAACGTTTTTTACGTTTCGTTACGTATAGTTCTAAATTTTTCGAGTTAATACGACGCAACGTATGAGTGTGGTTCAACTTTTTTTATGTTTTGTTTCAAATTTTGCAAGTTAACACGGCGCAACGTGCATGTGTGGTTCAACGTTTTTACCTCTATTTTTTCATGTTTAACAGGTTCGTCGCAACACGCAGATCCTAGGTTGAGTTAGTGTTGGTGGTAGATCACGGTTGTGTGACATTAGTACTATTTGACAACGTTTTACGCCCCGCAGTAACGCGGGGTGTGCTTTGGGGGTTTTCCAAAGAAAAAAATGGTTATGTATATGGTTGTCGTAACCTTGGCTTTAGGGGTTTTCAAAAAAAAAATTTGATTTTTTTTACTTTTCACCCAAAAGTATTTCATAAATTACTTCTAACCCAAAACTATTTGTTTTTTTTACTTTTAACCCAAAACTTTTTATCTTTTGCAATCTATTCTCACAACTTTTTTTACTTTCAACTTTGATCCTTTATAGTTTTCATTTTTCGCAAATTTTCCGCTTTATGCTTGGTTCTAAATTTTGTGACTTAACACATCGCAACGTGCGTCTTTGGTTTAACGTTTTTACGTTTCGTTCTAAATTTTGCGAGTTACCACGACGCAACGTGCGTGTATGGGTGAACGTTTTTACATCGTCTATTTTTTTCCCGTTTGACAGGTTTAACATAACGTGCGGGTCCTAGGTCGACTTAGTTATAGAATCCCCGCCGCATTGCGGCGGGTCTCAATTCTAGTTAATATTAATTAGCAACTTTGTTGTGCATCATGGTTTGTACTTTTAGCTATAGTGGGTTGTATTCATTTTTGTTTTTTTTTTCATTCTTTTGTTTATTGTTAGTTTTTGTTTTACTTTTAACCCCAATACTTTTACATCTTTACAATTTAACCCCAACACTCTTCCACTTTTAACGTTGGTTCCCTATACTTTTCATCTTTTACAAATTTTTCGTTTTTGAGTTAAGACGCCGCAACGTGCGTGTGTTGTTCATTGTTTTTACGCCTATTTTTCCCGTTCAACAGCCCTGTCGCTGGATTGACTTAGTTTTTAAGGATGAATAATATGAGATTGCAAATAGGGCTGTAAACAAACCGAACGTTCAGTGAACAGTTCGTGAATGTATTTACGTCTACTTTCGTTCTGTTTTATTATTTTATTTCTTTTTATACCAGATTTTCCAGTGCTGGTGGTCACTAGCGGTGATGTGGCATTGGTGTTGCTTGGCACGGTTTTACGTCGCCGCAGCACGCGGGAGGGGGGGTTAATACTAGTTCTTATTTTTCTTTTTCCTTTTCTGCAGGGTGGGTTTTCTACCAACTTAGCTCCTGGTAAAATAGTTGGAAAATTGCTCAACCTATTTGATAGCACTGCACATCGTGTTGTTGGTGGCACGCCACCACCTGCCCCATCAACATTTGGCGGCAGCGCGCAAAACGACCATCATCAACAACCACAGAAGGGTCTTAGGTTTCTAACTAGTCAATCAACAATGGCGATGTCATCCTTGCTGACATCACCGTCTATGGAGCAAATTAATCAAGGTGATGGAAACAGAAGGATGTTGCATACCCGCAGTGCTTCAGAACCTGATTTTGGTCGATCTTCTAAGCAGGTTGTTATATGATTCATGTCAATAACGTCCCTTTTATCCCATTTTTACGCAGTTTTCAAAAGGCATACTTATTGTAATGTAGGCAAATAATGAAATAACCGCTCTAGCGCTCTTGTTATGTAACAATTGTTGTGAAACTTGATGTAGGATCAGGATGACACGTTGAGAGAAAACTCAACTGATTCACAAAGAAAAGCATCTGGAAATACTTCACGGTTTGGTCGCTTTGCTTTTGGCTCTGGGATTTTACAAAAGACAGTGAGTATGGTTCTAAAGCCTCGTCAGGACAAACAGGTACCATTCATTGTACATATAGGTGTAACTCAAAATAAGTAACTCTTTAAGTTCGCTTCCAAATGGGTTTGGTCGGGTTAGGCTGACCTACTTTTTTATACATCTGTTTTAGTTTTATAAATAATGAATATGTGAAATATGATCACAAAAACTGTATTATTACAAAAATATTCTAATTTTATCATAATAAAGCGATCAGAAGGTTTTAATGCATTTTGATTCGCTTCGAATAATTTTTAACTTGTTCTATTTGACGTGTTTCCTTTTTAGCTGAATGATATATCTGAACTTAACAATATAAACTATAATTAACAGCTAGTGTTTATGTTTGTAGGCGAAATTGGGCGACACCAATAAATTCTATTATGACGAGAAACTTAAAAGATGGGTGGAAGAAGGCGTTGATTCGCCAGCAGAGGAAGCAGCCCTTCCTCCACCTCCAACTTTCCAGAACGGATCACCAGATTATAGCTTAAAAACTGCTTTAAGAACTGATTCTATGAGCAACGGGAGCTCCCAATTTGCAAGCCCGACTCCCCCTAGTCATACTTCAGGAGTTCCACCGATTCCAGCCACCACAAACCATTTTTCTGCACGTGGAAGAACAGGGGTTCGAGCAAGGTAACTCTATTTACTTGTCTCTTGTGTTATTCATAGTCATGAATATTGTATGGTGGTGTTTGTGTGTGTCTTTTGGAATTGACTATATACTAAGACAAATGCCATTTTTGTTCCTGAGGTTTGTCCAGTTTTGCGATTTTCGTCCAAAGGTTTGTTTTTCCACATCTGGATCCAAAAGGTTTGAAATCTTGCCATTTTCATCTGGCTCGTTAACTCCATCCATTTTTCTCCGTTAAGTCAAGGGTATTTCCGTCTCTTTTGCTAACTTAAAGGGTAATTCGGTCTTTTTCAGGGGTATTCGGTCTTTTTACATAAAGTGAAAAAGACCGAATTGCCCTTTAAGTTAGCAAAAAAACAGGAATACCGACTTAACGGAGAAAAATGGATGGAGTTAACGAGCTGGATGAAAATGGCAAGATTTCAAACCTTTTGGTTCCAGATTCGGAAAAACAAACCTTTGGACGAAAGTCACAAAACTGGCCAAACCTCAGAGGGATGAAAATGGCATTTTACTCTCCAAGAAATTAACGGATATTATGGCATTTGTGTGAAAAAAAAAATCCAAAATAAGGAAAAATTGTTTTTTCCTAAATTAGGTGATAGAAATTAATCTGAGTATCATACAACTGATTTTCAGATGCTTATTTTTAAACTCTTTTATAAAGACCATGACACATTGAACATTTGATACTTGTTTGAAAGGTACGTTGATACGTTCAACCAAGGTGGTGGAAACCCTACCAACTTATTTCAATCACCTCCTGTTCCGACCATCAAACCTAAGACGAGTTCCAACCCGAACCCAAACTTCTTTGTACCCACAGCTGCCCCCGCACCCGAACAACCAGCAGTCGATATCACTCCTGATAACTTGGAACAACACACGTCTGGTAACCAACCTACCTTTACATCCAGAACCAACCAATCAGCAACGGGCATGCAGAAATTTCCATCAATGAATGACATGTCAAACGAAGGATCATTGTCAACATCGACATCAACATCCACATCATCGTTCGCCTATGATCCCATATCACGAAGAACATCATCATGGAGTGGAGGTTTGAATCAAAATCTTTCGATATCTGGTAACAACAGTGAACAAAAAGCAGTTGGAGGGATGCCTCGGCATACGTTTATGCCAAACGATACTGGTTTTACACACTCGTCGAATGATGATCTCCTGGAAGTTGAACTTTAAAGCGCATAAGTTGTCTTGTTGTAAATTGATAGGTTTTGCTAAATTATAGAGTGGTGGTTCTGCAGAAATAGCAGAAAAAAGAGCTCCCACCATATAGTTCATTTTTGCAGGAAGAAGCTACGCACCCCAAGGGGCATTTTGGTAAAATGGACGAGATGGTGAGTGACTGTAAGGGGCGTTCGTTTCTGAACCAATAATATGGTGAGAACTGTGAGAACGCATAAATCATTTGTACCTGTTACTTCAAATGTGTTTTATATTGATTATAAATGTAAGTGTAATGTAATGAGATGGTTTGAAACTTTAAGTATACAATTATACACAATACCATTTTTTATTATTTTTTTTACCCACTCAAGGCAATGCGTCTTCTTAATACATTGATGTTTTTGGGATGTGCAATAACAAACTGGGGCTGAATATGAACCAAATATTTGAAAATACTGGAACAGGAACCCGGCTCGTTTGAACCAACTTGGTCTCAAACCGAACCATGAACCTAAATCAAACAAGTCACGGGCTAATTCATTGCTTAAATGATGTTTCATACAATAACATCTTCCACCTTTAATAATCTAGAAAATTTTTGTTAACCAACTTTTGTCTTGTATGACAATCTAACTATTCTACTTGAAATATTTAAAAATAAATATGAACCATCAGTATGCATGTGGAGGTTGATAGGTGTCAAAAAAATTATCTGACAATTTAGAAACGAAATCCGTCTCAAAACCAGGGTGTAAATTGTGACCTTGAATGTGATCAGATAAGCTCGATACATAACAAAATACATTTAACAAGTTACATGATCTAATCAGGACTTTTGTTTGTGCTGGTTTGTTCGCATTATGAACTTATTGTAGTGGTGCACAAATCGGGTTTTTTTTTTTTTTTTTAAACCGGGTCGGGTCTGGGTTTTCTACCAAAAATGTATACCCTATATACCCGGGTTCGGGTCGGGTTTTATAAAACCCGGGTATTATAATACCCTATTTCCGGGTTCGGGTCCGGTTCGGGTATTCATCAGGTAGGGTTCGGGTATGCATCGGGTTGGGAAAAAACCCGCACCGGGTATTAAAAAACCCGACCGGGTATTAATGCTTCTTTATATGTTTTAGTGGATGGTGCCTATTGAAATTTTAATGACATTTCTAAATTTAAATTCGATGGTGCTAGATCGAAGGAATAGTCCTGATTTGGATCCTTTTGGATTACATAAACAACAATATATTTTATTTGCTATGTTATGTTTTAACCAAGTTCCATCAAATTTTCATTTTTTTGTATTAGACAAACACCAATGGATCTTTCCAGCAAATAGAGGGGAATAATGACCAAATATTTCAAATATTATTAGAAACCTAATAATTAAACAAGATTACATCAAAGTGCATACATAATCTTGTTAAATCATAAGAACTAGAAAACATAGATAAAATAACATAGATAAAAAAACATAGATAGGACTAGAAGTCAAAGTGCTATATAACCGGGTATAAAAAAAACCCAGTTCCGGGTATTTATAAAACCCGGTTCCGGATATTTATAAAAACCGGGTTTCGGGTATAAACCGGGTATAAAAAAACCCGGTTCCGGGTTCGGGTTTTAGATCAAATATGAATACCCGGTCCCTACCCTATGGGTAGGGTCGGGTTCGGGTATAGAAAATCCGGTTTTTATAATACCCGGTTCCGGGTTTTTTTTTCCGGGTCCGGGTTCGGGTTTTTTGTGCACCACTAACTTATTGGCAAGTGAATGTTAGGTGAGAGTGGTGGTTGTGAAGGGAATATTCGTGGAAAAGTTAGTTGGGTGATTCCTGATGTTTAGGTTTGTAAACGAACACATACATGGCATGTTTGTGTTCATTTGTAAACGAACAAACAATCGAACACGGGCAATTAACTGAAAGAGCTTTCTTGTTTGTGTTCCGTATGTTAAAAAGAAAATAAATGTGTTTGTGTTCGTTTATGTTTGTCGTTAATAGTATACACAAACGGTTCACGAATATAAATATAAATGAACACAAGCATTACTGAAAATAGATGAACAAATAAACAAACATAACTCAAAGTACACTAATTAACCCACTATTATTAATCAAAATTGCTTATACTCACAAATTTACTATTCAGTTTCATACACTAATAGTTGTGTACCACTTAATTGCATTGTATATAATCACATGCCTAATTTACAATAATTACATGTTATACACTATTCCCTTATAGTATTACTAAAAGTATAAAATGACCCTTATGATCTACTTGTAGGTTTATTAAACCTTATTGTTTTTAAATTTATTTAATAATAACAATTATTATTTTTATTATTAACTCAAACCCGCTTCAATAGTGTATTTATTGTTTCGAGTTTCGACTTAATTATTATTTTTTACGATAATGTTTTACGTTCTAGTCTAAATTTTGCGGATTAACATGCCGTAATGCACATGTGTGATTCAACATTTTTACGTCCGGTTTAACGGTTCTGCCGACGTCAAATCTCCGATTTCACTACTCTTGTTGTTTAAGCTCATAGTCATACTCCGATTTCACTACTCTTGTTCGCTTAACCATTCGTCGACATTAAATCTTATCAGGTTCTTTTCATATCATGCAACTCAACAAATCAAAATACGAGCAAATAATATTGGTTTTACCCCCAAGTTGTCAAGCAACAACTCCTTATTATCTTCTACGAATCACCTTGAATTTAACATAGCTAGAAAAGCATGGTGAAGATGCAACATATTTACATGCTTTTGGCCAGAACCTTTCAAACAAAATCTTTTTTAAAAAAGTAATATGTTTTTATTATAAACTTTGGTCTACAGACTCAAAAGCCCAAACAAAGTATTCGTCATTGCACAAAACACGTCTCAACTCGAAATACAATCGGAGTACTCAACTAACACAGAGCATCGGTTTATTAAACGAAGTAGTACCAACACTTGAGGATAGTCGAAGTCAGATTATTTCCTGGCATATGATCAACCCTGCAATCCAATGATACCTACAAACACCACCAACATCTATGTAAGAAACTCCACCTGTGATTACACGCTCATTTGAGTTCATAAACAGTTGAAACCGGCCGAACCACTTACACCAAAGCAACTCGGCAGGTTTGAGATTTATACCGCTCGGTTTTGATGGCTTAATGAGTTGTTTGGAACTTTATTATTCATTAGAATATGCAGTTAGTGTGAGGTTCAATAGGGAACCACAAAAAAAGTGGGAAACTAGGGAACCGTGTAAAAAAAAAAAAACTCAAAAATTCATTTTTATGGGTAAAAAATTATTTTATCCTAATCTTTTTCGGAGCTTTTGCATATAAACATGTAGAAGCTGTTTTAATAAAAAAAAAATTGTAAAAAAAAAACAGTATAAAAAACAGCTCCTAAGAAATTATGTAAAAATGATTTTTATTTGAATGGCTCCTATGAAAAGCTCCAAAGAAACTATGTAAAAATGATTTTTTAATGATTTGTTTTACATGTAAAATTAGTGGTTCCCCGGTTCCCCATTGAACCAAACCCTATGCAGTTATTTATATGTATTATTTTACAACTTTAATGCAAACTAACAATTTTGAAATCCTAATCATTAGAAAACGGCTCAAACCAGCTGACCCAACCGTTTTGGTTTTTTTGTTTCCAAAACTGTAGTTGGCGATTGGGGAGTTGGGCCAATAACTTTCATCAAAACCGGTTTAGAAGTGTGATCTTTCAGTTTCCTTTCCTTTACAATTCTTCAAGTTCTCATTGGACTTACAAGGTTGCCTCTTAAACACGAAAACAATAAAAAAAATAAACGAGAGAAGCTTACCGCATGCAACTCTTCCACCAGCATTTCCTGTGCTTTTGCTGAGCTCATGGCCTCCTGAAAGATAAAAGAGTTCAAATAGATTAGATTTTATAATAACGAAACATACAATAGACGAAAATAATCTCCAATATATTTGCTAGAGAAAGAGAAGAACAAGCCTCCGCCATGCCTTAAACCTTCATGCAATGTGTGTAAAAGGTGTTAATTTCCATTCTTAACCATCCGGTAAAAGTACATAAATTAGACGTCTCTCATCTAAACCAGTGTTTTAGAATCAATAACACACGTATACATACAAATATACACACATATGTGTTTAATTATGAAAAACAAAATTTGAAGTTTACCCTTTCCAAGATCGTCAGCATCAGCATGAACAACTACTGCCCTCCCAACGATGGATTGAGCTCCAATCAGTGGAATCTACACATGTTGGCATATTTTAGATTTATTACATCAAATGCGTAATTAAATTCGATTGCATGAAATCCTGCAAGGAAGCGAGGAACCCACCTGCTTATCAACAATGGTGAATTTTGCAGTACCTGAGTTAATAAGAAACCCGTGAGAAGTTAACATTAGAATTATTATATAAACCCATAAAATAACCTAATTCTTGAAATGTAAAATATACCATCTTCGCCTATGGTGACATTGCCAAGATCACCGGCATGGCGAACCTCATCATCGGGGGCACCATGCTCCTTTCCATGAGGATTGTAGTGAGGACCTACCATCAAAAGGAATGGTTTCGGTGTTAAGATATATCACGTGACACACAAACTAAGTCACTTTAAATGATTTCGTTAAGGAACACGTACCAGTTGACATGCACCCATTGGTTGTGTCACCAAGTGCATGAACATGGAAACCATGAGGTCCAGGTTTGAGGCCAGAAAGGTCTCCGGTAACAGTAGTGGGAGCACCTGCGACATCGGGTAATTAAGTAAATTAACTAATATGTTTATTAGTAATACATACAACATCAAATTTTAGAATATAACTCAATTTTCACCTTCTGCCTCTTGATTGAAGAAGATGGTGCCGCTAACACCCTCACTGCTGCTAAGAACCGCAACCGCCTTCACCATGTTTGTATGTGATCTAAACAATTGAATAACCAAATATTAAAAGACCATCTACAACTCATAGACCAAAAAATATACAAAATATCAAGATTCAACATCGTTGGTTCACGCTCCAAGGCATATCGGTCCCAAAAGACAAGATGCGCGTCACATACGTGAGGCGCAAATCTATGTACAACCAAATACGCTTCATTCACAACTAGAAGTTGCATATCTCTCATCTGTTTTACATATAAACCTATTTATCAAGCAAACTATAAACCTTTCATAATTTCTTAATTCCTTAAGTTGTTTTTACATATATAGCTCCTATGGAACTATGGACCCATAACATAAGAGGCACGCCTTTTTCCCCTGATGCATTTTCCTAGGGTTTTTTTTTTTTTTTTTTTGAACCAAGTCAATATCTTATACGACTGCAGAACTCCTTGATGATTGGCCCAAATGTTAAATTCTTACAACCAAGATAGAGCTTTGCAAGTATTAGACATCTAATTCACAAGTCAGAACTGTATTTGTTTAACATACGTGATCACTGTATGGAAAAGATGCAAGTATTAGACATCTAAATCACAGAGCAGAACTTATACAAGGTTATGAGCATTCGCTTGTCTCACACCATCACAAAAGAGATGTTAGTTATGTCATCATAATCAACATTCATGTTCTTCAATTCTATATTAGCCTATTTCTACATCCCAGAAGCGCCCCATTAGGGGTGTAAACGCTCGAGATCGAGTCACTAAAAGCTCGAATCAAGCCGAGCTTAAATGATCATGATCCCAAAGGATTGTTAGCCCAAATGAGCCTATCCTCTATATAAATTTTATTTGATATATATTTACATAATAATAAACATGGTTATATATAAAGTTAGGAATATTGGATTTTAATAATCCCAACTATTCGCTGTTTGCCGCCAACAGTCACAACTTAAAAAATAACTACCGGCAGTCCCAACTATTAACATATTGGCCTCCAATGGACCCTGACTAACAGAACCCTAACGCCGTTAGTCTCCGGTCGCCGGAAAAACGTTTTTCTCCAGAAAACTCATTTTTGGCCGGAAAACTCAACATTTTTGTCCCAAACCTTTTTCTAACCTTGTTACGGACCATTAGTAACCTTTGTCTAGTAAAAGCCCCAATTATTGAAGTCGCCGGAAAACTTCTTTTTGGACGGAAAACTCAACTTTTTGGCCGGAAAACTCAACATATTTGTCCCAAACCTCTTTCTAACCTTATTACATACCATTAGTAACCTTTGTCTAGTAAAAGTCCCAATTACTGAAGTCACCAGAAAACTTTTTTTTGGCCGGAAAACTTCTTTTTGGCCGGAAAACTCAACATTTCCGTCCCAAACCTCTTTGTAACCTTAGATCGGACCTTTAAAAACCTTTTTCTGGCCAAAAACGGTTTTCCGGCGACCGAAGACTAACGGCGTTAGGATTCTGTCACTAGTTGGGCTGCAAGTGGTTATTTTTGAAAATAGTTGGGATTATTAAAATCGAATATTTCATAATAAAGTTATGATAAAAGTAACTAAACAATTTAAATCAAGTATTCTTTCTTATCAATCACGTTATACTAATTCTGACGAGATTTACAATCTCACATAACAAATGAATTTGTAGATACAACACATCAAAGTCACACCTGATCTCGACAAAATCAGTTGTGCATAAAACGGAGATTACGAAGATGAAAATAAAATCAACAAATTCGTTTTCGATCGAGATTAGAAGATGATACATAGATATAGAAATATACAAGAAGAAAGGATGATTCGAATTGACCTCAGAACACCCCTGCAAAGCAAATCGACTGATGGATGATGTCTGTGTGTGAATGAGCAGCTGATTGATTGATTGACAGGGCACGGCGATTGTTATTATTATATAATAATAATAATAATAATAATAATAATAATAGAGGCGCCGTAAAAGACTTGCCTATTAAAATATGCCACCTACCTCACATTCACCTCTATTCATAATCCTCAACACTCACGCACCACGTCACTCACTAGGGGTGCTAAATGGGTCGTGTTCGCGGGTTGATGGTTTCAACATGACCCGAACTCGAAAATTTTACATGACTCGAACCCGACCTAAACTCGAAAATCGTATCATACATATAAACCCAAGCACGACCCGAAGTTTCATGGGTTGTCCCGAACACGACCCGTTTAACCCGAATTTTTTAATTTTTATTTTCTGAAATTTATGTATTAAAATTACAATTTACTTAAAAACACAAATGTATATAATAATATTAAGGGTGGAGATACAATAGGAAGTTAATTTGGCTAGGAAGTGATCTTGACCATCCATTAAGTTAATCAAGGGCTAAGATTAAATCAGGGAAATTGAAAGTAAGAAAAGAGGCGCGTGACTTTTTTCAGGGGCATTCTAGTCAAGTAAGCCAATAGTTTCTCTCTCCTCCAATTCCCCCCCCCCCCAATTTTTTAAACGTTAATAACTCTTTCATACGACATTATTTTTTTATAAAAATTGCACCAAAAAAACGAGCGTTTTTTTATCTTTAAAACGAGTATACTATTGCTATATTTTGAAAAAAAAAATTTAAACCCAGTTGCGTAAATCGCAATAGAAAAACCCCCAGTATTGTAAAACGCAATGAAAAAAAAACCTTAAAAATGACATTTTTCTAAAACGCAATGCACCAAAAACACATAGAAATGACTTATTTGTAAAACGCAATGGCCATAAAACACAAAGAAATGTTTTATTTCTAAAACGCAATAGCCTAAAAACTCAAAAGAAAATGTACTTTATAAAACGCAATGGACTAAAAACCCATAAAAATGTGTTTTACCTAAAACGCAATGCACCAAAAACACATAAAAATGTGTTTTACCTAAAACGCAATGCACAAAAAACACAAAGAAATGTCTTATTTGTAAAACGCAATGGCCAGAAAACACTTAAAAATTACTCATTCTAAAACGCAATGGACTGAAAACACCTAAAAATATGTTCTACCTAAAACGCAATGACTAAAAACACTTCAAAAATGTGTTTTACCTAAAACGCAATAACTAAAAACACTTAAAAATGTGTTTTTTCTAAAACGCCATAGCTAGAAAACACATAAAACTCTCTTATTTCTAAAACGCAATGGACACATAAAACTGTCTGAGAACTGTCTGTGAATTGTCTGTGAACTGTCTGAATTGTCTACGAATTACTGTCTTCGAAATGAGCCAATTTCTGGAAAATTAATTTTTCTGCAGCTCAACCCCAGCCAGGGGCTCTGCCCCTTGGACCCCGCCAGGGGCTGCCGCCCCCGGACCCCCGCCAAGATCGTAAAACGCAATGACTAAATCAAAAAACCCAGTTCGTAAAAATGAAATTAAAGAATTTGTTACCTGGATCGAAGTGATTTCTTCAACAATTGACGAATTTTGAATGATTGAAACACTTATCAGCTCTCGAATCGAACGAATCGAGTAATTATCTTCAAAATCACTGGAAAAAATGAGATTTTGTATGAATTTAAACTGGGTTTTCTTCAAAAAAGCTGAAGAACACGTTGATCGGGTGTTTGAATCATTGATTGGTGATGAAAATCGCACTATAATGTAGTGATTATTGAGATAGAAAGTGAAGAAATGGTTGAAGATGGTGGGTTTTGAAAATGAAGAAGAAAGGGTTGGATTGACTAAAATACCCTTTTTCTTTATTTTAATTGTTGCCACATGTCATCCCCTTATTGCTTCCTATCCTTCCTAGCAAAATTAATCTTCCTATTTGATCTTTTCCCATAATATTAAAACCTATATAAATTAGCAAGTTTTCTATGCATAAGGACTTGTACATTATGCTTTGCACATTATTCAAAAAAAAACTTGACTTTTTAGTTTTAACCCAAAGGTTTGTATCTTTTACAATTTTAACCCTACATAATTTGTTTTTTTACTTTAACCCAAAACTTTTCATTATTTGCAATTTAACTTCACAACTTTTGTCACTTATACTTTTCATCTTTCGCAAATTTCCGTTTTACGTATAGTTCTAAATTTTTCGAGTTAATACGACGCAACGTGCATGTGTGGTTCAACGTTTTTGCCTCTATTTTTCCGTGTTTGACAGGTTCATCGCAACACGCATATCCTAGGTCAAGTTAGTGTTGGTGGTCGATGACGGTTGTGTGACATTAGTACTATTTGACACCGTTTTACGCCCCGCTGCAACGCGGAGTGTGCTTTGTGGGTTTTTCAAAGAAAAAATGGTTATGCATATGGTTGTCGTAACGTTGGCTTTAGGGGTTTTCCAAAAAAAAAATGATTTTTTTTTTACTTTTCACCCAAAAGTATTTCATAAATTACTTTTAACCCAAAACTTTTTATCTTTTGCAATCTATCTTCATAACTTTTTTTACTTTCAACTTTGTTCCTTTATAGTTTTCATTTTACGCAAATTTTGCGCTTTATGCTTGGTTCTAAATTTTGTGACATAACACATCACAGCGTGCGTCTTTGGCTTAACGTTTTTACGTTTCGTTCTAAATTTTGCGAGTTAACATGACGCAACGTGCGTGTGTGGGTGAACGTTTTTACATCGTCTATTTTTTCCCCGTTTGACACGTTTAACAACATGCGTGTGTGGGAGAACGTTTTACATCGTCTATTTTTCCCCGTTTGACAGGGTTAACATAATGTGCGGGTTCTAGACCGACTTAGTATATAACTAAAGAATCCCCGCCGCATTGCGGCGGGTCGTAATCCTAGTTATATTTAAATTATAAAATCTATGTTAATTTCTCTTTTTAAGTTATAATCATGGCATAAAATACACACCTCATTTAATTTATAACATAAAATATGTTGTAAAAAATATAATATAGTATAAATGTGTTAAACGGGTTAACCCGCCAACCCGACCAGGTTGATCTGAACCCGTCCCGTTAACCTAAACGGGTTTGCGGGTTCAACCTGAAACTGACCCGAACCCGTTTAGACTAAACCTAAACCCGCGAATTTTGTGTTAGGTTCGTGTCGAGTTTTCGGGTCGGGTCAGAAATTCACACCCACATCTTTGACCCACCACCACCTCATCCACTACCAACTAGTTAGGCCGATCAGAGTCTAGTCAGCTCAATTCAACTTTTTAACGAACTGATAGCGCGTAGGTCATGAACATGTCAGCTTATTTATGTCTCTGGTTAAAAGCAACCGGTTAAATTTGTTTTTTGAGTTTTATATTTTGTTAGTTTGTAGCGCTTTTAGATTTTAACTAGGTGTAGGACCCGTGTAACCACACGGGTAGGTTTAGTAATGATCGAAATCAAATACTAAAAACAGATTATAATATATCATTTAAATTTTGGTCTTTAGTTCTATATCTTTATAAAATAATGTTGAAGACAGTATGTGTGACCACACGGGTAGTTTTAATAACCATCGAAATAGATTATAATACATCATTTAAATTGTTTGTATTTAGTTCATGTTTGATATAGAAATTAGCTAACTAACTCAAAATTTCTTGTCTAAAATGAAAGCATGACCTAATTTTAAATTTTCTAATAATTAAAGCCTGACCTAATTCAAATAACCAAATGTTATTGAACAGTTCAATAAAGCCCCTTATATTTGAAGATTTCTATCAGGTAATACAATTTGATGGCCCTCATCCACTGTTTGTATACTATAACTGTTGTCCATTAAGTACTGATTGTGTACAACAACTGCTGAAAACAAAGTGCTGCTATTTAATCTACTGCCCTAAGTCAAGTGCTGCTAAAGACCAAAGTCCTGCTTGGAATGAAGCAGTGGAATGAAGAAACAATTGTTTACTTTGTCTATTGTAATAGTATCAGTGTTTAGCTAGTAGTAGTTATATGTAACAGTGGTTAAAGGTTTTTAGGTTGTTAGATGGGGTAGCAACACAAAGATATTGCCATGGATCATTATAATCCTAGTCTTGGTTTTACCAATTTATTGGTTACTACAATGAAGTTACTATAACGCGAACAAATAGCCAACTTATATTTGAAGTTGAAGTTTAACTCAAAGAATTATATTTATGAATTATATCCTGTCATAACAAAAATTGATTTAACTCAAAGAATATAACTTCTTTCACATAATTTGTAGATATTAACAATTTCTTTGTAATCCGATTATAAAGTGGTTATAACATCTGATGGCCCTTATCCACTGTTTGTATACTACAACTGTTGTCCATTAAGTACTGCTTGTGAACAACAACTGCTGAAGACAAAGTGCTGCTATTTAATCTACTGCCCTAAGTCAAGTGCTGCTAAAGACCAAAGCCTTGCTGAAGACAAAGTGCTGCTATTTAATCTACTGCCCTAAGCAGATCTTTGTGTATAACAGTCTTTATAGATCAGCAAACTCTGATGAGACTATCCGCTGATGATGCTCAACCACTGATGAGGCTGAGTAGTTTTTCCATTAAGGTTGATCAGGCCTTTGACTTCAGCAGATGATTGGTCTTCAACGGTCTTTGCATCTAACAGAGTTTTGCATAACAGTCTTTATAAAACAATCAGACTTTAGAGATCATAAGTTGTTAAGTGCATATCACGTTTTAGATGGAGAATGTGCTTTGGGTGAAAAGGTTGTTATTAGAAAACCATGCATATCACATTTTATTAAACAACGAATGACTGTACAGTTTTTAAGCTTTAATTAAAAATAGATTATAAAAAACGGAACATCTTTTAAATAACAAATAATATATATATATATATATATATATATATATATATATATATATATATATCTAAAACATCAAATTCCATCTCTTTGATTCATAATATCTATTATCAATCGGTTCAAACAATCAAAAGATAACACACATAACCCACTCTCTTACATTCTGTCAACCGCTCTTTCCATCCTTAAGACCTCAAAGGTAAAATCATCTTTAACAATGGTGCAGTCGAGTGACTCGAAGAGAAGGTGTCGATTATTCCATCCACTGAAGTCGTTGCAAACTAATTACACAACAAATATATTTCATTAAACAACGATTTTTCAGCTATAATACAACAGATCATAAATCAATATCTTCTGATTTGAAACTTCAACACTACAAAAAGAAGAAAGTGGTAATAATTAGTAGAAGCCAAAATCTATAAAACTATAAGCAACAAAGTCAAGTCCAAATATTGTTCCTGGTACCTTATTAGCCTCCTATCACTTTCATCGTTTGCCCACACCGCTTGCAAACAATTATCCTAAAAAAGCATCATAGTTCAATAAGTTTGGTAAGGAAACCAAGATGCTTACCCTTAAATAAAACACTGTTAAGATATATTTTATAAAAACAAATTACTATTACCGAAATATATAAGTATTACATCACTCATATTTCCACAAGTATATCAAGCATCAACTTCGCCTTTCTGCCCTTCCTCTCGACTTGGAATGATGGATAAAGATGAACAAAGAGCAACGTTCTTTTTTAGGGTTTAGAGAAATCTGTTGGGCCAAATATTGATGATTGCAATCAAATTATAGTTATCTTATTTTTCTATTTAATATTTATTTTATTTAGTTATCGTATTTTTCTATTTAATATTTATTTTATTTTACCCAGTTAGAAGTATATAAAAACATAGAAATCTGACCTCAAATACAATGCCAGTGTAATAAGCTAGGCCTCGAACAACAGAAGCATCAAACTGAATCCATTCTGAATAACCAAACTTTTCAGCAAGTGAAAATAGTTGCTTCAGTTCTCTGACTGCTTCCCCTGTGTCTTCAAGTTTCTCTCTAGGCCTCGAACAACAGAAGCATCAAACTGAATCCATTCTGAATAACCAAACTTTTCAGCAAGTGAAAATAGTTGCTTCAGTTCTCTGACTGCTTCCCCTGCGTCTTCAAGTTTCTCTGTTTTCGCACAAGATAATATCATAACTTCAATAATAATTACAACTTGTTAAGAAACAATGAATACACTTCAAAACATATCCTATGGGCTTACAATTTAGGGGTGGCAATTCCTGACACAACATGATCCTTACACAAAGAAATGTGTAAAGGTAGGGTCTAAACGGATTTGGGTTGTAAAATGGATTGACCCGCTTACACCATTTAACAAATGGGTTGTCGATAGACTATGTCAAGCAACCAATCCGTTTAAAATTAGAATTATGCAGGTCGCTTGCAGGTTACAGTGGTTAAGGGTGTCCAGTTTAGGGTCGAGTTTTTTGTCACACCCTGAAATATCAGAGCATTGGCGTGACTGGACTGGTATCTTCATTGCACAGCGGAAGTGTTTGAGCTAAGACTTCTAGAAAATGAACGCCGCTAAGTACTCGAATTCCCTTGGGTTCTCCTATTCCAACCGTTCCATAGTTTTGAAAGTGCAACCTGAGAAAGAACATGCGAGAAAAATCAACATAAAGTTGAGCGAGTTCATAGTTTGTTTTGTATCAAATGCGTTTTAAAACACTTGTAATCTTGCATTTGAAAAACCGGTTTGTGAGATCTCAATATCTCAAAGCATTTGAAATGTCGTCTTTGTATATCGGTAACGAAATATTTTATGCTATGTTTATAAACCGATATATGTAACTGTTGAGTTCGTAAACTAGTAATGATATGTTTTCTGTCGTATCTGTAAACTGGTATCGAAATGATTTCTGTTATCTTTGTAAACCGGTATTGAAATGTTTTCTGATATCTTTGTAAACCGGTATTGAAATGTTTTCTGTTATCTTGTAATCATGGTATGCTCTGATTCATTCATGGATTCTGTTAAGGATCTATCAGTGGGTAGCTAGCCCCCTGACATAATGTACCATAAGCAAATAACCAAACCGAGAACACTTTGTCATCATTGGGATCACAAAAGCACTCCAGGGTATACCAACCAGGAGTGGGGCGTGCCTCAAGCCCAATAGATCTACACCTTTTGCACCTTGGTCACTAAGTGATTAATGGTTACTAATGTAGTTTCCCTACTTATGCACATTGATCATGCCATCTACCCCGTAACTAACATACCAATAGTTTTAGCATGTATTTCCCCTCGATGTTTTTGAAAACAAAACATTGAAAACAGTGAAAGGAGGGACATGAACTCACTAGGTTGTCTCGTTTTTCATATGTATTTGTTGTAACTTGGACATTCCCGTCCCTAGTCATGAAAATCATGCACGTTTCGTAAATACGTATTTGTTGTAAGAACCGGTAAGTTTAGCTTAAACCTTTTCGTAAACCATTTGAGTTCGTTGAAATCCTGTTGCGAAATGGTTTAGAAACATATGATTTTTGTTTCTCAAAACATTGTGTTTTTGCAAAACTTGCATGTCTTTCCACCCCCGAAAACATTTATAAAAATGTAAAACAGTAAAAAGTGGGGGTTATGAACTCACCTTGACATTCCTGTGCAAAGCTAGCTTAGCGTTATTCCGTAGTGTCGTTCCAAAAACGTACATTAGCTAGCTTGCAACTATGGTATTCCTAACAGGGAATAACTTATCAGTTTCTAGTATAACAACGTAGTTAAACTACGTGCCCGAGCTCTACCGAATCGTTAACTAAACGATTCTATTAAGGTGCTATCTTGATTTTAGAATAACCATTCTATGGTTAATTGATCCCGTTTATAATCGGGATAAAACTAAGTTTCGAAATCGACTTAGTTTTCGAGTGACTTAGAATATATATTTTATATGTATATATTCAAATATACTTATGAAATCGTGTTAGTCATCGCGAATAAAAAGCATAGATAATTATATATATATAGCTCGTTGTTATCGTATCGAGACGGTTAATGATATCGTTTGTTACGTATCTTATGGCAAGGTATCATACTTCGAGTAAAGACGTTTAAAATAAATATAAATAATTATATTTATTTTATAAAAGTATGCGAATTTCGTAAACTAGTAGCTCGTGTTTTGTCGAGATGTTATAACTTTGTTTTGGTAGCTCATAAAATGTCGCCAAAAGTATAGATATACTTTATATTTATTTAGCGAAAATACTTCGATAGGCATCGCTTATACAATATAGATATGTTTGGTATTTCGGATTTTTAAGAAAATCGGACAGAGTTTCCTCTGTTTTTCGAATAACCCCCGACAACTCAAGTTGTCGTTATTTGTCAAAATTCAACAATTCAATCAACTCACGCAATATATATAAGTTTCGTCAATTTCGCCAAAAAAGTAATAATTCACTAATGTATAAGCGTAAACTATTCGGGTCGAGCTCGGTTTCGTGTTTAACTAGAAGTCTAAAATCTATAACCATTTCGCGTCGTTTAAAAGTTACCGGGTCTGAGTTGACCATCTTTGACTTATGTTGACCGCTGTTGACTGGTGTTGACCGCTGTTGACCCGAACATGATGTTTGACTAACGTTGACCTGAACCGTTACAGTCCCGAACCTGAAATCCATACCCCGAATCTCCTCAAATCCGAACCGAACCATGAACCGAACTGTGGTTGACCCGAAAATTTATGGTTGACCCGAAACTGATGTTTGACTCATTTGACTTCATGACTCGAACCTGAAAGAACCCCGTAGCTGAAAACCCGATCTGAACCGAGGCTTTCGTCGGAGAACAAGCACCACCGCCACGCTGCCACTGCCATTTCTCCGGCGGCCATACCGTCGTCGATCACCACCGACAACACTGAAACGAAAACCAAATAGGCCGGAAAGACACGAATCGAACTGGATCTAAAAGAAAATGAGGAAAACCAGGGCTTACCGGGGTCGCCGGTGGTTGTCGGAGCTACCAATCGCCATCACCACATCATCGTCTTCAACAGCTACAGCATCATCATCATCAGCGCCGGTGTGGCGCTGTAACTCGGACCATAGAGAGAGGGGTGTGCGGTTGTGAGAGGAGGAGGAGGAGTGTTGTGGGTGGCGTTTGGCGGAGGAAACCGGGCGCCGGAGGTGCGGCTCCGATCGCCGGCATCTGATCGAGAAGGAGCGAAGAGCAGGGTTCTGTAGTTGTGGATGTTGTGTTGTTGATTTTGATAGGGTTTTCAAAGGAACCCAATTTGGATCTTGTCTGTGTGTATGAGTATAATCAAAGAGAAGGGGTAAGTACTGTGCTTGTGTGCGCAGGTTTGTTTGAAGGGAAAAATGGGGTGTTTAGGGTTTTACTACTCAATTTATACCCAGGTCTTTCTAAGTGAGCTTGGTCCCAAGGCCCATTATCGCATGTCTAAATGTTCGTGTAGCCCAATAGCAATTCGGAAGCCCGTTTTTGAACCTGATTTTCGTAAAACGTCATTGATGTGTGTAAAATACAACATATAAATTACATCAAATAAAGCATAAAACTAACCCTTTTTAAGTACTAATATTGGAAAAAGAGTGTTTTTGTCTTCCTTTTGTATTTTCAGGATTAAATGAGCTCAAAAACGCAAAAGAAGCAAAAAGACAGCTAAATCCAACATAAATACAAGGAAAGGAACATTAGTGGACTGCCCGACCCCTCAACGGCACCTTCCAAAGCAAAAAGGAGAAGACAGAAGGCTGAACACGCCCCGTGCTCAGCCAGCACGGGGCCGTGCCCAAGAAGCAGCAGAAAAGACAAATCCATAGAAGCTTCTATTGCCCATCACGGGGCCGTGCTCAGCGGACACGGGGGCGTGTCGAAAGTACAGCAGGCGCATTTATTGTAATTGCGAATTACAATTAATGAGGAGAGAGATTGTCAGACAGACACGGGGCCGTGTCCAGCGGACACGGGGCCGTGTCCAGCACTCTGTTCAGCCTATAAATAGGAGTGCTTGGATTCATTTCATCTCATCCCTTGGCACACCACCTCTCTCACACTTCATCCACCACCCACCACCATCACAACACCATCATCCACCACCATCATCCATTGTCCATCGTAGAGTGTGTGAGTCGTCTCGGGATCCAAGATTGATCGTAAGAGTTCTTGACAATCAAGGCCATGTTTGCCTAAGTCTCTTACATCACTTGGTGAAGACAAAGTGTCTAGTATAATACTTTTTATTTCTAATCTTTTGCACTTTTTATTTGGTTTTGTATTAATGACTTTAATAACTAGTTACTTATGTTGAAGGTGATCTTTCCTTATCGTTTGTCCGTGGTGTCTTGGCATTATTTTACTGTCTATATAAAATAAAGGATTTTCACCATTCATATCTCCACGGTCTATATGGAGGTATGTTGGCTACCTGGTAGGGGGTTAAGGGAACGGTTTGGTAAAGGTCTTGCCATTGTTCAGCGTTTAGAGGTCCTGCAATGGACCTGGGTCAAATTTAGTAGGACCTCCTTCAATACTTCACGGTATTGGATGGCGGGGGTCCAAACTCTTTGATCCCCTCATAAGTTAACTACTATTAATACTATAACCCGGCTATTTAGGACTGTATCCCTGCTGACTCAGACTACTTAGCCGAGGGTAACGTCACCGCCAAAAGCGGGGCCTACCACAATACTGCATTAATAACTTAATTCATTATCTTCTAATAATCCACCCCTTTAGGATTGTATCCCTGCTGACTCAAACTACTGGGGTGAGGATAACGTCACCTTCAAAAGAGGGGCCTACTACAATAACTAAGATAATCTCTTAATTATGTGCAAAAGTGCGGAAATAATCAAAGGTTATACTAGATACGAGTCGGAACCAAGTGATTCATCTTGTCTATCTGTTTTTTCTTTTATTTTTATTTTCAGCATTTTAGTTAGTTTTATTTTTTTTTAGTTTAAAACATTTTTCTAAACTTTTATTTTGGTTAGACGTTGAGGATAAACCGGTACTAAAAGCTCTTGTGTCCTTGGACGACCTCGGTATCTTACCAACGCTATACTACACTCAACGATGGGTGCACTTGCCCATATGTGTGTTTAGTGTTAGTAAAATATCGTGTTTTATAAATTTAAAACTTGGCTAAAATAAGTGTTAAAAAGGGCTTAAAATATACACCTAATATATATAACACTTCGCACGCATCAAGTTTTTGGCGCCGTTGCCGGGGACACAAGGATTTTAAGAAAGTTAGGAATCAACGGCCTAATCATCTTTTATTTTTCTTTTTATTTTTTTAGGATTTTCTTAGTTTTTCAGCTTCTGCAGAGCTCAGCACGGGCCGTGCCCGCTGAACACGCCCCCGTGCTCAATCATTGGAACTGGCAATCCTGTTTTACATCAGACAGTAAGCTGAACACGGGGCCGTGCCCACTCAACACGCCCCCGTGCCCAAGTTTCAGTTACTGAAAACAGAACCGTTAGATCCCGGCGGTTGGTAATTTCTGACACAAACATGAGTGATAGTAATTATTTTTACTTTCGGCACTCTTATGGTACGTGGTGTCAATTATGTGGTGGCGAACATGAAGAAGTAAAATGCTACTTCCTAAATTATAGGCCCCACTACATGGACCCACCATCTTCTCACAACCTTAAGAGGGGCGAAAGTAAAAATAAGCACTATTTCTCCCTCGAATACGCCCAGCCAGATATTCTAGGGGAAATGCTCCTTGGCGAGTTATTTCAACTAGAAGAGCTAATTCTGAAATGGTTAGAAGAGCTTGGGAAGGATTTTATTGATCCACCCCAAGACGATACCCATGAAGAAATGTTGGAACCGCATTCCGACAACCTCGTTGCTCCCGAAAATACCTTCGTACCTAGCAAAGACTTGGACGATAGTCGTCCCTGTGTCGATTGTGCCGTGAAGGACTCTCCATCGACCTCGTTCGGTGCATACATAGACCTGAGCGATTCGGCATACACCTTCTTTAACAAGAGCCCGGGAAAGGGTTGGACTTGTCTACCTAGAATGAAAATAGGAATTACCCTCACCGACAACCTCTTGCGTTCTCGCCTTAGTCTAGGACAATTAAGGTATATTAGGCACTTTGGGGTTGTTCCAACCAGTAAGGAACCACCCGATATCGATGAGATCCTTGAAGTAGCAAAACTCCATAAAGCAGCCTCCAGACACGGGGCCGTGTCTAGGTCAACACGCCCCCGTGCTCACTAAAAAGATTCTCTGCTGATTTGGTCAGAATACGGACAAAATGTGTCAGGATTTCCTCTGAACACGGGGCCGTGTCCAATCAACACGGGGCCGTGCCCAGTGCGCTGTCGTTTTCTTTAAATGCAGCCTGATTCCTGCTCATTTTGACCACCTCAATTGACAGAGATCCCTGGAATTTTCACTCATACCATCCTAGGTAAGTGTTAAAAGAAGGTTCCAAAGGACCCTCTTGTCCCTTCCACTTTTATTCATTTCCTCCTCTTTCAAATTTTTTTTCAAAATTTTCCCCCATGGAAGCTTGGAAATCCCTTGATTCCAACCCTCTATGTGAAGTTTGTAAGATTATTTGCTAAAGATTCTTGCTTAAAGTTAGTTGTATAACTTTATTTTAAATTATCTGAGCTTAAAACCCAGATAGAAATCATAAAAATAATTTAAAAACTCCAAGATTCTTTAGCCAAAAATCCTGCAGACAAATGGACACGGGGCCGTGTTCAACGGGCACGGGGCCGTGTCCAGGGGCTCTGTTTTGCAAAAATTCAGCTTTCTTCGGTTTCCTTCGCAGAAAATGGCAAGCAGAACAAGCGGATCATCTTCAAGAAATAACCGACAAGGGAGGAGATCTTCAACAGCAGAAGACTCTCTTGTAAACTATGTTTACGCTCTAAGGGAGGCTATTGATGAAATGACGGGAGTGGAAGAAGCATTGGTCGACCGTATCAACCATCTTACAGTAAGGCTGGAGGGCTGTCTCCATGAAGTAAACCTCTTGCACCAGAGGTTGAACCTTCTCGCCTCCCCGCCTTTGGTACCCATGATAACCCAAAGGGCGTGGAACTTGGTGCCCGAAGTTGTCATTCCAGCCGAATGGTACGCCATGCACCAAGAGCTTCCGCGAAGAGTGGTGCAAGGAGTCCCGGTGAATGTTCCCCCTCAACCACCAGCAGCGGAGGAAAATGAAGCCGCATTCTTCCTTCCTAGGGAGATCGAAGAATGGCTTTAAACAACGTTTAGGGAAGAATTCGTTCGGCTAAAAGTCCTACTATATCGGGAAACCATTCTTAAAAAAGTAGAACTCCGTATGATAACCTCGTGCACCTGCTGACCTATCTAGAATAAGTTTTAGTTTTATTTTAATTTAGGATTATGTAAGTTCTCTCTATGATGAAATGAAATGATGGTTTTAAGGTTTGGATGGTTTGTAATGAATAAAACACATTCATGGTGGTAAAGGATGAAAAGGGGAACGAGAAAAATGAACCCATGCACAAGAACAAGGCAACCCGACAATTTTCTCCATTTCAGAAGGTTCAACACGGGCCGTGCCCAACCAACACGGCCCCGTGCTGAGCACCCTGCAGAAAACGCCCAGTTCAGGTAACTGGACACGGGCCGTGTTCACCCAACACGCCCCCGTGTCCAGACTTCTGTTTCTCTTGTTTTAATTCTGTTACTGGCACTTGAACACGGGGCCGTGCCCGGACAACACGGGGCCGTGTCCAGTACCCAGTAACACAATTTTTTGCTTTTTAAACACTATTTTACACATCTAATCAACCTAAAAAATTATTTTTGGGACACATTGAGGACAATGTGTAATTTAAGTGTGGGGGGGATGCTAAAACCTTGAATTTTGCAAGTCCTAAAATACAAGCCTTACACAAAACTCTATTGGAACCGCTAATCACCCCAAATTTTTTCAAAAATTTCATTTTTTTACTTGTCTAGGTTTAACTCGGGAAATTCAAGTTCTCAAAAAGGTTATATTTTCACAAATTTACAACCGATAGCGTAGTGATAAAAAGAACTAACATAAGAAAATTATGAAAAGGCATGACAAACTTATTTAAAATTTGATTATATATACTTGATCACATAAAAACCCATTCCCACAAAAGTGAGTTTTGAGCCTTTATTGAGCACACAATTACATATCAATTGACTAAATGCTCATTTTTCGTTTCTTGTGTGAATAGCCGCTTGGTTCTTACGACTCTAGAACTTGCCATGACAATACATTCCCGGTCCTTATCAACTTAAACCCGAGTAAGTAAATGATGGAGGCATTAGGACTAACCCTTTTTATCTTCTACACCATTATTTTTCTTTTTCTTTTACCACCTACCCAAAAATCCCCCTAGTTAGCCCTTTTGAGCCTAAACCTTTTCGTTTCATCACCCAAACAAAAACCCTTTTACCCACCAAAACCTTTTTCATTTTTAACCCTTTATTTTAGTAACAAGTTCGGTTCTTCGCAAAAAAAAAATGATGAAGCAAAAAGAAAATAAACAAACAAGTTAATCAAAAATAACTTAGTTTGAATAAAAGCTTCATCAAAATAAAAAATTGCAAAAATACGAAAACCGACACTTGTTACGCTTTTAGCCCTTTTTCTACTAACCACTAACCCAACCACCTACCTTTAACCCTAGCCTAACCCTTAACCCACAAAGTCCTCTTGATATCTACAAAGGTATAAAAGTTAAAAAGGAGGAGGATTGATTTCTTGGCAAGCCTATGGTAGGAATAAGTTCCATGCCGCTCTCGAGTGATTCACTAAAAATACACCTTCGGCCGAGTGTGAGTGATTTCCCCGTGAGGTATGTGAACTTGTATATAAATAGAATTTTAAAAAGGCATGTTATACCCAAAGTGAATGACCGCGTAATCGAATCAAAACTTATTCGGATTACGTGCACGTAAGGACATTTTGCATCAATAAGAACCCAACAGTTCAACTGAGTTTGTTCCAAAAATTGATGTCAAGTGAACAAAGTGTAGTGATACCATCACCAATGTGAATAAATTTACCGGGTCAACAAAAGAGGAAATTCAACCAGTGGAATTCCAAATGAACGTTCACAACTGCAAATCAATTTTTGAAACAACGGAATTTACTACCAACAGAATGTTGCGTTGGTTGCTGTATGATTGAAACTCGAGTTTAACAAGCTCGAATAAATATAATCATAAAAATGATTTGTCAACTATCGAACCATTAAATGAATAAAATTAACGTGTTGACATTATTGAGTTGCAAGGATACACCGAAATGAAATACAACCGAACCTGGTGTATCATCGCCTTAATACATAGTTGCATTAAGGCTAGTTAAATGATTAATCAAACGAAAAGCATACGTGGTTTTGCATGAAACAATCGATCACGATTAGCACAAGCTACAAGTTTATACCGACGCCACAAGGTGTCGTAGTGAATGAAATAATTCAACAATAGCGGTGACCGAACAAGCATCACCGTGTTTTGCATGAAACGTTTGTTCATGATTAGCCCAAGCTACAAGCTCCTTCCGACACCACAAGGTGTCGTAGTGATTGAAACAATTCAATAATAGTGGTGAACGAACAAGTATCACCGTGTTTTGAATCAGATGAAAGGTTCAACAAGTAAATCTGGATGTTTGTTTCAAACAAATCTCATAGGATTTTCGATTGAAAATGAAACAAATAAACAATGTTTTCGAGCAAAGATGAAAAGCAATACATATCACAAAATGTTTGATCGATGCTGAAAGAACCGTTAAGTGGTACACCGAAATATGACATAAATTTGTGTACCATTATCTTAACACACGATTGTGTTAAGATTGCTTTAATGTGATAATCAACAAAGCGGATTTAATATCAATAATCAAATAAATAAATAATTAAATCCGTACATGAGGCGAGCAACGAAATTAGCGCAAGCTTCAACTTGTGAAAAACGCCACCGCAAGGTGATCGTGATCAAAGAAACGATTCAATGAAGTAGAAGACCAAACAAGCCAATTATGGTTCAAAGCAAATGAAGTGCTTGTTGGGATTATTTCGGATATGATGGCCTCAATCCAGCATATGGAATCTTGAATCAAATATATATTACGAGCAAGTTCAACCAATTGAACTTGGTAGAAATACGATCCAGCATATGGAATCTTGAAAAAGGTATCTTCTACACCATTATTTTTCTTTTTCTTTTACCACCTACCCAAAAATCCCCCTAGTTAGCCCTTTTGAGCCTAAACCTTTTCGTTTCATCACCCAAACAAAAACCCTTTTACCCACCAAAACCTTTTTCATTTTTAACCCTTTATTTTAGTAACAAGTTCGGTTCTTCGCAAAAAAAAAATGATGAAGCAAAAAGAAAATAAACAAACAAGTTAATCAAAAATAACTTAGTTTGAATAAAAGCTTCATCAAAATAAAAAATTGCAAAAATACGAAAACCGACACTTGTTACGCTTTTAGCCCTTTTTCTACTAACCACTAACCCAACCACCTACCTTTAACCCTAGCCTAACCCTTAACCCACAAAGTCCTCTTGATATCTACAAAGGTATAAAAGTTAAAAAGGAGGAGGATTGATTTCTTGGCAAGCCTATGGTAGGAATAAGTTCCATGCCGCTCTCGAGTGATTCACTAAAAATACACCTTCGGCCGAGTGTGAGTGATTTCCCCGTGAGGTATGTGAACTTGTATATAAATAACTTTGTTTTGGTAGCTCATAAAATATCGCCAAAAGTATAGATATACTTTATATTTATTTAGCGAAAATACTTCGATAGGCGTCGCTTATACAATATAGATATGTTTGGTATTTCGGATTTTTAAGAAAATCGGACAGAGTTTCCTCTGTTTTTCGAATAACCCCCGACAACTCAAGTTGTCGTTATTTGTCAAAATTCAACAATTCAATCAACTCACGCAATATATATAAGTTTCGTCAATTTCGCCAAAAATGTAATAATTCACTAATGTATAAGCGTAAACTATTCGGGTCGAGCTCGGTTTCGTGTTTAACTAGAAGTCTAAAATCTATAACCATTTCGCGTCGTTTAAAAGTTACCGAGTCTGAGTTGACCATCTTTGACTTATGTTGACCGCTGTTGACTGGTGTTGACCGCTGTTGACCCGAACATGATGTTTGACTAACGTTGACCTGAACCGTTACAGTCCCGAACCTGAAATCCATACCCCGAATCTCCTCAAATCCGAACTGAACCATGAACCGAACTGTGGTTGACCCGAAAATTTATGGTTGACCCGAAACTGATGTTTGACTCATTTGACTTCCTGACTCGAACCTGAAAGAACCCCGTAGCTGAAAACCCGATCTGAACCGAGGCTTTCGTCGGAGAACAAGCACCACCGCCACGCTGCCACTGCCATTTCTCCGGCGGCCATACCGTCGTCGATCACCACCGACAACACTGAAACGAAAACCAAATAGGCCGGAAAGACACGGATCGAACTGGATCTAAAAGAAAATGAGGAAAACCAGGGCTTACCGGGGTCACCGGTGGTTGTCGGAGCTACCAATCGCCATCACCACATCATCGTCTTCAACAGCTACAACATCATCATCATCAGCGCCGGTGTGGCGCTGTAACTCGGACCAGAGAGAGAGGGGTGTGCGGTTGTGAGAGGAGGAGGAGTGTTGTGGGTGGCGTTTGGCGGAGGAAACCGGGCGCCGGAGGTGCGGCTCCGATCGCCGGCATCTGATCGAGAAGGAGCGAAGAGCAGGGTTCTGTAGTTGTGGATGTTGTGTTGTTGATTTTGATAGGTTTTTCAAAGGAACCCAATTTGGATCTTGTCTGTGTGTATGAGTATAATCAAAGAGAAAAGGGGTAAGTACTGTGCTTGTGTGCGCAGGTTTGTTTGAAGGGAAAAATGGGGTGTTTAGGGTTTTACTACTCAATTTATACCCAGGTCTTTCTAAGTGAGCTTGGTCCCAAGGCCCATTATCGCATGTCTAAATGTTCGTGTAGCCCAATAGCAATTCGGAAGCCCGTTTTTGAACCTGATTTTCGTAAAACGTCATAAAATATAATGATAAGTCGAATTTCCCAAAAATTACATTAGAAATTGATATTCGACGCGCATTTTTTTCGGTTGCGTTAAAAACGCGTAAACTGTGTCGTTCGTCGTTTCGTGTCCGTTTTGCGATCAGTTTTCATCTACGGATAATAAATTTAAAAATGAAGCTAAATATATCAAAATATTTCAGTTTTTGAGTTAATACGCGTGTCCGGTGCTTATGTTCTGTTGCCGGTGCGTTCCTTCAGTCACGTTTTCGTTCATGTTTGCGTTTGTGACGTACGAAAGCACGATAATATTTCGCAAAACCCCATTCATGAGTATAAGTTATACCTATAAACTTCGTATTTGTCGGCGTTGTCAGAATTTTGTACGGTATCAGTTCGTATTCGTTTAACGCTCACCAGGTTTCCCGAAAATCCTCATACGCGCACTGTAACGTCCGATAAGCGTTCCTAGGCATACTAAGAGCCTAATTAAGTTAATTCATGCCTTAAACACTATTTATTATTGCCTAAACGTTTGTTAATCGCGTAATTAGAAGCCGTTAATTACCGGTTGTCACATTTTTTACACAACTAAACGGGTGGTGTTCAGGTTCAGTGCTACACTGATACCAACCCAGACCCACCAAAAGCGAAAGAGAAATTTTCAGTTATTAGTTATTATTAACCATCGGTTTTCGGATTTTAACACACGGGTCGGTTTTATGTTCAATTAACCGACAACTTTTTAAAAAAATTGAACTAAGAAAATTTGACTTGACAAAAGCTTTAACCATTTCATTTGAGATCACTTGTCCATCACAACACATATAGATCCAAACGTTTTCATCTAACTTTATCTCTTCATGAACTGCATTTTAACCTTTTTTCCTTGTGTTTGCAGTTGGCCTGTTGGTTTTATATAACAAAATGTATGGGTTCAATCAAGATTAAATACTGGTCAAATGGGTTATCAAATAAACCACCAGAAACATATGGACAACATAAATCTTAACTCTTCAATTCAAGCGATTCATAATTAATAAGTTAAACAGTTGTTCTATATGTATAAGGGATTTTTACATATATCCGCTTGCTAAGAGGCCTTATTATATATTTACCCAATCATTTGAATTAATTACGTATTCCCCCTTCTCACAAGAAAATTACCCAAGTACCCTTTTGTATTTTCTATCAAACAACGCTTTTATAATTCGCAAACCCCCTGCACATCAAACCCTACGCCTTGTTCGACACACGACGCTGCAAACATCAAACGGGTAAAACCCATTCATCCAACTCTCGTTTCTTTTGGCGATTCTGGCTTTCTTATATTCCTCATTCGGTCTTATTCCTTTCTATTGATCGTTTAATGTATATAAAATTTTATATAAAATGATGATACTGTACCTTTAATACGGTCGCATTCTTCCAGTTGCTTCTTGAGAAACTCAAGTAGGTCATTGATCTTGTGAACTGAGAAAGATGATTTCTTTGACTCCGTCTCATGCCTGAAGTTATTAAACTTGTTAATCACTATCGTTTTTAGTTAATCTGGTCCTGCATCAATCAAACAGGAACATAGTCATCAAAATTATTTATAAATTTTATATAAAATGATGATACCGTACCTTTAATACGGTGGCATTCTTCCACTTGCTTCTTGAGAAACTTAAGTAGGTCATTGATCTTGTGAACTGAGAAAGATAGTTTCTTTGACTCCGTCTCATGCCCGAAGTTATTAAACTTGTTAATCACTATCGTTTGTAGTTAATCTGGTCCTGCATCAATCAAACAGGAACATAGTCATCAAAAATATTTATAAAATTTTATATAAAATGATGATACCGTACCTTTAATACAGAGGCATTCTTCCAGTTAATCAGTATCGTTTTTAGTTAATCTGGACCTGCATTAATCACTAAGTCTAGTAAAAACATGATATCAATATCGAAATGGCATGGCTATTAAAAACATGATATCAATATCGAAATGGCATTGCTAACTGCATTTGCAATGCAAAGAGACTTCCTTACCTGCATAATATACTGTCATATAAAAGCCCTAATTTAGACGAACCGAAAAATGTACCTGTAATTCAGTGAAATCAACTATATTAAACAAAAAGAAAAATAAAGAGCTGGATAAACTTAAAGTTACTATTGTAATAATATAGTTTTTGTAAGCATATTTAACGCGTTATGTATGAGAAACTGACTTACAAGCTAATTAATTCCAAACATGCTGTACAATTATATCTGGCTATCACATCAATTATATCTGGTAAGCTGCATTATTTGAACCAAAAATACAAGTTAGATAAATATAATAACAGCTAGCAAAAAATGGGTAAAAGCAATTAACCTGTCGAGATCTTTAGAGAAGTCTTTTATCTTTTTGGCTTCTGCTTCCATCTTCAATTTTTCTTTGATTCTACCCCTCTTATTCAGCTGTACTCTTGTTACCCTCTTTGTTTTAAATGGCCTGCACGGTTATAAAATACAAATCGTTTAAAACTGGATCTTATATTAATACAAATGACATCTTTTTTGCTTGACTGAAATGTATATATAAGTGTTTGCACACGGATCTTAACATAAGGAAAAAAAACTGACCTGGTATCTAGCTCCATCTCTAAAGCCCTATGATCCGCCAAAATCTGTTCTAAAACTTGATAACAAATTATACCCAGTTGAGATAATCTTGAACTTGACCTTACTGATTTCTTATGATTTCTAAGTTTTTGACATTTTCAATTGAGAATGAATCTATAATAATAAGATCTTATTAACAGAAACAGAAGTCAAAACCTCAAAAAGAAACTAAAATCAAATAACATTTACAAAAATGTATCCAAACCTCAAAAGAAGCCCTGGGCTACTGATCATGTTCATGAGTCCATTGAAAATGAACAAAATCCGTCACTCTCATCTTCTGCAATGACCAAAACCCCAAAATTTATGCTCTGCAAGCTACATATATCATTTTCGTAACTGTTAATTAAATAAAAAATGACTAAAACCTCCTATCTAGTCTTTATTTATCACATAATAATAATAATAAAAATAAGAATGAACCATGATTACATAGTGCATCAAATAAGACAGAAAGTAGCCTAAAACTCAAATGATGTTATCGTCGTTCAACGCCATCATAGCTGATGAAATCCAAATGTGTTCGACCTGTACTTCTTTCACAGTGCATCAAATAAGACAGAAGGCATATAAACCCTAAAATCAGCTCAATAGTACCTGAATTGGAATGCGTTTATGAATATCTGTGTAGATGGATACTCAACTCATAAACCCTAACCTTCTTTCACAATCGGTAAGTACATTGTAACTTCCAGCTTCACCTGTTTCTCAACGAATATCTGTGATTCATGAGGAAAGGGCGAAGTTAATCCATTCCGTCTAGCTAAGGCCGAAATTGACCAAACCAGTTTGTCTTGTGATTCATGAGGAAAGGGCGAAGTTAATCCATTCCGTCTAGCATCAGCAATCCGAAACGAAATTAGAAATCATACGCATAAGTGCATAACTAATTTAGCTTTTACATCAATGAACAACTACGTTTAAGATCTCGTTTAACCGACTTGCTAAGGTCAAAATGAATTGTTAGGGGAAACATATTATTCAGAACCGTGTATAGAAAAGGTGGCCTTTACAAACAAACCATTTTTGACACGAGATCGATGCTTGCTGGCAAACATGTAATGCTTTATTAGACTTGATCTCCAACATATCCCTACAATCTTAACAAATTAAGTTCATTTACATACTTGTTACCACACTGAAATATTGTGATATTTAGAATACAAAGTAACTGTATGTTTCAATATTTCATACTTTAATTACAGCTTCTCAGATGCAGCCCCCATTACAAGCCATTGAACGCGATGCAGCTCAATGGCTTCTACAATGCTTGTTTCAACATCATTGGCTTCTATCCACACCTTACCTGCTTGCACCTACCAAAATAAAAATTTCCCAAATTCTAAATCTCAATATATTTTGAAATACTTAGCATTCTCCAATTATGTTGATGATAAAAAATTGGAAAATATATTGAGAAAAGAGGAAGAACATATACCCCTGCTTGAGATAGAGTGAGACTATACTCATTCAGAAGTTTGTACACAGTTAATTTATCATCCACGGTAACCATACATTGTGAACATCAAAAATTGGCGACTAAACATATATGAAAAATAAACAATATGAATACCAAAAACAGTCGATTAAATACATACAGAAAATAAACATTATGAACATGAAAAAAGTCGATTAAACACATACAAAAAAACATTATGAACATCAAAACAGTGGATTAAACATATACACAAAATAACCATTATGAACAGTCGTTTAAACATAAACAGCAAGTGAAATTATCAACTTACAGAGTGAGAATAACTATGCAGGTTGATGAAGATGAAGCAGACAAATCTTCATTCCAGAAAAGTTCTTCACAGTCCACAAAATCAGTGACTTATTGTCCTCAACATTCATCCCTACTGCAACAAATATTATGTTGTTAACATCGTTAAACTCTTCAACTCCCTCATTGATCACTTCCGCTTCACTCCCCATCGATGTTAAACCCTAAAAATGCTGGTTAATCCATTCTAATTATGGGGCCACAACAATTAGTTAATGGTATTAGGGATCTAGGGTTTAAAAGCTTTGAACAATTCTAATCAACAACTCCTTTGACCGGTCAATCGGCAACTCAAAATCTTCAACAATTCTTGACGGCTGAGAATTAGGGTTATTGGAAGATGACTGAAACAAAAAGGGGAAGAAACAACATACAAATTGGGCAACGTACCTATTGAAAATTTGAAATTGATTGAAAAACAAAGAGCAGATCTACAATCTTCAACAAAACCCATCCATTTTAGAATCAGACCCGCCAAGCATAAAATTGTTGTGAATAAATACACGTTCAAATTTTTAGAGAGAGACGAATTATGTGAGAGAGAGTTGGGAGGAAATTAAAGACGAGTTATGGATTTTAGAGAGAGGAAATTAAAGAAGATAGAGAGAGACGAATTCTGTTGTTATGGATTTTAGAGAGAGAGTTGAGCTTTTTATACGTCATTTGTTTAAATTTTGAATTTGGAGCCATGTTTAAATTTTGAATCTGGAGCCATGATTTTGAATTTGGGCAGTGGTTTTGATTATAGACGTTTGAATTTATAAAGTGTGGGCAGACCTTTAAATAAAGGATGTGAGGCAGTGGTTTGAAGAAAGAGTGTGGGCCACCTTTAGTGGGCAGACCTTTAAATAAAGGATGTCAGGCAGTGGTTTGAAAAAAGCGTGTGGACCACCTTTAAATAAATGGTATCTAAATATACAAAATGGAATTATGACATCATCATTGACAAGTGGCATAGCTTAGAAGTTGACACTAAAGCAGATTTACATCAGCTCATTATCTCTTATTATAGATAGTATAGATGTTAATATTAGTTAAAAGTTGTTTTGATTTTATTTAATAAAAGTTTTACTGTTCATCAACAACGACATGGACTGTTAGTGTATTTTACTTGGAAAATAATAAAACAGAAACAAAAATTACAACCCCCTTTTGATTAATGCCTCCTTTGTTGAATTCATCGTTGGTGATCCCAAGCTCTCTCCTTCTGTGTCCGTTCTTAACTAAGCCTTGGTCCTCATCTCGATCCCCTTGCATCTCTTGTTTATTTCTATAGGCGAGAACTTGAAATTTCGGCCCTCAACACTCGATCTAACCTTGGTTCTCTTGTGACAATAGTTCTAGTGATTGTTCATGGGGTGGGTAAGGATCACCGTCGACTAATGCAGTATCGGCGTAGGGGGTTGGTGTATTTATTTATTATTTTTTTTTTTAAGAAGTTAAATTGTCATTTTAAAATGTTTTATAGATCTTTTGACAGATTATGTTAGACCATAACAAGGTTACAAAATGATAAATACACAATTTAAACATGTAACATTCGAAGTTAAACCTAAAAAGTATTACTTTTTGTAAAACATAGAATTTTATTAATAAATCTTTATGTATTTATCAAAGATATTTAATATTAGTATTAGAGTTCCTGTTATGAATAGGATGGTTGGGTAATAGGTGTGGAATTGAATGTATCGCAAATTAGTTGGGTAAACCAGGTGTAGGATTGAATGAGCTTCTCTCTAAGGCTTCACCAAAAAAATTATATCCTTATAGGTGATATCTACAAAATACAATATATAAATCATATAAAATGAGGTATAAAAACAACCATTTTTTGTAATAATGTCGAAAAAAGTGCGTTTCTTTATTTACTTTTGATTTTCATGAATTAAAGAGCTTAAACAGACAAAAGGAACAAATTAACGACGAAAACCAACATAAATATGAAGAAAAGAAGTTGGCATACCGACCCTCCAAGCTTTACCCCAAAGACAAAATAACAAGACCAGAACCCAAGCACGGGCCGTACCAGCCGGGCAGTGGTCGTGCCCCTACTAAGCACGAGTCGTGGTTAACTCTCAGATTCGCAAATTTGGGTTTGTACAACAAGTACGGAAGACACGAGGTCGTGTCGTGACACACGGGACCGTGTGTGCAGAAGAGCTAACACCAGCATTAATGAAGACAGAGAAAGGAAGGACACGGGGCCGTGCAAAATTGTTATCAAATATAAAAGGAGGTGCTTGACTCATTTGCAAACCATCTCTTGGCAAACCACTTCTCTCACACTTGCCACCACTCCACCACCACAATACCACCATCATCCACCACTTTCATCCATCATCCATCCTTAGAGTGTGTTTGTAGTCTCGGGATCCAAGATTGATAGTAAGAGTTTTTGTCAAACAAAGGTCATGCTTGGCTAATCTCTTACATCACTTGGTGAAGACAAAATCATTTATGTATTACTTTTGATTTCCTAGCTTTGGTAACTTTTAGTTGGGTAAACCAGGTGTAGGATTGAATGAGCTTCTCCCTAAAGCTTCACCAAAAAACATTATATTTTTTATAGGTGATATGTACAAAATACAACATATAAATCATATCAAATGAGGTATAAAAACAACCATTTTTAGTACTAGTGGAAAAAGTGTGTTTCTTTATTTACTTTTAATTTTCAGGAATAAAGAGTTTAAATAGACAAAAGGAACAAATTAACGATGAAAACCAACATAAATATGAAGAAAAGAACTTGGCGTACCGACCCTCCAAGCTTCACCCCAAAGACAAAATAACAAGACTAGAATGTGACATTTGTGCCTTTACGACCATCATACATTTATAAATATAATGAAATCTTGTGTTTCATTCCTTGGAATTGTATAATTACATATGAAAATTACACATTTCAGTTCTTGTGTGATTTCGAACTCCCGAGAAGTTTTTCTGAAAGTTATACGTAAACTGTTACGCAAACGTAATCAGTTTAACCCGACGTACACTCCGGAACAGTAACATAAGCTAAACATACCCTAAATACCCTTTACATAGCTTAGAAATAAGTTTTGAAGGGTTTGGTATGGCAAAAACAAGTTTATTCGATCACAGGGACTATTTGTGACAAACTGCGAAAGTCTACCAGTTCGCGTATTTCTTAATACGGACAACGTATGCACATTCAAAAAATTTTGTAATCATTAAAATATTGTTTTTTAGTGATAAGAATGCAAAAATTCCATTCGTTGCGCAATTTGGGTCCTTTTCGCGTTCGTTAAAGCGTTCGTCGTAATTAAGTGATAAACGCAACCGTACAACCGAACGAACAAACATCCACGACATTTTTGAGCATAATTCAAGTTAAATATACTTTAACTTCCTTATGGGTCTTAAAAATGGGGTTAACAAGTGTTAGAAATGCCAAAAGGCGACAAAACAAGTTCAGGGACCAAAGCTGTCAAAAATGAAACTTTTGCACTTGCTGAACCTTTATTGTAGGATCGTTGTGCGACCTTAATGAGTTGTTCAGAAGAGATCTTGTCCAATACGAGAGGCGGAAACAAACATATCGGAGTTATTTCAGCTGATTTGCACAGAGAATCACTTAAACTATCTCTTGTATTGATTTGATAACGTTTTACAACCTGGAGATACTTCGGAAGAGCTTCGCTACCGGAATCCAAAACCTTACAAATGAATGACCAAGCTCAGCTATATATAGGAGAGGCCATTTCGCATGGAATGGACATGAGGAGGCCATTTCGCATGGAATGGACATGCCCAGTTCGTATGGAATGAACATACCCATTTCGCATGGAATGGACATACCCATTTCGCATGGAATGGCTATACCCTACCTGTTTCTTGATTTTCTCGAACTACGTGTCCTAGTCTATCATTCTAGTTACAAGACTCGATACAAGATGAAGTCGACAGACATATGCACCAACAGACTCCCCCTTGGATGTTGACGAAGTCTTCAGTGTCGAGTCTTCAGCATGACGAGTCTTCAGTCTTGATCAGTCTTTTCGCTATTTCCAAAGTATTCTCCATTGTAAGCATCCTCCAATCTTTTCTCTTTTCTTTATCAGCATCAACAGCTAACCTCCCCCTTGGATGTTGATCTAATAAACTTCAATCTCCTCTTTCTCTCACTCATCAGCAACATTAGCTTTTGTCTTGATCACAGATCTAGGATCAGAAACTGGCTCTACTGTCTTCAGACTCCCCCTTTCGATAAGCTGGGATCGCAGTCTGGAAGTCACTATCTGCACAAACTCTACCCAAAACATAAATTTCATATTATGACAATTTTAATTTTGGCTTACCACTTGTAATTGGAACATTCAGATTTGGTTTCATTTAAACATTTCAAAATTTATTCTCATTTCAAACACACTCTCCCAACCCTGTTGTTCATCATGTTTAGCACTCGGAATTTTAAAAATCAGCTTTTCAACATCAGTTGTCGAAAATAAGATGAAACAAAAACTTTTTTTTGGTTTTTCAAAATTTTATACTAAAACACATTCTTTTTGGATTTTGTTTTTAATGAAAAGCAGTAAAGAAATATTTACAGACAATATTTTTGTGAGTTTGTGAAAGAGGATCGTATCAGTTTATGACAAATCACTAGCACCGTTGAGCTTTAAACACTTTAAGTTCTAAACGATTCACTTAGATTGTCAGTATACTGATCCACTTAAATTTTCACACAAAGTTCAACTGTTTCGAGATACGAGATTTAGTGTTTTAAGGAACTTAACCTATTCGCGTGTCCTACCTTAGAATATACTCCCGTATCCAGACTCCTATATTCAGTCTTACAGGTGAATGTACACTAATGATATCTGTAAGGGGTGAATGCGAGACCATGAGAGCTCAGGATATTGCTTCCGCAAAATCAAAGAGATGATGGTTCGACTTTAGGTGTGTTCCCTTTAGAGAATATTTTCTTCAACAGCACATGATTAGCATTTTTCAATGTTTCATCATTTTTTATGCTGAGGGTGGGCTTTATGATTAAAGCATTGCAAAGCATTATACGAGGACTAGGCTATTGCTCCCGCAAAATCAGAAGTCCTGGTATAATACCCCAGATATCATCACGCACAAAGACCTAGTATGTCAGAAATAGAAAGCCCTTCAAACAAGATTTCAGGGGTTACCTATATATCCGAGAGATGTTCCCCACGAAATAAGTAAGTATTTGATATTTAGGTTTATATCTCGACAACAATCTACTAAGCGTGCGAAAACCTACTGGCATATCATCAGTGAGACCGTTTATCACATTTTAACTTTCCAATTCTTTAGCGTACTGTGATTGTCTACTGATGTATTAGCATTTCCTCTTTTTCACAACAAAACTCATTTTTTATTTTTATCATGTTTTTGGCTTTTTCAAATTTCTTACTCCCCCTAAAATTCAAAACCATTTAAAGAAAATTTTGACAAACCGATGTGAATTGCTTCAATTCTCCATTCACTTGGCATAAACAATCAGAACTCCCCCTGACAACAAACTATTTTCCCATTATGATTTCAAAACACTTAAGTTTGTTTTAATCAAAATGGTTTTTCTGGAAAATTAGTTTTGTTGACACCACTTGTAAGATCGGGGATTGTTTCATCACATTTTTTTCTTTTTCAACCACTTGTATGAAAGTTAAATCAAGTTCAACTTAATGACCTTGATTAACCACTTGTAGGTTCTTATCAACTATACCACTTGTAAGTTGAAATATGACAATTTTAAGAAAATACCACTTGTAAGTTTTCCAAACAAACATTTTCAAGAAAGATGCTGATTCCTGCTCCACGATTACCAACTTGGGAGCTCCGGAAAGTCAGGTTTTTCAGTTATAAAGATTCTCCCAAGCCTGACGGTCCTTGGGAGATTCCGAGTCATCCTCACTCGGTTTCTTACCTTTCCTTTTCTTTTCATAGTATTCCTTTACCCCTTTGACCTTCCCGTCAACCATTTTTCCAAAAATATTTAGAACTTTGGGGTTAAAGGCTTTTTCAACATCAAATTCTTTCTTTTCATAATAGAATTGATTTGAAATCTCAACTTTTCCAACTTTTTTGTTTAAAATTTTCAGCCCGCAATGGTGGAAAGTTGACATCATCCATAGGCGGAACTGAATTTTCTTCTTTTAGATCAACTTGTGGCTCTTCTGATTTTGACGAATCAGATTCATCGCCAGAACTAGTATCTGATTTCTTAACAACCCACTTTTGGTTGTTAAGATTCACCTTTCTTTTGTAAAAACTTTTTGAACTCTTACCAACCTCAAATTTCGAATTTTTGAACACTATAAATTGTTTGGTTGGTGGTTCATTCTCAACCATCTTTTCTTTTAGTTTCTCAGAGACTCCCTGTTTTATGTTGATTGCCTTTGGACAGTTCAAGGCAATGTAACCAACTTTCTGACATTGATAACAGGTTCTCGTCTCCTTTTTCTGAACAACATCGCACTTCATTCCTTCTTGCTTCTTAGCAAGGAATTCTTTGTTTGATTGCTTTCAGAATGAGCTCTTTTCCTCTTCTTCCGAACTTGATCCTGAAACAAATATAGTTTTTGGTTTATAAGTTTTCTCATTTTTATGATTTTCTGGTGGAATAAAACCTAAACCTTTCTTTTTGAAATTACCGTTATGGTTTGGTTTCTTTTGAAAATTCGAACCAGAACTGTAACCTTTTTCTTGTTTAACCTTTGTTGAACTCTTGAGGTGTATTTTTTAGGTTTTTCAGAAAGATTTACATCTTTTATTTCAGAAATATTAATTTCTGTTAATTTGAAAACCTTTTTGATCATTTCAGTTTTAACACCTCTTATTGGAAATTCTTCATCAGAATATAATTTGTCAGAATCATTCAAAATATATGCTACTTTGAATGTTTCGTCATTCAAATTATTTTGTGATAACAGAAAATCTTTATTGTAAACCCTTTTGACTTTTTCATCTGTTGGACTTGGAGTGTCAGACTTTGACTCTGACTCCTCGGTTTCATCTTTATCTAACACATGATCCACCACTTTCTTCATCAATTGAGATTGTTGATCAGTGTCAGATGCAGTGAAAGTGACATCGATGTTGTCTAGCAAGTTATCTGAAGGTTCAGATTCCCACTTTAAATTTGTTGCCTTTTTTACTCTTTCTGAATTTGGATTTCGTGGAGAATATCCATTTTCAAGCGGGGGTGGACATTTTGTATAATTGACACTTTGTTTCTTACCAAAATCCTTCACTTCAGATGTCTCTTCTTCAAACGCTTTCATGCCTTCCACTGTAGGATAAATCCTGTCAATCACATAAGAAGCACATGAGTAACTTCTTAATAACCTGTCTACTCTCTCAGTTTCTATCCTCTGAGTTTCCAATTTTCGTTCAAGTTCAGCACATCTCTCAATGTAGTTATTAATGATTTTTTGCTTTGTCATGAACGCTCCTTGAAGTGTCTTCATGGCTGTTGCTTGTTCACTGCTTGACTCGTTATATTGATTCATAGCTTTGTTTAACACATCATATGATTCTTTCAGTCTGTTCATGTTATGAATCAACTTGTTGTTTTGCTTTTTCATAGTTTCACAATTTTCACATTTCTCAGGTATCTTTTCTGCATCAGCTTCCTTTTCAATCTTGAACGCTAGAATTTCTTTGACCTGTTTCTTTATCACTCGAACATCTTCTTCGTCACTGTCATCTTGTTTTTTAACTTGCTTCTTTATCACTCGAGCATTTTCAACATCACTGTCATCTTTCTCAGCTCGTAATTTTTCATATTCTTTCATTTTACTTGCATAATACAGAGTATCATCATCACTATCATCTTGTTTTGTAACCTTCTTCTTTTTCGCAGCTTGTTTTTCTTTGATTTTCTCCGTTTTACCTGCAAAAAATGAATCATCATCATCAAAAATTTGAGCAACAAATGCTTGAGTCTTTAAGATTTTTTTATCCGGACAGTATTTGTCCCAGCTAAAACCCTCTGGCAATCTCTCATCATCTTGATCTATCAAACCAAAACAAGCTCGTTTTGATGATGACTCTTCGATCATTTCCTTCTTAGCATGTGAAATTTATGACTGTTGTTGTTGATGCGGCTGTTGAGCAACTTGATGATAAATCGCTTTCCGATAATAATCATTGTTGCCGAATGGATTTTGAGCTCTACTTGCTTCGCGGTTTGTGCATTCTCGCTTGAAATGCCCTTTTTCCCTGCAACGAAAACAAGTAACTTTAGATTTATCAAATCCTAAAGTAGAAACATTAGCATCACGGAAATCATCTCTTCCCGTAATCTGTTTAAACTCCTCAGCTCTTCTCAACACACTAGCCAAACCCCACTTAATATCCATTAATTCCATCTCCTCAGCATCGATCTGATCATAATCCTCTTTTGTCAACATTGGATTTCCGATTCTTCCTGCAACTAAACTCTCATAAGACTCTAACATGGTCACCAACAAAGACATATGACCTTTGGCAACTTCTTCCGAGAAATTCTGACCATTCTCAAGATTTAATGCAATGTTGCATTGTAGTACTTTTCCATTCTTGGTTGCTGAAAAATTTGGATCGAATGATGGATATGAAGAGAATTCATGTTTGTTGTTTGATTCCCGAGATGGCCTTCCAGAAGAATTTCTTGCATTAAAAGCAGTTTCGATCTTTGGTGCAATGTTGGTCTTATCACTAGTACCTCCTTTGTAATACAAACCAATATCTTGTTCACCATCAAAATCCTTCATTCTCGCCATCTTCCGTTGTTCCATCTCTTGAACTTCGAGTTGGTCAATAAACGTGCTCAACGTTAGATTGTCAAATTCAGGTTTATTTTTCAACATCATAAGATACGTGCCCCAAACATCTTGTGGCAACGCATCGGCCAATTTTTCAATCCATTCTTCATTTTCTTTCGTAATGCTCAATCTCTTCATGTTAACCACCAGATTGCAATATCTTTCTATAATCTGCTTGGTGTTTTCAGTTTTTAAGCCACGAAATAGATCGAATTCTTTCTTCAAAAGCGATTTTTTGTTCTTGATCATGTCTTTACTTCCAACAAACTTCGTTTTTAATGCTTTCCATATTTAGTGTGCACTTCCGTTGTGTTGCAGTAAGACCAAGATATCTTCTTTAATAGCTTGTTGTAAAATACTGATCATCATCTTTTCACTTTTGTATTTCTTTTTCTCATCCACACTTAGATCTTTAATAGCAACTTTCTCTCCGTCATCATTAAGCGGTCTAATATATCGTGTTTCAACACATTCCTAAGCATCTAAGTAATTTGCTTGAACCGAATTTTCAAAACGTTCCTCCCATCCACTATACTCCTCAATATTCATGAGCTTAGGCGGTTTTTGCATAGTACCCATTTCATTTTCTATCATCGTGTTCTGAGCTACAGTGATCGGAGTTGCAAATGCGTTGTAGAATTCGTTTTCCATGTTTTGGATTTGTTCAAATGAACTGGAGACTTGAAACGTGCAGGTTTGATGCAAACTGGTTCACCTCGTGAATCACCTGGAGATACAAAAACAAATGATCAGTTTAAACAAACTGAATATGTAAACGTGTATGACGGTTGAATCAATCTAGAACTCGTGTCGAAGATTCGCGGACTCGTTCAATGTATTTCGGGTATAATCACTGAATGAATGGGCCGATAAAAAAGAAATGGATTCAATTGGGCCGAACTAAAACATTAGCTATTATAGAAAACAAATGGGCCGAAAATATATAGATCTGAATATTGATTGGGCCGTTCAAAAACAAACACGTGGACTGAAATATCACGTGAATAAGTCTGAGTATCTTGGGCTTCACAATAAATCTGATCACATTAAGTATGAATGGGCCGATGTTTATAATGATCAGTTAAAGCACATGGACTCTTTTTTTTAACAAATGGCCGACATCTTGTTTCTGATTGGACCGATAAGAGAATTCATGTGATGTCACTTTGATTTTAATATTTTGATTGTGCCGACAAATTGTTATCAAATGATTTTAATTGGACCTCAACACAATATCACATGCAAATCTTCAAATGGCCAACAATCTTAACTATCAACTCAAATTGATTGGACCTCGTCAATCTGAATCATATGTAATCTGATTACCTTTTTGAACTTGGCCGACAAATTTTAGTTGAAATTAATTCTAATCAAGAACTGACAATCCTATTTAATATCAACTTGATGCGACCTGGTGACACTAAAGGCCCATTTCGTACGAAATGGATAATCTAGATGTCAAATCGTGCGAAATGGTACACTTTGATACGATCTGGGTGCAATTCACGCGAAGTGGGAATCCAATACGTGTGAAATGAGTCAACTATGTCCAACTCGTGCGAATTGAAGTATGTTTCATACGACCTGGGAAGCAACTCGTACGAAATGATGCTGAAGTCACACAATCGGCCGGATTTTGACAAAATTTAATCAGGTTTTAGTTCGATTTTAGGTCTGATTCTTTCAAGGATTTGTTAAAACAGTATTTCGCACGGTATATGTGAAAATCAAGCCATTTTATCCGTAAAACCTTGGTTAATTTTTGAAAAATGTGAAGAAAGTGAGTAGAAGTGAGATTTTCGGATGAAATCAAGCTGAATCGGTAAGAACTCTTCCTCCTGAGCTCTGATACCACTTGTAGGATCGTTGTGCGACCTTAACGAGTCGTTCAGAAGAGATCTCGTCCAATACGAGAGGCAGAAACAAACGTATCGGAGTTATTTCAGCTGATTTGCACAGAGAATCACTTAAACTATCTCTTGTATTGATTTGATAACTTTTTACAACCTGGAGATACTTCGGCAGAGCTTCGCTACCGGAATCCAAAACCATACAAATGAATGACCAAGCTCAGCTATATATGGGAGAGGCCATTTCGCATGGAATATACATGCCCAATTCGTATGGAATGAACATACCCATTTCGCATGGAATGGACATACCCATTTCGCATGGAATGGACATACCCATTTCGCATGGAATGGCTATACCCTACCTGTTTCTTGATTTTCTCGAATTACGTGTCCTAGTCTATCATTCTAGTTACAAGACTCGATACAAGACGAAGTCCACAGACATATGCACCAACATTTATGGTCCTCAAACTAGGACCCTTGCGGTCCGTAAAGGGTTATCAGACCTGCTATTTTGATCAGCCCCTTGTTTATTCAGGTGTGGAGGCCAAGTTATGTAATCCCCAAGCATTGAACCTGCCATGGACACTTGTTTTAATCCTATAAAGCCTTGTTAATCACTCAAGACACTTGGCATGATCTTGTGCACTCTCAATTCCTATAAGTAGCAAGGCTTTCAAGCATTTCAACTTGCTCATTTCTTTCAATCTTCTCACATCTGCTCTAAATTGGAGGCTACCATCTTTTGGAGGCTTCTTACGGAGCATTCTTGGATCCTAGAACACAAGTAAGTGTTCTATCCTAGTCTTGTTCATTTCTTTTAGCTATTTTAAGCTGAAAGTCAAACAGTTTGACTACCGTTTGACTTTCAGTTATGACCATGAATTGGTGAAGTTAAAGTTCAATCAAACTTTGCAACGTGATCATAATCACGATTGTTATAATCTCTTGCGATTATACCTACTGATTACCACGTTTACTAGTCGAAGTGAGGAGTCAAAGTTTCGGTCAAAATGCACAATTATGTGGATTTTACGACGGAACAATTTTCGGGTATCAAAACACTTTTTTTTATACCAAATTTGTTTTGCAACTTAGTTAAACATGTTTTAACATGTTTAACTTGTCACTTCTAGTTTAGTGCTTATTTAGGGTCGTAAGTCGAGCGGTTTGACCACCGCTTTGACTTTCGAATCCGACCCGTTTGGTCGATCTTAGAATCCAACCAAACACATATATGTGACCATATTTGTATAGGGAATAACCTCCTGAGGTTATACCTTATTGATGCGTGTGAAGAGTGTATGGTTTTTAATGTATATTTTAAGCCCTTTTACACTTTTTAGTCAAGTTTTAAATTTATAAAACACGATATTTACTAACACTAAATACACATATAGGCAAGTGCACCCATCGTGAGCGTAGTATAGTGTTGGTAAGATACCGAGGTCGTCCAAAGACACACGAGCTTTTAGTACAGGTTTATCCTCAACGTCTAATCAAATCAAAAGTTTAGAAAAAAGGGTTTTAAACTAGAAAATAAAAACTAACTAAAATGCTGAAAAAAATAAAAATAAAAATAAAAACAGATAGACAAGATGAATCACTTGGCTCTGACTCGTGTTTAGTGTAACCTTTGATTATTTATGCACCTTTGCACTTTTTAAGAGATTATCTTAGTTATTGTAGTAGGCCCCTCTTTTGAAGGTGACGTTACCCTCAACCCAGTAGTGTGAGTAAGCAAGGATACAATCCTAAAGGGTCGGATTATTGAAAGATAATTAATTAAGTTATTAATGCATATTATGGTAGGCCCCTCTTTTGAAGGTGACGTTACCCTCGGCTAAGTAGTCTGAGTCAGCAGGGATACAGTCCTAAATAGCCGGGTTAAAGTATTAATAGTAGCTTACATATGAGGGGATCAAAGAGTTTGGACCCCCGCCATCCAATACCGGTGGGTATTGAAGGAGGTCCTACTAAATTTGACCAGGTCCTTGCAGGATCTATACACTGAACAAGGCAAGACTCTTACCAAACCGTTCCCTTAATCCCCGACCAGGTAGCCAACATACCTCCATATAGACCGTGGAGATATGAATGGTGAAAATCTTTTATTTTATATAGACTAAAAATAATGACAAGACACCACGGACAAACGATAAGGAAGAATCACCTTCAACATAAGAAACTAGTTATTAAAGTCATTAATACATAACCAAGTAAAAAGTGCGAAAAGATTAAAAATAAAAAGTATTACGCTCGACACTTGTCTTCACCAAGTGATGTAAGAGACTTAGGCAAACATGGCCCTTGATTGTCAAGAACTCTTACGATCAATCTTGGATCCCGAGACGACTCACACACTCTATGATGGACAATGGATGATGGTAGTGGATGATGGTGTTATGGTGGTGGTGGGTGAAGTGTGAGAGAGCTGGTATGCCAAGGGATGGTTTGCAAATGAGCTAAGCACCCCTATTTATAGCCTGAACAGTAGCTCGGGCACGGCCCCGTGTCCATTGGGCACGGCCCCGTGTCCATCCTCTTCTCTGTCTTCATTAATTGCAGTTTGTCTGCATTAGTTGACCACGCCCCCGTGTCCGCTGGGCACGCCCCCGTGTGCAGAAGCGTATCTGTACTATCAAGATTTGCCTGGATTCTGCGAATCTTATAGTTGACCACGGCCCCGTGTCCGCTGAGCACGGCCCCGTGGTGGGCAATAGAAGCTTCTATAGCTTTGTCTTTTATGCTGGCACTTGGGCACGCCCCTGTGTTCACTGAGCACGGGGCTTGTTCAGCCTTCTGTTCTTTTGTTTTGCCTAGGAAGATACTGTCGGGGAGGTCGGGCATGCCACGCTTGTTCCTTTTCTTGTATTTATGTTAGATTTAGGCATTTAGCTGCATTTTTGCTTCTTTTGTTAATTTGAGCTCATTTAATCCTGAAAATACAAAAGGAAGACAAAAACACACTTTTTCCAACATTAGTACTAAAAAAGGGTTAGTTTTATGCCACAATTGATGTAATTTATATATTGCATTTTGTGCACATCAAATACCCCCACACTTGAATCTTTGCTTGTCCTCAAGCAAAACTCTTTATAATGTGGCTTTACACTCCCAAATGGAATAGGTAGAAGAGAAGGTTTTTGGGCTTGTCATAGAGTGTCGGGATTTCCAAGATTCTTTATCAAGTTTTATTTTTATTTATTTACAATCCTATTTGTCATGATTTATTTAAAACATTACATAAGATAAATTACTTAATAGGGCATAACATGCCTTTTTAAAATTCCATTTATATACAAGTTCACATACCTCACGGGGGATCACTCAACACTCGGCCGAAGATGTATTTTAGTGAATCACTCGAGAGCGGCATGGAACTTACTCCTACCATAGGCTTGCCAAGCAATCAATCCTCCTCCTTTTTAACTATAAACCTTTGTAAATATCAAGAGGACTTTTGGGTGAAGGGTTAGGCTTGGGTTAAAGGTAGGTGGTTGGGTTAGTGGTTAGTAGAAAAGGGCGAAAAAGCTTCGGTTTTTGTAAGACTTTTTTTTTTATGAAGCCATTATTCAAACAAAGTTATTTTTGATGAACTTTCTTGTTTATTTCTTTTGCTTCATCTTCAAATTTTTTTTTTGAAAAGTCATACGAAAAACCGAGCTTGTTACTAAAACAAAGGGTTAAAAATAAAAAAGGTTTTGGTGGGTGAAAGGGTGTTTGGTTTGGGTTAAGAAATGAAAAGGTTTAGGCTCAAAGGGGTTAACTAGGGGGATTTTGGGTAGGTGGTAAAAAAAATGGTGTAGAAATAAAAAGGGTTAGTCCTAATGCCTCCATCATTTACTTACTCGGGTTTAAGTTGGTAAGGATCGGGAATGTATCGTCGTGGCAAGTTCTAGAGTTGTAAGAATCAAGCGGCTATTCACACAAGAAACGAAAAATGAGCATTTAGTTTAAAGATATGTATTTGTATGCTCAATAAAGGCTTAAAACTCACTTTTGTGGGAATGGGTTTTTATGTGATAAAGTATATATAATCAAATTTTAACTAAACTTGTCATGCCTTTTCATAATTTTCTTATGTTGGTTCTTTTTATCACGACGCTATCGGTTGTAAATTTGTAAAAATATAACCTTTTTAGAATTTGAAATTCCCAAATTAAACCTAAACAAGTAAAAAAGATGAGCGGTTCCAATAGAGTTTTGTGTAAGGCTTGTAATTAGGACTTGCAAGATTCAAAGTTTTAGCATCCCCCCCACACTTAAATTATACATTGTCCTCAATGTGTCCCAAAAATAAGTTTTTAGGTTGATTGGATGTGTAAAAAGGTGTGAAAAAGCAAAATTTTATGTTACTGGGCGTCTAGACACGGCCCCGTGGTGTCTGGGCACGGCCCCGTGTTCAGTCGCCAGTAACAAAAAGTTGTAAAAAGAAACAGAAGCCTGGACACGGGGGCGTGTTGGGTGAACACGGCCCGTGTCTAGTTTACCTGAACTGGGTGTCTTCTGCAGATTGCGCAGCATGGGGCCGTGTTGGGCGGGCACGGCCCGTGCTGATCCTGCTGTAATGAAGAAAATTTTGTCGGATGGCCCTGTTTTCATGCATGGGGTGCTGGTTCAAGTTTCCCTTGTTATCCTTCACCACCCCGAGTGTGTTTTATCCATTACAACATCATCCAAACACCAAATTGGCTTAAAACCATCATTCATTAAGTCATAGAGAGAATTACAAAATAATCCTAAATCAAAGCAGAAAATAAAATTAAAGGGTCCTAAATTAGATAGGTCAAGTGATAAGTAAAATCATCCTATGGAGCTCTACGAGTACAATAAGAACCAAAATTCCGGAAATAGTTTTCCGGTATCTAAAAGCTTTGTAGAACTCCGAGCCGAGGGGTGTTAAAGGCATTCTTCTATCTCTCTAGGGAGGAAGAAGGCGGCGTCATTCTCCTCAACAACTTGTGGAGGAGGAGCGACACCAACCGGAACCCCTTGTAGTACGTCCCGAGGGGGCTCTGGATGCATGGCGTACCATTCGACTGGTATGATGACTTTGGGAACCACATTCCATGCCCTTTGGGTAATGATTGGAACCAAAGGAGGAGGAGCGAGAATGTTCAACCTTTGGTGCAAAAGGTTGACCTCCCGAAGACATCCCTCTAGTCCCACCGTCAAATGATTGATACGGTCGACCAATGCTTCTTCCACTCCTGTTATTTCATCAATGGCCTCTCTTAAAGAGTAAACATAATTTACAAGAGAATCTTCAACCGTTGATGACCTTCTTCCTTGTCGGTTGTTCCTAGAGTGCGATGAAGATGTTCCGCTATTTCTGCTCGCCATTCTGAGAAGACATACCGAAAAGAGCTCAATTTTATGTAAACAGTACCTCGGACACGGCTCCGTGTTCAATGAGCACGGCCCCGTGTTTAGATGTCTGCAGATTTTTGGAACAAGGAATCTTGGTGTTTTAATTTGTTTTTGTGATTTTTAAAATGTTTTTAAGCAGAAATAACTTAAAACATTGTTGTAGAACTTATTTTTAACAAGATTCCTTGAATAAAAATCTAACAAACATCTCAATAAGGCTTGGAATTATGGAAATTTCAAGTTCTAATGGAGGTGTTAAGAGAAATTGAAGAAGAAGGTAATGGATAAAAGTGGAAAGACAAGATGGTTGTTGGGAACCTTCTTTAGAATATACCTAGGATGGTATGTGGGAAGATCCACCAGATCTTTGTCTTTGGAGTGGTCCATATGTGCAGGAATCTTGCTGCATTTATAGAAAATGACAGCATGCTGCACACGGCCCCGTGTCGGCTGGACACGGCCCCGTGTGCAGGTGGAATCCTGACATATTTTGTCCGTATTCTGACATGAAATCAGACGGGAATCTTTGGGTGGACACGGGGGCGTGTTGACCTGGACACGGCCCCGTGTCTAGAAGCTGTCTTAAGGAGTTTGTCTATTTTTAAGGAACTTTTCCTGATCGGGCGGTTCCTTACTGGATGGAACAACCCCAAAGTGCCTAAGATACCTTAATTGCTCTAGATTAAGACGAGAACGCAAGAGGTTGTCGGTGAGGGTGATTCCTATGCTATATGTAGGTGGACAAGTCCAACCCTTTCCCGGGCTCTCGTTAAAGAAGGTGTATGCCGAATCGCTCAGGTCTATGTATGCATCTAACGAAGTCGATGGGGAGTCCTTCACGGCACAATCGACACAGGGACGACTATCGCTCAAGTCCTCACTAGAGTTAGAGGTATCGTTGGGAACAACGAAGTTGTTTGAATGCGATCCCAACAACTCTTCTTGGTTATCGTCTTGAGATAGATTATTGAAATCTATCCTAAGTTCTTTTAACCAACTAAGAATTAGATCTTCCAATTGAAATAGTTCATCAAGAAGCATTTCTCCTAGAAGATCCGGTTGAGAGCATTCGAGGGAGAGATAGGGATTATTTTTACTTTCGCCCCTCTTAAGGCTACGGGAAAACGATAGGTCTATATAGTGGGGCTTATAATTTAGAAAATAGCATTCTAATTCTTTATGGGAGCCGCCACATATTTGACACCACGTACCATACGAGTGCCGAAAGTAAAAAATATCAGTATCACTCATGTTTGTGTCAGAAATTACCAACCGTCGGGATCTTACGGTTCTGTTTTCAGTAACTGAATCTTGGGCACGGGGCGTGTTGAATGGGCACGGCCCCGTGTTCAGCTTATTGTCTGACTTAAAACAGGATTGCCAGTTCCAATGATTGGGCACGGGGCGTGTTCAGCGGGCACGGCCCGTGCTGAGTTCTGCAGAAGCTGAAAAATTAAGAAAAATCCTAAAAAAATAGAAAAATAAGAAAAACGATTAGGCCGTTGATTCCTAACTTTCTTAAAATCCTTGTGTCCCCGGCAACGGCGCCAAAAACTTGATGCGTGTGAAGTGTGTATGGTTTTTAATGTATATTTTAAGCCCTTTTACACTTTTTAGTCAAGTTTTAAATTTATAAAACACGATATTTACTAACACTAAACACACATATAGGCAAGTGCACCCATCGTGAGCGTAGTATAGTGTTGGTAAGATACCGAGGTCGTCCAAGGACACAAGAGCTTTTAGTACCGGTTTATCCTCAACGTCTAATCAAATCAAAAGTTTAGAAAAAAGGTTTTAAACTAGAAAATAAAAACTAACTAAAATGCTGAAAAAAAATAAAAATAAAAATAAAAACAGATAGACAAGATGAATCACTTGGCTCCGACTCATGTTTAGTGTAACCTTTGATTATTTTCGCACTTTTGCACTTTTTAAGAGATTATCTTAGTTATTGTAGTAGGCCCCTCTTTTGAAGGTGACGTTACCCTCAACCCAGTAGTTTGAGTCAGCAAGGATACAATCCTAAAGGGTCGGATTATTGAAAGATAATTAATTAAGTTATTAATGCATATTATGGTAGGCCCCTCTTTTGAAGGTGACGTTACCCTCGGCTAAGTAGTCTGAGTCAGCAGGGATACAGTCCTAAATAGCCGGGTTAAAGTATTAATAGTAGCTTACATATGAGGGGATCAAAGAGTTTGGACCCCCGCCATCCAATACCGGTGGGTATTGAAGGATGTCCTACTAAATTTGACCCAGGTCCTTGCAGGATCTATACACTGAACAAGGCAAGACTCTTACCAAACTGTTCCCTTAACCCCCGACCAGGTAGCCAACATACCTCCATATAGACCGTGGAGATATGAATGGTGAAAATCTTTTATTTTATATAGACAGTAAAATAATCCCAATACACCACGGACAAACGATAAGGAAGAATCACCTTCAACATAAGAAACTAGTTATTAAAGTCATTAATACATAACCAAGTAAAAAGTGCGAAAAGATTAAAAATAAAAAGTATTATACTAGACACTTGTCTTCACCAAGTGATGTAAGAGACTTAGGCAAACATGGCCTTTGATTGTCAAGAACTCTTACGATCAATCTTGGATCCCGAGACGACTCACACACTCTATGATGGACAATGGATGATGGTGGTGGATGATGGTGTTATGGTGGTGGTGGGTGGTGGGTGAAGTGTGAGAGAGGTGGTGTGCCAAGGGATGGTTTACAAATGAGCCAAGCACCCCTATTTATAGCCTGAACAGTAGCTCGGGCACGGCCCCGTGTCCATCCTCTTCTCTGTCTTCATTAATTGCAGTTTGTCTGCATTAGTTGACCACGCCCCCGTGTCCGCTGGGCACGCCCCCGTGTGCAGAAGCGTATCTGTACTATCAAGATTTGCCTGGATTCTGCGAATCTTATAGTTGACCACGGCCCCGTGTCCGCTGAGCACGACCCCGTGGTGGGCGATAGAAGCTTCTATAGCTTTGTCTTTTATGCTGGCACTTGGGCACGCCCCCGTGTTCACTGAGCACGGGGCGTGTTCAGCCTTCTGTTCTTTTGTTTTGCCTGGGAAGATGCTGTCGGGGAGGTCGGGCATGCCAAGTTTGTTCCTTTTCTTGTATTTATGTTAGATTTAGCTGCCTTTTTGCTTCTTTTGTTAATTTGAGCTCATTTAATCCTGAAAATACAAAAGGAAGACAAAAACACACTTTTTCCAACATTAGTACTAAAAAAGGGTTAGTTTTATGTCACAATTGATGTAATTTATATGTTGCATTTTATGCACATCACTTATAGTCACTCCGTTTGGTCAGTTATATGATAGGTTGCTTAGATGTCCTTAGAAAATGACCAAAATTCCCTTTTTGTGCATAAATTCATTTTAAGCATATGTGACCAAACTTTTGACACCTAAACTGATATATTAACATTTTAAAACATGTTTGGGCATTTAATACTTATCATAGGACTTGTTTAACCATCCGAACACGTAGTTACGCAAATGACACGATAAAGTAGCGTAAACTACCTTAACGGGTCATAACAGGTCATAATGGGTCAAAAGCACTTAGGATTCATTCCAAATCAGAATGTAGACTTTGTTAAACCATTTCATATGAGTTCCAACACTCATTTGGTTTACAAGACCTCATTATATCCGATTCCCCTGATTATGTACCGTTACTTTAACATAGTTACCCGATGTTAGGACGCATTCGAAGCTTTGATATTTCACTTGATTCAAGGATACTTTGCAATCCCAAGTGAGTACATAGCTCCCCTCTTTTATGCTTTCAATTGTTTTGGGGTGACTCATATGTGCTAAATGTTTTTCAAGTTTTCAAAACAAAGAATATGGTTTATATAAAACACGACGATTTCAATAATGTGAACGAACTTGTTGGTGCATTAATTCATAACACGAATGAAATTCATTAGCTTTGATCAAGCCGACTAGTAGTTGTTATGGTACCATAGGACTGTCAATCCCGTTATCGGGCTATCCACTGGATTTGGGGGATAGTTTGGGGGTAACGACATAATCTGTTATTTTAACAAATCATGTGTTGATTTGTTAGTTGATTTAAAGAGACCTTGCAGGGTCTATTAAAGATACCACATGGGTGGTATAGTCGAGTCACACAGGTTTGAATGTGTTCATTAAAGAACGACCAAAAGTTTTCACAATTAAAACACGAACGATTGACGATTGGTTTATAACATGGACCATTGACGATTTGTTTATAACACGGATGATTGAACAATGGTTTATAACACGGACGATTGAAGATTTGTTTTATAACACGGATGATTGAACAATGGGTTTATAACAAGGACAAACGTTTTCAAACGATGTCACGCAACGATGTTTACTTAAAGATATAAACCATACGAAGTTTTCTTTCAAAGACGATTTACTACTTGGTTTTACAAAACAAACGTTTTCGGTCAAGATTCATGGCTACAAGGTTTTGTTTTACTTATATCAGCTTGTAAAGTTGATAAAACATATTGCAATATCAAACACTTTTTGATTTCAAGATTTATACTCGTCGACTCTCGAAGTTGGACCAGGTATTGCAATATGAATTCAAAGCCATGAATTTGACATACAAAACCTATGTACTCGCCAGCTTTTTATGCTGATTGTTTTTCACATATATTTCAGGTTCTATTATGTGACGATAGTTGATTGTATGCTACACATATGATGGACTCGTGCCTTAGCGACTTTAAAACTTGAAAGACAATTGTTTGTACTTATTTGGTTTGTTTTAAACAATGAGTCTATTAACGAAATAAAACAAAACTTCAATTACCATGTGTTGTGAAACAATGATTCTGTGACATGACTCCCCGACGTTTCCGCCGTGGTTTGTTATATTACGTGGTTGGGGTGTTACAGAAAAGTTGGTATCAGAGCCATGGTTATAGGGAATTAGGTTATTAGTAATGCTCTTGACCTAATCTATAACCTTCCTAGGACCCTAACGCGAGTTTACTTGCGTTTAGATTCTTAATACAATACTATCACCTATACTTAGGTGATTACCAAAAACAAAACAAAACATAAGTCATTCTCTCGAGTCAAAATTTTCCAAAACTTTACAAGAAATCAACTATCCTTAGATGATTTGTTTTAGGCTTTTAAGCCTTTGGTGTTTTCAAAATCTCGTCAAAGTTTGGGCTTTAATAATGTGAACATGTGCAATCCGGAAGGGTGGGTGCCTGTACCTTGAGTTTTCTGTCTAAGGCTAGAGTGTTCGTACAAATCCACATCATCGGACTAGTCACTCTTACCTGGGAACTCCTGGGGTGAGTATCCACCTAAAGGCTAAAGCATATCTTCGCGATACATTATGAAGACCCATTTACTTTGATTAGTCACTGTGTCGTTTGTTTGTTTTAGGTAACGAACAAATGATCACAATCCTGATGCTTTGTCGATATTTTTAAACGTTCAATTTTAACTATCCAATATCATCTCACTCGTTTTCTCTCAATTTTGTAAAACCGAGTAATAAGTCGATTTAAAAGAAAACAATATATGGTTTATATCTTTAAGTGAAAATCATTGCGTGACATTGTTCAAAAACCATGTCCTTGTTATAAACCAATCGTCCATTGTACGTGTCATAAACCATTGTACGTGTCATAAACCATTTGTCCATTTCATCAATCAATCGTCCGTGTCATAAATAAATCGTCCGAGTTTTAATTATGAAAACTTTTGGTCGTTCTTTAATGAATACATTCAAACCTGTGTGACTCGTCTATACCACCCATGGGGTATGTTTAATAGACCTCAAAAGGTCTCTTTCACTAGACTAACAAATCAACGAATGATTTGTTAATTAGAAACAGTTTCTGTCGTTACCCAAACTATCCACCAAATCTAGTGGACAGTCCGTTAACAGGATGTCAGTCCTATGGTACCATAACATACTACTGGTCGGCTCGGCCAAAGCTAATGAATATCATTCGTGTCATGGATAACACACCAACAAGTTGATCACGTTATTGAAATCTTATTGTTTAATTTAAACCATAGACTTTGTTTTGAAAACTTGAAAACAGTTTAGCACATATGAGTCACCCCAAAACACTTAGAAAGCATAAAAGAGGGGAGCTATGTACTCACTTGGGATTGCGTAAGCGTCCTTGAATCAAGTGAAATAACAAAGCTCAAACGTGTCCTAATGTGTCAGATACTATGTTAGTGTAACGAGACATAAATCGGCGAATCGAATAGAATGAGGTTTTATAAATGAAATGAGTGTTGGAACCCATATGATATGATTTAATAAAATCAACATTCTAATTTGGAAGTGATCCTAAGTGCTTTTGACCCGTTATGACTCGTTAAGGTAGTTTACGCTACTTTAACGTGTCATTTGTGTAAAAGTATAATCGGATGGTCAACAAGTCTTATGATAAGTCTTACATGCCAAAACATGTTTAATAATGTTGAAACATCAGTTTATATGTCAAAAAGTTGGTTACATATGTTTAATATGGATTTATGCGCAAAAAGGGCATTTTGGTCATTTTTAAAGAACATAAGAACGACTTATCATAACACTAACCAAACGACGTGACCATAAGGTATAACCCCAGTAGGTTATTCCCTATACAACTATGGTCACATACATGTGTTTGGTCGGATCCTAAGATCGACCAAATGGGTCGGATTCGAAAGTCAAAGCGGTGGTCAAGACCGCTCGACTTACGACCCTAAATAAGCACTATACTAAAAGTGACGAGTTAGAGATGTCAAAACATGTCTAACTAAGTTGCAAAAACTTTTTGGTATCAAAACTTAGTGTTTTGATACCTGAAAATGGTTTCGTCAAAAAATGCACATAATGTGCATCTTTGACTCGTCACTTCGACTAGTAAACGTGCTAATTAGAAGGTGCAATCGCAAGGGATTATAACCTTCGTGATTACGATCACGTTGCAAAGTTCAATTGAACTTTGACTTGACCAATTATGGTCAGAACTGAAAGTCAAACAGAAAGCCCATGGGGTATCTTTAATAGACCTCGAAAGGTCTCTTTCACTAGACTAACAAATCAACGAATGATTTGTTAATCAGAAACAGTTTCTGTCGTTACCCAAACTATCCACCAAATCTAGTGGACAGTCCGTTAACAGGATGTCAGTCCTATGGTACCATAACATACTACTGGTCGGCTCGGCCAAAGCTAATGAATATCATTCGTGTCATGGATAACACACCAACAAGTTGATCACGTTATTGAAATCTTATTGTTTAATTTAAACCATAGACTTTGTTTTGAAAACTTGAAAACAGTTTAGCACATATGAGTCACCCCAAAACACTTAGAAAGCATAAAAGAGGGGAGCTATGTACTCACTTGGGATTGCGTAAGCGTCCTTGAATCAAGTGAAATAACAAAGCTCAAACGTGTCCTAATGTGTCAGATACTATGTTAGTGTAACGAGACATAAATCGGCGAATCGAATAGAATGAGGTTTTATAAATGAAATGAGTGTTGGAACCCATATGATATGATTTAATAAAATCAACATTCTAATTTGGAAGTGATCCTAAGTGCTTTTGACCCGTTATGACTCGTTAAGGTAGTTTACGCTACTTTAACGTGTCATTTGTGTAAAAGTATAATCGGATGGTCAACAAGTCTTATGATAAGTCTTACATGCCAAAACATGTTTAATAATGTTGAAACATCAGTTTATATGTCAAAAAGTTGGTTACATATGTTTAATATGGATTTATGCGCAAAAAGGGCATTTTGGTCATTTTTAAAGAACATAAGAACGACTTATCATAACACTAACCAAACGACGTGACCATAAGGTATAACCCCAGTAGGTTATTCCCTATACAACTATGGTCACATACATGTGTTTGGTCGGATCCTAAGATCGACCAAATGGGTCGGATTCGAAAGTCAAAGCGGTGGTCAAGACCGCTCGACTTACGACCCTAAATAAGCACTATACTAAAAGTGACGAGTTAGAGATGTCAAAACATGTCTAACTAAGTTGCAAAAACTTTTTGGTATCAAAACTTAGTGTTTTGATACCTGAAAATGGTTTCGTCAAAAAATGCACATAATGTGCATCTTTGACTCGTCACTTCGACTAGTAAACGTGCTAATTAGAAGGTGCAATCGCAAGGGATTATAACCTTCGTGATTACGATCACGTTGCAAAGTTCAATTGAACTTTGACTTGACCAATTATGGTCAGAACTGAAAGTCAAACAGAAAGCCCATGGGGTATCTTTAATAGACCTCGAAAGGTCTCTTTCACTAGACTAACAAATCAACGAATGATTTGTTAATCAGAAACAGTTTCTGTCGTTACCCAAACTATCCACCAAATCTAGTGGACAGTCCGTTAACAGGATGTCAGTCCTATGGTACCATAACATACTACTGGTCGGCTCGGCCAAAGCTAATGAATATCATTCGTGTCATGGATAACACACCAACAAGTTGATCACGTTATTGAAATCTTATTGTTTAATTTAAACCATAGACTTTGTTTTGAAAACTTGAAAACAGTTTAGCACATATGAGTCACCCCAAAACACTTAGAAAGCATAAAAGAGGGGAGCTATGTACTCACTTGGGATTGCGTAAGCGTCCTTGAATCAAGTGAAATAACAAAGCTCAAACGTGTCCTAATGTGTCAGATACTATGTTAGTGTAACGAGACATAAATCGGCGAATCGAATAGAATGAGGTTTTATAAATGAAATGAGTGTTGGAACCCATATGATATGATTTAATAAAATCAACATTCTAATTTGGAAGTGATCCTAAGTGCTTTTGACCCGTTATGACTCGTTAAGGTAGTTTACGCTACTTTAACGTGTCATTTGTGTAAAAGTATAATCGGATGGTCAACAAGTCTTATGATAAGTCTTACATGCCAAAACATGTTTAATAATGTTGAAACATCAGTTTATATGTCAAAAAGTTGGTTACATATGTTTAATATGGATTTATGCGCAAAAAGGGCATTTTGGTCATTTTTAAAGAACATAAGAACGACTTATCATAACACTAACCAAACGACGTGACCATAAGGTATAACCCCAGTAGGTTATTCCCTATACAACTATGGTCACATACATGTGTTTGGTCGGATCCTAAGATCGACCAAATGGGTCGGATTCGAAAGTCAAAGCGGTGGTCAAGACCGCTCGACTTACGACCCTAAATAAGCACTATACTAAAAGTGACGAGTTAGAGATGTCAAAACATGTCTAACTAAGTTGCAAAAACTTTTTGGTATCAAAACTTAGTGTTTTGATACCTGAAAATGGTTTCGTCAAAAAATGCACATAATGTGCATCTTTGACTCGTCACTTCGACTAGTAAACGTGCTAATTAGAAGGTGCAATCGCAAGGGATTATAACCTTCGTGATTACGATCACGTTGCAAAGTTCAATTGAACTTTGACTTGACCAATTATGGTCAGAACTGAAAGTCAAACAGAAAGCCCATGGGGTATCTTTAATAGACCTCGAAAGGTCTCTTTCACTAGACTAACAAATCAACGAATGATTTGTTAATCAGAAACAGTTTCTGTCGTTACCCAAACTATCCACCAAATCTAGTGGACAGTCCGTTAACAGGATGTCAGTCCTATGGTACCATAACATACTACTGGTCGGCTCGGCCAAAGCTAATGAATATCATTCGTGTCATGGATAACACACCAACAAGTTGATCACGTTATTGAAATCTTATTGTTTAATTTAAACCATAGACTTTGTTTTGAAAACTTGAAAACAGTTTAGCACATATGAGTCACCCCAAAACACTTAGAAAGCATAAAAGAGGGGAGCTATGTACTCACTTGGGATTGCGTAAGCGTCCTTGAATCAAGTGAAATAACAAAGCTCAAACGTGTCCTAATGTGTCAGATACTATGTTAGTGTAACGAGACATAAATCGGCGAATCGAATAGAATGAGGTTTTATAAATGAAATGAGTGTTGGAACCCATATGATATGATTTAATAAAATCAACATTCTAATTTGGAAGTGATCCTAAGTGCTTTTGACCCGTTATGACTCGTTAAGGTAGTTTACGCTACTTTAACGTGTCATTTGTGTAAAAGTATAATCGGATGGTCAACAAGTCTTATGATAAGTCTTACATGCCAAAACATGTTTAATAATGTTGAAACATCAGTTTATATGTCAAAAAGTTGGTTACATATGTTTAATATGGATTTATGCGCAAAAAGGGCATTTTGGTCATTTTTAAAGAACATAAGAACGACTTATCATAACACTAACCAAACGACGTGACCATAAGGTATAACCCCAGTAGGTTATTCCCTATACAACTATGGTCACATACATGTGTTTGGTCGGATCCTAAGATCGACCAAATGGGTTGGATTCGAAAGTCAAAGCGGTGGTCAAGACCGCTCGACTTACGACCCTAAATATGCACTATACTAAAAGTGACGAGTTAGAGATGTCAAAACATGTCTAACTAAGTTGCAAAAACTTTTTGGTATCAAAACTTAGTGTTTTGATACCTGAAAATGGTTTCGTCAAAAAATGCACATAATGTGCATCTTTGACTCGTCACTTCGACTAGTAAACGTGCTAATTAGAAGGTGCAATCGCAAGGGATTATAACCTTCGTGATTACGATCACGTTGCAAAGTTCAATTGAACTTTGACTTGACCAATTATGGTCAGAACTGAAAGTCAAACAGAAAGCCAATTGTTTGACTTTTAGCTCAAAATAAGCTAAAATAATGAACAAGACTAGGAAACAACACTTACTTGTGTTCTAGGATGGCAAGAATACTCAGTAGGAGGCCTCCAATGGGAAGCAAACTCTAAATATGAGCAGATTAGAGAAGAAGAGGTGAATGAGCAAGTTGTGAAGAATGAAATACTTGCTATTTATAGTAATTTGGAGTTTTGTGATCATGCCAAGTGTCCATGGAGGTGGCACACATCAATGGTAGCTTAAACACATGTCAATTCCAGGTTTAAACTTGGGGAAAACGAAAACTTGGGCTCCAAGAACACCAAAACAGCTGGCTGTCATGAAAACTAGTTGCTGTGCCTAGGTTCTTGTCACACCCCGACCACGTAAAACAACAAATCATGGCGGAAACGTCGGGGAGTGTCGTAACAGAATCATTGTTTCACAACCATGGATTAAATAATTCCGTTTTATTGAATTATTGAACTCATTGTTTTATTACAAATCAGATAAATACAAATATTATCTTTCTAGTTTTAAAGTCGCTAAGGCACGAGTCCATCCTGTGTATAGCATGCATCAACAATCATCACATAACAGCACCTGAAACATGTGTAAAAATAGGTACGTCAGCATAAAAATGCCTGTGAGATACATAGGTTTTATTATAATAGGATTCATGACTTATAAGTTTTTTTTTAAAAAATATATTTAATCAAAAATATTCATGAACCTTAAAAATATTTTCTTTTACAAATCATACTAAAATTTATAAGAAATCAGATGATATAACAGAATAATACATAGGTAAATAAATAACTAAGTAAAATGAGTTTATATAAAATATGTTGTTTGTAAAACAACATTTTGATAAAAAGGTTTGTAATATATATAAAAATATACTTTGGTTTTAAGAAAGTCGAATAAGTAATATATTAAAATATATTTCAGTTCCAAAATCGTTAAACAAATAGTATATTAAATATACTTTAGTCGTTAAAATAATAATTTTCAGTAGTATATCAAAAGTATACTTTGGTTTTATTAATAACATATTAAACTATGCTTTGGTTTTATAAATAACATATTAAACTATATCTTGGTTTTATAAATAACATATTAAGCTATGTTTTGGTTTTATAAAATAACATATTAAACTATGTTTTAGTAATTAACAAAATATATGTTGGTTTTGTACAATATCACACATGAGAGCATATCAAACTATACCTTTGGGAGTATAACTAAATATATAATAAAAATGTGATTTAAGAATTCATTCAGACCTGAGTGCATCAAAATACACCTTTGAGACTATAGAAATACCACAAAGGCAATCCCTATTTGGATAAAATATCGGTTTCTGACATTCCATGACAACAGGAATGGGGTGTCAAATCCTATAGCGCTATATCATACTACCAACCGGTCTGGTGAACATAAAATAAGTACTATCCAACAATTAATTTTATAATCTTTGAAAAATTAGAGTTTAAACCATAAATAATCATTCAGTTTATCAAAAGATAAGTACTAATATGTATAATCAATTATACTTTTGAAATCATGAACATAACAATTAGGTACACATGCTTCACCCCAAAACATTGAAAACAGTAAAAGAGGGGACTATGTACTCACTTGAGAGTGTTTAGAAGTCTTGAACAACTACCAAGCCAGCTAGAGGGATCACGGAATCAAACGGCACCTAATATAGGTAACTAAGTAAATAAACCGGACCTAAATCGGAAGATCGGATAGAATGAGGTTTCGTAAACCAAATGAGTGTGGGAACTCATATGATATGGTTTAACAAAGCCTACATACTAAAACGAAACCTAACCTAAGTGCTTACGACCCATTTCGACCCGTTTAGGTAGCTTATGCTACTTTAACGCGTCGTTCGCGTAAAACACGTTCGGAATGCCTAACTAATCCTATGACAAGTATTATACGCCTAAACATGTTTAATTATGTTACATAATCAGTTAAATGACAAAAGTTTGGGTTACATATGCTTAAATATCAATTATGCATAAAAATGGCATTTTGGTCATTTTCCTAAGGCATATAAACTACCTATCACACAACTAACTAAACGAAGTGACCATATGGTATAACCTCGGAAGGTTATTCCCAATGCAACTATGGTCACCTAATGTGCTTGGTCGGATCCTAATGATCGACCAAACGGGTCGGGTTCAAAAGTCTAAGCGGTTGTTTAGACCGCTTATCTTACGACCCTATATAAGCACTAATCTAAAAGTGATGAGTTAAACATGTTTAACAAAGTTTAAAACAAGTTTGATATCAAGACAAAGGGTCTTGATACCCAAGAATAGTTTGGTTGTAAAATACGCAAGAATACGCATTTTGACCGAAACTATGACTCGTCACTACGCCTAAATGACGTGGTAATCAGTAGGTATAGTCACAAGAGACTATAACCATCGTGATTACACTCACATTACGAAGTTCAAACGAACTTCGTGTTGACCATAGACTGGTCAAAGCAGAAAGTCAAACACTTTTTTTATTTTACGCTTAAAAACGCATAAAAGAACGAAAGAATACTTACAACGGGTCCAAGAAATGGAGGATATGATCTATAAATTCTCAGGTATGAAGCATTTGATCTTCAACTTAGAGAAAATTAGATCATGTGTGAGGAAAGAATGAAAATGAGGTGGGTATATATAGGATTCGGTCCACCGTTAAGATCGTTTATCGAGAACCGTGCTTTAATCATGGCCTTACACTTGGGCCCAAGGTTTTAGAATACCATGGGAACATGTAAAACCATCAAATACCAGCCCATAGGGTGCAAAACCATGGGTTAAAACCATCAAAATCTCAAAAACGGACCAAGTTCAATGTATCTGCCAGAAATTTCAAAAATGGTCCCTAAACTTGTAAAACTTGATTTTTTTGCACTTTTAAGCCCCGTTCACCCCATTTCAAGGCTCTAAAATAAATTTAAAGTATAGGGAACTTAAAATATGCTCAAAAACATCTCGGATGTCGGTTCGTTTGGTCGTACGGTTGTGTTGTTTGGTTAATTACGACGGAAATCGTAACGAACGCAAAAACGATCCAAATTACGCGACGAATGGAATTTTATCATGCCAATCACTAAAATAAAATATTTTAATGATTACATAAATTTTTGGATGTCCGGGTATATTCAGAACGTAAGATATGCGCGAAAATGCAAACGTATGCACTTTTGACGCTTTTAGTCTCTATTGATCAAATAAGTTTATTTTAGCATACCGAACCCCTCAAAGCCTATTTCTAAGCTATGTAAAGGATATTTAGGGTATGTTTAACTTATGATCAAGTTCTGGAATGTTCATTACAGTACGAATCGGCGTACTTTTGTAGTTTGTCAAAATTAGTCCCTGTAAGCGAATAAACCTGATTTCGATACACCAAACCATCCAAAACTTATTTCTAAGTTATGTAAAGGTTATTTAAGGTATGTTAAGCCTATGTCACTGTTCCGGAGTGTTTGTTGCATTAAAATAATTATATTTATGCATCAGATCGCGTATAATCTTCCAGAAGCGATTTAAAGCTCAAAATCGAAGAAGAATTGATATGTGCAAACGATACACATATTTATACAAATTCCAAGTATGAAATACAATATTTCATTGGTTTGGTATTCGTATGATGGTTGAAGTGACACAGGTGTCACAGTTCTACCATAAGCTACGATAGGGGGCGTAGCTTACGGTGGGGTCTGGTCAGCCATACTTTCACACTTTGACAATTTTGGCCCCTGGACTTGTTTCGTCGCTTTTTGTCACTTCTAACACCCGTTAACCTAATATTTAGGCTCTATAAGGGTGTTAAGGCATATGTAACTTGAATTATTCCCAAAAATGTCATGGATGTTGGTTCGTTCGGTTGTACGGTTGTGTTTTTCGCTTAATTACGGCGAACGCTATAACGATAACGAACACGAAAACGACCAAAATTTCGCAACGATTGATATTTTTGCATTCTTATAATTAAAATACAAGATTTTAATGATTACAAAAATTTTTGGATGTGTGCACATGGTCCGTATTCAAAAATACGAGAATCAGCAAGCTTTCGCAGTTTGTCGCAAAGAGTCCCTGAGCTTGAATAAGCATGTTTTTGCCATACCGAACCCTTCAAAACTTATTTCTAAGTTATGTAAAGGGTATTTAGGGTATGTTTAGCTTATGTCCTTGTTCCGGAGTGTACTTCACGTTAAACTGATTACATTTGCGTTACAGTTTACGTATAACTTCCAGAAAAGCTTTTTGAGAGTTCGAAATTGTACAAGGATTGAAATGTGTAAATGTCACATGTAATTATACAATCTCGGAAATGAAACACAAGATTTCATTGGATTCGAAATTGTTCGGAATTGTACAATTGTTGAAAAGGCACAAATGTCACAATCCCAAACCATAAAACATGGCGATTTCAACAAATGGTACGATTGTTATGATGTTTCATGCATATATCCACATACATAAACGATTACATTCATATTGTGTTAGGTTTCTTAACATCTATAAGTTGTACTTGCTATGATACATCCACTAGCTAAATTAAAATTAAACATGACATAATGTAGGGAGTGACGTAATGACATGTGAGTGCACTACAATTGTTCATTATTGCTTAGGAAACTAAACATATTAATACAGAGCACCTTATTTCGTTAAAAGTTATTTATAAAAATTGTACAGATGAAACTTTTACTTATTTTTATTTAGAGCTAAATGTCCGGATAGTCCCTGTGGTTTACCATTTTTTTCACCTTTAGCCCCTAACTTTCTAAAATTACAGCTATAGTCCCCAACTTTTGCAATTTTGTTCCCGGATAGCCTCTGAAGCGGATTGAGGTTAATTTTTTGTGTTAAGTGGGTGTGAAATGAGAAGATTGCCTTTACTAATAAAATATTAATAAAAATAATATTACTTATCTAATAATATTGGGACCCACTTTTACCCATCCCCACTTGTAACACCTCATAAAAACGTGTCCAATTATGTGAAGACACGTGTCCTAAATCCTAAACATGTAAAAGTTTGAGTTTGATGGACTAAAGTTGACAAACAGTGAAAAGATGTATGCGAAGGGACTAAAAGTGTCAACATGCTAAACTTATGCCTCTGAATGACCTTATACGCTGTTCGTATTCTTGAATGAGTAAATTATCGAACGTAAGAAGCCGTCTGTGAAAGAAATCGAAAGATTATAAAACAAAAGGGTTAAACATGTCAACATGTTAATTCTTACCTCTGAGTGACCTTTTAACGAACCTGGGGCTTCGTAATGTTTGATTATACTCTCAAGAATATCTGATAACGAATTCACGAGGTTTCGATACCGTTATACGAACCAATCTGCAAATTCCAAGAAGAGGGATTGAAATTGTCAATATGATAATTCTACTCCCCAGAGACAGTTTTAACGAACTCAGAGCTTAACGATACTTGATTATACTTCCAATAATATTTAAAACCTGTTTTGTAGGGCCCATAGTGCTGGAAAGGTGAGAAATGGAAGATATGTAAGTGCAGGGACTAAACTTTTAAATTACAAAACAAGTTTTGAATTTTAACTTCCCCGCGTGTCGCGCCGGACCCGCCTGCACCTGGCGCGTGTCGCGGGCGAGACTCTTTTACAGCCAGAACTGGCAGCTGCCAGCATGCAGCCTTGCTCTCCACACAAACCAGTTCTGCACTCACAATTCGAAACCAGCAGCTTGTAAACAGTTTTTAAAAATCTCTTGGACACTTGGGAACATCCTAGAGCACCTTAGAACACATGGATTGATCCTAGACATGCTCCTTCAACTATAAATAGAGACTTGATGCAGCCTCATTCTTTGCTCATTCAAAAATTTCCCATATTCTACTTGCTTAAGCTTTCTTGAGCATTCTTGAGATTCCTGATACAAAAGGAAGCTCTTTCTAGTTCAAAGTTCAAAGTTCAAAGCTAGGACCCTTTGTAAGTGTCCTTAGCCTCTTTAGTTCAATTTTGTTTATTTAAAAACCGAAAGTCAAAGTTGCCGCAAAACGGCTTTGACCTTTGGTTTAGACCTAAATGGTCCAGCCATTGTTCGAGGCGAATGTGGCTACGTGATCATAATTAGGTAGGTGTTAATCCCTCAAAAGGGCACCTTCTAATTATCACGTTTACTTAGTTAATTGTCGGGTCAAAGTAATTAATTAAAAAGTCAAACTAGTCAGATTTTTAAATAAAAACATAATATGATAATGTAGAGGATATAAATCCTGTTTTGTCACTTTAATAACTTGGTAAATATTATTAGAACATGTCTAAACATGTTCAACCCGACAATTCTAAGTTTAGGCTGATCGGTTCGTAACCGAAAGTCGCAAAAGCTTGATTTTTGCTTTGACTTTTAGTTCTGACCCGATTAAGCTTAATTCTTCTATGTTTTAAGCTTCCATAATGACCATATAATATTGTAGTATAACTCTTTGAGATTATATTACATAGTCATTTGGAAATTCTGAATTCTATGCATGTTTCCGTTATTATGCTTATCGTTGACCATTATGCCCTTATGGTCTAAAAATGAGATTTTTGAATATATGAACATACAAATGAGTTAAGTACTGATATATAAACATGTCTAAATTATTTTGACATTATATTCTGGTCTCAAATTGATGTTATGTAGGATATCGTAAATTTAGCTTTTATAAAGTCTAAATTACCCTTTTATGCATAAGTCAAGTTTAAACATAAATTTTGACCCAAAACTCTTAACCTACTGTTAGGATATCATTTTTAGGAATTTTTGGAATGTTGGTCAGATTAGATACTGACCTTAACATTGAGTTCTTGCATAAATTCTATAACTGACGATAATGCCCTTTTTACAAATAAAATGAGTTTTATATATGATAAACATGCAAAACCTTTTCCTACTGATCTAATATGAAAAAATATATATATATATTTTGACCATCCAAGGCTGGTCAAAATCTCAGAATTTCATAAACCTTGCAAATATCGTCAATTATCGACTTTTACGCTAATTAGGTACATAGTATGGTTTAAAACCATATTTAGCACCGTTTAAAACCATATTTAGCACCCAAGACTTGTTACTTATTAAATTTATAAATAATTTTTAATATTTTTACAGCAGGTATAAGTCATGAACTCAGACTTCCAATTATGACCTTAAAAGCATATGTGAAATGACCAAAATGCCCTTTCGGGGCATAGTTTGGCTATAAATGGTAAACTACACATATGTATGATATCCTACTATTATAACATCATAAAATAATTATTTTTACAGAATATTTTTGACCAGAACATTAGTTTACTTTTAAACCTCTTTTATAAATCTTAAAATGACCAAAACACCCTTACGGGGCTTAATTCAGTTTTAAATTGTTTTTGGGCACATATGTTAACATCTTACTAATGTCTTAACATATTTTAAGCATAATAATATATGGGACTTGTATATGGTTCATTCGGTTACCCGTTATGCTTAAATGCGTTCGGTTCGGTTTATGTAACTAGTTTGCATGAATTAGCCGAAACGGGTTTAACCTTATCATCTAAACTTCAAAATCCAGAATGTATTTAGTTTACCCATATTATACAAGTATTCAAACTTGTCAGGTCTAAATCACATTCCATTCCGGTCTCCGCTTAATCTAGCGTTCCGAACCGTAAAGTATCTTTAAAACTAACCGGTCTAAGTCTTTGACTTAAATAAGACCCGTTAGTATCCTAATAGGTTAATAAACCTTCCATACAGATTAAGTAGCTGAGGTAGAAGATATTTGCATAAGGTCTTAGGAATTATACGGCTGAGTAGCATCCTTGCACAACTAGCTCAGGTAAATACTTTTAACTTATTTTCCCTATACGGGCTTGGGATACGGTAAATTATTACCGCTTGGTCGGGTATGAGATCATTTAATCGGATTGTGATTTAATAAATCTGCATAACCCGTTTTAATCTGTATTGTCTGATAACATAAACATTGGGGGTTAACGACTGTGTCCTAGATATCCTCGGCTCATTTAAATTATTAATGGCCACGACCTATGCTCGGGGTATAGGCATACACCTGACAGATCCAAATGCTAAATATTAAATAACCCACATGTTGGGGATAACTCCTTTATGGGTTTTATAGTGGTGAGTCGGTTAATCATGACCGGCTTCCAAACCGGCCCCAATTTGTAACACCCCGTGTTTCGAAAGTCAAAGTCAAAGTCAAGATTGAAGTCAAAGGAAGACAAGATTGCTAATTGCGATCTGTCTCTCCTTACTCAATTCCTATTTTGACTTCTTTGACTTGTAGTTAGTCTATTTTACGTTTTACGTTAGTTGTATTATGTGGAGTACTTATTATAATCGAGGTTTATTCGACATTTATCGCATGATTAATCACTTTATCGCTATCGCAATCGCACTCGCAATTCGAATTACCCATTTTGGTTATTGTTATACGTGTGTGTGCCTTTTGTGTTACTTGTGCATGTCTATTTATGTTATGTGTGGTAATTAATCGAAACGCAATCGAAACTCAATCGCAATCGAATCGCAAACGCTAAACGAATATGAAATAAGGATGCTTGTATGTTGATATAGTAGTTGGGATTAAAAGTAATTTGACTAGGAAATTCTATCGCATCGCAACGTTCGCAATCGCAATCGAAACGGCAAAACTCGTCGCACTGAACACTTGAACCAAGCGACCGATCGATCAGGTCACCAGCCGATCGACCAGCCGTTCGATCGGGCTGCCGCTCGATCGGCCAGCTGTTCGACCGGGCTGCCAACCGATCGACCAGCTCCTTTCCACTTTGGGTAACCCTATAAATACCCCATGTCACCATCAAACTTTCCACTTTTGCTCTCTGACGTCCGACCAGCGCTCTAACCTTGATTTTTCTCCGATTTCTCGCAATTTCGGTAAGATCTCGTCCTAAATCTTGTACTTCCTTAATCTACACGCACTCCTACACCTTTCTATCTTTTGAATCTTAACTTTTAACTGTGAAACCATCAAGATTCAAGGTGTTCTAGGATGACGTCATCATGTGAACTTCATGTTTTGGCCTCAGTCCACCAAGAACAACTTAGATCTAACTGATTTCCACATAAACAAACAAAGATCTTTCATAGATCTAAACATATTAACAATGAAAAGGATTGAAAGATGGTTTTCCAACTTTCTTTCAACTCTTTTACACTCAATGCACTCAAAACCGATAGAATCGGAGCTTGCACCGACTTCCTACTCATTCTTGTGGTTGTGTGGTCAAAGATCTGGATTCTATCCATGAGGTTTACCGATTTTGGGTTAAACATGGAACACTGTCTCGAACAGTTAACTAATCGGATTTGGGTGGTTCCTGTCCGATCAGGAGTACCAAGTATTGACGAGGTTTCTGTTGCTTAACACGTTATCAAAACATCTCGATAAAACGACAAACTATCAAAACAACCAAGTGTAAGACGAACGGAACGACCAGGACGGAATGCAGTCCGATCGGACTACCGTCCGATCGGACTGTCGTTCGAACGGTTGTCACCCGTTCGATCTACACCTTAGTCCCACACTTAACTTTTGTATTCAAAACCTTGAAGGATGAACATTGAACGAAGGGCTGACCGATCGGGTTACCATTCGATCGGACTACCACTCGACCATGTAATGTTTTGACTTCAACACTTAAACAATTTTCAACATGTTCAATACCAGTAAGTTGCCACCCAATCGGACTACAATTCGATCGAACAACAAACTGCTGTGAACTTGTTCTCGCTGAAGTGCCCAACCTATCGGATTGTCGCCCGATCGAATGGTCATTTGATCGATCGACCTGAAAGGTAGAGATACTTCTATGTTTTCAAAATGCTACAATGAAAACTTCAAAAGTCAAGCCATCATACACAAACACATCCTTCCCAAAGGAAGTAACAATCCACTCGAACGGTCATCCGACCGGACGACCGTCCGAACGAACTGTCACTCAAACGACCGTCTGTCCGATCGGACTACCATCCGATCGAACTGCTGTCCTTCCCACTTGCACTCTGTATCGTTTTACGCGTCGCTTATCGCTATGCTATCAATCTGTTCAGGCTAACCCTACTCTCTAGCGCTCATTTCAATCCATTAACCGCTGTGAGTATACTCGATCCCTTTTTGCTTTACGCACTTTTGGGTGTTACATACGTTACTTATATGAAATCACATCGAACACACTACGCAATACTTTAAACGCTAACCGTTATCACATGTATACGTGACTTAATGAATGCTTATTTATTATGTTTACACATGGAATGCTGCCTACCTGCCTTAACAACGATAGTACTATTAGTTTGGACTCAGCACCTGTTCATTCAGGGGTTGTTAAGGACAATTACTTGCTTGGCTCACAGTGGTGAGTATGTATCGTGAACTGTCTTGGGCAGTCAACCCGCAGTCATTGGTATCGATAGGTTCATGTAGATAACTAACATGCCTCATTTTACACTGTGTACGTGCTGGTTATGCGTAACGCTTTCAAACTCTATATGCTATTATCAAACTTGTATGCTCACTTTTACACTATGTATATTGACTTTTACTTTAACGTATGTGACAGGTGCTTAGGATGCTTATTTGCTTACTTTGCTGTGAAATCGAGGCTAGGAAAGACCTAGGTCAACAATAAACAATTGTCTGTAATGAAAATCTGAGTTGTCGGAACAGAACAATTGACTAGATCTTTTCTGTAATAATTGTATTATCATTTATGACATGGTATGGGACGTGTTGCTTTAAATATTTGGTAAACATAGTTGTTATGGAAACTTCTGGACAATCTGTTTCGCTCAGTGCCACGCCCCAATGTTTCCGCCATCGGTTGGGGTGTGACACAATTGTATGACAAACAAGTAAATCTGTATACAAGATTTTAATAAAGATTGTCCCAAGTTATAAATGATTTTGTGCCATGTGAGCCTAAATCAATTTTCATAAACTCTTTTCAAATGAGTCGGTTAATTGTATTTACCAGTGAAAACTGACGTATTTTCTAAAGACTAAGTGACAGGTACCTCTCGAAACTAGGCTGGAGCTACTTGGTGTCAACTAAGAGGATCTTTCAAATCCTTAGATGCCTGAAATATGTTAAACTCAGTTTTATGTATTTGATTTTATGGTCCGCCTGTGGACCTCTATTACAATCAGTCTGTATATTCTTTTGTTTTGAACTTTCGGACACTATGGATTGTAATAGTAATTAATCTACCAAGCCTTCCGCTGTGCTATAATTGTGTTAATTGTCTATGATGATATCAACTATGTCACGATACTCCCTACCGGGCTCACCGGAAATATATGGAAATAGCGGGGTGTGACACCACTCCACCCCTTTTCTCTCTTTCTTGTTTGTGTATGAACCCATATTCAGACCAAAGCACCACTAGCACACCTAAATCTCAACCACCACCACCCTCAAATCCCAACAACCGCCACCACCTCACCCTGTCATCAGACCGCCGCCACCACCTCACCCCGTCATAACCGGCAGACCACCACTTCCAGACAAACCTACCCCAACCCACCCACACCATCGCCGAAAAAACGACCACCAAATCCACCTTCACTGCAACCACCATATCACCACCCATAACCACCATCTTTCTCACTTCCAGACAAACCTACCCCAACCCACCCACCAAGAAGCTTACTTTGAAAAATGTTAGAGAGACGTAATTTGTAAACGTGCAGATCGTGGTTATAATTATGGCGTGATACTAATACCTGAAGGGCTTATTGATTTCATTCCCGAGGTTAAAAGCTTACAAATATCATATGCCTGGTCTAAGTTAACATTTGTATTATTAATACTTATATATATATTTTTTACAAATTAATATAATGTTGGTTTTCAGGTGCAACAACTTATTGCTGAATTAAATGAAATTCTCGCCCGTGAAACCGTAGATGATAATCGACTGTGGAAACAAAAACTTACTCCTCAGTCTCTGCAACTTTTCTAGATTCTTCCGTATGCAATTCAAGATCAGTTGATGCTTGAAAGGGACCCACATGGCAATGTACAGGTATTGGTGGTCGTTTTTTCGGCGATAGTGTGGGTGGGTTGGGGTGGGTTTATTTGGAAGTGGTGGTCTGCCGGTTATGACGGGGTGAGGTGGCGGCGACGGTCTGATGACGGGGTGAGGTGGTGGCGGTAGTTGGAATTTGAGGGTGGTGGTGGTTGAGATTTAGGTGTGGTGGTAGTTGAGATTAAGGTGTGGTGTTGGTGCTTTGGTCTGAATATGGGTGCAGGCACAAACAAGAAAGAGAGAAAAGGGGTATAGTGGGGTGGGTAAAAGTGGGTCCCATTATTATTAGATAATTAATATTATTTTTATTAATATTTTATTAGTAAGGGCAATCTTGTCATTTCACACCCGGTTAACACAAAAAACTAACCTCCATCCGCTTCAGGGACTATTCGGGAACAAAATTGAAAAAGCTGGGGACTATAGTTGTAATTTTAGAAAGTTATGGACTAAAGGTGAAAAATGGACAAATCACAGGGACTATCCGGACATTTTTCTCTTTTTGTTTAATACCTCCCTTGTCGAATTTGTCATGATCCTGATTCATGGTCCTTGTCCTGCCTCACCCCCTCCTATGCTTCGTCTTGATCCCCATACATCTACTATTCATTTCCACTAGAGAGAACTTGAAATTTCGGCTGTCGACATTCAATTTAACCTTGGTTCTCTTGTGACACTTGTTATAGCAATTGTTCATGGGGTGGACCAGATCGCCGCCGACCAATTCTGTGTGGGTCGTGAGGGTTGGGAGATTTATTCTTTTCTCAAAGTTAAAGAACGATGTTACAAAATGATAAATATTTAATTTAAAATGATAAATATTTAATTTAGAAGGCAGACAACTGTTAGTGCAGTAATGTCTATCGCCTCCGTCAATTCAAATCGTAACAGAAATTGAAGAAAACTAGAGCTTTTATTGTAATAATTAGATAGAAAAGGCAAGGTGACATTATTGTAAATAAGGAGTCTTTCCTTATATCCTTGGCCTATAAATAGAAGACTTAGGGTTTTCATTTAGAACTTTTGCACATTTGCTACTTTGGAGCTTAGAGCCTAGAGAGAGAGTAGAGAGAGAAAGTAGCAAGGTGATTCACGTGACTTTGTATGTTTTCAGATCTTTAATCGAATCACAGATTTAGTATGGTTCTCGTGTTCGGTCTACGCACGTGTACGGATTCCGCACGTCACACGTGTCGATACGCAATCGTTACGGAGTTGAAAACCGATCCTACAACAACAAGCCACATTGTCACTTTAAAATGATAAATAGTTAAAGAACGAGTTAAATTGTCACTTTAAAATCTTTTACACATTTTTTTTGAAAAAGTTTATCTTATATTAGAACGATGTTACAAAATGATAAATATTTAATTTAGAAATAAAACATTCGAAGTTAACCCCAAAAGTATTACTTTTAACACACCAGTTTATTAATAACTCTCTATGTGTTATTAAATATATTTAATATTAGCATTAGAACTCTCCTATATGAATAATTGAATAGGATGGCTAGGTAAATTGGGTGCTGGATTAATTGAATGTATCTTAAATTAGTTGGGTAAATTAGGTGTAGGATTAAATGAGCTTCTCCCTAGAGTTTTAAATAGAAATAAAACATTAGATTGTCTATATGTTTAAGCTTGTAAAGTAATACAACCTTTAAGTAATCATGTATGAGAAAAAAAAAGTGTAGAGAAACAAAATTTGTTAACATCTATCTAATATTGGTGTATTTAGGTCTACACCAACATTAGGTAGAGTGGCTTGATATGGGGCAATCGTGTCATGTGGGATTGTGACTTGTTGCCTAATTGAAGGTTTGAATATGTGTATTTATAAATGGAGCAACATCTTCTAAATAAATTGCGACACTTGTTGTAACACTCAAACTGAAACATGCTAGCATGTTACTATTAGGGGTAGGGGTAGGGGTGCTTTACTTTCCATCACTCACAATACTCAATCGACAATCATTGTCCCTTACGTCATTGAGCTTGATTCCATCACTAGTGATGGATTTTACTAGGGGTGCCCATCACTAGTGATGGTTTTTTTTTATTTTTAAATTATAAAGAGTAAACTGCCATTTTGGTCCATGAGGTTTTGTTACTTTTGTCACTTTAGTCCAAAACTCAAACCTTTTGCATCTGGGTCCCTGTGGTTTCACTTTTATTGCCATTTTGGTCCAAAAATGAAATCAGGTCATACTTGTCTTATAAAATCCTGCAATTTTGTCATTTTCCTCAGGGGCAAATCAGGCCATATTTGTCTTATAAAATATGGTATTTATTTATAAAAAAGAAATGATCATTTTGCCCCTGCGAAAAATGACAAAATAACATGATTTTATAAGACAAATATGACATGATTTCATTTTTGGACCAAAATGGCAATAAAACTGAAACCACAGGGACCCAGATGCAAAAAGTTTGAGTTTTGGACTAAAGTGGCAAAATTGACCAAACCACAGGGACCAAAATGGCAGTTTACTCAATTATAAAATAACAATAACAATTTTATTTAAATAAAAATTACATTAAATAAATCCTAAATTACAAACTAAAAAAATAAAACTAAACATTGCAAATTAAGTTAAAAACGTAGAAAATCTACGACATCACCCAACCCCATTTTTCACATATTTCGTGTTTGCGTTGAAATATGATCGACTTAAACGGTTAGTCAAGAGTGTTGTGCGGTTGTAACAAGACGTATAAATCATTATTTTTTCGTTTTCGGTCAAGTGTCTAATATACGCCTCGTCACGTTTAAGTTTTGAAGCCGCAAGTTTTTCTCTTCTTTCTTTGGATTCGGGCATTTCCACCAATTTAGCCGCTTTGAATTCGGTGATGGACTTCGCCACCGCTTCCTTTCCTCTACTTGACGAATCACCACTTTTCTTGCGACGCGGCCTTGTGGGTGTGTAACACCCCGAAAACGGGTTTGATAGTCAAACCACGTTAATAATAATGAAAGGGTAAAAATATCGTTAGTGGTAAAAATTAACCCGGTAATTATTAGGATTTAAATAATTAAACCTAATATTAAATAAAAAGAAATAAAAGCTTTTGAGAAAACAAAGTTTATAAGAAGCCCGAGTTAACGAGACTTAAAATAAACTGGGTTATAACTTCCCCAAACCCACTAAGTTAACTAGGAACATTTAAACCTAGTTATGAGAATTGGTTAATTGCTAGTAAGTGTTATACGGGGGTTTAGACATTTAGACAAACTAGAGGAGCTAAAAAGGAAAATGAGTGAAACTTAGGTTTATTAATAAACAAAATAAAACATAACACACATTAAGTGTGTGTGTGAGTAACGATCAGAGAAGAAGAACAAGGAACAAACCCTTGTTCAACCTTAATCCATCAAATTGGAGGATGAATTAGGGCCAAATCACATGCATGAACATAAATTCGTGATCATCTAAGCTTGGAGATCATAAGGTATATTGTAATTTATGCTTTGGTGATGATGAGTATGTGGATGAACTTGAAGGTGATAACTTTGGGTTCAATATTTTAAGTAGCATGATGAAATTGATGATGTATTTATGTTTATGATCATCATACTAGTTAGTATTTGAGAAATACTTCATAACTTGAGACTAGGTCAAGTGTTCATACATTACATGAAATGGGTTTTGTATGAAATGATGAAATTTATGTATTATTGATCTTAATAGGTGCTTGAAATCATCATGTCTACTATTTTGTATGGAGAATTTGCTTTTATTAGGTGTTCGGATGAATGTCCAGTAATATGATGAAATGGGTTTTCACATAGAGATGAAAACCCTTAGTTCTAGCATAGCATGATAAATGGGTGAACTAGTATTGATAATTCAAAGCTAAGTTAACTTGATGTTAACTATTACATGAACTTGTTAAAGTGAAAGAAATGATACGATCTGGGTTGGGAATTTAGTTAAAATGGTGGCCTAAAAATAATGCCTACCAAATATTTGATGAAATGCCTAAATGAGTTTGTTAAACTTAATTGTGCATTTGCATATGTTAATAGGCAGTTGACTTTTAAAAGTTAAACTGACCTATAATACGATCCAATAGTAATTTTGATATAAAGTCCGTAAGGTGGAATAGTCGTGATAAATGACATGACTAATCTAACCATCTTGCGAATGATAAATGGTAGTTTGACGCTTGACAAGCTAGGTGGAAGCTTGGGAAGAAGCGGGTCAAAAAGATCAAATACGCAGGAAAAACATAATCGGATGCAAGGTAAGTAAAGCTTACATCTTTTAAGTAGAACATCTACTTATGTATTGGTTAATAACAAAGTGATCTAGTATTTGAAATGAGTCTTTGAAATATGACGTTCCGACGCGAACCAATACGGGTCGGAACAAGTAAAAATGGTAAGAAACATATTTGATGGTAAAAAAAGGGTAAAACGGTAATTTGGTCACGTGCTGACAAATAAACAGTGAGTTTTGAAAAGTTACCTTATGGTGTGAGCCATAATGGGTAAAATGGTCATTTAGACCAAACCGGTTAAATGGTGATGTTATCATCATTGACAATAATGACTAATGGTTGGTTGTCGAGTTTTGTGCTCACAGGAAGAATAGCGTATGACTTGCATTGCTTTTAATTAGTAACTAATAATGTAAGGTATTAAAACGGGTCAATGCTTTGACCCGAGCCAGGTATGTGTAATGGGTCATTTTTGTAAAAATGTCAAATTTGAGGGTAGGATAGTAGTATAATGAATTTCTCTACCATAATCCATCACAACTAAAGTTGTGATGATAGATGAATAAAGATCATTAAGCAGGAATAAAAGATATGAAAGGTTGTTGATAATTTAAGCTTAAAGTGCTTAAATCTCATAATGGGTCAAAATAATAATGCGCATAAACCCGGTAATGGTTGTGTAAATCATAAAATTTATGAATCCGGGTTAAAGATTAGGGGTTAATAATGTAGGCAAATGTATTACGATCAATTAGAAACAACTTTCAAGCTAAACGGACAAATATCAGAGAAGTTACGCAACATTTACTAAAAAGGGAAAAATGGCCAAGTTCTATAACCCAGACTTGTTAAATATATATATGAGTTATCAGTTGCCATAACCCAGACGAGTTATCTGATCATCTGGGTTATCAGTTGCCATAACCCAGACACGTTATTTGGTCATCTGGGTTATTAGTTGCCATAACCCATACGAGTTATCTGGTCATCTGGGTTATCAGTTGCCATAACCCAGACAAGTTATCTACTCATCTGGGTTATCAGTCGCCATAACCCATACGAGTTACCTAGTCATCGTATTGAGCTTTCGGGCTTAGCTAGATTAGTTATAGATTTCATATAACTAACGTATATCATGATTTATGATATGTAGGTAATAATTGGACTACCGAATGACGATCAAGCTCAACGAAGAACCGAACACGATCAGGTTACAAGTTTCCGCACATTGTTTCGTCGTCATTTTTAAATGACGAACTTATACATATTATGTTGTATTGTTTTTATTGAGAAAAGTAAACCCTTATTTTCATAAGTATGTGTAGTCGTAAATACACATTTAATTGTCGATATTTATACGTAAATCGTTAAATATTAGTAAGGGTCTTACAGGGTGTATCATCTTGATCGGGTTCGTCATCGAGTTGGTCGTTCAAATTCATTTCGGGCATGTTGCTGGACTCGGAAGTAGTGTAGCTCCCGGACTCGGAAGTTTTTGATCTTTTGAGACATCCTCTTTTCCTTGGAGCCGTCGGCCCATCCATGTTGACCAACGCAACTGGTACCCACTTCGGGTGATGTCTCGCAACCTCCCATGCCGCCATGTATGGAAAAGATTTATGCTTGTATGTTCGGCAATACTCTTCTAGGGCATTTTTATGATAGTTGCCTCGCTCGCTCCGCTTTGTGGATTTCGGGTCTACAAAAAAAATACAAAAAACACTATTTTATAAAAACAAGATTAAAAAATAACATTTTTCGGTTAAAAAAATATAAAAAATAACAATTTTCGGTTAAAAAAATATAAAAATATAGTGATAAGTTAAAAAAAGTTACCAATTGAATGAAGCAAGCGTTAAATTTACTTATTTTTCGGTTCAAATCTTCCCACTTTGAAGTCATTTGATCCATGATGCGTTTGGGCTAACCGGGAAGTTTGGAAAAATGTGACACAACTCGTCTCCAAACCAAGTCTCTTCGTTGTTCATTCGAATGTTTTTTTTTTGTTTTCGGAGGTGTGCAAGTATGCCTTGACCAAGGCGACCTCCTCCTCGCTCCTCCAAGCTCTCCGAGAGGATGTTGGGACGATTTCAGCTTCTTCATCTTCTTGAACCGGTTCACTATCGTCATCATCATCAAGTTGTTGTGGTTCGTGATATGCACGGACGAATTGGTGGATGAGATTGTTATCTTCTAGTGGGTCGATTGACATTTGATTAAACGGTTGGGTTTGAAACGGTTGGAATAACAGGTTGGTTTTGATACGCTTGGTTTTGAAACAGTTGGGTTTGAAATTGTCGGGCTTGAAAGTGTTGGTTGGGAAACGGTTGGGTTTAAAATGGTGGGATTGGGTCGGCTTCGTCTTGCAAGCGAAACCTCGCCAGCTCGCCAAGATTAGCTCGAACCTTTGGCCGTACGAGTTTTTTCTTCGAATCCGAACCGCGTTTGCTTGAACCTTCCATTTTGGGTTGAAAGATTGTATTTTTGTAGGTTGAAAAATTGTATTTTTGTAGGTTAAAAGGATTGTATTTTTTTGAGTTTGAAGATTGTATGTATATATATAGCATGGAACAGAAGGTTTTTTTATAAAAACTCCTCCCCAATGGTCAAAAATACAACGGTCATCATCACACAACGGTAACAAAATTTCAGAAATCAACGCGTGATACTGGCCACGAGTTATAAACTTCACGCGTTTTGAAGTATGCCAGCGGCGGTGTATAACATGCAATAACACGTGATGGATGATTTATAATGTGGCGCCCGGGGTGTCTTATAGAATGAAATACTAGGGAATGATGGTAAATAAATCTCAACATACATAAATAACGGATGTATTAAAATATATCAAGTTATGGAGTTTTATAAATCTGATAAATAACTAAGTGACAATCTTGACAACCCACCATTTATGTTGATTACTACTGAAGTTCGTGTTACTTCAAGAACCTTGTATACAAGTGGCAGAGAAAGAATACGCTAACCTAGTGAAAGGATGCAACAAGACAATGTATGATACACGAGTCGAAACATCAAAGTTGGATACTTAAGGGGTATGGTCTCAAATGACGCGCAGGCAGCAAGCCAATCTTTGCGCGCGCATTACCATACCCACACTTAAACTTCAAAACACTCAACTCGGTCAAAGGTTCATCCGCGGCCATATCCCGCGGGTGCGCAACTACGCCAGCTAACAAGAGACAACCGGTACAAACCATAATACATGTCATAGTAGCCTGCAACCGATCTGCGTGCGCCAGACAAGCGGCACAATGATCAATCATGCAGGAAACAAACAATACAAATGAGTGTGACATGTGGCCAATCGGCTTGCGCCATTTCACTGCTCCATGATCTCCACTAGCGGTTGAGGACAGACAAGACAACAAGTACATCTAGAAAGCGACGTGTAGCCAATCACGGTGCACGAGCGTACTCCCACCTCTGCGCACACTACCTTTTGTGTCGAAGGGGACCCAATGGATAGTCTTTGAAAGTGACGTCTGGCCCATCAGCCCATATCCTTCTCCAACCTTTCGGCTATAATTACCTACCTCCACCGAAGGTTTAAGGATCTGATTTCTCACTCTCTCAATCTAAATGCACACATGTTTCCTTTCTCTCTCTAGAAAGAATAACTACTTATTCTCACTGGTTAAGAGAAGAACCACCTTCTCCTTAACGAGCAATGGTGTTCCGTTTTGCAAATCAAACAAGGAAGATCCAATTTACGTTGATCAAGAAAGAAGAATCGGGAATAACCCCCTCTCGAGACTCCATAACGTCTATAAGTTGTACTTGTATCCACTAAATGACAACTGATGAATGTGGGTGACGAAATGACATGTGAGGGAACTTCAGTGTTCGCTATTACTCAACTCAAGCCGGCAGCTTAGAGCGAGTTACAAGACATGAGATAGATAGTTTAACATCCCCCGACATTCATTCACACATTTACTACCTACAATCTCTCTCTCTCTAAACAAATATATATATATATATATATATGGTGTGCCAAGTGTATTATATAATTCAAAAACAACAAAATTTTTCTGTTTCTCATGTTTCCTTTCATGTACAAGTAATGATTACCAACATGGATGTTATTATATATAACTTTTAAGTGAAACAAGTAATTCATAAAACACATGAGTTAGTTGCAAAGAAGAGTCACAAAAACAAAACAAAATATTATAACATACACTTGTTTAATGCTCCAAGCCTTACAACCCACATAACTTTGGTTTTAGATATAAGAAGCTAAGCAACTTGTAAGTTTTCTTATTTTTTCGAAACCAGCTTCTCAATCAGATCCGCTGCATCCTGAACGGTTGCAATGGTCTGAGCGCTTTCTTCTTCCACGCTGATTCCAAATTCTTCTTCCAGTCCCATCACAATCTCAACCTGAATAAGATCAAACATAATAGGTGTTATGGGTCAATCCAAACAACTAATTACCCTTCTGACATCTCACATGACCCGCTATGTATGTAAGTGTTTAGGGTCGGTCAGTCCAACCTGACCCGTTTCAACCCAAACAACTATAACTGCCGGTTTTGACATGCCACACAATCCCCCCATTTTCCACCTCTATGTAAGTATTTAAAGTCAACCCAACCCGAATCCAAACAATTAAATGATTAATTGCTTGTTTTGACAAGTCATTTTCCCACCTCTAATATTCAAGTGTTTAGGGCCAACCCAACCCAACCCAATCAATTAGTTGTCTATTTTGACATACCACACAACCCACCCATTTTTCCATCTCTGATATATACTATGTTCCTATGGAATTGTACTACCACGACGATTGTGGACTCCAAAGAACAAACCACAATACCGTATCAAGAGAATCGGCTCCAAGAGTAGCAAACTTGGACTCTCCGGTTACAGCAGTGTCTTCTGGAACTGCCAACTGTTTCCTGACGATGTTACAAACCTTGTTGACCGTCTCAGGTGTCGCCTGCCAAAAGACGTAACTGGTTCGTATTAATATACCATATTTTGTGGTGTAAACAAGCTCATGGGCTACTTGAAACCGGCCCACTAAAAGCTCAAACAAGCATCATTAGCCTAAACAAGCCTTTTGTTTCTATTGATATTACAAGTTCTATTTTATATAATATAAAACACAATTACTTAAAAAAAAAGTATTATATATAATTAAAATATAGTAACTAACCAATTATGTTAATACAAACATGTAAAATTAATTATACTTATTATATCAAAATTAATATAATTAATTAATAATGAAGGACCCAAGTCCAGGATCGAGCTTTAGAAGAAGAGCTTGGAATGAGCCGAGACCGAGCTGTCTGAAGTTAAACAAGATGAGTCAAGCTCAAGCCTGAGTTGTTTAAACCTCTAACCATATAATGATAATAAAAAATAATATTAAACTATTCGATACAGTTGATAACTTGCAGACCGCAATGTGCAGCACACATGCATCATAAAAATATAAACTATTTTTATACTTCCAACTACATGATCTTTCATGTGCATGCCTGTTTTGAATATTTTGTTTGATGCTATCATTTCTGCAATTAACTAAGAACACATAACTTTCAAAATTGACAGACTTAAACAAAAGGTTAGAACATATACCGCGCAGCAAACCCGGAAGCGTGATGGGGCAGAACTAAATTTAAGAGTTGGGAACGATTTCCCATTGATAGCAAGCGATACCGCATTGAAATTAGAAGCCCGGGTAAGCGTCTGCCAACAGAAATCCAATTTGATCAGAAACCAATAACCACAACAGAAGCGAATTAAAACTTAAATCTTGTATATGATAACAGACTAAATTTATGAAGTTAATTAGATTCAGAATTCTTTGCATCTTTCTTGTTCATATGATCACAAAGTGAAAAATTATCTAACTGGAAAGTTAGCTTGCAGATTCAACAGCAGGGTTTAAGAAAATATAATATGGGAATGCATTATGGGTGTAAAAGAGTCGAGCCGCTCGTAAGCTACTCGAGTTTTGTAAAAGGCTTGTTTAATAAAAGAGCCCAATCGTGAGCTTCACTTATCCTAAACGAGTCTGTTACTTATATAATTACTAGGAGGGTGGAAGACTGCAAGGATGTACATGGTTTGATTGGTTCGGTTCCTCAACCGAACCCGAAACCTAGTTAATTGGTTAGTCTTTTATTAGCCAATCTGTTTTCAGCTAATCATTTTGGTTTATTTTGTTACATTCATGGTTTTTTGTTGTTTTCGTTTATTTTCGGTTAATAGCCAAAATCAAACTTGTACTAAAACTTTTGTTTAGAAATAAATGAAATTGATGTATAAATGCATGTAATTGAGGTATAAATACATGATATGGCTGCATAAATAAATAAATAAATAAAATGAAAGTATAAATATATGAAATGGAGGTATATTTAAAATACATGAAATAGAGATATAAAAGAAGAAATATATAGAAATATGAATTGTTCTGTTCTGTTCAGTTCATTTTATTTTGGTTTCAGTTCATTTTATTTTGGTTAAACAGAGGTTAAAAAAACCCATAACTGATTTTTGGTTAATCGGTTTTCAGTTAATTCAGTTTTTGGTTGATTTTGTTTCGCTTTCCTCTGTTTTTTTTATTAACGATTCAGTTATTGCTTACCCCTTAGACACTGTTAATCACGTAATATATCAAATCGTTTAACTAAAACAATTATAGCAATATTATACTCAAATTAAAGAAAATAAAATGCTTGTTTTTATGATGTAACTTAAAAAAAATATAAACGACGTAAAAGTTATGTTCGTATAAAAAACGTGGGATAGTTAGTTTTTTACAAGAAAAATAAAGTGTAACTACTAATTAATCATCCGTTAATGATGAATGAATTAAAGTGTAATTAAGATGGGGTTAAATTAAAAAAAAATCAACTTTATACAAGATTATGACAAAAGTTATCTATACTATTATAAAAAGGAGAAGTGATGGATCAAAATGTAATTTTACTACATGTATAAATTTTAAAGCACTATATACAAGTAATTACAAGCCATTTTAGAGGGGTCTGTCCAAAATTTTAAGACGCAGTAGGGTCAGTATAGGGATTTCATCCCTGGAATTTGAGAAGAACCTACATTTACGTCGGTCACTTGTACCGTCCATTTCAATATTCAGAGAATATCCAGAGAAGAGAAAGTGAAAGAGCAATGGGAGAGAGAGAACGGGAAGGAGAGAGAGAGAGAGAGAGACAACGGAGAAGGGGATATCGGAACCTTACATGGTCGCCGCCTTCATTAGTTTGATTTGCAGGCAGAACCCTAATCTTCAGGGTCATCCTCTCTGTTAAGCTCAACCTCCACCGCAGGTAGCGTGCTGGTGATTATTGTCAATTTTTCTCTACTCACAAAATTAGGTCTGATTCAAATGGCCTGATTTCTTCTTCTTCGAGAAATTAAAGACCAAAGAACAACTTCAGTTCTTCAATCGCACTAGCTAGCTTGATGGGTAAGCAATTTGTTTTGTTTGATGTAGAATACCACCTGTGATTTTGCTCTAAGTCAAAACCCTAGCTTTAACATAATCTATCATTAAATTCTGTTGCTATATTGATACGACAAACATTATCTATTATTTAAAGCGGTTTCTGTTTTGATACCATAACAGCAAAAGCTTGAATTTCATGGTGATTGTAGTTCAATTTTAATGTTAGTTGGTGTTTCTGCATTCTAATTGTTTAGTTTCAGATTATGCACTGAACTGAAAACAGCTTAAGACAACTTGATTTCAATTTCCCTAAATTAAGCTGGTTTCAATTCAAGGGCACCTGTTTATATCTTATTTCAGAAAATCCAGTTGAATGTTACACAACCCATCTCATTGAAGGAGATGGAACTTTCAGTGCAGATAGACTTGATAATTTTATCAAAGAAGTTAAACTTGTAGAATGTGGAATTAAATATGTGACTGTTGCTGTCATGGGCCCACAGAGCAGTGGTATGTATCATTTACCACTACAACGTGACTCAAAAGAATCCATTATTACTACATTACCTGTAAAATAGTTTGTATGCAAGTTTTAATGTCGTTGTGTGTCTTACAGGGAAGAGCACACTTCTAAATCATCTTTTTCATACCAACTTCAAAGAAATGGACGCTGGCGCGGGAAGGCATTGCTCTTTTTGTTTGTTTTGTTTTGTTTTCTTGTCTTGAACTTAGCTCGTATCCCTGGTTATTTTTGCATTAAGTTATTGTTATATGATCTTACCAGGTCTCAGACCACTAAAGGTGTTTGGATGGCAAGATGCACCGGTATTGAACCTTGTACGATTGTAATTGAGGGAAGAGAACGAGGAGAGGTTGATCTGAATTATCTTTTTTCTTTTCTTTTCTTTATTTCTATTTATTATCTTCCTAAATACGCTTTTTTTATTTTATTTTTATTCTTCTTTGTTTTCAGTTGTGTTTGTATCAATCTTTGTTTGCTCTCATTTATAAATTTTTAATAACTTGTCTAGGATGATACTGCATTCGAGAAACAAGCTGCTCTTTTTGCGATTACTGTTTCAGATATAGTCCTTATAAACATGTAAGCTTTAGACAATCTTGTTCTGACTTATGATCTGAACTTCTTGTAGGCTTATGATTTTTTTCTCTGGATAAATTTCTGTTTCTAGGTGGTGTCATGACATTGGCCGTGAGCACGCCGTGAATAAACGTCTTCTGAGAATTGTATTCCAGGTACCTTATCTGTGTTTATCAAATTCTCATGGCCCGTTAGTTGTTCTTATGTCTTGTGCTTTTCAGGTTATGCTGCAGCTGGGCGGAACACATAAAACCCACTCCCCAAAGTTGAAGCTGAAAATCAATTCCATGGTTACCCTCGTCTCTTCCACATCCCCTAAGGACGCTCTATTGAATTGTAATGAATACCCTCCTTCAATGACATCGACGGCTCAGTGGTCCGAATGAGAATGAAATCGTCGGTTATGGGTTTTTTCTTTTGATTGAAATCGTCTTCAATAAACAGACGATTGAATGGCGCCATCATCCTCTGACCTTCTCTATGTTCTTATGGAGGACTTCATTAAGAGATTCTAAGGTAATCAAATGTTTTTGGGTGGGAACTGGGGAGAACATAAGGACGGTTCTGTAAATGCCATTAAAAATGTGCTTTTGCTTCACATTCATTTATAGTTTCATTTGAGAACTTCATGCTAGATTTTAAATTCATGAGGCATTTGACATAATTAGACTTTGTGTACATATGGAGGTATGTTGTCTCTTCCCTAATGACGTCTAACATGTCATCAAGCGTATAAAATTTTGGACCGGCCCATTTTGATCCCATAGTTGTTAATGGCGAATAGCGACAAATAGCGATAAGGTACTCATATGCTACATAGTGAATGGCGATAAATAGAGGGCGCTATTTTTTAAATAGCGACACACTAGAAAAAATCAAATTTTTTATATGATGAGTAGTGACAAATTGCGATAAGGTACTCATCTTGCTGCAATCTTTTTTTTATTTGTTGTTGTTTTAGTTTGGTTATGATGTTGTCGTATGCACGTCAAGGTGGCAGGGCCAGGAGGTATGTTAAATGGGTCAACTTGGCGGGTCAAACTGACACAAATATGGGAAAAATAAGAGCTTTGAAAAGAAACATAGCTAAATTTACAACGTTGGCTACATGGTGTATATATCTTAGGGGTGTAAACGAGCCGGGCCGAGCCCGAGCTCGATTGGGCTTGGGATCGGCTCTTCATGTTTTTCTGAAGCTCGAGCTCGAGCTCTAGCTCAACTCGGTTCGAGCTTTACTTATTTGAGCTCGAGCTCGGCTCACGAGTAAAACCCAAAGCTCGAGCTCGGCTCAAGCGAGCTTTGTATTTCAAGCTCGAGCTCGGGCTCGATAACAAAAGGAGCTCTATTTCAGGCTCGAGCTCGTTAAAGCTTTTAACCGAGCTGATAACGAGTAGCTCTCGAGCATCTGGGCTTGTTTACACCCCTAATATATCTATATGTTTTAATGATGTTAAAGAATAATATCCGAGACATTGTTATCAAAGTAAGGCATGGGCGCTTGATACAACATTGTTTGATAACATTCTCAAAAAACTGAAAGGGTAAGTTCTTTTTTCTATCCCAGTATAAGAGTCGCTTATTTCTCATTTTTTTCATGGGTTTTATCAGTAACTTTTTTTCATGTATAATTCGACAACTGATAGAAACAAAAAAAGCCAAAGGTATGCTTAAGTTAATTGATCTATAGTTTATACACAAAATGGTGATGTGCCATTTATTAATTTATGATTTTTTTTTTCATTTGTAACACCTTAAAGTTATTGGAGTGGATGATAACCCAAAAACAAATCTGCCAAAGGACCGTAGTGAAAAAAACTATCAAGTCTACATGGCCCCAAGGAAGGTATGTCTTCTTGCACAAATTGAGTTTAATTTTTATTATCATGTTATCTAAGTACTTATTAGATGGTCTTTTATTCATTTGTTATCAGATACGCGTTGCTTAATTGCTATACATGTAACTATTCACCGCTTTGTTTTATTTAGGAGCAACACCATAGCCGCGCAATTGCTTTTCTCATGATTGTGTTATGATTGTTACCATTATGTCGTCTATTGCTATTGTTAAATGGATTCTTATGGCAACATACATAAGAATGAGAATCCTTATGCGCCTGCAGCACTGGAAAGAGAGAAGCCTGTGACTTCAGCATAAGGCCCGGTGCCTTCTTTATTTTGTGTTTTTTCTACGGAGGACATAGTTACACGTTTCATTTAACCACTCTAAAAACCTTGACTAAAGTTAGTTTCAACATGTCAACATGTCATTCATAAATGTGTACTACTCTACTTTATGAACTGTATGATCGTTATTACATCATATGTCCCCAAATCAATACCCCTTTTTCCAAGCATTTTGTTGTGTTAGAAACTTATCATTTAAGGTTTGAATTTTGTTCACGACCCTGTATTGTCGACTCCGCCGCAACGCGCGGGTTTCCCACTAGTATTTACAAACGTATATAAATTAATCACTAAATTTTATACAAGATTATGATAAAAGTTATATTTATTAACGCATATACATTAATTAATCACTAAATAACAAACGAGACCAGAGGTCTGAGTTTCGAAAATAATACAACGCTAAATTCATAAACAATCATAAAACAAACAAAAGAAAAAGAAATTGGAATCAAGGGATTTGTTCAAAAATGTGAATAATCATAATAAGAAAAGAAGAATCATCAAACATATGTGCAATTATGTAACGATCAAATCAATTACTAATCATAAATCCAAATTGATCAAAATAATAATAATCATGGGATCAAAACGACGTCGTGAAATATAAAACCTGATTCGGTTTATGGCATGAAAGAGAGGGGATAAAAGTGGAGAATCCTGCAACAGAAGCCATTGATGAAGGCTGAAGGAGGGAGGATTTGAAGGGGACAAAGAGTGTGAAGAATATTATATAGAGGAAAGGAAAGGAAAGGGTTTATAGTTTGTATCGAAATTATTTCCAGTGTTTGGTTACCTGTTTGGTTTCTGGTTGGAAATGTATTTAAAACACTCCACATACGGTATAATCGATAAACCTCTACAATCGGACAAAATATTAAATAGCATACTACTTTTTCGTCCATGTGTTTTATAGATTTTAACTACATGAGTTCAAAATTAAAGTACAAGTGTTAAAAATTGGACTTAAAATATTATAAAATGAATGGTTATGGACTCAGAACGTTAAACTTTTTGATTTTGAACGCAAGTGGTTAAAATCACTAAAAACTCAAAAAGTAATTTACTCAATATTAAATAAACATCATTTGTTTATGAATAACTAGAGAGATACCTTGTACCACTAGTGGAAAACCCGCGCGTTACGGCGGAGTTAACAATATAGGCCGAGAACATAATTCAGGAAGGCCTATCATTATTTGTATGCACCATCTTGTGCTACATCCAGCAGATCTTCAATAATTGACTGGTTTATTTAGTTATAATGTCAAATAGGTCAAATAAAAAAGTTCAGCTCAAAAGGGAAGGGGTAAAATGGGTAGAAGGTATCTTAAAACTACACATGTAATGCATACATATCCTAATATTTGCTTTATTCGAAGATTTTAACTATTAATGTTACAAGTAATTTCTTTAAGAATGGACAAAATGATAAGAACTGAAAGCTAAAAGGAATTAGAGGTCATAAATAAAAAAATTTATAAAACAGTTATATAAACAACATGGATACATCATACATATTAGGTATAACCATATATAGACTCAATTAACTTAAGCTGCACACATAATAAGGATAGGCTTCACATTCACTACTTCCACCCCACAAGGGTCATCATCCACCATCGCCATCGCGGTCACCGCACTTTTGTATCGCTCCACAACCTCTCAACCACCACCCTCCGTCGTCTTAGTTTCAATTTCTTCCTCTTCTATCTCACTGCCGCTGCTTCGGATAGAATCAACTGGATACACTTCCGAGTTGGACGCCTTTATGTTTATAACATGTTCTGGCAGCTTGATTTCTGGGATGCTAATCACCTTACTCTTTTGTTTGTAATATTTGTATAATGCAATTTGAATTACTCCCAATATAAATCCCAACACATTTGGCACCTATATATCTCAAAGTTAATTACTCAAACATAAACATAGTTTATGATACCCTTTTTATTAAAAAAAGGTAAAAAAAATATGTAAAAAATAAAACATGGCATATACCATAACACATAGGTCCTTGGTGTATACCCCGTATGCGAACCACATCATTGCGCATAGCGTGAGTAGACATGACAACAGGAACGACATGAATTCGACACTAAGCCATAAGTCTTTTCCTTCAACCAATGCAGCTCCTAAGGTCCAAGAAACATCCCCTGGACCCAATATGATCTCTTTATCGCCAACACAAAGGGTGTTTTCAAGAAGTGAAACCATATACGGAACTCGAAAACAGAGAAAATCAGCATACTTTTGATTTATTGGCATTTTGGTCAAACCAGACAATGATATTGAACATAGTTCTTGGCCTTTCTCCCAAATGTTTGATAGGTTTGTTGATGAATTCAAGTTTAACAAGTTGTAAACAGCAAAGAATCCGGACAACGCGTGGAAACGTGCAGCTGAGTGAGTTTTTCTAACTGAATTGAGCATGTTTTCACCTGCAATAGAAGTTGGTGTTGAGTTTTTGTCCCACTTTCAATTGCAAATATCATATCAGTTCATTGAGCCCATAATAGAATATAATCCGACAAGATTCTACCATAACAGAATATTAAACATTTAATAGTCCAAACCATTTTGTTTACTATTCTCATTCTCATGCAACTTGGTGGACGGTCAGCTCCCACCATAGAAGACAGAGTTGTGATAATAAAAACAGACCTGTGTCTCTTACTTGTCACCAATTCCTGCAGCTCAAACCCATCAATAATGTAGTTACATCTTGTGAGGTAATAACCGTAAGGCTTAGTACATTATCATAAGACCACTATATTATCACATTTAAGGCTGGCAAAACAGAGGTTAGGTAAAGGGTCGAAGCAGGCCCGGGTTAAAACTTGCCGCTTTAAAAACTTATCAATTTGGTTTAGGTCAAGACAGGTCGTGACCGAAATGAGCTCGCCTTGAATTGGGTAGTATTAGATTGAGTTATCTCGCCACATTTGCTTTTATAGCGCTAGTAGCGATGGTGGCATTGTGCATCTAGCCTATATAGGCACCAACTGACACTAAGCAATAAACAAATATTTTAGCAACAATATAGAGAACTCACTATTTGTTCATAAGCCATGCGGTTGTCCTCACTTATTGAGACATCAATTAAACATCTACCAGTTTCACCAGACCCTACCCGTTTTGACTCAAACCTATTTTGCACATTTTTGCCGCCTATGATGATAGCAGAATCAATATCATTCTCTTACTTTACAAGAAAATTGTGATAAAAATTAGTTAAAAGAGACAAAATTATTACCTACATTGACATATTCAAGTCCCCGGGTAACGTTAGTCTTCAAATTTGATCTTCTTTGCTGCAGGCACACCACTCTCCACCTGTTTACCATAGTAAACAAAAATTAAGCATCAATCAACACATTCAATGTAAATAGATCATAACTGCCACATGTATCCATCAAATTGTATAGCCACATGTATCCAGCAGCCTCAATCTTCTTCCGCCTTTTCTGGTCTCTTTTCAAAATTCCATCTACCAACTTCTTGTGTTCTTCAAACGTCCTTTTCTGAATAGTCATCACATTATACCTAAAAAAGCGGTGCCATTTTTCTGAATAAATTTGAGAACATAAAAAGAAAATTGAGTTTAACAAATTATTCATACCATTTCTTGTTATGGTGTTTACGGTCGATATGGACCCAGTCCAAGGGTTTATAGAAATGGTTAACGCCTTTCCACCTGCAATCAATATGATAATTTTCCTATGTATATCAATAAAAAGAACGAACCTTTAATCATAACTTAGGTGGGTAATGATCTGTTCATCTTTCTCTTTTTTAATAAACAACTAATACAATAAACATGATTATAATAAAAATAGAATATTATTACAACACTAATCTAAACTTTTCAAGTTCTAATTACAATAAATCAAACAAAAACATAAAAAAATGTACTTACAGTTTGGGATGAACACGCTTAGGAGGGATGATCTGTGCTTGCAACAAATTCTCAACGAAGAGAAAGTTATGCATGGTTTCAGCAACAATCTTTGCCACCTGCCCGTATTTATAATCATCAGGTTAACATATCCTGGTAATGTATTAAAAAATTATAAAAAAAGGTTACATAAGGACTATATTTATAACCTCCGGAGATGCAAACTGAATGAAGCCAAAATGCTTTGATTTTCCTGGCTGACATGGGTTTATTAAATGAAAAGAATACTATGGGGGTGTTTGGGTAAGCTTATTTTGGAGCAACTTATTCAAAGGCCTCATCAGATAAAAAAAAAACAAGTTCGTAATCCAAAATCAATAAGAGAATCAATCAATTTTACCTGTAATCACCATCAATCACCACCATAGTCACTACCAAACCTCAACTTCACCATCTGAGGATTCCTCTGCCGGAATCCTAACCGCCCCCGACTAACTTATGAAGGAACCCTAAAGCCGCCGCTATTGAGGCTTCGATTTTTCACTACCTACCACTGCCATCGCCGCAAACAACATAATCAAGAAGGATCGTCTACCACAAGATTCATCTGCCCGAATCCTAATAACCCCTTGACTGACTTGCGACAGAAACCAAAAGCCATCGTTGTTGGGGCTTCGCTTTGTCCACAACCTACCACCGCCATCATCACTGACCCGGCGTCATCTCAGGAGGACTTATGCAAACGGACAGGGCTATTGAATTCAAGAATCTGATGATTGCATTGAAAGAGGAACGGTTGAGTTGAAGAAACTGATAATGGCATTATTGAATGAGAAGGGAACGGGCGTAGAGAGACAGAGATTGATTAATCTTGTATCTATTTTATGTGAGAAGAGAAGGGCAAAAAGGAACAAAATGGTAAAAAATTAGGCATTTTAAGTTGACCCTTCATATGCCATCTTAAAAAATTGAATGGAAATTACTATTTTGTACGTAGGAGATGCTTTATATAGGAGTTAAATGCCATTTTAGTCCATGTGGTTTGGGTCATTTTGCCAGTTTAGTCCAAAGGTTTGAAACGTTGCCATTTTAGTCCAAATAGTTTCAAGCGTTGCCATTTTAGTCCACTGCGTTAACTCCGTCCATTTTTTTGTGTTAGCTAGAAGGGTAATTCGATCATTTTGTATGGTCGAATTGCCCTTCTAGTTAACAGAATTACACATAAAATGACCGAAATGCCCTTCTAGTTAACAGAATAAAGGGATGAAGTTAACCCGGTGGACTAAAGTGGCAACGTTTAAAACTATTTAGACTAAAATGGCAACGTTTCAAACCTTTGGACTAAACTGGCAAAATAGCCCAAACCACAGGAACTAAAACGGCATTTAACTCTTTATATAGTATTATAGATGGAATACAAACACCAGTAATTAGTAATTACGTAACATGTACCATACTCAAATTAACAAAATGTTCGTTTTATGGTTTTTTGGGAAAAAAGCTAATGTGAGAAAAACTATGACCGTTTAAAAATCATAGGACCCATATTCAAAAGGTTTGAGTTTTGGAATAAAGTGACCAAACCTCAGGAACTATTTTGGCAGTTTACTCTTAAAATTATGTAAAACTAACTTCGAGTAAATTAATTTTAAGTCTCTGTGTTTTAGTGGTTTTAACCACTTGAATGCAAAATCAAAAAGTTTAACGCACCGATTACCTAAATTCTCGTTTTATAACCTTTTGAATGAAATTTTTTAACACTGTCAGAATTATTCTATTAGCTATTGCTAAATGACCAAATTACTCCTATATTATTATTATTGTTATTGTTATTGTTATTGTTATTGTTATTGTTATTGTTATTATTATTATTATTATTATTATTATCCTCTCTCACAAACATACACAGTCTAATTATACACACTCTCTCTTCCTTATCTCTTTCTCAACCACACCACCACCACCACCCCACCACCACCGCACCACCATCGCCGACATTGTACCACTCACCACCGCTGCACCCAGATCCACCACACTGAAACCACTGCCAGCAAACACACCACCTCCTATCCAACCTAAAACCACAATAGGTAAACGACCAGTATTCTGGCGAGGTTAGAATAAACGGCGAAGAGTGGTGTAACACCCCGCCCGAAACCTGGGCGATCATGCACACTTAATACTTGACTTAGCAGCGGAATCTTAACTTTCCTTGTAAACTTGCTAATCCTGGGACATATATTTAAAAAGATTTTTACGTCAGCTTATGTTGGTAAGCTCATGCATAGTTATATAAAAACAATCATTTCTTTTATGAACAACACTAATTCTATTTACACGATACACATAGGTTGGCACATGCCTTGGTGACCTTAGCATGTCCACATTTACTTATACAGGTGTGGGTATACATCCCTCCACCTTACATGCTAAACATATGCCCGTACTGGGCTGCGTACTGCCATTAAATATGACGGTGGCATACTACCTATTATGGGTGTATTTTACTACTGGGAAACCCATATTGGGAGGGCTCACCACGGTTCCCTAAGCCTCAACACTTCATTTCGTATCCATGGATCCGGAATACCCCAATGCCCATGCATGTATGATACATCACATTTATCTATTTATTAGGTTTGGGTCTGTTGCAGTCCTTACATGGTCTGAACACCTCCTTCATATCATATACATTTATTACACAAACATATATCATAGTTTTGGTAAAACAAACATGATACTCACCTGTTTAATAGTTGTTAAACAGTTGCTAGTACGACTGGGTACTATCTCAGAGTCCTGACACAATTACATAATCCTAGGTTAGGCAACGATACATGATGTGTGCTAAACAGACTATTAAAATTAACTACTTTAGACTCTCTACGCTAGACACTAAAAAGCTTTAAATCTAGACTCGACCTAAACCACACAATCGGCAAGTGTACCGATCACTGTAGTATGACCTAAGGAAGTCCGGATATCGAACCACGAGACTCTATTAATCACGTTAACTAGACTCTAACAAACTATGACAGACACGACTCAAACTGTTTAATTGTTTGGGGGGGGGGGGGTACTGAAAATCAAAGGAAATCTATTAAACTAATTATTAAACTAGAACTAAGCTAATACGAATTAATGTGAATTAATGTGAAGACTGTTCTCAGATGATGAAGAAGACCACCTAAACTAGAATCCTGGATTGATTTTAAGAATTTACCAATTAAGTTAACTGCATGATTTATGGAATCGGGATCTTGTGATACTAAACCTATTAAGACACCAACTAAGCCCCTCAACCCTTCTCGAGGTGAAACTTATGGCACTACCTAGGCCGTTAGTCCTACCGGTTATTAGACTTCCTTCCGGTTATCTAATTATTGTGTAAGTACCCTAATGTTGACCTACTCTTTTCCAATTATAGATCTAGGGTAGTTTGAGTTTCTTAATTTGACTTGATAGACTAATAAACCGACGGGGCAACTAAGGCATGACTTTTTTCAAAGACTGTCTAAAGCAATTCATCGAGTAAGACCTACCAATAGCCATGCACCTTCCAGCTATTAGGACTAGTAGAATACTGAAATCTAGAAAAAATTACTAACTATCACTTCTAGGGTTTATTGGCCAATTCTCCCTAAAGGTCAAAGACACAAAGTCAAAGATCTAGCATGAACCTATTCCGTAGCAGACAACTACCTAGATTCACACGAAGCAATTGATAATAATTAACCAAATTAAAGTACGCATACACACCAAATTAATAAACCGAACTTTTTTACAATACACAATTAATCTATAAAAGACATGCAATTAACGAAAAAGGTTCAAACTTTATTTCAATCCATTCATCATAGTCTAGGCGGTTTAAACGTTTAGCCAAGCATATTAAACAATGAAAACAAAGCAAAGATGTTCAAACAAGAATTCATCGTTACAAGTTTCGAAAGAGAAATCAACAAACAAGGAGCTAAAGAACCCGTGCAAGTCTTCAATCTTCGATCCGAACTCGAACCAATGATTCCCTTGATCAAAGCTCTTCAAACGTAACACTTCGATCTCCAAAATTAGCTTTCAGACTCCAAAAATTCGTAACCCTAATGACGGCGATTTCGTTTTGTATATATACCTCAACATGATATCAAAACCTAATAAAAAATCAAGTTTTCTGCGAACTAGGGGGCTAGACGTAGCGCGTAGGGTTCCCCCCTTAGGCGTCGCGTACGGCGGTGCTCCTATGGCTGTTGTTTTATTTTTTTCTTGATTTTCCATCTTTCCGACTCGCATTCGAATCCCGTTTTTCCTCCAAACTACTCGTTTTGACTCGTTTTTCATCACTTTAAGCAACGGGACCTGAAATCATAGCTTAACGTCAGCAGTATCGAAATTCTAACCTAAACTAGACTCAAAATAACCAAAAACTGACCAAAATATACACTACACTTAGCATTTTTTCGTCCTCGAAAAAGATATATGCAAACGGAATTAGAGATAGGCAAATAAACGGGTTAACAACTATTTATATTTATTAGAATCGACACTTATGTTAGCCATGATTGCAAATATATTTGTCCCTTTAAACCCGAACCCGGTTCTATGCCCTTATCATGCAATTTTAGTTCAGATACGGCCAGTCTACCTAGGGTCTCACACTAGAAGGCTAGAAGCCACAGTCCATCTAATCCCGCCTCAAGCTTATGGAACAAAAGGAACGATCACTGGACCAATTCCTAACCGTCTTATATCAAAATCAAGAGAATTTAAAATCACATATTTTTTTTCTTTTCCTTCTTTTTTTTTTTTCTCTTGAGCCTAGACGTTGCTTTACCTAACCTAGAGGTATTCCGGCTGTAAAGTCGCTATCCCCAACTCGGATTACATAGGCGTCGGTAATTTTTTTCTTAGCAATTTCGATTTCACACATCCTAGAGGCACTCCGGTTGTAGAGTCGCTATCCCCAACCAAGACTACATAGGCCTGTGCTACTTTCATTCAGTTTCTAGCTAAATTTGTTTTCTTTTCTACTTTTTTTTCATGACTAAAAAATTCTAACGATTTTAACTTATAATGGTGTTCCTTATACTATTTTCGGCGGTTTCAATTTCCCATTTTTCCCAGGTGAGTACCCACTAACAAACCGACAATTAAGGTATATTAGATCAAAGGAACCAAGAACCAGACCGGGCCTATTCACATATCCCAAACTAGACATAAGAACAACATTACCCGACCGAATCCCCACAGTCAATGTTAGTAAACCCGAGCCTAGTATGGAGTAACACATTGGCATCAAGCCCCAACCCTAACCATCCGCAACCTATAATCTGCTGAAATACCCAAACCGAACCCAACCGCATACTACTAACATGATCAAAGCATAAAAAATCACAACTTTAACGAACCACCCAAACCCTAGATCTAAAATATAACTGACCCGACACAAAAAATTAAAAATAAAGTTACCTACTAACGAGAAATCACAAAAAAACATACCTTGGAGTCGGATTTAGCAAGAAAAATTAGGCCTTGAACTTGTGGTGCTCAAACTTGTCGAAAACGCGAAAAGTTATCGTGATTTCGGGTGAAATTGATGGTGGGAATTGTAAGGAAAGTGATTGTGGTGATGTAGGAAGAAAAATGGAGTGATTTGGTGGAAAAAATGGGCGAGATATGGTGAAAATGGTGGTTTTAGCGGCTAGGGTTCGTAATGGAAGAAGAAAGAAAGATATGCAGCGAATGAGGCCAAAAAACAAACTTTGAACCGCCCTGGGGGGCCTCGCGCTGTGCTTAGGGTCAAGGGGGGGGGGTGGTCGCGTATGGCGGCGCCTCTAAAAAATTGAAATTAGAACCTTTAGCCTAGACGCTACACGACGGGCCTAGACGCTACGTCTAGGCCCGTTTTTCACAGAAGGTTTCGAAAAATTTATGCTTTCATGCCTTAGAAAATTTTCCAAACTTTTTCCCAACCATCCAAAACTCCCAAATTTTTTTCTAAGTATCAAATAACCATACCTGGGGACCTCTTTTCTCATGCTTTCTCCATTCCAAAGCGGTGACGAAACCTGCGAAATTCTCAATGACGCAAAACAAATACTGAAAAATCTACCAAAATACTATTAGAAAGCAAAAATAACTCAATTGACGACTCTTATACAAACAATACAAAATGTACACTTGGGTTTTCACCCAAAACACTAAGGGGCGGCTTTTGGTAGAATTTCAAGAGGAGTTTCCTCCATCTCATTATTATCTATCGCTCCTCCAATATAGTGCTTCAAATGGTGGCCATTTACCTTCCAACTCCGGCCATCAGACTCATCCATAATCTCAACCGCTCTGTACGGAAACACATAATGAACCATATACGGTCCCGACCACTTCGACTTCAACTTCCCCACAAACAATTTCAATCTTGAATTGTAGAGAAGTAATCTATCACCCTTGCTAAATTCCTTGATTTTCTTTAACTTACGATCATGTTGAGCTTTTGTTTTCTCCTTAATGCCCAAAGATCGAGCATAAGCCGCATCCCTAAGCTCCTCAAGCTCATGGATTTGAAAGAAACGCTTCCTAGCGGCTTCGGTCATATCAAGATTAACGGTTTTTAACACCCAAAGTGCTCGCTGTTCTAGCTCTATGGGAAGATGACAAGCTTTTCCATAGACGATCATAAATGGTGTGGTTCCTAAAGGCGTTTTGTAGGCGGTTCGAAATGCCCACAATGCATCGTCAAGCTTGTCGGACCAATCTTTCCTATTCTTAACAACGGTTTTCTCTAGAATACGTTTGATACCACTATTCGCGTTCTCCACTTGACCACTTGTCTGTGGATGATATGCGGTAGACAAACGATGAGTGACTCCGTAGCGTGCAAGCAACTTTTCCATTAAAGCGTTGCAAAAGTGAGTACCACGGTCACTGATTAAAGCTTTAGGTGTACCGAAGCGGGAAAAGAGTTTCTTGAGGAAACTCAGTACTACTCAGGCTTCATTCGTAGGAAGAGCTTGAGCCTCAACCCACTTAGACACGTAGTCGATTACCACAAGTATATAACGGTTCCCTTTTAAGATGGGAAAGGGTCCCATGAAATCTATGCCCCAAACATAAAAAACCTCCAACACTTGGATTGGGTTTTGAGGCATCTTATCTTTGGCTGAAATGTTACCGGTTTGTTGACAAGCATCACATGTTTTCACGAACTCAACGGCATCACGAAGTACGTTAGGCCAATAAAAGCCACAATCAAACACCTTTTGTGCAGTGGCGTACACACCATGGTGGCCTCCCGTTAGACCTTCATGCACATGTTTAAGGATATTCAAACCCTCCTCTCACGACACACATCGCCTAAGTATCCTATCTCCCCCTAATCTAAAGAGAAACGGATCATCCCACACATACTTCCTCGACTCACTAAGGAACTTCCTCCTTTGTTGTGTGGTCATCCCCTTCACAATATTACCACTTGAGAGATAATTAGCTAAATCACAAAACCAAGGCAATCCCTCCTTCTCAGCCTCTACAAACTCGATCGACTCGTGAGGGAATGTATCTCCTCTCACCTAGGGTCTTCTAAACGTGAAAGATGATCGGCTGCCACGTTTTCGGCCCCTCTCTTATCTCTAATTTCAATATCAAACTCGGAAAGCAATAGAATCCACCGAATAAGTCAAGGTTTGGTGTCTTTCTTTTGGAACAGAAACATAACGCAGAATGGTCGGTGAAAACTATGGTCTTGGATAGCACGAGGTACGAGCGGAATTTATCGAAAGCAAAAACTACGGCTAAGAGTTCTTTCTCCATGGTGGTGTAGTTCTCTTGAGCATCATTTAACGTTTTGCTCACGTAATAAATAGGGTGCAAGTGCTTGTCCTTTCTTTGTCCTAATACCGCTCCAACGGCATAGTCACTCGCATCACACATGAGCTCAAACGACAAGCTCCCATCGGGTGAGATAAGAATAGGCGCACTTACAAGCTGTTCCTTCAAAAAGTTGAAGGCCTTAAGACACTCTTCGTCGAAGACGAATGTAACATCTTTCTCTAGAAGACGGGTCATGGGGCGAGTGATTTTAGAGAAATCCCTAATGAAGCGTCTATAGAAGCCCGCATAACCTAGAAAACTCCGAATCGACTTCAAGCTAGTGGGTGGAGGTAACCTGCTAATGGTATCTATTTTCGCATGATCCACCTCTATTCCATCCCTCGAGATCTTGTGTCCTAAAACAATACCTTCGGTCACCATGAAGTGACACTTTTCCCAATTCAACATCAGCTTCGTCTCAACACACCTCTTCAACATCCCTCAAGATTCTTCAAACACTCATCAAACGAGTTACCATAGACCGAAAAATCGTCCATGAAAACCTCCATGGAACTCTCAATCATATCCTGAAATATGGCAACCATGCACCGCTGAAAGGTAGCTGGAGCGTTACACAGCCCAAATGGCATGCGTCGGTAAGCGTAAGTGCCATAGGTGCATGTGAAGGTGGTCTTATCCTGATCCTCCGGGGCGATGGGGATCTGGAAATACCCAGAAACACCGTCGAGAAAACAATAAAATTGTTGACCTGCGAGAGCCTCCAACATTTGATCGATAAAGGGCAATGGGAAGTGGTCTTTTCGGGTGGCATCATTCAACTTTCGGTAGTCGATGCACACTCGCCAACCCGTGACCGTGCGAGAAGGGATAAGCTCATTCTTGGAATTCATGACAACGGTCATCCCTCCCTTCTTAGGGACAACCTGAGTGGGACTAACCCATGGCGAATCTGAGATGGGATATATCATCCCGCCATCTAGGAGTTTAAGAACCTCCTTCTTCACAACATCTTGAATATTGGGGTTGAGGCGCCTTTGGAGTTGCACCACCGGTTTGAAATCATCCTCCATGAGTATCCGGTGGGTGCAATAAGAAGGGCTTATACCCTTAATTTCGGACAACCTCCATGCAATGGCCTCTTTGTTGGCCTTCAACACTTCCAACAACCTCAACTTCTCCCCATCCTCCAACTACGATGAGATAATAACGGGTAGCTCGGAACCCTCCCCTAAAAAGGCATATTCTAAATGAGATGGAAGGACCTTAAGCTCTAAGGGTGGGGGTTGGGTGGTGTCATCACTAACGGCTAACGCTTCGAGAATTAAAGGAATCCCCACATCTTTAACTTCATTCAACCTCAACGACTCTTCCTCAACTCTCTCTCCGCCTATTAAGTCGGCTCCACTAATGTACTCTAGAAAATGGTCAACACATGAGATGAAGGATTTCAAGAAATATATGGAATGGCAAGGACCACTATAGTCATCGGAACCACTCGGGTGGTTCATGGAACGATCTATCTCAAAGGTGACTCTCTCCTCACCGACCCTAAGTGTGATCTTACCATCATATACATCTATGAGAGCTTTAGCGGTACGCAAAAACGGATGACCAAGTATGATAGGAACTCTCTCATCCGCTTCCATATCAAGAATGACAAAATCGGCGGGAAAAACAAACTTGTCGACCTTAACAAGCAAATTCTCAACTATACCCCTCAGGTATTTCACGGATCGATCGGCTAAAGATAATGTCATACAGGTAGGTGAAAGCTCGCCTAAGTCTAGCTTCTCGTAGAGAGAAAAGGGCATCAAATTGATGCTAGCACCTAGGTCGGCTAAGGCTCGAGTGTTGGTGTTACTACAGAAAAGACATGGAATAGTAAAAATGTCGGGATCGGTGAGCTTCTCTGGAAGCTTATTTAGGACGACTGCTGAGCACCCTCCATTCAATGGAACATTCGACAACTCTCCCAACTTCTCCTTGTTTCTAAGAAGGTCCTTTAAGAACTTCGCGTACTTGGGCATAGATTGGAGTGCTTCAATAAAAGGTAGATTAATCTTCAATTGCTTGAAGATATCTAAGAATTGCCCGTATTCCTTGGAGTACTTTTGGTTCCTAAGACGTGTAGGAAACGGGACACGCGAATGATCTACGAGTGGAGAAGGTCTAATGTCTACGGGTGGTTTCTTTACTTTCTTCTCACCTTGAGGCTCACCGGGCTGTGCGGTACTTGCTGGGCTTAGCCTCGAGTGCACTTTTTCGGGAGCCTCCATCTCGATTTCTTCATCTACAATCTCCTCATCTTCCTCTACTATTCTCTCCTCAACTGTCGGGTTCCCTACGGTTTTGCCACTACGAGTGGTAATGGCTTTAGCATGGGCGTTAGGGTTCGGTTGGGTGTTACCCGCAAACTGCCCGGGTAAACTCTCTTCAAGCTTCCTAGACATGTCACCTACGACCCTTTGAAGGTCTTGGAAAGAGGCTTGGGGGTTCTTAAGCATAAGGTCATGTTCGGTAAGGATCTTTTGGGTGGTTTGGTCCTTAACAACTAACTGGCTCATCATTGCCTCCATCCTCTCAAGGCTACCACCTAAATCATAAATTGAACCCTGAACTGGTTGAACCTGACTACTTGACCCCCCATCTTTGACATGTTCATTGAACCCCTTATTGAACTGCCCATTTGAACCCCCACCAAAGAATGAACCCTGACCCCTATTTGGATTTTGAGCTAATTGGAAACCAGGGGGACCATTGGAACGAAAATTATTATTATTACGCCAACCCGAATTAAAATTACTACCAAACCCACTAGGTTGACCTCTACCTAGACCCCCTCCCACGAAATCGACCTGCTCCTCACCAACTAACAATGGACACGCATTCGTATCATGACCCCCTCGGCAAAACTCACACTTATCAACCTTTGCCTTAATCTCCTTGAGCTCTCTAGTGACGTTTTCTAATACAGCGGCTATACTAGGGTCCATAGTGATATGGTTCACCCCACGATTGGGTGCACTAGTATTGGCATTTGAATTTCCACTTTGATACCGTTGATCAGATCGCGACTGAGATTGAGATTGAGATTGGGCAAATGCCTCGAAACGCTCTAAACACTCGGCAACAGTAAGAATACCCATCATATGACCCCCCGCATTAGTGTCAAAACGATCACGAGTCTCTTGGGTGAGACCGTTATAGAATTTTTCACAAAGGGCCCAATCAGAAAGACCATGTTGGGAGCATCGAGTGACAAGGTTTTGAAATTGCTCCCAAGCAAGGTAATAGGGCTCGTCAGGCTCCATGCGGAATGAGTGAATTTGATCGCGAAGACACGAGGCTTTAGCGGGCGGAAAATATTTGTTCAAAAAGGCTTGACGAAGGCCCACCCAAGTGGTAAAAGTACCAGTTGGCTGAGAGTCCAACCAAGTAGCCGCACGGCCGGCTAGTGAACAGGGGAAAAGCTGTAAGTAAGTAGCATCGTTTGGGGCTCCGTGAAGGCTAAAAGTAGCAAGTATACGAGAGAAACGATTTATATGGGCAGGGGCATCCTCGTCCTCGTGGTCGTGGAACTGGATGCTATTGGTGATGGCTTGCATGGCATACGATGGAATCTGCCATGAGTTGTCGTTAACTGTGGGTGGAACGGTGATGGGTGAAGCAAGACCGGTGAAACCTTGGGTGGCTTGTTGATGGACGGTCTGTCTTGCATTGGCCATTTGTTCTAAGTTTATGTTATCTAGGGCGCTAGAGGTGCTAGAAGTGGGACTATGGGGAAGCTTTAGGTGATGGTTTAGGTTAATGGGGTGGTGAGGGAAAAGGGGTGGTATCGAAGTTTGGTAAATGAGAAGAGGATGAAGTACTAACCTGTGGGCGTTGGCCCAATCAAGATGATGACTCTGTGACTGGTGGCTTCGGCGGCGGTCCGTGCGAGCGCAGATGTGGCATCCACTACAAGCAAAAACCTGAATATGAGAAAAACGGACACTAGTCACTAAGACTCAAAAAATAAAATAAAAGACAAAGACTCAAAACAAAGCAAAACACGTAGCACGTATATGTCAATTAAGTCTATCAAAGCTAAGTAACGCAATTGCCAAGAGTCCCCGGCAACGGCGCCAAAAACTTGATGTGTGCTAAACAGACTATTAAAATTAACTACTTTAGACTCTCTACGCTAGACACTAAAAAGCTTTAAATCTAGACTCGACCTAAACCACACAATCAGCAAGTGTACCGATCACTGTAGTATGACCTAAGGAAGTCCGGATATCGAACCACGAGACTTTATTAATCACGTAAACTAGACTCTAACAAACTATGACAGACACGACTCAAACTGTTTAATTGTTTTTTTTTTGGGGGGGGGGGGGGTTACTGAAAATCAAGGGAAATCTATTAAACTAATTATTAAACTAGAACTAAGCTAATACAAATTAATGTGAAGACTGTTCTCAGATGATGAAGAAGACCACCTAGACTAGAATCCTGGATTGATTTTAAGAATTTACCAATTAAGTTAACTGCATGATTTATGGAACCGGGATCTTGTGATACTAAACCTATTAAGAAACCAACTAAGCCCCTCAACCCTTCTCGAGGTGAAACTTATGGCACTACCTAGGCCGTTAATCCTACCGGTTATTAGACTTCCTTCCGGTTATCTAATTATTGTGTAAGTACCCTAATGTTGACCTACTCTTTTCCAATTATAGATCTAGGATAGTTTGAGTTTCTTAATCTGACTTGATAGACTAATAAACCGACGGGGCAACTAAGGCATGTCTTTTTCCAAAGATTGTCTAAAGCAATTCACCGGGTAAGACCTACCAATAACCCTGCACCTTCCAGCTATTAGGACTAGTAGAATACTGAAATCTAGAAAAATTACTAACTATCACTTCTAGGGTTTATTGGCCAATTCTCCCTAAAGGCCAAAGACACAAAGTCAAAGATCTAGCATGAACCTATTCTGTAGCAGACAACCACCTAGATTCACACGAAGCAATTGATAATAATTAACCAAATTAAAGTACGCATACACACCAAATTAATAAACCGAACTTTTAACAATACACAATTAATCTATAAAAGACATGCAATTAACAAAAAAAGGTTGCAACTTTATTTCAATCCATTCATCATAGTCTAGGTGGTTTAAACATTTAACCAAGCATATTAAACAATGAAAACAAAGCAAAGATGTTCAAACAAGAATTCATCGTTACAAGTTTCGAAAGAGAAATCAACAAACAAGGAGCTAAAGAACCCGTGCAAGTCTTCAATCTTCAATCCGAACTCGAACCAATGATTCCCTTGATCAAAGCTCTTCAAACGTAACACTTCGATCTCCAAAATCAGCTTTCAGACTCCAAAAATTTGTAACCCTAATGACGGCGATTTCGTTTTGTATATATACCTCAACATGATATCAAAACCTAATAAAAAATCAAGTTTTCTATGAACTAGGGGGCTAGACGTAGTGCGTAGGGTTCCCCCCTTAGGCGTCGCGTACGGCGGCGCTCCTATGGCTGTTGTTTTATTTTTTCTTGATTTTCCATCTTTCCGACTCACATTCGAATCACGTTTTTCCTCCAAACTGCTCGTTTTGACTCGTTTTTCATCACTTTAAGCAACGGGACCTGAAATCATAGCTTAACGTCAGCAGTATCGAAATTCTAACCTAAACTAGACTCAAAATAACCAAAAAGTGACCAAAATGTACACTATAAACATATGTACTTTATAGTACATCAGTACACCTTACTAGTCATTATCATTGTTGGATATTGGTTAGCGTTGTCTTGTTTAAGCATGGTTGATCAGTCCATGCCTAACTAAGGCTAGGTTACCCAATACCCGCCCTTGACAATAACCCTAGAACCTAAAGTTAATACTAACACTACTACTAATAATATATTACTACTAATAATAATACTAATATTAACGACTAAAAATAAATAATAAATACTAAACATAAACTTAAATGAGAGCACACCTTAAAACTATCTACGACATGTAGATATAGAGTTTCCCTATTCCTGCTCCTATTTACGTTTTGAAATGAATATGAAAAGAATTGACCCGTTTCGGTAAACTTACGTAAACTAGTTACATAAACTCAACCGTACGCGCATAAGCGATATCGGGTGATCAGATGAGCTATAAACAAGTTCAATATGCCAAAATACTTTAATTATGTTATAACATCAGTAGGTTATAAACTTTGTTTGATCATTATGGTTTAAAACCAATTTATGCACCATAAGGGCATTTTAGTCATAATGTGACATAATTTAATAACTTGTATAAAAACTTAAGTTATGTACAAGTTCATTCTGTCAAAACATGTTAATTTTAATATCATATCAGTATGTTAACCATTTCATATGTTTATCATTGACTAAAACAATGTTTTGTACAAAAAGGGTATTTTGGTCAATAATAAGCATATTACAAGAACTTGTGTAAAAACTCAGAAACTGATTAATATCAAGTAGTATAACCACAAAGGGTTATTCTACACTATAATATGATCATAATGCAACTTAGAATCAGTAGCTAAAGTTGCTAAATCGGGTCAGAATCGAAAGTTAAAACAGAAGTCAAACTGCTTGACTTTCGGTTGCGAAAGGACACATAAACTGGAAATGACAGGCTGAACATGTTCATACATGTTCTAATATTAGTTACTAACTGATTTAGTGTTAAATACGTGAGTTAAAACAATTGCAAGTTCATTTTATAAAGTTTCCGAAAATCTGCCATTTGACTTTTTATTTAACTTAACTTTGACCAGTTATTTGACCAACTTAACGTGATTTTCAGGAGGTGCCCTTTTGAGGGATTAACACCTACCTTATTACGATCACGTAGCCATGTTCGATTCAAACAATGGCAGGACCATAATGGTCTAAACCGAAAGTCAAAGCAAAAGTCAGTTTTGTGACACCCCGTGAAAACGTCACAGCACACTAGCTTGACAGTTACTACTCTTTAAATTTTGGGACGAAATTTCCCAAAACTTGGGGATATTGTGACACCTCGGGTTTTCGATACTTTCCGCTTATAATTACTTATAGATACGCTATGACCTTGAAGGAAATTGTTTGAATTGATGAATGAAAACTTTTATATATTTACGGCTCATTGTGTGTGCATGCGTTAATTTAATAGAAGGTCTAGATAAACATTCAAATCATCCGAATGCCGAAACGTGCGACCAAAGGCTTAGCCGCACAGTGCCTAGAGGTCTCGTACACTCACTTCTATTTTTGGGCCAGCCCAGTTCTTCTCTTAAACCCAGGCCCAACCTGGAGGAGCCCATTAGTTGACCTAGATTGTCCGCATACTCAAGTGTGCGACCTTGTGAGAACCTTGCATAAATACTCCATCACCAGCCGACATCAGGGGATTGTTGGCTTCAAGATTTTAGGGCACAAATCCCTAAATCATTCCTCTCTCTCTACCTTCCCTCTCTAAAACCCTAAAGAAAACACACAAAAACCTCCTCATTTCTTCGAATCTCGATGACAGTTTTTCAAACAATCACAAATCATCATCCCGGAAGCTTGCTTCATCATCTCTTTACAACCATCGGTGCCTTACAGTTAACGGTTAGTGCACCACTATTTTGATTAGTGATCATCGTGTGATAAATGGCATACCTGATTGAATGTTGAATGTGGTAATGAACCAATGATTCATGTGCTTAACCGTAAATCTGTTGATGAATGTTAAATAGCATACATGTTGATAAATCTGATTCTTGTAACAATATACTGGGCAGTGGAGCTAAAAGTGATGTTTAAAACTTGTTTTAAATATGTATGGCAATGAAGGAATAATGAGATTGTTACAAAAATCTGATTATGAAATCATGGAATGTTAAAAAGATTGAAGATTTACTAGTTTGAATCCGTTAATGACAATAATTCTCCTCATGCAAATCCATTTCGACATTTGATGTTCGTATGCTTGATGTTGAGTCTGCCAACTGTTTAAATATTAAAGATGTTGATAAGTTTCTAATAGTTGTTCTTAGTGATTAGAATGATGAAGATTCTGAATATAGATGCTGTGTTTTCATGGGGGTATAACTATATATGCTCAGGGTACAACCTAGTGATGCATGTTTTAATGTTTAATGAGTGTGGTTATCATCATCATGGACCATGTGTCCGAGCTTGCCATAGGTGTGATAAGGTGGGCCATATGGCAAAAGACTGTAGAGCTCTGTTCCCAAAGCAACAACAACAGCAGAATCAGCAGCATCAACAACAGCAAAGGCAGCAGCCCCATCAGAATCAAGGCAATAGGAAAGGGTGTTTCCAGTGTGGGGACGAGGGTCACATCAAACGGGATTGCCCTCAGCTAAATCAAAATGCCAATAACAACAACCGTCAGAATAACAACAACGCTGGAAACAACAATAACGGCAACGATGGGGGAAATGGTGCTTGTGGAAGGGTATTTACGATTGGAGCTAGTGATGCTAGGAACGACGGCAATGTCGTGACTGGTACGTTTTCTGTGAACAATCTCTTTGCTTCTGTGTTATTTGATTCCGGTGCCGATTGGAGTTATGTGTCCTTAGAGTTCAGTCAACGATTAGGGTTAACTCCAACACCTCTAGAAGCTAAGCATGTAGTAGAATTAGCTGATGGGAAGACAATTGAAACCTCACACGTTATTATGGGGTGCAAACTTGATCTTGTGGGTCAGGTGTTCGACATTGACCTACTCCCTGTTACTCTTGGTAGTTTCGACGTAGTGGTTGGCATGGACTGGTTGTCCAATCACCTTGCTGACATCCTTTGTAAAGAGAAAATCGTACGGATTCCTCTCCCTAGTGGAGAATCTCTATCGGTTCAAGGGCATCGCAGTGGGGAGAGGAATACGTACGATAAAATTTTGGTGTCAGCAGAACACTTCTGTGGATGAAATCAGTGGCTGTAGCTCTGATACCACCTTCTGTCGCAACCCCTGACTCCTGCCCCGGGAGGCGGGCGACCGCGAGCTACTCATAGCTAGTGGTATCGGTGTTTATTAATTTAGCAGCGGAATTTACATCAGGACCGTAGTTAGGAAATAGTTTATCAGAGTAAAACACCACATTTTTATAATAATAAATACACGGGAAAATCCCAAGTTTCCATTACAAACATGTTTTTAGGGATAAACCCTAATTTATTGAAATAAAACTACTTCTTTATTTAGGTGACTTTTATAGCCACTTTTCCAAGCCTTCAGTGCACTCCAGCTGGCTTCTATTTGGCTTTCACATTTTGTTACCTGAAACGCATTTGAAAACATTTTATCAGCAAGAAATACTGGCGAGTGAATCCCAGTTTAATCAAAACAAGTTTTTATCATTTTACAGCATTGAGGGCAATCCATCAATTACATTTGTTTATATGTACTTTAATTACCACCCACGGTACTGTCAATCCTGACTTGTGGTAATGTTACTACTCACAATGTAGTAAGAAGTTATGTATACAAAACCCCAACATACCAACGATAATTTTAGATTTACAAATACTCAATCACTGTGAATTGTAATTTAAACAATTGAGGTTTTGTAAAAACAGTTCACAAAAGGGTTTCACAAAAAGAGGATTACTCACATTGCTAATTTAGGTATTTCCTTGTGACTTCCTGGTTATAATCTATTAATTTAAACAATGCACACATGTTAGTATAATAACCCAAATTTACATTAGCTATACCCTCCCCGAGACAGAACTCCAACGACTGAGTCAGGCAGAGCCTTGACATGCGTTACGGAGCACTAGATCAATCGGGGAGCGTAACTAATACGTAACTGGGGGTTATGATACTTACATTGAGGCAGAGCTTTGCTAATTAGTGGGTATTATGCCCGGGAATTATTTCTATTATTTTAGAAATAGAGAGAGAGATTCGAATTTTGAACGAGTTGGAAGTGAAGCCTGAGGCCCCTATTTATAGTCCTGATCGACCAGTGGGTCAAGGCCCGCGACTCCCTCTGCTTGTTTTCTCGCGCCTCGCGAGGACCCAGGCTAGGTCCTAGCCTCGGTTAGTCACCGGGGTAGCTTGTCCGGGTGTCGTGCCACGTGGCACGCTATGGTTTCGCCAGGTTACACGTTGTCGCGCCCCGCGAAGCCTAGGTTTAACCCTGTCGCGGCCGGCGAGCGACTAACATAATTCGTTTTATTTTATTTTTATTAAAATAAAGGTATTTCAGGGTCGTTTTTCATGTACGGAGTGTATTTTAAGACATATAGGGGTGTTATAGGGATTTTAGGAGAGTTGTTATACCTAGATTGTCCACACACTCAAGTGTGTGACCATGTGAGAACCTTGCATAAATACTCCATCACCAGCCGAGATCAGGGGATTGGTTGCTGCAAGATTTTAGGGCACAAATCCCCAAATCATTCCTCTATCTCTACCTTCCCTCTCTAAAACCCTAAAGAAAACAGACAAAAACCTCCTCATTTCTTCGAATCTCAACGGCAGTTTTTCAAGCAATCACAAATCATCATCCCGAAAGCTTGCTTCATCATCTCTTTACAACCATCGGTGCCTTACAGTTAATGGTTAGTGCACCACTATTTTGATTAGTGATCATCGTGTGATAAATGGCATACCTGATTGAATGTTGAATGTGGTAGTGAACCAATGAACCAATGATTCATGTACTTGACCGTAAATCTGTTGATGAATGTTAAATAGCATACATGTTGATAAATCTGATTCTCGTAACAATATACTGGGCAGTGGAGCTAAAAGTGATGTTTAAAACCTGTTTTAAATATGTATGGCAATGAAGGAATAATGAGATTGTTACAATTATGAAATCATGGAATGTTAAAAAGATTGGAGATTTACTAGTTTGAATCCGTTAATGACAATAATACTCCTCGTGCGAATCCGTTTCGACATTCGATGTTCGTACGCTTGATGTTGAGTCTGCCAACTGTTTAAATAATAATGATGTTGATAAGTTTCTAATAGTTGTTCTTAGTGAATAATATTACACTAAAAAACACTACATCTTCTCTCTCCTTTTCAATTAAATAATATTCTTATATACCTTTATCATTACCTTTTCTCTCTCCTTCACTCACAACCACTTTCAAAATATATTAAAAAATTATAGGGGGTGAACAGTGTCCCCTCAAATATACAGATGAACAGTAACATGTTCTCTCTCCTCCACTCACAACCACTTTTTATACTCTTTATATTATAAAAACTACACTCACAGATTTTAGTGGGTTGGATGTGAATGCTCTTAGTGATTAGAATGATGAAGATTCTGAATATAGATGATGTGTTTTCATGGGGGTACAACTATATATGCTCAGGGTATAACCTAGTGATGCATGTTTTAATGTTTAATGATAAAGACTGATGCTATGTCAGTTGAATGATTGAATGATTGATGCTATATTTTCATGAGGTGTACAACTATATATGCTCAAAGTGCAATCTGGTGATGCATGTGTGAATGTTTAAATGATAAGGAATGATGTTGTAACAATTTATAAGGTTGAATGTTATATTCATGTCGCGCACTAAGTGTGCTACTAGGGCCCGCACAATGAGTGTGTGGTGGGGCCACCCACAAAATAGAAAAATGTAAACCATACACTGATTTTGAATGTACACTCATTGTTGCACACCAAAAACTCCAACCGCACACTTGACTTTGAACGTACAATCTACTATTGGGACACACATGTTTGGATTGTATGTTCCGGTTGGGCCGCACAGTATAGTAATAGGCTTTATGAATGGGAACCGCACACCTATAAATGTCTATGACTGGGTTTGATTATTTTACTATGAGATACATGATGTCTAAATGTTATGTGCTAGATACGTGTGAGGACATGTGGTGCTTGTTGAACACAAATCTGATTAAATTTAATAATTATAAAAGGACGTGATTTACCAAAGCTGTTTTAAAGTAAACCATCTACCGAGCAAACCAAGGTGAGTTCACACGCACTAAAAGCATGCGTCCCGGGGGACACGAACGAACTACTATCCTGGGGAAGGATACTTTTAAACTACTATTCCCGGGGGAATACCTTTGGATATTATTTATAAATCATGTCTTAGGAAACTAAACGAAACTCTATCATGAAGTCCCCACTTTAGGATACCGATTAGTCTCCGGGGTGAACAGGATATTAGTTGATAGCGCTATTAGGTTTGACAAACCTCACACCATGACCGGGGGGATCGGGCGTGAACTAGTAGGCCTTAATCTTGGTCAATGACGATAGACATTGGCTTGGGTCACAACAACACAACGTCTCAGGATTCGGTATTTGCAGTTTAGTGAGCTTATAGATGGGGTAGCTCCCCATAACGTGATTATAAATGTTTTATCTAAACAACTTACGTTTTTCTTAAAATTAAAATTGGATAACTTGTGAACTCGCCAACTTTATGTTGACACCCTACTGCATACTTTGCAGGTAATCCGTGACGGCAGGAGCTTGTGACTTGAGGAGTGTAGTGGTTGCATTAACCCGTGTCGGGTTTCAAATAAATTTAAACTTTAGACTTTTGATTTAACTGTTGAAACTATGCTTCTACTATTTCCTTTTAATGTTGTTTTAAAACTTAAGATTTGGATGTGGACTTTAGTTGCCACTAATCATATTTTGACAAATTGATGTATATGTGTGAACGTTCGATATGATTGGTGGCTGGATCCTGGTCAGTCACACGCCTCACAGTAATACTCCGCATGTGGAATTTGAGGGTGTGACAGATTGGTATCAGAGCCATTGGTTATAGTGAACTCGGTTTTGAAAAGAAAAGTCTTTATGAGAAAAACCAAACTATAACCCGTTTTTGTACCAAGCAACTCGCAACGATGCTACACTTTAAGAGTAAGGCTCAAGACTTTAGACTTCATAGCTCGGGCATGTGTTTACATGTTACTTGATCAGTGCATATGTGATGTTATATGTACGAGTATGCTTAGTTATATATATATATATATATATATATATGTATATGTATGTGTAAACTTGTGTGCAATGGTCAATCCTCCTTCTACTTATTCTTACGAAACTACGGCGTCATTCTCACACTGTGTTTTCTGGGTATGAATGTCACACCCCCAAAATCCACCATGCGGATCATCACCGCTTGGAGGCGTGACATGACCAGGATCGAGCCACCAATCATATTGAACAACGTAATTAAGTAAATAAACGAACCACAATACAATTGGTGACCAAAATACAATAACCGACTTTAAGTTAACAGCGGAAGCATAAGACGTAAGTCTAAACATAAGTTCATAGTTCATAAGTTTGACGACCAAACATAAGTTCCATAAGTTCATAAAGTTTATTTATTAGGCACGAGACATAACAGTCCATATTCCACAACGACCTCCTCCTCGCGCAAGCTCCATAAGTACCTAACGACCTGCAAGGCATGTAACAACGAATCAACAACAAAGTTGAGCGAGTTCACAGTAGGTGTTCGTTATAAAGTAGTTTTTCAAGAACTATGAGTTTGTTTGCAATTGCAGGTTAAATCAACTTTCCTTATTTTCCCAAACCATAAACGGTGGGGGCTACCCCATGTTGTAAACCACTAGACTAGATGTATATATATGTGTCCTTCCCAATCCGAGGACAGAGGTACATATTAAATATGTAGGTTTAGCGCTGGTGTCCTTCCCAATCCGAGGACAGTGGTACATAGTGAGTACGTAGGTTTGGCGCTGGTGCCCTTCCCAATCCGAGGACAGTGGTACTAGTGAGTACGTAGGTTTAGCGCTGGTGCCCTTCCCAATCCGAGGACAGTGGTACGTAGTGAGTACGTAGGTTTTGCGCTGGCGTCCTTCCCAATCCGAGGACGGAGGTAAGTAGTCTAGTAGTGGTGAAAGTACAAGTTCCGTCTTAGCTATTTAATCCCATTCCCAACCACCGGGAATCCCATGCCTTAGTAAGGGTGTGAACTCACCTTTGGTTGCTCGGTTTGACTCTCAAAAATAGCTAACAGTCAAGGCCGGTCAATCACGTCCTAATATGATTACCAGTTAGTCATTTAGTGGTTTTCAAATAGAGCACAAAGTTCCTACACGTATCTATCACATAACATGCATCACTTTAACGGTTTACACCCATATAAGCTTCCCATCTATTCCCGTTCACAAGCAAATATACGACATTGCACATAACACTTTTATTGACATATAACATGTTAGATTATTCTCAGATAACCTACCCGACATTTAGACACGCAAATCACTACTTATGTCGTTTCGGCTTTATTCTTCAAAACTGGGCTGTTTTCGGGGATTTTAATAAAATAGTTAACTTATTCCAAAAATTCCCAAATTTTTACAGAAGGTCTTAAACGATCCAAATATTATTGTGTAAAAATATCGGGATCCAATTCATTACCAATATTTTATAAAAATTCATTTATCGGACTGCAATCAGATTCATCACTTTCTGACTGCAGTCAACGGAATAATTCATTAAAAATTCATCGTAAGTCCGATTTACGAAATTCCAATGGGATAATTGCAAATACATCAGGGGTCATTTACTGTACAAATTTCACGTGCTGATTCAACATAGATTTCCAGTTATGACTAAAAACATATCACCTATTTACTGCAGCAAAAACTCAGCTTTAGCTGCTGTTATAAAACGGTTCCTTAAAAATAGTAAACGACCTCGAAAAATTACGATTCCAGTGCCATTGGATCTGTTTTTCGAAAATACATAATTTAGGCTTCAGAAATTCAGTTTTTCGATTTATTAAGGTCCGGTTACAGCCAACTGAAGTTGGTTGTAAACACCAATCAGCTTTCTGTTTTTAGTTCCCTACTTTCTAACGCATGTTCGATTGATTCCGTTAACATGTTTAGTGATTAACAACGACCTTTAACATTAATATTAACAAGTAAATCAGCAAGTAATCAGCAACATATCAAAACAACTTCATACTAACATTATTACATCATGTTTCATCTTTTTAATGTTCTTGTTTCTTTAGTGATTTCAACATACTAAACATACTACAACTTGTGACCAAGAAACAAGATGAACAAGGGTTTGCCAAGAGCTTACTACTAGCACAAGGCTAGGGTAGAATCTAGTGAAGAAGATGATGAGAAATAATGATGAACAAGCAAGAACAAGGCTCCTTTGAAGCTCCACAAGTTGCAACCTCCTTGAATCACCTTTGTAGCTTGAATGGAACTTGATGAATGGATGAAGATGGTTGTGAAGTGGTGGTGATGGGGGCGGTTGTGGTGAACCGAGAAGAAGGGAGAGAGAGGGTGAGTGAGAGTGTAAGATGAGAAGTATGGTGGTGATTCTTCAAGACCATTCTTATAAGATTGTCTTACATATCTTGTCTACTCAAGCACTCAAAATCTAAACAAATCTTTACCATATCCAAGCAAGAATCATGGGGATTTAGTGTGATCTTATGGAGATCATGGTGGGGCCAAGTTTGGGCCGATTACTTTCATGTGTGTGTGTGTGTGTGGGGGGGGGGGGGTTAAATGTAATGTTTCATGGTAGATGGTAAGTACTAGTTAATTTCCAAGTAGGTGTTTACATATGTTAGTTACTAGAGAATTTAGTGGGTGTTATGGTATGCGGGGATCATGGCTAGTCAAAAATAATAAAACAATGTGGTTGACAAATATTTAGTGTCCCGGGTAATGTCCGGTTGTTCAGTCGGATACTGTTCCGTTAAAGTGTTTAATTGTTCCGTAAGGTGTCTTATATATATATTTTTGTAACACAATTAATTCCTAACACTTAGGAAAATATTAAGGACCTTTTAGTAAATTTTCTGCACATGACTAGTAGGTTAACAAGCACATGTAAGTATGACACAGTAACAGGAAATAGTTAAGTAATCCAACACAGTCACTAAGCACTTTAATTATCATTAAATAATCGTACGGATACATGTAATTATGAGGGTTGTCACATTCTCCCCCTGTTAAGAAAATTTCGTCCCGAAATTTAGTGCGTGGTTACTGAGGAAGCTAGTTAAGTTGCGGTGTTTACTGGCTTTTCCTGGGGTGTCACATCATCCCCCTGTTGATTTGGAATTTCGTCCCGAAATTCTGCAGTAGCTTCAGCCTCAGTAGTGGTTGCACTTTTCTTAAATAACTGGGGATACTTGAGTTTCATTTGGTCTTCTCGTTCCCAGGTATACTCTGGGCCATGACGGGAATCCCAACGGACTCGGACGAGAGGTATCCTGGTACGCTTGAGAATCTTAACATCTCGATCCGTAATCTCTACTGGTTCTTCGACGAATCGCAGCTGGTCGTCGATAGTGAGCTCCTTTAAGGGAACTATGAGGGTCTCATCTGACAGACACTTCTTCAGATTCGACACATGGAACACATTGTGAACTCCGCTGAGTTCGGCCGGTAGGTTCAGCTTGTAGGCGACTTTGCCAATTTTCTCAATGACTTCGAATGGTCCGACATAACGCGGATTGAGTTTGCCTCGTTTGCCAAAACGAACTACACCTTTCCAAGGTGAGACTTTAAGTAGCACCCGATCCCCAACCTGGAACTCGAGTGGTTTCCTGCGCTTATCAGCGTAACTTTTCTGACGGTCACGAGCTGCCGCCATTCGCTGTCGTATTTGAGCAATCCTCTCAGTCGTGTCTACCACAAGTTCTGGGCCTGTGATTTGGCTGTCACCAACTTCTGCCCAACAAAGAGGTGATCGGAATTTACGTCCGTATAATGCCTCAAACGGAGCGGCCTGGATACTGGTGTGGTAACTGTTGTTGTATGAAAACTCCACTAACGGGAGGTGCTTTTCCCAGCCATTACCAAAGTCGATTACACATGCCCTAAGCATGTCTTCAAGGGTCTGGATGGTACGTTCAGATTGCCCATCTGTCTGTGGATGATATGGCGTGCTCATGTCTAATCGAGAGCCAAAGGACTTGTGCATAGCTTGCCACAGTTCAGATGTAAAACGTGAGTCACGATCAGAGATGATGGAGGTTGGCACTCCGTGCCTTGATACTACTTCCTTTAGATAGATGTCTGCTAGAGTAGAAAACTTATCCATTTCCTTGATAGCTAAGAAGTGTGCAGCCTTAGTCAATCGATCCACTATCACCCAAATAGTGTCATTTTCGCGTTGAGATCTAGGCTGGCCAGTAACGAAATCCATGGAAATTTGCTCCCATTTCCATTTCGGTATCTTTGGTTGTTGAAGTAGGCCTGATGGTTTCTGGTATTCGACCTTGACTCTCGCACACGTCAAACATTTGCTGACGTAGGTTGCTATGTTGGCTTTCATACCAGGCCACCAATACGTAGTCTTGAGATCGTGGTACATCTTATCCGAACCAGGATGTACCGAATAACGAGAGTTGTGTGCTTCATCCATCACAAGTTCGCGTAAGTTTCCGTAAAGTGGTACCCAGATGCGCCCTGTTACATAGTAGGCACCGTCTTCCTTTTGTTCTAACCGTTTCCTTGATCCTCGTAGGGACTCAACCCTGATGTTTTCTGCTTTCAACGCTTTAACCTGAGCATCTCGTATCTGAGCAGGAAGACTAGATTGGATGGTAAGTTGTAACGCTCGCACACGTTTAGGTATAGTATCCTTTCGACTGAGGGCGTCAGCCACAACATTGGCTTTGCCCGGATGGTACTTGATTGCACATTCGTAATCATTCAAGAGCTCGATCCATCGACGTTGTCCCATGTTTAACTCCTTGTGCTTGAAGATATGCTCAAGACTCCTGTGATCGGTGTAAATGGTGCACTTGGTACCGTACAGGTAATGTCTCCATATCTTAAGCGCGAAAACAACTGCTCCAAATTCCAAGTCATGTGTAGTGTAATTCCTTTCGTGAACCTTAAGTTGGTGCGATGCGCAGGCAATGACCTTGTCACATTGCATCAACACGCAACCAAGTCCTTGGATGGAAGCGTCGCAATAAACCACAAAATCATCTGTGCCTTCAGGCAATGAGAGGATAGGCGCGCTACAGAGTCTATCCTTTAAGTGCTGAAAAGCAGATTCCTGTGCATTACCCCAATGATAGGTGACACCCTTCTGAGTTAGTGAAGTGAGGGGTTGCGCAATCTTTGAGAAATCCTTGATAAACCTTCTGTAATATCCTGCCAAACCCAAGAATTGGCGGATTTCTGTTGGTGTACGGGGTGCAGGCCAGTTCTTGATCGAGTCTACCTTGGATGGATCCACATGAATCCTATCCTTGTTTACAACGTGGCCTAGAAAGTGGACTTCGCGAAGCCAGAAGTCACATTTCAAAAATTTGGCATACAGTTGCTCTACTCGAAGAAGTTCCAGCATAAGTCGTAAATGCTGCTCGTGTTCCTCCTGACTCTTAGAATAGATCAAGATGTCGTCGATGAAAACAATAACGAACTTATCCAGATAAGGTTTGCATACTCGGTTCATGAGATCCATGAAGACCACTGGTGCATTTGTCAATCCGAAAGGCATAACCAGAAACTCGTAATAGCCGTAACGAGTTCTGAATGCTGTTTTGGAGACGTCCTCATCTCGGACTCTCAGCTGATGGTATCCCGATCTCAAATCAATCTTAGAGTAATAGCTCGACCCCTGCAACTGGTTGAACAAGTCATCTATACGTGGGAGAGGATAACGATTCTTCACGGTCACCTTGTTGAGTTCGCGGTAGTCAATACACATTCTGAAGGTACCGTCTTTCTTCTTCACGAATAACACCGGAGCTCCCCAAGGCGAAGATCTAGGACGTATGAAACCCTTTTCCAAGAGTTCTTGTAATTGTGTGGACAGTTCTTCAAGTTCTGACGGAGCTAGTCGATAAGGTGCACAAGCTATTGGTGCTGCTCCAGGAGCTAGCTCGATTTGAAACTCGACTTGTCGATGAGGCGGAAGACAAGGTAATTCCTCAGGAAATACCTCAGGAAAATCGCGCACAATAGGAATGTCTTCAATTCTCTTCTCTTCCATTGATATGTCAGTAACGAGTACTAGAATGGCAGTGTGGCCCTTTCGCAAACCCTTCTCGGCCTTAAGGAAAGAGATAATGCCTACGACAGCACCACTCTTGTCGCCATGAATCACGAGGGGTTCTTCACCAGAACGAGGAATGCGGACGATTTTCTCCTTGCAAATAATCTCCGCTTGATGTTGAGATAGCCAATCCATCCCAATAACAACGTCGAAACTACCCAGGACGATGGGAATAAGATCGATGGAGAAGGTCTGACCAGCTAAGATGAGGTTACAACCTTTAACTGTGTGTGTGGCTTCAAGACTTTTCCCGTTTGCTAGTTCTACTATGTGTTTGATGTTCAAAAGTGTTGGAGTGCGCTTAAGCATTTGGCTAACTCTTAAGGACACATAACTAGTATCGGCACCCGAATCAAATAAAACAGTAACAAAGAAGTCGTCTAGAAGAAACTTACCCATCACAACGTTGGGATCGTTCCTTGCATCACCCTGACCAATCACGAACGCACGACCCCTTGCCCCATTACCATTGTTGTTTCCCCCATTGCCGTTTCCATTCCTCTGATTGTTGTTGTTCTGGTTCTGGTTTAGCTGGGGGCAGTCTTTCTTGAAATGGCCCTCAGCACCACATTGAAAGCACCCTTTGTTATTACCTTGTTGTTGCTGCTGCTGGCGTTGATTTGGTGGGGCTTGCTGTTGCTGCCGGTTCTGATTCGCTGGACGCTGACTCCTGCAATCTCTTGCAATGTGACCAGGCTTGTTGCATCGATGACAGTTGCCTTTACTACATGGCCCGCTGTGGTGCAAGTTACAACGATTACATTTGGGGTGATTCCCCTTGTATCCACCCTGCCCTAGATTTCCAGAAGGCTGCTGGCTGGGGCTTCTATGGTCCTCAGTCCTTCGTTGCTGAGACTGAGACTGAACAGAGGCAGAGCCTTTGCTTGAATTTCCATCCCACTTGTGCTTGTTATCACTGGGAGCACCAGTAGCAGTAGTGCTAATACGCTTGGGCAGCTTGCCTTCTTCCACCGCCTGATCGGTGAGTTGGTGCCCTAAGCGAATGACTTGCTGGATGGTGGAGAGGTTGGCTGCAATTACAGACCCTTGGATTTCCGGGACTAAGCCTCTGAGGTATAGCTTGATTCGTCTAGACATGGGTTGTGACAAGTTATGACATAAGGCAGCCAAGTAGTTAGACCTCTTTGTGTACGCCTCGATCTCTGATCCTTCCATCTTCAAACCATAATACTCTATTTCAAGTTTCAGAATGTCGTCCAGGTGACAGAATTCTTCCTTAATCGAATCCTTGAAGTCGCTCCAGAGGGTGGCATTCGCGTCTGCCAACCCGAGCATCTGGACTTGTGTGTTCCACCAAGAATACGCTTTCCCTTGCAACATGCTGGTAGCGTACTCTACTTTTTTACTGGCAGGGCTCTCACTCTCTTCAAATGTAAATTCGATTCTTCGGATCCAGTGCAGAAGGTCGATTACTCCTCCAGTGCCGTCGAAAGTGGGAGGTTTGCACTCCAAGAATGCCTTGAAAGTGCCTATGCGTGATTGGGTGTGCATGGGTTGACTCCCTGATTGGATTGCTAAGGCTTCAGCAATCCGTTCATTAATCAAGGTAGTCAGCTGACCCTGGGTCATGTCGAGGCGTCCACTCATGATCTTCACATCGAAGGAACACACGTAAGAAAAGTGTCGCGAAAGTGCGTAAGCATGGAGTGACAGAAGAGAGCAAACACACAGGGTTTCAAGCAATATTTGTTACACTAACTAAGCATACCGTGATCAACTGCGCTGCTTAATCTAGCAGGCAAGCAATACAAACATAAACCATATTACCTATAGTGTTGAGTCTTGCACGTGGAGCGAAGCGTCGTTGTGGATCGCTGAGCACTGTACAGGTTATAGTCTGGTTTTGTCAAAAAGCTTTTCCCTTTTTAAACCAAGTTCACTATAACCAATGGCTCTGATACCAATCTGTCACACCCCCAAAATCCACCATGCGGAGCATCACCGCTTGGAGGCATGACATGACCAGGATCGAGCCACCAATCATATTGAACAACGTAATTAAGTAAATAAACCAACCACAATACAATTGGTGACCAAAATACAGTAATCGACTTTAAGTTTACAGCGGAAGCATTAGACGTAAGTCTAAACATAAGTTCATAGTTCATAAGTTTGACGACCAAACATAAGTTCCATAAGTTCATAAAGTTTATTTATTAGGCACGAGACATAACAGTCCATATTCCACAACGACCTCCTCCTCGGGCAAGCTCCATAAGTACCTAACGACCTGCAAGGCATGTAACAACGAATCAACAACAAAGTTGAGCGAGTTCACAGTAGGTGTTCGTTATAAAGTAGTTTTTCAAGAACTATGAGTTTGTTTGCAATTGCAGGTTAAATCAACTTTCCTTATTTTCCCAAACCATAAACGGTGGGGGCTACCCCATGTTGTAAACCACTAGACTAGATGTATATATATGTGTCCTTCCCAATCCGAGGACAGAGGTACATAATAAATATGTAGGTTTAGCGCTGGTGTCCTTCCCAATCCGAGGACAGTGGTACGTAGTGAGTACGTAGGTTTGGCGCTGGTGCCCTTCCCAATCCAAGGACAGTGGTACGTAGTGAGTATGTAGGTTTAGCACTGGTGCCCTTTCCAATCTGAGGACAGTGGTACGTAGTGAGTACGTAGGTTTTGCGCTGGCATCCTTCCCAATCCGAGGACAGAGGTAAGTAGTCTAGTAGTGGTGAAAGTACAAGTTCTGTCTTAGCTATTTAATCCCATTCCCAACCACCGGGAATCCCATGCCTTAGTAAGGGTGTGAACTCACCTTTGGTTGCTCGGTCTGACTCTAAAAAATAGCTGACAGTCAAGGCCGGTCAATCACGTCCTAATATGATTACCAGTTAGTCATTTAGTGGTTTTCAAATAGAGCACAAAGTTCCTACACGTATCTATCACATAACATGCATCACTTTAACGGTTTACGCCCATATAAGCTTCCCATCTATTCCCGTTCACAAGAAAACATACGACATTGCACATAACACTTTTATTGACATATAACATGTTAGATTATTCTCAGATAACCTACCCGACATTTAGACACGCAAATCACTACTTATGTCATTTCAGCTTTATTCTTCAAAACTGGGCTGTTTTCGGGGATTTTAATAAAATAGTTAACTTATTCCAAAAATTCCCAACTTTTTACAGAAGGTCTTAAACGATCCAAATATTATTGTGTAAAAATCTCGGGATCCAATTCATTACCAATATTTTATAAAAATTCATTTATCGGACTGCAATCAGATTAATCACTTTCCACGGAATAATTCATTAAAAATTCATCGTAAGTCCGATTTACAAAATTCCAATGGGATAATTGCAAATACATCAGGGGTCATCTACTGTACAAATTTCATGAGCTGATTCAACATAGATTTCCATTTATGACTAAAAACATATCACCCATTTACTGCAGCAAAAACTCAGCTTTAGCTGCTGTTATAAAACGGTTCCTTAAAAATAGTAAACGACCTCAAAAAATTACGATTCCAGTGCCATTGGATCTGTTTTTCGAAAATACATAATTTAGGCTTCAGAAATTTAGTTTTTCGATTTATTAAGGCCCGGTTACAGCCAACTGAAGTTGGCTGTAAACACCAATCAGCTTTCTGTTTTTAGTTCCCTACTTTCTAACGCATGTTCGATTGATTCCGTTAACATGTTTAGTGATTAACAACGACCTTTAACATTAATATTAACAAGTAAATCAGCAAGTAATCAACAACATATCAAAACAACTTCATACTAACATTATTACATCATGTTTCATCTTTTTAATGTTCTTGTTTCTTTAGTGATTTGAACATACTAAACATACTACAACTTGTGACCAAGAAACAAGATGAACAAGGGTTTGCCAAGAGCTTACTACTAGCACAAGGCTAGGGTAGAATCTAGTGAAGAAGATGATGAGAAATAATGATGAACAAGCAAGAACAAGGCTCCTTTGAAGCTCCACAAGTTGCAACCTCCTTGAATCACCTTTGTAGCTTGAATGGAATTTGATGAATGGATGAAGATGGTTGTGAAGTGGTGGTGATGGGGGCGGTTGTGGTGAACCGAGAAGAAGGGAGAGAGAGGGTGAGTGAGAGAGTGTAAGATGAGAAGTATGGTGGTGATTCTTCAAGACCATTCTTATAAGATTGTCTTACATATCTTGTCCACTCAGGCACTCAAAATCTAAACAAATCTTTACCATATCCAAGCAAGAATCATGGGGATTTAGTGTGATCTTATGGAGATCATGGTGGGTCCAAGTTTGGGCCGATTACTTTCATGTGGGGGGGGGGGGGGGGTTAAATGTAAAGTTTCATGGTAGATGGTAAGTACTAGTTAATTTCCAAGTAGGTGTTTACATATGTTAGTTACTAGAGAATTTAGTGGGTGTTATGTTATGCGGGGATCATGGCTAGTCAAAAATAATAAAACAATGTGGTTGACAAATATTTAGTGTCCCGGGTAATGTCCGGTTGTTCGGTCGGATACTGTTCCGTTAAAGTGTTTAATTGTTCCGTAAGGTGTCTTATATATATATTTTTGTAACACAACTAATTCCTAACACTTAGGAAAATATTAAGGACCTTTTAGTAAATTTTCTGCACATGACTAGTAGGTTAACAAGCACATGTAAGTATGACACAGTAACAGGAAACTGTTAAGTAATCCAACACAGTCACTAAGCACTTTAATTATCATTAAATAATCGTACGGATACATGTAATTATGAGGGTTGTCACATTCTCCCCCTGTTAAGAAAATTTCGTCCCGAAATTTAGTGCGTGGTTACTGAGGAAGCTAGTTAAGTTGCGGTGTTTACTGGCTTTTCCTGGGGTGTCACAATGAAGACAATGAGCGGACGCGGAAGAGGCAACATCAACATGACTCAGGATCAGTTTACGAACTTGATCAACACTATGGCTGCGGCTTTTTCAGCTCACCCTGGAAGTAAATTAGTCATTCTAGGATGTTTAAATCCTACTCTCGTATCGTCTCACCGTTCTTTAATCTGTTCACTTCGTTTTACACAGCAGGGCAGCCTGCACCAGCTTAACCACGTGTTTGCACATTCAAAACTTTCATGGATTGCAAACCTCTCCCTTTCAATGGCACTGAAGGAGCCATAGGCCTTCTTCAATGGATCAAGAATGTCGAGTCTGTATTCGCTGTTTGCGAATGTCCCACTGCTAACTGGGTGAAGTTTGCCACTGGCACTTTGGAGGGAAACGCGCTTTCTTGGTAGAAGGAACAAGTTCAGATGCTTGGATTGGAGACTGCTAACGCTACTCTTTGGGACGACTTCAAGAATATGATCAAGGAAGAATATTGTCACAGGGATGACATTCACAAGCTCGAGAATGAGTACCACGAACTGAAGATTGTTGGATAAAAAATTGAGACGTACACTAAGCGATCCAACGACTACGCTGCTCTTTGTCCCAACTTGTCTCAGCCTACCTATCGAAGAATCAAGCTATATATCAAGGGTCTGGTCCTCGAGATTCAAAGTCTTGTAACTTCAGCTAATCTCACCACAATCCCGCAAGTCATTCGTCTGACACATCGTCTCACCGATCAAGCTGTGGAACAGGGCAAGCTGCCCAAACGTATAGGTACTACTGCTGAAACTTCTCGGGACAACAAACGCAAATGGGCTGGCAACCAGGGCAAGGATGCTAATCCCACACAAACCTTAGCTCAACAGAGGAAGTTTGAGAACAACAAGGGCCGACACCAACAAACTAACCAAGGTCAGTGCAGTTATCGGGGAAACCACCCTAAGTGCAACAAGTGTAATCGGCACCACCGTGGACCGTGAGCAGGAAACCCGTGTCAGTGATGCAACAGAATGGGGCACGAGGCCAAGGATTGTTAAAGCCTCTATCCGGCAAGGCAAAACCAACCTCAGCAGCAGCAACAACAACAACAACATCATGGTAACCGTAAAGGTTGTTTTCAGTGTGGAGCTTAAGGTCACATCAAGAAGAACTGTACTCAACTGAATCAGAATAACCAAGGCACTAGGAATAAAAATAAAAACAACAACAATGGCGGGAACGGTGCAAGAGGAAGAGCCTTTGTGATTGGAGCTTGCGAAGCAAGGGACGATCCCAATGTTGTGGCGGGTAAGTTCCTACTCGATGATCATTATGTTTCTGTATTGTTTGATTCTAGAGCCGATGCTAGTTATGTATCCCTACGTATTAGTAAGATGCTTAAGCCTGTACCAACACCTTTAAACTCTAAGCACGTTGTCGAATTAGCTAACAGTAGAAACATCGAGGCCTTACACGTTATTAACAACTGCAAGCTTGTGCTATCTGGCAAACTTTTTTTGTAAATATTTTTCCCATCGTTCTTGGAAGCTTCGACGTTGTCATCGGAATGGATTGGTTATCAAAACATCGGGCCGAGATACTCTGCCAAGAGAAAGTCGTTCGTATTCCACGTTCTTTTGGCGAACCTATTCTTGTTCTAGACGACAAAAGTGGTTCAGTCACAGGCATCATTTCATTCTTAAAAGCCCAAAAGTGTTTGCAAAAGGGGCATACTTCTATTTTAGCACTCTTCACCGACACTCAGAAGAAGGAAAGAAAGATCGAAGACTTTCCCATCGTACGTGACTTCCCTGAGGTATTCCCTGAGGAATTATCGGGACTCCCAGCTCATCGCCAAGTTGAATTTCAAATCGAGCTAACTCCTGGAGCGGCGCCCATAGCTCGTGTGCCTTATCGACTAGGCCCAACCGAGTTGGAGGAACTTTCTACGCAATTGCAGGAACTGTTGGATAAAGGTTTTATTCGTCCTAGCTCATCACCTTGGGGAGCCCCAGAACTCTTTGTCAAGAAGAAAGATGGCATATTCCGTATGTGTATCGACTATCGTGAGCGGAAAAAAGTAACTATCAAGAATCGTTACCCACTTCCACGCATTGACGATCTATTCGACCAGCTGCAAGGGTCAAGTTTCTACTCCAAAATCGATCTACGATCGGGATATCGTCAGTTGAGAGTCCGCGACGAAGACATCTCTAAAACTGCTTTCAGAACCCGCTAGGGTCACTATGAATCTCTTGACATGCCTTTTGGAATGACAAACGCGCCTGCGGTTTTCATGGATCTCATGAACCGAGTGTGCAAACCATATCTTGACAAGTTTGTGATCGTATTCATCGACGACATTCTGATTTACTCAAGGAATCAGGAGGAACACGAGCATCACCTACGTCTTATTCTAGAACTCTTGCGTAACGAACAACTCTATGCCAAGTTCTCGAAATGCGAATTTTGGCTTCGCAAAGTCCATTTCCTTGGACACGTGGTCAACGAAGACGGGATTCACGTTGATCCAGCCAAGATTGACTCTATCAAGAACTGGGCTGCACAAAAGACACCTATCGAAATTCGTCATTTCTTGGGATTGGCGGGATACTACCGTAGATTCATTAAGGGATTTTCGAAGATTGCTCAACCCCTCACAACTCTGACCCAAAAGGGTGTTGCGTACAAATGGAAGGATTCTCAAGAGTCTACGTTTTAGAAACTAAAGGAGAAACTTTGTAGTGCTCCTATTCTTTCATTACCTGAAGGCACCGATGACATTTTTTTTCTACTGCGACGCATCTATTCAAGGACACGGTTGCGTGTTAATGCAACGCGAGAAAGTTATTACCTACGCTTCTCGACAACTCAAGATCCACGAACGGAATTACACAACACACGATTTGGAATTGGGAGCAGTAGTCTTTGCATTCAAGATTTGGAGACATTATTTGTATGATACCAAATGCATGATTTACACCGATCACAAAAGTCTCCAACACATATTGGATCAGAAGGAGTTGAACATGCGGCAACGCCGGTGGGTCGAACCCCTAAACGACTACGAGTGTGCGATTAAGTATCATCCAGGCAAGGAAAATGTTGTAGTTGATGCCCTCAGCAGGAAAGAAACCAAACCTAAGCGTGTTCGTGCCTTACATCTTACTATTTACTCGAACCTTCCCAACCAGATCCGAAACGCTCAAGTCGAAGCACTAAAAGTGGAAAACCTCCTAGCTGAATCTATGCGGGGCATGGAAAAGCAGCTCGAACTTAAAGACGACGGCATCCACTACTTCATGGATCGTATCTGGGTTCCATCTTACGAAAATCTCCAAGAGCTTGTGATGGATGAAGCACACAAATCTCGTTATCGATACATCCTGGTTCTGATAAGATGTATCACGATCTCAAGGCCCTGTATTGGTGGCCTAGCATGAAGGCTATCAGTGCAACTTATGTTAGCAAATGTTTAACCTGCGCCAGAGTCAAGATTGAATATCAAAAGCCGTCGGGCTTACTGCAACAACCAGAGTTTCCTACCTGGAAATGGGAACAAATTTCCATGGATTTCGTCACCGGTTTACCTAGGTCCCAAAGCGGAAATGATACCATTTGGGTGATCGTAGACCGCTTAACCAAGTCTGTGCATTTCCTCGCGATCAAAGAACCGACAAGTTTTTGAAACTTGCAGCCGTCTATTTGAAAGAAGTAGTTGCTAGGCACGGGGTACCAACTTCTATCATCACTGATTGTGGCCCACGTTTCACGTCTGAATTGTGGCAGGCTATGCACAAATCCTTTGGCTCACAGTTAGACTTGAGCACTGCTTACCACCCACAGACGGATGGCCAGACTGAACGTACAATCCAGACACTTGAAGACATGCTGAGAGCATGTGTTATTGATTTTGGAAATGGGTGGGAGCAACACCTACCTCTGGTAGAATTCTCTTATAACAAAAGCTACCACACTAGCATTTAGGCAGCACCATTTGAGGCATTGGACGGTCATAAATTCTGATCACCTTTGTGCTGGGCGAAAGTTGGCGAAAGTCAAATCACCGGCCCATAGCTCGTACTTAACACTACGGAAAAGATTGCCCAGATTAGACGGCGAATGGCGGCGGTGCGTGACCGTCAGAAAAGCTACGCCGATAAGCGCAGAAAACCACTAGAATTCCAGGTCGGGGACCGGGTTCTATTAAAAGTCTCACCTTGGAAAAGTGTGGTGTGACAACCGTAAAAAATACAGGTATCCGTACAATTAATTAATATTGAATAGTGTTTAATGACTGTGCTGAATTACAATTAATGACTTAAACTACTTTCTGATTACTGCAACATACTTACATGTGCATCACATATTACATAACGTCATCTCATTATCACACGCAAACTTTATTGACATACATGATGCATAAAGCACAGCTAGCACAGTTAGCGGATAACTCAGAAAGATGCTGACGATGTTCAGTACATAGACAAACAATGTTTTAAGACCCAGTATGGGCCAGGGACAAGGTACTACACTAGCATGGTGTGTAGGGAAGTAAGGACCATAAAAGTGCTTCACTAGGTGATAGTTTAAGTGCCGGAAAGTGCCTAAAACTCACATAAAGTGCAGAATTCTGCATATTTCAGCAAAATTCAGCAAATTAACAAGCTAGTAACATGCAAAAATATGACTAAATGGTCCGAATGCTTTCCTAAGTGTCGGGAATCAATAGTGTCACAAAAGAGTACTTAAAGATCACTAAACGGAATAGTTTGACACTTTAACGAACCGGTATCTAACTGAACAACCAGACACTACCCGAAACACCAAAATTACACTAGAAGCATTGTTTTAGTGTTTCTAAGCTAGTTATGATCCCCGAACACCCTAACACACTATATAACACATGTTACACATAAACACTAAACATTATACTTAACTTCTAACTATTTAAACTAACTATGATTTAAACTTACACAAGACCCCCCCCCCTTTCACATTTACGGTCACCAAGGGAGTGGCCCCACCCCAAATCTTCTCTTGATCTCCTTAATCTTCCCTAGATATGATCAAGATCTTGTAATGTATTTATGGAACACAAAATCCATTGGATAATAGCCTAAACTTGGTTATAAGAAGGATATAGTGGATCATAATCTCACATCTCTCACCCACTCAACACACACATTTCCTTATCCTCTCCCTTCCCTCATTTTGGTCGAGAACAAGCACAACATCATCATCATCATTCATTCATTGTTCATCCATTCCAAGACCATCCTAAGGTGTAAGAAGGTGATTAAGGAAGTGTGGAGCTTGTGGATCTTGAAGGACCTCTCCCGATTGCTTTTACCCTCCACATTTGTCATCACCATCTCTTGTGTTCTTCCCTAGCCTTTGTGCTAGTTGTAAGACTCTCATAATCCTTATTTACTTCATATGTAGTTGGTTAAAAGATGTAGTATGTTGTTAATCACAAGAACACCAAAGAACATAAACATGAATCATGAACATAAGCTTGATATATGATGAAACTATGTTGTTTAGTGTATGAATGATACTTGCTTGTTATTTACTTGAGATTATGATGTTGGTCATCATAAGGAGCTTGCTAGATTGTGATTAAACACATGATCTAGCAAGAGAGAGGATGATTATGTGATAAAACAAGACGACCATCCTCATGTGTTAAGCATGAACTTGAAGAATAAAGTGATTTCTTGAAAAATAATAAACAAAGTGAGTTAGTAATCTTATGGATCTAAGATTTATGAATGGTTTTCCAAAAAGAACCAAGTTCAAAATGTGATTTTTAGAAGATCTTGGTTCTTACTTAAATATACACTATTTTTGGTGATAAAACAAGTATAAGAACACTTTGTTTACAAGAAAAATTCAAAAGAATGATTTTTTTGGAAAAATCATCTAACAAGTTGTAAACACTCAAATCTTTCAATAATGAGATTTTTAAAGAAATAAACACACTTTAAAGGGTAACTAAGTCTACTAAACATACTACCAAGTTACTACAAGTTTTTATGAAAACTCAAGTTCATGATCATTATGTAGATAGCTTTGTTTTAGCACTTGGTAAGTATAGATTGATTGTTGATTGTTTATGATGATTTTTGAAAAGAAAATGATATGCTTTAATAGCATGGACACCTCTATTTTTAGGGGAAACTATGGCAAAATTTTCTAAAAATACAAACACTTAGAAAAATATTTTCTAAACAAATATTTACAAGTGAGTTCTAACCATGGTTTTCAATATAAACTTTGCCATAGATTTTGTTACAAAAATACAAGTATCAGAGGTTGGTGTTTATAAATAAAAATGGATAAATATTTATTTAGAATATATATTTACATTAATAACACATTGTGTGTGATCATTTGTATACTTGGTGCAATAGTTATGTTATTTTAGGATTTAAAGTAATATGACTTAACAAAACACCAAGAATTCACAATCCAAAATAATACCAAAAATCACAAGGAATAAATATATAAGTTACACACTTAATATTGTGAAATCGAACGCAAGAACGTAACTTACAAAATATTCTGGAAAATACCGTTATAAATATGTTTTTGGTAAATATTATTTTGGATACAAGAAATGAAAATATAATCTTTGAAAATATTACAAGAGTAATATTGTATTTTCGACAAGGAGAAAATATATTATTTTTGGAAGTAAAATATATTTTCTTGAATATTTAGAAGATATATGATTTTTGAGAAAAAATATATATTTTCTTGAAATACATTATTTTTAGACAAAATGAGTTTACATATATATTTTCTAAAGTGAGACTTGAAAATATATTATTTTGAGACTACCAATACGAGAATACAAAGATACATGTATGAGATACCCCCATCATTGGGAAGGAAATACGAAAATAAATACTTGAGAAGTATTAATACAGAAATATTGCTTAAACAATTATTCCAAAACTAAATATAATTTAAAGTTAAAATGATTATTATTTTAACAAGCAATTATAACTTGGAATAATATTGGGAACATAAGAAACGTAACTCAAAAACGTTAAACTCTAAGCCAAGGCATGGCCCGTTCGTCTAATAGACAGTAGTACATTGTAGGTAGTCATGTTTGCTGAAGAGATTTGGGTTACGATTCTGAAGACGCAATACTGTGAGTTCATGTCCCCCTTTTCTTTAAACTGTTTTGTTTATTTACTTCGGGGGTGAAATACATGTTACAAAAGGATTACTTACAAATACAATTGGTATGGTTAGCCTAGGAAAGAACCATAGATCATGTGAATGGGTAGGCGGATACTTGGGACCATTAATCCTCGTATAAGGACCGAGGGGCATGAGTGATAGATCTATTTAGGTGTAGCGAGCCCACACCCATGAGGACCAGGGTGGCCCATAGGGTGACTATGTCTTCCAGCCGGAAGCCCGGTACAACTTTGCTAGGTTTGAGTCTTCCTACACCGTCACACATATCAGTGGCCTTGCAAACCATTGGTGATCTTTTCCTTGTTTGCTATCATACCGGGACTTTCATACTTATACTGTTTACAAAGGTTTATACCTACTTATTCAAACACATGAACCCGCTCAACTTTTGTTGATGTTTTTAAACTACATGTATTTTAGGGAACTAAGTGGATCTGGCAGGTGTATGCATGTGTTTCAAGCAGCGTATAAATAAAAGATGTCATCCGAGGTCGTTTGGTTTAGGAGACGTATCTTATTCCTGGACGAGATACATGTTTCTAAACTCGGGTTTGTTTAAGGTCTTTTGTTGAGTCTTCATGAACTCATGTTGTGGTTTGTAACTTAAAATTTGGTGTCAACGTTTCAGACAATTATGCTGTGTTATTTTTAAACTTAATCAATGGATGAACATCTTATGGTTTTATCATATAGAATTGTTATGATTGAATGCTATGGTATTAAGAGGTCACACCAATAACCATGTTTCCGCAAAAGTCAGGGTGTGACATGTGGTACGTTTTGGCAAAAGGGGCAAGCTAAATCCGTGATATGTTGGACCTTTCGAAATTACCGAGAGAATCAGTAAGGTAGCTTACAGACTAAACCTGCCTGAAGAGCTGAGTGCAGTACACAAGATTTTTCATGTATCGAATCTGAAGAAGTGTCTGTCAGATGAGACGCTCATCGTTCCTTTTAAGGAACTCACGATTGACGATCAGCTACGTTTCGTTGAGGAACCAGTTGAAATCATAGATCGAGAGATCAAAACCCTCAAACGCAGCAAAATACATATCGTTCGGGTTCGTTGGACCTCCCACTGTGGCCCAGAGTTTACATGGGAACGGGAAGACCAAATGATGCGCAAGTATCCCCAGTTGTTTGCAAACAACACTTCCAGCACTGAGGCTACAGATGAATTTCAGGACGATATTCCAAACCAACAGAGGGATGATGTGACACCCTATGAAAATGTCACAGCACACTAGCTCGACAGTTATTACTCTTTAAATTTTGGGATGAAATTTCCCAGAACTTGGGGTATTGTGACACCTCGGGTTTCTGATACTTTCCGCTTATAATTACTTATAGATACGCTATGACCTTGAAGGAAATTGTTTGAATTAATGAATGAAAACTTTTATATAATTACGGCTCATTGTGTGTGCATGTGTTAATTTAGTACAAGGTCTAGATAAACATTCAAATCAACCGAATGCCGAAATGTGCGACCAAAGGCTTAGCCGCACAGTGCCTAGTGGTCTCGTACACTCACTTCTGTTTTTGGACCAGCACACTTCTTCTCTTAAACCCAGGCCCAACCTGGAGGAGCCCATTAGTTGACCTAGTGTCGCAACCCCCGACTCCTGCCCCAGGAGGCGGGCGACCGCGAGCTACTCAGAGCTGGTGGTATCGGTGTTTATTAATTTGGCAGCGGAATTTACTTCAGGACCGTAGTTAGGAAATAGTTTATCAGAGTAAAACACCACATTTTTATAATAATAAATACATGGGAAAATCCCAAGTTTCCATTACAAACATGTTTTTAGGGTTAAACCCTAATTTATTGAAATAAAACTTATTTATTTAGGTAACTTTTATTGCCACTTTTCCAAGCCTTCAGTGCTCTCCAGCTGGCTTCTATTTGGCTTTCACATTTTGTTACCTGAAACGCGTTTGAAAACATTTTATCAGCAAGAAATACTGGCGAGTGAATCCCAGTTTAATCAAAACAAGTTTTTATCATTTTTCAGCATTGAGGGCAATCCAACAATTACATTTGTTTATATCTACTTTAATTACCACCCATGGTACTGTCAATCCTGACTTGTGGTAATGTTACTACTCACAGTGTAGTAACAAGTTATGTATACAAAACCTCAACATACCGACGATAATTGTAGATTTACAAATACTCAATCACTGTGAATTGTAATTTAAATAATTGAGGTTTTGTAAAAACAGTTCACAAAAAGGTTTCACAAAAAGAGATTTACTCACATTGCTAATTCAGGTATTTCCTTGTGACTTCCTGGTTATAATCTATTAATTTAAACAATGCACACAAGTTAGTACAATAACCCAAATTTAAATTAGCTATACCCTCCCCGAGACAGAACTCCAACGACTGAGTCAGGCAGAGCCTTGACATGCGTTACGGAGCACTAGATCAATCGGGCAGCGTAACTAATACGTCACCGGGGGTTATGATACTTACATCGAGGCAGAGCTTTGATAATTAGTGGGTATTATGCCCGAGAATTATTTCTATTATTTCAGAAATACAGAGAGATTCGAATTTTGAACGAGTTGGAAGTGAAGCCTGAGGCCCCTATTTATAGTCCTGATCGACCAGCGGGTCATGGCCCGCGACTCCCTCTGTTTGTTTTCTCGCGCCTCGCGAGGACCTAGGCTAGGTCCTAGCCTCGGTTAGTCACCGGGGTAGCTTGTCCGGGTGTTATGCCACGTGGCATGCTATGGTTTCGCCATGTTACACATTGTCGCGCCCCGCGAACCCCATTGTTAACCCTGTCGTGGCCGGCGAGCGACTAACATAATTCATTTTATTTGATTTTTATTAAAATAAAGGTATTTCGGGGCCGTTTTTCGTGTACGGGATGTATTTTAAGACATATAGGGGTGTTATAGGGATTTTAGGAGAGTTGTTATATCCTCCCCACATTGTTTTAGAACTCGTCCTCGAGGTCTACTGGAACAGGTGTGGATATTTCCTTTGCATCTCTGATTCGAGCTCCCACGTGTATTCCGGTCCTCGTTTGGAATCTCATTTTACTTTAACTAGGACCAATCTCTTGTGTTTGAGATTCTTGATCTTTCTTTCTTCAATCTGTAGTGGTTTCTCTACAAACTTAAGTTTCTCATTTACCTCTATGTCCTTAAAAGGTACTATTAGTGATTCATCTGCTAAGAATTTCTTGAGATTACATACATGAAATACATCATGTATCCCTGCCATTTCCTCTGGCAGTTGTAGCTGGTAGGCTACTGGTCCTATTCTTCTAATAGTCTCAAAGGGTCCAACATACCTGGGGCTTAGCTTTCCACTCTTGATGAATCTAAATATTCCTTTCCATGGCAAAACTTTTAATAATACGTTATCTCCTACTTGAAATTCCAACGGTTTTCGCCTGTTATCAGCATAAATCTTTTAACGATCGCGTACTGCTTTTAGTCTTTCCTTGACTTGAATAATCTTGTCTGTTGTTTCTTGTACTATCTCTGGTCCAGACAGTTGCTTTTCTCCAATTTCTTCCCAACAGATTGGAGTTCGGCACTTTCGTCCATAAAGTGCTTCAAATGGTGCAGCAATGATACTGGTATGATAACTGTTATTGTAGGAAAATTCTATTAATGGTAAATGATCGTCCCAATTTCCTCCGAAATCAATTACACAAGCTCTAAGCATATCTTCCATTGTCTGAATTGTCCTTTCGCTTTGTCCATCCGTTTGAGGATGATAAGCTGTGCTTAGATTTAACTTGGTTCCCATTGCTTTTTGGAAACTAGTCCAAAAATGAGAAGTAAAACGGCTATCTCTATCAGAAACAATAGATAGAGGAATTTCATGTAATGAAACTATTTCATTTACATATAACTTGGCTAATTGTTCCATGCTAAAAGTTTCCTTCATCGGTAGGAAATGAGCAGACTTGGTTAGCCTGTCTACAATCACCCAGATTGTATTATTACCTTTTCGTGTCTTGGGTAATTTGGTAACAAAGTCCATTGTTATCAATTCCCATTTCCGTATTGGCATTTCTAATTGCTGCAATAAACCTGAGGGTTTCTGATGTTCAGCTTTGACCTGTGAACATGTTAGACACTTGGCAACATAGGCTGCTATATCCTTTTTCATTCCTATCCACCATAAATTCTTTCTTAAGTCTTGATACATTTTATCACTTCCAGGATGTATCGTATACTTAGACTTATGGGCTTCTTATAATATTCGGTGGTGTAGGTTTCCTTGTTTGGGTATCCAAATTCTTTTCTGATGGAATCTCCAAATTCCGTCTGTTCCTTGTTCTAATTCCTTAATCATTCCTTTTAATTTTTCAGTATCGTCCTTGATTACTGATTCTTGTATTTCTCTAATCTGCTCATTTAAATCTATCTGCAGATTTAATTTGAGAGAACGTACTCTTCTTGGATTTTCATGATATTTTCGACTTAAAGCATCAGCTACTACATTAGCCTTTCCTGCATGATACTGGGTACTACAATCATAATCACTAAGAATTTCCATCCAGCGTCTTTGTCTCATATTTAACTCTTTTTGCCCAAAAACATATCTTAAACTTTTATGATTGGTGAAAATAGTAAACTTACTACCGTGAAGATAGTGTCCCCAAATGTTAAGGGCAAAAATTATGGCTCTTAACTCTAGATTGTAAGGACTCTCAAAAATGTCCCAATAATACTCGTAAGTGAGAACCCTGACCCCTGAAACCTTACTGTACATAAAAAACCAAGAAATCAGAATTAGTGGGTTTCAGGCGGGCCGCGTAAACCTTAAGGAAAGCTTACGCGGGCCATGTCAAACATCTGTTGACCGGATAAGTGTTCCGGATCCACGTGTTGACCAGCTGGCATACCTACTCATGACCAATCAAGCCTACGTGTAGAATAGGTGGTTAGGCAAGCCGTGTAAAGATCGTGCCAAGGTTTACGCGGGCCATGTGAACCCTAAATTTCACCTATAAATAGCTTGTTGCATGCACAGTCCACTGGTGTCGAAATCCAAACACAAAAACGAATTGCTACTGCTCTGAAGTCGAAATTACAACCTTAATTAGTGGGGTGCTACTACGATATAGGGTATTAACTTGATCGCTGCTACGATTCAATGTCCGATCGATTGAAACTATCCAACGGATGTTTAAGTGCTGCCCACATTAGGGTTATGCTTTGTCATTCGTCGTGAATTCGATGGATATTTAAGTATCACACTTTGTCATTCGTTGTGAGGGTTTAATCTCGTGAGTTATCGTAAATGCTGTATTAGTTACTAACCCAGTTCGTGTGCATGTTATTTAATTTAGGTCAAAAAGGCTAATCAGTAGGCTAAGCTCTGTCCAATTAAACTTGCAATGTGAGTCATTCTCTTTTTATCAACTATTTTACAATACCTCAAATTATTTTCAAATGTTATAATTACAGGGAGTAAGTCGTGGTTATCTTAATCACTGGCTAGTGGGGTATTGTGCACATTAATATTTTCACTGGTTAGGCTAATATATCCTAACAGTGATCGTCACTACTTGGGGAAAGACCCAATAGTGGTATGACCATCGTCACGCAATGTGACACGGCGCCAGATAAAAATAAAATAGAAGCCATTGTAATCGCCCTTATGCTGTAATTGATAACTATGTGTCATTTTATTAAATTGAGTGACTCGCCAGCATTTCCCCGCTGATAAAATTGAGTGACTCGCCAGCATTTCCCCGCAACATTTATGGACATGATGAATAGAATCTGTAAACCGTACTTGGATAAATTTGTAATTGTCTTTATTGACGATATACTTATTTATTCCAAAAGTCAGGACGAGTATTGTCAGCAATTGCATGCACTCTTAACTTTGTTAAGAAAGGAGAAGTTGTACGCCAAATTCTCGAAGTGTGAATTTTGGCTACAAGAAGTGTAATTCTTAGGACATATGGTAAATCACGAAGGCATTCACGTAGATCCTGCTAAGATAGAAGCAATTACTAAATGGAAGGTTCCGCAATCAGTAATGGAAGTTAGAAGTTTTATAGGTTTAGCTGGATATTATAGACGGTTTATTAAGGATTTTTCTAAGATAGCCGTACCATTAACTAAGCTAACCTGTAAATCAGTTAAGTTTGAATGGGGAACTAAACAAGAAGAAGCCTTTAGGATTTTGAAGCAAAAGTTAACAAATGCTCCAATTCTAGCCTTACCAGAAGGAACAGAAGATTTTGAAGTATATTGTGATGCTTCAAAGCTAGGATTAGGATGTGTGTTAATGCAACGCAAGAAGGTAATTGCGTATGCATCAAGGCAATTGAAAAAGCACGAGGAAAACTATACGACTCACGACTTAGAATTAGGAGCCATAATATTTGCCCTTAAAATTTGGAGACATTATCTGTATGGAAGTAAGTTTACTGTCTATACAGATCATAAAAGTTTAAGATATATCTTTGGGCAAAAAGAATTAAACATGAGGCAAAGAAGATGGATGGAAATCTTAAGTGACTACGACTGTGATATTCAATATCACGAAGGAAAAGAAAATGTAGTTGCAGATGCCCTAAGTCGTAAGTATCATGGGAAACAACGACGGGTCCGTTCTGAAGGGACGAATAAAAGAATTGGAACAAGGAAGTGATGGAATTTGGAGATTCCACAAGAAACGAATTTGGGTACCTAAACAAGGAGAATTAAGGAATAAAATTTTAGAAGAAGCTCATAAATCTAGGTATACCATGCATCCTAGTAACAATAAGATGTACCAAGATTTAAGAAATAATTTCTGGTGGATAGGTATGAAAAAGGATATAGCTAGATATGTTTCTAAGTGTCTTACCTGTTCACAAGTTAAGGCAGAACACCAGAAACCATCAGGTCTACTACACCAATTAGAGATGCCGGTATGGAAATGGGAACTTATAACAATGGATTTTGTTACCAAGTTACCCAAAACCAGAAAAGGTAATGATGCGATTTGGGTAATTGTGGATCAATTAACCAAATTAGCTCATTTTCTACCTATGAAAGAAACCTTTAGCATGGAAAGATTGGCAAAACTGTATGTGGATGAAATAGTATCCTTACATGGAGTTCCACTCTCCATTGTAACGGATAGAGATAGTCGTTTCACTTCCCATTTCTGGAAAAGTTTCCAGGAAGCAATGGGAACCCGACTAAAATTAAGCACTGCATATCATCCTCAAAGAGATGGACAAAGTGAAAGAACAATCCAAACTCTGGAGGACATGCTTAGGGCATGTGTGATAGATTTTGGTGGAAATTGGGACAACCATTTACCCTTAATTGAATTCTCCTATAACAATAGTTATCATTCAAGTATGGAAGCTGCCCCATTCAAAGCACTATACGGACGTAAGTGCAGAACTCCGGTTTGTTGGGCAGAAATAGGAGAAAGTCAATTATCAGGTCCCGAGATTGTGCAAGAAACTACCGACAAGATTACTCAAATCAAGGAAAGATTAAAGACGGCTCGAGATCGCCAGAAAAGTTATGCCGATAATCGACGTAAGCCACTCGAGTTTCAAATTAGAGACAAAGTACTTTTGAAAGTTTCTCCTTGGAAAGGAGTAGTTCGGTTCGGTAAGAAAGGAAAGCTAAGTCCAAGATACGTAGGACCATTTCCAGTGATCCAACGTATAGGACCAGTTGCTTATCGTTTACAACTACCAGAAGAATTAGCTGGAGTACATGACGTATTTCATATATCCAATCTCAAGAAATGTCTATCTGACGAAGCTCTGGTAGTACCTCTTCAAGATATAGAGGTAAATGAAAAGTTTAAATTTGTTGAGAAGCCATTACAAATAGAAGATAGAAAGATCAAATTTCTCAAGCACAAACGACTTGTGTTGGTCAAAGTCAAGTGGGATTAAAAGAGAGGATCTGAATACACTTGGGAGCTAGAATCAGAAATGAAGCGAAAGTATCCTCACTTATTCCAATGAATCTCGAGGACGAGATTTTAAATAAGGTGGGAAGGATGTAAGGACTCTCAAAAATGTCCCAATAATACTCGTAAGTGAGAACCCTGACCCCTGAAACCTTACTGTACATAAAAAAACAAGAAATCAGAATTAGTGGGTTTCAGGCGGGCCGCGTAAACCTTAAGGAAAGCTTACGCGGGCCGCGTCAAACATGTGTTGACCGGATACGTGTTCCGGATCCACGTGTTGACCAGCTGGCATACCTACTCGTGACCAATCAAGCCTACGCGTAGAATAGGTGGTTCGGCGGGCCGCGTAAAGATCGTGCCAAGGTTTACGCGGGCCGCGTGAACCCTAAATTTCACCTATAAATAGCTTGTTGCATGCACAGTCCACTGGTGTCGAAATCCAAACACAAAAACGAATTGCTACTGCTCTGAAGTCGAAATTACAACCTTAATTAGTGGGGTGCTGCTACGATATAGGGTATTAACTTGATCGCTGCTACGATTCAATGTCCGATCGATTGAAACTATCCAACGGATGTTTAAGTGCTGCCCACATTAGGGTTATGCTTTGTCATTTGTCGTGAATTCAATGGATGTTTAAGTATCGCACTTTGTCATTCGTTGTGAGGGTTTAATCTCGTGAGTTATCGTAAATGCTGTATTAGTTACTAACCCAGTTCGTGTGCATGTTATTTAATTTAGGTCAAAAAGGCTAATCAGTAGGCTAAGCTCTGTCCAATTAAACTTGCAATGTGAGTCATTCTCTTTTTATCAACTATTTTACAATACCTCAAATTATTTTCAAATGTTATAATTACAGGGAGTAAGTCGTGGTTATCTTAATCACTGGCTAGTGGGGTATTGTGCACATTACTATTTTCACTGGTTAGGCTAATATATCCTAACAGTGATCGTCACTACTTGGGGAAAGACCCAATAGTGGTATGACCATCGTCATGCAATGTGACACGGCGCCAGATAAAAATAAAATAGAAGCCATTGTAATCGCCCTTATGCTGTAATTGATAACTATGTGTCATTTTATTAAATTGAGTGACTCGCAAGCATTTCCCCGCTGATAAAATATTTTTAAAACATGTTTCAGGCGACCTGCTGTAAATCAAGGAAACGTGCTACGGAGCACTAACAAGCTTGAAGAGGTGGCTCAGTTAAAATGAATAAACATGTTTTTAATAAATCAGGGAATTTCCTAGTTAAATTCTTCTATTGTAAATTACGGGGTTTTATCCTAAATAATGGAATAAAATAAATTGGGCATTTTGAGTTTTAAAAGATCCTGTTAAAATTCTTCCGCTGTCGCATCATCGATACCACGGGTTCCTGTCCCGCGGCTCTTGACCGGGTAAAACCGGGGCTGGGGCCGTGACAGGAAGAGGTGGTATCAGAGCCACTGAACGAGCCACTGATTTAAGCCTATTAAGTATTTCAAAATACTTAATTTTCCTAATTACCAAATCTGTGATTTTGTGATTATATGTTTTATTATTTGAATATTTATTTACAGTATGGGTAAGAAAAGACTTTCGGATATCTACCATAAATTAGATACTTCACCAAAAGAAAAGGGAAGTTCATCCCGATCAAATTCCTCAAGATACTCAGTAGATCCTGAGGATGGAATATTTGTTCGAAAAGCACAATATGAGGAACCACTTTCTCCTAAGAAAAGAAGTCTTATTATTAGAAAAAGTCAGGAGAAAAGAAAGAAGTCACAACCAAAAGAAGTGAGGGTTAATCAGGAAACCCAGGAATTAGGCAATAACCCACCATGGGAAGATAAATTAGATGAAAAATGGGCGGATCTTTATATGCTAGCCACTGTAACAGTAAATACAAATCTTTAAATATCCTAATTCAGTTCTAGCAACCCTTATCATCTATAAACCAGAAACTTTACCCAGTAAATAAATAAATTACAATAAACCCTAGTATGTTTTAATTGTCAGTTGTCCTTTGTATTAAATTAGTCACAGGTATGCAATAATACTTATGTGACAACCCTCGAATTTACATGTAACCGTACAGTTTATTAATAATAATTAATGTGCTTGACGACTGTGTGGAATTACTTAACTGCTTTCTGATATCTGTGTTATGCTTACACGTATTTGTTAATATACTAATAGTGTACAGATAGGTCACTAAATAGTCCGTTATATTTTCCTAAGTGTTAGAAAGTAAAAACGTTACAAAATATATAAATAGGACACTTTACGGATTAATTAAGCACTTTAACGGAACAACACCGAACCGAACAACCGGACTTTACCCGGAACCTAAAAATATTGTCTATGACATTGTTTTCTTTTTCTGACAGTTAGGGCCCCCGAATACCCTAACACCCGCTTTAACGCACTACACATTAGTAACCGGGTTAAGTTCCTACTTAACTTAACTAACCTAAGTATCTAGTTGGAATCTAACTAAGGACCCCCCCTTCCAACGAAACCGTCCCCAAGGGGACACCCATGTCCTATCTTTGATTATAATAATCAAACGTGTCTAGTATCTAGAAGACACAAAATCCGTTGGACAATGGTACAAGAGTTGTCTATAAGTTCCAAGCTTAAACCATCATAACCATTACCACCAACACTTGATCAAACATCACTCTCTCTCCCTCTCCTCAAACTCTCGGCCGAACACAAGCACCCACAACCACCCACTTTCGAGCTTTGATCTTGCCATTCCAAGCTTATACAAGGGTTAAGGATCTCATACAAAGGAGCTCGGTGCATTCGGAACGTGAAGGACCTCGCTACATTGCTTTTATCCACTCAATTTTCGACTAGAATCTTCCCTAGCCTCGAGCTAGTAGTAAGTGACTTTAAACCTCTTCTTGATCTTGTCTAGAGTGGTTAATAAGAGTTTCGTCGGTTAAAAATTACGAACATATAAGATCAAAGTCTAAAAGTTTACTAAAGTGATGTACAAGGTGGTTAATGGATAAATATTAGTGTAAATCATGTAGATCTTGTGTGATTATGCTTATTGGTTGATTATTTGATGATTTGCTGATTAATATTAATATGTGATGTTATTGCGGTCACTAAACTTGTAAACGGAATCAATCGAACACGATTTAGAAGGTTAAACACTGAAAATCAGAATCTGTCCACAACTTCAGTTGGCTGTAAACAGGTCTTAAACTCAACGAAAAATCGATATTTTGAATCTAAAATATGTTATTATGAAATACGGTTCTAATGGCACCGGAATCGTAATTTTTGGACTCCGTTTACTATTTTTAAAGTGTTAATTTGTAACAGCAACTTAAGCTGAACTTTGACAGCAATAAATGGGTGTCGTACTTTCAGTCATAACCTGAGTTTTTTGATGAATCGGACTATGAAATTTGTACAGTAAATAACAACCTATGTATTTGTAATTACCCCACTGGAATTTCGTAAATCGGACACTCGATGAATTTTTAATAAATTGTTTCGCGGACTGTGGTCAGAAATACATAAATCTGAGTTCAGTCCCGAATATGATTTTTTATAAAATGTGGGTAATGAACCGGACCCCGATATTTTTACACAATAAAATATGGAATGTTTATGACATTCTATAAAAATTTGGGAATTTTTGGAATAATATAACTATTTTATTTAAATGTCCGAAAAATAGCCGGTTTTGAGTATTAATGCTGAATTGACATAAGATGTGACTTGCGTGTCTAAATGTCGAGTATGCTATCTGTGAATGATTTAACATGTTATATATGTTATGTGCATTATTGTATGATTGATTTTGAGTGGGGAATGGACGGGAAACTCAGATGGGCATAAACCGTTACAGTGATGCATGTTGTGTGATAGATACGTGTAGGAACTTGGTGTTCTATTTGAAAACCACTAAATGACTAACTGGTAAATCATACTAGGACGTGATTGACCGACCTTGACTGTTAGCTATATCTGAGAGTCTAACCGAGCAAACCGAGGTGAGTTCACACCCTTACTAAGGCATGGGATTCCCGGTGGTTGGGAATGAGATTGAATAACTACTCGTACTATCACTCTATTTATATTACCAACACTACTAGACTACCTACCACTGTCCTCGGATTGAGAAGGGCACGTACGTAAAACCTACGTACACTCACACTTACTACTGTCCTCGGATGAGAAGGGCACGTACATAAAACCTACGTACACTCATACTTAACACCGTCCTCGGATTGGGAAGGACACTTATGGATACGCCTAGTCTAGTGACATACATAATGGGAAGCCCCCACTAAATATCGTAAAGGTTTGGGAATCAAGGATAATGGGTAATACTTGGTTATGAAACGAACTTCCGATTCCTGATACGAACTCATTAACTAAACAACCAAACGTGAACTCACTCAACTTTGTTGTTGACTAGTTATTACATGCCTTGCAGGTCGTTAGATGCTGTGGAGCTTGCACATGGAGGTGGTCGTTGTGGAATGCGAACTAATATGTCCCGTACTTACTAAATAAACGTTATGAACTTATGAAACTTATGTTGGGGTCTTTAAACTTATGAAACTACAAACTTATGTTTTGGTTTAACGTCTTATGCTTCCGCTGTTTAAATTGAACTTGGTTAACTTCCTTTTTGGTCACCAATTGTATTGTGATTGATTTTATTTACTAAAATACGTTGTTCGATATGATTGGTGGCTCGATCCTGGTCACGTCACGCCTCCAAGCGGTGGTACTCCGCATGGTGGATTTTGGGGGTGTGATAACTTAAAGGTTATCTGTGAAATTTTGTTATAAAATTTTTAAACTTAATATTTTTACATATATGTTAAACAGCATGAATGAATTATCTGGAGCCCTAGAGAATCTCAACCTCTACCCTATGAACATAGAAGTTTCCAAAGAATTTACTGGTTATTTTGCTGAGGTGGAAATACCTATAGAATTTCAAGCTCCACCTTTGGAGAAAGCAAAACCTAAGAAAAGAAGAAGATTTGTAGGTTGGAGGCGTGTACGCAGAAGGAAACTAGCAACTAGGAGAATTCCTAAAATAGAGAATCCCATGGATAAAGGAAAAGGGATAGAAATTAAGGAAGGTTCAAGGCAAGCAGGGATGGAAATGGGGGAAAGTTCTAAGCAAGAAATTGGAGAAAGCTCTAAGCCAACCAAGGAAATGACGTTGCAGGAAGAGTTAGATTTCATACTAGCAAGCCGTGATACCATTAGGCCTATTAATAACAATCTTTACCCTTATACTGCTGAAACTCAAATCCCAATAAACCTAGAACCAGCCATTCCAGACCCTCTGATCCACATTCAACCTCTAGGACAAATGGATGAGTGGTGGACTAATGACTAGCAGTTTCAAAACCTTTTCAACAGCCCCTATACTTTGTTCCCTCAGTTTGACCCAGAACCTATACCAAATCCACCAATGAGTAATGAGAATTTAGCTGAACTCCGCCATTTCGGCGAGGAGTTGATGGATGCAGGGAATAGGATCCGGGAAATAGGAGGACAAATCTCCTGGAAATATGATGAGAGGGAACATCGCTTTTAATATGCTAGCTGACAAAGGAAAAGGGGGATTATGAAATTGTGTTTGTATAATAATAATAATAATAATAAAAACCAGTATGTGTAAAATAAACAATAAAACGGTTGTAAGATAACAGTATGTAAGGAAGCATATTATAAAATATAAACATAGAAGTTGAGAACTTTACAATTTTGGATGTATATTTGTTTATGTGATTATGTGCGATTAAATTATTATATTTGGTTGTTTCTTATTTATATTAATTAATTATATAAAATTTATTACCAGATGGCAAACACTGGTAATGAACAAGTTAATGAGGGTAATCAATCCGAGCACAACAATGAGGATCAATTTCTAAATAGGCAAGATATAGAAAATATCGTTGCTCAGGGAATAGCCAATGCTATTCCAGCAATCCTTGCTGCTGCTCGAAATCCAATCGAACCTCAACAAATTGTTCCTAGTAAACGAACTCAGGAAGATAATTTCAGTAATAGTGTGAATGGAGGCGGCAATCATATTAATAACAACAACGATGGGATACAAGCTCCGCTCCTTAAGAAAATGAAAGCTGCAACGCCTGGTTGCACTTACAAGGAGTTTCTTGCCTGTAAACCGGCTGAATTTGCAGGCAACGAAGGAGCAACTGCTGCACTGCGTTGGTTCGAGAAAACCGAAGCAGTAATTACAATAAGTAAATGTGCCGAGGATGACAAAGTCATGTACGCGTCACATCTTTTCAAAGAAGGGGCGCTAGAATGGTGGAATACAGTACTACAAGCCAAAGGAAGAAATGTGGCCTATGCCATGAACTGGGAAGAATTTAAGAGTCTTGTGGAAAGAAAATTCTGTCCCGAATATGAAAAAGAGCAAATGGCAAATAAATTCCTGAACCATCGGATGGTGGATATAGACTGTTGAGGGTATACTTCGACATTCTTTGAATATGCGAGAGTTGTACCTACCCTGGCTACGCCAGAGCCGGTGCTTATTTCCCGTTATATTTGGGGATTAATTGGCGAAATCCATGACATTGTCAAAGCTGCGAGACCACGCACTATTGATGATGCTGTGGAATTAGCTAACACCCTAACTGACGGATTGGTACGTACACGAGAAGAAACCAGGAAAAAGGAAGTAGCCCAAAAGATTACCCAAGGATTCCGTATGGGTAACCGTAACAATTTCAAAAGAAGGGGATTGGGCAATCTTCCACTGGTCCATTTTGCAATACTTGCAAAAGGAAGCATTCTGGAAGATGTAAGGGATATTGCAATTTTCGCAAAATTCTAGGGCATCAAGAAGAAGACTGCAGGAAGAAGAAATTCACAGTTTGCTACAACTGTGGAGAAGCTGGACATATTAAACTAGACTGCCCTAAATTGGTTAAACCAGCTGATAACAAAGCCAAACCTGCAGAAGGAACTAACAAGAAGAATGTAAGAGCCTTTCAACTAACTACTCAGGAAGCCGAATTGATTCCGGACGTAATAGCTGGTACGTTTCTAGTTCACAACATCTATGCAAAAGTATTATTTGACTCTGGTGCAAACCAAAGTTTTATAAATACTTCATTCTGCCAAGCCCTTAAACTACCATTAACCAACCTTAGGCAGATTTTTACAGTCGAAACGGCAGATGGGAATTCTGTTAACATAGATAAGGTTTTGCAAGAAGGAAAGATAGAACTTTCAGGTCATAAATTTTCTGCAAACTTGTTACCTATGAAATTAGCCGGATTCGATGTAGTGTTAGGAATGGATTGGTTAGTAGCCAACCATGCTCGAATTCTTTGTGATAAGAATTCCATAGAAATTCATACACCTACCGGAGAATTAATAGTGATTACAGGAGATAAGCCATGAAAGCCAATGAAGTTCATTTCAGAAATGAAAGTGGCTAGTTATTCCAGAAAACAAGAAATGGTGTATATGATTTCAGTAATCATTAACACTAAAGGAAAAGAACTTAAGGAGATTCCAGTAGTATCAAAATACTCAGAAATATTCCCAGAAGAACTACCTGGATTACCACCTGATAGAGAGGTAGAATTTAGAATTCATCTAATTCCGGAAACTACACCGATAGCCAAGGCACCATATCGGTTAACACCCACTGAAATGCTAGAATTGAAAAAGCAATTAGATGAATTACTAAGCAAAGGATTTATACAACCTAGTTCATCCCCTTGGGGAGCGCCAGTGTTATTGGTAAAGAAAAAGGATGGTTCGATGCGAATGTGTATCGATTATAGAGAATTAAATAAGGTTACAATTAAGAATCGATACCCATTACCTAGGATTGATGATCTTTTTGATCAACTCCAGGGAGCTAGATATTTTTCTAAGATAGATTTACGCTCCGGATATCATCAATTAAAGGTACAAGAAGAAGACATACCTAAAACTGCTTTCGGAACTAGGTATGGTCATTACGAGTTTACAGTCATGCCCTTTGGATTAACAAATGCACCTGCAGCATTTATGGACATGATGAATAGAATCTGTAAACCGTACTTGGATAAATTTGTAATTGTCTTTATTGACGATATACTTATTTATTCCAAAAGTTAGGACGAGCATTGTCAGCAATTGCATGCACTCTTAACTTTGTTAAGAAAGGAGAAGTTGTACGCCAAATTCTCGAAGTGTGAATTTTGGCTACAAGAAGTGAAATTCTTAGGACATATGGTAAATCACGAAGGCATTCACGTAGATCCTGCTAAGATAGAAGCAATTACTAAATGGAAGGTTCCGCAATCAGCAATGGAAGTTAGAAGTTTTATAGGTTTAGCTGGATATTATAGACGGTTTATTAAGGATTTTTCTAAGATAGACAAACCATTAACTAAGCTAACCTGTAAATCAGTTAAGTTTGAATGGGGAACTAAACAAGAAGAAGCCTTTAGGATTTTGAAGCAAAAGTTAACAAATGCTCCAATTCTAGCCTTACCAGAAGGAACAGAAGATTTTGAAGTATATTATGATGCTTCAAAGCTAGGATTAGGATGTGTGTTAATGCAACGCAAGAAGGTAATTGCGTATGCATCAAGGCAATTGAAAAAGCACGAGGAAAACTATACGACTCACGACTTAGAATTAGGAGCCATAATATTTGCCCTTAAAATTTGGAGACATTATCTGTATGGAAGTAAGTTTACTGTCTATACAGATCATAAAAGTTTAAGATATATCTTTGGGCAAAAAGAATTAAACATGAGGCAAAGAAGATGGATGGAAATCTTAAGTGACTACGACTGTGATATTCAATATCACGAAGGAAAAGAAAATGTAGTTGCAGATGCCCTAAGTCGTAAGTATCATGGGAAACAACGACGGGTCCGTGCTCTTAGATTAAATCTACAGTTAGATTTAATGGAACAACTGAAAAATATTCAAGAAACAGCAATCAAGGATGATGCTGAAGGAATGAAGGGACGAATAAAAGAATTGGAACAAGGAAGTGATGGAATTTGGAGATTCCACAAGAAACGAATTTGGGTACCTAAACAAGGAGAATTAAGGAATAAAATTTTAGAAGAAGCTCATAAATCTAGGTTACCATGCATCCTGGTAACAATAAGATGTACCAAGATTTAAGAAATAATTTCTGGTGGATAGGTATGAATAAGGATATAGCTAGATATGTTTCTAAGTGTCTTACTTGTTCACAAGTTAAGGCAGAACACCAGAAACCATCAGGTCTACTACAACAATTAGAGATGCCGGTATGGAAATGGGAACTTATAACAATGGATTTTGTTACCAAGTTACCCAAAACCAGAAAAGGTAATGATGCGATTTGGGTAATTGTGGATCGATTAACCAAATCAGCTCATTTTCTACCTATGAAAGAAACCTTTAGCATGGAAAGATTGGCAAAACTGTATGTGGATGAAATAGTATCCTTACATGGAGTTCCACTCTCCATTGTATCGGATAGAGATAGTCGTTTCACTTCCCATTTCTGGAAACGTTTCCAGGAAGCAATGGGAACCCGACTAAAATTAAGCACTGCATATCATCCTCAAACAGATGGATAAAGTGAAAGAACAATCCAAACTCTGGAGGACATGCTTAGGGCATGTGTGATAGATTTTGGTGGAAATTGGGACAACCATTTACCCATAATTGAATTCTCCTATAACAATAGTTATCATTCAAGTATCGAAGCCGCCCCATTCAAAGCACTATACGGACGTAAGTGCAGAACTCTGGTTTGTTGGGCAGAAATAGGAGAAAGTCAATTATCAGGTCCCGAGATTGTGCAAGAAACTACCGACAAGATTACTCAAATCAAGGAAAGATTAAAGAAGGCTCGAGATCGCCAGAAAAGTTATGCCGATAATCAACGTAAGCCACTCAAGTTTCAAATTGGAGACAAAGTACTTTTGAAAGTTTCTCCTTGGAAAGGAGTAGTTCTGTTCGGTAAGAAAGGAAAGCTAAGTCCAAGATACGTAGGACCATTCCCAATGATCCAACGTATAGGCCAGTTGCTTATAGTTTACAACTACCAGAAGAATTAGCTGGAGTACATGACGTATTTCATATATCCAATCTCAAGAAATGTCTATCTGACGAATCTCTGGTAGTACCTCTTCAAGATATAGAGGTAAATGAAAAGTTTAAATTTGTTGAGAAGCCATTACAAATAGAAGATAGAAAGATCAAATTTCTCAAGCACAAATGACTTGTGTTGGTCAAAGTCAAGTGGGATTCAAAGAGAGGATCTGAATACACTTGGGAGCTAGAATCAGAAATGAAGCGAAAGTATCCTCACTTATTCCAATGAATCTCGAGGACGAGATTTTAAATAAGGTGGGAAGGATGTAAGGACTCTAAAAAATGTCCCAATAATACTCGTAAGTGAGAACCCTGACCCCTAAAACCTTACTGTACATAAAAAACCAAGAAATCAGAATTAGTGGGTTTCAGGCGGGCCGCGTAAACCTTAAGGAAAGCTTACGCGGGCCGCGTCAAACATGTGTTGACCGGATAAGTGTTCCGGATCCACGTGTTGACCAGCTGGCATACCTACTCATGACCAATCAAGCCTACGCGTAGAATAGGTGGTTAGGCGGGCCGCGTAAAGATCGTGCCAAGGTTTACGCGGGCCGCGTGAACCCTAAATTTCACTATAAATAGCTTGTTGCATGTACAGTCCACTGGCGTTGAAATCCAAACACAAAAACGAATTGCTACTGCTCTGAAGTTGAAATTACAACCTTAATTAGTGGGGTGCTGCTACGATATAGGGTATTAACTTGATCGCTGCTACGATTCAATGTCTGATCGATTGAAACTATCCAACAGATGTTTAAGTGCTGCCCACATTAGGGTTATGCTTTGTCATTCGTCGTGAATTCGATGGATGTTTAAGTATCGCACTTTGTCATTCGTTGTGAGGGTTTAATCTCGTGAGTTATCGTAAATGCTGTATTAGTTACTAACCCAGTTCGTGTGCATGTTATTTAATTTAGGTCAAAAAGGCTAATCAGTAGGCTAAGCTCTGTCCAATTAAACTTGCAATGTGAGTCATTCTCTTTTTATCAACTATTTTACAATACCTCAAATTATTTTCAAATGTTATAATTACAGGGAGTAAGTCGTGGTTATCTTAATCACTGGCTAGTGGGGTATTGTGCACATTACTATTTTCACTGGTTAGGCTAATATATCCTAACAGTGATCGTCACTACTTGGGGAAAGACCCAATAGTGGTATGACCATCGTCACGCAATGTGACACGGCGCCAGATAAAAATAAGATAGAAGCCATTGTAATCGCCCTTATGCTGTAATTGATAACTATGTGTCATTTTATTAAATTGAGTGACTCGCCAGCATTTCCCCGCTGATAAAATATTTTTAAAACATGTTTCAGGCGACCTGCTGTAAATCAAGGAAACGTGCTACGGAGCACTAACAAGCTTGAAGAGGTGGCTCAGTTAAAATGAATAAACATGTTTTCAATAAATCAGGGAATTTCCTAGTTAAATTCTTCTATTGTAAATTACGGGGTTTTATCCTAAATAATGGAATAAAATAAATTGGGCATTTTGAGTTTTAAAAGATCCTGTTAAAATTCTTCCGCTGTCGTATCATCGATACCACGGGTTCCTGTCCCGCGGCTCTTGACCGGGTAAAACCGGGGCTGGGGCCGTGACATAGATCATGGGTTGTATAATTCTCTTCATGATTCTTAAGTTGTCTAGAGGCATAGGCTATAACCTTTTGACGTTGCATCAACACATATCCATAACCTAATTTAGATGCGTCACAATAGACTACAAAGTCTTCAGTTCCTTCTGGTAGCGCGAGTATGGGTGCGTTGGTTAATCTTTGCTTAAGGATTCTAAAGGCTTTTTCCTGTTTTGGTCCCCATTCAAACTTAACTGATTTATAGGTCAGTTTTGTTAATGGAATGGCTATTCTAGAGAAATCTCGGATAAACCGTTTATAATAACCTGCCAGTCCGAGAAAACTTCTCACCTTTATTGGTGATTCAGGGACTTTCCATTTAGTAATCGCCTCGATCTTTGTGGGATCCACATGAATTCCTTCATGATTGACTAAATGTCCGAGGAATTGCACTTCTTCTAACCAAAATTCACATTTCGAAAATTTAGCATAAAGCTTTTGTTTTCTCAGTAAATTTAGGAGTGCATGCTGATGCGCTGCATGTTCCTCTTTACTCTTAGAGTAAATGAGAATATCATCTATACAGACAATTATGAATTTATCCAGATATGGTTTACATATTCTGTTCATCATGTCCATAAATGCAGCTGGGGCATTGGTTAAACCAAATGACATGACGGTAAATTCATAATGGCCATACCTTGTTCTAAAGGCAGTTTTAGGAATGTCTTTCCTGTACTTTCAGTTGATGATATCCTGAGCGTAAGTCGATCTTAGAAAAGAATCGAGCTCCTTGCAGTTGATCAAACAGATCATCGATTCTCGGTAATGGGTACCGATTTTTAATCGTGACCTTGTTCAATTCTCGGTAATCAATGCACATACGCATTGATCTGTCTTTCTTTTTGACGAACAAGATTGGTGCTCCCCATGGTGATGAACTAGGTTGTATGAATCCTTTATCCAGAAGTTCGTCCAACTGTTTCTTTAGTTCTTGCATCTCTGCTGGTGCCAAACGGTAAGGTGCCTTGGCAATCGGCGCTGTCCCTGGTAGCAGGTGAATTCTGAATTCAACCTCTCTATATGGCGGTGGTCCCGGTAATTCTTCTGGAAAGACATATGAGAATTGAGATACTACGGGAATATTTTTCAATTCCTTTCATTTAGTGTTAATGATTATGGAAATTATATACACTAGGGATCATTTCCTTGCGTAACTTGCTGTTTTCATCACAGAGATGAATTTCGTGGATCTAGATGGCTTGTCTCCTTTAATTGTGATCTTTTCACCCTTTGGCGAACTTACTTGTATTGACTTTTGATCACATAAAATACTGGCTTTATTGGCTACTAACCAATCCATTTCTAATACAATATCAAATCCAGCCAGATTCATTGGGTAAATGTTAGCAATAAATTTATGGTTAAAAATTTCTATTCTTGCTCCCTGCAAGATTTTCGTAATCTTAATGGACTCTCCATTTGCCGTTTCTACTAGGCATTCTTGTTGAAGTTTAGTTAATGGTTGATTGAGAAGTTTGCAAAATGAAGTATTAATGAAACTTTGGTTCGCACCAGAGTCAAATAATACTTTAGCAAAAACGTCATTAACTAAAAACGTACCGACAATCACGTCCGGAATCATCTTGGCTTCTTCCGAATGCTCTAGCATTCTTGGTAGTCTTGTTCATGGCTGGAGCTAGTTTCGGACAGTTTGGCTTAATATGCCCCTTTTCTCCACAATTGAAGCATATTCCATTGTTGGGTTTCTTCCTACAGTCTTCTTCCTTATGTCCCGGTATTTTGTAGAAGTTGCAGTATGTGGAACATTTTCCTGAATGCTTCTTCTTACAGTTCTTATAGTAAGGTGCAGAGATAGAACCTATGTTTTTCCCATGGTTGGAATTACCGTAGCGAAATTCTTGGGTAAGCTTTTGGACTAGGTTTTTCCTCTGGTTTTCTTCTTGCGTACATACTAGTTCACCAGTCAAGGTATTGGCTAGTTCTACAGCTTCTTCCATGGTTTGTGGTCTAGCTGCCTTGACTACATGTCTAGTCTCTGTAAGGACCTTCAAAATATCCTAAACCGACCCATAAACGAAAACCCGGACCCCTGAAAACCTACTGTGCATGAAAAACCAAGAAAACAAGAAATCTGGTCTTCAGGCGGGCCGCGTAAAGGTTAACCATGGCCTTACGCGGGCCGCGTCAACATGTGTTTGACCGGATAAGCGTTCCCAGGCCACGTGGCATCCACCTGGAAACCCTACGTGTGACCCAGCAAACCTACACGTAGACTAGGTGGCCATGCGGGCCACGTAAAGATCAAGCATGGGCTCACGCGGGCCGCGTGAGACCCATTTTTCACCTATAAATTGCCTAGACCTCGAGCTTTCATTCTGTGTCGAAAGTTTCTTTCAGAAACGAAGTTCTACTGCTCCAATTCGAATTTTACTTCCAAAATAGCGAGGCGCTGCTACGATACAGGGTATTAACTCGATCGCTGCTACGATTCAATGTCCGATCGATTGAAACTATCCAATTGATGTTTAAGTGCTGCCCAAATTAGGGCTATACTTTGTCATTCGTCGTGAATTCGATGGATGTTTAAGTATTGCGCTTTATCATTCATTGTGAGGGTTTTAATCTCGTGAGTTATCGTAAATGCTGTATTAGTTACTGACCTAGTTCGTATGCATTGTTATTTAAATTAGGTTACAAGGCTAATCAGTAGGCTAAACTCTGCCCGTTTAAATCTGCAATGTGAGTCATTCTCTTTTATCAAAAGTGTTTTACAATACTCCAATCATTTTTCAAAAGTTATAATTACAGGGATTAAGTCGTGGTTATCTAGAATCACTGGTTAGTGGGGTATTGTGCACATTACTAATTTCTCACAGTTAGGCAATAAATCCTAACAGTGATAATCATAACTACTTGGGGAAAGACCCAATAGTGGTATGACCATCGTCACCAGGAGGTGACACGGCGCCAGATAAAAATAAGATAAAGACCATTGTAATCGCTCTTATGCTGTAATTTATAACTATGTGTCATTTTGTGCAAAAATGAATGATTCACCAGTATTTCCCCGCTGACAAAATATTTTTAAAACATGTTTCAGGTAACTACTGTGAACCAAGGAAAAGTGCTACGGAGCACTAACAAAGCTTGAAGTAGTGGCTCAGTTAAATAAATAAACATGTTTTATAAATCAGGGAATTTTCTTGTAAAATTCCTCTATTGTAAATTACGGGGTTTATCCCGATTTATGAAATAAAATAATCGGGCATTTCAAGTTTTAAGATCCTGTTAAATCTTCCGCTGTCAACTCAATTAATATTTACTACGGGTTCCTGTCCCGCGGCTCCTGTACCGGGTCAAACCGGGGCGGGGGCCGTGACAGGAAAAAGGTGGTATCAGAGCCACTGATTTAAGCCAATTAAGTATTTAGAAATACTTAATTTTACTGATTTCCATCTTGTGATTACGTGTTTTGTTAACTGACTACTTGTTAGTTACAGTATGGGTAAGCAAAGACTTTCGGACATCTATCGTCAATTAGATAGGTCACCAAAAGATAAGGGAACTTCATCTCAATCAAATTCCTCAAAATACTTAGTAGATACTGAAGAAGGAATATTTGTCCGTAAGGCACAGTTTGAGAAACCACTTACCCCTAATAAAAGAAGTTGGATTATTAGAAAAAGTCAAGAGAAAATAAAGAAGTCACAACAAAAAGGAGTGATGAGTAATAAGGAAACTCAGGAAATAGGCAATAACCCACCATGGGAAGATGAATTAGACGAACAATGGGCAGATCTCTATATGTTAGCTACTACAGCAGTAAATGCTAACTTATAGTTAAATTGCCAAACTAGTACCAGCACCTATATCATCTATACGCCAGAAACTTTGCCCATTAAATAAACAACTTAGTAAGAAAAGATAGATTAAAATAAATTATCCCCTAATATGTTTTTAAATTTCAATTGTATTTTGTAATAAATATATATATATATATATATAAATCGTAATATTTTGTTTTAATCAACCTATTTGTATAAATATTAGATTTCTTTCTGTGATTATTCAATTTACAAAATTTTAACCTAGAATTTTGTGTGTTTCTTCATATCTGCTAAACAGCATAAATGAGTTGTCTGAAGCTCTTCAGAATCTCAATCTCTATTCTATGAATGTGGAAGTTTCCAAAGACTTTACTGGGTATTGTGCCGATGTTGAGGAACCTATGGAGTTTCAAGCCCAGTCTCCGGAGAAACCCAAGCCAAACAAAAGAAGAAGAATCGTGGGTTGGAGGCGTGTGCGCAGAAGGAAACCAGTAACTAGGAAAGTTGCCAAGACAGAGGACCCAATGGATAAAGGGAAAGGAATAGAGATTGGAGAAAGCTCCAAGCAAGCCGAGGAAATGCCATTGCAGGAAGAGCTAGATTGCATACTAGCAAGTTGGGATATCCTCAAACCTGTTAATGAAAACCTTTTCACTTATCCTGCCGAAACCCAGCTTCCAGTAAGCTTGGAACCAGCCATCCCAGATCCCCTTGTCAATACCCGACCTTTAGGAGAAATGGAAGAATGGTAGACCAACGATTGGCAATTTCAGAATCTTTTAAACAACCCTTATACTTTTCTCCCTCAGTTTGACTCCGAGCCTGCACCAAACCCACCGATGAGCAATGAGAACCTGGCTGAGCTCCGCCATTTTGGCGAGGAGCTGATGGATGCAGGAAATCGAATCCGAGAGGTGGGAGAACAGATCTCCTGGAAGTACGACGAGAGGGAACGTCGTTACTGAAAATGCCAGCTGATGGGATAGCATGTGATGGTGGAAGCATGTGTTTAATAATAATATAACAATCAAAATATAATTATGTGAAATAACCTAAAAAAATAAAACTTTTGTAAGATAACAGGTGTGTACGGAAGCATACTATAATATATAAAAATGGAAGTCGAGAAATCGACAGTTTTGGCTATATGCATTTATGTGATTATGTGCAATCGTTTTGTTATGTTTGATTATTAATTATTTTTCTTGCTAATCACTTATATATATATATTAATTACCAGATGGAAAACGCTAGTAATGAACCCGTTAACGAAGTTAATCAATCTGAACAAAACCATGAAGATCAATTTCTGAATAGGCAAGATATCGAGAATATCGTTGCTCAAGGAATAGCCAATGCTATTCCAGCAATTCTTGCTGCTGCCCGAAATCCAATTGAACCTCAACAAATTATTCCTAGCAAACGTACACATGGCGATAATTCTAGTAATAGTGTAAACGGAGGCGGCAATCATACTAATAACGAAAACAATGGGATGCAAGCTCCACTCCTTAAGAAAATGAAAGCTGCAACGCCTGGTTGCACTTACAAGGAGTTTCTTGCCTGTAAACCAGTTGAATTTGCAGGCAACGAAGGGGCGACTGCTGCACTGCGGTGGTTAGAGAAAACCGAGGCGGTGATTAAAATAAGTAAATGTGCCGAGGAAGACAAGGTCATGTACGCGTCGCATCTTTTTAAAGAAGGGGCGCTAGAATGGTGGAATACGGTACTTCAAGCTAAGGGAAGTGATGTAGTCTATGCCATGAGTTGCGAAGAATTTAAGCGACTGGTGGAAAGAAAATTCTGTCCCGAGTATGAAAAGAAACAAATGGCGAATAAATTTCTGAACCACCAGATGGTGGATGTAGATTGTCGAGGGTATACTTCAACATTCTTCGAGTACGCTAGAGTTGTACCAACCCTGGCTTCGCCAGAGCCGGTGCTTATTTCCCGCTATATTTGGGGATTGATTGGCGAAATCCGTGATATCGTTAAAGCTGCGAGACCTCGCACTATTGACGATGCTGTGGAATTAGCTAACACCCTAACGGACGGACTAGTACGTACGCGAGAAGAAAATAGAAAGAGGGAAGTGGCCCAAAAGATTACCCAGGGATTCCGTATGGGTAACCGTAGTAATTTCAAGAAAAAGGGAACTGGGTAATCTTCCAATGTTCCATTTTGCAATGCCTGCAAAAGAAAGCATTTTGGAAGATGCAAAGGGTATTGCAATTTCTACAAAATTCCGGGGCATCAAGAAGAAGATTGCAGGAAGAAGAAATCAACAATCTGCTACAACTGCGGAGAAGCTGGACATTTCAGGCCAGACTGCCCGAAATTGGCCAAACCAGCTGACAACAAAACCAAACCTGCAGAAGGAGCTACCAAAAGAAACGCAAGAGCCTTCCAGTTGACTACTCAGGAAGCAGAGCTAATCCCTGACGTGATTGCTGGTATGTTCCTAGTTCACAACGTCTACGCAAAAGTATTATTTGACTCTGGTGCAAACCAAAGTTTTAGAAATACTTCATTCTGCCAAGCACTTAATTTACCCTTAACCACCCTTAGGCAGATTTTTACAGTCGAAATGGCAGATGGGAGTTCGGTTAAATTAGATAAGGTTTTGCGAGAAGGAAAGATAGAACTTCTAGGCCATAAATTTTCTACAAACCTGTTACCTATGAAATTAGCCGAATTCGATATAGTATTAGGAATGGATTGGTTAGTAGCCAACCATGCTCGAATTCTCTGTGATAAAAACTCCATAGAAATTCATACACCCACATGAGAATTAGTGGTAATTACAGGAGATCAGCCACGAAAACCACTGAAATTCATTTCAGTAATGAAGTTGGCCAGTTATTCAAGAAAACAAGAGGTGGTGTATATGATTTCAGTAATCATTAACACAAAAGGTAAGGAACTTAAAGAAATTCCGGTAGTAGCCGAATACCCAGATGTATTCCCAGAAGAACTACCAGGATTACCACCCAATAGGGAAGTCGAATTTAGAATTCATCTAATTCCTGGAACTACACCGAAAGCCAAGGCACCTTATCGGTTAGCACCCACCGAAATGCTAGAATTGAAAAAGCAATTAGATGAATTACTAAGTAAAAGATTTATACAACCTAGTTCATCCCCGTGGGGAGCTCCGGTGTTGTTTGTGAAAAAGAAAGATGGGTCGATGCGAATGTTTATCGATTATAGGGAATTGAATAAGGTTACAATTAAGAATCGATACCCATTACCTAGGATTGATGATCTTTTCGACCAACTTCAAGGAGCTAGATACTTTTCTAAGATCGATTTGTGCTCAGGATACCATCAATTGAAAGTACAAAAAGAAGACATACCTAAAACTGCTTTCAGAACTAGGTATGGTCATTACGAGTTTACAGTCATGCCCTTTGGGTTAACAAATGCTCCCGCAGCATTTATGGACATGATGAATAGAATCTGTAAACCGTACTTGGATAAATTCGTAATTGTCTTCATCGACGATATACTTATTTATTCCAAAAGTCCGGAAGAACATTGTCAGCACCTGCATGCACTCTTAACTTTATTAAGAAATGAGAAGCTTTATTCCAAATTCTCGAAGTGTGAATTTTGGCTGCAAGAAGTACAATTCTTAGGACACATGGTGAATCACGAAGGCATTCATGTAGATCCTGCCAAGATAGAAGCAATTACCAAGTGGAAGGTCCCACAAACAGCTATGGAAATTAGACGCTTTATTAAGGATTTTTTCAAAATAGCTGTACCATTAACTAAGCTAACCTGTAAATCAGTTAAGTTTGAATGGGGACCCAGACATGAAGAAGCTTTTAGGATTTTGAAGCAAAAGCTAACAAACGCCCCAATTCTAGCTTTACCAGAAGGAACAGAAGATTTTGAAGTCTACTATGATGCTTCTAAGCTAGGATTAGGATGTGTGCTAATGCAACGCAAGAAGGTAATTGCGTACGCTTCAAGGCAATTGAAAAAAACACGAATAAAATTATACGACTCATGACTTAGAATTAGGAGCCATAATTTTTGCCCTTAAGATTAGGAGACATTATCTGTAGGGAAGTAAGTTTACTATTTATACAGATCATAAGAGCTTAAGATACATATTTGGGCAAAAAGAGTTAAACATGAGGCAAAAAAGGTGGATGGAGATTCTAAGTGACTACGACTGTGATATTCAATATCACGAAGGAAAGGCAAACGTAGTTGCAGATGCCTTAAGTCGTAAGTATCATGAAAAGCAAAAGCGAGTTCGCGCTCTTAGATTAAATCTACAGTTAGATTTAATGGAACAACTGAAAAATATTCAAGAAACAACAATCAAGGATGATGTTGAAGGAATGAAAGGACGAGTAAAGGAATTAGAGCATGGAAATGATGGAATGTGGAGATTCCACAAGAAAAGGATTTAGGTACCTAAGCAAGGAGAATTAAGAAATAAGATTTTAGAGGAAGCCCATAAATCTAGGTATACCATGCACCCGGGAAATAATAAAATGTACCAAGATTTAAGAAATAATTTCTGGTGGATAGGAATGAAAAAGGACATAGCTAGATATGTTTCTAAATGTCTTACTTGTTCACAAGTTAAGGCAGAACACCAGAAACCCTCAGGTTTACTACAACAATTAGAAATGCCTGTATGGAAATGGGAACTTATAACTATGGACTTTGTTACTAAGTTACCCAAAACCAGAAAAGGTAATGACGCAATTCGGGTAATTGTGGATCGATTAACCAAATCAGCTCATTTTCTACCCATGAAAGAAACCTTTAGCATGGAAAGGTTAGCAAAGTTGTATGTAGATGAAGTCGTATCCTTACATGGAGTTCCACTCTCCATTGTATCAGACAGGGATAGTCGTTTCACTTCCCATTTCTGGACAAGTTTCCAGGAAGCAATGGGAACCTGACTAAATTTAAGCACTGCATACCATCCACAGACAGACGGACAAAGTGAAAGGACAATCCAAACTCTGGAAGACATGCTTAGAGCATGTGTGATAGATTTTGGTGGGAATTGGGATGACCACCTACCCTTAATTGAATTCTCCTATAATAATAGTTATCATGCAAGCATAGAAGCTGCCCCATTCGAAGCACTATATGGACGAAAATGCAGAACTCCAGTCTGCTGGGCAGAGATAGGAGAAAGTCAATTATCAGGTCCAGAAATTGTGCAAGAGACCACCGACAAGATCACTCAAATCAAGGAAAGACTAAAGACGGCTAGAGATCGCCAAAAGAGTTATGCAGATAATCGACGCAAGCCACTAGAGTTTGAAGTTGGAGACAGAGTACTCTTGAAAGTTTCTCCTTGGAAAGGAGTAGTTCGATTCGGTAAGAAAGGAAAGCTAAGTCCAAGATACATAGGACCCTTTCCAATAATTCAACGTATAGGACCAGTTGCCTATCGCTTACAACTACCAGAAGAATTAGCTGGAGTACATGACGTATTTCATGTATCCAACCTCAAGAAGTGTTTATCTGACGAATCTTTGGTAGTACCTCTTCAAGAAGCCACTACAAATAGAAGACAAAAAGATCAAGTTTCTCAAGCACAAAAGATTGGTACTAGTCAAAGTCAAATGGGATTCCAAAAGAGGACCCGAATACACTTGGGAGTTGGAATCGGAGATGAAGCGAAAGTATCCTCACTTATTTCAGTAAATCTCAAGGACGAGATTTTAAATAAGGTGGGGAGGATGTAAGGACCTTCAAAATATCCTAAACCGACCCATAAGCGAAAACCCAGACCCCTGAAAACCTACTGTGCATGAAAAACCAAGAAAACAAGAAATCTTATCTTCAGGCGGGCCGCGTCAACATGTGTTTGACCGGATAAGCATTCCCAGGTCACGTGGCATCCACCTGGCAACCCTACACGTGACCCAGCAAACCTACACGTAGACTAGGTGGCCACGCGGGCCGCGTAAAGATCAAGCATGGGCTCACGCGGGCCGCGTGAGACCCATTTTTCACCTATAAATTGCCTAGACCTCGAGCTTTCATTCTGTGTCGAAAGTTTCTTTCAGAAACGAAGTTCTACTGCTCCAATTCGAATTTTACTTCCAAAATAGCGAGGCACTGCTACGATACAGGGTATTAACTCGATCGCTGCTACGATTCAATGTCCGATCGATTGAAACTATCCAATGGATGTTTAAGTGCTGCCCAAATTAGGGCTATACTTTGTCATTCGTCGTGAATTCGATGGATGTTTATGTATTGCGCTTTGTCATTCATTGTGATGGTTTTAATCTCTTGAGTTATCGTAAATGCTGTATTAGTTACTGACCTAGTTCGTATGCATTGTTATTTAAATTAGGTTACAAGGCTAATCAGTAGGCTAAACTCTGCTCGTTTAAATCTGCAATGTGAGTCATTCTCTTTTATCAAAAGTGTTTTACAATACTCCAATCATTTTTCAAAAGTTATAATTACAGGGATTAAGTCGTGGTTATCGTGAATCACTGGCTAGTGGGGTATTGTGCACAATACTAATTTCTCACAGTTAGGCTAATAAATCCTAACAGTGATAATCATTACTACTTGGGGAAAGACCCTATAGTGGTATGACCATCGTCACCAGGAGGTGACACGGCGCCAGATAAAAATAAGATAAAGACCATTGTAATCGCTCTTATGCTGTAATTTATAACTATGTGTCATTTTGTGCAAAAATGAATGATTCACCAGTATTTCCCCGCTGACAAAATATTTTTAAAACATGTTTCAGGTAACTACTGTGAACCAAGGAAAAGTGCTACGGAGCACTAACAAAGCTTGAAGTAGTGGCTCAGTTAAATAAATAAACATGTTTTATAAATCAGGGAATTTTCTTGTAAAATTCCTCTATTGTAAATTACGGGGTTTATCCCGATTTATGAAATAAAATAATCGGGCATTTCAAGTTTTAAGATCCTGTTAAATCTTTCGCTGTCAACTCAATTAATAATTACCACGGGTTCCTGTCCCGCGACTCCTGGACCGGGTTAAACCGGGGCGGGGGCCGTGACAGTCTCACTGATTAATCCCCAGATGTAACGGGAGATTAATACTGGTTCTGGTGAGGCTAGGGTTGGCACAATTCTAGCATATTCGAAGAATATGGTAGTGTAACCCTTACAGTCAACTCCAATCATTTTAAGGTTTAAGAACTTATTAGCTATTTGTTCCTTTTCATTGGGAGGACATAATTTCCTTTCAACCATATTTTTAAACTCAGCCCATCCCATATTATAAACTCTGTCACTTCCCATAGACTGGAGAATAGTGTTCCACCATTCTAAGGCTGCATTATTAAAAAGATTGGAAGCAAACATGATTTTATCTTCCTCTGCACACTTGCTTATTTTTAAGACTGGCTCTGTCTTTTCTATCCAACGTAGAGCCGCAATGGCTCCTTCATTGCCAGAGAATTCTATAGGTTTGCAAGACCAGAATTCTTTGTAAGAACAACCATATGACATGGTTCTTCTTCTTTTTGGGATAGGCAATTGTAGTAATGGTTCATTGTTTATGTTGTGACTGGGTTTAGTAGGTGGTCGTTTACTTCCACTGTTAGTTTTATTATTTTCCGCTTCCTTAACCGTTTTGATAATATATTGTATAGCGTCTATAATCCCTTGTGCCACTATGTGTTGGATGGCACTGTTATCTAATTGGTTCCCGTTATTATCGTTATTCTGGTTTTCTTGATTTACTTCGTTGTCCACCTGGATTATAAACATTTACCAAATATTAATATCACAGAACAAGATTTGATGCGAACAATCACAAACAACACATTAGTCAAAACCGTTGTGCATTGCGACATTTACTCTATTTCATATATATATATATAGGAGAAGGATCCTTTAGGAACCACCCTTTATTGCGAGAACTAGTGTGAACACAAACAGTAATACCTAAAAAAAACTTAAAAACACAAAAAAAAAAAATTTTTTTACTATTTTTTTTTGTAAAAATCGCTATATTTCGTTTACAATAAAAAAATTCAAATTTTTTTTTTCGAGTCACAGTTATCCATGCACATGTGCATTTGTATCATTTCTTTGACAAATTCCGTAATTCATTACAAATATTAGACAATTGCACTTTCATTTACACTACGACGTGTAATACACTAGTTTTTACGTTAACAATATTAGAAATGCACATGTGCATCTATATGTATCAACATGAAATAAGGTGTGTTGGTACACTACTTTCTCTTTCATCTATCATTCCATCCATAATACACAAACATGCACATGTGCATTTTTGTCATTTCTTTGACAAATTCCGTAATTCATTACAACTATTAGACAACTGCACTTTCATTTACACTACCATGTGTAATACAATACTTTTTACATTACCAATATTAGAAATGCACATGTGAATCTATATGTATCAAGATGAAATAAGGTGTTTTGGTACACTACTTTGAATACACTTTCCCTTTCATCTATCATACCATCCATAATACACTACCATTACCTCCTACCATCCATAATACAATACCATTACCTCCTACCATCCATAATACAATACCATTACCAATATTTTCACTTTATTACATGTATGTAAACACCATTTATACCATCTAATCAACATATTACATCATAAATTGACAACTATAACCAAACCATCAACCACTAGATATTAGAAACAAAAAAACATGTATATGGGCCTACTTCTCCATTCAAAATCACAAACTTTTTATACCAAAACACGTTATATCATGGTTATACCTAATGATGCACATGTGCATTTTGAATATTGGTAATGTAAAAAGTAGTGTATTATGGATGGTATTGTAAATTAAAGTGCAATTGTCTATTCCTGATAACGTATTACCGAATTTGTGAAGTAATGATACATATTCACATGTGCATGGATAACTTTTACTCGAAATTTTTTTATGGTAACGAAATATAGAGATTTTTTTAAAAAAAATATTAAAAAAAAATTTTTGAGTGTTTTTTTGATTTTTTTTAGATTTTATTTTGTGTTCACATTGGTTCTCGCGGTTCTCGCAATAAGGGTGGTTCTCGCATGAACCTTACCCTATAATATATATATATATATATATATATATTACAAGCTACAACTGAAATTTAAAACATACTACTAGTTATGCATCAGTAAGTATTAGGTTATTTATGATGATTTTTTTCAACTACACACACACACACGTATATATATATTATTGTGACTAGGGGTTCATCCAGTATTGCATATTTCGCTCGTCGTATTTCCAAACGAGCTTTTCCCCTATTTGTCTTATTCTTTGTCCTTCATCTACTAACTCCTCACCAAAAGTGCGGAGTTCCTGCACGTTTTCGGTACTCATGGGTGGTGGTGGTGCGGGTATTGGGTCAGGGTATTGTGGTACGGGTTCTCCATATGGGTATGGGTTTTCTAGTATTTCCCGAACATACTGATCGACATCCCAATATGGATCTAGAGGGTCAAGGTTGGGGTATGGTGCTACTGGGCTTGGTATGGGTTCCTCTTGTGGGTAGAGTTCTCGGTAATCCCTATGGTGATCCTCCCATAGGTCATAGGCTAGAGGACTTGGTGCTGGGACTCTAGGGATTTCGTTTGGGCCGAAAGTGGGTATGGGAACCTGGTCTCCTGGGTTAGGTTCTATTTCCATGGGTTGGGTTGGGAACAATGGTAGTGGCTGTGGTGCAATGATTTGGTCTAAGTGTGGGTCTATGGCAGTGGTAGCTAGTATGTGAAAGTTGGTCAATCGCCTATTGACTATGTCTTGGGTCTGGGCATTGATCTCCCTATTTGCTGCTGCTAAAGCCCGTTGTTGCTGTAACTTCCTCATTCTCTTTTTACGCTCATGTGCTCCCCAACTGAATCATCCTCTCTTTTTGGTAGGGAATGGTTCTCCGGATTGCGCCTTAAATATGAAGATCCCCTCTTCTGTGTCAGCTGAATACCCCGAAGGAGTAGGCTGGGAGGAAGTTCCTTCATCTCTAGGAGAACTAGACAAGTGACGATAGGCGTCCGATGGACCTTGATCACTCATACTGTAAACTAACAAATTGTGACAACTCGTATTTTAGACTTCCTTTGTACTTTAGTGTAACTGGTGTTAGTGCACTATGTCTATTGACTTCGTCTTGTATCGAGTCATGTAATAGGATAGGATAACCAGTGCTCAGGTTGCTAGAAACTGATTTTAGTGGGTTTAATGGTAATTCCGCTTGAAACATCCAAGAACCATTTCAAACGGAATTAACATTGTTAATTCAGCTTGAAAGTGTCCTTGACCATTTCAAACGGAATTAGCTTAACTATATATAGAGGAGCATACCGTTTCATTTGAAACGGAATTAGAAGTTGTGATTCGGTAACGAAGTGCTGCCGAATTGTCTCCAGGTGCTGTAAGACTATTATATCAATACAAGAGACATTATAATTGTTTCGAGCGTCCGTATCATTGATTCCGCCTTTGATTCGGATAAACAACTCTTCTGATCGACTCATTCGGGTCATGCAACGATCCTACAAGTGGTATCAGAGCTCAGGAAGAAGAGTTCAGCTTGATTACATCGGTTTTCTGACTTCTACACCTTTTTCAAAATTCACAAGATTTCACGGTTAAAATGGATTGAATTTCACACATTACATGCAAAATAGTGTTTTAACAAAGCCTTGAGAGAATCAGACCAAAATTCGGCTTAAAAGTGACAAAAATGGACCAAAGTTGTAATTATGTTTGAACGAACATCTTAATTCCGCTTGAAAAGTTGAGGCCATTTCAAACGAGATTACTAATTCCGTTTGAGTTACATCTAATTCCGCTTCAAAAGGGTTATTCCGTTTGAAGATTTCGCTTGAAAGTGGAATTCCGTTAGAAAGTGGTGATCTCGTTTGAAGTTCTGATTTCGTTTGAAGTGTCAACCAAGTGATTCCGTTTGAAATCTAATTCCGCACCAAAGTGATTCCGTTTGAAGATTACTATTCCGTTTGAAAGTGGATTTTTCGTGTCAAGATCATTTCGCGTCAACCGAGTGTTAGTTTATTTCAAGTTGTTCAATATTGTTTAAACTGATTGTGTTTGTTTGATTGTTTTGTCTCCAGGTAATTCAAGGATCACATCATGGCTGAAGAATTTTACAGTACTTTCTACAACGCGTTTACCTCAGATACGTTGGAAGCTTTAGATGTTACACCCAAAGCGATAACAAAATCAATTAAAGACAATATTAAACATGACAATTTTTATGGAACCTATTCGAAACCACCTAAGCTTGATAATGTTGAGGATTATGTATGGTGGACAGAAAGGTTTATCAACTGGACTAAAGCTTATGCACATGAAAGCTGGTTTTGCTTGGAGTTTGGCTATGACAAAACCTACTGATGACAAAGGAGAAGAAATCCCGCTCAAAAGTTTTACAGAAGAAGACAAACGAAGATTTTCATATGAGCAGAAAATGATCGCTTTGATTCAACAATCGATTCGAGATGATATTTTTTCGTTGTTAAATCATGATGGGTCTTCAAAATCTGTGTGGGAAGCTTTACGGGTGAAAGCTGACGGGGGTAAACAAATTAAGAAAAACAAAATTGCGTTATTAAAAAAGGAATTTGATTTGTTTGATAGTTTGAAAGGAGAGACTGTTAGACAAATGATTGAACGCTTTTGTCACCTAAAAATTGAACTTGAAAGGTTTGGAATTGTGAAATCAAGAGAAGAAATAATTGACAAAGTAATTGAAGCGTTACCACGAGCTGATCAGTGGCAAACGTTTGTGTTTATTTTGAAAAATGATGTCTCATATGATTCAATTTCTCTTGATGTTTTGTTAGAAAAAATTGAGAGTCGTGATCTTGAGTTACAAAAGCAAAGCAAGATGAGCAGTTCGTCACATCATCAGAATGTTGGTCTGTATTATAAAGGCAATTTACCTTCGGTGAAAGTTGATAGTTCACCAAAGACAGCATTCAGTGGTGAAAATATGAAAGAACCTCAAACAACCTCATCAAGCTACAATCCGGGTTATCATTCATCTGTCTCAAAAGCTAGTTCTGAAGAAGCAGAGGAGATACTGTGCAACATTGCTCTTAAACTAAAAAATTCTCCAGCTATGAGCATCAATGCAGCTAAACAACAAATGAGCTTTCTTGCATCGGTTCTGGAATCATATGAAGGTCTAGTTGCAGGCAAAATAGGAAACTCCGAGTTGACCAAAGAAGATTATGACCAGATTGATCCAGAAGAAATGGAGCTCATAGACATTCGCTAGTGTTTGGCAAGTTGCATTCGTAGAGCTCAGAGATATATGGAGATTACTGGGAAACAATCTCTTGGTGGTGCTTCAACTAAATTGGGTTTTGATAAATCCAAAGTGACCTGCTTCAGATGCAAGCAAAAAGGTCATTTCAAGAGAGAATGCAATAATTCTGCAGTCGGAGGAAATGAACGTCCTTTCAATGATGATTACTACCGAAAGGCAATCTACCACCGAAGCAAAGAAGAGCCGAAAATGATTGAAGATAAACCCAGAGAAAAGTCAAGAGCTTGTGCAGTTTTTCATGATGATGAAGGATATGACTGGAGTGAGATTTGTCCAGAAGAAGATCGTATTGATTATCGATTCAAAATTAGAACAAAGGAAGATGTAGAAACTCTTCACAAACATGATCATTATGCTTTTGTTGCTGAGATAAAAGAGAAAACTCGAGAAGAGATTTTCAGAGAGAAAACTGAGAGAGAAATTTTCATTGCTGGATGCAAAATGGAGAAGATGCAGGAAGAATATGAAAATGTTGTTCGAAACAAAAGATGGGATAAAAAACAAGAATGTTTTGTCAACAGAGAAGGTGAACCAGTAGTTCCCAGAAGTGACATAGTTCACGATGATGTTCTTCTAGTAATTCCTCGATCCGGCGAATATTATTCAAATGTTGCAAAAGACAAAACATATGTAAAAAGGATGGATAAAATCATCAGAGATGCTATGACAACAAATCTGAGGAAGAGGAATGAAGAAGAATATTGAGAATCTGGTGAATGATTTGAAGAAGGTAGCTGAGGAAGTCCAAGTTGAAGCAGTTAAAGAAGAAGATGTGAAGATTGCTGAGGATGTGAAGGTAGAAAAAGTTGAGGTGAATGAAGAGGTTGAGAAAGCTGTACTGAAGAACAGCAGGTTGTAGAAGCTGAGAAGAAAATTGAAAGTTTGATTGAAGTGAAGGATGAGAATTTGAGGGTTGCTGGTGATGCTGGTGATGAGGTTGATGTTGAAGGAAAGCAGAAAGATGCAATAGAGAACACCAAAGTGCCAATCACTGAGGTAAATTCTGATTTTGAAACTCAAATCAAAATAGTTGAACAGTGCAAGAAATGCATGGAAACATGCAGTGCTTGTACTGAAAAAGATGAAAAATTAAGAACAAAAGATCTTGAATTTACTAAAATAGAAGAAGTTTTCAAAAGTAAATGCAAAGAAATGTTAGAAAACGGAAAAGTTTTGAAAAATAATGATGAAAAACTTTTAGAAAAATGTAAAAAGTTAGAAAAGGAAAATGAAGTTTTGAAAGCAAATGTTTTGAAAATGACAGAAGAATGTGATCAAAAAGAAAATGTTTGTCAAGAAATGAAAAAGGAATATGATTCAATAAAATTGGCTTATCACATTACAAAAGAATCATATGAAAAAGTAAAAAGTGAAATGAAACTTGTTCAATCAAGATTGAAATATTGTTCTGAAACAACTGATACGTATAAGCAAAATTATGAAATAAAGCAACAAGTTGTTAATTCTTACATTGAAGATGTTGCTAAACTTAAGCGTCAGATTGCTGATTTAGAACAGGATAATAACAAGTTAAAAAGTTATCACGCGTCGTCATATGTGCTTGAAAGAATTTTCAACATAAAACCGGATGGAAAGGATTCTGAGCAAAACAAGAAAGGTATTGGCTCAGAGTTTCATCAAGTTCCACCATCGGAAAAGTTTGTATTTATGATGATGAAAAGGTCGAAAAAGCTTTCAACTTGGTAGATCAATTGCCAGACAACATTGACGTAACCTATTCCAAATCTGATGATTCTAGTGATTCAGAGGTGGTAGGTAAGGTCGTTGAAAGTGTGTTGAAAGAAGAGTCAGTTGATACAGGTAAATCTGAATCAAAGGATGAAAATGAAGGTAATTTTCATGATGGATATCTGAAAAACTCAAAATTTGAGAAAAATCTGGATGTTGATTCAAAAGGATTGGTTTATAATTATTCCTAGATGTTGTATTCCCAATTCAGAATGTGATTTCAGAAAAGGTTGATAAAGTTTTCAAAATGGTTGAGATTGAAAAGTCTGAAATTCCAAAGTTTGCTGGAAAAGGTCAGAAAACTTTTTATAACAAACCTGGTTACAAGAAGAAAAATATGAAGGCTGGGTTGGGTTATAAAAAGAAACAAAATCGAAATAAAAATGAACCGCAAAGTTTTCAGACAAAGATGAATTTTGTTCATGGAACAAGTTCAGAAGAAGAGAAAGAACTCAAATTTAGGCGTCAGTCTAATGAAGAGTTCTATGCTCATAAGAAAAAGCAACAACCACAGATCAAAGATGTGTCCAAGAGAACATGTTTCAAATGTGATCAAATAGGACATCTTGCATGAAAGTGTCCAAATCTGAAACCTGTGGATGTTGACAAAAAGAAGTCTGAAAATGTTGAGAAACAGAAATATGAGAATGTGAAACAAAGGTCGACCAAATTTGATTCAAAACAAACTTGGAGGTACAACACAAACAAGTTTGTTTCGAACCAAACTTGGAAATCAAAACCGAATAGGTTTGATTCAAGACAGACCTGGAATTCTCACACACCCAGATTTAGAACAACACAAAGTTGGAAAACAACTGTCGATGCTACAAAACCTCAAGAGTTTTGGAAACCTAAAGTTGTTGTTCAAAATCAAAATGTTCAAAAAGAGTCACATTTTTACAAAAGAGGTACTCCAAAAGGTCAAACATGGAGTGTTAAGAAACAAGTGACTTTGGTAAAAGATGAGAAAGTTGAAGTCAAAGTTGAAAAAGTCTTTGATGACAAAGATTTTCCAAAACTGCATGATACATATTGTGTTGAAATGCCTAAGGTTCAACAGACCTGGGCTAAATTGTTCAAGTAATCAAGTAGTCTGAATGTGCAGGTGCTCAAGAAAACTGAAGATTGTGAAAATAGTATTCGGAGCAGCCTGGCACAACGGGAAGAGAAGGCTGCTGAACCCTGGTTTGGTTGAAACAAGGAGTTTGTTTGTTTTCTGTAAATAAATAAACAATATTTCAAAAACCCTAAAAATTGAAAAATTTTGAAAAACCAAAAATATGTTTTTGTTTTGTCAAATTTAAAAAAAAAAATCCAAAAATATGTTGATTGAATACGCCGAAATCCTCACGGCTGAACAAACATGATTAATTTCACAAGATTGAAAAACGGTTTTCAAACTGTAAATATCAATGTGTTGTAAATCATGGGGGTATGTTATTTTTTCTGCAAATCAGTGCATGAGAAGCAGAAAATGGATGGCGAGACAAAGCTATCAGTATTGGTTGTCAAATTTTCTTTAAATGGTTTTGCATTTTAGGGGGAGTATTGTTGTTAGAAAATACAAAAACATTTGAAAATTTGAAAAAGTAAAAAACATGATAAAATTTAAAAATTGAGTTTTTGTGTAAAAAGAGGAAATGATAGTACATCAGTAGACAGTTACAGTATGCTAAAGAAATGTAATGATTATATAGCATTAAACAGTCTCACTGATGATATGCCGATAGGTTTTTATACATTTGGTAAACTTTTTCGGGATATAAACTTAAATTCAAACTTGCTTATTTTGTGGGGAACACTACTTGGATATATAGGGAACCCCTGAAATCTCGTTTGAAGGACCCCTCTTTCTGAGATACTAGGTCTTTATGCTTAGTGATATCTGGGGTATTATCCCGAGACTTCTGATTTTGCGGAAGCAATGGCCTAGTCCCTGTATAATACTTTCTGCTTGCTTGAAATATAGCGCCGCTCTCAGCATAAAAAAATGATGAAACATTGAAAAATGCTAATCATGTGCTGTTGAAGAAAAGATCCTCTAAAGGAGACACACCAAAAGTCGAAGCCGCCATCTCTCTGCTGAACGGAAGTTCTGACCTGAGCTCTCACGGTTCTTCGCAATTTAACCCCTTACAGATATCATCTAGGTATACTCACCTGTAAGACTGAATATTGGGATCTGGATACGGGAGTATATTCAAGAGGTGGGACACATGAATGAGTCTAAGTTCTTAATACACCTAATTCGTATCCTGAATCAGTTGAAATTTGTGTGAAAATTTAAGTGGATCAGTATATCGACAATCTAAGTGAATTGTTTAATTCTTAATGTGTAACTAAGCTCAACGGTACTTGTGACTTGTCAGAAACTGATATGATCCTCTAACGCAAACTCAAACAAAAATATTGTGTGTAAATATGTTTGTAAAGATTTCTTTATTGCTTTATTTTTCAGGAAATAAAAAAAGATTTTTGATTCTGCTTTATTTTCGACAACCAATGTCTGAAATGCTGAGTGTCAAAATCTAAGTAAGCTGATTGTGTTTCTGAAAATAAAACAAGTTCATTAATTTGAAACTTGAATTTTTAACAAAAATCAAAAACAGTTTGTAATATCTCCAAGGTCATTAGTTTGGACTTGAATGATTAACTGTGAGGGATTTGGATTTTTAGATTGTTAAAATTTGTAACAGAGCCAGTTTCTGATCCGGTTCGCTGAAACTGCTAAAGCTTGGAAGTTTGTTGATAGGGGAAGTGGTTAAAGAGTTGAATAGAGCCAGATTACGATTTCTGGACAATTGAAAGTTCAAAATGTTGTTACTTATAAATGTCTGAGTGATTGCAGATGAGATTTCAGACTACGATCCCGACAGCAGAGTCTAAGGGGGAGTCTGAAAACGAGCTCAAAGCAAGGGGGAGCTTGTAACCTGAAAGCAAGGTGTCGATCCCTAAAGCACGAAAGCTTGATGAAAGGGGGAGCCTGAAGAAGCTGTCAATGTTAAAGCCACAGTCAGATCCTGGTACAACATTCAAAGATAGAAGCTGATCAAAGAAGATAAAGATTGAAGGATGCTTACAGTGTTAGACAATTTGGATAGATCATGAAGACAGATCAAGACTGAAGATGTGTTATGATAAAGACTCGACACTGAAGACTTCGTCAACATCCAAGGGGGAGTATGTTAGTGCACTATGTCTATTGACTTCGTCTTGTATCGAGTCATGTAACAGGATAGGATAACCAGTGCTCAGGTTGCTAGAAACTGATTTTAGTGGGTTTAATGGTAATTCCGCTTGAAACAGCCAAGAACCATTTCAAACGGAATTAACATTGTTAATTCCGCTTGAAAGTTTCCTTGACCATTTCAAATGGAATTAGCTTAACTATATATAGAGGAGCATACCGTTTCATTTGAAACGGAATTAGAAGTTGTGATTCGGTAACGAAGTGCTGCCGAATTGTCTCCAGGTGCTGTAAGACTATTATATCAATACAAGAGACATTATAATTGTTTCGAGCGTCCGTATCATTGATTCCGCCTTTGATTCGGATAAACAACTCTTCTGATCGACTCATTCGGGTCATACAACGATCCTACAACTGGTTTGAATGTTATGAGATCATGTGATGTGATTAGTTTCAATAGAATGTTGCGAGTCTGATTGACGTATAATTATGTATAGCATATGAATGTATATATAACTTGGTCGCACAAGGTGTGCCCAATCGTACAACATCCGCTGAACCACACAACCGCACAACTAGTCCTGGATATGGGCTAGTCCACGGCCCAAAATGAAACCCAAGGATGGGTTTCGGCCCATGTCACTTGTGCGCATACACTAAGGGGTGTGTGTGTAGCTTTCTCATAAAAATATCATAAAACAAAAACACACACAAACCCTAATCTTTCCCTCTCATCATCGATGGCAGCCCCTTTCCTCTCTCGGAGCTCTCTTCGGATCATAACATCATCTCCCTCGTTGTAGCACAAAGTCACAGTTAGTATGTTGGCTTGTTTTTCATTTGGGGTCCTTGTTAAATCCAGTCGTGTGTTTATATGTGTGCATGATAGGAGTATGATTAAGAGTGGTGTAGAATCTATTTACATAGAGATATTAATCTAAATGGTGATTTATGATCATTGTTGCTTGCATGACAATAGGTTTTTGGAACATTGTGTAGTATGATATTCACTAAATTGATTGGTACCGAATCCGATTATGGTTAGGGTTTTAACGAATCAATGATAGTAACAATCATTAGACTAAATCATGTTGAATTGTGGTATGATGTTCATGATCCCAAAACTGTTAGAATGTGGTTAGAGTTCTAATAGATCATAAAGGTGTTCTTGTTTCCGTTGATGATTATTAGGATTTATGTTGATCAATATTATTGATATGATAATCTTAATTATTGAGTAATTGTGGATTAGTAATCAAATGAAAGTTTTGGAATAATAATAACTGGTGTTACGGAATTAAAGGGAATGATTGTGAAATTGTGGATGCTATAAATTAGGGGAAACAGTTGACTGGGGGGAATCGCACAACACACAAGGGATCCCAATCGTACAAGGGATCCCAATCGCACAAGCAGTCTCAGGTCGCACAAGGGTATGGGCTACATGAATTATTGGGCCTAGCATATTAATAATTCAGTTGGGCCGTGCACGGATCGCACAAGTTGTGCGATCGAGAAAGGGGCCATGCAAGCTGTTGTTGGGCCAGTCCGGTTGGGCCGGACCACATCCCAATCGCACAAGGGTCCCGAGTCGCACAAGACCAAGCCAGACGTACAAGTCCTTTTGGGCCTCGTGTTGTACGAGTCTGATGTACTTATGTGGGCCGTATATGTCACACCCCGACCGCGTAAAACAACAAATCGCGGCGGAAACATCGGGGCGTGTTGCGACAGAATTAATTGTCTCATAACCATGGCATACAAAGTCTTATTTATTTATTAAACAAGGGTGTTACATTGTCTCGAAATAGTAAATTAAGAGTTCAGAACATAATTAAACATAGTCTATCTTCTTTTAAAGTCTCTAAGGCACAGGTCCGCCCTAGTATCATGATCAACATCCTACGGAAAAGCACCTGAAAACACATGTGAAAATAGGTACGTCAGCATAAAAATGCCTGTGAGATACATAGGTTTTGTGAAAATAAGATTCATGACTTTTGTTTTGAGAAAATGTTTAGTCATGAACCTTGTTATTTGCTTTGTCTTGTAAATCATTTGAAAACAATAAGATCAGATGATATGTATAAGTAATTGTCAGGTTAAATAAATAACCATGTAAAATGTGTTTGTATAAGATAAGTTGTTTATAAATCAATGTCTTGTGAAAAGTATGTTATTTGTATAAAATGTTCTATGTCTCAATATTGAAATGATTCAAATAACGTTACGACATATAATACCATACAAACACTTATATATAGGAAGTACCAGCGGCGTATCCACCATGCTTGTATCATATTACACACGCATCGTTACTCAATCACTTAATCAAACCAAACCAACCAATGTAAGAAGTCTATGTTTAAACCAATTGTCAGAATGTATTGAATAATATGTCAAAGTGTTCATGTCAAGATGTAAATCATATCAAAATGTCTATGTCAAATATTCATGTCAAATGTCTATGTCAAATATCCATGTCAAATGTCTATGTCAAATATCCATGTCAAATGTCTATGTCAAATATCCATGTCAAATGTCTATGTCAAAATGTCATGTATGGCAAGTGAAATGTCTCAAACTAAACCATATGCACAAAAACAAAGTATTGAAGTAAAACTTGGTTTAAATCAAAGCTATGTTTTGTGTAAATGCATGCAACTATTTACTATGAACATTTATGCGGTATTGTGAAAATGCATACATCCAAGCCTGGCGACTGTGGTGATAAACCCTTTAAACAAATTAAAGGTCTATCTGTCTTATGTCAACGAATTCGGTCATTCCTTTCTGTCCCCTTACCCTGGGATGTCCGGAACGGGAGTTGTCAATTCCTATGGTACCACTACCTACTAACGAACGGCGTAGCTAATGTTAATGGATATATTGTCCCATGTAAACAAACCAAATGTCATAACAAAATGTGAGCATGTGAAAACAATGCACTAAGTATGTAATCAAATGAACATACATAGCGTGAAATGTCATGTAAAACGATGTACTAAGTAATGCACACAATGGGCATACCTAGCATGAAATGTCATGTAAAACGATGTACTAAGTAATGCACACAATGGGCACACCTAGCAGGAAATGTCATGTAAAACAATGTACTAAGTAATGCACACAATGGGCACACCTAGCAGGAAATGTCATGTAAAACAATGTACTAAGTAATGCACACAATGGGCACACCTAGCAGGAAATGTCATGTAAAACAATGTACTAAGTAATGCACACAATGGGCACACCTAGCAGGAAATGTCATGTAAAACAATGTACCAAGTAATGCACACAATGGGCACACCTAGCATAAGATGAAATGAAATCATGTACTATAATGTACTAACGAACATAGCAGTATATGATGTGAAAACAGAAAAGCATGAAAGTAACAAGTAGGCACATGTGTTCCACCCCAAAACAGTTTGGAAAACAGTAAAAGAGGGGTCTATGTACTCACTTGAGATTGCTCAGTTGTATAAAGAAAATCACCAAGCAACGCTAAAGATCTCGGAATCAAACGGCACCTAATATAGGTAACTATGTTAATAAACCGGACCTATCTCGGAAGACTGGGTAGCATTAGGGTTTGTAAACCAAATGAGTGTTGGAACTCACATGATATGGTTTATCAAAGCCTACATGCTAAATGAAACTTAACATAATTGTTTACGACCCATTACGACCCGTTTAGGAAGCTTATGCTACTTTAACGTGTCGTGCGCGTGAAACGCGTTCGGACCGCTTAACTAGTCCTATGATAAGTATTATATGCCTAAACATGTTACATAATCAGTTACGTGACAAAAGTTTAGGTTACATATGCTAAATTACCAATTATGTATGAAAAGGGTATTCTGGTAATTTACCTAAGGCATATAAACTACCTATCATACAACTACTTAAACGTCGTGACCATAAGGTATAACCTCGGAAGGTTATTCCCTACACTATGGTCACCTAATGTGTTTGGTCGGATCCTAATGATCGACCAAACTGGGTCGGGTTCGAAGGTATAGGCGATTTATCAGATCGCCTACCCTACGACCCTAGACAACGTGGTAATCAGTAGGCATAGTCCCAAGGGACTATGACCATCGTGATTACAATCACGTTGCGAAGTTCAAACGAACTTCGCATTGACCATTACTGGTCAACGCTGAAAGTCAAACAAAGTTGGACTTTCTGACTCGAAAAGCAGTAAAAATAAGGAAAAGAACGAAAGAATACTTACGAAGGGTCCCCGAATGCTAACCCAGATAAAAATAGCTCAGGTATGAAACGAAGGTTCCAACTTAGAGCTTTCTTAATCAGATTTGTGGGTTTTGGGGTTAAGGGTGGATGGGTATTTATAGATAAAGTAGAGCCGCTAGGATCGTTTCTTGAATAACGTGCCACGATCCGAGCCGTACACTTGTCACAAAGGTTATGGAGCCACATATGCCCCTAAACTTAGTGATTAAGCAAGTTGCAAACATGTGGTTGTGGTTAAATCTGCTGAAAACAGGCTGTTAATACACTGCATCTGGTCTGCAGGTTGCCTTACGGACCGTAAAACTGCCAATGTTGAGGTCCGTAAGGTAACAACTTTGGCAGATTTACAGTTTTGGTCCCTGTCATGCATTCAGCCCATTTTTGACACGTTTAAGGCCCGTTAACCCCATTTCAAAGCTTTAAAATGAAGTTAAAGTATAGGGAACTTAAAATGTGCTCAAAAATATCTCGGATGTCGGTTCGTTTGGCCGTACGGTCGCGATGTTCGCTTAATTACGACGGAATGCGCATAAGCGCGAAAAACGATCCAAATGACGCGATGAATGAATTTTTCTTAAGGCGAACACTAAAATATAATGTAGTCATGCTTACATAAATTTTTGGATGTCCAGATGTATTCAGAACGTAAGTTATGCGCGAAAATGCAAACTTGTGCACTTTTTGACACTTTTAGTCCCTGAATGTTCCAAAAGTTTATTTTAGCACACCGAACCCCTCAAAGCCTATTTCTAAGCTATGTAAAGGATATTTAAGGTGTGTTTAACTTATGTTTATGTTCCGGAATGTTCGTTACAGTTCAAATTGACATACTTTCGCAGTTTGTCATATTTAGTCCCTGTAAGCGAATTAACTTATTTTTGCCATACCAAAGCCTTCAAAACTTATTTCTAAGTTATGTAAAGGTTATTTAAGGTATGTTGAGTATATGTTGATGTTCCGGAGTATTTCTCGCATTAAACTGAGTACGTTTACGCACTAGTTTGCGTATAACTCTCCAGAAAGTGATGTAGAGTTTGAAATTACATAAAAGTCAAAACATGAAAAATGTATAACATAACAAAACAAACATTGTGATCAAATAACATTGTTTTATTGATAACAGAACTGTTCATAGTGATTACAAGCACAGTTGTTACAGTCTCCCCTACTTGTGGAAATTTCGTCCCGAAATTTATTTAGAGGAAACTCGTGGAAAAAGATGTGGATATTTCGCCTTCATTTGATCTTCGCGTTCCCAAGTAAACTCAGGTCCACGTTTAGCTTCCCAGCGAACTTTGACCAAAGGAATGCGCTTGCGTTTAAGCCACTTGACTTCACGTTCCATGATTTCCACTGGTTTCTCAACAAATTTCAGTGTTTTGCCAACACGAATTTCGTCAAGCGGTATGGAGAAGTTCTCTTCAGCTGTACACTTCTTGAGATTGGACACGTGAAAAGTTGGATGAACATTTCCCAGTTCAGGAGGTAACTCAAGTCTGTAGGCTACCTTTCCGATTCTTTCGACGATCTTGAATGGTCCAACGTATCTAGGTGCAAGTTTTCCTTTCTTTCCAAATCTGATCACACCTTTCCAAGGTGAGACCTTAAGTAATACTCGATCACCGACTTGAAATTCAAAGGCTTTGCGTTTTGGGTCCGCGTAAATCTTCTGACGGTTTCTAGCTGCCTGAAGGTTATCACGAACTTTCTTAACCTTGTCAGTTGTCTCTAAAATGAGGGCAGGTCCAGTAAGTTGAGCCTCGCCAATCTCATTCCAGCAGACTGGTGAACGACATTTTCGACCATAGAGAGCTTCGAAAGGAGCCATTTTGATGCTAGTGTGATAACTGTTGTTGTAGGAGAATTCAATCAATTTAAGATGTGAATCCCAGCTACCACCAAAATCGATCACACAAGCTCTAAGCATATCCTCCAGAGTCTGGATTGTTCTCTCAGATTAACCATCCGTTTGCGGATGATAAGCTGTGCTCAGATTAAGTTGGGTCCCCATAGCAGATTGCATGGTTCTCCAAAAATGAGATGTGAAACGAGCATCTCTGTCAGAAATGATGTTCAAGGGAACACCATGTCGAGCCACAATTTCATCTACATAGATTTGAGCAAGTCTGTCAGTAGGAAAATCCTCGCGGATTGGCAAGAAATGTGCTGACTTTGTAAGACGATCAACGACTACCCAGATGGCATCATGACCTTTCTTTGTGCGCGGGAGTTTGGTAACAAGATCCATAGTAATGTTTTCCCATTTCCAAACTGGGATCTCTGGTTGCTCCAATAAACCCGAAGGACGCTGATGTTCAGCCTTAACCTTAAGACAAGTAAGGCATTTGGATACGTATAAGGCAATGTCTTTCTTCATACCAGGCCACCAATAGTGAATACGAAGATCCTTATACATTTTATCTGAGCCCGGATGAATAGAATAGCGAGACTTATGGGCTTCATCCATAAGCAAGGTACGAAGATCATCCTGGCTTGGGACCCACAAACGGTCCATGAAGTAATATGATCCATTGTCCTTCAGTTCCAGAGCAGGCGTTATGTGATAAGGGAATTCCTTATCCATTAAACCTTGTGAAACACAAGATTGTTGAGCTTGAGCAATGCGTGCTTGAATATCGGATCGAGCTTGAATAACTGACTGAACACGTACACAATGAAGCTTAGTACGTTCCTTACGACTCAATGCATCAGCTACGACATTCGCCTTACCAGGATGGTAGCGAATTTCGCAATCATAGTCGTTTAAAAGCTCAACCCAACGTCGTTGCCTCATGTTGAGTTCTTTCTGGTTGAAGATATGCTGAAGACTTTTGTGGTCAGTGAAAACCACACATTTTGTACCGTACAAATAGTGTCTCCAGATCTTGAGAGCAAAGACAACTGCACCTAATTCAAGATCATGAGTGGTGTAGTTCTTCTCATGTATCTTCAACTGCCTTGATGCATAAGCTATGACTTTGTTCCTTTGCATAAGAACACAGCCAAGACCCAATTTCGATGCATCACAATACACAACAAAATCATCATCACCCTCAGGCAATGATAGAACAGGCGCATCGCAAAGCTTCTGCTTCAAGTGTTGAAAAGCTTCCTCTTGTTTGTACCCCCAATAAAAGGGCATTTTCTTCTGAGTTAGAGCAGTTAGAGGAACTGCAATCTTAGAGAAGTTTTCAATGAAGCGGCGATAATAACCCGCTAGACCAAGAAAAGAACGAACTTCAGTAGGAGTAGTAGGTGTATCCCAATCCTTAATCGCACTGATCTTGGAGGGATCTACATGAATACCTTGTTCGTTGATAATGTGCCCCAAAAATTGAACTTCTTTAAGCCAAAATTCGCACTTGGAGAATTTGGCGAAAAGTTGCTCTTTCTTCAGGAGTTCCAGAGTAAGACGAAGATGCTGCTCGTGATCAGCTCGTGTCTTAGAGTAAATTAAAATGTCATCGATAAAAACAATGACGAACTGATCCAAATAAGGTTTGCAGACCCTATTCATTAAGTCCATGAAAACAGCAGGAGCATTAGTCAAACCGAATGGCATGACTGTGAATTCATAATGCCCATAACGAGTACGGAACGCTGTCTTCGGAATGTCTTCTTCTTGCACCCGAAGTTGATGATATCCAGATCGCAGATCAATCTTCGAAAAATAAGAAGCGCCTTGTAACTGATCAAAGAGATCATCAATGCGAGGTAGAGGATATCGATTCTTGATGGTAAGTTTGTTAAGCTCACGATAATCGATACACATCCTAAAGGATCCATCCTTCTTCTTTACAAAAAGAACGGGAGCACCCCAAGGTGAAAAACTAGGACGTATAAAACCTTTGTCAGAGAGCTCCTGAAGCTGTTTAGACAACTCTTGCATCTCGGATGGTGCAAGACGATATGGAGCTCTAGCAATGGGATTTGCACCAGGTACGAGATCAATGCGGAACTCGACTTGGCGTGCTGGAGGTAGACCAGGTAAATCTTCAGGGAACACTTCAGAATAATCCCGAACGACAGGAATATCTGAAATAGACTTACCCTTGCCTTTATCTTCTGTAACATGTGCTAAGAAAGCCACATAGTTCTTCTGCAGATACTTCCGAGCTTTAAAACAAGACATGAGTTTGAGACCACCGGTAGGCTTCTCACCTTGAACTTGCAGGATCTCGCCTGTCGAAAGTGGCACACGAACAATCTTCTTAGAACAAACTATCTCTGCGTGATGCTTGGATAACCAATCCATTCCCACAATAACGTCGAAGCTTCCAAGTTGCATAGGCGCGAGGTCAATAGGAAAAAGATGGTCGTTAAGATTCAACTGGCAGTTGTGAAGAACAGAATCAAGAATAATGGGTTCACCATTAGCAACCTCTACTGTCAAAGATTTGCCTAGTTTCGTTCTAGATACTCGAAGCATTTGCTCAAAAGACAAAGACACGAAACTTTTATCGGCACCGGAATCGAAAAGAACAGATGCAGGCTGATTATTAATAAAGAACGTACCGTTCACCACATTATCGTCAGCCTGTGCCTCTTGGGCATTCATGTTAAAAACTCGGCCTCGAGCCGGAGCCTGATTCTGGTTCTGGTTCTGGTTTGCTAGCCTTGGGCACCGATTTCTATAGTGAGTCAGATCCCCACAATTGTAACAGGCACCTGGTGGGTATTGTGGTCGTGCAGCTTGACCCTGTTGCGGAGCAGGAGGCTGAGCAACTTGTTGAGCCGGGTTCTGAACCGCGGGATTCTGAGCAGATCGACAAAAATTGGCGAGATGGCCTGATTTCCCACAGTTAGTACAGAAACGGCATGGAAGTTGTGGCTGGTGGTGACTGTTGCATCTATTGCACAAAGGTGCATTCCCTGAATAGGGTTTCTTTGCTGGAAGCTGTGCAGGTTGGTTGGGAGCTGCCTGGTTTGCTTGAGCAGTGATAGCAAAATTTTGAGAAGCCTTACGCTTCTTTGACCTCTTCGAAGAACCAGAGTTCTTTCCATTCAAGTTTTGACCTTTCTTGCTATCTTCCTTGTCAGCCGACTGCTTCTTGCCCTTGTCACCTTTCCTGTGTAACTTGTTTTTCCGGATCTGTGACTCAGTCAATGTCGCAGATAACTCGATCGCCTGACGGAGTGTGGCAGGGTTACTACCAGTAAGAATGTCTTGTACCGAGTCAGGTAGGCCATCGATGTATCTCTCGATAGCCTTGTTGAGTGGGGTGACCATTGTTGGGCAAAGCAGACTCAATTCTTCAAACCGATCAGTATAAGCCCTGTGCTCACCACTATCTTGCTTCAAAACATCAAACTCTTTCTCCAACGCTCGCTGTTCATGGCGAGGACAGAATTCCCTCATCATAAGGGCTCTAAGTTCAGCCCAAGTCTGTGCGAGAGCAACTTCTGCACCTCTGTCTCTCATAACCCCGTTCCACCATGTCAAAGCCCTCTTCTGAAATACGCTCGAGGAGAACTCGACCTTGCGATTATCCGGACACTGCACATGGCGAAAAGTATTCTCTATACTCTCGAACCACTGAAGAAGCCCAGTCGCTCCTTCAGAACCACTAAACTTGAGTGGTTTAGCCTGATTAAAATCCTTGTATTTGCATGGAACATTGTTGTTGTTGTTGGCTTGATTCCATTGAGCAAAGAGATTTGGAAATTGAGCAGCCATCTGCTGCGCAATAATTTCTGCCAGCTCGGCAGTAGCTATCTGGTTCTCGCGTCGAGGAGGCATTCTAAAAGAGGAAAACATGAAAAGAACGAGTGAGATGATTGGATGAAAAGAATGAGATGATAAAAACAAGAATTGCAAACAGCATAGATGGTGGTCATTCGTCCGTATCACAAAGCAAACAAACGACTCACAGTGACTAATCAAAGTAAATGGGTCAAAAATAATGTATAATGAAGACATGCTAGCCTATAAGTGAACACTCACTCCAAGAATTCCCAGGTAAGCACAACTGGTCTCGCGTCTGGTTGAGATGTATACGAAGTGCTTGCCTAGACAGAAAACCCAGAATACAGGCATTCACCCTTCCAGTTTGCACATGTTCACATTATTTAAAACCCAAAACGTTTGACGGGATTTTGAAAATTAGAAGGCACAAGGCCAAAAACCAATACTGAAAAGGGTTCAAAACCATAAAACAGAGGGTTCAAAACCTTACAATTGAGGGTTCAAAACCTTGTAAAAATTTATTCAAAAACAGATGATTGTTTTTCAAAAATCGTTTCAGAAAAATTTTGGTTCCTTGTTTTGTTAATCACCTAAGGATAGGTGATGTACATGTTTTAAGATCTAAACACAAGATAACTTGTGTTAGGTTCCTAGAAAAGTTATAGTCTAGGTCAAAGCATTACTAATAACCTAGTTCCCTATAACCATTGGCTCTGATACCAACTCTTCTGTCACACCCCGACCGCGTAAAACAACAAATCACGGCGGAAACATCGGGGCGTGTTGCGACAGAATTAATTGTCTCATAACCATGGCATACAAAGTCTTATTTATTTATTAAACAAGGGTGTTACATTGTCTCGAAATAGTAAATTAAGAGTTCAGAACATAATTAAACATAGTCTATCTTCTTTTAAAGTCTCTAAGGCACAGGTCCGCCCTAGTATCATGATCAACATCCTACGGAAAAGCACCTGAAAACACATGTGAAAATAGGTACGTCAGCATAAAAATGCCTGTGAGATACATAGGTTTTGTGAAAATAAGATTCATAACTTTTGTTTTGAGAAAATGTTTAGTCATGAACCTTGTTATTTGCTTTGTCTTGTAAATCATTTGAAAACAATAAGATCAGATGATATGTATAAGTAATTGTCAGGTTAAATAAATAACCATGTAAAATGTGTTTGTATAAGATAAGTTGTTTATAAATCAATGTCTTGTGAAAAGTATGTTATTTGTATAAAATGTTCTATGTCTCAATATTGAAATGATTCAAATAACGTTACGACATATAATACCATACAAACACTTATATATAGGAAGTACCAGCGGCGTATCCACCATGCTTGTATCATATTACACACGCATCGTTACTCAATCACTTAATCAAACCAAACCAACCAATGTAAGAAGTCTATGTTTAAACCAATTGTCAGAATGTATTGAATAATATGTCAAAGTGTTCATGTCAAGATGTAAATCATATCAAAATGTCTATGTCAAATATTCATGTCAAATGTCTATGTCAAATATCCATGTCAAATGTCTATGTCAAATATCCATGTCAAATGTCTATGTCAAATATCCATGTCAAATGTCTATGTCAAAATGTCATGTATGGCAAGTGAAATGTCTCAAACTAAACCATATGCACAAAAACAAAGTATTGAAGTAAAACTTGGTTTAAATCAAAGCTATGTTTTGTGTAAATGCATGCAACTATTTACTATGAACATTTATGCGGTATTGTGAAAATGCATACATCCAAGCCTGGCGACTGTGGTGATAAACCCTTTAAACAAATTAAAGGTCTATCTGTCTTATGTCAACGAATTCGGTCATTCCTTTCTGTCCCCTTACCCTGGGATGTCCGGAACGGGAGTTGTCAATTCCTATGGTACCACTACCTACTAACGAACGGCGTAGCTAATGTTAATGGATATATTGTCCCATGTAAACAAACCAAATGTCATAACAAAATGTGAGCATGTGAAAACAATGCACTAAGTATGTAATCAAATGAACATACATAGCGTGAAATGTCATGTAAAACGATGTACTAAGTAATGCACACAATGGGCATACCTAGCATGAAATGTCATGTAAAACGATGTACTAAGTAATGCACACAATGGGCACACCTAGCAGGAAATGTCATGTAAAAAAATGTACTAAGTAATGCACATAATGGGCACACCTAGCAGGAAATGTCATGTAAAACAATGTACTAAGTAATGCACACAATGGGCACACCTAGCAGGAAATGTCATGTAAAACAATGTACTAAGTAATGCACACAATGGGCACACCTAGCAGGAAATGTCATGTAAAACAATGTACCAAGTAATGCACACAATGGGCACACCTAGCATAAGATGAAATGAAATCATGTACTATAATGTACTAACGAACATAGCAGTATATGATGTGAAAACAGAAAAGCATGAAAGTAACAAGTAGGCACATGTGTTCCACCCCAAAACAGTTTGGAAAACAGTAAAAGAGGGGTCTATGTACTCACTTGAGATTGCTCAGTTGTATAAAGAAAATCACCAAGCAACGCTAAAGATATCGGAATCAAACGACACCTAATATAGGTAACTATGTTAATAAACCGGACCTATCTCGGAAGACTGGGTAGCATTAGGGTTTGTAAACCAAATGAGTGTTGGAACTCACATGATATGGTTTATCAAAGCCTACATGCTAAATGAAACTTAACATAATTGTTTACGACCCATTACGACCCGTTTAGGAAGCTTATGCTACTTTAACGTGTCGTGCGCGTGAAACGCGTTCGGACCGCTTAACTAGTCCTATGATAAGTATTATAGGCGTAAACATGTTACATAATCAGTTACGTGACAAAAGTTTAGGTTACATATGCTAAATTACCAATTATGTATGAAAAGGGTATTCTGGTAATTTACCTAAGGCATATAAACTACCTATCATACAACTACTTAAACGTCGTGACCATAAGGTATAACCTCGGAAGGTTATTCCCTACACTATGGTCACCTAATGTGTTTGGTCGGATCCTAATGATCGACCAAACTGGGTCGGGTTCGAAGGTATAGGCGATTTATCAGATCGCCTACCCTACGACCCTAGACAACGTGGTAATCAGTAGGCATAGTCCCAAGGGACTATGACCATCGTGATTACAATCACGTTGCGAAGTTCAAACGAACTTCGCATTGACCATTACTGGTCAACGCTGAAAGTCAAACAAAGTTGGACTTTCTGACTCGAAAAGCAGTAAAAATAAGGAAAAGAACGAAAGAATACTTACGAAGGGTCCCCGAATGCTAACCCAGATAAAAATAGCTCAGGTATGAAACGAAGGTTCCAACTTAGAGCTTTCTTAATCAGATTTGTGGGTTTTGGGGTTAAGGGTGGATGGGTATTTATAGATAAAGTAGAGCCGCTAGGATCGTTTCTTGAATAACGTGCCACGATCCGAGCCGTACACTTGTCACAAAGGTTATGGAGCCACATATGCCCCTAAACTTAGTGATTAAGCAAGTTGCAAACATGTGGTTGTGGTTAAATCTGCTGAAAACAGGCTGTTAATACACTGCATCTGGTCTGCAGGTTGCCTTACGGACCGTAAAACTGCCAATGTTGAGGTCCGTAAGGTAACAACTTTGGCAGATTTACAGTTTTGGTCCCTGTCATGCATTCAGCCCATTTTTGACACGTTTAAGGCCCGTTAACCCCATTTCAAAGCTTTAAAATGAAGTTAAAGTATAGGGAACTTAAAATGTGCTCAAAAATATCTCGGATGTCGGTTCGTTTGGCCGTACGGTCGCGATGTTCGCTTAATTACGACGGAATGCGCATAAGCGCGAAAAACGATCCAAATGACGCGATGAATGAATTTTTCTTAAGGCGAACACTAAAATATAATGTAGTCATGCTTACATAAATTTTTGGATGTCCAGATGTATTCAGAACGTAAGTTATGCGCGAAAATGCAAACTTGTGCACTTTTTGACACTTTTAGTCCCTGAATGTTCCAAAAGTTTATTTTAGCACACCGAACCCCTCAAAGCCTATTTCTAAGCTATGTAAAGGATATTTAAGGTGTGTTTAACTTATGTTTATGTTCCGGAATGTTCGTTACAGTTCAAATTGACATACTTTCGCAGTTTGTCATATTTAGTCCCTGTAAGCGAATTAACTTATTTTTGCCATACCAAAGCCTTCAAAACTTATTTCTAAGTTATGTAAAGGTTATTTAAGGTATGTTGAGTATATGTTGATGTTCCGGAGTATTTCTCGCATTAAACTGAGTACGTTTACGCACTAGTTTGCGTATAACTCTCCAGAAAGTGATGTAGAGTTTGAAATTACATAAAAGTCAAAACATGAAAAATGTATAACATAACAAAACAAACATTGTGATCAAATAACATTGTTTTATTGATAACAGAACTGTTCATAGTGATTACAAGCACAGTTGTTACAGTCTCCCCTACTTGTGGAAATTTCGTCCCGAAATTTATTTAGAGGAAACTCGTGGAAAAAGATGTGGATATTTCGCCTTCATTTGATCTTCGCGTTCCCAAGTAAACTCAGGTCCACGTTTAGCTTCCCAGCGAACTTTGACCAAAGGAATGCGCTTGCGTTTAAGCCACTTGACTTCACGTTCCATGATTTCCACTGGTTTCTCAACAAATTTCAGTGTTTTGCCAACACGAATTTCGTCAAGCGGTATGGAGAAGTTCTCTTCAGCTGTACACTTCTTGAGATTGGACACGTGAAAAGTTGGATGAACATTTCCCAGTTCAGGAGGTAACTCAAGTCTGTAGGCTACCTTTCCGATTCTTTCGACGATCTTGAATGGTCCAACGTATCTAGGTGCAAGTTTTCCTTTCTTTCCAAATCTGATCACACCTTTCCAAGGTGAGACCTTAAGTAATACTCGATCACCGACTTGAAATTCAAAGGCTTTGCGTTTTGGGTCCGCGTAAATCTTCTGACGGTTTCTAGCTGCCTGAAGGTTATCACGAACTTTCTTGACCTTGTCAGTTGTCTCTAAAATGAGGGCAGGTCCAGTAAGTTGAGCCTCGCCAATCTCATTCCAGCAGACTGGTGAACGACATTTTCGACCATAGAGAGCTTCGAAAGGAGCCATTTTGATGCTAGTGTGATAACTGTTGTTGTAGGAGAATTCAATCAATTTAAGATGTGAATCCCAGCTACCACCAAAATCGATCACACAAGCTCTAAGCATATCCTCCAGAGTCTGGATTGTTCTCTCAGATTGACCATCCGTTTGCAGATGATAAGCTGTGCTCAGATTAAGTTGGGTCCCCATAGCAGATTGCATGGTTCTCCAAAAATGAGATGTGAAACGAGCATCTCTGTCAGAAATGATGTTCAAGGGAACACCATGTCGAGCCACAATTTCATCTACATAGATTTGAGCAAGTCTGTCAGTAGGAAAATCCTCGCGGATTGGCAAGAAATGTGCTGACTTTGTAAGACGATCAACGACTACCCAGATGGCATCATGACCTTTCTTTGTGCGCGGGAGTTTGGTAACAAGATCCATAGTAATGTTTTCCCATTTCCAAACTGGGATCTCTGGTTGCTCCAATAAACCCGAAGGACGCTGATGTTCAGCCTTAACCTTAAGACAAGTAAGGCATTTGGATACGTATAAGGCAATGTCTTTCTTCATACCAGGCCACCAATAGTGAATACGAAGATCCTTATACATTTTATCTGAGCCCGGATGAATAGAATAGCGAGACTTATGGGCTTCATCCATAAGCAAGGTACGAAGATCATCCTGGCTTGGGACCCACAAACGGTCCATGAAGTAATATGATCCATTGTCCTTCAGTTCCAGAGCAGGCGTTATGTGATAAGGGAATTCCTTATCCATTAAACCTTGTGAAACACAAGATTGTTGAGCTTGAGCAATGCGTGCTTGAATATCGGATCGAGCTTGAATAACTGACTGAACACGTACACAATGAAGCTTAGTACGTTCCTTACGACTCAATGCATCAGCTACGACATTCGCCTTACCAGGATGGTAGCGAATTTCGCAATCATAGTCGTTTAAAAGCTCAACCCAACGTCGTTGCCTCATGTTGAGTTCTTTCTGGTTGAAGATATGCTGAAGACTTTTGTGGTCAGTGAAAACCACACATTTTGTACCGTACAAATAGTGTCTCCAGATCTTGAGAGCAAAGACAACTGCACCTAATTCAAGATCATGAGTGGTGTAGTTCTTCTCATGTATCTTCAACTGCCTTGATGCATAAGCTATGACTTTGTTCCTTTGCATAAGAACACAGCCAAGACCCAATTTCGATGCATCACAATACACAACAAAATCATCATCACCCTCAGGCCATGATAGAACAGGCGCATCGCAAAGGTTCTGCTTCAAGTGTTGAAAAGCTTCCTCTTGTTTGTACCCCCAATAAAAGGGCATTTTCTTCTGAGTTAGAGCAGTTAGAGGAACTGCAATCTTAGAGAAGTTTTCAATGAAGCGGCGATAATAACCCGCTAGACCAAGAAAAGAACGAACTTCAGTAGGAGTAGTAGGTGTATCCCAATCCTTAATCGCACTGATCTTGGAGGGATCTACATGAATACCTTGTTCGTTGATAATGTGCCCCAAAAATTGAACTTCTTTAAGCCAAAATTCGCACTTGGAGAATTTGGCGAAAAGTTGCTCTTTCTTCAGGAGTTCCAGAGTAAGACGAAGATGCTGCTCGTGATCAGCTCGTGTCTTAGAGTAAATTAAAATGTCATCGATAAAAACAATGACGAACTGATCCAAATAAGGTTTGCAGACCCTATTCATTAAGTCCATGAAAACAGCAGGAGCATTAGTCAAACCGAATGGCATGACTGTGAATTCATAATGCCCATAACGAGTACGGAACGCTGTCTTCGGAATGTCTTCTTCTTGCACCCGAAGTTGATGATATCCAGATCGCAGATCAATCTTCGAAAAATAAGAAGCGCCTTGTAACTGATCAAAGAGATCATCAATGCGAGGTAGAGGATATCGATTCTTGATGGTAAGTTTGTTAAGCTCACGATAATCGATACACATCCTAAAGGATCCATCCTTCTTCTTTACAAAAAGAACGGGAGCACCCCAAGGTGAAAAACTAGGACGTATAAAACCTTTGTCAGAGAGCTCCTGAAGCTGTTTAGACAACTCTTGCATCTCGGATGGTGCAAGACGATATGGAGCTCTAGCAATGGGATTTGCACCAGGTACGAGATCAATGCGGAACTCGACTTGGCGTGCTGGAGGTAGACCAGGTAAATCTTCAGGGAACACTTCAGAATAATCCCGAACGACAGGAATATCTGAAATAGACTTACCCTTGCCTTTATCTTCTGTAACATGTGCTAAGAAAGCCACATAGTTCTTCTGCAGATACTTCCGAGCTTTAAAACAAGACATGAGTTTGAGACCACCGGTAGGCTTCTCACCTTGAACTTGCAGGATCTCGCCTGTCGAAAGTGGCACACGAACAATCTTCTTAGAACAAACTATCTCTGCCTGATGCTTGGATAACCAATCCATTCCCACAATAACGTCGAAGCTTCCAAGTTGCATAGGCGCGAGGTCAATAGGAAAAAGATGGTCGTTAAGATTCAACTGGCAGTTGTGAAGAACAGAATCAAGAATAATGGGTTCACCATTAGCAACCTCTACTGTCAAAGATTTGCCTAGTTTCGTTCTAGATACTCGAAGCATTTGCTCAAAAGACAAAGACACGAAACTTTTATCGGCACCGGAATCGAAAAGAACAGATGCAGGCTGATTATTAATAAAGAACGTACCGTTCACCACATTATCGTCAGCCTGTGCCTCTTGGGCATTCATGTTAAAAACTCGGCCTCGAGCCGGAGCCTGATTCTGGTTCTGGTTCTGGTTTGCTAGCCTTGGGCACCGATTTCTATAGTGAGTCAGATCCCCACAATTGTAACAGGCACCTGGTGGGTATTGTGGTCGTGCAGCTTGACCCTGTTGCGGAGCAGGAGGCTGAGCAACTTGTTGAGCCGGGTTCTGAACCGCGGGATTCTGAGCAGATCGACAAAAATTGGCGAGATGGCCTGATTTCCCACAGTTAGTACAGAAACGGCATGGAAGTTGTGGCTGGTGGTGACTGTTGCATCTATTGCACAAAGGTGCATTCCCTGAATAGGGTTTCTTTGCTGGAAGCTGTGCAGGTTGGTTGGGAGCTGCCTGGTTTGCTTGAGCAGTGATAGCAAAATTTTGAGAAGCCTTACGCTTCTTTGACCTCTTCGAAGAACCAGAGTTCTTTCCATTCAAGTTTTGACCTTTCTTGCTATCTTCCTTGTCAGCCGACTGCTTCTTGCCCTTGTCACCTTTCCTGTGTAACTTGTTTTTCCGGATCTGTGACTCAGTCAATGTCGCAGATAACTCGATCGCCTGACGGAGTGTGGCAGGGTTACTACCAGTAAGAATGTCTTGTACCGAGTCAGGTAGGCCATCGATGTATCTCTCGATAGCCTTGTTGAGTGGGGTGACCATTGTTGGGCAAAGCAGACTCAATTCTTCAAACCGATCAGTATAAGCCCTGTGCTCACCACTATCTTGCTTCAAAACATCAAACTCTTTCTCCAACGCTCGCTGTTCATGGCGAGGACAGAATTCCCTCATCATAAGGGCTCTAAGTTCAGCCCAAGTCTGTGCGAGAGCAACTTCTGCACCTCTGTCTCTCATAACCCCGTTCCACCATGTCAAAGCCCTCTTCTGAAATACGCTCGAGGAGAACTCGACCTTGCGATTATCCGGACACTGCACATGGCGAAAAGTATTCTCTATACTCTCGAACCACTGAAGAAGCCCAGTCGCTCCTTCAGAACCACTAAACTTGAGTGGTTTAGCCTGATTAAAATCCTTGTATTTGCATGGAACATTGTTGTTGTTGTTGGCTTGATTCCATTGAGCAAAGAGATTTGGAAATTGAGCAGCCATCTGCTGCGCAATAATTTCTGCCAGCTCGGCAGTAGCTATCTGGTTCTCGCGTCGAGGAGGCATTCTAAAAGAGGAAAACATGAAAAGAACGAGTGAGATGATTGGATGAAAAGAATGAGATGATAAAAACAAGAATTGCAAACAGCATAGATGGTGGTCATTCGTCCGTATCACAAAGCAAACAAACGACTCACAGTGACTAATCAAAGTAAATGGGTCAAAAATAATGTATAATGAAGACATGCTAGCCTATAAGTGAACACTCACTCCAAGAATTCCCAGGTAAGCACAACTGGTCTCGCGTCTGGTTGAGATGTATACGAAGTGCTTGCCTAGACAGAAAACCCAGAATACAGGCATTCACCCTTCCAGTTTGCACATGTTCACATTATTTAAAACCCAAAACGTTTGACGGGATTTTGAAAATTAGAAGGCACAAGGCCAAAAACCAATACTGAAAAGGGTTCAAAACCATAAAACAGAGGGTTCAAAACCTTACAATTGAGGGTTCAAAACCTTGTAAAAATTTATTCAAAAACAGATGATTGTTTTTCAAAAATCGTTTCAGAAAAATTTTGGTTCCTTGTTTTGTTAATCACCTAAGGATAGGTGATGTACATGTTTTAAGATCTAAACACAAGATAACTTGTGTTAGGTTCCTAGAAAAGTTATAGTCTAGGTCAAAGCATTACTAATAACCTAGTTCCCTATAACCATTGGCTCTGATACCAACTCTTCTGTCACACCCCGACCGCGTAAAACAACAAATCACGGCGGAAACATCGGGGCGTGTTGCGACAGAATTAATTGTCTCATAACCATGGCATACAAAGTCTTATTTATTTATTAAACAAGGGTGTTACATTGTCTCGAAATAGTAAATTAAGAGTTCAGAACATAATTAAACATAGTCTATCTTCTTTTAAAGTCTCTAAGGCACAGGTCCGCCCTAGTATCATGATCAACATCCTACGGAAAAGCACCTGAAAACACATGTGAAAATAGGTACGTCAGCATAAAAATGCCTGTGAGATACATAGGTTTTGTGAAAATAAGATTCATAACTTTTGTTTTGAGAAAATGTTTAGTCATGAACCTTGTTATTTGCTTTGTCTTGTAAATCATTTGAAAACAATAAGATCAGATGATATGTATAAGTAATTGTCAGGTTAAATAAATAACCATGTAAAATGTGTTTGTATAAGATAAGTTATTTATAAATCAATGTCTTGTGAAAAGTATGTTATTTGTATAAAATGTTCTATGTCTCAATATTGAAATGATTCAAATAACGTTACGACATATAATACCATACAAACACTTATATATAGGAAGTACCAGCGGCGTATCCACCATGCTTGTATCATATTACACACGCATCGTTACTCAATCACTTAATCAAACCAAACCAACCAATGTAAGAAGTCTATGTTTAAACCAATTGTCAGAATGTATTGAATAATATGTCAAAGTGTTCATGTCAAGATGTAAATCATATCAAAATGTCTATGTCAAATATTCATGTCAAATGTCTATGTCAAATATCCATGTCAAATGTCTATGTCAAATATCCATGTCAAATGTCTATGTCAAATATCCATGTCAAATGTCTATGTCAAAATGTCATGTATGGCAAGTGAAATGTCTCAAACTAAACCATATGCACAAAAACAAAGTATTGAAGTAAAACTTGGTTTAAATCAAAGCTATGTTTTGTGTAAATGCATGCAACTATTTACTATGAACATTTATGCGGTATTGTGAAAATGCATACATCCAAGCCTGGCGACTGTGGTGATAAACCCTTTAAACAAATTAAAGGTCTATCTGTCTTATGTCAACGAATTCGGTCATTCCTTTCTGTCCCCTTACCCTGGGATGTCCGGAACGGGAGTTGTCAATTCCTATGGTACCACTACCTACTAACGAACGGCGTAGCTAATGTTAATGGATATATTGTCCCATGTAAACAAACCAAATGTCATAACAAAATGTGAGCATGTGAAAACAATGCACTAAGTATGTAATCAAATGAACATACATAGCGTGAAATGTCATGTAAAACGATGTACTAAGTAATGCACACAATGGGCATACCTAGCATGAAATGTCATGTAAAACGATGTACTAAGTAATGCACACAATGGGCACACCTAGCAGGAAATGTCATGTAAAACAATGTACTAAGTAATGCACACAATGGGCACACCTAGCAGGAAATGTCATGTAAAACAATGTACTAAGTAATGCACACAATGGGCACACCTAGCAGGAAATGTCATGTAAAACAATGTACTAAGTAATGCACACAATGGGCACACCTAGCAGGAAATGTCATGTAAAACAATGTACCAAGTAATGCACACAATGGGCACACCTAGCATAAGATGAAATGAAATCATGTACTATAATGTACTAACGAACATAGCAGTATATGATGTGAAAACAGAAAAGCATGAAAGTAACAAGTAGGCACATGTGTTCCACCCCAAAACAGTTTGGAAAACAGTAAAAGAGGGGTCTATGTACTCACTTGAGATTGCTCAGTTGTATAAAGAAAATCACCAAGCAACGCTAAAGATCTCGGAATCAAACGGCACCTAATATAGGTAACTATGTTAATAAACCGGACCTATCTCGGAAGACTGGGTAGCATTAGGGTTTGTAAACCAAATGAGTGTTGGAACTCACATGATATGGTTTATCAAAGCCTACATGCTAAATGAAACTTAACATAATTGTTTACGACCCATTACGACCCGTTTAGGAAGCTTATGCTACTTTAACGTGTCGTGCGCGTGAAACGCGTTCGGACCGCTTAACTAGTCCTATGATAAGTATTATAGGCCTAAACATGTTACATAATCAGTTACGTGACAAAAGTTTAGGTTACATATGCTAAATTACCAATTATGTATGAAAAGGGTATTCTGGTAATTTACCTAAGGCATATAAACTACCTATCATACAACTACTTAAACGTCGTGACCATAAGGTATAACCTCGGAAGGTTATTCCCTACACTATGGTCACCTAATGTGTTTGGTCGGATCCTAATGATCGACCAAACTGGGTCGGGTTCGAAGGTATAGGCGATTTATCAGATCGCCTACCCTACGACCCTAGACAACGTGGTAATCAGTAGGCATAGTCCCAAGGGACTATGACCATCGTGATTACAATCACGTTGCGAAGTTCAAACGAACTTCGCATTGACCATTACTGGTCAACGCTGAAAGTCAAACAAAGTTGGACTTTCTGACTCGAAAAGCAGTAAAAATAAGGAAAAGAACGAAAGAATACTTACGAAGGGTCCCCGAATGCTAACCCAGATAAAAATAGCTCAGGTATGAAACGAAGGTTCCAACTTAGAGCTTTCTTAATCAGATTTGTGGGTTTTGGGGTTAAGGGTGGATGGGTATTTATAGATAAAGTAGAGCCGCTAGGATCGTTTCTTGAATAACGTGCCACGGTCCGAGCCGTACACTTGTCACAAAGGTTGTGGAGCCACATATGCCCCTAAACTTAGTGATTAAGCAAGTTGCAAACATGTGGTTGTGGTTAAATCTGCTGAAAACAGGCTGTTAATACACTGCATCTGGTCTGCAGGTTGCCTTACGGACCGTAAAGCTGCCAATGTTGAGGTCCGTAAGGTAACAACTTTGGCAGATTTACAGTTTTGGTCCCTGTCATGCATTCAGCCCATTTTTGACACGTTTAAGGCCCGTTAACCCCATTTCAAAGCTTTAAAATGAAGTTAAAGTATAGGGAATTTAAAATGTGCTCAAAAATATCTCGGATGTCGGTTCGTTTGGCCGTACGGTCGCGATGTTCGCTTAATTACGACGGAATGCGCATAAGCGCGAAAAACGATCCAAATGACGCGATGAATGAATTTTTCTTAAGGCGAACACTAAAATATAATGTAGTCATGCTTACATAAATTTTTGGATGTCCAGATGTATTCAGAACGTAAGTTATGCGCGAAAATGCAAACTTGTGCACTTTTTGACACTTTTAGTCCCTGAATGTTCCAAAAGTTTATTTTAGCACACCGAACCCCTCAAAGCCTATTTCTAAGCTATGTAAAGGATATTTAAGGTGTGTTTAACTTATGTTTATGTTCCGGAATGTTCGTTACAGTTCAAATTGACATACTTTCGCAGTTTGTCATATTTAGTCCCTGTAAGCGAATTAACTTATTTTTGCCATACCAAAGCCTTCAAAACTTATTTCTAAGTTATGTATAGGTTATTTAAGGTATGTTGAGTATATGTTGATGTTCCGGAGTATTTCTCGCATTAAACTGAGTACGTTTACGCACTAGTTTGCGTATAACTCTCCAGAAAGTGATGTAGAGTTTGAAATTACATAAAAGTCAAAACATGAAAAATGTATAACATAACAAAACAAACATTGTGATCAAATAACATTGTTTTATTGATAACAGAACTGTTCATAGTGATTACAAGCACAGTTGTTACAGTATAGTGTTGGGCCAAGATTATATGTTATCTGTTTGTGTACGAGTAAACGAAATGTGAATCATGTGTACTTGATGCAAATACTAGACTATGTGTATAGATAAGTAGCTTGCATACGAACTGATTGGATATGTACAAATGTTATAGGCTTTGAGTAACTTGAACGTGTAATTTGTCTTACCGAGCAAATCTAAGGTGAGTTCACTGCTCTTTTTCCAAGCATGCGTCCCGGGGAGGGACATCTGATAAACGTTCTGGGGAGGAATGTCGGGTAAATGGGTTTGACTGGAATGTTAAACTCGGGATGTTGGTTAATACACTCATATCTATCATTAAGTCCCATCATATACCGAATTGGTTGCCGGGGAGGCAACAGGGTTATTAGTTGATAGCGCTATTAGGTTTGGCACCCTCACACCGTACCGGGGAGGACGGTCATGAACTAATTACCTTAACCACTTGACCAATGAACGATAGAGCATTGGGGAAGGGCAAATAATCTGGAGCCATCTGCGGTAATCGAGTTATTAACAACATCAAATCTTTGAAATGTTTTAAACTCATATCTGGTAGCTAAACGCGTTAACAAACTTTGAACTCACCAGCGTCGTCTGACACAATTGTCTGCATGCTTGCAGGTCGTTAGATTCATGGTTATGGGACTTGCTATCTGGGAGTGCTGGAGTGGTCATGGGTCGAGTCTTTGAAATGTTTTAAACTCATATCTGGTAACTAAACATGTTAGATACATGCTTTTTGTTTTCGTACATTTGTTTTGAAACAATTGAATAACAATTTACATTATGCTTCCGCTGGCGTTTTGATTTAAGTTATGATTTGAAACTATGTTATGAAATAAATGGAAATCTTTTATTTAATATATTGTTATAGTTTAATGTGATTAGTGGCTGGATCCTGGTACGTCACACGTCCCGCTGTGTTCCCGCATGTGGTATTTTGGGGGTGTGATAGTTTGGTATCAGAGCCACTGGTTATAGTGAACTAGGTTTTAAAACATTTTATAAAACTAGACTATAACCGAACGGCTTTGAAATCGACCATGACACTCAGCTCCAGATTGCAAGGTTCGTCTCTCGTTTACTTATTGCATAGCATATCTAGTGTACACTTACGTAGGATGTTGCATGTGATTGCACACTTAGCACTACAGACTGAATTCATTGTGTTACTTGCCTATGTTATGTGGTTGATAGAGCCGCAATACGATATTCCTCTAGACTTTCATGATTCATGTTTTGTGATGTCTTTTGTCTTGCTACTCGAATTTGGGGAACCTTTTAGCACGAGTTGGGAGGAGCTGAGATAAACATGCAAATTGCATTGTTATTATGGGTGCACACATGATAATAATGTGGGGTGCATGTGAGTCCCAGTAAGGCTTAACAAGTGTGCAGGGGGTTCCGCTCTATTGTCTAATGTGAACTCAGTAGTCTGAAGAAGTCATTGTGAGGATTGACTCCTACCTTATCTCGACTCTTAACCTTTTCCCATTTCTTATATAGAATCATGAGCAGACGAGGCCATGGGCGCGGTCACATTGCGATGACTCAGGCCGAGTTGACAAACTTGATTAACACACGTGTGGCTGAGGCTTTGGCAACCTATCAAGCTAGTACGAAATGTACCAAATACTCTTTATTCTTGTGTCGCGTACACAACTCTTACCCGTGTGCTATATTTTCTTTCATCCTTAGGTGAGCAAGCGAATCAGAATCAAAACAATCCGCCTACTTGTACATTTAAGGCGTTCATGGATTGTAAGCCACAGACGTTCAGTGGGACTGAAGGAGCTGTTGGGCTACTTCGTTGGTTTGAGAAAGCTGAATCAGTATTTGCTATGTGTAACTGTCCTGTGGGGGACCGGGTGAAGTATGCTACAGGCACTTTGGAGGATGGTGCCTTAACTTGGTGGAATGCCCAAGTGCAGATGTTGGGCATCGAGATGGCTAATGCAACCACTTGGGATGACTTCAAAGAGTTGATGCGGGAGGAGTATTGTCCTCGTGACGAGATTCAAAAACTCGAGAACGAATACTACAATCTGAAGATGGAAGGGTCCGAGATCGAGGCCTACACGAAACGATCTCATGAGCTAGCAAACATGTGCCCTAACTTGTCTCGACCCCCACCTCGAAGAATTGAACTGTACATCAAGGCCCTAGCACCATCAGTAAAGAGCTTGGTCACTGCTGCGAATCTTAACAACCTGCCTTAGATCATCCGATTAGCACACAAGATTACCGACCAGGAAGTCGAGCGTGGTTTGCTACCGCCTCGTGTTTCTGCTGCTACCCCTACTGCTACAGCTACCACACCTGCTAGTGATAACAAGCGTAAATGGAACGATGTTGACAAAGCAACCAGTGTAAGCCAATTGCAGAAAAGGCCAGACAACAGCAATAATCGTAGTTTCAGTCAGTCGTCCTCAGTTAACCAAGGCCAGAGCGGCAATCAGAGCCAAGGCTCATACGTTAGTAGGAAGCCAAAGTGCAACAAGTGTGGTTATCATCATCATGGACCATGTGTCCAAGCTTGCCATATGTGTGATAAGGTGGGCCATAAGCTTGCCATAGAATCAACAGCATCAACAACAACAAAGGCAGTAGCCCCATCAGAATCAAGGCAATAGGAAAGGGTGTTTCCAGTATGGGGATGAGGGTCACATCAAACGGGATTGCCCTCAGCTCAATCAAAATGCCGATAACAATAATTGTCAGAATAACAACGCTGGAAACAACAATAACGACAACGATGGGGGTATTTACGATTGGAGCTAGTGATGCTAGGAACGACGGCAATGTCGTGACTGGTACGTTTTCTGTGAACAATCTCTTTGCTTCTGTGTTATTTGATTCTGGTGCCGATTGGAGTTATGTGTCCTTAGAGTTCAGTCAACGATTAGGGTTAACTCCAACACCTCTAGAAGCTAAGCATGTAGTAGAATTAGCTGAAAGGAAGACAATTGAAACCTCATACGTTATTATGGGGTGCAAACTTGATCTTGTAGGTCAAGTGTTCGACATTGACCTACTCCCTGTTACTCTTGGTAGTTTGGATGTAGTGGTTGGCATGGACTGGTTGTCCAAGCACCGTGCTGACATCCTTTGCAAAGAGAAAATCGTATGTATTCCTCTCCCCAGTGGAGAATCTCTATCGGTTCAAGGGCATCGTAGTGGGGAGAGGAATACGTACGATAAAATTTTGGTGTCAGCAGAACACTTCTGTGGATGAAATCAGTGGCTGTAGCTCTGATACCACCTTCTGTCGCAACCCCTGACTCCTGCCCCGGGAGGTGGGCGGCCGCGAGCTACTTAGAGCTGGTGGTATCGGTGTTTATTAATTTAGCAGCGGAATTTACATCAGGACCGTAATTAGGAAATAGTTTATCAGAGTAAAACACCACATTTTTATAATAATAAATACATGGGAAAATCCCAAGTTTCCATTACAAACATGTTTTTAGGGATAAACCCTAATTTATTGAAATAAAACTTCTTCTTTATTTAGGTAACTTTTATAGCCACTTTTCCAAGCCTTCAGTGCTCTCCACCTGGCTTCTATTTGGCTTTCACATTTTGTTACCTGAAACGCGTTTGAAAACATTTTATCAGCAAGAAATACTGGCGAGTGAATCCCAGTTTAATCAAAACAAGTTTTTATCATTTTACAGCATTGAGGGCAATCCATCAATTACATTTGTTTATATATACTTTAATTACCACCCACGGTACTATCAATCCTGACTTGTGGTAATGTTACTACTCACAGTGTAGTAACAAGTTATGTATACAAATACTCAATCACTGTGAATTGTAATTTAAATAATTGAGGTTTTGTAATTTAAATAATTGAGGTTTTGTAAAAACAGTTCACAAAAGGGTTTCACAAAAAGAGGATTACTCACATTGCTAATTTAGGTATTTCCTTGTGACTTCCTAGTTATAATCTATTAATTTAAACAATGCACACGTGTTAGTATAATAACCCAAATTTGCATTAGCTATACCCTCCCCGAGACAGAACTCCAACGACTGAGTCAGGCAGAGCCTTGACATGCGTTACCGAGCACTAGATCAATCGGGCAGCGTAACTAATACGTAACCGGGGGTTATGATACTTACATCGAGGCAGAGCTTTGCTAATTAGGGGGTATTATTCCTGGGAATTATTTCTGTTATTTCAGAAATAGAGAGAGAGATTCGAATTTTGAACGAGTTGGAAGTGAAGCCTGAAGCCCCTATTTATAGTCCTGATCGACCAGCGGGTCACGGCCCATGACTCCCTCTGCTTGTTTTCTCGCGCCCCGCGAGGACCCAGGCTAGGTCCTAGCCTCGGTTAATCACCGGGGTAGCTTGTCCGGGTGTCGTGCCACGTGGCACGCTATGGTTTCGCCAAGTTACATGTTGTCGCGCCCCGCGAAGCCCAGGGTTAACCATGTCGCGGCCGGCGAGCGACTAACATAATTTGTTTTATTTTATTTTTATTAAAATAAAGGTATTTCGGGGTCGTTTTTCGTGTACAAGGTGTATTTTAAGACATATAGGGGTATTATAGGCATTTTAGGAGAGTTGTTATACCTAGATTGTCCGCACACTCAAGTGAGCGACCTTGTGAGAACCTTGCATAAAATACTCCATCACCAGTCGACATCAGGGGATTAGTTGCTGCAAGATTTTAGGGCACAAATCCCCAAATCATTCCTCTCTCTCTACCTTCCCTCTCTAAAACCCTAAAGAAAACACACAAAAACCTCCTCATTTCTTCGAATCTCGACGGCAGTTTTTCAAACAATCACAAATCATCATCCCGGAAGCTTGCTTCATCATCACTTTACAACCATCGGTGCCTTACAGTTAACGGTTAGTGCACCACTATTTTGATTAGTGATCATCGTGTGATAAATGGCATACCTGATTGAATGTTGAATGTGGTAGTCAACCAATGATTCATGTACTTGACCGTAAATCTGTTGATGAATGTTAAATAGCATACATGTTGATAAATCTAATTCTCATAACAATATACTGGGCAGTGGAGCTAAAAGTGATGTTTAAAACCTGTTTTAAATATGTACGGCAATGAAGGAATAATGAGATTGTTACAAAAATCTGATTATGAAATCATGGAATGTTAAAAAGATTGGAGATTTACTAGTTTGAATCCGTTAATGACAATAATACTCCTCGTGCGAATCCGTTTCGACATTCGATGTTCGTGCGCTTGATGTTGAGTCTGCCAACTGTTTAAATAATAATGATGTTGATAAGTTTCTAATAGTTGTTCTTAGTGAATAATATTACACTAAAAAACACTACATCTTCTCTCTACTTTTCAATTAAATAATATTATTTTATACCTTTATCATTACCTTTTCTCTATCCTTCACTCACAACCACTTTCAAAATATATTAAAAAATTATAGGGGGTGAACAGTGTCCCCTCAAATATACAGATGAACAGTAACATGTTCTCTCTCCTCCACTCATAACCACTTTTTATACTCTTTATATTATAAAAACTACACTCACAGATTTTAGTGGGTTGGATGTGAATGCTCTTAGTGATTAGAATGATGAAGATTCTGAATATAGGTGCTGTGTTTTCATGGGGGTACAACTATATATGCTCAGGGTATAACCTAGTGATGCATGTTTTAATGTTTAATGATAAAGAATGATGCTATGTCAGTTGATTGATTGATGCTACATTTTCATGAGGTGTACAACTATATATGCTCAAAGTGCAATCTGGTGATGCATGTGTGAATGTTTAAATGATAAGGAATGATGTTGTAACAATTTATAAGGTTGAACTAGGTTAGAACCACGTGTAACACACGGGTTGAATAAATATGATTCTACATACTAAGTAACAAAATAGTTACATCTTTTAAAAACTCGTGCATTGCACGAGTTGAATAAACACATGTCAAGATGTGTTTTCTAAAAATGAACTTTGATGTACTATTTACTTATTTTAACATTTTACTTTGTTTTTTATTTATTATTATGTTAAATTGTTAAATAAGATTTTCAAACCAAACGATTGTACTATTTACTTATTTTAACATTTTATCTATTTCATAAATGTCATAAATATTACTAATGATGATATGAAACTTCAGTTAATTAAGAACGTTTAACTCTAGTTTTATTCGGTTGTGTTTATTTTAAAACTATAAATAATTGAAGGAATTTAAGAACTCCTAACAAACAATCATTTTATTTGTATATTTTATTATATATATTTTATGGGGTGAAGTAGGTTCAAAGAAGAATGACCATAATACTCTTCCCTTCTTAAATTGAAAATGACACTTGTCAATCCCATGCAGTAGAGAATCCTTCTTCTACGTGATCTCTTACCTTATAAAGTATAGTGAGGTTAGAACAAAACAATGTAAACGAAATTAATAAACTCTTATATAAACAATTAAAACTACCAGTTAAATTAAATCTTTATCTTTATAAATAATAAAAACGCTAATATATAATGGTTTCTCAATTATGACTACTTGTTATTTAAGTTATTTTATAAATATGTAACCTCTTAGAATATTATATGTTGTTTCATCACATATACATCCGTATGTTCATTATGCCTTAATACATTTAAAATTGATTAAGTTTCTAATGTCAAAGAAAAAAGTTATTAAGTCTTTTATATGTTGAAATTAATAAAATAATATGATATTATCGGTAAACTTAATTTTTAATTGAACATTATCTTTTACAAATTTTAAATTTTAAATTTAATATTATCAATAATCGACTTTTCCTGATAGAACGCCATGTGTCCCTCAAGTGCTTTCTTTTATTATATAGTATAGATGTTATATGCATGTCGCACACTAAGTGTGCTACTAGGGCCCGCACAATGAGTGTGTGGTGGGGCCACCCACAAAATAGAATAAATGTAAACCATACTGTCGCACACCAAAAATTCCAACCGTACACTTGACTTTGAACGTACAATCTACTATTGGGCCACACATGTTTAGATTGTATGTTTTGGTTGGGCCGCACAGCATAGTAATAGGCTTTATGAATGGGAACCGCACACCTATAAATGTCAATGATTGGGTTTGATTATTTTACTATGAGATACCTGATGTCTAAATGTTATATGCTAGATACGTGTAAGGACATGTGGTGCTAGTTGAACACAAATCTGATCAAATTTAATAATTATAATAGGACGTGATTTACCAAAGCTGTTTTAAAGTAAACCATCTGCCGAGTAAACCAAGGTGAGTTCACACGCACTAAAAGCATGCGTCCCAGGGGGACACGAACGAACTACTATCCTGGGGAAGGATACTTCCAAACTACTATTCCCGGGGGGAATACGTTTGGATATTATTTATAAATCATGTCTTAGCAATCTAAATGAAACATTATCATGAAGTCCCCACTTTACAATACCGATTAGTCGTCGGGGGCGAACGTGATATTAGTTGATAGCGCTATTAGGTTTGACAAACCTCACACCGTGACCGGGGGGATCGGGCGTGAACTAGTAGGCCTTAATCTTGGTCAATGACGATAGACATTGGCTTGGGGCACAACAACACAACATCTTAGGATTCGGTATTTGCAGTTTAGTGAGCTTACAGATGGAGTAGCTCCCCATAACGTGATTATAAATGTTTTATCTAAACAACTTACATTTTTCTTAAACTTAAAACTGGATAACTTGCGAACTCGCCAACTTTATGTTGACACCCTACTGCATGCTTTGCAGGTAATCCGTGACGGCAGGAGCTTGTGACTTGAGGAGCGTAGTGGTTTCATTAACCCGTGTCGGGTTTTAAATAAATTTAAACTTTGGACTTTTGATTTAACTGTTGAAACTATGCTTCCGCTATTTCCTTTTAATGTTGTTTTAAAACTTAAGGTTTGGATGTGGACTTTAGTTGCCACTAATCGTATTTTGACAAATTGTTGTATATGTGTGAATGTTCGATATGATTGGTGGCTGGATCCTGGTCAGTCACACACCTTACGGTAATACTCCGCATGTGGAATTTGAGGGTGTGACAAATTTGCTTGACTTTCAGCTAATAAAAGCCTATAAAAATGAAAAGAGCTGGAAAGGAACACTTACTTGTGATCCTTAGAATATTTAGAACTCAGGGGATGCTCCTTTAAGATTAGGAACTTCTAGATGAGAGTAGGGAAGATGTTTGAAAGAAATGAGTAAGTTGTTTATGGACTCAAGATCCCTATTTATACTTAAAGAGGGTGAACAAGATTGTTCCAGGTGTTTAGGGTTGATATAGGATCACTCCAGGTGTCCATAAACGTGTTAGAAGCTGCACAATGGCTTAGTATTGCGAGATAGGTGGCACAAGGATAGAATGCCTTGGCCTCCAAACAAAATCTGCCCAGATACAGTCCTTACGGACCGTATGGGCTAAAGGCTTACGGTCCGTAAGCCACTCAGGGCACACAGGTTTTCAAATCCTTACGAACCATAAGCTATATAGCTTTGCGGTCCGTATCCGCTACTCAGAAACAATTTTATCTCATGCTTGTGGTCCGTAAGCACAAAGGCTTACGATCCGTAAAGGGTCACTCAGTGGCCATAAATTGACATGTTGACACCTTTAGTCCCTCCATATTCATAGTTTCAAAATTTGACAATATTAGTCCCATTCGTCCAAATATTAGACATAAAGTGAGAGTATGGACATGTGTCATAGTATAACTCGACACGAATGTACACTTGTAAACTTGCTAATTCTGGGACATATATTTAAAAAGATTTTTACGTCAGCTTATGCTGGTGAGCTCATGCATACTTATATATAAAAACAATCATTTCTTTTATGAACAATGAACAATACTAATTCTCTTTACATGATACGCATAGGTTGGCACATGCCTTGGTTAGCTTAGCATGTCCACATTTACTTATACAGGTGTGGGTATACATCCCGTCAACCATACATACTAAACATATGTCACACCCCCAAAATACCACATGCGAAATCACCGCGACGCGTGTGACGTGCCAGGATCCAAGCCACCAATCACATTGAACTACGAATAATACTTAAATAAAACATTCCATTAATTTCAAAAATATAAATTCAAGACATAAGTTAAACCAAAGTAGTTGTTCAGCGGAAGCATAATGTAAACTGTAAGCCAATAGTTTCAAAACAAGTGTTCATAATCAACGAAGCAAGTATCCAAGAGTCTCGACCCATGACCACTCCAGCACTCCTAGATAGCAAGTCCATATAAAGAATCTAACGACCTGCAAGTATGCAGATAGGTGTGTCAGACAACGCTGGTGAGTTCAAACTTTTGTTAACGTGTTTAGATACCAGTTGCCAGATTAAAACGTTTCACATATTTGATTTAATGTTGTTATTAACTTGAATACCGCAGATGGCTACAAGATGTTTTTGCCCAACCCCAATGCCTCTATCAAAAGATTGGTCAAGTGGTCAAGGTAATTAGTTCACGCCCGTCCTCCCCGGTACGGTGTGAGGGTGCCAAACCTAATAGCGCTATCAACTAAATACCTCGTTGCCTCCCCGGCAACTATCGGTAGATGTAAGGGGTCTTATATGATAGAAATAGGTGTAATAACCAACATCCCACAACCCGACATTCCTCCCTGGAACAATTACCAGATATCCCTCCCCGGGATGCATGCTTGGAAAAAGAGCAGTGAACTCACCTTGGTTTGCTCGGTTTGTTTAGTTACCCGTTTCCAAGTTAATCAATCAACCCTAACGTGGTTACCAATGAATATCAGTTTCATGATTTAACAAGTTATTGCTTTCACACAGGTTGCATCACACATAGCAGTTCACAGTACATCAGTTGAATAGTATAACTTTCTAGTACAAGTTCACATCTCATGTGTTTAACACAAGTTACATAGAACATAACAGGTTGGTTTGCTATACCCGCTAGTCGAACTATGTTTCTGATTCTCATTGGCATATCACAAAGATTGTATACACACACGTATTTATCAACAATTCATGCACCTACTGTTCAGTTCACATACTTACCCGACGAAAGGCCATGGTGACGAAAGGTTATCTTTCGTCGGAATGTTTATTGGCGAAACTCCTATGTTTCGTCGACATGCGATGTGGCGAAACTCCTATGTTTCGTCGACATGTGATGTGGCGAAACTCCTATGTTTCGTGGATTTGACAGTTACAGATCCAATGATCACAATTTGAGATGTTCTAGAACCCTAATCAACATCGACAGTTTCACCATAATCATAGATCGATCATTTAGTTCTCAAATATCAACAACATGCAACAAGTGCCTTAATAATTCAAATACACATATCATCAATTTATCATTCTGACCAAATCGTTTATATATCTTGGCTACATCCTTAATCATGCAACCCTAATCTAACACATCATACCCAACCATTACTGTTAATCACATAAGCCTAGCGGTTTGTTAACATCAAGAATACGGAGACCGGCTAACAATCCTTATTAATACGATTACCATAATCAAGGCACCAAGCATCACATAGCAATTAGCAACTAACGATTTCAAAGTAAACAGTCAATAATAATTTCAATCCGACAATCAGTAATGGTTAAACACTAACCGAGATAGGAGGAACAATAAATTGATCGATAAAGAGGGCTTCGAGGACTCAAGGTTGCCGTCGCACAAAAGAGGGGATGCGTTTTAGGGTTTTCAGTTGGTCAGTTGTGTGACGAATACAACAGTTATTACGTAATATATTCGCATAAGTGTATTGGGCCCTTACTAGGCTTCGAAGTAACCTGGGCTTCGAAGTAACCTAGGCTGGCGAAACTCATATGTTTCGTCGTGGTGTGAAAGACGAAACCCCCTAGGTTTCGTCGAGTGGGTGTTGTGACGAAATTTCTATGTTTCATGGTGAAAACGATGAGAATGCATGTGTTAAGTTTGATAAATCTTAAACAGTTAAAGGGTTCCATTAATTAGCCAACGATATAACAATCCATAATCAAATAGCAAAACTGCACATATAATCAAATGACAAAGATGCACATACTACAACGCAATAAGTCATGAAAACACAGTCGTGAAGCAAGTAACATGTCAAGGAAAAGTCTTGGAAACTCGAGTTGTCACATCATCCCCAACTTGAAAGAAATTTTGTCCCGAAATTTAATAAGCAAACCCGAAACTGCAAGACGTTAACTTAGGATGACTGTGGATTTTCCACGGGTACCACATCATCCCCAACTTGAATGGGAATTTCATCCCGAAATTCACTAGTTGTATTAGATTTAGATTTTCCAGGCTTGGACTTGTCATCTGGGACTAAATGTGAGTACTTGAGTTTCATCTGATCCTCACGTTCCCATGTGAACTCCGGTCCACGCCTTGAGTTCCAACGAACTCGTACAATCGGAATACGGCTGTGCTTACGGACCTTGACCTCCCGGTCCATAATTTCTATTGGTTCCTCTACAAAATGCAACTTTTCATCAATCTTCAGTTCTTGAAACGGTACAACCAGTGTTTCATCAGACAAACACTTCTTTAAATGTGACACATGGAACACATCATGGACGTTACCCAACTCGGCAAGTAACTCCAACTTGTAGGCCACTTTACCAATTTGCTCCAGAATTTTAAATGGCCCAACATAACAAGGGTTAAGCTTGCCGCGTTTTCCAAAACGCACCACACCCTTCCAGGGCGAGACCTTCAACATAACACGATCACCAACTACGAACTCCAAAGGCTTCCTACGCTTGTCAGCGTAGCTTTTCTGACGGTCGCGTGCTGCTGCCATACGGTTCCTGATCTGCACAATCTTTTCAGAAGTTTCAAGAACAAGTTCGGGGCCTGTGACCTGCCTGTCACCCACCTCAGCCCAACAGAGAGGTGAACAACACTTTTGTCCATACAACGCTTCGAATGGAGCTGCCTGAATGCTGGTATGGTAGCTATTGTTATAAGAAAACTCTATCAAAGGTAAGTGTTTCTCCCAACCCTTGCCAAAATCAATCACACACACCCGCAACATGTCTTCAAGTGTCTGGATGGTTCGCTCACTTTGACCATCCGTCTGCGGGTGATAAGCAGTACTCATGTCGAGATGCGAGCCGAACGATTTGTGCATCGACTGCCACAAATCCGAAATGAAACGCGGGTCATGGTCAGAGATAATAGAAGTTGGCACCCCGTGCCTAGAAACCACCTCATTCAGATAGACAGCAGCTAATTGTGAGAAGTTATCTGCTTCCTTGATTGCTAGGAAGTGCGCTGACTTCGTGAGGCGATCAACGATCACCCAAATGGTGTCGTTCCCGTTTTGAGTTCTAGGTAGCCCAGTGACAAAATCCATTGCGATTTGTTCCCATTTCCACATGGGTATTTTTGGTTGTTACAGCAACCCAGACGGTTTCTGATATTCTACTTTAACCTTCGAGCAGGTCAAACATTTACTCACATAAGTCGCGATGTGAGCTTTCATTTTTGGCCACCAATACATGACTCTAAGGTCCTGATACATCTTATCCAAACCTGGGTGAACAGAGTATCGAGACTTGTGTGCTTCGTCCATCACAAGCTCTCTAAGGTTACCAAACAACGGAATCCATATCCGTTCCATAAAATAGTAAATACCATCTGATTTCTACTCGAGTCGTTTCTCCATACCCCGTAAATACTCAGCTTCATAGTTTTCTTCCTTCAACGCCTCGGCCTGAGCCGAATAGATCTGAGCAGGCAGGTTAGAATGAATGGTGAGCTACAATGCGCGAACACGTTTGGGTTTTGATTCCTTTCTACTAAGAGCGTCAGCTACAACGTTGGCGTTACCCGTATGATACTTGATTGCACAGTCGTAGTCATTTAAAATTTCTACCCAACGACGCTGTCGCATATTCAAATCCTTCTGGTCGAAAATATGCTGAAGGCTCTTGTGGTCGGTATAAATAGTGCATTTAGTACCATAAAGGTAATGCCTCCAGATTTTGAGCGCAAATACTACGGCTTCCAACTCCAAGTCGTGTGTCGTATAATTCTTCTCGTGAACCTTCAACTGTCGAGAAGCAAAAGGTATCACATTGTTGCGTTGCATTAGCACGCATCCAAGACCCTGAATAGAAGCATCACAATATACCACAAAATCTTCTGTACCTTCAGGTAGAGGCAAAATCGGTGCATTACAGAGTTTCTGTTTTAATAACTAGAAAGCCTCTTCTTGTTTCGTTCCCCAAGAGTATACTACGCCCTTTTGTGTCAACGAGGTGGGGGGTTGCGCGATCTTCGAAAATTCTTTAATAAATCTTCGATAATACCCAGCGAGACCAAGAAATTGTCCCACCTCCGAAGGATTCTTTGGTGCCGCCCAATTTCTAACAGCATCAACCTTTGCAGGATCTACGTGTATCCCCAATTCATTAACAATGTGCCCAAGAAAGTGTACCTCCCGAATCCAGGAGTCACACTTAGAGAACTTCGCATAGAGTTGCTCGTTTCTCAGGAGTTCCAAAATAAGACGCAGGTGCCGCTCGTGATCTTCCTTACTCTTCGAGTATATCAAAATGTCGTCTATGAATACTATAACGAAATCGTCGAGATACGGTTTGCATACACGGTTCATGAGATCCATGAAAACCGCTGGCGCGTTCGTCAACCCAAACGGCATAACTAGAAACTCATAATGCCCATACCGCGTTCGAAAAGCCGTTTTAGGAACATCCTCCTCTCGGACTCTCACCTGATGATAGCCCGATCTTAAGTCGATCTTCGAATAAAAACTCTACCCTTGCAACTGGTCAAACAAGTCGTCAATGCGTGGCAACGGATAGCGGTTCTTGATGGTCACCTTGTTGAGCTCCCGATAATCAATACACATTCGAAAGGACCCGTCTTTCTTCTTTACGAACAGAACTGGGGCTCCCCAAGGCGTAGAGCTGGGTCGAATAAAGCCCCTATCCAGTAACTCTTGTAGTTGCTTAGACAACTCCTGCAATTCTCCAGGTGCTAAACGGTAAGGAACACGAGCTATCGGGGCTGCTCCTGGTGCAAGATCAATCTGAAATTCCACTTGACGGTGAGGAGGTAAACCAGGAAGTTCCTCAGGAAACACATCAGCAAATTCACGTACAACTGGCAGATCCTCGATCTTTCTTTCTCCTGACGGAGTGTCAGTAACACGTGCTAAAATAGCATGATACCCCTTTCGTAGACACTTCTGCGCTTGCATAGCCGAAATAATACCAACCATCGTCCCACTACGATGCCCTTGAACCGATAATGACTCTCCACTAAGGAGAGGAACAATCTTCTCCTTGTACAGAATCTCAGCTTGGTGTTTAGACTGCCAATCCATACCAACCACTATATCAAAACTACCGAGGGTAACAGGAAGGAGATCAATATCAAACACTTGGCCCACAGGATCTAGTTTACACCCAAATAAGACATGTGAAGCTTCAATCATTTTGCCATCGGCAAATTCTACTACATGCTTAGCTTCTAAAGGTGTTGGGGCTAACCCTAATCGCCGACCAAACTCTAGGGACACATAACTCCAATCGGCACCGGAATCAAATAACACAGAAGCAATAAGATTGTTCACAGAAAACGTACCGGTCATGACATTGCTGTCGTTCCTAGCATCACCAGCACCGATCGTAAATACCCTTCCCCAAGCACCATTGCCCCCATTATTGCCATTGTTGTTGTTCCCAGCATTGTTGTTGTTGTTCTGGCGGTTATTGTCATTGGCATTCTGATTTAGCTGAGGGCAATCCCTCTTGAAGTGGCTCTCATCCCCGCACTGGAAGCACCCCTTCTTAAAGCCGTGGTTCTGATGGGGTTGTTGTCTTTTCTGTCGTTGATACTGCTGATTTTGCTGCTGTTGCTGCTTTGGCTGCTGGGCTCTACAGTCTTTGGCCTCATGGCCCACCTTTTCGCACCTACGGCAAGTCCGGACACACTGTCCATAATGATGATAACCACACTTGTTGCACTGTGGCTTCTTCCCAACATAAGAGCCCTGATTCTGATTGCTGCCCTGGACTTGGTTAGCTGAGGACGACTGACTGAAGCTTCGGTTATTGTTGTTGTCAGGCCTTTTCTGAGATTGACTGGCACTGGTTGCTTTGTCAGTATCGCTCCACTTGCGCTTGTTATCACTAGCAGGTGTGGTAGCTGTACCAGTAGAGGTTGTAGCAGATTTACGAGGCGGCAATGAGCCACGCTCGACTTCTTGGTCAGTAATCTTATGTGCCAAACGGATGATCTGGGGCAGGTTGTTATGGTTCGCAGCACTGACATATCCCTTTACAGCTGGTGCTAGGCCCTTGAGGTACAACTCAATTCTTCGAGATGCAGGTCGAGACAGGTTAGGGCATAAAATTGCTAGTTCGTGCGATCGTTTCGTGTAAGCCTCGATCTCAGACCCTTCCATCTTCAAGTCGTAGTACTCATTCTTCAATTTCTGAATCTCATCCCGAGGACAATACTCCTCCCGCATTAACTCCTTGAATTCATCCCAAGTAGTGGCATTAGCCATCTCGATGCCTAACATTTGCACCTGGGCATTCCACCAAGTTAAGGCACCATCCTCCAAAGTGCTCGTAGCATACTTCACACGGTCCCCCTCTGGACAGTTACACATAGCAAACACTGACTCAGCTTTCTCAAACCAACGAAGTAACCCCACAGCCCCTTCAGTCCCACTGAATGTTTGTGGCTTACAATCCATAAACGCCTTGAAAGTGCAAGCAGGCGGGTGATGACCTAATGGACGTTACCCAACTCGGCAGGTAACTCCAACTTGTAGGCCACTTTACTAATTCGCTCTAGAATTATAAATGGCCCAACATAACGAGGGTTAAGCTTGCCGCGTTTTCCAAAACGCACCACACCCTTCCAGGGTGAGACCTTCAACATAACACGATCACCAACTGCGAACTCCAAAGGCTTCCTACGCTTGTCAGCGTAGCTTTTCTGACGGTCTCGTGCTGCTGCCATACGGTTCCTGATCTGCACAATCTTTTCAGAAGTTTCAAGAACAAGTTCGGGGCCTGTGACCTGGCTGTCACCCACCTCAGCCCAACAGAGAGGTGAACGACAGTTTCGTCCATACAACGCTTCGAATGGAGCCGCCTGAATGCTGGTATGGTAGCTATTGTTGCAAGAAAACTCTATCAAAGGCAAGTGTTTCTCCCAACCCTTGCCAAAATCAATCACACATGCCCGCAACATGTCTTCAAGTGTCTGGATGGTTCGCTCACTTTGACCATCCGTCTGCGGGTGATAAGCAGTACTCAAGTCGAGACGCGAGCCGAACGATTTGTGCATCAACTACCACAAATCCGAAATGAAACGCGGGTCACGGTCAGAGATAATAGAAGTTGGCACCCCATGCCTAGAAACCACCTCCTTCAGATAGACAGCAGCTAATTGTGAGAACTTATCTGTTTCCTTGATTGCTAGTAAGTGCGCTGACTTCGTGAGGCGATCAACGATCACCCAAATGGTGTGGTTCCCGTTTTGAGTTCTAGGTAGCCCAGTGACAAAATCCATTGCGATTTGTTCCCATTTCCACATGGGTATTTCTGGTTGTTGCAACAACCCAGACGGTTTTTGATATTCCACTTTAACCTTCGAGCAGGTCAAACATTTACTCACATAAGTCGCGATGTGAGCTTTCATCTTTGGCCACCAATACATGACTCTAAGGTCCTGATACATCTTATCCGAACCTGGGTGAACAGAGTATCGAGACTTGTGTGCTTCGTCCATCACAAGCTCTCTAAGGTTACCAAACAACGGAATCCATATCCGCTCCATAAAATAGTAAATACCATCTGATTTCTTCTCGAGTCATTTCTCCATACCCCGTAAATACTCAGCTTCATAGTTTTCTTCCTTCAACGCCTCGGCCTGAGCCGAACGAATCTGATCAGGCAGGTTAGAATGAATGGTGAGCTGCAAAGCGCGAACACGTTTGGGTTTCGATTCCTTTCTACTAAGAGCTTCAGCTACAACGTTGGCCTTACCCGGATGATACTTGATTGCACAGTCGTAGTCATTTAAAAGTTCTACCCAGCGACACTGTCGCATATTCAAATCCTTCTGGTCGAAAATATGCTGAAGGCTCCGGTGGTCGGTATAAATAGTGCATTTAGTACCGTATAGGTAATGCCTCCAGATTTTGAGCGCAAATACTACGGCTCCCAACTCCAAGTCGTGTGTCGTATAATTCTTCTCATGAACCTTCAACTGTCGAGAAGCATAAGGTATCACATTGTTGCGTTGCATCAGCACGCATCCAAGACCCTGAATAGAAGCATCACAATATACCACAAAATCTTCTGTACCTTCAGGTAGAGACAAAATCGGTGCACTGCAGAGTTTCTGTTTTAATAACTGGAAAGCCTCTTCTTGTTTCGTTCCCCAAGAGTATACTACGCCCTTTTGTTTCAACGAGGTGGGGGGTTGTACGATCTTCTAAAAGTCTTTAATAAATCTTCGATAATACCCAGCGAGACCAAGAAATTGTTGCACCTCCAAAGGATTCTTTGGTGCCGCCCAATTTCTAACAGCATCAACCTTTGCAGGATCTACGTGTATCCCCAATTCATTAACAATGTGCCCAAGAAAGTGTACCTCCCAAATCCAGAAGTCACACTTAGAGAACTTCGCATAGAGTTGCTCCTTTCTCAGGAGTTCCAAAATAAGACGCAGGTGCCGCACCTGATCTTCCTTACTCTTCGAGTAGATCAAAATGTCGTCGATGAATACTATAACGAAATCGTCAAGATATGGTTTGCATACACGGTTCATGAGATCCATGAAAACCGCTGGCGCGTTCGTCAACCCAAACGACATAACTAGAAACTCATAATCCCCATACCGCGTTCGAAAAGCTGTTTTAGGAACATCCTCCTCTCGGACTCTCACCTAATGATATCCCGATCTTAAGTCGATCTTCGAATAAAAACTCGACCCTTGCAACTGGTCAAACAAGTCGTCAATGCATGGCAACGGATAGCGGTTCTTGATGGTCACCTTGTTGAGCTCCCGATAATCAATACACATACGAAAGGACCCGTCTTTCTTCTTTACGAACAGAACTGGGGCTCCCCAAGGCGAAGAGCTGGGTCGAATAAAGCCCCTATCCATTAACTCTTGCAGTTGATTAGACAACTCCTGCAATTCTTCAGGTGCTAAACGGTAAGGAGCACGAGCTATCGGGGCTGCTCCTGGTGCAAGATCAATCTGAAATTCCACTTGATGGTGAGGAGGTAAACCAGGAAGTTCCTCAGGAAACACATCAGCAAATTCGCGTACAACTGACAGATCCTCGATCTTTCTTTCTCCTGACGGAGTGTCAGTAACAAGTGCTAAAATAGCAGGATACCCCTTTCGTAGACACTTCTGCGCTTGCATAGCCGAGATAATACCAACCATCGTCCCACTACGATGCCCTTGAACTGATAATGACTCTCAACTAGGGAGAGGAATAATCTTCTCCTTGCACAGAATCTCAGCTTGGTGTTTAGACTGCCAATCCATACCAACCACTATATCAAAACTACCGAGGGTAATAGGAAGGAGATCAATATCAAACACTTGGCCCACAAGATCTAGTTTACACCCAAATAAGACATGCGAAGCTTCAATCGTTTTGCCATCGGCTAATTCTACTACATGCTTAGCTTCTAAAGGTGTTGGGGCTAACCCTAGTCGCCGACCAAACTCTAGGGACACATAACTCCAATCGGCACCAGAATCAAATAACACAGAAGCAATAAGATTGTTCACAGAAAACGTACCGGTCACGACATTGCTGTCGTTCCTAGCATCACCAGCACCGATCGTAAATACCCTTCCCCAAGCACCATTGGCCCCATTGTTGTTGTTCCCAGCATTGTTGTTGTTGTTCTGGCGGTTGTTATCATTGGCATTCTGATTCAGCTGAGGGCAATCCCTCTTGAAGTGGCTCTCATCCTCGCACTGGAAGCACCCCTTCTTAAAGCCCTGGTTCTGATGGGGTTGTTGTCTTTGCTGTCGTTGATACTGCTGATTTTGCTACTGTTGCTGCTTTGGCTGCGGGGCTCTACAGTCTTTGGCCTCATGGCCCACCTTTTCGCACCTACGGCTAGTCCGGACACACTGTCCATAATGATGATAACCACACTTGTTGCACTGTGGCTTCTTCCCAACATAAGAGCCCTGATTCTGATTGCTGCCCTGGACTTGGTTAACTGAGGACGACTGACTGAAGCTTCGGTTATTGCTGTTGTCAGGCCTTTTCTAAGATTGACTGGCACTGGTTGCTTTGTCAGTATCACTCCACTTGCGCTTGTTATCACTAGCAGGTGTGGTAGCTGTAGCAGTAGAGGTAGTAGAATATTTAAGAGGCGGCAATGAGCCACGCTCGACTTCTTAGTCAGTAATCTTATGTGCCAAACGGATGATTTGGGGCAGGTTGTTATGGTTCGCAGCAGTGACATACCCCTTTACAGCTGGTGCTAGGCCCTTGAGGTACAACTCAATTCTTCGAGATGCAGGTCGAGACAGGTTAGGGCACAAAATTGCTAGTTCGTGAGATCGTTTCATGTAAGCCTCGATCTCGGACCCTTCCATCTTCAAGTCGTAGTACTCATTCTCCAATTTCTGAATCTCATCCCGAGGACAATACTCCTCCCGAATTAACTCCATGAATTCATCCCAAGTAGTGGCATTAGCCATCTCGATGCTCAACATTTGCACCTGGGCATTCCACCAAGTTAAGGCACCATCCTCTAAAGTGCCCATAGCATACTTCACACGGTCCCCCTCGGGACAGTTACACATAGGAAACACTGACTCAGCTTTCTTAAACCAACGAAGTAACCCCACAACCCCTTTAGTCCCACTGAATATCTGTGGCTTACAATCCATAAACACCTTGAAAGTGCAAGCAGGCGGGTGATGACCTAATGGACGAAAGGAAATACAACACAATGGTAAGAGTTGTGTACGCGACACAAGAATAAAGAAGTTTTTGCACATATCGTACCAGCTTGATAGGCTGCTAATGCCTCAGCCACACGGGTGTTGATTAATTTTGTCAGCTCAGCTTGGGTCATCGCGATGTGACCACGTCCATGACCTCGTCCACTCATGATTCTATATAAGGAGAAGGAACAAATTTAAGAGTCGAGATGAGGTAAGAGTCAACTCTCACGTTGAAATCTATAAACTACCAAGTTTACACACAATAGGGCAGAACTCTTCTCACACTCGTTAAGCCTCACTGGGACTTACATGCACCTCACGTTATTATTATGTGTGCACCCATAATAATAAAGCAGTTTGCATGCTCATCTCAGTGCCTCTCAACTTGCGCTAGAAGTTTCCCCTACATTCAAATAGCATACGAAGGCATTATAGGATTTCAAATCACAAAAGTAGAAGAGCAGTGTCACGCTATCAAATCACCACAGTATCTAATATATCGTTTCATGCAAGCTGTGAGTGTGTGTCTACTAAACAAGTAATGCATAAAGTGAGCAGAAGACGAACCTTGCAATCTGGAGCTGAGTGTCATGGTCGATTTTCGAAGTTGTTTGGTTATAGTCTGGTTTTATAAAAAACGTTTTAAAACCTAGTTCACTATAACCAGTGGCTCTGATACCAAACTGTCACACCCCCAAAATACCACATGCGGAATCACCGCGAGGCGTGTGACGTGCCAGGATCCAAGCCACCAATCACATTGAACTACGAATAATACTTAAATAAAACATTCCATTAATTTCAAAAATATAAATTCAAGACATAAGTTAAACCAAAGTAGTTGTTCAGCGGAAGCATAATGTAAACTGTAAGCCAACAGTTTCAAACACTACTAGAAAACTGCTACTATTCCCACGTCAATTTCCGTGGGAAATCCGTGGGTAACTGCGTTTACCCATGGATTTCCCACTAAAATGAGTTGTGGGAATTTTGCTCGTGGGTCATTTTTTTCTGATGCATTTCCTACGGATTTTCCTACTCCTTTCCCACACAAATGTTTTGTTAGAATTCTCCTACTTATTTCTCACGGAATTAATTTTCTTAACTTTTCGACGTATTTCCCACGAAATATTTATTTTTTAACATTTTGTGTTTAAATCAATTATATTTATTTTTATTATATATATTTTAATTTTCTTACACAATTCCTACGGAATTTTTTTTCTTCCTACACAATTCCAACGGAATGTATTCGTTTTTCCTACATAGTTCCTACGGAAATATTTTTTCCTACACAGTTCCAACGAAATGTGTTATTGATTCCTACACAATTTCTACAAAATTAGTTTTTTTCCTACACAATTCCAACAGAATGTTTTATTTTTTCCCACACATTTCCTACGATTTTTTCTTGGTTTCCTGTTTATTCTTTTTCCTACATGTTTCCTACGGATACGTTTAAAAAACTAGTACATAATTGATCAAATGATGCGGGTAAATTGGCTATAAGATGCGGTTCTAGACCCGCATCTTATGGCGTAATATCTTATAGCTATAAGCCAAAAGATACGGGTCCAAAAGATGCAGTTCTAGACTCGTATCTTTTGACAAAAACAAATTATCTAAAAATGAAAATAAAATATGAAAAAATCAGAATTAAAATAAAACCAATATAAGATACGCCAAGAATATAAATTACAAAGATTTCAAACTAAAACAAAATTACAAAAGTTTCAAAGTAACACAAATACATATATCTCTGATTATAAAAGTGATATATAATAACTTCGGAACTGATGTCTCGACGTCTTCAATTCATACTTACAACCAGAACTATAGAAATTGCCTGACAAAACAAGACATTACATTAATAAAATGAAGCTTAAAATGTATACGAAGTGTACAAATGTATAAAATGCAATCTGTGAATTCAAATAATAAAATACAATCTATAGAAAGTAACACAAAGGCCCTACAGACGATTGAAAGTAATTCTTTATATACAAAAGAAAATCAAAATGAATTAAGAATCTAATGAGGAAGAAAGACAGAAATTCTATCAACTTTACCATTTCAAACTTGAGCATTTACCCATAAGCACCTCCGCTGCCGGAAACAATATCGAACCGCCACCAAAAATCACCTAAAGTGTCGGGATGAGATTAGACGTAACAGATTTATGAAAAACAAGAAGGTGTTATCCCGATTCGGCAAGTTTCAAAACTCAACAGGATTATAACTTACAGATCTGATGAAATTCGTTTTGGATATGAACTTGATGGAAGTTGTCGTGCCACCACCAAGCTCACCCCGCCACGTGACCACCAGGAATGCGCATCATCGAAAAAACGGGGCGCCACCGTCCCTCCGACTCCCCTAGGATCCCCGCACTTCTCGAAGCCACCATCGTCGTCATCACACATGAATCCCCCACCACATCAACCTCAAAATCCTCCGGTCATCACCACCGTATCGCGCCGCCCTGCACTACTCCTCAAACGGCGATGTCGCCGTGCACCACCCCGGACGGCTACGGTACCTCTGTGTCTCTGTCACTCCGATTCTCTCTCTCTCTGGGTTCTACTCTCTCTCTAGATATGCAGGTGTGTGGAGGAAACAATAGTGGTGGGGGCTAGGATTTGAAGAATGAGGGGAAATAGAGAAAGAGATGGTTATATACTAGGGTTTTTGTTTTGGTGTAGGTGGGTTCACATCGCGTATACGAACCCGTTTATAATCGCGTGTCTCGTAAGAAAAGAAAATAAATACCCATTTAAATTATATAAAATAAATATAACAGTTCACTTGGAAAAATTACAAGTTTTGTCCTTTATCTTAATACCACTTATTAGACGGTGTTCTTTTTAACGAATTTTGACAAGTTTTGCCCTTTACAAGAAATTTTGTTGCACGTTTTGTCCTTTAGGCTTAACTCAGTTAGATTTTCTTGTTAAATATTGTCACCCAGGGGCATTTTAGTCTTTTTACCCATTTATTTAACACTATTTAAAAGAATAAAACAAAATATTTTAGGGTTGACTCTTGAAACAAAATTCCTTGTAAAGGGCAAAACTTGTCAAAATTCGTTAAAAAGGACACCGCCTGATAAGTGTTATTAAGATAATGGACAAAACTTGTAATTTTTTCAAAAAATTATTCAGAATATATTACATATATCTATATATGCTAAAATAAAAACGCTTGACAATAATTGTCGGTTAAATAACATGTTTCACTCGTGACTAGTTATTATTTTAAACCAATGTAAAATAATCTAAAAAGCCTGTCTCCACATAAATCATTTTCATCGAAATCACATAGCATATAAATTCACCTAACTAATGAGAAGCATTGGTTAGAAATCGAACCCCTTCTTTGATCCAACGGTGTGTGGTAGCGACGATTCTCGTTGCGTCTGGTTGTCCGGTGACCGGCAATGAACCATTGATCATCCTAAACACCCTTTGGTGATAATAATAGAACATGAACAACCCTAGTTAACCATGACTAACCCTGATTGGTCCATTAACCATCCTAATGGACCATTGAACATTCTAAACGCCCTTCGTCGACCACCATTGTCCCTAATTGATCTATCAATCATTCCAATGGACCATTAATCATCTAAAAAACCTTCATTGACACTAATGTAGCATGAACAACCCTAGTTGACCATTACTAGCCCTAATTGGGCCTTGATATATCTTAAAAGCCGATTAAGACCTTCATTATGTAACATTCGATGTTGAAGGATTACATCACGTTGTATTGAGTGCTATTATATAGTAACAAAAAATTATAAGTCATGTATGCCCTAATAGAATGTATTGGGCCTTGATATATCTTAGTGGCCCGTTAAGGCCTTTACTATGTAACATTCGATGTTGAAGGGTTATATCATGTCATGTTGAGTAATCTTGTATCGTAATGGACACTAACAGGTCATACAAGCCCTAATAGACCGTGTGGGCCTTTATATTTCTTAATGGCTCAATTAAGGCCTTTATTATGTAAAATTCGACGTTGAAGGGTTATACCACTTTGTATTGAGTGATAATATATCGTAACGAACAATTACAAGTTACACATGCCCTAATAGACTATGTTAAGCCTCGATATATCTTAATGGCTCGTTCAGGCCTTTATTATGAAACATTCGATGTTGAAGGGTTACAACACGTTGTATTGAGTGCTATTATATCGTAACGAAGATTTACAAGTCATACATGCCCTAATAAACCATGTTGGGCCTTGATATATCTTAAAAGCCCATTAAGACCTTCATTATGTAACATTCGATGTTGAAGGATTACATCACGTTGTATTGAGTGCTAGTATATCGTAACAAAAAATTACAAGTCATATATGCCCTAATAGAGCGTGTTGGGCCTTGATATATCTTAATGGCCCGTTAAGGTCTTTATTATGTAACATTCGATGTTGGAGGGTTATATCATGTCATGTTGAGTGATCGGACACTAACAGGTCATACAAGCCCTAATAGACCACGTAGGCCTTGATATATCTTAATGGCCCAATTAAGGCCTTTATAATGTAACATTCGACGTTGAAGGGTTATTCCATGTTGTATTGAGTGATATTTTATCGTAACGAACAATTACAAGTCATACATGCCCTAATAGATTGTGTTAAGCCTCGATATATCTTAATGGATCGTTCAGGCCTTTATTATGAAACATTCGATGTTGAAGGGTTACAGCACGTTGTATTGAGTGCTATTATATTGTAACGAAGATTTACAAGTCAAACATGCCCTAATAAACCATGTTGGGCCTTTATATATCTTAAAAGGCCATTAAGACCTTCATTATGTAATATTCGATGTTGAAGGATTACATCAAGTTGTATTGAGTGCTATTATATCGTAACAAAAAATTACAAGTCATATATGCCCTAATAGAGCATGTTGGGCCTTGATATATCTTAATGGTCCGTTGAGGTCTTTATTATGTAACATTCAATGTTGGAGGGTTATATCATGTCATATTGAGTGAACTTGTATCGTAATGGACACTAACAAGTCATACAAGCCCTAATAGACCGTGTGGGCCTTGATATATCTTAATGGCCCAATTAAGGCCTTTATAAAGTAACATTCGACGTTGAAGGGTTATACCACGTTGTATTGAGTGATATTATATCGTAACGAACAATTACAAGTCATACATGCCCTAATAGACTGTGTTAAGCCTCGATATATGTTAATGGATCGTTCTGGCCTTTATTATGAAACATTCGATGTTGAAGGGTTACAACACGTTGTATTGAGTGCTATTATATCGTAACGAAGATTTACAAGTCACTCATGCCCTAATAGACCGTGTTGGACCTTGATATATCTTAAAGGTCCGCTGAGACCTTTACTATGTAACATTCGATATTGAAGGGTTACATCACGTTGTATTGAGTGCTATTATATGGTTGCTAAGAATACGAGTCATACATGCTCTAATAGACCGTATTAAGGCCTGTATTGATTCCTACGATTTTTCTACGGAACTATTACATTCGTTATTTTCCTACGGATCTATGACGAATTGTTAAAAGGAAACGTATTTCGTAGGAATTGCGTTAGTATTTTCCTACACATTTCCTACGGATATATATAAATTTGTTTTAAAAATAACATGTAAGTGTATTACAAAAAAATTATCCATTCCGTGAATAATCTGTCGGAATTTCCAACACACTTCCTACGGAATTAGTTTAGAAATAACATATATTTTTATTAAATAATAAAACTTTATATTTTAATATCGCTAATTTTATTTATTATGAATGTTTTTTTATGATAAATTGGGTTCCTACGCATTTCCTACTAATGATTAAAATGAAAACGAATTTCGTAGGAATTGCGTCAGTATTTTCCTATACATTTCCAACGGATATATATAAATTTGTTTTAAAAATAACATATATGTGTATTACAAAAAAAAAATTATCCATTATGTGAGTAATCTGCCGGAATTTCCAACACACTTCTTACGGAATTAATTTAGAAATAACATATATTTTTATTAAATAATAAAACTTTATATTTTAATATCATTAATTTTATTTATTATGAATATTTTTTATGATAAATTGGATTCCTACGCATTTCCTACTAATGATTAAAATAAAAACGAATTTCGTAGGAATTCTGTCAGAAATTGCCAACGCATTTCCTACGCATACTGATTCCTACGAATTTCCAACTAATGCTTAAAATGAAAATGAATTCCGTGGGAAATCCGCCGGAACGTTCTGACACTTTTACTACGCAAACCAATTTGTTGCTTTTTTGTAGCTTTTTTTGTCACAAAACTATGACCCTTTCTTGTTCGTCGGAATATCGTAGGAAAAGTGTCGCCATTTTCGTTCGTAGGAAATACGTAGGAAATTTTTGTAGGAATAATAGCAAGTTTTCTAGTAGTGAAAACAAGTGTTCATATTCAACGAAGCAAGTATCCAAGAGTCTCGACCCATGACCATTCCAGCACTCCCAGATAGCAAGTCCATATAAAGAATCTAACGACCTGCAAGCATGCAGACAAGTGTGTCAGACAACGCTGGTGAGTTCAAAGTTTTGTTAACATGTTTAGATACCAGTTGCCAGATTAAAACGTTTCACAGATTTGATTTGATGTTGTTATTAACTTGAATACCGCAGATGGCTACAAGATGTTTTTACCCAATCCTAATGCCTCTATCAAAACATTGGTCAACTGGTCAAGGTAATTAGTTCATGCCCGTCCTCCCCGGTACAGTGTGAGGGTGCGAAACCTAATAGCGATATCAACTAAATACCTTGTTGCCTCCCCGGCAACTATCGGTAGATGTAAGGGGTCTTATACGATAGAAATGAGTGTAATAACGAACAACCCACAACCCGACGTTCCTCCCCAGAACAATTACCAGATATCCCTCCCCGGGATGCATGCTTGGAAAAAGAGCAGTGAACTCACCTTGGTTTGCTCGGTTTGTTTAGTTACCCGTTTCCAAGTTAATCAATCAACCCTAACGTGGTTACCAATGAATATCAGTTTCATGATTTAACAAGTTATTGCTTTCACACAGGTTGCATCGCACATAGCAGTTCACAGTACATCAGTTGACCAGTATAACTTTCTAGTACAAGTTCACATCTCATGTGTTTAACACAAGTTACACAGAACATAACATGTTGGTTTGCTATACCCGCTAGTCGAACTATGTTTCTCATTCTCATTGGCATATCACAAAGATTGTATACACACACGTATTTATCAATAATTCATGCACCTACTGTTCAGTTCACATACTTACCCGACGAAAGGCCATGGTGACGAAAGGTTATCTTTCGTCGGAATGTTTATTGGCGAAACTCCTATGTTTCGTCGACATGCGATGTGGCGAAACTCCTATGTTTCGTCGACATGTGATGTGGCGAAACTCCTATGTTTCGTGGAGTTGTCAGTTACAGATCCAATGATCACAATTTGAGATGTTCTAGAACCCTAATCATCATCGACAGTTTCACCATAATCATAGATCGATCATTCAGTTCTCAAATATCAACAACATGCAACAAGTGCCTTAATAATTCAAATACACATATCATCAATTTATCATTCTGACCAAATCGTTTATATATCATGGCTACATCCTTAATCATGCAACCCTAATCTAACACATCATACCCAACCATTACTGTTAATCACATAAGCCTAGCGGTTTGTTAACATCAAGAATACGGAGACCGGCTAACAATCCTTATTAATACGATTACCATAATCAAGGCACCAAGTATCACATAGCAATTAGCAACTAACGATTTCAAAGTAAACAGTCAATAATAATTTCAATCCGACAATCAGTAATGGTTAAACACTAACCGAGATAGGAGGAAATATAAATTGATCGATAAAGAGGGCTTCGAGGACTCAAGGTTGCCGTCGCACAGAAGAGGGGATGCGTTTTAGGGTTTTCAATTGATTAGTTGTGTGATGAATACAACAATTATTACGTAATATATTCGCATAAGTGTATTGGGCCCTTACTAGGCTTCGAAGTAACCTGGGCCGGCGAAACTCATATGTTTCATCGTGGTGTGAATGACGAAACCCCCTAGGTTTCGTCGAGTGGGTGTTGTGACGAAAGTTCTATGTTTCATGGTCAAAAAGATGAGAATGCATGTGTTAAGTTTAATAAATCTTAAACCGTTAAAGGGTTCCATTAATTAGCCAACGATATAACAATCCATAATCAAATAGCAAAGGTGCACATATAATCAAATGACAAAGATGCACATACTACAACGCAATAAGTCATGAAAACACAGTCGTGAAGCAAGTAACGTGTCAAGGAAAAGTCTTGGAAACTCGGGTTGTCACAACATATACCTGTACTGGGCTGGCGTACTACCATTATATATGACGGTGGCATAGTGCCTATTATGAGTGTATTTTACTACTGGGCAACCCATACTGGGAAGGCTCACCACGCTTCCCTGAGCCTCATACCTCATTACGTATCCATAGATCCGGAAAACCCCAAAGCCCATGCATATATGATACATCACATTCATTTATTTATTAGATTTGGGTGTGTTGCAGGCCTTACACGGTCTGAACGCCTCCTTCACATCATATATTGTAACCTTTCCATTTTTATCATATAAGAATTATAGGTTTGTTTAAATTTATTAACCACTAGTAACTAGTAACTAGTTTTATTTTTAATATAATTATTCGACCCATTTTATTCTTATACGTTTTTACATAGTTTAAAAACTATTTTATATATACTTGGTTGGAATGTTATACTAATTAATTGGCTTGTAAATATATATGTGTGACATTTCTATTTTTATATAAAAATAAAACTTATATTATTAAACGAGTAGACTACGGGTAAGTTGACTGTTAGAAATATGAAGTACCTAGTCGGGCCTAGGAACCATTTAATGATTAAATTATAAAAATACATTATATTTGAACCTACTCTGTTTTTAATGAAACTTGGTTTAAAATGTAGATACAAATATTCTCGTTCTAATGATATATTCATAGTTTTATAAAACACCATATTTTAGAAGTTATAAACACCAAATAAGTGAAGCAGCTGAATTAATTATAATATATATATAAAAATCAAAACATTTGAAATAGTAGAAGTGGACGTGTGCATATTGTGATATGTGTACGTGTCACTTTTTTCACAAAGAATCAAAATTGTCGTGCATGCAAAGTTTCATCATGTATATAAGGCCATGGGGTGTGGTTCCCCTTCCCCCATGGCCATATCATCTCCACCTCACCTCCACGTCATCACCTTCTTCTTCCTCCTCCTCTTCCCCCAACCCTAGGAAATGGTTCCCCATCCATCCACACCCAATCAAAGCTAGAGAGAGAGAAATATATTCAAGAGAGAGATAGAGAGAATGAAGAGAGAGAGAGAGAGAGAGAGGGGGAGCTCGGGACGTTCGGGAGTGGGTTCCCGTTTGCCCCGATCCCCGCTCGGGGGGGGGGGGGTGTTCCCGTCGGGGGATTTACTCCACATCAGCCTCACGATCCATTCTCCCGAACCGCACCCCCACGCCTAAGGAGAAGTTTTATGCATTCTAAAAGGTGCTCACACTTTTCTACTCTCTCTCGCCATCCTCTGTCTTTCTAAAAATTCTGTTTTATTTTATTTATTTATTTTATTTTCACCTATAATGATAATAAAGCCCTGCCCCATTTTAAGTGTTTTAACCCTTGATCAGTGATACCCTGTCCGATTGATCTATGACCCTGTAACGCATGTCAAGGCTCTGCCAGACTAATTTCGTTGGGGTTTTGCTCGTGACGTAGGGATAAATTTGAATTGGGTTACTATACTTAACACGAGTGCATTATATATTTTATTAAATAGCTTAGGAGTTATTCCAAGGATTATACCAGGAGTCTTTTAGTTGAACCCTAAACTTACAAAGTGAGTCATTCTTATTTTTATCACCTTTTTGTGATACCTTTATATTTAAAAATGCTTTACAAAAACCCTAAATGTATCCGTTATACTGACAGGGATTAAGTTTTTATATTCTACAATAGCTGCCAGTATATGGGAGTTTGTATACATTACTTGACACTCGTTACTATTGGCCAAAAAGTTAGCAAGTGGTAGCATGACCACAAGCACGGGGGAATTATGCCCCAGTAGACATATCCTATAACTAATATTATTTTTACATTAAATAAATTTAATGTATTATTGAAATAAATCTAAATGGTGTGTACGCTATATTTAAACATAATATACACGCCAAATGTGTTAGTTAATTAAAATAGGTATCATTGAGTACATTGTTTATATTGTAAGTTGAATAATACCCAATACTATAAAACACATTACATCCGGAGCGATATTTGTAATGAATATTGTAAAACAGTGATGGTGAAATAAAGTAGTGTATATAATTCACAAAGTATAAGTTGTGATCTAATAGTCAATATTTAAAATAGGTATTTTTAAATATTTAATATTTAATATAGTATTGTGACTATATTAAACTCAACAGGTATCATTTATATACTTAAATATAAAAAAATTGGCCTTAATTATTTAAGATATACTTTATGTATGTTTTGAGTAATTACTTTAATCATTATTAAAATATATTAGTTATATTAAAGAAAATATATTTAATAAACTATTAACATTATAAAATAATATTTAGTCAATAAATATATATCATAATAAAATATGCCAACTATAATATATTCTACTTTTAATATACTAAGATTATATTTTAAATCTTAGTCACGTTAATATATTAAATAATAATATCACTATTATTTAATTAATATATTATATTTGATAAAGTTATAGAAATTAATTTGGCAGAAAATGATATATTTCATTTTCCGGGCTAATTGGTTTTGTGTCATAGAAAATATATTTGACAAAGAGTCACTAGCTGAGAGAATGATCAACAGTGACATGACCAAAGGCACTAGTTGAGAGAATGATCAATAGTGTTATAACCAAAATCATTAGTTGAGAGAACAATCAACAGTGATACGACCACATGCACTAGTTGAGAGAATGATCAACAGTATTATGACCCCAGTCAATAGTTGAAAGAATGATCAACAGTGATTTGACTACCGTCACGGGAACCGCCTAGTGACAGATACCTTTAAATAATAGTAAGATATATGATATATCTATTACTTGATAAACTTCACTATTGGACGAAAGTGAGTCAATGAGTGATATGACAACCGTCACATCAGAACTGCCACCATGTAGCAAATATTGATTGAATTGTTGGGTAAATATAAACAAATATAAAAACCTTTAATGCTGTAAGGTATAACAATATATTTTATAAAAATGGAATGAACTTGCTAGTATTTATTACTGATAAAATGCTTTCAAAACGTGTTTCAGGTAATTTGCTGTAAAGATAATAGAAACCAACTATGGAGCACTGAAGGCTTAAATAAAGTGGCTATAAATACCTGAATAAAAGAAGAAACTTATGTTTTATTTATTTAGGTTTATCCCTATAAAAACATTTGAATGAAATATGGGTTTTAGCCCATTTGTTTAATATTAAAAGTTTGGTGTTTTACAAACTCTGAAATTCTTTCCTAACTACGACCCTGATGAAAAATTTTCCGCTGCGTATTTAATAAACACCGATACCATCTGACTGGTTCATAGCTCCCGCTCCTAGGGTGGGGTCGGGGGCTGTGACAGAAGGTGGTATCAGAGCCACTTGTTTAAGCTATTTAGGTGTTCTTTTAATATTTAAACTTAAACAATAAAGTTAGGAAATTAATACAAAGTAACCTATATGTTATTTTTGTAGATTTAAATATGTGTGTGTGTATATATATATATATATATATGCACATATGATTCTTGAAAGTATTGTTTTGATTTAATTATTCTGTGATATTAATAATTGAAATTGTTTGTAATTTAGATTTCGAATGAAGTATCACATAATCCAGAAGTTCTTACTAATAATGAAAATCCTTTGGATAAAAATGCTATAGAAAATATAATAGCCCAAGGAATAACTAATGCTATACCTTTAATAATTAAAGCTGTTAAAAACCACGTAGAACCCACCAAAGCTGTGAGTAGCAAGCATACTCGTGACGAAAGTTTTAGCCATAGTGTCAATGGAGGCAATGGTGATATTATCAAAGCCCCATTTCCCAAGAAAATGAAGGTGATAACTCTCGGGTGTACCTATAAAGAATTTCTAGCTTGTAAACCAACTGAGTTCGCAGGCAGTGAAGGAGCCACTGCTGCGCTGCGATGATTGGAAAATACGGAAGCTGTTCTGAAGATCAGAAAATGTGCCGAAGAAGATAAGGTGATGTATGCTTCTAACCTCTTTAAGGAAGAAGCCTTAGAATGGTGGAATACAATTCTTCAGACAAAAGGAAGTGACATGGCTTATGCCATGAATTGGGAAAAATTCAAGGAAATGGCAGAAAGGAAATTTTGTCCTCCTTATGAAAAGGAACGAATGGCTAACGAATTCCTAAATCATAAAATGATAAATATGAATTGTCATGAATATACGACAACGTTCTTCGAATACGCACGAATGGTACCAACTCTGGCTTCACCAGAACCTGTACTAATTTCTCGTTATATTTGGAGATTAGTTAGTGAAATCCGAGACATGGTCAAGGCCGCTAGACCACAGACTATTGAAGAAACAGTTGAACTAGCTAACATCCTGATAGATGGACTAATCCACACAAGAGAAGAAAACAAGAAGAAAGAGTTAGCCCAGAAAATTTCCCAAGAATTCAAGAAGAAATGAACTAGACCGTCACTGGAACAACCTACCTATAGAAACTGTAACAAAAAGCATTCAGGAAGAAGCCGTTTTAGGAGAACACCCTAATGTAACTTCTGCAAGATGACCGGGCATATTGAGGAAGAATGTAGAAGAAAAACTAATATCTGTTACACTTGCGGAGAAACAGGACACATCAAACCATATTGCCCGAAACTGACTAAAGCACCCGACAACCAGGCAAAAACAACAGACGGAGCTAAGAAGAACGCGCGAGCATTCGTACTTACTACGCAAGAAGCATAAATGATTCCAGACGTAATCGCTAAAATGTAATATCTAAGTTAAGTTATTATTTGACCCTAGTATAAATCAAAGTTTATAAATAAATGCATCCTGTCAAGTATTTCATCTATTCAAAACCATAACAGACTTGTTTGGTCTTCACTTTCATTGAATCATTTAATTGGTTACGACATCTTGTGGTGGTGTTTTCTTTAATTAGAAGCTTGCGCTAATCTCATTTTCACCCCTGATGTACGGATTTATATATTTAATTTATGTTGATTCATTATCTTAAACCATCTTAATGCAATTATGTGTTAAGATAAGAGTACACAAATTCGTATTATATTCCGATGTACCTCTAACGTTTCTTTCATCATTGATAAAAAATTCTATGATATTCATTTGATCTTTCATCATCAATTAAAAATCCTATAAGATTTATTTGAAATGAATATCCAAATTTACTTCATTAAAACTTTCAGTTGATTACAAACACGGTGAATTTTTTCGGTCACCGTAATTATTGAACTATTTCAATCATTACGACACCTTGTGGCGTCGGTATAAACTTGTAGCTTGAACTAATCATAATCATACAAATCATGCAAAACTACGTATGCCTTTCGTTTGACTCATCATTGAAAATAGTCTTAATGCAATTATGTATTAAGACAATGATACACTAACATTGTTGTATTTCGGTGTATCCTTGCAATTCAATAAATGTCAACACATTGATTTTTCTCATATCATGGTTTGATTGTTGACAAATTATTTTCGTGCTTCTATTTCATTTTGAGCTTGTTGATTTTAAATCTTCCTCAGTTGACAATAAAAGTAAGTATTCTTTTGACAGTGAATTCTATTGTTTCTAAAAGTCATTATACAACTTGTAAACAGTCAATTTAATCATATATCTCTTTTGGCTGGAACCTAGTCACCTTGGAAATTATATCATTTCACCTCGTTCGTTTGACACCGATTCCTAGAAATAATTCAGTTGAACCATTGAGCCCTGTTTATTGTAAAAACACGTATTCATTTGAACATGTCTTGATTCTGTGTCATTTACCTTAATATTGTTCTTATCGACTAAGACATGACATAACTTTAAGAAGACATCGTAACCCAAATCTTGAGGACGAGATTTAAAACAAGGTGGGGAGGATGTAACATTTCCATTTTTATCATATAAGAATTATAGGTTTGTTTAAATTTATTAACCACTAGTAACTAGTTTTATTTTTAATATAATTATTCGACCTATTTTACTCTTATAGGTTTTTACATAGTTTAAAAACTATTTTATATATATTTGGTTGGAATGTTACACTAATTAATTGGCTTGTAAATATATATGTGTGACGTTTCTATTTTTATATAAAAATAAAACTTATATTATTAAACGGGTAGACTACGGGTAAGTTGACTGTTAGAAATATGAAGTACCTAGACGGGCCTAGTGTCGCAACCCCCACCCCTTTTCTTTCCCGGGAACGGGCGGCTGCGAGAATCAGTATTGGTGGTATCGGTGTTTATTATTTTTGGCAGCGGAAATTTCATCAGGTCCGTAGTTAGGAAATATTTATCAGAGTAAATACCACGCTTTTATAATATTAAACATATTGGGATAGAACCCAAGTTTTTATTACAAACATTTTCATTGGGGAAATCCCTATTTTATTGAATAAAACATCTTCTTTTATTTAGGTAACTTTTATAGCCACTTTTTCCAAGCCTTCAGTGCTGTCCAGCTGGCTTCTAGTTGGCTTTCACATTTTGTTACCTGAAACGCGTTTAAAAACATTTTACTGGTGAGTGAATCCTAGTTTAATCAAGAAGAGTTTTATCAATTTTCACAGTATTGAGAGCTATTACAATGTTTACATCTACACAATTACTCATTCAGTACTGTCAATCCTGACTGGTGGGTCATATTACCCATTGGCTATTTCCTTTGCATTTCTGATTCAAGCTCCCATGTATACTCTGGTCCTCTTTTGGAGCTCCATTTCACTTTGACCAGAACTAATCTCTTGTGCTTGAGGTTTTTAACTTTCCTGTCTTCAACCTGTAGGGGCCTCTCTACAAATTTTAACTGCTCATTTACCTCTATGTCCTTAAGAGGTACTACAAGTGATTCATCAGCTAAGCACTTCTTGAGATTAGATACATGAAATACATCATGTATTCCTGTCATTTCCTCTGGCAGTTGTAGCTGATAAGCTACAGGTCCTATTCTTCTAATAATCTCAAAAGGTCCAACATACCTGGGGCTTAGCTTTCCCCTTTTGATGAATATTACCACTCCTTTCCAAGGAGAGACTTTCAATAACACTTTATCTCCTACCTGAAATTCCAATAGTTTTCGTCTATTATCAGCATAACTCTTTTGTCGATCACGTGCTGCTTTCAGTCGTTCCTTGACTTGAATGATTTTGTCTGTCGTTTCTTGTACTATCTCTGGACCAGATAGTTGCTTTTCTCCAATTTCTGCCCAACAGACTGGCGTTCGGCACTTTCGTCCATAAAGTGTTTCGAATGGTGCAGCATTGATACTTGTGTGATAACTGTTATTATAAGAAAATTCTATGAATGGCAAATGATCGTCCCAATTACCTTCGAAATCAATTACACAAGCTCTAAGCATATCCTCCATTGTCTGAATTGTCCTTTCGCTTTGTCCGTCCGTTTGAGGATGATAAGCAGTGCTTAGATTCAACTTGGTTCCCATTGATTTTTGGAAACTTGTCAAAAAATGAGAGGTAAAACGACTATCTCTGTCAAAAACAATTGATAGAGGAATTCCATGTAATGAAACTATTTCATTTACATATAATTTAGCTAATTGTTTCATACTAAAAGTTTCCTTCATTGGTAGGAAATGAGCTGACTTGGTTAGCCTGTCTACAATAACCCAGATTGTATCATTACCTTTTCTTGTTTTGGGTAATTTAGTAACAAAATCCATTGTTATCAATTCCCATTCCCATACAGGCATTTCTAACTGTTGCAACAAACCTAAGGGTTTCTGATGTTCAGCTTTAACTTGTGAACAGGTTAAACATTTTGCAACATATGCTGCTATATCCATTTTCATTCCTATCCACCAAAAATTCTTTCTTAAGTCCTGATACATCTTATCACTTCCAGGATGCATCGTATACTTAGACTTATGGGCTTCTTCTAATATATGGTGGCGTAGGTTTCCTAATTTAGGTATCCACATTCTTTTCTTATGGAATTTCCAAATTCCATCTGTTCCTTGTTTTAATTCCTTGATCATTCCTTTCAATTTCTCAGTATCATCCTTGATTACTGATTCTTGTGTCTTTCTAATTCGTTCATTTAAATCTACTTGCAGATTTAATTTAAGAGAACGTACTCTTTTTGGCTTTTCATGATACTTTCGACTTAAAGCATCAGCTACGATGTTTGCTTTTCCTGCATGGTACTGGATATTACAATCATAATCACTAAGTATCTCCATCCAGCATCTTTTTCTCATATTCAATTCCTTTTGCCCGAAAACATACCTTAAACTCTTATGGTCGGTGAAAATGGTAAACTTATTACCGTAATGGTAATGTCTCCAAATTTTAAGGGAAAAAATTATGGCTCCAAATTCTAGATCATTGGTTGAATAATTCTCTTCATGATTCTTAAGTTTTCTAGAGGCGTAAGCTATAACCTTTTGACGTTGCATTAACACACATCCATAACCTAACTTGGAAGCATCACAATAGACTACAAAGTCTTCAGTTCCTTCTGGTAACGCTAGTATGGGTGCATGAGTTAATCTTTGCTTAAGAATTCTAAAGGCTTCTTCTTGTTTTGGTCCCCATTCAAACTTAACAGATTTACAGGTTAGCTTAGTTAAGGGAATGGCTATTCTAGAAAAATCTCGAATAAATCTTCTATAATAACCGACCAATCCTAAGAAACTTCTAACCTCGGTTGGTGACTCAGGGGTTTTCCATTTGGTAATTGCCTCGATCTTGGTGGGATCCACATGAATTCCTTCATGATTGACTAAATGTACAAGAAACTGTACTTGTTCTAACCAAAACTCGCACTTCGAAAACTTAGCATAAAGCTTTTCTTTTCTCAATAAACTTAGAAGTGCGTGCAGATGCGCTGCATGTTCCGCTTTGCTTTTAGAATAAATGAGAATATCATCTATAAAGACAATTATGAATTTATCCAAATATGGCTTACATACTCGGTTCATCATGTCCATAAATGCAGCTGGGGCATTAGTTAAACCAAATGGCATGACAGTAAATTCATAATGGTCGTACCTTGTTCTAAAAGCGGTCTTAGGAATGTCCTCTTCCTGTACCTTTAATTGATGATATCCTGACCTTAAATCGATTTTAGAGAAAAATCATGCTCCTTGCAATTGATCAAATAGATCATCGATTCTCGGTAATGGATACCGATTCTTAATCGTGACTTTGTTCAATTCACAGTAGTCAATGTACATACGCATTGATCCGTCTTTCTTTTTAACGAATAAGATCGGTGCTCCCCATGGCGATGAGCTTGGTTGTATGAATCCTTTCTCCAATAATTCGTCTAACTGTTTCTTTAGTTCCTGCATTTCGGCGGGTGCCAAACGATAAGGTGCTTTGGCAATTGGTGATGTCCCTGGTATCAAGTGGATTCTGTATTCAACTTCTCTGTCTGGAGGTTGCCCTGGTAATTCTTCTGGAAATACATCTGAAAACTGGGATACTACTGGAATATCCTTTAATTCTTTTCCTTTAGTATTAGTGATTATGGAAATCAAATACACTAATGACCCTTTTCTTATATAACTTGCTGTTTTCATTACAGAAATGAATTTCGTGAATCTAGAGGGTTTATTTCCTTTAATTGTGATCTTTTCACCCCTTGGTGAATTTACTTGGATTGACTTTTGATCAAATAATATACTGGCTTTATTGGCTATTAACCAATCCATTCCTAATACAATATCAAATCCTGCCAGATTCATTGGGTAAAGGTTTGCAATAAATTTCTGATTTAGAATTTCTATTCTTACTCTCTGTAAGATTTCAGAAATCTTAATGGTTTCCCCATTTGCTGTCTTTACTAGACATTCTTGTGGGAGTTTAGTTAATGATTGGTTAAGAAGTTTGCAAAATGAAGTATTAATAAAACTTTGGTTCGCACCAGAGTCAAATAATACTTTAGCAAAAACATCATTAACTAAAGACGTATCGGCTATCACATCCGGGATCATCTTTGCTTCTTCTGCAGTCAGAAAAAATGCTCTAGCATTTTTAGTATTCTTGGTCTTCATGGTTGGAGCTAGTTTTGGACATTTTGGCTTGATATGGCCTTGTTCTCCACAGTTGTAGCATATCCTGTTGTTAGGCTTCTTCCTGCAGTCTTCTTCCTTGTGTCCAGATATTTTGCAGAAGTTACAGTATATGGAGCATCTTCTAGAATGCTTCCTTTTGCAATACTTGCAATAAGGTGCAGAAGTAGAACCTACATTTTTCCCACGGTTAGAATTTCCAGAACAGAATTCTTGGGTAAGCTTCTGGGTTAGGTTCCTCCTCTGATCCTCTTCTCGTGTACGGACTAATTCATCTGTCAAGGTGTTTGCTAGTTCTACAGCTTCTTCTATGGTTTGAGGTCTAGCTGCCTTGACTACATGCCTAATTTCACTAATTAATCCCCAGATGTAACGGGAGATTAATACTGGTTCGGGTGATGCAAGGGTTGGTTCTATTCTAGCATATTCAAAGAATAATGTAGTATAACCCTTACTATCTACCCCAGTCATCCTAAGGTTTAGGAATTTGTTTGTTATCTGTTCTTTTTTATTGGGAGGGTAGAATTTCCTTTCTACCATGTTTTTAAATTCCTCCCATTCCATATTGTAAGTTCTATCACTTCCTCTAGACTGGAGGATAGTGTTCCACCATTCTAAGGCTGAGTTCTTAAATAGATTGGAAGAAAACATTATCTTATCCTCTTCTGCGCATTGCTTATTCTTAAGACTGCCTCAGTCTTTTCTATCCAGCGTAGAGATGCAAGACCCCTTCATTGCCCGAGAATTCCATTGGTTTACAAGACCAGAATTCTTTATAAGAACAACCATAAGACATGGTTCTTCTTCTTTTGGGAATGGGCACTTGAAGTATGGGTCCATTGTTTACACTGTGTTCAGGTTCAGAAGGTTGTTAACTATCATGTTTACTTTTATTTTCTGCTTCCTTAACCGTTTTGATAATATATGGCATTGCATCTATTATCCCTTGTGCCACTATGTGTTGCATGGCACTGTTATCCACTTGGTTTCCATTATTGTTGTTGTTCGGGTTTTCGTTATCCGGGTTATTGTTACTCTGGTTATCATTATTCTGGTTTTCCTGGTTTACTTCGTTGTCCATCTGAATTTTAAACATTTGCCAATTATCAATATCACAAAACAATATTTAAGGCAAACATTCACATAACACGCATATTGATAAAACACGTCGAACATTGCGACTTACTCTTTTCTTATATAGTATGCGTCTAATACAAACTGATACTGAAATTTAAAATTACAATACTACTATGCGTCACTAACCACGAAGTGGTCTATACTACAACATATATTATTATTATTATTATTATTACACATATATATTATATATATTTTTTTCATACACACATATTATATATTATTATTACTATCTCCAACATCACCTTCACTGATATGGGTTCATCCAGAACTCCATATTACGCTCGTCGTACTTCCAGACGAGTCGTTCTCCAACCTGTCTCATCCTCTTGCTACTTTCTAAAATCTCTTCCCCGAAAGTTCGGAGCTCTTGCACATTTTCTGCACTCATTGGGGGTGCAGGTGCTGGGACTGGGTTTGGGTACTGTGGCATGGGTTCTTCCTGAGGGTACGGATTCTCTAAAATTTCCCTAATGTATTCATCAGTATCGTAGTAGGGATGTAGAGGGTCCAGACCTGGGTAAGCTGCTAGGTTTGGCATGGGTTCGTCGGTTAGGTGGTAGCGTTGCACATAATCCCTATGATCATCGAACCACGGATCGTAGTCTGGGTCTAAGGGATTGGGTGCTGGTACCCTAGGTATCTCCTCTGGGTTGAAATCATGCATTTGGACTTGGTTTTCTGGGTTGTTTTCTATCTCCATTGGTTGCGTGGGAAACAAAGGTAATGGTTGTGGGGCTACTAGTTGTTCCAGGTTTGGGTCAGCAACTGTGGTTGCTAGGATATGAAAATTGGCTAAGCTCCTATTAAGCATATCCTGTGTATGGGCATCTGTCTCTGTTTTAGCGGCTGCTAGGACTCGCTGCTGTTGCAACTTTTTCATTCTTTTCCTACGCTCGTGTACTCCCCTACTGAACCATCCTCTCTTTTTCTGAGGGAATGGCTCTTCAGACTGGGCCTTAAACACAAATATCCCTTCTTCATTATCAGCTGAATACCCTGAGAGGGCAGGCTGTGAAGAGGTGCCTTCGCTCCTAGGTGAGCCGGACAAATGACGATAAGCGTCGGAGGATCCTTGATCGCTCATGCTGTAAACTAACAGATAGTCAAATAACACAGAACAATAAAATACAGATATGCACGTATTTTCGTAATTAATTTCCTAACAATTTGAATAATATCTTGGTGTCTGCAGAACACTTCTGTGGCTGAATCAGTGGCTTAGCTCTGATACCACCTTCTGTCGCAACCCCCGCCCCTATCTGTCCCAGGAACGGGCGGCCGCGAAAATCAGTATTGGTGGTATCGGTGTTTATTATTTTTGGCAGCGGAAATTTCATGAGGACCGTAGTTAGGAAATATTTATCAGAGTAAATACCACGCTTTTATAATATTAAACATATTGGGATAGAACCCAAGTTTTTATTACAAACATTTTCATAGGGGAAATCCCTATTTTATTGAATAAAACATCTTCTTTTATTTAGGTAACTTTTATAGCCACTTTTTCCAAGCCTTCAGTGCTGTCCAGCTGGCTTCTAGTTGGCTTTCACATTTTGTTACCTGAAACGCGTTTAAAAACATTTTGTCAGTGGGAAATACTGGTGAGTGAATCCCAGTTTAATCAAGAAGAGTTTTATCAATTTTCACAGTATTGAGAGCTATTACAATGTTTACATCTACACAATTACTCATTCAGTACTGTCAATCCTGATTGGTGGGTCATATTACCCATTGGCTAACTCTTTGTCCAATGGTAACGTGTTCCACATTTTGTATACAAAACCCCAACATACCGGCAGTAATTGAAGAATTACAAAGACTCAATCACTGCTTAATCGCATTATAAAATATTTAAGGTTTTGTAAAAACAATTTACAAAAAGGAGATTACTCACATTGCTATCTTAGATTTCCTTTAAGGGTTCCTGGTGATTATCTATAAATTACACAAATGCACACGCGTTAGTATAATTACCCAATATTTACATTAGCAATACCCTCCCCGAGACGGCATTCCAATGACTACGTCGGGCAGAACCACGACAGCCATTACGAAACCCTAGATCAATCGGGCAGTGTATCTAATACTTAACCGGGGTTATGATACTTACAACAGGGCCGAACTTCGTTAATTAGGGGGTATTATACCCGAAAATAGCTTTTACTACTTAGAATTTTGAGAGAGAAAAGAAATTTGAACGGTTTGTCGACTGAATCCTTCGTTACTATTTATAGGGCTGATATTGGACTTCGTCGCGCCCCGCGTAGCAATTCTCCAGGGCTTACACGGCCCGCGAGGCCAGCTAGGGTAGGCCCTAGCTTGGGTGACTCGCCACTAGGCTTGACACGAGTGGTGACACGTGTCATCACCGGGCTTCTCCTTGTAGACAAGCTGTCGCGGCCCGCGAAGAAGACGACTAAGGTCTTCGCGGCCGCGAGCGACCCATAAACTTGATTTTTATTTTATTTTTAATTATATAGGGTATTTAGGATGCGGTTTTCGCATACGGGGTGTACTTTAGGACATATAGGGACATTTTAAAATATATTAGGGTGTCAAAAATATATTGAGGGTTGTTATACCTAGGAACCATTTAATGATTAAATTATAAAAATACATTATATTTAAACCTACTCCGTTTTTTATGAAACTTGGTTCAAAATGTAGATACAAATATTCTCGTTCTAACGATATATTCAAGGTTTTATAAAACGTCATATTTTAAAAGTTATAAACGCCAAATAAGTGAAGCAGCTGAATTAATTATAATATATATATATATATATATAAATCAAAACATTTGAAATAGTAGAAGTGGACGTGTGCATATTGTGATATGTGTACGTGTCACTTTTTATCACAAAGAATCAAAATTGATGTGCATGCAAAGTTTCATCATGTATATAAGGAGAAGTGTTATGCATTCTAAAAGGTGCTCACACTTTTCTACTCTCTCTCGCCATCCTCTAGGGATGAGATCGGTACGATACCGGTACCGTACCGGTACCGATACCGTAAATACCGTTACCGAAATTTAGGAAACGTGGATACCGATTACCGTACCGTATTTATAGATTCGGTACCGGTACGGTACCGGCATCGGTACCGGTATTTCGGTACTTTACCATATTGGTACCGCTTTAGTGTCATCCATTGTTTTACCTAAAAAAATTTCATGTGTAACCCATCCATCCATTATTAGTTAAACTAGAGTAATATATAAAAGAATGTAAACAAAGGATAAATATATTAAGTAGTCAAAAGACGAATTTAAGTGTAGATAAATATATAATTTGATCAACTCATTCTTTCTTGCTTGGAAGAGAGATTGGCAGTGATGGCAGACTGGCTGTGATGAAACTCGTTTCCTTTCACACAAGATAAACCACTATTACTACTTACTATTAATCAATCAGTATATTTGTTTTACTTTAATAATCTTGATATTTTTCAAGAAAGTAGTAACTTTAAACTGTCATGCGTATAGAATGTAATCTTACACGAATAAAATCATGTTTGTATTTTGTTTGATATGTAATATATATTTTACTAGTGTATCATATAGGGATGAGCGAAAAATACATAGTCACTATTAAATTCGGTATTAATACCGGTATTTACCGAAAAATACCGGTACCGATACCGTTTTTTACCGATACCGAATTTCAAAAAATCTATTACCGATACCGGTACCGTTTAAGATCGGTACGGTACGGCATCGGTACGGTACCGGTATGGTACCGGTATGGTACCGGTATTTCGGTAAAAAATCTCATCCCTACCATCCTCTGTCTTTCAAAAAGTTATGTTTTATTTTATTTATTTATTTTATTTTCACCTATAATGATAATAAAGCCCTGCCCCATTTTAAGTGTTTTAACCCCTGATCACTGTTACCCTGTCCGATTGATCTAGGGCCCCATAACGCATGTCAAGGCTCTACCCGACTAAGTTCGTTGGGGTTCTGTCTCGTGACGTAGGGATAAAGTTGAATTGGGTTACTATACTTAACACGAGTGCATTATATATTTTATTAAATAGCTCAGAAGTTATACCCAAGATTATACTAGGAGTCTTTTAGTTGAACCCTAAATTTACAAAGTGAGTCATTCTTCTTTTTATCACCTTTTTTGTGATACCTTTATATTTAAAAATGCTTTACAAAAACCTTAAATGTATCTGTTATACTGACAGTGATTAAGTTTTTATATTCTGCAATACCTGCTAGTATATAGGAGTTTGTATACATTATTTGATACTCGTTACTATTGGCCAAAAAATTAACCAATGGTAGCATGACCACAAGCACGGGGGAATTATGCCTCATTAGCCATATCCTATAGCTAATATTATTTTTACATTAAATAAATTTAGTGTATAATGTGTATTATTGAAATAAATCTAAATGGTGTGTACGCCATTTTTAAACATAATATACACGCCAAATGCGTTAGTTAATTAAAATAGGTATCTTTGAGTACATTGTTTATATTGTAAGTTGAATAATACCCAATACTATAAAACACATTACATTAGGAGCGATATTTGTAATGAATATTGTAAAACAGTGATGGTGAAATAAAGTAGTGTATATAAATCACAAAGTATAAGTTGTGATTTAATAGTTAATATTTAAAATGGGTATATTTTAAATATTTAATATTTAATATAGTATTGTGACTATATTAAACTCATCAACAGGTATCATTGATATACTTAAATATAAAAAAATTGGCATTAATTATTTAAGATATACTTAATGTATGTTTTGAGTAATTACTTTAATCATTATTAAAATATACTAGTTATATTAAAAAAATATTTAATAAACTATTAACATTATAAAATAATGTTTAGTCAATAAATATATATTATAATAAAATATGCCAAGTATAATATATTCTACTTTTAATATACTTAGATTATATTTTAAATCTTAGTCATGTTAATATATTAAATAATAATATCACCATTATTTAATTAATATATTATATTTGATAAAGTTATAGCTATTAATTTGGCAGAAAATGATATATTTCATTTTCTGGGCTAATTGGTTCTGTGCCATAGAAAATATATTTGACAAAGTAATGTCATGGGACACTACTAAGTTCAGAGTCACTAGTTGGGAGAATGATCAACAGTGACATGACCAAAGGCACTAGTTGAGAGAATGATTAACAGTGTTATAACCAAAATCACTAGTTGAGAGAACGATCAACAGTGATACGACCACATGCACTAGTTGAGAGAATGATCAACAGTGTTATGACCTCAGTCACTAGTTGAAAGAATGATCAACAGTGATTTGACTACTGTCACGGGAACCGCCTAGTGACAGATACCTTTAAATAATAATAAGATATACGATACATCTATTACTTGATAAACTTCACTATTGGACGAAAGTGAGCCAATGAGTGATATGACCACCGTCACATCGGAACTGCCACCATGTGGCAAATATTGATTAAATTGTTGGGCAAATATAAACAAATATAAAAACCCTTAATGCTGTAAGGTATAACAATATATTTTATAAAAATGGAATGAACTCGCCAGTATTTATGATAAAATATTTTCAAAACGTATTTCAGGTAATTTACTGTAAAGATAATAGAAGCCAGCTATGGAGCACTGAAGGCTTAAATAAAGTGGCTATAAATACCTGAATAAAAGAAGAAACTTATGTTTTATTTATTTGGGTTTATCCCTATAAAAACATTTAAATGAAATATGGGTTTTAGCCCATTTGTTTAATATTAAAAGTTTGGTGTTTTACAAACTCTGAAATTATTTCCTAACTACAATCCTGATGAAAAATTTTCCGCTGCGTATTTAATAAACACCGATACCATCTGACTGGTTCACGGCTCCCGCTCCCATGGTGAGGTCGGGGGTTGTGACATATATATTTATTACACAAACATATATCATAGTTTTGGGAAAACAAACATGATACTCACCTGTTTAATAGTTACTAAACAACTGCTAGTACAACCGGGTACTATCTCAGAGTCTTGACACAATTACATAATCCTAGGTTAGGCAACAGTACACCTTACTAGTCATTATCATTGTTGGATATTTGTTAGCGTTGCCTTGTTTAAGCATGGTTGATCAGTCCATGCCTAACTAAGGCTAGGTTACCCAATACCCGCCCCTGACAATAACCCTAGTACCTAAAGATAATACTAACGCTACTACTAATAATAATACTAATATTAACTACTAAAAATAAATAATAAATACTAAACATAAACTTAAATGAGAGCATAACTTAAAACTATCTACGCCACGTTGATGTAGGGTTTCCTAACTTCTGCTCCTACTCATGCTTCAAAAATGACTACTAGCAACACCCAACACCGTTGATATATATAGTGTGAGGTTCATTGGGGACCACTAAAAAAATGGGGAATAGTGGGGAACCGACTCAAACGAACTCCGAGTGGACTCATTCCAGCGGCGTTGGAACCTCCTCGTCGAACCCTAACTAGGATCTCTTAACCCTAAACTCTAAATCATAACCCCTAAACTCTAAATAAATTAGGGTTTGGCTTTTAGGGTTTAGCTTTAGGGTTTAGCTTTAGGGTTTAGCTTTAGAGTTTAGGGTTTAGCTTTAGGGTTTAGCTTTAGGTTTAGCCTTTAGGGTTTAGCCTTTAGGGTTTAGCTTTTAGGGTTTATAGTTTAGATTTTACGGTTTAGCTTAGGGTTTAGCCTTATTTTTAGCTTTAGGGTTTAGAGTTTAGGGGTTAGGATTTAGGGTTTAGGGTTAAGAGATCTTAGTTAGGGTTTGACGGGCCGGTTCCAACGCCGCAGGAATGAGTCCAATCAGAGTTCGTTTGAGTCGGTTCCCCGCTGTTCCCCACTTTTTTAGTGTTCCCCAATGAACCTTCCCATATATATATATATATATATATAGGGGATGGATCATGAGAAAACTAGTTTAAATGAGAAAACCAAAAAACTAACCAAAAAAGCCTAAAAAAACCTAAAAACATACCAATTTTTTTTTTTTTACAATTTTTAATAAAAAAATCGCTAGTTTTTATGCCTAGAAAAAAAATTTCAAAAAAAAAAAAAAAAAATTTTTTTGGTTGTACTGCACATGTGCACTAATACATAAAGCTTAAACCACTTAACCCACCCCCCACCGACACCCCCCAAAAACCTAAACCCCCACCCCCACCCCCCAAAAACCTAAATTCACCTTCCCACCAAAAGCCTAACCCCCCCACCCTCCCGAAAACCTAAACCTAAACCCTAAACATAAACCCGAAAAAAACCTAAACCCCCCCCCACCCCCCACCCCCCAAAAACCTAAACCCCCCTCCCCCCACACCCAAAAACCTAACCCTAATCCTAAACCTCCAAACAAAACTAACCCTAAAAGCTAAACTGGACTCAAAAAGCTAATTTTAAGCATGTAATGCAATTGTAGTACATGTTATATTGCACATATGCACTACTATAATAATAGTATTGAAAACAAGACGACACCATAAATCTTTTTTTATGTCATAAAAAATATGCTCGAATATACTTGAATGAAAGCTACAAAAATTTGTGATCTTATGGTGCCATTTTTGTTTTAAAATGATAACGTATGGAGAAATGGGAAATGTTTGAAAAGTTATATATTTTTTTTTCCAATCTTACCCCTCCTTCATTAAAAGTCCCCCCCTCCTTCATTAAAAGTCTCCCCCCTCCTTTTTAGTGCTTTTTTTGGTTAGTTTTTTGGTTTTCTCATTTATATCTAGTTTTCTCATGATCCTCTCCCTATATATATATATATATATATATGGGACCGCTAAAATGAGAACCACCTCCAGTTGTAAGAACCGTGAGAACTTTTTGATCCGGGGCGAGTTGGACCAAATTTTTTTTCGTAAACGTAGATGCTTGTATTATAAACACATTTGTAAAAAAAATAAAAAAAAATATGTCGTGTGTGTAGTTTTGAACACCACAAGTTTGTGTTTATGGGTACCGTAAATTTTAAATAAAATTTACGGGTCCCGTAAACGCAAACTTTGGGTGCTCAAAACTACACACCCGACATTTTTTTTTGAATTTTTTTACAAATGTGTTTATAATACATGCATCTACGTTTATGAAAAAAAATTGGTCCACCTCGTCCCGTACGGTGTAGTTCTCACGGTTCTTACAACTGGAGGTGGTTCTCATTTTAGCGGTCCCCTATATATGTATATATATAGGGTCAGGATTTAGAAAAAAAAACGGTGAAAAGTGTGAGAACGGTGAGAACAGTTATGGATCGTACGATCAAAACAATCTATGGACTAGATTGGCGCGGTGACGTTTTCGTAAATAACACCAATTCTATTAAGTGGACGCGCTTCATTAAGAGTAAAAGGGTCTTTAGACTTCTCTACCAAAAACGCCAAACTAATGAATAAAACGCCATTACGGGCCAAAACACATCCTATATAAACAAAACATCTTAGACATTATTAAACACACCACGAACCAGAAACGCAATATTTACTACTATATACCATTCATCTTAGAAACGCCAAAAAACCCAAAATATCAAACAGACCAAACTCAAAAACGCCATATTTTACTATATACCAATCATCTTAGAAAACACCAAAAAACTCAAACATCAAAGATTCCAAATCGACGTTTCTTTTAGATACACTATTTCCTCAGTAAAACGCCAAAATGGCAAACATCGTTTCTTTATATTCAATATTGTTCTACGCGAAGTTTCGCAGAATGCATTCTTAGCTGAGGGGGTGTAACTCAGTAACATTTTGCTGCATGAGATGGACAAATCTTCAATAAAAAGATGCTGGTGTCAGACTTATGTCATTTTTTGTGTTTGTTGTTGATGAATTTTTGAATGGCATGAAGAGACGGATGACACTGATGAGTGGTTTGAAGATAAACATGAAGATAAAGATGAACTTCAAACAAAAAACTCACGTCATTTTGTCCTTCCAAATGACCACAAAAAAAAGCTACTTCAACAACAAAAAAACAAAATGAAGCATGCCAAAGTCAAACCGCTAGTGAACATGTTTCAAAGAAGAAAGAGACTGATGACAGTGAAGATTTGGAAGATGAATTGTTTCTATTTTTATTTTTTTAATTTTCTTTTTCTGTTGTTTGTTATGTATTTTTCAGCTAAGAACAAACATACATTATTTTAATAAAAACGCCAAACAGACAAAATGCTTGTGAAACGCCATCATGTCATAAAACGCCAAAAAATCTGAAGCTATAATAAAAGTAATTTGGACAAGTATTATTAAAAGCTCAAAATGAAAAAAAAACACGAAAAACTACTTAAAGCCATTAAAAAAACGCCAAACTTGGAAGATGACACGTCTATCACCCTAAACTCATAAAAAACTGAACAAAACTAGTAAAAATACACACAGTAACTGAAAAGACGGTTACTTTGTTAATATCATTTATTATAATAAATACCGCCTAAACTACGCGCCAAAAACATCCTATAAGAGAGACAACTCTTCACAATCAATTGATCACACCCAAAAACAACTCCATGTTTCCTAGAAACCACTCACTTTAAAAACGCCAAAAAAATAGTTAAAAAAAACCCAGATGGGAAACCTTGTTTCTTCTATATTGAGTATTGTTCTGAATGAAGTTTCACTGAATGGATTCTTCTCTGAGGTGGGCATCTCTATAAGCTTTTGCTGAATGAGATGGACAAATATTCATGAAAAAGAGACTCATGACACTGATATGTCATCATATGGATCAATACATTCGAGTAGGCATTGATCTTCAACATGTCACCAAACAAGTATATATCAAACCAAAATACAGGATGCCACTAAAAATAAGCATCTTCTAAAGACGGGCATTATGTAGGAAAATTAGCATCTAGGTAAGTGTAACACCCCAAATTTTGTATGTCATATTATAAAAATTATAATCGCAATATTTTGACGGAAAAGAAATGGTAAATAATTTTTTTTACTATTTATAAAGTTTTATAAGTTTTAGTAAGTCTAGATTTTATGCATACCTGGAAGTTAACTAAGTTAGTAAGTAAATGTGAGGAAAGTGGCATGTTCTAAAAGAATGAGGGGGTGGAAATGAAAATTGTGGAATTAAAACACTTAATAAAAAAAGGAGGTTAGTGTTTTGGTTTCTGGGGGCGTGCGATCGAGAGAGGGAAAGAGCCAGAAGAATCAAAACCCTAATAACCCAAAATCCATCAAATTGAAAGGGAAATTGAAGGTTAATCGTATGCATGAACTAGGAATGTTAATCACTTGAGTATCTCCAACATCAAGTAAGTCGAAATTTGTGATTTAGTGATGTTTGATTTGGTGGGTTTTGTGCAATCCGTGAATGTATGTAAAAATATTGATGATAGAAGGTTATAATTAGTCCATAAGACTTGAACGAAGTATGAAATTCGAATTATATTGATGTTTTCATGTAAATCCATTTATGTATGAAACCCACATGAAATTTATGATGGTTTTGAAGTAATGATAGATGTAGTATGATATATGAACTTGAATTATGCTTATTGATGTTAAAGAAATCTGAATATTCGATGAATTTATATGTTTATGATGTATTGTCATGATTTTCGAAAGACTTGGTAGGAATGCGCTTAATATGCTTATATATTGTGCTAGTTAAGTAGTACGCACATAAGGTGTTCGATGAAAAGTTTGAGTTGAATGTGTTATGAATGAACACGAGGAATTGAAGTATTGATGATCTAATGATGGTATGAAAAATAAATGTGAATGATGAACGTTATGGTAAATGATGTAAATGTGCCTAAGTGATGAATAACGCGAAAGCTAAATGCGTATGTAATGCACCTTATAAGGTCGAAGAAAGGAGGGGAATCAAACCAAGCAAAGGCAATAGGAGCGCACGACTCCGGTAAGTTCATATGAACTTCGCTCATGTAGAATGTAGATTTTTGTGTTAGTTCTCATGTAAATAATTGTTCGATGTTTTATGCGAAATTTTATAATAAAATGTCTTAATGCGAATTGTTAGTAGGAAAAAGGAAACGTCTATTGACGACCCATACAAATGGGTCTAAAGTATGAGAATGAGGTGTTCTTGGTGATGTATTGACCCGTAGTTAAATGGGACAAGTAAGATGAAATTGTTATGAAATTAAGATAGCTAGCGATTACTTTTATAAGCCAAACTAGTGAAGTATGGAAAATTGGAAAAGTAAGAATAAGTATGATCCGTGAGAATGGGTCGGATAAAGTAGGATGATTGATGATGACGGAGACTAAGATGGTGCTATAACCGTTAAACGTAATGGTCATATGAGAAGTTCGAATGAAAAGATGTAAAGATATAATGACCCGGTAACGGGTCAAATAATGATGAAAAGCAAATTGTATTAGTAATATGTTTTAACCGAACTAACTTGTAAGTTTGTGTTATGGATGTAGGTGAATCTCACTCTTGATAATGGCGAGCTTGGATCGAACACACCACATCGCCCTTTTATGCGCTTCCGGTTTAAGTCGTCTTTGTAAATGGGTCAAAACACTTTCATTATGTAAATGTTAAGTTTATGTCTAGGATGTTTCGTAAGTAAATTAGGATTTTAAATCTTATTTTGGTAGATTGGACAAAACATTTTTGATGAAATCTTGTACGGTTACAACTTTTATGTCTTTTGAAACGTGTCGTAGAATTTAGTTTGAATGGTGATTATTAAAAGCAGGGAATTGCTTATAGTACGAATGGGTCATGCCCAATTTTTGTTAAGATTAGTATGTTATTATTATTTTCGAATGTCGAAAAAGTGGGCGCTATAGTAAGGTATTCAAAAAGGTTGAAAACGCCAAAAAGGTTAAAGAAGAAAAGGCTGATGACAGTGAAGGTTTGGATGAGAAAATAGATTAGAATTTTTAATTTTTTTTTCATTTTCTATTGTTTGTTATCTAATTCTCTACTAATAAAAAAATTAAGTATAAAACGCCAAAAACTACAAACACCAAAGCGCCTGATAGTATGAAAATTGTGAGAACGGATTCTAGCAAAGCACGTTGTTGCTATATAAAACGCCAAAAAATGCCAAACAAAGTATTACTGGAAAAGCAACACTAATTGACAGATGAAACTGAACGAAATAGTAATTGCAAAAGAGTAAAATGAAGAGACGGTAACATTATTGCTAAACATTTATTATATTAAAAGCCACTACATGGAAAATTGAATTTATTTATCTTTTCAAAACGTCATAATTGCCTGTGACATTATAGGCCCGCATCCTACATGGCACAACAATCAAAGCCATACTTAGTTAAAACGCCAAAATATTTACTATGCTCATGATCTAAAAAAACAATAAAAACGCCGCGTATTTGTTAAACGCCAAAAAATGGAGAGGTGATGTGAGATGCATTTAAAAACGAATATAAAAGGACAAAAAAGCCCCTCTGCCCTTCACTATGTCGCGAGAGACGTGTTACGCGTTCTCACCGTTCTCACATTTTTCACTGTTTTCTCTTGATCCCGTACCTATATATATAGGGTAAGGTTCATGCGAGAATCACCTTTATTGCGAGAAACACGAGAACCAATGTGAACACAACCAAAAATAGCTAAAAAAAACCTAACCCCCACCCCCCCCCCCCTAAAAAAAAAAAAAAAAACCTAACCCCCCCCCCCCCCCCAAGCTAAATGCTAAAAACTAAACCCTCCCAAAAACCTAAAAAAAAACCTAAACCACCCCCCCCCCCCCAAAAAAAAAACCTAACCCCCCTCCCCCACCCCCCAAAAACCTAACCCCCCTCCAAGCTAAAATGCTAAAAACTAAACCCTAAAAAACCTAAAAAAATAAAAAAGTAAATAAAAAAAACACACAAAATTTTTTTTAATATTTTTTTACATTAAAATCGCTACTTTTAGTAGCCAAATTTTTTTTTTAAATTTTTTTTTGCTACTAAAAATAGCGTTTTTTTGATAAAAAATATTAAAAAAAAATTTGTGTGTTTTTTAGGTATTTTTGGTTGTGTTCACATTGGTTCTCGTGGTTCTCGCAATAAAGGGTGGTTCCTAACGGATCCTTCTCCTATATATATATATATATATATATATATATAGGGTAGAGTTCATGCGAGAAGCACCTTTATTGTGAGAACCGCGAGAACCAACGTGAACACAAAAAAATACCTAAAAAATTCCAAAAAAACACCATTTTTTTAATATTTTTCTAAAAAAATCGCTATATTTCGTTACAAAAAAAAACTTTTTTTTTGAGTAACAGTTATGGATGCACATGTGCATATGCATCATTTCTTGGACAAATTCCGTAATATATTACCAGTAGAAGAAAAATGTACTTTCATTTACATTACCATCCACAATACACTACTTTTTACATTACCAATATTAAGAATGCACATGTTCATCATTATGTGTAACCATGATATAACGTGTTTTAGTAGACAAAGTTGGTGATTTTAAATGATGAAGTAGGCCCGTATACATGTGTTTTGGTTAGTTATATCTAGTGGTTGATGGTTTGATTATATTTGTCACTTTATGATGTAATATGTTGTTTAGATGGTATAAAGGGTGTTGATATACATGTAAAAAAATGAAATATTGGTAATGGTATTGTATTATGGATAGTAAGAGGCAATGGTATTGTATTACGGATGGTAGGAGGTAATGGTAGTGTATTATGGATGGTATGATAGATGAAAGGGAAAGTGTATTCAAAATAGTATACAAAAACACGTTATAACATGTTCAAACATATAGATGCGCATATGCATTTACAGTGTTGTTAATGTTATAACAAGTTCATAAATATAGATGCATATGTGCATTTCTAATATTGTTAATGTAAAAACTAGTGTAAGATGAATGGTAGTGTAAATGAAAGTGCAATTGTCTAATATTAGTAATGTATTATGGAATTTGTCAAAGAAATGATACATATGCACATGTGCATGGCTAAACCTAAAGCTAAACCCTAAATCTAAACCCTAAACGCTAAAGCTAAACCCTAAACCCTAAAACTAAACCCTAAAGCTAAACCCTAAGGCTAAATCCTAAAGCTAAACCCTAAAAGCCAAACCCTAATATATTTAGGGTTTAGGGGTTATGATTTAGGGTTTAGGGTTAAGAGATCCTAGTTAGGATTCGACGAGCCGGTTCCAACGCCGCTGGAATGAGTCCAATCGGAGTTCGTTTGAGCCGGTTCCCCACTCTTTTAGTGTTCCCCAATGAACCTCACACTATATATATATATATATATATATATATATAGGATTTAGAGAAAACGGTGAAAAGTGTGAGAACGGGGAGAACACTTATGGATAGTCATATCAAAACAATCTATGGACTAGATGACGCAGTGGCGTTTTCGTAAATAACATCACTTTTATTAGTGTGGCGCGCTTCATTAAGGGTAAAAGGGTATTTTGACTTCTCTACACAAAACGCCAAACTCACGAATAAAACGCTATTAAAATCCCGCCTTAACACACATAGCACACTTCATCCTAATCTAAATGCCAGTAGATATAAAACGCCAAACTTTGTTTTTAACCGATAAAGCTGAACAAACAGTACTGAAATGACGGAACTTAATTACTAGCATTTACTATAATAAAAATCGCGCCTAAAATACGCCCAAAAACTTCCTATATAAACAACCTCTCAGAACTACTAAAATCCACACCAAAACCCCAAACGCCATATTTTCCTCTATACCATTCATATTAGAAACGCCAAAAAAACCCAAATATCAAAGATTCAAATTCATGTTTCTTTGATATACACTATTTTCTTAATAAACTTTCGCTCGATGTAATGAGCAAGATCCTCAATATAAACGCCAAAACATACAAAAACCACAAAAATTCAAAAACGCCATTTCATGGAGATTCAGTTTTGTTCTTAATAAAGTTTAGCTAAACGGGATGGACAACATTGTTAGACATCTTTCTTGACTGAGGATTAACAATGTTGTCCATCTCGTTCAGCAAAACATTATTGAGTTTAGCATGACCAAAATTAGAGGTTTATGGTAGTTTTTTTGGTGGCGTTGGTTTTTTTTTTTTTTTTGGCGTTTGATTTGCTTGTCCGATCTTATATTGTTTGTTATGTAACTTCGAAGTAGCATGTTATGAACAATTAGGTCGAAAAAAAAGATGGAAAAAAATGGTGTATAAAAATGATGTAAAAGGCCAAACTGAGATCTGTCTGTGTTCTATAGGAATGAAATATACAAAACGCCAAACTACTCTACACTGGCTCTCGAAGACCATCTGTGTGTGTTCTGTAAGAGTGAAAAATACAAAACGCCAAACTACTCTTTACTAGCTCTCGAAGACCTTGTCGATCTTCTTTTAATTACGGCATGTTTGCATGTCGATGCGTAGTGTCCATAGCCTTTGCAGTTCTGACACTGTCTTTCTTTGGTCCTGGGTTTCGACTTCTTTTTCTCGATTGCTATCTCCTGTTTAGATTTCAGGTGCTTCCGAGAACCAGAACCTTTGGATTTATACCCAACAGGGACTCTTATCGGATTCTTATCATTTTTATATTGACTGGTTATCTCGGCAAATCTATCCCTAGTACTAGCAGGAGGAGCAACAATCTGCATATCTTGAACCTTCTTCATATAAGATTGAAAATGATCCTTGTATAAGGATATCTCCTCTCTATTACCAGATAAACGGTTCAAAGTATATTCCATTGAAAAAATAATATCTCGCATCATACTTTGCACATCAGGATCAAGCTCGGTCATATATTCACGATTAATTGAGTATTCTGGAGAGCAGTTTGGGGAAGCCTCTTTGCGCCATCTATTCAGAATGTAATTTTTTGGAAATTCCCTAATGTCCATAATTCTCAAAACATAGAATATATGTCTACATAGCAAACCAAACTGTTCAAAACGCCGGCATGAGCAACTGCATGTGCAATCAGACTTACGGAACATTACCTGAAAAATGCCAAAAACAATATCTCTATAACGCCATGTAGAGAATGTTTGTTTAATAAAATTAAAAAAAACACACATTGGATATGATAAAACACCATTAACAGAAAACGCCATAAAAAACAAAACGCCATTCTTTACCTCAAATAAGGATGTACAAGGCTGCTGTAAGTCATTTATGTAAAACTTAACAAACCCATTGGGCTGATCTTCATAACGTTGATTTATGCAATCCGAAATTCCAATAAGCTCAGCTTGAACGTCACAAAAAATACCTTTTGTGTATATGTCAACAGCTTGCCCTTCCAAGAATTGGTAATTCCTCTTCAACTGGGGTCATTTGTATCAAGATTCATGATCATTTTTCCGGTGTGTGTGACGCTGTGCTTCTATTGCAGTCTTGTAATGAGTCATGAACTCAACAAGAGTAGCTTTCGAATTGCACACTTGACCAAAAAAATGATTCTCACTCTCCGACCTCGATGTCGTTCGCATAAGACCCGACATCTCCTTCATTCTATAGTATGCAGGGATCCAAGATTCACTGAGTGCAAAAATATCAGATAGCCAGTCATTATCTGCTAAATTGAACTCTGCGATAACCGCTTCCCATTCTGATTCAAACTCTTCAGGTGTGAGAATATTCGTCCACACAACACCACAAATATGTTCTTTAAAATTGGTGGAATTGCATAGCCTAACACCAACCTATGTATAACACGAAAACGCCATGCATAAAAAAACATATAAATTACACAAAGACAAAACTTAATTAAAAAACAGTAACAAGGTACAGAATGCCATGTATTTTAAAACGCAGTGTATCCTAAAACGCCAAAGGTAAAAATAAGCATACCAACCTTCAGAGAAAGTTTATCATCACATGCCACATGCATAACCGATGCCTCATGTCAACAAATACAACAGAAATAGCCTTCTTCATTGCTGGATCTTGGTCAGTGACAACAAATTTTGGTTGAGAACCATCAGCTTTTAGAAAAAACTCTCAACAACCAAATATACGTATCAGCAGTTTCTGACGCCAATAATGTTGCACCAAATGGAACATTGCAGTGATGATTGTCTATACCAGTGAACGGTACAAACACCATAGAGTATCTGCATATGAAAAGGCCATGAGAACTGAAACAATAATAATACGCCAATGCATGTAAACTTATAAAACGCCATTGCATATAAACTAATAAAACGTCATTGCATGTAAACTAATAAAAAGCCAAAAACAGAAGAAGTTGAATTATAAAATATTATTTGTTGGAACGATACGTGGCGTCAAACGAAATTACATCACCAAACACGTGGTAATTACGTTTGACTTGATCGTCACACCAAAAAAGTCCCTTCAAATGATTCTCTTCATCTGTGAAGTAATCATACGAGAAATTAGGCTGGGAATGTTTTTTTCATTCAAATGTCTCACAACCATATCAGCGTCATATTCCCATATAAACAAGTTAATTTGCCTCTTATAGTTCTTAAATTCTACTTTACTTGCACCCATATCTTCAAAACCGCCAAAACAAGTCTTCATAACATTAAACGCCTTGACGGGACCAAAGTTCGGCTTAGACATGCTGTGTATAACATGTTTCTGGAGCTGAGTGAGGTGCCGTTCAGTTGGAAGAAAATGCTTATCAGGACGTTCAACAAGATCATGGTTGTGCTCCTCGACAAACTTATACACCTTCCATAATCCAGCCTCAAAAAGTACACATAACAGTGCACCACAACCAGTCCTCTTTGAAAAGTTGGATCGCACTAATCGCTCCTTTTGATTCGGGTCCAACGTATCAACCTTCTTGTCCTTGTATAACCCAGATCTCGTACACAATTAATACTTAACACGTAAGACACCTTTAAAGTTTCTCTTTGTAGTTCCTTTCCTGACTGAAAACCCACACTCCTTGGCATACTTAACATACATTGAATAACAATCATCGAGGCTTGAGAATACCATGTCCATTGTGGGCTTTATTTCTTCACTGACGTCAGGAATGATAAATGGTAATCCAGTTTTGGGGCAAAGCCTTTGACTCGAGGAAGCAACTTCGTCTAAGAAAACACAGTGAGGAACAGAAAAATCAGAAAAACGCCATTAAAATAGAAAATGTCTCATAATAACATTATAAATTAAAACGCCATTAATTGAATAATAAACAAGACATAATAAACACATAATTTAAAAACGACATGATAAAAACGCCATGAGATGAATAATTAAAAACACTTAACAACATAAATAATTAACAAAATATAACATCATAATGAAAACGCCATAATTAACAAAACTGATGTTTACACAAATTAACAAATAGTAATGACTGATGTTCACAAATACAACTAAATAAAATTCAAAACTAATCAAATAGATGTAAAACGCTAATGATCGTAAAAACTTAAGAAATATACTAGATCGTAAACGAAAATTAAAATTAATATTGAAAACTCCAATTATCAGTTCTTAATAATTGTTTAAATACCAATTAAAACGCGATTAAATTGCATAATTGAATAATGCCATTGAAAATCAAACAACACATTATAAAATACTAATATTAAAAAAAAAACAATGAAATAATCATAAAAGAACAAAACGCCAAATCTGTTGCATGATTTGCTGGAACAAAAATAGAAAACGCCAACGAATTTTACTTTGTCGAACAGGATCCACGTTAGACGGCATAGATCTGAGAAAGCTTGCAAAGGAGGTAACAGCTAAGAAGAAATCTTTGGAGTTTTAATTTGAAAGAGATTTAAAACACGAATAAGGAGGGAACGTATAAAAGGACAATCGTACCCCCGCATAACAATTAGTGCCCCTGCCACGTGTTGGGCCAGGATTCGTTCTCACCGTTCTCACACTTTTCACCGTTCTCTCCTGATCCCGTTTCTATATATATATATATATATATATATATATATAGAGTTTACCTAATCATGATAGATTTTCTTTATTTTGATATTTACATTCATTTTATGATGTTGATTCTATATTTTACGTATACTTGAACATTTGCCAATTGGAGAAATTGTTTTTTACGTATACTTGAACATTTACGGTTTTAAACTTTTTTTTTACAAAAACTTTTTTAGAATTTTTTTTACAAAATAACAAAAAGAGGAGAGAGAAATGTGAAGAGAGAGAAATTGAAAAGACTTTAATGAGGAGAGAGAGATGATTTGATGGTTTTGATTAAATGATGACTATATTACCCTTTTGGTTGTCATTATCTGATTGGTGGAGAGTGGTTCTCGCGGTTCTCGCAACTATATATGTACGAGATTAGGAGAAAACGCCCTAAAGTGTGAGAACAGTGAGAACGGATCCTGGCCCAATACGTGGCAGGGGGCGCTAAATGACATGCAGGGGTACGATTGTCCTTTTGTACGTTCCCTCCTTATTCGCGTTATAAATCTGTTTCAAATTAAAACTCCAAAGATTTTATATTAGCTGTTACCTCCTTTTCAAGCTTTCTCAGATCTATGGCGTCTAACGTGGATTCTGTTCGACAAAGTAATATTTGATAACGTTTCATGTTTTTGTTCCAGCAAAAGATGCAACACATATACAACAAATATGACGTTTTGTTCTTTTATGCTTGTTTCATTGTTTTTTTTTCCAATTAATATTTCATAATGTGTTGTATGCTTTCAATGGCGTTGTTCATGTATCAAATTTATTCGAATTTTAATTGGTAGTTAAACAATTAGAAAGAACTGATAATTGGAGTTTTCATTATTAATTTTAATTGTCGTTTCGGATCTAGTATTTTTCTTATGTTTTTACGATCATTGGCGTTTTACACCTAATTAGTTTTGAATATTATTTATTAGTATTTGTAAACATCAGTTATTACTATTTGTTAATTTGTGTAAACATCAGTTTTTATTAACTATGGTGTTTTCATTATGATGTTATTTTTGTTAATTATTCATGTTGTTAACTGTTTTTAATTATTTATCTCATGGCGTTTTCATTATCACGCTGCATTAGTATTGTTAATTCATCATATTTGTTATTCAATAAAGTTATGGTGTGTGTATTATGGCATTTTTATTATGGCGTTTTCAAACTATGTGTTTATTATGTTTTGTTTATTATTCAATTAATGGCGTTTTCATCGATATTGTTATTAGGAGACATTTTCTATGTTTAATGGCGTTTTTCTGAAATTTTGTTCCTTAATGTGTTTTCTCAGACGAAAGTGCTTCCTCGAGTGAAAGGTTTTGCCCCAAAACTGGTTTACCATTTATCATTCCTGACGTTAGTGAAGAAATAAAGCCTAGAATTAACATGATATTCACAAGCCTCGATGATTGTTATTCAATGTATGTTAAGTATGCCAAGGCTTGTGGTTTTTCAGTCAGGAAAGGGACTGAAAAGATAAATGCCAAAGGTGTAAGACATATTAAGTATTACATGTGTACGGGAGCTGGGGTATATAAGGACAAGAAGGTTGATACGTTGGACCCCAATCAAAAGGAACGGTTAGTGTGATCCAACTTTTCAAAGAGGACTGATTATGGTGCACTGTTATGTGTAATTTTTGAAGCTGGATCATAGAAGGTCTATAAGTTTGTTGAGGAGCACAACCATGATCTTGTTGAACATCCTGAAGCATGTTATACACATCATGTCTAAGTTGAATTTGGGTCCAGTTAAGGCGTTTAATGTTATGAAGACTTGTTTTGGCAGTTTTGAAGACGTCGGTGCAAGTAAAGTTGAATTTAAGAACTACAAGAGGCAAATTAACTTATTTATAGGGGTATACGACGTTGAGATGGTTGTGAGACATTTGGATTAAAAAACAGTCCCAGCCTAATTTCTCGTACGATTACTTCACAGATGAAGACAATCATTTGAAAGGACTTTTTTGGTGTGACGATCAAGCCAAACGTAATTACCACGTGTTTGGTGATGTGATTTCGTTTGACGCCACGTATCGTTCCAACAAGTAATATTTTAAAATTCAATTTTTTTGTTCTTTTAGCGTTTTCAATGGTTACATGCATTGGCGTTTTTCAGAGTTTACATGAAATGGCGTTTTATTATCGTTTCATTTCTCATGGCGTTTTCATATCCAGATACGCTATGGTGTTTATACCGTTCACTGGTATAGACAATCACCACTGCAATGTTACATTTGGTGCTGCATTATTGGCGTCGGAAACTGCTGATAAGTATATTTGGTTGTTGAGAGTTTTTCTAAAAGCTGTTGGTTCTTAACCAAAAGTTGTTGTCACTGACCAAGATCCAGCAATGAAGAAGGATATTTCTACTGTATTTGATGACACGCGGCATCGGTTATGCATGTGGCATGTGATGCATAAACTTTCTTTGAAGGTTGATTTCCTTATTTTTATGTTTGGCATTTTAAGATGTATGGCGTTCTTTAACCTCGTTACTGTTTTTCATGTAAGTTTGTCTGTGTGTAATATATATGTTTTTTTTTGCATGGCGTTTTCGTGTTATATATAGGTTGGTGTTAGGCTATGCAATTCCACCAATTTCAAAGAACGTATTTGTGGTGTTGTGTGGACGGATATTCTTACACCAGAAGAGTTTGAACCAGAATGGGAAGTGGTTATCGGAGAGTTCAATTTAGCAAATAATGACTGGCTATCTGATATTTTTGCACTCAGGGAATCTTGGATCCCTGCATACTATAGAATGGAAGAGCTGTCGGGCCTTGTGCGAACGACATCGAGGTCGAAGAGTGAGAATCATTTTTTTGGTAAACTGTGCAATTCAAAAGCTACTCTTGTTGAGTTCATGACTCATTACAAAACTGCAATAGAAACACAGCGTCACACGCACCGAAAAAATGATCATGAATCTCGATACAAACGCCCCCCGTTGAAGAGTAATTACCAAGTGTTGGAGGGCCAAGCTGCTGACATATACACGAAAAATATTAATTGTGACGTTCAAGCTGAGCTAATCGGAATTGCGGATTGCATAAATCAACGTTACAAAGATCAGCCCGATGGGTTTGTTAAGTTTTACCTAAATGATTTCCAGCAGCCTTGTACATCCTTATTTATTTTTATATGGCGTTTTTTGTACATGGCGTTTATCATATTCTATTATAACATTTAATTTGTTTTTTTATCCAGTTGTTGTGTTTTTTTTTTATTTTTTTATACAAACATTCTTTGCATTCTGTTATAGAGATATTGTTTTTGGCGTTTTTTCAGGTAATGTACCGTAAGTCTGATTGCACATGCAGTTGCTCATGCAGGTGTTTTGAGCAGTTTGGTTTGCTATGTAGACATATATTCTATGTTTTGAGAAGTTTGGACATTAGGGAATTTCCAAAACAATACATTTTGAATAGATGGCGTAAAGAGGCTTCCCCAATTTGGCTCTTCCGAATACTCAATTATTCGTGAATATATGACCAAGCGTGATCCCGATGTGCAAAGTATGATGCGAGAGATTATTTTTTCAACGGAGTATACTTTGACCCGTTTATCTGGTAATAAAGAGGAGCTATCCTTATACAAGGATCATGTTCAATCTTATATGAAGAAGGTTCAAGTTATGCAGATTGTTGCTACTCCTGCTATTATTAAGGATAGATTTGCGGAGATAACTGGTCAATATAAACATGACAAGAATCCGATAAGAGTTCCTGTTGGGTATAAGTCCAAAGGTTCTGGATCTCGGAAGCGGCTGAAATCTAAACATGAGATAGCAACCGAGAAAATGAAATCAAAGTCAAAACCCGTGACCAAAGAAGGACAGTGTCAAAATTGCAAAGGCTATGGATACTACGCATCGACATGCAAAAATGCCATAACTAAAAGAAAATCGACAAGCTCTTCAAGAGCAAGTGAAGAGTAGTTTGACGTTTTGTATTTTTCATTCTTACAGAACACACACAGATTGGAATTTGGCATTTTATATCTCTTATTTAGCATTTTTTCCATCTTTTTTTTTCTACTTATTGTTCATAACATGTTATTTCGAAGTTACATAACAAACAATATAAGATCGGACAAGCAAACCATTCGCCAAAAAAGAAAAAACGACGCCACTAAATAAAAGTACCTTAAACCTCTAATTTTGGTCATGCTAAACTCAATAATGTTTTGCTGAATGAGATGGAAAACATTGTTAATCCTTAGTTAAGAAAGACCTCTAACAATGTTGTCCACCCCATTCAGCTAAACTTTATTGAGAACAAAACTGAATCCCCAAGAACGACGTTTTGCAAATTTGTGGTTTTTGTATGTTTTGACGTTTATATTGATGATAGACTCAATAAGATTTTGCTCAATGAGATGGACAATATCCCTATATAAGGATTTTGCCCATCACATTGAGTGAAAGTTTACTAAAAAAATAGTGTATCTCAAAGAAACGTTGATTGGAATCTTTGATGTTTGGGTTTTTTGGCGTTTCTAAGATGAATAAAATATAGTAAAATATGGCGTTTTGGGTTTGGTGTGGTTATTGGAAGGTCTGAGATGTTGTTTATATAGGATGTTTTTGGGGCGTATTTTAGGCGGGATTTTATTATAATAAATGCCAGTAATTAAGTTATGTTGTTTCAGTTACTGTTTGTTCAGCTTTATCGATTAAAAACAAAGTTTGGCGTTTTATATTTAATAGCGTTGAGATTAGGATGATTTGTGCTCTGTATTTTAAGGCGGGAATTTAATTGCGTTTTATTAATGAGTTTGGCGTTTTGCGTGGAGAAGTCAAAAGACTTTTTTACCCTTAATGAAGCGTGTCCACTTAATAAAATTGATGTTATTTACGAAAAGCCACCGCGCCATCTAGTCCATAGATTGTTTTGATCTGACGATCCATAAGCGTTCTCACTGTTCTCACACTTTTCACCGTTTTCCCTAAATCCTGACCCTATATATATATATTAGGAATGACAATGGGCCGTGCTTGGGCCGGGTATTGGTAATCCCAGGCCCCTACCTGGTTGTAATTCTTTGTCCCAAACCCGGCCCATTACCCATCGGGTATTTGTCGGGTAATTACCCGTCGGGTATCGGGTATACCCGTTAATTTCATAAAAATACCCGTTGGGACAAATGTGCAATTTTTTACTTTGATGTTTATATAATTTACTATTTTAATAACTATAACAAATGAAAATATAATTAATAACTTACATATCCTATTCAGACCACATATACCAAACTAAATCAAAACGATTACTTAATTAAGTAAGAGGACCACCTAATTGCATAAACATCCACATAATAAAGGATGATAGCTTCCATATCCAATAAACATGCTCAAAAATAAGTTATTTGTTCACTAAGCATCTGCCAAATACATATCCACATATGACAATAGAGAAGGTATTAAGTACATGTACTAAGTTTATATATATGAAAATCTATAATATAATACTTTCGGGTATTATTCGGGTAAATGGGCTGGGCGTCGGGCGGGTATCACTAAATCCCATACCCGTACCCGATTTTTTTTCTTTTTTAAGCCCGTACCCGGCCCATACCCATAGGGCTTCGGGTATACCCGGCCTGTATGTTTCGGGTTTCAGATATACCCGTCGGGCTTTGGCTTTTTTGCCATCCCTAATATCTATACTATATTATAATGCATGAGAGATGGGTATTTTAAGATAAATAAAAAATAAGAACTTTTCCCCCATTTATTTATAGAAAGACCCCTAAAACGAGGGTAGTTTAGTCTTTTAAACACTATTTATTTTTTAGCCCTTAAACTTATTACACTCAAGTCCCTCCCTGAGGTTTTAACAAAATTATAGATAATTAGTTACAATTCACCATCCACAACAAACTTATAATTTTTTACGTATTCTTGACATATCTTATAAACTATACTGTCTAAAAAAATTCCAAAGATAGCATGACGACCTACACATTTTTGTTGACGTTTCGGTAGTTGTCTTGTTCAATATTAACGCACTGATTAAAAGGTACAAGTTGATAATGCTTTAATGTACAAGTAACTGATACTTGTGATCTAAAAATGCGCCTAATCTACAAAGATGGGGTCCATCTATGCAAACAAAAAGAACTAAAAGTACCGTAACATAAAATGAAGGTATTATGTGTCACATTTTATTTTATTAAAACTGCCTAATATCTATACTTAGATATATCTTATAAAAACTTAAAACTAACCACAACAAACTTCCTAAATAAAGGGGTGACAAATCTAAAATTAAACCCTAATGCACTTCTATACTTACTACTATAAATACATAGCAGGACACCCCTATATCTATTGCTACACAAAGTTAAAAAATGGATCCAGTTCTGAATTCAATTGTTGCGAAAAACCAAGCATGCGAGATTGAAAATTCTAAGGTCAGTTATGTTATATCGCTGCAGTGAATAGTTATTTCCTTTTATTTACTTTTATGTGAATGTTAACTTATTTGATTTTTCAGACTCAGTTGCATGATGAACATGCCAACTTAAACAACCCAGTTGTCGAACAATCTTCTAAGGTATTGATTTTGTTGGGTTTTAAGTATTATTTTTGTGTATACCTTTCATACTAGCAGGGTGCCCACGCCATGCGGCGGGGAGACAACTTGAATTCGGTTTGTTCGCGTTGCACCAAAAACTTCATGTCCTTGTTTGAGCGAAAACATTCTTTACAATAAGGTTGAGCCTTTTTTTTTGCCATGTATAGTACATCCATGCTAGAAGGAATTCAATTTTTACATAATAAAAAGGTGAATTTTATTTGTAAGGACGTTTATTGATATCTCTCGGTGTCAAAAATGGCATTCTTATTCATTGCATAACTTCATATGTAACGAATCAATTACCAAGTTTCACTACATGTATAAGACCACATGGTGTGGTTTCGCGCCCCTTGCCACCTCACCCATTTTAGCGCCTCATGGCGCGCCCCTGCACCCCCCACCTCCGCCAATGTGGGCGCTATCCTTGGCCTCCGCCAAAGGAATAGCGGGTATGGGAGGAAGAAAGCAATGGGGTCCACCTCCATCAACCAATCAGATTTTGTTATTATTTATCTTTTTTTTTCTTTTTTTAATAGTTAAAAGGGGCTTAACAGGGGGTGTTATTTCACACCATGCAAGTTAGCGATAAAGCCCCTAGCGTGAGACCACACCACCCAGCCTAAGCACAGTGATAGCTTAAATTTAACACTTTCATTACATGTTATCATCATAGGTACATTACATTTTGTTCTTCATCACTTAAGGGACTATGAATACATTAGATGGTTAAGACTTGAAAGATACTTTAATTAACTTGTTTTCGTGCAATCAACAAGATTTGTGCATATCCCATAAGAGTCGAAAAGATCTTTAAATTGATTATCACATAACCGACACGTAGAGACCATACATGATTAATGATAAAAATCACAACTTTCATTTAAAGTTGATTGATAATAGAAGGAAAATATAGAACTCAACAGTGACCTTATCAGTTTGGTTAGATAATAAATCATTCATACATCTTATATCTTAGTCTAGGCTATATCAACAGTTATAGAAAGGAACATCAAAATTCCAAAACTAAAAAAAAAATAAACAGAGCAATTTGAATCATTTCTAGCCAATCTCTTAATTTCAACCTTGCAAACATGTGACCTCAATCAAGATCCTTTACACACACAAGTTCTAAGGTCTCATGCTCTAGCGTGCTCGTTTAAGCTCCTGCTCAAGCTGTGTAAGCTTGAATCGACTATTTTCCAGCTGTTGTACATATGTCTGCATCATTATCGCAATTTGTTTAAGCAAACCATTAAACAATATGATGCAAAAACATAAAACAAAGTGTTGTATGAAAGCAAGAATAAAAGTTTCTTCGTTAATCAGCTTTTCGTAGCATATTCTCGGTTCTGAGCCAGCCTTCAAAGTATCTAACCAACAAGATAGAAAAACATGGTAAATTTTATAGCGAATATTATTATAAAAATGTTGAAAAAGTCATTTACAAACCTTCTGGTCCTCAATCTTTCGCAATGACCTATGTTCATCAATTAATTCTCCTTTGGTAAAAAAAGACATGAAATACTTTAAAAGGTTAAAGGTAAATAAAGACCTGGTTTTTATCATCAGTGTCAAAATCATTAGAAAGTGTCAATTTTTTGTCTGTGTCTGCAATAGCAGACTCACCCTAATTTCTAGTTATTTCGATAGCCACCTCCGCTTATATCTATATCTAAAGATGTATGTAAAGAATCCCATGATGGAGAATTTTAAGGAAAACAAATTCGATCATAAACATCACTTGATTACCGACCCGGTAGTATATCCGGTATCTGATCTTTGAATCAACACTAATGCCTTAAAATTCTCAGGATCAGTTTCGTAAACCGACCCATCAAGTGGCCTTAACTCTAACCGGGATATGAAAGGAATACCGATTCCTACATTCACAAGACAAACACTGAAAGCATTTTTAAAGCATTTAATAATTATTTCACATCCGAAGAGTTGTCTAATTTAACTAATAACCAAATATTTACACCAAGAAAAAGATCAAATTTGGGTAACTTATCTTCTTCATCATAATTTACATACATCAAAGTGGCTCGAATTAGATTTAAACTCGATTTTCCACCACTGCGTCTTAAAGTGTAGCAATTTTTATTCTCTTGAGGAAAGCTTTTAAGATCAGAAAAAGGTTGTGAAAGATATGGGTTGTTCGGGTTTGTGTTGGACATGATTTAGTAATTGAGTCAAGTTTGTGTTGGACTATGAGAACCTGCCAGTCTGAACAACCTGAACCTAACGTGAATGGCCACCCCTAATTTTAGGGGTTGAGCCAAAACTAAACTTTACTAAAATCATGTGCCCTAGCAAATAGGATATATAAATACACAAACATTTTTGTGGCAACAAAAAGAACCATAAATACCATGCAATGTCAGTTTTTGCACACAATATATAAAGGAAAAGAGAAGCAGATGCGTACCTACATAAAACACATGCAGGAGCTCTTCTTTTAGCTGGAACTCCAGAATCTCGATTAAGGGTATAGTCTCTGAAAGCACTAAACTAACAGATTAGCAATAGTGACCATTAGCAAAGCGTCACCTAATGTTGTTCTTATTACTGAACACAAATCATACAAAAGAAATTGCAACATGCTTTCACCTATTTAGAAATCATACATTTATATTACTATAAACATAATCTATATATTTAAATGAAGTGATTTAGGATGTTCTAATCATACTATTATCGATAAACTTTGCATGACTTTTAACGCATTTGACCCGTTCAACCCATTTGACCAATTTCCTCCTTAGCTAATTTCTTTGATCCTTTTTAGGTCTAGATAAATCTTCCGTGAGGGATGCCTAAAACTTATAATACATCATTTTTGCATACTCACTTAATAGTCAAATAAAACAACAATCAGTCCATCTTTGAGAATACGTTTAAGATCCAAAGCTAGTCTGTCTTTGAGAATACTTTTAAGATCTAAAGCTCTAGGGACCTTACACTACAAGAATGGACCACCTTTAGCAGCGACAGCTGTCGCCGGTATTGGTGGAAACTCTCGCCGCTATTGACCTTTAGCGGCGACATGTCGCCGGTAAAAGGTCGCCGGTATTGATCGGCCGCTATTGGTCACCTGTCGTCGCTAAAGATCATTGTCGCTGGTATTGCTCTTACACCTTTAGCGACGACACGTGTCGTCGCTAAATGGTCGCCGGTATTGACCTTGGTCGGTAAAGGGTTTAAGGAAATAGCGGCGACACGTGTCGCCGCTAAAAGTCTTTTTTTTAATACAGCTGCTGTATATACAGCACCCAGCCATTTTTTCGGCCGAAAAAACAGAACCTGCCTATTTCAAACAACGCAATCATACGCCATGAACATATACTAAAGGTAATATAATTAAAAACTACGTTTAAGTCGTACATTATAATCCTACAACGTTTAATTAAGTAATACATTAAAAACAACAAGTCACTCGTCGTCGGAATCATTATCGAATAAGTCATCAGAATCGTAGTCGTTTGACTTTCCTTTTCCTTTTCCTTGTGAAGCAAGATAGTTGTTAAGTTGGTTAAAAAAGGACGGGGTTTGGAACAAGCTGTTAACAAAATCCTACAATAATAGATATCAAAACGTATATTAGCATATTAATTAATGCTACCAACATATATTTAACAAGGAAACATGCGTTCGTTTGTCATTTTATAAATTGCGTAGTTTACCTCGGAAAAGGGTTCTTGTGTCCGAGCTTGTGAAGACGACATGTTCGAGGACGTGTTGGAAGAAGGTTTAGGCCCCATCCCACGGTACCATCCTCGCCGCTCTCCCAATGCTTCCTGATACGGGGCAATTGGAGGACCTTCAGCTCAATTCATTTGTGGCCTGTTGTATGTTCCGCTGTATTTTACGAAGATGATTAAATATATATGTGTATATATATATATTTGTTATAGAAAATAATACTTAAAAGAAATCCTTACGTAATTTTGTTCAGCAACCGGATCAACCCAATTCCCTTGATTGTCCGTGTGGGTTTTAGCATACGTAGGTACCCAATCCATACCCTGTTTAACATTAAACTTAGATTATACATTAAATAAACAAAAGCTTACACACACGTACACATACATAAAACATTACATTTTTATAGGCGGTGCTACCGTACGACAATGTCCCCCCATGGTATGGGAATTGTTGTTTCTCGCGTACTAGTTTGTTGGCCTTGCTTCTTTTAATATATTTTTCTTGCCGGAAACCTTCGATGGTTCTCAACCAGTTTTCATAGGGCATATCCGCGGGATGGTATGCCCTTGCCCTCTCAAGATCATCGTAACCTCCTTCGCTCTCAAATAATTTTCTAGCTTCGTACTTGCGGTCAGTGTACCGCTTCATAAGCACAGTCCTAATACCACCCGTCAAGTTTCTCGCCTCATAATCACGTTCCACTTCATCAAAATTAAATTTTTCCTACAAATTAAATAAAAAAGTTAAAATATCATATATAAATTAGATTTGCATGTGCTTAAATATTTGATAAAATTTTATGCATATAACTTATTTACCCGTAAGTGGTTCATGACGGCATCCTTGTAATGTTGTTCAACGTTATCCCATCCAATTTTATCAAACGGGATGGTCCGCCACATATACAGGCTGGCCTCCCTTGAAAACATATCTCTTGATTTACCAACAGGGGTAAACGTGACCTGTCTGTCAAACGTAAGCGATACAGGCCCCCCCCGCTTTTACTAGATGCCGTAGTTTCTCGTTTTTGGCTTTCCCCCTAACCTTCTTTGGGGGAACCACTGCAATTAAAACAAAAATAATTAGTAACAACATTTATAATATATAAAATATAAGGACTACAAAATAATTTAGTAAAAGACTTACCGTCAGTCTCGTGCGTGCCACGAAATCCACCAAGAGGCTGTGGATCACCAGCGCCGTCACCCCCGTGTCCCCAGGGGGCCACATCCGCCATCAGATAAGCGAATATAAGCAATACCAAAAACATAATCCCTATAAAGTTACAAATGTTACAGCATGTGTATCTAATAGAAATTAAGGGAAAGTACAACAAGTGTAACTCAAATTCAAATAAATATTTCAAACAAGTGTTTATCAAATACAAATCAATATAAATTACAATAACTTTTCTTTTAGTCAGACTCCACATAATCGGGATCATCCTCATCACAATCAGCCTTGACCTCATCACAATCAGTCTCGACCTCAAACACTTCATCGACGGTAGCCGTTGGGGGATCAACTTCAATTGATGGCTCACCCGCAGTAACATGAGAAGATCCAATTTGAAAGTATTGGGTCAAGTCAATGACAAGTGGACAGTCAGATGAAGAGTTGTTGTTGACAACGTCAATATCTTCTAAGCCTTTGTCAACATTTTGAACCTTATTGACGAGGTCATCACTTAATGGCCGATCCCAAATTCTTCGATGATTAACATTTTCGACTACTCACCTATGTTTATTTTTTTGGTTTCGAGACGTTTCTTGGATGAAGAACACTTGTTTGGCTTGCGAAGGAAATATGAGTTGATCGTCTTTGTCCCATTCATGTTCAGTGCTTATACTGGTGATATTATTGTCATGGTTTACACCCCTTCGAGTATCAAACCACTTGCACTGAAATAGGACAGTGGAATAATCATTTGTATAACGCAACTCAATAATTTCTTCTAATTGTCCATAAAAATTCACACCATTCTCTCCAACCACTTCCACCCCAGAGTTTTGCGTTGCGCATTTTGCATCACGTTCAAGTGTCTTAAACCTAACACCGTTGACTATGCAAGCAGTGTAAGTGTAAGCAGCCATTTTCGCACAAATTGAAAGAGCATACAACTCCGGGTGGAATTCTGGAGAATTTTGTGTTTTCATCGAATGGACCTAACAAATATAGAGTAATAATGTTTGTTATATATGTATTACCTAGCAAGTGTAGAGTAATGAGTGTTATATATGTATTATACCTTATGGAGAAACCATCCCGGAAATTTGGTTTTAAGATCATCTTGGGGATGTGTATGTTTGAATTCACTACACTGATGACAAATATAAGAAAGGAATGAAAAATACCAATTAACAGATTATGAAAAGTTAAAGATAGAAACACTCACTTCATGTACTCCCTAACTTCTGCGCAGTTTTCGAGGACAAACCATTCCATCTTGCTTTTTTCGATGAATGATAGATATTTGTTCTTTGTTGCGCCAACATGACGACATTTGGACTCAAACACCCATAACTTTCTTTTTTCAACAACGACATCATCGTTTCTATCTGGGCGATTGAACTTAGTCTGAACATCTTTAAGGTATATTGAACAAAATGTTAGAGCTTCTTCAAACACATAACCTTCAGCTATACAACCTTCAGGCCTTGCTGGGTTTTTGACATAGTTCTTTAGTTTTTTCATGTACCTTTCAAATGGATACATCCATCTAAAAGCTACTGGACCTCCCGCAATCGCTTCATCAGGTAAATGCACAAGTAAATGAACCATAATGTCAAAAAACACAGGTGGATAGATCATCTCTAACTTGCATAAGATGGTAACAATGTCATCCTTTGCTTTCTTCATATCATCCACCGATAGTGTTCTAGAGCAAAGTTGCTTAAAGAACATACAAAGGTCTACTATTGGTGTAGATGTATCTTTAGTCAAAAGCCCTCTAACCCCAATCAGTATCAAACGTTGCATGAGGATATGACAGTCATGAGATTTCAACCCGGTAATGTTAGCATTGTTATCTGTCACCCTCTTACTGATATTAGATCCAAACCCATCTGGTAATTTAACATTTTTTATAAACTGACAAAAAAGTTTTCGATCATCGGACTTGAATGAGTACTTTGGGTGGGGACTTAAGAACTTGCCACCCGATTGTTTCAGCCATTGTGTCGGCCGAATGTTTAGTTTTTCCAAGTCGGACCGCGCATTTGGCGTGTCTTTGCTCTTATCGTTCATTAGAAGAGTACCGAGCAAGCTGTCGCAAACATTTTTCTCTATATGCATTACATCTAAGTTATGTTTCAACTACAGAGAAGACCAATACTCAAGGTCAAAAAATATGCTTCTTTTGGACCAGTTCAACTCGAAATCTCACCGGGTTATCCTCCCACCTCCAAAAGCTGGATGCTTGCCTGGTAAACGATTAATTAAACGACCGAGTTGAGCTTCTATGTCAGCTGGGCTAAACTGTCTCGGAGGGTCTCGTGTCTCGGGTCTCCCGTTAAAGTCGAGACTTGTTCTCCAAGGATGGTTGGCATCTAAGAACCAGCGATGACCAACATAAGCACATTTACCAGTTACACGTATTGAAGGAGTGTCTTGGTTACAAGTTGGGCATGCCATGTAGCCATGTCCGCTCCAACCTGATAGACTACTACGGGCTGGAAAGTCATTTATGGTCCATAATAACGCCGCCTTCATTGTGAAGTATGTGTTTGTTGCTGCGTCTTTAGTACGTACACCTGTCTACCACAATTGCTTAAGCTCATCCACTAACGGTCTAAGGAAAACGTCCATGTCTTTCCCAGGTGATTTAGGGCCAGGAATCAACAAGGTCAACATGAATGTAGACTCTCGCATGCATAGCCAGGGAGGGAGATTATATGTGGTGAGTATAACCGGCCACATGCTATTAGTTGAGGATCCACTACCGTTGTTAAAGGGATTAAAACCGTCAGCTGACGGTAGATTATATGTGGTGAGTATGTGTCGCCGCTACTAAGGTATGTGTCGCCGCTATTAGGTTAACCAGGGTTAACCAGGATAAGAAATGTGTGGCTGGGGATTAAAGTGGGACACCTACCTTTAGCGGAGAAAGGGTGTCACCGCTATTGATCCTAACCTGTCGCCGGTATTGCCTCTTTAATCCCCAACCATTAGATCAGAATAATGATCAACGGCTGGGGTTTGGGTTTGACGCGGATCAACCAATAGCGGCGACAGCTAGCCTGTCGCCGCTAAAGGTGTCGCCGCTAATAGTGGTCTTTTCTTGTAGTGTTATAAGCCTTATAGTCGTTAATATAATGAAACTTAAAAGCCTTAAAGCTTTGTTATATACTTTGAGCCTATAAGTTGTGTCTCTACAAAAATAGACATAAATATAACCTCTACATCATATTTACTTATGAGTTTAAAAACAGGAGCATACATACATCTTGCTAACCAGTGAGCGGTTGGGAAAATACTTAATTATTTGAACATATATCCATAGCCAAAAATGTCAGAGTCAACCTGTCATCATTTAAAAAAAAGAGAGAGAAATTCAGAAAACACCCAAAGTACTAAAGAATGATGCATGTACCATATATGTACGATAAAGATTGAATCTTGATGGCTGTTGTGGTTCCGATTGTCTCTTTAAACTCTTCGGGTGACCTTGTTTGTTGTTTATCATCCTCCACATGGTTGATCACTTTTTTTCTCAGGTGTTGTGCAAGGTAGTAGCGGTTGATCATTAGGATCCCAAAGCACCATCTTTTTTTCTCAAACCTCCCTAAAAACATCATCAGAAAGCCGAACATTACGGCCCAGGTTTAAAAAATTATATATCTTAAAAAAATCAAAATTAACTTTCCTGACTAATTTCATCATTAGCAAAAAATTAAACAAAATGTGATCAACCTATATATGTATTTACTAACCAGAGGATTAAAAGAGGAAGACGTGAGCCAAAGATTAAAAGAATGGAGACCGGAGAAGAATGAAGGAATGAACCAGAGATTGAATGAGTGGAGATTTGAGAAGAAGAAATTTATGAAACAAAGGAAGAATGGAAGACTTCGAACTCCACCAGAGGTCGAACTCCAGAGGAAGACACATGTGAATGAAAAAACCTAAAAACCCTGTCGCAAGCTCATCAAATTGAAGAAAGTACAATCAGTTAAAAAAGAGAAAGCATACCAGATCTAGGCATCGTTGAACCTTCGGCAAGCTCATCAAGCATCATCTAATGAGGAAACTACTGCCATATCGACACCAAGAGAAATAACTAACGCCACATCAATTATTAGTTCCAAAAACACCTTCAAACCATCCCTCCATCAAAGAATCGAAGTTAACCCTAGAGATGTAAAACATAAAGGACCCGTGGAAAACTAAAGACAAAGAGAGACGATTTTAGTACCTGAGGAGGAAGATGAAGGTTGTGTTCAGTTCCGTCCGTACACCATCTTCTACTTTCACTTTTGGTTCAGAATCACGACTGTTACTGCCTGTAGCGCCGCTGCAAACCCTAGACTTCATCTCCATTGTCGTCGTCTTACCTGAACAGAGGCCGCCATCTTCACAAATATGTGGTTACACCAGCCATCATTTTCTGAACTTTAAAATGGGAGTAGGGATTTTGAGAGAGAGAGAGAAGGAAAGAAGCGTTTAAATTTTGAAATGGCATTAGGTTATCCACCTTTTCTGATGTATATGTGTTGTGATGGAGGAAGAGTGCCTCTAGGATCTCATAAACGGACTGTACATAAAGCTTTTCAACTGATTGTACTATAATTTAGAGTTTAAATTTTAAAAAAGTTTTTCCCGGTTAAAATTTTGTTACCTTTAAAGTAGAACGTTTTGTTGATATTTGACTAAAGTGTAAAAAAAGTTTAATTGATTATTCAACAATAGTTTTACTTTTAAAAATGTTAGTGCTTTAATCACTTGTACACTAAGCCATCATCTACTTGTACATTTTAATCAGCACGTCAATATTGACCAAGACAACCATCGAAACGTCGACAAAAATGAGCAGGTCATCACGGTACATTCGAATGTTTTTATAACATCATAGTTTAAAAGATATCACAAGAATACATAAATGAATTATAGTGGAGTGGTAAAAGTGTAACTAATTATCTATAATTTTGTTAAAACTTAGGGATTTAAGTGTAATAAGTTTAGGGGCTAAAAAATAAATAGTGTTTAAAAGATCAAATTACCCTCAATTTAGGGGTCTATCTATAAATAAGGGGGGGAGTTCTTATTTTTTGGGTATCTTAAAATACCCCTCACTCATGCATTATAATATAGTATAGATTAACATGTTCGTTAAGTTATTATATGCGTGTTTTATTGCAGGATAATGGTCATAAAAGTGTTGATATTATTTCTTATGATGCAATGTTTAGTCCATACAAGTCTAATCTTCAACGTGAATTTAGTGAAGATGTAATTTTAAGGTTTAGTTAATCCTTTTTAACCTTTGTATTCAATTTTTGTCCTTTCTAAGGATCAGAAGTTTGAGACTCAAAGGAAGAGATCCAAGAGGCTCTCTGAATGAAAATGGAGTGGGGTTATTAATTTAGACGATTCTGAGGACAATGACAAAGAAGAGGAATTAGAAGATACTGCCGATTCAAGCACAAACCAGAAAACCCGATTAAAATTACCTCGAGTGTCAATTCAGAAACGAAACAGATTTCATGCAACCTAATAAGAAATCTATCAAGTTTTTTATGTTTTTTTTCATTTTCAGTTGTTATATTTGATCTAGACGTATGAATAAAGTTTATTTTATATTTGACCTTTATTTTGCGGTTAATATAATGCAGTTATTGACCATATTAATAAAGTTTAAAATAAAGTTAGTATCCTAAATTTACAAATCAACTGAACTTATATAAGTTAATATCCTAAAGTTGCAATAAATAGATATTGCAGTTAGATATAGTGAAGTTGAAATTATAAAATGTTGCATTTATTCTTGGATATTAATATAATAATTTGTATTTCTTAATTAAAAAATAACAAAACAATAAACTTTAAAGCTAAACTAAAAAACTGAACTTACAATGATATAAAGTTAATAAAGATATAAACTCTTAACTTCCTATTTTTTTTATAAAAAAATGTTTTTAAAATTTTATAAAAGTATAAATTTTTTATATTTTTAAAAGCGAAATATAACAATTAAAGTTAAAGGTGTAAAACGTACTTACGAGTCAACTACTTTTTTTCTATAAAAACAAAAATTTTAAACTTAAAGTTTATTGGATGAGTACCATGTGGATATTTAAAAAAAAGTTATAAACTTTAAAGAATAAAATTATAAACTTTATCATTTAACCAACAAAATAAACTTACTTTACAACTATAACAACTTATCTTTTATTTTTTTCATTTGATTATTATTTTTATTAAAAAACAAACTTTACGTGTGTAAAACAATTTTTTTCTTTATTTATAAACAAAACATTTGGTTTTTATAAAAAAATAATCCTTTTATAAACATTTTTTCTAACAAGTAATACAAATAAAATACTCCAGAATTTACAATCTTTACTAAATAAATACTAATTGTGTTGCAAATTTTTAGCAATTATAAGTTCAACTATATTGTTATAGATACTATTAGTTAGTCTCAAATAATTCTTCACCAACTTGACTAGATACATAGTAGATTATGTTGCATAATTTTATGGATTATCTATACAATATTATAATGCATGAGAGATGTGTATTTTAAGATACCTAAAAAATAAGAACTTTTCCCCCATTTATTTATAGAAAGACCCCTAAAACGAGGGTAGTTTAGTCTTTTAAACACTATTTATTTTTTAGCCCTTAAACTTATTACACTCAAGTCCCTAAGGTTTTAACAAAATTATAGATAATTAGTTACAATTCACCCATCAACAACAAACTTATAATTTTTTATGTATTCTTGACATATCTTATAAACTATATTGTCTAAAAAAATTCCAAAGATAGCATGACGACCTACACATTTTTGTCGACGTTTCGGTAGTTGTTTTGTTCAATATCGACGCACTGATTAAAAGGTACAAGTCGATAATGCTTTAATGTACAAGTAATTGATACTTGTGATCTAATGCGCCTAATCTACAAAGATGGGCTCCATCTATGCAAACAAAAACAAAAAGAATTAAAAGTACCGTAACATAAAATGAAGGTATTATATCTTATAAAAACTTAAAACCAACCATGATGCGTGTGTAGCGTTATATGTTTTTATGTATATTTTTAGCCCTTTTTAACACTTTAGTCAAGTTTTAAATTTATAAAACACGATATTCTACTAACACTAAACACACATATGGGCAAGTGCACCCATCGTGAGCATAGTATAGCGTTGGTAAGATACCGAGGTCGTCCAAGGACACAAGAGCTTTTAGTACCGGTTTATCCTCAACGTCTAATCAAATCAAAAGTTTAGAAAAAGGTTTTAACATGAAAAATAAAAAAAAACTAAAAATGCTGAAAAATAAAATAAAATAAAATAAACAGATAGACAAGATGTATCACTTGGATCCGACTCGCCTTTAGTGTAACCTTTGATGTTTTCCGCACTTTTAAGAGATTATCTTAGTTATAGTAGTAGGCCCCTCTTTTGAAGGTAACGTTACCCTCAACCCAGTAGTTTGAGTCAGCAAGGATACAATACTAAAGGATCGGAATATTGAAAGATAATTAATTAAGTTATTAATGCGTAATGTGGTAGGCCCCTCTTTTGAAGGTGACGTTACCCTCGGCTAAGTGGTTTGAGTCAGCAGTGATACAATCCTAAGTAGCCGGGTTAATGTATTAATAGTAGTTTACATATGAGGGGGATCAAGCCATTCGCACCCCCGCCATCCAATACCAGTGGGTATTGAAGGAGGTCCTAGTAAGCTTGACCCAGGTCCTTGCAGGATCTATACACTGAACAAGGCAAGAACCTTACCAAACCATTCCCTTAACCCCCGACCAGGTAGCCAACATATCTCTATATAGACCGTAGAGATATGAATTGTGTAAATCTTTTATTTTATAGAGACAATAAAATAATGCAAAGACACCACGGACAAAAGATAAGGAAGTTTCACCTTCAACATAAGAAACTGGTTATTAAAGTCATTAATACAAAACCAAATAAAAAGTGCGAAAAGATTAAAAAATAAAAGTATTACACTAAATGTTTGTCTTCACAAAGTGATGTAAGAGACCTAGGCAAACATGGCCTTTGATTGTCAAGAACTCTTACTATCAATCTTGGATCCCGAGACTACTACACACACTCTATGATAGATGATGGATGATGGTGGTGGATGTGGGTGTTGTGATGGTGGTGGAGTGTGGAGTGTGGGTGAAGTGGGAGAGAGGTGGTTTTCTAAGGGATGCCTTTGAAGTGAACCAAGCACCTCTATTTATAGCCTACACAGAAGCCCGGACACGGCCCCGTGTCCAGTGGGCACGGCCCCGTGTCCATCCACTTTCTATTTCTTCATTAATTGCATTTTGTCTGCATTAGCTCCACACGCCCCCGTGTACGCTGGGCACGGCCCCGTGTGCAGAAGCGTATCTGTACTATCAAGATTTACTTGGATTCTATGAATCTTAGCGTTGACCATGGCCGTGTTGAGCTGGGCACGCCCCCGTGTTGGGAAATAGAAGCTTCTATAGCTTTGTCTTTTCTGCAGACACCTGAGCACGCCCCCGTGTCCGCTGGGCACGTGGCGTGTTCAGCCTTCTGTTTGCTTGTTCTTGCTTGGGAAGATGCTGTCGAGGGGTCGGGCATGCCACGTTTATTCCTTTTCTTGTATTTATGTTAGATTTGGCTGCATTTTTGCTTCTTTTGTTCATTTACGCTCTTTTAATCCTTAAAATACAAAAGGAAGACAAAAGCACACTTTTTCCAACATTAGTACTAAAACATGGTTAGTTTTATGTCTCTTTTGATGTAATTTATATGTTGCATTTTACACACATCAAATACCCCCACACTTGAATCTTTACTTGTCCTTAAGCAAAACTCTTTATAATGTGGCTTACACTCCCAAATGGAATGGGTAGAAGAGAAGTTTTGAGCTTGTCTTGAGTGTCGGGATTCCAAGATCTTTACTAGGCTTTATTTTTATGTTATTTACAATCCTATTCGTTATGATTTATTTAGAATGTTTCATAAGAGAAATTACATATTTGGGCGTAACATGCCTCTTTAAAATTCCATTTATATACAAGTTCACATACCTCACGGGAGATCACTCAACACTCGGCCGAATATGTATTTTTGTGAAACACTCGAGACCGGCATGAAACTTACTTCTACCATATGCTTGCCAAGCAATCAATCCTCCTCCTTTTTAACTATATACCTTTGTTAATATCAAGAGGACTTGGGGAAGGGTTAGACTTGGGTTAAAGGTAGGTGGTTTTGGGTTAGTGGTTAGTAAAAAGGGCTAAAAGCGTAAAAAGCGTCGGTCGTCGTAAAACTTTTTATTTTTGCGACTTTTTATTCAAACGAAGCATTTTCAAACAAAGTTTCTTTTGAGGAACTTATTTGTTTATTGCTAGACTTCATTATTTTTTTTATAAGGATGTCACATGGAGACCGAGCTTTTTACTAAAATAAAGGGTTAAAAATAAAAAAGGTTTTGGTGGGTAAAGGGTGTTTGTTTTGTGGGTTTAGAAACAAAAAAGGTTTAGGCTCAAAGGGGTTAACTAGGGGGATTTTGGGTAGATGAAAAAAATGGAAAATAATGGTGTTGAAAAGAAAAAAGGGGTTAGTCCTAATGCCTCCATCATTTACTTACTTGGGTTTATGTTGGTAAGGACCGGGAATGTATTGTCATGGCAAGTTCTAGAGTCGTAAGAAACCAAGCGGCTATTCACACAAGAAACGAAAAATGAGCATTTAGTTTAAAGATGTGTATTTGTATGCTCAACAAAGGCTCAAAATTCACTTTTTGTGGGAGTGGGTTTATTAATGTGATCAAGTATTTATAATCAAATTTTAACTAGATTTGTCATGCCGTTTCATAATTTTCTTATGTTGGTTCTTTTTATCACTACGCTATCGGTTGTAAATTTGTAAAAATATAACCTTTTTGGAACTTGTTATTCCCAAATTAAACCAAGACAAGTAAAAAAATGAAAAGTTTTTTGAAAATATTTGGGGTGATTAGCGGTTCCAATAGAGTTTTGTGTAAGGCTTGTAATTAGGACTTGCAAGATTCAAAGTTTTAGCATCCCCCCCCCCCCCCACACTCAAATTACACATTGTCCTCAATGTGTCCCAAAAATAAATTTTTAGGTTGATTGAATGCGTAAAAAGGTGTTTAAAAACAAAATTTTATGTTACTGGGCATCTGGATACGGGCCCGTGGTGACAGGGCACGGCCCCGTGTTCAGATTGCAGTATCATAGTTTATAAAAGGTTGGGCACGGGGGCGTGTTCAGCGAACACGCCCGTGTCCAGTTACCTGAACTTGGCGTTTTTCTGCAGACCTTTGAGCACGGGGCGTGTTGGCTGAGCACGGCCCCGTGCTGAACTTGCTTTAATGAAGAAAAATTGTCGAGAGGCTCTGTTTTTGTGCATGGGGTGTTGGTTCAAGTTTCCCTTAGTATCCTCCATGACCCTGAGTGTGTTTTATTCCTGAAAATTAAAACTAACTAGAAAGCATAAAAGTTAATCTAAACTAAAACTAAGGATAATTCCGCGGAATGCCTCCGTGGTGCGCCACGTTTATATGGGTCCTTGGCTAGACCCAACGGCAGTCATATGTTACCCAAGTGGGATGTTTTGCATCCCATGTTGTACCATCGGAGAGCATCATCCAAACTTGAGTCTATGACTTTCATGTATTTGATCGGGTCGTCGTCTTCTACTCTTTTCCCAACCCCAAACTTCATTTCCTTGTCCCCAACCCTCAATGTTAGTGTCCCACCATTCATATCTACCATTGCGTGGGACGTAGCTAGGAATGGCCTCCCTAAGATGAGTGGTACTTCGGTATCTTTCTCCATATCGAGTATGACAAAGTATGCCGGGAAGACAAAGTCTCTGACTTTTACCAATAGATTTTCAGCGACACCTTGTGGATATTTAATGGACCTATCGGCGAGTTGTATGCTCATTTTTGTAGGGCTTGTTTTCCCTAGTCCGAGTCGGTCGAAATGATGCAGGCATGAGGTTGATACTAGCCCCGAGTTTGGCTAGTGCATTACGTATGGGCGATCCTCCAATCGAACAAGGGATGGTGAAGCTTCCAGGATCGATTTTCTTTTGTGGGAGTTTGTTGAGTAGCAAGGCGGAGCATTCTTCGCTTAAATTAACTAATTGCAATGATTTGATTTTCCTTTTGTGAGTGAGGAAGTCCCTTATAAATTTTGAATATTTAGGCATTTGAGTTAGGATTTCGACAAATGGAATATTAACATGCAGTTGTTTTTGTAAATTTACGAACTTTGTGAATTGCACATCAGTCTTTTGGCGAAGTAACCGACCGGGGTACGGTACCGGGGGATTCTTGGTAGGCTCTTAATTTGGCGGCGGAGCCGTCTCTTGTTGGGGCGTCGGCGAAGTTGCAGTTTGGTTAGTGATGTGTGTAAAATGCAACATACAAATTACATCAAATGAGGCATAAAACTAACCCTTTTTTAGTACTAATGTTGGAAAAAAGTGTGCTTTTGTCTTCCTTTTGTATTTTCAGGGTTAAATGAGCGTAAATGAACAAAAGAAGCAAAAATACAACTAAATCCAACAGAAATACAAGAAAAGGAATAAACGTGGCATGCCCGACCCCTCGACAGCATCTTCCCAAGCAAAAACAGAACAACAGAAGGCTGAACATGCCCCGTGCCCAGCGGACACGGGGGCGTGCCCAAGTGTCTGCAGAAAGGACAAAGTTGTAGAAGCTTCTATTTCCCAACACGGGGGCGTGCCCAGCTCCACACGGCCGTGGTCAACGTTAAGATTCACAGAATCCAAGCAAATCTTAATAGTACAGATACGCTTCTGCACACGGGGCCGTGCCCATCGGACACGCGGGCGTGGTCAACTAATGCAGACAATCTGCAATTAATGAAGACAGAGAAGATGGGTGGACATGGGGCCGTGCCCAGCGGGCACGGGGCCGTGTCCGGGCTTCTGTGCAGGCTATAAATAGGGGTGCTTGGTTCATTGCAAAGGCATCCCTTGACAAACCACCTCTCTCCCACTTCACCCACACTCCACCACCATTACAACACCCACATCCACCACCATCATCCATCATCCATCATAGAGTGTGTGTAGTAGTCTCGGGATCCAAGATTGATAGTTAGAGTTCTTGACAATCAAAGGCCATGTTTGCATAAGTCTCTTACATCACTTGGTGAAGACAAGCATTTAGTGTAATACTTTTGTTTTTTTTATCTTTTCGCACTTTTTATTTGGTTTTGTATTAATGACTTTAATAACTAGTTTCTTATGTTGAAGGTGAAACTTCCTTATCATTTGTCCGTGGTGTTTTGGCGTTATTTTACTGTCTATATAAAATAAAAGATTTACACCATTCATATCTCCACGGTCTATATGGAGATATGTTGGCTACCTGGTCGGGGGTTAAGGGAATGATTTGGTAAGTTTCTTGCCTTGTTCAGTGTATAGATCCTGCAAGGACATGGGTCAAGCTTACTAGGACCTCCTTCAATACCCACTTGTATTGGATGGCGGGGGTGCGAATGGCTTGATCCCCTCATATGTAAACTACTATTAATACATTAACCCGGCTACTTGGGATTGTATCCCTGCTGACTCAAACCACTTAGCCGAGGGTAACGTGGCCTTCAAAAGAGGGGCCTACCACATTACGCATTAATAACTTAATTAATTATCTTTCAATTATCTAGCCCTTTAGGATTGTATCCTTGCTGACTCAAACTGCTGGGTTGAGGGTAACGTCACCTTCAAAAGAAGAGCCTACTACTATAACTAAGATAATCTCTTAAAAAGTGCAAAAGTGCGGAAAACATCAAAGGTTACACTAAAGGCGAGTCGGATCCAAGTGATTCATCTTGTCTATCTGTTTTATTTTTATTTTTATTTTCAGCATTTTTAGTTAGTTTTCATTTTCTTGTTTAAAACCTTTTTCTAAATTTTTTATTTGATTAGACGTTGAGGATAAACCGGTACTAAAAGCTCTTGTGTCCTTGGACGACCTCGGTATCTTACCAACGCTATACTACGCTCACGATGGGTGCACTTGCCCAAATGTGTGTTTAGTGTTAGTAGAATATCGTGTTTTATAAATTTAAAACTTGACTAAAGTGTTAAAAAGGGCTAAAAATATACTTAAATACTTATAACACACAACACGGATCAAGTTTTTGGTGCCGCTGCCATGGACACAAGGATTTTAAGAAAGCTTAAAATCGACGGCCTAATCTGTTTTTTCAAAACCTATTTAAAACGCGCGCATTTTTTCTGCATTTTAGTTAGTCTTTGCATTTACAGTAGACTGAACACGGGGCCGTGTTCACTGATCACGGGGCCATGCTGCACATTTTTTTCAAAACTCCCAGATACAGAGTCTGAACACGAGGTCGTGCTCACTGAACATGCGCCCGTGCTGCACAAAACCAGTAACTTTTATTAAAACGCCCAGATACAGAATCTGAACACGGGTCGTGCTCACTGAACACGGGGCCGTGTCCAGCCTCTGTTCCCGTTTTTATTTTTGTTTTCTGGTCCCGAGACTCTGTTGTAGTCTGCTGAGTGATTCTTATGGATCAATACTCAGGAGATTACAACTACACCTATGAGGAGGATGATTATAGGGAAGACTATTGCACCATTTGTGGTAACCCTCACTCGGTACAATATTGTGACTTATTTCAACCATCCACTTCATACTCCTACAATGAGGAGCCCAAGTACGAGCCATCAACTTCATACACACCCTATGAAGACCCAAGGTGTAACACCTGTGCCTTCACGGCCATCAAACAAATACCAAACCAATGAAATATTATAATTCATACTTGGGATTTGTAAAAATATGTGTATCATTTGCACATATCATTTCTCGTTCAATTTCAAACTCTAAATCGCTTTCTGGAAGGTTATACGCGCACCGATGCGTAAATATAACCAGTTTAATGCAACGAACACTCCGGAATAGTGACATAGGCTTAACATACCTTAAATAACCTTTACATAACTTAGAAATAAGTTTTGAAGGCTTTGGTATGGCAAAAACAAGTTAACTCGCTTACAGGGACTAAATATGACAAACTGCGAACGTATGCCAATTTGAACTGTAACAGACATTCCGGAACATGACCATAAGTTAAACATACCATAAATATCCTTTACATATGTTGGTGCACTGAATGTCTGCTGATTACGTCATTATTAAGTCTTGTGTCTAGGATTGTTTGAATGATCACATATTAGTGTTTAAGTTAGGGTTTTAAGTTGTAAATACAAGATTTCGCTTGAAGAGGGTTTATGTTGGCTTGAAGCGAAATCAGAACAAGAGATTTCGCTTCAGACTTCCTCAAGCGAAATCATGTGTCTCTATATATAGGTGGTTAGTTCCTTGAAGGGAAATCACTAGGTCATTGTATGTGTGACGAAGTGCTGACGGATTTGTATCAGAAAACCTTGTACAAGCACTCAAATCAATCAGAAAAGAAAGATTAAAAGGATTAGAGCTGTTATGACTTAGTTTACTTTGTTTCCGCCTCTGTAAACTGAGATGAACTGCCTTGACTGACATTTTAGGGTCATACAACGGTCCAACAAGTGGTATCAGAGCTCAGGACGAGGAGTTCATACCATAGCAGCGGATTATCTTCTTTCTACTCACTTCTTTTTACATTTTTCAGATCTGAACTATTTCCAACGGTCAAAATGGTCTAATTTTCGAATATAACGTGTAAAACTGAGTTTTAACAAAGCCTACAAAGTTTCGGATTAAAATTCAGCTTAAAAAGTGTTAAAATTGACCTAGAACTAGATTTCACTTGAAAGGTGTTTGAGTTTATAAGTTGATTTCGCTTCAGATCTACTATTTGGACTGGTTCGCTTGAAAATCTGCTGAAGCGAAATAGAGTTGTTTGATTTCGCTTGGAGGTCTGTTTTCCTGAAGCGAAATAGAGTTGTTTGATTTCGCTTGGAGGTCTGTTTTCCTGAAGAGAAATAGAGTTGCTTGATTTCGCTTGAAGTTTGATTTTGGTTGAAGCGAAATAGTTGGGTTCGCTTGAAACGTTTTGGTTTGTATCTTGTTTTGTTGAAGCGAAATAGAGTATTTCGTTTGAATTAGTTTGTTATCTGTTTTCGCTTGAAGCTGTTTACTTCAAGGATTTCGCTTGAACTATTAATTTTTCAAAAACTAAAAATTTTTCTAAGTGTTTGATAATCTTGCAGGTACGATCAAAATGGATGATATTTTCATGAATCCTTTCAGTGACATGTACGCATTCACAGGTAGTTCAGGAAACAACGAAACGTCTTCAAGTGATGCAAACAAAAGTCCACCGAAAGAAAGGAAAAAGGAAGCTTGGGAGTCCGAAAGCGCATTTGGAACGTTTAACAAACCTCCTAAGCTGATGGCTATAGAAGATTATAGTAGGTGGGCAACAAAATTCGAAGACCGGTTGATGGCATTTGCTTTTCCTAGCTGGAAGAGTATGAAGAATGGTTTTGAACAAGGAAAGAAAAATGGTGAAGCATTAAGATCAACTGAAGAGATTGACAATTTTGTGGCTGAGCAAAAATGTGTGGCATTATTGTTTCAATCGGTGCGTGAAGACATCATTTCATTGATAGAATACTCCAATTCTAAAGACTTATGGGAAAAACTTGAAAAGAAGTGTCTTGGAAGCAAAGAGATTGTAAAAAATAAAAGGAAACTTCTTAGGAAAGAGTTTGATATGTTTGGTTGTCTTAAAAATGAATCGGTGTGTAAAATGATTGAAAGGTTTGGTCATCTGAAGTTGGAATTAGCAAGACATGATATCAAATATTCTGATGAGGAGCAAGTAGACAAGTTGTTCGATGCATTGCCAGACGAGATGGAGTGGAGATATTATGTTCTCATGCTTAAAAACACTATTCCTTCTGATTTGTTGAAACCAGATTTGGTGATTGAGAAACTGGAAAGTCATGAACTGGAATTGAAGAAGACGTACAAAGTTAATCATTCATCTTATCAACAAAATCTGGATCTATACTATCCAAAGAGCATGATGCCAAAAGCTACTTCTCCAAAGACTGCATTTTCTGCTGAAAATGTGTCGACAGTCGGCAAAGAAAGTCAAAGTGGTCAAAGCAGTGGAAGTCATAGTGGTTATCACAGTGGATCTACGTCTTCTGCAAATCATTCTGATGCGAAGTTTTCTTGCAATATCGCTATAGATCTGAAGAACGCACAGAATTTTGATGCAGAGTCGGCCAAGCAACAAATGGTCTTTCTAGCGTCTGTTTTGGAATCCTACGAAGGATTGGTAGCTGGAAAAATCGGGAATACAAATCTGACGAAAGAAGACTACGATCAGATAGACCCTGAAGAAATGGAGCTGATCGATATTCGTTGGGCAATGGCAAGTGCAGTTCGACGTGCACAACGCTTCATGGAGATTACAGGGAGAAAAACGATCGGTGGTCCGTCTACTAAGTTGGGGTTCGATAAATCGAAGGTGACTTGCTTCAAGTGTAAGCAGAAGGGTCATTTTAAGAGAGAATGCCGAAACGCTTATGCTGATGAATCGGAGAATCCTTTTCGAGATGATTATTACAAAAAGGCAATCTACCATCAGAATAAATCCGAGCCGCCTAGATTGAAGCAGTCTGAAGATAACAGAGACAAATCAAGGGCTCTTGCTGTGATTTATGATGATGAAGGGTATGATTGGAGTAAGGAAGTTCTACCGGAGGAAGATGCGGTTGGTTACGCATTCATGGCAAGCAATGATGAACCTAAGCCATGGAAAGATGATCGTACTGAAGAACATAAATATAAATACCGGAAGATGACTGCTGAAACAAAAATTATTAGACTTTCTGGTATCTTTCTGGAAGCTAGAAGAGCAAACAGATGGGATCCAGATAGAGAGTGCTATCTTGATAGATATGGCAACATTGCAATTGATGACAAAACAATTGATATCGAAGCCATCATCAAGGAGTATCAAGAAGAAGATGAATATTGGCAGCACAAGTGGTGGGGAACACCAACATCAAAGATGATTGAAGAAGCGAAAGAGAAAGAGAGAAAGGAGAAAGAAGAGAAAGAGAAGAAAGAAAAGCAGGTTGATACAGGCATAATTGATACTACGCAAGAGTTGACAGCTGAGAACCTGGGAGTGATGGCTGACAAAGTGCTAGCTGCAAAAGCACTTAAGGTAGATCCTAATTCTGTCACTGATTCAAAGGGATCGGTCAGTCAAAGTGTGTCAACAAATGCGTCAGGTAATAAAATTGATGGGAATGCTGACTGCAAAAATTGCACCAAACAATGCAATTTTTGTAGCACTGTCACGTATCTTAACAATGAGAAAATTCAGAATCTGACAACAAAGGTTAGAAATGTTGAAAATCAGATTCTTGATCGTGACAAAAGTGTAAGAGCTTCAACTGAACGGAACAAAGAATTAACGGCTCAAATTGAAAATGATAAAAAGGAACATGAGAAACTAAAATCTGAAAATGAAAAGTTAATTCTTGAAAACCGTCAAATTTCTGAAAAGTTTGAGAAATTGAAAAGCATTGTCAAAGATAGTGATGATCGAAATGGCAAAACTTTTAAAGAAAATGAACATCTAAGAGCTGTTTTGAGATTAAAAGAAGAATCGATTAATGAACAACTGGATCAAATTGCTAAATTGAAACTTAAAGTTCAAGAAGCTGAAATTGAGAATGAACGAATCCAGTTGAAGCTTAACAGCTATAAATCGGCAAGCTTTGTTTTGCAGCATATTGTTCCTAAACCTATAGGGAAAAACAAAGATGGCGAGGATGTGTTTTCTGATGGAACGGGTATAGGTTTTCACAAAGTTCCACCTCCAATTTTAGACAACTACACGAAAAAGCAGTCTAGTTTGGTGGAAATTGAGGAAGAAAGTGAAGTTAAACTTCCTGAAAATATTGATGTCACGTTTACATCTTCCAATGAAGAGGGTGTCCAAAATGATGTGGTGAAAAGTGTGGTAGACAAAGTGCTTAAACCGGATTGTGACACTTCTGAGGAGGATGGGTGTTTCTTTGATAAATACATTCCGAAACAAAAGTCCAAAAAGAACTTAAGTGATGAATCGGGTCTTGTGATGTACAAGATGGCTGGATCTGATAAGTTGTTTTCGGATTCAGAGTTTCCCATTGAGAATGTTAACATGAACAAATTAACAAATGTTTTCAAACTTGTTGAAGTCGAGTTGTCAGCTGTGAATAATCTGAGTCGAAAGAAAGACAGGGTTTATAACAAGAAAACTGTTTATTCACCACGTTTTTACAATAACAATCGAAACAATTGGTCGGGTGATTATCGGGGTGGTAATAGTTATCGGAAGAACAATTTTCAAAACAAGAGGTTTACTGAAAAGAAGGTGTTTGTGAATGGTTCACGGTTACTTTCTGATGAGAAAAATGAAATTTTTTCAAAATCGAATGAAGAGTTCTTTGAGAAAAGAGCTTCACAGGCTCAGTCTGAAGGCACGAGTCAAGTAGCTGATACTCGTACTTGTTTTAGATGTGAACAAGTTGGCCATATTGCACGAAAGTGTACATATGTGAAGCCTAGGACTGAAGCTGTGAAGGTTCAACAAAAGAAGGTTGATGTGAAGGGTAAATCACCGATGTATGTTGAGAAGAAAGTGGTTGAGAAGCAAAACGTTAAAATCAACAATGTAAAAGCAAAAAATGAACCTGTAAAGAAATTGGTAACTCAAAATGACAAGTTTTATAAACGGGTTGCATTAACTGAACAAATTTGGAAACCAAAAGGTGAAATGAAAAGTTCAACTTCTGAAGTGAAAAAGGCTGAAGAATCAATTTCGGTTGATTATGATGCAAATTTTCCGCCTTTGAAGGCTAAAAATTTCAAAATTCAAATTGCGAGGGTCAAGGCTACACCTAAGGCTGATGAGGCCTGGGTGGACACCATGTTTGAATAAGCAGTTTGAATTGCCGGAGCTTCCTGGATCGCGAAGCATGAATCGGCATCTTTCTTGAAGTTGGTTAAATTGTAGTTTGTTTTGTGCAGGATCTTCCACAACTAATATCCAGATGGATTATGGATAGTGGTGCATCTCGACATATGACAGGGAAGACCGCATTGCTGTATGATGTGAGAAACATTAATGGTGGTTATGTGGGATTTGCTGGTCATGAAGGTGGTAGAATTGTTGGTGAAGGAACGTTATCTAACGGAATTGTGACGTTTGAAAGAGTTAACTACATCACTGAACTGGAGAACAATCTGCTTAGTATCTCGCAGATTTGTGACAATCAGTATACTACTCACTTCACTGATAAGGAATGTTTGATCTTGAAACCTGGTTTTGTTGTCCCTGAAGAATGGATTATTATGAGGGCACCTAGAATGAACGATTTATATGTGTTAGATATGTCGGTAGCAACTACAACTACTGGTCAAGCACATTGTTTCGTGTCTAGAGCAACTGAGAAAGAATCCAGATTGTGGCACCGAAAGATGGGGCATATTCACCTAAGGAAGATGAATCACTTGGTACACAATGATTTGGTATTGGGAGTTAATATCAAAGGTTTTCATCTGGAAGGGGAGTGCATTAGCTGTGTCAAAGGCAAGCAGAAGAAAAAGTCACACCCTACAAAGCAAGTCAATTCAGTTTCAAGACCTCTGGAAAGACTTCACATGGATTTGTTTGGTCCTGTGAATGTTAAAAGTGTTACAGGAGATTACTATTGTTTGGTCGTTACTGATGATTATTCCAGATTTTCGTGGGTTTCTTTCTTGAAGACAAAAGATGAAACATTTGACAGTTTGATGGGGCTGTTTAGGAAGATAGAGAATTTGTACCAAAGGCGTATCAAGAAAATTCGAAGTGATAATGGTACTGAATTCAAGAACAGCAAGATGGAAGAATTTTGTGTTGAAAGAGGTATTTTGCATGAGTTTAGTGCTCCGTACACTCCACAGCAGAATGGAGTCGCAGAACGCAAAAACCGGACGCTAATCGAGACGGCTAGAACTATGCTCGCAGATTCAAAGTTACCGATTAATTTTTGGGCTGAAGCTGTGTCTGCCGCATGCTATACGCTCAACAGGGTTCTAACTGTCAAGAAGTTCAACAAAACATGCTTTGAGCTAATCAATAACCGCAAACCGAATTTGAAGTATCTAGAACCGTTTGGGTCACCTTGTACGGTTATAGAGCCTTTTGGAAAGTTTGGTCCGAAGTGCATTGAGGGTATATTTGTTGGTTATTCAAATCCATTGCTACGTGTCTTCGTTCCAAGTGAGAAGCGGATTATTGAAGCTGCAAATGTTGAATGTCAAGGTTATACAATGCCGCCGCAGAATCCTGGTGATTCATGGCGTTATCATTATGACAAACTTTGGGATTCGTTTGACATGAGAGAAGAATCAGAGGATGATGAAGATTTCTTTGATGAGTTGGATATTTTGCGTGAATATGAGTCACAGTTAAGGTTCCCAGCTGAGTATTCAAGAAGACCACGGGAAACTTCAAATGATGATGAAGCAGGTCCAAGTAATGCGGGTGAACATGATGATGTCCAACAGAATGAAGTTGCTCAAGATAATCAGTCGGTTCAGAATGATGATTTAGAAGCTGAAAACATGCCAGTATTTGATCATGGTGATTCAGATTCTGAGGGGGAGCAAATTCAGATTTCAAGTCAAACAAACCAAGTTGGTGAACAAGATGCAGAGCAGAATGTTACTAATCTGGAGGGAAATGTAGATGTTCCAAGCGAAGTGATGCCGCGAACTTTTTCATATCATCCAGAGGAGTTGATCATAGGAGAATTGCAAGCTGGAGTTCGCACTCGAAATCAGATTGATAAAGGGCTTACATGTTTTTATACAAAAGTTGCTCCTTTGCAAACTGAATTTTCTTTGAGTTATTTTATCTCGCAGGTTGAGCCAAGAACTTACAAAGAGGCGCTTACTGAAGACTCTTGGGTCAATGCTATGCAGGAGGAACTTAGTCAATTTGAGAAATTGGGAGTGTGGAAGTTAGTTGATTTGCCGGATGGTCAAAGGAAAATTAACACTAAGTGGGTGTTTAAGTGTAAGAGGGACGATAGAGGAGTTGTCGTAAGGAACAAAGCTCGACTCGTTGTTCAGGGCTTTAGTCAACAGGAGGGAATTGATTTTACCGAAGTCTATGCTCCTGTAGCACGACTAGAGGCAATCAGAATTTTTCTTGCATTTGCGTCTTGGAAGAATTTCAAAGTATATCAGTTGGATGTTAAATCGGCGTTTCTTTACGGGAAGGTTAAAGAGGAGGTTTATGTCGGTCAGCCGCCGGGCTTTACTGACCCAATCCACAAAAACAAGGTCTACTTATTGGACAAAGCGTTGTATGGTCTACATCAGGCACCGAGAGCCTGGTACGAGACTTTGTCTCAACACCTACTCGCTAACAAGTTCATTCGTGGAACGGTGGATGCCACTCTCTTCACGAAAGTCGTTGATGGTCATCTTCTGATAGTTCAAATTTATGTGGACGATATAATCTTTGGGTCGACGAATGAAAATCTATGCAAAGATTTTGAATCAGTGATGAAGCAGAAGTTTGAAATGTCATCAATGGGGGAGATGAAATTCTTTCTGGGATTACAAGTTGAACAACTTCCTGAGGGAATTTTCATTCATCAGTCAAAGTACGTTCATGATATTCTAGAGAAATTTGGGATGTCAAGTTCTACTCCAGCTGCTACCCCACTTGCAACAAATCATGGGATTCACCCAGATCTCACCGGAGACAGGGCTGATGAAACTTTTTATCGATCCATGATAGGTTCTCTAATGTACCTAACTGCTTCACGTCCTGATATCATGTACCCAACGTGCCTCGCAGCAAGATTTCAGTCTAACCCGAGAGCATCACATATGATTATTGTGAAGAGGATATTGCGCTACCTGAAAGGAACTCCTTCATTGGGGTTGTGGTATCCTAGGAAAGGCGACTTTACGCTCGAAGGGTATTCCGATTCGGATTTCGGATGCTGCAAAGTCAATTCAAAATCAACAACTGCAGGATGCCAGTTCTTTGGTCCTAGATTGGTTACCTGGCAGTGTAAGAAACAAACGTCTGTGGCGTTATCTACTTGTGAAGCGGAGTATGTATCTGCTAGCAGTTGCTGCTCTCAGATCTTGTGGATACAGCAACAGATGCGCGACTACGGTTTGCAGTTTCTTAACACACCTCTTTTTTGTTGATAATGAGGCTGCGATAAATATAACTAAAAATCCAGTACATCACGCTAAAACTAAACATATAGAAATTCGTCATCACTTTATTCGTGATTGTTTTGAGAAAAAGTTGATACGAATTGAGAAAATCCACACAGACGAACAGAAAGCTGATTTACATACCAAAGCTTTTGATAAAAATCGGTTTAAATATTTGTTAAAACTGAATGGTATGAAGCTTCTGTCGGTGTCGGATGGCATACTTGGCGTTGATGAGGGTACTGTTGCGGATGAAGACGAGAAACAATCTGCAATGGTTTGTCGAATTTTTACTTGTTTTGGTATTTAGGGGGAGTAGATGTTTGTACATAGTTTATTTTCTGAAAATACAAAAACAGTAAAAAATGCAAAAATACAAAAACATGATAAAATCTGAAAAAGAGCTTGTGTATATGGGGAAAATGATAGTACATCGGCTAGACGGTCACGGTATGCTAAAGATTTGGAATGTTTAAAAGAGTTAAACAATCTTACTGATGATGTGTCGATAGGTTTTCACACATTTAGTAGATTTATTCGGGATATAAATCTAAATTCAAACTTGTGAATTCGTGGGGAACACTACTTGGATATATAGGTAACCCCTGAAATCTCGTTTGAAAGGTCTCGTAATCTGATATACTAGGTCTTTATACTCTATGATATCTGGGGTATTATTCCGGGACTTCTGCTGAACGGTAGTTCTGACCTAGTCCCTGGCTAATACTTGCTTTAATGCTTGAAACACAGCATTACACCCTCAGCATGCTGAAACAATAAAATTGATATATGCTGCTGTTGTAAGCAAAAAGATCCTCTAAAGGGGACATACCAAAAAGTCGAAGCTGATATCTCTCTGCGTATACGGAAGTATCGATCTGAGATCCCTCGGCCCTCGCATACCTAAATTATATACAGATATCATTGTAGTATTTTCACCTGTAAGACTGATTATTGAGATTCTGGATACGGGAGTATATTCAAGAGGTGGGACACATGAATGATCTAAGTTCTTAATTCACCTAAATCGTATCCTGAGTAAGTTGAACTTTGTATGAGAATTTAAGATGGATCAGTATATTGACAATCGCGGTAAATTGTTTAAGTCTGAGTATGAAATGTAGCTTAACGGTACTTGTGATTTGTTTGAAAAGCTGATATGATTCCCTGACACGCTTACCAAAAATATGTTTGTAAATAGTTTACTTTGTTTACTTTCTGAAATTTAAGTTTTCTGTATTTCATTTCTTAGTTTAGAATACTTTGATAAAATTCAAAAAGATTTTATTTCTGCTTTATTTTAGACAAACCAAAGTGGAGAGTTGATTGTTGGATTCTCAGATGTTTGAAGCAGATGCAGGAGATTCTGAGCTGAAGAATGAGGAGAGCTTATTTTGAAGAAGTTTTGATTTGTTTTGAAATGACAAAAACAAGTTCATTAACTTGATACTTGTTATTTTCAGAAAAAGTTTGAAAATGTTGTTTTTAAAATCAGTTTGTTTCGTCAAAAGATCAACCAAGGTCATTAAATTGAACTTGGTAGATTAGTTGAGTAATCAGGGTCATTAACTTGAACCTGAATACTTGAGTGGATTGCTATAGCTGATTGAGTTTGTGTTTTATTGTTGAAAAGATAGAATGGTTATGTTTGTTGGTTGAGTAACAGGTTTGATCTTCATTATTTCCCAACGGAGGCTAATTGACAAAGCTTGAACCAGATTTCTCAGATTCTAGCATATTGAGAGGGGGAGTCTGTGAAAGGGGGAGTCTGGATCAACAGTCAAAGGGAAGATTGAAGTTTAAAGTTTAAAGCTTGAAGATAAAGATTGATGAGAGTTTTTACAATGTTTGAAGATTGTGAAAGACAAAGACTTGAAGCCAAAGACTTCATCAACATCCAAGGGGGAGTCTGTTGGTGCACTGAATGTCTGCTGATTACGTCATTATTAAGTCTTGTGTCTAGGATTGTTTGAATGATCACATATTAGAGTTTAAGTTAGGGTTTTAAGTTGTAAATACAAGATTTCGCTTGAAGAGGGTTTATGTTGGCTTGAAGCGAAATCAGAACAAGAGATTTCGCTTCAGACTTCCTCAAGCGAAATCATGTGTCTCTATATATAGGTGGTTAGTTCCTTGAAGGGAAATCACTAGGTCATTGTATGTGTGACGAAGTGCTGACGGATTTGTATCAGAAAACCTTGTACAAGCACTCAAATCAATCAGAAAAGAAAGATTAAAAGGATTAGAGCTGTTATGACTTAGTTTACTTTGTTTCCGCCTCTGTAAACTGAGATGAACTGCCTTGACTGACATTTTAGGGTCATACAACGGTCCAACAACATAGCTTAGAAATAGGCTTTGAGGGGTTCGGTGTGCTAAAATAAACTTTTGTGTCATTAAGGGACTAAAAGTGTCAAAAAGTGCACAAGTTTGCATTTTCGCGCATAACTTACGTTCTGAATACATCTGGACATCCAAAAATTTATATAAGCATGACTACATTATATTTTAGTGTTCGCCTTAAGAAAAATCCATTCGTCGCGTCATTTGGATCGTTTTTCGCGCTTGTGCGCATTCCGTCGTAATTAAGCGAACATCGCGTTCGTACGACCAAACGAACCATCATCCGGCATATTTTTGAGTATGTTTTGAGTTCCCTATACTTTAACTTCATTTTAGAGCCTTGAAATGAGGTTAACGGGGTTCAAACGCATCGAAAATCGCTTAAACGGGCTGCAGGGACCATTTCTGCCAATTTTGAAAGTTTGCTGAAACATGGGGGCAGTGGCGTAGCGCCACTGCATGTAGCCTTACCAGTCGAGCTACGCGACTGCCTATTCTGGGCAGAAAACATGCAGAAACTCAGTTTTTCGCATTCGGGACCAGATTCGACGTATTAACAGCTGTTAACAGCTGTTCTCCACTCCTTAATCCCTTGCCACATGTTGATACCCTATGGTGAGTGGCCAATTTAGTCACCATGAGTTTCCGACAAGTGTACGGGTTGGATCATGGCACGATATTCGACAAGCGATCTTAACGGTTCGGGTATTCCTATAAATACCCCAACACCCCCATTGCTAAACTTACAAGAAACTTGATTTGAGGAACTCTAAGTTGAAACATTTGTTTCATACCTGAGATTTTTGAATCGAGTTTAGCATTCGGGGACCCTTCGTAAGTATTCTTTCGTTCTTTTCCTTATTTTACTGCTTTTCGAGTCAGAAAGTCAAACTTTGTTTGACTTTCAGCGTTGACCAGTAATGGTCAATGCGAAGTTCGTTTGAACTTCGCAACGTGATTGTAATCACGATGGTTATAGTCCCTTGGGGCTATGCCTACTGATTACCACGTTGTCTAGGGTCGTAGGGTAAGCGATCTAATAAATCGCTTATACCTTCGAACCCGACCCAGTTTGGTCGATCATTAGGATCCGACCAAATACATTAGGTGACCATAGTGTAGGGAATAACCTTCCGAGGTTATACCTTATGGTCACATCGTTTAAGTAGTTGTATGATAGGTAGTTTATATGCCTTAGGTAAATTACCAGAATACCCTTTTCATGTATAATTGGTAATTAAGCATATGTAACCTAAACTTTTGTCACATAACTGATTATGTAACATGTTTAGGCATATAACACTTGTCATAGGACTAGTTAGGCGGTCCGAACGCGCTTTGCGCGCACGACGCGTTAAAGTAGCATAAGTTACCTTAATGAGTCGCGATGGGTCGAAAGCACTTAGGTTAGTATCATTGTAGTATGTAGGCCTTGTTAAACCATATCATATGAGTTCCAATACTCATTTGGTTTGCCAAGCCTCATCGTATCCGATCTCCCGATTTAAGTCCGGTTTATTTATATAGTTTTAGATTGCCGACTGATTCCGTGCTCCCTCTAGCTTTGTTTGGTTGTTGTTCAAGACCTCCAAGCATTATCAGGCGAGTACATTATTCCCCTCTTTTACTGTTTTCCAAACTGTTTTGGGGTGACTCATATGTGCTAAATGCTTTATCAATGATTTCAATAACAATTACTATGTGGTTTCAAGAACAATAACAATTATTTCAAGAACGCTAACAATGATTTCAAGAACGAATACAATGATTTCAAAAACTAATAACAATTTCAATAAAGTGAACGAACTTGTTGGTTGTAGTTTACATGACCGATGACATTCATTAGCAATGATCAAGCCGACCAGTATTAGGTTATGGTACCATAGGATCTGACAAATCCCGTTATTTACTGCACCCATTGTTATGTGTGGGGGTTGTGGGTAGCGACTGAATCTGTAATTATTAACTTATCGTTTGGTAAGGGTTTGTTAAGAACGAGAGCGAGAGCGAGATGGAGCGGGGAACGCGTCAAGAAGGTTTGAATGTTATTAGAGAATCGACCATAAAGAAGTTTCACAATTAAAACAAGAACGACTAGAACGATTTTACAAAATGGGTTAACGATTGGGTAAACATTTTAACATGATTGACATTTGATCATGCATTTCCCACAAGACATAACTTTGATTTAAACCAAGTTTTACTTCAATACTTTGTTTTTGTGCATATGGTTTAGTTGAGACATTTCACTTGCCATACATGACATTTTGACGTAGACATTTGACATGGATATTTGACATAGACATTTTGATATGATTTACATCTTGACATGAACACTTTGACATATTACCCAATACATTTGACAATTGATTTAAACATAGACTTCTTACATTGGTTGGTTTGGTTTGAGTAAATGATTAAGTAACGATGCGGGTGTAATATGATACAAGCATGGTGGATACGCCGCTGGTACTTCCTATATATAAGTGTTTGTATGGTATTACATATTGTAGCGTTATTTGAATCATTTCAGTTTGAAACATAGAACATTTTATACAAGTAACATACTTTTCACAAGACATTGATTTACAAACAACTTATCTTACACAAACTCATTTTACATGGTTATTCATTTAATCATGCATTATTCTCTTATTTATACATATCATCTGAACTAATTATTTTTCAAATGATTTACAAAGACAAAGCAAATTACAAGGTTCATGACTAAACATTTTCTTAAACAGAAGTCATGAATCTTATTTTCACAAAACCTATGTACTCGCCAGCATTTCTTTGCTGACCTCGTTTTTACATATGTTTCAGGTATTGTTGAATGATATCGATTGATAAGATGCATGCTCACATAGGACTGGACAAGGCCTTAGTGACTCAATAACAATGATAGATTACGTTTAAATTGTGTATTTAGATTCCCAGACGATGTAATTATTCAATGTTTAATAAAACGAAACACTCTTTGGTATCCATGGTTATGAAACATTAATTCTGTTGCAACACGCCCCGATGTTTCCGCCGCGATTTGTTGTTTTACGCGGTCGGGGTGTGACACAAGGTATGAACCTTCCCCCTCATACTCATATTTTGATGAACCAAGGTATGAACCTCCATACTCATACTTTGAGGAACCAAGATATGAGCCTCCACCTTCATATGCTTATTATGAGGAACCATGGCATGAACAACCCACCTCATATGAGTATTATGAAGAACAAAGTTACGACCCTTATCCATCATATACTTACAATGAGGAACAATGGTGTGAACCATCTACTTCATATGAGTATTATGAGGAACCAAGGATCGAACATCTGGATTCAAGCTTTGAGGATCCAGATCCTTACTCTATCACCCACATAGCCGATAAGATAATAGAACACATTAAAACTATCGAACGTTGCATAAAAGAATCCTGCGCAAGGGAAGAGGAGTCCCGCGCAAGGGAAGAATTAACTTGTAAAAAAGAAGAGATAGTTGAAAGTGTAAAAATGGAAGAACAAGTAAGTGAAAAACCGACACATGAGTTAAACAACGAAAAAGGTGAGTCCGACAACGTTAAAATCCAAGAAGAGTCTAATTTTGAAAAAATTAATCTCTTGTCACCTTCTTTCGAAAATCATTGTTTAGTACCCACTCATGCTAAGTTTTTAAAAGAGTTAAACACTAACACTAAAATTGACGAAACGGTAAGCATTAAGTTAACAAATGATCAAACTACGCTAATAAAAGAAGATCCATTTGAAATTAACATTACACCGGTTCCATGTTTTTTTTCAAAATTCCTTTATTAGTAATATTACAATTGATAAACATCTTTGTGTTAATATAATGCCAAACTACATTTTCGAAAAATTAAGTATTGGTGATTTTTCTCCACTTCAAATACCCATTTTTCTATCTAATCGGAAAATAATAAAATCAATAGGGGTAGTTGAGGATGTCTTGGTCCAAACCAATCAAATGGTACTCCCAACCGACTTTGTCATCCTTGATGACGCTCCTCTAGTGTTAGGACGACCTTTTGTAAAAACACACGAAGCCTTGAAAAACCGGAAGTACAACAACTTATCTATTCAATTAGGGGCTTTTAAAAAGAGTGTCGATCTTGAGCGTTCAATGAAATATCCATTCAGCAATAATGACCCCCTAATTGAAGATGAGGATGAACCACCCGATACAAGAGAAGAAATTGACCATTTGTTGAAGAAGAGGTCGCCATAGAACAAACTTTTGTGGTTCTTGATCGAAATGAGCAACCAAATAAGGAGTCTCCTAAAGACCCACCTCTTGAGCTCAAAGAACTTCCAAAAGGTTTGGAATATGCTTTTCTAGACAAAGATGGTAAATCACCTGTAATTATTTCGTCAAAATTAACTAGTTTAGAAAAAGAAAAATTAATTACACTTTTGAAAAAACACAAAAATGCAATCGCTTGGAAGCTTGTAGATATTAAAGGCATAAGTCCTTCCATGTGCACGCACAAAATTTTAATGAACGATGACTATAAATCGGTAATACAACCACAACGTAGAGTAAATCCTAATGTCCAATAAGTGGTTAAAATCGAAGTCATTAAATTACTTGACGCCGGACTCATTTACCCAATTTCCGATAGTCCTTGGGTAAGTCCCGTCCAAGTAGTTCCAAAGAAAGGAGGTATGACGATAATAACTAATGAAAGGAATGAACTAATACCAACGAGAACCGTCACAGGATGGAGGGTATGTATAGATTATCGTCGATTAAATGAGGCAACAAGGAAAGATCACTTTCCTTTGCCTTTTCTTGATCAAATGCTAGAAAGATTATCCAGTCATAAATTTTATTGTTTCTTGGATGGTTTTTCAGGTTACTTTCAAATTCCGATAGCACCCGAAGACCAAGAAAAGACAACATTCACATGTCCCTATGGAACTTTTGCTTATCGACGTATGCCTTTTGATCTATGTAATGCCCCCGCAACCTTTCAACGTTGCATGGTGGCCATCTTCCATGACATGATAGAAAAGACAATGGAAGTCTTCATGGACGACTTTTCTATCTTTGGAGATTCATACGTCCAATGCCTCGATAACCTTGAACGAATGCTATCCCGATGTGAGGAAACTAACCTCGCCCTTAACTGGGAAGAATGCCATTTCATGGTAATGGAGGGAATAGTACTCGGTCACAAAATCTCAAGTGAAGGAATGGAGGTAGATCGAGCCAAAATAGACACTATTTCTTGATTACCACCCCCATCCTCCGTTAGAGCTATCAGAAGTTTCCTAGGGCATGCCGGATTTTATAGACGGTTTATCAAAGACTTTCCCAAAATCTCAAGGCCTCTAACAAAATTACTTGAAAAAGATGCCCCTTTCATCTTTGACAAGGATTGCAACCAAGCATTTCTAACCCTAAAAGAAATGCTAGTCAATGCACCTATCATGATAGCTCCTGATTGGAAATTACCTTTCGAAATCATGTGTGATGCAAGTGACTTTGCAGTTGGAGCCGTCTTGGGACAAAGAAAAGATAAGCATTTTCACCCAATTTATCACGCTAGTAAAACACTTAATGATGCACAAGAAACTTACACAACAACAGAAAAGTAATTACTAGCTGTGGTATTTGCTTTTGATAAATTTCGTTCTTATCTTGTTCTTTCTAAAACAATAGTCTATACAGATCATGCAGCCATTCGATATCTCTTCAAGAAACAGGATGCTAAACCACGTTTGATTCGGTGGATTCTACTCCTCCAAGAATTTGACATTGAAATAAAAGACAAAAGAGGAACAGAAAACACCGCAGCAGATCATCTTTCGCGCTTGGAAGATCCAGCTTTGGAGGCAACCAGGGATGAGCAAATCAACGAAAAATTCCAAACGGAGTCCCTGGAAATGGTGGAATATCGAGAAGAGCCATGGTACGCCGACTATGCTAACTACCTAGCTAGCGGTATAGTCGCAAAAGGATGGCCACATCATCAAAGAAACAAATTCTTTGCCGATGTAAAGCATTACTTTTGGGAAGATCCTTATCTTTTCAAAATGTGTGCCGACCAACTCATCCGTCGATGCGTACATGGTAGTGAAGCAAGGAGAATTCTCCGCCATTGTCATGAAGGTCCATACGGAGGACATCATGGTGCCGCTAGTACCGCACGAAAGGTATTTGATTCAAGATTTTATTGGCCAACCATTTACAAAGACGCCTAAAGTCTTGTCAAGACATGTGACGCTTGCCAAAGAACAGGTAATATTTCTTCCAAAATCGAAATACCACAAAATGGCATTCTTGTTTGTGAAATTTTTTATGTGTGGGGACTCGACTTTATGGGGCCTTTCCCACCGTCAAAAGGAAACAAATATATACTTGTGGCGGTTGATTATTTGTCTAAATGGGCCGAGGCCGAGGCACTTCCAACCAACGATGGAAGAGTCGTGGTAAGATTTCTGAAAAGATTATTCACTCGTTTTGGAACACCAAAAGCTTTAATAAGTGATTAAGGTACCCATTTATGTAACCATCAACTTGAAAAAATCTTAACAAGGTATGGGGTCTATCACAGGGTCTCAACGGCATATCACCCTCAAACAAACGGACAAGCCGAAGTGACTAATAGAGGTTTAAAAAGAATACTTGAAAAAACCGTAGGGTTAAATAAAAAAGAATGGGCCGACAAATTAGACGATGCTTTAGGGCTTTTCGAACAGCGTACAAAACAACAATAGGTACAAACGCATATAAGCTCGTCTATGGAAAAAGTTGCCATTTGCCAGTAGAAATAGCACACAAGGCCTACTGGGCAATTAAAAATGTAAACCTAGACTTAGAAGTTGGAGGCAAAAATCGATTTTGCCAATTAAATGAATTAGACGAATTAAGGAATTATGCATACTCTAACTCCGAAATTTATAAGGAAAGAATGAAAAATTTGCATGATAAACACATTAAACCTAATGAATTTCGAGTAGGAGATCAGGTTCTATTGTTTAATTCACGACTTTAGTTATTTCCTGGTAAATTAAAGTCTAGGTGGTCAGGACCTTTTTCCATCACCCATATTTTCCCACACGGCGCAGTCGAAATTAAATCTCGGAATGGAATTCCATTCAAAGTCAATGGCCAACGGCTAAAGCTTTATCAAGGATTTATTGAGGATGAAGAGGAAGATATCTCACTTCAAACGGTCGAAGAATGAAAGCATCAACATCATACCTGGTAAGTTACGAACAATCGGGAAAACATCTGAATCGGTAAGATTTTTAGAACCAAATTTTGGGAAACAGGGCACTCACACAAGCACAAAAAAATTAAAAAATTGCCCGCCCACGGGGCCATGTTCAGTGAACACGGGGCCGTGTCCGCGCAACTGTCGGGATAAAACCCCCATTTCATTCAGTTTTTTCATTCCACACGCCCCGTTTCCCCAAAAACTCTCTGGTTCCGGCGATTTTTTCTGCAGATTTCGATGTTTCCCCTCCTTCTAACAACGTCGAGGTATGATTCTATCCTTATGTAACAACCCGCACGATCGTGCGTTGTTACTACTCGTTATACTCGTTACGCCTAGCACCAGAGATTCGGATCATAATGTAGCTATATCGAATACATCGCTACTTCGCAGTATTTTCGTATAATACGCATACTTTATCTTTATAACACATCACATCGCACAAACTAACACTCATGATGACGTTGAGTGAGGACCTATTCTACCCTCCTCGATAGCCATGAGGTGTCGCAACGCAACGCATATTCGAAACGCGCAACTCGATTATCGCAACGCAGACTTTGAAATGTGGGTATTTATATGACCCTATGTGACTAATTATAATAAATACATGAATGTGGATATGAAAAGGGGTGACCAAACTATCGCAACGCTTATCGATCGAAACGAAACGCTAAAACTCAATTCGTCGGAGGCGTTTGATCGAGTGACAATTCGATCGAATGGCCATCCAATCGGATTGCCACCCGATCGGATTGACATACGATCGAGGTGCCACCCGATCCGACACCCTCCATCACCTCCTTTCCCCATCACCTATAAATAGCACTTGTCACATCACTGTTCAAGTGATGTGATAGCTCTCACTCGACCAGCACGCTTTGGGGCTATTTTCTCTCGATTTCTCCCGATTCTTGTAAGTTTTCAACCTAAATCTTGTGCTTCTATGATCTACACGCATTCCTACACCTTTCTATGTTTTGAATCTTAACTTTTAACCGAGAAATCACCAGATTTGAGGTGTTCTAGGATGATGTCATCATGGTGTTCTTATCAACTTCATGTTTTGGCTTCAATCCACCAAGAACAACTTAGATCTGAACGATTTCCACATGAATAAACAAAGATCTTTCATAGATCTGAACATATTCATGGTGAAAAGGATTGAAAGATGGTTTTCCAACTTTCTTTCAACTCTTTTACACTCAATGCACTCAAAACTGATGGAATCGGAGCTTGTTCTAATCTTCTACTCTTGTTGTGGATGTGTTGGTTCAAGATCTGGATTCTATCCACGAGGTTACCGATTTCGGGTTAAACATGGAACACCGTCTCGAACAGTTAACTGGTCAGACTAGGGTGGTTCCTGTCCGATCGGGTCACTAAGTCTTGACGAGGTTTCTGTTGCTTAGCACGTTATCATACAACCACGAGAAAATGACAAACTACCAGAACAACCAAGGAAGAAGACGACCAGTTCATCTGGGATGGATTGTCGTCCGATCAGATTGCCACCCTACTGGACAGCCAACCGATCGGCTTGTACCTTGGGTCCCACACTTAACTTTTATTTCAAACGATTGAGGTTTTGAACATTGAACGGATTGCCGTCTGATCAGATTGTCATCCGATCGGATTGCCACTCGACCATGTGATGTTTTGACTTCAACACTTAAACAATTTCTCAACATGTTCAATCCGAATGGATTGCCACCCGATTGGATAGCCATCCGATCGCGTGACCGTCCTGCTGTGAACTTATTCTCAACCTGAGAAGCCTCGCCAATCGGATTGCTGTCCGATCGAACAGCCGTTCGATCGACCGACCTGAAAGGTAGAGATACTTCTCTGTTTTCAAAATGCTACAATGAAAACTTCAAAAGATAAGCCATCATACACAAACACATCCATCCCAAACGAGATGACAATCCAATTGAGTGGCCACCTGATCGGGCGACCACCCGAACGGATTGTCATCCGATCAGATTGCTGTCCGATCCTTTGACACTTTGTATCATTTTACGCGCCGCTTATCATTTATGCTATCGTTCTGATCAGGCTGACCTTACTCTCTAGCGCTCCCTTCAATCCATCAATCGCTGTGAGTATACTCGAACCCCTTTTTATCGCATTTTGGGTGTAACATACGTTTCTATCAAATCAAACCTATCAAACGAATTATTCAATCAGACTGTTTATCACTTGCGAATAACTGTTATGCATATTTACACATGATGCTAGTTACATATGTGTTAGGACTTATACTCGCAAGGTCCCGCCTTAACTAGTATAGTACTATAGCACCCGACGGGGTCTAGTTAGGATGAATAGAAATCGCAATCGCAGCTCGAGTGACTTAGCTGGTAGTATCAGTCTTGTATGCATGTATGTTGAGGTATCTCATTTATGTATTTGGTAATTCGCAGCACTTTTAACTACTTTCGCTACTCTATCAAAACTTGTATACCCGCTAATACTTTTGTATTGACGTCGTTTTAATGTATGTTGCAGGTTTAGTCGCAGTCTACATCAAATCAAGCTAGGAAGTCTAGAAACTCACCTAAAATCTATGTTGTCGGATTTATATTGTTCGAGAGGACAAGAAATATGTGATAACTTATGTGAAGGTATTGTTTATTAGTATGGGATAATGAACGCATTAAATACTGTTGCAATATAGTTGTTGTGGATTCTCTTGAGCAATCTGATTCGCTTAGCGCCGAGCCCCAATGATTCCGCCATCGGTTGGGGTGTGACAGATTGGTATTAGAGCCATAACTATAGGGAATTAGGGCAAACTTGACCTAGTCCGGGTCGATGTCTTAGAAATGACCTAGTCTATAGTCTAAGTACCAACAGGCCGACTCGTATGGATCCAGTAGGATTTGTACGGGCCTACTTGATACTCTCGTTCAAATTCGCTAAAAACTACTACTTCGCGTGAACGCCGCATACTACAATTTCACACGAAGAGCCTTTCCTAAGGCTAGAATATTACTTAGCCTTTCCTAAGGCCAACACAATACACATGTTTTCGAAAATATTCGCATAACACAACCGAGTAGTCCAGTCGAGATCAGGCGTGAAAACCAAGAACTCTCGATAAGATCGCTCACTTAGCGCATTTTTCTATCACGAGAACTTTCCGTTGAGCTAGGAGTGACATCCACATCTCAGCGAAAGTCTCCATTTCGAAATCTAGTGGAACTCCCGAGTTTACTCGGTGAGCATAACCACAGCTAGGAACGAAGTTGTTAAGCCAGGGGTGAAACCCGTAACTTAATAAACCGTTCCCCTCTCTGTAAAATGGTCTTCAAAAGCTCTCACCAAGGAATCGATTATAACGATAACTCGAGCCACGCGATGCCTAGGAAGACGAATGCCATGAGCTACATCACAGCGGAAGCACGAGTCTTCTAGGTCAACGCACGTGCACGAACTTGTTGGGTATAGTTGGGTTACCCTGGGTAGTCGACGCCTAAACACCCGAGGCACTCTATCTATGTTTCTCGCTTATAACTTGCCGATTTTATGCTTTAGTGAACTTATTTATGCTTATTTGGCTACGATTTAAAACTTTACGCTTTATCGATTTATCAATTTTTGCTCCCTGCTTTATAAACGCACAGCACACACAGCCATCGCAATCTAAAACGAAAACTGAATGTTCGCAACAGAACTAATGTCTAATTACTCTCTTTCGCTCTCGCTCTCCCTCTTCATCGCGTCCTCGCGCAATCTACACCGACATGTATGTGTGTAAGTATAAACTATAACTATTTATAACTACCAAAATGAATCAATTGTGTGAGAACTTAGGAATCTCGTGTCTCCTATGTGGCTCCTATGTGAAATCTATTATATTACTCGCAACAAGTTTTGATTGCGCTCAATCGCATCGCAAAACTCAAAAAAATCATTATGATCGAATCTCACTCCAAATCTCTCTCTGTCTAGATATCTTCCAACGACTCTATCTCGAGGCAAACAGCTAGGAGAAGAGCCTAACGAAGCGCCGAAAAGAGGATTGCCTCGCTTGTGGCCAAGGAAGTGGCCAAGGTCATTCCTCAAATTGTCGCTCAAGTGCACTCTCTCAATAACTCTCGAACCTCAGAAGACTCTAAGACGGAAGCGCCACAGTCTGCTTTCCTCTACAAACACTTCAAAGCCTGTGACCCGATGGAGTAAACGGGTAAAGCATGTGTCTCCCAACTACTCCAATGGTTCGATTCTATCGACGTTACCCTTTTTCAGAGTGGGTGTCCCGATATTTTTCGTACTACTTGCGCAACCGGAGTATTTCAATCGTGAGCACTCGACTGGTGGACTGCCGAACATAACAAACGTGGGATCTCCGCAGCCTATGCTCTCTCTTGGGATGAGTTGAAGGAACTCATGAAGAAAGAGTACTGCCCTCCCCACGAAGTCCAGAAGCTAGAAGACGAATTTTGGGAAATCAAGCAAGTCAAAGGTGACAATATTGGCTACACCGCAAGGTTTAAACAACTTAGCATAATCTGCCCAAGTCAAGTCAACACCTCAGAAAAAGCCATCACGAAGTACCTTCGCGGCTTGCCTGAATGTGTGGGTGATTTTGTCAAAGCTACAAGACCTGCTACCATCGAAGAAACCTACCGCTTAGCCGTAGAAATCAACGACAAACTAGTCTTGGACGGATTTTTCTCCAAAAATCCTGTCAGACAAGCTTATCAAGCCATCGTCATCGATTCTTCCGACGATTCCTCCGACGATTCTACCGACGATTCTTCAAGTGAGTCCTCAGACGAATCCTCCGAAGACAACGCATCGCCTCAGGAAGCTCAGTCCAGCCGCAAACGAAAGACCATGAGCCCAAACTCTTCAACAACTGAGCTATCGCAACCAGAACCTCTCCATGCAATACCCGTTCACTCGAAGCGCGACTACAACGGAACTCATCCCTTGTGTCTCATGTGTACGTATCATCACCCGCCAGAAGCTAACTGTCGCTTTTGCACAAATTGCAACTGGTATGGTCATCTTACCCAGCACTGCCGCACAGGGCCGCAAACTTGAGGAAATTCAGCAACGATCGCAGTCTCCGCAGAAGTCCTCCACAACAACATTATTTATGCTTACAATGTTGTTGTAACGATACGATTTTCGCCGTTAATTTCCTTTATATGTTTAACTTGTTCTATTTCTCGACGCATTGTGTACTCTATTTATCTCTCGCTCTCCCTCGCATTTGAGCACATACTAAATACTAGCACTATGTACTATATAATGTGTTTTCCCCCTACTATGCGTTCTTGAGATGAAGTGCGATAAACGTGCAAGGATCAAATTAATCACGGGTGCACACGGGATTACTGTGATCAGTGCACGGATATCGGAATGAGTTTCAATGATGCCATAACGTTAAAAGCATGGTCAAGCATGGTGGACACTCCGCTGGTACTTCCTATATATAAGCGTCTTGACCATGTCGACACAGTGTGACATCAATTCACGGGACAGAGGCGTGTGGTTAAAGCATGGTGGATACGCTGCTGGTACTTCCTATATATAAGTGCTTCGCCATGCCAACCAACGTCTTGTGAAGAAAGCGCCATACAATTTGAACGTTATTAGACCAAGTATACTATGGAAATATATTTTCGACACACTACAACTACATCGCAAGGCGTAACAATCTCAATCGCAACTCAAAGCGTGTAATTGCTAAGACTTTTCGTAAGTCAAACACGCTCGCAATCGCATTATTGCAGGAATCTATCTCGCAATCTTAATCGCTTATAGTGTGTTCGCTCAATCGCTTATTATGTGCATCGCGCTATCGCATATCGTGGGAATCGCTCTATCGCTTGTGTATCGCTCTATCGCTTGTGTATCGCTCTATCGCTTGTGTATCGCTTTATCGCTTGTGTATTGCTGCATCGCTCATTGTGTATCGCTTAACGTTTATCGCCATCGCTATCGCTTACCGTTATTTATGTTATATGTGTTATGTTAGCACACACGACCTTGCTTCACAAAACGAAACTGATAGGGTTAAAACATGGTGGATACGCCGCTGGTACTTCCTATATATAAGTGTTTTAGCCATATCAGCAGATTTTCATGGAAAAGGGCCATGTGGGGCTTAATGTCAGTTGAAACTTGTGGTGTCGTTTAATCTAATCAAATCGCATATTCCCATCGCTTGCAACGCATCGATCGTCGGCTATCGCTCGACGGTTGTCGCTATCGCTTATCGCTTATCGTCGCCGTCTTCGCTTACTATGTCTACGTTTGTGTTGGTGTTATCAATTATCGCATACTGCTTATCGCTTGTCGCACTCGCCCGTGACACTAAACTGAGTTCGAAAACGACCTCATCACTCAGTTCTCCTTCCAAGACTTGATCCAACCCTTTCCTGTTTGGATCAAGTCATCGCAAATCTGTCTGTACCATGTCGACACGTATGACACTGCCTTACGAGACGGAAGCCATATGGTTAAAGCATGGTGGATACGCTGCTGGTACTTCCTATATATAAGTGTTTTAACCATATTGTCGAACTTTCGTGGAAAAGTGCCATGCGGGGCCGACCTTAAATTTAAATTTTTGGTGTTATTAAAAGGCTTTATTTACACAAAGTTTAAATCGAGAATTTCCTACAAACTTTTTCTAAGAAAATTTAATTAATTTTTTTGTGTACAAAACGAGATTGTCTTGTAACGATGGTGTGACAATCGACTCAAGTTACTGTCGCGTGACGAGGGAATTTCGTAAAACGAGTTCTAATCACCCTAAAATCTTTTAATAACCTAATAAAACTCCTCTCATAGCACTGATGTGAACATCGAAACAATTTAACGCCGCACTGTGAGAAGGTTTTTTTTCGTAAACAAGTTTTCTCCAAACCTTTTCAAATTGATCAACTTTTTCAGGTATACAAAACACTTTTGGATCACTTTTAGTGTGTTGTCAACTTTTGTTATATGAATCGCCTTACTCGCTGCCTTCGTCAGTCATCGTAACGCTCTCGCTTGTCGAATTTCAATTGATCGCTCGTTTATTTTGGCGCTTTTAATCGCTACTCCCACTCGCATCCACCCTCGCAACCTTTCTTGTTGATTAATTTCGGGACGAAATTCCCTAAAGCAAGGGAGACTGTAACAACCCGCATGATCGTGCGTTGTTACTACTCGTTATACTCATTACGCCTAGCACCAGAGATTCAGATCATAATGTAGCTATATCGAATACATCGCTACTTCGCAGTATTTTCGCATAATACGCATACTTTATCGCTATAACACATCACATCGCACAAACTAACACTCATGATGACGTTGAGTGAGGACTTATTCTACCCTCCTCGATAGCCATGAGGCGTCGCAACGCAACGCACATTCGAAATGCGCAACTCGATTATCGCAATGCATCCTTTGAAATGTGGATATTTATACGTCCCTATGTGACTAATTATAATAATTACATGAATGTGGATATAAAAAGGTGTGACCAAACTATCGCAACGCTTATCGATCGAAACGAAACGCCAAAACTCAATTCGCCAAAGGCGTTTGATCGAGTGACAATTCGATCGAATGGCCATCCGATCGGATTGCCACCCGATCGGAATGCCACCCAATCGGGGTGCCACCCGATCGGATTGCCACCCGATCCGACACCCTCCATCACCTCCTTTCCCCTTCACCTATAAATAGCACTTGTCACATCACTGTTCAAGTGATGTGACAGCTCTCACTCGATCAGCACGCTTTGGGGCTATTTTCTGTCGATTTCTCGCGATTCTTGTAAGTTTTCAACCTAAATCTTGTACTTCTATGATCTACACGCATTCCTACACCTTTCTATCTTTTGAATGTTAACTTTTAACAGTGAAATCACCAGATTTGAGGTGTTCTAGGATGATGTCATCATGGTGTTCTTATGAACTTCATGTTTTGGCTTCAATCCACCAAGAACAACTTAGATCTGAACGATTTCCACATGAATAAACAAAGATCTTTCATAGATCTGAACATATTCATGGTGAAAAGGATTGAAAGATGGTTTTCCAACTTTCTTTCAACTCTTTTACACTCAATGCACTCAAAACCGATGGAATCGGAGCTTGTTCTAATCTTCTACTCTTGTTGTGGATGTGTTGGTTCAAGATCTGGATTCTATCCACGAGGTTACCGATTTCGGGTTAAACATGGAACACCGTCTCGAACAGTTAACTGGTCGGACTAGGGTGGTTCCTGTCCGATCGGGTCACTAAGTCTTGACGAGGTTTCTGTTGCTTAGCACGTTATCATACAACCTCGAGAAAACGACAAACTACCAGAACAACCAAGGAAGAAGACGACTAGGTCATCTGGGACGGATTGCCGTCCGATCGGATTGCTACCCGACCGGACAGCCACCCGATCGGCTTGTACCTTGGGTCCCACACATAACTTTTATTTCAAACGATTGAGGTTTTGAACATTGAACGGATTGCCATCCGATCAGATTGTCACCCGATCGGATTGCCACTCGACCATGTGATGTTTTGACTTCAACACTTAAACAATTTTTCAACATGTTCAATCCGAACAGATTGCCACCCGATCGGATAGCCATCCGATCGAGTGACCGTCCTGCTGTGAACTTGTTCTCAACCTGAGAAGCCTCGCCAATCGGATTGCTATCCGATCGAACAGCCGTTCGATCGACTGACCCGAAAGGTAGAGATACTTCTCTGTTTTCAAAATGCTACAACGAAAAATTCAAAAGATAAGCCATCATACACAAGCACATCCATCCCAAACGAGATTACAATCCAATCGAGTGGCCACCCGATCGGATTGCCACCCGATCGGATTGCCACCCGATCGGATTGCCACCCGATCGGATTGCTGTCCGATCCTTTGACACTTTGTATCATTTACGCGCCGCTTATCGTTTATGCTATCGTTCTGATCAGGCTGACCTTACTCTTTAGCGCTCCCTTCAATCCATCAATCGCTGTGAGTATACTCGAACCCCTTTTTATCGCATTTTGGGTGTAACATACGTTTCTATCAAATCAAACCTATCAAACGAATTATTCAATCAGACTGTTTATCACTTGCGAATAACTGTTATTCATATTTACACGTGATGCTAGTTACATATGTGTTAGGACTTATACTCGCAAGGTCCCGCCTTAACTAGTATAGTACTATAGCACCCGACGGGGTCTAGTTAGGATAAATAGCAATCGCAATCGCAGCTCGAGTGACTTAGCTGGTAGTATCAGTCTTGTATGCATGTATGTTGAGGTATCTCGTTTATGTATTTGGTAATTCGCAGCACTTTTAACTACTTTCGTTACTCTATCAAAACTTGTATACTCGCCAATACTTTTGTATTGATGTCATTTTAACGTATGTTGCAGGTTTAGTCGCAGTCTACATTAAATCAAGCTAGGAAATCTAGAAACTCACCTAAAATCTATGTTGTCGGATTTGTATTGTTCAAGAGGAGATGAAATCTGTGATAACTTATGTGAATGTATTGTTTATTAGTATGGGATAATGAACGCATTAAATACTGTATCAATATAGTTGTTATGGATTCTCTTGAGCAATCTGATTCGCCTAGCGCCACGCCCCGATGATTACGCCATCGGTTGGGGTGTGACACCTTATAATTAGTTAGATTAAGTTCATGCATGTAGTTTAAGATCAAGATTTGGGAAAAATCTAGGGTTCTTCAACTTGAACCGGATTGAACCTCAAATGTTTGCATAAATCTGTTAGCATTAGTTTAGATACATGTTATATGAAGTAAATCAACTTGTATTGTTTGTAGATTTGCCCGATTTCTCACAAAAACCCCAAACCCTTGTTTTTGAACCGAAAAAGATGAAATTGAAGGGGTAAACGGTTTGTTTTGGGAAAAACGGCACTTGGGGTTTCATTTTCGGGGAAAACCGCCCCTACTGGACCAAAAATTTTCAAGTTTTCGGGATCAGGTCGAAAATTGGGAATTTGGAGAAACAGACGCCTGGACACGGGGTCATGCTCAGCGAGCACGGGGTCGTGTCCAGCCAAATCTAGCTGAACATGGGGCGTGTCCGCTGAACACGGGGGCGTGTTCAACCGACTGTTTTCAGTTTTCTTCGAAAATTTCACTGTTTTGAACTGATTGTTTGGTGTGTTTTCTTTCAGATGGCCAAGAAATTCACCAGGTTCAGCGCAAGTGAGTTGGCGGCGCAAGCACGTTATGATGTGTTAAGAACTAGGCACGAAGAGAATCCCAGACAAGTGTGCATGGACACTCTTGAAGCAGTGAACCAAATTGACCGATTCAACAACATTGTCACCGGCCCACTACGAGTGGCTATTTGCACTCGGCTTCACTCCGTGCATGAATACAACATGGAATTTTACAGCATGTTTGTCCTTAAGCCAAGAGTCGATCCGTTTGACAATGATGGGGTAGAGTTCCATTGTGGAGGGACATTGTACTCGATTTCAGTAGCACAATTCGGGGCAATAGTCGGGTTGTACTCGGAAGAGGATGCTGGGGATGAAGAGAACACCGACGGTCTACGCGAGATTTCAGAAAACCAACGCCAAGCTGCTTGGGCTCAAATCGGGGAAGGCAACTATAACACGAGCCGAACTAAGAGCACACTGTTAAGGGACCCCTTCTACCTCTACATCCACAGGGTCCTCAGTTACTCTCTCTGCCAGAGACACGACAGTGGCGGTGTTGTTGGGTTGCGTGATCTTCTAGTTCTCCATTGCATTCACAACCGTGTCAACCTCGATGTTCCATACCTGCTACTCCGAAACATGCACCTGAACCAGCTTGCTACTCCCCCGACTCCTATCCTGTTTGGAGGGTGGATTTACTGCCTTTTCAAACACTTTGTGCGCATGCCGAGGTCATTTAACAAAGGACCGTGGTCGGGAAAAGTAGACATGGTCATTTGCCGCTCTGTGAACTTGATTTATGAAGCAGATGACAGGATAGTTAGTTTTCAAACGGTTCAAGGGCATGCATGGAACCCACAAGAAGCACTCGTCTTACACGCTCCACACATCTGTCCTGCTCCTCCTCAGTACCACTACCAGCACCAGGGTGATCCGGGTCAATCCTCCTCTCAAGGAGGCGATTTTCCTAACTTTCAAAGTTTTCATGATTTATTGCAGGAAAACCTTATGTGCACCAGGAACACCTACAACATGACCAGCAACACATACGTCTGGGTCGGAGCGATAGAAAGAAACATCTCCGACATGCAGGATGATATTGGGAACATCCGGGAGTATATGGGGGGGGGGGCACGGAGGGGAAGATGATGATGAAGACGAGGACATGGATTGAGCGGGAGGAGTTGGAGGTAGCATCACACGGTTGGAAGTTTAACAGGTTAACCCCTTTATCTCATGAACAATTGCACGGCCTGCGTGCCATTTGTTGAACAATTTACTTCCCTTACCACTTTTTATTTTCTGCATTTCTTTTCCTTTTAACTTGTGATGTGGATGATTAAACTTCGGTAAACTAGGATGTTTGTTATTGTTGGTGTGGTGTTTATTAGTAAAACAGGTACATACGAGGCTTGGAGAACTAAACATTAGTGCCACTAAAGCCGGGACAGCAAAGCCGAAGGCAGAAACCTGTTTTACATGTTTACAGTTTGTCCACACGGGGTCGTGCTCAGCCGACACGCCCCCGTGCCTATTGCCTAGACCTGCATTTTGCAGACCTTTATCCAACACGGGGTCGTGTTCACTCGACACGCCCCCGTGTCCACCTTCTGTAAGTTCCCGTTACTGGCAATCTGCACACGTTGTCGTGCTCATCCGACACGGGGCCATGTCCAGCTGCCCAGTAACATAAATTTTTGTTTTTAACACACCTTTTTACACATTCAATCAACCTAAAAACTTATTTTTGGGACACATTGAGGACAATGTGTAATTTAAGTGTGGGGGGATGCTAAAACCTTGAATTTTGCAAGTCCTAATTACAAGCCTTACACAAAACTCTATTGGAACCGCTAAACACCACAATTTTTTTCAAAAAACTTTTCATTTTTTTTACTTGTTTTGGTTTAAATTGGGAATAACAAGTTCTAAAAAGTTTATATTTTTATAAATTTACAACCGATAGCGTCGTGATAAACAGAACCAACATAAGAAAATTATGAAACGGCATGACAAATCTAGTTAAAATTTGATTATATATACTTGATCACATTAAAAACCCATTCCCACAAAAAGTGAGTTTTGAGTCTTTATTGAGCATACAAATACACATCTTTATAACTAAATGCTCATTTTTCATTTCTTGTGTGAATAGCCGCTTGGTTTCTTACGACTCTAGAACTTGCCATGACGATACATTCCCGGTCCTTACCAGCTTAAACCCGAGTAAGTAAATGACGGGGGCATTAGGACTAACCCTTTTTATTTCAACACCATTATATTTCTTTTTTTTACCACCTACCCAAAATCCCCCTAGTTAACCCCTTTGAGCCTAAACCTTTTCATTTCTAAACCCAAAACAAACACCCTTTACCCACCAAAACCCTTTTTCATTTTAAACCCTTTATTTTAGTCAAAAGTTTGGTTTTCTTCTGACATCCTTATCAATATATATATATATATATATATATATATATATATATGATGAAGTTTAGCAATAAACAAGCAAGTTCATCAAAAAGAACTTTGTTTGAAAAATACTTCATGACGTGTGCCGCGTATATACATATTTTTATAATGAATTTACACACGATTTGGTTTTAAATTTATAAAAGGGATTTATACTTCAACATCAAAACACACACGAAAGGGCAAGTGTACCCCGTCATATATGTAGTAAAGTATCGGTAAGAACCAAGTGTCGATCCAAGGAAGTAGGCGGAGGAATAATACTAAACCTTTGTCATTAAATTACAGGTAGGAAGATAAGTTGTGTGATTTTCTAAAAACTAAAATAAGCATAAACAATTATTTATAAAAACATAATAGACTCCAAATAAGAAAATAGATATATAGCCTTGCTTTATACACAACCTAAGCATGTGAACTAAGTCGGTTTTGTCACTTAAAACATTTGGTCAATTCTTCATTTTCAAGACAATTAGTATCCCTTTCGGGAATCCTAACATGACAATCATTTGGAAAGCTAAAACGATAAACACACTTTAACCACCTAAAATTGTTCTTTAACGTGTAATTGACAAATGTCTATGATAATCCCCTAAAGATAAGTTAGTCATCCGTTAGGAGTTTTCTAACCTCACTTAATCAAGGAAAGTGACACCGATAAACACAATGCAACCACCGAGACAAGCATAAACTAGATTAAATCACAACCGAGTTCATTTTACAAATCTTGAACACAAATTCACCAAGATAGCAATTTTTGCCGAAACTACTAACTAAGCTAACAATTTATGACAAGAATTCATAACAACACCATTTAACCCATTAAGGTCCTTCCGTGAGGGAAAGCCTTCTTGATTAACAATAATTATCCCTTATTAACCCACTAACCATTTCTAGTATCATGGTGCAAACATATTAAACAATTTAAACAAGTTAACCAAGTTCAAAGTCTACTAATACATGATTAATTAAGCTTCTTCTTGCAAATATCTTAACTAACCACATACCAATCATCCAAGATAATTACTTATAATCAAGAATTCAACATCAATAAACAAGGTTGTAAACTAATCATCAAAGATTAACATAGAAAATGCTTCAAAGTGTCATTACAAACATAATTAACATACTAAAGGTTGTAATTAAGCAAGGTATACTAGTGTTTTTGCCCTTAGGCTTACAATAATACATAATCATCAATCTAAATGCTTGAAACATGAACAAAACATGGAAAGATTAAAGAATCAAACCATAAACAAGCACAAGATTGAGTATCCGGATAGTAACGGAGCTAATCGGCCCAATGTGGCTTGAATCCGGGTGAAAGCTAGTGCCTCCGGAGCCCGTGAATTCGCCAAAAGAGCTCCCAAAAGTCCAGAATTTCGAATAGAATGCTGCTGTCTGTTTTTTATAACTTTTTCAGATCACACGGTCGTGCCATTAAAGTGCACGACCGTTCACTTTATATTACTGTTCACCATACTTATGTGACATCAGCAGATCTTGACCGGTCTTCGATATCGCACGGTCGTTCCAAAGACTGCACGAGCGTGCATCGCCGAGTATAGGATGGCACGGAATCTGAACGAGCAGTGCATTTCCGGGCTGGGGTGAGTCATCGAATCCGCACGGGGTGCCACCAGATTGCATGACCGTTCGGTTCCGAGGATGCCTTGCACTCCTGATTGCACTGGCTGTGCAATGCCGGGATGAGCTCTGTTGTCGGATCCGCACGGTGGTGCCACCAATTGCACGACCGTGCAACTTGCCCAGATCAGAATTCTTCACAGAAAGTTCGCAGCTTTGTCGTTTCGCCTGGAAAAGCCTCGTTTTCACCATCTTCTTGTTCGGCACGCTGTTTTATGCCTGTAAACACAAATACACCCAATTCAGTATCCGATTCTCAGTTTTATGGCCAAAAATGCGTAAAATGGGGGTAAAATGGGGGAATGAAATATGTGTAATTTAACGAATATCAAACCTCCCCACACTTGAACCTTGCTTGTCCTCAAGCATGCTAAAACTAAAATGCAATAAAAGCTAGAGTCTAACAAGAACGAGAATTTACAAACTATCTACTAAAACAACTACAAACATACGGTTAGCCGGTTTTTTGAAACGCAACATCAAATGATTCAAAGCAAAAAAGCACATGCAAATATGTATAGATAACCAAAAAGCCGTGACTTCACTTTCGATTGACTTAACATGCTAATCTTCACATACCTCACAATTTTCACACACACTCGGTTATATTTGTGAAACATACATAAAATGTGTATGTGTAAACACTCAATGCCTCGTCAATGAAACGTGTAGTATCATAAGCTTGTCACAAGATCTCATCTCCACCAACTAACATGCGAAAAAGTGCAAATCAAGAGGTCTTTACGGGTTGTAACGATAGGCTTGGGTGAAGGGTATGGAATGGGAATTTTAAAGTGACAAAATGGTTAAAACTCGGTAGTTACGTTTAACAAGCGTAAAACAATAAAACTATACATACTTACGCCTTAAAAAGGTGACTTTTGTGATATCGAGCTCATAAACAAGATTTCATCATTTTAGCATTCAAAATTGCTCGAATTTTGTCGACTTCACCCTATTTTAGGGTGTTTTATTTTCTATTTTTTTTATATATAATCTAATGGATTTGTACAATGAACAATTAACTACAAGAAGCGCTAGTTAAACGATGCTTTTGACCGAGTTTTAACACAAAAGGTTTAAAAAATAAAAAGGCTAAATTTGGCTAAGTGGGTGATTTTGTTAGGTAAACAAAGGGAAACACGGGGAAGGCTCAACATGGTTAATCCTAAGGGGTACTGTAGGGTTTAGGGGAAACACAACACAAAGAACAAGGCTAACAACAAAGGGGTTTTCTAGGTGCCTATATCACTTCTACACAATTTCACACGTTTATGGTCTTAACAAGCATGCTAGTGACAAGTTCTAAACTACACGTGACATCCGGCTCACTCCTACTCTGAAATGAACAAACATATAACAATTTTAGGGCTCAAATATGCTCACATAACGGAAGGAATGGGTAAAAGTGTGAAAATTATCATGCAAGTCTTTCTTTGTTTGTCACGCTTTCTAGTTATATTTTTCAAAATTTATTAGGCTTGTCGGGTTTTTATCATATCCGAAGCTTTCTAAAACACAACCAACCGGTTTATTTACTAAAAATATATACAATTTACTGATATTTTTGATTGATTTTTCTGATTTTTTTTAGGACAAACAAAGTCAACATGTTAAACCCCCTCCCCACACTTGAACTTCGCATTGTCCCCAATGCGAAACCCGAAATATAGAGAAAAATGAGAATAACACTCCCCTGAAGATGATTTAGATGAAACGAGACTTCAAAGCTGATTCTGTGATGTGTTCCGGTCCAAGACTTGCTTCAAAAATCTGTACTGATGTCACAAAGCAAAGCAAAACAAAACAGAAGGCAGCGACAATCTAAACTCAAACAAACCATAATTTACATACATAAAAGGAGTACTAAATATCAAACATAAAATAAAGCAAACAAACGAAAGTGTCTGAAAAATAAAGTACATAGCCGCGGGTGTTTGAAATGAAGATCAAAATGAACACCCAAGAAATAAACTACTAAAATATCATAACCACCAACTCACAACTCCCACTACTGCTCGTCGTCGTCATCCGCATCTCCTCCCGTGCCGGATGGGCCTGCCCTTCCATAACCGCCTGGGTTCCCGAATGGGAACTGTGGGGGCTCCGCAAAGTAGTTAGGGAATGCATTATGAAGACCCCCAAAAAGGTATGAAAACCCGGCCTGCACCTCCTGGCGCATGAACTCCTGGTTCGCCTTCAGCTGGTCCTAGCCAACTCGCAGCTGCTTTATATTGACCCGCTGCTGCTCTTGACTAACCTGCATCTGCTGGAACTGGCCATAGAACTTTGGATATGAAGGGATGCCAGGGGGCCAGTGCTGATACTGCGGGGAGTGGTGCTGCTGTGGTGAGTGTGGTGGCGTGTGTGGCGGCTCCTCATGCTGCACATGCTGCTCCTCCATAACCTCATCCTCATTCTCGCCTGGTGGTGGAGGCAACGGGTCCCAGACCTCGTTTTCCAACCCCTTCAACCGATCCCCATGGTCCGTCTCTGCAATAATCCCCATCGCTTTCAAAGAGCGGATGTCAACATACATACCCTCGGTAACTAACGTAAGACCCTAAACCACCTCGTCAGTCATTATACCCATGTTGTAAGCGATCTGGGTCACATACTAACCACCATGTATTTGAATGCTGTTGGTTCTACCCGAACTATGCACAAAGTACTCCGCCATCTGCGCGGCGAGGTTGATGTGTACCCCCTCCGCTAGCACATAAAAAAATATAAGATCCGGTGTGGGACAATTTCCCAAACTGTCCATGCGCCCGGCGATAGTGTGGCTAAATATATGGTGCATAACCCGAAGTAAAGGGTCTCGTAATCTTGAAGCCTTGGACATTCAAGGATCATATGTGTCGCCAACCGCAATTCGCGCCCAAAACTCGCCCCGCTCGTCTTCGCTAAGGAAGGTGAACTGATCAGTAAAGAACTCGGAATCCATTTCTGCATCGGTGTAGATACCTAGTCTTCGACCCAACCTTCCCACTGTCTAACTGTGCCAACGACCGCCTAACCTGAAATTTATCCGTTTCTTATAGCGGAAGTTTGGAACCTTACTCACTTTTGGCTTGTCATACGAGTAGGAAGCGAAGAATTCTAGCGTGGGTTCAAGATAGATTGGGCGGTTGATGTTGACCAAATGCTCAAGCGGAATTGTTAACATGTTTTTGAGCCGGTCGCGTTGGTTTAATTCGGTCATTACGTCCCAGACTAATCTTCTAGGGATGCTAAACTGGCCCCGCCTTTGCCACAATGCGTTGAGTTTTGGGATACAAAGATTTTCCCGCTCATTGTTGGGGTTGAATTGTAAAAATGGATGGTTCATCTGCATGAGGGATGACTGTTAGAACAAGAGAAGCAGAAAAAATATCATTCGGGATAGCCGAACACACAGTTATGAAGTCACTGTCCTACTGATCTGGGCAATTCGCACGGGCGTGCGACCTGTCGCACGGTCGTGCGTCACCGAGAATCAGCGATGGTGGCCGGCATTTGTCGGACTTGCACGATGTGCAATCGAGGGCACCCCCGTGCATCACCGAGACCACAACGAATCTTCGATAACAGCCGCAAACGCACGATCCGTGCCAAATCGGAACGACCGTGCGACTCCTTTTTCTGCAAATTCTTAACCCCTGATTCAGAACTGCCAGATTTTTCCGAAAATTAACAAATTTTGGGCAGATGGGGGTTAGAAAATCGACCGGCTGTTCACGAGACATATGATTCTTGCAAGGGCTAGGGTTTCGATTGGTTTATGAAGAAAACCCAAAAAAAAAAACCTTGAAGAAATCGGAGAATCTAAGCCTAGAACAAGGATGAAACTTAAAATCGAAGAGGAAAAACATACCGTGCGAAAGGATCTGAGAAACCGTGATAAAAATGGTGCGATTTTGGGGAAAACTCGGTCTGGAACGGCTGGTGCAGTAGGGTTTCGCGAATATGAGAATACAGGCTGCAGACAAGGGTTTTTATACTGCACAAATGACCAAACTGCCCTTGGCCTCTCGCACGGTCGTGCGACTGACGCATAGTCGTGCGTCTCCGATGACGACCGATCCAGGCACGATGATCTCGGCATTGCACTGGGGGTGCGACTCGAGATGCTGGCCGGCCAGCAACCGCACAGTCGTGGGGTTTCTGGCACGACCGTGCCACATCTGCAGATCAGTGTTTTTTCTGCAGAAATCATTTTCAGCAGCCGATTCGACCTTTTTCCACCTTTTTTACCATTCGCAAACTATTTTAACATTGTTCTAACATAGAACCTTCGCTTGGCATCTTTAAAAACTGTACAAACCTACGAAAACTACCAAACACGCTAAAAACACAAAAAAACGGCAAAAACACAAAAAAGGACAATTTTACCCCTAAAGCGCCAAAGACGCTCTTGCTACATTTTTAATCCTCGAGTCAGTAGCGTAGACTCTCCTCCCCACACTTATGATGTGTGCGGGAAGTGGAGTTCGATTACTTCCACCGCCGACTCGATCGGCCCGGCAACGTAAAGCTTCAAGCGATGCCCATTTACCTTGAAAATAACGCCGTCCGCGTTCTCTATTGCGACAGTCCCATATGGAAATACCTCTTTTACCGTGTATGGTCCTGTCCAACGTGAATGTAATTTTCCCGGAAATAAACGCAACCTCGAGTTGTAGAGTAAGACAAGATCTCCCGCTTGGAATTGTTTATGGTCCCTCAAGCGTTTGTCATGCAATCTCTTGGTGCGCTCTTTGTATAACACAGAGCTTTCATAAGCCTGTTGTCGTAGCTTCTCTGACTCGTGAATCTGAAGGAACTGGGCTTCACCTCCGGTCTTTAGGTCCAGATTTGCAGTTTTTAGAGCCCACATCGCCTTATGCTCCAACTCCACAGGTAAATGACACGCTTTTACGTAAACAAGCCTAAAGGGAGTAGTCCCAATAGGCGTCTTGTAAGCCGTACAGAAAGCCCACAATGCTTCGACTAGTTTGTTCGACCAATCCTTGCGGTTTGCACCTACCGACCGCTCAAGGATTCTCTTCAGCCCCCGGTTTGTGACCTCCACTTGCCCACTTGTCTATGGATGATAGGGCGTGGATAAACGGTGATGCACACCATAACGGGACAAAGTTCTCTCCAGCTGAGTATTGCAGAAGTGAATCCCTTTGTCACTGATAAGCGTCTTCGGTGCACCAAACCGGGCGAACAAACTCTTCAAAAATCTCACGACCAGCCTTGCATCATTGGTGGGTAAGGCCTGTGCCTCCGCCCACTTTGATACATAATCAACTGCAACCAGGATATATTTGTTTCCTCGTGAGGGGGGAAATGGTCCCATGAAGTCTATCCCCCAAATGTCGAAGACTTCACAAACTTGAATCCAGTTCTGAGGCATTTCATCACGTGCCGATATATTTGCTGCCCTCTGGATGGCATCGCACGCTCTGACCCAACTCTGCGCATCACGAAATATTGTCGGCCAATAAAACCCGGAATCAAGCACCTTCTTGGCGGTGAAATTGGCTCCATGGTGGCCTCCGTTAGGTCCCTCGTGACAGTGGCGAAGAATGTCGGTCGCCTCCTTTCCTGAAACGCATCTCCTTATCACCTGATCAGCACCAACCCTAAACAAGAAAGGATCGTCCCAAATGTAGTGCTTGACATCCGAAAAGAATTTTCTCTTTTGTTGGTGAGTCAACCCTTTAATCAGAATCCCGCAAGCAAGATAGTTCGCAAAGTCGGCGAACCAGGGTGACTCATCGCATACCTCGACGCTCATCAACGACTCATGTGGGAAATTGTCATTGATTGAATCCCAACGCGTGTCCTTGATGTCTCCATGCTCCAACCGAGATAGATGGTCAACCGCTACATTCAACACACCCTTTTTATCCTGAATTTCAATATAAAACTCCTGCAGCAATAAGATCCATCTGATGAGACGCGGTTTAGCGCCCTGTTTGCTGAAAAGATATCTGATGGCTGCGTGATCAGTATACACAATTATTTTCAAAAGCACCAAATACGATCTAAATTTGTCAAATGCGAAAACAACCGCCAAGAGCTCTTTTTCAGTCGTGGTGTAGTTCTCCTGAGCGTCGTGAAGAGTCTTGCTCGAATAATAGATCGGGTGAAAGTGCTTTTCTTTCTTTTGACCTAGAACGGCCCCTATAGCGAAATCGCTCGCGTCGCACATAATTTCAAATGGCAGACTCTAGTCAGGTGCAACCAAAATAGGGGCCTCAATCAACTTTTGCTTGAGAAGGTCAAAAGCCCTCAAGCAGTCATCTCCAAAGGTAAACGGAGCGTCTTTCTCCAACAGACGGGTCATGGGGCAAGCAATTTTTGAAATATCCTTGATGAATCGCCTATAGAACCCCGCATGACCAAGAAAGCTCCGTATCGCTCTCACAGAGGTGGGAGGCGGAAGTCATGAAATAATGTCAACTTTAGCTGGATCGACCTCCATACCAGCACGAGAAATCTTATGTCCCAGAACTATGCCCTCTTTCACCATGAAGTGGCACTTTTCCCAGTTTAGGACCAGATTCGTTTCTTCGCACCTCTTCAACATCTTCTTCAAATTTTCCAAACAATGATCGAAGGAATCTCCAAATACCGAAAAGTCATCCATGAACACCTCCATAGAATCCTCGATCATATCAAGAAAAATTGCAACCATGCATCTCTGGAAGGTCTCCGGTGCATTACATAACCCAAAAGGCATACGCCGGTAGGCGAATGTGCCGAAGGGGCAGGTAAAGGTAGTCTTCTCCTGATCCTCAGGAGCAATAGGAATTTGGAAGTACCCAGAGAACCCGTCCAAGAAACAGTAATACAACTTCCCCGACAGACGCTCCAACATCTGGTCGATGAATGGAAGCGGGAAGTGATCCTTACGAGTAGCATCGTTGAGTTTGCGGTAGTCGATGTAAACTCGCCACCCAGTGACGGTACGGGTAGGAATTAGCTCATTCCTATCATTTGAGACTACAGTAATACCACCTTTCTTGGGTACTACCTACACTTGACTCACCCACAAAGAGTCAGATATAGGATAAATCAACCCGGCATCCAACAACTTAATCACTTCTTTCTTGACCACATCTTGCATGTTTGGATTCAACCGCCTCTGATGCTGTGCACAGGGTTTGTACTCGTCTTCCATCAGAATCTTGTGAGTACAAAAAGAAGGATTGATTCCCTTGATATCCATAATCTTCCAAGTAATGGCTCTCTTATGAAGTCTAAGAACCTTGAGAAGTTGTCTCTTCTCATCTCTTTCCAATAATGCCGAAATGATGACCGGCAAGCGACACTCCTCGTCCACAAATGCATACTCGAGATGTGGTGGAAGTTCTTTCAACTCCAAAGATGGCGGATCTTCAATCGAAGGTTTTGATTTCTCATCTTCTACATGGCCAATTTCTAGAAACCGCTCCGGACTCTAGGAACCATCGTCACCAATCTGATAGACTGGCTGCTCGAAATCGCGGCCCTCCTGCTTAATGCCAATCAGGTCCCCACACGACAGACGTGTGTCCGAATCAATCTCTTCAATAGTGCCTTGGAAATGAGAGCACACACATGCGTCGACAATGTCGACATAATAAAGCATGTCATCGTGACTTTGCGGATGTTTCATTGATCTTTTGATATCAAATGTCACGTGCTCGTCATTTACTCGGAGCGTGATTTGGCCAGCTGCCACATCAACAATCGTCCTCGCAGTATTGAGGAACGGGCGTCCAAGTATCAATGGCACTTTTGAATCTTCGTCCATGTCAAGAATAACAAAATCCACGGGGAAAACAAATTTATCGATTTTAACAAGCATGTTTTCAATAAATCCACGCGGATACTTGATTGAAAAGGTCTGCAAGCCGAATGCTCATTCTGGTGGGTGACGGCTCACCCAGATCCAGTTTAGTAAAAACATTATCGGGCATAAGGTTGATACTCGCTCCCAAATCAGCCAATGCATGGCAAACAGACATGTTTCCAATCAAGCAAGGGAACTTGAAACTACCCGGATCTCCCATTTTCATGGGCAGACGGTTTTGAAAAATGGCAGAACAACTTTCATTCATCACCACATGTCACACCCCCAAAATCCACACGCGGAGTACCACCGCTTGGAGGCGTGACATGACCAGGATCAAGCCACCAATCATATTGAACATATAAGTAAATAGTAAATGTCATTCATCAATACGATAGGTGTTTTCAAAACCAAACATAAACAAGTGTGTAGCGGAAGCAATAATGTAAAAACCCAACATAAGTATTAAGTTGAAGTGTCACAAAAGAGTGTATCATAACATCCAAAATCCGTGCCCACAACGACCGCGCCTCCCGTACAAGCTCCAAGAGTACCTATGGTCCTGCAAGGCATGTAACAGAGAGTCAACAACTAGTTAAGCGAGTTCACAGTTAATAGTTCAGTTATAGTGTTCGTATCGTAAATCGTAAGTTCGTTTAGTAATCATGTATCGTATGTAATGGTATCGCGGCCCTCTAGGCATGTTTGCGAAGTTTAGTGGGGGTTTCCCATGTGTTCTAGACTAGGTATATTTGTATCGCGGCCCACCCGGCATGTGTGCGAAGGTTAGAGTATAGTTCGCGGCCATTCCAGGCATGTATGCGAAGATTGTTCTATTATCGCGGCCGATCCCGGCGTGTGTGCGAAGAGAAGTATATGTATCACTAGTCTAGCAGTAACTACCATTAACCTTCCTCTCCCGAGGCCTATGGTATGTAATTCCGATAACTCTTAAGCATAAATAATCAATCAACCCATTCCCACCCCGGGAATCCCATGCCTTGGTAAGAGTGTGAACTCACCTTGTTTTGCTCAGTATGCTAAGTATGTGCTCAAAGTAAGTCAATCACGTCCTAAAGTGCGCACGTGTACATAATCAGTTTACATTCACGAAGTTGGCACGTAAGTATAATCATAGTGGACAACGCATAAATAATCACCAAGTAGCACATTGCACGTATTCATGATCATACAAGTCAGGCATAGCATCTAACAGCAGTTAGTTAACTCAGTTAAGTTTAACAGAAACAGTTACTGTGCAAATTACCCAAGTCGGCGAAACACCCTCTGTTTCGCCGTGAGCCCCTTCGACGAATCACTTTGATTCGTCGTGATATCCCTCGGCGAAACACATTTGTTTCGTCGTCATGCGTTTCTTTGAATCAGTTTCGCCGAGATTAGTGTTTCGCCAAAAGTCAGTTACGTCGAGCAGTTACATCAGTTACGCAATATCACAGAAACCCTAATTTGCCGACATCAACATACGGAAAGTCATTAAATCATACAGCCAATCATCTAATCACGGTCTCAGATCAAAATCATCATCAAGGCACATAATATCTAGCATGAACCCTAATTACATGAATCTCAACCCAAGTGTTAACCACAGCCAAAAGCATTCATCAAACAAACTTTTTAATCAAAAACAAGCAATCAGTTCTGTTATATACACACTAACCGATTTGGGACGAACAAGGGAGGATTAGAGAGAGAGAGAGATGATGGTGGGAGATGGTTATCGCCTTCACACAGTGGAGAGTTCTAGGGTTTCTTTTTCGCCAAAAGTGTGAAAACAGAAGTCGGTTCACGTTTTAATATACAAATTTACGTACTGGGCCCGTAGTGGGCCTCGACGAATCAGTGGGCCGGCGAAACACATCCGTTTCGTCGAGAAGTTCTATGGCGAAACACACTGTTTCGTCGAGTTGTTTGATGGCGAAACACACTGTTTCGTCGAGTCCTTTCATGTGTTAAACTGTTTAAGTTTTTCAACAGGTTCCATGTTATACAACCAAACACAAAATCATGCAAACACAATGCATTTCATTATAATATAACGTGTACAGTTACAAGTTAAACAAGTCAAACAACTACACAGTCAAAGTCAACGTGCATTTAATGCGAAAGTGAAAGTCGGAAACTCGAGTTGTCACACCACACATGATATATCCTCGAGCTTCTGCTTATTTGAGAGGATGTCCTTTAGGAATTTCGCATATTTTGGCTTCTGGGCCAGGGCTTCAACAAACGGTATGTTTATGTGCAGTTGTTTAAACAATTCAAGGAACTTACCGTATTGTTCTTCGTTTTTTCTGTTTCTTCAGCCTGCCAGGATAAGGTACTGGGGGAGTGTACTCTTTAACTGGCTCCTGGACTTGCGCTGTACTTGTTGGGCCTCGCCTGGCATGCACCTCGTCCTGAGCATCAGTCTGGACAGCTTCATCGATCGGTGGTGAGTCCGATACGTTGGGTCCGGAAGTCTTGCCACTCCTGGTCATAACCGCATTTACATGCCCACGCGGATTTGGCTATGTATTGCCCGGAAGACCACCTGGGGCTCTTTCAGACATCATCTTCGCCAGCTGACCAACCTGGTTCTCGATATTCTGAATCGAGGCTTTCTAACTCCTCATTTCTCCCTCATGCGATAGAAAACGATCTTCGCTTGGTTGGTATCATTTTTCAGCCAACTGATTTGCACTCGAGGAGCTAGTAAGAAGTTGAGCCATCATATCTTCCAGCTTGGAACTAGATTGAGGGGCCTGCTGCTGGGAACTACTCCCAGTGCCCTGATTCTGATATGAGTATGGACGTTGCTGGTAAGATTGGTTGTATGGCCGGAATTGCTGACCCTGAGCCTGCTGAGGCGCTGGAGCGCGCTGGGGAAATCCCAATGGGTTTTAATTTCCCACATTCGCTCGCCACCCAAAGTTTGGGTGATTTCTCCATCCCGGGTTGTATGTATTGCTGTAGGGATTGTTCTGCGGCCTCACCTGATTACTCACAAAATCCACTTCTTCTTGGCCTTCATACACAACTCCCTGAAAGCATGCACCAGGCTCGTGTGACACTCCGCACTGGTCACACCCTGAACCAGCTTGCGCAGCTATCTGGGACTTATCGAATTTCGCTGAAAGAGCTGAGATTTGTGCAGTAATGGCCATGTAGTCGTCCACAGCGTGAACTCCTGGATGAGGCGATGATGATGATGTTGTTGTCCCACCTCTATCTCCTTCTGGACGCGAGCTAGACTTCAACGCAGCTTTTTCTATGATATCATAAGCTTCATTCGGCGTCTTCATTCCTAGATTGCCTCCTACATTCACGTCTAATCTCTCCTGCGTGTTGTAACTAAGCCCTTGATAGAACGTCAAGACCAGCTGTCTTTTGGAGAAGCCATGATGTGGAACATCAATTAACAAATCTTTAAATCGCTCCCAGGCCGCGTGCAACGACTCTCCCTCATCTTGGCGAAAGGTCACAATCCGGTTTCGTAGCTTGGTTGTTTTCTCAGGTGGGAAATATTTTTGCATAAACAGCTCCGCCAGTTCATTCCAGGTCCTGATGGACCCAGCTGGAAGTGACATACGCCAAGCTCTAGCTTTGTCACGCAATGAGAATGGAAACAACCTCAACCGAACTGCATCCTCCGAAACACCTCTAATCCTAAACGTCGAACAAACTGCGAGAAAAGCAGCGATATGTCTTCCGGGATCCTCATGCTCACGCCCTGTACCGAATTCTGCACCATATTAATAATACTAGATTTAATTTCAAAAGTAGGTGCATCTATAGTAGGCTGCAAGATGCTCGGCTCCAGGCCTGCTCCTCCGGGCAAATTCGACTCATTCAAAGGTCGCTCGTCGTCCGCCATGGCTATGTTTCCTGCTGCCCCTGAGCCCTCGGCTTCAGCGGGTACCACCTGCTCCGGCTCACCAGCTGCGAGTAGCAGCGCTACCGCGCGAGATCTATCACGAATACGTCTCCTCAGATCGCGCTCGGGCTCGTCTGAAGGCTCAGCAGCGTCGGGAGCGGGGGTTGAGGACATCAACCTGCAAACGAAAAATTGACACAATGAATATTTTATTATTATAATAATGCTTTTTTTTTGCTGAAATGAAACAGAATATTGGCAAAAATGGGCTGGAAATTTTATAAAAATCTGAAAATGGGCCCAAAATTTTGTAAAAATCAAAACTAGTAAAATAATCGAATCGGCTAGTGTAAAAATGAGTTTTTGGAGCCGAAAACTCAAAGAATAAATGAATAATAAGTCCGAATTCGAACAAATAAATGGAATAAAAATTTTACAAGCGTATGAAAATGAGCTTGAAAACGAATAAATTGAATTAAAAACAAGAAATATTAACAAATAAATCAACGAATAAATAATCACGAAAATATTCACAAATATTAACATGTATGTACACCGATAAAATAATGACTCGGGTCGTTCCTAAAGCTCGCCACATCCCGGCAACGGCGCCAAAAACTTGACATGTGCGCGTATATACATATTTTTATAATGAATTTACACACGATTTGGTTTTAAATTTATAAAAGTGATTTATACTTCAACAATGTCCAACACACTTACCCTTCTCATACTTGCATTCGTTTATTAGATCAATCATTCCCTCTCCTACCTCCGTTATTCCCCGTTATCCGTTGTCCTTCATACAAGCCTCGTTACGAACAAATCCATTTACACATTCGAAGTTTAAAGTACTTTCTTGGTTAAAACTATCCTTCTATTCTTTATTTATATGCAAACATACTTAATTGGTCGTTACCTCCAAAATTGTTTTACATAAAATACTTAATGTTCTCGTTCCTCGTCAATAAATAATTTCTAACAAACAAGTGATTTATTATTCCTCTTTGAAATCCACGAAATTCTTCTTACAATTACAGTGCGGCCACACTTTCCATCGAAATTCTTACCATTTTATACAAAAGTTTTACTCCTTGGATATCATATTTTAAAGTTACCTCTTCATTTTGAATTATTCAAACTTGTGTAAACTCGTTTTCCTATACACACACATGCACGTTTTATTTATGACTAATGCCTTAAATCATTTTAGTCAAACAACCTCTTCTTACAAACCTAACTTTTCGTTCCTCAAAACTTCATACTTTTCAACACGAACCTAAACTTCCAAGTCTCGATTTTAGACGATCATTCTTTAGCCAAAATCCATTTTAAGTCTTCCTCTTGAATAAATTTCGGGACGAAATTTCCTAAAGGAGGGGAGACTGTAATGCTCTGCTCTTTCCGTAATTCTATTTTTAGAAAATTCATATTCACCTTCTATTTTTAGAATCACAGTCGAAATCAGATCGAAAAACGGATAAGAAACGCAACCGACATATTTTTCGCACTTTTAACACAACCGACAAACGAACGCGCCAAACATCGATTTCTGGCACCACTTACGTATTTTGACCCAAAAAAATTATTATACGTCATCTTACGAAGTTCTTTTAAAAAAAGAAAAAGAAACGGGTCGTAGAGACGTCTTTGGGCCACGCGAATAATGGACACGCACTAGTGGGATTTAGGGCCCAACCCACTTTAAAGCCTACCTATTTAACCTCTCTTTCTCCCTCATCCCCACAAAACCCTAGCCCCCAAGATGAACAATCTGCCTCCTCTCTAAATACGGTCACCGGATTTCTCTCCGGCGACACTCCGGCATCAGTTTCCGCCCGTTCTCCGGCAAGCAAGCCGCAACCAAACAACCCCCTTTTTCTCTGGTGTCGGTTCAGCCGACGACACACTGTAACAACCCTCGGTAAAACCAACACTCTCATAATATTTCTGACACCCTAGTATATTTTAAAATATTCCCTTATGTCTTATAATACATCCTGTATGTGAAAACCAAGCCCGAAATATGTTATAGCATATAAAACGAATTATAAACAATAAAAATTAAGCTTAGGCGGGCCGCGTAGGACACCTTCCCAAGCTCACGCGGGCGGTATCAAGGCTGAAAATTGATTTTGGTAAAATTATAAGTTAAGGCGGGCCGCGTAAGCTCACCTTAACTTTTACGCGGGCCGTGTGAGATCATCAAACGCGGAGACACCAGAAGCCGACACGTGTCGACATCGTGGCGGACCTACATGCTGGCCCAGCTAAGCTACATGTTGACCAGGTGTTGACGCGGGCCGCGTAAGCCACGCTTATCCTTTACGCGGGCCGCGTGAGAGTCAGGTTTTACAACTATATAAGCAGGCCATCGGGTTTCACTTTCCGTCGTTCATTTCTTTCTTTCAATCTCGAATTTCTGAAGTTATAAGCATTATAGTCGGGTATTAAACCCCTAATTAGCGAGGTTCTGCTCCGTTGTAAGTATTATAACCCCGGTTTCATAAGTAGATACTCTGCCCGATTGATTTAGGGTTCCGTAACAACTGTCATGGTTCTGCCCGACGTAGTTGTTGGAATGCCGTCTCGGGGAGGGTATCATTAATATTTTCAAAGGGTTATGATACTAACCTATGTACATTTGTATAAATTATAGATTATTTCCAGGAAACCCTTACGCGAAGTCTAAGATAGCAAAGTGAGTTTATCCTCTTTTTGTTAATCTTTTTGTAATATTTTAAAAAAACCTTAATTGTTTTACAATGTAATTAAGCGGTGATTGAGTCTTTGTAGTTCTTCAATTACTGCCGGTATGTTGGGGTTTTGTATACAAAATTTACTACCTTGTGAGTAGTAAGTCGGGGATGAAAGGACGTTACCATTGGACAAAGAGTTAGCCAATGAGTTATATGACCCACAAGTCAGGATTGACAGTACTGAATGAATAATTGTATAGAAATAAACAATGTGATCGCTCTCAATACTGTTTTAATTGATAAAATGTTTCTTGATTAAACTGGGATTCACTCACCAGTATTTCCCGCTGATAAATGTTTTTAAAACATGTTTCAGGTAACAAAATGTGACAGCCAATTAGTAAAAAGCCAGCTGGAGAGCACTGAAGGCTTGGGAAAAATGTGGCTATAAAAGTTACCTAAAAGATGATGTTTTAAATTCAATAAAATAGGGTTTATCCCTATGAATGTATTGTAATAAGAAACTTGGGTTTTACCCATGTGATTATTAATATCGAATATGGTGGTTTTACTCTGATAAATATTTCCTAACTACGGTCCTGATGAAAATTTCCGCTGCCAAATTAACTAACCAGATACCACCGTCACTGAGCTCGCGTCCGCCCGTTCCCGGGGATCAGGGATCGGGGGTTGCGTCTGGAGGTGGTATCAGAGCCTAGCCACTGGTCTGAGCCAAAGAAGTGTTCTGCTGACACTTAAGTTTTAAAATTTTGTGTTAGGAAATAACGGAAATATGTGCATAACTGTATTTATTTGTTATGTGTTATTTAACTATCTGTTAGTTTACAGTATGAGTGATCAAGGACCCTCAGACATGAATCGTCAGTTGTCTGAATCACCTAGGAGTGAAGGTACCTCTTCACAGCCTGCCCTCTCTGGGTATACTGCTGATCAGGAAGAAGGAATGTTTGCCTTTAAAGCTCAGTCAGAAGTGCCATTCCCTCCTAAGAAACGAGGATGGTTCAGTAAGGAAGCCTTTGCTCGTAGGAAAAGAATGCGAAAGTTACAACAGCAAAGAGCCTTAGCAGCTATTAAGCGAGAGACAGATACATATACACAGGATATGCTTAATAGAAGCCTAACAAATTTCCATATCTTAGCTACAACTGCTGCTGACCTAAGTCTGGAACAACTAGTAGCCCCACAACCCCAAATCCCAGAACAACCCATGGAAATAGAAAATCCTGAAAACCAAGTGGAGATGCATGATTTCAACCCAGAAGAAATCCCTAGGGTACCTGCATCAAACCCACTAGACCCAAATTACGACCCCTGGTGGGACGATAATAGGGACTTTGTGCAACGTTACCCGATACAGAAAGACACACCTATACAGAACATAGAAGCCTACCCAGGTATGGACCCTTTAGATCCCTATTACCAAGATGATTATATTAGGGAGATCTTAGAGGATCCTTACCAATTTCAGGAACTTTCACCCCCATATCAAGAACCAGCACCCCAGATTCCAAACCTATTCCTAGAACCTACACCCCCAATGAGTGCAGAAAACGTCCAAGAACTTAGGACTTTCGGGGAGGAAATTTTAGAAAGCAGTGAGAGAATGCGTCAGGTGGAAGAGCGTCTCGTATGGAAATACGATGAACGCAATATGGATTTTTGGATAAATCCATATCCGTGAATGTGAGAATGGAGGAAATGGTAGTAGTAATAATAATAATAATAATAATAATAATAATAATATAAAATAAAATAAAATATGTGTGTACGGATGCATATTACTATTAGTGTGATTCTATTCTGTTGGTATTGTAATTTTATTTCAGTACTAGTGTGTAATAGACGCATAGTATATGGAAATAGAGTATAAGTCGCAATGATCGACGCTTTTGGTTAAATTGCGTGTCATGTGATTAACTATATTACTTATTATCTTGTGATATTAATAACGGGGTAAATGTTTAAAATTCAGATGGCCGACGAAGGAAATCAAGGAAATCTGAATAATGATAACCAGAGTAACATTAACGTGGTTAATGAGAATCCAAGCATCAATAACAACGAAAATCAAATGGATAATAGTGTTGTTCAACATATAGTGGCACAAGGAATCATAGATGCCATGCCATTTATTATTCAAACTATTCAAGAAGCGAATAATAAAAGTAAGCATAGCAGTAAGCGACCCATCGAACCTGAAAATAGCGTGAACAATGGACCTGTACTTCAAATGCCTATTCCTAAAAGAAGAAGAACCGTGTCTTATGGTTGTTCTTATAAAGAATTCTGGTCTTGTAAACCTATGGAATTCTCGGGCAACGAAGGGGTCATTTCAACCCTACGCTGGATAGAAAAGACTGAGGCAGTCTTAAGGATAAGTAAGTGTGCTGAAGAAGATAAGATATTGTTTGCTTCTAATCTGTTTAAGAATGCAGCATTAGAATGGTGGAACACTATCCTTCAATCAATAGGAAGTGATAGAACCTATAATATGGAATGGGAAGAATTCAAGAACAAGGTAGAAAGGAAATTCTGCCCACCCAATGAAAAACAACATATAGCAAACAAATTCCTAAACCTTAGGATGACTGGTGTGGATAGTAAGGGGTACACTAAGTTATTCTTCGAATATGCTAGGATAGTGCCAACTCTTGCTTCACCAGAACCAGTGTTAATCTCTCGTTATATCTGGGGATTAATCGGAGAGATTAGACACGTAGTCAAAGCAGCTAGACCTCAAACCATAGAAGAAGCTGTAGAACTAGCCAATACCTTGACTGATGAATTAGTCCGTACCCGAGAAGAGGATCAAAGGAGGAACCTAACCCAGAAGTTGACTCAAGAATTTCATTCTGGAAATTTTAACCATGGAAGAAATATAGGTTCTACCTCTGCACCCTACTGTAGGCATTGCAAAAGAAAGCATTCAGGAAGATGCTCCATATACTGTAACTTTTTGCAAAATATCGGGACACAAGGAAGAAGACTGCAGGAAGAAAGCTAATAACAAGATATGTTACAACTGCGGAGAACAAGGTCATATCAAGCTTAATTGCCCAAAATTAGCTCCAGCTACAAACAACAAAAATACCAATAATGCTAGAGCATTTGTTCTAACTGTAGATGAAGCTAAGATGATTCCAGATGTCATAGCTGGAACGTTTTTAGTTAATGATATTTTTGCTAAAGTATTATTTGACTCTGGTGCGAACCAAAGTTTTATTAATACATCATTTTGCAAATTTCTAAATCAATCATTAACTAAACTACCACAAGAATGTTTAGTAGAGACAGCCAATGGAGAAACCATTAGGATTTCTGAAATCTTGCAGGGAGCAATAATAGAAATTTTAAATCAGAAATTTATTGCAAATCTTTATCCTATGAATTTGGCAGGATTTGATGTTGTTTTAGGAATGGATTGGTTAATAGCCAATAAAGCCAGTATTTTATGTGATCAAAAGTCAATTCAAGTAAATTCACAAAAAGGTAAAACGATCACAATTAAAGGAGATAAGCCCTCTAGATCCACAAAATTCATCTCTGTGATGAAAACTGCAAGTTATATAAGAAAAGGTTCTATAGTGTATTTGATTTCTATAATCACTAACACTAAAGGAAAGGATTTAAAAGATATTCCAGTAGTATCTCAGTTTTCAGATGTATTTCCAGAAGAATTACCAGGACTGCCACCAAATAGAGAAGTCGAATTCAGAATCCATTTAATACCAGGAACATCACCAATTGCCAAAGCACCCTATCGTTTGGCACCGGCAGAAATGAAAGAATTAGAGAAAAAATTAGACAAATTGTTAGAGAAAGGATTCATACAGCCAAGTTCGTCGCCATGGGGAACGCCGATACTATTTGTTAAAAAGAAGGACGGATCAATGCGTATGTGCATTGATTACCGTGAATTAAACAAGGTTACGATTAAGAACCGGTACCCATTACCGAGAATCGATGATCTGTTTGATCAACTACAAGGAGCTCGATTTTTCTCTAAAATCGATTTAAGATCAGGATATCATCAATTAAAGGTACAGGAAGAGGATATTCCTAAAACCGCATTCAGAACAAGGTATGGACATTATGAATTTACTGTCATGCCATTTGGTTTAACCAATGCCCCAGCTGCATTTATGGACATGATGAACCGAATATGTAAGCCATATTTGGATAAATTCATAATTGTTTTTATAGATTATATTCTAATTTACTCTAAGAATAAGGAAGATCATGCAAAGCATTTGCACGCACTTTTGAGTCTATTAAGAAAAGAAAAACTTTATGCTAAATTTTCTAAGTGCGAATTTTGGTTAGAACAGGTACAGTTTCTCGGATATTTAGTAAATCATGAAGGAATTCATGTAGATCCAACAAAGATTGAGGCAATTACTAAATGGAAAACCCCTGAATCACCAACTGAGGTTAGAAGTTTCTTAGGATTGGCCGGTTATTATAGAAGATTTATTCAAGATTTTTCTAGAATAGCCATTCCATTAACTAAGTTAACCTGTAAATTTGTTAAGTTTGAATGGGGATTAAAACAAGAAGAAGCATTTAGAATTCTTAAGCAAATATTAACCCATACACCCATATTAGCGTTACCAGAAGGAACTGAAGATTTTGTAGTTTATTGTGACGCTTCTAAATTAGGTTATGGATGTGTATTGATGCAACGACAAAAGGTTATAGCTTATGCATGAAGACAACTTAAGAATCATGAAGAGAATTATTCAACCCATGATCTAGAACTAGGAGCTATAATTTTTGCTCTTAAGATTTGGAGACATTACCTTTATGGTAGTAAGTTTACCATATTCACTGATCATAAGAGTTTAAGGTATATTTTTAAGCAAAAGGATTTGAATATGAGACAAAGACGTTGGATGGAGATGCTTAGTGATTATGATTGTGATATCCAGTATCATGAAGGAAAATCAAATATAGTAGCAGATGCTTTAAGTCGAAAGTATCATGAAAAGCCAAAAAGGGTACGTTCTCTTAGATTAAATCTACAAGTAGATTTAAATGATCAGATAAGAGAAGCAACAGAATCAGTAATCAAGGAAGATACTGAAAAATTAAAAGGTATGCTAAAAGAATTGGAACAAGGAATAGATGGAATTTGGAGATTCCATAAAAAGAAAATGTGGATACCTAAATTAGGAAACCTACGTCATCGTATATTAGAAGAAGCACATAAGTCTAAGTATACGATGCATCCAGGAAGTGATAAAATGTACCAGGATTTAAGGAAAAATTTCTGGTGGATAGGAATGAAAAAGGACATAGCAGCATATGTTTCTAAATGTTTAACCTGTTCACAAGTTAAAGCTGAACACCAGAAACCCTCAGGTTTGTTACAGCAATTAGAAATGCCAGTGTGGAAATGGGAATTGATAACAATGGATTTTGTTACTAAATTACCCAAAACAAAGAAAGGAAATGATACAATCTGGGTGATTGTAGATAGGCTAACTAAGTCAGCTCATTTCCTACCAATGAAGGAAACTTTTAGTATGGAACAATTTGCTAAATTGTATGTAAATGAAATTGTTTCTTTACATGGCATTCCTTTATCAATTGTTTCTGATAGAGATAGTCGATTTACCTCTCATTTTTGGTCAAGTTTCCAAAAGGCAATGGGAACCAAGTTAAAATTAAGCACAGCTTATCATCCTCAAACGGATGGACAAAGTGAAAGGACAATTCAGACAATGGAGGACATGCTTAGAGCTTGTGTAATTGATTTTGGAGGTAATTGGGACGATCACTTACCTTTAATAGAATTTTCCTATAACAATAGTTATCACACAAGTATCAATGCTGCACCATTCGAAGCACTTTATGGACGGAAGTGTCGAACCCCAGTCTGTTGGGCAGAAATTGGGGAAAAGCAACTATCTGGACCTGAGATAGTGCAAGAAACAACTGATAAGATTATTCAAGTCAAGGAACGACTGAAAGCAACACGTGATCGACAGAAGAGCTATGCTGATAACCGACGCAAACCATTGGAGTTTAAAGTAGGAGATAAAGTATTGTTGAAAGTCTCTCCTTGGAAAGGAGTAGTAAGATTCATCAAACGAGGAAAACTAAGTCCCAGGTATATTGGACCTTTTAAGATTATTAAAAGAATAGGATCTGTAGCCTATCAGCTACAATTGCCAGAGGAAATGGCAGGAATACATGATGTATTTCATGTATCTAATCTCAAGAAATGTTTAGCTGATGAATCACTGATAGTACCTCTTAAGGATATAGAGGTAAATGAACAACTCAAGTTTGTAGAAAGGCCTCTACAAATTGAAGACAGGAAAATCAAGAATCTCAAGCATAAGAGATTAGTTCTGGTCAAAGTGAAATGGGAGTCCAAAATAGGACCTGAGTACACATGGGAACTCGAATCTGAAATGCAAAGGAAATATCCGCACTTGTTCCAATAGATCTCGCGGACGAGCTCTAAAAACAAAGTGGGGGAGAATGTAACAACCCTCGGTAAAACCAACACTCTCATAATATTTCCGACACCCTAGTATATTTTAAAATATTCCCTTATGTCTTATAATACATCTTGTATGTGAAAACCAAGCCCGAAATATGTTATAGCATATAAAATAAATTAAAAACAATAAAATCCAACCAAAATCCACCTGCGGAATACCACCGCTTGGAGGCGTGACTGACCAGGATCCAGCCACCAATCATATGAAACAAGCATGTAAGTAATTATAAAATCCAACCAATGCAATTGGTGTCCAAGCAAAAACATAGTTTAATTTGCAAGCGGAAGCGTAACGTTTAAAACCAAAACATAAGTTTAATTGTTTCAAAGTTTAACATGGCACACAGCTGTCCATGCCCCACAACGACTCTCTTCCATGCAAGCTCCAGCTAAGTACCTATTGACCTGCAAAGCATGTAGTAACGAGTCAACAATAATGTTAAGCGAGTTCACAGTTGGGTGTTCGTTTTAAGTTGTTTCGAAAACAGTTTCCTTTATCTGGAATCCTGCCGTGGGGGTTACCCCGTAGTTGAAAACGTGATTTGTTTAACCCAATTGCTCTGGCAGTCCAGCCGTGGGGGCTACCCCATGTTCAATTATCTGGCTCTACGGCCGTGGGGGCTACCCCATGTTCATGCTACTAGACTCGTTACATATCGACTGCTGACTGTAGTCATGTTTATGTGCCCTGAACTGTCAATGTCTATCATCAATGACGTGCCCAGATCCATTAGTTCACGCCCGTCCTCTGTGGCACGGTGTGAGGTTTGTCAAACCTAATTAGCACTATCTAACTAATGACCCGCTCGCCATTGGCCCGGCGATTAAGTCGATATAAAAAGGAGGGACTTCGTGATAGAGTTTTGGTCTAGTGAAAGTTATATGTCCAAGAGGACGAGGAATTATATTCCTGAACCAGCACTGTCCTACCCAATAAAGGACGAGGAATCCATGTTCCTTAACCCCATTCCCAACCCCTGGGAATCCCATGCTTTGTAGAGAGTGTGAACTCACCTTGGGTTGCTCGGCAGTTTAGTTTATTTGGTCAAGTATGCTGGTCACCACGTCCTAATATGGTTACCAGTATAGGTCAGGTTTGGATGTAAATAAGTCACGTATATCCTACACGTATCTAACACATAGCATGCATAACATACGATTATTCTTTTAAGTTATTGGGCATGTTCTAAATCTCAAACAGTCAATCAACACATAGCATGGCAGCACAGATACAAGCCCAAAACACATCGTCACACTTGGTGGCCCAAAGATCCGAGTCGAACAGCCCAATCGAGGCTAGGTGGTCTCGACTCAAGAACATGTAGTCTCGAGTCGCAACCAGGAGTTCTCGAGTCATGGGCATCTGGTCTCGAGTAGTGCATGCATGAGTCGCAACCTCAAAGGTCTCGAGTCCAGTCTCGAGTCGAGGTCATGAGGTCTCGAGTCGAGACCTTGCTGGTTTCGAGTCCTTGAAGCTTGTCTCGAGTTGTCATGGGTTGGTCTCGAGTCGCAATCACTGCGGTTTCGAGTTGTGGCCTAAGGGTCTCGAGTCGAGACCGGGGGTCTCGACTGGCACACCTGCTGATCGCCAGCACTTGTACTAGCCAATAGAATTTCATTTTCATGATTTGGTGTACTATCCAATTAAATCACACAAACATGTTTTCTTGTCTAATACTTAATCAAAACAGATCAAACACACGATTTTTCAAATATTCATGTTATATTCAAACGGTTCATCATATGCTCATATCATATTCAGCACATATTCATAGTGTTCTTCATGAGATCATTCAAACATGAAATCTTGTGATCAAGGATTATGTGGACATATATTCTTATTATCGAGACAATCTTTTGAACCATCATAACACAAATGTTCCATAATATCTAGCATGAATCGGATGCTCATAAACAATCCCAACTATCATCCTTTTACCATTTAACACATTTTACCAACATATTATCCTACAAGGATTCACACTTTTTACAAAGGAAATCATGTTCATCATAGAATCAAGAACCCATTAATTCACACAAACACATTCATCATACTTGAATAATAGTCACAATGCACATTATCACTCAATCAACATTACTTAAATGCATATATATTACAAACAACTAAGAGGAGGCACTAACCGAAACCGATTGGGTGTAAGTGTGTGTCCGAGATGGAATGATGGTCGAGCTACACGTCTTCTTCTTCCAAACCGGCTCCAAGAATGTAAGATGTGGTGATGTTTAGTGGTTTCTAAAGAGAGGAAGCTAAAGAGAGGGAGAGAGAATGTTTGGGGTATGATGAGGGGATGATTGTGTATCAAATCCTCCCATATGTCGGCTAAGGCAAAGATTTTATACTATCCCAAGTGAGTGCTCCCTAAGGCATTTCGAGTGGGCTATAGGGGGTTGCGGCCCAACTGTTGTGGGTCACTCGAGACCAAGGGGTCTCGAGTCGGGCTTTTGTGGTTTCGGTTCCTAACACCAACACGTTCCTAATTATATATCTATCATACGTACGTATAACTTAATGCACGGATCACATAACATGTCAAGATAATTCACAACTTTCATTTACTAATATATAAACACATAACGTTCAAGCATGTTATATCAAGATACAATGAAGGGTTCTAAATTTCGAGTTGTCACATTATCCCCAAGTTGAAAGAAATTTCGTCCCGAAATTTGGTAAGTACTCACTGAGGAAGCTAGTTAAGTTGTATGGTTTTCCTGGTTTTCCTGGGGTGTCACATCCTCCCCCCGTTGATCTGGAATTTCGTCCCGAAATTCCGTAGCTTCAGCCTCAGTAGTGGTTGTACTGTTTGCGAACAGTTGGGGATACTTTTGTTTCATCTGATCTTCGCGTTCCCAGGTGAACTCTGGGCCGCGGCGTGAGTTCCAACGAACTCGAACGAGAGGTATTCTAGTGTTCTTGAGGACCTTAACATCCTAGTCCGTGATTTCAACTGGTTCCTCGATGAATCGTAACTGCTCGTCGATGGTGAGCTCCTTCAAAGGAACTACGAGGGTCTCATCTGACAGGCACTTCTTCAGATTCGACACATGGAAAACGTTGTGAACTGCACTGAGTTCTGCTGGTAAGTTCAGTTTGTAGGCCACCTTGCCTATTTTCTCGATGATTTCAAAAGGTCCGACGTATCGTGGGTTAAGTTTGCCTCGTTTGCCAAAACGAACCACACCCTTCCAGGGTGAAAATTTGAGTAGTACACGCTCCCTAACCTGGAGCTCAAGTGGTTTCCTGTCCTTATCGGCGTAGCTTTTCTGACGGTCACGAGCTGCCGCCATGTGTTGTCGTATTTGAGCAATTCGTTCGGTTGTGTCTACCACAAGTTCTGGACCAGTGATCTGACTATCCCCCACCTCTGCCCAACAAAGAGGTGACCGGAATTTACGCCCGTACAATGCCTCAAACGGAGCAGCTTTAATGCTGGTGTGGTAGTTGTTATTGTACGAGAATTCCACAAGTGGCAGATGCTTTTCCCAGCTGTTGCCAAAGTCGATTACACATGCACGAAGCATGTCTTCTAAGGTTTGAATAGTGGGCTCAGACTGCCCGTCCGTCTGAGGATGATATGCTGTGCTCTTGTCTAATCGTGAGCCAAAGGATTTGTGCATTGCTTGCCATAGCTCTGAAGTAAAACGTGCATCACGATCCGAGATAATAGAGGTGGGCACCCCGTGCCTCGAGACAACTTCCTTAAGGTATACGTCTGCTAGAGTGGAGAACTTATCCGTTTCCTTGATAGCTAAGAAGTGTGCAGACTTTGTGAGTCGATCCACGATCACCCAGATAGTGTCATTTCCGCGCTGAGATCTAGGCAGGCCAGTAACGAAATCCATGGAAATTTGCTCCTATTTCCATTGTGGTATCTCTGGTTGTTGGAGTAGGCATGAGGGTTTCTTGTATTCCGTCTTGACTCTCGCACAAGTCAAACACTTGCTGACGTAGGTTGCTATGTGGGCCTTCATGCTAGGCCACCAATATGTAGTTTTGATATCGTGGTACATCTTATCCGAGCCAGGATGTACTGAGTAGCGAGACTTATGTGCTTCATCCATCACAAGCTCTCGTAGGTTGCCATAGAGTGGGACCCAAATGCGTCCTGTTACGTAGTATGCACCATCTTCCTTTTGTTCTAATCGTTGCCTTGAGCCGCGTAGGGCTTCAGCCCTGACGTTTTCTGGTTTCAATGCTTCTATCTGAGCAGCTCGTATCTGGGAAGGAAGACTAGATTGGATAGTGAGTTGCAATGCTCGCACGCGCTTAGGCGTAGTGTCCTTTCGACTAAGGGCATCAGCCACAACATTGGCTTTGCCAGGATGGTACTTGATTGCACATTCGTAGTCGTTTAATAACTCGACCCATCGTCGTTGACGCATGTTTAGCTCCTTCTGTTTGAAGATGTGCTCGAGACTCCTGTGATCGGTGTAAATGGTGCACTTGGTACCGTACAAGTAATGTCTCCATATCTTAAGTGCAAAAACAACAGCTCCCAGCTCTAAATCGTGTGTAGTGTAGTTCCTTTCATGAACTTTAAGTTGGCGTGAGGCGTAGGCTATAACTTTATCTCGTTGCATCAATACACAACCAAGACCCTGAAGTGATGCATCGCAGTAAACCACAAAATCATTTGTGCCCTCTGGCAACGAAAGGATAGGTGCGCTGCAAAGTCTATCCTTTAAATGCTGAAATGCTAATTCCTGTGCATTTCCCCATCGATAAACAACCCCTTTCTGTGTTAGTGAGGTGAGAGGCTGTGCAATCTTGGAAAAATCCTTAATGAACCTCCTGTAGTAACCTACCAAACCCAAGAATTGGCGAATTTCCGTTGGTGTACGAGGTGCAGGCCAGTTCTTAATCGAATCTACCTTGGATGGGTCAACGTGAATCCCATCCTTGTTCACCACGTGACCTAGGAAATGGACTTCACGAAGCCAGAAGTCGTATTTCGAGAACTTTGCATAAAGCTGTTCTGTTCGAAGGAGTTCCAGAATAAGTCGTAGATGCTGCTCGTGTTCCTCCTGACTCTTAGAATAGATCAGGATGTCGTCGATGAAGACTATAACGAACTTGTCCAGGTAAGGCTTGCACACTCGATTCATCAAGTCCATGAAAATCGCAGGTGCGTTTGTCAGCCCAAAAGGCATGACCAAAAACTCATAGTGTCCATAACGAGTTCTAAAAGCTGTTTTGGAGACGTCCTCTTCTCGGACTCTCAGCTGGTGATATCACGACCTCAAATCAATCTTTGAATAGTAGCTCAACCCTTGCAGCTGGTCGAACAAGTCGTCAATACGTGGTAGAGGATAACGATTCTTCACGGTCACCTTGTTGAGTTCTCGGTAGTCGATGCACATTCTGAAGGTACCGTCTTTCTTCTTCACAAATAGCACTGGATCTCCCCAGGGCGATGAGCTAGGACGAATAAAACCCTTATCCAAGAGTTCTTGTAGTTGCGTATAGAGTTCTTCCAACTCTGATGGAGCTAAACGATAAGGTGCACGAGCTGTAGGCGCAGCTCCAGGAGCTAGTTCAATCTGAAACTCGACCTGGAGATGTGGCGGAAGGCCAGGTAATTCCTCAGGAAATACCTCAGGATAGTCGCGTACAATTGGAAAATCTTCTATCTTCTTCTTTTTCTCCGAGGTGTCAGTAACGAGAGCCAAAATGGCAGTGTGGCCCTTTCACAAGCACTTCTGGGCCTTAAGGAAAGAGATGATGTTCTCAACAGCACCCCTCTTGTCGCCACGAATCATGAGAGGTTCGTCACCGGAGCCAGGAATACGAACAATCTTCTCGTTGCAAAGAATCTCTGCTCGGTGTTGGGATAACCAATCCATCCCAATGACAATGTCGAAACTACCCAAGACGATAGGAATGAGGTCGATAGAGAAGGTCTGGTTAGCAAGAATAAGTTTACAACCCTTGACTACGTGTGCGGACTCTAAACTCTTACCATTTTCTAGCTCTACAGTGTGCTTGTTATTCAAAGGTGTTGGAATACGCTTTAGCATTCGACTAACTTCTAGTGACACGTAGCTAGTATCGGCACCCGAATCAAATAAAACTGTAACATAAAAGTCGTCGAGAAGGAACTTACCCGTCACCACATTGGGGTCATTCCTTGCTTCACCTTGACCAAGCACGAACACCCGCCCCCTGGCTCCATTGTTGTTGTTGTTGTTCCCATTGTTACCATTCCCCTGATTATTGTTGTTGTTGTTGTTGTTGTTGTTGTTGTTGTTGTTCTGGTTCCTGTTCAGTTGGGGGCAATTTTTCTTGAAATGGCCTTCAGCTCCACACTGAAAGCACCCTTTGTTGATACCTTGCTGCTGCTGCTGCTGTCGCTGGTTCTGAGGGGCTTGTTGTTGACGATTCTGGTTTGCGGGGTATAAGCTTCTGCAGTCCTTGGCAGCGTGACCTGGCTTGTTGCACCGATGACAGTTACCCCTGGTGCATGGCCCGCTGTGGTGTAGGTTGCAGCGATTGCATTTGGGGTGATTCCCCTTGTACCCACCATGACTTTGACCACCAGATGATTGCTGACTAGGGCTCTTGTAGTCATCAGTCTTTCTCTGCTGAGACTGAGATTGCACAGAAGTTGAACCTTTGCTTGAAGCTCTATCCCATTTTCTCTTGTTGTCACTAGGAGCATCCGAAGTAGCTGAAGCACTTATACGCTTTGGTAACCTGTTCTGCTCCACCGCCTGATCAGTGAGACGGTGAGCCAACTAAGCAACCTGCTGGATGGTGGCGAGGTTTGCTGAAGTCACATGACTTTGGATTTCTGGCACTAAGCCCTTGAGAAAGAGTTCAATACGCTTAATTGGAGGGTCCACCATAGTAGGACACAATAATGCAAGCTCATTCGATCTCTTAGTATATGCCTCAATTTCTGACCCCGTCATCTTGAGGTTGTAGAACTCGACTTCCAGCTTATGAATGTCGTCACGACTGCAGTATTCCTCCTTGATTATTTCTTTAAAATTGTTCCATGGGGTGGTGTTAGAAGCAACCAACCACAGCATTTGGACCTGAGCATTCCACCATGTGAGAGCTAAACCCTCGAGAGTACCGGTAGCATACTTCACCCTGCGCGCCTCAGGGCATTCACACATTTCGAAAACTGACTCGAGCTTCTCAAACCAGTGGAGGAGACCTACAGCTCCTTCAGTGTCGCTAAAAGTAGTGGGTCGGCAGTCCATAAAAGTTTTAAAGGTACACACAGGTGGCTGAGCATGTTGACCTGTTGTGGGTGAAAGAAAGGACATAGTTTAACACAAAGGTTGGTTCACGAGAGTAGGATCTAAAGATCCTAGAATGAGTTTGGACTGCAGGATATACCTCCTGCGTGTGCAGCTGCAAGTGCCGCAGCAACTCGTTCGTTAATCAGAGCCGTCAACTGGGCTTGAGTCATGTTAACGCGTCCACTCATGATCTTCATATAAGAGGGAAACATGAGTGAGAGAGGTTCGTGAAAGTGCGATGACGGAAGAGAGTAAGCACACATGTGTTCTCATACTATAGTTGCTACGTTTATCTAAGCATACCATGAGCATAGTTCTATGAAATCTAGCAAGTAGGTAACAGAACATAAACCATATCACCTAGAATGTCGAGCCATGCATGTGGAGTGAAGCGTCGTTGTGGACCGTTGAGCACTGTACAGGTTATAGTCTGGTTTTAACAAAAACGTTTTTCCTTTATTAAAACCAAGTTCTCTATAACCAATGGCTCTGATACCAATCTGTCACACCCCCAAAATCCACATGTGGAATACCACCGCTTGGAGGCGTGACTGACCAGGATCCAGCCACCAATCATATGAAACAAGCATGTAAGTGATTATAAAATCCAACCAATGCAATTGGTGTCCAAGCAAAAACATAGTTTAAGTTGCAAGCGGAAGCGTAACGTTTAAAACCAAAACATAAGTTTAATTGTTTCAAAGTTTAACATGGCACACAGCTGTCCATGCCCCACAACGACTCTCTTCCATGCAAGCTCCAGCTAAGTACCTATTAACCTGCAAAGCATGTAGTAACGAGTCAACAATAATGTTGAGCGAGTTCACAGTTGGGTGTTCGTTTTAAGTTGTTTCGAAAACAGTTTCCTTTATCTGGCATCCTGCCGTGGGGGTTACCCCGTAGTTGAAAACGTGATTTGTTTAACCCAATTACTCTGGCAGTCCAGCCGTGGGGGCTACCCCATGTTCAATTATCTGGCTCTACGGCCGTGGGGGCTACCCCATGTTCATGCTACTAGACTCGTTACATATCGACTGCTGACTGTAGTCATGTTTATGTGCCCTGAACTATCAATGTCTATCATCATTGTCGTGCCCAGATCCATTAGTTCACGCTCGTCCTCTGTGGCACGGTGTGAGATTTGTCAAACCTAAATAGCGCTATCTAACTAATGACCCGCTCGCCATTGGCCCGGCGATTAAGTCGATATAAAAAGGAGGGACTTCGTGATAGAGTTTTGGTCTAGTGAAAGTTATCTGTCCAAGAGGAATGAGGAATTATATTCCTGAACCAGCACTGTCCTACCCAATAAAGGACGAGGAATCCATGTTCCTTAACCCCATTCCCAACCCCTGGGAATCCCATGCTTTGTAGAGAGTGTGAACTCACCTTGGGTTGCTCGGCAGTTTAGTTTATTTTGTCAACTATGCTGGTCACCACGTCCTAATATGGTTACCAGTATAGGTCAGGTTTGGATGTAAAGAAGTCACGTATATCCTACACGTATCTAACACATAGCATGCATATCATACGATTATTCTTTTAAGTTATTGGGCCTGTTCTAAATCTCAAACAGTCAATCAACACATAGCATGGCAGCACAGATACAAGCCCAAAACACATCGTCGCACTTGGTGGCCCAAAGATCCGAGTCGAACAGCCCAATCGAGGCTAGGTGGTCTCGACTCAAGAACATGTAGTCTCGAGTCGTAACCAGGAGTTCTCGAGTCATGGGCATCTGGTCTCGAGTAGTGCATGCATGAGTCGCAACCTCAAAGGTCTCGAGTCCAGTCTCGAGTCGAGGTCATGAGGTCTCGAGTCGAGACCTTGCTGGTTTCGAGTCCTTGAAGCTTGTCTCGAGTTGTCATGGGTTGGTCTCGAGTCGCAATCACTGCGGTTTCGAGTTGTGGCCTAAGGGTCTCGAGTCGAGACCGGGAGTCTCGACTGGCACACCTGCTGATCGCCAGCACTTGTACTAGCCAATAGAATTTCATTTTCATGATTTGGTGTACTATCCAATTAAATCACACAAACATGTTTTCTTGTCTAATACTTAATCAAAACAGATCAAACACACGATTTTTCAAATATTCATGTTATATTCAAACGGTTCATCATATGCTCATATCATATTCAGCACATATTCATAGTGTTCTTCATGAGATCATTCAAACATGAAATCTTGTGATCAAGGATTATGTGGACATATATTCTTATTATCGAGACAATCTTTTGAACCATCATAACACAAATGTTCCATAATATCTAGCATGAATCGGATGCTCATAAACAATCCCAACTATCATCCTTTTACCATTTAACACATTTTACCAACATATTATCCTACAAGGATTCACACTTTTTACAAAGGAAATCATGTTCATCATAGAATCAAGAACCCATTAATTCACACAAACACATTCATCATACTTGAATAATAGTCACAATGCACATTATCACTCAATCAACATTACTTAAATGCATATACATTACAAACAACTAAGAGGAGGCACTAACCGAAACCGATTGGGTGTAAGTGTGTGTCCGAGATGGAATGATGGTCGAGCTACACGTCTTCTTCTTCCAAACCGGCTCCAAGAATGTAAGATGTGGTGATGTTTAGTGGTTTCTAAAGAGAGGAAGCTAGAGAGAGGGAGAGAGAATGTTTGGGGTATGATGAGGGGATGATTGTGTATCAAATCCTCCCATATGTCGGCTAAGGCAAAGATTTTATACTATCCCAAGTGAGTGCTCCCTAAGGCATTTCGAGTGGGCTATAGGGGGTTGCGGCCCAACTGTTGTGGGTCACTCGAGACCAAGGGGTCTCGAGTCGGGCTTTTGTGGTTTCGGTTCCTAACACCAACACGTTCCTAATTATATATCTATCATACGTACGTATAACTTAATGCACGGATCACATAACACATCAAGATAATTCACAACTTTCATTTACTAATATATAAACACATAACGTTCAAGCATGTTATATCAAGATACAATGAAGGGTTCTAAATTTCGAGTTGTCACATCGGGGAGGGTATCATTAATATTTTCAAAGGGTTATGATACTAACCTATGTACATTTGTATAATTTATAGATTATTTCCAGGAAACCCTTACGCGAAGTCTAAGATAGCAAAGTGAGTTTATCATCCTTTTGTTAATCTTTTTGTAATATTTTAAAAAAACCTTAATTGTTTTACAATGTAATTAAGCGGTGATTGAGTCTTTGTAGTTCTTCAATTACTGCCGGTATGTTGGGGTTTTGTATACAAAATTTACTACCTTGTGAGTAGTAAGTCGGGGATGACAGGATGTTACCATTGGACAAAGAGTTAGCCAATGAGTAATATGACCCACAAGTCAGGATTGACAGTACTGAATGAGTAATTGTGTAGAAATAAACAATGTAATCGCTCTCAATACTGTTTTAATTGATAAAATGTTTCTTGATTAAACTGGGATTCACTCACCAGTATTTCCTGCTGATAAATGTTTTTAAAACATGTTTCAGGTAACAAAATGTGACAGCCAATTAGTAAAAAGCCAGCTGGAGAACACTGAAGGCTTGGAAAAAATGTGGCTATAAGAGTTACCTAAAAGATGATGTTTTAAATTCAATAAAATAGGGTTTATCCCTATGAATGTATTGTAATAAGAAACTTGGGTTTTACCCATGTGATTATTAATATCGAATATGGTGGTTTTACTCTGATAAATATTTCCTAACTACGGTCCTGATGAAAATTTCCGCTGCCAAATTAACTAACCAGATACCACCGTCACTGAGCTCACGTCTACCCGTTCCCGGGGATCAGGGATCGAGGGTTGCGTCACACACCCACCCCCGTGATTTGATCTCTCTCTCTCATGAACATTTCCGGTGATAAGCCGCCGGCGCCGACCGTATTACTGGCTGCCGGCGGCGGGTTCTTCTCCGACGAACACCCCAACACCCTCCTCCTCCCTCTCGTCCCCACTCCCCCTCTCTACAGTAATCGGCCGGCCACCACTATTGATGGCGACGCGTGATGGTGGCGGCGGATGAGTGCTCGATCGGAAAAGGGAAGAAACAAGCCGGAGGAGCCGGCAGGTGGCGCGACAGCCGGCCATTAGCCGAAGAGGTTTTCATATTTCCGGCAAGTTTCACGATGTTGATGATGATGATGACAGTAGAGGTGAGTGTTTTGTTTCAAGTCGGTTAAATTTCATGCTCGGATTCTTATTTGTTTCAAGTTTCGGGTTTTCTAGTCTGGTTTGTTCTCGGTTCAGGTCACCGTGTTTTGGGCAACTGGTGACGACAGTGGTGGTGTTCTTGCAGCTCTATTATAACCAATTCAGTCTCGGGACAGCCGGTTGAGTTTCGGTTCAGTCGGATTTCAATTCGGGTTCGAGTCCGGTCGGTTTTGGAGTCGGTCAACATTGGTGAAAGCAGTCATACGATCAAACCTGGTCGGCTTCGGTCAAACCAGTCCATTGGTCAACATGGGTGAAACACGAGGTGCGGTAAAATCTTAACGACGCAAACCTTATTTATATTATTTTTGAAATCACTATTTTGTTACGCGAAACCGGGCCCGATCCGTTACTTTAGTGACTATCTACGCTTTGACATTTGACGAACATTTTATAAATATTTTTATTGAATAGTTGGGCCTTGAAAATATATTGATATTGTGTTATCGCGTTTGATTAGTAAACGACAAACCTTACAAAAATATAGATATATTGTTTTGAACAATTGTTGAGTTTTGAAATTATATAAGTTGTCGGGATCGTCCAAAACAGAGGAGACTCTGTCTAATTTTCGTAAAAATCTATAACACGATACCTAATTACATTCTAAAAACGACACTTATCAAAGTTCAAGTGTTTTTATAAAGTAAATATAAATTCGTGTTTATTTTTCACAACACTTCTATAATACTCTTGTTGGATTAATTTAGAATTATTACATAAGCTATAATATATATATATATATATATATATATATATATATATATATATATATATATATATATATATATATATATATATATATAGGTTCAAGAGTGAACACTAGTGTAGCTTGCGAACTGAGTGAACTAATCCTGGCCATACACGTGTATAGATCAATGGCCAGGATTTGATGTTGATACAGTAGTGTATTTTACGATTTGATGATGAGATCCTAGCCATACACATGTGTAGATCAATGGCCATGATTTGTTCACTCAGTTCGCAAATACACTAGTGTTCCCTCTAGAACCCCACCCTATACATACATATATATCAACTAGATATGCTCTAATTCCAATTTAAATCCTCCGTCATAATTCCGATTACTCATGCACCTTCGTTTGCCCATATAGGGTGACCTCGGTGTTTCATCCTCCTAATCTCATACACTCGTCAACACTTGGATAATCGGAAGACTTAGCAATTATGTGAGTATACTTGACCCATTTTATCGTTTTCACACTTTTGGGTGTAACATGTTTTTATGTACAAAACACACTTAGTATACATAATCTTATGCAATTACACAAACAAACAATCCAATACATGCTTACTATTTGTTATGCTTGATTCGTGTTTTCTAGGTGATTCTTATGTGACATTAGCTTCATACGAGCCTCCACTTAACATGTATAGCGCTATAGGAGTAACGCACTGCCCGTATTCTTGAGGTCATGTTAAGATATCATTTTGCTACTTGCGTAACAGTGGGTTGACTTGTAAACCGCATGCCAGTTTATACGTTAATCTTGATAACTAGGTTTGCCATGTGGATTGTTCCTTATCATTTTTATGCTTAAATACTACGTACCAAACTTGTATACTCGCCAATACTTGTTGTATTGAACTACGCTTTTAAAACATGTTGCAGGTTTAACGATGATGTTGGTGATGCATGGAATATAGTAGGATGCTTAGATACACACTTTAAATTATGTACTCTTATTGTATTGTATTTGATTATTCATATTTGTCACACCCCCAAAATCCACCATGCGGAGTACCACCGCTTGGAGGCGTGACGTGACCAGGATCGAGCCACTAATCATATTGAACAACATAATTAAGTAAATAAAACCCAAACACAATACGATTGGTGACCAAAAGGAAGTAAACCGATTTTTGGTTAACAGCGGAAGCATAAAACATAAGTTCAAAACATAAGTCCATAGTTCATAAGTTTAACGTCCAAAACGTAGGTTTAATAAGTTCATAAAGTTTATTTATTAAGTACGGGACATATCGGTTCGCATCCCACAACGACCACCTCCATATGCAAGCTCCATAGCATCTAATGACCTGCAAAGCATGTAATAACGAGTCAACAACAAAGTTGAGTGAGTTCACGGTTGGTTGTCCATTTTAGAGTTGTTTCCAAAAACATAGTTTAATCTCATTCGGCTATCCAGCCGTGGGGGTTACCCCATAGTTCGAAAACGTTTATTAGTTAACCATCCTATGTCCACCTTCCCTGGCTATCCAGCCCGGCACTTTGGCCGTGGGGAGCTACCCCTTTATTTTAAACTACCAGACTCGTTTATCATATCGACTACTAACAAAAATCAATTGTGCCCTAGCGTCGGTGTTCTATCACCACCGGCGTGCCATAGTCCATTAGTACACACCCGTCCAACTGGCACGGTGTGAGGTTTGTTAAACCTAATAGCGCTATTAACTAATGACCCGCTCGCCATAGCCTCGGCGATTAAGTCGATACAAAAAGGGAGGGACTTCGCTGATAGAGTTCTAGTCCAGTAAGTCTAACACGTCCCAACAGGACGAGGAATTTACATTCCTGAACACGTCTCAAAGGACGAGGAATCCCTATTCCTGTACCCATTCCCATTCCCACCGGGAATTTACCATGCTTTGTAGAAAAGTGTGAACTCACCTCGGTTGCTCGGTTTGACTCTCACAAATAGCTAACAGTCAAGGTCGGTCAATCACGTCCTAGTATGATTTACCAGTTAGTCATTTAGTGGCTTTTCAAATAGAGCACAAAGTTCCTACACGTATCTATCACATAGCATGCATTACTTTAATTGTTTATGCCCGTATATATATACTTCCCATCCATTCCCCACTCATAAGCAAACATACGATAGTGCACGTAACACATATAACATGTTAGATCATTCACAGATAGCATACTCGACATTTAGACACGCAAGTCACAACTTATGTCATTTCAGCATTAATATTCAAAACCGGCTGTTTTCGGACATTTTAATAAAATAGTTAAATTATTCCAAAAATTCCCAAATTTTTACAGGATGTCTTAAACGTTCCAAATTTTATTGTGTAAAAATATCGGGGTCCAGTTCATTACCAATATTTTATAAAAATTCATTTTCCGGACTGATCTCAGATTTATCTATTTCTGACCACAGTCCACGGAACAATTTATTAAAAATTCATCGTAAGTCCGATTTACGAAATTTCAGTGGGGTAATTACAAATACATCAGTGGTCATCTACAGTACAAGTTTCATGATCCAACTCTACACAGAACCCGAGTTATGACATAAAACAAAACATATATTTTCAGCAGAAAAATGCAGCTCTTGTTGTTGTTACGAAATGACGCTTTAAAAATAGTAAACGAAGTCCAAAAATTACGATTCTGGAGCCATTAGAACCGTATTTCATAATAACACGTTTTAGAGTCAAAATATCAGTTTTTCGTAGAGTTTATGACCTGTTTACAGCCAACTGAAGTTGGCTGTAAAACTTGGACATATTCTGTTTGCAGTCTTTATCTTCCTAGTTCGTGCTCGATTGATTCCGTTAGCAAGTTTATTGATCACAACAACATCAAACATCAATAATAACCAGCAAAATATCAGATAATCAACCAAGAATCATAACCACACAAGATCTACATGATTTACACACACATCTACTCTTTATCCAACATATTCATCCTACTATCAAGTCTTTAAGTTATCATCTTGTGTGTTCTTGGTTTTTAGTTATTAAATCACTTATTAACCACTTAAAACAAGATCAAGAAGGTGTTTAGAAGCACTTACAACTAGCACAAGGCTAGGGAAGAAACTAGACGAAAAACGAGTGGTTAAAAGCGTCGTAGAGAGGTCCTATGCGATCCGTAAGCTCCGGGCTTCCTCGTATGAGATCCTTCACACTTGAGTGCACTTGCAATAACTTGAATGAAATTGAAAAGTGGGTGTGGTGTGGTTTGTGTGGTCGGCCGAGAATTCAAGAGAGGGAAAGAAGGTGAAATTTCTTTGAAGTGTAAGAATAAATGAGTTGGTGGTCTTACAAGTAATTTTATAATCCACCCCCCACTATTACCCATTAGATTAAATGTCTAGTACATATTATGCATGAGGGATTAAATTAATAAAAAGAATTTGTGGGGTGTCCCCATAAGGGAAACGAGTTCGGTCGGGGGGGGGGGGGGGGGGTAAATGGGTTGGTTTCCAACTTGATAGTTAGGTAACTAGTTAGTTTACTTAGGAGGTTTAACTAATTACTAGTGTGTGGTGTTTTGTACCGGGTGTTAGGGTATTCGGGGACCCTAACTGGCTCAGAAAAAGAAACACGATGTCATTGTTAATAATTTTATGTCCCGGGTTAAGTCCGGTTGGATACTAGTCCGTTAAAGTGCTAATTTAATTCGTAACGTGTCCTATGTATATATTTTTGTAACGTTTTTAATTTCTAACACTTAGGAAATCATAACGGACTATTTAATGATTTTTCTGTACATTACTAGTGTGTTAACAGGCGCATGTAAATATAACACAGATATCAGAAAGCAGTTACGTAATTCCACACAGTCGTCAAGCACATTAATTATTATTAATAAATTGTACGGAATACATGGAATTATGAGGGTTGTCACAATATTGTTGTATTTGTTTCAAATCCTTGTAATTGACTCTTTAGAAATGGAATGAAATTTATTATTTAAATACTTGTCACAAATATTAGTGTTATGATGTCTCGAGCAATTTATTTCGTCTCACTCCGATGTTTCCGCCATCGGTTGGGGTGTGACATTACTAATTTACCCTCAGTTTAAAATTATGATTTTACCCTAGCTTAAAATTATTGTTTTGCCATCGTTTTAGTTTTTTAACAATACGATGATAGTGTTTTTTAATTGGTAGAGAAATATTCGACCTACTGCCCGGCAACGCGGGCGGTGCATAAAAGGCAACTATCTGACACTTCCCCATTGGTCCAACCAAATTACGATTTTGCCCCGTTTAGATTTACAGTTTTTACATTGGTTTTGTGTTTTCGTCTCCTAGCCAAATTACGACTTTGCCCTCAGCTCAAATTTCTAGTTTTCCCATTGTATTTTTATTCCTTATCAAATTACGATTTTTGCCCCAGTGTAAAATTCGTTTCAATGTTTTTTTTGATAAAACTATGATAGTGTTTTGTTTTAATTGGTTGACTCGATATAATTTGTTTTCGTGTTAAGTTGTAGTTTTTCCATCGTTTTAGTTTTTCTAGCAAAAGTATTGTTGATGCAACAAATACAAGACCAACGGTGGTAGCTGGACTGGCTAGGCAAAATGGTTGAAGGGTTCAACCTTGCCTAACGCAGGTCGTGGGGTCCCCCCACGTTTGCAAGACGTGGAAGGAGGTTTACTAGTATATTGTTGTTCTTTGCTATGGATCCTCCTCTGAATTGTACTCAGATTCGGAAGTGATGGCAAAGGGAATGTGTGTGTTGGATGTGAAAGGGAATGACTTGTGTGAAACAAGCATTCGATGTGAATGACCAAAGATTAGAGAATCAGAGCTGGTCAGGAGATGATTTCTGAAGTAAATGAAGTGTCAATTTATAAGGGAAGACATATCCCGAAGTAGAATGTATTAGACTAGTAACCTTGCTTGCAGTGGAGGGTTTCCCCTTTCGGGGGTTGAAGGCTTTTGACCCCCGGATAATAGCGTGCATGGTGCAGACCTGCTTTGCTTTTGCGGCTGTGGGTTGGTGAAGCGATTTCCAGATGTGACTGGCCACTGTTTGCTTTTCCCATACCACAGCTTTACAACCATTGAACCATTTAACCATTTGGGCGTTTACATATTTAGTCATTTTATTTAGTCTTCGGGGCTACCCCCGTCATCAGCCCCCCAAGTCAGAGGTTTTTGGGTGATGAGCTCAAAGACTTCTGACTTTTATGTACGTATTTTATTGCCTGAAGGTTTCAAGGGTTCGTTGCTTGAAGGCTTGAAAGGTTGAAGGCAGTTAATTTTTTGAATTTGAATTTTAAATAACTGACAATTGATTTGATTGATGTATGGCAGTTGAGAGGGTGGCGGTTTTGCAGAAGTTACTATTTACCATTATTACCCCTATTCGTAGGTTTTTATATTTTTATATCTCATTTATTTACACGGTTTACTTTGGATAAACATCACTTTGTTCTTTTTTCTCTCAAGTTTCTGCCATTTCTCCTTCTCTAAGGTTAGTTCCGGTTTCTTTACATCTTGCTTTCTTCATTTTCTGTTTTCAAAAATGGGTGCTCGTAAGGACTTAGCAAAATCTTTTTCCCGGTTAACACAAGAGGAGGTAGATTTATTTTTTATGGAATATGGTATTGATAGGAAGTTTAACCCCACTGCCCCTGCTTATGATGTTCCTGTTGACAAACCATCTGCTGGTTCGATTGCCCTTTATTGTAGTCATTTTGAGTTCTCGAACCTTCGTTATCCCTTTTCGTTTTTCGTTTTGAACTTGTTGGAGTATTATCGGGTTTCTTTTGGGCAAGTTCATCCAAAGGGGATGGCTAGGGTTTTGCATTTTGAGGTTTTGTGTCGTGCTCTTGGGTATGATCCTTCTCTTTTACTATTTCGCCGGTTTTTTCGCTTGGCTAAGAATGGCGATTGGTTTACTTTCGAAATATCCAAAGTTGATACCTGCCTTATTTCGTCGATGGTTACTACGCTTGGGGCTTGGAAGGATCGCTTTTTCTGGGTTTCCGAAGCTATTCTCCCATTTAAAATGGTATGGAGGAAACCGGATGCCGTCCTCAATGATCCGGAACCTTCCGAGTCTGACTTGAATGATGTTTTTCTCAATGCCATCCGGGAGTGCCCTTCTAGGGTTCGTCCCTTTCCTGAGCACTTACTAGTTCTTTTAGGGGTTAGTAAAATTTGGGGGAATGTTGATCGGGATCCGGTTCTTATGAGGAGTGGCATGGGTATGCATTTTCCTTTTTTGCCCTCTTTATGCTTTTCTTAACTTATGACTTATGTGCTGTTGTTTTTTGCAGTCATGTCTGCTTTGGATTTTATTAAGAGCGACGACACTTCTGATGTTGTTTTTGGGGATGCTCCGTCTGTTCCTGGTGAGAATGTTGTGGTTAGAACTGTTGAGCAGAGGTTTGAGGGCTCAGGTTATGTTAGTGCTGCTACTGCCAAGGGTTTTGCTAAGTCTAATGCTCCTAAGTCTTCAACCCGCCGATCTTCTCGTCGGTTGTTGAAGGCTGGTCCTCAATCCACTTCTACTGAACCAGTGGACTTGAGTGATGATATTGAAGTTTCAGAAGATCAAGGTGTTGAAGCAGGTGCTGAGAAGGATAAGGAATTGGTTGTCCATGGTAAAAAGGTTTCAGGCAAGAAGGTTGTTGCCACTCCTGTTCAGGAGTCTTCGAGCAGGGACGTTGAAGGGTTGGATCCAGAAGGGATTTATGTGCCTACTTGGTCGGTGAAGAATGATGACAGCTTCAAAGATGCTGCTGTCTGTGAGGATGCTCTGAGTCATATTGCTCCTCCTTCGGTGCACAAGACCATTGCCTGGATGGATGATGACTTGATGTTGTCCCGCATGATTTTGAGTACTTGCAACCTTGCTGCTATGCTTCCTCAAGGCATTGTTCGTTTTCGTCAAAGGATGCAGGAATATGAAGAATTTTCCAAGAAGAAGGATAAGATGAAATCCTCCATGGCCTCGATGAAAAAGGATATAGCTGGTTTTGCCGAGAAGGAAGTAGCATGGGTGAAGAAGGTTAGTGATCTGAAAAAGATGCATCAGATTGAGATGGGTGATTTGAAAAAGAGCTTCGAGGCTGATAGGTTGAAACTTAGGGCTGACCGGGAAGCTTTGTTTGTTCAGCAGCAGGCTTTTGGTAAGGAGAAAGAGAGGTTGAAGGCTTCAGTTGCTCAGGCTACTATGGATAACCAATGGCTCATTGAGCAGGGTTTCCATCAAGTGGTTACCTACCTGCTGCATTCCAAAGAGTTTAACTCTGCCCTTGGTGATGTTTATACTAAGCTACTCAATTTAGGAAAACACAAAGGTCTTATTGCAGGTTATAAGCTCCATGAATCCGGTCATCCTTTGGAGAAGTCACCTTTGTTTCGGCCCGAGGCTTCTGATGTTTTTAAAGGCTCCGTTGAGCAGATGGAGAAACTGACCTATCCTTACATCCATCAAGTTTCTGGTTGTTTTGGTAAGCCTCTTGCTGTGTTGCAGGATTTGAAGCCGGAAGGCTTAAATGAGAAGGTCTGTGCTGAAATCCTGGGATCTCTTTCAAGGAAGAGGTCTTATTCGGGTGATAGTGACAATACCCTTTCAGGTCAGCCGGATGTTCCTAAGGATGCAAGCTTGGAGGCTTCAGCGGTTGGTGGTGATGGAGGTTTGAAGACTAAAAAGTTGAAGAAAACAAAGAAGGCCAAGGGCGAAGGTTCTGGAGTTTCCAAATCTGTTGATGCTTGATTCGTAGCTTTCTTAGCACTGAAAACAATTTATGTTTTGTAATGTTAACTTGAACAATATTAGGTTATTAGGAACCCTTAAGGTTCCTGTTGCTTGTGTTTTAAGGCCTTTGTGGCCGCTGGAACAATAGTTTAAGCTTGCAAGTTATTAGGACTTGCTCTAACTTATGTGTGAAAGTCTTTTTGGGGCTTTCTTTTATATGATGTTATGTTTTAACTATTTTCCTTTTATTATGGTTTTATGCTTGTGCCTTTTTGGACAAGGCAGTTCATTTGGCTTTCAACCGTCCAAGCCTTTTGGCTGTCTGTTAATAGGTTGAAGCCTTTAAGGTTTCGAGACATTGCCCGGGTGGCTTGAAGCCTTGAAGGCTTCTTAGTTTTGCGTCCTGGCTTGGTTTGTACCTTTGTGATTTTTGTCCAATTGACTTTGTTGTTTTTGGATTTGCTTTGTTCTTTTGTACCTTTGTCTTTGTCGAGTTTGTGCTGCCCTTATGTTTTTTATACCTAAAAGGGTTCAGTGCTGCAGACACTTAGCCTTGGCATTTTTAACAAGAAGAGATGGCACCTATCCTTTTAATTATTTCTTTTGGTTTTTTAGCCTTTTTTGTAGACTATATTTCTAAGGCTTAGGGAACATTTGGTGTAGGCTGCTCATACCCGTCTATGAGACAATTTTGTGTTTTCTTAACAAGTCTCATGGAGTCGTATTGATTTAGGAACTCACCCCTTATATAAGCTCATTCAACCCTTGAACCTATTGAGCGATGTGGCCTGGGAGCTCATCCCCTTACATGGCCCTTGCCATGGAGTTTTTTGCTAGGTTCTCAACCTGATTTTGGGATAGAAAGACAAGTTTGATAAAAACAACTTCATTCATTAAAGCAATACTTACTTTTTACAAAAGGTATTCCTAATCCTGCTTGAAATACATTTTTGATACAAACCAGACTTTCCCGTTTAAACATGAAACCTTTTCAGGGTTTTGCCGTTCCAATGCCTTGGAAGCTTTTTGCCTTCTGAATCAGCCAGCTTGTAAGATCCACCTTTGTGTGCTTCAAGGATGGTGTATGGGCCTTCCCATTTTGGGCCAAGATTTCCTTGGTTTTCTTTTTTGCTGGCTTCGTTGTTTCTGAGGACCAGGTCCCCTGGCTTGAATCGTTCGTTCTTGACTTTTTTGTTGTAGTAAGCTTCCATCTGTTGTTTGTATTTGGCCTCTTGAATTGCGGCTTGATCTCTTGCTTCCTCTAGGAGTTGTAAATTCAACATAGTCTCTTTTTGGTTTGTTTCGGGATCCATGTTGACAATTCTTTGGGTTACAACTCCTATCTCGGCAGGGATCACAGCTTCGGATCCAAATACCAAGTTGTACGGTGTTTTCTTATGGCTTGTTTTTTCGGTTGTTCTAATTGCCCATAGGACACTAGGCAATTCTTCAAGCCAATTGCTTTCATATCTTCCCAATCTTGTCTTGATGCCTTTTACTATGCTTCTATTTGTTCTTTCAACCTGACTGTTTGATTGCGGATAAGCCACTGAGCTAAAAACCTGATTGATTTTGTATTCCTTGCACCAAATGCTGAAAGGCTTCTCAGCAAATTGCCTTCCGTTGTCGGTGACAAGTACTCCCGGCATCCATAACGGCAAATGATGTTCTCCCAGACAAAGTCGATGACTTGCTTTCCTGTGATCTTAGCAAGTGGTTTGACCTCGGGCCACTTAGTGAAGTAATCTACTGCCACCAGTAAGAATTTTACCCCTCCTTTGCTAGGGGGAAATGGACCAACAATGTCCATTCCCCATTTGTGGAATGGCCATGCTGAGGTTATCGGGACTAAGTCGTGCTTTGGACTTTTTGGGATTGGTGCATGGATCTGGCAAGCATCACATTTCTTCAATTCTTCGGCTGTATCACGATGCATTGAAGGCCAGAAATATCCAAGGTTCATGAGCTTTGCAACTACCGACCTAGCTCCAAAGTGAGCTCCGCATACTCCTTCGTGAATTTCCTTGATCAAATACTTACTTTGCTCAGGACCGACACATCTTAGCAAGGGAGCAAGGTAACCCTTTTTGTAAAGGGTTTCTCCTTGTAGTATGTATTGCCTTGCCTTGATTTCAACCATTTTGGCTTCCACTTGATCATTGGGTAATTCACCATTTTTGAGGAACTTTCTTATGGGAGTCATCCAGTTTGGATCTTCTTCGGTAACCACGTCTTGAACCTCCAATTCATTAATGGATGGGGCCTTCAACACTTCTACCAGTACCTTTTTGGTGAGGTGGGCAAAAGTGAGAGATGCAAGCTTACTTAGGGCATCGGCCTTTTTTGTTTTGAGACCTGGGAATCTGTTTAATGTTACACGTTTGGAAGGTACTCATCAATTCCTTGGATTTTTCTCTGTATTTTTTCATGTTGGGTTCTTTAGCTATGTAGCTATCATTCACTTGGCTTGAGACCAGCAACGAATCCGTGAACACTTCAAGCTTTTCAACCTTCATTTCTTTGGCTAGTCTAAGGCCGGCTATTAATGCTTCGTATTCGGCCTCGTTATTGGTCGTCTGAAAATCAAAACGGAGAGCATATGTGAATTCCAAACCTTTTGGGTTGATCAAAATTAACCCAGCCCCTGACCCTTCAACGCTTGAAGCCTCGTCGGTAAAAAGCTTCCAGGCTTCAGGGTTGGAAGGTTCAGTGGTGGTGGTGTTTACTTCAGTGGCTGTTTGGTTTGGGATTTCCACAATGAAATCAGCCAAGACTTGGGCCTTGATAGCTTTTCTTGGGACATAGGTGATGTTATGTTCACCCAGTTCTATGGCCCATTTGGCTAATCGCCCCGAGTTTTCAGGTTTTTCAAGCACACTCTTAATAGGTTGGTCGGTGACCACTTGCATGGGGTGTGCTTGGAAATACCTTCGAAGCCTTCTAGCTGTTTGAACTAGGGCTAGGGCAAGTTTTTCAAGGGGAGGATATTTTGTTTCAGCTAATTTTAAAGTTTTGCTGAAAAAATAAACGGGTACCTGGGCCTTGTCTCGCTCAATGGTGAGGACTGCACTGATGGCCTCGTCCGTGATTGAGAGGTACACCGATATTAACTCCCCGGTTTTTGGTGCCGCAATGTCTGGTAGGGAAGCTAGATGTTGCTTCATCTGGTTGAATGCTTCTTCAGCTTCTTCGGTCCATTTGAAATCCTTCTTATCTGAGCAGTTCTTGAGTGTTTTGTAGAAGGGCAGAGATCTTTCGGCTAACTTTGAGGTAAAACGCTTCAAGGCTGCAAGCTTCCCGTTCAAGCTTTCAACCTCCTTTTTGGTCTTTGGTGGCTTGGTTTCAAGGACGGCTTTCACTTTGTTAGGGTTGGCCTTGATGCTTTGTTTTCCAACGATGTGGCCCAAGAATTTTCCTTCCTCGAATCCAAATGAACACTTTTCCGGATTAAGCTTCATGTTAATCTTTCTGAGGTTCTTGAAAGTTTCTTGAATATCATCGAGCATTTGATATTCCTTCTTGCTTTTAATAACCACGTCATCGACATATGCCTCCATGTTTTTACCAATTTGGCTTTCGAAGGCTTTGTCAACGAGCCGTTGATAGGTTGCTCCTGCATTTTTGAGGCCGAAAGGCATCTTTTGATAGCAAAAGATCCCTTTGTCCGTGTGAAAGGCTGTCTTTTCTTCATCTTCTTTTTTCATGAGGATTTGGTGATAGCCTTTGTATGCATCAAGAAAGCATTTGAACGAGTAGCCTGTGAGGGAGTCAACTTTGAGATCAATTTCTGGTAGTGGATAGCAATCCTTAGGACAAGCTTTGTTAAGATCCTTAAAGTCTATGCACATCCTCCAAGAATTGTCTGGTTTCTTGACCATAACTGGGTTTGCAACCCATGACTGGTACTTGACTTCTCGGAGAATACCGGCTGACACAAGCTTTTCAACCTCTTGGCAGGCTGCCAGACTTCTCTCAGGTGCTAAGCTTCTTTTCTTCTGGACCACAGGCTTGACCTCCGGTGGTATTCTCAACTCATGCTCGGCAATGTCCCGGGGGATCCCGGTCATATCTTCAGGGCACCAAGCGAATACATCGGTGTAGTGTGTTAGCAATTTTTCAAGGTATGAAAGGGTCTCTTGAGAAAGGTCTGGGTTGACCCTTATTCTTTGTTCAGGGTATTTGGGGTTTATGACCAACCTTTGCCTGTCTTCTTCACTGTTTGAACTTTCACCTTCAACCATGTAGGCTTCCTGAGAGGGTTGAAGGGTTGCTATGCCCCTTTCGGTGGGAAATTTGACTGTGCCATGGCCGATAGACACGGCCATGTAAAATGCACACTGTCCTGGTCTTCCGATGATCACATCATAGCTTGAGGGGATGTTGATAACCACAAAGGTGAGTGGTTGGGTTCTTTCTTTTAAACCTTCACTGAAACGAACATTAAGTGTCAGTTGCCCTAAAGGCTTGAGGGGTATGTCAGCGATACCTTTTATAGAGGTTCCAGAGGGTTGAAGCCTTGAACGTTCTTCATTGCTCAATCGGTTGAAGAATTTTTCGAACATGATTTCAGTGGTTGCCCCCGTATCTATGTATGCCTTGCATGTTTGCAACGTTCCCACGGTAGCTTCTACCACGAGCGGGCTAGAGAGAGGGTCATTCTCCATAGGGGGAAACAGACACACTGAAGCTCCCAAGCTTCCAACCTCTGCCTCTTGTGAGGAACCTTTCCATCGAAATCTACCATATTGACTTCCTTACCCTTTCCTTCAGCCATTTTGTCCCGGACTCCCTTTACCAAATGAGCGAGTTCTTCGGACTTAACAGCTTCTTCTATTCTTTTCTTGAGTTGGAAGCAATCATTGGTGTGGTGACCTTTTTCTTCATGAAACTCGCAGTACTGGGTGGAGTTCTCGTTTTTCCTGCTTTTGGGGAGAGGTCTAGGAGGCCGAAAGTTTTGTTTAACTTCTTCTGTTGCAAGGATTTCTTGAGGGGTCTTTGTGAGGGGTGTGAAACTTATGCCTTTTTCCCTGCTTGAAAGGTTCCGACCTTCAGACCTTCGAGGGTCTGAACCCTTTGACCGCCTGTCATAGGAGTTGAAGTTCCCTCTTTTCCTGGCTGGACTGTTGCTTCTCCAGCCGGACCCTCTTTTTCTTTGTTCCTTAATGTCTACTGCCTCCTCTCCCCGGATGTGGGCTTCAGCCCTTTCAAGAGCTTCTTCTAAGGTCTTGGGTAGAGATTTGTTGAAATCCCTTGTAAGGTACTTAGAGGTGATGGCATTCATGAAGCCAGCCACCCCCATTTTCTCATCGGCCCCTACATAAGTCAGACCTTCCTTCTTGTATCGTTCAATGAAAGCACGGAGACTTTCATCATCACGTTGTTTTATCTGAAAGATCACTGTTGCGTCTTTGACATATCGCCTTTGTTGGGAGAAATTAGCTAGGAAACCCTTGCTGAGATCGTCAAAGCTTCGAACGCTTTGAGCAGGTAGATCGTTGAACCAGATCCTGGCGGATCCAACAAGAGTTTGCATGAACATTAGGCAACACTCAGCGTTGGACCATTTCTCTATCCGAGCTGCACCGGTGAAGATCTGAAGATGGTCCTCAGGATCTTCAGTCCCATCATATGTCCTGATGTGGGCTGGCATTTTGATCTTTGACTGGAAATCATAATCGGCTATCTGTCTTGAAAAGCATGAAAGGTTACTTGGCTTGTATGGTTTAGCCAAGTCTTCTTCAGTCCTTGCATCCACATTACTGCTATTGCCGTTGTTTCCCTGAGTGGCAAGCACTTGATTGATGAAGTGTTGCCATGGGAAGTTGGCCATCATCTGGGTCATCATGTTGGGCATGGGGTTGAAGCCTTGAAGGCTTCCTGGGCCAGCAGAGCAGTTTATCCCGAGGGGAGCACTCATGACAGCACTTCGGGCTAAGGGGAGCACGGACAGAGCTTGCTCCCATGTAGTTGTAGTAGATGCTGGATAGCTTGTCACTGGGGATTGTAGGAGCTGGTCAAGAGTTAGCTCATGTCCCAAAGGAGCACTACTAGTAATTGGTTGGGAAGAGAAAATAGGATGCACCGTAGGATTTGTCATAGTGGACAGATAAGGGTGAGGGTTTAAAAGGTTACTGGGACCAACCTCACTTCTTGTTGCAAAAAGAGGGGGAGGTGGCCCAGGGGACAATGTTAACTCGGGTTCATCATAGTCTAAACGAATCCTCACTCCCTTTTCCCTTTCTTTACTCACGTGCTGGTTAAGAAGGGACCTTAGCACAAGGAAATTGTTGGCAACCCCTTCAGGGGTGAGTTCAACACATGATGGGGCATCGGAGACGCCGATATTGGGAGATGGAACTCCGGATCTGGACGGAGTTGGTGTGTTGAAGTTGAGGAACTCGGGTGTGCTCCCCGGAGTTGAGAAAGAAGTTGGTATAGCCACGTGAGCTTGGCTACTACCCGGAGTAGAAGTGTTTGGAATCTGATTTACTTCTTCCGGGGATCCACTTTCAGACATGGTGATTTTAAGTGAAGAGAGCTACACTACTAGGTCTTTTTTTTTAGAAGAAATAGCGGCGTAGCCCCACGGTGGGCGCCAACTTGTTGATGCAATAAATACAAGACCAACGGTGGTAGCTGGACTGGCTAGGCAAAATGGTTGAAGGGTTCAACCTTGCCTAACGCAGGCCGTGGGGTCCCCCCACGTTTGCAAGACGTGGAAGGAGGTTTACTAGTATATTGTTGTTCTTTGCTATGGATCCTCCTCTGAATTGTACTCAGATTCGGAAGTGATGGCAAAAGGAATGTGTGTGTTGGATGTGAAAGGGAATGACTTGTGTGAAACAAGCATTCGATGGGAATGACCAAAGATTAGAGAATCAGAGCTGGTCAGGAGATGATTTCTGAAGTAAATGAAGTGTCAATTTATAAGGGAAGATATCTCCCGAAGTAGAATGTATTAGACTAGTAACCTTGCTTGCAGTGGAGGGTTTCCCCTTTCGGGGGTTGAAGGCTTTTGACCCCCGGATAATAGCGTGCATGGTGCAGACCTGCTTTGCTTTTGCGGCTGTGGGTTGGTGAAGCGATCTCCAGATGTGACTGGCCACTGTTTGCTTTTCCCATACCACAGTTTTACAACCATTGAACCGTTTAACCATTTGGGCGTTTACATATTTAGTCATTTTATTTAGTCTTCGGGGCTACCCCCGTCATCAAGTATGATAGTGTTTTGTTTTAATTGGTTGATTCGATGTAAATTTTTTTTGAGATCGTGTTATGAGTAGTATGTAAAAGTAACCGAAACAGTACATGTTATGAGAGATAAGTATTCGGCTTAATGCCCCGCAACGCGGGTGGGGCAAAAACTAGTTATTTACAAAGTGAGGTAAATGAAATTTAGTTGTCAAGCACATCCTATTTTTATAGAAAGCAATATACAGAACATGTAATATATAAAAGGTAAAGGGTGAAACTTAAAAAATTATAAAAATGATATTTTTGAAAAAATCTGTATAAATAGTAAAAATAGAGGTGCATCTAGACACACCCCAATTTTGTCAATTTCCTGATTTCAGAGTGTTTGGCAAGGCACACTTATAGAACTAGGTCATTTTTTTCCTGTTCTAGAAAATGGAATTAGAAAACAAACTTTGTTTAGTTGCGAGAAATTACAAGTTTTATTAATTGCGTGATTTACTACGATGGTCCTTTAAGTGTTACTTAAATATCATTTTTTTTAAAAGGTCAAATTTCTTTTAATCACTGTCGTATGTGGGATTTGAACCCAAAATCTCTCCCTTTCAAACATAAGTGTTTAAATGTTTTGTCTTTAGTCCTTTGTCAATAAGCCACCACCCCATTAGTCTAAATATCATTTTTAACATATTTTTTACAACTAAATTTAATCTATCTTTATACTTGTAATGATCTAAACCCATACCATTTTTTTTTATTTTCTATGAGGTCTTAGTTTAGCGAGTGAAACAGCTTAGCTATGTTGAGTTGCTAATCTGTTTTTGCTGGATTTGGTTTTTGTGTTTCTTTGGCTGTTTTTTTGGTTGAACATATCCCCGGCACGTCGGGCATATGAATTGATGGGCGTTTTTTGTCCTCCACTTGTTCTTTGTTGGTTCTATTGTGATATAAAATTTGTCAGGGTGAAACCTTTAAAAAAAAAACATTATATCACTACACTATTAAATCATGGGTATTTAAGTATCTATGATAACCTTAACTTTTAAACAATATATTAATTATTATTATTATTTTATTTTATGGCAAATTGGATTTAAATAATCCCAACTTGCTCAATTTAGCCGATAATAATCCCAACTCAGTTATTGACCGATAATAATCCGAACTGGTCCACTTTTGGCCGATAATAGTCCGCCGTTAAAAATAGCTTAACGGAGTTAAGCTTTTTTCCGAATAACCAACCGATGTTTTATGGATTTGATCAGAACGAGGATACGAGTTGATTGATATAAAATTTACCTCGAAATACTGCCCCAAACTACGAAAACGGTGCTTCAATTCGGGTGTTTAAACTTCCAATTAACAAAAATCAAGTCGTTTGAAGCACCGTTTCGAGGTAAGTTTTACATAAATCGAATCGTATCCTCGTTCAGATCAAAATCCATAAAACATCGGCTTGTAATTCGGAAAAAAGCTTAACTCCGTTAAGCTGTTTTTAACAGCGGACTATTATCGGCCAAAAGTGGACCAGTTCGGATTATTATCGGCCAATAACTGAGTTGGGATTATTATCGGCCAAATTGAGCAAGTTGTGATTATTTAAATCCAATTTGCCTTATTTTATTATGTATACAAATAACATGTTTATAAATAGTTCTTTCCCCTTATTAGTTCATGGGGATGGTTGAACAATACACTTGGGTGCCATGTGTCATCCATTAACTTTTCTTTTTGTTAAAATCTATATTTTCTTATACAAATTACATGTTTATGAATTGTTCTTTCCCCTATTAATTCAGGGGGACGGTTGAACAATACACTTGGGTACCATGTGTCATCCGTTATTTACAAAGTGAGATAAATGAAATTTAGTTGTCAAGCAAATCCTATTTTTATATAAAAAATATACAACAACATGTAATATATAAAAGGTAAAGGGTGAAATTTCAAAAATTATAAAAATGAGCTAAATAAAATTTAGTTGTCAATCACATTTTATTTTATATAAACAATATACAATAACATGTAATATATAAAAGAGTAAATTACAAGTTTTGTCCTTTATGTTTACACCAAATTGCTGGCGCTGTCCTTTAGCGCAAAAGTTGACAAGTTTTGTCCTTAATGTTGCAAAATCTTGCACGTTATGTCCTTTTAGCCTAACTTAGTCAGATTTTTGGGTTAAATATGGACATGTGCCTTGCACAGAGGGCATACTTGTCTTTCCATCTTTTTAGGGGTTATTGTGTAAATAACTTATATATAAGGACTATTTTATAAAAATAAAAAGATATTTAATTAAATAAACAACTCACCCTCTCTCTCCTATCTCACCCTCTCTCTCTCTGAAAAAACCTCTGCATCTTTCTGTCTTTCCCCCAAAACCATTAGTTGAGGATAACCAAGAACAAGATTCAAGAGCCCTGTAATTACGTTCTCAGACAGTTGATAACATTGGCAAGAAAGAATTATCAAGATTCAAGATCACTGTTATAAATGAACATAAGAAAATCAGCCAACATATTAAGTGATTAACCTAAAATACTACCCCTGTGCTAAACCGTAATAAATTAATTAACATAAGGAAACCAATTCTCTTGGCATATATTAAACAATTTGCATCAATATTTAGATCCATAAACTATAAAAAATATGCATCGAAAACTATAGTTTGAGCTATAGAATCTGAAATTGAAATAAATGAGCTTCAATTTAGGTCACCGAATTGCAGTCACCTAATCTAACAGTTGAAAAAAACTATATGCTAACAGTTGGTTTACATTACTTGATATGAATTTCAAAGAGTTGAAAAGGGTACATGAGTGAAAAATAAAAATGTAAGGAATTACTTTAAGAAAGCCGAGGAGGGGTTTAGAGTCGGAAAAGGTGTGTAGATGCCGAAGTCAGGGGACCTAGCGAAGGAAGGAGGCGTCGGAGATGGATAGCAGAGTGCCGTGACGTCGATGAATGCACCGCCGGAGATTTGCATAGTGTAACATCCTAAAAACGGGTTTGGTAATCAAACCACGTTAATAGTAAAGACGGGTAAAATACCGTTAGTGGTAAAAATTAACCCGGTAAATATTAGGACTCAAATAAATAAACCTAATATTAATTTAAAAGAATGAAAAGAATACTTGAGAAAACAAAAGTATATAAAAAGGGCCCGAGTTAACGGGACTTAAAAGAAAAACGGATTTTTAAACAAGATAAAGTAACTGGGAATAAATGACCTAGTTAGTCATAAGTCTTATAGTGATAAGACAATTTGTTAAAAACACACTACATGTAACTTGGTAAAGTGTAGGGACCAAAGGTGACAAACTTGAAGCAAGTTTGTATTAAATAAAACATCTAACACCAAAACACACACTTTAAGTGTGTGTTCTGGTCGTGAATCGCAGGAGAGCCAGGGGGTTCCATGCCCAAACCCTAGCTAGCAAAAATCAAGCAATTGAGAAGCCAAATCGACTCCAAATTGAAATCTAAGCTTAGATTAGTGATCACTTCAGTGAAAGGATCATAAGGTATGTCAAAATTTCCACTTTGGTTCCATCTCAAATCTGGATGAACACATAAGAATTCGAAATTTATGTTGCATGTTTGCTATTTGGGTAGAATAGGGTTGATATGGTGTCTAGGAGTAAGCCCTAGACAAGTATATGTTGAAATCATGCTTAGCTCAAGTTTTTGTTGATACTAAATTCATGTATGAGATGTTTTTAGGGTTTTGATTGCAAAAAAATAGTGTTATGATGTCAAGAACAAGCTTAAATTGAAAGCTGAATTCAAACGATTCTTGATCAGAATTTACAGCCGATTTGTATTGGCTGTAACCTGGACAAAAAGTGATAAAATAATGTGTTTCTTGAGTCTAGAATGTAATTCCAGGAAATATCTTTAAAACCCCACTGGAATCGCATTTTTTCGACGAAAATCGAGCGTTTTATGAATTTTTCCGTATCAAAGGTTCAAGCTGCGTTTTCTGGCAGAAATTGCAGCCCATCACGAATGTCATAACTCAATTTAGGAATTGAGTTATGATATCAAATTCTTACTGTAGAAAGTTTTAAGCGATTAAGAATCGCCAATTGGAATTTCGTCAATCGGATAAACGAGGAATTTTTAATGAATTTTTCCGTAAGCTGCAGTCAGAAGTGACGAATCTGATTGCAGCTTAGTAAATGAATTTTCACGAATTTTTGGTAAAGAGTTAGATCTTGAAATTTTAACTCAAGGGCTAACCCTCCGAGAGGTACGCCACATAAAAAAATCATAATTTTTGAAGACTTGTAAACAGGTTAAACAAGTCACCAAAAACAGCCAATTTTCATTGATATGAAATGCCTAAATGAAATCGCGGCTTACTAGTTAGTATGTAAAAATTGATTTTTTGTTAAGAGTTCGGATGAAATATGCCTAAGTGAGTTCAATGAACCAAATGTGCATATGAATATGTTGGTAAGTTAATTGACTTTAAAAGTCAAACTAACCAATGATAAAGTCAAATAGTAGTTTCGACATAGAAAATACGTGAGGTGGAATAGTCGTGAATTGAAATGACTAATCTAACCACCTTGTGAATGATGATAGTTTGTCGCCTAACGAGCTAGGTGGAGGCTTGGGAAAGAAGCGGTCAAACGAATCAAGCACGAGAAGAAAAGCATATTCGGATGCGAGGTAAGTGGAGCTTACGCCCCTTTACATTGCTTGCAAAATTACTTAATTTCAAGTATTGCATATGAATGCTACTAAGTGGTTGGTATACAATGTTCCAACACGATTCAATGAGAGTCGGAACAAGGGAAAATGGTAAGAAATCATGAATCATGGTAAAAGGAGTAAAAAGGTAAATTAGTCATGTAATGACGAACAAATAAAAACGGTTTTAAGTAAAACAAGTTAAAGGAAAACCGGGTTAGGTTTAAAGGGATGAAATGGTAACTAAGTACCATCTCATATGGATAAATGGCAAATTAGACTAAATGGGTCAAATGGTGTTGTTAGCACCATTTGACAATTACATTTGACAATCGCCTGTTGAGTTTTGTAATCACAGGAAATAACATAAGTATGCGTTGCTTTAACTAGAAAGATTTAAAGCAAAAGTTATGTAAACGGGTCAATACCTTGACCCGAGCCAGGTACGTTTAAATAAGCTTTTGGTTAAACATACAATTTTTGGTCAAATATTTAGCGAAAGTCCTTAGTCGTATAGTGAGGGACTAAAGTTGACCAAAACACCCTTGAACGGTATATCGGGCAAACGACCTATAGGGGGGTTGATTAGGAACTTACATAAAGATTATGGAATCATTAAATATGAATAAAAGTCATAGGAATTCATATTCGTGGGTCAAATGCTCAAAAACGGTCATTTGCGTAAAATGATCAACCAATGGGTAAATTTGGGAAAAAGGGATTCATTATGTTAAATCCGCCACAAAATAGTTGTGGTGGAATATTTGTAGTTAATTAGACATGGACTTTTGTGGCGTCAAAAGAAAAGCACAAGTTCTAGACTAAAATTCGTAAATACCTCAAACGGGTCAAAATAAGCATATGGGTGAAATGGATTAAAGAAGGTATATAATTCTATAATCAGAACCTAATATGTTAGACATTATTGAATTTAATAGGTTTGTGAGAAATAAGGGTCGAACAAACTTGTATGTTTGATAAAATCACAAACGGGTCAAATTTTGGTAAAAGAGTATTAAGCCGAAGACTTAAAAGTCTTAAATTTTATCAAGCCGGATATCGGATTTTAACACCATATGATGGAGAATCAAATTTTAAACATGCAGGAAGAAACGGTAAGTCAAACTGATAAGCGGTTTGAAAGATACGAAAGATTTCGTGTCAAATTACGGCAAAATGGAAAAGCTGCATACAGGGCCCACCGTAACTTACGGTGCCACCGTAAGTTACGGTGGAGCTGATTTGGTTACGGTGGTAACCTACTGTTGTACGGTAGAAGAGTATGAACTCAGGGGCCACCGTAACTTACGGTGCCACCGTAAGTTACGGTGGAGATTATTTTCAAGTCCTTGTTTTTTTTTGAACATCAATTGTTTCCCGTACTCGTTTGGACATGATTTAAACCCCGTAAGACTAAAGCATTTCATGTTTATGAAATGTAGGTACACTTTGGGATGCCGGAAGACGATCAAGCTCAACGAAGAACCGAACACAATATAGATACACGCTTCCGCACTTTGCTACGTTGTAAATTTTAAACAAAGAATTCAACCACGTGATGTAGAATAACTTATGATTTGTAAAAGTTTTAGTAAACCCGTATTTCAGATGCATATGTAATTGTAATTACATGATTGTTTTCGTAAAAGATTCATTAAACCTTAAATTAACTTAACGGGTGTTACACATAGTCGGTGGTGGTTCCGGCGATAGGAAGGGGAGAGTTCAGGTGGTCACCATCCACAAGCCACCAGCACTCCGGCCGCCACCACCTGCAACCGCCCCTAAAACCACCTCCACCTCCACCACCGCAAACGCACCTTCACCACAACCCAACTTCAGCATCCACAGACCACAACCCACCATCACATCCATCTTCACCATCCAAAACCCGCCACCGTACACCTCCCACCACCGCCACCCATCATCACCATCGCACCCACCACCGCTAAACCCGCCATCACCGTCACACCCCACCACAATCCACCACCGTACAGAGATTTTTAGAGAGAGAGAGAGTGCAGTAGTTTTTTAGAGAGAGAGAGAGTGAGTGCGAGAGTTGTGTTAGAGAGAGAGAGAAGAAAAGTTAAGAAAGAGAGTGAGTGTGCAGAAGTTAAGAGAGAGAGAGTAAGTTAATATCTTTTCTAATTTTACAAAATAGTCTCAATCTATATAATACTTACACAATAGCCCCTTGAATGGTAAAATTACAATAGTACCCTCATGTGCCTTGCACATGACTAGATTTAACCAAAAAATCTAACCTGGTTTGGCTAAAAGGACAAAACTTGCAAGATTTGACAACATAAAGGACACCGCCTGTCATTTTTTGCGCTAAAGGACAGCGTCTGAAATTTGATGTAAACATAAAGGACAAAACTTGTAATTTACTCTATATAAAATAAAAAGCAAAGGATGAAATTTTCAAAAAAATATAATATAATATATTTTTGAAAAGGAATGTATAAATAGTAAAAATGAAGGTACATCTAGTCACACCCATATTTTATCAATTTCCTGATTTCATAGAGTGTTTGGCAAGGCACACTTAGGCCAGAGGGTGTGGGGGCGCCACCCTCGCCACGTCAGAGGCTATAGCGCCCCCGGCGCTATACACCCACACCCACACGATTACGTGTCTTGATAAAGCCCAATCAAAAATTATTTTTTTTTATTTTGTTTAATAGGGGGCTCCATCCCACACCGTGCAAATTAAAGGGGGCGTTATGGCTGACGTGGATCCTACGTGGCGCTTACGTGTCTTGATAAAGTCCCTAGGGGCTCCATCCCACACCCTCCAACCTTATAGACATAGGTCGTTTTTATATTATTCTAGAAATTGGAAGGAGAAAAACAAACTTTGGTTAGTTGCGAGAAATTACATGTTTTATTAATTGTGTGATTTACTACGATAGTCCTTTAAGTGTTACTTAAATATCATTTTTTAAAACGTCAAATTTCTTTTAATCCTTGCGTCTGTAGAACTTAAACCCAAGATCTCCCCCTTTCAAACATAGGTGTTTAAATGTTTTGCCTTTAACCCTTTGTCAATAAGCCACCACCCCATTAGTCTAAATATAAGGCTCACAAATCGTGTCTTATCGGGTTTAACAAGTCTCTGACGACGCGGATAACACAAGTATTAAACATGAATACAACTTATTTAACTGATTTATATCTCATATTTATAACAGAGTTGTATGTTTTATGTACCAATGAAAAAAATGATGGATTTTAGCCTCCTAATTCTATTTATTTTTAAAAAAAGTAAAAAAAAACCAAGTAGTGTATTTTTTCAGTAAACATGTTTAATCGTGTCCTATACAGATATCTATTACCAGCCTGATCTAAATATTATTTTTAACATAGTTTTTACACCTAAACTTAATCTATCTTTGTAATTGTAATGATCTAAACCCATACCATTTTTTATTTTTTATTTTTTATGAGGGAAAACACTGTATCACTACAGTATTAAATCATGGGTATTTAAGTATCTATGATAACCTTAACTTTTAAACAGTATATTCATTATTATTATTATTATTATTATTATTATTATTATTATTATTATTATTATTATTATTATTATTATTATGTATACAAATTACATGTTTACGAATAGTTATTTCCCCCTATTAATTCAGGGGGACGGTTGAACAATACACTTAGGTACCATGTGTCATCCATTAACTTTTCTTTTTGTTAGGGTCTATGTTTTCGTATACAAATTACATGTTTATGAATAGTTCTTTCCCCCTGTTAGTTCAGGAGGACAGTTGAACAATACACTTGGGTACCATGTGTCATCTGTTAACTTTTCTTTTTGTTAGGGTCTGTATTTTCGTATGTATAGTTGTATACTAACCCAAACAGAGAATACATAAAACTGCATCTACTGTAGCGGTAAGACCCGCAATCCTTTAGCAATCTGGTGCGGATTTTATCATGTTTTATTTGGGGCGGTGAAAATAAACAATTAATTGAATCTAAAATCGGTATCACTTGTAAATTAAGTACCACATGTAAGATAGTTTCAGTTCCTCTTAATTAGCTAAGTCAGGGATTTTTATGTACAAAATACAACTATAAATATCATTGTATGTTACGACTTTATATTTTTCCCAACAAATTGAACATCTGTAAATATCGTTTTGATTATGTTAAGACTTTATTTTTTCCTCAACAAATCAAATCAACACCGATCGAACTCCTGATGTGCCCCCACTACAATGCACGGGCTAGTTATACCACAACCTTCACCTCACAAGATGTCACATGTCAAGATGTAGTTCCTTTCTTAAGGGTATTTTAGATATCATTGTATGGTTTAAATGAAAACCACAAGTCCTTTTCATAAATTGTTTTGGAACTCAGATTCAAAGATCCTTTAATAAATCTAAATTATCTTTATATCTAAGAATGTCTTATCGAATAAGAATATAATCGAGAATATGATCTACAAAAGTATCTAGCGAACAACCTCATGGGACTAAAGAAAGAACTAAGTGGGTGTTTGAGATTGCTTATTTTGAGTTCCTTTTAACTTTTTAGATGTTAATAAGGAGTTTTTGTAGTGTTAATGTGATGAAAATGAGTTTTTTTTTTGCTTTGAAAAAGGAGAAAAGAAGAAGTTAGATGGTTGTGGCTTTTTCAAAAATCACAAAAGGAGAAACAATCCCAAACACCCCCTAAATCGATCTTTCATGTATAATCTTTTACAAAACCCGTGATCTATATGTCAGTGATAGTGTGAAACTATGAAACAAATCAAATAAATTATAAGTATAAAAAATCACACTAAGTTTTTTCAAATAACTTGTACTTTAAATTTTTAAAGATATAAATTATTGGACCTCCTAGAAGAAAGGCACGAGCAAGCAACCATCAACGAATCTGTTGGGATTGAACCCTACAAAGGAACAATTGATTAAAGCCAAAACTGGATCAGATCAGTGGATCCAGAATAAGCAGATGTTTGTATTCAATCTTTCCCCTTGGAAGTGGCCCTAACATCTGATGACCTCCATCCACTGTTCGTCTACAACAACTGCTGATCTTCAACAACTGCTAAAGACTGATAAAGACTGTTGAAGCCTAAAGCACTGATGCTCAATCTACTGTCATGGTTCAAGTACTGCTGAAGACACAAAGCACTGCTAGGAGTATAACAGTGGAATGAGAAGCAGTAGTTAGTTTATTTCTTTGTATTGTATTGTAATCAGTGGTTAGATAACAGTGCTTGTATAGATCAGTGGTTGTAGGTTGTTAGGAGGTTAGATGTCACTTTCATGGTGACGTCAGCAAAGATGCTTCAGTGGTTTGCTCTGTACTATAAATAGAACAGTACCCTGTACCGTTCTATTAGCTCTTTCTTCACAACTCATTCTGTACGAACAACTATCTGTGAGCTCAGGCTGAGGGGAGATTGAATCACATGCATGCATTGTAATTGAATTGTTATAATAAATATAATCATTCGATTTCAAGTTAAACATGTGTGTTGAAAGCAATTCTCTCATTTGATTGTGTTAAAAGTTTGTTTCCATTTTAATTCCGCTGCACTTGTTTCTAATTCATCTTCATAAATCTCAAACAAACACAATCATAAGAAACTCAGATCCTAACAATTGTTATCAGAGCTAGGACAATCAAACTTGATCTAACAATCATTTTGACGTAAAAGTTCAGCTCATAATCTTTGATACTTTTTAATTGTTCGTTTCGTTGAAAAACAGAGTAAGGGTTAATTACTATCAACGTTGATTAACCAGTGCCTGTAAAAAAACCAGAATGACGTCACAATCACAAGATATGAACAATAACATTGGTTCTCTCTTCAAACAACCCATGTTGAAAAGTGTTGGTGCATATGTCTGTCGACTTCGTCTTGTATCGAGTCTTGTAATAGAAATGTTAGATCAGGGCACGTAGTACGAGGAATATAGGATTTGTGTGTTGATAGTTCATTTCGCACGAAATGACATTGAGCTATTTCGTACGAAATGGCAATCAGCCATTTCGCACGAAATGCCTTTTGCCTATTCCGTGCGAAATCACTTCTCCTATAAATACCTGATATGATGTTTCATTTGTAAGGTTGATGATTCCGTTACCGAAGTGCTGCCGACGTGTCATCTGATCTGTAATTGTGTTAAATCAATAAAACAAGACAATTAAGAGTGAATCAAGCTGTGACAAAGTCTAATCAATGAATTCCGCCTCTGATTAGACCAAGAACTCTTCTGATAGACTCGTTTCGATCGTCTCCCGATCCTACAAGTGGTATCAAAGTTCAGGAGGGAGAGTTCTTACCAATTTCAGCTTGTTTTCTTCAAAAATCTGACTTCTACACCTTCTTTTTCAAATTTAACAAGTTTTCAGGGTCAAAATGGATTGAATTTCACACATAATAAGCGAAACAGTGTTTTAATGAATCCTTGAAAGAATTAGACCTTAATTCAGCTTAAAACTTGGTCAATTTAACAAAAATCAGATCGATCTTAGTGACGTCAGCAGCATTCCACGCGAAATAGACTGTTTCGTGTGAATTTGTCATATCATTTCGCACGAAATCAAGCTTTTAAAATCTCATTTCGTACGAAATCACTTCTGTAGAATCTTTTTCGCACGAAATCAACATCTTGAATCTCATTTCGCATGAAATAGGCCATTTGGATCTCATTTCGCACGAAATAGGTCATTTAGACTTCATTTCGCACGAAATCAGTTGTTTGAACCTCATTTCGTACGAAATAGACTCCTATTTCGCTTGAAACGGGTATTTCGTGTGAAAGTGTCATTCCGCTTGAAAAGTTGATTTCGCACCAAAAGTTGTTTTCGCACCAAAATTTCATTTCGCATCAGTGGGATCTATTTCGTTTGAAAGCTCTTTTCGTGTGAACTTACATTGTTGTTTGAATTTTGTGAATTTGCTTAACAGTTGTTGCTGAATCATGGAAGAGGAATTTTACAATGCGTTTGCAACTGCTCCAGCTGCTCCAGTTACTGCTGCTAAAACAATTGAAATCGAAAATGAAACAGGAACATCTCAAAAGCCTCCAAAGCTTATGTACATCGAAGATTTTAAAGGATGGCAAAATAGGTTTGAAAACTGGGTGTAAGCATATAAGTTTGATGCATGGTGTTCATTGGATGTAGATTATACTAAACCGAAAAATGAACGTGGGATTGAAAAAGCCTTTAGTGACTTTTCAGCAGTTGAGAAATTGAAATACACCAGTGAAAAATTGATGATTAGTCTTCTCCAACAATCCGTAAAAGAAGACATCTACGTGTTACTCCAACATCAAGGAACTGCGAGATCAATCTGGTTGGCGTTGATTAACAAGTTTAAAGGAAGCGCTGATATGATAAAGAACAAACAAGCTTTATTAAAGAAGTCATTTGATTTGTTTATTGCATTTGAAGGAGAAACAACAAAAGCGACTATTGATAGATATTGTCATCTTGTTTTAGAAATGGGAATATTGGAAATAAAGAAAGACGACGATGAATGGGTTGATAAACTAGCCGATGCGCTACCACAGCAAAAATGGGGAACATATTTGCTGATCTTAAAACACATGAGAAAATCTGAAAGTATGAACTTGGCGAAGTTTATTCAGAAAATTGAAGAACATGAATTGGATATTCAGAAAACGGCTATCATGAATAATCCAAATGCTCAACAAGATGTCAGTTTATACTACAGAGGAAACAAATTTGAGACTACTCCGAGTCCAAAGATTAAGACTGCTTTCAGTGCTGATAGTTCTTCTGGAACAAATGGTAGCACAGTAACTCAGAGTGGTGGATATTCATCTTCGTATTCAAATTTTGATCCGAATTTCACAACACCAAGTCCCCAACGACAGAATTCAACAAATCTGCAATGCAATGTCACATTGAATATTCAAAATGGTCAAAATCTCTCTCTAGAAATAGCTAAACAACATATGGCATCACTTGTTGCTATGTTAGAGTCATATGAAAGTTTAGTTGCTGGACGAATTGGAAATCCAATGCTCACCAAAGAAGACTATGACCAGATTGATGCTGTAGAACTTGAGTTTATGGATATCAAATGGTTTTTAGCTAGTGCTGTAAGAAGAGCAGAAAAATTCCAACAAATCACCGGTAGAGATGATTTTCGTGAAATGAGTGCATCTCCGATAGGGTTTGACAAATCAAAGGTCACTTGTTTTCGTTGCAAAGAAAGGGGACATTTTAAACGAGAATGCAAAAATAAAGAAGCAACCGAAAGAGAAGAAAAGAATGATTATTATCAAAAATCAAATTTTCATCAAATTGATCAACAACCATCATCATCCCGTGCCATTGATGTTGAAAAGAAAAAAGCTTATCTTGTTAATCAAGATGATGAAAAGGTTGCAGAGGGTTTTAGCTGGGACAAATACATTCCACCCGGTTCAGGTCTTGTTGCTAGAATTCTGGAAGAAGAAGAAGTTAAATCTAGTTCGAAAAGAATACCGATTTTTCCAGAATTAGGAAGTGATGCAGATACCGATGATGAAGAAGAATATATTAATAAAGCTAGAAAAGGTCTGGATCCTGATAGTTTTAATTTGTTCTTTGCAGATAAGGTTGAGATTCTGAATGAGAAGAAGGCTGCCAGATTGAAGAAAGAGTTGGAAACAAAAAGGATTGCTAAAGAAAAGAAAAAACTGGAAGCTGAGAAAGCAGAAGTTGAAGAAAGTTCAACAGAGAAGGTTGAAGATGAAGAATGTGAAATAAAAGTAGAATTTGATAAAGAACCAATGATTGAGAAGGTGGTAGAGAAAATCGTCGAAGTTGAGAGAATTGTTGAAGTTGAAAAATTCGTCGAAGTTGAGAAAGTTGTCAAGGTAGAAAAGATTGTTGAAATCACGAAACCTTGTCTGATATGTTTGGAATCTTGTAAGGATTGTGATGAGAAAGACAAGAAGATTCGTGAACTTGAAGAGCTGAAAGAAAAATTGTTGTCTGATGTAAAGTATGTGAAAGAGTCGTATGATGTGCTGAACAAGACAGTTGATAGTCTGAACAAGACAAATCTAGAAATGGGAGCTGCTCAGACGATGATGAGTTCAACATTAATGACGAAGCAGAAAGTCATCAATGAGTATATTGAAGATTGTGCAAAACTGAAGCAGGATTTGGAACTCGAAAAGATTGAAAGTGAAAGAATCAAACGATTACTGTTGAGTTATACAACTTGTGATTATTTGATTGACAGAGTTTATCCTACTGTTGCAGGTCTTGAAGCATTTCAAGATAAAGAAAAAGAAGAGGATACTGGTAAGAAACAGAGTGTCAAGTATAACAAGTGTCCACCCCCGATTTACGAAAGTTATTCTCCCAGAAAGCCAAATGAGGAACGATTAAATAAGGCACTCAACAGAAAGTTAATGTCTGAAACCATTGATGAGTTACCAGACAACATTGACGTCACATTCACAGCGTCTGACACTGATCATGAGTCTGAATTGTTAAAGAAAGTGGTCGATCAGGTGTTGGATATGGATGAAGAGTCAAAGTCGGAGTCTAAATCTGAAAGTTCGAGTTCATCAGAAAAGAGTCTGAGTTCACCGGTTAAACGGGTTTACAATAAAGAATTCCTGTTATCAAAATCTAATTTGAATGACGTACCAATCAAAGTGGCATATACTTTGAATGATTCAGACAAATTATATTCTGATGAGGAATTTCCAATAAGAAGTGTCAAATCTGATATGATCAAACAGGTTTTCAAATTAACAGAAATTAATATTTCTGAAATAAAAGATTTAAATCTTCATGAAAAACCTAAAAAGTACACTTCAAGAGTTCAACAGAGATTGCACAAGAAAAAGGGTTACAGTTCTGGTTATGGTTTTCAGAAGAAACCAAACCATAACAGTAATTTCAAAAAGAAAGGATTAGGTTTCATTCCCCCGGAAAATCATAAAAATGAGAAAACTTATAAAACAAAAACTAAATTTGTTTCAGGCGCAAGTTCAGTAGAAGAAGAGAAGAAACCCTTTAGAGACAAACAAACAAAGAGTTTCTTGCTGAAAAGAAAAAGAATTTGGTGAAAGAATCTGAGAAGAGAGTTGAAAGAAGAACTTGTTTCAAATGCCAAGAAGTTGGACACATTGCTTGGAACTGCCCAATGTCCATCAACACAAAACAGGGAGTTACTTCTAACTCAAAGTTGAAAAAGAAATGTGTTGATGAAAAGAAACAACCAACAGAAAGTTTTAAAAATTCAAAGATTCGACTTTCGAAACTGGTGAAAGTTCGAAACGTTTTTACAAAATAAAAGTCGATTTGAACAAACAAAAATGGGTTGTTAAAAGTTCAGAAACTAGTTCTGACAATGAATCTGACTCGTCAAAGTCAGCGGAGTCATTTGTTGTGAAAAGTTATGAGAATTCCGTTCCAGAAATGAACGATGAAAACTTTCCGCTATTGTCAAAAGATAATTTGAAATCCAAAGTTGGTAAGATTGAGATTTCAGATCAATTCTTCTCTGGTAATGAAGAATTTGATGCTGAAAAGGTTTTTAATGGTAAAGTCAAACATATTTTCGGAAAGATGGTTGACGGAAAAGTGAAGGGCGCAAAAGAATTTTACAAATAAAAAAGATGGTGGGATAGATGTGAGTCAAAATCACCCAAGGCTGGTCAGGCTTGGGTGACAGGATTTTCAAACTGAAATCCTGACTTGCCGGAGCTCCCAAGTGGGTAATCGTGGAACATGAATCGGCATCATTCTTTAAAATTTTTGTGAAACATTTAAAAATTGTTAAAATTCTACAAGTGTGACTTGCCGGAACTCCCAGGTTGGTAAGTGTGGAGTAGGAATTGGCATTTTTCCTACAAGTGGTATTTCAATCTATGAGTCAAGAGGTTATGATTGATTAGTGAACTTACAAGTGGTTAATCAAGGTCATTAATTTGAACTTGATTTAACTTTCATTCAAATGGTTGAGAAAACAAAGTGATGAATGAATCCCCGATCTTACAAGTGGTAAAATCAACAAAACTTATTTTCCGGAAAAACCATTTTTGATTAAAACAAACTTAAGTGTTTTGAAATCACAATGGGAAAATAGTTTGTTTTCAGGGGGAGTTCTGATTGTTTATGCCTAGTGAATGGCGATTTGAAGCAATTCACAACAGTTGTCATTTGTTTGTACAGTTTGTTATCAAAGTTTCCCTGAAAATCCAAAATTGAAACATATTTTGATTTTAGGGGGAGTAAAAAATTTAGAAATTTTGAAAATTTGAAAAATCCAAAAACATGATAAAATAAAAAATGAGTTTTGTTGTGAAAAAGAGGAAATGATAGTACATCAGTGGAATATCACAGCACGCTAAAGAATTGGAGAGTCAAAATGTGATAAACAGTCTCACTGATGATATGCCAGTAGGTTTTTACACGCTTAGTAGATTGTGTTCGAGATATAAACCTAAATATCAAACTTGCTTATCTCGTGGGGAACATCTCTCGGATATATGGGTAACCCCCGAAATCTTGTTTGAAAGACCCCTCTTTCTGAGATACTAGGTCTTTATGCTTAGTGATATCTGGGGTATTATCCCGGGACTTCTGATTTTGCGGAAGCAATGGCATAGTCCCCGTATAATACTTTTCGCTTGCTTAAAATAAAAGCCCCCCCCCCCCCTTAGCATAAAAAATGATGAAACATTGCAAAATGCTAATCATGTGCTGTTGAAGAAAAGATTCTCTAAAGGGAACACACCTAAAGTCGAAGCCATCATCTCTGTGATTTTGCGGAAGCAATAGCCTGAGCTCTCATGGCCCTCGCATTTAACCCCTTACAGATATCATCTAGGTATACTCACCTGTAAGACTTGTGATAACTGGCACAAACCGGTAATTTCCATACACTTTACTTATTATTTAATGACTGCAATTATGTGCTTTAATGTCAACATTATCTGATTACATACTACACAAGTGAATTCATGCACGTTTTATACTACAAAATATTGCTCTATGCATTAACGAGAGCGTTGCGTCAGAAATACTAGTAAACTCACCGGTAAGACACAATATGCCAACAACTCTGCAGAACGCAGTCAGACAATAAAAATTGGAGCCTAGGTGTAGGTCCAATGACAAGAATGCATCAAAACCCAAGAGAACATACAAGGGTTCACATATAGGCTTTCCGGAGACTAAAATACGCACTAAAAAGCACCCAAAACGCACTTTAAGTGCAGAATTTTACTAAATTCAGCTACAATCAGCTTTTTAACCCCAAAATATTATGCAAAATTTACGTTTTGTCATCCAGAATATTTCCCTAAGTGTCGGGAATTGAAGGGGTACAAAAGGGTACATAAAAGACACTTTACGGACGAGTTAAACACTTTAACGAACCGGTATTTAACCAAACAACCGGACATTACCCGGGACACTAAATTTTGTCAAATACATTGTTCTATTATTTGTGGCTAGTCGTGGTCCCCGTTTATCATAACACCCACTAAAAATCATCTAACTAACATATAAAAGTTTATACTTGAAATATAACTTACCATTAACCAACTTAGTCACAATGTTACATCCAACCCCCCCCCCCCCCCCCTAAACCGATTTCAGTCCCAATGGACCCACCAAATCACCTTCACCATGCCCTCATATCTTGTGCTAGATTTCATCCATTTGTTTATTAGATTTTGGCTTGAAGATCTTGCCAAGATATATGATCATATCTATTTAAGTATGGTTCCATAATACTCCATCATTTCACAAGATTTACCCTCTCTCCTCACTCTCTTCTTCCTCTCTCTCGGCCCTCCCCAAACCGCCACCATCACCACCACATAACCACCATATTCATCCATCTTTGAGCATCTTTCAAGCGTAGAAGAAGGGTTGTAGGAGCTTGCAACTTGTGGAGCTTCGAAAGGGCTTGTTTCTTGCTTGTTCTTCATCTTTTTCTCATCATCTTCATCACTAGATCCTACCCTAGCCTTGTGCTAGTAGTAAGTTACTTGTACACCCATGTTCATCTTGTTTTTGTGATCAAAAGTTGTAGTATGTTAGTATGTTCAAAATCACTAAAGAAACACGAACACAAAAGAGATGAACATGAAACTTTACATGAAATCCCACATAAAAAGTTTACTTGAAGATGAAATCTTGTTGGATGAGGGTTGGTAAAATCATGTATGATATTTGATCGTTGGTTTCTTGATAAACCCGTTGTTCGGACATTCGTTGATACGATTTAGTAACGTTTAAACTATAAAGAAACATGCTGATTTACATTTTCAGCCAACTTCAAATGGCTGTAAACAGACTATAATAAATCGAAAAACAGAATTTCTGAAGCCTAAATTATGTATTTTCGAAAAACAGATCAAATGGCACTGGAATCGTAATTTTTCAAAGTCGTTTACTATTTTTAAAGACCCGTTTTGTAACAGCAGCTAAAGCTGAGTTTTTACTGCAGTAAATGGGTGATATGTTTTTAATCATAACTTGAACCCCATGTTGAATCAGCTCATGAAAATTGTACTGTAGATAACCACTGTTGTCGTAGTAATTCTCCTACTGGAATTTCGTCAATCGGACTTACGATGAATTTTAAACGAATTATTCCGTAGGCTGCGGTCAGAAAGTAACAAATCTGATCGCAGTTCGGTAAATAAATTTTTATAAAATATTGATAATGAACTGGACCCCGATATTTTTACACAATAATATTTGATTCGTATAAGACATTCTGTAAAAATTTGGGAATTATTGGAGTAAGTTAACCATTTTATTAAAATGTCCGAAAACATTCCAGTTTTATATATATTAAAACTGAAACGACAAAAGTAGTATCTTGCATGTCAGAATGTCGGGTTGATTATTTAAGAACGATCTAACGTGTTATATGTTAAAGAAAATGATATGCTACTTAGCATGGACACCTCCATTTACAAAGGAGACTATGGCGAAATTTTCTGAAAATCCTAACACTTAGTAAAAATTTTCTAGACAAATGTTTGCTAGTGTGTTCTAAACTATGCTTTTCGAATATAAACCTCGCCATAATTTTTGTAACAAAAATACACATACAACATACAAGATACATAATTCGGGTGCAAAATACAAGAAACTTATATTTATTTTTGAGAAAATAATATAAGTAAGACACTTAGTTAAAAATATGAATTATTTTTAACACAAGAATACATACACAAAAGACAATGACTTGTACTTGTACGATAAAAGTCTAGTGACTAACGTTAAGAAAACACGTATAGGTCACGACGTTAATTAAGCAAATCCGGTGAAGTTTACGACGCAAGGAACGCAAAGTTGTGAGTTCATGCTCCCCCTTTTTCTTTAACTGTTTTTGGTTTTATAACTTCGGGGGTGAAATACATGTTACATATGTTACAATGTTTACAAATAGTATGATGAGTACAAAAACATTCAAGTAAAACATTCTAGATCAAGTCTCGAATAGGGTACCATAAGCACCATTAATCAACGTATACATTCAGACCGCGGAACAAAAGGTTAGATCTAATGGGTTTCAGGCAACCCCACTCTTGGCCTACTTCTACCAATGAGTGCTTCTGTGTCTCAGTCAAAGTCGACAAAAATGCCTAGGTTTGGTGGCTTCCTATGTCGTGACACATGTTAGTGGCCTTGTAAACCACTAGCGATCTCACACATTCAAACATTCATAGTACGGAGTTACAGATACGTGTTACAAATACATTCAAACATTCATAGTACTCAGTTATAGATACGTGTTACAAATACATTCAAACATTCATAGTACTCAGTTACAGATACGTGTTACAAATACATTCAAACATTCATAGTACTCAGTTACAGATACGTTTTACAAGTACATTCAACACATTCATACATTCTACAAGTTACATACCATGTTATCATTCAAGTATTTAAACATTCACAACAATCACTGCATGAATTCACACCAACATTATGTTGACGTTTTTCCAAAACTCACATGTATTTCAGGTAACTAGGGTGGATGTGCGCGCGGTTTTACTCATGCTCTTGGATGTCGCTTTTGTTTATCTTTGAATAAAGTTGTAAACTTATCAGACAAAATGCTGTCTTGTGATGTAAACACTTAAGCCATGTTTTCAGTTATGTAATGTTTGGCATTTTGAAACTAATTTATGAGCATGTAGTATGTTTACCTTTCGTATGCAATGAGAACCTTTCATGATCACACCTCGTGCTTCCGCCGCAGAAAGGGGTGTGACAGATTGGTATCAGAGCTGCGATTGTAGTGAACCAGGATTCCTTCTTGAGTCTAGTCTACAATCTCTAGGATCCTTTCACGAAAACAATTTTTCAAAAAGTTTTCATTGCATAAAACTTCCCGCGACATCCACTACCTGAAACTGTTTACAAGAGTCTAGAAAAGACACTACGAGACGTAGGGTGCACTGGAGTAGCCCTTGTCTGTGACTAAGAATTACTGGCAATTATGTGTGATAGTTGACATATACATATACTAGAAGTAGAATGTCACAAGTATACGTGACTTTACCTGAAAACAATGGCCTATCTGAAGGAAGAGATACGAGGATGAAACGAACTGTGCGGACTGTGCAAGGAGTTACGTAATTATGGATGCATACATAATTATGGAATTCGGTGCACAGAAATCACAGCAAGTCTTGTCACGTATGGATTCCCTCAGTGCAAGAAAAGGTCAAACGTAAACACCAGCCTATTAAATACTCTGCTAGAGTAATAATTGTTTGATGTCACTTATGTGGTATATGCCTGTGTATATATATACTACTACTGTCTAGTAGGACGATATCAAACAAATGTCTAACCCTATTGTGTTATGTTCTGTCAGAACATGGCACCAAGAAAAGCTGTGAACGCTCGTGATCAACCTTCTCCTCCCCCACTGCCAAAGACTGCTGAAGAGCTGAACGCTCTACTAGAGGAAAGAATCTCCACAGCTATCGCCCACTATGAGGCAACCCGTACTGCAGACAGTGGTGGACGAAGCAACGCCAGACGTAATGGTAATGGAGATTCATCTGGAGGCAACGCAACTCAGGGCTGCACTTTCAAGCAGTTTCTCGACTGCAAACCAATGAACTACGACGGCACAGGAGGTGCAGTAGCGTTTGTGCGCTGGACGGAGAAGACTGAAGCTACTATCCGCATGAGCAAGTGTACCGTGGATCAGCAAGTCACTTTTGCTACTGGGTTATTTGTCGATGAAGCTTTGACTTGGTGGAACTTGCAAGTCCAAACTTTGGGTGATGATGCCGCTTATGGCCTAACTTGGGATGAACTGAAGGAAAGAATGAGAGAGAAGTATTGCTCTCGTGCTGAACTCCAAAGGTTGGAGACTGAATTCTGGCACTTGACCATGGAAGGTGCTGACATTAATGGTTATACTCGAAGGTTCCACGATCTGTCTAGAGTACTTCCCTACATGGTGACTCCCGAATTTAAGCACGTTGAACGCTACATTTGGGGACTGGCCCCAGAGTTTCGCGGCATGGTAACTTCGGCTAAACCTCAAACAATCACCGAGGCTGTAACTCTGGCTGTCAGCCTTACCGAAGATTGTGTTCGTATGAAGAAGTTATCCCTGAACCCAACTGAGAAGACCGAGACGCATGCTGAGTCGTCTGGTGACAAAAAGAGAAAGCATTCAAATCTGAACCAAGCAACCCGTAGCAACAACAAGGGTTCGAATAACAAGAAGCGTGACACTAACCCACCTATGGAGGCAAAAACCTTCGCGGCTGCAAGCAATACAGGAACTAAGAAGTATCAGGGCATTCTGCCCAAATGCAACCGCTGTGACTTTCACCACGTGGGAAATTGTCGCGTTGGGAAATGCGAGAACTGCGGAAAGCCAGGCCATCGTACCGAGGATTGTTGGGGAAAAGGTATTGGAGGCCGCAATGGTAATGGCAATGGAAACAATGGTGGGAACGGCAACGGTAACCGAAATGGTAATAGAGCTGGGCGTAACCAAGGATGCTTCAGTTGTGGAAGCAATGATCATTTCATGAAAGACTGCCCAAAAGTAAACAATGCTCAGGCTCGAGCATTTGTGATTGGAGCAAAGAACGCACGCGAGGACCCTATTGTGGTCACCGGTACGTTTCTCATTAACAATCACTTTGCATCCATATTATTTGACACTGGTGCCGACTATAGCTTCATGTCTGCGGAATTTAAACGCATGCTTGGGATAGAATCTAGTAGATTAGATATTCCTTATTCCATAGAACTAGCCAATGGTAAACTTGTTGAGTAAGGCGAAGTCGTTAGAGGTTTCACATTGGAACTTGGTGAACGAAGGTTTAGCATCGACCTCTTACCTATTCAATTGGGTAGCTTCGATGTAGTGGTCGGAATGGACTGGTTGTCCAAAAACAAAGCTGAAGTTATTTGTCATGAGAAAATCATTCGCATCCCTTTGGCGAATGACGAAACTCTCATCGTACATGGAGAAAAACAAGACGCGCCTCTACGAATCATCAGCTGCATGAAGGCACATAAGTTATTAAGGAAAGGATGTGTCGCTTTCCTAGCGCACATTGTAGATAAGAAGGCTGAGGAGCCGAAACTCGAAGACATTCCGGTGGTAAAGGAATTCCCTGATGTTTTTCCCGAAGATCTGCCAGGACTACCTCCACAACGACAAGTCGAATTCCGTATAGACTTGGTTCCAGGAGCCGCTCCTGTAGCCAAGATACCCTATCGGCTTGCACCATCCGAAATGCAAGAATTATCTACACAACTCCAGGAGTTGTTGGTTAAAGGATTCATTAGACCAAGCTTCTCACCCTGGGGAGCTCCAGTATTGTTCGTGAAGAAAAAGGATGGAACTCTGCGGATGTGTATCGATTACAGAGAACTGAACAAGCTCACTATCAAGAATCGGTATCCGCTACCGAGGATTAATGACTTATTTGATCAGTTGCAAGGATCAAGTTACTATTCCAAGATCGACCTTCGATCTGGATACCATCAATTGAGGATATAGGAAGAAAGCATACCAAAGACTTCCTTCAGAACACGCTATGGGCATTATGAGTTCCTTGTGATGCCATTCGGACTGACGAACGCACCAGCGGTATTCATGGATCTGATGAACCGCGTTTGCAAACCATATCTCGATAAATTCGTGATTGTATTTATCGATGATATCCTGATTTACTCGCAAACGAAAGAAGAGCACGAGCAACATCTCAGAACCATTCTGGAACTACTGAAGAAAGAGAAACTTTATGCAAAATTCTCAAAATGCGAATTCTGGATTCGCGAAGTACAATTTATGGGTCACGTCGTAAACGAGAAGGGCATTCATGTAGACCCATCCAAGATAGAAGCCATAAAGAATTGGGAAGCCCCCAAAACACTGACTGAAGTTCGACAATTCTTGGGCTTGGCAGGCTATTACCGACGTTTCATCGAGAACTTCTCAAAGATAGCCCAACCATTGACGACCCTCATACAGAAAGACAAGAAATACGACTGGGGTGACAAGCAGGAAGAATCCTTCCAACTACTCAAGAATAAGCTATGCGATGCACCGATACTATCTTTACCCGAAGGCACTGAAGACTTCGTAGTATACTGTGACGCTTCACGACAAGGTTTGGGTTGCGTGCTCATGCAACGCCAAAAAGTCATCGCTTATGCTTCAAGACAATTAAAGGTACATGAAAAGAACTATACCACGCATGACTTGGAACTCGGCGCGGTGGTATTCGCCTTGAAGATTTGGCGACACTATTTATATGGTACTCTGTGACAACTCGTAATTTAGAACCCTTTCTTGTATCTCGATGCAACACATTTGAACGATATGTAACTAGCTGACATGTTTGTTTAATTAATGATATAAGTGAATATTATGTGATTATGTACTGTGCTTATATGTATGCGTGTATTTATGTGACCCGAGACACAATGACCCGACTCGAGACCACTCGGTCTCGAGTAAACAGTAACAGTTGGGCCGGTTGGGCCATGCACCTCTCGAAACCCGAAACCAAGTATAAAAACCCCAAACCCACACTCACTCTCACACACTCCCCTCCACACTCTCCCCTCCACACTCTCCCTCTCTCTCTCACTAAAACCCTAAGTCTCAACATCCTTCTTCCCTCATTCCCTTGGATCAATCGGCAATAACAAGGAGACTCGGTCAAGCTCATCATAATCACTCGGACACTCCATTTTATTCGTCTTCTTTACTATCTCGGTGCCTTTTCACAACCGGTTAGTGTTTTTAGATGCTCACTAAGTGTTCATGTGAATAATGGTGTTACTTGCTTTGATGAATAGCATGATGAATGTGTTATGAATATTGTTCGAGTCTAATAAAGGCGTTTGTTTAGTTAATGTTACTCATGTCCATGTTTGATATGCATATCTCCATATGATTAGGAAGGTTGAAGGAATGTGATAGTTGTGACACTAGTTGATAGTAGGGTGTGTACTAAATAGTATGAAAATGGATGAATGTAAATGGTAAATCTTGTGCAAACATGCTAGTATTGATTGTATATGCTAGATTCAGGAGCTGAGGAGGATATTGGCTTGAGTTCATGCTAGGATGGATTGTTTGAGTAATCATGATTGCAAAATAATGAAAACACTAGATGAAGAACTTGTTGAATGTGGTATGAATATTTGAAAATTGCTATGTTTGATCCGATTGATTAAGGTTTTAGACAAGAAAACATGTTGATGCATTTTGGTTGGATAGTACACAAGATCATGAAATGGTAATCCTATTGGTTAGTACAATTCTAGGCAGATGTTCTAGAAACAGCAGGTTGCGAGTCGAGACCTCCGGTTGCAACTCGAGACCATGTTTGTGACAGCTCGAGACCACGGTTGCGACACAGGTTGCGAGTCGAGAACCCCTAGTCTCGACTCAAGACCACACATTACCAGCGCATAAACAACATGACTCGAGACCAGGTTACGGGTTTTGTTGCGACTCGAGACCTGACTCGAGACCACCAGGTCTCGAGTGATGAAGGCTAAACCGAGACAGCACCGTCTCGACTCGGGATCTCTAGTCTCGACTCGAGACCACCTGATTATATAATCTGATTGGACTTGCATGAGTACAGGCCTAAGTGTTAGGGCCGAATATGTGGACTTTATATATTACCGTTGAACGTGTATGTTGTGCACTGTTTATTGGACTGCCATGAATAATACTTGTATGCAACGTGCTAGTACGTGTAGAAAACATACGTGCATTTCTTGGTTTGAACCTGACATGTATGATAACCATGTTAGGACGTGGTTGACCACTAGCATCTAGACTTGACTTTTCTGTGTATCTGCCGAGCAAACCAAGGTGAGTTCACACTCTACAAAGCATGGGATTCCCAGGGGTTGGGAATGGGGTTAAGGAACATGGATTCCTCGTCCTTTATTGGGTAGGACAGTGATGGCTCAGGAATATAATTCCTCGTCCTCTTGGACAGATAACTTTCACTAGACCAAAAACTCTATCACGAAGTCCCTCCTTTTTATATCGACTTAATCGCCGGGCCAATGGCGAGCGGGTCATTAGTTAGATAGCGCTATTTAGGTTTGACAAACCTCACACCGTGCCGCAGAGGACGGGCGTCAACTAATGGATCTGGGCACGTCAATGATGATAGACATTGACAGTTCAGGGCACATAAACATGACTACAGTCAGCAGTCGATATGGTAACGAGTCTAGAAACATACATGGGGTAGCCCCCACGGCCGTAGAGCCAGATAATTAAACATGGGGTAGCCCCCCCCCCCCCCCACGGCTGGATTGCCAGAGTAATTGGGTTAAACAAATCACGTTTTCAACTATGGGGTAACCCCCACGGCAGGATGCCAGATAAAGGAAACTGTTTTCGAAACAACCTAAAACGAACACCCAACTGTGAACTCGCTCAACATTATTGTTGACTCGTTACTACATGCTTTGCAGGTCAATAGGTACTTAGCTGGAGCTTGCATGGAAGAGAGTCGTTGTGGGACATGGACAGCTGTGTGCCATGTTAAACTTTGAAACAATTAAACTCATGTTTTGGTTTTCAAACGTTATGCTTCCGCTTGCAACTTAAATTATGTTTTTGTTTGGACACCAATTGTATTGGTTGGATTTTTATAATCACTTATATGCTTGTTCAATATGATTGGTGGCTGGATCCTGGTCAGTCACGCCTCCAAGCGGTGATACTCCGCAGGTGGATTTTGGGGGTGTGACAGATTGGTATCAGAGCCATTGGTTATAGTGCTCTACGATCCACAACGACGTTTCACTCCACATGCAAGGCTCGACATTCTAGGTGATATGATCTATGTATATATTGCCTACTTGTTAGTTACATAGTGCATTGCTCATGGTATGCTTGGTTAGTGTAACTACTGTTGCTTGAACCCGTGTGTGCTTACTCTCTTCTGCCATCGCATTTTCGCGAACCCCTCTCACTCGTGTTCCTCTTGATATGAAGATCATGTCTGGACGCGTTAACATGACTCAAGCCCAGTTGACGGCTCTGATTAACGAACAAGTTGCTGCGGCGCTTGCAGCTGCACACGCAGGAGGTCAACATGCTCAGCCACCTGTGTGCACCTTTAAAACTTTTATGGACTGCCGACCAACTACTTTTAGCGGCACTGAAGGAGCTGTAGGTCTCCTCCACTGGTTTGAGAAGCTCGAGTCAGTTTTCGAAATGTGTGAATGCCCTGAGGCGCGCAGGGTGAAGTATGCCACCGGTACTCTCGAGGGTTTAGCTCTCACATGGTGGAATGCTCAGGTCCAAATGCTGGGGTTGGTTGCTGCTAACGCCACCCCATGGAACAATTTTAAAGAGATGATCAAGGAGGAATACTGCAGTCGTGACGACATCCATAAGCTGGAAGTCGAGTTCTACAACCTCAAGATGACGGGGTCAGAGATTGAGGCGTATACTAAGAGATCGAATGAGCTTGCATTATTGTGTCCTACTATGGTGGACCCCCCAATTAAGCGTATTGAACTCTTTCTTAAGGGCTTAGTGCCAGATATCCAAAGTCATGTGACTTCAGCAAACCTCGCCACCATCCAGCAGGTTGTTCAGTTGGCTCACCGTCTCACTGATCAGGCGGTGGAGCAGAACAGGTTGCCAAAGCGTATAAGTGCTACAGCTACTTTGGATGCTCCTAGTGACAATAAGAGAAAATGGGATGGAGCTTCAAGCAAAGGTTCAACTTCTGTGCAATCTCAGTCTCAGCAGAGAAAGACTGATGACTACAAGAGCCCCAGTCAGCACTCATCTGGTGGTCAAAGTCATGGTGGGTACAAGGGGAATCACCCCAAATGCAATCGCTGCAACCTACACCACAGCGGGCCATGCACCAGGGGTAACTGTCATTGGTGCAACAAGCCAGGTCACGCCGCCAAGGACTGCAGAAGCTTGTACCCCGCAAACCAGAATCGTCAACAACAAGCCCCTCAGAACCAGCGACAGCAGCAGCAGCAGCAAGGTATCAACAAAGGGTGCTTTCAGTGTGGAGCTGAAGGCCACTTCAAGAAAGATTGCCCCCAACTGAACATGAACCAGAACAACAACAACGATAACAATAATCAGGGGAATGGTAACAATGGGAACAACAACAACAATGGTGCCAGGGGGCGGGTGTTCGTGATTGGCCAAGGTGAAGCAAGGAATGACCCCAATGTTGTGACGGGTAAGTTCCTTCTCGACGACTTTTATGTTACAGTTTTATTTGATTCGGGTGCTGATACTAGCTACATGTCACTAGAAGTTAGTCGAAAGCTTAGGCGTATTCCAACACCTTTGAACAACAAGCACACTGTAGAGCTAGCAAATGGTAAGAGTTTAGAGGCCGCACACGTAGTCAAGGGTTGTAAACTTATTCTTGCTAACCAGACCTTCTTTATCGACCTTATTCCTATCGTCTTGGGTAGTTTCGACGTTGTCATTGGAATGGATTGGTTATCCCAACACCGAGCAGAGATTCTTTGCAACGAGAAGATTGTACGTATTCCTGGTTCCGGTGATGAACCTCTCATGATTCATGGCGACAAGAGGGGTGCTGTTGAGAACATCATCTCTTTCCTTAAGGCCCAGAAGTGTTTGAGGAAGTGCCACACCGCTATTTTGGCGCTCGTTACAGACACCTCGAAGAAAGAGAAGAAGATAGAAGATTTTCCAATTGTACGCGACTATCCTGAGGTATTTCCTGAGGAACTACCTGGTCTTCCGCCTCATTGCCAAGTCGAGTTTCAGATTGAACTAGCTCCCGGAGCTGCGCCTATAGCTCGTGCACCTTATCGTTTAGCTCCATCAGAGTTGGAAGAACTCTCTACGCAACTACAAGAACTCTTGGATAAGGGTTTTATTCGTCCTAGCTCATCGCCCTGGGGAGCTCCAGTGTTATTTGTGAAGAAGAAAGACGATACCTTTAGAATGTGTATCGACTATCGTGAACTCAACAAGGTGACGGTGAAGAATCGTTATCCTCTACCACGCATTGACGACTTGTTCGACCAGCTGCAAGGGTCGAGCTACTATTCAAAGATTGATTTGAGATCGGGATATCACCAGCTGAGAGTCCGAGAAGAGGACGTCTCCAAAACGGCCTTCAGAACTCGTTATGGACACTATGAGTTTTTGGTCATGCCTTTTGGGCTGACAAACGGACCTGCGATTTTCATGGACTTGATGAATCGAGTGTGCAAACCTTACCTGGACAAGTTCGTTATAGTCTTCATCGACGACATCCTAATCTATTCTAAGAGTCAGGAGGAACACGAGCAGCATCTACGACTTATTCTGGAACTCCTTCGAACAGAACAGCTTTACGCAAAGTTCTCGAAATGCGACTTCTGGCTTCGTGAAGTCCATTTCCTAGGCCACATAGTGAACAAGGATGGGATTCATGTGGATCCGTCCAAGGTAGACTCGATTAAGAACTGGCCTGCACCTCGCACACCAACGGAAATTCGCCAATTCTTGGGTTTGGCAGGTTACTACAGGAGATTCATAAAGGATTTTTCTAAGATTGCACAGCCTCTCACCTCACTAACGCAGAAAGGCGTTGTTTATTGATGGGGAAATGCACAGGAATTAGCATTTCAGCTTTTAAAGGATAGACTTTGCAGCGCACCTATCCTTTCCTTGCCAGAGGGCACAGACGACTTCGTGGTCTACTGCGACGCATCAATTAAGGGTCTTGGTTGTGTATTGATGCAACGGGATAAGGTTATAGCCTACGCCTCACGCCAACTCAAAGAAACTACACTACGCATGATTTAGAGCTGGGAGCTGTTGTTTTTGCACTTAAGATATGGCGACATTACTTATACGGTACCAAGTGTGCCATTTACACCGACCACAGGAGTCTCGAGCATATCTTCAAACAGAAGGAACTGAACATGCGTCAACGACGATGGGTCGAGTTGTTAAACGATTACGAATGTGCAATCAAGTACCATCCTGGCAAAGCCAATGTTGTGGCTGATGCCCTTAGTCGAAAGGACACTACGCCTAAGCACGTGCGAGCATTGCAACTCACTATCCAATCTAGCCTTCCTTCCCAGATACGAGCTGCTCAGATAGAAGCATTGAAACCAGAAAACGTCAGGGCTGAAGCCCTACGCGGCTCAAGGCAACGATTAGAACAAAAGGAAGACGGTGCCCACTACGTAATAGGACGCATTTGGGTCCCACTCTATGGCAACTTACGAGAGCTTGTGATGGATGAAGCACACAAGTCTCGTTACTCGATACATCCTGGCTCGGATAAGATGTACCACGATATCAAAACTACGTATTGGTGGCCTAGCATGAAGGCCCACATAGCAACTTACGTCAGCAAGTGTTTGACTTGTGCGAGAGTCAAGACGGAATACCAGAAACCCTCAGGCCTACTCCAACAACCAGAGATACCACAATGGAAATGGGAGCAAATTTCCATGGATTTCGTTACTGGCCTGCCTAGATCTCAGCGCAGAAATGATACTATTTGGGTGATCGTGGATCGACTCACAAAGTCTGCGCACTTCCTGGCTATCAAGGAGACGGATAAATTCTCCACTCTAGCAGAAGTATATCTCAAGGAATTTGTCTCGAGGCACGGGGTGCCCACCTCCATTATCTCGGATTGTGATGCACGTTTTACTTCAAAGCTGTGGCAAGCAATGCACAAATCCTTTGGCTCACGATTAGACATGAGCACAGTGTATCACCCTCAGACGGACGGGCAGTCTGAGCGCACTATTCAAACCTTAGAAGACATGCTTCGTGCATGTGTAATCGACTTTGGCAACAGCTGGGAAAAGCATCTGCCACTTGTGGAATTCTCGTACAATATCAGCTACCACACCAGCATTAAAGCTGCTCCGTTTGAGGCATTGTACGGGCGTAAATGTCGGTCACCTCTTTGTTGGGCAGAGGTGGGGGATAGTCAGATCACTGGTCCAGAACATGTGGTAGACACAACTGAACGAATTGCTCAAATACGACAACGCATGGCGGCAGCTCGTGACCGTCAGAAAGTCTACGCCGATAAGGGCAGGAAACCACTAGAGCTCCAGGTTGGGGAGCGGGTACTACTCAAAGTTTCACCCTGGAAGGGTGTGGTTCATTTTGATAAACGAGGCAAATTTAACCCACGATACGTCGGACCTTTTGAAATCATCGAGAAAATAGGCAAGGTGGCCTACAAACTGAACTTACCAGCAGAACTCAGTGCAGTTCACAACGTTTTCCATGTGTCGAATCTGAAGAAGTGCCTGTCAGATGAGACCCTCATAGTTCCTTTGAAGGAGCTCACCATCGACGAGCAGTTACGATTCGTCGAGGAACTAGTTGAAATCACGGACCGGGATGTTAAGGTCCTCAAGAACACTAGAATACCTCTCGTTCGAGTTCGTTGGAACTCACGTCGCGGCCCAGAGTTCACCTGGGAACGCGAAGATCAGATGAAACAAAAGTATCCCCAACTATTCGTAAACAGTACAACCACTACTGAGGCTGAAGCTACGGAATTTCGGGACGAAATTCCAGATCAACGGGGGGAGGATGTGACACCCCAGGAAAACCAGGAAAACCATACAACTTAACTAGCTTCCTCAGTGAGTACTTACCAAATTTCGGGATGAAATTTCTTTCAACTTGGGGATAATGTGACAACTCGTAATTTAGAACCCTTTCTTGTATCTCGATGCAACACATTTGAACGATATGTAACTAGCTGACATGTTTGTTTAATTAATGATATAAGTGAATATTATGTGATTATGTACTGTGCTTATATGTATGCGTGTATTTATGTGACCCGAGACACAATGACCCGACTCGAGACCACTCGGTCTCGAGTAAACAGTAACAGTTGGGCCGGTTGGGCCATGCATCTCTCGAAACCCGAAACCAAGTATAAAAACCCCAAACCCACACTCACTCTCACACACTCCCCTCCACACTCTCCCTCTCTCTCTCACTAAAACCCTAAGTCTCAACATCCTTCTTCCCTCATTCCCTTGGATCAATCGGAAATAACAAGGAGACTCGGTCAAGCTCATCATAATCACTCGGACACTCCATTTTATTCGTCTTCTTTACTATCTCGGTGCCTTTTCACAACCGGTTAGTGGTTTTAGATGCTCACTAAGTGTTCATGTGAATAATGGTGTTACTTGCTTTGATGAATAGCATGATGAATGTGTTATGAATATTGTTCGAGTCTAATAAAGGCGTTTGTTTAGTTAATGTTACTCATGTCCATGTTTGATATGCATATCTCCATATGATTAGGAAGGTTGAAGGAATGTGATAGTTGTGACACTAGTTGATAGTAGGGTGTGTACTAAATAGTATGAAAATGGATGAATGTAAATGGTAAATCTCGTGCAAACATGCTAGTATTGATTGTATATGCTAGATTCAGGAGCTGAGGATGATATTGGCTTAAGTTCATGCTAGGATGGATTGTTTGAGTAATCATGATTGCAAAATAATGAAAACACTAGATGAAGAACATGTTGAATGTGGTATGAATATTTGAAAATTGCTATGTTTGATCCGATTGATTAAGGTTTTAGACAAGAAAACATGTTGATGCATTTTGGTTGGATAGTACACAAGATCATGAAATGGTAATCCTATTGGTTAGTAAAATTCTAGGCAGATGTTCTAGAAACAGCAGGTTGCGAGTCGAGACCTCCGGTTGCAACTCGAGACCATGTATGTGACAGCTCGAGACCACGGTTGCGACACAGGTTGCGAGTCGAGAACCCCTAGTCTCGACTCGAGACCACACATTACCAGCGCATAAACAACATGACTCGAGACCAGGTTACGGGTTTTGTTGTGACTCGAGACCTGACTCGAGACCACCAGGTCTCGAGTGATGAAGGCTAAACCGAGACAGCACCGTCTCGACTCGGGATCTCTAGTCTCGACTCGAGACCACCTGATTATGTAATCTGATTGGACTTGCATGAGTACAGGCCTAAGTGTTTGGGCCGAATACGTGGACTTTATATGTTACCATTGAACGTGTATGTTGTGCACTATTTATTGGACTGCCATGAATAATACTTGTATGCAACGTGCTAGTACGTGTAGAAAACATACGTGCATTTCTTGGTTTGAACCTGACATGTATGATAACCATGTTAGGACGTGGTTGACCACTAGCATCTAGACTTGACTTTTCTGTGTATCTGCCGAGCAAACCAAGGTGAGTTCACACTCTACAAAGCATGGGATTCCCAGGGATTGGGAATGGGGTTAAGGAACATGGATTCCTCGTCCTTTATTGGGTAGGACAGTGATGGCTCAGGAATATAATTCCTCGTCCTCTTGGACAGATAACTTTCACTAGACCAAAAACTCTATCACGAAGTCCCTCCTTTTTATATCGACTTAATCGCCGGGCCAATGGCGAGCGGGTCATTAGTTAGATAGCGCTATTTAGGTTTGACAAACCTCACACCGTGCCGCAGAGGACGGGCGTGAACTAATGGATCTGGGCACGTCAATGATGATAGACATTGACAGTTCAGGGCACATAAACATGACTACAGTCAGCAGTCGATATGGTAACGAATCTAGTAACATACATGGGGTAGCCCCCACGGCCGTAGAGCCAGATAATTAAACATGGGGTAGCCCCCGCCCCACGGCTGGATTGCCAGAGTAATTGGGTTAAACAAATCACGTTTTCAACTATGGGGTAACCCCCACGGCAGGATGCCAGATAAAGGAAACTGTTTTCGAAACAACCTAAAACGAACACCCAACTGTGAACTCGCTCAACATTATTGTTGACTCGTTACTACATGCTTTGCAGGTCAATAGGTACTTAGCTGGAGCTTGCATGGAAGAGAGTCGTTGTGGGACATGGACAGCTGTGTGCCATGTTAAACTTTGAAACAATTAAACTCATGTTTTGGTTTTCAAACGTTATGCTTCCGCTTGCAACTTAAATTATGTTTTTGTTTGGACACCAATTGTATTGGTTGGATTTTTATAATCACTTATATGCTTGTTCAATATGATTGGTGGCTGGATCCTGGTCAGTCACGCCTCCAAGCGGTGATACTCCGCAGGTGGATTTTGGGGGTGTGACAGATTGGTATCAGAGCCATTGGTTATAGTGCTCTACGATCCACAACGACGTTTCACTCCACATGCAAGGCTCGACATTCTAGGTGATATGATCTATGTATATATTGCCTACTTGTTAGTTACATAGTGCATTGCTCATGGTATGCTTGGTTAGTGTAACTACTGTTGCTTGAACCCGTGTGTGCTTACTCTCTTCTGCCATCGCATTTTCGCGAACCCCTCTCACTCGTGTTCCTCTTGATATGAAGATCATGTCTGGACGCGTTAACATGACTCAAGCCTAGTTGACGGCTCTGATTAACGAACAAGTTGCTGCGGCGCTTGCAGCTGCACACGCAGGAGGTCAACATGCTCAGCCACCTGTGTGCACCTTTAAAACTTTTATGGACTGCCGACCAACTACTTTTAGCGGCACTGAAGGAGCTGTAGGTCTCCTCCACTGGTTTGAGAAGCTCGAGTCAGTTTTCGAAATGTGTGAATGCCCTGAGGCGCGCAGGGTGAAGTATGCCACCGGTACTCTCGAGGGTTTAGCTCTCACATGGTGGAATGCTCAGGTCCAAATGCTGGGGTTGGTTGCTGCTAACGCCACCCCATGGAACAATTTTAAAGAGATGATCAAGGAGGAATACTGCAGTCGTGACGACATCCATAAGCTGGAAGTCGAGTTCTACAACCTCAATATTACGGGGTCAGAGATTGAGGCGTATACTAAGAGATCGAATGAGCTTGCATTATTGTGTCCTACTATGGTGGACCCCCCAATTAAGCGTATTGAACTCTTTCTTAAGGGCTTAGTGCCAGAGATCCAAAGTCATGTGACTTCAGCAAACCTCGCCACCATCCAGCAGGTTGTTCAGTTGGCTCACCGTCTTACTGATCAGGCGGTGGAGCAGAACAGGTTGCCAAAGCGTAAAAGTGCTGCAGCTACTTCGGATGCTCCTAGTGACAACAAGAGAAAATGGGATGGAGCTTCAAGCAAAGGTTCAACTTCTGTGCAATCTGAGTCTCAGTCAGCAGAAAATGGGATGGATCTGGGCACGTCAATGATGATAGACATTGACAGTTCAGGGCACATAAACATGACTACAGTCAGCAGTCGATATGGTAACGAGTCTAGTAACATACATGGGGTAGCCCCCACGGCCGTAGAGCCAGATAATTAAACATGGGGTAGCCCCCCCCCACGGCTGGATTGCCAGAGTAATTGGGTTAAACAAATCACGTTTTCAACTATGGGGTAACCCCCACGGCAGGATGCCAGATAAAGGAAACTGTTTTCGAAATAACCTAAAACGAACACCCAACTGTGAGCTCGCTCAACATTATTGTTGACTTGTTACTACATGCTTTGCAGGTCAATAGGTACTTAGCTGGAGCTTGCATGGAAGAGAGTCGTTGTGGGACATGGACAGCTGTGTGCCATGTTAAACTTTGAAACTATTAAACTCATGTTTTGGTTTTCAAACGTTATGCTTCCGCTTGCAACTTAAATTATGTTTTTGTTTGGACACCAATTGTATTGGTTGGATTTTTATAATCACTTATATGCTTGTTCAATATGATTGGTGGCTGGATCCTGGTCAGTCACGCCTCCAAGCGGTGATACTCCGCAGGTGGATTTTGGGGGTGTGACATACTCGATGTACAATCTTCACAGATCACAAAAGCCTACAACACATATTTGATCAGAAGGAATTAAACATGCGTCAACGACGATGGGTCGAGCTGTTGAACGATTATGACTGTGAGATTAAGTACCATCCTGGAAAGGCAAACGTTGTAGCAGACGCACTAAGTCGAAAAGAAAGGGTTAAGACCCTAAGGGTTCGAGCATTGGAAATGACTATTCGAACGAACCTCACTACGTGCATTCGTGACGCACAACAAGAAGCTCTCAAGGGAGAAAACCGTAAAGCTGAATACCTCCGGGGTATGTTGAAATATATGGTGCCAAATGAAGAGGGAGCCTTATACTTTAAGAAGCGTATTTGGGTTCCGCTCTATGGTGGCATACGAGAAGTCATCCTTAATGAAGCCCACAAATCGAGATACTCGATCCATCCAGGATCAGACAAAATGTATCAAGACTTGAAAGAATACTATTGGTGGCCGAGACTCAAAAGCGATGTTGCTGTTTATGTTGGAAAATGCCTAACCTGTGCCAAGGTTATGGCTGAATATCAGAAACCGTCCGGCCTACTACAACAACCAGAGATACCCATGTGGAAGTGGGAACAAATCTCGATGGACTTCATAACAAAACTACCCAGGACCCCGAAAGGGCACGATATGATATGGGTAATAGTAGATCGGTTAACGAAGTCTGTGCACTTCCTACCGATCCGAGAGAAAGACAGCACTGGAAAGCTTGCTGAGATATACTTAAAAGAAATCATGGCACGTCATGGAGTGCCTATCTCAATTATTTCAGACAGGGATGGACGCTTTGTCTCAAGAATCTGGCAATCCTTTCAGGAAGCCTTTGGATCTCAGCTAGATCTAAGCACGGCATTCCATCCTCAAACAGACGGCCTGAGCGAATGGACTATACAAACTTTGGAAGATATGCTTCGCGCATATCTCATGGACTTAGGCGGCAGCTGGGATACTCACCTACCTTTAGTTGAGTTTTCCTACAATAACAGTTATCATACAAGCTTAAAAGCCGCACTGTTCGAAGCTCTGTATGGCCGCAAGTGTCGATCGCCCTTATGTTGGGCAGACGCTGGAGATAAACGTATGGTTGGTCCTGAACTTGTACAAGAGACAACCGACAAAATCATGCAGATCCGAGAGCGCATTAAGGCGGCTCGAGATCGACAGAAAAGCTACGCTGATCGAAGACGAAAACCATTACAGTTCGAGGTTGGAGACAAAGTTTTGTTGAAGGTCTCACCTTGGAAGGGCGTAGTCAGATTTGGAAAACGTGGAAAGCTGAATCCACGATACATCGGACCATTCAAGATTTTGGAAAGAATTGGTACCGTGGCATACAAGTTGGAATTACCGGAAGAACTTAATGGAGTACATGATACGTTTCATGTATCCAACCTCAAGAAGAGTCCAACACAATGTCACACCCCTTTCTGCGGCGGAAGCACGAGGTGTGATCATGAAAGGTTCTCATTGCATACGAAAGGTAAACATGCTATATGCTCGTAAAAACATCAAATACCATAATTTGAAAACATAAGTTTAGCGTTTACATCGCTAAGTCGCATAAAACATTGTCTTGAAAAGTTTACAACTTTATTTAAAGATAAACATAAGCGACATCCACAAGCATAAGCGAGACCGCGCGCACATCCATCCTAGTTACCTGAAATACATGTGAGTTTTGGAAAAACGTCAACATAATGTTGGCGTGAATTCATGCAGTTTTGTGTTTCACGTTTGTATACTTTGTATGAAAACATAGTTTGTGAATAAATCAAGTTTTCATATATAAATCCAGTTTCATGTGTACACCACGTACTCATGTATAATTCAATTTCTTCTTGAGTACCCCACGTACTCAAGTATAATTCCCATTTTCTTGAGTACCCCACGTACTTCAAGTATAATTCAATCTTTTCTTGAGTACCCCACGTACTCAAGTATTCATCAATTTTTAGTATGGTATGACTTTTATGTAAATAAAGTATTCCTGTAAGTATCAGGATTGTTAATGGGTTGCAAAGCCATTAACATGTGACACGACATAGGAAGTCACCAAACCTTAGGCATTTAATTGGTATATTCTGAGACACAAAAGCACTACTCGATTCTCGCCCTCACCGAGAGTGTGGCTGCCCGGCACCCGTTAGATCTAACCTTTTGTTCTGCGGTCTAGGTATATTGTTGATTAATGGTGCTTATGTACCCTATTCGTGACACGATTTCTCGTATCATTTCTCATAACGCATCATACTTGGTTCTCGTTCTCACCAAGTGCGCTTCTCATATTCTTATATTTCGTCACACTTGGTTCTCGTTCTCACCAAGTGTACTTCTTGTATTCTTATATTTCGTCACACTTGGTTGTCGTTCTCACCAAGTGTACTTCTTGTGTTCTTATATTTCGTCACACTTGGTTCTCGTTCTCACCAAGTGTGCTTCTTGTATTTATATCATACCAATTATAAGTATTGTTCATTTATACATGTATTTGACCCCCGAAGTTATAAAACTAAAAACAGTTAAAGAGAAAAGGGGGAGCATGAACTCACAACTTTGCGTTCCTGTGCGTCGTAAACTTCACCGGATTTGCTTAATTAACGTCGTAACCTATACGCGTTTTCTTAACGTTAGTCACTAGACTTGCGTCGCACAAGTACAGTCACTCTCTTTTGTGTATATTTTCTTGTGTTAAAAATATTTTATATTTTTAACTAAGTATCTTACTTCTATTATTTTCTCTAAAATTAATATAAGTATCTCGTGTTTTGCACTTTGCACCCGAATTATGTATCTTGTATGTTGTATGTGAATTTTTTTTTGTATTTTTACTCGTTACGAGTATCTCCAAGTCATATTATTTTTACTCTAAAAATAATATATACCTAGTTCACAAAATAATCACATAATCATACAAGCGATAAATATATATTCTAAATATATATTTAACAAGTTTTATTTATGAAAATCCACCTCCGGTATTTGGAAATTTTGTAATAAAAATCATGGCGAAGTTTGTTTGGAAGACAAGCCAAAAATATATTCATAACACTTGTCACCAAAAATATTCTAAGTGTTATTTTCTGGAAAAATTTTGCCAGAGTTTCCTCTGTAACTGGAGGTGGCCACGCTTACTAGCGTATCATTTTCTTTTAAAAATTCAACCAATCAATTCCCAATCATCATCAAACTAGTCCAACATAAACATATATCGCAATCACATGAACTTGCAAGTTGTGTAAAAATGTGTAGTAACTCTTCAACACATTTAGTAGGTTTTTCCATCTCTAAAAATAAAGTCGGTTTCTTGGAAATCTTATTTTTAAAGAACATGAAGTTTTACAACTTCTAGTCGGTTTTTACGAAAATTATTTCTTTGTTAAAACTTTTGTTACACAAGTGTCCACACACTTGTTTGTTCACAAAAACACCTCTAGTTCATGAAAGATCCGGTTTTAAAACATGGTTTCGTCTTACAGTTGGTTCTGCGAAAATACCACTTGTAGATCTTTAGATCTACTAGTTTAGAACTCCATTTCATAAGAAAAATCGTTTTTACACAAGTTCATGTTTGTGAGTGAAAGGGTTCGTCATCTAGTTATTTTTACACTAAACATAGTGCTAGTTCATGTTCCATGAACATGACCTAGCGTGGTTAGATGACGATCCGTTCCCCTAATAGCATCCAACAATAATAAATAATCATAACAAAACAAGTTCCATAAGTTTTACACTAATATTTACTCATTAACCACCATGTTTATTATTTTTAGTAGACTTTTAGTTTTGGTCTCTAGTGTTCATGATTTTTGCCCGTTAAATTTCATATTAACCACTTTAGATATGAACAATAGAGTGTTTAGAGTCACTTACTACTAGCTCGAGGCTAGGGAAGAAACTAGACGAAAAGTAGGCGGTTAATAGCGTTGTGGTGAGGTCCTTGCGATTCCGTAAGCACCGAGCTTGTTTGTAGGAATTCTAACACACTTGTGAGTTGGTAAAATAGCAAGCTCAAATTTTGAAAGTGATGTGGGTGTGTGTGCTCTCGGCCGATCTTCAAAGAGGGAAAAGAAAGAAATGTAATTTGGTGGGTGTATGAAAATTGTGATCCAAGGTGTTATTTTATAAACTAAAATTCATCATTAACCATAGGATCTTATGTCACCTAGATATTTTTCAAGGTGATTAAAATAACCAAACAATTCAAGGGTGTGTCACCCTCTTGGGAACCGATCGTTCATGGGGGTGGGGATAATTAGTTGAATTTCAACTAATAGTTTAGGTATTAGTTAGTTTATTTAGGAATTAAAATAAGTTATTAGGGTGTAGTGTTTTGTAACGGGTGTTAGGGTATTCGGGGACCCTAACTAGCTCAGAAAAATATAAACAATGTCATGTCAATATTTTTATGTTCCGGGTTAAATCCGGTTGTTCGGTTAATTACCGGTTCGTTTAAGTGCTAAATTGCACCGTTTAGTGTCCTTCAAGTGTCCTTTTGTAACACTTTCAATTCCCAACACTTGGGTAAGTATTTTGGATAATAAAACGAAATTTTTGCACAATATTTTAGTGCCAAAATGCTGATTATAGCTGAATTATACAAAATTCTGCACTTAAAGTGCGTTTCGGGTGTTTTTTAGTGCTTATTTTTGCTTTCGCAATGTCTATAAATTAAACCCTTATATGTACTCTTGGGTTTTAATGTACTTTTGTCGTCGGACCTACACCTAGGCCTCAATTCTAATGTCTAACTGCTTCCGGCAGTTTAGTTGACACAGTGTGTCTTATCGGTGAGTTTACTATTATTTCTGACGCAACGCTCTCGTTTATGCATAAAGCAGTATTTTGTAGTACACAACGTGCATGAATTCACTTGTTTAATCATGTGTTCAGACATTGCTGACAATTAAGCACATAATTGCAGTCAATAAATAATAATTAAAGTGTACGGAAATTACCGGTTTGTGCCAGTTGTCACACACAAGAGAACGTGATCATCCCTGCGGATGAAGTGCATCTTAATGATGCCCTCCGATTTACAGAACGACCCGTTGAGGTTACCGACTGGAAAGTCAACAAGACCAGGAGGAGCAGTGTGAAACTTGTCAAAGTACGTTGGAACTCTAAGCACGGACCCGAGTACACGTGGGAATGTGAAGACCAGTTCAAAGAAAAGTATCCCCACCTGTTCAAGAAGACTCCTGCGAGAGTTGGTTCAGCCTGAATTTCCGGACGAAATTCTTTTAACGGGGGGAGACTGTGACAACTGGCACAAACCGGTAATTTCCGTACACTTTAATTATTATTTAATGACTGCAATTATGTGCTTTAATGTCAACATTATCTGATTACATACTACACAAGTGAATTCATGCACGTTTTATACTACAAAATATTGCTCTATGCATTAACGAGAGCGTTGCGTCAGAAATACTAGTAAACTCACCGGTAAGACACAATATGCCAACAACTCTGCAGAAAGCAGTCAGACAATAAAAATTGGAGCCTAGGTGTAGGTCCAATGATAAGAATGCATTAAAACCCAAGAGAACATACAAGGGTTCACATATAGGCTTTCCGGAGACTAAAATACGCACTAAAAAGCACCCGAAACGCACTTTAAGTGCAGAATTTTACTAAATTCAGCTATAATCAGCTTTTTAACCCCAAAATATTATGCAAAATTTACGTTTTATCGTCCAGAATATTTCCCTAAGTGTCGGGAATTGAAGGGGTACAAAAGGGTACATAAAAGACACTTTACGGACGAGTTAAACACTTTAACGAACCGGTATTTAACCGAACAACCGGACATTACCCGGGACACTAAATTTTGTCAAATACATTGTTCTATTATTTGTGGCTAGTCGTGGTCCCCGTTTATCATAACACCCACTAAAAATCATCTAACTAACATATAAAAGTTTATACTTGAAATATAACTTACCATTAACCAATATAGTCACAATGTTACATCCAACCCCCCCCCCCCCTAAACCGATTTCGGTCCCAATGGACCCACCAAATCACCTTCACCATGCCCTCATATCTTGTGCTAGATTTCATCCATTTGTTTATTAGATTTTGGCCTGAAGATCTTGCCAAGATATATGATCATATCTATTTAAGTATGGTTCCATAAAACTCCATCATTTGACAAGATTTACCCTCTCTCCTCGCTCTCTTCTTCCTCTCTCTCAGCCCTCCCCAAACCGCCACCCTCACCACCACATAACCACCATATTCATCCATCTTTGAGCATCTTTCAAGTGTAGAAGAAGGGTTGTAGGAGCTTGCAACTTGTGGAGCTTCGAAAGGGCTTGTTTCTTGCTTGTTCTTCATCTTTTTCTCATCATCTTCATCACTAGATCCTACCCTAGCCTTGTGCTAGTAGTAAGTTACTTGTACACCCTTGTTCATCTTATTTTTGTGATCAAAAGTTGTAGTATGTTAGTATGTTCAAAATCACTAAAGAAACAAGAACACTAAAGAGATGAACATGAAACTTTACATGAAATCCCACATAAAAAGTTTACTTGAAGATGAAATCTTGTTGGATGAGGGTTGGTTAAATCATGTATGATATTTGATCGTTGGTTTCTTGATAAACCCGTTGTTCGGACATTAGTTGATACGATTTAGTAACGTTTAAACTATAAAGAAACATGCTGATTTACATTTTCAGCCAACTTCAAATGGCTGTAAACAGACCATAATAAATCGAAACACAGAATTTTTGAAGCCTAAATTATGTATTTTCGAAAAACAGATCAAATGGCACTGGAATCATAATTTTTCGAAGTGGTTTCCTATTTTTAAAGACCCGTTTTGTAACAGCAGCTAAAGCTGAGTTTTTACTGCAGTAAATGGGTGATATGTTTTTAATCATAACTTGAAACCCATGTTGAATCAGCCCATGAAAATTGTAATGTAGATAACCACCGTTGTCATAGTAATTCTCCCACTGGAATTTCGTCAATCGGACTTACGATGAATTTTAAACGAATTATTCCGTAGGCTGCGGTCAGAAAGTAACAAATCTGATCGCAGTTCGGTAAATAATTTTTTATAAAATATTGATAATGAACTGGACCCCGATATTTTTACACAATAATATTTGATTCGTATAAGACATTCTGTAAAAATTTGGGAATTATTGGAGTAAGTTAACCATTTTATTAAAATGTCCGAAAACAGTCCAGTTTTATATATATTAAAACTGAAACAAAAAAAGTAGTATCTTGCATGTCAGAATGTCGGGTTGATTATTTAAGAACGATCTAACGTGTTATATGTTAAAGAAAATGATATGCTACTTAGCATGGACACCTCCATTTACAAAGGAGACTATGGCGAAATTTTCTGAAAATCCTAACACTTAGTAAATATTTTCTAGACAAATGTTTGCTAGTGTGTTCTAAACTATGCTTTTCGAATATAAACCTCGCCATAATTTTTGTAACAAAAATACACATACAACATACAAGATACATAATTCGGGTGCAAAATACAAGAAACTTATATTTATTTTTGAGAAAATAATATAAGTAAGACACTTAGTTAAAAATATGAATTATTTTTAACACAAGAATACATACACAAAAGACAATGACTTGTACTTGTACGATACAAGTCTAGTGACTAACGTTAAGAAAACACGTATAGGTCAGGACATTAATTAAGCAAATCCGGTGAAGTTTACGACGCAAGGAACACAAAGTTGTGAGTTCATGCTTCCCCTTTTTCTTTAACTGTTTTTGGTTTTATAACTTCGGGGGTGAAATACATGTTACATATGTTACAATGTTTACAAATAGTATGATGAGTACAAAAACATTCAAGTGAAACATTCTAGATCATGTCCCGAATAGGGTACCATAAGCACCATTAATCAACGTATACATTCAGACCGCGGAACAAAAGGTTAGATCTAATGGGTTTCAGGCAACCCCACTCTTGGCCTACTTCTACCAATGAGTGCTTCTGTGTCTCAGTCAAAGTCGACAAAAATGCCTAGGTTTGGTGGCTTCCTATGTCGTGACACATGTTAGTGGCCTTGCAAACCACTAGCGATCTCACACATTCAAACATTCATAGTACGGAGTTACAGATACGTGTTACAAATACATTCAAACATTCATAGTACTCAGTTACAGATACGTGTTACAAATACATTCAAACATTCATAGTACTCAGTTACAGATACGTGTTACAAATACATTCAAACATCCATAGTACTCAGTTACAGATACGTTTTACAAGTACATTCAACACATTCATACATTCTACAAGTTACATACCATGTTATCATTCAAGTATTTAAACATTCACAACAATCACTGCATGAAGTCACACCAACATTATGTTGACGTTTTTCCAAAACTCACATGTATTTCAGGTAACTAGGGTGGATGTGCGCGCGGTTTTACTCATGCTCTTGGATGTCGCTTTTGTTTATCTTTGAATAAAGTTGTAAACTTATCAGGCAAAATGCTGTCTTGTGATGTAAACACTTAAGCCATGTTTTCAGTTATGTAATGTTTGGCATTTTGAAACTAATTTATGAGCATGTAGTATGTTTACCTTTCGTATGCAATGAGAACCTTTCATGATCACACCTCGTGCTTCCACCGCAGAAAGGGGTGTGACAAGACTGAATATTGGGATCTGGATACGGGAGTATATTCTGAGGTGGGACACGCGGATAAGTTTAAGTGCTTAAAACATTAATCTCATATCTCGAAATAGTTGAACTTTGTGTGAAAATTTAAGTGGATCAGTATACTGACAATCTAAGTGAATCGTTTAGAACTTAAAATGTTTAAAGCTTAACGGTGTTGGTGATTTGTCTCAAAAACTGATATGATCCTCTTACGCAAACTCACAAAAAATATTGTCTGTAAATATTTCTTTACTGTATTTCATTAATATCAAAAATCCAAAAAGATTTTCGGAGTGTTTTAGCATAAATTTTGAAAAATACAAAAAGATTTTAGACAACTGATGTTGAAAAGCTGATTTTCAAAATTCCGAGTGCTAAACATGGTGAACAACAGGGTTGGGAGAGTCTGTTGAAATGAAAAATGTTTTTGAAATGATTAAATGGTTCATTCAGTTGAAACCAAATTTGAATGTTTCATATACAAGTGGTAAGCAGAAAATACAAATTTGTCAAATTTTAAATTTGTGAAATTTACTTTGAGGTAGAGAATGTGCAGGTTATGGCTATGAGAGAGCAAGGTTTTGATTTTGAACATATGAAGACTGAAAAGCATGAGCAGAGTATGAGCCAGACTGTGATCCCAGCATAACTTAAGGGGGAGTCTGTTAGTAAAAAGAAGTTTGCAGATGCAAGAGCCAGTCTCTGATCCTGAAAGTTTCTTAAAGATAGAAGTTGATAAAAGAAGATAAAGCCAGGATTACGATTCTGAGAATGACCGAGAAAGAGGAAATTGATGGTTGGTATATCAACATCCAGGGGGGAGATTAGTTGATCAAGAGAAGAGATAAAGGTTGAGGACACTTACACTGTAGAATACTTTGAAAGAGCCCAAAGACTGATCAAGGCTGAAGACTGTGAAGACTCGACACCGAAGACTTCGTCAACATCCAAGGGGGAGTCTGTTGGTGCATATGTCTGTCGACTTCGTCTAGTATCGAGTCTTGTAATAGAAATGTTAGATCAGGTCACGTAGTACGAGGAAAATAGGATTTGTGTGTAGATAGTTCATTTCGCACGAAATGACATTGAGCTATTTCGTACGAAATGGCAATCAGCCATTTCGCATGAAATGCCGTTTGCCTATTCCGTGCGAAATCACTTCTCCTATAAATACCTGATATGATGTTTCATTTATAAGGTCGATGATTCTGGTACCGAAGTGCTGCCGACGTGTCATCTGATCTGTAATCGTGTCAAATCAATAAAACAAGACAATTAAGAGTGAATTAAGCTGTGACAAAGTCTAATCAATGAATTCTGCCTCTGATTAGACCGAGAACTCTTCTGATAGACTCGTTTCGATCGTCTCCCGATCCTACAAAAAGAAATGAATACCACATCTGGGAGCGAAGGATGGGTCACACCCTAGCTCAACAGAACACCGGATGTTGGAAATCGGTTATCTGTGGAGCACATGTTCCAATGGTGCCGAGTGCTGAGGATCTAAAGGTTTTTGTTCCTAAGAAATTAGAGAACTACACTGATCAGGATTTTCAAAAAGTTGAACTAGATGCCAAGGCATTCAGCATCGTTGCATCTGCACTCCCCAATGAAATCTACTGGGCTGTTACACTGTAACAGTGCCAAGGAATTATGGGATGCACTTAAAGAACAATTTGGGGGAACTGAAGAAGTAATTGAAAACAACAGGGAAATTTTGAACCAACAGTATGAATCCTTTTGTCACATTAAGGGTGAAACATTAACACAGCAGTTTGAGCAATTTAGTTGTCTCATAAGTGAACTTAAGCTTGTTAAAACTGAATTTCCTAAATCAACTGTTATCAGCAGGTTTTTAAGTTCACTTCCTGAAAAGTGGGACACTATAGCTTTTGTAACCAGAAACTCCATTGAGTTCAAAGATCTGACCCTGACCCAACTTCATGGTAGACTCCTGACCTATGAAAGGGAGTTAAACCAGAAAGAGAAGTTGCAAGAGTCTGGCAAAGTTGCAGATGACTACTCATTTGGCAACACAACTCTTTTGGGTCAGGAAGAGTCTGGCAGTAGTAAGGATCGGAGTTATGATCATTTTTTTGACATAACTGCTGGTGGAAACTTCAACTCTGGTCCTCACTCATCCAATTTTGCTTTCACAGCAAATGGAGAAAGCCATAACTCTGACAATCTGTGCTTTGAACTCAATGATTTACAGCATTTTGATCCAACCGACTTAGAAGAAATGGACAATTTGCATCAACTTGCATTGCTAAGTGTAAGAACTAGCAAGTTTTACAAAAGGACAGGGAGAAAATTTCCAGGGTTACATGGGAATCTAAAAGTGGGGCTGGATAAGTCAAAGATTAAGTGCTATAAGTGTAACAGTGATGTGCGTGCGGTGTGATATATATTTAAGTATATTTTTAGCCCTTTCTACACATTAGTCAAGTTTTAAATTTATAAAACACGATATTTACTAACACCAAACACACATATGGGAAGTGCACCCATCGTGAGCGTAGTATAGTGTTGGTAAGATACCGAGGTCGTCCAAGGACACAAGAGCTTTTAGTACCGGTTTATCCTCAACGTCTAATCAAATCAAAAGTTTAGAAAAAGGTTTTTAAACAAGAAAATAAAACTAACTAAAAATGCTGAAAATAAAAATAAAATAAAACATATAGACAAGATGAATCACTTGGATCCGACTCGTATTTAGTGTAACCTTTGATTATTTCCGCACTTTTGCACTTTTTTAGAGATTATCTTAGTTATAGTAGTAGGCCCCTCTTCTGAAGGTGACGTTACCCTCAACCCAGTAGTTTGAGTCAGCAAGGATACAATCCTAAAGGGTTGGATTATTGAAAGATAATTAATTAAGTTATTAATGCATATTGTGGTAGGCCCCTCTTTTGAAGGTGACGTTACCCTCGGCTAAGTAGTTTGAGTCAGCAGGGATACAATCCTAAATAGCCGGGTTAAAGTTTTAATAGTAGTTTACATATGAGGGGATCAAGGAGTTCGGACCCCCGCCATCCAATACCAGTGGGGTATTGAATGAGGTCCTACTAAAGTTGACCCAGTTCCTTGCAGGATCTATACACTGAACAAGGCAAGACGCTTACCAAACCATTCCCTTAACCCCCGACCAGATAGCCAACATATCTCCATATAGACCGTGGAGATATGAATGGTGAAAATCTTTTATTTTATATAGACAGTAAAATAATGCCAAGACACCACGGACAAATGATAAGGAAGATTCACCTTCAACATAAGAAACTAGTTATTAAAGTCATTAATACATAACCAAATAAAAAGTGCGAAAAGATTAAAAATAAAAAGTATTACAATAAACACTTGTCTTCACCAAGTGATGTAAGAGACTTAGGCAAACATGGCCTTTGATTGTCAAGAACTCTTACGATCAATCTTGGATCCCGAGACTACTCACACACTCTATGATGGATGATGGATGATGGTGGTGGATGTGGGTTGTGATGGTGGTGGTTGGTGGGTGAAGTGTGAGAGAGGTGGTTTGCCAATGGATGGTTTGCAAGTGAGCCAAGCACCCCTATTTATAGCCTGCACAGAAGCCCGGACACGGCCCCGTGTCCACCCATCTTCTCTTTCTTTATTAATTGCAGTTTGCCTGCATTAGTTGACCACGCCCCCGTGTCCGCTGGGCACCGCCCCGTGTGCAGAAGCGTATCTGTACTATCAAGATTTGCCTAGATTATGCGAATCCTTGCGTTGACCACGGCCCCGTGTCCGCTGGGCATGCCCCCGTGGTGGGTGATAGAAGCTTCTATAACTTTGTCTTTTCTGCAGACACTTGGGCACGCCCCCGTGCTCAATGAGCACGGGGCGTGTTCAGCCTTCTGTTCTCTTGTTTTTTGCTTGGGGAGATGCTGTCGAGGGGTCGGGCATGCCACGTTTATTCATTTTCTTGTATTATTGTTAGATTTGGCTGCATTTTTGCTTATTTTGTTCATTTAAGCTCATTTAACCCAGAAAATACAAAAGGAAGACAAAAGCAAACTTTTTCCAACATTAGTACTAAAAAAGGGTTAGTTTTATGCCTCATTTGATGTAATTTATATGTTGCATTTTGTACACATCAAATACCCCCACACTTGAATCTTTGCTTGTCCTCAAGCAAAACTCTTTATTTTGTAGCTTACACACCCAAATGGAATGGGTAGAAGAGAAGGGTTTGGGCTTGTCATAGAGTGTCGGGATTCCAAGATTCTTTATTAGGTTTTATTTTTATTTTATTTATAATCCTATTCGTCATGATTTATTTAAAACATTACATAAGAGAAATTATTTATTTGGGAATAACATGCCTCTTTAAAATTCCATTTATATACAAGTTCACATACCTCACGGGGGATCACTCAACACTCGGCCGAAGATGTATTTTTGTGAAACACTCGAGAGCGGCATGGAACTTACTTCTACCATGTGCTTGCCAAGCAATCAATCCTCCTCCTTTTTAACAATACAACTTTATAAATATCAAGAGGACTTTGGGGAAGGGTTAGACTTGGGTTAAAGGTAGGTGGTTGGGTTAGTGGTTAGTAGAAAAGGGCGAAAGGTGTAAAAAACGTCGGTTTTCGTAAAACATTTTGTTTTTGTGACTTTTTATTTTAATGAAGCTTTTATTCAAACAAGCCTTCTTTTGATGAGCTTTGTTTGTTTATTGCTAACTTCAATTTTTTTTTTGATAAAAGATGTCACAAGAAAACCGAGCTTTGTTACTAAAATAAAGGGTTTAAAATGAAAAAGGGTTTTGGTGGGTAAAAGGGTGTTTGTTTTGGGTTAAGAAATGAAAAGGTTTAGGCTCAAAAGGGTTAACTAGGGGGATTTTGGGTAGGTGGTAAAAAAAAGAAAAATAATGGTGTTGAAATAAAAAAGGGTTAGTCCTAATGCCTCCAATTTACTTACTTGGGTTTAAGTTGGTAAGGACCGGGAATGTATCATCGTGGCAAGTTCTAGAGTTTTAAGAAACCAAGCGGCTATTCACACAAGAAACGAAAAATGAGCATTTAGTTTAAAGATGTGTATTTATATGCTCAATAAAGGCTCAAAACTCATTTTTTGTGGGAATGGGTTTTTATCTATACTACTTTATAAAGCATATCCAAAGGACTTCTTAAAGTCATAAAAATTCCCTTACAACACCCCTAAAGCATGTTGTACAACCCTCTAAAGCACAATATAATTTACAATTCCAATTCCAATTATGCCCTCCAAAACTTTTACCCTTCACCCGGATCCATCATCAGCCGTCCATTTTCTTTCATGTCTTCACACGGATCGTGATCTGACGGATGATGTTGTTTTCACACGGATCCACCTTTCCCCTTCCTTCTCTCTCATCTCTCTCACAACTCACATCTCACCAGTCTCTTTCTCTCTCTGGCGATTCCAGATCCAGATCTGGATCTAGGGTTTCTCTGCTATCTCTCTCGCGATCCAAGCTATTCAGATCCGCCTTTCCATCTGCTCTCTCTCTCTCTCTCGCGATCCAAGCGATTCAGATCTAGGGGTTGTGTGTGCGATTCAGATCTGGGTTTTTATTGCCATAGTAAGGTTAAAACTTGCCACTCTCTGTTTTTTGGTCAAACTTTATTATATGTTAATGTTTGTTTTTGGTTGTTATTTGATGAATTTATGATGAAGGTGTGTTTAGGAGAGCAAATTCTTTTCTCTGCTTGCCTGAAAATGATGAGGTGCATATTATGCTCTCTCTTTTTTTTTCCTAAATAAATTGTTGCTATCTATACTCATTTAGGTGATTAGATGTTGCACTCTTTAACTAAAGTACTTAAAACAGGGTGATCTTTGGCTGTGTTTTGTCACTAATGGACCGATTTAACAAGACCGGTAACCTGTAACCCTAGGTGCTTCCGTTTCAAAGCAAGAAGTTGGTAAAACGCAACATAGGTATGTGTTTGGATTACAGTGTCTTTAATTTTTTGCACTTTCTTTTGTTTGTTTAATTTTTGAGGGTTTTGGATTTTAACTTAATTTGATATTTATTTATCAGCTATGGTTCTTGTTTGGAGATTATATGGATAGAAGAAGGTGGTTGACATTACAATTATTTTTGTTGTTTCATCTTGTAGAGGTAACAATTTATGGTGTTTAATTGATGTTTATCATCAGTGGGATTAATGTTTCAATTTATTGTTTTGTTAGGCTAGATTCAGTTCACTATCCAGCAGATAACTTTTACTATGCTGCATCAAGTTTTCATGTACTGAACTTTTGAAGTTCGATGTTTGTAAATTTTAGAATCATGTTTTTGTACGTTTTAGGCGGAGTGAGTACGGGTAGCGACAGGGGAACTAGGGTTTCGGTGACAACAAGATGCAACGATGGTTGAACGACAACGGTGACAACTCAGGGTGTTTAAATTTAGGGTTCTGGCAAAAAACGGAGATGGTTACGAGTTCCGGTGGTGATTGTGTTAAGATTCTACAGCTATCAGAGGAGAGGAGGATGGACCTTCCAACCAAGCTCCGGCGAAGATTTTGGCAACTCCGGTAAGGAAGTTCTGCCGTGCTTTCCTTCTATTCAAGGTATTTTTAACATGTAGTTGGTTGTAAACTTGTAACTCGTCGGAACATTATCTGCTAATACTGGTTTCATGTTCGGTTTTTTGTCTTTTATTTTGCAGTGTTAGTTCTACCTCATATTTCTCACTTGATTAGGTTGAGTTTTGTTACGATCTAGTTAATTTGGGATTAGGGTTCAGTGATTTTCTAAAGTTTGTCTGCATTGAAACTGATCTGGTTCTTTTGAACTATTTGAAAATTTCTAACAAAAACTCAAAATCAGATTTTGAATGGTTTTTTTAGAGTTGTTAGTATGAATAAAACTTCTTGTTTCCTAAAATTTATGTGAATAAATAATGTCAAATTTTGAAATCGATTCAGTTGATTTAGCATCTAGATGATTAAAGTTTCGTATGTAGTTTTGGACACTTTAGATTCAAACCGCTTTAAACTAAATAAACATCCTTTGATTCTATTACTAACTTTAAATAAATCGAACATATAATAGCATTATATATATTTTTAGTTCAGTTTTAACTTCAAATAGCGCAATAAATTAACACGTTTCAAAACGAATGTGAGGGAGTTCTTTTGAGCATTCATCGCTGAAATGGAGCAGGGATATGGTGACATCGAACTTGATAGTGCATATACAAAGCCCTGTAATTACACCTCAGTGCTAAACCTTAGAGGCCGATATCTAAATTAATTTATATTAAACCTAATTTTATATAAATACATCATAGTGACTCATATATGAAATTATGATTGTGAAAAAAGGTTCATAATTGTTGTTTTATTTAAAATGACTATTTATCGAATCTTTTAAAAATGCCTGTTACTCTAGGGTAAAAGTGCCATTTTTGCGAATATATTTTCCTAATCTTTGTTATTGTAGAACTGCCTCGACTCTTTTTACAGTATTTACACATGTACACATCCAATGGTTTATCTTTGCACGACCTGTTAATAAATTTTAACCATTTATAAAAGAATAATAATTTACATCGAGATAGTTGGTAAACGGGCTACAAGCTGCGCCGCTACCCCCTTTTTAATAGCAAAGCTAAGCCTTTTAAAAACTACGTCCATAGATCTCGGGGTCATAACATTACTATGCATGACCCTTTGAACTCGACTAAGTAGGTCCACAGCCTCTGGCTCCAGAAAACCAAAAGTATCAAAAGCAAATGGGATAAACACGTGCTGGTTGTCAAGGCACGCTTTCTCATGCTTGATCACTTTACCCGAAGCAGCCTTTAAAGCAGCCTGACCCACTGTGAAAGCACTACTCCCTAAGCCCACAAGCGGGGAAACCCCTGTTAGATCCACACCTGCGTGTTTTCCTCCTACCCATCCAAAGACCAGAATGTCAAAGTTGCTTATAATTGCAGGGTTATAGTAGAGCAAAGGATCTAGAAAGTGAGGAACTAACTATAGGAACAACTTCCTTCTTTGCAGTATCTACTGTATCGCCTTATCAGATGCATGGTAAGTTACTTTTTTTATGCATTCTGTTGCAATATTTAGTTTAATTTCTATTTTAAATTAAGTTAAAATGGTCTATTTTTTGTTCTGTGCAGCCTAAGGGTGCAGCAGTTGGCAATTATTTGATGCATTATGCTCTGGCTTTGGTGCTTAATAAGAGCTTTAGAAATTTATCGTGTTGTGAATGTTGAAATTATCAATCTTATTGATAAGGTAAACTATTACTATATATCTATAGAACAGCTTTGACCTATCACCCAACCAGACTGACCAGCTTTGATGCACACATATAACTCACCAGCTTTGAACTCTCACCCAACCAGACTGACCCGCAACTTTTGTTTTCATGTTCGTATAGGTCCGCTTTCATGTGTGGTAGAGAACACAACTTTGAGCTAACAGCTTCTAAAAAGGACGAACTCAGCTTTGATTATTAATGTATTAACCTCGCCACTAGCCTCCAAAAAACAAATATAGTGAACCATATCATGAAAATAACTTGGTCTTCTTGCAGTAATGAGCAGTTTGCAATGGTTGAAAACCCCTGGTTTTGGAACTGGACATTTACCTTAAGGGACATCAATGTGAGAAGTTGGCTGAGATCGACTGGCTAGGTTTTGGTTTTGAGGTCATTTTCCTACCTTTGTTGATTATGAATTTATGATATTCCCAAATTTTTTTAAAAACAATATATAAATAACAACTTGTGAACGATTGATGCGGGTCAATATCACTCGGTAAACGCAACACTTGAACACCAGATTCTTTGACATTTGGTTATGAATAAGCCGTGTATCATCTCAAACGGGCCAGATTATAAATCTAGCTAAAAAGGAAAAAACCGAGTTAAAAGTTTTCTAATCCATCATTGTTACATGGTTCGGAAGCTGGTGGCAGTCGCCGCCACCACTCACATTTGTCTGATCAATTAGAAGCTCGAAAACCGGTTTTTTGACAAGAAACACGAGCCTAAATTAAGGCGTAAATTCGTGTTTGAAGGACCCTCCGAAGAATCAAGAAAATGGATAGAATACTAAAAAATTGTGTTAATCAGATTTTGAAAGCTTGAATGACCATAAAGGCAGAAATACTTGCAGAAATGAAGATCCCTGATTGATAATCTCACTAAGGTAATGTTTTAAATATTAGATATAAATACTTATAGTTTAACCTAAATAGTGTGACATATAGTATGTATTTTATTTTAACCTAAGTCTATGGCGGTTACTCTAATTTGCCGATTGTATATATTCGCTTTATGATGTACAAACAGATTATCAATTCATATTTTTATGAACATTATTCATTCAAACTAAACCCTAGAATTCTAACAAAGTGGTATCAGAGCCACACGAATCGATCGTATACTATCAAGAACGAACTCCAAATCCCTGTTTCTGAATATATCCTGACAAATGAATCCAGCAACCGGAATTCAATCACAAATTCCAAAAATTTCTGGGCAGAATTACTATCACTGGCATATCCAGATGAGGGTTTTACTAGAATCTCAAGAATTATGGAATATTGTAGAAGACGGATATCAAGAATTAGGAACGAATCCTTCAGAAGACGCTATCGCTGCACATCGGGAATCAACGAAGAAAGATAGAAGGGCACTGCATATCATATTTCAGTCGGTTAATGAAACTGTGTTTGAACGTGTTGCCATGGCGAAAACGTCAAAGGATGCATGGATAACGCTGCACAAATCTTACAGGGGAGAAAATCGCGTCAAAACGGTAAAATTACAAACCCTAAGATGTAGTTTCGATGCTTTAAAAATGAAAGAGGGTGAGACTGTTGAAGATTATTTCAATAGAACAACATTAATTGTGAATCAATTAAGAATGAAAGAAGAAAAAATAAGTGAACAGCGTGTAGTAGAAAAAATACTACGAAGCCTGACTCAAAACTTCGAGTCTGTGGTTATTACTGTAGAAGAAACGAAAGATCTAGAGAGTATGTCCACTGAAGAACTTATGGGTATACTCCAGTCCCATGAATTACGGATGAAATTGTACGATGAAGTTCCTATGGAACATGCATTTCAAATGCAGGGTACAACAAACGTAGACAGGTCCGAACAAACGAAGGGACGGGGAAAGAATAAAGGAAAATCTTGGGGCTCTATAAGATGTTATAGTTGTCAGAAACTTGGACATACTGCCAAATTCTGTCCGAAAAAAGAAGGAAACAGAAATTCTGATAATGTTCTAATTCATAAGGAAGATGAATTGGATGAGCAACAAGATAATACCATGTTAATGATCTTTAACATGGAAGAAATGGTTAAAGAAGATTGTTGGTACTTGGATAGCGGGTGCAGCAATCATATGACAGGCAATAAGGGTCTGTTTGTTAAGTTAGATGAAACACTTCAAAAGGAAGTGAGAACGGGTGATAATAAACGATTAGAAGTTCAAGGAATCGGAGAAGTAATGATATCAATAAAAGGTCAGAATAAGAAGGTTCAAAATGTTTTCTATGTGAAGGGTTTAAAACACAATCTCTTAAGTGTGGGTCAGTTATTACAAAAAGGTTACAAAGTAGAATTCGTGAAAGAACGATGTATTATCAAAGATATGAACAATAAAGTTATAGGGATCATTAAGATGACAAACAACAAAATGTTCCCCTTGAATCCAGAAAATGATATGTCACTAGTACTCTCTATGACGACAGCCGATACCTCCAGTTTATGGCATGAACGGTTTGGACATGTGAATTTTGACACATTAGTTGAAATGGGAAATAAAGAAATAGTTCGAGGGATACCGAAAATCACAAAAAAATCTAGTATTTGTGAAGGATGTATCTCAGGCAAGCATGCTAGAAAACCATTTCCAAAGAAATCAATGTGGCAAACTGATTCACCATTACAAATTGTTCACTCAGACATATGTGGTCCTATGAAGACGGAATCCATTGGAGGTTGTAAGTACTTTATAACATTTATTGATGATTTCACACGGAAAACATGGGTATACTTCCTCAAGCTCAAATCCGAAGCGTTAAGCTATTTTAAACGGTTTAAAGCACTTGTGGAAAATCAGTCAAATCACAAGATAAAGACACTTAGATCAGACCGTGGGGGAGAATACTGTAGCAAGGCATTTCAGGAATATTTAGGCATTAATGGAATACATCACCAATTAACGAATAGCTATACTCCTCAACAAAATGGAGTGGCGGAACGGAAAAATAGAACCCTGATGGAACTTAGTCGAAGCATGTTAAATGTAAAGAAATTACCAAATAGTTACTGGGCTGAAGCAGTGGCCTGCACTACCTACATTTTGAATCGAACTATAACAAAAACAATACCAAATGTGACTCCGTATGAAGCCTGGAATGGACGGAAACCAAGTGTTGAACACTTCAAGGTGTTTGGTTGTTTGGCATATGTTCATATTCCGAAACAACATCGAAACAAGCTGGATATTAAGACAGAGAAAAATGTGTTTGTAGGGTACAGCACAAACACAAAAGGATATAAGTTATATAATCCAATCACAAATAAGATAACGATTAGCAGAGATGTCATCTTCGACGAAAGAAAAACGTGGGCACCTGAACCCGATTCTACCTCGACACCGTTTCTAATGGACAATGGAGATAATGAATCTCAGTTAAATCCATAAATAGCACCGGAAATTTCTGGTAACAATGGAAGTGCAGCCGAGAATGTCGAAAACAGCAATAATCACTTACAAGGTGAGAATGAAGAAGTAACTGAAAACATGGAACCGACGAACACCCATGCAAATGCAGAAACTTCAGCAGAACAGACATCAGATTCAAATCCTTCAGTTCCACGTAATAATGATTCGTCTACTGATTCAGAAAATGAAGAAATTAATACAAGAAGTATTGGTAGTATTTACAAGAACACACGACAACTTACTGAAGAAGAGATATCACAAAGATATAAAGAAAGTCAATCTGTCAATTATGTTTTTTATGCCAACACAGATCCGACAACTTATGAAGAAGCAAGTAGAGATATAAAATGGCAAGAAGCTATGGACAGTGAAATGGAATCTATACAAAGAAATCAAACTTGGGATTTAGTAAATCCCCCCATAAATCAGAAACCGATTGGGGTAAAGTGGATTTATAAAACCAAGTACGACGAACATGGAAATGTGGACAAATACAAAGCTAGATTAGTGGTGAAAGGATATAAGCAAAAATATGGAATAGATTATCAAGAAGTTTTTGCTCCTGTGATTCGGTTTGAGACGGTTCGACTGGTGCTGGCTCTAGCAGCAAGAAATGACTGGTATCTACATCAAATGGATGTGAAGACGGCCTTTCTCAATGGAAATTTAAATGAGCAAGTATATGTGGAGCAACCTAAAGGATATATTAAGAAGGGACATGAAGAAAAGGTATGTCTTCTTAAACGTGCTCTATATGGGTTAAAACAGGCTCCTAGATCCTGGTACAGTCGAATAGATAACTATTTTAAACTACATGGTTTCAAAAAATGTACATACGAGCATACTCTATTCGTCAAAGACACCAACGAAGGGAAGTTGGTGATATGTTTGTATGTCGATGACTTGATTATAGCAAGCAACTCTATGAATCTGATCAATGCTTTCAAGAGTATGATGAAGAAAGAGTTTGAAATGACTGACATGGGAAAACTACACTATTTTCTTGGAATGGAAGTGTCATACGAAAATGGAAATATAATTCTTTCCCAACGAAAATATATGCGAAATTTACTAGAAAAATATAGAATGACACAATGTAATTCAGTCTCTACTCCCATGGAATATGGAATAAAACTGTCTAAAGAGGATCCGGAAGTATTCACTGACGAAGGAACATATCGAAGTTTGGTTGGGAGTCTTATGTATCTGACCAACACCAGACCAGATATTACGTATGCTGTAACCAAGATCAGCAGGTACATGGAATATCCAAAGAAAAGTCACTGGGAAGCTGGCAAACGAATTCTTAAATATATTAAGGGAACGTTGAATCAAGGAGTCATATACTCAAAGGGTGGACAAGGGAAGCTAATGGGGTTCAGTGACAGCGATTATGCAGGAAATATAGACGATAGCAAGAGCACGTCAGGGCATGTATTTCTTCTAGGGTCAAGTCCTATTTCCTGGCAATCTAAGAAACAAAAGGTTGTGGCATTATCATCTACTGAAGCTGAATATATGGCCTTATCTTTAGCCGGTTGTCAAGCAATTTGGATTAAAGGGATACTGGATGAACTACAAGGAAAGATAGAGTATCCAATTCCAATTTATTGTGATAACAAATCAACAATATGTCTAGCTAAAGATCCAGTCTACCATGGCAAGAGCAAACATATTAGAGTCAAATACCATTTTATTCGCGACCTGATTAAGAAAAATGAAGTAGAAGTTTTGTTCTGTGCAACCAAGGATCAAACTGCAGACATTATGACCAAAGCATTGCAAAACAAGGACTTCTCAAGACTGAAGACTCGTCTTAATATGGAAACTATATAGGTTACGGGAGGGTATTAGATATAAATACTTATAGTTTAACCTAAATAGTGTGACATATAGTATGTATTTTATTTTAACCTAAGTCTATGGCGGTTACTCTAATTTGCTGATTGTATATATTCGCTTTATGATGTACAAACAGATTATCAATTCATATTTTTATGAACATTATTCATTCAAACTAAACCCTAGAATTCTAACATTAAAATGTTATCATTGCTCTCAGACAGGTCATTTTTGATATGGATCAAAACGGGTTGGGGTGGGTTATTGACCCGAATTTTTTTATATCCATTTCCTGATAACTTTGTGACAAAAGATTAGATATCGAGTATAATACAAAACAATATTGATGTAGCAATCTAACTCGTTTTCTTTTTAGCTAACTTTTTTTCTAAATTGACCCATTTGAGATACATAGATAACCTAAATCAAACTGTTTGCCAGTAAAAAGATTCAGAAATTTCCATAGTAAAATGCTATAATTTTTAAACCTGACAGAATAGAAGAGAGTCTTGGAGATTCAATCTACAAAAGTATTACAGTTGACACGTTTAATCTAGGACATTTTTTATCAACCATGTTGTCAACAGAGATGTTCTTCTTCTCAAGAACAAAATAGAAGCTTCCATAGTTATATTAAAAAGAAAAAGACATCATGGTTTAAACCAATGGGATAAGCACAAGAAATACTTGGTTTAAACCAATGGGACTTGAGAAAAGAAATATGTGAAACAAGATGATCTGGATGACTTTATGTGCATCTTAATTTAAAAAGAATCATAAGAAACATCTACTGTACTGGTGTTATAAGGTATTATATCTTAAATGGTTCTTATTTATATATAAATCGTTTATATGGTATATTTCCAAAATGACGGACTATTACATACGCCCCCACTAAAACTAAAACTGGAAAATCATTTTAATACCAGTACACCATTGACTGGCTCCTAACCGTGAGCATAATTACACTAACGTGATTTTCGTTTGATGCCTTCAATTATGCAAACTCGTGTTAGTTTTCTCTTTATTAAAAGTCGACATAATTTAATTACATGGACTTTATGATGTTTTGGTTTCAGACCACAACAGAACTCAAACTAAGCCATAAAAAGAGAATACTTAACTGTTATGTTTTTAGTCCGTTGTGTTTTAGATTTTATGCTTGGAATCAATATAGTTGGATTTTAACTTTTGATTGTTCAATTCCATTTCATTTTTATTTGAAACCAACAAAATAATAAATGGAATCAACATTTCAATTCCATTCCGTGAAACGAACGCTACCTAAGGGTTTAAAAGTCCACTTTTGTTATTCGATATTATTGACCACATGCAACTTTCATACGTGACTAATTTAAATGAGTATTACTTACATGATTTGTAACATTAACAAGTAATCAAAGGATATTATTTCCATATTTTTGTAGGGATATTCACCACTTGGTTCTTCGGGGACGTCGTTCATCAAAAGCGATGTACTAAAAAGCCCGGTTCTAGCTTCAGTAGCTGAAAAAATGGGGAAAAAACGACTGCTCAGGTTGCGCTCTGGTGGGGCCTACAAGTGGGTCATAGCATACTTCCCAAGAGTACAAGCGAATCCAGTTTTGTACATAAAGTGTTGAATTTTGTATCATTTTTTTGCAGGCTAGGCTGCTGAGAGGTACCTCTTTTATGGATGAGACTCATGGCTTCTACAAGACCCTTGAGGAACTTTGGGATGGTAAAATATGACATATGGGGTGTTTATTTTATAACTAATAATATGTTAAGAACGATTAGAATGCTTTAATTGTCTAGAATGGTTGTGGATTTCATTTGGGATTTACTTTTAAAGAATATTTCATTGATAACACTTAATATATTTAAATTGTCTAGAATGGTTGTGGATTTCGTTTGGGATTTCGTTTGACTCCTGGCCCATTACTGTTTGAAATGCTATGGGACAAGTTCTTTCAAGTAAGCTTCATCCGTTTTAGTTTCCTCGATGTGGAAATATGGGCAGGTTGGGACTGAGAGGTGTTCTTCGGGTTTCAGGTTATTTAGGTTTTTTTGTCAAGGAAGTCGGGTTTGGTGATAAACTTTTTAATGGCATCTACAATGATAGAAGCGTGAACCGAATAAATACATTGTTGGATGTTCTTAATCACCCAACAAACCTCTAAAATTTTAAAGCTTTAGAGTGTGGCGTTGTAATATGTTCCCTTCGCCGCATCGCGCATATGTCAGTGTTTTCTTTTTTTAACTGTTATTTACATAGTTACCCCCTGTCGAAAACGTTAAGAAGGCCGCAACCGACCCTCACGTTCTGCTACACTGCCATCATCGTCGACTCAGCAAAATCGGAAACTACATCCCCGTACATAGCCCTAAACTCACCAACCTAAGTGATATGTTTCCCGCCGCATCGCGCGGGTAAACGACTAGTGTCATCAAGTATATATAATCAAATTTTAACTAGATTTGTTATGCCTTTTTATAATTTTCTTATGTTTGTTCTTTTTATCACGACGCTATCGGTTGTAAATTTGTAAAAGTATAACCTTTTTAGAACTTGTTATTCCCAAATTAAACCAAGACAAGTAAAAAAAAGATTTTGAAAAAATTTGGGGTGTTTAGCGGTTCCAATAGAGTTTTGTGTAAGGCTTGTAATTAGGACTTGCAAAATTCAAGGTTTTAGCATCCCCCCACACTTAAATTACACATTGTCCTCAATGTGTCCCAAAAATAAGTTTTTAGGTTGATTGAATGTGTAAAAGTGTGTTTAAAAACAATTTTTTTATGTTACTGGGCATCTGGACACGGCCCCGTGTTGGGTGAACACGACCCCGTGTACAAAGTGCCAGTAACGAGAATTTACAGAAGGTGGACACGAGGCCGTGTCGGGTGAACACGACCCCGTGTCTGGCAAAAGTCTGCATAAATAAACAAACAGCAGGTCTGGGGCAATGGGCACCGGGGCGTGTTGGCTGAACACGACCCCGTGTGGACAAACTACAAAGGTGCAAAACAGGTTTCTGGCTTCGGTTTTGCTGTCCCGGCTTTAGTAGCACTAATGTTTAGTGCTCTAAGCCTCGTATGTACCTGTTTAACTAATAAACACCACACCAATCATAACAAACATCCTAATTTACCAATTTTAATCATCCAAACCATAAGAAAAGAAATGCAGAAATAAAAAAAGAGTTAAAGAAAGCAAATTGTTCAACAAGCGGCACGCAGGCCGGGAATTGTTCATGAGAATAAAGGGGTTAACCTGTGGGCCTCCAACCGGCTGATCCTACCTCCACTCCTCCCGCTCAATCCATGTCCTCGTCTTCATCATCACCGTCTCCTCCGTGCCCCGCCATGTACTCCCGGATGTTTCCAATGTCATCCTGTATATCTGAGATGTTTCTCTCTATTGCTCCGACCCGGGCGTACGTGTTGCTGGCCATGTTATAGGTGTTCCTGGTGCACATAAGGTTTTCCTGCAATAAATCATGTAAACTTTGAAAGTTAGGAAAACTGCCTCCTTGGGAGGAGGACTGGCCCGGATCACCCTGGGCTGGTAGTGGTACTGAGGAGGAGGACGGATATGTGGAGCATGTAAGACGAGTGCTTCCTGTGGGTTCCATGCATGGCCTTGAACTCTTTGAAAACTGACCGCCCATCTTCCGTGTCGTAAATCAGGTTCATGGAGCGGCAAATGACAAGGTCCACTCTCCCCGACCACGGTCCTTTGCGAAAGGACCTTGGCATGTTCACGAAGTTTTTGAAGAGGCGGTAAATCCACCCTCCAAAGAAGATAGGAGTCGAGGGAGTAGCAAGCTGGTTCTAATGTATGTTTCGGAGCAGGAGGTATGGAACATCAAGGTTGATCCGGTTGTGGATGCAGTGAAGGACTAGTAGATCCCGCAAACCTACAACACCGTTGCTGTCGTGCCGTTGGCTAAGAGAGTAAGTGAGGACCCTGTGGATGTAGCGGTAAAGAGGGTCTCTCAACTGGGTACTCTTAGTTCGGCTCGGATTGTAGTTGCCATCTCCTATTTGAGCCCAAGAAGCTTGGCGGTCATCATCCCTGATCTCGAGTAGACCGCCGGTGTTTTCCTCATCCCTAGCATATTCTTCCGAGTACAACCCCACCAAAGCCCCAAATTGAGCAATTGAGATCCGGTATGTGGTTCCTCAACAGCGAAACTCCAACCCTTCATTGTCAAACGGCTCAGCTCTTGTGTTAAAAGCGAGTGTGATGTAGAACTCCATGCTGTACTTATGCACAGAGTGAAGCCGAGTGCAAAGGGCAACTCGTAGTGGGCCGGTGACGATGTTGTTGAATCGATCCAGTTGGTTCACAGCTTCGAGAGTGTTTGTGCATACTTTTCTGGGGTTCTCTTCGGGCCTAGTCCTTAACATGTCATAACGAGCTTGGGCCGCCAATTCGCTAGCATTGAACCGAGTGAATTTCTTGGCCATCTGAAAGAAAACAACAAAGAATTAGCAAGAAACAGTGAAAATTTCAGAGAAAACTAAAAACAGTCGACTGGACACGCCTCCATGTTCAGCGGACACGCCCCGAGTTCACCAGATTTCGGCTGGACACGCCCCCGTGCTCAGCGAGCACGACCCCGTGTCCAGGCGTCTGTTTCCCAAAAATCCCATTTTTCGACCCGGCCCCGAAAACTTGAAAATTTTTGGTCCAGTAGGGGCGGTTTTCCCCGAAAATGAAACCCCAAGTGCCGTTTTTCTTAAAACAAACCGTTTACCCCTTCAATTTTATCTTTTTCGTTTCAAAAACAAGGGTTTGGGGTTTTCGTGAGAAATCGGGCAAATCTACAAACAATACAAGTTGGTTTACTTTCTATAACATGAATCTAAACTAATGCTAACAGATCTAAGCAAAAATTTGAGGTTTGATCCGGTCGGAGTTCAAGAACCCTAGATTTTTCCCCAAATTTTTGGTGTTTTAACTACATGAAAATGCTTAATCTAACTACTAATGATGATAGAATCATACCTTGATGTTGCTAGAAGTAGAGGAGACGTCGAAATCTTGCAGAAAAATCACCTGAACCAGAGAGTTTTTGGGGAAACGGGGCGTGTGGAATGAAGAAACTGTGTTGAAAAAGGGAGTTTTATCCCGACAGTTGCGCGGACACAGCCCCGTGGGCGGGCAAAAATATTTTTATTTTTATTTATTTTTATTATTTTTTAAGGTGTTCATGTGATTGCCCTGTTTTCCCAAAACTTGGTTTAGAGATCTTACCGATTCAGATATTTTCCCGATTGTTCGTAACTTACCAGGTATGATGTTGATGCTTGAATCTTTGTTTCATTCTGTAGGATCATTTTACCGACTGAAACGAGTCATTCAGAGGTGTTCTACTCAATATGAAAGGCGGAAACAGATATATTAAGTTCGATTCAGCTAGATATTCACTTTAAATGTCTTTCTGATTTATTTGACAAAGTTTTACAGCGAAACGACACTTCGGTAGCACTTCGGCTCCGGAATCACACATACAAGAATCACTCAAACGAAATTACATGGCCACTATTTATAGACAGGGTAATTTCGCATGGACTGACTCAAGCGAAATTACATTCACACGAAATTACCTTCAAACCCATTTTTGACAGATTCCTCTAATAACATGCCCTGATCTATCTACAAACATACAAGACTCGATACAAGACGAAGTCGACAGACATATGCACCGACAGACTCCCCCTCGGATGTTGACGAGTCTTCAGTGTCGAGTCTTCAACGTCTTTAGTCTTTATCAGTTTGTTTGCACTCTCTGAAGTATCTGACAGTGTAAAACTTCCTCAGTCTTCTCTCTTCTCTTTTCATCAGCAATCTTCACAGGTTCAGAATCACAACCTGGCTCTCTAACACTCAGAATCCGGATCTGAAACCTGGCTAACCTGCACATTCTCTACCTCACAATAAATTTCACCAATTTTAAAAATTTGACAAATTTATACATCACTTGCAGAAATTCATCAATCAATAAATTGATTTTACAAAGTTAATATCTGATGAACCATTTGAAAACAAACATTTATTTTTATTCATTATAAACAAACTCCCCCTCACGAAATGTTCATCATGTTCAGCACTTGGAATTTTGAAAATCAGCTCTTCAACATCAGTTTGTCGAAAATCTTTTTGGATTTTTCAAAATTTATGCTAAAACTCACTAAAAATCTTTTTGGAATTTTGATTTTAACGAAATGCAGTAAAGAAATATATACAGACAATATTTTTGCGAGTTTGTGTAAGAGGATCATATCAGTTTTTGAGACAAATCACCAACACCATTAAGCTTTAACCATTTTAAGTTCTAAACGATTCACTTAGATTGTCAGTATACTGATCCACTTAAATTTTCACACAAAGTTCAACTGCTTCGAGATACGGATTAATGATTTAGAGACTTAAACTTATACACGTGTGTCCCACCTCAGAATATACTCCCGTATCCAGATCCCAATATTCAGTCTTACAGGTGAGTATACCTAGATGATATCTGTAAAGGGTTAAATGCGAGGGCCATGAGAGCTCAGGCTATTGCTTCCGCAAAATCAGAGAGAGGACGGCTTCGACTTTTGGTGGGTTCCCTTTAGAGAATCTTTTCTTCAACAGCACAGGATTAGCATTTTGCAATGTTTCATCATTTTTTATGCTGAGGGTGGGCTATTTTTCAAGCAAGCATAAAGTATTCTCCGGGGACTAGGCCATTGCTTCCGCAAAATCAGAAGTCCCGGGATAATACCCCAGATATCACTAAGCATAAAGACCTAGTATCTCAGAAAGAGGGACCTCTCAAACAAGATTTCGGGGGTTACCCATGTATCCGAGAAATGTTCCCCACGAGATAAGTAAGTTTGAAATTTAGGTTTATATCTCGACACAATCTACTAAATGTGTAAAAACCTACTGTCATATCATCAGTGAGATCGTTTATCACATTTGACTTTCCAATTCTTTAGCATGTTGTGATAGTCCACTGATGTACTATCATTTCCTCTTTTTCACAACAAAACTCATTTTGAATTTTATCATGTTTTTGCCTTTTTCAAATTTTCTAATGTTTTTTGATTTTCTGAAAATTCTTACTCCCCCTAAAATTCAAAATCATTTAAAGAAACTTTGAAAACAAACTATACAAGATAAAGTGACAACTATTGTGAATTGCTTCAATTCGCCATCCACTTGACATAAACAATCAGAACTCCCCCTTACAACAAACTATTTTCCCATTAAGATTTCAAAACACTTAAGTTTATTTTAATCAAAATGGTTTTTCCGGAAAATAAGTTTTGTTGATTTTATCACTCTGTAAAAATGGGGTTTGGTTCATCACACTGTTTTTCTCAACCATTTAATGAAAGTTAAGTCAAGTTCAACTTAATAACCTTGATTAACCACTTGTACGTTCAATTTTAACAGATGTAAAATCACATATGACAATTTTAAGAACAACTACCACTTTCAAACTGAAATACCACTTGTAAGAAAAATGCCGAATCCTGCTCCACACTTACCAACCTGGAAGTTCCGGCAATTCCATCACCTGTAGAATTTAACAATTTTAGAAGTACAAATTTTTAAGAATGATTCCGATTCATGCTCCACGATTACCAACTTGGGAGCTCCGGCAAGTCAGGATTTTTAAGTAAAGAACACAGACACCCAAGCCTGACCTGCTTTGGGTGTATTCAAATCATCTTTAGTCGGGTAATAAGTTGCCTTTTTTGTTGCATAAAAATCTTTTACCCCTTTTGCCTTTCCATCAACCATTTTCCCAAAAATCTTTTTAACATTTCCATTAAATGCTTTCTCAACATCAAAATCTTTCTTATCAGAATATAATTGATTAGAAATCTCAACTTTACCAATCTTTTGTTTGAAATTTTCAGTTCTCAATGGTGGAAAGTTCTCATCATTCATTGGAGGAACTATTTTCTCATCTTTTACCTCAACTTGTGGCTCATCTGATTTTGTGGAATCAGATTCATCGCCAGATTTCACATCTGATTTCTTAACAACCCACATTTGGTTGTCAAGATTAACTCTTCTTTTGTAAAATCTGTTCTTTGAACATTCACCAACTTCATATGTTGAATTTTTAAAAACTTTGAATCTTTCAGTTGGTGATTCATTTTTCTCAACAATCTTTTCTTTAAGTTTAGAAACAACTTCCTCTTTGATATTGGTTGCTTTAGGACAGTTCCAGGCAATGTGTCCAACTTCCTGACATCTGTAACAGGTTCTTGTTTCCTTTCTTTGATAAGCTCCATTCTTCATTCCCTCTTGCTTCTTAGCAAGGAATTCTTTGTTTGATTGCTTCCAGAATGAGCTCTTTTCTTCTTCCTCTGAATTTGCTCCTGAAACAAATACAGTTTTTGGTTTATAAGTTTTCTCATTTTTATAATTTTTCGGTGGAATAAAACCTAAACCCTTCTTTTTGTAATTACCGTTATGATTTGGTTTCTTTCAATAACCTGAACCAGAACTGTAACCATTTTTCTTGTTTAATCTTTGTTGAACTCTTGAGGTGTAAGGTTTGGGTTTTTCAGACAGATTTACATCTTTTATTTCAGAAATATTAATTTCTGTTAGTTTGAAAACCTTTTTTATCATTTCTGGTTTAGGACCTCTTATTGGAAATTCTTCATCAGAATATAATTTGTCTGAATCATTCAAAGTATATGCCACTTTGATTGGTTCGTTATTCAAATTAGATTTTGATAACAAGAATTCTTTATTGTAAACACGTTTAATCGACGACTTTTGACTGTCAACTGATGATGTTCTCGAACTTTCAGACTCAGACTTTGACTCCGACTCCTCATCTTTATCCAACACCTGATCGACCACTTTTTTAATTAACTCGGACTCATGATCAGTATCAAACGATGTGAACGTGACATCAATGTTTTCTGGTAACTCATCAGTTGTTTCGGATTTTAACTTTATATTGACAGCCTTTTTAACTTGCTCCTCATTTGGTTTTCTGGGAGAATAACCTTCCCAGATCGGAGGCGGACCCTTGTTATAATTTGCACTTTGTTTCTTACCAGTATCCTTTTCTTTTGGCTTCTCATCTTGAAAAGCTTCAAGACCTGCAACAGTTGGATAAATTCGATCAATCAAATAATCAGAACTAGAATAACTCTGTAACAATAGTCTGATTCTTTCATTCTCTATCTTTTCTGTCTCCAACTCTTGCTTCCACTTTGCACTTTCTTCAATGTAAAAGTTGATAGCTTTTTGCTTTGACATCATTACAGCATTTAACATAGTCAACGCATCTTCTCTTTCAGAATTTGTCTTTTGCAAACCAGTTACTGTTCTGTTCAAAACGTCATATGATTCTTTCACGTAGTTGAGATCAAACAGTAATTTTTCTTTCATCTTATCTTGCTCACTCAACTTTTCATCTTTTTCTGCACACTGTTTGCAAGATTCCAAACACTTTAGACAAGGTTTAATCACCTCCACAACCTTTTCAATTTCTACTATCTTTTCAACTTCAAAAACTTTCTCAACTTCAACCACTTTCTCTGATTCAATTATCTTCTCAACGATTTTAAATTCTTCACTTTGTTCATTCTTCTTTGTCTCAGCAACATTTTCACATTTCATCTTTCTCTGTTCTTTTGCTGCTCGTCTCTCCTTCAGCTTCTCCAATCTATCTGCAAAATAAAATTGAAAACTTTCAGGAGATAACATAGATTTTCCAATATTTATTTGTGTCTCTTCTTCATCATCACTGTCATCAGATGATGATTGATCAAACACTGGCTCTTGAATGATTTGTGCAGTCAATCCTACCATCTTTGAATCAGGTGGAATGTATTTATCCCAACTGAAACCCTCTGCCACTTTTTCATCATCTTGATCGATTATGCCAAAGTAAGCTTTCTTATTTGCTTCTACGATCATTTTGGCATGAGCAGTTTGTGGTTCTTTTTGTTGATACGGTTGATGAGCAACTTGTTGATAAATGGCTTTTCAATAATAATCATCTTTTCCAAACGGATTCTGTGATCCACTTGCTTCTTGATTTTTTGCATTCTCTCTTGAAATGTCCTTTCTCCCTGCATTGAAAACAAGTAACTTTAGATTTATCAAAACCCAAAGTAGAAACATTTGCATCTCTAAAATTATCTCTTCCTGTAATCATCTTGAACTTTTAAGCTCTCCTCAAAACACTAGCTAAACACCATTTAATGTCCATGAGTTCCATTTCTTCTGCATCTATCTGATCGTAATCCTCTTTCGTCAGCATAGGATTCCCGATCCTCCCTGCAACCAATCCCTCATATGATTCCAACACTGTAGCAAGTAACGACATGTGACTTTTGGCAATCTCTTCAGAAAAATTTTGACCATTCTGAAGATGCAATGCGATATTGAAATTCAACACTTGACCATTACTGCTATTTGAACTTTGAAACTGATGACTTGAAGTTGAACTCTTTGGATTAACACTTGGATATGATGAAAATCCACTACTGCTGTTTGGACTTTGATTTACTGAACCAGATGAATTTTCAGCACTAAAGGCAGTTTGGACTTTCGGACTTGCTTCAACTTCTTGAACACTTCCTTTGTAATACATTTTGACATCTTGTTGGCCACTCGGACTGTTCATTCTAGCAATCTTCTGTTGTTCCAGATCTTGACCCTCAATCTTTTCAATGAACTGTGAAATAGTCAACTTGTCATATTCTCCAGTATTCTTTTATATCATCAAATATGTTCCCCACTCTTTCTGAGGTAATGCATCAGCTAATTTGTCGACCCATTCTTCTTGATTCTGTGATCCACTTGCTTCTTGATTTTTGCATTCTCTCTTGAAATGTCCTTTCTCCCTGCATCGAAAACAAGTAACTTTAGATTTATCAAAACCCAAAGTAGAAACATTTGCATCTCTAAAATCATCTCTTCCTGTAATCATCTTGAACTTTTAAGCTCTCCTCAAAACACTAGCTAAACACCATTTAATGTCCATGAGTTCCATTTCTTCTGCATTTATCTGATCGTAATCCTCTTTCGTCAGCATAGGATTCCCGATCCTCCCTGCAACCAATCCCTCATATAATTCCAACACTGTAGCAAGTAACGACATGTGACTTTTGGCAATCTCTTCAAAAAATTTTTGACCATTCTGAAGATGCAATGCGATATTGAAATTCAACACTTGACCATTACTGCTATTTGAACTTTGAAACTGATGACTTGAAGTTGAACTCTTTGGATTAACACTTGGATATGATGAAAATCCACTGCTGCTGTTTGGACTTTGATTTACTAAACCAGATGAATTTTCAGCACTAAAGGTAGTTTGGACTTTCGGACTTGCTTCAACCTCTTGAACACTTCCTTTGTAATACATTTTGACATCTTGTTGGCCACTCGGACTGTTCATTCTAGCAATCTTCTGTTGTTCCAGATCTTGACCCTCAATCTTTTGAATGAACTGTGAAATAGTCAACTTGTCATATTCTCCAGTATTCTTTTAAATCATCAAATATGTTCCCCACTCTTTCTGAGGTAATGCATCAGCTAATTTGTCGACCCATTCTTCTTGATTCTGTGATCCACTTGCTCCTTGATTTTTGCATTCTCTCTTGAAATGTCCTTTCTCCCTGCATCGAAAACAAGTAACTTTAGATTTATCAAAACCCAAAGTAGAAACATTTGCATCTCTAAAATCATCTCTTCCTGTAATCATCTTGAACTTTTAAGCTATCCTCAAAACACTAGCTAAACACCATTTAATGTCCATGAGTTCCATTTCTTCTGCATCTATCTGATCGTAATCCTCTTTCGTCAGCATAGGATTCCCGATCCTCCCTGCAACCAATCCCTCATATGATTCCAACACTGTAGCAAGTAACGACATGTGACTTTTGGCATTCTCTTCAGAAAAATTTTGACCATTCTGAAGATGCAATGCGATATTGAAATTCAACACTTGACCATTACTGCTATTTGAACTTTGAAACTGATGACTTGAAGTTGAACTCTTTGGATTAACACTTGGATATGATGAAAATCCACTGCTGTTGTTTGGACTTTGATTTACTGAACCAGATGAATTTTCAGCACTAAAGGCAGTTTGGACTTTCGGACTTGCTTCAACCTCTTGAACACTTCCTTTGTAATACATTTTGACATCTTGTTGGCCACTCGGACTGTTCATTCTAGCAATCTTCTGTTGTTCCAGATCTTGACCCTCAATCTTTTCAATGAACTGTGAAATAGTCAACTTGTCATATTCTCCAGTATTCTTTAAAATCATCAAATATGTTCCCCACTCTTTCTGAGGTAATGCATCAGCTAATTTGTCGACCCATTCTTCTTGATCTTTGACAATTTCTAACAAAGACATAGTTCGTACTAAGTGGCAATATCTTTCAATCAGCTTCTTTGATGATTCACCTGGCAAGCTTGAAAACAAGTCAAACTCTTTCTTTAGCAATGCTTTCTTGCTTCTGATCATCTTTTCACTACCCTCAAACTTAGTTTTAAGTGCATCCCAGATCGATCGTGAAGTATTGTCGTGCTGAAGCAATATAAAGATGTCCTCCTTTATAGCTTGTTGTAACAAACTGATCATCATCTTTTCAGCTTTGTGCATATCTCGTTCTTTGTCCGTAAATTCAGAAATTGTTTTGATAACACCCAAATCTGTACGCGGTTTAACATATTTTTTCTCGATACACTCCCAAGATCTCAAATGATTAGCTTGAACCCAGTTTTCAAAACGATCTTTCCAACCATAATACTCCTCAATACCCATGAGTTTTGGGGGTTTTTGCAAAGTTTCGGTCTCATTTTCCATGTTCATGCTATGAGCAATAGCAGCTGGAGTAGTCAGGGATGTAGCAAACGCGTTGTAGAATTCCTCTTCCATGATTCGATAACAAGTTTTTCAAAACAGACACTTTCAAGCGATATTAGACTGTTCCAAACGAAATCTTCAAGCGAAATAACCTCTCAAGCGAAATAACCTGCAAACTTTCAAACGAAATAACACTAAAACGAAATCAGAATTTTCAAGCGAAATAGTAATTCCGTTCGAACTGTACAAACGAAATTTAAATTCGTACTAAATTACACACAGTTTCAAACGAAATCACGACTTAGAAACGAAATAGTAATTTCGTATGGAATATCTTAAGCGAAATTATAATTCCGTGCGAAATAATGTAATTCCGTGCGAAATACTCAAACAAAATAACTAATTTCGTGCGAAATTAGCAACAATTTCAAACGAAATTACGCTGATGTCATCATTTCGGTCAAACTTTTGTCAAATTGATCAGGTTTTAGCTCGATTTTAGGTTCAATTTTCTCAAGGCTTTGTTAAAACACAATTTCGCATATAATGTGTGAAATTCAAACCATTTTAACCGTGAAATTTTGTTCAAATTTGAAAAGAAGGTGTAGAAGTTAGAAAATCTGATGAAATCAAGCTGAATACGGTAGAACTCCTCCTCCTGAGCTCTGATACCACATGTAAGATCGTTTTACCGACCGAAACGAGTTGTTCGGAGGTGTTCTACTCAATATGAAAGGCGGAAACAGACATATTAAGTTCGATTCAGCTAGATATTCACTTTAAATGTCTTTCTGATTTATTTGACAAAGTTTTACAGCGAAACGATACTTCGGCAGCACTTCGGCTCCGGAATCACACATACAAGAATCACTCAAACGAAATTACATGGCCACTGTTTATAGACAGGGTAATTTCGCATGGACTGACTCAAGCGAAATTACATTCACACGAAATTACAATTTCGTGTGAAGTTACCTATTAATTTCGTGCAAAATTACACTATGTAATTTCGTGCGAAATTACCTTCAAACCCATTTTTGACAGATTCCTCGAATAACGTGCCCTGATCTATCTACAAACATACAAGACTCGATACAAGACGAAGTCGACAGACATATGCACCAACACATTCCTCGACCGTTTGAAGCGAGATTTCTTCCTCCTCATCCTCAATGAATCCTTGATAGAGCTTCAGCCGTTGGCCATTGACTTTGAATGGAATTCCATTCCGAGATTTAATTTCGACTGCACCGTGTGGGAAAATATGGGTGATGGAAAAGGGACCTGACCACCTAGACTTTAATTTACCAGGAAATAACCGAAGTCGTGAATTAAACAATAGAACTTGATCTCCTACTCGAAATTCATTAGGTTTAATGTGTTTATCATGCAAAATTTTCATTCTTTCCTTATAAATTTCCGAGTTAGAGTATGCGTAATTCCTTAATTCGTCTAATTCATTTAATTGGCAAAATCGATTTTTACCGGCAAATTCTAAGTCTAAGTTTACATTTTTAATTGCCCAGTAGGCCTTATGAGCTATTTCTACTAGCAAGTGACAACTTTTTCTATAGACGAGCTTATATTGGGTTGTACCTATTGTTGTTTTATAAGGAGTTCAAAAAGCCCATAAAGCATCGTCTAATTTGTCAGCCCATTCTTTTTTATTTAACCCTACGGTTTTTTCGAGTATTCTTTTTAAAACTCTATTAGTCACTTCGGCTTGTCCGTTTGTTTGAGGGTGATATGCCGTTGAAACCAGGTGATAGACCCCATACCTTGTTAAGATTTTTTCAAGTTGATGGTTACAAAAATGGGTACCTCTATCACTTATTAAAGCCTTTGGTGTTCCAAAACGAGAGAATAATCTTTTCAGAAATCTTACCACGACCCTTCCATCGTTGGTTGGAAGTGCCTCGGCCGCGGCCCAATTAGACAAGTAATCTACCGCCACAAGTATATATTTGTTTCCTTTTGACGGTGGGAAAGGTCCCATAAAGTCGAGTCCCCACACATCATAAATTTCACAAACAAGAATGCCATTTTGTGGCATTTCGTTTTTGGAGGAAATATAACCTGTTCTTTGGCAAGCGTCACATGTCTTAACAAGAATTTGGGCGTCTTTGTAAATGGTTGGCCAGTAAAATCCTGAATCAAATACCTTTCGTGCGGTACTTGTGGCACCATGATGTCCTCCATATGGACCTTCATGATAATGGCGGAGAATTCTCCTTGCTTCACTACCATGTACGCATCGTCGGATGAGTTGGTCGGCGCACATTTTGAAAAGATAAGGGTCTTCCCAAAAGTAATGCTTTACATCAGCAAAGAACTTTTTTCTTTGATGATGTGGCCAACCTTTTGTGACTATACCGCTAGCTAGGTAGTTAGCATAGTCGACGTACTATGGCTCTTCTCGGTATTCCACCATTTCCAGGGACTCCGTTGGAAATTTTTCATTGATTTGCTCGTCCCTAGTTGCCTCCAAAGCTGGGTCTTCTAGGCGCGAAAGATGATCTGCTGCGGTGTTTTCTGCTCCTCTTTTGTCTTTGATTTCAACGTCAAATTCTTGGAGGAGTAGAATCCACCGAATCAAACGCGGCTTAGCATCCTGTTTCTTAAAGAGATATCGAATGGCTGCATGATCTGTATAGACTATTGTTTTAGAAAGAACAAGATAAGAACAAAATTTATCAAAAGCAAATACCACGGCTAGTAATTCTTTTTCTGTTGTTGTGTAATTTTCTTGTGCATCGTTAAGTGTTTTACTAGCATAATAAATTGGGTGAAAATGCTTATCTTTTCTTTGTCCCAAGATTGCTCCAACTACAAAGTCACTTGCATCACACATGATTTCGAAAGGTAATTTCCAATCAGGCGCTATCATGATAGGTGCATTGACTAGCATTTCCTTAAGGGTTAGAAATGCTTGATTGCAATCCTTGTCAAAGATGAAAGGAGCATCTTTTTCAAGTAATTTTGTTAGAGGCCTTGAGATTTTAGAAAAGTCTTTGATAAATCGTCTATAGAATCCGGCATGCCCTAGGAAACTTCTGATAGCTCTAACGGAGGATGGGGGTGGTAATCGAGAAAGAGTGTCTATTTTGGCTCGATCTACCTCCATTCCTTCGCTCGAGATCTTGTGACCGAGTACTATTCCCTCCGTTACCATGAAATGACATTTTTCCCAATTAAGGGCGAGGTTAGTCTCCTCACATCAGGATAGCATTCGCTCAAGATTATCGAGGCATTGGTCGTATGAATCTCCAAACATAGAAAAGTCGTCCATGAAGACTTCCATTGTCTTTTCTATCATGTCATGGAAGATGGCCACCATGCAACGTTGGAATGTTGCGGGGGCATTACATAGACCGAATGGCATGCGTCGATAAGCAAAAGTTCCGTAGGGACATGTAAAGGTTGTTTTTTCTTGGTCTTCGGGTGCTATCAGAATCTGAAAGTAACCTGAAAAACCATCTAAGAAACAGTAAAATTTGTGACCGGATAATCTTTCTAACATTTGATCAATAAAAGGCAAAGGAAAGTGATCTTTCCTTGTTGCCTCATTTAATCGACGATAATCTATACATACCCTCCATCCTGTGATGGTTCTCGTTGGTATTAATTCATTCTTTTCATTAGTTATTACCGTCATACCTCCTTTCTTTGGAACCACTTGGACGGGACTTACCCACGGACTATCGGAGATAGGGTAAATAAGTCCGGCGTCAAGTAATTTGATGACTTCGTTTTTAACCACTTATTGTACATTTGGATTTACTCTACGTTGTGGTTGTATTACCGATTTATAGTCATCATTCATTAAAATTTTGTGCGTGCACATGGAAGGACTTATACCTTTAATATCTACAAGCTTCCAAGCGATCGCATTTTTGTGTTTTTTAGAGGTGAAATTAATTTTTCTTTTTCTACACTAGTTAATTTTGACGAGATAATTACAGGTGATTTACCAACTTTGTCGAGAAAAGCATATTCCAAATCTTTTGGGAGTTCTTTGAGCTCAAGAGGTGGGTCTTTAGGAGACTCCTTATTTGGTTGCTCATTTCGATCAAGAACCACAAAAGTTTGTTCTAGGGCGACCTCTTCTTCAACAAAGTGGTCAATTTCTTCTCTTGTATCGGGTGGTTGATCTTCATCTTCAATTAAGGGGTCATTATTGCCGAATGGATATTTCATTGAACGCTCAAGATCGACACTCTTTTTAAATGCCCCTAATTGAATAGATAGATTGTTGTGCTTCCGGTTTTTCAAAGCTTCGTGGGTTTTTACAAAGGGTCGTCCCAACACTAAAGGAGCGTCATCAAGGATGACAAAGTCGGTTGGGATTACCATTTGATTTGTTTGAACCAAGACATTCTCAACTACACCGATTGATTTTATTACTTTCCGATTGGATAGAAAAATGGGTATTTGAAGTGGAGAAAAATCACTAATACTTAATTTTTCGAAAATATAGTTTGGCATTATATTAACACAAAGATATTTATCGATTGTGATATTACTATAAAAAGGAATTTTGAAAAAAAACATGGAACCGGTGTAATGTTAACTTCAAATGGATCTTCTTTTATTAGCGAAGTTTGATCATTAGTTAACTTAATGCTTACCGTTTCGTCAATTTTAGTGTTAGTGTTTAACTCTTTTAAAAACTTAGCATGAGTGGGAACTAAACAATGATTTTCGAAAGAAGGCGGCAAGAGATTAATTTCTTCAAAATTAGACTCTTCTTGAATATTAACGTTATCGGACTCACCTTTTTCGTTGTTTAACTCATGTGTCGGTTTTTCACTTATTTGTTCTTCCATTTTTACATTTTTAACTATCTCTTTTCTATTTAATTCTTCTCTTGCGCGGGACTCCTCTTCCCTTGCGCGAGATTCTTTTATGCATCATTCGATAGTTTTAATGTGTTCTATTATCCTATCGGCTATGTCGGTGATAGAGTAAGGATCGGGATCCTCAAGGCTTGAATCCGGATGTTCGATCCTTTGTTCCTCATAATACTCATAAGAAGTAGATGGTTCACACCATTGTTCTTCATTGTAAGTATATGATGGATAAGGGTCGTAATTTTGTTCTTCATAATACTCATATGAGGTGGGTTGTTCACGCCATGGTTCCTCATAATAAGCATATGAAGGTGGTGGCTCATATCCTGGTTCCTCAAAGTATGAGTATGAAGGCTCATACCTTGGTTCTTCAAAATATGAGTATGAGGGAGGAGGTTCATACCTTTGGTCTTCATAGGATGTGTATGAAGTTGATGGCTCGTACCTTGGCTCCTCATAGTAGGTGTATGAAGTGGATGGTTGAAATAAGTCACAATATTGTACCGAGTGAGTGTTACCGCAATTGGTGCAATAATCTTCCCTATAGTCATCTTCCTCACAGGTGTAGTTGTAACCTCCTGAGTATTGATCCATAAGAATCACTCAGCAGATCACAACAGAGTCTCGAGACCAGAAAACAAAAATAAAAACAGAAACAGAGGCTGGACACGGCCCCGTGTTTAGTGAGCACGACCCGTGTTCAGAATTTGTATCTAGACAAGATGAATCACTTGGATCCGACTCGTATTTAGTGTAACCTTTGATTATTTCCGCACTTTTGCACTTTTTAAGAGATTATCTTAGTTATAGTAGTTGTCACACCCCTTTCTGCGGCGGAAGCACGAGGTGTGATCATGAAAGGTTCTCATTGCATACGAAAGGTAAACATACTATATGCTCAAAATAACTTCAAACATTACATTACTAAAACATAAGTCAAGTGTTTACAACACGTGATAGCATATTGTCTTAAGAGTTACAACTTTATTTAGCGAAAATAAAACATAGCGACATCCACGAGCATAAGTAAGACCGCGCGCACATCCACCTTTAATTACCTGAAATACATGTGAGTTTTGGAAAAACATCAACATAATGTTGGTGTGAATTCATGCAGTTTTTGTATTGAACGTTTGTATACTTTGTATGAAAAACATGGTATGTATTTTGTTTCAAAACGCGTATTCATGAATGAGTCAAGTATCTCTATATGTATCAAGTGTTAATGGGTTGCAAAGCCATTAACATGTGACACGACATAGGAAGTCACCAAACCATAGGCATTTTTCTATAGTCGATTCACGACTGAGACACAAAAACACTACTTGGTTCTAGTTGTCACCAAGAGTGGGGCTGCCCTGAAACCCATTAGATCTAACCTTTTGTTCTGCGGTCTTAGTATGTACACGATTAATGGTGCTTATGGTACCCTATTCGTGACACGATTTCTCGTATCAATTCTTGGCACTAGTTTTCACCAAGAGTACTTCTCGTTTTAGTACACATCATACCATTTTGTAAATATTGAAGTATTGTAACATGTATTTCACCCCCGTCGTTATAAAACTAAAAACAGTTAAAAGAAAAGGGGGAGCATGAACTCACAACTTTGCGTTCCTTGCGTCGTAAACTTCACCGGATTTGCTTAATTAACGTCGTAACCTATACGCGTTTTCTTAACGTTAGTCACTAGACTTGCGTCGCACAAGTACAATCACTCTCTTTTGTGTATATTTTCTTGTGTTAAAAATATTTTATATTTTTAACTAAATGTCTTACTTATATTATTTTCTCAAAAATAAATATAAGCTTTTTGTATTTTGCACTTTGCACCCGAATTATGTATCTTGTATGTTGTATGTGTATTTTTGTATTTTTACTCGTTACGAGTATCTCCAAGTCATATTATTTTTACTCTAAAAATAATATATACCTAGTTCACAAAATAATCACATAATCACACAAGCGATAAATATATATTCTAAATATATATTTAACAAGTTTTATTTATGAAAATCCACCTCCGATGTTTGGAAATTTTGTAATAAAAATCATGGCGAAGTTTGTTTGGAAAACAAGTCAAAAATATATTCATAACACTTGTCACCAAAAATATTGTAAGTGTTATTTTCTGGAAAAATTTCGCCAGAGTTTCCTCTGTAACTGGAGGTGGCCACGCTTACTAGCGTATCATTTTCTTTTAAAATTCAACCAATCAATTTTTCCATCATCGAAATACCATCTTCAAATATCAAACTAGTCAAAATAAACACAAATCGCATACACATGAACTTGCAAGTTGTGTAAAATTATGTAGTAACTCTTCAACACATTTAGTAGGTTTTTCCATCTCTAAAAATAAAGTCGGTTTCTTGGAAATCTTATTTTTAAAGAATATGAAGTTTTACAACTTCTAGTCGGTTTTTGCGAAAATTATTTCTTTGTTAAAACTTTTGTTACACTAGTGTCCACACACTTGTTTGTAAACAAAAACACCTCTATTTCATGAAAGATCCGGTTTTAAAACATGGTTTCGTCTTACAGTTGGTTTTTCGAAAATACCACTTGTAGATCTTTAGATCTACTAGTTTAGAACTTCATTTTACAAGAAAAATTCCTTTTACGCAAGTTCATGTTATTATGTAGTAGTGTTCATCATCTTGCCCTTTTTATACCTTAACATACACTAGTCCATGCTCTATGAACATAACCTAGCCGGGTTAGATGACGATCCGAACTACTACTAGCATTAAACAACACAAAATAATCATCACAAAACAAGTTTAACAAATTTTACACCATTACTTTCCTTTTATCCATTAAGTTCATCATTTTACAAGACTTTTAGTTGGTGATCTTTAGTGTTTATGATTTTTAGCCATTAAATCATCTATTAACCATCATAAACGAGAACAAGAAGATGTTTAGAAGCACTTACTACTAGCACAAGGCTAGGGGAGTTCAAGAGGACAAAAGAGGTGGATAAAAGCAGATGAAGAAGGTCCTTCAAGATCCGCTTGCACCGAGCTTCGTTAGTGGCCTTCTTACTCCTCAATATCACCTTGGAATGGATGGATGAGTTGGAAAATGAGGGTGGCGGTGGTGCTTGGTTGGGCCGAGAACAAGGGAGGGAGAGAGGGAAGTGAAGATGGAGTGATGAAATGGTGGTATTTATAGACCTTCCATATAGCATATTCCTAGCATATTCCTGGCATATTCCTGGCATATTCCTGGCATATTCCTGGCATATTCCTGGCATATTCCTGGCATATTCCTGGCATATTCCTGGCATATTCCTGGCATATTCCTGGCATATTCCTGGTATATTCCTGGCATATTCCTGGCATATTCCTGGTGTATTCCTGGCATATTCCTGGGTTTGCTGCGTTGTCTGCGTTTTGCAGTGTAAGCATTGTGTCGCGTAGGAACACACGGTACGCGCTTAAACTTGAAAATTAACGTTTTTAAGCGTTTTAATTTATTTTTCAACACGAACCTGATTAAAATAAAATTTTAATCATAACAGAATATTTGTGGGATTAAATATTATCCGGGCGGCCGCCAACGTTCGTTTCGCAGTTTTGTCGTAATTAGTTCTTTAGTTCAAATAAACATGTTTTCGCCATACCGAATCCTTCGAAACTTATTTCTAAGTTATGTAAGGGATATTTAGGGTATATTTGGCTTACGTCACAGTTCTGGAGTGTACGTCGCGTTAAACTGATTGCGTTTAAGAACCAGTTTGCGTATAACCTTCCAGAAAGTGATTTAAAGCTTGAAATCGGTATCGAATCAAATTGTTCGGTTGTTCGGTTAGATACCGATTCGTTAAAGTGCTTAATAAGCATTTAAAGTGTCGTTTGTGTTATTTTTAGTGACACAAAGAATTCCCGTCACTTAGGGAAATATTCTGGATGATAAAACGACATCTCTGCACAATATTTATGTTGTTAAAAGCTGAATTGTGCTGAATTTAATAAAGTTCTGCACTTAAAGTGTGTTTCGGGTGCCTTTTAGTGCATGCTTTAGCTTTCGCAACGACCATAAATTAAACCCTTATATGTACTCTTGGGTTTTAATGTACCTTTGTCGTAGGACCTACACCTAGGCCTCAATTCTAATGTCTGACTGCTTTCTGCAGTTCCGTTGACACAGTGTGTCTTACCGGTGAGTTTACTAATATTTCTGACGCAGCGCTCTCGATTGCATGAAGCAATATTTTGTAGTATACAACGTGCATGAATTTACTTGCTTAGCATCTAATCAGTCAATGTTGACATTTAAGCACATAATTGCAGTCATTAAATAATAATTAAAGTGTACGGAAGTTACCGGTTTGTGCCAGTTGTCACAGTCTCCCTCCGTTAAAAGAATTTCATCCCGAAATTCAGGCTGAACTAACTCTCGCAGGAGTCTTCTTGAATAGGTGGGGATACTTTTCTTTGAACTGGTCTTCACGTTCCCATGTATACTCGGGCCCGTGCTTAGAGCTCCAACGTACTTTGACAAGTTTCACACTGCTCCTCCTGGTCTTGTTGACTTTCCAGTCGGTAACCTCAACGGGTTGTTCTGTAAATCGGAGGGCTTCATCGATATGCACTTCATCCATCGGGATGATCACGCTTTCTTGTGTTGGACTCTTCTTCAGGTTGGATACATGAAACGTATCATGTACTCCATTAAGTTCTTCCGGTAACTCCAACTTGTATGCCACGGTACCAATTCTTTTCAATATTCTGAATGGTCCGATGTATCGTGGATTCAGCTTTCCACGCTTTCCAAATTTGACTACGCCCTTCCATGGTGAGACTTTTAACAACACTTTGTCTCCCACCTTGAATTCTACCGATTTTCTTTTCGGATCAGCGTAGCTCTTTTGTCGATCTCGAGCCGCCTTAATGCGCTCTCGGATCTGCGCAATCTTGTCGGTTGTTTCTTGTACAAGTTCAGGACCAACCATACGTTTATCTCCGGCATCTGCCCAACATAAGGGCGATCGGCATTTGCGGCCATACAGAGCTTCGAACGGCCCGGCTTTTATGCTCGTATGATAACTGTTATTGTAGGAAAACTCAACTAAAGGTAGATGAGTATCCCAGCTGCCGCCTAGATCCATGACACATGCGCGAAGCATATCTTCTAACGTTTGTATAGTCCGTTCGCTCTAGCCGTCTGTTTGCGGATGGAATGCCGTGCTCAGATCTAACTGAGATCCAAAGGCTTCCTGAAATGATTGCCAGATTCTTGAGACAAAGCGTCCATCTCTGTCTGAAATGATTGAGATTGGCACTCCATGTCGTGCCACAATTTCCCTTAAGTATATCTCTGCAAGCTTTCCAGTGCTATCCTTCTCTCGGATTGGTAGGAAATGCGCAGACTTCGTCAATCGATCAACTATTACCCATATCATATCGTGCCCTCTCGGGGTCCTGGGTAATTTTGTTATGAAGTCCATCGAGATTTGTTCCCACTTCCACACGGGAATCTCTGGTTGTTGTAGTAGACCGGACGGTTTCTGATATTCGGCCTTAACCTTAGCACAGGTTAGGCATTTTCCAACATAGACAACAACGTCGCTCTTGAGTCTCGGCCACCAATAATATTCTTTCAAGTCTTGATACATTTTGTCCGATCCTGGATGGATCGAATATCTCGATTTGTGCACTTCATCAAGGATGACTTCTCGTATGCCACCATAGAGTGGAACCCAAATACGCTTCTTGAAGTATAAGGCTCCCTCTTCGTTTGGCACCATGTATTTCAGCATACCCCGTAGGTATTCAGCTTTACGGTTCTCCCCTTTAAGAGCTTCTTGTTGTGCATCACGAATGCGTGCAGTGAGGTTCGTTCAAATGGTCAATTCTAACGCTCGAACCCTTAGGGTCTTAACCCTTTCTTTTCGGCTTAGTGCGTCTGCTACAACGTTTGCCTTTCCAGGATGGTACTTAATCTCACAGTCATAGTCATTCAGCAGCTCGACCCATCGTCGTTGGCGCATATTCAGTTCCTTCTGATCAAATATGTGTTGCAGGCTTTTGTGATCTGTGAAGATTGTACATCGAGTACCATATAGATAGTGTCGCCAGATCTTTAAGGCAAATACCACTGCGCCCAGTTCCAGGTGGTGAGTGGTATAGTTTCTTTCGTGCACCTTCAATTGCCTTGAAGCGTAAGCGATGACTTTTTGGCGTTGCATGAGCACGCAACCCAAGCCTTGTCGTGAAGCGTCACAGTATACCACGAAGTCTTCCGTGCCTTCGGGTAATGATAGTATCGGGGCATCGCATAGCTTGTTTTTAAGTAGCTGGAAGGCTTCTTCTTGTTTGTGACCCCAGTCGTATTTCTTGTCTTTCTGTGTAAGGGTCGTTAGCGGTTGAGCTATCTTTGAGAAATTCTCGATGAATCGCCGATAATAGCCTGCTAAGCCCAAAAATTGACGAACTTCATTTGGGGTCTTGGGAGCTTCCCAATTCTTTATTGCTTCTATCTTGGACGGGTCTACATGAATGCCCTTCTCATTCACAACGTGACCAAGAAATTGTACTTCGCGAATCCAGAATTCGCATTTCGAGAACTTTGCATAAAGTTTCTCTTTCTTCAGTAGTTCCAGAATAGTTCTGAGATATTGCTCATGTTCTTCTTTCGTTCGCGAGTAAATCAGGATATCATCGATAAATACAATCACGAATTTATCGAGATATGGTTTACATACGCGGTTCATCAGATCCATAAAGACCGCTGGTGCGTTCGTCAGTCCGAATGGCATAACAAGAAACTCGTAATGCCCATAGCGTGTTCTGAATGCAGTCTTTGGTACGCTCTCTTCTTGGATCCTTAACTGATGATATCCGGATCGAAGGTCGATCTTGGAATAGTAGCTTGATCTTTGCAACTGATCAAATAAGTCATCAATCCTCGATAGTGGGTACCGATTTTTGATAGTGAGCTTGTTCAGTTCTCTGTAATCGATGCACATTCGCAGAGTTCCATCCTTCTTCTTCACGAACAATACTGGAGCTCCCCAAGGCGAAGCTTGGCCTTATGAATCCTTTATCCAACAACTCCTAGAGTTGTGTGGATAATTCTTGCATTTCGGATGGTGCAAGTCGATAGGGGGCCTTGGCTACAGGAGCGGCTCCTGGAACCAAGTCTATACGGAATTCGACTTGTCGTTGCGGAGGTAGTCCTGGCAGATCTTCAGGGAACACATCAGGAAATTCCTTCACCACAGGAATGTCTTCGAGTTTTGGCTCCACAACCTTCTTATCTACAACGTGTGCTAGGAAAGCAACACATCCTTTCCTTAAGCACTTCTGTGCCTTCATACAACTGATGATTCGTAGAGGCGCGTTTCGTCTTTCTCCATGTACGATGAGAGTTTCATCATTCGCCAGAGGGATGCGAATGATTTTCTCATGACAAATGACTTCAGCTTTGTTCTTGGACAACCAGTCCATTCCGACCACTACATCGAAGCTACCTAATTGAATAGGTAAGAGGTCGATGCTAAATCTTCGTTCACCAAGTTCTAGCGTGCAGCCTCTAACAACTTCGCCCGATTCAACAAGTTTACCATTGGCTAGTTCTATGGAATAAGGAATTTCTAATCTACTAGATTCTATTCCAAGTATGCGTTTAAATTCCACAGACATGAAGCTATAATCGGCGCCAGTGTCGAATAATATGGATGCAAAATGATTGTTAATGAGGAACGTACCGTTGACCACATTAGGGTCCTCGTGTGCGTCCCTTGCTCCAATTACAAATGCTCGGGCCTGAGCATTGTTTCTCTCTGGGCAGTCCTTCATGAAATGATCTTTGCTTCCACATCTGAAGCATCCTTGGTTTCGCCCATTCCCGTTACCAGCACCATTTCCATTTCCACCATTGTTCCTATCATCAGCCCCATTACGATTTCCATTCCCGTTCCTCTTACTCCAGCAGTCTTCAGTGCGGTGACCCAACTTTCCACACTTGTCACACTTTGAGATGCGACAAGCTCCCTCGTGATGGCGTTTACACCGATGGCATTTGGGCAAGGTGCCCAAGTATCCCTTTGCTGGAGCGTCGTTCATGGCTGCAAGAGATTTCGCCCCTTGAGGTGGGTTAGGGTCACGCTTCTTGTTGGAACCTTTGTTGTTACGAGTTGCTTGATTCAAGTTTGCATGTTTCCTCTTCTTGTCGCCAGACGACTCAGCATGCGTCTCGGCATTTTCTGTTGGGTTCAGTGATAGCTTCTTCATTCGAACACAATCTTCAGTAAGGCTGACAGCCAGAGTTACAGCCTCGGTGATTGTTTGTGGTTTGGCCGACGTCACCATGCCACGAAACTCTGAGGCCAGTCCCCAAATGTAGCGTTCAACACGCTTGAATTCGGGAGTCACCATGTAGGGAAGCACTCTGGACAGATCGTGGAACCTTCGAGTATAACCATTAATGTCAGCACCTTCCATGGTCAAGTGCCAGAACTCCGTCTCCAGCCTTTGGAGTTCAGCACGAGAGCAGTACTTCTCTCTCATTCTTTCCTTTAGTTCATCCCAAGTTAGGCCATAAGCGGCATCATCGCCCAAGGTTTGGACTTGCAGGTTCCACCAGGTCAGAGCATCATCGACAAATAACCCAGTAGCAAAGGTGACTTGTTGATCCGCGGTACACTTGCTCATGCGGATAGTAGCTTCAGTCTTCTCCGTCCAGCGCACAAATGCTACTGCACCTCTTGTGCCATCATAGTTCATCGGCTTGCAGTCGAGAAACTGCTTGAAAGTACAGCCTTGAGCTGCATTGCCTCCAGACGAATCTCCATTCCCATTACGCCTAGCGTTGCTTGGTCCTCCACTGTCTTGAGTACGGTTTGCCTCGTATTGGGCGATAGCAGCGGAGATCCTTTCTTCCAGTAGAGCGTTCAGCTCTTCAGCCGTTCTTGGCAGTGGGGGAGGAGGAGGTTGATCATGAGCGTTCACAGCTCTTCTGGGTGCCGTGTTCTGACGAACACAACCCAATAGGTTTAGGCATTTGTTTGATATCGTCATACTAGACAGTAGTAGCATATATATTCACAGGTATATATACCACATAAGTGACATCAAATAATTATTACTCCAGCAGAGTACTTAGTAGGCTTGCACTGAGGGGATCTATACGTGATAAGACTTGCTGTGGTTTCTGTGCACTGAATTCCATAATTATGTATGCATCCATAATTACGTAACTCCTTGCACAGTCCGCACAGTTTGTTTCATCCTCGTATTTCTTCCTTCAGATAGGCCGTCGCTTTCAGGTAAAGTCACGTATACTCGTGACATTCTAATTCTAGTACATGCTAATTATCACACATAATTGCAAGTAATTTCAAGTCAATGACAAGTGCTACTCAAGTGCACTCTAAGTCTCGTAGTGTCTTTTCTAGACTCGTGTAAACAGTTTCAGGTAGTGGATGTCGCGGGACGTTTTATGCAATGAAAACTCTTTGAAAATTGTTTTCGTGAATGGATCCTAGAGATTGTAGACTAGACTCGAGAAGGAATCCTGGTTCACTACAATCGCAGCTCTGATACCAATCTGTCACACCCCTTTCTGCGGCGGAAGCACGAGGTGTGATCATGAAAGGTTCTCATTGCATACGAAAGGTAAACATACTATATGCTCAAAATAACTTCAAACATTACATTACCAAAACATAAGTCAAGTGTTTACAACACGTGACAGCATATTGTCTTAAGAGTTACAACTTTATTTAGCGAAAATAAAACATAGCGACATCCACGAGCATAAGTAAGACCGCGCGCACATCCACCTTTAATTACCTGAAATACATGTGAGTTTTGGAAAAACATCAACATAATGTTGGTGTGAATTCATGCAGTTTTTGTATTGAACGTTTGTATACTTTGTATGAAAAACATGGTATGTATTTTGTTTCAAAACGCGTATTCATGAATGAGTCAAGTATCTCTATATGTATCAAGTGTTAATGGGTTGCAAAGCCATTAACATGTGACATGACATAGGAAGTCACCAAACCATAGGCATTTTTCTATAGTCGATTCACGACTGAGACACAAAAACACTACTTGGTTCTAGTTGTCACCAAGAGTGGGGCTGCCCTGAAACCCATTAGATCTAACCTTTTGTTCTGCGGTCTTAGTATGTACACGATTAATGGTGCTTATGGTACCCTATTCGTGACACGATTTCTCGTATCAATTCTTGGCACTAGTTTTCACCAAGAGTACTTCTCGTTTTAGTACACATCATACCATTTTGTAAATATTGAAGTATTGTAACATGTATTTCACCCCCGTCGTTATAAAACTAAAAACAGTTAAAAGAAAAGGGGGAGCATGAACTCACAACTTTGCGTTCCTTGCGTCGTAAACTTCACCGGATTTGCTTAATTAACGTCGTAACCTATACGCGTTTTCTTAACGTTAGTCACTAGACTTGCGTCGCACAAGTACAGTCACTCTCTTTTGTGTATATTTTCTTGTGTTAAAAATATTTTATATTTTTAACTAAATGTCTTACTTATATTATTTTCTCAAAAATAAATATAAGCTTTTTGTATTTTGCACTTTGCACCCGAATTATGTATCTTGTATGTTGTATGTGTATTTTTGTATTTTTACTCGTTACGAGTATCTCCAAGTCATATTATTTTTACTCTAAAAATAATATATACCTAGTTCACAAAATAATCACATAATCACACAAGCGATAAATATATATTCTAAATATATATTTAACAAGTTTTATTTATGAAAATCCACCTCCGATGTTTGGAAATTTTGTAATAAAAATCATGGCGAAGTTTGTTTGGAAAACAAGTCAAAAATATATTCATAACACTTGTCACCAAAAATATTGTAAGTGTTATTTTCTGGAAAAATTTCGCTAGAGTTTCCTCTGTAACTGGAGGTGGCCACGCTTACTAGCGTATCATTTTCTTTTAAAATTCAACCAATCAACTTTTCCATCATCAAAATACCATCTTCAAATATCAAACTAGTCAAAATAAACACAAATCGCATACACATGAACTTGCAAGTTGTGTAAAATTATGTAGTAACTCTTCAACACATTTAGTAGGTTTTTCCATCTCTAAAAATAAAGTCGGTTTCTTGGAAATCTTATTTTTAAAGAATATGAAGTTTTACAACTTCTAGTCGGTTTTTGCGAAAATTATTTCTTTGTTAAAACTTTTGTTACACTAGTGTCCACACACTTGTTTGTTCACAAAAACACCTCTATTTCATGAAAGATCCGGTTTTAAAACATGGTTTCGTCTTACAGTTGGTTTTTCGAAAATACCACTTGTAGATCTTTAGATCTACTAGTTTAGAACTTCATTTTACAAGAAAAATTCCTTTTACGCAAGTTCATGTTATTATGTAGTAGTGTTCATCATCTTGCCCTTTTTATACCTTAACATACACTAGTCCATGCTCTATGAACATAACCTAGCCGGGTTAGATGACGATCCGAACTACTACTAGCATTAAACAACACAAAATAATCATCACAAAACAAGTTTAACAAATTTTACACCATTACTTTCCTTTTATCCATTAAGTTCATCATTTTACAAGACTTTTAGTTGGTGATCTTTAGTGTTTATGATTTTTAGCCATTAAATCATCTATTAACCATCATAAACGAGAACAAGAAGATGTTTAGAAGCACTTACTACTAGCACAAGGCTAGGGGAGTTCAAGAGGACAAAAGAGGTGGATAAAAGCAGATGAAGAAGGTCCATCAAGATCCGCTTGCACCGAGCTTCGTTAGTGGCCTTCTTACTCCTCAATATCACCTTGGAATGGATGGATGAGTTGGAAAATGAGGGTGGCGGTGGTGCTTGGTTGGGCCGAGAACAAGGGAGGGAGAGAGGGAAGTGAAGATGGAGTGATGAAATGGTGGTATTTATAGACCTTCCATATAGCATATTCCTAGCATATTCCTGGCATATTCCTTGCATATTCCTGGCATATTCCTGGCATATTCCTGGTATATTCCTGGCATATTCCTGGCATATTCCTGGCATATTCCTGGTATATTCCTGGTATATTCCTGGCATATTCCTGGCATATTCCTGGCATATTCCTGGCATATTCCTGGTGTATTCCTGGCATATTCCTGGGTTTGCTGCGTTGTCTGCGTTTTGCAGTGTAAGCATTGTGTCGCGTTGGAACACACGGTACGCGCTTAAACTTGAAAAATAACGTTTTTAAGCGTTTTAATTTATTTTTCAACACGAACCTGATTAAAATAAAATTTTAATCATAACAGAATATTTGTGGGATTAAATATTATCCGGGCGGCCGCCAACGTTCGTTTCGCAGTTTTGTCGTAATTAGTTCTTTAGTTCAAATAAACATGTTTTCGCCATACCGAATGCTTCGAAACTTATTTCTAAGTTATGTAAGGGATATTTAGGGTATATTTGGCTTACGTCACAGTTCTGGAGTGTACGTCACGTTAAAATGATTGCGTTTAAGCACCAGTTTGCGTATAACCTTCCAGAAAGTGATTTAAAGCTTGAAATCGGTATCGAATCAAATTGTTCGGTTGTTCGGTTAGATACTGATTCGTTAAAGTGCTTAATAAGCATTTAAAGTGTCGTTAGTGTTATTTTTAGTGACACAAAGAATTCCCGTCACTTAGGGAAATATTCTGGATGATAAAACGACATCTCTGCACAATATTTATGTTGTTAAAAGCTGAATTGTGCTGAATTTAATAAAGTTCTGCACTTAAAGTGTGTTTCGGGTGCCTTTTAGTGCGTGCTTTAGCTTTCGCAACGACCATAAATTAAACCCTTATATGTACTCTTGGGTTTTAATGTACCTTTGTCGTAGGACCTACACCTAGGCCTCAATTCTAATGTCTGACTGCTTTCTGCAGTTCCGTTGACACAGTGTGTCTTACCGGTGAGTTTACTAATATTTCGGACGCAGCGTTCTCGATTGCATGAAGCAATATTTTGTAGTATACAACGTGCATGAATTTACTTGCTTAGCATCTAATCAGTCAATGTTGACATTTAAGCACATAATTGCAGTCATTAAATAATAATTAAAGTGTACGGAAGTTACCGGTTTGTGCCAGTTGTCACAGTAGTAGGCCCCTCTTTTGAAGGTGACGTTACCCTCAACCCAGTAGTTTGAGTCAGCAAGGATACAATCCTAAAGGGTTGGATTATTGAAACATAATTAATTAAGTTATTAATGCATATTGTGGTAGGCCCCCCTTTTGAAGGTGACGTTACCCTCGGCTAAGTAGTTTGAGTTAGCAGGGATACAATTCTAAATAGCCGGGTTAAAGTTTTAATAGTAGTTTACATACGAGGGGATCAAGGAGTTCGGACCCCCGTCATCCAATACCAGTGGGTATTGAAGGAGGTCCTACTAAAGTTGACCCAGGTCCTTGCAGGATCTATACACTGAACAAGGGAAGACGCTTACCAAACCATTCGCTTAACCCCCGACCAGGTAGCCAACATATCTCCATATAGATCGTGGAGATATGAATGGTGAAAATCTTTTATTTTATATAGACAGTAAAATAATGCCAAGACACCACGGACAAATGATAAGGAAGATTCACCTTCAACATAAGAAACTAGTTACTAAAGTCATTAATACATAACCAATAAAAAGTGCGAAAAGATTAAAAATAAAAAAGTATTACACTAAACACTTGTCTTCACCAAGTGATGTAAGAGACTTAGGCAAACATGGCCTTTGATTGTCAAGAACTCTTACGATCAATCTTGGATCCCGAGACCACTCACACACTCTATGATTGATGATGGAAGATGGTGGTGGATGTGGGTTGTGATGGTGGTGGTGGGTGGGTGAAGGGTGAGAGAGGTGGTTTGCCAATGGATGGTTTGCAAGTGAGCCAAGAACCCCTATTTATAGCCTGTACAGAAGCCCGGACACGGCCCCGTGTCCATTGGGCACGACCCCGTGTCCACCCATCTTCTCTTTCTTCATTAATTGCAGTTTGTCTGCATTAGTTGACCATGACCCCGTGTCCGCTGGGCACGGCCCCGTGTGCAGAAGCGTATCTGTACTATCAAGATTTGCCTAGATTCTGTGAATCTTTGCGTTGACCATGGCCCCGTGTCCGCTGGGCACGCCCCCGTGGTGGGTGATAGAAGCTTCTACAGCTTTGTCGTTTCTTTAGACACTTGGGCACGCCCCCGTGCTGGCGTGTTCAACCTTCTGTTCTCTTGTTTTTGCTTGGGGAGATGCTGTCGAGGGGTCGGGCATGCCACGTTTATTCCTTTTCTTTTAATATTGTTAGATTTGGTTGCATTTTTGCTTCTTTTGTTCATTTAAGCTCATTTAACCCTGAAAATACGAAAGGAAGACAAAAGCATACTTTTTTCCAACATTAGTACTAAAAAAGGGTTAGTTTTATGCCTCATTTGATGTAATTTATATGTTGCATTTTGTACACATCAAACAGGCTAGGTCATTTTGCTAGGAAATGCAGGAGTCAAACCAATGGACCAATTATTACACATCCCAGCTCAAACCCTAGACCACAAAATAACCAAAGCACTGTGCACTATGCCCAGTATACCCCTGCTGCCCATGTAAACACTGCCCATTATGCACATCCTGCAACCCCTATTCTTGTGCATTATGTTCAAACCACTGTTCCACAAATTCAGTATGTCCAAGCCCCTGTCCCTAAGGTTCAAGTGCAACAAGTTGCACCTCAACAAGCTGCACCAGCAGTGGTTCAACAGATCAGCAAAGCTTTTCCACCCAAGGCTTTGTTGACTGGAGCAGCTTACCTGATGAGCTAGGTGATGAAAATTTTGCACTCTATGCTACTAATGATGCTTCTGATGATGAATACTGCTTTATGGCAGTAGAGTCAATACCAGAAGGGCTGGAAGCTGAAGAAGGACACTTAAGTGATGAACCAGTGGGCAAACTTGTTGAAGCAGTGGTTATTGTTGTTGCTGATGAAATACTGCTGGGAGAAAGTTCAAAACCCCTGTTGGAACCATTGTCCGACCCCTAGTCTGAAGAAGAAGAACAGAAGAAAGAATGTGAAAAGAAGAGAAAACTCAAGAAGAAAGTGATCATACCTGTGATTGTGCCATGATGGCTGCAACTAAGGTATCACCTCAGGTTCTTAAAAATCTGTGTTTAGACAAATGCATCATAGCATTTGCTAACATTAAAGAGGTGAATGAAAACCTTAGGGATAGGTTATTAACTTCTGAAGTTCAATTTGAAAAGTCATTAAAAGAACTGAAAAACAAATTGAATGATAAAGAAAATGAGATTTGCAGCATCAAACAAGAGCATAGCATAACCAAGGACCAACTCCAAACAATGATAGAAAAATATCAAGTTTGCAAAAAGGAGTTGGAAGCCACCCAAATCACTTGTGAAAAATGGGTGGAATCCTGCAAAGGTTATGAGATCATGCTTGAAAAACAGTTTGAAAGTAATGTAAAATTTGGCATAGGGTTTAGAAAAAATGACCAAGTTGAAAACACTGCTGCAAATCAAGCTGGTTCTGTTGAAATCATACCAACCAACAAGAATGGCCAAGAAGTTAAAATAACTGATAAACTTGGTAACAAAATCACTTTGGAAAGATCCGTGGGTCCTGAACTTTTGAGGAGATTGAGAAATACCAATTCAAACCCACATGGTCTGATGAGTGTGACATTCTTGAAAATTTTAAACCAATGGACTTCACAACCATTGATGGTGTAAAAGCTCCTAAGGCAAAAGTCATTCCTCTTAAGGACATCCCAACAGTAGTTCAAAACTCTGTTTCAAAGGAGTCTGATAAGAAGAAAAAGAAAGAAAAGGTTAAAAACTTGTTTTGTGATTTCTTTGAGAAGAAAAATCATTTGACCAAAGACTGTTTTCATCTAAAAGCATATGATATTAACAAAACAAGCATCATTGTGCCTTCCCAGAGCTGCACCATTTGTGTTAAATCAAACCACATCACTCAGGAATGTGTGTATCTCAAATCCTTTGATGTAAAAAAGAATGAGTACACTTCAAAAACATCCATGAGTTCGTCAAAACCACCAATCAAGAATCAACCACTGTTTGTGCCAGTTCAAACAGCTGTTACCAAATAGCTGAACCAAACCTCTGTTAAAAGAGATGTTCAGGTGACTGATGCACCCCTTGCTAACCAATACCGAAGAGGTAAAGGTCAACCACCATACCCAAGGGTCCCACATGTTTATGAAGCCTACAAAAGGCCTTCTAAACCAAGAGTGAACAGGCATCCCTTTGGGTATCAACAGCTGATAGGGCAAGACCCCCCATAGTGGTTAGAGAAAAACAGTTCCAAAAATGTCCAAACCCCTGAGCTAACCACTGTCCATCCACCTGAACTTAACACATACACTGTTGAGACCCCATCCAAAGCCTTATTGGCTTTGGAGACCCTCATGAACTAACCTTTTACTTGATGTGCAGGGAGCTTCTGCATGCTTAGATAGTCTTTGGTATGTAGATAGTGGAGGCTCCAGGCACATGACAGGATGTAGAGCCCTACTCAAAGAATTCAAAACTCATGGAGGGGGTAATATATCTTTTGGTAATAATAGTAAAGGGAAGGTGATGGGTTCTGGAACAGTACATTCTGGAAATGTTAAGTTTGAAAATGTCAATCTGATAGACAATCTAAAATTCAACCTCCTTAGTGTCTCTCAAATGAGTGACAAGGGCTATGGCTCATTTTTTACTAAGGATTGTTGTAGGATTGTTGGACCAGAAATGGTTAAAAAGATTGAAGAAATAATAAAAAATGGAAAAACCCAACTTGTTGCTCAAAGAAGTGGCAATGTTTATGTAGTTGATTTGTCAAAAAGAGAGCACCAGGACTGATGCTTGTCTGTTCTCAGCTGCCTCTAACAAAGAGACAGAACTTTGGCACAGAAGATTGGGGCACACAAATCTCAAGACAATCTCTGGTTTGGCAAAACAGGGGTTAGTAAGAGGTCTTCCTCAAAAACTGTTCACCTGTCCTGAGCATTGTGTTTCCTGCCTAAAAGGAAAACAACATAAAAGCTCTTTTAAGTCCATTGAAGAGTCCAAAATAACCAAGTGCTTGCAAATTCTTCACATGGATCTGTTTGGCCCAGTTAAAGTCATGAGTCTTAAAAAGAAAAGATATTGCTTGGTAATTGTAGATGACTTTTCTAGGTTTACATGGACTTATTTCTTACATTCCAAAGATGAGACTGCAGGCATTCTGCAAGACTTTGTCAAATAGGTTGAAAAGCAGTTTGACTTGCCAGTAAAAGTCTTCAGGAGTGACAATGGCACAGAGTTCAGAAATAGGGAGTTGGATGAGTTTTGTGTGTCAAAAGGAATTGTAAGGCAGTACAGCATTCCAAGAACACCAGAGCAAAATGGGGTTGTTGAGAGAAAGAACAGGACATTGATTGAGGCTGCCAGAACCATGCTTGCTGATTCAGGTTTGCCATTAACTTTCTGGGCAGAGGCTATAAACACTACCTGTTATGTCCAGAACAGAGTTTTAATAAACCTCAGGCATCAAAAGACTGCCTATGAACTGCTGTATAAAATCAAACCACTGATCTCATACTTTAAAGTATTTGGCTGCCCATGCTTTATTTTGATTTTAAAAGACTCAATTTCCAAATTTGCAGCCAAAGTAGACAGTGGATATCATTTGGGATACTCAACCACTGCTAAGGCCTACAAAGTGTTTAACACAAGGACCAAAACAGTGGAAGAGACTTTGAATGTGAAGTTCAATGAACTTTCTTCAAAGAAAATCCCTGCAAACCCTGCAGAATTGTTTGATCTTGATAAATTTACGTTTGAAAAGGTTTCTGTCAAGACTAACAGTGCAGGTCCATCATAAAGTCCCCCATCAAACTATGGATATGAAGTCATCATTCCACAACAAAAGTCTGCATCAATTGGAAGAGCAGCAGATGTTCAAAACAGCTGTCAAAGCTCAACCACTGCTACCTCAACAGTTGTTGACCAAAGTAGCCCATTAACCCCTACTTCCACATCATCAACCACTTTTGACAAAAGCCATCAAACAGTGGATAAAAGTCAACATGGTTTCACACCAATTCCACCGATTCCTCCACCTCCATTCCAAGACACTGTTGGATCATCAAAGTCACCAACAGTTGTTAGCTCAGATGATTCACATCTGCTGCCCTCACCATTAAATGTCATTGTTCCATACAAAGGAGATCTAATCTTCTTGAAGTCTCATCCACCTGACCAAATCATTGGCAACATCAGTAAAGGGGTGCTAACAAGAAGCCAATCCCAAAACATCTGTCTTTTTGCTGGTTTCCTATCACTCCATCAGCCAGTCAAGTACCAAGAGGCACTAAAAGACAACAGCTGGGTAGAAGCCATGCAAGAAGAGCTCTATCAGTTTAGAAGACAACAAGTTTGGGAGCTTGTACCACTGGCAGAGGGTGTAAGTCCTATTGGCACAAAGTGGGTCTTCAAAAATAAAACTGATGAAAGGGGTATTGTTGTCAAGAATAAAGCAAGGCTCGTGGTTCAAGGGTTCAGAGAGAAAGATGGCATTGACTATGATGAAACTTTTGCCCCTGTAGCAAGATTAGAAGCTATTAGATTATTCCTGGCCTTTGCTGTCAACCACAACATAAAGGTGTATCAAATGGATATCAAATGTGCATTCCTCTATGGTAAGATTCAAGAAGAGGTATATGTTTGTCAACCTCCAGGCTTTGAGGATCCATTTAATCAAAAACATGTCTACAAGCTAAAGAAAGCTTTGTATGGACTGAAACAAGCACCTAGATCCTGGTATGAAACTCTTTCCACCTTTCTTCTTTCCATTAGGTTCACAAGAGGTAGAATTGATAAAACATTGTTTTTGAAATGAAGAGGGAAAGATTTTATGATTGTCCAGATTTATGTGGATGACATCATTTTTGGAAGCACATGTTCTAAAATGTGTCAAGAGTTCAGACAAGTCATGACAGCTAAGTTTGAGATGAGTGCAATGGGTGAACTCCAGTGCTTTCTTGGTCTCCAAGTAAGGCAACTGTAAAATGGTACTTTCATCCATCAAGGAAAATATGTCAAAGAACTCTTAAAGAAATTTGAGATGGATGATTGTAAACCATGTAGTACACCCATAGCAACCACAAAAATAGTCATGTCTGATGAAAAGGATGATTTGGTTGATCAAACTCTTTATAGAAGCATGATTGGATCTTTATTGTACCTGACTACATCTAGGCCAGACATCATGTTTGCAACATGTGTTTGTGCAAGATCCCAATCAGCCCCTAGAAAGTTAAACCTTATTGATGTAAAAAGGATATTCAGATACCTAAAAGGTGCTCCCACACTTGGTATCTGGTATCCAGCTGATGGAAATATCAAGCTTTCAGGTTTCTCAGATAGTGACTTTGCTGGATGTGACAAAACAAGGAAGTCCACATCAGGAGGGTGCCAATTCCTAGGCAGTTGCTTAGTGTCTTGGCAAAGCAAAAAGCAAGCAGCTGTTTCAACATCCACTGCTGAGGCAGAGTATATAGCTGCTGCAAGCTGTACAGCCCAACTGTTATGGCTTCAAAATCAATTGCTGGATTTTGGTATCACTGCCCTAAAGACACCTCTCATGTTGGACAGTCAGGCAGCAGAAAATATCATTAAAAATCCAGTATCCCATTCAACCACCAAGCACATTGATATCAGACATCACTTTGTGAGGGATTGCTATGAAAAATGTTTGATTTCTCTGCATCATGTTCCAACTAAAAATCAGCTGGCAGATGTGCTAACAAAAGCATTAGACACATCCACCTTTGAAAGCTTGATCTCTAGGATTGGCATGCTGAACATGGAATAACAGGCAAAATCTTGTTTTTCTATGAATTAAAGCATTAAAATGTTTTTAAAAAATAAAAATTCCATCCTTAAAAATAGCTAAAATGAAAAATTTTCATTAATCCTTTAAAGTCTGCCATAACCACTGTTTTTTATTCAAACATCTGTTCTGTTAAATGTTGTCCACTGCTGAAAGTCAACCACTGTTTCCTTATTTCCTTGTTAATCACTATTGTTCAAAATCAGTGTTTTAACCCACTGATAGGCTATCCACTGATAGTTAAAAAATCAGCCACTGTTCTCATTGTAACCGTTGCAAACCACTGATATTGTTCCATCAGTGATTTCCTAAACAACTGTCTTCCATTATTCATCAGTGGTTGGCACAGTACATATCCATCAGATCTTTGTAACCGCTGCCACGTCAGCATTCACTTTTTCCCTTTATAAATGTCACACCCTGACCACGTAGAACATACAAAACGTGGCGGAAATATCGGGGAGTGCTGTAACAGAATTAATTGTTTCAAATCCATGGCAATTGAAGTTTCGTTTTATTGATTAAAAGTGTTACAATGTCTTAACAAACAAGAAATACAACATAATTAACTAGTCTTGCATCTTTTATTGTCACTAAAGCCCAAGTCTGCCTATATGTATCTTGATCATCTTATGCAACAGTTCCTGAAAAACACATGTGAAAATAGGTACGTCAGCATAAAAATGCCTGTGAGATACATAGGTTTTGTGAAAATAGGTTCCATGACTTATGTTTGAGAAAATGTTTAGTCATGAACCTTGTAATTTGCTTTGTTTTGTAAATCATTTGAAAAACAATGAGTTCAGATGATATGCATAAAATAAATGAATAATGTATGGTTAAATGAATAACCATAGTAAAATGGATTTGTATAAGATAAGTTGTTTGTAAAACAATGTCTTGTGAAAAGTATGTTATTTGTATAAAATGTTATATGTATCAAACTGAAATGATTCAAATAACGCTACAATATGTAATACCATACAAACACTTATATATAGGAAGTACCAGCGGCGTATCCACCATGCTTGTATCATATTACACACGTATCGTTACTTAATCATTTAATCAAACCAAACCACCAAAGTAATGTTTAACAATAGTAGAAATGTTTATGTATGGTCAAATACGGTTCACAGATACAAACGGTTCACAGATACAAACGGTTCACAGATACAAACGGTTCACAGATACAAACGGTTCACAGATATCAACGGATCACATAGTCGAATGATTACAACGGTTCACATAGTCAAATGTTTACAACGGTTCAATATGTAGTATAATGTGTTCATATGCTGGATAAGCATATGCAACAGAAAAGCAATGAAAAACAATGTACTAAGTATGCACATAATGGACATACATAGCATAAAGTGTATTGAAATCATGTACTATAATGTACTAACGAACATAGCAGGTATATGATGTGAAAACGGGAAAGCATAAATGTAACAAGTAGGCACATGTGTTCCACCCCAAAACAGTTTGGAAAACAGTAAAAGAGGGGTCTATGTACTCACTTGAGATTGCTCAGTAGTCCTTGAGTAACAACTAAACAATGCTAGAGATCGCGGATATCAAACGGCACCTAGTATAGGTAACTATGTTAATAAACCGGACCTAGATCGGAAGATTGGGTAGCATTAGGGTTTGTAAACCAAACGAGTGTAGAGACTCGTGTCATTTGGTTTAACAAAGCCTACATACTAAATGAAACTTAACCTGAGTGATTTCGACCCATTACGACCCGTTTAGGTAGCTTATGCTACTTTAACGCGTCGTTCGCGTGAAACGCGTTCGGACCGCCTAACTAGCCCTATGACAAGTGTTATATGCCTAAACATGTTACATAATCCGTTATGTGACAAAAGTTTAGGTTACATATGCTTAATTACCAATTATACATGAAAAGGGTATTCTGGTAATTTACCTAAGGCATATAAACTACCTATCATACAACTACTTAAACGATGTGACCATAGGGTATAACCTTGGAAGGTTATTCCCTATACACTATGGTCACCTAATGTGTTTGGTCGGATCCTAATGATCGACCAAACTGGGTCGGGTTCGAGGTATAAGCGATTTATCAGATCGCTTACCCTACGACCCTAGACAACGTGGTAATCAGTGGGCATAGTCCCAAGGGACTATGACCAACGTGATTACACTCACGTTGCGAAGTTCAAACGAACTTCGCATTGACCATTACTGGTCAACGCTGAAAGTCAAACAAAGTTTGACTTTCTGACTCGAAAAGCAGTAAAATAAGGAAAAGAACGAAAGAATACTTACGAAGGGTCCCCGAATGCTAATCCCGATCCAAGAACTCAGGTATGAAACAATGGTTTCAACTTAGAGCTCTCAAAATCAGAATTCTTGTAAGAAATGAGGTTGGTGTGATGGGTATTTATAGGAATACCCGAACCGTTAGGATCGTTTGTCGAAAATCGTGCCTTAATCTCACCCGTACACTTGTCGGAAGGTTATGGTGACTAAATTGCCACTCACCATAGGGTATCAACATGTGGCAAGGGTTTTAGGAGTGGATAACAGCTGTAAACAGCTGTCGATACATCGAATCTGGTCCCGAAAATGCGAAAAATGAGTTTTCTGCATGTTTCTGCCCAGAATAGGCAGTCGCGTAGCGCGACGGTGAGGGCCTAGGCAGTCGCGCTACGCCACTGACCCCTAGTTTCAGAAAAGTTTGAAAAGTGACAGGTTTAGTCCCTGCAGCCCGTTTAAGCGATTTTCGAAGCGTTTGAACCCCGTTAACCTCATTTCAAGGCTCTAAAATGAAGTTAAAGTATAGGGAACTCAAAACATGCTTAAAAATATCTCAGATGATGGTTCGTTTGGTCGTACGAACGCGATGTTCGTTTAATTACGACGGAATGCGCATAAGCGCGAAAAACGAACCAAATGACGCGACGAATGGATTTTTCTTAAGGCGAACACTAAAATATAATGTAGTCATGCTTTCATAAATTTTTGGATGTCCGGATGTATTCAGAACGTAAGTTATGCGCGAAAATGCAAACTTGTGCACTTTTTGACACTTTTAGTCCCTGAATGACCCAAAAGTTTATTTTAGCATACCGAACCCCTCAAAGCCTATTTCTAAGCTATGTAAAGGATATTTATGGTATGTTTAACTTATGGTCATGTTCCGTAATGTCTGTTACAGTTCAAATTGGCATACTTTCGCAGTTTGTCAACTTTAGTCCCTGTAAGCGTTTTAACTTTGATTTCACCACACCAAACCTTCCAAAACTTATATCTAAGTTATGTAAAGGTTATTTAAGGTATGTTAAACCTATTTCACTATTCCGGAGTGTTTGTTGCATTAAACTGGTTATATTTACGCATTAGTGCGCGTATAACCTTCCAGAAAGCTATTTAGAGTTTGAAATCGAACAAGAGTTGATATGTGCAAAAGATACACATATTTATACAAGTCCAAAGTATGAAATACAATATTTCATTGGTTTGGCATTTGTTTGATGGTTGAAATGACACAGGTGTTACAGTCTCCCCTACTTTAGGAAATTTCGTCCCGAAATTTATTCGTAGGAGTCTATTTGTGACTTTGTGTCAGATAACCACCAGAGATATGTAAAGAATAATCCTGTCATTTCCTTAACGGACATTCTTCAGAACGAAAATGAACAAACGGAGTCATTTTCCTCAACGAGTATTCTTCAGAAGCGGAAATGAAGGAATAAACAAACGGGGATTCATTTCCTTAACGGAAAATCTTCAGAAACGAAAATGACCAAACGGAGTCATTTTCAACGGTTGCTTCCTCAGAAACGGAAATGAAAATGATAGACAAACGGATATTCATTTCCTCAACGGATAATCTTCAGAAACGAAAATGGACTAACGGAGTCATTTTCAACGGTTGTTTCCTCAGGTTCGGAAATGAGGGATTAAACAACGGGTATTCATTTCCTTAACGGATAATCTTCAGAAACTAAAATGAACAAACGGAGTCATTTTCTACAGATGCTTCCTCAGAAACGGAAATGAAAATGATAGACAAACGGATATTCATTTCCTCAACGGACAAATCTTCAGAAACGAAAATGAACAAACAGAGTCATTTTCAACGGTTGCTTCCGCAGAAACGGAAATGAAAATGATAGACAAACGAATATTCATTTCCTCAACGGACAAATCTTCAGAAACGAAAATGAACAAACAGAGTCATTTTCAACGGTTGCTTCCTCAGAAACGGAAATGAAAATGATAGACAAACGGATATTCATTTCCTCAACGGATAATCTTCAGAAACGAAAATGAACTAACGGAGTCATTTTCAACGGTTGTTTCCTCAGGTTCGGAAATGAAGGATTAAATAAACGGATGTTCATTTCCCTCGGCGGATACTCTTCAGAACGAAAATGCACAAACAGAGTCATTTTCCTCAACGGGTATTCTTCAGAATTGGAAATGAAGGATAAACGGATATTCATTTCCTCAACGGATATTCTTCAGAAGTGAAAAATGAATAGCTAGTTCATTTTTCCTCAACGGATACTTCATCAGAATTGGAAATGAATAGGGTTAACTTCTAGGTACATGACAAAGCTCGCTGTGGTTTCTGTGCACTAAATTCCATAATTATGTATGCATCCATAATTACGTAATTCCTTGTACAGTCCGCACAGTTTGTCTTGTAATGTTCATAAGCACATAAACACATAGTTGTTTAATTGTTATTATCTTGTTATTGATTGCAATTAACTTGGCACCTCGTACTTCGTTTCTCTTGGAAGAAACGGGTACTTAGGATTTTCGTGAAAAACGCAAGAGATCATATAATGGAAGAAATTTGGGAGTAGTCCGTTCTTCAAGGAATGCGGTTCCTTGATTGTCGGTTTTGTAGGGGATATGTTGTTTATACATACAATCACATAAATACATTGCAATGTAAATAAAAGATTTATTTATAAACAACGATGACAACTGTTTCTTGGATCTTGACAATAAAAGAAAATAATACATAAGACGTGATTATTTCTAAACGATGTTGTCTTCTGGTTGATCAAATGCTCATCCCTGCGCTGGATTTGCATTAGCAAGCCTTGGGCAATTCCTACGAAAATGGCCCATCTCGCCACAGTTGTAGCAAGACCCCTGTGGAAAACGAGCTTGAGCAGGATTGTTGCCAGCTTGATTTGGTGCAGCTGCGGTTGGGCAAACCCTAGCTGTATGACCTATAAGTCCGCAAACTTGGCATGTGCGGCACTTCACCCCAGCATGATGATGTAGGCCACATTGGTTGCACAAAGGTGCAGTTCCATTGTAGGGTTTCTTGGCAGGGGGTTGAGCTGGTTGGTTGAGGACGGCTTGATCATTGTGAGCGACCACAGCGTAGTTCTGAGAAGCCTTTCGCTTCTTTGACCTCTTAGGGGATCCAGTCTGTTCATCCATGATCTTTGATTCTTCGATTGGTTTCGATTCCTCGACCGGCTTCTTGTCACCTTTTCGGAAAAGTTTACCTTTCCTGATCTTTGATTCAGTCAAGGTTGCAGATAGCTCAATGGCCTGTCTAACTGTAGTAGGGTTGCTACCAGTCAAAATGTCTTGTATTGAATCAGGGAGGCCATCAATGTACTTTTCGATTGCCTTATCCAAAGGCGTGACCATGTTTGGGCATAACAGACTTAACTCCTCATAACGGTCCGTGTAGGCTCGATGCTCACCGCTGTCTTGCTCAAGATTGTCGAATTCCCTTTCCAAAGCCCTGATCTCGTGTCGAGGACAGAATTCCTTCATCATAAGGGCCCTAAGTTCAGCCCATGTCTGTGCTAGAGCAACTTCTGCACCACGATCTCTCATAACCCCGTTCCACCACGTAAGGGCTCTCTTCTGGAACACACTCGAAGCAAACTCGACCTTGCGATTGTCAGGACACTGCACGTGGCGGAAAGTATTCTCAATGCTCTCGAACCATTGAAGAAGCCCCGTCGCTCCCTCAGAACCACTAAACTTGAGTGGTTTCGCCGAGTTAAAACTCTTGAAATTGCATGGACCATTGTTGTTGTTGTTGGCTTGATTCCATTGAGCAAAGAGGTTTGGGAATTGAGCAGCCATTTGCTGCGCAATGATTTCTGCCAGCTCGGCAGTCGCTATCTGGTTTTCGCGTCGAGGAGGCATTCTAAAAGAGGAAACATGAAAGGAAACGAGTGAGAGAATTAGACGAAAAGAATGAGATGAAACAAATTTGATGAACGCAATGGATAGTGGTCATTTGTTTGTTACTACAAAGCAACAAACGACCTCGGTGAATAATCAAAGTAAATAGGTCAAAAATAATATATGTATCGCGAAGACATGCTCGCCTATAAGTGAACACTCATCCCAAGAATTCCCAGGTAAGCACAACTGGTCTCGCGTCTGGTTGAGATGTATACGAGGTGCTTGCCTAGACAGAAAACTCAGAATACAGGCATTCACCCTTCCAGTTTGCACGTGTTCACATTATTTAAAACCCAAAACCTTGACGAGATTTTTGAAAACTCAAAGGGGTTCAAAACCTTATAACAGAGGGTTCAAAACCTAGTAATTAATCATCCTAGAACAGATGATTAGTTTTCAAAGCGGTTTCGAAAATTATGTTCTTGTTGTGGTAGTCGCCTAAGGATAGGTGACGGTATTGTTTTATGACTAAACGCAAGTAAACTCGCGTTAGGGTCCTAAGAAGGTTATAGACTAGGTCAAAGCATTACTAATAACCTAATTCCCTATAACCATTGGCTCTGATACCATCTTTTCTGTCACACCCTGACCACGTAGAACATACAAAACGTGGCGGAAATATCGGGGAGTGTTGTAACAGAATTAATTGTTTCAAATCCATGGCAATTGAAGTTTCGTTTTATTGATTAAAAGTGTTACAATGTCTTAACAAACAAGAAATACAACATAATTAACTAGTCTTGCATCTTTTATTGTCACTAAAGCCCAAGTCTGCCTATATGTATCTTGATCATCTTATGCAACAGTTCCTGAAAAACACATGTGAAAATAGGTACGTCAGCATAAAAATGCCTGTGAGATACATAGGTTTTGTGAAAATAGGTTCCATGACTTATGTTTGAGAAAATGTTTAGTCATGAACCTTGTAATTTGCTTTGTTTTGTAAATCATTTGAAAAACAATGAGTTCAGATGATATGTATAAAATAAATGAATAATGTATGGTTAAATGAATAACCATAGTAAAATGGATTTGTATAAGATAAGTTGTTTGTAAAACAATGTCTTGTGAAAAGTATGTTATTTGTATAAAATGTTATATGTATCAAACTGAAATGATTCAAATAACGCTACAATATGTAATACCATACAAACACTTATATATAGGAAGTACCAGCGGCGTATCCACCATGCTTGTATCATATTACACACGTATCGTTACTTAATCATTTAATCAAACCAAACCACCAAAGTAATGTTTAACAATAGTAGAAATGTTTATGTATGGTCAAATACGGTTCACAGATACAAACGGTTCACAGATACAAACGGTTCACAGATACAAACGGTTCACAGATACAAACGGTTCACAGATACAAACGGTTCACAGATATCAACGGATCACATAGTCGAATGATTACAACGGTTCACATAGTCAAATGTTTACAACGGTTCAATATGTAGTATAATGTGTTCATATGCTGGATAAGCATATGCAACAGAAAAGCAATGAAAAACAATGTACTAAGTATGCACATAATGGACATACATAGCATAAAGTGTATTGAAATCATGTACTATAATGTACTAACGAACATAGCAGGTATATGATGTGAAAACGGGAAAGCATAAATGTAACAAGTAGGCACATGTGTTCCACCCCAAAACAGTTTGGAAAACAGTAAAAGAGGGGTCTATGTACTCACTTGAGATTGCTCAGTAGTCCTTGAGTAACAACTAAACAATGCTAGAGATCGCGGATATCAAACGGCACCTAGTATAGGTAACTATGTTAATAAACCGGACCTAGATCGGAAGATTGGGTAGCATTAGGGTTTGTAAACCAAACGAGTGTAGAGACTCGTGTCATTTGGTTTAACAAAGCCTACATACTAAATGAAACTTAACCTGAGTGATTTCGACCCATTACGACCCGTTTAGGTAGCTTATGCTACTTTAACGCGTCGTTCGCGTGAAACGCGTTCGGACCGCCTAACTAGCCCTATGACAAGTGTTATATGCCTAAACATGTTACATAATCCGTTATGTGACAAAAGTTTAGGTTACATATGCTTAATTACCAATTATACATGAAAAGGGTATTCTGGTAATTTACCTAAGGCATATAAACTACCTATCATACAACTACTTAAACGATGTGACCATAGGGTATAACCTTGGAAGGTTATTCCCTATACACTATGGTCACCTAATGTGTTTGGTCGGATCCTAATGATCGACCAAACTGGGTCGGGTTCGAGGTATAAGCGATTTATCAGATCGCTTACCCTACGACCCTAGACAACGTGGTAATCAGTGGGCATAGTCCCAAGGGACTATGACCAACGTGATTACACTCACGTTGCGAAGTTCAAACGAACTTCGCATTGACCATTACTGGTCAACGCTGAAAGTCAAACAAAGTTTGACTTTCTGACTCGAAAAGCAGTAAAATAAGGAAAAGAACGAAAGAATACTTACGAAGGGTCCCCGAATGCTAATCCCGATCCAAGAACTCAGGTATGAAACAATGGTTTCAACTTAGAGCTCTCAAAATCAGAATTCTTGTAAGAAATGAGGTTGCTGTGATGGGTATTTATAGGAATACCCGAACCGTTAGGATCGTTTGTCGAAAATCGTGCCTTAATCTCACCCGTACACTTGTCGAAAGGTTATGGTGACTAAATTGCCACTCACCATAGGGTATCAACATGTGGCAAGGGTTTTAGGAGTGGATAACAGCTGTAAACAGCTGTCGATACATCGAATCTGGTCCCGAAAATGCGAAAAATGAGTTTTCTACATGTTTCTGCCCAGAATAGGCAGTCGCGTAGCGCGACGGTGAGGGCCTAGGCAGTCGCGCTACGCCACTGACCCCTAGTTTCAGAAAAGTTTGAAAAGTGACAGGTTTAGTCCCTGCAGCCCGTTTAAGCGATTTTCGAAGCGTTTGAACCCCGTTAACCTCATTTCAAGGCTCTAAAATGAAGTTAAAGTATAGGGAACTCAAAACATGCTTAAAAATATCTCAGATGATGGTTCGTTTGGTCGTACGAACGCGATGTTCGCTTAATTACGACGGAATGCGCATAAGCGCGAAAAACGAACCAAATGACGCGACGAATGGATTTTTCTTAAGGCGAACACTAAAATATAATGTAGTCATGCTTTCATAAATTTTTGGATGTCCGGATGTATTCAGAACGTAAGTTATGCGCGAAAATGCAAACTTGTGCACTTTTTGACACTTTTAGTCCCTGAATGACCCAAAAGTTTATTTTAGCATACCGAACCCCTCAAAGCCTATTTCTAAGCTATGTAAAGGATATTTATGGTATGTTTAACTTATGGTCATGTTCCGGAATGTCTGTTACAGTTCAAATTGGCATACTTTCGCAGTTTGTCAACTTTAGTCCCTGTAAGCGTTTTAACTTTGATTTCACCACACCAAACCTTCCAAAACTTATATCTAAGTTATGTAAAGGTTATTTAAGGTATGTTAAACCTATTTCACTATTCCGGAGTGTTTGTTGCATTAAACTGGTTATATTTACGCATTAGTGCGCGTATAACCTTCCAGAAAGCTATTTAGAGTTTGAAATCGAACAAGAGTTGATATGTGCAAAAGATACACATATTTATACAAGTCCAAAGTATGAAATACAATATTTCATTGGTTTGGCATTTGTTTGATGGTTGAAATGACACAGGTGTTACAATAAAACCCTGATCAAAACCCCAAACAGGGTTTTCACTGTCGAATCGAATTCAAAATTCATTTCTCAAAACAGTTACCATCCATTTCTCTCAAATCCTTCATCATCTTCATCCTCTCGCAATCACACTCAAATCGCCATGGCTCTTCCATTCAAAGCTCCTCACAATTACTTGGGTCTACTTGCAAAACCAAGTCATACCACCACCTTCGACTCCGTAATTGATGCTCTTTCGTCCTCAAAGTACAAAACTTTGTTGACTTATGATGCTATGGTTTACCTGGAAACCTAGCAAGAATTTTGGAAAAATGCTTAATTTGAATCTAAGGATAAAAAGCCCTTAGCCATTAATTCTTCGATAAAGGGAGTTCCAGTTACAATAACATCTCAAACCATTTCGGAGGTCTTTAAACTCGATGATCTTATAGGTAAAACCTCTTTCCCAAAAACAGAGTATCAAACTGACTTTCTTGAGAGAGGGTATGACGAGGAAATGAAAAAAGATACTTTACAAAAGGGCAGTTTTCCTCCTGCTGCAAGGTTTTTATTTCATACCCTCCTAATGTGTGTGTCAAACAAAACCACTGCTTTCAATGAAATTCCATTGAAGATCCAATACCTGGGTTATGCTATACTGAATGAGGAAAACTTTAACTACTCCCAGGAGATCTTCAATGATTTGGTCAAAAATGTTAATAGAAAATCATTTTTACTGTTTCCAAGGTTTTTAAGTTACAATTTTCAAAAGAAATTTTCAAAGGATAATGCTCATGTGCTTATCCAAGGAGAACCTTGTCAAATAAACAACCTAACTCCTGAAACATTCACACGGCTATCAAAAATTTCCAAAACACAAAAAGAGGTTCCTGAGCAGACTTTACAGCAACCACTGCTCCTCAGGTACATGCTGTTGAGCCCACTGCTCAAGGTGATCACAACAGCAAAACAACTGCTGTGAAACCCACACCTAAAACCACCAAAAGACCAAAACAGAAAAAATCACAAAAGCCCCCCCAAACCTACAAAAAAGGTAACTCTGGAAGATGAGATCCCAAAGCAACTAACAGTGACAACACAAAAGTCACCAATAACCACTACTGCTACTTCCTCACAGCAGTTGTAGGAAAGATCTCAACCTGAGCCTCAAACTCCTCCTGCTTCTTCACAAAAAGATCAGGTTGTACGAACAGGGACACCATAATATGATGCTCTAGAATCACTTGATTCCATCATCCATAGCCCAGCTCCCGGGGCAAATTCGCTTTCTAACCCTATCCTCACTACACAAATTCCACCAACCATATTACCTCTATTGGATGCAGTTGATTTAGCCCAGACACAAATCAGTTCTTCTCAATCACCTGTTAATGAGAATATGCCACAGAAAGTGACTGAGTCTGGTGTTTCAATCTCTGTTAACCCACCAATAGTTGAGGAGGTTACACTGCAGGAAGTACAAGTACTTCCTGTCAGTAGTTCAAGTGGAGCAGCTACTACAAGTGTTGAACCCACTAGTTTACACTTGGACAGTAGTTTCATCAGTCAGACTCCCTTGAAGGCAATTTCTTCATTGGGAACCAGGGTGTTTCCAGTATTCACTGGTTCACTTAGACTGGTTACCCCTACTGAAGGAAGAAGTCCCCAGTACCAAGACAAAGGGGCATCATTGGATGACTTTTGGGAAAATTTCCCTAAGTCAACCACTGCCAGTGGGAAATCAGATGATCCCATTAACTTGGGTGATGGTTTAATGTACAAAGAATTGACGGAGAGGGTTGATAAACTGGACACATCTGTTGCAGACATCAAGTCTATGCTGCAACAATTGTTACAAGCACAAAAGGAAACACCCACTGCTGCACCAGCTCAAGCATCTGCTCCATCATCTGCTCCTACTCCCATTGAGCTCTGGAGTTTATTTCAACCTATGCTTATTCAACAAAGACAATATGCTGATCAGCAACATGAAATTCAAGTTCAAAAGATCAGAAATTTAATGGAAGCTAGGTTCAAGGATACACAGGCAGATATCAAGGCAATCAAGGCCCATTTACTACAAACCACTAGCTCTGCTCCTCCTACAATTATATTTGTTGATAATCCTCCTGATGATGCCCAAAGGGGGGGGGGGGGGGAAGAAGGGATGGGAAGATGGCCTATACATTGTACCAGATGCAAAATCTAACTTGGCTGCAGATCTTCCTAGGCCAGATGGTTCCAAAAAGGTTGATATAACCTTAAATGCTTTTGCTGATGAAAAAGCAAGGCTGAAAAAGGATATGGAGGAAAAGGGTAAATCAAGGTTTGAGCAGGAGAAGAAAGTTTTAACGAAAATGGAAGAACAAGGTACTTCTGAGCCTAAGGATGAGCAGGAAAACCCTAATCCTAAAAGAAGACAGCCCACTAGAAAAGTGAGGCAACCCAAATCCACACCTTCCAGAATCACAAAACATACTCCCCAAACTCCCAAAAACTCCACTCATCAAACCTCCAAACCAACAGATGTTAAAACACCTGTTGTATCAACAGCTGTTGCTACTTCAGTGGTTTCAACAGATGTTAACCCAACAACTAACACCATTACTACATCAACACACTTCAACCACTGCTCTCACCATACAATCCACTAACACACCAAAAACTTCATCACCACCACAAAAGCCACCTGCCAAAAAGCAGAAGACATCAGATGACACATCATCTGTTGTAATGACAACAGTGGTTGAAACATCAGTTGTCTCAACAGCTGTTAGTCAGCCATCTACCACTCAACCCACCAAAACACCACTAACCTCTCCTAAACCCAAAAGGAGAAGGATAATACTGGAGGATGATTCTCAACCACCTCCAACATCTTCACAACAACTGACCCTTGCTACCATTCCAAACCCTGTTCCACTCTCTTCAGTACAAGCTCAAAATCCAAACACTGCCATTGTTCCTGCAGCAGTCCAGTATCCATTAGATCTTCCAGCAGTTAGAGAGGAGATAAAATCATTCTACTATGAAGATGATCCTGCAAAAAGGAACCTGCCATCTCTTCAAGGGTATCCTAGGCCTAACAACATAGAAGAATATTTGAAGTTAAAGGCTCAACAAGCAGAGGATATCTCTAAAAGAAATACAGAAGGAAAGTCTGACAAAGAAATTCAAAGATACTTTCAATACCTGCTCACTCAAGTCAGAACTTTGGAGCAGTTTTCAAAAGATCTTTGTCAGAAACTATCAGAAAGAGATGATGAAAGCCTGAGAAAAGATTACATTGACTACATTATGGCATTCAAGAAATACAGGGCAGAAAAGGCTCAATATAAAGAATGGACCATTGGTGAGCTTAAAGAGGAGTTAGAAAGAGTACAAAAGATGAATCAAGACAAAGTAAAACACACTCCTCTTGTTTGGTCAAAGTACAAGAAAAATATACCTGAAAGGGCTTTAAAGCTGAAGAGAATGAAAGAAGAACTTATTGCTGCTGATTATGGGTCTAGGAATCAGGTTAGCAGGTGGAAAGAAGAGAAAGTGATAGACACTTACAAGAGGTTGGAAGAGTTGAGAAAGAAAGATCCAAATGTGCCTCAAAAGCCTAACTATCCTGAAACAGTGGTTCCAGCTAAACCATAAAAGCTACAAATCAGGAAATCCACTGCTCCACCTGCTGCCATCCTTTATCAAAGAAGGAAACAAAAGCAGATGGATGCATAAACTGCATAAGATATAGCACAAGGGGATTACATTATAAAAATGGTCCTTAAACAAATGATGGCAGAAAATCCTGAATTAGAAAAAGCTGCAAACACTTCTCAAAGTGCTATCACCAGGCCACAATCTCTAAACTCATCATCAATAAAAACTCTCCCAAGAAACCCACTGGATTAAAAAATACTAAAGTGGAAATCTGACAAACAGACCCACGTATTGACTTTGCTCAAATCCAGTGGTGAGGTGAAGAACATATCAAGGGAACAAGCACTGGGCCTGGGTGTTGAAGATCTGCAAGATCTCATTGATCTTACACTGTACAGGGATGAGGATGACATAGATTCCTTGGACTTTGAATTACAATTCAAAGGGCAAGTCAGGGAATTATTGATGAGGCAATAAAGATCCAGAATAATGAAGGGTTTTGGCATCATCTGTTCCAGGGGGAGATTGTTGGGATTGAACCCTACAAAGGAACAGTTGATTAAAGCCAAAACTGGATCAGATCAGTGGATCCAGAATAAGCAGATGTTTGTATTCAATCTTTCCCCTTGGAAGTGGCCCTAACATCTGATGACCTCCATCCACTGTTCGTCTACAACAACTGCTGATCTTTAACAACTACTAAAGACTGATAAAGACTGTTGAAGACTAAAGCACTGATGCTCAATCTACTGTCATGGTTTAAGTACTGCTGAAGACACAAAGCACTGCTGGGAGTATAACAGTGGAATGAGAAGCAGTAGTTAGTTTATTTCTTTGTATTGTATTATAATCAGTGGTTAGATAACAGTGCTTGTATAGATCAGTGGTTGTAGGTTGTTAGGAGGTTAGATGTCACTTTCATGGTGACGTCAGCAAAGATGCTTCAGTGGTTTGCTTCGTACTATAAATAGAACACTACACTGCACTGTTCTATTAGCTCTTTCTTCACAACTCATTCTGTACGAACAACTATCTGTGAGCTCAGGCTGAGGGGGAGATTGTATTACATGCATGTATTGTAATTAAATTGTTATAATAAATATATTCATTCAATTTCATGTTAAACATGTGTTTTGAAAGCAATTCTCTCATTTGATTGTGTTGAAAGTTTGTTTCCATTTTAATTCCGCCGCACTTGTTTCTAATTCATCTTCATAAATCTCAAACAAACACAATCATAAGAAACTCAAATCCTAATAGAATCCATGTATAAATCCAACTCGAAAAGCATTACAACGCGCGGGTGAAGATATGCATGTCGTGGGAGATTAAGTCTTCGACAACAACGAAGCCTCCATTGCAGAGTGTTTGGACGAGGTAGCCCCAAAATGGAAGGACCCTATGTTATTCAACAGATCCTTGGCAAAGGCTCGTACAAACTACAATGAATAGGCGATACGCTCATTCCTTGCATTTGGAATGCAACACAATTAAGAAAATGCTATATGTAGAGGAGCAATCACTTGTAATCAAGGCAATATGCCAAACAACAATCTTTATTAATACAAGTGTTACTTTACATAATTTCTGTTTACAAAAAATATAAACTGTACTACAAATGTGCTTTACTACTCTAGGTATACGTGAAAACGAATTGGAAAAAAATGTACACTCCTATTGCTCAACATAATCTTCAACGCGCATAGTAGCTCCCGCTCCCACGCATCGCACTGGATTATTGTCGCGACAAACACATGATCACTCCAAAAGCAAGTTTCTTGCGCAGGCTCAGATACCCACTCCATTGCCCTAACATGTCTTCGCACCAACCTTCATTCACGAGAACCTCCACAAAGTGGATACAAAGCACACACAAAAATTGCAGAATTAACAGTTTATGCACACATTCAAAGAAAATCAATGTTGGAAATTTGGTGAATGGATATATAGTAAATTTGTAATTTAGTGAAATTATAAATATTATATTAACTCTTCATGTGTTGTATTGATGACAACTCTTAAGTAGAGTTTCTTTTAAGGCAATTGATTAGAGATTTGATGGCAAAATTAAGTCTCTAATTATGTTGGACTTTTCACCACCCATGGCTCTTGCATACTTAGTAGGCTATGTCCCTCTTTTGATGAGATAACAGAAAAGAAAAAAAATTATAAGTAAAAAGATACAAGAAAGAAAGATGTATGCATGAAGAGTCCTTAGAGAAGAAGTACTTGATGACCCATACATTGGGAACATATAGAGATAAGTTTCTCTACCCGATTAAGCTACATTTCTATTCTTAGTTTCCAAAAGGTCTAACACTATGATTTAACCCGGTGTAACCTCGGGCGTGTGGCCTTCTCTGGCATTACAGACTGCTTCAGCTGTTGTACCCTGGGAGACAGACGCATCGCCTTTGGTAGAGGCGCGAAATCTGTTTAAGGGAAGCGTGTTGAACACGTGCCTCAGCCACAACCGTCAACATTTGTTTGTTAATTTTGTAGGAAATTAATGTACAAGAAAACGGTTCAAGGCCTCTTTGAAGCAAACACAAAGGACTCAAAACACAACGGACTATACAAGTAGACGCGGTTTAAGCTCTTGTTGAAGACCATAGTTTGAATCAATTTAATTAGATATGTTGTATTGTACGTTATATTCGTAAGGATTTGTACACGGTACTTGTACTATAATTTCCCAAATATGTAAAGAGAGTATCTTTACTATATTTTTATTAATATATTTTTTTTTATTAAAATGGTGACCCATGTCCTACAATCAAAAGATATATACACAAGTGCCATAAAGGCTAAAAAATGTGCGCATCAGTGCATGTGGAACATATATGATTTATACAACCAACAAAGGTTGTAAAAGGATGGAACTTATCTTATGCCCAAAGGGCCGAATCCTCAGTACACAAGCTGGGTTAATGGAACTTTTTTTAACCCTTGCGACCAACAGAGGCCACATGTGACAACCGGCAAAATTAATGGTAATTCTGTACAACTTAACAACTAGTTATACGTTTAATTGCGTTCATTTATGGCTTAATTTGTGCATGATTAGGTCAAACAAGTCTAGAAATTGTAGGACATGTTAAACTTTACAATTTGGTATTGTTACATTCGTCGTGTCGCGAGAAAACGATTAACTATGTCCGAATATGTTGGCTAAATGCTGAAAATCACTGTTCACTGAACACACTATTCATGCCAGCTAGTTCTGAAAATTGTCCAAACGATCAGCGAATGATATAAAAGCACATCGTCATGGGAATATGACTAAAAACCCCAATTAGGGGTATAAATTGCTAATATACTATAACTCTCCAGGAAATGCCCAAAATAATAAACTGCCCGATGCGAATTATAAATTACCAAATACAAGTTGTCCGCAACTTAATATTCAACATTTCTAATATTCTTAAGGCTTATAATTAATGCTTGTTTCCCAAAACAAACTTTATAGTATTGTATATTCATTAAACACATCGCTTCCGGTATTACGACACACCTTTCGTATTTTAACCTAAAATGAACCGATGAGCGAACTAGTGGTATTTTTACCATCCAAAAAATAATACCAACTAGTCTAGTGAAGTAGTTAGTACCATTTAGCATCCTAAACCTCTAATGACACCCTAATAAACCTAGTTAACATAACAACCTAAATATCAATACTTAAAATACAAATTATTTATGTAAAGTTAATAAAAAAATTATACATTTACCCCCCCCCCCCTCCAAAATTCGGTCAACAAAGGGGCCCACAAGCCCCTTACCTACATTGCAATTTATGATGATAAGTATGGCATGTAGGATTTTTAAAATGGACATGAAAGATTTTGAATATCGGAGGAGCTCAGTAGTATATACCACACATTTCATGTTTCAAATCTCAAGAAGAGCCCTACTCAATAAACATTCATCCTAGCAGATGAGATACATATCAATGACAAACTTCAATTCACTGAATAACCCGTTGAGGTTATGGACTGAAAGGTCCAAAAGACAAGGAGAAGTCGCGTTAAACTAGTCAAAGTTTGTTGGAACTCACGTCACGGTCCCAAGTATACATGGGAACGTGAAGATCAAATCGAATCCAAGTACCCACACTTGTTCCAAGACTCCCCTACAACCGGTAACACAACTTAAATTTCGGGACGAAATTCTTCTAACGTGGGGAGTATGTGACAACCTGCAAAATTAATGGTAATTCTGTACAACTTAACAACTAATTATACGTTTAATTGCATTCATTTATGGATTAATTTTTGAATGATTAGGTCATACAAGTCTAGCAATTGTAGGACATGTTAAACTTTAAAATTTGGTATTGTTACATTTATCGCGTCGCGAGAAAACGATAAGCTATGTCCGAATATGTTGGCTAAATGCTGAAAATCACTATTCACTGAACATAATATTCATGCCAGCTAGTTCTGAAAATTGTCTGAACGATCAGCGAATGATATGAAAGCATATCGTCATGGGAATATGATTAAAAACCCCAATTAGGGGTATAAATTGCTAATATACTATAACTCTCCGGGAAATGCCCAAAATAATAAACTTCCCGATGCGATTTATAAATTACCAAATACAAGTTGTCCATAACTTAAAATTCAACATTTCTAATATTCGTAAGGCTTATAATTAATGTTTGTTGCCCTAAACAAACTTGATAGAATCGTATATTCATTAAACACATTGCTTCCGGTATTACGACGCACCTTTCGTATTTTAACCGGAAATGAACCGATGAGCGAACTAGTGATATTTTTACCATCCAAAATTAATACCAACTAGCCTAGTGAAGTAGTTAGTACCATTTAGCATCCTAAACCTCCAATGACACCCGAATAAACCTAGTTAACATAACAACCTAAATATCAATACTTAAAATACAAATTATTTATGTAAAGTTTATAAAAAAAGTTATACATTTACCCCCCCCCCCCCTCTCCAAAATTCGGTCAACAAAGGGGCCCACAAGCCCCTTACCTACATTGCAATTTATGATGATAAGTATGGCATGTAGGATTTTTAAAATGGACATGAAAGATTTTGAATATTATTATAACCATCACCACCTTACACCATATCTATCATTCACCAAAAATTCAACACCAAATACCCCCTTTGTTCTCTACTTGAAATTGGCCAAGAACGACCACCCTAAACCACCATTGCTCCACCACAAAATAAGCCTCAGGAGTCCATTTTATGGTGATCTAAGGGTCTTTCAAGCATGGATGCACACTAGGAGACACTTAGGACCTTCTACACCTTCATCATCTTACTTTCTAGTGTTACATAAGCTTGTGCAAAGTTGTAAGACCTTATACACTCATTTTTAAGCTTCTTATATAATGTAGATCATAATGTACAAAGTGGCCATCTTGAACTCCACATAAATCAAAGCTTAAAAACCCTAATCACAACTTAAAAAGTCTACTAAAATAATATATTATATTGTGATTATGTTGATTTGTGTTAGCTAGTGCGTATGATCTTGATGATTATGTTAAAGTAGGTTGTTAATATGTGATGATCTTGTGTGAACTTGGCTAAGGATGATTATCTAAACACCAAGATGTTTAGATCTAAACAAGATCATCATCCCAAGATCCATGGACTTTTACTATAAACTTGAAGGTGATGTATAACAAATATAACATTTACAAAGGTTAACAATCATGATTTTGCAATATAGTGGTCTTAAAAGTGCCTTAAACAAGTTTGTTTAGACAAAAGAACTAGATTACCAAGTATGAGAAATATGTGGTTTTTAATGACGTTGGTGAAATATATAAGGATGTCATTATTTTTTAAAAGATATTGTTAAGAAATATAAATAGAAGGTCCATGGAAAATGAAGGTGTTTATTGATATTACATGCATGCAAAGTTTATCTGTGAACTTGATTTGAGATTAGTGATAATTTTGGGCTTAAACATGATTTAAAATATGTTTAGAAAAACGTGGAAAACGCCATAGTTTAGGGGAAACTATGGCGAAATTTTCTAAAATCATAATCGCGATTAAGGGGTAATTAGTGATTAACAAGACTAAACGCGATTAGTGACCTTAATCATGATTAAGAAAGTTTTAATGAATTATATATATATATATATATATATATGTATATGTATTTTGAAAGTGAAAAATATATAAATAGAATACCTTATATAAATACATATACATATACATATATATATATATATATATATGTATATGTATTTTGAAAGTGAAAAATATATAAATAGAATACCTTATCTTGTGTGTATAAATACTTGTGTATTTGTATGTATGCACTAGAAGTTAGGAGGATACTAACCAAACACAGACACACCATACATGAAGACCACCTAAATACCTAAAGGTATAAATACGGACATGAGCCTTCATGTATATATATATGTATACTTGGGAATTTATTACATAAAGTATACACACATGAAACATACTTATGTCATATATCCAAACAAGATGCGGACGACGGATAAAACGGAAATCGGACAAACCATACAATATATATATATAGGATAAGGATCATGTGAGAAGTAGTAGGCTAAATGAGAAACTTGAGAAGCATTCTGGACCACACATTTTCCCTAAGCAAAAAAATGCAAAAAAAAGGTGAAAAAATGCAAAAAATATTTTTTTTTTTTTTGGAAAAATCGCAGCTTTTTCTTTAAGAATTAAATTTTTTTTTTTAAATTTTTTTTTGGATTTATACACATGTGTATATTGTTAATCTTTTAACTATACATATATGTATATTGTCAATTATACATATATGTATATACATGTTTAAAATTGAAAAATAAGTGTTATTTAGGGTTTAGCATTAGTATTTAGGGTTTAGCATTAGGGTTTAGGGTTTAGCTTTATGGTTTAGGGTTTAGTTTTAGGGTTTAACATTAGGGTTTAGTATTAGGGTTTAGCAATAGTATTTAGGGTTTAGCATTAGGGTTTAGCTTTTGGGTTTAGCATTAGGGTTTAGCTTTATCTTTAGGGTTTGTATTAGGGTTTAGCATTAAGGGTTTAGCTTTAGTGTTTAGTTTTAGCTTTTGGGTTTAGCATTAGGGTTTAGCTTTAGGGTTTAGAATTAGGGTTTAGCTTTAGGGTTTAGCATTAGGGTTTAGCTTTAGGGTTTAGCTTTAGGGTTTAGAGTTTAGGGTTTAGCTTTAGGGTTTAGCTTTAGTGTTTATGGTTTAAGATTAACAATATACACATTTTTTTAATTTTAAACATGTATATACATATATGTATAATTGACAATATACATATATGTATAGTTAAAAGATTAACAATATACACATGTGTATAAATCCAAAAAAAAAAAAAAAAATTTTTAATTTTTTTTTTAATTCTTAAAGAAAAAGCAGCGATTTTTCAAAAAAAAAAAAAAATTTGCATTTTTTTCACCTTTTTTTTTGCATTTTTTGCTTAGGGAAAATGTGTGGTCCAGATTGCTTCTCAAGTTTCTCAAATAGGGTGGACTTCTCTTAGGATCCCTACCCTATATATATATACTACTTTATAAAGCATATAGGAAGGATAGAAATGGTCATTTGCCACTTTACAAGTCTTTGAAGCCCATTGTACAACATGTTAAGCATGGATGTGTTGAAAACTTCTTTTCAACACATGCTGTATAGCCATCTAAATTTTGAGCGGCCATTTTTAGTTCAAAATTTGAATCCCCGCTCATTCTCACTTCCCATACATCCTGACATCCTGTCTATCAGATTAGGGTTTTGAGAGTCATTTCGAAACTTTTCAAAATCGCCGCTTCCCTGCTCCTCTCTATCTCTCTCTCTAGCGATTCAGGAACATATTTCACCAGATCTATGAAGTTTCAACAGATTGATGAACATTCTGACCTCCTGGTTCCGATTTCCGGCTTTTATTGGCGGATCAGGTGTTGGAGGTAACCAGCCGGTTGATCTTTAGAAGACCTGCACCTGAGAATTTTAAATCTGCGGCCCCCAAACACTAAAGGTAAGATTTGTTGTTGATTGTGGTCTAAAAGTTTGACCATATTAGGGTTTGTGGTTTATTTTGGTTGTGTATCACTTCAACTGATGTTCAGGGTGTCATTGTGTGGTATAGCGTACGATAATGGGTTTACTTGTGAGGATTTTGATTCTGTTCATCTTTATTACCAGGTTTGATTTAGCATTTTGTTCATTGTGATGTTCAACCCATGAGGGGTTCTCTTATTCACTCTTTCTCTCTCTAAGTTTGTCCCAAAAGGGGTTTTTTTTTTTTTTTTTTGTAATGGGTTTTGTTTGTTTGTTTGTTTAGGGTGGGTTGTGAATGAGATCAATAGCTCAGCAACAAGGAAGAACAAAGAATGGCAAGATAAGCTGCCAAATGTTGTTTTAAAAGCTGAAGAAATCATGTATTCTAAAGCAAATTCTGAGGTGATTTGATTTCTTATGTGGAAAATATGAAAAGGGATTTGGGATTTTAGGGCACTTTTGGTTTGAAATAGACAGTGAAGAGAATCTGATTTAACTTTTGTATTTTTTTCTACGTTTGTTAAATGTTAATTGTAGGCAGAGTATATGGATCTTGAAACCCTATGGGATAGAGCTAATGATGCCATTAACACCATAATTACGTTTGGCCCAAGACTAGCGGAATCTGATGACGTGGTGGATGAAAGCTGGTTTTCAGATCCTTTATTTTGTGAGCAGAAGAAGGTATATATAAATTCATCTCAAATCAGATACAAAATGTTATAACTAATCAAAGATTTTGTAAATTTCAGTTGTGGTACCAACTTTCAAAGACCCTGGCTGAGGATGCTGTTGTTAAGTTTGCAGAAGATAATGGTTTGGATTTGGTGAAAGCATGTTTTCTGATGATAGGCTTCCATACGCTGAACGAGCAAGTGCATATTCTGCACGAGATTTGCAAACTGATCCAACTGTTCGGTTTGCTGATTCAATTGCTTATGGTCAACACAAGGTTTTTTGGTTTATTAATACTTGGTTACAGTTTTTAATATGTTTTTTAAATTGCACATCAGATTTTCCCTATTTAACCCCGCCTATGACGTGTTTGGACAGGCCGATATTTATGATCGTCTGGACGCGGCTACAGCACTACACCAAGACTTGCTACAATCTAATTCTGTAGATGGGAGTTCTAGGTATACTTATTTTTTTTTATCATTTATCTATTTTCTATTTTCGATTTTATACTTTAATAGTGTGCATTTAGTTTTTTATTCGTTCATAAGTTTTGATTGCTAATGAACGAGATACAATAGAGGCACTGAATAGTAAATACCGATGTCCACAACTTAACAAGAGGATATCTTGAAGTAGCGATTGATAAGTTAATGATATCTTGTAACACTAAGTAGCAAAACGATTTCTGGCAGACAAGCTGATTATCTAGCCGCAAGATCAACTCCAGTTCGCTCGGGTCAAGAACTTTTTTCGTACGGTGGGAGATATGATACCGATCTTCATGCTTTATCATTGGTAAGCGGTCCATAACATGCACCGTCGATTCTCGGAGCTGCTCCAAGGAGAGAAGTTGAAGATCTTATGTATGCTCATGGTTCTGCTAATCCCGGTTATGAAGTTAGCATGGCATATGTTTCGGGAAGAGTCTACATGGCACGTCCCTTGAATCAGAATATCCAGGTGGCATTCTGGCACGTGCGGGTTATTCGAGGCTTGATGACCGTAAAGATGATGTGGCATATGCTACGAGAACGAGAACGTGAAAGGGATGATGTGGTATTTTGTTTTATTCGTAATATTAGAATATTGTTTCTATTCATATTTAACGCATTATTTACATGTTGACCGGTTTGACCCAAGCTCATTTTGACTCTAGACCCAACCCGCCCGGCCTGTCCATTTTGCTACATCTATGAAATTTAATCATTTTGATTATTAATGATGCCATGTAGGAAATCTTCTTAATCGTACACTTGGACTTTTGTAAAAGAACTGCCAATCAACTTTGGTTGTTGATTCGAGTGATGCTGAGGTTGAAATTGGAAATGACAGAGATTACTCCGAGGAACGCTTCATCAATATTGTCAACGCACATCTCGCCAATACAATCGGTATTTTGTTTTATTCGTAGTATTGGGATATTGTTTCTATTCATATTTAACTCATTATTTACATGTTGACCCGTTTGACCCAAGCTCATTTTGACTCTAGACCCAACCCGCTCAGCCTGTCCATTTTGCTACATCGATGAAATTTAATCATTTTGATTATTAATGATGCCATGTAGGAAATCTTCTTAATCGTACTCTTGGACTTTTGAAAAAGAACTGCCAATCAGCTTTGGTTGCTGATTCGAGTGATGCAGCTGAAGGTATTGAATTCAAGGATACTGTATAGAGGGAACACGTTGTTTACGAAACATGACCGTTTCGGAAGACGAAGACGAGCATCTGGCTCAATTAGTAAGTTTCAATGATTTTAGTTGCCCAATACAAGTACTTGATTAAGAAACCAAATACCAATTGGTCCACGGATTTCAATTTAAAAAGTCAAAATATATCATGTGAATGGAAGAAGATATGGGCAGGAAAAAGGACACATGGATGGAAAGATGGTCAGAATATATGCAATGAAGAACAAATTTTGAATATGAATACTCCAAAATAGGTCATCATTAGTTTGACAAATGAGTTCTTACCATAATAAATATATCTATACTATATTTGATTTTGTTATCACTGAATGGTGCAGCCTCAAGCAAAGGAGAAAGCCAAGAAAGAAAAGTTCAAGATAAGTGTTGCAAAGACGGGTTTCAAGGCGAACACATAAGCATTGGCCGAGAATGAAGGGGAGGGTCTTGCCAAGGTCTCTTCCCTCAACTTCTTCTAACGGGTCGATATTATTATGTTTTGCTAAACGGGTAAATTTGGTTGAGTTGTAGCTACTATTTGCTGAAAAATAGTCAACCTGTGAACACGTGTGGCGTAATTGGTTTTTACTTTTTTATGTCAAAAAAATGTTGATTTAGAAAATTTGAAGTGTAAATGGACCGTGTTCGTGTCAATTCGTTAATCTACGTGTCATGTTCAGTTTCATGTGTGACATGATTCCTGAGTTCGTTTATAGTTTTCCGGTTTGTAGCGAGTTCGTGTATAACTATGGATATAGCCTAGAATAATTATTTAGTTTAGTTTTTTTAAGTAATAAATTAAATAAAAATAATTTCTTTTTCTAGATGAATCTGATACTTGGAGATGTGTTGATAATTCTGATGGGAATCTTGAAAAGGATATGAACGAAACTGTAAACTTTGATGACAAAAGGTTGTTTTGGTTGCAGGTTACCTTTCCGGAGCTGGTAAATCATATTATGGTACCGGTGCCGAAAAATGGGGAAAATGGGAACCGGTACCGGTACCGAATATACCCAGTACGGTTCAGTACCGGTACCCGGTACCAAATGCTCATCCCTACTCGCTTTAGTGGGATTTAATCATCTTCATTGTCAAAAAGCTGCAATCGACACTTCCAATGTGGAGGTGGAAGAGGCGATAAACTGGTTGCTTTCCCAGATGGATGATCCAGGTTTTTATTTGTTTATTTACAAAATTCATTTTTGTCTAAATTATACTCCCACATCCCAGGCAGCGCCGACGTCAAGAAATAGTCTGATGATATTGATGATGGATTGTTCTGAAGGCTAAACAACTCATAAAGGTAACCGTTGTAAGATTGTTGATTTTGATAACGCGAGTTTTTTTCCTATAGCTTCTTTTATTCATCGATGTTTTCTATGTTTTATGTTTTCCGGCTGTTTGATGGTTATTGTTGGTGATGTGGGCGCTTTAGATGGTGTTCTGTTCAAAGTGTATATTGTTCGAAATGCAATTATGGTTGTTCGTCGTTTCTCTTTACCTAATGTTAGTAAGCGTGAGGTGTCATAAAGTGTTGGCGTGTTTCGGTTTACATGGATTCCATCTGCTGCCCAGTCAGCTGATGATGCAGATCTAGATTTGTGTAGTGCTGGTATTTTCTTGCATACTTTTGACGGTTTTACAAATGCGCGAGACCTGATTTCTTTGTGTTTTGTGTTGCAGAGCTTCCTCCACGAGCCTTACTTGAATGACTTACTACAGAACTTCGTCAGTGCCTGGTATTCTACTTTCACCCTTTTTGTCTAAATTTATAAAATGTATTATGCCTTCATTTGGTGTCCTTGATGTATCTTTGTTCGTAATTTATAACCTTTTAAGAATTTGTGATTGAAAGCTGAAGGGAAATGATGTAGTTGGCATGTTTATATACCATGATTAATTAGCATATGATTATGTTTTTGTTTGTCCTTTAAGCAAAACCCACTCACATGCATCCATCATTTAATCTTCAAAACTCCATTCCCATCCACAAAATTCTCAAATTGGTCCTCTTCAGGCCAATCGATCCGCATATAATTAAGTTGGTATGGTTCTTAAATGACTTATACAATTTCATTTGATGACTTATGACGACAGATGATCTGGGTTAGATCTTACAGCCGCAACAGCGCAGCGAGCGTAGCCGCAACGACACAGTGAGCGTAGCCGTAGCGAACGCAGCCGCAACAGCGCAGCGAGCGCAACTGCAGTGAACGCAGCCGCATCTGCATCACCGAGCACAACCCCAGCGAGCCCGACGCAACGCCGCATCTAGCGCAACCGCACCGAACACAACCGTTATATACTTTTTAATTTACTATGTGTAATATTTTCTTATTCGTCTGTGTTGGGATTTTTATTTTTAAATTTATATGTTTATAGTGATATTCTTATTTTTCTATGTTACAAGGACTGATTTTGGAACTTAATTAGTTGTAAGCAAGCAAACAGAATTTTATTCAGGTTAAAAGATACATGCTTATTTATCTTATTTTGAATATTATTAAACAATGAGTACACTAAGGGGCACCGATTTCATTATTGTCATTGTTATGATTACTCATTTAATATATTTGTTTACTCTTTTGTGTTGTTTGACTTTTGAGGTCAATCCTACAAAATCTTTTTTTTTCCAAATTCATCTTCATCCATTTAAATACACAACATTAAGACCTTTATATATGTAGCAAATAGCTTATGGCAAACTGGGTTGTCAAAAAAAAGTTTCTTTTTGACCTCATAAGTCAACATTTACTTTTTGAGTCATTTCAGGAAACGTCGTTTGGTATGTTCTCCAATGTTAAGAGGTTACTGTTTATTGTTTATTGTTGGGAGCATGCGGATTATGTTCTCCATGTTTGTTATTTTTTAAAAGCCTGTTAGGCTCATGGTATACGCCACACACGGATGCTACGAATAAGAAACTTAACAAACGTATAATACAATGTATCACGAGAAAATTGATAAACTCACAGTAAACGAATACTGCGTTGTAAATTGCCGTCCCGCCGCATCGCGCGGGTATACGTCTAGTATATATATATATATATTTATAGTAACCAAATAACATATAATCGAAACTGATACAAAATATAATATAAGTTTGGTAATAAAAATTATATATCATCACCGACGACGATTGCCATATCGTCACGACAAGAACCGGATACACCACAAACGACACTTGGGCATTCTCGACAGAAAATATATATTAACAACTCCTACGACGAACTCTAAAAATAATATATTTTTAGACTTAGGGTAATATATATTTCAATACTCTCAAAACTCTGGAAAGTATAAAATAAATAAATTCTAAGTGTAAATACATAGGTATGCAAGTATACTAATATGTATAAGAATACGTATAATAATACACTTGGTAAAATTGCAAGAATACAAAGGAGGTACATGTACACAAATACGTATAAATACGACATAAATACCGACAATAAAATATATAAGTAAAATATATATACGGTATACGTATACGTATAAAATACGCAAGTACATAGTGATGTACTCGAATACACTTGTTGAAGTGTACACTCACAAAGAATACCGTACATGTACATTAACGTAAATACAATGTTAAAAATAAATATTTTTTAACTATTATATCTCTTCAAAGATATACATATATATTTGTGAAACAAATATACGCACTCGAACCGAATGTACTTATACATGTAAACGAGGTTCACTAAACTTGAAAATATATATTACGCTTAATGAATTTATATTGTGCGTGGCACAGAGACACTTATGGGCTAGGCCCACTCATACCGTGTGGATCACGGAGACTCAATTGGGCTAGGCCCATTCTCATTTGTGCAAGGCACAAAGACTCTCATGGGCTAGGCCCACTTATGCTCGTGCGAGGGACGAAGACTCACGATGGGCGAGGCTCGTTCGTACATATTATGAATGCAATATATATATATATATATATATATAGGGAGAGGATAATGAGAAAACTACATCTAAATGAGAAAACTAGAAAACTAACTAAAAAAGCTAAAAAACATACCAAAGTTTTTTTTTTACCAATTTTTATAAAATCGCTATTTTTTATATATAAAAAAATTCAAAAAAAAATTTGTACTGCACATATGCATCATATGTGTACTACACATGTGCATTATATCCGTATTAGTGCACATGTGTAGTACAACAAAAAAAAATTAAATTATTTTCCACACATAAAAAATAGCGATTTTTTATAAAAAAAATTGTAAAAAAAATTTGGTATGTTTTTTAGGCTTTTTTTTTTAGTTTTTTGGTTTTCTCATTTAAACTAGTTTTCTCATGATCCATCCCCTATATATATATTAAAACAAACACATGAAACAAATACATATTAAAAATACATACTAAAAATACAGAAGGATTCCAAATATATAACAAATACAGTACTTAACGAGTATTCAAGATGAGCAACTTGTACACGATCTAGTAGAGACCGAAGTGTCTAATGAGTTAGAACACTTGTAGGTTGACTCACACATTTGGAACACCTTTCACTAGCACGCTCTATTGGACGCGAAAACAGGGAGTTCATGCCCCCCTTTTCTTTTCAACGTTTTCGGTTTTATAACTCTCGGGGGGGAAATACATGTCACTATGGTATGGTTAAGCTATGGAATGAAACATTTGGATCATGTGTGAATAGGGTCTCTCTTAAGCGCCATTAATCTTGTATAAGACCAAGGAACAAAAGTGGTAGATTTATCGGGTACGGGTGAGCCCCACTCACGGGTCCTTGTGTGGCCACATGGAGTGCTTGTGTTGTCCCCGCCGGGTAGACCGGTACTAAATCGTCTACAGGTTAAGTGCTTCCTATGTCGTCACACATATTAACTTCCTTGTAACACATTAATGAACATCGATTTGATAGACGATTTACATACAAGTTTTTCTATACTTGAACTTTCAAATGTTTTAAGATTCATTTGATGCGAACTCAAAACACATGAATTCACCAACTTTTGTTGACGTTTTAAACTTACATGTATTTCGGGAAATTAAAGGGATCTTGGCGCGTTTGGTTGTTCTGTAGATTTTAGTTATCAAGCTGGCGATGTCATCCGTTTATGAAGGGTTTGGTCCATATGTCTCATGTTCGATGAGACATAGGATGCAAAGCCTTTTCATTTTCAAACTTTATTTTGAACAAGTCTCTTTTGTAAAACTTATTAACTTGGGTTGTTTTTTACTTTGGAACAATGTATGACTTGTACTCACTTTTAGTTATGATTAATGGATGAACATCGTGATTTTTATTCACGTAGTTTGTTTACTTATATCGTATGCAATGAAAACCGATCAAGTTCACACCGTGCGCTTCCGCCTATGAGCGGGTGTGACAGATTCGTATCAGAGCTTCGATTGTAATGAATCAGGATTCATTCTCGAGTCTATTCTACAATCACTAGGATCCTCTCATGAAAACGGTTTTACAAAAAAAAATGGTTTTCATCGCATACACGAAGAGCAAGATCCACTACACAAAACACATTTCATAAATAAATATTGCGAGTGCATTATTTGGGGCTTAGTGTATAAGGAATAGACTTGTTAAACTGGATTGGTTCACACAAACCAACGTGAATTACATTTTATGTGATTATGTATGTATATATAATTTATTTATATATGTGTTGTACAAAATATTTTGCCAAGGACGAAATACCTTCGACTTCGAATTATATTATTATTCGTGACTCGTATAATGAGCATATTGACCTTGTGTCTATTGCGGAGCTTATGGCGGACGTGGTTCCTAAGGGAGACCTTAAGCTCAATTGCATAGAAGATGGTTGCCTTTCCTGCGGATGCGGAGATGCCTAACTCCGGTGGTAGCCTTGGACAAAAACTCTATTAGCGGGACAAGGTCCCTATGGCTCATACTATTCGTGATCTATGACACTCTTGTTTGGACAAGGAAGATGAAGTACTCATCTTGAAGCCAAGGTGCCCCTCTAGTTACTATTGTTACGAATTCTCTCTATATCTGTTTCGTCTAGCGCCGTACTATTCCGTGAGTAATGCTAATGAACTTAGCACGTGGGCCATCACAATGGTCCCTTCTATGTTGAAGGTATGTAGACAGTAGTGTCCCCCCCCTGACTGATCGTCTTCTTTGAACGAGAGAACACTAGGTGACCATGCAAGACAATTTATTATTACAGGGTCCCACGTAATAACAACTTGTAGTGCATGGGAATCCTGGTGGGCTCTACGGGTCAAGCTAGATCACTATCTATTCAAAGTTCTTAAGGTGTTCAAGTTTCTATCTAGTAGAACACTAACCGGGGTGGTTACTATAACACCCTACGATACCGGAAGACCACGCATATTTGTTCGCGCCTAAAATTCGATCTACATCACGAGTCGGTTGAGACTAGTCATCTAAACAAACAAAACTTGTTAGCCGCCCAGGGAGGATTTTCCTTAACATTCTAGGATGTCTATCACTTCCGTCAATCACGTATCTGTAACACCCTTAATATTTTGAACAGTATTTAAATAATATTCAAAAGAACTTTATAAAAATCAGAGTATACAAAAACATTTCGTGTTTAAAACCATACACACTTGTGATAGTACCAAACATATCCAAGATAGTGCATACCCAGTTTAAAGTCAACCCCTACTAGTCAACTAACAACTAGTTTAAAGGATTCAAAACACGATTAACAAAAGTATTTACAACATGTTTAAAGTTTAGACAAGATTAAGTTTAGTGCGGAAGCTTCAAAATGCGTGTTCGGTTCTTGACAACGTATTTGATCACCATCCGGGAGGGCTTCATCCATACCTAGGGTCATACACTAAAAACATTAGTTTTGTCAATAATACGTTACATATAAACAAATTTCAACATCGAGAAATAACAAATAAATCATAAGTTTCCTGGGTTCCACCGTAACTTACGGTGTCTACCGTAAGTTACGGTAGACCCTGAGTGTGTCTGGTTCTGCCGTAACACAGGAGTAACACACCGTAACACTTTTGATGTCCACCGTAAATTACAGTGGTACCGTAAGTTACGGTGGGCTCTGCATCTATGCCCTTTAACTATTTTTCAACTTAAAAAGATCATAACTTTTCACTCGTTAGTCCGTTTAAACCGATTCTTTTTCCTACGAGTCCGTAATAAAATTACGGACCCGACCACGTAAATTTCTCATTACGGAAACCGAGATACCGACAATCGGTTCACAATTTCCTCATTTCAATTATCCAACCCATTAGTGTAAGTGCATAGCACCTCTTTTCCATTCTTAAAAACCTTTTAGACATAATTACCCAATTTCCCGGGCTCACATACTTGGTGTATTCGCGCCATTCCTTGGTTTTGCGTTCCCTTAGGGCTAAATACTTGTTTCTTCGGAATTCAAGCATTCCGTTTCAAACGACACTTTCATAGAGCTTCTATTGTTTGACCCGATTTCCCGGGTTCTTAGACTTAAATTAATATGACCAATTCAATAGCGTGGTACAATCCACCGCTTAACGAAATATGAGACTTTCAAGTCTCTATTCTCATGATTCTTTTAAAAGCATCTTTTGACCCGTTTGGCTATTTAGTGAAAACTATCACTTTGTTGACATGCCAAACTAAATTCCAAATCCTTATTTTGACCCGTTTAATGGTCGAGTGTACTTCGCCACTTTAACGACACATCAAACGCATCTTTTACACTACAACATCATTTACATATCAATCCAAAGCATTTAAGCATAATTTAACGGGACTAAAGCCACGTACCTTTAAAGCACACCTTTTCCGCGAGTATCACCTCCGGCGTGTCCACTTGACGTTCCGGATTCTTTGCCTAAAGAGTTCAATTCATAACAAGATTAGAACTCTTTCATAAGCTTTAAGGCATTAATTCATAACATACGCAAATCTGCGTTTTTAGCAATCTTTAACATTTTAACCCTCATTTAGGCGTTTTATCAAACACCTTGCGGGTCAGATTTCTACATGATCTAAACCAAGTTCATAACTTGAAATTATCACCCAAATTAACTTCAATTAGACAATATACACATATTTTAACGTCAACAATTTCAGAGATTAGCTCACAATTTCAGTTTACACTAGAACAAGAGTCTTAATCCTAGTGTTTATCGAGTACTACTAACTTACTAATCACCCACTATAGTGATTTTTGATCCTTACAACTAACATGCAAGATTTTGACAAGAAATCATCTAGGGTTTGTCCCTAGACTTCACATTACTTCCAATTTCATGTTTTACAACACATAATCAAGCTCAACCTTCGATTTCAATCACATGCAAGAATTTGAGTTGTATCAAAACAACCTAATTTGACATACCTTATGACCTCCTTGATGAGGAGATCACGATTCTATGTTCAGATTTCGATTACAACATGATTTGAGCCTTCAATTTGAGAGTTTAGTAGAATTTAGGGTTGTGATAGTGTGGGTGTCGCCCCTGTGGTTTCTTGATCGACCAGGAACTCCAAAATGGAGTATTTGGTTTTTATTTTACTAAATATTAGTAATTTAAATTTCCATTTTTGACAACCTAGGCCCCTCCACTCTTATTTAGTTTATATCTTTGGCTTTTTTTTTTAACTCATTCATGTGTTACTACAAGACTTCTAACTAACTGGGTTATTTATCCTAGTTAGTTTATTCTTGTTTATTATACACTTTATAATTCTAGTATAAAGTTTTGAAATTTCGGGATGTTACAGTATCGTAGCTTAAAAAGATGAGACAAGACCGGTGCTGAATAGATAAGAATATAAAGAACATATGTAATGTAACAGCTTCGTACGAAGGGAGTCTTATACAGCTTCGTACGAAGGGACAAGTCATTGGCTTCATACGAAGAGAGCGTTTATGACTTTGTATGAAGGCATCACTACTATATATAGAAGCTTAGGGTCTTGTTCATTTGGAACTTTGCAGACTTTTAGGCGAAGCTCTGCCCGTTTGTTTTCACAGTTTTGTACTTGTCAAATCAATAATAGAAAACAACTTATATTTACATCTTTGTGTTCTCATCCACACGCGTATTTTGGATTCCGCATAAGATACGTGTTCATACGCATTCAACAGTCAAGGAATCGATCCTGAATTCGAATCCACAAGTGGTATCAAAGCAGGTGATTGTTTGCACGGATTGAAGAAGCGAAGATTGAAGCCAATTCATCAACAACAGAGCTGAATTCATCATCTTCTTCTCATATCTTCTTCTACTCATCTTCTACATTTCTTTTTGAACTTAAAAGTCAGATTTTCGAAGATTTCATGGTTAAAATTGGCTGAATTTTGAATATGTTGTGTGAAAAACGTTTTTGAACAGTCCTACAAAGTTTCAAATCATAATTCGAACAAAATCATACTCAAATCAGTGAAAAAGCATGAAAAACGTGACTTTGTTTGTCACAGCTTAGCTTCGTACAAAGCCACACATTGCAGCTTCGTACGAACCCAGAAAAAAAAGTTTTTTTAGAAGTTAAGTATCTTCGTACGAAGCCATATCTAGCTTGGTACGAACGCATATCTTGTCTGAACAACTTATCTTTGCAGCTTCGTATGAAGGCACTATTCTAGATTCGTACGAACTGACTGAATTGGTTATTTTCAATTCTGTTTTGATCAAGTGTTTGATTGTGTGTTTGCAGGAATCATGGCTGAAGAATTCTACAACACGTTTTACAATGTGTTTACATCTGAAACAACAACTGAACCAACACCAGTGACAAAGACTGTCTCGAATGTTATTTATGAGAGTTTAAACCATGATAATGTTTACGTAAAACCATCAAAAGCCACCGAAACTAATGAATATCGAAGATTATCACCAGTGGAGTACAAGATTTGAAAATTGGGTGAAAGCGTATGCTTACGATAGTTGGATTATGTTAACTTTTGGTTATGAAAAGCCGGTGAATGATCAAAATGTATTACTTACAATTAAACAATTTTTAGAAACTGATAGAAAAGACCACTCTAATGAACTAAATATGGTAACATTGTTTCAACAATTTGTTAGAGAGGATATTTTGTTTTTACTTCAACATGGTGAAACCTCCAAGTCGATGTGGGAAGCTTTGAAGCTGAAAGCAGAAGGGGGTAAATATATCAAGAAAAACAAAATCTCTTTGCTGAAAAAAGAATTTGATTTGTTCGGATGCATGAAGGGTGAAACTGTTCGAGAGGTTTGGAATTATGAAGGAAAGGGAAGAAATTATTGATAAACTGATCGAACATGAGATGATAGAGAGATTCTATCACTTGAAGAAATTTTGAAAAATGATGCCAAGTTTGATGAGATGTCTTTGGATAGTTTAATTGAAAAACTTGAAGGACATGATCTGATGTTACAGAAACAAAATAAAATGTCCAAATCAAGTTATCAGCAGAATGTTGATCTGTATTACCGAAGAAGTATGCTGCAGAACAACTACAGCATTCAGTGCGGATAATTCTGGTGATTCATCGAAAAGCAAGTCTCCAAGTTATGATTCTGGATATCATTCATCATCTACATCATCTAAATCCAGTCCGAGTCAGAACTGGAAAGATTCTCCAAATCTGAACATTGATTTCGCTAGACAGCACATGAGTTTCTTAGTTTCTGTTCTGGAATCATACGAAGGTCTAATCACAGGAAAGATCGGCAATCCAACTATGACAAAGGAGGATTACAATCAAGTAGACCCAGAAGAAATGGAGCTCATGGATATTCGTTGGTGTATGGCGAGGATAATCAGGAGAGCTCAACAATTCATGGAGATCACTGGAAGAAAGTGTCTAGAAGGTCCTGACAAGAAGCTGGGATTCGACAAAGCAAAAGTCACTTGTTTCAAGTGCAAACAGAAGGGTCACTTTAAGAGAGAATGTATCAATCGTCAAGCAGATGATAGTGTGAATCCTTTTCTAGAAGATTACTATAAGAAAGCTACATATCATCGCAACAACGAGCAACCATCAAGAAAGCAGATTGAGGAAGGGTCGTCTAAAGAGAAGAAACAAGCTATGTTGACGATTCGTGATGATAATACTGGACCCAGTACATTTCATGATGATGAAGGTTTTAAATGGGGTAAATATATTAAAGACGAGAGAACAGAAAAATGGGCGTTGGTTGCTGAGTTCAAACAGAGCAGAGAGGAAGAACATGCACGAGCGTATTTGAGAGAAGTATACAAGGCTTTCACAGAAGCAAAGTGGGTAAATAGATGGAGTCAAGAGAAAGAATGTTTTGTTGATCCTAAAGGAAACCCAACAGTTGATCCTGATAAGGTAGATTTTGAGGCACTTGTTGCTGCTATTCAAATTGTGGGAGTTTGGTGTAAAGGGCTCGAAGAAATTCCTAGATACAGAGAAAGGTAGAGGAAGGCATAAAGAAGGTGATCTATGCCAGTCTAGAGAAAAAGAAGAAGACAATGGAGGAAATTATTGATGAAAGCCAGAAAATGGTGAATGAGATGAAGAAAGAAAAAGTAGCTGATGAAAAGTTGAAGAAGCCAGTTGATGAAGTTGTTGCTGAAAAACAGCAGGTGAAGGAAGAATGTCAGAAGCAGACAACAAAAGAAGCCGAGGTGTCAATCACAGAGGTAATAATTCAAACTGAATCTTCTGATGCATCAAATAAAATTGATCATAACACCGATGAACAGTGCAAGAAATGCATGGAAACGTTCAAGGCTTGTACTAAAAAGGATAAAAATTTGAGATCCAGAGATATTGAGTTTACTAAAATAGAAAAGATTTTCAAAGAAAAATGTAATGAAATGCTTGAAAATGAAAGATTTTTGAAAGAAAAAGAAAAAGAGTTAAAACAGAAATGTGAAAATCTTGAAAAAGAAAACAAAATTTTGAAACAAAAGTGTTTAGCTGATTGCAACCAATATGTTCAAAAAGATAAAATTATTCCATAGTTTCAAAAAGAATATGATGGGATGAAATTGTCATATCATACTGTAAAAGAAGCTTATGAAACTTTGAAGAGTAGAGTTAAAAGTCTGGATGATAGATTGTATGCATGCCAGAAAACAATTAAATTTCTTGAAGCCAAATATGAAGGAAAACAAATAGTTTTAAACCAATATATTGATGATGTTGCTAAACTTAAACATGAACTGGCTGAAAAAGAAAAATTGGTTAATAAACTTTAAACTTATCATGCTTCTTCATACATTCTAGAATGCAATTTCAACATCACACCAGTTGGTAAAGAGTCTGAAAAGAACAAAAAAGGGAATTGGGTAAGAATACCATCAGGTTCCACCACCGTTGGAGGAGAATTACACATTCTATGATGGCGAAAAGGTGGAAAAAGTAATATACATAGTTGACCAGTTACCTGACAACATCGATATGACTTACACCAAATCTGATGATCTTGGTGATTCAGAGGTGGTAGGTAAGGTTGTTGAAAGCGTTCTGACAGAGGAGTCTACCAAAAACAGATAATTCTGAATCACATGATGAAGATGAGGAATGTCACACCCCCAAAATACCACATGCGGAATCCCCCGCGAGGTGTGTGACTTACCAGGATCTAGCCACCAATCACATTGAACTCATAACATTATTTCAAATAAAAACTTTCATTTATTAAAATATACGTTACAAAACATTGTTTACATTTCAGCGGAAGCATACTACAATAATTAAGAGTTTCATAACCCAAGTGTATAAAAGCCATTGGATATGTCTCATGATTCCATGCAGATCGACCCATGACCACTCCAGCCTCCCAGACAGCAAGTTCCAATGATATATACCTATAGACCTGCAAGCATGCAGAAAAGTGTATCAGACAATGCTGGTGAGTTCACAGTTTTTGTTTCCGAGAATCGTGTTACATGATTTACTGTCAAAAGTTTAGTTCAGTTCAAAAGCAATTCCGAAAACAATGTTGATAATAACTCGATATCGTACAAGATGGCTCCAGATTATTTTGCCCTTTCCCCAACGCCCCTATCAAAGCATTGGGCATGACTTAAGATAATTAGTTCACGCCCATCCTCCCCGGTACGGTGTGAGGGTGGCAAACCTAATAGCGCTATCAACTAAATACCCCGTTGCCTCCCCGGCAACTAATTCGGTAGATGATGGGACTTAAGGTCATAGGAGTGAGTGTATTATCTAACATTCCGGTTTAACATTCCAGTCAAACCCATTACCCAATATTCCTCCCCGGAATATTTACCAGATGTCCCTCCCCGGGACGCATGCTTGAAAAAGAGAAGTGAACTCACCTTAGATTTGCTCGGTATGTTACGTTACAATACCCGTTCCAAGTTGGTCAACCAAACCCTATCGTGGTTACCAAAGATGATCAGTTTTGTAAACACATATCCAAGTCACCTATTCAACGTGTCACATGTAATATCATTATAACTTAACACATAGCAACATTTAGATTTCATACGTGTTCATAACACAAGTTCTTGTTCCCAACAGTAGTTACCAACAATATCAGTTTCATAATAATTAAATCACATATTGTCACAGATTGCATTCATCGAAAAGACCACCATATTTCACATAACAAGTGCTCGGTTCTCATACAAGTCCACATTCCATGTGCATGTCACATAACAACACACAACAGGTGAGTGTTCTAATTACACAAGTTAATCAGGTTTCTCATTCATAACCAACAATATCATGAAATCAAACAATATTTATAAACACAAATATCCTCTATAAAAAACATCACAGTGTGATGCCTACCCGACGAAGAACCTTCATGACGAAGATCCTTCACGGCGAAGGTCTATACTTCATCCCGAGTTGATTGCGATGAAGATTGACATTGTTCGTCAAAAGGTTTGTCGGCAAAGAGTAGGATCCCTCGTCGACTTGGGTTCGTCGCTGAACCTTAACAGTTTCAAGATTTCCTTAATTTTAGCAAGCAGTTTCTATATTCCCAAAACAAATAAAACCATCTAATTCAGTCAATTATCAATCATGTTCATACAACCCCTAATCATTAGTTCATCATCATTAACGCACTAACTTAAATCCAATGCACAATTCATCATGCAACCATAAAAACTGTGTATATAACATATGACTCAATAGATTAAAACACAAACATCGTACACCCTAATCTTCGGTCACATCACTATGAATGTCTCTAATCAGCCGATTATCACAGAAACTTACCAAATCCTTATAATCATTCTAACATTGGTTCATCTGATTATCTCACATGCATTCAACGAATTCAAACATGCCGCCTAATGATCCTTAGAAACCACACTATTCATGTAATACATCAATTATCATAATCACAGCCATATATGTACGTTCAAACACAATTAATATACTAACTGAAATATCGGATTGATTAGTTTGCTTGAAGATGAAAAGCTCCGAGACCTCGGTATCGCTGTACAGGAAAGAGAAGAGGAGAGAACCTTAGGGTTTTTGTGACTTGCAGTTATGTTTATCCGAAGTTATACGCGTAATATACTAGGCCTTAAACAACCTGGGCCGAAGCCCCTTTTGGCGAAGTATCCCTTGGCGAAAAATGATTCTTCACCAAGTTGTGAGTGTGACGAAGGAAACCTTCGTCGAATAGTGAAAGCATGAAGCTTCGTCGAACAGTGGAAGGATCAACCTTCGTCGAATCAGTGGAAGCATGAACAGTAGGAACATATTGATACTCAGAACAACTCCTAAGTTAATCATGCAACAATCATCATAATAGTACTTTAATCAAACATATATCATGCACACGTTACACATAAAACGAATTATAAAAACAGAGTTGTGAGACAAGTAATGCGTAGAGGAAAGACCTTGGAATCTCGGGTTGTCACATCATCCCCAACTTGAAAGAAATTTCATCCTGAAATTTGATAAGCAGTCTCAAGAAAGCGAAGTGATAGACTAGGATGACTGTGGATTTCCTCGGGTGCCACATCATCCCCAACTTGAAAGGGAATTTCATCCCGAAATTCACCAGTCGCAACAGAATTTGATTCCACAGTTTAGAACAATTACAGATACTTGAGTCTCATCTGATTCTCGCATTCCCACATGAACTCCGGTCCACGTTTTGAGTTCCAACGAACTCTCACGATCCGGATTCGACTATGCTTATGGACCTTGACTTCCTGGTCCATGCTTTCAATGGATTCCCTGACAAGCTGCAACTTGTTGTTAATCTTAGGCTCTAGCAAGGGTATCATAAGTGTTCCATCGGACAAACACTTGTTTAGGTTCGAGACATAAACGATATCGTGAACGTTACCCAATTCGTCAGGTAACTCGAGTTTGTAGGCCATGTTCTCGACTCTTTCCAAGGTTTTGAATGGCCCAACGTAACGTAAATTAAGCTTGCCACGCTTCCCAAAGCGTACCGCACCCTCCCAGGGTGAGACTTTCAACATAATACAATCGCCTACAGCGAACTCCCAGCGTTTCCTAAGCTTATCAGCTTTCCTGGCGGTCACGCGTTGCCGCCACCTGCTTCCCGATCCAAACAATCTTCTCAGAGATTTCAGTACAAGTCCTGGACCTGCGATTAGGTTGTCACCCACCTTAGTCCAACAAGGAGATCGGCGTTATCGTCCATGCAATGCCTCAAACAGAGCTGTCTGAATACTAGAATGGTAACCGCTACAGTAGAACTGAACCAGAGGTAAGTGTCCTTCCAATTTTTACTAAAGTCAATCACACACATGCTCGCAGCATGTCTTCGAGTGTCAGGATGGTTCGTTTACTCTGACCGTTTATCCTACGATGAAAAGCAATTCTCATGCCTAGACGTGAGCTAAGGGTGTTGCGTACCGCCTATCATAAATCAGGTATAGATCAAAATCAGAGGTAACAGGAGTTGGCACCCCGTGCCTACAAACCGCCCTTCCCAGGTAATTATTCACAGGATACGAAGACTTGTCAATTTTCCTTGATTGCAAGAAAGTGTACTGGTTACATGAGACAATCAACGATTATCACAAAAACTTACCAGATCCTTATAATCATTCTAACATTGGTTCATCTGATTATCCTTCGTCGAATAATGAAAGCATGAATCTTCGTCGAACAGTGGAAGGATCAACCTTCGTCGAATCAGTGGAAGCATGAACAGTAGGAACATATTGATACTCAGAACAACTCCTAAGTTAATCATGCAACAATCATCATAACAGTACTTTAATCAAACATATATCATGCACATGTTACACATAAAACAAGTTATAAAAACAGAGTTGTGAGACAAGTAATGCATAGAGGAAAGACCTTGGAATCTCGGGTTGTCACATCATCCCCAACTTGAAAGAAATTCCGTCCCGAAATTTGATAAGCAGTCTCAAGAAAGCGAAGTGACAGACTAGGATGACTGTGGATTTCCTCGGGTGCCACAATGAATGTTTTCATAAAAATTATATAAAAAATTCAAAATCTGAGAAATATGCGAATGATGATTCAAAAGGATTGGTATATACCATGATTGGATCAGACAAATTATTCTCAGATATTGAAGTTCCAATTCAGAATGTGATTTCGGGAAAGATTGACAAGGTTTTCAGATAGGTAGAAATTGAAAAGTCTGAAATTGCAAAATTTGCTGGAAAGAGCAAGAAAACGTTTTATAACAAACCAAGATACAAAAATAAAAACATGAAGGTTGGGTTGGGTTATAAAACAAAACAAAATTAAAAGAAACGATATGAAAAGACAAATTCTCAGAAAAAGACGAACTTTGTTCATGGAACAAGTTCAGAAGAAGAGAAAGAACTTCAATTTAGACGACAGTCTAATTTAGAGTTCTATGCTCAGAAGAAACAACAACAACAAGTTAAAGATGTTTCAGAGAAAACATGTTTTAAATGTGATCAAACTTGACATGTTGGTTAGTGTTGAGAAAAGGAAGTCTGATGTTGTGAATTAGAAGCCAACAAAGTTTGAATCAAAACAAACTTGGAAGCCGAAAAGATCAAAGGCTAAATCACAACAAACTTGGAAACCAGTGACACCCAGATTTAGGGCAACACAAAGCTGGAAAACAACGGTTGATGCAACAAAACCAGTTTTGGAAACCAAAAGTTGTTGTACCAAATCAAAATATTCAATGAATAAAGAGTTTATAAAAGAAATGTTTTAAAAGGTCAAATTTGGGTGGTCAAACAACAAAAAGCTTCTGTTGATAAGAAAAATAAAGAAAATATTTTTGAGAAAAATGATAGAAATTATCCAATTTTACCTGGAAAGATACATACTAAGCTACCTGAGTTAAAGCAGGCTTGGGTTGCTTTGTTCAAGTAATTGAATTGTTTGAATGTGCAGGTGCTCTAGATAATGGTAGAGTGTCAAGATGAAGAGCGGAGCAGCCTGGCACGAGAGGAGGCTGATCCCTGCAACTGAAAACAGGGAGTTTGTTTGTTTCTGTACATAAATAAACCATAATTCAAAAATCCTAAAAATAGAAAAATTTAAAACCAAAAACGTGTTTTTATTTTGTCAAAAATTGAAAAAATGAAAAAAAAAATGTTTGTTTTAAATTTTTCAAAAATCATAAATTTTACAAAACGGCTGAACAAACATGATTATTTCACAAGTGATTAAATGGTTTTAACATTGTTAAAAATCAATGTGTTGTAAATCATGGAGGTACTTTCTGCATAACAGAGCATGTGAAGCAGAAAATGGATGGCGAGATAAAGTTATCTACATCGGTTTGTCAAATTTCCTTAAATGTTTTGGATTTTATGGGGGAGTAAAAATTTTCAGAAAATACTAAAACATTTGAAAATTTGAAAAATCCAAAAACATGAGAAAATTTAAAAATGAGTTTTTGCGTAAAAAGAAGAAATAATAGTTCATCAGTAGACAATCACAGTACGCTAAAGAAATGGAAACTCAAATGTGATAAACGGTCTCACTGATGATATGCCAATAGGTTTTTACATGCTTAATAGATTGATTTCGAGATATAAACCTAAATATCAATAACTTTCTTATTCGTTGGGAACATCTCTCGGATATATGGATAACCTCTGAAATCGCGTTTGAGAGGTTGCCTGATTCTGAGATACTAGGTCTTTATTTCGTTTGATATCTGGGGTATTATACCTGGTCTTCTGATTTTGCGTCAGCAATGGCCTAGACCTCGTATAATACTTTATGTGCTTTAAAAGCTTTCCCTCTGCATAAAAATTGAGAAATATCGAAAGATATAAATCAAGTGCAGTTGTAAAGAAGATCCCTAAGTGGGACACGCCTAAAGTTGAGCCTTCATCTCTTTGACTGAACGGTAGTTCATACATGAGCTCTCAAGGTCTTGCACTAACCCAGAGTACAGATATCAATATAGTATATTCACCTGTAAGACTGAATATAGGGAATCTTGATACGGGAGTATATTCTGAGGTGGGACATGCGAATAAGTTAAGTACTTAAAACATTAAATCTCGTATCTTGAATGAATTGAACTTTGTGTAAAAATTTAAATGGATCAGTATACTGACAATCTAAGTGAACCGTTTAGAACTTAAAGTGTTTATAGCTCAATGGTGCTAGTGATTTGTCATAAACTGATATGATCTTCTGACACAAACTCAAACAAATATATTGTCTATAAATATTTCTTTACTGCTTTATGTTAAAGAAAAGTACAAAAAGATTTTTAGTGTGTTTTAGCATAAACTTTGAAAAAGACAAAAAGATTTTGTTTCTACTTTAGTTTCGACAACCGATATCTGGAAGCTGAGTTTCAAAGTCTAAGTATGCTGAACATGTCTCTGAAAATAAACAAGTTCATTAATTTGGAACTTGAGGTTTTTAATTGAAAATTTCAATAATAGTTTGTGAATCTCCAAGGTCATTAAGTTGGACTTGGAAGATAATCTTTTCAAAACCTCACTTTTAATCATCTGAGAAGAGTTTTTGGATGTTTTCACTGTCAAATATATAGTTGTTTGATAAGGGAAGAGAGCCAAGTTGTTTATGGGAAATTACATATTGTTATATTTGTGATTAGAGCCAGGTTTACAATCCTGAACTTAAATTGTCAAATATGTTAAAAATGGTTTGAGATTTTTTAGATGGAAAAGCCAGATTACGATTTTGATAGCTGAACTTAAGGGGGAGTCTGAAGACAAGCTCAAAGCAAGGGGGAGTTGTCACACCCCGACCGTGTAAAACAACAAACCGTGGCGGAAACGTTGGGGAGTACTATAACAGAATCATTATTTCACAACACATGGTACTTAAAGTTTGGTTTTATTGGAATTAATGTTTACATTGTCTTGGAATTAAACTAAAAGCATAACATAAATTAAATTTGTCTTGTTTCATTTTAAGTCACTAAGGCCCGAGTCCGCCTAAGTGTAGCATGATCAATCCTCAAACATTAGCTCCTGAAAACACATGTGAAAATAGGTACGTCAGCATAAAAATGCATGTGAGATACATAGGTTTTGTTGATGAAGGATTCATGACTTGTAGTTAAAAGAAGTGTTTAACAAAAAGTAGTCATGAACCTTTAAAAAGTGTTTTCTTTTATATTATCATATGAAAATCGATATGAAAATCAGATGATAATAAAAGAATGATGTATGGTTAAATAAATAACCAAGTAAAAATGAGTTTGTATAAAATATGTCATTTGTAAAACAATGTTTTGTGAAAATATGTCATTTGTATATAATGTGTCATGTCTTTGTCTTTGTCGAAGTGGTTTAGATAACGCTACGATATGTAATATCATAAAAGCACTTATATATAGGAAGTACCAGCAGCGTATCCGCCATGCTTTTATCATATCACACACGTCTCGTTATTTAAATCACTTACCAAATAACCACCAAAAATGTCTTATCGAACCAATGTCAAATGTCATGTGTAAACAGTGTATAATGTCACAATGTCAAGTATAAACCATGTCTTGTATAATCAAATGTCTTGTATGTTGAATAAAGAGTATTTACTCAAACCATATGTATAATGTCATGTATAATCAAATGTCATGTGTAACCAAATGTCATGTACAAAACAATGTCTTTGAATAAACCAAAGTTTAAATCAAAAGTTATGTTTTGCAAAACCAATGCTTTATTGTTATGAACATTTATGTGGTTATGTTTATCGCATACATTCAAGCCTTGAGACTGTCGGATAAATCCTTAACAAGTCAAAGGTTTATCAAAAATGTTTTCAGATTCTGTCATTCCCTACTTCCAAACAAACCAAGGAAGTGAGGAACGGGATTTGTCAAGTCCTATGGTACCATTACATACTACCGAGCGGCGTGATCAATGTTAATGAATGTATTTTTGTCCCGTTAAACATACCAAATGTCATAGCCAATGTAAGCATGTCATGTAAAAACCATGTACTAAGTATGCTAAGTAAACATACGAAGTAGAAATGTCCATGAAATCAATGTGCTAGCATGCTCAGTCAACATACATAGCAGAAATGTAATGTAAATCAGTGTACCCATATGCTGAGTAAACATATGCAGCAAAAGTGTCTATGAAATCAATGTGCTAGCATGCTCAGTCAACATACATAGCAAAACATAATTGAAATCATGTACTATATGTGTACTAATTGAACATAGCAAGCATATGTCATGAAAAGCACGAAAACATGAAAGTAATAAGTAGGCACATGTGTATCACCCCAAAATATTTGAAAGCGGTAAAATAGGGGACTATGTACTCACTTGAGATTGCAAGGTACCCTCGATTAAGTGAACTAACAAAGCTCGAGTAATCAAGGAATCAAGTGGCACCTAGTATCGGATCACTATGTTAATAATCGGAACCTAAATCGGGAGATAGGATAGAATGAGGTCTTGTAAACCAAATGAGTGTTGGAACTCATATGATATGGTTTAACAAAGCCTACATTCTGATTTGGAACCTATCCTAAGTACTTATGACCCGTTACGACTCGTTAAGGTAGTTTACGCTACTTTAACGTGTCGTTTGCGCAAAAGCGCGTTCGGATGGTCTAACTAGCCCTATGATAAGTATTATATGCCTAAACATGTTTAATAATGTTGCATAATCAGTTTAAGTGTCAAAATTTTGGTTACATATGCTTAAATTGAAAGTATGCGCAAAAAGGGAATTTTGGTCATTTTCCTAAGGCATATAAACTACCTATCATACAACTAATTAAACAAAGTGACCATAAGGTATAACCTTGGAAGGTTATTCCCTATACAACTATGGTCACAATATATGTTTGGTCGGATCCTAATGATCGACCAAACAAGTCGGGTTCGAAAGTCTAAGTGGTTGTTTAGACCGCTTGACTTACGACCCTAAATAAGTACTAAACTAGAAGTGACGAGTTAAACATGTTAAAACATGTTTCATGTTTAACTAAGTTAGAAAACTGATTTGATATCAAAACAAAGTTTTTGATACCCAAAAAGAGTTCTGCACATAATCGTGCATTTTGACCAAAACTTTGACTCGTCACTTCAACTAGTCAACGTGGTAATCCGTAGGTATAGTCACAAGGGACTATAACCATCGTGATTATGCTCACGTTGCAAAGTTCAAACGAACTTTATCTTGACCAAATCATGGTCAAAGCTGAAAGTCAAATACTATTTGACTTTCTAGCTTGAAATAAATGAACAAGACATGAAAGAACACTTACAAGTGCTCTTGGCTGGAAAATAAGACTAAGAATGCTCAGATATGAGGCCTCCAACAAGTGTGGTAGCCTCAACTTAGAGCTTTAGAGAGAAGAGAATGAAATGAGCAAGTTTGAATGAAGTTGTTCTTGGGTATTTATAGGAAATCAAGGACCTTTAGATCTTTTCCAAGTGTTTGTGTGATGATCAAGGAACAATCAAGACCATACACTTGTTAGGGTCTGGTTTGGGAACTTGGAGAACACATAAACCAGCCCACAGTACTCAAAAACCATGATTAAAACCAAGTTCAGTAGGTTGTTTTGCTGAATTCTGGTTTCTGCCAGCACTAGCTGTCGCACCCCGCAACAGATACATCAAAATCTGTCGCGCCCCGCCTAGTACTCAGGCCAGCAGTTTCAAAGTTTGGTGAAACAGGTCCCTGCATGCTCCAAACTTGTTTTTCGATGCGTTTAACCCCCGTTAACCCATTTTCAAGGCTCTACAAGGATGTTAAAGCATAGGGAACTTGAAGTGTGCTTGGAAATATCTCGGATGTCGGTTCGTTTGGTCGTACGATCGCGTTTTTCAGTTAATTACGACGAAACTCAAACGGACGCGAAAAACGATCTAAATTACGTGACGAATGGTATTTTTGCATCCCTATCACTAAAATATAATATTTTAGTGATTACAAAATTTTTTGAATGTCCGGATATGGTCAGAACGCAAGATATGCATGTATATGCAAACTTTCGCAGTTTTGACACTTTTAGTCCCAATGATCAAATAAGCGTATTTTCGCATACCGAACCCCTCAAAACTTATTTCTAAGCTATTTTAATGGTATTTATGGTATGTTTAGCTTATGATATTGTTCCGGAGTGTACGTTGCTATACGAATTGGCAGACTTTTGCAGTTTGTTGCAAATAGTCCCTGTGATCGAATAAACTTGTTTTTGCCATACCAAACCCTTCAAAACTTATTTCTAAGTTATGTAAATGTTATATAAGGTATGTTAAGCTTATGTTACTATTCTGGAGTGTATGTCACGTTAAACTGATTACGTTTACGCATCAGTTTGCGTATAACTTTCCAGAAAGCGTTTAAGAGTTCGAAATCGAACAAAAATCAAAACGTGCAAATGTCAAACATAAATAAACAAATATTAGGATCAAAACACATTGTTTTTTTTTTTTTTGATAATTGAATTGTTTAGAGCTATACAATGATTACACAAGAACAGGTGTCACAGTCTCCCCTACTTTAGGAAATTTCATCCCGAAATTTATTTAGAGGAAACTTGTCAAAAGAAGGTTGTATAACGTGAATTTCTGAAAAAGTTTGATCAATTATAGAATTGTCAGTTTTAGAATTACCTTCTTGTTGAGTTGGTTCATGCGTGAGTTTTTCATTTTGTTCTTCTATTTTTACCTCTTCGATTATTACCTCTTTAGTAGAAATAGCCTCTTCTTTTTTTCTAGATTTCTTAACTAAGAGTTCTAGATTTTTCATACTTTCTATGAGTCTTGCGGCTTCGGGGAGGATTGTTGGTGGAGTGTCGTAATCTTCAAACGGATTTTTCATCTCTTTGTCTGAATGGTAGTTCTAACCTGAGCTCTCAAGGTCTCACACTAACCTAGAGACAAATATCAGTTAGGTATATTCACCTGTAAGACTGAATCTAGGAAATCTTGATACGAGAGTATATTCAGATGTGGGACAAGCGTTTAAGTTAGTTCTTAAAACACTAATCTCATATCTTGAATCAATTGAAATTTGTGTGAAAATTTAAGTGGATCAGTATACTATCAATCTAGGTGAATCGTTTAGAACTTAAAGTTTATATATAGATCAACGGTGCTAGTGATGTGTCATAAATTGATATGATCCTCTGACGCAAACTCAACAAAAATATGTCTGTAAATATTTCATTGTTGCATTTCATTACAGCTAAAATCCTAAAAAGATTTTCAGTGTATTTTAGCATAAAGTTTGAAAAATCCAAAAAGATTTGTTTCACTTTATGTTTCGACAACCGATGTTGGAAGGCTGAATTTCAAAATCTAAGTATTACAAAGTTACCCAGGACCTCGAGAGGCCACGATATGATTTGGGTGATAATTGATCAATTGACGAAGTTTGCACATTTCTTACATATCCGTGAGAAGGATAGCACGGAAAAACTCGCTAAGCTATATCTCAAAGAAATTGTGGCACGACACAGAGTGCCAGTCTCTATCATATGAGAATGAGTCGATCAGTTCATGTCAAGGATTTGGAAATCTTTTCAAAAGGCCTTTGGATCCCGTTTGAACCTAAGCACGACCTTTCATCCTCAAATGGACGGCCAACGTGAACGAACGATACCTATTTTGGAGGATATGTTACGTGCTTGTGTGATGGATTTAGGTGGAAATTGGGATACTCACTTGCCCTTAGTGGAGTTCTCATATAATAATAGTTATCACACTAGCATCCCGGCCGCCCCGTTTGAAGCTCTAAATGGACGAAAGGACCGATCACCGCTATGTTGGGCGGAGACAGGAGACAAGCAACTCACTAGTCTGGAATTAGTCCAGGAGACTACGGTCAAAATCTTTTAAATACGAGACTGTATCAAGTTGGCTTATGATAGGCAAAAGAGCTATGCCGACAAACGATGCAAACCGTTATCTTTTGAGGTTGGAGACAAGGTGTCACACCCCCAAATTACCACTTAGGGAATGTCCCTGTTAGGCGTGTGACGTACCAACAACGAGCCACTAATTACCGTGAACCCATACAAGTTTCAAAATAAAATCCTCAATTATTAATTAAAAATACCATTAACGAGTTTAAATGAAAACCAACATGTTCAGCGGAAGCAAATAGTAAACCAAAGTTAAATTATTCAAAACCAATGTATAATATCAATAATCAATCACATGAATCCCTCCAGTCGACCCATGACCACTCCAGCTACTCCAGACAGCAAGTTCCAAATCCAAGACATCTAACGACCTGCGAGCATGCAACAAGTGTATCAGACAACGCTGGTGAGTTCATAGTTTTATGAAAACGTTGGTTACCAAGTGTTTAGTTAATCCATTGAAGTTAAATCCAAAAGTAATGTTGATAATAACCCGAATACAAGACGGCTTCTAATTTACATTGCCCTTTCTCCAATGCTCATATCAAAGCATTGGTCATGACTAGGTCATTAGTTCAACACCCGTCCTCCCAGGTACGGGGTGAGGTTGCCAAACCTAAGTAGCGCTACTAACTAATACCATGTTACCTCCCCGGTAACCAAACAACACGGAGGGACTTAAAAGGTGATAGGAAGAGTATATTATCCAACATTCCCATTTTTACCAAAAAGACTTATCCCTCCCCGGGATACCCACAGACTGTCCCAACCACTGGGACGCATGCTCAAGAGATGAACTCACCTTAGGTTGCTCGGTATGTTATGTTACGTTACCCGTTCCAAGTTGGTCAACCAAACCCTACCGTGGTAACCAGAGACAGTCAGTTACACATAGATCACGTATTCTACAAACACGTCACACAAGTAGAATACAAGTAAAACACATATCCTTATACAAGTCATAGCTGTTAATCACACAACACATTGATCCATAAAATTTATCGTAAAGTCGCATAGCCGGTGTATGGAATTCATGTACATGTAAGTCAGGTAAAAGTGCACGTATACTAGCTTGTTGCTCACAAACATTTATCATAGCAGTCAATACGTACATGCGCATTTATAGTCTAACAGTGTACTCGTTCGGGAGGGCAGCCTAGTTGTATTGTACGGCTGCACAAAATTGTGCGACGCGGGGCTTAGTGTGTGACCCGGAGTTGTGCGGTCCAATTAACATAACCTGGCGAACTATGCAACTCACGTAATCTCTTGGCCTATTAAGGAGTAGCCCACACCAAGTGTGCGGCTCTCTTTTAAGTGTACTATTCGAACACCGGTCTGGCCCAAACGGCCCAGCGGTCCATAATGGACTATGCGATCCATCCAACATTCAATTTTATATCATATGAAAATAATCAGTAGTCATTACAAATTTAACTTTTATGTCATATATAATGATAATGATTTAATATATACACTAATTGCTAATATTAATCTATAGATTGGCTATTCTATCATTTCCACTATTTAATGGCTCACATGCTCCATCTTAATTAATTCTGACAACTCCAATCATCACATGTTCAGACCTTCCCCACATTCTAACAAACTCAGAATCTAAGTGAATCAATTAAATGCCCATCATCATTCATATATTGAAATATACACGCAGACTTTAGGGATACAGCACATGTTGGATGAATACTTTTCACCATGCATTTACATTTTTTTAGGCCATAATAATTAACCAACTAGCAATCACATCATCATACAAGTCAAGTATTACTAAATATCGTTCATTATCAAATCATGTTTTCACAGTTCTGTGGTATCATCCATATCTTGAAAATCGCGATTAACCTCACATTGATTACTTTTAATGATTTACTCAATACATATTATACATCCATGACCCACTAACATGTAACCCTACATACTCATACAAAAACATCACCAAACAAATCATGTATCAGGTACTAAGCCAATCGAACAAAGACAGGATACTAACCTTGATGTAGGATGAATCGGTGATGTTTAAGATTAGTCGGCTTCGAATGAGACCAGGGAGGGATGCCGTCGATCACTTGAGAGAGGAGAGAATAACTAGGGTTTGTGCCTTGTGTATTTGTGCAGAATATGGAAAACCGCATGCAAAAGAAAAGTGTGGGTGTATGTATTTCAGTTGGATTTGTTTTGGGCTTCAGAAGTTTGGGCTGCCCCAATTAAATTAGGAAGAGGTACTAGTGTGCGGCGGCCCAATATAAACAGTCGTTTAATTGAAATAATTACTACTCACTAATTTTCAAACTCAACCAAGTTTAACAAGTCAACGTACAAACACACATAACTACAATGCAAAGCAGATGACACCCTAAGATTATGGGTTGTCACATCATCCCCAACTTGAAAGAAATTTCATCCCGAAATTTGATAAGCGGTAACAGAGAAATGGAATGGTGGTTCAAAATGATTGTGGATTTTCCTTAGGTGCCACATCATGCCCAACTTGAAAGGGAATTTCGTCCCGAAATTCACCAGATGTACCAGAATTAGATTGATCGACAGGAAAAAGTTGAGGATACTTGAGCTTCATCCGATCCTCATGCTCCCATGTGAACTCCGGTCCACGTCTTGAGTTCCAACGAACACTCACGATTGGAATTCGACTAAGTTAACGAACCTTGACTTCCTGGTCCATGTGTTCGATAGATTCCTCCAGTAGAAGTATCGCACGTGTTTCATCAGACAACCACTGTCTTAGATCCGAAACATAAATGACACCGCGTACGTTACCCGATTCGTCGGGTAACTCGAGTTTGTAGGTTACGCTACCGATTCTTCCCAGACTATGGAATGGTCCGTCGTGACGTCAGTTAAGCTCGCCATGCTTCCCAAGCATTCCACACCCTCCCAGGGTGAGACTTTCAACACGATATGATCGCCTACAACGATCTTCCAGCGTTTCCCTAGTTTATCAGCTTTCCGGACGGTCACGCGCTGCTGCCAAGCGACTCCCGATCCAAACAACCTTCCCAAGAGTTTCGAGTACCAGTCCAAGATGATAACTACTGCAGTAATACTCAACCATAGGTAAGAGTCCTTCAAATTTGCACCAAATCCAGTTACACACATGCTCGCAGCATGTCTTCGAGTGTCAGGAGAGTTCGTTTTCTCTTATCGTTCGCCCAACGGCGATAAGCAATGCTCTGGTCCTGACGTGAGCCAAGAGTGTTGTGTATTGCCTGACATAAATCATGCATAGATCAAATTCAGAGGTAACAGGAGTTGGCACCTCGTGCCTAAAAGCCGACTCTCTCAGAGGAACATTCACAACTGTGAAGACTCGTCAGTTTTCTTGGTTACAAGAAAGTGTGCTGGTAACTTGAGTCCATCAATGATCACCCAGGTGATAATGTTCCCGTTTCGAGTTGTAAGTAGACTAGTGACAAAATCCATGGCAGTCTGTTCTCATTCCCATACATGTGTTTTTGGATGCTAATATCCCACCTTAACTTTCCCCCAAGTCAAACATCATTCCCATACCTAGCTATGTGGGCCTTCATGACCGATCACCAGTACAAGGTTTATAAATCCTAAAGTATCCCATCAAACCCAGATGACTAAATATCGAGGCCGGTGTGCTTTTCTCAACACAAATTTCCTACAGTTACTGTATAATGAAGTCCACATTCGTTCCATGAGGTAGCGAATATCGTCCGACCTGCCAAGGTGGCTTCTCCATGCCCCGCATGGGTTCAACTTGAAAATTCTCTTCCTTCAGTTCCCCAGTTTGAACAGAGCGAGTTAGATCAGGTAAGTTAGAGTCGGTAGTGAGCTGCAAAGCTCGGGCACATTCAAGTTCCACAGTCGTAATCATCCAAAAGTTCCATCCAGCGATGCCATTAACCTATTTAGCTCTTTCGAAACCAGGGTACACGGGAGGCCCTTATGATCGGTCTAAGTAGCGCATTCGGTACCGTCCAAGTAATGCCTCCAAGTAAATTCAAAGACCACGGTTTCCACCGCCGGTTGTGTCGTGCAGTTCCTCTTTCTAACTCCATTACGTAAGTCATCACTCTCTTGTGTTGCGTCGGTGTGTAACTAGGACTCTGATTCGGACCATCATGGTACACCACTAAATCACCCGCACCCTCGGGTAAAGACGATGCTCAGTGCATTGCAGAGTTGGGATTCGAAAGCTGAGAAGACGTCCTCCTGTTTTGTCTTTCACGAACACAGCACCCTGCTGTGCTAAAGAGATTTAAGTTGCGCGACCTTCGAAAATCCTGTGATTAAGTTGCGATAGTATCTAGTGAGACCAAGAAATTCCTGTATCCTCGAAGGGATCTTTGATGTTGATCAGTTTCTAACAAAATGGATCTTAGCGAGATCTACGTGTATTCCCACTTCGTTGTTTATATGACTAAAAATGTGTACTTCCCGAATCCTGAAGTCACACTTCGGTAGACTTCGCACGTAGATGCTCCTCCCCTAGAAGCTCTACGATGAAATACAAGTGTCGTTCATGGTGCTCCTTTCTCCTGGAAATGGTTCAAAACATCATAGATAAACACGGTAGGCGAATCTGGCAAGATGGGGTTGGCACATACTACTCATGTGATCCCTAAGGCTGCTGGTGTGTTGGGTAACTTTAAACAACGAGAACAGAAAATCGTAGTGGCGGTACTGTGCCTGTAACGCCGTGTTAGAAGTCATCCTCCCATGGGTCTTCCATCAAGTGACAGTCTGATCTTAAGACGGTTTCCGAATAGAGGCTTGATCATTGCAATGGGTCAAGCAGGTTGTCGATGCGAGATAGAGGGTGACGGTATATGATTGCCACCTTGGGGTAGTCTATACGCGTATGAAAGGACTTGTCCTTCATTCCCACAATAGAGCTCGGGCTCCCCAGAACAAGGAGCTAGATCGCTAAAACTCTCACCCGGTAGGTCCTGAAGTTGACTAGACAGTTCTTGCAACCCTCCTGGTGCAAGACGGTATGAAGTACGAGTGATCAAGGCTGCTTCTAGTGTGAGATTAAACTGAGATTCTGCCTAACAGTTGTGGAAGTAAGCCCGAAAGTTCCTCGGGTAACAAACCGAGAGGGATCACAAACAATTGGTGGATCATCGATCCTCTTTTCCCTCAGCCCTATCATCAGTAACGGTTGCTAACACAGCGGAGTAATCCCTCCGTAGACACTTCTGGCCTTCACAGCTGAAATGGCGCTAACTTTTGCACTACTCTACTGCTTTAGAACAAATAACGATTCTCCACACAAAGTTTTCTCTTCACTGGGTATATCTACGTGATTCCTGGATAACCAATTCACACTAACTACTGCGTTGTAACCATCGAGGATAGTAGAAGGAAGGCCGACGTCAAACACTCGCCCCACAAGGTCGTGTTTACACCCTAACGAACGTGTAAGATTTCATTTGACTTGCCATCAGCCGATTCCACATCAGGTCTAGTTTCAAGAAGTATCAGGGTCAAGCAGAATAGAGATGAAGCGAAGAGCTACCCATACAAGCTACCATGTTGCTGCTATGCCTGGCGTCGCTTACGCCAATCCTAAATGTCCTTCCACGAGCATTATTTCCAGTGTTGTTGTTATGGTTGCGAGGGTTCCCATTACTATCATTATTCCCTTGGTTGTTGACGTCTTGACTTAGCAACAGTCAATCCCTGTCAATGTCACCTTCGTTTCCACGCTGTAGACTACGATTACGAGTACCTTGATGTTGCCGCGACTATTGCCTCCAATGCCGTTGCTTGAAACGGAGCCCTACAATCTTTCACCATCAAAGTCCATCTTTTCACATTCTGTGTCACACGCTACTCACTGCGCTGGTAGCCACATATTTCACACTATAATCTGTTGTCATCGCTTATGTCCCGATTGATTCGTAAGAGTTGACTCCCATAAGTCGCTGACTAGAGTTAAGAATTCAATTGAAGTCAATTTGCTGATGTTTGTTACCGGTAATCAGGGTTGTCCAAATACTGAGGTCGGTAAAATACTACGCTTACCCTTTTGTCCATCGATCTAGCAAGTCGATTGAGTAAAACGTGGTATGCTGCGAGAGTGTTGCAGAAGTGATCACACTTCGGAGTCTAAGACGTCAATACATAGAGTTCCAGCAAACGAAGAAAAGTGAGAAAGGTATAGACCAATCATTGACGCTGCAACATCCACTCAGGGACGTTCGTACAAGCACCTTGTAACATCTGTGTCTGAAATCATTGTAAACAATTCATTTACCAATAAAACAATGTTATTTGATCCCAGTGTTTGTTTGGTTATGTTTTACATTTTTCATGTTTTGACTTTTGTGTAATTTCAAACTCTATATCGCTTTCTGGAGAGTTATACGCAAACTGGTGCGTAAACGTAATCAGTTTAATGCGACAAATACTCCGAAACATCAACATATACTTAACATACCTTAAATAACCTTTACATAACTTAGAAATAAGTTTTGAAGGCTTTGGTATGGCAAAAACAAGTTAATTCGCTTACAGGGACTAAACTTGACAAAACTGCGAAAGTATGCCAATTTGAACTGTAACGAACATTCCAGAACATGACCATAAGTTAAACACACCTTAAATATCCTTAATATAGCTTAGAAATAGGCTTTGAGGGGTTCGGTGTGCTAAAATAAACTTTTGGGTCATTCAGGGACTAAAAGCGTCAAAAAGTGCACAAGTTTGCATTTTCGCGCATAACTTACGTTCTGAATACCTCCGGACATCCAAAAATTTATGTAAGCACTAAAATATTCTATTTTAGTGTTTGGCATAAGAAAAATCCATTCGTCGTGCATTTTAGATCATTTTTCGCGCTTGTGCGCATTCCGTCGTAATTAAGCGAACATCGCGATCGTACGACCAAACGAACCATCATCCGGCATATTTTTGAGCATGTTTCATGTCCACAATGTTTAGGCATCATTTTAGGGCCTTAACGTTGGCTTAACGGGCCTTAAACGTGTCAGAAATGGCCTTAAAACACAACAGGGACCAAAACTGTCATTTCTGAAAGTTGTTTGCTGATCAGACAGGCCAGGCGGCCCGCGTAAACCCAAGGTGATACCTTAAGCGGCCCACGTCATGCTTCCAGACCAGATTCAATGTATTAACTGCTGTTAACAGCCTTTCAAACACCCCAAAGGCCAATGCCACATGTCAAACTCTTGTGGTGGGGGCAAAATTAGCTACCACAACATTCCAACACATGTACGGATGAGATTCGATCACGTTATTCGAGGAACGATCCTAACGGTTGTCCATTTACTATAAATACCCACCTCAACTTCACTCATTCCTCACAAATCTGATCAAAAGAGCTCTAAGTTGAAGCAATCACTTCATACCTGAGCTATTCGATCAAGATTTACTAGCGGGGACCCTTTGTAAGTGTTCCTTCGTTCTTTTATCGCTTTTCTAGTCCGAAAGTCGAACTATGTTTGACTTTCTACATTGACCAGTTTATGGTCGATGTGAAGTTCATTTGAACTTCATAACGTGAGCGTGATCACGATGGTTATAGTCCCTAGTGACTGTACCTACTGATTTCCACGTTATCTAGGCTCAGTGACGAGTCGTAGTTTCGGCCAAAATGCGTATTCTTGCGTATTTTGTAACCAAACTACTCTTGGGTATCAAAACCGTTTGTTTTGATACCAAACCTGTTTTCTAAACTTAGTTAAGCATGTTTTAACATGCTTAGCTCGTCACTTTTAGTTTAGTGCTTATATAGGGTCGTAAGGTAAGCGATCTAAACAATCGCTTATACTTTCGAACCCGACCCGTTTGGTCGATCATTAGCATCCGACCAAGCACATTAGGTGACCATAGTATATAGGGAATAACCTTCCGAGGTTATACCTTATGGTCGCTTCGTTTAAGTAGTTGTATGATAGGTAGTTTATATGCCTTAGGTAAATTACCAAAATGCCCTTTTTACGCCAAAATTCATTTTAAGCATATGTAACATAACTTTTGGTATCTAAACTGATTTGGTAACAATATTAGACATGTTAAGGCATATTTTACTTATCATAGGACTAGTTAGGCTTTCCGAACGCGTTTTACGCGAACGACGCGTAAAAGTAGCATAAGCTACCTAAACGGGTCGTAATGGGTCGTAAGCACTTAGGCTAGGTTTCATTTAGTATGTAGGCTTTGTTAAACCATACTACATGAGTTCCCATACTCATTTGGTTTACGAGCCCTCATTCTATCCGATCTTCCGATTTAGGTCCGGTTTATTAATGTAGTTACCTATATTAGGTGCCGTTGGATATCCGTGATCTCTAGCATTGTTTGGTTGTTATTCAAGGACTACTAAGCAATCTCAAGTGAGTACATAGAACCCTCCTCTTTTACTGTTTTCCAAACTGTTTTGGGGTGGAACACATGTGCCTACTTGTTACTTTCATGCTTTCCATGTTTTCACATCATATACTTGCTATGTTCATTAGTACATTTATTGTACATGATTTACCTTACAATTCATGCTATGTATGTCCATTGTGTGCATACTTAGAACATCGTTTTACATTACATTTCATGCTATGTATGTCCATTGTGTGCATACTTAGTACATTGTTTTACATTACATTTCTGCTATGTATGTTGACTGATAGCATGCTAGCACATTGATTTACATGACTTTTCTGCTTTGTATGTTAACTTAGCATACTTAGTACATTGTTTTCATATGACATGTATACAATTGCTATAACATTTGGTTTGCACAAACGAGACTTATATACGTTCATTAACATTAGCTACGCCGCTCGGTAGTAAGTAGTGGTACCATAGGACTTGACAAATCCCATTCCTGACATCTCGGGTTTGTTTGGATGTAAGGAATGACTGAATCCGAAAACATTTCTTTTGATAACCTTGACTAAAAGGGGTATCCGACTATCTCAAGGCTTGAATGTATGCGTTAACTTACCACATAAGTGTTTGTATCAATGTAACATGCATTACTTTGCAAAACATAACTTTTTGATATATTCAAAATACTTTGTTTTGTACATTTCTACATTTGGTTTATGTGACAATACTTTACTTACAATACATAACATTTGTTACACATTACTTGACTACATTTGGACTTTTTAACATTTGACATGGCTTATACAAGGACTTTTTGACAATTGGTTTAAACATGGACTTTATACATTGGTGGTTTGTTTAAGTGATTTAAGTAACGAGGCGTGTGTAATATGATACAAGCATGGTGGATACGCCGCTGGTACTTCCTATATATAAGTGTTCGTATGGTATTACATATCGTAGCGTTATTTGAATCATTTCAATTTAGACATATAACATTTTATACAAATAACATATCTTTCACAAGACATTGCTTTACAAACAACTTACTTTATACAACACATTTTACTTGGTTATACATTTAACCATACATTATTCTTTTATTTATACATATCCTTTGATCTTACCGCTTTTTAAATGATTTACAAAACAAAACAATTTACAAGGTTCATGACTGACTTTTGCTAAACAACTTTCTCTTAAACTTAAGTCATGAATCCTATTTTCACAAAACCTATGTATCTCACAGGCATTTTTATGCTGACGTACCTATTTTCACATGTATGTTTCAGGAGCTTTTGCATAGGATGATGATCGTGACACTAGGGCGGACCTGTGCCTTAGAGACATAAAACGAAGATAGACTTAGTTTCATTATGTTTTGTACTCTTTGTTTCCTGTTTAAGACACTGTAACTCTTATGTTGATAAATAAAATACAACTTTGAATGCCATGGTTATGAAACAATTAATTCTGTTACAACACTCCCCGACGTTTCCGCCGCGGTTGCATGTTATACGCGGTCGGGGTGTGACAGAAGAGTTGGTATCAGAGCCAATGGTTATAGGGAATTAGGTTATTAGTAATGCTTTGACCTAGACTATAACCTTTCTAGGACCCCCAACACAAGTTATCTTGTGTTTAGATTTTAAAACATGCACTTCACCTATCCTTAGGTGATAACCACAACGGGAACATCAAGTTCGAATCCGCTTTGAAAATCAATCATCTGTTTTTGGATGATTGATTACTAGGTTTTGAATCCTCTATTGTAAGGTTTTGAACCCTTCCAGTTTGATTTTTGGCCTTCTACCTTCCAAATTTTCAAAATCTCGTCAAGGTTTTGGGTTTTAAATAATGTGAACACGTGCAAACTGGAAGAGTGAATGCCTATACCCTGGGTTTTCTGTCTAAGGCTAGAGTGTTCGTACAAATCCACATAATCGGACCAGTCACTCTTACCTGGGAACTCTTGGGGTGAGTGTTCACTTATAAAGGCGTTTTAAAACCAAGTTCACTATAACCTGGCTCTGATACCAAACTGTCACACCCCCAAATTACCACTTAGGGGATGTCCCTGTTAGGCGTGTGACGTACCAACAACGAGCCACTAATTACCTTGAACCCATACAAGTTTCAAAATAAAATCCTCAATTATTAATGAAAAATACCATTAACGAGTTTAAATGAAAACCAACATGTTCAGCGGAAGCAAATAGTAAACCAAAGTTAAATTATTCAAAACCAATGTATAATATCAATAATCAATCAAATGAATCCCTCCAGTCGACCCATGACCACTCCAGCTACTCCAGACAGCAAGTTCCAAATCCAAGATATCTAACGACCTGCGGGCATGCAACAAGTGTATCAGACAACGCTGGTGAGTTCATAGTTTTACGAAAACGTTGGTTACCAAGTGTTTAGTTAATCCATTGAAGTTAAATCCAAAAGTAATGTTGATAATAACCCGAATACAAGACGGCTTCTGATTTACATTGCCCTTTCTCCAATGCTCCTATCAAAGCATTGGTCATGACTAGGTCATTAGTTCAACACCCGTCCTCCCAGGTACGGGGTGAGGTTGCCAAACCTAAGTAGCCCTACTAACTAATACCATGTTACCTCCCCGGTAACCAAACAACACGGAGGGACTTTAAAGGTGCTAGGAAGAGTATATTATCCAACATTCCCATTTTTACCCAAAAGACTTATCCCTCCCCGGGATACCCACAGACTGTCCCAACCACCGGGACGCATGCTCAAGAGATGAACTCACCTTAGGTTGCTTGGTATGTTATGTTACGTTACCCGTTCCAAGTTGGTTAACCAAACCCAACCGTGGTAACCAGAGACAGTCAGTTACACATAGATCACGTATTCTACATACACGTCACACAAGTAGCATACAAGTAAAACACATATCCTTATACAAGTCGTAGCTGTTAATCACACAACACATTGATCCATAAAATTTATCGTAAAGTCGCATAGCCGGTGTATGGAATTCATGTACATGCAAGTCAGGTAAAAGTGCACGTATACTAGCTTGTTGCTCACAAACATTTATCATAGCAGTCAATACGTACATGCACATTTATAGTCTAACAGTGTACTCGTTCGGGAGGGCGGCCTAGTTGTATTGTACGGCTGCACAAAATTGTGCGATGCGGGGCTTAGTGTGTGACCCGGAGTTGTGTGGCCCAATTAACATAACCTGGTGAACTATGCAACTCACGTAATCTCTTGGCCTAGTAAGGAGTAGCCCACACCAAGTGTGCGGCTCTCTTTTAAGTGTACTATTCGAACACCGGTCTGGCCCAAACTGATGGGTTTTTCACATGTTTATCAAAGTTATTTTATCCTTATAAAATAAAAAACGCAGTGGAATATCTATTTAAAACATGTTACTTGGTTGATATAAAACCCATTTTATATGCAAAACCCAATCCCCGGATCCATATATGAACATGCATGCTATCAAAAATTAAAACACAACCAAAGAGTGTTTAGAAGACTACCTTCTTGGAGTAAAAGAAATAAAAGGGATGATGCTTCTTGAATGGTTGTCTTTAAGTGTAGAAGACCTCAAGCTTCTATACCCCAAGCCTTCCAACAAAACACTTTTAGTTTGCTAGGATTTGAATACTTGAATCGGACTTGAAAAACTCTCTTGACCCACCTTAAAGTTGGCCGAAATTTTAAGAGAATAGAATCAAGTCTTGCACTTGAAAATTCAAACTTGAAAAACCCTTGTAAAACTCCTCTTGGTCGAAATTTTGTGTTAGACAAAATTATGGAGCTTTGCAATCTTTAAATAAGTAAGAGAAAGTAAGAGAGAGAATCAGCATTTAATGAGTCTTGGAAGAGATGTATTGCATGCAATTTAAGTGGTGGAAACCCACCTTGGGAAGTCATAAATGGCTGGCCATTAAATGCTTTTTCCCACCATTAATTCAAAATCTCATTTTAAATTTAGTCTTGTATTTATTTATAACCTTTTATAAATATAACACAATATGTTACAAGACTTATGCAACACATCACAACATTTTAAAATGTTATTTAACCTATTAAATAACACAATAAAATATTCTCTCAAAATAAATTATCCATATAATTTATTAGTTTATCAAGTGCAATTATTTGGAAAACCAATTTCCAAATATTATAAGTGTTAATATTTATTTGTTTAATCATATCATAAATAAATATTATAAGTGTTTGTCTAGCTTGTTATTGGGTATGACTCGACTTGGATCATAGCGTACTAGCCACATCAATATTTATATGTGTCTTGGGCATATAGAATCCAACAATCTCCCATTTGCACAAGATACATAGAAGATTGATGCAAGCAGTAAATGACACCTAACAACGGTTTACTACCCCTAATACGTATGACTATATGTGCCATTCAATAACATCATCCCTTTCAAGTCCCTTACTTGAACGTGATTTAGGTGAATCTATCATTTATCCTTTCGTTACAAATGTCATGTCAAATCCAGAGACATAGAGTGATCACTCTCTGTTGATTTAACTTTAGCAGGCCTTAGACATCTTTCTCTCAATGAACAAGAGGAACAAATCCCTTCTTGACTACATACGTCTCTCACAATCACCTTGTACCACACCTGAGCTTAGCCTTATGTGCCATCATATTACTGACAGAGAAGGAAAAAGTCAAGGTATAATATTTGGTGAATATCAAGACCCAATATGTATCTCAGTGTAGGACCGTATTGACAGTCAATTGAGTCAATTCGAGCTAGCAACTACCGAAAATGCAGCGGAAATACAAAATCGGCATGAATCAAAGCAAGAAATGAGTAGAAACAGAAGCAGATCACTTTAAACTGGTTTTCTCATTAATTCTTCAAGAAATAATCGGGCAGCAGTTCGGCTACACACTTGACATGAATGTTCAAAATGAGAAAACAACATGGGTATTTATAGGGGAGGAGGTTTAGCTTATGTGAACATGTCTGTATAAGCGAAACCATCTAGTTGGGATTTCGCTTATATGTCACATGTCCATAAAAGCGGAACCTCTACATAAAAACCCAATATTTACACTTTAAACCCCTATACAATACCTAATTAACACATCTAGACCCTATACATTCAACAATTAAGACTAAGACGTAGGCTTTAGACATTCGTGCATCAACAAACTCCCCCTTGGATACAGCTGGAGTCTTCAGTCTTATCTTTGGGTCTTCAGAGTTACTTGAACTTTCCTTCTCTAGACTTAGGCTTTTTCAGCAACTTCCTAAGCATTTCTTTGTCTTTCGCAGGCTCCCCCTTTCATCAATCTTCTATGCTTTTGGGATCAACACCTGGATTACCAGCAACAAGCTTCCTTTTACATCAAGCTCATCTTCAGACTCCCCCTAAGATTCTGCTATCGGGGTCTTAATCTGGAACTTTCACCTGCAAACCTCAAACATTTATAAGAATAAACATTTTAAATGTCCAGAATTGATGATCTGGTTCTTTCACAATCCTATAAAGATTTGACTATATAAAGAATCCAAACAACTAAACTTAACACTTTACAATCAAATATTAAACCTTTTAATTTTCAAAATTATTGTTCAGTGATATATGAGCAAAATCAGGGTGTTGTTTTCAAAACTTTGATTTTTTAACACTTTTCTGATTAAACACCCTCACACCCAGTTAACCAAGTCCAAGTTAATGACCTTGGTCAACCGCTTGGTCCACCAAGTCCAAGTTAATGACCTTGGATGACTGAATTATGAAGTACACATTTATTTCATTCTGAAAATAGTTCAAACGAATGAACTTTTGAACATTTTGAACTTTCAAACATTTTTCAACTGTCCAGCACTGTACCAATCATTTACCAATCATTGTTCTGCATCACCAGCTTACCCAGCCCTCATCAAACACAGACATGATCTGCACTAAGCTTTGATCGTCCGATTCCCAATGTCGGTTGTCGAAAATAAAATGAGAAACTAAAATCTTTTTGGATTTTTAACTGGATAAACTAAAAACTGTACACACAATCTTTTTGTGAGCGTGTTAGGGGATCATATCAGCTGCCGACGAGATACAAGCACCGTTAAGCTGTTATATCATTTTAAGCATTAAACAATTCACTTAGATTGCCGATATACTGATCCTCTTAAATTCTCACAAAACTTTCAATCTGCTCGGGATACAAAATTAGTGTTTTAGGACTTAAACATCTACATGTGTCCCACCTCAGAATATACTCCCGTATCCAGATCCCAGTATTCAGTCTTACAGGTGAGTATACCTAGATGATATCTGTAAGGGGTTAATTGCGAGGGCCGTGAGAGCTCAGGTCGATCTTTCGATATGCAGAGAGATGACGGCTTCGACTTTTGGTGGGTCCCCTTTAGAGGATCTTTTCTTCAACAGCATGATTATCAATTTTATTGTTTAATCATTTTTGCTGAGGGGAGGCTTATATTTCAAAGCAGTGTAAAGTATTCTCCGGAGACTAGGCCATTGCTTCCGCAAAATCAGAAGTCCCGGGATAATACCCCAGATATCACTAAGCATAAAGACCTAGTATCTCAGAATACGGGACCCTTCAAACAAGATTTCAGGGGTTACCTATATATCCTGGAGGTGTTCCCCACGTAAACGCAAGTAAATTTTATGTTTATATCCGAAACTGATCTACTGATTTTGTGAAAACCTATCGGCACATCTTTAGCGAGACTGCTTAATTGCATTTTATACATTACAATTCTTTAGCGTACTGTGTCCGTCTAGCTGATGTACTATCATTTCCCCTATTCTACACAAACTCATTTTTACTTTTTCAAATGTTTTTGGTTTTTGTAGTTTTTATCATGTTTTTGTATTTTTCTGCAAACTTCTCCCCCTAAAACTAAAACATATTTTTGTGTTTTTGTTTTTATCGAAAAGCAGAAAAAAAACTGTACAAACAAAATTGACAACACGACAAAAGTTCACGTCAGATCGCCGCCCAACTCAGCTTCACATTCAATAACCCTCCCAGATTGCAGATTTTTCATCCCGTTCAATTTTAAAAGATAATAAAATCTCTTTTTGTCAAATGGTTTAGTATAAAAATCCGCTTTCTGATCATCACTGTGCAAGTGTTCAATCTGAATTAACTTTTTCTCGTGACAATCACGGATAAAGTGGTGACGAATTTCAATATGTTTTGTTTTTGAATGGTGAACCGGATTTTTAGTGATGTTAATAGCTGCTTCATTGTCCACATAGATCGGAGTGTCTAAGAACTGCAAACCGAAGTCTCGCATCTACTGTTGAATCCAAAGGATCTGCGAGCAACAGCTGGAGGCTGAAACGTATTCAGCCTCGCATGTAGAAAGCGCTACTGCGGTTTGTTTCTTACACTGCCTAGTAACGAGTCGAGTTTCGAAGAACTGACACCCAGCAGTGGTGGACTTTGCGTTTTGCTTGCAGCTTCCAAAGTCAGAATCAGCGAAACCAGATAAAGTAAAGTCACCCGATCGAGTATACCACAAGCCGATGCTTGGGCAGCCTTTCAAATACCGTAAGATACGTTTCACTATGGTCAGGTGTGACTGCTTTGGATTTGACTGATATCTGGCGTAGAGACACGTCGGGTACATGATGTCTGGACGGGAAGCCGTGAGATACATCAGAGAGCCAATGATAGATCGGTACAATGTCTCGTCCATCTTCACACCATTCTCGTCTGGACAAATTCCATGATTCTGAGCGAGGGGGGTGGATGCAGGACTGCAATCTGTCATGTCGAACTTGTCAAGCACGTCCTTCACGTATTTCGTTTGGTGAATGAAGATTCCATCGGGCATTTGCTCCACCTGCAGCCCGAGGAAGAACTTCATCTCCCCCATCGAACTCATCTCGAACTTATTTTTCATCACCTTCTCAAATTCTTTGCACAGGTCGTAGTTGGTGGATCCAAAAATAATATCGTCAACATATATCTGCACGATCAACAAGTGGCCTTCTTCTTCCTTGGTGAACAAAGTGATGTCTACTGTGCCTCTTGTGAACCCGTTGTCCAACAAGTATTGAGAAAGCGTCTCGTACCAGGCTCTCGGGGCCTGGTGAAGTCCGTACAACGCGTTGTCCAGTAGATACACCTTGTTTTTGTGCAGTGGATCTGTGAACCCCGGCGGTTGCCCCACATACACTTCTTCTCTGATAGTTCCGTAAAGGAAGGCAGATGTGACATCAAGTTGATATACTTTAAAATCTTTCCATGACGCGAAGGCTAGAAAAATCCGAATTGCCTCAAGTCTGGCAACCGGCGCCTAAACTTCATCATAATCTATTCCTTCCTGTTGACTGAAACCTTGAACCACAAGTCGTGATTTGTTTCTTACCACGACACCTCTGTCATCACGTTTGCACTTAAAAACCCATTTCGTCTTGATTAATTTCTGGTTTTGTGGCAAATCGACAAGTCTCCAGACGCCCAGCTTTTCGAACTGTTGCAGCTCCTCCTGCATTGCATTCACCCAGCTATCCTCATTCAATGCCTCTTTGTAGGTTCTGGGCTCTATCTGCGAAATAAAACATTTTAATGAGACTTCTTTCTGCATATCAGCAATAGATAAATAAAAACATGTAAGAGCTCGATCTATTTGATGTCGGGTTTTGACACCACTTTGTAGGTCGCCAATAATCTGTTCTGAGGGATGATAAGACAACGTCCGTGGCATAGCATTATCAGGCACATTTACTTCCGATTCCAAGCTCGATATGTCAAGATCAACGATTTGATCCTCAGCTTCCGTTGGATCCTCGTCAAACGATGGAACTGGTTCCTCTGGTGGTTCATGAGTTGTTCCACTTGGTCCTGCTTCATCATCGTGAGTACCCACTGTGGGTTCAGAAACTTCTAGCGGTCTAGTCATTTGCTCATGTGACATATTTTGCTGATACAGGTATATAAGAGCTAGTTCCTCCTCACTCGGCTCGACCGGCATATGAAACGACTCCCAGAGCTTATCGTAGTCGAACAGGAATCTTTGTCCGGGAAGTTGTGGTGATGGAGTGTGCTTCTGACAATCCACGTGTTGGACTTGAATCACCTTACCCAGGTATGGTACGAACACCCTCTTGAGTGGGCTAGCGTAACCTACAAAGAAACCCTCATTAGATTTAGCGCCAAATTTACCATTTTCATCAATAAAAGTACAAGGAGACCCGAATGGCTCCAAAAACTCAAGATTCGGCTTATAACGGTGCAACAGCTCAAAGCAAGTCTTTTTATACTTCTTGACAGTGAGAACTCTATTCAATGTGTAACAGGCTGCTGATACTGCTTCACTCCAGAAAAAGATTGGTAGCTTGGAATCGGCTAACATTGTACGTGCTGTCTCAATCAGGGTCCGATTCTTTCGTTCAGCTACGCCATTCTGCTGTAGTGTGTACAGCGCACTGAATTCATGAAGAATTCCCTTCTCGTTGCAGAAGTCGTACATCTTGTTGTTCTTGAATTCCGTTCCGTTGTCGCTCCGAATCCTTCGGATTGGCAGTTTATACACCGTTTCCATCTTCTTGAAAAGCACCATCAAAGACTCAAAAGTTTGATCTTTTCGTTCCAAGCACACTACCCAAGAAAATCTCGTAAAGTCATCAGTCACCACCAAGCAATATAAGTCTCCGCTGATGCTCTTTACATTGACAGGCCCGAAGAGATCCATGTGCAATCTCTCAAGAGGTAACCTGATTGTATTCATCATCTTCAATGGGTGTGACTTCCGTGTTTGCTTTCCTTTCTTACACGCTACAAAATCATCATTTAAGTGAAAATTCTTCAGATTAACACCATCAACTAAATCATTGTGTACCAAAAAGTTCATTTTACGAACATGAATGTGGCCCATCTTTCGATGCCACATTATCGAATCCTTTTCTGTCGCTTTAGTTTTAGACACAAAACACTGTTTCTGATGAGATGTTGGCGTTGCGACGTTCATATCTAGATAATAAAGATCATTCTCCCGCGGAGCACGCAACAGCACCATCTCATCAGGGATTTTAAACCCTGGTTTCAACACAACACATTCAGTTTTAGTAAAGTGTACACTAAACTCTTTATCACAGATTTGTGAAATACTGAGTAAATTGTATGTTAACTCTACTATGTAGTTCACTTCGTCAAACGAAATTACGCCATTTGACAGCGTTCCTTGACCAACGATCCATCCACCTTGGTTCCCGGCAAATCCAACATAGCTTCCGTTTATGGATTTGACATCATATAGCAAAGCAAGCGTCCCAGTCATATGCCTTGAAGCTCCACTATCCATAATCCACTTTGACAGTATCGACTTGGGCAGCCCCTGCAAATATCATAGCGAATTTATTCAAACAATGAACTCCATGACTTCTTAACTGCTGAAACACTCCCAAACACTACATCACACTTCTCATCAGTCTTAGGAAAGTTAAACGTGACATTCGGAACATTAGTTTTTACTTTTGATTTTACTTCATTTGTGATTGGAGGAAATTCTGCAAGAAACTTATCAAGCTCAAATTCAAATTCATGATTATCATTAGCAACCACTTTTGATTCATAAAATTCTTTTACCCCTTTGACTTTTCTGTCAACCATTTTTCCAAAAATATTTAGAACATTGGGATTAAAGACTTTTGAATCAAACTTTAACTCATTCTCCATTTTCTTCACCTCAACTGATTGTTTTGGTTTAACTACCCATGATTGAGTTTCAAAAATTTTTGTTTTCAGATAAATCTTTGAAGTCTTTTGTGACTTTGAAGATTCGCCAATTTCGAATGTAGATTTCGGATTATCTTCCGACTTCAATGATTCACCTCTTTTCAAGATGCGGATTGGTGAAACCATTTGTTTTTTACCCTTTTTGTCAACTGGTGACTTAGGTCGAGGTTTTTGAACAACAGGTTTAATGACAGTTTTTTCGAAAACTTTCTTGCATTGTTTTGCCATGTGCCCGATTTCATTGCAGCGATAACAAACTCTTTTGTCATACTCGACAAAAGTTGACTTGAATGACTCTACTTTCAGTTTCTTAGCCGCATTGAAATCGTCAACTGCTTTTTGACTAAAAATGTATTCCTTCTCATCATCCACACTTGGTCCAACAACAAAAACATCATTCATTTTATCTTTTGGCTTGACAACCTTCTTATCCATCCTTTTCTCAAAACCAATTCCTTTGTTTTTAAAGTTGTTACCATTTTTCTTGTTACCATTTCCTTCCCACTCCTTTTTCCCCGAGTTGTTGAAACGTGTTGTAACAAATGATTTTTTAGGTTTCGAAAAAAATTCTTTGTTGTTTACCACATTAATGTCCATTTCAACCAATTTGAAAACTTTCTCGACATTTTCAATCTTAACATTCTGAAGAGGATACTCGAAATCAGAATAAAGCTTGTCCGTTCCAATCATAGTGTAAACCACCATAATCGGATCATCATTCGTACTCTTGTCTGATTTCGGTATGAAACAATCTAAAAAGTTACCCTCATCTTCAGAATCAGTAACAGACTTCTCAGAATGAGATTTCATAACTTCAACATCAGAGTTATCAGTCTCTTCATCTAACACCTGATCGACAACAGTCTTAATGACATGTGACTCGCTGTCAGTGTCAGACGCAGAGAATGTAACATCTATGCTCTCTGGCAACTCATCCTCAATTGTCCTTAGCTTGAGATTCAATGCAGATTCCACCCCATCTGGATATTTTTGAGTATAATGATTCCACATTGGGGTGGAACACTGTTAAAGACCGGTGTTGCATTGATCTGCTGTGGAATAATCTGTTCAAGGACATAGGACGATGCAACATAGCTCATCAATTTATTATCGATTCGCTCATTTTCAATTTTAGTTAATTCTAACTCTTTCTTTAATGATGCGATTGTGTCAAGATGAAAATTAACTTCCACTTGTTTATCAAAAAGTGTTGCTTTTGCTAGTTTTGTGGCTTTATCATTTTCGACACTTTCTTCTTTAATCATTTTAACTGATCTGGCTAGTGTATCATATGCTTCTTTGACTTGTCCTAGATCAAATTTTAACATGTCAGCATGTTCTTTCAATTCCTGAAACTTAGTGTCTTTTTCAAGACACTCCATGCACGGTTGTAAACACTTTTGGCATGGTGTTTCAGATATTGAATCCACTTTCTCAACAATTTCTGCTTCATGAGCAGTTTTCACTTCCTGTTTACCGACATCTTTGGACTCTGACTCAGGCACTTTCTTAGTTTTGGTCTCCTCAATTCCCGACTCCTTATCCGACTCCTTTTGAATTGACTCGGTACCGACAGACTCGGGTTTCACAAGTTCTGTGTCTACCTCTCTCAGTTTCGCCATGAGAGCCTTATCAGCTATGTCCTTCAATGCTTCTTCAGTCATTTCTTTCGACACATCTATCAACTCTTCAATGACTTCTTTCTTCCCTTCAAACCTTGGACATGATCCGGTCCTTGGTTCTTCAAAGTAACCTGCAAAAGATTCAGAAATGTTAGGAGGCAATACAGATTTCATTAAACTTCCCAAAACCTCCTGCTCAGACTGATAATAATACACTTCTGCAGCTATTTCTTCAAAATTGTCCGCCTTTTCAGCAGAAACCTCTTCAACAACTACAGAAACATCTTCAGTAACTATTTCCGGTTCAGACACCATCTCAGAAATTTCAACAACTTCAGCCATCATTGCCTGTCCATCGCTACCGGGGATATATTTATCCCAGCTGAAACCTGCAGCTACCTTCTCATCGTCTTGATTCACAATCAGCGCTTTTCCGGTTTATTCTCAATTTGTGGCCTTTGAATAGTTTGCTGTTGATTTGGTCGGTGATAAATCGCTTGCCTGTAGTAATCGTTGGTGAACGGGTTTTGATGATTGTTTACTTCACGGTTGGGACATTCGCATTTGAAGTGACCACGTTCTTTACATTTAAAACAAGTAACTTTCGACTTATCGAACCCTAACTTCTGATCGGGTCCAGAAAGGCTGTTTCTGCCAGTGATTTCCATGAAGCGTTGTGCTCTTCTTACCAGACTAGCCATGCCCCATTTGATGTCAATCAGTTCAAGTTCTTCGGGATCGATTTGATCGTAATCCTCCTTCGTCATGTCAGGATTACCAATTCTCCCTGCTACTAAGCCCTCATAAGCCTCAAGAACGGAAGCAAGCATTGCTATGTGCTGTTTTGCAGCTTTTTCCGTGATCTCGTTTCCATTCTTTATGTTTACCGCAATATTGCACTGAACCCCAGAAACATACACCTGATGATTTGATCCTGTTGAGCTTTGAGGTGAAGGCTGTTCCTGAGCTTTGACATTTGGTTCAAAGTTCGAGAATGGTGAAAAATTTCCGGATTGAGGAGTGTTTGAAGAAACACTTGAGGTGTTATCAGCAATGAACCCTGTCTGTATTTTTGGGCTTTGATTGGTTGAAACTGAAGGGTTGCCTTTGTAATACAGAGACACATCTTGCTGCACACTCGCTAAGTTCATTTTCTTGATTTTCAGCAATTCCAGCTCGTGAGCTTCAATTTTTTCTATGAAACCACTAAGATTCAGATTACCAAAACCTGGAGTGTTTTTCAACATCATCAAGTAAGTACCCCACTCATCATATGGCAATGCATCTGCCAATTTGTCGATTAATTCTTCATTTGTCTTGGTAATTTCCAATCTTTTCAACTCCAATACTAAATGGCAATACCTATCAATCAAACTTTTTGTGGTTTCACCTTTTATGTAAGTGAAAATGTCGAATTCTTTCTTTAACAACGCCTTTTTGTTCTTGAGCATGGATGCACTTCCTTTAAATTTTAATTTCAATGCCTCCCAAATAGAATAAGCATTATCATCGTGTTGCAGCAACACCAAAATATCCTCCTTGATTGCTTGTTCAAGAATGCTAATCATCTTTTTCTCTGCTTTGAAATCATTCTGCTCTGTTTGCGTCAAACTTCCAATCAATTTCGGTTGATTTCGAGCATCTACCGGTGGAGTATATGGTGCCTCAACCTTCATCCAGCTTTCAAAATGGTTAGCCTGAACCCAGTTTCTAAATCTTCCAGACCAACCTGAGAATTCATCTAAGTTCATCAGTTTGGGTGGTTTCTGCATTGTTCCCAATTCATTTTCCATATTAACGTTCTGAATAATGCTTGCTGAACTCTGCGTAGCCGTCAAACCGCTTCCCGCAAACAAGTTATAAAAATCTTGATGTTCCATTTTTAGTGACAAATTTAGAAAAATGTTTAACTTTTTGATTAAGAGATTGTTTTTATCGAAAATCTTTTAACACAGACTGAGTTTCCAACACTCGATCACGTACGAAATGGACTAAACGCTCAAACCATGACTTTACACTAAAACAGGTCAAATAAATGAAATCAGACTATATGAGCGAAACACCTAATGTTCACACAAGCGAAACCAGATTATGACCTATGAGCGAAACCACTTAATGTTTATAAAAGCGAAACCAGATTATGACCTAAAGAGCGAAACCACTAAGTTCACTTATGAGCGAAACCACAAAAGCGAACCCAAATATGTCACTATAAGCGAAACCTTAGGAGCGAAACTCCTGAAAATGTCACTAAGAGCGAAACCTCTCGAGCGAAACCCCTGATATGCTAATGCCGTAAAAGCGAAATCACACAAATACCGTATGAGCGAAACCTAATCACGAGCCATTTTAGGTCACTTTTAAGCTGTTTTTAGGTCTGAAAATCTTAAGGGTTTGTTTTTAGCCATTTTTACACTATATACTCAAATTTCAGTCCATTTTGTCCGTCGGAAAGTCCAGAAAATCAAAATGTGCTTGAAAAAGGCTTTGATTCAGGTCAACTAGCTCACAACTGGCTCTGATACCAATTGTAGGACCGTATTTGACAGTCAATTGAGTCAATTCGAGCTAGCAACTACCGAAAATGCAGCGGAAATACAAAATCGGCATGAATCAAAGCAAGAAATGAGTAGAAACAGAAGCATATCACTTTAAACTGGTTTTCTCATCAATTCTTCAAGAAATAATCGGGCAGCAGTTCGGCTACACACTTGACATGAATGTTCAAAATGAGAAAACAACTTGGGTATTTATAGGGGAGGAGGTTTAGCTTATGTGAACATGTCTGTATAAGCGAAACCATCTAGTTGGGATTTCACTTATATGTCACATGTCCATAAAAGCGGAACCTCTACATAAAAACCCAATATTTACACTTTAAACCCCTATACAATACCTAATTAACACATCTAGACCCTATACATTCAACAATTAAGACTAAGACGTAGGCTTTAGACATTCGTGCATCAACACTCAGGTTAGAGGATACTATGATATTCTCCTTTACTCAATTTTACTTATGATCAATCACAAATGGTTCCATGCAGTAATATTTGAGAGCGAGTCAGTCCAATATTTGTATCCCACAAATATCTATGAACTTTGGCAGCAACACTTTGCTCTATATTCATATCTAATGAATATCCACCAATCCAAATTCATAATAGTCTTACATTCATATTTGTTCCCATAAGTATGATCGACTACGGACATTTAGAATAAGTAACTTATTCATGGATTTAAACATGCTAAAATGGAACGTAACTCAAAATACCATAAAAGAGTAAAATTAACAATTGTTCCAATATCCAAATACAAAATAGATCAAATCCAATCACTAGAATATCGAAGTCCTAAGGCACACGTATGACCTTCATGTTTTGCCCTATGAAGGAGCTTCGTGAGTGGATCCGCAATGTTTTGATTGGTGTGAACTTGGCGGATACATATCTTTCCCTTTTCAACTTCATCCCTTATGTAGTTGAATCTCCACTCGACATGTCTAGTCTTTTGGTGTGCACGAGGTTCCTTGATTTGAGCAATCGCACCCTCGTTATCACAAAAGATCTCTAGGGGGTCTTGAATGGTAGGGACCACCCCTAGGTCGGCTATGAATTTCTTCAACCATGCAGCTTCCTGAGCTGCCAATGAAGCGGCGATGTATTCTGATTCAGTAGTGGACAATGCTACCACGTCTTGTTTTGAGCTCTTCCAAGAGACTGCTCCTCCATTTAAAATGAAGACATACCCCGATTGCGATCGAGAATCACTTCGATCTGTTTGGAAACTCGCGTCCGTGTAACCTTTTACTACGAGTTCCTCCTCACCAGATCCATATATTAGAAACATATCCTTAGTCCTTCTAAGGTATTTCAATATGCTTTTAACAGCTATCCAATGACTGTTACTTGGATTCTGCTGGTATCTACTTGTCATGCTCAAGGCGCATGACACGTCCGGTCTAGTGCATATCATTTGTCACACCCCGACCGCGTAAAACAACAAATCACGGCGGAAACATCGGGGCGTGTTGCAACAGAATTAATTGTTTCATAACCATGGCATACAAAGTTGTCTTTTATTTATAAACAAAGGTGTTACATTGTTTCTAACAGGAAATTAAAGAGTTCAGAACATAATTAAACATAGTCTATCTTATTTGAAAGTCTCTAAGGCACAGGTCCGCCCTAGTATCATGATCAACATCCTATGGAAAAGCACCTGAAAACACATGTGAAAATAGGTACGTCAGCATAAAAATGCCTGTGAGATACATAGGTTTGTGAAAATAGGATTCATGACTTGTATTTGAGAAAATGTTTAGTCATGAACCTTGTAATTTGCTTTGTCTTGTAAATCATTTGAATAACAATAAGATCAAATGATATGTATAAGTAAATGTCAGGTTAAATAAATAACCATGTAAAAATGTGTTTGTATAAGATAAGTTGTTTGTAAATCAATGTCTTGTGAAAAGTATGTTATTTGTATAAAATGTTCTATGTCTCAAACTGAAATGATTCAAATAACGTTACGACATATAATACCATACAAACACTTATATATAGGAAGTACCAGCGGCGTATCCACCATGCTTGTATCATATTACACACGCATCGTTACTTAATCACTTAATCAAACCAAACCAACCAATGTAAGAAGTCTAAGTTTAAATCAATTGTCAGAATGTATTGAATAATATGTCAAAGTGTTCATGTCAAGATGTAAATCATGTAGTATGTAAAACCAATGTCAAAAGTGTTTGTGTCAAATGTAAATCATGTCAAAATGTCTATGTCGAATGTCCATGTCAAATGTCTATGTCAAATATCCATGTCAAATGTCTATGTCAAATATCCATGTCAAATGTCTATGTCAAATATCCATGTCAAATGTCTATGTCAAATATCCATGTCAAATGTCTATGTCAAAATATCATGTATGGCAAGTGAAATGTCTCAAACTAAACCATATGCACAAAAACAAAGTATTGAAGTAAAACTTGGTTTAAATCAAAGTTATGTTTTGTGTAAATGCATGCAACTATTTAATATGAACATTTATGCGGTATTGTGAAAATGCATACATCCAAGCCTTGTGACTGTGGTGATAAACCCTTTAAACAAATTAAAGGTCTATCTGTCTTATATCATCGAATTCGGTCATTCCTTTCTGTCCCCTTTCCCTGGGATGTCCGGAACGGGAGTTGTCAATTCCTATGGTACCACTACCTACTAACGAACGGCGTAGCTAATGTTAATGAATGTATTGTCCCATGTAAACAAACCAAATGTCATACCAAAATGTAAGCATGTGAAAACAATGCACTAAGTATGTAATCAAATGAACATACATAGCGTGAAATGTCATGTAAAACGATGTACTAAGTAATGCACACAATGGGCACACCTAGCATGAAATGTCATGTAAAACGATGTACTAAGTAATGCACACAATGGGCACACCTAGCATAAAATGAAATGAAATCATGTACTATAATGTACTAACAAACATAACCGGTATATGATGTGAAAACAGGAAAGCATGAAAGTGACAAGTAGGCACATGTGTTCCACCCCAAAACAGTTTGGAAAACAGTAAAAGAGGGGTCTATGTACTCACTTGAGATTGCTCAGTTGTCTAAAGATAACCACCAAGTAATGCTATAGATCTCGGAATCAAACGGCACCTAATATAGGTAACTATGTTAATAACCGGACCTTAATCGGATGATTGGATAGAATGAGGTTTCGTAAACCAAACGAGTGTAGAGACTCGTGTCATTTGGTTTAACAAAGCCTACATGCTAAATGAAACTTAACATAATTGTTTACGACCCATTACGACCCGTTTAGGAAGCTTATGCTACTTTAACGTGTCGTGCGCGTGAAACGCGTTCGGACCGCCTAACTAGTCCTATGACAAGTGTTATATGCCTAAACATGTTACATAATCAGCTACGTGACAAAGGTTTAGGTTACATATGCTTAATTACCAATTATACATGAAAAAGGGTATTCTGGTAATTTACCTAAGGCATATAAACTACCTATCATACAACTACTTAAACGATGTGACCATAGGGTATAACCTCGGAAGGTTATTCCCTACCTACTATGGTCACCTACTGTGTTTGGTCGGATCCTAATGATCGACCAAACTGGGTCGAGTTCGAAGGTATAGGCGATTTATTAGATCGCCTACCCTACGACTCTAGACAACGTGGTAATCAGTGGGCATAGTCCCAAGGGACTATGACCAACGTGATTACACTCACGTTGCGAAGTTCAAACGAACTTCGCATTGACCATTACTGGTCAACGCTGAAAGTCAAACAAAGTTTGACTTTCTGACTCGAAAAGCAGTAAAAATAAGGAAAAGAACGAAAGAATACTTACGAAGGGTCCCCGAATGCTAAACTCGATTCGAAAATCTCAGGTATGAAACTAGTGTTTCAACTTAGAGTTTCTCAAATCAAATTTCTAGTGATTATGAATGAAACATATGGTGGGTATTTATAGTTTTTCCATATAGAATATTCCTAGAATATTCCTAGAATATTCCTAGCATATTCCAAGCATATACCTTAGCATATTCCAAGCATATACCTTAGCATATTCCAAGCATATGCCAAGCATATTCCTAGTATATGGCTAAGACGGGTATTTAACTGGGTACCGGGTATTTTATCTAGCGTTTAAATCCCGGTTTATGGCGTTCTAAATTATTTTTATTACTCTATAAAAATAAACTCGCCAAGTTATTACTGAAATAAATTTCAGTTGCCAGGACTGGCTGCGTTGTCTGCGTTTTGCAGTAGAAGCACTGTGTTGCGCAGAAACACACGGTACGCGCTTAAACTTTGAAAAATAACGTTTTTAGGCGTTTTAATTTATTTTTCAACACGGACCTGATTAAAATAAGATTTTAATCATAAAAGAATATTTGTGGGATTTAAATATTATCCGGTCGGTCACCAACGTTCGTTTGGTCGTACGATCGCGATGTTCGGTTAATTACGACGGAATGCGCATAAGCGCGAAAAACGATCCAAATTGCGCGACGAATGGATTTTTCTTATGCCAAACACTAAAATAAAATATTTTGGTGCTTACATAAATTTTTGGATGTCCGGATGTATTCAGAACGTATGTTATGCGCGAAAATGCAAACTTGTGCACTTTTTGACACTTTTAGTCCCTGAATGACCCAAAAGTTTATTTTAGCACACCGAACCCCTCAAAGCCTATTTCTAAGCTACGTAAAGGATATTTAAGGTGTGTTTAACTTATGGTTAGGTTCCGGAATGTTCGTTACAGTTCAAATTGACATACTTTCGCAGTTTGTCATATTTAGTCCCTGTAAGCGAATTAACTTGTTTTTGCCATACCAAAGCCTTTAAAACTTATTTCTAAGTTATGTAAAGGTTATTTAAGGTATGTTGAGTATATGTTGTTGTTCCGGAGTATTTCTCGCATTAAACTGAGTACGTTTACGCACTAGTTTGCGTATAACTCTCCAGAAAGCGATGTAGAGTTTGAAATTGAACAAAAGTCAAAACATGAAAAATGTAAAACATAACAAAACAAACATTGTGATCAAATAACATTGTTTTTTTGATAACATAACTGTTCATAGTGATTACAAGCACAGTTGTTACATCATTGCATACATGATGGATCCTATAGCAGACGCATATGGGATTCCTTTCATTTTCTCTTGCTCATCCTTTGAGCTTGGACATTGAGACGCATTCAATATTGTCCCCTTTTGAATAGGTACAAAACCTCTCTTAGAGTTCTCCATCTTGAACCTATTCAAGACTTTGTCAATGTATGCATTTTGGTTTAAACCTATCAAGCGCCTTGATCTATCCCTATAGATCTTTATTCCCAGAATGTAGGCGACTTCACCAAGATCCTTAATGGAAAAACAACTTCCAAGCCAGGTTTTTACACCTTCCATGGTTGGAATGTCATTTCCAAATAGTAGAATGTCATCGACATATAGTACTAAGAAAGTGATGATACTCCCACTAGCTTTCTTATACACACAAGCTTCATCGCCGTTCTTGATGAATCCAAAATTCTTAATTTCTTCATCAAAACGGTGATTCCAACTTCTCGATGCTTGTTTCAATCCATAGATTGATTTCTTTAACTTGCATACTTTGTCAGGATGTTTTGGATCGACAAAACCTTTAGGCTGAACCATATAGACATCTTCATCAAGATATCCATTAAGAAAAGCCGTTTTGACATCTAATTGCCAAATCTCATAGTCATAATATGCAGCTATGGCAAATAATATCCTGATTGACTTTAGCATTGCTACGGGCGAGAAGGTCTCATCATAATCAATCCCTTGAGTTTGAGTGAAACCTTTTGCTACAAGTCTTGCTTTATAAGTATCCAAGTTACCATGCATATCAGTTTTCTTCTTGAAAACCCACTTACTACCAACCACTTTGGAGTTAAGTGGTGGCACAACCAATTCCCAAACTTGGTTGTCATACATGGATTGCATCTCTATGTTCATGGCTTCAAGACATTTGTCACAATCGGATTTTGACATTGCATCATGGTATGTGGTTGGTTCATCTGAATCTACCACGTAGCATTCATCCATGAAAAATCCATATCTTTCATGTGGACTGCTAATTCTACCAGATCTGCGAACATTTTGTGTGTTCTGATCAACCTGTTGATCGTTCTCAACAACCTCTTGTTGAGCGCTAGTATCAACCAAACGTGTATCGTCTTGTGGTTCTTGATCCTCCTCAAGTTCCACTGTTCTATCACTAGTTCCTTCCATAAGAAACTTAGCTTCTAAGAACTTACCCTTTCGAGCAACAAATACCTTTTGCTCGGTTGGATCGTAGAAATAATATCCTATATCATCTTTAGGATATCCTACAAAGATACACTTAGTGGATCGGACTTCCAATTTATTTGGGGTGTATTGCTTAACATAAGCTTCACAACCCCAAACCCTTAAGAATGATAATGATGGAGGGTTTCCATGCCATATTTCAAAAGGTGTCTTTTCCACTTTCTTGGTTGGGGCCATATTTAGTATGCGGATTGCGGGGAGTAAAGCGTAACCCCAAAACGATAGAGGTAATGTGCTTCTAGCCATCATAGATCGAACCATATCTAATAGAGTTCGATTTCTCCTTTCGGACACACCATTGTGTTGTGGTGTTCCAGGTGGAGTAAGTTGTGAGATGATTCCACAACTTTGATTGTTTTCTTGAGCTGATTTTCTACCTCACTTTTGAAGTCTTTGAACATTTCAAATGCCTCATCCTTGTGTCTTAGTAAATTTCAAAAAATGGCCTTGTAAGAGGCTTGCCACAAAAATTGTTTTCATGTCCTGAGCACTGTGTTTCCTGTTTAAAAGGAAAACAGCATAAAAGCTCTTTTAAGTCCATTGAAGAGTCCAAAACAACCCAGTGTTTGCAAATGCTGCACATGGATTTGTTTGGCCCAGTTCAAGTCATGAGTCTCAAGAAGAAAAGATATTGTTTGGTTATTGTTGATGACTTCTCTAGGTTTACATGGACTTTCTTTTTACATTCAAAAGATGAGACTGCAGGCATTTTGCAAGACTTTGTGACACAGGTTGAAAAGCAATTTGACCTTCCAGTAAAAGTCTTCAGGAGTGACAATGGCACAGAATTCAAAAATAAGGAGTTGGATGCCTTCTGTGTGAAGAAAGGGATTGTAAGGCAGTACAACATCCCTAGAACACCAGAGCAAAATGGGGTAGTTGAAAGAAAGAACAGAACTTTGATTGAGGCTGCCAGAACCATGCTTGCTGATTCAGGTTTGCCATTAACTTTTTGGGCAGAGGCAGTAAATACTGCTTGCTATGTCCAAAACAGAGTTTTAATAAACCCCAGGCACAAAAAGACTGCTTATGAAATTCTGTATAAAATCAAACCACTAATCTCATACTTCAAGGTATTTGGCTGCCCATGCTTTATTTTGAACTTAAAAGATTCCATCTCAAAATTTGCAGCCAAAATTGATTGTGGTTATCATCTGGGATACTCAACCACTGCCAAGGCCTACAAAGTGTTTAATACACAGACCAAGGCAGTGGAGGAGACCTTGAATGTAAAGTTCAATGAACTTTCATCAATGAAAATCCCAGCAAATCCTGCAGATTTGTTTGATCTTGAAAAATTCACTTTTGAAAATACTGCTGTCAAGACTAACAGTGCAGGTCCATCAGAGGATTCATCACCAGACTATGGGTATGAGATCATCATTCCTCAACAAAAGTCTGCCACAATGGGAAAAGCATCAGTTGTACAAAACAGCTGTCAAAGCTCAACCACTGCTACCTCAACAGTTGTTGACCAAAGTAGCCCATCAACCACTGCTTCCACATCATCAAACACTGCTGACAAAAGTCCCCAAACAGTGGATAAAAGTCAGCATGTGTCCACACCATTACCTCCTATTCCACCACCTTTTGAAGCCACTGCTGGATCATCAAAGTCACCAGCAGTGGTTAGCTCAGATGATACACATTTGCAGCCTTCACCAACAAATGCCAACATACCATATCAAGGAGATTTAATCTTCTTGAGATCTCATCCACCTGATCAAATCATTGGCAACATCAATGAAGGGGTGCTCACAAGAAGCCAAACCCAAAACATTTGTCTTTTTGCTGGTTTTCTATCACTCCATCAGCCAGTCAAGTACCAAGAGGCACTGAAAGACAACAGCTGGGTAGAAGCCATGCAAGAGGAGCTCCAACAGTTTAAAAGACAACAAGTATGGGAGCTTGTACCACTGCCAGAAGATGTGAGTCCCATCGGCACAAAGTGGGTCTTCAAAAACAAAACTAATGAAATGGGCATTGTTATCAAGAATAAAGCTAGGCTTGTGGTTCAAGGTTACAGACAGGAAGAGGGGTGTCACACCCCGACCGCGTAAAACAACAAATCGCGGCGGAAACATCGGGGCGTGTTGCAACAGAATTAATGTTTCATAACCATGGATATCAAAAGTGTTTCGTTTTATTAAACATTGAGTAATTACATCGTCTGGAAATCTAAATACACTATTTAAACATAGTCTATCATTGTTATTGAGTCACTAAGGCCTTGTCCAGTCCTATGTGAGCATGCATCTTATCAATCGATATCATCCAACAATACCTGAAACATATGTGAAAACGAGGTCAGCAAAGAAATGCTGGCGAGTACATAGGTTTTGTGAAAATAAGATTCATGACTTCTGTTTAAGAAAATGTTTAGTCATGAACCTTGTAATTTGCTTTGTCTTTGTAAATCATTTGAAAAATAATAAGTTCAGGTGATATGTATAATAAGAGAAGAATGCATGATTAAATGAATAACCATGTAAAAATGAGTTTGTATAAGATAAGTTGTTTGTAAATAAATGTCTTGTGAAAAGTATGTTACTTGTATAAAATGTTCTATGTCTCAAACTGGAATGATTCAAATAACGCTACAATATGTAATACCATACAAACACTTATATATAGGAAGTACCAGCGGCGTATCCACCATGCTTGTATCATATTACACACGCACCGTTTACTCAAATCACTTACCCAAACAAACCACCAATGTAGGATGTCCATGTTTAAACAAATTGTCAAATGTATTGAATAATATACCAAAATGTTTATGTTAAGATGTAAATCATATCAAAATGTCTATGTCAAATATCCATGTCAAATGTCTACGTCAAAATGTCATGTATGGCAAGTGAAATGTCTCAACTAAACCATATGCACAAAAACAAAGTATTGAAGTAAAACTTGGTTTAAATCAAAGTTATGTTTTGTGGAAAATACATGATCAAATGTCAATCATGTACAAATGTTTACCCAATCGTTAACCCATTTTGTAAAATCGTTCTAGTCGTTCTTGTTTTAATTGTGAAACTACTTTATGGTCGATTCTCTAATAACATTCAAACCTTCTTGACGCGTTCCTCGCTCCATCTCGCTCTCGCTCTCGTTCTTAACAAACCCTTACCAAAGGATAAGTTAATAATTACAGATTCAGTCGCTACCCACAACCCCCACACATAACAATGGGTGCAGTAAATAACGGGATTTGTCAGATCCTATGGTACCATAACCTAATACTGGTCGGCTTGATCATTGCTAATGAATGTCATTTGTTATGTAACCCAACCAACAAGTTTGTTCACTTTTTGAAATTTGTTATTAGTTTTTGAAATCATTGTATTCGTTCTTGAAATCATTGTATTCGTTCTTGAAATCATTGTTAGCGTTCTTGAAATAATTGTTATTGTTCTTGAAACCACATAGTAATTGTTATTGAAATCATTGATAAAGCATTTAGCACATATGAGTCACCCCAAAACAGTTTGAAAACAGTAAAAGAGGGGAATAATGTACTCGCCTGGGAGTGCTTAGGAGTCTTGAACAACTACCAAGTAAGCTAGAGGAGTCCCGGAAATCAAACGGTACCTAACATAGGTAACTACATAATTAACCCGGACCTAAATCGGAAGACTGGGTAGCAGGAGGGTTTGTAAACCAAATGAGTGTAGGAACTCATATGATATGGTTTAACAAAGCCTACATACTAAATGAAACTTAACCTAAGTATTATCGACCCATCGCGACCCATTAAGGTAACTTATGCTACTTTAACGCGTCGTGCGCGTGAAACGCGTTCGGACCGTCTAACTAGCCCTATGACAAGTGTTATATGCCTAAACATGTTACATAATCAGTTATGTGACAAAGGTTTAGGTTACATATGCTTAATTACCAATTATACATGAAAAGGGTATTCTGGTAATTTACCAAAGGCATATAAACCACCTATCATACAACTACTCAAACGATGTGACCATAGGGTATAACCTCGGAAGGTTATTCCCTACCTACTATGGTCACCTAATGTATTTGGTCGGATCCTAATGATCGACCAAACTGGGTCGGGTTCGAAGGTATAAGCGATTTATCAGATCGCTTATCCTACGACCCTAGACAACGTGGTAATCAGTAGGCATAGTCCCAAGGGACTATAACCAACGTGATTACAATCACGTTGCGAAGTTCAAACGAACTTCGCATTGACCATTACTGGTCAACGCTGAAAGTCAAACAAAGTTTGACTTTCTGACTCGAAAAGCAGTAAAATAAGGAAAAGAACGAAAGAATACTTACGAAGGGTCCCCGAATGCTAACCTCGATTCAAAAATCTCAGGTATGAAACAATAGTTTCAACTTAGAGTTTCTCAAATCAAAGTTCTAGTGATTTTAGCAATGGGGGTGGATGGGTATTTATAGGAATACCCGAACCGTTAAGATCGTTTCATGGAAAACGTGCCTTAATCCCATCCGTACATGTGTTGAAATGTCATGGTGTTTAGGTGTTTAAATTCCATCCATACATGTGTTGAAATGTCATGGTGTTTAGGTGTTTAAATTCCATCCATACATGTGTTGAAATGTCATGGTGTTTAGGTGTTTAAATTCCATCCATACATGTGTTGAAATGTTATGGTGCCTAAATTCCATCCTTATCCGCTGACTAAGCATGTTAGAATGTGTGGTTGTGAATTAAACAACGGCTAATACATCGAATCTGGTCCCGAATGCGAAAAACGATCCAAATGACGTGACGAATGGATTTTTCTTATGGCGAACACTAAAATAAAATATTTTAGTGCTTACATAATTTTTTGGATGTCCGGATGTATTCAGAACGTAAGTTATGCGCGAAAATGCAAACTTGTGCACTTTTTGACACTTTTAGTCCCTGAATGACCCAAAAGTTTATTTTAGCACACCGAACCCCTCAAAGCCTATTTCTAAGCTATGTAAAGGATATTTATGGTATGTTTAACTTATGGTCATGTTCCGGAAGGTCAGTTACAGTTCAAATTAGCATACTTTCGCAGTTTGTCAACTTTAGTCCCTGTAAGTGATTTAACTTGATTTCACCACACCAAACCTTCCAAAACTTATATATAAGTTATGTAAAGGTTATTCAAGGTATGTTAAGCCTATTTCACTATTTCGGAGTGTTCGTTGGATTAAACTGGTTATATTTACGCATTAGTGCGCGTATAACCTTCCAGAAAGCGATTTAGAGTTTGAAATCGAACAAGAGTTGATATGTGCAAAAGATACACATATTTATACAAGTCCAAAGTATGAAATACAATATTTCATTGGTTTGGCATTTGTTTGATGGTTGAAATGACACAGGTGTTACAGTCTCCCCTACTTTAGGAAATTTCGTCCCGAAATTTATTTAGAGGAAACTTGTGAGAGCTTGAAAACATGAAGTTGAAAAGATCGAACAACATTGGTTAGGGTTCTTGAACTTCTAGTAACCTTAATAACATTATGTTTGCAATGTAAGAGGGATACTTATATACAAGTATATGAAGCATCATTGGTGCGTCCACCGTACCTCCATTACATCGTTGTCATTTTGTTATTGTTGTCGCTATCGGTTCTTACACATAATAAATCTTACTGGTTTTCTGTGCACTAAATTTCATAATTATGTACGCGTCCATAATTAGACAATTCCTTGCCCAGTTCACACAGTCTATTTTATAATGTGTAGTGTGAAACCAAATGAACAATCCTGTGATGAGTGTGACTAGACCGCCATAGAATCCTTTTAATCAAATCATTAAATGATCTAAATAGACTATCAAGGAGTCTGTTCAGCTACATCACTAGATGTCGTTCTTTAACCAAATTGTGAATCAATCTTTTTGACTAGACCACTAAAGGGTCTCTTATGAATCATGGAGTAGTACTATATAATCCAAGGGTCTTAACTCTTACATAGAAGCCCATTAAGGATTTAAGGTAGTACCTTTTTGAATATCCTGCTACGAATCCATCATATGAAGATATGAAAGATTCTACGAGGATTTGGATAACGAATATCCAGAGTATACGAAAGCACAAAAATCATAGAGGAGAACACATAAACATATATCACATAACCACAAAATTGTTTGTTAATTTGTCTTGTAAACTGCGTACTTGCATTTAAAGCACACTTGGAATCCATTCCGTGGATTTCATTTGGTACTTTAAACGTTAACAAGAATCCAACTATAAAGATAGAAAGATTCAAAAAGAAAATTCGATTTCGATTACTAGGAACCGAAGTGTTCGAATTAAGGTACATAAGGAATCCAATTAAGGACTCTGATTTGAACGATAATCATCCACAAGGATCTAATTGTAAAGATAAAAAGATCCCATATGAATTTTAGAAGTTGAAGATGTTTTGAAACCTTGCACTGGATGTGCTTAGGTCAAAACATGATGTAAAATGCTTATGAAGTTAAGATGCTTGATATGTCAAGGCGACATATGAAGCAGAATTTTGAAGGTTAAGTCAATGTATGAGGAAAATATTTTTGAAAACTATGCATGGGGTTCTTTTAAGAAAAATGTGTTTAACGTTTTTTTTTGAAACCTTATATATAATACTTTTTGAAATCATAAAGTAGGTGTATTAAGTAGATATATTTACAAAAATGTTTTAAAATCATGCGAGATGAAAGTTTGAAATTATGTATAAGGTTTTTGAAAGACATGAATGATGCTTTTCGAAATCATGCACTTGATAAGAAAATGTATTGTGTTAATATTGTCTTCAGACTATATGAAATATTTTGAAATTAGGAAGGTTGGTTTTGATAACATGGCCAATGTTTTTGAAATAACATAGACAATGCATCTAGAAAAATTGTTTTCAAACTATATGAAATGTTTTGAGATCATGAAGATTGTTTTGAAATACTGGTACTGTGTATGTTGAAAAAAATCAGAACGTAATGGGTATGAGATTTGAAAACACCCTTAGTTATCTAACCAAGGATTTAAAGGCACAGATGTGCGAAAAGCACGATTACTCATAATGTCACTTAATTTACTGTACTTTGTTTCTTAGAGTGAAACGAGTACTTAAAATTTTCGAGGGAATCATGAGCAATCATTTGAAAGAGAGAAATCACAAGATTAGTTTGTAAGGTACATAGTTCCTTGATGTAGGTATCATAGGAAAAGCCGTACACACCTAGCAGGAGGTTGAGCTGGTTGGTTGGGGACTGCTTTACCATTGTGAGCGACCATGGCGAAGTTCTGAGAAGCCTTTCGCTTCTTTGACTTCTTAGGGGATCGTTCATCCATGGTCTTTGATTCCTCGATTGGTTTCTTGGCTGATGGTGTTGTCGCCTGACTAGGTCCTGCCTGTCTTGGTGACTCTTGAGTGGCTTCATCCTGGAGATGATACTTGGCAGTAGCTAATTCAACAGTCTTCAGGACTACTTCGCCTATTCGCTGAGCGAATTTTGGCTGCTTGCTCAGATATCTGGGCGTCATCGTGATGAAGAGACATTCTTGAAGAAAAGAAAGGCATAGGGAGAAACAGGTGAAAGATTATTGGACAATCAGAACAGAATGATAACGCATGAAGATTTCGATCATTTGTTTGTTACCTAAGGCAAACAAATGAGACGGTGACTAATCAAAGTAAATGGGTCAAAAATAATGTATCGCGAAGACATGCTCGCCTATAAGTGAACACTCATCCCAAGAATTCCCAGGTAAGCACAACTGGTCTCGCGTCTGATGAGATGTATACGAAGTGCTTGCCTAGCCAGAAAACCCAGAATACAGGCATTCACCCTTCCAGTTTGCACGTGTTCACATCATTTAAAACCCAAAACCTTGACGAAGTTTTGAAAACTCAAAGGGGTTCAAAACCATATAATAGAGAGTTCAAAACCTTACAATAGAGGGTTCAAAACCTAGTAATCAATCATCCTAGAACAGATGATTAGTTTTCAAAGCGGTTTTGAAATTTATGTTCTTGTTGTGGTCGTCGCCTAAGGATAGGTGACGGTATTGTTTTATGACTAAACGCAAGTAAACTCGCGTTAGGGTCCTAAGAAGGTTATAGACTAGGTCAAAGCATTACTAATTACTAATAACCTAATTCCCTATAACCATTGGCTCTGATACCATCTTTTCTGTCACACCCCGACCGCGTAAAACAACAAATCGCGGCGGAAACATCGGGGCGTGTTGCAACAGAATTAATGTTTCATAACCATGGATATCAAAAGTGTTTCGTTTTATTAAACATTGAGTAATTACATCGTCTGGAAATCTAAATACACTATTTAAACATAGTCTATCATTGTTATTGAGTCACTAAGGCCTTGTCCAGTCCTATGTGAGCATGCATCTTATCAATCGATATCATCCAACAATACCTGAAACATATGTGAAAACGAGGTCAGCAAAGAAATGCTGGCGAGTACATAGGTTTTGTGAAAATAAGATTCATGACTTCTGTTTAAGAAAATGTTTAGTCATGAACCTTGTAATTTGCTTTGTCTTTGTAAATCATTTGAAAAATAATAAGTTCAGGTGATATGTATAATAAGAGAAGAATGCATGATTAAATGAATAACCATGTAAAAATGAGTTTGTATAAGATAAGTTGTTTGTAAATAAATGTCTTGTGAAAAGTATGTTACTTGTATAAAATGTTCTATGTCTCAAACTGGAATGATTCAAATAACGCTACAATATGTAATACCATACAAACACTTATATATAGGAAGTACCAGCGGCGTATCCACCATGCTTGTATCATATTACACACGCACCGTTTACTCAAATCACTTACCCAAACAAACCACCAATGTAGGATGTCCATGTTTAAACAAATTGTCAAATGTATTGAATAATATACCAAAATGTTTATGTTAAGATGTAAATCATATCAAAATGTCTATGTCAAATATCCATGTCAAATGTCTACGTCAAAATGTCATGTATGGCAAGTGAAATGTCTCAACTAAACCATATGCACAAAAACAAAGTATTGAAGTAAAACTTGGTTTAAATCAAAGTTATGTTTTGTGGAAAATACATGATCAAATGTCAATCATGTACAAATGTTTACCCAATCGTTAACCCATTTTGTAAAATCGTTCTAGTCGTTCTTGTTTTAATTGTGAAACTACTTTATGGTCGATTCTCTAATAACATTCAAACCTTCTTGACGCGTTCCTCGCTCCATCTCGCTCTCGCTCTCGTTCTTAACAAACCCTTACCAAAGGATAAGTTAATAATTACAGATTCAGTCGCTACCCACAACCCCCACACATAACAATGGGTGCAGTAAATAACGGGATTTGTCAGATCCTATGGTACCATAACCTAATACTGGTCGGCTTGATCATTGCTAATGAATGTCATTTGTTATGTAACCCAACCAACAAGTTTGTTCACTTTTTGAAATTTGTTATTAGTTTTTGAAATCATTGTATTCGTTCTTGAAATCATTGTATTCGTTCTTGAAATCATTGTTAGCGTTCTTGAAATAATTGTTATTGTTCTTGAAACCACATAGTAATTGTTATTGAAATCATTGATAAAGCATTTAGCACATATGAGTCACCCCAAAACAGTTTGAAAACAGTAAAAGAGGGGAATAATGTACTCGCCTGGGAGTGCTTAGGAGTCTTGAACAACTACCAAGTAAGCTAGAGGAGTCCCGGAAATCAAACGGTACCTAACATAGGTAACTACATAATTAACCCGGACCTAAATCGGAAGACTGGGTAGCAGGAGGGTTTGTAAACCAAATGAGTGTAGGAACTCATATGATATGGTTTAACAAAGCCTACATACTAAATGAAACTTAACCTAAGTATTATCGACCCATCGCGACCCATTAAGGTAACTTATGCTACTTTAACGCGTCGTGCGCGTGAAACGCGTTCGGACCGTCTAACTAGCCCTATGACAAGTGTTATATGCCTAAACATGTTACATAATCAGTTATGTGACAAAGGTTTAGGTTACATATGCTTAATTACCAATTATACATGAAAAGGGTATTCTGGTAATTTACCAAAGGCATATAAACCACCTATCATACAACTACTCAAACGATGTGACCATAGGGTATAACCTCGGAAGGTTATTCCCTACCTACTATGGTCACCTAATGTATTTGGTCGGATCCTAATGATCGACCAAACTGGGTCGGGTTCGAAGGTATAAGCGATTTATCAGATCGCTTATCCTACGACCCTAGACAACGTGGTAATCAGTAGGCATAGTCCCAAGGGACTAACCAACGTGATTACAATCACGTTGCGAAGTTCAAACGAACTTCGCATTGACCATTACTGGTCAACGCTGAAAGTCAAACAAAGTTTGACTTTCTGACTCGAAAAGCAGTAAAATAAGGAAAAGAACGAAAGAATACTTACGAAGGGTCCCCGAATGCTAACCTCGATTCAAAAATCTCAGGTATGAAACAATAGTTTCAACTTAGAGTTTCTCAAATCAAAGTTCTAGTGATTTTAGCAATGGGGGTGGATGGGTATTTATAGGAATACCCGAACCGTTAAGATCGTTTCATGGAAAACGTGCCTTAATCCCATCCGTACATGTGTTGAAATGTCATGGTGTTTAGGTGTTTAAATTCCATCCATACATGTGTTGAAATGTCATGGTGTTTAGGTGTTTAAATTCCATCCATACATGTGTTGAAATGTCATGGTGTTTAGGTGTTTAAATTCCATCCATACATGTGTTGAAATGTCATGGTGTTTAGGTGTTTAAATTCCATCCATACATGTGTTGAAATGTTATGGTGCCTAAATTCCATCCTTATCCGCTGACTAAGCATGTTAGAATGTGTGGTTGTGAATTAAACAACGGCTAATACATCGAATCTGGTCCCGAATGCGAAAAACGATCCAAATGACGTGACGAATGGATTTTTCTTATGGCGAACACTAAAATAAAATATTTTAGTGCTTACATAATTTTTTGGATGTCCGGATGTATTCAGAACGTAAGTTATGCGCGAAAATGCAAACTTGTGCACTTTTTGACACTTTTAGTCCCTGAATGACCCAAAAGTTTATTTTAGCACACCGAACCCCTCAAAGCCTATTTCTAAGCTATGTAAAGGATATTTATGGTATGTTTAACTTATGGTCATGTTCCGGAAGGTCTGTTACAGTTCAAATTAGCATACTTTCGCAGTTTGTCAACTTTAGTCCCTGTAAGTGATTTAACTTGATTTCACCACACCAAACCTTCCAAAACTTATATATAAGTTATGTAAAGGTTATTCAAGGTATGTTAAGCCTATTTCACTATTTTGGAGTGTTCGTTGGATTAAACTGGTTATATTTACGCATTAGTGCGCGTATAACCTTCCAGAAAGCGATTTAGAGTTTGAAATCGAACAAGAGTTGATATGTGCAAAAGATACACATATTTATACAAGTCCAAAGTATGAAATACAATATTTCATTGGTTTGGCATTTGTTTGATGGTTGAAATGACACAGGTGTTACAAGGGGATTGATTATGATGAAACATTTGCCCTTGTAGCAAGATTGGAAGCTATAAGACTGTTCCTGGCCTTTGCTGTCAACCACAACATGAAGGTGTTTCAAATGGATATTAAAAGTGCTTTCCTCTATGGTACAATTCAAGAAGAGGTATATGTTTGTCAACCTCCAGGTTTTGAGGATCCATTTTATCCAGATCATGTCTACAGGCTGAACAACGCCTTGTATGGCCTGAAACAAGAACCTAGGGCCTGGTATGAAACTCTTTCCACTTTTCTACTCTCAAATGGTTTCAAAAGAGGTACCATTGATAAAACACTGTTTCTAAAATGGAGAGGAAAGGATTTAATGATTGTCCAAATTTATGTGGATGACATTATTTTTGGAAGCACATGTAATAAAATGTGTGAAGAGTTTAGGGAACTCATGACAGCTGAGTTTGAAATGAGTGCAATGGGTGAACTACAATGCTTTCTTGGTCTCCAAGTTCAGCAAATGCAAAATGGAACTTTCATTCATCAAAGCAAATATGCTAAAGAACGTTTAAACAAATTTGATATGAATGATTGTAAACCATGCAGCACACCCATGGCAACAAATAAGCTTGTCATGTCTGATGAAAAGGATGAGTTGATTGACCAAACCTTATATAGAAGCATGATTAGGTCTCTTTTGTACCTAACTGCATCTAGGCCAGACATCATGTTTGCAACATGTGTCTGTGCACGGAGTCAATCAGCCCCTAGAAAATCCAACCTTATTGTTGTAAAAAGGATATTCAGATACATAAAAAGTGCTCCCACACTTGGTATCTGGTATCCAGCTAATGGGAATATCAAGCTTTCAGGATTTTCAGACAGTGACTTTGCTGGATGCAACACAACAAGGAAGTCCACATCAGGAGGGTGCCAGTTTCTAGGTGATTGCTTAGTTTCATGGTAAAGCAAAAAGCAAGCAGCTGTTTCAACATCCACTGCTGAAGCTGAATACATTGCTGTTGCAAGCTGTACAGCCCAACTCCTGTGGCTTCAAAATCAGTTGCTGGATTTTGGTATCACTGCCTTAAAGACACCACTCATGTTGGATAGCCAGGCAGCAGAAAATATCATCAAAAATCCAGTTTCCCATTCAACCACCAAGCACATCGACATCAGACATCACTTTGTGAGGGATTGCTATGAAAAAGGTTTGATTTCTCTGCATCATGTTCCAACTAAAGACCAGCTGGCAGATGTGCTCACAAAAGCATTAGATACAGCCACCTTTGAAAGCTTGGTCTCTAGGATTGGCATGCTAAACATGGAATAACAAGCAACATCTTGTTTTTCTATGAATAAAATCATTAAAATGTTTTCAGAAAATCAAAAATCCATCCTTAAAAATGAAGTTTTCATTAAAATCCTTAAAAGTCTGCCATAACCACTACTTGTTCAAAAGTCTGCTCTACTTCAAAATATCTGTCCACTGCTGAAAGCCATCCCCTGTCCTCTCATTTCCTTGATAAACTCTGTTGTTCAAAAGCAGTGTCTTATCCACTGATATGCTATCCATTGATAGTGAAAATCATCCACTGCTTCCATTTGTTACCATTGTAACCACTGCTTTCATCAGTAACTTTCATAAAAGTACTGTCCTTCATTTCATCAGAGGTTGGCATGTGGGCAGTACATAGTGGTCAGTACTTTTGTAACCGCTGCTACGTCAGCATTCACTTTTTCTCTATAAAATCCCCATTCATAACTTAAAACAGGGTTTTACTGTCGAATTGAATTCTTAAAAATTCTCTTCTCAAAGCAGTTTCTTCCTCTCATCTCATCAAATTTCTTCACCATCTTCTTCGATCATCATCTTCAAAATGACAACATCGAAGCCATCTGCAAAACCCACTTCCAAATCATCTTCAAAAGAGGTCTCTCAAAAGGCCAAACCCACCCAAAATCAACACGAACCTTCTCACAACCTTCTGGGTTTACTCACAAAACCCGGCACCACAGAAATTTTCGATTCCATCATTGATCTCATATCTGCATCAAAGTACAAAACTTTACTTACAGCAGATGCACCCATTTACCTGCAAACCCAAAGGGAGTTTTGGAAAAATGTAACCCTTGACAAACAAGGCGACAATGTCATAGCCATTAACTCCACTTTACAGGGTAAAGCAGTCCAAATCACACCACAATCCATATCAGAGGTCTTTCAACTCGATGATCAGGCAGGTTTAACTTATATCCCTAAAAACGAGTTAAAAATTGACTTCATTGAAAGAGGGTATGCAGATACAATGATGAAAAGGGATACCTTACAAAAAGGTTTCTTCCCCCCTGCAACAAGATTTTTATTCCATACCCTCCTAATGTGTGTTTCAAACAAAACCACTGCTTTTAATGAAATACCATTAAAGATTCAAAACCTGGGGTATGCTATTCTTCAAAACGAAAATTTTAATTATTCTCAGGTAATCTTTAATGATCTGGTTAAAAATGTTGAAACAAAGCCATTCTTACTTTTTCCAAGATTTTTAAGTTACTATTTTGAAAAGAAACTTGGTAAGAATGAGGCTGTTGCAATAAAACAAGGTGACTCTATTCAAATAAACAGCTTAACTGCTGAAACTTTTACTAGAATGTCAACACCTTGCAAAACACAAGCAGAGGTGCCTGAGCAGAATTTAGCAGCCACCACTGCTCCTCAGGTATCTGCTGCTGAGCCCACTGCTCAAGGTGATCAAAGTAGCAAAACAACTACTTTGAAACCCACACCTACAATCACCAAAAAGCCAACAAAAAGAAAAACTCAAAAACCCCCCAAACCCATCAAAAAGGTAACTCTGGAGGATGAGATACCAGAGCAACTGCCAGTGACAACACAAAAGTCACAAGAAACCACTGTTGCTTCTTCCTCACAGCAGTTGGTACAAATATCTCAACCCATAACCGAAACTCCTCCAGCTTCTTCTCAAAAAGAATAGGTTGTACACATAGGGACTCCACAATATGACGCTCTGGAATCACTCGCTTCCATCATCCACAGCCCATTGCCCGGGGCAAATTCTCTTCTAACACCAAACCTCACATCCACAATTCCTCCCCCAACTAGACTTTTGTTGGAAGCAATTGATTTGAACCAGGCACAAACTAGTCCTTCTCAATCACCTATCAATGAGAACATGCCTCAACAAATGACTGGGTCTGATGTATCAATCTTTGCTAACCCACCAACACAACCTGAGGAGGTTACACCCCTTGAGTTACAAGTAACTCTTGGTGGTAATCCAAGTGAAGCAGCTACTACAAGTGCTGAACCCACTGGTTTGCACTTGGACAGTAGTTACATCAATAAGACTTCCTTGGAGGCAATTCCTTACATAGCACCTCTGCCAACCACCAGTGGATTTTTTTTGTCCACTGGCAACATCAAAAGGTTGTCAAGTGTTGAAGGAAGAAGACCCCAGTACCAAGAAAAAGGGGCATCAGTGGTTAATGTTGGAGTACACTCCCTACCTCAACCACTGATAAAACCACTGCTAGTGGGAAATCAGATGATCCCAATAAATTGGGTGATGGTTTAAAATATCTGGAATTGACGGAACGAGTTGACAAACTGGATACACCTGTTGCAGATATCAAAGACATGCTACAACAGGTGTTGAAAGTACAAAAGAAGCAATCCACTGCTATTCCACCTCAAGCACCTGCTCCATCACAAGCACCTGCTACAAATGAGCTCTGGAATCTATTTCAACCTTTTCTCCAACAACAAAAACAAATGGCTGATCAGCAACATGAAATACATGTACAAAAGCTGAGAAACATCATGGAGTCTAGGTTCAAGAACACACAAGCAGACATCAAGGCTCTCAAGGCCTATTTATTGAAAACCACTGGCACTGCTCCTCCAACAGTTCTCTTTATTGATCAACTTCCCCCGGATAATGCCAAAAAGGGGGAGAAAATTCAGGAGTGGAAGAAGAAGGGAATAGATGATGGTCTTTACATTGAACCAGAAAAAGATGCTATGACCAGAAATATTCCTTTTCCAGATGGTAGCAAAAAGGTTGATGTTACCCAAAATGCACTTGATGAAGCTATAGCAAGTGTAAAAAGGGACAGAGAGGCAAAGGATATGTCAAGGTGGAATGAGGAGAAAAGAGCTTACATGGAGCTGAGTGCGCAGGGTTGTTCTGAGCCAAAGGATGCTAAAAATCCTAAGCCAAAAAGAAATCCCACTACAAAAGTGAGGGAATCCAAGTCCATACCATCCAGACTCACAAAGCATACTCCAAAACCACCATCCAAAAGCCTTCAACATCAAACCTCCACCCAAACAGCTGTTGTAACTCCTGCTGTATCAACTACTGCTGGTACTTCATAGGTTTCAACATCTGTTATCACTTCAACACACACCACTTCAACACACACCACAACCACTGTCTTACCACCACCATCATCACCACCAAAAACAACATCACCACCATCGCCTCCTGCCAAAAAGCAGAAGACAACAGATGTTACAACATCTGTTGTAATAACAACAGTGGTTGAAACACCAGTTGTTTCAACAGCTGTTAGTCAATCACAAATCACTGCCACTCAAATCACCACCACTGATCCACCCAAAACATCATCTGCCTCTCCAACAAGAAAAAGGAGAAGGATTCTCAAACCAGATGATGATTCACCATCACCACCACCAACATCTTCAAAATCTCTATCACTTGTTACAATACCCAAACTTGTTCCTCTCTCATCAGCTCAAATTCAAAAGCCCTTAGCTCCTGCAGGTGTTCAATTCCCTCTTGAACTATTAGCAGTCAGAGAAGAAATCAAGTCTTTCTATTATGAGGATGACCCTGCTAAAAGGAGTTTGCCATCAGTTGAAGGATATCCAAGGCCAAACAATATTGAAGAATATTTGAAAGTCAAAGCTAAACAAGCAGAGGATATCTCAAACAGAAATGCACAAGGAAAATCTGATAGAGAAATTCAGCAGAACTATCAGTACTTGCTCACACAAGTCAGATCCTTGGAACAATTTGAAAAAAATGTATGTCAGCAAGTCTCAGAGTGAGCAGATGAAACTCTGAGAAAAGACTACATTGAAAGCATCATGGAAACCAAAAAGTACAAAGGAGAAAAACACATGTACAAAGAGTGGACCATTTCTGAGCTTGAAAATGAAGCAGCCAGGATTCAAGAAATGATCAGGAAAAAGGTCAAGCACACTCCTCCAGAATGGGCAAGGTTTAAAAAGAATGTACCTGATAAAAAGGTAGAGCTGAGGAGAATGAAAGAAGAATTAGCTGCTGCAGATTATGGGTCTTTGAATCAAGTGTTGAGATGGAAAGAAGATAAAGTCAGGGCCACCTACAAAAGTTTGGAGAAGTTAAGAAAGACAGATCCTACTGCTCCACAAAAGCCTGACTATCCTGAAGCAGAGGTTTCAAAAAGACCATCAAAGCTGCAAATCAGGAGATCCACTGCTCCAGCTGGTGCAGCCATCTATAAAAGAAGGCAACAAAAACAGTTGGGTGGTGAAACCATCCAAGAGCTGATAAAAGGAGATACCCTTGTAAAAGAAGGCATAAAGAAAATGATTATAGAAACTCTTGGTTTGGATCAAACTGCAAGTACTGCTCAGTCAGTCATATATAGGCCAGCTTCACCAAACACCTCATCAAATAAAAATCTCCCAAGAAACCCACCAGACTCAAAAGTACTAAAGTGGGCCACTGACAAACAGACCCATGTACTGACAGTGTTTAAGTCTAGTAGAGAAGTGAAGAAACTAACAAGGGAACAAGCACTTGGCCTAAGTCTTGAAGATTTGCAGGATCTCCTTGATCTTCCACTTAGCAGGGATGATGATGATACAGATGCCTTAACCTTTGAATTACAACTTAAAGGGCAAATAAGGGAACTGTTGATGAGACAATAAAGATCTACAAATAATGAAGAGTTTTGGCATTATCTGTTCCAGGGGGAGAATGTTGGGATTGAACCCTATCAAAGGAACATATAATTAAAGCCAAAACTGGATCAGTGCAGTGGATCCAGAATAAGCAGATGTTTCGTACAAGTCTCTCCCCTTGAAAGTGGTTTCAACATCTGCTGACCTCCTATCTACTGATAGTACAAACTGTTGACCTACAAACTGCTGATCTTGTAAAAGACTGATGGAAGACTAAAGCTCTGATGTTCAATCTACTGCCTTGGGTTAAGCTCTGCTGATCCGGACAAGTACTGCTGGGTTCACATCAGTGGAAGGATGCAGCAGTAGTTTAGATGTCTTAATGTAATGAAATGTAATAGCAGTAGTTAGTATAGCAGAGGTTGTATTGATCAGAGGTTAGAGTTTGTTAGGAGGTTAGATGTCACTTTCATGGTGACGTCAGCTTAGTTGCTTCAGTGGTTTGCTAGTGCCTATAAATAGAACAGTGCTCTGTACTGTTCTATCAGCTCTTTGCAAAATTCTCTTCCTGCACAAACAAACACTGAGCTCTGGCTGAGGGGGAGTTTGTATTCAGCATTGCATTGTAATCGTAATTGAAATAAATTCAATCCTTCGGTTCTTTGTGAAATATGTTTGATCAAAGCAATTCTCTCGTTTGATTGTGTGTAAAGTTTGTTTCCATCTTAATTCCGCTGCACAACTCATCCATCTTCATCTAATTCAAACGTAAAAACACAATCAAAACCAAACTCAGATCCAACAAAAGGGTTTTTCATCTTTCAAAATTTTAGTTTAGAAACATTTTATGTACCATATATTTGCATGCATTCAAATCAATGGTACTTTAGTGAAAACCATTTTCAAGGTTCTTTTAATAAAACCCATTTTATTATAAAATCATTAATCTTTAATAAAACCTTTTATTAACCATTTTAATGATTTTGTTAAGAACCAATTTTAAGCTTGTTGTTGATTATTAGTTTGTTAAGCATGCATATCCAAATATCATCAAAACAATATAAATAAACAACCACACAAGCACAACACACATATTAATAGGTGCATAACCATAGCCAACTATTTTGACAACACTTGTTAGCCGAAACAAGTGTGCCAAAAGGTCCTTCCTAAGGGTTGAATATTGACACAAAAAAAAATGTGTCGTTGAACTCCCACTTGATCCCGCATCCAAATGCTCCAAGTCTTCTTCTTGTGTTGTGATTTCTTCACTTTCTTTGGGCTTCCAAAATGTCTTTAAATTCAGCTCCAAACTCTTTTGAACTTCAAAAATGTGTTTTGGTTATCGGGCTAATATCCTATTGAGAACCATGAAGTCCTTTGGACCGATTATTATGGTCCAAACCAAAACGCATTTTATGCATCTTCTTTTACATGAAATAATCCTAATACATTTCTTCTAGTAAAATGAAATGCAACTAATCTATTTATTTTACATGCCAAATGAAAATAAATAAATTACATATCTTACAAATGGAAGAACAAAGATTATAATTATTACAACCCATTGAAATAATAATAAAATAAAACACAACACAATCATTCAACACAAGGTCATGGCTAGGTTATATGCACCAAAATATATATCCACATATATATATTAGAATCAAGAAGCAAAAAAATGGTTCCCTTTTATAACCATTTTCGGCCATGAAAGAAAAACCGAAAAGGTAAGTTTTGTCCAAACAAACAAATTATCCATATGAAATAATTTTTCAAGATTCCCTCATGCATGTAAGAAAATAATCTTGAAAAACAAAGGGATAACCATGTTAAAATTTCGGCCATAGGGTTTTATCCAAACCCGAAACCTGAAAATTTTAATCTATTGAAGCATGCACTCATATAAGCGGCTCTAGATGCCATTGATGGGTTTTTCACATGTTTATCAAAGTTATTTTATCCTTATAAAATAAAAACGCAGTGGAATATCTATTTAAAACATGTTACTTGGTTGATATAAAACCCATTTTATATGTAAAACCCAATCCCCGGATCCATATATGAACATCCATGCTATCAAAAATTAAAACACAACCAAAGACTGTTTAGAAGACTACCTTCTTGGAGTAAAAGAAATAAAAGGGATGATGCTTCTTGAATGGTTGTCTTCAAGTGTAGAAGACCTCAAGCTTCTATACCCCAAGCCTTCCAACAAAACACTTTTTGTTTGCTAGGATTTGAACACTTGAATCGGACTTGAAAAACTCTCTTGACCCACCTTAAAGTTGGCCGAATTTTTAAGAGAATAGAATCAAGTCTTGCACTTGAAAATTCAAACTTGAAAAACCCTTGTAAAACTCCTCTTGGCCAAAATTTTGTGTTAGACAAAATTATGGAGCTTTGCAATCTTTAAATAAGTAAGAGAAAGTAAGAGAGAGAATCAGCATTTAATGAGTCTTGGAAGAGATGTATTGCATGCAATTTAAGTGGTGGAAACCCACCTTGGGAAGTCATAAATGGCTGGCCATTAAATGATTTTTCCCACCATTAATTCAAAATCTCATTTTAAATTTAGTCTTGTATTTATTTATAACCTTTTATAAATATAACACAATATGTTACAAGACTTATGCAACAAATCACAACATTTTAAAATGTTATTTAACCTATTAAATAACACAATAAAATATTCTCTCAAAATAAATTATCCATATAATTTATTAGTTTCTCAAGTGCAATTATTTGGAAAACCAATTTCCAAATATTATAAGTGTTAATATTTATTTGTTTGATCATATCATAAATAAATATTATAAGTGTTTGTCTAGCTTGTTATTGGGTATGACTCGACTTGGATCATAACGTACTAGCCACATCAATATTTATATGTGTCTTGGGCATATAGAATCCAACACAAACGGCCTAGCAGTCCATAATGGACTATGCGATCCATCCAACATTCAATTTTATATCATATGAAAATAATCAGTAGTCATTACAAATTTAACTTTTATGTCATGTATAATGATAATGATTTAATATATACACTAATTGCTAATATTAATCTATAGATTGGCTATTCTATCATTTCCACTATTTAATGGCTCACAAGCTCCATCTTAATTAATTCTGACAACTCCAATCATCACATGTTCAGACCTTCCCCACATTCTAACAAACTCAGAATCTAAGTGAATCAATTAAATGCCCATCATCATTCATATCTTGAAATATACACGCAGACTTTAGGGATACAGCACATGTTGGATGAATACTTTTCACCATGCATTTACATTTTTTAGGCCATAATAATTAACCAACTAGCAATCACATCATCATACAAGTCAAGTATTACTAAATATCGTTCATTATCAAATCATGTTTTCACAGTTCTGTGGTATCATCCATATCTTGAAAATCGCGATTAACCTCACATTGATTACTTTTAACGATTTACTCAATACATATTATACATCCATGACCCACTAACATGTAACCCTACATACTCATACAAAAACATCACCAAACAAATCATGTATCGGGTACTAAGCCAATCGGACGAAGACAGGATACTAACCTTGATGTAGGATGAATCGGTGATGTTTAAGATTAGTGGGCTTCGAATGAGATCAGGGAGGGATGCCGTCGATCACTTGAGAGAGGAGAGAATAACTAGGGTTTGTGCCTTGTGTATTTGTGCAGAATATGGAAAACCGCATGCAAAAGAAAAGTGTGGGTGTATGTATTTCGGTTGGATTTGTTTTGGGCTTCAGAAGTTTGGGCTGCACCAATTAAATTAAGAAGAGGCACTAGTGTGTGGCGGCCCAATATAAACAGTCGTTTAATTGAAATAATTACTACTCACTAATTTTCAAACTCAACCAAGTTTAACAAGTCAACGTACAAACACACATAACTACAATGCAAAGCAGATCGCAACAGAAAGTGATTCGGAACCAAAGACACCCTAAGATTACGGGTTGTCACACAAGGTCCTGTTGAAAGTTTTGCCTTGGAAAGGCATAGCTAGATTTGGGAAACGTGGGAAGTTGAACCCACGATACATAGGACCGTCTGAAATTTTGGAAAAGATTGGAACCGTCGCTTATAAGTTGAAGCTATCAGAAGAGCTCCGTAGTGTACATGACACATTTCATGTTTCAAATCTCAAGAAGAGCCCTACTCAATAAACATTCATCATCCCAGCAGATTGTGATAACCGGTAATTAACGTCTCTTAATTACGCGATTAACAAATGTTTAGGCGATAATAAATAGTGTTTAAGACACGTATTAACTTAATTAGGCTCGTGGAATGCCTAGGAACGCCTGTCTGACTTTACAGTGCGCGTACGGTAATTTTCGGGAAATCTGCTGGATATTAAGCGGTAACGAACTGATACCATACAAAATACTGACAATGCCGACAAATACGAATTTTATACGTATAATTTAAACCTATGGATTTTGTTTTGCGAAAATAACACGCTTTCGAACATCACAAAGCGCAAAAGTGACTGTTGGAACGCACCGACAACGAAATGGAAGCATCGGACTAGTGTGTTGCCTTCAAAATTGAAATATTATGACATATTTAACTTCGTTTTCAAATTTTAATATCCGTAGTTTAAATTGGATCGAAAAACAGACAAGAAACGACAAACGAAGCATTCTACGCGATTTTAACGCAACTGACGAGCGTACGCAACAAACCACGACTACCGACAAGATTTTAAGTGTTTTCGACCCTAATATTACATTCTACGACAGTCCACGAAGTTCGGGTTTGGAAATGGGCTTCAGAACACGTACCGGGCCGCGTGAAGCGGGCTTGTGGGCCTAGGGCCCAAGCCCACTTAAAACCTATGTATAAATAGAAAATCAAAACCCTATTCTCTCATTTTTTTTTCAAACCTGCGCACACTAAAACAGTATCCATCCATCTCTTCATTTCAACATATGAGAACCCTAACCCTCTCTCTGTCCGATCGCCGGCGACCAGGAGTCGTTTTCCGGCCTGTTTCTCCGACAAACACCCTCAGATATCCTCCCTTCATCACTCTCGGTGAGCCGGTGAAGCCACACCCCACACCCACCTCCGACACCACAACATTCCTCCACTGATTCCTGATGAAACGCACACCCACCCAAACTCTGTTTTAGAGAGAGAGGTCGGAGATCGATTGAAGAAGAGAGAGAGAGAGTAACCGGTGGAAGTGAGGGAGCCGCCGTGTGCGGCAACGACGACGACCGGCAGATCCGGTGTTGGAATGAGACGGAGAACGGCGGCACGATTATCAGCCGTTCCGCCTCTCCTGCAAACACCCCTGTCTTTGTTTTATTTTTCGGTGTGAGAATGATGATGTTGACGATGGTTACGGCTACCAGCGGCGGTATTCTCCGGTAAACCACCTCTTAACTCCCTCCTTCCTTTTTCTGTAAATTCATTCAAAACTCACGATTAATAGGCATGAGTTATTTACTATATTTGTTTCTCTTGTGACCGGTGGGATTTCGGTGGGTTAACGACGGAGCCGCGACAACAGTGGCGGTCAACTCGGGTCAAACAGTCAAGTGGGTCAAGTCAGATTTGTTTCGGGTCAACGCGGGTCAATGCGGTCAGATTCGGGTCAACTACAGTCAATGCGGACAACTTTGATATTCGGTTCGGGTTCGGGTAAAGTGTGGTCAAACTTGGTCAACAGGTCAGTTTTGGTGTTCGGTCAACAGTGGTCAACTCGGGTCAGCGGTCAAACACGGTCAGGTTCGGTCAACCTCAGTCAATGCAGGATGCGGTAAAGTTAATCGACGCGTAATTTCTAATTACTTATAGATTTTTATTTATACGCGGCCGAGCTCAAAACCGAATACATTAGTGATTAATTACGCTTTTGCATTTGACGAAAATTTATATATATATATTGTTTGTTGAATTTTGAAAAGGTAACGGCAACTTTTTATTGTCGGGTTATTCCAAAAACAGAGGAAACTCTGTCCAATTTTCGTTAAAAATCCAAAATACCAAACATATCTATATTGTATAAGCGACGCCTATCGAAGTATTTTCGCTAAATGAATATAAAGTATATCTATACTTTTGGCGACGTTTTATGAGTTACCAAAACAAAGTTATAACATCTCGACAAAACACGAGCTACTAGTTTACGAAATTCGCATACTTTTATAAAATAAATATAATTATTTATAGTTATTTTAAATGTCTGTACTCGAAGTATGACACCTTGCCGTAAGATTCATAACAAACGATATCATTAACCGACTCGATACGATAACGACGAGCTATATATATAATTATCTACGTTTTTTATTCGCGATGACTAACACGACTTCATAAGTATATTTGAATATATACATATAAAATATATATTCTAAATCACTCGAAAACTAAGTCGATCTCGAAACTTAGTTTTATCCCGATTATAAACGGGATCAATTAACCATAGAATGGTTATTCTAAAATCAAGATAGCACCTTAATAGAATCGTTTAGTTAACGATTCGGTAGAGCTCGGACACGTAGTTTAACTACGTTGTTTTATTAGAAAACTTATACGTATTCCTTTGTAGGAATGTCGTAGTTGCACGCTAGCTAAATACACGTTCTTGGAACGGCACTACGGAAACACACTAAGCTAGCTTTGCACTGGAATTTCCAGGTGAGTTCATAACCCCCAATTTTTACTGATTTACATTTTTATAAATGTTTTCGGGGGTGGAAAGACATGCAAGTTTTGCAAAAACACAATGTTTCGAGAAACAAAAATCATATGTTTCTAAACCATTTCGCAACAGGATTTCAACGAACTCAAATGGTTTACGAAAAGGTTTAAGCTAAACTTACCGGTTCTTACAACAAATACGTATTTACGAAACGTGCATGATTTTCATGACTAGGACGGGAATGTCCAAGTTACAACAATAGGACTGGGTTGGTCTGCGTATGAAAAACAAGACAACCCAGTGAGTTCATGTCCCTCCTTTCACTGTTTTCAATGTTTTGTTTTCAAAAACATCGAGGGGAAATACATGCTAAAACTATTGGTATGTTAGTTACGGAGTAGATGACATGATCAATGTGCATAAGTAGGGAAACTACATTAGTAACCATTAATCACTTAGTGACCAAGGTGCAAAAGGTGTAGATCTATTGGGCTTGAGGCACGCCCCACTCCTGGTTGGTATACCCTGGAGTGCTTTTGTGATCCCAATGATGACAAAGTGTTCTCGGTTTGGTTATTTGCTTATGGTACATTATGTCAGGGGGCTCGCTACCCACTGATAGATCCTTAACAGACTCCATGAATGAATCAGAGCATACCATGATTACAAGATAACAGAAAACATTTCAATACCGGTTTACAAAGATATCAGAAAGCATTTCAATACCGGTTTACAAAGATAACAGAAATCATTTCAATACCAGTTTACAGATACGACAGAAAACATATCATTACTGGTTTACGAACTCAACAGTTACATATATCGGTTTATAAACATAACAGAAAACATTTCGTTACCGATATAAAAGACGACATTTCAAATGCTTTGAGATAGTAAGATCTCACAAACCGGTTTTTCAAATGCAAGATTACAAGTGTTTTAAAACGCATTTGATACAAAACAAACTATGAACTCGCTCAACTTTATGTTGATTTTTCTCACATGTTCTTTCTCAGGTTGCACTTTCAAAACTATGGAACGGTTGGAATATGAGAACCCAAGGGAATTCGAGTACTTAGTGGCGTTCATTTTCTAGAAGTCTTAGCTCAAATACTTCCGCTGTGAAATGAGGATACCAGTCCAGTCACGCCAATGCTCTGATATTTCGGGGTGTGACAGATTGGTATCAGAGCTATAGGTTTCAGCGAATTAGGTTTCTGTAGAGATACCTAGGCTTTAACCTCACTATCCTCTGGGGACTTAGATATCAAGAATTGAACGCATACAGAACGCCTAAGACTCGAATATGGGTTCCAACCGTTGCCAAGAACAATGAGTCAATTATTTTGATTTTAAACATGCACAAGAGTTGCGTTTGATATACGATACACGAAATGATTACATACACTAAGCAAAACCTTGAGAATTTTGATAACATGCATTTAGGACCTTTGAAAAACTTATGTCGAAACTCATTAAAGGTCCTCACTTAGAAACTGCGACTATTAACTCGGGAAAATGCCATATCATTATGTCGTCTATGCTATCTTACTTACCTACCGAGTAGGTAACCTACGCGGAACGAAACACTAGTGCACGAGAATACATGAAACTCAAACTATACGTCAACGGATGTCGGAGCACATCACATTCTACGCGGAACGAAATGCTAGTGCATAAGTATACATGGAACTTAAACTATACGTCAGCGGACGTCGAAGTACATCACTCGACTTTCGAGGCAAGGCCTCTGGAAAACATGATAGGGCACGATAACAACGATGCTAATCCTGGCAGCGGGAGAGCTATGGACCGCAATGCGGCACTTTGCCACGTGATCCTGCAAACGACACGAATCTAGCTGAGGTACGTTAGAACAAGATTTCACAACAGTCGGTACTTAGTCCAAAAAGACTCCTAGTTGTTGGCGTTGTAAAAGAAGTCACACGTCTCCGCATTCCCCCTATTTCATTTATGACAAACACGCAATGTTCGACATTCCATGGTAATGTCACTTAACAATGGTTATCACACGAAATTCCAGGTAAAGTCCTTAAATTTCTTTTGTTGAAATTTCAACTTTTTGCATATAGTGAGTGGATTCTCACAGTTCTACTCCTCCTAACGGTCATCGTACCACGATTATTTCTTTTATGATAGCGAATACTCATTTGCTTATTTCTTGACAAATTCGTACGCTACACATGCATTGTTTGTTACGCATGTGGTTTCACTTTGAATGGTTGTTTTGTCAACATCTCATATATTACTTCGCTATACTCAATCTTTGCATTGTGATCTAGATGACTCGTATTATTGCAAAATGTTGACTCCTTGATATCGAGTCGACAGATTTCTTGGAAAACTCATCTTCTTTTGAGGGGCATACATGGTTTTTCCGTTGTAACCATGTCGAAACTTTCTTATTGATACCAGAATTCATTGTTGGAATGTGTCCAAATCAAGTTCAATTGTTGAACTTGCTCGTAATATATATTCGATTCAAGATTCCATATGATGGATTGAGGCCATCATATTCGAAATAATTCCAACAAGCACTTCATTTTCTTTGAACCATAACATGCTTGTTTGGTATTCGACTTCATTGAATCATTTCTTTGATCACGATCACCTTGTGGTGACATTTTTCACAAGTTTGAAGCTTGCGCTAATCTCGTTGCTCACCCCATGTACGGATTTAATTATTTATTTATTCTTTATTGATATTAAATCCGCTTTGTTGATTTATCATATTAAAGCAATCTTAACACAATCGTGTGTTAAGATAATGGTACACAAATTCATGTCATATTTCGGTGTACCTCTTAACGATCCTTTCAGCATCGAACGAACTTTTTGTGATATTTATTGCTCTTTCATTTTCGATCGAAAAACATTATTTATTTGTTTCATTTTCAATCAAAAATTCTATGAGATTTGTTTGAAACAAACATTCGGATTTACTTCGTTGAACCTTCAGTTGAATCCAAACACGGTGAACTTGTTTGATCATCTCTATTATTGAATTATTTCATTCACTACGACACCTTGTGGTGTCGATATGAACTTGTAGCTTGGGCTAATCATGATTGAGCGTTTCATGCAAAACACGGTGATGCTTGTTCAGTCACCGCTATTGTTGAATTATTTCATTCACTACGACACCTTGTGGCGTCGGTATAAACTTGTAGCTTGTGCTAATCACGATCAGCCGTCTCATGCGAAACTATATTTGCTTTTCGTTTGACTCATTATTTAAATGGTCTTAATGCAACTATGTATTAAGACGATGATGCACCAGGTTCAGTTGTATTTCATTTTGGTGTATCCTTGCAACACATCGATTGTATTCATCTAATGGTTCGATAGTTGGCAAATCATTTTTATGATTCTATCTATTCGAAGTCGTTGAATTCGAGTTTCAATCATACAACAACCGACGCAAGTTTCCGTTGGTCGTAAATATTATTGTTTCAAAAATTGGTTTGCAGTTTGTGAACGTTCATTTGGAATTCCATTGGTTGAATTTCCTCTTTTGTTGAACCCAGTAAACTTAGTGACATTGGTGATATTATCACAACATTTCGTTCACTTGACATCGATTTCTTGAACAAACTCAGCTGAACCGTTGGGTTCTTATTGATGCAAAATGTCTTTACACTTACGTAATCCAAATGAGTATAGAATCGATTATGCGGTCATTCACTTGGGTATTATTCGGACTTACCTGCGAACAACACAACTCTGAGGAGATAACATAGTCTAAGATTCGAGGACGAAATTTCTGTAACAGGGGGAGAATGTGACAACCGGTAATTAACGTCTCTTAATTACGCGATTAAAAAATGTTTAGGCGATAATAAATAGTGTTTAAGACACGTATTAACTTAATTAGGCTCGTGGAATGCCTAGGAACGCCTGTCTGACTTTACAGTGCGCGTACGGTAATTTTCGGGAAATCTGCTGGATATTAAGCGGTAACGAACTGATACCGTACAAAATACTGACAATGCCGACAAATACGAATTTTATACGTATATTTAAACCTATGGATTTTGTTTTGCAAAAATAACACGCTTTCGAACATCACAAAGCGCAAAAGTGACTGTTGGAACGCACCGACAACGAAATGGAAGCATCGGACTAGTGTGTTGCCTTCAAAATTGAAACAATATGACATATTTAAATTCGTTTTCAAATTTTAATATCCGTAGTTTAAATTGGATCAAAAAACAGACAAGAAACGACAAACGAAGCATTCTACGCGATTTTAACGCAACTGACGAGCGTACGCAACAAACCACGGCTACCGACAAAATTTTAAGTGTTTTCGACCCTAATATTACATTCTACGAAAGTCCACGAAGTTCGGGTTCGGAAATGGGCTTCAGAACACGTACCGGGCCACGTGAAGCGGGCTTGTGGGCCTAGAGCCCAAGCCCACTTAAAACCTATGTATAAATAGAAAATCAAAACCCTATTCTCTCATTTTTTTCAAACCTGCGCACACTAAAACAGTATCCATCCATCTCTTCATTTCAACATTTGAGAACCCTAACCCTCTCTCTGTCCGATCGCCGGCGACCAGGAGTCGTTTTCCGGCCTGTTTCTCCGACAAACACCCTCAGATATCCTCCCTTCATCACTCTCGGTGAGCCGGTGAAGCCACACCCCACACCCACCTCCGACACCACAACATTCCTCCACTGATTCCTGATGAAACGCACACCCACCCAAACTCTGTTTTAGAGAGAGAGGTCGGAGATCGATTGAAGAAGAGAGAGAGAGAGTAACCGGTGGAAGTGAGGGAGCCGCCGTGTACGGCAACGACGACGACCGGCATATCCGGTGTTGGAATGAGACGGAGAACGGTGGCACGATTACCAGCCGTTCCGCCTCTCCTGCAAACACCCCTGTCTTTGTTTTATTTTTCGGTGTGAGAATGATGATGTTGACGATGGTTACGGCTACCGGCGGCGGTATTCTCCGGTAAACCACCTCTTAACTCCCTCCTTCCTTTTTCTGTAAATTCATTCAAAAACTCACGATTAATAGGCATGAGTTATTTACTATATTTGTTTCTCTTGTGACCGGTGGGATTTCGGTGGGTTAACGGCGGAGCCGCGACAACAGTGGCGGTCAACTCGGGTCAAACAGTCAAGTGGGTCAAGTCAGATTTGTTTCGGGTCAACGCGGGTCAATGCGGTCAGATTCGGGTCAACTACAGTCAATGCGGACAACTTTGATATTCGGTTCGGGTTCGGGTCAAGTGTGGTCAAACTTGGTCAACAGGTCAGCTTTGGTGTTCGGTCAACAGTGGTCAACTCGGGTCAGCGGTCAAACACGGTCAGGTTCAGTCAACCTCAGTCAATGCAGGATGCGGTAAAGTTAATCGACGCGGAATTTCTAATTACTTATAGATTTTTATTTATACGCGGCCGAGCTCGAAACCGAATACATTAGTGATTAATTACGCTTTTGCATTTGACGAAAATTTATATATATATATATATATATATATATTGTTTGTTGAATTTTGAAAAGGTAACAGCAACTTTTTATTGTCGGGTTATTCCAAACACAGAGGAAACTCTGTCCAATTTTCGTTAAAAATCCAAAATACCAAACATATCTATATTGTATAAGCGACGCCTATCGAAGTATTTTCGCTAAATGAATATAAAGTATATCTATACTTTTGGCGACGTTTTATGAGTTACCAAAACAAAGTTATAACATCTCGACAAAACACGAGCTACTAGTTTACGAAATTCGCATACTTTTATAAAATAAATATAATTATTTATAGTTATTTTAAATGTCTGTACTCGAAGTATGACACCTTGCCGTAAGATTCATAACAAACGATATCATTAACCGACTCGATACGATAACGACGAGCTATATATATAATTATCTACGTTTTTTATTCGCGATGACTAACACGACTTCATAAGTATATTTGAATATATACATATAAAATATATATTCTAAATCACTCGAAAACTAAGTCGATCTCGAAACTTAGTTTTATCCCGATTATAAACGGGATCAATTAACCATAGAATGGTTATTCTAAAATCAAGATAGCACCTTAATAGAATCGTTTAGTTAACGATTCGGTAGAGCTCGGACACGTAGTTTAACTACGTTGTTTTATTAGAAAACTTATACGTATTCCTTCGTAGGAATGTCGTAGTTGCACGCTAGCTAAATACACGTTCTTGGAACGGCACTACGGAAACACACTAAGCTAGCTTTGCACAGGAATTTCCAGGTGAGTTCATAACCCCCAATTTTTACTGATTTACATTTTTATAAATGTTTTCGGGGGTGGAAAGACATGCAAGTTTTGCAAAAACACAATGTTTCGAGAAACAAAAATCATATGTTTCTAAACCATTTCGCAACAGGATTTCAACGAACTCAAATGGTTTACGAAAAGGTTTAAGCTAAACTTACCGGTTCTTACAACAAATACGTATTTACGAAACGTGCATGATTTTCATGACTAGGGACGGGAATGTCCAAGTTACAACAATAGGACTAGGTTGGTCTGCGTATGAAAAACAAGACAACCCAGTGAGTTCATGTCCCTCCTTTCACTGTTTTCAATGTTTTGTTTTCAAAAACATCGAGGGGAAATACATGCTAAAACTATTGGTATGTTAGTTACGGAGTAGATGACATGATCAATGTGCATAAGTAGGGAAACTACATTAGTAACCATTAATCACTTAGTGACCAAGGTGCAAAAGGTGTAGATCTATTGGGCTTGAGGCACGCCCCACTCCTGGTTGGTATACCCTGGAGTGCTTTTGTGATCCCAATGATGACAAAGTGTTCTCGGTTTGGTTATTTGCTTATGGTACATTATGTCAGGGGGCTCGCTACCCACTGATAGATCCTTAACAGACTCCATGAATGAATCAGAGCATACCATGATTACAAGATAACAGAAAACATTTCAATACCGGTTTACAAAGATATCAGAAAGCATTTCAATACCGGTTTACAAAGATAACAGAAATCATTTCAATACCAGTTTACAGATACGATAGAAAACATATCATTACTGGTTTACGAACTCAACAGTTACATATATCGGTTTATAAACATAACAGAAAACATTTCGTTACCGATATAAAAGACGACATTTCAAATGCTTTGAGATAGTAAGATCTCACAAACCGGTTTTTCAAATGCAAGATTACAAGTGTTTTAAAACGCATTTGATACAAAACAAACTATGAACTCGCTCAACTTTATGTTGATTTTTCTCGCATGTTCTTTCTCAGGTTGCACTTTCAAAACTATGGAACGGTTGGAATAGGAGAACCCAAGGGAATTCGAGTACTTAGTGGCGTTCATTTTCTAGAAGTCTTAGCTCAAATACTTCCGCTGTGCAATGAGGATACCAGTCCAGTCACGCCAATGCTCTGATATTTCGGGGTGTGACAGATTGGTATCAGAGCTATAGGTTTCAGCGAATTAGGTTTCTGTAGAGATACCTAGGCTTTAACCTTACTATCCTCTGGGGACTTAGATATCAAGAATTGAACGCATACAGAACGCCTAAGACTCGAATATGGGTTCCAACCGTTGCCAAGAACAATGAGTCAATTATTTTGATTTTAAACATGCACAAGAGTTCCGTTTGATATACGATACACGAAATGATTACATACACTAAGCAAAACCTTGAGAATTTTGATAACATGCATTTAGGACCTTTGAAAAACTTATGTCGAAACTCATTAAAGGTCCTCACTTAGAAACTGCGACTATTAACTCGGGAAAATGCCATATCATTATGTCATCTATGCTATCTTACTTACCTACCGAGCAGGTAACCTACGCGGAACGAAACACTAGTGCACGAGAATACATGAAACTCAAACTATACGTCAACGGATGTCGGAGCACATCACATTCTACGCGGAACGAAACGCTAGTGCATAAGTATACATGGAACTTAAACTATACGTCAGCGGACGTCGAAGTACATCACTCGACTTTCGAGGCAAGGCCTCTGGAAAACATGATAGGGCACGATAACAACGATGCTAATCCTGGCAGCGGGAGAGCTATGGACCGCAATGCGGCACTTTGCCACGTGATCCTGCAAACGACACGAATCTAGCTGAGGTACGTTAGAACAAGATTTCACAACAGTCGGTACTTAGTCCAAAAAGACTCCTAGTTGTTGGCGTTGTAAAAGAAGTCACACGTCTCCGCATTCCCCCTATTTCATTTATGACAAACACGCAATGTTCGACATTCCATGGTAATGTCACTTAACAATGGTTATCACACGAAATTCCAGGTAAAGTCCTTAAATTTCTTTTGTTGAAATTTCAACTTTTTGCATATAGTGAGTGGATTCTCACAGTTCTACTCCTCCTAACGGTCATCGTACCACGATTATTTCTTTTATGATAGCGAATACTCATTTGCTTATTTCTTGACAAATTCGTACGCTACACATGCATTGTTTGTTACGCATGTGGTTTCACTTTGAATGGTTGTTTTGTCAACATCTCATATATTACTTCGCTATACTCAATCTTTGCATTGTGATCTAGATGACTCGTATTATTGCAAAATGTTGACTCCTTGATATCGAGTCGACAGATTTCTTGGAAAACTCATCTTCTTTTGAGGGGCATACATGGTTTTTCCGTTGTAACCATGTCGAAACTTTCTTATTGATACCAGAATTCATTGTTGGAATGTGTCCAAATCAAGTTCAATTGTTGAACTTGCTCGTAATATATATTCGATTCAAGATTCCATATGATGGATTGAGGCCATCATATTCGAAATAATTCCAACAAGCACTTCATTTTCTTTGAACCATAACATGCTTGTTTGGTATTCGACTTCATTGAATCATTTCTTTGATCACGATCACCTTGTGGTGACGTTTTTCACAAGTTTGAAGCTTGCGCTAATCTCGTTGCTCACCCCATGTACGGATTTAATTATTTATTTATTCTTTATTGATATTAAATCCGCTTTGTTGATTTATCATATTAAAGCAATCTTAACACAATCGTGTGTTAAGATAATGGTACACAAATTCATGTCATATTTCGGTGTACCTCTTAACGATCCTTTCAGCATTGAACGAACTTTTTGTGATATTTATTGCTCTTTCATTTTCGATCGAAAAACATTATTTATTTGTTTCATTTTCAATCGAAAATTCTATGAGATTTGTTTGAAACAAACATTCGGATTTACTTCGTTGAACCTTCAGTTGAATCCAAACACGGTGAACTTGTTTGATCATCTCTATTATTGAATTATTTCATTCACTACGACACCTTGTGGTGTCGATATGAACTTGTAGCTTGGGCTAATCATGATTGAGCGTTTCATGCAAAACACGGTGATGCTTGTTCAGTCACCGCTATTGTTGAATTATTTCATTCACTACGACACCTTGTGGCGTCGGTATAAACTTGTAGCTTGTGCTAATCACGATCAGCCGTCTCATGCGAAACTATATTTGCTTTTCGTTTGACTCATTATTTAAATGGTCTTAATGCAACTATGTATTAAGACGATGATGCACAAGGTTCAGTTGTATTTCATTTTGGTGTATCCTTGCAACACATCGATTGTATTCATCTAATGGTTCGATAGTTGGCAAATCATTTTTATGATTCTATCTATTCGAAGTCGTTGAATTCGAGTTTCAATCATACAACAACCGACGCAAGTTTCCGTTGGTCGTAAATATTATTGTTTCAAAAATTGGTTTGCAGTTTGTGAACGTTCATTTGGAATTCCATTGGTTGAATTTCCTCTTTTGTTGAACCCAGTAAACTTAGTGACATTGGTGATATTATCACAACATTTCGTTCACTTGACATCGATTTCTTGAACAAACTCAGCTGAACCGTTGGGTTCTTATTGATGCAAAATGTCTTTACACTTACGTAATCCAAATGAGTATAGAATCGATTATGCGTTCATTCACTTGGGTATTATTCGGACTTACCTGCGAACAACACAACTCTGAGGAGATAACATAGTCTAAGATTCGAGGACGAAATTTCTGTAACAGGGGGAGAATGTGACAACCGGTAATTAACGTCTCTTAATTACGCGATTAACAAATGTTTAGGCGATAATAAATAGTGTTTAAGACACGTATTAACTTAATTAGGCTCGTGGAATGCCTAGGAACGCCTGTCTGACTTTACAGTGCGCGTACGGTAATTTTCGGGAAATCTGCTGGATATTAAGCGGTAACGAACTGATACCGTACAAAATACTGACAATGCCGACAAATACGAATTTTATACGTATACTTAAACCTATGGATTTTGTTTTGCAAAAATAACACGCTTTCGAACATCACAAAGCGCAAAAGTGACTGTTGGAACGCACCGACAACGAAATGGAAGCATCGGACTAGTGTGTTGCCTTCAAAATTGAAACAATATGACATATTTAAATTCATTTTCAAATTTTAATATCCGTAGTTTAAATTGGATCGCAAAACAGACAAGAAACGACAAACGAAGCATTCTACGCGATTTTAACGCAACTGACGAGCGTACGCAACAAACCACGACTACCGACAAGATTTTAAGTGTTTTCGACCCTAATATTACATTCTACGAAATTCCACGAAGTTCGGGTTCGGAAATGGGCTTCAGAACACGTACCGGGCCACGTGAAGCGGGCTTGTGGGCCTAGGGCCCAAGCCCACTTAAAACCTATGTATAAATAGAAAATCAAAACCCTATTCTCTCATTTTTTGTCAAACCTGCGCACACTAAAACAGTATCCATCCAACTCTTCATTTCAACATTTGAGAACCCTAACCCTCTCTCTGTCCGATCGCCGGCGACCAGGAGTCGTTTTCCGGCCTGTTTCTCCGACAAACACCCTCAGATATCCTCCCTTCATCACTCTCGGTGAGCCGGTGAAGCCACACCCCATACCCACCTCCGACACCACAACATTCCTCCACTGATTCCTGATGAAACGCACACCCACCCAAACTATGTTTTAGAGAGAGAGGTCGGAGATCGATTGAAGAAGAGAGAGAGTAACCGGTGGAAGTGAGGGAGCCGCCGTGTACGGCAACGACGACGACCGGCATATCCGGTGTTGGAATGAGACGGAGAACGGTGGCACGATTACCAGCCGTTCCGCCTCTCCTGCAAACACCCCTGTCTTTGTTTTATTTTTCGGTGTGAGAATGATGATGTTGACGATGGTTACGGCTACCGGCGGCGGTATTCTCCGGTAAACCACCTCTTAACTCCCTCCTTCCTTTTTCTGTAAATTCATTCAAAAACTCACGATTAATAGGCATGAGTTATTTACTATATTTGTTTCTCTTGTGACCGGTGGGATTTCGGTGGGTTAACGGCGGAGCCGCGACAACAGTGGCGGTCAACTCGGGTCAAACAGTCAAGTGGGTCAAGTCAGATTTGTTTCGGGTCAACGCGGGTCAATGCGGTCAGATTCGGGTCAACTACAGTCAATGCGGACAACTTTGATATTCGGTTCGGGTTCGGGTCAAGTGTGGTCAAACTTGGTCAACAGGTCAGCTTTGGTGTTCGGTCAACAGTGGTCAACTCGGGTCAACGGTCAAACACGGTCAGGTTCGGTCAACCTCAGTCAATGCAGGATGCGGTAAAGTTAATCGACGCGGAATTTCTAATTACTTATAGATTTTTATTTATACGCGGCCGAGCTCGAAACCGAATACATTAGTGATTAATTACGCTTTTGCATTTGACGAAAATTTATATATATATATATATATTGTTTGTTGAATTTTGAAAAGGTAACGGCAACTTTTTATTGTCGGGTTATTCCAAAAACAGAGGAAACTCTGTCCAATTTTCGTTAAAAATCCAAAATACCAAACATATCTATATTGTATAAGCGACGCCTATCGAAGTATTTTCGCTAAATGAATATAAAGTATATCTATACTTTTGGCGACGTTTTATGAGTTACCAAAACAAAGTTATAACATCTCGACAAAACACGAGCTACTAGTTTACGAAATTCGCATACTTTTATAAAATAAATATAATTATTTATATTTATTTTAAATGTCTGTACTCGAAGTATGACACCTTGCCGTAAGATTCATAACAAACGATATCATTAACCGACTCGATACGATAACGACGAGCTATATATATAATTATCTACGTTTTTTATTCGCGATGACTAACACGACTTCATAAGTATATTTGAATATATACATATAAAATATATATTCTAAATCACTCGAAAACTAAGTCGATCTCGAAACTTAGTTTTATCCCGATTATAAACGGGATCAATTAACCATAGAATGGTTATTCTAAAATCAAGATAGCACCTTAATAGAATCGTTTAGTTAACGATTCGGTAGAGCTCGGACACGTAGTTTAACTACGTTGTTTTATTAGAAAACTTATACGTATTCCTTCGAAGGAATGTCGTAGTTGCACGCTAGCTAAATACACGTTCTTGGAACGGCACTACGGAAACACACTAAGCTAGCTTTGCACAGGAATTTCCAGGTGAGTTCATAACCCCCAATTTTTACTGATTTACATTTTTATAAATGTTTTCGGGGGTGGAAAGACATGCAAGTTTTGCAAAAACACAATGTTTCGAGAAACAAAAATCATATGTTTCTAAACCATTTCGCAACAGGATTTCAACGAACTCAAATGGTTTACGAAAAGGTTTAAGCTAAACTTACCGGTTCTTACAACAAATACGTATTTACGAAACGTGCATGATTTTCATGACTAGGGACGGGAATGTCCAAGTTACAACAATAGGACTGGGTTGGTCTGCGTACGAAAAACAAGACAACCCAGTGAGTTCATGTCCCTCCTTTCACTGTTTTCAATGTTTTGTTTTCAAAAACATCGAGGGGAAATACATGCTAAAACTATTGGTATGTTAGTTACGGAGTAGATGACATGATCAATGTGCATAAGTAGGGAAACTACATTAGTAACCATTAATCACTTAGTGACCAAGGTGCAAAAGGTGTAGATCTATTGGGCTTTGTCACACCCCGACCACGTAGAACATACAAAACGTGGCGGAAACGTCGGGGAGTGTTGTAACAGAATTAATTGTTTCAAATCCATGGCAATTGAAGTTTCGTTTTATTAATCAAACAAGAGAGTTTACATTGTTTTAAACAAGAAACAAAGAGTACATAACATAAATTAACTAGTTCTTGTCTCGTTTTAAGTCACTAAGGCACAGGTCCGCCTAAGTATGTCTTGATAAGTCCTATGCATCATCTCCTGAAAACACATGTGAAAATAGGTACGTCAGCATAAAAATGCCTGTGAGATACATAGGTTTTGTGAAAACAGAATTCATGACTTATGTTTGAGAAAGATGTTTAGTCATGAATCTTGTAATTTGCTTTGTCTTGTAAATCATTTGAAAAATGATAAGATCAAATGATATGTGTAAATAATAGAATAATGTATGGTTAAATGAATAACCATGTAAAATGGGTTTGTATAAGATAAGTTGTTTGTAAAACAATGTCTTGTGAAAAGTATGTTATTTGTATAAAATGTTATATGTCTCAAATTGAAATGGTTCAAATAACGCTACGATATGTAATACCATACAGACACTTATATATAGGAAGTACCAGTGGCGTATCCACCATGCTTGTATCATATTACACACGCATCGTTACTTAAATCACTTACTCAAACCAAACCACCAAGATGTAATGTTTAACAATTGTAGAAATGTTTATGTATAGTCAAATGTCTATTGTCAAATGTAAATCAGGTCAACAGATACAAATGGTTCACACGGTTCAACAGTTACAGATGATTCACATGGTTCAACGGTTATAAACGGTTCATATAATCAAATGGTTACGACGGTTCACATAGTCAAATAGTTACAACGGTTCAAAATGTAGTATAATGTGTTCATATGCTGGATGAGCATATGCAACAGAAATGCAATGTAAAACAATGTACTAAGTATGCACACAATGGACATACATAGCATGAAATGTAATGTAGAACGATGTACTAAGTACGCACACAATGGGCATACATAGTATGTAATGTAAAACGATGTACTAAGTACGCACACAATGGGCATACATAGCATGTAATGTAATGAAATCATGTACTATAATGTACTAACGAACATAGCAGGTATATGATGTGAAAACAGGAAAGCATGAAAGTAACAAGTAGGCACATGTGTTTCACCCCAAAACAGTTTGGAAAACAGTAAAAGAGGGGTCTATGTACTCACTTGATATTGCTTAGTAGTCCTTGAGTAACAACCAAACAATGCTAGAGATCTCGGAATCAAACGGCACCTAATATAGGTAACTATGTTAATAAACCGGACCTAAATCGGAGGATTTAGATAGAATGAGGGTTCGTAAACCAAATGAGTATGGAGTCTCATGTAATATGGTTTAACAAAGCCTACATACTAAAAGAAACCTAACATAAGTGCTTACTACCCATTACGACCCGTTTAGGTAGTTTATGCTACTTTAACGCGTCGTTCGCGTGAAACGTGTTCGGAACGCCTAACTAGTCCTATGACAAGTAAAATATGCCTTAACACATCTAATATTGTTACCAAACCAGTTTAGATACCAAAAGTTATGTTACATATGCTTAAAATGAATTTTGGCGTAAAAAGGGCATTTTGGTAATTTACCTAAGGCATATAAACTACCTATCATACAACTACTCAAACGATGTGACCATAGGGTATAACCTCGGAAGGTTATTCCCTACCTACTATGGTCACCTAATGTGTTTGGTCGGATCCTAATGATCGACCAAATGGGTCGGGTTCGAAGGTATAAGCGATTTATGAGATCGCTTACCCTTACGACCCTAGACAACGTGGTAATCAGTAGGCATAGTCCCAAGGGACTATAACCATCGTGATTACAATCACGTTGTGAAGTTCAAACGAACTTCGCATTGACCATAAACTGGTCAACGCAGAAAGTCAAACAAAGTTTGACTTTCGGACTCGAAAAGCAATAAAAGAACGAAGGAATACTTACGAAGGGTCCCCGAATGCTAATCTCGATCCAAGTAACTCAGGTATGAAACAATGGTTTCAACTTAGAGTTTCTCAAATCAAAATTCTTGTGGGTTTTGCAAATGAAGGCATGGGGTATTTATAGGATTTCCCGAACCGTTAGGATCGTTTCTTGGAAAAAGTGCTTCAATCTTGGCCATACACTTGCACCCATGGTATTGTAATACCATGTGCACATCAAAACAGCCCATAGTATTGCCCAAAACCATGTGCAAAGGTGGTATAGGCCAGATTCAATGTTTCTGCACAGAAAGTTTAAAAAATGGCAGATTTGGTCCCTGTAGTGTAATAAGGCCTTTTCCGACGCGTTTAAGGCCCGTTAACCCCATTTCAAAGCTCTAAAATGAAGTTAAAGTAAAGGGAACTTAAAATGTTTTCAAAAATATCTCGGATGTCGGTTCGTTTAGCCGTACGGTTGCGTTGTTCGGCTAATTACGACGGAATGCGCATAAGCGCGAAAAACGATCCAAATGACGCAACGAATGGATTTTTCTTATGCCAAACACTAAAAAAAATTATTTTAGTGCTTACATAAATTTTTGGATGTCCGGATGTATTCAGAACGTAAGTTATGCGCGAAAGTGCAAACTTGTGCACTTTTTTTACACTTTTAGTCCCTGAATGACCCAAAAGTTTATTTTAGCACACCGAACACCTCAAAACTTATTTCTAAGTTATGTAAAGGTTATTTAAGGTATGTTAAGTATATGTCACTATTCCGGAGTGTTCGTTGGATTAAACTGGTTATATTTACGCATCAGCGCGCGTATAACCTTCCAGAAAGCGATTTAGAGTTTGAAATCGAACAAGAGTTGATATGTGCAAAAGATACACATATTTATACAAGTCCAAAGTATGAAATACAATATTTCATTGGTTTGGTATTTGTTTGATGGTCGTAGTGACACAGGTATCACAGGCTTGAGGCACGCCCCACTCCTGGTTGGTATACCCTGGAGTGCTTTTGTGATCCCAATGATGACAAAGTGTTCTCGGTTTGGTTATTTGCTTATGGTACATTATGTCAGGGGGCTCGCTACCCACTGATAGATCCTTAACAGACTCCATGAATGAATCAGAGCATACCATGATTACAAGATAACAGAAAACATTTCAATACCGGTTTACAAAGATATCAGAAAACATTTCAATACCGGTTTACAAAGATAACAGAAATCATTTCAATACCAGTTTACAGATATGACAGAAAACATATCATTACTGGTTTACGAACTCAACAGTTACATATATCGGTTTATAAACATAACAGAAAACATTTCGTTACCGATATACAAAGACGACATTTCAAATGCTTTGAGATAGTAAGATCTCACAAACCAGTTTTTCAAATGCAAGATTACAAGTGTTTTAAAACGCATTTGATACAAAACAAACTATGAACTCGCTCAACTTTATGTTGATTTTTCTCGCATGTTCTTTCTCAGGTTGCACTTTCAAAACTATGGAACGGTTGGAATAGGAGAACCCAAGGGAATTCGAGTACTTAGTGGCGTTCATTTTCTAGAAGTCTTAGCTCAAATACTTCCGCTGTGCAATGAGGATACCAGTCCAGTCACGCCAATGCTCTGATATTTCAGGGTGTGACACAGATGAGATACATATCAATGACAAACTCCAATTCACTGAAGAACCCGTTGAGGTTATGGACTGAAAGGTCCAAAATACAAGGAGAAGTCGCGTTAAACTAGTAAAAGTTTGTTGGAACTCACGTCACGGTCCCGAGTATACATGGGAACGTGAAGATCAAATCAAATCCAAGTACCCACACTTGTTCCAAGACTCCCCTGCAACCGATAACACAACTTGAATTTCAGGATGAAATTCTTCTAACGGGGGGGGGGGGGGAGTATGTGACAACCGGCAAAATTAATGGTAATTTCGTACAACTTAACAACTAATTATACATTTAATTGCATTCATTTATGGCTTAATTTATGAATGATTAGGTCATACAAGTCTAGCAATTGTAGGACATATTAAACTTTACAATTTGGTATTGTTACATTCATCGCGTCGCCAGAAAACGATTAACTATGTCCGAATATGTTGGCTAAATGTTGAAAATCACTATTCACTGAACACAATATTCATGCCAGCTAGTTCTGAAAATTGTCTGAACGATCAGCGAATGATATGAAAGCATATCGTCATGGGAATATGACTAAAAACCCCAATTAGGGGTATAAATTGCTAATATACTATAACTCTCCGAGAAATGCCCAAAATAATAAACTGCCCGATGTGATTTATAAATTACCAAATACAAGTTGTCCGTAACTTAAAATTCAGCATTTCTATATTCGTAAGGCTTATAATTAATGCTTGTTACCCTAAACAAACTTGATAGTATCGTATATTCATTAAACACATCGCTTCCGGTATTACGACGCACCTTTCGTATTTTAACCGGAAATGAGCCAATGATCGAACTAGTGATATTTTTACCATCCAAAATTAATACCAACTAGTCTAGTGAAGTAGTTAGTACCATTTAGCATCCTAAACCTCTAATGACACCCTAATAAACCTAGTTAACATAACAACCTAAATATCAATACTTAAAATACAAATTATTTATGTAAAGTTTATAAAAAAAAAGTTATACATTTACCCCCCCCCCCCAAAAAAAAAATTCGGTCAACAAAGGGGCCCACAAGCCCCTTACCTACATTGCAATTTATGATGATAAGTATGGCATGTAGGATTTTTAAAATGGACATGAAAGGTTTTGAATATCATTATAACCATCACCACCTTACACCATATCTATCATTCACCAAAAATTCAACACCAAATACCCCCTTTGTTCTCTCCTTGAAATCGTCCAAGAACCACCACCCTAAACCACCATTGTTCCACCACAAAACACCATAAAATAAGCCTTGGGAGTCCATTTTATGGTGATCTAAGGGTGTTTCAAGCAAGGATGCACACTAGGAGACACTTAGGACCTTCTACACCTTCATCATCTTACTTTCTAGTGTTACATAAGCTTGTGCAAAGTTATAAGACCTTATACACTCATTTTTAAGCTTCTTATATAATGTAGATCATAATGTACAAAGTGGCCATCTTGAACTCCACATAAATCAAAGCTTAAAAACCCTAATCATAACTTAAAAAGTCTACTAAAATAATATATTATATTGTGATTATGTTGATTTGTGTTAGCTAGTGTGTATAATCTTGATTATTAGTTAAAGTAGGTTGTTAATATGTGATGGTCTTGTGTGAACTTGGCTAATGATGATTATCTAAACACCAAGATGTTTAGATCTAAACAAGATCATCATTGTGACACCTGTGTCACTTCAACCATCAAACAAATGCCAAACCAATGAAATATTTTATTTCATACTTGGGATTTGTAAAAATATGTGTATCGTTTACACATATCAACTCTTGTTCGATTTCAAGCTTTAAATCGCTTTCTGGAGGGTTATACGCGCACTGATGCGGAAATATAACCAGTTTAATGCAACGAACACTCCATAATAGTTAAATAGGCTTAACATACCTTAAGTAACCTTTACATAACTTATAAATAAGGTTTGAAGGCTTTGGTATGGCAAAATTTAGTTTATTCGCTTACAGGGACTAAACTTGACAAACTGCGAAAGTATGCCAATTTGAACTGTAACAGACATTCTGGAACATGACCATAAGTTAAACATACCATAAATATCCTTTACATAGCTTAGAAATAGGCTTTTAGGGGTTCGATGTGCTAAAATAAACTTTTGGGTCATTCAGGGACTAAAAGTGTCAAAAAGTGCACAAGTTTGCACTTTTACGCATAACTTACGCTCTGAATACATCCGGGCATCCAAAAATTTATGTAAGCACTAAAATTTTTTATTTTAGTGTTTGGCATAAGAAAAATCCATTCGTCACGCATTTTGGATCGTTTTTCGCGCTTATGCGCATTTCCGTCGTAATTAGCCGAACAACGCAACCGTACGGCTAAACGAACCGACATCCGAGATATTTTTGAGAACATTTTAAGTTCCCTCTACTTTAACTTCATTTTAGAGCTTTGAAATGGGGTTAACGGGCCTTAAACGCGTCGGAAAAGGCCTTGTTACACTACAGGGACCAAATCTGCCATTTTTTAAACTTTCTGTGCAGAAACATTGAATCTGGTCTATGCCACCTTTGCACATGGTTTTGGGAAATACTATGGGCTGGTTTGATGTGCACATGGTATTACAATACCATGGGTGCAAGTGTATGGCCAAGATTGAAGCACTTTTTCCAAGAAACGATCCTAACGGTTCGGGAAATCCTATAAATACCCCATGCCTTCATTTGCAAAACCCACAAGAATTTTGATTTGAGAAACTCTAAGTTGAAACCATTGTTTCATACCTGAGTTACTTGAATCGAAATTAGCATTCAGGGACCCTTCGTAAGTATTCTTTCGTTCTTTTATTGCTTTTCGAGTCTTTTCGAGTCTGAAAGTCAAACTTTGTTTGACTTTCTGCGTTGACCAGTTTATGGTCAATGCGAAGTTCGTTTGAACTTCGCAACGTGAGTGTAATCACGTTGGTTATAGTCCCTTGGGACTATGCCTACTGATTACCACGTTGTCTAGGGTCGTAGGGTAAGCGATCTGATAAATCGCTTATACCTTCGAACCCGACCCATTTGGTCGATCATTAGGATCCGACCAAATACATTAGGTGACCATAGTAGGTAGGGAATAACCTTCCGAGGTTATACCCTATGGTCACATCGTTTGAGTAGTTGTATGATAGGTAGTTTATATGCCTTAGGTAAACTACCAAAATGCCCTTTTTACGCCAAAATTCATTTTAAGCATATGTAACATAACTTTTGGTATCTAAACTGATTTGGTAACAATATTAGATGTGTTAAGGCATATTTTACTTGTCATAGGACTAGTTAGGCGTTCCGAACGCGTTTCACGCGAACGACGCGTTAAAGTAGCATAAACTACCTAAACGGGTCGTAATGGGTAGTAAGCACTTATGTTAGGTTTCTTTTAGTATGTAGGCTTTGTTAAACCATATTACACGAGTTTCCATACTCGTTTGGTTTACGAACCCTCATTCTATCTAAATCCTCCGATTTAGGTCCGGTTTATTAACATAGTTACCTATATTAGGTGTCGTTTGATTCCGAGATCTCTAGCATTGTTTGGTTGTTACTCAAGGACTACTAAGCAATCTCAAGTGAGTACATAGACCCCTCTTTTACTGTTTTCCAAACGTTTTGGGGTGAAACACATGTGCCTACTTGTTACTTTCATGCTTTCCTGTTTTCACGTCATATACTTGCTATGTTCATTAGTACATTTATAGTACATGATTTCAATACATTTTATGCTATGTATGTCCATTTAGTGCATATTTACTACATTGTTTTACATTACAATTTGTTGCATATGCTCATCCAGCATATGAACACATTATATTACATTTTGAACCGTTGTAATCATTTGACTATGTGAACCGTTTGTATCTGTGAACCGTTTGTATCTGTGAACCATTTGTATCTGTGAACCGTTTGTATCTGTGAACCGTTTGTATCTGTGAACCGTTTGTATCTGTGAACCGTGTGAACCGTATTTGACCATACATAAACATTTGTACAATTGTTAAACATTACATCTTGATGGTTTGGTTTGAGTAAGTGATTTAAGTAACGAGGCGTATGTAATATGATACAAGCATGGTGGATACGCCGCTGGTACTTCCTATATATAAGTGTTTGTATGGTAATACATATTGTAGCGTTATTTTGAATCATTTCAATTTGAGACATATAACATATTATACAAATAACGTACTTTTCACAAGACATTATTTTACAAACAACTTATCTTATACAAACTCATTTTACATGGTTATTCATTTAACCATACATTATTTTCTTATTTATACATATCATCTAATCTTATCGTTTTTCAAATGATTTACAAGACAAAGCAAATTACAAGGTTCATGACTAAACATTTTCTCAAACATAAGTCATGAATTCTGTTTTCACAAAACCTATGTATCTCACAGGCATTTTTATGCTGACGTACCTATTTTCACATGTGTTTTCAGGAGATGATGCATAGGATTTATCAAGACATACTTAGGCGGACTTGTGCCTTAGTGACTTAAAACGAGACAAGAACTAGTTACTTTATGTTATGTACTCTTTGGTTCTTGTTTAAAACAATGTAATCTTTCATATTTGATTAATAAAACTAAACTTCAATTGCCATGGATTTGAAACAATTAATTCTGTTACAACACTCCCCGATGTTTCCGCCACGTTTTGTATGTTCCACGTGGTCGGGGTGTGACAATCATCCCATAATCCATGGACTTTTACTATAAACTTGAAGGTAATTTATAACAAATATAACATTTACAAAGGTTAACAATCATGATTTTGCAATATAGTGGTCTTAAAAGTGGCTTAAACAAGTTTGTTTAGACAAAAGAACGAGATTACAAAGTATGAGAAATATGTGGTTTTTAATGATGTTGGTGAAATATATAAGGATGTCATTATTTTTTTAAAAGATATTGTTAAGAAATATAAATAGAAGATCCATGGAAAATGAAGGTGTTTATGGATATTACATGCATGCAAAGTTGATGTGGGAACTTGATTTGAGATTAATGATAATTTTGGGCTTAAACATGCTTTAAAATACGTTTAAACGTGGAAAACTCCATAGTTTAGGGGAAACTATGGAGAAATTTTCTAAAATCATAATCGCGATTAAGGGATAATTAAAAGTGATTAACAAGACTAAACGCGATTAGTGATCTTAATCATGATTAAGAAAGCTTTAATAAAAATGGGTTAAGCCCTAAATTCCTAAGGGTTTTTATAAACACTTATATATAATTTTCATAATTTTAAATTGTATATGTGTGTGTGTGTGTGTATTTTTAAACTGAAAATATATATAAATAGGATACCTTATCTTGTGTGTATAAATACTTGTGTATTTGTATGTATGTACTAGACGTTAGGAGGATACTAACCAAACACAAATACACCATACATGAAGACCACCTAAATACCTAAAGGTATACATACATACATGAGCCTTCATGTATATATATGTATACTTGGGAATTTATTACACAAAATATACACACATGAAACATACTTATGTTATATCTCCAAACACGATGGGAACAACGGACAAAACGGACATTGGACAAACCATATAGTGTATATATATATAGACCTAATAATATATAATCAAAACCGATACAAAATATAATATAAGTTCGGTAATAAAAATTATATATCATCACCGACGACGCTCGCCATAACGTCACGACAAGAACCGGATATACACCACGGACGACACTTGGGCATTCTCAACACGAAAATATATATATATTAACAACTTCTATGACGAAGTCTAAAAATAATACATTTTTAGACTTGGGGTTATATATATTTCAATACTCTCAACACTCCGGAAAGTATAAAATAAATAAATACTAAGTGTAAATACATAGGTATGCAAGTATACTAATACGTAAAAGAATATGTATAATAATACACTTGGTAAAATTGCAAGAATAAGAAGAAAGTACATGTACACAAATATGTATAAATACGACATAAATACCGACAATAAAATATATACATAAAATATATATATGGTATACGTATATGTATACGTATAAAATACGCAAGTACATAGTGATGTACTCGAATACACTTGTTGAAGTGTACACTCACAAAGCATATCGTACATGTACATTAACGTAAATACAATGTTAAAATTAAATATTTTTAACTAGTATATCAAGAAAAGATATACATTTATATTTTTGAAACAAATATACACACTCGAACCGAATGTACTTATACTTGTAAACAAGGTTCACTAAACTTGAAAATATATATTTGGAAAACATATATTACACTTAACGAATTTATATCGTGCGTGGCACAGAGACACATATGGGCTAGGCCCACTCACACCGTGTGGATCACAGAGGCTCAATTGGGCTAGGCCCATTCTCACTTGTGCGAGGCATAAAGACTCAATTAGGGCTAAGGCCCATTCTCATTTGTGCAAGGCACAAAGACTCTCATGGGCTAGGCTCACTTATGCTCGTGCGAGGCATGAAGACTCACGAATGGCGAGGCCCGTTCGTACACATTATGAATGCAAAATATATATATTTATATATACGAGGTATATATATAGGGTTAGGATCGTGTGAGAAGCACTAAGCTAATTGAGAAACTTGAGAAGCATTCTGGACCACACATTTTCCCTAAAATTTCTGTAATATACACATATGTATAGTTTAAAATTGATTATATACATATGTGTATAATTCAAGATTTAACAATATACATATATGTGAACGAATGAACACGAATGCTTAAAAGGAGCGGATTTTGTGTCTCTTCATTTAGAAAAATCGTTAGTCGATTACCCAGGGTTTAGTTCTAAAATTTGATTGGGCTGAATGTGTTGAAGCATGATGAGCCAATTAGTATTATCAATAACTAATAAACACAATTAAAATGACTATGCAAATGAACATATAAAATGTGTTACACGCATGAAGAGGCAATTAGTATTATCAGTAACTAATGAACACATTTAAATGACTATGCAAATGAACATATAAAATTATAATTATAAATGAACGTAAATAAAAAATGAATGAACACCCACAACATTTTTAACCAAACATTGGAGATTATTTAAAATAAAAAAGTATTAATATTAATGTAAATAACACTTGTAGATAAACAAAAGGAAAAAATATATTACTATATGTTGTTATTGGTAAAATGAAAATATTAAGTGCTTTAACTAAAATGGGCCCACATATATTCTAAAGAGAAATTTACCAAAATAGCCAAGAATAAGTTTGACTAATCAAAATGGTCACCACATGCATCGGTGGAGTAGGGCATCACTGATTACTAGAGAGCTTATGCGTCTGCATGGCTTATTCATGCGTCCGCCAATGTAGAAGTGACACGTATCTCAATGACATCATGCGTCCCATGCATCTGTGACTCATCCCATGCGTCCGTGACTCATCCCATGCGTCTGTGACATATAAAATTTACTTTTAGGAGATTTGAGGCATCCCATGCGTCCGTGACTATAAGACCCTTAGAAAAATTTAACGGTTTTCGTATAATTTATGTCTAAAAATGTGTATTAACGGTTACACATACTTATGAAAATACGGGTATATTTAAACTTTTCTCACGAATAAAACAATACAACTTAATGTAAATGAGTTCGTCGTTTAAAGTGACGACGTAACAATGTGCGGAAGCTTGAAACTTGATCGTGTTCGGTTCTTCGTTGAGCTTGATCGTCCCTCGGTACTGTAAGTATACCTACAATTCATAAAACATGAATTGAATTAGTCATGCGTAGTTTAAAACGTGTTTAAATGAGTTCGCGAGGCAAAATAATTAAAAAAAAACAATGTTGGTGCATATTTGTGACAACAGCTTAGATTTGGTCTTTGGATATCTTGTAATTAGTAAAATGATAAACGGTTAGCGGGTTTAGCTTTGTATTAGTGGAATAATAGAGTTTGGGCTAAACAAAACCCAGTTTGGGTTATAGGGGGACGAATTGGGCTTGCCCATGTAGGAACCCTAGCCTAAAGTTGCAACCTTGTGTTATATAAACAAGGCTTTGCTTTAGGGTTTAGGTTAATCAGCCAAAACAGTTTTTTGAGAGAGGATTTTAATGAGAGCATACAGCTTGGACGAATTTGGTGTGTGTTCGGGATCTTGATTGATTGTAATTAGTTTTATAGATAATCAATAAAGATCGGTTTAATTGGAATTCTGTTTTTCTACTCGTTTCTGTGATATTCTGATCTAGAGGATTCCGCACTCTAGGTTGAATTGACGATCCGTACGAACAGGGGACCTACAATTGGTATCAGAGCATTAGGCTCTTGAAGGCTTGGTTCAGAATTGTGCTTGGCAGAAACATGAAGATTTTTCGAAAATTTTGAAACCTGAAAAATTAGGGTTTCGAAATTTTTTGTTGGTTTGATAAAATTTTTCAAAATTTTTGGTTGTTTTTGATCTTCTGCTTTGTTTGGTTGCTGTTTTGCAGGATTTCAGGAAGGAGTTTGTTGATTCTGGAAAAGTTTTTGGCTGAAAGACTTGAAGATTCGAAGACTGTTCTTCGTGTTCTTCGTGTTTTTCGATCATTTCTTCATATTTTTCAAAAATATTGTGCTGATTAGGTTGTCTGATTTTGCAGGTTTGTGTTGGAGAGGAGATAAAATCTTCAGAATTTCAAAAAGATTGAATTTCCGTATTTACTGGCTGGCGAATTTAACAAATTCGCAGACTGAACTAGCATAATTAACTGACCAGCGAATTTGGGACTTAATATCTCGGTAACTGGTGAAATTAAATCCAAAGGCGACTTTGGTAACCGTGTAATTGTCCACAGCGAAATTAACATGGTTTCAGCGACTTTACCAGTTGTTGTAATAGCGAAATTAAGCAGCGAATTTGGCCACGAATTTGACCAGCAAACTTGATCAGCAAATTTAACCTTTCAGCGAACCAGACCAGCGAAATTGACCTCCTTGAACTGGCTAGCGAAATTAGTAGCATAATTAAAGGGGTGGAATATTTCTAGGCAAGCGTCGATAAAATTTCACTGTTTTGCAAATTAAAAACGTTCCATAGCACATCTGACAAAACCGTCTGCACCGTTGAATTCCTTGCATTTTTAAGAAAAAAAAGACTCTGGAAATCTCGAATTCGGTTGTGGATATGTATTGAAGATGGGTACACAAACCCAACACACGACTTTGAGGGTAGACCACGTAGAACAGCCTATGTGAACATGCAAGAAGTTGATAAAAAGATGTATGAGGCTGAAAAGAGAGCCTTGGCTGCAATAAAAATGTCCTTACCTGATAGCATCAAGCATACCTTCAAGAAGTACACTAATTCAAAGGATATGTGGGATGCATTAGAAAAGGGATATGCGGGAAATGAAGATGTTAAGAAAAACAAAGTTGATCTACTGAAGAAGCAGTTTGCTATTTTCAAGTACATGAAACATGAGTCACTTGAGGACATCATCACTCGATACTACCATCTGATGTCGGAAATGGAAAATTATGAGATAACTTGCTATTCTAACACAGAGAAGAATGACAAGCTGCTCGATGCCCTACCTACTAAGTGGGATATCTACACTCTCATGATCAAGGGAGAAGCAGATTATGAGACAAAAGAGCTTGAAGAAGTGGTAGGAAAGCTGAGAGCTTATGAGCTCAGTATGAAGAAGAAAGACACTGGATATGATCAGGTTCAAGATCCAGGGATCTACAATGGGCTTACATCTTCTTCATCTCACAACGCTTCTAGCGACTCTGCTACTGCGTTTCTTTCGTGTGAGAATGAGCAGGTCACAGTGAATGAGGATGGTGATGTGTGTTTTGTAGCCACTTCAGGAGGATTAACAGGAGCCAAGAGAACATCAACTTTTAAGCATAGTAGTAGTGCTAAGTCGATGCCTATGAGTGTGAAGTCTGCTGAAGAACATCTTGCTCTACTTGACTCATTCGTTGCTTCTTATGAGAACTACATTTAGGGGAAGATATCTGATCCTGCCACTTTAGATGAAGACTATGATTAGATTGATCCTGATGATCTTGAAGAGATGGATTTGCAATGGCAAATGGCCATGATTTCTAGACGAGTGAAGAGATTCATGAACAGAACAGGAAGGAAGCTTGTAGGGAGGACTGTTGGTTTCGACAAGACCAAAGTGAGGTGATTTAACTGTCAAAGTTATGGGCATTTCGCTAGGGAATGTCAAAAACAAAAGCAAGAGACTTCGAGTCAGAGTTCAAACAACAGGAATGCATCAAACAATTCTAGCTCAAAGGCTTTGATCTCTACAGCACGAGAAGGTTCATATGATTAGAGTATTCATCTAGAAGATAATGAGAATGCCACTCAGGCATTCATGGCAGAGATAGTGCCAGTTGATGATGATGAAGCTACTGCGGGAGATGCTGAAGCAAAAATGGATGTTGAGGCTGAGGTGAAGATAGAGAGTAAAGTTGAAGAAAAGAAGGGTGATCAGACAACAGATGCTGAAGAGGAAAAGCAAATGTCTGACCATGAAAAGGAAGCTGAAGAAAAGGAAGCTAAATACAAAAGAATGGAAGCTCAACTTGCAGCTCTAATGGCCAATCTTGACAAACAACAGGAGAAGTGCGTTCTAACTCTGTGTGTTTAAAATGTCATGAATTACAAGGTGAGGTTGACAGGTTGTCAACACAAAACCAAAGTCTGGTAAGCGAGATGTCTAACATAAAAGAATCAAACTTTTTTGCTAAAAGAAATGAATCTTTATACTTGAAGAAGATAAAAGGTTATGAAAGTGAAATTGAAACTTTAACCTGCAAACTAAACGAAAAACTTCAAGTTATAGACTTAGCTCATGACATGATGGCTGAGAAAACAAAAGAGATTTCTGAAAAATGCAAAGAGTTGTCAGATGCACAACTCAAAATTGTTGAACTTGAAAAGAAATTAGGTCAATTCAGGGACTCTACTTTTGTTATGAAACACATGATGGGTGGCTTGAAGAAAAGTAATGACAAAACCAGTGTGGGATTCCATGGTTTCAATGAAGTTCCACCTCCTGTTAGTCATGACTATTCTTTCTTGTCTGATGAAGATGAGCTCATAGACTTTGTGTCAACATCACCAAGTAGTTCTACATCAAGTCAAGGTGTTGTGTCTGAGAGTGATGATGCTTAGAAGGATAATAACAGCAAACCTATTTTGAAAAAGAAAACTTCACATCCTAAGAATAAAAATCCAACTTTTGTTAAAAGGGTTAATTTTGTTCAAGGAAGTGACATGAAAAACGAAACAGTTGTTATTGAAAACGAATCTAATGTAGAGTTTGCTAAAAGTAAAAACAAAGAAAATTTTGAAACTAAGCAAACTGAACCAAATCCTTCTAAGGCATCATCATCAAAACCTGAATCTAGTTCAAAGGCTTCAGATAAGAAGTCTTCGAAAAAGAGATCGTGCTTCAAGTGTCACACCAAGGGACATGTAGCTAGCTGTTGTCCTAACAAAAAGAGTGAAGCACAAATTAGTGAGAAACAGAGAGGGAAATCACCTGAGAAGAAAGGTGACAATGAGGAGAAAGTTGCAAATTATCCAAAGAAGTCAGCGCCTAAGCAACCAGAGAATGTTGCTGTTGGTGTAGATAAGGCTGGAACAGGAACTCCACAAGTTCCACGTTTTCAAAGAAATCAACCAAGATTTCAGCCTGAATCTACATCAGGTAGATATGAAAGACCTAGAAGTAGTTCACCAAGAATGAACAATTATAATTCAAATAATTTCAGGAGTCAAGGTCAATATTAAAATCGATACCAAAATAATGGTGGTCGAACTTTTTATAACAATGGCTTTAGAAATTACAACAATCATGCTTCTTGGAATCAAAATTCAACGTACCAAAATCAAAATTTTCAAAGGTCAAATAGTCCAAACACATATAGGAACCCTCAGGACCAAAGACCTAGTGGAAATCAAAATCAAATTCCATCAACAGGTCTGAGATCCAAGACTCCAGTTAGGAGTAATGGATATTGGATGGATGTTCCAGTAGTTGGTGAATTTGGACGACCCAAGACCATTAAGGCTTGGGTCCCCCAATCTAACTAATTTCTTAGTTGGTGTGTGCAGGAGCTGCTAAGGAGGATTATCAACTTATGGTATGTTGATAGTGGCTGCTCCAGGCACATGACGGGGGATGCGAGATTGTTGACCGAATTTGAAGATTATGATGGTGGAAATGTGAACTTTGCTGTTGCTAAAGGTGGTAGAATTATACGACGAGGAAAAGTGACCAATGGGAAGATCACACTGGACAAAGTGAACTATGTTGAGCAGCTTAAACACAATCTGATGAGCGTGTCACAAGTCTGCGACAAGGGTCACTCGGTCCATTTTACCAAGAATGAAGCATTAGTGTTGAAACCAGGTTTGGTGATTCCGAACGATTGGATAATGATGCGAGCGCCAAGGAGAAATGACACTTATGTCATGGACATGGGTGCTAAGGATCCAACTGCTGTGGTGGCGTGTCTACTATCAAAAGCATCTGAAGCTGAATTGATGTTGTGGCACAGACGCATGGCCCATATTCACTATCGAAAAATGAATTATCTTGTTAAAAATGAGCTAGTGAAAGGGGTTCCAATGCAGAGGTTTCAAGTGGAAGATAAATGTCTTCCATGTCAAAAGGGAAAACAACACAAAAAAACCAGTAAATTCCATAGATGCCCCTTATGAATTACTTCACATGGATTTATTTGGTCCAGTGAACGTGAGGAGCATAGGTGGAAAGTACTATTGTCTTGTTGTCACTGATGATTACTCACGATATTCATGGGTTTTCTTTTTAGGTACAAAAGATGAGACGGCGGAGATGCTGGTAGATCTTTTTACGAAATTGGAAAACGTCCATGATGCAAGGATCAAGAGGATAAGGAGTGATAATGGCACGGAGTTCAAGAATTGAATTCTGGATCTCTACTGTCTTCGAAAGGGAATTGAACATCAATATTCTGCTCCTTATACACCTCAACAAAATGGAGTTGCTGAGAGGAAAAACAGGACGTTGATTGAAGCCCCTAGGACGATGCTTTCAGATTCAAAGCTACCAGTTCTTTTCTGGGGAGAAACTGTGAATACAGCTTGCTACGTCCTAAACAAAGTTTTGACTGTTAAACGTTTTAATAAAACTTGTCATGAATTGATGTTTAACAAGAAACCAAACTTGGAAGGCTTTGAACCATTTGGATTACCCTGCACCATTGTGCGAAATAAAGATAAATAAAAATTCGGTGAGGTGGCTGACGATGGCTACTTTCTAGGTTACGTGCCTGGCACACCGAATAAAATGGTTTTTAATCTAAAAACTGGTAAAATTGAGGTTGTCTTTAATGTTGAAATTACTACATACAAACCTCAACAATCAACAAATGGACCTGCTATATTATATGATTATGATAGTGTTTTTAAATCATTTAATATTCCTGAGTTTCCAAATGCAGATGATTCTCAGTTGATTCAAACAGTGATTGGTGAAGACGATGAAGGCGAGTTCATGCCTAGATTGAATGTTGATATGACAGATGCTACGGAAACTTCCCAAGGTGCTGCAGATCCTGATTCAAGCGATAGTGAACCTGAACCCAATCAGGGGAAGGATTTCATTAATCTGTTTGCAGATCAGGATATTCAGGGGGAGATTGGATCAAACCTGGGTGATAATCTTGAAGTGGATACCGTTGCTACTACACGAGCAAATAGAGATCATCTAGTTGACATGATACTTGGGGATCCTACTGCAGGTGTTCAGACGAGAAGAAGCATAGCTGCAAATTCTGGGTTATTTGTTTCGATTGAGAAGATTGGGATAGTGAATGAGTGATTGTATAGCTGCTTTATTTCCCAAGAGGAGCCGAAGAACATTCATATGGCTCTTAAAGACAATTCATGGGTTGAAGCTATGCAAGAGGAATTGGCCCGGTTCGCAAAGTTGAAGGTTTGGGAGTTAGTTGACCTTCCTAAAGGTGAAAGAGAGATAGGCACTAAATGGGTGTTTAGGTGCAAGAAAGATGAAAGAGGGATAGTGACGCGAAACAAGACTCGATTGGTGGTAAAAGGTTTCAGTCAGCAAGAAGGAATAGATTACAATGAGGTGTTTACACCAGTGGCAAGGTTGGAGGCAATTCGGTTGTTCCTAGCCTTCGTATCATATAAGGGATTTAAAGTTTATCAACTAGACGTAAAGAGTGCTTTTCTTTACGGGAAAGTCCAAGAAGTGGTGTATGTCTCACAACCAGATGGGTTCGTTGATCCAGACTATCCAGATCGGGTTTACAAACTTGATAAGGCTTTGTATGGATTACATCAAGCTCCCAGGGCGTGGTACGAGACACTGTCTACACATCTGATCAAGAATGGTTTTGAAAGAGGTCAGATTGACAGTACACTGTTCATCAAGAGGAAGAAGGAAGATTTTCTGCTAGTACAGGTATACGTGGATGACATCATCTTTGGGTCATCAAATGAAAACATGTGTAAAGAGTTCGAGCAGGTGATGAAGAGCAAGTTCGAAATGAGCGCTATGGGTGAGCTGTCTTACTTTATGGGATTACAAGTTGAACAGAAGGAGGATGGGATGTTTATACATCAAACAAAGTATGTGATGACATTTTATCTCGATTCAAAATGGAGGATTGCGCTACTTTCAATACACCCATATGTGAAAATCACAATCTTGGCCCAGATCATGAAAGTACTGAAGATGTTGATCCTACTCAATACAGGGCAATGATTGGTTCTCTAATGTACTTGACTGCTTCAAGACCAGATATCATGTTTGTCGTATGTCTATGTGCCAGATATCAGGCTAATCTAAAAGAGTCACACATGAAAGCAGTGAAGCGTATTCTTCATTACTTGAAGGGGAAACCTAAACTTGGGTTGTGGTATCCAGCTAATAGTGATCTGAATTTTGTTGCTTACACTGACTCAGACTTTGGAGGATGCAAGTCAAACAGGAAGTCTACAACTGGTGGTTGTCAGTTCTTAGGAGGCAGGATTGTATCTTGGCAATGCAAGAAGCAATCTTGTGTGTCTACCTCTACGTGTGAAGCTGAATATATTGCTGCGGGTAGCTGCTGCTCTCAGGTTCTCTGGATACAACAGCAGATGCGCGATTACGGTTTGGATTTCACTCGTACTCCTATTATGATAGACAATAATGCCACAATTTCTATAACAAATAATCCCGTGAAACACAGTCGCACAAAACATATTGACATACGTCATCATTTTATACGGGTTTATGCTGAAAAGAGAATAATTGAACTACATCGAGTCGACACACTAGATAACCTGGCAGATCTTTATACTAAAGCTTTTGACAGGGCTCGCTTTGAACATTTAGTCGAACTCAACGGGATGAGGAATCCTGAATAACTGGTTTTTCATAAGAATTTTTGTAAATATTTTATTGTTTTCTTAAAAATCAAAAATAAAACAATAGAAAACCACAAAATCCAAAAACATAGAAAAATGAAAAATATAAAAAAAATGAAAATACAAAAATGAGTTATCACTGAGTGAAAAAGAAGAAATGACAGTACATCAGCAAGTTAGACTGTGACACTGAAACTGAATTAAATTGCTTAAGTGTGATAGCAGCTTCATCATATGATGTACCAGTAGGCAAAAGCATGAAATAATCAACTTACCAATGTGATATAAACCTAACTGAACTGAATATGAGTGGGGAACACATCTGTGGTGTATGGTTTAATGGCCTTAAATCTTGCGTTGATAGATTGCCAAAATCTGAGGTTTTGGGTCTTTATACTGTTATTTCATCCGGGGATATCAGGGTTGTCCTTCTGCTGCATCCAGATACAGTGGCGGATCCAGCCCTATTTTGTGGGTTCATATGAACCCACTCGGTTTGAAAAAAATAGAAAAAAATTAGTGAAAACCTTGTATGATTTGGAAAAAAAAATAGTGAGAATATATCAAAACGAACCCAATGAAAAATTTCTACATCCGCCACTATCCAGATACATGCTGACCTAGGCACAACCAGGATATCTTAAAAGAGCTAAAAATGCCAAAACCTTGAAAATGAAGAAGCTCTCCTAGAGAGTCATTCAGAAAATGCAAAATGCATAAATCGTACCAAAATGGTATTTGTCTTAGCCCTCGTTAGATATTTTGGTCTCTTTGCTGTACGGAAGTACTGACCTGATCACCAATTATCTAAACATTGAAAAGCAAAACGGATGAATTCAGTATACTCACCTACTACGATGAATCTTTGTGCATACCTTGATCGCGGGGGTATATCCTGAAGTGGGACACACTAGTATATCAGTAATAAAATTACCTTAACGTATCATATGGTAATGGAACTTGAAATGTTCATGCATTTTGTTTAAGTGGACAAACATACTGGTAATCGTCTTGGACTGCTTTTCACGAAAAATTAAATAAAGAATTATCTAATTATGTGAAAACAGTTTGATTTTGCTGATATGATCTTCTTACCAGTGATTCTCACAAAAATAGAGTGTTTATTGCTTTTGTATTTACTTGCTTTCAGAAAATATAAAAAATCCAAAAATAGTGTCTTTTTTTGTTTAAAATTCTTAACGTACGGAAAACTGTTATTCTTGGAGGAATTGTTACCGATAGGGGGAGACGGTGTTGGAAAGTGAGTTGAAAATTTTAAATCATGCGGGTTATAGGGTGTGTGATTAAAAAGTTTTGCGTGTTGGTGATAAATTGAAAATGCTTAATTTGTGATATAATCTCTTGGATAATAACAATTTATTCAACTGTGTTGAAAAATTCTTATGGTTTCTCGAGATGTTTGTTTTGTAGTATATAAATTGAAGCAGTATGTTGCTGAGAATATGAGAGTTTGATTGGATGCATGGTAGAACCTCCTTTCTACATTGCAAACAAGATTGAAGAGTTTGAAGATTGCTATTCAAATGCTAAACTGGAGTTCACTCAAGTGCTAACGTTTTTGAAGATTTGGTGATTGGATGCATCAGCTTAGGGGGAGTCTGTTGCTGACAGAAGCTGTTAAAGCTGAAGCTATCCAAAGACCAAAGACATTGCAAGACTACATGAAGAATGCAAGATGACTGAAGACAAAGTTATTTTATGAAGCTGTTGTCAAAGGGGAGTTTGTTGGTGCATATTTGTGACAACAGCTTAGATTTGGTCTTTGGATATCTTGTAATTAGTAAAACGATAAACGGTTAGCGGATTTAGCTTTGTATTAGTGGAATAATAGAGTTTGGGCTAAACAAAACCCAGTTTGGCTTATAAGGGGACGAATTGGGCTTGCCCATGTAGGAACCCTAGCCTAAAGTTGCAACCTTGTGTTATATAGCTTGGACGAATTATTTTCATGAGAGCATACAGCTTGGACGAATTTGGTGTGTGTTCGGGATCTTGATTGATTGTCATCAGTTTGATAGATAATCAATAAAGATCGGTTTAATTGGAATTCTGTTTTTCTACTCGTTTCTGTGATATTCTGATCTAGAGGATTCCGCACTCTAGGTTGGATTGACGATTCTGTAACGATCTGTACGAACAGGGGACCTACAATTGGTATCAGAGCATTCGGCTCTTGAAGGCTCGGTTCAGAATTATGCTTGGCAGAAACAGGAAGATTTTTCAAAATTTTTGAAACCTGAAAAATTAGGGTTTCGAAATTTTTTGTTGGTTTGATAAAAATTTTCGAAATTTTTGGTTGTTTTTGATCTTCTGCTTTGTTTGGTTGCTGTTTTGCAGGATTTCAGGAAAGCGTTTGTTGATTCTGGAAAAGTTTTTGGCTGAAAGACTTGAAGATTCGAAGACTGTTCTTCGTGTTCTTCGTGTTTTTCGATCAGTTCTTCATATTTTTCAAAAATATTGTGCTGATTAGGTTGTCTGATTTTGCAGGTTTGTGTTGGAGAGGAGATAAAATCTTCAGAATTTCAAAAGGATTGAATTTCCGTATTTACTGGCTGGCGAATTTAACAAATTCGCAGACTGAACTAGCATAATTAACTGACCAGTGAATTTGGGACTTAATATCTCGGTAACCGGCGAAATTAAATCCAAAGGCGACTTTGGTAACCGTGTAATTGTCCACAGCGAAATTAACACGGTTTCAGCGACTTTACCAGTCGTCGTAATAGCGAAATTAAGCAGCGAATTTGGCAGCGAATTTGACCAACGAACTTGACCAACGAACTTGACCAGCAAATTTAACCTTTCAGCGAACTAGACCAGCGAAATTACCTTAAACTGACCAACGAAATTGACCTCCTTGAACTGGCTAGCGAAATTAGTAGCATAATTAAAGGGGTGAGTATACTGAATTCGTCCGTTTTGTTTTTCAGCGAAATGGAATAGTCCTTGACCTCCTTTAACATTACCATTTGACCCGTTTGGTCTAAACGACCAAACATTTTGCACTTATATTCGAATGGTACTTATTTACCATTTCGTTAACTAACTCAAGTCGATTTCTCACCCAATAGTTATGTCCTTTAAATCCGTTTCTTACACGTCTAACCCAACATGGCTTATGCCATATGGTGTCGTTTTAAACTTCAACTTTTATCCGTATACATGTGACTAAATCACCGTTTTACCCTTTTTATTCGTTTAGGCTTACCTTAATAAGTAGCCGTTCAAAACTCATTTTATATATATGTTATCTCATGACCAATTATCATTTCGCCCATTTTTACCACTAAACATGGTTTTTCATTATTTTATACATTCCGACCCATTTCATTTCGTGTCAGAACCATATTTCGGATATAGCTTTTGTCGTATTTACAACCTATGAATAAATACATATCTTACAGAAGAGGGTGTAAGCTTTACTTACCTTGTATCCGATTTTGCACTTTTTCCGCGTACTTGATCCTTTTGACCCGCTTCTCTCCCAAGCCTTTACCTAGCTTGTCAAGCGTTAACTATCATCATAATTCGTAAGACGGTTAAATTAGTCATCCTTACTTACGACTATTCCATCTTACGGATTTTAAGTTGAAACTACAATTCGACTTCATCATTGGTTAGTTTAACTTTCCAAAAGTTAACTACCTTTAATTATATGATATGTGCAATTAAGTTTAAATCAACATTGTGTTTAGAACACGTACTACTTCATATCACATGTAATTACTCAAATTAGCCAATCACGTGTTTCTTTCATAATTTCAACATGTTAACATTCGTTTAGGCATTTTAACAAATACCTTACGGGCATGATTTTTATACCTCTTCTATTTAGCTCATGGCTAATCTTTTTAACCAAGTTTTAACATCAAAATCATATCTCTATGTTTAGTGTTCTTGAACTACATTTAGAACTTGTATCTTAACATCAATATTCATCAATTTAACACTCTAATTCAAGTGTTCATCATATTGTCATAAAACCCACTTAGCACCTACCTAATTAGTTAACCGAAACACTAATTTATGGCGCTAGATCAACAAGTTTACATCTAGGGTTCGTTCCTAGACTCATAGACATCTCATTTTCACTATAACATTCATAATTCATACAAGAATTTGGTTCAAGAATGTTAATCAAATTTTCAAAGTATCACCAAATGACTAAATTCAACATACCTTGTGATTCCCCATGCTTAGGTGATCATGAATTTGTGTTCATGCATTGAATTGAGGCTAGAATCATCTTTCAATTTGATGAATTTGCTTGAGTTAGGTTTTGGCTCCTTGGAGCTCTCCTGGAGATCGATGTACAAACACACTGTGTGTGTGTGTTGCGTTAAAAATTTTATTAATTAAAATTATTGTTTCCTTTTTACGGTTTTGGTCTCTCAAGTTTTAACTTTAATTATTTGGGACAACGACTCCATATTTTATTACTTATTCACACATTACTAACTAGGTTAATCAGTCCTAGTTAACTTAGTGGGTTCGGGGAAATCATGACTCGTTTCTTTTTAAGTCCCGTTAACTTGGGCCTTTTATATACTTTGTTTTCTCAAAGTATTTATCCTTCTTTTAATTTAATATTAGGTTTAATTATTTAAATCCTAATATTTACCGGGTAACTTTTTACTACCTACGGTATTTTACCGGTTCATTATTATTAACGTGGTTTTACTATCAAACCCGTTTTCGGGGTGTTACAAGTCTACCCCCCTTAAAGAGGTTTTGTCCCCGAAACCTTTCTCACGTACTATATTGTTTTAGATCATCTGGACCTTTGTTTCGGTGATCACTGGAGCATTGCTCGCATTTAATAATCTTACCAGGAAAGTATGGTAATGTCTTTTTGGTTTCAAAGTGTATGCGCCTTTCATGTATAAGGCCTCGTGGGCAGTAACTTTCATCTTATATTTCATATCTTTATTGATTATTTATTTTGGCGGTTAGACTTGTTAGTCACCGATTACCTTATACCCCACCACTCGGGTATATTCACCTTGCCTTCCCGAGGCTTATATGAGTTTATGATCTCCTATCCGTAACTCACGTTACAACGTGATCATATTCTATATTACTTTTCTTGACCATGAATACATAAAGTTTATCTCAACTTTTCTTTATCATACTTCCTCTTTTCGAATGTATCGTCTTGCACCTATCGGTGTTAAGACCTATATCCTTTAATATTAATCATTTCCAAATCCGTCTCATAATTTTCATATTTGTTAAAACGTTGTTTCTTACTAAAACTGAATTTTTAGTTTAACATTTTTCTCTTTAACTTATGCCAATTACTCACATAAAGGAAATTGACAACCAATAATTTATTCTTTTCCGTTCTCGATTTACATGGGGAATAATAACCAGTTCCCTCGCTTTACACTATTGACCCGTAGGTTCTTTAACTTAGCCTCATAGGCTATTTCTTTAGATTTTCACCTTTTTAAGGTGAGACCCCAACAATTCGTTTCTTTCTATTCATGACCAAAGGGTTTTCTTGGTCCCATAGACCTTAACACTACTTTTAATCCCGTAGGTTATGATGATCCCGTAGATCATCTTTTATTCGTGTCTTTATTCAAATGTACATATATGTACATATATGGCGTCAAGGCACCCCTTTTTATATTTAGAATTCTTGACCGTAGTCTAAGGCTACATTCATTTACTTTCGGACTAATCTTCCAACTTTATGACTCCTTACGTCATTTACACGTTAGTTTGTTCTTACACTTACCGTTTCTCGGTTCATACTTATAATTCTTTACAACCCATTACCCGGGCACTTTTATCTTCATGTTTTTAGCGCCATAACCCCTTGCATAGGTTTATTAATATTTCGCGCTTTTATTTATTCGGTCCGCGCTTACTTACATTAGCAAGCGTTGTTCTTTATTTAACTCGTTTGACTTGTTCGTGTGAAATTTCCTCACTTATGAATGTCAAACTTCATTCTTTATTTATTTCGTTTGACTTGTCTGTGTGAATGTCATCACTTATGACAGTCAAACTTTATCCCTACGCCTTAGCATTCTTATTAGTCAGTTTGTATTTTCATTTACCTTGATTCTTGTCCCTTCCCTCGGGCTCGTTATTCTAACGTGATACGCTTCAGTCATCCGGCTTGCGTTTATGTTTATTATCAAACATCTTGCTTATTTGATTCATTTGGGTACCTTATTAGCTCGTCCCGTTCATCCCGTCCTTACTACATCGGACGTAAATGTGTCCATCATAAGAAGTTCATGGTATCATGTGTTCACTACTTACTTGGCCAGAGTAAGCAATCAACACATGGTACACATGACCTTTTTATAATTTTCACGTTACATCCCATGTAAGTAACGCCTCTAATCTTTCTACATTATTGAATTATATTGGCATAACTCTATTCAATGGCTATTTAATAATTTTTAGTTTTACCCGTTTCATTCTTGAACATATACAATGTTTTCCTTTCTATCGAACTATTATATAATCACATTCATTAATGTGATCGCTACTTTTTTCAATAGCATTATATTGAGAGTTTTCCACTTGGATAATTACTCTCGTCCAAGTTTCCATATGAACTAATCATGTTATTTCTTTGTTATTCATCATCGTGAATAACACATTTTCGATTAAATTTCTCTTGGAAACATCATCCTGAATAGATATCCTATTAAGGTTTTTCCAAGCTTTATCATATATATGCAACTGTCATTCCCTAAGTGTTTGTTGCATATTACTACTTGTGCGATTAAATTTAAAAACGTGCACCTGGTAATGCTTGCCTAACGGGCTTTCCATGCCATTAACCTTGTTCGCAATCGTTACGCGGTTTAGGTCCTTGTTGAGCATGCTCTGCTTGTCATACTTTACACCGTTCCTTTGTTAGATCTTCAATTTGTTACACTCCCGCTATATTCAGATGCGAGTGTCCTTCAACTACAACATTTATAAAAGTTAGTAATTTCGACATTAATGAACGCCCTTATTATAATACAAGGTTTTCCACTATACGTGTCAACACACGCAATTTTGTTGACTATATCTACCATTTATCGATTTAATTGGGGTAACGTGTATTACACGATAACCCTATGTGTTGTTCACAACATTTTAATCATACTAAACCATTAATATACATGTACTTACTGGATTTACGATCAAGCCTCGAACCGAACACACCTTATTCTTTAACCATGAGCTCTGATTACCAACTTGTAATACCCTTAGTAAAATTTAACGGTTTTCGTATAATTTGTGTCTAAAAATGTGTATTAACGGTTACACATACTTATGAAAATACGGGTATATTTAAACTTTTCTCACGAATAAAACAATACAACTTAATGTAAATGAGTTCGTCGTTTAAAGTGACGACGTAACAATGTGCGGAAGCATGAAACTTGATCGTGTTCGGTTCTTCGTTGAGCTTGATCGTCCCTCGGTACTGTAAGTATACCTACAATTCATAAAACATGAATTGAATTAGTCATACGTAGTTTAAAACGTGTTTAAACGAGCTCGCGAGGCAAAATAATTAAAAACAATTTTCTAAAACTGGGCTCTGTCATGCCACACGCCAGAGCCACATTGCTCGCTCGCGTGGCGTGAGGGAGGCCCTTTTCCGGCAGGTCCGTATCTGGGACCTGCACTTTCCCAGCTACACTAGTTTTTACGGAAACGACCATAACTTATTCGTTATTGATCTGTTTTACGCGATTCTTTTTCCTATGCGTTCGTAATTTGATCCTCCATCACATGGAGTTAAAATCCGACATCCGGATTAACAATTTTCTGGATTCTAAGCCCTCAGCTTTATATTTAGTTTCTACGCATTTGACCCGTTTGTGTTTAAAACTCACGAACTTGTTTCTAGTTATTCATAAATCATATACCATTGTATTTAACACAAAATATTTATCTTGGATTCATAACTTTTGTGAATTACGCGGCCAATATCCAAGTTTTTGCACATAATTCATTTTGACCCGTTTAGAGGATCTTTTATACTTTTAAGCATCAATTCGCTCTTCTCTTTTCGCACTTCGCATTCCCATATTTAAATAACTACTTATATTCCACCACAACTATTTTTGTGGTGGATTTAACATAAGGAACCCATCATCCTAAATTTTACCCTTCGGAAAGTCATTTTACGGAAAAGATCCATTTGTAGGCATTTGACCCAAAAAGGCTTATGCCTAAAACCTTTATACTTATCAAAGCTTACATAATCGTAATACATGTTCCTAAACAACCTCTAAGGGTCGTTTACCCGGTTTACCCATCAAGGGCGTTTTGGTCAACTTTAGTCCCTCATTTACGACGAAGGACTTTCACTAAGAATTTGACCAAAATCGAACGTTTAACTATAATCTAATTTATGCGTACCTGGCTCGGGTCAAGTATTGACCCGTTTTAATATCTTGCCTCAATAATTTGCTAATTTATAGCAACGCAAATTCCATAAGCCGTTTCACGCTGTGAGCATTAGACTCGACAAGCACTTATTAGTCGTTATTTGTCAAAGGGTATTAACATTACCATTTGACCCGTTTGGTTTAAACGACCAAACATTTTGCACTTATATTCTAATGGTATTTATTTACCATTTCGTTAACTAACTCAAGTCGGATTTCTTACCATATAGTTATGTCCTTTAAATCCGTTTCTTACACGTCTAACCCAACATGGCTTATGCCATATGGTGTCGTTTTAAACTTCAACTTTTATCCATATACATGTGACTAAATCACCGTTTTACCATTTTTATTCGTTTAGGCTTACCTTAATAAGTAGCCGTTCAAAACTCATTTTATATATATGTTATCTCATGACCAATTATCATTTCGCCAATTTTTACCACTAAACATGGTTTTTCATTATTTTATACATTCCGACCCGTTTCATTTCTTGTCGGAACCATATTTCGGATATAGCTTTTGTCGTATTTACAACCTATGAATAAATACATATCTTACAGAAGAGGGTGTAAGCTTTACTTACCTTGTATCCAATTTTGCACTTTTTCCGCGTACTTGATCCTTTTGACCCCCTTCTCTCCCAAGCCTTTACCTAGCTTGTCAAGCGTTAACTATCATCATAATTCGTAAGACGGTTAAATTAGTCATCCTTACTTACGACTATTCCATCTTACGGATTTTAAGTCGCAACTACTATTCGACTTCATCATTGGTTAGTTTAACTTTCCAAAAGTTAACTACCTTTAATTACATGATATGTGCAATTAAGTTTAAATCAACATTATGTTTAGAACCCGTACTACTTCATATCACATGTAATTAGTCAAATTAGCCAATCACGTGTTTCTTTCATAATTTCAACATATCAACATTCGTTTAGGCATTTTAACAAACACCTTACGGGCATGATTTTTATACCTCTTCTATTTAGCTCATGGCTAATATTTTTAACCAAGTTTTAACATCAAAATCATATCTCTATGTCTAGTGTTCATGAAATACATCTAGAACTTGTATCATAACATCAATATTCATCAATTTAACACTCTAATTCAAGTGTTCATCATATTGTCATAAAACCCACTTAGCACCTACCTAATTAGTTAACTGAAACACTAATTTATGGCGCTAAATCAACAAGTTTACATCTAGGGTTCGTTCCTAGACTCATAGACATCTCAATTTCACTATAACATTCATAATTCATACAAGAATTTCGTTCAAGAATGTTAATCAAATTTTCAAAGTATCACCAAATGACTAAATTCAACATACCTTGTGATCCTCATGCTTAGGTGATCACGAATTTGTGTTCATGCATTGAATTGAGGCTAGAATCATCTTTCAATTTGATGAATTTGCTTGAGTTAGGTTTTGGCTCCTTGGAGTTCTCCTGGAGATCGATGCACACACACACTATGTGTTAAAAAATTTTGTTGATGCAGATTTTGTGTCCGATGCTTGTCGAATAGATTAGTTTTATTTTACGCTGAATTTGTAATAGTTAGTGAAACGGTCTATCGAACGTGTATAGACCCGCTCGTTTGAAGTGGTCAAACGAGAGGGTTATTCGGTTGACCGTGTGTGTTTGCAAGACAAGGGGTGTGACTATAAATAGAAAACCCTTGCCATTTGCAACACTTGGAAGTTTTAGGAGGTTTGAGACCTCACCGGGAGAGATCACCACTTGGTCTCTCCCCGGATGTGTACTCCTTTGGTATGGTTCGGTTAGCTTGTTAATCGGGCTGGCTTGTTATGTTATGTTACAAAATCAATACAAGCAAGTATTTCATCCGTCTCTAATCTTCCTGTCTATGAACATAATCATGATAATCACGGTTTCGGTCCCGAAACACGGTCCTACAATTGGTATCAGAGCCATGGTGCCCGATTTAGTAAATCTAACCGTTTACTAAGTCACATGTGCTCTAGATCTGTGATTTTAGTGATTTTTGTTCAAGAAGAAAAGTTGGGTGAAAATGAGAAAAACTCAGATCTGGACCCGAATATTCAGATCTGTGCGGAAACAAGTGTTCGGTTTTATGTTTTTCACCTATATAATCAAGTTATCATCATCAAAAATCAAAAATACAATGTTTTTGTCAAATCTGCAAAATAAACAGTGCTGTGTTCTTGATGTTCTTGGCGGCTGCTTGAAGAATCTGGGGTTTCTTCATAATTCGAAGGATGAAAATTTGATCGAAAGATGTTATTTTCCTCGAAGGATACTAAGCTTTTCGAAGGATCATCCTTCGGTTGATCAGATCTTTCGATCGATCAAATATCTTTCAAAATTTATGATCTTTCGTAAGTTGATCTTTCGAAAAGGCCTTCCATCTTTCGAGGTTAAGAAACATCATCGAAGGATGTTGATTGTTGCTGGGTATCGAAAATGAAAAGAGATCAGAATCGTCGGCTGAAAGTCTGCATTTGATTTCGATTTGAGATCTGTTCGGATCTTCTTACATCAGCTTCGTTTTCCTCAGATTTTCTTAAATCCGCTGAGATCTGCTCCGCTCCTCTTGTTTGACCAGGTCTGGTAGATGTCGGCTGAACTTGGAAGAGGGCAGTGGATGTTGGTGTGTATCGATGAGGTTGAAGGAGCATTTAAAAAAAAAAAAAAAAGGAACTTTGTATAAGAAACATAGATGGAGTTGTCGGCTGATAAACTTCTTTAGGGATGTTGACTTTTGGAGGTTTAGTGGGGTTGTTTGGTAAAGATAATTTGTCTTCTCCTGTTTTGTGTATCGAAGAGAGAGACAAAAGGTATTTGGGATTTGAAAGATGATGATGGCTACTGTTGTTCATCAAATGAGGATAAAGGATTTTTTTTAGGTTTGTTTATGTTGACTTTTGGGTTATAGGTGGGCCGAATGTTTTAAATTTTGGGCTAGAGATTTGTTGGGTTATGTTGGACTTTTGGCTGTTTTAAGGTGGGATACCACAATTGCGCCAAAGAGTTCAAGATTATATTTGGGCCAAGGATTTTACACAAAGTGGGGTCGGGTATTTGCGGAGTTGAGTTAAACGGTGCTTCTAAATTTCAACGTCGATTTTGAACGGGTTTGGGCGCGTGCGGGATGATGCGGCATGTTGTTAAAAAAAAAAAAATGATGATGAAAACTTGATTGTTGAAAAATGTGGGGTAGTCACGGTTACCGATGCAAATGTCAAAAATGGTGACGCGACTACTATGGGCCAAAAACAAAACGGTATGTTCACTTCCGCACGTCAATGTCTATGATTGTTATCGGTTATTCGAAAATGTTCGAAAGCATTTTGTTTATTGTCATATTCTCGCATTTGAAGACGAACGTATGAACCTAGAATGTCAATACCGGTCCTAACGAGTTCACAAAGTCTTTGGAGGGATACAAGTCGGATCCTACGGGGTACTAGGCGAAATTTCCTTATCAACTAGAATATGCAACGAAGAAATCTTTTTGTTTATTGTCATATTCTCGCATTTGGTAACGAATGAATGAACCTAGAATGTCAATACCGGTCCTAACGAGTTCACAAAGTCTTTGGAGGGATACAAGTCGGATCCAACGGGGTACTAGGGGACGTTCTTATTCAACTAGCATATGCAAAGAAGAAATTCGTTTTCGTGATTTTTCGAAAAACCAAGAACATTCAACGAAGATTGACGACAGTTCCGCTCAGTGGAGGGAATTGGTGAACATTTGACGACAGTTTCTTTGAAGTGGAGAGAATCTGTTAAGGTTTAGAAATCTTACCAAAGAAATAGGGGGAATAAAACGTATGTTGAATTTCTTCGGTAAATTTCTAAACGCAATCACAGGTGGTAGAGTTTGTGATTTTCTGGTGATACAAACGGTTCGGCGTGGAATGTTTTGCACATACACATATTTGAGGATTTTAATTAATTCTCCAGCCAGCGTGAAGGGTTTTGCACGGAAAAATACAGGTTTCTAAAGTCTACAGTAGTTACAAAAGCGCTGTTCACTGAAGACCTGGGGAATCTTTATGAAAGCTGATAGTTCAAGACTGAAGACCTGCAGGATTCGGTTTTGGGTTTGATGTTTCTTTGGGATTTTACAGGGATCTGGGGGTAACTCAATTCGTTGAGTTTGCAAACGATGTACTTGGTCTAGCTGACTTCCTGAGTACTGATGCTGAAGATCCGTAGTGCATTACGTGGTCAACTTCACAAAGGCGAGACAATGAGATCTGGATGTAGTTCAACTAAGCATGCTGGTTGAGCTTGCAAGGGATACACTTGGTCTAGCTGACTTTCCTGAGTGTTGATGCTGAAGATTAAAGTGCATTACTTAGTCGATTCCACAAAGACGGTTTACAGAAGACAGTTCACCAGAAATCTCTATCGATGTAGTATGCTTGTATGAAATAGAGTTCTTATGACAAGATCAAGACTTGATGCAGTTCTTAAAGATTGGAACCCTTATCAAATGCCGGTTGGAGTATTGGAAGATCAGCGGAAGATCGGTCAATTGAGGAAATTGCACAACACCCAACACGGATACGCGTACTTTAAGGGGGAAATATTTTACAAGGAGCATCAAGATACTACCTACCTGGATCATCGGTCAAGGGGGAATTTGTTAACACAGAGAAGATGAATACTTGACTGAAGATCGATTGCAGTTGCATTTTCAGCATTCGACAGCAACGGACAAGGGGGAATTTGTTGATGCAGATTTTGTGTCCGATGCTTGTCGAATAGATTAGTTTTATTTTACGCTGAATTTGTAATAGTTAGTGAAACGGTCTATCGAACGTGTATAGACCCGCTCGTTTGAAGTGGTCAAACGAGAGGGTTATTCGGTTGACCGTGTGTGTTTGCAAGACAAGGAGTGTGACTATAAATAGAAAACCCTTGCCATTTGCAACACTTGGAAGTTTTAGGAGGTTTGAGACCTCACCGGGAGAGATCACCACTTGGTCTCTCCCCGGATGTGTACTCCTTTGGTATGGTTCGGTTAGCTTGTTAATCGGGCCGGCTTGTTATGTTATGTTACAAAATCAATACAAGCAAGTATTTCATCCGTCTCTAATCTTCCCGTCTATGAACATAATCATGATAATCACGGTTTCGGTCCCGAAACACGGTCCTACAATTTTATTAATTAAAATTCTTGTTTCCTTTTTACGGTTTTGGTCCCTCAAGTTTTAACTTTAATTATTTGGGACTACGACTCCATATTTTATTACTTATTCACACATTACTAACTAGGTTAATCACTCCTAGTTAACTTAGTGGGTTCGGGGAAATCATGACCCGTTTCTTTTCAAGTCCCGTTAACTCGGGCATTTTATATACTTTGTTTTCTCAAAGTATTTATCCTTCTTTTAATTTAATATTAGATTTAATTATTTAAATCCTAATATTTACCTCCAACACGATATTTAATTCTTTATATGTCATGTCACTCAAATGCAACCTTAAATGCTATGCATTGGGTTTGGTCTAAGAGCACCCACACCATCATTTTCGGGCCACGCGGTCGTTCATTCAATTTGTCTATGTGGTGGTGGTTGTTTTTCTTACAACCAGTTTGAGTTATTGTTTTTCTCCATGAACAAGAAAAACGAGACGATTTAACGTAACGTGTAATTGTTTATTTCTTACTTAATTATCCAAGTCCCACTTCTAAAATTTGATAGGGCTAATGGGTTGACACATGATAAGGCTATCAGTGTAACTAATAACTAATTAACAAGCTTAAATGAATATGCAAACATACATAAACAAATGAATGTAAATAAACAATCCTTCACAACATAAATGAACAAAACATTTTGTTTCATGTTAAAGTGCCCATAATAGCATTTTTGGGCTAATGGTTACGCTTAATGTGTCTTCGTAAACCGAACCAAACCGAACATCGTATTTTGTGATTTTCAACTATTATTATTTAATTTGTGTTCTATTTGAAGTGGTTGCTAATTTGGAAAAAGTGTAAAGTTGTTTTTATTTTGTCTAGTTTGCTCGTAAAAATTTCTATACAAATATACCTTAAGTTTTCAAGAATAATATCTTCATCAACTGATTCATGGTTACCAACAGGCCACATGATGCATAATTCCAAATTGACTAACAGAAACCGAGCTTGGAACACCATAACTGAACTATTTTAAATTGTAACAAAGCAAATATAAAAATAAAAAAATACAATGGACAATTAAGTGAACCTAACGGGAACCAAAGGTTTAACCGGCCATCAGTTATGGTTATGGTTATGGATAACACTTTTAAATTAACCGAACCCATGGTTAACCGACTTTGCACACCCCTAGAAACGATTCTATAGCTAACACTTTAGCTAACAAGGAGAAAATTTGCACACATAAGTTCATGTACTGAATTCACAGACAATTGCTTGACACAAGTATATACTGTAACAAACAAAATTTGGGAAAATTCAGGCATCTCATTTGGTATGCCAATTAAGAGAATTACAGTTAAAAAAAAAAAAAAAAACCTTTGAATGTAAATTTGTTCTTCTGCATGTATGGTTCCATAGCAAACATAATGAAATCTCAAATTGAGAACAAGGAGACAGTTTCAAATGAAATAAATACTATATACAAAAAAAATGACCAAAAACCAGAGCCATGAATGAATGGCTTCTTATTTTGAATATCCATGCCATGGAGACATACTTCTTTCAAATCTTTATTTCCATCTCACACTTGAGATTTTAGAGCATGAAACTTTTTCCTGGAGAACCATAAATTAGCAAGAAATTAGTAATAGGTTGACCTTTGCTGGAACGAAGATGACACGTTCTGCGAAGGACATTGAATAGTGTACCACCATGAATCTTTACACACCTAGATTGACATATTTCTAGTAAACAAACATGTCCCCACAAAGAGTTTTTTTTTTCTTTTTTCTCAACAATTGTTTTAGATTAATTTGTATTAACTTCATGCGCGTGCTAATATTGTTCTTAGGTTCTACAAAGTTTGCTTTTTATATTTGGAACTAATATGGAACCTTCAAGGGGTGGGTGGTGCATTGATAAGCACCTCATTCCTCTCCTTGGTTTTAAAAAGCGCGCCCTAGGCGGGCCTAGGCGCAACAAGGCGCAGGGCCTGGGGCTTTTTTGCTTCTCGCCTTGTGTAATTACAAGAAGCAACCAAAAGGTGCATTTTTTGATGTTTTTTTTGTGGGCTTTTTGGCCTGAGGCGCGCGCCTCATGTAGCTTAGGCGTTTTACAGCATAAAAATGTTGTACCTTGGGTTTTTTTGACTTGTACATGTAATTAAAAGGGTATAAAAGCCTTACTTATAGCTATATTTAGGTTAAAGGAAGCTAAAAACCTATGGGATATATAAAAAAAATTATATAAACATCTTGCGCCTCGGGTACGAAAAGCCCACCGCTTTTGCGCTTTGCGCTTCGCGCATCAATTTTAGACCTCGTCGATTTTGTGCGCCTCTCGCTTTTTAAAACCAAGTTCCTCTCTAGTAGAGGTCTCAAGTTCGAATCTTGCTTCCACTCTTGAAGGCCACGTGCCCAACACATGCTGCGATTTTAACTGGCAGGGTATTGGTGGGTCCCATGAGTTTCAGACAACGGGTTTTCAAGTTACCCAAAAAAGAAATGATATGGGGACAAACTAGAATATTCGCAGTAATGTGTTAGGAATATTACATAAATCATCATGTGTGTACTGTACATTACTACATTCCTCAACAAAACCAGTTGCGAAATATAGGGAACAAAAGAAAGAATAATCTACTTGAAGTTGCTTGTATTCTCTTGATTCACTGCAAAATCGCATCTCATTTATGGTGCAATACTGTGTTGACCGCATGTTTTTCAGTACTTGATAACGTCAAATACCACACCATTTTTCCTTGTACTTGTTTATTTCCCATTAAGGCTAAAATTTTGATTGTATTATTTATTTGTGAATGTTAGTCCTAATACAAGTACACATAATCCTAGAGCATGTATACCTAATTAATTTTGCTTGTTATGTTACAGTATAAAAGTGAAAATAGTTGTATCCCAAGGTCCATGATAAATCATAGATATGAGTTAACAAATAAGGGTGCCAACTATGCTGGGTTGCGGGTTGAAATGATGAACCTGAGCACGACCCATATGTTTATCCGTGTTAAAGATACCATTCTTAAGTCCTAACCCACACACACTTAAGTTGTGTAACCCGAACACCACCCATGTAATGTAACACATTGTTTTAAACGGGTCAAGTGGGGGTGAACAAGTCGTAAATGGGTTAAAGTGTTAAACGGGTAAGTGGGTTATAAACAAGTTGTAATAAATGGGTTAAACAGGTGAGTTGATATTAAACATATATGTTTAGATTTTTTGTTACAACTTTTAACAAGTGGTTTATTTAAACAAGTCAACCTAAACACGACCATTTATTGAACACGTCAACCCAAACATGACCCGTTTAATAAATAGGTTATATGGGTCAACCCATTGTTACGGGTCATGTCTAGAATCACTGCCGCTATTAACAATCCCAGCTGTTAATTTCTTCTCTATCTTGCCTTCTCTCTCACCCTTCTCGTCCGTCCTAAATTCTAACATTTAATATTTACCCCACAAATAATAGGAAAAGTATATAAAGCAAACACTACTTTTTTTATTTACATACCACAATAAACAGGTTTATCAATCACATTTCCAAATCCTCACAGAAAGAATGGGCTATTTCTGTCATGTTTAATATCTAACCGTACAAATAAAAAAGCAAGTTCACAAGAAAATGAGGCAAACAGGTCGAGCGGATCAAAGATCATCCAATGTGCATTTTTAGTGCATAAAACCTACCAAATAATTTCATTTAGGTAAATTATATTCACATATAAATAAATATAACTTTTGTGAACATATTTGACACACCAGCTATTCATTAAAAAACAAAACTCCTGAAAAAAAGTCTGCTCAACCCGGCCCATTTTGACCCACACAAAAAAATCGACTTGACCCGTTACCCAACCTGTCAGACCCATCCATGTTGCCACCTTAAAGCGAATAAGCTGTTAGAACATGTAAAAAACTAGATATCAATGCTTACTTGTCAAGTCGACATCATTCATAAGCAATTTTGGTGTCAAAGCTGCTGAGGCAGATAGCAAAAGCTTGAAACGCAGATATCGGGTAGCGATAATCCATGGTAAACACATCCTTCCCTACTTTCCCAAACTGAAGAATAACCTTGTCATACTGTGGTCCCGCTTGTCCACTTGGCGGTGTAGCTACCAACTGGAAATTCTTCACCGAAGCAACCGTTACACGTCCTTGAAAATTTAAACACCAGCACTGAAGCTGCTCATGCCACCTAGGAGATTTGTTTTTCAAAACTAAAGGTCCAACTGTCTGATTATTTGACACTTCGGGCCTGCTTTTTTCCACACGGCTTGATCTGGATCGAAAAAAAGAAATTGAAGGAAAAGATTCACCGGTGCTCAGCGGAAACTCGGTTTGTGTGGGAGCCACACCTCCCGGTTCGATTGCGGAAGTTGAAATGGGATCCATTGTGCATTGCATTCTTCTTGGACCCCTGCGTTGTAATACAAAACAAAAAACAAAAAACAAACTTTTTGTTTGGTCTTTTTCAGAAGAGTAAAATGCCAAAATCGTCCCTAAGGTTTAGTCATTTTTGCTTGTTACATCTAAAATGACTTTTTTGTGCATTTGAGTCCTTCAGGTTTGCGTTTTATTGCGACTTTCGTCCCCAGAGGTTTGGTCAAATTTACTACTTCCATCCAAAATAACATTTTTTTTTTGTAACTGGACCCTTCAGGTTTGCATTTTCTTGCCATTTCCATCCAATTCGCTAACTCCATCCATTTTTTCAGTTAATTACATGTGATTTGACCAAACTACCCTTTTAATGAAAAAACATTTAAAAAAAGTAAGTTGACATAGTTTAAAATTTTAAAAACAAAAATAATATCTAAATTCGGATTTTAAAGTACTAATATGTAAAAAAAAGCCTAATAATATTTTTTCGGGTTACATGGGTCGTGTTCGTGTCACCTACTAAACATAATGATCTCGGTTTACCTGGATCCCCACACGTTCAACTCATACGAGATGTGAGCAACGGGATAGCTTCCAGCAGGGACTCGAGGCGAGACTTGAGCGGAGCCCATAAACCTAGGGGAGCGACTCTTAGTCATTTTAGCTCCGTCATGAGGTGGCAGACCATCATACACGATGAATCTGGTTCCCAAAAAGTTTGATCTATGCCAAATCATAAGCAACTTATGTTAATCTAATTTCCAAGATAAGCATTAATCATAAAGGTTTAACTAAACCTTAATTTTCCGATATATCTACTGCTCCCCTTTGACATGTCATCAGCATGTAACGAGATGATGTAGTCAGTACATGTGGGGCGTCTAAACTTGCGAGCAGCAAGAAGAAACTTTCCATCATCAGCAAGTGCTGCCACATTGATGGCACCAAGTAATAAATACTAAGTAAATAACATTACTAATTACTAATACTAATATAATAGAATAATAATTACATCTAACTTTGACCTATACTTGAATATTAGAGATTATCCATATCTAAATATCGCTAACTTTCCACCCTTAAATATTGATAAGCATCCATGCCTAACAGTTTAGAAAGGGGAATTCAAATCAGTTAACTAACGAACGAGTTGATTTGGATTATGTTTTACCTCAAACAGGAAAAATCAAAATATTTAGCTAGAAAAAAATCGGTCAAACTTCAGAAATAACCCAAAGTGTATTTTTCATGCATACAACAACATCATTAAAAGCATTATTATAAGGTAAGATTATTATTGTAATAATACTTTTTATGCAATCATATCTAATGCATTAAGTATTCATAATTCAAAGAATGGACCAATAAAAGTGTTCTCGGGTCAACCAAATTTGTACTAAAAAATTATGTGTCTTGACCCTCAATATATACTGAAAAGAACCATGGGAAAACCTGTATCGGGCTCATGGGCCATAAACGAATAAAAACATCTAACACACTATATATAATTAACAGAGTGTAGAGGTCAGGAGGCTGCTATTTCCAAACAATGAAGAGTTGAATAACCTTGCGAGTCGGTGATAAAAAAGAAAAAAAAAATGTGTACCTTGAGTCAAACTAAGGAAAAGGTAATATGTTTGAGTAGATCGTTTCCGTTTTATAAAGCACTGGATAAGAGATTCTCTTGGACCAGGCTGCAAATGATAATAAGAGATTATTAAGTTAGACTGTTAAGAAGCTAACTTATTTTTATGTGTCTTAAACTCTAAATTATCAAATTATTAGGAAAGCAAAATAATTATAAAGCTTAATCATTAACTGACAGAGTATTCATATGTATCATCAAGAAACATCAACCCAAACACCAATTATAAGGAAACTTTTGACATTGATGCACGAGACGAGTTCCAGAACATAACAAAGATAACTTTTAAACAGCCCTATTGCTTTAACTATGATACATAGGATAACCATCTCTATTTTTCTCCAACTATATCAGGCTTGCTTGTGCAGTCCTCTACTTAAAATTGGTTCTAAATTGAGGGTGCACCCCTATTCAACATATAAGGGCATAAAAGGTCTAATAGCCATGGCCGGCCCAGGGGGTGAGCGGGGAGGACCACCGGCCAGGGCCCGATATTTCGGAGGGCACGCTACTTTTAGAAAAAACCCGATATGTATATGTAAAAATTTCTTTTTTAATAGGGTATACCCATACAAACACCAGCATAGGCCCACTTACAAAACTATTCTTATGCTTTAGATTAGTTACTAGCCCATTGGCATTAGGTTTAGACCTTTATTGAGCCCAATACCCAATTTCGTTAAGGTCTAAGGCACGTTTTTTGGAGCTCGAACAGGGTACACGAATTCTCAGGGCCGGCAGTATAGCTATTTTTTAATTCCCCATCCCATGTACCATTTGTTCAATCTAACGTGGATCGGATCCTTTGTCTAGACACAACAAGATCCATAAAAACATTCAATCTAACCTAAAAGTGGAACATAGCACATAATCTCAGCACGGGGGCTTGAACATGACACAATCAAGCTAAAACATGAACCTCAGAATCACCTGTTTAACTGAAATGGGGAAAGTGAAGATCCCAGAAAGCTCAGGCCTCTTAACAATCTCCTTCATGATCTCTCTCCAACTCCTGCAAACAGTAGCACAGCCCACCACATTCTTCCTCATGGGCCACTTATTTTCAGACGATTCAATCCTAAGCAAGACCTCCCTCAAGAGCTCCGGAGGCATATTGGCCCAACAACTCTGTTTCAACCCATCATTCGTTTCACCCTCTTCTTCTTCAACCTCCAAACCAGCAACAGCCATTCCAAACCCAGAATCAAGATTCATAAAAAAAGTAAGTGGGTGGGTGATGATTGATTGATGGGTTTGTTTGTTAAAGAGGGGTTTTGAGTTAGTTGTGGAGGGGATGTCAATATGTATGAGATTTGGTGGGTTTTCGGTAACGAATCATTCATCCTCCATTCCTGGAACAACAGTATTGTATTATTAGTGAACACGTGTTTTTTTTTTCTTTTTTCATTGAACTTATAGAGGGTATGGTGAGGATGGGCCGCCACGTAGGCGCCACATCACCGGCTCATGGAGGATGAGCCTCCTTCACTTTTGAGGGGGGTGGAGGATGGGGCCCCACATAGTTTATAAAAACAATTAAAATATATAATTTATTTGATTATTTAGAGAGAGAAAGAGAGGAGAGAGAAAGAAGAGAGAGAGAGATCAAGGTCCGTCGAGTTCGTCTGTGGGCTGCCGGTCAAGCCGGGATGGGGCGAGGGGGGCGGTGTGGGGGACCGACGTCGGGCCTCGCCGGGCCTAAGCCGGCCCCATACCGCTTAGTCTTAAACGTACGCCGTGTAAAGAAAATGACATGTTCCCTCACGAAAACATTGTTGGTATCCTAAAGATCTCAACCACATTTTGTTTCCGAGTCTCATTTAATTTTTTTTGAACGTCCAACATAAGAATCGCCAAGTACTCTGTACGCGGCACCCATTGGCCGAAAGGTAGCCCGCGGCAGCCCAACCTGCACGCACGGAGCCCCTAGCCCATCATGCCACCAGTTCCAGGGAAAACCCGACCCTGCACCCGCCCGAGGGCACGACAATGCAAAGCCGGTAAAACCCGGGTGGATCAAGAATCGAACTCGAGACCTTTCGGTCAGGAGTCTTCCCTCATTTCCATAACCACTGAGCTATAAGCCCAGGGTTCCGAGCCCCATTTAATAAGGGGAGGAAAAGAAAAGAGATGCAAGTATAAAAAAGCCATATTCTTGAGTTTTTTTTAAGGATAAGAGAAAATTTATTCATATATTCATCATCCCAAATTGGAGAGATTAGGAGAGAATATATTATTAATTACTAAATTGCCCTCATATCTAATTAAAATCTTTTATCTTTAAAGGGTATAATGGTAAAATTGTTCCTTTCTTTTCTTTTCCTCCTAACTCGGAAACACATAAAATGTTTGATTTCTTCTCTTTTCCTTTACTTTTCATTAAACTCAGGAACACGAAAAAATCACATCATTTCCTTCTTTTCCTCTCTTAATTTATTTTCCTTCCCCTCCCCTCCCCCTGTTAAATGAGAGTCGGGTTAGGGTCAGGCTCCAAAAGAGTCGAGCCAAGCCATGGCGGGCTCAAGTCGAGTCAATTTGTTTCTTTTAACGAGCCAAAATGTTAAACCTAACTCGTCAAAAGCTTGTGCGAGCTTCTGGCTCATCATGCCGTCTTGTTTATGATATTTTTTTTTCAAATTAGAAAAAAAACTAAAGATTCAAGGAAAATAAAAGTAGGGTTATTAGTGTTGTTTTTCTTTGGTATTACTATTTAAAAACTATGGTTTAAAAATATGCTATACTATTGGGCTATATAATTTGTAATTTTGTATATATATATATATAAAAATTTGGGCTTAAATATATTCGAGCTAAATATGGGAAGCTAACGACCAAATAACACCATCCGCGGTACTTCTTAACTTTATGCCCACCTTGTAATTATAGAAAAGGTTAATATTAAACTTTTAGTTAGAAATGTCTAAGTAGTTGTCTGAAATTTAACAAAATCTATACATATAATAAAAGAAACCAAATAAGAGACACATGTCAATCATTGAGACATGTATGCTTCTATTTTCCAGCCTAAATTCCTTTGGTTTTATAGTTATTTAAAAAGAAGTTAATCCTAAAATCTTAAAATCATTAATTTACGTTAATCTTAAAATCTTTCTTTAAAAAAAGTTAATCCTAAAATCATTAATTTACAAAGGAAAATTGGTATTTAATAAACCAACCTTTAACCAGTTGGTAAATAATAATCCAACCTACAGAATTGGTATATAATAATCCTACCTATCAACATGTTGGTACTCAATGAACTTCTGTTAATTTTTTTTAACTGAAGTTAGTTTTTAAGTTTTATTTATTACACAAACAGTCCCTGTAGTTATAAGTTACTAGTTTTAAGTTTTATTTATTACACCCTGTAGTTATAAAAAAATCATAAAAATCAAAAAATTTCTAAAAAATCATAAAAATTCTAAAAAAAATCAAAAAAATCTTAAAAAATCAAAAAAATTATTAAAAATAAAAAAAAATTCTAAAAAATCATAAAAATTCTAAAAAATCAAAAAAATTCTAAAAATTCTAAAAAATCAATCCACCATCACCACAGCCTCCATCATCACCACAACCTCCATCACCATCACCTACAATCCACCATCATATACCCACCCCCACTGTTCATCTCCCCCATCTCCGACCACCGATTTCCCGTCGCCGTCACCACCACTAATTAACACTGCAAATCCAGCGTCACTCCAATTTAGCGTTAAAGCCCCAACCTACAACCACCACCGCCGTCGTCTGTGGTTCCATCCGAAATCGAATTGTGTGATATGATGGTGACGGCAGTCCTCAGCGACGGTGACGGTAGTCCTCAGCGAGGAGCAACTGCTCTTTTTATATGACGGGAGGTGGGGGTGGTTAGGGTTTGATGTTGCGATGAAGGTTGGTGGTTGTTGGGGTTGCAGGTGATGGCGTCGAGGATGGAAGTTGGAGGTGGGGCTGCTGTTGATGGTGGTGATGGAGCTGTTTTTGACCGGCGGCAGTGATGCTAGAGGTATTGTTATGGTGGTTGTTGGGGTTGCAGGGGTTTGAGGGATGGGGATGGGGATGACTGTGAATGATATTATTATTGTTTAAAATTAAACATGGCCCCCACTTTAAATAGATTTAATTAACTATTTTTGTTTTTATGTTTTAATTTTTATTTTTTAATGAAGGGCATTATAGTCATTTCACACCCACTTAACACAAAACAACTAACATCCATCCGCTTCAGGGACTATCTGAGAACGAAAGTGCCAAAAAAGTTTTAGAATTTTTTTGATTTTTTTGATTTTTTATAATTTTTTTTAATTTTTTAAGATTTTTTTAGAATTTTTATGATTTTTTAGAATTTTTTTGATTTTTTTATAACTACAGAGACTGTTTGTGTAACAAATAAAACTTAAAACTAGTAACTTATAACTACAGGGACTGTTTGTGTAATAAATAAAACTTAAAAACTAACTTCAGTTAAAAAAAATTAACAGAAGTTCATTGAGTACCAACATGTTGATAGGTAGGAAGGATTATTATATACCAATTCTGTAGGTTGGATTATTATTTATCAACTGGTTAAAGGTTGGTTTATTAAATACCAATTTTCCATTTACAAATTAGTAACAGCTTTTCAAATTTTCAATTACTTACTTATCAATGCATTTAATGAAAATAATTTCATAAATTGAAAAGCTACATAATTAATTTCCATACTAATTAGCTTATTATAGATGTCGAGAAAGTTATAAATATACGGAACATGATCTTGAAATTGAAATTGCATTCAAACGTTGAGGATTATAATTGATATTTGTTTATACCTAAATCATAATTAACCATAGTAATTACTATATGACATCTTATATACTTATATAGCTTCATCGTATCAGAATTTAAATATCGTTTTGAAAACAATACCAAATTTTTAAATCAAAGTTCATATCAAATATTTGTTAATTTTTATCTGAATTACAATTAGTATTAGTATGCACAATATATTAATTAAATAGAATATAATCAATAAAGCTTAGTAAATACGATCACATTAAACGTTTATGTATACTAATGGATAAATCCTAAGCCTATAAGAGAACAATTAAACTAACCCCATAAATATTAATTCAAAACTTAAATATACCTCTTGGTATCCTCAATCTTCAGCTTTAAATCTTTATATTTTTTTAATATTTAATTAAAATTAACCCAACATATATTTTCGTATGCATACTGAGGTGATAAACAATTTATGAGATGAATATAATTTTTTATTATTTAATATATGAAATTATATTTGTTCTGTGTATAAAATTAAATTTATTCAACTCATGCAGTGCATTGGATTTTTTTAAAGATATCAATTTTTATTATTTGGTATATAAAATTACATTTATTCAATTCGTGTAATACGGTTTTTAAGTATATGTATAGATTTATTAATATTTGGTATATAAAATTACATGTATTCTACCTGTACAATACACGAGATTTTTAAATATATATATTTTTATTATTTAATATATAAAATCATTTATACAACCGTGGAATAAACGAGGTTTTTAAAAATAAATTTATTTTATTATTTAGTATATATAAAGTTATATTCATTCAACCCGTGTAATACACGGGGTTCTAACCTAGTACGTGATATAAGAGACTTGGTCAAAGAATAACATCATGCATCATATGAGTTCACTTATTTTTTTTGAGTTAATTACTGTTTTCGTCCCTGTGGTTTGTCAAAAAATCACTATTTCAGTCCATTAGTTTAAAAATTGCGATTTTAGTCCCTGTGGTTTCACTTTCGTAACCATTTCAATCCCTGTGGTTTCACTTTCGTAACCATTTCAATCCATTATTCTGTTAAGTACAGAGACTGAAATGGTTACAAGGTGGACTGAAATGGTTACGAAAGTGAAACCATAAGGACTGAAATCGTAATTTTTAAACTAATGGACTGAAATAGTGATTTTTAACAAACCACAGGGACGAAAACAGTAATTAACTCTATTTTTTTATGTTACTTTTACCATATGAAGAGTTTAGTGTTCATCCTTTATAAAGTCATGCATCATAGGAATTCATGTATTTTTTGTATTTTACTTTACCATTAGTGTTTATCCTTTAGTTCAAGTTTCTTGTCGTTATATGGGTAAGGTTCTGTCTGGTTCTAGGAATTCATAGAAATTAAAAACTGAAATTCATTCCATTTGAAAACGTGTTTGATGGCACATGACGGATTTGGAATCGGAAAATATTCCACCAAATTCCATTTAACATTCTTCCACCTTACGGTTGGAATCTGAAACTTTCCAATGGACTGATTTAGTATTACAAAAATACCCCTTTCATCCTCCTCAAGCCACCTTCTAGTTTTCTTATTCTTCTTCAATGATCACATTACGAATACACAAACCGATTTGAACCAAAATCGAAGCATCATCCAGAAATTTAGTCTGATTGAACCAAAATTCAAGCAACATAATGCTCGAGTTGTGTAAGACCGAAACATGTATTAACCAAAAAGACGCAGCGGAAATACAAGCCTTAAAATTTCTTTCTTTATAAACGAATCCACAAACCGATTTATAACCAATTGGGGTAGCTCAGTTGGCCACCGACACCCACCTCTTCCCAGAGGTACCGGGTTCGAGTCTTGGGAGTGACATATGTCGCCCAGGGTAAGAACTCGGCATGGGGAAGTCACCGCGGAGCTAGCTTGGTCGGGTAGCGGCTCCCGGAGTGAGACCACTCCAGCGGTTGGGAGGACCGTGCACTATCCCCCCCCCCCCTACTTGAAAGTCCATTTTAAAATAACTCTTTTACGATAATTACATTCTTTGTTCTCATTTATGAAATAAAACATAACTTATATTTACTAAATTACATAATCACACATTCTCGTTCAATCTATCTTATGACTCGATCTTTGACCGCTTACACCTCGTGATGATGATCCGTGATTCCGTACAACTTGCATTCACCACATACATTCACATTATTAGTACTTTGTGACATTATATATAATCTAAGTTTCATAATTATAGGATCACATCACGTTCTATCCTCATATACATTCCATTCGGTTATCTTTCTGAATTCAAGCATTTCATCTAGGTGTTTAACCTTCAATGAGTCAACAATAATGTACCTGCATTTCATTTCATTCTCAAAGGCAACCCAGTTAGTATCGTTAATACTGATGTATATTGACACCATACATGCATACATACAAGTCTCGCTCATTCGAATACATATGGTTCAATAACACGCATACATATTATCTAATCCGACTCTTTCGAGTATGATAAATCCTACTTCATACACCCACCCCTCTATCCAAACTCTTATATACAACTTACATTCTCACATATTCATACTAACAATTCTTAGTCACAAACTACTATACATATAAGTCTCGTACATACCAACCTATGCGTATACTCATTTCTATTCGTCTTCACTAATGGGTTCCATCTACTAACATACAATTAATCTATTTATACATTCCTACATATTTATTTCATTCCCACACATACTTGCATACACGCCCCATTCTTACCCGTACCTCATAAATACTATTTAATGAGTTTGGGGTACATTTCGGGAGCTTAAAAATGAGTTCTATAATCACCCGTACCTCACAAAACTATTTGGTAAGGTTGGGGTACATTATAGAAGTTTAACAGGGATTGGGAATGGGTCTACGAGGTCCGAGGAATCGAAGAAAATCGAAGAAACGGGACTGCTGGCGTCGGCTGACGCGTAGACATCAAGTTAGGGCGTCGACCAACTGCTGCCCAGCGTCGGCGACGCTGCCCCTGCAGCGGTTGTATTTCGTTCTTTTCGACGTTTCGACCCTCGTTCGCACATCCCCAACTTCACAAAAGAGATACTATGTTGTGTCCTTTGGGAGCTGATAATTGTGTTATCTTCAGTTTTTATTAGCACTTTGATAGTTGGGTGGCTTGAAATCCAAATAGTTATGTTTTTCAAATGAGAATTACAAAAAAGAGTAAACTGCAATTTTACCCCCTAGGGTTTAGGCCAATTGGCACTCTGACCCCCTTTAACGAAATAATTGCAATTTCCCCCCTAACGTTGGTGTTATGTCGCACATTTACCCCCCGGCGTCAATTATGTTAATAGATCTGTTAACTTTAATGTGAAATGACTATCTTACCCTTTAATATTACCCCCCAACGTTCTTGTTATGTCGCATAATTACCCCCCACTAGTAAATTACTAAATTGTCCTTTCTTATTACCCCCTATAGTTTGTGTTAAGAAACAATATTACCCCCTGCAACTTCAAAACCCTTCCCGCCAAAAAACTTTGACCACCCAAAGTCAACTACACATGGAAATTCACAAGAAATCTGATTTAAAGTTAATAAACACTTGTATTCAAACTTAATAAACACATATACTAGACAGGTTTTAATACAAACATGTGTAGTTGAACAGGTTTGAAGTTAACCATTGTAATGCTTATGGACATGAAACTGCTGATAAACAAACTAATGGATCATCTGAATCTGATAAACAGGTTTGAAGTTACCAAATGGACATGAGACCGCAGCATGTTTTATGGTTGCAAATGCACATGAATCCAAATGCAAATGCACATAAACAAACCAAAACTGCTGTCATAAAACCTGCTGCACATAAATGGTCATCATCTAAATCTGCAAATGCACATAACTGAATCTGCAAATGGACATCTAAATCTGCTGCACATAAATGGTCAAAATCAAATGGACATGGACATCTAACCTGTCATCATCAAATGGACATCTAACTGTCATCAAATGGACATCTAACTGTCATCAAATGGACATCTAACCTGCTGCACATAAATGGTCAAAATCATCTAACCTGCTCCACATCAGTTGCTTATAATAAAGAAGATTTAAGTTCTGTCATCAAATGATCCTAACTGCGGTGTGATCTAACATGGTCAACGACCTATGGAAAACATAACACATAAACACATAAGCACATAATCACGTAGAGCTCAAGAACACATCCATTCATATAAGCACATAAACACATAAGCACATAATCACGTAGAGCACAGAAGCACGTAGGCACGTAAGGCACAGAAGCACATAAGACAGTCAGAACACAGAAACCTTACTATATGTTGCACGTATTCCCTATCCTTCACAGCACGTATAGCGATCAAATACAGCGATTGCGAGTATCGAGCAGCGATTGCGAATAATGACCAGCGATTTGTTAAGGTGGTGCGAATTGTGTGTGTTTTGGCGGAGCGAGAAACGTGGAATCAAAACCATCAGTACCACTGTACTGTTTATCTCAAAACGCTAACAAATCACCATATACATCACATAAATTTCACATAAAATCGATAAATCACAGAGTTAGCTGCGGCAATTCCAGAATCGAAACACATAAAATTCGAGAATAGGTTGTCTTGGCTAGATAGACATCGACTACCCAAAGTGATTCGACTATTCTCAAGGACTTGTAAGTGCACACTTTGGCCTTCGGAACTGTGCTCTTGCTTCGATTTAAGCAATCGACACGCATCCTTCCAGTTACAGTGTGACCCAAGTCGTTGGAGTCCGTCGAGACTTTGATGAGAGTTTTGTAAACCACATTGGGGAGTAGAACGAGTCATCAAGGTTCGGGTTTCACCCCTAACTTAGCGACTACGTTCCTGTTTGTGTGGTAAAACCACGAGATAGATAAGAAGATTTGCGTCGAAGTATGGATTTCACTCCTGATTCAACGCAAATTCTGTTGTTTTATAGTAAAAATAGCAATTTGAATGAGTAATTTGGTCGAGAGTTTGCGGTTTTCACACCTATTCTTAACCAGATCATTCGTTTATGTGTGTATTCAGCCTTAGGAAAAGCCGATCTTGCGCAGAACTATAGTATGCGATGTTCGCGCAAGGGTGTAGTGTATAGCGAGGTCGAGCGAGAAATAGCGAGGATAGTAAGTAAGCTCGTACAACCCATACTAAATATGCACAAGTCGGTCTGTTGGTACTTAGACTATAGACTAGGTCGTTTCTAAGACATCGACCCGGACTAGGTCGAGTCTTGCCTAATTCCCTATAGTTATGGCTCTGATACCAATCTGTCACACCCCAACCGATGACGGAAACATCGGGGCATGGCACAGAGCGAAACAGATTGTTCAAGAGAAATTCCATAACAACTACTTTACCGAATAGTTAAACATTATGTCCCATACCATAACCTATTAAGCAAGCAAGTTATTACAGACATAGATATCTCCAAACAAATAAAACAGTTCCGACAACTCAGATTTAAATAAGAATAAATTGTCTTTGTTTGTTTCTAGACTCTCCTAAGCTCGGTTCCATCAAATAGCAAGCAAAGCACATCATCCTAAACACCTGTCAAATACGTTAAAATACAGGTCAATACACATAGTGTAAAGGTGAGCATACAAGTTTGATATAGCATAATAGAGTTCTAAATTGTTTACGCATAACCAGCATGTGCAACGTATAATGTGAAGCATGTAAGTTATTGACAAAGATCCTATCAATACCAATGATTGCGAGTTGACTGCGAGTAGCGAGTGCGCATCACATGTTCACCACTGTGAACACGTGAAGTAAATGTCCTTAACAACCCCTGAGTGAATAGGTGCTGAGTCCAAACTATAGTACTATCGTTGCTAAGGCAGGTAGACAACAATCAATGTGTAAACATAACAAACAGGCATTCATCGAGTCACGTATAACATGCATTAGAGGTCAGCGTATAAATAGTGTTTGCGTTGTGTGATCGATGTGATTTAGAATAAGTAACGTATGTAACACCCAAAAGTGCATAAAGCAAAAAGGGATCGAGTATACTCACAGATTATGTTTAACAAGTAAACACTCTCTTGGATTGAAGGGAGCGCTTGAGAGATTAGCCTGAACAGTTAACGATAGCATAAACGATGAGCGGCGCGTAAAACGGGGAGAAGTAACAAAGTATCGAATGGTAATCCGATCGGATGGCAATCCGATCGGATGGCCAGTCGATCGGATGTCAATCCGTTCGGATGGTCACCCGATCGGATGGCCATTCGATTGGATTGACACCTTGTTTGGTATGGATGTGTTTGTGTATGATGGTTTGTCCTTTGAAGTTTTCGTTGTAGCATTTTGAAAATGGAGAAGTATCTCTGCCCTTCAGGTCGGTCGATCGGACGACGGTTCGATCGGACGGCGATCCGATTGGCGAGGCTTCTTAGTTGAGAAACAACAGGACGGTCACTCGATCGGATGGCTATCCGATCGGGTGGCAATCCGTTAGTTACTGATGATCTTTAAAAATTGATCAAGTACCAAAGTCCCAGACGTCACTCGATCGGGTGGTCGTTCGATCGGATGGCAATCCGATTGGACGGCAATCCGTTCGACGTTCAGAACCTTGGAATTTTGAATAAAAGTTTAAGTGTGGAACCAAGTGCGACCCGATCGGATGGCCGGTCGATCGGATGGCAATCCGATCGGACGACAATCCGTCCCGACGTCCTGATCGTCTTGACACTTGATTTCGTTGAAGATCTTGCAGTTTTGAACGAGACGTTATGATAACTTGATTAAACAACAGAAGCCCCATCTCGACCCAAGTGACCCGATCGAACAGGAACCACCCTAGTCCGGCCAGTTCGCGGTTCGAGACGGTTGTTCATGTTCAAACCCGAAATCGGTTGTCTTTCGGATAGAATTCAGATCTTGAACTAACCCATCACTAAGAAAGAGTAGAAGATCAGAATGAGCTCCGATTCTATCGGTTTTGAGTGCATTGAGTGTAAAAGAGTTGAAAGAAAGTTGGAAAACCTTCTTTCAATCCTTTCAACCATGAATTTGTGTAGATCTATGCGAAAATATTGATTTATCTTGTGGAAATCCTTCAGATCTAAGTTGTTCTTAGTGGAATGAAGCCAAACTTTGAAGTTCATAAGAACTCCATGATGACATCATCCTAGAACACCTCAAATCTGGTGATTTCACGGTTAAAAGTTAAGATTCAAAGGTGAAAATGATGTAGAAGTGCGTGTAGATCATAGAAGTACAAGATTTAGGTTGAAAACTTACAAGAATCGAGAGAAATCGAGAGAAAAGAGAGCTTGAGTGCGGCTGGTCGAACAAGGAGCTGTCACATCACAAATGATGTGACAGGTGGGTATTTATAGAGTTTCCCAAAAAGGAAAGTGGTGAAAGTGTCAGACCGATCGGGTGGCAGTCCGATCGGGTGGCAACCCGATCGGGTGACAACTCGATCGGATGACAATCCGATCGGATGGCCACTCGATCCGGGTGTTCAGCGCGATGAGTTTTGTCGTTTCGATTCGATTCGTGTGTTGAGCGTTGCGATGCGATTCGAGGGAGCGATGCGATAGTATTACTCATTAGTTACACAAACAACATAACTACTATATCTAACATACAATCATTATAATTAACTTGCGTTTAGCGTTAGCGATTCGATTGTGATGCGTTAGATTTGCGATTGTGATTAATCACCTCAACATAAACATAACATGCACAAGTAACACATAAATAGCACACACACGTAAAACAATATCCAGAACACATAATTCGAGTTGTAAATGCGATAGCGATTAGCGATAAGTCGATTAAACATGCGATTAAACCTCGATTATTAATAGATACTCCACATAATACAACTAAAGCGATTAAATAAATAGATTCGATTACAAGTCAAAGAAGTCAAAACAGTAGTTGAGCGAGGAGTGACAGATCACAATTAGAAATCTTTTCTTCCTTTGACTTCAATCTTGACTTTGACTTTGACTTTCGAAACACGGGGTGTTATATCTAACCTGTCATCATCAAATGGACATCTAACTGTCATCAAATGGACATCTAACTGTCATCAAATGGACATCTAACCTGCTGCACATAAATGGTCAAAATCATCTAACCTGCTCCACATCAGTTGCTTACAATAAAGAAGATTTGAGTTCTGTCATCAAATGATCCTAACTGCGGTGTGATCTAACATGGTTAACGACCTATGGAAAACATAACACCAACTGTAATCCTAATCCTAATTGCAACAGATTCAACAACCTATAACTGCAGTTAGAACTGCACATACCTGTAATCCTAATCCAAATTGCAACAGATTCAACGACCTATGGAAAACATAACTGCACATCCTAACCTAATCCTAACTGCACATCCAACAACCTATGGACAACACTACTTATGGGATTAAACATCAAAACATTAAACATGCTACAAATCGTAGTTCTAGTGTAAAATGACATGCTGCAAATGTCTAAGCTTCTGTAAATGGTCATTTTGACCTTTTACCTTAGTCAAACTTCTGGGATTAAACATCAAAACATCAACATACAAAATACAGATTGTCTAACTTGCTAAGCTGCTGCAAATGTTATCCTACTTCAAAGTTAAGTTAACTTACAAAATACACATTACTATTCCTACATAACTACTAACTTATCGTTAGCTCAACCCTCCGGTGGATAATGGAAGTTGAGGACAGGCCTACCAAACATGGAGACCACCAGGTGGACCACCACTGATGAGCTTGATAGGCTCATCGTCAGGTCAACTGTAAAAAAAACACCAAACATCACAAAATTAACATGTAAATCAGATTCAATCAAACTAATTGTTAATACCCTGTTTAACATGAGACTCAATCAGACACAAATCCGACCCTAACCCTGTTTATAACATGATAATAACTAACAGTGACACAAATCCGACCCTGATTAACTAACATTGGGCGATTGTACCTGCGGTGTGGCGGATGACATAGCGGATCAGCCAACAAACAAGCGGCATTGTAGCGGAAGGTCTGAACGTGGTGTCGCCGGAGGAGGTGGTGTCGCCGGAGGAGGTGTTCGCCGGAGGAGGTGTGTCGCCGGAGGTTGATCGATTGTAGGAGGAGTGAGGATCGGTGGGAAGGTAGGGGGTAAATGTGCTTTCATATGTTACTTATAGGGTCTTGTATTGAAGAAGCTACACAATGGTTTGGCAAAATTACCTTTTTACCCTTTGACTTTCACATTGTTATGTTGACTGTTAAGCAAAATTGACGCCGGGGGGTAAATGTGCGACATAACCCCAACATTGGGGGGTAAAATTGCAATTATTTCGTTAGAGGGGGTCAGAGTGCCAATTGGCCTAAACCCCAGGGGGTAAAATTGCAGTTTACTCAAAATAAAATTATCATCAAATTATCTATAAGAGTAAAATGCAATTTGCGTCCCTGTGGTATGTCCCAAACATCAACTTGAGCCCCTAAAAACAATTTTTTGCATTCTGAGCCCCTGTGGTATTCATTTCATAACACTTTGCGTCCCTGCCGTCAGTCTTCCGTCAGTTTGACCGTTTTCCTGTTGTGAAATGTCCATAATACCCCCCACCCTTTAATATCTACATTTAAAGCAGACTAGTTTCATTATCATCATCATCAACAGCTCCCAATAATCATCATCATCAACAGCTCCCAATAATCATCATCAATAGTCGCTCTCCTCTCGAAGATCATCAACAACTCCCAATAAGATCATCATCTTCATCGAAGAGATCAACAGATCATCTTCATCATCTTCATCGAACATCGAACAGATCATCGTCATCTTCATCGAACAGATCAGGTTCATCTTCATCCTCATATTGGTCTGGGTTTGATTTTGGGTGAAAAACAGATTCTGGGTTTGATTTTGGGTTGATTCTGGGTTTGATTCTGGGTGAAAAACAGAGGATTGAATGTGTTATTGATTTTCGGTTTGATTCGAATGTGTTCCTCATTCGAATGTGTTCCTCATTTTGAATGTGTTTGAATGTGTTATTTGGGTAACAGTTATTGATTCGATGTGTTCCTCATTTTGATTGAACGTGTTCCTCATTTTGATTCGATGATAACAGTTATTTGGGTATTTTGGATTTGATTTGATGATTTGAATGTGTTATTTGGGGTTAGGGTTTAGGGTTGAATGGATTTTTGGTTTGATTCTTGTGGGTTTAGGGTTGAATGGATTTTTTGGTTTGATTCTTGTTCAAAATGCATCAAAACAGAGTGTTGGTTTGAATGGATTAGGGTTTAGGGTAGCAATGTGTTTTGGTTTGAATGTGTTTTGTTTTGTTGTACAGAATGTGTTTTGGTTTGAATGTGTTTAGGGTTTAGGGTATCAACTGAGTATTAAGAACTGATCGGATGTACAGAATGTGTTTTGGTTTGAATGTGTTTAGGGTTTAGGGTATCAACAGAATGTGTTTTGGTTTGGTTTGTACAGGTTTGGTTTGTACAGATTCTTGTGGGTTTAGGGTTGAATGGATTTTTGGTTTGATTTTTGTTGTTGATTTTTGTTGTACAGAATGTGTTTTGGTTTGAATGTGTTTTGTTGTACAGAATAGCTGCGGATGTAAAGATACGCAAAACACCAACTACGAAGGCGAGAACACTTGACAACCTCCTAGAAGATGCGGTGCACATAAGGAAGTGATTGATATTAATGAATATAACCCTAGTGGAGCTCTTCGATTTTCCTTGAAATTCCAAAGCTCGCTAATTACATTTCTACCACTGGGGTTATATTCATTCATATGAATGAATATAACCCAAGTGGCAGATATGTAATTAGATACACTGGGGTTATTGTTTTGGTCAAAAAATCTGTTGAGGATATTACAACCAAACTCTATGTTTAGGGGAATGATGCTTTAAATATGTAACAGCGATGAGGATCACTTCAATGTAGATTTGCTCAAACAACACAAGGATTTATACGGGGAAAAAGCCCTTGATCAAGAGTTGATCTCCGGCACAAAAAACCCCGGGTGATGGAAACTACCGATCACCAAGCTCTAATAAATGATTAAATGTTTACAACTTCGGATAGTAACGAGCTAGGTACAAGGATCACTACGGTGAACTGTGTAAAAAGTGTATGAGATCGCTAAGTGTTTGAACGAGAGCTTGTATGAGCGTTTGTACGAGTGTGTGTAACTGAGAAATGACTAAGTGTTTTCTACTAGCTCGTTACTCCCCTTTTAAAATAGAAATAACCACCTAAACTAACTATCCGACTTTCGTGCCAAGCCTCCACGTTCTCCATAACGTCTATTTTTGGTCAAGCACGTGCAGAATAGTTTAGGAATATTCTCCAGGAATGTCGCTAAGACTTGGTCAAGCTTGATATACCTGCGAGATGCTACAAAACATAAGTAAACAATCGTCAGTACGAGGATCCTTAAAGTGATCCATGATCCTGATCCTAAAGCCCTTCTGAGGATCACCACCTGTCACAGAAGTAAGGATCACCAGTTAGGATAACCAATAAGGATCACTAATTGTTAGAAAATCCTCCCCTAACAATTGCCCCCAAAATATAAGGAGTAATTTGTAAAATTGACGAGTTATATTTTCTTGATCTTATCCGTAACTAACTAACGGATATATAGCCGTTAAAATAGAACTAGCCGTTGCGATGATGATGTCACGGAAGTGACAATCCTGCAGAATCATAATTATAAATAGAGATATAGATAGGATCATTATGCATTCAAATTCGAAAGAGACTCCCTTTAAATTCTCAGTCGACGAACAACCAGGTAATTCTTTCTCCTCTTCCTTCCTTCTTACTCTGTTTCTCTATCTTTATCTCCGTCACTTCGAAAATGTTGCTCCGAAGTTCACCGGGCAAGGATCACCCAAAGAACAGTCCTCCGAAAAGCCAGGGGATCATTGAAGATTCCATTAAAGAACGCTGCTGCTCCAATGATGCTCAGATAGATAGGATTCGCCACTGCTTTCCGGCAAACACCGAATTCAGGCCTTTTGACCCCAATGCCTTGAGCGATCATATCTCCGACAAGTGGGTTGCTTTCCCCGTCACTCCTTTCACCATAGGCTATACATATCCTTTTCCAGCCTTCACCCAATCTTTCTTCTCCCTAACCGGCATCTCTTATATCCAAGCCATGCCGATGATTTGGAGGGTTTTGCACACCCTTGAAAGGATCATCGATCAGGAGGGAATAGATCTAGGCATGGCAGAGCTGGGAGAACTGTATGATCTTACCACCTTTGGCTCTCACCGTTATTTGTTCAAACGTAAACCTGGTGAAGAACACCCGATCTTCAAAGCCACCAAGAATGATGCTAATTGGAAGCGGCGCTTCTTTTTTATCAAGAGAGATTCCATCCAGGATGGAAAGGATCTTCCTAAAAAATGGGCTACCCATGGTAGGATGGAGGATCCTGAAAAGGATCACCAGGAACTTTCCTTTGATGTAAGGATAACTGATATTTTTGCTTTCTTGTTATGCAGCTATCACCGTTTCACACCTCAAACTGTCCCCTGCTGCTAAGGAAAGGCTCCTTGCTTTCAAGAGACTTGATCCTGAGACAAGAACTTTCAAGACAACAACCCAAGATTCACAGGAGGTATCCTCAGGCTCTGTCACAATGTCAAGTAAGTATCCTTGTTTAAAAATTTTAAATATATAGTGAAATATGAACTAGGAAAAGATACTTATCTTGTTTTAATTGTGTAGGTGCTGGAAAATCTGCCAAGCCTGTATCCCAATTCAACACGGCTGACCTTGATGTCGTACGATCCAGGAAGAAGAGATCCACCACCAGTCCTAGCATCTCCATTCCAAAGGCACCCACTAAAGGAAAGGGTGTCAAGAAGAGGAAAACTTCTGATGCTGAGGATCTTCAAGGCCTACCACTGATCCGCCACCAGTTCCTTGAATACTTCAATGAAGTAAGGATCCTTAATTCTGCCTTGGTATCCTACTCGTATGAGGATCACTTGGTCTTGAACTGCTTTTATCCTTTTCTTTTGCAGAAATTTGCTGAGATTGAGGATTATGTGGGCCACGTTGAGGATCAAGATAAAAAGATTGCCGACCTCCAACAGGTTGCCGTGCTCAAGGATCTTGCACTTGCTGATGCTCGGAAGGAACTCCTAGATGAGAAGACTAAGACAGCCAAACTTCTGATCGACCTTGACTATGAGAAGCATGACCTCATTGAAAATGCTAAGGTCTCTGCCGCCATTACGATGTACCAGACAAAATTGAAGATGGCCCAGGAAGCTCAAGATCCTAGCTTTGATAAAAACAGCTGGGATGTTGAGGGTTGGAAGGCAAGGTTGGCTGATCTTGAGGATGACAAGGAGGAGGCTACTGAGGTCTTGGCGATTGAAGCAAGTGGCAGTGGGAAGGATCAGGTGAAGGATACCGCAGCTGGAGGAGAAGAGGATGCAGCAAAGGTGTAGGCTGCACAATTGGGCGATGATGGATATATGTGCCAAGGCCGGAGCCCAATTTTTTAGTTTGATGGTTGTGATGTTTAAAACAATTTCATGGTTTGTACTTTGAACAATAGGTTTTAGGATTAAGGATCATGTATGATCCTTTAGACAATAGGCAGGATTGCAATTGGTGGAGGGATCCTCTGTTTGGGGGATGAAGCCATTGTGATCCTGCCGCCTTTATATTCCTGCACTACTTTTAAACTCATTATCATGGACACCCTTTACCTACCCCAGCGGACGGGCCACGTTTTGCTGGTAGAAGCTCGGGTAGGTAATTTTGACAACCTTTAAAGGGTTAGCCTTATGTTAATAAATAAAAACTTAACCTTTTGTCGCTTATCTTGTGTTGTTATCCCTTTTAGTATGTTACTTTCCAACTGTTGTAATGTTCATTCTGTTTATATTTATCAAGCCTTGAAAAATTAGAAAAGATATCCAGAAAGTTTAGGATATGATCAAGGATCACATATCCCATAACCGATAAGTTCTAAAAAGTGATATAGTTTAAGAAACACAAGTTCAGTTGTCAAGTATAGGGGTTATTCAGAAGAATAATGAATAAAATCAAAAGAGTTAAGGATCATACCTGAGGATCCAAGTTAGAATCCTAACCATAATAAGGATAACTATAAGATAAACCTTAGAGTGAAATAAGGATCAAGGATCCCTAGCTGCCTATCTTCAAGGACCTGAAATAGAGCATAACTTGGGACTAAGCCGATATAAGAAAAGAGTTAGCAACTGGGGACAAGCCCAAGGATAACTGGGGACAAGCCCAAGGATAACTGGGGACAAGCCCAAGGATCGTATGTAAACTGGAGTATGGCCCTAACTGGCGACTATCCAAACTTGGTGACATGAAGATGCCAAAACCTTAGCTAACGTGAAAACGTTAGAAACCTTAGCTAACGTGAAAACGTTAGAAACCTTATGAACGGATGTATGGTACGTCTACCATTATACGTAGGATCCTAAGCATAGCCAGAACAATGGAATTATCAGCCCCTAGAACGAGTACTGGTCCCAAAGCCTTGAACTACACCAGGATCATCGTGCGCTACAGGCGGAATCTGGGGACAAGCCCAAATAACTGGGGTTAAACCCAAAAGACGGATTGCTTCTGTGGATAACCAACGTTGTGCTAAAGATACCTGAACTTCCAAAACTTGAACTCACGTGAGAGATGGATAAAGGATACATGATCCTTATCCTCATATGAGAAAATAAAGAAATGAAATAGTTCAAGATTAGGATATTACCTGAGTAAGGATCACCGATACTTTGAGGATCCTTTAAGGATATCCCTATCGTGAGGATCACCTATGCCATAAGGATCCTGCTTACATGAAATATTTCTTCAAGTGGACAGCATTCCAAGCTCTTGGTAGCAAATCACCTTCCATGGTTAGCAATCTATATGCCCCCTTTCCTGCTTCAGCTTCAATCAAATAAGGGCCTTCCCATTTGGAGCCAATTTTCCATCAGCAGGATTGGTGGTATTCTGAAATGCTTTCCTTAACACCATATCTCCAACTTGAAACCTCCTGATCCTGACATTTTTGTTGTAAGCACCAGCCATTCTTTGTTGATAGCTGGCCATCCTTATCCTAGCCATATCCCTGATTTCTTCAATAGTATCCAGGTCTTGAGCCAAGTTTTCATCATTTTCCTCAGGATCACGGGTACTTGTTCTAGCAGTAGGAACCACCATTTCTGTTGGGATCACTGATTCTGCCCCAAACACCAAAGAGAATGGTGTTTGACCAGTAGCATTCTTGGGGGTTGTCCTATCAGCCCAAAGCACATAGGGTAGTTCTTCTGCCCATTTCCCTTTCTTGGATCCAAGCTTTTTCTTCAAATTGTTGATGATGATCTTGTTGGATGATTCTGCCTGACCATTAGCTTGTGGGTGGACTGGTGTTGATGTTATCATCCTAATCCCCCAGCTGTCACAAAAGTTAGTGGTTCTGCCCCCAATAAATTGGGAACCATTATCACATATAATCTCGGAAGGAATTCCAAATCTAGTTATAATATTTCTTTTAATGAAGGATATAACTTCCTTTTCTCTGACTTGGGCAAAAGCTTCAGCCTCTATCCACTTGGAGAAGTAATCAGTCATAGCTAACATGAATACTTTCCCACCAGGTGCCTTAGGGAGCTTTCCAACTATATCCATACCCCATCTCATAAATGGCCAAGAGGAGGATATAGGATGCAATAATTCAGCTGGTTGATGAAGGATATTGCTGTGTCTCTGGCAAGGATCACATCTTCTGGCATACTCCACAGCATCTTTCTTCATGGTTGGCCAGTAGTATCCTGTCCTCAGGATCCTTGAGAATAAAGCCCTGCCCCCAGTGTGGTTTCCACAATCTCCTTCGTGGAAGTCTTTTAAAACTTCTTGAACTTCAGGATCCTCAATGCATCTCAAGTATGGTCCTGCAAGAGATCGTCTATACAACATATTATTTACAATTGTGAATTGAGATACCTTAGATTTGAAAGCCCTAGGGTTTTCTCCTGTAGGAATCTCTCCATGTTGTAAGTATCTCATAATTGGTGAGATCCATGATCCTGATCCTGAATAGGATTGAGTATCCTCACTAGGGATAACTGCAGATTCATTTCCTATCTCCATAGTCTGGTGATCCTCGATAGCCGGGGTCAGGATATGGATAATAGGAATCTTGATATCCTCTGGGATCTTCAAAGATGATCCTAAGTTAGCCAGTGCATCAGCTTCTGTATTTTCTTCCCTTGGTACCTGTGACAAACTAAAGGAAACAAAAGAGAGTGCCAAACTTTTGACTCAAGATACCTGATCCCCATATGCTTTGCAATTTGTAAACCAGCAATTAGGGCTTCATATTCAGCCTCATTGTTAGTGGTTTGGAATTCACAAGCTATAGAATGGGGTATTATGTCCCCCTGTGGCGATTTTAGTAGTATTCCAAGCCCTGTGCCTTTGACATTTGAGGATCCATCAGTATAAAGTATCCAAGGATCCTTGGTCTCTTCTAACTGCTGGACTTCTAGCTCAGCTTCTTCTTGTAAATCACTACTGAAATCAGCCACAAAGTCAGCTAATGCTTGGGATTTGATGGCTGTCCTAGGCTCATATCTTATATCATATGCACTTAGCTTCACTGCCCACTTAGCCATCCTTCCTGACATCTCTGGTTTCCTGAGGACATTCTTAATTGGGAAATTAGTTTTAACAATGATAACATGAGTTTCAAAATAATGTCTTAGCTTGGTAGATGCCATAACTAATGCAAGAATAAGCCTTTCAAGGTGTGAGTACCTGGATTCGGCATCAAGTAAACTTTTACTTACATAATAGACAGGATGTTGTGTACCTTGATGATCCTTAACAAGGACCGCACTTACTGCTTTTGAGGATACTGCAAGATACAAGGATAACACATCACCTTTTTCTGGTTTCATCAGAGCCGGGGCCGAGGATAGGTAATCTTTGAGGGCTTTTAAAGCATTTTCATGCTTCTCCGTCCACTCAAATTTCTTGTTCTTCCTTAGGATATCATAGAATTCTTTACACCTCTCGGAGGACTTGGATATAAATCTATTCAAGGCTGCTATCCTTCCTGTTAGCCTTTGAACATCCTTAGCATTGACCGGAGATTTGATATTCACTATTGCTTTGATCTGTTCCGGGCTAGCTTCAATGCCTCTCTTTGTCACCATATATCCTAAGAATTTACCTGCTTTAACACCAAAGTGACATTTTGAAGGATTAAGTTTCATGTTATATTTGTCAAGGATATCGAATGCTTCCTCCAAGTCTCTTAGGTGATCCTCAGCTTTTAAGGATTTTACCACCATATCATCTATGTAAACCTCCATAGTTTGTCCAATCTGATCCTTGAACATCATATTCACCAGCCTTTGGTATGTTGCACCTGCATTTCTTAATCCGAACGGCATAGCAATATAGCAGTATATACCAGTTGGAGTCATGAAGGCTGTATCCTCTTGGTCGGATGGTTCCATTTGGATTTGTTGAAATCCAGATGAAGCATCCATAAAAGTTAACAGTTCATGACCCGTGGTTGCATCCACCATGGAGTCAATGTGGGGTAAAGGGAAAGGATCCTTGGGACATGCCTTATTTAAATCGGTAAAATCGACACATACCCTCCACTTTCCGTTTTTCTTTTGAACAACAACCACATTGGCCAACCATCTTGGATACTTGACCTCTCTAATCATACCTGCCCGGAGCAATTTCTCTACCTCTTCCTGGATAATGGCATTCCTTTCTGGTGCAAACTTCCTTCTCCTTTGATGGATTGGTTTGAAGGATCTGTCGATGCCGAGCTTGTGAGTGATAACATCTTTGGATATACCAGTCATATCTTCGTGTTTCCATGCAAAGGTAGTCTTTCTCCTTTTGAGGAAGGATATGAGGTCTTCTTTCATTTCGCCAAGGATCCCTGATCCGATATAGATTTTGGATTCAGGATCATCAGGATCCATGAGGATTTCTACCACATCCTGCTCTTTTGCCTCCAAGACATCTCTTGGAGGATACTTTGATTGCTATTGCTCCCTGGATTTCGAGGCTGGTTTCATCGATGAAGTATAGCAATTCTTAGCCTCCTGCTGATCACTATCAATCTTTACTATCCCCCAAGGACTAGGGAGCTTCACACATTGATGGTAAGTGGATGGGACTGCTTTCATATCGTGTATCCAGGGCCTGCCAAGGATAACATTACAACAAGATAAACAGTCAATAACACAAAATTTTTGATAAGAGTGTAGGCCTTCAATATATATTGGGAGTTTAATGTCCCCCAGGGTGTTCTTAGTTTCGCCACTAAATCCCACGAGCACGGAGGATCTTGGTATGATCTCTGATTCAGGGATACCCATCTTCTTTAGAACATCAAGCTGGATAATGTTCACTGAACTTCCTCCGTCTATAAGGATCCTGCGGACAAAATGGTTAGATATAAAAAGAGTAATAACTAAACCATCGTGATGAGGATCTTGGATATCAACACGATCCTCTTCATCAAAGGTTATGACTTTTCCTTCGGAGACACTTGATGTTCGAATTGGTCTTTCTCCATTATCCATTTTAGCTTCCTTCGCATGCCTTTTAGCTGCTGAGAAGGATGTGCCACAAATGTCGGATCCTCCAGAAATAAAGTTTATCACTTGTGCATCTGCTGGAGGAGCTGGAGCCTTCTCAGGGATCCTTTCAGGATCCTGAGTCCTTGACTTTTTTCTTCCCAACAACTCCTTTAGATGCCCTTTGCTCAACAAGTATCCAATTTCCTTTCTTAACGCAATGCATTCTTCTGTAAGGTGCCCAAAATCTTCATGATATGCACACCACTTTGATTTATCCTTAGTTGCAGCCGGCCTATCATTCTTTCTTGGCCATCTAGCTTTATCACCTAGGTTCTGCATGGCAAGGATTAGTTCATTGTTATCAACACTAAAGCAATATTCAGAAATTGGAGGATAATCCTCATCATCCTCTTCTTGATCAATAGAATGCACGTTCTGATTATCAGATCTGTTGTAGGATCTGAACTTGTTGTTCCTGAATGAGGATCCTTGCTTATCCTGCTTTGAGGATCCTGTTAACCTCTCCTGGATCCTCTTGTCATCCTCTAGCCGGATGAACCTGAGGGCCCGGGTTCTTACCTCATCTAGGTTCCTGCATGGTGTCATAACAAGATCATCATAAAATAACGAGTCCCTAAGCAATCCCATTTTGAAGGCTTCAACAGCCGTGGCTATATCTAAGTTGGGAATGTCTAAGGATTCTTTACTGAATTTGGTAATGTAATCCCTTAATGATTCATTATGACCCTGGGTTATCCTATATAAATCACTAGTTAATCGTTCAAATTTTCTACTACAAGAAAACTGATTATTAAACAAGTTAACTAGGTTAGCAAATGAGGTAATAGAATAGGGAGGAAGACTTAGCAGCCATTTGAGAGCTGATCCAGTAAGAGTGGATCCGAATCCTTTGCACAAGCATGCTTCCTTTAACCTTTCTGGGATTGGATTGATCTCCATCCTCTCCCTGTATTGTGCTATGTGTTCTTCAGGATCCGTCGAACCATCATACAGCTTCATTGTAGGCACATGGAACCTCTTGGGTATCTCAGCATCACAGATTGGTGGTGCAAAACGAGATATCTTGTGGCTCCCATCTGCAATCTCTGGGATAGGTTTGACCACTCCCGGAACACTTGATATCATATCCTTTAGCTTTTGCAATTCTCTGGCCATGGCATGATTGATACCTGGATCCTGCATAAGACCATGGTTAGTAGTATGAGAATTATTAAAAGTGTTACCTCCCATTGGATTCAAGTTAGGAAGAATGGATGTTAATCCATATTGTTGAGACTCTGGAATGATCGAGGGACCAGTAGAGGCATTGGTTTGCATTGGAATAAAATCTCCTTGATGGACATCTGAACTTCCTGTTTGCAAACTCCTCAAGGATCCTGGCATCTGGAAGGATCCCTGAAACTGAGACGATCCTGGAACGAAGGAGGATCCTTGAACCTGGGATGATCCTGGAACGAAGGAGGATCCTTGAACCTGGGATGATCCTGGAACGAAGGAGGATCCTTGAACCTGGGATGATCCTGGAACGAAGGAGGATCCTTGAACCTGGGATGATCCTGGAACGAAGGAGGATCCTTGAAACTGCTGCATTCCTGAATATCCTCCTGAACTCGTGAGGGATCCCATATGCTGAGGATAGGATCCCGCTGGCTGGAAATATGAACCTGATGCCTGGGTCATTGTCGTTGTTCCGTAGTGCACTCCTTTTGGTCCACCCACATATTGAACGTCTGGGACCACTGATGGCTGAGAAGTAATCACCGAAGTATCAAAATTCAAAGATCTGGGCATCAGTGGGGAACGATCCTCTGCCGTTTTCTTCTGTTTCTTAATTTCGTCAATCTCCCGGAGGATCCTTTCGTTGGTCTTATCCTGCTCTTGTGCATGATTCCTCATCTGCAAAATCAAGGCATAGAGATCATTAGTAGTAGGATTAGTTGAAACAGAAGAAGTAGGTGGTTTTGAGAAAATGGGAGTTGGTTTCTTCGCGGCATTCTCGGTATTCTTCTGGGATCCAGAAGGTGGTGGAGGCAAAGGAGGGACGCCTTGTGAAGAAGTGAATGAAGGCATCAAGTTTGAAGTATTCTTCGCTGAGGAAGCCATTTGCTTGGTTGTAGTGAACCGGAATGAGCACAAAAATGCGAATTCTTCTAAGGACAAAACACCAATTGCCCCACGGTGGGCGCCAAACTGTTTTGGTCAAAAAATCTGTTGAGGATATTGCAACCAAACTCTATGTTTAGGGGAATGATGCTTTAAATATGTAACAGCGATGAGGATCACTTCAATGTAGATTTGCTCAAACAACACAAGGATTTATACGGGGAAAAAGCCCTTGATCAAGAGTTGATCTCCGGCACAAAAAACCCTGGGTGATGGAAACTACCGATCACCAAGCTCTAATAAATGATTAAATGTTTATAACTTCGGATAGTAACGAGCTAGGTACAAGGATCACTACGGTGAACTGTGTAAAAAGTGTATGAGATCGCTAAGTGTTTGAACGAGAGCTTGTATGAGCGTTTGTACGAGTGTGTGTAACTGAGAAATGACTAAGTGTTTTCTACTAGCTCGTTACTCCCTTTTTAAAATAGAAATAACCACCTAAACTAACTATCCGACTTTCGTGCCAAGCCTCCACGTTCTCCATAACGTCTATTTTTGGCCAAGCACGTGCAGAATAGTTTAGGAATATTCTCCAGGAATGTCGCTAAGACTTGGTCAAGCTTGATATACCTGCGAGATGCTACAAAACATAAGTAAACAATCGTCAGTACGAGGATCCTTAAAGTGATCCATGATCCTGATCCTAAAGCCCTTCTGAGGATCACCACCTGTCACAGAAGTAAGGATCACCAGTTAGGATAACCAATAAGGATCACTAATTGTTAGAAAATCCTCCCCTAACAGTTATATTCATTCATATCTGGATCAGCTTCCTGAAGTGCACCCGTCAGTAAAAATCCACAATTGCTTGTGGTCGTATGACGTTTTGTCTCTGTATTGTATGTTACGGTCTTTTGTTATCGAGTCTGTAAGTTCGTCAACTCTACGAAGTTGGTATGACGTTTTGTCTCTGTATTGTATGTATAAAAAGTTTACATTTAATATACAATTTAGGCTTTAATAATTTGTTATATATAGTATAAATTTAATTATTCGATTTCTTAACAAAAAAACAAGAAAAGAATTTAGGGGCTCAGGTTGATATTTCACTCATACCATAGGGACGCAAAGTGTTATTAATATATGCAAAAAGACGGTCTTACCCCTGCCTCTAACAGTCAACCTGACGGCAGGGACTCAAAGTGTTATGAAATGAATACCACAGGGGCTCAGAATGCAAAAAATTGTTTTTAGGGGCTCAAGTTAATGTTGGGGACATACCACAGGGACGCAAATTGCATTTTACTCTATCTATAAAATTACATGAGGCGAAGAGGGTTTAGCCTTTCTTTTACAGGATGCAAATGGGAAGTAAAACTTCTATTTATGAAATTGGAACAACGTATATAAGAAAAACTAGCCAACAAACAGAATCACTAAAAGCTTCAACAAAAACGACTAATGATAGTCCGAAACATAACTTTCTTGTCTGTTACAGAAGTTGAATAAAACGTTCAATTTCACACATTTGTATGAACAGAAACGAAAAAGGGTAGCAAATTTATCATACATTAAAACTCTCAATTTATAACACAACCTATAATGTCCACACTTTGTCACATAGTTGATAGTTGAGCAAACTTCCATAGGGGAACAGGGAGAATGATGTTATTTTGCTGATACCGCTTCTTCTGCACCACTGGAGTAGTCTTCTTCATCGGTACTATAATCGTAATAATATTCATCATCGTCATTTTCCACCTCATCGCCGTTCTTGTCAAAAGCAAGCATCCTCCCATTTGCCTTTGCCTTTAGCTGTTCCTGTATTCTGTCTCTAATGGCAGTTCCCTGAGAAGGATTCAAAATATAAAAGCATGAAGTTGAGTGGGTTGGGTGATGGGTCAAAATGGGCCATTTGTACCAATAGAAAATGTCGGGCAGGGCTGGGCTGACACACAAGCATCAAGTCTTTTTTTCAAGTTTTCAAATATTGTTGCATCAAAAATAATAATCAGATTTGTTTGACCAAAAGGGTTAAAATTATGCTTTTTGAAAATGCTTTCGACCTATTTGACCCATCTGACCAGTTTCCATTTTTAGCTAAAAGAATAATTTTATCCATTTGACATTTTGTATCATTAGTATGAAACATACCTCAAATCGACTCATTAAACCTTATTGGGTCAAGACTGACGACTCGGTGTTTGTATTTCTAGAGGGAGGGAGAACGGGAGAGAGCAAGTGTGTGAGATTAAGAGAGAGATAAGTACCATTTTATGGCAACCCTCTTCAAACCTTTCAAGAAAACCAGCAACCCAACGATCAGCATTCTCCACCCAGAGGTTATGATTCATGCCAGCAGTTTTTGCTACCGTTTGGATCTGTAATATCAAAGATAGAGTATAAATAAATTGGCAAGTCAAAAGGACTCAGGTTGAGTTTACCTGAACACTTTTTTGCTCCACTTATTTAAATAAATTATATTATATTATATCATATACAATAATTAAGATGTTAAATAGCAAATAGAATACATAATCTAGGAGGCTGTATGACAGTTAAAGTATAAATTCTTGAATAAATAGATCTAGGAGGCTGTATGCATTCAATATTAACTTGGATGATTTCCAAACAGTTTGACCTGACCAGTTGCATTTTAGCAAACATATTTTATACGGTCCCACTGGACCTGTTTGGGTTAACACGTAGAAACATAATGCTTTAAGGCACTAAATATCCTAGATACATACAATGATAGTGTAATGTGCAAGAAACAGAATTAATAAAAAAATGCTTGCCTTTTCTTCCACCTTTTCTTGTTGTTTCTTTACTTTTTCACGCAACTTCTTTAATTCCATGTTCACTCTCAACCTCTTTTCCTAAAATATATTAAGATGGGAAAATGTCATGACTTTACGTAAAAGAAGATGCGACAGTCAATTGAGGTACATAATTAATAATACTACAATGGTAGATGACGCTTGATTAATTTTAAAATAACAAAAACGCACTTTCACATAGCTAACGCCAAGATCTTTTCTTGAGTACCCTCGATCCAAGTTGCGCATCACATACTCGTTATAGTCTTTGATGATTCTCATGATTATATCTGATGTCGAAATCCCATCTGTACGTTTTGTCTCCTTAAATCTTCCAATTGATTTGACCTACAAAGAAATCATGTATGCATCATAAATGAATTAAACATAGTGAAAAATGACCCGAATAACAAACATGCCTGCGCAAAAAGTATACTAGATATAAGGATATATTTACATTTAAGCTAGTTAAGCATTATAGAAGAGGAAGAATATGTTGATACTGATTTAAGAAGTTCAACTTACAAATTCATAGACATCGTTTGCAGCACCACTTGCATCAGCATAACTGATTTTATGAAGTCAGACACAAATCACAATTAATGCATCAAATATTTATAAAAAATAGATGTATTTAATTTATTCCTACTAATGTACATGTGTGTGTGTGTCTGCATGCATGCATACACATACTTACGGAAGAGAATCGTGAGCCACATAATCTATCTTATGTTTATCCATAAATTCTTGTGTAAGTACCCATGGTGCATCTGGAATAACTTCATCAACCCACCTGCATAAGTATGCACAATTATATCATGATTGCTGATTGTTTCACTTATGTACATAAAAGCACATGAAACAAGAAAACACTGCAAGTCTCAATTAAGTACAAAATTATTGTTTATCTATTTGTTAAAACTTAAAAGCACAAATGTTCAATGATTAGATCTAGGGGTGAGCATAAAACCGAATTAACCGAAACCGAACCGAAGCAATAACCGATGGTTCGGTTATTGTTTTTTGAATAACCGAACTTTCGGTTTAGGTTAATCATACATCTAAAACCGAAAATAGCCGAACTGAACCGATTAGCCAAACATATATATATAGGGCAAGGCTATATAGAAAACCCTATATATATAGAAAACCCTAGAAAACCCAACCTCCCGACATTTTTTTTTTTTGAAAAAAATAACACATGTAATATACATGTTTTTAAGAGTTTTGGGCCAAAAAAATCAAAAAAGCGCCAAAGGAATGATTTAAAAAAAAAATTTCAGCAATTTCTGTCTTTTGTGCCTAACACATGTTAGGCAACCGGACATTGCTGAAATTTGTTTATTTTTTTTAAAAAAATCCCTTCGGCGCTTTTTTGTTTTTTTTGGCCCAAAACACTTTAAAACATGTATATTACATGTGTTATTTTTTTCAAAAAAAAAAAAATGTCGGGAGGTTGGGTAAAAATGGGAGGAGATTTGAGTTTCCAGAGTTTTCTAAAAATTTAAGGGTTTTCTGTCTAGCCTTCCCTTATATATATATATAGGGTAAGGTTCATGCGAGAACCACCTTTATTGCGAGAACCGCGAGACCCAATGTGAACACAACCTAAAATAGCAAAAAAAACCTAAAAAAACTAACCCCCCCCCCCCCCCCCAAAAGCTAAAATGCTAAAAACTAAACCCCCAAAAAACCTAAAAAAATAAAAAAAAAACACAATTTTTTTTTAATATTTTTTACATTAAAATCGCTACTTTTAGTAGCAAAAAAAAAAACTTTTAAAAAAAAAAATTAAAATTTTTTTTTTGATATTAAAAGTAGCGATTTTTTTATAAAAAATATTAAAAAAAATTTGTGTGTTTTTTAGCTATTTTTAGGTATTTTTGGTTGTGTTCACATTGGTTCTCGCAATAAAGGGTGGTTCCTAACGGATCCTTCTCCTATATATATATATATATACATACACCAAACTCTCTTAAAGTAATATTATTTATTAGTTCACTACCCACTAGATTTTTGATGCGGACCCAAGTGTGGAAGAGCGGGCCATCTTATATTTGGAGGCCCAAGATCGTGTAACAAACGGGGCTTCACTAAAATGGCTCTAACTTGGGCTACGGGGGTCCGTTTTGGGCGTGCGACCAGGCGAAACGAACGTGAGAACGAGCTCCATCTTGCTGCAAACTGCCGACGGCGGTTTGGGTCATCGTCCGGGCCAAAAAATGCTTATTTCTATTAGTTATTTACGTTTTTTTGTTTTTTGAAGTATTTTGGGCATTTTATTTTTGAGCTTGTGTTTGGCCCGTTGTCTTTTTTAGGCCCATTTCGAATTTCTGTTCCTATTTATATGTTGCTCTACCAATGCAGGGCTTTGTATGCCTCTACCCATTCCTCAGCAGCCTTGGGTAGATATTAGCATGGATTTTGTGTTGGGATTACCCCGTACTCAGCGTGGTAATGATTCGATCTTTGTAGTGGTGGACCGGTTTTCAAAAATGGTGCACTGTATTCCTTGCAAGAAGACAACAGATGCAGTTAATGTGGCTCAGTTGTTCTTTCGGGATATCTATCGTTTGCATGGTTTGCCATCCTCTATAGTTTCTGATCGGGATACTCGTTTCTTGAGTCATTTTTGGCGCAATCTATGAAAAATGGTGAACACTCAGCTCAATTTTAGTAGTGCTTACCATCCACAAACTGATGGGCAGACGGAGGTTGTTAATCGGTCACTTGGTAATCTTTTGCGGTGTCTTGTAGGTGATCATGTGAAGTCTTGGGATCAAAAGCTTTGTCAGGCTGAGTTTGCTCATAATCATGCTGTTAATAGGAGTATTGGGTTTAGCCCGTTTGAAGTGGTCTATTCTGCTAAGCCTCGGGGTCCTCTTGATTTGATGTCACTTCCTTCCCCAGGTTCTGTTCCCAAGAAGGTGCAAGATTTTGTGGTTAGGTTACATAAAGTTCATAAAGCTGTGCAGGATAACTTGGCCCACGCTAATTCAAAGTACAAGCAAGCTGCAGACCAAAAGCGTAGGTAAGTTGATTTTGAAGAGGGCGACTTTGTTTGGGCCATTTTGACTAAGGATCGTTTTTCAGTGGGGGAGTATAATAAGTTGTCATCCAAGAAGATTGGGCCAGTGGAGATTGTGCAGAAGATAAATTCTAATGCCTATCGTCTGAAGTTACCAAGCCACATTCGTTGGTCTGATGTTTTCAATGTCAAACATTTGTTGCCTTTTCATGGGGATTCGTCTGATGATGAGGTTGCTGCAGATTCGAGGTCGAATTTTGTCTACCCAGGAGGGAATGATGCGGGCCCAAGTGTGGAAGAGCGGGCCATCTTATATTTGGAGGCCCAAGATCGTGTAATAAAAGGGGCTTCACTAAAATGGCTCTAACTTGGGCTACGGGGGTCCGTTTTGGGCGTGCGACCAGGCGAAACGAACGTGAGAACGAGCTCCATCTTGCTGCAAACCTCCGACGACGGTTTGGGTCATCGTCCGGGCCAAAAAACGCTTATTTCTATTAGTTATTTACGTTTTTATGTTTTTTGAAGTATTTTGGGCATTTTGTTTTTGAGCTTGTGTTTGGCCCGTTGTCTTTTTTAGGCCCATTTCGAATTTCTGTTCCTATTTATATGTTGCTCTAGTAATGTGAAAGATCAGACTTGAATTTTGAAACTACTCAATTTTTCACTTCAAATTCCGTGCCCTTTGGGTTGAATTTTGGGGTTGGGAAAAGACCTACACGGGTATTCGCAGAATCAACGTGTTTGTTCTTTGTTATCGTATTTCGCGCTACATCAATTTTTTTAACCTTTTAGTCCAAGTGAGGGCCCATTACCTATATGCATGTGGTATCCATATAATTTTGCAAGTTTTATATTCATGAGTTTCTATTTTACAAGTTTTATATACATTGGATAATTAACCGAAATTAACCGAAACCGATCCATAACCAATGGTTAACCGAACAACGGTTAACTGACCATCGGTTATGGTTATGGTTATGGTTAATACTTTTCAATTAATCGAACCCTCGGTTAACCAGCCATTGGTTAACCGACTTTGCACTTAAATCAAACCTACTTGCAGTGACGAAGAGATTCATAACGCTCCTGGTCAGTCATGACTGTTTTACCCTTCAGCCTGTGGGTGACTTCATCATTGCAACATCCAACAAGCAAATAAGTATTTGGAAACCTATAGATAAGATGAGAAAACAAGTTACAAGATATGCACAAATTGTTGTCCTCTTTTTATTGCAAAACATTAGAAATTATACAGGCATATAAATGAAAGAGAATAATTAACTCATTTAAAATACAGTATTGGCGTTCTTACTATTGTTAGGAACCAGGTGACTATTATTGGAATATGTATATAATTATATATTACCTACTTTTTGCATATCGGTTTATGTAAAAAATTAGGTTGTTCACATCTCAGCAGCCAGCACAGCCTTACATCATAAATACAACCCTTGCTTGAAATTTAGAATTGACCGTTATTAATGAAGATCACAAGAGTGGAAGATGAGTTACTTTCTACTATGGTATTTCTGTTCAACTTATTGACTAACAGAAGGAGAACTATGGCAACGTTAATGTTCATTTTAATGATTGGGATTATAGGCAACTTACAACTACGTAGTTATGCTTCACTAAAGGTAAACACGCATGTTCCTGTCATGTTGTTTACATAAAAACAAGAATTATAAACAATATGCAATGAGCTTAAAGACATAAAGAACAGTACATAAACCGCAGTTAGTTACAAACGCTTAAATCGCAGCCTAGGGGTAAAGCAGCCCTCACTATCCCAATTAGCAAGTAACTGCTGAATTATGCAAGTTTAATGAAATATTTACAATCTTTATTAGGTAATTGATAAACTGGAACCAGATGTTTAGAAAGAGAACAACATTATATAATATACAGTATCAAATGTTACTCCATATGTTTACATAACTATTAATGTTTTCACCTAATCCTTGTTACAAAGATCATTGTTACTTACAGGCACCTTCCCTTCCCTGTTCTTTACATCATAAAGGGAAGATAGATCTCTTCAACAAAAAATAAAATGATTTCATATCAACACCTACAATTCCTAACATTTCAAAACCCTAATTTGGTGTAGAGCCTTAAAATCCTAAATTATACTTAAAAATCACTGCCACTAATCGCCAGAAAGTTCATAACAAACCTCAAACACACACCAACCTAAACTAAACTCTCAAACAACAGATTCCAAAACCAAACAATACATAAACTCAAAATAAACAATTAGAAGCCAGATCCACATACTCAACAGAAGGACAACTGAAAATCACTAAACAAAATCTTGTAACGGAAGCCTAACTTACGATTTTTTGGCTTGTTCAAGGGAACGAGCATGACCGAAGTGGAAGAGGTCGTATATGCCGTCGGCGTAGACGCGAACCGGCCGGTCCGTCGGTGGTTCCACCATCCAAATCTGCTGCTTGTGTTGCTCAGCTTCCATTGTTCACCTTGAAAAAGAAGAAGAAGAAGAAGAAAGATCGTTGGGTCTTCTTTTTCACCTTTGCTTTGCTCAGTTGTTGTTGCTCAGTGGGTACGGAATAATAATAATAATAATAACTAGAATTACGACCTGCCGCAATGCGGCGGGGATTCTTTAGTTATAACTAAGTCGATTTATGACGCGCACGTTATGTTGAACCTGTCAAACGGGAAAAAAATAGACGAAACGTAAAAACGTTAAACCAAAGACGCACGTTGCGATGTGTTAAGTCACAAAATTTAGAACGAAGCATAAAGCGAAAAATTTGCGGAAAACAAAAGCTATAAAGGACCAAAGCTGAAAGTAAAAAAAAAGTTGTGAGGATAGATTGCAAAAGATAAAAAGTTTTGTGTTAAAAGTAAAAAAAACAAATAGTTTTGGGTTAAAAGTAATTTATGAAATACTTTTGGATGAAAAGTAAAAAAATTAATTTTTTTTAAAAACCCCCAAAAGCCAACGTTTTAACGACCATATGCATAACCATTTTTTGTTTGAAAAACCCCCAAAGCCAAGATTACCACACATAAGTAAAAAAATCAAAGTGGTTAAAATTGCAAAAGATGGAAACTTTTGAATTAGAAGTGAAAAATCAAATTAATCAAAGGGGTTAAATCGTATAAAATAGAAACTTTTGAATTAGAAGGGAAAAATCAAATTAATTAAAAGGGTTAAATTACCAAAGATTAAAACTTTAAACTTAAATTATCAAAGATTAAAAGTTTAGAGTTAAAAAGGAAACAAAAATTAAACTTAAAACTTAAATTGTTAGAGATTAAAAGTTGAAGGTTAAAAAGAAAAATTCTAGTTTTTTTTTTTTTGAAAAACATGCTAAGCTCATGTTACAACATATAGAAGCATAAAGTTGTTGCTTCTTTATATAGGGTTTAATGATAATAATAATAATAACTAGATGTAAGATCCGCCGCGTTGCGGCTAGGGTCTTACAAATTACGACACAATGAATCTACTTTATACGGTTAGGGCCTTACAAATTACGGCGCAATAAATCAATTTTATACTTCTCTATCGACCCGCTCATTGCGTTTTAAAACCACAAACATAAGGATTAACTACACACCTTTGTATCATGTTAGATATCCAAACGATCACATTGTGTTTCCAAATGTCTTGTTGAGGGAAATACAAATACTTTTAGTTGATTAGGGATGAGCACGGTACATATTCAGTATTGAACCGGTACTGGTAACGGGAAAAGTAGGTACCGGTACCGAATATACCGGTTCGGTACCAGTACCTTTCCGATACCGGTACCAAAAAGCGAGGATAATGGGTACCAGTACAATTAAAGAGAGTTGGGCCAAAACAATAACTCACACCAGCTAGTTGTTTTGTAAAAAAAAAAACCAACGTCTAAGAATATATGCTTAGAGTACAACTTCTAATGCACCATAATGTTAAAAATAAAACTAATGTCTAAGAATATATGCTTAGAGTACAACTTCTAATGCACCATAATGTTAAAAATTAATAGTATATAAATAATAATAATAATAATAATAATAATAATAATAATAATTAGGACCTGATTGTAAAGTTGCTTAATTACGATTGTGCCCCTTGCTTAAATTGTTAAACCTTCTCCTCCACATATTCGGATATTCCAAATCTTTTGTTAAATTATTCTTTTTTTTAGTAAATTACAAAAATCGTCCATGTATTGGATTGCAAAGTGTGTCTTTTATATTTAAATGTAATGAGATTCATACTTTATGTTTGAGTAAATTGTCATTTTAGCTTCTGAAATTGCCTAACTGAGTCTAAAATCCTAGTTATAACCAGGGGTATTTTTTCCGTTAACAAAAAAAAAGTTTCTAAATTACCATTTTAGTCCAATTATAAAAAAAACAAAATAGAAATATAATTATATATATATATATATATATATTAAACTCATTAAGTCTAACTAACTCATAAATCAATATTCACCATTAGATTTGGCTGAGATTAAATCTCAGCCACTTAAACTCACAAAAAATAACTGTTGTGGTGGCAGTTGAGAGCAGGTACATCAATTGGCACAAGTAATGGTGTCGGAATTGCAGCCACGGATAGTAGCTCTGGCTATAACCAGTTTTCGACGGATTTGATGGTTTGCATGCTTTCTATCAGCCCTTGATCTAATTCTAGATTCATAAAACTATGCAATTCAGTACATTTTTACAACTTAAATTCCAAATTTGTTTCCTATCTAAAATCTAGATTATTGTTGTTAGCGAACATTAGTAGTTTCAATTGATTTTGGGTATGGTTTTTAACCTTTTTAGCCTAAATTGTGGTTGAATTAATTGATTATCTAATGATTTTTTGAATGTTAAGATTATATGATTCATGTTGGCATGTTGCTTGAAGAAATCGAAGAAGGAGAGAGGCTATATGGCTAAAAAAGGCATCAATAAATGACTCCGTGTGTTGCCAAAAAACACAGTTCTATCCACCATGACCTTACTAGGTATACAATATTAATTGACGCATTCGCTTTCCGTATCTGTACAATGAAAGTTATCATTATAGGGTTGTTTGAATTTGATTTTTTTAATATTTAAACATTGAGTTTTGTTCAAATATCTTGTAGGTTCATTACTTCATACAACTTATGTTGGTTTTTTTTTTGCAATATCACATAGGCTGCAACTTGAGTTGGTTTTTGCGCACAGAAGGCTGCTGGTATACTTCCAAACCACCCTCTGCGTATTGGTTAGGGTTTGGTTGGAGGTGCATATGGTGCTTTGGGTGTAGGCTATGGAGCTCCAAGATATTTATTCACAGGTGCTCTTTTCTATCAATTTACATCAAGAAGTGTATGCAAACTTATTCTTGTATTTTATTTTTTTGTTATTAAATTGATGATTTTGGAATTTTTTAACATATGGGATTACATGTATCATATATCCTTTTGTTGATTTATCTATTTTAAATTATATTTTTCCTATGGAAGGGGACCTAGGACAGCGGGCATGGTTTTGAGGCGAATGCTTTTGTGAATGGAAGGATCGGATACGTTCCGTAAGTGAAAATCTATTCAAAGTTGTTTGATTTTAATTTTAACTCTGCAGTTACTTCCTAATGGTGTTGCATATCATTGATGGCTTTCTTTTAATGTGGTTTTTTGTTTGTGATAGGTAACAACCAGGTGTACCGCCACACACCCCCCACCCCACCCCAACTGCAACATCAAAGAAGGGGGTGGTGGTGGTGTGAAGTGGTACAAGTGGGGGTCGCAGATGTTATATTAGTGGTGTACCGTTTGCTGAGTAAAAGAGGTGGTGTACCGATCACCTCTCATAAAGTATTAAATTTAACCCCACCCCCCCCCGCCCCGCCCGACTGGTTTGACCGGCTACCCAACCGGCCCATTTTCGACCCAAGCTACAATTTCAATGGTTTCTGATATTGTGCACTGAGATAAGCAGAGCTCAAGATAAACTCATAAGAATGTATATGTGAATTATCCACAACATAGTGAACTTTTGAGATTAAATGATGTCAACCAGAGGTGAAGGGGATCTTCGGCAATGTATCTGTGATGAAATCCTAATCATCCAGCTATTTCACAAGTCCTCTGCAGCTTACACATGTAGCATTACTTATGTCTTAGGAGCCGTATTTGGAGGTTATTATATATTAGTGTAATCAAATATTTTTTTATTAATGTGCACTGGGTTCATTTGATGCTATAGAACTGTTATTTTCTATTGGTTTCTTTAATGTGAATGTCAAGGGAATTTGTTTTTGATGTCTAATTTGTGTTTTTTTTTTTTGCCAGTAGTTCTCACCTGGATCTAATGGTAGGATGACAACAATGGGCGTATATGTTCGGATTTACTTCTTTGGCAGGTCAGGTGCTTTTTCATGATAATGCTTCTTGGATATGGAAAAAGTTCCGGTGGGGCCTAAAGCGAATTATAAAATGGGGCCCTTTTTTTGTAAATCTCTGGAAATTAAACGAAGTTAAATTCTACAAGTTGTAGGCCCCAATCTTCAATTTATTTTTTAGAGTCGAACACTCGAGCCACCTTTAAATTTGAGTTACCGAAAATCTTTTATTGTAACTAATATTTATTATTTTAAATATCAAGAATAATTGGTGTGGGGACTAGGGAGCTGCATGGTAGCTAAGGGCGACGAAAGATGCATCATAGTGAAACTTTGTTGATTCATTAGGTGCTCATGATTCGACGGATATATTCAGCTGGACAACAAACTTGCAGGTGCTCGAGTTCTTCAACCCATGGTAAGTTGTAATCGGCCATTCTATAAAAGCAGCCTCAGATGAGATCTGAAGAGTTTTTGCACTATTTTCCCCTCATGGGAGATCAAAATAATTGTTGCTACTCTGATAAAAGCTGATATAAAGTGCATCACTTTCTGATGGCTTTACAGTGGTAGAAGGATTAGAGTTAACATGTGGTTTTGGTTTGTCTTCCACAAACATGGACCCCTTTACTTGTGCTCAACACCTTTCACTAGCAAACATTAATTGCTAAATTGTTTGCATTTTTTTACCAGATTTTTAATTGAGGACATATGATTCCAACCCGTCTTTTTAGAAATTACAGCTCTCCCTAAAAGTAGTGGAAGCAACTTCAAAAATTATATTAACTATCAGTTTACATATTTTCTAACTATAGCTGCTAACTTAAACTAATTCTCCCTATTTTACATCAACGATGGTTTCTCTACGCGACATTACTTATTAGCTTCAATGAAAGTAGGCCATGGTTTTACTATAGCATAGGGTTTATAAGAAGCACAAATAATAAACGGGGGTTGGAATTTGATTTATTAAAATTTGTTATTTAGTGTAGTGTATAGTTTTGCATTTATTGATTTTTGTTGTTTTTGTATCTCGATGATGGTTTTTTAACAGTATGGAACAGTTTATAATATTGTCGTTGGTCCATCAGCATGTGTAGTTGTAGCAGATCCTATTGTCGCCTGATATATTCTTTGTGGGAATGCATTTTTGTATGATAAGGTATGATTTTAAGTTAATGAGTTCTTTTAGTCTCTATGTTGGAATAGTAGATTAGTAGATCTGACGTGTATTGATTAGTGGTTTTCACATTTTATCCTCATTTGTTCAAGTCACCTCTTCAGTGTAACCATATTTTTATGACGTCAAATTAGCCTGTACTTCAATCCCAGTCGCTTAAAGTGATACTCATGTTGCAGTTACATATTGCGTTACATAAAAAATAGTGGGACAGTAGCTACTAAAAATTTTGGGCTAAATGATCAACGTGTTCATATTGAAATTTTATCCCGTTGTCATATGTCTCATCAGCCGGTGATGAACCAATCATTGCCGAAGAGATGGCCTACATGCTATTGTCAGATGACAATGTATCAACAATCCATGAATATTCTAAAACCTAAGGGGCTTTTTTGATCCTGTGTTAACCTGTCCATTTTCCGTTTTATACTTCGTGAAGACTTATACAACATAAAGGGTAGCTGTACTCAAAGGTAACGCCAACGCTAGGGATGAGCTTTTGGGACTTGGTACGGTACCTAATATTTTTTTCACTGCCGATTCGGTACCCGCTTTTTGGAGTTTTCGGTACCGGTATTTTTGGTACAGTACCCGTTTTTTTTGGTACGGTACCGGTAATTTACAGAATTTTATATAAAAATACTGGTACCGTACCATACCGAACATTTTCTAGACCGGTACCCACATTTGACAATTTTTGGTACCGGTACCGGTAGTACCGAGCTCATCCCTAGCCAACGCGGATACAACCGACTCATGGGATTACCCAAACAATAAACTTTCTTTTTAAACAGGTAGCGAAGTTCTATAAGTGGTTTTGACTCATCATTTATATGATCTGTATTCCATCTATCTGATTTTCAATTGGTTAACTTGTCTTTGCTTTGTTTTTTTTCGGGCTGCATATATAGAATTGAAGGCTTTGCATGATGTTAAAATGACTAAACTTCACGTTTGATAAATTCAATTTCTTTGGTAAGTGTTTGGGTTAGAAGAGAGTCCAAAGCGAAGTGAGCAGGGAAACCCGGATAAAGGAAAGTCAAAGGTACGGTCAAAGGTATTTTGAACCCTATTGGGAATTCTGCTTGTGGCATGATGCATGAGGTTTCATGTAAAGGGTCTAATAAAGGAAGAGACACATATTTGGTTGTGCAGCCAGACTCTTCTGGTGAGGTTGGACCCCCTAAATACCAACTTGATGAAGTGAGTCCAAATGATCCTGGTAAGATGGATTTAGGTAATGTTATGAATCAATGTAAATGATCCAGCTGACTTTAGAATCAATGGCGAGGATTCAGATGCGGTTAGCTAAAGCCGAAGCTGTCACACCCGAACCACGTAAAACAACAAACCGCGGCAGAAACGTCGGGGAGTGGAGCGACAAAATTATTGTTTCACAACACATGGTAATTAAAGTTTGGTTTTATTTATTAATATGTTTACATTGTCTTGGAATTTAAGGAAAACATAACATAAGTTAAACTGTTCTTGTTTCTTTTAAGTCACTAAGGCCCGAGTCCGCCTAAGTGTGTCACGAACATCATCACGCATTAGCTCCTGAAACACATGTGAAAATAGGTATGTCAGCATAAAAATGTTTGTGAGATACATAGATTTTGTTATTGAAGATTCATGACTTGAAGTTAAAAGAAGTGTTGATGAAAAGTAGTCATGAAACTTGTAAAAGTGTTTCCTTTTATAAAATCATATGAAAATCGATATGAAAATCAGATGATATAAAAGAATGATACATGGTTATATAATTAACCAAGTAAAAATGAGATGTATAAAATATGTTATTTGTAAAACAGTGTCTTATAATCTATAGGTCATGTCTTTGTGTAAAAATGTATCATGTCTTTGTTTCTGTCGAAGTGGTTCAAATAACGCTACGATATGTAATATCTTAAAAGCACTTATATATAGGAAGTACCAGCAGCGTATCCACCATGCTTTTAACATATTACACATGCCTCGTTACTTAAATCACTTACCAATAACCACCAAAACATCTTGTCAAACCAATGTCAAATGTTTATGTATAACAATGTTTAATGTCTAAATGTCTTGTGTAAACCATGTCTTATATAGCAAATATCAAGTAACAACAATGTCTTGTATGGTGAATAAAAGTATTTACTCAAACCATAGGTATATGTCAATGTATAACCAAATGTCATGTGAAGCCAAATGTTATGTACAAAACAATGTCCTTGAATAAACCATAGTTTAAATCAAAAGTTATGTTTTGCAAAATCAAAGTTTTATGGATACAAACATTTATGCAGTAATGTTTATCGCATACATTCAAGCCTTGAGACTATCGGATAAACCCATAACAAGTTAAAGGTTTATCAATTATGTATATCGGATTCTGTCATTCCCTACTTCCAAACAAACCTAGGAAGCCGGGAACGGGATTTGTCAAGTCCTATGGTACCACCACATACTACCGAGCGGCGTGATCAATGTTAATTAATGTATTTTTGTCCCGTTAAACATACCAAATGTCATAGCCAAATGTAAGCATGACATGTAAAAACCATGTACTAAGTATGCTAAGTAAACATACATAGTAGAAATGTCCATGAAATCAATTGTGCCCATATGCTGAGTAAACATATGCAGCAGAAATGTAATGTAAATCAATGTCTCCATATGCTAAGTAAACATATGCAACAAATGTATTGATGAAATCAATGTGCTAGCATGCTCAGTCAACATACATAGCAAAGCATAATGGAAATCATGTACTATATGTGTACTAATTGAGCATAACATGTATATGTCATAAAAAGCATGAAAAGCCTGAAAGTAACAAGTAGGCACATGTGTATCACCCCAAAATATTTGAAAACAGTAAAAGAGGGGACTATGTACTCACTTGAGCTTGCTTAATAGTCTTGGAATTAAGACCAAATAAAGCTCGTAGGATCACGGAATCAATCGGCACCTAATATAGGTAACTATGTTAATAAACCGAACCTAAATCGGGAGATAGGATAGAATGAGGTCTCGTAAACCAAATGAGTTATTGGAACTCATACGATATGGTTTAATAAAGCCTACATTCTGATTGGACACCTATCCTAAGTGCTTATGACCGGTTACGACTCGTTAAGGTAGTTTTCGCTACTTTAACGTGTCGTTCACGCAAAAGCGCGTTTGGATGGTCTAACTAGCCCTATGACAAGTATTATATGCCCTACTATGTTTAATAACATTGCATAATCAGTTTAAGTGTCAAAAATTAAGTTACATATGCTTAAAATGAAATTATGCGCAAAAAGGGCATTTTGGTCATTTTCCTAAGGCATATAAACTACCTATCATACAACAAATTAAACAAAGTGACCATAAGGTATAACCTCGGAAGGTTATTCCCTATACAACTATGGTCACAAAATATGTTTGGTCGGATCCAAATGATCGACCAAATGGGTCGGGTTCGAAAGTCTAAGCGGTTGTTTAAACCGCTTAACTTACGACCCTAAATAAGCACTAAACTAAAAGTGACGAGTTAAACATGTTAAAACATGTTTAACTAAGTTAGAAAACTGATTTGATATCAAAACAAAGTGTTTTGATACCCGAAAATAGTTTCATCGCAAAATGTGCATAATCGGCATTTTGAGCGAAACTTTGACTCGTCACTTCGACTAGTCAACGTGGTAATCAGTAGGTATAGTCACAAGGGACTACAACCATCGCGATTACGCTCACGTTGCAAAGTTCAAATGAACTTTGTCTTGACCAAATCATGGTCAAAGCTGAAAGTTAAACACTGTTTGACTTTCTTGCTTGAAATACATAACCAAGCATGAAAGAACACTTACAAGACTCCAAGCTTGGAGAAAGAACAAAGAAAACTGAATAGGAGGCCTTCAATAAGTATGAGAGCCTTCCAATAGATCAGATGTGAAGAAGAAGATGAATGAGCAAGTTGAAGTGCAAGAATGCCTTGCTATTTATAGAAAATCATGCACCATTTGATCAATGACAAGTGTTTTTGAGTGGATCAAGGCATGATCTAGGCAATACACTTGTCATTCACTGATTGGGCAACTTGATGAGCACACAAACCAGCCCATAGGATGCTAAAACAATGATCAAAACTAGTTTCAGCAGGCTGTTTTAAAGATTCTGTGAATCTGCTCAGGTACAACTGTCACGCCCCGCGAGCGAGATTACTTAGTCTTTCGCGCCCCGCGACCTAGTGTAGACAGAAGTTTCAAAACTGTCAAAACAGGTCCCTGCATGCTAGAAACTTGATTTTTGACGCGTTTAAGCCCCGCTAAACCATTTTCAAGGTTCTATAAGGATGTTAAAGCATAGAGGACTTGAAATATGCTTGAAAATATCATGGATGTTGGTTCGTTTGGCCGTACGATCACGTTGTTCGGTTAATTACGATGAAACTCGAACGGATGCGAAAACGATCCAAATTGCGCAACGAATGGTTTTCTTGCATTCCTATCACTAAAATAAATTATTTTAATGATTACAAACATTTTTGGATGTCCGGATATGGTCAGAACGTAAGATATGCGCGAAAATGCAAACTTACGCAATTTTTGACGCTTTTAGTCCCTGATGATCAAATAAGCATATTTTCTCACACCGAACCCCTCAAAGCTTATTTCTAAGCTATGTTAAGGGTACTTAGGGTATGTTTAGCTTATGATCTTGTTCCGGAGTGTACGTTGCTATACGAAACGGCAGACTTTTGCAGTTTGTCGTAAATAGTCCCTGTGGTCGAATAAACTTGTTTTTGCTATACCAAACCCTTCAAAACTTATTTCTAAGTTATGTAAAGGTTATTTAAGGTATGTTATGCATATTTCACTGTTCCAGAATGTTTGTCGCGTTAAACTAATTACGTTTACGCATCAGTTTGCGTATAACTTTCCAGAAAGCGATTTAGAGTTTAAAATCGAACAAAAATCAAAACGTGCAAAATGTAAAAAATAAATAAACAAATATTGGGATCAAAACACATTGTTTTATTGATAATTGAATTGTTCAGAGTTTGTATAATTATTACACAAGCACATATGTCACAGTCTCCCCTACTTTAGGAAATTTCGTCCTGAAATTTATTTGGAGGAAACTTGTGAGAATAGATGTGGATATTTCGCCTTCATGTGATCTTCACATTCCCAAGTAAATTCTGGACCACATTTAGATTCCCAGCGAACTTTGACAATTGGTATGCGTTTGCGTTTGAGCTTTTTGACTTCACGGTCCATTATTTCCACAGGCTTCTCGACAAAGTGCATCGTGTCATCAACACGAATTTCATCAAGTGGTATGTGGAGGTTCTCATCAGCTAAACACTTTTTGAGATTGGACACGTGGAAAGTTGGATGAACATTTCCAAGTTCAGGAGGTAACTCAAGTCTGTAGTGTCACACCCTGGCTTTGCGGAAGCGTGGTTAATTGTGGTGTGACTTCTTAATACCATAGCTTAATCATACCAAAGCTATATGAGTTAAAAACATGCAAGATCATCCATTAAGTTTTGAAAACCAAATACAGTACCATTGTTTTAACCAATAACCATAACCTTGTTCAACAGACATTACAACTTTAAACATAACATAGACATGGTTTAAGGATTGTGTCTTGTCCAGGAAAGAGACACATCCCCTAAACCCCGGATGACCTCGGAAACTAGTGCAGCGGAAAACATGCCATACCGTGCCAGATCTCGTTAATTTCCTGAAATACATGTGAGTTGAAAAATCAACAATAATGTTGAGCGAGTTCATGTGCAAGTGAGTAAGTAAAACACTTGTAAGTATAAAAGTTTCCTGGTATGTAGCAGTGTAAGAGGACTTGTGATCACCAATGGTTTGCAAGGCCATTAGCATGTTGTGAAATGCAAGTAAGAAAGACACGACCTAGCCGATTTTTGCGTTGGGCAACCAAGTCACTCCAGGTCCGTTCTGTTGGCCTCAGAGAGGTCCGTTTGGCCTAGAGCTGGGCTCGCTACACCCAGATAGATCTACCGCTCGAGTCCCTCGGTGTTCTAACTACCCATTCACATGATCTAAACCTCCTTACGTTATTCATACCGTGTATAAAGTACTTGTAAACAAAGTAACATGTATTTCACCCCCGCAGTTAAGAAAACTGAAAACAGTTAGAGAAAAGGGGGACATGAACTCACAGTGAATGCGTATCTCTATCAAGCGTCTCCAATATAGTAAGCTGTGCAACGACCTACAAGTGCTAATTCTATTAGACGGACGGCCGTGCTTTAGCTTTACAGTTTATGTTTGCGGGAAATAATTAGACAACTATTTCGTGTTACATGTCGTATATACTTGGTAGTTATCTTCCTTCCCAAGGATGGGGGATTTAATACATGTGCGTAAGTTACGTTTTATCAATCTTGTGGTAATGTAATTACCGGTGTAACTTATATGTTTGTGGAAGCGTTCGCAAAGTTTTGGAATCATTAACGCTTGTAAATATTATTTTTACCCTAAAATAATATTTATGTATTTCACAAAATAATCATAAACAGTGTTGTGACAAATATATTTATCACGTTAATCTTTGTGAAAATCCCACCTCCGAATATTTAGTAAAATGTAGTACTGGCGAAATTTATGTTTCAAAAGTATGCCCAAAAATAGTTCTAACACTTGTTGTGTAAAAAGTCTAAGTGTTAGGTTTTTAGAAAATTTCGCCAGAGTTTCCTCTGTAACTGGAGGTGGCCACGCTTTCAAGCGTATCATTTTCTTTTAACAATCAAATCAATCAACTTCTTTATTCAATCAAACAATTTCCGACACATCAAACTAGTCAATAAATATGTAAATCACATAATCGCATGAACTTGTAGTTTTTCCGAATCCATATTGTAAATCCCATTATATTTCGTGGATCTTTATATAAAGTAACTTTAACCTCGTAAAAACCTCGTTTTTAGAGAAATCCGTCTTTACAACTTCTAGTTATTTTTCCCAAAAATAGTTATTTTGTCGAAACATGTGTCACACAAGTGTTTACACACTTGTGCGTTCTAAGTATCATTCTTAGTATTGTAAGATCCGTTTATAGAAAAACATGATTTCTTTAAAGTGTGGTCTTTCAAAAATACCACTTGCGGATACGTAGATCCGCTAGTTTTAAACATCATTTTACCGGTTAAATCACTTTTACACAACTAAAATATTTCTACACAAGTTCATGTCTCTAAAATGTGGTAGTGTTTCACCTTTAACCCTTGTATCTTTCAAAAACAAGCTTATGTGATGATACATGATTTTACAAAGTCGGGTTAACCGAAGATTCGAGCTACCACATTATAGATCGGGTCTAGATAAACACAAATTTCAAGTCCTACGACTTTTACACAAGACATGTGCTATTAACCTCCATTTTTGTGATTTTAGTAGACTTTAAAGTTCCAAAACGCATGTTAACGATATTTTACCGATAAAATTTCTTTTAACCACCTTAAACAAGCTTAAATATGAGTTTTACGTGATATACCTCTAGCTCGGGGCTAGGGAAGAATCGTGACGAAAATCGCGTGGATAAAAGCCAACGAGAGTGGTCCTTCGCGTTCCGCTTGCACCAGAGCTCCTTATATGCAACTTGTGATGTTTGTATGGTGATGGAATGATGAAGCAAGAACCGAAAGTATGGTGGCGGTTGGTGGGGTGTTCGGCCGAGAACCAAAGGGAGCAAGAGAGAGTGATTTGTTTGTGATTAGTTAAGTGGTGATTAACTCTAGTGTTAGTGTGATTTATATAGGCAAGTTCAAGGTGCATTACCCATTGGTCATTGTGTAGTGAAGATACTAGACAACCTTGGATTCAACAAGATCTCAAGTACAATGTGGTGCCCCCTAGGTAACCGATCGGTTGGGGGGGGGGGGGTCTCTTGTTCGATTTTAAGTAGATGGTTAGGAGTTTAGTTAAGGTTAACTAAGTTAGTTTAGGTTTTAAACTCCGTTAGTTATAAGTAGCGTGTTATGACGGGTGTTAGGGTAATCAGAGACCCTAACTGGCTCAGAAAAATAATAATAGTGAAAATAATAATATTTTCATGTTCCGGGTAAAGTCCGGGTGTTCGGTTGGATAGTATTCCGTTAAAGTGTTACAAAAGCTTTAAAGTGTCGTTATTGCATTTTTGTGACACAATTTGTTTTCCCGACACTTTAGAAAGTGTCTAGTGTTATTTTCTCATTTTCTGGCACTTTACTAGTCAGCTAGAAGCTGGTTAAATTATTAAAGTGCTGTGTTTGGTACTTAAAGTACGTTCTTGGCACATCCGAATCAGTGTATCTTATCCCTAGAGACGCGGTAACACAACCCTTATATCCCTACACTCACTACCAGTGTAGTCAAAATATATGAGGCTCTTAACAGGCCTTAGAGGCAGTGTCTGCCTGATGCTGGTTATTTCAGCATGTTCACTGTGTATCCGTTTAGTGCTACTGTGCTTTTTGTGCATCATGTTTGTCACTAAGGTGCCGTATATAAATAATGTAGTGACAGCATATAAAGTATGATGCAAGTAAGTGCATGTATCAGTATGCAGGTAGCAGTTCATCAGCTAGCTCAATCAAGCACAGTAATTAAGCAGTAATTTATCATTAATTAAGTTGTACGGATACCTGGTTTAGTGCGGGTTGTCACATTCTCCCCCCGTTAAATAAATTTCGTCCCGAAATTTAAGTTCCGCTTGTAGATGCAGAGTTCTTAGGAAATAAGTGGGGGTATTTCTCTTTCATCCGGTCCTCACGTTCCCATGTGATTTCAGGACCATGTCTGGCATTCCAACGAATTTTGACGAGTTTGACACTGCTCCGGCGGGTCTTGTTAACTTTCCAATCCGTGACCTCGACAGGTTCTTCAACGAAGTGGAGCGTGTCGTCAGTATGAATCTCGTCGGTAGGAATGGCAACGTCAATTTGAGTTGGACTTTTCATTAAATTGGATACATGAAATGTATCGTGAACATCATTCAGTTCAGCAGGTAGGTCCAACTTGTATGCTACCGTCCCGATTCTTTCTAGAATTCTAAAGGGACCAATGTAGCGTGGATTTAACTTTCCACGCTTTCCAAAGCGTGCTACCCCTTTCCAGGGTGAAACCTTCAATAATACCATCTCTCCGACTTGGAAGTCCACATGCTTCCGGTTTGGATCCGCGTAGGCCTTTTGTCTGTGGCGAGCGGCTTCGATGCGTTTAAGAATTTGCGCGATCTTATCTGTCGTCTCTTGGACGATTCTCGGGACCAGCAAGCTGCCTATCACCTGCGTCAGACCAACATAGGGGTGATCGGCACTTGCGTCCGTATAGGGCCTCAAATGGCGCAACACCAATACTGGTGTGGTAGCTGTTGTTATATGAAAATTCGACCAAGGGTAAGTGTTTATCCCAGCTACCTCCTAAATCCATAACGCATGCCCTCAGCATGTCTTCCAAAGTTTGTATCGTTCGCTCGCTCTGGCCATCAGTTTGCGGATGGAATGCAGTGCTCAGATTCAATTGTGAGCCAAAAGATTCTTGGAAAGATTGCCATATTCTTGACACAAATCTTCCGTCTCTATCAGAGATGATCGAGAGTGGTACTCCATGTCGTGCTACGATCTCTCTCATGTAAATTTCCGCAAGTTTACTAGTACTGTCTTTCTCCCTGATTGGCAGAAAGTGTGCGGACTTTGTTAGGCGGTCAACAATCACCCAAATCATATCATGGCCTCTTGGCGTTCTTGGCAGTTTTGTAACAAAATCCATTGAGATTTGTTCCCATTTCCACTTGGGAATCTCAGGTTGTTGCAGAAGTCCCGAAGGCTTCTGGTATTCTGCCTTGACCTTAGCGCACGTTAAACATTTGCTCACGTAAACAGCAACGTCGCCTTTCATCCTAGGCCACCAATAGTAATTTTTGAGATCCTGGTACATCTTATCCGATCCAGGGTGGATAGAGTACCGTGACTTGTGCGCTTCGTCGAAAATAACTTCCCTTAATCCACCAAACAGAGGAACCCAAATTCTTTTCTCAAAACATAACGTCCCTTCCTCGTTTGGTACCAAAAGCTTCTCCATTCCACGGAGATATTCTTCCTCAAGGTTTCCCTCCTTGAGAGCTTCCTTTTGTGCAGCGCGAATGCGCGAAGGAAGATTGGTTCGTATAACCATTTCCAAAGCTCTAACCCTTATGGGTTTGATTCTTTCTTTACGACTTAGGGCATCGGCAACTACATTTGCCTTCCCTGGTTGATACTTTATCTCGCAGTCGTAATCGTTTAACAATTCAACCCATCGTCTTTGCCTCATATTTAACTCCTTCTGGTTAAATATATGCTGTAGGCTTTTGTGATCTGTGAAGATTGTGCTCTTCGTACCATACAGGTAGTGTCTCCAGATCTTTAAAGCGAAAACCACTGCGCCAAGCTCTAAATCGTGTGTGGTATAATTCTTTTCGTGTACTTTCAGTTGGCGTGATGCGTAAGCAATGACCTTTTGGCGTTGCATCAACACACAACCCAATCCTTGACGTGATGCGTCGCAGTATACCACAAAGTCATCAGTGCCTTCTGGTAGAGCTAAGATTGGCGCGTTACAAAGCTTATCCTTCAGTACCTGAAATGCTTCATCCTGTTTGATTCCCCAATCAAACGTCTTGTCCTTCTGCGTGAGGAGCGTTAAAGGTTGAGCGATTTTCGAGAAATCCTCGATGAACCTTCGGTAGTAACCAGCCAAACCCAAGAATTGCCGAATCTCGGTTGGCGTCCTTGGCGTTTCCCAATCCTTGATCGCCTCGATCTTTGTGGGATCAACATGAATTCCATCCCCATTAACCACATGTCCAAGAAACTGGACTTCGCGTAGCCAAAACTCGCACTTGGAGAATTTGGCGTATAGCTGTTCCTTCCTTAGCAGCTCCAATATAGTTCTAAGATGTTGTTCGTGTTCAGCCTTCGTCTTTGAGTAAATCAGGATGTCGTCGATGAATACAATCACGAACTTGTCTAAGTATGGCTTGCAAACCCTATTCATTAGATCCATGAATACTGCAGGCGCGTTTGTTAAACCAAATGGCATAACGAGGAACTCGTAGTGTCCATAACGAGTTCGGAAGGCTGTTTTCGGGATACTTTCCTCCTGTATCCTTAATTGATGGTATCCAGATCGAAGATCGATCTTAGAGTAACAGCTTGAGCCTTGAAGTTGATCGAACAGATCGTCGATTCTTGGCAGAGGATACCTGTTCTTAATCGTCAGCTTGTTCAATTCTCTGTAGTCAATACACATGCGGAAACTTCCGTCTTTCTTCTTGATAAACAAGACCGGAGCTCCCCAAGGCGAGAAGCTTGGTCGGATAAAACCCTTGTCTAACAACTCTTGGAGTTGCGTCGACAATTCTTGCATCTCAGACGGAGCAAGTCTATATGGTGCCTTAGCCACAGGCGCCGCGCCTGGAACTAAGTCAATGTGAAACTCCACTTGCCTTAGAGGCGGTAATCCAGGCAAGTCTTCTGGGAAGACTTCTGGATACTCCCTTACGACAGGGATGTCTTCGATTCTTGGCTCAGCAGCCTTTTTATCCACGATGTGTGCTAGAAAAGCAACACATCTTTTCTGTAAACACTTCCTTGCTTTCTAGCAGCTGATAAATCTTAGCGGTGTGTCACGCTTCTCTCCGTGAACCACAATCGTCTCACCATCATCAGTTGGAATACGAACAGCCTCCTTGTGACACACTATCTCTGCCTTGTTTCCGGATAACCAATCCATTCCTACCACCACGTCGAAGCTTCCCAATTCGACCGTTAGTAGATCCAAAGTAAACTCACGTTCTCCCAGCTCTATCACACAGCCTCTGATTACTTCGTTGGCTTCAACTAACCTTCCATTAGCTAATTCGGTCGAGTAGCGGATATCTAACTTACTAGCGGTTAAACCAAGTATATTCTTAAATTCTAATGACGCGAAGCCATAACCGGCACCAGCATAAAACAAAATAGGTGCAAAAGTTTTGGTTGTTAGAGAACGTACCAGAAATCACACCTGGATCCTGGCATGCCTCACAAGCTCTGATGTTGGATTTTCTCTCACGGTCTTGTTTCAACTTCAGGCATTCCCTCTTAAAATGTCCAACTTCCTTACAATGGTAGCATCCTATCATTCGGCCATCTCCTTTCCCATTTCCACCTAGAGCGTTGTTACTGTTTTCTCCTTGTATGAAACTCTTCATCCCACAACCTTCCTTGTTGTGTCCTTTCCTCCCGTACCAAGGCTTCTGACATCCACCATCACGGTGACACTTGCACTCAGCACATCTTGGTTTGGTTTCTAAGTAAATCTTATCATTGGCCTGTTTGTTGTTAGGGCAATCTTTCTTGAAATGCCCTTTGTCCCCGCAGTCAAAGCAACCTCGAATAGATCTTTGTTCATTGTTGTTCATTTGGGTATCTTCGGTAAGCTTCCTTTTGTTCTTTCCAGACGACTCTACCTGAGTTTTCTTGTCAGGGTTTGCAAGTTTTTCTAGTCTATTTGCTTCCGTAACGAGTGCCAAACCCATCCTACTTGCAACAATGGTGGTTGGTGGCGTAGATGCTGTCATCAAGCTCAAGACTTGAGGCGCCAGTTCCCAAATGAATTGTTCCAATTTCTTCAGTTCTGGTTTTACCAGGTATGGAACAATTTGTGACAGATCATGGAGTCGTTGCACGTACTCCAATACCTTCGGACCTTCCATCATTAGGCTCTGAAATTCATCTTCCCACTTCTGGGTTTCCGTGTGGGGGCAATACTTCTTATGCATCATTCCTTTCAACTCATCCCAAGTTAACGCGTATGCTGTAGTTAGGCCCATTATTCGAACCTGAAGATTCCACCATAATCGAGCTCCATCTTGAAACAACTCAGAAACGTATGGGACCTGTTGTTCTGGCGTACAGTCACTCATTCGAAAGATGGATTCCATACTTTCAATCCATTTTACAAAAGTTATGGCACCCCCAGTGCCGTCGAACTTCGGAGGCTTGTAGTTGAGGAAGTGCCAGTAGGAACAACCGTTATTTTCTGAGGTACCTTTGATTGGTTCGGAGCGTAGGGCCTCGTGCTGTGCTATAGCTGCAGCAATTATCTCTTTAAGTTCTGCCTCAGAGGTGGGCATGCGCATTTCGCGTCTTGGCGGCATCTTCTAAAAGATGTTTCACATAGGTTAGGTCATAGCAAGTGAAGTGTACGTATGCATTCAACAATACCAACACATAACATCTCATGTTATCAACAAATCAATCACATAACACCTTATGTTATAGGACATAAACAATAGATTGAACATCGCATGTGATGAGGATACTTCGATTGTATTGCCACAATTCGAGACCACAATGTAAAGCTCACAAGTACACCACTATATCATACTACATTAATGACTTAGTAGGGGACGACCCTAGACAAGTCGTGCGATCGCTGGTCATGTTCAGGAGTCTCTGGTTCGTCCTTTCTCAAATTTCAGGACTCCACGTCAAGTTTCTGACTTTCTGTCCTAAAACAACATTTCTTCTCAATCGTTTCCTTGAGCTCGTCCCAGCTCAGTGTATAAGCGGCGTCTGTGCCAAGGGTCTGAACCTGGAGGTTCCATTAAGAGAGTGTGCCATCTAGAAAAATCCCTGAGATGTAGGTAACACTCAGTTGGGGCGAACAGTTACTCATTCTTAGAGTGGAGTTGGTCTTTTCGGACCAACGAACAAATGCAACGGTGCCTCCGATTCCGACAAAGTTCAAAGGCTTGCAGTTCAAGAACTGTTTATAGGTGCAGCCAGTTGGAGGGTTATCTCCAGTAATGCCGTCGTTGTACTTAGAGTGGAGGTCTTCATGTCGTGCATTTATCTGTGAGATGCGTTCTTGCAGCTCGTCTTCTGTCCTCAGTAACGTACCGGTGCTTGTGTCACGTCTGGGTGACATTCCCTTTTTGTCGAAATGGTGTGAAGCGGGTTAGACAACGTTTCAATTGTCTATGGGGTATATATATAGCAACGTAAGCCATCATGTAATCACCCCATTTCACACGCAAATATACCCACTGTATAAGTGGGGAAATAAATTCCTGAGCCTTCACATAGGCTTGTCAATTTGGCTTGTTGCTTGTAATAGAATGAACTCAAGGCTACATCGCCTAGGTCATTTGTGTTTAGGTTATTTCCTACTGCATTGGTTATCATCCGCTTGACCTGCAGAGTCCACCAGGATTCCTGTGCACTACAAATCGTTATTACGTGGGCCCCCGTAATAATAAATTGTCTTGCACAGTTACCCCAAATTTTCTCTCATCCAAGCAGATGATCAATCAAGAAGCAACAGCCGGTGCATCGGCATGAACAGGGTCATACTCCAATGCGGGGTCAGGAGCAACGCCTGGCTCAGGGGCCACGGCTAGCTCCGAATCAAAAACTCCATCTCAAAATCAGCTGGATCAACAATCACAGGGGTTACAGGATCCCCCAAGGGCTGGTCTAAGTGCATGAACTCAATGTCATGGTCTGGATCAACACCAGGCGGAAAAACAGGATTGTCCTCAATATCGCGATCAAACTCAAAACTGTGTGCGGGATCCGGTGCAGCTGATGATGCCATATCAGGGTCGGCGTCGTGTAAGTGGTGCTGCATTCCCTGTATGTGCGAAGACGCGGATGTCAGAGACTCAAATGAGTCTGGGATAGGGGAATGAGTTTCCCCTGCAGGAGCGTCCGCATGCAGTAGTCTAATGCTAGCAGCGAGAGGGCCTTGCCCTCAAGTGGGTCCTCCTCTTAATAGTTCGACATCGTCTTTAGAGGCAATGTCGGGGGCATATCAATAACGAGATAAGTGACAAGGGGCACAGGAGCAGGGATCACTGCCAGTGGCAAATTCCCAACAAGATGGCCATCAGTAGGCTCTGCTGCGACTTCAGGTAGTGCACAAAGGGCTGAAAGTCGTCATTGTCTGTGCCGGTAGTATCAGAAATGTACACCTCGTGCTTTGTTGAACTATGTCGTCTGATACTATGGTCATGGGGTTCGTAGTGCCCATCCTTCTAGTACTTGATGAAAGCATAACGTTTGTAACACAAACACATATACGTATAATAATCAATCATATAATCAGTTAATCACATAAGTCACCAAGTAAGGTATCACATACTTCTCCTAGTCTTACTAGTCAATTTCATTCAGTCTACAAGACTGCTCTATTCTTCACTTAAACCAAACCTCGATCCTCCAGATCGATCCTATAACAAACCAACGTGCTCAACTACCTTGATCATCTCGATCCTCCAGATCGATCCTATAACAAACCAACGTGCTCAACTACCTTGACCATCTCGATCCTCCAGATCGATCCTCAGCCCTCCAAGCTGAACTCATAATTAATAAAATGTGCTCAACATTTGTTTGTAAAAAGTGTGGATCTGGACTTAAGTGGTATGCAGAAAAATGTTTTCGTGAGAGCCCTAGTGATCATAGTCTAGACTCGAGACAGAATCCTAGTTCGCTATGATCAGAGCTCTGATACCAAGCTGTCACACCCTGGCTTTGCGGAAGCGTGGTTAATTGTGGTGTGACTTCTTAATACCATAGCTTAATCATACCAAAGCTATATGAGTTAAAAACATGCAAGATCATCCATTAAGTTTTGAAAACCAAATACAGTACCATTGTTTTAACCAATAACCATAACCTTGTTCAACAGACATTACAACTTTAAACATAACATAGACATGGTTTAAGGATTGTGTCTTGTCCAGGAAAGAGACACATCCCCTAAACCCCGGATGACCTCGGAAACTAGTGCAGCGGAAAACATGCCATACCGTGCCAGATCTCGTTAATTTCCTGAAATACATGTGAGTTAAAAAATCAACAATAATGTTGAGCGAGTTCATGTGCAAGTGAGTAAGTAAAACACTTGTAAGTATAAAAGTTTCCTGGTATGTAGCAGTGTAAGAGGACTTGTGATCACCAATGGTTTGCAAGGCCATTAGCATGTTGTGAAATGCAAGTAAGAAAGACACGACCTAGCCGATTTTTGCGTTGGGCAACCAAGTCACTCCAGGTCCGTTCTGTTGGCCTCAGAGAGGTCCGTTTGGCCTAGAGCTGGGCTCGCTACACCCAGATAGATCTACCGCTCGAGTCCCTCGGTGTTCTAACTACCCATTCACATGATCTAAACCTCCTTACGTTATTCATACCGTGTATAAAGTACTTGTAAACAAAGTAACATGTATTTCACCCCCGCAGTTAAGAAAACTGAAAACAGTTAGAGAAAAGGGGGACATGAACTCACAGTGAATGCGTATCTCTATCAAGCGTCTCCAATATAGTAAGCTGTGCAACGACCTACAAGTGCTAATTCTATTAGACGGACGGCCGTGCTTTAGCTTTACAGTTTATGTTTGCGGGAAATAATTAGACAACTATTTCGTGTTACATGTCGTATATACTTGGTAGTTATCTTCCTTCCCAAGGATGGGGGATTTAATACATGTGCGTAAGTTACGTTTTATCAATCTTGTGGTAATGTAATTACCGGTGTAACTTATATGTTTGTGGAAGCGTTCGCAAAGTTTTGGAATCATTAACGCTTGTAAATATTATTTTTACCCTAAAATAATATTTATGTATTTCACAAAATAATCATAAACAGTGTTGTGACAAATATATTTATCACGTTAATCTTTGTGAAAATCCCACCTCCGAATATTTAGTAAAATGTAGTACTGGCGAAATTTATGTTTCAAAAGTATGCCCAAAAATAGTTCTAACACTTGTTGTGTAAAAAGTCTAAGTGTTAGGTTTTTAGAAAATTTCGCCAGAGTTTCCTCTGTAACTGGAGGTGGCCACGCTTTCAAGCGTATCATTTTCTTTTAACAATCAAATCAATCAACTTCTTTATTCAATCAAACAATTTCCGACACATCAAACTAGTCAATAAATATGTAAATCACATAATCGCATGAACTTGTAGTTTTTCCGAATCCATATTGTAAATCCCATTATATTTCGTGGATCTTTATATAAAGTAACTTTAACCTCGTAAAAACCTCGTTTTTAGAGAAATCCGTCTTTACAACTTCTAGTTATTTTTCCCAAAAATAGTTATTTTGTCGAAACATGTGTCACACAAGTGTTTACACACTTGTGCGTTCTAAGTATCATTCTTAGTATTGTAAGATCCGTTTATAGAAAAACATGATTTCTTTAAAGTGTGGTCTTTCAAAAATACCACTTGCGGATACGTAGATCCGCTAGTTTTAAACATCATTTTACCGGTTAAATCACTTTTACACAACTAAAATATTTCTACACAAGTTCATGTCTCTAAAATGTGGTAGTGTTTCACCTTTAACCCTTGTATCTTTCAAAAACAAGCTTATGTGATGATACATGATTTTACAAAGTCGGGTTAACCGAAGATTCGAGCTACCACATTATAGATCGGGTCTAGATAAACACAAATTTCAAGTCCTACGACTTTTACACAAGACATGTGCTATTAACCTCCATTTTTGTGATTTTAGTAGACTTTAAAGTTCCAAAACGCATGTTAACGATATTTTACCGATAAAATTTCTTTTAACCACCTTAAACAAGCTTAAATATGAGTTTTACGTGATATACCTCTAGCTCGGGGCTAGGGAAGAATCGTGACGAAAATCGCGTGGATAAAAGCCAACGAGAGTGGTCCTTCGCGTTCCGCTTGCACCAGAGCTCCTTATATGCAACTTGTGATGTTTGTATGGTGATGGAATGATGAAGCAAGAACCGAAAGTATGGTGGCGGTTGGTGGGGTGTTCGGCCGAGAACCAAAGGGAGCAAGAGAGAGTGATTTGTTTGTGATTAGTTAAGTGGTGATTAACTCTAGTGTTAGTGTGATTTATATAGGCAAGTTCAAGGTGCATTACCCATTGGTCATTGTGTAGTGAAGATACTAGACAACCTTGGATTCAACAAGATCTCAAGTACAATGTGGTGCCCCCTAGGTAACCGATCGGTTGGGGGGGGGGGGGTCTCTTGTTCGATTTTAAGTAGATGGTTAGGAGTTTAGTTAAGGTTAACTAAGTTAGTTTAGGTTTTAAACTCCGTTAGTTATAAGTAGCGTGTTATGACGGGTGTTAGGGTAATCAGAGACCCTAACTGGCTCAGAAAAATAATAATAGTGAAAATAATAATATTTTCATGTTCCGGGTAAAGTCCGGGTGTTCGGTTGGATAGTATTCCGTTAAAGTGTTACAAAAGCTTTAAAGTGTCGTTATTGCATTTTTGTGACACAATTTGTTTTCCCGACACTTTAGAAAGTGTCTAGTGTTATTTTCTCATTTTCTGGCACTTTACTAGTCAGCTAGAAGCTGGTTAAATTATTAAAGTGCTGTGTTTGGTACTTAAAGTACGTTCTTGGCACATCCGAATCAGTGTATCTTATCCCTAGAGACGCGGTAACACAACCCTTATATCCCTACACTCACTACCAGTGTAGTCAAAATATATGAGGCTCTTAACAGGCCTTAGAGGCAGTGTCTGCCTGATGCTGGTTATTTCAGCATGTTCACTGTGTATCCGTTTAGTGCTACTGTGCTTTTTGTGCATCATGTTTGTCACTAAGGTGCCGTATATAAATAATGTAGTGACAGCATATAAAGTATGATGCAAGTAAGTGCATGTATCAGTATGCAGGTAGCAGTTCATCAGCTAGCTCAATCAAGCACAGTAATTAAGCAGTAATTTATCATTAATTAAGTTGTACGGATACCTGGTTTAGTGCGGGTTGTCACATGTAGGCTACCTTTCCGATTCTTTCAACGATTTTAAATGGTCCAACATATCTTGGTGCAAGTTTTCCTTTCCTTCCAAATCTGATTACACCTTTCCAAGAGAAAACCTTGAGTAGGACGCGATCACCGACTTGAAATTCCAAGGGCTTGCGTCGTCTATCCGTGTAACTCTTTTGACGACTTCTAGTTGTCTAAAGGTTATCGCGAACTTTCTTGACCTTATCTGTAGTTTCTAGAATGAGTTCAGGTCCAGTAAGCTGAGCTTCACCGATCTCATTCCAGCAGACTGGTGAACGACATTTTCGACCGTATAAAGCCTCGAAATGAGCCATGTTGATACTAGAGTGATAACTATTGTTGTAGGAGAATTCAATCAACGGTAGTGATGTGCTGAAAAGTGGTTTAACAAAACAACTAAATTAAACCCTAAACTAGACTCTCTAAGTTTTAAATTTATAAAACTAAGACTCTCTAAACCCTAAACCACACGACCGGCAAGTGTACCGATCGATGCAGTATAGCCTAAGGAAGTCCGAGTATCGAACCCAAGAGACTCTACTGATTACGCTAACGACTCTATTCTAGACTTAGACTGACACGACTTAACTAATTGTTTATTGATTGGGGGGGGGGGTTTCTAAAAATCCTAAGAATGCAAATAACGAATACTAACTAGACTAGACGAACTAGACACAAACTCACACGAAGACTGAACTCAAGGATGATGAAACAACTACCTAGACAGGAATCCTGATTGCTTTTAGTTATGATTATAATTGGGAGTTGTCTGCTATGGAACCGGGATCTTATAATTCTCACCTATCGGGAAATCTAAGGACCCCTAAACCCTCTCAAGAGCACGCTAAGATCCCCTAGAGGTTGTTAAGTTACCGGTTATTAGACTCCCTTACAAGACATCTAATGGGGTTTATAAAAGTATCCTACAAGGCTCACTCCCTTACGAGACCTAAACCTAGGATAGGTTTGTTTTCTCAGCTAGACTTGCTAGACAGCAGCCAATAGGTTAACTTCCTAAGAAGGACCCACCTTGCGGTTTAATCACTTAGACCTAGCAATAATCTCGCACCTTACAGCTATTGATGATTAGTAGAACACTTGATTTTATAAAATTACCAACTATTACTTCTAAGGTTTATCGGCCGATTTTACCCTAAAGATTCAAGATTTATTACGTGATATAGACAGTCACCAAAATCTAAAACCTAGCACGATTCTATTCCGTGATAAAGACCGTCACCAAGATTCGAACGAAGCAATAAACAATAATTAAACAATATCAAGCACGCAAACTCATCTAACTGATAGAACAAACCGTTTACAATTTATAAACTATCCATAGCATTCAAAAATCCATGAATAATCAAAACTTATGCAATCATTCATCCATGTCTAGGTAGTAACGGAAATTTAGCCAATAATCATGTCTAAAAACATAGTATCAATCATGGTCAAAACAGAATTCATCATCAAATAACAAGAAACAAACGAAAACGAGAGAAACAAGATTATAAAACCCGTGAACTCCAATCCCGTGTGCTCCTGCGCTTCAACAATGATTCCACAGCAGTCCCGAGCCTTCAAACGCCTGAAAACAGCCTCTATGATCGCCTAAAGTTCGTCCAAATTCGTAATTGTGTTGTTGTTCACGGCTGTTGATGATGATCTTCTTTTATAATCCCAAAAACCCTACAAACTGATGTTGTTACGAAGTCTGTGCACGTAAACAAACCCCACGCGGCCCGCTTAAGGATTAGGTGAAAGTTAACGCGGGCCGCCCGCCTTCATAATACCGGAAATGTTGTTTTAAGTTAACTCAGCCCGCCTACAAGTGTATCATAAGTCAATGCGGGCCGCCTTGGTTCTCCAGAACTGATTTCTCACTTCGTTTCAACTCCCGAGCTTCCAGTTTCCGGTCCAGTCTTTCGCCTTTCCATATTATAACTCGTTTCAGCTCCTTTTAACTGCAAAGACCTGGAAATCACAAACACATCAAAAGTATATACAATCTATGCTAAAAACAGACACAAACGAAATATCTAACGACTAAAACGGACGCGAATAAAGATGTATTTTACAATACATCAGGTAGATACGAATCCCAACTACTACCAAAATCGATCACACAAGCTCTAAGCATATCCTCCAGTGTCTGGATTGTTCTTTCAGATTGACCATCCATTTGCGGATGATAAGATGTGCTCAAATTAAGTTGGGTTCCCATGGCAGATTGCATGGTTCTCCAAAAGTGAGACGAGAATTGAGCATCTCTGTCAGATATAATGTTCAAAGGAACACCATGTCGGGATACAATCTCATCCACATAGATTTTAGCAAGTTTGTCAGCAGATAGATCCTTACGGATTGGCAAAAAGTGTGCTGACTTGGTTAGATGATCAACAACTACCCAAATGGCATCATGACCTCTTTTAGTGCGTGGCAGCTTGGTAATGAGATCCATAGTAATGTTTTCCAATTTCCAAACCGATATCTCTGGTTCCTCCAATAATCCAGAGGGATGTTGATGTTCTGCCTTAACCTTAAGACAAGTAAGGCATTTGGATACGTATAAGGCAATGTCTTTCTTCATACCGGCCACCAATACTGGGTTTGAAGATCCTTATACATTTTATCTGCACCAGGATGAATAGAATAACGAGACTTGTGAGCTTCATCCATTAACAAGGTGCAAAGATTGTCTTGACTTGGGACCCACAAACAGTTCATGAAATAATATAGTCCATTGTCTTTCAGTTCAAGATCAGGCTTAATATGATATGGTAATTCCTTACCCATCAAGTCTTGTGTAACACAAGCATGTTGAGCCTGAGAAATGCGGGTTTGAATATCAGATCAAACTTGAACACAGTGAAGCTTAACACGTTCCTTATGACTCAATGCATCAGCCACGACATTCGCCTTACCAGGATGGTAGCGAATTTCGCAGTCGTAATCGTTTAGAAGTTCAACCAAACGTCGTTGCCTCATGTTTAGTTCTTTCTGATTGAAAATGTGCTGGAGACTTTTGTGGTCAATGAACACTACACATTTTGTACCATACAGGTAGTGTCTCCAGATTTTGAGAGCAAAAACTACTGCACCTAACTCAAGATCATGAGTCATATAGTTCTTCTCGTGTACCTTCAATTGTCTTGATGCATAGGCTATGACTTTGTTTCTTTGCATAAGAACACAGCCAAGACCCAAGTTGGATGCATCACAATATACGACAAAATCGTCGTTGCTCTCAGGTAAAGATAAGATAGGTGCATCACAGAGTTTCTGTTTCAAGGTCTAAAAAGCTTCTTCCTGTTTGGATCCCCACTCAAAAGTTTTGTTCTTCTGAGTTAAAGTAGTGAGAGGAACCGCAATCTTGGAGAAATTTTCAATAAAATGGTGGTAATAACCCGCGAGACCAAGAAATGAATGAACCTCGGTGGGAGTAGTTGGTGACTTGGTGTATCCCAATCCTTAATCGCACTGATTTTGGCAGGATCTACATGTATACATTGTTTGTTAACGATGTATCCCAAAAATTAAACTTCCTTAAGCCAAAATTCACACTTGGAGAACTTGGCGAAAAGCTGTTCTTTCTTTAGGAGTTCCATTGTAAGACGGAGATGTTGTTCCTGATCGGCTCATGTCTTAGAATAAATCAAAATGTCATCAATGAAAACAATGATGAACTTGTCCAAATAAGGCTTACAAACCCTATTCGTCAAGTCCATGAAAATAGCAGGAGCATTAGTTAAACCGAAGGGCATAACAGTAAACTCATAATGACCATATCTTGTGCGAAAAGCTGTCTTGGGAATATCTTCTTCGAATACACGAAGCTGATGATACCCATAACGTAGGTCAATCTTTGAAAAACAAGTAGCACCTTGTAACTGATCAAAGAGATCATCAATGCAAGGTAGGGGATATCGATTCTTGATGGTGAGTTTATTGAGCTCACGATAATCGATTCTTTGAAAAACAAGTAGCACCTTGTAACTAATCAAAAAGCTCGAATGAATAAATCCTTTGTCAGAAAGTTCCTGAAGTTGTTTAGACAATTCTTGCATCTCAGACGGTGCAAGACGATAAGGAGATTTAGCAATAGGATTAGCACCAGGTACAAGGTCAATACGAAACTCAACTTGGCATGCTGGGGGTAAACCAGGTAATTCTTCAGGAAATACCTCAGGATAATCCCGAACAACAGATTTATCTTGGATATTCTTACCTTTGCCTTTCTCCTCTACGACATGTGCCAGGAAGGCCACATAGTTCTTTCGTAAGTACTTTTGAGCTTGAGTACACGTCATGAGTTTGAGACTACTAGCAGGTTTCTCACCATGAACCTCTAAGATCTCACCAGTCGAAAGAGGTACACGAACAATCTTCTCAAAACAAACCACCTCTGCATGGTATTTGGCTAACCAATCCATTCCTACTATAATATCAAGCTTCCAAGTTGCATTGGCGTGAGGTCAATAGGAAAAAGATGGTTATTAAGGTTCAACTGGCAGTTTCGAAGAACAGAATCGAGTACAATGGGTTCACCACTAGCTACCTCTACTGTCAAAGGATTTCCTAGTTTTGTTCTATTCATGGAAAGCAAAGGTTCAAAAGACAATGACACAAAACTCTTATCGGCACCCGAATCAAATAGAACAGAAGCCGGCAGATTGTTAACAAAGAACATACCATTCACCACCTCGCTGTCTGCACGTGCCTCGTTAGCATTCATGTTGAAGACTCGTCCACGGGCCTGAGCCTGATTTGCATTTGCCATCCTCGGGCATTGATTTATGTAGTGGGTCAGATCCCCACAATTGTAGCAAGAACCAAGCGGGTAGTGAGGTCGTGCAGCTTGTGCTGGTTGTTGTTGTGTAGGGTTTCGAGCTGCTTGATTCTATGTAGAAGCAAAATGGCATGTGTTGGCGAGATGACCAGATTTCCCACAGTTGGTACAAATACGACACTGAACATGTGGTTTATGGTAACTGTTACATTTGTTGCACAATGGTGCATTCCCAGCATACTGTTTCTTTGCAGGTGGTTGTGCGTGTTGATTAGGAGCAGCTTGGTTTGCCTGTGCTGTAACAGCGAAATTTTTGGAAGCCTTGCGCTTCCTAGACTTCCACGAAGACTCAACTTTCTTACCCTTTTGTTTCTCGTTCTTGTCAGACAGTTTCTTGTCACCCTTTTTATGGAGTTTACCTTTCCTGATCTGAGACTCAGTCAAGGTTGCAGCCAATTCGATGGCTTGACGAACAGTGGTAGGGTTGCTACCAGTAACGATATCTTGCACAGGGTCAGGCAGACCATCGACATACCTTTCAATGGCTTTATCCAGCCGGGTAACCATTGTGGGACATATCCAACTCAACTCCTCATATCTGTCGGTATAAGCACGGTGTTCACCACTGTCTTGTTTCAAATCATCGAATTCCCTTTCTAAAGCCCTGAGTTCATGACGAGGACAGAATTCACTCATCATTAGAGCCCTAAGCTCCTCCCAGGTCTGACCCAAAGCAACATCAGCACCACGATCTCTCATTACTCCATTCCACCACGTAAGAGCCCTCTTTTGAAATACACTAGAAGCAAACTCGACTTTACGATTATCAGGACACTGAACATGGCAAAAAGTACTCTCAATACTCTCAAACCACTGTAGGAGCCTAATTGCTCCTTCAGAACCACTAAACTTGAGCGGTTTTGCCGAATTAAATTGTTTAAAGTTGCACGGAGCAGGTGCATTATTGTTATTGTTGTTGTTGGCTTGGTTAATTTGAGTGATGAGATTTGGGAGTGCAGCAGCCATTTGCTGTGCTATGATAGCTGCCCGTTCGGCATCAGGTTGTTGTACGTTTCGTCGAGGAGGCATTCTAAAAGAGGAAAACATGAGAGAAAACGAGTGAGATGACATTGGATAAGAATAGAATGTTACAAATATCGACAAAAAGTTAGGATGGTGGTCATTCGTTCATTACCTCAAAACAAACAAACGACACACAGTGACTAATCAAAGTAAATGGGTCATAATAATGTATCGCGAAGACATGCTTTAGCCTATAAGTGGACACTCACCCCAAGAGTTCCCAGGTAAGAGTGACTGGTCTGATTATGTGGATTTGTACGAACACTCTAGCCTAGACTGAAAACTCGAGGTACAGGCACCCACCCTTCCAGATTGCACGTGTTCACATTATTTAGACCCAAACTTTGACGAGATTTTGAAAACTTGGATGGCACAAGGCCAAAAGAATCATTCAAGAATGGATGATTGATTTTCAAAATTGTTTTTGGAAATTTGTGTTCTTGTTTTAGTAATCACCTAAAGATAGGTGACGTTTATGTTTTAAGATCTAAACACAAGATAACTTGTGTTGGGGTCCTAGAAAGGTTATAGTCTAGGTCAAAGCATTACTAATAACCTAATTCCCTATAACCATGAGCTTTGATACAAACTCTTCTGTCACACGCCGACTGTGTAAAACAACAAACCGCGACGGAAACGTCGGGGAGTGGAGCGACATAATTATTGTTTCACAACACATGGTAATTAAAGTTTGGTTTTACTTAATCTGTTTACATTATCTTGGAATTTAAGGAAAACATAAGTTAAACTGTTCTTGTTTCTTTTAAGTCACTAAGGCCCGAGTTCGCCTAAGTGTGTCACGAACATCATCACGCATTTGCACCTGAAACACATGTGAAAATAGGTATGTCAGCATAAAAATTCCTGTGAGATACATAGGTTTTGTTATTGAAGATTCATGACTTGAAGTTAAAAGAAGTGTTGATGAAAAGTGGTCATGAAACTTGTAAAAGTGTTTTCTTTTATAAAATCATATGAAAATCGATATGAAAATCAGATGACATAAAAGAATGATACATGGTTATATAATTAACCAAGTAAAAATGAGATGTATAAAATATGTTATTTGTAAAACAGTGTCTTGTAATCTATAAGTCATGTCTTTGTGTAAAAATGTATCATGTCTTTGTTTCTGTCGAAGTGGTTTAAATAACGTTACGATATGTAATATATTAAAAGCACTTATATATAGGAAGTACTAACGGCGTATCCACCATGCTTTTAACATATTACACATGCCTTGTTACTTAAATCACTTACCAATAACCATTAAAACATCTTGTCAAACCAATGTCAAATGTTTATGTATAACAATGTTTAATGTCTAAATGTCTTGTCTAAACCATGTCTTGTATAGCAAATATCAAGTAACAACAATGTCTTGTATGGTGAATAAAAGTATTTACTCAAACCATAGGTATATGTCAATGTATAAACAAATGTCATGTGAAGCCAAATGTTATGTACAAAACAATGTCCTTGAATAAACCATAGTTTAAATCAAAAGTTATGTTTTGCACAATCAATGCTTTATGGATACAAACATTTATGCAATAATGTTTATCGCATACATTCAAGCCTTGAGACTATCGGATAAACCCTTAACAAGTTAAAGGTTTATCAATTATGTATATCGGATTCTGTCATTCCCTACTTCCAAACAAACCTTGGAAGCCGGGAACGGGATTTGTCAAGTCCTATGGTACCACTACATACTACCGAGCGGCGTGATCAATGTTAATGAATGTATTTTTGTCCCGTTAAACATACCAAATGTCATAACCAAATGTAAGCATGTGACGTGACCGTGTAGTCCCGATCAGTCAAAAACCCAATTAACCTAGGTAGCTAGGGTAAGTCGAGTATCGTATCCACGAAGAGCATGTGGTCAGTATCGCACTAGTTGTTCAATTAGCAAAAGTATTTACAAACAAGTGTACAAATTGTATGAAGTTTGTTAATTTTCTTCTTCTTTTTTTTTCAAAGTTTGTTTAAAATAATTATATAAAATATTGATTAACTAAAATGAGTAAAACAGTAATTTGGAACAAGGTTCACACCTGGTTCGACAACTGCAAGACCTAGGGTTTCTACACGTTAGACTTAATTTAGTTGCATTTGATTAATAACGGATTTAGTATTACGTGGCTTAGGCGCCAAGCGCTATCAACGTCATAGACAACGGACCGCACTGCGTTTCGTTACCAAGAACATGTAAATCCTAACCTATAGCAAGGCATAATTGCACATATTCATTTCACAAAGTCAAATTTAATAACTCATTCGACAATTCATGAATCCAATACAAATGCAAGACAATTGATATAAGTTTCAAATGGTTAAATACAACTAGTCACAAATTAAATCATAAACAAAATATTGAAACCCTAGAATTCTTACAAAGTCTACACCGGGGTGAAACCTTAGGAGATTAGCCGCTTATACTCATGACGTCTCACAAAAACTTCCCTTTATTTCCTCTTGATTTGTGTGCCAAGCCGCCAAGGGCGCTGCCTTCCCTCTCAAAATAATAGATGTCGACCCGTTTTCAAATGCTGTTGCGTTTTTATTTAGTGGGCTTTTTCACGAACTCAATGCAAGCCCATCTTTCCTTTTACTTGCAGCCCATGTCACCACAACTTCAACTTGAATCCTTTTTCTCATTATTTTATTCTTTGCTCTTTCATTTTGATGTAACCTACAAAACAATTCAAAAACTTACGTTTCGAATATGTACTCTAAAAGCATATATTAATTGCAATATTTATAAGATTACTTTTCTTTTATTTTCTTATTTAAACAGTTGTCACACCCCGACCACGTAGAACATACAAAACGTGGCGGAAACGTCGGGGAGTGTTGTAACATAATTAATTGTTTCAAATCCATGGCAATTGAAGTTTCATTTTATTAATCAAACATGAAAGTTTACATTGTTTTAAACAAGAACTAAAGAGTACATAACATAAATTAACTAGTTCTTGTCTCGTTTTAAGTCACTAAGGCACAGGTCCGCCTAAGTATGTCTTGATAAGTCCTATGCATCATCTCCTGAAACACATATGAAAATAGGTACGTCAGCATAAAAATGCCTGTGAGATACATAGGTTTTGTGAAAACAGAATCCATGACTTATGTTTGAGAAAATGTTTAGTCATGAACCTTGTAATTTGCTTTGTCTTGTAAATCATTTGAAAAAAAAAACGATAAGATCAGATGATATGTATAAATGAGAGAATAATGTATGGTTAAATGAATAACCATGTAAAATGAGTTTGTATAAGATAAGTTGTTTGTAAATCAATGTCTTGTGAAAAGTATGTTATTTGTATAAAATGTTATATGTCTCAAATTGAAATGATTCAAATAACACTACAATATGTGATACCATACAAACACTTATATATAGGAAGTACCAGCGGCGTATCCACCGTGCTTGTATCATATTACATACGCTTCGTTACTTAAATCACTTACTCAAACCAAACCACCAAAGTAAAATGTTTAACAATTGTAGAAATGTTTATGTATAGTCAAATGTCTATTGTCAAATGTAAATCATGTCAACAGATACAACTGGTTCACACGGTTCAATAGTTACAAACGGTTCATATAATCGAAGGGTTACGACGATTCACATAGTCAAATGGTTACAACGGTTCAAAATGTAGTATAATGTGTTCATATGCTGGATGAGCATATGTAACAGAAATGCAATGTAAAACAATGTACTAAGTATGCACGTAATGGACATACATAGCATAAGTGTAATGTAAAACAATGTACTAAGTATGCACACAATGGGCGTACGTAGCATGAAATGTATTGTAAAGTGATGTACTAAGTATGCACACAATGGGCATACATAGCATAAAATGTATTGAAATCATGTACTAATAAACATAGCAAGTATATGATGTGAAAACAGGAAAGCATGAAAGTAACAAGTAGGCACATGTGTTTCACCCCAAAACAGTTTGGAAAACAGTAAAAGAGGGGTCTATGTACTCACTTGAGATTGCTTAGAAATCCTTGAGTAACAACCAAACAATGCTAGAGATCACGGATATCAAACGGCACCTAATATAGGTAACTATGTTAATATACCGGACCTAAATCGGAGGATTGGATAGAATGAGGGTTCGTAAACCAAACGAGTATGGAGACTCGTGTAATATGGTTTAACAAAGCCCACATACTAAAAATGAAACCTAACCTAAGTGCTTACGACCCATTACGACCCGTTTGGGTAGCTTATGCTACTTTAACGCGTCGTTCGCGTGAAACGCGTTCGGAACGCCTAACTAGTCCTATGACAAGTAAAATATGCCTTAACATGTCTAATATTGTTACTAAATCAGTTTAAATACCAAAAGTTATGTTACATATGCTTAAAATAAATTTTGGCGTTATAAGGGCATTTTGGTAATTTACCTAAGACATATATACTACCTATCATACAACTACTCAAACGATGTGACCATAAGGTATAACCTCGGAAGGTTATTCCCTATATACTATGGTCACCTAATGTGTTTGGTCGGATCCTAATGATCGACCAAACGGGTCGGGTTCGAAAGTATAAGCGATTGTTTAGATCGCTTACCTTACGACCCTGTATAAGCACTAAACTAAAAGTGACGAGCTAAGCATGTTAGAACATGCTTAACTAAGTTTAGAAAACAGGTTTGGTATCAAAACAAACGGTTTTGATACCTATGAGTAGTTTGGTTACAAAATACGCAAGAATGCACATTTTGGCCGAAACTACGACTCGTCACTGAGCCTAGATAACGTGGTAATCAGTAGGTATAGTCACTAAGGACTATAACCATCGTGATCACGCTCACGTTATGAAGTTCAAACGAACTTCGCATCGACCATAAACTGGTCAATGAAGAAAGTCAAACAAAGTTTGACTTTCGGACTCGAAAAGCAATAAAAGAACGAAGGAACACTTACAAAGGGTCCCCGCAAGATTGATTTCCAAGTAATCTCAGGTAGGAAGTGTATAAACACAACCACTTAGAGAAAAACTCAGATTTCAAGTGGGTTTTGCAATGGGGATGGATGGGTATTTATAGTAAATGGACAACCGTTAGGATCGTTTATCGAATAACGTGCCTTGATCTCACCCGTACACTTGTCGGAATGTTATGGTAGCTCATTTTGCCCCCACCACCAGTTATTGACAAGTGGCATTGGCCTTTGGGGTGTTTAAGGGCTGGAAACAGGCTGTTAAAAACAAGTTGCTGCATCTGGCCCCTGCTTACGGGCCTCAACACTAAGAATGTTGAGGTCCATAAGGACCTTGCAGGTCTGAAACTTTCAAAAATGGCAGAACAGGCCCCTAAAGATCCAAACTTGCTATTTGATGCATTTTTGACACGTTTAAGCCCCGTTAACCCCATTTCAAAGCTCTAAAATGAAGTTAAAGTATAGGGAACTTAAAATGTGCTAAAAAATATCTCGGATGTCGGTTCGTTTGTCCGTACGATTGCGTTGTTCGGTTAATTACGACGGAATGCGCATAAGCGCGAAAAACGATCCAAATGACGCGACGAATGGATTTTTCTTATGCCAAACACTAAAATAAAATGTTTTAGTGCTTACATAAATTTTTGGATGTCCGGATGTATTCAGAACGTAAGTTATGTGCGAAAGAGCAAACTTATGCACTTTTTGACGCTTTTAGTCCCTGAATGACCCAAAAGTTTATTTTAGCACACCGAACCCCTCAAAGCCTATTTCTAAGCTATGTAAAGGATATTTAGGGTGTTTTTAACTTATGGTCATGTTTCGGAATGTTTGTTACAGTTCAGATTGGCATACTTTCGCAGTTTGTCAAGTTTAGTCCCTGTAAGCGATTTAACTTGATTTTGCCATACCAAAGCCTTCAAAACTTATTTCTAAGTTATGTAAAGGTTATTTAAGGTATGTTAAGCCTATTTCACTATTCCGGAGTGTTCGTTGCATTAAACTGGTTATATTTACGCATCAGCGCGCGTATAACCTTTTAGAAAACGATTTAGAGCTTGAAATCGAACAAGAGTTGATATGTGCAAAAGATACACCTATTTATACAGCCCCAAGTATGAAATACAATATTTCATTGGCTTGGTATTTGTTTGATGGTCACAGTGACCCAGGTGTCATAGTCTCCCCTACTTTAGGAAATTTCGTCCCGAAATTTATTCGTAGGAGTCCATCTGTGACTTTGTGTCAAGTAACCACCAGATATACAAGGCATAATCCTGTCATTTCCTTAACGGACAATCTTCAGAAACGAAAATGAACAGACGGAGTCATTTTCCTCAACGAGTATTCTTCAGAAACGGAAATGAAGGAATAAACAAACGGGGATTCATTTCCTCAACGGACAATCTTCAGAAACGTAAATGAACAGACGGAGTCATTTTCCTCAACGAGTATTCTTCAGAAACGGAAATGAAGGAATAAACAAACGGGGATTCATTTCCTCAACGGACAATCTTCAGAAACATTAAATGAACTTACGGAGTCATTTTCAACGGGTGCTTCATCAGAAATGGAAATGAAAAGGATAATCAAACGGATATTCATTTCCTCAACGGACAATCTTCAGAAACGAAAATGAACAAACGGAGTAATTTTCAACGGGTGCTTCATCAGAAATGGAAATGAAAAGGATAATCAAACGGATATTCATTTTCTCAACGGACAATCTTCAGAAACGAAAATGAACAAACGGAGTCATTTTCAACGGGTGCTTCCTCAGAAATGGAAATGAAAAGGATAATCAAACGGATATTCATTTCCTCAACGGACAATCTTCAGAAACGAAAATGAACAAATGGAGTCATTTTCAACGGGTGCTTCCTCAGAAATGGAAATGAATAGAGTTAACTTCTAGGCACATGACAAAGCTCGCTGTGGTTTCTGTGCACTAAATTCCATAATTATGTTTGCATCCATAATTACGTAATTCCTTGCACAGTCCGCACAGTTTGTCTTGTAATGTTTAGGGGAAGAAAATCAAACCTGTGATGAGGGTGACTGGACTACCATAGGGTCCTTTTAATTAGATCGACAAATGATCTTTTTAATTAGGCCACCAAGGAGTCCTTTCAGCTATATCATCACATGATGTTCCTAACTAGATTTTTGGATCAATCTGTTTAACTAGACCACTCAAGGGGTCTAATTATGGAGTAATACTTTATAACCCAAGGGACTTAACTACAACGTAGAAGTCCATTAAGGATTTTAGATAACAAAAACTTGGATTACACCAAAAACATAAAAGGGAACACATAAGCACATAATCACATAGTTGCTTAACTCAGTTGTTATTAACTTGTTAGTGATTGAATATGGATATTCAAAGTACACCAGGAAACCAGTCGCTGGACTTCAATGTCCTCTGGGATCTATCTGAAAAGATAGGATGATCTCCCAATATTCGATTTTGTTTTCAAAGAAACGTAATATTCGAATTAAGGAACACAACAATTTTAGGATTTACGGAAATATCCTTAGGTACCCTTATTAAGGATTTATAGTGGTACTTTGGGTATTCGTCTTGTGTTGTAACTTGCGCCTTGTACTTCGTTTCCTTAGAATAAACGGGTACTTAGGAATTTCGTGGAAACGCAAGAGATCATAATATGGAAAAAAATTTTTGGGGGTAGCTTTACAAGGAATACAATTCCTTGATTGTCGGTATTGTAAGAGATATGTTGTTTATACATACAACCACATAAATACATTGCAATGTAAATAAAAGATTTATTTATAAACAATGATAACAACTGTTTCATGGACCATGACAACAAAAGAAAATAATACATAAGACATGATTATTTCTAAATGATGTTGTCGGTCAGATGCTCATCCCTGTGCTGGATTTGCATTAGCAAGCTTTGGGCAATTTCTTCGGAAATGACCCATCTCGCCACAGTTGAAGCAAGAACCTGGTAGAAAACGACCTTGAGCAGGATTGTTGCCAGCTTGGTTTGGTGCAGCTGCAGGTGGGCAGACTCTTGCTGTATGGCCTATAAGTCCACAAGTTTGGCATTTGCGGCACTTTACATTGGCATGATGATGGAGGCTACATTGGTTGCACAAGGGTGCAGTTCCATTGTATGGCTTCCTAGCAGGGGGTTGAGCTGGTTGGCTGGGGACGGCTTGATCATTGTGAGTAACCATGGCGAAGTTTTGAGAAGCCTTTCGCTTCTTTGACTTCTTAGGGGATCCAGTCTGTTCATCCATGGTCTTTGATTCCTCGATTGGGTTCGATTCCTCGACCGGTTTCTTGTCACCTTTTCGGAAAAGTTTACCTTTCCTGATCTTTGATTCAGTCAAGGTTGCAGATAGCTCAATGGCCTGTCTAACTGTAGTAGGGTTGCTACCAGTCACAATGTCTTGTATTGAGTTAGGGAGGCCATCAATGTACTTTTCGATTGCCTTATCCAAAGGCGTGACCATGTTTGGGCATAACAGACTTAACTCCTCATAACGGTCCGTGTAGGCTCGATGCTCACCGCTATCTTGCGTAAGATCATCAAATTCCCTTTCCAAGGCCCTGATCTCGTGACGAGGACAGAATTCCCTCATCATATGGGCCCTAAGTTCAGCCCATGTCTGTGCTAGAGCAACTTCTGCACCACGATCTCTCATAACCCCGTTCCACCACGTAAGGGCCCTCTTCTGGAACACACTCGAAGAAAACTCGACCTTGCGATTGTCAGGACACTGCACGTGGCGGAAAGTATTCTCAATGCTCTCGAACCATTGAAGAAGCCCAGCGCTCCCTCAGAACCACTAAACTTGAGTGGTTTAGCCGAGTTAAAACTCTTGAAATTGCATGGACCATTGTTGTTGTTGTTGGCTTGGTTCCATTGAGCAAAGAGGTTTGGGAATTGAGCAGCCATTTGCTGCGCAATGATTTCTGCCAGTTCGGCAGTCGCTATCTAGTTTTCACGTCGAGGAGGCATTCTAAAAGAGAAACAAGAAAGAAAACAAATGAAATGGCATTGGGTAAGAATAGGATGTTACAATTACCGACCATAATCATGGTTGATGGTCATTTGTTTGAACCATGAAGCAAACAAACAACACAAAGGCTGAGTCAAAGCAAATAGATCCTCATAGTGTATGGCGAAGACATGCTCGCCTATAAGTGGACACTCACCCCAAGAGTTCCCAGGTAAGAGTGACTGGTCCGATTATGTGGATTTGTACGAACACTCTAGCCTTAGACAGAAAACCCAGGGTACAGGCATTCACTCTTCCAGTTTGCACGTGTTCACACTATTTAGGACCCAAAACTTTGACGAGAGTTTTGAAAATTCAAAGGGGTTCAAAACCTTATAACAACGGGTTCAAAACCTAGTAATCAATCATCCTAGAACAGATGATTAGTTTTCAAAGCGGTTTTGAAATTTATGTTCTTGTTGTGGTCGTCGCCTAAGGATAGGTGACGGTATTGTTTTATGACTAAACGCAAGTAAACTCGCTTTAGGGTCCTAGGAAGGTTATAGACTAGGTCAAAGCATTACTAATAACCTAATTCCCTATAACCATGGGCTCTGATACCAACTTTTCTGTCACACCCCGACCACGTAGAACATACAAAACGTGGCGGAAACGTCGGGGAGTGTTGTAACAGAATTAATTGTTTCAAATCCATGGCAATTGAAGTTTCATTTTATTAATCAAACATGAAAGTTTACATTGTTTTAAACAAGAACTAAAGAGTACATAACATAAATTAACTAGTTCTTGTCTCGTTTTAAGTCACTAAGGCACAGGTCCGCCTAAGTATGTCTTGATAAGTCCTATGCATCATCTCCTGAAAACACATGTGGAAATAGGTACGTCAGCATAAAAATGCCTGTGAGATACATAGGTTTTGTGAAAACAGAATTCATGACTTATGTTTGAGAAAATGTTTAGTCATGAACCTTGTAATTTGCTTTGTCTTGTAAATCATTTGAAAAAAAAAACGATAAGATCAGATGATATGTATAAATGAGAGAATAATGTATGGTTAAATGAATAACCATGTAAAATGAGTTTGTATAAGATAAGTTGTTTGTAAATCAATGTCTTGTGAAAAGTATGTCATTTGTATAAAATGTTATATGTCTCAAATTGAAATGATTCAAATAACGCTACAATATGTGATACCATACAAACACTTATATATAGGAAGTACCAGCGGCGTATCCACCGTGCTTGTATCATATTACATACGCTTCGTTACTTAAATCACTTACTCAAACCAAACCACCAAAGTAAAATGTTTAACAATTGTAGAAATGTTTATGTATAGTCAAATGTCTATTGTCAAATGTAAATCATGTCAACAGATACAACTGGTTCACACGGTTCAATAGGTACAAACGGTTCATATAATCGAAGGGTTACGACGATTCACATAGTCAAATGGTTACAACGGTTCAAAATGTAGTATAATGTGTTCATATGCTGGATGAGCATATGCAACAGAAATGTAATGTAAAACAATGTACTAAGTATGCACGTAATGGACATACATAGCATAAGTGTAATGTAAAACAATGTACTAAGTATGCACACAATGGGCGTACGTAGCATGAAATGTATTGTAAAGTGATGTACTAAGTATGCACACAATGGACATACATAGCATAAAATGTATTGAAATCATGTACTATAAATGTACTAATAAACATAGCAAGTATATGATGTGAAAACAGGAAAGCATGAAAGTAACAAGTAGGCACATGTGTTTCACCCCAAAACAGTTTGGAAAACAGTAAAAGAGGGGTCTATGTACTCACTTGAGATTGCTTAGAAATCCTTGAGTAACAACCAAACAATGCTAGAGATCACGGATATCAAACGACACCTAATATAGGTAACTATGTTAATATACCGGACCTAAATCGGAGGATTGGATAGAATGAGGGTTCGTAAACCAAACGAGTATGGAGACTCGTGTAATATGGTTTAACAAAGCCAACATACTAAAAATGAAACCTAACCTAAGTGCTTACGACCCATTACGACCCGTTTAGGTAGCTTATGCTACTTTAACGCGTCGTTCGCGTGAAACGCGTTCGGAACGCCTAACTAGTCCTATGACAAGTAAAATATGCCTTAACATGTCTAATATTGTTACTAAATCAGTTTAAATACCAAAAGTTATGTTACATATGCTTAAAATAAATTTTGGCGTTAAAAGGGCATTTTGGTAATTTACCTAAGGCATATATACTACCTATCATACAACTACTCAAACGATGTGACCATAAGGTATAACCTCGGAAGGTTATTCCCTATATACTATGGTCACCTAATGTGTTTGGTCGGATCCTAATGATCGACCAAACGGGTCGGGTTCGAAAGTATAAGCGATTGTTTAGATCGCTTACCTTACGACCCTATATAAGCACTAAACTAAAAGTGACGAGCTAAGCATGTTAGAACATGCTTAACTAAGTTTAGAAAATAGGTTTGGTATCAAAACAAACGGTTTTGATACCTATGAGTAGTTTGGTTACAAAATACGCAAGAATGCACATTTTGGCCGAAACTACGACTCGTCACTGAGCCTAGATAACGTGGTAATCAGTAGGTATAGTCACTAAGGACTATAACCATCGTGATCACGCTCACGTTATGAAGTTCAAACGAACTTCGCATCGACCATAAACTGGTCAATGAAGAAAGTCAAACAAAGTTTGACTTTCGGACTCGAAAAGCAATAAAAGAACGAAGGAACACTTACAAAGGGTCCCCGCAAGATTGATTTCCAAGTAATCTCAGGTAGGAAGTGTATAAACACAACCACTTAGAGAAAAACTCAGATTTCAAGTGGGTTTTGCAATGGGGATGGATGGGTATTTATAGTAAATGGACAACCATTAGGATCGGTTATCGAATAACGTGCCTTGATCTCACCCGTACACTTGTCGGAATGTTATGGTAGCTCATTTTGCCCCCACCACCAGTTATTGACAAGTGGTATTGGCCTTTGGGGTGTTTAAGGGCTGGAAACAGGCTGTTAAAAACAAGTTGCTGCATCTGGCCCCTGCTTACGGACCTCAACACTAAGAATGTTGAGGTCCGTAAGGACCTTGCAGGTCTGAAACTTTCAAAAATGGCAGAACAGGCCCCTGAAGCTCCAAACTTGCTATTTGATGCATTTTTGACACGTTTAAGCCCCGTTAACCCCATTTTAAAGCTCTAAAATGAAGTTAAAGTATAGGGAACTTAAAATGTGCTAAAAAATATCTCGGATGTCGGTTTGTTTGGCCGTACGATTGCGTTGTTCGGTTAATTACGACGGAATGCGCATAAGCGCGAAAAAAGATCCAAATGACGCGACGAATGGATTTTTCTTATGCCAAACACTAAAATAAAATGTTTTAGTGCTTACATAAATTTTTGGATGTCCGGATGTATTCAGAACGTAAGTTATGCACGGAAGAGCAAACTTATGCACTTTTTGACGCTTTTAGTCCCTGAATGACCCAAAAGTTTATTTTAGCACACCGAACCCCTCAAAGCCTATTTCTAAGCTATGTAAAGGATATTTAGGGTGTGTTTAACTTATGGTCATGTTCCAGAATGTTCGTTACAGTTCAGATTGGCATACTTTCACAGTTTGTCAAGTTTAGTCCCTGTAAGCGATTTAACTTGATTTTGCCATACCAAAGCCTTCAAAACTTATTTCTAAGTTATGTAAAGGTTATTTAAGGTATGTTAAGCCTATTTCACTATTCCGGAGTGTTCGTTGCATTAAACTGGTTATATTCACGCATCAGCGCGCGTATAACCTTTTAGAAAGCGATTTAGAGCTTGAAATCGAACAAGAGTTGATATGTGCAAAAGATACACCTATTTATACAGATCCCAAGTATGAAATACAATATTTCATTAGCTTGGTATTTGTTTGATGGTCGCAGTGACCCAGGTGTCACACAGTTAATTGCAATTATTAAGTATGAACACCGACATCTCAATTAACATTGCCACTTTTCTTTTTATGTTATTTTATTATTATATATATAAGTAAATAAGCTATTTTAACTCGAATTATTATTCAACCTAGAAAATACAAAAACTGACTAAAGTAGTATCTTTTTAAACAATATCGATGCATATTTTTTATAATTAAAATAAACTAGAGCGTACAAAAAACACACCGATCACATCCCCACACTTATCTTTTGCTTGCCCTCAAGCAAATCTATCTTTCACTTTCACGTGGGTCGAACGAGAAACACACTTCCCGTTCCCGAGACAAAGGTTAAGGTCTAATGTCATACCCAGTTCAAACTTTTTTATAGTTTACGAAATATTTAATGGAAAAGTGAATAATCCCATATAACATGGTTATCCAAGACTAACCCGCCCTTGAAACTCATAAATCATACACATCCCTCACAATATTCTCTCCACTCGGTTTAAAATTTGGCTAATTAGATAATGAATTAGCACTTTTTAAGTAATCACTCAAAACCGATTAGAACACGTACCCGCATATGCTTGCAACTCAATCATTCTCCACCACCGAACACGAATACTAAGCACAAGTCAAAAGGTCTTTGAAGGGTTGTAATGGGGCTAGGCGAAGGGTAGGAAATAAGATGTTTTAAAGTGGCTAAGGTGATGAAAACTCGATTTTTATTACAAAGCAACTACTCTAAACAAAACTAACTATAGACATCAACTACGAGGCAACGATTTTTTTTGCCCTTTTATTCAACAACTAATAACTCGTATTTTTGTATTTTCTTAACGATTTTCTATTCTCTTTTTTTTTCGCAACATTTTCTGATTGATTTTTTTTTGCAAACATAATTATACAAACAAATAATCCTACAATCGAATTTTTATCACACGGGTTTAAAAGAAAAGCTTTAACGGTTATGGGCTAAACATGTTGTCAAACGAAAGGTTTAGGCTCAAAGTGGGCGACTAGGGAATTTGTTTGGGTAAGGATAAATAATTGGTTTTAAAGGAACATGTTCACCTAATGCATTAATCATTCTCGTGCTTGTCTTCGATCTATGGTCTCAAACGTATCAAAAGTTGCAAGTTCTACAATACATGATTAATGGTCCACTCAAACAAAGAAACATGTATATGTAAATCTATGATGTGAAAGTGGCTCAAAACCTCACGTGTAAAGGGTATGGTATGTGACATGCATGATATGTTAGTTTCTTAGGCGAATTACTCCCAAATAACCACCCGATAAATACCCGTTATGCTAATTAACTTGAACTTGACCATGACAAAAGACCAAATGGGTTGTGTCATCCCTTGTTAACTTAGTTACTTGTGCTTTTTAGATCGCTTCAAACAACGGCATTTTTGAAATTTTTTTGAAATTTTCCCCCATCCCCACACTTGAGGTAAACATTGTCTTCAATGTGTAGTGTTTAAATGAACGGGTCAAAATCGAAAACTTTTACTACTCCCCCATCCCCACACTTGAGGTGAACATTGTCCTCAATGTGTAAGAACTAGAGTTTTTGAAATGTACAAGGGATGTGACACGGCTAACCTCCCCCAAAATTTCACCCCGGAAAAAAAATACAAAATACAATCCACTTATTTGCTAACTAAAAATCAAAAGTAAAAAGGGAACGTATGCACCTAATTTTTGGAGCTCATTCCTTTTGTGCTCTTCTTCTCTTCAAGAAAGCGGTCGTCCGACGAACATAATGTACCTACAAATCTTAACCCTTGTGTAGAAGCATGCTTCTCACAACCATTAAAATTTATTAGCTACCTAGTTCTACCACTTTTATGAAAATATTACCAAGTCATACATTAATTTACTTTGATTTATGTGGAAAAATAATTTACAACAATAACAAGCCTAACTCACTTTCGTAGGAATCACGGTTGCATTTAGCATATGCAACAAGCCCTTTTAAACCTCCTGATAGCTCGGGAGGACGAGTAGGTCTCGTGAGGGTTATATAGGGAACACACCCACAACGTTCATTTAACTAAGAAAATAAAATAAACGAATACTAGTACAAACTCTACAACAATAATACCTGATTTACCTCTCATGGTGGTCGAAGTGCACATTTGCCTACCGAGTTTCCAACATACGCTCGGTAGTTGGCATGCCGAATCTATACTCTTTTTATTATATTCGGCAGACACATTGTACAACTTCGAGGCCGTTTCTTAACAATATGGCTAATGTCTTGCAACGCCACCCTTCGAATCCTTATGCACAAACCCGCATCCTCAACTTTGTTGGTTGGAGTGATAAGTTTGGAAGAAGGATGAATATGAACGTGAGCTTCTTTCAAATCCGATTCGTCTTGCGGTGTCATGTCTTCCGCTCGGTTCAAACATTCAATTACTTGCCCCGGAAGTTCAATAACCTCTTCCACCACATCACGATCCACCACTGTACCACTAGCCAACACCTCTTGGTCTCGTCTAAGTTGAGCCAATTCTTCGGCGAGATGACCCACTTTCTTTACCAATTCTTCATGAGCTTTATCTCTTACTTCAAACTCTTTCTTCATTTCGGTTTTGATCTCTTGATGTGAATTAGTAAGGGCACTCATAGCATTCACGAGGGCATCAAATTTGGAACTTATTGAGTCTTGAGGTTCCTCGTATGCTAGTTGAGGGTATTCATTATAATAATCATCATACACCTCCCGGTAACTTGAGAAATGTGGCAATTCGGGTTCATAGTAGTACTCTTGATACTGTGGTGGTGGTGGTGGATTATCGTATGGATAATATGAGGATGGACCATTGAAATCTTCATAGTCCGCCCTCCTATATTCATACAATCCGCTGAAGTAGTCTTCCCGATCCTTTTTGGCTTGAACTTTTTCGTGGAAAACAGAGCAATCTTCTAAATAATGCTCCCCGCTTCCGCAACACTCACACGGATCATCATCTACCCAATTCATATTGAAAGATGGTACCTGCAAAACATGTACCTGCACAAACAAGCTCGACCACCCGAAGTAAAATCACAAATATACAAGAAAAAGGAAAGAAAATAAACTAAACTAAAATCGAACAGGCAATGAAATACTAAGTGTACTAGCTTCCCGGCAACGGCGCCATTTTGATGTGACCGTGTCGTCCCGATCAGTCAAAAACCCAATTAACCTAGGTAGCTAGGGTAAGTCGAGTATCGTATCCACGAAGAGCATGTGGTCAGTATCTCACTAGTTGTTCAATTAGCAAAAGTATTTACAAACAAGTGTACAAATTGTATGAAGTTTGCTAATTTTCTTCTTCTTTTTTTCAAAGTTTGTTTAAAATAATTATATAAAAAATTGATTAACTAAAAGGAGTAAAACAATAATTTGGAACAAGGTTCACACCCGGTTCGACAACTGCAAGACCTAGGGTTTCTACACGTTAGACTTAATTTAGTTGCATTTGATTATTAACGAATTTAGTATTACGTGGCTTAGGCGCCAAGCGCTATCAACGTCATAGATAACGGACCGCACTACGCTTCGTTACCAAGAACATGTAAATCCTAACCTATAGCAAGGCATAATTGCACATATTCATTTCACAAAGTCAAATTTAATAACTCATTCGACAATTCATGAATCCAATACAAATGCAAGACAATTGATATAAGTTTCAAATGGTTAAATACAACTAGTCACAAATTAAATCATAAACAAAATATTGAAACCCTAGAATTCTTACAAAGTCTACACCGGGGTGAACCTTAGGAGATTAGCCGCTTATACTCATGACGTCTCACAAAAACTTCCCTTTGTTTCCTCTTGATTTGTGTGCCAAGCCACCAAGGGAGCTGCCTTCCCTCTCAAATTAATAGATGTCGACCCGTTTTCAAATGCTGCTGCGTTTTTCTTTAGTGGGCTTTTTCACGAACTCAATGCAAGCCCATCTTTCCTTTTACTTGCAGCCCATGTCACCACAACCTCAACTTGAATCCTTTTTCTCATTATTTTATTCTTTACTCTTTCATTTTGTTGTAACCTACAAAACAATTCAAAAACTTACGTTTCCAATATGTACTCTAAAAGCATATATTAATTGCAATATTTATAAGATTAATTTTCTTATAATTTTCTTTTATTTTCTTATTTAAAGAGTTAATTGCAATTATTAAGTATGAACACCGACATCTCAATTAACATTGCCACTTTTCTTTTTATGTTATTTTATTATTATATATATAAGTAAATAAGCTATTTTAACTCGATTTATTATTCAACCTAGAAAATACAAAAACTGACTAAAGTAGTATCTTTTTAAACAGTATCGATGCATATTTTTTATAATTAAAATAAACTAGAGCGTATAAAAAACACACCGATCAGCATGTCATGTAAAAACCATGTACTAAGTATGCTAAGTAAACATACATAGTAGAAATGTCCATGAAATCAATTGTGCCCATATGCTGAGTAAACATATGCAACGGAAATGTAATGTAAATCAATGTGTCCATATGCTGTGTAAACATATGCAACAAATGAATTTATGACATCAATGTGCTAGCATGCTCAGTCAACATACATAGCAAAGCATAATGGAAATCATGTACTATATCTGTACTAATTGAACATAGCATGTATATGTCATAAAAAGCATGAAAAGCCTGAAAGTAACAAGTAGGCACATGTGTATCACCCCAAAATATTGAAAACAGTAAAAGAGGGGACTATGTACTCACTTGAGCTTTCTTAATAGTCTTGGAATTAAGACCAAATAAAGCTCGTAGGATCACGGAATCAATCGGCACCTAATATAGATAACTATGTTAATAAACCGAACCTAAATCGGGAGATAGGATTGAATGAGGTCTCGTAAACCAAATGAGTTATTGGAACTCATATGATATGGTTTAATAAAGCCTACATTCTGATTAGATACCTATCCTAAGTGCTTATGACCTGTTACGGCTCGTTAAGGTAGTTTACTCTACTTTAACGTGTTGTTCACGCAAAAGCACGTTCGGATGGTCTAACTAGCCCCATGACAAGTATTATATGCCCTACTATGTTTAATAACATTGCATAATCAGTTTAAGTGTCAAAAATTAAGTTACATATGCTTAAAATGAAATTATGCTCAAAAAGGGCATTTTGGTCATTTTCCTAAGGCATATAAACTGCCTATCATACAACTAATTAAACAAAGTGACCATAAGGTGTAACCTCAGAAGGTTATTCCCTATACAACTATGGTCACAAAATATGTTTGGTCGGATCCTAATGATCGACCAAATGGGTCGGGTTCGAAAGTCTAAGCGGTTGTTTAGACCGCTTAACTTACGACCCTAAATAAGCACTAAACTAAAAGTGACGAGTTAAACATGTTAAAACATGTTTAACTAAGTTAGAAAACTGTTTTGATATCAAAACAAAGTGTTTTGATACCTGAAAATAGTTTCGTCGCAAAATGCGCATAATCGGCATTTTGACCAAAATTTGACTCGTCACTTCGACTAGTCAACGTGGTAATCAGTAGGTATAGTCACAAGGGACTATAACCATCTCGATTACGCTCACGTTGCAAAGTTCAAACGAACTTTGTCTTGACCAAATCATGGTCAAAGCTGAAAGTCAAACACTGTTTGACTTTCTTGCTTGAAATACATAACCAAGCATGAAAGAACACTTACAAGAGTCCAAGCTCGGAGAAAGAACAAAGAATACTGAATTGGAGGCCTTCAACAAGTGTGAGAACCTTCTAATAGATCAGATGTGAAGAAGAAGATGAATGAGCAAGTTGAAGTGCAAGAATGCCTTGCTATTTATAGAAAAGTATGCACCATTTGATCAATGACAAGTGATTTTGAGTGGATCAAGGCATGATCTAGGCCATACACTTGTCATTCACTGATTGGGAAACTTGATGAGCACACAAACCAGCCCATAGGATGCTAAAACAATGATCAAAACTAGTTTCAGCAGGCTATTTTGAAGATTCTGAGAATCTGCCCAGGTACAGCTGTCGCGCCCCGCGAATGAGACCACTTAGTCTTTCGCGCCCCGCGACCTAGTACAGACAGAAGTTTCAAAACTGTCAAAACAGGTCCCTGCATGGTAGAAACTTGATTTTTGACGCGTTTAAGCCCTGTTAACCCATTTTCAAGGTTCTATAAGGATGTTTGTAACACCTTGAAAAATCACGACCAATATAATGAAGACACGTGTCATGAGCTTTAAACGTGTAATGGATTAAATATGAGGGACTAAAGTTGAGAAACAAAGAAAGTAGGTGTGTAACAGGATTCAAAGTGTCAACATTTAATAATTATACCTTTTAACAACCCTACACGACGTTTATACCCTTAAACGAATGAATCATGAATCATATGAAACTGTTTGTGGAAGAAAGTGAAAGTTTACAAGACGCGAGGGTTAAATGTGTCAACATGTTTAATTTATACCTCTGAGTGACCTTTTAACAAACCCGAAGCTTTGTAATGATTAATTATACTCCCAAGAATAAGTGATAAAAATTTCACAAGGTTTTGATATCGTATGAGGAAGATACGTTAACTTTCGTAATTAAGGGGTTAAAAGCGTCAACAAGGCAAAACTTATGTTTTCAGTTATCATTTAACGAAACCGGACCTAACGGTGTTTGGTTATATCTCATGGATCACAAGAACAAATGTTAAATGGGTTAAATATGCTTAAAATGAAAGAAATTACGCTTTAGAAGGTCCAGGGGGTGAAAATGTCATTAATTGAAACTTGCTGATCTGGTTAGCCACATGCTGGCGTCACGCCACCACCTTCACCTTCCGCCGTCGCGCGACACGATGGCCTGATCTGGGCAGATTCTCTGCACAGCTGCGAGTACAGCCAGTTCCACCGCCTTAAAAGCCTGGTATACGAATTCAGGGACTGTTCCAATGGTTTTTCATGTATAGGGGACACCTGGGATGATCAGGAATCAACCTTAGACTTATGTGGAAGGATCTTGTGATGTTTGTTTGGCTATATAATGAACTCTTATTGCAACACTTAAACTTGCTCCTTTGAACTTCATTCTCATACACTCTTTGGAGCTCTCTGGACTTCAAGCAAAGCTTCCATCTCTTCCTAATTCGTGCTAAGTACCATTGTGAGTATTCTTAGCCTTCCTAATTCGTGTTTTATTAGTTTAATAACCAAAATTCAAACTTATCGTAATTAAGCTTTGACTTTGTGATTAATCACTAATGGTCCAGTCATTTTTCGAATTGAAAGTAGCTTTGAGTTGGTAATTATGTGGGTAATAAACCCTTAAAAGGGCACCCTCTGATTTCCACTCTAACTAGGTTAATTGTCGGGTCAAACTTAATTGTAAAAAGTCAACAGAAAGCTAAATTTCAAATAAACACATAATTAACAATGTAGAAGCCGTGAAACCTATCTTATCACTTGTGTAACTTGGTAATTAATGTAAGAACATGTCTAAGCATGTTCAACCCGACAATTTTGAGTTTAGACTCGGTTCGGAACCGAAGGTCGCAAAAGAAGACTTTTGCTTTGACTTTCAGTTCTGACCCGATTTAGCCTAGTTTAGACATACCTTAAAGTTCCATTAGAACCAGGTTATAGGTTAGTATAACCCTCTGAGGTTATACAACTTGGTTCCTTATTTATCCGATTCATTTGTATGTTTCCGTTATATGCCTAAATGTTGACCATTATGCCCTTTTGACCTTAAAACGAGATTTTTGAAAATGTGTGAGGACAAAAACCTTTGCTACTGATTTATAAACTTGTCCTAAAAATTTGACATCAGTTTGAGGTCTAGATTAGGAGTTATGCTCAATATCGTAATTAAGAAGCTTTTTATTAATTAAACGACATAATTAGCATAAAGCCTATCTAAACCAAAATTTTGACACCAAAATTTTTACCCATTGATGTAATATAATATTTTGGGATTTTTGAAGATTTTTATTTATTTTTAAACTGATCATATCATAGGGTTCTAGCTTTGATTCGGTAATTGTCGGTTATACCCTTTTCTTGAATAAAATGAATTTTACATCACATATTGATACCAAATCTTTTGCTACTGATTTTATATGATAAATAAAATATTTTAAGCCTTCTAGAATGATAAAAATATCAGCTTTTCTTATATAACCCGAAAATCGCTTAAAGCGACTTTTTACGCGTTTTAAACGCATAGTATGAGTTAAAACTATTTTAAACATATATGACTTAATACCTACTGATGTTTTAGTAAAATTTTTATACTTTAACAGTAAGCAAAAGTTTTGAACTCAGATTTCAAATTTGACCTTTAAAGCTTATGTGAAATTACCAAAATGCCCCTACGGTGCATAGTTTGGTTATATATGATAAAATTTCACATATGGGCAATACCCTACTGATATGACCTGCAAAAAAATATTTATTTTTACTGATCATATCAGACCTGAACCTCAGATTAATATTTAATCTCTTTTATAACCTTTAAAATGACCAAAATACCCCTACGTGGCATAATTTGAGTTTAAATCCATTTTGGGCATAATGGAAGGTATCCTACTGATATCACAACATATTTGAGGTATATTAACTTAGGAAACCTGTTCATAAATCGTTTGTTTACCCGTTATGCATTTTTCACGTTCGGTGCGGTTTATGTAACTAGTTTGCGTAAATTAATCGAAACGGGTCAAACCTTATCATTTTTTATCTCAAAATCCGGAATGTGTTTTGTTTACCCATATTATACAAGTCTTCAAACTTGTCGGGTCTAAATCACATTCTATTCCGGTCTTCTCTTTATCATGCGTTTTGAACCGTATACCTTTCTTTAAAACTAACTGGTATAAGTTTAAACTTAAGTAAGACCCATTAGGAATATAATAGGTTATTAAAACCTTCGTTCCAGATTTAGGAGCCCAGTAAAAGATAACTGCATTTGCTGATTTGTACGTCTGAGATAAATTTGTACAATTTGCTCAGGTAAATACTTTTAACTTATTTTCCATTATACGGGCTTGGGATACGATATTATAATAATACCGCTTGGTCGGGTGTGTAATTGTTTAAATCGGATTATGATTAATATATTTGCATACCCGTTTTAATCTGTTTTGTTTGGTATATGGCCTTTGGGGGGTTAATGACCATGTCCTGGATATCCTCAGCTCATTCATTGAAATGGCCACGACTTAAGCACGGGGTGTAGGCATACACCTGACAGTTGCATATGTATAAATGGTAATCCACAATAAGGAATTCTCCTTGTGGGCATTATACCTGTGGCGTGTCAGTTAATCTTGTCCGGCTCTTCTAACCGGCCCTGACGGACGGCAAACATTTAAATCTGTATACAAGATTATTTTAAAATAATTGTCCCAAGTTATAAAAGATATTTTGTGCCTTGTGCATTCAAATCAATTTTCTTAAACATTTTCAAAATGAGTCGGTTAATTGTATTTACCAGTGTAAACTGACGTATTTTCCAAAAAGGCTAAGTGCAGGTACTAGACGGAATAGGCTGGCTACTCCTAGCATCAATAAAGAGTCTTGCAAGCTTAGATGTTTATAAATCTGTTGAACAATGTTCCTTTTAACTTTTGATCCGCCTGTGGATCCCTTGCAACCGTTATTGTAATACACTTGATATTACTTTTAATTCGGTTTGTAATGATTTTATCTTTCGACTTCCGCTGTGTATTAAACTGTGATAAATTGTCTATGATGATATCAACTACGTCACGATACTCCCCACCGGGCCCACCGGTAATACGTGGAAATATCGGGGTGTGACAGGTTGGTATCAGAGCCAACATTGAGAGAATTAAACACTAGCCTTTTGTGTTTAATCTCAATGACACAGTTTGCACATTCCTCGACTTCCGAGTCTAGACAAAGAACTTAGGACTAATCCTAATTTATTTTATTTTGCTCTTTATTTTCTTTGTTTTCTCTTTTATTTGTTTTGGCAGGTTCAACAAAATGCCACCAAGGTTTAGAAGAGAACGAGGCAAGGCACCATTTACAAGCCACGACCATGAGGCCGGACCTTCCCACCGGCGAACTCCGTTTGTAACACTGGGCACGAGTCCTCAAGATGATTGGAGGACATATCTGGAGCCTGCGAAGCGATCTGTCTCGCTAAGTTCATCACCCTCCTACCATCATTCATTTGGGCCGCAATCAGAGAACGAGCCCAACAACTCACACCATTCATACCTACCTCTTCAGCGGTCGGGGTCGCACCGCGCGTTTCAAGACCCGACCCCATTTTTCCAGAGCCAGTTTAACCTGGCAAATCAGATTGAAGAACCAATGGGTCATAACCCATTGGGCCCCGAAGATCATTTCCCTGAGGCTCAAGACATGGAAATGGATAAAGATACCGATCCTGCCGAGCCACCGTCCGGGACACCTACTCACCCCATCGAGATTTCGGATGGGTCGTCCTTTCATGGATCACCTTATCGTGGTCCAGATAGTTATGAGGCGAGGTTTGCCAAATACGATTGGGTATTTACTCCCTCCTACCACTCAACACCTCAGCAGCAGCAACAGCAGGATCCCTCGGAGGATTCACGATTTGTAGCGGTCACTCCACCAGCACCACCGCCGCCAGAGCAGCCGCCTCCGGAGCCACCGAGGCGTAGGAGATCGGGAGCACGGATGTCCGTGCGAGGGGGATTCCATTTCAGCACCACTCAGCATTCAAGTGGCAGTCATTACCCACCACTATATGAAGACCCACAGATGGGTGGGTCTTCAAACCCCGTTTCTGAGGTGAACTCTGCGCCAGTCACACCGCCACCAGTGGGTTATGATAACCCAATACCTTCATACGCTGGTGCAGCGGCGTACAACCCTTTTGAGCAGCCGGCCCATACTAACTACAACTACGCCGAAGTTGACCCTTACCTTGTGGCGGCAAACTACAATGCTCTTCATCCTGAAGGGCCCTATGGAGGTCCCTGGACGACGGGATACCCGACCTATGGGTATCAATACCTGCCACCTCCTCAACCTCTGCAGCCGCAGCAGCCGCAGCCATCGCAGATCCAGCTGCCACAACAGCAGGAGATTCTTCAAAGGTTGAGCCGGGTGGAGTGGGAGGTTCGAGAAGAGCGTAGAAGCCACCGGGGTTTTCTTAAAGGCTTGGCAAGTTTAATCAAGGGGAAGAGCAAGAGGGATTTTTGAAGATTCCTTATTTATTTAATTGTATTGCAATTTCCTTGTTTCAATCAAGTCCCTGCGTGGACATCTATTTCTGTATTCAGTCCCTGCGAAGACTTATATTTCCAGTTTAGCCCCTGCGTGGGCAAGTCATTTCTGTTAAAGTCCCGTTTAGGGCATTCATGTACTCTTTTATTTAATTATGAAATGTGTTGAATTTTAATTATCATTACATGCATAAATATAATATATAAAATAAAATAAAAATATCTTTCCTTTTAAAGATAAATCTGCCATTATATATTAAATAAATCTTAAAGGCAAAGCCTAGTCCATGTGTCATATTAAGACAAGGGCCATGATGGTAGTTCCTTATTAAGATTCAAATTCTTGTTAACATCTGAAAACATGTTAACACTCCTGGCAAAATGTGATTCGATAAAATCACATAAGTCATCCTTATATTGGATCCTTCCAATTCCTTTTAATAATATTTAAAACATCCAGTAATGATGTAATGCCTGCGGGGCATATTCATTGTCATATAAGACTAAAGACAGTGGTGGTCTATGACTCCCTGTCAAGAAAGGTAATGAACTGCGTTCGAACCTTAATGCCTTGATTCTATAAAATCATGGCTTGAAATTTAAACTTGTCCTTGTGACTTGGCCTTTTATGCCATTATAATATTTTAATGAATTATAACTAAGGATAAATATAATGAAAATCCTGAATATATATGCTAAAACTAATATGGTTTATTAATACAATGGTTAATAAATCATCAAGAATGATAATACTGTTATAGACTTCTGAATAAATCAAAATTATTATTTTATGTAGCAATCAAGCTACATGGCAGAGTCTGAAGAAGTCAACAGTCACCCTAGGGAAAATCATGATACCACCAGAATTAACATAGCTAGTGTAGAACTGCAGGCATTGATAGATAATGCCGTTACTCGAGCTCTGGACAGACGAAATAATGAATCAAGTGGTACTCAAAGCAAGACCCTATCGGTACCTCATTCTAACTCACACCCTAAGACTCATTCTGAGGCTTATAGTAAGCCACCATCTAAGAAGGATGATGGCCAACACTCTTCGAATCAGCATAGTGTTCAGTCTAAGAAGATTGTATTCAATCAAGATCCACGTATTAAGGGGTGTTCTTACAAGTATTTCGTCTCCTGTAAGCCTAGAGACTTCACATGGGAGAAAGGAGCGATCGATTGCATGACTTGGCTGGATGAAATGGATATGGTGGTTGATATTAGTGGGTGTGCTGAATAAGATGTTGTGAAGTATGTTTCACAGTCGTTCAAGGGAGAAGCCCTAGCTTGGTGGAGGTCATTGATCCAAGCTACTGGAAAGATTCCGTTATACAATTTGTCCTGGGATCAGTTTGTTGCTTTGATCAAAGAGAATTAATGTCCTCAACATGAAGTTGAGAAAATTGAGTCAGACTTCTTATCGTTGGTTATGAGAAACTTAGACTGTCAGGCTTACCTTACCAGCTTCAATACCATGTCTAGATTGGTTCCTTACTTGGTGACACCGGAACCAAAACGCATAGCTCGTTTCATTGGGGGTTTAGCCCCAGAGATCAAAGCCAGTGTAAAGGCGTCTCGACCTGTTACTTTTAGGTCAGCAACTGATTTGTCATTATCTCTTACTCTGGATGCGGTCAGGCTGAGATCGCTTAAGAATTCTGAAGAAGGAAAAAGGAAACGTGAGGATGAGAACTCACGACGTTTGGACAAGAAGCGTAAGGGGAACACAGACCACAAGAAGAATTCTGGGTCTAACAAGGGTAACCAGCAGGCGGATGAGAAGCCTAAATGCAAAACCTGCCAGAAGAATCATTTTGGAAAATGCAGGTTTGAATCAAAGTCGCAGTCAAAGCCGATTGCATGTGGGATATGCAAATCCAAAGAACATAAGACTTTGGATTGCAAGAAGATAAAGGATGCAACTTGTTACAACTGTAATGAGAAGGGGCATATTAAAACAAATTGCCCAAAGTATGGCAAGAAAGCTGAGGAAGGCAAGAAGACCAATGCTAGGGTCTTTCAGATGAATGCAGAAGAAGCAATCTAGAATGATAACGTGATAACAGGTACCTTTCTTATCAATGATATTTATGCCAGGGTATTATTTGATTTGGGTGTAGATAAGTCATTTGTGGATAATAAGTTTTGTAAGTTGTTAAATCTGCCTATTAGAACCCTAAGCATAAAATACGAAGTAGAATTGGCCGATGGTACCATAGAAACCGCTTCAACCGTGTTATATGGATGTTTCATATCCATTAGGAACCACTCTTTTCCATTATCCTTGCTTCCTTTAAAGCTAGCTGGTTTCGACATAGTAATAGGCATGGATTGGTTAGCTCATAATCAAGCCCAGATTGTTTGTGACAAGAAACAAGTGGTGATCAAGACTCCGTATGGTGAGCCACTTACCATACAAGGAGATACTCAGTATGGGTTGCCTAAGCAAGTGTCTATGCTTAAGGCGTCAAGGTGTATGAAGAAGGGTTATGTCATTTATATGCACAGGTGACTATTGATGAACCAAAGCCCAAGATCGAAGACATCCCTGTCATTTATGAATATCTCGAAGTATTCCCCGAATAACTACCTGGTTTACCACCAGATAGGAAAGTAGAGTTCAGAATTGACATTATTCCTGGAGCAGCGCCAGTTGCAAGAGCACCTTACAGGTTAGCACCGATTGAGATGAATGAGTTAAGGAATCAACTAGATGATTTGTTGGAAAAAGGTTTTATTCGTCCTAGTTCATCTCCTTGGGGAGCACCAATTCTGTTTGTGAAGAAAAAGGATGGATCGATGCGTCTATGCATCGATTACCGCGAGCTAAACAAGGTTACTATCAAGAATAGATATCCATTGCCCATGATCGACGATCTGTTCGATCAGCTGCAAGGGGAAAGTTATTTCTCCAAGATTGATTTGAGGTCTAGTTACCATCAGCTGAAGGTTAGAGATGAAGATGTGCACAAGACTGCATTTAGGACTCGTTATGGTCACTACGAGTTCTTGGTGATGCCTTTCGGGCTCACTAATGCACCAGCAATGTTCATGGATCTCATGAATCGCGTATGCAAACCCTACTTGGACAAGTTTGTCATCATTTTCATTGATGACATTCTTATTTATTCGAAGAACCAGGCTGATCACGAGAAGCACCTCCGATGTATTCTTAAACTTCTTCAACAAGAGAAGCTCTATGCCAAGTTTTCAAAATGTGAGTTTTGGCTTCGTGAAGTCCAATTTCTTGGACATGTGGTTAGTGAGCATGGTATCCAGGTGGATCCCGCTAAAATTGAAGCTATCATGAACTGGCAAGAACCGAAGACGCCCACAGAGATTCGTAGCTTTTTGGGTTTGGCAGGATACTATAGGCGTTTTATTGAAAAATTCTCAAGGATTGCTGCACCCCTAACTTCATTGACTCGCAAGAATATCAAGTTTGATTGGGGTCCTAAACAACAAGAATCCTTTGATATCCTTAAGCAAAAGTTAAGCAATGCACCAGTGTTGACACTGCCTGAAGGGATCGAAGAATTTGTGGTTTGTTGTGATGCATCACACACTGGCATGGGATGTGTGCTAATGTAGAAAGGCAAGGTTATTGCCTATGCTTCCCGATAATTAAAGGTGCACGAAAAGAATTACACCACCCACGACTTGGAATTTGGTGCCGTTGTGTTTGCACTAAAACTATGGAGGCATTATTTATATGGTACCAAGTGTGTGATCTATTCTGATCATAAAAGCCTTCAACACTTGTTCAACCAGTAGGATCTGAACATGAGACAGCGTCGATGGATGGAGACACTGAATGATTATGATTGTGAAATCCGATACCATCCAGGTAAGGCGAATGTAGTCACCGATGCTTTGAGTAGAAAAGAAAGGGTTAAGCCTATTAGAATCAATGCTAAGAGCATTGAATTGAAGAACAGTTTAAATGAAAGATTGTTAGCCGCTCAGAAGAAAGCTGTATTAGAAGCCAACTATCCGAATGAAAAGTTAGGAGTAACTGCTGAGCAGTTATCATATGGCAAGGATGGAATCCTAAGATTGAATGGACGAATATGGGTTCCAATTTATGAAGGACTTAGGGATGTGATTCTTCAAGAAGCCCATAACTCCAAGTATTCTGTTCATCCTGGCTGTGATAAGATGTACCAGGATTTGAAGGCAAATTATTGGTGGATAGGCTTGAAGAAGTCTATAGCCACTTATGTGGCCAAATGTCTGACATGTGCTCAGGTTAAAGCAGAACACCAAAAGCCGTCAGGTTTGCTACAACAGCCTGAACTCCCCACCTGGAAGTGAGAAATGGTAACTATGGATTTTATCACTAAGTTACCAAAGACAAAGCGAGGAAATGATACTATCTGGGTTATAGTTGACAGGTTGACTAAGTCAGCCCACTTCCTACCTATTAAAGAAACACATAGCTCAGATAAGTTAGCTCAACTGTACGTAGACAAGATTGTATCTCTCCACGGAGTGCCAGTGTCTATCATCTCTGATAGGGATACGAGATATACATCGCATTTCTGGAAAAGCTTCCAGCAATCCCTAGGCACTCGATTAAATTTCAGCACTGCATATCATCCTCAGACGGATGGTCAAAGTGAACGTACTATACAAACACTCGAGGTTATGCTACGAGCTTGTGTTATTGACTTAGGAGGAAGTTGGGATGATCATCTTCCATTGATTGAATTCTCATACAACAATAGCTATCATTCCAGTATTCAAGCTGCACCTTTTGAAGCTGTGTATGGAAGAAAGTGGAGGACGCCCGTTTGTTGGGCAGAAGTTGGAGATGTCAAACTAACAGGACCTGATATAGTCCTGGAGACGACATATAAGATTGTACAGATACGAGATCATCTCAAAGCTGCCAGGGATAGGCAGAAAAGCTAAGCGGACAAAAGGCGTAAACCTCTAAAATTCGAGGTAGGTGACAAAGTATTACTGAAAGTATCACCCTGGAAAGGGGTAATGCATTTTGGCAAGAAAGGCAAGTTAAGCCCACAATACATAGGACCATTCGAGATCATCGAATGTGTCAGAACAATGGCTTACAAGTTAAACCTGCCTGAAGAGCTCAGTGGGATTCATAATGTGTTCCACATCTGTAACCTGAAGAAATGTCTAGCTGGCGAATCGCTAGTCATGTCACATAAAGATGTGCATATAGATGAGAGCTTAAAGTTTGTCAAAAAACCTTTGTCGATCGAGGATCGACAGGTTAAGAAGCTTCGAAAGAAGCATGTACCGATTGTAAAGGTTAAATGGGATGCCCGAAGAGGTCCCGAGTACACGTGGGAGGTAGAGTCCACAATGAAACAGAAGTACCCTCATTTATTTCAGTAAATCTCAAGGTCTAGATTTCTTTTAAGGGGGTGAGGATGTAACACCTCGAAAAATCACGACCAATATAATGAAGACACGTGTCATGAGCTTTAAACGTGTAATGGATTAAATATGAGGGACTAAAGTTGAGAAACAAAGAAAGTAGGTGTGTAACAGGATTCAAAGTGTCAACATTTAATAATTATACCTTTTAACAACCCTACACGACGTTTATACCCTTATACGAATGAATCATGAATCATATGAAACCGTTTGTGGAAGAAAGTGAAAGTTTACAAGACGGGAGGGTTAAATGTGTCAACATGTTTAATTTATACCTCTGAGTGACCTTTTAACAAACCCGAAGCTTTGTAACGATTAATTATACTCCCAAGTATAAGTGATAAAAATTTCACAAGGTTTCGATATCGTATAAGGAAGATACGTTAACTTTCGTAATTAAGGGGTTAAAAGCGTCAACAAGGCAAAACTTATGTTTTCGGTTATCATTTAACGAAACCGGACCTAACAGTGTTTGATTATATCTCATGGATCACAAGAACAAAAGTTAAATGGGTTAAATATGCTTAAAATGAAAGAAATTACGCTTTAGAAGGTCCAGGGGGTGAAAATGTCATTAATTGAAACTTGCTGATCTGGTTAGCCACATGCTGGCGTCACACTACCACCTTCACCTTCTGCCGTCGCGCGACGTGACGGCCTGATCTAGGCAGATTCTCTGCACAGCTATGAGTACAGCCAGTTCCATCGCCTTAAAAGCCTGGTATTCGAATTCAGGGACTGTTCCAATGGTTTTTCATGCATAGGGGACACCTGGGATGATCAAGAATCAACCTTAGACTTATGTGGAAGGATCTTGTGATGTTTGTTTGGCTATATAAAGAACTCTTGTTGCAACACTTAAACTTGCTCATTTTAAATTCATTCTCATATCTGGAGCTCTCTGGACTTCAAGCAAAGCTTCCATCACATCCTAATTCGTGCTAAGTACCATTGTGAGTATTCTTAGCCTTCCTAATTCGTGTTTTATTAGTTTAGTGACCAAAAGTTAAACTTATCGTAATTAAGTTTTGACTTAGTGATTAATCACTAATGGTCCAGTCATTTCTCGAATTGAAAGTAGCTTTGAGTTGGTAATTTTGTGGGTAATAAACCCTTAAAAGGGCACCATCTGATTTCCACTCTAACTAGGTTAATTGTCGGGTCAAACTTAATTGTAAAAAGTCAACAGAAAGCTAAATTTCAAATAAACACATAATTAACAATGTAGAAGCCATGAAACCTGTCTTATCACTTGTGTAACTTGGTAATTAATGTAAGAACATGTCTAAGCATGTTCAACCCGACAATTTTGAGTTTAGACTCGGTTCGGAACCGAAGGTCGCAAAAGAAGACTTTTGCTTTGACTTTCAGTTCTGACCCGATTTAGCCTAGTTTAGACATGCCTTAAAGTTCCATTAGAACCAGGTTATAGGTTAGTATAACCCTCTGAGGTTATACAACTTGGTTCCTTATTTATCCGATTCATTTGCATGTTTTCGTTATATGCCTAAATGTTGACCATTATGCCCTTTTGACCTTCAAACGAGATTTTTGAAAATATGAGAGGAAAAAAAACCTTTGTTACTGATTTATAAACTTGTCCTAAAAATTTGACATCAGTTTGAGGTCTAGATTAGGAGTTATGCTCAATATCGTAATTAAGATGTTTTTTATTAATTAAACGACATAATTAGCATAAAGCCTATCTAAACCCAAATTTTGACACCAAAATTTTTACCCACTGATGTAATATAATATTTTGGGATTTTTGAAGATTTTTATTTATTTTTAAACTGATCATATCATAGGGTTCTAACTTTGATTCGGTAATTGTCGGTTATACCATTTTCTTGAATAAAATGAGTTTTACATCACATATTGATACCAAATCTTTTGCTACTAATTTTATATGATAAATAAAATATTTTAAGACTTCTGGAAAGATAAAAATATCAGCTTTTCGTATATAACCCAAAAATCGCTTAAAAGCGACTTTTTACGCGTTTTAAACGCATAGTATGAGTTAAAACTATTTTAAACATATATGACTTAATACCTACTGATGTTTTAGTAAAATTTTTATACTTTAACAGTAAGCAAAAGTTTTGAACTCAGATTTCAAATTTTGACCTTTAAAGCTTATGTGAAATTACCAAAATGCCCCTACGGTGCATAGTTTGGTTATATATGATAAAATTTCACATATGGGCAATAACCTACTGATATGACCTGCAAAAAATAATTATTTTTACTGATCATATCAGACGTGAACCTCAGATTAATGTTTAATCTCTTTTATAACCTTTAAAATGACCAAAATACCCCTATGGGGCATAATTTGAGTTTAAATCCATTTTGGGCATAATGGAAGGTATCCTAATGATATCACAACATATTTAAGGCATATTAACTTAGGAAACCTATTCATAAATCATTTGTTTACCCGTTATGCATTTTTCGCGTTCGGTGCGGTTTATGTAACTAGTTTGCGTAAATTAATCGAAACGGGTCAAACCTTATCATTTTTATCTCAAAATCCAGAATGTGTTTAGTTTACCCATATCATACAAGTCTTCAAACTTGTCGGGTCTAAATCACATTCTATTCCGGTCTTCGCTTTATCATGCATTTTGAACCGTATACCTTTCTTTAAAACTAACCGGTCTAAGTTTAAACTTAAGTAAGACCCGTTAGGAATCTAATAGGTTATTAAAACCTTCGTTCCAGATTTAGGAGCCCAGTAAAAGGTAACTGCATTTGCTGATTTGTACGTCTGAGATAAATTTGTACAATTTGCTCAGGTAAATACTTTTAACTTATTTTTCGTTATACGGGCTTGGGATACGGTATTATAATAATACCGCTTGGTCGGGTGTGTAATTGTTTAAATCGGATTGTGATTAATAGATTTGCATAACCCGTTTTAATCTGTTTTGTTTGGTATATGGCCTTTGGGGGGTTAATGACCATGTCCTGGATATCCTCGGCTCATTCATTGAAATGGCCACGACTTAAGCACGGGGTGTAGGCATACACCTGACAGTTGCGTATGTATAATTGGTAATCCATAATAAGGAATTCTCCTTGTGGGCATTATACCTGTGGCGTGTCAGTTAATCTTGTCTGGCTCTTCTAACCGGCCCTGACGGACGGCAAACATTTAAATCTGTATATAAGATTATTTTAAAATAATTGTCCCAAGTTATAAAAGATATTTTGTGCCTTGTGCATTCAAATCAATTTTCTTAAACATTTTCAAAATGAGTCGGTTAATTGTATTTACCAGTGTAAACTGACGTATTTTCCAAAAAGGCTAAGTGCAGGTACTAGACGGAATAGGCTGGCTACTCCTAGCATCAATAAAGAGTCTTGAAAGCTTAGATGTTTATAAATATGTTAAACAATGTTCCTTTTAACTTTTGATCCGCCTGTGGATCCCTTGCAACCGTTTTTTTAATACACTTGATATTACTTTTAATTCGGTTTGTAATGATTTTATCTTTCGACTTCCGCTGTGTATTAAACTGTGATAAATTGTCTATGATGATATCAACTACGTCACGATACTCCCCACCGGGCCCACCGGTAATACGTGGAAATATAAGGGTGTGACAATGTTAAAGCATAGGGGACTTGAAATATGCTTGAAAATATCATGGATGTCGGTTCGTTTGGCCGTACAATCGCGTTATATGGTTAATTACGACGAAACTCGAATGGATGCGAAAACGATCCAATTGCGCGACGAATGGTATTTTTGCATTCCTAACACTCAAATAAAATATTTTAATGATTACAAAATTTTTGGATGTCCGGATATGGTCAGAACGTAAGATATGCGAAAATGCAAACTTACGCAATTTTTGACGCTTTTAGTCCCTGATGATCAAATAAGCATATTTTCTCACACCGAACCCCTCAAAGCTTATTTCTAATCTATGTTAAGGGTATTTAGGGTATGCTTAGCTTTTTATCTTGTTCCGGAGTGTACGTTGCTATACGAAACGGCAGACTTTTGCAGTTTGTCGCAAATAGTCCCTGTGGTCGAATAAACTTGTTTTTGCCGTACCAAACCCTTGAAAACTTATTTCTAAGTTACGTAAAGGTTAGTTAAGGTATTTTAAGCATATGTCACTATTCCGGAATGTTTGTCGCGTTAAACTGATTACGTTTACGCATCAGTTTGCGTATAACTTTCCAGAAAGCGATTTAGAGTTTAAAATCGAACAAAAATCAAAAATGCAAAATGTCAAACATAAATATACAAATATTGGGATCAAAACACATTTTTTTATTGATAATTGAATTGTTTAGAGTTTGTACAATGATTACACAAGCACAGATGTCACAGAAGCTGAAGTTGATGATCTTAGAACGGGCCAGGACCCGTCTTTACAGATCACTGATCATTTCTTTTTGCAATTGTTTTGATTTGGTATGCTTTTAGGACATTTATTTTGGCTGAAAATGGTTTGAAATAATTGATGCTTACTGTCATTTTGTTCTATTGCAATTTTCTTGTTGGATCGTCGTGTGACCCAAACGAGTCAATCTGATGAGTTCAGCATAAAAAACAAAGGCGGAATCAGTGCAATTGATGTAAAACAGCTTGTTTTACTTTAATTATCCTCTTTTATTGATTTCCTGAGCTTTTACAATTCTGATAACAATTCGGCAGCACCTCGGCTCTCAAACAATGACTTCTAATTCCGTTTAAAATGAACAAGGCACACTCCTATATATAGCCGGACTAATTCCGCTTGAAACAAACTCAAACGGAATTACATGTTCAAATGGAATTACTTAATTCCGTATGGAATTGCCTAATTTCGCTTGAACCACTAATTCCGTTTGAATTGACACTAAGCACCATTCAAGCGGAATTACCCTAAACTACTTGTTTTCTCGATTTCCGTGCCCTAATCTATACATCACTCGATACAAGACAAAGTTAACAGACATCTAATGCACCAACAGACTCCCCCTTGGATGTTGACGAAGTCTTCAGGATCGAGTCTTCAGTCTTGATCAGTCTTGACTGTCTTTCCAAATTGATTTAACATTGTAAAAGCTTCCTTCAATTCTTCAACCAACAGCTAGCATGAATCACAGAATCTGAATCTTTAATATCTTCAAGCTCCCCCTTGAATGTAGATTCTGGAACTGCATCTGACTTTTAAGTCTTCAGACTCCCCCTATCAGTAGGCTGGGATTTTGCTTAGCTGCTTTCTCAAATTCATACCTGTTACCTGCACAATCTCTACCTAACTATAAGATACATGACAATAACAGTTTCAATCCAAACTTACCATTCACCTTCATTTGTTGTTTTTGTCAGAAATAGAAATCCACTTAAGTATCCAGGTCCAATTTAATGACCCTGAGAACTTAATTTGTCTACCAAATCCAACTTAATGACCTTGGTTGACCCGAGATAAAGCACACTGACTATTGTTCAATATATTCAAACAATTTTTCTGAAAATTTACAAGTTTCAACTTAATGAACTTGTTTTGACTTTTCAATTTCTCAAGTTTTAACATGTTAAACTCCAAACTCATCATCCAGCCCAGAAACTTCCTGCATCTGCTTCAATTCGAATCTAAAGATCAGCTTTCCACTTTGGTTTGTCGGAAAATAAAGTAGAAGTGTAAAATCTTTTTGGATTTTTAATAAAGTTTCTAAACTAGAAATGAAATACAGAAATAAAATGCAGTAAATGTAAACTATTTACAAACATATTTTTGGTAAGCGTGTTAGGGAATCATATCAGCTGTTCGACAAGTCACAAGTACCGTTAAGCTTTAATTTCATACTCAGAATTAAACAATTCACTTAGATTGTCGATATACTGATCCACTTAAATTCTCACACAAATTTCAATCTGTCCAGGATACGGATTTAGTGTTTTAGAGACTTAAACTCATTCATGTGTTCCACCTCTTGAATATACTCCCGTATCCAGATCCCAATATTCAGTCTTACAGGTGAGTATACCACAGATGATATCTATAAGGGGTTAAATTGTGAGACCGTGAGAGCTCAGGTCAGAACTTTCGTTCAGCAGAGAGATGACGGTTCGACTTTAGGTGGGTCCCCTTTAGAGGATCTTTTTTTACAACAACACATGATTTACATATTTTTTTCAATGTTTCATCATTTTTATGCTAAGGGGGGTGCTGTATTTCAAGCAAGCGGTAAAGTATTCTCCGGGGACTAGGCCATTGCTTCCGCAAAATCAGAAGTCCTGGGATAATACCCCAGATATCACTGAGTATAAAGACCTAGTATCTCAGAAAGAGGGATCTTTCAAACAAGATTTCAGGGGTTACCTATATATCCAAGTAGTGTTCCCCACGAAATAAGTAAGTAAAGATTTAGGTTTATATCCTGAACAAACCTACTAAATGTGTAAAAACCTATCGGCACATCATCAGCGAGACTGTTTAAGACTTTTAGACTTTACATATCTTTAGCATACCGTAACCGTCAAGCCGATGTACTATCATTTTCCCTTTTTACACAAGCTCTTTTCTGGTTTTCTATTGTTTTTGGATTTTAAAATATCTCATGTTTTTGTATTTTCTGAAAATATTACCCTATACTCTCCCCCTAAATACCAAAACAGGTAAAAAATCGACAAACCATTGCAGATTGCTTTTCAACATCATCTATAATGTCTCCTTCATCAACGCCAAGAATCTCCTCCAACACCGATAAAAGCTTCATACCATTTAATTTTAACAAGTATTGAAAACGAGTTTTATCAAACGCTTTGGTATGTAAATCAGCTTTTTGTTCGTCAGTGTGGATTTTCTCAATTCGTATCAACTTCTTCTCGAAACAATCTCGGATGAAGTGATGACGAAATTCAATGTGTTTGGTTTTAGCGTGATGTGCTGGATTCTTAGTAATATTTATCGCGGCCTCATTATCAACAAAGATAGGGGTGTTAAGAAACTGCAAACCGTAGTCGCGCATCTGTTGCTGGATCCACAATATCTGAGAGCAGCAACTGCTAGCAGATACATACTCAGCTTCACATGTGGATAAAGCCACAGAGGTCTGCTTTTTGCATTGCCAGTTAACCAATCGTGGTCCGAAAAACTGGCACCCCGCTGTTGTTGATTTAGCGTTAACTTTGAAGCATCCGAAATCAGAATCAGAATACCCTTCGAGCGTGAAATCTCCTTCTCTTGGATACCACAACCCCAATGATGGAGTTCCTTTCAGGTAGCGTAATATCCTTTTTCACAATCACCATATGCGAAGCTCTAGGATTAGACTGAAACCGCACTGCGAGGCAGGTTGGGTACATAATATCGGGTCTTGAAGCTGTCAAATACATTAACGAACCGATCATAGAACGATACAACGTTTCATCTACCTTCTCTCCGGTGAGATCAGGGTTTATCCTGTGACAACTGTGTTCTGTAATCATCGTATAATGTAATACAATGTTGATTATCAATAAAACAATATTCTTTGGTGTTATTATATGTGTAATTGTGTTTATTAATTTTACAATTTGATTCGATTCCGATTTCAAGCTTTAAATCGCTTTCTGGAAGGTTATAAGCAAACTGGTGCGTAAGCGCAATCAGTTTAACGCGACGTACACTCCGGAACTGTGATGTAAGCCGAACATACCCTAAATATCCTTTACATAACTTAGAAATAAGTTTCGAAGGATTCGGTATGGCGAAAACATGTTTATGTGAACTAAAGAACTAATTACGACAAAACTGCGAAACGAACGTTAGTGACCGCCCGGATAATATCTAAATCCCAAAAATATTCTGTTATGATTAAAAACTTATTTTTAATCAGGTCCACGTTGAAAAATAAATTAAAACGCTTAAAAACGTTATTTTTCAAGTTTAAGCGCGTACCGCGTGTTTCTGCGCGACACAGTGCTTCTACTGCAAAACGCAGACAACGCAACCAGTCTCGGCAACTAAAATTTATTTCAGTAATATTTTGGCGAGTTTATTTTTATAGAATAATAAAAATAACTCAGAACACCATAAACCGGGATTTAAACGCTAGATAAAATACCCGGTACCCAGTTAAACACCTACTTTTATCTACCTTACCGTCAAAATTACACTTCACCCCCTCCCCCCCCCATACAACTTACGGTTATATATATATATATGGGAACCCCACCATATATCTTCAAAATCTTGCAATATATTTTCTTTGATCTTGGCTAGATTATGTATGTACTTGAAATCTCTTACATATCTCTTACAAAATCCTTCTAAGATCATTTCACTCAACACCACACTCCAACTCCTTCACTCTCTCTCCCTCCCAAACCGTCCCCATCTCTCTCTCTCTCCTCCATCTTCATCTTCTTCAAACCTTCAAGCTTTGTTCTTCAAAGTTCAACACCATTTCTAGTAAACTTCAAGTTAGTGTGAGGATCTAAAGGTGTTCCCAAGGTGTTCCCAAGGTGTTGTCAAGTGATTACAAACTTCCTATCATCAAAATCTCATCCTACAACCTACTTGAATCTTGAAGGTATAACATTTATTTTTAAATCATACTTTAGATTCTTGGTTGTTCTTGATGATTTGAAGTTTCTCTTGAATCTTGGAATTTTTCACTAAACTTGAAATGTAAAAGAAATGGGTCTTGAAACAAATAAAAAATGGTGGTGATATATATGTATGTATAACCGTACACACACACACATATATATATATATATGTGTGTGTGTGTGTGTGTGTATGAGTCTTGAAGTTCGATTTCTTGTTAAATACTTGTTTATGTTGTTACATGTTCTTGAATAATAGTTTAAATGCAAGTGATTGATGATCTATGAATGATATGTTAAATGCTTACATACATCAGCAAATAAACAAGAATATATCTCATATTTGATGCATCTAAACCCATATAAAATGTTGATGTTATGATAGTATGCTCTAGACACTTGTACATGTGAATATATGTTGATTTAGAGCTCAAGAAGTGATAAAAAAATGGTTGTATGACAAAACTGAATTTGAACTGATTATAAGCACTAAAAATTACCCTATTTGGTATATTATAATGGCATGAAACTTTGACATAGGATTTATAGCTTTGCATGTTGTACATATAGCTTAAAAGGTGGTAAAATATGTGAAATTTGCATGATTTATGTGCTTTACTTAAGACCTGCACTATCATGAGTATAACCATTATTTTATTCAGTAAATAACATGGGTTATGTTAAAATTTCAAGTCGTTTCGATTTGGGATGGTTCGGTTAACGTTTGATGCAAAACTATGCGGTAAAACGGTTAAAAATCGCCTTTTCGGAGGATTTTTATTAAACTGTTTTAGATCAGTAACCAAACTGATATTTTTGATATAAAAACAAGTATTTTAACTTATATTAAGTTTACTTGGTGTTCGGTTAGCCATACGTGACTTCCGACGCCCAAAAATGTCACCAAATCGCTAAAATAAGTGTTTTTCGACATAACTAGAATGGGTTGTTCATAAGCAAATTTTATGTGTTACAATGTGCTATGTGTTTTACAATATGTGTATGATGATGTGCTAGTGTTGACAATATTATGGGTATTACGCTTGAGTATATATATATATATACAAATACACCAAAATAATAAAAAATAATAACTTTTCGAGAAAACTCAAAGTTATGTGAAAATTCTAAGTATCGGAGAAACTTCAGAATTTTTGTAGGTTTTTGATTATTAAAATCATTCTTATTTAATTTAGGACGCATAAACAATTAGAGGGATTGTGTTAACATATAAAAACGCACCCAAAGGTGAGTACATAGATCCCCTCTTTTTACTATTTTCGATTATTTTGGGGTGATTCATATGTATCAAAACGATTTCGATATTCTAACGATGGTTTCAAAATGATTGAGATGGTTTATACAAAACTAATGACGATTTCGATAATGTGAACGAACTTGTTGGTGGTAGTTACATAACGGATGACATTCATTAGCATTGATCAAACCGACCAGTATTAGGTTATGGTACCATAGGATCTGACAAATCCCGTTATTAGACCGCACCCATGGTTATGTGTGGGTTAGGTGGATAACGACTGAATCTGATGATTGTTAACTTACCCTTTGGAGGTTTGTTAATGCAAGAACGAGTTGAACGATGGACGAGTCACAAAGGTTTGAATGTTATTAGCAAGACGACCAAAAGTAGTTTTCACAATTAAAACGAGAACGATGTTAAACGATTGAACGATTTTGAACAATTGAACGAGAACGATTTGAAACGATTAAACGGTTCGAACAAGTTAAATGATTTGAACGAACGATTGGTTTTGGTTAGTGTTTAGATAACGGGACGGGTGTAATGTGATAAAATCATGGTAGATACGCCGCTGGTACTTCTTATATATAAGTGTTTTTATCATATTACATACCGTGGCGTTATTTAGTTCACTTGGGCGAACGAGTTAAACGATGTCACATAACGATGTTTACGAAACTATATAAACCATACACGTTTTATTATGAGAACGATTTACGACTTGGTTACTTAAACAAATGTTTTGGGTTAAGATTTATGGCATCGAGGTTTATAAATTATAACCAAATCTGTTTTGACTTGGTTATTCATTTTACAATACAAACACTTTACAAAACAAGGTTTCAAATATCAATTAACAAAGTTGTACGAGATATTTCAACGAGCCATGAATCTGACACTCACACAAAAACTATGTGCTCGCCAGCATTTCTTTGCTAACTTTGTTTTTACATATGTTTCAGGTGATGTTGCTTAATGTTGATTGCGAATAGGATGCATACTCACTTAGGACCGGACGAGGCCTTAGTGATTTAATAACGATGATAGACTATGTTTGACTTGCTTGTCTAACTTTAAGACAATGTTTAATATGTAATAAAACGAAACTCCTTGTATCCATGGTTTGAAACAATAATTCTGTTACAACACTCCCCGACATTTCCGCCATGATTTGTTGTTTTACGTGGTCGGGGTGTGACATATCCCATGATTCGTCGCTAATGGGGTGGAAGCTGGAGTAGAACCTGACATCCCGAATTTCTCCAAGATATCATGAACGTACTTCGTTTGATGTATGAAAATTCCTTTGGGTAATTGATCAACCTGCAGTCCCAAAAAGAATTTCATCTCACCCATCGATGACATTTCAAATTTCTGCTTCACAACTCTTTCAAAATCTTTTCACAGATTTTCATTCGTAGACCCAAATATGATGTCGTCCACGTATATTTGAACTATCAGAAGATGTCCGTCGACCTCTTTGGTGAAGAGAGTGGCATCCACTTTTCCACGGATGAAGCTGTTGGCTAGCAGGTGTTGAGACAATGTCTCGTACCAAGCTCTCGGGGCCTGGTGTATACCATACAGCGCCTTATCCAGCAAATAGACCTTGTTTTTGTGGATTGGATCGGTGAAGCCCGGTGGCTGTCCGACATATACCTCCTCTTTTACCTTCCCATAGTGAAACGCCGATTTAACATCTAGCTGATAAACTTTGAAATTTTTCCAAGATGCAAATGCTAGGAAGATTCTGATCGCTTCTAGTCTAGCCACTGGAGCATACACTTCGGTGAAATCTATACCCTCCTGCTGACTAAAGCCCTGGACTACGAGTCGAGCTTTGTTACGAACAACAACCCCACGATCATCCCTCTTGCACTTGAACACCCACTTGGTGTTTATCTTCCTCTGACCATCAGGCAAGTCTACCAATTTCCACACACCTAACTTCTCAAACTGACTCAATTCTTCTTGCATGGCATTGACCCAAGAATCTTCAGTTAGCGCCTCTTTGTATGTTCGCGGTCCGATCTGCGAAATAAAACAACTTAGTGAAAACTCAGTTTGTAAAGGAGCAACTGTAGAGTAAAAACAAGTAAGGCCTTGGTCAATTTGTCGTCTTGTGCGAACGCCTGTCTGCAATTCTCCAATGATCAATTCCTCTGGATGGTATGAAAGAGTTCTCGGCATCACCTCGCCTGGAACATCTACCTCGCCTTCCAAATTTGTGACATTTTGATTTGCATCTTGTTCACTGACTGGAATTGTTTAACTTGAAATCTGGATCTGCTCCCCCTCAGAATCTGAATCACCATGATCAAAGACTGATCTATCATCAGATTCTTGATTATCGTTGACTACCGTCTGATTGTCAAGAGATTCCTGAATATCATCATGTTCACCAGCATTGCTTGGACCTGCTTCATCATCGTTCGAAGCTTGTCGTTGACGACTGAAAGTTTCTACTGGAAATCTTTCCTGCGATTCTTCATACTCTCTCAAAATATCCAACTCGTCAAAGAAATCTGGTTCTTCTTCAATGTCAAACGAATCCCATAAAGTTTCGTAATTAAAACACCATGAGTCACCGGGATTCTGAGGCGGCATAGAATACCCCTGACACTCAACATTTTGTGCTTCGATGATCCGCTTCAAGCTTGGAACAAAGACTCGTTTCAATGGACTAGCATAACCCACGAAAATTCCTTCAATGCTCTTTGCACCAAACTTTCCAAAAGGCTGTAGAACTGTGCAGGGAGACCCAAATGGTTCTAAATACTTCAGGTTCGGTTTGCGGTTGTTGATCAGCTCGAAACATGTCTTGTTGAATTTCTTTACAGTGAGAACCCGGTTGAGTGTATAGCAAGCGGCTGACACTGCTTCTGCCCAAAAATTGACTGGTAGCTTTGAATCAGCAAGCATCGTCCTAGTCGTTTCAATTAGTGTCCTGTTCTTTCTTTCAGCTACTCCATTTTGCTGCGGAGTGTAAGGAGCACTAAATTCTTGCAATATACCTCTCTCATCACAATATTCTTCCATCCTGTTGTTCTTGAACTCGGTACCATTATCACTTCTGATTCTTCTGATTCGAGTTTGATACAAGTTTTCAATTTTTCTGAACAACGCCATCAAGCTTTCAAATGTCTCATCCTTTGTCTTCAGAAAAGAAACCCATGAAAATCTCGAATAATCATCAGTTACTACCAGACAGTAGAGATCACCAGTTATACTTTTGACATTCACTGGACCAAAAAGATCCATATGAATTCTCTCTAACGGTCTTGAGACTGAGTTAACTTTCTTTTTAGGATGGGATTTCTTCTTTTTCTTTCCTTTGACGCAACTGATACACTCTCCTTCCAGATGAAAACCTTTCACATGAACACCCGTAACTAAGTCGTTATGCACCAGGTGATTCATTTTTCGGAGATGAATATGGCCCATATTTCGATGCCATAACTTTGATTCTTTTTCCGTTGCTCTTGACACAAAACAGTGAGCCTGACCCGTGGTTGTAGTAGCTACGCTCATGTCCAACACGTACAGATCATTCACTCTAGGTGCCCTCATGATAATTGTCACACCCCGACCACGTAGAACATACGAAACGTGGCGGAAATGTCGGGGAGTGTTGTAACAGAATTAATTGTTTCAAATCCATGGCAATTGAAGTTTCGTTTTATTGATTAAAAGTGTTACAATGTCTAATCAATCAAGGAAATACAACAAAATTAACTAGTCTTGCATCTTTTATTGTCACTAAAGCCAAAGTCTGCCTATATGTATCTTGATCATCTTATGCAACAGTTCCTGAAAAACACATGTGAAAATAGGTACGTCAGCATAAAAATGCCTGTGAGATACATAGGTTTTGTGAAAATAGGTTCCATGACTTATGTTTGAGAAAATGTTTAGTCATGAACCTTGTAATTTGCTTTGTTTTGTAAATCATTTGAAAAACAATGAGTTCAGATGATATGTATAAGTAAGTGAATAATGTATGGTTAAATGAATAACCATAGTAAAATGGGTATGTATAAGATAAGTTGTTTGTAAAACAATGTCTTGTGAAAAGTATGTTATTTGTATAAAATGTTATATGTATCAAACTGAAATGATTCAAATAACGCTACAATATGTAATACCATACAAACACTTATATATAGGAAGTACCAGCGGCGTATCCACCATGCTTGTATCATATTACACACGTATCGTTACTTAATCACTTAATCAAACCAAACCAATGTCAAAATGTCTATGTCAAATATCCATGTCAAATGTCTATGTCAAATATTCATGTCAAATGTCTATGTCAAAATATCATGTATGGCAAGTGAAATGTCTCAACTAAACCATATACACAAAAACAAAGTATTGAAGTAAAACTTAATTTAAATCAAAGTTATGTTTTGTGGGAAATGCATGATCAAATGTCAATCATGTTAAAATGTCTATGCCGAAATGTCTATGTCAAATACGGTTCACACGGTTCACAGATACAAACGGTTCACAGATATCAACGGATCACAGTCAAATGATTTCAACGGTTCAATATGTAGTAAAATGTGTTCATATGCTGGATAAGCATATGCAACAGAAAAGCAATGAAAAATGATGTACTAAGTACGCACACAATGGGCATACATAGCATGAAATGTAATGTAAAACGATGTACTAAGTACGCACACAATGGGCATACATAGCATAAAATGTAATGAAATCATGTACTATAATGTACTAACGAACATAGCAGTATATGATGTGAAAACAGGAAAGCAGGAAAGTAACAAGTAGGCACATGTGTTCCACCCCAAAACAGTTTGGAAAACAGTAAAAGAGGGGTCTATGTACTCACCTGAGATTTCTCAGTAGTCCTTGAGTAACAACTAAACAATGCTAGAGATCGCGGATATCAAACGGCACCCAGGGTCCCCGAATGCTAACCCAGATCAAAATAGCTCAGGTATGAAACGAAGGTTCCAACTTAGAGTCTTTTCAATCAGATTTGTGGGTTTTTGAACAAATGGGGGGTGGGTATTTATAGAAAAGGTAGAGCCGTTAGGATCGTTTCTTGAATATCGTGCCACGATCCGAGCCGTACACTTGTCACAAAGGTTATGGAGCCACATATGCTCCTAATCTTAGTGATTAAGCAAGTTGCAAACATGTGGTTGTGGTTAATCAGATGGGACCCGCTGTTAAAAACATGGAATCTGGTCCAGAAGGGGGCTCGCGTGACGCTAAGGCCCGTCGCGTCACGCTAGGCCCCTGTTTTGGCAGATTTTGCAGAAATGGTCCCTGCACCTTGTTTAAGCGATTTTCGATGCGTTTGAACCCCGTTAACCTCATTTTAAGGCTCTAAAATGAAGTTAAAGTATAGGGAACTCAAAATATGCTCAAAAATATCTAGGATGTCGGTTCGTTTGGCCGTACGATCGCGATGTTCGCTTAATTACGACGGAATGCGCATAAGCGCGAAAAACGAACCAAATGACGCGACGAATGGATTTTTCTTATGGCGAACACTAAAATATAATATAGTCATGCTCACATAAATTTTTGGATGTCCAGATGTATTCAGAACGTAAGTTATGCGCGAAAATGCAAACTTGTGCACTTTTTGACACTTTTAGTCCCTGAATGACCCAAAAGTTTATTTTAGCACACCGAACCCCTCAAAGCCTATTTCTAAGCTATGTAAAGGATATTTAAGGTGTGTTTAACTTATGGTTATGTTCCGGAATGTCTGTTACAGTTCAAATTGGCATACTTTCGCAGTTTGTCAACTTTAGTCCCTGTAAGCGAATTAACTTTGATTTCACCACACCAAACCTTCCAAAACTTATATCTAAGTTATGTAAAGGTTATTTAAGGTATGTTAAGCCCATTTCACTATTCCGGAGTGTTCGTTGCATTAAACTGGTTATATTTACGCATCAGTGCGTGTATAACCTTCCAGAAAGCGATTTAGAGCTTGAAATCGAACAAGAGTTGATATGTGTAAACGATACACATATTTTTACAAATCCCAAGTATGAAATACAATATTTCACTGGTTGGGCATTTGTTTGATGGTTGAAATGACACAGGTGTTACAGTCTCCCCTACTTTAGGAAATTTCGTCCCGAAATTAATTCGTAGGAGTCTGTCTATGACTTTGTTTCAAATAGCCATCAAAGATATGTAAAGCATAATCTGATTATTTTCCTCAACGGATATTTTTCAGAAGCGAAAATGAACGAACAGGGTCATTTTCTTCAACGGGTTCTTCGGAAATGGAAAATAAAGGAATTAACTAAACGGATATACATTTCCCTCAACGGATATTCTTCAGAACGAAAATGAACAAACGGGGTCATTTTCCTCAACGGTTTGTTCTTCAGAATTTGAAATGAAAGAAAAATCAACGGATATTCATTTCTCTCAACGGATATTCTTCAGAACGAAAATGAACAAACGGGGTCATTTTCCTCAACGGTTTGTTCTTCAGAATTTGAAATGAAAGAAAAATCAACGGATATTCATTTCCTCAACGGATAAATCTTCAGAAACGAAAATGAACTAACGGAGTCATTTTCAACGGTTATTTCCTCAGAGTTGGAAATGAAGGATTACACAACGGATATTCATTTCCTCAACGGATAAATCTTCAGAAACGAAAATGAACTAACGGAGTCATTTTCAACGGTTATTTCCTCAGAGTTGGAAATGAAGAATTACACAACGGATATTCATTTCCTCAACGGATAAATCTTCAGAAACGAAAATGAACTAACGGAGTCATTTTCAACGGTTATTTCCTCAGAGTTGGAAATGAAGGATTTACACAACGGATATTCATTTCCTCAACGGATAAATCTTTAGAAACGAAAATGAACTAACGGAGTCATTTTCAACGGTTATTTCCTCAGAGTTGGAAATGAAAAGATAAACAACGGATATTCATTTCCTCAACGGATATTCTTCAGAAGTGAAAAATGAATAGCTAGTTCATTTTTCCTCAACGGATGCTTCATTAGAATTGGAAATGAATAGGGTTAACTCTTGATACATGATAGAACTTGCTGTGATTTCTGTGCACTAAATTCCATAATTATGTATGCATCCATAATTACGTAATTCCTTGCACAGTCCGCACAGTTTGTTTTGAAATGTTGTGGGGAAAGATATCAAACCTGAGATGAGAGTGACTAGACTACCATAGGGTCCTTTTAATTAGATCAACAGAGGATCTTCTTAATTAGGCCACTAAGGAGTCCTTTCAGCTATATCATCACATGATATCCCTAATCAGATTTTTGGATCAGTCTGTTTAACTAGACCACTAAAGGGGTCTAATTATGAAGTAGTACATTATAATCCAAGGGACTTTAACTACAACGTAGAAGTCCATTAAGGATTTAAGTAGTACCTTTGGGTATCCTACTATGAATCTCTTGCACAAAGATATGTAAGATTTTACGAGGATTTGAATAACATAAATTGGATCACATGACACATAAAGGATAACACATAAGCACATAACCACATAATTGTTATTTTCTTGTTATTGATTGCTATTAACTTGGCACCTCGTACTTCGTTTCTCTTGGAAGAAACGGGTACTTAGGATTTTCGTGAAAAACGTAGGAGATCATACAATGGAAGAAATTTGGGAGGTAGTCTGTTCTTCAAGGAATGCGGTTCCTTGATTGTCGGTATTGTAGGGGATATGTTTATACATGCAACCACATAAACATATTGAAATGTAAATGAAAGATTTATTTATAAACAACAATAACAACAACTGTTTCATAGATTGATAAAAGAAAATAATACACAAGGCTCGATTATTTTCTAAACAGCGTTATCTTCTGTCGGTCAGATACTCATCCCTGCGCTGGATTTGCATCAGCAAGTCTTGGGCAATTTCTACTAAAATGGCCCATCTCGCCACAGTTGTAGCAAGATCCCAGTGGGAAACGAGCTTGAGCAGGATTGTTGTTAATCTGATTTGGTGCTGCTGCTGTTGGGCAAACCCTCGCTGTATGACCTATAAGTCCACAAACTTGGCATGTGCGGCACTTCACACCAGCATGATGATGTAGTCCACATTGGTTGCACAAGGGTGCAGTTCCTTTGTAGGGTTTCCTGGCAGGGGGTTGAGCTGGTTGGTTGGGGATGGCTTGATCATTGTGAGCGACCACGGCGAAGTTCTGAGAAGCCTTTCGCTTCTTTGACCTCTTAGAGGATCCAGTCTGTTCATCCATGGTCTTTGATTCCTCGATTGGTTTCGATTCCTCGACCAGTTTCTTGTCACCCTTTCGGAAAAGCTTACGTTTCCTGATCTGCGATTCAGTCAAGGTTGCAGATAACTCAATGGCCTGCCTAACAGTAGTAGGGTTGCTACCAGTCAAAATGTCTTGTATTGAGTCGGGAAGGCCATCAATGTACTTTTCGATCGCCTTATCCAAAGGCGTGACCATGTTTGGGCATAACAGACTTAACTCCTCATAACGGTCCGTGTAGGCTCGATGCTCACCGCTGTCTTGCTTAAGATCATCAAATTCCCTTTCCAAAGCCCTGATCTCGTGACGAGGACAAAACTCCTTCATCATGAGAGCCCTAAGTTCGGCCCATGTCTGTGCTAGAGCAACTTCTGCACCACGATCTCTCATAACCCCATTCCACCACGTAAGGGCTCTCTTCTGGAACACACTCGAAGCAAACTCGACCTTGCGATTGTCAGGACACTGCACATGGCGGAAAGTATTCTCAATGCTCTCGAACCATTGAAGAAGCCCAGTCGCTCCCTCAGAACCACTAAACTTGAGTGGTTTCGCCGAGTTAAAACTCTTGAAATTGCATGGACCATTGTTGTTGTTGTTGGCTTGATTCCATTGAGCAAAGAGGTTTGGGAATTGAGCAGCCATTTGCTGCGAAATGATTTCTGCCAATTCGGCAGTCGCTATCTGGCTTTCACGTCGAGGAGGCATTCTAAAAGAGGAAACATGAAATGAAACGAGTGAGAGGATTAGACGAAAAGAATGAGATGAAACAAATCTGATGAAAGCAAGGATAGTGGTCATTTGTTTGTTACTACAAAGCAACAAACGACCCGGTGAAAAGTAAATAGGTCAAAAATAATGTATTGCGAAGATATGCTCGCCTATAAGTGAACACTCATCCCAAGAATTCCCAGGTAAGCACAACTGGTCTCGCGTCTGATGAGATGTATACGAAGTGCTTGCCTAGACAGAAAACCCAGAATACAGGCATTCACCCTTCCAGTTTGCACGTGTTCACATTATTTAAAACCCAAAACCTTGACGAGATTTTTGAAAACTCAAAGGGTTCAAAACCTTATAACAAAGGGTTCAAAACCTAGTAATCAATCATCCTAGAACAGATGATTAGTTTTCAAAGCGGTTTTGAAATTTATGTTCTTGTTGTGGTCGTCGCCTAAGGATAGGTGACAGTATTGTTTTATGACTAAACGCAAGTAAACTCGCGTTAGGGTCCTAAGAAGGTTATAGACTAGGTCAAAGCATTACTAATTACTAATAACCTAATTCCCTATAACCATTGGCTCTGATACCATCTTTTCTGTCACACCCCGACCACGTAGAACATACGAAACGTGGCGGAAATGTCGGGGAGTGTTGTAACAGAATTAATTGTTTCAAATCCATGGCAATTGAAGTTTCGTTTTATTGATTAAAAGTGTTACAATGTCTAATCAATCAAGGAAATACAACAAAATTAACTAGTCTTGCATCTTTTATTGTCACTAAAGCCAAAGTCTGCCTATATGTATCTTGATCATCTTATGCAACAGTTCCTGAAAAACACATGTGAAAATAGGTACGTCAGCATAAAAATGCCTGTGAGATACATAGGTTTTGTGAAAATAGGTTCCATGACTTATGTTTGAGAAAATGTTTAGTCATGAACCTTGTAATTTGCTTTGTTTTGTAAATCATTTGAAAAACAATGAGTTCAGATGATATGTATAAGTAAGTGAATAATGTATGGTTAAATGAATAACCATAGTAAAATGGGTATGTATAAGATAAGTTGTTTGTAAAACAATGTCTTGTGAAAAGTATGTTATTTGTATAAAATGTTATATGTATCAAACTGAAATGATTCAAATAACGCTACAATATGTAATACCATACAAACACTTATATATAGGAAGTACCAGCGGCGTATCCACCATGCTTGTATCATATTACACACGTATCGTTACTTAATCACTTAATCAAACCAAACCAATGTCAAAATGTCTATGTCAAATATCCATGTCAAATGTCTATGTCAAATATCCATGTCAAATGTCTATGTCAAATATTCATGTCAAATGTCTATGTCAAAATATCATGTATGGCAAGTGAAATGTCTCAACTAAACCATATACACAAAAACAAAGTATTGAAGTAAAACTTAATTTAAATCAAAGTTATGTTTTGTGGGAAATGCATGATCAAATGTCAATCATGTTAAAATGTCTATGCCGAAATGTCTATGTCAAATACGGTTCACACGGTTCACAGATACAAACGGTTCACAGATATCAACGGATCACAGTCAAATGATTTCAACGGTTCAATATGTAGTAAAATGTGTTCATATGCTGGATAAGCATATGCAACAGAAAAGCAATGAAAAATGATGTACTAAGTACGCACACAATGGGCATACATAGCATGAAATGTAATGTAAAACGATGTACTAAGTACGCACACAATGGGCATACATAGCATAAAATGTAATGAAATCATGTACTATAATGTACTAACGAACATAGCAGTATATGATGTGAAAACAGGAAAGCAGGAAAGTAACAAGTAGGCACATGTGTTCCACCCCAAAACAGTTTGGAAAACAGTAAAAGAGGGGTCTATGTACTCACCTGAGATTGCTCAGTAGTCCTTGAGTAACAACTAAACAATGCTAGAGATCGCGGATATCAAACGGCACCCAGGGTCCCCGAATGCTAACCCAGATCAAAATAGCTCAGGTATGAAACGAAGGTTCCAACTTAGAGTCTTTTCAATCAGATTTGTGGGTTTTTGAACAAATGGGGGGTGGGTATTTATAGAAAAGGTAGAGCCGTTAGGATCGTTTCTTGAATATCGTGCCACGATCCGAGCCGTACACTTGTCACAAAGGTTATGGAGCCACATATGCTCCTAATCTTAGTGATTAAGCAAGTTGCAAACATGTGGTTGTGGTTAATCAGCTGGGACCCGCTGTTAAAAACATGGAATCTGGTCCAGAAGGGGGCTCGCGTGACGCTAAGGCCCGTCGCGTCACGCTAGGCCCCTGTTTTGGCAGATTTTGCAGAAATGGTCCCTGCACCTTGTTTAAGCGATTTTCGATGCGTTTGAACCCCGTTAACCTCATTTTAAGGCTCTAAAATGAAGTTAAAGTATAGGGAACTCAAAATATGCTCAAAAATATCTAGGATGTCGGTTCGTTTGGCCGTACGATCGCGATGTTCGCTTAATTACGACGGAATGCGCATAAGCGCGAAAAACGAACCAAATGACGCGACGAATGGATTTTTCTTATGGCGAACACTAAAATATAATATAGTCATGCTCACATAAATTTTTGGATGTCCAGATGTATTCAGAACGTAAGTTATGCGCGAAAATGCAAACTTGTGCACTTTTTGACACTTTTAGTCCCTGAATGACCCAAAAGTTTATTTTAGCACACCGAACCCCTCAAAGCCTATTTCTAAGCTATGTAAAGGATATTTAAGGTGTGTTTAACTTATGGTTATGTTCCGGAATGTCTGTTACAGTTCAAATTGGCATACTTTCGCAGTTTGTCAACTTTAGTCCCTGTAAGCGAATTAACTTTGATTTCACCACACCAAACCTTCCAAAACTTATATCTAAGTTATGTAAAGGTTATTTAAGGTATGTTAAGCCCATTTCACTATTCCGGAGTGTTCGTTGCATTAAACTGGTTATATTTACGCATCAGTGCGTGTATAACCTTCCAGAAAGCGATTTAGAGCTTGAAATCGAACAAGAGTTGATATGTGTAAACGATACACATATTTTTACAAATCCCAAGTATGAAATACAATATTTCACTGGTTGGGCATTTGTTTGATGGTTGAAATGACACAGGTGTTACAATAATCCACTCTTCGGGAACAACAAATCCTGGTTTCAAGATCAAACATTCTTTGTCTGTAAAGTGCGTTGTATACATGCGATCACAGATCTGAGATATGCTTAGAAGATTGTTTTCAAGCTTGACAATGTAGTTTACTCTTTCAAACGTGACAATCCCATTTGATAAAGTTCCTTCTCCAACTATTCGACCACCCTGATTACCTGTGAATCCCACGTAACCTCCATTAAACCCTCTAACATCATACAATAGGGCTTTCTTCCCTGTCATGTGCCGAGAAGCTCCACTATCCATAATCCAACATGAAACAGATCTTGGAAGCTCCTGCACATTTCAAAAACATTTAGTGAGATTTTGATGCCACCCAAGCCTCTTTTGACTCGGGTAATTTAACATTGAGTTGAGTTTTTGCAATGTAAAGTGGTGGAAAATTTTTGTCACTCATCTTCAAGTTATCTTCAGATCCAACCTCAACCTTTTTGTATAAGAAAAACTCATCTTTCTTAGGTTGACCGGTTGGTTGATCTTTCTTTTGAACATTCTTCTTCTCTGGTGAAGTAGAAGATTGTTTCTCCAATTGTTCATAATAATCCAAAGGAACATCCATCTTTACCAGAGTCGTAGAAGACGATTGTTTTTCTGACTCTGAAACCTTTGGTTTTGGAGAACTTTTTGACTTCCATGCTTGTTGAGATGAAGCAACCCGTTTGTAAAAATTGTTATTTTTAGTTTCCAACTTCTTAACAGGTTCAATTTTGACTTTTGTATTCTCATTTTTCAAAATTTTCTCAACAACCATTGGAGCTTTGCCTTTTGCATCAACCTTCTTTTTCGAACTCTTAGCAACTTCAGACTTAGGCTTAAAGTTGGTGCACTTTCGTGCAATGTGCCCGACTTTGTTGCATTTAAAGCATGTACGAGTATCAACTACTCGACTTGTGCCTTCAGTCTGAAGCTGTGAGGCCTTTTCCTCAAAAAAACTCTTCATTCGACTTTGAAAAAATCTCAGACTCCTGTTCGGAATGAGAACTCGAGCTTTTTACAAACACCTTTTTCTCAGCAAACTTCTTGTTTTGAAAATTCTTTCTCTGATATTTCTTACCACCCTGATAACCACCCGACCATCTGTTTTGATTGTTGTTATAAAAACGCGGCGGTACAACAGGCTTTTTGTAGTAAGCTTTATCTTTTTCAAAGTTTAGTTGTCTTTTTGCATTTCTCAAACCTTCTATTTCAGACACATCAATCTCAATCAACTTGAACACATTTCTTAGTTTCCCTACATTCACATTCTCCAAAGGAAAATCAAGATCCGAATACAACTTATCCGATCCTGCCATCTTGTACATCACAAGATGTGGTTCTTCATGTAAGTTGTTTTTGGACTTTGATTTTGGAATATATTTGTCCAAAAAACATTCACCATCCTCAGTAGTGTTCAAAACACTTTCAACCACACTTTTAACAACTTCAGATTGAACACTTCCTTCATCGGATGCTGAAGATGATGTAGTGAATGTAACATCAATTGTGTCTAGAAGCTTCACTTCATTTTCATCTTCAACATTAACCAATCCTGAATTTTTCTTTGAATAATTGTTTAGAATAGGTGGTGGAACCTGATGATACCCCACCCCAGTTCCATCAGCATATACATCTTCGCCTGCTTTGTTCTTTCCAATCGGTTTAGGAACAATATGTTGAAGAACAAAACTTGCGGAGCTGTAACTGTTCAGTTTCAACTGGATGCGTTCATTTTCAATTTTAGCTTCTTGAAACTGAAGCTTCAACTTAGCAATTTCATCCAGTTGTTGGTTGATTAACTCTTCTTTAACCCTAAGAACTCCTTTTAATTGCACATTTTCTATACATGTCTTACCATTTCTTTCATCAGAATCTTTCACCGTTCATTTTAGCTTCTCAAAATTTTCTGAAATTTGACGATTTTCATGAATCAACTTTTCGTTTTCTTTCCTAACTCTTTCTACGTCAATTTTATCATTTTCGATTTTCTCAGTTAGTTCTTTTATACGATCATTTGAAGCTTTTAACATTTTATCACGATTTAAGATCTGATCCTCAACATCTCTGACTCTTTTTGTCAGATCCTCAATCTTTTTACCACTGTGGTAAGTGATTGTACTACAAACCTTGCAGTTTTTCATGCAATTTTTACAGTCGCTCTCGGTTTTAGCTTTCTTACCTGACTCATCGATAGTATCATTCTGACTGACCTTGTTTTTGGACTCAGTGCCAGAACCAGAAACTACCTCTAGTTCTTTCGCAGCGAACACTTTGTCAGCCATCTTCTTCAAATTCTCAGCGGTAAACTCTTGTGTCGTATCAATAATCCCATTATCAACTTTCTTTGGCTGCTGCTCTTTCTCCTTTTCTTTTTCTTCAGATTTTACTTCAGCTTCTCCTCCTCCCCACCATTCTCTCTGTTTGGCTTCTTCTTCTTCTTCTTCAGCAATTTGTTTGATGAGAGCTTCAAGATCAATGGTCTTTGAATCAACAGCTATGTTACCATCGGAATCTAGGTAACATTCTCTATCAGCATCCCATCTTTTCGCTCTCTTTGCTTCGTTGTAAATCTTAGACATTCTAGTCATCCTGTCTTGAGCTTTCATCTTTCTGTAATTATATTTCTCTTGTTCATTCCTGCTATCTTTGAAAGGAACTTCTTTTATTACAGCAAACACATAGCCTACTGCATCCTCTTCTGGTAGCACATCACTCCAATCGTATCCCTCATCATCATGAATAATAGCAAGAGCTCTTGATTTTTCTTTGGGGGTATCTTCAAGCTGCTTCATTCTGGGAGGTTCAGATTTGTTTTGATGGTAGATGGCTCTCTTGTAATAATCCTCTCTGAACGGGTTTGCAGTATCATCACCAGGTGCGTTCCGACATTCGCGTTTAAAATGTCCCTTTTGTTTGCATCTGAAGCACGTGACCTTTGATTTATCAAAACCAAGTTTGGTGGAAGGTCCGCCAATTGAATGTCTGCTAGTAATCTCCATGAACCTTTGAGCTCGTCTGACCGCACTAGCCATACACCACCTGATGTCGATCAACTCCATCTCTTCTGGGTCGATCTGGTCATAATCCTCCTTGGTGAGATTTGTATTTCCAATCTTACCCGCAACCAGGCTCTCGTACGACTCTAGAACAGACGGTAAAAACACCATTTGCTGTTTTGCAGATTCCTCACTGAAGTTTTGTGCGTTCTTCAAATCCACAGCAATATTACACTGGAATAGATTCTTCAGAACAGATTGGCTTGGAGTTGTTGATGAAGAACCACTATGAAAACCACTGCTCGGACTCTCTTGATTTGTCTTGTAAGAACTTTCAGCTGAGAAAGCTGTTTTAGGAGACATATTCTTCGGTATCCCATCACCTCTGTAATACAACCCAACATTCTGCTGATATGTGGAATGATTGACTTTGAATGATTTCTTGATCTCAAGCTCATGACTCTCCAGTCTTTCAATTAACAGATCAACTGTTAGTTTCTCCGACTCGATTGTATTCTTCAACATCAATGCAAAGTATTGCCAGTCTTGTTCATCCGGTAAAGAATCAAACAGCTTGTCAACCAGTTCTTCACGAGAATAAATGATTCCATGTCTTGCCAGCTCCATCTTCAGATGTCCGAATCTTTCAATCATCTTAGAAACAGACTCATTTTTCAAATAGCCAAATAGATCAAACTCTTTTCTTAACAACTTCTTTTTGTTTTTGACTATCTCTGCACTACCCTCACATTTTATTTTCAATTTAGCCCATAGATCTGTCGAATTTATGTATTCAATCAATGCTATTATGTCGTCTCTCACAGACTGATGAATCAGTGCAATGCACTTTTGTTCAGCCACATATCTATCTATCTCCTCATTTTCTGTCAAATTTTCAAAATCTGATCTTCCCATAACAAAACCATTCTTCAACATTCTCCAACTGGGATATGCAAATGCTTTGAGCCATTCTTCAAACTTTTTCGACCATTTATTGTAATCTTCAATCGCCATCAACTTGGGAGGTTTGTTGTACGTCCCATAAGCACTCTCAACACTTAATGCATCAGAAAGAGTCTTTCTCGCATTCGGAGCTTTCTCATTTGTGTTGTTTGATGTGTCGGTTGAAATATCATCTCCACCGTTTCCAGCAAAAGCAAAAACATCACAGAACGGATTCATGAACTCGTCCATCTTCAAATATCTGAAACAATCAACAAACACTTAGAATTTTTTTTTTGAAATTTTGAAAATAGCAATTTCAAACGGAATCAGTTGAAGCGGAATTGCTTCAAACAAAATTAACTTCTTCAAACGGAATTATGGCTTTTCAAACGAGATAACCCTTCAAACGAGATTACCAGTTCACACGGAATACCAACTCAAACGGAATTAAAGTATTTCAAGTGGAATTAAGTCAATTCAAACGGAATTAGCTGCTTTGAAGCGGAATTAGTAATTTTGTTTGAAATGTACAGCACTTTTCAAGCGGAAATAGACCAAATAAGTAATTCCGTTTGGAATTACACAGATATTTTCAAACGGGATTATGATGACGTCAGCAAAATCGAACAGATTTTCAAACGGAATTAACCAATTTTATCATAATTTGTTCGAATTAAGGTGCAATACTTTCAAGGATTAGTTAAAACTATGTTTTGCTTGATATGTGTGAGTTTTAAGCCATTTCAACCGTTAAATTTTGTTCAAATCAGAAAAGAAGGAGTAGAAGTGTGAGAATCCGATGAAATCAAGCTGAATTGGTATGAACTCCTCGTCCTGAGCTCTGATACCACTTGTTGGATCGTCGTGTGACCCTAACGAGTCAATCTGATGAGTTCAGCATCAAAAACAAAGGCGGAATCAGTGCAATTGATGTAAAACAGCTTGTTTTCCTTTAATTATCCTCTTTTATTGATTTCCTGAGCTTTTACAATTCTGATAACAATTCGGCAGCACCTCGGCTCTTAAACAATGACTTCTAATTCTGTTTCAAATGAACAAGGCACACTCCTATATATAGCCGGACTAATTCCGCTTGAAACAAACTCAAACGGAATTACATGTTCAAACGGATTTACTTAATTCCGTATGGAATTGCCTAATTTCGCTTGAACCACTAATTCCGTTTGAATTGACACTAAGCACCATTCAAGTGGAATTACCCTAAACTACTTGTTTTCTCGATTTTCGTGCCCTAATCTATACATGACTCGATACAAGACAAAGTTAACAGACATCTAATGCACCAACATTTGTGTGGTTATAAAATGCAATTGACATAGAATGGACATGGTCAAATTTGCACTATCATTTTGTTAATAATGAATTGCAATATTTGAAATCTCTGTGATTTATTTTCTTATATTTGTTGATTCATAAATGTTTGAATAGTTTTGTAAATTTGACATCTCTTCTGTTTACATATGATACGCTCAATCTTTTTCTTGAATGGGAAATATTTGCAGGCTTTGGATTACTAGCGTAACTGGAATTGTACATTGTGGTCTATAGTCTGCAATTGTTCTTATTAAAAGTTATAGCCAATGTCAGATCAACGTATATTATTATGGAAAAGTACCCGTACACCGGACGGGTATAATACAATAGTTTTTGTTTTTTTGTTTGTTTTTCTCATTTGAGACATGAGACCTCTTTTGGTACATAAGAGTTATGAAGAGATGATTTTGTACTGTCATACTAAGCATGTTATTTTCTGGATTATAAATTAAAGAATAGTGCTTTCGTTTGTCATGTTGTTTAATTTCGTGTAAGCTTAATATATGTTAGCTTTGTTTATTACGCTGTTCATATCATTTTGTGTAATCCGACACTCTATTTTATTTCTTTGTGTTCATATTTTCATTCATGTTATTACTATACCCGTCCATCAGACGGGTATTAAACTAGTTATATTATTAAACATTAAACAATAAAACATAAAACTATATACATATACATTACAGACACATGTAATTACTTTCCCCATCTATCTCTCTACACCACCAACCCACCATCTACCACCGCCACCATCCACCACCTGCCAGTCTGCCACCACTCTCCTCTCTCTCTCACTTTCCCCCTCCCCCTCTCTCTATATATACAACCCCCCTACAAAACCACCACTTGTTACCGCCAAGTTCTGCCACTTGAGTGGTACCCCACCACGACCACCACCATTCCCTAGCACAACCCCCACCACATCTATAGGAAATCCATCATGCAAATACGGCGACGACATGTGTGACGCCCATATTTCACATTCGAATATAAAAATAATAACATACAAATTTTAACAGAAATCGGGCATGACCCGTTCGAAACATAAGCGATTCTCTGCTTTTAAAAATCATCATTCAAACTAAATTCTATATTTAGAGCTAAATTCTATGACATGTTCCAAAAGACATAAAAGTTGTAACCGTTACATCATAATAAAAACATCCATTAACCAAAAGACACTATCACCCTTTAAAGAACTTGACGAGCGGAAGCAATTAAATGGCGCGATGTGTGTTCGTTCATCCGGTTCAAGATTTTGCTCCAAAGGACTATTTACCTACAACATTCTTAACAAGTCAACTAAATATGCAAAACAATAATCTAACATATTCAATCTTTTATTTCAACAATTATCATTCTTTTGTTTTTTAATCATACATACTTTTCCATCTAACGGGTCTTTATGATCAAACCAAGTTCACACACTAAGACTTGATTCCAAGACCCGTCTAACTTTCTAACGTTCTCCATTAATTCAACCCGTTCACACGGTTCGACTACATGACTTTCCAACATACATTCCATTAGTACGACTAGTTCATAACAAGTCTTTACATAAACCATTACGACATCATACTTTCCAAACATTTTGACCCACTTGAAGCAGGTCACTACACATCCATTACTATTGCATTTCCTTTCCATTTTTCCAATATTCAACATATCACAATTCTACCATGAACAATCATACAACGCTACACTAGGATTCATTTACCAAAACTAACGTTCATAAATCTACATAAAGGGAGAATTAAGTTCATATGAACTTACCATGATCTTGTGTTGCTTGTGACTTCAAATGACTCGTGCCTTCTTCTTTCTTCGTGCATATATGTCATAACTTCACACTTTTAACTTTCGCATGCTTTGCATCACATATGCATTTTACTTATCCATCATGGCGTTAAACGACTAAGCATACATTCATTTTCATTTCATAACATCATTTTTATCAAGAATTCATGTCAAAACACAACTAAATCATTCTAAGGCATTTCATCGAACACGTGGCATGCATACTAACTACAAAGCATAAAGCAGAAGTACCTGAAGCATATTTTTCCATAATTCACCCAAGGATTAACCTACTCTTTCACAATCAATATCATAACCATATACATATGTTTTATATCAAATTTCTCATCTAAATGCCTTCTATAACATAGATTTAACATTCATATTACACAATTCATTCCATAAACTTTTCTTAACTCTATTTTTCCTAAAACAAGTGGGTTTTACTCCAAGCTATCAATACAATCAAAACAGCACATAATACAACCTCTATGTGTTCATATCATCTAGCATTTATATTTGATTTCATACAAAATCATGAATTTCTCATAACCCACTTCATCATACTTCACAAAAACATGAAATTAGACTTACTTGATATCAAATATAGTTAGGAGACCTAAATTCCTAACTCATGCACCAAGAATTCAGCTTCAATTTCTTCAATTTTATAGATTTGCAAGATTTAGGGTGAAGGGTTTTCTTCCCCTGGCCCCTTCTCTCGATTGCACACCCCCACCCCACAAACCTGACTAATTTTTGTTTTTTATGAATTATTATTTCATAGTTTCATATTCAGCCCCTTCTCTTTAAAACATGTCATATTCCTTCTTTACATACTAACTAGGTCATTTTTCCTTGGTTAACTTTGGTTACATAAATATATTTTAAACTTACCATTATTTTCTTACGGTAATAACCCATACTTACCGTTTTCTATTATTTAAACATCACGAACATATTATTATAATATAACATACGAAATTTGGGGTGTTACAAGTCTACCCCCCTTAAAGAAGGTTTCGTCCCCGAAACCTGAATACGTATCGAATAATGACAGGTAGTGTTCCCATATATCATCTCCCGTTTCCCATGTGAGATCTGATTCTTTTCGATGTCGCCATTCGACCAAAGCTTGTCTAATGGCTTTGTTGCAAGGTTGTTTCGCTTTGTAATCTTTTATTGTCACGGGCCTTGATGTGCGTTAGGTGTGATATAATTTTTATGTATATTTTTAGCCCTTTTTAACACTTTAGTCAATTTTTAAATTTATAAAACATGATATTCTACTAACACTAAACACACATATGGGCAAGTGCACCCATCGTGAGCGTAGTATAGCTTTGGTAAGATGCCGAGGTCATCCAAGGGCACAAGAGCTTTTAGTACCGGTTTATCCTCAACGTCTAATCAAATAAAAAAGTTGTTAAAAGGTTTTAAACATGAAAATAAAAACTAAAAATGCTGAAAATAAAAATAAAATAAAAACAGATAGACAAGATGAATCACTTGGATCTGACTCGCCTTTAGTGTAACCTTTGATGTTTTCCGCACTTTTGCACTTTTTAAGAGATTATCTTAGTTATACTAGTAGGCCCCTCTTTTGAAGGTGACGTTACCCTCAACCCAGTAGTTTGAGTCAGCAAGGATACAATCCTAAAGGGTTGGATTATTGGAAGATAATTAATTAAGTTATTAATGCGTAATGTGGTAGGCCCCTCTTTTAAAGGTGACGTTACCCTCGGCCAAGTGGTTTGAGTCAGCAGGGATACAATCCTAAGTATCCGGGTTAATGTATTAATGGTAGTTTAGATATGAGGGGATCAAGCCATTCGCACCCCCGCCATCCAATACCAGTGGGTATTGAAGGAGGTCCTAGTAAGCTTGACCCAGGTCCTTGCAGGATCTATACACTGAACAAGGCAAGAACCTTACCAAACCATTCCCTTAACCCCCGACCAGGTAGCCAACATATCTCCATATAGACCGTGGAGATATGAATGGTGTAAATCTTTTATTTTATATAGACAGTAAAATAACGCCAAGACACCACGGACAAATGATAAGGAAGTTTCACCTTCAACATAAGAAACTAGTTATTAAAGTCATTAATACAAAACCAAATAAAAAGTGCGAAAAGATTAAAAAACAAAAGTATTACACTAAATGCTTGTCTTCACCATGTGATGTAAGAGACTTAGGCAAACATGGCCTTTGATTGTCAAGAACTCTTACTATCAATCTTGGATCCCGAGACTACTACACACACTCTATGATGGATGATGGTGGTGGTGGATGTGGGTGTTGTGATGGTGGTGGAGTGTGGGTGAAGTGGGAGAGAGGTGGTTTGTCAAGGGATGCCTTTGAAATGAACCAAGCACCCCTATTTATAGCCTGCACAGAACCCCGGACAGTGGGCACGGCCCCGTGTCCAGTGGGCACGGCCCCGTGTCCATCCACTTTCTCTTTCATCATTTAATGCAGTTTGTGTGTATTAGTTGACCACGCCCCCGTGTTCGCTGGGCACGGCCCCGTGTGCAGAAGCGTATCTGTACTATCAAGATTTGCTTGGATTCTACGAATCTTAGCGTTGACCACGGTCGTGTGGAGCTGGGCACGCCCCCGTGTTGGGAAATAGAAGCTTCTACAACTTTGTCTTTTCTGCAGACACTTGGGCACGCCCCCGTGTCTGCTGGGCACGGGGCGTGTTCAGCCTTCTGATGTTTTGTTTTTACTTGGGAAGATGCTGTCGAGGGGTCGGGCATGCCACGTTTGTTCCTTTTCTTGTATTTATGTTAGATTTAGCTGTATTTTTGCTTCTTTTGTTCATTTACGCTTATTTAATCCTGAAAATACAAAAGGAAGACAAAAGCACACTTTTTCCAACATTAGTACTAAAAAAGGGTTAGTTTTATGCCTCATTTGATGTAATTTATATGTTGCATTTTACACACATCAAATACCCCCACACTTGAATCTTTGCTTGTCCTCAAGTAAAACTCTTTGTAATGTGGCTTACACACCCAAATGGAATGGATATAAGAGAAGTTTTGGGCTTGTCTAGAGTATCGGGATTCCAAGATCTTTATTAGGTTTTATTTTATATTACTTACAGTCCTAGTCGTTATGATTTATTTAGAACATTTCATAAGAGAAAATTACTTATTTGGGCATAACATGCCTCTTTAAAATTCCATTTATATACAAGTTCACATACCTCACGGGGGATCACTCAACACTCGGCCGAAGATGTATTTTTGTGAAACACTCGAGACCGGCATGGAACTTACTTCTACCATATGCTTGCTAAGCAATCAATCCTCCTCCTTTTTAACTATAAACCTTTGTAAATATCAAGAGGACTTTGGGGAAGGGTTAGGCTTGGGTTAAAGGTAGGTGGTTTTTGGGTTAGTGGTTAGTAGAAAAGGGCTAAAAGGCGTAAAAAGCGTCGGTTTTCGTAAAACATTTTGTTTTTGTGACTTTTTATACAACCGAAGTATTTTTCAAACAAAGTTTCTTTTGAGGAACTTGTTTGCTTACTGCTATACTCCATATATTTTTTATAGGTAATGTCACATGGAAACCGAGCTTTTTACTAAAATAAAGGGTTTAAAATGAAAACGGATTTTGGTGGGTAAAGGGTGTTTGTTTTGGGTTTAGAAATGAAAAGGTTTAGGCTCAAAGGGGTTAACTCGGGGGATTTTGGGTAGGTGGTAAAAAAAAAAGAAAAATAATGGTGTTGAAATAAAAATGGTTAGTCCTAATGCCTCCATCATTTACTTACTTGGGTTTAAGTTGGTAAGGACCGGGAATGTATTGTCATGGCAAGTTCTAGAGTCGTAAGAAACCAAGCGGCTATTCACACAAGAAATGAAAAATGAACATTTAGTTTTAAGATGTGTATTTGTATGCTCAATTAAAGGCTCAAAACTCACTTTTTGTGGGAATGGGTTTTTTAATGTGATCAAGTATATATATATATATAATCAAATTTTAACTAGATTTGTCATGTCGTTTTATAATTTTCTTATGTTGGTTCTTTTTATCACGACGCTATCGGTTGTAAATTCGTAAAATATAACATTTTTAGAGATTGTCATTCACAATTTAAACCAAGACAAGTAAAAAAATGAAATTTTTTTGAAAAAAATTGGGGTGTTTAGCGGTTCTAATAGAGTTTTGTGTAAGGCTTGTAATTAGGACTTGCAAAATTCAAGGTTTAGCATCCCCCCCACACTTAAATTACACATTGTCCTCAATGTGTCCCAAAAATAAGTTTTTAGGTTGATTGAATGTGTAAAAAGGTGTGTTAAACAAAAATTTCATGTCACTGGGCACCTGGACACGGGCCGTGGTGTCCGGGCATGGCCCCGTGTTTAGATTGCCAGTAACAGAAGGCAACAAAAAGTAACAGAAGGCTGGGCATGGGGGTGCGTTCAACGAACACGCCCCGTGTCAAGATACCTGAACTGGGCGTTTTTCGGCAGACCCCTGAGCACGGGGCCGTGTTGGCTGGGCACGACCCGTGCTGAACTTGCTGTAATGAAGAAAAATGTTCGGGAGGCTCTGTTTTTGTGCATGAGGTGTTGGTTCAAGTCTCCCTTAGTACCCTTCACCATCCCGAGTGTGTTTTATTCCTGAAAATTAAAAACTAAACTAGAAAACATAAAGGTTAATCTAAACTAAACTATGGATAGTTCCGCGGAATGCCTCCGTGGTGCGCCACGTTTATAAGGGTCCTTGGCTAGACCCAAAGCCAGTCATATGTTACCCAATTGGGATGATTTGCATCCCATGTTGCACCATCGGAGAGCATCATCCAAGCTTGAGTCTATGACTTTCATGTAATTGACCGGGTCATCATCTTCTACTCTTTTCCCAACCCCAAACGTCATCTCCTTGTCCCCAACCCTCAATGTTAGTATTCCACCATTCATATCTACCATTGCGTGAGCCGTGGCCAGGAATGGTCTTCCTAATATGAGTGGTACTTCGGTGTCCTCCTCCATATCTAATATGACAAAGTCGACCGGGAAGACAAATTCCCCGACTTTAACCAATAGATTTTGAGTGACACCTTGTGGATATTTAATGGACCTATCGGCGAGTTGTATGCTCATTTTCGCAGGGCTTGTTTTTCCTAGGCCAAGTCGGTCGAACATTGATGCGGGCATGAGGTTGATGCTAGCCCCAAGATCAGCTAGTGCATTGCGTATGGGTGATTCTCCAATTGAACAAGGGATGGTAAAGCTTCCGGGATCGATTTTCTTTTGCGGGAGTTGTTTGAGTAGCAAGGCTGAGCATTCTTCGCTTAAATTTACTAATTACAATGATTCGATTTTCCTTTTGTGAGTGAGGAAGTCCCTCATAAATTTTGAATATTTAGGCATTTGAGTCAGGACTTCGACAAAAGGAATATTAATATGCAATTGTTTTAATAAATTTACGAATTTTGTGAATTGCTCATCGGTCTTTTGGAGAAGTAACCGACCGGGGTACGGTACCGGAGGATTCTTGGTGGGCTCTTGATTTAGTGGAGGAGCCGTCTCTTGTTGGGGCGTCGGCGAAGTTGTGGTTTGGCTAGATCGGCTCTTTTCAGTTGGAGGTAGCGGAGCCTCCTCGGGATCTACGGTACAGTTTCTCAATGTGATGAGATGTACTTGAGCCTTTGGGTTGGTTTCGGTATTGCTTGGTAACGCGCCTTATGGTCTCTCGGAGAAATTTTGAGCTAGTTGATTTATTTGTTTTTCAATGTTTTGAATACTAGCTTGTTGATTTCTAAAGTTCGATTCCAGTTGTTGAAATCGATCCGAGTTTTTCTTTTCGGTGTCAGAGATGAGGCGAGAGATGGTATCCTCAAGCCTCTCTCGTCCCCCTTGTTGTTGTTGAGAGAAATTTTGTGACTCGTTTCTTGGTTGTTGAAAGTTTGTTCGTTGGTTTAGGTTTTGTTGGTTACTACTATTGCCGGGTTCTCTCCAACCAAGGTTAGGGTGGATACGCCATCCTTGGTTGTAGGTACCTGTTGGAGGACCTGACGGCCTAGGTCTATTATCAATGTAGTTAACCGTTTCTGTTTGATTATCCATTTCTTTCATACAACTCCAATTTTCATGAGGCCCACCACACCCTTCACAAGCTATAACCGAGGCCGTTTTTGCCATTTCTAACTTCTTGATTTTTTAAGAGAGGGCCTCGATTTGGGCTTGCAAAGAGGTGCTTTCGTCAACCTTATGGGTGCCCGGGGCAATAGATTTTGTGCCTCAGGGAGTGTGCCACTGAAAATTGGTTTGAGCAATTTCCTTAATTTGATTATAAATTTCATTTGGGCGACAATTACCTAAAAGTCCCCCGGAGCTAGAGTCAAGTGTTTGTCTTGTGTGTGGCAGCAACCCATTGTAGAAAGTGGATACTTGTTGCCACACCGCAAGACCATTATGAGGACACTTTCTTAGTAGCTCCTTGAACCTTTCCCAAGTTTCATACAAGGATTCCCCATCCTCTTGTGAATATGTATTAATTTCAGTCATTAATTTAGCCGTTTTAGCGGGAGGGAAATACTTATACAGAAACTTTTGGGCTAGTTCATCCCAGGTGTTTACCGAACCAACTGGGAGGGTATTAAGCCAAGCCTTAGCTCGGTCTTTTAGTGAAAATGGAAACATCCGTAGGTGGATGGCGTCATTTGATGCTCCATTGATCCGAAAAGTATCACATATTTCTAAGAAGTTTGTAATATGCAAATGGGGATCTTCGTCCGCAAGCCCGTGGAAGGTTGCGGAGTTTTGGAGCATTTGTATCAGAGGCGGCTGAAGTTCGAAGTTGTTGGCCTCGACATTCGGTGCATTGATAGCGGCACCAAGATTACCTACGGTGGGCCGTAGGTAATCAATGAGGGTACGTTGATCCGCCATTGGAAGTAGGTCCCCCGAAACTTTCTCTTGATTTTTAGCTTGAAGTCTTTTTCTTAGAAAGCGTTCGGGTTCGTCTAGAGGTTCTTTTATATCTCTATTGGAACTGGAGCTCATACACTGCGTAGAAAGTTCAGATGTGGTGCCTGGGTTCCAAGTCTTGCAATAAAAACAAAAAGAACGTTGGTCAGAAGTTTTACCACGGCCCCGTGCTCAGATGAACACGGCCCGTGGTTGGAGATACAGTAATTGTTTTCCGGACCCTGTTACTGGGGAGCTCGACACGGCCCCGTGTTGCACCGACACGGCCCCATGCTCAGCTCTCTGTAACTCAGAAAATAAAAATTGCCAGTAACAATGTTGGGCACGGCCCGTGTCCGACCAGGCACGGCCCGTGCAAAGCTCTGCAGAAGCTGAAAATCTAAGAAAAATCCTAAAAAAATAAAAAAATAAGAAAAACGATTAGGCCGTTGATTCCTAACTTTCTTAAAATCCTTGTGTCCCCGGCAGCGGTGCCAAAAACTTGATGTGCGTTAGGTGTGATATAATTTTTATGTATATTTTTAGCCCTTTTTAACACTTTAGTCAAGTTTTAAATTTATAAAACACGATATTCTACTAACACTAAACACACATATGGGCAAGTGCACCCATCGTGAGCATAGTATAGCTTTGGTAAGATACCGAGGTCGTCCAAGGACACAAGAGCTTTTAGTACCGGTTTATCCTCAACGTCTAATCAAATCAAAAAGTTAGAAAAAGGTTTTAAACATGAAAATAAAAACTAAAAATGCTGAAAATAAAAATAAAATAAAAACAGATAGACAAGTTGAATCACTTAGATCCGACTCGCCTTTAGTGTAACCTTTGATGTTTTCCGCACTTTTGCACTTTTTAAGAGATTATCCTAGTTATAGTAGTAGGCCCCTCTTTTGAAGGTGACGTTACCCTCAACCCAGTAGTTTGAGTCAGCAAGGATACAATCCTAAAGGGTTGGATTATTGGAAGATAATTAATTAAGTTATTAATGCGTAATGTGGTAGGCCCCTCTTTTGAAGGTGACGTTACCCTCGGCTAAGTGGTTTGAGTCAGCAGGGATACAATCCCAAGTAGCCGGGTAAATGTATTAATAGTAGTTTACATATGAGGGGATCAAGCCATTCGCACCACTGCTATCCAATACCAGTGGGTATTGAAGGAGGTCCTAGTAAGCTTGACCCATGTCCTTGCAGGATCTATACACTGAACAAGGCAAGAACCTTACCAAACCATTCTCTTAACCCCCAAACAGGTAGCCAACATATCTCCATATAGACCGTCGAGATATGAATGGTGTAAATCTTTTATTTTATATAGACAATAAAATAAATCCAAGACACCACGGACAAATGATAAGGAAGTTTCACCTTCAACGTAAGAAACTAGTCATTAAAGTCATTAATACAAAACCAAATAAAAAGTGCGAAAAGATTAAAAAACAAAAGTATTACACTAAATGCTTGTCTTCACCAAGTGATGTAAGAGACTTAGGCAAACATGGCCTTTGATTGACAAGAACTCTTACTATCAATCTTGGATCCCGAGACTACTACACACACTCTATGATGGATGATGGATGATGGTGGTGGATGTGGGTGTTGTGATGGTGGTGGAGTGTGGGTGAAGTGGGAGAGAGGTGGTTTGTCAAGGGATGCCTTTGAAATGAACCAAGCACCCCTATTTATAGCCTGCACAGAAGCCCGGACACGACCCCGTGTCCAGTGGGCACGACCCCGTGTCCATCCACTTTCTCTTTCTTCATTTAATGCAGTTTGTGTGTATTAGTTGACCACGCCCCCGTGTCCGCTGGACACTGTCCCGTGTGTAGAAGCGTATCTGTACTATCAAGAATTGCTTGGATTCTGCGAATCTTAGCGTTGACCACGGCCGTGTGGAGCTGGGCACGCCCCCCGTGTTGGGAAATAGAAGCTTCTACAACTTTGTCTTTTCTGCAGACACTTGGGCACGCCCCCGTGTCCGCTGGGCACGGGGCGTGTTCAACCTTCTGATGTTTTGTTTTTGCTTGGGAAGATGCTGTCGAGGGGTCGGGCATGACACGTTTGTTCCTTTTCTTGTATTTATGTTACATTTAGCTGCATTTTTGCTTCTTTTGTTCATTTACGCTTATTTAATCCTGAAAATACAAAAGGAAGACAAAAGCACACTTTTTCCAACATTAGTACTAAAAAAAGGGTTAGTTTTATGCCTCATTTGATGTAATTTATATGTTTTTACACACATCAGGCCTTTTTTTTATATTTCAATCTTTCATCCACTTCGATGTCATCCATGGGCACATATGTCGTTTCATCCGCGAGGCATTTTCGTAATTGCGACACATGGGAGGTGTTGTGAATTCCATCTAATGCCGATGGTAATTCTATCCGATATGCTACCATTCCAACTTGAGCTAGTATACATTCTAACAAGTCTACTTGTATCCTTTCGTAAGTACACACCTCGAACTTTGACAACAAGTTTTCATCCGATCACCCGTCAATTGTCCAATGCACTTGGTAATTCAAAATTGTATGATTCAATATGATCCTATTAAATTATTTCATGATCATCGTTCAATTGTTCAAGCTGATTTCTTAAAACTTATCTCTCAGATTATTCATTCCCGCATACCTTTGACATCTACTTAGGGGAAACAATTATCATAATATTCATACTTGTTCATCCTTATTCATTTATACAAAATCAAAAATCAAACATCATACAACAGTTTCTAACTATTTAGCTTCTACATACACCTCATCCTTCCAGGGTCAATATCAAGCGAAATTTCCTTCATGTCACTTGCTTGATAGTTCTTTTCATACTTTTCTTGCAATACCTACGTATAATCCTTACCCGAGACCAATATTCCTTTCATTGATGATCTATCATATCTGCATGGTTAACAACAATTTAATGTATACGTTTATACAAATTGTGTACATACTATCTTGCTCTAATCTCTTTACCGTCTATCCCTTGGTTACAAGGGCGAATACAAATCTTTAATCACGCTATCAATATGATCGATAATCAGTACTCACATTTGAGTAATTCATATTACACTCGAGGTGCCATACTCAGCTATACTTGTCATCACATTCCATTGCTGTCATACATACGCCATTCCTTCTAGCAATTGTAATACTAAGACAACTACCTAACATTGTACCACAAGGGTTAATTCTTATCTATATACTTACCTAGGTTCTGCTACATATGATATTATAAGCTTATTACATATGCCATTCCATTCCACGTATGAGTTACATAAAACTTGGTACAACCATTCATTCGATAATTGAGATTACACTCTACCACGTAGGGTTGTTTTATAATCCGAACCAAGAATCATGCGTATAAAAACTTTAACTCTCGAACATTTCCTTAGAGGTTTACCTTCTAATAAATCCTCACATACGATAGGGAACTCGATAGAGGGAAAGGTTCATTCAAATATCCATTCAAATATTCATCATATTTTACATTCCTCTCAACCCCTCTTTATGTAACATTCCACCTCTAACAGTTACGCATTCTTAAATTTTCATTCTAGCTTCCTTCAACGTTAACCTTTCACATCTTTCATACAGTTCTTTCTAATTATTATAAATTTGGCATACTAAGTGTGTACCCCGCTTTCTTAACAGTTTCCTCATTTTTCTTTCCTTTCTACTACCCATTTCAAGACCTCTAATAACCGTACTTTACAATAAAAAAGAACTTAGAGCCGTAATTATTTTCTGTATTGATATGAAGACTATAATTCATTTACTAGCATTATGAGTCATTTACTTCTGCCTTCCAAGTTACTAACCATACTTGTTCCTTCACTATGCCGTTAGAAACAATAATGCTCACCATGAGCCTACTACTTAATTCCTCTATTACTAATATCATCGTTCTTCCTAGTCACCCCCTCTTGTGACGTAAAAACTTTGACTACTAATGTATGTGTGTGTATATATACATATACATATACTTGCCTCAAACATTTAGTAACTCTATTACTATTAGTTGTTTGTTAATCCATTCCTACAGTATGGACTAATTCGCACATTTGTACTTCCTTATTGATTTTAGACATACTTGTTATCATTTTACCATTTCTTACAAAAATCTCTATCCTCGTCGGTGCTTAAATCATCCATCTAGGTCTTAGCCCATTATTCATTTTAGTCCTCATAAGTCGATCATCACATGCTTAATACGCAACGTGTTCGGAGCATACTTCTTTCATCATAATCTTATTACCTCCACATCCTTCTATGTATATATAATTACTTACACCATCACGTGTTACCACATTTGTCATATATTTTACTCTTACTCGTATAACCCATTTAGGTTTATGACGATTAACTATCAACATATCCCTACTCATATTCCCACAACCAGCTGCAACATATCTCACATACATTCACATACGCATCACTTATATATATATATATATATACATGTGTTCTTTTAGTCTTACATTATGCTTGCCCAACCAAGCTATCTGTGCCACTTACTTGTTATGTATATACTTATCTTTAGTTAGGTGGAGAAAAAAACATCTCCTCATTTGCTTTCATACTTTCCTTCCCACCTAACGACTCTAACTTTCATCCGTCTACAACCCTTTCTTAAGGCTCCATCCATGCTTACCACATAAATATCTTTCTTTAAAATTTTAATTCTGCTAACATTTACTTTTTGTTTGACAAAATTTTCATCCTTAGGACCATACTACACTCAAAATTCTTTCATCCGTTCATGTTCAATATTTTCTAAGCTTAATTGTAATTATCATTCCTACCTTTCATTACATTCTAGGACCATACCATCCTCTTCCGTAATCATTGCTTTTATTCCGTCCTACCGTGTCATTTGTTATCGTTTGTATTTCCTTCGTCCGCCATCTACATTAAGCATTTTCTACATTCATTACTTTATATACTTTCCATGTCATCTCAAGTTACATTCATGCATTCATAATCATATTTCATTAACTTTCATTTCACTTGTACATCATTGTTTTGGTCAAAAATTACCGAAGCAATTAAGTGATCAAATTAGTTTTGTGAGGTAGTGTGCTAGTAATACTTAGTGAAAAATATGTTGGTTAAGTTGTTAACAAAAACAGTTTCAGGATATAGCCCGAGGATATCAGACTATATCAATAATCAAACAATGAGCAAAAATGTAAAGGTTGACACGATATGCACGAGGAAAGCCCTTGATCAATCCAGATCTCCGGCATAAAACCTCGGGAGCTGACAATCGTCGGCTGCCTTGTTCTTCTTATTGCTTGAATAACCAGGATACAATGCAGGATAATGCTCGGATCGAATCTAAGTGTTACAATGATTGTGAATTATGAGTGTTAGAGTGTAATTGCAGCTAGAAATGAGAGTGTACGAGTATGAGAGCTCGAAAGTGTGTGCATTCCTATGATCCGGCACTCCTATTTATAGTTACAAGAAATAACAAACTATGCTAAAAATCCGGGATATTCCCCTATTATTCCGGGATACTGAGAATATTCCTTTCTGAATGTTGGGGGGGCTGTTTCAACTCGTTCTCCACGTGCATATTAACCATAAATCCAGGATTTAAGCTCCTATAACCGTTACAACATTAATAGCATTGACCAACTCCCATAAAATACGCCTTTCTTCAATGCTGAGCGTTACAAGAGCTATTCTTCCGCCATCAACGTCCTTATCCTAACCCATTTGAGCAGGTCTTCAGGATGACTTGGTCCTCATGAACGTTAGTTCCTTGTAACCAACGTTTACAAGCAAATTGTTAGTAATAGTCAGGATACTGCCTCAGGATGTTACCAATATCCTGGTTCGGTATCCTGATCGTAATCAGCTATCATCAAATCAAGATATAGTGTCAGGATATGGGCTCAGAATTTCACCCATAACAATTGTCCCCAAAAATATAAATGTTGGATATCCTAATTCCAACGGATATATTTTTTAGTCATTCCAACACGTCTGGTAAGGATATCTGTTTCGAACATTCCTTGAGGAGCTTGACAGCTACCCCAAGCCTGTCCTAATGAAAAAAGGAGCCATCTGTTGCCACCAGCTCTAAGCCCTCTGCTACTGCTGCCGAAGGTTTCTCTTATGATGACCTTGGCCTCATGGAATCCATCGAGCCCATGACCTTCTTCCCTAATAAGGTAAATATCTAGATCCTGTATCCCGTACACATATATTGAACCTGTATCCCGGTTAGTTTGTCTTTAATGATACCTGTATTTTTCTTTGTAGGGTCTGAATCATCTTGTCATCCTGTACCTAGAACAATTTTAATTTCCTGCATGCTTAGAACAATTTAATACTTGGAGGTGGAGGGATCCTATGTTTTCAGGACGAAGCCTTCAACTGTTTATGTAAATATGCTTTAAAAACTTAATTGTGTTCTTGGTGGATGGGTCTCTTTTTGAGATGAAACCAAGAATACAATCTTTTGGACCATTAATAATAAACTAACCTTTTAGCCTTATTTGTTGTTGTTATGTTTTTATTTTGAAAGGTATGATTTGAATATCTTGATCAAATATCCTGGTCAGGATACTGATAAAATGTTCAATACTTTTGTCATCAAAATGTTAGACAAAACTTGGTTGAATATGAATTTTTAGAAAACTTAGATCATTTAGATAAGGTTTTCAAGACTTGAAAAATAATAAATCATACCAGAAACACTTAGGCAATAATTTCCAACCTCAACCTTTGAATCCTTTGCAATGTCCCCGGCATGGATGTCCCCTGTCTGTGCATTATGTCTTTGAACACTTAGAAATTTTCTAGACATCAATTGCAACTGTTTGAATAATTTTTGTATTACAGGGGATAAACCCAAAAATATACTGGAGATAAATCCTTAGTGTTCTAGGGATAAACCCATAAGTATTCTGGGGAAAATCCCAAGTTTTCATGCGCTACAGGCGGGAGTGTATAAACTCCAAGACTTAGAAAGGTGAAAACCTTTAAACCTTAGAGAGTATGAAAATACCCTTTCGTGAGAGAGGGTGATCAATCCTCATATACCTTTAGGATCCAGGATATAGCCAACAATAACGAAATTATCAGCCACTTTTACATGGACTGGTCCCGCTATCTTGAACTATTCCTGGATAACTTGCGCTCCAGGCGGGGTGTTTAAACCCAATTCGGGAGAAAGGTGAATACCTTTAAACCTGTGAAGGGATAAGGATCCCTTAAACGTGAGAGAGGGGGCCAATCCTCTAATCTTTCGATTCATCTTGAGTATATATCCTGGAGTAACATCCTGAAGCATATTCTGCAAAACAACCTTAAACTAAGGTGGGTGTTAGCCTGGCTAACACCCCTCCGATGCTTAAGTCAGTATTGGGTCTTCAAAGAATAAATTAAATCAAACATATTTAAAAGAGATAGAATTCATACCATCCTGAGTTAGAAATTAAATTCTAAACTCACTTGAAATAGAGCTTAAGGTGTATAGCATTCCAGGATCTTGGCAACATATCCCCTTCCATATTCTTGAGGCAGTATGCTCCTTTCCCAGATTCTGACTCAATTTCATAGGGTCCTTCCCATTTTGGAGCTAATTTTCCATCGACAGGGTTGGTTGTATTCTGGAATGCTTTCCTCAACACCCAATCTCCAACTTGAAATCTTCTAGTCCTTAAATTCTTGTTATATGATTTGGCTATCCTCTGCTGGTATGCCGCCATCCTTAGCTTTGCTGCATCTCTTGTTTCATTAACAGTATCCAGTTCTTGACATAAGATTTCAGGATTTGATTCAGGATCCCGTAGGCTTGATCTAGCTTTCGGTATCACCATTTCTATCGAGATCACTGCTTCTGCCCCAAATACCAAAGAAAATGGGGTTTGCCCAGTAGCGTCCTTCACAGTTGTTCTATCAGCCCATAGGACAAATGGTAGTTTCTCTACCCATTTTCCACCTAACCTCTTCTTTAAGTTGTTGACGATTATCTTGTTCGAGGATTCTGCTTGTCCATTTGCTTGAGGATGCACTGGTGTTGACGTGATCATCTTAATTCCCCAACTTTTGCAAAAATCAGTAGTTCTTTTGCTGATAAATTGGGATCCATTATCACAAATTATCTCGGCCGGTACTCTGAATCTTGTCAGGATATTCCTCTTTATGAAGGATACCACTTCTTGATCTCTAACTTGGACAAAGGCTTCTGCTTCAACCCACTTGGAGAAATAATCCGTCATTGCCAACATGAAAACCTTTCCTCCTGGAGCCTTTGGAAGCTTTCCTACTATATCCATACCCCATTTCATAAACGGCCAAGGGGATACGATAGGATATAATGGTTCTGCAGGCTGATGCAGGATGTTGCCGTGTCTTTGAGACATGCATCGCATTTCCGAGTATACTCCGCGACATCCTTTCTCATGGTCGGCCAGTAATATCCTGTTCTCAACACCTTCGAGAACAGAGATCTGCCCCCAGTATGGTTGCCACAGTCTCCTTCGTGTATATCCTGAAGTACCTCCTTGGTTTCAGGATCTTCCAAGCACCTTAGTGAAGAAACACTAGATAATTGACCGGAATCAAATTATCTAGGGGGTTTGGATCTGCATAAAAAGGTTGGTTTTCTCTCATTCGATCTGATGGAACAGTTCTTCTTCTCCGGTAAACTCTGCAAAATAAAGCACCGTTAGCCTCGTCAAAGGGAGAAGAGGGGTTCTCTCCTTGACCCGACTCCGGCGTGAGAATAAGTATGTGTTTATGAAGAAGAAGAGGTATTGACGAAGTGTGTGTAACTTGAATTTCATACCTGAATTGTTCTCATATTTATAGCCGGAAGTTTTGGGCGGGAAAACTCGTTAGTGAAATGCTGACGGAAGATGCTAACCCCGTAAGCGGTTACATTTCCTTCCGTTAAGCTTCTCAATCCGATGTGAGTGCACACGGATCGCTGTTTAGATCTATGGCTGGGGGTTTGCCATGTGGAAAGTGATCAAGTGAAAGTCTCTCTCCAATTTCATGCCATCATCGTGATTTTAGGGATTCCTGAGGTGATGACACGTGTCCAGACGGTTGTAACCGTTTAGTGGTGCACGATTGGGTCCTTCTAGAAGGTTATTGCCATAATCCTGTGTGACTCTTTATCGTGTGGCACCATTTGGGTAAATAATATCTAAGTTTGGATATTATTAGGCGGAAGTGTTTAACTTAGGATTTTCATCCTTTGTTTATGGAGGAAAGCGCAAGGATTTATGATTTCCTTTTGGCGCACAAGTGTTGTCTGCTATCTGTCTCTTAAGCCTTCTTTGTAGGACCAGTGCGTGGCCGCAAGGTCAAAAAAGGGCTGAAAGACAAGGTCGTGGTATGGTCCTAAGTGCTTGTTACAAGGTTTTTAGGACCTTACCCCTTCACTTAGGTACGGACCTGCAAGGGATTTCTTATACAAAACATAATTTATAATAGTAAAACGAGATACCTTCATCCTAAAAGCCTTAGGATTTGCATTCTTTGGGATATCTCCTTTTTGATGATACTTCACAATTGGATTCATCCAGGATTCAGGATCCTTCTCAGGATATCCATCACCAGGATCCTGGATACATGCTACTTCTTTATCCTGAGATTTGAAATGTTCCATTGCAGGATACAAGATGTGTACTATTGGTATCTGAGTTCCCTCCGGTATCCTGACAGTAGATCCTAAGTTTGCTAGAGCGTCAGCTTCAGCATTCTTTTCTCTTGGTACCTGTTCAAGTGTAAAAATTTCGAAATATCCTGCTAATTTTTTAACAATTTCAAGATATTCAGCTAACTTTTCACCCTTTACTGCATAAGATCCATTGAAATGGTTAGTAATCATCAGGGAATCAACATATACTTGTAAACATCTAATATTCTGTTAGGGATGGATTTTCTAAACCTAAGGATCACGGATCCACAAGTGCAGCCAGGATCACGGATCCTCAATTCTGTTTGAATTAAGGATCCTCAGAAGACGTTGCAGAATTAAGGATCCAGGATCCTAATTATTATCCTAACACTAACGGTTGTTTCCATTATATTTAAGCTTGTTTTGCAGGAATGAACGAGTGGGACTTGGTCTTGCTGATATTCTTGGGGAATATGCTCTCAATATTCCGCACGTGCATAGCTTGGTGACCGTTTTAGAAGTCATGGGTAGCTTGCACATTTAGCATATAGTTAGTTTTTCAGGTTATTTCTATTTTTAAAAAGGGGATAACGACTTGAATTAGAACAGTTAGCAACACTCTTACACACTTGATAAGCTCTCGGCAACTATTGGCGATTACATACACATTACACACTAGTGATCCTTGTAACAAGCTTGTTATCATCCCGAGTTGTAACCATCATTTGTTTAATTATAGTTGGTGATCGATAGTTTCCATCACCCGAGGTTTTTTATGCCGGAGATCATCTCTTGATCAAGGGCTTTTTTCCTCGTATAAATCCTTGTGTCACTTGTTCATTTCATTTGAAGTTTGTTCATACATTCACTATTCAATTCAAGTATCACACCTCACAAAATAAGATTTAGTTGCATAATCCTAGTCTGATTTTTTTACCAAAACAGTTTGGCCCCCACCGTGGGGCAATTGGTGCTTCATTTCTAAGAAATTTTGTTCATTTTGATCATTTCGGTTCATTATCTTCAACCATATGGCTTCTTCAGCAAAGAACACTTCAAGTTCCATGCCGGCAGTCACTTCTTCACAAGGCGTTCCACCTTTGCCTCCACCACCTTTTGGACCTCAGAAGAACGCTGAGAATCCTGTGAAGAAACCAACCCCCGTTTTCTCAAAACCACCAACTTCTGTTGTTTCTTCTAGCCCTACTAACAGTGGTCTTTATTCTTTGATTGTGCAGATGAAGGGTTATATGCAACAGCAGGACAAAACCAACGAAAGGATCCTCCGGGAGATTGATGACATCAAGAAACTGAAGAGATCAGCGGAGGATCACTCCCCCTTGGTGCCGAGGAATGCGTTCTGGACCATCGGCAATGTCTCAGGCTCAAGGATCCTCTTTCCAGCCTTCAGGATCTTCATTCCAGCATCAAGGTTTCTTCACTAGTTTAGGAGGATACATGGGGATGCAGCCGATTCAAGGATCCTCCTAGGTTCAGGGATCCTCCTCTCAGGTTCAAGGATCCTCTTTTCAGGTTCAAGGATCCTCATCTCAGGTTTACGGATCCATGTATTATCCTCCAAGACCCTTATCCACAGCACATCAAGGATCCAACATCTTTCAGGATCAAGGATTCTTAAGGAGTGTACAACCTGGAGGTTCAGATGTTCATCTGGGAGACTTCATCCCAATGCAGACTATTGCTTCCTCTGGTCCATCAATTATTCCAGAATCCCGCCAATATGGATTCACATCTGGAATTCCAAACTTGAATCCTTCAGGAGGTAACACTTTGAATAATTTTTACAATACTAACCATGGCTCAGTGCAGGATACAGGTATCAACCAAGCTATGGCTAGGGAATTACAGAAACTGAAGGATATGATATCCAGCGTACCAGGAGTGGTTAAGTCCATTCCTGAAATTCCAGATGGAAGCCACAAAATATCCCGTTTTGCACCACCTATTTGTGATGCAGAAATTCCAAAGAGGTTCCAAATACCAACCATGAAGCTATATGATGGCTCAACGGATCCAGAAGAACATGTAGCTCAATATAGAGAAAGGATGGAGATCAATCCCATCCCGGAGAGGTTAAAAGAAGCATGTCTATGCAAGGGTTTTGGATCCACATTAACAGGATCAGCTCTTAAATGGCAGTTAAGTCTTCCCCCTTACTCTATTACTTCATTTGCTAATTTAGTTAATCTGTTTAATAGTCAATTCTCATGTAGCAGAAAATTTGAACGATTAACTAGTGATCTATATAGGGTAACACAAGGTCAAAATGAATCACTTAGAGATTATATCACTAAGTTTAGTAAAGAATCCTTAGATATTCCTAATTTGGATATTGCTACGGCTGTAGAAGCCTTCAAAATGGGTTTACTTAGGGATTCATTGTTCTATGATGATCTTGTCATGACCCCTTGCAGGAACCTTGATGAAGTAAGAACCAGGGCCCTTAGATTCATCCGATTAGAGGATGATAAAAGGATCCAGGAAAGACTGGCAGGATCCTCGAAGCAGGAGAAGCAAGGATCCTACTTCAGGAACAACAAGTCCAAGTCTTACAACAAGTCTGATAGCCAGAACGTGCATGCAGTAGAATAGGAAGAGGATGATGAGGATTATCCTCCTATTTCTTAATATTGTTTTTCTGTTGATAACAATGAACTAATCCTTGCAATGCTGAACTTAGGTGAAAAAGTAAGATGGCCTAGAAAAAGTGACAAGCCAGCTGCAACAAAAGACAAATCCAAATGGAGTGCATATCATGAAGATTTCGGTCATCTCACTGAAGAATGTATTGCACTAAGAAAAGAGATTGGTTACTTGTTGAGCAAATGGCACTTGAAGGAACTCTTGGGAAGAAAAAAGTCGAGGATCCAGGATCCTGAAAAAGTTCCAGAGAGAGCTCCTGCTCCCCCCCCCCGGCTGATGCACAAGTTATCAACTTTATATCCGGAGGGTCAGATATATGTGGCACTTCCTTTTCAGCAGCTAAGAGGCATGCAAAGGAGACCAAGATGGATAATGGGGATAGACCCATCCAAACCTCTACAGTTACACAGGAAAAAGTTATAACTTTTGATGAGGATGATCGAGTTGATGTCTAGGATCCTCATCATGCTGGTCTGGTTATTACCCTGTTTATATCTAACCATTTTGTTCGCAGGATCTTGATAGATGGTGGAAGCTCTGTAAACATCATTCAGCTTGATGTCCTCAAGAAGATGAACATTCCTGAATCGGACACTGTCCCAAGATCCTCGGTTCTTGTGGGATTCAGTGGAGAAACCAAGAAACTTCCCATTTACATAGAGGGTCTTCATTCCTATAAAAAAATTTGTGTTATAGATTGTTTATCCTGTTGCAATGTTATCCTTGGTAGGCCATGGATACATGACATGAAGGCAGTCCCATCTACATATCATCAATGTGTAAAGCTTCCTAGTCCATGGGGGGTGGTGAAGATTGAGAGTGATCAACAAGAAGCGAAGAATTGCTATACCTCATCAATGAAGCCAGCCTCAAGACCAAGGGAGCAATAGCAATTAAAGCATCCTCCAAGAGATGTCTTGGAGGCAAGTGAATAGGATGTGAAAGATATCCTTATGGATCCTCAGGATCCTGAATCCAAGATCTTCATAGGATCAGGGATCCTCAACAACATTGAACAGGATCTAGTATCCTTCCTAAGGAAAAGAAAGACTACCTTTGCCTGGAAGCATGAAGACATGACAGGTATCTCTAAACATATAATTACTCATAAACTTGGCATTGAAAGGTCATTCAAACCAATACATCAAAAGAGGAGGAAGTTTGCACCTGAGAGGAATGCCATTATCTAGGAGGAGGTAGATAAACTGCTCTGAGCAGGTATGATAAGGGAGGTTAAGTATCCAAGATGGTTAGCCAATGTGGTTGTTGTTCAAAAGAAAAATGGAAAGTGGAGGGTATGTGTCGATTTTACTGATTTAAACAAGGCATGTCCCAAGGATCCTTTCCCATTACCCCACATTGACTCCATGGTGGATGCTACCGCGGGTCATGAGTTGTTGACTTTTATGGATGCTTCATCTGGATTTCAGCAAATTTAGATGGAACCATCTGATCAAGAGGATACAGCCTTTATGACCCCAACTGGTATATACTTTTATATTACTATGCCGTTTGGACTAAGAAATGCAGGTGCTACTTATCAAAGGCTAGTCAATATGATGTTTAAGGAACAAATTGGACACACTATGGAAGTCTATATAGACGACATGGTGGTTAAGTCCAAGAGAGCTGAGGATCACCTACGAGACTTGGAGGAAGCATTCGATATCCTTGATAAATTTAACATGAAACTGAATCCTTCAAAGTGTCACTTTGGTGTTAAAGCAGGCAAATTCTTAGGCTATATGGTGACAAAAAGAGGCATTGAAGCAAGTCCAGAGCAAATCAAGGCAATCGTGAATATAAAATCTCCTGCCAATGCCAAGGATGTGCAAAGGTTGACATGGAGGATCGCAGCCTTGAACATGTTCATATCAAAGTCATCAGAGAAGTGCAAAGAATTCTATGACATTTTGAGAAAGAAAAAGAAATTTGAGTGGACTGAAAAGCATGAGACTGCTCTCAAAGCCCTTAAGGATTACCTATCCTCATCTCCTGCCTTAATGAAGCCAGAAAAAGGGATATATTATCCTTATATTTGGTAGTCTCTCCCAAAGCAGTAAGTGCAGTCCTTGTTAAGGATCATGAAGGTACACAACACCCTATATATTATGTAAGTAAGAGTTTGCTTGATGCTGAATCCAGGTATTCACATTTAGAAAAACTTATTCTTGCTTTGATTATGGCATCTACTAAATTAAGACACTATTTTGAAACTCATGCCATTATTGTTAGAACAAATTTCCCAATTAAGAATGTTCTCAGGAAACCTGAGATGTCAGGAAGGATGGCCAAATGGGCAGTGAAGCTCAGTGCTTATGGTATAAGATATGAGCCAAGAACTGCCATTAAATCTCAAGCCTTAGCTGACTTTGTGGTAGATTTCAGTAGTGATTTACAAAGGGAAGCTGAGTTAGAAGTTCAGCAGCTTGAAGAGACCAAGGATCCTTGGATACTCTTCACAGATGGAGCCTCTAATGTCAAGTGAACTGGACTTGGAATACTACTAAAATCTCCACAGGGGGACATAATACCCCACTCAATAGCTTGTGAGTTTCAAACTACTAACAATGAGGCTGAATATGAAGCCTTGATAGCTGGTTTGCAAATTGCCAAGCATATGAGGATCAGGTATCTTGAGGTACATGTAGATTCATTGTTAATTACTAATCACTTTAATGGATCCTATGCTGTTAAAGGTAAAAAGCTAATAAAATATTTAGAGATAGTCAAATAATTGGCACTCTCTTTTGTTTCCTTTAGTTTGACACAGGTACCCAGAGAAGAAAATGCAGAAGCTGATGCATTGGCCAACCTAGGATCATCCTTGAAGATTCCAGAGGATATCAAAATCCCTATCATTCATATCCTAACTCCTGCTATTGAGGATCATGTAGCTATGGAGATAGGAGAGGATTCTGCAGTCATCCCTAGTAATGATACACAATCTCACTCAGGATCATGGATCCTTCCAATCATGAGATATATACAACATGGAGAGATTCCTACAGGAGAAAACCCCAGGGCTTTCAAAATCAAGGTATCTCAATTTACAATATTGAATAACATGTTATATAAACGATCTCTTGCAGGACCATATCTAAGATGCATTGAGGATCCTGAAATCCAAGAAGTCCTAAAGGATTTTCATGAAGGAGATTGTGGAAACCACACTGGGGGCAGGGCACTGTTCTTAAGGATCCTGAGGACAGGATACTATTGGCCTACAATGAAGAAGGATGTTGTGGATTATGCCAAGAAATGTGATCCTTGTCAGAGACATAGTAATATCCTTCACCAACCAGCAGAACTCCTGCATCCTATATCCTCTTCTTGGCCATTCATGAGATGGGGAATGGATATAGTTGGCAAACTTCCCAAGGCACCTGGTGGAAATGTGTTCATGCTTGCTATGACTGATTACTTCTCCAAGTGGATAGAAGCTGAAGCTTTTGCTCAAGTCAGAGAAAAAGAAGTGATATCCTTTATTAAGAGAAATATTATTACTAGATTTGGTATCCCTTCTGAAATTGTTTGTGATAATGGATCCTAATTTTTTGGGAGTAGAACTACTAACTTTTGTGACAGCTGGGGGATTAAGATGATAACATCAACACCAGTCCACCCACAAGCCAATGGTCAGGCAGAATCATCTAACAAGATCATCATCAACAACTTGAAGAAGAAGCTTGGATCCAAGAAAGGAAATTGGGCAGAAGAACTACCTTATGTACTATGGGCTGATAGAACAACCCCTAAGAATGCTACTAGCCAGACTCCATTTTCTCAAGTGTTTGGAGCAGAATCAGTGATCCCAACAGAAATGGAGGTTCCTACTGCAAGAACAAGCATTCGTGATCCCGAAGGAAATGCTGAAAACTTGGTTCAAGACTTGGATACTATAGAAGAACTCAGGGATTTGGCAAGGATAAGAATGGCTAGTTATCAACAAAGGATGGCTGGAGCTTATAACAAAAATTTCAGGATCAGGAAGTTTCAAGTCGTTGATATTGTGTTGAGGAAAGCATTCCAAAATACCACCAATCCTGCTGATGGCAAGTTAGCACCTAAGTGGGAAGGCCCCTATCTTATTGAAGCTGAGGCAGGAAAGGGGGCATATCGGTTATTAACAATGGAAGGAGATTTGCTACCAAGAGCTTGGAATGCTGTCCATTTGAAGAGATACTTCATGTAATAAGGATCCAGCATCCTTAGCTATTTTCATGATCGGTATCCTTGAAGGATCCTTAGAGGAGAGATGATCCTCACTCTGGTAATGATCTAATTTCAATCTATTTAATTCTTCAATTATCTTGTTTACGAGGAGAAGGATCCTGGTTCCTTTATCCTTCTTTCACTTAGTTTTGAGTTTTGCAGAAGATTCATATATCCTTGAGAAGGGATCGAGTATTCAAAGAAGTCTCCTAAGTTTTATGGGCTTGTCCCCAGTTATTTGGGCTTGTCCCTAGTCTTTTGGGCTAGTCCCCAGTTTTTTAGGCCTGTCCCCAGTATCGCCAGCAGCGCACGATGATCCTGGTTCAGTTCAAGGCAATGGGACCAGTACCCGCCTTAGGGGCTGACAATTTCATTGTATTGGCTGTATTCAGGATCCTACGTATAATGGTAGACGTACCATACATCCGTTCCTAAGGTTTCTAACGTTTTCACGTTGGCTAAGGTTTTGACATTTTCATGTCACTAAGTTTGGATAGTCGCCAGTGAGGGCCATACTCCAGTTTACACAAGATCCTTTGGGCTTGTCCCCAGTTTTTGGGTTTGTCCCCAGTTTTTTGGGCTTGTCCCCAGTTTTTGGGCTTGTCCCCAGTTTTTTGGGTTTGTCCCCAGTTTTTCGGGCTTGTCTCCAGATTGTTGGGCTTGTCCCCAGTTGCTAACTCTTTCTTTATGATGGGCTTAGTCCCAAGTTATGTTCCATTTCAGGTTTTTGAAGCTAAACAACTAAGGATCCTTGATCCTAACCTTTTATTAAGGTTTGTCTTATGGTTATTTTGTTTAAGAGTTTAGGATCCTGACTTGTATTCTCAGGTATGATCCTTATTTACCTTCACTTTATTCTTTATTTATCTAAGTGACCCTTATTCTTTGACAACAGTATACATGATCCTTAAGTGACATCACTTTTTGAATTTTTCGATTATAGGATATTTGATCCTTGATCATATCCTAAACGTTTTGACATAATCTACTAAACTTTTGTTCTTAACTCATGAATTCAAGCAAAATGTATCATAACAATTGAAAGGTAAAGTATTCAAAAATATAACAACACATGAGATAGCCAAAAGATTAAGGTTTTATTTATTTATCATAAGTTAAACCCTTTAAAGGTTGTCAAAATTGCCAACCCAAGTTTCTACCAGCAAAACGTGGCCCGTCCACTTGGGTTGGCAAAGGGTGTCCATATTAACGAGGTCTAAGTGCAGGAATAAAAAGACGGCAGGATCACAATGGCTTCATCCCCCCAAACAGAGGATCCCTGCACCATTTATAATCCTACGTATTGTCTGAAGGATCGGTGATCCTTAAACCTAAGAACTATTGTTTAAGTACAGACCAACCAATGTTCTAAAAACATCATCAAACATTCAAAAAACTACCAAACCATAAAAAATGGGCTCCGGCCGTGTCTAGATAAATCCATCATCGCCCATTGTTGCAGCCTACACCTTCGCTGCATCACCATCATCTCCAGCCTCTGCATCACCAGCCTGATCCTTCGCCCCGCTGCCGCTTGCCTCGATTTCCAGAACCTCTTCAGTCTCCTCTTCATCCTCCAGCTCAGTTAGCTTGGCCTTCCAACCTTCCTGGTCCCAGGTAGCCTTGTCAAAGCTAGGATCCTGAGCCTCCTTCGCCATTTGAAGCCTGATCTTGAGCATGGCAATGGAAGCAGAAAGCTTAGCACCCTCCATCACTTCAGCCTTCTCATGATCAGCATTGATGTGGGCCATGACCAGCTGCTTTTTCACCAAGTTAAGCTCCTTCTCGAGGGTAGATATGGTCTTATCCTTTGCCAGGAAGATCTTCTGAAAGTCCAAGTGCTTCTGCTCAGCCTCTTCAGTGTACGCATCAAAGAGCATCTGGATCTCAGCAAATTTCTACAAAAAAGAAAAGATACAATTCAGGATCCGTTATCCTCAAATGGGCAGGATAGAATTAAGGATCAGGGATCCTTACCTCAGAGAAGTATTCTTCAAACTGATGTCGAATGAGGGGTAGGCCTTCAAGATCGTCAGCGGTCTTCCTCTTCTTTCCGCCCTTGCCCTTGGAGGTGACAGGCTTAGGAACTGGGACGCTAGGGCTGGTAGCAATTCGTTTCTTGCCAGACCGGGCAGTGACATAATCCAGATCACTGACGCTAAAGCGAGCGGCTGATTTCGAGGACTTTCCAGCACCTACAAACGGCAAACAACAGATAAGTATCCTTAATCTATATCTATTTAATCATACATAAATGTAAATACTTACTTGACACGGTGACTGATCCAGAGGATACTTCTTGTGAATCCTTTGTGTTGGCCTGGAATGTTCTAACTGCAGGATCAAGGTCCCAGAAGGCAGCGATTCTTTCTTTCGTTGCAGGGGACTGAATGAGATGAGAAACTGAGATAGCTGCGCAAAAAGATAGAAAAGGATCAGTTATCCTTAACAAAAACAGAGTCATCCTATGATCCTTCTATAAGGATCCTATATCCTACCATGGGTGGTCCATTCTTTGGGGAGATCTTTCCCGTCTGGAATAGAATCTCTCCTAACAAAGAAGAAGCGGTTTTTCCAGTGGGTATCATTCTTTGTGGTTTTAAGGATTGGATGAGGATTACCAGGCTTATGTTTGAACAAGTAACGGTGTGAACCATGGCTCACAAGATTATATAGCTCAGCCAGTTCTGACATTCCTATCTCTATACCTTCCTGCTCTATGATGTTTTCTAAGGTGTGCAGAACCCTCCACATCATCGGCATGGCCTGGATATAGCACATACCGGTGAGTGCAAAGAAGGATTGGGTAAAGGCAGGGAAAGGATAGGAGAATCCTATCAGGAATGGGGTGGCCAGAAAAGCAACCCAAGTGTCGGAGACATAGTCACTTTTCGCAGAGGAATCGAAGGGTTTGAAAACGGTATCCGCCGGAAAATAGTGGCGAATCCGATCAATCTCCGGGTCAGTGAAGCGGCATAGCTCAGATGAGGGATTTTTGATGATCCCTTGGCTTTTCAAGGAATCATCCTTCTTTGGATCCTTGGCTGGTGAGGATCGAAGAACCATCTTCGCCATGGGTGGTGATAAAAGGAGAAGATCAGAGTAAGAAAATGAAGAGAAAGGGAGAAAGAGAGATACCTGATCGGTCTTTGAATGAGGATTTAAAGGGAAGTATCGCTCTAATTTAAATGCAAATTGATCCTTATCTCTAACCTACATATAATGATGATTCTGCAGGTTGTCACTTCGCTGACGCATGATGTGTAACGGCTAGTCCTGCTCTAACGGCTATATTTATGTTATTTAGTTTGTTGCAGATAAGATCGAAAATATGAAGTTGTATTTTATTCCTCATATTTTGGGGGCAATTGTTAGGGATGGATTTTCTAAACCTAATGATCACGGATCCACAAGTGCAGCCAGGATCACGGATCCTCAATTCTATTTGAATTAAGGATCCTCAGAAGATGTTGCAGAATTAAGGATCCAGGATCCTCATTGTTATCCTAACACTAACGGTTGTTTCCATTATATTTAAGCTTGTTTTGCAGGAATGAACGAGTGGGACTTAGTCTTGCCGATATTCTTGGGGAATATGCTCTCAATATTCCGCACGTGCATAGCTTGGTGACCGTTTTAGAAGTCGTGGGTAGCTTGCACATTTAGCGGATATTTAGTTTTTCAGGTTATTTCTATTTTTAAAAAGGGGATAACAGCTTGAATTAGAACAGTTAGCAACACTCTTACACACTTGATAAGCTCTCGGCAACTATTGGCGATTACATACACATTACACACTAGTGATCCTTGTAACAAGCTTGTTATCATCCCGAGTTGTAACCATCATTTGTTTAATTATAGTTGGTGATCGGTAGTTTCCATCACCCGAGGTTTTTTATGCCGGAGATCATCTCTTGATCAAGGGCTTTTTCCTCGTATAAATCCTTGTGTCACTTGTTCATTTCATTTGAAGTTTGTTCATACATTCACTATTCAATTCAAGCATCACACCTCACAAAATAAGATTTGGTTGCATAATCCTAGTATGATTTTTGACAAAAACATATTCATATTTTTAGCCAATTCTAATCCTGCTATCAGAGCTTCATACTCAGCTTCATTATTGGTAGCAGAAACTTCACATTTAATAGCCTGGGGTAATATGTCCCCCTGTGGCGATTTTAGTATTATTCCTAATCCTACACCTCTTATGTTGGATGCACCATCAGTATGTAATGTCCAGGATTCTAAGTTTTCCCCTAGTTGTTGCACTTCTAGGTCTACTTCATTTTGAATATCACTACTGAAATCAGCCACAAAGTCAGCTAAAGCCTGAGACTTTATGGCATTTCTAGGTTCATATACTAGATCATAGGCACTTAATTTTACTGACCACTTAGCCATTCTACCCGACATCTCGGGTTTCCTAAGCACATTTTTAACAGGATAATTAGTTTTAACATGAATCCTATGCGTCTCAAAATAATGTCTAAGCTTAGTTGATGCCATAACTAGGGCTAATATCATTTTTTCTAGATGAGAATATCTAGTTTCAACATCTAATAAACTTTTACTAACATAATAGACAGGATACTGCTAACCTTCGTGATCCTTGACTAAAACAACACTTACTGCATTCCCTGATACTGCAAGATACAGGGATAATGGTTCACCTTCCTCGGGCTTCATCATCAGAGGTGCGTTTGAAAGATATTGCTTCAGCTCTTGCAAGGCTGCTTCATGCTTCTCTCCCCATTCGAATTTCTTATTCTTTTTCAGGATATCATAGAATTCCTTGCATTTTTCCGAGGATCTTGATATAAACCTGTTTAATGCTGCTACTCGTCCCGTTAATCTTTGTACATCTTTCATATTTGAAGGTGACTTGATGTCCAAGATAGCTTTAATCTGCTCCGGGCTTGCCTCTATACCCCTTTTAGTCACCATGTATCCTAAAAACTTTCCTGCCCCCACTCCAAAATGGCACTTGGCAGGATTTAGTTTCATATTGTACTGCTCCAGGATATCAAATGCTCCTTTAATATCCTGGAGATGATCCTCAGCCTTCTTGGATTTGACTACCATATCGTCAATGTACACCTCCATGGTGTCCCCCAGTTTGTCTTTAAACATCATGTTCACCAATCTCTGGTACGTTGCACCTGTATTTTTCAAACCAAAAGGTATAGCAGTATAACAGTAAATACCTATTGGTGTCATGAAAGCAGTATCCTCCTGGTCTGAAGGTTCCATTTGGATCTGCTGGAATCCTGAGGATGCATCCATGAAGGTTAACATCTCATGACCGGCAGTGGCATCCACCATCGAGTGTATATGAGGCAGAGGGAATGGGTCTTTAGGACATGCTTTGTTCAAGTCTGTGTAATCTACACAAACTCTCCATTTCCCATTCTTCTTTTGAACCACGACCACATTTGCTAGCCACTTGGGAAATTTGACTTCCCTGGTCATCTTGGACTTCAATAGTCTTTCAACCTCTTCTTGAAAAATTATGTTTCGTTCTGGAGCAAACTTCCTTCTCTTTTGCTGGATAGGCTTGAAAGACCTGTCAATTCCAAGCTTGTGAGTTATAATATCCTTAGAAATACCTGTCATATCCTCATGCTTCCATGCGAATGTTGACATCCTGCATTTCAAAAAGTTAGTTAACTGATTTTCAATATCCTGAGGGATATTGGCTCCTACGAGCACCGAGATATCTGGATTATCCTGATCCAGGATAATTTTCTTTACATCCTGCTCTGAAGCCTCCACGATATCCTGGGCCCGCATCTTTAATTGCTATGCTGCATTAGTCTTGGTTGAGGATTTCATCGAGGATGAGTAACACTCCTTTGCTTCCTGCTGATCACTTTCCACCTTGACTACTCCCCAAGGGGTAGGGATCTTGATGCATTGATGATAGGTTGATGGCACAACTTTCATATCATGGATCCAAGGCCTACCTAATATAATATTATAGGAGGATAAGGAGTCCATGACACAAAAGCGTTGCATTGAGTTGACCCCTTCAACATACACAGGCAACTTTATTTCCCCTACGGTATTCCTGGCTTCTCCACTAAAACCAACAAGCACAGTGGATTTCGAAGTAATATCCATCGGGGACACATTCATCCTCTTCAATGTTTCCAGCTGAATTATGTTGACGGAGCTGCCATTATCCACTAGTATCCTGCGCACAAAATGGTTAGCAACATATAAAGTTATTACCAGAGCATCATGGTGAGGATCCTGGACAGTATCCATGTCATCACTATCGAACGTGATCACTTTATCAGTCGTGAGGGTTGACATCCTGGTTGGCTTATCTCCCCTCTCTGCCTTGGCTTCCTTCGCGTGCCTTTTCGCCACAGAATATGATGTCCCGCAAATGTCGGATCCTCCTGAAATGAAGTTAATTATCTTGGCATCCGCAGGAGGTGATGCTGCTCGTTCAGGATCCTTCTCAGTATCCTGACCCTTATTCTTCTTTCTTCCCAGGAGTTCCTTCAGATATCCCTTGCTCAAGAGATAGCTTATTTCTTTTCTCAGAGCAATGCAATCCTCAATAACATGTCCGAAATCCTCATGGAAGGCACACCATTTGGACTTATCCTTCCAATCAGCTTTTTGTTGATTCTTCCGGGGCCACCTTGCTTTGTCTCCTAAACCCTGTATAGCATACATCAGTTCAGGTATATTAACAGAAAAACAATACTCAGACAACTCAGGATACTCCTCAGGATCCTCGTCTTCAACATCATTCATTTTTTTGCTGTCATTTCTGCCATATGGCTTAGAGCGATATGGTTTATATGAGGATTCTGATTTCCTGTTGGTCGACTCATAGGTTGTTGACGAATTCATCCTCTCTTGCATCTTTTTGTCGTCCTCCAACCGAATATATCTTAAAGCCCTGTTTCGAGCTTCGTCCAAGTTCCTGCAAGGATTCATCACAAGATCCTGATAAAACTGGGAATCCCTTTGTAGTCCCATCTTGAATGCTTGGACTGCTTTAGCAACATCAAGGTGTGGGATATCCATGGATTCCCTGCTGAATTTGTTCACATAATCCCTTAGGGATTCTTGAGGTCCCTGTGTTATCCTGTAGTTGTTTTGGTCAAAAATTACCGAAGTAATTAAGTGATCAAATTAGTTAAGTGAGGTAGTGTGCTAGAAGTAAGTGTCAAAAATGTGTTGATTAAATTACTTGCAAAAGCAGTTTCAGGATACGGCTCGGGATATTGAGCTGTATCGATGATCAAACAATGAGCAAATAATGAGCAAAAAGTAAAGTAAATGACACGAGATGTACGAGGAAAGCCCTTGATCAATCTAGATCGCCGGCATAAAACCTCGGGAGCTGACAATCGCAGCTGCCTTGTTCTTCAATTGCTTCAAAAATCAGGATACAGTGCAGGATGTGGTACGGATCGACTAAGTGTTACAACGAAAATGAAATACAAGTGTGGTGTTTGCAATTAGCTAGAGTGTGATTGTATTCGAGAGTGTAAGTGTGAAACGATGTGTTCTAAGCTGATCCGACCTCATCTATTTATAGTAAAGATAAAATAACTAACTACCCTAAACTTGCGGGATCCACCGAATATTCCTTCTTGGAACGTTGTAGAGCTGGTCTTTCGGGCTCAACGTCTCTTTCTCAACAAATTCGTCCGAGTCTTGAGGAGAAGAAGTCCTCTTGACCGTTAGCAAGCCTCTGCCCTTAACCTGCACGTGGTTAATTCAATAAGCCTCAGGATATCGCCCAAGGTGTCAGCAATATCCTCTTCCAGCATCCTGGTCACAAATAAACAAACAAAGGCAGGATATTGGTCAGGATACATATGTTAAGAAAATGACCCCTAACAATTGTCCCCAAATATATCAGTTGGGATACCAATCCAACGGATATATTTCAAAACTTTACTTCACAACTTAAGGCAATTAATATGACTAGACTCTTGAAATGACAGCGGTGCAACTTCCAAGGCATTATTTACTTTTTACCCCCCTATATTCATCCTATATTAACCGAGGGACTCCTTGTCTCGGTTATCCTTATCTTCGAGCAAGCATCAGGTATCTTCTCTTCTAATCTCCTTTCTTTAATTTTTCATAATTTGCTCAATGGCACCACGAACGAAATCCCGCTCAGACCGGTCAGCCTCAACCCTCATAAGTCAAAACTTTATCACCGATCCAGCAAAGGAGATTTGCTGTTTCAATAATGCTGATATTGCTGCTCTCAAAGACTCCGGTGCCTTTCCCACCGGAACGGTCTTTCGCCCCTTTGACAAGGAAGCCCGATCGGATGCATCATCCGACGAGTGGGTTTGTTTTTTCGCTTATCCTTTCTCTCTTGGACTCCGGTATCCATTTCCACCCTTTATCTCCAGTTTTTTCGACCTCACCGGCCTTAGTTATGCCCAAGTTATGCCAATGGTCTGGCGAATCTTGATAGTGTTGGATCAAATAAAATCTCGTCATTATCCTAACCTACTCGTCGAGGACCTTCCCGTAGCATACCGGTTAAGATCTCACGGCAATCACCGTTATCTTCTGTTCTCCATCAAGAGCCCTTTGGTCCTTAAAGCTACCAAGAATGAGGATCGATGGCGACGAAAATTCTTTTTCGTCAAAAGAGACTCCATTGATAAGGGTTTCGATCTACCGGTTAAATGGTTAACCAAGGGTAGGATTTAGGGTTTTAGGAATATCCCCAATCATATCTTCAAACTGTATCCTAGACTTATATTCCGATGTTTTTATGCAGCGAATTTCAGAGATTTAGTGCCTCCTAGCGCATAATCCGAATCCAAGATCAAGGAAATCTACCGTCTTCCTGCCAGTGAAAGAACTTTTTCCCTGTCTCTTCCCTTATGTAGTACCAGTCGTCAACCTTGAAGCTTTCGAACTCGATGAGCTGGATTGCTATTCCAGCCTTGAACCCGCCAAACAAGAATCCAAGACAAAGCCATCTGCTACACCAAAGCCTACCTCCTCAAAGACTGTTTCAGCCCCCAAAGGTCCTCCGGCATCCAGGACCAGGGCATCCAGCTCTCGGAAGAGAAAGGAGACTGACTCCCCAGCTGTTTCTGAAACATTCTCTCTTGAGAATCATGGGTTTAACGAAGCCACCTCATTTCTCAAACAGGTAGAATTTTCTTTCCAATATCCTGTACAAGTATGTTAGTCTTTATCCTGCTTATTTTTCACATTAATACCTGTGTCTTTATCTATAGGGTCTGGATCGCCTCATGCATTTATACGAAGATGCTAGCGGTCTTAACAAGATGTTGCAGATTCAGCTGGAGAAAGCTCAAGCCACCATAGCTGATCAAGGAACCATTGCAGCTGCCAAATCCCAGCACTATGAGGACAAATACAAGGCAATGACTCAGGAACATCAAGCCGCCCTTCACAAAGCTAATGAGGATGCTCAAGCCAAGCTGGATGCCGCTCTTCTCCAATATCAGCAGAATATGAGCTCATACCGGGATAGCCTAAAAACTTCGGTGGTCGTCTCTCTTCTCCAAGCCAGGATAAGGATGGCTTATGAAGCCATGGATCTGGGTTTTGAATGCCCTTCCTGGAATGTAAAGGCTTGGGAGGAGAAACTACAGGGCCTCGGAGGTCATCCCGTTGCTCATCCTGCAAAACATACTGGTGAAGAGCCTTCTAAGGCAGCAGAGGAGGTGGCCAATGCTGATGATGGTGCTGAGAAGAATCCTGAGGGTGATGCCGGGGCGGATGCTGGCAAGGAGGTTGCTGTTCAAGAAGGTGCTGCCCCTTAGGCAGCAGAGTGGGCGATGATGGATATACGTGCCAAGGCCGGAGCCCACTTTTTAATTTCATGGTTGTGGTTGCATAAACAATTTACTTTTCCTGTCCTTGAACAATTTACTTTTCCTGCACTAGAACAATGTGATGACCAAAGGTGGATGGGTCCTAGGTTTTAGGATGAAACCCTTGGTCATCAATTAGTATAATTTGTTTTGAACATAGTAACGGTTGTAGGTGAACGGGTCCTGTTTTGAGACAGATCCTGCAACCGTTACAAAATTATGGTAACAACTAATTGTGCTTTTGGCGGATGGGCCTTACCAAAAGCACAACTTTTGACTTGTTAATAATATAACTATCTTTTGACTTATTTTTTGTTACTTTGCATTGTTTAGTGTAAGTCTTAGCTTTGTAAAAATTTCATACTGTTATTTTACAAAATATCCTGACCAGTATGCTTAGAAACATACTGCAGAAGCCTTTTAAATGGATGTTCTAGACGTTCTTTCAATTTTATAAAAATTTCTTTAGAAAGTAAGAAATAGTTTATCTCCTCAAAACCAAGTTTTGATGATGATCAAAGTTCCAAGCCAATACCAGTTTCAAACATCCTAATCAAATATCCTTAAAAGGACTTTGAGGATATATGTCAAGATACTTAACATGATGTTACTAAAAATTTAAATGAGGCTTACAAAGGAAAGATCATACCAGACATAGGATATAAACCTATTACCGAACTTCAATCCCTTTGCAACTCTTCCAATGAAGATGTCCCCAGTGCAAGGTCGCAAACTTCATTCTTTTAGCCTTACACCACCATCTTGGCAGGGATGTCCCCTGTGTACAATGTCTTCAAGTATCTTAGAAATCTATTTAATGTCAGTTTCCATAGCATAAGCAATTTTTCTCGTCCCGAGGGTATAACCCAAGGATGTACTGGAGATAAATCCTTTGTTTCCTGGGGAAAATCCCAATTTTTCATGCGCTACAGGCGGGAGTGTATAAACTCCAAGACTTAGAAAGGTGAAAACCTTTAAAGCTTAGAGAGTATGAAAATACCCTTTCGTGAGAGAGGGTGATCAATCCTCATATACCGTTAGGATTCAGGATATAGCCAATGGTAACGAAATTGTCAGCCACTTTTACATGGACTGGTCCCACCACCTTGAACTATCCCTGAATAACTTGCGCTCCAGGCGGGGTGTTTAAACCCAATTCGGAAGAAAGGTGAATACCTTTAAACCTGTGAAGGGATCAGTATCCCTTAAACGTGAGAGAGGGGGCCAATCCTCTAATCTTCTGAGTTATCCCGAGTGCATATTCTGGAGCTATATCCTGAAACATATCTTGCAAAACAAATGTAAACTAAGGTGGGTGTTAGCTTGGCTAACACCCCTCCGATGCTTAAGTCAGTATCAGGTTATAAAGAACAAATTACACCAAACATATTTAAAAGAAGTAAGAATTCATACCATCTTGAGTTAGAAATTAAATTCTAGACTCACTTGAAATAGAGCTTAAGGTGTATAGCATTCCAAGATCTCGGTAGCATATCTCCCTCCATATTCTTGAGTCTATATGCTCCTTTCCCTGCTTCTGATTCAACTTCATATGGTCCTTCCCATTTTGGAGCTAATTTGCCATCGGCAGGATTAGTAGTATTTTGGAAAGCCTTTCTTAATACCCAATCTCCAACCTTGAATCTTCTGGTTTTAATATTCTTGTTATATGCCCTGGATATTCTCTGTTGATATGCTGCCATCCTTAGCCTTACCGCATCTCTCTTTTCATCTATAGTGTCTAAATCCTGACTCAAGGCTTCAGGATTCTTCTCAGGATCACTTAAGATAGATCTTGCAGTAGGTATTGTCATCTCCGTTGGAATCACTGCTTCTGCTCCAAACACCAACGAAAATGGGGTTTGACCTGTTGTATTCTTTATCGTTGTCCTGTCAGCCCATAAAACAAAGGGTAATTCTTCTGCCCATCTTCCTTTTTTGGCTCCAAGCCTTTTCTTTAAGTTGTTGACAATTATCTTGTTAGAGGATTCTGCTTGTCCATTTGCTTGAGGATGTACCGGAGTAGATGTGATCATTTTGATTCCCCAACTCTTGCAAAAGTCTGTAGTCCTCTTACTTATGAACTGAGAACCATTGTCACAGATTATCTCAGCTGGTACTCCAAATCTGGTCAGGATATTCCTCTTTATGAAGGATACTACTTCTTGGTCTCTAACTTGAACAAATGCTTCAGCTTCAACCCACTTAGAGAAATAATCCGTCATTGCTAGCATAAAGACTTTTCCTCCCGGAGCTTTTGGTAGCTTTCCCACTATATCCATCCCCCACTTCATAAATGGCCAAGGGGAAACAATAGGATATAATGGTTTAGCCGGTTGATGCAGTATGTTACTATGTCTTTGACATGAGTCACATTTTCGAGCATATTCTGCGGCATCTTTTCTCATTGTTGGCCAATAATATCCTGTTCTTAATATTTTTGAGAATAACGATCTGCCCCCAGCATGGTTACCACAATCCCCTTCATGTATATCCTGAAGGACTTCTTTGGCTTCAAGATCCTCCAAGCATCTCAAATACGGTCCTGCAAGAGATTTATTGTATAAAATATTATTTATAATAGTGAACCGTGATACCTTCATCCTAAATGCCTTAGGATTTTCATTTCCAGGGATGTGTCCTTCTTTGAGATATCTCATGATTGGAGCCGTCCAGGATTTAGGATCCTCCTCAGGATATTCTGCTCCAGGATTCTGTATACTAGTTACTTCTTTATCCTGAGGATTCGTTGCAGGATATAAGATATGTAATATTGGTATTTGCGTCCCTTCAGGTATCCTGATCGATGATCCCAAATTTGCTAGGGCATCCGCTTCAGCATTATCTTCCCTTGGTACCTGTTCAAGTATAAAAACATCGAAATATCCTGCTAATTTTTTGAGAATATCGAGATATTCGATTAATTTCTCACCCTTAACTGCATAGGATCCATTAAAATGGTTAGTAATTAACAAAGAGTCAACATACACTTGCAAATTTTTGATACTCATGCTCTTAGCCAACTCTAATCCTGCAATTAAAGCCTCATACTCTGCTTCATTATTAGTAGCAGGAAATTCACACCTAATAGCCTGGGGTAATATGTCCCCCTGTGGCGATTTTAGTAGTATTCCTAATCCTACTCCTCTTACATTAGATGCACCATCAGTATATAATGTCCAGGATCCTGAGGATTCTCCTAGCTGTTGAACTTCTAGATCTACCTCATCCTGAATGTCACTACTAAAGTCAGCCACAAAGTCAGCTAAAGCCTGAGACTTTATGGCATTCCTAGGTTCATATACTAAATCATAAGCACTTAACTTTACTGACCACTTGGCCATCCTGCCTGACATCTCTGGTTTCCTAAGCACATTTTTAATAGGATAGTTTGTTTTAACATGTATCCTATGTGTCTCGAAATAATGCCTAAGTTTCGTTGATGCCATAATTAATGCTAGTATCAATTTTTCTAAATGAGAATACCTAGTTTCAGCATCTAACAAACTTTTACTAACATAATAAACAGGATACTGCTGACCTTCATGGTCTTTTATAAGAACGGCACTTACAGCATTCCCTGATACAGCAAGGTACAGGGATAGTGGTTCACCGTTTTCCGGCTTCATCAATAGAGGTGCGGTTGAGAGATACCGTTTCAAATCCTGTAGAGCTGCTTCATGCTTTTCCCCCCATTCGAATCTTTTGTTCTTCTTTAGGATATCATAGAAGTCTTTGCATTTCTCTGAGGATCTTGAGATAAATCTGTTTAGAGCTGCTACTCGGCCTGTTAATCTTTGTACATCCTTCATATTCGAGGGTGATTTTATATCCAGGATAGCTTTGATCTGCTCCGGGCTTGCCTCTATCCCCCTTTTCGTCACCATATACCCAAGAAACTTTCCTGCCCCTACTCCGAAATGGCATTTAGCAGGATTCAGCTTCATGTTGTATTGATCCAGGATATCAAATGCTCCTTTAATATCCTGGAGGTGATCCTGAGCTTTCTTTGATTTTACCACCATATCGTCAATGTACACCTCCATGGTGTCCCCCAGTTTGTCTTTAAACATCATGTTTACCAATCTTTGGTATGTTGCACCTGCATTTTTCAAACCAAAAGGCATAGCTGTATAACAGTAAATACCTGTTGGCGTCATGAAGGCGGTATCCTCCTGGTCAGAAGGCTCCATTTGGATCTGTTGAAATCCCGAGGATGCGTCCATGAAGGTCAGCATTTCATGCCCGGCAGTGGCATCTACCATTGCATCAATATGGGGAAGAGGAAATGGGTCTTTAGGACAAGCTTTGTTCAAGTCTGTGTAGTCTACACAAACTCTCCATTTCCCATTCTTCTTCTGTACTACAACCACGTTTGCTAGCCACCTTGGGAACTTAACCTCTCTGATCATTCTTGACTTTAATAATCTTTCAACTTCCTCCTGGATAATCGTGTTCCGCTCAGGAGCAAACTTCCTTCTTTTTTGTTGCACAGGCTTGAATGATTTATCAATTCCAAGCTTGTGAGTGATAATATCTTTGGATATGCCTGTCATATCCTCATGCTTCCATGCAAATGTAGACATCCTGCATTTCAAAAAGTTAATTAATTGTTCCTCAATATCCTGAGGGATATTGGTCCCTACGAGCACCGAAATATCAGGGTTATCCTGGTCCAGGATAACTTTCTTCACATCCTGCTCCGGATCCTCCACGATATCCTGGGCCCGCGTCTTTAATTGCTATGCTGCACTAGTTTTGGCTGAGGATTTCATCGAGGATGAGTAGCATTCTTTCGCCTCCTGCTGATCGCTATCAACTTTAACAACTCCCCAAGGGGTAGGTATCTTGATGCATTGGTGATATGTTGATGGCACGACCTTCATATCGTGAATCCATGGTCTTCCCAGGATAATGTTATAGCAGGATAGAGAGTCCATCACACAGAAACGTTGTATTGAGTTGACTCCTTCAACGTATACCGGCAACTTTATCTCTCCCACTGTGTTTCTGGCCTCTCCGCTGAACCCAACAAGCACGGTGGACTTCGAAGTTATATCCATTGGAGATACATTCATTCTTTTAAGTGTCTCTAGCTGGATTATGTTGACGGAGCTGCCATTATCAACCAATATCCTGCGTACAAAATGGTTAGCCACATATAACGTTATTACCAGAGCATCATGGTGAGGATCCTGGACAGTATCCCTGTCATCAGCATCAAATGTGATCACTTTGTCAGTTGTGAGTGTAGTCATCCTGACAGGTTTGTCTCCCCTTTCGGCTTTGGCTTCCTTTGCATGTCTCTTTGCTGCCGAATACGAAGTTCCACAAATGTCGGATCCCCCCGAAATGAAGTTGATTATCTTGGCATCCGCGGGAGGTGATGCTGCTCGTTCAGGATCCTTCTCAGTATCCTGACCCTTATTCTTCTTTTTTCCTAAGAGATCTTTCAGATATCCCTTGCTCAGAAGGTAGCTTATTTCTTTCCTTAAAGCAATGCAATCCTCAGTCATATGTCCGAAATCTTCGTGGAAAGCACACCACTTCGACTTATCTTTCCAGTCAGCCTTTTGTTGATTCTTTCGAGGCCATCTAGCCTTGTCTCCTAGACCCTGCATAGCATACATCAATTTAGGAATATTAATAGAAAAGCAATATTCAGACAATTCAGGATACTCTTCAGGATCCTCATCTTCGACAGCATTCACTCTCTTGTTTTCATTTCTACCATATGGCTTAGGCCGATATGACTTAAATGAGGATTCCGACTTCCTATTAGTCAATTCATAAGTGTTGGATGAGTTCATCCTTTCTTGCATCTTCTTGTCATCTTCCAGACGGATATATCTCAAGGCCCTGTTACGAGCTTCATCGAGATTCCTGCAGGGATTCATTACAAGATCCTGATAAAACTGAGAATCCTTTTGTAATCCCATCTTAAAAGCTTGCACAGCTGTTGCAACATCAAGATGTGGGATATCCAAGGATTCTCGACTAAATTTGTTCACATAATCCCTCAAGGATTCCTGAGGCCCTTGGGTTATCCTGTAAAGATCACTGGTTAGTTTCTCAAAACTCCGACTACAAGAAAATTGACTGTTAAATAAATTAACCAAATGAGCAAATGAAGTAATTGAGTGAGGAGGAACGTTTAACAGCCATTTCAAGGCTGATCCTGTTAGAGTAGAACCAAATCCCTTGCACAAGCACGCTTCCTTGAGCTCCGGAGGGATAGGGTTAATCTCCATTCTTTCCCTATACTGGGCAATATGCTCCTCAGGATCCGTAGTCCCATCATAAAGCTTCATGTTGGGAGTTTGGAATCTCTTTGGGATCTCAGCATCACATATAGGGTATGCAAAACGAGATATCTTGTGACTATTTTGAGATACTTCCGGGATCGGCTGGACCACCCCAGGTACACTAGATATCATGTCTTTCAACTTCTGAAGTTCCCTGGTAAGTGCTGATGTTACACCTGTATCCTGCAAAGATCCACCACTGTTAGTAGCATGAGTATTATTATTATTAGACATGTTACCGGTTGGAGGATTCTGCCCATATCCTGAAGCATATCCTGAGCTCCTTATGGTTGACATCCGAACCAAGGAGGGTATTTCAGGAGTATGATTCTGAGGAAGACTAGGCACGATATTCCCCCTATTATCCTCGGTATACACAGCCGAGCTAAAGTTCAACGCTCTGGGGTGTAACGGAGTGACATTGTCCTCTGTAGATCTGCTCGAGCCAGTCTTCAGGAGTTGTATCTCCCTCAAAAGCATTTGGTTTGTTTCTTGTTGTTGCCTCATTTGTTCCTGCACACTTCCAAATAAGGTTAAAATTTCATCATTAGAAGCTAAAACGGGAGCAGATCCCTGGACACTCCGAGTCGGGATAACATCTTGAGATTGTGTAGAGGCTGGCATCCTTGGAGGAGGTGGTGGAAGCACCGAACCGGAAGTAGCAGAAGTCATAGCAGATACAGTAGAGGAACTCATGTTTGATCGTGAGGCCATTGTGGACAATGTAGCAAAAAGTTTTGAAAATAAAAAACCGATTAGCGATTTAACAAAAATTTTTAGTAAAGAGAGCACCACTTGCCCCACGGTGGGCGCCAAATTGTTTTGGTCAAAAATTACCGAAGTAATTAAGTGATCAAATTAGTTAAGTGAGGTAGTGTGCTAGAAGTAAGTGTCAAAAATGTGTTGATTAAATTACTTGCAAAAGCAGTTTCAGGATACGGCTCAGGATATTGAGCTGTATCGATGATCAAACAATGAGCAAATAATGAGCAAAAAGTAAAGTAAATGACACGAGATGTACGAGGAAAGCCCCTGATCAATCTAGATCGCCGGCATAAAACCTCGGGAGCTGACAATCGCAGCTGCCTTGTTCTTCAATTGCTTCAAAAATCAGGATACAGTGCAGGATGTGGTACGGATCGACTAAGTGTTACAACGAAAATGAAATACAAGTGTGGTGTTTGCAATTAGCTAGAGTGTGATTGTGTTCGAGAGTGTAAGTGTGAAACGATGTGTTCTAAGCTGATCCGACCTCATCTATTTATAGTAAAGATAAAATAACTAACTACCCTAAATTTGCGGGATCCACCGAATATTCCTTCTTGGAACGTTGTAGAGCTGGTCTTTCGGGCTCAACGTCTCTTTCTCAACAAATTCGTCCGAGTCTTGAGGAGAAGAAGTCCTCTTGACCGTTAGCAAGCCTCTGCCCTTAACCTGCACGTGGTTAATTCAATAAGCCTCAGGATATCGCCCAAGGTGTCAGCAATATCCTCTTCCAGCATCCTGGTCACAAATAAACAAACAAAGGCAGGATATTGGTCAGGATACATATGTTAAGAAAATGACCCCTAACAGTAGTGATCACTTGTTAGTTTTTCAAAGCTTCTACTGCAAGAAAACTAAATGTTAAACAAATTAACTAAATGAGCAAATGATGTAATTGAATGAGGTGGAACATTTAGAATCCATTTCAGGGCTGATCCTGTTAAAGTACAGCCGAAGCCCATGCACAAGCATGCTTCTTTAAGATCCGGTGGGATAGGGTTAATTTCCATCCTCTCCCTATACTGGGCAATATGCTCCTCAGGATCCGTCGTCCCATCATACAGCTTCATGTTAGGAGTCTGGAATCTCTTAGGATTTCTGCATCACAAATGGGGTGAGCAAAGCGGGATATGTTGTGACTATCCCAGGATACTTCCGGTATAGGCTACACTATCCCAGGCACACTTGATATCATATGCTTCAACTTTTGAAGCTCTCTGGTTATCGCTGATGTCACACCTGCATCCTGCAATGATCCAAGATTATTAGTAACAGGGATACTGGTGTTAACAGACAAGTTACCAGCTTGGTGATTCTGGCTATATCCTGGGGCGCATCCTGGAGCATATCTTGGATCCCTCACAGTCGACATCCTGGTCGAAGAGGGGTATCTCAGGAATATGACTCCGGGAATGGCTAGGCACAATATTCCCCCTGTTATCCTCAGTATATACTGCAGAACTGAAGTTCAAAGCTATGGGCTGCGAGGGAGTGACAGTATCCTCAGCGGGCCTGCTTGAGATGGATTTCAAGAGTTGTATCTCTCTCATCAGCGTTTGGTTGGTCTCTTGTTGTTGCCTCATCTGTTCCTGTACACTACCAAACAAAGTTAGAATTTCTTCATTAGAGGCCAAAACAGGAGCAAATCCCTGAATGTTGCGAGCGGGGATAACATCTTGAGGCAGTGAAGAGGCTTGGGTTCTCAGAGGAGGTGGTGGAAGCATCGAACCAATTGTTGCAGAGGTTGTAGCAGACACGGTGGAGGAGCTCATGTTTGATCTTGAGGCCATTGAAAATAATGTGGCAAAAAATTTTGAAAATAGAAAACCAAGTAATGATTTTGCAAAAGCTTTTAGTAGAAATAGCACCACTTGCCCCACGGTGGGCGCCAAATTATTTTGGTCAAAAATTACCGAAGCAATTAAGTGATCAAATTAGTTTTGTGAGGTAGTGTGCTAGTAATACTTAGTGAAAAATATGTTGGTTAAGTTGTTAACAAAAACAGTTTCAGGATATAGCCCGAGGATATCAGACTATATCAATAATCAAACAATGAGCAAAAATGTAAAGGTTGACATGATATGTACGAGGAAAGCCCTTGATCAATCCAGATCTCCGGCATAAAACCTCGGGAGCTGACAATCGTCGGCTGCCTTGTTCTTCTTATTGCTTGAATAACCAGGATACAATCCAGGATAATGCTCGGATCGAATCTAAGTGTTACAATGATTGTGAATTATGAGTGTTAGAGTGTAATTGCAGCTAGAAATGAGAGTGTACGAGTATGAGAGCTCGAAAGTGTGTGCATTCCTATGATCCAGCACTCCTATTTATAGTTACAAGAAATAACAAACTATGCTAAAAATCCGGGATATTCCCCTATTATTCCGGGATACTGAGAAAATTCCTTTCTGAACGTTGGGGGGCTGTTTCAACTCGTTCTCCACGTGCATATTAACCATAAATCCGGGATTTAAGCTCCTATAACCGTTACAACATTAATAGCATTGACCAACTCCCATAAAATACGCCTTTCTTCAATGCTGACCATTACAAGAGCTATTCTTCCGCCATCAACGTCCTTATCCTAACCCATTTGAGCGGGTTTTCAGGATGACTTGGTCCTCATGAACGTTAGTTCCTTGTAACCAACGTTTACAAGCAAATTGTTAGTAATAGTCAGGATACTGCCTCAGGATGTTACCAATATCCTGGTCCGGTATCCTGATCGTAATCAGCTATCATAAAATCAAGATATAGTGTCAGGATATGGGCTCAGAATTTCACCCATAACAATCATCATCAACATCGGTCACGTTAGGCCACTTCATGCATGCCTTTCGTTCATAAGGAATAGAATCCCTCATCCTTCTTACTTACTTTCTCGCACCATCCGCTACTCGGAACATATTTTGTTAACAATTTCTTCGTTTTCATCAGCCATCTACTATATCATTCGAGATCATTATTAAAATTTATTCTTTGGTCATGTTCACTTCATTCTAACATTTTAAATTTTTATACTTTGCTTTCTTTCATGCTAGGTGTTAACGGTCCTTTATGACCACAACACATATCTCCCATCATAGGGTTGATAAACCCAACTAGAACTTCATTCACAATCTTCCAATCATATACGTTCTTACTTTGAAATATTTCGATATGACCCGGTTGACATTTAGAGGATCCTAACTATCATAGGTTGCATTTTCGGAAACTTAACGAAACTATTGGATTTGCCTTAAGAAATATTCTACAACATAGTTTAGGAAATACGTTAATATACTTAACATATTTCAATGACTTTCATTCTCTTACTTATTACACATTCGTTAATTTCATACATTTTTCACTTCGTTATATGTTACTTAATGCCATCATGCTTACGTCATATTGACCTTTGTCCTTTTAATTATGGTTATCATGCTTTTATTTAATAATTCCAGGTGTTAATAGCCACTTAGTGACCATACCACATTCCTTTCATCCTCCTTGGTGTTAACGGCCACTTCGTGTCCACACCGCATACCATTCATCATTCTTAGTGTTTACGGTCACTTCGTGATCACACCGCATACCATTCATCATTCTCGATGTTAACGGTTACTTCGTGACCACACTGCATACCTTTCATCATCCTCGGTGTTAACGGCCACTTCGTGACCACACCGCATACCATTCATCATAGGGCATCATCTTTACCATCATTATTGGTAATATCATTATCATCATCATCGACGTCATTAATTGCTAAGATATGCATGCTTTCCTAAAGTTCCTTCTTATATCCATGTACTATACTTTTTCCATCAATTTATAATCATCCATCAACTAAGTTCGACGACCCCTTTTCTATCATATACTACTTCCTAGAAGTTTATTACGATCTTTAGATGCGTTTTACGACATTCGGAAGTCCGGGATACATCACACAAGTCAACCAAGAAAAATAGAAAAACGACCCCAGGGAGTGGCGTCGGCGACGACCCTCTTTGGCGTCGGCGACGCACAACCAAAAGTGGTGTCGGCCACAAAACGCGTAGGTAGTGTGTTTGGGCGTCAGATCTTCTGGTTCATTTAAGGGGGCGTCGGCGACGGGTAGAATGGGTGTCGGCAACGCGTTGCCGACTGCCTAAAACGCTGCTAAGCTTCTTTTTACCCATTCCGACCCGTTCACGAGTACCGTAACACCCGAACTTGCCCCAGGGCTTCCAGAATTACCATCTCCAGGCATTACCCCATACCAAAACTCCACATCCCTTTCCTTAACCATTTCCCGATAAAATGAAATTTAGAAATCATAATACTAAATTCGTACCTTAACCGCGTCTTGGAGCGAACACCAACTGTTAGGGGAGGATTTTCTAATCCTAAGGATCATGGATCCTCAACTACTGCCAGGATCACGGATCCTTAATTCTGTTTGAATTCAAGATCCTCGGAATGTGTTGCAGGACCAGGATTCAGGATCCTCATTGTTATCCTTACACTAACGGTTGTCTACCTTGTATGTGAGCTTGTTTTGCAGGAGTATGTGCATGGACTTGGTCTTGCCGATATTCGTGGAACATATTCCCTCAATATTCCGCACGTGCTTGGCCCTTGTGAACGTTATGGAGATCGTGGGAGACTTGCACAATTAGCGGACAGTTAGTTAGTTTAGTTATTTCTAATTTTAAATAGGGGATAACAAGCTTGAGTTAAAACACTTGGCTAATTTTAGCAGAAACACACACTCTCGAACAGCTCTCGACAGTTCACTTGGCGATTTCATACACTTTAACACTTTTGCACACTAGTGATCCTTGTAACAAGCTTGTTATCATCCCGAGTTGTAACCATTTTTCTGTTTAATCTTAGTTGGTGATTGGTAGTTTCCATCACCCGAGGTTTTTTATGCCGGAGGTCAACTCTTGATCAAGGGCTTTTTCCTCGTATAAATCCTTGTGTCACCTCTTTATTTGATTTGCAAGTTGTTCATACAATTGTTCATAGATTCAAGCATCACACCTCACAACAAAAGATTTGGTTGCATTATCCTTGCTTGATTTTTGACCAAAACAGTTCGGCGCCCACCGTGGGGCAATTGGTGCTTCATTCCTAAGAAGTTTTTGTTTTTGTGATCATTTCGGTCCGTTACAACCAAGCAGATGGCTTCTTCAGCAAAGAATACTTCAAGTTCGATGCCGGCAATCAGTTCTTCACAGGGCGTTCCACCTTTGCCTCCACCACCTTCTGGATCCCAGAAGAATGCTGAAAATGCTGCAAAGAGACAAAGCCCCATTTTTCCAAAACCACCAACTTCTTCTGTTTCTTCTAATCCTACTACTAGTGATCTTTTTACTTTGATTTTGCAGATAAGGGATCACATACAAGAGCAGGATAAAACCAACGAAAGGATCCTTCGGGAAATTGGTGACATCAAGAAACAGAAGAGATCGGGGGAGGATCACTCTCCTCTGATACCAAGGTCACTGGATTTCGACACTTCAGCCATAACTACCCAGTGTAACACCTGTGCCTCCATGGCCATCAAACAAATGCCAAACCAATGAAATATTGTATTTCATACTTGGGATTTGTAAAAATATGTGTATCATTTACACTTATCAACTCTTGTTCGATTTCAAACTCTAAATCTCTTTCTGGAAGGTTATACGCGCACCGATGCGTAAATATAACCAGTTTAATGCAACGAACACTCCATAATAGTGAAATAGGCTAAACATACCTTAAATAACCTTTACATAACTTAGAAATAAGTTTTGAAGGCTTTGGTATGGCAAAATCAAGTTAATTCGTCTACAGGGACTAAATATGACAAACTGCGAAAGTATGCCAATTTGAACTGTAACAGACATTCTGGAACATGACCATAAGTTAAACACACCTTAAATATCCTTTACATAGCTTAGAAATAGGCTTTGAGGGGTTCGGTGTACTAAAATATACTTTTGGGTCATTCAGGGACTAAAAGTGTCAAAAAGCGCACAAGTTTGCACTTTTGAGCATAACTTACGTTCTGAATACATCCGGACATCCAAAAATTTATGTAAGCATGAATATATTATGCTTTAGTGTTTGGCTTAAGAAAAATCCATTCGTTGCGTCATTTGGATCGTTTCTCGCACTTATGCGCATTCCGTCGTAATTAAGCGAACATTGCGTTCGTACGACCAAACGAACCGACATCTGAGATATTTTTGAGCATGTTTCAAGTCCACAATGTTTAGGCATCATTTTAGGGCCTTAAATTTGGCTTTACGGGCCTTAGAAGTGTCAGAAATGGGCTTAAACACATGCAGGGACTGAAACTGTCATTATGCAAAACTTGTACTGATCTGTGACTCCCAGGAGGCCCGCCTGAGATTCTTCACATGCTGAAGCGGGCCGCGTGGCACCTTCTGACCAGATTAAATGCATCTAACAGTAGATTGCAGCTGTTACATTCACAACCACACATTCCAATTTGCTTAGTCAGCTGATAAGGATCAATTTTTAGTACCATAAGGTTCCGACACTTGTACGGATACGATTAAGGCACAATATTCGACAGACGATCTTAACGGTTACCCGAAAACTATAAATACCCCATGCCCCCCATTGCTCAAATCACTAGAATTTTGATTTGAGAAACTCTAAGTTGAAACTATTGTTTCATACCTGAGATTTTTGAATCGAAATTAGCATTCGGGGACCCTTCGTAAGTATTCTTTCATTCTTTTATTGCTTTTCGAGTCTTTCGAGTCTGAAAGTCAAACTTTGTTTGACTTTCTGCATTGACCAGTTTATGGTCAATGCGAAGTTCGTTTGAACTTCGCAACGTGAGTGTAATCACGTTGGTTATAGTCCCTTGGGACTATGCCTACTGATTACCACGTTGTCTAGGGTCGTAGGGTAAGCGATCTAATAAATCGCTTATACCTCGAACCCGACCCATTTGGTCGATCATTAGGATCCGACCAAACACATTAGGTGACCATAGTAGGTAGGGAATAACCTTCCGAGGTTATACCCTATGGTCACATCGTTTGAGTAGTTGTATGATAGGTAGTTTATATGCCTTAGGTAAATTACCAGAATACCCTTTTCATGTATAATTGGTAATTAAGCATATGTAACCTAAACCTTTGTCACATAACTGATTATGTAACATGTTTAGGCATATTCTACTTGTCATAGGACTAGTTAGGCGGTCCGAACGCGTTTCACGCGCACGACGCGTTAAAGTAGCATAAGCTACCTTAATGGGTCGCGATGGGTCGAAAGCACTTAGGTTAGGTTTCATGTAGTATGTAGGCCTTGTTAAACCATATCATATGAGTTCCAATACTCATTTGGTTTACCAAGCCTCATCCTATCTGATCTCCCGATTTAAGTCCGGTTTATTTATATAGTTTTAGATTGCCGACTGATTCCGTGCTCCCTCTAGCTTTGTTTGGTTGTTGTTCAAGACCTCTAAGCATTCTCAGGCGAGTACATTATTCCCCTATTTTACTGCTTTCAATTGTTTTGGGGTGACTCATATGTGCTAAATGTTTTCAAGGTTATAACGATGGTATCAAAACGATTTTCGATGTTATAACGATGGTTTCAAAAACGATTAAGACGATTTATACAAAACTAATAACGATTTCGATAATGGGAATGAACTTGTTGGTTGGGTTACATAACAAATGACATTCATTAGCAATGATCAAGCCGACCAGTATTAGGTTATGGTACCATAGGATCTGACTAATCCCGTTATTTACTACACCCGTGGTTATGTGTGGGTGTGGTGGGTAGCGACTGAATCTGTAATTGTTAACTTACCCTTTGGTAAGGGTTTGTTAATGCGAAAACGAGAAGCGACGAAAACGAGAAGCGACGAGTGATGAGTCACGAAGGTTTGAATGTTATTAGCGAGACGACCATATAAGTAGTTTCACGACCTAAAACGAATTAAACGATTTGGGTAAACGATTGGTTTTCACACGATGTTTTAACGATTTGGGTAAACGATTGGTTTTCACGCGATGTAATTAACGAGTTAGACGATTTGGTTAAACGATTGGCTTCAAAGTGATATACGATTAGTTTTTGGTTAAGTGTTTAGATAACGGGACGGGTGTAATGTGATGAAAGCATGGTGGATACGCCGCTGGTACTTTCTATATATAAGTGATTTCATCATATTACATACCGTGGCGTTATTTGGTTCACTTGGGTAAACGATTTTCAAACGATGTCACACAAACGAGGTTTTCGATATGATATAAACTATACGAGTTTTTAACGAGATTTATTAACGAGTTTTATTAACGATTTATTTCGAGATGTTTCACAATTTGCTTTACTAAAACAAATGTTTTTGGGTTAAGAGTCATGGCTACGAGGTTTTACAAACTATAACCCGCTTGATTTGAGTTGGTTAATTAAGTTGCAATATTATACCCTTTTCAAAACAAGGTTTTTAAATAAAGTATTGCAACATCTAAACTAGCCATGATTTCAACACTCCTACAAAACCTATGTATTCGCCAGCATTTCTTTGCTGACCTCGTTTTCACATATGTTTCAGGTATTGTTGAATGATATCGATTGATAAGATGCATGCTCACATAGGACTGGACGAGGCTTTAGTAACTCAATAACAATGATAGACTATGTTTAAATTGTGTATTTAGATTTTCAGACAATGTAAATATTCAATGTTTAATAAAACGAAACACTTTTTGTATCCATGGTTATGAAACATTAATTCTGTTACAACACTCCCTGACGTTTCCGCCACGTTTTGTATGTTACACGTGGTCGGGGTGTGACACCCAGCAATCTGCAGCCTTAGATATCCAGTACCAGACTGAACCATTGGGAAGGCGTTATGGAACAACAACTATGAGTCAGGCTTTTGGGTTTCACTTTCAGCCTTCGGGATCCTCTTTCCAGCATCCGGGATCCTTCGTCAGCTCAGGAGGATATATGGGAACGCATACGGTCCAAGGATCCTCACAGGTTCAAGGATCCTCTCAGGTTCAAGGATCTTCTCAGGTTCAAGGATCCTCTCAGGTTCAAGGATCCTCTCAGGTCCAAGGATCCTCTCAGGTTCAAGGATCCTCTCAGGTCTAAGGATCCTCTCAGGTCCAAGGATCCTCACAGGTGCAAGGATCCTTTCAGGTTCAAGGATCCCCCTTCCAGGTTTAAGGATCCAACATCTTTCAGGATCAAGGATTCTTGAGAAGTGTACAACCCCCAAGCACAGATGTTCATCAAGGAGACTTCATTCCAATGCAGACCATTGCCTCTTCTGGTCCTTCAATCATACCAGAATCCCGTCAATATGGATTCACATCTGCAATTCCAAACTTGAATCCTCTGGGAGGTAACACTTTCAATAATTCTTATAACACTAACCATGGCTCTATGCAGGATACAGGTATCAATCAAGCTATGGCTAGAGAATTAGAAAAACTGAAGGATATGATATCTAGCGTTCCAGGAGTGGTTAAGCCCATCCCTGAAATTGCAGATGGGAGCCATAGGATATCTTGTTTTGCACCACCTATTTGTGATGCTGAGTTACCACAAAGGTTCCAGATACCAACTATGAAGCTGTATGATGGTTCAATGGATCCAGAAGAACATGTAGCTCAATACAGAGAAAGGATGGAGATCAATCCAATTCCTGAGAGGCTAAAGGAAGCATGTCTATGCAAGGGTTTTGGATCCACACTCACAGGATCAGCTCTTAAATGGCTGCTAAGTCTTCCCCCTTACTCTATTACTTCATTTGCTAATCTAGTTAACCTGTTTAATAGCCAATTCTCATGTAGCAGAAAATTTGAACGTTTAACTAGTGATTTATATAGGGTAACACAAGGTCAAAACGAATCACTTAGAGATTACATTACTAAGTTTAGTAAAGAATCCTTAGATATTCCTAATCTGGATATAACTACGGCTGTGGAAGCCTTTAAAATGGGTTTACTTAGGGATTCATTATTCTATGATGATCTTGTCAGGACCCCATGTAGGAATCTTGATGAAGTGAGAACCAGGGCCCTTAGATTCATCTGATTAGAGGGTGATAAAAGGATCCAGGAGAGATTGGTAGGATCCTCGAAACAGGAAAAGCAAGGATCCTACTTCAAGAATAACAAGTTCAAGTCCTACAACAAGTCTGATAACCAGAATGTGCATGCAGTAGAACAAGAAGAGGATGATTAGGATTATCCTCCAATTTCTGAGTATTGTTTTTCTGTTGATAACAATGAACTAATTCTTGCAATGCAGAATCTAGGTGAGAAAGCAAGATGGCCAAGGAAAAGTGATAAACCAGCCGCGACAAAGGACAAGTCCAAGTGGTGTGCATATCATGAGGATTTCGGACATCTCACTGAAGAGTGTATTGCACTTAGAAAAGAAATTGGTTACTTGTTAAGCAAGGGGCACTTGAAGGAGCTTTTGGGAAGGAAGAAGTCAAGGACCCAGGATCCTGAGAGGATCCCAGACAGAGCTCCTACTCCTCCAGCAGATGCACAAGTTATAAACTTTATATCTGTGACAACCCGAGTTTTCAAGGTCTCTCCTCACTACTACGTTCTCTTATTCCGTTGCGTTCTTTTACGTGCACTTGATTATTTGATTGCATATTGCTGATTAGTGTTAATTGGTTAAAGGTTAAGCATTAAACTTTGTGAATTATTTGATGTGCTGTTAATATATGCATATATACATATATTAAATTTTAAATGCTCATGATGAAACACCCACACCCGAAACACCTACTTATGTTGATATATGTGTTATGTGTTAACAATATGTTCTAAATAGTTAATAGATATGGCCATACCTGAAACACCCCCCAAGCGAAAACACTCCTCATGAAAACATGGGAGTTTTCGCCAACTTGCAAGCCGACGAAAACCCTTTTGGATTTCGTCGGTGGAGGAGAGTTTGTCGCAAAGAGGTTGGGCCCAAAGTCAGATGTGGCCCAATGGCCTGTCTTATTTGTTTAAGCGTGTTTAAGGATTCCGAAACAACTTATTATCAAACCCTAGCATGCAAACGGCAGTCTCCTCATATCAAAAACCCTACCCCTCCCAAGTGTGTGCGGCAGTAGACCCCCCCCCCCCTCCGAAGCATTTATCCATTCGATAAAACCCCCGGTTAGTGCAATGGCTCTCAGTCTTTGTTGTTATGTGATGTTAACTGTTGATTGATTAAATACAGATTTTTGTGATGATGTTATAGATGATGATGTGGGTCGGATATTTATGATATAGAGATATGTCATATGTTACCAATCATGATGTCTGTTATGATGGGTGATTACCTGAATAAATGGAACCAATGAGTCATGCACATTAACACTGCAAATAAATGATAGATGAGGCTTCATAGGGTGCAGATTAGGGTTTCGGTGTTTGTGTATGCTGGGCTGTTGATGATCTTGTTACGTAACGATCTTGATATGACAATGGTATGACAGTGGGCGTTGATGTTTATAGGATTCCTAGAACGAGTAATTGATTGATTAGCAGAATAGAATTATATGTGGAAAGATATTGATGAATACCTGATAATCAAAATGACTTGCTTATGATGAATGGTGAATGAATGATGCTTCTGGTCGTTTAGTGATTGGATAATTTACATGATTACATGGGTTGTCTGATTGAGAGATTGAATGATGATTCTGTTATGATAAAAATAATGATTACAAACTGATTGTATGAACTGTTATGATTGAACGAGTGAACGATGAAGCCTGTGTAAATGTTAGATGAATCGTATGAGTTCTGGGTGTATAAGTGTTGGTGATGAACATGCTCTTGCACCGACGAAATCACAGGGACTAGACGAAAACACTTAATGTCTTCGTCATACTTCAAGTCGACGAAAACCAAAGGGATTTCGTTGTGACAACCCGCACTAAACCAGGTATCCGTACAACTTAATTACTGATTAATTACTGCTTAATTACTGTGCTTGATTGAACTAGCTGATGAACTGCTACCTGCATACTGATACATGCACTTACTTGCATCATACTTTATTTGCTGTCACTACATTATTTACATGCTGGACCCTAGTGACAAACATGATGCACAAAAAGCACAGTAGCACTAAACGGATACACAGTGAACATGCTGATATGACCAGCATCAGGCAGACACTGCCTCTAAGGCCTGTTAAGAGCCTCATATATTTTGGCTACACTGGTAGTGAGTGTAGGAATATAAGGGTTATGGTACCGCGTCTCTAGGGATAAGATACACTGATTCGGATGTGCCAAAAACGTACTTTAAGTACCAAACACCGCACTTTAATAATTAATCCAGCTTCTAGCTGACTAGTAAAGTGCCAGAAAATGAGAAAATAACACTAGACACTTTCTAAAGTGTCGGGAAAACAAAATGTGTCATTAAAAAAGTTAATAACGACACTTTAAAGCTTTTTAAGACTTTAACGGATTACTATCCAACCGGACACCCGGACTTTACCCGGAACATGAAAATATTAATATTTTCACTAATTATATTTTTCTGAGCCAGTTAGGGTCCCTGATTACCCTAACACCCGCCATAACGTGTAACATACAACTAACTAAGTTAGATACTTAGTTAACCTACTTAACTAAACTAATTATCCTAACCACCTACTTAAAATCGAACCAAGGACCCCCCCCCCCAAACCGAATCGGTTACCTAGGGGGCACCCCTTGTACTTGTGATCTTGCTCAATCTTAATTGTCTAGTATCTTGAAGACACCTTAACCATTGGATAATAACACCTCTAAATTGCCTATAAATAACACACTAATACTAGAGATAATTACCACTTAACATCACCAACTCACTCACACTCTCTTCTCTTCTCTACCTCTCGGCCGAACACCCCACCCCCCTTACCCACCATTTTCGATCTTGTTCACTCCATTCCATCATCATACAAACATCCAAGGTCGCGTATTAGGAGCTTTGGTGCAAGCGGAACACGAAGGACCTCCACCGTTAGCTTTTATCCACGCGTTTTTCATCAAAGATCTTCCCTAGCCTTGAGCTAGAGGTATATCACTTAAAACTTGTTTTTACACATATCTAAAGTGGGTAAAAGGAATATTGTCGGTTAAATATCGAAAACATAAGCTTTGATGCATTAAAGTCTAGTAAAATCACAAAAATGGTGGATAATAACATATAACTTGTGTAAAAGTCGTAGGACTTGAAATATGTGATTATTGAGGCCCGATCTATGATGTGGTAGCTCGGATCTCCGTTTAACCCGACTTTGTAAGATCATGTATCTTCACATAAGCTCGTTTTTGACTAAATACAAGGGTTAAAGGTGAAACTCTACCACACAAGATACATGAACTTGTGTGAAAATATTTTACTTGTGTAAAAGTGGTTTAACCGGTAAAATGGTGTTTAAAACTAGCGGATCTACGTATCCGCAAGTGGTATTTTTGAAGGACCACACATTTAAGAAATCATGTATTTTAAAGAAGGATCTTACACTAATAAATATGGTTTTATAAACCACAAGTGTGTAAACACTTGTGAAACAAAGAGACCCGGCAAAGAAGTGAATTTGTCACTTGTTACTAGAAGTTGTAAAGACGGATTTCTCTAAACATGAGGTTTTTATGAGATTAAAGTTACTTTATATAAAGATCTACATATATAAAGGATGTTTACACTATAGATTCGGAAAAACTGCAAGTTCATGCGATTATGCGATTTACATACTTGTCGACTAGTTTGATGTGTCGGAAATTGTTTGATTGAATAAAGAAGATTGTTGAATTGATTTGTTAAAAGAAAATGATACGCTTGAAAGCGTGGCCACCTCCAGTTACAGAGGAAACTCTGGCGAAATTTTCTAAAAACCTAACACTTAGACTTTTTTTCACAACAAGTGTTAGAACTATCTTTGGATATATTTTCAAAACATAAACTTCGCCAGCACTATATTTTACTAAATATTCGGAGGTGGGATTTTCACAAAGATTAACGTGATAAATATATTTGTCACAACACTGTTTATGATTATTTTGTGAAATACATAAATATTATTTTAGACTGAAAATAATATTTACAAGCGTTAATGATTCCAAAACTTTTCGAACGCTTCCACAAACATATAAGTTACACCGGTAATTACATTACCACAAGATTGTTAAAAACGTAACTTACGCACATGTATTGTATCCCCCATCCTTGGGAAGAAGAATAACTACCAAGTGTATACGGAAAATAAACACGAAATAGTTGTCTAACTATTTCCCCAAAAACTTAAACTATGAAGCTAAAGCACGGCCGTCCGTCTAATAGAATTAGCACTTGTAGGTCGTTGCACAGCTTACTGTATTGGAGACACTTGGTAGAGACGCGCATTCACTGTGAGTTCATGTCCCCCTTTTCTCTAACTGTTTTCAGTTTACTTAACCGCGGGGGTGAAATACATGTTACTTTGTTTACAAGTACTTTATACACGGTATGAATAACGTAAGGAGGTTTAGATCATGTGAATGGGTAGTTAGAACACCGAGGGACTCGAGCGGTAGATCTATCTGGGTGTAGCGAGCCCAGCTCCCGGCCCAACAGAACAGGCCTCTCGGAGGACTAACAGAACGGACCTGGAGTGACTTGGTACCCAACGCAAAATCGGCTAGGGTTGTGTCTACCTACTTGCATTTCACGACATACTAATGGCCTTGCAAACCATTGGTGATCACAAGTCCTCTTACACTGCTACATACCAGGAAACTTTTATACTTACAAGTGTTTTACTTACTCACTTGCACATGAACTCGCTCAACATTATTGTTGATTTTTCAACTCACATGTATTTCAGGAAATTAAACGGATCTGGCACGGTATGGAACGTTTTCCGCTGCACTTGTCATGGAGTCATCAGGGTTTAGGGGATGTGTCTCTTTCCTGGACAAGACACAGTCCTTAAACCACGTTTATGTTATGTTATAAAGTTGTAATGTTGTTGAACAAGGTTATGGTTGTTGGTTAAAAACAATGGTACTGTATTTTGATTTTCAAAACTTAATGGATGACTTGCATGGTTTTTAAATTCATATAGCTTGTTATGATTAAGCTATGGTATTAAGAAGTCACACAAAAGTTAACCACGCTTCCGCAAAGCCAGGGTGTGACATTCGTCGCCCAAAGAGTTTTCGACAGGAAAGGGTTTTCGCCAATAGGGTGATTTCGCCACATGTGATTTCGTCAGTAACTCTGTTATCTCATTAACTCTGTTAGTTCAGTAAGCTCAGTTAGCTTATTGATTTTGTTAGTTGTTAACTCTTTTAAGTTATGCAGGTAACTATGTTAAATATGTCAATCTTGTTAAGCTTGCTAACTTTGTTAAGTATATTAATTCTGTTAAGTTTATTATCCCCGTTAAAATATGTTAACTCTGTTGAGCATGATATCTTAGTTAAGGAACTTGCAAGTAACTTGGAACCTTGAATGGATTGACTAACTGTTAATGTGTTACATGATGTTAACTGTTAAACACACTCTGTGATATTGATTTCATGTGAAACTTTACGAACATGAACTATGACTGATTGAGTATACGTGCATACTATAGGACTTGACTGATTACTCGTGAGCACATAGTTTAGTATACCGAGCAAACCAAGGTGAGTTCACACTTTCTCCAAGGCATGGGATTCCCAAGGGTTGGGAATGGGTTAATGATTTAAACGGTAACTACAACCATCCTCCATAGGTAGGATGCCAAGATTACACACTGGACCAAAACTCTATCATGAAGTCCCTCATTTATATCGACTTAATCGTCGAGGCCTATGGCGAGCGGGTCATTAGTTAATAGCGCTATTAGGTTTAACAAACCTCACACCATGCCAGTCGGACGGGCGTGTACTAATGGACTATGGGCAAAGGGTCAATGCTGATAGACATTGACTTAGGGCACCACTTACATTTTCGTAGTAGTTGATACGCACGGTCTAGTAACACATGGGAAGCCCCCACTAATCTTCATAAACATTTATGGCAGACCGCGATACGAATTAATACGATATATGGTTTACAAAACGAACATATGATTTACGAAACGAACACTATAACTAAACAACCAACTGTAAACTCGCTCAACTTTGTTGTTAACTCGTTGTTACATGCCTTGCAGGCCTTTAGGTGTATATCAGTGGAACCTGCTATCTGAGAAGCTGGAGTGGTCATGGGTCAAGTTACAAGGAAACGCATCGCAAGACTAAAAGCCTATACATGTGGTTTATAAATACTTAACGAGTTAAATATGCTTCCGCTGTAAACTGTGATATATGTTGTAACGTTGTAACACCTTTTGTTGATAAAAGAAAGTTTTACTTATACATACTCATGAGTTCAATGTGATTGGTGGCTAAGATCCTGGTCAATCACGCCTCCAAGCGGTGGTACTCCACATGTGAATTTTGGGGGTGTGACAGATTGGTATCAGAGCCATTGGTTATAGTGAACTTGGTTTTATTCAAAAAGAGGAAAAATGCTTTTGGTAAAACCAGACTATAACCGAACAGTTCTAAAGACGTGAATACGACCATGACACTCAGCTCCAGACTGCAAGGTTTGTCTCTGTTATACTCATTGTACTACATAACTAGTGAACACCTACATATGATATTGCATGTGATTGCACGTTTAGCACAACAATATGAATGCATGTACACCTGCACGTATTATGTGACTGATAGGGTGGTAATTCCATAAACCTGCATGACCTACGCTTCGTGATACCCTTTGATTGCTACTCGAGTTCGGGGAACCATTTGACATGAGTTAAGAGGAGCTGAGAGGAACATGAAAATCACAATATTATTGTGGGTGCACACATAATAATAATGTGGGGTGCATGTGAGTCACAGTGAGGCTTAACAAGTGGAAAAGGGGTCCCGTCCCGTTATTCGATCGATATGAAACATAACAAACCTATAGGGGCCCTAGCAGTAATTATCCCCTACTCCAACTCAAACGTGAACTCTTCATTTATCTCTGGATCCTTTCGAAACTCGATGCTATCGATTATTACCTGAACACCCCTCTGAGCTTAGCGAACTATGTAGACTGTTAGGTGTTTATACGAACGTCCATGGGTTGGATGTCACAGCGTTGAATGAATGACTGATAAACTTTCTCACCTCTCTTCATTTGCTGGAACTTAACGTATTGATGCCTCAGATTCTGAAGTGCGATCACTTCTGCAACACTCCCGTAACATACTATGTATTACTCGAACCACTTGCAACATCGATGGACAGGAGGATGAGCATAGCACTTTACCGACCTCAGTACTTTGACGACCCTGATTACCAGTAATGGGCACCAGTAAATTGGCTTCAAACGAATCCTTAACCCTTGTCAGCGACCCATGGGAGTCAACTCTTACGAAGCAATCGAGGCATAAGTGATGGAAACTGACCTTGGAATGGTATGCGTAACTACCAACACAGAGAGTAACGCGTTAGGACGTGGCGGAATGTGAAAAGGTGGACTCTGATAGTGAAGAATCGTAGGGCTTGTTTCGAGCAACGACGTTGGAGTCAGCAGTCACAACGACAACAAGGTGCTTGTAACCCTAGCTTTCAGTAAGGAAATAAAGGAGCCTACAACGGCAGTACTTGGAATTTTTGTAATGAAAACAGCAACACCAGAAGTGATGCTCTTGGAAAGGCGTTTAGTGTTGGCACGGGCGACGCCAAGATTGTAACAACATGGTGGCCTACACATTCTTAGTAACAAATCGCTTCGTCACTATTTTGCTCAACCCTGATACTTCTTGAAACCGAATCTGCTGTGGAATCGACAGGTGTCAAGCTCACAAAAACCTCATATGATTGTTGGAATGCAAACTCGACCTTGTGGGACAAATGTTCGACATCGACCATCATTCTACTACTCTTGCTAGTCTTGATGCAGTGGTCCATATGGATTGGTTATCCGGATATCACGCAGATACACCCAGTGAGGAGAAAACTTTGTGTGGAGAATTGTTATCTGACCTAACATGCTAGAGTGGCACAACGGTTAGCGCCATTTCAGCAAGAAAGGCCAAGAGTGTCTACGGAAGGATTACCCCACAATGTAACACTCGATACCGATGTCAAGGCTAAGGAAAGAAGGATCGAGGATCCACCAATTATTCATGATTTCTCCCTAAGTGTTACCAGAAGAACTGTCAGGTTTATCTACACATCATCAGGTGGGATACCAGATTCGTATCATACCAGAAGTAGCCCTTGCTACTAGTACATCCTATTATCTTACACCAGGAAGGTTGCAGGAACTGCCTAATCAACTTCAGGAATTATTGGACATGAGTTTCATCGGATCTAGCTCTTCGCTCTGGGGAGCCTTAGTTACACCAATAAAGATAAGCCTTTTCGTATGCGTACTGATTATCGAGAACTCAACAAGGTGACAATCAAGAACCGTTTACCTCGACCACGTATTGAAAACCTGTCGACCAGTTGCGAGGAACAGGTTTCAATTTGCGGATTTGCTAGTGAAGGAACTATCGTCAGATGGTAGTCCAAGGGGAGAATGCTCTTAGAACAGCATGTCGAATGTAATGCAGCCATTTCAACGTTATGCACCATGATCATTGAGTGACTAACACACCAGCAGCTTCAAGGATCACATGTATCGATCGCATTTATTGACAACATTCTGAATCCTGACTGGGAGAACGGAAACGCCATGGATCGCATGTATATCCTATTTTAGAACTCCTGAGAGAGGGGCCACTCCGCTTAATGTCTTGTTTAATGCAATCTCTGGGTTAGAGAGGTACCTTTTGGATATATAATCGGCGAGGTGGAAATGCACATGGAACTCGCTGAGATCCGTCTTGGTTGGAACTGATCGACACCAAAAAGTCCTTCGTGGATACAGCAACTTCTTAGTCTTGCTTGATGCTATCACAGATAAATCACAGGAATTGCAAAAGTCACGCAGCTTAAATCTCTCTAGCACAGCAGGGTGATGTGTTCGTAGAAGACAGTACAGGAGGACGTCATCTCAACTTTCGAATCCCGACATTGCAATGCTCTGAGCATCGTTTTACCCGAGGATACGGGTGATATAGTGGTATACCATGATGGTCTGAACCAGAGTCCCAGTTACACACCAACGCAACACGAGAGAATGAGGACTTACGTGATGGAACTACAAAGAGTAACTGTACGACACACAACTGGCAGTGAAAACCGTGGCCTTGGGATTTTAGATGGAGGCATTACTTGGACGGTACAAGATGCATCATTTAGACCGATCACAAGGGCCTCCCAAGTATCGACGTTCGAAAAAGCTAAAGCATACAACGTTCCCGCTGGATGGAACTTCTAGATGAATACGACTGCGAAACCTGAACGTGCACGAGCTCTGCACCTCGCTATCGACTCTAACTCACCAGTATCAGACTCGCTACTTTCAAACTGGAGAACTGAAGGAAGAGGATTTTCAAGTGGAACTCATGCGGGGCATGGAGAAGCCACCTTTGACAAGTCGGATGATACTCGCTACCCCATATAAACGAATGCGGGACTCATTATACGGCAACTGAAGGGAACTCGCGATGAGCAGGCACACCAGTGTTGACATTCTAGCCGTCTGGGTTTTGATGAGAGGTGTTAGGATCTACATACCCTGTAAGGGTAATTGGACATGAAAGCTCATCTAGCCAAGCATGTGAATGATGGATCGACTTGTGGAAGGTGTAGCATCAGCAACCAGCAACACTCGCATAAAAATAAAAATAGACTGCCATGGAATTGGTTGATAGTCTACTTACAACTTGAAACTGAAACAATACCACCTGGATGTTCATTGATTGCCTTGGGTAACCAGCACATTTCCTAGCCGGCTAAGGAACGGATAAGTTCCCTACACTTGCAGTCATCTATCTGAAGGAAGCGGTTGCTAGGCACGGGGTGCCAACCTTCACTACCTCTAATCGTAACCTACGATTTTCATCTGATTTTTGGCAAGCGGTGCACAAATCCTTTAGCTCGCGCCTAGGCATGAGCACAGTATATCATCCACAGATGGATTGGGCAGACCGAACGCACCATCCAAACTTTTGAAGACATGCTTCGAGCACGTGAAATCGACTTTGGCAACGGTCGGGGAAAAACACCTCCCCTTTAGTGAAGCTTTCGAATAACAACAGCTACCACACCAGCATCCGAGCTATTTCGCTTGAGGCATTGTACAGACGTAAATGCCGATCACCTCCCTGTGGGGCAGAGGTTGGCGACGGCCAAACCGCTAGCCCAGAACTTGTAGTTGTTACAATCGAGAAGATTGCTTAGATAAGACAACGAATGACGGCGGCTCATGACCGTCAGAAAAGCTACGTTGTTAAGCGCAAGAAACCACTCGAGTTTCAAGTTGGGGATCAAGTACTATCTAAAGTCTCACCTTGGGAAGGTGTACTTCGTTTTGGTATATGAGACGAAACTCAAACCGCGATATGTTAAACTGTTCGAAATCATCGAGAAAATAGGCAAGGTGACCTACAAACTGAACCTACCAAAGAAATCAGTAGAGTTCACAACGTATTCCATGTGTCGAATCTGAAGAAGTGTCTGTCAGATGAAAACCCCACAGTTCCTTTTAAGGAGCTCACCATCGACGATCAGTTGCGATTTGTCGGAGAACCAGTGGAACCCTTTGACCGGGAGGTCAAGATCCTCAAACGCACCAGAATACCTCTTGTTCGAGTTCGTTGGTACTCCCGTCATAGCCCAGAGTTTACCTGGGAACGAGGAGACCAAAGGAAACTCAAGTATCCCCAGTTGTTCGGGAACAGTGCAACCACTACTAAGGCTAAAGCTATTACAGAATTTCGGGACGAAATTCCACATCAACGGGGGGATGACGTGACACCCCAGGAAAACCAGGAAACAACACAACACAACTAGCTTCCTCAGTAACCACGTGCTAAATTTCGGGATGAAATTTCTTTCAACTTGGGGATAATGTGACAACCCGAGTTTTCAAGGTCTCTCCTCACTACTACGTTCTCTTATTCCGTTGCGCTCTTTTACGTGCACTTGATTATTTGATTGCATATTGCTGATTAGTGTTAATTGGTTAAAGGTTAAGCATGAAACTTTGTGAATTATTTGATGTGATGTTAATATATGCATATATACATATATTAAATTTTAAATGCTCATGATGAAACACCCACACCCGAAACACCTACTTATGTTGATATATGTGTTATGTGTTAACAATATGTTCTAAATAGTTAATAGATATGACCATACCTGAAACACCCCCCAAGCGAAAACAATCCTCATGAAAACATGGGAGTTTTCGCCAACTTGCAAGCCGACAAAAACCCTTTTGGATTTCGTCGGTGGAGGAGAGTTTGCCGCAAAGAGGTTGGGCCCAAAGTCAGATGTGGCCCAATGGCCTGTCTTGTTTGTTTAAGCGTGTTTAAGGATTCCGAAACAACTTATTATCAAACCCTAGCATGCAAACGGCAGTCTCCTCATATCAAAAACCCTACCCCTCCCAAGTGTGTGCGGCAGTAGACCCCCCCCCCCCCCCCGCTTCCGAAGCATTTATCCATTCGATAGAACCCCCGGTTAGTGCAATGGCTCTCAGTCTTTGTTGTTATGTGATGTTAACTGTTGATTGATTAAATACAGATTTTTGTGATGATGTTATAGATGATGATGTGGGTCGGATATTTATGATATAGAGATGTGTCATATGTTACCAATCATGATGTCTGTTATGATGGGTGATTACTTGAATAAATGGAACCAATGAGTCATGCACATTAACACTGCAAATAAATGATAGATGAGGCTTCATAGGGTGCAGATTAGGGTTTCGGTGTTTGTGTATGCTGGGCTGTTGATGATCTTGTTACGTAACGATCTTGATATGACAATGTTATGACAGTGGGCGTTGATGTTTATAGGATTCCTAGAACGAGTAATTGATTGATTAGCATAATAGAATTATATGTGGAAAGATATTGATGAATACCTGATAATCAAAATGACTTGCTTATGTTGAATGGTGAATGAATGATGCTTCTGGTCGTTTACTGATTGGATAATTTACATGATTACATGGGTTGTCTGATTGAGAGATTGAATGATGATTCTGTTATGATAAAAATAATGATTACAAACTGATTGTATGAACTGTTATGATTGAACGAGTGAACGATGAAGCCTGTGTAAATGTTAGATGAATCGTATGAGTTCTGGGTGTATAAGTGTTGGTGATGAACATGCTCTTGCACCGACGAAATCACAGGGACTAGACGAAAACACTTAATGTTTTCGTCATACTTCAAGTCGACGAAAACCAAAGGGATTTCGTCGCCCAAAGAGTTTTCGACAGGAAAGGGTTTTCGCCAATAGGGTGATTTCGCCACATGTGATTTCGTCAGTAACTCTGTTATCTCATTAACTCTGTTAGTTCAGTAAACTCAGTTAGCTTATTGATTTTGTTAGTTGTTAGCTCTGTTAAGTTATGCAGGTAACTATGTTAAATATGTCAATCTTGTTAAGCTTGCTAACTTTGTTAAGTATATTAATTCTGTTAAGTTTATTATCCCCGTTAAAATATGTTAACTCTGTTTAGCATGATATCTTAGTTAAGGAACTTGCAAGTAACTTGGAACCTTGAATGGATTGACTAACTGTTAATGTGTTACATGATGTTAACTGTCAAACACACTCTGTGACATTGATTTCATGTGAAACTTTACGAACATGAACTATGACTGATTGAGTATACGTGCATACTATAGGACTTGACTGATTACTTGTGAGCACATAGTTTAGCATACCGAGCAAACCAAGGTGAGTTCATACTTTCTTCAAGGCATGGGATTCCCAAGGGTTGGGAATTGATTAATGATTTAAACGGTAACTACAACCATCCTCCGTAGGTAGGATGCCAAGATTTCACACTGGACCAAAACTCTATCATGAAGTCCCTCATTTATATCGACTTAATCGCCGAGGCCTATGGCGAGCGGGTCATTAGTTAATAGCGCTATTAGGTTTAACAAACCTCACACCGTGCCAGTCGGGCGGGCGTGTACTAATGGACTATGGGCAAAGGGTCAATGCTGATAGACATTGACTTAGGGAACCACTTACATTTTCATAGTAGTCGATACGCACGGTCTAGTAACACATGGGAAGCCCCCACTAATCTTCGCAAACATGTCTGGGAGACCGCGATACGAATTAGTACGATACATGGTTTACAAAACGAACATATGATTTACGAAACGAACACTATAACTAAACAACCAACTGTGAACTCGCTCAACTTTGTTGTTAACTCGTTGTTACATTTCTTGCAGGCCTTTAGGTGCATATCAGTGGAACCTGCAGTCTGAGAAGCTGGAGTGGTCATGGGTCGAGTTACAAGGAAACGCATCGCAAGACTAAAAGCCTATACATGTGGTTTATAAATACTTAACGAGTTAAATATGCTTCCGCTATAAACTGTGATATATGTTGTAACGTTGTAACACCTTTTGTTGATAAATGAAAGTTTTACTTAAACACACTCATGAGTTCAATGTGATTGGTGGCTAATATCCTGGTCAGTCACGCCTCCAAGCGGCGGTACTCCGCATGTGGATTTTGGGGGTGTGACAATATCCGGTGGATCAGACATTTGTGGTACTTCCTTTTCAGCAGCCAAAAGACATGCCAAGGAGACCAAGATGGATAATGGAGATATACCCATCCGGACCTCTACTGTTACACAGGAGAAAGTCATAACTTTTGATGAGGATGATCGTGTTGATGTGCAGGATCCTCATCTTGATGGTCTTGTTATTACGTTGTTTATGTCTAACCACTTTGTTCGCAGGATCCTGATAGATGGAGGAAGCTCAGTAAACATCATTCAGCTTGATGTCCTCAAGAAGATGAACATCCCTGAATCGGATATTGTACCAAGATCCTCAGTTCTTATGGGATTCAGTGGAGAAACCAAGAAGACATTAGGGGACATCAAACTCCCCATCTATATTGAAGGACTTCATTCTTATAAAAAATTCTGTGTTATAGATTGCTTATCCTGTTGCGATGTTATCCTTGGCAGGCCATGGATACATGACATGAAGGCAGTCCCATCTACCTATCATCAATGTGTAAAGCTTCCTAGCCCCTGGGGGTGGTAAAAATTGAGAGTGATCAACAAGAAGCTAAGAATTGCTACACGTCGTCAATGAAGCCAGCCTCAAGACCAAGGGAGCAATAGCAATTAAAGCATCCTCCAAGAGATGTCTTGGAGGCAAGAGAACAGGATGTGAAAGAAATCCTTATGGATCCTCATGATCCTGAATCCATAGTCTTCAAAGGATCAGGGATCCTCAACAACATTGAACAGGATCTAGTATCCTTCCTCAAAAGGAGAAAAACTACCTTTTCCTGGAAGCATGAGGACATGACAGGTATATCTAAAGATATAATTACTCATAAACTTGGCATTGACAGGTCATTCAAGCCAATTCATCAAAAGAGGAGGAAGTTTGCACCTAAGAGAAATGCCATTATCCAGGAGGAAGTGGATAAACTACTCCAGGCAGGTATGATAAGAGAGGTTAAGTATCCAAGTTGGTTAGCCAATGTGGTTGTTGTTCAAAAGAAAAATGGAAAGTGGAGGGTATGTGTCGATTTTACTGACTTAAACAAGGCATGTCCCAAGGATCCTTTCCCATTACCCCACAATGACTCCATGGTGGATGCTACCGCGGGTCATGAGTTGTTGACTTTTATGGATGCTTCATCTGGATTTCAACAAATTCAGATGGAACCATCTGATCAAGAGGATACATCCTTTATGACCCCAACTGGTATATATTGTTATATTGCTATGCCATTTGGACTAAGGAATGCAGGTGCTACTTATCAAAGGCTAGTCAATATGATGTTCAAGGAACAAATTGGACACACTATGGATGTCTATGTAGATGACATGGTGGTTAAGTCCAAGAAAGCTGAGGATCACCTTAGAGACTTGGAAGAAGCATTCGATATCCTTGATAAATTTAATATGAAACTAAATCCTTCCAAGTGTCACTTTGGTGTTAAAGGAGGTAAATTTCTATGCTATATGGTGACAAAAAGAGGCATTATAGCAAGTCCAGAGCAAATTAAGGCTATTGTGAATATCAAATCTCCTGCCAATGCCAAGGATGTGCAAAGGCTAAAAGGGAGGATCGCGGTCTTAAACAGGTTCATATCTAAGTCATCAGAAAAATGCAAAGAATTCTATGGCATTTTGAGAAAGAACAAGAAATTTGAATGGACTGAAAAGCATGAAAGTGCTCTCAAAGCCCTTAAGGATTACCTATCCTCAGCTCCTGCCTTGATGAAACCAGAAAAAGGGGATATATTATCCTTATACCTGACGGTGTCCTCTAAAGCAGTAAGTGCAGTCCTTGTTAAGGATCACCAAGGTACACAACATCCTGTGTATTATGTTAGTAAGAGTTTGCTTGATGCTGAATCCAGGTATTCACATTTAGAGAAACTTATCCTTGCTTTGATTATGGCATCTACTAAATTAAGACATTATTTTGAAACTCATGCCATTATTGTTGTTTTGGTCAAAAATCAAGCAAAGATAATGCAACCAAACTTTCTGTTGTGAGGTATGATGCTTGAATTGATGAACAACAATAAGGATCACTATGAAATGTAATGAACAAGTGACACGGATATTTATACGAGGAAAAAGCCCTTGATCAATTAATGATCTCCGGCATAAAAAACCTCAGGTGATGGAAACTACCGATCACCAACTCAAATTAAACCAGAAATGTAATACAACTTCGGATGATAGCGAGCTAAGTACAAGGATCACTATAGTGTATTGTGTAGAAAAGTGTGTAATCGCCAAGTGAGTTAACGAGAGCCGGTGAAAGCAATTGTACGAGTGTGTGTGTAGCCAAAAATAGCCAAGTGTTTTCTAATTAGCTCGCTACCCCTTTAAAAATGGAAAATATCTACTCTAACTAACATTCCGCAAATGGTGCAAGTCCTCCACGACTCCATAACGTCCATTTCTGGCCAAGCACGTGCGGAATAGGCTTAGAATATTCTCCAGGAATATCGCCAAGACCAAGTCCAAGTTGATACTCCTGCAAAACAATTTCAAATTTAAAGTAGACAACCGTTAGTACAAGGATCCTTATGATGATCCATGATCCTGATCCTGCAACACTTCTGAGGATCACTACTTCAGACAAAATTGAGGATCACTAAACCCAATAGTAAATGAGGATCACTGATCATTTAGAAATCCACCCCTAACAATTGCCCCCAAAATATAAGGAGTAATTATGTAAATAAATGAGTTATATTTTGTTCTTATCCGCAATTAACCAACGGATAACTAGCCGTTATAATCGGACTAGCCGTTGCAAACATGACGTCACTGAGGTGACTATCCTGCAGAATCATCATTATAAATAGGAGTTAGAGATAGGGATCATTTCACATTTAAATTCAAGAGAACTCCCTTTAAATTCACATCCGACGATTAAGCAGGTATTTCTCTTCCCCTTCCTCCTTTATGTTTTCTTTCTCTGCTCCTTCTTTCTTCACCTTCTTCACAATCAAGATGATGCTGAGATCCTCACCGGCGAAGGATCATAAGAAGGACACTCCTCTCAAGAGCCAGGGGATCATCAAGGATTCAGCGAATGAGAGGTGCTGCTTCTCTGGCCCACAAATTGACAGAATCCGGCATTGCTTCCCGGCGAACACCACTTTCAAATCGTTTAATCCCACTGTTATGAGTGATTACGTTTTCGAAACTTGGGTAGCTTTCCCAGTCACTCCTTTCTCAATAGGATACTCGTATCCTTTCCCTGAATTCACCCAATCCTTTTTCTCCCTCACCGGCATCTCATATATTCAAGCTATGCCAATGATCTGGAGGGTCTTATATACCCTTGAAAGGATCATTGAGCAAGAAGGAATTAACCTGGGAATGTCGGAATTGGCCGAGATGTATGATCTCACAACATTTGGATCCCACCGATATTTATTCAAGCGTAAACCAGGAGAAGAACATCCCATCTTTAAAGCTACTAAGAATGATACCAATTGGAAACGGCGGTTCTTCTTTGTCAGAAGGGATTCTATCCCGGATGGAAAGGATCTGCCAAGGAAGTGGAGCACCCGTGGTAGGATAGAGGATCCTTAGAAGGATCACTGAGTAAGCTCATTTTTGATGATGATTACTAATATGCTTCTGTTTCTTTTGTGCAGCTATCACATTTTCACATATCATACCTTCACCTGCCACCAAGGAGAGACTTGCTGCTTTCAGAAGACTTGATCCTACAATAAGGTCATTCAAAACAAACACCCAGGATTCACAAGAAGTATCCTCAGGTTCTGTCACTATGTCAAGTAAGTATCCTGTATTTTGTATAGTCAAATATTTAAATAAATAGTTGAATAGAAATAGGATAAGGATACTTATCTGTTTTAAATATGTAGGTGCTGGAAAGTCTTCACGATCTGCCTCTAAATTCAGTGTTGCCGAGCTTGATACTGTCAGATCCTCAAAGAAGAAGTCTGTTGCTAGCCCCTCTGTTGTAATCCCCAAGGCTACCACTTCAAAGGGAAGAGGTGGAAAGAAAAGAAAAACTTCTGAAGCTGATAACCTTCAAGGCTTGCCTCTGATCCGCCATCAATTCCTCGAGTACTTTAATGATGTAAGGATCACTGACTTAGCTTGGTTATCCTATCCTCTTGAGGATCATATGATCCTAACTTTGCATTGTCTTGTTTGCAGAAATTTGCAGAAATTGAGGATTACGTTGGGAATGTTGAAGAGCTAGAGGAGAAACACTCTGACCTCCAAAAAGTAGCAATGCTTAAAGACCTCAAGATCGCTTCCCTTGAAAAGGATCTCAACGACGCCAAAGCTCAAACAGCTGCCATTCTGATCAATTTTGATTATGAGAAGAGTGAGATCACGGAGGATGCTAAGGTCTCCGCTGCCATTTCCATGTACAAGACCAAGCTACAAATGGCTCAAGAAGCTCAGGATCCCACCTTTGATAGGAGCAACTGGGACATGGAAGGCTGGAAGGCCAGGCTGGCTGAGTTGGAGGATGAGGATGAGGCTGACGAGGTCCTGGCAATCGAGGCTAGTGGTAGTGGCAAGGATCAGGCGAAGGATACTGGAGCTGGAGGGGATGATGATGCAGCGAAGGTGTAGGCTGCACGAATGGGCGATGAAGGACATTTCTAGACGTAGCCGGAGCCCATTTTTTAGTTTGGTTATGGTTTTTATTTTGATGATGTTTTGATGAACAATGGTTGGTCTGTACTTAAACAATAGTAATTAGGGTTGAGGATCATGGATGATCCTTTGAACAATAGGTAGGATAATGGGTGGTGGATGGATCCTCTGTTTGGGGGATGAAGCCACTTGTTATCCTTCCGTCTTTAATTTCCTGCACTTGTTAGACCTATGAACAATGTACACCCTTTGCCAACCCATGTGGACGGGCCACGTTTTGCTGGTAGAAACGTGGGTTGGCAATTTTGACAACCTTAAAAGGGTTTAAGCTTTTGTGAATAAAATAACCTTAACTTTTTGGCTTATACTGTGTTGATATCCTTGTTAGTATTTTACTTTCTAACTGTTGTGTTGTTCAATTTGTTTAAACTTATCAAGTAAAGAAAGAATTTAAGAAATATCCTCAAAATTTTTTAGGATATGATCAAGAATCACATATCCTATAATCGATAAGTTCTGAAAAGTAATATAGTTTAAGGATCATAAGTTTAGTTGTCAAAGGATAAGGGTTATTCAAATAAATAATGAATAAAATCAAAATAGTTAAGGATCATACCTGAGAATCCAAGTTAGGATCCTATCTTTTAACACTTAATATCAGGATAACCCTTAAGACAAACCTTAGTAAAAGGTAAGGATCAAGGATCCTTAGTCGTTTAACTTCAAAAACCTGAAATATGATACAATTTGGGACTAAGCCAATATAAGATGAAAGTTAGTAACTGGGGACAAGCCCAACAATTCTGGGGACAAGCCCAATATACTGGGGACAAGCCCAAAGGATAACCGGGGACAAGCCCAAAGGATCGTATGTAAACTGGAGTATAGCCCTCACTGGCGACTATCCAAACTTAGTGACATGAAAATGCCAAAACCTTAGCTAACATGAAAACGTTAGAAACCTTAGGAACGGATGTATGGTACGTCTACCTTTATACGTAGGATCCTGAATATAGCCAGTACAATGAAATTGTCAGCCCCTAAAGCGAGTACTGGTCCCATTGCCATGAACTATACCAGGATCATCGTGCGCTACTGGCGAAACTGGGGACATGCCCAAACTGGGGACTAGCCCAAATAACTAGGGTCAAGCCCAAATAACTGGGGTCAAGCCCAAATAACTGGATACTTCTGTGGATACTCAATCCTTAGTTAAGGATACCTGAACCTTCAAAACTCAGAATCAAGTAAACGGAGGATAAAGGATGCAGGATCCTTATCCTTATATAAGAGAATAAAAGAATGAAATAGTTTGAGATTAGAATGTTACCAGAAAGAGGATCATCTGTCTGTAAGGATCCTTCAAGGATACTTGTCAAATGAGGATCATGGATCCTAGTCACATAAAATACTTCTTCAAATGGACAGCATTCCAAGCTCTTGGTAGCAAATCACCTTCCATTGTTAGCAATCGATATGCCCCCTTTCCTGCTTCAGCTTCAATCAAATAGGGGCCTTCCCACTTTGGTGCTAACTTTCCATCAGCAGGATTGGTGGTATTTTGAAATGCTTTCCTTAATACCATATCACCAACTTGGAATTTCCTGATCCTGACATTTTTGTTGTAAGCTCCAGCCATCCTTTGTTGATAACTGGCCATCCTTATCCTTGCCAAGTCCCTGATTTCCTCTATAGTATCCAGGTCTTGAACAAAGTTTTCAGCATTTTCTTCAGGATCACGAATGCTTGTTCTTGCAGTTGGAACCACCATCTCTGTAGGGATCACTGATTCTGCCCCAAATACCAAAGAAAATGGAGTTTGGCCTGTAGCATTCTTGGGAGTTGTCCTATCAGCCCAAAGCACATAAGGTAGTTCTTCTGCCCATTTTCCTTTCTTGGATCCAAGCTTTTTCTTCAAATTGTTGATGATAATCTTGTTGGATGATTCTGCCTGACCATTAGCTTGTGGGTGGACTGGTTTTGATGTTATCATCTTAATCCCCCAGCTGTCACAAAAGTTAGTAGTTCTATTCCCAATAAATTGGGATCCATTATCACAAATAATCTCAGAAGGGATACCAAATCTAGTAATAATGTTTCTTTTAATGAAGGATATAACTTCCTTTTCTCTGACTTGAGCAAAGGCTTCAGCCTCTATCCACTTAGAGAAGTAATCAGTCATAGCAAGCATGAATACTTTTCCACCAAGTGCCTTAGGAAGCTTTCCAACAATATCCATTACCCATCTCATGAATGGCCAAGAAGAGGATATAGGATGCAAGAGCTCTGCTGGTTGGTGAAGGATATTACTATGCCTCTGACAAGGATCACATTTCTTGGCATACTCCACAGCATCCTTCTTCATAGTGGGCCAATAGTATCATGTCCACAGGATCCTTGAGAACAATGCTCTGCCCCCAGTGTGATTTCCACAATCTCCTTCATGGAAATCCTTTAGGACTTCTTGGATTTCAGGATCCTCAATGCATCTTAAATATGGTCCTGCAAGAGATCGTTTGTACAACATATTATTCAATATTGTAAATTGAGATACCTTGATTTTGAAAGCCCTAGGGTTTTCTCCTGTAGGAATCTCTCCATGTTGTATGTATCTCATGATTGGAAGGATCCATGATCCTGAATGAGACTGAGTATCATCACCAGGGATGATTGCAGACTCCTCTCCTATCTCCATAGCTACATGATCCTCGATAGCCGGGGTCAGGATATGGATAATAGGGATCTTGATATCCTCCGGGATCTTCAAGGATGATCCTAAATTGGCTAATGCATCTGCCTCTGCATTCTCTTCCCTTGGTACCTGTGTCAAACTAAAGGATACAAAAGAGAGTGCCAATTCTTTGACTATCTCCAAATATTTGATTAGCTTTTCACCTTTAACAGCATAGGATCCATTAAAGTGATTAGTGATCAGTAAAGAATCTACATGTACCTCAAGATACATGATCCTCATATGCTTTGCAATTTGCAAACCAGCTATCAAGGCTTCATACTCAGCCTCATTGTTGGTAGTTTGAAATTCACAAGCTATGGAGTGGGGTATTATGTCCCCCTGTGGCGATTTTAGTAGTATTCCAAGCCCTGTTCCGTTTACATTGGAGGATCCATAAGTGAACAGTACCCAAGGATCCTTGGTTTCTTCAAGCTGTTGGACTTCTAATCCAGCCTCCTTTTGCAAATCACTACTAAAATCTGCCACAAAGTCAGCTAAGGCTTGGGATTTGATGGCAGTCCTTGGTTCATATCTTATATCATATGCACTTAGCTTCACTACCCACTTAGCCATCCTTCCTGACATTTCAGGTTTCCTGAGAACATTCTTAATTGGAAAATTAGTCCTAACAATAATGGCATGAGTCTCAAAATAATGTCTTAATTTAGTGGATGCCATAATTAATGCAAGGATAAGTTTTTCTAAATGTGAATACCTGGATTCAGCATCAAGTAAGCTCTTACTTACATAATAAACAGGATGTTGTGTACCTTGGTGATCCTTAACAAGGACCGCACTTACTGCTTTTGAGGATACCGCCAAATATAAGGATAACACATCTCCTTTTTCTGGTTTCATCAAGGCTGGGGCTGAGGATAGGTAATCTTTAAGGGCTCTGAGGGCACCTTCATGCTTCTCAGTCCATTCAAATTTCTTGTTTTTCCTCAGGATATCGTAGAATTCCTTACACTTTTCTAAGGATTTGGATATGAATCTGTTCAAGGCTGCGATCCTGCCCGTTAATCTTTGCACATCCTTAGCATTGGCATGAGATTTGATATTTACAATAGCCTTGATTTGCTCTGGACTTGCTTCAATGCCCCTCTTTGTCACCATATATCCTAAGAATTTACCTGCCTTAACACCAAAATGACACTTAGAAGGATTTAGTTTCATATTAAATTTATCAAGGATATTGAATGCTTCCTCCAAGTCTTTAAGGTGATCCTCAGCTTTCTTGGACTTAACCACCATGTCATCAATATAGACTTCTATAGTGTGTCCAATTTGTTCCTTGAACATCATATTAACTAGCCTTTGATAAGTGGCACATGCATTCCTTAATTCAAACGGCATAGCAATATAACAGTATATACCAGTTGGGGTCATAAAGGTTGTATCCTCTTGATCAGATGGTTCCATCTGAATTTGTTGAAATCCAGATGAAGCATCCATAAAAGTTAACAACTCATGACCCGCGGTAGCATCCACCATGGAGTCAATGTGGGGTAATGGGAAAGGATCCTTGGGACATGCCTTGTTTAAATCTGTAAAATCGACACATACCCTCCACTTTCCATTTTTCTTTTGAACAACAACCACATTGGCTAACCATTTTGGATACTTAGCCTCTCTAATCATACCTGCCCGAAGTAGTTTATCTACCTCTTCCTGGATAATGGCATTCCTTTCAGGTGCAAATTTCCTCCTCTTTTGATGAATTGGCTTAAATGACCTGTCAATGCCAAGTTTATGAGTAATTATATCTTTAGATATACCTGTCATATCCTCATGTTTCCAGGCAAAGGTGGTTTTCCTTCTTTTGAGGAAGGATACTAGCTCTTGTTCAATATCGCTAAGGATCCCTGATCCTATGAAGATCTTGGATTCAGGATTATCAGGATCCATGAGGATGTCTTTCAAATCCTGCTCTCTTGCCTCCAAGACATCTCTTGAAGGATACTTTAATTGCTATTGCTCCCTTGGTCTTGAGGCTGGCTTCATTGAGGATGTATAACAATTCTTAGCCTCCTGTTGATCACTCTCAATTTTCACCACTCCCCATGGACTTGGAAGCTTTACACACTGATGATAGGTGGATGGGACCGCCTTCATGTCATGTATCCATGGCCTGCCAAGGATAACATTACAACATGATAAGCAATCTATAACACAAAACTTTTGATAAGAATGCAATCCTTCAATATAGATTGGGAGCTTAATGTCCCCCAATGTATTCTTAGTTTCTCCACTGAATCCCACAAGCACTGAGGATCTTGGGATAATATCAGACTCCGGGATATTCATCTTCTTGAGGACATCAAGCTGAATGATGTTCACAGAGCTTCCTCCATCTATAAGGATCATGCGAACAAAGTGGTTAGAAATAAATAATGTAATTACAAGACCATCATGATGAGGATCCTGGACGTCAACACGATCATCCTCATCAAAGGTTATGACTTTATCCTGGGTGACAACGGAGGTCCGAACGGGTCTGTCTCCACTATCCATCTTGGTTTCCTTAGCATGTCTTTTTGCTGCTGAAAAGGATGTACCACAGATGTCTGATCCGCCGGATATGAAATTTATGACTTGTGCATCTGCTGAAGGAGCAGGAGCCCTTTCCGGGATCCTTTCATGATCCTGGATCCTTGACTTCTTTCGACCCAAGAGTTCCTTCAAATGCCTCTTTCTCAGTAAGTAACCAATTTCCTTTCTCAATGCAATGCATTCTTCAGTGAGATGCCCGAAATCCTCATGATATGCACACCATTTGGACTTATCCTTTGTAGCAGCTGGTTTATCATTCTTCCTTGGCCACCTAGCTTTCTCACTTAGATTCTGCATTGCAAGGATTAGTTCATTGTTATCAACAGAAAAACAGTATTCAGAAATAGGAGGATAATCCTCATCATCCTCTTCTTGTTCCACTGCATGCACATTCTGGTTATCAGATCTGTTGTAGGACTTGGATTTGTTGTTCCTGAAGTAGGATCCTTGTTTATCCTGTTTTGAGGATCCTGTCAGTCTATCCTGAATCCTTTTGTCATCCTCTAAGCGGATGAACCTAAGGGCCCTGGTTCTTACTTCATCAAGATTCCTGCAAGGTGTCATAACAAGGTCATCATATAATAATGAATCTCTAAGCAATCCCATTTTAAAGGCCTCTACAGCCGTAGTAATATCCAAATTAGGAATATCTAAGGATTCTTTACTAAACTTAGCGATATAATCTCTAAGTGATTCATTTTGGCCTTGTGTTACCCTATATAGATCACTAGTTAATCGTTCAAACTTTCTACTACAAGAGAATTAACTATTGAACAAGTTAACTAAATTAGCAAATGAAGTAATAGAGTAAGGAGGAAGACTTAGCAGCCATTTAAGAGCAGATCCTGTAAGTGTGGATCCAAATCCCTTGCATAGACATGCTTCTTTCAACCTTTCAGGAATTGGATTGATCTCCATCCTCTCCCTGTACTGAGCTACATGCTCTTCTGGATCCGTTGAACCATCATATAACTTCATAGATGGTATCTGGAACCTCTTGGGTATTTCAACATCACATAAGGGTGGTGCAAAATGAGATATCCTATGGCTACCATCTGCAATTTCAGGAATGGGTTTAACCACTCCTGGTACACTGGATATCATATCCTTAAGCTTCTCTAGCTCTCTAGCCATAGCCTGATTAATACCTGTATCCTGCATTAAGCCATGGTTAGTGTTATATGAATTATTAAAAATGTTACCTCCCACAGGATTCGTGTTTGGAATTGCGGATGTGAATCCATATTGACGAGACTCTGGCATGATTGAGGGACCAGAGGGAGCAATGGTTTGCATTGGTATGAAGTCTCCTTGATGAACGTCCGAGCTCTGAGGCTGCATACTTCTCAAGAATCCTTGGTCCTGAAGGACGTTGGATCCTTGAAGTTGAGATGATCCTTGAGCCTGAAAGGATCCTGGAACCAGAGAGGATCCTGGGACCAGAGAGGATCCTGGGACCGGAGAGGATCCTGGAACAAGGGAGGATCCTCGGACCGGGAAGGATCCTTGAATCTGAGAGGATCCTTGGACCTGTGAGGATCCTTGGACCTGTGAGGATCCTTGGACCTGTGAGGATCCTTGAACCGCATGCATTCCCAAATATCCTCCTGTCGTGAAGTATCCCTGATGCTGAGAAGAGGATCCTGATGGTTGAGAAGAGGATCCCTGAGGCTGGAAGTAAGAGCCAAATGCCTGAATCATAGTTGTTGTTCCATAATGCCTTCCTGGTAATTCACCCAAGTAATGCACGTCCGGAACTGCTGAGTGTTGGGAAGTTATGGCTGGAGTATCAAAGTTCAGCGATCTTGGCATCAGAGGAGAGTGATCCTCCACTGATTTCTTCTGTTTCTGGATCTCATCGATCTCCCGGAGGATCCTTTCGTTGGTTTTGTCCTGCTCTTGTGCATGATTCCTCATCTGCAAAATCAGAGTATAAAGATCATTAGTAGTAGGATTAGTTGAAACAGAAGAAGTTGGTGGTTTTTGGAAAATGGGGGTTGGTTTCTTCGCAGCATTCTCAGCATTCTTCTGGGATCCAGAAGGTGGTGGAGGCAAAGGAGGAACGTCGTGTGAAGAACTGAATGACGACATCAAGTTTGAAGTGTTCTTTGCTGAAGAAGCCATCTGCCTGGTTGTTATGAACCGAAACGACCACGAAAACATGAATCTCTTTAGGAATGAAGCACCAATTGCCCCACGGTGGGCGCCAAACTGTTTTGGTAAAAAATCAAGCAAAGATAATGCAACCAAACTTTCTGTTGTGAGGTATGATGCTTGAATTGATGAACAACAATAAGGATCACTATGAAATGTAATGAACAAGTTACACGAAGATTTATACGAGGAAAAAGCCCTTGATCAATGAATGATCTCCGGCATAAAAAACCTCGGGTGATGGAAACTACCGATCACCAACTCAAATTAAACCAGAAATGTAATACAACTTCGGATGATAGCGAGCTAAGTACAAGGATCACTATAGTGTATTGTGTAGAAAAGTGTGTAATCGCCAAGTGAGTTAACGAGAGCTGGTGAAAGCAATTGTACGAGTGTGTGTGTAGCCAAAAATAGCCAAGTGTTTTCTAATTAGCTCGCTACCCCTTTAAAAATGGAAAATATCTACTCTAACTAACATTCCGCAAATGGTGCAAGTCCTCCACGACTCCATAACGTCCATTTCTGGCCAAGCACGTGCGGAATAGGCTTAGAATATTCTCCAGGAATATCGCCAAGACCAAGTCCAAGTTGATACTCCTGCAAAACAATTTCAAATTCAAAGTAGACAACCGTTAGTACAAGGATCCTTATGATGATCCATGATCCTGATCCTGCAACACTTCTGAGGATCACTACTTCAGACAGAATTGAGGATCACTAAACCCAACAGTAAATGAGGATCACTGATCATTTAGAAATCCACCCCTAACAATTGTCAAGACTAATTTTCCAATTAAGAATGTTCTCAGGAAACCTGAAATGTCAGGAAGGATGGCCAAATGGGCAGTGAAGCTTAGTGCTTATGATATAAGATATGAACCAAGGACTGCCATCAAATCCCAAGCCTTAGCTGACTTTGTGGCAGATTTTAGTAGTGACTTGCAAAAGGAAGCTGAGTTAGAAGTCCAACAGCTGGAAGAAACTAAGGATCCTTGGATACTTTTCACTGATGGAGCTTCTAATGTCAAAGGAATAGGACTTGGAATACTACTAAAATCGCCACAGGGGTACATAATACCCCACTCCATAGCTTGTGAGTTTCAAACTACTAATAATGAGGCTGAATATGAGGCCTTGATAGCTGGTTTGCAAATTACCAAGCATAGGAGGATCAGGTATCTTGAGGTACATGTAGATTCATTGTTAATTACTAATCACTTTAATGGATCCTATGCTGTTAAAGGTGAAAAGCTAATCAAATATTTAGAGATAGTCAAAGAATTGGCACTCTCTTTTGTTTCCTTTAGTTTGACACAGGTACACAGGGAAGAAAATGCAGAAGCTGATGCATTGGCCAATCTAGGATCATCCTTGAAGATTCCAGAGGATATCAGGATCCCTATAATCCACATCCTAACTCCCGCTATTGAGGATCATGTAGCCATGGAGATAGGAGAGGATTCTGCAATCATCCCTAGTGATGATACACAATCTCATTCAGGATCATGGATCCTTCCAATCAAAAGATATATCCAACATGGAGAGATTCCTACAGGAGAAAACCCCAAGGTATCTCAATTTACAATTTTGAATAACATGTTATATAAACGATCTCTTGCAGGACCATATCTAAGATGCATTGAGGATCCTGAAATCCTAGAAGTCCTAAAGGATTTTCATGAAGGAGATTGTGGAAACCACACTGGGGGCAGGGCATTATTCTCAAGGAACCTGAGGACAGGATACTATTGGCCTACTATGAAGAAGGATGCTGTGGATTATGCCAGAAAGTGTGATCCTTGTCAGAGACATAGTAATATCCTTCACCAACCAGCAGAGCTCTTACATCCGATATCCTCTTCTTGGCCATTTATGAGATGGGGAATGGATATAGTTGGTAAACTTCCTAAGGCATCTGGTGGAAAAGTATTCATGCTTGCTATGACTGATTACTTTTCCAAGTGGATAGAGGCTGAAGCCTTTGCTCAAGGCAGAGAAAAGGAAGTTATATCCTTTATTAAAAGAAATATTATTACTAGATTTAGTATTCCTTCTGAAATTGTTTGTGATAATGGATCCCAATTTATTGGGAGTAGAACTACTAACTTTTGTGACAGCTGGGGGATTAAGATGATAACATTAACACCAGTCCACCCACAAGCTAATGGTCAGGCAGAATCATCCAACAAGATCATCATCAACAATTTGAAGAAGAAGCTTGGATCCAAGAAAGGAAAATGGGCAGAAGAACTACCTTATGTATTATGGGCTGATAGGACAACTCCCAAGAATGCTACTGGTCAAACTCCATTTTCTATGGTATTTGGAGCAGAATCAGTGATCCCTACAGAAATGGTGGTTCCTACTGCAGGAACAAGCATTCGTGATCCTGAAGAGAATGCTGAAAACTTGGTTCAAGACTTGGATACTATAGAAGAACTCTGGGATTTGGCAAGGATAAGGATGGCTAGTTATCAACAAAGGATGGCTGGAGCCTATAATAAGAATGTCAGGATCAGGAAGTTCCAAGTTAGTGATATGGTATTAAGGAAAGCATTTCAGAATACCACAAATACTGCTGATGGAAAATTGGCACCAAAGTGGGAAGGCCCCTACCTGATTGAAGCTGAGGCTGGAAAGGGGGCATATCGATTGTTAACAATGGAAGGTGATTTGCTACCAAGAGCTTGGAATGTTGTCCACTTGAAGAAATACTTCATGTGATAAGGATTCATGATCCTTAGCAATATTCATGATCCACATCCTTGAAGGATCCTTAGAGGATGGATAATCCTCATTTTGGTAATGATCTAATCTCAAACTATTTCATTCTTTAATTATCCTATATACAAGGAGAAGGATCCTGGATCCTTTATCCTCCTTTCAATTGATTCTGAGTTTTGCAGAAGGTTCATGTATTCTTAACGAAGGATTGAGTATCCACAGAAGTCTCCAGTTATTTGGGCTTGACCCCAGTTTTTTGGGCTTGACCCCAGTTTTTTGGGCTTGACCACAGTTTTTTGGGCTAGTCCCCAGTTATTTGGGCCTATCCCCAGTATCGTCAGTAGTGCACGATGATCCTGGTACAGTTCATGGCAATAGGACCAGTACTCGCTTTAGGGGCTGACAATTTCATTGTACTGGTTGTATCCGGGATCCTACGTATAATGGTAGACGTACCATACATCTGTTCCTAAGGTTTCTAACGTTTTCACGTTAGCTAAGGTTTTGGCATCTTCATGTCACTAAGTTTGGATAGTCGCCAGTGAGGGCCATACTCCAGTTTACACAAGATCCTTTGGGCTTGACCCCAGTTCTTTGGGCTTGACCCCAGTTTTTTGGGCTTGTCCCCAGTTTTTTGGGCTTGTCCCCATAATTGTTGGGCTTGTCCCCAGTTGCTAACTCTTCTCTTATACTGGCTTAGTCCTAAGTTATGTTCCATTTCAGGTTTTTGAAGTCAAACAGCCAAGGATCCTTGATCCTTACCTTTTACTAAGGTTTGTCTTTTGGTTATCCTGATTGTAAATGTTAAAGGTTTAGGATCCTAACTTGGATTCTCAGGTATGATCCTTAATTACTTTAATTTTATTCATTATTTATGTAAGTGACCCTTATCCTTTGACAACAGGATTTATGATCCTTAAACTATACTACTTTTTTGAATTTATCGATTATAGGATATTTGATCCTTGATCATATCCTAAAACTTTTTGACATGATTTATTAAACCCTTATCCTTTACTTATGAATTCAAAGAAAGTATATAACAACAGTTGAAAATTGAAGAATTCACAAGAATAACAACACAAGAAATTGAAAAAAGATTAAAGTTTTATTTATTCACAAAATGTTAAACCCTTAAAGGTTGTCAAAATTGCCAACCCAAGCTTCTACCAGCAAACCGTGGCCCGTCCACTTGGGTTGGCAAAGGGTGTCCATTGTTAACAGGTCTTAAAAGTGCAGGAAATAAAAGATGGCAGGATAACAAGTGGTTTCATCCCCCAAACAGAGGATCCCTCCACCACCTATTATCCTACCTATTGTTCAAAGGATCCATGATCCTCAACCCTAATAGCTATTGTTTAGTTATTACAGACCATCATTGTTTGAAATAAAAACATCATAACCAAAAAACCACTACCAAATCCTAAAAAATGGGCTCCGACCGCGTCTAGAAATATCCATCATCGCCCATTTTTGCAGCTCAAACCTTGGCTGCATCACAACCAGCATCAGCACCACCAGCTTGATCATTCCCGCTGCCGCTTGCCTCAATCGCCAAGACCTCTGTAGTCTCCTCCTCATCGTCTAGCTCAGCCAGCTTCGCCTTCCAGCCCTCCTTGTCCCAAGCGGTCCTGTCAAAATCAGGATCCTCAGCCTCCTGGGACATTTGCAGCTTGATCTTGTACATGGTGATGGCAGCAGAGACTTTAGCATCCTCCAGCACCTCATGCTTCTCATGATCAGTGTTTATCTGGGCCATGACCACCTGCTGCTTTGCCAGAGCGAGATCTTTTTCGAGGGAGGAGATGGTTTGATCCTTGGCTAGGAAGATCTTTTGGAACTCCAGATGCTTCTGTTCAGCCTCTTCAACGTATGCATCAAAGAGCATTTCGATCTCAGCGAATTTCTGCAAAAAAGACAAGGTAAAATTCAGGATCCGTGATCCTCAAGTGGGCAGGATAATAAAGCAAGGTTGGTGATCCTTACATTGGCAAAGTATTCCTGAAACTGGTGGCGGATAAGAGGCAAGCCTTCCAGGTCATCAGCCTCGGTAGCCTTCCTTTTCTTTCCTCCTTTACCCTTGGAGGTAGTGGGCTTTGGCACCGGAACGATGGGGCTGGCAGCAGTTTTCTTCTTCCCGGAGTGGGCAGTGACAGTGTCAAGATCACTGACACTGAAGCGAGTGGCTGACCTTGAGGATTTTCCAGCGCCTACCAATCCAAAACAACAGATAAGTATTCTTGTTTTATTTTCATTTAAAAATTTAATTATATATAAACTCGGATACTTACTTGACATTGTGACTGAGCTTGAGGATACTTCTTGAGAATCCTTGGTGTTTGCTTGAAATGATCTTGCTGCAGGATCAAGATTCTAGAAAGCCGCGATCCTTTCCTTGGTTGCAGGTGATGGAATGATATGGGAAACAGAGATAGCTGCAAAATAGAAACAAAAGGAGTCAGTTATCCTCACAAGAACTGGGTTATCCTATGATCCTTCTATAAGGATCCTCTATCCTACCATGAGTGGTCCACTTTAAGGGGAGATCTTTCCCATCCGGGATAGAATCCCTCCTAACGAAGAAAAAACGCTTCTTCCAGTTGGTGTCATTTTTTGTGGTCTTGAGGATTGGGTGTTCTTCACCGGGTTTGTGTTTGAATAAAAAGCGGTGTGACCCATGGCTCATGAGGTTGTACAGTTCAGCAAGCTCCGACATCCTCAATTCTATGCCTTCTTGCTCGATGATTCTCTCTAAGGTATATAAAACCCTCCACATCATAGGCATTACCTGGACATAGCAAATGCCGGTGAGAGAGAAGAAGGATTCGGTGAAAGCAGGGAAAGGATAGGAGTATCTTATCAGAAATGGGGTGGCCGGAAAAGCAACTCAAGTTGCAGAAACGAAGTCACTCAAGGCAGTAGGGTCGAAAGGTTTAAAGACAGTGTTCGCCGGAAAGCAATGACGAATCCTGTCGATCTCAGGATCAGTAAAGCAGCAGCGTTCCTTCGGAGAATCTTTGATGATTCCTTGGCTCTTTGGAGGGCTATCCTTTTGGTGATCCTTAGCCGGTGAAGATCTTAACATCATCTTGGTCATGGATGATGGTAAAGAAAGAAGGAACAGAGTAAGCAGGTGAAGAGAAGAAGGAGAGAGAAGTACCTATTTGATCTTCGAATGAGGATTTAAAGGGAGTATTACTCGAATTTAAATGCACATTAGTCCTTATCTCTAACCTATATATAATGATGATTCTGCAGGGACGTCGCTTCAATGACGTATGATTTGCAATGGCCAGTTAGATTGTAACGGCTATATATCCGTTAGTTAGTTGCAGATAAGATCAAAAAATATAACTCGCTAATTTACACTTTACTCCTTATATTTTGGGGGCAATTGTTAGGGGAGGATTTTCCAATCCTAAGAATCATGGATCCTCAAGTACTGCCAGGATCACGGATCCTTAATTCTGTTTGAATTCAGGATCCTCGGAATATGTTGCAGGACCAGGATTCAGGATCCTCATTGTTATCCTTACACTAACGGTTGTCTACCTTGTATGTGAGCTTGTTTTGCAGGAGTATGTGCATGGACTTGGTCTTGCCGATACTTGTGGAGCATATTCCCTCAATATTCCGCACGTGCTTGGCCCTTGTGAACGTTATGGAGATCGTGGGAGACTTGCACAATTAGCGGACAGTTAGTTAGTTTAGTTATTTCTAATTTTAAATAGGGGATAACAAGCTTGAGTTAAAACACTTGGCTAATTTTAGCAAAAACACACACTCTCGAACAGCTCTCGACAGTTCACTTGGCAATTTCATACACTTTAACACTTTTGCACACTAGTGATCCTTGTAACAAGCTTGTTATCATCCCGAGTTGTAACCATTTTTCTGTTTAATCTTAGTTGGTGATCGGTAGTTTCCATCACCCGAGGTTTTTTATGCCGGAGATCAACTCTTGATCAAGGGCTTTTTCCTCGTATAAATCCTTGTGTCACCTCTTTATTTGATTTGCAAGTTGTTCATAGATTCAAGCATCACACCTCACAACAAAAGATTTGGTTGCATTATCCTTGCTTGATTATTGACCAAAACACCAACCACTTCTTGAGCTTTCGGTTTGAGTCCGGGCACTCTATCCAGTGCTCGAATCCCTCAAACCTCGGCTCTGATACCAACTTGTAACGCCCATATTTCACATTCGAATATAAAAATAATAACATACAAATTTTAACAAAAATCGGGCATGACCTGTTCGAAACATAAGCGATTCTCGGCTTTAAAAAAATCATCATTCAAACTAAATTCTACATTTAGAACTAAATTCTACGACACGTTCCAAAAGACATAAAAGTTGTAACCGTTACATCATAATAAAAACATCCATTAACCAAAAGACACTATCACCCTTTAAAGAACTTGACGAGCGAAAGCAATTAAATGGCGCGATGTCTGTTCGTTCCTCCGGTTCAAGATTTTGCTCCAAAGGACTATTTACCTACAACATTCTTAACAAGTCAACTAAATATGCAAAACAATAATCTAACATATTCAATCTTTTATTTCAACAATTATCATTCTTTTGTTTTTTAATCATACATACTTTTCCATCTAACGGGTCTTTATGATCAAACCAAGTTCACACACTAAGACTTGATTCCAAGACCCGTCTAACTTTCTAACCTTCTCCATTAATTCGACCCGTTCACACGGTTCGACTACATGACTTTCCAACATACATTCCATTAGTACGACTAGTTCATAACAAGTCTTTACATAAACCATTACGACATCATACTTTCCAAACATTTTGACCCACTTGAAGTGGGTCACTACACATCCATTACTATTGCATTTCCTTTCCATTTTTCCAATATTAAACATATCACAATTCTACCATGAACAATCATACAACGCTACACTAGGATTCATTTACCAAAACTAAAGTTCATAAATCTACATAAAGGGAGAATTAAGTTCATATGAACTTACCGTGATCTTGCGTTGCTTGTGACTTCAAATGACTCGTGCCTTCTTCTTTCTTCGTGCCTATATGTCATAACTTCACACTTTTAACTTTCGTATGCTTTGCATCACATATGCATTTTACTTATCCATCATGGCATTAAATGACTAAGCATACATTCATTTTCATTTCATAACATCATTTTATCAAGAATTCATGTCAAAACACAACTAAATCATTCTAAGGCATTTCATCGAACACGTGGCGTGCATACTAACTACAAAGCATAAAGCACAAGTACCTGAAGCATATTTTTCCATAATTCACCCAAGGATTAACCTACTCTTTCACAATCAATATCATAACCATATACATATGTTTTATATCAAATTTCTCATCTAAATGCCTTCTATAACATAGATTTAACGTTCATATTACACAATTCATTCCATAAACTTTTCATAACTCTATTTTTCCTAAAATTACAAGTGGGTTTTACTCCAAGCTATCAATACAATTAAAATAGCACATAATACAACCTCTATGTGTTCATATCATCTAGCATTTATATTTGATTTCATACAAAATCATGAATTTCTCATAACCCACTTCATCATACTTCACAAAAACATGAGATTAGACTTACTTGATATCAAATATAGTTAGGAGACCTAAATTCCTAACTCATGCACCAAGAATCCAGCTTCAATTTCTTCAATTTTATAGATTTGCAGGATTTAGGGTGAAGGGTTTTCTTCCCCTGGCCCCTTCTCTCGATTGCACACCCCCACCCCACAAACCTGATTAATTTTTGTTTTTATGAATTATTATTTCATAGTTTCATATTCAGCCCCTTCTCTTTAAAACATGTCATATTCCTTCTTTACATACTAACTAGGTCATTTTTCCTTGGTTACATAAATATATTTTAAACTTACTATTATTTTCTTACGGTAATAACCCATACTTACTGTTTTCTATTATTTAAACATCACGAACATATTATTATAATATAACATACGAAATTTGAGGTGTTACAGCATGAAGGTTCAAACCAGAACGACCCTTTGATTCGTCATCTTCTTCTTCATACCACCACACCCCATTCCTGATCTGAAAATTCGACGACGACTAAGGTTAGGTTAGGGTATGTCGTTTTATTTTGGGTTTTTGGTTGTCAGATTGGTTTTGGGTTATTGGTGGTGGTAATGGTTGTCAACTATAGTGGTAATGGTGGTATGAGATAATGGTTGTAGTGGTGGCGTTGGTGTTGTTCTAGTTGCTGGAAATGTGAAGGGGGCGGTGGAGGGTTATTAATCTGATGGTAGATGGTTGGGTGGTGTTGGTCGTGATGGAGTTAGAGGGCTCGGTGGTGGTTCTCGCAGGTGGAGGTGGAATCGATGGTGGCGGTGGTGCTATTGGGTCGCCGAAGTTTTTAGTTGGTGGTAGGGGTCTCCGGCAGGTGTGTTTTATGAAGAAGGGGAGGGTGGGGATGGGTCCCACCAATAAGATTTATTTTTGTTTTATTTTTTTAATATAGAGTTAAATGTCATTTTAGTACCTGTGGTTTGGGCCATTTTGCCAATTTAGTACAAAAGTTTTATTTTTCGCCTGTGGGTCCAAAAAGGTTTCACCGTTGCTATTTTAGTCCACTGGGTTAACTTCATCCATTTTTTCTGTTAATTAGAATGGCAATTCGGTCATTTTAACAGAATTACATATAAAATGACCAAATTACCCTTCTCGTTAACAGAAAAAATGGATGAAGTTAACTCAGTGGACTAAAATGGCAACGGTGAAACATTTTTGGACCCACATGCAAAAAATGAAACCTTTGGACTAAACTGACAAAATGACCCAAACCACATGAACTAAAATGACATTTAACTCTTTAATATAAAATAAGTTTTGGACTAAAATGGCAATTTGAAAAGTTTATAATGAAAATGTCATAAATACCCCTGGTTAAAACTGGGGTTTTTTAACAGAGTTAGGCAATGTGATCAAAATAGCAAAAAAATTGGAAAATCGGGGACCCAGAGGAGAAAAAAAAAACTATTTTCACTAAAATGACAATTTAGGACAAATCTCAGGGACTAAAATGACAATTTACTCTGTATGGTTACAAAACCTTACACAATATGTCATTTACCCTTAACTTAGTTAAATTCAAATGTTAAATCAGGGTATATTGGTAATTTTACTAATTTATTTAAATTATCTCTAATAAATAAAACAAAAAAGAATTTTAAAGGTTAAAAACATACAAAAACAATAAATTAGAGTCTCTCATAAACCTAATTCTCTTTCTCTAACTTTATGTTCCTACCACCCAGCCACTACAATCACTCAACCACCACAACAACTGCCACCACAACAACTGCCACCACGCAGCCACTGCCCACCCTAAGCAACGGCCGTTGCGATTTTAACCCCCCTCTCACTTTCTACCTCCCTTCCTTCCTCCCTTTACCTGATTACACCACCACAACTAGCCCCCACCTTTCCATCGACAGACTCGGCCACAATTGCTGAAGACGACCACTGCCACAACCAGATCAACTTTCTTGCGTGGTTCAGAGTGACACCGACCAATAGCGTCTAGGGTTTCAAGTGGCGGCGGAATGTGTTGAGTGTGGAAGTGGTCTAGTATTTATAGGTGCGGAGCAGGTTTGGTGCGGATGGAATGCTTGTGCGACTGAGGTCAGTTCGCACGGTTGAAGGCTCTCTTCGCCCGAGCGGGTCTTGTTCGCACGAAGGGGTAAGTTGCATGGAAGGGTTAAGTTTGGCCAACTTCACATATTTCAGCCGATTTTAAGTATTTTCAGCATACAAAAGTAATGTATAAGTATAATGCAAGTATAATAGATGTTTCAAGTATTCCAAGTATGAGTTTTCGAGTATAAGTATGTATTCAAGTTTGCACGTATAACACAAGTATGTATAATGTATAAACTAATCGAGTTTCATTATAATCAAAGCATCGGATTACAATGTTTGGAAAAGAAATACGAATACGATACAATTACAAGTTTCCAAAAATAGAAATACGATTACACTTTCTAAATAAGAAAATTATAAAAATGCGAAGCGTTACACATAAGTCCTTACTAGTTGAATTTCGGGACGAAATTCACTTAGCTAGGGGAGACTGTAACAACCGTGAAATTTCGAGGTTTTAATCGTCAATCATTTTTGTACTTAGCGATTCAACTCATTAATACATGCATATTTATTATTTAACGTGCTAACAATATGATTATGCAAATACTTCTAATTATCACTTAGTGTTAAATTACCGAAATGAGTGTTGGTGACGATTCGGTTATATTTAAAAAGTCCATGATTTGGTCAACATGATCGGTATAGCATCAAATAATATATCATAAGTGAAAATAATATTAAAACATATAAAACAATAGTTAGAGGTTTTTGTCCTACGTCGTTCGGAAACTTCATGTGTCTTAAACTTTTATAAATCTTAAGACGTGATACGTCGTCTAGCATCTCATATAAATATTATTTGCTAAATTTTATAATAATTAGTGGGTAATACTATTTCTTTAGTAAATTAATGTAAAAACTCACAAACTCACACATAACTTTTATAAAATATAAAAATATTTATATAAAAAGAATGAGATTTTATAAAAAAAAAGGGATGAATCTTCCATGCCCACCTTTTTATTATACCCCTTGTTTAAAGACATGGTTTAAAAAAACCACCCAACACTTGTCTACCATGCATTTCATTCTTACACTTGTCTTGCACATGTTGACACCTACACCCTTTTTCTCCCATTTAAATACCAACCTTCCCTTCATCATTTTTCACACCAAAACTCACTAAGACCTCGCAAAAATCCCTGCACTTTTCTCCCCCTTGCCTTCTTGGATTGAAGAATTTCTGCTTCCAAGTAATTTCATCCAAAACCGATCTTTATTTATATTTCGTTCTTCATACAAGTATTCACTATTCATGTGCTATTATCCTTTGTTTTGCACTTTATTCAAACATACATTAATCTACATATTATATCATCTATGATCTAAAAAGATGTTTTATATTTTATTTATGCATAAAAACCCTAAAAACGACCAACGGGAACACATAAGTGTTCTTCCCGTTTTGGACAGATTCTGTGTTGTAACTTTGGACGACCATAACTTGGTCAAAACTTAACCAAATCAAGTAAACTCTTACTTCATGGTTAAATGCATCAACATACGGTTTTAACGATATATGGCACGCTTAAAAACACTTCCGTCTGGACCCCAACCATCTAAAACCAAACTGAAGTGCAAAGCTGAACGATCTGTAAAGTTCCACGGTTTTGACCATTTTCGGGGTTCCAAACAGAAAAACTTTCTAAATAAAAGTTGTAAAACACATTCTAATTTAGTTGATTGTTAATTTTCATAATTTTTCGACGTCATTTACTATTTTTAAAACGTAAAACAAAAACAACGCAGAAAGCTGTCAACTTTTATACTTTTCCCAAAACTAATCGATTTACTTTTAATCAATGGTTCTTTTAACCAATATCATCTACAACCATCATCATAACACATGGCCGGCCCAGAGCAAGTGCCAGGTGAGCGACTGCTCTAGGCCCAAATCGAAATAGGGCCCGAATTTTTTAATATATATATAGGGGATGGTTCAAATAAAAACCACTTTTATTGTGAAAACTCGAAAACTAACTAAAAAAAGCCTAAAAACACAAAAAAAATTCAATTTTTTTTATAAAAATCGCAGGCTTTTTTTATATAAAAAAACATTTTTTTCAAAAAAAAAAATTTGTAGTACACATACACATGTGCACTACAAATTTTTTTTTGAATTTTTTTATATATAAAAAGCTGCGAAAATTGGTATGCAAACAAAAAAAAGAAGAATTTGGTATGTTTTTTTGGCTTTTTTAATTAGTTTTCGAGTTTTCACAATAATTAGTGGTTTTCATTTGAACTTTCCCATGTATATATATATATATATATATATATATATATATATATATATCTAAAAAACTTCTGTAAATTATGTATGTTTTAAAAAAAAACTCTTAAAGGGCATGGATATATGAACCAAAAATGTTTTTGGGCCTTTTCAGAATTTTGGATTTGTGATTTTGTGGCCCAATTTGCCTGGATTTGAATGTATGGAGATTTACCAATAGAGCCCAAATTTTTTATCTCGCATTGGACCAATTTTTTTTTTTGTGATTTTCGGAGACGGCCCTGTCATAACATATTCATAGTGTCACACCCTCAAAATCCAAATGCGGAGTATTACCGCGAGGCGTATGACTGACCAGGATCGTGCCACCAATCATATTGAACAACAAATAAAGTAAAGTAAAAAACACCACAATAAATACGATTAGTGTTATGAAAACAAATAAGCAAAACCGGGTTCAAGTATCAACGGAAGAATAAAGTTAGAAACCCAATAATTAGTTTAAGTTTATAAAGTTTAATAGGAATCCAACAGATGGTTCCCTGCCACAACGAACATTCCTCCGTGCAAGCTCCAGCATACTACCTAACGTCCTGCAAAGCATGTAGTAACGTATCAACAAAAATGTTGGCGTGTTCACAGTTGTTTAGCGTTGTTCCAAAAACCATAAGTTGTTAAGTTCCTTTGTTCTTTATAAAAACATGCCATGGGGAGCTACCCCACTTTTTTAAACCACTAGACCCGTACCATACTGACTACTGCCTGTAGTTATGTTGAGTGCCCAGAGTCAATGTCTATCATCATTGACTAAGTGCCCAAGTATATTAGTCCACTCCCGTCCTCTGCGGCACGGTGCGAGGCTTGTCAAACCTAATAGCGCTATTTAACTAATAACCCGTTCGCCATTGGCCCAGCGATTAATCGGTATAAAATGTGTAGGGACTTTCAGATAGAGTTCCGTCTAGTCCGTTTAAAAGATGTTAAATAAATAGTAAATTAACAGGTTTCCGTCCCTCACAAGGGGACGACAAGGGGACGTGGTTGCCCGTATTCTACCCAAGGAGAATACGTAGGTTGCATCCCACCTAAGTGTGAGCTCACCTTAGATTAGCTCGCCAGATTAAGTTATGGAAAGAAATACGTGAGGTGGAACCAGTCAATCACGTCCTAACATGATTATCGTTTAGTTTATTAGTGTGCTCATGAAAGAGACGAAATCCTTACACGTATCTAACAAGTATCATGCAATCACGTTGACAACTTACATATATACCCCACATATATATTTTCGTTCAAACGGTATAGGTATATAAATATATAGATGGTTATAGCATCCAACAACTTAAACGACATATAATGTTGACATTAAACCTGTTCGATCATTCTCAGATAACACAACTAACAATCATATGCACACATTGCGACTTAATACGTTTCAGCTTTAATACTCAAAACTGGGTTGTTTTCGGGTATTTTTAAAAAAATAGTTACAAGTCACAATAAATTCCCAAAAACATATATGACATGTGAAAAGGTCTCGGAGTGTCTCTGTAAAATTTTCAAAGTCTAATTGTTTACATATTTTTCGTAAAAATTCGAGCAATGGACAGTGATATAAATTGTTACAATTCCGACCCCTGCCCACCGTTTATTTTATTTAAAAATCACCGAGTCTCCAAACGAGGTGAATCCAATTGGAGAATTTCGGTTCACTCGCATTTTTTCTACCGTTTAAATTTCGTAATTTATTTCCCATTATACCCTCAGATATCACTTAATCCGTGACCTGCAATTTCTGCAGAAAACGGACAGCCTAGCGTTCTGTAACAAAATAAATCCATTTAAAATAGCAAACGAAGTCAGAAAATTATGATTCCAGAGCCGTTTGAATCGTATTTCGAAACTCTACTTTGTGGGCTCAAGAAAATTGAGTTTTCGATAAGTTATGACCTGAACTGTCGATCAGATTCTGATTTCGCTAACCGACCTTCCCAACGTAATAATTTATACACCTAACGACCCGTAACATTTAATCACAGCAGATTGACATTCCTATACGTCACCTACATTATTAAAATAGCAAAATTTCACCCAAAACCATTCAAGATCCTTCCCACGTCCAACACTAGCAACTAACCAAGCACGTAACTAAATCTAAACTTTATATACATACGATTTTCAGCACTTAGCATACAAATATTCTTATAACTACCAAAGATCAATCAATCGATGAAAACACAGCCATGTAATCAACAAAACTAACAGTCAAAACAACGCAAGATACAAACCGTATACGAGAGGGAAGGAGATGCGAGAGAGAGTGAGTAGCGAGAGGAAAAAGATCACAAAGGGGGTGGGGTGGTCCTCCTGCTGCCGTAAACTTGAGGGAGGGAAGTAGGGTTTTTTTTGGGATATAACCCTATAACATGCAATCTACGTAACTATAGAATTAGATGGGGTGTGGGGAGGTTTGGAGAACAAGTGGGCAGAACATAAATGAGTAGGGGAGTTGGGCTGTTTACAACAAAAATATAATGGGAATGGCTTCAAACATGAGCCGACATTTGAATTATATAGGCAATTTGTTGTATGCAAAGTTAAGTTTATATTATACATATATTTTTAATTTTAATCAACTAGCAGTAAACATATAATTAATCAATCAATAATAAAGTATAATTAATCAACTTAATATGGTGTATAATAATCATGCCATGGTTCAGGCCTCGTAAGTCTCGAGTTTCACGAGTGGATTGAATCGACAAATGAGTTCATGCTTCGGTTCAAACGGTTCGAGCCGGTTCAACACGATATGAATTTGGTTTCGACTATTCGTTCGCACACTAAAAATTAAATAAGTACAAAATAATTTCATCGAATAAGATAAGTATATAATTATTTTGCAAAAAGAAAAACGAACGGTTTTTACCTCGAAGTTACGGGTTGTCACACATAGCCCTAATTAACCATACTTAAAATTATTAGAGTTTACTTGTAATCATTAAGAACGTGCAAGCTCATCATCAATCATCAAGGTGAGAACATAGCCCTTTTTTACTATTTTTAACTCTTTGGAGTGGAACACGTAATCAATAAAATCATTCTTTTTATGCAATTCAAATCGTTACACAAGTATTTCATGATCATACATGTTATTTAGAGCAAGCATCCATGATAATCGTTAACCTATGCATAATCATTAACTTATTCAACCCAGCTGTAGTAGATTATAGCGCTATAGAATTGACAAACCCACCCATCGCAACTAGGGTGATCGAAACTGTAATCATTCGTTATTGTTGATGCATAATGTCTATCGCATGCGTCATCAGTCTATGTCGTGTCAATTATATGTAATAGATTAAAATGTTAAGTTTTTGTGTATGAGCCAGTTCGCACGACCTGGTTGGTCAGGTCGCACGAAGTGAATTTGTTCAGTTCGTGCGGTCTGGATGTGTTAGTTCATGCAATCTGGCAAGTCTATAAATAGGCTAGTAGTGTTCTTCATTTGTAACATTCTGGAGAATTTTGTACCGAAGTGCTGTCCGATTCTCTCTATACCAAAATGTCTAAAATCAATGAAGAACATGTTTAAAGTGACTTTCTACTCTTCCACTCCTGTTCTAACACTGATTGACGGTTTCTAGTCTGATTTCGCCTTTCTAGAAACTAGATCTGACTCTGATTGACTCGTTTGGATGAATCCTCGATCCTACAAGTGGTATCAGAGCTCAGGATGAGTCAAATCTGTTGATATCAGTGTTTTGAACGGTTTAGAATCATATACTTCTACTATTTCTTGGATTTTCAGACGAATTCACGGATAAAATGGACTGAATTTTAGATATTACGTGTAAAACATCATTTTGAACAATTGGACAAAGTTACAGACCATAAATCTCACTAAAACTGATCCAAAAATGTCAAAAACTTGAAATTTTGATAAACTAAGTCTTCAAACGAGGTGAAACTGTCCAAATCGTATGAAAATAATGCTCAAATCGTGTGAAATTAATCAGATCGTTTGATTCTTGTTCAAACCGTTTGAAAATCATGACCAGATCGCACAGTTTGGACCAGATCGTTTGAAAATTTCAAACGGTGTGACCAGATCGCACGAGCTGAGATCAGATCGTGTGAACTTATATCACCTCATTTGAAAGTTTCAAACATTGACCAACTCGTGCGACTTGAGTGGTCAGACCGCACGAATTGAAATTTTTTTAACTAGTATGTGTCACCTCGCACGGTTTGAATAGTCCAGATCGTTTGAAATTCTGGTCGTCTGAATGTCCAGGTCGCTTGAAAGTATAATTTTTCAAAACTTAAAAAGAATTTCAAAACATTTTTCAAAGTATAAAAATGGACAATCAAGAGTTTTATAATGCGTTTTTCGGAGGAGGTATGATTGTTCAAACTCCAGCAAGTATAGCCCAGAATGTGAATATGGAGAACGAGCTAGCAACCATGCAAAAACCACCGAAAGTGCTAATCATTGAAGATTATTCGGGGTGGCATGATAGATTTCACACGTGGGTTCAGGCGAATCACCTCGAATGCTGGCTGAAAGTTGAAACGAAATATGTAGTTCCTATGAATGATGCTGGTCTTCCGAAAACACTTAACACATTAACTCCAGCTGAACAAGAAAACTTTAAAGCCGAGAAGAAGATGGTCAGTATATTACAACAGGCAATTAAGGAAGACATTTTGGTACTGTTACAGCATCAGGGTGACGCGCAATCTATTTGGAACGCTCTTAAAATAAAATTTCTTGGGAGTGTTTCAATGATCAAAAGCAAAAAGGCACTTCTGAAAAAAGAATTCGACATATTTACTGCTATCAGTGGAGAATCAACGAAAGAATTGATTGAGAGATACTGTCACTTGGTAGTGGAGATGAAACGTTTGAATATAGATTAAACAGATGAAGAGTGGGTTGATAAGTTGGCTGACGCACTACCACAAGAAGACTGGGGTACGTTCTTATTGGTTTTGAAGAACAATTTGGAATACGTGGGTTTCAATTTAAGTACGTTTATCGAGAGAATTGAAGCTCATGAGCTTGAACTTCGGAAGATGAGGAAAATGAAATCTGCAAACGTACAGCAAGATGTTCAGCTTTATTACAAAGGAAACTCATCTGCCACATCTGCTCCGAGTCCAAAGATTCAAATGGCATTCAGTGCAGATTCTTCATCGGGAGTACCTCAAAGCATGCCTAACAATAACCTTTCACCGTTTCCAAGTTACGAACCGAATCCTAAGGTTCAGAATTTTCAAGAACAGGTTTCTTCTCAAAGTTCTTCAGGTTCGAACAATCAGAGTTATAGTCATGGGATACAGTGCAATATCGTTGTTAATATAAAAAACGGTCAAGATTTTACCGAGACAGCCGCAAAGCAGCATATAGCACTTCTAGCTTCTGTACTTGAGTCTTACGAGAGTCTAGTAGCCGGACGAATTGGTAACCCAGACATGACTAAAGAAGATTACGATCAAATTGATCCCGAGGAACTAGAACTCATCGACATAAAATGGGGTATGGCGAGGATTGTGAGAAGAGCTCAGAGATGCATGGAAATTACGGGAAGAAGTAGTCTCGCAGGTCCTGATCCTAAACTTGGATTCGACAAATCAAAGGTGACTTGCTTCAAGTGTAAAGAGAAGGGGCACTTCAAACGCGAATGTCCGAACAGAGAAGTTAATAATCACCAGAATCCATTCGCCAACGATTATTACCGACATGCCATCTATCATAAAAACATTCAACAACCATTCAATCCACGACCTCAAATCGAGAACAGTCAATCCAAACAAACAGAAAAAGCTCTTATGGTGAATCAAGATGACGAAAAGATTCCAGAAGGTTTCAGTTGGGATAAGTATGTTCCAGGAAGTGGTCTTGCAATGATGGCTGAAATTATTGAAGAGCCAGAACCGGAAATCGAGGAATGTGTTCCTGAAGTTGAAGAAGTCAGTGAAGTGGTGATTGAAGAAAGTTTTGAAGATCTAGAAGAGGAGGCAGCAGCGGTCTACTATTATCAGTCTGAACAGGAGGTTATTACTAATGCATTTAAATCTATAATGCCAACTAATGTGTTTGATTCTTTTGGAGGTTTCTTTAGTGAACCGACTACGGGTTTTTGCCCACAGTACGAAGTTGAACAAACTCCGATTCAAGAGATCATTGATGTCTCAAAGGAAATGAATGAAGATACTTTGAAAGAAATAGCAGATAAAGCTCTTATGGTCAAGCTGCAAGAGGTAGAACAAACTAAAACACTTTCTGATAACAATGAGACCAAAGATACAACTCAAGAGTCAGTGTCAGTTGAAAAGGAGTCAATTATCGAGACTTGTGATACGTATGAGTCAGGAGAGAAGTCCGAGTCCGATGATAAATCAGAAAATGTGATGTCCGAATCCGAAGAGAAATCTGAGTCCAAGTCCGGAGAGTTTGGTAAATCGTGTGACACCCCAGGAAAACCAGGAAACCACGCAACTTAACTAGCTTCCTCAGTAACCACGCGCTAAATTTTGGGATGAAATTCTCTTAACAGGGGGAGAATGTGACAACCCTCCTAATTACATGTATCCGTACGATTAATTAATGTTAATTAAAGTGCTTGATGTCTGTGCAGAATTACTTAACTGCTTCCTGATTACTGCGTCATACTTACATGTGTTTTTAACATACTATTCTTGTGCAGAAAATTGACTAAATTGTCCTGTATGTTTTCCTAAGTGTTGGGAATTAAAAATGTTACAAAAAGATATATATAGGACACTATATGGAATAACTTAGCACTTTAACGAACCGGTATCTAACCGAACAACCGAACACTACCCGAAACACCAAAATAATGCTAGAAGCATTGTTTTAATTTTTTTTTCTGAATTAGTTATGGTTCCCGAACATCATAACACACTATATTACTACATAACACATCAAGCACCTAACCAAGTCACTTAACTTCCAACCAAATAAGCTAACTACCATTACACACTAACTAAACCAACCCCCCCCCCCTCGCCCCAAACCGGTTATGCAAGTGGCCCCCACCCCTTTGATTTTCTTTAATTGTTTAAGGGATTTGTTAAGTACTTTAGGAGACATAAGACCTAAAGGTTTATAAGATGTTGGAAGCTTTCATTATTTAACCACTAGACCTTCATTCACAAGTACATCTTCACTCCAACAACAAACTCTTTCTCTCCTCTCTTCCCTTGGCTTCGGCCGAACCCAAGGCACCCCACCATCATCATCATTCAATCTTCTTCTTCCATTTTACTTGCATACAAAGATGTTAAAGGTCATATAAAGAGGCTAAGAGCTTTCAGAAGTTCAAGGACCTTCTTCGTTTGCTATTAACCACCTAATTTCTTCTCTTGAACATCCCTAGCCTTGAGCTAGTGGTAAGAACATCCTACACTTTATATTTCATCTTATTTAAGTGGTTAAAGTAGGTTACATGATGATAAACTTAAAGAACACTAAGAAACTTGAACTTGAAACATGAACATAAGCTAATGTTATGAAGAAATCATGTTGTTTAGTGTTGATATACTTGTTGATTGTTGATTGTTTGTAGAAATGATGTTGATCATCATGTAGTCTTGCTAGATCATGATTAAAAACATAATCTAGCAAGATGAGAGGATGAACATGTTAAAAGTTATGAATCATCCTCACTAAAATCATGAACTTGAATGAATATAATGTTTTTGTAAAAATGATGAACAAAGTAAGTTTAAAGTCTTGTAAATCTAAATATTTCAAGTATGATTTACCAAGTAACCAAGTTAAAAATACAAATCTACTAAATCCTGGATTTTACATAAATAAACATCATTTTTGGTGGTTAACAAAGTAAAGAAACACATGTGTAACAAGAAAAATACACGGAGAAGTATTTTTAGAAAATATGAACATAAGTTGTAAAGAATCATATTCTTTAAAAATGGGGTTTTTAAAGAAGCAATCACACTTTAAAGGGTAACAAGACTTACAAACTACACTAGTAAGTTACTAAACAATTTTTATAAACTTTCAAGTTCATGAGATGGAAATTTATGTTTGTTTGTTTTTTTTACAAGATTGGTAAGTAAAGGTGTATATTGTTGAATGAGAATTGTTTGGATGGATTTTTGAAAAGAAAATGATATGCTAATAAGCATGGACATCTCTATTTACAAAGGAAACTCTGGCGAAATTTTCTAAAATTCCAACACTTAGAAAATATTTTTCTAACAAATGTTACTAGTATATTTTACAACTTGTGTTTCGAATATAAACTTCGCCATGGGTTTTGTCACAAAAATACAAAGAGTCGGAGGTTGGTTTTTGTAAATAAAAATGGGTAAATATATATATTTAGAATATATATCTTATACTAGAACACTTGTGTGGATACTTGTTTATTTTGTGAGATAGTTATATTATTTTAGGGTAAAATAATATAACTTAACAAAATACCTTGACGTTAAAATTGTGTGGTACGTGATAGAAGTAATGAGTAGATAAACCGTACGTAGGATACGTGTTATGTATGAGAAATTGATTGTTACATGTACCTTATTAGGACGTGCTTGATTTCCTGATTATTTGAGTAATTAATCTAACCGAGCAAATCAAGGTGAGTTCACACACTTTCTAAGGCATGGGATTCCCGGTGGTTGGGAATGGGTTAAAGAATTAAAACGGAACCTACATATCCTCCTTGGGTAGGATATGTACCGCCATCCTCCATAGGTAGGATGCCAATATTAATCCTGCGTATTCTCCTTGGGTAGAATACGTACGTTCATCCTCCTTGGGTAGGACAACAACATTAAAACCTACTAGACAAAACTCTATCATTAAGTCCCTCATTTTATATCGACTTAATCGCCGAGGCCAATGGCGAGCGGGTCATTAGTTAATAGCGCTATTAGGTTTAACAAACCTCACACCGTACCAGTCGGACGGGCGTGTACTAATGGACTATGGCAAACTGTCAATGATGATAGACATTGACGTAGGGCACAACTATTGTTCGTCAGTTGTCGATATGGTAAAAGTCTAGTGGTTAACATGGGGAAGCCCCCACGGGTCATGGTTTGGGAAAGAAAGAATTGGTTAATCATGTTTTCAACTATGGGGTAACCCCCACGGCAAGTAAGCCAACTAAATGAAAACCATGTTTTTGAAACAACTTAAAACGAACACCCAACTGTGAACTCACTCAACTTTGTTGTTGACTCGTTGTTACATGCCTTACAGGTCGTTAGATGCTTATGGAGCTTGCACGAGGAGGAGGCCGTTGTGGGATATGGACTGTTATGTCCCGTGCTTAATAATTAAACTTTATGAACTTATGGAACTTATGTTTTGGTCTTTAAACTTATGTACTATGAACTTATGTTTTGGTTCCACGTTTTATGCTTCCGCTGTTTGATCTAAACTTGGTTAACTTAAAATTGGTTACTCTCTTTTGGTCACCAATTGTATTGTGGTTGGTCTTATTTACTTAATTACGTTGTTCAATATGATTGGTGGCTCGATCCTGGTCATGTCACGCCTCCAAGCGGTGATACCCCGCTTGGTGGATTTTGGGGATGTGACAGATTGGTATCAGAGCCATTGGTTATAGTGAACTTGGTTTTAAAAAGAGAAAAGCCTTTTGACAATACCAGCCTATAACCTGTACAGTGCTCAACGATCCACAACGACGCTTCGCTCCATGTGTAAGACTCGACACAATAAGTGGTATGATTTATGTTTATATTGTCGGTTAGATAGTTCACACTGTGCACTAGTTAACGTGATAACTGCTATTTGAACCTTGTGTTCTTACTCTATCTTGTTATCCCACACTTACGCACTTTCGCGACACTTTTCTCACTTACGTTGCTTCGTTGTGAAGATCATGAACGGACGCGGAGGACGTATCAACCTAACTCAAGCCCAGTTGATGGCTTTGATCAATGAACGGGTTGCTGAGGCACTCGCAGCTGTCCCTGCAGGAGGTATAACCTGCCATATCAACCCATCTTAGGACGTTTAGATCCTACCTTCGCAAACCAACCCTCGTGCTTAACCTTGTCTTTTATTCTCGCGCAACAGGTCAACCTGCTCAGCCTGCTGCGTGCACGTTCTAAACGTTTATGGATTGCCGACCTAGTACTTTCAGCGGCACAGAAGGAGTTGTAGGTCTTCTTCACTGGTTCGAGAAGATTGAGTCTGTTTTTGTAATGTGTGAATGCCCTGAGGATCGTAGGGTGAAATTTGCTACTGGAACACTCGAAGGTGCTGCGTTAACCTGGTGGAAAGCATAAGTTCAACTGCTAGGGCTGGCGGTTGCTAATGCCACCCCATGGAATGACTTCAAAGAATTGATCAAGGAAGAGTACTGTAGTCGTGATGACATCCACAAGCTGGAGGTGGAATTTTTCAATTTGAAGATGACGGGGTCTGAAATCGAGGCATACACAAAGAGATTGAACGAGCTAGCCATCATATGTCCTACTATGGTGGATCCCCCTATCAAGCGCATCGAGCTGTACCTTAAGGGTTTGGTTCCAGAGATTCAAAGCCACGTGACCTCAGCTAATCTTGGCACTATTCAGCAAATCATCCGGTTGGCTCACCGTCTCACTGATCAGGCAGTTGAGCAGAACAAGCTGCCCAAGCGTATTAGCGCTACTACTACTAATGCTCCCAGTGATAACAAGCGCAAGTGGGACAGAAATTCGGGCAAGGGCTCTACTTCAGTTCAGTCTCAGTCCCAGCAGCGAAAGACAGATGAGTACAGGAGCCCCGGTCAGAAGTCTTCTGGGAATCAAGGTCAGGGTGGGTACAAAGGAAATCACCCTAAGTGCAATCGATGTAATTTGCACCACAGCGGGCAGTGCCACAAGGGTCGTTGCTTGAGGTGTAACAAGTTTGGTCATGAAGCAAAGGATTGTAGGAGCACACGACCAGAAAATCAGAATCGCCAACAACAACAACAAGCTCCACAGAACCACCAGCAGCAGCAACAGCAGGGCAATAAAGGATGCTTTCAGTGTGGCGCTGAAGGCCACTTTAAGAGGAACTGTCCTCAGCTGAACCAGAATCAGAACAACAACAACCAAGGAAACGGGAACAACAATGGAGGCAACAATGGAGGCAACAACGGGGGTAACAATAATGGCAATGGTGCCAGGGGACGTGTTTTCGTGTTGGGCCAGGGTGATGCATGGAACGATCCCAACGTTGTGATGGGTAAGTTCCTTCTGGACGACTTCTTTGTTGCTGTTTTATTTGATTCGGGTGCCGATACTAGTTATGTGTCCTTAAAAGCTAGCCAGATGCTTAAGCGCACTCCAACACTTTTGAACACCAAACACACGGTAGAACTAGCAAACGGTAAAAGTCTTGAAGCCACACACATAGTTAAAGGTTGTAACCTCGTCTTAGCTGGTCAGACCTTCTCTATCGATCTTATTCCTATCGTACTTAGTAGTTTCGACGTCGTTATTGGGATGGATTGGCTATCTCATCATCAAGCGGAGATTATTTGCAAGGGGAAAATAGTCCGCATTCCTCGTTCTGGTGAAGAACCTCTCATGATTTATGGCGACAAGAGTGGTGCTGTTCTGGGCATCATCTCTTTCCTTAAGGCCCAGAAGTGTTTGCGAAAGGGCCACACCGCTATTCTAGCGCTCGTTTCTGATACATCCTCGGAAGAAAGGAAGATAGAAGACATACCTATTGTACGTGACTTTCCTGAGGTATTTCCTGAGGAATTACCTGGTCTTCCGCCTCATCGACAAGTTGAATTTCAAATCGAGCTAGCTCCTGGAGCAGCGCCCATAGCTCGAGCACCTTATCGTCTAGCTCCATCAGAACTTAAAGAACTGTCCACGCAACTACAAGAACTCTTGGAAAAGGGTTTCATACGTCCTAGCTCTTCGCCTTGGGGAGCTCCAGTGTTATTCGTGAAGAAGAAAGACGGTACCTTCAGAATGTGTATTGACTACCGCGAACTCAACAAGGTGACCGTGAAGAATCGTTATCCTCTCCCACGCATTGATGACTTATTCGACCAGTTTCAAGGGTCGAGTTTCTATTCCAAGATTGACCTAAGGTCAGGCTACCATCAACTGAGAGTCCGAGACGAGGATATCTCTAAGACAGCATTCAGGACTCGTTATGGGCATTACGATTTTCTGGTTATGCCTTTCGGATTGACGAATGCACCTGCGGTCTTCATGGATCTCATGAACCGAGTGTCCAAACCCTACCTGGATAAGTTTGTCATAGTTTTCATCGACGATATCCTGATCTATTCGAAGAGTCAGGAGGAACACGAGCAGCATCTACGACTTATTCTGGAACTTCTTCGAGCAGAGCAACTTTACGCCAAGTTTTCGAAATGTGACTTCTGGCTTCGCGAAGTCCACTTACTAGGCCATGTGGTAAACAAGGATGGGATTCATGTGGATCCATCCAAGGTTGACTTGATCAAAAACTGGCCTGCACTCCGTACACCAACAGAAATCCGCCAATTCTTGGGTTTGGCAGGATATTACAGAAGGTTTATCAAGGATTTCTCAAAGATTGTGCAACCTCTTACTTCACTGACTCAGAAAGGTGTCACCTATCGTTGGGGTGATGCACAGGAATTTGCATTTCAGCACCTAAAGGATAGACTTTGTAGCGCGCCTATTCTCTCATTGCCTGAAGGCACAGATGATTTTGTGGTTTATTGTGACGCTTCCATCCAATGACTTGGTTGCGTGTTGATGCAACATGAAAAGGTCATTGCCTACACATCGCACCAACTTAAGGTTCACGAAAGGAACTACACTACGCACGACTTGGAATTGGGAGCAGTTGTTTTCACACTTAAGATATGGAGGCATTACCTGTACGGTACCAAGTGCACCATTTACACCGATCACAGGAGTCTCGAGCATATCTTCAAGCAAAAGGAGTTAAACATGCGACAACATCGATGGGTCGATCTCTTGAATGATTACGAATATGCGATCAAGTACCATCCGGGCAAAGCCAATGTTGTGGCCGACGCCCTCAGTCGAAAGGATACTATACCTAAGCGTGTACGTGCGTTACAGCTTACCATTCACTCTAGCCTTCCCGCTCAAATTCGTGATGCTCAGGTCGAAGCATTGAAAGCAGAAAACATCAGGGCTGAGTCCCTACGAGGATCAAGGAAACTATTAGAACAAAAGGAAGACGGCGCCTACTATGTAAACGGGCGCATCTGGGTTCCACTTTATGGAAACCTACGCGAGCTTGTGATGGATGAAGCACATAAGTCTCGTTATTCAGTACATCCTGGTTCGGATAGGATGTACCACGATCTCAAGACTACGTATTGGTGGCCCAGTATGAAAGCCCATATAGCAACCTACGTCAGCAAATGCTTGACTTATGCTAGGGTCAAGGTCGAGTACCAGAAACCATCAGGTCTACTTCAACAACCAGAGATCCCGAAATGGAAATGGGAGCAAATTTCCATGGATTTCGTTACTGGACTGCCTAGATCTCAATGCGGAAATGATATCATTTGGGTGATCGTGGATCGATTAACTAAGTCTGCACACTTCTTGGCAATCAAGGAAACCGACAAGTTTTCCACTCTAGCAGACATCTACCTAAAGGAAGTAGTATCAAGGCATGGAGTGCCAACCTCCATCATTTCTGATCGTGACTCGCGTTTTACATCTGAACTGTGGCAAGCTATGCACAAGTCCTTTGGTTCTCGATTAGACATGAGAACGGCATATCATCCACAGACGGATGGGCAATCTGAACGCACCATCCAAACCCTTGAAGACATGCTTAGGGCATGTGTAATCGACTTTGGCAATGGATGGGAAAAACACCTCCCGTTAGTGGAGTTTTCGTATAACAACAGTTACCACACCAGTATCTAGGTCACTTCGTTCGAGGCATTGTACGGACGGAAGTGCCGATCACCTCTTTGTTGGGCAGAGGTTGGCGACAGTCAAATCACAGGCCCAGAACTTGTAGTGGATACAACCGAAAGGATTGCTCAGATACGACAATGAATGGCGGCAGCTCGTGACTGTCAGAAAAGCTATGCTGATAAGCGAAGGAAACCACTCGAGTTCTAGGTTGGGGACTGAGTGCTACTTAAAGTCTCACCTTGGAAAGGTGTAGTTCGTTTTGGCAAACGAGGCAAACTCAATCCGCGCTATGTCGGACCGTTCGAAATCATTGAGAAAATTGGCAAGGTCGCTTACAAGCTGAATCTACCAGCAGAACTCAGCGGAGTTCACAATGTTTTCCATGTGTCGAATCTGAAGAAGTGTCTGTCAGATGAGACCCTCATAGTTCCTCTTAAAGAACTCACTATCGACGAACAGCTGCGATTCATCGAGGAACCAGTAGAGATTACGGATCGAGATGTTAAGATTCTCAAGCATATAGAATACCTCTGGTTCGAGTTCGTTGGAACTCCCGTCGTGGCCCAGAGTATACCTGGGAACGAGAAGACCAAATGAAACTCAAGTATCCCTAGTTGTTTAAGAAAAGTGCAACCACTACTGAGGCTGAAGCTACTGCAGAATTTCGGGACGAAATTCCAAACCAACGGGGGGATGATGTGACACCCCAGGAAAACCAGGAAACCACGCAACTTAACTAGCTTCCTCAGTAACCACGCGCTAAATTTCGGGACGAAATTCTCTTAACAGGGGGAGAATGTGACAACCCTCCTAATTACATGTATCCATACGATTAATTAATGTTAATTAAAGTGCTTGATGTCTGTGCTGAATTACTTAACTAGTTCCTGATTACTGCCTCATACTTACATGTGTTTTTAACATACTAGTCTTGTGCAGAAAATTGACTAAATGGTCATGTATGTTTTCCTAAGTGTTGGGAATTAAAAATGTTACAAAAAGATATATATATAGGACACTATATGGAATAACTTAGCACTTTAACGAACCGGTATCTAACCGAACAACCGGACACTACCCAAAACACCAAAATAATGCTAGAAGCATTGTTTTTTGTTGGTGCATACATCTGTCGACTTCGTCTTATATCGAGTCTTGGTTGCGTTGCGAATCTGATCAAGCATGATGTCATCTTATTAAATGATGACATCATCATTGCAACTATACATAAAAGACAAGGCATTTCATGTTAAACAGAATGTTATTTAGTTTGAATGGTCCGTTTGAAAGTCAATAGGTATTTCCGTTTGAATCTGTCATGCTTGCTTCAAACGGAATTAGGTAGAGTATAAATAGGCTTGTTGTGTTGTCATTTGTAACGGAATTCAGATTTGATACCGAGGTGCTGTCGGTATTCCTTGTGATTGTAATCGTTGTTATTTCAATACACAAGACGTTTAAAGTGATATTCAAGCTGTTTTTACATCCGTTTCTTAGTTTCCGCCTCTGAAACGGACTAGAGCTCTTCCGAACGACTCATTCAAGTCGCGATTCGATCCTACAAGTGGTATCAGAGCTCAGTGATATCTGGGTAACATCTCTCGGATATATGGGTAACCCCCGAAATCTTGTTTGAAGGACCCCTCTTTCTGAGATACTAGGTCGTTATGCTTAGTGATATCTAGGGTATTATCCCGGGACTTCTGATAATGCGGAAGCAATGGCCTAGTCCCCGGAGAATACTTTACGCTTGCTTGAAATATAGCGCCGCCCTCAGCATAAATGATGAGACAATAAAATTGCTAATCAATGTTGTTGTAAAAAAGATCCTCTAAAGGGGACACACCAAAAGTCGAGCCGTCATCTCTCTGCTGAACGGAAGTTCTGACCTGAGCTCTCACGGTTTCGCAATTTAACCCCTTATAGATATCATCTAGGTATACTCACCTGTAAGACTGAATATTGGGATCTGGATACGGGAGTATATTCTGAGGTGGGACACGCGAATAAGTTTAAGTGCTTAAGACATTAATCTCGTATCTTGAAACAGTTGAACTTTGTGTGAAAATTTTAGTGGATCAGTATACTGACAATCTAAGTGAATCGTTTAGAACTTATAATGTATAAAGCTTAACGGTGTTGATGATTTGTCTCAAAAACTGATATGATCCTCTTACACTAACTCACAAAAATATTGTATGTAAATATTTCTTTTCTGCATTTTATTTCTGTTATTTCAAAAATCCAAAAAGATTTTCGGAGTGTTTTAGCAAAAATTTTGAAAAATTCAAAAAGATTTTAGACAACTGATGTTGAAAAGCTGATTTTCAAAATTCCGAGTGCTAAACATGACGAACAGGTTTGGGAAAGAGTGTTTGAAGATGTTTGAAATGAAAATGATATTCATTCAAGTGGTTCATCAGAATTTGACATGATAAATCATTTTGTTCGATACTTGAAAATGATGTATTCAGGGTTGTGTCTTCAAGTGATTAGCAAAGTTTCTAAATTTGTTATATCATATCTTTTATGAAACTTATGTTTTGGGTAGAGAATATGCAGGTGAGTCAGGTTACGATACCTGAACCTGTAAATACCTGAGGAAGATGTGAACCAGACTACGATCCCAGTACAAGTTGAGGGGAAGTCTGTTAGAGAAAGAAAGTCGGAAGTTGCTAGAGCCAGTTGTTGATCCTGAAGAATACAAGAGAGAGTTACATCATTAGAGTGAGGCAAGAGTCAGATCGAGATTATGGAAAGAACACAAAGACTGATAAAGACTGAAGATTGAGAAGACTCGACACTTAAGACTCGTCAACATCTGAGGGGGAGTCTGTTGGTGCATACATCTGTCGACTTCGTCTTATATCGAGTCTTGGTTGCGTTGTGAATCTGATCAAGCATGATGTCATCTTATTAAATGATGACATCATCATTGCAACTATACATAAAAGACAAGGCATTTCATGTTAAACAGAATGTTATTTAGTTTGAATGGTCCGTTTGAAAGTCAATAGGTATTTCCGTTTGAAACTGTCATGCTTGCTTCAAACGGAATTACGTAGAGTATAAATAGGCTTGTTGTGTTGTCATTTGAAACGGAATTCAGATTTGATACCGAGGTGCTGCTGGTATTCCTTGTGATTGTAATCGTTGTTATTTCAATACACAAGACGTTTAAAGAGATATTCAAGCTGTTTTTACATCCGTTTCTTAGTTTCCGCCTCTGAAACGGACTAGAGCTCTTCCGAACGACTCATTCAGGTCGCGATTCGATCCTACATTTTTATTTTTTTTCTGAATTAGTTATGGTTCCCGAACATCATAACACACTATATTATTACATAACACATCAAGCACCTAACCAAGTCACTTAACTTCCAACCAAATAAGCTAACTACCATTACACACTAACTAAACCAACCCCCCCCCCCAAAACCGGTTATGCAAGTGGCCCCCACCCCTTTGATTTTCTTTAATTGTTTAAGGGATTTGTTAAGTACTTTAGGAGACATAAGACCTAAAGGTTTATAAGATGTTGGAAGCTTTCATTATTTAACCACTAGACCTTCATTCACAAGTTCATCTTCACTCCAACAACAAACTCTTTCTCTCCTCTCTTCTCTTGGCTTCGGCCGAACCCAAGGCACCCTACCATCATCATCATTCAATCTTCTTCTTCCATTTTACTTGCATACAAAGGTGTTAAAGGTCATATAAAGAGGCTAGGAGCTTTCGGAAGTTCAAGGACCTTCTTCGTTTGCTATTAACCACCTCATTTCTTCTCTTGAACATCCCTAGCCTTGAGCTAGTGGTAAGAACATCCTACACTTCATATTTCATCTTATTTAAGTGGTTAAAGTAGGTTACATGATGATAAACTTAAAGAACACTAAGAAACTTGAACTTGAAACATGAACATAAGCTAAAGTTATGAAGAAATCATGTTGTTTAGTGTTGATATACTTGTTGATTGTTGATTGTTTGTAGAAATGATGTTGATTATCATGTAGTCTTGCTAGATCATGATTAAAAACATAATCTAGCAAGATGAGTGGATGAACATGTTAAAAGTTATGAATCATCCTCACTAAAATCATGAACTTGAATGAATATAATGTTTTTGTAAAAATGATGAACAAAGTAAGTTTAAAGTCTTGTAAATCTAAATATTTCAAGTATGATTTACCAAGTAACCAAGTTAAAAATACAAATCTACTAAATCCTGGTTCTTACATAAATAAACATCATTTTTGGTGGTTAACAAAGTAAAGAAACACAGGTGTAACAAGAAAAATACATGGAGAAGTATTTTTAGAAAATATGAACATAAGTTGTAAAGAATCATATTCTTTAAAAAATGGGGTTTTTAAAGAAGCAATCACACTTTAAAGGGTAACAAGACTTACTAACTACACTAGTAAGTTACTACACAATTTTTATAAACTTTCAAGTTCATGAGATGGAAATTTATGTTTGTTTGTTTTTTTACAAGATTGGTAAGTAAAGGTGTATATTGTTGAATAAGAATTGTTTGGATGGATTTTTGAAAAGAAAATGATATGCTAATAAGCATGGACATCTCCGTTTACAAAGGAAACTCTGGCGAAATTTTCTAAAATTCCAACACTTAGAAAATATTTTTCTAACAAATGTTACTAGTATATTTTACAACTTGTGTTTCGAATATAAACTTCGCCATGGGTTTTGCCACAAAAATACAAAGAGTCGGAGGTTGGTTTTTGTAAATAAAAATGGGTAAATATATATATTTAGAATATATATCTTATACTAGAACACTTGTGTGGATACTTGTTTATTTTGTGAAATAGTTATATTATTTTAGGGTAAAATAATATAACTTAACAAAATACCTTGACGTTAAAATTGTGTGGTACGTGACAGAAGTAATGAGTAGATAAACCGTACGTAGGATACGTGTTATGTATGAGAAACTGATTGTTATATGTACCTTATTAGGACGTGCTTGATTTCCTGATTATTTGAGTAATTAATCTAACCGAGCAAACCGAGGTGAGTTCACACACTTTCTAAGGCATGGGATTCCCGGTGGTTGGGAATGGGTTAAAGAATTAAAACAGAACCTACATATCCTCCTTGGGTAGGATATGTACCGCCATCCTCCATAGGTAGGATGCCAATATTAATCCTGCGTATTCTCCTTGGGTAGAATACGTACGTTCGTCCTCCTTGGGTAGGACAATAACCTTAAAACCTACTAGACAAAACTCTATCATTAAGTCCCTCATTTTATATCGACTTAATCGCCGAGGCCAATGGCGAGCGGGTCATTAGTTAATAGTGCTATTAGGTTTAACAAACCTCACACCGTGCTAGTCGGACGGGCATGTACTAATGGACTATGGCAAACTGTCAATGATGATAGACATTGACGTAGGGCACAACTATTGTTCGTCAGTTGTCGATATGCTAAAGGTCTAGTGGTTAACATGGGGAAGCCCCCACGGGTCATGGTTTGGGAAAGAAGGAATTGGTTAATCATGTTTTCAACTATGGGGTAACCCCCACCGCAAGTAAGCCAACTAAATGAAAACCATGTTTTTGAAACAACTTAAAACGAACACCCAACTGTGAACTCACTCAACTTTGTTGTTGACTCGTTGTTACATGCCTTGCATGTCGTTAGATGCTTATGGAGCTTGCACGAGGAGGAGGCCGTTGTGGGATATGAACTGTTATGTCCCGTGCTTAATAATTAAACTTTATGAACTTATGGAACTTATGTTTTGGTCTTTAAACTTATGAACTATGAACTTATGTTTTGCTTCCACGTTTTATGCTTCCGCTGTTTGATCTAAACTTGGTTAACTTAAAATTGGTTACTCTCTTTTGGTCACCAATTGTATTGTGGTTGGTCTTATTTACTTAATTATGTTGTTCAATATGATTGGTGGCTCGATCCTGGTCATGTCACGCCTACAAGCGATGATACCCCGCGTGGTGGATTTTGGGGGTGTGACAAATCGGAAAGTAAAAATGATAAAGAAGAAAATGTTTTTGAAAAAGTTGATCCAATTCTTGAAAAGCCATGCGAAAACAGTTTGAAACCATGCATGGATTGTCTTGAAAAAGACAAACAGTTTCAAGAGTTGAAAAAGTTTAATGACAAATTAAAATTTGATTTTAATGATGTTAAAGAAGCTTATGACACTCTGTCACGATCAATTAAAATGATTCACACTGAGAGTAAAGAAAATGATAAAATTGCTAATTTGCTCAAAGCTACGGTCATGGAAAAGCAAATGTCGATTAACATTCATCTGGACAAAATCGCATCTCTAAAGAAGGAACTTGAACTGATGCACATTGAGACAGAAAGAGTCGACTAAAAGTTGATCAGTTATCTTTCATCTTCATATGTGATTGATCGGATCGTTCCTCAACAAACTGAAGTTAAACCAGTTTTCAAAAATGTTCCACCCCCAATGTGGAATCATTATACTCAGAAATATCCAGACGGGGTGGAGAAGGAATTGAATCTCAAACTGAGAACAGAAGAGAATGAGTTACCGGAAAACATAGATGTTACATTCTCTCCGTCTGACACCGACAACGAGTCACAACTTGTTACAACAGTTGTAGACCAAGTGTTGGATGAAGAGAGTGATAACACTGATTTCGAAACGGTTAAAACTCATTTTGAGAATTCCAGTTCAGATTCTGAAGATGTCGGAAACTTTCTTCATAAGTATATCCCAAAGTCAGATAAAGTTTTGGATGACGATTCGATCATTGTGGTTTACACGATGACCGGAACTGACAAACTGTATACTGATTTTGAGTATCCGATTCAGAATGCGAACCTGGAAAAGGTTGAAAAATTTTTTAAACTCGTGGAAATTGATATCTCAGAAGTTAACAACAATTCATTTCTATTAAAACCGAAAAAATCTTTTGTTAAACAACAACCGACAAACAACCCGGGAAAGAAAAATGAATGGGTGGGTAACAATGGTAATAACAAGAGACATGGTAATAATTACAAAAAGAAAGGTGTTGGTTTTGAGATGAAAATGGCTAAGAAAGCAGTTAAGCCAAAAGAAAAATTGAGTGAAGTGTTTGTGTCTGGTAATAATACAAAAGTCAAAAAGGATTATATTTTTAGTAAGCAAGAAATTGACGATTTTATTGCGGCCAAAAAGATAAGAGACGAGGCCAACAGATCCACTTTTGTTGAATATGACAAAAGAATCTGTTATCGATGCAATGAAATCGGTCACATGGCCAAACAATGTGTCAAAAAGATAATAAAACCAGTTTTCCATAAACCAAAACCAAAAATTTCAAAGGATGATAGGGAAAATCACCTATGGTATCCCCCGTGCGTATTCTTAAACGCGGTGAATCATTGAAGTCAGAGGACAAACCAAAATCAACTTTTGAAATTGGTGAATCTTCAAAATCACAAAAGATTTCAAAGGTTTATTCTAAAACAAAGACTTCCCAAAGTCAATCATGGGTGGAGAAACCTAAACATTCTTTTGAGGAAAAGAAAATTGAAGAAATTTTAAAATCTGAACCGAAAATCTTTGCAACCACTGATGAGAAAATTGAGTTTGAGTTAGATAAGTTGATTGAAGAATTCCTACCTATCAAGGAAGGAGCTTTAAAATCAAAACCAGAATCTGATGTTCCAAATGTTGTTTTTAACATTCCAAAAGTTGACATAGTAGCTCATGATATTGTCTTTGGTAGTGTACCAAATGTTGAAAAATCTTGGGTATCATTGTTTAAGTAAATGTCTTTTGATGTGTGTAGGGGCTTCCAAGGTCTATCATTTCTAAATGGATAATGGATAGCGGCGCCTCACGGCACATGACATGGATGTTAGCACTGCTATACGACATCAAATCAATCGATGGAGGTTATGTCGGGTTTGCTGGAACTCAAGGTGGAAGAATTGTTGGAGAAGGAATACTTACTAACGGGGTCGTAAAATTCGATAAAGTGAACTACATTGCTGAGTTAGAAAACAATCTGTTGAGCATCTCTCAGATTTGTGATAAGTCATTTACTGTTCATTTTACCAAAGATGAATGTCCGATTCTTAAACCAGGGTTTAAGATACCCGCAGAAATGGTGTTGATGCGCGCTCCTCGTGAAAACGATCTTTATGTACTAGACATGAGCGTTGCAACAACGACAGATAAAAAGGCACAATGCTTTGTAAGTAAGACGAAGGCGACTGAAAAAGAATCCATTATGTGGCATCGTAAAATGGGTTATATTCACTTGAGAAAGATGAACTTTTTAGTTCATAATGATCTTGTAGAAGGTGTTAATTTGAAAAGCTTCCATCTTAACGATGACTGTATTGAATGTAAGAAAGGGAAGCAGACGAAGAAATCGCACCCGAAAAAGCTCTTGAACTCCATCAGATTACCACTCGAAAGACTCCATATGGATCTTTTCGGAGCGGTAAATGTGAAAAGCATAAGTGGAGATCTATATTGTTTAGTTGTTACTGACGACTTTACAAGATTTTCCTGGGTGATGTTTCTAGAAAGAAAATATGAAACATTTGATTCTTTGATGAGGCTATTAAAAAAGATGGAGAATCTTTACAAATTGCCGATTATACGTATTCGAAGCGACAATGGCACGGAATTCAAGAACAACCGTATGCTCGAATTCTGCAACGATAAGGGCATTCTTCATGAGTTCAGCGCACCGTATACTCCTCAACAAAACGGTGACGCAGAAAGAAAAAATTGTACGTTGATCGAAACGGCTCGTACCATGTTAGCAGATTCGAAATTACCGGTATATTTTTGGAGTGAAGCGGTCGCCACGGCATGTTACACGCTCAATCGGGTTCTTACGGTGAAGAAGTACAAGAAAACTTGTTTTGAATTGCTTCATCTTTACAAACCGAATCTGAAATTTTTAGAACCATTCAGATCACCATGCACATTCATTGATCCAGATGGTAAATTTGGTTCGAAAGCTAATGAAGGTTTTTTTTTTTGTAGGATACGCTAGTCCATTGAAGAGAGTTTTTGTTCCAAGTTTGGGGAAGATCATACAAGTTCAACACGTTGACTGTCAACGGTTTACCGCTCCAAATCAACTTCCCGGAAACAGGTTGCTATTTGATTACGACAATCTCTGGGAGTCATTCCATTTACCGACAGAGCCGAATGAGGAGGAACTGGCATTCTTATACCAACAACAACAGTCTCTTTCACAAGAACAAGTGCCGAGACCGTTGGTAGTTTCTTCGCCCACCGTGGGTTCAAATGATCATGAGGCTGGTCCTGGTGGAACTGCACATGTACCCCTAGAAGAAACAGCTCCAATATTTGACCATTCTGACGACTCAGAATTGAAAACTGATCCGATTTATGACGAGGAACCAAATATTGCGACTTCAAATGCTATTGATCACACGGGTGATCAGAATATAACAAATTTGCAATCGGAAGTGAGCGTACCGGATACAGTCATGCTAAGAACGTTATCTTACCATCCGTCGGAGCAAATCATTGGTGACCTTCAAAGCGGCGTGAAAACCCGCGAACAAATAAACAAAGGTCTTACATGTTTTTACTCCTTTGTAGCACCTTTACAAGAAGAGTTCTCATTAAAATGTTTTATTTCGCAGGTAGAGCCGAAAACATACAAAGAAGCATTAACTGAAGAGAGTTGGGTAAATGCAATGCAAGAGGAGCTACAACAGTTTGAAAAACTTGGAGTATGGAGGTTGGTTGATCTCCCAGCAGATCAGAAGTTGATCAATACTAAGTGGGTCTTCAAATGTAAGAGAGATGATAGAGGGTTTATAGTAAAGAACAAAGCACGGTTGGTAGTCCAAGGTTTTAGTCAGCAAGAAGGGATTGACTTTACGGAAGTATATGCTCCCGTTGCTCGACTTGAGGCAATCAGAATCTTCTTGGCGTTCGCGTCATGGAAGGGGTACAAGGTCTACCAACTGGATGTCAAATCTGCATTCCTCTACGGCAAGATTAAAGAAGAGGTGTACGTCGGTCAAGGCGTTATACGGATTACACCAGGCCCCGAGAGCCTGGTACGAGACGCTTTCCCAGCACCTGCTGACCAACGGGTTCACCAGAGGGACTGTCGATAGTACCCTGTTCACTAAAGAGGTTGCAGGACATCTACTGATCATGCAAATATATGTTGATGATATAATTTTCGGATCAAGGAACGATGAGTTGTGTAAAGAGTTTGAGAAGGTCATGAAGCAGAAGTTTGAAATGAGTTCAATGGGGGAGATGAAGTTCTTTCTCGGGCTTCAAGTTGAGCAACTGCCCGATGGAATCTTCATACACCAGACCAAGTATGTGAATGATGTGTTGGACAAATTCAATATGTCCAAATCATCTCCCGTATCAACCCCCTGGCTTTAAATCATGGCATATGTCCGGATGAAAGTGGTGAGAAAGTGGATGAAACGCTTTATCGGTCAATCATAGGATCGTTAATGTATCTGAAAGCGTCACGACCGGACATCATGTATCCAACCTGCCTCTGCGCCCGTTACCAGTCAAGTCCCAGAGCATCACACATGATGATAGTGAAGAGGATCTTATGGTATCTCAAAGGTTGCCCAAGCACCGGCTTGTGGTATCCCCGATCCGGTGACTTATCTCTAACTGGATATTCTGACTCTGACTTCGGGTGCTGTAAGTTGAACGCTAAGTCCACAACTGCTGGTTGCCAGTTCTTCGGAACTCGGCTAATCACTTGGCAGTGTAAGAAACAGACCACAGTTGCTCTCTCGACTTGTGAAGCCGAATACGTTTTGGCTTCCAGCTGTTGTTCCTAGATTCTCTGGATTCAACAGCAAATGAGGGACTATGGTTTGCAATTCTTAGACACACCAATTTTTGTGGACAACGAGGCAGCAATTAATATCACTAAAAATCCAGTTCAACACTCTAAAACAAAACATATTGAGATTCGACATCATTTTATTCGTGATTGCTACGAGAAAAATTTGATTCGAATTGATTATATTCACACCGATGATCAGATAGCTGATTTGTACACTAAACCCTTTGATAAAACAAGATTTAATTATCTTTTAAAATTGAACGGGTTAAAGAATTTGTTTTCTGGGAGGGTGGTAGAGTGTGTAGCCGAGGCGGACGGCGATCAGAAGTGATCTGCGTCTAGTTGTCATGTTTTCTGTACAGTTTCTTTACTGCTTTTGATAAAACCAATAACACAAAAATATGTTTTTGATTTTAGGCGGAGAAAGTTTATAGAAAATACAAAAACATGATAAAATTTCATAAATACAAAAACATTGAAAAGACAAAAAGAGGTTTGTGTAAAAAGAGTAAATGATAGAACATCAGTGGACTATCACAACATGCTAAAGAAATGGAAAGTCAAAATGTTTTTAAACGAGTCTCACTGATGATGTGCCAGTAGACTTCACACGATTAGTAGATTGAGTTCGAGATATAAACATAACGAATAACTGCTTATCCTCGTGGGGAACATCTCTCGGATATATGGGTAACCCCCGAAATCTTGTTTGAAGGGCTTTCAATTTCTGACATACTAGGTCTTTGTGCGTGATGATATCTGGGGTATTATACCAGGACTTCTGATTTTGCGGGAGCAATAGCCTAGTCCTCGTATAATACTTTGCACTGCTTTAATCATAAAGCTCACCCTCAGCATAAAAAATGATGAAACATTGAAAAATGCTAATCATGTGCTGTTGAAGAAAAGATCCCCAAACGGGACACACCTAAAAGTCGAGCCATCATCTCTTTTTCTGAACGGAAGTTCTAACCTGAGCTCTCATGGTCTCGCATTACCCATTTACAGATATCATTAGTGTACATTCACCTGTAAGACGGAATATAGGAGTCTGGATACGGGAGTATATTCTGAGGTGGGACACACTAATAAGTTAGTTCTAATACATCTAATCTCGTATCTTGAATCAATTGAAACTTTTGTAGAAGTTTAAGTGGACAACAATACTGACAATCAGAAGTGAATTTGTTTAAGACTTAAAGTTAAATCAAGATCAACGGTGTTAGTGATATGTCTCAAAAACTGATATGATCCTCTTACAACAAACTCACAAAAAGATGTCTGTAAATATGTTTGTATAGTTTTCTATTTCTTAAATCCAAAAGATTTTCTGTTTGTTTAGCTAAAATGTTGAAAAATTCCAAAAGATTTGTCATTTCATCTTATTTTCGACAACAGACGTTGGGGATCTGAAGATCAAAGTCCAATAGCGCTAAACAAGTTGGATCATTTGGGTTGGATTAGAAAAGTTTGAGAAAAGTGTTAGTAATTGCTCAAAATGTTTAAAAGTTCATTAATTTGAACTTAAAATGTTTCAAAATTGTCAGCAAGATCATAATTTGGTCGGCCAAAGTCATTAATTTGGATTTGGCAGGCTAAACAGTTGACCAGGGTCATTAAATTGGACTTGGTTAACTGAGTGTGTTGGGAAAATGTTAACAAGTTAAAAATTCAAAAATCTGAAAATATATGGTTAACAAGCTGGAGAGAGATTGAAAGAGAAGAGTCTTTGAAAGCAAAGAAGAGGAAAGAAGAGCGTGAAGACAAAGACAGGATTGCTCGAGCTACATGTTTGCAAAAGCTAGCTAAGGAAGAAAAGAGAGCTGCCAAAGAGAATGAACAGCTCAGGAAAGCGTTATTGAAAAAGCCGAAGCAAAGGGAAGAATTTTTCAAGTCTTTGTGAAGATTGTTTTGAAGACCGGCTGACTGAAGACTGCGGCAATATCCAAGGGGGAGTTTGTTGATGCATAATGTCTATCGCCTGCGTCAGCAGTCTATGTCGTGTCAATTATATGTAATAGATTAAAATGTTAAGTTTTTGTGTATGAGCCAGTTAGCACGACCTGGTTGGTCAGTTCGCACGAAGTGAATTTGTTCAGTTTGTGCTGTCTGGATGTGTTAGTTCATGCGATCTGGCAAGTCTATAAATAGGCTAGTAGTGTTCTTCATTTGTAACATTCTGGAGAATTTTGTACCGAAGTGCTGTCTGATTCTCTCTGTACCAAAACGTCTAAAATCAATGAAGAACATGTGTTAAAGTGACTTTCTACTCTTCTACTCCTGTTCTAACACTGATTGACGGTTTCTAGTCTGATTCCGCTTTTCTAGAAACTAGATCTGACTCTGATTGACTCGTTTGGACGAATCCTCAATCCTACAGTTATGTCAAGAGGTTTGATTGTGTACATCATGTATGTTATATAATGTGTAGTTATGAAGGATATACTTGTTGAATTATATAATTGTTGTTTACCGCGCTTTACTACCAAACATGTATGTTTTTCACCAACTATTTTTAGTTGACAGATTTTCTACATGTTTCAGGTAATCATGCTTAGATATCAAGACATGCTCATATAGGAATGCCTAGCTATCAAAATAAACGAGATTTAGTTATTTATTTTGATTTCATGAACGAGATGTTTATTTGTTTAGTTGTTTGTTGAGTTTGATTCAAACACGATGTAAATTAAATATTTTAACATAATAGTAAATTTTCCTTTCATGCCTTGGTCTCTCCCCAATATGAAGTCACCACCGTGGTTTCCGGACACGGTGAGGGCGTGACAGATCATACCTGATTTTCTTCTCACGATGGTCTAAGTGAACATTTGCCTACCAAGTTTCCAACATATTCTCGGTAGTTGGCATGCCGAATCCACACTCTCTTTCTTTTAATCGGCATGCATATTTACAACTTTGGGGCCGTTTCTTAACAAATTGTCCAGTGTCTTGCAACACCACCTTTCGACTCCTTATCCCCAAACCCTCATCCCCAACCATGTTGGTTGGAGTAATAAGAATGAGAAAGGGTAGGGATACTCTTGGACTTCTTTTAGCTCTGACTCATCTATGAGTGTTATATCTTCCATTTGGTTTGAACACTCTTGCACCGGAAGATCCATAACCTCTTCCACCACATCACCATTAGTCATGGTACCACTGGCTAACATCTCTTGGTCTCGTCTAAGTTCGTTCATCTCCTTAGGGAGTTGACCCGCTTGCTTTGCCAATGTCTCGTGCGACTTGTTTCGCACTTCGAACTCCTTCTTTATCTCAATCCTTATCTCATGATTTGAATCTTTTATTGTATTCAAAATTGCATCAAGCTTAGAAATTATTGAATATTGAGGCTCCTCATATGTCGGTTGAGAGTATTCATGATAGTAATCTTCATACTCCTCTCGACAACTTGGAAAATGTGACATTTCGGGTTCATAGTTGTTGTAACCCCGCTCTTGCTCATAGTGGTAATCCATATCTGAATAATAGTATTCTTGATAATTTGGTGGTGGAGGTGGTTTAACATATGAATAATATGAGGACGAACCTTCGAAATCTTCATAATCAGCCATCCTATATCCATGCCTTCCGAAGAGATAGCCTTCATGTTCCTTGAATGCTTGAACTTTCTCATGGAACAATGGGCATCCATGCAATAGATGGTCTCGACTCCCACAACATTCACATGGTGATATAAGGTGCTTGGAAAACATGTACCTGTACGGATAAAAATCGACTGCCGAAAGTAAAATCAAATAGATAAAAGAGGAAAACTAGAAACTAAAATTAAAATATTTTTGGATTTTTCGGATTTTAAAACTACTAAATATAAACAAAAACAAACAAGCAATCCAATACTAAGCGCAATAAATATAAACCAAAACATTTTAACTTAGTAAATTTGTAATAAAAAAATTCAATTGTCGTTTATACGTTTATACTGAGTATTATCACTGAAAACTATATTTCTCTCAAATTGCATTCCTAATCTTACTCAGATCTCATCCATTTTATCCCCACCTAATTCCTTCGTGTATGGAAAACGATGTGATTCTTGTTCTCGCAATTTGTCTCGCCAGAACCTCGTGTGGCGGAATCCGGTGACCACGCCATCATCAAACTTATCAAAATCATTGTCGACAACTTCGTTTCACCTTCATATTGACAATAATCTTCTTTCAGTATCATAGACCAGTCTGTAACGTTGACCAGCTAGGACGTCTCCGATCTTCGATTGTCGCTGAGGGTAGGACAAAAATAGAAAAGTCATAGTTATTAATTAGAAAGTGAACGGTGGTGGTGACGTTGGTGCACAGAGGTGGAAGAGAAAGGGGTTGTAATCTATGTATTTATATATTGTTATATATATACAATATTAATTATTAATATATGATAATATATAACTAAAAGAAAAAATATATTTAAAAGGGATTTGATGAAAATGGCAAAAAGAAAAAAGAAAATTGTAGACTGGCCAAAATACCCTTGAGCTAACTGGGATTTTTTGACCGAGTTAATGAGTTGGACCAAAATGACAAAAAATGTGAAAAGTCAGGGACCCAGAGGAGAAAAAAACTATTTGGATTAAGGTGACAATTTAATAGGGCTGGCAAATCGTGTCTTGGCAGGTTTAACAGGTATATGATAACGCGAACAACAAAAATTTTAAACATGAATACGACTCGTTTAACTACTTTATATCCAATGTCTATAAGACAGATGTATATTTTATGCACCTAGAAGGAGAAATAATGGATCCTAACTTTCAAATTTTGATTATTTTTAAAAACGTAAAAAATCACATGGTATACTTTTCTGTTATCGTGTCTTAGCAGGCTACCTACAGGTTACCTATTGCCAGCTCTACAATTTAGACCAAACCTCAAGGACTAAAATGGCAATTTACTCTATACTAAAAGATATTGAGTAATTTTGACATGTATCTAACTTATTCGTATTTTATATTTTTTGTAAGCCTTGATTGTGATCATTCGACCCTTTTTTTTTTGCAACAACTATATGCAAATGGATCTTCTCTAAACTGTTTTTAACAATGTTAAGGTTTAATTTGGGTAATGATGTGGATTTACAAACAAATAGAAAAAGGTTCAAGTTTGGCTACTAATGGGTGGTTTGTGGGTAAGTTGGTAAACATAAATAAGGGTGTCAAAACAAAAATGTGGTTCTAAATTGTCTTTATTATCTTTATGCGAATGTCTAGCTCATGGCCTCGGTGTGTATCAAATCATACAAGTTCTAACATAGAGCTAACATATTGCCTACCCTCAAACAAATGAAACATATATATGTACGATTATGCATTTTGTTTTAAAGTACGCTCAAAATCTCACCAAGTAGGGAAAAATGGTTACGGATGTGAAACATGTATTTATTTTACCAAAATATTATAAACTATAGTTAAGCATTTCTATTCCTTTTTCTTTTAAAAACAATTTGCTAGAATTACCTTTTCTACTACAATCATAAGGAACATGACCATGACTAAAGACCTATACATGTGGTTTGGTTTGAAACCCGTTGATGATTTACCTTGAAAAAACGGTTTTCAAACATGATTAAGTCGACTTCAAGGCAAAGAAAAAAATTCAAAATTTCCAATTTTTCTCCATCCGCACTCCTGAGATTGACATTGTCCTTAATGTGTAGTGTTTTGAATGAATGATAAGATTTAAAATTTAACTTCTGAAAACTTTAAGTGTAACCGGGATGCACAAGACCTAACCACCACCACATGACCTCATCCCTAATAATATACAATTGCAATCTACTATTAAAAGTAAAACTACAACAATCAAAGCTTGAAGAATTAGAAATAGATACACCTGGTTTTCTTCGTATTTCATATTTCATATTTCATATTCCATGATATCCTTATTTTCCAAGCAAACGGTCACTAAAGACAATGATGAAGGTACCTATAAACTTCAAACATGTGTGTAATTCAGAATACAACAAGCAAAGCTTGGAGAATTAGAAATAGAGCACCGTTTCGATGTAAGTTTTACATCAGTCGACTCGTATCTTCGTTTTGATCAAAAGCCATAAAACATCTGTTTGTTATTCGAAAAAAACTTAACTCCGTTAAGTTTTTTTTAACGGGACTGGTGGAGGAAAAATAAGTGAACGGTTGGACTGACATGGGGAATATTCAAAAGTGGGACTGCCAATGGCCAATGACGTCTACTAGGGATTATTACAGGCCAATTTCCGTTTTGATTAATACTAGTTTTTTCTTGTAAATGTTAGTTTTGTTTATTTGTTAAATGTTAGCAGTTTGGTAAATCTTGGTGGAATTGGTAAATGTTAGTAGATTGGTAAATTTGATTTATATTTGTAGTTTGGTATTTAACTAATAATGTATACTTTATTTTGTAGTCTCAAATTGCGAGTTTGTTTTAAAACCTTACTTTTAGAGATGAACTCCAAAAGTTGGTGACTTTGACTAAGGCATCAAATGTAGGAGACGAAGACGATGATGAAGAAGGAGATGGGAATGATGATGATATGGACTAATTTTACGTTTTAGGTAGTTTTATTTTTATTTTTATGACTTAAACTGTACCAAAACTAGAATGATAGGTGATATTTATGTTTTGTAGTTTATATGATTATTTCATTTTTGTGTCCCAAAAAATGGAAATTAACATGTATTTTGTATTTAAAAAAAAAAGAAAATTTTGAAAAAACCGGAAAAAAGACGTTAGCGGTGACATTGTCGCCCCCTAATAATTAAAGAGTACTCGAGAGCATTAGCGGCAACGTTTTGGTGGCGATATGTCGCCACTAATGCCAAGACTTTTAGCCGCGTTTTTGGGCATTAGCGACCACACAACAAGAACAACCTTTTAGTTGCGATATGTCACTGCTATTTGTTGTAGTGTGAATTTAGATTGGCATTTTTTCTTTCACAAAATCTATTAATATTAAATCATCTGCTAATTGTGATCCTTTAACATCTAATAATAATTTAGCGGGAGAACCAGCGCTTAAGGATTTTTAACCAAATTAAAATAAAAACATAGAAAAAAACACTTTTTCACGAAAACCTAAAACACGTTGCATAGCGTTTTCATTTTGTTAAAAACACTTCTCAACAAAAGCTTTATATAAGAAAAAGCAACATGCAACACGCGCTTCGCATAGCTTTTTATTTTGTTAAAATCAATTTACCCCATCCTGAAACACCACCTCTGATCCCGTGGTGGATTTTTAAACCTAGACACTTATATTAAAAGTTAAAGTTCAATTAAACCCTCTTGATTTAATTTTATTTTCAGTCAGGCCTTTATATTATTAGGCAGGCCTTTATATTATTAGGTAAAATACAAATTAAACTCTCATTGTTTGTTTATCATAAAGTTATTAAAATCAAACTTAATTTATATAATTTTGTTATAATTATAGTTATAGTTATATTATTTATTAATTTGTTAATTAATTGATGTTATTTTACATTTTTTAATTAATGAAAATGTTTTAGATATATAAGTTTAAGAACACCGTATTTCACCTCTTAGTTTATTTATTACTAGGTTAGAACCCCGTGTATTACACGGGTTGAATAAATGTAATTTGATTTAATAACTTTAGATTAAACTGATTTTATCTAGAATTTTATAATAACTTTAGATAAAACTGATTTTATCTAGAATTTTTAAATTAAAAACTGATTTATCTAGAATTTTTTAAAACTGATAACTTTTATTAATGATCAAGAGATATTGATTTCTTTTATTAATGATCAAGAGATATCGAGAAATTAATACATACAAAGAATATATATTATTATTAATATTATCTCCGCATTTGAGTATGATACAAATCCTCATCTAACTGATAATACAACAATAACTAAAACAATAAACGAACAAAAAATCATCCTGCATGTAAAATTACACATCCTAGAATACTCAAATCCAGTAAACTCTACCAAATCAACAATTCGTAAAAATCAAAACCTGAGTGACTCTGTAATTGAAATACGGATCAAATTCATGAATCACACTCTCATACTTAATACCCTGTAACAAAAACGTTTCAAAACACATCAAAACATACAAAAACAGATCAGTATACACAAATCGAAACTATATCATCATATACACATAAAACGATGTCCAGTAATTTTACCGAAAAAAGACGGATCGAGAACGCAAGCACTCCGATCAACAACAGAATGACACAAACCAAGGGTAAATCAGTAACAAACTCACTCATCATACCTTCATCACTCTCTCAGGAGGCTCTCTCTCTGAAGCCAAAGTCTCCTCTTCGTAAGTCTCGATTTGACTCCAAATCTCACACACAGAGGTCGTTAATGGCGGTTCCCGTAGATAGTCTCGCAAAACCACCGCCTGCATCGTCAACTCTACGGTTCGCGTTTGGAAATGTTCTCACGTTTAATCATCCATCGGAGAGAAGAAATTCAACCGGAGATCTGTTCATATTATCATCAAATTCACATCAGATTTGCATCAATTTCCAGTCCAGCAGGTCCGACGAAAGCAATCAACAATAGATAGTGAAGATTTGGGGGCGTTGTTTGCTTGCCAAAGGTTTTATTAGGGTAAAGATGAGAAGGGAAAAGAGAATATGATGGGAAAAAAGGCGTGGGTACGGATATAATAGGATCCGAAAGTGGTTCATGGGTCAGGAATTTTACCCGCACCAACGACCCATTTAATCAAATGCCCTCTTTGAGTGACATGTGTCCCAAACTTGGTTTCTTTTATTATGGTAGATAGATTTGGTATTATTTTAGTTTTTCTTTAAATTAATTAAAATATTTTAAAATATAAGTTTGGATTGGATTAAAATAATATAGTTTTAGGGAAATACGAGACGACGTCATGTCCAGAGTTGGTTCAAATTCGAGTGTTTACAACCGATCTACTTTCAAGTGAGCTTCTTCTAAGCATGATTCAAGTCATTTCCTCCTTATAAATAGATTATAATCAAGTACAAAGTCTTCTAAAAAAATAAGTCTTAAAAAGAGTATCAAACGGACTCCGATTGACCTCATTCAAACGGCATTGGAAGCGTCTCATCGAACTCTATAATATGATATTTTAGGTTTTCACTTTTTTATTTATAGCTTGTAGATTTTAGAATTTTTGTTTATATCATTGTGATTTTTTATTTAGCATTGTGTATTTTCTATATTTGCGTTATTGAGTCTTTTTCCTTAACATTGTATTATATTTCTCGGCATTGTGTTATATTTTGCTCGACTTTGTGTTATATTTTGCGATCAATTGCGTCTTTGTACACTTCTTAGATTTATGAGACTTTGTAGGATAACTTTACCCATTTTTAAATAACACCAATTTTTTAAATTAACATTCAAATTGAATTTTTCTTTTTAATAATCACTTTAAAGTTTTAGCAACAAATACTACAAGTCGTATTTTGAAATACCAATATCTTATTAAAAAGTGTTTTATAACAAGTCTCGATTCATTCTCAACAAATTTAAGCTTTTTTATTTTGTTAACAAAATCTTTTTAAACATTTCTCAACGAAATCTAACATGCACGTTGCGTTACGATATTATTTTTGTTATAGGCATTTCTCACTGTAAACGTTATATAAGAAAAACAAAAAGGTAGCACACGCTTTGCATAACTTTTTATTTTGGGTAAATTACTTTTTGAGTCCCTGTGTTTTATTGGTTTTAACTAGTTGAGTCCAAAAGCAAAAAGTTTAACGACTTGAGTCCCTATAAGCATTTTCTTTAACCATTTGAGTCCAAATTTCTAACACTGTTAGAATTATTCTGTTAACTTTTGTTAAATGACCAAATTACCCTTTACTTTAAAAAACCATTTTATTATTATTAAAACCATTATTAAATATATGAACATATTCCACCATTTCTCTCCTTATCTTCATCTTCAGACTCTCTCTCTCTCTCTCTACGCCTAATCACTTTCTCTCTCTTATCTTTCTCTCTCAACAAAACAACCACCACCATCACCACCCCACCGCAACCACCATCACCGCCGCACCAACAACGCAGCACCACCACCTTCACCATCGCTGCAACTCCCTCCACCACCGCAAAATGAAAACGCCCCAAATAAAATTAGGGCTTAAACAACCCAAAAGAGGATCATTTGCAGCTGGCGGTGGATTTTGGTAAGAAACTACGTTACAAACAAATCCCACAAAGCTTGAAGAAGCAGCACAGAATCCAACAACAAATACCCATAAAAGAAAACAAGTTTGTGGGTGAATTGAGGTGGATCTTGGTGGTTTTTTTTTTTTTTGGGGAAATTTGTGATTTTGATGGATACCCAGATGAGGGATCTTTGAGCCATGGGTATGGTGATCCTGATCCCATACCAGATTGGGCTGGTGTTGAAGTCACAGATGATGATCGATCATCTTGAAACATTTCTAACTCAACAAATGAACAACAAAAAGAAGAGCAATTTCTTACTGGGTTTTGAAATTCATCAAAAACCCAACTCAAATCTCACAACAGAAATCAAAGAAGACGAGATTATGGGGTTTTGTAGAGAGAGAAATTAAGAACAGACAGAAACTTGAAGGGTAATCAGTCAGTGAGGCGGTTTGTTCTTTGAATTTACAAAGATGTGAAAACAAAGAAGATGTGGGAGACAAATGGCGTGTGATTTGTATTTGTTTTTGTCTTCACAGATTTTGTGTCGATTAGTGTTGCAGGAGAATATGTTAAGAAGAGTGATGGGCGCCTTTTTTCATGAAGTTATTGTGCAAAAGTCAAGAAAGTTGACTATTGAAGAAAAAGAACAAGTTGAAAAGGCGTTGAAGAATATAAAAGTTGTTGTCTGTCAATTTTTAATCTTCAATTTTGTTTCTGTAATTCTTTATTTATTTGAGGATTGTGAGAAAGGTTATGCTTATTAAATGCAATGCGTTTCCATACCCATTGTCTACCATCTGAAGTGGTTCAGGTACTAATTCAGCGATGTCTGTTAGCGGTGGTCCAGCGGTGGGATGGCGGGGATGGTGGTGCTGCTGTGGTGATGGAGGGTGGTGGTGGTAGGATCTCCACACAGAGAGAAGGTGCAGTATAATATATAATATTTTACTCCTGTGCATTAAAGACTTGTTCATTATACTGTTATGCATATTAGAGTTGTACTTTGTGTGTAAATGACTAAATTGCCCTTGTAGTTAACAGACTTGATGGATGGAGTTAGAAATTTGGACTCAAATGGTTAAAGAAAATGCTTATAGGGACTCAGGTCGTTAAACTTTTTGCTTTTGGACTCAACTAGTTAAAACCAATAAAACACAGGGACTCAAAAAGTAATTTACCCTTTTATTTTTTTAAAATCAAATTTACCCCATTTGGAATACCACCACCTGATCTCGAGGTGGATTCTTTCACTTAGGCCCTTATAATATAATTTAAAATACAAATTAAACCCTCTTGGTTTAATTGCTTTTTTACTTAGGCTTTTATATTAATAGGTAATATACAAATTAAACTCTTTGGTTTATTTTTAAAAAAATAGCTCTAAAGTTATAAAATCAAATGTAATTCATTTACTTTTCTTATAATTGAATTTTATTATTAACTGATTTATCTATTATTTCAAAATACCATATTTCAGCTCTATTTATTTATTATTTTATGTTATTTTAGGTTTTTTATAAATTAATTAAAAATGGAAGGTTGGCGCCATTAATGAGTAAAATTAATAAGGTTTACACCCTATTAATAAATGTTGAATAGGAAGAAATCATTTTCATTCATTCATTGTCTCTTACACATTAAAATTTATGTGAAGTGTCTTAATTTTTTGTGAAATTATAATGGAGGACAAAGAAATTCTTTATATTAGTCTAGTGGCATCTTGGTGGTGGGATAAGACTTTGTGATCATTAGGTCATGGGTTCGATTCTCACAAAGGGGGGTTTTTCCCAGATTTATTGGGTTTCCTCCTGAATTGGTGTATAGGCATTATAGCCTAGTGGAGATGGATATGATCAGGTGGTTCTGCTGGTGGTACGATGATACTTCAGTGGTCCGTCAGTGATCCTAATTTGTCGTAAAATATATATATATATATATATATATATATATATATATATATATATATATATATAGGATCACGCTAAAATGAGAACCACCTCGAGTTGTAAGAACCGCGAGAACTTTTTGATCCGGGCCTTGGTGGACCAAATTATTTTTTCAGAAACGTAGATGCATGTATAAAAACAACATTTGTAAAAAAAATAAAAAAAAAATGTCGTGGGTGTAGTTTTGAGCAACACAAGTTTGTGTTTACGGAACCCGTAAATTTTCCGACCAGATTTACGGGTCCGTAAACACAAACTTGTGGCGCTGATGTGTGTAAAATGCAACATATAAATTACATCAAATGAGGCATAAAACTAACCCTTTTTTAGTACTAATATTGGAAAAAGAGTGTTTTTGTCTTCCTTTTGTATTTTCAGGATTAAATGAGCTCAAAAACGCAAAAGAAGCAAAAAGACAGCTAAATCCAACATAAATACAAGAAAAGGAACATTAGTGGATTGCCCGAACCCTCAACGGCACCTTCCAAAGCAAAATAGAGAAAACAGAAGGCTGAACACGCCCCGTGCTCAGCCAGCACGGGGCCGTGCCCAAGAAGCAGCAGAAAAGACAAACCTATAGAAGCTTCTATTGCCCACCACGGGCCGTGCTCAGCGGACACGGGGGCGTGTCGAAAGTACAGCAGGCGCATTTATTGTAATTGCGAATTACAATTAATGAGGAGAGAGAGTATCAGACGGGCACGGGGCCGTGTCCAGCGGACACGGGGCCGTGTCCAGCTCTCTGTTCAGCCTATAAATAGGAGTGCTTGGATTCATTTCATCTCATCCCTTGGCACACCACCTCTCTCACACTTCATCCACCACCCACCACCATCACAACACCATCATCCACCACCATCATCCATTGTCCATCATAGAGTGTGTGAGTCGTCTCGGGATCCAAGATTGATCGTAAGAGTTCTTGACAATCAAGGCCATGTTTGCCTAAGTCTCTTACATCACTTGGTGAAGACAAAGTGTCTAGTATAATACTTTTTATTTCTAATCTTTTGCACTTTTTATTTGGTTTTGTATTAATGACTTTAATAACTAGTTACTTATGTTGAAGGTGATCTTTCCTTATCGTTTGTCCGTGGTGTCTTGGCATTATTTTACTGTCTATATAAAATAAAGGATTTTCACCATTCATATCTCCACGGTCTATATGGAGGTATGTTGGCTACCTGGTAGGGGGTTAAGGGAACGGTTTGGTAAAGGTCTTGCCATTGTTCAGCGTTTAGAGGTCCTGCAATGGACCTGGGTCAAATTTAGTAGGACCTCCTTCAATACTTCACGGTATTGGATGGCGGGGGTCCAAACTCTTTGATCCCCTCATAAGTTAACTACTATTAATACTATAACCCGGCTATTTAGGACTGTATCCCTGCTGACTCAGACTACTTAGTCGAGGGTAACGTCACCGCCAAAAGCGGGGCCTACCACAATACTGCATTAATAACTTAATTCATTATCTTCCAATAATCCACCCCTTTAGGATTGTATCCCTGCTGACTCAAACTACTGGGGTGAGGGTAACGTCACCTTCAAAAGAGGGGCCTACTACAATAACTAAGATAATCTCTTAATTATGTGCAAAAGTGCGGAAATAATCAAAGGTTATACTAGATACGAGTCGGAACCAAGTGATTCATCTTGTCTATCTGTTTTATTTTTATTTTTATTTTCAGCATTTTAGTTAGTTTTTATTTTTCTTAGTTTAAAACATTTTTCTAAACTTTTATTTTGGTTAGACGTTGAGGATAAACCGGTATTAAAAGCTCTTGTGTCCTTGGACGACCTCGGTATCTTACCAACGCTATACTACACTCAACGATGGGTGCACTTGCCCATATGTGTGTTTAGTGTTAGTGAAATATCGTGTTTTATAAATTTAAAACTTGGCTAAAATAAGTGTTAAAAAGGGCTTAAAATATACACCTAAAATATACGACACTTTATCGCACATCAAGTTTTTGGCGCCGTTGCCGGGGACACAAGGATTTTGAGAAAGTTAGGAATCAACGGCCTAATCATCTTTTATTTTTCTTTTTTATTTTTTTTAGGATTTTCTTAGTTTTTCAGCTTCTGCAGAGCTCAGCACGGGCCGTGCCCGGTCAGACACGGGCCGTGCCCAGCATCATCACTGGCAGTTTTTATTTTCTGAGTTACAGAGAGCTGAACACGGGGCCGTATCGGTGCAACACGGGGTCGTGTCCAACTCCCAGTAACTGGGAATCCAGAAAACAATCACTGTATCTCTCAACACGGGCCGTGTTCACTGAGCACGGGGCCGTGGTGAACATTCTGACCAGCGTTCTTTTCTGTTTTTGTTGCAGGACTTGGAACCCAGGCGCCACATTTGAACCTCCTACGTAGTGCATGAGCTCCAGTTCTAGTAGAGACATAAAAGAACCCCTAGAAGAACCCGAGCGCTTTCTCAGAAAAAGACTAAAAGCTAAAAATCAAGAGAAAGCTTCGGGGGACCCACTTCCAATGGCGGACCAACGTACCCTCATGGATTACCTACGGCCTACCGTAGGCAATCTTGGCGCTGCTATCAATGCACCGAATGTCGAGGCCAACAACTTCGAACTTCGGCCGCATTTGATACAAATGCTCCAAAACTCCGCAACCTTCCACGGGCTTGCGGACGAGGATCCCCATCTACATATTACTAACTTTTTAGAAATATGTGATACCTTTCGGATCAATGGAGCATCAAATGACGCCATCCGCCTTCGAATGTTTCCTTTCTCACTAAAAGACCGAGCCAAGGCTTGGCTTAACACCCTCCCAGTTGGATCGGTAAACACCTGGGATGAACTCGCCCAAAAGTTTTTGTATAAGTATTTCCCTCCTGGTAAAACGGCTAAATTAATGACTGAAATTAATACATACTCACAAGAGGATGGGGAATCCTTATATGAAACTTGGGAAAGGTTCAAGGAGCTTCTAAGAAAGTGTCCTCACCATGGTCTAGCGGTATGGCAACAAGTATCCACTTTCTACAATGGATTGTTGCCACACACAAGACAAACACTTGATTCAAGCTCCGAGGGACTCTTAGGTAATCGTCGCCCAAATGAAATATATAACCAAATTGAGGAAATTGCTCAAACCAATTTTCAATGGCACACTCCCCGAGGTAATAAATCTATTGCCCCGGGCGCCCATAAGGTTGATGAAAGCACCTCTTTACAAGCCCAAATCGAGGCCCTCTCTTCAAAAATCAAAAGGCTAGAAATGACAAAAACGGCCTCGGTTATGGCTTGTGAAGGGTGTGGTGGGTCACATGAAAATTGGAGTTGTATGAAAGAATTAGATGAACAAACTGAAACGGTAAACTACATGGATAATAGACCTAGGCCGTCGGGTCCTCCAACGGGTACCTACAACCAAGGATGGCGTAACCACCCAAATCTTGGTTGGAGAGACCCCGGCAATAGTAGTAACCAACAAAATCAACGAACTAATTTTCAACAACCGCAAAATTTTCCTCAACAACAAGGTGGAAGAGAAAGGCTTGAAGATACTGTATCTCGCCTCATCTCTGACACTGAAAAGAAAAACTCGGATCGATTTCAACAATTGGAATCGAATTTCAGAAATCAACAAGCTAGCATTCAAAACGTTGAAAAACAATTAAATCAACTAGCTCAAAATTTCTCCGAGAGACCACAAGGCGCATTACCCAGTAATACCGAAACGAACCCAAAGGCACAAGTACATCTCATCACATTAAGAAATCGAACCGTGGGTCCCGAGGATGCTCCATTGTCGCCAAATGAAAGAAGCCATTCTAGTCAGCCTGTGACTCCTCCTGCGCCAGAAAAAGCTTCTACACCAAATCAAGAGCCCACCAAGACTCCTCCAATCCCGTACCCCGGTAGGTTAAATCGTCAAAAGACCGATGAGCAATTCGCAAAGTTCGAAAGTTTACTAAAACAATTGCATGTTAATATTCCTTTTATTGAGGTCCTAACCCAAATGCCTAAATATGCAAAATTCATGAGGGATTTCCTCACTCACAAAAGGAAAATTGAATCATTGCAATTAGTTAACTTAGGCGAAGAATGCTCAGCTCTAGTACTCAACAAACTTCCACAAAAGAAAATCGACCCCGGGAGCTTCACAGTCCCTTGTTCGATTGGGAAGTCCCCCGTCCGAAATGCTTTAGCCGATCTTGGAGCTAGCATCAACCTCATGCCCACATCAATGTTCAAGCGACTCGGCCTAGGAACAACAAGCCCCACAAAAATGAGCATACAACTCGCCGACAGGTCCGTCAAATTCCCACATGGTGTCGCCGAAAATCTGCTAGTCAAGGTTGACAAATTCGTCTTTCCAACCGACTTTGTCATCCTAGACATGGAAGAAGACACCGAGGTCCCTCTCATCCTCGGGAGGCCATTCCTAGCCACCGCCCAAGCATTGGTGGATATGAATGACGGAACTCTAACATTGAAGTTTGGGGATGAGGAAGTGAAATTTGAATGTGGAAAGCGAGTAGAGGAAGAAGATCCGGTCAACTACATGAAGGTCATAGACTCAAGTTTGGATGACGCTCTCCGACGGTGTAACATGGGATGCAACACATCCCACTTGGGTAGCATATGACCAGGCTTTGGGTCTAGCCAAGGACCCTTATAAACGTGGCGCACCATGGAGGCATTCCACGGAACTATCCTTAGTTTAATTTAGATTAATTTTTATGTTTTCTAGTTAGTTTAATTTTCAAGAATAAAACACACTCATGGTGATGGTAAAGGATGAAAAGGGGGACGAGAAAAATGATCCCATGCACAAGAACGAGGCAACCCGACAATTTTCTCCCTTTCAGAAGGTTCAACACGGGCCGTGCCCAACCAACACGGCCCCGTGTCGAGCCACCTGCAGAAAACGCCCAGTACAGGTAACTGGACACGGGCCGTGTTCACCCAACACGCCCCCGTGTCCAGACTTCTGTTTCTCTTATTTCAATTTTGTTACTGGCACTTGAACACGGGGCCGTGCCCGGATAACACGGGGCCGTGTTCAGTGCCCAGTAACACAAATTTTTGCTTTTTAAACACTATTTTACACATCTAATCAACCTAAAAATTTATTTTTGGGACACATTGAGGACAATGTGTAATTTAAGTGTGGGGGGATGCTAAAACCTTGAATTTTGCAAGTCCTAAATACAAGCCTTACACAAAACTCTATTGGAACCACTAATCACCCCAAATTTTTTCAAAAATTTCAATTTTTTTATTTTTTTTTATTTTTTTTTACTTACTTGTCTAGGTTTAACTCGGGAAATTCAAGCTCTCAAAAAGGTTATATTTTTACAAATTTACAACCGATAGCGTAGTGATAAAAAGAACCAACATAAGAAAATTATGAAAAGGCATGACAAACTTATTTAAAATTTGATTATATATACTTGATCACATAAAAACCCATTCCCACAAAAGTGAGTTTTGAGCCTTTATTGAGCACACAATTCCATATCATTTGACTAAATGCTTATTTTTCGTTTCTTGTGTGAATAGCCGCTTGGTTCTTACGACTCTAGAACTTGCCATAACAATACATTCCCGGTCCTTATCAACTTAAACCCGAGTAAGTAAATGATGGAGGCATTAGGACTAACATTTTTTTTTTCTACACCATTATTTTTCTTTTTCTTTTACCACCTACCAAAAAAAATCCCCCTAGTTAGCCCCTTTGAGCCTAAACCTTTTCGTTTCATCACCCAAAACAAAAACCCTTTCACCCACCAAAACCTTTTTCATTTTTAACCCTTTATTTTAGTAACAAGTTCGGTTCTTCGTGAAAAAAAAAAATATATGAAGCAAAAAGAAAATAAACAAACAAAGTAATCAAAAATAACTTTGTTTGAATAAAAGCTTCATCAAAAATAAAAAGTTGCAAAAATACGAAAACCGACACTTGTTACGTTTTTTAGCCCTTTTTCTACTAACCACTAACCCAACCACCTACCTTTAACCCTAGCCAACCCTTAACCCACAAAGTCCTCTTGATATCTACAAAGGTATAAAAGTTAAAAAGGAGGAGGATTGATTTTTTGGCAAGCCTATGGTAGGAATAAGTTCCGTGCCGCTCTCGAGTGATTCACTAAAAATACACATTCGGCCGAGTGTGAGTGATTTCCCCGCGAGGTATGTGAACTTGTATATAAATAGAATTTTAAAAAAATATGTTATGCCCAATTAAGTAATTTCTTTTATGGACAGTTCTAAATAAATCATTACGAATAGGAGTGTAAATAAATAAAAATAAAACCCCAAAAAGATCTTGGAAATCCCGACACTCTATGACAAGCCCAAAACCTTCTCTTCTACCTATTCCATTTGGGAGTGTAAGCCAAATATTAAAGAGTTTTGCTTGAGGACAAGCAAAAGTTCAAGTGTGGGGGTATTTGATGTGTGTAAAATGCAACATATAAATTACATCAAATGAGGCATAAAACTAACCCTTTTTTAGTACTAATATTGGAAAAAGAGTGTTTTTGTCTTCCTTTTGTATTTTCAGGATTAAATGAGCTCAAAAACGCAAAAGAAGCAAAAAGACAGCTAAATCCAACATAAATACAAGAAAAGGAACATTAGTGGATTGCCCGAACCCTCAACGGCACCTTCCAAAGCAAAATAGAGAAAACAGAAGGCTGAACACGCCCCGTGCTCAGCCAGCACGGGGTCGTGCCCAAGAAGCAGCAGAAAAGACAAACCTATAGAAGCTTCTATTGCCCACCACGGGCCGTGCTCAGCGGACACGGGGGCGTGTCGAAAGTACAGCAGGCGCATTTATTGTAATTGCGAATTACAATTAATGAGGAGAGAGAGTGTCAGACGGGCACGGGGCCGTGTCCAGCGGACACGGGGCCGTGTCCAGCTCTCTGTTCAGCCTATAAATAGGAGTGCTTGGATTCATTTCATCTCATCCCTTGGCACACCACCTCTCTCACACTTTATCCACCACCCACCACCATCACAACACCATCATCCACCACCATCATCCATTGTCCATCATAGAGTGTGTGAGTCGTCTCGGGATCCAAGATTGATCGTAAGAGTTCTTGACAATCAAGGCCATGTTTGCCTAAGTCTCTTACATCACTTGGTGAAGACAAAGTGTCTAGTATAATACTTTTTATTTCTAATCTTTTGCACTTTTTATTTGGTTTTGTATTAATGACTTTAATAACTAGTTACTTATGTTGAAGGTGATCTTTCCTTATCGTTTGTCCGTGGTGTCTTGGCATTATTTTACTGTCTATATAAAATAAAGGATTTTCACCATTCATATCTCCACGGTCTATATGGAGGTATGTTGGCTACCTGGTAGGGGGTTAAGGGAACGGTTTGGTAAAGGTCTTGCCATTGTTCAGCGTTTAGAGGTCCTGCAATGGACCTGGGTCAAATTTAGTAGGACCTCCTTCAATACTTCACGGTATTGGATGGCGGGGGTCCAAACTCTTTGATCCCCTCATAAGTTAACTACTATTAATACTATAACCCGGCTATTTAGGACTGTATCCCTGCTGACTCAGACTACTTAGTCGAGGGTAACGTCACCGCCAAAAGCGGGGCCTACCACAATACTGCATTAATAACTTAATTCATTATCTTCCAATAATCCACCCCTTTAGGATTGTATCCCTGCTGACTCAAACTACTGGGGTGAGGGTAACGTCACCTTCAAAAGAGGGGCCTACTACAATAACTAAGATAATCTCTTAATTATGTGCAAAAGTGCGGAAATAATCAAAGGTTATACTAGATACGAGTCGGAACCAAGTGATTCATCTTGTCTATCTGTTTTATTTTTATTTTTATTTTCAGCATTTTAGTTAGTTTTTATTTTTCTTAGTTTAAAACATTTTTCTAAACTTTTATTTTGGTTAGACGTTGTGGATAAACCGGTATTAAAAGCTCTTGTGTCCTTGGACGACCTCGGTATCTTACCAACGCTATACTACACTCAACGATGGGTGCACTTGCCCATATGTGTGTTTAGTGTTAGTGAAATATCGTGTTTTATAAATTTAAAACTTGGCTAAAATAAGTGTTAAAAAGGGCTTAAAATATACACCTAAAATATACGACACTTTATCGCACATCAGCGCTCAAAACTACAGACACGACATTTTTTTTTGAATTTTTTTTTTTACAAATGGTGTTTTTATACATGCATTTATGACTATGAAAAAAAAATTTGGTCCACCGCGCCCCCTACGGTGTAGTTCTCACGGTTCTTACAACTCGAGGTGGTTCTCATTTTAGCATTCCCCTATAACTATATATATATATATATATATATATATATATATATTTTACGTTTCGAATAGTTTTATGTTTATGACTTAAATTGTATGGAAACTATAATGATTGATAATATTTATGTTTATGTAGTTTATATGTTTATTTAGTTTTTATATCCCAACACTGGAAATTGACATGTATTTTGTATGTAAAAAAACTAGAAAATATTTGAAATATCGAAAAACCCGGAAAACTGGAAAGGCAATAGCGGCGACATTGTCGCCCCCTAATACCCAAAAAGTATTAGCGTCGAGAGCATTAGCGGCGACCTTTTGGTGACGATACACCACTAATGCCCTTTAAGTGTTAGCGCCGCAGGTCTTTTAGTGACATTTGACGAGGCTATAGCGACTAACTTTTAGCGGTAATATTTTGCCGCTTTTTCTTGTAGTGTGAATTAAATTAACATATAAATGTGAATTTAGTGTAAACAGGGCCGTCTCCGAAAATCACAAATTTTGTTTTGGTCTTGTTCGAGATAAAAAAAATTAAGCCCTATTCGAAAATCTCCATTTAATATAAACTCATCAATCACTAAAATTTATGTGGATGTAATTTAAATAGTTACTTTTACGTAAGTTTAGGAAGTAATTTATTAACTAAAGCGAAAGATGCAGTTGACAAAATTATACATTAAATGCCACTAATAAAAAAACCCAAAAAAATAGCTAAAATAAAGAATTTGGAGACGCCGGATTAGAACCCATGTCTTCTTGTTATTTAAGTAAGGTAGTAACCACTAGTACAAGAGCTCATTTATATTATCTTTCGATTCAGTGCATATATATTTTATCTTATCATGCATAAATTATATACAAAATTAAAAATATTTGGACCCTCGGAGGGTTTGGGCCTTGTGCTGTCGCCCACCCTACACCCCCTACGGGCCGGCCTTGAGTATAAATCATTTGTTATTGTGGTCCTCTAAAATCTAATAATAATTTATCAATATTTATTTATTGTATTGTAAGAGCATTCACACCCCTTTCATCATTTTTACCCTATAATTTCACTAAAAACAACCACATTTTCTCTTTCTTTTCAATTAAATAATACTTTTTTATAATTTTATCGTTACCTTTTATCTGTTCTCCACTCACAACCACTTTCAAAATATATTAAAAATTATAGAGGGTGAATAGCGTTCCCTCAAATTTACCGATGAACAGTAACATTTTCTGTCTCCTCTACTGACAACCACAACCACAATCACTTCTATTATATCTATACTTTCTATAAAAGGAGAAATCCTAATGACATAAGAAAAGCTGATGTGGCAGCCAGAGAGGCTGTCCAACAATGCTTTTCTTTTGTCATTACTGCATCATAAGTCTTAATTTAAAATACATTTTAAATTCAAACCTCTGCCCTTCATTTAAAAGTCAAAGTCTACACTTCATTCAAAATTAAAACCTCTGCTCTTCAGACTTTCTTCAAATGTCTGCTCTTCATAAGAAAAGCAGACCTCTGGCCAGATTCAAAATTCTGGCTCCATATTCAAAATTCAAACCATATATTCGAACCCTATAAATAACATATATGAATCTGGCTCCACATTCAAATTTGAATTCATCTCTCTCACTCATATTTGCGAGCATATCTCTCTCTTTCTCAAATGCATAGCTCTCACGATTCAGCCGATTAATCTCCAACTACAGTTCTTTGTTCGAACATGTTTTGATTCTGTTTACACATTATCGTTCCAATATCATTGTTCCAACATCGTCGTTACAATGAAGCTCTGTTTCACACATCAACGTTTCAACATCGATGTTGCAATATCATTGTTGCAACATCATGAAAAATTTCATGTGCTACCTTCTTTGATGAGAGAGTTGCATTGTTCCAACATCGTTAAATGCCAATAAAGCTTTTCTTATGTCACTCAGATTTCTCCTTTTATAGAAAGTATAGATAGATTGTTGCAACATCGTGAAAAGTTATATGTGTTACCTTCTTTGATGGGAGAGTTGCATTTTAGGTTTGTGGCTTATTTTTATTAATTGTAGTTATACTAATTTAATTTGATGTGTGAATAAACAAGTGTTGATAATGTTGATAGTTTTATTAACAGTAACATTTTAGAGTATGTTAATATCCATATTGATAGTATTAAATTAAATACATATACATAGAAAGATATAAATATACTGAAATATGCATAAACTATTACACACTACAGTTAACACTTGCAAGGATTTCGTAGACCCTCGCCTTTCTCCATGTGATTTCATTCTCTCTTTTGTTTTTCAGATCGGTTAGCATGTCACAGATTTTCTGATCCTGTCTTAGTAGTTGTGACAGAAACTCTTCTGCATTCTTCTGGAAATCTGATGCAGGAGAGTGGAGGATTTCATCAAGTAATGCTATGCTGTTCCAGGTTTTGTTGTAATTATTGTCAATGATTATGCCGACTTTTCTGTTTAGTTCTTCATCTGATCTTTTTTCTTTGAGTGACCAGATCGATAATTGTGTTTTAACATCACTGGTGTCTGACCAGTGGTAGAAGCATCTGTTTGCCATCTATATTTTTGTTGGATTTACTGATTTTGATTTGTTTTTGACAGACAGTGATTTGTAAGACAATTTGTTGATGTTTTGAATCAAACTAATCATCGGTCTTTTATAGTGTTTAAAACGCGTCTACATGGTAAATGAAGAGGTTAATTATAATTATGATAGCCTATTTTTTTCTTTGAAGCTTTAAAATTTGTCCCTTGGGTTTCTTGATATTTAATTTTATAGTTTCCCATAAAATAAAAGCTGGGGTTTGAAAAGGTTTTTGCATTAAAAAGGCTGTTGTTTTGAAATATAAATTTATATGTTTATATTAAAATGGCGCCATACACTTTTGCAGAGTCTAATGATTTAAAGCAGCGCTTTATAAAGGTAAAAGAGAACATCTGCTGATGAAGAAAGTTTGAAGAAGCAAAGGTCTGCTATGGCCAACAGATGTTAAAGAACAGACATATGATATTCAAATTATGTTGCTCAACAGATGTCTTTATAGTAACAGTGGTTAGGCTAATAGCAGATGTTGGGAGTTTGTTAGGCTATTAATTGTTGCTCACTATGTTAACTAGGGGTGTGCAAAAAACCGAATTAACCGAACCATAACCGAATTAACCGACAAAACCAAACCGGAAAAATCGAACCAAATAAAAAACCGGTGGGTCGGTTAATGGTTTTTTCTTAAAACTGAATGTAGCGGGTCGGTTATGGTTATCATTTTTTCCATACCCACCATAACCGAACCGAACCGACATGTAGTAAATCTTTGTAGGATTTAGGACTTTTCACCATATTTTTAATATTTGATGTTTTTGACCGAAGATTTTTAGTACTTATTGGTTTTTCATATCATTTTGTGGTTTTGGTTGAATGTTTATTTGAATTTATGGAATGTATCATATCACTTTATTTGAATATTCGATAATAACTGGTATTAATATTATAGATTATATGTATTTTTTAATACTATGTAACATACTAATATATAAAATATGTAATAACAATTTATTCCATGTTAAAAAAATTAAGCTATTTTTAGCTAAGCTAAATACACGGTTAACCACCCATAACTGACCCGCTATAACCATCAAAACCGAATAACCATAACCACCATAACCGATCGGTTATGGTTATGGTTATCCAATAACCGACATCACGGTTATGGTTATGGTTTTTGGTCAAAACCGACCCATGCACACCCCTAATGTTAAAATTGTAATTGTAATATTTGTATAAGCATGCTACTGCAATCATTCTTCTCATTGTTATGAAACAACTGTTTATCCTAATGACTGTTGATTTACCACTGCTGAATAAATGAATAAATTTTAATCCTATTAATCTTTGTTGTCACATTTTACTTTTACTTATTTTAGCAAGCATAAGTATTGTTATATAGTTTTGAATATCATCTGAGGATTGCAGACCGATATTGATGTAGATGTGTAATTGTGTCTGAGTTTGATTTAGATTGTGTTGATGTTGAATTGTGTGTGAACAGATGTTTGGTAAGTCAACAGAGGTTTAATAGGATTAAAGGTTGGTTTAAGGGTGAACAGATGAGTGTAAAGACAAAATAATGTATAAAATTTGATCATCAATAAGAGTTTTTTGAAGAATTTGATCCTCCAAATTACAAAGAGTCAATACTTGCTGTTGTAAAATGTCTGTTGTAGCTAAAGTCTGGCAAAACAGAGCATCTGCTAATGAAGAAATGTCCGAAGTCGCAAAGGTCTGCTATGGGCCAACTGATGTTAACGTACAACAGATGATATTCAAAATATGTTGTTCAACAGAGATTTTCATAGTAACAGTGGTTAGGCTAATAGCAGATGTTGGGAGTTTGTTAGGCTATTACATGTTGCTCACTAGGTGAACATTTGTAATTACAATCTTTCTATAAGTATGCTGCTGACATCGTTCTTCTCATTCTTATGAAACAAATGTTTATCCTAACGATTGCTGATTTACCACTGCTGAAAACAATTGTTTTTGAAACCTCTGCATGGCTAAAAATTCATCCACTACTGAAAGGTATCGCCTGTTTTCATAACTTCTGTTTATCCTAATGACTGTTGATTTACTATTGTTTCCAACCTCTGTTGTTGCCCAACAGAGGTTTCCAAACAATTTGTCATCCATTATTAGAAGTGCTTAGGTTAAAAGCATGATGATAAAAGCATTCTTCTTATTCTTTTGAGAAAAAAGTTTGTTATTCTGCTACATATATTTCCATTTCTATTCTATCTTTTTCCATTGTGATCATCTTAACTGTCACAACAATCATAACTTCTGTTTATGCTAACGACTGTTGACTTACGCTGTTCCTAACTTCTGTTGTTGGCCAACAGAGGTTTCCAAACAACTGTCATCCATTATCACAAGAGAGGTTCTGATGTGGACAGATGTTAGCCATCAGATATTTGTAACTACTGCCACGTCAGCATTCACTTAGTTACAAAGTGTTGGTTATATAATTATTTTAAACATATTTAATTTTAATATATTTATATATAGTATAAATATTACAATTTAAAAAAAAATTATCCCTTAGTTACAAAAGTGTTGGTTATATACAATTTGTAATAACAATAATACTTATACCTTACTTAAATTAATTAACTACACATTATGTTACCTTTATGTAAATATCATAAATCAATGAGGGCTATTTGTGTAAGTATATGTTAAATCAGTTGAAATTTGGGGGAACGAACAGTTCTCTGCATACAGACCATCATTACACATCAACAACTATCATCTTTCAAATTTTCACACAAAATACTTCTTCATCACCGTGTTCATCTAGGTTCAACATTCATCGCCGTCTTCTTCTACGACAGACTTCAATCGGCCGATTTCATTGTTGATTTACTAAGAACAGGAATGTACATTCAACTTATGATGAAATTTGTAGTCTTTTTTCGGTCTTAAATGAATCGAATCATTGTAGATATACCATTATAGACAGTTACAAATACAAATTGAAAAATGATTTAGTGAAGTAGTTGTATTATTTATGGAGAACATGTTAAAGGATCATTATTTGGAAAATAATTGCAGTAGATAATCTCTTTTTCAGTGATAGATATTAGATAAAACGCTTTTATAAAACCAGACTATAACCGAACAGTTTCGAAATCGACCATGACACTCAGCTCCAGATTGCAAGGTTCGTCTCTCGATGACTTATTGCACAGCATATCTAGTGTACACTTATGTATGACATTGCATGTGAATGCACACTTAGCACTACAGTATGAGTTTCTGTATTACTAGCCTACGTTATGTGATTTATAGTGTGACACTTCCCTAAACCTTCATGATCTATGTTGTGGTGTCTTTTGTCTTGCTACTCGAATTTGAGGAACCTTTTAGCACGAGTTGGGAGGAGCTGAGATAAACATGCAAATCGCATTGTTATTATGGGTGCACATATAATAATAATGTGGAGTGCATGTGAGTCCCAGTGAGGCTTAACGAGTGTGAAAGGGGTTCTACTCTGTTGTTTGACGTAATGATAGAACTCAGTAATCTGTAGAAGTCATAGTGATGTTTGACTCCGACTCAATCCCGACTTCTAATCTTTTCCACTTTTTATATATAGAATCATGAACGGACGAAATGGTGGACGTGGTGGAGGCCGCGGTGGGGGACGTGGCAACATCGTTATGTCCCAGGCTGAGTTAACCGACTTGATCAATACTCGTGTGGCTGAAGCTCTAGCAGCTCAGCAAGCTGGTAGGTTATGTGTCAAACGCTCCTCATCCTTGTGACGCGTACTTGACTCTTACTCGTGCGTTGTATCTTCTTTCGTCTTTAGGTCAACCTGCGAACCAGAATCAGAACAATCCGCCTGCTTGCACGTTTAAGACATTCATGGATTGTAAGCCACAGACGTTCAGTGGGACTGAAGGGGCAGTAGGACTACTTCGTTTGTTTGAGAAAGCAGAGTCGGTCTTTGCTATGTGTAACTGTCCTGCTGGGGACAGAGTGAAGTATGCTTCGGGCACACTTGAAGATGGTGCCTTCACTTGGTGGAATTCCCAAGTCCAGATGCTGGGTATCGAAATGGCAAACGCAACTACTTGGGACGACTTCAAGGAATTGATGAGAGAAGAGTACTGCCCCCGTGATGAGATCCAAAAATTGGAAAATGAGTACTACAACCTGAAGATGGCAGGATCTGAGATCGAGGCGTACACGAAGCGATCTCACGAACTTGCGAATATGTGTCCTAACTTATCTCGACCGCCACATCGTAGAATTGAGCTGTACATCAACGGTCTAGGACCGCAAGTCAAGGGTTTGGTCACTGTAGCAAATCTTGACAACTTGCCTCGAATCATTCTCCTAGCCCACAAGATCACTGACCAGGAGGTGGAGCGTGGCTCGCTACCACCATGTGTTTCTACTACTGCCACTACTGCTATGGTTACTACTCCTACTATTGATAACAAACGTAAGTGGAATGATACGGACAGGGTGTCCAACTCGAATCAGTCACAGAAGAAGCCAGACAATAGTTGCAACCGCAGTTTTAGCTAGTCATCCTCTGTTAATCTGAATCAGAGCAACAACTCGAATTAGGGTTCTTACGTGGGGAAACAACCAAAGTGTAGCAAGTGCAACTACCATCACCGTGGACCGTGCACTCGAATCTGTCACAGGTGCAATAAAGCGGGTCATATGGCAAGGGATTGCAGGGCCCCATTCCCAAAACAGCAGCAACAGCAATCTCCACAGCAACAGCAGCAGCAGCAACAGGAAAGGCAGCAGCCTCAACAGAACCAGGGTAATCGCAAGGGATGTTTCCAGTGTGGGGATGAGGGTCATTTTAGGCGGGATTGTCCTCAACTGAATTAGAATGCTGGGAATAACAACTACGCTGGGAACAATAACAATAACGGGAATAACAGTGGGAATGGTGCGCGTGGAAGAGTGTTTACCATCGGAGCAAGTGAAGCCAGGAATGATGGCAATGTCGTGACCGGTACGTTCTCTATGAACAACCTATTTGCTTCTGTGTTATTCGACTCTGGTGCCGATTGGAGTTATGTGTCTTTGGGGTTCAGCTGTCAGTTAGGGTTGACTCCTACACCTCTTGTAAACAAACACGTTGTAGAATTGGCTGATGGCAAGTCAATTGAAGCCTCACACATTCATTTTGGGTGTAAACTCGACCTTATGGGTCAAGTGTTCGACATTGACCTACTCCCCGTTACTCTTGGAAGTTTTGATGTGGTCGTTGGTATGGATTGGTTGTCTAAGCACCAAGCGAAAATTCTCTGTAAAGAGAAAATCGTACGTATTCCTCTCCCCAGTGGAGAGTCTCTGTCGGTTCAAGGTCATCGTAGTGGTGTAATGGTTGGCATCATCTCAGCTATGAAAGCCCAGAAGTGTCTACGAAAGGGCTATCCTGCTATTTTAGCACTTGTTACTGATACTCAGTCTGAAGAAAGGAAAATCGAAGACCTGCCAGTTGTTCGTGAGTTTTCCGATGTATTTCCTGAGGAACTTCCTGGTTTACCACCTCACCGTCAAGTGGAATTTCACATTGATCTTACACCAGGAGCGGCCTCGATCGCTCGTGCTCCTTATCGTCTTGCACCTGGAGAATTGCAAGAGTTGTCTAATCAACTTCAAGAACCGTTGGTGTCAAGGCCCCAGCCCCGGTTTTACCCGGTCAGGAGCCGCGGGACAGGAACCCGTGGTATTTATTAATTGATGCGACAGCGGAAGATTTTAACAGGATCTTTTAAAACTTGAAATGCCCGATTATTTTATTTCATAATTCGGGATAACCCCGTAATATACAATAGAGGAATTTTACTAGGAAATTCCCTGATTTATAAAACATGTTTATTTATTTTAACTGAGCCACCTCTTCAAGCTTGTTAGTGCTCCGTAGCACGTTTTCCTTGATTTATAGCAGGTCGCCTGAAACATGTTTAAAAATATTTTATCAGCGGGGAAATACTAGCGAGTCACTCAATTTGATAAAATGACACATAGTTATAAATTACAGCATAAGAGCGATTACAATGGCTTCTATCTTATTTTTATCTGGCGCCGTGTCACCTGGTGACGATGGTCATACCACTATTGGGTCTTTCCCCAAGTAGTGATAATTATCACTGTTAGGATTTATTAGCCTAACAGTGAGAAATTAGTAATGTGCACAATACCCCAATTAGCCAATGATTCAAGATAACCATGACTTAATCCCTGTAATTATAACTTTTGAAAATGATTGGAGTATTGTAAAATACTGTTTGATAAAAAGAGAATGACTCACATTGTAGATTTATACGGGCAGAGTTTAGCCTACTGATTAGCCTTGTAACCTAATTTAAATAACAATGCACACGAACTAGGTCAGTAACTAATACAACATTTACGATAACTCACGAGATTAAAACCCTCACAACGAATGACAAAGTGTTATACTTAAACATCCGTCGAATTCACGACTAATGACAAAGTATGGCCCTAATGTGGGCAGCACTTAAACATCCATTGGATAGTTTCAATCGATCGGACATTGAATCGTAGCAGCGATCGAGTTAATACCCTGTATCGTAGCAGCGCCTCACTATTGTAAAAGTAAATTTCGAATTTAAGCAGTATGCTTTCGTTTTTGAGAAATGTTTTCGACATCAGTGAACTGCTCATGACCCGTTCTATTTATAGGTGAAACTTGGGGTTCACGCGGCTCGTGTGAACCTTGGCTTGACCCTTACGCGGCCCGCGAGGTCCAGCTAGACGTAGACTAGGGCTACGGTGTCATCAGTAGACTTGCCACGCGTGCAACACGTGGCCCGGATGCTTATCCGGTCAAACTCCAAGTTGATGCGGCCCGCGTAAGGCTAAGCTAACCCTTACGCGGCCTGCCTGAAACTCATAAACTTTGTTTTCTTGGTTTTTCATGCACAGTAGAGTTTCAGGGGTCTGGGTTTTTACTTACGGTTCATTTTGGGACATTTTTGAAGGTCCTTACATCCTCCCCACCATATTTAAAATCTCGTCCTCTAGATTTACTGAAATAAGTGAGGATACTTTCGCTTCATCTCCGATTCTAGCTCCCAAGTGTACTCGGGTCCTCTCTTTGAATCCCATTTGACTTTGACCAATACTAGTCTTTTGTGTTTGAGAAACTTGATCTTTCTGTCTTCTATCTGAAGTGGTTTCTCCACGAACTTCAACTTTCCATTTACTTGGATGTCTTGAAAAGGGACTACTAATGATTCATCCGATAGACATTTCTTGAGATTGGATACATGAAATACGTCATGTACCCCAGCTAGCTCCTCTGGTAGTTGTAAGCGATAGGCAACTGGTCCTATTCGTTTGATTACTGGGAATGGTCCTACGTACCTTGGACTTAGCTTTCCTTTCTTACCGAACAGAACTACTCCTTTCCAAGGAGAAACTTTCAAGAGTACCTTGTCTCCCACTTGGAATTCTAACGGCTTGCGTCGATTATCGGCATAACTCTTCTGGCGATCACGAGCCATCTTTAATCTTTCCTTGATTTGAGTAATCTTGTCGGTAGTTTCTTGCACTATTTCAGGACCTGATAATTGGTTTTCTCCTATTTCTGCCCAACAAACTGGAGTTCTACACTTTCGTCCATACAGTGCTTCAAATGGGGCAGCTTCAATGCTTGAATGATAACTATTGTTATAGGAGAATTCAATTAAAGGTAGGTGGTCATCCCAATTTCCACCAAAATCTATTACACATGCCCTGAGCATGTCCTCCATGGTTTGGATTGTCCTTTCACTTTGTCCGTCTGTCTGAGGATGATATGCAGTACTTAGATTTAGTCGGGTTCCCATTGCTTCCTGGAAACTTGTCCAGAAATGGGAAGTGAAACGACTATCTCTATCCGACACAATGGAGAGTGGAACTCCATGTAAGGATACTACTTCATCTACGTATAACTTTGCTAACCTTTCCATGCTAAAGGTTTCCTTCAAGGGTAGAAAATGAGCTGATTTGGTTAATCGATCCACAATTACCCAAATCGCATCGTTACCTTTTCTGGTTTTGGGCAACTTAGTAACAAAGTCCATGGTTATAAGTTCCCATTTCCATACAGGCATTTCTAATTGTTGTAGTAGACCTGAAGGTTTCTGGTGTTCTGCCTTAACTTGTGAACAAGTAAGACATTTAGAAACATATCTAGCTATATCCTTTTTCATTCCTATCCACCAGAAATTATTTCTTAAATCTTGGTACATTTTATTGTTACCAGGATGCAAGGTATACCTAGATTTATGGGCTTCCTCTAAAATCTTATTTCTTAATTCTCCTTGTTTAGGTACCCAAATTCGTTTCTTATGGAATCTCCAAATTCCATCACTTCCTTGTTCTAGTTCCTTTATTCTTCCTTTCATTCCTTCAGCATCATCCTTGATTGCTGTTTCTTGAATGCTTTTCAGTTGTTCCATTAAGTCTAATTGTAAACTTAATCTAAGAGCACGAACTCGTCGTTGTTTCTCATGATACTTACGACTTAATGCATCAGCAACTACGTTTGCTTTTCCTTCGTGATATTGAATATCACAGTCGTAGTCACTTAGGATTTTCATCCATCTCCTTTGTCTCATGTTCAATTCTTTTTGCCCAAATATGTATCTTAAAACTTTTATGATCCGTATAGACAGTAAACTTACTTCCATACAGATAGTGTCTCCAAATTTTAAGGGCAAAAATTATGGCTCCTAATTCTAAGTCATGAGTCGTATAGTTTTCCTCGTGCTTTTTCAATTGCCTAGATGCATACGCAATTACCTTCTTGCGTTGCATTAATAGACATCCTAATCCTAGCTTAGAAGCATCACAGTAGACTTCAAAATCTTCTGTTCCTTCTGGCAAAGCAAGAATTGGAGCATTTGTTAATTTCTGTTTCAAAATCTTAAAAGCTTCCTCTTGCCTAGGTCCCCATTCAAACTTAACTGTTTTACAGGTTAGCTTAGTTAATGGTACATCTATCTTGGAAAAATCCTTAATAAAACGTCTATAGTATCCAACGAACCCTATAAAACTTCTAATTTCCATAGCCGACTGCGGGACATTCCATTTAGTGATTGCTTCTATTTTAGCAGGATCTACGTGAATACCTTCGTGATTCACCATGTGTCCTAAAAATTGCACTTCTTGTAGCCAAAATTCACACTTCGAGAATTTGGCGTAGAGCTTCTCTTTTCTTAACAAAGTTAAGAGTGTATGCAGGTGCTGACAATGCTCCTCCTGGCTTTTGGAATAAATAAGTATATCATCGATAAAAACAATTACGAATTTATCCAAGTACGGTTTACAGATCCTATTCATCATGTCCATAAATGCTGCTGGAGCATTTGTTAACCCAAAGGGCATGACTGTAAACTCGTAATGACCATACCTAGTTCTGAAAGCAGTTTTAGGTATGTCTTCTTCTTGTACCTTTAATTGATGATATCTGGAGCGTAAATCTATCTTAGAAAAGTATCTAGCTCCTTGCAATTGATCAAAAAGATCATCAATCCTAGGTAATGGGTATCGATTTTTAATTGTAACTTTATTTAATTACCTATAATCGATACACATTCGCATTGAACCATCTTTCTTCTTCACAAACAACACTGGCGCTCCCCACGGGGATGAACTAGGTTGTATAAATCCTTTGCTCAGTAATTCATCTAATTGCTTTTTCAATTCTAGCATTTCTGTGGGTGCTAACCGATAAGGTGCCTTGGCTATCGGTGTAGTTCCAGGAATTAGATGTATTCTAAATTAGACTTCCCTATTGGGTGGTAATCCAGGTAGTTCTTCCGGAAAGACATCCGGGTATTCTGCTACTACCGGAATTTCCTTAAATTCCTTACCTTTTGTGTTAATGATTACTGAAATCATATACACCACCTCTTGTTTTCTTGAATAACTGGCCAACTTCATTACTGAAATGAATTTCAGTGGTTTTCGTGGCTTGTCTCCTGTAATCACTACTAATTCTCCTGTAGGGGTATGAATTTCTATGGAGTTTTTATCACAGAGAATTCGAGCATGGTTGGCTATTAACCAATCCATTCCTAATACTATGTAAAATCCGGCTAAATTCATAGGTAACAGATTTGCCGAAAATTTATGACCTAAAAGTTCTATATTTCCTTCTCGCACAACCTTATTTATTTTAACAGAATTCCCATCTGCCGTTTCGACTGTAAAAATCTGCCTAAGGTTGGTTAAGGGTAAGTTAAGAGCTTGGCAGAATGAAGTATTTATAAAACTTTGGTTTGCACCAGAGTTAAATAATACTTTTGCATAAACGTCGTGAACTAGGAACGTACCAGCTATTACGTCAGGAATTAGTTCTGCTTCCTGAGTAGTCAACTGGAAGGCTCTTGCATTCTTCTTGGTAGTTCCTTTCGCAAGTTTGGCTTTGTTATCGGCTGGTTTGACCAGTTTTGGGCAGTCTGGTCTAAAGTGTCCAGCTTCTCCACAGTTGTAGCAGACTGTTGCTTTCTTCTTCCTGCAGTCTTCTTCTTGGTGCCCCGGGATTTTGCAGAAATTGCAATATCCTTTGCATCTTCCAAAATGCTTCCTTTTGCATGTATTGCAAAATGGAACAGTGGAAGATTGCCCGGTTCCCTTTCTCTTGAAATTACTACGATTACCCATACGGAATCCTTGGGTAATCTTTTGGGCTACTTCCTTTTTCCGGGTTTCTTCTCTTGTGCGTACCAGTCCGTCTGTTAAGGTGTTAGCTAATTCCACTGCATCGTCAATAGTGCGGGGTCTCGCAGCTTTAACGATATCACGGATTTCGCCAATCAATCCCCAAATATAGCCGGAAATAAGTACCGGTTCTGGCGAAGCCAAGGTTGGTACCACTCTCGCATACTCGAAGAATGTCGAAGTATATCCTCGACAGTCTACATCCACCATCCAGTGGTTCAGGAACTTATTTGCCATTTGTTCCTTTTCGTATTCAGGGCAAAATTTTCTTTCCACTAGCTACTGGAATTCTTCCTAACTCATGGCATAGGCCATATTTCTTCCTTTGGCTTGAAGTACCGTATTCCACCATTCTAGCGCCCCTTCTTTGAAAAGATATAACGCGTATATGACCTCATCTTCTTCAGTACATTTACTTATCATAATGACTGCTTCGGTTTTTTCTAACCAACGCAGCGCCGCAGTCGCCCCTTCATTGCCTGCAAATTCAGCTGGTTTACAGGCAAGAAATTCCTTATAAGTGCAACCAGGTGTTGCAGCTTTCATTCTTTTAAGAGTTGGGGCTTGCAGTACATTATCATTATTGTTATTATTGTTGTTGCCGCCTCCGTTTATACTATTACTGAAATTGTCTTCATGTGTACGTTTGCTAGCAATAATTTGAGGTTCAATTGGATTTCGAGCAGCAGCAAGTATTGCTGGAATAGCATTGGCTATTCCCTGAGCAACGATATTTTCGATATCTTGCCTATTCAGAAATTGATCTTCATTGTTTTGCTCAGAATCATTAACTTCATTAATGGGTTCATTACCAGCGTTTGCCATCTGGTAATTAATTTATATAAGTAATTAGCAGAAAATAATTTATTAATCAAACATAACAAAACAATTGCACATAAATACGTTAACAAGTATGGCCAAAATTGTCGATCTTTCGACGTTCGATATTTTATATATTATAATAATAGGCATCCGTACACACTGGTTATCTTACAAAAGTTTTATTTTTAAGTTATTTCATACGATTATATTTTTATGATTATATTATTATTAAACATATGCTTCTTCCATCACATGCTAATCCATCAGCTGGCATTTTCAGTAACGACGTTCCCTCTCGTCGTACTTCCAGGAGAGCTGTTCTCCTACCTCTCGGATTCGATTTCCTGCATCCATCAACTCCTCGCCAAAATGGCAGAGCTCAGCCAGGTTCTCATTGCTCATCGGTGGGTTTGGTGCAGGTTCGGGGTCAAACTGAGGGAGAAAGGTATAGGGGTTATTGAGGAGGTTTTGAAACTGCCAGTCATTGGTCCACCATTCTTCCATTTCTCCTAGAGGTCGGGTGTTGACAAGGGGATCTGGGATGGCTGGTTCCAAGTTTACTGGAAGCTGGGTTTCAGCAGGATATGTGAAAAGGGTTTCATTGACAGGCTTAAGGGTATCACAACTTGCTAGTATGTAATCTAGATCTTCCTGTGACAGCATTTCCTCGGTTTGCTTGGAACTTTCTCCAATTTCTATTCCTTTTCCTTTATCCATTGGGTCCTCCGTCTTGGCAACTTTCCTAGTTACTGGTTTCCTCCTGCGCACACGCCTCCAGCCCACACTTCTTCTTCTTTTCTTTGGCTTGGGTTTCTCCGGAGGTTGAGCTTGAAATTCCATAGGTTCCTCAACATTGGCACAATACCCAGTAAAGTCTTTGGAAACTTCCACATTAACAGAATAGAGATTGAGATTTTGAAGGGCGTCAGATAGTTCATTCATGCTGTTTAGCAGATATGAAGAAACACACAAAATTCTAGGTTAAAATTTTGTAATTTGAATTTGCACATAATTATATAATAGTAATTAGAAAATTTAAATAGTATAATTATCTAATTTATACAAATCATTTATTGAAACAACACATATTTATTACAACTAAAATTTGAAATATACTAGTGGTTATTTATTAGATTAAAGTTCCTGGCTTGTAGGTAGCATAGGTGATGGTACTGGGTTGGTGATTTAATCAAAAGTTAGCATTTACTGCTACAGTGGCTAACATGTAGAGATCTGCCCATTGTTCATCTAACTCATCTTCCCATGGTGGGTTACTGCCTATTTCTTGAGTTTCCTTATTACTCATTACTCCTTTTGATTGTGACTTCTTTATTTTCTCTTGACTTTTTCTAATAATCCAACTTCTTTTATTAGGGGAAAGTGGTTTTTCAAATTGTGCCTTACGAACAAATATTCCTTCCTCAGTTTCTGCTGAGTATCTTGAGGAATTTGATTGGGATGAGTTTCCCTTATCTTTCGGTGAACAATCTAATTTAAGATAGATATCCAAGATTTTTTGCTTACCCATACTGTAACTAACAGATAATCAGTTAAAACATATAATCACTAGATGATAATCAGGAAAATTAAGTATTTTAAATACTTAATATGCTTAAATCAGTGGCTCTGATACCACCTTTTTCCTGTCACGGCCCCAGCCCCGGTTTTACCTGGTCAGGAGCCGCGGGACAGGAACCCGTGGTATTTATTAATTGATGCGACAACGGAAGATTTTAACAGGATTTTTTAAAACTTGAAATGCCCGATTATTTTATTTCATAATTCGGGATAACCCCGTAATATACAATAGAGGAATTTTACTAGGAAATTCCCTGATTTATAAAACATGTTTATTTATTTTAACTGAGCCACCTCTTCAAGCTTGTTAGTGCTTCGTAGCAGGTTTTCCTTGATTTATAGCAAGTCGCCTGAAACATGTTTAAAAATATTTTATCAGCGGGGAAATACTGGCGAGTCACTCAATTTGATAAAATGACACATAGTTATAAATTACAGCATAAGAGCGATTACAATGGCTTCTATCTTATTTTTATCTGGCGCCGTGTCACCTGGTGACGATGGTCATACCACTATTGGGTCTTTCCCCAAGTAGTGATGATTATCACTGTTAGGATTTATTAGCCTAACAGTGAGAAATTAGTAATGTGCACAATACCCCAATTAGCCAGTGATTCAAGATAACCATGACTTAATCCTTGTAATTATAACTTTTGAAAATGATTGGAGTATTGTAAAATACTGTTTGATAAAAAGAGAATGACTCACATTGCAGATTTATACGGGCAGAGTTTAGCCTACTGATTAGCCTTGTAACCTAATTTAAATAACAATGCACACGAACTAGGTCAGTAACTAATACAGCATTTACGATAACTCGTGAGATTAAAACCCTCACAACGAATGACAAAGTGCTATACTTAAACATCCGTCGAATTCACGACTAATGACAAAGTATGGCCCTAATGTGGGCAGCACTTAAACATCCATTGGATAGTTTCAATCGATCGGACATTGAATCGTAGCAGCGATCGAGTTAATACCCTGTATCGTAGCAGCGCCTCGCTATTGTAAAAGTAAATTTCGAATTTAAGCAGTATGCTTTCATTTTTGAGAAATGTTTTCGACATCAGTGAACTGCTCATGACCCGTTCTATTTATAGGTAAAATTTGGGGTTCACGCGGCCCGCGTGAACCTTGGCTTGACCCTTACGCGGCCCGCGAGGGCCAGCTAGACGTAGACTAGGGCTACGATGTCATCAGTAGACTTGCCACGCGTGCAACACGTGGCCCGGATGCTTATCCGGTCAAAATCCAAGTGTTCGTGGCCCGCGTAAGGCTAAGTTAACCCTTACGCGGCCCGCCTGAAACTCATAAACTTTGTTTTCTTGGCTTTTCATGCACAGTAGAGTTTCAGGGTCTGGGTTTTTACTTACGGTTCATTTTGGGACATTTTTGAAGGTCCTTACAGATGGATAGGGGTTTTATCTGACCCAGTTCTTCGCCTTGGGGAGCCCTAGTTCTCTTCGTAAAGAAGAAAGATGGGTCCTTTTGTATGTGCATAGATTATCGAGAACTCAACAAAGTGACAGTCAAGAACCGTTATTCTTTACCTCGCATTGATGATATGTTTGACCAGCTGCAAGGGTCAAGCTTCTACTCAAAAATCGACTTAAGATCGGGCTACCATCAGATGAGAGTCCGAGAGGAGGATGTCCCTAAAATAGCTTTTCGAACGCGGTATGGCCATTATGAGTTTTTGGTTATGCCATTCGGGTTAACTAACGCACCAGCGGTGTTCATGGATCTCATAAACCGTGTGTGCAAACAGTATCTTGACGATTTCGTCATCGTGTTTATCGATGATATCTTGATTTATTCTAAGAGCAAGGAGGACCACGAGCGACACTTGCGTCTTATCTTGGAGCTCCTGAGGATGGAGCAACTCTACGCGAAATTCTCTAAGTGTGACTTCTGGATTCGAGAAGTACACTTCCTTGGCCACATTGTTAATGAATCGGGGATACACGTGGATCCTGCTAAGATTGATGCAATAAGGAATTGGGCAACACCGAAGAACCCTTCGGAGGTGCGACAATTTCTTGGTCTCGCTGGGTACTATCGCAGATTTATTAAAGACTTCTCAAAGATCGCTCAACCTCTCACTGCATTAGCACATGAAGGCGTTGTATATTCTTGGGGAACGAAGCAGGTGGATGCCTTCCAACTCTTGAAACAAAAACTCTGTAGTGCACCAATATTGTCCTTACCCGAGGGTACCAAAGATTTTGTAGTGTACTGTGATGCTTCCATTCAGGGTCTCGGTTGCGTGCTGATGCAACGCGAGAAGGTGATAGCATATGCTTCTCGGTAGTTGAAAGTTCATGAAAAGAATTACACGACCCACGACTTGTAGCTAGGGGCTGTGATTTTTGCATTAAAAATCTGGAGGCATTACTTATACGGTACCGAATGCACTATTTATACCGACCACGGGAGCCTCCAGCACATCTTCGACCAAAAAGAGTTAAACATGCGACAGCGTCGCTGGGTGGAACTCTTAAATGACTACGATTATGCCATCAAGTAACATCCAGGCAAAGCTAATGATGTAGCTGATGCCCTTAGGCGAAAGGAGACAAAACCTAAACGTGTACGAGCCTTACAGCTCACTATTTACTCAAACCTCCCTGACCAGATCCGTTCTGCCCAAACTGAAATGCTAAAAGAAGAAAACATTAAAGCTGAGTATTTGCGGGGCATGGAGAAACGACTTGTAGAGAGGTCTAACGGTATTCTCTACTGCATGGAATGGATATGGGTCCCTTTGTATGGAAACCTTAGAGATCTTGTGATGGACGAAGCGCACAAGTCTCGATACTCTGTTCATCCAGGTTCTGATAAGATGTATCAGGACCTCAAAGTCTTTTATTGGTGGCCGAAAATGAAAGCCCACATCGCGACGTATGTGAATAAATGTTTGACCTGCGCAAAAGTCAAGGTGGAATATCAGAAACCATCAGGGTTGCTTCAGCAACCAGAAATACCCATGTGCAAATGGGAGTAAATTGCCATGAATTTTGTCACCGGTCTACCTAGAACTCAAAGCGGGAACGATACCATTTGGGTGATCATCGACCGTCTCACGAAATCAGCACACTTCCTCGCGATAAAGGAAACTGATAAGTTCTCACAACTTGCTGGTGTTTACCTAAAGGAGGTGGTTTCTAGGCATGGGGTGCCAACCTCTATCATCTCCGATCGTGATCCGTGTTTCATATCCGATTTGTGGCAGGCGATGCACAAATCGTTCGGCTCACGTCTTGACATGAGCACTGCTTATCACCCACAAACAGATGGTCAAAGCAAACGAACCATTCAGACACTCGAAGACATGCTGCGAGCATATGTAATCGATTTCGGTAAAGGTTGGGAGAAACATTTGCCTTTGATAGAGTTCTCTTACAACAACAGTTACCATTCTAGTATCCAGGCAGCCCCGTTCGAGGAATTGTATGGACGGAAATGCCGATCCTCTTTGTTGGGCTGAGGTGGGTGACAGTCAGATCACAGGTCCGGAACTGGTACTTGAAACTTCAGAGAAGATTATCCAGATCATAAATCGCATGGCGGCAATGCGTGACCGACAGAAAAGCTATGCTGATAAGAGTAGGAAACCCTCGGAGTTCGATGTAGGCGATCGCGTTATGTTGAAAGTTTCACCCTGGAAGGGTGTGGTACGCTTTGGGAAGCGAGGCAAACTGAATCCATGATACGTTGGCCCGTTCAAAATCTTGGAAAGAATCGACAAGGTTGCCTATCGGCTTAAGCTACCTGATGAGTTGGGTAACGTTCATGACGTCTTTCATGTCTCAAACCTGAAAAAGTGCCTGTCTGATGAAACACTTGTCGTGCCATTGCAAGAGCTAAAGATTGACGACAAGTTGCAGTTCGTTGAAGAACCTATTGAAATCATGGATCAGGAAGTTAAGGTTCGTAAGCACATTCGAATTCCAATCGTGAGAGTTCGTTGGAACTCAAGACGTGGGTCGGAGTTCACGTGGGAACGCGAAGATCAGATGAAGCTCAAGTATCCACAACTGTTCAAAACGACGGAACCAAATTCTGATGAGACTGGTGAATTTCGGGATGAAATTCCCTTTCAAGTTGGGGATAATGTGGCACCCAAGGAAAATCCCCAATCATCCTGATCTAACAACTGGCTGCTTTGGGTTACTTATTAAATTTCGGGACGAAATTTCTTTCAAGTTGGGGATGATGTGACAACCTGAGATCCAAGGTCCTTCCTCTACGCATCACTTGTTTCACAACCCTGTTTTCACAATTCGTTTTACGTTGTAACATGTGCACGATATATGAATGATTAAAGTATTGTTATTGTTGGTGCATATGTATGTCGACTTCTTCTTGTATCGAGTCTTGTATTAGATTAGATAGATCAGGGCACGTTGTACGATAAAATTAGGTAAACATGTTAGATGGGCCATTTCGCACGAAATGGAATATGTCAATTTCGTACGAAATGAACTTGGCCATTTCGTACGAAATGGGAAGTCCATTTCATGTGAACCGTTTCGTGCGGAATGGCAATGCCTATAAATAGTGCCTTGTTCAAATCATTTGTAACGTTTTCGATTCCGGTAGCGAAGCTCTGCCGAAGTGTCTACAGCATTGTAAAACGATCTGATATCAATACAGATACAGTTTAAAGTGATTATAAGTGCAAATCAGCTGAAATAACTCCGATACGTCTGATTCCGCCTTTCATATTGGTCAGAACTCTTCTGAACGACTCGTTTTGGTCGTGCAAACGATCCTACATGTGGTATCAGAGCTCAGGAGGAAGAGTTCTTACCATTTCAGCTGAAAATTCTGATTTCTACACCTTCTTTTCAAAATTAACTAAGTTTTCATGGATAAAATGGCTTGATTTTCAAATATAACGTGCGAAACAGTGTTTTAACAAACCCTTGAAAGAATCAGATCTTAAATCGGCTTAAAACTTGATCAATTTTAACAAAAAATGTCCGAAATTGTGACGTCATCATCATTTCGCACGAAATGGGATATCAGGTCATTTGAACATTGCGTCCATTTCGCACGAAATGAGCTTCTATTTCGCACCAAGTGTTCATTTCGCTTGAAATTGTACATCTTGCCTTCATTTCGCACGAAATAACCTTCATTTCACATCAATTGTCATTCCGTTTGAAACTACATTCCATTTCGTACGAATTGGAATAGTTGATCTATTTCGTTTGAAACAAGACATCATTTCGCACGAATTGGAAAAAAGGGTAATTTCGCGTGAAAAGTTCATTTCGTTTGAAAAGCATTTCGTTTGAAGAAATCCATTTCGTTTGAAAGTCTGTGTTTGTGAAATTTTCATAACCTAATCGTGGAAAACGAGTTCTACAATGCTTTTGCTAGCCCGATCACTATTACTCAGAATACGATGCTAGAAAATGAAACGGGCACAACGCAAAAACCGCGTAAGCTCATGAGTATTGAGGAGTACAGTGGATGGGCAGAACGTTTTGAAAATTGGGTTCAAGCATATTATCTAGATGCATGGGATTATACTGAATTTCGATATATTAGACCAGTTAAGGATGACGGAAAGAAGGTTGAAATTAAAGATTTAAGTGTTGAAGAGAAACAGAAATACAAAAATGAAAAATTGATGGTTAGTCTCTTGCAGCAAGCTATAAAGGATGAAATCTTGATCTTACTACAACACAACGGTAGTGCATAATCGATATGGAAAGAACTGAAATCGAAATTTGTTGGGAGTAAAGAGATGAATAAGAACAAAACGTCGCTTATGAAGAAAGAATTTGATCTATTTCGTGGATTAAGAAATGAAAGCACCAAGCAGATTATAGAAAGATACTGCAATTTGGTGGAGAATATGAAAAGATTGAGCATCAAAAAAGATAAAGAAGAATTGATTGAAAAGTTGGCCGATGCGTTGCCACATGAGGTTTGGGGCACGTATCTTATGATGTTGAAAAATAAACCTGATTTTGACAATCTATCACTGAGTGATTTTATTGAACAACTCGAAGCTCAAGAGATGGAACAAAGAAAGATAGCGAGAATGAAGAACTATGATGGAGAACAAGACATTGGTTTGTATTACAAAGGTGGTGTTAGTGATAAGACCAACATTGCACCAAAGATCGAAACTGCTTTCAATGCTAAAAGTTCTTCTGAAAGTTCATCTCAAGGATCAAGTAGCAAAATGGGATTTTCTTCATATCCATCGTTAGATCCAAATTTTTCAGTAACCAAGAGTGGCAAAGTTCTATAATGCAATTGCACTAAAACTTGAGAATGATCAAAATTACTCGGAAGATGTAGCCAAAAGCCATATGTCTTTGTTGGTGACTGTGTTAGAGTCTTATGGGAATTTAGTTGCAGGAAGGATCGGAAATCCAATGTTGACAAAAGAGGATTACGATCAGATCGATGCTGAGGAGATGGAATTAATGGATATAAAATGGTGTTTGGCTAGTGTGTTGAGAAGAGATGAAAAGTTTAAACAAATTACGAGATGAGATAATTTCCGTGATGCAAATGTTTCTACTTTAGGATTTGATAAATCCAAAGTTACTTGTTTTCGTTGCAGGGAAAAAGGGCATTTCAAGCTAGAATGCACAAACCGAGAAGCAAGTGGAGCTCAAAATCCTTTCAATAACAATGATTATTATCGAAAAGCGATTTATCATCAAGTTGCTCAACAGCCGTATCAACAACAATCACCACAAACTTCACATGCAAGGAAGGAGATTGAAGAACCAAAGAAAGCTTATCTAGTTAATCAAGAGGATGACAGACTGCTAGAAGGTTTTAGCTGGGACAAATATTGTCCGGATGAAGAGATTTTAAAGGCTAAAGCTTTTGTTGCTCAATTCGTTAAAGACAGTGATGATGATAATTCGTATTGGGCAGATAGTATAAAAGAGCATTTAAAATATCTAGCCGAGAGAGATGCTGAGAGAAATGCTGAAAGGGCTCGAATGGTAAAGAAGAAGGTTGAAAAACAAGATGATGATGCTGATGATTATTGGGCAAATAGTATGAAAGAGAATTTAAAGTATCTAGCCGAGAGAGATGCTGAGAGAGATGCTGAAAATGCTCGAATGGCAAAAAAGAAGGCTGAAAAACAAGATGATAGTGATGATGATTATGATGTAGAAAGAATGAAAGAGCTTTTAAGATTTCAAGCTGAGAGAGATGAAGAAAGAAGGAAAGGTAAAAATGATGAAGAAGAGGTCCGAGTGATAAAGGTTAAAGAAGTTCCAGCTTTTGAGATTAAAAGGGAAGCTGTTGCAGAAAAAGTGTCTGAGAATTGTGAAAATTGTGAGACTATGAAAAAGCAAAACAATGAGTTGATTCACAACATGAACAGATTGAAAGAATCATATGATGTCTTGAACAAAGCCATGAATCAATATAACGAGACAAGCAGTGAACAAGCTACAGCCATGAAGACACTCAATGGAGCATACATGATAAAGCAGGATATGGTCAATTATTACATTGGGATGTGTGCTGAGCTTGAACAGAAATTGGAAACTCAGAGGATAGAAACTGAAAGAGTAAACAAGTTGTTAAAAAGTTACTCATGTTCTTCTTATGTGATTGACAGGATTTATCCCACAGTTGAAGGCATGAAGGCATTTGAAAAAGAAAAATATGAGGAAAAGAATCCCGAAACAAAAGAGGATACTGAAGTGAAGATTTCTGGTAAGAAACAAAGTTTTGGCTATAACAAGTGTCCACCCCCGCTTGAAAATGGATATTCTCCACGAAATCCAAATTCAGAAAGAGTAAAAAAGGCAACCAACTTACAATGGGAATATGAGTCTTCAGATAATTTACCAGACAACATTGATGTCACTTTTACATCATTTGACACTGATCATGAGTCCAAGATAATTAAGAAAGTTGTCGATCAGGTGTTGGATAAAGATGAAACGGAGGAGTCAAAATCAGAGTCAAAGTCTGAGTCCGACACGTCAAGTCCATCAGTCAAAAAGGACAAACGGGTTTACAATAAAGAATTTCTGTTATCACAAATAATTTGAATCATGAAACATTCAAAGTAGCATATACTTTGAATGATTCTAACAAATTATATTCTGATGAAGAATTTCCAATAAGATGTGTTAAAACTGAAATGATCAAAAAGGTTTTCAAACTAACAGAAATTAATATTTTTGAAATAAAAGATGTAAATCTTTCTGAAAAACCTAATCATTACACCTCAAGAAAAAGGGTTACAGTTTTGGTTCAGGTTATCGAAAGAAACCAAACCATAACGGTAGTTTCAAAAAGAAGGGATTGGGTTTTATTCCACCAAAAAATAATAAAAATGAGAAAATTTATAAACCAAAAACTGTATTTGTTTCAGGAACATCATCAGAAGAAGAAAAGAGCAATTGTTCAGAAAGCAGACAAACAAAGAATTCCTTGCTAAGAAGCAAGAGGAAACGAGGAAGGAAGTTGCTCAGAAGAAGATGGAGACTAGAACCTGTTTTCAATGCAAAACAGTTGGTCATATTGCAAGGAATTGTCCTAAGGCAATACAAAAAAAACAGAGAGTCTCTGAAAAATTGAAAGAAAAGATGGTTGAAAATGAACCACCAACCAAACAATTTAAAGTTTTCAAAAATTCAAAGTATGAGGTTGGTGAGTGTTCAAAAATTTTTTACAGAAGAAAAGTGAATCTTAACAACCAAAAAGGGGTTGTTAAGAAATCTGATGCTAGTTCTGGCGATGAATCTGAATCGTTAAAGTCAGAGGAGCCACAAGTTGTGCTAAAAGAAGAAAAATCAGTTCCGCCATTTGATGATGCAAATTTTCCACCATTGCGGGCTGAAAATTTAAAATCAAAAATTGGAAAAGTTGAAATTTCAAATCAATTCTTTTCTGAAAAGAAAGAATTTGATGTTGAAAAGGCCTTTAACCCCACAGTTAAAAATATTTTTGGAAAAATGATTGACGGGAAGGTCAAAGGGGTAAAGGAATTTTATGAGAAGAAAACGAAGAAACCAGATGAAGATGGTTCATCCCAGGTTAGTAACTGGGATAGAACTTATCATGACTAAACTCTGGACTTGCCGGAGCTCCCAAGTTGGTAATCGTGGAGCAGGAATCGGCATCTTTCTTGAGAAATTCATCATTCTTGATATTTCGACTTACAAGTGGTAGTATTTCTAAAATTGTCATATTTACAAGTGGTATTGATTGCTGAGAACATACAAGTGTATGTACCTACAAGTGGTTAATCAAGGTCATTAAGTTGAACTTGATTTAACTTTCATACAAGTGATTGAAAAACAAAATGATGAATTTAACCCCTAACCTACAAGTGGTTTGTGAATTTCAACAAAACTTATTTTCCGGAAAAACCATTTTGATTAAAACAAACTTAAGTGTTTTGAAATCTTAATGGGAAAATAGTTTGCTGTCAGGGGGAGTTCTGATTGTTTATGCCTAGTGGATAGCGATTTGAAGCAATTCACAACAGTTGTCATTTTATTTGTACAGTTTGTTTTCAAAATTTCCTTGAAAATCAAAAATTGAAACATATTTTTGATTTTAGGGGGAGTAAAAATTTTTAGAAATTTTGAAAATTTGAAAATTCAAAAAAATTGAGAAAATCAAAAATGAGTTTTGTTGTAAAAAAGAGGAAATGATAGTATATCAGTGGACAATCACAGCATGCTAAAGAATTGAAAAGTCAAATGTGATAAACGGTCTCACTGATGATATGCCAGTAGGTTTTTACACGCTTAGTAGATTGTGTTCGAGATATAAACCTAAATATCAAACTTGCTTATTTCGTGGGGAACATCTCTCGGATATATAGGTAACCCCTGAAATCTTGTTTGAAGGGCTTTCTATTTCTGACATACTAGGTCTTTGTGCGTGGTGATATCTGGGGTATTATACCTGGACTTCTGATTTTGCGGGAGCAATAGCCTAGTCCTCGTATAATACTTTGCATTGCTTTAATCATAAAGCCCACCCTCAGCATAAAAAATGATGAAACATTGAAAAATGCTAATCATGTGCTGTTGAAGAAAAGATTCTCTAAAGGGAACCCACCGAAAGTCGAACCATCATCTCTCTGATTTTGCGGAAGCAATAGCCTGAGCTCTCATGGTCTCGCATTTAACCCTTTATAGATATCACTAGTGTACATTCACCTGTAAGACTGAATATAGGAGTCTGGATACGGGAGTATATTCTAAGGTGGGACACGCGAATAAGTTTAAGTGCCTTAAAACATTAATCTCGTATCTCGAAACAGTTGAACTTTGTGTGAAAATTTAAGTGGGTCAGTATACTGACAATCTACGTGAATCGTTTAGAACTTAAAATGTTTAAAGCTTAACGGTGTTGGTGATTTGTCTCATAAACTGATATGATCCTCTTACACAAACTCACAAAAATATTGTTTGTAAATATTCCTTTACTGCATTTCATTAAAAACAAAATCCAAAAATATTTTCGGAGTATTTTAGCATAAAATTTTTGAAAAAATACAAAAAGATTTTCGACAACTAATGTTGAAGAGCTGATTTTCAAAATTCCAAGTGCTAAACATGATGAACAGTGGTTTGGGAGAGTGTGTTTAAGAAAAAGATATGTTTACAAGTGGTCATCTGAGATTATAAATGTTAAATCATTTTGGATGATATTTACATGAGATTGTTTGAGTTTGAAAGTGGTAAGCAGAGTTTAAAATTGTTAAAATTTAAAATTTGTGAAACTTATATTTTAGGTAGAGATTGTGCAGGCAGAAGCAGCAAAGTTTCGACTCCTAAAAGATATGAGAAAGCCAGGTTCCAGATTCTGTGATTATGGAGAGTCAGGCAACGGTCCTGAACCTGTGAAAGTTGTAGAATTTGAGCCAGGTCACGATCCTAGAAAGAGAGAATTCCAGACTGTGATCCCAGCTTAACGAAAGGGGGAGTCTGAAGACATCAAGAGGGAGTCTGAAGATGTAAAGAGCCAGTTTCTGATTCTGGAACTGTGTACATGCAAGCTGTTGATGCTGAAGAACTTAAAGAATCAAGAGATCTGATCAAGAGAAGATAGAGACACGTTGAGATTCTGGAAGAAAGAGAGAGAAGAGAGAAAGAGATTGATTGAGGATGCTTACAATGGAGAATACTTTGGAAAGAGTGAGAAGACTGATAAAGACTGAAGATGTGACATACCGAAGACTTGACACTGAAGACTTTGTCAACATCCAAGGGGGAGTCTGTTGGTGCATATGTCTGTCGACTTCGTCTTGTATCGAGTCTTGTATTAGATTAGATAGATCAGGGCACGTTGTACGATAAAATTAGATAAACATGTTAGATGGGCCATTTCGCACGAAATGGAATATGTCCATTTCGTACGAAATGAACTTGGCCATTTCGTACGAAATGGGAAGTCCATTTCGTGTGAACTGTTTCGTGCGGAATGGCAATGCCTATAAATAGTGCCTTGTTCAAATCATTTGTAACGTTTTCGATTCCGGTAGCGAAGCTCTACCGAAGTGTCTACAGCATTGTAAAACGATCTGATACCAATACAGAGATAGTTTAAAGTGATTCTAAGTGCAAATCAGCTGAAATAACTCCGATACGTCTAATTCTACCTTTCGTATTGGTTAGAACTCTTCTGAATGACTCGTTTTGGTCGTGCAAACGATCCTACAGTTATGTGTGGTTGTTAAATGAAAACTTAGGAGTTGTTTAATGTTTAGACATAGCACGTTCATGCTTCATAACTTTGGCGAATAACTAGGGTTCTTCGTCAACTTCACTTCTTGAAGAAGAAGGTTCTTCATCATCATCACTCTTGACAAAGTATAGTTCTTCGTCAAAGAGGGTTCTTCGCCAGGAAGGCTCTAGGCCCAAATCCCTTCGAAGCCCAAGAGGGGCCCAGCTCACCTGTTCGAGCATATACATGCATAGGGTTCACGAAACTCACCCTATTGCAAACCCTAGCTCTTCTTCTCTCTCTCAAGCGACCGACGGCAGCCCCTCATCCCTCATTCGAAGCTTTCTAATCGTAAACACCACCGGTTTATCCTGCCTCAAGGTTAGTGTCTTGTTTCCATTCATTGGCTTAATACCCGATACATGATTTCGTGTGGTGATGATTTTGTATGAGCATTTAGTGTTGCATGCTAGTAGAGATCTCGATGAATACTCCGTTGCAACAAACTGTATGGTTAATCTAGAGGTATACTTGATGTTAATTGAGGATTTAGAACTGTTGTACATAAACTGATGATGATTAGAGAGTATAGATCAATTGTTATTGTGGTTTGGATGTGACATGAAAAACTAGGGTTTGTATGATGTTGCGTGTTCCTTGGAATTATGGTGGTTCGGTTCGATTAGGGAATGTGATTATTAAACTGTTAAATGATGATTAAGGTTATCGTAAATCATAGAATCTGATTAGTGATTACGTTGTTGATGAACGACTGCAATTAAGGTTGTATGAACGTGTGGAAAAACGTGCTAAATTGTGTCATTTGATCTGCTAACTATTGTTACGAGAGTAATGGAGAATCACAGAAGGAAATCATGAAACTTTTGAGGTGCAGCGACGAAGGACCCCCCACGAAGAACCCAAGTCGACGAAGAACTGATTCTTCGTTGACTGGCATTTGACGAACAACTATGGTTCTTCATCACAACCACTTCTAGACGAATTATGGTTCTTCTCCGAGAGGATCTTTTGTCATGAGAGCATTCCACGAAGTATGGTTCTTTGTCGAGCATCCCACGAAGAACTGGTTCTTCATGAAGATGCTGCAAGTGTGAGAGCAAACAGAACAGTTTGAACAGTAAACGTGTCCACATAACATGCATTAACATAAGGTTTCAAATAGTTTATGATGTGTATGATGATGAATGTTCATGTTTATAAAGTTTTATTTGAAGCACGTTAATAATATTAATTAAGAATAAGAAACCTGATTTGGCTTGTGTGAGTAGCAAACTCACCTGTTAAGTGTTGTTATATGACATGCACGTGAGATGTGGACTTGTATGAGATTTGAGAATTTGCTATGTGTTATACGGTGATCTTAGAGGCAAATGCAATATGTGAAAATACCTTAATTGATTATGAAACTGATTATATTGGTAACCACGGTAGGGTTTTGGTTGACCAACTTGGAACGGGTAACTTAACATACCTAGCAAAACTAAGGTGAGTTCATTTCTCTTGAGCATGCGTCCCAGTGGGTGGGACATTCAATGGGTATTCCTGAGAGGAATACATCTTTTTGGGTTAAATTGGGATGTTAGATAATACACTCATTGCTATCACTTTAAGTCCCATCTTATACCGAATTAGTTACCTGAGAGGTAACGGGGTATTAGTTGATAGCGCTATTAGGCTTGGCAACCACACACCGTACCTGAGAGGACGGGCGTGAACTAATGACCTTAAATCACGACCAATGTGTTGATAGGGGCATTGGGGACGGGCAAACAATCTGACGCCATCTTGCGGTACTCGAGTTATTATCAACATTGCTATTAAACTAAACTAAACACTTGGCAATTAACGTTTTCATAAAACTATGAACTCACCAGCGTTGTCTGATACACTTGATGCATGCTCGCATGTCGTTAGATTCTTGGATGTGGAACTTGCTGTCTGGAATTGCTGGAGTGGTCATGGGTCGAGAAGCTTGCATTCATGTGACAAGACCATTGGTTTTCATATATTTTCTATTGAACATTGAACAATGATTTAATTATTGCTTCCGCTGAACATGTTAAACTTGAGATATGTTTTGATGAATACTTTAACGTAATAAATGGGAACTTTTATATAATATCTTGTTGTTAGTTCAATGTGATTGGGGGCTGGATCCTGATACGTCACACGCCTAGCGGGGTTTCCGCATGTGTTATTTTGGGGGTGTGACATTTTCGGTTTAGATCTACATTAAAATTGTGTAGGATTATTCAACATTGTTTCTTGTGGACTTATGTCGTTTGTGTTATTAACTGTTTTTGTGGTATTGATTATGTTTGATCGTGAATTGTAGTTGATCAAATGTTTGATGAATGTCTAGATTTGGGTCTCCTAAATTGTTTTATTTCTGCTTAATTGTTGTGCAGCCAAGTGTTTGTAGAATTGCTTTCCTAAATTCATGTTAGGTGGTTTGTATGTTGCTCAAGTAAACACTGTATCTTTGTTTTAGGGTCTTATGTTGTTTGGTAATTTGTTTGTTTTGGGGTTTAGGCTAAGTCACGCCACATACAGTGACCATGGTTGCAGTGATCGCGAATACTTCACCAATGATGTCCTCTGTTTCAATTATGTTCCCTGTTTCAATCACCGCAGTGTATCAATTTTTTTTGTTTCTCTTGACCTTTGAACTTGTACATCAGTTTCTTTTTAATTGAAAGAATGAGTAAATGAACAATAATATTCCAAACTAGCTCAATATTGCATAAATGAGTTAGATTCTTTATCTTTTATTAAGTAACATGTTTCTACATCTAGAAACTGAGATGAGTTTGATGTTGAACTGGGTGTTTATTATTAGTTTTCCTTTTTCCACGGGATTCTACTAGGTCAGCCCTGGTCTGGGTCCAATGTCCTTAGCCGTTGTCTGTTGGTGAGATACCATATACCATCAACTACATTAAACTCAATACAATTAATAAAATACAAACTGTTTTGAAACATAACAAAAAACCTATGTATCAAATCTTAATTCGGATAGTATCAGGTATGAATAGTTAAGTAAATGTGGATAGAAATTCCAGTTACAATCTGTGAAAGTGGTATGTTGCCTAACATTATATGTGATAGTATTGCGTACAAGTGTCTTTGTTTATATGCTCTTGTTGAAGTTTTTTAGTAGACTACATTTTTTTTACAAAAAGAGCATCCGGAGAATGACCGATTCGTTTGGTTGGACGATGAGATAGACGAAGAACCGCGACTCATGTAAGTCTCTAATAGAATATACACATAGCTTTTTAATATATATATATATATATATATATATATATATATATAGGGGATGGTTAGATAGAAAACCCTATCTATATGAAAAACCTTAGAAAACCCAACCTCCCGACATTTTTTTTTTTTGAAAAAAATAACACATGTAATATACATGTTTTTAAGAGTTTTGGGCCAAAAAAATCAAAAAAGCGCCGAAGGGATCTTTTTAAAAAAAAAAAAAAAATTTCAGCAAATTCTGGCATTTTTGACTAACACATGTTAGGCGACCGGACATTGCTGAAATTTGTTTATTTTTTTTAAAAATATCCCTTCGGCGCTTTTTTGATTTTTTTGGCCCAAAACACTCTAAAACATGTATATAACATGTGTAATTTTTTTCAAAAAAAAAAAATGTCGGGAGGTTGGGTAAAAATGGGTTCCCTTTTGGGTTTCCAGAGTTTTCTAAGAATTTGAGGGTTTTTTATCTAGCATTATCCTATATATATATATATATATATATATATATATAGGAACGGGATCAGGAGAGAACGATTTGAAGTGTGAGAACAGTAAGAACGATTTTCAGCCATAGGATCTTTGTGACTTGTGGCTAATATGATGCGGTGGCATTTTTGTAAATAATGGGAACCTTATAACTAACAGGAGGGGTAAAATTGGAAGATCTAAACAAGAGTGCACATGCTAATCATATGCCATTTCCCCCCATTATATTTAAACGCCAATAACTTTTTTATATGTGATTATTTTTCTAAAAAAAATACACCATAAAACTCAGCGTTTTTTATCTTTCCAACGAGTATACTCTTGATATACTTTCGAAAAAAAATGAAATGGGTTTATGGCGTTTTTCTGAACCGGGTGTTTTATGGCGTTTTAGACTAGTTATTTTTATGGCGTTTTTCTGACGTATGTGTTTTTATGGCGTTTGATATTTTCATGACGTTTTTCTGAACTGAGTGTTTTATGGCGTTTTAAACTGAGTTTTTCATGGCATTTTTCTGAACTGAGGGTTTTATGGTGTTTTAACTGGGTATTTTCATAGCGTTTATCTGAATTTAGTGTTTTTATGGCGTTTTATTTGAACACCCAGTTCATGTGTGTGGGTTTTTTGACAATATTACCCCTTAGTGTAATTTAGCATCAATGCCACATGTTAACTCCAAAATCGTTCTCACATTTTTCACCATTCTTTCTAAATCCTGACCGTATATATATATATATATATATACACTACATAATAATAAAAGTAATCATGTGTATCTGTGAAGCTCCTAAATGTAATTTAATAAACGAGTCTATCATTTTATTTTAGATAATAACTAGTTGATGCCCCGCCCGCGTTGCGGGGCGATGGCCGAATAATGAGCGAGTGTTAGTCAGCTCATTGACACGATAAACAATTAAATCGAGTCAACCAAATAAAACAAAACACTTTTATAGTTTTGATAAAAAAAAACTAAAACAATGGCAATATTGTAATTTTTAACTGAGGGAAAGTTGTATTTTTTGACTGGGGTAAAATCGTAATTTGAGAAAATCTAAAGTAATGGCAGTACTGTAAATTTGAACCTGGGGCAAAATGGTAAATTTTCACAGGGGCAAATTCGTAATTTTTAACTTGGGGTGACAACGTAATATAAATTTGAACTAAGGGCACAATCATAATTTTAAGCTTGAGGCAAAAGCACAGTTTTATTTTGAACCGAGGGCAAAATCGTAATTTTGAGTTGTGGGCAAAAACATAATGTTATTTTGAACTGAGGAAAAAACGTAATTTTGAATTGAGGGCGAAATCACATTTTTTAAAAGGGGAAAAATAACATTTTTGAACAGAGGGTAAAATCGTAATTTTTAAGTGGGGGCAAAAACAAAATTTTATTTTGAACTGGGGGCGAAAAGGTAATCTGAGCTGAGGGCAAAACCACAATTTTATTTTGAATGGAGGGAAAAATCGTAATTTTGAGATGGGGACGAAAACGTAATTTTATTTTGAGTTGGGGGCAAAACCGTAATTTTAAAGAGGGACAAAAACGTGATTTTAGAATGAATATAAAATAATAAACTGGTTGGTCTAATGGGAGAGTGCCAGACAAAGTCGTAATTTTGAATTGAGGGCAAGATCGTAATTCTGAGATGGGGACAAAAAGCGTAATTTTATTTTGAGCTGGGGGCAAAATCGTAATTTTAAAATGGATACAAAACAATAAACGTGTTGGTCCAATGGGGGAGTGCCAGGCAGCTGCCTGGCACTATTCCCCCATTTGGTTTTTGTATATGTAGGAAACTAGTTTTTGCCCCGCCCGCGTTGCGGGGCAATAAGCCGAATATTTCTCTCTCATAACATGTATGTCTGTGTTTCGGTTACTTATAAATACTACTCATAACACCACGATCTCAAAAAAAATTACATCGAGTCAACCAATTAAAACAAAAACACTACCATACTTTTACTAAAAAAACTAAAACGATGGAAAGACTATAATTTTAAACTGGGAGCAAAATTGTAATTTTTAGGACAAATGAGCATGTACCAGGCATGCCTGGACGAATAAAAATTACACCTATGCCCGCCCGCGTTGCAGGGCGTTAAATCAAATATTTCTTAGTTTCATAACATCTATGCATGTATTTAGGTTACTTGTACATACTACTTATAACACGATCTAAAAAAATACATCGAGACAACCAGTTAAACGAAAACACTACCATAGTTTTGCTAAAAAATAAAACAATAACAGGTCTGTAATTTTGAGGTGGGGGTAAAATAGTAATTTGTCAGGACCAATGAGCGAGTGTTAGACAACTGCTTGACACAATAAAAGTTACACCGAGTCAACCATGCAAAATAAAATAGTACTATAGTTTTGCAAAAAAAAAAGTAAAACTATGGCAAGATCATATTTTTTTAACTGGGGGAGAATTCGTAATTTTTGAAATGGGAGCAAAATCATAATTTTGAACAGAGGGCAAAATCGTAAAACTGTTTTGAACTGGGGGCGAATTCATAATTTTAAACTGAGGGCAAAATCATAATTTTGAGCTATGGGGAAAAACATAATTTTATTTTGAACTGTGAGCAAAAACGTAATTTTGAGTTGGGGGAAAATCGTAATTTTTAGCTGGGGGTAAAAGCATATTTTTATTTTGCAAGGGGGAAAAAGCGTAATTTTAGACGGAGGGCGAAACCGTAAATTTAAACTGGGTGTAGAATTAGAAATGAGTTTTTGAACTGAGGGCAAAAACGTAAATTTTAAGCCAGGGCAAAAATATAATTTTATTTTGAGTTAGGGGAAAAACGTAATTTTAAACAAGGATGAAACTGTAATTTTAAGCTGAGAATAAAATTAAATTTAAAATGGGTTGGTCCAATAGGGAAGTGCCTGGAAAAATTTACGTTTAAACGTAAATCAATTTGAATTTTAAAAAAATACGTACATAAAAATAAACACGTAAAACTTGATTATAAATTTTTTAGAAAGTTTAGAGGTTGTAATTGTGAACATTGAAAATTAAAGGGTAAAATGAAAGGGAAGGAAGCCATCGGACTCGGTAAAATAAACTGGGTGGTCCAATGGGGGAATGCCTGGCAAAATCGTAATTTTGAATTGAGGAAAAAATCGTAATTTTGAGATGAGGACAGAAGCGTAATTTTATTTTGAGCTGGGGCAAAACAGTAATTTAAACAGGAGTAAAAACGTAATTTTAAAATGGATATAAAATAATAAACTGTTTGGTCGAATGGGTGAATAGTGCCAGGCCCATTTGGTAAATGTATGTGTAGAAAATATGCATGATAGGCTTAAAAATTAAAGTTTATCCTTGAGAATGGTAGAGAAGTGTTTAGAATATAACACCTAATGAGTAATTGTAACAACCCGCACTTTCGTGCGTTGTTACTACTCGATATACTCGTTACGCCTAGCACCAGAGATTCGGATCATAATGTAACTATATCGCATACATCGCTATTCGAAGGATAACCGCATATTTTCGCAATATATTATAGCTACATCACATCACAAACACTAACACTCACGATGACATTGAGTGAGGACCTATTCTACCCTCCTCGGTGGCCGTGATGTGTCTAAACGTAAACAATTAACGCTAACAAAGACTCTCTGGTGAGTGCTATAGCTCCAGTCGTCGTGACGATGATGACAATACGAGCGAACGGTACCCCGTCAGTCATTGTGGCATAACACACAATAACGTTCACGATGACATCGAGAAAGGACCTATACTACCCTCCTTGATGGCCGTGCAACGTCACTAATAATCGCATACTCGAATCGAAAATCATTTGTTATATCGAAACTGTGGAATATGGATACGTATATATGACCCTTTGGTGATTAATTATAATATATAATAATATAAATATATGGAAATGTGGCCCAGACAATCGCAACGCTTAACAATTTAAACGGAAGCCAAAACACAACCCGACGAAGGCCAACCGATCGGACAAGGCCAACCGATCGAACAAGGCCAGCCGATCGGACAAGGCCAGCCGATCGGACAAGGCCAGCCGATCGGACAGCCATTCGATCGGACAGCCATCCGATCGGGCAGGTCTGCACTTCCTTCCTTCCCTCTTTGCCTATAAATACCCCATTGTCACATCAAGCACGCATGCTGTGACTGTTGCTGTTCGACCAGACGTTCCAACCCCTTTTTCTCTCGATTTCTCGTGATTCTTGTAAGTTTCCAACCTAATTCTTGTACTTCTATGATCTATATTCAATTCTACACCTTTCTACCTTTCAACTCTTCACTTTTAACCGTGAAATCTCTGGATTTCGGGCGTTCTAGAGTGATGTCACCATGGAGTTCTTATGAACTTCAAAGAGTGATGTCATCCCATGAACGAACGACTCGGATCTGGATGATTTCCATACGTTTTTACATAAATCTAGTCTAAATCTACGTTTTCTAACCAAAGTGTGTGTGGTTTTGGGTTAAACACGGGAAAGACCATCAAGAACGGCCAGATCTGATGGAACGGGGTGGTTCCCGGCCGTTAGAACGGGTCGGATTTGATGGGGTTTCAGTAGTTTAACACGAGGACACCCCATCTCAGTCAAAACACCTGAAATCTTTCCAAAAACCATCAAGTGTGACACGATCAGGACGATGGAACGAACTGTCGTCCGAACGGACTGCTGTCCGATCGAACAGCAAACAAAATTCAACCGACTGATCGGACAGGGTGTTAACCGATCGGACCACATGGTAACCGATCGGACAACATGCTAACCGATCGGCTAGCATGTTAACCGATCGGACAACATGCAAACCGATCGGCCAACATGTTAACCGATCGGACACCATGCAAACCGATCGGCCAACATGTTAACCGATCGGACACCATGCAAACCAATCGGCCAACATGTTAACCGATCGGACAACATGCAAACTGATCGGCCAACATGTTAACCGATCGGACAACATGCTAACCGATCGGACACCATGTTAACCGACCGGATAGCATGGTAACCGAACGGACCACATGTCCAGCCGACCGAACGGGCCTAAGCATCAATGTCCGAACCAAACCTTGGTCTTTTCGCCACCATTTAACGCGCTATTCACCGTTTAACGATCTGTAACCAGGATAACTTAGACGTACTCTCAATCGATCCAAAACAAGTTGTGTTTACTTGTCAATTACGCACTGTGAGTATACTTGAACCCTTTTTAATCGCATTTTGGGTGTAACATACGTTTCTAACAAATCGAACTTATCAAACGAATTATTCAGTCAATCGAATTATCACTTGCGAATAACTGTTATGCATAGATATACGTGATGCTAGTTGCATATGTGCTAGGGCTTATACTCGCGACGTCCCACCATGACTAGTATAGTACTATTGCGCCCGACGGGCTCTAGTTGCCATCGCATATTCGAGCATCGAGGACTTAGTTGGTAGTATCAGCTTTGTGAGTATATATGTCGGGTGTTACGTTTATGCATGAGGAAATTCGCTACACTTTTTATCTATTACGCTATACATATCAAACCTGTATACTCGCCAATACTTTTGTATTGACAAATATTTTAACGTATGTTGCAGGTTAGATCGCAGGCTATATCGAATCAAGCTAGGAAGTCTAGAAACTCAACTAAAATCTAGGTTGTCGGATTTGTATTGTTCGAGAGGACAAGAAATCTGTGATAACTTATGTGATTGTATTATTTGTTAGTATGGGATAACGAATGTATTAAATATTATCGCAATATAGTTGTTATGGATTCTCTTGAGCAATCTAATTCGCCTAGTGCCGCGCCCCGATGATTACGCCATCGGTTGGGGTGTGACAGTAATGTCCCACTATCTTTAATGTTATAACTTTTTGTGAGTACTTAATTTTGAGTCTGTCAAATTTGGATGATGATATTAACCGGTAAGATTTAATGTGAATTCTTAATCTTTGGAAATTAGAATTAACATTCATATGTTAATTTTGAATAAAAACAAACCAGTTTACATATTCGAAGTAGTTTGACTTTCTACTAAAGTCAAAGTAAAATGTTGATAGTGTTAGTCGAAAAAATCATTTTACCTTTTTAAGAAAACAAAGTTTTTTTTTTTTTTTTTTTGTAATTTAGAGGATTAGTTTTGCCAAAGACGGGTAGTCTAGAATTTCGCAAACTTGAAGAAGTGTAAGCAAGTTACAGGTTTATTAGTGCCATATACCTGCATTATTAATATATTCGTGTCATATGCCTGCATTATTAACATTGCAAAGAAAAAGGGAAATTCTCCACGAAAACCAATAGTTACTTATATATGAGTGCATCAGCACTCTAAAAAGAAATATCCGCCGCTCACGGCGGTGGCAGAGGTGGATTTTCGGTTTATTTTGATTTGATTCGAGTTGCAGCTCAAATCCGGCTTCATGTTCATCCGGTTTAGGGGTGTAATTGTATTTATATAGGCGGAGATGTGGGGGTGGAGGTGGTGGCGGAGATGTGGTGGTGGAGGTGGTGGCGAGGATGCAGAGAGTGGTGGAGGTGGAGATGTAGTGGCGGAGGTGGAGAATGTCTGTGTTTTGAAAGAGAGAAGAGGTGAGAAGACGTGGGCTTATGTCTACGTGGGGAAGATGTGGGGAAGAGGTAAAAGATGAGAAGTGCTTCTGGAAAACAAATAAGCTGCAGGACCCAAAGGTCTGCGCGTGTCTGCGCGACGCAGACATAAGTGGCCAGAAGTACTTCTGACCAAAAAACAAACAGCACCTTACACATGTAGCGGGTCAAATGGGTCAAAAAGTTTAAATTCGAGAGTGTACTCCACAGTCTAAGACGCGTAGTATAGTCAAATTGGCCAAAATCCTTTAAAAGAAGCTATACTAATTTGAGTGTAATGGCCAAAATCGACGAATCAACTCGGTTAAATGTGTTGTATTTAAAAGTGTTCTGGGTCAAATGCATTGTATATAAAAATGCATGAGTACCGTACCTGGCCTACCCTGGTATTCTTTTATGAGTGTGCACATATTTTCAAGATATTGACCATAATGTAAGGCTCCAGTAAATGCATTGTAAACATTGTCAAGAAAAGAGCATGTATCAACTAGGCATGCAAGCAAACAAATATTAGATAGAACATGTCCACATCAACAGATATATTGCCTACTTTAACAGGTACCGTCTCAACATAACAATTACACATAACACATGCTCCATAGAGGCAATCTTCTACAACGAAGCACTTAATGACGTTGTCAAGATAAGATATCATGACATGGTAATGGCTCTTGAAAACAAAAAAAACCCAAAGGTGCTGGTAGACAAAAAAATCGTTTCAAGAAAAGAGGAAGGAAAGCTACTACACATTCGATGAAAAAAGATGGAAGCATGGTAATGGCAAAGAATTTCTTATGTTTAAGTACACGTTCCAAGAATTTCTCATGTTTAAGTACACGTTCTAAGAATTTCTCATGTTTAAAAACTGCTTCTCTATAAGTTAAATATGTTTTCTATGGTGCCGTGTCTCCGTAAGTTAAATACTTTAATTAATTTCTTAAGTGCTTTATTAATCATTAATTTTTTTTAATACAAAGTAATTATAAACACAAATCATAAGTAGTCAATAAATTTATAAGTTTGCTTACAACTTCACAATTTTTTATTAAGTTTACCAAAAAAGTTTATAACTCATTTATAGCAAAGACATTTAATATGATACGTTTAGTATGGTTTTAAGTATGCATTAATCATTAATTATAAATAATAATTAATATAAGTAACTTTCTCCAGTTCGGGAAGCAATCCCGAATGATAACCTAGTTTCATGATATAAAAAGCTTTGAGGGATGGATTGTGAATGCTCTAATACAATAGAATGGAACCTAGTAGAGTTTTAAAGACACATTAGGGCCATGTTTGGCTTAGCTTTTCAAAACAAGTTATAACTTTTTGAAAAAGTTAATAAGTCACAATGAAATGACTTATTGACTTTTTCTCTCACAAAATAGTTTAATCGAAGCGCTTTTTAACTTTTTAAAAATTTAATAAGCTAATAAATGGTAATAAAGTATATTTAGGTGTCGTGGTCTTCTCTAAACTTGTTCAACAAGTTAAAGCCTAACCTAGATAACAAATGTTATATATATATATATATAGTGGAGGGTTCAAATGAGAAGAATTTTTTTGTAAGAAGAAAAAAGAAGAAGTTTCAACCAATAAGATTGCTTCATTTTACTTCATTTAATATTTGTATTTAATTTTAATATAAGGGTATATTAGTAAACTTACATAAATCATTAATGTGTATTCTTCCCCTTTAATAACTAGCTAAATTAAATTTGTAACTCCTTTTCAAAATATTTTTTTTTTTTCAAATTATAAAAAATAACTTAATTTAAAGTGTAGAATAAATTACTAGTTGTGTAGGATAAATCACGAGTTGTGTAGGATATATTTCGAGGTGTGTAGGATAAATTTCGACTGTGTAGGATAAAATTCTTTAATGTGTAGGGTATATGTAGAAAAATTTTGATATGTGTAGGTTTTGTAGATTATATGTAGGATAATTAATAATTAGTTGATTAATTAATTAAAGAGAGAAAAATTAATGATAGGAGTTATAAATTAAATAGCATTTTACTAATATGCCCTTTCTTCTTTTTCTTCTCACATTAAATTTCTTCTCAAATGAACCTTCCCCTATATATATATATATACTATATAGGGGAGGGTTCATTGGGGAACACTAAAAAAGTGGGGAACTGGGGAATAGGGGCATTTTTGTCCAAATACTTTTCTAATTCTAAAAATCTCAATGGCCGGGCATTCAACTGGAAAATCATGTTCTTCGTATTATCACCACCGCCGGGCCGCCGGCGCCGGTGGATTCTTCATCACGAACAGAAATCGGCGATTCTTCGTAAATGATTTTCGATTTCCAAGCAACTGAATAAGGAACCGAAATCGGCGATTCTCTGTAAATTGTTAGTTCACGGTCGTCATTCACCGGTTCAACGTTTGTCTTTTAATTCTGGCAATTCGATGCTTAAATCTTATAGCAGTGCGAAACGGTAACCGAAAACGGAACGGAACGGAATGGAACGGAACGGAACGGAACGTATACACTTCTCAGTGAAGATATTTCGATGCAGATTCAGTAACAACAGTTTGAAATCGATCAAATCATCGCGCATCAGGTAAATAGTTAACCTAATCTTCGAGTTTTTGTGTTTTTTCATGAAATCCTTTAGGTTTAGACTGATTTTAATGAAACTATTAATCTGATTTGTAATGAATCGAGGAACATAATATCTAACTTCATGCTGTAATTTTCTATATCAAAATTTTAATATTAGGGCAAATTTTACATGTTAAAGTTTGATTTAGTTGTACATTCTCTGCTATAGTCAGACTATTGCAGGTAACAATGGTTGTGGCGGTGGTCCATTTGATGGTGACGGTAACAACGAACAATGGTGGCTATTTTATTTACTTCAATTGGGACGAATTGTTGCTTTATCTTTTGGATCCAATGAGGTTCTAGATGAGGGATGTTCGGTACAGTTATATTAGCATGTAATCATCATATGATTGAACGTAACATGTTCATGACACTGGTTTTATAAACATGTGATAGTCTTTACAACCTTTGATTAATTAATATCATATCTATTAAGGACTTAGGTCATATTGAATGCGATAAAATCTCTATTCTAGCACTGCAACACTCAAAGAAACAAATGAGTAAAGAGAGAAGATCAAGGGAACATTAGTAAATCTTAGATCGTTTAATGTGCTCAGTTTTATCTTTCTGTTATAGATTCTCTTGTTAAACGTGTGATTTATCTTTTTTACTCTGTTGCTGCTCAGACTGTCATGGCCAGATGCTTGATAGCATTGAATCAAAGCTTTTAGCATTTCAGTGAGAGGGTGTTAGGTATGTGATAACATTGCTAATATGTGCTTTCTATTATCAGACACATGCTAGTGTATTGTTCATTATCTAATATTTGCTGCATCCCACATTGATTTCCTCATGGCTATTCTCTAATATATCGTATTTTATTTTTTTTTCTTGTTATTGCAAATTTATATTGCAGCATAGAAGGCGTGTCCTTCAGGCTGATGAAATGGGTCTTGAAAAGACTCTTCAGGTAAAATTCTGTTGGCAAGTACTTGATGATTTAAGCATTTTAAAACTCTGTTTAGGAAACTATGGATATAATGTATTAGAAATTGATAAGGCCACTCATTGCCTATTGTGTAATTAGACAAATATTATACATACAGAATAAACATAACAAAATTACATTGCAGCCTATATTGATTACGCCATAACGCTAAGAAAACTTGTTTAATTGTGTAATTACTACTTGTCTTACTTCAATTTTTATTTGTAGCTATGTAGTTGAAATACCTAAAAATAACATGATATCCAAAAAAAATGATTATGATGTATTGATAATGACCAGCTAGTATGTTTTTGAGTCTTAATACCATGTTTTTGTGTATCAATGCTTTTGGTCCATTGATACGAATAAATGTAGATAGACTCGTTTAGGCTTGCAAGGCTGACGAGCTTAGGCTCGTTTACTAAACAAGATTAGTTTAGGTTCGGGTTCGGCTTGTAAACAAGTTTAAATAAACTCGGTTCAGCTCGGCTTGTTTACTAGACGACTTTAGATAAGGGGTAAATGTTATTAAATATTAATAAAAACTAATATTACACTAAGGCTTGACGAGCTTCGCATGTTAGACTCAAGCTCAAGCTCAATAAATAAACGAGCTTTATTTTAGGCTCAAGCTCGGCTCGGGCTTGGTAAAGCTCAACTCGTTTCGATCTTTTTTTAGTAGCTCATGGGCAGCTTGGCTCGTTTGCACCCGATTCCGTTATAAGTTATTTTGAGTAGCTCATGGGCAGCATAGACTCCCTTTCCTTTTTTGAGTAGCTCGGCTTGGTAGCTCAGTCAAATTCAAACCAACGATGACATTGATAGCATTGAAGAAATAGAGCAACAGGTGTTGGCTACAGAGGCAGCCAACATTAATGTGTCATGGCTTCGAGCTCACTTGGACGTCATCCGCAAAAGGAAGGAGGCCAGCAAGAAGTGCAGTTTGCTTATGGAAACGAACGTGAACACTGTTTTAGTTAAGAAGGCTGCTCAAGTGGATCTTCGCGAGAGATGTGTGGAGTTCATGGCTGCGCAAGAACGGTTTGAAGAGGCTGAAAGATGTGTGAGAGTACTCCATCTTGTTGAAAAGAATCTAAATGACAATATCTTGGAATCTAAATGTAATATAGACTCATGGGCAAGATAACCAGTTTTATAGGCTAACTATATCATGCTAGGATGCGTAATTATTACAAAGTTGCCCTGAAACACCTTATATTTTGTGAAACGGGGTGCGACCTTTTTTTTACAAAGACGAGGGTTAGATTTTGTTTATATATTAATAGTTGAAAACTCGTGAAGGTGTAGACTGCACAACTCTAGAAAAACAGGTTTCCCCTGCAAGTATGTTTTGACAATCATTTCCAATTTGTGCATTGCATGTGTTAACTATTCTGTAGGTTTCTTTGATCATCATTACTGTAGAGAATTACTGCATGAGTGAGGCTAAACGACGCAGAATATCACTGCATGATTTCGTCATTAATAAAACTTAACGAGCTTAAAAAAGCTGAAGATCTATACATCAAATGGGAATCCACTTCTGTAACTGGCGATTCTTGGCTGCCGAATTTTAGGTCAAAACCGACCCAAACCGACCCATGCACACCCCTAATTTGTATGCATAATTAGATTAGGTTATATTTGAAGTAATATACCAGTTGTGAGATTTTCTATTGATAATGCGTTCCGAAAACCATAGTCACAGGATTCGCAGACCCCCCCACGTATCGCAAACCAGATCGCCCATACCGGAATCGTGTACAGAATCGACCCGCACAGGAAATAAACCAAAGAATCATGGAATAGAGCAACAGGTTTACCAAGCCACTTTGAGCTCTTATACTTTTATGAGTTAAATTGTTTTCTTGATTTGTTCTTTATGTGTAAAGTTTTCTTGATTGAATCATGGAATATTACATTAATGTTGCTAAAGTTTTGATTGTGCCCTCTCTCTTGATTGCACCTGTATTTGGTTGGTCTTTGGTTTACAGTATTGTGTTATTTCTTCTTTGTGAGGAATGATTCTAAATATTTTTTTAATTATTTTTAAAATGTTAAGAAAATATTTCTAATATGTTAAAAAAATATTTAACATGTTAAGAATTTGTCTTTTTTATTTATAAACAAATAGTGTCTCGCTTGCAGTGTGCACATATAATGTATATATGTGTGGGCGCTCGAGGGGCAAAAGTGAAATGGTACTAACTTTTAACGTTATTTTACTAATTTAGTAAAAATAACGTTAAAAGCGGCGGATGGTTAATCATGCATCATGTGGTGACGTTGATAGCTGAAAGACACGGGGGTACATGCACCAATCAGTCTCTGTCCCGATTGTTTGAGTGTTATGTGTCTTAGGTCCAAGGCTTGATACAAAACTACAATCGAGCCGGGGGATCTCACTGGAAGCAGCCTCTCTATTCCTATCGGGTAGAGGTAAGGCTGTCTACATCTACCCTCCTCAGACCTTAACTTAGCTTTGCTATTGGTGGGATTTACTGAGTATGATGATGATGATATTTATAAACAAATGTTTAATTTTTTAAATTATTTTTAAAATGTTAATAAAATATTTTACATCTTAAAAATTTCTCCTTTTAACATGTTAAGAAAATATTTAACAAATGTTTAGTCTTTTTAATATATTTAACATGTTAAGAATTTGTCTTTTTAAATTATTTTTTATAAAGGTTACATTAAAATTCAAAATAGATGGAGTCAATGAAAATCTTTTGTATTTGGTTGTTCTTTGTTTTACAGTACTGTGTTTTTGCTTCTTTGTAAGGAATGATTCAAAATTACTTTTAACACGTTAAGAAAATACTTTTAATATGGTAAGAAAATACTTTTAATATGGTAAAAAAATATTAAAACATGTTAAGAATTTGTTTTTTTTTAATTTATAAACAAATGTTTAGTCTTTTTAAATTATTTTTAAAATGTTAATAAAATATTAAACATCTTAAAAATTTCTCCTTTTAATATGTTAAGAAAATATTTAACAAATCTTTAGTCTTTTTAATATATTTAACATGTTAAGAATTTGTCTTTTAAGATTATTTTTTATAAAGGTTACATTGAAATTCAAAATGGATGGAGTCAATGATAATCCTCTGTATTTGGTTGTTCTTTATTTTACAGTACTGTGTTTTTGCTTCTTTGTGAGGAATGATTCAAAGTTACTTTTAACATGTTAAGAAAATACTTTTAATATGGTAAAAAAATATTTAACATGTTAAGAATTTGTTTTTTTTATTTATAAACAAATGTTTAGTCTTTTTAAATCATTTTTAAAATGTTAATAAAATATTAAATATCTTAAAAATTTCTCCTTTTAACATGTTAAGAAAATATTTAACAAATATTTAGTCTTTTTAATATATTTAACATGTTAAAAATTTGTCTTTTTAAATTATTTTTTTATAAAGGTTACATTGAAATTCAAAATGGATGGTAAATGATAATCCTCTGTGTTGCTTTCACCTGTATTTGGTTGGTCTTTATTTTACGGTATTGTGTTTTTGCTTATTTGTAAAGAATGATTCTAAATTATTTTGAACATGTTAAGAAAATACTTTTAATCTGGTAAAAAAATATATTTAACATGTTAAGAATTTATTTATTTTTATTTATAAACAAATGTTTATTCTTTTTAAATTATTTTTAAAACTCCATTTCCTTCCTCTAGCTACACAAATGCTCCAAACCCTACCATATCTATCCTCACACAAACGTTTTTTTTTACTCTAATCCGAAATTCAATATATACTGTGGTCAAATAAAGTTGAACAAAATCTAACTGATCAATGAAAACTCTCATTTAAATGTTAAATTTATTTATTTTAATATTTTTAGTCCGCATAGACTTATTTCCTTCTTCTGGCTACACAAATGTCCTACTCTCCTAAATTCATCTTCACACAAAACTTTATTTTAATTTTTGAACTCTAATACGAAATTCAATATATAATGCTATCAAATAAAGTCTCTAATTTAGCATGTGAAAATTATTTATTTTAATATTTTGAGACCGCGTATACTCCATTTCCTTCTTCTGGCTAATGAAATGCTCCAAACCCTACCATATGTATCGTCACATATAATGTGGTAAAATAAAGTTGAACCAAATCTAATTTATAAACTCAAACTTTCATTTAACATGTTAAATTTATTTATTTTAATATTTTGAGTACGCATAGATTGTATTTCCTTCTTCTCGCTACACAAATGCCCTACCATCCCAAATCCATCCTCACAAAAAACTTTATTTTAATTTTTTGAACTTTAATACGAAATTATAACCTTATAAAGAAGCAACTAACTTATGCATATCAAGGTTGTACAATTGGCTTTGGGAGATTTTCAAAAAAAAAATTGGAATTTTCCTTTTTAACCCTAAAGTTTTAATCTTTGACAATTTAAGTTTAAAGTATTAATCTTTGTTTCATTTTTAACATTAAAGTTTTAATCTTTGACAATTTAAGTTTATAGTTTTAATCTTTGTTAATTTAACCCCTTTGATTAATTTTATTTTTCACTTCTAATTCAAAAGTTTTCATCTTATACAATTTAACCCCTTTGATTAATTTGATTTTTCACTTCTAATTCAAAAGTTTCCATCTTTTGCGATTTAACCACTTTGATTTTTTTACTTATGTGTTGTAATCTTGCCTTTGAGAGTTTTCCAAAGAAAAAATGGTTATGCATATGGTTGTTGTAACCTTGGCTTTGAGGGTTTTTTAAAAAAAATGATTTTTTAACTTTTCACTCAAATGTATTTCATATGGTTATGCATATGGTTGTTGTAACCTTGGCTTTGAGGGTTTTTAAAAAAAATGATTTTTTAACTTTTCACTCAAATGTATTTCATAAATTACCTTTAACGCAAAACTATTTGTTTTTTACTTTTAACATAAAACTTTTTATCTTTTGCAATCTATCCTCACAACTTTTTTTACTTTCAACTTTGGTCCTTTATAATTTTTATTTTCCGCAAATTTTTTTGCTTTATGCTTCGTTCTAAATTTTGTGACTAAACACATCGAAACGTGCGTCTTTGGTTTAACGTTTTTACGTTTCGTTCTAAATTTTGCGAGTTAACACGACGCAACGTACATGTGTGGGTGAACGTTTTTATATCGTCTATTTTTTCCCGTTCGAAAGGTTCAACATAACGTGTGCGTCCTAAATCAACTTAGTTATAACTAAAGAATCCCCGCCGCATTGCGGCGGGTCGTAATTCTAGTTCAATATATAACGCGGTCATATAATGTCTCTTATTTAACATTTAACATGTTAAATTTATTTATTTTTATATTTTGAGCCCGCATAGACTTCATTTCTTTCTTACTGCTATACAAATCCACCGAACCTACCAAATCCGTACTTACACAACTTTATTAAATATTTTGAACTCTAATACGAAATTCAATATATAATATGGTCAAATAAAGTCGAATCGAATCTAGTTGATCAATGCAAAGTCTCATTTAACATGTTTAATTTATTTATTTTAATATTTTGAGCCCATATAGACTCCATTTAACATGTTAAATTATGTTAACAATATTAGTTAAAAAGGTTGAATATATTAACTTTAATGTCACGGAAAGATTCCTAAATCTTGAATTATACTTTTTATATTTTTGAATCTTACGGAATTTGTTCCAAAAACCGAATGGTTTTAAAAAAACGAAAACCGAACGCTTTGGTTGGTTTCGATTTTACCATAAAATGAACCAAACCATGCACACCCCTAGCTAGAGTACAATACAAAAGGATTTAGTACGATTGCATAATGGATGTGTCTAATTTTATATGAAGTAAGATTTCTCCTTGGTTTTTTTATAAGAACAAAAATAATGTGAAAGTAACTCCAAATGAATAAGACCATAAGTAAGCACTGTCCATATGCTAAGCAAACCATAACATTTCAAGAACAGATTCTTACAGATGACCTAAAACATCCCATACCCAACCATCTTTACCCTGCTGAAGTTTATCAGAACTGTTATTTTCCCAATTAGTATCCATCCTGGTGCCTATTATCTTAATTATCTGCCATATCAATATAGAACTTATCCATTCAACCAACTGTCTGACAAAATGACCCATTTGAACACCCCAATTGCCAAACCTCAACCTTACAATCTTCTAATTAGTAATCGCTTAAAGATAAAACTTCACTTAATAATTACCTCTGGAGTGAAGCACTCTTTCACAATTCAATCGCTTTCTTCTCGTGATCGGCCACATCATCCCTGATTCAAAAAGGAAGTCGATGCTAGCTTGTAAATATAAAGATGGCGACTTTAACCTGTTTACTTATGAATGGTCGATTTGGGTTAAATTTTATCGTTAATAGATAACATTGGTTAAATCCATATTAAAAAGTGAACGGGTCAAGGGGTAGAAAAGTCACCCAAGGTGTGCTTTTTAAGCATAAAACCTTCTCAACTGTTTTATTCAGATAGATAGATTACTAGTGTAAACATCTAGTTTTGTTATAGTAATATATATCACACTATATATTTATAGAACATTTTAAAAATGAACAAAAACTTTTGACTTGAAAAGCTAGATTTAACATGTTAAACTAAAGTTATACATTGTTTTGGACTTCCTGGTTCAGCAGATATACCTTCAAATCAACCTACATTTGTCATCAAAGCTTCGTATTATAAGATGAAAATGAAAAGAAAAAAAAAGAAACAATTTTACAGAATTAAGATGGATTTGATTACTAGTTAAAGAGATCATGAGAGGCAAGTTAGTGATATCTCAGGCCCTGAACGAAATCAAGGATATTAGAATATATTATAAACAACGAAATCCAACCAGAACCATATTTACCTTGTAACTTGTACATTTTAGCAAGCAAATTCACAACTTGCAGCCTCAAGCAAAACTATTTCTTATTCTAAACTTGCAGTTTCTACATCATATATACATACAAACATATACATATACGTACTCTATAATCAAAGAAACAAATGATGTTAGGTATACCAGGCATTTTATCAGCAAGACCAAGGGCAAGAGCAAGCTTACGCATCTGAGGAAGACAAATATTCATACTTAAAATGGCGAATATGCTAACGTCTTAGCATCCACAATCTGCAGCATTGACTGAACCACCTCCACTAACAACTGCCTCAAAAACCTTGGTTTAGTTCCAGCCAGTTCAATCAACAGCTCCAATGCCTCTTGTGCGATGGCCTTTTGTCCATCGTTTAAAGCTTCCATCAAAGTCGTCATCATCGCAGGAAGTAGATCTTGAAACCTATTCCTATCACCGGAGTTCAAACACAGAATAAAATTAATCACAACACTTAAGGCGGCAAATCGCACATCGGAACTACCGGACATAGTCACACTGCAAAAACACAATGTGAAGATGCTTAATATGCAGAATCAAAGTCTTGCCAATATACTGTGACAATTGAGTAAATAACAAAAACGCAGACTCCTGAAGCTTAAAATTGTCCAACGAAACAAACTAGAACATGAATGGTAACAAGCTTAGGCCAACCGTTACCCGGTAATATACCCGAAGCAAGTTCTGAAACTGTATCACGCAACTTTTTCATGATAATTTTTGCTTCTTCTTGCTGCACACAAGTCAACAGTATAGATTTAAGTGAAGACCGAGTGGCCGGAGATAACATATTCCATATCAACATAAAAAAGGAATAGAATACTAAACCTATTTTAAAAAAATGAACATAAAAAACCTATATATGATCAAGTGTTTGATAAAAATGTTGTTTAACGTCTTAAATCGTTTTAATTTTATTTTTTTAAAAACTATATAAAAATCAAGTTGAAAAAAATATTAACATGTTAAAACCATAATTTTTTTTCTGAAAAAAGCAACACATGAACAAACATCTAAAAGTACTCATAAATTTCATATAATCAGGCTAAATTAAATAAAATCAAAAGAAAATAGCAAATAGGTGATACCTTAAACTGAGATCTAAATTCTACAAAATAAAATTTCATAGATCTAAGAGGAAATCGGTAACCGCTAAGATTTTCAAACAGTTTCGGAAATACAGATTTCAAAAATTGCAAATTAGAACAAACCTAGATATTACATAGATGCTAGATAGATCTGAGACGAAATCGGTAGCGGCTAGGATATCCTAACAGTCTTCGAAAAAGCAGATGTGAAATCACAATCGATCTCCGGCGACGCAGACAACAACACACTTTAAAAAGCAGATTTGAAAACAAAGGTGATCTCCGCAAAATCGGACGACGTCAGTCTTCAAAAAGAAGATCTAAAATCATAGGTGATCTCCGGCGACGGGGATGACGGCTGTCTTCAAAAACCATATCTAAAATCACGACGGATCTCCGGCGACGGGGACGACGGTTGCAATGTACGGGAACAAGTCCAGAATAATCTAATTCATACTTTTCAAAATTTTCCAAAAATACCCCTCTGCTTTTTTACCTTTAAAATATCTAATCTAATCTCAGCCATTAATTAACTTCATCCAAGGGTTCCTAAGGGGTTCCCTGGTTCCCCACTTTTTTGTTGTTCCCCAATGAACCACACACTATATATATATATATATTGTGATTGTGATTGAAGACCATTAGTGCAAATAACAGCAATCCTCCTTAAACTAATAAATGGTAATAAAGTATATTTAGGTGTCGTGGTCTTCTCTAAACTTGTTCAACAAGTTAAAGCCTAACCTAGATAACAAATGTTATATATATATATATATATATATTGTGATTGTGATTGAAGACCATTAGTGCAAATAACAGCAATCCTCCTTAAACCCTACATCTTCTTCGTGCATGCTATTCTACTCGTAACTCATCATCGTGTTCCAACCACAACGCCCGAATCGATTCTCCTTTGAACTGCAACTTCTCGATCGTTTCATCAATGGCGGGTCGATTAACGCGTATCGCCATCCTCAAAGAAGACCGTTGCAAGCCGAAGGAGTGTGGCCAGCAATGCAAGAAAAGCTGTCCTGTTGTTAAAACTGGTAAACTAATTAATTCTATACAGATATTGGATTACGAACTTGCTTCTTTTTTTTAATCCGAGGATTGTTGTGAATCGATATATTTGTTCTAACGATATGATAGATTTGCTTTGTTATTATGTGTTGATTTGTCTAGGGTTTGTTATTTGTTGTAGTTTTAAGTGGATACTGATCATATTCAAGTTTCTGGATTCAGTGTTATTGTTATGTGCATGGTGAATACATGCAGATCTGTATGTTGTGTGGAGATGGAGTGCATGCAGTGCTTTTTAGTTGTCTTTGATTTCTTATTTTATTTCATTGTTTTTAAATATTCGTTGTAGGTTAGTGGAGGGTTGTTAGTTATCGCATAATTTTAGTTTGCATTATTTTTTTGGAAAATTACCAAAATACATATTTTTGACTTGACTTTTCCAAAATACACATTTTTTTCTCTTTTCCAAAACAGTCTAGTTAGCCTGCGGCTAAACGCCGGCTAAGCATTCTAGCCTCCGGCTAACTCTAGGAAAAGGCCCTAGCCACCGGCTGATCGACATGAGGCTTAGGTGTCACCTTCTGAATGATTAAAATAAATACGAAATTCTTAAAGAAAGGCCTATTTTGGTAATTATGCCTTATTTGGAGGGGTAGGTGTGTGTGAATGGTTGAAATAAATATGAAATTCTTAAAAAAAAAAAAAACAAAGCCTATTTTGGTAATGCGTAGTTTGGTATTTTTCGGTTATTTATTTGAGTAAGTACTTTCTTTTTGAGCATGAATATTAACATAAAATTGCCTCAATCTTCCATTCTACTTTCTTTCTTTCTTTCGAGGGAGTACCATTTGATTTGGTTGTATGGATTCATCTCTGATTGACGGCTGCTCTAGTCTTGTGGGGAACTAACTATTGAGCCAGAAAAAAAAAAAGAGATGAGTTTGTCCTCTTTGTTGCTGTATGAATGCAAAAAGTAATAAAGTGTGTTTTTTGCTTGTTAAGATGACCTAAATTCAAATTAGCCTAAGATTATGAAAGACTGATTGAATTAGTATTAAAGGATTCGGTTACAATATATAGACACATTAACAAAACCCTAACTACCTAATAGGCCTGTGGGCTCATACTAAACTTGTAGTAGTAAGCTGCTGCTGCAGGAGCAGCAACAGCAGTAATTAATGTCTAGTAATTTTTAAATAGCGCCTCACATACGTGAAGCTCTTGCCTCAGCTTTCAAGATCACCTATATGTCTTGAGCCCTTTATGCTTTTTGAAACCAAGTTGGTAAGGTATTATGCACACAGTGAGGCACAAGGTAAGGGTAAGGCGTGTGCAAATATGTTCATAGGGTATAGGGCTGAATAGGGATCGATAGTATATTATACAAACCAGTAGCCAAACTATTGGTGGGGTTTCGGGATGGTGGGATGTAGGTAAGGCTTACCTCCAACTCCAACTCCAAATCCATATCCTGACATAAAAACATAAAAGTCAAATTTAACATGTATAGACATATAATCACACAAAAACATCAGAAAATGTTATTAAAAATATTCTTAGTAAGCTACCCAACAAGAAAAATAGTGAAAACATATAATAGGAACAAATAACACCTCAAATAGATACACATACAAGCTATAATATTCAGAGGCCACTAAAAAGGTTGAGAAGCTAAGCTCCTAAAGCATAAATCAAACACAATATCTTATCATCCTCCTAAAAGTCCTTAACCTTAATCCTACGTCTCTAGTGGTAAATTACAATTTCTACTAAAACATCATTAGCATATGCAAAACATCAACATATTTAAAATATGGTTAACATCAGGTATATAATGAATAGTTGGCATAAATAATCATAGAATCTCCTAATCAGTTAACATTACCCTTGATGGCATAAATAATTGACATTATTAACTATCAACATCATTTAAAGAATCATTAGTTGATAACATGTTAATATGTGTACAGTCGTCAAAACTGCACAAGGCGAGCGGCATTAGGCGATACAAGGCTTACGAAAGCTGGTTTCTAGCATTTTAGAAATCTAGCCAATTATCTTTTATTAGGTTTTAACACAAACGCTGTTTGGTTGTACTTTAATTATTAGCCCTGAAGTCCTTTTCTCCTTTTTTTTCTTTCTTATTCTTGTCTAGTATCTTGACCCGGGCCAGCTGCAGCAGCTCCCACTGTTTAAGAATAGGAACCGATTATAGCACATAAAGCTACAAGGCCTAGTGTTTGTTAAATACAACTGTTTGAATGAAATTGATGATTGATGGTTCTAGTTGGTTTTGGATAACTCGAGTCCGTGACATGGCTTGATGTAGCAAATGCAAGTGGGCTAGAGAGCTTAGGAGTACTAGACAATGACAATGTTATCACAGTTTTAACTTCAGTGAAGTCAGAAGAGGATGATTTTCTTGGAGAAGACACAAAAGGTGAAATTGAAACACTTCATACTAATAAATATGAGAATGAAGGCTTAGGTAGTTTTGGTGATGATGCACAATGACATTGATGTTGCTGAAATTGTTTTTATATTTGGTATTGGCGTATTGCTAATTCTAGTAGTTATTTTATAATAGTTGTGTAAGGCCATAAAATTTTTTATTTTCTTGTCTATTATGCATATACTAACTTTTCCTATTACTGCACTTACTTGTTTTGGGTGTGTGATTTTTCTGCACCTTGTTATTAGGCACAGCCAATCTTTTGCGCGTTGAGTGCGCTTTGCGACTCTGACTACAATCACAATGAATTTATGTCAATATTCACTGCTAGTGGTTATGCATTCAAGCTTTATAGGTTAAAAGATCATTTATGCCCGTGTATTCATTTTCCTCTTTTCTTTTGCAGGTAGACAATGTATTGAGGTTAGTTCTCAATCTAAGATGGCGTTTATCTCTGAGGAGTTTTGCATAGGGTGTGGTATATGTGTTAAGGTTTGTATACCATGTGATTTTACTTTGCATTGCTCTCTCTCACCAATAGTAAACGCGGCTTGAGCATGGTATTCTTTGTTTTGAGTATGCAGAAATGCCCATTTAAGGCAATTGAGATCATTAATTTACCAAAAGATTTGGATAAAGATACAACTCATCGTTATGGGGCCAATACCTTCAAATTACACAGGTTAGCAAACCACTCTGCTTTGCTCCGCCAATGTTGTTACCTCTATTGTAACAATGACTTCTAAAACTTCTAATGGAAGGTTGCCGGTTCCAAGACCCGGGCAAGTTCTTGGTTTGGTTGGAAAAAATGGAACTGGGAAGTCTACAGCTCTCAAAGTTTTGGCTGGAAAGTTGAAACCCAATTTGGGCCGCTTTAATGTAAATCTGTTGATCCTCTATCATTAATCTTTTTCTGTTGGTGGTATGATTATTTTTGTTACCTTTGTTTGGACCTTGGTATTAATTAATGCTTTAATGTTTTTTTTTTTTCAGAACCCTCCAGATTGGCAAGAAATTTTAGCTTACTTCCGAGGATCTGAGTTGCAAAACTACTTTACACGCATTCTAAAAGATAATCTAAAGGTGCCTTTTATTTTTTAAGCTGATCTAAACGGATGTCCTACTTTACACACACACAATTTTAATTTCATAATAATGTTATTTTCTAAGTAATTTTCTTATGTGAAAAATAGGCAATTGTAAAACCACAGTATGTTGATCATATTCCAAAAGCAGTTCAAGGGAATGTTGGACAAGTACTTGACCGGAAAGATGAGAGAGATGTGAAGGCAGAGCTTTGTGTTGATCTTGAGCTGAATCAGGTTATTGATCGTAATGTTGGAGATTTATCAGGTGGAGAGCTTCAGAGGTTTGCGATTGCTGTTGCTGCCATACAGAATGCTGAGATTTATATGTTTGATGAGCCCTCAAGTTATCTTGATGTCAAACAAAGGCTTAAGGCTGCCCAAGTTATCCGATCTTTGCTTAGGCCTAACAGGTTATTGTACTTATGTTTGCATTCCTTTAGTTGGCTTTCTGGGTTATGAATGGAGGTGGCAAGATGACGACGGTTGGTCAGGAACGCTTGGTTAAGTCAAAACGGGTGAATGTTGAAACTAATGCATATTATGATTACAAAAACACTATTAATCTATTAAAATAATAATAATAATAATCTAATTCGTTGAAAATGTTGAATGCATTAAAAACGAACTTTGGGTTACTTTTAACTTGTTTGACGCACACTCATTTTAGCTAACATTTTCAGTTTTACCCGTTTGAGATAGAACACAACCTGAATCAACCCATCTATAAGTTATTGGTTTGAATTTTATCATCACTGTCTATGAAACTAAGTTGCTTAATATTAATATAGTTTGATTTCAATTTCAGCTATGTGATTGTTGTGGAACACGATTTAAGTGTGCTTGATTATCTATCAGACTTCATTTGTTGCCTCTATGGGAAGCCTGGTGCATATGGTGTTGTGACACTACCCTTCTCTGTCAGAGAAGGAATTAATATCTTTTTGGCAGGGTATGTGCCCACAGAAAACCTTCGTTTTCGTGAAGAATCTCTTACTTTTAAGGTAACATTTTTAACATTTTATTATCACCATGATCATAATTATATCTTCAATATTATTGGTTGCATTTGAACTGACTTTCTTTTCTCTATGCTCTATTGGGAAATAGGTAGCTGAGACACCACAGGAGAGTGCTGAAGATATTAAAACATATGTGCGCTATAGATACCCCACTATGTCTAAAACGCAAGGTGGTTTTAAACTTACAGTGGCTGAGGGTGAATTCACTGACTCTCAGATCATAGTAATGCTTGGTGAAAATGGCACGGGGAAGACAACGTTTATTCGTATGCTGGTGAGACAATATTCTCTCTATAAAAGAATACTCATTTGCTATTAGAGATGGCAAGACGGGCAGGTTTGGAAAGCGGTCAAAATGGGGTGGGCTTAGTTGTTCTGAACCATTTTTTTGTTTCTTTTATTTTTTACCAGTTTGACCTTTTAGAGATGGAACATAACGTGAATCGACCCATTCAATTTTAGAAGGATAGATATCATATTTGCTTTGGGTGCCTTAGTTGTATTCATCGTATTTGTAGGCTGGTAAGCTGAAGCCTGATACCGTGGAAGGTTCTGAGTCGGAGATACCCGAGTTTAATGTCTCTTACAAACCTCAAAAGATCACTCCCAAACCTGAATTAGTTAATTCCGTTGGGGATTGGCTACAAAAAAAGATTCGTGACTCATATGAGCATCCACAGTTTGTTTCTGATGTGATGAAGCCTCTTCAAATAGAGCAGCTAGAGGATCAAAAAGTTGTCAATCTTTCTGGTGGAGAATTGCAAAGAGTTGCATTGTGCTTGTGTCTTGGCACGGTAGTTGATTCTTTGGTTTTCTGTTTCATATTTTTAATCTTTGTTCTGGTTTCTGATTATTTCCATCATGATCTCATTTGGTGTTTGTTGTTTTGATTCCAGCCTGCTAATATATACCTGATCGATGAACCAAGTGCTTACCTTGATTCCGAACAACGTATAGTTGCTGCAAAAGTTATAAAGAGATTTATACTACATGCCAAGAAGACTGCATTTGTGGTTGAACATGATTTCCTGATGGCAACTTATCTAGCAGATAGAGTAATCGTTTATGAAGGGACACCATCTGTTGATTGTGTTGCAAATTCACCACAGTCTTTATTATCTGGAATGAATCTCTTCTTATCGGTAATATGACATTGACTGTTATTTTAACTGTTTTTTTAAAAGTGGCAAAATGGACGGGTTGGTAGGGATGGCAATGGGAATGGGTTGGGAAATCCCAACCCCATACCCAATTATAAAACGTAGTCCCAACCTGGGCCAAAACCATCGGGTATATATCGGGTAATTACCCATTGGAATTGGGTATACACTCGGGTTTCGGGTAAACCCATTAGTTTATTAAAAATACTCTATAATAATCTAGTGTGAATGCTATACATGCTTTTTTTGATGAACAAATGTTAACGAAATACATAACATAAATTTAGTGTAAATAACATACAAAGATGCCATAAAAATGTTGGATGTTTTAGTGTAATCGGAATTGACTTGGTGATCAAAGAGGAGGTGTGGCAGTGCACACCTGTTTGAGTTATAGTTCTAAGTGTTCGGACGGAGCCCCTAATCAATGGAGGTTCCAAGTGGGCAATGCCCAGTTGCCCCCTTGGCGAGGATCGGGGGCAACGCCCCTGGTAGCAGGGTCCACGGGGCGACAACCCCTGGCTAGGGTCGAAATTCACACAAAATCACATACCCTTTTTCTCAATTTGAGTTGTATCTGATTGGATTTTTCGGGAGAAAAACGGAAATAATTTTATATGAAAGTGATTACACTCCTCTCAATTTATCCGTTGCATTCCCTTTTTCCCCAACAAAAAAATTGAAAAGAAAATAGATTATCATATATACATCTTTAAAAAACTAAAAAAGATATTATTTCAGGTATGTAAACCGGTATATGTTATTGGGTAATCGGGTCGGGTATATCATTAAATTACATACCCATCAGGTATATCACTAAATCCCATACCCGTCCCATAGTTATCCATACTTGCATATTAGTATGTTTCTACCATCATGCTTCAGTAAGCATCTTTGCTTCTTAAACTATTCATATTGGGATGCTTTAAGAACACTTTGAAGAAGATAAAATCAAACAAAATAATTTCTGGGCTGCAATTTTTTCGGAGATTCTGTTTATGGTTTGGTACGTCCAGTCCCAGTTTGGTTGTCTTCTTGACTTAGAATAGTCAATCTCCATTTTCTTAAAAGTGGGTCAAACAGGTAGATTATAAAGACGAAACATGTCAAAAATCATACAACCTTCTAAATCGATTTTAATAATAGATTATTTCCTTTTTTTGCCATTTTCTTGCAATTATTTGTTGAGCGAGTTTAAATCTTGTGTTTTTGATGTGTGGTACAGCATCTCACGGTCACATTTAGGCGCGACCCAACTAATTATCGACCCAGAATCAACAAGCTTAATTCAACAAAGGACAAGGAACAGAAACTTGCTGGATCTTATTATTATCTGGATGACTAATTTTTTAATTCGTGATGCATGGCACCTGGAGTGCACTTTTTTAGCTACCGCTGGTTAATCCGCCACCAAAGCCAGTGAATCATAGTGGTCTTAATTTCAAGTCCATGTTGCTGCACCATGGTTGCTACTTGCTATGCTTGAAAGAGTTTAGGCAAAACTCGGTTAATGTTTGTACTTAGAATGCTCCTGTTTTCATTCGGAGGTACCTCACTTGTGCTCTTATTTGATTTGAAGATAGACTAGAGCTTGGTTTTTTTGGCAGTGATTTATCGTCAACATTTTGTGTTTTCTATGAGATGACATGCATTAGGTTTTTCTTGATGTTTGTCGTATTTATCTAAGGATGTGTTTGATGTGCTTTGCATGAAATTTTTTGGGACAAATATCCTTGTAATTATACATCTTTGCGGTGCACTTATCCTTATGTTTTGGTTGGTTTTCAATACAAATTCATGTGGAATTGGTATTCATTTGTTTATCTGATGAGTTTGTAGGAATTGGTGGATAAGCGAGCCAATTGGAAGAGGAAATGGTGCGGAAAAGTGGAACCAGAAAGAAGAAAGAAGTTTGGAAGTTAAAAGTTATAACAATCTGATGTCTGGACACCATTTGGATTAAAGATGGGATCACTTTTTGGTTTGACAATCTTTAGGTTTATGTTCTTCACAGTTTGTAATACGATTCCAGAACTTGTTTGCAAGATGTTTATAATGAGTTTCTTGTGTTTCTAGGCATCATGAGTATTGACTGAACTTATTGCTTTTCGGGTTTGATTTATGGTATAATTTGATTGCTATGGACAATATATGTTCTTTGCTAATTATTAATGGTTATGCATTTTTTTTAGTGATTATCTTGCTTGTTCTATGTGTTTGATTTGCTTAGTTGAGTGGCGAATCATCTAGGTCAGTCTTGATTGAGTTGTTACCATGTGTGACTGGTTTTAGAAGGTGAAGCTTGAAATATATTTTTTTTGGAGGTTTTCTTGCACAAAATCTTGTTTTAAACGGTTTTAATGTTATACACAACCTCACCACAAGGTAAGTGTACCTTTCGTGTAGAAGTATAGTGTGGTTTTTAGAACTAAGTGCTGACTTAAGTCATTAGTGGCTCCCACTACTCAACCTTTGATGTTGTTTAGTTAAATAAAATAAAAAGACGAAATGTAAAAATAAAACAACATAAAATAAAAGGGAGAGGCAATCAATCAAAGGCTATCTCGTTGATTTCGAATCCCTTTAAGTTTAAACTTATTCGAATACTATGGTATATAAGGCATCCCATTGCGAGATGAGAACGATCACATCAAGCGAACCATTCTAAACTCTCCATGAGACCACATAGGGCATATATCTCCCACGAACTTACTTGCAAGACCAGAATGTATGGCTCCCGCATAAGTCAGAGTTAAAAACATACTTCAAGTGCAAAATCCTTTTGCTAGGTTAAACATGCCCTAGGACATATAAATGTATAAGCTCGGAAGCACCGCTATGCAAGAGATAGATTACTAATCAAAGACACAAAGTCCAATTCCATATATCTATGGCTTTCACATCTTTGAAATACCAAACTTGAGAGTGAGACTTTACCTGTTATCTCTAGTGTGATAACCATGTTAGTATAAAGATGTACAAACTCGGAATGTGCAAAGACCACATCGGGCATACATGTACACACACAAGTTCAAAGCCCAAGGCCAAGTTAGCTCATATTCAATAAAGCATAAAAGTATTTAAAAATTCAAATGCATGAACATACCACTAAAATAAACTTCAAACGTTGAATATTTACATCAAAGTTCATCTTAACACCAAAGAGTTACAATGTCAACAATGGTCATTACAATAATACCAACACTTGGCGGTTTAACCATGGTGTGGTATCAAGGAAGCACCCAAAACCAAGTGTGGTTTCTCACTTCTTGAATATTAGCCTCATGCCTCATGGTGAACAATGGAGTAGATAGGTTAAGAAGCTTGAGAGGATCTTCCCTAATCAGAAAAAGTAACGGTGTGGAGTGAAATTGGTGTCTTGAAATGAGGGGTGGAAGTCTCTATTTTATAGCTAAAATCCCGACAGATACACAACCGTGCATCTTAAACACATGGTCGTGCCACGGTTCCTCCCTACCGGTACCTAGTAATTTTCTTCCGAAAAGGAAAAGGTTGACACATACGTACGTTTTGGCACGCATAAGCAAAGGTCAACGCGCACAGGCGTGCTGCCTTATCATCACCCTCGTGCAATGCATTGATACATTTCTTGTCGGCACACTCGTGCACCCTTGTTGGCATGAGCGTGCTTTCGTAGTTAGTTCCAAATCACTATTTTTAACTAGGGTATGATTCGATAAAGATTCAGTGTTGAGAGCTTGCATTTGGTGTCCACATTTCGATATTTGGTCTTGCCTTCTTTACCATACATGTCGGTATTTGTGGTTTAGTTTGATAATTCCTTTTTAAAACTTGGTTTTGATTTTATATATATACATTTTGCACATATCATGATGCCATGTTTATAATCCTACGTGGGGGCCTATGTGGAGGCCCTAGATAAGGGTCGTGTGATATAATAGTTATTTCTTTATTAGTATGTAAAGATAGATAGATAAAGATAAAGATATATATTTACATAAATAGTTTTTAAAATTAAATTTTATGATGATTACACAAATAGTCCTTTAGGGGTAAAAAGACTAAAATTACCTCATGTGCAATGCATATGAGGTGACTTAACTGAAAACTTAACACTCGTTAGTTTTCAAAAAAGGATTGTGAGTGAATGTCAAATTTTAAAGGAGTCGTTTCATAATTTAGGATAACACAAAGGACAAAATTTGTAATTTAGTTTTTATTGTATTTTATAAATAAAATAGAGTAAAATGCACAGATAGTCTTAATGATTTGGTAAAGTTTCACCTTTAGTCTCCACATTTTCGAAATTACATGGATCTTCCCTGTGTTGGGTTTTTGGGCCCATGAGGAAGTCCAACAATTATTTTTATGGCCCACTCTTATTTTTTTATATGGATAAAGGAAGAGGGCAGGGTTTTCAGCTTGCAACACCCTCACAACACACACAAAAAGGTCTCACAAAAGAAGAAGAAAATTTCCGTCACTTTCATACCTAGCTGCAGAGGTCGTTGATTTCCCGGAGATTGAACCGTTGGATCACTCTGATTTTTGGACACAGTCATTACGACATCAGGGTGACCTTATCCAACGGTCAGTTTGTCTTAATCACGTCCGGAAGTCTGTCTGCACAGCCTCTGTTTGCTGCTGAAGAATTTGGTCATATTCCTTCTTTTGTCTTTGTATTTTGATTCCATATGCTTGAAGTTGTTGATTCCAAGTGTATGATGTTTATTGTATGTCTCTAGTATACCTAGGGAAGACTTTGTATTGCTCTAAATTGGTGATAGTGGATTTGAAGCGGCTCTAGTAGTCCCGTGGTTTTTACTCTCGTTTTGAGAGGTTTTCCACGCTAAAATTTGGTGTTCTTGTTATTGTTTTCGGACTGTTTAGATTGTAGTCGATATACCCTATTTGTTTGCATCCTCATAGGTTCATTCAAGTTTGGGAAAATTCTTGGTCAAACGAAGTTTGCTTCCGCATTTGTGTTTACCGTTTGTGACCGGGTTTCGCGTTTTTCCCATCATAGTGGTATCAGAGCCATAGGCTCTTGTTATTGGGTTGAAACTTGATTGAATGATGGAAGCTAATACAAGTAGGATTGTGAATTTTAATGGTTCTAATTATCATGTTTGGAAAGGCAAGATGGAAGATCTCCTTTATGTTAAGGATTATTATATGCTTGTTTTTAATACCGACAATCTGGGTGATAAAACAGATGAAGAGTGGAATATATTGAAGAGAAAGGTTTGTGGTTATATTCGCCAATGGGTTGATGATAATGTTTTGAACCATATTAGCGGTGAGACTCATGCTCGTACTTTGTGGAACAAGCTTGAGGAGTTGTATGCTCGGAAGACCGGAAACAATAAACTGTTCATGATTAAACAGTTGATTAACTTGAAGTACAATGATGGAACTCCTGTTACTGATCACTTGAATGTTTTTCAGGGTATTATTAATCAGCTTGCAGGAATGGGTATCAAGTTTGAAGACAAGGTACAAGGCTTATGGCTTCTTGGTACTTTACCGAATTCTTGGGAGACTTTTAGGACATCATTGTCCAACTCTGCAGCAAATGGTATTATTACTATGGAAATGGTTAAAGGCGGTATTTTAAATGAAGAGATGAGAAGAAAATCACAGGGTTCATCTTCACATTCGGATGTCTTTGTCACAGAAAGCAGGGGAGAAGTCAAAATAGAGGTCTGAGTAACAAAGGGAAGCATCGTAGTAAGTCCAAAGGTAAGTTTACTGATTATGAGTGTCATCATTGTGGTAGGAAAGGACACACAATTAAATTTTGCAGACAATTAAAAAGGGAGAACAAGAAGGCTAATTACAACAATCAAAAGAACAATCATAAAAAGGATGATGGTGGAAATGATACTGCTGAAGCTAATACTGCTACCGAAGAGTTCTTCATTTGTTGTGATTATGATATGGTGAACATTGCACGTGATGATTCGAGTTGGGTTGTTGACAGTGGTGCTACGTGCCATGCGACATCACAAAGGGAATTTTATTCATCTTACACACCTGGTGACTTTGGGGATGTTAAGATGGGTAATAACGGGCTATCAAAGATTGTAGGTGTTGGGGATGTTTGCTTGAAGTTTGACACTGGGATGGAGTTGGTTTTACACAATGTAAAACATGTTCCAGATATTAGACTCAATTTAATCTCCGCAGGTTTACTTGATGATGATGGTTACCATAGTACCTTTGGTGATGGTGTTTGGAAACTCACTCGTGGTTCTTTGATCGTGGCAAAAGGTAAAAGAAGTTCAAAGTTATATAGAACACATCCGAAGATCTCCAAAGACTCGGTCAATTTGTTAGTGAATGTTGATATGACCGACTTGTGGCATAGGAGACTTGCTCACATGAGTGAAAAAGGGATGTCTGTTTTGTTGAAGAAGAAGGCCTTGCATGATGTTCATTTGAAAAAGTGTTCTCATTGTCTGGCAGGTAAACAAAAAAGAGTTTCTTTCAAGAGTCACCCTCCTCATAGGAGAGACAATATACTTGATTTAATACATTCGGATATTTGTGGTCCTATGAAGACTAGAACACTTGGGGGCTGCTTGTACTTTGTCACTTTTATCGATGATCATTCAAGAAAAGTTTGGGCCTACACTTTGAAGTCTAAAGATCAAGTATTAGATGTGTTTAAGCAGTTTCATGCCTTAGTTGAGAGACAAACTAAGAAGAAGCTCAAGTGTATTCGAACAGATAATGGAGGTGAGTACATTGGTCCTTTTGATGCTTATTGTAGAGAGAAAGGTATTCGGCACCAAAATATTCCTCCAAAGACACCACAGTTGAATGCTTTAGCAGAATGGATGAATAGAACATTGGTTGAAAGGGTTAGATGTTTGCTATCACATGCAGGGTTGCCTAATTCCTTTTGGAGTGAAGCTTTGAACACCGCAATAAATGTTATTAATCGTAATCCTTGTGTTCCTTTGTCTTTTGATGTTCCTGAAAGGGTGTGGAGTGGCAAAGATGTTTCATACGATGATTCGCGGGTCTTTGGATGCAAGGCTTTTGTGCATATTCCCAAAGATGAAAGAACAAAGCTTGATATAAAGACCAAGCCATGTATATTCCTCAGTTATGGGGGAGATGAGTTTGGACACAGGTTTTATGATCCAATCTCGAAGAAACTCATAAGAAGTTTCGATGCTGATTTTATTGAAGATCAAAGTTTGAAAGATATTGGGAAGACAAAGATAGTTCCTCAACATACTGATGATCTTTCTGATTTGGATCCGGTCCCTCCTCAGCATACTGAGCCACATATTGAAGATGACATTCAAAATGATGAACAACACGGTACTGGTAATCATGATATTCCAGAGCAGCAAGAGTTAGATGAGGGTCCTCATCCAGAGTTACCAGTACCGGGTATGCCAACATTTGTCCCACTTAGACGGTCTACAAGAAACCGTCATCCTTCCACCCGTTATTCTGCTGATGAGTATGTTTTGCTCACTGATGGGGGAGGGCCCGAGTGTTATGAAGAGGCCATGGAAGATGAACACAAAAGGGAATGGTTTGAAGCCATGCAAGATGAGATGAATTCCTTGTATGACAACAATACCTTTGAGTTAGTAAAGTTGCCTAAGGGCAAAAGAGCTTTGAAGAACAAGTGGGTCTACAAAGTGAAGACTGAAGAACCTACCTCGCAGCCTAGGTACAAAGCCAGATTGGTGGTTAAAGGGTTCAGTCAAAGAAAGGGTATTGATTTTGATGAGATTTTCTCTCCAGTCGTGAAGATGAGTTCCATTCGGGTGATTCTTGGTTTGGCAGCTAGTCTTGATCTTGAGGTTGAGCAAATGGATGTCAAGAAAGCTTTCCTTCACGGTGACTTGGATAAAGAAATCTTTATGGAGCAACCTGAAGGTTTTCAGGTTAAAGGTAAAGAAGACTATGTCTGTAAGCTTCAGAAAAGTCTTTATGGGTTGAAGCAAGCACCGAGACAGTGGTACAAGAAATTTGAGTCTGTTATGGGGAAGCAATGCTATCGAAAGACTACTTCAGATCACTGTGTTTTCTTTCAGAGGTTTGGTGATGATGATTTTATCATGTTACTTCTTTATGTTGATGACATGTTGATTGTTGGTAAGAATGCTGATAGAATTGTGGAGCTGAAGAAAGAATTGAGCAAGTCGTTTTCTATGAAAGACTTGGGGCCAGCAAAACAAATTCTTGGTATTCGGATTACTAGAGATAGAGCTTCAAAGAAGTTGCACATGTCACAAGAGCAATACATTGAGAAGGTGCTTCGCAGGTTCAACATGGATAAAGTCAAGTCAGTTAGTTCACCTCTTACTCCCAATTTTAAACTAACCGATAAAGATTGCCCTTCTTCAAAGGAGGAGATTAAAGACATGGATAAAGTTCCATACGCGTCAGCGGTTGGAAGCTTGATGTATGCAATGGTGTGTACAAGACCTGATATTGCCCATGATATAGGTGTTGTTAGTCGGTTTCTGTCAAATCCAGGTAAGAAGCATTGGGAAGCAGTTAAGTGGATTCTTAGATATCTACGTGGTTCTTCCAAATTGGGTATAACATTTGGAAAGGGAAAGCCCATGCTTGTTGGTTACACAGATTCTGATATGGCGGGAAACAAAGACAACATGAAATCCACTTCTGGATATTTGATGACTTTTGCAGGGGGAGCTGTCTCATGGCAGTTAAGACTGCAAAAGTGTGTTGCTTTGTCTACAACTGAGGCTGAGTATATTGCAGCAACAGAAGCATGCAAAGAACTATTGTGGTTGAAAGGTTTATGCAGGAGCTTGGCTTTATGCAACAGCACTACGTGGTTCTTTGTGATAATCAAAGTGCTATTCACCTTGCTAAGAATTCTACGTTTCACAAAAGAACAAAACATATTGATGTGAAGTATCATTGGATTAGAGATGCTCTTGAAGACAAGTTGTTTGAACTTGATAAAGTCCATACCGTTGATAACAGTTCCGATATGTTGACAAAATATTTGGCAAGGGAAAAGTTGAAGGTTTGTTGCTCGATCGCCGGTATGGTGAACTCTTCCTCATAGGCCAAAAGGGGGAGAATTGTTGGGTTTTTTGGCCCAAGAGGAAGCCCAAAAAATATTTTTATGGCCCACTCTTATTTTTTTATATGGATAAAGGAAGAGGGCGGGGTTTTCAGCTTGCAACACCCTCACAACACACACAAAAAGGTCTCACAAAAGAAGAAGAAAATTTCCATCACTTTCATACCCAGCTGCAGAGGTCGTTGATTTCCCGGAGATTGAACCGTTGGATCACTCTGATTTTTGGACACAGTCATTACGACATCGGGGCGACCTCTGCAGCTGGGTAATGACTGTGTCCTAAAATCAGAGCGATCCAACGGTTCAATCTCTGGGAAATTCATGACCTTTGCAGCTGGGTATGAAAGTGACGGAAATTTTTCTTCTTCTTTTGTGAGACTTTTTGTGTGTGTTGTGTAGGTGTTACAAGCTGAAAACCCTGCCCTCTTCTTTATCCATACACAAAAATAAGAGTGGGCCATAAAAATAACTATTGGGCTTCCTCATTGGCCCAAAAACCCAACACCCTGTGGTTTGACAACTTGTTATTCAAATAGTCCAAACGTGGATAGAGCTTAGTTATGGTGTTAAGTTCATGTATATTAATTAAATTGCCCCTATGATTAAAAGATAAACACTAAAAAATAAATTAAATTAATCATTGAATCTGCCTCATCAATAATTAAACCTCACCTAAATAATAAAAAAAATATTTTAATTAAAAAAAGCCTTTGGGCCCCACTCCCACCTTCATCTCTTCTTCCACCACCTCGAACCATCACTACCCACCTACAACACCTTCACTAAATCCCTCCATCAAAACCCAAAAACCCATAATCTTCTTCTACTCATCTCCACCCTTTTTCTCAAACCCCACCGATCTTCCATTTTGTAACTAATTGTATGTCTTCCATTTTGTAATTAATTGTGTAATCGAATCAAAATTACAATTTCTCTGTTCAACAATTACTCAATTAGGGTTTAGGGCTATTTTGAAACAATTACTTTGTCGGTTGGCGATTTCAGAATCTCCTATTTCGATCTAGCTTCTACTTATATTGGATCAACTTGGATGTCAATGGCATTTACCACATGTCCTAAGAGTTGCACTCCTTGAAGCCAAAATTCACACTTTAAAAATTTTGCGTACAACTTTTCTTTGTGACAACCGGTAGTTTACGCCCTTAATTACGTGATTAACAGACGATTAACGCGACAATAAATAGTGTTTACGACGCAAATTAACTTAATTAGGCCCTCAGTAAGCTTAGGAACGCCTATTCGGTTCTACAGTACGCGTATGACGGTCTGCGGGAAATCTGCGGAATATTAAACGGCAACGAATTGAAACCGAACGAAATGCAGACAACGCCGACAAGTAAGAATTTTATACGAATATTTTATATCTATAAATTTAGTTTTGCGAATTTATTGTGCTTCCGTACGTCACAAACGCAAACGCGAACGAGAAACGCGACTGCAGGAAACGCACCGACAGCGAAACGGAAGCATTGGACACGCGTACTACCTTTAAAACTTAAATTTTACGATATATTTAGCTCCGTAATTTAATTTTAATAACCGTAGTCGAAACCGGATCGAAAAACGGATTGAAACGGCGAACGACGCGTTTTACGCGGTTCTTACCGTAGTCGATGGACGAACGCGCAAACGACATCTACTGGCACTATTTTACGCATTTTAAATCTAAAATTTTAACTTACGACGCTACAGAGAGTTCGGGTTTTGAAGACGAGTTCGTAGGAATTAACGGGCCACTTATATCACGCGATATTGGGCTTGTGGGCCTTGGGCCCAAGCCCACTAACCCAACCCTATGTATATAAGGGTAGTGTAACCCTAAACCCCCTTCATATGTTCAGCCGACAACCCCTTCATTCTCTGCCTTCTTCTTCTTCTATTGGAGAACCTTAAAACACATAAACATAAAAATCAAATACTACCCATTCTCTGCATCTTATTTCTTAAACACACACATACGCAGCCAATTACCCTCATCATCTCCCCCTCGTTTCTTTCCGGCGACCGGAATTACCGGTGGAGCCGGGGACCACCGGCGCTCCGGTGTCGAGACACCTGACGGCAACAACACCCCCCTCAACCTGTTTCTTCTCCGGTGACTACGTGCCAACGACCTGAACAAATCCGACCACCACCCACTCTTGGTGGCGGCGGAGAACAGTAGTAGTAACACCGCCACCACGGCGGCAGCGGTGACAAAACAAAGAGTTCAAGAGAGAGAGAGAGAGACGGTTCAGAGAGAAGGAGGAACCGGCGGAGCCGCTAGGTCAGCGATGGCGGCGGCGACGGTGGTTCCGTCCGACGGCGGCGGTGCTGTTTTGTTTTATCCGACAAATTCACCGTTCAGCAGGTTTGATTTCCGATTTGGTTTTAGTTCGGGTTTTCAAGTGAGTTTCGGGACATGTTTGGTTCAGATTCGTGCTCGGGTTACATTTCGGCTCGTTCGGGTTCAGTCAAACCCAGTCAACACGTTGGGTTGATTGGTCAAAGCAAGTCACCGGGTTAAGTACGGTCAACTAGTCAGCGGGTACGGTTCAAGTTTTGGTTCGGGTGATGTTCTTGCTCTCGGGTCCGCTGGGTTCGGGTCAATGGCTCGGGTCACCAGTCAACAACAGTCAACCCGGTCAGATGTGGGTTCGAGTTAACACATCGGGTCCTGAGGTTCGTGGTTCGGTTCGGTCGACTCGGTCAAACCGAGTCAACTCAGTTAACTCAGCCGGCCAACTCAGTTGACACGGTCAACTCAGTCAGCGTTTCGACACGAGAAGATGGTAAAGATTAACGACACGTTTATTTTGTTATCTTTATAATTATAATTTATTACGTGAAAACGAGCTCGAACCAACTTGATTTTAGTATACGTTTTGATATAGTTGACAAAAATTACATATATATTGATTGAATTTTGAAAAATAACGACAACTTGTGTTGTCAGGGGCGTCCAAAAACAGAGGAAACTCTGCCCGTTTTTCGAGAAAATCCGTAAAACAAACGCATTTTATTATCAAACAAACTATCGGATTCAATTAAATTTTTAGAAAGACAAATAAAAATACATTATTACTTTCGACAACACTTTACAAACATACGAAAACGACGAATTCGGATATTATCTACGACAATAAATATGGTTATTATATTTATTCTAAACTTTGAAATTTTGACAATCTTTTATAAAAATAAATATAGTTTATATTTTTATTTCGAATAACAAACCATACGACTTCTTTTATAAAAATAAATATGGTTTATATATTTATTTCGGATATCAAACAACACGACGATTCTTTTATTAAAATAAATATAGTTTATATATTTATTTTAAACCTCAAACGACTCGTATTCTTTTATAAAACTATATATAGCTTATCTATTTATTTCAAACACAACAACTCAATGATTCTTTTATAAAATAAATATAACTTTTATATTTATTTCAAACGCCTAAGAGGCATTCTATATATCAATGTACGAGTCGCAAAATATTATTTCCATATTAATGCTCGTCACATACACATACGACTTCTCGAGACGGCTAACGCGAGTATAACGATATATTTATATATTTTTATGTAAATATTAATTTTTTTTAAATCTCCCGAGAACTAAGTCTTTCCAAGACTTATTAGTTATTACCGACAATAAACGAAACTAAACGAATATAACTTAATCGTTTTCATTAAGTTAACAACAAATCGTCGAATCGTTCGTTCAAGGATTCGGTAGAGCTCGGTGACACGTAGTTTAATTACCGCTTTTGTTTAAAAACTTATAAGATATTCCGTGTTAGGAATATTGTAGAATACACGCTAGCGAGTCACGTCTTGGAAGCGACATCACGAAGTCGTATTTAGCTAGTTTTGCATAAGGAAATCCAGGTTTGTTCATAACCCCACCTTTTTACTGTTTTACATTTTTATAAATGTTTTCGGGGTGGAAAGACATGCACGTTTTGCAAAGCATACAAGGCTTTCGATAAACATAAAATACGTATTTCTAAACCATTTCACAAACAAGCTTTAACTATCACAAATGGTTGTGAATTTTAATAAACACGAATGGTCTACGAAAAGCTTATGTTCTATACCGGTTTTTCAAACAAGCGTAATTTTCGAAATGTGCATACACACGTATTCTAGTTTTCTAAACTACGAGAAAATACAAGTACAAAGGGGTACGTTAAACTAAGGAATGACACAATAGATCATGTCACGAATAGGGTAACATAAGCACCATTAATCAACTATATACCTAGACAGCAGAACAAAAGGTTAGATCTAATGGGTTTCAGGCAGCCACACTCTTGGCCACACTTTTACCAAGAGTGCTTTTGTGTCTCTAGTCGTGAATCAACAAGTAAAAATTGCCTATGGTTTGGATGCTTCCTATGTCGTTACATATGTTAGTGGCCTCGCGAACCATTGGCGATCTCGTATTCCTTATATTTACAGAACTCAGTTTCAGATACGTCTTTACAAATTACATACCATGTTTTATACGAATTCAAAACATAGGATTATGCAGGCATGATATCAATGTCTGGGTGGGTATTGACGGTTACACAAATTTTACAAACAAAAGAGTTTACAAATACATGGTTTTACAAACATAATGCGTTACAACTACGAAGTTATACGAATACAAAGTTTCCATATAACATGCCAAAGAAAATGATTTTGAATTCGTTTTCTCAACAATATTTCAAAAATCGGTTATTTAAAAAGATTTATTTCAAATATTTTACAAACAAACTATGAACTCGCTCAACTTTATGTTGATTTTTCGCATGTTTCTTTCTCATGTTACTTTCTCACATTATGGCACGGTTGGGATAGGAGAACCATTGGAGATTCGAGTACTCTGTGGGCGTTCGTTTTCTAGAAGTCTTAGCTTACTTGTTTTCGATGTGCAATGAAGATACCAGTCCAGTCACACCAAGCTCTGATATTTCGGGGTGTGACAAATTGGTATCAGAGCTTTAGGTTACAGCGAATAGGGTTTTCTGTAGGAATACCTAAGCTCTAACCTCACATTTCCCTGGGGACTTAGATTATTAAGAATCTGAATACTTACAGAACGCCTAAGACTCGAATATGGTCTCCAATCGTTGCCGAAAAACATTGTGTCAAAATTTTGTTTTCAAACATACTCTAAAGTGGTGTTTTATACACGGTACACAAAACAGTCGCATACAGTGCACAAAACTTTGAGAATATAGGAAACATGCATCTAGGACCTTCGGAAACTTATGTCGAAGTTCATTAAAGGTCATCACGTAGGTACCATGTCTATTAACTTGGACAAACGCCATTATTATGTCGTCTATGCTATTTTAGCTAACCAAGCAGGTAACCTACGCAAAACGAAGTATCGGCGTGCAAATTTCATGAAACTCAAATGATACATCAACGGAGGTTGAAGTACGTCACATACGATTATCGAGGCGAGATCTTTGAGAAGACACGATGGAGCATTTCAGCGACGATGCTAATCCTGTCAACAGGAGAACTATCTATTAAGATGCGACAACTTGTCACGCGATCCTGCAATGACACAAATCACGCCAAGGAGAAGACGCATGTCTTCGTATTCCCCCTATCTTATTAACGATGAATACGCTATGTTCGACATTCCATGGTAATGTCACCTAACAACCGGTCATCACATGAAACCCCATGTAAAGTCCTTAAATTTCTTTCGTTGAAATTCCGACTTTTGCATCTAGTGAGTAGATTTTTACATCTCCACTCCTCTTAATGTTTGTTGTATCACGACAATTTTCTTCATTATAGCGAACACTCATTTGGTTCGTTTCTTGATCATTTCATATGTTACACATGCATCGTTTGTTACACATGTGGTTCCACTTCGAATGATTGTTTTCATCAAAATTTCGAATATTATTTCGCTATATCTAATTATTGCTTCGTGATATTGATGATCTACATTCTTATAACGGTTGACTCCTTGCTATCGAGTCAACAAATTTCTTGAAACTTCTTTTCCTTTCGAGTTACATACATGGTTTATCTTTGTAACCATGCCGAAATTTCCTTGTCGATACATGTATTTATTGTCGGATTGCGCTGAAACCAAATTCGATTGTTTGAACTTGTCCATTACACATATTTCATTCAAGGCACCATATGATGTAATGAAAACATTATATTCAAATTCGTTTTAATAAAGCGTTTCATGTCACACCCCGACCACGTAAAACAACAAAACGTGGCGGAAACGTCGGGGAGTGTTGTAACAGAATCATTGTTTCATAATACATGGAAATTGAAATATTGTTTTATTGATTAAAAGAGTTACAATGTCATGACAATCAAATAAACATAGCATAAATAACTAGTCTTGCATCTTTTATTGTCGCTAAGGCCCAAGTCCGCCTAAGTGTATCTTGATAAATCTTAAGCATCATATCCTGAAACACATGTGAAAATAGGTACGTCAGCATAAAAATGCCTGTGAGATACATAGGTTTTGTGAAAATAGAATTCATGACTTATGTTTAAGAAAAATGTTTAGTCATGAACCTTGTAATTTGCTTTGTCTTGTAAATCATTTGAAAAGTGATAAATAAACCAAATGATATATATGTATAAAAGAATAATACATGGTTAAGTAAATAACCAAGTAATCAGATAAGTTGTTTGTAAAACAATGTATTGTGAAAAGTATGTTATTTGTATAAAATGTTATATGTCTAAATTGAAATGATTCAAATAACGCTACGATATGTAATACCATACAAGCACTTATATATAGGAAGTACCAGCGGCGTATCCACCATGCTTGTATCTTATTACACACGCCTCGTTACTTAAATCACTTACTCAAACCAAACCACCAAAGTAAAATGTTTATGTATAATCAAATGTCAAAATGTTTGTGTGAAAACCATGTCAAATGTCTATGTCTAATGTAAATCATGAATTGTGTATATCAATGTCAAAATGTTTATGTGAAAACCATGTCAAATGTCTATGTCTAATGTAAATCATGAATTGTGTATATCAATGTCAAAATGTTTATGTCTAATGCAAATCATGTAATGTGTATCCAAAATATCATGTATGGTAAGTGAAATATATCAACTAAACCATATGTAAAAATGCACAAAAACAAGGTATTGAAGTAAAACATGGTTTAAATCAAAGTTATGTTTTGTGGAACAAATGCATGCTATACTGATATAAACATCTATGCGGTATTGTGAAAATGCATACATCCAAGCCTTGTGACTGTAGAATAAACCCTAGCACAAAGTCTAAGGTCCACCTAGAAATGTATTCGGATTCGGTCATTCCTTCCACCCAAACAAACCTAGGGTTCAGGAATGGGAGTTGTCAAGTCCTATGGTACCACTACCTACTAACGAATGGCGTGATCAATGTTAATGAATGTATATTGTCCCATTTGAACAAACCAAATGTCATACCAAAATGTAAGCATGTGATGATTAACAAATGTACTAAGTATGCACACAATGGACATACATAGCATAAAATGTAATGTAAAACAATGTACTAAGTATGCACACAATGGACATACATAGCATAAAATGTAATGTAAAACAATGTACTAAATCTTGAATTATACTTTTTATATTTTTGAATCTTACGGAATTTGTTCCAAAAACCGAATGGTTTTAAAAAAACGAAAACCGAACGCTTTGGTTGGTTTCGATTTTACCATAAAATGAACCAAACCATGCACACCCCTAGCTAGAGTACAATACAAAAGGATTTAGTACGATTGCATAATGGATGTGTCTAATTTTATATGAAGTAAGATTTCTCCTTGGTTTTTTTATAAGAACAAAAATAATGTGAAAGTAACTCCAAATGAATAAGACCATAAGTAAGCACTGTCCATATGCTAAGCAAACCATAACATTTCAAGAACAGATTCTTACAGATGACCTAAAACATCCCATACCCAACCATCTTTACCCTGCTGAAGTTTATCAGAACTGTTATTTTCCCAATTAGTATCCATCCTGGTGCCTATTATCTTAATTATCTGCCATATCAATATAGAACTTATCCATTCAACCAACTGTCTGACAAAATGACCCATTTGAACACCCCAATTGCCAAACCTCAACCTTACAATCTTCTAATTAGTAATCGCTTAAAGATAAAACTTCACTTAATAATTACCTCTGGAGTGAAGCACTCTTTCACAATTCAATCGCTTTCTTCTCGTGATCGGCCACATCATCCCTGATTCAAAAAGGAAGTCGATGCTAGCTTGTAAATATAAAGATGGCGACTTTAACCTGTTTACTTATGAATGGTCGATTTGGGTTAAATTTTATCGTTAATAGATAACATTGGTTAAATCCATATTAAAAAGTGAACGGGTCAAGGGGTAGAAAAGTCACCCAAGGTGTGCTTTTTAAGCATAAAACCTTCTCAACTGTTTTATTCAGATAGATAGATTACTAGTGTAAACATCTAGTTTTGTTATAGTAATATATATCACACTATATATTTATAGAACATTTTAAAAATGAACAAAAACTTTTGACTTGAAAAGCTAGATTTAACATGTTAAACTAAAGTTATACATTGTTTTGGACTTCCTGGTTCAGCAGATATACCTTCAAATCAACCTACATTTGTCATCAAGGCTTCGTATTATAAGATGAAAATGAAAAGAAAAAAAAAGAAACAATTTTACAGAATTAAGATGGATTTGATTACTAGTTAAAGAGATCATGAGAGGCAAGTTAGTGATATCTCAGGCCCTGAACGAAATCAAGGATATTAGAATATATTATAAACAACGAAATCCAACCAGAACCATATTTACCTTGTAACTTGTACATTTTAGCAAGCAAATTCACAACTTGCAGCCTCAAGCAAAACTATTTCTTATTCTAAACTTGCAGTTTCTACATCATATATACATACAAACATATACATATACGTACTCTATAATCAAAGAAACAAATGATGTTAGGTATACCAGGCATTTTATCAGCAAGACCAAGGGCAAGAGCAAGCTTACGCATCTGAGGAAGACAAATATTCATACTTAAAATGGCGAATATGCTAACGTCTTAGCATCCACAATCTGCAGCATTGACTGAACCACCTCCACTAACAACTGCCTCAAAAACCTTGGTTTAGTTCCAGCCAGTTCAATCAACAGCTCCAATGCCTCTTGTGCGATGGCCTTTTGTCCATCGTTTAAAGCTTCCATCAAAGTCGTCATCATCGCAGGAAGTAGATCTTGAAACCTATTCCTATCACCGGAGTTCAAACACAGAATAAAATTAATCACAACACTTAAGGCGGCAAATCGCACATCGGAACTACCGGACATAGTCACACTGCAAAAACACAATGTGAAGATGCTTAATATGCAGAATCAAAGTCTTGCCAATATACTGTGACAATTGAGTAAATAACAAAAACGCAGACTCCTGAAGCTTAAAATTGTCCAACGAAACAAACTAGAACATGAATGGTAACAAGCTTAGGCCAACCGTTACCCGGTAATATACCCGAAGCAAGTTCTGAAACTGTATCACGCAACTTTTTCATGATAATTTTTGCTTCTTCTTGCTGCACACAAGTCAACAGTATAGATTTAAGTGAAGACCGAGTGGCCGGAGATAACATATTCCATATCAACATAAAAAAGGAATAGAATACTAAACCTATTTTAAAAAAATGAACATAAAAAACCTATATATGATCAAGTGTTTGATAAAAATGTTGTTTAACGTCTTAAATCGTTTTAATTTTATTTTTTTAAAAACTATATAAAAATCAAGTTGAAAAAAATATTAACATGTTAAAACCATAATTTTTTTTCTGAAAAAAGCAACACATGAACAAACATCTAAAAGTACTCATAAATTTCATATAATCAGGCTAAATTAAATAAAATCAAAAGAAAATAGCAAATAGGTGATACCTTAAACTGAGATCTAAATTCTACAAAATAAAATTTCATAGATCTAAGAGGAAATCGGTAACCGCTAAGATTTTCAAACAGTTTCGGAAATACAGATTTCAAAAATTGCAAATTAGAACAAACCTAGATATTACATAGATGCTAGATAGATCTGAGACGAAATCGGTAGCGGCTAGGATATCCTAACAGTCTTCGAAAAAGCAGATGTGAAATCACAATCGATCTCCGGCGACGCAGACAACAACACACTTTAAAAAGCAGATTTGAAAACAAAGGTGATCTCCGCAAAATCGGACGACGTCAGTCTTCAAAAAGAAGATCTAAAATCATAGGTGATCTCCGGCGACGGGGATGACGGCTGTCTTCAAAAACCATATCTAAAATCACGACGGATCTCCGGCGACGGGGACGACGGTTGCAATGTACGGGAACAAGTCCAGAATAATCTAATTCATACTTTTCAAAATTTTCCAAAAATACCCCTCCGCTTTTTTACCTTTAAAATATCTAATCTAATCTCAGCCATTAATTAACTTCATCCAAGGGTTCCTAAGGGGTTCCCTGGTTCCCCACTTTTTTGTTGTTCCCCAATGAACCACACACTATATATATATATATATTGTGATTGTGATTGAAGACCATTAGTGCAAATAACAGCAATCCTCCTTAAACTAATAAATGGTAATAAAGTATATTTAGGTGTCGTGGTCTTCTCTAAACTTGTTCAACAAGTTAAAGCCTAACCTAGATAACAAATGTTATATATATAGGATAATGCTAGATAAAAAACCCTAAAATTCTTAGAAAACTTTGGAAACCCAAATGGGAAGCCATTTTTACCCAACCTCCCGACATTTTTTTTTTTTGAAAAAAATTACACATGTAATATACATGTTTTAGAGTGTTTTGGGCCAAAAAAAACAAAAAAGCGCCGAAGGGATTTTTTTAAAAAAAATAAACAAATTTCAGCTCCTAACACGTGTTAAGCAAAAAAAACAGAATTTCGCTGAAAATTGCTGAAACTTGTTTTTTTTTTTTTTAAATATCCCTTCGGCGCTTTTTTGATTTTTTTGGCCCAAAAGTCTTAAAAACATGTATATTACATGTGTTATTTTTTTCAAAAAAAAAAAATGTCGGGAGCTTGGGTTTTCTCGGGTTTTTTATATATATAGGGTTTTCTATCTAGCCCTACCCTATATATATATATATATATTGTGATTGTGATTGAAGACCATTAGTGCAAATAACAGCAATCCTCCTTAAACCCTACATCTTCTTCGTGCATGCTATTCTACTCGTAACTCATCATCGTGTTCCAACCACAACGCCCGAATCGATTCTCCTTTGAACTGCAACTTCTCGATCGTTTCATCAATGGCGGGTCGATTAACGCGTATCGCCATCCTCAAAGAAGACCGTTGCAAGCCGAAGGAGTGTGGCCAGCAATGCAAGAAAAGCTGTCCTGTTGTTAAAACTGGTAAACTAATTAATTCTATACAGATATTGGATTACGAACTTGCTTCTTTTTTTTAATCCGAGGATTGTTGTGAATCGATATATTTGTTCTAACGATATGATAGATTTGCTTTGTTATTATGTGTTGATTTGTCTAGGGTTTGTTATTTGTTGTAGTTTTAAGTGGATACTGATCATATTCAAGTTTCTGGATTCAGTGTTATTGTTATGTGCATGGTGAATACATGCAGATCTGTATGTTGTGTGGAGATGGAGTGCATGCAGTGCTTTTTAGTTGTCTTTGATTTCTTATTTTATTTCATTGTTTTTAAATATTCGTTGTAGGTTAGTGGAGGGTTGTTAGTTATCGCATAATTTTAGTTTGCATTATTTTTTTGGAAAATTACCAAAATACATATTTTTGACTTGACTTTTCCAAAATACACATTTTTTTCTCTTTTCCAAAACAGTCTAGTTAGCCTGCGGCTAAACGCCGGCTAAGCATTCTAGCCTCCGGCTAACTCTAGGAAAAGGCCCTAGCCACCGGCTGATCGACATGAGGCTTAGGTGTCACCTTCTGAATGATTAAAATAAATACGAAATTCTTAAAGAAAGGCCTATTTTGGTAATTATGCCTTATTTGGAGGGGTAGGTGTGTGTGAATGGTTGAAATAAATATGAAATTCTTAAAAAAAAAAAAAACAAAGCCTATTTTGGTAATGCGTAGTTTGGTATTTTTCGGTTATTTATTTGAGTAAGTACTTTCTTTTTGAGCATGAATATTAACATAAAATTGCCTCAATCTTCCATTCTACTTTCTTTCTTTCTTTCGAGGGAGTACCATTTGATTTGGTTGTATGGATTCATCTCTGATTGACGGCTGCTCTAGTCTTGTGGGGAACTAACTATTGAGCCAGAAAAAAAAAAAAGAGATGAGTTTGTCCTCTTTGTTGCTGTATGAATGCAAAAAGTAATAAAGTGTGTTTTTTGCTTGTTAAGATGACCTAAATTCAAATTAGCCTAAGATTATGAAAGACTGATTGAATTAGTATTAAAGGATTCGGTTACAATATATAGACACATTAACAAAACCCTAACTACCTAATAGGCCTGTGGGCTCATACTAAACTTGTAGTAGTAAGCTGCTGCTGCAGGAGCAGCAACAGCAGTAATTAATGTCTAGTAATTTTTAAATAGCGCCTCACATACGTGAAGCTCTTGCCTCAGCTTTCAAGATCACCTATATGTCTTGAGCCCTTTATGCTTTTTGAAACCAAGTTGGTAAGGTATTATGCACACAGTGAGGCACAAGGTAAGGGTAACGCGTGTGCAAATATGTTCATAGGGTATAGGGCTGAATAGGGATCGATAGTATATTATACAAACCAGTAGCCAAACTATTGGTGGGGTTTCGGGATGGTGGGATGTAGGTAAGGCTTACCTCCAACTCCAACTCCAAATCCATATCCTGACATAAAAACATAAAAGTCAAATTTAACATGTATAGACATATAATCACACAAAAACATCAGAAAATGTTATTAAAAATATTCTTAGTAAGCTACCCAACAAGAAAAATAGTGAAAACATATAATAGGAACAAATAACACCTCAAATAGATACACATACAAGCTATAATATTCAGAGGCCACTAAAAAGGTTGAGAAGCTAAGCTCCTAAAGCATAAATCAAACACAATATCTTATCATCCTCCTAAAAGTCCTTAACCTTAATCCTACGTCTCTAGTGGTAAATTACAATTTCTACTAAAACATCATTAGCATATGCAAAACATCAACATATTTAAAATATGGTTAACATCAGGTATATAATGAATAGTTGGCATAAATAATCATAGAATCTCCTAATCAGTTAACATTACCCTTGATGGCATAAATAATTGACATTATTAACTATCAACATCATTTAAAGAATCATTAGTTGATAACATGTTAATATGTGTACAGTCGTCAAAACTGCACAAGGCGAGCGGCATTAGGCGATACAAGGCTTACGAAAGCTGGTTTCTAGCATTTTAGAAATCTAGCCAATTATCTTTTATTAGGTTTTAACACAAACGCTGTTTGGTTGTACTTTAATTATTAGCCCTGAAGTCCTTTTCTCCTTTTTTTTCTTTCTTATTCTTGTCTAGTATCTTGACCCGGGCCAGCTGCAGCAGCTCCCACTGTTTAAGAATAGGAACCGATTATAGCACATAAAGCTACAAGGCCTAGTGTTTGTTAAATACAACTGTTTGAATGAAATTGATGATTGATGGTTCTAGTTGGTTTTGGATAACTCGAGTCCGTGACATGGCTTGATGTAGCAAATGCAAGTGGGCTAGAGAGCTTAGGAGTACTAGACAATGACAATGTTATCACAGTTTTAACTTCAGTGAAGTCAGAAGAGGATGATTTTCTTGGAGAAGACACAAAAGGTGAAATTGAAACACTTCATACTAATAAATATGAGAATGAAGGCTTAGGTAGTTTTGGTGATGATGCACAATGACATTGATGTTGCTGAAATTGTTTTTATATTTGGTATTGGCGTATTGCTAATTCTAGTAGTTATTTTATAATAGTTGTGTAAGGCCATAAAATTTTTTATTTTCTTGTCTATTATGCATATACTAACTTTTCCTATTACTGCACTTACTTGTTTTGGGTGTGTGATTTTTCTGCACCTTGTTATTAGGCACAGCCAATCTTTTGCGCGTTGAGTGCGCTTTGCGACTCTGACTACAATCACAATGAATTTATGTCAATATTCACTGCTAGTGGTTATGCATTCAAGCTTTATAGGTTAAAAGATCATTTATGCCCGTGTATTCATTTTCCTCTTTTCTTTTGCAGGTAGACAATGTATTGAGGTTAGTTCTCAATCTAAGATGGCGTTTATCTCTGAGGAGTTTTGCATAGGGTGTGGTATATGTGTTAAGGTTTGTATACCATGTGATTTTACTTTGCATTGCTCTCTCTCACCAATAGTAAACGCGGCTTGAGCATGGTATTCTTTGTTTTGAGTATGCAGAAATGCCCATTTAAGGCAATTGAGATCATTAATTTACCAAAAGATTTGGATAAAGATACAACTCATCGTTATGGGGCCAATACCTTCAAATTACACAGGTTAGCAAACCACTCTGCTTTGCTCCGCCAATGTTGTTACCTCTATTGTAACAATGACTTCTAAAACTTCTAATGGAAGGTTGCCGGTTCCAAGACCCGGGCAAGTTCTTGGTTTGGTTGGAAAAAATGGAACTGGGAAGTCTACAGCTCTCAAAGTTTTGGCTGGAAAGTTGAAACCCAATTTGGGCCGCTTTAATGTAAATCTGTTGATCCTCTATCATTAATCTTTTTCTGTTGGTGGTATGATTATTTTTGTTACCTTTGTTTGGACCTTGGTATTAATTAATGCTTTAATGTTTTTTTTTTTCAGAACCCTCCAGATTGGCAAGAAATTTTAGCTTACTTCCGAGGATCTGAGTTGCAAAACTACTTTACACGCATTCTAAAAGATAATCTAAAGGTGCCTTTTATTTTTTAAGCTGATCTAAACGGATGTCCTACTTTACACACACACAATTTTAATTTCATAATAATGTTATTTTCTAAGTAATTTTCTTATGTGAAAAATAGGCAATTGTAAAACCACAGTATGTTGATCATATTCCAAAAGCAGTTCAAGGGAATGTTGGACAAGTACTTGACCGGAAAGATGAGAGAGATGTGAAGGCAGAGCTTTGTGTTGATCTTGAGCTGAATCAGGTTATTGATCGTAATGTTGGAGATTTATCAGGTGGAGAGCTTCAGAGGTTTGCGATTGCTGTTGCTGCCATACAGAATGCTGAGATTTATATGTTTGATGAGCCCTCAAGTTATCTTGATGTCAAACAAAGGCTTAAGGCTGCCCAAGTTATCCGATCTTTGCTTAGGCCTAACAGGTTATTGTACTTATGTTTGCATTCCTTTAGTTGGCTTTCTGGGTTATGAATGGAGGTGGCAAGATGACGACGGTTGGTCAGGAACGCTTGGTTAAGTCAAAACGGGTGAATGTTGAAACTAATGCATATTATGATTACAAAAACACTATTAATCTATTAAAATAATAATAATAATAATCTAATTCGTTGAAAATGTTGAATGCATTAAAAACGAACTTTGGGTTACTTTTAACTTGTTTGACGCACACTCATTTTAGCTAACATTTTCAGTTTTACCCGTTTGAGATAGAACACAACCTGAATCAACCCATCTATAAGTTATTGGTTTGAATTTTATCATCACTGTCTATGAAACTAAGTTGCTTAATATTAATATAGTTTGATTTCAATTTCAGCTATGTGATTGTTGTGGAACACGATTTAAGTGTGCTTGATTATCTATCAGACTTCATTTGTTGCCTCTATGGGAAGCCTGGTGCATATGGTGTTGTGACACTACCCTTCTCTGTCAGAGAAGGAATTAATATCTTTTTGGCAGGGTATGTGCCCACAGAAAACCTTCGTTTTCGTGAAGAATCTCTTACTTTTAAGGTAACATTTTTAACATTTTATTATCACCATGATCATAATTATATCTTCAATATTATTGGTTGCATTTGAACTGACTTTCTTTTCTCTATGCTCTATTGGGAAATAGGTAGCTGAGACACCACAGGAGAGTGCTGAAGATATTAAAACATATGTGCGCTATAGATACCCCACTATGTCTAAAACGCAAGGTGGTTTTAAACTTACAGTGGCTGAGGGTGAATTCACTGACTCTCAGATCATAGTAATGCTTGGTGAAAATGGCACGGGGAAGACAACGTTTATTCGTATGCTGGTGAGACAATATTCTCTCTATAAAAGAATACTCATTTGCTATTAGAGATGGCAAGACGGGCAGGTTTGGAAAGCGGTCAAAATGGGGTGGGCTTAGTTGTTCTGAACCATTTTTTTGTTTCTTTTATTTTTTACCAGTTTGACCTTTTAGAGATGGAACATAACGTGAATCGACCCATTCAATTTTAGAAGGATAGATATCATATTTGCTTTGGGTGCCTTAGTTGTATTCATCGTATTTGTAGGCTGGTAAGCTGAAGCCTGATACCGTGGAAGGTTCTGAGTCGGAGATACCCGAGTTTAATGTCTCTTACAAACCTCAAAAGATCACTCCCAAACCTGAATTAGTTAATTCCGTTGGGGATTGGCTACAAAAAAAGATTCGTGACTCATATGAGCATCCACAGTTTGTTTCTGATGTGATGAAGCCTCTTCAAATAGAGCAGCTAGAGGATCAAAAAGTTGTCAATCTTTCTGGTGGAGAATTGCAAAGAGTTGCATTGTGCTTGTGTCTTGGCACGGTAGTTGATTCTTTGGTTTTCTGTTTCATATTTTTAATCCTTGTTCTGGTTTCTGATTATTTCCATCATGATCTCATTTGGTGTTTGTTGTTTTGATTCCAGCCTGCTAATATATACCTGATCGATGAACCAAGTGCTTACCTTGATTCCGAACAACGTATAGTTGCTGCAAAAGTTATAAAGAGATTTATACTACATGCCAAGAAGACTGCATTTGTGGTTGAACATGATTTCCTGATGGCAACTTATCTAGCAGATAGAGTAATCGTTTATGAAGGGACACCATCTGTTGATTGTGTTGCAAATTCACCACAGTCTTTATTATCTGGAATGAATCTCTTCTTATCGGTAATATGACATTGACTGTTATTTTAACTGTTTTTTTAAAAGTGGCAAAATGGACGGGTTGGTAGGGATGGCAATGGGAATGGGTTGGGAAATCCCAACCCCATACCCAATTATAAAACGTAGTCCCAACCTGGGCCAAAACCATCGGGTATATATCGGGTAATTACCCATTGGAATTGGGTATACACTCGGGTTTCGGGTAAACCCATTAGTTTATTAAAAATACTCTATAATAATCTAGTGTGAATGCTATACATGCTTTTTTTGATGAACAAATGTTAACGAAATACATAACATAAATTTAGTGTAAATAACATACAAAGATGCCATAAAAATGTTGGATGTTTTAGTGTAATCGGAATTGACTTGGTGATCAAAGAGGAGGTGTGGCAGTGCACACCTGTTTGAGTTATAGTTCTAAGTGTTCGGACGGAGCCCCTAATCAATGGAGGTTCCAAGTGGGCAATGCCCAGTTGCCCCCTTGGCGAGGATCGGGGGCAACGCCCCTGGTAGCAGGGTCCACGGGGCGACAACCCCTGGCTAGGGTCGAAATTCACACAAAATCACATACCCTTTTTCTCAATTTGAGTTGTATCTGATTGGATTTTTCGGGAGAAAAACGGAAATAATTTTATATGAAAGTGATTACACTCCTCTCAATTTATCCGTTGCATTCCCTTTTTCCCCAACAAAAAAATTGAAAAGAAAATAGATTATCATATATACATCTTTAAAAAACTAAAAAAGATATTATTTCAGGTATGTAAACCGGTATATGTTATTGGGTAATCGGGTCGGGTATATCATTAAATTACATACCCATCAGGTATATCACTAAATCCCATACCCGTCCCATAGTTATCCATACTTGCATATTAGTATGTTTCTACCATCATGCTTCAGTAAGCATCTTTGCTTCTTAAACTATTCATATTGGGATGCTTTAAGAACACTTTGAAGAAGATAAAATCAAACAAAATAATTTCTGGGCTGCAATTTTTTCGGAGATTCTGTTTATGGTTTGGTACGTCCAGTCCCAGTTTGGTTGTCTTCTTGACTTAGAATAGTCAATCTCCATTTTCTTAAAAGTGGGTCAAACAGGTAGATTATAAAGACGAAACATGTCAAAAATCATACAACCTTCTAAATCGATTTTAATAATAGATTATTTCCTTTTTTTGCCATTTTCTTGCAATTATTTGTTGAGCGAGTTTAAATCTTGTGTTTTTGATGTGTGGTACAGCATCTCACGGTCACATTTAGGCGCGACCCAACTAATTATCGACCCAGAATCAACAAGCTTAATTCAACAAAGGACAAGGAACAGAAACTTGCTGGATCTTATTATTATCTGGATGACTAATTTTTTAATTCGTGATGCATGGCACCTGGAGTGCACTTTTTTAGCTACCGCTGGTTAATCCGCCACCAAAGCCAGTGAATCATAGTGGTCTTAATTTCAAGTCCATGTTGCTGCACCATGGTTGCTACTTGCTATGCTTGAAAGAGTTTAGGCAAAACTCGGTTAATGTTTGTACTTAGAATGCTCCTGTTTTCATTCGGAGGTACCTCACTTGTGCTCTTATTTGATTTGAAGATAGACTAGAGCTTGGTTTTTTTGGCAGTGATTTATCGTCAACATTTTGTGTTTTCTATGAGATGACATGCATTAGGTTTTTCTTGATGTTTGTCGTATTTATCTAAGGATGTGTTTGATGTGCTTTGCATGAAATTTTTTGGGACAAATATCCTTGTAATTATACATCTTTGCGGTGCACTTATCCTTATGTTTTGGTTGGTTTTCAATACAAATTCATGTGGAATTGGTATTCATTTGTTTATCTGATGAGTTTGTAGGAATTGGTGGATAAGCGAGCCAATTGGAAGAGGAAATGGTGCGGAAAAGTGGAACCAGAAAGAAGAAAGAAGTTTGGAAGTTAAAAGTTATAACAATCTGATGTCTGGACACCATTTGGATTAAAGATGGGATCACTTTTTGGTTTGACAATCTTTAGGTTTATGTTCTTCACAGTTTGTAATACGATTCCAGAACTTGTTTGCAAGATGTTTATAATGAGTTTCTTGTGTTTCTAGGCATCATGAGTATTGACTGAACTTATTGCTTTTCGGGTTTGATTTATGGTATAATTTGATTGCTATGGACAATATATGTTCTTTGCTAATTATTAATGGTTATGCATTTTTTTTAGTGATTATCTTGCTTGTTCTATGTGTTTGATTTGCTTAGTTGAGTGGCGAATCATCTAGGTCAGTCTTGATTGAGTTGTTACCATGTGTGACTGGTTTTAGAAGGTGAAGCTTGAAATATATTTTTTTTGGAGGTTTTCTTGCACAAAATCTTGTTTTAAACGGTTTTAATGTTATACACAACCTCACCACAAGGTAAGTGTACCTTTCGTGTAGAAGTATAGTGTGGTTTTTAGAACTAAGTGCTGACTTAAGTCATTAGTGGCTCCCACTACTCAACCTTTGATGTTGTTTAGTTAAATAAAATAAAAAGACGAAATGTAAAAATAAAACAACATAAAATAAAAGGGAGAGGCAATCAATCAAAGGCTATCTCGTTGATTTCGAATCCCTTTAAGTTTAAACTTATTCGAATACTATGGTATATAAGGCATCCCATTGCGAGATGAGAACGATCACATCAAGCGAACCATTCTAAACTCTCCATGAGACCACATAGGGCATATATCTCCCACGAACTTACTTGCAAGACCAGAATGTATGGCTCCCGCATAAGTCAGAGTTAAAAACATACTTCAAGTGCAAAATCCTTTTGCTAGGTTAAACATGCCCTAGGACATATAAATGTATAAGCTCGGAAGCACCGCTATGCAAGAGATAGATTACTAATCAAAGACACAAAGTCCAATTCCATATATCTATGGCTTTCACATCTTTGAAATACCAAACTTGAGAGTGAGACTTTACCTGTTATCTCTAGTGTGATAACCATGTTAGTATAAAGATGTACAAACTCGGAATGTGCAAAGACCACATCGGGCATACATGTACACACACAAGTTCAAAGCCCAAGGCCAAGTTAGCTCATATTCAATAAAGCATAAAAGTATTTAAAAATTCAAATGCATGAACATACCACTAAAATAAACTTCAAACGTTGAATATTTACATCAAAGTTCATCTTAACACCAAAGAGTTACAATGTCAACAATGGTCATTACAATAATACCAACACTTGGCGGTTTAACCATGGTGTGGTATCAAGGAAGCACCCAAAACCAAGTGTGGTTTCTCACTTCTTGAATATTAGCCTCATGCCTCATGGTGAACAATGGAGTAGATAGGTTAAGAAGCTTGAGAGGATCTTCCCTAATCAGAAAAAGTAACGGTGTGGAGTGAAATTGGTGTCTTGAAATGAGGGGTGGAAGTCTCTATTTTATAGCTAAAATCCCGACAGATACACAACCGTGCATCTTAAACACATGGTCGTGCCACGGTTCCTCCCTACCGGTACCTAGTAATTTTCTTCCGAAAAGGAAAAGGTTGACACATACGTACGTTTTGGCACGCATAAGCAAAGGTCAACGCGCACAGGCGTGCTGCCTTATCATCACCCTCGTGCAATGCATTGATACATTTCTTGTCGGCACACTCGTGCACCCTTGTTGGCATGAGCGTGCTTTCGTAGTTAGTTCCAAATCACTATTTTTAACTAGGGTATGATTCGATAAAGATTCAGTGTTGAGAGCTTGCATTTGGTGTCCACATTTCGATATTTGGTCTTGCCTTCTTTACCATACATGTCGGTATTTGTGGTTTAGTTTGATAATTCCTTTTTAAAACTTGGTTTTGATTTTATATATATACATTTTGCACATATCATGATGCCATGTTTATAATCCTACGTGGGGGCCTATGTGGAGGCCCTAGATAAGGGTCGTGTGATATAATAGTTATTTCTTTATTAGTATGTAAAGATAGATAGATAAAGATAAAGATATATATTTACATAAATAGTTTTTAAAATTAAATTTTATGATGATTACACAAATAGTCCTTTAGGGGTAAAAAGACTAAAATTACCTCATGTGCAATGCATATGAGGTGACTTAACTGAAAACTTAACACTCGTTAGTTTTCAAAAAAGGATTGTGAGTGAATGTCAAATTTTAAAGGAGTCGTTTCATAATTTAGGATAACACAAAGGACAAAATTTGTAATTTAGTTTTTATTGTATTTTATAAATAAAATAGAGTAAAATGCACAGATAGTCTTAATGATTTGGTAAAGTTTCACCTTTAGTCTCCACATTTTCGAAATTACATGGATCTTCCCTGTGTTGGGTTTTTGGGCCCATGAGGAAGTCCAACAATTATTTTTATGGCCCACTCTTATTTTTTTATATGGATAAAGGAAGAGGGCAGGGTTTTCAGCTTGCAACACCCTCACAACACACACAAAAAGGTCTCACAAAAGAAGAAGAAAATTTCCGTCACTTTCATACCTAGCTGCAGAGGTCGTTGATTTCCCGGAGATTGAACCGTTGGATCACTCTGATTTTTGGACACAGTCATTACGATATCAGGGTGACCTTATCCAACGGTCAGTTTGTCTTAATCACGTCCGGAAGTCTGTCTGCACAGCCTCTGTTTGCTGCTGAAGAATTTGGTCATATTCCTTCTTTTGTCTTTGTATTTTGATTCCATATGCTTGAAGTTGTTGATTCCAAGTGTATGATGTTTATTGTATGTCTCTAGTATACCTAGGGAAGACTTTGTATTGCTCTAAATTGGTGATAGTGGATTTGAAGCGGCTCTAGTAGTCCCGTGGTTTTTACTCTCGTTTTGAGAGGTTTTCCACGCTAAAATTTGGTGTTCTTGTTATTGTTTTCGGACTGTTTAGATTGTAGTCGATATACCCTATTTGTTTGCATCCTCATAGGTTCATTCAAGTTTGGGAAAATTCTTGGTCAAACGAAGTTTGCTTCCGCATTTGTGTTTACCGTTTGTGACCGGGTTTCGCGTTTTTCCCATCATAGTGGTATCAGAGCCATAGGCTCTTGTTATTGGGTTGAAACTTGATTGAATGATGGAAGCTAATACAAGTAGGATTGTGAATTTTAATGGTTCTAATTATCATGTTTGGAAAGGCAAGATGGAAGATCTCCTTTATGTTAAGGATTATTATATGCTTGTTTTTAATACCGACAATCTGGGTGATAAAACAGATGAAGAGTGGAATATATTGAAGAGAAAGGTTTGTGGTTATATTCGCCAATGGGTTGATGATAATGTTTTGAACCATATTAGCGGTGAGACTCATGCTCGTACTTTGTGGAACAAGCTTGAGGAGTTGTATGCTCGGAAGACCGGAAACAATAAACTGTTCATGATTAAACAGTTGATTAACTTGAAGTACAATGATGGAACTCCTGTTACTGATCACTTGAATGTTTTTCAGGGTATTATTAATCAGCTTGCAGGAATGGGTATCAAGTTTGAAGACAAGGTACAAGGCTTATGGCTTCTTGGTACTTTACCGAATTCTTGGGAGACTTTTAGGACATCATTGTCCAACTCTGCAGCAAATGGTATTATTACTATGGAAATGGTTAAAGGCGGTATTTTAAATGAAGAGATGAGAAGAAAATCACAGGGTTCATCTTCACATTCGGATGTCTTTGTCACAGAAAGCAGGGGAGAAGTCAAAATAGAGGTCTGAGTAACAAAGGGAAGCATCGTAGTAAGTCCAAAGGTAAGTTTACTGATTATGAGTGTCATCATTGTGGTAGGAAAGGACACACAATTAAATTTTGCAGACAATTAAAAAGGGAGAACAAGAAGGCTAATTACAACAATCAAAAGAACAATCATAAAAAGGATGATGGTGGAAATGATACTGCTGAAGCTAATACTGCTACCGAAGAGTTCTTCATTTGTTGTGATTATGATATGGTGAACATTGCACGTGATGATTCGAGTTGGGTTGTTGACAGTGGTGCTACGTGCCATGCGACATCACAAAGGGAATTTTATTCATCTTACACACCTGGTGACTTTGGGGATGTTAAGATGGGTAATAACGGGCTATCAAAGATTGTAGGTGTTGGGGATGTTTGCTTGAAGTTTGACACTGGGATGGAGTTGGTTTTACACAATGTAAAACATGTTCCAGATATTAGACTCAATTTAATCTCCGCAGGTTTACTTGATGATGATGGTTACCATAGTACCTTTGGTGATGGTGTTTGGAAACTCACTCGTGGTTCTTTGATCGTGGCAAAAGGTAAAAGAAGTTCAAAGTTATATAGAACACATCCGAAGATCTCCAAAGACTCGGTCAATTTGTTAGTGAATGTTGATATGACCGACTTGTGGCATAGGAGACTTGCTCACATGAGTGAAAAAGGGATGTCTGTTTTGTTGAAGAAGAAGGCCTTGCATGATGTTCATTTGAAAAAGTGTTCTCATTGTCTGGCAGGTAAACAAAAAAGAGTTTCTTTCAAGAGTCACCCTCCTCATAGGAGAGACAATATACTTGATTTAATACATTCGGATATTTGTGGTCCTATGAAGACTAGAACACTTGGGGGCTGCTTGTACTTTGTCACTTTTATCGATGATCATTCGAGAAAAGTTTGGGCCTACACTTTGAAGTCTAAAGATCAAGTATTAGATGTGTTTAAGCAGTTTCATGCCTTAGTTGAGAGACAAACTAAGAAGAAGCTCAAGTGTATTCGAACAGATAATGGAGGTGAGTACATTGGTCCTTTTGATGCTTATTGTAGAGAGAAAGGTATTCGGCACCAAAATATTCCTCCAAAGACACCACAGTTGAATGCTTTAGCAGAATGGATGAATAGAACATTGGTTGAAAGGGTTAGATGTTTGCTATCACATGCAGGGTTGCCTAATTCCTTTTGGAGTGAAGCTTTGAACACCGCAATAAATGTTATTAATCGTAATCCTTGTGTTCCTTTGTCTTTTGATGTTCCTGAAAGGGTGTGGAGTGGCAAAGATGTTTCATACGATGATTCGCGGGTCTTTGGATGCAAGGCTTTTGTGCATATTCCCAAAGATGAAAGAACAAAGCTTGATATAAAGACCAAGCCATGTATATTCCTCAGTTATGGGGGAGATGAGTTTGGACACAGGTTTTATGATCCAATCTCGAAGAAACTCATAAGAAGTTTCGATGCTGATTTTATTGAAGATCAAAGTTTGAAAGATATTGGGAAGACAAAGATAGTTCCTCAACATACTGATGATCTTTCTGATTTGGATCCGGTCCCTCCTCAGCATACTGAGCCACATATTGAAGATGACATTCAAAATGATGAACAACACGGTACTGGTAATCATGATATTCCAGAGCAGCAAGAGTTAGATGAGGGTCCTCATCCAGAGTTACCAGTACCGGGTATGCCAACATTTGTCCCACTTAGACGGTCTACAAGAAACCGTCATCCTTCCACCCGTTATTCTGCTGATGAGTATGTTTTGCTCACTGATGGGGGAGGGCCCGAGTGTTATGAAGAGGCCATGGAAGATGAACACAAAAGGGAATGGTTTGAAGCCATGCAAGATGAGATGAATTCCTTGTATGACAACAATACCTTTGAGTTAGTAAAGTTGCCTAAGGGCAAAAGAGCTTTGAAGAACAAGTGGGTCTACAAAGTGAAGACTGAAGAACATACCTCGCAGCCTAGGTACAAAGCCAGATTGGTGGTTAAAGGGTTCAGTCAAAGAAAGGGTATTGATTTTGATGAGATTTTCTCTCCAGTCGTGAAGATGAGTTCCATTCGGGTGATTCTTGGTTTGGCAGCTAGTCTTGATCTTGAGGTTGAGCAAATGGATGTCAAGAAAGCTTTCCTTCACGGTGACTTGGATAAAGAAATCTTTATGGAGCAACCTGAAGGTTTTCAGGTTAAAGGTAAAGAAGACTATGTCTGTAAGCTTCAGAAAAGTCTTTATGGGTTGAAGCAAGCACCGAGACAGTGGTACAAGAAATTTGAGTCTGTTATGGGGAAGCAATGCTATCGAAAGACTACTTCAGATCACTGTGTTTTCTTTCAGAGGTTTGGTGATGATGATTTTATCATGTTACTTCTTTATGTTGATGACATGTTGATTGTTGGTAAGAATGCTGATAGAATTGTGGAGCTGAAGAAAGAATTGAGCAAGTCGTTTTCTATGAAAGACTTGGGGCCAGCAAAACAAATTCTTGGTATTCGGATTACTAGAGATAGAGCTTCAAAGAAGTTGCACATGTCACAAGAGCAATACATTGAGAAGGTGCTTCGCAGGTTCAACATGGATAAAGTCAAGTCGGTTAGTTCACCTCTTACTCCCAATTTTAAACTAACCGATAAAGATTGCCCTTCTTCAAAGGAGGAGATTAAAGACATGGATAAAGTTCCATACGCGTCAGCGGTTGGAAGCTTGATGTATGCAATGGTGTGTACAAGACCTGATATTGCCCATGATATAGGTGTTGTTAGTCGGTTTCTGTCAAATCCAGGTAAGAAGCATTGGGAAGCAGTTAAGTGGATTCTTAGATATCTACGTGGTTCTTCCAAATTGGGTATAACATTTGGAAAGGGAAAGCCCATGCTTGTTGGTTACACAGATTCTGATATGGCGGGAAACAAAGACAACATGAAATCCACTTCTGGATATTTGATGACTTTTGCAGGGGGAGCTGTCTCATGGCAGTTAAGACTGCAAAAGTGTGTTGCTTTGTCTACAACTGAGGCTGAGTATATTGCAGCAACAGAAGCATGCAAAGAACTATTGTGGTTGAAAGGTTTATGCAGGAGCTTGGCTTTATGCAACAGCACTACGTGGTTCTTTGTGATAATCAAAGTGCTATTCACCTTGCTAAGAATTCTACGTTTCACAAAAGAACAAAACATATTGATGTGAAGTATCATTGGATTAGAGATGCTCTTGAAGACAAGTTGTTTGAACTTGATAAAGTCCATACCGTTGATAACAGTTCCGATATGTTGACAAAATATTTGGCAAGGGAAAAGTTGAAGGTTTGTTGCTCGATCGCCGGTATGGTGAACTCTTCCTCATAGGCCAAAAGGGGGAGAATTGTTGGGTTTTTTGGCCCAAGAGGAAGCCCAAAAAATATTTTTATGGCCCACTCTTATTTTTTTATATGGATAAAGGAAGAGGGCGGGGTTTTCAGCTTGCAACACCCTCACAACACACACAAAAAGGTCTCACAAAAGAAGAAGAAAATTTCCATCACTTTCATACCCAGCTGCAGAGGTCGTTGATTTCCCGGAGATTGAACCGTTGGATCACTCTGATTTTTGGACACAGTCATTACGACATCGGGGCGACCTCTGCAGCTGGGTAATGACTGTGTCCTAAAATCAGAGCGATCCAACGGTTCAATCTCTGGGAAATTCATGACCTTTGCAGCTGGGTATGAAAGTGACGGAAATTTTTCTTCTTCTTTTGTGAGACTTTTTGTGTGTGTTGTGTAGGTGTTACAAGCTGAAAACCCTGCCCTCTTCTTTATCCATACACAAAAATAAGAGTGGGCCATAAAAATAACTATTGGGCTTCCTCATTGGCCCAAAAACCCAACACCCTGTGGTTTGACAACTTGTTATTCAAATAGTCCAAACGTGGATAGAGCTTAGTTATGGTGTTAAGTTCATGTATATTAATTAAATTGCCCCTATGATTAAAAGATAAACACTAAAAAATAAATTAAATTAATCATTGAATCTGCCTCATCAATAATTAAACCTCACCTAAATAATAAAAAAAATATTTTAATTAAAAAAAGCCTTTGGGCCCCACTCCCACCTTCATCTCTTCTTCCACCACCTCGAACCATCACTACCCACCTACAACACCTTCACTAAATCCCTCCATCAAAACCCAAAAACCCATAATCTTCTTCTACTCATCTCCACCCTTTTTCTCAAACCCCACCGATCTTCCATTTTGTAACTAATTGTATGTCTTCCATTTTGTAATTAATTGTGTAATCGAATCAAAATTACAATTTCTCTGTTCAACAATTACTCAATTAGGGTTTAGGGCTATTTTGAAACAATTACTTTGTCGGTTGGCGATTTCAGAATCTCCTATTTCGATCTAGCTTCTACTTATATTGGATCAACTTGGATGTCAATGGCATTTACCACATGTCCTAAGAGTTGCACTCCTTGAAGCCAAAATTCACACTTTAAAAATTTTGCGTACAACTTTTCTTTGTGACAACCGGTAGTTTACGCCCTTAATTACGTGATTAACAGACGATTAACGCGACAATAAATAGTGTTTACGACGCAAATTAACTTAATTAGGCCCTCAGTAAGCTTAGGAACGCCTATTCGGTTCTACAGTACGCGTATGACGGTCTGCGGGAAATCTGCGGAATATTAAACGGCAACGAATTGAAACCGAACGAAATGCAGACAACGCCGACAAGTAAGAATTTTATACGAATATTTTATATCTATAAATTTAGTTTTGCGAATTTATTGTGCTTCCGTACGTCACAAACGCAAACGCGAACGAGAAACGCGACTGCAGGAAACGCACCGACAGCGAAACGGAAGCATTGGACACGCGTACTACCTTTAAAACTTAAATTTTACGATATATTTAGCTCCGTAATTTAATTTTAATAACCGTAGTCGAAACCGGATCGAAAAACGGATTGAAACGGCGAACGACGCGTTTTACGCGGTTCTTACCGTAGTCGATGGACGAACGCGCAAACGACATCTACTGGCACTATTTTACGCATTTTAAATCTAAAATTTTAACTTACGACGCTACAGAGAGTTCGGGTTTTGAAGACGAGTTCGTAGGAATTAACGGGCCACTTATATCACGCGATATTGGGCTTGTGGGCCTTGGGCCCAAGCCCACTAACCCAACCCTATGTATATAAGGGTAGTGTAACCCTAAACCCCCTTCATATGTTCAGCCGACAACCCCTTCATTCTCTGCCTTCTTCTTCTTCTATTGGAGAACCTTAAAACACATAAACATAAAAATCAAATACTACCCATTCTCTGCATCTTATTTCTTAAACACACACATACGCAGCCAATTACCCTCATCATCTCCCCCTCGTTTCTTTCCGGCGACCGGAATTACCGGTGGAGCCGGGGACCACCGGCGCTCCGGTGTCGAGACACCTGACGGCAACAACACCCCCCTCAACCTGTTTCTTCTCCGGTGACTACGTGCCAACGACCTGAACAAATCCGACCACCACCCACTCTTGGTGGCGGCGGAGAACAGTAGTAGTAACACCGCCACCACGGCGGCAGCGGTGACAAAACAAAGAGTTCAAGAGAGAGAGAGAGAGACGGTTCAGAGAGAAGGAGGAACCGGCGGAGCCGCTAGGTCAGCGATGGCGGCGGCGACGGTGGTTCCGTCCGACGGCGGCGGTGCTGTTTTGTTTTATCCGACAAATTCACCGTTCAGCAGGTTTGATTTCCGATTTGGTTTTAGTTCGGGTTTTCAAGTGAGTTTCGGGACATGTTTGGTTCAGATTCGTGCTCGGGTTACATTTCGGCTCGTTCGGGTTCAGTCAAACCCAGTCAACACGTTGGGTTGATTGGTCAAAGCAAGTCACCGGGTTAAGTACAGTCAACTAGTCAGCGGGTACGGTTCAAGTTTTGGTTCGGGTGATGTTCTTGCTCTCGGGTCCGCTGGGTTCGGGTCAATGGCTCGGGTCACCAGTCAACAACAGTCAACCCGGTCAGATGTGGGTTCGAGTTAACACATCGGGTCCTGAGGTTCGTGGTTCGGTTCGGTCGACTCGGTCAAACCGAGTCAACTCAGTTAACTCAGCCGGCCAACTCAGTTGACACGGTCAACTCAGTCAGCGTTTCGACACGAGAAGATGGTAAAGATTAACGACACGTTTATTTTGTTATCTTTATAATTATAATTTATTACGTGAAAACGAGCTCGAACCAACTTGATTTTAGTATACGTTTTGATATAGTTGACAAAAATTACATATATATTGATTGAATTTTGAAAAATAACGACAACTTGTGTTGTCAGGGGCGTCCAAAAACAGAGGAAACTCTGCCCGTTTTTCGAGAAAATCCGTAAAACAAACGCATTTTATTATCAAACAAACTATCGGATTCAATTAAATTTTTAGAAAGACAAATAAAAATACATTATTACTTTCGACAACACTTTACAAACATACGAAAACGACGAATTCGGATATTATCTACGACAATAAATATGGTTATTATATTTATTCTAAACTTTGAAATTTTGACAATCTTTTATAAAAATAAATATAGTTTATATTTTTATTTCGAATAACAAACCATACGACTTCTTTTATAAAAATAAATATGGTTTATATATTTATTTCGGATATCAAACAACACGACGATTCTTTTATTAAAATAAATATAGTTTATATATTTATTTTAAACCTCAAACGACTCGTATTCTTTTATAAAACTATATATAGCTTATCTATTTATTTCAAACACAACAACTCAATGATTCTTTTATAAAATAAATATAACTTTTATATTTATTTCAAACGCCTAAGAGGCATTCTATATATCAATGTACGAGTCGCAAAATATTATTTCCATATTAATGCTCGTCACATACACATACGACTTCTCGAGACGGCTAACGCGAGTATAACGATATATTTATATATTTTTATGTAAATATTAATTTTTTTTAAATCTCCCGAGAACTAAGTCTTTCCAAGACTTATTAGTTATTACCGACAATAAACGAAACTAAACGAATATAACTTAATCGTTTTCATTAAGTTAACAACAAATCGTCGAATCGTTCGTTCAAGGATTCGGTAGAGCTCGGTGACACGTAGTTTAATTACCGCTTTTGTTTAAAAACTTATAAGATATTCCGTGTTAGGAATATTGTAGAATACACGCTAGCGAGTCACGTCTTGGAAGCGACATCACGAAGTCGTATTTAGCTAGTTTTGCATAAGGAAATCCAGGTTTGTTCATAACCCCACCTTTTTACTGTTTTACATTTTTATAAATGTTTTCGGGGTGGAAAGACATGCACGTTTTGCAAAGCATACAAGGCTTTCGATAAACATAAAATACGTATTTCTAAACCATTTCACAAACAAGCTTTAACTATCACAAATGGTTGTGAATTTTAATAAACACGAATGGTCTACGAAAAGCTTATGTTCTATACCGGTTTTTCAAACAAGCGTAATTTTCGAAATGTGCATACACACGTATTCTAGTTTTCTAAACTACGAGAAAATACAAGTACAAAGGGGTACGTTAAACTAAGGAATGACACAATAGATCATGTCACGAATAGGGTAACATAAGCACCATTAATCAACTATATACCTAGACAGCAGAACAAAAGGTTAGATCTAATGGGTTTCAGGCAGCCACACTCTTGGCCACACTTTTACCAAGAGTGCTTTTGTGTCTCTAGTCGTGAATCAACAAGTAAAAATTGCCTATGGTTTGGATGCTTCCTATGTCGTTACATATGTTAGTGGCCTCGCGAACCATTGGCGATCTCGTATTCCTTATATTTACAGAACTCAGTTTCAGATACGTCTTTACAAATTACATACCATGTTTTATACGAATTCAAAACATAGGATTATGCAGGCATGATATCAATGTCTGGGTGGGTATTGACGGTTACACAAATTTTACAAACAAAAGAGTTTACAAATACATGGTTTTACAAACATAATGCGTTACAACTACGAAGTTATACGAATACAAAGTTTCCATATAACATGCCAAAGAAAATGATTTTGAATTCGTTTTCTCAACAATATTTCAAAAATCGGTTATTTAAAAAGATTTATTTCAAATATTTTACAAACAAACTATGAACTCGCTCAACTTTATGTTGATTTTTCGCATGTTTCTTTCTCATGTTACTTTCTCACATTATGGCACGGTTGGGATAGGAGAACCATTGGAGATTCGAGTACTCTGTGGGCGTTCGTTTTCTAGAAGTCTTAGCTTACTTGTTTTCGATGTGCAATGAAGATACCAGTCCAGTCACACCAAGCTCTGATATTTCGGGGTGTGACAAATTGGTATCAGAGCTTTAGGTTACAGCGAATAGGGTTTTCTGTAGGAATACCTAAGCTCTAACCTCACATTTCCCTGGGGACTTAGATTATTAAGAATCTGAATACTTACAGAACGCCTAAGACTCGAATATGGTCTCCAATCGTTGCCGAAAAACATTGTGTCAAAATTTTGTTTTCAAACATACTCTAAAGTGGTGTTTTATACACGGTACACAAAACAGTCGCATACAGTGCACAAAACTTTGAGAATATAGGAAACATGCATCTAGGACCTTCGGAAACTTATGTCGAAGTTCATTAAAGGTCATCACGTAGGTACCATGTCTATTAACTTGGACAAACGCCATTATTATGTCGTCTATGCTATTTTAGCTAACCAAGCAGGTAACCTACGCAAAACGAAGTATCGGCGTGCAAATTTCATGAAACTCAAATGATACATCAACGGAGGTTGAAGTACGTCACATACGATTATCGAGGCGAGATCTTTGAGAAGACACGATGGAGCATTTCAGCGACGATGCTAATCCTGTCAACAGGAGAACTATCTATTAAGATGCGACAACTTGTCACGCGATCCTGCAATGACACAAATCACGCCAAGGAGAAGACGCATGTCTTCGTATTCCCCCTATCTTATTAACGATGAATACGCTATGTTCGACATTCCATGGTAATGTCACCTAACAACCGGTCATCACATGAAACCCCATGTAAAGTCCTTAAATTTCTTTCGTTGAAATTCCGACTTTTGCATCTAGTGAGTAGATTTTTACATCTCCACTCCTCTTAATGTTTGTTGTATCACGACAATTTTCTTCATTATAGCGAACACTCATTTGGTTCGTTTCTTGATCATTTCATATGTTACACATGCATCGTTTGTTACACATGTGGTTCCACTTCGAATGATTGTTTTCATCAAAATTTCGAATATTATTTCGCTATATCTAATTATTGCTTCGTGATATTGATGATCTACATTCTTATAACGGTTGACTCCTTGCTATCGAGTCAACAAATTTCTTGAAACTTCTTTTCCTTTCGAGTTACATACATGGTTTATCTTTGTAACCATGCCGAAATTTCCTTGTCGATACATGTATTTATTGTCGGATTGCGCTGAAACCAAATTCGATTGTTTGAACTTTTCCATTACACATATTTCATTCAAGGCACCATATGATGTAATGAAAACATTATATTCAAATTCGTTTTAATAAAGCGTTTCATGTCACACCCCGACCACGTAAAACAACAAAACGTGGCGGAAACGTCGGGGAGTGTTGTAACAGAATCATTGTTTCATAATACATGGAAATTGAAATATTGTTTTATTGATTAAAAGAGTTACAATGTCATGACAATCAAATAAACATAGCATAAATAACTAGTCTTGCATCTTTTATTGTCGCTAAGGCCCAAGTCCGCCTAAGTGTATCTTGATAAATCTTAAGCATCATATCCTGAAACACATGTGAAAATAGGTACGTCAGCATAAAAATGCCTGTGAGATACATAGGTTTTGTGAAAATAGAATTCATGACTTATGTTTAAGAAAAATGTTTAGTCATGAACCTTGTAATTTGCTTTGTCTTGTAAATCATTTGAAAAGTGATAAATAAACCAAATGATATATATGTATAAAAGAATAATACATGGTTAAGTAAATAACCAAGTAATCAGATAAGTTGTTTGTAAAACAATGTATTGTGAAAAGTATGTTATTTGTATAAAATGTTATATGTCTAAATTGAAATGATTCAAATAACGCTACGATATGTAATACCATACAAGCACTTATATATAGGAAGTACCAGCGGCGTATCCACCATGCTTGTATCTTATTACACACGCCTCGTTACTTAAATCACTTACTCAAACCAAACCACCAAAGTAAAATGTTTATGTATAATCAAATGTCAAAATGTTTGTGTGAAAACCATGTCAAATGTCTATGTCTAATGTAAATCATGAATTGTGTATATCAATGTCAAAATGTTTATGTGAAAACCATGTCAAATGTCTATGTCTAATGTAAATCATGAATTGTGTATATCAATGTCAAAATGTTTATGTCTAATGCAAATCATGTAATGTGTATCCAAAATATCATGTATGGTAAGTGAAATATATCAACTAAACCATATGTAAAAATGCACAAAAACAAGGTATTGAAGTAAAACATGGTTTAAATCAAAGTTATGTTTTGTGGAACAAATGCATGCTATACTGATATAAACATCTATGCGGTATTGTGAAAATGCATACATCCAAGCCTTGTGACTGTAGAATAAACCCTAGCACAAAGTCTAAGGTCCACCTAGAAATGTATTCGGATTCGGTCATTCCTTCCACCCAAACAAACCTAGGGTTCAGGAATGGGAGTTGTCAAGTCCTATGGTACCACTACCTACTAACGAATGGCGTGATCAATGTTAATGAATGTATATTGTCCCATTTGAACAAACCAAATGTCATACCAAAATGTAAGCATGTGATGATTAACAAATGTACTAAGTATGCACACAATGGACATACATAGCATAAAATGTAATGTAAAACAATGTACTAAGTATGCACACAATGGACATACATAGCATAAAATGTAATGTAAAACAATGTACTAAGTATGCACACAATGGACATACATAGCATAAAATGTAATGTAAAACGATGTACTAAGTATGCAACAAAGGACATACATAGCAAAAACACAATGAAATCATGTACTATAAGTGTACTATTGAACATAACAAGCATATGTTATGAAAACATGAAAAAGCACGAAAGTAACGAGTAGGCACATGTGTTTCACCCCAAAATGTTTGGAAAACAGTAAAAGAGGGGTCTATGTACTCACTTGAGATTGCTCAATAGTCCTAGGATAACCACCAAGCAATGCTAGAAGATCACGGAATCAAACGGCACCTAATATAGGTAACTACATTAATAAATAGTCCTAGGATAACCACCAAGCAATGCTAGAAGATCACGGAATCAAACGGCACCTAATATAGGTAACTACATTAATAAACTAGACCTAAATCGTAGGATCGGATAGAATGAGGGCTCATAAACCAAATAAGTATGGGAACTCCTGCAATATGGTTTAACAAAGCCAACGTACTAAAATGAAACCTAACCTAAGTGCTTACGACCCATTACGACCCGTTTAGGTAGCTTATGCTACTTTAACGCGTCGTTCGCGTAAAACACGTTCGGAACGCCTAACTAGTCCTATGACAAGTAAAATATGCCTTAACATGTCTAATATTGTTGCCAAATCAGTTTAGATGTGAAAAGTTATGTTACATATGCTTAAAATGAATTTTGGCGTAAAAAGGGCATTTTGGTAATTTACCTAAGGCATATAAACTACCTATCATACAACTACTTAACGAAGCGACCATAAGGTATAACCTCGGAAGGTTATTCCCTATATACTATGGTCACCTAATGTGTTTGGTCGGATCCTAATGATCGACCAAACTGGTCGGGTTCGAAAGTATAAGCGATTGTTTAGATCGCTTACCTTACGACCCTATATAAGCACTAAACTAAAAGTGACGAGCTAAGCATGTTAAAACATGCTTAACTAAGTTTAGAAAACAGGTTTGGTATCAAAACAAACGGTTTTGATACCTAAGAGTAGTTTGGTTACAAAATACGCAGGAATACGCATTTTGGCCGAAACTACGACTCGTCACTGAGCCTAGATAACGTGGTAATCAGTAGGTATAGCCACTAGGGACTATAACCATCATGATTATGCTCACGTTAGGAAGTTCAAACGAACTTCGCGTTGACCATAAACTGGTCAATGTCAGAAAGACAAACATAGTTTGACTTTCGGACTCGAAAAGCGATAAAAGAAAGAAGGAACACTTACAAAGGGTCCCCGCAAGCTAATCTTGATCCAAGTAGCTCTGGTATGAAGCAATGGCTTCAACTTAGAGCATTCTTAGATCAGATTTGTGGGTTTTGTAAGTGAATGGGTTGGGTATTTATAGGATTCCTTGAACCATTAAGATCGTTTATCGTAAAACGTGATTCAATCTCATCCCTACACTTGTTGTAACACTAAGGTACTTCAAAATGGCCCCCCATGATCAGGAAGAGGCAAGTGCAAAAGGGTTAGGGAGTGCTTAACAGCTGTTTTAGAAGTTTCTGATCAGCTGGGAGTCCCTTACGGACCGTAAGGTTGAGGGCTTACGGTCCGTAAGCCATCAACTATGCTGAAATGACAGTTTTGGTCCCTGCAGCTCCAAACTTGGTTTTCGATGCATTTTCGACACGTTTAAGCCCCGTTAACCCAATTTCAAAGCTCTAAAATGAAGTTAAAGTATAGGGAACTTAAAATGTGCTCAAAAATATCTTGGATGTTGGTTCGTTTGGCCATACGATTGCGTTGTTCGGTTAATTACGACGGAAGTCGTAACGGAGGCAAAAACGATCCAAATTACACGACGAATGGATTTTTCTTATGCCAAACATTAAAATAAAATATTTTAGTGCTTACATAAATTTTTGGATGTCCGGATGTATTCAGAACGTAAATTATGCTCGAAAATGCAAACTTGTGCACTTTTTGACGCTTTTAGTCCCTGAATTTTGAAAAATAACGACAACTTGTGTTGTCGGGGGCGTCCAAAAACAGAGGAAACGCTGCCCGTTTTTCGAGAAAAACCGTAAAACAAACACGTTTTATTATCAAACAAACTATCGGATTCAATTAAATTTTTAGAAAGACAAATACAAATACATTATTACTTTCGACGACACTTTACAAACATACGAAAACGACGAATTCGGATATTATCTACGACAATAAATATGGTTATTATATTTATTCTAAACTTTGAAATTTTGACAATTCTTTTATAAAAATAAATATAGTTTATATGTTTATTTCGAATAACAAAAAATATGACTTCTTTTATAAAAATAAATATGGTTTATATATTTATTTCGGATATCAAATAACACGACGATTCTTTTATTAAAATAAATATAGTTTGTATATTTATTTTAAACCTCAAACGACTCGTATTCTTTTATAAAAATATATATAACTTATCTATTTATTTCAAACACAACAACTCAACGATTCTTTTATAAAATAAATATAACTTTTATATTTATTTCAAACGCCTAAACGTCATTCTATATATCAATGTACGAGTCGCAAAATATTATTTCCATATTAATGCTTGTCACAAACACATACGACTTCTCGAGACGGCTAATGCGAGTATAACGATATATTTTTATATTTTTATATAAATATTTATTTTTTTTAATTCTCTCGAGAACTAAGTCTTTCCAAGACTTATTAGTTATTATCGACAATAAACGAAACTAAACGAATATAACGTAATAAATTTCATTAAGTTAACAACAAACCGTTGAATCGTTCGGTCAATGATTCGGTAGAGCTCGGTGACACGTAGTTTAGTTACCGCTTTTGTTTAGAAACTTATAAGATATTCCGTGTCAGGAATATTGTTGAATACATGCTAGTGAGTCACGTCTTGGAAGCGACATCACGAAGTCGTATTTAGCTTGCTTTGCATAAGGAAATCCAGGTGAGTTCATAACCCCACCTTTTTACTGTTTTACATTTTTATAAATGTTTTCAGGATGGAAAGACATGCACGTTTTGCAAAGCATAAAAGGTTTTCGATAAACATAAAATACTTATTTCTAAACCATTTCACAGACAAGCTTTAACTATCACAAATGGTTGTGAATTTTAATAAACACGAATGGTCTACGAAAAGCTTATGTTCTATACCGGTTTTTCAAACAAGCGTATTTTTCGAAATGTGCATACACACGTATTCTAGTTTTCTAAACTACGAGAAAATACAAGTACAAAGGGGTACGTTAAACTAAGGAATGACACAATAGATCATGTCACGAATAGGGTAACATAAACACCATTAATCAACAATATACCTAGACCGCGGAACAAAATGTTAGATCTAATGGGTTTCAGGCAGCCACACTCTTGGCCACACTTTTACCAAGAGTGCTTTTGTGTCTCTAGTCGTGAATCGACAAGTAAAAATTGCCTATGGTTTGGATGTTTCCTATGTCGTTACATATGTTAGTTGCCTCGCGAACCATTAGCGATCTCGTATTCCTTACATTTACATAACTCAGTTTCAGATACGTCTTTACAAATTACATACCATGTTTTATACAAATTCAAAGCATAGGATTATGCAGGCATGATGTCAATGTCAGGGTGGGCATTGACGGTTACACAAATTTTACAAACACAAGAGTTTACAAATACGTGGTTTTACGAACATAATGCGTTACAAATACGAAGTTATATGAATACAAAGTTTCCATATAACATGCCAAATAAAATTATTTTAAATTCATTTTCTCAACAATATTTCAAAAACCGGTTATTCAAAAAGATTTATTTCAAATCTTTTACAAACAAACTATGAACTCGCTCAACTTTATGTTGATTTTTCGCATGTTTCTTTCTCAGGTTACTTTCTCAAATTATGGCACGGTTGGGATAGGAGAACCATTGGAGATTCGAGTACTTAGTGGGCGTTTGTTTTCTAGAAGTCTTAGCTTACTTGTTTCCACTGTGCAATGAAGATACCAGTCCAGTGACGCCAAGCTCTGATATTTCGGGGTGTGACATTCTTGCCATAATAATTCTAACAAAATTCGAAGGTGATTCATGTACTCTTCTTGATTTTTCAAAAGTGGCTGTAAACGAGCCGAGCCGAACCAAACCAGGGAGGGCTCGGGCTCGGCTCGTTTAAAAATCGAATCGAGCCGAGGCAGCTCATTTTTCTTAACGAGCTGGAAAGTTGGGCTCGGGCTCGACTCGTCAAAAGCTCGAGCCAGCTTTTGGCTCATCGAGCCGGCTCATTTGTTTAAAAAATTATATTTTTGTATTTTTTTATACATAATAATATACATAAAACCAGAAAACAATAAAGAAAACCTTATTTAGGCTAATAGAAGAGAAATTTTGTGCAAACTATAAATAAAACGAACAAGAAAAGATTCTATGTTGTGACAACTGGCAAATAACCGGTAATTCCGAAACTAATCACTATTTTTATTTCTTAATCTCATGCATTTAGCGTAATTTAATTACGTAAGTGTGTCGTATACTAGATAACAGTGTTAGGACAAAAAAACAATGCTAAAACATATGTTGGTTTTCGTCGTATTTCGAAACCAATCAAACAAAGTCCTAAAAGTGTTGGTAGAAAGTGTTGCGCGCACTATTCACGGTTACACTATTCATGCCAGTAAAACCGTGAAAACAGAACGAAACAATGAAAAACGACACACAAACAACATGACTTAGTCCACTTACATAAGAAAACACTAATATGAAAACATATCTTGCAAAAATATAAGACTTTCCGGTACAACGCTCTAATCACTAAAACGTCCGATCGGCTAAAAATATAACATTTTTAACTCGTCCGTAGTAATAATTAAGCATTTCTGGAACTTCGGAATTATGGCAATTGATGACATATACACTAAAACACATTGGGAATATCATCGTAGTGTCCAAAATTACAAACTTCCGGTATTATATTGCTATACACTTAACTAGTGCTTTATCGACCCAAAAACTAGTAAGCGGTATTTTCGTCACAAACCAACCAAACGAAGAAGCTAGTGAACTAGTTAAGCTTATTTTGGGATCCAACATCACTTCATAATACTTTCGGTCGCGGAAAAACAACTTACGGAAGACGTCCGTCGGTAGGATGTAGAAGCACCATTAGCAATCCGACACTTAAACGGAAGCCGTTTAAACTATCAAAATACTATTTCTACTAGTTTAGAGAACTAGTTAATAATAATTATCATCCTAGTTCATCAATTACCCCCTAATGGTGTACTTAAACCCCTAATCACCATACTTCACTTAATGACCAAAATATATAGTAATTAATAACCTTTATAAAAAAATAATACATACACCTCCCTCTTCATTCACGGTTTTGGTGGGGCCCATGGCCACACCTGTCACACCCCGACCACGTGGAACATACAAAACGTGGCGGAAATGTCGGGGAGTGTTGTAACAGAATTAATTGTTTCAAATCCATGGCAATTGAAGTTTCGTTTTATTGATAAAAAGTGTTACAATGTCTTAACAAACAAGAAAAATACAACATAATTAACTAGTCTTGCATCTTTTATTGTCACTAAAGCCCAAATCTGCCTATGTGTATCTTGATCATCTTATGCAACAGTTCCTGAAAAACACATGTGAAAATAGGTACGTCAGCATAAAAATGCCTGTGAGATACATAGGTTTTGTGAAAATAGGTTTCATGACTTATGTTTGAGAAAATGTTTAGTCATGAACCTTGTTATTTGCTTTGCTTTGTAAATCATTTGAAAATCGATAAGATCAGATGATAAGTATAAATAAATGTAAGGTTAAATGAATAACCAAGTAAAATATGTTTGCATAAGATAAGATGTTTATAAATCAATGTCTTGTGAAAAGTATGTTATTTGTATAAAATGTTCTATGTCTCAAACTGAAATGATTCAAATAACGCTATGATATGTAATACCTGTTTTGGTCAAAAAATCTGTTGAGAATATTGCAACCAAACTCTAGATTACGGGGTATGATGCTCAAAAAGTGTAACAACAACGAGGATCACTTCAATGTGGAATGCACAAACAACACCAGGATTTATACGGGGAAAAAGCCCTTGATCAAGAATTGATCTCCGGCACAAAAAACCCCGGGTGATGGAAACTACCGATCACCAAGCTCAAATAAATGAATAAACGTTTACAACTTCGGATAGTAACGAGCTAGGTACAAGGATCACTACGGTGAAATGTGTAAAAAGTGTAAGTAATTGCTAAGTGTTTGAACGAGAGCTTGTATGAGCGTGTTTGCGAGTGTGTGAAACTGCCAAAATGACTAAGTGTCACTAACTAGCTCGTTACCCCTTTAAAATAAGAAAAATATCTAGTTAACAAACTCTCCGACTTTCGGGCCAAGCCTCCACGTTCTCCATAACGTCTAGTTTTGATCTAGCACGTGCAGAATACTTCGGGAATATTCTCCAGGAATGTCGCTAAGACTTGGTCAAGCTTAATATACCTGCGAGATATTTCAAAAACACAAGTAAACAATCGTCAGTACGAGGATCCTTAAAGTGATCCATGATCCTGATCCTAAAGCCCTTCTGAGGATCACCACCTGTCACAGAAGTAAGGATCACTAGTTAGGATAACAAATAAGGATCACTAATTGTTAGAAAATCCTCCCCTAACAATTGCCCCCAAAATATAAGGAGTGAAATTGTAAAATTAGCGAGTTATGTTTTCTTGATCTTATCCGTAACAAACTAACGGATATATAGCCGTTAATTTTGAACTAGCCGTTGCGATGATGATGTCACGGAAGTGACAACCTGCAAGATCATGATTATAAATAGAGATATAGATAGGATCACTATGCATTTAAATTCGAAAGAAACTCCCTTTATAATCTCAGTTGAAGATCGATCAGGTATCTCTTTCTCCTCTCTCTTCCTTTCTTACTCTGTTCTTCTTTCTTTACCTTAATCACTTCAAGAATGTTGCTCCGAAGTTCCCCGGCTAAGGATCACAAAAAGGATAGCCCTCTGAAAAGTCAGAAGATCGTCAAGGACTCGGTGAACGAGAGGTGTTGCTTTACCGATGCACAGATTGATAACATCCGTCACCGTTTTCCAGCGAATGTCTTTTTCAAACCCTTCGATTCAACTGTTCTGAGCGACTACGTTTCTGATACATGGGTCGCCTTCCCAGTCACTCCATTTGCTATAGGGTACACCTATCCTTTCCCGGAGTTCACACAATCCTTCTTTTCCCTTACCGGCATATCTTACATTCAAGCCATGCCGATGATCTGGAGGGTTTTATACACCCTAGAGAGGATCATCGAGCAGGAGAGTCTTGATTTAGGAATGTCAGAACTAGCGGAGTTGTATGATCTTACTACCTTCGGATCCCACCGTTACTTGTTTAAACGGAAACCCGGTGCAGATCACCCTCTTCTCAAAGTCACCAAAAACGACAAAGATTGGAAGCGTCGTTTCTTCTTTGTAAGGAGGGATACCATTTCAGATGGAGAGCACTTACCAAGAACATGGTCCACCCATGGTAGGCTGGAGGATCCTGGGAAGGATCACCAGATGGTCATGTTTTTGTAATAGGATCACTAACCCCTTCTTTGTCTTGTGTCATGCAGCCATCTCCTTTTCACGTCTCATCACAACACCCGCAACCAGGGAAAGACTTGCTACTTTCTGGGGACTTGACCCTGAAACTAGAACTTTTAAGACAACAACCCAAGACTCACAGGAGGTATCCTCAGGCTCTGTCACAATGTCGAGTAAGTATCCTTGTTTATAATTTAAATAAATAATTAAATGTATATTAAGAAAAGATACTTATCTTATTTTGGTTGTGTAGGCGCTGGAAAATCTGCCAAATCTGCTTCAAGGTTCAGTGTCACCGATCTCACCACTGTTAAATCCTCCAAAAGAAAGGTTCCTACTAGCCCGACTGTCTCAATCCCCAAGGCACCCCTCAAAGGGAAGGGAATCAAGAAGAGAAAGACTTCCGAGGCTGAGGATTTGCAGGGCCTGCCCTTAATTCGCCACCAGTTCCTCGAGTACTTCAATGATGTAAGGATCACTATCTCTGCTTGCATATCCTGCTGATCTAAGGATCACTTGCTCTTGAACCGCTTTACCCTTTTCTTTTGCAGAAATTTGCTGAGATCGAGGATTACGTCGGTCATGTTGAGGATCAAGATCAGAAGATTGCCGATCTCCAGCAGGTTGCTGTGCTCAAGGATCTTGCAATTGCTGATCTTCAGAAGGAACTCAAGGATACCAAGCAGAAGATGGCCAAGGTGCTGGTTAACTTTGATTATGAAAGGCAGGAGATCATGGATGATGCTAAAGTTTCTGCCGCCATAGCAATGTACAAAACCAAACTCCAAATGGCCTCGGAAGCTCAGGATCCTGCCTTCGACAAAGGCAACTGGGAGATTGAAGAATGGAAGGCAAGGCTGGCTGAATTGGGTGATGAAGAGGAGGCTGAGGAGATTCTGGCAATTGAGGCTAGTGGCAGCGGGTTGAAGGATAAAGCTGAGGATGCAGCGGCTGGTGGTGATGATGCAGTGAAGGTGTAGGCTGCACAATTGGGCGATGATGGATATATGTGCTAAGGCCGGAGCCCAATTTTTAGTTTAATGGTTGTGATGTTTAAGACAATTTCATGGGTTGTACTTTGAACAATAGGTTTTTAGGATTAAGGATCATGTATGATCCTTTGGACAATAGGCAGGATTGCAATTGGTGGAGGGATCCTCTGTTTGGGGGATGAAGCCATTGTGATCCTGCTGCCTTTATATTCCTGCACTACTTTTGAACTCATTATCATGGACACCCTTTACCTACCCCAGCGGACGGGCCACGTTTTGCTGGTAGATGCTCGGGTAGGTAATTTTGACAACCTTTAAAGGGTTAACCTTATGTTAATAAATAAAAACTTAACCTTTTGTCGCTTATCTTGTGGTGTTATCCTTTTTTAGTATGTTACTTTTCAACTGTTATAATGTTCATCCTGTTTATATTTATCAAACCTTAGAAAATTAGAAAATATATCCATAAAGTTTAGGATATAATCGAGGATCACATATCCCATAACCGATAAGTTCTAAAAAGTGATATAGTTTAAGAAACACAGGTTCAGTTGTCAAGTATAAGGGTTCATCAAAAGAATAATGAATAAAATCAAAAGAGTTAAGGATCATACCTGAGGATCCAAGTTAGAATCCTAACCATAATAAGGATAACTATAAGATAAACCTTAGAGTGTAATAAGGATCAAAGATCCCTAGCTGCCTACCTTCAAGGACCTGAAATAGAGCATAACTTGGGACTAAGCCAATATAAGAAAAGAGTTAGCAACTGGGGACAAGCCCAAGGATAACTGGGGACAAGCCCAAGGATAACTGGGGACAAGCCCAAGGATAACTGGGGACAAGCCCAAGGATCGTGTGTAAACTGGAGTATGGCCCTAACTGGCGACTATCCAAACTTAGTGACATGAAGATGCCAAAACCTTAGCTAACGTGAAAACGTTAGAAACCTTAGCTAACGTGAAAACGTTAGAAACCTTATGAACGGATGTATGGTACGTCTACCATTATACGTAGGATCCTAAGCATAGCCAGAACAATGGAATTATCAGCCCCTAAAACGAGTACTGGTCCCAAAGCCTTGAACTACACCAGGATCATCGTGCGCTACAGGCGGAATCTGGGGACAAGCCCAAATAACTGGGGTTAAACCCAAAAGACGGATTGCTTCTGTGGATAACCAACGTTGTGCTAAAGATACCTGAACTTTCAAAACTTGAACTCACGTGAGAGATGGATAAAGGATACATGATCCTTATCCTTAGATGAAAAAATTAAGAAATGAAATAGTTCAAGATTAGGATATTACCTGAGTAAGGATCACCGATACTTTGAGGATCCTTTAAGGATATCCCTTCCATGAGGATCACCTTCCATAAGGATCCTGCTTACATGAAATATTTCTTCAAGTGGACAGCATTCCAAGCTCTTGGTAGCAATTCACCTTCCATGGTTAGCAATCTATATGCCCCCTTTCCTGCTTCAGCTTCAATCAAATAAGGGCCTTCCCATTTTGGAGCCAATTTTCCATCAGCAGGATTGGTGGTATTCTGAAATGCTTTCCTTAACACCATATCTCCAACTTGAAACCTTCTGATCCTGACATTTTTATTGTAAGCACCAGCCATTCTTTGTTGATAACTGGCCATCCTGATCCTAGCCATATCCCTGATTTCTTCAATAGTATCCAGGTCTTGAGCCAAGTTTTCATCATTTTCCTCAGGATCACGGGTACTTGTTCTAGCAGTAGGAACCACCATTTCTGTTGGGATCACTGATTCTGCCCCAAACACCAAAGAGAATGGTGTTTGACCAGTAGCATTCTTAGGGGTTGTCGTGTCAGCCCAGAGCACATAGGGTAGCTCTTCTGCCCATTTTCCTTTCTTGGATCCAAGCTTCTTCTTCAAGTTGTTGATGATGATCTTGTTGGATGATTCTGCTTGACCATTAGCTTGTGGGTGGACTGGTGTTGATGTTATCATCTTAATCCCCCAGCTGTCACAAAAATTAGTGGTTCTGCCCCCAATAAATTGGGAACCATTATCACATATAATCTCAGAAGGAATTCCAAATCTAGTTATAATATTTCTTTTAATGAAGGATATAACTTCCTTTTCTCTAACTTGAGCAAAAGCTTCAGCCTCTATCCACTTGGAGAAGTAATCAGTCATAGCTAGCATGAATACTTTTCCACCAGGTGCCTTAGGGAGCTTGCCAACTATATCCATACCCCATCTCATAAATGGCCAAGAGGAGGATATAGGATGCAATAGTTCGGCTGGTTGATGAAGGATATTGCTGTGTCTCTGGCAAGGATCACATCTTCTGGCATACTCCACAGCATCTTTCTTCATGGTTGGCCAGTAGTATCCTGTCCTCAGGATCCTTGAGAATAAAGCCCTGCCCCCAGTGTGATTTCCACAATCTCCTTCATGGAAGTCTTTTAAAACTTCTTGAACCTCAGGATCCTCAATGCATCTCAAGTATGGTCCTGCAAGAGATCGCCTATACAACATATTATTCATAATTGTGAATTGAGATACCTTAGATTTGAAAGCCCTAGGGTTTTCTCCTGTAGGAATCTCTCCATGTTGTAAGTATCTCATAATTGGTGAGATCCATGATCCGGATCCTGAATAGGATTGAGTATCCTCACTAGGGATCATTGCAGAATTATTCCCTATCTCCATAGCCACATGATCCTCAATAGCTGGGGTCAGGATATGGATAATAGGGATCTTGATATCCTCTGGGATCTTCAAAGATGATCCTAAGTTAGCCAATGCATCAGCTTCTGTATTTTCTTCCCTTGGTACCTGTGACAAACTAAAAGAGACAAAAGAGAGTGCCAAACTTTTGACTATCTCCAAATATTTGGTTAGCTTTTCACCTTTAACAGCATATGATCCATTAAAGTGATTTGTAATTAACAAAGAATCTACGTGTACCTCAAGATACCTGATCCCCATATGCTTTGCGATTTGCAAACCAGCAATTAAGGCTTCATATTCAGCCTCATTATTAGTGGTTTGGAACTCACAAGCTATAGAATGGGGTATTATGTCCCCCTGTGGCGATTTTAGTAGTATTCCAAGCCCTGTGCCTTTGACATTTGAGGATCCATCAGTGTGGAGTATCCAAGGATCCTTGGTCTCTTCTAGCTGCTGGACTTCTAGCTCAGCTTCTTCTTGTAGATCACTACTGAAATCAGCCACAAAGTCAGCTAATGCTTGGGATTTGATAGCTGTCCTAGGCTCGTATCTTATATCATAGGCACTCAGCTTTACTGCCCACTTAGCCATCCTTCCGGACATCTCTGGTTTCCTGAGGACATTCTTAATTGGAAAATTAGTTTTAACAATGATAACATGAGTTTCAAAATAATGTCTTAACTTGGTAGATGCCATTATTAATGCAAGGATAAGTTTTTCAAGGTGTGAGTACCTGGATTCGGCATCAAGTAAACTTTTACTTACATAATAAACGGGATGTTGTGTACCTTGATGATCCTTAACAAGGACCGCACTTACTGCTTTTGAGGATACTGCAAGATACAAGGATAACACATCACCTTTTTCTGGTTTCATCAAAGCCGGGGCCGAGGATAGGTAATCTTTGAGGGCTTTTAGAGCATTTTCATGCTTCTCCGTCCACTCAAATTTCTTGTTCTTCCTTAGGATATCATAGAATTCTTTACATTTCTCGGAGGACTTGGATATGAATCTGTTCAAGGTTGCTATCCTTCCTGTTAATCTTTGAACATCCTTAGCATTGGCCGGAGATTTGATGTTCACTATTGCTTTGATTTGTTCCGGGCTAGCTTCGATGCCTCTCTTAGTCACCATGTATCCTAAGAATTTACCTGCTTTAACACCAAAATGACATTTTGAAGGATTAAGCTTCATATTATATTTGTCAAGGATATCAAATGCTTCCTCCAAGTCTCTTAGGTGATCCTCAGCTTTTAAGGATTTTACCACCATATCATCTATGTAAACCTCCATAGTTTGTCCAATCTGATCCTTGAACATCATATTCACCAACCTTTGGTACGTTGCACCTGCATTTCTCAATCCAAACGGCATAGCAATATAGCAATATATACCAGTTGGAGTCATGAAGGCTGTATCCTCTTGGTCGGATGGTTCCATTTGGATTTGTTGAAATCCAGATGAAGCATCCATAAAAGTTAACAGTTCATGACCCGCAGTTGCATCCACCATGGAGTCAATGTGGGGTAAAGGGAAAGGATCCTTGGGACATGCCTTATTTAAATCGGTAAAATCGACACATACCCTCCACTTTTCGTTTTTCTTTTGAACAACAACCACATTGGCCAGCCATCTCGGATACTTGACCTCTCTAATCATACCTGCCCGGAGCAATTTTTCTACCTCTTCCTGGATAATGGCATTCCTTTCTGGTGCAAACTTCCTTCTCCTTTGATGGATTGGCTTGAAAGATCTGTCGATGCCGAGCTTATGAGTGATAATATCCTTGGATATGCCAGTCATGTCTTCGTGTTTCCATGCAAAGGTAGTCTTTCTCCTTTTGAGGAAGGATATGAGGTCTTCTTTCATTTCGCCAAGGATCCCTGACCCGATATAGATTTTGGATTCAGGATCATCAGGATCCATGAGGATTTCTACCACATCCTGCTCTCTGGCCTCCAAGACACTCCTTGGAGGATACCTTGATTGCTATTGCTCCCTTGACTTCGAAGCTGGTTTCATCGATGAAGTGTAGCAATCCTTAGCTTCCTGCTGATCGCTATCAATCTTTACTATTCCCCAAGGACTAGGGAGCTTCACACATTGATGATAAGTAGATGGGACTGCTTTCATATCGTGTATCCAGGGCCTGCCAAGGATAACATTACAACAAGATAAACAGTCAATAACACAAAACTTTTGATAAGAGTGTAAGCCTTCAATATATATTGGGAGTTTAATGTCCCCCAGGGTGTTCTTGGTCTCGCCACTAAATCCCACGAGCACGGAGGATCTTGGTATGATCTCTGATTCAGGGATACCCATCTTCTTTAGAACATCAAGCTGGATAATGTTCACTGAACTTCCTCCGTCTATTAGGATCCTGCGGACAAAATAGTTAGATATAAAAAGAGTAATAACTAAACCGTCGTGATGAGGATCCTGGATATCAATACGATCCTCTTCATCAAAGGTTATGACTTTTCCTTCGGAGACACTCGATGTTCGAACTGGCCTTTCTCCGTTATCCATTTTAGTTTCCTTCGCATGCCTCTTAGCTGCTGAGAAGGATGTGCCACAAATGTCGGATCCCCCAGAGATAAAGTTTATCACTTGTGCGTCTGCTGGAGGGGCTGGAGCCTTCTCAGGGATCCTTTCAGGATCCTGAGTCCTTGACTTTTTTCTTCCCAACAACTCTTTTAGATGCCCTTTGCTCAGCAAGTATCCAATTTCCTTTCTTAATGCAATGCATTCTTCTGTGAGGTGCCCAAAATCTTCATGATATGCACACCACTTTGATTTATCCTTAGTTGCAGCTGGCCTGTCATTCTTTCTTGGCCATCTAGCTTTATCACCTAGGTTCTGCATGGCAAGGATTAGTTCATTGTTATCAACACTAAAGCAATATTCAGAAATTGGAGGATAATCCTCATCATCCTCTTCTTGATCAATAGAATGCACGTTCTGATTATCAGATTTGTTGTAGGATCTGAACTTGTTGTTTCTTAATGAGGATCCTTGCTTATCCTGCTTTGAGGATCCTGTTATCCTCTCCTGAATCCTCTTATCATCCTCTAGCCGGATGAACCTGAGGGCCCGGGTTCTTACCTCATCTAGGTTCCTGCACGGTGTCATAACAAGATCATCATAAAATAAGGAATCCCTAAGTAATCCCATTTTGAAGGCTTCAACAGCCGTGGCTATATCTAAGTTGGGAATGTCTAAGGATTCTTTACTAAATTTGGTAATGTAATCCCTTAATGATTCATTATGACCCTGGGTTATCCTATATAAATCACTAGTTAGTCGTTCAAATTTTCTACTACAGGAAAACTGAGTATTAAACAAGTTAACTAGGTTTGCAAATGAGGTAATAGAATAGGGAGGAAGACTTAGCAGCCATTTGAGAGCTGATCCAGTAAGAGTGGATCCGAATCCTTTGCATAGGCATGCTTCCTTTAACTTTTCTGGGATTGGATTGATCTCCATCCTCTCCCTGTATTGTGCTATGTGTTCTTCAGGGTCCGTCGAACCATCATACAGTTTCATTGTAGGCACATGGAACCTCTTGGGTATCTCAGCATCACAGATTGGTGGTGCAAAGCGAGATATCTTGTGGCTCCCATCTGCAATCTCTGGAATAGGTTTGACTACTCCCGGAACACTCGAGATCATATCCTTTAGCTTTTGCAATTCTCTGGCCATGGCATGATTGATACCTGGATCCTGCATAAAACCATGGTTAATAGTATGAGAATTATTAAAAGTGTTACCTCCCATTGGATTCAAGTTAGGAAATATGGAGGTTAATCCATATTGTTGAGATTCTGGAATGATCGAGGGGCCAGCAGAGGCATTGGTCTGCATTGGAATAAAATCTCCTTGATGGACATCTGAACTTCCTGTTTGCAAACTCCTCAAGGATCCTGGCATCTGGAAGGATCCCTGAAACTGGGATGATCCTGGAACAAAGGAGGATCCTTGAACCTGGGATGATCCTGGAACGAAGGAGGATCCTTGAACCTGGGATGATCCTGGAACGAAGGAGGATCCTTGAACCTGGGATGATCCTGGAACGAAGGAGGATCCTTGAACTTGGGATGATCCTGGAACGAAGGAGGATCCTTGAACCTGGGATGATCCTGGAACGAAGGAGGATCCTTGAACCTGGGATGATCCTGGGAGGAAGGAGGATCCTTGAACCTGGGATGATCCTGGAACGAAGGAGGATCCTTGAACTTGGTGCATTCCTGAATATCCTCCTGTACTCGTGAGGGATCCCATATGCTGGGGATAGGATCCTGCTGGCTGGAAATATGAACCTAGTGCCTGGGTCATAGCTGTTGTTCCGTAGTGCACTCCCTTTGGTCCACCCGCATATTGAATGTTTGGAACCACTGACGGCTGAGAAGTAACCACCGGAGTGTCAAAATTCAAAGATCTGGGCATCAGTGGAGAATGATCCTCTGCCGTTTTCTTCTGTTTCTTAATTTCATCAATCTCCCGGAGGATCCTTTCGTTGGTCTTATCCTGCTCTTGTGCATGATTCCTCATCTGCAAAATCAAGGTATAGAGATCATTAGTAGTAGGATTAGTTGAAACAGAAGAAGTAGGTGGTTTTGAGAAAATGGGAGTCGGTTTCTTCGCAGCATTTTCTGTATTCTTCTGGGATCCAGAAGGTGGTGGAGGCAAAGGAGGAACGCCTTGTGAGGAAGTGAATGAGGGCATCAAGTTTGAAGCATTCTTCGATGAGGAAGCCATCCGCTTGGTTGTAGTGAGCCGAATTAAGCACAGAAATGCGTATTTTCTTAAGGACGAAGCACCAATTGCCCCACGGTGGGCGCCAAACTGTTTTGGTCAAAAAATCTGTTGAGAATATTGCAACCAAACTCTAGATTACGGGGTATGATGCTCAAAAAGTGTAACAACAACGAGGATCACTTCAATGTGGAATGCACAAACAACACCAGGATTTATACGGGGAAAAAGCCCTTGATCAAGAATTGATCTCCGGCACAAAAAACCCCGGGTGATGGAAACTACCGATCACCAAGCTCAAATAAATGAATAAACGTTTACAACTTCGGATAGTAACGAGCTAGGTACAAGGATCACTACGGTGAAATGTGTAAAAAGTGTAAGTAATTGCTAAGTGTTTGAACGAGAGCTTGTATGAGCATGTTTGCGAGTGTGTGAAACTGCCAAAATGACTAAGTGTCACTAACTAGCTCGTTACCCCTTTAAAATAAGAAAAATATCTAGTTAACAAACTCTCCGACTTTCGGGCCAAGCCTCCACGTTCTCCATAACGTCTAGTTTTGATCTAGCACGTGCAGAATACTTCGGGAATATTCTCCAGGAATGTCGCTAAGACTTGGTCAAGCTTAATATACCTGCGAGATATTTCAAAAACACAAGTAAACAATCGTCAGTACGAGGATCCTTAAAGTGATCCATGATCCTGATCCTAAAGCCCTTCTGAGGATCACCACCTGTCACAGAAGTAAGGATCACTAGTTAGGATAACAAATAAGGATCACTAATTGTTAGAAAATCCTCCCCTAACAATACCATACAAACACTTATATATAGGAAGTACCAGTGGCGTATCCACCATGCTTGTATCATATTACACACGCATCGTTACTTAATCACTTAATCAAACCAAACCAACCAATGTAAGAAGTCTATGTTTAAATCAATTGTCAAATGTATTGGGTAATATGTCAAAGTGTTCATGTCAAGATGTAAATCATATCAAAATATCTATGTCAAATATCCATGTCAAATGTCTATGTCAAATATCCATGTCAAACGTCTATGTCAAGATGTCATGTATGGCAAGTGAAATGTCTCAACTAAACCATATGCACAAAAACAAAGTATTGAAGTAAATCTTGGTTTAAATCAAAGTTATGTTTTGTGGGAAATGCATGATCAAATGTCAATCATGTTAAAATGTCTATGCCGAAATGTCTATGTCAAATGTCTATGTCAAAATGTCATGTAAAACGATGTACTAAGTAATGCACACAATTGGGCACACCTAGCATGAAATGTCATGAAATCATGTACTATAATGTACTAACGAACATAGCAGTATATGATGTTAAAACAGGAAAGCATGAAAGTAACAAGTAGGCACATGTGTTCCACCCCAAAACAGTTTGGAAAACAGTAAAAGAGGGGTCTATGTACTCACTTGAGATTGCTCAGTAGTCCTTGAGTAACAACTAAACAATGCTAGAGATCGCGGATATCAAACGGCACCTAGTATAGGTAACTACATTAATAAACCGGACCTAAATCGGAAGACTGGGTAGCATGAGGGTTTGTAAACCAAATGAGTGTAGGAACTCATATGATATGGTTAATCAAAGCCTTCATACTAAATGAAACTTAACCTAAGTGTCTACGGCCCATTACGACCCGTTTAGGTAGCTTATGCTACTTTAACGCGTCGTTCGCGTGAAACGCGTTCGGACCGTCTAACTAGTCCTATGACAAGTGTTATATGCCTAAACATGTTACATAATCAGTTATGTGATAAAAGTTTAGGTTACATATGCTTAATTACCAATTATACACGAAAAGGGTATTCTGGTAATTTACCTAAGGCATATAAACTACCTATCATACAACTACTTAAACGATGTGACCATAGGGTATAACCTCGGAAGGTTATTCCCTACCTACTATGGTCACCTAATGTGTTTGGTCGGATCCTAATGATCGACCAAACTGGGTCGGGTTCGAGGTATAAGCGATTCATTAGATCGCTTACCCTACGACCCTAGACAACGTGGTAATCAGTGGGCATAGTCCCAAGGGACTATGACCAACGTGATTACACTCACGTTGCGAAGTTCAAAAGAACTTCGCATTGACCATTACTGGTCAACGCTGAAAGTCAAACAAAGTTTGACTTTCGGACTCGAAAAGCAATAAAATAAGGAAAAGAACGAAAGAATACTTACGAAGGGTCCCCGAATGCTAATCCCGATTCAAGAATCTCAGGTATGAAACAATGGTTTCAACTTAGAGGTTCTCAAATCAGAATTCTAGTGATTTTAGCAATGGGGGGTATGGGGTATTTATAGGAATACCCGAACCGTTAAGATCGTTTCATGGAAAACGTGCCTTAATCCCATCCGTACATGTGTTGCAAAGTTATGGTGCTTAAATTCCATCCATACATGTGTTGCAAAGTTATGGTGCTTAGGTGCTTAAATTCCATCCATACATGTGTTGCAAAGTTATGGTGCCTAAATTCCATCCTTATCCGCTGACTAAGCATGTTTAGAATGTGTGGTTGTGAATTAAACAACGGCTAATACATCGAATCTGGTCCCGAATGCGAAAAACTGAGTTTCTGCATGTTTTCTGTCCAGCATAGGCAGTCGCGTAGCGCGACTGCATAGGCCCTTAGGGCTCGCGCTACGCCACTGCCCCTCTGTTTCAGAAATGTTTCCAAAATGGCAGGTTTAGTCCCTGCAGCCCGTTTAAGCGATTTTCGATGCGTTTGAACCCCGTTAACCTCATTTCAAGGCTCTAAAATGAAGTTAAAGTATAGGGAACTCAAAACATGCTCAAAAATATGCCGGATGATGGTTCGTTTGGTCGTACGAACGCGATGTTCGCTTAATTACGACGGAATGCGCACCAGCGCGAAAAACAATCCAAATGACGCGACGAATGGATTTTTCTTATGGCGAACACTAAAATAAAATATTTTAGTGCTTACATAAATTTTTGGATGTCCGGATGTATTCAGAACGTAAGTTATGCGCGAAAATGCAAACTTGTGCACTTTTTGACACTTTTAGTCCCTGAATGACCCAAAAGTTTATTTTAGCACACCGAACCCCTCAAAGCCTATTTCTAAGCTATGTAAAGGATATTTATGGTATGTTTAACTTATGCTCATGTTCCGGAAGGTCTGTTACAGTTCAAATTGGCATACTTTCGCAGTTTGTCAACTTTAGTCCCTGTAAGCGATATAACTTTGATTTCACCACATCAAACCTTCCAAAACTTATATCTAAGTTATGTAAAGGTTATTTAAGGTATGTTAAGCCTATTTCACTATTCCGGAGTGTTCGTTGCATTAAACTGGTTATATTTACGCATCAGTGCGTGTATAACCTTCCAGAAAGCGATTTAGAGCTTGAAATCGAAACAAGAGTTGATATGTGCAATCGATACACATATTTTTACAAATCCCAAGTATGAAATACAATATTTCATTGGTTTGGCATTTGTTTGATGGTCGCAGTGACACGGGTGTCACAACACCAACTTGTTGAATTTGGATGACATAGGTGATGTGAGCATGGCCTATGTAGATATAGTCTTGACTTGGAAGATCTCATGATTTTATAACCATTCTACATCAAAATCCTATCACCATTCTCCATTATCACACTTCAAAATCAAACTCAAACCCCTCTAGTCTCTCTCTCTAAATCTCGGCTGAAAGGGCAGCCCAAAAACACCACCATTACACCACCTTTGAACAACATTTTCACTCACTTTTAAGCCTTACAAGATCATCCACACATGGGTTAAACATGGAGCTTCATTAGGATCATCTTGGAGCTTAAACATCTTCTTATTTTCTTGTCTAGATTGTGCAATCTTGTAAGCTTTCCAACCCTTATTTTTTTAGCTTCATATTACTAGTAGATTACTAATGTACAAGTTGATTATCTTGAAGATTAATAAAAATTAAATCAAAAACCCTAATCTCAAAGCTAATAATTGTGACACCCTGACCGGAGGCGGAAACGTCAAGGGCATCACGAAACTTGATAGAATGCATATGAGCACATGGTGATTTAATCAAAGTTGAAATATAATTAAGTTGGTTATAAGGATTGCATTCACATCCAACTAGAACAAACAATTACAACACTTTGTTCACAAAAGGTCTTTGATTTTATTTAAACTAAGGCACTTGTCTTGAGCAATACTATGTGATCCGAAAGCTAACTTCAAACATCAACACCTGAAACATATGTTAAAAATAATTCGGGTCAACAAACGGTTGAGTGAGTTCATAGGTTTTGGTTAGTTTGGTAATAAACAAATAATGTGATAATAAAAGTTTAACAATGTGGTACTTGATGTAACCTAGCAAAAGAATGATACAAGTATGTTGTGTGTAACATTCAAACCTTGTAGACGTAAACACGGCAGTGATCACCCAGACTTCCGCAATGCATAACATGAACAACAACAACAACAACAACAACAACAATAGATCTAGAAGTCGGATGGGGACGTCACCCCTATAGCGCTATAATGTACCGCTGGGCTTGTACGGAGTTAATGAATGTATGCGTTAAGCAACAAGTATCAAGCAAGTAAACAATCAAGATAACCACAAAAATGCAATTGAGTTTGTATCACATTATTACATATGTTTCACCCCGAAAATATTGTAAAACAGAAAATGGGGACTATGAACTCACCTTGCTTGTGAATCAAATTCCAAACAAGTATATAGGTAAGAGTTTTGCAGGAACAAGTCTTTCCACGTTACTCTATAAACATGCATGAAACAAACACATATGGAACATAGCATTAACAAGGGCAACACTGTGATTTTGTATAAACGGGTGACAAGGTTTTGTGTTGTACGATTTGACAATCTGTTTGGGGAACACTTGGTAATTTGATAAATTTAAGAAGTGTTTACATAAAATACTACGTTATACAAACAATAAGTATGATATTTGTATATTTAATATAACTAATATATACATATAAATAAATAATTTTACTTTAAGTTTATATATATATATATATATATAGGGTTGGGCTAGACAAAAAACCCTATCTTTCTTAGAAAACTCTGGAAACTCAAAGCTCCCGACATTTTTTTTTTTTGAAAAAAATAACACATGTAATATACATGTTTTTAAGACTTTTGGGCCAAAAAAATCAAAAAAGCGCCGAGTACTTTTTTTTAAAAAAAATAAACAAGTTCCAAAAACTTCGTTGACTAACATGTGTTAGACAAAAAATGCTGAAAGTTGCTGAAATTTGTTTTTTTTTTTAAAAAAAAAACCTTCGGCGCTTTTTTGATTTTTTTGGCCCAAAACTCTTAAAAACATGTTTATTACATGTGTTATTTTTTTCAAAAAAAAAAAATGTCGGGAGCTTTGAGTTTCCCGGGTTTTCTACCTAAAGAGGGTTTTCTACCTAGCCTTATCCTATATATATATATATATATATATATATATATATCTTATAAAAATTATGTAAACGGTTGGTATAATTTAAGAGTTTAAAATATAACTCAAAAGTCCAAGTTTAATTACAGAATTTATAAATTATTATTCAGTATTATCAGAACATATGTATTTTCAGAATAAGGTGATAATTATACAAATTAATTATCTAATAATTAATTTAGGGCAGAATAATTAAAAATGATATTTTAATTATATAATAAGTATAAATCAGATTGAAAATAATTATCATGGCAGAAAATAAATATATTTTAAATAAACAGTTTAATTAAATGTTAAAATGAAATGACTGAGTGATTGTATAAATAATTACCTAAATAATTATTTAAAACAGAAAAATTAGAAATAATATTTTTAAATAATGACATGCAATAATACAGATTTAGAATAAATATTATGGCCTTTGATAAATTTTATATAATATTCTGGAAATAAAAGAATAATTTCACAAAACTGATTTTATAAAATTTATTATATAAAAATAACATGCATAATAATTAAACATGGTTTCTGATTTTTAATAATCTCAATATAACATGCATAAAATTATAAAAATAAATTTGGATATATTTTACAAATCAGAATAATTAAATTAATACAATTAAACTTAATAAAACATGAGATTTAACTGTTTTAATTATAAAAATATCAAAAAAGTTTCAAATATTTTATAAAAAATTATTTTTACAAAGTATACTGTTCAAAATATTTAACATAAAAATTTCATTAATTAATTCTAAAATTTCGAATTAATATACTTATTTTAAATCAGAACAGGTTTTAATTAAAATAAAATAGATTTATAAAAATTTTACAAACTTTTATATTTTTAATAAATACACTAATATGTCAGGAATATATGATAAAATTTTTGGATTTTATAGATTTAATATCGAATTAATATGAATTAATGATTAACTGTTTAAAAATAAAAATACAAAAATAATCATCATCTTCCCCAATATCAAGTCAACAGAAGTCAAACCGATCGAATTAACCTATCAAACATGAACCAAAACTAAATTAAAGTTACTGGAACATTGAGCAGGTGAAATTATACCGAATAGTCGAAGAAGATGTCTCCGGTATCGTTGGGATCGAGGTTTCGGCTATGTCCGGCGAGTTGTTTCTCCGGCGAAGTAACAGAGGTGAATCAGAGACGAAATACGAAGTTTTTGTGAATATTGAGAGGTGCAGTGGGTTTGTGAAGGTTTCAGGAATCATATAACAAGTTTAATTGATCCTCAAACAACCGAATAAATCCAATTCAGATTCCCACTTAAATATTTTTAAACATTTCCGATTTCAGAAACATTGTTGCATGGTTTGGTGAAATTGAAGTGTTGGACGGTTTCAAATTGTCGAGGAGAACAAGCAGGTGTGTTCATCGATCAGTGTAACTTGTTTGTTTGCGATTTGGATCAATTCCCGGCGATACAATCGGTAGAATCCGGTTTGAATCGAAGTTTTAATAACGGTCCCTGATGTTTCCGAAAAGTCTAAACAGGTCCCTCAGTTTATAACTATAAAGTCTAACTGGGTTAGTTCTTAATACATGATTCCTTAATATAAAAGCTGACTAGGTTAATTTATCCGGTTAAACAACTTTGAAAATCGACAAGAATGGTCCCTGAACTTGTTAACTGAACAAGTTAACTGAGTTAATTTTTAAAATTGGATTCCTTTTATATTATTTAACCCGGTTAGGGTTTTTAACTGAAAACAGTTTTAAAAATGGCAAGAATAGTCCCTAGACTACTAGTTTGATAAAATGACCCAATGGTCCTTGGACTTTTAATTCAAAAATATATGTTTATTTATTTTATATAAACTAGAAATAATGCCCGCGCGCGTTGCGGCGCGGGTGCATCGCAAACATCGAATGAATTAGTCCAAGCGTTATGTGTTGCGTTAACCACACGAAAACGCTGTTTCGACGTATCCGATTGAACTTAATCTAACCTATATAAGCATTGCGATTGGATCCAAACGTTATGTGTTGCGTTAACTACACCAAATCGAATTTATACAATACGATTATAATGTATTCTATATGATCCGAATCATACATATAAAACGTAGCGGGTATAAGGAGAAACAAACACGTGTAAACAAAAGAGATTAATTAGAAATTTTTAAAAAAGAAAAAAAAACACAATTTGACTTCACTCGATTCAGAACAAAAAGTACTAAACAATTATAAAATAAGCATAAAACGTATTAGCTTTGAACTGACGCGTTCTCAAAAACTTGACATCGTAATATAGAGCAACTCGAATTTATATCAACAGGTACATAAAGGTAAAATTGTATCGTTGCAAATTAATCTCAGTAAGTATATCTTACTTTAACAATTTCAGTATATTATTTAATAAATTTAATAGCAATAATATAGTTGTAACAATGATGGCCTTTATGAAATTTCAATTACTTCAAAATACAGCTGTAATATTGTTGGCATTTTTGAAATTACAACTACTTCAAAAGTTGTTTAAAATTTAACACTATCCTCATTCCAAAACCATGTGTTTTCTGTCTCTATGTATACAACCACCACCAGTCATGAGAACACCGATATTTTATAGTTGTTGTAACATGTAAAGAGTTAAAGCTTTTGTACAGCCACCACAACACCACCTCCATCGTCGGCCATGTTGAAAATATGTGCACATTATACTATCACTTTTATTACATTTATTTTTTACATCTTTGAAGTTTAATTCACATTTAATTTTTGTGTACATGTGATATAATATTCTGGACACATTGACATTATAAACGGATGGGCTTGTGGCTGAACTGGACTTATACTTTGCATATGGACTGAGGCTAATGGACTGAAGACAGAGCATGGGCTGAAGACAGTGTTATGCACATTTCTGTTGGTCTTGTGCTTTTGATATAAAAGAATGGTCAATGGTCAGAGTTGAGGCTTAACCACAACATATTCAGTTTGTACAAAATATCTTTTCATCTTCTCTGTTCGTATTCTCTCTCTTAGGGTTTATTGTTTCTTATAGGTTTCTTGTTGAGATCTATTGTTCAGTGTTTAGATCTGTTAAGAGAGAGAGTACAGATCATCGTGTTGATGATCTGCTGGTGAGATTTTGAGAGATTTGTATCGTATTTTACTTTCGTTTGTATCTGTTGGGTTTTATAGTAAACATCAAAGTGTTCTTGGCATAGATCCATGTATTTTGACAGGCCACCGCGAAGCCATCGTTTGCAACGGCGAGGGCGGTTCTAGTGGCTCCGGTGTTTACAACAACCTCCAATGATGACGGCTTGAATGAGAAGACCACCAAATCGGCCGAATCGACGATGGCGTAGGCCATTTCCGGCATTGATTTTTGGATTACCACAGTCCCGATCTAGCATTGCATGTGGTTTTCTCGACCCGGCCTGTGTCGGCTAGGGTTTCACGGTAAGTTTTCGACCTCTTTTCCGATGTTCTAGCTACAATATTTTTTGTTTTCCGGATTTTAAAGACATTCCCGTCGTAGCAGGGATTTTCTTAGCAACGATGAAGTGGCTTTAATAGTTGTTGTGAAATCCGATGTCGTGCGGTGCGTGAAGACGGTGGTTGTGTATATCACGAAAGTTGCCCGGCAAAAAAACGCCGTGTGAAAACAGTATTTGAAGGGTAATTCTGTAATTTAAGATAAAGATCTGAATTGAAGGGTGCCAGTAAGGATAAAATTGTAATTTCGAGAGAGTTGTCGGTGGCATTTGCCACCGACTTTGTACTTTAAGACTATAGGTAAATATAAGTTTCCAAAATTGCATTTTAGACCCTAAACTTTTAAAAGTTTTTTTTTTTTAAACCTATATTTTTATTTATAAAACAAGTTTCAAAAATGTCATAAAGGACCCTAAATTTTATAGTTTTCAAAAATTACATTTTTAACCCGAACTTATAAAATTTCAAAAATGACAATTTAGTCCCCGAACTTTTGTACTTTCTCAAAATGACGGTTTTAGTCCTCGGACTTAAAATCAACGTTTTCAAGCAAGTTTCAAGAAATGACAATTTGGTCCCTCAACTTATACTTTCACAAAGTGACACGTTTGGCCCTTGTAGTTAGTGCGGCCTCGTTTACAAGTACAAAACTAAGATAAATTGTAAGTATTCACGTGTTTGGGCCGACAAAGCATGCAGCAACGATAAAACTAAACATGTATCAAACAAATTGCATCTCAAAATATGATATGTGTATCAAACAAGTACATGTTTGAAAATCAAGGTTGTTACAATAATCTACTAATCTAAACTTATTATGTGGTTATTTGAGTAGATTAGTGTATCTAGTTGATGAAATCATGTTCATTATAGTGATTGTGTTAGGATTAGCGGTTTAAAGTTTATATTTATGATGATCTTGTGATTTGTTTTATGTAGTATTTTAGATTAGTGATAATCTAGCCATGATACACTTAAAAATGTGATTTAAACATTTATATATTTAAATCATACAAGATCATCAACTTCAAAGATCATGAGTATTATGTGAATGAACTTGGATTAGTGATTTTTGAAAGATAAGACATGAAAAGATCATGATTTAAGACTTGTTAAAAACACTAATAACTTGGTTTTATTTAAAACAAGTTTATATGAAAACATCCATAAAAAATGTGGTTTAAAAGTCTTGAAAAATCGCTAATAAACTTGAAAAGTAGCTAACTTTAAAGTCTTGAAAGTTAACTTAAATAATGCTCATGAGAAATCTTTGAAGGAATATGTGATTACATGTGGTAAATATGATTTTGGTGATACTTGATGAATTAGTGGTGATTTGGAAAATTGATTATGGTTTAAATACGTTTTTATAACGTGAAAAACGTCATAGTTTTAGGGGAAACTATGGCAATTCTTTCTAAAAATCTAATCGCGATTAAAAATGGGATTAAAGGGTGATTAACAAAGTTAAACGTGATTAGTGGTCTTAAACGTCATTATGGAAACTTTGATGAAAATGGTTAAGTCCCAAATATTCAAGAGTTCTTATGAACTTGAATATGTATATTTTCACAAAAATAAATGGGTGAAGATAATAACCATATATAAGTATAATTTTTGGCAAAAATTATATAGTTTGGAAACTCATCAATTATATGTATTATGTGCTATGTGTATGTACTTAGATACACTTAGGGTGATCAAAATAATACACACATGATACCAAGAAATACTTGTATGAAACAAGTATAAAAAGACACAAAAATACATATACATGTTTCCTACATGTTCCCAAAGAAATGCAATGAAAACGGATATAAATAAATCCTAAATATACTATATCCATAAGCAAATAAACGGACGAATAAACAAATCGGACAACGGACGAGTCCACGAAAATATATTCTTACGAAATAATGTATAATTCAAGCCGACAAGTAAGACACATAATTTATTTCGGTAGATAAAAGAATATATATCGTCACCGATGACAAAGGGGCATGGCGTCATCACGAGAAGATTACTACGACACTTGGGTGTTTCGTTGACACAAGAAATATATATTAAACGATCACAACGACGTGTCTAAAAATATATATATTTTTGACACCGAACTAATATATATTACCGACGACAAAAACCCGGAAGGTTTAAAAAGTATAAAATTACTAAGTGATTTATATGAGTATATCAATATACTTGAGAAACCATAACTTAGTAAAAATAACAAGTGTAAGATTTCCCACTAAATGGACTCAATTGATTATGATGGGCTAGGCCCAATGACAAGATAACATGGGCTAGGCCCAATAACAAAATACATGGGCTAGGGCCCAATAAAAAATACATGGGCCAAGGCCCAATGACAGTAATATGTGGGTAAAGGTCCAATGACATAAAAAACGTGGGTTAAGCCCAATAACATTGAAACGTGGGCAAAGGCCCAATGACATAAAAACGTGGGTTAAGCCTAATGACATAGAAACGTGGGATAAACCCAATGACAGGGGTTAGGCCCAATGACATAGGTTTGGCCCAATGACACGCTTGCGAAGTACGAGGACATGTGAAGGACGAAGCCCGTTCACACATGATTCAGTACATACAAAATGTATTTATACACTTATGAAATAAATTCATATAACAATCGAACGAACAAACTACCAACACTCTAAAATACAAAGTTGTTCCAAAATGACAAGTGAAACATAATAAGAATTCAAGATGAACAACTTGTACGAGGTTTGATAAGACCTAGTGTCTAATAAAGTTAGTACACATGTAGGTTAATCACGTGTACGGACACTCACTTACGGTATTACATACAAGGAACGCAAACTTGTGAGTTTATGTCCCTCCTTTCATTGATTTCAATGTTTTGTTTTTAAAACAATCGAGGGGAAATACATGTTAAAACTATGGGTATGTTAGCTATGGGTTTAGATGATAACACGATCAATGTACGTAAGTAGGATGATGAAATAGTAACCATTAATCACTTAGTGACCAAGGTGCAAAAGGTGTAGATCTATAGAGCTTGAGACGCACTCCACTACTGGTTGGTGCCATAGGAGTGCTTTTGTGATCCTAGAAATGTCAAAGTTGTCTCGGTTTGGTTACGTACTTATGGTACATAATGTCAGGGGGCTCGCTACCCACTGATAGATCCTTAAACTCCATAAATGCTAATAACATACCATGATTACATTACAAGAATACAAAGATTTCATATGATAACAATAACTGCATGAACTCACTCAACTTTTGTTGACTTTTTAAAACTACATGTATTTCAGGAAACAAGTCTTGAGCCGGTGATACACTACAGGAAACGGGAATGTCAATGACAACTAAGGCTGTAAACGAACCAAACGAACACGAACAAGTCCTTGTTCGTGTTCGTTTGTTAAAAAATATATGTGTTCGCGAACCGTTCACGAACACTTATCGAACGGGATTTTATGTTTGTGTTCGTTTGTTAAGGAAATGAACTTGTTCGTGTTTGTTTGTTAATTTCAGGCAACGAACGTTGATGAACACAAATGAGCACAAACTAATGTTCATGAACACAAATGGAAACAAACGAACATAAACAATCGTTCATGAACAGAATATATAATACACTGACACTTGTTAGATATTTAATTTGTCAGAATTTTGATATATTTAAATAAATATAAAACCTAAAAACACTAATGAACTATCGAACACAAGCGAACACGTTACCGAACGTTCACGAACATAAACGAACGAACGCGACCTCTGTTCATGTTTGTTCATTTAACTAAACGAACTAAATTTCTTGTTCATGTTCATTTGTTTAATAAACGAACGAACACAAATGAACTTCCTGCCAAACGGTTCACGAACTGTTCGCCGAACGTTTGGTTCGTTTACAGCCCTAATCACAACGCTAGCCGCTTTTGGAGGATTTGACTTTTATATCCCAATTTCGTGTGGGTATATAGGGGACAAAACCTCACTGTGTCTTATGTCAAAAACAATATTTTGTTATGTGTAAAATAACTTATAACTATGCTATGTTTAACGTTGTTGAAACTTGGAAACTATGATGGAAAACTTGTAATTTTTTGTTGAAATCAATATATCTATGGCATCATTGTTAGTTTATATGTTTACACATTTGGATGCAATGATTACCTTTCTTACGCCACACACAATACGCTTTCGCTACTAGCAGGGTGTGACATATGTTACTTACCGTAATATATATATTTTTTAAAACAATATTACTAATTAAGACTATAGCTTAACAATCTATTTCTTTCGATAAAAACATAACCATGTTAATAATTAAACAACATTTATTAAATATATAAGAATATACAGACATATATAATTTGGGGTTTAATTTAATCGAGCCAACTATCGAGCGAGCCACGAATCGAATCTACCTTGGCTCAGGATCGGCTCGTTTACAAATCGAGCCGAGCAAGCTCATTTAAAACCGAGCTGACTTCGAACTGAGCTTTTTTCAAACTTTTTTCGAGCGAACTTCGAGCGAGCCCCGAGCTTTTTGAACAGCCCTATTTTCAAATAAATTAGTATTTCATCGATAAAAACAATAACAAATTTGTCTAGATATGGTTTGCATATTCAAATTCATCACATACATGAATGTTTGGGCAGGGGCGGAATCATAGGAGGGTCAGGGGGGTCAACTGACCCTCCGGCCGGCCAAATCTCCTGTTTACCTGGAATATGAAGTGGTCGTCTTTTTATAGCTTAGCCCCCTCAAAGTCGTCGATTTTACAGATTGACCCACTCCAAGTCATTTAAATGAAGAGAAAAAGTGAAGACAAGATGATCAGAAGTTTTTCCGGCTGCCGGCAATGGAGGTTGAAGGCGCTACAGTTTGCTTTCTGTAAGAAAAGTACATATCAGAAGTGAACGACCATTTATTTAGTTGTTTTGGGCATTTTTTGTTAAGTTTGGCTCACCAATTATTGAGTTTTAATTATTTTTTATACTTATTTGTACCGTTAATGAGTTTTTGAAAATTATGGATAAAGATGGTTTCATTTTATATTGAAAATTATGGATAAAGATGGTTTCATTTTATAAGGATGTGTGTACTGACAACTCAACTCCTAAAACATTTAACAAAAAAAAAAGATTTAAGTTTCAATTTAGCTTCTACTTTAATAATTTTTTTATATATTCTCTGAAAAAAGTATCCAGATTTCTTAATATTGTATTTGTTTACCATTTCTATTTGATAATTAGTTGTTATCATTTGATTATTGAGTTTTATATTTGATTTGATTTTCTGTTATACGTAATGATATATGTGTAATTTTTTGTTTAACTTTTTGTTTATTAATTTTGCTTAAATCAGTTTGAAATATTTAGCTTTCTTATTATTTTATTTGTTAATATTTTATTTGACTGTTATTTATTTAAAGTTTCGTACTTATTTGACTTTTTTGTTATATAAATGTAATTAGAAGACATTTTTATCACGTAGGGATATGCATTTCTAAATATACAAGAAAAAAGTATATCGACTCGACATTAACAATATTTTAAAATTTTCTGAAACTAATACTAAAAGGGGTTTGGTTTATACTATATTGATTGGTAAAAAAAATGCAATTATCACTAACATACGTTCGTTGTCACACCCCAACCGACGGCGGAATCATCGGGGCGTGGCACTGAGCGAATCAGATTGTTCAAGAGAATCCACAACAACTATTAAATGACAATATATTTAACGTTAATATCCCATACTACTAACATATAAAGCAATAACAGTCATTACAGATATCAAGTCTCATAAACAAATCCATTCCGACAACTCATATTTATTTAGCGTGTTTCTAGACTTCCTAACTTGTTTCAGCATAGCATCCTATCAACCTGTCACATACATTAAAATAAAGTCAATACATAAAATGTAAAGGTGAGTACACAAGTTTGAATAGCATATAGTAGAGAAAGCGTTTTACGCATAACCAACATGTATCACGTAACGGGCGAAGCAAGTAACTATCAAACAATGATTACAACTTAACCACGAGACTGCATTGTAGAGTATGCCCGACAAATGTTCAGCGAACACGTGAAGTAAAGTGATGTGATCCCTAGCAACCCCTGTCCAGGACAGGTGCTGAGTCCAAACTATAGTATTATCGTTGCTAGAGGCGGTATAGTGTAATACTGTATAAGCATAGTACAAGCATTCATAGATCACATATAGCATGCGGGAGCGGTTAGCGTTATAAAGTGTTTGCGTTGTGTGTTGTGTTTTGATAGAGAACGTATGTAACACCCAAATGTGCGTTAAAAGAAAATGGGTTCGAGTATACTCACAGTGCGTGTTTAGCCAGTAAACACAGTCTGTATTGGATTTAAGGGAGCGCGTGGAGTTAGCCTGAGCATGAGAACAAAAGCATAAGTTGTTGAACAGTGCGTAAACAGAATGTCGAATGGTTGAGTGTTCGAAAGGTGATCCGAACGGATGAGCCTCCATTCGAGCGGATGACCATTCGAATGGTGACCATTCGAACGAGGTGTGTTTGTTTGTAAAATTGTTGAGAATTCAAAGTTTAGTTTAACGCGTTTAAGTATTGGGATTTGTAAAGGGACAGGTCACCTGGTCGGATGGTCATCCGGATGGATGGTCATCCGGTCGGATGGCCATTCGAGTGAATGGTCTATTATTTGAAAATGTTACAAGTTTTCCAATAAAAATTTGAAGTTTAACGGAGACGACGTGACGACGTGTCAAACAACGGAAACACACCAAGTCTAGCTCATTCGGTCGAATGGTCTCAGCCAATTTGATCAGACTCACTGTTCTTGATGAAGATTCATGTTTGACCAGTTAATCGGTCCATCTCTCCGGTGGAAATCCGTTTTCAAGTCGGCCCTCGGCTAAGAAACGATTAGAGAGTCTGAATGAGTCCAGGTTCCATCAGTTTTGAGTAGAAAAGTGAAGAAGAGTTTGAAAACAGTTGAAAAGTGTTGAAATCTTGTTGAGATTAAGTTAAAAAGTGTGAAATCCTTTAGATCTATAACCAATCTCGATCAAATGGTGTTCCTTAACAGTTTGCATAAGCAAAACCGGTGGAAACCACCTTCAAGAGGTCTATATCGGTGATTTTAGGAGAAAATTTAGTGTTTGTGTGTGATTCCGATGGAGAAGATGATGTAGAAGTGATTAGAGATGAAGATTGTACAAGATTTGAGAAGAAATGCTTACAAAATAGCCTTGATTCGTGTGTGAGAGTGACTAAGGGCGACTGAGCGGATGAAAGTGTCAAATCAGTGAAAGGAGGGCGCACGGTGGTATTTATAGAGTGAGAGTGAGGAGTTAAGTCGGTGGTGCGAGATGCGAACAGTCGGATGGCGTCCGGTCGAATAGCCATCCGGTCGGATGGTCATCCGGGCGGATGTCCTTTCGGACAGCCTGATCGCATTTGTTAGTTTTCCGGCTTTTGGTTCGTTTGTTAAGCAATGCGTTGCGTTTAATCGAGTTGCGAGTGAGCGTTGAGCGTGTAAGCATTGCGTTGATAACCACATAACATTTAAACAAATAATCACACAAATAACACACATAACATAAGTAAATCCGCGTTTCGAGTTTGCGTTGAGTTGCGTTGCGCTAGCGTTTAGTCTAAACAAGCGATGTAATATGCGATAAAATGCGTTAAGTAGTGTGCGTTGTAAATAGCGTTTTAAATGAGATAACCGCGTTTTGAATAAGCGTTGTAATAAGTGTTTAAAATGCGTCAAAATATAGTTTAACCCTTTTGCGTTAATCAAAAGCTCAGGAGTACAAGTGTTCAGGAGTGAAATGATAACGACAAGTAAAGATCCGAAAAGTCGGGTTGTTACAGCTTCCCCTACTTTAGGAAATTTCGTCCCGAAATTAAGGTGCAGGTGTAACAAAGAGTTGTGGGTATTTAGCTTTCATATCACTTTCGAGTTCCCAAGTGAACTCCGCGCCGCGTTTGCCTTCCCAGCGAACCTTCACTATAGGAATGCGAGAGCGTCGAAGTTTCTTGGTCTCTCGATCCATGATTTCTACTGGCTTTTCCATGAAGTGTAGAGTTTCGTTAACTTGCAAATCTTCAAGAGGAACATGAAGATTTTCTTCAGCTAGGCACTTCTTGAGGTTAGAGACGTGGAAGTCTGATGTACGCTGCTGAGTTCCTCCGGTAATTCGAGTTGGTAGGCCATTTTTCCAATTCTTTCCAGAATCTTAAAGGGACCCACGTATCGTGGCGCTAGCTTTCCTTTATTGCCGAATCGGATCACCTCCTTCCAAGGTGAAACCTTTAGGAGTTCGTGATCACCAACTTCAAACTCAAGGGGCTTGCGGCGTTTATCGGCGTAACTCTTTTGACGACTCCGAGCTTTCAAGAGATTTTCTACCATCTTGTCAGTCGTTTCTTGTAGAAACTCAGGACCAGTGATTTGAGCGTCTCCGATCTCGTGCCATACAATAGGCGATCGACATTTTCTACCATATAATACCTCAAAGGGTGCCATTTGAATACTAGTGTGATAACTGTTATTGTACGAGGATTCTACTAAAGGTAAATGCGAATCCCAATTACCACCAAAATATATTACGCACGAATAAAACATGTCTTCAAGGGTGCGGATCATGCGTTCAGTCTGACCGTCGGTCTGGGGATGGAATACGATACTGAGATTAAGAGAAGTACCGAGAGAGAATTGGAAGAGATGATGTCACGAGGTGTCCCATGTTGACAGATAACTTCGTCGGTATAGATTTGTGCTAATCGTTCTACCTTGTAGTCTTCTCGTATTGGTAAGAAGTGAGCGGATTTCGTAAGACGATCAACGATAACCCAAATGCTATCATGGCCTGATGGCATACGAGGGAGTTTTGTAATGAAGTCCATGGCAATACTCTCTCATTTCCACACCGGGATCTCGGGTTGTTCGAGTAAGCCAGAGGGTCGTTGATGTTCAGCCTTAACTTTCGAGCAAGTTAGGCATTTTGAAACGTAGAGAGCGATATCCTTCTTCATTCCTGGCCACCAATACCTGGCACGGTGGTCCTGGTACATTTTGTCGGCACCAGGATAAATAGAGTATCGGGATTTGTGGGCTTCAGTCAGCAAAATCTCTCGGAGATTATTGCGACTAGGAATCCAAATGCGGTCGAGATAGTGAAAGATACCATTAGGTTTATTCACTAATTGATTTTCGGTTCCAAGTATTCTTTCTTCCTTCAAGGTGTTCTCGAGAAAACAAGCGTGTTGAGCGTCGCGAATGAGGGCTTCGAGGTCGTGTTGGGCTTCAACATTACGGACACTAAGTAAATAGCTTCATCGGCTAAGAGCGTCAGCGACGACGTTTGCCTTGCCTGGGTCGTAGCATATCTCACAGTCGTAGTCGTTGAGAAGTTCAACCCATCTGCGTTGGCGCATATTCAGTTCTTTCTGGTTCAAGATGTGTTGTAGGCTCTTATGGTCGGTGAAGACCGTACACTTGGTACCATATAGGTAGTGTCGCCAAATCTACAACGCAAAAACAACTGCACTGAGTTCGAGATCGTGGGTTTGTAGTTCTTCTCGTGCACTTTGAGTTGGCGAGATGCGTACGCGATAACCTTGTCTCGTTGCATGAGAACACAACTAAGACCTAGGTTAGAGGCATCGCAATAGACAACAAAGTCATCGTTTCCCTCGGGTAGTGCGAGTACGGAAGCGTTGCAAAGCATACGCTTAAGAGTTTGAAAGGCATCCTCTTGTTCGGTTCCTCAAACAAAAGTCTTGTCTTTATGCGTCAGAGAGGTGAGAGGAACTGAGATTTTAGAGAAATCAGCGATATATCGTCGGTAGTAACCTGCCAATCCGAGAAAAGAAGGAACTTCGGACAGGGTTTTCGGTGCAATCCAACTCTTAACTACTTCAATCTTCGCGGGATCGATGTGAATACCTTGACTGTTGACGATGTGACCGAGGAATTGAACCTCCTCGAGCCAAAATTCACACTTGGAGAACTTGGCGTAGAGGCGATTCCCTTGGAGAAGCTCGAGAACTAACGGAGATGCTGCACATGTTCGGCTCTCGACTTCGAATACATAAGGATATCATCGATAAACACAATAACGAAGCGATCAAAGAAGGGTTTAAACACACGGTTCATCAAATCCATGAAGACTGCGGGTGCGTTTGTGAGACCAAAAGGCATAACGACGAATTCGTAATGGCCATAGCGAGTACAAAAAGCGGTTTTAGGGATGTCTTCCTCCTGGATTTGCAGTTGATGGTAACCAGAACGTAGATCGATCTAAGAGAAACACGTAGCACCTTGAAATTGATCAAATAAATCGTCGATTCGGGGTAAAGGGTAATGATTCTTGATAGTAAGCTTGTTGAGTTCCCTATAATCGATGCACATTCGGAACGATCCATCCTTCTTTTTCACGAAAAGGACAGGTGCGCCCCATGGCGATGTGCTAGGGCGTATGAAGCCTTTATCAAGTAATTCCTGGAGTTGACTAGAAAGTTCACGCATTTCGAATGTCGCGAGGCGATAAGAAGCTTTAGCAACAGGGTTAGCTCCAGGAATGAGGTAAATACGAAAATCGATGTCACGAGTCGGGGCTAGACCGGGTAAATCGTCAGGAAAGACATTAGGAAAATCACGAACCACAAGTACCTTTTCCATCGGCTTCTTTCCTTCTCTCCTACTACAATGTGAGCTAAGAAAGCCAAGTATTCTTTGCGGAGATACTTGCTGGATTAAATGCACGAAAGTTTCAATTCTTTCAAGGATACTTCGCCACAAACACAGAGTTGATCACCGTTTGAAAGAGAGAAACGAATCATCTTTTCGAAACAAACGATTTCAGCACGATTTTCACGAAGAAAATCCATGCCTACTATAACATCGAAACTACCAAGTTGCATCAGGATGAGATCGATCGGGAAGACGTGGTTGTTAAGTTCAAGAGTACAATCACGAAGAACAGAACTGACGGTGACAGTTCTTCCGGTGGTAATTTCTACGTCGAACGTCGTTGGGAGGTTAGCACGTTTACGTTTTAGGAGCATTGACAACATTGTTGTCAGTCTGAGCCTGGCGGACGTTGATGTTGAAGGTTCTTTCACGGGCTGCTTGTTGTGGCTGCTGTTGTTGTTGTGGTGGTTGCTGCGGTGGTTGTTGCGGTTCCTGTTTCACCACACGTAGTAGGCAGACATTAGCAAAATGATTAGGCTCACCACAAGAGTAGCAAGCTCGTGCATAAACAACGGGCGTAGGAGCTGCTTGGTTGACCTGCGGAGTGGGGAGTGGAGCTGGCGGTGCTGGAGCTTGAACAGCTTATTGACCTGGGCCTAAATGGCAGTGAGTAGTAAAATGCCCATAAATCTTGCAGTTGGGACAAAAATGACAATTCACCCCTGCAGGGTGATGGTAGGTGCAAGTTGGGCATAGAGGATGAACACCAGTATACGCACGCTTGGCAGGCGGTGCGTTGGTGACAGTAGCTTGGTGGTTCTTGTTGCTGGGTTGTACGGGGACAGCGTTGAGAGGAGTGGCGGTAGTAGCGTAGTTCTTGTTGTTGTTACCCTTGCGCTTGTATCCTTAGCGTGAAGACTTTGAAACTTGTGATGCTGCAAATTCGGCACCTGACACTACAGTAGCTTGGTTGAGGTTTTGAAATACCCACCTAAGACTCGCTTGTCGTTGATCTCAGTTGCGAGTTGGTAGGTTTCCTCAATGGTAGCAGGTTTAGCTGCTTGAACAAAGTCAGCTACACAGTCTGGGAGAGCTCGAATATACTTATTGATTGTCATATCAGGCGTTGCCACCTGACTAGGACAGATGATACTGAGCTGCTTGAAGCGAGCGGTGAGACAAGCGTTGTCACCTCCATCTTGTTTGATGTGCCAGAATTCATTCTCCAGTTTCTGGACTTCATGAAGAGGACAGAACTCCTTCATCATCAGCTCTCTAAGTTCCTTCCAAGAAAGGCCATAAGCTGAATCATTGCCGCACCTGTTGCACTCAGCAGTCCACCAATCCAGAGCCCTGGACTGAAAGACTCCAGCAGCATTCACAGTACGCAGATTTTCTGGGCATCCGCTTTGCCTGAAGGTGACTTCGATAGAGTCAAACCACTGGAACATAGCACTAGGTCCATCTTCACCAGTGAAGTTTGCAGGACCGCAAGCCTTAATTTGCTTAAAGCTGAAGGGAGTTCGCGGTGCGTCGCTTTTTGATTTGACAGACGATTTGCTGCTGAACTCGTTGATCTCACTGACGATCTGAGGTATGACTTTAGCCATATCCTTGGCTACCAGTGAAGCGATGCGCTTGTCAGCATGGTTTCGTCGTGCGGCGCGTTGAGTATGTGAACCAAATAACGACATTGTCTGTAGCAGAGATCGTCATATGATTTAGACGAGATTCGATTATATCGGGTTTAGTTTTGAAAAGTTTAGCGTTCATAAAACATCCTTTATTATTATTATACCATTACATAAAGCACAGGAACACGTCGACACATAATCACATAGGCACATAGACCACATAGGCACGTATCCACATAAGCACGTAAGCACATAGGAGCACATAATCAACGTAAACACATATTTTACACGTATTCACCTACATATTTTGCACATATTCACCTATCTTTCAAGGTCCATGAAGCGCGTTCGAGAGTTATGCGTGGTGTAGCGTATTACGGCGTATGGATCTCATACCCAACTAGGCACGCTGCCAGCCAGAGATAGTGAGTAGCGTTGCGAGTAGTATAGTGAGTAGTATATCGTACGAGAGTTCAGTTCTTAGTTTGTTCACGATCAGTTAACGTTTTGGATTACGGAAGTTGTGCGCGTTTTAGTAAAGCGGGGAGCGGAAAAGCGTATGATCTCCAAAATCGAAACATATAAACATATAAACACATAAACACATAAAATCGATAACGCGTAAAATCAGTGACTGCGGGCTTTAGAATCAAAACAGAGCGTCTTGGGTGTTTAGACATCGACTACCCAAAGTGATTCGATTATCCACAACGTCCTCGAGTACACGCTTTGGACTAATAGACTGTGCTCTCACCGAGACACGGCGAACGTCACTCATCCTTCCAATTACTACGTGACTCGAGTCATCAGAACAATCGGGACTTTGGTGAGAGTTTTGTGAAAATCAAAGTAGAGAGTGGAACTGGTCATTAAGATGCGGGTTTCACCCATAACTTAACAACTTCGCTCCTAAGGGTGTGGCGAACCACGAGGTAGAGATAGAGAATTTCGTCAAGATATGGATGTCACTCCTAGCTTAACGAAGATTCTCATGCTGAGAGGAAAGATCTAATCACTCGGTTGTGTTATGCGAGTTCTTGGTTTTCACACCTAATCCCGATCTAATCACTCGGTTGTGTTATGCGAGTGTTTTTGAAGCTGTAGTATGCGGGTTTGCTTCAACCTTAGGAAAGGTTTCCTTCATGCGAAGCTGTAGTATGCGGGTTTGCGCAAAGATGTTGTTTACGCGAGTTCGAATGAGAGTATCAAAGTAGGCTTGTGCAAACCCCCACTGAGTTCGCACAAAGCAGTCTGTTGGTACTTAGACTATAGACTAGGTCAATTCTACACGACTCAAATGGTCTCAGCCCATTCGATCAGACTCACTATTCTTGATGAAGATTCATGTTTGACCCGTTAATCGGTCCATCTCTCTGGTGGAAATCTGTTTTCAAGCCGGCCCTCGATTAAGAAACAAGTAGAGAGTCTGAATGAGTCCGGGTTCCATCAGTTTTGAGTAGAAAAGTGAAGAAGAGTTTGAAAACAGTTGAAAAGTGTTGAAATCTTGTTGAGATTAAGTAGAAAAGTGGAAAAATCCTTTAGATCTAGAACTAATCTCGATAAAATGGTGTTCCTTAACAGTTTGCATAAGCAAAACCGGTGGAAACCACCTTCAAGAGGTCTAAATCGGTGATTTCAGGAGAAAAGTTAGTGTTTGTGTATGATTTTGATGGAGAAGATGATGTAGAAGTGATTAGAGATGAAGATTGTACAAGATTTGAGAAGAAATGCTTACAAAATAGCCTTGATTCGCGTGTGAGAGTGACTAAGGGCGACTGAGCGGATGGAAGTGTCAAATCAGTGAATGGAGGGCGTACGACGATATTTATAGAGTGAGAGTGAGGAGTTAAGTTGGTGGTGCGAGATGCGAAGGGTCGGATGGCGTCCGGTCGAATGGCCATCCGGTCGGATGGTCATCCGGGCGGATGTCCATTCGGACAGCCTGATCGCGTTTGTTAGTTTTCCAGCTTTTGGTTTATTTATTAAGCGTTGTGATGTGTGTCGGTGTGTATATATATTTAAGTATATTTTTAGCCCTTTTTAACACTTTAGTCAAGTTTTAAATTTATAAAACACGATATTCTACTAACACTAAACACACATATGGGCAAGTGCACCCATCGTGAACGTAGTATAGCGTTAGTAAGATAACGAGGTCGTCCAAGGACACAAGAGCTTTTAATACCGGTTTATCCTCAACGTCTAATCAAATCAAAATTTTAGAAAAAGGTTTTAACATGAAAATAAAAATTAAAAATGCTGAAAAATAAAATAAAAATAAAAACAGATAGACAAGATGAATCACTTGGATCCGACTCTCCTTTAGTGTAACCTTTGATGTTTTCCGCACTTTTGCACTTTTTAAGAGATTATCTTAGTTATAGTAGTAGGCCCCTCTTTTGAATGTGACGTTACCCTCAACCTAGTAGTTTGAGTCTGCAAGGATACAATCCTAAAGGGTTGGATTATTGAAAGATAATTAATTAAGTTATTAACGAGTAATGTGGTAGGCCCCTCTTTTGAAGGTGACGTTACCCTCGGCTAAGTGGTTTGAGTCAGCAGGAATACAATCCCAAGTAGTCGGGTTAATGTATTAATAGTAGTTTACATATGAGGGGATCAAGCCATTCGCACCCCCGCCATCCAATACCAGTGGGTATTGAAGGAGGTCCTAGTAAGCTTGACCCAGGTCCTTGCAGGATCTATACACTGAACAAGGCAAGAACCTTACCAAACCATTCCCTTAACCCCCGACCAGGTAGCCAACATATCTCCATATAGACCGTGGAGATATGAATGGTGTAAATCTTTTATTTTATATAGACAGTAAAATAACGCCAAGACACCACGGACAAATGATAAGGAAGTTTCACCTTCAACATAAGAAACTAGTTATTAAAGTCATTAATACAAAACCAAATAAAAAGTGCGAAAAGATTAAAAAACAAAAGTATTACACTAAATGCTTGTCTTCACGAAGTGATGTAAGAGACTTAGGCAAACATGGCCTTTGATTGTCAAGAACTCTTACTATCAATCTTGGATCCCGAGACTACTACACACACTCTATGATGGATGATTGTGGTGGATGTGGGTGTTGTGATGGTGGTGGAGTGTGGGTGAAGTGGGAGAGAGGTGGTTTGTCAAGGGATGCCTTTGGAATGAACCAAGCACCTCTATTTATAGCCTGCACAGAAGCCCGGACACGGCCCCGTGCTCGCTGGGCACAGCCCCGTGTCCACCCATCTTCTCTTTCTTCACTAATTGCAGTTTGTTTGCATTAGTTGACCACGCCCCCATGTCCACTGGGCATGGCCCCGTGTGCAGAAGCGTATCTGTACTATCAAGATTTGCTTGGATTCTGCGAATCTTAGCGTTGACCACGGCCCCGTGTCTGCTGGGCACGCCCCCGTGTTTTTGAAATAGAAGCTTCTACAACTTTGTCTTTTCTGCAGACACTTGGGCACGCCCCCGTGTTCAATGAGCATGGGGCGTGTTCAGCCTTCTGAAGTCTTGTTTTTGCTTGGGAAGATGCTGTCGAGGGGTCGGGCATGCCACGTTTATTCCTTTTCTTGTATTATTGTTAGATTTGGCTGTATTTTTGCTTTTTTTGTTCATTTACGCTTATTTAACCCAGAAAATACAAGAGGAAGACAAAAGCACACTTTTTCTAACATTAGTACTAAAAAGGGTTAGTTTTATGCCTCGTTTGATGTAATTTATATGTTGCATTTTACACACATCACGTTGCGTTGCTTTTAATCGAGTTGCGAGTGAGCGTTGAGCGTGTAAGCGTTGTGTTGATAACCACATAACATTTAAACAAATAATCACACAAATAACACACATAACATAAGTAAATCCGCGTTTCGAGTTTGCATTGAGGTTGCGTTGCGCTAGCGTTTAGTCTAAACAAGCGATGTAATATGCGATAAAATGCGTTAAGTAGTATGTGTTGTAAATAGTGTTTTAAATGAGATAACCGTGGTTTGAATAAGCTTTGTAAAAAGTGTTTAAAATGCGTCAAAATATAGTTTAACCCTTTTGCGTTAATCGAAATCTCGGGAGTACAAGCGTTTAGGAGTGAAATGATAACGACAAGTAATGATCCGAAAAGTCGGGTTGTTACATTCATCTTGTTTGTAGTACGACATTTGATTAAACTAATTGTTGTATGCTAATGGATTTAATAAAGTCATATTATGAGCCCCCGGTTGTAAAGTTCTGGTTCCGCCACTGTTCATGGGTATTCATTAATCCATTTTCCATATTCAAAGGATACAAAGATTTGACAATTGGAGACGTTCCTAGTACCAAATGTATTCTAAGTTTCATTTTCCATGTTAGGTGGTAATCCTTGTAGATCATCGGGGGAATACGTTTATGAATCCGGATACCACAGACGTCCTCGATTTTTTTTCCTTGTTGTTTCAGTATATATATAGTATATACTTAAATCAGATACACTATATTTTCTTTCTTAAATAACTTGTTGTTTTCATTACTGAAACGATCATTACTAGACTTGCCGATTTATCACCATGAATTATAATTCTTTCTCCTGACGAAGTGCGTATTTCTATGGCATTTTGATCACAAAAGTTGTGAGCCTGGTTTGTTCCTAACCAATCCATTCCTAATACCATATATGTTGGTGCATATTTCGTACGTCTGCCACTGTGCGAATAATTAGATAGAGCGTGTGTTGAATATTGTATAGAATAGGAGAAAGTTGGACACGGTATTGAAATTTTAAAAGTCCATCCGGACGGATGACCATCCGGACGGAGGGCAATCCGGATGGATGGAAATAGTAGGTAGTTGTCTATAAATAGGGACTTGGGGTTCCCATTTGGACAGGCTTTTGGTCCCTGAGGGGAAATGCTGTCCAACTGGTCTCGTGGTGCTGTAAGTTGAATAATCAATAGAGACCAGGTTGTAAGTGACTACTCGGTGTCGTATCTATCTTCTACTCTTTTCTTAGTCATAATAAACGCACCGAACACATCGTTTCGGGACCGAAGCTCCGTCAAACTCGCCGGTTCCTGGATTAGCAGTGGTATCAGACCTACGGTACCGATTTAATCAATCTAACAGTCGGTTGAATCACCCGAAGCTCATCAATTTTGGGTTAAACGAGAGTTTTGACGTTAAACAGAGAAAATCATCAAAATAAAGGTCAATTCACGGATAGATTTTGGAATTGAAGACATCATTCTGTTCGGAATTGATTCGAGCACAATCCTGTGAAGTTTCATTATGAAATTCGCACAAATAAAGATTATGGATCGAAAAAACGTGATTTGGAGTGTTCTTGAGCTGTTAGAATATATCCGATCGGATGACCATCTGAAGAAACACAGAACTAATTAGAGGATAATCAGTTTGGTTTATGTTCCTTGCATAGTGGTTAATCTTCTCTTGGATTCCTGAGCTCCTTAATGACCGTGTTTAACTGCAAAACAAAACACCGTTACTCGTTAAGAGGGGAATGTGGGGGTTTCCCTCTTAACCGGGCTCCGGCGTGAGAATAAGCGACTGTGCTTTGGAGATAATTAAGTATTAAGTGAGAGGGTAGAGGGAATGGAATGGATTAACCTGTGAAGTGAAGGTCTCTATTTATAGCCGGAGAGGTGTAAGAGGGTGTGGGCTGATGGGCCTTGGGCCGGAAGGCGACAACACGGGGGATATGCTCCTTGTCTCACTGGTGTCGACCGTTAGTGGTTTCTAGAAGCTTTGTGGAGTTGGTGCAACGTGATTGGAGCCACGTGTCACTGTTGTCGGCCTGGTCGCCCTTCTGCCATCAGCAGGTAAGTGGAGATCGTGGGGCAGTTGTCTCTGCCCTATGATTGGTGCCACATAGGCGTCCTTCAGTACTTTTTGTCTCCTGCATGTCAGACGATCGTGGAGCACGATTGCGCAGGAACAGAAGGACCCTGATTGGCTCTTTTATTCTGCCACTTGTACCTTGAGTACTATCTGGAAAGGCCTCGCGCCGTAGTCACGCACGATTCTTGCTGAGCACGTTGTTACCATGCGCGCGGCATGGGCTTTCAGATGTTCCTTTTAGAATGCTAAGTGTTGCAAACTGGAGTTTTGCTCTTATGTGGACCACGCGCCGCGCTACACCGGTATGTTGTAGCCCGCGCGAGGTTGGCGATCAAGAAAATTGCTGATTAAGGAGTATGGTCTCGCGCGACCTTGCAGGGGGTTGCGCGGCTTTTTGGGACCATACCCCTTCACCATCCGACCCATGTCATTAGCTTGTGTTTGAAAGATAAGTTGGTTTTCACTCGAATGTTCATTCGATCGGATGACCATCCGATCGGATGACCATCCGATCCACTAACACAAGTTTGTCCACTTTGTCATTCGATCGAATGACCATCCGATCGGATGACCCTCCTATCGGATGACCATCCGACAACATGCCATTCGACCAGATGATCAAATGCCTAAAAAAAGGCATTTTTTGATTGCAACGACAAGGAGAGTCTCCATAAAAAATTTGGTGATTGACAATTTTTTCGGGTTTTTAACGACCAAGCTGGGTTGTTCGGGGACACCGTCTGGGGCTTCAGTGAACATATTTGATGATGCGATCACAAATTGTAGAAATTAGTGAGGTAGTCATAATAATGGTGCAGAATGTTTATCATTCAGGTTATTTGACTATTTATGGGCCAAAACGTAATATCCGCAACGATGAAAAACTGACATTTTGAGGAAAATTGTCATATTTTCGGCATAGTCGAGTTTTTCACAGAAAAAAGAGGACTGAATTGCTCAGTTTGAGGAGGAATTCAGTGATAGACACGTCAGAATTTGCAAAAATAAGGGGGAATAAAAATTTCAATGTCCTATGTTGAAATTCTGACATTTTTTTAAATTAGTGACACTGCAACAGTATTTGGGTAGTTTCGACTTCAGATTGTCAGGGGGAATGTGAATCTGATCGTGGGTGAAAGCTTCCAAGATCAAGATGATCCGAGGTGTTGATATCTGATCGTGGACAAAAGCATCAAAGATCTGAGAGTGATCGTGGATGATAGCTTCTGAGATCTAGATTATCCGAGGAGATGAATCTGATTGTGGATGAATGCTTCAGAGAGCGGATTACATTACCAGATGATTTGTTTTCCGATGAAGATTTGCTGATTGTGGAGAATACCGTTTACACGGATCTATCATTCTTATGGTGCGTTATTGTTGATCATGGTAAACAGGATATCAGATCTTCAGGGGAATCACGGATTTGAAGTTAACCAGTGGGGTATTTGAACTTTCTATCAATTGCTGGTTGAGTTTTTGTACATTCTTAGATCGAGCAGGTGGAATGCGAGATCATGGTGCTTACAGGTCATATCAAAAACTGAGCTCAGATGTGCTTAAAGTTGAAATAGAGGATGCTGCATTGATTAGTTTCAAGTTGGTGATTGTTCTTGAAGGTTGCAGTTTAGCAAATCAGAGGAGAGTCGTGAACTGTGCAAAAGACCTGAAGATTCATTCCAGGGGGAATTAGTGCTCTATACTGACAAAAGCAAACCCGAATCATCAATCGAGGGGGAATCTATTGTAAGATTTCAAGATGCCTAATTGAAGTTGCAGAAAAGTTGAAGATTACAGAATATTCAAACACAACTCAAGATTCTCAAAGTGATAAAGAGGATTCGATAGTGACAGCCGAAGGGGAATCTGTTGGTGCATGTTTCGTACGTCTGCCACTGTGCGAATAATTAGATAGAGTGTGTGTTGAATATTGTATAGAATAGGAGAAAGTTGGACACGGTTTTGATATTGTAAAAGTCCATCCGGACGGATGACCATTCGGACGGAGGACAATCCGGACGGATGGACATAGTAGGTAGTTGTCTATAAATAAGGACTTGGGGTTCCCATTTGGATAAGCTTTTGGTCCCTGAGGGGAAATGTTGTCAAACTGGTCTCGTGGCGTTGTAACGTTGAATAATCAATAGAGACCAAATTGTAAGTGACTACTCGGTGTCGTATCTATCTTCTACTCCTTTCTTAGTCGTAATAAAGGCACCGAACACGTCATTTCGGGACCGAAGCTCCGTCAAACTCGCCGGTTCCTGGATTAGCAATATAAAATCCAGCTAATGTCATAGGCAATAATTTTGCAAAAAGAAATAATATATCCTAGAAGCGTTGATCAATTCTGTTAATACGTAATGGAAAACATGTAATAATACATGTTACAACAGACAGGCCGACAGTAGTCCAAATATATATGCAACCATGGAATTCGACATACTAGTTAGCGTGATCTTCCCGTTTAGACTGTATGTTCTTGATGGTAATATTGAATTCTTAAGGATAGAGAATTCGTGAATGGAGAGAGAGGAGAGGATGAATTTGATGTTATGGTTATGACAGTCCAACCCTAAACGCTCTATAGTAATCTCCTTAAATACACGCAAGGGGAAACCTTACTTGTTAATAAGGGTAAATCGGTCCATCAACAATTACCAAACAATATATTATAAGGTTTTAATATATTTTAACCTATCTATATCTATATCTATATCTATATATATATATTAATAAATGAGATGATTTGGGCCATGTGGCATGTGATGGTTGAACATTTTTGCTGATGTGGCATCTTATGGTGTATGTATATGGTGATTTTGGGGGGAATCATTCTAAATACACATAATCTTTCTTGGACGCGGGATCTGAAAGAAAATGGGCCATACCATACCTGTGATTCCGGATCATATAAAAGAACATAACTCAATTATTGTGGCCACTCTCTTTTTCTTCTCTAAACTCTAACCGAATCCCTTCATCGCCGTCTTCATTCTTCTGATCATCATAGAACCCTAAATGCTCAATGCTTACAAACGTTGGTTGTTTCCAGTCTAGCTAATTCTCTCAAACCCGAGCTATCAAAAAGTAATTCCGATTCAGTAGATCTTGCTAAAATCCCATTCGCGATTCTGATTCAAGTTGTCTTCTCTAAATCAAGTTTGATTATTAAAGGTATGTTGTTTTGATTTGTTTATCATCTATTTTAGATTTTTTTCGTGATTCATTATTTTATGATAATTAGATCTGGTCCCAATGGATTGATCTTCTGATGTTTCATGGCAAGTTTGTTTCCTGTACGGTTGCGCGAAGTTGAGTTTGAAAGGGATTTGATGAAGGAGGAGACGATAGGGATAATGGAGCAGGATGTGGTGGTAGGAGATGGTGGTGGAGGAGATGGTCGTCGTTGGAATGTTGTATGGGACATAGAGAGATAGATAGATTGGTTCATCTTATTAATTATTTTTTAATATTGTAGCGATGGTTGTGAAGGTTACATGGAATTTATACAGAACAAGTTTTTGTCACCTGAAAAACAGATGGTAACGGCTAATCCTGATGTCAACATTGTAAGTCCCTCTGCACACTAAATATGCAACTTTTTATGGATTATTTTTATTTGACATGCATTTTTATTTTTTGTTAGATTGAGCTATGTGAGGATGATGAGTTTATTGTGCTGGCATGTGATGGTATCTAGTAAGGGTTTATATAAAGTGGCACTATAATTTATGCCATGCAGTTATTCTTTCTTAATATTTGGATCATTACTACATTATTTTACTTTCATGTGTTCAGGGATTGCATGTCAAGCCAACAGTTGGTGGATTTTATCCATGAGCAACTGATATCGGTAAGTTTGAGATAACTCATGTTGCCCTTTAAATTACATCTAATTATCTTGATCCAAACACCCCTTTAAAATCTGGTCTTAACTCTTAAGTCTTGCGTTTTGACGTATGCAGTTAATATCGGTTATTGGTCCCCATGTAAAATATCGGTGTTAAATATCGGTACCAATATTATCGGTGGTATTGACCGATATATTTCTAATATTTGACAGTTCTTAAATTAGGGTTTTAATCAATTTATTTAGAGATCAGTTATAAGATTTTGTTTGTTTTGTGCAGAACACTACTTTGACCTACTAAAGATCATGAGAAGCCAACTCAGCGGCTTTGGAATGGAATTCACAGGTGCCTCAAATAAGTATTTTAATTTAGAAATTTATATTTTAGTTTTTATTTAAGTTAAATAACCTTTGTAACATAACTTTGTTATTTACTTGTAGATGGAGCTAAGTGTCGCAACCGATGTGGGTCGAATTCCCACTAATTCTAGCACTGCGATACGAATCAAATCAAATCTGGAGTTACATCACATAATATGGAGTAAGTATGATTGAGAGCAGAGATGGTTATTTCAACCCATTTACTTGAATGGGTCAATGTTAGTTATGTTTCAACTCAAACAGGTCAAGTTAAAAACATACGAGTTTGTCGGCTTTACGGTGTGCCATTTTCCTGTTTCTTTGATTTTTGGTCTAGTTTGTTCTTGATTTTGAGCTTTACGTATCTGAATTTGATTTTATTGTTGGGTTTCTATATAATTATTGAGTTCGATGGAATGGTTTTGTTGTAACGGATTTGTATTTAGCCTCAGATTGATGTTTTTTTGTTCTTACTCATCTTATTTTGATTTAGTTGGTGTCTTTTGGTTATATTAGGATTCCGGCGAACTGATTCGAGGGGTGCGTATGTTATCTCAGCAGATCAACTGTGAACGCGTTGTAGGATCGTATTTGACTCCCAAACGATTGCGAATAACATGTACGACGTGCGGAATCCGTGCACGTGTGTGGACCAAACACAAGAACTAATTATAAAGATGATTCGATTAAGATTTGACAATGTTTTACACCTTGAATCTTCTCCTTTGCTACTTTCTCTCTCTAAACTCCTAAGCTCTAAAGTAACAAATGGCAAAAGTTCTAAAATGAAACATGACATGGGCTATTTATAGGGAAGGCTTAATGAAGGCTCATTTAACTTACTATCTCCATCCATCCGGATGGGCAATGCTCCATCCGTCAGGATGGACTTCCCCTTTAATCTTTATTCGTTAAAGTCTTGTCTTGTTCCATTTTCTGCTATGATGTATAATTGACGAAAGTGATAGACATTAATGCACTCACATACTCCCCCTTGGATATTACCGCAGTCAATCTCGTAGCTTTCTATCTTCTCTCTCTCTCTCTCTGAGTCTTCATTAAGCTTTGGCATCTTCAGCAACCATAGACTCCCTCTTCAAGTTTTTCTTGATTCTGCATTCTGAATTAGCTCCCCCTTTCGGTTGACTCTTTCTTCAGGTTCCCCCTTTCGTAAAGCTTCCGTGCTTTTAGGATCTGCCATTGTGGGCATCTTTAAAAACTCCATAGGAACTCTAACACGCATCCTTGTCTTGCAATATAAACTTGGGCATGCCTCAGTTGTTGGTTGCTAGTTGACTAACGGTGGGGTATCGAACCACCAATTACTCAAATACGGGCACCCATCATATCCGGACTCATCACCTCGAGTCGCCCGCTGGGTAGTAAGAAACGACGTTCGAATCAACTCTAATTATGATGGGATTTGCTTTGGTTCCCGTAGTAGTTGTCCAACCAATAGATGTAGTTCCAAAGTAACCCTCGGGAAAATACTGACAATTATTACTACTATACGCCATCCTGCACATCATAGAACTAATAAATCATGTACCTATTTTTCTTATCCGTAGATACCCTAACGAAATTTCGGTTAAAGCCTACCTACTTCTACAAGCATCTAATTTGCTTAAACATGTGGCTTTGATACCGACTTTATAGTACAATTAACATACCATTTCCTGTACAAACATATTGTTACCACGAATCAATCCTACCATGGGATCACCCATGGTTATATATATCCTTTATAGTACACATGTAGTTGATCAATTGTAACACCCCGATGAAAAGGTTAGTCGTTTTAACATATTAATAACAAACTTTCACGATCCAATTAGCTGGTGTTCATTGTTTACATTCTATAAATTTACATTTACATCAAAATAAATAAAGAAAGAAATAATATAGCATCAAATGGAAGAGACGGATCACAATGTTTGTCGAAGCATTCTCGGGATATAGATTCCACGAGTTAAAGGAGTATTCTACCAAAATCTGTCTAACATTCCACAATCCTGACCCTAAGTTACGATGTGTGATTTAGATGTGTTAGTTTTAGTAATTGTTAGCATGATTAGGTGCATTAATATAATAACTTTTAAACACATTTATCTAGTTTTAAATTTATAAGAAATGATTATTACTTAGACTAAACACACATAATAGCAAGTGTACATATCATTTGTAATAAAGTTTATGTAAGAACCAAATATCGAACCTAAAGGATATGAATTTTACTACTCAACTTTAAATTACCAACTTGTTAATTAAGTATATTTGATTGTTTGTTAATTTATATTTCAAACCAGGAAATAAAAGCAAGTAATACCGAATTATTAGAGAATATCAAGAGCACGAAGAGTGTTGCTTGGGGTTTTCGACGCCACTTGGGATGAATTATACTTAGGATATTGGTAAGTGGTGTGGTGGTTTTAAGAAAAAGGCCATGTTAAAGCTTTCTATCAAATTCACAAATTATGAATATGAGGTTAGAATAGAACTAGAGCTAATTTAAAGTTAATTCAATGCCATTGCTTAGAAGAAGACTCATTTTAATGAGAATTTAACTAAGTTCGGGTTTAAGACATCCAGCAACTCTTCTTCTTCTACAACACTATATTTTGTGATCCTTTTAGTTGTGATCCTTATTATGGGTTCACCAACTCTTGGTCTGCGCCAAGCCTAAGATATAGACCATGTTAGAGAAGTCGCATAACCAAGTTTTAGATAATCATTGAAGTCTGGCATATAGACTCTGCAGGCAAACAATGATATCCTTGATAAGTGAGGGTTGATCACAACATGTGTTTCCACAAATGGGTCAACCTCTACCAAAATGGGATCCCCCTATTAGTATATCGGTTGTCACACATCATGAGTGTACTAATAGGCTTCACACCACAAAGTTTATCAAGAACACCAATAAGATCAATTACTAAAACCAGATCCCAAGCCTCATTAAAGAAGAAGAAGAAGGGTAGAGAGAATTATCAAAGACATAACACACCACTTTTCTAAAGTATTAACATTTAATTCATACCAAGTTTCATCTACAACCTAAAAAACACTAGAAATTTAGCCAAAAATAGCCATAGTAACTTGTCCACAAACAATGATCATGGGAAAGATCATGGTGAATCAAGTGTAAGAATCAAACAACTAGATGAAGGTTGTTGATTACAAGTTCTCTATCCCCCTCTTTCTCTCTCTCTCAAACTAAGCTATTACAAGTGTTTTCTTAGAGTATCTCAAACTCCTAGTGAAGTCTAAAGACTACAAAGTACTTACTTATTAAGTATGAATACATTCAATTAATTAAATTTTAAATTCAATTAAATAAACCGATGTTTGAGTACCATGTAATCCTCTCTATCTATAAAACATCCAGCTTTGTAGTAGAAGTATTCTGAAGGGTCAAGAGCAATATCCTGATAAAAGTAAAAGATGCGAAAGCAACCCAATGCTTCTTCCGTCTAGAGTCCTTATAACCGCATGCTTCTCGGGATAGTTAAAAGTTTTAATCCACACTTGATAGTCCGAACTCCAAAGGCAACATATGAACATGGAAACAATACAGATTACAACATAAACAATATATTACAACAAATCAATATGGTTTATATAATAAAAAGATGAATACTGACCATAGATTTCCCGTTGGTTGTCCCAAACACATGTCACCCTGTGGTTTCAACTCAGCTAATTTTCCAGCCAAAACTAATCACCAATTCGGACAACCCAATGGATAACCCGGATGACCCGGAATTCTAAGGTAAATCACCTTCTAATGAAAAATACGAATGACCCGAGAGAAAATGGTAAACCAGGATTGACTTATTAACTTCCTCCACACTCTTCATTACAATCAAACCCTAAAAAAATACTCTGCGTCTCTCTCTCTCTCTCTCAATACCATCGACGACAAGGTTCAATCTGATTCTTTCTTTCATCATTCAACGGATTTCAAGAATCTAAACTCGACGGTAATCGTTATTCTGTGGCTGGATTCTACTATTGTGTCTTTCGTTTGGTCTGATTTCGTTAACTGTTGAATGATAGTTATGTTTTTAATCGACGATGATGTTATTTAGGGTTTATAATCGTTCTTCTTCGTCTAATTTTGATAATGCTTGAATGTTATGCTATGTTGAATGTTATGTTGGTACTGATTTTTTACAATGGTTCTTCATCTTCTGATTTTTTGATTGTTCTGATTTTCTTAACGGTTGAATGATTGTTAGGTTTTTAAATAACGGTGATATTATTTAGGGTTTATAATCGTTCTTCATCTTCTGATGCTTGAATGTTATTTATGTTTAATGTTATGTTGGTACTGATTTTTTACAATCGTTCTTCGTCTTCAGATTTTTGATAATGGTTGAATGTTATGTTGGTACTAATTTTGGACAAAGATTCCTCATGTTTCGATTTTTGTTAATGCTTGAATGTTAATTAGGGTTTATGACCACTGCGATTTTTTTTAAATCTCTACTGAGTTTCAATTTTATAGTGTTTATTGAGATTTGTATTGATATTTGTTTGTACGAATGATTAGTAAACCTTTATGTTCTTTGTTATTTGTCTTCTTAACTGATTTTATGAATTGTTGATTACTATTGTTTCAAGATTCTTATATTATTATGCTTGAATGTTATTGAGTATATACATTGTTTATTCTGATATGTTTTCATATTTGTATTGATATTTGTTTATTGTAACATTCCCAAAAATTTTATTTATAAATTTAAAATAAAGTATATAAAAACTTATATTATTAAACAGATAGATCATGGGTAAGTTGACCGATAGAAATATGAGGTATTTTGGCGAACGTAGGAACCGTTTAATAATTATAATAATAAAAATACGTTATAATTAACCTTACCCCGTTTTTAATGAAACTTAGGCCAAAATGTAGATAAAAATATTCTCGTTCTAATGGCATATTCATCATTTTATAAAACGTCATATTTTAGAAATTATAAACGCCAAATGAGTGAAGTAGTTAAATTAATATATATATATATATATATATATATTAAATAAAATAATAAAATAATAACATAACATAACAATTTGAAGTTTATGTATACGTGTGCGAACAATTGACCATTTGAAATAAATGTTGGTGGATACGTGGCAGTTGATACTTGAGGTCCAATGTTCAAGATTTCCATATAAATAGAAGCTCATATTCAACATTTGCTTATGCTCATTCTTACTTTCCTCTCGATCTCTCTCTTTCTTTCTTTTAGTATTAACACTTAAATCCTACAAAGCCATGCCCCGTTTTAAGTGTTGTAACCCCTGATTACTGAGTCGATACCCTGTCCGATTGATTTAGGACCCACCAACGCATGTCAAGGCTCTGCCCGACTAAGTACGTTGGGGTTCTGTCTCGTGACATATTGATAAAGTTGAATTGGGTTACTATACTTAACGCGAGTGGATTACATATTTTATTAAATAGTATAACAACCGTCATAAAACACCCTAAACGCTCTTAAATACACTCGTATACGCTTAAACGAACCCAAATAACCTTTATATTATTAAAAATCAAATAAAACAATTTCTGAGGGTTCTCGCAGGCCGCGACCCATCTCCATGGGTCTGTCGCGGGGCGCGACGTAGTGACACCAGGCGGAACCCGCTTGCGCCACGTGTCCCAATGCGTGTGAAGGCTACCCGGGTGACTCGCCAAGCCTACAGCCTAACCTACATGCCTCGCGGGCCGCGAAGGGCGACCCCATGATCGTCGCGGGGCGCAAGCCGCCATACGAGCAGCCCTATAAAAGGGGCCTCAAGCCTCATTCAGTCGTCGTTCAAAATTCCTTTATCTCTCAAAGTTATAGTGCGAAATTATCGGGAATAATACCCTTTAAAACCTGAAGCTCTGCCTCGTTGTAAGTATTATAACCCCGATTACGTATTAGTTACCCTACCCGATTGATCTAGGGATCCGTAACGTATGTCAAGGCTCTGCCTGACTCAGTTCGTTGGAGTTCTGTCTCGGTAGTATGACTAATGTAATTTGAGTTATCTTACTAACACATGCGCATTGTTTAAATTTAATAAATAATAACCAGGAGAAGCAACCGGAAGCTATAATATTACAAGGAAGCCTGTAGTAATACCTAAGTCTACAAATTGTGAGTACATCTTATTTTTGTAAACTGTTTTTACAAAACCTCAAATGTTTTACGATATAATAAACAGTGATCCAGTCTATATATTCTACAATTAATGTCGGTATGTTGGGGTTTTGTATACATTACTTGTTACTACACTGTGAGTAGTAGCATGACCACAAGTCATGATTGACAGTACAGTGGGTGGTAATTGGGTAGATATAAACATTGTAATCGCTCTCAATACTGTAAAGATATAAAAGCTTGTTTTGATTAAACTGAGATGCACTCACCAATATTTCTTGCGGATAAAACTTTTTAAAACGCGTTTCAGGTAACTTAGTGTAAAGCTAATAGAAGCTAGCTGGATAACACTGAAGGCTTAGAAGAGTGGCTGTAAAAGTTACCTAAATAAAAAGAAGATCATGTTTTCAATAATTAGGGTTTATCCCTATAAATGTATTATCAGAAAAACTTGGGTTTTATGTATTTATTATAAAATCTTGGTGTTTTGAAACTCAGAAACTATTTCCTAACTACGGTCCTGATGAAAATTTCCGCTGCCAAATTAATAAACACCGATATTATCTGACTGGCTCGCGGTTCCCGCTCCCAGGGTGGGGTTGGGGGCTGTGACTTTTATTCTTATATTATTATGCTTGAATGTTAATAACTCTTTCATATGACATTATTTTTTATAAAAATTGCACAAAAAAACGAGCGTTTTTTTATCTTTAAAACGAGTATACTATTGCTATATTTTCGAAAACCTAGTTGCATAAAATGCAATGGATAAAAAGCGTAAAAAATGACTTTTTTTTAAAAACGCAATGGACAAAAAACACAAAGAAATGTTTTATTTTTAAAACGCAATGACCTAAAAACACAAAACAAAGTGTTCTTTCTAAAACGCAATGGACCGAAAACACATAAAAATGTGTTTTACCTAAAACGCAATGGACTAAAAACACTTTAAAATGTGTTTTTCTAAAACACAATGAACCAAAAAACACATAAAAATGTCTTTTTTTCTAAAACGTAATGACCTAAAAACACAAAAGAAAGTGTTCTTTCTAAAACGCAATGGACTAAAAACACATAAAATATGTTTTACCTAAAACGCAATGAACTAAAAACACAATAAAATGTGTTCTTCTAAAACGCAATGGACTAAAAAACACATACAAATGTTTTTTTTTTCTAAAACGCAATGGGCTAAAAACACAAAAGAAAGTGTTCTTTCTAAAACGCAATGGACTAAAAACACATAAAAATGTGTTTTACCTAAAACGCAATGGACTAAAAACACTTCAAAATGTGTTTTTTCTAAAACGCATTGGACAAAAACACATAAAAATGTGTTTTCCTAAAACACAATAGATAAAAACACAAAAGAAAGTGTTTTTTTTTTTCTAAAACGCAATGGACTAAAAACACAATAAAATGTGTTGTTTCTAAAACCCAAAAAACTGAAAATACAAAAAACGGTGTTTTTTCATTACTTTGTAAAACGCAATGACTCAATTCAAAAATCCAGATCGTAAAAATGCAATTCAAAAATTTCTTGCATAGATCGAAGCCGATTTCTTCAGATTTCTTCAACGATTGACGAAATTTGAATGGTAGAAACACTTATCAGCGATCGAATCGAACGAATTGAGTTATTCGCTTCAAAATCACGGAAAAAAATGAGATATTGTATGAAATTAAACTGGGTTTCTTCAAAAAGTTGAAGAACACGTTGATTGGTTGTTTGAATCATTGATTGGTGACGAAAATCACACTATAATGTAGTGTTATTGAGATAGAAAATGAAGAAAAGGTTGAAGATAGTGAGTTTTGAAAATGGTGGGTTTTGAAGTTACAGAGAAAAGAATGGAGCAGATTGGATGAAACTGACTAAAATACCCTTTCTCTTTATTTTAAATTTTGCCACATCCTATTGGTTTCTGTTCTTCGTGTCCAAAATAAACTTAGGGGCTGTTTGGTAGCCTCTGAATGGTCATTAAGAGGGTACCTCTTAATGGAACCATTAAGAATTTTACCAATGAGAATGTAGAAGAATGTGACATGTGATGATTTAACATTCAGAGGTTACCTCTTAACCATTCAGACTTGAGGTTACCTCTTATTCATTCAGAGGTTTTAAACGATTAAGAGGTATCATCTGAATGGTCATTAAGAGGCTACCAAACAGCCCCTTACTATCTGATCCTCACCCTAGATATAGATGGGTAAAAAGTGTTATTTAAGTGTGGTGATTTTTTCTTTATGTACAATGGGTAAAACATCTGTTACCCAGCGAGTTTCTCGTGTGGGGGCAGTATGGTTTCCGGGCGGAAGTCAGCTCACGCGACGACCGGGGCTCAATCGAACATCGCGTTCGTAGATGCGGGGCTGACGGGGGAATGTCTTAGACATAAACCCGGTGACCAATGGTCCAGTATATAGAAAGTCACCTTCAAAAAAAAAAAAAAATGTACAATGGGTAAAAAGTGTTATATATGGTGTGATTGAGGGACCACTCGTGCAAATCCCAAACTAACAGCAATCCTCCTTAGAACCCTAGCTCTTCGTGCGTACTACTTCTGCTGGTTCTACTCGTAATTCCAGCCACACGCCGAATCTACACTCCTCCCAACTGCAAACTTTCGATCGTTTCATCAATGGCGGATCGATTGACTCGTATCGCCATCCTCAAAGAAGATCGTTGCAAGCCGAAGAAGTGTCGCCAGGAATGCAAGAAAAGCTGCCCTGTTGTTAAAACTGGTAAAATTGCATGATTCTGTATCGATTTTGGATTATGAACTTGTTATTTGTTGTCTTATGGTTGTTTTGAATTGATATTTTGGCTTTATTGATGATATATGATAGATTTGCTTTGTTACTGTGTGTTGATTTGCCTAGGGTTTGTTTTTGATGATATACAAGGTTTAGTTTTTTTAAGTAGGTATTGATATTCAAGTTTCTGGATCCAGAGTGATTTACTAAGTGACATAGTATTGGATTCATCTCTGATTGATGTCTGCTCTAATTTTAATGAGTTTCTCCTCTTTGTTGCTGTGAGAGTGGAAATAGGATTGAAATGTGTTTTTGCTTTGGTTTTTGTATGCGAAGCGTAATTTATTTATATAAACATTTATTAGTTCTTATTGGTTTCTAGCATTAGTTATTTAAAGTTTAGACATGAATAAGCACTATATATGGTTTAATATGTAAATAATCTATATATACACCTTTAAAAAGCTATATGTACAACATTTTGACGCACAAATTGTTACTTCGTATGCAAGGAGCGCCTGGTGCCGATTTTATGTGCGCTTTCTGCGCCTCAAGCGTGCAATCTGTACACCCTAAACTTTAAAGAGCAAGCCTATGCGCCTTAGTTATTTTTAATTTAAGAACTTTATGCTTGTAAAAGATGACCTGAATCCAAGTTAGAAGGGTATAAGTAGGCGGAAAGATGTAATCAGCTTTCAGTTATGGAATTTATGTTTGGTAAGAATTATATCTTCAATTATGTAATAGCCGATCTATTGTTCATTTTTTATGGAGACATTTTATAACTTATGCTCATATATCCTTGTTGGTAATTATACCTCTCTGGTGTAAGTGACTGCATTTATAATTGGAAGTTGGAACATGAGTGCTCCACGATCGGTGGAGTTCTGGTTCAAGAATAAGAAATAGAGTTTTATCTCATACTAAAAAAATCGAGATTTGATCATACTAAATATACCAAAGATGCACTTTTGGTTATCCTAAAAGTGGTTTAGATTTAAAGAACATGTATCAACTATCTTTGATGTTGGATTAGTTTTATGAATTGTTCACTGACTTATTATTATTTAACCACCTGTTTGTTGGGTTTAGTGAAGGCCTTTGGGCCTGGGGCGATATTAGAAGTCAATTGGGACCGGCTTTAATTTAATTAATGGGTTCGTTTGTAAGTTAATTGTGTCGTTTTGTATTCTGTTTGCTTGATAATCTGTTTGTGTTAATTCCCTTCCGCTCCGCATACCACTTTGATCCTAACAATGTATTCTGTATATGTTTATAGTTTCAGGTGTTATGTTCCTCGTTTTTGTATTTAATAGGGATTAAGAATTCAAAATTTGTCATGTATTACTAAATTTTTAGTAATTTTTATACTGAATGCCTCACATACGTGAAGCTGGGGCCTAAATGTCTCGAAGCCCTTCATGCTTTTGTTTAAACCAGGTTGGTAAGGTATTATGCACACCATGAGGCAGAGGCACAAGGTAAGGCGTGTGCAAATATGTTTATAGGGGCTAGGGCTGAATAGGCATCAATGGTAAATTATAGCTTCTACTAAAACATCAATAGATTATGCCAAACATCAACATCAGTTCTATAAAGACCATTTGATATTCAATCACAGAATCTTTGATTACAACTAAATAAAATCACATTATTATATCACTAAAATAAATCTCTTAATCAGTTAACATTACCCTTGATGCCGTGTTAATCTATGCGTAATTGACATGTATTAACTATCGACATCACTTAAAGAATCATCAACTGATAGCGTGATGATGAGATGATCTATGTATAGCAGTCAAAGTGCACAAGGCGTGTGACTTTGGGCGATGCAAGGCTTAGGAGAGCTGATTTATAGCATTTTAGAAATCTAACCTATCATCTTTTATTAGGTTTTAACACAAATGCTGTTTGTTTGGGACTTTAGTTTTTTATAGCCCTAAAGTTCCTTTCTCTTTTTTCTTTCTTATTCTCGTCTAGTGTCTTAACCCGGGGCAACTGCAGTAGCTCCTGCTGTTTTAAGTATAGGAATAATCGAACGACTAGAGCACATGAAGCGACAAGGCCTAGTGGTTGTCAGATACAACTATTTGGATGCGATTGATCATTGATGGTTTCAGTGGACCAAGAAGGGTTGTTTTTTGTTGATGATAATTCGAGTCCGTGACATGGCTTGATTTAGCAAATACAAGTGGGCTGCAGAGCTTAGGAGTACTAGACAATGTTGTGAACATGCAACAGCGATGTTTTCACAACTTTAACATCAGTGAAATCAGAAGAGGATGATTATCATGGAGAAGACACAAAAGGTGAAGTTGAAACACTTCATACAAATAAATATGAGAATGAAGGCTTAAGTAGTTTTGGTGATGATCATAGTCTTCGATAGCGAAGACAGTGTTCTTCGTTGTCACGCGCTTCATAGCGTATCGCCCATATCTCGCAATCTGTTAATTAGCGACTCCATAGCGTGATTATAGCGGGATTCTGACGACGAATTCTGGCTCCGGTGCTGCAATTTTTGCCGGAAACCTGGTGTTAGGATCAAAACACGCACACGAAAGCAATAAACGACACGAGTGGTTCGGTCGGCTGACCTACATCCACTGTGCTGCAACTAGGATTTCTTTATTATTTGGGTGCTACAAAGAATTACAAGTACAAAGCAATAATCTAGGGTTAGGAAACTTAATCCCCAAGTTAGGCCCAAGCCAACATAGAGATAACTAGGGTCAGCTAAGTTAAATCCCAAAATTTAACTGCCAAATATACGACGTGAGGGCCGACCCAAGGCTAGGGCCGGCCGCCCTCCCTTGATTGGGCCTCCACACCAATTCGCCCAACACCTAGAAGAAGAGCGGCTGCATGTTTTTTGCGTTTTAGCCATAGTTATTTAAGGCACTAGGCGCACTCAAGGCGCAAAAAACATGGGGCCTAGGCGCAAAGCGCAAAAAAAGCGAGGGCCTGAGAAAAATAAAGCGCATGATGAAAAAATTTAAAAAATATACTATGTATTCGAAAAAGAATACTATTCTTCAAATAAAATAAACAAAGTCTGTTATGTAACACTTTATATCATCTAATTAGTACCAAAATATTAGTGTATTAGTGTAGAAAAGTAGTTTTCCTTGATTAAAACTAGAAATTTGGCTAGAATCTTGTCGGAATTTAGCCGGAAACTCTTCGGAATCTAGGAATCTTGCCGAAATGTGCGCCTGAACCATCACCTGGAGAGTTAAAGCGCAATTTCCTCGATTTAAAGCGCAACTGCCTCGCCTCGCCTGAAAAATGGGCCTAGGCGCAAGAGGCGATGGCTTTTAACAACTATGGTTTTAGCTTTTTAGGGTTAATCACTTTATGTAATTTAACATTTAACCCCTTTATCTTTCACTAGTTTACATTTAGTCTCTAAAACTTTTAAGAATTTACATATATAATTAGCATGTATATTTCAATATTTAACCTCCTCTAATTTCACTATTTTACATTTGGTCCTTAAACTTATAAATTTATACATATATAGTATAAAATTAACATTATATATATGTATAAAAATTATAAATAGCTATTTTTATTTCTTAAATTTTTAACTACCTTATCGCTAAACACGAAATAGCAGGTGCTATTTCGTCGTTATCGCTACGTAGCATATAGGTACCTTGTCGCTATTCGCTATCGATAACTATGGTGATGATGGACAATGACATTGATGTTGCTGAACTTTTGTGAATTGTTTTTATATATGGTATTAATCGGGATTCTGATTGCTAATTCTAGTAGTTATATTATAGTTGTGTTGCTATTAATTTTTAAATTTTACATGCCTCTTAAACATATACTTTAATTCATTAAATTACTGCACATATTTGTTCTGTGCCTTTTAGACGAAGCCAATCTTTTGCGCGTTAAGTGCACTTTGCGACTCTGACTACAATCACAATGAATTTATGTCAATTTATTACTATTAATGGTTATTCATCCAAGATTGATAGGTCAAAAGACCTTTTATGGTCATGTATTCAATTTTCTTTTACGTTTTGCAGGTAAGCTATGTATTGAGGTCAGTTCTTCATCTAAGATGGCTTTTATCTCTGAGGAGCTTTGCATAGGGTGTGGTATATGCGTTAAGGTTTGTGTACCATGTGATTTTACTTTGTATTGCTCTCTCTCACCAACATTAAACGCGGCTTGAGCATGGTATTGTTTCTTTTGAATATGTAGAAATGCCCATTTGATGCAATTGAGATCATTAATTTACCAAAAGATTTGGATAAAGATACTACTCATCGTTATGGCGCCAACACCTTCAAATTACACAGGTTAGCAAACCACTCTGCTTTGCTACACCAATGTTACTATTTACGATAGGTGGCAACTCCAGCCCATTTAGTTATGAATGGGTTGATTTGGCTCATGTTTTATTTTTAACAGATCAAACGAACAAAATAATAAATAATAGAGTAAATTGTCATTTTTGTCTCTGAGGTTTGGCTACTTTTACGATTTTCATCTAAAGGTTTGTTTTTCCGCATCTGGGTCCTCATGGTTTCAGAATCTTGCCATTTTGGTCCCTGAGGTTTGGCAATATATTGTGATTTTCGTCCCTCGAGGTTTGGCCTTCAGGGATGAAAGTGACAAATATTTGAAATTATGAAGAGTCCCAGATGCGGGAAAAACAAACCTTTGGATGAAAGTCACATAAATGGCCAAACCAGAGGGACGAAAATGACAATTTACTCTAATATTAGCTTAAAAGGGGATGGGTTAGTTGGGTCAATCGGTTGACACACTAGTTATTTACAAGAATTATGAAACCTTGCACAAAAACTGTTTTAGGTCAACCTGACTTGACTTGTAATCCAACTAGTCCGATCTGCCAATTTTATTACCTCAATTGTTTCTATCGAACAATGACTTCCAAAACTTATAATCGCAGGTTGCCAGTCCCAAGACCTGGGCAAGTTCTTGGTTTGGTTGGAACAAATGGAATCGGGAAGTCTACAGCTCTCAAAGTTTTGGCTGGAAAATTGAAACCCAATTTGGGTCGTTTTAATGTAAATCTGTTGATCCTCCTATCGTTATCGTTTTTTTTGTTGGAGTTTGGTATTAACTAGTGCTTTAATACTTTTTCCAGAACCCTCCAGATTGGCAAGAAATTTTAACTTACTTCCGAGGATCTGAGTTGCAAAACTACTTTACACGCATCCTTGAAGATAATCTAAAGGTGCTTTTATTTTTCGAAGCTGATCTAAACGGATGTCCAACTCTACATACACACATGCAATCCGTGCTTTTGTTGGACTATTTTAATTTGATTTATATGTTATATTCTAAGTATTTTTTTTCCTGTTAACATAGGCAATTATAAAACCACAGTATGTTGATCATATTCCAAAAGCAGTTCAAGGGAATGTTGGACAAGTACTTGACCAGAAAGACGAGAGAGATGTGAAGGCAGAGCTTTGTGTTGATCTTGAGCTGAATCAGGTTATTGATCGTAATGTTGGAGATTTATCAGGTGGAGAGCTTCAGAGGTTTGCGATTGCTGTTGTTGCCATACAGAATGCTGAGATTTATATGTTTGATGAGCCCTCAAGTTATCTTGATGTCAAACAAAGGCTTAAGGCTGCCCAAGTTATCAGATCTTTGCTTAGGCCTAACAGGTTACTGTACTTATATTTGCAATTCTTCAGTTGGTTTTCTGGTTTATGAATGGAGGTGGCAAGATGGCGGGTGGTCTGGTAGGCTGGGTAAAAGTCAAAAAGAGTTTGGGTCAAAATGGGTGAAGGTTGATACGGTGCATTTTTCTTCTGTGGATAGCTTGACCTACACACTTTTTGTCCATTTTAAGGTTTTTTTTAACCATAGTTATCGATAGCGAAGATAGCGTTCGCTATCGCACGCTTCGTAACGTATCGCACATACCTCACAATCTGTTAATTAGCGACTCCATAGGGTGATTATAGCGGGATTCTGACGATGAATTCCTGCTCCGGTGCTGCAATTTCTGCCGGATACCTGCCAGAAACCAGGAAGAAGAAGAGTGGCTGCGTGATTTTGCGTTTTAGGGCTAAATAACTTTTGTATTTTAACATTTAACCTCTTTATCTTTCACTAGTTTACATTTAGTCCCTAAAACTTGTAAAAATTTACATAAAAAGTGTAAAATTAGTTTGTGTATTTTAACATTTAACATTGAACACTCTGTATTTTCACTAGCTTACAAAAAATACTTAAACTTATAAAATCATACATAAAAAGTATAAAAATTAACATTATATATACATAAAAATTATAAATAGCTATTTTTTATTTCTTAAACATTTACTTAACTTATCGCTAAACACGTAATAGCGGGCACTATTTCGTCTCTATCGCTACATAGCATATAGGTGCCTTTTTGCTATTTGTCGCTATTCGCTATCGATAACTATGTTTTTAACAATAACTAATGCAGATTATGACTACAAATACACTATTAATCTCTTACAACAATAATAATCGATTTTTTTTGGAAAAACTAAATAGGATGTTGAATGCATTAGAAATAAACTTTGTGTTACTTTTAACTTGTATGACACACAAACTTATTTTTGCTAACGTTTTTCAGTTTGACCCGTTTGAGATAGAACACAACCTGAATTGACCCATGTTAAGATGTTTAATACTAATAAAATAGTTTAATTTCAATTTCAGCTATGTGATTGTTGTGGAACACGATTTAAGTGTGCTTGATTATCTATCCGACTTCATTTGCTGCCTCTATGGGAAGCCTGGTGCATATGGTGTTGTGACACTACCCTTCTCTGTCAGAGAAGGAATTAATATCTTTCTGGAAGGGTATGTGCCCACAGAAAACCTTCGTTTTCGCGATGAATCTCTTACCTTTAAGGTAACATTTTTATTATCACTATGATCATAATTTTATCTTCAATATCATTCGTTGCGTTTGAACTGGGAAATAGGTAGCTGAGACACCACAGGAGAGTGCTGAAGAAATTGAAACATATGCACGCTATAGATACCCCACTATGACTAAAACTCAAGGTGGTTTTAAACTTAAAGTGGCTGAGGGTGAATTCACCGACTCTCAGATCATAGTAATGCTTGGTGAAAATGGAACTGGGAAGACAACGTTTATTCGTATGCTGGTGAGACATTATCTCTCTAAAAAGAATAGACAGTTGACCTGTTCTCTGTTAAGTTTTTTTTTTTTTTTTTTTTTTTTTGTTTGTTTCTTATATTTTACTAGTTTGATCTGTTAAGGATGGAACACAACGTGAATCGACCGATTCATTTGTAATAAAAATACTTATATCTTATTTATTTTGTAGGCTGGTATACTGAAACCTGATACTGTGGAAGGTTCTGAGACGGAGATACCCGAGTTTAATGTCTCTTACAAACCTCAAAAGATCAGTCCCAAATTTCCTAATTCAGTTAGGCATTTACTACATCAGAAGATTCGTGACTCATATATGCATCCCCAGTTTGTTTCCGATGTGATGAAGCCTCTTCAAATCGAGCAACTAATGGATCAAGAAGTCGTCAATCTTTCTGGTGGAGAATTGCAAAGAGTTGCATTGTGCTTGTGTCTTGGCAAGGTAGTTGATTCTCCGTTTTCCCTTTCTTTTTTTATTTGTATCTATACTAGTATATATAATATATAATGCATAACACAAGGATATTTTAAGATACCCAAAAGTTAAAAACTTTTTTTTTTGTTTTAATGCATAAGGTACAACATAAAATGAGGGTAGATTAATCTTCCAACACAAATCACACTTTAATCCCTTAATTTACACTTTAGTTCCCTCATCTTTAACAAAATTATAGATAATTAGTTAGTAGTTGCACTTTTTATCACCCTATAAAAACTAACTACCCTGACGCATAACTTTTTTGTACATTAATATATATTTTTTTAAAATTACACCATAAAAACAAGCATTTTATTCTCTTTAATTTGAGTATATGATATTGCTATAGTTTTTTAATTACAAAAATTGATATGCTATTTAATTAACAGTGTCTAAGGGTGAGCCATAACTAAATCGTTAACCGAAACCGAACTGAAATTAGACGAAACCCAACCGAATCAACTAAAAGCTGAATTAACTGAAAACCGATTAACCGAAACCCACATTAACCAAAACCGGTTATCGATTATTTTGTACCCTCGTCTAACCAAAGTTAACCGAACCAAATCGAACCATTCATATTTTTATATATTTCTAGCTTTTATACTTTCAGCTCATGTATTTCGGTTAATCAGTTTGGTTTCTGAGGTTAAATTGATGGTTTTGGTTTGATTCGTTAAATAGACTTCGGTTTCGGTTGAGGATAATAACCGAACCAACCGGACAATGCACACCCTAGCAGTGTCTGTGTTTTATGCCGCATCGCGCGAGCACCCTTTAAGTAATCTTTCTGATTTTTGAACTTTGTCTTCATGATCTTATTTGGTGCTTGTTGTTTTGATTGCAGCCTGCTGATATATACCTGATAGATGAACCAAGTGCTTACCTTGATTCTGAACAGCGTATAGTAGCTTCAAAAGTTATAAAGAGATTTATACTACATGCTAAGAAGACTGCATTTGTGGTTGAACATGATTTCATAATGGCAACCTATCTAGCAGATAGGGTGATCGTTTATGAAGGGACACCATCTGTTGATTGTGTTGCAAATGCGCCTCAGTCTTTATTAACTGGAATGAATCTCTTCTTATCAGTAAGTCTCACACTGACTATTACTTTAACTGTGTTTTTCTAAAGTGGCAAAATTGACCTAGTTGACTCGTTTATCCATAAATGAGTCAAAATTGCTACTCCTATCTTTTTTTTTTCTCATCTATAGGATAAAAAGAAATTGCTTTTATTACACCTGTTTTTCTATGTTTGAACATATATGTCAGATAATTCGTTCTTGATTTGACTGGATTTTTAATCTGTTACAATCATGTTTAATTTTGTTCATTGTTTGGTTGGGTGCATACTCAATTAAAATCAAATATACCCCACAGATTTTTCTCCTATTTTTACATACCAATTATTCGAATTTGCATATTAGTAGATTTCTACCATCATGCTTCAGTAAGCGTCTATGCGTCTTGAAGTGTTCATATCAGATGCTTTTAAGAACGCTTTGAAGAAGTATAAAATAAAACAATTTTTTTTTGTTGCGGGCTGCATTTTAGTTGAAATTGGGTTTTTTTTTTGTTTGGTACGTTCAGTCCCAGTTTGGTTGTGCTCTTGACCTAGAATTGTCAAATATCCATTTGTATAAAAGTGGGTAAATTAGGTAAAAATCTAAAAACGAAACAGGTAAACATTTCATACAACCTTCTAAATTGATTTACATTAAAGGAATTATATTTGTACCAATAATATATTTTTTAAAATCATATCTAATACATTAGCAAACTAAGTTAGCTGGCCTTACCTGAAAGTTACCGTTCTTGACCCAAAACATTTATAACAGTGAACTCATGGTAAACCATGTTATATCTCTGTTTTGTGCGTCGGTCTTACTTTTTCAAGATGGGGTTTTGGCTTTATTTACTTCTCAATTTTTCAAGATGGGGTTTTGGCGTTATTTACTTCCCAATTTTCCGCGATTTTCATGCAGCTATTTGTTGACTGTTTTTGATGTGTTACAGCATCTCACCATTACATTTAGGCGGGACCCAACTAATTTTCGACCAAGAATCAACAAGCTTAATTCAACAAAGGACAGGGAACAGAAACTTGCTGGATCTTATTATTATCTGGATGACTAATTTTTTGATTTGTGTTGCATGCTACCAGAGTTGCTTTCTTTTAGCTACTGCTGGTTAGTCCGCCACCAAAGCCAGCGGTTCGTGGTGGTTTATATTTCCAGTTAATGTTGCTGGTGGACCATGGTTGCTAATTATTATGTTTGAAAGAGTTTTGGGTAATGTTTAGTTAATGTTTGTACTTAGAATGGTCCCATTTTTCGTTCGGAGGTACCTCTTGTTCTTGTATTTTCAGGCTCTTGATTACTGATAGACTAGAGCTTGGTTTTGGTAGTGATATATTTTCAATATTTTGTGTTTTGTATGAGATGACATGATTTTGAGATTGGGTTTTTGGTTTTGATATCCGTCTTGTTGGGTTTCTTTTGAGATTTGGGCTCATGACGCGCGGATATGCATGGGACTGGGCACCTAAAAGGGTTGGAACTTGTTAGGTTTGGTGGTAAAAAAACATAAGGGTGTTTTTAGTTTTGAGGAATTTAATGGAATTGGAATATGAATTCTTTACTTGAGGTGTTTGGTTTGTAGAATCTGTTGGACTTGGTATTTCAAGTTGCATACTTAATGATTGGAAGTGGGATTAATCTCCTATTTTTCCATGTTAAAGGTGGAGGGTATGGTTCAATCACTTTAGGGTGTTTGAGCTATTCTCTAGCCAATAATATCATGCCATGCCATGTGAAGTCCCTATTTCACTCTTCATTTTGCACTCAATCATTAGCAATGGTTCAAACACATGGAATGGAGAGTGGTAAAGAATTTAAAATAAAAAATTGTGATTGTTTGAAAAATGATGGGGCTCACTATTAACCTCCTCTCTCTCCTCCTTCCCTCCTCTTCCCGAGCGGTGTGTATACACCGAAACGTGAAGCAGTTTGACAAAACTAAATGGCATTTGAAACGTGAAGCAGTTCAGCAAAACTAGATGGCATCTCTGACCACTCACCGGCTTCACATCCACCGTTCTTGCCCTCTACTACTTCCGCCAAAAACCTCACACGCCACCATTGACTATCTTCGGCTATCACTGCTGCCGTCTCTCCACTACAGCCTCCCTGACAAAGAAACACAAGGCATACATGTTCTCCTGTTTGCTTCGTTTGCAATTTTGCTGGTAAGGATCAATTATACATTAAGCTTGTTTCATGTTGGACCTAAACAAAGTCAGCAACCCACAACACTGGTCACACCTCATAGTGGTAACCATTTAAAAAAAAAAATAAACTTCATAAAAAAACACCACCCACGAAACGGGGCGGACAAACGAATAACCTACATAATTACAGAATTACACCACCCAGTCCAAGAAATTGTCCTAGATTTTAATCTACTACTAATCCACAAAAACCCAACCAATTTAATTTCACTATGTCTTCCACCCTTGGCTATTAGAAAATTTAACTCCATTTCTGACGCGCCAGATACTCCAACAGCTTACCGGAATAATCCCCTAAAAAATATCTTCGCCAAACCACGCAACCCGATATGCTCGTGGATATCCAAAAGCTCTTTGACCGTGTGAACAACAAACGACGCAACTTTGCACCAACAAGAAATATGATGTAAAATCCTGCTCGCCGCCATACAGATAGTGAAAAGATGTTTGCTCGTTTCATCATTGGAACCGCATAAAGGGCAAGACACGTCTTCAATCTCGATATTCCTTCCTCTAAGTGCCACCCCAGTGGGAATTCTCTCCATTTTGGCTCTCCAAGCATGAACATTACATTTTATAGGAATCCAATTGCACCACTTCATCACATAGTTGCCACTGTAGTTCGTTCCTCTTTTTAATGCACGTCTAGCCACCCCAACCGAAAAATCTTCCAAACCATTCCATGTCCATTTGTCACTCCGGTCTTCGAGCTTGAATGAGTCCAAATCTCTGTTAAGTCAATTTAATTGCGAGATCTCTAGGAAGGTATTGGGGCCGTCTCTCCATTTCCAATTCAATATAAAGTTACCATCTCCATTCCTATGCAACCTGGTTTCCACACTACATTTTTTGTTAGACTCTAGTTTGAAAATATTAGGATAAATATCTTTCAAGGGTTCATTAAAAAAGCCAAGGGTCCAACCAAAAAGAAGTTTCACATCCATTACCGACCATACTTTAAAAAAAATTACGTAAAGGGATACCGTCAACCATAGTTTTGGCTATCGTTTTGGTTAAAGCTTCCTTTAACCGGAAGAAAATCCCAATTGCTTCTATACTCATGGAGCGCATCCACCACCTTCCTCCAAAGATGATTTTTCTATGTCTTAAAATAGCAACCCCATTTCGCTAAGAGAGCAGTATTGATGTGCTTCAACTTGCTTAACCCCAACCCCCCTTCATTTTTTTCTATAGCCACACGATCCCAAGCAACCCAATACATTTTTATTTCCTTTTGACCCTCCCCATAAAAAAAACTTTTGATCAACGCTTCCAAATCTCTAATCACTTTAGCCAGGGCTTTGTACAGGGATAAGTAATAATTAGGCAAACTTCTTGAACAGACTTTATTAGGGTGATACGACATCTGATTGAAAGCGAGTTCGCTTTCCATTTGGAGAGCCTAGCCTTAAATAAAACATACACCTGCTTCTAGTTATTTATACGGTTCATATTAGCCCCCACCATCAACCCTAAGTATTTGAAAGGAGGACTATCCGCTTTGCATCCCACCAGCATAGCCTTGTTCTTCATTTCTGCTAGATCTTACCAATCCCATAAAGATTAGACTTGGATAGATTAATCTTCAGACCTGAGTACATATAAAACACACGGAGAATTCTGACCACGTTTATAATGTTAGTATCCTACCAATCTCCAAGAATGATGGCATCATCCGCATACAAAAGATGCGAAATCATAACGTAACCGTTAGGCGTTTGAATACCTTTCATAGCACCCCCTTCAATAGCTTTTTCAAGCATACATGACAAGGCTTCCATGAATAGTATATATAAAAAGGGAGAAAGAGGATCACATTATCTCATAACTTTACTGCATTGGAACTCGAATGTAGGCTCACCATTGACTAAAACCGAGGACCTCACTGAAGCCAAAATTCCTAGAATCCACTTACACCAAAAGTTCGAGAACCCCATTTTCTTCATAATATTTATCACAAAGTTCCAATTAACATTGTCGTAAGCTTTCTCGAAATCTATCTTCAAGATGAAAGCCTGTTTTTTAGCTTTCTTGATCTAAGCAATGACTTCATTCATCACAAGAGGACCATCCAAGTTAAATTTCCCTTTCAAGAACGCCGACTGGGACTCGGTGATTACTGTCCCTAAAAACTTCTTAAGACGATTGGCAAGGATCTTGAAAATCACCTTGCTAATAGTCCCCACAAGATTTATAGGGCGGTAATTGTTGAGATCGACTGGGTCTTTAATTTTCGGGATCAACGTAATGAAAGACGATCCACTTCCGCCACTGATATTCCCTTCGTTATAAAAATTAGTCAAGACCTCATAAAAGTCAGTCTCAAAGAGATGCCAAAAATGCTTTAAATTTTTTATATTTAGTCCATTCGAATCCAGGGCTTTATCCCCATCACACTCACAAACCGCATCTTTAATTTCATTTTTGGAGAAACTTTCAACGAGCATCACCTTGTGATCTTCTGAGATTTTCTTTATGTTTGGGCACTCTAACTCCGGCCGCTCTGGGATACTTCCAATAAATCGATTCCTAAAAAAGCCAAGAATTTCTTTTTTTATCTTTTTCGGTTTCGTCACCCATTCCCCTCCTATATATAGATCGTGAATCGAATTCTTCGTTTTTCTCGAGTTAATAACCACACGAAAAAACTTAGAATCCTCATCACCGTCCAAGGCCCACCTAATCCTCGACCTTTGTTTAAGGTCTGCATTGTTTTTTAATTCCACTTCCTTAATCACTGTTTTACTCTCCATAAGAACCCACTCTTCTTCTTCTTCTAGAAGATCTCGGGTCTCCATATCTTCTTCCAACTGTTCAACTCCTTTTCTAGCCATGTTTGTACTTTCACCCTCTTTCTCTAACATCTTGTCCCTCCAATTCTTGAGACACTTCCTAATGTGGGCGAATTTTTATGTGAGAACTATATCCGCCAACCTGGTGTCATTAAAGCTCTCCACTGCTGCTTTAACTGCCTCTTCATAACCTTGTTTTCCTAACCAGGAATTGTAAACTCTAAACGTTCTAGGCCTAAAATTACAATTAACAGTGGTCAACACCAGAGGACAATGGTCCCATAAGAAGCTGGGTAAGACCCTAAGGCAGGCCTCTGGCCAACTGTTGAATAATTCCGGGCAAACCAACATTCTGTCTATTTTATTGAACTTTCTTCCATTATCGCAAATGCATGTGAACTGCCTATCTGTCATGCTATACTCCAACAAACCCAGATCATGGATAAAAGCATTAAAGTTGCGAGCACATGAAGACTTGAACGCGGAGTTTTTCCATTCTTCAGGAAACTGCACTGCGTTAAAGTCTCCCATGATAATCCACAAACCGGAAGCACTCGCAACTTCGTTCAAAATTTCCCTCCACAGATTTTGTTTCACGACAACACCTTGAGGAGCGTAAACGTTTAAAACATTTAGCGCCACTCCACTCCCTTTGATTTTACCCATGATTAACAAAAAGCTCCTATTTTGACCACGTTAATCTTTTCAAAAGCCCTGGTCTCACTGACGTGCGTGCGGGTGTATATATATTTTTAGTATATTTTTAGCTCTTTTTACTCGCCGATTCAAGTTTTAAATTAAAAAACACGATATTCTACTATCACTCTACACACACGCTAGGGCAAGTGCACCCATCGCAGGCATAGTATAGTGATGGCAAGATACCGAGGTCGTCCAAGGACACAAGAGCTTTTAGTACCGGCTTATGGTCAACGTCTAATCGAACCAAACTTTGAGAAAAGGTTTTTAAAACTATAAAAAGATAAACTAAAAACAGAAAATAAAATAAACGTAAAAACAGATAGACAAGAAAGAAGCACTTGGTTCCGACTTATCTTTCATGTACCCTTTTGATGATTTCTGCACTTTGCACATTTTAAGAGATTATCTTAGTTATAGTAGTAGGCCCCTCTTGTGAAGGCGACGTTACCCTCAACCCAGTGGTCTGAGTTAGCAAGGACACACTCCCACTAAGTCAGATTATTGAAAGATAATTAAGTAAGTTATTAATGCAAATAGTGGTGTGCCCCCTTCTAGGCAGCGATCACCCTCAACCCTTTGTTCTGAGTCAGCAGGGATACAGTCCTCGCAGGGTTGGTTTAAAGTTTTAATATTAGTTTATAGATAAGGGATTCAAGCTGTTTGCACTTCTCCCGTGGTGGGTAATGCCCGTTCCGACTCGTGAAGTGTTACTGGGCTTGAACCAGGTTCTCGCAGGATCTATTCACTGAACGAGACATAAAATTTACCCAACCACCCTTCTAACCCCCTTGCAAGAAATTAACACGCTTTATATAGACCGTAAAGACACAAATATGTGAATCAACGACATATGAAGAATGATTTGATAAATTTGCCTTTAATATAAAAAAAACTAGTTATTAAAGTCAGAATACATACCCAATTAAAAAGTTGCCAAAGATTAGAAATCATAAAAGAAAATACATAAAAGATTTTTCTTCACCAAGTGATGTAAGAGTTTAGCCAAGCATGACCTTTGTTTAACAAAGACTCTTACTAACAATCTTGGATCGCGAGACTACTACACACACTCTAAAAGATGGAAAATGGATGATGATGGTGGATGATGGTGTTGTAGTGGTAGGGGAGTGGTGGCAAGTAAGAGAGAAGTGGTTTGCCAAGGGATGGATTGGAATGAAACCAAGCTCCCCTATTTATAGCTGAAAACAGAACGTCTAACACGGCCCGTGCCCACCTGGCACGGCCCCGTGGCCATCAGTCTCTCTCTTCTTCATTAACTGCAGTGTTAGACTTGTACTAACATGGCCCCGTGGCCAATGTACTTGTAACACCCCGAAAACGGGTTTGGTAATCAAACCCCGTTAATACTAAAAGGCGGGTAAAGTACCGTTAGTGGTAAAAGTAACCCGGTAAATATTAGGATTTAAATAAATAAACCTAATATTTAATAAAACGTGAATAAATGCTTTTAAGGAAATAAGTTTATAAAAGGCCCGAGTTAACGAGACATAAAAATAAAATGGGTTATAACTTCCCCGAACCCACCAAGTAACTAGGAATATCAACCTAGTTAAATATGTGCCTTAAAACAAAGGAGGAAACTTGGGAAATAACCCTTATTATAAAGTTACAAACTTGAGGGGCCAAAAGAGGAAGACTTAAAACTTGATTTTTAATTTAATTAAAACACTACACACACTAGTGTGTGTGTGTGTGTGAAATCGATCAGAAGAGGATCCAGGAGCTCAAACCCTAGCTCATCTCAATTTCACCAAATTGAAGGGCAAAACTAGCTCAAATCAAATGCATGATCACGTACAAATGATCACCAAGTCAAGGGGATCGTAAGGTATGTAAAATTTTGTAATTTGGTGATGTCTTAGAATTTGTGATGAACACTCATGATCAAAATTCGTGAATGAATGTTGAATGTATGAGTGATATATGTGTTGAATTCATGTTTAGAAACAAACCCTAGTTGAAAACTTGATAAATTGGTGTTAGAAACTAGGGATTTGATGATTACCCATATATGTGCTAAGTGGGTTTTGATTTAATAATGAAGATGATGATATGTTTGTGTTAGAAATCATCATAAGTGATAGTTGATGCAAGATACTTGAACAATTTCCAAGCTTGAGTGTTGATCATACATGACTTGAAAAATGGGTTTTGGATGATTTAATGAAATTGATGTTGTATTGGTGTTTATAAACACAATACTAACTTGTATGAATGAACTACTTGAACAAAATGGGGATTTGTTAATAGTTCATACTTGATTTGAAGTGGGTCTTGACACAAGAATTAAACTCATGATTTATGATTTAGTTCAATAAGAAAAGTAGTCAAAGATTCATAAGGTGTGAAAGTCATGATTTAGAATGACTAATCTAACAACCTTGTGAATGATGAATGATAGTTGGCGCTTAACAAGCTAGGTGAAGCTTGGGGAGCAAGCGGGTCGATCGAAGCAAGTGAGAAAAGAAAAGCGTAATTTGGATGTGAGGTAAGTTAAAACTTACACCTTTTGTTTGATATCTATTGGTTTTATAGATTCTGAATAATCAAAAGTCACATTTGACTTATGATGTTTCGACCCGACATGCGAGGTTCGGAACAAAAGACAATAATGATAAACCATGTTGAATGGCTAAAAAGAGCTAATAAGGTCATTTAGTCATGTAATGACTAACAAATAACGATTTTTGAATGATTTACCTTATAAGGTAAATCAATACAATTAATAAGGGTAAAACGGCAATGTAGTCACTCATGACGATAACTGTTAGTTTTGAAGGACACTTTATGGCGTAAGATATAAAGGGGTCAAAATAATCAAGAATAGATTTATAAGTAAATTGACCGTATGGTGTAAACCGGTACAAGTCATGTAGACGAGATGATAATAAATCCATCTCGTAAAAGTAAACGGTCATATAGACCAAACGGGTCAAAAGGTGAAAATATCACCCTTTGACAATATCGGCTAATGTTTTGTCGAGTTGCATGATTACATGAATAAATATCGATTGAATGATGACATCGCTATTACTTAGCGCCACTAAGGCAAGGTATCGTAACGGGTCAATACATTGATCCGAGCCAGGTTTGTGTAATGATTCAACTCATCATGTAGAATTTGAGGTTTTCTAAGAGTTAAACAAGGTCAAATTGGATATTTGGTTATCTTAAAGATAAACCGAATAATTCAAGTTATAAATATAGTGTTTTAGAAACATAATGGCTTCTAAACAAGGTTATAGTTAAAAGACCGGATTTTTGGGTCAAACAAGTATCTGAAAGTCCTTCGTCGTAAAAGAAGGACCAAAATTGACCAAAACGCCCTTGTAGGCTAAATTGAACAAACAACCCCTAAAGGTTGTTTGGAAACGAGTTTCATGATTAGATAAATACTTAGAATAAGTGTAGAAGTTGAAAGATGTAATACGTTAGTCAAATGGCTCTATTTGAGTCTTGCCGTAAAATAATAATCCGAGGGGTAAAACTCGGAACATATAGATATCCACATTAGATCCAACACACTTATAGTTGTAGTGGAAGATTACTTGATAAGAAATGTAGGAATAAGATGCTAGAAATGAATGAAAGCGATTTCAAGCTTTAAAGTGCTTAAATACCCTTAACGGGTCAAAATAAGCATACGAGCGAAAACGGGTTTAAATTGTGTAATAAACCTGTGATTAGAACTTAAAATGGTAGATAACATTAATTTGAAGAAGTGTATGTGATATAGGAATCAAACAAATACGTTTGTTTGATAAAATGCATAAACGGGTTTAAATTCGGTAAAAAGGTTACGAGTCGAAGGCTTAGAAGTCTCAAAATTTATTATGTTGGATGTTGGATTTTCACTCCATATGATGAAGAATTAAATTACGGACGCGTAGGAAAAAGAATCGCGTGAAATGGATCAATAACGAAGAAGTTATGGTCGTTTCCGTAAAAACTAGTATTGCTGAAAAATGCAGGACCCAGCTCCAGAGCTGCTGGAAAACGGTCTCCCTCGCGTGGCACGAGGGAGCAACTGGGTGCCTTCGCGTGGCGCGAAAGAGCACTGTTTTAGCGAAAATTTTTTATTTTAATCAGTTTCGCTTCCCGGAGTCGTTTAAATACGTTTTAAGTTACGTATGACTAATCCAACTCATGTTTTATGAGTTGCAGGTATAATTTTAGCACCGGAGGACGATCAAGCACAACGAAGAACCGAACACGATCAAGAAATAAGCTTCCGCACTATGTATCGTTGTTATGTTAAATGACGAACTCACACATGTTATGTTATATAGTTTTAATTCTGTAAATAAAGCCTAATGAAACTCGTATTTTCAATGTACTTGAAATCATAATTACCCGTTTATTTTCGTAATCTATACGAAAACCGTTAAATAATAATAAGGGCGTTACAAGTTGGTAATCAGAGCTCATGGTTAAAAAGTAAAGTGTGTTCTGATAGCAAACGGTTCGGTAACGGCTAGGAAATTAAAACTCTAAATAAAATGGATAGATCTAACGATCTCTTGTGATACAGAATCACCACACAAGAAAATGATTAGGGCAAAACTAAATGAGGATCAAGATACAGATACACCACTTGATTCTAATCTAGGCTCCAAGAACACCATTCAAACATGCCAAGTTTGAACTAGCAAGGAATAATATTAACTCACACTCATAATCCAATGAGTAAAATTAACATATATATTTTCACAAAACAAAACCACCTGCCCTCTTTTACCATTTGCTCGTACATATAGAAAATAAAAAAAGAAACTGACCCACTACCTAAAAACATGCAAACTGACTTTAACCACTACCACAAACTTTGAACTAAAATGCAGGAAAAATAAAAAGAAGGAAACATGGGAATTAAGTTGCATAAATGGGAAATAAAAACAAGGCTCTAATTTGCTGCAGATGGGTCGGATCATGGCGGGTCTTCGGGTTCGGGTAAAAATATGACCCAATTAATCCATTTTAGAATCTGAACCTGATGTATATCATCCTCCCCTTCTTTAACGAAGTTTGTCCTCAAACTTGAATGCTCACTCCTATGATCATCAGCATTTGTGCCTTTCCGGGTTCCGGGGTCGAATTGTGCGAATTGCTCTTGTTTGTTCCAACATATCAGTCGCTCAGGTTTTATATTTGGTATTTTTATCCAATGGGGTTTGGGTGCTGATGGAATGAGATATAACACAGATGAATAGCGGTGATTGTCCATATTTGGAGATGTGAGGCACCAACTGAACGAGTGCCCAATAACAAATGGCCCAAGGAAACTGTAAATTACCATCAGGTCTGTTCCTGTTCCATTGTGGTTACCAACAGCAGGCTCAACTTCTTTGATTTTCATTTCTTGCATTTCATTTTGGAAACTCATCATAGCCATAGAAGTTGTGTTTGTCATGCGTTTAGCCATGTTAGTAGATGTGGTACCCATAATCTGCTCTGCAATGGTTGTATTCTTCTCTACTAGTTGTGGTTCTGGTTCATCATGAACAACTAATCCAGTCTCTTAATTGGTAATACTGTAAAGAGCTTGTCTCACGAACTTGCACTCATCTTCGTCTGGCTCGATCCCGTATTCATCGTACCGGGGCTCCTTATCATGTTGGGCAGAAATGAACTCTTCGGAGGCTCTGAACTCATAATACTCAGATTTGATGATAAAAGTAAGAAACATTTTTTTTTGTTTTGGTTTTCTGAAACTTTGAACTGGTAGGAGATGGGATTATGGGAATGGATCAAAATAGAGAGTTTTGAAGGAAAGTGAGTTGAAACAGATCGCTTCGGCTCTGATACCAAATGATAGCAAACGGTTCGGTAATGGCTAGGAAATTAAAACTCTAAATAAAACGGATAGATCTAACGATCTCTTGTGATACAGAATCACCACACAAGAAAACGATTAGGGCAAAACTAAATGAGGATCAAGATACAGATACACCACTTGATTCTAATCTAGGCTCCAAGAACACCATTCAAACATGCCAAGTTTGAACTAGCAAGGAATAATATTAACTCACACTCATAATCCAATGAGTAAAATTAACATATATATTTTCACAAAACAAAACAACCTGCCCTCTTTTACCATTTGCTCATACATATAGAAAATAAAAAAAAGAAACTGACCCACTACCTAAAAACATGCAAACTGACTTTGACCACTAGCACAAACTTTGAACTAAAATGCAGGAAAAATAAAAAGAAGGAAACATGGGAATTAAGTTGCATAAATGGGAAATAAAAACAAGGCTCTAATTTGCTGCAGATGGGTCGGATCATGGCGGGTCTTCGGGTTCGGGTGCGGGTAAAAATATGACCCAATTAATCCATTTTAGAATCTGAACCTGATGTATATCATGTTCGGTTCGAGGCTTGATCGCAAATCCGGTAAGTACATGTATATCAATGGTTTAGTATGATTAAAGTGTTGAGAACAACACATATTGTTATCGTGTAATACACGTTACACCAATAAAATCGATATAGAATAGATATAGTCAACGAAATTACACGCGTTGATGCGTATAGTAGAAAAGCCTCGTATTATAATACGGGCACCCATTAATGCCGAAATTACTAACTATTGTAAACGTTTTAGATTGAAGGACACTCGCATATGAAGATAGCGAGAGCTTAATAAATCGTGGATTTGACAAATGAACGGTCCAAAGTACCCGGTTTGGAAATTACTCCTACTATAGGTTTGACAAGCAATCAAACCTCCTCCTTTTTGACGTTTTAATCCTTATATGTATCGAGAGGACTTTAAAGGGTAGGCTATGACTTGGGTAGGTGTGTTTTATTTGAAAGTGACTAAAATAGTAAAATGTCGTCTTTTTGAAAAATTTATTTTCTTGTGACTTAGTTAAAAACTACATACTTATAAGCAATATTGTTTTTGCTTATTTTTTTCTAAGTAGCTATAAAAGATTATTTTTTTTTATTTTTTTGGATAAGATAACTAAGTCACTTATTTTGTAATTTTCAAAAGTGCTGCATTTATTGAAAATAAAGTGTGTAAAAGTAAAAAGGGTGGATTTTTTTGGGGTGATGGGTGGTTGTTTTTGCAAAAATATGTTTTTGCGGGTTTAAGAAATGAAAAGGCTTTAAGGCTCAACATGGTTTATCTAGGGGGATTTTTTTTTTGGAAAAATAAAGAAAAATAAAGGTTTTGGATGAAAACAGGTTTAGTCCTAATGGCTCTGTCATTTACTTACCTGGATTAGTGTCGGTAAGGACTTGGAATGTATTGCTTTGGCAAGTTCTAGATTTGTAAGAACCAAACAGGATATTCACAAAAGAAACGAAAATTTGAGCAATTAATATAGATGTGTATTTATGCTGATAAGGCTCAAAACTTACTTTTTGTGGGAAAAGGGGTTTTAGTGTAAAAACTTATATATAAACAAGTCAATTTTTACAAAGATTTGTTAGGCCCATTTTTATATTTTCTAAATTGGTTCTTTTTATCATGACGTTTTTAGGTGTAAATTAATAAAAACATTATTTTTAGAACTTATTTACCCAACTAAACCAAGATAAGTAAAAGAAAGAAAATATTTTTTTTGAAAAAGTTTGGGGTGTTTAGCGATTCCAAGGCGAGTTTTGTGTAAGGCTTGATTTAGGACAAATGATTCAAGGTTTTAACCTCCCCCCACACTTAAATTACACATTGCCCTCAATGTGTCACAAAAACGCTTTATTTTGGTTGAATGCGTAAAAGGTGCGGAAAAATAACAAAATTTTACAGTTACCAGGCACTAGACACGGGGGCGTGCTGGATGAACACGACCCGTGATCAAAGTGCCAGTAACTGGGTTTTTAGAAAACTTACAGTGAAGTGAGCACGGGGTCGTGCTTGGTGAGCACGACCCGTGACTTTCTGGAGAAAAACTTTTGACATTAGTGGACTGGGCACGTGGGCGTGTTGGGTGAACACGGCCCCATGCTGTTTTTTCTGTTTCAGTTAAAATGCAGGTTTTTGACGTTTGGCTTCTGGTTTCCAGGCTTAGGGACCATTATGCTTAGTGTGTCCAAGCCTCCCATAGTACCTGCGTGCTACAATACTACCACAACCTAACATAATACAACAAAATCATAATAAAACCTAAATTACTAACGTTTAAGTTTTAACTATCACCACATCATCAAAACATAAACTAAAATGCAGAAAGTAAAAAATGTCTATGGAAAGTAAATTGTTTTGAATGGGACGCAACCCGAGGAAATATCAAAGTGTTCAAAAGGGTGGGAGATTTAACCTGCACGACAACCACATCGCCTGCTACCACTGCTGCCTAGTCAGAATCCATATCCTGTCCCTCGACCTCCTCTTCCTCCTCTTCTCCGCCTTGAATCACCATATGATTCCGGATGTAGTTAATGTCATTTTGCATGGTGAGGATGTTGCGTTCCATACTTCCAATCCGGGAGCTTGCGCTTTGGCCTAAGCTATAGGCATTCTTGGAGACTTGGAGGGTTTCCTGCATAATGTTATACAATGTCACACCCCGACCGCGTAAAACAACAAACCGTGGCGGAAACGTCGGGGAGTAGAGCGACAGAATTATTGTTCCACAACCATGGTAATTAAAGTTTTGTATTATTAAGTAAAGTGTTTACATTGTCTTATGAATTAACGAAAACATAACTTATTTAAACTGTCTTTTAAGTCACTAAGGCCCAAGTCCGCCTAAGTGTAGCATTATCAACATCAAGCATTAGCTCCTGAAACACATGTGAAAATAAGTACGTCAGCATAAAAATGCATGTGAGATACATAGGTTTTGTTAATGCAGGATTCATGACTAGTGGTTAAAAGAAGTGTTTAACAAAAGGTAGTCATGAACCTTGTAAAATGTTTTCTTTTATAAAATCATGTGAAAATCGATATGAAAATCATATGATATAAAAGAATAATGCATGGTTAAATAAATAACCAAGTAAAATGAATTTGTGTAAAACATGTCGATTGTAAAACAATGTCTTGTTTTTGTATAAAATGTTTCATGTATTTGTCAAAGTGGTTTAGATAACGCTACAATATGTAATATAATAAAAGCACTTATATATAGGAAGTACCCGCGGCGTATCCACCATGCTTTTATCACATTACACATAGCCTCGTTACATAAGTCACTTATCAATAATCAACCAAAATGTCTTGTTTAAACCAATGTCAAAATGTTTATGTGTAAACAATGTCCAATGTCATGTGTAAACTGTGTCATGTATAACCAAATGTAATGTATGGTAAGTAGAAAGTATCTACTCAAACCATGTGATAATGTCAATGTGAAAACAAATGTCATGTATGGTGAATAAATAGTGTTTACTCAACCCTATAGGAAAAATGTACAAAATAATGTTTTTGAATAAACCTAAGTTTAAATTAAAGGTTATGTTTTTGCAGAAAACTGTAATAACCAAAAATTTAAAACCATTATTATTATTATTTATTTTAGTTAATAGGAAACCCTAATTAAGACACCCAAGTAATTTCGTACAAACCCTAAAAATTTTCAGAATTTTCAGAATCAGGATTAGGGCCCCTAAAACTCAGGGGGGGTATTCCCTACTTAACGATTATCTTAATAACTTGCGAACAAAGTTGAATTTAATGATTTCATCGACTCAGCTAGCCTAGTCCCACACGTGGCAACCCTATACCTAAAATAAGTTCTCTCGCGGGCCGCCTCAAGTTAGCTTAAAACTCACGCGGGCCGCCTAAGGGTCAAAATTCACCTATCAATAGAGGATGTTGGCACTTGATTCTGGGCACAAAAACGACGATCAAACTCCAAAATTTCGCTGAGTTATCGTCCGATTACTACCAAAAACACTAATTAAGTATAGCGGGGTGCTGCAGAACAGGGTAATAACTCGATCGCTATTACGATTCATTGTCCGATCGATCAATATATCCAATGGATGTTTAAGTGCTGTCCACATTAGGGTTATACTTTGTCGTTCGTCATTAATTTGACGGATCATCGTTAATTCGATGGATAAAGTATTGTACTTTGTCGTTCGTCATTAATTTGACGGATCATCGTTAATTCGATGGATGAAGTATCGCACTTTGTCGTTCGCTGTGAGAATTTGATCTCGTGAGTTATGGTAAAGGCTGTATTAAGTTACTAACCTAGTTTGTGTGCGTGTTATTTAAATTAGGTTAAAAGACTAATCAGTAGTCTAAACTCTGTCCGTATAAATCTGAAATATTATCACAAGGTAGCATCAATTTGGAATTATTAAGGTACGGATCCTTACCCCACTCCTTATTGCTTCATATTCAAATTGTTATAAACCACTAAATTACTATATCTTTAAAACTCCTCACGTCTTTGATTATCGATTCATTTGACAGTCCGTTCGATTTCTATTCTAATCATTTGATTTAAGCTTTCATATCATGCGATAGTATTATGTTAGTTGTACTCATTATCGCATGTTCCAATATATGTTCCGTTTTGTTATGAAAATAAGTTTTATAAGTTATGTGAATAAGACCATTTGTACTCTGTTACCCTGAGTATCGCTTCTCGTGGAGTGTCCCACGAGCATGTTGTTGCGGCATCGACATCATGTGCTCCATCCGTGATGGAGAGATTAGTTCACGGCGTCTCTTAAGTACAAGTGTGGTACATATAAGCTATTAGGAGGCGTATGGATCGATCCTAGGATTTAAGTATAAGGAGGTGGATAACGGGTATGCCAATTCGCCATCTCATGTGATAATTATGCAGGAGTAGCTACCTGTGTGTTGTCACGTTTTAAGTTGCTTATGGGTACATCCGTAAAATATGATTATGAAATTATGTTCTGGCATCGTATCAGTTTTGCATAAAGCGTTATTTGTTCTTTGAGCCTATAATTCCGTACTGAGCATTCGGCTCATTCCGTAAATCTTTGTATATACAGGTCAGCAGGTTACTTTGGGCGGGAAAGAGAGAGAAGATTAAAGCCTAGGAATAAATCGGAAGATGTTAGAAATCAAGCCAATGTGTCCGTTTGTATATGAAATTTAAGTTCAGTTGTTGTATCCTTGTCAAATAAATAAATGGAATTATGACTTTTGTTTATGATATCACTGTTATTGTGACACGTCAGCCCTTCCGGGTTGGGGTGTTACAGCTATGGTATCAGAGCAAAGGCTCTTTCCTGTAGAAAACTTGAAGATAGTAATTAAAACCTGTGAGGAATGGGTAGATATCTATGATAGGATTCAAATTGATCTCTTATTTGGTTTAACTCCTATGTCTATTTGTATAGATGCCTCCTCATCATCCGCTACGTAGGAATACTCGTACTAACCATGAACGTAACAACACTTCTTCGAATGAGACTCCAGTTGATCCAAACGTAATTAATGCTATCAACCAGGCTGTTGCCGGGTTGCTTCCAAACCTTGTTGCTCAAACAGCTGAGGCCGTTATTCAACAAACTCGTCATCCAGAACGCACTAACACTAATCCAACCTCTGGTGGTGAAACTCGTGAGAATACCACGAAGAATATTACTTATAGTATAGACATATGGATCGCTAAATTCCAAAAACAAAAGCCGAAATCCTTTAGTCACGCTAATAATCCAGTCGAAGCAAGGAACTGGATAGCTCATATTGAAAAGATCTTCGGAGTTCTTGGAGTTCCAGAGCAATACAAAGTTAGACTGGCTACCTACAAATTTGAAGATGACGCACAAACTTGGTGGGAAGGATATAAGCATGTAAAAGGAGGGGATGATTTCGACGCTAATCTTTCGTGGGTCGACTTTCGTTCCATCTTTTACGACAAGTATTTTTCGACCGCTGATAAAGAAGCTTATATCAGGGAGTATGCAGCGATTCGACAGGGAAGTGATGAACCAGCCTCTGAGTTCATTACTCGATTTTCAAGGTTGGCTAGTATTGTAGGAGATGTTGCAGGATCAGCAGAAGTCCAGGCAGAAAAATGCAAGTGGGCAGTTAATGATCGAATTCGGAAGTCGATCATGTACATGAAATTTAAGGATATCACCGAAGTTGCTGATGCAATCAAGACTTTTGAGTTTGAAAGGAAAGAATTTTTATCCCGAACTGAGGATAATAAGAAGAGAAACCGAGAAGGACAAATTAAGCAAGCAATCGGCCAATCATCCACTACGCCACAACATCAAGATCGCAAAGTGCAAGGAAATCAAAACTCTGGAAATCAGGCACGTCCATGGCAACCTAGACTGCAAAACCCGAGGCCTGCTCAAAACCAGATTCAGTTGTATGCAGAACCTATTAGAGCTCAACCACTGAATCAACATGTAAACCCGAATCAGATTACATATCCTATATGTAATACTTGTGGTAAGAGACATCAGGGTGTATGTCACCGAAGTACAGGAGCATGCTTTAGATGTGGCCAAACTGGACACATGATCAAGGAGTGTACAAAGAAAGACATTAAGAAGAATAACCAACCCAATGTTGGAGGAAGAGTTTTCGCACTTTCTGCTACTGATGCTGCTAATGCCCCAGGTACTGTGTCGGGAACCCTTCAGCTTGGTAAACATAGTATCTATGTGTTATTCGACACCGGAGCGACTCATTCTTTAGTATCCCACTCGTTTACTAAGTATCTTCCGATAAGACCAATTCTCTTAAATCATACTTTAACCATTTCCACTCCCATGGACAATTCATCCGTAATCACTTACGTATATAAAGATTGTCCGATCAGTATTGAATCCATAGTGTGTAAGGCCGACCTATTTCCAATACATATGTATGACTTTGATGTTATTCTAGGGCTAGATTGGTTGTCTCGACATCGTGTAACTATAGATTGTCATTCTCGCCGTGTTATTTTCGGTGATCTTCATCATCCTGATATTATATATCAGGGAACTCAAGCTCATAAATCTCTTAAGATTATTTCTGCGCTCAAGGCTCGAAAATTCTTATCCAACGGCTGTGCTGGATTCCTAGCATCGATTAAGGATACTTCTGCTAGTGTTAAGAGTATTGATAACCACTCCGTTGTTCGTGAATATCCTGATGTATTTCCGGATGAACTTCCGGGATTACCACCCGACCGTCAGGTAGAATTCACCATCGACTTGATCCCTGGTGCCGAACCTATTTCTAAAACTCCATACCGTATGGCCCCGATGGAACTGAAGGAGTTGAAGGAACAATTGCAAGAATTGTTAGACCTAGGATTCATAAGACCCAGTGTTTCACCTTGGGGTGCTCCGGTCTTATTTGTGAAAAAGAAAGACGGTAGTATGCGTTTATGTATTGACTACCGAGAGTTGAACAAGATTACTATTCGTAATCAGTATCCTCTGCCTCGCATTGATGATCTCTTTGATCAACTTCAGGGGGCTCAATTCTTCTCAAAAATCGACCTGAGGTCCGGGTATCATCAGCTAAAGATCAAGAATGATGATGTTCCCAAAACTGCCTTTCGTACTCGATATGGTCATTAAGAATTTTTGGTTATGCCCTTTGGGCTAACTAATGCACCCACAGTCTTCATGGATTTGATGAATCGCGTGTTTCACAAATTCCTAGACAAATTCGTTATTGTCTTTATCGATGACATTCTAGTGTATTCTAAGAGTCACAAAGAGCATGAAGCACATCTACATGCGGTACTTGGAACCTTGCGGCATGAGAAGTTGTACGCGAAGTTTTCCAAATGTGATTTTTGGCTTAGCCAAGTGGCATTTCGGGGTCATGTCGTATCAGCAGAGGGAATTATGGTAGACCCAACAAAGGTTGAAGCTATTACAAAATGGCCAAGACCCACTTCTGTTACCGAAATACGAAGTTTCTTGGGTCTTGCTGGCTATTACCGAAGATTCGTTGAAAGATTCTCGGTAATCGCTTTACCACTCACAAAACTCCTAAGGAAAGGGGTGAAGTACTCATGGAATGAGGAACAAGAGAAAAGTTTTGAAGAATTGAAGAAGCGACTCGTATCTTCTCCGATACTCGCTCTCCCTTCTGGATCAGGAGGTTACCAAGTCTATAGTGATGCCTCAAAGAAAGGATTAGGTTGTGTGCTAATGCAACATGGGAAGGTTATCGCTTATGCCTCCCGTCAGTTGAAGCCTTATGAAGTTAACTACCCTACACATGATTTAGAATTAGCCGCAGTCGTTTTTGCACTTAAGATTTGGCGACATTATCTGTATGGTGAGAGTTGTGACATCTTTACCGACCACAAGAGCCTTAAGTACATATTTACGCAGAAGGAGCTAAATATGAGGCAAAGAAGGTGGTTAGAACTTTTAAAAGATTACGACGTAAATATTCAATACCATCCAGGCAAAGCCAATGTTGTAGCTGATGCGTTGAGCCGAAAGAATTCCGGGACTATATCTTGCTTACAAATTCAGCCTCGTATTAGGAGGGATCTCGAAAGGATGAACATTTGGCTTCAGGTTAGTAAATCTGATGGATATCTAGCTAGAATGCAGATTGAACCCGACCTCATATCTCGGATCAAAGATGCACAAAAGCAAGATGGAGAACTTTGGGCAATTGTGCAAAATCTTGAGGTGGGTAAGCAATCTGAATTTCGTATAGACCATCATGGGGTGATTTGGTGCGGCAAAAGACTTTGTGTACCCGATGACTCCAGCCTTCGTGAGTCATTGTTAGCAGAAGCTCACAGCTCACCATTTTCGATTCACCCAGGATCTACCAAGATGTATAGAGATTTAAGACAGAACTTCTGGTGGAATGGCATGAAGGAAGACGTTGCTCGATACGTAAGTAAATGCCTCATTTGCCAACAAGTGAAAATTGAACACAAACGAGCAAGCGGTCTGTTGCAGCCATTGGATATTCCCATATGGAAGTGGGATGAGATCACAATGGATTTTGTTACCGGTTTGCCTAAGACTTTCAACAAGAATGATGTTGTATGGGTTGTTGTTGATAGATTGTCGAAGTCAGCACATTTTCTACCAATTCAGCAAGGATTTTCGGTTAATAAGTTATCCGAAATATTTCTTCAAGAAATTATTCGACTCCATGGCACACCATCTTCCATTGTTTCAGATAGAGACCCACGTTTCACCTCACGATTTTGGAAAGGTTTTCAGGCAGCTTGGGGTACACGACTGAAGTTTAGTACGGCTTTCCATCCACAAACAGATGGGCAGTCGGAACGCACGATTCAGACCTTGGAAGACATGCTCCGAGCATGTGCACTTGAATGGTCTGGAAACTGGGATGAATATCTATGCCTTGTTGAGTTCGCTTACAACAATAGTTGGCAAGCAAGTATTGGCATGGCACCTTTTGAGCTTTTGTACGGTCGGAAATGTCGCGCACCGATCTGCTGGGATGAAGTTGGAGAAAAGATTATTGAAGGGCCAGAACTAGTTCAGATTACAAACGAAAAAGTCAATATGGCACGAGAAAAACTGAAAGAAGCTCAGAGCAGACAAAAGAGCTATGCAGATCAAGATAGACGACCACTCGAATTTAAAATTGGTGACCACGTATTTTTAAAGGTATCACCTTGGCGTGGCGTTCGTAGATTTGGAATTAAAGGGAAGCTTAGTCCCCGTTTCATCGGTCCATTTAAAATCCTTGAAAGAGTTGGAGAAGTGTCATATCGACTGGCGTTACCGCCTCAACTCTCTCACGTTCATAACGTTTTTCATGTCTCCTCGTTAAGAGGATATAATTATCATCCACTTCATGTCATTAGTTATCCGTTACTTACACTTCACGAAGATTTGTCATACGAAGAGGAACCAGAAGCCATTTTAGATCGACAAGAAAAGGTTTTGCGTAGGAAAGTAATTCCGTTTGTTAAAGTCCTTTGGAAAAATCACTCTGAACACGAAGCAACATGGGAATCTGAAGAATCAATTCACTCTCTATACCCTAATCTATTCGAACAATAGAATTTTAGTCAAGGTAACCGTGAACCTTGTTCTTTAAATCTATGTTCATTTAGTTATGTTTGTGATCATTCCTGCTTTGCTTTATGTGAATATATCTTAGTTAGGGTTAAGTATGTTTATGTAGGAGATATCAGTATCAATAAGTCACTCTTGTTATCTGCCAGTCTATGTTAATTTTTCTGCATGATTAAATATGTTATTAAGATATGTAGAGGAAAAAAACCATTAAGACATGATGGTAAGGTAATTGACAAATATGGTCATAAACGTAATTATGAATTTCAGATACATATGTATGTTTAGGAGATTCTTGTTATATAAGTTAGTAACTCTGCTAGGAAAGTTCTGTTACTTATGTGATATATTCTTATTTGAAAAAAAAATTTCGAGGACGAAATTTCTTTTAAGGGGGTAATAGTTGTAATAACCAAAAATTTAAAACCATTATTATTATTATTATTATTTATTTTAGTTAATAGGAAACCCTGATTAAGACACCCAAGTAATTTCGTACAAACCCTAAAAATTTTCAGAATTTTCAGAATCAGGATTAGGGCCCCTAAAACTCAGGGGGGGTATTCCCTACTTAACGATTATCTTAATAACTTGCGGACAAAGTTGAATTTAATGATTTCGTCGACTCAGCTAGCCTAGTCCCACACGTGGCAACCCTATACCTAAAATAAGTTCTCTCGCGGGCCGCCTCAAGTTAGCTTAAAACTCACGCTGGCCGCCTAAGGGTCAAAATTCACCTATAAATAGAGGATGTTGGCACTTGATTCTGGGCACAAAAACGACGATCATACTCCAAAATTTCGCTGAGTTATCGTCCGATTACTACCAAAAACACTAATTAAGTATAGCGGGGTGCTGCAGAACAGGGTAATAACTCAATCGCTATTACGATTCATTGTCCGATCGATCAATATATCCAATGGATGTTTAAGTGCTTCCCACATTAGGGTTATACTTTGTCGTTCGTCATTAATTTGACGGATCATCGTTAATTCGATGGATAAAGTATTGTACTTTGTCGTTCGTCATTAATTTGACGGATCATCGTTAATTCGATGGATGAAGTATCGCACTTTGTCGTTCATTGTGAGAATTTGATCTCGTGAGTTATGGTAAAGGCTGTATTAAGTTACTAACCTAGTTTGTGTGCATGTTATTTAAATTAGGTTAAAAGACTAATCAGTAGTCTAAACTCTGTCCGTATAAATCTGAAATATTATCACAAGGTAGCATCAATTTGGAATTATTAAGGTACGGATCCTTACCCCACTCCTTATTGCTTCATATTCAAATTGTTATAAACCACTAAATTACTATATCTTTAAAACTCCTCACGTCTTTGATTATCGATTCATTTGACAGTCCGTTCGATTTCTATTCTAATCATTTGATTTAAGCTTTCATATCATGCGATAGTATTATGTTAGTTGTACTCATTATCGCATGTTCCAATATATGTTCCGTTTTGTTATGAAAATAAGTTTTATAAGTTATGTGAATAAGACCATTTGTACTCTGTTACCCTGAGTATCGCTTCTCGTGGAGTGTCCCACGAGCATGTTGTTGCGGCATCGACATCATGTGCTCCATCCGTGACGGAGAGATTAGTTCACGGCGTCTCTTAAGTACAAGTGTGGTACATATAAGCTATTAGGAGGCGTATGGATCGATCCTAGGATTTAAGTATAAGGAGGTGGATAACGGGTATGCCAATTCGCCATCTCATGTGATAATTATGCAGGAGTAGCTACCTGTGTGTTGTCACGTTTTAAGTTGCTTATGGGTACATCCGTAAAATATGATTATGAAATTATGTTCTGGCATCGTATCAGTTTTGCATAAAGCGTTATTTGTTCTTTGAGCCTATAATTCCGTACTGAGCATTCGGCTCATTCCGTAAATCTTTGTATATACAGGTCAGCAGGTTACTTTGGGCGGGAAAGAGAGAGAAGATTAAAGCCTAGGAATAAATCGGAAGATGTTAGAAATCAAGCCAATGTGTCCGTTTGTATATGAAATTTAAGTTCAGTTGTTGTATCCTTGTCAAATAAATAAATGGAATTATGACTTTTGTTTATGATATCACTGTTATTGTGACACGTCAGCCCTTCCGGGTTGGGGTGTTACAAAAACAATGCTTTATGGATACGAACATTTATGCAGTAATGTTTATCTCATACATTCAAGCCTTGTGACTATTTGGACAAACCCTTAAACGAATTAAAGGTTTATCAATTTATGTATATCGGATTCTGTCATTCCCAACTTCCAAACAAACCTAGGAAGTCGGAAACGGGATTTGTCAAGTCCTATGGTACCATTACATACTACCGAGCGGCGTGATCAATGTTAATGAATGTATTATTGTCCCGTTAAACATACCAAATCTCATAACCAATGTAAGCATGCTATGTGAAAACCATGTACTAAGTATGATAAGTAAACATACTTAGTAGAAATGTTCATGAAATAAATTGTGCTCATATGCTGAGTAAACATATGCAGCAGAAATGTAATGTAAAACAATGTGTCTATATGCTGAGTAAACATATGCAACAAAAGTGTCTATGAAATCAATGTGCTAGCATGCTCATTCAACATACATAGCAAAACCTAGTTGAAATCATGTACTATATGTGTACTAGCTAAACATAGCAAGTATATGTCATAAAAGCATGAAAAGCACAGAAGTAACAATGTAGGCACATGTGTATCACCCCAAAATATTTAAAAGCGGTACAAGAGGGGACTATGTACTCACTTGGGATTGCTTATTAGTTTTGAGAATAAGACCAAATAAAGCTTCAAGGATCACGGAATCAAACGACACCTAATATAGGTAACTATGTTAATAATCGGATCCTTAATCGGGAGATAGGATAGAATGAGGTTCTATAAATCTAATGAGTATTGGAACTCATATGGCATGATTTAATAGACCTAACATTCTGATTTGGAAGTTAACCTAAGTGCTTTTGACCCGTTTCGACCCGTTACGGTAGTTTAAGCTACTATAACGCGTCGTTTGCGTAAATCTAAGGTCGGATGGTTATCTATGTCCTATGTCAAGTCTTACATGCCCAATTATGCCTAAATATATTACTAAATCAGTTTATATGTCAAAAACTTGATTACATATGCAAAATATGAATTTATGCTTCAAAAGGGCATTTTGGTCATTTTCCCTATGCAACTATGATCACTAAATAAGCTTGGTCGGATCCTAATGATCGACCAAACGGGTCGGGTTCGAAAGTCTAAGCGGTTGTTGTCGCAACCCCCGATCCCTTATCTGTCCCGGGAACGGGCGGACGCGAACTCAGAATTTTGGTGGTATCAGTTTGTTAATTTGGCAGCGGAAATTACATCAGGACCGTAGTTAGGAAATGTTTATCAGAGTAAAACCACCATATTTGATATTATTAATCACATGGATAAAATCCAAGTTTCTTATTACAACATATTTATAGGGATAAACCCTATTTTATTGAATTTAAAACATTGTCTTTTAGGTAACTTTTATAGCAACATTTTTTTCAAGCCTTCAGTGCTCTCCAGCTGGCTTTTTACTAATTGGCTGCCACATTGTGTTACCTGAAACGTGTTTTAAAAACATTTGTTAGTGGTAAAAACTGGTGAGTGAATCCCAGTTTAATCAAGAAACATTTTATCAATTAATACAGTATTGAGAGCGATCACAATGTTTATTTCTACACAATTACTTATTCAGTACTGTCAATCCTGACTGGTGGGTCATATTACACATTGGCTAACTCGTCGTCCAATGGTAACGTGTTCCACATTTTGTATACAAAACCCCAACATACCGGCAGTAATTGAAGAACTACAAAGACTCAATCACCTCTTAATCACATTGTAAAACAATTAAGGTTTTGTAAAACATTACAAAAAGGTTAACAAAAAGCGGATAAACTCACATTGCTATCTTAGACTTCGCGTAAGGGTTTCCTGGGATTAATCTATAATTTTCACAAATGTACATAGGTTAGTATAATAACCCTCTGATTATATTAATGATACCCTCCCCGAGACGGTATTCCAACAACTACGTCGGGCAGAACCACGACAGTTGTTACAGAACCCTAAATCAATCGGGCAGCGTATCTAATACGAAACTGGGGTTATAATACTTACAACGGAGCAGAACCTCGCTATTTAGGGGGGTATATGTCACGTCCCCCGACCTACCCTGGACGGAATCAGGAGCCGCGACCAGCCAAGTGGTACCGGTGATTATTTTGTAAAATATTGCAGCGGAAATTTCACCAGGACCGTGAGTTAGGAAAAATATCAGAGTTTAGAAAACACCGGATTTTTATTTATTAAATAGATGGGATAAACCCATGTTTTACAAAGGTAGCTTTAATAAGGGATAAACCCAATTACATAAAACAATATTTCTTAATTTGATTTAATTAATAAAATAAGCCACTTCTTGAAGCCTTTCAGTGCCGTATCCATCTCTTATTTCAATCTACTGTAATTACCTGAAACGCGTTTTAAAAAGGTTTTGTCAGCAGGAAATACTGGTGAGTTCATTCTATTTACTAAAATGACACGTTTGTTATAATTTACAGTATTAAGAGAGATTACAATGTTTCTAGATATCAACCAACTACCCACAGTATTTGTCACTCGACCGGATCTGTGACTATGGTCATATCACCCATTGGCCACCCGTTTGTCCAATGGTGAAGATTATCAAGTAATGTATACAAAACCCCACATACCGGCTGTAATTTGCCGATTACATAAACTTAATCACTGTAATTATAACTTTGAACATATTTAAGATTTTATAAAGCACTTTGATAAAAAGAGAATGACTCACAGTATAAGCATGCAGATTTATAAGGGCAAAGCTTAGCCTATTGATTAGTCTTGTAACCTAGTGCACACGAACTAGGTAAGTAACTAGTACAGCATTTACGATAACTCACGAGATTAAAACCCTCACGACAAATGACAAAGTGCAATCACTTAAACATCCAACGGATTCACAACGAATGACAGAGTATTCCCCGAGTTCGGGTGGTACTCAAACATCCTGTCGGAATCACGACTAATGACAAAGGATAGTACTAAAACATCCAGTCGGATAGTTTCAATGGATCGGATATTGAATCGTAGCAGCGATCGAGTTAATACCCGGTATCGTAGCGCCTCGCTACCTTAAATTCGAATTTTGTGCAGTGTGCTCTCATTTTTGTGAAATGATTTTGATACCAGAGAACAGGCCATGCGACAAGCTATTTATAGGTGAAATTGGGGTCTGTCGCAGCCCGCGTGAACCTTCGGCCGATCCTTACGCGGCCCGCGTGAGAGTGTGGATCAGATCGGAGGTTGCTGAGTCACTGGTGGTTGCGACACGTGTGACGACACGTGGCCTTCATGCATATCCGGAGACCCACGAGCTGTCGCGGCCCGCGTGACTTCCCGCCTTTTCTTTACGCGGCCCGTGAGAGGACCACAAATCTTGATTTCTTTATTTTTGATATGGATTGGGGTTTCAGGGGTCCGGGTTTTTACTTATGGATCAATTTGGGACATTTTTGAATATAATTATATTATAAAGAAAAAGGGAATAAAATAGTGAGAAAAGAGAATGGACCCACTTTGTAACTTTAAGGTTCAACTAGAAAGTCTCCGGGTAGAATATTAGGTATAACTTCTGAGCTATTTAAAAATATATAATGCACTCGTGTTAAGTATAGTACCCCTAATTCAACCTTGTCACTATGTCACGAGACAGAACCCCAACGAACTTAGTCAGGCAGGGCCTTGACATGTGTTATGGGGCTCAGATCAATCGGAAAGGGTAGCGGTGATCGGGAGTTAAAATACTTAAAACAGGGCAGGGCTTTATTATTGTTATAGGTATAATGCTCTTTTAAAATAAAATTTGTAGAATGAGTGGGAGAAGGGCGATACAGACGAGAGAAATGAATGAACATTTGAAATATAGAAAGTGATTTCTATATATATAGTTGAGGTAGGAGGAATGCATGATGGACACGTAAGTTCCACGCCTATCATTCAATTGTAGAGTTTATCTCAATTCCTTTTTAAATTGACACGTACATACAAGATTAAATCTCAAATTTCAATTGTTAAGCTTTTCCTTTGTATTTATCATTATTATATATATTTTATTTAAAAATCGTACACATAGTGATTAAAAGCCTACATTTCAAAATTATGTATGTCCAACTTCTTAAACTTCATTTGAGTTATTATTATTATTATTATATATATTATAATTAATTTAACTGCTTCACTTATTTGGCGCGTATAACTTCTAAAATATGACGTTTTAGAAAATAACGAATATGTCTTTAGAACGAGAATAATTTTATCTACATTTTGAACCAAGTTTCATTAAAAATGGAGTAGGTTCAAATATAATGTATTTTTATAATTTAATTATTAACGGTTCCTAGGCCCATCTAGGTACTTCATTTTTCTATTAGTCAACTTACCCGTTATCTACCCGTCTAATAATATAAGTTTTTTTATATACTTTTATTTTATTTAGAAAGGTCACCCATATACAGGCCAACTAATTAATATAATATTTCAACCAACTATATAAAATAGTGTTTAAAACTATTTAGGTTGAATACTTATATTAAAAATAAACTAATTACTAGTTACTAGTGGTTAATAAATTTAACCAAACCTATAATTCTTATATAAAAATAGGAATGTTACATTCTCCCCACCTTGTTTTAAATCTCGTCCTCGAGATTTGGGTTACAATATTTCTTTTAGACTTATGTCGTATTTTAGTCAATAAAAACAATATTAAGGTAGATGATACAGAATTAAAATATCAAATTTTGTGAATACGAGTTGTATAATAAGTAGGATTCAATCGTTCAACTGAATTAGTTCAAGAAATCGATGACAAATGAATGAGATGAAATGATATAATTTCTCAAGGTGACTAAGTTTAAGCCAAAAGATATATGATCAATAGATATTTAAAATGAATGTGAAGGACTTTTAGAATCAATAAAATTCTTTGTTAAAAGAAAGCTTACTTTGATTGGCAACTGAGGAAGACTTAGAATTGACAGGTTCAAAATGAAATAAAAGCATGAAAATGATTTGTCAAATATTAAATTATGATATGAGAAAATCAATGTCCTGAGATGAGTGAATTGCAAGGATACATGAAAAGATAATAGAGTTAGTGTATTATTGTTTTAATACATAATTGTATTAAGACTTTTTGTGTCCGTACCTTAAGCGATGATCGTGAGATAATAGATTATGTCTAGACGATCGTGAAATCCTATAATATTGTTATAACCATATTTAGATATGTTAAACTATAATTAGTATTTTGTTTATTCATTAAATTTTCGGCTACTTTAAGACTAAAATTTTAATTGGCTTGTAAACATTAGTTTCACACAATTAATATGAGTCCTCTGCGAATTTTATAATAAACTTAATATAGAAAGTCATATGAACTAAATCTGTGAAGGTAATAAATTTATTAAATTTATATATATGCACACTAAACCATATGTATAACTAAAAATATATATATGCAGAAAGTTATACTTAGGTATATTTATTCTTATTACTATATAATAGAATAGTAAAATAATAATATGTTAATAGTAACTATACGTATAAAAGTAAATTTGAAAATCTAAACATAAGTTTATCAAATATAAAATTCATTTTATGAAATTTTATCAATTTTTTTTTTTTTTTTAAGATTAGAACTTTAAAAGACAATAAGAATCCTTATAAACTTTTATGTGATACTATATTTATCTTATTTACTTGAGATAGTAATTTATGTGTATGGTTGTAAAATAATAATATTTTTATAATATATAAAATAATTCTACTACACATGTAACTTTCATAAGCTGAATATAAGAAAACCAAAACAAAATTTAGTGTTATTATTTTCCTTTTTAACATGAGCTACAAGTTTATACCAATACCGCAAGGTGTCGTAATGATTGAAATAGTTTAATAATTATGGTGATTGAACAAATTCACCGTGTAATCAACTGAAAGCTTTTAATGAAAACTCTAGGGGTTTACGTCTCTGATCTGTATAACTCTTTTGTCGATCTTGATACATAATACTTCTATAAGTATTTAATAGTTGTGGAATATAAGATGAACAATTACTTATAAGTATAAAATGTCTTGTCCATGAATACTTAGACAGTTATTTAGATAATTTTATTCGTCCCTCTAATTCTTGTATTGTTTTATGAAAATATGTTTTCCCCTTACAGTACAAAGTATATATATTTATATATATATATATATATAAATATTTTTACATATAATTAAAATTTAAATAAGTATGATGACTTAATTTATATACATTAACTAGTCATTATCATGGTTGGATATTGGTTAGTGCTGCCTTGTTTAAGCATAGGTGATTGGACAGGCTAGGCTACCCAATACCTGCCCCTGACAATAACCTTAGTACCTAAAAATAATACTACTACTATTATTATATTATTACTAATAATAAAACTAATATTAATTACCAATAATAAATAACTAAACATAAACTTTAAATGAAAGTATACCTCAAACATAATTTTATACACATATATAAAAATATAAATTCTTCACCTCAATTTTTTTTTTTTAAGAAATTCATTGACTCGATATCAAAAGTCATCGTTTTGCAATAATGCGGTTCACAGTGGAAAAAGCAGAATGATATTTGAGTTTGGATAAAACAACAAATTGGAATGAAGCCCTCCAGTGGTCTTCATAAATCAAACGAACCACATGCTGAACAACAATGCATGTGTAACGTGTGGATTTACCAAGAAATGAAACAGATCAATATTCGCTACTATGAAAGAAATCCTCATGGTATGATGACCATTAAGGGGAAGTAGCAATGCAAAAGTCTATTTACAGAGATCAGAAAAAAAAAAGAATTTAAAATTTTTATCTGGAAATTTGGTGTGATAACCTTTGTTAAGTGACATTAACAGGGAATGTCGAATAAAATGAAATAGAGGATTTGCAAAGGTATGTGACTCCTTTTGTAGTGATAATAATTATGAATCTGATTAGACTGTGCACCGATGGTTGTGAAATCTTGTTACAACGTACCTCAGCGAGATTCATGTCGTTTGTAGGATCATATGGCAAAGTGCTTCTTTTTGATTAGTAGTTCTTCTACTGATGGAATTAGCATTGGTGTCATCGTTCTTAATTTATATTTTCCAAAGGTCTTGCCTTGGAAGCCGTGTGTGATATACTTTGACGTCTATGGTCGTATGATTTTTAAGTTTCATGTGTTTTCTTGTGCACCAGCACAACTTTACTTGCTTCGTACTTGCGTATTGGAAATTCTTATACTTTTTGATGGCGTACCAACTTAAAGGGTTTCCATTGTTTATATTTTTACATGAGTTTCGAGGTAGATGATCAAACGAAATAATGTTTGATATCGGGATTAAAGTGATTCCTGATAAAGAAATCTAGAATTATTATTGACACTTATGTTCGTGATTTAAATTGTCAGTTGTTATGACTTTTGGAATTTCTTATAGATATATATATATCTATATAATCATATAATTCACATGCTGTAATATACATACCCTTAGTAAGGTCAATGTATTTAACAGATTCATATTTCCAAAAACAAGTCAGATATCAGGTCATGATACTATTTAGGGAAATCTTGTCACTTGTTTGACATATTATATACCCTGTCTTATCCGGTTCGCGCCGGAGAGGTAACCTCAGTATATCCGGACAAGCTGGAGAGTCTGCTACACCATACCCAGTCTTGCCGGAGAAAATTTTCTATTTCCCATAAATAGTATCTTTTCAAGATTTTTAAAAGTGTCTCTTTTATTAGGGCTTTTATCCAGAATCAAGGAAATTTGTATTCCCGTAACATATCTTATTCTAGACCAAGTAATATCAATAAGCAAGAATTAATAGTAATTAAGTGTTATTGCTTATTTATCATATCTTGCAATATTCTAATTACCATTCTTATGGCATATCAAAACCCATCATACAAGTTTTTAGCTTATCTCGAAGCTTATACTAAGGCATCTTTTCTTAAGTTCAAGTCTAAATACTATCCTGAGTGCTACCATAAAATATCAAGTTCCTAACTCTTCGTTTAAACTTAGGTATTTTATTACAACACCTACTGGGTTAAATTAGTGGCTCTGATACCACCTTCTGTCACGTCCCCCGACCTACCCTGGACGGAATCGGGAGCCGTGACCAGCCAAGTGGTACCGGTGATTATTTTGAAAAATATTGCAGCGGAAATTTCATCAGGACCGTGAGTTAGGAAAAATATCAGAGTTTAGAAAACACCGGATTTTTATTTATTAAATAGATGGGATAAACCCATGTTTTACAAAGGTAGCTTTAATAAGGGATAAACCAAATTACATAAAATAATATTTCTTAATTTGATTTAATTAATAAAATAAGCCACTTCTTGAAGCCTTTCAGTGCCGTATCCATCTCTTATTTCAATCTACTGTAATTACCTGAAACGCGTTTTAAAAAAGTTTTGTCAGCAGGAAATACTGGTGAGTTCATTCTATTTACTAAAATGACACGTTTGTTATAATTTACAGTATTAAGAGAGATTACAATGTTTCTAGATATCAACCAACTACCTACAGTATTTGTCACTCGACCGGATCTGTGACTATGGTCATATCACCCATTGGCCACCCGTTTGTCCAATGGTGAAGATTATCAAGTAATGTATACAAAACCCCACATACCGGCTGTAATTTGGTGATTACATAAACTTAATCACTGTAATTATAACTTTGAACATATTTAAGAATTTATAAAGCACTTTGATAAAAAGAGAATGACTCACAGTATAAGCATGCAGATTTATACGGGCAAAGCTTAGCCTATTGATTAGTCTTGTAACCTAGTGCACACGAACTAGGTAAGTAACTAATACAGCCTTTACGATAACTCACGAGATTAAAACCCTCACGACAAATGACAAAGTGCAATCACTTAAACATCCATCGGATTCACAACGAATGACAGAGTATTCCCCGAGTTCGGGTGGTACTCAAACATCCTGTCGGAATCACGACTAATGACAAAGGATAGTACTAAAACATCCAGTCGGATAGTTTCAATGGATCGGATATTGAATCGTAGCAGCGATCGAGTTAATACCCGGTATCGTAGCGCCTCGCTACCTTAAATTCGAATTTTGTGCAGTGTGCTCTCATTTTTGTGAAATGATTTCGATACCAGAGAACAGGCCATGCGACAAGCTATTTGTAGGTGAAATTGGGGTCTGTCGCGGCGCGCGTGAACCTTCGGCCGATCCTTACGCGGCCCGCGTGAGAGTGTGGATCAGATCGGAGGTTGCTGAGTCACTGGTGGTTGCGACACGTGTGACGACACGTGGCCTTCATGCATATCCGGAGACCCACGAGCTGTCGCGGCCCGCGTGACTTCCCGCCTTTTCTTTACGCGGCCCACGAGAGGACCACAAATCTTGATTTCTTTATTTTTGATATGGATTGGGGTTTCAGGGGTCCGGGTTTTTACTTATGGATCAATTTAGGACATTTTTGAATATAATTATATTATAAAGAAAAAGGGAAAAAAATAGTGAGAAAAGAGAATGGATCCACTTTGTAACTTTAGGGTTCAACTAGAAAGTCTCCGGGTAGAATATTAGGTATAACTTCTGAGCTATTTAAAAATATATAATGCACTCGTGTTAAGTATAGTACCCCTAATTCAACCTTGTCCCTATGTCACGAGACAGAACCCCAACGAACTTAGTCTGGCAGAGCCTTGACATGTGTTATGGGGCTCAGATCAATCGGAAAGGGTAGCGGTGATCGGGAGTTAAAATACTTAAAACAGGGCAGGGCTTTATTATTATTATAGGTATAATACTCTTTTAAAATAAAATTTGTAGAATGAGTGGGAGAAGGGCGATACAGACGAGAGAGATGAATGAACATCTGAAATATAGAAAGTGATTTCTATATATATATAGTTGAGGTAGGAGGAATGCATGATGGACACGTAAGTTCCACGCCTATCATTCAATTGTAGAGTTTATCTCAATTCCTTTTTAAATTGACACGTACATACAAGATTAAATCTCAAATTTCAATTGTTAAGCTTTTCCTTTGTATTTATCATTATTATATATATTTTATTTAAAAATCGTACACATAGTGATTAAAAGCCTACATTTCAAAATTATGTATGTCCAACTTCTTAAATTTCATTTGAGTTATTATTATTATTATATATATTATAATTAATTTAACTGCTTCACTTATTTGGCGCGTATAACTTCTAAAATATGACGTTTTAGAAAATAACGAATATGTCTTTAGAACGAGAATAATTTTATCTATATTTTGAACCAAGTTTCATTAAAAATGGAGTAGGTTCAAATATAATGTATTTTTATAATTTAATTATTAACGGTTCCTAGGCCCATCTAGGTACTTCATTTTTCTATTAGTCAACTTACCCGTTATCTACCCGTCTAATAATATAAGTTTTTTTTATATACTTTTATTTTATTTAGAAATGTCACCCATATACAGGCCAACTAATTAATATAATACTTCAACCAACTATATAAAATAGTGTTTAAAACTATTTAGGTTGAATATTTATATTAAAAATAAACTAATTACTAGTTACTAGTGGTTAATAAATTTAACCAAACCTATAATTCTTATATAAAAATAGGAATGTTACAGTATAATACCCGCTTATAACTTCAACTACTTAATATTGAGATTGAGAAAAGAAAATGGGACGAACAAACTGAAGATCCGATGCATTCTATTTATAGTTGCTGAGTCTGGTCCTCTCGTGGCCCGCGTCAATCCCCGGTCAAAGCGTAGCCCATCCGGATCACCAACTAGACTCGACATGTGTTGGGCCACGTGGCGGCCCAGGGTTCAGCCACCTTTCACCCTCTCGCGGCCCGCGTAAGGTTGAGGTGTGGCTTACGCGGCCTGCCTCAACTTAAAAATTCAGTTTTTAATTATTTTAAATACTATTTAATGTATTTGGGGCCCGTTTTCACGTATGGGGTGTATTTTTGGACATATTGGGATATTTTAAAATATACTAGGGTGTCGAAAATTATTCGAGGTGTCGGTTTATTTAGGATTGTTACATCCTCCCCACCTTGTTTTAGAGCTCGTCCTCGAGATCTACTGGAACAAATGTGGATATTTCTTTTGCATTTCTGATTCAAGCTCCCATGTGTACCCAGGTCCTCTTTTGGAGTCCCACTTTACTTTGACCAGAACTAATCTCTTGTGCTTGAGATTTTTGACTTTCCTGTCTTCAATCTGTAGAGGCCTTTCTACAAATTTGAGTTGTTCATTTACCTCTATATCCTTAAGAGGTACTATTAGTGATTCATCAGCTAAGCATTTCTTGAGATTAGATACATGAAACACATCATGTACTCCTGCCATTTCCTCTGGTAGTTGTAGTTGATAGGCTACAGGTCCTATTCTTCTAATAATCTCAAAAGGTCCAACATACCTGGGAGTTAGCTTTCTCCGTTTGATGAATCTTACCACTCTTTCCAAGGAGAGACCTTTAACAATACTTTATCACCTACTTGAAATTCCAATGGTTTGCGTCGGTTATCAGCATAGCTCTTTTGTCGATGACGTGCTGCTTTCAGTCGTTCTTTGACTTGAATGATCTTATCAGTTGTTTCCTGTACTATCTCAGGTCCAGATAGTTGCTTTTCCCCAATTTCTGCCCAACAGACTGGGGTTCGGCACTTTCGTCCATAAAGTGCTTCGAATGGTGCAGCATTGATACTTGTGTGATAACTATTATTATACGAAAATTCTATCAAAGGTAAGTGATCGTCCCAATTACCTCCGAAATCAATTACACAAGCTCTAAGCATGTCCTCCATTGTCTGAATTGTTCTTTCGCTTTGTTCGTCTGTTTGAGGATGATAAGCTGTGCTTAGATTCAACTTGGTTCCCATTGCCTTTTGGAAACTTGACAAAAAATGAGAGGTAAAACGACTATCTCTATCAGAAACAATTGATAAAGGTATTCTATGTAAAGAAACGATTTCATTTACATATAATTTAGCTAACTGTTCCATACTGAAAGTTTCCTTCATTGGTAGAAAATGAGCTGACTTGGTTAGCCTATCTACAATCACCCAGATTGTATCATTGCCTTTCTTTGTTTTGGGTAATTTAGTAACAAAATCCATTGTTATCAATTCCCATTTCCATACTGGTATTTCTAACTGTTGTAGCAATCCTGAGGGTTTCTGGTGTTCAACTTTAACTTGCGAACAGGTTAAACATTTAGAAACATAGGCTGCTATGTCCTTTTTCATTCCTATCCACCAAAAATTCTTTCTTAAATCTTGATACATCTTATCACTTCCTGGATGCATCGTATATTTAGACTTATGGGCTTCTTCTAGTATACGATGACGTAGGTTTCCTAATTTAGGTATCCACATTCTCTTCTTATGGAATCTCCAAATCCCATCTATCCCTTGTTCTAATTCCTTAATCATACCTTTTAATTTTTCAGTATCATCCTTGATTACTAATTCTTGTGCTTCTCTTATCGGATCATTTAAATCTACTTGAAGATTTAATTTAAGAGAACGTACCCTTTTTGACTTTTCATGATACTTTCGGCTTAAAGCATCTGCCACTACATTTGCTTTTCCTTCATGATACTGGATATCATAATCATAGTCACTAAGCATCTCCATCCAGCGTCTTTGTCTCATATTCAACTCCTTTTGCCCGAAAACATACCTTAAACTCTTGTGATCAGTGAATATGGTAAACTTACTACCATAAATGTAATGTCTCCAAATCTTAAGGGCAAAAATTATAGCTCCTAATTCCAAGTCATGGGTTGAATAATTTTCTTCATGATTCTTAAGTTGTCTAGATGCATAAGCTATAACCTTTTGTTGTTGCATTAATACACATCCATAACCTAATTTGGAAGCGTCACAATAGATTACAAAGTCTTCCGTTCCTTCTGGTAATGCTAATATGGGTGTATGGGTCAATCTATGCTTAAGAATTTTAAAGGCTTCTTCTTTCTTTGCTCCCCATTCAAACTTAATGGATTTACAGGTTAACTTAGTTAAAGGGATGACTATTCTAGAAAAATCTTGAATAAATCTTCTATAATAACCGGCCAATCCTAAGAAACTTCTAACCTCGGTTGGTGATTCAGGGGTTTTCCATTTGGTAATCGCCTCAATTTTTGTTGGATCTACATGAATTCCTTCATGATCAACTAAGTGTCCAAGAAATTGTACCTGTTCTAGCCAAAACTCGCACTTTGAAAATTTAGCATAAAGCTTTTCCTTTCTTAATAGACTTAAAAGTGCGTGCAAATGCTTTGCATGTTCCTCTTTATTCTTAGAGTAAATTAGAATATCATCTATAAAAACAATTATGAATTTATCTAAATATGGCTTACATATTCGGTTCATCATGTCCATAAATGCAGCTGGGGCATTGGTTAAGCCAAATGGCATGATAGTAAATTCATAATGACCATACCTTGTTCTAAATGTGGTTTTAGGAATATCCTCTTCCTGTACCTTTAATTGACGATATCCTGACCTTAAATCGATTTTGGAGAAAAATCGAGCTCCTTGCAGTTGATCAAACAGATCATCGATTCTTGGTAATTGGTACCGGTTCTTAATCGTGACTTTGTTCAATTCACGGTAGTCAATACACATACGCATTGATCCGTCCTTCTTCTTAACGAATAAAATTGGTGCTCCCTAGGGTGATGAGCTTGGCTGTATAAATCCTTTCTCCAAAAATTCATCTAATTGTTTCTTCAATTCTTGCATTTCTGCAGGTGCCAAACGGTAAGGTGCTTTAGCAATCAGTGCTTGTAACACCCTTAATACTGGACGAAATTTAGCTAATATTTATATGAACTTTATACTTATCAGAGTTTACAAAAACTTTCGTGTTTAAAACCATACACATTTGAGATAATACTAAACAAATTCCAAGATAGTGCATAACAAGTTTAAAGTTAACCCTTGCTAGTCAACTAACAACTAGTTTAAAGGATTCAAAACACGATTGACAAAACGTTTACAATATGATTAAAGTCTAGACAAAGTTAAGTTTGGTGCGGAAGCTTCAAAATGCGTGTTCGGTTCTTGACAACGTACTTGATCACCATCCGGAAGGACCTCATCCATACCTAGGGTCAAACCACTAAAAACATTAGTTTTGACATTAATACAATATATATAAACGAATTCCGACATCGAAAAGTGATAAATAAAATACAAGTTTTCTGGGCTCCACCGTAACTTACGGTGTCTACCGTAAGTTACGGTAGACCCTGAATGGTTCTGGTCTGTCGTAACACAGGGGTGAACCACCGTAACGTTTTTGTTTTCCACCGTAAATTACGGTGGAGACCGTAATTTACGATGGACTCTGTGATTTTACCATTTGACTGTTTTGTTGATTTCGCCCAATTCCGCATACCGTTTTAGACTATTTCTTTCCTGTATGTCTGTAAATTCATTACGGACATGTTGATTTTAATTATCATACCAACAATTGATTCACCGATCATACGGCTAAAAGTTTCTATACTATTATTTATTCGACCCATTACAACTATAAGTGTATATTTCCAGTTTCTTATTCTAAGACCTTTTAGATGCCATTACCCAAGTTACCGGGCTTGTACATCTTGGTGTGTTTGCGCTATTCATGGCTTTGTGTTCCCTTGGAACTAAAAGCTTGTTTCATCGGAATGCAACATTCCGTTTTAAACGACCTTTTCAACATACCCACATTTATTATTCCAATATCCTGGATTCACAACTTAAAGTATCATAGCTAGGTTCATAGGCGTAGTGCAATCCAACACTTAACAACTTATGAAACCATTATATTGCTATTGTCATGATTCCTTTTATGGTATCTATTTAACCCGTTTGACTATCTAGTGAAATCCATCACTCTATTAACAAGTCAAACCCAGTCACAAGTCTTTATTTTGACCCGTTTGATGTTCAAGTGAACTACGCCACTTTAGAACATGTCAAACGCATCCTTTACACTACGATTCTATCAATACACTAAACTCAAACATATATGCGTAATTTAACGAGACCAAAGTCACGTACCTTTAAAGCACACCCTTCAAGCGCGTATCTCCTCCTCCGGCTTGTCCGCTTGACGATCCGGATGCTTTGCCTAAAGAGTTCAATTCAACTTACATTTAGAACCCTTTTCGTAATTATAAACACATAAATGGCCACAATAGTCAATTATGCGTTTTTATTCGATTTTCAACATATTAATTCCCCACTTAGGCATTTCAACAAACTCCTAGTGGGTCAAATTTTCACATGATTATTACCAAGTTTATGACTTGTTAACTTGTCTAAATCAACTTCAATTAGGCAAATATATACATATTTTCAACCGAAATATTTCAGAGATTATCACATAATTTCAGTTCACACTAAATCAAAAGTCTTAGTCCTAGTGTTTATCAAGTTCTACTAACTTGGTAATCACCCACTATAGTGATTATGAACCTTACAATCATCATGCAAGATTTTGACAAGAATTCATCTAGGGTTTGTCCCTAAACCTTATATCTCTTCCAATTTCATTCATGCATGACACAATCAAGCTCAATATCAACTTTTCATGATTTGTCTAGAACTTGAGATGAATCGAAAATACCAAAATTTACATACCTTATGATCCCTACAACAAGGAGACCACTAATCCATATTCAGATTTTGATTTGAACTTGGTTTGAGCCTTCAATTTGTGGTTTTTGTGAATACTAGGGTTTTGGAGAATGGGGGTCGCCCTTCTCTTGCTTCTGATCGACCAGACATCCCCAAATGGGGTGTTTGGTTTTGTTTTTAATTAAAAATCAATAATACAAGTTTCAATTATTACAACATGAGCCTCTCCACTTTTGTTTAACATATAGTTTGGTCATTCTAACCCTATTTCGAGTTATTTCTAGACTTCTAGTTAACTAGGTTATAATTCCCTAGTTAAGTAAATTCTTGTTTATTTATACTTTATAACTCTAATATAAAGTTTTATATTTTCGGGATGTTACAAGTCCACCCCCGTTAAAAAGGGTTTCGTCCCCGAAACCGAATTTACGTACCAAATAGTATGGGGTAGAGCCGTTGCATCTCTTCTTCGGATTCCCATGTGGTATCCGCACCCTTCCTGTGTTCCCATTTAACCTTCACTTGGTTAATCACTTTGTTCCTCAAACTCTTCTCTTTACGATCTAAAATCGCAATTGGTTTTACTGCATAGTTGAGGCTGTTATCCACCTCGATATCATCGTAGTGGATACGAGCAGTTTCGTCTGCTAAACATTTTCGGAGATGTGACACGTGGAAAGTGCTATGAATCCCACTCAACTCCTCGGGTAGTTCGAGACGATATGCTACTTTGCCAACCCGTTCGGTGATCCTGAATGGTCCGATAAATCTTGGGCTCAACTTCCCTCTTTTTCTGAACCGTATTATTCCTTTCCACGGCGATACTTTCAGCATTACCTTATCACCCACTTGAAACTCAATCGCCCTCTTTCGTTTATCCGCGTATGACTTTTGTCGATCTTGAGCCGCTTTTAGGTGAGTTCGGACCATGTCGATCTTCTCATTCGTAGTTCAGATTATATCAGTAGGTGCTAGTCCTCGTGGACCCACTTCTCCCCAACACACCGGGGTTCGACACTTTCTACCATATAACATCTCATACGGGGCCATTTTAATGCTCGATTGATAGCTATTGTTATATGAAAATTCGACCAAGGGTAGATGGACATCCCAACTACCCCCGAAGTCAATAATGCAAGCCCGCAGCATATCCTCCAACGTTTGTATTGTTCTTTCACTCTGCCCATCCGTTTGTGGATGGTAAGCGGTGCTAATGAACATTTTAGTCCCCATTTATTCTTGGAAGTCGCGCCAAAAATTCAAAGTGAACCTAGTATCTCTGTCTGACACAATGGATATCGGTACCCCATGACGTGCTATGATTTCATTGGTGTACACCTCCGACATCTTCTCAGATGTATAAGTCTCACGAATCGGAATGAAGTGAGCACTTTTCGTCAATCTATCCACGACTACCCATATAGCATCAAACCCGCGGTTGGTTTTGGGTAATTTGGTCAACAAATCCATAGTGATTTGTTCCCATTTCCAAACTGGGATGTCCAATGGTTGCAACTTACCATATGGCTTTTGGTGCTCCGCTTTGATTTGCAAGCAGGTCAAACACTTCTCCACATATTTCATGATGTCTCTTTTCATTCCTGGCCACCAATAATTTTTTTTTAAATCGTTATACATCTTGGTCGCCCCCGGATGTATCGAATAACGAGATTTATGGGCCTCGTCAAGTAGAAGTGCCTTGGCCCCACATGAGTTTGGAACCCAAATTCTCCCAAATCGAGTTTTCAATCCTTGGTTATTATCCGCCAGGTCTTTTAACTGCCCAACTATTCTTTCCCTTTTCACATTTTCTTCCTTTATTGCTTCAATTTGAGATTTCCGGATTTGCTCAAGCAAACCCGATGTCACAATTAGTTGCATCGATCGTACTCGAATATGCGTATAATCTGTCTTTCGGCTCAACGCGTCTGCCACTACATTAGCCTTCCCGGGGTGGTAATGTATTTCACAATCAAAGTCTTTGACGGTTTCTAACCACCGCCTCTGCCTCATATTTAATTCCTTCTGATCGAAGAAATACTTCAAGCCTTTATGGTCGGTAAAGATAGTGTATTTCACCCCATACAAATAATGCCTCCATATTTTCAAGGCGAACACCACCGTCGCCAACTCGAGGTCATGGGTAGGATATCTCTTCTCATGAGTCTTTAGCTGCCTCGAGGCATAGGCTATAACCTTGCCTCGTTGCATCAAAACGCAGCCAAGCCCCGAATGTGATGCATCTGAGTAAACTACCATGTCGTCTGTTCCATCCGGTAATGACAATACTGGTGCATGGGTCAGTTTTTCCTTAAGCGTTTGGAACGCCTTTTCTTGATCATTACCCCAGTTAAACTTTTCGTCCTTACGGGATAATTTGGTTAATGGCATAGCAATTTTGGAGAAATCCTGTATGAATCTTCGATAATAACCCGCAAGCCCCAAAAAGCTTCTGATCTCCGAAGGATTCTTCGGTGGATCCCATCTCGCCACGGCTTCTATCTTTGACGGGTCTACTAACACCCCGTTTGCACTAATGATGTGCCCGAGAAATTGTACTTCTCGCAACCAGAAAGCACATTTCAAGAACTTTGCGTACAATTTCTCTTTTCTGAGCATCTCTAATACTTCACGCAAATGGTTTGTGTGTTCCGCTTCATTCCTCGAGTATATCAAGATGTCATCAATGAACACTATTACCGACTTATCTAGCATAGGCTTACAGACCCGGTTCATGAGATCCATGAAAGCCGCGGGTGCATTAGTTAACCCAAAGGACATCACAAGGAACTCGTAATGTCCATACCGTGTACGGAAAGCCGTCTTCGGTATATCTTCCTCCTTGACTTTCAACTGATGGTATCCCGATCTAAGGTCGATCTTGGAGAACCAACTTGCGCCTTGCAATTGATCAAATAAATCGTCGATTCTTGGGAGTGGGTATCGATTCTTCACCGTGAGTTTATTTAACTCCCTGTAATCGATACACATGTGCATGCTCCCATCCTTCTTTTTCACAAATAACACCGGTGCGCCCCACGGAGACACACTAGGCCGGATAAACCCTTTGTCTAACAGATCTTGAATTTGTGACATCAATTCTTGTAATTCTGATGGCGCGAGTCGATACGGCGCCTTGGCCACAGGTTTCGCGCCCGGAACCAATTCGATCCCGAACTCTACCTCCCGTTCTGGCGGTATTCCCGGTAGGTCCTCCGGAAATACATCGGCATATTCGCGTACCACCGATACATCTTCAATCTCTAGTGATCACTTGTCTGATTCGTTCGCGTATATCATGAATGCCCTACAACCGTGCCTCATGAGCTTGCGAGCTTTTAGCATTGAACACATAACGGGATTACCCCTCTTTTCGCCGTATATGGTAACAGATTTTCCACTTGGAGATGTTAGTTTTATCTCCTTGCGGAAACATACGACTCTCGCATGGTATCGGGATAGCCAATCCATCCCGACTACTACTTGGAATTCCCCCATCGACATAGGAATCAAGTCTATTGAATATTCTTCATCGTCAATGTTTATCTTACAATCTCGACATACTTCACACACAAGGAAACTTTTGTTATCACCTATTTCTACTTCTAATGGCATAGGCAATTTTGTTAGTACAAAAGAAGGATGTCGAATAAATCCATGTGAAACAAAGGATTTATTCGGACCCGTATCAAATAACACATGTGCAGGAATTGAATTTATGGCAAATATACCTGAGACCGCATCGGGCTCTGTTTTTGCCTCCACTGCTGTTAACTGGAAAGATCTTGCCTTTGCTCTTGGTGTCTCAGTGTGTGTATTCTTGTCATCTTTCTTTCCGGTCAACTCTGGGCACTCAGATTTCTTGTGACCTGGTTGGTAGCATTTGTAACACACCGACACCTTCCCCGGGCACAATGCAGCCGTGTGCCCCGTTTTCCCACATATAGGACACAATTTGTCCTTGAACCGACACTCACCTTTGTGCCCCTTCCCGCATATCTTGCAGTTTGATGACCCGCTTTTCCCTTCTTGTTTCTTTGAGGATTCTGTTGTGCGCGCCTTTTTTGTTGGGCTTGGATTGACTATCTGCGCCCTTCTTTCACCTCTTTCAATCTGTTTCTTCAACTCTATCTCCCGTTCCCGAGCAACGTTTATAATCTCGGTGAGAGTCTCATACTTTGAAGGAGTCATAAACTCCCTATACTCGGTGCTCAACATATTATAATAATAATATATTTTCTGCTCCTCATTCGTTATCAATTCATCACAAAACTTCATCTTATCCATGAACATACCCGTGATTTTATCAATAGATTCACCCTTGTGTCGAAGCTGCATGAATTCTTCCTTGATCTTGTTAATGACTGCCTTGGGATTGTGATGTTTAAGAAACGGCGTCTTAAACTCGTCCCATGTCATAGCTTTAGGTGCTTCGCTTCCAATTTCTTTCTTCTTGTTATCCCACCAGTCTTTCGCTTGACCCCTTAACTGACCCGTGCCATAAGCTACGTAGTCGTCTGGATCACAATGAGTCCTTTTGAATACTCCATCCATATCGCTTAGCCACCGCTGGCATATTATCGGGTCAACCTCCCCATTGTAAATTGGCGGTTTGCACGCCATGAACTCTTTATAAGAACAAGATTTTCGTCCTCCCGACTTCTCCTTTGCTAAATTGGTATTATCCTCCAATTTCTTGATTCTTTCTTCCACTAGTGATAATACCGTGTTTTGGATTTTGTCGATGAAACTCGACAGACTGTTTTCGATTGCCTTCCCTGCCTCTTCAGCAATCACTTCTCTCGTTTGCTCGGTGACTCTTGGCACCGCATTATCATTACCTTTATCCGTCATCTTTAACTGAAATATTTACATCAAGCGTTAAACATTTCATCTATAGCATATGGTTTATTTACTTCGGTTTATTCAAGTTCATAACTTGTTTTTACCGCTTTTATTTAATGCACTTTCCGGGTTTGAGTGTATTAACACGCTTTTCCCATGCATATCTATTCATCATTCCCTTTTTATACTTAGTAACTCTACATAGAACAATTAATTCTTACCGGATGCTTGATCAAGCTTGAACCGAACACTTTGTTGACAACCTTAGGCTCTGATACCAACTTGTAACACCCTTAATACTGGACGGAATCTAGCTAATATCTATATGAACTTTATACTTATCAGAGTTTACAAAAAAATTTCGTGTTTAAAACCATACACATTTGTGATAATACTAAACAAATTCCAAGATAGTGCATAACGAGTTTAAAGTTAACCCTTGCTAGTCAACTAACAACTAGTTTAAAGGATTCAAAACACGATTGACAAAACGTTTACAATATGATTAAAGTCTAGACAAAGCTAAGTTTGGTGCGGAAGCTTCAAAATGCGTGTTCGGTTCTTGACAACGTACTTGATCACCATCCGGAAGGACCTCATCCATACCTAGGGTCAAACCACTAAAAACATTAGTTTTGACATTAATACAATACATATAAACGAATTCCGACATCGAAAAGTGATAAATAAAATACAAGTTTTCTGGGCTCCACCGTAACTTACGGTGTCTACCGTAAGTTACGGTAGACCCTGAATGGTTCTGGTCTGCCGTAACACAGGGGTGAACCACCGTAACCTTTTTTTTTCCACCGTAAATTAAAGTGGAGACCGTAATTTACGGTGGACTCTGTGATTTTACCATTTGACTGTTTTGTTGATTTCGCCCAATTCCGCATACCGTTTTAGACTATTTCTTTCCAGTATGTCTGTAAATTCATTACGGACATGTTGATTTTAATTATCATACCAACAATTGATTCACCGATCATACGGCTAAAAGTTTCTATACTATTATTTATTCGACCCATTCCAACTATAAGTGTATATTTCCAGTTTCTTATTCTAAGACCTTTTAGATGCCATTACCCAAGTTCCCGGGCTTGTACATCTTGGTGTGTTTGCGCTATTCATGGCTTTGTGTTCCCTTGGAACTAAAAGCTCGTTTCCTCGGAATTCAACATTCCGTTTTAAACGGCCTTTTCAACATACCCACATTTATTATTCCAATATCCTGGATTCATAACTTAAAGTATCATAGCTAGGTTCATAGGCGTAGTGCAATCCAACACTTAACAACTTACGAAACCATTATATCGCTATTGTCATGATTCCTTTTATGGTATCTATTTAACCCGTTTGACTATCTAGTGAAATCCACCACTCTATTAACAAGTCAAACCCAGTCACAAGTCTTTATTTTGACCCGTTTGATGTTCAAGTGAACTACGCCACTTTAGAACATGTCAAACGCATCCTTTACACTACGATTCTATCAATACACTAAACTCAAACATATATGCGTAATTTAACGAGACCAAAGTCACGTACCTTTAGAGCACACCCTTCAAGCGCGTATCTCCTCCTCCGGCTTGTCCGCTTGACGATCCGGATGCTTGGCCTAAAGAGTTCAATTCAACTTACATTTAGAACCCTTTTCGTAATTATAAACACATAAATGGCCACAATAGTCAATTATGCGTTTTTATTCGATTTTCAACATATTAATTCCCCACTTAGGCATTTCAACAAACACCTAGTGGGTCAAATTTTCACATGATTATTACCAAGTTTATGACTTGTTAACTTGTCTAAATCAACTTCAATTAGGCAAATATATACATATTTTCAACCGAAATATTTCAGAGATTATCACATAATTTCAGTTTACACTAAATCAAAAGTCTTAGTCCTAGTGTTTATCAAGTTCTACTAACTTGGTAATCACCCACTATAGTGATTATGAACCTTACAATCATCATGCAAGATTTTGACAAGAATTCATCTAGGGTTTGTCCCTAAACCTTATATCTCTTCCAATTTCATTCATGCATGACACAATCAAGCTCAATTTCAACTTTTCATGATTTGTCTAGAACTTGAGATGAATCGAAAATACCGAAATTTACATACCTTATGATCCCTACAACAAGGAGACCACTAATCCATATTCAGATTTTGATTTTGATTTGAACTTGGTTTGAGCCTTCAATTTGTGGTTTTTGTGAATACTAGGGTTTTGGAGAATGGGAGTTGCCCTTCTCTTGCTTCTGATCGACCAGACATCCCCAAATGGGGTGTTTGGTTTTGTTTTTAATTAAAAATCAATAATACAAGTTTCAATTTTTACAACATGAGCCCCTCCACTTTTGTTTAACATATAGTTTGGTCATTCTAACCCTATTTCGAGTTATTTCTAGACTTCTAGTTAACTAGGTTATAATACCCTAGTTAAATAAATTCTTGTTTATTTATACTTTATAACTCTAGTATAAAGTTTTATATTTTCGGGATGTTACAGTGCTGTTCATGGTATTAAATTGATTCTGAATTCAACTTCTTTATCTGGAGGTTGCCCTGGCAATTCTTCTGGAAATACATCTGAAAACTGGGATACTACTGGGATATCCTTCAAATCCTTTCCTTTAGTGTTAGTGATTATAGAAATCAAATACACTAATGATCCTTTTCTTATGTAACTTGCTGTTTTCATCACAGAGATGAAATTAGTAGATTTGGAAGTTTTATATCCTTTAATTGTGATCTTTTCACCTTTTGGTGAATTTACTTGTATCGACTTTTGATCACATAAAATACTGGCTTTATTGGCTATTAACCAGTCCATTCCTAAAACAACATCGAATCCTGCCAAATTCATGGGGTAAAGATTTGCAATAAATTTCTGATTTAAAATTTCTATTCTTGCTCCCTGCAAGATTTCAGAAATATTAATGGTTTCTCCATTAGCTGTCTCTACTAGACACTCTTATGGAAGTTTAATTAATGATTGCTTAAGTAATTTGCAGAACGAAGTATTAATAAAACTTTGGTTTGCACCAGAGTCAAATAATACTTTAGCAAAAATATCATTAACTAAAAACGTACCAGTGATCACATCCGGGATCATCTTTGCTTCTTCTGCCGTTAGAACAAATGCTCTAACATTTTTGGTATTCTTGTTGTTTGTAACCGGAGCTAATTTCGGGCAGTTGGGTTTGATATGACCTTGTTCTCCGCAGTTATAACTTATCCTGTTGTTAGCCCTCTTCCTGCAGTCTTCTTCCTTGTGTCCCGATATTTTGCAAAAGTTACAGTATATGGAGCATCTTCCTGAATGCTTCCTTTTGCAATTCTTACAGTAAGGTGTAGAGGTAGAACCTATATTTTTCCCAAGATTAAAATTTCCAGAACGAAATTCTTGTGTGAGCTTCTGGGTTAGGTTCCTCCTTTGATCCTCTTCTCGGGTACGGAATAATTTATCTGTCAAGGTATTTGCTAGTTCTACAGCTTCTTCTATGGTTTGAGGTCTAGCTGCCTTGACTACATGTCTTATCTCTCCAATTAATCCCCAGATATAACGGGAGATTAACACTGGTTCAGCTGAAGCAAGGGTTGGCACTATTCTAGCATATTCAAAGAATAATTTAGTGTATCCCTTACTATCCACACCGATCATTCTAAGGTTTAGGAATTTGTTTGCTATCTGTTCCTTTTCATTGGGTGGGCAGAATTTCCTTTCTACCTTGTCCTTAAATTCCTCCCATTCCATATTATAAGTTCTATCACTTCCTCTTGATTGGAGGATAGTGTTCCACCATTCTAGTGCTGAATTCTTAAACAGATTAGAGGCAAACATTATCTTATCTTCTTCAGCACACTTGCTTATTCTTAAGACTGCCTCAGTCTTCTCTATCCAGCGTAGGGTTGCAATGGCCCCTTCGTTGCCCGAGAATTCCATTGGTTTACAAGACCAGAATTCTTTATAAGAACAACCGTAAGACACAGTTCTTCTCCTTTTGGGAATGGGCATTTGAAGTACAGGTCCATTGTTTACACTGTTTTCAGGTTCAGAAGGTCGCTTGCTATCATGTTTACTCTTGTTATCGGCTTCTCTAACCGTTTGAATAATATATTGTCACACCCCGAAATTATCAGAGCATTGGCGTGACTGGACTGGTATCTTCATTGCACAGCGGAAGCAATTATAGCTAAGACTTCTAGAAATTGAACGCCGCTAAGTACTCGAAACTCCAATGGTTCTCCTATTCCAACCGTGCCTTGTCTTAAAATGCAACCTGAGAAAGAACATGCGAGAAAAATCAACAAAAAGTTGAGCGAGTTCATAGTTTGTTCGTAAAAGATTTGAGATAAATCTTTTGAGTTGTGAAAGGTTTGAAATAAATCTTTGGAATTGTGAAAGATTTGAAATAAATCTTTGGAATAACCGGTTTTTGAAGTAGTATTGAGAAAATGAATTTAAAAACCATTTTCTTGCAAAGTTATATGGAAACGTTGTGTTTGTAACACGTTATGTTCATAAAACCATGTATTTGTAATGTTCATATAATCATCAATGCCCACCCTGACTTTGACCCGCATAATCTTATGCCTTAAATTTTGTATAAAACATGGTATTTAATTTGTATGAACAAGTATGTTTCGTAAGTATAAAATCCCTGGTATGTAGCAAATAAGGAAATAAAGAGATCACCAATGGTTTGCAAGGCCATTGATATGTGTGAAGTGCAAGTAGGAAGACTCAAACCTAGCGGATTTGTGCGTCGGGAACATAGTCACCCCGAGGAACGTTAACTGTTTGTCCTGGGGGCTGGGCTCGCTACACCCAGATAGATCTACCGCATCGTGCCCCTCGGTCCTACAATGAGGATTAATGGCCTCAAGTGCCACCTACCCACTCACATGATCTGTACGCAGTAACCCTCCTTACGCTAACCATACCATGTATAAAATAAATCCCTGGTCACCCTGACCAGATCCCTGGTCACCCTGGCCAGATTATCATTCACATTTCGAAAATAAGCATTTATTTTGTAAAAACCAGTATGTTTAGTATAAACCTTTCGTTAATCATTTGAGTTCCTCGAAATCCCTTCGTAATATGATTTAGAAAATACGAGTTTTGCGTTTGTTCTAACTTGGTATGTTTTTGCAAAACGTGCATGTCTTTCCACCCCGAAAACATTTACAAAAATGTAAAACGGTAAAAAGTGGGGTTATGAACTCACCTGAATATTCATGTGCAAAGCTAGCTAATTTACGACTTCGTGATGTCGTTTCCAAGATGAGACTCGCTAGCGTGCATTCTACAATATTCCTAACACGGAATATCTAATAAGTTTCTAAATAAAAGCGGTAACTAGTCTACGTGTTACCGAGCTCTACCGAATCGTTAGTCGAACGATTCAACGGTAAGTTGTTAACTTAATGGAAAAGATTAAGTTATACGTGTTAAGTCTCGTTTAATGTCAGTAGCAATTTAATAAGTCTTGAAAAAGACTTAGTTTCCAAGAGACTTAAAATGAATAAATATTTATATAAAAATATATAAATATATCGTTGTAAGTACGTTAGCCGTCTCGAGTAGTCGTACGTGTATAAAAGAATATTTCTACGAAAATATCATATAACAAACTCGTATCATATATCGCGTTTCGTATATAATAACTTGTATCACGTCTTGTGTATATTTGCCAAAAATATACGTATAGGCCGTTTAGGCGTGTAAAATAAATATGAAGAGTTATATTTATTTTATAGAGGAATCGTAGAGTTGTTTTTGAAAGTGAATACGATCTATATTTATTTTTATTAGGGGAATTCGTGTTACGCGATGTTTGAAATAAATATATATACTATATTTATTTATAAAAGGATTCGAATTCCGACGTTTTGTTTTATAATAAAAACGCTTCGTCTTTACGGATTTTCTCGAAAAACGGGCAGAGTTTCCTTTGTTTTTGGACGCCCCGACAACTAAAGTGTCGAAATTTTTATCAAGATTCAACTAAACTATAAATGTAATTTCGGCAAACATATATATATATATCTCAAATGTAACTTATAAATAGGTCGGTTCGAGCTCGTTATCACGTGATACTTTAAAACTATAATAAATAAATCGAGTCACTAATCTTTACCAAATCCTCGTGTCGATTTGCATAAATGTTTGACTGAGTTGACCGGGTCAACTGAGTTGACTCGGTTGACTGAGTTGACTCGGTTTGACCGAGTCAACCGAAATGCTTTATAAACCGATCCAAGCCAAACCGTTCGACCCGTTGATGATCTTTGGCTAGCTGAACTGCTGTTGACCGAGTTGACTCGAGTCAAACTGAAATTGAGTCTGACCCGAAGCCGTTGACCCGAAACACCCGAACATGAATCTGTCCAAAACTTGAACCACATCAAAATCTACATACGAACCGAACAAAACAAAACCCGAAACTCGAACCTGCTGACCTGAACCGAGTCCACTGCAAACCCTTGACCGAACTAAACCACGGCTGTCCCACAACCGAGCCGTGACCCGAGCCATCATCTAACTCGAATCAAATCTGTTGACGGTTTGACCTGGACCCGAACCGAGTTGAACCGAAATGCACCGAGTCGAACTGAGTCGCGCTAAAATACACCGAGTCGAACCCGAAACTGTCTTGACCGAGCCCGGAACCGTAATCAATCGGAAATTTGGTCGGGTCGAGGCACAACCACCGCCACTGCCGCTGCTACCGCCGCTGTCTGCGGAGGAGCCGCTCCTCTCCGCCGTCATCTCTCTCTCTCCTCAGCTCCTCTCTCTCTGTCCGCGTCGTCTAGCACCACCCACCACAGCTCCGCCGTCTGTGGTGGTGGGGTTATTGTTGTTGATGCCTACCGCCACCAAATCGATGGTGGTGGCCGGTGGTATAAGAGAAAACGGGGTGGGGGGTGTCGGTCAGAAAGAAGGGAACCGAGAGAGGAAGGGGTGGCTGGGTTGGGTCTTGTTGTTGGTTGATTTCTCTGTGTTTGGCTTTGTGTGAGTATGATCGAGAGAGGGAGAGAGGTAAAAGGCAGACTTCAAGTCTGTGTATATGTTGGGAGTTTAGAGGAAATAGGGGTGTTATATAGAAGATTGTTTAAGATCTTGCACAAAATATATAGTAGAGATTTGACAGGATTTTGTATGATTGTGCTGAGATTTTCAAGTCCCATATGGATTTTTGGGAAGATTTACAAGTATAATCTTGTAATAAAAATTAATATATATTATGTGTAGGTTTAGGTTTGTGGGTGTGGGGCTTGGGCCCGGGGCCCACAAGCTCTATCCCATGTGTAAGTAGCCCGTAATTCCTACGAGGCCCGTTGTCAAAACCCGAACTCCGTTTTAACGTCAAAAATTAAAATACACAAAAATACGGTCGGTAGTCGTTGTTTGCACGCCCGTTTGTCGATCACGGTAATAATCGCGAAAAATTGTATCGTTGCCGTCTTTAATCCGTTTTTCGATCCGGTTTCGCCTGTAGTCACTAAAATTTAACTACAAAACTAAAATATATCGTAAAAATTTAATATTTGTCGGCGTTGTCAGTATCCTGTTCGGTTTCAATCCGTTGCCGTTTAACGTTTCACCGGTTTCTCTGTAAACCACCGTTCGCGCACTGTAAAGGCGGATAGACGTTCCCAGGCACTCCAAAGGCCTAAATAAGTTAATTTGCGCTGTAAACACCATTTATTATCGCGTTAATCACTTGTTAATCACGTAATTAAGAGCCGTAAATTACGGGTTGTCACATTCTCCCCCTGTTACAGAAATTTCGTCCTCGAAATTTAGACCATGTTATCCCCTCAGAATTGTGTTATTCGCAGGTAAGTCCGAATAATAACAAAGTGAATGACCGCGTAATCGAAACAAGACTTATTCGAATCATGTGAATTCAAGGGCATTCTTTCATAATAGGAATCCCAACAGTTTAAAAATGTGTCTCAGTAATTGATGTCAAAAGAAACGAGACGTATAGGTACAGTCACTAATGTGACTAAGTCAACAAGGATCCAACAATGAACAGGAACTTCGACCAATCGAATTCCATATGAACGTTTACAATGTGTAAATGAGTTCTAGAAGCAATAACATCCACTGGATGAACTTAGAATCAACAATCTCAAATAGTTTGCATGAAACGCTCGACCGTGATCAGCACAAGCTGCAAGTTACACCGACTCCACAAGGTGTCGCAATGAATGAAACCATTAAATAATATGGGTGATCGAACAAGTATCACCTGTGTTTTGCATATAACGCTCAATCATAATTAGCCCAAGCTACAAGTTTGTACTGACACCACAAGGTGTCGTAGTGAATTAAATAGTTCAATAATAGCGGTGATCAAACAAATCCACCGTGTTTGAAGTCAATTGAAAGCGTAATGAAGTAAATATGAATGTTTGTTCCAAACAAACATCAAAGAATTTTCAATTGAAGATGGAACACCAAAGAATTTCTGTTTCGATCGAAGAGGATGGAGCAATGAATATTGCAAGACTTTCGATTGATAATGAAAGAAACGTTAGTAGGTACACCGGAATATAAGATGGTTTTGTGTACCATTGTCTTAACACACTATTGTATTAAGACTGTTGTAATGTGATAAACCAAAGCGGATTTAAAGCAATTCAATAATTAAATCTGTGTATGAGATGTGTAAACGAGTTTAGCGCAAGCTTCAAACTAATGAAAATCACCATCACATGGTGTCGAAATCAACAGACAATTTTAATGGAGTCGAATGCCAAACAATTTTACTTCGACTCGGAACAAATGAAACACTTGTTAAAACGAATTTTGAATATGATGCTCCCAATACATCATATGATGTTCTGAAGTGAACATGTGTAATGGACAAGTTCAAACAGTCGAACTTGGTTTTAGCGCAATCCGACAATAAACATATGTATCGACAAGAAAACTTTCGGCATGGTCACAACGAAAAACCATGTATGTAACTTGTAAAGAAATGATCGTGATACAATGACCATTAAGAGGAGTAGAGATACGAAAATCTACTCAGTAAGTGTGAAATTCGAAATTTCAATAAAAGAAATTTGAGGACTTTACCTGGGGTTTCGTGTGACGACCAATTGTTAGGTGACATTACCATGGAATGTCGAACATAGCGTATTCGTCGTTAGTTAGGTAGAAGGGGGGGGGGGGATGCGGAGACAATCGTCTTCTCCCTGGCGTGACTCGTGTCGTTGCAGGATCGCGTGACAAGTTGTCGTTTCCTGATTGTTAGTTCTCCTGCTGACAGGAATCTAGCGTCGTCGTTAAATTGCGTCATCGTTCCTTCTCAAAGGCCTCGCCTCGATAATCGTATGTGTCGTACTTCAACCCCTGTTGATGTATAGCTTAAGTTTCGCGTATACCTGTGCACTAGCGTTTCGTTCCGCGTAGAACGTGATGTACCCCGACATCCTTGGCGTAAAATTTGAGTTCTATGTATTCTCATGCGCTAGCGTTTTGTTATGCGTAGGATGCCTGCTCGGGAAGTTAAAATATCATAGACAATATGGATAATAGTGTGTGCCCGAGTTAATATTCGCGGTTCCTACGTGATGACCTTTAATAAACACACATATGCACAATTAATCAATCATGTAATCAGATAAGCATGTTGGTCACCAATAAACGATCAAGTAATCTCCCCTAGTCCCACTAGTCTATCCTCCCAGCCTCTCAGACTGACTCCCTAGTCCTACTAGACAATTTTCCCAGCCTCCCAGACTGACTCCCTAGTCCCACTAGACTATCCTCCCAGCCTCTCAGACTGAATCTCCTAGTCTCTCAGACCAGATCCAGCCACCCGACTGAATTCCCTTTTCCGAAGGTCTTAAATGCAGGTTTCCTAAACTCTCAGAGTGTTGTGTACTGTATGTAATCGTTTTGTGTACCGTGTATAAAACATCACAATAGCGTATGTTTGAGAACAAAATTTTGACTGTTTTTTTTTTTTTTTTTTTTTTCGGCAACGGTTGGAGACCATATTCGAGTACTAGGCGTTCTGTATGTATTCAACGTCTTAATAGTCTAAGTTCCCAGAGGAAAGTGAGGTTAGAGCCTAGGTATCACAACAGGAACCTAATTCGCTGTAACCTATAGCTCTGATACCAATCTGTCACACCCCGAAATTATCAGAGCATTGGCGTGACTGGACTGGTATCTTCATTGCACAGCGGAAGCAATTATAGCTAAGACTTCTAGAAATTGAACGCCGCTAAGTACTCGAAACTCCAATGGTTCTCCTATTCCAACCGTGCCTTGTCTTAAAATGCAACCTGAGAAAGAACATGCGAGAAAAATCAACAAAAAGTTGAGCGAGTTCATAGTTTGTTCGTAAAAGATTTGAGATAAATCTTTTGAGTTGTGAAAGGTTTGAAATAAATCTTTGGAATTGTGAAAGATTTGAAATAAATCTTTGGAATAACCGGTTTTTGAAGTAGTATTGAGAAAATGAATTTAAAAACCATTTTCTTGCAAAGTTATATGGAAACGTTGTGTTTGTAACACGTTATGTTCATAAAACCATGTATTTGTAATGTTCATATAATCATCAATGCCCACCCTGACTTTGACCCGCATAATCTTATGCCTTAAATTTTGTATAAAACATGGTATTTAATTTGTATGAACAAGTATGTTTCGTAAGTATAAAATCCCTGGTATGTAGCAAATAAGGAAATAAAGAGATCACCAATGGTTTGCAAGGCCATTGATATGTGTGAAGTGCAAGTAGGAAGACTCAAACCTAGCGGATTTGTGCGTCGGGAACATAGTCACCCCGAGGAACGTTAACTGTTTGTCCTGGGGGCTGGGCTCGCTACACCCAGATAGATCTACCGCATCGTGCCCCTCGGTCCTACAATGAGGATTAATGGCCTCAAGTGCCACCTACCCACTCACATGATCTGTACGCAGTAACCCTCCTTACGCTAACCATACCATGTATAAAATAAATCCCTGGTCACCCTGACCAGATCCCTGGTCACCCTGGCCAGATTATCATTCACATTTCGAAAATAAGCATTTATTTTGTAAAAACCAGTATGTTTAGTATAAACCTTTCGTTAATCATTTGAGTTCCTCGAAATCCCTTCGTAATATGATTTAGAAAATACGAGTTTTGCGTTTGTTCTAACTTGGTATGTTTTTGCAAAACGTGCATGTCTTTCCACCCCGAAAACATTTACAAAAATGTAAAACGGTAAAAAGTGGGGTTATGAACTCACCTGAATATTCATGTGCAAAGCTAGCTAATTTACGACTTCGTGATGTCGTTTCCAAGATGAGACTCGCTAGCGTGCATTCTACAATATTCCTAACACGGAATATCTAATAAGTTTCTAAATAAAAGCGGTAACTAGTCTACGTGTTACCGAGCTCTACCGAATCGTTAGTCGAACGATTCAACGGTAAGTTGTTAACTTAATGGAAAAGATTAAGTTATACGTGTTAAGTCTCGTTTAATGTCAGTAGCAATTTAATAAGTCTTGAAAAAGACTTAGTTTCCAAGAGACTTAAAATGAATAAATATTTATATAAAAATATATAAATATATCGTTGTAAGTACGTTAGCCGTCTCGAGTAGTCGTACGTGTATAAAAGAATATTTCTACGAAAATATCATATAACAAACTCGTATCATATATCGCGTTTCGTATATAATAACTTGTATCACGTCTTGTGTATATTTGCCAAAAATATACGTATAGGCCGTTTAGGCGTGTAAAATAAATATGAAGAGTTATATTTATTTTATAGAGGAATCGTAGAGTTGTTTTTGAAAGTGAATACGATCTATATTTATTTTTATTAGGGGAATTCGTGTTACGCGATGTTTGAAATAAATATATATACTATATTTATTTATAAAAGGATTCGAATTCCGACGTTTTGTTTTATAATAAAAACGCTTCGTCTTTACGGATTTTCTCGAAAAACGGGCAGAGTTTCCTTTGTTTTTGGACGCCCCGACAACTAAAGTGTCGAAATTTTTATCAAGATTCAACTAAACTATAAATGTAATTTCGGCAAACATATATATATATATCTCAAATGTAACTTATAAATAGGTCGGTTCGAGCTCGTTATCACGTGATACTTTAAAACTATAATAAATAAATCGAGTCACTAATCTTTACCAAATCCTCGTGTCGATTTGCATAAATGTTTGACTGAGTTGACCGGGTCAACTGAGTTGACTCGGTTGACTGAGTTGACTCGGTTTGACCGAGTCAACCGAAATGCTTTATAAACCGATCCAAGCCAAACCGTTCGACCCGTTGATGATCTTTGGCTAGCTGAACTGCTGTTGACCGAGTTGACTCGAGTCAAACTGAAATTGAGTCTGACCCGAAGCCGTTGACCCGAAACACCCGAACATGAATCTGTCCAAAACTTGAACCACATCAAAATCTACATACGAACCGAACAAAACAAAACCCGAAACTCGAACCTGCTGACCTGAACCGAGTCCACTGCAAACCCTTGACCGAACTAAACCACGGCTGTCCCACAACCGAGCCGTGACCCGAGCCATCATCTAACTCGAATCAAATCTGTTGACGGTTTGACCTGGACCCGAACCGAGTTGAACCGAAATGCACCGAGTCGAACTGAGTCGCGCTAAAATACACCGAGTCGAACCCGAAACTGTCTTGACCGAGCCCGGAACCGTAATCAATCGGAAATTTGGTCGGGTCGAGGCACAACCACCGCCACTGCCGCTGCTACCGCCGCTGTCTGCGGAGGAGCCGCTCCTCTCCGCCGTCATCTCTCTCTCTCCTCAGCTCCTCTCTCTCTGTCCGCGTCGTCTAGCACCACCCACCACAGCTCCGCCGTCTGTGGTGGTGGGGTTATTGTTGTTGATGCCTACCGCCACCAAATCGATGGTGGTGGCCGGTGGTATAAGAGAAAACGGGGTGGGGGGTGTCGGTCAGAAAGAAGGGAACCGAGAGAGGAAGGGGTGGCTGGGTTGGGTCTTGTTGTTGGTTGATTTCTCTGTGTTTGGCTTTGTGTGAGTATGATCGAGAGAGGGAGAGAGGTAAAAGGCAGACTTCAAGTCTGTGTATATGTTGGGAGTTTAGAGGAAATAGGGGTGTTATATAGAAGATTGTTTAAGATCTTGCACAAAATATATAGTAGAGATTTGACAGGATTTTGTATGATTGTGCTGAGATTTTCAAGTCCCATATGGATTTTTGGGAAGATTTACAAGTATAATCTTGTAATAAAAATTAATATATATTATGTGTAGGTTTAGGTTTGTGGGTGTGGGGCTTGGGCCCGGGGCCCACAAGCTCTATCCCATGTGTAAGTAGCCCGTAATTCCTACGAGGCCCGTTGTCAAAACCCGAACTCCGTTTTAACGTCAAAAATTAAAATACACAAAAATACGGTCGGTAGTCGTTGTTTGCACGCCCGTTTGTCGATCACGGTAATAATCGCGAAAAATTGTATCGTTGCCGTCTTTAATCCGTTTTTCGATCCGGTTTCGCCTGTAGTCACTAAAATTTAACTACAAAACTAAAATATATCGTAAAAATTTAATATTTGTCGGCGTTGTCAGTATCCTGTTCGGTTTCAATCCGTTGCCGTTTAACGTTTCACCGGTTTCTCTGTAAACCACCGTTCGCGCACTGTAAAGGCGGATAGACGTTCCCAGGCACTCCAAAGGCCTAAATAAGTTAATTTGCGCTGTAAACACCATTTATTATCGCGTTAATCACTTGTTAATCACGTAATTAAGAGCCGTAAATTACGGGTTGTCACATATATGGCATTGCATCTATTATTCCTTGTGCGACTATGTGTTAGATAGCACTATTATCCATTTGATTTCCATTGTTATTGATGCTTGGATTCTCATTAACCAAGTTAATGTTACTCTGGTTATCATTATTCAGATTTCCTTGATTTCCTTCGTCGGCCATCTGAATTTTAAACATTTACCAATCATTAATAGAATAATTAAATAGTTTAAGTAACAACCACATAATACACATATTGGTCAAAAATGTCGTGCATTGCGACTTTACTCTTTTCTATATAGTATGCGTCAAATACACACCAAAACAGAAATTAAAAGTTACAATATTATTATGCCTCGTTAACCACAAGGTGGTCTATACTACGATAGATTTATTATTATTACACATATTTTATTTATTTTATTATTATTACCAACTTTACTATCACCTTCATGGATATGGATTTCCCCCGAAATCCATCTGACGCTCAACGTATTTCCATACGAGTTGCTCTCCTACATACCTCATCCTTTCACTACTTTCTATGATTTCTTCCCCAAAATTTCGGAGTTCTTGCAAATTCTCTGCACTCATTGGGGGTGCAGGTACTGGTATTGGCTCTGGGTACTGAGGTACTGGATTCTCCTGAGGGTATGGATTCTCCAAAATCTCCCTAATGTATTCATCGTTGTCATAATAGGGATCTAGAGGGTCCAAACCTGGATATGCTGCTAAGTTTGCAAGGTTTCTTCATTTAAGTGATAGCGTGGCACATAATCCCTAAGATCATCAAACCAGGGATCATAATTTGGATCTAAAGGATTAGGGGCTGGTATCCTAGGTATCTCCTCAGGGTTAAAATCATGCATTTCTACCTCCATCGGTTGAGTGGGAATCAAAGGTAAGGGTTGTGGGGCTACTAGTTGTTCCAGACTTGGGCCAGCAGCAGTTGTAGCTAAGATATGGAAATTAGCTAGGCTTCTATTAAGCATATCCTGTGTATGGGCATCTGACTCTCGCTTAGCAGCTGCTAGAACTCTTTGTTGTTTCAACTTTCGCATTCTTTTCCTACGCGCAAATGCTTCCTTACTGAACCATCCTCTCTTTTTATCAGGGAATGGCTCTTCTGACTGAGCTTTAAAGGCAAACATCCCTTCTTCCTTATCAGCAGAATACCCAGAGAGGGTAGGCTGTGAAGAGGTACCTTCACTCCTAGGTGAATCAGATAACTGACAACACATGTCTGAGGGTCCTTGATCACTCATACTCTAAACTAACAAATAGTCAAATAACACAAAACACATAATCACATAAATTATTTCCTAACACAAAATTTAAAATTTAAGTGTCAGCAGAACACTTCTTTGGCTTAGACCAGTGGCTAGGCTCTGATACCACCTTCTGTCGCAACCCCTGATCCCTTATATGTCCCGGGAACGGGCGGACGCGAACTCAGAATTTTGGTGGTATCATTTTGTTAATTTGGCAGCGGAAATTACATCAGGACTGTAGTTAGGAAATGTTTATCAGAGTAAAACCACCATATTGGATATTATTAATCACATGGATAAAATCCAAGTTTCTTATTACAACATATTTATAGAGATAAACCCTATTTTATTGAATTTAAAACATCGTCTTTTAGGTAACTTTTATAGCCATATTTTTCCCAAGCCTTCAGTGCTCTCCAACTGGCTTTTTACTAATTGGCTGTCACATTGTGTTACCTGAAACGTGTTTTAAAAACATTTGTCAGTGGGAAAAACTGGTGAGTGAATCCCAGTTTAATCAAGAAACATTTTATCAATTAATACAGTATTGAGAGCGATCACAATGTTTATTTCTACACAATTACTTATTCAGTACTGTCAATCCTGACTGGTAGGTAATATTACACATTGGCTAACTCGTCGTCCAATGGTAACGTGTTCCACATTTTGTATACAAAACCCCAACATACCGGCAGTAATTGAAGAACTACAAAGACTCAATCACCTCTTAATCACATTGTAAAACAATTAAGGTTTTGTAAAACATTACAAAAAGGTTAACAAAAAGCGGATAAACTCACATTGCTATCTTAGACTTCGCGTAAGGGTTTCCTGGGATTAATCTATAATTTTCACAAATGTACATAGGTTAGTATAATAACCCTTTGATTATATTAATGATACCCTCCCCGAGACGGTATTCCAACAACTACGTCGGGCAGAACCACGACAGTTGTTACGGAACCCTAAATCAATCGGGCAGCGTATCTAATACAAAACTGGGGTTATAATACTCACAACGGAGCAGAACCTCGCTATTTAGGGGGGTATAATACCCGCTTATAACTTCAACTACTTAATATTGAGATTGAGAAAAGAAAATGGGACGAACAGACTGAAGATCCGATGCATTCTATTTATAGTTGCTGAGTCTGGTCCTCTCGCGGCCCGCGTAAAGGTAGACAAGGATCTACGCGGCCCGCGTCAAACCCCGGTCAAAGCGTAGCCCATCCGGATCACCAACTAGACTCGACATGTGTTGGGCCACATGGCAGCCCAGGGATCAGCCACCTTTCACCCTCTCGCGGCCCACATAAGGTTGAGGTGTGGCTTACGCGGCCCGCCTAAACTTAAAAATTCAGTTTTTAATTATTTTAAATACTATTTAATGTATTTGGGGGCCCGTTTTCAAGTATGAGGTGTATTTTTGGACATATTGGGATATTTTAAAATATACTAGGGTGCCGGAAATTATTCGAGGTGTCGGTTTATTTAGGATTGTTACATTTGTCGAGACCGCTTAACTTACGACCCTAAACAACCACTAAACTAGTAGTGACGAGTTAAACATGTCAAAACATATTTAACTAGCTTAGAAAACTGATTTTGTATCAAAACAAAGTGTTTTGATACCTAAAAATAGTTTCGTCGCAAAATGCGCGTAAATACGCATTTTGACCGAAACTTTGACTCGTCACTACGCCTAGTCAACGTGGTAATCAGTTGGTATAATCGCTAAGGATTATAACCATCGTGATTAGAATCACATTGCAAAGTTCAATTGAACTTTGATTTAACCAATTGATGGTCAAAACCGAAAGTCAAACTGTCGGTCAAACTGTTTGACTTTCAGCTCTAAATGGCTGAAAATAAGAATTAAGTCATGAAAGAACACTCACAATGCTCTAAGGCTGAAAGATTAGACTTATTGAACTCAGGTATGTGGCTCCTTAGTAGGAAATCCTCCACTTAGAGTCTAAAATGAGAATGAGCAAGGAATGAGGAAGAATGGATGGGTATTTATACTTGTGGATGATGAACAAGATCATGTCATGTGTTTATGTAACCTCCAAGGATTAAATCATGGCCATACATATGTTAGGGACAACTAGCATGACTTGGAGAAGTGTTAACTTGCTCCCCAAAACAAGAAAATTGCATAAAAGTCCCTCAAAAACCAACCAACAACTGAAAATCAACTTTCTGTCACTAGGGGGTCTGTCGCGCCCCGCGTAGGCATCAGCCTAGGCGTTCGCGGCCGGCGACCTCATGTCAGGTCAGCAACAGTTTGGAATTTTACAAGTTCAGTCCCTTCATGTGTTTAAGTTGATTTTTGACGTATTTGACCTCTGTTAAGCCATTTTCAAGGCTCTATAAGGTCGTCAAAGTATAGGGACTCAAAATATGCTCGGAAAAATCACGGATGTCGGTTCGTTTGGTCGTACGGTCACGTTGTTCGGTTAATTACGACGAAACTCGAACGGACGCGAAAACGAACCAAATTAAGCGACGAATGGTATTTTTGCATTCCGATCACTAAAATAAAATATTTTAGTGTCTACAAAATTTTTTGGATGTCTGGATGTGGTCAGAACGTAAGATATGCGTGTAAATGCAAACTTACTCCGTTTTTGACGCTTTTAGTCCTTGTTTGATCAAATAAACATATTTTCGCATACCGAACCATTCAAAGCTTATTTCTAAGCTATGTTAAGGTTATTTATGGTAGCGTGAGAGTCGTAATTAATGAACCCGTCTTTTGGATGATGATCAAGTCTCCGCTAAAGAACCGAACACAATGAAGAATCAAGCTTCCACTTTTGTTTAGTAGTTTTGTGTAAACCGAACATCGTAAATGTTTAGTTAATGTCTTTAAACACAAACACTTTTGATGACTTGATGGTTTGTTAATGTTTTCTTGTATAACTTTATAAATGCAAGATATTTTGTATAAAATCCATAATTTATCCAGTAAGGGTGTTATATGGAACACTTACTTATGTTCTAGGAAGATTATAACTTTAGTAGGAGGCCTCTTTATTATTAGAAGCAAGCTCCAATAGAAGATTAGAGAGAAAGAGTGAAGGTGCAAGTTGAAATGAGGTAAATGCACCTGTATTTATACTTGAAAAATGTTAACAAGATCATGCCAAGTGTTGGAAATGATCTCCAGAAGTTAACACATGTCTAATGAGGTGTTTGAACTAGAGAAATGGTGGAAAATTCAGTGCTAGGTGGCATATAATGGGGATAGATGGCAGAACTTGGTGAACAAGCAATTTTTTTGCTTCTGGGCACCCCTTACGGACCGTGTGAACTTAGGTCTTACGGTCCATAAGGCCTTCTGATAAATAAGTTTCACTTTTTGGCAGATTTGGCCCTCGGACTTGTATTTTCACTTGTTTGCCATTTTTAACCTTTCTAGCTTGTAATTTAAGCTATATGAAGGGTATAAAGGCATATGTAACTTAGATTTTGTTCTGGAAATGTTATGAATATCTTCTTGCTCGATTGCACGATTGCACGATTACGTATTTCGTAAATAAAAATAAACACTTTTATTAAAATACGAAAATGATAGAAATTGTACAACGGTTGAAAATTTGCAAATGTTACAGTCTCCCCTACTTTGGGAAATTTCGTCCCGAAATTGAATCAGAGGAGGCTTGTGAGAAAAGATGTGGGTATTTCACTTTCATTTGATCCTCTCGTTCCCAGGTAAGCTCTGGGCCATGTTTGGATTCTCGGCAAACTTTAATAATTGGTATCCGACTTCGTTTTAGTTTCTTGACTTCACAGTCCATAATTTCCATATGTTTCTCGACAAAATGCATAGTGTCATCAATGCGAATTTCGTCAAGAGGGGTGTGGAGGTTTTCATCGGCAAAACACTTTTTTAAGTTGGACACGTGGAAGGTTAGATGAACGTTCCCAAGTTCAGGAGGTAGTTCGAGTTTGTAGGCTACCTTTCCAATCTTTTCAATGATCTTAAAAGGTCCCACATAACGAGGTGCTAGTTTACCTTTCTTTCCAAATCTAACCACACCTTTCCAAGGGGATACCTTGAGAAGGACATGATCACCAATTTGGAATTCCAAAGGCTTGCATCATTTGTCAGCATAACTCTTTTGATGACTTCTGACTATTAAAAGGTTATCATGAATTTTCTTGATTTTATCTGTTGTTTATTGAATGAGTTCAGGTCTGGTGATTTGAGCTTCACCAACTTCATTCCAACAGACAGGTGAATGACATTTTCGACCGTACAGAGCCTCAAAAGGAGCCATGTTAATGCTGGAGTGATAACTGTTGTTGTAGGAGAATTCAATCAAAGGCATATGTGAATCCCAACTAGCACCAAACTCGATCACTCAAGCTCTAAGCATATTCTCAAGTGTTTGGATTGTCCTTTCTGTTTGTTTATCTGTTTGAGGATGATAACCTGTGCTCAGATTTAATTTGGTTCCCATGGCTGATTACATGGTCTTCCAAAAACGAGATGAGAAATGAGTATCACGATCCGATATGATGTTCAAAGGAACACAATGACAATATACAATCTCATTAATATAGATCATAGCAAGTTTTTCAGCAGAGAAATCCTCACGAATCGGTAAAAAGTGTACTCACTTAGTCAGACGGTCATGATTACCCAAATGGCATCAGGACCTCTAGAAGTGCGTGGTAATTTAATGATGAGATCCATGGCAATGTTCTTCCACTTCCATACCGGAATTTCTGGTTGTTCAAGCAAACCAGAGGGACGTTGATGTTCTTCCTTGACTTTAAGACAAGTTAGGCATTTAGAAACGTACAAGGCTATGTCCTTCTTCATACACGACCACCAATATTGGGTACGAAGATCCATGTACATTTTGTCCGTGCCAGGATGGATTGAATAACGAGATTTATGGGCTTCGTTCATCAACAATGTACGAATATTGTCTTGGTTTGGAACCCATAAATGATTCAAGAAATAGAGTAACCCTTCATCTTTAGTTTCAAGCTGAAGCTCAAGATCATATGACAGTTCATTACACATCATGCCTTGGGTTACACAAGTACGTTGGGCTTGGAAAACATGTGTTTTGATATTCGACTGGACTCGAACACAATGAAGTTTGACACGTTCTTTGCGACTAAGTCCATCGGCTACGACATTCGCCTTACCAGGATGGTAGCGAATCTCGCAGTCATAGTCGTTCAGAAGTTCAACCCAACGTCATTGCCTCATGTTTAGTTCTTTCTAATTGAATATATGTTGGAGACTTTTGTGGTCTGTGAAATCCACACATTTTGTACCATAGAGGTAGTGTCTCCAAATTTTGAGAGCAAAAACAATAGCACCTAACTCAAGATCATGAGTTGTGTAGTTCTTTTCGTGGATTTACAATTATCTTGATGCGTAGGCTATAACTTTGTCTCTTTGCATAAATACACAGCCAAGGCCTAGATTTGAGGCATCATAATATACGGCAAAGTCACTGTTGCCATCATGCAGGGATAAAATAGGAGCATCACAAAGATTTTGTTTCAATGTTTGGAAAGCTTCTTCTTTTTTGGGTCCCCACTCAAAAGGTTTATTCTTTTTAGTTAAAGAAGTGAGGGGAACCACAATCTTGGAGAAGTTTGTGATGAAACAGTGGTAATAACCGGTGAGACCAAGAAATGAGAGAACTTCAGTAGGATTAGGAGTAGTAGGTGTACTCCAATCCTTAATTGCACTGATTTTGGTGGGATCTACATGTATACCTTGTTCATTGATAATGTGACCTAAGAATTGAACTTCCTTCAGCCAAAATTCACACTTGGAGAATTTGGCATAAAGTTGTTTTCTTTAGAAGTTCCATCGTTAGACAAAGATGATGTTCGTGGTCAGCTCAAGATTTCGAATAAATCAAGATGTCGTCGATGAAAACAATGATGAACTTTCCTAAATATGGTTTATAAACCATTTCATTAAGTCCATGAAGACGACAGGAGCATTAGTCAAACCAAAAGGCATGACAGTGAACTCGTAATGGCCGTATCGAGTGCGAAAAGCAGTTTTGGGAATATCTTCTTCGAGTACACGAAGCTGATGATATCCAAAATGGAGATCGATCTTTGAAAAACAGGTAACGCCTTGTAGTTGATCAAAAAGATCATCAATATGAGGTAGGGGATATCGATTTTTAATCGTGAGTTTGTTGTGCTCACGATAATCGATGCACATGCGAAAGGATCCATCATTCTTTTTCACAAACAGCACAGGAGCACCCCAAGGCGAGAAACTTCGATGGATAAATCCTTTGTCTGAAAGTTCTTGGATTTGTTTCGACAATTCTTGCATCTAAGATGGTGCAAGGCGGTAAGGGGATTTGGCAATTGGGTTGGCACTAGGTACAAGGTCTATGCGAAATTCCACTTGGTGTACCGGGGGTAAGCCAGGTAGGTCTTCTTGAAACACCTCGGGAAAATCTCGAACAATGGGGATGTTTTGAATACTCTTACTCTTGCCTTTCTCTTATACGGTATTTGCTAAGAAGGCTACATATTTCTTTTGTAGGTATTTTGGGGTTGGGTACAAGTCATGAGTTTGAGGCTACTAGAAGGTTTCTATCCAGGAACTTCTAAGATTTTGCCAGATGGAAGAGGTATGCGAACAATCTTATCAAATAAATAAATAAATAACTTCGGCATGATGTTTGGTTAACCAGTCCATTCCTACTTTGATGTCAAAACTCCCAAGTTGCATTGGTGCGGGTCAATGGGAAAAAGATAGTTATTGAGGTTTAATTGGCAACTACGAATAACAGAGTCAAGTACTAGAGGTTCGCCACTAGCTATCTCTACTGTTAAAGGTTTTCCTAGTTTAGTTTGAGGCATAGATAGAAAAGGTTCAAAGGCTAGGGATACAAAACTTCTATCGACACTCGAATTAAAAAGAATAGAAGCAGGATTGTTGGCTCATGTGGATCCCATCCCGAGAACATATGATACAAAGCCAAAACAGTTCTGCAATCAACTGATCCAGAATAACAATGGTTTGGATTCCTTCTCCTCCCAATGACAAAGGCATTAAACAACTGCTGCTTCTAAGGTCTGCTACAAAGCTAAGGTCTGCTGGTTTATAAAATATGCTGAAGTTAAACCACTGATGAAGACAAAGGCCTGCTGGAAGCAAAGGTCTTATCACCCTTTGAAGAAAGTCTTCTAAAGCTTCATCAGAGGATAGAGTCATCAGAGTTTTGTAATCAGTGTTTGTAATATAACAATGTTTAGCTTAGCAGAGGTTAGAGGTTGTTAGTATTGTTAGATGTCATTGTCTAGGTAACGTCAGCAAAGATTCTACAGTGGTTAGGTTTGTACTATAAATAGAACAGTTCATGTACTGTTCTATTAGATCACTTCACACACTTGCATTTTGTACGAACAAACACTGTGATCTCAGGCTGGGGGGGGAATTGTAATTCATGCATACGTAAATTCAATCATTCAATTGAAAGTGTTCATGATGAAAACAAATCTCTTGTTGTTTGTGTTATAAAGTTTTTCTTCATTCCGCTGCATTATTTCCTTATTTGCTATCATCTTCCAATATTCATCTTAAACAAACAAAAACAATTAAAACTCAGATCCTAACAATTGGTATCAGAGCATAGGTCAATCAAATTCGATTTAACAATCATTTTGATATAAAAGATTAGTTCAATTCATTAATACTATTTGTTCGTATTTGTTGAAAAACAGAGTTAAAAGTTTAATCACGTTCAAAGTAGTTTAAATGAAAAACTTTGTAAAACAACCAAAATTTCTCAAAACACACAAGATCCTCATAACACTGGCACCCTGTACAAGCCACCTATGCTTGTCAGATCCGAGTACAACATCTGGCAATGTAGGATGGGTCATGTTCTTGCACAGCAAAACACCGGTTGCTGGAATTCGGTTATCTTCGGACCACATGTTCCGATTGTGTCGAGTGTAGAAGATCCCAAGGTCCAAGTACCTAAGAAAACTGAGAATTACTCTGAGCAGGATTTCTAGAAAATTGAGTTAGATGCTAAAGCATTCAATATAGTTGCTACATCACTACCCAATGATATCTATGCTGGCCTGTTACACTGTAACAGTGCAAAAGAGTTATGGGATGCACTAAAAGAACAATCCAGTGGTATAGAAGAGGTCATTGAAAACAACAGAGAAGTGTTGAACCAACAATATGAAACGTTTTGTCATGTTAAGGGAGAGTCATTAACCCAACAGTTTGAGAGGTTTAGTTGTCTGATTAGTGAGCTAAAACTGGTTAATGTGGAATATGCTAACTCAACTTTAAATAGTAAGTTCCTTAGATCATTGCCAGAAAAGTGGGACACTATAGCCTTTGTTACTAGAAACTCTGTTGTGTTCAAGGAGATGAGTTTGACTCAACTTCATGGTAGGCTTCTCACTTATGAGAGAGAGCTTAACCAAAAAAAGAAGTTACAAGACTCAGGAAAAGTGGCTGATGACTGCTCTTTTGGTAGTACAACACTTTTTGGTTAGGAAGAGTCATCTGGTGGTAGTAAGGATCAGAGTTATGATCATTACATTATCATAACAACTGGTGGAGCCTTCAACTCTGATTCTTACTTACCCAATTATGCTTTCACAACAAATGGGGAAAACTAGATCTGTAACAACTTTTCCATTGAATTAAATGACCTTCAACATTTTGACCCCGCAGATCTGGAAGAAATGGACATTTTGCATCAACATGCCTTGTTGAGTGTGAGAACAAGCAAGTTTTATAAAAGAATTGGTAGGAAGTTTCCAGGGTTGCATGGGAATTTGAAGCTTGGGTTGGATAAATCAAAGATTAAGTGTTACAAGTGTAATAGGCTTGGTCACTTTGCTAGGGAATGTAGGAGTCAAAATAGTGGTCCTATAATTACTCACCCTACTCCAAGACCTCAAAACACCCAAAGCACTGTCCATTATTCCCAATATACCCCTGATCCTCAAATGCAAAACACTGCTCATTTTGCACACCCTGTAAACAATGTTCCTGTCCAGTATGTCCAAACCACTATTCTTAAAATTCCATATGTTCAAGCCCCAACACCCTAGGTCTAGGTGCAACCTGCATCACAAGCTACACAAACACTTACTCCAGTAGAGGCCAGTCAACAAAGCTTCTTTACACAAGGCTTTGCTAATTAGAGTAGCTTATCTGAGGACTTAACTGATGACAATTTTGCTCTAATTGCTAATTCTGATGTTTTACCTGATAAATTTTGTTTTATGGCACTAGAAACAATACCAGAAGGTCCCAAATATGAGGAAGTGGAGTCCAAATCTGAAGTGGTAGAAGAAGTTGCTGAAACAGATGTCACAATGGATATTGTTGGTGAACAGATGTTAGAAGAAACGATTGCTAAACCTCTGTTGGAACCTCTAAATGACCCATGGGATTCCAGTGTGTGATGGTGAATGTGATTGTGCCATGATGGCTGCTGCTAAGGTATCAACTCAAGTTTTAAAAGACTTGTGTTCAGATAAATGCATTATTCATTTTGCTAACATCAAAGAGGTGAATGAAAACCTTAGAAACAAGATCTTAAATGATGAAGTACAATTTGAGAAAACCTTTAAAGAGTTAAAATCCAAATTGTTTTAAAAAGAAAGTGAAATCAGCAGCTTAAAACATGAATAAAGCATAACCAAAGATCAACTCCAAACTATGGTAGAAAAATACCAAACTTGTAAAAAGGAGCTTGAGTCTACCCAAATCACTTGTGAGAATTGGGTAGAATCATGTAAAGGTTATGAGTTGATGCTTGAGAAGCATATAAAAAACAATGTGAAATTTGGCATTAGATTTAGGAAAAATGTCACACCCTCAAAAACTACATGCAGAGTACTACCGCGAGGCGTGTGACTGACTAGGATCCAGCCACCAATCATACTAAATAATTGAGATAGTAATAGTAAAGTTCACCAACCATAAGGATTAGTGATTACCATTGTTAAAGTCCAAAGTTCTTAAGTACAAAACAACAGTTTAAGTAAGTAGCGGAAGCATAGTAGATTAGTTCAAACAAAAGTTCATGTTTCTAGATTATTTAAAGAACCCAACACACGGGTTAAGACGTCCACTACACATCCCTAAGCTGCAAGCTCCTGAGTCACTGAGTACCTGTAAAGCATGCAGTAGGGTGTCAACATAAAGTCCGCGAGTTCACGAGTTTGTCCAGTTTAATTTTCCAAAAACTTGTTTTAATATTTAATTTACTCATCTATATCATGCGATGGGGAGCTACCCCGTATGTAAGCAACTAAACTGCGTAATACCGAATACTTTGCGACCGCACATTACGTGAGTTTTGCCCTGTTTGTCAATGTTCTATCATCATTGACGGTTTGACAAAGTCTATTAGTTCACGCCTGATCCTATCCAGGCACGGTGTGAGGTTGGTGAGACCTAATAGCGCTATCAACTAATAACCTGCTCGCCAGGCCCCGTCAACTAATCGGTATGGAAAGTAGGGACTTTGTGATAGAGTTTCGTTTAGTATGCTAGTTGCATCTAATATAAATGGTAATTAACTGAGCGTCCCACACAAGGGGAGAAAAAGTATGTTTGTACCGCGTGCAAGGAGGTAGCGTTGTTTGTATCCCACGTAAGGAGATAGCGTTGTTTGTTCTGTTTCCTAACCACCGGGAACGCATGCTTTTAGAAAAGTTTTGAACTCACCTTGGTTTGCTCAGCAGAAAGTTTACCTGGTTAAGTGAGCTGGTCAACCACGTCCTAATATGGTTACCGGTATAGGTCAGGTTTGGTTACAAATAAGTCACGTACACGTATCTAACACATAGCATGCATGTCATACTAACGTTATTGAGCCTGTCCTAACATACAACAGTTAATCAACAGTAGCACATAGTCCAGTTAAACAGTAACATGGAACACACAACCCAAACATGCCATTACATAGTGTGGCCCAATAACGAAGTCAAGCGGTCCAGTCGAAACCAGATGGTCTTGACTCGAGAACATGTGGTCTCGAGTCGCAACCACAAGTCTCGAGTAGTGCATATTTTGAGTCGTAACCACGGAGGTCTCGAGTCGATTTCAGAGGATCTTGAGTCGCAACCATGTAGGTCTCGAGTCCTTGAAGTGTGTTAGTTGGTCTCGAGTTATCAACTGGTGGTCTCAAGTCGCAACCAGGATGGTCTCGACTCGCACACCTGATGATGGAATCCTTCTAGAACATTTGCCAGCTTTGTGTACTATTCAATCAGATTTTGCAAACATGTTTCCAATTCCGTACATGTATGAAATCAGATCAAAACATGGAATTTTCAAATATTTATCACATCTTCAAACAGTTCATCATTTAGGGTTTTCATCACAAGCAAACATGTTTATTCAAAACAAATCCATACTAACATATACCTAATCAGTGCACCATTTACGAATCATTATCAGCTCCTAACAACTAGCCTACTAGCACACATTTCACCAAAACAAGAACATGCAATCATAAAGTCTTGATATCAAGACAACATTGCATACCATTCATCAAAATAACCTTTGCCCTATATTTTCTTGCATGAATCAGCTGGATATAACACACTAAGCTATTCTCATCATTCAACATTCAAGTATTTATTCAGTTCACATCCATATCATTCAAGGAGCACAATGCTAAACATATAAATCATTTTCAAACGGACAACTTTAGCACACAATATCATAAAACCGTAGAACACACTAACTGGATCTGAAGTGGTACAAGGGTTTAGTTTGAATGCTCGATGATTAGGCTCCCAATTCCACTCCTTCTAGCTGCCGCCGATTGACCCGAGAGAGAAGGAGGTGATATTGTTAGGGTTTTCTAGAGGGAGATGATGAGAGGAGATAGAGAATTGATAAGGGAATGTTTGGGATTTGAGATGATGATTGTTCTTGCCAAAAGAGGGAATGTCGGCTACTTATGTGGGGTTTTATACCCATTCCGAGCATGTGCACCCTAAGGGTTTCTGAGTGGGCTTAATGGGAGTGCAGCCCAACTGTTTTGGGTCACTCGAGACCGGGTGCTCTCGAGTCAAGACCTTGTAGTCTCGGTTCTCACATACGCACACACACACACACACACACACACACACACACACATATATATATATATATATATAATAACACACATAACACAATAAGAAGATCACATAATGCACAACAATAAATAATGGGTTCTCATTTAATATCATATATATACACATCACGCTATTCCATAAGGAGGTTGCTCGGGAAGACCCGAAGTGTCACATTATCCCCAAGTTTTAAGAACTTTCATCCCGAAAGTTAAAGCGCAGCCACTGATAAGCTAGTGTGTTACCATGTTTTTGCAGGGTGTCACATCATCCCACTGTTCGTTTGGAATTTCGTCCCGAAATTCCACGGTAGCTTCAGTGCTGGGAGGTTTGTTTGCAAACAACTGGGGATACTTGCGCCTCATCTGGTCTTCCCGTTCCCAGGTAAACTCTGGGCCATGGCGCGAGTTCCAACAAACTCGCACAATAGGTATTTTGCTACGCTTGAGGGTTTTGATTTCTCGATTCGTGATCTCAACCGGTTCCTCAACAAAGCGTAGTTGGTCGTTAATAGTGAGTTCCTTAAAGGAACAATGAGTGTTTCATCGGACATACACTTCGTCAGATTAGACACATGAAAGACGTTATGTACCGCACCCAGCTCCTCAGGCAGGTTTAGTCTGTATGCAACCTTACCGATCCTCTCGGTAATTTCGAATGGTCCAACATACCGTGGATTAAGCATGCCCCTTTTGCCAAAACATACCACACCCTTCCAGGGTGAAACTTTAAGGAGAACCCGTTCCCCGACCTGGAATTCTAGAGGTTTCCTACGCTTATCAACATAGCTTTTCTGACGGTCACGAGCTGCCGCCATGCGTTTTCTGATCAGGGCAATCTTTTCCGTTGTGTCAACTACTAGTTTCGGGCTGGTAATTTGACTTTCGCCAAGTTTCGCCCAACACAGAGGTGACCGGCATCTTCGACCGTACAATGCCTCAAAGGGTGCTGCCTGAATGCTAGTGTGGTAGCTGTTGTTGTAAGAAAACTCTACCAAAGGTCGGTGTCGTTCCAACCCGTTTCCAAAATCAATGACACATGCTCTCATCATGTCTTCAAGTGTTTGGATGGTGCGTTCAGTTTGACCAACGGTTTACGGGTGGTAAGCGGTGCTCATACCTAAACGTGAACCAAAAGATCTATGCGTAGCTTGCCATAACTCGGATGTGAAACGCGGGTCACGATCGGAAATGATAGAGATTGGCACTCCGTGCCTAGCAACTATTTCCTTCAAGTAAATGGCAGCAAGTTTCGAATACTTGTCTACTTCCTTGATTGCGAGGAAGTGTGCGGACTTGGTTAAGCGGTCTACGATCACCCAGATGGTATCGTTTCCGTTTTGAGACCTTGGTAAACCGGTAACAAAATCAATGGAAATATGTTCCCATTTCCAGGTTGGTAACTCTGGCTGCTGCAGTAAGCCCGACGACTTCTGGTATTCGATCTTGACCCTAGCGCAGGTCAAGCATTTGCTAACGTACTTAGCAATAATGACTTTCATGTTAGGCCACCAATACAGGGTTTTGAGGTCGTGATACATTTTATCGGCACCAGGATGTATCGAGTAGCGAGACTTGTGTGCCTCGTCCATCACAAGTTCTCGAAGATCTCCATAAGATGGAATCCAGATGCGATCTACAAAGTAGTAAATGATGTCGTCCTTGCGTTCAAGTTTCTTTTCCATGCCACGCAGTGATTCTGCTAATACGTTTTCTCCTTTCAGAGCCTCGACTTGAGCGTTACGAATCTGCTCGGGAAGGTTCGAGTGAATAGTGAGTTGTAAGGTGCGAACACGCTTAGGTTTGGTTTCCTTTCTGCTGAGGGCGTCAGCCACAACATTAGCCTTGCCTGGGTGATACTTAATTACGCATTCGTAGTCGTTTAGGAGTTCAACCCATCGGCGTTGCCGCATTTTCAACTCCTTCTGATCCAATATATGCTGGAGGCTCTTGTGATCGGTGTAAATCATGCACTTGGTACCGTACAAGTAATGTCTCCAAATCTTGTGTGCAAAGACAACTGCTCCGAGTTCTAAGTCGTGCGTTGTGTAGTTCCGTTCGTGGATCTTGATTTGTCGAGAAGCGTAGGCAATAACTTTCTTGCGTTGCATCAACACACAACCGAGCCCTTGAATAGACGCGTCGCAGTAGACGACAAAGTCGTCGGTACCTTCAGGTAACGAAAGAATAGGAGCACTATAGAGGTTCTCCTTCAACTTCTGGAAAGCAGACTCTTGAGCATCGTTCCACTTGTAGGCAATACCTTTCTGGGTAATAGTCATGAGGGGTTGTGTAATCTTCGAAAATCCCTTTATGAATCTATGGTAGTATCCTGCCAATCCCAAGAATTGGAGAATTTCGGTCGGAGTCTTCGGCGTAGGCCAATTTTTAATGGAGTCAATCTTAGCTGGATCGACGTGAATCCCATCTTAGTTGACCACGTGCCGCAGGAAATGGACCTCTCGAAGCCAGAAGTCACATTTCGAAAACTTGGCATACAATTGTTCGTTGCGAAGGAGTTCAAGAATGAGACGTAGGTGTTGTTCATGCTCCTCTTGGCTCTTTGAGTAGATCAGGATGTCATCAATGAAAACGATCATGAACTTGTCGAGGTAGGGTTTGCACACTAGGTTCATGAGATCCATGAAGACCGCAGGTGCGTTGGTCATTCCAAAGGGCATGACTAGGAATTCGTAGTGACCATAACTAGTCCACAACGTAGTTTTGGAGATGTCCTCGTCGCGGACTCTCAACTGATGGTAACCTGATCGCAGGTCAATCTTGGAGTAGTAACTCGACCCTTGTAGTTGGTCGAATAGATCGTCGATGCGTGGGAGTGGGTAACGGTTCTTGATGGTAGCTTGTTCAACTCACGATAGTCGATACACATACGGAATGTTCCATCTTTCTTCTTGACGAAAAGCATGGGTGCTCCCCAGGCTGACGAACTAGGACGGATAAAACCTTTATCCAACAGTTCCTGTAACTGCGTAGAAAGTTCTTTCAGTTCCGCTGGGGCTAGTCGATAAGGTGCACGAGCTATGGGTGCCGCTCCGGGAGTTAGCTCGATTTAGAATTCGACCTGGCGGTGGGGAGGGAGTCCAGGTAATTCCTCAGGGAATACCTCGGGAAAATCGCGTACGACGGGAAAATCTTCAATTCTCTATTTCTTTTTCCTGGGTGTCGGTGACGAGTGCTAGAATAGCGGTATGCCCTTTTTGCAAATACTTTTGGGCTTTTTAGAACGAGATAATGCCTGTGACAGCTCCGCATTTGTCACCTTGAACGATGAGGGGTTCACCAAAAGGGCGAGGAATGTGGACGACTTTTTCTTGACAGAGGATCTCAGCTTGATGTTTGGATAACCAATCCATACCAATGACGACGTCGAAACTTCCAAGAATGATGGGAAAAAGATCAACGAGAAAGGTCTGACCAGATAGTACGAGTTTGCAGCTGTTGATAACGTGTGAGGCCTCGATGTTTCTACCATTAGCTAATTCGAAGACGCGCTTAGAGTCTAACGGTGTAGGCGTATGCTTAAGCTTCTTACTAATATGTAGGGATACATAGCTAGCATCGGATCCATAATCAAATAAGCTTCTGCAGTCTTTCAGGGACCAAACCCTTGATGTACAGTTCGATCCTTCGATAAGTAGTCTGAGACATGTTCGGACAGAGAGCAGTGTAGTCATTGGACAGCTTGTTGTAGGTCTCAATTTCTGCAGTCTTTGGCCTCATGCTCCATCTTGTTGCATCGCTGGCATGGGTTTCTGGTACACGGCCCATTGTGATGTCGATGTCATTTGTTACACTTGGGTCAGTTTCCTTGGTAACCACCCTGTTGCTGAGGGACTTTGTTGTTGTTGTCAAACTTCCTTTGCTGAGCTGGGACTTGAGTGGGGTTAGCATCCTTGCCCTGATTGCCATCCCACTTGCGCTTGTTATCACCAGAAGCTCCAGTAGTAGCACTGATCCTTTTGGGTAGCTTGCCCTGTTCCACAGCTTGATTAGTGAGTCGGTTGGCTAGACAAATGACTGGCTGAATTGTAGTGAGGTTGGCTGAAGTGACCAAGCTCTGGATTTCAGGGACTAAACCCTTGATGTACAGTTCGATCCTTCGATAAGCAGTCTGAGACATGTTCGAGCAGAGAGCAGTGTAGTCACTGGACAGCTTGTTGTAGGTCTCAATTTCTGATCCAACCATCTTTAGCTCATAGTACTCGTTTTCGAGCTTATGGATGTCGTCCCTGTGGCAGTTGTGACACTCTGGACTTTCCCGAGCAACCTTCTTGTTCTAGTATTGCGTGTACATATTATTATATGAAAGTTTGTGATTTATCTTAATGTGCTATGTGTCGATAATGTGTATGTAAAATGTATAGTGATGAATATGTAGTTTGTATATTAGTGAGCCGAGCCGAGACCCCTCCCTTGTGTGACAACTGGCACAAACCGGTAATTTCCGTACACTTTAATTATTATTTAATGATTGCAATTATGTGCTTAATTGTCAGCAATGTCTGAAAACACACTAAACAAGTGAATTCATGCACGTTGTATACTATAAAATATTGCTTTATGCATAAACGAGAGCGTTGCGTCAGAAATATTAGTAAACTCACCGGTAAGACACACTGTGTCAACGGAACTGCAGAAAGCAGTCAGACATTAGAATTGAGGCCTAGGTGTAGGTCCTACGACAAAGGTACATTAAAACCCAAGAGTACATATAAGGGTTTAATTTATGGTCGTTACGAAAGCTAAAGCACGCACTAAAAGGCGCCCGGATAATATTTAATCCCACAAATATTCTGTTATGATTAAAATTTTATTTTAATCAGGTTCGTGTTGAAAAATAAATTAAAACGCTTAAAAACGTTATTTTTCAAGTTTAAGCGCGTACCGTGTGTTCCTACGCGACACAATGCTTACACTGCAAAACGCAGACAACGCAGCAAACCCAGGAATATGCCAGGAATATACCAGGAATATGCCAGGAATATGCCAGGAATATACCAGGAATATACCAGGAATATGCCAGGAATATGCCAGGAATATGCCAGGAATATGCCAGTAATATGCCAGGAATATGCCAGGAATATGCCAGGAATATGCTAGGAATATGCTATATGGAAGGTCTATAAATACCACCATTTCATCACTCCATCTTCACTTCCCTCTCTCCCTCCCTTGTTCTCGGCCCAACCAAGCACCACCGCCACCCTCATTTTCCAACTCATCCATCCATTCCAAGGTGATATTGAGGAGTAAGAAGGCCACTAACGAAGCTCGGTGCAAGCGGATCTTGAAGGACCTTCTTCATTTGCTTTTATCCACCTCTTTTGTCCTCTTGAACTCCCCTAGCCTTGTGCCAGTAGTAAGTGCTTCTAAACATCTTCTTGTTCTCGTTTATGATGGTTAATAGATGATTTAATGGCTAAAAATCATAAACACTAAAGATCACCAACTAAAAGTCTTGTAAAATGATGAACTTAATGGATAAAAGGAAAGTAATGGTGTAAAACTTGTTAAACTTGTTTTGTGATGATTATTTTGTGTTGTTTAATGCTAGTAGTAGTTCGGATCGTCATCTAACCCGGCTAGGTTATGTTCATAGAGCATGGACTAGTGTATGTTAAAGTATAAAAATGGCAAGATGATGAACACTACTACATAATAATATGAACTTGCGTAAAAGGAATTTTTCTTGTAAAATGAAGTTCTAAACTAGTAGATCTAAAGATCTACAAGTGGTATTTTCGAAAAACCAACTGTAAGACGAAACCATGTTTTAAAACCGGATCTTTCATGAAATAGAGGTGTTTTTGTGAACAAACAAGTGTGTGGACACTAGTGTAACAAAAGTTTTAACAAAGAAATAATTTTCGCAAAAACCGACTAGAAGTTGTAAAACTTCATATTCTTTAAAAATAAGATTTCCAAGAAACCGACTTTATTTTTAGAGATGGAAAAACCTACTAAATGTGTTGAAGAGTTACTACATAATTTTACACAACTTGCAAGTTCATGTGTATGCGATTTGTGTTTATTTTGACTAGTTTGATATTTGAAGATGGTATTTTGATGATGGAAAAATTGATTGGTTGAATTTTAAAAGAAAATGATACGCTAGTAAGCGTGGCCACCTCCAGTTACAGAGGAAACTCTGGCGAAATTTTTCCAGAAAATAACACTTACAATATTTTTGGTGACAAGTGTTATGAATATATTTTTGACTTGTTTTTCAAACAAACTTCGTCATGATTTTTATTACAAAATTTCCAAACATCGGAGGTGGATTTTCATAAATAAAACTTGTTAAATATATATTCAGAATATATATTTATCGCTTGTGTGATTATGTGATTATTTTGTGAACTAGGTATATATTATTTTTAGAGTAAAAATAATATGACTTGGAGATACTCGTAACGAGTAAAAATACAAACAAACACATACAACATACAAGATACATAATTCGGGTGCAAAGTGCAAAATACAAAAAGCTTATATTTATTTTTGAGAAAATAATATAAGTAAGACATTTAGTTAAAAATATAAAATATTTTTAACACAAGAAAATATACACAGAAGAGAGTGACTGTACTTGTGCGACGCAAGTCTAGTGACTAACGTTAAGAAAACGCGTATAGGTTACGACGTTAATTAAGCAAATCCGGTGAAGTTTACGACGCACAGGAACGCAAAGTTGTGAGTTCATGCTCCCCCTTTTCTTTTAACTGTTTTTAATTTTATAACTCGGGGGTGAAATACATGTTACAAATACTTTAATATTTACAAATTGGTATGTTGTGTACTGAAACGAGAAGTACTCTTGGCGAAAACTAGTGCCAAGAATTGATACGAGAAATCGTGTCACGAATAGGGTACCATAAGCACCATTAATCGTGTACATACTAAGACCGCAGAACAAAAGGTTAGATCTAATGGGTTTCAGGGCAGCCCCACTCTTGGTGACAACTAGAACCAAGTAGTGTTTTTGTGTCTCAGTCGTGAATCGACTATAGAAAAATGCCTATGGTTTGGTGACTTCCTATGTCGTGTCACATGTTAATGGCTTTGCAACCCATTAACACTTGATACATATAGAGATACTTGACTCATTCATGAATACGCGTTTTGAAACAAAATACATACCATGTTTTTCATACAAAGTATACAAACGTTCAATACAAAAACTGCATGAATTCACACCAACATTATGTTGATGTTTTTCCAAAACTCACATGTATTTCAGGTAATTAAAGGTGGATGTGCGCGCGGTCTTACTTATGCTCGTGGATGTCGCTATGTTTTATTTTCGCTAAATAAAGTTGTAACTCTTAAGACAATATGCTATCACGTGTTGTAAACACTTGACTTATGTTTTGGTAATGTAATGTTTGAAGTTATTTTGAGCATATAGTATGTTTACCTTTCGTATGCAATGAGAACCTTTCATATGCAATGAGAACCTTTCATGATCACACCTCGTGCTTCCGCCGCAGAAAGGGTTGTGACACCTTGCACACTATGGACTGCCAACCTACCTACCCAGCCCAACAACACGAGGACCCGACTCGAGACCACTTGGTCTCGAGTAAACAGTGACAGGTGGGCCGGATGAGCCGCAACCTCCCTTAGCCCACTCGGAAACCCACTTAGGGTGCACCACCTTCTACATATAAACCTAAAACCCTCAGACACTCTCCTTTACACTCACCCTCATTTCATCCACACTCTCTCTCTCACTCAAACCCTAGCAACACCACCCTCTCCTCTTGTCTCGGATCAAGGGTAGCAAACCAAGTTCTCGGATTAGCTTGTGTTCTTCACTCGGAGACTATCGGACAACAAACCTACTCGCCTTCACACACTCTTTATCAACCGGTTAGTGTTTTAGATATTCACTAGGTGTTTTTGTGTATAATGATGTGACTTGGTTTGAATGATTAGGTGTTTTTGTGTATAATGATGTGACTTGCTTTGAATGATTAGGTGTTTTTGTGTAGAATGACGTGACTTGCTTTGAATGATTAAATGATGGATGACATATGTGAACTCTTGTATGATAATGAATTGCTAAGATATTTGAATGATGAATGTGTGGGATGCTTATGGTCATTCGATTTATGCTAGAAGTTATAGGACAAATGTTGTTTTGATAATGATATCCAAGGTTGTCATGACATATAGATTATATGTATACATGTTCCTGTTTTGGGTAAAAATGCATGCTAGAGTTAGGATTTAAATATTCATGTTTGGTATGATGATCTGTTTGAAGGATATTGAAAATATTTGAAATGCCATGCTTTGATCTGTTTTGAAATAGGATTAGACAACAAAACATGTTTGTGCAATTTCATTGGATAAGTACATAGAATCATGAAATGGGAATTCTATTGGATAGTACAATGTATGCAAATGTTCTAGAATCAGCAGGTGATGGGAGTCGAGACCCCTGGTCTCGACTCGAGACCATCGAACTACAACTCGAGACCGCGGTGATTGCGACTCGAGACCACATAGTGACAACTCGAGACAGACTTCAGGGACTTGAGACTGGATTCGAGGCCTCTGAGGTTACGACTCATGCCAACACTACTCGAGACCAGAAGTCCATGACTCGAGACCTCCTGGTTGCGACTCGAGACCGCCTGTTCTCGAGTCGAGACCACCTGGTCTCGACTGGGCTGTTTGTTTTCGTTATTGGGCCCAAGTGTATTAACTGTTCATGCTTGCTACTGTTGAATATGTGTTAACTGTTGCTGTTAAAGATTTTAGACATGCCCAATGACTTAATGGATAATTATATGCATACTATGTGTTAGTTATGTGTAGAATTTACGTGACTTAGTTGTATCCGAGCCTGACCCATACTGGTAACCATATTAGGACATGGTGACCAGCATACTTGACCAAGTAAACTAAACTGCCGAGCAACCCAAGGTGAGTTCACAACTAATAAAGCATGCGTTCCCGGTGGTTTGGGAAACGGAAACTTAAACAACGCTATCCCCTCGTAAGGGATACAAACCTACTTTCTTCCCCTTAAATGGGACTCTTAGTTAATTACTGTTTATACGGAATGCAACGAGCAACACTAAACGAAACTCTATCACTCAAGTCCCTACCATTTAATACCGATTAGTCGCCGGGGCCTGGCGAACGGGTTATTAGTTGATAGCGCTATTTAGGTGTAACCAGCCTCACACCGACCCTTGTTACTGGGAACGGGAGTGAACTAATGTACTCTGGCAAACCGTCAATGATGATAGAACATTGACAAACGGGGCACTGCGGAAACGTACAGTTAAGTAAGTATTCGGTTTTGTAAAACAGTTTAGTCGCTTACTTATGGGGTAGCTCCCTATGGCATGTATAAACGGATAAATTAACTGGTGAAACAAGTTTTTGGTAATTAAAAACTGGACAACTCGTGAACTCGCCAACATTTTTGTTGATACCCTACTGCATGCTTTGCAGGTACCCAGTGACTCAGGAGCTTGCAGCTTGGGAATGTGTAGTGGTCGTCTAACCCATGTGTTGGGTTTTAAATAACCTTGAACTATGAACTTTGTTTTGAAACTGTTTGGGTTATGCTTCCGCTGTTTACTTAAACTGTTATTTGAACTTAAACTTTTAAAACTTCGAACTACGATGTTTACTAACTACGGTGGTTGGTGAACATTTTTACTATTGACCAATGCTCAGTATAATTGGTGGCTGGATCCTGGTCAGTCACGCCTCCAAGCGGTGGTACTCCGCATGTGGATTTTGGGGGTGTGACAACAGTACTATTCCTTGATCATGTTCTTGAAATCCTCCCAAGTAGTGGCATTATCAGTCTCCAACCCAAGCATTTGAATCTGTGCCTTCCACCATGAAAGCGCATTTCCTTCCAGTGTACCAGTAGCAAACTTCACCCAACTAGCAGTGGGACACTCGCAAACAGTAAACACAGATTTAACCTTCTCAATCCAGTACAGAAGGCCTATGGCACCTTCAGTGCCCCTGAAAGAGAGAGGTTTGTAATCCATGAAGGTTTTGAAAGTACAGACATGTGGCTGCACAGGTGCAGGTTGACCTGTCGCGGAAAACAAAGCGGACAGATTTAGGAATAATAAGGCGATGCGGGAGTAGGATCTAAACATCCTAGAATGACGAGTTTACTTCCAGGGTGGGCTGTAAAGGCTGCAGCCACGGTGTTGATCAAGTTAGTGAACTGATCCTGAGTCATGTTAACGTTTCCTGTTCCGCGTCTGCTCATTGTCTTCATAACCAGAAAACACAGTATGAGTGTGACGTCCTAGTGTAGCAAAAATGAGAAGGAGCAGGAATGTGCATATATGTAACTAGGCATACCAGTACGTATAATATCACATAAGCACCAAACAAGTAATCAAGTAAACATAAGTCTGAGCCATAAGGTCTAATACGTTGAGCCTTGCACTTGGAGTGTAGTGTCGTCGCGAGTCACGGGTTATTGTCTAGTTTTTCTCAAAAAGACCTCCTTTTTAAAACCAAGTTCACTATAACCAATGGCTCTGATACCAATCTGTCACACCCTCAAAATCCACATGTGGAGTACTACCGTAAGGCATGTGACTGACCAGGATCTAGCCACCAATCATACTGAACAATTGAGATAATAATAGTAAAGTTCACTAACCATAAGGATTAGTGATTACCATTGTTAAAGTCCAAACGTTCTTAAGTACAAAACAAGAATTTAAGTAAGTAGCGGAAGCATAGTAGATTAGTTCAAACAAAAGTTCATGTTTCTAGATTATTTAAAGAACCCAACACACGGATTAAGACGTCCACTACACATCCCCAAGCTGCAAGCTCCTGAGTCACTGAGTACCTGCAAAGCATGCAGTAGGGTGTCAACATAAAGTCGGCGAGTTCACGAGTTTGTCCAGTTTTAATTTCCAAAAACTTGTTTCAGTAGTTAATTTACTCATCTATATCATGTGATGGGGAGCTACCCCATATGTAAGATACTAAACTACGTAATACCGAATACTTTGCGACCGCACATTACGTGAGTTTTGCCCCGTTTGTCAATGTTCTATCATCATTGACGGTTTTCCAGAGTCTATTAGTTCACGCCCGATCCTATCCAGACACGGTATGAGGTTGGTGAGACCTAATAGCGCTATCAACTAATAACCCGTTCGCCAGGACCCGACGACTAATCGGTATAGAAAGTAGGGGCTTCGTGATAGAGTTTCGTTTAGTATGCTAGTTGCATCTAATATAAATGGTAATTAACTGAGCATCCCACACAAGGGGAGAAAAAGTATGTTTGTACCCCGCGCAAGGAGGTAGCGTTGTTTGTATCCCACGCAAGGATATAGCGTTGTTTGTTCTGTTTCCCAACCACTGGGAACGCATGCTTTTAGAAATGTTGTGAACTCACCTTGGTTTGCTCGGCAGAAAATTTACTTGGTCAAGTGAGCTGGTCAACCACGTCCTAATATGGTTACTAGTATAGGTCAGGTTTGGGTACAAATAAGTCACGTACACATATCTAACACATAGAATGCATGTCATACTAACGTTATTGGGCCTGTCCTAACATACAACAGTTAATCAGCAGTAGCACATAGTCCAGTTAAACAGTAACAGGGAACACACAGCCTAAACATGCCATTACATAGTGTGGCCCAATAACGAAGTCAATGTGACAACCCGCACTAAACCAGGTATCCGTACAACTTAATTAATGATAAATTACTGCTTAATTACTGTGCTCGATTGAACTAGCTGATGAACTGCTACCTGCATACTGATACATGCACTTACTTGCATCATACTTTATATGTTGTCACTACATTATTTACATACGGCACCTTAGTGACCAACATGATGCACAAAAAGCACAGTAGCACTAAACGGATACACAGTGAACATGCTGAAATAACCAGCATCAGGCAGACACTGCCTCTAAGGCCTGTTAAGAGCCTCATATATTTTTGCTACACTGGTAGTGAGTGTAGGGATATAAGGGTTGTGGTACCGCGTCTCTAGGAATAAGATACACTGATTCGGATGTGCCTAAAACGTACTTTAAGTACCAAACACAGCACTTAAATAAACAAACCAGCTTCTAGCTGACTAGTAAAGTGCCAAAATATGAGGAAATAGCACTAGACACTTTCTAAAGTGCCAGGAAAACAAATTGTGTCACTAAAAACGTTAATAACAACACTTTAAAGCTTTTGTAACGCTTTAACGGATTACTATCCAACCGGACACCCGAACTTTACCCGGAACATGAAAATATTAGTATTTTCACTATTTATATTTTTCTGAGCCAGTTAGGGTCTCTGATTACCCTAACACCCGCCATAACGTGTAACATACAACTAGCGAGGTTAAATACTTAGTTAACTTATTTAACCATAACTAAACTCCTAACTAACTAGTTACAATCGAACCAACCCCCCACCCCTTCCTTAAAACCGTCCCCATGTTTGGGGGACACACTAGTACAATCTTTTGATTATTCTAATCACTTGCCTAAAATCTAGAGAACACAAGAACCATGGGATAATACCCTTTTGTTTTGCTTATAAAACCTAAGACTAAACACACATGATTATCACATAACTCACAACACTAACTCAACTCTCTCCCTCTTGCTCTCTAACCTTCGGCCGAACACCCCACACCCCACCATCACACTTTCGGCCCTTGATCATTGCATTCCATCATCGTACAAGTGATAAAGGTCACGTATTAGGAGCCTTGGAGCAAGCGGAACACGAAGGACCTCTTTCGTTAGCTTTTATCCACGCGTTTTTCATCAAGAATCTTCCCTAGCCTTGAGCTAGAGGTATATCACTTAAAACTTGTTCTTGAACATATCTAAAGTGGTTAAAAGGAACTTTGTCGGTTAAATATCGATAACTTACATTTTGAAGCTTTAAAGTCTAGTAAAAACACTAAAATGGTGGTTAATAGCTTGTAACTTGTGTAAAAGTCGTAGGACTTGAAATATGTGATTATTGAGACCCGATCTATGATGTGGTAGCTCGGATCTCCGTTTAACCCGACTTTGTAAGATCATGTATCTTCACATAAGCTCGTTTTTGGTAACCACAAGGGTTAAAAGGCGAAACTCTACCACACAAGATACATGAACTTGTGTAGAAATATTTTACTTGTGTAAAAGTAATTTAACTTGTACAATGGAGTTTAAAACTAGCAGATCTACGTATCTGCAAGTGGTATTTTTGAAAGACCACACTTTAAAGAAATCATGTTTTTCTAAAGATGGATCTTACACTAATAAATATGATTTTATAAACCACAAGTGTGTAGACACTTGTGAAATGAAAAGATCCGACAAATAACTATTTTTGGGAAAAGTGACTAGAAGTTGTAAAGACGGATTTCTCTAGTCACAAGGTTTTTACGAGATCAAGGTTACTTTATATAAAGATCTACATATATAAAGGGGATTTACGCTATAGATTCGGAAAAACTGCAAGTTCATGCGATAATGCGATTTACATACTTGTCGACTAGTTTGATGTGTCGGAAATTGTTTGATTGAATAAAGAAGTTGTTGAATTGATTTGTTAAAAGAAAATGATACGCTTGAAAGCGTGGCCACCTCCAGTTACAGAGGAAACTCTGTGTGACAACCCGCATTGAACCAGGTATCCGTACAACTTAATTAATAATTAATTACTACTTGATTACTGTGCTTGATTGAACTAGCTGATAAACTGCTACCTGCATACTGATACATGCACTTACTTGCATCATACTTTATTTGCTGTCACTACATTATTTACATACTGGACCCTAGTGACAAACATGATGCACAAAAAGCACAGTAGCACTAAACGGATACACAGTGAACATGCTGATATGACCAGCATCAGGCAGACACTGCCTCTAAGGCCTGTTAAGAGCCTCATATATTTTGGCTACACTAGTAGTGAGTGTAGGTATATAAGGGTTGTGGTACTGCGTCTCTAGGAATAAGATACACTGATTCGGATGTGCCTAAAACGTACTTTAAGTACCAAACACAGCACTTTAATAATTAATCCAGCTTCTAGCTGACTAGTAAAGTGCCAAAACATGAGGAAAATATTCCCGACACTTTGGAGGAATAAATTGTGTCACTAAAAATATTATTAACGACACTTTAAATATTTATTTAGCGCTTTAACGGAGTAATATCCAACCGTACAACCGGACTTAACCCGGGACATAAAAATATTGTCAACGACATTACTCTTCTTTTCTGAGCCAGTTAGAGTCCTCGAGTACCCTAACACCCGCTATATTTTTCTACACACTTAATACCATATTTAATTTTCCTAACTAAACTATATAGTGCTTAACTTTAGTTGGAATTCAACCATTTTTGCATTCCCCATGAACCGTATTCGGTTTCCTTGTGGGGGACACCCACTAGTTCTTTTGAATATAATAACCTTACATGCTAAATATCTTTCCTACACATGATACATTGGTTAATTAGTGAGGTGGTCTATAAAAAGGATCAAAGGATAAACATTTTAATCATCCAACACTTGAACAAAAAAAAATCAACTCTCTCCTCTCCTCTCTTGATTCACGGCCGAAAGCTCACCCACCCACCATTCACTTCCAAATTTCAACCTTGAAATTCCACTTACATATAAAGGTTAAGGATCACGTATTAGGAGCCTCGGAGCAAGCGGAACACGAAGGTCCTCTACCGTTAGCTTTTATCCACCACATTTTCGCCTAGAATCTTCCCTAGCCCCGAGCTAGAGGTATATTGTTTAAAACTCATTCTTTAACGTATCTAAAGTGGTTAAAAGGAAGTTTGTCGGTTAAATATCGAAAACATATGTTTTGATGCATTAAAGTCTACTAAAAATACTTAAAATGGTGGTTAATGTCATGTAACTTGTGTAAAAGTTGTAGGACTTGAAATATGTGATTTATGTGACCCGATCTATGATGTGGTAGCTCGGGACATCGTTTAACCCGACTTTGTAAGATCATGTATCTTCCCATAAGCTCGTTTTTGAAAGATACAAGGGTTAAAGGTGAAACTCTACCACACTTAAAGCATAAACTTGTGTAAAAATATTTTACTTGTGTAAAAGTGATTTAACATGTAAAAAGGTGTTTAAAACTAGCGGATCTACGTATCTGCAAGTGGTATTTTTGAAGAACCACACATTTAAGAAATCATGTATTTTAAAAAGTGGATCTTACACTAGTAAATATGATTTTACAAACCACAAGTGTGTAAGCACTTGTGAAATGAAGAGATCCGACAAGAAACTAGTTTTGTCAAATGTGACTAGAAGTTGTAAAGACAAGTTTTCTCTAGAAATGGGGTTTTCACTAAAACGGATTATTTACACACAAGATCCACCAAAAGTAAAGGGATTTACTACTTGTTTTAGACAATTCACAAGTTTGTGTATTTTTTTTTTCAATTATGTCCATATTTGACTAGTTTAAATGTTGAAAGATTGTTTGAAGTTGTTGGGAACAATTGTTGATTTGATTATTAAAAGAAAATGATACGCTTGAAAGCGTGGCCACCTCCAGTTACAGAGGAAACTCTGGCGAAATTTTTCCAAAAACCTAACACTTAAACTTATTTGCAATACAAGTGTTAGAATCATTCGTCTTGTTTTCGAAGCATAAATTTCGCCACGACATTTTTACTAGACATTCGGAGGTGGAATTTTCACAAAATGTTAACGTGATAAATATATATTTTCACACACTGTTTATGATTATTTTGTGAAACGCATAAATATTATTTTTTAGAGTAAAAATAATGTTTACAAACGTTAACGACTCCAAAAGTAATACAAACGCTTTCGCCATAAATATATAAGTTACACCGGTAATTATATTACCACTTGCATGTTAAAACGTAACTTACACAATTACGGAAATATTTATGAACGCGTACTTTAACAACGTATTTTTGATAAATACATATATTTTGGAGTTGAATATATATGAAGGTTAAGTGAGACTTAATGATGGAAAATATTACGCACATGTATTAAATCCCCCATCCTTGGGAAGGAAAATAACTATCAAGCATATACAAAATGTAACACGAAATAGTTGTCTAACTATTTCCCGCAAACAGAAACTGTAAAGCTAAAGCACGGCCGTCCGTCTAATAGAATTAGCACTTGTAGGTCATTGCACAGCTTACAGTATCAGGAGACGCTTGGTAGAGTTACGCATCCACTGTGAGTTCATGTCCCCCTTTTCTCTAACTGTTTTCAGTTTACTTAACCGCGGGGGTGAAATACATGTTACTATGATTTACGAGTACTTTACAACGGTATGTTTAACGTAAGGAGGTGTTATACGATCATGTGAGTGGATAGGAACAACATGGGGCCATTAGTCCTCATGGAGGGACCGAGGGACAGGAGCGGTAGATCTATCTGGGTGTAGCGAGCCCAGCCCCCGGACAAACTAGAAACGTACCGTGGGGTGACTTTGTCCACATACTTTGCCGTGGCGAAATCTGCTAGGTTTGAGTCTCCCTATTTGCACTTCACATATGTCAGTGGCCTTGCAAACCATTGGTGATCACAAGTCCTCTTACAACTGCTACATACCACAACTATTTTTATACTCATAAGTGTTTTACATACTCACTTACACATGAACTCGCTCAACATTATTGTTGATTTTTCAACTCACATGTATTTCAGGAAATTAACGGATTCTGGCACGGTATGAACGTTTTCCGCTGCAACCTGTCATGAAGTCATCAGGGTTTAGGGGATGTGTCTCTTACCTGGACAAGACACAATCCCTAAATCACGTTTATGTTTTGTTTTAAGTTGTAATGTTATTGAACAAGGTCATGGATACTAGAGTATGTTCGCGTTAAACAATGGTATTGTATGTTGATTTCTAAACTTAATGATGACTTGCATGGTTTTTAAATTCATATAGCTTTGTTATGATTAAGCTATGGTATTAAGAAGTCACACCATAAATATCCACGCTTCCGCAAAGCCAGGGTGTGACAGCTTGGTATCAGAGCTCTGATCATAGCGAACTAGGATTCATTCTTGAGTCTAGACTATGATCACTAGGGCTCTCACGAAAACAATTTTTACTGCATACCACTTAAGTCCAGAATCCAAAACTTTTTACAAACAAATGTTGAGCACATTTTATTTATTATTCTAGGCTCAGTCTGGGAGGCTGAGGTAGGAGGCTAGTGGGACTAGAAGTGTTGACTAGTGGGACTAGAAGTGTTGGCTAGTGGGACTAGAAGTGTTGGCTAGTGGGACTAGAAGTGTTGGCTAGTGGGACTAGAAGTGTTGGCTAGTGGGACTAGAAGGATAATTTGAATGTTACGTGATGACTACATGTTTATATGACTATATGATTGATTATTATACGTATATGTGTTTGTGTTACAAACGTCATGCTTTCATCAAGTACTAGAAAGACGGACACTACAAATCCCATGACCATAGTATCAGACGACATAGTTTCATCGAAGCACGAGGTGTACATTTCTGATACTACCGGCACAGACAACGACGACTCTCAGCCCTCTGTGCGCTGCCTGAAGTCGTAGCAGAGCCTACTAATGGCTACCTTGTTGGGAATTTGCCCCCTGCCGCTTATCTCGTTGTTGATATGCCCCCGACGTTGTCTCTGAAGACGATGTCGAACTACTAAGAGGAGGACCCACTTGAGGGCGAGGCCCTATTGCTGCTGGTATTAGACTACTGCATGCGGACGCTCCTGTAGGGGGAAACTCATGTCCATTCCCCTATCCCAGACTCATTTGAGTTTCTAACATCCGCATCTTCGCACATACAGGGAATGCAGCACTACTTACACGACGCTGACCCTGATAGGGCATCATTAGCTGCACCGGATCCCGCACACAGTTTTGAGTTTGATCGCGATATTGAGGACAATCCTGTTTTTCCGCCTGGTGTTGATCCAGACCATGACATTGAGTTCATGCACTTAGACCAGCCCTTGGGGGATCTTGTAACCCCAGTGATTGTTGATCCAGCTGATTTTGAGATGGAGCTTTCGATTCGAAGCTAGCCGTGGCCCCTGAGCCAGGCATTGCTCCTGACCCCGCATTGGAGTATGACCCTGTTCATGCCAATGCACCGGCTGTTGCTCCTTGATTGATCATCTGCTTGGATGAGAGAAAATTTGGGGTAACTGTGCAAGACAATTTATTATTACGGGGGCCCACGTAATAACGATTTGTAGTGCACAGGAATCCTGGTGGACTCTGCAGGTCAAGCTGATGATAACCAATGCAGCAGGAAATAACTTAAACACAAATGACCTAGGCGATGTAGCCTCGAGTTCATTCTATTACAAGCAACAAGCCAAATAGGCAAGCCTATGTGAAGGCTCGGAATTTACTTCCCCACTCATACAGTGAGTATATTTGCGTATGAAATTGGGTGATTACATGATGGCATATGTTGCTATATACACCCCATAGACAATTGAAATATTGTCCAACCCGCTTCACACTATTTCGACAAAAAGGGAATGTCACCCAGACGTGACACAAGCACCAGTACGTCGCCAAGGACAGAAGACGAGCTGCAAGAACGCATCTCACAGATAAATGCACGACATGAAGCCCTCCACTCTAAGTACAACGATGGCATTACTGGAGATAACCCTCCAACTGGCTGCACCTATAAACAGTTCCTGAACTGCAAGCCTTTGAACCTTGTCGGAACCGGAGGCACCGTTGCATTTGTTCGTTGGTCCGAAAAGACCGACTCCACTCTAAGAATGAGTAACTATTCGCCCCAACAGAGTGTCACCTACATCTCAGGGATATTTCTAGATGGCACACTCTCTTAATGGAACCTCCAGGTTCAGACCCTTGGCACAGACACTGCTTATGCACTGAGCTGGGACGAGCTCAAGGAAAACGATTGAGAAGAAATGTTGTTTTAGGACAGAAATTCAGAAACTTGACGTGGAGTCCTGAAATTTGAGAAAGGACGAACCAGAGACTCCTGAACATGACCAGCGATCGCACGACTTGTCTAGGGTCGTCCCCTACTAAGTCATTGATGTAGTATGATATAGTAGTGTAATTGTGAGCTTTACATTGTGGTCTCGAATTGTGGCAATACAATCGCAGTATTCTCATCACATGCGATGTTCAATCAATTGTTTATGTCCTATAACATAAGAGGTTATGTGATTGACTTGTTGATAACATGAAATGTTATGTGTTGGTATTGTTGAATGCATACGTACACTTCACTAACCTATGTGAAACGTCTTTTAGAAGATGCCGCCAAAACGCCCAACACCAATGCCGACTAATGAGGCAGAGTTACAACAAGTCATTGCAGCTGCCATAGCGCAGTACGCAGCTTCTCAGCCAGGAGGAAGCGGAAGTGTTAACCAAGGCAATAACAATCCACCACACGGTAATACCACGCCATTCGAACCTACCATGAACTAGTTGGAGATTTTAGCAATGATGCTAATGCCAATCACATGTTTTAACATACGTGCAGGATGCACCTACAAGCAGTTTTTAGACTGCAAACCGGTCAACTTCAATGGCACAGGAGGTGCAGTTGCCTTCGTCCGCTGGGCTGAGAAAACCGATTCTGTCTTACGCATGAGCAAATGTGCTGAGGATCAACAAGTCACATACATTTCAGGGCTATTTCTCGACGGAGCCCTATCTTGGTGGAACTTACAAGTCCAAACCTTAGGCGAAGCTGCCGCCTACGCCCTGACTTGGGCCGAATTGAAAGAACTGATGCGCCGAAAGTACTGTTCACGCGCAGAAATTCAAAGGTTGGAGACTGAATTTTGGCACTTAAGGATGGATGGGCCAAAGATTGCGGAATACGTCTAGAGGTTTCACGACTTATCTCAAGTGGTTCCTTACATGGTTACGCCGGAATACAAGCGTATTGAGCGCTTCATTTGGGGTTTGGCTCCCCAAATCATTAGCATGGTAACCTCCTCCAAACCAGCAACTATCACAGAAGCCATTGATTTGAGCGTGGCTCTCACAGAAGAGGCGATTCGTTTAAACAAGTTTGATGAAGTCAAGGCAAGGAAAACAGAGACTCACGTGGAGTCCTCAGGGGATAACAAAAGGAAGTTTTCAAACTTCAAGCAAGGTGTCAGTACGGCAGTGAAGAAAGGAAAATCAGCTGGCAGTACCAAGAAAGGAAAAGGGTACCAGGGCACCCAGCCCAAATGTAACAACTGCCAACGCCACCATACTGGCCATTGTAACGTGAGAGTTTGTGAATCTTGTGGAAAACCGGGCCACTCAAAGGAATCATGTTGGGCTAGTGCAGGCCGGGGAGGCCAGGGAGGATATATGAATAGAAACGATAATCGTGGTGGTTTGGGAAATCGCCCACAAGGGAATAATCAAGGCTACAATGCAAATCAAGCCGGAACTGCCAATCAAAACAACCCGCCAGTTGGGGATGGTGCGGGGAGTGGAAAAAGATTAGGATGTTTTCATTGCAGTGACGTTGGGCACTTCAAGAGGGACTGCCCGGGATTGAACCAAGCCCGGGGAAGAGTGTTCCAAATCGGTGCACGGGAAGCACGCCAGGATCCCAACGTTGTTACGGGTACGTTCCCTATCAATCAACGCTATGCATCCGTTTTATTTGATACTGGTGCCGATTATAGCTTCGTATCGTTAGAATTTAAGAATATGCTTGGGTTAGCTGCTCATAAGTTAGACATTCCCTACGCAATCGAATTGGCTAATGGAAAGTTGGTAGAAGTCAATGAAGTTATCAGAGGTTGCGTGATTGAGTTAGGAGAACATGAGTTTTCTTTGGATCTACTACCAGTCCAATTGGGAAGTTTCGACGTGGTAGTAGGAATGGATTGGTTATCGGGCAACAAAGCTGAGATAGTTTGCCACGAAAAAGTGATTCGTATCCCAACTGAAGATGGTGAGACCAATATTGTTCATGGAGAGAAGCGTGAGACGCCCTTAAGAATGATCAGCTGTTTGAAAGCAAGGAAGCGTCTACAGAAGGGATGTGTTGCCTTCCTGGCACACATTGTGGATAAGAAGGCTGCTGAGCCAAGAATCGAAGACATCCCTGTCGTGAGGGAGTATCCAGAAGTCTTTCCAGAAGACTTACCCGGACTGCCACCTCAGAGACAAGTCGAGTTTCACATCGACTTAGTTCCAGGCGCCGCACCTGTAGCTAAGGCACCTTACAGACTTGCTCCATCTGAGATGCAGGAATTGTCAACACAACTTCAAGAGTTGTTAGACAAAGGTTTTATTCGACCAAGCTTCTCACCTTGGGGAGCTCCAGTCCTGTTTGTTAAGAAGAAGGACGGTAGTTTTCGGATGTGCATTGACTACAGAGAGTTGAACAAGCTGACGATCAAAAATCGGTACCCTCTGCCAAGAATTGATGATCTGTTCGACCAACTACAAGGCTCAAGTTGTTACTCCAAGATCGATCTTCGATCTGGATACCACCAGTTGAGGATTCAAGAAGAAAGTATCCCGAAGACGGCTTTCAGAACTCGCTATGGGCACTATGAGTTCCTGGTTATGCCGTTTGGTTTGACAAACGCACCTGCAGTTTTCATGGATTTGATGAATAGGGTTTGCAAGCCATACCTCGACAAGTTCGTGATTGTATTCATTGACGACATCTTGATTTATTCGAGAACAAAGGCCGAACACGAACAGCACTTAAGAGCTATTTTGGAGCTATTAAAGAAAGAACAGCTGTACGCCAAACTTTCTAAGTGTGAATTTTGGTTACGCGAAGTCCAATTTCTTGGACATGTGGTTAATGGGGATGGAATTCACGTTGATCCCACAAAGATCGAGGCAATCAAGAACTGGGAAGCACCTACAACGCCAACCGAGATTCGACAATTCTTGGGTTTGGCTGGCTACTATAGAAGATTCATAGAGGGCTTTTCAAAGATCGCTCAACCCCTTACCGCGCTCACACAGAAGGATAGGACGTTTGATTGGGGAATCAAACAGGAAGAAGCGTTTCAGTTATTGAAGAACAAACTTTGTGATGCGCCAATCTTAGCACTACCAGAAGGTACGGATGATTTTGTGGTATACTGCGACGCATCGCGTCAGGGATTGGGTTGCGTGTTGATGCAACGCCAAAAAGTTATTGCTTACGCATCGCGCCAATTGAAAGTGCACGAAAAGAACTATACCACACACGATTTAGAACTTGGCGCCGTGGTATTTGCCTTGAAGATCTGGAGACACTACCTGTACGGTACGAAATGCACAATCTTCACAGATCACAAGAGCTTACAGCATATATTCAACCAGAAAGAACTAAACATGAGGCAAAGACGTTGGGTTGAATTATTGAACGATTACGACTGCGAGATCAAGTATCATCCAGGGAAGGCGAATGTGGTCGCCGATGCCCTACGTCGAAAGGAAAGAATCAAGCCCATAAGGGTTAGGGCTCTAGAAATGATTATACAAACCGATCTTTCCTTGCGCATTCGTGCTGCACAAAAAGAAGCCCTTAAAGAAGGAAATCTTGAGGATGAATATCTCCGTGGGATGGAGAAGTTACTGGTACCAAACAATGAAGGAACGTTATGTTTCGAGAAAAGGATTTGGGTTCCTTTGTTTGGAGATTTAAGGAATGTTATTTTCGACGAAGCGCACAAGTCACGGTACTCTATTCATCCGGGGGCGGATAAGATGTACCAAGACCTTAAAGATTACTATTGGTGGCCTAGAATGAAAGGCGACGTTGCTGTCTACGTGAGCAAATGTTTAACGTGCGCTAAAGTTAAAGCTGAATACCAGAGGCCTTCGGGACTTCTGCAACAACCGGAGATTCCCAAATGGAAGTGGGAACAAATCTCCATGGATTTTGTTACGAAACTGCCAAGAACGCCAAGAGGCCATGACACTATCTGGGTGATAGTGGATCGATTAACAAAAACAGCACACTTCTTACCTATCAGAGAAAAGGATAACACGAGCAAATTAGCTGAAATATACATGAGAGAAATCGTAGCACGTCATGGAGTGCCCCTCTCAATCATCTCTGATAGAGACGGAAGGTTTGTGTCAAGAATATGGCAATCCTTCCAAGAAGCTTTTGGCTCACAATTGAATCTGAGCACTGCATTTCATCCGCAAACTGATGGCCAGAGCGAGCGAACGATACAAACCTTGGAAGACATGCTGAGAGCATGCGTTATGGATTTGGGCGGTAGCTGGGATAAACACTTACCCTTGGTCGAATTTTCTTACAACAACAGCTACCACACCAGTATTGGTGTCGCGCCTTTTGAAGCCCTATACGGACGCAAGTGCCGATCACCACTATGTTGGGCTGACGCAGGTGATAGGCAGCTTGCCGGTCCCGAAATCGTCCAAGAGACGACGGACAAAATTGCACAGATTCTTAAAAACATCGAAGCCGCTCGCCACAGACAAAAGGCCTATGCGGATCCAAACAGAAAACATGTGGATTTCCAAGTTGGAGAGATGGTGTTATTGAAGGTATCACCCTGGAAAGGGGTAGCACGCTTTGGGAAGCGTGGAAAGTTAAATCCACGCTACATTGGTCCTTTCAGAATTCTAGAGAGAATCGGGACAGTAGCATACAAGTTGGATCTACCTGCCGAACTTAACGGTGTTCACGATACATTTCATGTATCCAATTTAAAGAAAAGTCCAACTCAAGTTGACGTTGCCATTCCTATTGACGAAATTCATGTTGACGACACGCTCCACTTCGTAGAAGAACCCGTCGAGGTCACAGATTGGAAAGTTAACAGGACCCGCCGGAGCAGTGTCAAACTCGTCAAGGTTCGCTGGAATGCCAGACATGGTCCTGAATACACCTGGGAGCGTGAGGACCGAATGAAAGAAAAATACCCCCACTTATTTCCTAAGAACCCTGCTTCTACAAGCAGAACTTAAATTTCGGGACGAAATTTATTTAACGGGGGGAGAATGTGACAACCCGCATTGAACCAGGTATCCGTACAACTTAATTAATAATTAATTACTACTTGATTACTGTGCTTGATTGAACTAGCTGATAAACTGCTACCTGCATACTGATACATGCACTTACTAGCATCATACTTTATTTGCTGTCACTACATTATTTACATACTGGACCCTAGTGACAAACATGATGCACAAAAAGCACAGTAGCACTAAACGGATACACAGTGAACATGCTGATATGACCAGCATCAGGCAGACACTGCCTCTAAGGCCTGTTAAGAGCCTCATATATTTTGGCTACACTAGTAGTGAGTGTAGGTATATAAGGGTTGTGGTACTGCGTCTCTAGGAATAAGATACACTGATTCGGATGTGCCTAAAACGTACTTTAAGTACCAAACACAGCACTTTAATAATTAATCCAGCTTCTAGCTGACTAGTAAAGTGCCAAAACATGAGGAAAATATTCCCGACACTTTGGAGGAATAAATTGTGTCACTAAAAATATTATTAACGACACTTTAAATATTTATTTAGCGCTTTAACGGAGTAATATCCAACCGTACAACCGGACTTAACCCGGGACATAAAAATATTGTCAACGACATTACTCTTCTTTTTCTGAGCCAGTTAGAGTCCTCGAGTACCCTAACACCCGCTATATTTTTCTACACACTTAATACCATATTTAATTTTCCTAACTAAACTATATAGTGCTTAACTTTAGTTGGAATTCAACCATTTTTGCATTCCCCATGAACCGTATTCGGTTTCCTTGTGGGGGACACCCACTAGTTCTTTTGAATATAATAACCTTACATGCTAAATATCTTTCCTACACATGATACATTGGTTAATTAGTGAGGTGGTCTATAAAAAGGATCAAAGGATAAACATTTTAATCATCCAACACTTGAACAAAAAAAAATCAACTCTCTCCTCTCCTCTCTTGATTCACGGCCGAAAGCTCACCCACCCACCATTCACTTCCAAATTTCAACCTTGAAATTCCACTTACATATAAAGGTTAAGGATCACGTATTAGGAGCCTCGGAGCAAGCGGAACACGAAGGTCCTCTACCGTTAGCTTTTATCCACCACATTTTCGCCTAGAATCTTCCCTAGCCCCGAGCTAGAGGTATATTGTTTAAAACTCATTCTTTAACGTATCTAAAGTGGTTAAAAGGAAGTTTGTCGGTTAAATATCGAAAACATATGTTTTGATGCATTAAAGTCTACTAAAAATACTTAAAATGGTGGTTAATGTCATGTAACTTGTGTAAAAGTTGTAGGACTTGAAATATGTGATTTATGTGACCCGATCTATGATGTGGTAGCTCGGGACATCGTTTAACCCGACTTTGTAAGATCATGTATCTTCCCATAAGCTCGTTTTTGAAAGATACAAGGGTTAAAGGTGAAACTCTACCACACTTAAAGCATAAACTTGTGTAAAAATATTTTACTTGTGTAAAAGTGATTTAACATGTAAAAAGGTGTTTAAAACTAGCGGATCTACGTATCTGCAAGTGGTATTTTTGAAGAACCACACATTTAAGAAATCATGTATTTTAAAAAGTGGATCTTACACTAGTAAATATGATTTTACAAACCACAAGTGTGTAAGCACTTGTGAAATGAAGAGATCCGACAAGAAACTAGTTTTGTCAAATGTGACTAGAAGTTGTAAAGACAAGTTTTCTCTAGAAATGGGGTTTTCACTAAAACGGATTATTTACACACAAGATCCACCAAAAGTAAAGGGATTTACTACTTGTTTTAGACAATTCACAAGTTTGTGTATTTTTTTTTTTCAATTATGTCCATATTTGACTAGTTTAAATGTTGAAAGATTGTTTGAAGTTGTTGGGAACAATTGTTGATTTGATTATTAAAAGAAAATGATACGCTTGAAAGCGTGGCCACCTCCAGTTACAGAGGAAACTCTGGCGAAATTTTTCCAAAAACCTAACACTTAAACTTATTTGCAATACAAGTGTTAGAATCATTCGTCTTGTTTTCGAAGCATAAATTTCGCCACGACATTTTTACTAGACATTCGGAGGTGGAATTTTCACAAAATGTTAACGTGATAAATATATATTTTCACACACTGTTTATGATTATTTTGTGAAACGCATAAATATTATTTTTTAGAGTAAAAATAATGTTTACAAACGTTAACGACTCCAAAAGTAATACAAACGCTTTCGCCATAAATATATAAGTTACACCGGTAATTATATTACCACTTGCATGTTAAAACGTAACTTACACAATTACGGAAATATTTATGAACGCGTACTTTAACAACGTATTTTTGATAAATACATATATTTTGGAGTTGAATATATATGAAGGTTAAGTGAGACTTAATGATGGAAAATATTACGCACATGTATTAAATCCCCCATCCTTGGGAAGGAAAATAACTATCAAGCATATACAAAATGTAACACGAAATAGTTGTCTAACTATTTCCCGCAAACAGAAACTGTAAAGCTAAAGCACGGCCGTCCGTCTAATAGAATTAGCACTTGTAGGTCATTGCACAGCTTACAGTATCAGGAGACGCTTGGTAGAGTTACGCATCCACTGTGAGTTCATGTCCCCCTTTTCTCTAACTGTTTTCAGTTTACTTAACCGCGGGGGTGAAATACATGTTACTATGATTTACGAGTACTTTACAACGGTATGTTTAACGTAAGGAGGTGTTATACGATCATGTGAGTGGATAGGAACAACATGGGGCCATTAGTCCTCATGGAGGGACCGAGGGACAGGAGCGGTAGATCTATCTGGGTGTAGCGAGCCCAGCCCCCGGACAAACTAGAAACGTACCGTGGGGTGACTTTGTCCACATACTTTGCCGTGGCGAAATCTGCTAGGTTTGAGTCTCCCTATTTGCACTTCACATATGTCAGTGGCCTTGCAAACCATTGGTGATCACAAGTCCTCTTACAACTGCTACATACCACAACTATTTTTATACTCATAAGTGTTTTACATACTCACTTACACATGAACTCGCTCAACATTATTGTTGATTTTTCAACTCACATGTATTTCAGGAAATTAACGGATTCTGGCACGGTATGAACGTTTTCCGCTGCAACCTGTCATGAAGTCATCAGGGTTTAGGGGATGTGTCTCTTACCTGGACAAGACACAATCCCTAAATCACGTTTATGTTTTGTTTTAAGTTGTAATGTTATTGAACAAGGTCATGGATACTAGAGTATGTTCGCGTTAAACAATGGTATTGTATGTTGATTTCTAAACTTAATGATGACTTGCATGGTTTTTAAATTCATATAGCTTTGTTATGATTAAGCTATGGTATTAAGAAGTCACACCATAAATATCCACGCTTCCGCAAAGCCAGGGTGTGACACTCTGGCGAAATTTTCTAAAAACCTAACACTTAGAATTATTTACACAACAAGTGTTAGAACTATTTTTGGACATATTTTCGAAACATAAATTTCGCCGACACTATATTTTACTAAATATTCGGAGGTGGGATTTTCACAAAGATTAACGTGATAGATATATTTGTCACAACACTGTTTATGATTATTTTGTGAAAATACATAAATATTATTTTAGAGTGAAAATAATATTTACAAGCGTTAATGATTCCAAAACTTTGCGAACGCTTCCACAAACATATAAGTTACACCGGTAATTACATTACCACAAGATTGATAAAACGTAACTTACGCACATGTATTGTATCCCCCATCCTTGGGAAGAAGTATAACTACCAAGTGTATACAGAACATAAACACGAAATAGTTGTCTAACTATTTCCCAAAGACATAAACTGTAAAGCTAAGGCACGGCCGTCCGTCTAATAGAATTAGCACTTGTAGGTCGTTGCACAGCTTACTGTATTGGAGACACTTGGTAGAGGCGCGCATTCACTGTGAGTTCATGTCCCCCTTTTCTCTAACTGTTTTCAGTTTACTTAACTGCGGGGGTGAAATACATGTTACTATGATTTACGAATACTTTACAACGGTATGTTTAACGTAAGGAGGTGTTATACGATCATGTGAGTGGATAGGAACAACATAGGGCCATTAGTCCTCATGGAGGGACCGAGGGACAGGAGCGGTAGATCTATCTGGGTGTAGCGAGCCCAGCCCCCGGCCAAACTAGAAACGGACCGTGGGGTGACTTTGTCCACATACTTTGCCGTGGCGAAATCTGCTAGGTTTGAGTCTCCCTATTTGCACTTCACATATGTCAGTGGCCTTGCAAACCATTGGTGATCACAAGTCCTCTTACACTGCTACATACCACAACTATTTTTATACTCACAAGTGTTTTACATACTCACTTACACATGAACTCGCTCAACATTATTGTTGATTTTTCAACTTACATGTATTTCAGGAAATTAACGAGATCTGGCACGGTATGGCATGTTTTCCGCTGCACTAGTTTCCAAGGTCATCCGGGGTTTAGGGGATGTGTCTCTTTCCTGGACAAGACACAGTCCTTAAACCATGTCTATGTTATGTTTCAAGATTGTAAAGTTTGGTTGAACAAGGTTATGGTTGTTGGTTAAAACAATGGTACTGTATTTGGTTTTCAAAACTTAATGGATGATCTTGCATGTTTTTAATTCATATAGCTTGTTATGGTTAAGCTATGGTATTAAGACGTCACACCAAAATTAACCACGCTTCCGCAAAGCCAGGGTGTGACAGCTTGGTATCAGAGCTCTGATCATAGCGAACTAGGATTCTGTCTCGAGTCTAGACTATGATCACTAGGGCTCTCACGAAAACATTTTTCTGCATACCACTTAAGTCCAGATCCAAACTTTTTACAAACAAATGTTGAGCATATTTTACTAATTATAGGCTCAGCTTGGAGGGCTGAGGATCGATCTGGAGGATCGAGATGGTCAAGGTAGTTGAGCATGTTGGTTTGTTATAGGATCGATCTGGAGGATCGAGATGATCAAGGTAGTTGAGCACGTTGGTTTGTTATAGGATCGATCTGGAGGATCGAGGTGATCAAGGTAGTCGAGCACGTTGGTTTGTTATAGGATCGATCTGGAGGATCGAGGTTTGGTTTGAGTGAAGGATAGAGCAGTCTTGTAGACTGGATGAAATTGGCTAGTAAGACTAGTAGAATGATTTGAATGCTTACTTGGTGACTTATGTGATTATATGATTATATGATTGAGTATTATTATACGTATATGCGTTTGTGTTACAAACGTCATGCTTACATCAAGTACTAGAAAGATGGACACTACGAACCCCATGACCATAGTATCAGACGACATAGTTCAACAGGGCACGAGGTGTGCATTTCTGATACTACCGGCACAGACAATGACGACTTTCAGCCCTTTGTGCACTGCCTGAAGTCGTAGCAGAGCCTACTGATGGCCATCTTGTTGGGAATTTGCCACTGGCGGTGATCCCTACTCCTGTGCCCCTTGCCACTTATCTCGTTGTTGATATGCCTCCGACATTGCCTCTAAAGACGATGTCGAACTATTAAGAGGAGGACCCACTTGAGGGCAAGGCCCTCTCGCTGCTAGCATTAGACTACTGCATGCGGACGCTCCTGCAGGGGAAACTCATTCCCCTATCCCAGACTCATTTGAGTCTCTGACATCCGCGTCTTCGCACATACAGGGAATGCAGCACCACTTACACGACGCCGACCCTGATTTGGCATCATCAGCTGCACCGGATCCCACACACAGCTTTGAGCTTGATCGCGATTATGAGGACAATTCTGTTTTTCCGCCTGGTGTTGATCCAGACCATGACATTGAGTTCATGCACTTAGACCAGCCCTTGGGGGGATCCTGTAACCCCTGTGATTGTTGATCCAGCTGATTTTGAGATGGAGTTTTTGATTCGGAGCCGGCCGTGGCCCCTGAGCCAGGCGCTGCTCCTGACCCCGCATTGGAGCATGACCCTGTTCATGCCAATGCACCGGCTGTTGCTCCTTGATTGATCATCTGCTTGAATAAGAGAAAATTTGGGGTAACTGTGCAAGACAATTTATTATTACGGGGGCCCACGTAATAACGATTTGTAGTGCACAGGAATCCTGGTGGACTCTGCAGGCCAAGCTAATGATAACCAATGCAGCAGGAAATAACCTAAAGACAAATGACCTAGGCGATGTAGCCTCGAGTTCATTCTATTACAAGCAACAAGCCAAATTGACAAGCCTATGTGAAGGCTCAGGAATTTATTTCCCCACTTATACAGTAAGTATATATGCGTGTGAAATGGGGTGATTACATGATGGCTTACGTTGCTATATATATACCCCATAGACAATTGAAACATTGTCCAACCCGCTTCACGCTATTTCGATAAAAAGGGAATGTCACACAGGCGTGACACAAACACCAGTACATTGCCAAGGACAGAAGCCGGGCTGCAAGAACGCATCTCACAGATAAATGCACGACATGAAGCCCTCCACTTTAAGTACAACGATGGCATTACTGGAGATAACCCTCCAACTGGCTGCACCTATAAACAGTTCCTGAACTGCAAGCCTTTGAATTTTGTCAGAACCGGAGGCACCGTTGCATTTGTTCGTTGGTCCAAAAGATCGACTCCACTCTAAGAATGAGTAACTTTTCGCCCCAACAGAGTGTTACCTACATCTCAGGGATATTTCTAGATGGCACACTCTCTTAATGGAACCTCCAGGTTCAGACCCTTGGCACAGACACTGCTTATACACTGAGCTGGGACGAGCTCAAGGAAACGATTGAGAAGAAATGTTGTTTTAGGACAGAAATTCAGAAACTTGACGTGGAGTCCTGAAATTTGAGAAAGGACGAACCAGAGACTCCTGAACATGACCAGCGATCGCACGACTTGTCTAGGGTCGTCCCCTACTAAGTCATTGATGTAGTATGATATAGTAGTGTACTTGCGAGCTTTACATTGTGGTCTCGAATTGTAGCAATACAATCGCAGTATTCTCATCACATGCGATGTTCAATCAATTGTTTATGTCCTATAACATAAGAGGTTATGTGATTGACTTGTTGATAACATGAAATGTTATGTGTTGGTATTGGTGAATGCATACGTACACTCCACTAACCTATGTGAAACATCTTTTAGAAGATGCCGCCAAGACGCGAAATGCGCATGCCCACCTCTGAGGCAGAACTTAAAGAGATAATTGCTGCAGCTATAGCACAGCACGAAGCCCTACGCTCCGAACCTATCAGAGGTACCTCAGAAAATAACGGTTGTTCCTACTGGCACTTTCTCAACTACAAGCCTCCGAAGTTCGACGGCACTGGGGGTGCCATAACTTTTGTAAAATGGATTGAAGGTATGGAATCCATCTTTCGAATGAGTGGCTGTACGCCAGAACAACAGGTCCCATACGTTTCTGAGTTGTTTCAAGATGGAGCTCGATTATGGTGGAATCTTCAGGTTCGAATAATGGGCCTAACTACAGCATACGCGTTAACTTGGGATGAGTTGAAAGGAATGATGCATAAGAAGTATTGCCCCCACACGGAAACCCAGAAGTGGGAAGATGAATTTCGGAGCCTAATGATGGAAGGTCCGAAGGTGTTGGAGTACGTGCAACGACTCCATGATCTGTCACAAATTGTTCCCTACCTGGTAAAACCAGAACTGAAGAAATTGGAACAATTCATTTGGGAACTGGCGCCTCAAGTCTTGAGCTTGATGACAACATCAACGCCACCAACAACTGATGCTGCAAGTAAGATGGGTTTGGCACTCGCTACGGAGGTAATTAGACTAGAAAAACTTGCAGACCCAGACAAGGAGACTCAGGTAGAGTCATCCGGAAAGAGCAAAAGGAAGCTCACTGAAGGTACCCGAACGAATAATGAGAACAAAGGAAAGGGTTATATGGGCACTCTGCCCAAGTGTAACACATGCCAGCGTCATCATTCTGGCCAATGTGGACTGAAAACATGCGAAGTATGTGGGAAACGTGGTCACTTGAAGGACACTTGTTGGGCCCCTGCCGGTCGAGGAGGCCAAGGAGGACTTGGGAATAAAGATAATAACCGTGGTGGTTTTGGAAGTCGCCCACAGGGAAAGGATTACAAGGGTATCCTACCTAAGTGCGACAATTGTTTACGTTATCATGTCGGGCGATGCAAATATGGAAATTGTGGTAACTGTGGCAAGGTGGGACACGTCAAGGAAACTTGTTGGCAAAATACTAAACTTAGTAATGGGGGCCAGGATGGTAGTGAGAATCACGAAGGGGACAACGACAACATTAATTGTCAAGGCAAAATGAGTGATGAACAGAAGCGTGCTCGAGGGTGTTTAAACTGTGGAAGCAAAAAGCATTTCAGAAGATATTGCCCGAAGACAATCAGGCGCAAGGATGAAAGCTCCCCGTCGGAGCTAGGGAGGCACGCCAGAGATCCAAGCATGGATAGCGTTACGTCCCGCATTACTCAATATTATGCATCTGTATTGCCAACTACTGTTGCAAATTTTACGATTCACAATTCTAGTATTCAAGGACATAATTGGTTTACATAGCGAGTGAGTAATTATTCCAATACCCATTAGAACTAGCTTGGGGGAAGCTAGTGGAAGTCAACGCAGTAACTGGAATCGGCACGATAGAACCCGGAGATCGTAAGTTTACGCAAGATCTATTGCCAGTCGAGTTTGGAAGCTTCGACGTGATGATGGGGATGGACTAGTTGACGAACAACCATGCGGAGATTGTCATCCGCACCCCGAAAACGAACGAAGAAATTATCGTGACTCATGGAGCAGGATACGCTCCTACGGATTATCAGGCTAAGAAGACCCGAAAATTCTCGCACAGAGGATGTGTTGCATTCTTGGCTCGTGTTGTGGAAAAGGAAGTCAAAGAACCAAAACTCGAAGATATCCTTGTGATTGGAGAATACCCCGAAGTCTTCCTCGAAGACTCGCCGGAATCATCTCCTCACGATTAGTCGAATCCCGCGTCGACTTAATTCCGGGCACTGCACCCGTAGTCGATGCATCATAGCAACTTACATTTTCGGAGATGCAAGGACTGACAGAGAAGTGTTAGCAATGGCTAGGAAAGGAAGATAACAGACCAAAATTTCCTTTTGGGGTAATCCCATCTTTTGCCCATCAAAAAGAAGGACGATGATTTTCAATAAACATCAACTACCGAGAACTGAATAAGCTAACGATCGAGGATAGATATCCTCTGCCAAGAATCGACGATCTGTTCGATCAACTTCAGAGTTCAAGCTTTTACTCTAAGATCGATCTTCGAGCTGGATACCATCAATTAAGGATACAAGAGGAAAGTATCCCGAAAAACAGCCTTCCGAACTCGTTATGGACACTACGAGTTCCTCGTTATGCCAATTGGTTTGACAAACGCACCTGCGGTATTCATGGATCTAATGAATAGAGTTTGCAAGCCATACTTGGACAAGTTCGTGATTGTGTTTATCGACGACATCTTGATTTATTCAAGGACAAAGGCTGAACACGAACAGCACCTAAGAACTATTCTGGAGCTGCTAAAGAAGGAACAGTTGCATGCCGAGTTCTCTAAGTGCGAGTTTTGGCTACGCAAAGCCCAGTTTCTTGGACATGTGGTTAATGGAAATGGGATTCATGTTGATCCCACAAAGATCAAGGCAATCAAGAATTGGGAAACGCCTACAACGCCAACCGAGATTCGACAATTCTTGGGTTTGGCTGGCTACTATCGAAGGTTCATCGAGGATTTCTCGAAAATCGCTCAACCTTTGACGCTCCTCACGCAGAAGGACAAGACGTTTGATTGGGGAATCAAACAGGATGAAGCGTTTCAGATATTGAAGGATAAGCTTTGTAACGCGCCAATCTTAGCTCTACCAGAAGGCACTGATGACTTTGTGGTATACTGCGACGCATCGCGTCAAGGGTTGGGTTGTGTGTTGATGCAACGCCAAAAGGTCATTGCTTACGCATCACGCCAACTGAAAGTGCACGAAAAGGACTATACCACACACGATTTAGAGCTTGGCGCAGTGGTTTTCGCTTTAACGATCTGGAAACACTACCTGTATGGTACAAAGTGCACAATCTTCACAGATCACAAGAGCCTACAACATATATTTAACCAGAAGGAGTTAAATATGAGGCAAAGACGATGGGTTGAGTTATTGAACGATTACGACTGCGAGATAAAGCATCACCCAGGGAAGGCGAATGTAGTCGCCGATGCCCTAAGTCGTAAAGAAAGAATCAAGCCCATAAGGGTTAGGGCTTTGGAAATGATCATACGAACCGATCTTTCCTTGCGCATTCGTGCTGCACAAAAGGAAGCTCCCAAGGAGGGAAACCTTGAGGAAGAATATCTCCGTGGAATGGAGAAGCTTTTGGTACCAAACGAGGAAGGAACATTATGTTTTGAGAGAAGGATTTGGGTTCCTCTGTTTGGTGGATTAAGGGAAGTTATTTTCGATGAAGCGCACAAGTCACGGTACTCTATCCACCCTGGATCGGATAACATGTACCAAGATCTCAAAAATTATTATTGGTGGCCTAGGATGAAAGGCGACGTTGCTGTTTACGTGAGCAAATGTTTAACGTGCGCTAAGGTCAAGGCGGAATACCAGAAGCCTTCGGGACTTCTGCAACAACCTGAGATTCCCAAGTGGAAATGGGAACAAATCTCAATGGATTTTGTTACAAAACTGCCAAGAACGCCAAGAGGCCATGATATGATTTGGGTGATTGTTGACCGCCTAACAAAGTCCGCACACTTTCTGCCAATCAAGGAGAAAGACAGTACTAGTAAACTTGCGGAAATTTACATGAGAGAGATCGTAGCACGTCATGGAGTACCACTCTCGATCATCTCTGATAGAGACGGAAGGTTTGTGTCAAGAATATGGCAATCCTTCCAAGAATCTTTTGGCTCACAATTGAATCTGAGCACTGCATTCCATCCGCAAACTGATGGCCAGAGCGAGCGAACAATACAAACTTTGGAAGACATGCTGAGGGCATGTGTTATGGATTTGGGCGGTAGCTGGGATAAACACTTACCTTTGGTCGAATTTTCATACAACAACAGCTACCACACCAGTATTGGCGTCGCGCCATTTGAGGCCCTATACGGACGCAAGTGCCGATCACCACTATGTTGGTCTGACGCGGGTGATAGGCAGCTTGCTGGTCCCGAGATCGTCCAAGAGACGACAGACAAGATCGCGCAAATACTTAAACGCATCGAAGCAGCTCGCCACAGACAAAAGGCCTACGCGGATCCAAACCGGAAGCATGTGGATTTCCAAGTTGGAGAAATGGTGCTATTGAAAGTTTCACCCTGGAAGGGGGTGGCACACTTTGGAAAGCTAGGGAAGTTAAATCCGCGCTACATTGGTCCTTTCAGAATTCTGGAAAGAATTGGGACAGTAGCATACAAGTTGGACCTACCTGCTGAACTGAATGGTGTTCACGATACATTTCATGTATCCAATTTAAAGAAAAGTCCAACTCAAATTGACGTTACCATTCCTATCGACGAGATTCATATTGACGACACGCTCCACTTCGTTGAAGAACCTGTTGAGGTCACGGATTGGAAAGTTAACAAGACCCGCCGGAGCAGTGTCAAGCTCGTCAAGGTTCGTTGGAATGCCAGACATGGTCCTGAATACACCTGGGAACGTGAGGACCGGATGAAAGAGAAATACACCAACCTATTTCCTAAGAACTCTGCATCTACAAGCAGAACTTAAATTTCGGGACGAAATTTATTTAACGGGGGGAGAATGTGACAACCCGCACTAAACCAGGTATCCGTACAACTTAATTAATGATAAATTACTGCTTAATTACTGTGCTCGATTGAACTAGCTGATGAACTGCTACCTGCATACTGATACATGCACTTACTTGCATCATACTTTATATGCTGTCACTACATTATTTACATACGGCACCTTAGTGACCAACATGATGCACAAAAAGCACAGTAGCACTAAACGGATACACAGTGAACATGCTGAAATAACCAGCATCAGGCAGACACTGCCTCTAAGGCCTGTTAAGAGCCTCATATATTTTTGCTACACTGGTAGTGAGTGTAGGGATATAAGGGTTGTGGTACCGCGTCTCTAGGAATAAGATACACTAATTCGGATGTGCCTAAAACGTACTTTAAGTACCAAACACAGCACTTAAATAAACAAACCAGCTTCTAGCTGACTAGTAAAGTGCCAAAATATGAGGAAATAACACTAGACACTTTCTAAAGTGCCAGGAAAACAAATTGTGTCACTAAAAACGTTAATAACAACACTTTAAAGCTTTTGTAACGCTTTAACGGATTACTATCCAACCGGACACCCGAACTTTACCCGGAACATGAAAATATTAGTATTTTCACTATTTATATTTTTCTGAGCCAGTTAGGGTCTCTGATTACCCTAACACCCGCCATAACGTGTAACATACAACTAACGAGGTTAAATACTTAGTTAACTTATTTAACCATAACTAAACTCCTAACTAACTAGTTACAATCGAACCAACCCCCCACCCCTTCCTTAAAACCGTCCCCATGTTTGGGGGACACACTAGTACAATCTTTTGATTATTCTAATCACTTGCCTAAAATCTAGAGAACACAAGAACCATGGGATAATACCCTTTTGTTTTGCTTATAAAACCTAAGACTAAACACACATGATTATCACATAACTCACAACACTAACTCAACTCTCTCCCTCTTGCTCTCTAACCTTCGGCCGAACACCCCACACCCCACCATCACACTTTCGGCCCTTGATCATTGCATTCCATCATCGTACAAGTGATAAAGGTCACGTATTAGGAGCCTCGGAGCAAGCGGAACACGAAGGACCTCTTTCGTTAGCTTTTATCCACGCGTTTTTCATCAAGAATCTTCCCTAGCCTTGAGCTAGAGGTATATCACTTAAAACTTGTTCTTGAACATATCTAAAGTGGTTAAAAGGAACTTTGTCGGTTAAATATCGATAACTTACATTTTGAAGCTTTAAAGTCTAGTAAAAACACTAAAATGGTGGTTAATAGCTTGTAACTTGTGTAAAAGTCGTAGGACTTGAAATATGTGATTATTGAGACCCGATCTATGATGTGGTAGCTCGGATCTCCGTTTAACCCGACTTTGTAAGATCATGTATCTTCACATAAGCTCGTTTTTGGTAACCACAAGGGTTAAAAGGCGAAACTCTACCACACAAGATACATGAACTTGTGTAGAAATATTTTACTTGTGTAAAAGTAATTTAACTTGTACAATGGAGTTTAAAACTAGCAGATCTACGTATCTGCAAGTGGTATTTTTGAAAGACCACACTTTAAAGAAATCATGTTTTTCTAAAGATGGATCTTACACTAATAAATATGATTTTATAAACCACAAGTGTGTAGACACTTGTGAAATGAAAAGATCCGACAAATAACTATTTTTGGGAAAAGTGACTAGAAGTTGTAAAGACGGATTTCTCTAGTCACAAGGTTTTTACGAGATCAAGGTTACTTTATATAAAGATCTACATATATAAAGGGGATTTACGCTATAGATTCGGAAAAACTGCAAGTTCATGCGATAATGCGATTTACATACTTGTCGACTAGTTTGATGTGTCGGAAATTGTTTGATTGAATAAAGAAGTTGTTGAATTGATTTGTTAAAAGAAAATGATACGCTTGAAAGCGTGGCCACCTCCAGTTACAGAGGAAACTCTAGCGAAATTTTCTAAAAACCTAACACTTAGAATTATTTACACAACAAGTGTTAGAACTATTTTTGGACATATTTTCGAAACATAAATTTCGCCGGCACTATATTTTACTAAATATTCGGAGGTGGGATTTTCACAAAGATTAACGTGATAGATATATTTGTCACAACACTGTTTATGATTATTTTGTGAAAATACATAAATATTATTTTAGAGTGAAAATAATATTTACAAGCGTTAATGATTCCAAAACTTTGCGAACGCTTCCACAAACATATAAGTTACACCGGTAATTACATTACCACAAGATTGATAAAACGTAACTTACGCACATGTATTGTATCCCCCATCCTTGGGAAGAAGTATAACTACCAAGTGTATACAGAACATAAACACGAAATAGTTGTCTAACTATTTCCCAAAGACATAAACTGTAAAGCTAAGGCACGGCCGTCCGTCTAATAGAATTAGCACTTGTAGGTCGTTGCACAGCTTACTGTATTGGAGACACTTGGTAGAGGCGCGCATTCACTGTGAGTTCATGTCCCCCTTTTCTCTAACTGTTTTCAGTTTACTTAACTGCGGGGGTGAAATACATGTTACTATGATTTACGAATACTTTACAACAGTATGTTTAACGTAAGGAGGTGTTATACGATCATGTGAGTGGATAGGAACAACATGGGGCCATTAGTCCTCATGGAGGGACCGAGGGACAGGAGCGGTAGATCTATCTGGGTGTAGCGAGCCCAGCCCCCGGCCAAACTAGAAACGGACCGTGGGGGGACTTTGTCCACATACTTTGCCGTGGCGAAATCTGCTAGGTTTGAGTCTCCCTATTTGCACTTCACATATGTCAGTGGCCTTGCAAACCATTGGTGATCACAAGTCCTCTTACACTGCTACATACCACAACTATTTTTATACTCACAAGTGTTTTACATACTCACTTACACATGAACTCGCTCAACATTATTGTTGATTTTTCAACTTACATGTATTTCAGGAAATTAACGAGATCTGGCACGGTATGGCATGTTTTCCGCTGCACTAGTTTCCAAGGTCATCCGGGGTTTAGGGGATGTGTCTCTTTCCTGGACAAGACACAGTCCTTAAACCATGTCTATGTTATGTTTCAAGATTGTAAAGTTTGGTTGAACAAGGTTATGGTTGTTGGTTAAAACAATGGTACTGTATTTGGTTTTCAAAACTTAATGGATGATCTTGCATGTTTTTAATTCATATAGCTTGTTATGGTTAAGCTATGGTATTAAGACGTCACACCAAAATTAACCACGCTTCCGCAAAGCCAGGGTGTGACAGTCAAGCGGTCCAGTCGAAACCAGATGGTCTTGACTCGAGAACATGCGGTCTCGAGTCGCAACCACAAGTCTCGAGTAGTGCATATTTTGAGTCGCAACCACGGAGGTCTTGAGTCTGGTCTCGAGTCGAGATCCAGGATGGTCTCGACTCGCACACCTGATGATGGAATCCTTCTAGAACATTTTCCAGCTTTTTGTACTGTCCAATCAGATTTTGCAAACATGTTTCCAATTCCGTACATGTATGAAATCAGATTAAAACATGGAATTTTCAAATATTTATCACATCTTCAAACAGTTCATCATTTAGGGTTTTCATCACAAGCAAACATGTTTATTCAAAACAAATCCATACTAACATATACCTAATCAGTGCACCATTTATGAATCATCATCAGCTCCTAACAACTAGCCCATTACATACATTTCACCAAAACAAGAGCATGTAATCATAAAGTCTTGATATCAAGACAACATTGCATACCATTCATCAAAACAACCTTTGCCCTATATTTTCTAGCATGAATCAACTAGACATAAGACACTATGCTATTCTCACATTCAGCATTCAAGTATTCATCCAGTTCACATCCATACCATTCAAGGAGCACATTGTTAAACATATAAATCATTTTCAAATGGACAACTTTAGCACAAAATATCATCAAACCATAGAACACACTAACCGGATCTTAAGTGGTACAAGGGTTTAGCTTGAATGCTCGATGATTAGGCTCCCAATTCCACTCCTTCTAGCTATCGCCGATTGATCCGAGAGAGAAGGAGGTGATATTGTTAGGGTTTTCTAAAGAGAGAGGATGAGAGGAGAGAGAGAATGGATAAGGGAATGTTTGGGATTTGAGATGATGATTGTCCTTGCCAAAAGAGGGAATGTCGGCTACTTATGTGGGGTTTTACACCCATTCCGAGCATGTGCACCCTAAGTGTTTCCGAGTGGGCTTAATGGGGTTGCGGCCCAACTGTTTCGGGTCACTCGAGACCGGGTGGTCTCGAGTCGAAACCTTGCAGTCTCGGTTCTCACATATGCATATATATATATAATAACACATATAACACAATAAGAAGATCACATAATGCACAACAATAAATAATGGGTTCTCATTTAATATCATATAATACACATAACGCTATTCCATAAGGAGGTTGCTCGGGAAGACCCGAAGTGTCACAAAAAGATGACCAAATTTCTAAAAACACTGCTGTAAATGAATCTGGCTTGGGTGAAGTAATACCCACAAATTTGGCTGTTCAAGAAATCAAAGTCACCAATAAAAATGGAAAGAAAATTGTTTTAGAAAAACTAGAGGAATCCTCAACTTTTGAGAAAATTGAGAAAAATCAATTCAAACCCACCTGGTCTGATGAATGTGACATTCTTGAAAATTTTAAGGCAATGGATTTTTCCACAATTGAAGGTGTCAAGGCACCTAAGGTCAAAATCCTTCCTTTAAAAGACATCCCAGCAGAGGTTACAAACTCTGTTGAAAAAGAAGTTGAAAAAAGGAAGAGAAAAGAGAAAGTTAAAAACTTGTTTTGTGATTTCTGTGAAAAGAAGAATCATGACACAAAATATTGTTTTCTTCTAAAATCATATGAAATTCACAAAACAAGTGTGACTGTGCCTGCACCTCATTGCACAATTTGTGGAAAAACAAATTATAAAACTCACCAGTGTGTGTATCTCAAAACTTTTGAGGCTAAAAGAAAAGCGTATGCATCAAAAACACTAGAGAGTCCAAAAAATCAACATCCAAAAACAAACAGACCTTTTTCCCTGTCCAAACATCTATTTCAAAACAACTGAAACCAACCTCTACTTCCAAAGAGGCTAATGCAATAGATGCACCAACTGCAAACCAAGTCCCAAGAGGATATGGTCAACCATCATACCAAAAGGTCCCTCATGTTATGAAGCCTACAAAAGGGCATCTAAACAAAAAATGAATAGCCATCCTTATGGTTATCATCATTTGACAGAAGATGGTACTCAGCAGTGGTTACAAAAAGTTGTACAAACATCTCATCAAACCACTGTCCATTCTGCTGGACTTGAGGCTGATATGCCTGTGACCCCATCCAAAGCCATGCTGGCTTTGGAGACTCACCTAAACTAATTTGTTACTTGATGTGGAGGGAGCTTCTGCATGCTTAGATAGTTTATGGTATGTAGATAGTGGAGGCTCTAGGCACATGACTGGATGTAGAGCCCTACTCAAAGATTTCAAAAAACATGGAGGGGGTGATATATCATTTGGTAACAATTTAAAAGGGAAGGTGTTGGGGTCAGGGACTATTCAGGCTGGGAAACTCAAGTTTGAAAATGTCAATCTTTTTGACAATCTTAAATTCAACCTCCTTAGTGTGTCTCAAATGAGTGACAAGGGCTATGGGTCATTTTTCACTAAGGAAACTTATAAGATTGTTGGGGGAGAAGTGGTTAAAAAGATTGAGGAAATCATAGCCGGGAGCAAAACACAATTTGTTGCTCATAGGAGTGGCAATGTGTATGTGGTTGATATGTTGAAGGATAACTCAAGGATGAGACTGCATGTATCTTGCAAGACTTTGTGAAACAGGTTGAAAATCAATTTGATCTGCCAGTAAAAATCTTTAGAAGTGATAATGGAACAGAGTTTAGAAACAAGGAATTGGATGAGTTTTGTGAGTCAAAAGGGATTTTAAGGCAGTATAACATCCCAAGAACAACATAACAAAATGGGGTGGTTGAAAGAAAAAACAGAACTTTGATAGAAGCTGTCAGAACAATGGATCATTTTTTTTCTTGCAGACTCATGTTTACCCTTAACTATATTTCTTGATCAATGGATCATTTTTTTCTTTTGAATGTCATCTATTATTTTGTAGGTCCAACATATCTTATACGGGGTATATATACGTAGTTTACGAACTACATATATGTCACGGCCCTAGCCCCGGTTTGACACGGTCAGGAGCCGCGGGACAGGAACCCGTGGTATTTATGATGCAGCAGCGGAAGATTTTAACAGGATCTTTTAAAATTTGAAATGGCCGATTATTTTATTTCATAATTCGGGATAAACCCCGTAAATTTACAACAGAGGAATTTTACTAGGAAATTCCCTGATTTATTAAAACATGTTTATTCATTTTAACTGAGCCACCTCTTCAAGCTTGTTAGTGCTCCGTAGCACGTTTTCCTTGATTTACAGCAGGTCGCCTGAAACATGTTTTAAAAATATTTTTATCAGCGGGGAAATACTGGTGAATCATTCATTTTGACAAAATGACACATAGTTTATAAATTACAGCATAAGAGCGATTACAATGGCTTCTATCTTATTTTTATCTGGCGTCGTGTCACCTGGTGACGATGGTCATACCACTATTGGGTCTTTCCCCAAGTAGTGACGTTTATCACTGTTAGGATTTATTAGCCTAACTGTGAGAAATTAGTAATGTGCAAAATACCCCACTAGCCAGTGATTTAAGATAACCACGACTTAATCCCTGTAATTATAACATTTGAAAATGGAGTATTGTAAAACATTTGATAAAAAGAGAATGACTCACTTTGCAGATTTACGCGGGCAGAGTTTAGCCTACTGATTAGCCTGATAACCTAATTTAAATAACAATGCACACGAACTAGGTCAGTAACTAATACAGCATTTACGATAACTCACGAGATTAAACCCTCGCGACAAATGACAAAGTGCAATACTTAAACATCCATCGAATTCATGACGAATGACAAAGTATAAACCCAATTTGAGCAGCACTTAAACATTCATCGGATAGTTTCAATCGATCGGACATTGAATCATAGCAGCGATCGAGTTATTACCCTGTTATCGCGGCAGAATTCGAGATTATGTGTATGTTTTGTAGTAATCAGACGATATCTCAATGTGTAAAGCGAATTTTAACGTCGAACCAATGCAGAAATCTAAGTCCCACACCCCTCAATTTATACTGAAAAAATGGCACCCTCGCGTGGCGCGAGGGGCCGTCGCGTGACGCGAGGGGTACCACCCTATCATAGGGTAGCCCCGTGTGTTTGTAGCTCAGGTGAGTCAGCGGTTCGTTAAAATTCAATTTTGACAACAAATTATGTGGATATTACTAACTAGGGAATACCCCCCTGAGTTTTAGGGGCCCGGATCCTGATTCCGATTGTTCTGAAAATTTTAGGGTTTATGCAGGATCACTTGGGGGTCTCAATTAGGGTTTCCTATTGGACAATAAATCATAAGAAATAGTAATTTTTAATGAGGGTTTTTAATGGCCCCAGCCCTGGTTTTGACCTGGTCAGGAGCCGCGGGACAGGAACCCGTGGTATTTATGATGCGACAGCGGAAGATTTTAACAGGATCTTTTAAAATTTGAAATGCCCGATTATTTTATTTCATAATTCGAGATAAACCCCGTAAATTTACAATAGAGGAATTTTACTAGGAAATTCCCTGATTTATTAAAACATGTTTATTCATTTTAACTGAGCCACCTCTTCAAGCTTGTTAGTGCTCCGTAGCACGTTTTCCTTGATTTACAGCAGTTCGCCTGAAACATGTTTTAAAAATATTTTTGTCAGCGGGGAAATACTGGTGAATCATTCATTTTGACAAAATGACACATAGTTTATAAATTACAGCATAAGAGCGATTACAATGGCTTCTATCTTATTTTTATCTAGCGCCGTGTCACCTGGTGACGATGGTCATACCACTATTGGGTCTTTCCCCAAGTAGTGACGTTTATCACTGTTAGGATTTATTAGCCTAACTGTGAGAAATTAGTATTGTGCATAATACCCCACTAGCCAGTGATTTAAGATAACCACGACTTAATCCCTGTAATTATAACATTTGAAAATGGAGTATTGTAAAACATTTGATAAAAAGAGAATGACTCACTTTGCAGATTTACGCGGGCAGAGTTTAGCCTACTGATTAGCCTGATAACCTAATTTAAATAACAATGCACACGAACTAGGTCAGTAACTAATACAGCATTTACGATAACTCACGAGATTAAACCCTCACGACAAATGACAAAGTGCAATACTTAAACACCCATCAAATTCACGACGAATGACAAAGTATAAACCCAATTTGAGCAGCACTTAAACATTCATCGGATAGTTTCAATCGATCGGACATTGAATCGTAGCAGCGATCGAGTTATTACCCTGTTATCGCGGCAGAATTCGAGCTTATGTGCGTGTTTTGTAGTAATCAGACGATATCTCGATGTGTAAAGCGAATTTTAACGTCTAACCAACGCAGAAATCTAAGTCCCACACCCCTCTATTTATACTAGGGCTGGCAATTGGGTACCTGTTAAGACATGATTAGACCTGTTTGACTGAAAAATACACCCTTTGACTTTTTTAATTTTTAAAATAACTAAAATTACAATGTTAGGATCTATCATTTATTCATCTTTATACATAAAACATAAAACTGTTTTATAAACATGAGGTAGAAAGTAATTAAACGAGTCGTAATCATGTTTGAAACTTATGTTGTGCGCGCCGTCAGAAACCTGTTAAAGCTGTTAAGACACAATTTGCCAGCCTTAATTTATACTGAAAAAATGGCACCCTCACGTGGCGCGAGGGGCCGTCGCGTGACGCGAGGGGTACCACCCTATCATAGGGTAGCCCCGTGTGTTTGTAGCTCAGGTGAGTCAGCGGTTCGTTAAAATTCAATTTTGACAACAAATTATGTGGATATTACTAACTAAGAAATACCCCCTGAGTTTTAGGGGCCCTGATCCTGATTCCGATTGTTCTGAAAATTTTAGGGTTTATGCAGGATCACTTGGGGGTCTCAATTAGGGTTTCCTATTGGACAATAAATCATAAGTAATAGTAATTTTTAATGAGGGTTGTTACAATATAGTTTTTATTTTTTTATAAAGATTAATAACATATAAAAAGAAAGAGAAATTGTTATTTTTTTGTTTACAAGTGCTTTACTTAAGGTTTTCTAATACTTTTAAAGTTTTTTTTATTATCCTTTCTTCATATGTGAGTGTGTATATGGGTGGGTTTATTAAGAAACTCTAAAAAATGGAAACCGAGCAAACAAATGTATTTTCGTCCAAAAAATAAACAATAAAATGTTGGCCAACCAAAAAAAAGGAACATGGAAACGCCCCTCATGTGTAATTTTTACATGTAAAGTTATATCAAAATGATTCTTTTATTTTATGTATACGAATCATGTAAATTATGTGAATTTAATATATTTACATGTATAATTATGTTATAAGTTTTTACATTTTTTGAAAGATAATTTTTTTTTAATTCCTGTCATCTGTGTGACTTGAATCCAAAGTCTTCCTCTCCAAAACCTAAGTGTAAAAAAACTTTGTCTTTGTTAATGGACCACCACCTCATTGGTAACAGGGGCGAACCCAAGCCCAGCCCAAGGTGGGCGGGCGTATCCCCGGGGAAAAAAATTAGTGCTAAGTTCCGTCGAAAATCCCGTCCGCACTCCTTGAAATTTTTTGTCCGCACCCCTTGGAATTTTTCGACCGCACCCTTCAAATTTTTCGTCTGCACCCCTTAGGTAAAAAGTGTTATCAATTTAATTTTAATTTTTTTAGCAAACTCTTATTTTAAAAAAAATACTACCTAATTATATAACTTTTAATACCTAACTAACTAAACCCAAATACCCATACATTTACCCACTTATAATTCCTAACTAGCTAGCCCACTAAGTCTTAGTCAATTAACCAAACCCAATAATATTTAAATAAAATAATTAAAGCCCAAAACCTTTAGAAATTCTCTCCCGCTCTCTCTCTCTCTCTTACGTCCCTGCACTGCCAACAAATAACATCACCCAGCGACAACAGTCCAACAGCCGGCGACCACCGTAATCAGCCACCATACCACCGTCGTTTGACACCAAATCTAACCGGAATCCGAACTCGGGTAAGTTTCTTTGTTATTTTGATGATTTTGGTTGATATTATAGGAGAAAAAAGGGTAATAAAGTAGTTAAATAGGTTTGAAATTTTGTGTGTTTTGACGTTGTTTATGGTTGTTTAGATGATTTTTAGGGTGATTATGTTGTTTATATATTTTTAGGGTGATTACAACTTACGTTATGATTTCTAGGGCTTGAAAAGTTGAAAATTAAAATTAAAATTGAAACATTATGTTATGGAGCGATGAACTTATGTTATATAGAGAAAGAATTGTTTAAGAAATTAGTTTTAGATGATGTTTTGGATAGATTTCAAAAAATGAAAAACCGTAGGGCGTCGACGTTTTAATTATGTTTGTAACAAGGTTTGACATGTTTTTGATGATTATATAAATTTAGTTTGATGTTCATTTGTTTTACATGACCCGACCCGATACGAACCGATTTTTTTATTTATATACCTAGGGGCCTAAAATTTTCAAAAATGTTCCGCACACTTATAGAAAAATTCCTAGGTCCGCCACTGATTGGTAATAATGAGTTTTACATTTTTTTTTTTGAAAATTAAACTTCATTAAAACAACCTCCGACCCAAACGGGCAAAAGGCAAAGAAATTACAACATGTATAAAGGATATTTACACCATTCCGACCCACAAATATAATTACATGAAGATCTATTTTTGACCAACAAATATAATTACATGAGTTTTACATGTATAGAGGTAACAAATTTCCCTCCCTTGTTGGTTATATAGAAATGCATACATCTTCCATAACGACATGTTAACTGAAACTAAGGATGAACACCACTCCATTAGGTTTAGAATTTTAATATTAATAGTTGCTTATGAACACCACTCCATCTTGTAGAGATAACCCTGATATTGTTCAAAGAGAAATTTCTATTTTCTAGAGGAAGATCATTGATAATGCTCAATTTTGTGATGGATATGATTTAAACAACTTGATTTTTAGGAAGAACATTATGTTATTAGCAACAAACGAAGTTAAATGATCTTTTTGTTATGAAGATGGAATCAGGTGATCAAACTACTATTACAATTCTATCTATATCCCCCAACTAAATTGTTATGCAATATACAAATGTCAGATTTAAACTCATATCTTTGGGGTACCAGCAGTGGCGAAACTAGAACATTAACTCAGGGGTATCCTAATTTTTTTTTTCACCGTGCAATCGTACAATATTAAAAAAACGACAATAAATAAATAAAGTAAAACAAATATCTAATAAATTTGTCCTTTTTTTTCATAGTTTGAAATCGTTCCATCATATCGTCGTCTTTTACTTCACGTAAAAAATCATTTTCGACCGCACAAACCATAGCATTTTTAAAAAATTCCAGACCCATTTGATTGCGTAAATCCGTCTTGACAAGCTTCAATTTCGAAAAACATCTTTCAACGGTTGTGGTTGCAACCGATAAAAGCAAAGCTAACTTCACTACCCGATAAACTGAAGGAAAAGAACTATGCGTTCCCATTTTGTCACACCCCGATTTCCACGTGTCACCGGTGGGCCCGGTGGGGGAGTATCGTGACGTGGTTGGCAACATAATAGTCAAACAACACAATAATTATTATGCACAGCGGAAGCAAATTTAAAATATAATACAACCGAATTTAATTATTGTAATATCAAGTATCACAACGTTTAATTTTTTTTATCCACAGAACGGATCGAAATAAAATAGAAACAATGGTTCAACAGACTTCAGGCATCCTAAGCTTGCGAGACTTTTTATTGATGCTAAGGAGACAATCCAGCCAATTTCGTTTAGTACCTGCATTCAGTCTTTTTGGGAAAATACGTCAGTTTACACTGGTAAATACAATCAACTGACTCATTTTGAAAAATGATTTAAAATTGGTTTGGATGCACATGGCATAAACATTTTATAACTTGGGAGAATTATTTAATATTATAATCTTGTGAACGAATTACATGTTCCTTGTGCGTTCAGTAGCCCGGATCTTGTCTGGGTTAAAGATCAATAGACACACCACATTATTGAGTTATACACTGACAGGTGTACGCCTACACCTCGTGCTCAGGTCGTGGCCATCTCGTAAGATGATGCCAAGGATATCCGGGACATGGTCATTAACCCCCCAAAGGCTTTAAGTAACAAGACTGTTTAAACGAGCTGATCAAATTATTCAACTACCCACTTAATGGTGGAGATTTGATGCCCGATCAAGCGGTATACTATATACCGTAACCCAAGCCCGTATAGGGAAAATAAGTTAAAAGTATTTACCTGAGCAAGTATTAATCACAATAAGCAAAATGCACGTAGCTTTTACTGGTTCTCCTAATCTGGAACGAAGGTTTAATATAATCTATTAGAATCCCAACGGGTCTTTAATTAAGCTTAAGCTTAGACCGGCTAGTTTCAAAGATACGGTTCGTACGCACGATTAAGCGAAGACCGGATAGAATGTGATTTAGACCCGACAAGTATGAAGACTTGTTTAATATGGGTTTATTATTCACATTCTGGATTTTGAGATAAAACCGTTAATGTTTGACCCGTTTCGGCTAATTTATGTAAACTTGTTACATAAACCGAACCGTACGCGTAATAAGCGTGACGGGTATTCATGAGAGCTATATACAGGTTTCCTAAGTCAATTATGTCTCAAATATGTTGTGACATCAGTAAGATGTCTTTCGTTATGCCCGAAACGTGTTTAAACACAAACTAGGCCCCGTAGGGGTAGTTTGGTCATTTAAAAGTTTATAAACGAGTTTAAGTAATAACCTGAGTTACAGGTCTGATTTAATCAGCAAATATATTCAATTTTCTAAGTTATATCAGTAGGTTAAAGCATATATGTGAAATTTATCATTTTTAACCAAGCTATGCCCCGTAGGGGTATTTTGGTAATTTCACATAAGTCGAAAAGCTCAAAACTGAAGTCTGAGTTTATCAACATTTGCTTACTGTTAAAATATTATAATTTTCCTCTTATATCAGTAGGTATCAACCCGGGTATGTCCAATATAATTTTAATACATACTTTGCGCTAAAAACGCTTAATAAGGCGATTAAAGGCCATTTCCGGGTTTGATACTTAAATCTGATATTTTTATATTTCCAGAAGGATTAAAATAATTTATTTATCATATGTGATCAGTAGCAAAAGGTTTGGAGTTGTCTAGATATGTAAAACTCATTTTATGGCCCGTAAGGGCAAAACCGACAATTACCGGATTAAGCCTACGACTACTAGTTATGCTCAGCCTAAAATTAATTAAAAATCTTTAAAAATCCCAAAATAATATATTACATCAGTGGGTATTAAGTTTGATACCAAAAAGTAGGCTTAATTAGGCTATACGCTAATTACGCCGTTTTATTAACATAAAGCTTTAAATTTGCGATGATGAGCATAACTCTTAATCTACAATTCAAACTGATGTCAAACTTTGCATACAAGTATATATATTAGTAATTAAGGTTTCTACTCTTTTACATTTCCAAAAATCACGTTTTAAGGTAATAAGGGCATAACGGTCAACATATGAGCAATTAACGGAAACATGCATATTAATTGGATAACTAATGAACCAAGGTGTAATATCACAGAGGGTTGTTCTAACATGTAACCTAGTCCAATTTAAGCTCTGAGGTATTTCTAAAACATGCCTAAACGGGTCAGAACTGAAAGTCAAAGTGAAAGTCAAACTATGTGACTTTCGGTTCCGAACCGGGTCTAAACAGGAAATTGTCGGGTTGAACATGTTTAGACATGTCCTTGCACTTATTACTAAGTTATAATAATGATCCAACAGGTTGCATATGATCTACAATGTTAATTATGCATAAATGGCATTTTAGACTTCCTGTTGACTTTTTAATTATAAGTTTGACCCGACTTTTGACCTGGTTAGAGTGGTAATCAGGGGGAACCCTTTTGAGGGTTTATTACTGACGTGTGCGTATATATACATAATTTTGCAATGAATTTACACACGATTGGGTTTTAAATTTATAAAAGTGATAATTACTTTTACATCAAAACACACACGAAAGAGGCAAGTGTACCCCGTCATATATGTAATAAAGTATCGGTAAGAACCAAGTATCGATCCAAGGAAATGGGCGGAGAAATAATACTAGACCTTTGTCACTAAACTACCGGTAAAAACATAAGTTTTGTGATTTTAAACTAAACTAAAGTAAGCATAACTAAATACATAATAAAAACATAATAGATAGTAGATAAAAAGCCTTGCTAAATACACAACCACAGCATGTCAACTAAGTCAGTTTTGGCACTAGAAGCATTCGGTCAATTTTCCAATTTAAGACAATTAGTATCCCTTTCGGGAATCCTAACATGACAATCATTCGGAAAGCTAAAACGATAAACACACTTTAACCACCTAAAATTGTTCTTTAACGCACAATTGATAAATGTCTATAAAAATCTCTTAAAAATAAGTTAGTCAGCCGTTAGGATTGTTCTAACCTCACTTAAACAAGGAAAGCGACATTGATAAACACAATGCAACCACCGAGATAAGCATAAACTAGATTAAATCACAACCGAGTTCATTTTACAAATCTTACACAATAATTCACTAAGATAGCAATTTTGGCCTAAACTACTAACTAAGCTAACAAATCATGGAAAGAATTTATAACGACACCATCTAACCCGTTTAGGCCCTTACGTGACGGCAAGCTCTCTTGATTAACAATAATTACATTTTATTAAATCACTAACCATTTCTAGTATCATGATGCATACATTTAAACCAAGTTAAACTAGTTAACCAAATTCAAAGTTTACTAATACAAGATTAATTAAGCTTCATTTTTCAACTATCTTAACTAACCAAGCACCAATCATCCAACATAATTACTTATAATCAAGAATTCAATATCAATAACAAGGTTGCAAACTAATCATCAAAGATTAACATAGAAAATACTTCAAATGTCATTACAAACAAAGTTTAACAAACTAATGGTTATAATCTAGCAAGGGATTGTTGTGTTTTTGCCCAAAGGCTACAATAATACATAAATCATAATCTAAGTACTTGAAAGATTAACAAAAACATGGAAAGATTAGAAAATCAAACCATAAACAAGTACTAGACTAAGGATCCGGGTAGTAATCGAGCTAAACGAGACAATGTGGCTTGAATCCGGGTGAAAGCTAATGCCTCCGGAGCCTGAAAATCGCCTGTGAAGCTCTCCAAAAATCCAGAATATCGAGCAGAATGTTTCTGCTGTGTTTTTATACTTTTTGCTGTTGCACGGTCGTTCTCCATATGGAACGACCGTTCACTTTATTCAATTATTGGGGATGGGTCACCATACTGCATACGTCATCAGATCGTTGACCAGATTCGAAATGGAACGACCGTTCTTCGTGTGGAACGGTCGTTCAGTTCCGGGTTACATGTTGCACGCCGAGTCGCACCGATCGTTCATCACCGAGACTCTGCTGGTTCACCGGAGACGCACGGTCGTTCCTCAGATGGAACGGCCATTCTTCACCTAGTCGCTTGTTTTCCTGGAACGACCAGTCGCACCTCTCGTTCATTGCCGAGATGATCAAGTTTGTCGGAGATGCACGACCGTGCCACAGGTGGAACGGTCGTTCCACAGGCCCAGTTCAGAATCCTTAACAGAATGTCTGCAGCTTCGTCGTTTTGTCCGGAAAGTCCTCGTTTTTGCTATCATCTTGTCTGGAATGCAGTTTTAGGCCTGTAAACACAAATGTAGATAAATAAGTATCCGAATGACGGTTTTACGGCCAAAAAACGCATAAAATAGGGGTAAAACGGGGGACTAAAATATGTGTAAATTAACGAATATCAAATCTCCCCACACTTGAACCTTGCTTGTCCTCAAGCAAGCTAAACTAAAAAGCAATAAAAGACATAAACAAACAAGAACGATAATTTACACACTATTTTATTGAAAACTAATATATAAACGGTTAGCCGGTTTGTCGAAAGACAACATCAAAAGATTCAAACCCAACAAGCATATGCAATTAAAAAGCGACAACCAAGAAGCCGTGACTAAACATTTAATTGACTCACATGTTAATCTTCACACAACTCACAATGTTCACACACACTCGGTTTTATTTATGAATCATACATAAAATGTGTATGCGTAAACACTCAACGCCTAGTCAATGAAATGCGCAATAACATAAGCTTGTCATAAGATCTCGTCTCCACCAACTAACATGCGAAAAAGTGTAAATCAAGAGGTCTTTACGGGTTATAACATTAGGCTTGGGCGAAGGGTATGGAAGTGGACATTTAAAGTGGCGAAAATGGTTAAAACTCGGTAGTAGCGTTTAACTAGCAACAAAATAGTACAACTATACATACAAACGCCTTAAAAAGGCGACTAAAGCGCAATCGAGCTTATCAACAAAAATTTTTAACATTTAAGCATTCAAAATTGCTCGATTTCTATCAACTTCACCCTATTTTAGGGTGTTTTATTTTTATTTTTTTATTTTTTTTCAAACTATACAATGAAATATAAACAAAAACAAGCTAGTTAAACTATTATTTAAACCGAGTTTCAACACTAAAAAGGTTTAAAAACATAAAAAGGCTAAATTTGGTTAAGTGGGCGATAATGTGGATAAACAAAGGTGAACGGGAAGGCTCGACATGGTTAATCCTAAAGGGTAATATAAGGTGAACGGGAAGCACAACACAAAGAACAAGGTACACAACAAAGGGGTAATCTAAGTGCCTCTATCACGTTTACACAAATCCGCACGTTCATGGTCTTAACAAGCATACTAGTGACAAGTTCTAAATTGCACAAAACATCCGGCTCACTCCTATATCCGTAATGAACAAATATATAACAATCTAGGCTCAAATATGCTCACGTAACGGAAGGAATGGGTAAAAGTGTGAAAACTATCATGTAAGTCTTTCTTTGTTTGTCACGCTTTCCGGTTTCCTTTTTCAAAAATATTTTGCTTGTCGAGTTTTTATCAAGTCCGATGTTTTCTAAAACACAACCAACCGGTTTATTTACCAACATATATACAAAACACAAGTATTTTTTAAATGATTTTTCTGATTTTCTGTTTTTTTTTTTATAAGAGGACAAACAAAGCTAAGTTAACAAAGTTAACCCCCTCCCCACACTTGAACTTCGCATTGTCCCCAATGCGAGACCCGAAATATAGAGAAAGGGATAAAAAATACTCCCCTCAAGATGATGTTGGTGCCACGAGACTTCCGAAGCTCTAACTGGTACGTGCTCCGGTCCAAGATCCGATAGATAAAACCTGCGAGTATGTCATGTGCACCCAAAATATAACAGAAACAGAAAAATCACAAAACAACCATAATATACATAAGTACTAAAATCCAAACAAAATACAAAAGAAATTGTCTGAAAATACATATCCGGGGTGTTTTAAATAATAATCAAAATAAACACCCAAATAAAAGTAAAGTACTGAAAAATAAAACACCACCAAATGCAATCATCACCGCCAACTACACATCATCATCATCATCATCATCATGTCTCGTGCCAGATGGGCCGTGATCGCCATAGCCAGGGGGGTTCCACGGTGGGAACTCCGGCGGGTGCTGAAAATAGTCGGGGTGTGCGTGATGCATCTCCCCGAAAAGATAAGAAAACCCCGCAGACACCCCCTGGTATAAAGTATCCTGGCGATGCTGAATCTGGTCATGTGTGGCCCGAAGCTCTGCCTGACTGGCCCGAATCTCGTCCTGGCTAGCCCGGATCTGGTCCTGGCTAGATCTGATCTCGCTGAAGTAGGTACCATGCTGCTCCTGCGTCACACGCATATCCTGGAACTGCTGGTAGAAAGTGGGCCAATCCTCATGCTGATGAAATGCATGATGCTGCGGCGAGTGTGGTGGTGTCGGTGGCTGTGGCTCGTGCTGCTCTCCCATCTCTTCGTCCTCATCCTCCTCCTCATCTTCCTCCTCATTTGGAGGTAACGGGTCCCAGACCTCGCCATTCAATCCCCTCAACCTATCTCCCCTCTCAAGCTCTACAATCACCCCCATGAACTTCAGAGACCGGATATCAACATGCACCCCCTCAGTGATCAAAGTGAGACCCCTAAGCACCCCCGGCGTCATATATCGCTCATTGTACGCGATTTCGGTCACGTACTGACCGCCATGAATCTCACTATTCGGGGTCCGCCCCGAACACTTGACAAAGTACTCTGCCATTCGCGCGGCGAGGTTGATTGGTGCTTTGTCAACCAACGCATAAAGAAAAAGCAAGTCAGGCGTGGGACAGTTACCCTGACTGTCCATGCGTCCGCATATCGAGTGGCTGAATACATGGTGCATCACTCGCACCAGAGGGTCTCGGAGTCGCGAAGCCTTTGACATCCGTGGGTTGTAGGGGTCCCCAATAGCGTTTCGTGCCCAGAATGCGTCCCGCGCTGCATCATTAGGGAAGTTGAACTGATCGTTGAAGACGTCGGGATCATCCATGTCATCCCTTGTGTAAATCCCTAACCTCCGTCCCAAACGACCGACCGACCACGTATGCCATCGCCTACACAACCTGAAGGTGACCCGCTCCCTGTAGCGGAAATCGGGTTGTGTATGTGCAACCGGCCTCTCATAGGCATATGATGCAAAGAATTCAATTGTCAACTCCTGGTAAACCGGTCGGTTGCAACCGACCAAGTTTGCAAGCGTGCGAGTCATCATTTCATCAAGTCGGTCATATTGATTAAGTTCCCTCATGACCTCCCAATCTAACCAACGGGGCTCTCCAAACTGCCCCCGTCTCGCCCACAATGCATCGCGCTTCGGTATGCACAAACGCTCTTTCTCAATGTTGGGGTCAAACTGCAGGAAGGGATGGTTCATCTGTAATGAGGAAAATTGTTAGGAAGACAGAAACAGGAGAGAAATGAATTGAAAACAAGCGAGCAGCCAATTATGAAGAAACTGTCTAACTGTACTGGGCATATGGCACGGTCGTTCTTCGGGACGCACGGTCGTGCGTCACCGAGAACTAACAGGCCAAGCCCAGCGATATCGAGAACAAGCCGGTGAGGCACGACCGTTCCACACGAGGAACGACCGTGCGACTCAGAATCTGCAGACTTCGACCCCTGAACTTAGAACAATCTGAACTTTTACAAAATTTCAACAAGTATTGGGTCAACAGGGGTTTGAAAGTCAACCGGGTGTTCACGATACTTCGATTCAACAAGGGTTAGGGTTTCGATTTTTTTATGAAGAGAACCCTAAAAATTTCCTTGAAGAATCGGAAGAAATCTACACTAGAAAGCAAGAAAACAAGAAATCTAACACTAGAGACGTACCGTGCGAAGTTGGGTGTTAGATCGTGCGAAAAATCATGCGATATGGTGAAAAATCGCCCTGGAACGGTCTGCAGCGGCTAGGGTTCGCGAATGATGGATTTTGCAGCAGATAATGGTATATATAGTGTGCAAAATGACCAAATTTCCCTCAGCCTGTGGCACGGTCGTTCCTGGTATGGAACGGTCGTGCGTCACCGACATCGTTCAAACCCCACAGCGCGTTCTCGGAAATGCACCGAAGGTGCGATCTGCCGTGCCGGCTTCCTCGGAATCGCACGGTCGTGCGACCCGAGGAACGGTCGTTCGACAGCTGCAGATACAGATTTCTGCAGAAGCTATTTCCAGCACCCGTTTCGGCCGTTTTTCGCCGTTTTTTCGACACACCAACTGTTCTAACAATATTGCAATACAGAACCTTCGCCTGGTACGTACGGAAACTAAACAAACAAACGTAAACTACCTAACTAACCTAAATTACGCTAAAACTACAAAAACAAATAAAAGGACAATTTTGCCCTTATAGCGCCAAAGACGCTCCTGCTGCATTTTTGTCGGCGAGTCAGCAGCGTAGACTCATGCTAAATTTTTTTCGACGAGTCGATAGCAAGACTCAAAGCTAAAAAACTAGAAAAACTACAAAAACTACTACAAAGACTAAACTACCCCTAAAGCGCAAAATACGCTCTTGCAACATTTTTGATCCGCGAGTCAGTAGCGTAGACTCTCTCCTCCCCACACTTATGATGTGTGCGGGGTTTGGAGTTCAATCACCTCCACCGCCGATTCTATCGGCCCGGCAACGTACAACTTCAACCGGTGACCATTTACCTTAAATGTAACGCCATCCGCGTTCTCTACTGCAACAGTACCATACGGAAATACTTCCTTAACCGTGTATGGTCCTGTCCAGCGTGAATGAAGCTTCCCAGGAAATAAGCGCAGCCTAGAATTGTACAGAAGAACAAGATCACCCGCTTGGAATTCTTTATGGTCCTTCAAGCGTTTGTCGTGAAGTTTCTTCGTGCGCACTTTGTAGAGTACGGAGCTTTCGTAGGCTTGGTGCCGCAATTCTTCCAATTCATGAATTTGGAGAAACCGGGCTTCACCTCCGGTTTTAAGGTCCAAATTCGCGGTTTTCAATGCCCACATAGCCTTGTGCTCCAACTCCACCGGTAAATGGCATGCCTTTCCGTATACCAACCTAAAGGGGGTGGTCCCTATAGGGGTCTTATAAGCTGTACGGAATGCCCATAATGCCTCATCAAGCTTGTCCGACCACTCCTTGCGGTTCGCTCCAACCGACCGCTCAAGGATGCGCTTAAGCCCCCGGTTCGTGACCTCCACCTGCCCGCTTGTCTGCGGATGATAGGGCGTGGACAAACGGTGATGCACACCGTATCGGGACAAAGCCTTTTCAAGCTGTGTATTGCAAAAATGAGTCCCTCGGTCACTAATGAGCGCTTTCGGAGCGCCAAATCGGGCGAACAAACTCTTGAGAAACCTCACAACTACTCTGGCGTCGTTAGTGGGTAAGGCTTGCGCCTCCGCCCACTTTGATACATAGTCAACAGCCACGAGTATGTACTTGTTTCCGCGTGAGGGGGGGAATGGTCCCATGAAGTCTATCCCCCAAACATCAAAGACTTCACAAACCTGTATCCAGTTCTGGGGCATTTCGTCGCGTGCCGATATGTTCGTCGCCCTCTAACAAGCATCGCATGCCTTCACCCAACCCTGCGCGTCACGAAAAATGGTCGGCCAGTAAAACCCGGAATCCAACACCTTCTTCGCGGGGAAGTTGGCTCCGTGGTGGCCTCCGGTAGGTCCCTCATGACACTGGCGCAGAATGTCGGTCGCCTCAGACCCAGATACACATCTCCTAATCACCTGATCAGCACCCACCTTGAACAAGAAAGGGTCGTCCCATATGTAGTGCTTGAGATCCGAAAAGAATTTCCTCTTTTGCTGGTGAGTCAACCCTTTTATCAGAATCCCGCAAGCAAGATAGTTCGCAAGGTCGGCGAACCATGGCGACTCATCACATATCTCAACACCCATCAAAGATTCGTGTGGGAACTTGTCATTGATTGAATCCCAACGCGAATCCTCGATGTCTCCGTGCTCTAACCGAGACAGATGGTCGGCAGCTACATTCAAAGCACCCTTTTTATCTTGTATCTCAATATCAAACTCTTGCAGCAATAGGATCCATCTGATTAGACGCGGTTTAGCATCCTGCTTGCTGAAGAGGTATCTAATGGCTGCATGATCAGTGTATACAACGGTTTTTGAAAGCACTAAATACGATCTAAACTTATCAAATGCGAAAACGACCGCCAAGAGCTCTTTTTCAGTCGTGGTATAATGCTCTTGAGTGGCGTGGAGAGTTTTACTCGCATAGTAGATCGGATGGAAGTGCTTTTCCTTCTTTTGACCCAGAACGGCCCCTATAGCGTAATCACTCGCGTCGCACATGATTTCAAACGGCAAACTCCAGTCCGGTGCGACTAAAATAGGGGCCTCTACCAACTTTTGCTTGAGGAGGTCAAAAACCCTCAAGCAATCATCTCCAAACACGAACGGAGCATCTTTCTCTAACAAACGAGTCATGGGTCTGGCGATTTTAGAAAAATCTTTGATGAATCGCCGATAGAACCCGGCATGACCGAGAAAGCTCCGTATAGCACGAACAGAGGTGGGGGGTGGAAGTCGTGATATAACGTCGACTTTAGCTGGATCGACTTCCATGCCCGCGTGAGAGATTTTGTGTCCCAAAACTATGCCCTCCTTCACCATGAAGTGGCATTTCTCCCAGTTCAGGACCAGATTGGTCTCCTCACACCTCTTCAACATTCTTTTCAAATTTTCCAGACATTGATCAAAGGAATCCCCAAATACCGAAAAATCGTCCATGAATACCTCCATGGAATCCTCAATCATGTCGTGGAAAATTGCGACCATACATCGCTGGAAAGTAGCTGGCGCATTACACAGGCCAAACAGCATACGCCGGTAGGCGAATGTACCGAAGGGACAGGTAAATGTGGTCTTCTCCTGGTCCTCAGGAGCGATAGGAATTTGAAAGTAACCCGAGAACCCATCCAGAAAACAATAATATAACTTCCCTGATAGACGCTCCAACATTTGATCAATGAACGGAAGCGGGAAGTGGTCCTTGCGGGTGGCGTCGTTGAGTTTGCGATAATCAATGCAAACCCGCCATCCAGTGACCGTCCTGGTTGGAATGAGCTCATTCCTATCGTTTGTGACCACAGTCATGCCCCCCTTTTTGGGCACTACCTGCACAGGACTGACCCAAACAGAGTCGAAAATGGGATAGATCATACCAGCATCTAACAACTTAATCACTTCCTTTTTAACGACTTCTTGCATGTTCGGGTTCAGCCGCCTCTGGTGCTGCGCACACGGCTTGAACTGATCCTCCATAAGAATTTTATGTGTACAGAAGGAGGGATTTATACCTTTTATGTCCATGATTTTCCAAGCGATTGCTTTCTTATGAAGTTTCAACACATTAAGCAGTCTGCTCTTCTCTTCTCCCGCCAATCCAGATGAAATAATGACAGGCAAATGACGCTCCTCATCAAGAAATGCGTACTCTAGGTGCGGTGGGAGCTCTTTAAGCTCCAAGGTAGGAGGATCTTCCACTGAAGGCTTCGACTTCACTTCACTCTCGCGATCAATTTCTGTGAAACGATCCGGACTCTGGGGACCATCATCACCAATCTGATAGACTGGCTGCTCTAAATAGTGGCCCTCCTGCGTAATGCCAACTAAGTCCCCACACATCAGATGTGTGTCCAAATCTATCTCCTCGATCGTACCCTGGAAATGCGTGCTCACATAAGTGTCGACGATGTCAACATAATAGAGCGCGTCGTCCTGACTCTGAGGATGCTGCATAGAACGTTTAATGTCAAACGTCACATGCTCATCATCTACTCGAAGTGTGATCTGGCCCGCCGCCACGTCCACAATCGTCCGGGCGGTATTCAAAAATGGGCGTCCGAGTATCAGAGGCACTCTCGAGTCCTCATCCATGTCCAGGATAACAAAATCCACGGGAAATACAAACTTGTCAATCTTAACAAGCATATTCTCTACAAACCCGCGTGGATACTTGACAGAACGATCCGCAAGTCGAATACTCATCCTCGTAGGTGACGGCTCACCTAGATCCAACTTTGTAAAAACCTTATATGGCATAAGGTTTATACTCGCTCCTAGATCTGCTAACGCATTACTGACAGATAGATTTCCAATGAGGCAAGGAAGCGTGAAACTGCCTGGATCTCCCATTTTTGTAGGAAGGCAATTCTGGAGAATAGCAGAGCAGCTTTCATTCATAACCACACAAGACATGTCCTCAAGTTTTTGCTTGTTTGAGAGGATGTCTTTCAGAAACTTCGCATACTTTGGCATCTGTGCCAAAGCTTCAACAAACGGTATGTTTATATGCAATTGTTTAAACATTTCGAGAAACTTACCGTTTTGTTCATCCATCTTCTGCTTCTTCAACCTTCCTGGATAAGGCACTGGAGGCTTGTAACCTGTGACCGGCTCCTGGACTTGTGCTGTACTTGCTGGGCGTAGCCTGGCATGCACCTCATCCGGTGTGTCGGTCGGGACCGCTTCAGTGATCGGTGGTGAGTCCGATATGACGGGTCCGGTAGGTTTTCCACTCCTGGTCATCACCGCATTCACATCTCTATGCGGGCCCGGGTTTGTCTCAGTATTGCCCGGGAGACCACCCTGGGGTCTCTTTGACATCATCTGTGCCAGCTGACCAACCTGATTCTCTATGTTCTGAATCGAGGCCTTGTGGCTCCTCATGAGAGAGAAAACGATCCTCGCTCTGCTGATAGCGTTTTTCAGCTAACTGATTCGCGCTCGAGGAGCTAGTAAGAAGCTAGGACATCATCTCCTCCAGCTTAGAACTAGACTGAGGGGCCTGCTGATGGGAACTACTCCCAGAGCCCTGATTCTGATGCGGGTATGAACGCTGTTGGTAGGATTGGTTGTACTGCTGGAACTGCTGACCCTGACCCTGCTGCTGCTGCGCTGGAGCACGCGGAGTGAATCCCAAAGGATTTTGATTGCCTGTGTTCGCACGCCACCCAAAATTTGGGTGATTTCTCCAACCGGGATTGTAGGTGTTACTGTAAGGGTTGTTCTGCGGCCTAACTTGATTACCCACGAAATCTACCTCTTCGTGGCCCTCGTATCCGACTCCCTGAAAACATGCCCCAGGCTCGTGTGACACACCACACTGGTCACAACCCGAGCCCGCATGCGCAATCATCTGGGACCTGTCGAATCTCGATGCGAGAGCCGAGATTTGTGCAGTAATGGCCGTATAGTCGTCTACAGCATGCACTCCTGTGCGGGATCCTGATGATGATGATGTAGCCCGACTTCTATCTCCTTCGCGGCGAGAGCTAGACTTCAACGCCTTTTCAATGATATCGTAAGCCTCATTGGGCGTCTTTGTCCCCAAATCGCCTCCTACATTCATATCTAATCGCTCCTGCGTATTGTAGCTCAGCCCCTGATAGAATGTCAAGACTAACTGTCTCTTGGTGAACCCATGATGTGGAACATCAAGTAACAGATCCTTGAATCTCTCCCACGCTGCATGCAACAACTCCCCCTCATCCTGACGAAAGGTCACCACTCGGTTCCTTAACTTGGTTGTCTTCTCGGGTGGAAAGTACTTTTTCATAAATAGCTCCGCCAACCCATTCCAGGTCCTGATGGACCCAGCTGGCAGTGACATAAGCCACGCTCTGGCTTTGTCACGCAGTGAAAAAGGAAACAACCTCAACCGAACGGCATCTTCCGAAACATCCCGCATTTTAAACGTGGAACACACTTCGAGAAAAGCCGCAATATGTCGTCCGGGATCCTCATGTTCGCGTCCGTCGAACTGCACCGAATTCTGCACCATATTAATTATACTAGATTTAATTTCAAAATTAGGTGCATCAATAGTAGGTCTAAGGATACTCGGCTCCAGGCCTGTCGCTCCAGGCTGATTAGACTCATTCAACGGTTGATTATCGTCTGCCATGGTTATGTTTCCTCCTGAGCCCTCGGCTTCAGCAGGTACCACCGAATCCGGCCTGCCAGATGCGAGCAATAGCCCAACCGCATGCCCTTACGCGCGAAGACGCCTCCGAAGATCACGTTCGGGTTCGTCAGACGGTTCAACAAGTTCTGGAGCGGGGGTCGAGAACATCAACCTGCAAACGAAAATTCGACACGGTGAATATTTTATTAATTAAATAATGCTGTTTTTTTTTTCAGCTGAATAGAAGCAGAAAGTTATTATAAATGGGCTGAAAATTTTATAAAAATCCGAAAAATGGGCCCGAAATTTTATAAAAATTCAACAAAATAAATAAATGAATCGACTAATACAAAAATGGCTTTAGGGTGCCGAAAACCCAAAGAATAAGTGAATAAATAAATCCGGATCAAATAAATAAATAAAACATAAATAACGCAAAACATGAATAAATCGAATAAAACAAGAAATATTAACAAATAAATAAACAAATAAATAATCAAGAAATTATACACAAATATTAACAAGTATTTACACCGATAACCAAATGACTCGGGTCGTTCCTAAAACTCGCCATTTCCCCGGCAACAGCGCCAAAAACTTGACGTGTGCGTATATATACATAATTTTGCAATGAATTTACACACGATTGGGTTTTAAATTTATAAAAGTGATAATTACTTTTACATCAAAACACACACGAAAGAGGCAAGTGTACCCCGTCATATATGTAATAAAGTATCGGTAAGAACCAAGTATCGATCCAAGGAAATGGGCGGAGAAATAATACTAGACCTTTGTCACTAAACTACCGGTAAAAACATAAGTTTTGTGATTTTAAACTAAACTAAAGTAAGCATAACCAAATACATAATAAAAACATAATAGATAGTAGATAAAAAGCCTTGCTAAATACACAACCACAGCATGTCAACTAAGTCAGTTTTGGCACTAGAAGCATTCGGTCAATTTTCCAATTTAAGACAATTAGTATCCCTTTCGGGAATCCTAACATGACAATCATTCGGAAAGCTAAAACGATAAACACACTTTAACCACCTAAAATTGTTCTTTAACGCACAATTGATAAATGTCTATAAAAATCTCTTAAAAATAAGTTAGTCAGCCGTTAGGATTGTTCTAACCTCACTTAAACAAGGAAAGCGACACCGATAAACACAATGCAACCACCGAGATAAGCATAAACTAGATTAAATCACAACCGAGTTCATTTTACAAATCTTACACAATAATTCACTAAGATAGCAATTTTGGCCTAAACTACTAACTAAGCTAACAAATCATGGAAAGAATTTATAACGACACCATCTAACCCGTTTAGGCCCTTACGTGACGGCAAGCTCTCTTGATTAACAGTAATTACATTTTATTAAATCACTAACCATTTCTAGTATCATGATGCATACATTTAAACCAAGTTAAACTAGTTAACCAAATTCAAAGTTTACTAATACAAGATTAATTAAGCTTCATTTTTCAACTATCTTAACTAACCAAGCACTAATCATCCAACATAATTACTTATAATCAAGAATTCAATATCAATAACAAGGTTGCAAACTAATCATCAAAGATTAACATAGAAAATACTTCAAATGTCATTACAAACAAAGTTTAACAAACTAATGGTTATAATCTAGCAAGGGATTGTTGTGTTTTTGCCCAAAGGCTACAATAATACATAAATCATAATCTAAGTACTTGAAAGATTAACAAAAACATGGAAAGATTAGAAAATCAAACCATAAACAAGTACTAGACTAAGGATCCGGGTAGTAATCGAGCTAAACGAGACAATGTGGCTTGAATCCGGGTGAAAGCTAATGCCTCCGGAGCCTGAAAATCGCCTGTGAAGCTCTCCAAAAATCCAGAATATCGAGCAGAATGTTTCTGCTGTGTTTTTATACTTTTTGCTGTTGCACGGTCGTTCTCCATATGGAACGACCGTTCACTTTATTCAATTATTGGGGATGGGTCACCATACTGCATACGTCATCAGATCGTTGACCAGATTCGAAATGGCACGACCGTTCTTCGTGTGGAACGGTCGTTCAGTTCCGGGTTACATGTTGCACGCCGAGTCGCACCGATCGTTCATCACCGAGACTCTGCTGGTTCACCGGAGACGCACGGTCGTTCCTCAGATGGAACGGCCATTCTTCACCTAGTCGCTTGTTTTCCTGGAACGACCAGTCGCACCTCTCGTTCATTGCCGAGATGATCAAGTTTGTCGGAGATGCACGACCGTGCCACAGGTGGAACGGTCGTTCCACAGGCCCAGTTCAGAATCCTTAACAGAATGTCTGCAGCTTCGTCGTTTTGTCCGGAAAGTCCTCGTTTTTGCTATCATCTTGTCTGGAATGCAGTTTTAGGCCTGTAAACACAAATGTAGATAAATAAGTATCCGAATGACGGTTTTACGGCCAAAAAATGCATAAAATAGGGGTAAAACGGGGGACTAAAATATGTGTAAATTAACGAATATCAATTACCCACATAAATACCTACATATAACTACTTTTAATTCGAGATATGACTGAGCCATTAATACTTAATCTCGAAGTCAAACCGTAATTACGACGGTTTGACTTTTAGCTAAATAACTAAGCTAAAATTAATTAGAGAAGGTTAGGCAACATACAAAGGTCATAAGCTTGATTAGAGAACACTTGAGAGGAGGCTTTGAGTTCCAGAAGTGCTCCAAGAATGCAGATGAAGATGTGATTGCAAAGTTGCAACTCTTGGCACTTATATAGTGGATTAACTCACCACAATTGGTTCACAACAAGGTCTAGCACACACCACAACTGGTATACACATGTCCCTAGTGCCCTAGAACAGTTTAGGGGTCGCCCACCATGTTAAAAATTCGTTTAAAGATCGAAATTCCGCGAATACAGGAGCCTGTCACGATTTTCTGGTTCTGGCGCCTGACGCGGCCCGCCTCAAGTTCTGTTAATGTCCACGCGGGCCGCATGGCCCTTCTGATCAGCCAAAAACGTTTTCTTGATGTTGCATCACACCCTTTGGCCCTTCCGAAAGGTCAATTGAGCTAGAAACTTGCAACTTGACCCCTTATAATATACCCACAAGGGCCTTAGGACTTATACCCACTTTGCCAAGTCCCCGGGTAACTTTATTGTTACCCGAAAAGTCCTAACTTTCAACGTTTACGCTTTAACCCTTCGCACACGAATTTGATCATAACTTTCTCATACGTTAACGAAACTTTACGATATTTAAACCGTGTATTCTAGTGAGCATAATTAATCGTTACAAAGCTTCGGGTTTGTCAAAAGGTCACTCAGAGGTATAATTTAAACATGTTGACACATTTAGCCCCTGTAGTTTGTAATCTCTCACTTTTAGCTTCGTATGATCCATGATTTATTCGTTTGAAGGTATGAGCATCTTGTAGGGTTAATATACAATATATTTATTCACTGTTGACACTTAGAATACGTATATTCACATACTTTCCATGTTTGTCAACTTTAGTCCTTTCATAATATTCTTTCACACGTTTAAACATACGACACGTGTCTACCCATTATAGGACGTGAATTTTCGAGGTGTTACATCCTCACCCCCTTAAAATAAATCTCGACCCGAGATTTACTGAAATAAGTAAGGGTACTTTTCTTTCATCGTGGATTCAACCTCCCACGTGAATTCGGGACCTCTACGGGCATCCCATTTGACCTTTACAATAGGTACATGCTTCCTTCGAAGCTTCTTTACGTGTCGATCTTCAATCGACAAAGGTTTTTCAACAAATTTCAAGCTCTCGTCTATATGCACATCTGTATGTGGTATAACCAGTGATTCATCAGCGAAGCATTTCTTCAGATTGCAGATGTGGAACACATTGTGAATTCCACTGAGCTCTTCCGGTAAGTTTAACTTATAGGCAACTGACCCGACACGTTCGATAACCTCGAAAGGTCCTATGTATCTCGGGCTTAGCTTGCCTTTCTTACCAAATCGCATCACCCCCTTCCAGGGTGATACTTTAAGTAGGACTTTGTCACCTACTTCGAAGTGAAAATCCTTACGCTTAGGATCAGCGTAACTCTTCTGCCTATCCCGGGAAGCTTTGAGACGGTCTCGAATCTGGACAATCTTGTCCGTCGTCTCGAACACTATCTCTGGTCCTGATAATTGGACATCTCCAACTTCCGCCCAACAAACTGGCGATCTACACTTTCTACCGTATAATGCCTCAAAAGGCGGCCTTTATGCTGGTGTGGTAGCTATTGTTGTAGGAGAATTCGATTAATGGTAAGTTCTTATCCCAACTTCCACCCAAATCGATCACACATGCACGTAGCATGTCTTCCAACGTTTGAATAGTACGCTCACTCTGACCGTCAGTCTGAGGGTGATAAGCCGTACTAAAATTCAAACGTGTGCCCAAAGATTGATGGAAACTCTTCCAAAAATGTGACGTGTATCTAGTATCTCGGTCAGAGATAATAGACACAGGTATGCCATGTAAGGCTACAATCTTATCAACGTATAACTGGGCTAACATGTCGGAGCTATAAGTCTCCTTGATGGGTAAGAAATGTGCTGACTTAGTCAATTTATCAACTATAACCCATATTGTATCATTTCCTTTCCTTGTCTTGGGTAACTTGGTAATAAAATCCATAGTTACCATTTCCCACTTCCACGTAGGAAGTTCAGGCTGTTGTAGCAAACCTGACGGTTTCTGATGCTCGGCTTTGACTTGCGCACATGTCAAGCATTTAGCTACATGGGTGGCCACAGACTTTTTCAAGCCTATCCACCAATAATTTGCCTTTAGATCCTGGTACATCTTATCAGCTCCAGGATGAACGGAGTATTTGGAACTATGAGCTTCCTGAAGGATGACATCTCGAAGTCCTCCATAAATTGGAACCCATATTCGTCCATTTAATCATAAAATTCCGTCCTTGCTAAGAGTTAACTGCTCCTCAGTTACTCCTAGCTTTTCATTAGGATAGTTAGCTTCCAACACAGCTTCCTTCTGTGCAGCTAACAACCTTTCAATCAAATTATTCTTTATCTCCATGCGCTTGGCATTGATTCGGATGGGTTTCACCCTCTCCTTTCGACTCAAGGCATCGGCGACTACATTCGCCTTGCCAGGATGGTACTTGATTTCACAATCATAATCGTTTAAAGTCTCCATCCAGCGGCGTTGCCTCATATTTAATTCCTTCTGATTAAACAGATGTTGGAGGCTCTTGTGATCAGAATAAATCACACACTTGACACCATATAGATAGTGCCTCCAAAGCTTCAGTGCGAATACAACGGCACCCAGCTCCAAGTCATGGGTGGTGTAATTCTTTTCATGCACTTTCAATTGTCGTGAAGCGTAGGCAATAACCTTGCCTTTCTGCATAAGCACACACCCCATGCCAGTGTGCGAAGCATCACAATAAACCACAAATTCTTCTATTCCATCTGGCAATGTCAGTACTGGGGCATTGCTCAACTTTTGCTTCAGAATATCAAAGGACTCTTGCTGCTTAGGGCCCCAAATGAACTTTACCTTCTTCTTAGTCAAGGAAGTTAGGGGTGCAGCAATCCTTGAAAAATTTTCGATGAAACGCCTGTAATATCCTGCCAATCCCAGGAAGCTACGAATCTCTGTAGGCGTCTTTGGTTCTTGCCAGTTCATCACTGCTTCAACCTTAGCGGGATCCACTTGGATACCACGCTCACTAACCACGTGTCCAAGGAATTGGACTTCTCGAAGCCAAAATTCACATTTGGAGAATTTGGCGTAGAGCTTCTCCTGATGCAGGAGCTTGAGAATACATCGAAGATGCTTTTCATGGTCAGCTTGGTTCTTTGAATAGATAAGAATGTCGTCGATGAAAACGATGACGAACTTATCTAGGTACGGCTTGCAAACGCGATTCATGAGATCCATGAACGCGGCCGGTGCATTGGTGAGCCCAAAAGGCATCACTAGGAACTCGTAATGCCCATAACGAGTCCTAAATGATGTTTTATGCACGTTTTCATTTCTGACCTTCAGTTGATGGTAGCCTGACCTCAAATCAATCTTTGAGAAATAACTTGCCCCTTGTAACTGATCGAACAAATCGTCGATCCTGGGCAAAGGATACCTATTCTTGATCGTGACCTTATTAAGCTCACGATAATCGATGCACAGACGCATCGATCCATCCTTCTTCTTGACAAACAGGACTGGTGCTCACCAAGGAGACGAACTAGGTTTAATGAAACCCTTAGCTAGCAATTCGTCTAGCTGTGTCCTCAATTCTTTCATCTCCGTTGGAGCCAACCTATAGGGTGCTCTGGCAACTGGTGCTGCTCCGGGGATAATATCAATCCTGAATTCCACTTGTCTATCTGGTGGCAAACCAGGTAGTTCTTCCGGAAAAACTTCTGGGAATTCAGAGATGACAGGGATGTCTTCTATCTTCGGTTTAGGCTCATCAATAATCACTTGCGCCATGTAGATGACACACCCCTTCTTCAAACACTTGGAAGCCTTGAGCATAGTCACTTGCTCAGGCAGCCCATACTGGGTATCTCCCCGAATGGTAAGTGATTCACCAGACGGAGTCTTTATTACCACCTGTTTCTTGTTACAGACAATTTGGGCCTGGTTATGTGATAACCAGTCCATACCCAGAACTATGTCAAAACCGGCCAACTTAAAGGGAAGTAGAGTCAGAGGAAAAAAATGGTTCTTAATGGATATAACACATCCATCTAACACAGTAGAGACGGTTTCTAGGGTGCCATCTGCTAACTCCACCTCATAGTTCACTTTTAAGGTTTTGACAGGTAATTTCAACAATTCACAAAACTTATTGTCTACAAACGACTTATCAGCGCCCGAATCAAAAAGTACTCTTGCATATACGTCATTTACAAGGAAAGTACCTGTAATAACGTTGTCGTCTAGAACCGCTTCCTTTGCGTCCATTCTGAAGACTCTAGCATTAGTCTTCTTAGCCTCCTCAGGCTTCTTGTTGTATTTTGGGCAGTTAGTCTTAATGTGCCCCTTTTCATTGCAACGGTAGCACGTTGCGTCTTTTATCTTCTTGCAATCTAAGGTTTTGTGATCCGTGGATTTGCATATACCACAAGCAAAGGGTTTTGACTGAGTGTGAGAGTTCGACTCGAGTCTGCACTTTCCATAGTGCTGTTTCTTGCAAATTTTGCATTTGGGCTTCTCACCAGAATTATGCCCATCTTTCCTCGACTCCGATCCCTTCTTGTGGTCACCGTTCCCACGCTGCTTCTTGTTCGATCTACGTGAACCATCATCTTCACGCTTTCTCTTCTCAGCCTCCTTATTCCTCAGCGATCTCTTCCTGACCGCATCCAGAGTGAGGGATAAGGAAATGTCAGCTACGGATCTAAAAGTAGCTGGCCGAGAAGCTTTAACGCTTGCCTTGATCTCGGGGGCTAAACCACCGATAAAACGAGCTATTCGTTTTGGTTCCGGGGTTACCAGATAAGGAACCAGCCGAGACATAGTGTTAAAGCTCGTTAGGTAAGCTTGACAGTCAAGGTTCGTCATCACCAACGATAGAAAGTCAGATTCTATCTTCTCCACCTCATGCTGAGGGCATAAATTTTCCTTGATGAGAGCAACAAATTGATCCCACGACATATTGTACAATGGGATTTTTCCGGTGGCCTGAACCAGAGATCTCCACCATGATAACGCTTCACCCTTGAAAGACTGCGACACAAACTTGACCACGTCTCGCTCAGCGCATCCGCTGATATCAACAACCGTATCCATCTCATCCAGCCATGTCATACAGTCAATGGCCCCTTTCTCCCCAGTGAAATCCCAGGGTTTGCAAGATACAAAATACTTATAGGAGCAACCCTTATTTTGGGTTTGTTTCGGCACGACTATCTGAGAGGGTACACTGTGGTGGTTGGTGGACTGACGATCGTCATCCACTTTCTTGGGGTCGTCCTTCTTGGGCAGCGGCTTCGAAGGCTGTGTAGATTGGGTCGTACTACGAGTCCCACTGTACTCTTCGTACTGCCTTTCCAAAGCCTGTGTAACAACGCCGTCTACTATAGCTTTTAATTCAGCACCCGTTAACGTAATCCGGGCGTTCTCATTTTGCTCCACTGGATGGCTATTTATTTCATTTGAGTCAGCCATTTGAATTGAACTATTGCAGAAAACAAGGACAATATTTTATTTGGGAGTTTATTATGGAATTACCCCTTAGGGTAACTCGTTAACCATGGTAAACAGAGACCATATTTGGTTAACTTATTAATCGTATTAATTTAGGATTTCAATTAAAATTTATCCTAATTATAAACAATAACAATATATATTAGCACATAAGGCTTAGTCACATGGACAATTTAAATTATAAGCTATGATTTCAGAGAATCAAGACTTTTAAGGTTTGAACCTAGTTCATTACCCTTATCAGACAGGAAGTCATAGCTACCACTGTCTTTTGGCTCATATGGAAGTGAGCTGGGCCCGTAGGCATCATATTACCACGTATGGTAAAATATAATCATCTTAATTGATGATTTAACCCATGATTCAGAGATCATTAAGTTGGGTTTGGAATCTTTAGAAAGATCCTTACATAATAATAATGCGTGTGATTTTAAATGCATCACATCTGCAGGGAGTGTTAACATGTTTTCAGATGTTAACAGGGATTTGAATCTTTTAAACAGGTCTTACCATCATGGTCAGGTCTTTATAAGGACACTCAGACTAGGTTTCACACTTTAAGATTCTTATTTTAAAAATTTACATAGGCAGATTATTTTCAAAAGGAATGATTTTGATTTATTTATTTCATATATAATTTATTTATGCACATAAGGAAAACATGAAATTTATAAAACCAACATTCCATTAATTATACATAATATTACACGCTGCCCTAAACGGGTCTTTTCAATTAACAACTTACCCACGCAGGGGTTTAAATAAATACTTACCCTCGCAGGGGTTTAATAACACACATAATAGTCCACGCAGGGACTTTAAACAATAACATACCCTCGTAGGGGTTTATAGAATGACAGGCCCACGCAGGGGCTTAAAGCAAACAAACAAACATACATACCCACGTAGGGGCTTAACAACCAAATACATGCCCACGCAGGGGCTAAACTGATAAAAGGAGGTTACAACAATAATGGAAGGATTCAACGATCCTTTTTGTTCTTCCCCTTGATCAAGCTTGCCAATCCTTGGAAAAAGCTTTGTCTCTCCTGGCGGTCGCGACGATTTTCCCGCTCAACCCGATCCAGCCTTTGAAGAATTTCCTCCCGTTCTGGGGGAGAAAACCGAGGTGGCTGCGATTGCGTCCGGATAATAGGCCTAGGAGGTATCGGGTACCCCTGAGTCGGGTAACCTACTACCCATGGGTCTCCATAGGGTCCTTGGGGGTTGTAGTTAGCTGCTACCATGTAAGGATCGGCCTCCGCGTAACCATAGTTGTGGTGAGTCGGTTCAAACGGGTTGTATGCCATGGAACCCGTATATGCTGGAATTGGGTTGTCAAAACCCATCGGCGGTGGCTGTGGTACAACTGGTTGTGAAGGTCCACCCATTTGTGGGTCCTCCTGATGTGGCGGATAGTGGCTGCCACTGGACTGACGTGGGGAACTGAAATGGAAGTCCCCTGCTCGTGCCGACATTCGGGTACCGGTTCTCCTACGCCTTAGCGGTTGAGGAGGTGTCGGCTGTACTGGTGGCGGTGGAGGTGGTGGCGTAACTGCCACAAATCGGTGATCCTCAAGGGAATCTTGATGATGCTACTGCTGCTGCGGCTGCTGCTGATGAGGAGATGAATGGTGAGGAGGTGTATAGTACCATTCATGCCTGGTGAACATCGCCTGGAAGCTATCCGGACCAACATAGGGTGATCCGTGGAATGACGATCCGTCGGAGATTTCTATCGGGTGGTTCGGAGTACCACTTGCAGGTTCGACGGGGTCCGTATCCTCGTCCATGTCTTCCGCATTTTCACCGGAGAAGTGATCGTCTGGTCCCAGTGGGTTAAAGCCCACGGGTTCTTGCACGTAGTCCACCGGATTAAACCGGCCCCGAAAAACTGGGGTGGGGTCCCCGAAAGAATGATGAGACAGGGATCGTTGTAATGGTATGAAGGAAGGCTGAGGGTTGTTCGGCTCGTAGTCCGGTTGTGGCCCATACGGGTTTTGGACCGGAGGTGTAGAGCTATGTGATACCGATCGTCTGGCTGGCTCAAAGAGATTTCTCCGGTTTTGCCGGGGATCATCACCCTCTATTGTCGAAGGAGCTCGTACATTCGAGGGTCCTGCCTCGTTGTCGTTTGGGGCGGTGATCGGCCCCTTGCCTCGTCCTTTCCTACGGAAGAATCTTGGAGGCATTTTGTCCTGTCAATACAATATAAGATAATAATACAAAAATGTATGCAAAATAAAGGACAACACAAACAAGGTGGAATTTGTCCTATGTTATATGTCTAGACTCGAAAGTTTAGAATTGTGCAATTGTGTAACTGATATTAAACACAAAAGGCTAGTGTTTAATTCACTCAGAGTTGGCTCTGATACCAACCTGTCACACCCCGATTTCCACGTGTCACTGGTGGGCCCGGTGGGGGAGTATCGTGACGTGTTGGCAACATAATAGTCAAACAACACAATAATTATTATGCACAGCGGAAGCAAATTTAAAATATAATACAACCGAATTTAATTATTGTAATATCAAGTATCACAACGTTCGATTTTTTTATCCACAGAACGGATCGAAATAAAATAGAAACAATGGTTCAACAGACTTCAGGCATCCTAAGCTTGCGAGACTTTTTATTGATGCTAAGGAGACAATCCAGCCAATTTCGTTTAGTACCTGCATTCAGTCTTTTTGGGAAAATACGTCAGTTTACACTGGTAAATACAATCAACTGACTCATTTTGAAAAATGATTTAAAATTGGTTTGGATGCACATGGCATAAACATTTTATAACTTGGGAGAATTATTTAATATTATAATCTTGTGAACGAATTACATGTTCCTTGTGCGTTCAGTAGCCCGGATCTTGTCCGGGTTAAAGATCAATAGACACACCACATTATTGAGTTATACACTTACAGGTGTACGCCTACACCTCGTGCTCAGGTCGTGGCCATCTCGTAAGATGATGCCAAGGATATCCGGGACATGGTCATTAACCCCCCAAAGGCTTTAAGTAACAAGACTGTTTAAACGAGCCGATCAAATTATTCAACTACCCACTTAATGGTGGAGATTTGATGCCCGATCAAGCGGTATACTATATACCGTAACCCAAGCCCGTATAGGGAAAATAAGTTAAAAGTATTTACCTGAGCAAGTATTAATCACAATAAGCAAAATGCACGTAGCTTTTACTGGTTCTCCTAATCTGGAACGAAGGTTTAATATAATCTATTAGAATCCCAACGGGTCTTTAATTAAGCTTAAGCTTAGACCGGCTAGTTTCAAAGATACGGTTCGTACGCACGATTAAGCGAAGACCGGATAGAATGTGATTTAGACCCGACAAGTTTGAAGACTTTTTTAATATGGGTTTATTATTCACATTCTGGATTTTGAGATAAAACCGTTAAGGTTTGACCCGTTTCGGCTAATTTCTGTAAACTTGTTACATAAACCGAACCGTACGCGTAATAAGCGTGACGGGTATTCATGAGAGCTATATACAGGTTTCCTAAGTCAATTATGTCTCAAATATGTTGTGACATTAGTAAGATGTCTTTCGTTATGCCCGAAACGTGTTTAAACACAAACTAGGCCCCGTAGGGGTAGTTTGGTCATTTAAAAGTTTATAAACGAGTTTAAGTAATAACCTGAGTTACAGGTCTGATTTAATCAGCAAATATACTCAATTTGCTAAGTTATATCAGTAGGTTAAAGCATATATGTGAAATTTATCATTTTTAACCAAGCTATTCCCCATAGGGGTATTTTGGTAATTTCACATAAGCCGAAAAGCTCAAAACTGAAGTCTGAGTTTATCAACCTTTGCTTACTGTTAAAATATTATAATTTGCCTCTTATATCAGTAGGTATCAACCCGGGTATGTCCAATATAATTTTAATACATACTTTGCGCTAAAAACGCTTAATAAGGCGATTAAAGGCCATTTCCGGGTTTGATACTTAAATCTGATATTTTTATATTTCCAGAAGGCTTAAAATAATTTATTTATCATATGTGATCAGTAGCAAAAGGTTTGGAGTTGTCTAGATATGTAAAACTCATTTTATGGCCCGTAAGGGCAAAACCGACAATTACCGGATTAAGGCTACGACTACTAGTTATGCTCAGCCTAAAATTAATTAAAAATCTTTAAAAATCCCAAAATAATATATTACATCAGTGGGTATTAAGTTTGATACCAAAAAGTAGGCTTAATTAGGCTATACGCTAATTACGCCGTTTTATTAACATAAAGCTTTAAATTTGCGATGATGAGCATAACTCTTAATCTACAGTTCAAACTGATGTCAAACTTTGCATACAAGTATATATATCAGTAATTAAGGGTTCTACTCTTTTACATTTCCAAAAATCACGTTTTAAGGTAATAAGGGCATAACGGTCAACATATGAGCAATTAACGAAAACATGCATATTAATTGGATAACTAATGAACCAAGGTGTAATATCACAGAGGGTTGTTCTAACATGTAACCTAGTCCAATTTCAGCTCTGAGGCATTTCTAAAACATGCCTAAACGGGTCAGAACTGAAAGTCAAAGTGAAAGTCAAACTATGTGACTTTCGGTTCCGAACCGAGTCTAAACAGGAAATTGTCGGGTTGAACATGTTTAGACATGTCCTTGCACTTATTACTAAGTTATAATAATGATCCAACAGGTTGCATATGATCTACAATGATAATTATGCATAAATGGCATTTTAGACTTCCTGTTGACTTTTTAATTATAAGTTTGACCCGACTTTTGACCTGGTTAGAGTGGTAATCAGGGGGAACCCTTTTGAGGGTTTATTACCCACATAAATACCTACATATAACTACTTTTAATTCGAGATATGACTGAGCCATTAATACTTAATCTCGAAGTCAAACCGTAATTACGACGGTTTGACTTTTAGCTAAATAACTAAGCTAAAATTAATTAGAGAAGGTTAGGCAACTACAAAGGTCCTAAGCTTGATTAGAGAACACTTGAGAGGAGGCTTTGAGTTCCAGAAGTGCTCCAAGAATGCAGATGAAGATGTGATTGCAAAGTTGCAACTCTTGGCACTTATATAGTGGATTAACTCACCACAATTGGTTGACAACAAGGTCTAGCACACACCACAACTGGTATACACATGTCCCTAGTGCCCTAGAACAGTTTAGGGGTCGCCCACCATGTTAAAAATTCGTTTAAAAATCGAAATTACGCGAATACAGGAGCCTGTCATGATTTTCTGGTTCTGGGCGCCTGACGCGGCCCGCCTCAAGTTCTGTTAATGTCCACGCGGGCCGCATGGCCCTTCTGATCAGCCAAAAACGTTTTCTTGATGTTGCATCACACCCTTTGGCCCTTCCGAAAGGTCAATTGAGCTAGAAACTTGCAACTTGACCCCTTATAATATACCCACAAGGGCCTTAGGACTTATACCCACTTTGCCAAGTCCCCGGGTAACTTTATTGTTACCCGAAAAGTCCTAACTTACAACGTTTACGCTTTAACCCTTCGCACACGAATTTGATCATAACTTTCTCATACGTTAACGAAACTTTACGATATTTAAACCGTGTATTCTAGTGAGCATAATTAATCGTTACAAAGCTTCGGGTTTGTCAAAAGGTCACTCAGAGGTACAATTTAAACATGTTGACACATTTAGCCCCTGTAGTTTGTAATCTCTCACTTTTAGCTTCGTATGATCCATGATTTATTCGTTTGAAGGTATGAGCATCTTGTAGGGTTAATATACAATATATTTATTCACTGTTGACACTTAGAATACGTATATTCACATACTTTCCATGTTTGTCAACTTTAGTCCTTTCATAATATTCTTTCACACGTTTAAACATACGACACGTGTCTACCCATTATAGGACGTGAATTTTCGAGGTGTTACACATTTCAACCATAACACGCGCAAGATCACTTATTTTATTCAAGTTTGCAAATTTATCACCATCACTTATAGTGTGACGAAATGGGCAATTGGGATTTGGGCTTATTATTTTCAATTGATTGGTATCCTCGTAGTTGTGTCGTGCCGTGCATTAAAACTTCAAGGCAATTGGGCAATTCTTTACAATCTTTTATTATTTTGGGCTAACATATTGGGCAATTGGGCTTATTATTTACAATCTTCAATTGATTTGTGTTAACATATTGGGCAATTAGGATGTGGGCTTACAGACTCTTTTTTAGGGGTGTCCTCGTAGTTGTTCAGGGGTATCCTTGATATAAAATCCGAAAATAAAATTTACACTACCGATAAAAAGTTGAGCCGTAGCCCGTGCTACGGCTCGGACAACATAAGGTCCGCCCCTGGGTACCAGTATACAACAAATGTGTCGATGCATTCGTAGAAAGCGTTTGAATAGAGTAAGCATTTACAGCTGGTCGTAAACTTTCAGGCACACTAGTAGGAATGTAAAGTCGTATACAGATTAATTGCATAAATCAAACACACCGAGGAAGGGACACTCTAGGGTAAGTACCCTAGCCCCGACAAACCATCATTCACCACATACATCAAAAAGAGCACTAAGTACCCATTAACTAGTAAGTGGTGACGGCGCCTATCCTAGCCGCAAACTTTGATTTTTTTTATTATTTTTTTAATAATGTCAAATGTTAATATAAAAAATAAACTTCATTAAAATGATAATAAAAATACATATTGATATTAAAGTACAAACCGGAAAATAAATAAAAACCGACAATTGTTAAAATAATACAACCTAGAAATACGGTAAATGGCTTGTCGGCCAACCCCATTTTTCTGCAAGTTCTCGTTTGTGGGCTACTGGCTGTGGGATCACTTTGGTTCATCAACAAAATAATCGTTCATAAGATTTTCTTTACCTTGTATGCGATCACGTTTGATAATTATTTTTGGAATGGCCGATGGCGCTGCCGTGTCATCCGCTTCGAGTTCCTCTAGCTTCTCCACGAAATAAAGTAGACTACCATTGGTTGAAAAATCGTCTTCGTAATCGTTTGGTGGTAAGTAAATATCCAACTCTTCGTAAGAATGATTAGCCATTGAGAATGAAAATGCGTATGGATTATAGAGTGAAGCGAGATGGTTATAAGTAGGGCTGTTCACGAGCCGAACCGAACCGGTCGTACCTTTGCTCGTGCTCGGTTCGTTTACAAATCGAACCGAACCGAACAGAGCGTCTTTTCAACCGAGCCAAAGGCGAACGAGCGCATTTTGATCCGAGTATTTTTCGAACGAACGTCGAGCGAGTATCGAGCGTCACAATTCTATAATTAAATGAGCTCTAGTTGGATCTTGGACAAAACATTGTTAATATGCGCCTCTAGTTATTCTATTAAAATACACATATATATGAAAAAAAAAATCGAGCCAACTGATTCGAACCGAACTGAGCGGACCTTTGCTCATGCTCGGTTCGCTTCAATCCGAACCGAGAGCTTTTTTCAATCGAGCAGAATCGAACGAGCAAATTCCGAACATTTTTCGATCGAGTATCGAACGAGTCTCGAGCGTCGAGCAATTTGAACAGCCCTAGTTATGAGTGGAAATGGGTTAAGAAAGAAATAGTTATTTATAAAGTTTAAAAAAAAATACTTTTTATTTTCTTTTAATGGTTATATGACTGTTGAGGTTAACCAAAACATTCACAAAGTCACACCTCTCATGTAGGTACCCTGCTGGCCAACGCAATCCGCCAAGCCTACCCGCAGGGGTGGCGGCGGTATGCTGGCTCGGGTTCAAACCCGAAACATGCTACCCGGACAATGCCCCATCCCATCTAAAAGGGTGCAACTCTACATAGCTTTTAATTCATTTGAAGTTACTGGCCCCATAAATATAAATATGGACGAAAAGGTCACAGCGGGGGAGATAATTCGCACTGCTTTTTTTGACTTTGTAGATTTTCCTCCAATTTTCGTTTTTATATTTAGTTTCCTTTTTTGCTTTTAAAATGTGTGGATCGTGTTTAATAGAGCGTATGTGAGTTGTAGTAATAGATATATAGAGCGTGAGTTGTATGTAGTTATGAAAGAAATTAATGTAACGAATAATTCAACTCTTCAAAGTCAAGTTGTAATCGAAACAACTATCAGGCCTACATGAAATATAGCATATTGAAATTATTCTTGTAAAATAAATAGAGCCTTTTCATTCAATACATATACAAGTGGGTGTGAATAAATGTCAAATTTTAATTATAAAATACCACCAACTGAGGAACCATGTAATAATGTATAGCTTTCAATGTAATAGCTTTTTTTTTTTTTTTTTTTGAAGGTGACTTTCTATGTACTGGACCAGTGGTCACCGGGTTCATGTCTAAGACAATCCCCCGTCAGCCCTGCATTTACGGACGCGATGTTCGATCGGGGCCCGGCCGCCGCGTAAGCTGACTTCCGCCCGGAAACCATACTGCCCACACACGAGAGACTCGCTGGGGTAACAGCTGGGTAAAACCGGGTTGCCCTCAGGACCGCACCATGCCTCGGTAGGATACGATCCATCATTGGGACGTCCCCCCCCTAATGCCACAAGTGGGAATCGAACCGGTGACCTCCCAAAGGAGGAACCGGCCGACCTTAACCACATGGGAGTAAACCACTTGGGCCACGAGAGGGGATTATGTAATAGCTATAAGCATAAGAAATTGATTAACTCGTTCTCTTACTTTTTTTTTTTTTTTTGAAGTTAACCATTATTCACAAGCACCCCTCAACCGAGGGGAGCCCAAAACAAAAACCAATTACATCAGTTTAAAAGAACAGCAATCTTTCCAAGAAATACCTCTATTTTTAGATCTATTATGATACCAATGGAAACCTATAACTTTTATATCCTGAAAAATATCTAGAATCTCTTTTCTCTTATTATTAAATCTTCTCTCGTTCCTGGCCAACCAAATGCACCAACAGCCGACAATGATGATACCTTGAAGGGCTTCACTGGCCATCTTGTCCAAACCGGCATGGTCGTGAACTTGAATCAGGTCTTGAATAGAAAAAGCAAAAATAGGACTGACTGATCTTGCACCATCCACTAATCATACACCATATATTAGATGCAACGAAGCATGAACAAAAAAGATGAGAAGCTGACTCCTCACCGTCTTCACACAAAGGACACAAAGGATCACCATTAAAGCAATTCCTTTTAATCAGAGCGTCAGACGTCGCAATCTTCCCCATCTCGGCTCTCCAAAGAAGGATATTACACTTTTTCGGCACCCACTTAGACCACTTAAAGATAAAATTATCACTGAAATCGATTCCGCTTCTAAGAAAGGATTTAACATCTTTGACCGAAAACCCACTGTACTTACCTCCGGACCATTCCCAGGAGTCATGAGAATCGCTTAAAGATAAACCGGACAGCAAGGATTCCAGCGAGCACAGATTAGCCGTTTCAGGACCGGGGACGAGAGGTCTTGACAAAGACCAGTTACCGGAGAAGGAATCAGACTCAACATTAAATCTCTCGGACACCCTGCATCTTTTAACAGTTTCGAGAGAGAATAATGAAGGAAATCTGTCCCTGAGAGAAGAGCCGCAAGCCCACCGATCCAGCCAGAAATTAATAGAGTTTCCGTCACCGATCTTACCAACAAAATTCTGAGAAATAGTTACTGAACCAACCTTCGTTTTATCCACCAAAGAAATAATGTTTTTCCATATACCGTTTATACTTTTATTAAACGGAACAGAACTCCAACAATTCCTTGAAGAATGAATAGAGAGAATAACTTCCCTCCATAACCCATTAAGATCAGATTTATACCTCCAAACCCATTTGGTGAGAAGAGCTATGTTCACTTCAGACAGTTTGGAAATACCGATACCTCCCATATCAGTAGGTAACGAAAGACGATTCCAAGCAACCCACGGAATCTTAAACGCTTCACTGCTGCCTCCCCAAAGGAATTTCCTAATAATTTTTTCTAACCCTTTTACCACTCTCACAGGACCTTTAAAAAGCGATAGAAAATAATTAGGGATACTTTCAAGGACATAATTAATAAGAGTCAACCTACCACCAATGGAGAGAACCGAGGCCTTCCACAACGTGAGTCTGGATTCGAAAATATCGAACACCGGTTTCCAGCTATCAATTTTGTGCATTTTCGCTCCAACCAAGGTTCCGAGGTGAGTAAACGGCAATTCTCCAGTTTTGCAAGAAAACGAATCCGTCACCCTTTTAACTTCAAAAGCATCAACTCCAATACCAAAGAGTTGAGACTTATTTAAATTAATCTTGAGGCCGGCGCAGAGACGAAAACACCTAAGAAGTTTTAACACAACTCCCAAATTTTTATCCGACCATTCTCCGAGGAAAACACAATCATTGAGTTGACAAATGATGTTATATGGTTATAGTTATTGTCAACGTATGTTTATTGTTTATTTCAACCACTAGAATTGGTTTGAAATTAAGGGCAATATGCTCACACCAAGCATCGAACCTGGGTGTTTTCCTTCTGTGGGGATGGAGCAAACTAGTGGACCATTTATATAGAATTATTGTGTTCAAGGAACATGGTTTGATGGTAAGGTGTTCTTGCAAGATGCTGGTATTGGTAGTTAATATGAGTAGATTGACAGTAGGTAAGTTTGATGTTCAAAAGAAAAAAGAACTACTTTATGCATCATTATAAAAATAAGTTATACCTTTCCAATTATACTCAGTAGAGAAGAAAATACTATATCTTTAACCAAAAATTCATGTTTCCATCACTAAGAAAAACAAAAGTTGGTAATGTTAGTTCATAGTCTATGTGGATGTTAGATTAATTCTCTAAAAATGTAATGGAAAACAAATATAATCATATACTTAATAAGCTTGTAACTGCAGTAGGAGGGGAAGTAGAAGACATTCAAACACCTAATCAATAAGTGTTTGTGTGTTTTTTGTTTTCCTTATATTTTATTTTTGTTTTCTAGTTTGTCTTTTCATAACTTTCAAAACTTTTTATCAAGATTTGGTTAGATTAGACGTTAACGATAAGCCGGTACAAAGCTCTTGTGTCCTTGGACAACCTCGGTATCTTGCCATCACTATACTACGTCCACGATGAGTGCACTTGCCTTAACGTGTGTAGAGTGATAGTATTATATCGTGTTTTATAAATTTAAAACTTGATTAACGAGTAAAAAGAGCCTAAAATATATCTAAAAATTCTAACCACACCCTCACACGTCAAGTTTTTGGCGTTGTTGCTGGGGACATAAGGATTTTGAGAAAACTTAAAATTAACGGCCTAATCGTTTTTTATCTTTTCTTTTTAAGTTTTTCTTCTTTTTCCCCAATTTCTACTTTCGGCAGGAATAACACGGGACCGTTTGATCAACACGGGCCGTGTCAGACCTACAATATCTGGGAAGAGCTGTTTTCTTGTTACTGGAACAGAGACACAGGGCCGTGTTACAGGACCACGGGGTAGTGTCAAACTTCCAGTATCTGGGAACTTGAAAACAGAAACTATTTGCCAATACCAGCACGAGGCCGTGCTATTCTTCTGATCAGGAATTCTTTTTGTTTTTGTTCCCAAAAAATCACACAATTCTGTATAAGTCACAGGAGATACAGTTTGGTGCATGACCTCCACCTCCGAAAAAGACATAAAAGTACCGCTTGACGAACCCGGGCGCTTTTTGAGAAAAAGACTTCAAGCCAAAAATCGACAAACAACCTCGACCCAAAACCCCCTATGGCTGATCAACGCGCTCTCATGGATTACCTACGGCCTACGGTCGGTAATCTTGGAGCCGCTATTAACCCTCCTAATGTCGATACTAATAACTTTGAGCTTCGACCACACCTAATTCAAATGCTCCAAAATTCCACCACTTTTCATGGCCAATCCGATGAAGATTCCCATTTACATATTGTTAGGGCATGGATTTTATGCTAAGGATCATCCATCCTGAGACTGGACCTGGATCACGGATCCTTAACGGATAATGCAGGAAGTCTGAGGATCATGGATCCTAACTAATGTTTATGTTTTTAACAATTGTTCCTTGTATGTTTTGTTTACGTTTGCAGGCATTATGAGGGCTAAGTCAACACGAGAATATCAGAGGAATATGCTATTTTTAGCACGTGCATAAGAGTCATAACCGTTAAGGGGATCATGTGAAGGCTTGCATGATCATCGAATAGTTAGTTACTAGGATATTTTGTAATTTTAAAGGGGTTAACAAGCTCTAAATAGAAACACAACAGTTGATACTCGAGCTCTCTGACATTTATTGGCGAACACACACACTCACCTTAGCAATTCGTTGTATTGAGCTTGTTATCTTCCAAAGTTGTAACCTTTCTTGTTCAATATAGTTGATAGTGATAGTTTTCACTATCCGAGGTTTTTTATGCCGGAGATCATTCATTGATCAAGGGATTTTTCCTCGTATAAATCCTTGTGTTCATTGTCATTTCCTTTTGATAATTGTTCATACATTTGTTCATCTAATCAAGCACTCAACCTCACAAAAATCAGATTTGGTTACATTATCCTTGTTGTGATTTTTAACCAAAACACATATTACCAAGTTTTTGGAAATATGTGACACCTTTCGGATCAACGGAGCCTCCAACGATGCTATCAGGCTCCTTATGTTCCCCTTTTCCCTCAAAGATCGAGCGAAAGCTTGGCTAAACTGTTAGTGCTTATGTCTGTAGCTTCCGTCTGTATTGAGTCTGTAATATGTCTTGTATGTGTCGTTGTATAGTTTTGTATGTATGTATTTTGTATCTAGAAAAAATGGGAGACGGAACGTTAACTGTTATATGTAATCCGGTCGGATGACATGGGTCATCTGGACGGATGGCCATCCGGACGGATGACCCTTCGACCGGATGACACCACCTCTCCCATGATGCCTATAAATAGTAGTGTAGGGTCATTGTTTAGAACCTTTTGCCAGTTTGTCTAGCGAAGCTCTGTCCAGTTGTCATCAGGATTCTTGTACTTTCATATCAGTGAATGAGATTGGACATGTTTATTGATGATATCGTTGTAGATTGTCCTCAGACGATGCATAGGGATTCCGCACCTCTATGTTGATCGATTCGAGCCACGTTCTTCATCTAGAACCGTTCCTTACGGGCCGTTCACAAGTGGTATCAGAGCATCCAGGAGGACGAATTAGAGAAGTTTACGGTGATTTCACGAGGATTTTAGTCGATTTCAGCTGTTTTTAATCAAATCTCACTGGAGATTTTGACCATTTCATCATCTTCTTCAACATTTCTATCTGTTTTTTAATATTTTCACACCTAAACTACTAAAAATCCAAAATTTACCTACAATTTACGGACGAAATGGACTGAAATTGATATCAAACTGATCGGAATTTGTTATAGATTATTCCTACAAACTTTCATAACAAAATTCGAGCTAAAACACGTCTAAATCGATAAAAAAAACATGAACTGTTCTTCGAGTGTTGCTGACGTCACTCATCCGATCGGATTACACCTGTTATTGTTCTTATTTCACTTGCTGACGTCATACTCATCCGATCGGATTGCCATTCGTCCGGATAAGTATTGTTGTTAAATAGTTCAAGTTTCATTCAACGAAGGACCATCCGATCGGATTGCCATCCGACCGGAGGGCCATTCGTTAATTGGGATTATTTTTACTTAGATCAATTGTGTCATCCGTCCGAACGACCATTCGGATGAACGACCATCCGATCCAAGTGTTTGAGTTTGAAATTTGACTAAGTGTTTAACTTTTCAGGTACGTTGAGAATGGCAGACGAATTCATGAATCCATTTGGAGATATTTTCTCTTACAACACAGGAGACACATCTTCCAACACGAATACCAATACGAACCCAAAGACTTCTACCAAGGCGATCTATGACTCGTTGAGTGTCGACAATGCGTACGACACGTACAACAAACCTCCAAAGCTAATGGCGATCGAGGATTATAATAGATGGTCGAAGCGGTTCGATGGGTGGTTAAAGGCATTTGCATACGGTAGCTGGAAATTCATGAAAAATGGTTTCAAAGCTTCGAAGGCAGATCATGAAAACTTGGTAGAACAAGAGCAGGAAGATTTTATAGCCGAACAAAAGTGCATTGCCCTGCTACATCAGTCAGTTTGAGATGACATCATATCACTGATTGATTATGATAACTCAAAAGATTTATGCAGAAAATTAGAAATGAAATGTACAGGGGGTAAGGAAATAGTGAAAATAAGAAAAGTTTGTTGAAAAAGGAATTTGACTTGTTTACATGTATGAAAAACGAGAGTGTACGTCAAATGATTGAAAGATTCTGTCATGTGAAGGCAGAATTGCTCAGATATGGAATCAAGAAAGACGAAGATGAGATGGTTGATAAAATGTTCGAGGCACTGCCAAATGAGTAGGACTGGCAATATTTTGGTCTTGTGCTAAAAAACACTAAACCAATGGCAGAGATGACGGTAGACTGGTTGATCGAGAGACTTGAAGGTGAGCAGTTAACAGTATCAATAAAACGTTGATCTGTATTATCGTGGCAATATGATTCCCAAAGTTACTTCACCAAAGACTGCCTTTAGTGCCGAAAGTTCAAATGCTTTGACACAAGAGAAGACCAGCAGCGGTTCTTCATCAAACAACGGTTACCATGGAACTGGTTCTAGTACATCTTCTTCATCCGCATTGAACAATTAGTAGTCACAAAGTGCTTCAAAGAATGTATTCCAGTGCAACATTGCTGTTAATCTGAACAATGCACATAATTTCAACGAAGAAACAGCAAAGCAGAAGATGGTATTCCTAGCATCGATTCTGGTGTCGTACGAGAGCTTAGTTGCCGGAAAGATTGGGAACACCAATATAACCAAAGAAGACTATGATCAAATAGATCCAGAGGAGATGGAGCTGATCGACACACGCTGGTGCATGGCGAGTGTAGTTCGCAGAGCTCAAAGATCTATGGAAATTATTGGGAGAAACTCTATTGGAGGTCCTTCAACGAAGCTCGGTTTTGACAAATCGAAAGTAACTTGCTTTAAATGAAAGCAAAAGGGACACTTAAAATGTGAATGTCGAAATTTTGAAACCGATAATACTGCAAATCCGTTTCACGATGATTATTACAAAAAGGCGATCTGTCATCGAAACCGTGAAGAGCCACCCAGGTTGAAGCAGATTGAGGAAACTCTAAAAGAAAAATCAAGAGCCTTGGCAGTAATCCAAGATGATGAGGGATTTGATTGGAGTGAATTCCTTCCAGAAGATGATGCTGTCGGTTACTCATTTATGGCAACTAATGAACTAGCAGCTCAAACTTCAACATAGAACAGAGAAAGGAGTATCGCACAAAGACAGAAGCATAAGATCTACAAAATTTTTAAAGAAGCTAAAAAGGATAGAAGATGGGATCCGGATCGTGAGTGTTACTTGGATCCAAAGGGCAACATTTGCATCGATCCATCAACCATTGATTTGGAAACTCTCATAAAAGCTGTCCCGCCAGTTGAGGAACAGATCAAGATTGACAATGCAAACAGAGTCGAGAAAGAAAGGCTCAAACAGGAGAGTCGTGAAAGATATCTGAGGTCCCTAGAACCAAAGAAAGTGGATAAAGGGATAATTGATACTGAGAAGGAGATGACAGCCGAGAATCTGACGAAGATTGTAACACCCGTCTTAATTTTATATGAATTTAATGTAAATACGCAAGATTTTATAGAAACGGTACCTTACTTCAAAATTAGTACAAAATCGAAGTTTTAAAAGGATCACATACTAGATAACTACCAATTATTTTAAACATTCAAAACATGATTAGTAAATCGTTTACATCCTAAACATTGTCTAATCAAAGTTAATTCAAGCGGAAGCTTCAAAAGCTCGTGTTCAGTTCTTCAAAAACATGCTTGATCATCGTCCACATACTTGCAATACCTACAAACTGAAATTTTGACAAATATTAATATTAGAGTTCTTAGAAAATTTGCATAATCGAAACTACGCTCAGAAACGGATTCGATTAATTAATTATGCAAAAGTTCAACAAAAGTTTCAAGACTCTACCGTAACTTACGGTATCTACCGTAAGTTACGGTAGACACTAAGCTATACCAGTTCACCGTAGCACAGTACTGAACCACTGTAAGCTTTTTGATCTCTACCGTAAATTACGGTGGATACCGTAATTTACGGTAGCCACTGCAAGTCTATGTTTTGATTGATTTGGTTATTTAGCTCGAACCAACTCTCGGATTTCTCATTCTTACAAACCAACATGTTAAATTCTCGTATTCTAATTTGTCGATTATCAACGATAACAAAGGACCAATCTACTAAACAACAAAGCGTTTGCCACGCATTAATCGATTATTTGACCCGTTTGGCTCATCTACGGAATTCTCCATTATGATGACTACCAACAAGTTCTAACCAATCCTGGTCTTATTAATCAATATAACGAACATTATCGCTTTAAATTAAGACAACCTTTATTCTACAATTCACTACACATATGCAAATTATCAAAGTTTACCCAAGGTAACGAGCCAAGTTACATACCTTCAAAGCACACCCTTTAATCGTGCATCAATACCGGCTTGTCCACTCGTAGCTCCGGCTTCCTTTCCTATAGAGTTCAATCACATTGTATTTAGAACCCTTTGTTTCACATGTAACGCATAATTTATCATTTAGCCCAATTTATGCGTTTTTGTTTATATCTCAACATTTGCCTTCTATTTGACAATTTTCACAAACACTTTAAGGGCAGATTTCTATATCATTTATATTCAAGTTCATGGCTTGTTATTTAGCTAACATTTACATCAATTAAGCTTTCATATATCATTAAACATCATTATTTCATAAATCACTTTCTATGACCCCTATTACACTAGAATAATCATTCAAAACCCTAGTGTTTACTAGTTTCCCACAAAACCCATGAATCACCTTCAATGTGTTCATGAGATTTTCAGGAATTAGCCATGATTTCACATGTTATTGTCTAGGTTTTTACTCCTAGACACTATATCATCCCTATTCTACTCAAATAACAAACATGCTACATCAATTTTTGAATTTCCCAAACTCATGAGAATTTCAAACAGAGAATTAACATCAAATTTTACATACCTTACAACCCCCTTGTAATGGGGATTACTAATCTTAACTTAGATTTCGATTTGGGAGCGAATTTGATCTTCAATTTGTGGGATTTAGCATGAACTAGGGTTTTGAAAGAACCCAGGTCGCCCCCTCCTTGCTCTGGTCGATCCCCGTACTAATTTTTTTTTTTTGGTTTGTGTTTTAATAAAATAGTTTTTATTAAAACTATTTTCAAGTTTAACACTTTTGGTCCCTCTAGTTTCTTTTATTTTATTTCTATGTCTTTAACTACTCATAAGTGATAAACTAACTAGGTTAGTGTCATTACTAATTAGATTATTTTACTAATTTATTTGCAACTTAATTGCAAATTTAAGAATTTGTATTTTCAGGATGTTACAAAGATGGCAAACCAAGTTCTAATGGCGAAAGCACTTGAGGTAGATTCCAAGTCTACTTCTAACTCTGAGTCATCAGGAGAGGTCAGTAGTAGTGGTTCAGAAAACGAATCAGGTAAGGCTGACATTGCTAATTGTAGATGACTTTTCTAGGTTTACATGGACTTATTTCTTACATTCCAAAGATGAGACTGCAGGCATTCTGTAAGACTTTTTAACAGGTTGAAAAGCAGTTTGACTTGCCTGTAAAAATCTTCAGGAGTGACAATGGCACAAAATTCAGTAATAGGGAGTTGGATGAGTTTTGTGTGTCAAAAGGAATTGTAAGGCAGTACAGCATTCCAAGAACACCAGAACAAAATGGGGTAGTTGAAAGAAAGAACAGAACTTTGATTGAGGCTGCCAGGACCATGCTTGCTGATTCAGGTTTGCCATTAACTTTCTGGGCAGAGGCTGTAAACACTGCCTGCTATGTCCAGAACAGAGTTTTAATAAACCCCAGGCATCAAAAGACTGCCTATGAAATTCTGTATAAAATCAAACCAATGATCTCATATTTTAATATTTTTGGCTGCCCATGCTTCATCTTAAACTTAAAAGATTATATCTCAAAGTTTGCAGCCAAAATTGATTGTGGTTATCATTTGGGATAATCAACCACTGCTATGGCCTACAAAGTGTTCAACACTAGGACTAAGACAGTGGAAGAGACTTTGAATGTGAAGTTCAATGAACTCTCTTCAATGAAAATCCCAACAAATCCTGCAGAATTATTTGATCTTGATAAATTTACCTTTGAAAATGTTTCTGTCAAGACTAACAGTGCAGGTCCATCTCAAAGTCCTCCATTAGACTATGGATATGAAGTCATCATTCCACAACTAAAGTCTGCATCAATTGGAAGAGCATCAGATGTTCAAAACAGCGGTCAAAGCTCAACCACTGCTACCTCAATAGTTGTTGACCAAAGTAGCCCATTAACCCCTGCTTCCACATCCTCAAGCACTGTTGATAAAAATCCCCAAACAGTGGATAAAAATCAGCATGCTTTCACACCACTTTCACCTATTCCTCCACCTCCATTTCAAGCCACTGTTGGATCATCAAAGTCACCAACAGTGGTTAGCTCAGATGATTCACATCGGCAGCCCTCACCTTTAAATGCCATTGTTCCATACAAAGGAGATCTAATCTTCTTGAAGTCTCATCCACCTGACCAAATCATTGGAAACATCAGTGAATGGGTGCTAATAAGAAGCCAATCCCAAAATATCTGTCCTTTTGCTGGTTTTCTATCACTCCATCAGCCAGTCAATTACCAAGAGGCACTAAAAGACAACAGCTGGGTAGAGGCCATGCAAGAGGAGCTCCAACAGTTTAGAAGACAACAAGTTTGGGAGCTTGTTCCACTGCCAGAGGGTGTGAGTCCTATTGGCACAAAGTGGGTCTTCAAAAATAAAATTGATGAAAGGGGTATTGTTGTCAAGAATAAAGCAAGGCTAGTGGTTTAAGGGTTCAGACAGGAAGAGGGCATTGACTATGATGAAACTTTTGCCCCTGTAGCAAGATTAGAAGCTAGATTATTCCTGGCCTTTGCTATCAACCACAACATAAAGGTGTTTCAAATGGACATTAAATGTGCATTCCTCTATGGTAAAATTCAAGAAGAGGTATATGTTTGTCAACCTCCAGGTTTTGAGGATCCATTTAATCCAAATCATGTCTACAAGCTAAATAAATCCTTGTATGGCTTGAAACAAGCACCTAGAGCCTGGTATGAAACTCTTTCCACCTTTCTTCTTTCCATTGGGTTCACAAGAGGTAAAATTGATAAAACATTGTTTTTAAAATGGAGAGAGAAAGATTTGATGATTGTCTAGATTTATGTGGATGACATCATTTTTGGAAGCACATGTTCTAAAATGTGTGAAGAGTTCAGACAACTCATGCCAGCTGAGTTTGAGATGAGTGCAATGGGTGAACTTCAGTGCTTTCTTGGTCTCCAAGTAAGGCAACTGCAAAATGGAACTTTCATCCATCAAGGAAAATATGCCAAAGAACTTTTAAAGAAATTTGAGATGGATGATTGCAAGCCATGTAGTACACCCATAGCAACCACAAAAATAGTCATGTCTGATGAAAAGGATGATTTGGTTGATCAAACTCTTTATAGAAGCATGATTGGGTCTTTACTGTACCTGACTGCATCTAGGCCAGACATCATCTTTGCAACATGTGTTTGTGCAAGATCCCAATCAGCCCCTAGAAAGTCAAACCTTATTGCTGTAAAAAGGATATTCAGATACCTAAAAGGTGCTCCCACACTTAGTATCTGGTATCCAGCTGATGGAAATATCAAGCTTTCAGGTTTCTCAGATAGTGACTTTGCTGGATGCAATACAACAAGGAAGTCCACTTCAGGAGGGTGCCAATTCCTAGGCAGTTGCTTAGTGTCTTGGAAAAGCAAAAAGCAAGCAGCTATTTCAACATCCACTGCTGAGGCAGAGTATATAACTGCTGCAAGCTGTACAACCCAACTGTTATGGATTCAAAATCAATTGCTGGATTTTGGTATCACTGCCTTAAAGACACCTCTCATGTTGGATAGTCAGGCAGCAGAAAATATCATCAAAAATCCAGTCTCCCATTCAACTACCAAGCGCATTGATATCAGACATCACTTTGTGAGGGATTGCTATGAAAAAGGTTTGTTTTCTCTGCATCATGTTCCAACTAAAGATCAGCTGGCAGATGTGCTAACAAAAGCATTAGACACATCTACCTTTCAAAGCTTGATCTCTAGGATTGGTATGCTGAACATGGAATAACAGGCAAAATCCTGTTTTTCTATGAATAAAAGCATTAAAATGTTTTCAGAAAATGAAAATTCCATCCTAAAAAATAGCTAAAAATGAAAATTTTCATTAATCCTTAAAAGTCTGCCATAACCACTGTTTTGGTTCAAACACCTGTTCTGATGATTATTGTCCACTGCTGAAAGTCAACCTCTGTTCCCTCATTTCTTTGTTAGTCACTGTTATTCAAAATCAGTGTTTTAACCACTGATGACTATCCACTGATAGTTAAAAGTCTGCCACTGTTTTTCCTTTTTTCCACTGTAAACCACTGATAATTGATCCATCAGTGGTTTCCTAAACAACTGTCTTCCATTACTCATCAGAGGTTGGTACGTGGACAGTACTTATCCGTCAGATCTTTTGTAACCGCTGCCACATCAGCATTCACTTTTCCACCTTATAAAACCCTGATTAAAACCCCAAACAGGGTTTTCACTGTCAAATCGAATTCAAAATTCCTTTCTCAAAGCAGTTACCATCCATTTCTCTTAAATCCTTCATCGTCTTTTTCCTTTCGCAATCACACTCAAATTGTAATGGCTCTTCCATACAAAACTATGCATAGTTCTGTGCATACTTGAAAAACCAAGTGACAGCACAACCTTCAACTCCATCATTGATATTCTTTCGACCACAAAGGACAAAACATTGTTGACTTGTAATGCTCGTATCTTCCTGGATACCCAAAGAGAATTCTGGAAAAATGCTAAACTTGATGTTAAGGACAAAAAGCCCTTAGCAATAAATTCATCAATCTGGGGTATTCCAGTTACCATCACACCTCAAACTCTGTCAGAGGTCTTTGAACTCGATGATATTCAAGGTAAAAACTCTCTTCCAAAAACAGAGTATCAAACTGATTTTCTTGAGAGAGGGTATGAAGAGGAAATGAAAAGGGACACCTTACAAAAGGGCAGTTTTCCTCCTACCATGATGTTTTTATTTCATACCCTTCTCATGTGTGTGTCAAATAAAACAACTGCTTTCAATTAGATACCATTGAAAATTCAATATCTGGGTTATGCTATAATGAACGAAGAAAATTTTAACTACTCCCAGGAAATTTTCAAAGACATGGTCAAAAATATTAATAATATTAAAGATAATAAGAAACCATTTCTCTTGTTTCCAAGGTTTTTAAGTTTTTACTTACAAAAGAAATTTTCCAAGGACAATGCACATGTACTAATCCAAGGAAATCTTTGTCAAATAAACAGCCTTTCTTCTGAAACTTTTACTAGGCTGTCAAAACCTTCCAAAACACAAACAGATGAGCCTGAGCAGAATTTAGCAGCAACAACTGCTCCTCAGGTTACTGTTGTTGAGCCCACTGCTCAAGGTGATCACAGCAGCACAACCACTGCTGTGAAACCCACACCTAAAATCACCAAAAGACCCAAAAAGAAAAATATCCAAAAGCCCCCTAAACCCACTAAAAAGGTAACTCTAGAAGATGAGATCCCAAAGATTATACCTGTGACAACACAAAAGTCACCAATAACCACTGCTGCTACTTCCTCACGACAGTTGGAAGAAAGATCTCAACCTGAGCCTCAAACTCCTGCTGCTTCTTCTCAAAAAGATCAGGTTGTATCAACAGGGACACCACATTATGATGCTCTGGAATCACTTGATTCCATCATCCACAGCCCAGCTCCCGGGGCAAATTCTCTTTCCACACCCATACTCATTGCCCAAATTCAACCATCAATAGTACCTTTGTTGGATGCACTTGATATAGCTCAGACAGAAATCAGTTCTTCTCAACCACCTATAACTAAGAATAAGCCTCAACAAGTGACTGAGTCTGAGCTCCCTATCTCTGCTAACCCACCAACAACTGAGGAGGTTACACTACAGGAAGTACAAGTACTTCCTGTCAGTAGTTCAAGTGGAGCAGCTACTACAAGTGTTGAACCCACTGGTTTACACTTGGATAGTAGTTTCATCAATAAGACTCCCTTGAAGGCAATTTCTTCTTTGGAAGCCATTGTACCCACTGGTGTGTATCCAATATTAACTGGTGCAATTAGAATGGTAACCTTTGCTGAAGAAAGAAGACCCCAGTACCAAGAACAAGGGGCATCAGTGGATGACTTTTGGGACACTTTTCCTAAGTCAACCACTGATACAACCACCACTGGTGGGAAATCAGATGATCCCTTTCAATTGGGTGATGGTTTAAAATATAGAGAATTGACGGAGAGGGTTGAAAAAACTGACACATCTGTTGCAAAAATCAAAACTATGCTGCAACAGTTGTTACAAGCTCAAAAGGCAACACCCACTGCTGCAACACCTGCAACATCTGCTCCTACTCCCACTGAACTTTGGGAATTGTTTCAACCTCTGCTTCACAAACAAAGACAATATGCTGATCAGCAACATGAAATTCAAATTCAAAAGATCAGAAATTTGATGGAAGCTAGGTTCAAGGATACACAAGCAGATATTAAGGCTATTAAGGCCCATTTACTACAAACCACTGGCATTGCTCCTCCTTCAATCATCTTTGTTGACAATCCTCCTGATGATGCCAAAAAGGGGGAGAAAAAGAAGAAGAGATATGAAGATGGCCTATACATAAAACCAAATCCATTGTCAAAACTGGTTGTAGAAATCCCTAAACCAGATGGTTCCAAAAAGGTTGATGAGACTCAAAATGCTTTTGCTGCATTAAAAGCAGGCATGAAAGAGTCAATGGAAATAAAAGGGGCTAAAAGGTTTGAGCAGGAGAAGAAAGTATTGATGGAAAGGGAAGAGCAGGGTACTTCTGAGCCTAAGGAAGAGCAGGTTATTCCTAAGCCAAAAAGAAGAAGGCCTACTAGAAAAGCAAGCCAACCCAAAACCACATCTCCCAAAACCATCAAACAAACTCCCAAATCCCCAAAAATTCCTCTCATCAAACCTCCAAACCAACAGATGTTGAGACACATGTTGTATCAACAGTTGTTGGTACTTCAGTTGTTTCAACAGATGTTACCCCAACAACTGCCATCACTACCACATCAACTCACATTCAATACACTGCCATACCAAAGACAACCTCACCACCACAAAGCCACCTGCCAAAAAGCAGAAGACATCAGAAGACACATCATCTGTTATAATGACAACAGTGGTTAAAACACCAGTTGTTTCAACAGCTGTTAGTCAAACACCTACCATCTCAATCAACACCACTCAACCCACCAAAACACCACCAACCTCTCCTAAGCACAAAAGGAGAAGGGTAACCAACATTGTCCTGGAAGATGACACTTCCCCAACTCCAACATCAACACAACCACTGACCCTTGCCATAATTCCAAACCCTATTCCACTATCTTCAGCTCAAGTTCTGAATTCAAACACTGCTATTGTTCTAGTGGGATTACAATACCCATTGGATCTTCCAGCAGTCAGAGAGGAGATCAAGTCCTTTTACTCTGAAGATGACCCTGCAAAAAGGAACCTTCCTTCCATTCAAGGTTATCCTTTCCCGAAAAACATAGAAGAGTATCTCAAGATAAAGGCCCAACAAGCAGAAGATATATCTAAAAGAGATACAGAGGGAAAGTCTGACAAAGAGATTCAGAGATGTCTGCAATACCTGCTCACCAAGGTCAGAACTCTAGAACAATTCTCAAAAGATCTGTGCCAAAAATTGTCTGAAAAGGATGATGAAAGTATGAGGCAAGACTACCTTGATTATATCATGGCTTACAAGAGGTATACAGCAGAAAATGCATCAGTATAAAGAATGGACCATCAGTGAATTACAAGAAGAGATAGCCAGAATTCAAAAGATGCTCAAAAAAAAGGTCAAGCAAACTCCTCCAGTTTGGGCCAAGTACAAGAAAAATGTACCTAAAAGAACCCTGAAGCTTAAAAGAATGAAAGAAGAACTGATAGCTACTGATTATGGGTCAAGGAACCAAGTTACAAGGTGGTCAGAGGACAAAGTGTTAGAAACTTATAAAAGTTTGGAAGAGTTGAGGAAAAGAGATCCCACTACTCCTCAAAACCCTGATTATCCAGAAGCAGTGGTTCCAGTCAGACAACCAAAGTTACCAATCAGAAGATCCACTGCTCCACCTGCTGCCATCCTTTATCAAAGAAGGAAACAAAAACAGATGGATGCAGCAACCAAAGACGATAAGGATCAAGAAGAATTTATTATGAAGATGGTTCTTCAGACACTTTTGGCAGAGAAACAAGAGTCAGCACAATCTCAAGACCTTGCAAAAGGTGTCATCACCAGGCCCCAATCGCCAAACTCATCTGCAATAAAAACTCTCCCAAGAAACCCATTGGATTCAAAGATACTAAAGTGGAAATCTGATAAAAAGACCCACGTATTGACTCTGCTCAGATCTGATGGTGTGGTGAAGCAAATATCAAGGGAAGCAGCACTTGGCCTGGGTGTTGAAGATATGCAAGATCTCCTTGAGCTTCCCCTGTGCAGGGATGAGGATTATGAGGACTCAATGAACTTTGAATTACAATTCAAAGGTCAAGTAAGGGAACTCTTGATGAGACAATAAAGATCCAAGAATAATGAAGAGTTTTGGCATCATCTGTTCCAGGGGGAGATTGTTGGGATTGAACCCTACAAAGAAACAGTTGATAAAGCCAAAACTGGATTAGATCAGTGGATTCACAATAAGCAGTTGTGTGCAACAGTTCTTTTACCTTGAAAGTGGCCTAACAACTGATGTTCTCTATCTACTGTCCTGCTACATCAACTGCTGATCTTCAACAACTGATGAGAATCAAAGACTGTTGTAGATGAAACACTGATGCTCAATCTACTGTCATGGTTCAAGTACTGCTGATGACACAAAGCACTGCTAGGAGTATAACAGTGGAATGGGAGGCAGTAGTTTAGTCTATCTTTTGTATGTATTGTAATCAGTAGTTTGTAATAGCAATAGTTTTATTAGAACAGTAGTTACAGGTTGTTAGGAGGTTAGATGTCACTTTCATGGTGACGTCAGCAAAGATGCCACAGTGGTTTGTTTTGTACTATAAATAGAATAGCACTGTCACGCCCCGACCGCGTTAAAACAACGAAACCACGGTGGAAACATTGGGGAGTGGAGCAACAGAATTATTGTTTCACAACCATGGATTCAAAAAGTTTCGTTTTATGAAATATTAAACATTAACATTGTCTTTGAAGCTGAACAAGCAAGTTAAACATCGTCTATCATTTGTTATTTAGTCACTAAGGCCTTGTCCAGTCCTAAGTGAGCAAGCATCCTACTTGTAATCGACATCATTCGACACCACCTGAAACATATGTAAAAATAAAGTCAGCAAAGAAATGTCGGCGAGCACATAGGTTTTGCGTGAGTGTCAGATTCATGGCTCGTTTACATGTTGAAATAACTCGTACAACTTCGTTAATTGATATTGAAAAACCTTGTTTTGTAAAACATTTGTATTATAAAATGAATAACCATGTCAAAACTGGTTGGTTATAGTTTATAAAACCTTGATGCCATTAATCTTAACCCAAAACATTTGTATATCGTAACTCAAATCATAAATCGTTTTCGAAATAAAACTTGTATGGTTTATATCGTTTCGTAAACATCGTTTGTGTGACATCGTTTCAAGACATTCGCCTAAGTGAACTAAATAACGCCATGGTATGTAATATGATAAAAGCACTTATATATAAGAAGTACCAGCGGCGTATCTACCATGCTTTTATTACATTACACCCATTCCGTTATCTAAACACAAACCAAAAACCAATCGTTTGTTCAATTCGTTTAACTTGTTCAAATCGTTCCAATCGTTTAAATCGTTTATGATCATTTAATCGTTCAATCGTTCAAAATCGTTCAATCGTTCTCGTTTTAATTGTGAAAACTACTTTTGGTCGTCTAGTGGAATACATTCAAACCTTCGTAACTCGTCCATCATTCAACTCGTATTAACAAACCACCAAAGGGTAAGTTAACAATTTACAGGTTCAGTGGTTACCCACATAACCCCCATACATAACCATGGGTGCAGTCCGATAATGGGATTTGTCAGATCCTATGGTACGATAACCTAATACTGGTCGGTTCGGCCAAAATTAATGAATGTCATTCGTTATGTAAATACGTCCAACAAGTTCATTCACATTATTGAAATCGTTATTGTTTAATATAAACCATAGTATTTGCTTTTGAAATCATCATTTAAAGTATCGAAATCATTTAACACATATGAATCACCCCAAAACAATTGAAAACAGTAAAATAGGGGAACTATGTACTCACCTCGAAGTGCAAAGTATCCTTGATTAAATGAACTAGCAAAGCTCGGGCAAACCAAGGAAATCAAATAGCACCTAGTAATCAGATTGCTAGTTAAATAAATCGACACCTAAATCGGAAGATCGGGTAGAATGAGGTCTTGTAAACCAAATGAGTGTTGGAACTCATGTGATATGGTTTAACAAAGCCTACATTCTAAATCGGTACCTATCCTAAGTGCTTACGACCCGTTATGACCCATTAAGGTAGCTTATGCTACTTTAACGCGTTGTTCGCGCAAAATGCGCGTTCGAAACGCCTAACTAGTCCTATGACAAGTATTATATTCCTAAACATATCTAAATATGTTGCATAATCAGTTTAAGAGGCAAAAGTTAAGTTACATATGCTTAAATACCAATTATGCATGAAAAGGGCATTTTGGTCATTTACCTAAGGCATATAAACTACCTATCATACAACTAATTAAACTAAGTGGCCATAAGGTATAAGCTCGGAAGGTTATTCCCTATACAACTATGGTCACTAAATATGCTTGGTCGGATCCTAATGATCGACCAAATGGGTCGGGTTCGAAAGTCTAATCACTACAAAAAAAAGCCATTTAGTGACATACAAAAAGTGCCATAAAAAACAAAGAAGTGCCACTAAAGACCCTTGTAGGAATGGGTGGCACACAAAAAAAGTGACACTAGAAGCGCAGACGCTAAAGCCTTTTGGTGGCACGTTTTGGATCTGGCGCACAATGTTTTTGGACTTTTTGTTGCACTTAAATTTTTGCCACAATATAAAAAAAAAAAAAATTTGTGGCACAATTTTTGTGCCTCTAAAAAGTAATCATAGCCACATATCAATACTAGTTTTAGTGGCACTTTTTTTGCCACGATATAAAAAACCTTTTATGGCACAAATATTGTGTTGGTGAAAACAGTTTCGATTTAAATATATCTACTATATTTAGTGGCACATAATTTGACATAAAAATTACATTATTTACAATATTAAATATAAAATATAAAATATAAAATATAAAATAAAAGATACAATTGTAAATGTAAAATTCATAATATCATAACTTCAATAATAAGTTCGATCCAAAACATATTTCAAATGTTAGGAAAACATCGTGAATAATTAATATATTCCAAATTCCAAATATTTAAACAAGAAGTCTAAACGTTCTTTTGGGTGAAAATTCTAGTATCATAAAACTTAGCTCCAAAGCTTCTCATGATATCTACCCTGCGATCATCAACCATATAAACAAGTATTAGTATTGATTCAAAAAATTCTAAAAGTTATTTAAAATCATTGTTCTTAATTCAAAAGAAAAACATGTATAATAATGGCCTGAACACCTAACAATTAGATAAAAAAAACAAACATATAATACCGTTTATAATTGACTCTAATACCTAACAATTAGACAAAAAACCAACATATTACCTTAATTGCAATGTCAACAAAACTTTAAGATCAATTGTCCAAACGGCTTTCTTGCCCTGTAAAATGGAAAGTTTTGGCTAATTAATTTCAAACCAATATTACAACAACATAATCATATCCATTAAATATTCCGAAATAGTTTTAAAAAAGTAACTAGTTAAAAGTGATTACCATTATAATATTGACTTCTTGAAGATGATAAAGAGTTGTTATGGACCAAAGACCCAATACCAGGGACCTAAAACATATAAATCAAATAAATGCTAGTACATAAATATATATTCGTAAAAGAACAAATAATGGTCATGTATGTAATTACCTGCATGTTTATATTGCTAAGAACCGAAGATATTGCATTGGGGATATGTTCTTGGATGATGATAGCCAAAGCATTGGCAACACTCTTTAGTTGATCATTAGTTTGGATAACACTCTTTAGCTGATCATTAGTTTGTAGTTATGTCGCGTTACTTTTTGCGACTGGCATCCTTCCAACTAATCGAACGTATCATCTTTTCTCCGGGCCTTTAACTTTTGAGTAGTCATCGTTTGTAAAATCAGCTGGATCGTCGGGTGTGGTTGTAGTGTCATTTGTAATTTTTTTTAATGAAGCCTAATTAAACACATAACAAAATAGATAATCATAAGAAAATAAAACACACCCATGATATATAAGAACATTAAACGCGTATTTTGACCGAAACTTTGACTCGTCACTTCGACTAATCAACGTGGTAATCAGTAGACTAAAAGCGACGAGTTAAACATGTTAAAACATGTTTAACTAAGTTAGAAAACAGGTTTTGATATCAAAACAAAATTTTTTGATATCCTAAGATAGTTTCGTCTCAAAATACGCATAAACACGTATTTTGACCGAAACTTTGACTCGTCACTTTGACTAATCAACGTGGTAATCAGTAGGTATAGTCACAAGGGACTATAATCATCATGATTACGCTCACGTTGCAAAGTTCAAACGAACTTTGTGTTGACCAAATTATGGTCAAAGCAGAAAGTCAAACACTGTTTGACTTTCATGCTTGAAATACATAAAAAGCATAAAAGCATGAAAGAAGCTTACAAAAGGTCTAAGCAATAAACATTTGATTCAAATTACTCAGGTATGAAGTATGAATACTCCAACTTAGAGTAGATTTTGAGAGCAAGTGTGAAGAACCAAGTGAGAACCCATTGCTATTTATAGGAAGATTTGATCATCAAGATCATTCTAAGTGTTAGGAAGGTGTAATCTTGGCCCTACATTTGTGCACATGGTTTATAAATACAATGGGGACCCAAAACCAGCTCCAGGTATTGAGAATTTTACATAATTAACCCTGGAATTGAAGCCTGTTGCTGAAACTGAGTTGCTGAAAAATGGTCCGTGTCACGTGGCGTGCCAGGTATCACCTGGTCTGGCGCGTGGCTCGGGGGAGGTCAGTTTCAAGTTTCAGTTTTTGGCAAAACAGGTCCCTGCATGCTTAAAATTTGATTTTTGGCACGTTTAAGCCCCGTTAACCCCATTTTAAGGCTCTAAAATGAAGTTAAAGTATAGAGAACTTAAAATATGCTCAAAAACATCTCGGATGTCGGTTCGTTTGGTCTTACGGTTGTGTTATTCGGTTAATTACGACGAAAACTCGAACGGACGCAAAAACGATCCAAATTGCGCGACGAATGGTATTTTTGAATTCCAATCACTAAAATAAAATATTTTAATGATTACAAAAATTTTTGGATGTTCGGATATATTCAGAACGTAAGATATGCGCGAAAATGCAAACTTATGCACTTTTTGATGCTTTTAGTCCCTGTTGATCAAATAAGTTTATTTTCGCATACCAAACCTGTCACACCTTGACTTTTGCGGAAGCGTGATTATGGTGTGACTTTCTTAATATCATTGCATTCAATCATAACATAAACTATATGATAAAACCATAGGTTTGTCATCCATTAAATAAGTTTAAAACATAACAACATCGTTTTTAAAACGTAAGCTTCAAATTCAAGTTTTACAAATCGTACAAATTGCTTATGAGTTCATTAAGGACTCGTCAAAAGATATTGAATAACACCAAGGTTTGGAAGACGTGTCTCGCCCAGGAATAAGACACACTAACCAAACTCAAAGACCATGGATGACATCATTATTCTTAACGCAGCATAAAAACTTCCAACGCCCGCCAGATCCACTTTACAAATTCCCTGAAATACATGTAGTTTGAAAAACATCAACAAAAGTTGAGCGAGTTCATGTGTTCATTTGTGTGTATGTATAAACCTTTGAAACGTTGTAAGCATGTATGTAAGTCCCTGGTATGTAGCAATAAGGAAAAAAAGATCACCAATGATTTGCAAGGCCATTGATATGTGTGAAGTGATGCAGGAAGACACAAACCTAGCAGACTTGCATCGGGCTTCCAGCTGTAAGACATAGTCACCACATAGTACACTCGACGGACTCACGGATGGGGCTCGCTACACCCAAATAGATCTATCACTCATGCCCCTCGGTCCTAAACGAGGATTGATGGTCTTAATCGCCCTACCCATTCACATGATCTAGTAGTAACCCTCCTTAGCTAACCATACCATGTATAAAGCGTTTGTAATAATCGTAACATGTATTTCACCCCCGAAGTATAAAACTGAAAATAGTTAAAAGAAAAGGGGGACATGAACTCACTGATTTGCGTCTTCTGTGCTCGTAACTCAAGTCTCCTCAGCAAACACAATTCCTACAATGTACTAGGGTCTATTAGATGAACGGGTCATGCCTTGCCTTGCCTTGCCTTTGTATTTACGTTTTTGAGTTACGTTTCTGATATTATTCCAAGTTATAATTATTTGTTAAAATAATTAGTATTTTAACTTAAATTATATGTATTAAATTTTGGAATAATTGTTAAAACAATATATAACGACTTAATACTTCCCAAGTATTTATATTTGTATTTCCTTCCCAAGGATGGGGTATCTCATACATGTTTATCCGTATTCTTGTATTTGTATATCTGGCCATGTATTGGCGTCGTATTCCGGTGTGTACGTATTTTCTTAGTAAATATCCCATATACATTTCCAATACAATATATTTTCAAATCTCATTTAGAAAATATATATAAACTTATTCTATCCCAAATGTATTTCAAGTTTATCCAAGAAAACGTATATTTTCCCAAAAATCATACATCTTCTAAAAATATTAAGAAAATATATTTTTATTTCCCAAAAATAATATATTTTTCTCCTTGTAAAAATATGGTATAACTTGGTAATATATACAAAAATCACATTTTCACTCCCTTCGTTCCCAAAATAATATTTACCAAAAATATATTTGTATTGGTATTTCCCGGAATATTTCGTAAGTTACGTTTTATCGTTCGGCTTCACAATATTAAGTGTGTAACTTATATTTCATTCCTTGTGATTTTTTTTGGTATTATTTTGGAGTTGTAAATTCTTGGTATTTGTAAGTTATATTATTTTACCTTAAAATAATATAACTATTCCACAAAGTATACAAATATTCACACAAGTGTCTTAATATAAAATATATATTCTAAACATATATTTATCCATTTTTATTTACAAAAACCAACCTCCAATATTTGTATTTTTGTAACAAAATTTATGGCAAGGTCTATATTGAAAAACATAGTTTAAGACATACTTGTAAACACTCGTTTAGAAAATATTTTCTAAGTGTTTGTATTTTTAGAAAATTTTGCCATAGTTCCCTTTGAAAATGGAGTTGTAAACATAGTTCCCTTATGTCCAAGGCTTGATGCAAAACCACAATCGAGACGGGGGTCTCATTGGAAGCAGCCTCTCTATTCCTACGGGGTAGAGGTAAGGCTGTCTACATCTCACCCTCCTCAGACCCTACCTTAGCTTTGCTATTGGTGGGATATACTGAGTATGATGATGATGATGATGATGATGATTTTCTTTTCAAAAATCATCATAACCAACCAATAATCAATCCTTAAACAACTACATTTACCAAGTGCAAAAACTATTCAACTTTCATAACAACATGAACTTGATCTTTCACCAAAACTTGTAGTAACTTGGTAATGTTTTTAGTAGGTCTAGTTATCCTTTAAAATATATTTACTTCTTTGAAAACCTCATTTTTAAAGAAGTTGGGTGTTTACAACTTCCAAACACATTTTCTAAAAATGCTTCTTTATGTAATTTTTTTTTTGTTACACAAGTGTTTCTACACTTATCTTATCACCAAAAGTAGTGTAAGTTCAAGTAAAAACCATGATCTTCTAAAAATCATATTTGAACTTGGTTTTCTTGGAAAAACATTCATAAATCTTGAATCCATAAGTTTACTAGCTTACATTGTTTATTATTTTTCAAGAAAACAATATATCTTTTCAAGTTCATGTCTTTCATGAGGATGATTTATAATTCTCTAACATTTTCATCCTCTCATCTTGCTAGATTATGTTTTCAATCATGATCTAGCAATATCATATAATGATCTACATCGTTTACACAAACAATCATTCACCAAATATCACAACAACACTAGACAACATGATTCCTTTAAGTTTTCTTATAATTTTAAGCTTATGTTCATGTTTCAACTTCTTGTTTCATAGTGTTCTTTTTGATAATCATCTTGTAACATCTTTTAACCACTTAAAATAGATACAAAATGAGGAGTAGAAGATCTTACTACTAGCTCAAGGCTAGGGATGATTCAAGAGGAGAAAACAAGTGGATAAAAGCACTAGAGAGAGGTCCTTCAATTCTCCTTGCTTCCACACTTCTTAGTTAAGCTCCTAGCACTCTTGGTTCTTCTTAGAATGGTTGATAATGATTGAAAAATGGAAGTAGTGTGGTGTGTGTGTGTTGAGCCGTAAGTTGGGAGGGGGAGAAGGAAAATTGAGAGCTTGAAGGTGATGAAGTGAAATAAAGGTTTAACTCATGGTCTTTTATAAAGTTCTCCCAACAAGTCTTTATCCCTTGTATAATATGTCTCCATAGTATCCATCAAGATCAATTATGATATCTAAACAAATCAAGGAAATCTTGGTGGTGGGGTCTCCACTATAACCGTGGATTAAAAAGGGGGGAAGGGTATTAGTTGGGTGGTGGTGATGTGTTAGAGAATCTAGTTGAATTCTAAGTATAAGTTTAGGTGTTTATGCATATAAGGTGTCATGTGGTGTGTTAGGGTGTTCGGGGATCATGACTAGCTCAGAAATAATTAAACAATGCTTCTAGTAAAATTTTGATGTTTCGGGTAGTGTCCGGTTGTTCGGTTAGATACCGGTTCGTTAAAGTGTCAAGCTTTACCGTTTAGTGTTCTTTAAGTACCCTTTTGTGACACTTTCAATTCCCGACACTTAGGAAAGCATACAGGACCATTTTGCCATATTTTTGCATGTTACTAGTTCGTTAAATTGCTGAATTTTGATGATTAATGCAGAATTCTGCACTTTGAGTGGGTTTTAGGCACTTTCCGGCACTTAAACTATCACCTAGTGACACAGTTTTATGGTCCTTACTTCCCTACACTCCATACTAGTGTAGTACCTTGTCTCTGGCTCATACTTGGTGTTAGTACATTACGTCTGTAGCTTCCGTCAGCATGTAGTAATATTTTGTACTCTGTGTTTATGTATGTTGTCAGTATGTATGTATGTAGTTAGCATGACATCTCAGGAGTAGGTTTTGTATGTAAAAGTGTTGAGTTCAACCCGTCCGGATGGTAATACGCACGTATGGCAATACGCGCGGATGGCCATACGCACGGGTAGCCCACTCGCACGTACAACACTTGTTAGGTTCCTGAGTTTGTCTATAAATAGGAGGTCCGGTGCAACTTTGTTAGAACTTTTGACACGTACGGATAAGTCTGTAACTTCTACCGGAACTTTGTCACTTTCAGAACAATTAATAGAAAGAACAGACAAGTAGTTAAACGTTGAATTCTCTGTTGCACAAATCTGTGATTCGTCATAATGGATTCCGCACATTAAGACGAAATCGATTCATCTTGTTCCTACGATCAGATCCTGTATCAACGGGACCAACAAGTGGTATCAGAGCGTCCAGGGAGCTGAATCGAGATCAACAACACCGAATTCACCGGAATTCAAGCTTTATTCGCCGATCAAAGTCAAATTTCACCGGAGATTTGACTTCTGTTGCCGATTTGATTCAAATTTCACCGGAAATTTGACAGATTTCTTCTACATCTACAGTTTTTACATTTGTTCTTCATTCGTCACCATAAAATCAGAAAAAACTTAAAATTGAGCAAGAATCTACGGTTAAAATTTGTTAAAATTGATATCATTTGATTCGCAATCATTCAAAGTTTAATCCTACTTAGTTTCATAATCAAATTCAACCTAAAACTAGATCAAATTCATTGAAAATCATGTTTAGCTGTTCGTATTTGATGACGTCATTCACCCGTGCGTACAGCTGTCCTAACGGATTGGATTAGTTAGTTACTGAACGTTGTTTGCTGACATCATCATTGTTACACGCACGGATTACAACCCGTGCGGATAACCTGAAAAGTCAAAAGGTCAAAGTTCATGTTTAGCTGTTCGTATTTGATGACGTCATTCACCCGTGCGTACAGCTGTCCAAACGGATTGGATTAGTTAGTTACTGAACGTTGTTTGCTGACATCATCATTGTTACACGCACGGATTACAACCCGTGCGGATAACCTGAAAAGTCAAAAGGTCAAAGTTACCCGTACGCACAACCATCCGAGCGGATCACCGTCCGTGCGGATAAACTTTGTCACCATCCGTATTCCTACTCGAACGGATAACTATCCGGTTCAAGTGTTTGAAATTTTTAGAATTTGTAGAAATTGTCTAAGTGTTTGAAAATTGTTTCAGGTATTTGAAAATGGAAGAATTCATGAATCCTTTCAGTGAGATGTATGCTTTCGCGGGTAACTCCGGAGACGATACTTCCAACCATTCAAATGATAATCCGAACCCGAAGAAAACTTTATCCGATGCCCTAAGTGTTGAAAGCGCATATGGTACCTACAACAAACCACCAAAGCTAATGGCAATCGAAGAATATAATCTGTGGGCAAAAAGATTCGATGAATGGCTGAAAGCATTCGCGTATCCGAGCTGGAAAAGCTTAAAGAACGGTTTTGCTGCAGAAAGACAAGATTGTGAGAATTTGTCAGAAACTGAAGACGTAGAGAACTTTGTAGCTGAACAAAAATGCATCGCTTTGATTCACCAGTCCGTAAGAGATGATATTACTTCACTCATTGAATACACAAGCGCAAAAGATCTATGGGAAAAGTTAAACAAAAAATGTGTAGGGAGTGCAGAAATAGTCAAAAACAAAAAGAAATTGCTGAGAAAAGAGTTTGACTTGTTTGGATGCTTAAAAAATGAATCTGTTTGTAAAATGATTGAAAGATTTGGGCACTTAAAGTTGGAATTGGCGAGGCACGGAATTATCTATTCTCAGGAGGAGCTAGTTGACAAACTGTTCGATTCACTACCAGAAGAGATGGATTGGCAGTACTATGCATTGATGTTAAAGAATACAATCAAAGCTGAAGATCTGACTGTCGACTTGCTGATTGAAAGACTAGAGAGTCATGAATTGGAGATAAAGAAAACACATAAAGTAAATCATTCATCATACCAACAAAACATGGAGCTGTACTATCCAAAGAGTATGATTCCCAAGAATGTTTCTCCAAGAACTGCTTTCTCCGCTGAAAATTCAAACCCTTCAAGCAAAGAAAGTCCAAATTCAAACAGTGGTTTTCATGGAGGCTTTTCATCCAATACTCCAAGTCAGGGATCTTCTTCAAATTCTTCAAATCAACAACAATCTGTTCCAAAGAACGTGTTCTCATGCAACATTGCGGTAGATTTGAAGAATGCTCAGAATTTTGATGAGGAGTCGGCCAAACAGCAGATGATCTTTCTAGCATCTGTGTTGGAGTCGTATGAAGGGTTAGTAGCCGGGAAGATAGGTAATACCAATCTGACGAAAGAAGATTATGATCAGATTGATCCCGAGGAAATGGAGTTAATCGATATTCGTTGGGCTATGGCCAGTGCTGTTTGTAGAGCACAACGTTTCATGGAAATTACCGGCTGGAAGACAATTGGTGGTGCATCTACCAAGCTGGGGTTTGATAAATCCAAGGTGACGTGCTTCAAATGTAAGCAGAAAGGTCACTTCAAACGAGAATGCAGAAATGCATATGCTGATGAGTCAGAGAACCCTTTCAGAGGTGATTATTACAAGAGAGCAATTTATCACCAGAATAAATCTGAGCCACCTAGATTGAAGCAAGTTGAAGACAACAAAGAGAAATCGAGAGCTCTTGCTGTGATTCATGATGATGAAGGGTTTGACTGGAGCGAACTGCTACCAGAGGAAGATGCGGTGGGTTATGCATTCGTGACGAAGATTATTCCTTTTAAAGACATTAGAACTGTAACACCTGTGTCATTTCAACCATCAAACAAATTCCAAACCAATGAAATAATGTATTTCATACTTTGGACTTGTATAAATATGTGTATCTTTTGCACATATCGACTCATGTTCGATTTCAAGCTCTAAATCGCTTTCTGGAAGGTTATACGCGCACTAATGCGTAAATATAACCAGTTTAATGCAACGAACACTCCGGAATAGTGAAATAGGTGTAACATACCTTAAATAACCTATACATAACTTAGATACAAGTTTTGGAAGGTTTGGTGTGGTGAAATCAAAGTTAAATCGCTTACAGGGACTAAAGTTGACAAACTGCGAAAGTATGCCAATTTGAACTGTAACAGACATTCCGGAACATGACCATAAGTTAAACATACCATAAATATCCTTTACATAGCTTAGAAATAGGCTTTGAGGGGTTCGGTGTGCTAAAATAAACTTTTGGGTCATTCAGGGACTAAAAGTGTCAAAAAGTGCACAAGTTTGCATTTTCGCGCATAACTTACGTTCTGAATACATCCGGACATCCAAAAATTTATGTAAGCATGACTATATTATATTTTAGTGTTCGCCTTAAGAAAAATCCATTCGTCGCGTCATTTGGATCGTTTTTCGCGCTTATGCGCATTCCGTCGTAATTAAGCGAACATCGCGTTCGTACGGCCAAACGAACCGACATCTGAGATATTTTTGAGCATGTTTTGAGTTCCCTATACTTTAACTTCATTTTAGAGCCTTGAAATGAGGTTAACGGGGTTCAAACGCATCGAAAAAAGGCTTAAAACACAACAGGGACCATTTCTGCCATTTTAGAAACATTTTTGAATCAGATGGGTCAGTGGCGTAGCGCGACGCCTAAAGTCTTACCAGTCGCGCTACGCGACTGCCTATTCTGGACCAGATTCCATGTTCTAATTACAAGTTGCATCCAATTAATCCTTAACCACATGTTTTAAGTTGATGTGTCACTAAGATAAGGAACATATGTGGCTTCCATAAGGTTCCGACAAGTGTACGGGTTGGATCATGGCACGTTTTCCATGAAACGATCCTAACGGTTCGGGTATTCCTATAAATACCCAACCCACACAACCTCATTTTGCACAAGAATTCTGATTTGAGAGCTCTAAGTTGAAACCATTGTTTCATACCTGAGTTCTTGGATCGGGATTAGCATTCGGGGACCCTTCGTAAGTATTCTTTCGTTCTTTTCCTTATTTTTATTGCTTTTCGAGTCAGAAAGTCAAACTTTGTTTGACTTTCAGCGTTGACCAGTAATGGTCAATGCGAAGTTCGTTTGAACTTCGCAACGTGATTGTAATCACGATGGTTATAGTCCCTTGGGACTATGCCTACTGATTACCACGTTGTCTAGGGTCGTAGGGTAAGCGATCTAATAAATCGCTTATACCTCGAACCCGACCCAGTTTGGTCGATCATTAGGATCCGACCAAATACTTTAGGTGACCATAGTGTAGGGAATAACCTTCCGAGGTTATACCCTATGGTCACATCGTTTAAGTAGTTGTATGATAAGTAGTTTATATGCCTTAGGTAAATTACCAGAATACCCTTTTCATGTATAATTGGTAATTAAGCATATGTAACCTAAACCTTTGTCACATAACTGATTATGTAATATGTTTAGGCATATAACACTTGTCATAGGGCTAGTTAGGCGGTCCGAACGCGTTTCACGCGAACGACGCGTTAAAGTAGCATAAGCTACCTAAACGGGTCGTAGACACTTAGGATTAAGTTTCATTTAGTATGTAGGCTTTGTTAAACCAAATGACACGAGTCTCTACACTCGTTTGGTTTACAAACCCTAATGCTACCCGATCTTCCGATTTAGGTCCGGTTTATTAATGTAGCTACCTATACTAGGTGCCGTTTGATATCCGCGATCTCTAGCATTGTTTAGTTGTTACTCAAGGACTACTGAGCAATCTCAGGTGAGTACATAGACCCCTCTTTTACTGTTTTCCAAACTGTTTTGGGGTGGAACACATGTGCCTACTTGTTACTTTCATGCTTTCCTGTTTTAACATCATATATTGCTATGTTCGTTAGTACATTATAGTACATGATTTTATGACATTTCATGCTAGGTGTGCCCAAATTGTGTGCATTACTTAGTACATCGTTTTACATGACATTTTGACATAGACATTTGACATAGACATTTCGGCATAGACATTTTAACATGATTGACATTTGGTCATGCATTTCCCACAAAACATAACTTTGATTTAAACCAAGATTTACTTCAATACTTTGTTTTTGTGCATATGGTTTAGTTGAGACATTTCACTTGCCATACATGACATCTTGACATAGACGTTTGACATGGATATTTGACATAGACATTTGACATGGATATTTGACATAGACATTTGACATGGATATTTGACATAGACATTTTGATATGATTTACATCTTGACATGAACACTTTGACATATTACCCAATACATTTGACAATTGATTTAAACATAGACTTCTTACATTGGTTGGTTTGGTTTGATTAAGTGATTAAGTAACGATGCGTGTGTAATATGATACAAGCATGGTGGATACGCCGCTGGTACTTCCTATATATAAGTGTTTGTATGGTATTACATATCATAGCGTTATTTGAATCATTTCAGTTTGAGACATAGAACATTTTATACAAATAACATACTTTTCACAAGACATTGATTTATAAACATCTTATCTTATGCAAACATATTTTACTTGGTTATTCATTTAACCTTACATTTATTTATACTTATCATCTGATCTTATCGATTTTCAAATGATTTACAAAGCAAAGCAAATAACAAGGTTCATGACTAAACATTTTCTCAAACATAAGTCATGAAACCTATTTTCACAAAACCTATGTATCTCACAGGCATTTTTATGCTGACGTACCTATTTTCACATGTGTTTTTCAGGAACTGTTGCATAAGATAATCAAGATACACATAGGCAGACTTGGGCTTTAGTGACAATAAAAGATGCAAGACTAGTTAATTATGTTGTATTTCTTGTTTGTTAAGACATTGTAACACTTTTAATCAATAAAACGAAACTTCAATTGCCATGGATTTGAAACAATTAATTCTGTTACAACACTCCCCGACATTTCCGCCACGTTTTGTATGTTCTACGTGGTCGGGGTGTGACAAGAACTGAAGAAGAAAAGTTCGTCAACCGAAGAATGAAAGCCCAAACCAGAATGAGCAGAATTTATAACACATACAGAGAAGCTAAAAGAGCAAAAAGGTGGGATGCCGACAGAGAATGTTACCTTGATCCTCAAGGAAACATTGCAGTTGACCCAGATTCCATCAGTGTTGATGCTCTCACCCAACAATTTGCCGAGGAAGAAGAAGCGAGACAAAAAGAATGGTGGGGAGGTGGTGATGATAAACAAGTAGAGAAAGAAGAAAAAGTCAAAGAAGCAGTACAGAAACCAAAGTCAAATAATGCTGATGATGGGATCATTGATACATCACAAGAGTTAACGGCTGAAAACTTGAAGAAGATGGCTGAAAAAGTTCTTGCAGCAAAAGAACTTGAGGTAGTTTCTAGTTCTGGAACTGAGTCCAAAAACAAGGCCAGTTCAAATGGTACACTTGAGTCAGGTAAGAAAGATAAATCTGAAAATGACTGCAAAAATTGCATGAAAGAGTGCAAAGTTTGTAGTACAATCACTTACCTCAATGGTAAGAAGGTTGAAGAGTTGACTAGTAGAGTCAAGAGTGTTGAAAATCAAATCTTAAACCGTGACAAAATGCTGAAAGCTTCGAATGATAGATCTAAAGAATTAGCTGAGAAAATTGAAAATGATAAAAATGACATAGAAAGAATAAGAAAAGAAAACGAAAAGTTGATTCTTGAAAATCGTAAAATTTCTGAAAATTTTGAGAAGCTAAAGCGAACGGTTAAAGATTCTGATGAGCGAAATGGTAAAACAACGAAAGAAAATCTTCAACTATCAGGGGTTCTTCGAGTAAAAGAAGAGTTAATCAACCAAGAACTTGATGAAATTGCGAAATTGAAGCTTCAGTTTGAAGAAGCTAAGATTGAGAATGAGCGTATTAATCTGAAACTGAGCAGTTACAACTCTGCAAGCTTTGTTTTGCAACACATTGTTCCAAAACCCATTGGGAAAAACAAAGTTGGCGAAGATGTATACTGTGATGTAACTGGGGTGGGGTTTCATCAAGTTCCGCCACCTGTTCTTAAAAATTTTTCAAAGAAGCAATCAGGGTTGGTTAATGATGATGTTGAAACAAATGAGATAAAACTGCCAGAATCAATTGATGTGACATTTTCTTCATCATCATCCGATGACAGTGTTCAAACTGAGATCATAAAAGGCATGGCTGAAAGTGTCTTGGATAGTGATTCGACTGAAGATGAAGAATGTTTTCTGAATAATTACATTCCGAAACCAAAATCTAAAAACAACTTAAATGATGAACTGGGTCTTGTGATGTACAAGATGTCTGGTTCTGATAAGTTGTATTCAGACTTTGAGTTTCCTCTGGAGAATGTTAATGTGAACAAATTGAAAAATGTTTTCAAACTGGTTGAAATTGATTTGTCTGAAGTAGACGGTTTGAAACAGACAAAGAGACAAATGAATTTTGAGAAAGATAAAGCTTACTATAAGAAACCTGTTATTCCACCACGTTTTTCTAATAACAATCAAAATAAATGGTCAGGAGGATATCAGGGAGGTAAGAATTATCAGAAAAAGAATGTTCAGAACAAGAAGTTTGTTGTGAAAAAGGTGTTTGTGAACAGTTCAAGTTCACTTACTGATGAGGAATCTGATTTTTTTCAAAATCAAACAAAGAGTTCTTTGAAAAGAAGGCCTCACAGCCTCAGTCTGAAGGCTCAAGACGGGTAGTTGACACCCGAACATGCTTCAAATGTAATCAAGTTGGACATATTGCACGAAAGTGTACCAACTTAAAGCCTAAGACTGAAACTGTGAAGAATTATATCAAGAGAGATGTTGTGAAAGGAAAGGCTCCATTAATTGTTGAGAAAAATGTTTTGAAAAATGAAAACACCAAGATCAAAACTGAACCTGTTAAAAATTTGGTATCTAAAAATGATAAATTTTACCAACGGGTTGCATCACCTCAACAAACATGGAAGCCAAAAGTTGTTGAAAAGAAAGTAAATTCACCAAAGGCATCTGAAAATGAAAAATCATCATCTTCAACCAAGAAGATGTATGTACCTTTGGATTTTTATGAGAAACAAAAATCGACTTCTGAAAAGAAGTATGTGGTGAAGAAAAATCAACCAGCTGGTCAACCTCAAAAAGACGAATTTTTCTTATTCAAAGAGGTTGAAGTTGGGACTGCTGAAAGCCTAAAAATGAATGATAAAAATTTTCCGCCACTTTACACTACAAAAACTCACATTAATATCCAGTTACCCGAGTCAAAAGAGGCTTGGGTAGCATCAAAATCTCATTAAATGTTTTTGATATGTGCAGGAGCTTCCGAGATCCGTTTCACGTTGGATTATGGATAGTGGAGCTTCTCGGCACATGACAGGAAAGACAGCGCTGCTGTATGATGTCAGAAATATCAATGGAGGTTATGTAGGATTCGCTGGTAACCAAGGTGGTAGAATTGTTGGTGAAGGAACGTTATCCAACGGGATCTTCACGTTTGAAAGAGTTAACTACATTGCTGAGCTGGAAAATAATCTGCTAAGTATCTCGCAGATTTGTGACCGGATGCATACTACTCACTTCACAGACAAAGAGTGTTTGATTTTGAAACCAGGCTTTGTTATTCCTGAAGAATGGATTATCATGAGAGCTCCTAGAGTGAATGATCTGTATGTTCTAGACATGACTGTAGCAACTACAACAACGGGTCAGGCACACTGTTTTGTTTCGAGAGCAACGGAGAAAGAATCAAAGTTGTGGCATCATAAGATGGGGCACATTCATCTTCGTAAAATGAATCATCTGGTGCACAATGATTTGGTTCTGGGAGTTCACATTAAAGGTTTCCATCTGGAAAAAGAGTGCATTAGCTGCATGAAAGGCAAGCAAAAGAAAAAGTCACACCCCAAAAAGCAAGTCAATTCAGTCTCAAGACCTTTGGAGAGACTTCACATGGATTTATTTGGTCCTGTGAATGTCAAAAGTATTACCGGAGAACTTTATTGTCTTGTGGTTATTGATGATTATTCCAGATTTTCATGGGTATCTTTCTTAAAGTCGAAAGAAGAAACGTTTGACAGTTTGAGGGGATTGTTCAGAAAGATTGAAAATTTGTACCAAAGGCGTATCAGAAGAATTAGAAGTGATAATGGTACTGAGTTCAAGAACAACAAGATGGAAGAATATTGTGATGAAAGAGGTATCTTGCATGAGTTTAGTGCTCCGTACACTCCACAACAGAATGGAGTCGCAGAACGTAAAAACAGGACGCTAATCGAAACGGCCAGAACAATGCTTGCTGATTCAAAGTTACCGATAAATTTCTGGGCAGAAGCAGTTTCCGCCGCATGCTATACGCTCAACAGAGTTCTCACTGTCAAGAAATTCAACAAAACATGCTTTGAGTTGATCAATAACCGAAAACCGAATTTGAAGTATCTTGAACCGTTCGGGTCACCCTATACTGTTCTAGAGCCTTTTGGAAAGTTTGGTCCGAAGAGTATTGAAGGAATATTCGTAGGTTATGCTAGTCCATTACGACGAGTCTTCGTTCCAAGTCTGAAGCGGATTATTGAAGCTCAAAATGTTGAATGTCAAGGTCATACAATGCCTCCACAGAATCCTGGCGACTCATGGCGTTTCAACTATGATAATTTGTGGGAGTCCTTCAACATGGAGGAAGAACCGGAGTTCTTTGATGAGTTGGATATTCTAAGAGAGTATGAAGATGAAAGGTTTCCAGCAGAAACTTATCGAAAACGACAAGCTTCAAATGATGATGAGGCGGGTCCAAGCAATGCTGGAGAACATGACGATTTTGAAAATGATGTTGCTTAAGAAAATCAGACAGTAGAGAATGTTAATCAAGAATCTGAAGACAGACCAATATTCGATCATGACGATTCAGACTCTGAGGGGGAGCTAATCCGGTTTTCAAATCAAACAATTCCAGTCAGTGAACAAGTTGCTGATCAAAACGTTACAAATTTGGAGAGCGAAGTAGATGTTTCAGGCGAGGTGATGCCAAGAACGCTTTCTTATCATCCGGAGGAACTGATAATCGGAGAACTGCAATCAGGCGTCCGCACTCGAAGACAGCTTGATCAAGGGCTTACATGTTTTTATACAAAAGTTGCTCCTTTACAAACTGAATTCTCATTAAGTTGTTTTATCTCACAGATAGAACCAAGGCGCTTACTGAAGATTCATGGGTAAATGCAATGCAAGAGGAGTTAAGCCAATTCGAGAAGTTAGGTGTGTGGAAGCTAGTAGATTTGCCCGATGGTCACCGGAAGATTAATACCAAATGGGTGTTTAAATGCAAGAGGGATGATCGAGGAGTTATCATACGAAACAAAGCTCGACTCGTTGTACAAGGGTTCAGTCAGCAGGAGGGGATAGATTTCACCGAAGTATATGCCCCTGTCGCAAGACTTGAAGCTATCAGAATCTTCCTTGCATTTGCATCATGGAAAGGATTTAAAGTTTTTCAGTTAGATGTGAAGTCGGCGTTTCTCTACGGCAAGGTGAAAGAGGAGGTTTATGTCAGACAGCCACCGGGATTCACCGACCCAATTCACAAAGACAAAGTTTATCTCCTTGATAAGGCGTTGTACGGCTTACATCAGGCCCCAAGAGCCTGGTATGAGACCTTATCTCAACATCTGTTAGCCAACCACTTCACTCGAGGAAAGATAGACGCCACTCTTTTCACAAAAGAAGTCGACGGGCATCTTCTGATTGTCCAAATTTACGTGGACGACATAATTTTCGGGTCTACAAATGAACAACTCTGCAAAGATTTTGAACAAGTTATGAAGCAGAAGTTTGAAATGTCTTCAATGGCTGAGATGAAGTTCTTCTTGGGACTTCAAGTTGATCAATTTCCTGAGGGAACTTTCATACATCAAACAAAATACGTTCATGATGTTCTGGAGAAATTCGGGATGTCAGGAATGTCACCAATGTCCACCCCATTAGCGACGAATCATGGGATAAACCCTGATCTCACCGGAGAGAAGGTAGATGAAACATTGTATCGTTCCATGATCGGCTCGTTAATGTACTTGACGGCATCAAGACCGGATATTATGTACCCAACCTGCCTCGCGGCTCGATTTCAGTCAAATCCTAGAGCTTCGCACATGGTAATTGTGAAAAGGATTCTACGCTACCTGAAAGGAACTCCATCTCTGGGGTTGTGGTATCCAAAAGTTGGCGACTTCATGCTCGAAGGATATTCTGATTCTGATTTCGGATGCTGTAAAGTGAATGCTAAATCAACAACAGCGGGGTGCCAGTTTTTCGGACCACGATTGGTCACCTGTCAATGCAAGAAGCAGACCTCTGTCGCTTTATCCACTTGTGAAGCTGAATATGTATCTGGTAGCAGCTGCTGCTCTCAGATCTTGTGGATCCAGCAACAGATGAGAGACTACGGTTTGCAATTTCTTAACTCCCCTATCTTTGTTGATAATGAGGCAGCAATCAACATAACAAAAAATCCTGTTCATCACGCTAAAACGAAACACATTGAAATTCGTGATCACTTCATCCGAGACTGTTTCGAGAAGAAGTTGATACGAATAGAGAAAATCCACACCGATGAACAAAAAGCTGACTTACATACCAAAGCATTTGATAAAACACGCTTTAAATATCTTTTGAAACTTAATGGTATGAAGTTACTATCGGATGTGAAGGAAATCGTTGGCGTTGATGAAAGTGCCACTGTAGATGATGTTGAAAAACAATCTGCATTGGTTTGTCGAATTTTTACTTGTTTTGGTTTTTAGGGGGAGATAGTAGTTTTATTTTCTGAAAATACAAAAACAATAAAAAATTCGAAAAACCCAAAAACATGATAAAATTTCAAAAAGAGTTTGTGTAAAAAGGGAAAATGATAGTACATCAGTTAGACGGTTACAGTACGCTAAAGAAATGGAAAGTTCAAATGCGTTAAACAGTCTCACTAATGATGTGTCGATAGGTTTTTACACATTTAATAGATTTGTTCGGGATATAAACCTAAAATCTTACTTGCTTATTTCGTGGGGAACATTACTTGGATATATAGGTAACCCCTGAAATCTCGTTTGAAAGGTCTCATAATCTGATATACTAGGTCTTTATACTCAATGATGTCTGGGGTATTATTCCGGGACTTCTGCTGAACGGTAGTTCTGACCTAGTCCTTGGATAATACTTTCTGCAAATGCTTGAAACACAGCATAAACCCTCAGCATGCCGAAACAATAAAATTGATAGTCGCTGCTGTTGTAGCTAAAAGATCCTCTAAAGGGGACATTCCAAAAAGTCGAAGCTGATATCTCTCTGCGTATACGGAAGTATCGACCTGAGATCCCCCGGCCCTCGCATACCTAAATTATGTACAGATATCATTGTAGTATACTCACCTGTAAGACTGATTATTGGGATTCTGGATACGGGAGTATATTCAAGAGGTGGGACACACGTATAAGTTTAAGTTTCTAAAACACTAAAACAGTATCCTAAACAGATTGAAATTTGTGTAAGAATTTAAGATGGATCAGTATATCGACAATCGAGGTGAATTGTTTAATGTTTGGCATGAAATCAAGCTTAATGGTACTTGTAACTTGTTGGAAGCTGATATGATTCCCTAACACGCTCACCAAAAATTATGTTTGTAAATAGTTTACATTTACTGCTCTTATATTTCTGTTTTTTTTTTCATTTCTAGTCTAATTGCTTCATTAAAAATCCCAAAAAGATTTTATTTTTTCTGCTTTATTTTACGACAAACCAAAGTGGAGAGTTGATCTTCGGATTCGAAAGTGATAGAAGATGCAGGAAGTTTCTGGGATGGAAGATGAGTTTGGAGCTAATCATAACTAATCTGTATTGAAAATGTCAAACACAAGTTCATTAAGTTGATACTTGTAATTTTTCAGAAAAATGATTGAACAAAAATTTCAAAAGTCAGTATGTTTTGCTTCAGGTCAACCAAGGTCATTAAGTTGGACTTGGTCGACAAATTAAGTTACTTGGGTCATTAATTTGAACTAAGCAACTTAAGTGGATTTCTAAAAACTGACAAAAGTTGAGAAAAATCAAAGTTTTTCATTAAAAAGGTTAAAGTGTGCCTCATTCGGATGTTCATCCGGACGGGTAGCCATACGCACAGATGGCACTGCGCCCGGGTGACAATACGCGTCTGCTGATAGTATATATAGAGGGTCAAAGAGTCAGTCAAAGTTATCCGCACGTATAATACTCTTTCTCACTCGCACTTTGACTTTTTGATTTCGGAATTCTTTGCACGGATCTTTGTTTTCGTTGGTTTGCACAACATTTACAATGGCAAAGGTATGTTTTTCTAACTCAAATCTGCAATAATCCGTTGTTTGTTATCTGTTTATCGCGTATCTTTTCTTTCGGAGCTTTAATCTTAGATCTAGCCTGTGTTTGTTTGTTTTGTCATGAATAAATCATAGGGTTTTGTTCGGAATGATTAGATCTAGAGTTTTACCGGTTTAATTTGTGTTATTACATGTTAAAAACTTGTAGATCTGATGTTTGGACGGTACGAAGTGTTGGCTAGGTTTTTGTGAAATTAAGCTGTGAATAGGACGTTTTAGACTATATTGAACATAGGGTTTTGATCGCTTTGACATCCTCTGTGTAGATCTGTGTTCAATTTTAGGATTTGCCTTAGATAAATTTTTTTGATGTTCATAGACTGTTCTTCATCTGTGACTTGTATCCGCACGCATAACCTGTACGCACGTATGGCAATCCGTGGCAACGTCATGTTGTACGCACGGATGGCAATCTGTGGCAACGTCATGCTGTACGCACGTATGGCAATCCGTGGCAAAGTTATGCTGTACGCACGGATGGCAATCCGAGGCAATGCACATGTTGTGCGCACGGATGGCAATACGGGGCTTAGACAAGTTGTCCGCACGGATAACTTATCCGCACGGATAAGTCATCCGCACGGACAAGTCATACGTACGGATAACCATTCAAGTGTCATACCATTCAGAAAGTTTTTCTTTGTCAGAATATTTTGAGATCCCAAAATTATTTCTTAAATGAATAAAATTTCTGCAGGATTGGGATAAAGCTCATAATATATTTTGTGTATTGGATGAAGTGTATACCGAAAACACAATAGTTCAAGATGTTGTGAAATTATTAAGAGAAAGCAGAATCTCTAAGGCTTTAACTGATAAGACAGTAGCTTATGAATCTCATGTGAAACGATTTTGGAGTGCTGCAAGATACGAAGAGAGTGATAAAACCATTTATTCTGCTGTATCTAAGAAGGATGAGAATGGAAGAGATGTAGATTTGGAGATGAAAGTGACAGTTGGTGATATAAGGAGAGTGTTGAATTTAGGAGACAATGATAGTGACCCAACCATAGTTTCTGAACGTCTTGTAAAAGGATTGTGGTGCAGAATGGGTTTTGCTGGTAGTATAAATGGAAGGATGCAGAAGACAAGTTTTAGTCACGCTTATAAATTCATGGCACACTGTGTTATTCATGCATTGTCACACAGAAAAGGTGGATATGATGAAACTCAAGATTATATCATGAATATCATTGCTTGTCTTGTACTGAACAGACCGTACAATATCTCTCAAGTAATTTTTGATCACATGTCTGAGAATGTAAAGGATGGAAGCAAGAGGTTTCTTATGTATCCTAGGTTTGTCCAGATGTTGATAGATGGTCAGTTTGAAGGTTTAGAAAAGAGAAGTAATGACATTTTGGGATTGAGGCATATGACACCTGACACAATCAGCAGGTTGATCAAAGGTCCAAATCCAGGAGCAAAGAGAATGATCTGCAAAATTTCAAATCCAAACTATGTAGCTCCAGAAAATGATGCTTGGAGACATGAAGATAGTAATTCTGATAATGAAGATGACAAGATGAGTTTGTTCTATAAGAAAGATACAAGATGGTGGTGCATCAAGGATGGAAAAAGAAAGAGAACTCCAAAGACGTCCCCTGCAGTTTCTATTCCGAAGAATGTAGAAAAGGGGTCTTCTGGAAAACAGCAGCACAAGTTGATAGATGAAACAGTTCTGGAACCGTCAGCAGTTATTCAAGAAGGTGCTAAATTGTTATCACAATCTCTTCAAAGTTTCTTAAAGAAGAATGAGGATGCTACCAAAGGTGTTAAAGATCAAGAAGGAGTCATTCAAGATCTTTCAAGTGATGATGATTCTGAAACCACAATATCAGAATCTGAACTTGATCCACTTACTCTTGGCAAAGGAAAAGCTCAGTTAAAGAAGAAGTCTCCAAAGAAAAAGAAGGGGTCAGATGAAGAAGATACAACTTATGATCCTGAGAGTCCAAAGAAATAAATCAAGAAAAGAAAAGCAGTTGTAGCTGGTCTCATTCCGAGAAATGTTCGAGCAAGAAAAGGCGAAAGTCAAGTTCAAAAGGAACATGATGGTAAAGATACTCAACATGTTGAATCACCTCAACCACAAGAAACTGAAGCTGAAAAGCAGACTTGTCATGATGACTACGTTGAAGTTACTGAGGCTGGAGTCTTTGATTCCAAGTTTCCAAAAGTACCAGAAAATATAGAGATTCCAGAATCGTCCTCACGTCCAAGAGACTCAGATGATTTCTTTAGTCATATGCCATCTGCTTCAGGAGATCCGTTGGAAGATCTGAATTTTGATGATGATTTATTCAACAATGAAGCAGTGAGAGTTCTGGCAAAGAAAGTCAAAGATCTTGAAAAAGAAAAAGAAAAGGCTGAAAGCGAACGTGATCTTTTATTGAAGCAAGTTAATAAAATAATGAAAGCTCATGATCAACTCAGATCGGTGTTAATCTTTCATGAAGATAACACCATGAAGAACATAAAGGAAGATGGTGAGAATAATGCCAAAGTGATTGAAGTTCTTACAGCATAAATCTCTTCATTGAACGAGAAGACAAAGAATCTCCAAGATGTAAATCAAACACTCAATCAACTTCTCAGTGAAATAAGTGAATCTACTTCAAATGAAATGAAAGCAATGAAGTTGGAGATGGAAGCCATGAAAGCAGACAAAGTGATGAAAGATGAACAACTCAAGATGTTATATTCTGTTGGGGAAAATCTTTTGAAAAAGGATGTTCATGCTGCCTTCAATGAAATTGAAGTAAGAAAAGTTGAAGAGAGAAGACTTGAAAGAGAAAGAAGATTAGCTGAGGATGCTATCCAAAAGAACAAAAGTATAGTTGAAGATGTTCAAGAAGCTGGTGGCTCTTCAAGTCAAGTTGATGCTGAAATGATTGATGCTGAAAATGGTCAAGAACAAGTTGCTCAAGAACATGGTCAAGATTTCATGTTAGTTGGAGAGTCTTCTTAAATCATTGATTCTGATCAAATCATTCGTAGAGTTGCTGCTGAACAAAAGAAGAAAAAGGCCAAAGAAGTGTTGTTACTAGAATTCAAGACAAAGCAATTTGTACTTGTTGGTGATGCATATACTGTGCCTCTCAACGTAAAAGAAGCTCTTTACAGAATAAAAGTTATGAAAAGGAGAAAAAAGGCAAAGAAGGCTCGTGGAGAGGAAGTTAGTGATTCTGATGAAGAACCTCTTGGAGATGATGAAGCAGATGAAGAAGAAGAGAAAGATGACAATGATGAGAAAGAAGATGATGATAAGAAAGATGATGATAAAAAGAATGATGACGATGATCAAGGTTCTTCAGGATTGATTGTGAAGAATCCTATTGATGAACAAAAGATTGAGGAGTTTCTGAATGATCAAATCAACGAACAAGAAGATGATGATCAGCAAGAAAATTCTACTTCTGGAAAGCAGCATATGGATCAGGTATTCCTCACAAATCCTACCGTCATTTTCTTACAAGATAAAAATCAGGAAGTGATTGAGGTTAGAAGAACAAGGGAAGAGATGTTAGAGGAATTGGGTTTGCAAGAAGGTAAATTTAAATTCGATATTGAAGATGAGATTCATGAAACTTCTGAAGATGTATTTGAGCCAAGATATGCTTTCGAAGCTGATCATTACAATGATGTAATCGTTGAAGACGCTTCAGATTCATCTGATGATGAAGTCCATTTTCATTATTCTGGGATTGATGAAACATTTCCTTCGTTGTAGGAAATGTTCAAAGATCGAAATGAAGAAGAAATTAGAAGAAAGATAGTGGAGAAAGTGTCTGCAGAAGGTATTCCAAATACCATACCGAGAGAAAACCTAGCTGAAGAAAGAAAGAAATGGTACAAAGTCATGCCAAAAGAGAGAAAGAAGCTTCAGGCACTTCAATTCTTTACACACGACAAAGAACTCTCTTGGGGTGACATTCTCTCTTGGGGATATTTGGAAGACTTGAAAGTTTATGCAATCAGAAGAGAACAAGGAGTACAGTACTTTGAGTTCTTGGCTGATATCAAAACTCTGCCTTGGTGGGATATAGATGAGTTGGTAAAAACAAAGAACATCAAAGAATTCTACCATGGGTTAGATGTGAAGCAACATGATCAAAGGTTATGGAATTATGTGAAGCTGCAAGCTGAGAAAAGGTATCCTGATTGGAAACCACACTTTCCACAACAAATTGTCAGAATCTTAGAAAGTGGTGAAAAAGATATTACTCTGGATGTCAAGCCTCCTAGTTGCTTGAAGAACATGCCTTTACGGGCAATGGAGCAAGACTTCCATGATGAATTTGAAGGGTGGTTGTATAATCAAACTACAGCTGAAGCAATAATCTCTTTAAATAACAAGTCCACAGGAGAAGCTAGAAGGATCTGTGTGTTAGATCCTATGTGGCTTGTAAACTGCTCAAAGAAAGATATCGATTGTCTGTTCTACAACAAGATAGTCTATGAGAGACCTGATAGAGAGCAAGCTTTGCAATATCAAAAGGTTGTGGATGTTTGTTACACAAAAGACATCAACTCTAGAAGATACTGGAAGACAAAATGGAGAGATCTAGAGATTGACGAGTTCTTGAAAGTATACAAGCGTGAACAACGTTCCAAAAAGATTGCTGAAAGAGCTGCTGAGTTGGGAAAACGTAGATTGGGGATTGTTCCTCCAACAGATCAAACACCAATTGAATCTGAAGAAAACAAAATTCCAAGGTGGGAACGGAAGCGTGATGGAGATCCTGTCTACAGACATTGGTGGTTGACTGAGGGAAGACAAAAACGAAAAAGAATGTTGGAGGAAAAGGCACAGAAAAGAAGGGAGAAAGCGCGTGAACGAAGACGCAACAGAAGGAATTGAAGACTATGCTGGAAGGTACTACAGCTACATCCGAGGGGGAGTCTGTTAGTACATTACGTCTGTAGCTTCCGTCAGCATGTAGTCATATTTTGTACTTTGTGTTTATGTATGTTGTCAGTATGTATGTATGTAGTTAGCATGACATCTCAGGAGTAGGTTTTGTATGTAAAAGTGTTGAGTTCAACCCGTCCGGATGGTAATACGCACGTATGGCAATACGCGCGGATGGCCATACGCACGGGTAAGCCATACGCACGAGTAGCCCACTCGCACGTACAACACTTGTTAGGTTCCTGAGTTTGTCTATAAATAGGAGGTCCGGTGCAACTTTGTTAGAACTTTTGACACGCACGGATAAGTCTGTAACTTCTACTGGAACTTTGTCACTTTCAGAACAATTAATAGAAAGAACAGCCAAGCAGTTAAACGTTGAATTCTCTGTTGCACAAATCTGTGATTCGTCATAATGGATTCCGCACATTAAGACGAAATCGATTCATCTTGTTCCTACGATCAGATCCTGTATCAACGGGACCAACACTAGGCCTCAAAACACTGTCTGTCTATGTACTGGCACTGTCAGTATATTTCTGAGTTATCCGTTCACTGTGATAACTGTGCTTTGTGCATCATGTATGTCACTAAAGTTTGTATGTAATAAATGGTGTGACAGTATGAAATGTGATGCACATGTATGTATGATACAGAAATCAGAAAGTAGTTTAAGTCATCAGTTGTAATTAAGCACAGTCATTAAGCATACATCAATATTAATTAAACGTACGGATGCATGCAAATTTGACGGTTGTCACAAAACCCCTCAAAGCCTATTTCTAAGTTATGTAAAGAATATTTAAGGTATGTTTAACTTATGATCAAGTTCCAGAATGTTCGTTACTGAACAAATCGGCATAGTTTCGCAGTTTGACACAATTAGTCCCTGCGATCGAATAAACTTGTTTTCGACACACCAAACCCTCCAAAACTTATTTCTAAGTCATGTAAAGGTTATTTAAGGTATGTTAAGCCTATTTCACTATTCTAGAGTATTGTTCTCATTAAACTGATTACGTTTACACATCAGTTTGCGTATAACTTTCTAGAAAGCGATTTAAAGCTTAAAATCGAACTCGAATCAAATCGTAAAATCATCAAACACAAATACACACATATAATAACACCAAAACACATCGTTTTATTGATAATTGATATTGTTTTACATAGTACATCGTTTACATAGCACAGTTGTCACAGTCTCCCCTACTTTAGGAAATTTTGTCCCGAAATTTGAACTAGAGGAAACTTGTGAAAACAAACGTGGATATTTCACTTTCATTTGGTCCCCACGTTCCCAAGTAAACTCTGGGCCACGTTTGGACTCCCAGCGAACCTTGACCAATCGTATTCGTTTGTTCTTCAGCTGTTTGATTGCACAGTCCATTATCTCCATAGGTTTCTCGACAAAGTGCATCATTTCATCAACTAGAATTTTGTCGAGTGGAATGTGAAGATCAGTATCGGCTAAACATTTTCCTAAAATGGACACGTGGAAAATCGGGTGAATATTCCCAAGTTCAGGAGGTAGCTCTAGTCGATAGTCAACCTTTCTAATTCTTTCAACAATCTTAAATGGTCCAACATATCGTGGTGCAAGTTTTCCTTTCTTTCCAAATCTTACCACTCCCTTCCAAGGGGATACCTTGAGTAGGATACGGTCTCTAACTTGAAATTCCAAGGGCTTGCTTCGCATATCCGCATAACTCTTTTGACGGCTTCTAGCTGTCTGAAGGTTATCGCGAATTTTCTTGATTTTATCTGTTGTTTCCAGAATGAGCTCAGGTCCAGTAAGTTGAGCTTCACCAATCTCATTCCAACAGACAGGTGAACGACATTTTCGACCGTATAAAGCTTCGAACGGTGCCATATTGATACTAGCATGATAACTATTGTTGTAAGAGAATTCAATCAACGGAAGATGAGAATCCCAATTACCACCAAAGTCTGTCACGCATGCTCTAAGCATATCCTCTAATGTTTGAATCGTCCTCTCGGATTGTCCATCTGTTTGGGGATGTTAAGCAGTGCTTAGATTTAGTTAAGTTCCCATAGCAAATTGCATGGTCTTCCAAAAGTGAGATGAAAATCGAGCATCACGATCGGATATGATATCCAAAGGAACACCATGTCGAGACACAATCTCATCAACATAAATCTTGGCAAGTTTATCAGCAGATAGATCCTCGTGAATTGGTATAAAGTGAGATGACTTCGTTAATCGATCGATAACAACCCAAATAGCATCGTGACCTCTAGATGTACGCGGTAACTTAGTGATAAATCCATAGCAATGTTCTCCCACTTCCAAACTGGTATCTCTGGTCGTACAAGCAAACCAGACGGTCGTTGAAGTTCAGCCTTGACTTTGAGACAAGTTAGGCATTTTGATACATACAAGGCAATATCCTTCTTCATACCAGGCCACCAATACTGAGTACGAAGATCCTTGTACATTTTGTCAGCACCAGGATGAATAGAATAACGAGACTTATGAGATTCGTCCATCACTAAAGTGCAATGATCGTCTTGTTTCGGAATCCACAAACGATCCTTGAAATAGAGTAACCCATCGTCCTTCGTTTCGAGTTTAAGCTCAAGCTGATGTGGTAATTCCTTACCCATCACATTTTGTGAAACACAAGATTGTTGAGCTTGAGAGATATGAGTCTGAATATCACATAGGGTGCGAACAGAATTAAGCTTGACTCGTTCCTTTCGACTAAGCGCATCGGCTACAACATTCGCCTTACCAGGATGGTAGCGAATCTCGCAGTCGTAATCATTCAATAGCTCCACCCAGCGTCGTTTCCTCATGTTTAGCTCCTTCTGATTAAAAATGTGCTGGAGACTTTTGTGGTCTGTGAAAACCACACATTTCGTTCCATAAAGATAGTGTCTCCAAATTTTTAGTGCGAAAACCACAGCACCCAACTCAAGATCATGAGTGGTGTAGTTCTTCTCGTGAACTTTCAATTGTCTCGGCGCATAAGCTATAACTTTGCCTCGTTGCATGAGAACACAACCAAGGTCTAGATTTGATGCGTCACAATAGACAACAAAATCATCGTTTCCATCGGGTAAAGACAAAACAGGAGCATCACAGAGTTTTTGTTTCAGCGTTTGGAACGCTTCTTCTTGTTTTGGTCCCCACTCAAAAGGCTTATTCTTTTGAGTCAAAGCAGTGAGTGGAACCGCGATCTTCGAGAAGTACGAAATGAATCGACGATAGTAACCAGCAAGACCAAGAAAAGAACGAACTTCTGTAGGTGTCGTCGGTGTGTTCCAATCCTTAATTGCAGCAATTTTAGAAGGATCCACATGAATACCCTGCTCGTTAACAATATGAACCAAAAACTGAACTTCTTTAAGCCAAAATTCACACTTGGAGAATTTGGCAAAAAGTTGTTCCTTCTTCAGGAGTTCCATTGTCAAACGAAGGTGTTGTTCTTGATCGGCTCGAGACTTGGAATAAATGAGAATGTCGTCGATGAATACAATGATGAACTTGTCTAAATAAGGTTTACAAACCCTATTCATTAAATCCATGAAAATTGTTGGGGCATTCGTCAAACCAAAAGGCATGACAGTAAACTCGTAGTGTCCATATCTCGTGCGGAATGCAGTTTTGGGAATATCTTCTTCGAGAATGTCACACCCCGACCGCGTAAAACAACAAATCGCGGCGGAAACATCGGGGCGTGTTGCAACAGAATTAATGTTTCATAACCATGGATATCAAAAGTGTTTCGTTTTATTAAACATTGAGTAATTACATCGTCTGGAAATCTAAATACACTATTTAAACATAGTCTATCATTGTTATTGAGTCACTAAGGCCTTGTCCAGTCCTATGTGAGCATGCATCTTATCAATCGATATCATCCAACAATACCTGAAACATATGTGAAAACGAGGTCAGCAAAGAAATGCTGGCGAGTACATAGGTTTTGTGAAAATAAGATTCATGACTTCTGTTTAAGAAAATGTTTAGTCATGAACCTTGTAATTTGCTTTGTCTTTGTAAATCATTTGAAAAATAATTAGTTCGGATGATAAGTATAAATAAGAGAATAATGCATGATTAAATGAATAACCATGTAAAATGAGTTTGCATAAGATAAGTTGTTTATAAATCAATGTCTTGTGAAAAGTATGTTATTTGTATAAAATGTTCTATGTCTCAAACTGAAATGATTCAAATAACGCTATGATATGTAATACCATACAAACACTTATATATAGGAAGTACCAGCGGCGTATCCACCATGCTTGTATCATATTACACACACATCGTTACTTAATCACTTAATCAAACCAAACCAAACAATGTAAAATGTCTATGTTTAAATAAATTGTCAAATGTCTATGTCAAATATCCATGTATGGCAAGTGAAATGTCTCAACTAAACCATATGCACAAAAACAAAGTATTGAAGTAAAACTTGGTTTAAATCAAAGTTATGTTTTGTGGAAAATACATGATCAAATGTCAATCATGTACAAATGTTTACCCAATCGTTAACCCATTTGTAAAATCGTTCTAGTCGTTCTTGTTTTAATTGTGAAACTACTTTATGGTCGATTCTCTAATAACATTCAAACCTTCTTGACGCGTTCCTCGCTCCATCTCGCTCTCGCTCTCGTTCTTAACAAACCCTTACCAAAGGATAAGTTAATAATTACAGATTCAGTCGCTACCCACAACCCCCACACATAACAATGGGTGCAGTAAATAACGGGATTTGTCAGATCCTATGGTACCATAACCTAATACTGGTCGGCTTGATCATTGCTAATGAATGTCATCGGTCATGTAAACTACAACCAACAAGTTTGTTCACTTTTTGAAATTGTTATTAGTTTTTGAAATCATTGTATTCGTTCTTGAAATCATTGTATTCGTTCTTGAAATCATTGTTAGCGTTCTTGAAATAATTGTTATTGTTCTTGAAACCACATAGTAATTGTTATTGAAATCATTGATAAAGCATTTAGCACATATGAGTCACCCCAAAACAGTTTGGAAAACAGTAAAAGAGGGGAATAATGTACTCGCCTGGGAGTGCTTAGGAGTCTTGAACAACTACCAAGTAAGCTAGAGGAGTCCCGGAAATCAAACGGTACCTAACATAGGTAACTACATAATTAACCCGGACCTAAATCGGAAGACTGGGTAGCAGGAGGGTTTGTAACCCAAATGAGTGTAGGAACTCATATGATATGGTTTAACAAAGCCTACATACTAAATGAAACTTAACCTAAGTATTATCGACCCATCGCGACCCATTAAGGTAACTTATGCTACTTTAACGCGTCGTGCGCGTGAAACGCGTTCGGACCGTCTAACTAGTCCTATGACAAGTGTTATATGCCTAAACATGTTACATAATCAGTTATGTGACACAATTTTAGGTTACATATGCTTAATTACCAATTATACATGAAAAGGGTATTCTGGTAATTTACCTAAGGCATATAAACTACTTATCATACAACTACTTAAACAATGTGACCATAGGGTATAACCTCGGAAGGTTATGCCCTATACTAGGGTCACCTAATGTATTTGGTCGGATCCTAATGATCGACCAAACTGGGTCGGGTTCGAGGTATAAGCGATTCATTAGATCGCTTACCCTACGACCCTAGACAACGTGGTAATCAGTGGGCATAGTCCCAAGGGACTATGACCAACGTGATTACACTCACGTTGCGAAGTTCAAAAGAACTTCGCATTGACCATTACTGGTCAACGCTGAAAGTCAAACAAAGTTTGACTTTCGGACTCGAAAAGCAATAAAATAAGGAAAAGAACGAAAGAATACTTACGAAGGGTCCCCGAATGCTAATCCCGATTCAAGAATCTCAGGTATGAAACAATGGTTTCAACTTAGAGGTTCTCAAATCAGAATTCTAGTAATTTTAGCAATGGGGGGTATGGGGTATTTATAGGAATACCCGAACCGTTAAGATCGTTTCATGGAAAACGTGCCTTAATCCCATCCGTACATGTGTTGAAATGTCATGGTGTTTAGGTGTTTAAATTCCATCCATACATGTGTTGAAATGTCATGGTGTTTAGGTGTTTAAATTCCATCCATACATGTGTTGAAATGTCATGGTGTTTAGGTGTTTAAATTCCATCCATACATGTGTTGAAATGTCATGGTGTTTAGGTGTTTAAATTCCATCCATACATGTGTTGAAATGTCATGGTGTTTAGGTGTTTAAATTCCATCCTTATCCGCTGACTAAGCAAGTTAGAATGTGTGGTTGTGAATTAAACAACGGCTAATACATCGAATCTGGTCCCGAATGCGAAAAACGATCCAAATGACGTGACGAATGGATTTTTCTTATGGCGAACACTAAAATAAAATATTTTAGTGCTAACATAATTTTTTGGATGTCCGGATGTATTCAGAACGTAAGTTATGCGCGAAAATGCAAACTTGTGCACTTTTTGACACTTTTAGTCCCTGAATGACCCAAAAGTTTATTTTAGCACACCGAACCCCTCAAAGCCTATTTCTAAGCTATGTAAAGGATATTTATGGTATGTTTAACTTATGGTCATGTTCCGGAAGGTCTGTTACAGTTCAAATTGGCATACTTTCGCAGTTTGTCAACTTTAGTCCCTGTAAGCGATTAAACTTGATTTCGGCATACCAAACCTTCCAAAACTTATTTCTAAGTTATGTAAAGGTTATTTAAGGTATGTTAATCCTATGTCACTACTCCGGAGTGTTTGTTGCATTAAAATGGTTATATTTACGCATCAGTGCGCGTATAACCTTCCAGAAAGCGATTTAGAGTTTGAAATTGAATAAGAATTGATATGTGCAAATGATACACATATTTTTACAAATCCCAAGTATGAAATATAATATTTCATTGGTTTGGTATTTGTTTGATGGCCGTGGAGGCACAGGTGTTACAGAGAACACGAAGCTGATGATACCCAGAACGAAGATTGATCTTAGAAAAACATGAAGCACCTTGCAGCTGATCAAAGAGATCATCGATTCGTGGTAGGGGATATCGATTCTTGATGGTAAGCTTATTAAGCTCACGATAATGGATACACATTCGAAAAGACCCATCTTTCTTTTTCACAAATAGGATAGGAGCGCCCCAAGGTGAATAACTTGGTCGGATGAATCCTTTATCAGATAACTCTTGAAGCTGTTTCGATAACTCTTGCATCTCAGACGGTGCAAGACGATAAGGTGCTTTTGCAATCGGGTTAGCATTGGGTACAAGATCAATATGGAACTCGACTTGACGAACTAGAGGCAAACCAGGCAGTTCATCAGGAAACACCTCTGGATAATTTCGAACAATTGGAATATCTTGAATACACTTGTTCTTTCCTTTCTCCTCGGTGACATGTGCTAGAAAAGCCACATATCCTTTTCATAAATAACTTTGGGCTTTCGTACAGGACATGAGTTTCAAACCGCCAGATGGTTTCTCGCCACGAACTTCTAGAACTTCACCAGACGAAAGAGGAATACGAATAATCTTATCGAAACAAACCACCTCAGCATGATGTTTAGTTAACCAATCCATTCCTACGATAATGTCAAAACTCCCAAGTTGCATCGGTGTGAGGTCAATAGGAAAAAGATTGTTATCGAGGTTCAATTGACAATCGCGAATAACAGAATCGAGCACGAGTGGTTTACCAGTAGCAACTTCGACAGATAAGGGTTTCCTCAGTTTAGTTCTAGGTATCGCAAGCAAAGGCTCAAATGATAATGAAACAAAACTTCTATCGGCACCAGAATCGAAAAGAATAGAGGCAGGTCGTTGGTTAACAAGGAACGTACCATTGACAACCTCGTTGTCAGCTTGAGCCTCGTTTGCATTCAGATTGTACGCTCGTCCACGAGCTGGATTCACATTTGCATTCGCATTAGCATTCGGATTCGCAAGCCTCGGACAATTGTTGTGGAAATAACCCATTTCTCCACAATTGTAACATGAACCAGGTGGGAATCTAGCAGCATTTCCCTGAACTTGTGTTGGATTCTGAGCAGCTTGGTTCTAACCCAAACGATAAATGTTGGCCAAGTGCCCAAGTTTACCACAAGTAGTACACTGCTTACAAGCCTGTTGAGCAGCATGATGAACATTGCACCTATTGCAGTGAGGTGCGGTACCAGCATAATGTTTCTTCACAGGAGGTTGAGCCGGTGGGTTCTGAGCATTTTGGTTGGTGACAGCAAAATTCTGGGAAGCCTTTCGCTTCCTTGACCTCCTAGAAGACTCGCCTTTCTTACCCTTACCTTTACCCTTGTCTTGAACTGAATCGGCCGACTGCTTCTTGTCACCCTTGCGGGTCAATTTACCTTTTCTGACCTGAGACTCGGTCAGAGTAGCAGCCAATTCAATTTCCTGACGAACAGTGGTAGGATTACTACCAGTTACGATATCTTGCACAGAATCGAGTAAACCATCGATATACCTCTTGATTGCTTTCTCCAACGGGGTAACCATAGTAGGACACAACAAACTGAGCTCCTCATAACGATCCGTATACGCACGGTGTTCTCCCCCATCTTGTTTCAAATCGTCAAATTCTCGTTCCAAAGCCCTAATCTTGTGACGGGGACAAAACTCTTTCATCATGAGAGCTCGAAGCTCTTCCCACGTTTGTGCCATTGCCACATCGGCATCCCTATTACGCATCACACCGTTCCACCATGTTAGAGCACACTTCTCGAACACACTGGATGCAAACTCAACCTTACGCTCATTCGGACATTGAACATGTCTGAAGGTGCTTTCCAAACTTTCGAACCATTACAGGAGCGCAGTTGCTCCTTGAGACCCAGAAAACTTCAATGGTTTAACCGAATTAAAATTATTGAAACTACACTGAGCATTATTGTTATTGTTGTTCGCTTGATTAATCTGGGTTACTAGGTTCGAAAGCACAGCTGCGATTTGCTGAGCGACAAGGGCTGCGATTGCAGCATCCTGTTCGGGATCACGTCTAGGTGGCATATTCTAAAAAGAACAAGGAAACATGAGAAACGAGTGAGATCGACAATCGGATAAACAAAAGAGGCATTGAAAACATCGACAAAACATAAGGATGGTGACCATTCGTTCGTTACCTTGAACAAACAAATGATGCACAGTGACTAATCAAAGTAAATGGGTCAATATAATGTATCGCGAAGACCTTCTTTAGCCTATAAGTGGACACTCATCCCAAGAGTTCCCAGGTAAGAGTGACTGGTCCGATTATGTGGATTTGTACGAACACTCTAGCCTTAGACAGAAAACTCAGGATACAGGCATCCACACTTCCAGATTGAACGTGTTCACATTATAAGACCCAAACCTTGACGAGATTTTGAAAACTTAGAGGGTTCAAAACCTTATAATAAATCATCTATGAAGAGATGATTGATTTTCAAATCAGATTTGTTATTGTGTTCTCGTTGTGGTTATCACCTAAAGATAGGTGGCGGTATGGTTTTAAAATCTAAACACAAGTAAACTTGCGTTAGGGTCCAAGAAAAGTTATAGTCTAGGTCAAAGCATTACTAATAACCTAATTCCCTATAACCATTGGCTCTGATACCAACTCTTCTGTCACACCCCGACCGCGTTAAAACAACGAAACCGCGGCAGAAACGTCGGGGAGTGGAGCAACATAATTATTGTTTCACAACCATGGATTCAAAAAGTTTCGTTTTATTAAATATTAAACATTAACATTGTCTTTGAAACTGAACAAGCAAGTTAAACATCGTCTATCATTTGTTATTTAGTCACTAAGGCCTTGTCCAGTCCTAAGTGAGCATGTATCCTACTAGTAATCGACATCATTCGACACCACCTGAAACATATGTAAAAATAAAGTCAGCAAAGAAATGCCGGCGAGCACATAGGTTTTGCGTGAGTGTCAGATTCATGGCTCGTTTACAGGTTGAAATAACTCGTACAACTTCGTTAATCGATATTGAAAAACCTTGTTTTGTAAAACATTTGTATTATAAAATGAATAACCATGTCAAAACTGGTTGGTTATAGTTTATAAAACCTTGATGCCATGAATCTTAATCCAAAACATTTGTATATCGTAACCCAAATCGTAAATCGTTTTCAAAATAAAACTTGTATGGTTTATATCATTTCGTAAACATCGTTTGTGTGACATCGTTTCAAATCGTTCGCCCAAGTGAACTAAATAACGCCACGGTATGTAATATGATAAAAGCACTTATATATAAGAAGTACCAGCGGCGTATCTACCATGCTTTTATTACATTACACCCATTCCGTTATCTAAACACTAACCAAAAACCAATCGTTCGTTCAATTCGTTTAACTTGTTCAAATCGTTCCAATCGTTTAAATCGCTCATAATAGTTCAATCGTTCAAAATCGTTAAATCGTTCTCATTTTAATTGTGAAAACTACTTTTGGTCGTCTCGTGGAATACATTCAAACCTTCGTAACTCTTCCATCGTTCAACTCGTATTAACAAACCACCAAAGGGTAAGTTAACAATTTACAGGTTCAGTCGTTACCCACATAACCCCCATACATAACCATGGGTGTAGTCCGATAACGGGATTTGTCAGATCCTATGGTACCATAACCTAATACTGGTCGGTTCGGCCAAAATTAATGAATGTCATTCGTTATGTAAATACGTCCAAGAAGTTCATTCACATTATTGAAATCGTTATTGTTTAATATAAACCATAGTATTTGTTTTTAAAATCATCGTTTAAAGCATCGAAACCGTTTAACACATATGAATCACCCCAAAACAATTGAAAACAGTAAAATAGGGGAACTATGTACTCACCTCGAAGTGCAAAGTATCCTTGATTAAATGAACTAGCAAAGCTCGGGCAAACCAAGGAAATCAAATAGCACCTAGTAATCGGATTGCTAGTTAAATAAATCAACACCTAAATCGGAAGATCGGGTAGAATGAGGTCTTATAAACCAAATGAGTATTGGAACTCATGTGATATGGTTTAACAAAGCCAACATTCTAAATCGGTACCTATCCTAAGTGCTTACGACCTGTTACGACCCATTAAAGTAGCTTATGCTACTTTAACGCGTCGTTCGCGCAAAATGAGCGTTCGAGACGCCTAACTAGTCCTATGACAAGTATTATATGCCTAAACATGTCTAAATATGTTGCATAATCAGTTTAAGTGGCAAAAGTTAAGTTACATATGCTTAAATACCAATTATGCATGAAAAGGGCATTTTGGTCATTTACCTAAGGCATATAAACTACCTATCATACAACTAATTAAACAAAGTGGCCATAAGGTATAACCTCGGAAGGTTATTCCCTATACAACAATGGTCACTAAATATGCTTGGTCGGATCCTAATGATCGACCAAACGGGTCGGGTTCGAAAGTCTAAGCGGTTGTTAAGACCGCTTATCTTACGACCCTATACAAGCACTTGACTAAAAGTGACGAGTTAAACATTTTAAAACATGTTTAACTAAGTTAGAAAACAGGTTTTGATAACCGAAGATAGTTTCGTCTCAAAATATGCATAAACACGTATTTTGACAGAAACTTTGACTCATCACTTCGACTAATCAACGTGGTAATCAGTTGGTATAGTCACAAGGGACTATAATTATCGTGATTACGCTCACTTTTCAAAGTTCAAACGAACTTTGTGTTGACCAAATTGTGGTTAAAGCAGAAAGTCAAACACAGTTTGACTTTCATGCTTGAAATACATAAAAAGCATAAAAGCATGAAAGAAGCTTACAAAAGGTCCAAGCAATGAAGATTTGATTCAAATTACTCAGGTATGAAGTATGAATACTCCAACTTAGAGTAGATTTTGAGATCAAGTATGAAGAACCAAGTGAGAACTGTGACACCCGGCTTTTCAGGCCGTACCGTATAATTCTAACACATGTTGTGAATAGATAAAAGGCCATATTTGACTGATTATGATGTTTATATGTGAAATTTAATGATTTGGTAAATTTAAACTTTGGTAAAAATTATGTTGGCAACGATAAAATTAACGCGTATCGCGTAACGGTTAAAATGCGAAACGAACGTCGGTGACCACCCGATCAGTTTTAAAATCCTAAAAATAGTCTGTTATGATTAGAATAATAATTTTGATCATATTCGTGAGGAAAAATAAATTAAAACGCTAAGAAACTCTATTTTCGAGTTTAAGCGCGTACCGCACAATGCAGCGCGTGTACCGACAAAATACTGTCAACACAGCCTGTCAAGGCAACTGATAATCATTTTAGTAATAATTTGATGACTTTATTACTTTAGAATGATAAAAATAAATAAATACGCATAAATCCCTATTTTTGCGATTTTAAGCGCGTACCGCGCAACACAGCGCGCATACTGCCAAATACCGGCAACGTAACCAGTCCAGGCAAACAAAATATTGTTCGGTAATATTTTGGTGAGTTTATTTTTATAGAGTGTTAAAAATAATTTAAAACACACTAAAACGGGGTTAAAACGTTAGATAAAATACCCGGTAACCGGTTAAATACCAGTTTTTAGTCTAGAATATGTATATATGTGTATATATACGGTTATAAATGAGTGTGTATGGCAAGTTGGCAGCCATGCAATTGAATTTCTTTCTCTCTCTCTCTTCCATGTATTGGTCAAAGTGGGAGGTGAATGATGATGGTGTTCCTTAAAGCATTCAAAATCCAAGAAACCCATTTTCAAAACACTCCTACTCTCTCACACTAAATAATTCAGCCGAACACCCCTCTTTCCACCTCCATAATTTCGAAATTTTTGATGTTCATGTAAGAATCAACTTAAATCCAAGGTGTTTCCAAGCTATTTTGATGATCTAAAGGTGTTTTCTTAGTGAAACAAGCTTTCAAACATCAAAAATCATGTCAAAACCCATTTGAATCTTGAAGGTATAAAAATTATTTTCTTAAAAATGTTCTTGGTTCTTGGTGAAGAAGATGATAGTAAAAAGTTTCTCTTGTTCTTGGATTTAAACATAAACTTGAAAACTAAAAACAAATGGGTTTTCAAAGAAAATAAAAATGAATGTATGTGTATATGTATGTATAACCGTGAGTGTGTGTATATATGTGTATTTGAGTTGAGTTTCGGCTTTGATTAATTCTTGTTTGATTTGATTCTCGAAAATGAAATGCATGCATGATTCAACAGGTTATTTATGAAAGTTCATATGATTAAAATATGAACATGATAAAGTGAAGTTTTGAAATCATAAGTGTGTATGTATGTGAGTCGTGTGTGTATGTATAGGTATGCATGTGTAACACCTGTGTCATTTCAACCATCAAACAAATGCCCAACCAGTGAAATATTGTATTTCATACTTGGGATTTGTAAAAATATGTGTATCATTTACACATATCAACTCTTGTTCGATTTCAAGCTCTAAATCGCTTTCTGGAAGGTTATACACGCACTGATGCGTAAATATAACCAGTTTAATGCAACGAACACTCCGGAATAGTGAAATGGGCTTAACATACCTTAAATAACCTTTACATAACTTAGATATAAGTTTTGGAAGGTTTGGTGTGGTGAAATCAAAGTTAATTCGTTTACAGGGACTAAACTTGACAAACTGCGAAAGTATGTCAATTTGAACTGTAACGGACATTCCGGAACATGACCATAAGTTAAACATACCATAAATATCCTTTACATAGCTTAGAAATAGGCTTTGAGGGGTTCGGTATGCTAAAATAAACTTTTGTGTCATTCAGGGACTAAAAGTGTCAAAAAGTGCACAAGTTTGCATTTTCGCGCATAACTTACGTTCTGAATACATCTGGACATCCAAAAATTTATGTAAGCATGACTACATTTTATTTTAGTGTTCGCCTTAAGAAAAATCCATTCGTTTCGTCATTTGGATCGTTTTTCGCGCTTATGCGCATTCCGTCGTAATTAAGCGAACATCGCGTTCGTACGGCCAAACGAACCGACATCCGAGATATTTTTGAGTGTGTTTTGAGTTCCCTATACTTTAACTTCATTTTAGAGCCTTGAAATGAGGTTAACGGGGTTCAAACGCATCGAAAATCGCTTAAAACACAACAGGGACCATAGCTGCCAACTTTCAAAACTTGCTGATTCAAGAGAGGTGCTCGCGTAGCGCGAGCCCATGAGGCTTATCCGTCGCGCTACGCGACTGACTGTTCTGGCAGATTCAATGTTTCTAATTGCAAGTTGCAACCAATTAATCCTTAACCACATGTTTTGAGATGATGTGTCATTAAGTTAAGGAGCATATGTGGTTCCATAACATTTCGACAAGTGTACGCACGAGATTCGATCACGTTATTCAAGAAACGATCCTAACGGTTACCCGAAAACTATATATACCCCATGCCTTTCATTGTTTTAAAGCACAAGAATTCTAATTTGAGAGCTCTAAGTTGAAACCATTGTTTCATACCTGAGTTCTTGGATCGGGATTAGCATTCGGGGACCCTTCGTAAGTATTCTTTCGTTCTTTTCCTTATTTTTACTGCTTTTCGAGTCAGAAAGTCAAACTTTGTTTGACTTTCAGCGTTGACCAGTAATGGTCAATGCGAAGTTCGTTAGAACTTCGCAACGTGATTGTAATCACGATGGTCATAGTCCCTTGGGACTATGCCTACTGATTACCACGTTGTCTAGGGTCGTAGGGTAAGCGATCTAATAAATCGCTTATACCTCGAACCCGACCCAGTTTGGTCGATCATTAGGATCCGACCAAACACATTAGGTGACCATAGTGTAGGGAATAACCTTCCGAGGTTATACCTTATGGTCACGACGTTTAAGTAGTTGTATGATAGGTAGTTTATATGCCTTAGGTAAATTACCAGAATACCCTTTTCATACATAATTGGTAATTTAGCATATGTAACCTAAACTTTTGTCACGTAACTGATTATGTAACATGTTTAGGCATATAATACTTGTCATAGGACTAGTTAGGCGGTCCAAACGCGTTTCACGCGCACGACGCGTTAAAGTAGCATAAGCTTCCTAAACGGGTCGTAATGGGTCGTAAACAATTATGTTAAGTTTCATTTAGCATGTAGGCTTTGTTAAACCATATCACGTGAGTTCCGACACTCATTTGGTTTACAAACCCTAATGCTACTCAGTCTTCCGAGATAGGTCCGGTTTATTAACATAGTTACCTATACTAGGTGCCGTTTGATTCCGAGATCTATAGCATTACTTGGTGGTTATCTTTTGACAACTGAGCAATCTCAAGTGAGTACATAGACCCCTCTTTTACTGTTTTCCAAACTGTTTTGGGGTGGAACACATGTGCCTACTTGTTACTTTCATGCTTTCCTGTTTTGACATCATATACTTGCTATGTTCATTAGTACATTATAGTACATGATTTCAGTACATTTCATGCTATGTATGCCCATTGTGTGCGTACTTAGTACATTGTTTTACATGACATTTCCTGCTAGGTATGCCCATTGTGTGCATACTTAGTACATTGTTTTGCATTGCTTTTCTGTTGCATATGCTTATCCAGCATATGAACACATTATACTACATATTGAACCGTTGTAATCATTTGACTGTGATCCGTTGATATCTGTGAACCGTTTGTATCTGTGAACCGTGTGAACCGTATTTGACATAGACATTTCGGCATAGACATTTTAACATGATTGACATTTGATCATGCATTTCCCACAAAACATAACTTTGATTTAAACCAAGATTTACTTCAATACTTTGTTTTTGTGTATATGGTTTAGTTGAGACATTTCACTTGCCATACATGATATTTTGACATAGACATTTGACATGGATATTTGACATAGACATTTTGACATTGGTTTGGTTTGATTAAGTGATTAAGTAACGATGCGTGTGTAATATGATACAAGCATGGTGGATACGCCGCTGGTACTTCCTATATATAAGTGTTTGTATGGTATTACATATTGTAGCGTTATTTGAATCATTTCAGTTTGATACATATAACATTTTATACAAATAACATACTTTTCACAAGACATTGTTTTACAAACAACTTATCTTATACATACCCATTTTACTATGGTTATTCATTTAACCATACATTATTCACTTATTTTATACATATCATCTGAACTCATTGTTTTTCAAATGATTTACAAAACAAAAGCAAATTACAAGGTTCATGACTAAACATTTTCTCAAACATAAGTCATGGAACCTATTTTCACAAAACCTATGTATCTCACAGGCATTTTTATGCTGACGTACCTATTTTCACATGTGTTTTTCAGGAACTATTGCATAAGATGATCAAGATACATATAGGCAGACTTTGGCTTTAGTGACAATAAAAGATGCAAGACTAGTTAATTTTGTTGTATTTCCTTGATTGATTAGACATTGTAACACTTTTATCAATAAAACGAAACTTTAATTGCCATGGATTTGAAACGATTAATTCTGTTACAACACTCCCCGACATTTCCGCCACGTTTCATATGTTCTACGTGGTCGGGGTGTGACAGAAAAGATGGTATCAGAGCCAATGGTTATAGGGAATTAGGTTATTAGTAATGCTTTGACCTAGTCTATAACCTTCTTAGGACCCTAACGCGAGTTTACTTGCGTTTAGTCATAAAACAATACTGTCACCTATCCTTAGGCGACTGTAACACCTGTGTCATTTCAACCATCAAACAAATGCCAAACCAATGAAATAATGTATTTCATACTTTGGACTTGTATAAATATGTGTATCTTTTGCACATATCGACTCATGTTCGATTTCAAGCTCTAAATCGCTTTCTGGAAGGTTATACGCGCACTAATGCGTAAATATAACCAGTTTAATGCAACGAACACTCCGGAATAGTGAAATAGGCTTAACATACCTTAAATAACCTTTACATAACTTAGAAATAAGCTTTGAGGTGTTCGGTATGCTAAAATAAACTTTTGTGTCAGTCAGGGACTAAAAGTGTCAAAAAGTGCACAAGTTTGCATTTTCGCGCATAACTTACGTTCTGAATACATCCGGACATCCAAAAATTTATGTGAGCATGACTACATTATATTTTAGTGTTCTCCTTAAGAAAAATCCATTCGTTTCGTCATTTGGATCGTTTTTCGCGCTCATGCGTATTCCGTCGTAATTAACCGAACATCGCAACCGTACGGTTAAACGAACCGACATCCGAGATATTTTTGAGCACATTTTAAGTTCCCTATACTTTAACTTTATTTTAGAGCTTTGAAATGAGGTTAACGGGCCTTAAACGTGTCAAGAATGGCCTTATTACACTGCAGGGACTAATTCTGCCATTTTTCAAACTTTCTGGGCTGCAAGTAGCTTACGGACCTCAACCTTAGTGACCTTACGGTCCGTAAGGTATCCCCAGCAGATCAGAACCTTCTTAAACAGCTGTTAACAGCTGCAAACCACTCCTAATCCCAATTCCACATGTTGATACCTTATGGTGGGTGGCCAATTAACCTACCATAAACTTCCGACACTTGTACGGGTGAGATCAAGGCACGTTTCCCGATAAACGATCCTAACGGTGGTGCATTTACTATAAATACCCATCCATACTCAACACAAAAACCCACTAGAATCTGATTGAGGAGCTCTAAGTTGAAGCCTTCGCTTCATACCTGAGCTATTCGATCACGATTAGCATTCAGGGACCCTGGGTAAGTATTCTTTCGTTCTTTTCCTTATTTTACTGCTTTTCGAGTCAGAAAGTCAAACTTTGTTTGACTTTCAGCGTTGACCAGTAATGGTCAATGCGAAGTTCGTTTGAACTTCGCAACGTGATTGTAATCACGATGGTTATAGTCCTTTGGGACTATGCCTACTGATTACCACGTTGTCTAGGGTCGTAGGGTAAGCGATCTGATAAATCGCTTATACCTCGAACCCGACCCAGTTTGGTCGATCATTAGGATCCGACCAAACACATTAGGTGACCATAGTAGGTAGGGAATAACCTTCCGAGGTTATACCTTATGGTCACGATAGGTAGTTTATATGCCTTATGTAAATTACCAGAATACCCTTTTCATGTATAATTGGTAATTAAGCATATGTAACCTAAACCTTTGTCACATAACTGATTATGTAATATGTTTAGGCATATAACACTTGTCATAGGGCTAGTTAGGAGGTCCGAACGCGTTTCACGCGAACGACGCGTTAAAGTAGCACAAGCTACCTAAACGGGTCGTAATGGGTCGAAATCACTCAGGTTAAGTTTCATTTAGTATGTAGGCTTTGTTAAACCAAATGACACGAGTCTCTACACTCGTTTGGTTTACAAACCCTAATGCTACTCAATCTTCCGATCTAGGTCCGGTTTATTAACATAGTTACCTATACTAGGTGCCGTTTGATATCCGCGATCTCTAGCATTGTTTAGTTGTTACTCAAGGACTACTAAGCAATCTCAGGTGAGTACATAGACCCCTCTTTTACTGTTTTCCAAACTGTTTTGGGGTGGAACACATGTGCCTACTTGTTACTTTCATGCTTTCCTGTTTTGACATCATATACTTGCTATGTTCATTAGTACATTATAGTACATGATTTCATTACATTTCATGCTATGTATGCCCATTGTGTGCGTACTTAGTACATTGTTTTACATTACATTTTATGCTATGTATGCCCATTGTGTGCATACTTAGTACATCGTTCTACATTACATTTCATGCTATGTATGCCCATTGTGTGCGTACTTAGTACATTGTTTTACGTTGCTTTTCTGTTGCATATGCTTATCCAGCATATGAACACATTATACTACATATTGAACCGTTGTAATCATTTGACTGCGATCCGTTGATATCTGTGAACCGTTTGTATCTGTGAACCGTGTGAACCGTATTTGACATAGACATTTCGGCATAGACATTTTAACATGATTGACATTTGATCATGCATTTCCCACAAAACATAACTTTGATTTAAACCAAGTTTTACTTCAATACTTTGTTTTTGTGCATATGGTTTAGTTGAGACATTTCACTTGCCATACATGACATTTTGACATAGACATTTGACATGGATATTTGACATAGACATTTGACATGGATATTTGACATAGACATTTGACATGGATATTTGACATAGACATTTTGACATTGTTTGGTTTGATTAAGTGATTAAGTAACGATGCGTGTGTAATATGATACAAGCATGGTGGATACGCCGCTGGTACTTCCTATATATAAGTGTTTGTATGGTATTACATATTGTAGCGTTATTTGAATCATTTCAGTTTGAGACATAGAACATTTTATACAAATAACATACTTTTCACAAGACATTGTTTTACAAACAACTTATCTTATACAAACTCATCTTACATGGTTATTTATTTAACCATACATTATTTACTTATTTATACATATCATCTGAACTCATTGTTTTTCAAATGATTTACAAAACAAAGCAAATTACAAGGTTCATGACTAAACATTTTCTCAAACATAAGTCATGGAACCTATTTTCACAAAACCTATGTATCTCACAGGCATTTTTATGCTGACGTACCTATTTTCACATGTGTTTTTCAGGAACTGTTGCATAAGATGATCAAGATACATATAGGCAGACTTTGGCTTTAGTGACAATAAAAGATGCAAGACTAGTTAATTTTGTTGTATTTCCTTGATTGATTAGACATTGTAACACTTTTAATCAATAAAACGAAACTTCAATTGCCATGGATTTGAAACAATTAATTCTGTTACAACACTCCCCGACATTTCCGCCACGTTTTGTATGTTCCACGTGGTCGGGGTGTGACAGAAAAGATGGTATCAGAGCCAATGGTTATAGGGAATTAGGTTATTAGTAATGCTTTGACCTAGTCTATAACTTTCTTAGGACCCTAACGCGAGTTTACTTGCGTTTAGTCATAAAACAATACCGTCACCTATCCTTAGGCGACGACCACAACAAGAACATAAATTTCAAAACCGCTTTGAAAACTAATCATCTGTTCTAGGATGATTTATTACAAGGTTTTGAACCCATTTGTGTTTCAAAAATCTCGTCAAGGTTTTGGGTTTTAAATAATGTGAACACGTGCAAACTGGAAGGGTGAATGCCTGTATTCTGGGTTTTCTGTCTAGGCAAGCACTTCGTATACATCTCATCAGACGCGAGACCAGTTGTGCTTACCTGGGAATTCTTGGGATGAGTGTTCACTTATAGGCGAGCATATCTTCGCAATACATTATTTTTGACCTATTTACCTTTCACCGGGTCGTTTGTTGCTTTGTAGTAACAAACAAATGACCACTATCCTTGCTTTCATCATATTTGTTTCATCTCATTCTTTTCGTCTAATCCTCTCACTCGTTTCATTTCATGTTTCCTCTTTTAGAATGCCTCCTCGACGCGAAAGCCAGATAGCGACTGCCGAATTGGCAGAAATCATTGCGCAGCAAATGGCTGCTCAATTCCCAAACCTCTTTGCTCAATGGAATCAAGCCAACAACAACAACAATGGTCCATGCAATTTCAAGAGTTTTAACTCGGCGAAACCACTCAAGTTTAGTGGTTCTGAGGGAGCGACTGGGCTTCTTCAATGGTTCGAGAGCATTGAGAATACTTTCCGCCATGTGCAGTGTCCTGACAATCGCAAGGTCGAGTTTGCTTCGAGTGTGTTCCAGAAGAGAGCCCTTACGTGGTGGAATGGGGTTATGAGAGATCGTGGTGCAGAAGTTGCTCTAGCACAGACATGGGCCGAACTTAGGGCTCTCATGATGAAGGAGTTTTGTCCTCGTCACGAGATCAGGGCTTTGGAAAGGGAATTTGATGATCTTAAGCAAGACAGCGGTGAGCATCGAGCCTACACGGACCGTTATGAGGAGTTAAGTCTGTTATGCCCAAACATGGTCACGCCTTTGCATAAGGCGATCGAAAAGTACATTGATGGCCTTCCCGACTCAATACAAGACATTTTGACTGGTAGCAACCCTACTACTGTTAGGCAGGCCATTGAGTTATCTGCAACCTTGACTAAATCGCAGATCAGGAAACGTAAGCTTTTCCGAAAGGGTGACAAGAAACTGGTCGAGGAATCGAAACCAATCGAGGAATCAAAGACCATGGATGAACAGACTGGATCCTCTAAGAAGTCAAAGAAGCGAAAGGCTTCTCAGAACTTCGCCGTGGTCGCTCACAATGATCAAGCCGTCCCCAACCAACCAGCTCAACCCCCTACCAGGAAACCCTACAAAGGAACTGCACCCTTGTGCAACCAATGTGGCCTACATCATCATGCTGGTGTGAAGTGCCGCACATGCCAAGTTTGCGGACTTATAGGTCATACAGCGAGGGTTTGCCCAACAGCAGCAGCACCAAATCAGATTAACGACAATCCTGCTCAAGCTCGTTTCCCACTGGGATCTTGCTACAACTGTGGCGAGATGGGCCATTTTAGTAGAAATTGCCCAAGACTTGCTGATGCAAATCCAGCGCAGGGATGAGTATCTGACCGACAGAAGATAACGCTGTTTAGAAAATAATCGAGCCTTGTGTATTATTTTCTTTTATCACAATCTATGAAACAGTTGTTGTTATTGTTGTTTATAAATAAATCTTTCATTTACATTTCAATATGTTTATGTGGTTGCATGTATAAACATATCCCATACAATACCGACAATCAAGGAACCGCATTCCTTGAAGAACAGACTACTTCCAAATTTCTTCCCTTGTATAATCTCTTGCGTTTCCACGAAAATCCTAAGTACCCGTTCCTTCCAAGAGAAACGAAGTACGAGGTGCCAAGTTAATTGCAATCAATAACAAGATAATAACAATTAAACAATTATGTGGTTATGTGCTTATGTGTTATCCTTTATGTGTCATGTGATCCAATTTATGTTATTCAAATCCTCGTAAAATCTTACATATCTTTGTGCAAGAGATTCATAGTAGGATACCCAAAGGTACTACTTAAATCCTTAATGGACTTCTACGTTGTAGTTAAAGTCCCTTGGATTATAATGTACTACTTCATAATTAGACCCCTTTAGTGGTCTAGTTAAACAGATTGATCCAAAAATCTGGTTAGGGATATCATGTGATGATATAGCTGAAAGGACTCCTTAGTGGCCTAATTAAGAAGATCCTCTGTTGATCTAATTAAAAGGACCCTATGGTAGTCTAGTCACTCTCATCTCAGGTTTGATATCTTTCCCCACAACATTTCAAAACAAACTGTGCGGACTGTGCAAGGAATTACGTAATTATGGATGCATACATAATTTTGGAATTTAGTGCACAGAAATCACAGCAAGTTCTATCATGTATCAAGAGTTAACCCTATTCATTTCCAATTCTAATAAAGCATCCGTTGAGGAAAAATGAACTAGCTATTCATTTTTCACTTCTGAAGAATATCCGTTGAGGAAATGAATATCCGTTGTTTATCTTTTCATTTCCATTCTGAAGAATAACCGTTGAGGAAAATGAATTATCCATTCATTTTCGTTCTAAAGAATATCCGTTGAGGAAATGTATATCCGTTGTTTATCTTTTCATTTCCATTCTGAAGAATAACCGTTGAGGAAAATGAATTATCCATTCATTTTCGTTCTAAAGAATATCCGTTGAGGAAATGTATATCCGTTGATTTTTCTTTCATTTCAAATTCTGAAGAACAAACCGTTGAGGAAAATGACCCCGTTTGTTCATTTTCGTTCTGAAGAATATCCGTTGAGAGAAATGAATATCCGTTGATTTTTCTTTCATTTCAAATTCTGAAGAACAAACCGTTGAGGAAAATGACCCCGTTTGTTCATTTTCATTCTGAAGAATATCCGTTGAGAGAAATGAATATCCGTTGTTTATCTTTTCATTTCCATTCTGAAGAATAACCGTTGAGGAAAATGAATTATTCATTCATTTTCGTTCTGAAGAATATCCGTTGAGGAAATGAATATCCGTTGTGAAATCCTTCATTTCCAACTCTGAGGAAGCAACCGTTGAAAATGACTCCGTTAGTTCATTTTCGTTTCTGAAGATTTATCCGTTGAGGAAATGAATATCCGTTGTGTAATCCTTCATTTCCAACTCTGAGGAAATAACCGTTGAAAATGACTCCGTTAGTTCATTTTCGTTTCTGAAGATTTATCCGTTGAGGAAATGAATATCCGTTGATTTTTCTTTCATTTCAAATTCTGAAGAACAAACCGTTGAGGAAAATGACCCCGTTTGTTCATTTTCGTTCTGAAGAATATCCGTTGAGAGAAATGAATATCCGTTGTGTAATCCTTCATTTCCAACTCTGAGGAAATAACCGTTGAAAATGACTCCGTTAGTTCATTTTCGTTTCTGAAGATTTATCCGTTGAGGAAATGAATATCCGTTGATTTTTCTTTCATTTCAAATTCTGAAGAACAAACCGTTGAGGAAAATGACCCCGTTTGTTCATTTTCGTTCTGAAGAATATCCGTTGAGGAAATGAATATCCGTTTGTCTATCATTTTCATTTCCATTTCTGAGGAAACAACCGTTGAAAATGACTCCGTTTGTTCATTTTCGTTTCTCAGAATTGTCCGTTAAGGAAATGAATCCCCGTTTGTTTATTCCTTCATTTCCGCTCCTGAAGAATACTCGTTGAGGAAAATGACTCCGTTTGTTCATTTTCGTTCTGAAGAATGTCCGTTAAGGAAATGACAGGAATATGCTTTACATATCTCTGGTGGTTATCTGACACAAAGTCACAAATAGACTCCTACGAATTAATTTCGGGACGAAATTTCCTAAAGTAGGGGAGACTGTAACACCTGTGTCATTTCAACCATCAAACAAATGCCAAACCAATGAAATAATGTATTTCATACTTTGGACTTGTATAAATATGTGTATCTTTTGCACATATCGACTCATGTTCGATTTCAAGCTCTAAATCGCTTTCTGGAAGGTTATACGCGCACTAATGCGTAAATATAACCAGTTTAATGCAACGAACACTCCGGAATAGTGAAATAGGCTTAACATACCTTAAATAACCTTTACATAACTTAGAAATAAGCTTTGAGGTGTTCGGTATGCTAAAATAAACTTTTGTGTCAGTCAGGGACTAAAAGTGTCAAAAAGTGCACAAGTTTGCATTTTCGCGCATAACTTACGTTCTGAATACATCCGGACATCCAAAAATTTATGTGAGCATGACTACATTATATTTTAGTGTTCGCCTTAAGAAAAATCCATTCGTTTCGTCATTTGGATCGTTTTTCGCGCTCATGCGTATTCCGTCGTAATTAACCGAACATCGCAACCGTACGGTTAAACGAACCGACATCCGAGATATTTTTGAGCACATTTTAAGTTCCCTATACTTTAACTTTATTTTAGAGCTTTGAAATGAGGTTAACGGGCCTTAAACGTGTCAAGAATGGCCTTATTACACTGCAGGGACTAATTCTGCCATTTTTCAAACTTTCTGGGCTGCAAGTAGCTTACGGACCTCAACCTTAGTGACCTTACGGTCCGTAAGGTATCCCCAGCAGATCAGAACCTTCTTAAACAGCTGTTAACAGCTGCAAACCACTCCTAATCCCAATTCCACATGTTGATACCTTATGGTGGGTGGCCAATTAACCTACCATAAGCTTCCGACACTTGTACGGGTGAGATCAAGGCACGTTTCCCGATAAACGATCCTAACGGTGGTGCATTTACTATAAATACCCATCCATACTCAACACAAAAACCCACTAGAATCTGATTGAGGAGCTCTAAGTTGAAGCCTTCGCTTCATACCTGAGCTATTCGATCACGATTAGCATTCAGGGACCCTGGGTAAGTATTCTTTCGTTCTTTTCCTTATTTTACTGCTTTTCGAGTCAGAAAGTCAAACTTTGTTTGACTTTCAGCGTTGACCAGTAATGGTCAATGCGAAGTTCGTTTGAACTTCGCAACGTGATTGTAATCACGATGGTTATAGTCCTTTGGGACTATGCCTACTGATTACCACGTTGTCTAGGGTCGTAGGGTAAGCGATCTGATAAATCGCTTATACCTCGAACCCGACCCAGTTTGGTCGATCATTAGGATCCGACCAAACACATTAGGTGACCATAGTAGGTAGGGAATAACCTTCCGAGGTTATACCTTATGGTCACGACGTTTAAGTAGTTGTATGATAGGTAGTTTATATGCCTTATGTAAATTACCAGAATACCCTTTTCATGTATAATTGGTAATTAAGCATATGTAACCTAAACCTTTGTCACATAACTGATTATGTAATATGTTTAGGCATATAACACTTGTCATAGGGCTAGTTAGGCGGTCCGAACGCGTTTCACGCGAACGACGCGTTAAAGTAGCACAAGCTACCTAAACGGGTCGTAATGGGTCGAAATCACTCAGGTTAAGTTTCATTTAGTATGTAGGCTTTGTTAAACCAAATGACACGAGTCTCTACACTCGTTTGGTTTACAAACCCTAATGCTACTCAATCTTCCGATCTAGGTCCGGTTTATTAACATAGTTACCTATACTAGGTGCCGTTTGATATCCGCGATCTCTAGCATTGTTTAGTTGTTACTCAAGGACTACTAAGCAATCTCAGGTGAGTACATAGACCCCTCTTTTACTGTTTTCCAAACTGTTTTGGGGTGGAACACATGTGCCTACTTGTTACTTTCATGCTTTCCTGTTTTGACATCATATACTTGCTATGTTCATTAGTACATTATAGTACATGATTTCATTACATTTCATGCTATGTATGCCCATTGTGTGCGTACTTAGTACATTGTTTTACATTACATTTTATGCTATGTATGCCCATTGTGTGCATACTTAGTACATCGTTCTACATTACATTTCATGCTATGTATGCCCATTGTGTGCGTACTTAGTACATTGTTTTACGTTGCTTTTCTGTTGCATATGCTTATCCAGCATATGAACACATTATACTACATATTGAACCGTTGTAATCATTTGACTGCGATCCGTTGATATCTGTGAACCGTTTGTATCTGTGAACCGTGTGAACCGTATTTGACATAGACATTTCGGCATAGACATTTTAACATGATTGACATTTGATCATGCATTTCCCACAAAACATAACTTTGATTTAAACCAAGTTTTACTTCAATACTTTGTTTTTGTGCATATGGTTTAGTTGAGACATTTCACTTGCCATACATGACATTTTGACATAGACATTTGACATGGATATTTGACATAGACATTTGACATGGATATTTGACATAGACATTTGACATGGATATTTGACATAGACATTTTGACATTGTTTGGTTTGATTAAGTGATTAAGTAACGATGCGTGTGTAATATGATACAAGCATGGTGGATACGCCGCTGGTACTTCCTATATATAAGTGTTTGTATGGTATTACATATTGTAGCGTTATTTGAATCATTTCAGTTTGAGACATAGAACATTTTATACAAATAACATACTTTTCACAAGACATTGTTTTACAAACAACTTATCTTATACAAACTCATCTTACATGGTTATTTATTTAACCATACATTATTTACTTATTTATACATATCATCTGAACTCATTGTTTTTCAAATGATTTACAAAACAAAGCAAATTACAAGGTTCATGACTAAACATTTTCTCAAACATAAGTCATGGAACCTATTTTCACAAAACCTATGTATCTCACAGGCATTTTTATGCTGACGTACCTATTTTCACATGTGTTTTTCAGGAACTGTTGCATAAGATGATCAAGATACATATAGGCAGACTTTGGCTTTAGTGACAATAAAAGATGCAAGACTAGTTAATTTTGTTGTATTTCCTTGATTGATTAGACATTGTAACACTTTTAATCAATAAAACGAAACTTCAATTGCCATGGATTTGAAACAATTAATTCTGTTACAACACTCCCCGACATTTCTGCCACGTTTTGTATGTTCCACGTGGTCGGGGTGTGACAGCGACGACCACAACAAGAACATAAATTTCAAAACCGCTTTGAAAACTAATCATCTGTTCTAGGATGATTGATTACTAGGTTTTGAACCCTCTGTTATAAGGTTTTGAACCCCTTTGAGTTTTCAAAATCTCGTCAAGGTTTTGGGTTTTAAATAATGTGAACACGTGCAAACTGGAAGGGTGAATGCCTGTATTCTGGGTTTTCTGTCTAGGCAAGCACTTCGTATACATCTCATCAGACGCGAGACCAGTTGTGCTTACCTGGGAATTCTTGGGATGAGTGTTCACTTATAGGCGAGCATATCTTCGCAATACATTATTTTTGACCTATTTACTTTTCACTGGGTCGTTTGTTGCTTTGTAGTAACAAACAAATGACCACTATCCTTGCTTTCATCAGATTTGTTTCATCTCATTCTTTTCGTCTAATCCTCTCACTCGTTTCATTTCATGTTTCCTCTTTTAGAATGCCTCCTCGACGCGAAAGCCAGATAGCGACTGCCGAATTGGCAGAAATCATTGCGCAGCAAATGGCTGCTCAATTCCCAAACCTCTTTGCTCTATGGAATCAAGCCAACAACAACAACAATGGTCCATGCAATTTCAAGAGTTTTAACTCGGCGAAACCACTCAAGTTTAGTGGTTCCGAGGGAGCGACAGGGCTTCTTCAATGGTTTGAGAGCATTGAGAATACTTTCCGTCATGTGCAGTGTCCTGACAATCGCAAGGTCGAGTTTGCTTCGAGTGTGTTCCAGAAGAGAGCCCTTACGTGGTGGAATGGGGTTATGAGAGATCGTGGTGCAGAAGTTGCTCTAGCACAGACATGGGCCGAACTTAGGGCTCTCATGATGAAGGAGTTTTGTCCTCGTCACGAGATCAGGGCTTTGGAAAGGGAATTTGATGATCTTAAGCAAGACAGCGGTGAGCATCGAGCCTACACGGACCGTTATGAGGAGTTAAGTCTGTTATGCCCAAACATGGTCACGCCTTTGCATAAGGCGATCGAAAAGTACATTGATGGCCTTCCCGACTCAATACAAGACATTTTGACTGGTAGCAACCCTACTACTGTTAGGCAGGCCATTGAGTTATCTGCAACCTTGACTGAATCGCAGATCAGGAAACGTAAGCTTTTCCGAAAGGGTGACAAGAAACTGGTCGAGGAATCGAAACCAATCGAGGAATCAAAGACCATGGATGAACAGACTGGATCCTCTAAGAAGTCAAAGAAGCGAAAGGCTTCTCAGAACTTCGCCGTGGTCGCTCACAATGATCAAGCCGTCCCCAACCAACCAGCTCAACCCCCTGCCAGGAAACCCTACAAAGGAACTGCACCCTTGTGCAACCAATGTGGCCTACATCATCATGCTGGTGTGAAGTGCCGCACATGCCAAGTTTGCGGACTTATAGGTCATACAGCGAGGGTTTGCCCAACAGCAGCAGCACCAAATCAGATTAACAACAATCCTGCTCAAGCTCGTTTCCCACTGGGATCTTGCTACAACTGTGGCGAGATGGGCCATTTTAGTAGAAATTGCCCAAGACTTGCTGATGCAAATCCAGCGCAGGGATGAGTATCTGACCGACAGAAGATAACGCTGTTTAGGAAATAATCGAGCCTTGTGTATTATTTTCTTTTAACACAATCTATGAAACAGTTGTTGTTATTGTTGTTTATAAATAAATCTTTCATTTACATTTCAATATGTTTATGTGGTTGCATGTATAAACATATCCCCTACAATACCGACAATCAAGGAACCGCATTCCTTGAAGAACAGACTACTTCCAAATTTCTTCCCTTGTATAATCTCTTGCGTTTCCACGAAAATCCTAAGTACCCGTTTCTTCCAAGAGAGACGATGTACGAGGCGCCAAGTTAATAGCAATCAATAACAAGAAAATAACAATTAAACAATTATGTGGTTATGTGCTTATGTGTTATCCTTTATGTGTCATGTGATCCAATTTATATTATTCAAATCCTCGTAAAATCTTACATATCTTTGTGCAAGAGATTCATAGTAGGATACCCAAAGGTACTACTTAAATCCTTAATGGACTTCTACGTTGTAGTTAAAGTCCCTTGGATTATAATGTACTACTTCATAATTAGACCCCTTTAGTGGTCTAGTTAAACAGATTGATCCAAAAATCTGGTTAGGGATATCATGTGATGATGTAGCTGAAAGGACTCCTTAGTGGCCTAATTAAGAAGATCCTCTGTTGATCTAATTAAAAGGACCCTATGGTAGTCTAGTCACTCTCATCTCAGGTTTGATATCTTTCCCCACAACATTTCAAAACAAACTGTGCGGACTGTGCAAGGAATTACGTAATTATGGATGCATACATAATTATGGAATTTAGTGCACAGAAATCACAGCAAGTTCTATCATGTATCAAGAGTTAACCCTATTCATTTCCAATTCTGATGAAGCATCCGTTGAGGAAAAATGAACTAGCTATTCATTTTTCACTTCTGAAGAATATCCGTTGAGGAAATGAATATCCGTTGTTTATCTTTTCATTTCCATTCTGAAGAATAACCGTTGAGGAAAATGAATTATCCATTCATTTTCGTTCTAAAGAATATCCGTTGAGGAAATGAATATCCGTTGTGAAATCCTTCATTTCCAACTCTGAGGAAGCAACCGTTGAAAATGACTCCGTTAGTTCATTTTCGTTTCTGAAGATTTATCCGTTGAGGAAATGAATATCCGTTGTGTAATCCTTCATTTCCAACTCTGAGGAAGCAACCGTTGAAAATGACTCCGTTAGTTCATTTTCGTTTCTGAAGATTTATCCGTTGAGGAAATGAATATCCGTTGTGTAATCCTTCATTTCCAACTCTGAGGAAGCAACCGTTGAAAATGACTCCGTTAGTTCATTTTCGTTTCTGAAGATTTATCCGTTGAGGAAATGAATATCCGTTGTGTAATCCTTCATTTCCAACTCTGAGGAAGCAACCGTTGAAAATGTCTCCGTTAGTTCATTTTCGTTTCTGAAGATTTATCCGTTGAGGAAATGAATATCCGTTGTGTAATCCTTCATTTCCAACTCTGAGGAAGCAACCGTTGAAAATGACCCCGTTTGTTCATTTTCGTTCTGAAGAATATCCGTTGAGGGAAATGTATATCCGTTTAGTTAATTCATTTATTTTCCATTTCCGAAGAACCCGTTGAAGAAAATGACCCTGTTCGTTCATTTTCGCTTCTGAAAAATATCCGTTGAGGAAAATAATCAGATTATGCTTTACATATCTTTGATGACTATTTGAAACAAAGTCATAGACAGACTCCTACGAATTAATTTCGGGAGGAAATTTCCTAAAGTAGGGGAGACTGTAACACCTGTGTCATTTCAACCATCAAACAAATGCCCAACCAGTGAAATATTGTATTTCATACTTGGGATTTGTAAAAATATGTGTATCATTTACACATATCAACTCTTGTTCGATTTCAAGCTCTAAATCGCTTTCTGGAAGGTTATACACGCACTGATGCGTAAATATAACCAGTTTAATGCAACGAACACTCCGGAATAGTGAAATGGGCTTAACATACCTTAAATAACCTTTACATAACTTAGATATAAGTTTTGGAAGGTTTGGTGTGGTGAAATCAAAGTTAATTCGTTTACAGGGACTAAACTTGACAAACTGCGAAAGTATGTCAATTTGAACTGTAACGGACATTCCGGAACATGACCATAAGTTAAACATACCATAAATATCCTTTACATAGCTTAGAAATAGGCTTTGAGGGGTTCGGTATGCTAAAATAAACTTTTGTGTCATTCAGGGACTAAAAGTGTCAAAAAGTGCACAAGTTTGCATTTTCGCGCATAACTTACGTTCTGAATACATCTGGACATCCAAAAATTTATGTAAGCATGACTACATTTTATTTTAGTGTTCGCCTTAAGAAAAATCCATTCGTTTCGTCATTTGGATCGTTTTTCGCGCTTATGCGCATTCCGTCGTAATTAAGCGAACATCGCGTTCGTACGGCCAAACGAACCGACATCCGAGATATTTTTGAGTGTGTTTTGAGTTCCCTATACTTTAACTTCATTTTAGAGCCTTGAAATGAGGTTAACGGGGTTCAAACGCATCGAAAATCGCTTAAAACACAACAGGGACCATAGCTGCCAACTTTCAAAACTTGCTGATTCAGGAGAGGTGCTCGCGTAGCGCGAGCCCATGAGGCTTATCCGTCGCGCTACGCGACTGACTGTTCTGGCAGATTCAATGTTTCTAATTGCAAGTTGCAACCAATTAATCCTTAACCACATGTTTTGAGATGATGTGTCATTAAGTTAAGGAGCATATGTGGTTCCATAACATTTCGACAAGTGTACGCACGAGATTCGATCATGTTATTCAAGAAACGATCCTAACGGTTACCCGAAAACTATATATACCCCATGCCTTTCATTGTTTTAAAGCACAAGAATTCTAATTTGAGAGCTCTAAGTTGAAACCATTGTTTCATACCTGAGTTCTTGGATCGGGATTAGCATTCGGGGACCCTTCGTAAGTATTCTTTCGTTCTTTTCCTTATTTTTACTGCTTTTCGAGTCAGAAAGTCAAACTTTGTTTGACTTTCAGCGTTGACCAGTAATGGTCAATGCGAAGTTCGTTAGAACTTCGCAACGTGATTGTAATCACGATGGTCATAGTCCCTTGGGACTATGCCTACTGATTACCACGTTGTCTAGGGTCGTAGGGTAAGCGATCTAATAAATCGCTTATACCTCGAACCCGACCCAGTTTGGTCGATCATTAGGATCCGACCAAACACATTAGGTGACCATAGTGTAGGGAATAACCTTCCGAGGTTATACCTTATGGTCACGACGTTTAAGTAGTTGTATGATAGGTAGTTTATATGCCTTAGGTAAATTACCAGAATACCCTTTTCATACATAATTGGTAATTTAGCATATGTAACCTAAACTTTTGTCACGTAACTGATTATGTAACATGTTTAGGCATATAATACTTGTCATAGGACTAGTTAGGCGGTCCAAACGCGTTTCACGCGCACGACGCGTTAAAGTAGCATAAGCTTCCTAAACGGGTCGTAATGGGTCGTAAACAATTATGTTAAGTTTCATTTAGCATGTAGGCTTTGTTAAACCATATCACGTGAGTTCCGACACTCATTTGGTTTACAAACCCTAATGCTACTCAGTCTTCCGAGATAGGTCCGGTTTATTAACATAGTTACCTATACTAGGTGCCGTTTGATTCCGAGATCTATAGCATTACTTGGTGGTTATCTTTTGACAACTGAGCAATCTCAAGTGAGTACATAGACCCCTCTTTTACTGTTTTCCAAACTGTTTTGGGGTGGAACACATGTGCCTACTTGTTACTTTCATGCTTTCCTGTTTTGACATCATATACTTGCTATGTTCATTAGTACATTATAGTACATGATTTCAGTACATTTCATGCTATGTATGCCCATTGTGTGCGTACTTAGTACATTGTTTTACATGACATTTCCTGCTAGGTATGCCCATTGTGTGCATACTTAGTACATTGTTTTGCATTGCTTTTCTGTTGCATATGCTTATCCAGCATATGAACACATTATACTACATATTGAACCGTTGTAATCATTTGACTGTGATCCGTTGATATCTGTGAACCGTTTGTATCTGTGAACCGTGTGAACCGTATTTGACATAGACATTTCGGCATAGACATTTTAACATGATTGACATTTGATCATGCATTTCCCACAAAACATAACTTTGATTTAAACCAAGATTTACTTCAATACTTTGTTTTTGTGTATATGGTTTAGTTGAGACATTTCACTTGCCATACATGATATTTTGACATAGACATTTGACATGGATATTTGACATAGACATTTGACATGGATATTTGACATAGACATTTTGACATTGGTTTGGTTTGATTAAGTGATTAAGTAACGATGCGTGTGTAATATGATACAAGCATGGTGGATACGCCGCTGGTACTTCCTATATATAAGTGTTTGTATGGTATTACATATTGTAGCGTTATTTGAATCATTTCAGTTTGATACATATAACATTTTATACAAATAACATACTTTTCACAAGACATTGTTTTACAAACAACTTATCTTATACATACCCATTTTACTATGGTTATTCATTTAACCATACATTATTCACTTATTTTATACATATCATCTGAACTCATTGTTTTTCAAATGATTTACAAAACAAAAGAAAATTACAAGGTTCATGACTAAACATTTTCTCAAACATAAGTCATGGAACCTATTTTCACAAAACCTATGTATCTCACAGGCATTTTTATGCTGACGTACCTATTTTCACATGTGTTTTTCAGGAACTATTGCATAAGATGATCAAGATACATATAGGCAGACTTTGGCTTTAGTGACAATAAAAGATGCAAGACTAGTTAATTTTGTTGTATTTCCTTGATTGATTAGACATTGTAACACTTTTATCAATAAAACGAAACTTCAATTGCCATGGATTTGAAACGATTAATTCTGTTACAACACTCCCCGACATTTCCGCCACGTTTCATATGTTCTACGTGGTCGGGGTGTGACAGCATGCATGTGAAATTTTGATGATTAATGTCTTAAATGTGTAAGGATATATGCATATGTCTTACTTTTATGAATAAATGAGTAGATGATGATGATGTGCAGTATGGAATGTTTGAATATTTTAACATGATTTAAATATATGATTAGACATATTTTAGTTCATATAAAATGATGATGATGTTATATGGAAGCATTAGATGCATTTACATGAACATGCATGATGATATGAAAGCATGAAATGATGATTTCAACATGATTTGATAAAAAAAATGATATTTGATCAGATTATAAACACTAAAATATGATTATTTTGAAGTGTTTAATGATATAAAACTTTGTCATAAAGTTTACTAGTCTTGCATTAGGAGTTGTAAAATACGTGAAATCGCATGATTTATGTGCCTTACACAAAAACTGCATTATTTATGTGACTTACACAAAAACTGCATTAATCTGATTATAACCACTATTTTAATCAGTAAATAACATGTATTTTGTTAAAATATCAAGTCGTTTCAAGTTGGGATGATTATAGTAACGTTTAACGCAAAACTATGCGTTAAAACGGTAAAAAATTGGCTTTTCGAGTGATTTTTATAAAACTGAATTAGATCAGTAAGTAAACTGATATTTTTAGTTTAAAAATAAGTATTTTAACTAATTTTAAGTTTACTTGGTGTTTGGTTGGTCATACGTGACTTCCGACACCCGAAACCGTTACCGAATCGCTAAAATACGCATTTTCAATGTACACTAATATAGGTAAAATTTTGGATGAACCTTATGTGTTAAAATGAGTAATGTGATTTAAACATGAGAATGTGAAAATATGTTAAGTTTTTAACATGATATTAGAAATCTAGCTTACGCATGTATGCTTGTACGTTTTGTGCAGTAGAAACGGTAAAAATTGCGTTAAACGTGTAACTTGTTTGTCGAGCATGAAATTTGGTACATATGAGATGTTTTATGTATATTTGCTATAAAAATGACAAAATAGATAAGTTAACAATATTTCACGTGTTTCGGTGTTAAATTATGTGAACGTTTATGTATATATATTACGACGCACAAATCATAGATATATTGCGTATAAACGGAAGAGTTAACGGATTTACATAATAATGGTCACCAATAAAATCGTTCAAGTTGCAAAATCATTAAAATATATATATGGACTCATATATATATATATATATATATATATATATATATATATATATATATTAACGTGCCAACATAATAAAAAATGATAACTTTTCAAGAAAATCTCAAAGTTATGTGATAATTATAAGAAAAGGAGAAACTTAGGAATTTTGTGATGTTTATATAGATTTAAAATCGTTCCTATATATATAATAGGACGTGTAGGAATCCATACGCACCCAAAGGTGAGTGTCACTAAACCCCTCTTTTTACTGCTTTGTATATATTTTGGGGGTAGAACACGTCAATAAAAGGGTTTAATATTGTTTTCGAAATAAAACATACATTTTAATATAAAATAAATATTTTCGTTGAAAATATATGAGATTTGATACGTCATACGTTTCAAAGTAAAACGTTTTGATGAATGAATATTGAAAGTACGGTATTTCCTAAGCGAAACATGACCGTACAGTTGGGGACGAATTCTTGACTGGGTCTCAAATAATGGAGTGTCAGGGGAGTTCGTACAACGTCGTGTATTAAATTATCATATTAGTAGGATATATATATTGTACGTGAGGCAGACATCATATTGTCCTTCAAGAGGACTCTGTGCCCATGATGTCGTTTAATCATTTAAGTATTGCACGCGATGAATTGTTGGTAGATCTATCGGGTTGACAACCCCGTCGTGACCGGTCGCCCCGTGTCAAGTCAAACGACGAATTGATACTCTGTTTATTGTCTAGCTTTGATTATTCCTGCATGGTTAATATATAGTTCGTATCGTCTAGCTAATATACGAGTCTGAAAGTTGACACAATAATTTAATATACAAAACCTGGGCAATATTACTATTGTCGGATCGATGAACCGACGGAAGGCCCATGGATTTTATTTAAGGAAGTAAAATGGACTTTCTAAAATTATATGAATGTTTTCAAATAAACACCTAAACAGAAAGTTTTCCTTGGTATAAAATTGTTTGTAAATTAATATGTGAACTCACCTTCCTTTGTGTTGTCGGCTTCGGGAATTATGGCGTATCTTGTGGTTGTTGATGCATGTTTTATCACTTAAATTGTTGGACTGACTTTTAAACTTTCTGAGACAATGTAATAAGATCCGTGAGGGTCAAAGACAACTTTATTATGTCATGGCTATGTCTGTCGCATTTTGGAACGTTAAGATTAAAATATACGTTTTAAATAAGTAAAATTGTCCAACACTATAATGCATCAAACATCAAGATAGAAATGGGCAACAACTTCTGTCACCACAACATTTTATATTCCGCTGCGATGTTTTTGGGGTGTGACAGAAGTTGGTATTAGAGCCAATGGTTGTTAGCGAACTAGATGTTTTCGGAGGAAAACATTAGACTTCAACCGAAGAATTTTGAGATTTAAAGTCCAAAATTCTCGAAGCCAAGATTTTTAAATAAATGTGGAAATTTTATCATGTATGAAAACCCTTATGTGTTTATGTGCATACGTGATTTTCTGTTTATTTAGGCCTTACGTGTTACTATTCACGTTGATCACACACTTACTTTGTACGGTTACGATATGTCATGTCTCGGCCTATAGAGCCATTAGTAGACCTGCTCATTGATGTTGTCAAGCGTACACTTGAGATTCCTTCACCCATCGTTACAGAATCGTCTATTCCATTACTCGACTCGCGTGTTTTTGCTAAACCTCTTTTAGTCTACACTCGCCGTAGGAAGAGGACTCGACCCGTTAGAGAGATCGCATCGACTTCGAGAGCTGATACAGCGTCCGCTTTGAAGAAGCAGAAGGATATTTGGGTCAATCGCTCTCACTGTGATCGTCAGTTCGCCATGTTACGCGGAGGCATGGAAACGATGAAGGACTCAGAGGGACAGATGGAATGTTATGATGAGCTAGAAGAGCTTGTTAGGAAGATGTTGGACTTCCAGGGATTGAAGTGTTAATTGTTGTTTGTTTCTGTTGTTTGTTTTGTATATCTCATTTGATGAACCCTATTTATGGCTTGCATGCCAAATTTTCTAATATTTAGGAGGAAATTTCATATAGACTTGTTGCGGGTGTTGATGTAGACATGCCGAATTATGATTAGTCTTTGTACTAAAAACAAGTTTTGTAAATTTCTGATATAAATCAAATGAGTTCCTTTTGGTTTAAAAATTGTTCTCATTAAAATGTGGATATTATACATGTGTAATGTTAGGTCCACTAGCATTTAATGATAGAATTATTTTGGATATCGTCTTATATTGATATTATGTTGTAATAATAGAAACGACGAAATGCCACCAAAAGTGAGACAGGGTTCTGGACTACCTATTACCCCGAAAGAGTTGGCACAACTCATAGCCTAACACGTTAATACTGCCATTGAGCAACGCGATGCTAACCAAAATAATGGCCAGGAACATGGACGTGATGCTCATGGGCACGGTTTTGGTGGGACACAGAATCGGAAACCCTTTAGGTGATATAATGATCGGAAAGTTTTAGTAGTTCCTGTGTTATGATATAATCGGAGCGTAATTCTGATTTTTCATTAACTTTGGGAAGAGTACATAGATGTACACATAAAACAATCCAGGGTTGTAACCCAAGATCATTTGCTGGTACCCTATGCAATGACGTGACAAAGGTATGCGTGAGGTCGGGCCGTCACAGCGGATCGACCATTCAAATAATTCCGCATTCCGAGCCTAGATCTGGGAATTCGCGACAGCGAAAGTTCAAGAGTTCGAGGAAGGAAACCAATGAGAAGCGTGAAAGGAAACGCAGTCTGGGGAAAGCATATGTGGCTAATTTTTGTGGTTTGGGAAAGGATAATGCCAGGGATGGCAGGAGTGGTCCTGAGAGGAAGACTCACGAGGATGAGCGGTGAAAGTGTGCCAGAGATAGTCGAACTAGACATATGACTCACGAGTGCTATGCTAAGAGTACATCGGAGGGCGGTACACTCGAGGGATGCTACGAGTGTGGTGAGCAAGGACATTTCGAGAGAGATTGTCTGAAAATGAAGGGTCAGGATGCCAGGGGTAGAGCGTTCGAGCTAAACGCTGGGAAAGCACGATACGATCTTATTGTTGTTACCGGTATGTTTCGAATAAAAAACCATTCTATGTTCATATTTTTAATACCAAAGCTGACTTGAGTTTTGTTCGAGAAACTTTGAACCATTTTTGTGTTCACCAACAAGTAAGCTGAGTATAAAGTGCCCGATAGAACTAGCAATTGGTAAGTTGATGGAAACTAGTGAGGTCGTTCGCGGTTGTAGTATTTAGTTAGGTGATCGTAGTTCTGGTATTGGTTTATTTCCAGTGGAGCTGGGGAGCTTTGACGAAGATGTGAGGATGGATTAATTTTCCAAGAGCGAAGTGGGGACTACCGCTGGAAGAAGCTAGCTAGGATACCTTGTTCTGATGATGGAAAGGTGGTAATTGTTCATGAAGACCGATCAAGTGTTGAGTGTTGATAGTTGAGTGTCTTCAGTGTTGTGAGGATGCTCAATTTGTTGCGAAAAGGCTGTCCTGCGTTCTTTATTAACGTGGTGGATATGAAGGCCAAATGTAGGAATATCGGAGAGAATCCTATTGTTCGTAATTATACAGAAGTTTTCCTAAAAAGACTTACCTGGATTGCCCCCTGCGAGACAGATCGAATTCCGAATCGATCTGGTACCCGGTGCTACACCCATTTGCAAAATCTCCTTATAGATTAAGCACCGTTTAAGAGTGATAGAAATGTCGAGTCAATTTCAAGAGCTATTGGACAAGAGTTTTATTTGATCAAGCTTTTCGCTTTGAGGCGCATCTGTTTTGTTGAGAGAAAGAAGGATGAATCCTTCAGGATATGTGAGGATTTCAGAAAGCCGAGCAAGTTGATTATCAAGAATCGGTACCCTATTACTAAGGATTGATAATTTGTTCAATCAAGCTACCGGGACTCAGCTGCTGCACGAAGATCGATCTACGATCAGGATATCATCAGTTGAAGGTTGCTGGCAAATATATTCCGGGGACTGCTTTTCAAACGTGATATGGCCATTACAAGATTATTAGTCATGCCTTTTGAGTAAATTATTGCGCCATTTATATTTATGGATCACGTGAACAGGGTATGGAAACCCTAATCGGATGAATTCGTGATAATATTCTTCGATGACATACTTGCATATGTGCGAACCAAAGAGAATCATGAGTAACTTTTGAAGTTAACTATGGAGTTAGTGAATGATGAGGAGCGCCAAAGACCCCATCGGGAGTATGATGATCCATATGACTAGCTAGGTGCTACTGGAGATTTATTAAGAATTTCCCTAAATTAGTGCAGCCTTCGACACTAATAAACCCAAAAGGAAAAGGGAAATTGATTAGATAGCAAGATAGTAGGAAACTATTCGGATCCTTGAACGAAAAGTTTGGAGCGTGTATGATGGACTCCGAAGGAAGCTAAGATACTCACATGCCCTTGGCAGAGATATCTTACAATAATAATTAACACGTTAGTATTCAGGTTGCTCCGTTTGAAGCCTTGCATGGATGGAAGCGTTGATCACCATTTTATTAAGCTAACATGACAAAGGACAATTAACCAGACCTTAGTTTATCTAGGAAACCAGCGACAGGATTTTCCTGGATCGAGGGAAGGTTAAAAGTCGCCAATTGATCAACAGAAGGCTTACATGGACAATTGAAGGAGCTATTGCGATTCTAGGTTGGAGATTTGGTTCTGTTAAAGGAGTCATCTTGTAGAAATGTTATTCGGTTTAGCAGAGGAAAGAAAAGTTGAGCCACATTGACTTGGTCCTTTCAAGAGCCCATCTTGAGTTGGAGCAGTCGCTTATAGGCTCAAGCTACCATAAGGACTGAGTAGTTTACATGAAGTTTTGTTTGGTCCAGTTTGAGAAAGTGTATAATGGATAATACACTGATTTTGTACTTCATAGAGATTTGTTTGGAAGATAAACGGAAGTTTATCGAAACACCGTAGAAGCAGTACGCATAGCTAGAAGAGTTATGCTAATAACCGGACATGCGATTACAGCATTCTAAGTCGTGTATGCAATTTATTGATTTGGTGATTTATGGATATCTGAAATGAATGCCAGAAGGAAGGAAGACAAGTTTATGAGATTTGATTCTTATGAGAGCCCATCTCAAGTTGAATCAATCGGGTGTAAACTCAGACTATCTTAGGTACGGGGTAATGTATATGTAAATATACGTATGTAGAACCCGAATTGATGGAGTTTTGACTTAATCTTCTTGATTAAGTGCTTGTAAATGTTGAACCTTGAAAAGGGTGGAAAGCGTTGAGATGTGAGATTTCAAATTGAGAGTGTATGTAATATAGGTCTACGAAGATTCTTTGTAAGAATCAAAGTTTCTCGCAGAAACTATAAGACTATATTTATTAAACCTGTTTTTTCGGTTTCCACCCAGTGCGAAAACAAAACCTGTAGAGTAAAATTTCGGGGACAAAATTTCTTAAACATGGGGAGACTGTGATACCCGGCTTCTCAGGCCGTACCGTATGTGAAACTTGTGCTCCGTAAACACACACGATGTAGGACACTATCTTTTATCAAGAAAAAATGTGTTTTGGTCTCAAAAATTTATTTATTTTGGTTTTACAATTTCACATTTTGATTCTAGTTCATTTACAAGCTTTAAATCGCTTTCTGGAAAGTTAAACGTGAACTGATGCGTAACCGTAATCAATTTAATGTGGAAAACACTCCGGAACAGTGACAAAGGCTTAACATACCTTAAATAACTTTTATATAACTTAGAAAAAGGTTTTGAAAGCTTTGGTGTGTCAAAAACAAGTTTATTCACACTCAGGGACTATTTGCGTCAAACTGCGAAAATCTGCTGATTCACATAGTATCGAACATTCTGGAATTTGACCATAAGTTAAACATGCCCTAAATATCCTTTACATAGATAGAAATAGGCTTTGAGGTGTTTGGTGCGCAAAAATAAACTAATTTGATCAATACGGACTAAAAGCATCAAAAAGTGCATAAGTTTGCATTTTCGCGCATAACTTACGTTCTGAATATATCCGGACATCCAAAAATTTATGTAATCATTAAAATATTTTATTTTAGTGATTGGCATGATAAAATTTCATTCGTCGCTTAATTTGGATCGTTTTTGCGTTCGTTACGACTTCCGTCGTAATTACCCGAATAACGCAACCATACGGCCAAACGAACCGACATCCGTGATGTCTTTGAGCATATTTTAAGTTCCCTATACTTTAACATCATTTTAGAGCCTTGAAATGAGGTTAACGGGGTTTAAAAGTGCCCAAAAAAAATCAAGTTTTACAAGTGCAGGGACCATTTTTGAAATTTCTGGCAGATACATTGAACTTGGTCCATTTTTGAGGATTTGATGGTTTTAACCCAAGGTTTTGCACTCTATGGGCTGGAATTTGATGGTTTTAAGTATTCCCATGGTTTTGAAAACCATGTGCCCACATGTAAGGTCTAGATCAAGGCACGTTTTGCGAGGAACGATCCTTACGGTTCTCCAAAATCTATAAATACCCATGCTTTCATTCACTTCAATTCACACTTGATTCATTTTGCTCTAAGTTGAGGTTTAAACACTTCATACCTGAGCAAACTTGGATCAAACTTCCTAGCTTGGACCCTTTGTAAGCTTCTTTCATTCTTTTATGCGTTTTTAAGCGGGAAAGTCAAACAGTGTTTGACTTTCTACTTTGACTAGTCTTTGGTCAACACGAAATTCGTTTGAACTTCGCAACGTGAGCGTAATCACGATGGTTATAGTCCCGTGTGACTATACCTACTGATTACCACGTTAATTAGGTGGAGTGACGGGTCATAGTTTCGGTCAAATACGCGTCTATGCATATTTTGCAACCAAACTATTTTTGGGTATCAAAACCGTTTGTTTTGATATCAAAATTGTTTTCTAACTTCGTTAAACATGTTTAACTCGTCACTTTTAGGATAGTGCTTATATAGGGTCGTAAGATAAGCGGTCTAAACAACAGCTTAAACTTTCGAACCCGACCCGTTTGGTCAATCATTAGGATCCGACCAAACATGTATTGTGACCATAGTTGTATAGGGAATAACCTTCCGAGGTTATACCTTATGGTCACTTCGTGTAGTTAGTTGTATGATAGGTAGTTTATATGCCTTAGGAAAATGACCAAAATGCCCTTTTTTCGCATAATTTCATTTTAAGCATATGTAACACATGTTTTGACATCTAAACTGATTATATAATATAATTAGATATGTTAAGGCATATAATACTTGTCATAGGACTAGTTAGGCATCTCAAACGCGTTTTCACGCGAACGACGCGTTAAAGTGGCGTTAGCTACCTTAATGGGTCGTAATGGGTTGTAAGCACTTAGGATAGGTTTCGATTTAGAATGTAGGCTTTGTTAAACCATATCACATGAGTTCCAATGCTCGTTTGGTTTACAAGACCTCATTCTATCCAATCTTCCGATTTAGGTGTCGTTTCCCTAACATAGTATCTGTTACCTTAGGAACCGCTTCAACACTTGAACTCTTGGTCTTTTGAGCTTTGTTATACCTTTTGAACCGGGACTATACGCAACCCCAGGCGAGTACATAGTTCCCCTCTTTTTACCGTTTTCAAATGTTTTGGGGTGATTCATATGTGTAATCGATCTGTTTTCAAAATGTATGGCATATGTGTGTTCACTAAGTGCTTTTATGTGTATTATTCCGATTATGCAAATGTAATGTTTTATCCTTAAGTAATCTACCTATCTTCATAGTTAGATTCATGTAGGATATTTGAAGTACAGTCTTAAATCTTCCTATCTTCATAGTGAGATTTTTAAGAAGTACTTTACAACTCGATGGTTGGTTTTGTGCAGATTGTTGGTGATTTAGATAACGAAACTAGATAATACAATAAGCACATGGTGGATACGCCACTGGTACTTCCTATATATAAGTGTGCTTATTGTATTACCTTTCGTGGCGTTATCCCAAATCACCTTTAGGATTTAGGATTGTTTTGATTCAATGATTCAATATGACAAGAACCCAGGATCCCTGTAGTATCTATCTATATTCATAGTTAGACTTATATGGGATGTTTAGAGTACTAATATTGGAGTCCATGTTTGGATTCATTGTGTACTTTAATGCATGTTAGATTAGACAATGTGACAGAACCCGAATCCTTATAGCATCTATCTATCTTAATAGGTTGATTCTTGTAGGATGTTTGAAGTACTGATATTGGAGTCCTTGATTGGATTCATTGTGTGCTTTAATGCATGTTTACGAGTTGGTACAAGTTGACGATTTATGTGTTATGTGGTAGTTGTGATTTAGATAACGAAACGGGTATAATAAAATAAGAACATGGTGGATACACCGCTGGTACTTCCTATATATAAGTGTTCTTATTTTATTATTCTTGTAGCGTTATCTGGATCACTTTAGGATTTTGTGTACTATTGTTTCAGTATTCGATTATCGAAATCCTTGTAGAATCTCCCATATCTTTATATGTTAGATTCTTAGAAGGATATTTAAAGTATTATCATAGATCATTGATTTGATTTATATAATACTTATATAAGTTTTGGTTTATTTCAAAACAGTTATTATTAATCCTTGATTGGATTCCTAATAACATATTAACAAGTTTTTACGATGGTTTAATCGAGATTTCAATATAAGGCATAAAATGACTTGGTAAATATCATATTGCCATATACAAACCAATTTTGTTACGAGTTTTCACAATTAAGATTAATACCAAATGTTTTGCCATTTATTTGGCTAATAAAACCTATGTCTTCGCCAACATTTTTATGCTGACTGTTTTCGCATATGTTTCAGGTTTTCGACTGTTCAAGCATGCAACGCATAGAACTGCATACGGGCCTTAGACTTCTAAAAAGAACAATTACATGTATTCTTTGTTTGTAAAACGACGTTAATGATATTGAAACAATTTAGTACCGGTAGTTGTGAGCAATTTGTAACGTGACTCCCTGATATTTCCGCCGCGTGTTGTTATATTACGCGATTGGGGTGTTACACCGTACAATTGTAACACGTGTTGTGAATAGATAAAAGGCCATATTTGACTGATTATGATGTTTATATGTGAAATTTAATGAGTTGGTAAATTTAAACTTTGGTAAAAATTATGTTGGCAACGATAAAATTAACGCTTATCGCGTAACGGTTAAAATGCGAAACGAACGTCGGTGACCACCCGATCAGTGTTAAAATCCTAAAAATAGTCTGTTATGATTTGAATAATAATTTTAATCATATTCATGAGGAAAAATAAACTAAAACGCTAAGAAACTCTATTTTTCGAGTTTAAGCGCGTACCGCGCAATGCAGCGCGTGTACCGACAAAATACTGTCAACACAGCCTGTCAAGGCAACTGATAATCATTTTAGTAATAATTTGATGACTTTATTACTTTAGAATGATAAAAATAAATAAAAACGCATAAATCCCTATTTTTGCGATTTTAAGCGCGTACCGCGCAACACAGCGCGCATACTGCCAAATACCGGCAACGTAACCAGTCCAGGCAAACAAAATATTGTTCAGTAATATTTTGGTGAGTTTATTTTTATAGAGTGTTAAAAATAATTTAAAACGCACTAAAACGGGGTTAAAACGCTAGATAAAATACCCGGTAACCGATTAAATACTAGTTTTTAGTCTAGAATATGTATATATGTGTATATATACGGTTATAAATGAATGTGTATGGCAAGTTGGCAGCCATGCAATTGAATTTCTTTCTCTCTCTCTTCCATGTATTGGTCAAAGTGGGAGGTGAATGATGATGGTGTTCCTTAAAGCATTCAAAATCCTTCAAAATCCAAGAAACCCATTTTCAAAACACTCCTACTCTCTCACACTAAATAATTCAGCCGAACACCCCTCTTACCACCTCCATAATTTCATAATTTTTGATGTTCATGTAAGAATCAACTTAAATCCAAGGTGTTTCCAAGCTATTTTGATGATCCAAATGTGTTTTCTTGGTGAAACAAGCTTTCAAACATCAAAAATCATGTCAAAACCCATTTGAATCTTGAAGGTATAAAAATTATTTTCTTAAAAATGTTCTTGGTTCTTGGTGAAGAAGATGATAGTAAAAAGTTTATCTTGTTCTTGGATTTAAACATAAACTTGAAAACTAAAAACTAAAAACAAATGGGTTTTCAAAGAAAATAAAAATGAATGTATGTGTATATGTATGTATAACCATGAGTGTGTGTATATATGTGTATTTGAGTTGAGTTTCGGCTTTGATTAATTCTTGTTTGATTTGATTCTCGAAAATGAAATGCATGCTTGATTCAAAAGGTGATTTATGAAAGTTCATATGATTAAAAGATGAACATGATAAAGTGAAGTTTTGAAATCATAAGTGTGTATGTATATGAGTCGTGTGTGTATGTATAGGTATGCATGCATGTGAAATTTTGATGATTAAAGTCTTAAATGTGTAAGGATATAAGCATATGTCTTACTTTTATGAATAAATGAGTAGATGATGATGTTGTGAAGTATGGAATGTTTGAATATTTGAAAATGATTTAAATATATGATTAGATATATTTTAGTTCATATAAAATGATGATGATGTTATATTGAAGCATTAGATGCATTTACATGAACATGTATGATGATATGAAAGCATTAGATGCATTTACATGAGCATGAAATGATGATTTCAACATGATTTGATAAAAAATGATATTTTATCAGATTATAAACACTAAAATATGATTATTTTCAAGTGTTTAATGATATAAAACTTTGTCATAAAGTTTACTAGTCTTGCATGTTGTACTTGGTGCATTAGGAGTTGTAAAATACGTGAAATCGCATGATTTATGTGACTTACACAAAAACTGCATTAATCTTATTATAACTACTATTTTAATCAGTAAATAACATGTATTGGGTTAAAATATCAAGTCGTTTCGAGTTGGGATGATTATAGTAACGTTTAACGAAAAACTATGCGTTAAAACGGCCAAAAATTGGCTTTTCGAGTGATTTTTATAAAACTCAACTACATCAGTAATTAAACTGATATTTTTAGTTTAAAAATAAATATTTTAACTAATTTTAAGTTTACTTGGTGTTTGGTTGGTCATACGTGACTTCCCACGCCCGAAACCATTACCGAATCGCTAAAATACGCATTTTTCAATGTACACTAATATAGGTAAAATTTTGGATGAACCTTATTTGTTAAAATGAGTAATGTGATTTAAACATGAGAATGTGAAAATATGTTAAGTTTTTAACATGATATTATAAATCTAGCTTACGCATGTATGCTTGTACGTTTTGTGCAGTAGAAACGGTAAAAATTGCGTAAAATGTGTAACTTGTTTGTCGAGCATGAAATTTGGTACATATGAGATGTTTTATGTATATTTGCTATAAAATGACAAAATAGATAAGTTAACAATATTTCACGTGTTTCGGTGTTAAATTATGTGAACATTTATGTATATATATATTACGACGCGCAAATCATAGATATACTGCGTATAAACGGAAGAGTTAACGGATTTACACAATAATGGTCACCAATAAAATCGTTCAAGTCACAAAATCATAAATATATATATGGACTCATATATATATATATATTAACGTGCCAACATAATAAAAAATGATAACTTTTCGAGAAAATCTCAAAGTTATGTGATAATTTTAAGAAACGGAGAAACTTAGGAATTTTGTGATGTTTATATTGATTTATAATCATTCCTATATATATAATAGGACATGTAGGAATCAATCTCTGGGATTTCGCTATTTAAAATACGCACCCAAAGGTGAGTGTCACTAAACCCCTCTTTTTACTGCTTTGTATATATTTTGGGGGTAGAACACGTCAATAGAAGGGTTTAATAATGTTTTCAAAATAAAACATACCTTTTAATATAAAAAATATATTTTCGTTGAAAATATATGAGATTTGATTAAGTCATACGTTTCAAAGTAAAACGTTTTGATGAATGAATATTGAAAGTACGGTATTTCCTAAGCGAAACATGACCGTACAGTTGGGGATGAATTCTTGACTGGGTCTCAAATAATGGAGTGTCAGGGGAATTCGTACAACGTCGTGTATTAAATTGTCATATTAGTAGGATATATATATTGTACGTGAGGCAGACATCATATTGTCCTTCAAGAGGACCCTACGCCCATGATGTCGTTTATTCATTTAAGTATTGCACGCAATGAATTGTTGGTAGATCTATCGGGTTGACAACCCCGTCGTGACCGGTCGCCCCGTGTCAAGTCAAACGATGAATTGATATTCTGTTTATTGTCTATCTTTGATTATCCTTACATGGTTAATATATAGTCCGTATCGTCTAGCTAACATACGAGTCTGAAAGTTGACGCAATAACTTAATATACAAAACCTAGGGAATATTACTGTTGTCGGATCGATGAACCGACGGAAGGCCCATGGATTTTATTTAAGGAAGTAAAATGGACATTCTAAAATTATGTGGATATTTTCAAATAAACACCTAAACAGAAAGTTTTCCTTGGAATAAAATTATTTGTAAATGAATATGTGAACTCACCTTCCTTTGTGTTGACACTTGATTTTTAACGTGTTCTACAGGTACTGAGTTCGGCTTCGGGAATTATGGCGTATCTTGTGGTTGTTGATGCATGTTTTATCACTTAAAATGTTGGACAGACTTTTAAACTTTCTGGGACAATGTAATAAGATCCGTGAGGGTCAAAGACAACTTTATTATGTCATGGCTATGTCTGTCGCGTTTTGGAACGTTAAGATTAAAATCTACGTTTTAAATAAGTAAAATTGTCCAACACTATAATGCATCAAACATCAAGATAGAAATGGGCACTAGCTTCCGTCACCACTATGTTTTATATTCCGCTGTGACATTTTTGGGGTGTGACAAGAACCCATTGCTATTTATAGGAAGATTGGATCATCAAGATCATTCCAAGTGTTAGGAAGGTGTAATCTTGGCCCTACCTTTGTGCACATGGTTTATAAATACAATGGGGACCCAAAACCAGCTCCAGGTATTGAGAATTTTACATAATTAACCCTGGAATTGAAGCCTGTTGCTGAAACTGAGTTGCTGAAATATGGTCCCTGTCATGTGGCACACCAGGTATCACCTGGTCTGGCGCGTGGCTTGGGGGAGGTCAGTTTCAAGTTTCAGTTTTTGTCAAAACAGGTCCCTGCATGCTTAAAACTTGATTTTCGGCACGTTTAAGCCCCGTTAACCCCATTTTAAGGCTCTAAAATGAAGTTAAAGTATAGGGAACTTAAAATATGCTCAAAAACATCTCGGATGTCGGTTCGTTTGGTTGTACAGTTGCGTTATTCGGTTAATTACGATGAAAACTCGAACGGACGAAAAATGATCTAAATTACGCGACGAATGGTATTTTTGCATTCCAATCACTAAAATAAAATATTTTAATGATTACAAAAATTTTTGGATGTCCGGATATATTCAGAACATAAGATATGCGCGAAAATGCAAACTTATGCACTTTTTGACGCTTTTAGCCCCTGTTGATCAAATAAGTTTATTTTCGCATACCAAACCCCTCAAAGCCTATTTCTAAGCTATGTAAAGGATATTTAAGGTATGTTTAACTTATGATCAAGTTCCGGAATGTTCATTACTGAACAAATCGGCATAGTTTCGCAGTTTGACACAATCTGTGACACCTGTGTCACTGCGACCATCAAACAAATACCAAATCAATGAAACATTGTATTTCATACTTTGGACTTGTATAAATATGTGTATCTTTTGCACATATCAACTCTTGTTCGATTTCAAGCTCTAAATCGCTTTCTGGAAGGTTATACACGCGCTGATGCGTAAATATAACCAGTTTAATGCAACAAACACTCTGGAATAGTGACATATACTTAACATACCTTAAATAACCTTTACATAACTTAGAAATAAGTTTTGAAGGCTTTGGTATGGCAAAAACAAGTTAATTCGCTTACAGGGACTAAACTTGACAAACTGCGAAAGTATGCCAATTTGAACTGTAACGAACATTCCGGAACATGACCATAAGTTAAACATACCATAAATATCCTTTACATAGCTTATAAATAGGCTTTGAGGTGTTCGGTATGCTAAAATAAACTTTTGGGTCATTCAGGGACTAAAAGCGTCAAAAAGTGCACAAGTTTGCACTTTCGCGCATAACTTACGTTCTGAATACCTCCGGACATCCAAAAATTTATGTAAGCACTAAAACATTTTATTTTAGTGTTTGGCATAAGAAAAATCCATTCGTCGCGTCATTTGGATCGTTTTTCGCGCTTATGCGCATTCCGTCGTAATTAACCGAACATCGCGATCGTACGACCAAACGAACAGACATACGAGATATTTTTGAGCATGTTTTGAGTTCCCTATACTTTAACTTCATTTTAGAGCCTTGAAATGAGGTTAACGGGGCTCAAACGCATCGAAAAAGGCCTTAAACACGTGCAGGGACTAAAACTGTCATTTTTGAAACATTTCCGAAACAGGGGGTGGTGGCGTAGCGCGAGCCCTAAGGGCCTCACCAGTCGCGCTACGTGACTTCCTAACCAGATCAGATAAGACTGATTAGTCAGCAGATTTCAGCTGATTAACTCACAACCACACACTCACACTTGCCCTTTCAGCTCATTAGGGGCCATTTTTAGTCACCACAACATTCCAACAAGTGTACGCCTTAGATTCGATCACGGTTTCCAAGAAACAATCCTAACGGTTCGAGAAATACTATAAATACCCAACACACTTCATTGCAAAACCCACTTGAAATCTGAGATTTCTCTAAGTTGGGGTGTTTCATCACCTCATACCTGAGAATACTTGGATTATCAATCTTGCGGGGACCCTTTGTAAGTGTTCTTTCGTTCTTTTATTGCTTTTCGAGTCCGAAAGTCAAACTTTGTTTGACTTTCTGCATTGACCAGTTTATGGTCAATGCGAAGTTCGTTTGAACTTCGCAACGTGATTGTAATCACGATGGTTATAGTCCCTTGTGACTATGCCTACTGATTACCACGTTGTCTAGGGTCGTAAGGGTAAGCGATCTAATAAATCGCTTATACCTTCGAACCCGATCCATTTGGTCGATCATTAGGATCTGACCAAACACATTAGGTGACCATAGTATATAGGGAATAACCCTCCGAGGTTATACCTTATGGTCGCTTCGTTAAGTAGTTGTATGATAGGTAGTTTATATGCCTTAGGTAAATTACCAAAATACCCCTTTGATGCCAAAATTCATTATAAACATATGTGACATAACTTTTGACATCTAAACTGATTTGGCAACAATATTAGGCATGTTAAGGCACATTCTACTTGTCATAGGACTAGTTAGGCGGTCCGAACGCGTTTCACGCGAACGACGCGTTAAAGTAGCATAAGCTACCTAAACGGATCGTAATGGGTCACAAGCACTTAGGTTAGGTTTCGTTTTAGTATGTGGGCTTTGTTAAATCATATTACACGAGTCACCATACTCGTTTGGTTTACGAACCCTCATTCTATCCGATCCTCCGATATGGGTCCGGTTTATTAACATAGTTACCAATATTAGGTGCCGTTTGATTCCGTGATCTCTAGCATTGCTTGGTGGTTATCTTAGGACTTCTGAGCAATCTCAAGTGAGTACATAGACCCCTCTTTTACTGTTTTCCAAACTGTTTTGGGGTGAAACACATGTGCCTACTTGTTACTTCCATGCTTTCCATGCTTTCACATCATATACCTGCTATGTTCGTTAGTACATTATAGTACATGATTTCATTGCATTTCATGCTATGTATGCCCATTGTGTGCGTACTTAGTACATTGTTTTACATTACATGCTATGTATGCCCATTGTGTGCGTACTCAGTACATCGTTTTACATTACATGCTATGTATGCCCATTGTGTGCGTACTTAGTACATTGTTTTACATTACATTTCTGTTGCACGTGCTCATCCAGCATATGAACACATTATACTACATTTTGAACCGTTGTAACTATTTGACTATGTGAACCGTCGTAACCCTTTGATTATATGAACCGTTTGTAACTGTTGAACCGTGTGAACCATTTGTATCTGTTGACATGATTTACATTTGACAATAGTCATTTGACTATACATAAACATTTCTAAAATCGTTAAACATTACTTCTTGGTGGTTTGGTTGGAGTAAGTGATTTAAGTAACGAGGCGTGTGTAATATGATACAGGCATGGTGGATACGCCGCTGGTACTTCCTATATATAAGTGTTTGTATGGAATTACATATCGTAGCGTTATTTGAATCATTTCAATTTGAGACATATAGCATTTTATACAGATAACATACTTTTCACAAGACATTGTTTTACAAACAACTTATCTTATACAAACTCATTTTACTTGGTTATTCATTTAACCTTACATTTATCTATACATATCATCTGATCTTATTGTTTTTCAAACGATTTACAAGACAAAGCAAATTACAAGGTTCATGACTAAACATCTTTCTCAAACATAAGTCATGAATTCTGTTTTCACAAAACCTATGTATCTCACAGGCATTTTTATGCTGACGTACCTATTTTCACATGTGTTTTCAGGAGATAATGCATAGGACTTATCAAGACATACTTAGGCGGACCTGTGCCTTAGTGACTTAAAACGAGACAAGAACTAGTTAATTTATGTTATGTACTCTTTGTTTCTTGTTTAAAACAATGTAAACTCTCATGTTTGATTAATAAAACGAAACTTCAATTGCCATGGATTTGAAACAATTAATTCTGTTACAACACTCCCCGATGTTTCCGCCACGTTTTGTATGTTCTACGTGGTCGGGGTGTGACACAATTAGTCACTGCGATCGAATAAACTTGTTTTCGACACACCAAACCCTCCAAAACTTATTTCTAAGTCATGTAAAGGTTATTTAAGGTATGTTAAGACTATTTCACTATTCCGGAATATTTTTCGCATTAAACTGATTACGTTTACGCATCAGTTTGCGTATAACTTTCTAGAAAGCGATTTAAAGCTTGAAATCGTACTCGAATCAAGTCGTAAAATCATCAAACACAAATACACACGTATGATAACACCAAAACACATCGTTTTATTGATAATTGATATTGTTTTACATCGTACATCGTTTACCGAGCACAGTTGTCACAAGTACCCTGTACTGTTCTATTAGCTCTCTTCTTCCACAAGTCATTCTGTATGAACAAATCATATGTGAGCTCAGGCTGAGGGGGAGATTGTATGCATGCATGCAGTAGTGTTGATTATTGTAACTAAATACAATCATTCAATTCTATTATAAACATGTTTGCTTAAAACAATTCTCTCTTTGATTGTGTTGAAAGTTTGTTCCATTTTTAATTCCGCTGTACTTTATCTTAATTCATCTTCATTATATTCAAACAAGCACAATCTTATCAATCTCAGATCCTAACACGATTCAATTATGATTCTTTATGGGATTTATTTGATTCAGCAGAAGAGCCAGAGTACTTTGATGAATTAGACATACTCAGGGATTATGAAGCGTCCCATGGTAGATTGCCAGCAAAGTCTTCTAAACGTCAACAAACTTCTAATGACAATGAAACTGGTCCCAGTCATGCTGGTGAAAGTCAGATGATAGTCAATGATGATGATTTAGAGTCTGACTCGGGTAGCCCGGCATTTGATCGTGGTGATTCAGAATCTGAGGGGGAGCAGATCCAATCTTCAGACCAGACAGTTCATGTTGATGAACAAGTTAAGGACCAGAATGTCACAAATTTAGAAGGCGAGGTGAACGTTCCCAGTGAAGTTATGCCGGGGACTCTATCCTATCACCCCGAGGAGTTGATTATAGGAGAATTGCAATCAGGAGTTCGCACAAGAAGCCAAATTAACCATGGCCTTACATGTTTTTATACTAAAATTGCTCCATTATAAACTGAATTCTCACTCAGTTGCTTTATTTCGCAGATTGAACCTCGAACATATAAAGAACCACTGACGAAAGAATCGTGGGTGAATGCGATGCAGGAGGAGCTGAGTCGCTTTGAGAAGCTCGGAGTATGGAAACTTGTCGATCTACCTGACGGGCACAGAAAGATAAACACCAAGTGGGTGTTTAAATGCAAGAAAGACGATCGAGGAGTGATAGTCAGAAACAAAGCTCGACTCGTTGTTCAGGGCTTTAGTCAGCAAGAGGGGATAGACTTCACAGAGGTTTATGCTCCAGTTGCTAGACTTGAGGCCATCAGAATATTTCTTGCTTTCGCTTCGTACAAAGGATTTAAAGTTTACCAGCTAGATGTCAAGTCGGCGTTCCTTTATGGAAAGGTGAAAAAGGAAGTCTATGTCGGTCAGCCACCGGGCTTTACCGACCCAATACACAAAGACAAGGTCTACCTCTTGGACAAAGCGCTGTATGGTTTGCATCAGGCCCCGAGAGCCTGGTACGAGACGCTCTCAACACTTGCTTTCCAACGGCTTTATCCGAGGCAAAGTGGACGCTACACTCTTCACTAAGGAAGTCGCTGGTCATCTACTGATCGTTCAAATATATGTTGATGACATTGTTTTTGGGTCAACGGACGAAGAACTCTGCAAAGAATTTGAAAAAGTCATGAAGCAGAAGTTCGAGATGTCGTCAATAGGTGAGATTAAGTTCTTCCTAGGGCTACAAGTCGATCAGATGCCTGAGGGAACTTTCATACATCAAACGAAGTACGTCTACGATGTTCTGGAGAAATTTGGGATGTCCGAGACTACCCCAATGTCCACCCCATTAGCAACTAATCACGGTATCAACCCTGATCTCACCGGAGAGAAGGTCGACGAGACACTATACCGCTCAATGATTGGTTCGCTGATGTACCTGACATCATCCAGACCCGATATCATGTACCCGACATGCCTCGCAGCCCGATATCAGTCGAGTCCTTGAGCCTCACACATGTCAATCGTCAAAAGGATCCTACGCTACCTGAAAGGAACCCCAAGCCTGGGGTTGTGGTATCCCAAAGATGGTGACTTCACGCTCGAAGGATATTCAGACTCAGACTTCGGTTGCTGCAAGATCAATTCAAAATCAACAACTGCAGGATGCCAATTCCTCGGACCCCGATTGGTCACTTCGCAGTGTAAGAAGCAAACAACTGTCGCGCTTTCAACATGCGAAGCTGAATACGTGTCAGCTAGCAGTTGCTGCTCACAGATCCTATGGATACAGCAACACATGCGAGATTATGGTTTGCAATTTCTTACCTCTCCTATATTTGTTGATAACGAGGCTGCAATAAACATAACAAAGAATCTGGTATATCACGCTAAAACTAAACACATAGAGATTCGACATCACTTCATCCGAGATTGTTTCGAGAAGAAGTTGATTCGAATAGATAAAATCCACACCAACGAACAAAAGGCAGATTTACATACCAAAGCATTTGATAAATCAAGATTTTTATACTTATTAAAATAAAATGGTATGAAGCTTTTGTCGTCAGGGGGAGACATTATTGGCGTTGATGAGAAAACCGAAGCAGAGGATGTTGAAAAGCAGGCTGCTTTGGTTTGTCGACTTTTTAGTTGTTTTCGTATTTAGGGGGAGATAGATATATTTCAAAAAATACAAAAACAATAAAAAAATGCAAAAATACAAAATCAATAGAAATTTTCAAAATCCAAAAACATTAGAAAACCAAAAAGAGTTTGTGTAAAAAGAGGAAATGATAGTACATCAGCTAGACAGTTTCGGTATGCTAAAGAAATGTAATGTTTAAAAGCGTTAAACGGTCTCACTGATGATATGCCGATAGGTTTTTACATGTTAAGTAGACTTTTTCGGGATATAAACATAAAATACACAACTTGCTTGTTTCGTGGGGAACATCTCTCGGATATATAGGTAACCCCTGAAATCTTGTTTGAAAGATTTTCTATTTCTGACATACTAGGTCTATGTACTTGATGATATCTGGGGTATTATACCTGGACTTCTGATTTTGCGGAAGCAATAGCATAGTCCTCGTATAATACTCTGCACAACTTTAATCTTTAAAGCCTACACTCAGTATAAAAAATGATAAACATTGAAAAATGTGAATCATGTACTGTTGAAGAAAAGATCCCCAAGAGGGACACACCGAAAGTCAAGCCATCATCTCTTTGTCTGAACGAAAGTTCTAACCTGAGCTCTCATGGCCTTGCACTATCCTTTTTAGATATCACTATTGTACGTTCACCTGTAAGACTGAATATAGGGATCTGGATACGAGAGTATATTCTGAGGTGGGACACGCGATTAAGTTAAGTACTTAAAACACCTAAATTGTATCCTGAATTAGTAGAAATCTGTGTAAAAATTGAAAAGGATCAGTATATCGGCAATCTAGGTGAATTGTTTAAAACTTAGTGTGAAATTAAGCTCAACGGTACTTGTAACTAGTCAGAAACTGATATGATCCTCTAAAACACTCACCAACAATATGTTTGTAAATAGTTTACTGTTTACTTGACAGCATTTCATTTCAGCTTAGCTAAAAAAGCCAAAAAGATCTTAGTATGTTTTAGCTTATACTTTCTTAAAATCCAAAAATATTTTATCTTCTGCTTTAGTTTTTAGACAAACCAAGGTGGAAAGCTGATCTTTAGAATCTGAGAAGCGAAGCGAAGCAGGAAGTTTCTGGGCTGAACAACTGGGTTGGGAGCTAATCTTGAATGATTAAGAATTTCAACGTATAAACAAGATCATTAACTTGATACTTGTGCATATTTTCAGAAAAAGTGTTGAAAAGTTTTGAGAAAAATGCCAGTTGTTTCGTTTCGGGTCAACCAAGGTCATTAACTTGGACTTTGTAGGCAAATTGAGTACCTAGGGTCATTAATTTGGACCTAGATACTTGAGTGGATTCCTAAATCTGACCAAAAATCAGATAAAATTTGAAAAATATGAAAAGTTAAATATTGAAAAAGTTGAGTTTGGATCGGATGACAATCCGATCGGATGGCCATCCGAGTGGTGGTCAATGGACTATAAAAGAAAGTCAATGGGTTCAGTCAAAGTCATTCGGACGAACTGCCCTCCGTCACACACACAAACTCTCTCAAACTTTCATTGATCTGATTTCACTTTCTTGCTTTCCAAAGTACATAGGATTGTTGGCACACTCAACCTTCACTATGGGAAAGGTAAGTTTTCTAATTTTCACCGTTAAATTTTGAGTATTTGATGTTTAAAGGTGCCGATGGTGACTGTTCATGTTAGATCTTAGATCTAGGCTTTGTCTGGGATTTTTGTTAGAATCTGAACATAGGGTATTGATCATCGGCCTTTGATCTATGATTTTACCGAGCCAATTTGATTAAAAACACATTAGATTTGAATCTAGGATGATTGAGATGTTCGGCAGCCGAGGTATAAAAAAATGAAATTAAACCCAATCTAGGATGTTTTGGAGAAAACTGAACATAGGGTTTTGTTAGTCGGTCATTTCTTTAAATGAGTCTGTAAGCAATTTTGTAAAATTGTCAGAATTTTTTTTTCATGTTCATATTCAAACTGTTCTTGGCAAGCTGATCGAAGGGCAATCCGATCGGATGGCCATCCAATCCATGATACTTATATGTTTGAATATTTTTCTAAGTGTTTGATTGAATAAGTGTTGTAAATTTTGTCAACTACACATGCTTAAATACTCATGATCATCTATTTCTCATGCTATCAAATGTGCTTATCTGTTAATCTTGATCGAATGACAATCCGATCGGATGACCATCCGATCGGATGGCCATCCGATCCAAGGGCACTTGTGATTGAATGTTTATGATTTTATTGGATAAGTTCATCCGATCGGATGGCCATCCGATCATCAGTACTACATAGAGTAGAGAGGTGCTAATGTGTTAGAAAAATTTTCAAGATTTTCAAGAATTTTCATTTTTCTCTATTATGTCTCGATATGTTTGCAGATTATAACGTTGATATTTTTTTTGCAGGCAAGAGCGACAGATTGGCATCCAAATCATCTACTGCATATTAGATGAGAACTATGCAAATATGTAACCATTTAAAGAAATAGTACCGTTCTTAAAAGAAAGTAGAATTGCAAAGGCATTGACAGAAAAGCATAAATGCTATGAGTCGCATGTAAGAATGTTTTGGAAGTCTGTGAGATACGACGAAAAAGAAAAGATGATATATTCGGAAGTGAAGAAGAAAGATGAGAAAGGAAAGGATATAGATGTAGAAGTTAAGTTTTCAGTGGCCGATGTGAGAAGGGTTCTGGATCTGAAGGACAGTGATGACGACCCAATAATTATTCCTGAATGTTTAAGCAAGGGTTTGTTGTTCAAAATGGGTTACACAGGGCACGTGAATGACAAATACCTTAAGTCTAGATTCTGTAGGCCTTATAAGTTTATGGTTCATTGTATGGTGCATGCTTTATCGCACAGAAAGGGAGCTTATGATGAGACATCAGACTACATAATGAATATTATTACATGTCTAGTATTGAATAGGCCTTACAACATCTCACAGGTCATCTTTAATCATATGGTTGATAACATCAAGGGTGAGAAGTATATTATGTACCCTAGATTCATTCAAATGATGTTGGACGATCAAGTGCCTAATCTACCAAAAGATCCTACTGATGAACTGAAATTACAACATATGAGCAGTGAAACATTGAATAGATTGAACAAATATAAAGGTTTGATGGAAGACCAGGAGCCAAGAGTAAACTGGATGATTAGGAAGATTAAGAATGCGAACTATGTGGCAACGGAGAAAGATCACTAGAGACACGAGGAAAGTAATTCAGAGGATGAAAGTGAACGTTTAAGTGAAATGACGGAAAAGAGATAAAGGTTTTGGTTTTGGTTTTGGTTTTGGTTTGAGAAGGATGGAAAGAGGAAAAGGACTCCTAAGATTTCACCTAAAGTGGTGACACTAAAAGCTGTTATTAAGGGTAAAATTGGAAAGGGGGAGTCTCATAAAAGGTTGGTAGATTATCTTTGTTGAATTTTATACTAATTCTGTTAATGTTTGTATTGCAGAGCCCACAAAGAAGAAATCACCACCAAGTTTGGTTGATGAGTCGGTGATTCCACCAGCAGACTTGATCAACAAAGGCGTAGAGTACTTGAATTTGTCTTTTGATGATTACATAAAGCAAATTGAAGCTGCTACAAAGACTTAAGGTGCTAAAGCTGCAAAGGAAGATGAAACTTCTACAAAGAATGTTGAAGCTGAAGGTGTTAAAGAAAAGGAAGTTGAAGGTGTTGCAGAGTCTGATTCAAGTGCAATGGAAAGTGATGTTGATCCAACGATGATTGCACCTACATCGTATATCTCTGGAAAGCAAAAGTTCAAAGGTGTTCCAAAAAAGAAGAAAGATTCTGACGAAGAAGATTCAACGTATATTCCAACACCTGATGAGAAAAAGAAGAAAGTTATTAGAAAAAAACAAAGGCAAGACCAACTGGAGTTGTGTTAAGAAGTGTTAGAACAAAGAAAGATTCTACTGCTGAGCAACAAACAACAACAATTCCAGAAGTTCAAAGTGTTCAAATGCCTGAAACTAAAATTGTTCAAGCTCTTGAAGTTGAAAGTGTTAAAGCTCCAGAGGTTAAAACAACAAAGGGTCCTGAAGTTGAGAAAGTTCAAACTGTTGAAGCTGAAAAGAAAGCACCTGAAAGTCCTATCTTTAAAAAGGTTGAAAAGAATGATGAAGTTGAAAAGAATGCTGAGAAGGTTGATGATGAGGTAGAGTTTATGGGAGTAAGACAATCTACACCACCACCACCACCAGACAATCCAACTATTCATATCCAAGATGATCCAAAGAAGTCACCTGAAAAGAAAACTACTTCTTCTGGTTCATATGATGGATTTCCAAAAGTTCATGGTGAATTTCCATTTGATCTTCCTGATGATGATTATGATATATTCAATGAAGGAAAGTTAAATGTTCATACAAAGAAGGTTAGTGTTCTGGAGAAGGCAAATGCCAAAGCAGAAGCTGAGCGTGATAAGTTGAAAAAGAAGCTTGAAAAGGTAATGGCAGAGAATGAAGAGATGAAGAAAGCGGTGAATGATCATGCGGAAAGAATTGATGATTTGACTGATGACTTTGGAGGTAATGTTAAAGTCATTAATAGACTCACTACAGAGTTTGAGGAAGTGAATAAGAAGTATGAAGCTGTGAATAAAGCTAACAAGACGTTGCATCAAATGATCGGTGAACTTCATGAAACGTCTTCTAACGAAACCAAAATTCTGAGGCAAGAGATTGATGCCTTAAGGGCAGACAAGGTAGTGAAAGATGATCAGCTCAATATGTTGTACATTGTGATAGAACACAGGCTTGGATTCAATGTCCAAGCTGTGTATAATGAAATAGAAATTCAAAGGGTCGAGGAAAGAAGAGTTCAAAGGGAAAAAGAGTTGGCTGAAGAAGCAACTCAAAAGAAGAAAGGGTTGGTGATAGATAGAGAAGAGATTCTTGGGTCGTCTAGCCAACAAGATAAATCAAAGCCTAATGAATAGGTACATACTTCTAACGTTGAAACTTCTAATGTTAATGATGTTGAAATGAGAGACGTAGAGGTAGAGGCTGAGGTGAATGTTGAAGTTAGCCTTGATATAGTTCCAATTGGAGAGGTTAAGGATGTGATACACAATGAGTGGTCTAGCCATCGATATATATAGGTTGAACACCGTAGATTAACAACCAAGATGAATAAGTTTAAAGTAGTTGGTGAAGATAAGGAGTTAGATCAATTATTTGGTGATGAAGACGAAGAGGATGATGATGATAGTGATAAAGTCGAAAAAGATGATAAAGATAAGAAAGATGATGATGATAAGAAGGATGATGATGATCAAGGTGGTGCTACGGGTTTGTTGATTTCAAAGCGTTCAGGTCCGAGTACACTTGAAGAATTTCTGAATGATGAGCTTAATGAGAAACATGAGGATGATCAACATCATGAAGCGTCATCTTCTAGAAAACAACATGCTGGTGAACAGGTATTCCTAACTCAACCCAAAGTTATTTATTTGCATTCATCATTTGAGGGGGAGTTAGAGGTGCCTAGAACGAGAGAAGAGATGTTAGAAGAATTGGGGATGGAAGATGGGAACTTAAAGTTTGATATAGAGGATGAAATTCCTCCATCACCCGAGAGAGGATACATTTTTAATTTCGCAAATGAAGCTGGTAACTTCAAGGATGTTATAGTTGAAGAGGGATCTGATATGTCCGATGAAGACACTCCCTTTCACTACTCGGGAGTTGATGATACGTTTCCTACATTCGCTGAAATGTTTAAGAGTCATAATGAAGATGAAGTTAGGAGGAAAGTTGTGGAAAAGATAAGTACTGAAGGTATTCCAGAGACAGTTCCACAGGAAGAGTTGTTAGAAGAAAGGAAGAATTCGTTTAAAGTGATGCCTAAGGAGAGAAATTTCAAGAGGCCACTTCAATATTTAACGGATCATCCAGATAAATCGCTGGGTGATATTCTTTCGTGGAGTTATCTTGAAGATCTTAAGGTGTATGCAATCAAAAGGGAGCATGGTGTTCAATATTTTGAGTTCTTATCTGATATTAAAACACTCCCATGGTGGGATATGGAGGAGCTCGTGCAAACTAAGAACATTAAACAATTCTACTACGGTCTAGATGTGAAGATACATGACCAGAAGTTGTGGAATTACATAAAGCTCCAGGCAAAGAATAAATTTCCTGACTGGAAACCTCATTTTCCAAAACAAGTTATAAAGATTGATCCAGTGATAGGAGAGAAAGATATTACACTGAAGATAAAGCCTCCCAGATGCCTAAAGAATATGCCACTGCGTGTAATGGAACAAGACTTTCACGAAGATTTTCAAGGATGGTTATACAACCAAAGCACGGCAGAAGTGGTGATATCTTTATTTGATAAGAAGACTGGAGAAACAAGGTGCATAAACGTGTTAGATCCTATGTGGTTGGTAAACTGTTCGAAGAAGGATATTGACTGCTTATTCTTCAATAAGATTGTGTATGATGGACCAGATAAAGCACAGGTGTAGCAATATCAAAAGATGGCGAACTTATGCTTTGCGAAAGATATAAACTCTGGGAGGTACTGGGAAATAAAGTTCAGAGATATAGAATTAGAGGAGTTTTTGAAGAAAGAAAAGCGAAGTGAAAAGTTCAAAAAGATCAGAGAGAGTGCAGCTGTTCTTGGTCGAAGAAAGTTCGAAAGACCTCCTCCAACTGATCAAACGCCAATAGAATCTGAGGAGAACAAGATACCAAGATGGGATAGAAAGCGAGATGGAGATCCAGAGTACAAGAAGTACTAGAACGAGATCGGCAGGCCTCTAAGGCGCAAGATGTTAGCTGAACGAGCAGAGGAAAGGAAAGAGAAAGCTAGAGCTAGAAGGCGCAGCAGGAAAGTGCAGTAAAGACTATGCGGCAAGGAAGACTACAACTACATCCAAGGGGGAGTTTGTTAGTGCTTAGGTTTGTAGCTTCCGTCTGTATTGAGTCTGTAATATGTCCTGTATGTGTCGTTGTACAATTTTATGTATGCATTTTGTATCTAGACAAAACGGGAGACGGAACGTTAACTGTTATATGTAATCCGGTCGGATGACATGGGTCATCCGGACGGATGGCCATCCGGACGGATGACCCTCCGACCGGATGACACCACCTCTCCCATGATGCCTATAAATAGTAGTGTAGGGGTCATTGTTTAGAACCTTTTGCCAGTTTGTCTAGCGAAGCTCTGTCTAGTTGTCATCAGGATTCTTGTACTTTCATATCAGTGAATGAGATTGGACATGTTTATTGATGATATCGTTGTAGATTGTTCTCAGACGATGCATAGGGATTCCGCACCTCTGCGTTGATCGATTTGAGCCACGTTCTTCATCTAGAACCGTTCCTCACGGGCCGTTCACATAAACACCCTCCCACGTGGGTCCGTACACACTTGGGATGAACTTGCCCAAAAATTTCTCTACAAATATTTCCCTCCCGCTAAAACCGCCAAACTCATGACCTAGATTAACACCTACTCTCATGAACACGGGGAATCATTGTTTGACACTCGGGAAAGATTCAAGGAGCTATTAAGGAAATGACCACATCACGGTCTTGAACGTTGGCAACAAGTGTCCACTTTCTACAATGGACTATAGCCACACAAGGCAAATCCTTGATTCCGGCTCCGGGGGACTCCTTGGGAATCGGCGTCCCGAGGAAATCTATAATCAAATTGAAGAACTTGCTCAAAACAGTTTTCAATGGCACACTCCTAGGGGCTCAAAATCCACAGCTCGGGTGCCCACAAAGTGGATGAAACCACTTCTTTGCAAGCCCAAATCGAAGCCTTAACTACAAAAATAAAGAAACTTGTATTAAACAAAACAGATTCAGTTATGGCTCCCAAAGCATGCGGCGGCCCCCATGAAAACTAGAGTTGTATGAAAGACTTAGAAAATCAAACGGAAGTGGTAAATTTCCTAAATAACCGGCCACGACCACCGTGAGCTCCAAGTAACTCTTTCACTCCTGAGTGGCGTAATCATCCCAACTTTAGTTAGAGGGAATCGGGGGTAATAACCAAAAAAATCAAAATCAACGATCTAACTTTCAACAACAACCCAAAAATGAGCAACAAGGTTTCTAACCACAACAAAAAGGAGGAAGAGAAAGGTCTGAGGATCTCATCACTCGCCTTTTCTCCGATCCGATAAAAGGTACTCGGAAAGGTTCCTATAAACTGAAACCAAAATTAGAAACCAACGGGCTAGTGTTCAAAATATAGAAAAAAAGTAAGCTAACTTGCCCAAAATTTTGCCAAGAGACCACAAGGAGCCTTACCTAGTAACACGAAACAAACCCAAAAGCCCAAGTAAACGTAATCAACCTAAGAAACCGAAAGGTAGGACTTGAAATTGAACTAATAACTCAACAACCTGATCCAATCCCCACTAAAACACCGATTACCAATAACCATAAAAATATTCAACCCCAAAATACCGACACAACCAAACCACCCTAGTCCCTTACCCCGGTCGTTTACTTCGGCAAAAGACCGACGAGCAATTCACTAAGTTCGTGAGTCTGCTTAAACAACTTCACATCAATCTCCCTTTTATGGAAGTCTTCATTCAAATGCTAAAATACTCCAAGTTCATGAAAGACTTCCTCACTCACAAAAGGAAGATTGAATCCATTCAACAAGTCACCTTAAGTGAAGAATGCTCGGCGGCACTCCTTAACATGCTCCCCCAAAAGAAGATTGATCCCGGAAGCTTCACCATTCCTTGCTCTATTGGTGGATCAACAATAAGCAATGCACTAGTCAAGTTGGGGGCTAACATTAATCTAATGCCGGCCTCTATGTTCAACCGACTTGAGTTAGGTAAGCCACACCGTACAAGGATGAGCATACAACTTGCGGACAGGTCGGTAAAATACCCTCAAGGTGTCATAGAAAATCTATGGTGAAGGTCGGAGAATTTGTTTTCCCGACCGACTTTGTTATCTTAGACATGGAAGAAGACACCGAAATCCCACTCATATCAGGAAGACCTTTCCTTGCCACCGCACGGGCTATGGTGGATATGAGTAGTGGACGACTAACATTGAGGGTTGGTGAAAAAGAGATCAAGTTCAAGGTGGGACAACGAGCAGAGGATGATCTAGTCAAATACATCAAAGCTATTGACTCAAGCCTAGACGACGCCCTTCAACGATGCAACTCGGGATGCGAGTCATCCCGCTCGGGTAACATTTGACTGACTTTGGGTTTAGCCAAGGACCCTTATAAACGTGGCGCACCATGGAGGCATTCCATAGATTATCCATTAGTTAAGTAGTTTTAATATTAGTGTAATATTTAGTTTAATGCTTTTCTTTTAAAGTTTTATCTTTATAGGAATATAATACGCTCAAAAGAGGAAGATGAACGTTGAAAAAGGGACCCCATGCACATAAACCAGAGCCTCCCACTTCAAAAACTGCAGATCAGTGTCTGCAGCATGGGGCCGTGCTCACCTGGCACGCCCCCGTGCTAAACTATCTGATGTCAAAAAGTTTTTACCGAGAAGGTGGCATGGGCCGTGTCAACTCAGCACAACCCCGTGTCCACCATACTGTAAGTTTTCTATTCAACATTGTTATTGGCACTTTGGCCACGGGACCGTGTCCCCATAGCACGCCTCCGTGCTACAGAGCTAGCAACCATAAAAATTATTATTTTCACCCACTTTTTGCACATTTAATCAAAACAAATCCTATTTAGGACACATTGAGGACAATGTGTAATTTAAGTGTGGGGGGGGGGGGGATGTTAAAACCTTGAATCGTTTTTCCTAAAAACAATATTTACATAAAACTCGTCTTGGAAAACCGCTAATCACCCCAAACTTTTTCAATTTTTTTATTATTTTCTTTTTACTTAACTTGGTTAGTTGGGTAAAATAAGTTCTAAAAATTAAGTTTTTACTAATTTACACCTGATAGCGTCGTGAAAAAAAAAACCAATTAAGAAAATTATAAAAACAGGCATAACAAATTTGTAAAATTTGATTATATATACATTTTTTACACTATAACCCTTTTCCCACAAAAGTGAGTTTTGAGCCTTTACCGAGCATATAAATACCCATCAATACTAATTGCTCAATTTTCGTTTCTTCTGTGAATAGCCCGTTTGGTTCTTACAAATCTAGAACTTGCCAAAGCGATACATTCCAAATTCTTACCGACACAAATCCAAGTAAGTAAATTATGGAGGCATTAGGATTAAACTCATTTTTCACTTCAAACCTTTATTTTTCTTTTCTTTCTTTACCAAAAACATCCCCCTAGATAAACCCCTTTGAGCCTTAACCTTTTCATTCCTAAACCCTCAAAAATACACACTTTTGCAAAAACAACCACCCACATCCAAAAACCTTTTTATTTACACCTTTTATTTTTGTAAAAGATCGGTTATAAAATTACAAGTATGGCTCAGTTTCAACTTTGGTAAAAAAAACAAAGTATTTTTTTGCTAAGCTACAAAGCAATGGAAAAACCGATACTTTTTTGCGCTTTTTTCACCATTTTTACCAAACACACTGTCACACCCTGACCGCGTAATACAACAAACCGCGACAGAAACGTCGGGGAGTGTCGTAACAGAATAATTGTTTCACAACACATGGTAATTGAAGTTTTGTTTTATTTCATTAATTGACTCATTGTTTTGATATAAACCAAATAATTACAACAATTGTCTTTCTAGTTTTAAGTCACTAAAGCCGGCATCCATCCTATGTGTAGCAAACAATCAACAATCATCTTATAGTAGAACCTGAAACATATGTGAAAACAGTCAGCATAAAAATGACGGCGAGTACATAGGTTTTGTATGTCAAATTCATGGCTTTGAATCCATATTGCAATACCTCGTCCAACTACGAGAGTTGTCGAGTATGTACCTTGAAATCAAAAAGAGTTTGATATTGCAATATGTTTTATCATCTTTATAAGATGATATAAGTAAACCAAAACCATTGTAGCCATGAATCTTGACTGAAAACATTTGTCATTGTAAAACCGAGTAGTAAATCGTCCTTGAAAGTAAACATTGTATGGTTTATATCTGTAAGTAAACCTCGTAGTGTAACTTCGTTTTGAAAACATTCGTCTAAGTGATCTAGATAACGCTATGACATGTAATGTGATAAAAGCACTTATATATAGGAAGTATCAACGGCGTATCCACCATGCTTTTATCACATTACACACACCTCGTTACCTAATCACTTACCATAAACCAATCGTCCATCGTTCAAATCGTTCCAATCGTTCAAATCATTCCAATCGTTCAAATCGTTCAAATCGTCCGTGTTTTAATTGTCAAATACAACTTGTGGTCGTTCTTTAAAGAATACATTCAAACCTGTGTTCTGACTCGATATACCACCCATGGGCTATCTTTAACTAGGCCCTGAAAGACCTATTTAACAAGACTAACAAACCAACACATGATTTGTTAATCAGAAAACAGTTTATGTCGTTACCCACATTACCCACCAAAGGGATAGTCCGATAACGGGATTTGTCAGATCCTATGGTACCGTAACATACTACTGGTCGGCTTGATCATAGTTAATGAATGTCATTCGAATGTGTTTCGACTAACGCCCCAACAAGTTAGTTCACATTATTATAATCGTTGTGTTTAATATAAACCATAGTGCTTGTAAACCAAATGAGTGTTGGAACTCATATAATATGGTTTAACAAAGCCTACATTCTGATTTGAAACCTATCCTAAGTGCTTATGACCCGTTATGACCCGTTAAGGTAGTTTACGCTACTTTAACGCGTCATTTGCGCAAATGCGCGTTTGGATGGCCTAACTAGTCCTATGACAAGTATTATATGCCTAAACATGTTTAATTATGTTGTATAATCAATTTAAGTGTCAAAATTTTGGTTACATCTGCTTAAATTGAAATTATGCGTAAAAATGGCATTTTGGTCATTTTCCTAAGGTATATAAACTACCTATCATACAACTAATTAAACTAAGTGACCATAAGGTATAACCTCGGAAGGTTATTCCTTATACAACTATGGTCACAAAATATGTTTGGTCGGATCCTAATGATCAACCAAACGGGTCGGGTTCGAAAGTCTAAGCGGTTGTCGAGAGTGCTTGACTCACGACCCTAAATAAGCACTAAACTAAAAGTGACGAATTAAACATGCTAAAACATGTTTAACTAAGTTAGAAAACTGATTTGATATCAAAACAAAGTGTTTTGATACCCGAAAATAGCTTCGCCGTAAAATGCACATAATCATGCATTTTGACCGAAACTTTGACTCGTCACTTCAACTAGTCTACGTGGTAATCAGTAGGTAAAGTCACAAGGGACTATAACCATCGTGATTACGCTCACGTTGCAAAGTTCAATCGAACTTTGACTTCACCAAATCATGGTCAAAGCTTAAAGTCAAACACTGTTTGACTTTCTTGCTTGAAATAACTAAACAAACATGAAAGAACACTTACAAGAGTCCTATGCTTGAAAAAATGAACTAGAATGCTCAAGTATGAGGCCTCCAACTTAATGTGGTAGCCCAAAATCAGAGCAATGGAGAGAAGAGAATGAAATGAGCAAGTTGGAATGAAAGATTTCATGGGTATTTATAGTGTTTGATGATGATTAGGATCAAGACATGTGGATTAAGTTTTCCCCAAGGATTAATCCTAGCCATACATGTGTTGGAGACTGATTTGGAAGCTTTACTTGGTCCCCAAACAAGAAAACAAGCAACCAAAACCAAAAAATTCAGCTGATTTAATCAAAAACTGGTTTTCTGCCACCTACTGTTCTCATGGCCCGTGACCCTAGACAAAGAGTTTTTCACGGCCAGCCTACCAGTCTGCTGAACAGAAGTTTCAAAATTGTCAAAACAGGACCCTGCAGCTCCGAAACTTGTTTCTCGACGCGTTTAAGCCCTGTTAACCCAATTTCAAGGCTCTAAAAGGATGTTAAAGCATAGGGGACTTGAAATATGCTTGAAAGTATCATGGATGTCGGTTCGTTTGGTTGTGCGGTCGCGTTGTTCGGTTAATTACGACGAAACTCGAACGGACGCGAAAACGATCCAAATTGCGCGACGAATGGTATTTTTGCATTCCTATCACTAAAATAAAATATTTAAGTGGTAACAAAAATTTTTGGATGTTCAAATATGGTCAGAACGCGAGATATGCACATTTATGCAAACTTTCACAGTTTTTGACGCTTTTAGTCCCTATTGATCAAATAAGCATATTTTCTCACACCGAACCCCTCAAAGCTTACTTCTAAGCTATGTTAAGGGTATTTAGGGTATGTTTAGCCTATGATCTTTTCCGGAGTGTTCGTTGCAATGCGAATTGGCAGACTTTTGAAGTTTGTCGCAAATAGTCCCTGTGATCGAATAAACTTGTTTTCGCCATACCAAACCCTTCAAAACTTATTTCTAAGTTATATAAAGGTATGTTAAGATTATTTCACTATTCCAGAGTGTATTTCACGTTAAACTGATTACGTTTACGTAACAATTTGCGTATATCTTCCAGAAAAGCTTCTCGAGAGTTCGGAATCATACGAAATTTGATATGTGTACTTGTCACATGTAATTGTACAAATCCCAAGAATGAAACACAAGATTTCATTGGATTTGTAATTGTATGATGATCGTAGAGGCACAAATGTCACAGTCTCCCCTACTTTAGGAAATTTTGTCTCGAACTTTAATTTAGAGGAAACTTGTGAAAACAGATGTGGATGTTTCGCTTTCAAATGAATCCTCCGTTCCCTATGTAAAACTCTGGGCCACGTCCGTATTTCTAGCGAACTTTTTTATTTGTACTCGTCTGTTGTTTATAAGGAAGAGTTCAGATCCAAATATTTAAACTCCATTCTAATAGGTTTGTGTATGATTGTACTGAATCTCAAGAGTGACATGTAATTGTCAAAATGATATCATTGTTGTACTAAAATATGGGGAGCGTGTGAATTTGACAAGAATTGGAATTTTGAACAACGGGCAGAGAGAATGTTTCCTATGAAGACTATTATAGGAAACTTGTGTGTGCTCGAAATTGGAGTCGGAGAGTATAACATAAAACAACATTGGTCAAGGTCCAGAACATCTAGTAACTTAAATAACGTCACGCTTGCAATGTAATAAGGAACACTTATATATAAGTACCATCGGCGTATCCACCATGCCCTTATTACATTGTTCCAGTTTCATTATTTTTATCATTATAGGTTCTTACACATGACAAAACTTGTTGTGGTTTCTGTGCACTGAATTCCATAATTATGTATGCATCCATAATTGCGTAATTCCTTGCACAGTTCGCACAGTTCATTTTATAATGTGTAGGGGAAAAATCAAATGAATAATCCTGTGATGACTTTGACTAGACTACCATAGAGTCACTTTAACTAGATCAATGAATGATCTCTTTAAATAGACCACCAAAGAGTCTCTTCAACTAGATCACCAAAGGATCTCTTTAACTAGATCGACGAATGATCTCTTTAACTAGATCAACATATGATCTCTTTAACTAGATCGAAGAACGACCTCTTTAACTAGACCACTAGAGGGTCTCTTTAACTAGATCAACACATGATCTCTTTAACTAGATTAACAAATAAATCTCTTTAACTAGACCACCAAAGGGTTTCTTTAACTATATCAACACATGATATCTTTAACTAGATCAACATATGATCTCTTTAACTAGACCACCAAAGGGTCTCTTTATCTATATCAACGAATGATATCTTTAACTAGATCAACACATGATCTCTTTAACTAGACCACCAAAGGGTCTCTTTAACTATATCAACGAATGATATCTTTAACTAGATCAACACATGATCTCTTTAACTAGACCAGCAAGGAGTCTCTTCAACTTGATCACCAAAGGATCTCTTTAACTAGATCGACGAATGATCTCTTTAACTAGAGCAACATATGATCTCTTTAACTAGATCGACGAATGATCTCTTTAACTAGACCACCATAGGGTCTCTTTAACAAGATCAACACATGATCTCTTTAACTAGTTTGACGAATCAATCTTTTTAACTAGACCACCAAAGGGTCTCTTTAACTATATCAACACATGATATCTTTAACTAGATCAACATATGATCTCTTTAACTAGACCACCAAAGGGTCTCTTTAACTATATCAACGAATGATATCTTTAACTAGATTAACACATGATCTCTTTAACTAGACCACCAAAGGGTATCATTAACTATATCAACGAATGATATCTTTAACTAGATCAATGCATGATCTCTTTAACTAGACTACCAAAGGGTCTCTTTAACTATATCAACGAATGATATCTTTAACTAGATCAACACATGATCTCTTTAACTGGACCACCAAAGGGTCTCTTTAACTATATCAACGAATGATATTTTTAACTAGATCAACATATGATCTCTTTAACTAGACCACCAAAGGGTCTCTTTAACTACATCAACGAATGATGTCTTTAACTTTGGAATGGTACTTTACAATCCAAGGGTCTTAACTATTACATAGAAGCCCATTAAGGATTTAAGATAGTACTTTTGGATATCCTTCTAAGAATCCGTCATATGATGATATGGAAGACTCTACAAGGATTTGGATAGCGAGCACTTGGATTCACACATAAACACATAATCTTATAATCACATAATCACATAATTGTCAACTTGGTCATCAAATTGTTATTAATTTTTTATCGATTTGTACGCTTGCACTTAAAGTACACCGTGAATCCAATCAATGGACTTCAACTAGTACTTTAAACATCCTCAAGAATCTAACTAGGAAGATAGGAAGATCTAATAAGGACTCGGTTTTGTCCTCATTGAATCACAACATACGTATTAAAGCACAAAAAGAATCCAATTAAGGACTTTGATTTTGTGCTTTAAATATCCACAAGGATCTAACTATGAAGATAGGAAGATCCTATAAGGATTTTGGAATTTATGTAGAGGGAAATTGTTTCGAAACCTTGTACTAGGTATGCTAAGTCAACATACGAAGTATAGTGTTTATGAAATTAAGGTGCTAGATATGCTAAGCTAACATATGAAGCAAATAAGATCCTTGAAATGAATGTGCTAAGCATGCTAAGTCAACATACAAAGCAGAATGTCCTTGAAAATCGTGTACTACGTATGCTCAGTCAACATACGAGCAGAGTGTTCTTGAAAATCGTGTACCACGTCTGTTAAGTCAACATACGAGTAGAATGTGTCACACCCTATCTTTTGCGGAAGCGTATGATGTGTGATTGGTTTAATATCATTGCATTCAATCGTAATAAACAACTACATGATCAAAACGATGTTCATCCATTCATAAAATTTGAGTATTACAAACACTTGTTATTTAAGTTTTAAAACACAACCTCCATCTAGGTTACAATTCAACAAAAGTGGATGACATCTAAACTTGAATTTTACTTCTAGTTACGACACCAGCGCCCAAGATCCATCCTGTCACCTGAAATACATGTAATTTTGGAAAACGTCAACAAAAAGTTGAGCGAGTTCATGCGTTTTGCATACCTTGTATGAAACACGGTATGTATCTTGTATAAATAAAGTATTCTTGTGTATTCTTGTAAAATAAAGTATTCTTGTGATACAAATCTTGTACCAATAACGTATTCTTGTGGTACAAATCTTATACCAATAAAGTATTCTTGTGGTACAAATCTTGTACCAATAAAGTATTCTTGTAAATCTTTGAGAGACTTTAAGGCATGTGAGCACATGGGGAGTACTTGTTATGACTCCTAAGGAGCATTCGTAATGGCTCATAGGGAGCACTCGTGATGGCTCATATCCTTGTCGATTTTCCTCGACTGTGTCGATTAACCTCGACTGTGTCGATTTCCCTTGACTGTGTCGATTACCCTCGACTGTGTCGATTACCCTCGACTGTGTCGATTAACCTCGACTGGGACTCCGAAGCACTACTAGGTACTAGTTGTGACCATGAGTGGGGCTCGGCGGTACCCGTTAGATCTAACCCTCGTCCCTAATTAATGAATTTTTTTAATGGCTTGGTACTAGTTTTCACCAAGACTTCATGACATTTTTAGCACTTCCTGGTACTAATTTTCACCAAGAATTTATGGCATTTTTAACACTGCTTGGTACTAGTCTTCACCAAGAGTTTATGGCATTTTTAGTATTAAGTCTATGCTCACATGATCTAGTATTTCATAGGCATTTCATAGGCATTTCATACCGTTTAAGTATTTGTAACATGTATTTCACCCTCGAGAGTTATAAAACCAAAAACAGTTAAAGAAAAGGGGGAGCATGAACTCACAACTTTGTGTTCCTGCGTCGTAAACTTCACCGGATTTGCTTAGATTGCGTCGTGACCTAAACGTGTTTTATTAACGTTATTCACTAGACTTGTATCGCACAAGTACAAGTCACTATCTTTTGTACGTGTGTTCTTGTGTTAAAAATAATTTATATTTTTAACTATGTGTCTTACTTATATTATTTTCTCAACAATAAATATAAGCATCTTGTGTTTTGCACCCGAATTTTGTATCTTGTCCAAGTAATATATTTTCATAAATATATTCACTTGTATTTGTCTAAGTATGTTGTATGTGTATTTTCAAGTCCTAATACACTATCAAGTATAATACATACTACAAACACTTAGCACAAAATTTGGTGATCAATAAATATATATATTTTTCTCAAAAATATACATACTTAATATCCATTTTAATCTTGAAGAAATCATTATTTCTTAACACAAAAATTAGGGAAACCTTGGTAAATGTTTTTAGACACATTTTTAGGGAATAAGTTTCTCAAAACTTATATTCTTCTAAGTGTCAAAATTTATAAAATTTTGGCAGAGTTTCCCCTAAAAATGGAGGTTTCCCATGTTTTCAAAATATGTGTTTATTTTCTTTTAAAACATCATCAACAATCAACAATCACACTCTAAACAATATTTCACAACTTCTAGTCATATTTTCTTAAAATATTTCTTTGTGAAATTTTCTTATTACACAAGTGTTTCTACGCTTGTTTATCCACTAAAAATGTGTTAAGTTTATGTAAGATCCAAGTTTTAACAAAACTCATACTTTTCACTTGGTTCTTTCGAAAAACCACTCATGGATCTTTAGATCTACAAGATTATAACCTTCTTTGATCTTTATTTTTCAAGAAAACATTTATTTATTCAAGTTCATAGTTTATGTGTGGATGATGGATCCTACACAATTCTAACTTTCTCATCTTGCTAGTTCATGTTTTTAAACATGATCTAGCAAGACCATATGATAATCCATATCATTTCTACTAGCAAACAACATTCAACAAGCAACATAACACAAGAATATCATGATTTCATCATCATTTTAACCATACTTCATCACTATGTTAGTTGATGTTCAAGACTTTGTTTATGGTTCTTTAGAGTTCTTATCATTTTGATCTTTAAACATCATTAACCACTTAAACAACATGTAAAATGCAAGGATCTAAGTTCTTACCACTAGCACAAGGCTAGGGGAGTTCCAGAGTATAAAAGTGGTGGATAAAAGAAGATGAGAGAGGTCCTTGAGCTTCCGAACACACCGAGCTTAGTTGTATGATCTCTAACTCCCTTGGATCACTAGAGATTGCATGAAGAAACTTGAATGATGGTGATGGTGGTTCTCCTTGTGTTCGGCCGAGACAAGGAAGAGGGAGAGAGTGAGAGTGAGTTTTGAAAGTGTGTTGTGATAAAATGCTTAAACCTCATGTGCCTTCTTATAAACCATCTTCACCCCTTTAACCCTTGTGTAATATGCCCCTTAATCTCCAACAAGATCCATTATAATATTGAAACAAATCCATGGGTGGGGACACCCATGGTGACCGTCTCCAAGGGGGGGGGGTATAGGGTTGGGTTTTAATTGTGTAGTTACCAATCTAGTTAGATATCAAGTGTTTAGTTAGTGTGTTATGGTGTGTTATTAATTATATAGTGTGTTAGGGTGTTCGGGGACCCTAACTAGCTTAGATAAATAAAAACAATGTCTTTAGCATTATTTTTGTGTTCTGGGTAATGTCTGGTTGTTCGGTTGGTTACTGTTCCGTTTAAGTGCTAAGTTATGTCGTAAAGTGTTCCTTATGTAACTTTTAGTGACACTTTCAAAACCCGACACTTTGGGAAGTATTCTGGATGATAAATCGTAGTTTCTGCATAATATTTTAGTGTCATAATGCTGATTATAGCTGAATTTAATAAAATTCTGCACTTAAAGTGCGTTTCGGGTGCTTTCTAGTTCTTATTTTAGCTTCCGGAATGTTTATGTGTTAACCCTTGTATGTACTCTTGGGTTTTAATGTATTCTTGTCGTTGGACCTACACCTAGGCTCCAATTCTATTGTCTAACTGCTTTCTGCAGATTTGTTGACACAAGGTGTTTTACCAGTGAGTTTACTAGTATTTCTGACGCAACGCTATCATAAAGTAATTCTTGTAGTATAAATCATGCATGAATTCACTTGCATGGAATTCAGAAATTTATTTGTCTGGTAAACTAGATCATGCACAGTCATTAAAGCACATATTACTGTTTATTTAGTGTACGGAATGTACAGAAAAGTGACGGTTGTCACAGTCTCCCCCCGTTTAAAGAATTTCGTCCCGAAATTCAAGCGATGCCATTGGTCGCAGGGGTGTTGTGAATCGAATGTGGTCACTTGGGTTCATGATTTGCCTTCATGTTCCCATGTACTCTGGGTTATGTTATGAATTCTATTGTACTCAAGTAAATCAATTATGCCTTTTATGTGTCTTATGGACTCTTGGTCCGTAACCTTAACAGGTTTTATAGTATTGTGGACTCTTGGTCCGAAACCTTAACAGGTTTTATAGTAATTCTTGTCGTTTGTGATTGACGTGAATCTTATTTGTGGGAACAACGACTGTTCCTTGAGTCAGACTCCTTTAAAGACTAGACACATAGAATGTGTCGCGATCACTACGGATCTTTTTCTGGAAGTTTCATCTTGTGAACAATGGTTCCGATCCCTACATCGGGGATTCGACCCTTTTAGTTTTCCAAATCACACTGCGCCTTCTCTAGGCGAGGCTCTCATTTAAGCCATACTTCTTGTTTCAAATTCTTACGATTTCTTCCTCTCATCGGCGCAATCTTTTTGTATTCTGTGGGCTGCCTTGATATGTTCACATATCTAAACGGTTTGCCTCTGGTTTTCCTGAACCAACGCAGGTCAGTAGATTGTTTATTCCTGGTCTCTGATCAACACGACGGGGATCGATTTGTTATGTTCCATCTAAAGCTTCACACGTAGCGGTTTAAACGGCGGCGTGATAAATATTGTTGTAGGAAGACTCTACTAAGGGCAAGTGAGTGTTCCAACTTTTTATCAAAGTTTATCACACAAGCACGTATCGTGTTCATACAGTCTGCATCGTTCAGTAGCTTAGTTTAATATTCAGGTTTTTACGATCAACGGTGTGCTGCAACCCTTGTGTTCAGTAAAGGTCGTGCAGCGTTTTCTTTCAGGTAGTGACGTCAAGTTTGCGGCGCGCAATTACTGTATCTAGCTCAAGGTTTCTTCTTATGATTCCTTAATCAATGTGCCGCGTATGCAATGTTGTGGTCTCGTTGCATCGATGTACGATCGAGACTTTGTCGGGAAGCGTCACATAATTGCAACCCTAGCTCCTTAGCTCTTGGTTGCAGGGTTGGCATGAATTTCGTTCTTATCCATCATGTATCTTAAAGTTCTTACTTCGCGAATTCGAATTCGCTTTTCGTCATCATAGCACATAACTGTTCTTTTCTCTAAGGGTTGCAAGGTAAATTGCAGCTGTTGCTCACGACCTTCCTTGGTCATTGGCCATATAAGAATGTAGTCGGTAAATATAATTGTGATCTATCCAGGTGTGACTCACACGTTCGATTCATGAGGTCCATGAATATTGTCGATGCATGTATTAAGCCAAATGGTACGACAAGGAACTCGTAATGCTCGAAGCGAGTCCTAACAGTCGTTTTAGGGGTATTTTTCTCCTGGTATTCACTGTTGGGAACATCCTGTCCTCAAGTTGATCTTTGAGTGGTATCTAGTACCTTACGATTTGTCTGTTCATGTCCTCAAGCCTTGGCAAAGGATTCTGGTTCTCAATTTTCTGAAATTTGTGCAAAGTGGGACTGCCAGCTTTCTCTTTGTATCCTTAACTAAGGATGTCATGTCCTTAATTTCCTCTGTCCAGCAGCTCTTGCAGTTACATCGGAGGATTATGCTTCTTGGACGAAACTAGTCGGTAAGGCGTCATCTTGTCGTTATTGCCGCTTCTGGCACGAGGCTCATCTCAACCCCTCTTGCCCCTGCGGAGGGGCGTTCCTGGCAAGTCTTCAGAAAAGGTTTCTGAAACTTCTTCCATCACGAGGATGTTCTCAGGCTCTATACTTGGATATCCAATCCATGCTGACTATCATATTATGACTTCGCAAGTCAATGGTAACAGAAGGTTCCGGCCTTCTGAGTCCCTAAATACAATCCTTAATCGCTTTGTCTGCTTAAACTAGCCTTCTATATGCCCATTATTAAAGAATACGGGACGTCTATTTTACTCGAAACTGGGCCATGCAGTTTCTCAAGTTCTAAGCATGCAAGGTTAAAGTTGATGCCAGTATTAATTAAAAATAGATGCATAGGATTGGTTAATAGGGAACGTACCCGTAACCACATCTGGATCCTGGCGTGTTTCACGAGCTCCGATCGTGAAAATCCTTCCTTGCTTGTTTCTTCCCAGGACAATCTTTCCTAGAGTGCCCTGCTTCACCACATCTGTAGCAACCTGGTATTCTCTTATTTCTTCCATCTGGGTCCTTCGCCCAACAGGCGTCCTTGTTGTGCCCTTCTTTTCCACACTTTCCGCACTTAGCCCTTAGACATCGACCTTCATGGTGAAAAGTGCATTCTCCGCACCTCGGCTTAGCCCCCGAGTAAATTTTAGCATCGGCCCTATTAGTGGCTCCATTAGTTTTCCTGCCATGCGGCGGATTCACTTTCTTTCTTTTGTTTGCTTTAGAGCTTCCATAGCTGACTTGTGTGCCCACCTTTTGGTTCGAAGACTTCCTTTTCTTATTTCCTGATGACTCCACATGAGTCTCTTTCTTGTTATCCTCAGATTCCGAAAATTTTCCCGCACGTAGAGCTTCTTCAGTAAGCGTAACGCTTAAATCGATAGCCTCTGCGATGGTTGGAGGCCTTGAGGTAGTAACTAAGCTCCTAATTTGAGGTGCAAGTCCCCAAATGAATCATTCAATCCTTTTGAATTCCAGTTTGACTAAGTAGGGGATGACTCTAGACAAGTCGTGAAATCGCTAGACGTATTCAGGAATCTTCGGTCCGTCCATTTTCAAGTTCCAGAACTCCACCTTGAGCTTCTAGATTTTAGCCCTAGAACAGTATTTCTTTTCCATCATTTCCTTGAGCTCGTCCCAGCTCAGTGCGTAAGCAACATCTGCGCCAAGGGTTTGAACCTGAAGGTTCCACCAGGAGAGTGCGCCATCTAAGAATAACCCTGAGATATAGGTAACTCGCTGCTGGGATGAACAGTTACTCATCCTTAGAACGGAGTCAGTCTTTTCTGTCCAACGAACAAACGCAACAGCACCTCCTGTGCCGTCAAAGTTTAATGGCTTGCAGTCCAGGAACTGTTTATAGGTGCAGCCAGTTGGAGGGTTATTTCCAGTAGCGCCGCCGCTGTGTTCGGAGCGGAGGGCTTCATGTCGTGCAATCGCCTGTGAGATTCGTTCTTGAAGCTCAACTTCTGTTCTTGGTAACGTACTGGTGTTTGTGTCTAGTCTGGGCTGCATTCTCTTCTGTCAAAAGGTATGAAGTAGGTTAGACAATATTGCATAATTGTCTATGAGGTACATAGCACCATAAGCCACCATGTAATCACTCCATTTCACATGTATATATATAATCAATGTATGAGCGAGGAAACAATCACTGAGCCTTCACATAGGCTTGCTAACTTGGCTTATCGTTTGTAATGGAAAAATGAATTCGAGGCTACATCGCCTTGGTCATTCAAGTTTTAGTTATTTCCTGCTATATTGATGTGTATATTTTCCCAGAGATGGGGTTGTTCGTGTAGGGGTGATAGAGAGCGTAACGTCGCTGAATCTCTTTGAATGTTATCCATCTTTGCTTGCTTATTTATCGTTTCTCAATCGTCTCTTACACGGGTAGAAGTGTCCGTCACGAAGTAGGCTAAGACAGGCTTCCTACTTTTTAACGCGCTAAGGCACTGATCTATGTATTGTTCTACCAGATGAAGGTGTGAACACCTATAGGTTATTTTTGTGTGGTTTTCATTAGCTCGACCCGCAGAGTCCACCAGGATTTCTGTGCACTACAAGTCGTTATTACGTGGGCCCCTGTAATAATAAATTGTCTTGCACAGTTACCCCAATTTTCTCTCGTTCAAGCAGATGATCAATCAAGGAGGGGACACTACTGTCCTTATACCTCTGTCATGGAAAAGACCGTTGCGATGGTCCACGCGCTAACACTCATTATCGTTACGCGCGTATAGGCACGATGATTAAATGAAATAGGAATAAGGAGAATTTCCTAGTAGTTGGAGGGGCACCTTCAAGATGAATACTTCATCTTCCTTTTCTGGTCACGTATGTCGTCAATCTTGCTTCACATAAGTCGCAGGGATCTCATCCCGTTGATTAAGAATTCGTTCAAGGTTGCCGCCTCTGCCTCGTCATCATCGCCGTAGTCAGGCACCTTCACGATCGAGAGAGAAGAGCAGCCATTTCCTATGGAAGCAAGCTCAGAATCTTGTTTGGTAATCACTTCCAGCCATGAACTTTGCAAAGGACGCGAGGTCGATAGCTTCATCGTGCGAGTCACTTACAGTAATAGGAGTCGGAGTCGAAAGTATCTTATTCACGTCAATAATTATTCCGTACACTTATTTGTATGTATTCACGTCAATATTTATTTCGTACACTTATTCGTATGTATGTATTGATAAAAAAATATGTTACTTAGCATAAACAGGCATTTTGATGCATTATATCACGTATACCTCTCGTTTTTCTGGGAGGTCATTTTTCTAGTTGTCGATTCACGACAAAAACACTACTTGGTACTAGTTATCACCAAGAGTGTATTTTATTTTTGGCAAGTCTATCTCGTGTAGACCATGCCTTAATTGGCACCTTATCTTGAGGGTATTCCCTACTATGTCCTTGCCTTGTCTCTTTTTGAAAAGTGTTTGACTCGTGGATCTTGGCGCTTTCGTGAATGCAATGAAAAACCCTTTTTAAAAAATGTTTTTGTGAGAGAACTCTAGTGATTGTAGTCTAGACTCGAGAAGGAATCCTAGTTCACTACAATCGAAGCTCTGATACCAAACTGTCACACTCTGTCTTTTGCGGAAGCGTATGATGTGTGACTGGTTTAATATCATTTGATGGTCCCGTTGATACAGGATCTGATCGTAGGAACAAGATGAATCGATTTCGTCTTAATGTGCGGAATCCATTAAGATGAATCACAGATTTGTGCAACACAGAATTCAATGTTTAACTTCTTGTCTGTTCGTTCTATTCACTGTTCTGAAAGTTACAAGATCCGGGAAACGTACAGACTATCCGTGCGTGTCAAAAGTTCTAACAAAGATGCACCGGACCTACTATTTATAGACAAACTCAGGATGCTAATAAGTGTTGTCCGTGCGGGTGGGCTACCCGTACGTATGACTCACCCGTACGTATGACTCACCCGTACGTATGACTTATCCGTGCGGATAAGTCATCCGTGCGTATGGCCATACGTGCGTATTGCCATCCGTACGAGTTTATCATGACCCAATCAACACTTTTACATACATACCCTAATCCTGAGTTGTCCTTCTAACTATAGACATACATTCAGACAATAAACATAAACACAGAACAAAATATGACTACATGCTGACGGAAGCTACAGACGCAATGTACTAACAGACTCCCCCTCGAATGTAGCTGTAGTACCTTCCAGCATAGCCCATTAATTCCTTCTGTTGTGTCTTCGCATACGCGCTTTCTCTCTTCTTTTCTGAGCCTGTTCTTCCAACATTCTTTTTCTCTTTTGCCTTCCCTCAGTCAACCACCAATGTCTGTATACAGGATCTCCATCACGTTTCCGATCCCATTTTGGAATTTTGTTTTCTTCGGATTCTATTGGTGTCTGGTCTGTTGGAGGAACAATTCCTAAATTACGTCTTCCTCGTATAGCAGCCTTTTCAGCAATCTTCTTAAACTGTTGTTCGCGCTTGTATTCTTTCAAAAACTCATCAATCTCTAGATCTCTCCATTTAGTCTTCCAATACCTTCCAGAGTTGATGTCTTTCGCGTAACAAACATCTACAACCTTCTGATATTGCAAAGCTTGCTCTCGATCAGGTCTCTCGTAGACTATCTTGTTGTAAAACAAACAATCAATATCCTTCTTCGAGCAGTTAACAAGCCACATAGGATCTAACACACAGATCCTTCTAGCTTCTCCTGTGGACTTGTTGTTTAACGAAATTATTGCTTCAGCTGTAGTTTGGTTATACAACCACCCCTCAAACTCATCATGGAATTCTTGCTCCATTGCCCTTAACAGCATATTCTTCAAGCAACTTGGAGGTTTGATATCCAGAGTGATATCCTTTTCACCACTTTCTAGAATTCTGACAATCCGTTGAGGATAGTGTGGTTTCCAATCAGGATATCCTTTTTCAGCTTGTAGCTTTACATAATTCCAAAGTCTCTGATCGTGCTGCTTCACATCCAACCCATGGTAGAACTCTTTGATATTCTTTGTTTTAACCAATTCGTCAATATCCCACCAAGGTAGAGTTTTGATATCAGATAAGAACTCAAAGTATTGCACTCCCTGTTCTCTTCTAATAGCATAAACTTTCAAATCTTCCAAATATCCCCATGAGAGAATGTCGCCCCAAGAGAGTTCTTTGTTATGTGTAAAGAATTGTAGAGCACGCAGTTTCTTCCTCTCTTTTGGCATAGCTTTGAACCATTTCTTTCTTTCTTCTGCTAAATTCTCTCTTGGAATAGTATCTGGAACACCTTCTACTGACACCTTCTCCACTATCTTCCTTCTGATTTCATCAACATTTCGGTCTTTAAACATTTCCGATAGCGAAGGAAATGTTTCATCGATCCCAGAATAATGAAACTGAACTTCATCATCAGATGAATCTGAAGCATCTTCAATTATTACATCATTGTAATTATCAGCCTCAAATGCATATCTGGTCTCTAATACATCTTCAGAAGTTTCAGGGATCTCATCTTCAATGTCAAACTTAAATTTACCCTCTTGTAAACCCAATTCTTCTAACATTTCTGCCCTTGTTCTACTAACCTCAATCACCTCTTGACTTTTATCTTGTAAGAAAATGACAGTGGGATTTGTAAGGAATACCTGATCTGAATGTTGCTTTCCAGAAGAGGAAGTTTCATGATGATCATCATCTTCTTGCTCGTTAATCTGATCATTTAGAAACTCTTCTATCCTTTGCTCATTAATGGAATTCCTCACTATCAATCCTGACGATCCTTGGTCATCATCATCATTCTTTTTATCATCATCATCTTTCTTCTCATCGTCTTTCTCGTCATCGTCATCTTTCTTATCATCTTCATCATCTTCATCTTCGTCATCATCTACAAGAAGTTCTTCATCTGAATCACTAACAACCTCACCCCGAGCCTTCTTCGCTTCTTTTCTCCTTTTCATAACTTTTATTCTGTAAAGACCATCTTTTGAGTTGAGTGGCACCGTCTCAGCTTTACCAATAAGAACAAACTGCTGTGTCTTCCATTCAAGTAGTAACACTTCTTTGGCCTTTTTCTTCTTCTGAGTAACAGCAACTCTACGAATAATTTCTTCAGTATCAATGACTTGAGAAGGCCTTCCAACCAACATGAAATCTTGATCTTGTACAACTTGTTCTTGAGTATGTTGAGCATCAATCATTTCAGCATCATCTTGAAGAGAGGAACCACCAGCTTCTTGAACATCTTCAATTATACTTTTGTTCTTTTGAACAGCATCCTCAGCCAGTCTTCGTTCTCTTTCAAGTCTTCTCTCTTCAACTTTCTTTACTTCAATTTCATTATAAGCAGCATGAACATCCTTCTTTAAAAGATTTTCTACAACAGAATACAACATCTTGAGTTGTTCATCTTTCATTACTTTGTCAGCTTTCATTGCTTCCATCTCTAATTTCATTATTTTCATTTCGTTTGAAGTTGATTCACTCATGTCACTGAGAAGTTGATTTAGTGTTTGATTTGCATCTTGAAGATTCTTTGACTTCTCGTTCAATGAAGAGATTTCTGCCAGAAGAGCTTCAATCACTTTCGTGTTACTTTCACCATCTTCCTTTATCTTCTTCATGGTGCATTCATCTTGGATCATCACTGTTCTAAGTTGATCATGAGCTTTCATTATCTTCTTCACTTGCTCTTTTAACAGATCACGTTCATTTTCAGCTTTTTCTTTTTCTTTCTCAAGGTCTTTGACTTTCTTTGAAAGAATTCTTACTGCATCATTATTGAACAAGTCACCATCAAAATTCAGATCTTCTAATGGATCACCTGAAGCATATGGCAAAGAGCTAAAGAAATCATCTGAGTCTTTTGGTTGTGAGGACGATTGTGGAATCTCTAAGTTTTCTGGTACTCCTGGAAACCTTGAATAAAATTCTCCAGCATCAGTAACTTCAACATAGTCGTCGTGACTCGTCTGTTTTTCTGCTTCTGTTTCTTTTGGTTGAGAAGATTTAACATGTTGAGTATCTTTGCCAGCATGTTCTTTTTGTACTTGACTTTCTCCTTTTCTTGCTCGAACACTTCTTGGAATGAGGCCTGCTACAACAGCCTTTCTTTTCTTGATTTGTTTATCTGGATTTTCAGGATCATAAGTTGTATCTTCTTCATCTGATCCCTTCCTTTTCTTTGATAACCTTTTCTTCAACTGAACTTTTCCTTTGCCAATAGTAAGAGGATCAAGTTCAGATTCTGAAATAGTGGTTTCAGAATCATCATCACTTGAAAGATCTTGAATGACTCCTTCTTGATCTTTGACACCTTGTGCAGCTTCCTCATTTTTCTTTAAGAAACTTTCAAGAGATTGTGATAATAACTCAGTTCCCTTTTGAATAACAACTGATGGCTCCAGAACTTGTTCATCTATCAGCTTGTGCTGTTGTTTTCTAGAAGACCCTGCAAAACAGATGTTTTACAAAATCATTAGAAATTTTCACAGTTTAAAAATACTAATTTCCTTGAGACTCCCCCTTTCACAATACCCTTTTTCACATTCTTTGGAATAGAAACTGCCGGGGACGTCTTTGGAGTTCTCTTCCTTTTTCCATCTTTGACACACCACCATCTTGTATCCTTCTTATAAAACAAACTCATCTTGTCATCTTCATTGTCAGAATTGCTGTCTTCATGTCTCCATGCATCATTCTCTGGAGCTACATAATTAGGATTTGAAATTTTGCAGATCATTCTCTTTGATCCAGGATCTGGGCCTTTGATCAATCTGCTGATTGTATCTGGTGTCATGTGCCTTAGACCCAAAATGTCACTACTACTCTTTTCCAAACCTTGAAATTTCTCATCTATCAGCATTTGAACAAACCTTGGATACATAAGAAACCTCTTACTACCATCCTTCACATTCTCAGACATGTGATCAAAGATTACTTGAGAGATATTGTATGGTCTGTTTAGTACAAGACATGCAATGATATTCATGATGTAATCTTGGGTTTCATCATATCCACCTTTTCTGTGAGACAAAGCGTGAAGTATACAATGAATCATGAACTTATAAGCATGACTAAAGCTTGTCTTCTGCATTCTTCCATTCACACTCCCAGCAAAACCCATTCTACACCACAATCCTTTTACTAATCGTTCAGAAATTATGGTTGGATCATCATCATTGTCTCCTAAATTCAAAACTCTTCTTATATCACCAACAGTTACTTTCATTTCCAAATCTTCAACTCTTCCATTCTCATCTTTCTTTGATATGGCTGAATAAATGGTCTTATCACTTTCTTCGTATCTTGCAGCAGTCCAAAAACGTTTCACATGCGATTCATATACTACTGTCTTATCAGTTAAGGCCTTAGAAACTCTACTTTCCCTCAAAAATTTTGCAACATCTTGAACTACTGTGTTTTCGGTATACACTTTATCCAGAAGACAATATATATTATGAGCTTTATCCCAATCCTTTGCCATTGCTAATGTTGTACAAACCAACGAGAACAATGATCCGTGCAAAGAATTCCAAAATCAGAAAGTAACAGCGTGAGAGAGAAAGAGTGTTGTGCGTGCGTATAGCTTTGACTGACTCTTTGACTCACTATTTATACCAACATCAGACGCGTATGGTCACCCGTGCGCATTTCCATCCGTGCGTATGGCTACCCGTACGGATGTACATTCGAATGAGGCACACTTTACTTTTTCAATGAAAACTTTTTATTTTTCTCAACATTTGTCAGATTTTAAAAATCCACTTAAATTGCTTGGTTCAAATTAATGACCCAAGGAATTTAATTTGTCGACCAAGTCCAACTTAATGACCTTGGTTGACCTGAAGCAAAATATACTGACTTTTGGAAATTTTGTTCAAACATTTTTCTGAAAAATTACAAGTATCAACTTAATGAACTTGTGTTTTACATTTTCAATTACAGATTAGTCATGATTAGCTCCAAACTCATCTTCCAATTCAGAAACTTCCTGCATCTTCTATCACTTTCGAATCAAAAGATCAACTCTCCACTTTGGTTTGTCGTAAAATAAGGTAGAAAGATAAAATCTTTTTGGAATTATATTGAAGCAAAAATAGACTATAATAGAAATATGAAAGCAGTAAATGTAAACTATTTACAAACATATTTTTGGTGAGCGTGTTAGGGAATCATATCAGCTTCCGACAAGTTACAAGTACCATTAAGCTTAATTTCATGCCAAACATTAAACAATTTACCTCGATTGTCGATATACTGATCCATCTTAAATTCTTACACACATTTCAATTTGTTCAAGATACGGTTTAAGTGTTTTAGAGACTTAAACTTATACGTGTGTCCCACCTCTTGAATATACTCCCGTATCCAGAATCTCAATAATCAGTCTTACAGGTGAGTATTACATCAATGATATCTGTACATAATTTAGGTATGCGAGGGCCGAGGGATCTCAGGTCGATACTTCCGTATACGCAGAGAGATATCGGCTTCGACTTTAAGGTGTGTCCCCTTTAGAGGATCTTTTGCTACAACAGCAGCGTTTATCAATTTTATTGTTTCAGCATGCTGAGGGTTTTAATGCTATATTTCAAGCATTTGCAGAAAGTATTATCCAGGGACTAGGTCAGAACTACCGTTCAGCAGAAGTCCCGGAATAATACCCCAGACATCATTGAGAATAAAGACCTAGTATATCAGATTATGAAACCTTTCAAACGAGATTTCAGGGGTTACCTATATATCCAAGTGGTGTTCCCCACGAAATAAGCAAGTAAGATTTAGGTTTATATCCCGAACAAAACTACTAAATGTGTAAAAACCTATCGACATATCGTTAGTGAGACTGTTTAACGTATTTGAACTTTCCATATCTTTAGCGTACAGTAACTGACTAGCTGATGTACTATCATTTTCCCTTTTTACACAAACTTTTTTTGAAATTTTATCATGTTTTTTGGTTTTTGAATTTTTCAAATGTTTTTGGCTTTTACGAATTTTTTATTGTTTTTGTATTTTCTGAAATAAAACTACTATCTCCCCCTAAAAACCAAAACAATTAAAAATTCGACAAACCATTGCAGATTGTTTCTCAACATCATCTACAGTGGTACCTTCATCAACACCAACAATTTCCTCCGCATCCGATAACAACTTCATACCATTAAGTTTCAAAAGATATTTAAAGCGAGTTTTGTCAAAAGCTTTGGTATGTAAGTCAGCTTTTTGTTCATCGGTGTGGATTTTCTCTATTCGTATCAACTTCTTCTCGAAACAGTCTCGGATGAAGTGATGACGAATTTCAATGTGTTTTGTTTTAGCGTGATGAACAGGATTTTTTGTTATGTTAATTGCTGCCTCATTATCAACAAAAATAGGGGTGTTAAGAAATTGCAAACCGTAATCTCGCATCTGTTGCTGAATCCACAGGATCTGAGAACAGCAGCTGCTAGCAGATACATATTCGGCTTCACAAGTGGATAAAGCGATAGAGGTCTGCTTCTTGCATTGCCAGGTGACCAATCGTGGTCCGAAAAACTGGCACCCCGCTGTTGTTGATTTAGCATTCACTTTGCAGCATCCGAAATCAGAATCAGAATATCCTTCGAGCATGAAGTCGCCATCTTTTGGATACCACAACCCCAGAGATGGAGTTCCTTTCAGGTAGCGTAGAATCCTTTTCACAATTACCATGTGCGAAGCTCTAGGATTTGACTGAAATCGCGCCGCGAGGCAGGTTGGATACATAATATCCGGTCTTGATGCCGTCAAGTACATTAACGAGCCAATCATGGAACGATATAATGTTTCGTCTACCTTCTCTCCGGTGAGATCAGGATGTATCCCATGATTTATCGCTAATGGGGTGAAAATTGGTGACATTCCTGACATCCCGAATTTTTCCAGAACATCATGAACATATTTTGTTTGATGTATGAAAGTTCCTTCGGGAAGTTGATCAACTTGAAGTCCCAAGAAGAACTTCATCTCACCCATTGAAGACATCTCAAACTTCTGCTTCATAATATGTTCAAAATCTTTGCAGAGTTGCTCATTTGTTGACCCGAATATTATGTCGTCCACATAAATTTGAACAATCAGAAGATGCCCGTCGACTTCTTTTGTGAAAAGAGTGGTGTCTATCTTTCCTCGAATGAAGTGGTTGGCTAACAAATGTTGAGACAATGTCTCATACCAGGCTCTCGGGGCCTGATGTAAGCCGTACAAAGCTTTGTCAAGGAGATAAACTTTATCTTTGTGAATTGGGTTGGTGAAGCCCGGTGGCTGTCCGACATAAACCTCCTCTTTCACCTTGCCATAGAGAAATGCCGACTTCACATCTAACTGAAAAACTTTAAATCCTTTCCATGATGCAAATGCAAGGAAGATTCTGATGGCTTCAAGTCTTGCGACAGGGGCATATACTTCTGTGAAATCTATCCCCTCCTGCTGACTGAAACCTTGGACAACGAGTCGAGCTTTGTTTCGAATGATAACTCCTCGATCATCCCTCTTGCATTTAAATACCCATTTGGTATTAATCTTTCGGTGACCATCTGGCAAATCTACTAGCTTCCAAACACCAAGTTTCTCGAATTGATTTAACTCCTCCTGCATAGCATTTACCCATGAATCTTCAGTAAGCGCCTCTTTGTACGTCCTTGGTTCGATCTGCGAGATAAAACAACTTAATGAGAATTCAGTTTGTAAAGGACCAACTGTTGAGTAAAAACATGTAAGCCCTTGATCAAGTTGTCTTCGAGTTCGGACGCCTGATTGCAGTTCTCCTATTATTAGTTCCTCAGGATGATAAGAAAGCGTTCTTGGCATCACTTCGCCTGAAACATCTACTTCACTCTCCAAATTTGTAACGTTTTGATCAGCAACTTGTTCACTAACTGGAATAGTTTGATTTGAAAACTGGATTGGCTCCCCCTCAGATTCTGAATCATCATGATCAAATATTGGACTGTTTTCAGATTCTTGATTGACATACTCCACCGTCTGATTTTCTTGAGCAACATCATTTTCAACGTCGTCATGTTCTCCAGCATTGCTTGGACCTGCCTCATTATCATTTGAAGCTTGTCTTTTACGATACGATTCTGCTGGAAACCTTTCATCTTCATATTCTCTAAGAATATCTAACTCATCAAAGAACTCTGGCTCTTCTTCCATGTTGAAAGACTCCCACAAAACATCATAATTGAAACGCCATGAGTCGCCCGGATTTTGTGGAGGCATTGTGTGACCTTGGCATTCAACATTTTGAGCTTCAATAATTCTCTTCAGACTTGGAACGAAGACTCGTCGTAAAGGACTTGCATATCCCACAAATATTCCTTCAAAACTCTTCGGACCCATCTTTCCAAAAGGTTCTAGAACTGTACAGGGTGACCCGAACGGTTCAAGATACTTCAAATTCGGTTTTCGATTATTAATCAACTCAAAGCATGTTTTGTTGAATTTCTTGACAGTTAGAACTCTGTTGAGCGTGTAGCATGCAGCGGAAACAGCTTCTGCCCAGAAATTTATCGGTAACTTTGAATCAGCAAGCATTGTTCTAGCCGTTTCAATCAGTGTTCTGTTTTTACGTTCTGCAACTCCATTTTGTTGTGGAGTGTACGGAGCACTGAACTCATGCAAGATACCCTTTTCATCACAATATTCTTCCATATTGTTGTTTTTGAACTCAGTACCATTATCACTTCTGATTCTTCTGATACGCCTTTGGTACAAGTTTTCAATCTTTTTGAATAAACCTCTCAATCTGTCAAAGGTTTCTTCTTTTGACTTCAAGAATAGCACCCATGAGAATCTGGAATAATCATCGGTGACCACAAGACAATAAAGTTCTCCGGTAATACTTTTGACATTCACAGGACCAAATAAATCCATGTGAAGTCTCTCCAAGGGTTTTGAGACTGAATTGACTTGCTTTTTAGGGTGTGACTTTTTCTTTTGCTTGCCTTTCATGCAACTGATGCATTCTTGCTCTAGATGAAAACCTTTAATGTGAACTCCTAGAACCAAATCATTGTGCACAAGATGATTCATTTTTCGAAGATGAATATGCCCCATCTTACGATGCCACAACTTTGATTCTTTTTCTGTTGCTTTTGAAACAAAACAGTGTGCTTGACCCGTTGTTGTTGTTGCTACAGACATGTCTAGAACATACAGATCATTCACTCTAGGAGCTCTCATGATGATCCATTCTTCAGGAATAACAAACCCTGGTTTCAAAATCAAACATTCTTTGTCTGTGAAGTGAGTAGTATACATCCGGTCACATATCTGTGAGATGCTTAGTAGATTATTTTCCAGCTCAGCAATGTAGTTAACTCTCTCAAACGTGACAATCCCATTGGATAACGTTCCTTCACCAACAATTCTACCACCTTGGTTACCCACGAATCCCACATAACCTCCATTGAAATTTCTGACATCATACAGCAGCGCTGTCTTTCCAGTCATGTGCCGAGAAGCTCCACTATCCATAATCCAACGTGAGACGGATCTCGGAAGCTCCTGCACATAACAATATCATTTAATGAGATTTTGAAGCTACCCAAGCCTCTTTTGACTCAGGTAACTTGAAATCAAGGTGAGTTGTTTTAGTGTAAAGTGGTGGAAAGTTTTTATCATTCATTTTAAGGCTTTCAGCAGTTCCAACTTCAACCTCTTTGAATAAGAAAAATTCATCTTTTTGAGGTTGAATAGCTGGTTGATTTTTCTTCACCACATACTTCTTATCAGAAGTCGATTTCTGTTTCTCATATAACTTCAAAGGTACATACTTCTTCTTGGAAGAAGATGATGATTTTTCAGTTTCAGACACCTTTGATGAATCAACTTTCTTTTCGACAATTTTTGGCTTCCATGTTTGTTGAGGAGAGGCAACCCGTTGGTAAAATTTTTCATTTTTAGTTACCGGAATCTTAACAGGTTCAGTTTTGATCTTGGTGTTATCTTTTTTTAAAACATTTTTCTCAACAACCAATGGAGCCTTTCTATTCCCAACATCTTTCTTGATGGAATTCTTCACAGTTTCAGTCTTAGGCTTCTGGTTGGTACACTTTCGTGCAATATGTCCAACTTGATTACATTTGAAGCATGTTCGGGTGTCAATTACCCGACTTGAACCTTCAGACTGAGGCTGTGATGCCTTCTTTTCAAAGAACTCTTCGTTTGTTTTTAAGAAAATTTCAGACTCCTCATCAGAGAGTGAACTTGAACTGTTCACAAACACCTTTTTCACAGCAAACCTTTTGTTCTGAACATTCCTTTTCTGATAATTCTTACCACCCTGATATCCACCCGACCATTTATTTTGATAGTTGTTAGAAAAACGTGGTGGAATGACAGGTTTCTTATAGTAAGCTTTATCTTTCTCAAAATTCATATGTCTCTTTGTTTGCTTCAAATTTTCCACTTCAGACAAATCAATTTCAACCAGTTTAAAAACATTTTTCAATTTCTTCACATTAACATTCTCCAAGGGAAACTCAAAGTCTGAATACAACTTATCAGAACCAGACATCTTGTACATTACAAGACCCGGTTCATCATTTGAGTTGTTTTTAGATTTTGGTTTCGGAATGTAATTGTTCAGAAAACATTCTTCATCTTCAGTCAAATCACTATCCAAGACACTTTCAGCCATGCCTTTTATGATCTCAGTTTGAACATTGTCATCAGATGATGATGATGAAGAAAATGTTACATCTATTGATTCTGGCAATTTTATTTCATTTGTTTCAATCTCATCATTAACCAACCCAGATTGCTTCTTTGAGAAATTATTTAGAACCGGTGGTGGAACTTGATGAAACCCCACCCCAGTTCCATCACAGTATACATCTTCGCCAGCTTTGGTTTTACCAATTGGTTTTGGAACAATGTGTTGCAAAACAAAGCTTGCAGAGTTGTAACTGCACAGTTTTAGATTAATTCGTTCATTCTCAATTTTAGCTTCTTCCCACTGAAGCTTCAATTTTGCAATTTCATCAAGTTGTTGGTTAATTTGCTCCTCTTTTTCACGAAGAACTCCTGATAGGTGAAGATTTTCTTTTGTTGTTTTACTGTTTCTTTCATCAGAATCTTTAACCGTTCGCTTTAGCTTCTCAAAATTTTCAGAAATTTTACGACTTTCAATAATCAATTTTTCATTTTCTTTTCTTATTCTTTCAATATCATTTTTATCATTTTCAATTTTATCAGCTAATTCTTTTGATCTATCATTTGAAGCTTTCAGCATTTTGTCACGGTTTAAGATTTGATCTTCAACCCTTTTGACTTTACTAGTCAACTCTTCAATCTTCTTACCGTTTAGGTAAGTGATTGTTCTACAAAATTTGCACTCTTTCATGCAATTTTTGCAGTCTTTTTCCGATTTATCAATCTTACCTGACTCAATTGTACCATTTGAACTGACCTTGTTTGTTGACTCAGGTCCAGAACTAGAAACTACCTCAAGTTCCTTTGCAGCAAGAACTTTATCTGCCATCTTCCTTAAGTTTTCAGCCGTTAGCTCTTGTGATGTATCAATGATTCCGTTATCAACATTCTTTGAGTTTGGTTTCTGTTCTGCTTCTTTGACTCTTTCTTCTTTCTCAACTTGTTTCTCATCACCACCTCCCCACCATTCTCTTTGTCTTGCTTCTTCCTCCTCGGCAAATTGTTGGGTAATAGCATCAACGTCTAGGGAATCTGGGTTAATTGCAATGTTTCCTTTAGGATCAAGGTAACACTCTCTGTCGGCATCCCACCTTTTTGCCTTTTTTGCTTCTTTATAAGCTTGATAAACTCTGCTTATTCTGGCTTGGGCTTTCATTCTTCGGTTGACCAATTTTTCTTCTTCAGTTCGAGTGTCTTTGTAAGGAATAATCTTTGTCACGAATGCATAACCCACAGCATCTTCTTCAGGCAATAGCTCGCTCCAATCATAACCTTCGTCATCATGGATTATTGCAAGAGCTTTAGACTTCTCTTTGTTGTCTTCAACTTGCTTCAATCTGGGTGGCTCGGATTTATTCTGGTGATAGATTGCTTTCTTGTAATAATCATCTCTGAATGGGTTTTCTGAATCATCGGCATATGCATTTCTGCATTCTCGTTTGAAGTGACCCTTCTGTTTACATTTGAAGCATGTCACCTTTGATTTATCAAACCCCAGCTTGGTAGATGCACCACCAATTGTCTTTCTTCCGGTAATTTCCATGAATCGTTGTGCTCTACGAACAGCACTGGCCATAGCCCAACGAATGTCGATCAGCTCCATTTCCTCGGGATCAATCTGATCATAATCTTCTTTTGTCAGATTGGTGTTACCTATCTTCCCAGCTACTAACCCTTCATAAGACTCCAAAACAGATGCTAGAAAGATCATCTGCTGTTTGGCCGATTCTTCATCAAAATTTTGAGCATTCTTCAAATCGATCGCAATATTGCAAGAAAAAGCGTTCTTAGGAACAGATTGTAGTTGACTTGAGGAACTTGAAGAAGATCCCTGACTTGGAATGTTGGATGAGAAACCTCCATGAAAACCACTGTTTGAGCTTGGATTTTCTTTACTTGGAGTATTTGTGTTTTCAGCGGAGAAAGCAGTTCTTGGAGAAATATTCTTCGGAATCATACTCTTTGGATAGTACAACTCCATGTTTTGTTGATATGATGGCTGATTAATTTTGTTTTTCTTTATCTCCAATTCATGACTTTCTAGTCTTTCAATCAGCAAGTCGACAGTCAAAATATCAGATGGTATTGTGTTCTTTAACATCATTCCATAATACTGCCAATCCATCTCTTCTGGTAGTGAATCGAACAGTTTGTCAATAAGATCCTCTGGAGGATATTCTATTCCGTGCCTTGCCAATTCCAACTTTAAGTGTCCAAATCTTTCAATCATTTTACAAACAGATTCACCTTTTAAACATCCGAACAAATCAAACTCCTTTCTCAACAATTTCTTTTTGTTTTTGATTATTTCTGCACTTCCTACACATTTTTTACTCAACTTTGTCCATAGATCTTTTGCGTTTGTGTATTCAATGAGTGAAATAATGTCGTCTCTTACTGATTGATGAATCAAAGCAATGCATTTTTGTTCAGCTATATAGCTGTCTAATTCTTCTCCATCTGTCAGGTTCGCAAAATCTCGTACTTCTGAAGCGAAACCATTTTTTAAGCTCTTCCAGCTTGGATATGCAAAGGCTTTCAACCATTCTTCGAATCTTTTTGCCCACCGATTATATTCTTCTATTGCCATTAGCTTTGGTGGTTTGTTGTAGGTACCATATACGCTTTCAACATTTAGTGCATCGGATAGCGTTTTCTTTGGATTCAGATTGGGATTTTCATTTGAACGGTTTGAAGTATCGTCTCCAGAATTACCCGCGAAGGCATACATCTCACTAAAGGGATTCATGAATTCTTCCATTTCAAGTACCTGAAACAATTTTCAAACACTTAGAAAATTTTTACAAATTTTAAAAACTTCAAACACTTGAACCGGATAGATATCCGTTCGAACAGAACTTTGTATGTAAGCAAAGTCTATCCGCACGGACGGTAATCCGCTCGGATGGTTGTGCGCACGGTTAGCTTTGACTTTTTGACTATTCTGGTTATCCGCACGGATGGTAATCCGCTCGGATAGTTGTGCGCACGGTTAGCTTTGGCTTTTTGACTATTCTGGTTATCCGCACGGATGGTAAACCGTGCGTGTAACAATGATGATGTCAGCACACGACTTGCAGTAACTAACTAATCCAAATCACTCAGACAGCTGTCCGCACGGGTGAATGACGTCATCAAATACGAACAACTAAACATGATTTTTGATGAATTTGGTCTAGTTTTAGATTGATTCTGATTATGAAACTAAGTATGATTATATTTTGAATGATTGCGAGTTGATTGATATCGATTTTAACAAATTTTAACCGTAGATTCTTGCTCAATTTTAGGTTTTTCTGATTTTAAGATGACAAAATGAAGAACAAATGTAAAATCTAAGTAGATATAGAAGAAGTCCGTCAAATTTCCGGTGAAATTTGAATCAAATCGGTAACAGAAGTCAAATCTCCGGTGAAATTCGACTTTGATCGGCAAATGAGACTTGAATTCCGGTGAATTCAGTGTTGTTGATCTCGATTCAGCTCCCTGGACGCTCTGATACCACTTGATGGTCCCGTTGATACAGGATCTGATCGTAGGAACAAGATGAATCGATTTCGTCTTAATGTGCGGAATCCATTAAGATGAATCACATATTTGTGCAACACAGAATTCAATGTTTAACTTCTTGTCTGTTCGTTCTATTCACTGTTCTGAAAGTTACAAGATCCGGGAAACGTACAGACTATCCGTGCGTGTCAAAAGTTCTAACAAAGATGCACCGGACCTACTATTTATAGACAAACTCAGGATGCTAATAAGTGTTGTCCGTGCGGGTGGGCTACCCGTACGTATGACTCACCCGTACGTATGACTCACCCGTACGTATGACTCACCCGTACGTATGACTTATCCGTGCGGATAAGTCATCCGTGCGTATGGCCATACGTGCGTATTGCCATCCGTACGAGTTTATCATGACCCAATCAACACTTTTACATACATACCCTAATCCTGAGTTGTCCTTCTAACTATAGACATACATTCAGACAATAAACATAAACACAGAACAAAATATGACTACATGCTGACGGAAGCTACAGACGCAATGTACTAACATCATTGCATTCAATCGTAATAAACAACTACATGATCAAAACGATGTTCATCCATTCATAAAATTTGAGTATTACAAACACTTGTTATTTAAGTTTTAAAACACAACCTCCATCTAGGTTACAATTCAACAAAAGTGGATGACATCTAAACTTGAAGTTTACTTCTAGTTACGACACCAGCGCCCAAGATCCATCCTGTCACCTGAAATACATGTAATTTTGGAAAACGTCAACAAAAAGTTGAGCGAGTTCATGCATTTTGCATACCTTGTATGAAACATGGTATGTATCTTGTATAAATAAAGTATTCTTGTGTATTCTTGTAAAATAAAGTATTCTTGTGATACAAATCTTGTACCAATAACGTATTCTTGTGGTACAAATATTGTACCAATAAAGTATTCTTGTGGTACAAATCTTGTACCAATAAAGTATTCTTGTAAATCTTTGAGAGAATTTAAGGCATGTGAGGACATGGGGAGTACTTGTTATGACTCCTAAGGAGCATTCGTAATGGCTCATAGGGAGCACTCGTGATGGCTCATATCCTTGTCGATTTTCCTCAACTGTGTCGATTAACCTCGACTGTGTCAATTTCCCTTGACTGTGTCGATTACCCTCGACTGTGTCGATTAACCTCGACTGTGTCGACTAACCTCGACTGGGACTCCGAAGCACTAATAGGTACTAGTTGTGACCATGAGTGGGGCTCGGCCGTACCCGTTAGATCTAACCCTCGTCCCTAATTAAGGAATATTTTTAATGGCTTGGTACTAGTTTTCACCAAGACTTCATGGCATTTTTAGCACTTCTTGGTACTAATTTTCACCAAGAATTTATGGCATTTTTAACACTGCTTGGTACTAGTCTTCACCAAGACTTTATGGCATTTTTAGTATTAAGTCTATGCTCACATGATCTAGTATTTCATAGGCATTTCATACCGTTTAAGTATTTGTAACATGTATTTCACCCCCGAGAGTTATAAAACAAAAAACAGTTAAAGAAAAGGGGGAGCATGAACTCACAACTTTGCGTTCATGCGTCGTAAACTTCACCGGTGATCAATAAATATATATATTATTTTCTTGTGTTAAAAAGTCGTAAACAAAAGATAGTGACTTGTATGTGTGTTCTTGTGTTAAAAATAATTTATATTTTTAACTATGTGTATTACTTATATTATTTTCTCAACAATAAATATAAGCATCTTGTGTTTTGCACCCGAATTTTGTATCTTGTCCAAGTAATACATTTTCATAAATATATTCACTTGTATTTGTCTAAGTATGTTGTATGTGTATTTTCAAGTCCTAATACACTATCAAGTATAATACATACTACATACACTTAGCACAAAATTCGGTGATCAATAAATATATATATTTTTCTCAAAAATATACATACTTAATATCCATTTTAATCTTGAAAAAATCATTATTTCTTAACACAAAAATTAGGGAAACCTTGGTAAATGTTTTTAGACACATTTTTAGGGAATAAGTTTCTCAAAACTTATATTCTTCTAAGTGTCAAAATTTATAAAATTTTGGCAGGGTTTCCCCTAAAAATGGAGGTTTCCCATGTTTTCAAAACATGTGTTTATTTTCTTTTAAAACATCATCAACAATCACACTCTAAACAATATTTCACAACTTCTAGTCATATTTTCTAAAAATATTTCTTCGTGAAATTTTCTTATTACACAAGTGTTTCTACGCTTGTTTATCCACTAAAAATGTGTTAAGTTTATGTAAGATCCAAGTTTTAACAAAACTCATACTTTTCACTTGGTTCTTTCGAAAAACCACTCATGGATCTTTAGATCTACAAGATTATAACCTTCTTTGATCTTTATTTTTCAAGAAAACATTTATTTATTCAAGTTCATAGTTTATGTGTGGAGGATTCCATCATCCTACACATTTCTAACTTTCTCATCTTGCTAGTTCATGTTTTTAAACATGATCTAGCAAGACCATATGATAATCCATATCATTTCTACTAGCAAACAACATTCAACAAGCAACATAACACAAGAATATCATGATTTCATCAGCATTTTAACCATACTTCATCACTATGTTAGTTGATGTTCAAGACTTTGTTTATGGTTCTTTAGAGTTCTTATCATTTTGATCTTTAAACATCATTAACCACTTAAACAACATGTAAAATGCAAGGATCTAAGTTCTTACCACTAGCATAAGGCTAGGGGAGTTCTAGAGTATAAAAGTGGTGGATAAAAGAAGATGAGAGAGGTCCTTGAGCTTCCGAACACACCGAGCTTAGTTGTATGATCTCTAACTCCCTTGGATCACTAGAGATTGCATGAAGAAACTTGAATGATGGTGATGGTGGTTCTCCTTGTGTTCGGCCAAGACAAGGAAGAGGGAGAGAGTGAGAGTGAGTTTTGAAAGTGTGTTGTGATAAAATGCTTAAACCTCATGTGCCTTCTTATAAACCATCTTCACCCCTTTAACCCTTGTGTAATATGCCCCTTAATCTCCAACAAGATCCATTATAATATTGAAACAAATCCATGGGTGGGGACACCCATGGTGACCGTCTCCAAGGGGGGGGGGGGGTATAGGGTTGGGTTTTAATTGTGTAGTTACCAATCTAGTTAGATATCAAGTGTTTAGTTAGTGTGTTATGGTGTGTTATTAATTATATAGTGTGTTAGGGTGTTCGGGGACCCTAACTAGCTTAGAAAAATAAAAACAATGTCTTTAGCATTATTTTTGTGTTCCGGGTAATGTCCGGTTGTTCGGTTGGTTACTCTTCCGTTTAAGTGCAAAGTTATGTCGTAAAGTGTTCCTTGTGTAACTTTTAGTGACACTTTCAATTCCCGACACTTAGGGAAGTATTCTGGATGATAAAGCGTAGTTTCTGCATAATATTTTAGTGTCATAATGCTGATTATAGCTGAATTTAATAAAATTCTGCACTTAGCTTCCGGAATGTCTATGTGTTAACCCTTGTATGTACTCTTGGGTTTTAATGTATTCTTGTCGTTGGACCTACACCTAGGCTCCAATTCTATTGTCTAACTGCTTTCTGCAGATTTGTTGACACAAGGTGTTTTACAGGTGAGTTTACTAGTATTTCTGACGCAACGCTATCATAAAGTAATTCTTGTAGTATAAATCTTGCATGAATTCACTTGCATGGAATTCAGAAATTTATTTGTTTGGTAAACTAGATCATGCACAGTCATTAAAGCACAGATTACTGTTTATTTAGTGTACGGAATGTACGAAAAAGTGACGGTTGTCACAGAATGTCTTTGAAAACTATGTATGGGATCTTTGAAAATATGTTTAATGTTATTAAAACCTTATGTAATGTTTTTGAAATCATGTACTAGGTATATTAGGTAAATATGTTTATAAAATGTTTTTAAAACCATGTGAAATGCCTTTGGAATCATGTATGAGGTTTTTGGAAAACATGGATGATGTTTTTGAAATTATGCATTTGGTATATTGGGAAAATATACTATGTTTAAATGTTTTAAACCATATGAAATGTTTTTGAAATCATGAAGGATGTTTTGAAATCATATACTATGTATATTGTTATGAAAACCAAAATGTAATGATATGTACATAGACATATCGCATAAGACCAATTAAGAACTTATGAAAAGTACCCTTAGATATCCAAGCAAGGATTTAAAGTGGTACTTTGTGTATTCATCCAGAGTTGTAACTTGTACCTTGTCCTTTGTTTCTTTAGAAGAAATGAGTACTTAGGATTTGTGTGGAGATCGCGAGCGATCTAAAAAATGGGAGAACTACAAGAATAGTTTGTCTTGCAAGGAACATGGTTCCTTGGTGTCGGTATCGTAGGGGTATGCCAAACATACACGTGTTCACATTGACTTTGTAAATAAGATGGAAAAGGCCAAATTTATTTATAGAACAACCAAAGTGTCTCAAAATACACAGAAAACATGAAAGTTTAAGTGTTTATTCAGAGATTGGCACAAGCCTTGATATTGCCAGTGTTAATCTTGTGCCCATTCGTTGAGTCGTCATTTGCCAGCTAAGTCAATTGAAGTGGTTAAGATAACCACAATTGAAGCAGGTTCCATATGGGTAGTTAGGACAAACAAGTATCGCATGAGGAGTTACGATAACTTGAGTAGGAACTGCCATAACTTCGTTTGGCACAACGGCAATCTAACACCCTGCGTCCCTGAACTTTTATCTTTTGTCAATTTTAGTCCCTATAAAATGGGAAACCTTGCACTATGTGAAACTTGACCCTTATGATACTTGAATCTTGAAACTTTGAATCTAGACTCTTGACTCTTGATGTTTGATACTTATTAAACACTATGAACCTTGAATCTTGAGACTTGATACTTGATGCTAGATACTTGAAACTAGAAACTTGATTCTTGACTCTTGATACTTGATTCTTGACTCTTGACACTTGTGGAACGAGAAACTTTGAGACTTTGAAACTTGAAGCCTAACACTTATTAGTTAGCTTATGGAAACTTTTGTGTTAGTTATACAATCTAATCATGTGATGATGTTACACAAAAATACGCAACGCAACGCTTAAATCCAGTTCGCTAAATCGAATCGAAAGTTGAAAACTAACCCGCACGACTCGACTGTCCAAATGGACATCCAATCGGATGGCCATCCGTCCGGACCGCCATCCGACCCCGCGCACTACACCGCCTTACTTACCCTCTTGCACTATAATTACGAGCTGTCACATCATTCTTCACAGATGTGACAGACTCCTCCGACCCGACGCATACCCTCTCATTCTAAGACACTTTCCTTCCATTTTCGGGCGATCCTTGTAAGTTATCCACTTGATTCTTTTACAACTCTCATCCATACACACTTTCTCACAAGATTTCTCTTCAAAATCCTACTTTTCACCATGAAATCACTGAGATTTGGGCCCTTGAGGATAATGTCATCATGCCTGTTTATACAATCGGCTATGTGATGTCATTCTGTCAAGAATCTAGTCCAAATCTAAGAGATTTCTATGCTTTTACTTCAAATCTCTACATAATCTAAGCGTTTTCGGTTAAACTCATGCTTTTCTTAACTTATCTACTCAAGCATGGTGGAATCTAGAGCTAAAACAGACCTAGGGCTCATTCCTTAGCCTGGAGTCGGCTCGATATCGGGTTTCCACCGAAGAGATGACCAAATTACGGATCGAACATGAAACCTGTCAAGAACAGTCATCCGATCAATCAGGGTGATTCCCATCCGATCAAACGAGCTGAATTTTAATGAGTTTCCATTGTTTTGATACGTTAACATGTCGTCTCTGTGAAACTCGAAACTTAGAAATTTTACGTAGGTTTTGAGGGAGCAGAGTCACCACAGTCGAATGACCATCCGATCGGACGGTCCTCCGATCGAACGGTCATTCGACCGAATGACCTGGTTCCCATAACCTACAACACTTAAACTATCGTGAAACAAAACTTCGAACTATGAGACTTTTACTCAAACAGTCATCCGACCGGATGACCATCCGGTCGAACGAATTGGATTTAGACTACAATAGAAACTTCTAGAGTGGAATCTACTGATCGAAGGACCATTCGATCGAATGGTCATCCGTCCGGATGACCATCCGATCAGATGGGGGTCTATCTTACTCAATAGGTCATCCGACTGGATGACCATCCGTCCGGATGGCCATCCTACCAGGAAAACCTATCCAACACCTTGCACGGTTTGACATTCTTTTCAAATGCTTATCTGTTATACTATAATCAGGCTAACCCCTGCGATCCCTTCAATCCAATAGTGGTGTCGATACTTAGCACCCACTGTGAGTATACTCGATCCCTTTTTCTTTTAAACACTTTTGGGATGCAACATGTATTCTATACACTTAATACTTGAAACTTGTTTGGAAACATACTCTATCCTCTATGAACGGGAAACTTGATACTTTTTGGATTCTTGATACTTTATGCTATGTGAACGTTTAATCCTTGTGTGTAGTTCCACCTTAACAATAGTAGCGCTATAGGAGTAATGCACCTCCCCATTATTCTCGGGGGTATTGTTAGGAGGAGACATTTATCTTCCCATTATTCTCAGGGAAGAGCTTTTAAACGCATTAGGATTCTTGGGCTATCACTTGGACTATGTAAACTAGCATGACTGAAACTTTTATATGTTTACATGACGGATATGAGTCTTTTAAACTATTATGATACTATATACTCAAACTTGTATACTCACCAATACATTATTGTATTGACATTATTTTAATACATGTTGCAGACTGATAGGATGCTGGATCTAAGAAACAAGCTAGGATGACATTTAGAAACTCGCCTAGTTAATTTGAGAAATTGAACAATGTTTAATGTTATGTACTTGAAACTTTGATGTGTGGTTGATGTTTTAGACAATTTGATATGAATCTTGATTAATCTATATTGACACATTTAGTGTTGTGGAAACTTCTGAACAATCTGAATCGCCTAGTGCCGCACCCCGATGTTTCCGCCATCGGTTGGGGTGTGACAGATTGGTATTAGAGCCATAACTATAGGGAATTAGGGAAAGTAGGAATGCTTTGCCTACTCTATAGTTCTAGGAATCTTGACTCTGATCTGTTGTTTAAGACTTATGCATTCTACCGTACTTGCTTCCTTGCAATACATTTCCCCGTTAAACTTACTTGCCTTTCCTAAGGCTGACACAATATACACTTGGATACTTTGGAAACACTGCTATGCGGTGTTTGTATTTTGCATGAGATTGACCCTCGAGTCAAGAGTGACATCCGAACCTTGGAGGGAAGTTTCCATATCATATTCTAGTAAGTCTTATCTTTTGATAAGTACCGACACTATTAGGGTATGAAGTTGTCAAGCTAGAGGTGAAACTCACATCTTGAAAACTAGTCCCACTCTTTGATTTTTTCTGTCTAGGCCAAAGTCTCGAAATTCCCAACCAATTAGGGATGTGAAATGACCGAAAGGACAAATATCGTAGGCCTAACATCGATGACGTATTTGTATAAGTAAGTCAAGATGTGTTGCCTCAATTTGAAAGGGGTTCGATCCACTTTGGTTAGTTGACGTTCCCCTACCCGGAACAATCCTATGTTTTATGAGCCTATCTTTTATCTTACCTCGATTTTTATGTAGTTTTAAACTCGATTCTTTGTTCATTTCGAGGCTTTTTATACAAATCGCACAATCTAAAACATTAATAATAATCTCTCAGGATCGAACTAAATTTATGAAGCTTTACTCATCGTATTAACCTATGTGGGAATCTTGATTAAACTATAAGAAACATGATTGAACGTGATACTATGTGAAGCTACTTGTTTAAATCTATGTGTAGGTTGTTGTGAGTGGCAAAATATGATACGTAGCCTAGCACCGAAGACGAGACAGACGTGACATGTCTGAAACATGGTGGATACGCCACTGGTACTTCCAATATATAAGTGTTTCTGGCATGTTACCGAACTTTCGTACCACGTGCTATGTGAAATTCGTGGTTTTGCAGACTCGTGGGGGAAATGTTGAATCTACTTAATTTGTCTATGTGAAAATGATGGAATCTAGTGTTATGGGTAGCGAAACATGACTCCGACGACGAGACAGGCGTGGCGTGATCGAGACATGGTGGATACGCCGCTGGTACTTCCTATATATAAGTGTTTCTATCATGTTGCCAAACTTTCGTAAAACGTGCCATGTGGAAATTCGTTGTTTTATGGACTGTGGTGAGGATGTTGAACGATAAGCTATGTGAAACTATTTGATTATTCTACGTGTATGTGATGATGATGGAGTGTATTGTCATGGTTGGCAAAATGCGACACGTAACATGACACCGAATACGAGGCGGACGTGATATGCCCGAAACATGGTGGATACGCCGCTGGTACTTCCTATATACAAGTGTTTCTGAAATATTGCCAAACCTTCGTACCCCGTGCCATGCTAAAGTAGTGGGTTTGCGGACTTGTGTTGAGGATATTGAATCTATTGGAAACTATAAGAAACTTGTTGAAACTTGAGTCCTTGTGCGATCATGTGTGAAACTATATACTGTGAGACTTTGTGATCTAGACTTATATGATCCTTTTCTTGGATCTTAGATGTCTTCCCGTAAATTCTCCGACTCTCTCAAGAGATCCAGGGCCAATTCTCAGAAAAAGATGATGTCTTTCATGGCCGATCAGATTGCTCGCATTGTGCCAAAGATCGTCACTGAGATCCAGGGATCAAACACTCCACCCTCTTCTGTTGACTCCAAAACAGAGAAAGTAAAGCCCACGAAGTTCAACTACAAACACTTTGTCTCTTGCAACCCTAAGCCTTTCACGGGCAGCGATGGGGTGACTGCTATGCTAGAGTGGTTCGATGGCATCGAGGTTACGTTCATCAACAGTGAGTGCCCAGAACACTTAAAGACTAGGAGTGCAACTGGCATGTTTCAAGGAAGAGCTCTAGAGTGGTGGTTAAACGAGAGAAACATCCGCTCCAACGAGGAGGCCTATGCTCTTCCATGGCTTGAGGTGCGAGAATTGATGATGCTCGAATTCTGCCCTCCCCATGAGCAGCTAAAGCTTGAAGAAGAGTTCTGGCATCTCAAGCAGATTGGAGATGACAACTTGGCTTACACTACCCGTTTTAAACAACTTAGCTTAATCGTGCCTCACTTGGTTTCTACTCTGAAGCGCATGATAACCAAGTACATCAATGGGTTACCTCCTGCTATGCGAGACTCGATTGAAGCAGCCCAGCTCGAGACTATTAAAGAAGTTTATCGTCTGGCAGCAAGTTTGAACATCAATCGTGTACGTGATAAACAGTTTGGAAACTCCACCCCTCGAAATCAGCAAATCAAGTTACCCAGCAGCCTAGTGGCAACAGAAACAAGAAACAAAAGTCTCAGTTCTAGCTGTAACACCATTGTCCCTGCTGTAAATGCGAACCCTACAGGCAATACTACTATGCCTGCTGCTGCTGCTGCTGCTAATCCTTCGGCTTCGAAACACAAGAAGTCGTACACTAGAGTGCATCCCAAGTGTGCGACTTGTAACTCTCACCATCCTGTAACCTCCGCATGCCGTTTGTGTACCAACTGTAACCGCTATAGTCACACAACTCCCTACTGTCGTCAAGTCAATCAGGCCCAGCAAGCACCGCCAGCTCAGGCAGCTCCCCCAGTTCCTCCGCAGAATCCTAGACCAGTTAACGCTGTTCGTGCATGCTACAAGTGTGGAGACACTACTCATCTCCATAACCAGTGTCCGCAGCTAAACCAGGAGCAACAGCCAGCCGCTCGAGGACGGGCATTCAACCTTAATGCAAACCAGGCTCACAATGACAATGACGTGGTGAATGGTACGTTTCTCGTCAATAACCTTTACGCTTCGATACTATTTGATACTGGTGCCGACAGAAGCTTTGTGTCCGTAGAATTTGAATCTTTGTTAAACTGTGCACGCTCTAAACTACCTAAGTCGTTCTCTGTCGAGATTGCCGGTGGTAAGTCTATTCTAGTTGATTCTATTCTCCGTGGTTGTTCCTTGACTCTTAACGACCATGTATTTACTATTGATCTCATACCCATTCAATTGGGTAGTTTTGTCGTCATAAACGGCATGGATTGGTTGTGTAAGAACCATGCCAAGATCGCTTGTCATGAGAAGTACGTTCATCTACCCTTTCCGTCCGGTGAAACTTTACATGTTTATGGAGACCGACCTTCTAGTGGACTGAAGATGATGTCATGCACTCAGGCGAACAGATGCTTACGTAAACCGTACTTTGCCTTCTTGGCCCACATAGTGGAACAAAAGGGCAAGGGAAAGAACATAAGCGATGTTCCAGTAGTGTGTGATTTCCCTGATGTCTTTCCTGAAGATCTTCCTGGTCTTCCTCTTCCTCGATCTGTGGATTTTCGTATTGATCTCATACCTGGTTCGACTCCTGTCACGAAGGCTCCTTACCGACTTGCACCCTCTGAGATGCAAGAATTATCTAGTCAACTACAAGAACTACTCGACAAGGGATTCATTCGTCCAAGTACCTCTCCGTGGGGTGCTCCTGTGATATTCGTCAAAAAGAAAGATGGTTCGTTTCGCATGTATATCAACTACCGTGAACTTAATAAGCTTACCATTAAGAATCATTATCCTCTCCCTCGTATTGATGATATATTTGACCAACTACAAGGTGCGTCCTGTTTCTCGAAAATTGACCCTCGATTTGGTTATCATCAACTCCGTGTTCTCGAAGATGATATACCCAAAACTGCGTTTCGCACTCGTTATGGACACTACATATTTGTGGTTATGCCTTTCGGCCTGACCAACGCACCCGCTGTGTTCATGGATCTTATAAATCGTGTTTCTAAACCTTATTTGGATCATTTTGTGATAGTCTTCATTGATGATATACCTATTTATTAAAAAAACTAGAGTTGATCATGAACGACACTTATGTCTTATTTTGGAGCTATTACGTGGTGAACGCTTATACGCGAAATTTTCTAAATGTGAGTTTTGGATCAATGAAGTACAATTTCTCGGGCACGTCGTTAGTAAACAATGGATTCATCTTGACCCTTCTAAAATCGAAGTTGTAAAGAACTGGAGTACGCCTAAATCTGCATCTAAAATTCATTCCTTCTTGGGATTGGCAGGTTATTATCGTCGATTCATCTCGGACTTTTCAAAGATCGCCGTCCCTCTCACCTCGTTGACCCAGAAAGAGAAACCTTTTGCTTGGGGTCCCGTGCAAGAGAAATGTTTCCAGACTCTTAAGAATCTTCTCTGTAACGCTCCTGTCCTCACTCTCCCTGATGGGAACGATGATTTTGTGGTATACTGTGATGCCTTAAACCGTGGCTTGGGCTGTGTGCTCATGCAGTGGGACAAAGTCATCGCTTATGCCTCCCGTTAGCTCAAAATACATGAGAAAAACTGTACCACCCACGACCTTGAGCTTGGCGCAGTTGTTTTTGCGTTAAAGATCTGGCGACACTACTTATATGGTACTAAGTGTGTGGTTTTCACTGACCATAAGAGCCTGCAACACATCTTTAATCAGAAGGAACTGAATATGCGTAAGCGACTATGGGTGGAATTGCTTAACGACTACGACTGCGAGATTCACTATCATCCTGGCAAGGCGAATGTCGTGGCAGACGCTCTTAGTCGTAAGGCTCATGTTAGTAGCATCCTCTGTTCTCATATCACTAGTAATCTTCAAGCTAATATCCATGAAGCACAATACTCGTCAGCAAACGAAGGAAGTCTAGAAGTGGAAATCTGAGGCGCTAAAATTGATCAACTTGAGACAAAGTCTGATGGACTTCAATACTACCTCAATCGCATCTGGATACCGGATCGCGATAACCTTGGTGGCTCATAATGAATGAGGCCGACAAGTCTAGATACTCTATTCATCTTGGTGCCGATAAGATGTACCATGACTTGCGCATGACTTATTGGTGGCCCGGCATGAAAAAGGATATCGCTGCCTATGTCTCGAAGTGCCTCACTTGTTTAAAAGTGAAAGCTGAACATCAACGTCCTTCAGGTCTTCTTGAACAACCCGAAATCCCTGTTTGGAAATGGGATAGTATCGCTATGGACTTCATAACCAAACTACCTCGTACACCTGCTGGTCATGACAGTATATGGGTGATCATTGACCATTTAACCAAATCAGCCCACTTTTTCCCGATTCGTGAAGATTTCAAAGTGGAGAAACTCGCTCGAATATATACCGATGAGATCATATGTCGTCATGGTATACCCATTGACATCATCTCTTACCGTGATGGTCGATTCACTTCACGTCTTTGGCAAACTTTCCAGTCCGCTATGGGTTCCATTTTCAGTCTTAGTGCAGCCTTTTATCCTCAAACGGATGGACAGACTGAACGCACTATACAAACCCTAGAGGATATGCTCCGTGTCATCGATTTTGGTGATAATTGGGATGGACATTTACCATTGATCGATTTCTCGTACAACAACTATCATTCCAGTATTCAGATGGCTCCTTTCGAAGCTTTATATGGTCACAAGTGCCGATCTCCTCTCAGTTGGCATGAGATTGGTGACAAGCAACTTACTGATCCTGATATCATTCAAGAGACGACGGATAAGATTCTTCAGATCCGCGATAACTTGATCAAGGTTAGGAGCAGACAAAAGAGCTATGCTGATAAAAGGCGTAAGCCTCTGGAATTTGAAGTTGGAAATCGAGTACTGTTCAAGGTATCAACCTGGAAAGGGCTGGTTCATTTTGGTAAGAAGGGAAAGCTCGCCCCTCGCTATGTGGGTCCTTTCACGATACTCGAAAGGATTGGTAAGGTGGCGTACCGACCCGACCGGCCACAGGAACTTAACAGTGTACATCTAGTATTCCACGTATCAAATCTCAAGAAATGTTTAGCCAACTAGGAATTTTAGGTTCCCATCAAAGGCTTTCAAGTGAACGAAACCTTACATTTTGTGGAGAAACCGGTTGAAATCATGGACCAAGGTATCAAGTGATTGAGGCGCAACAAGATTCCCATAGTTATGGTACGATGAGAAGGCAAGCGTGGCACTGAATTCACTTGGGAACTCAAGAGTGAAATGAAGACCAAATATTTGCAGCTCTTCGGCAGTCTTCCTTTTAGATTTCGGGGATAAAATATCCTAAAGGAGGGGAGACTGTAACACCCTGCGTCCCTGAACTTTTATCTTTTTTCAATTTTAGTCCCTATAAAATGTGAAACCTTGCACTATGTGAAACTTGACCCTTATGATACTTGAATCTTGAAACTTTGAATCTAGACTCTTGATGTTTGATACTTATTAAACACTATGAACCTTGAATCTTGAGATTTGATGCTAGATACTTGAAACTAGAAACTTGATTCTTGACTCTTGACACTTGTGGAACGAGAAACTTTGAGACTTTGAAACTTGAAGCCTAACACTTATTAGTTAGCTTATGGAAACTTTTGTGTTAGTTATACAATCTAATCATGTAATTATGTTACACAAAAATATGCAACGCAACGCTTAAATCCAGTTCGCTAAATCGAATCGAAAGTTGAAAACTAACCCGCGAGAATCGGCTGTCCGAATGGATATCCGATCGGATGGCAATCCGTTTGGATGACCATCCGATCGGATGGCCATCCGTCTGGACCGCCATCCGACCCCGCGCACTATAAATAAGAGCTGTCACATCATTATTCATTGATGTGACAGACTCCTCCAACCAGACGCACGCACTCTCATTCTAAGGCACTTTCCTTCTATTTTCGGGCGATCCTTGTAAGTTTTCCACTTGATTCTTGTACAACTCTCATCCATACACACTTTCTCACAAGATTCCTCATCAAAATCCTACTTTTCACCATCAAAATCACTGAGATTTGGGCTCTTGAGGATGACGTCATCATGACGATTTGTACAATCGGCTATGTGATGTCATTTTGTCAAGAATCTAGTCCAAATCTAAGAGATTTCTATGCTTTTACTACAAATCTCTACATAATCTAAGCGTTTTCGGTTAAACTCATGCTTTTCTTAACTTATCTACTCAAGCACGATGGAATCTAGAGCTAAAACAGACCTAGGGCTCGTTCCAGAGCCTGGAGTCGGCTCGATAAAGGGTTTCCACCGAAGAGATGACCAAATTACGGATCGAACATGAAACCCGTCAAGAACAGTCATCCGGTCGAACGGGGTGATTCCCATCCGATCAGACGAGTTGAAACTTAATGAGTTTCCGTTGTTTTGATACGTTAACATATCGTCTCTGTGAAACTCGAAACTTAGAAATTTTACGTAGGTTTCAACGGAGCAGAGTCACCACAGTCGAATGACCATCCTATCAGACGGTCCTCCGATCGAACAGTCATCCGACCGAATGTCCTGGTTCCCATAATCTACAACACTTAAACTATCTTGAAACAAAACTTTGAACTATGAGACTTTTACTCAAACAGACATCCGACCGAACGGTCATCCAACCGGATGACCCTCCGGTCGAACGACTTGTATTTAGACTACAATAGAAACTTCTAGAGTGGAATCTACTGATCGAAGGACCATTCGATTAAATGGTCATCCGTCCGGATGACCATCCGATTAGATGGGGGTCTATCTTACTCAATAGGTCATCCGACCGGATGGCCATCCATCCCGATGGCCATCCTACCTGGAAAACCTATCCGACACCTTGCACGGTTCGACATTCTGTTCAAAAGCTTATCTGTTATACTTTAATCAGGCTAACCCCATCGCTCCCTTCAATCCAATAGTGGTGTCGATACTTAGCACCCACTGTGAGTATATTCGATCCCTTTTTCTTTTAAACACTTTTGGGATGCAACATTTATTCTATACACTTGATACTTGAAACTTGTTTGGAAACATACTCTATCCTCTATGAACGGGAAACTTGATACTTTTTGGATTCTTGATACTTTATGCTATGTGAACGTTTAATCCTTCTGTGTAGTTCCGCCTTAACAATAGTAGCGCTATAGGAGTAATGCACCTCCCCATTATTCTCGGGGGTATTGTTAGGAGGAGACATTTATCTTCCCATTATTCTCAGGAAAGAGCTTTTAAACGCATTAGGATTCTTGGGCTATCACTTAGACTGCGTAAACTAGCATGTCTGAAACTTTTATATGTTTACATGACAGATATGAGTCTTTTAAAATATTATGATACTATATACTCAAACTTTTATACTCTCCAGTACATTATTGTATTGACATTATTTTAATACATGTTGCAGGCAGATAGGATGCTGGATCCAAGAAACAAGCTAGGATGACATTTAGAAACTCGCCTAGTTAATTTGAGAAATTGAACAACATTTAATGTTATGTACTTGAAACTTAGATGTGTGGTTGATGTTTTATACAATTTGATATGAATCTTGATTAATCTATATTGACACATTTAGTGTTGTGGAAACTTTTGAACAATCTGAATCGCTTAGTGCCGCACCCCGATGTTTCCGCCATCGGTTGGGGTGTGATAGGCAAAATGATAGACATTTGTTGTGTGACCAAAACATCCACAGTTTAAACATTTTCGGCATTGGGCACTGGCATAGTGGTGACGGTTACATCGATTGCACATAGGAGCTTTTCCTTTGTATGGCTTCCTAGCTGGTGGTGATGCCACCTGGCTAGGTCCCACTTGGTTAAGCGAAACTGGAGCAATCGTTGTAAGCTTCTTTGAAGGTTTACGCTACTTTGATTTTCTTGAAGGCTTGGCTTTTTCCTTCTTAGGTGCCTCTTGAGTAGTTTCATAATTGAGATGAGACATGGCGAGAGCTAACTCAATGGCCCCACGGATGACTATGCTTAGTTGTTGTGCGATAGTAGCAGCCAGTTCAGACTTTTGAGTATCGCCGTGACGAGGAGGCATTCTAAGGATAGTGGAAAATATGAGAGAAAGAAAATGAGTTTGTTATTGGATATTCAAACCTGAATGTTAAAAATATCGACAAAATATGAGGATCGTGACCATTTGTTTGTTAACTAAAACAAACAAACGACACTTCGACTAATCAAAGTAAGTGGGTCATAATAATGTATCACGAAGACATGCTTTAGCCTATAAGTGGACACTCACCCCAAGAGTACCCAGGTAAGAGTGACTGGTCCGATTCTGCGTATTTGTACGAACACTCTAGCATTAGACAGAAAACTTGAGGTACAGGCACCCACCCTTCCGGATTGCAAGTGTTCACATTACAAAGACCCAAACTTTAACGAGATTTTGAAAACACCAAAGGCTTAAAAGCCTAAAACAAATCATCTAAGGATAGATGATTTCTTGTGATGTTTTGGAAAAAAATTGACTCGAGAGAATGAATTATGTTTTGTTTTTTGTTAATCACCTAAGGATAGGTGATTGGTATTGTATTAAGAATCTAAAAGCAATCTTATTGCATTAGGGTTCTAGGAAGGTTATAGACTAGGTCAAGAGCATTACTAATAACCTAATTCCCTATAACTATGAGCTTTGATACCAACTCTTCTGTCACACCCCGACCGCGTAATACAACAAACCGCAGTGGAAACGTCGGGGAGTGTCGTAACAGAATCATTGTTTCACAACACATGGTAATTGAAGTTTTGTTTAATTTCGTTAATTGACTCATTGTTTTGATATAAACCAAACAATTACAACAATTGTCTTTCTAGTTTTAAGTCACTAAAGCCCACATCCATCCTATGTGTAGCAAATAAATCAACAATCATCTTATAGTAGAACCTGAAACATATGTGAAAATAGTCAGCATAAAAATGCCGGACAGTACATAGGTTTTGTATGTCAAATTCATGGCTTTGAATCCATATTGCAATACCTCGTCCAACTACAAGAGTTGTCGAGTATGTACCTTGAAATCAAAAGGTGTTTGATATTGCAATATGTTTTATCATCTTTACAAGATGATATAACTAAACCAAAACCATTGTAGCCATGAATCTTGACTGAAAACATCTGTCTTTGTAAAACCAAGTAGTAAATCGTCCTTGAAAGTAAACATTATATGGTTTATATCTTTAAGTAAACCTCGTAGTGTAACTTCGTTTTGAAAACATTCGTCCAAGTGATCTAGATAACGCTACGACATGTAATGTGATAAAAGCACTTATATATAGGAAGTACCAGCGGCGTATCCATCATGCTTTTATCACATTACACACGCCTCGTTACCTAATTACTTACCATAAACCAATCGTCCATCGTTCAAATCATTCCAATCATTCAAATCGTTCAAATCGTCCGTGTTTTAATTGTGAAATACAACTTTTGATCGTTCTTTAAAGAATACATTCAAACCTGTGTTCTGACTCGATATACCACCCATGGGGTGTGACATCTGTGCTTGTATAATCATTGTATAACTCCAAACAGTTCAATTATCAATAAAACAATGTGTTTTGATCCCAATATTTGTTTATTTATGTTTGACATTTTGCACGTTTTTATTTTTATTCGATTTTAAACTCTAAATCGCTTTTTGGAAAGTTATACGCAAACTGATGCGTAAACGTAATCAGTTTAATGCGATAAACACTCCAGAACAGTAACATATGCTTAATATACCTTAAATAACCTTTACATAACTTAGAAATAAGTTTTGAAGGGTTTGGTATGGCAAAAACAAGTTTATTCGACCATAGGGACTATTTGTGACAAAATGCAAAAGTCTGCCGATTTGTATAGTAACGTACACTCCGGAATTAGATCATAAGATAAACATACCCTAAATACCCCTAACATAGCTTAGAAATAAGCTTTGAGGGGTTCGGTGTGAGAAAATATGTTGATTTGATCAACAGGGACTAAAAGCGTCAAAAATTGCGTAAGTTTGCATTTACGCGCATATCTGACGTTCTGACCACATCCGGACATTCAAAAATTTTTGCGATCATTAAAATATTATATTTTAGTGATAGGAATGCAAAAATACCATTCATCACGCAATTTGGATCGTTTTCCAATCCGTTCGAGTTTTCGTCGTAATTAACCGAATAACGTTACCGTACGACCAAACAAACTGACATCTGTGATATTTTCAAGCATATTTCAAGTCCCCTATGCTTTAACATCCTTGTAGAGCCTTGAAATTGGGTTAATGGGTTTAAACGCGTCAAAAATCAAGTTTCTAGCATGCAGGGACCTGTTTTGACAGTTTTGAAACTTCTGTCTGCACTAGGTCGCGGGGCGTGAAAGACTAAGCAGTCTCGTTTGCGGGGCATGACAGTTGTACCTGGCAGATTCACAGAATCTTCAAAACAGCCTGCTGAAACTAGTTTTGATCATGGTTTTTGCATACCATGAGCTGGTTTATGTGTTCCCCAAGTTGCCAAATCAGTGTGTGACATATGTAGGGTCAAGATAATGCTTTGATCCATTCAAAAACACTTGGCATTGATCAAATGATTCATGATTTCCTATAAATACCCACTTCTTTTTCTCAAATCTTTGCTCATTCCATTTTCTTTCACTCAATCTCTGATTGGAAGCTCTCACAATTGTTGAAGGCCTCCTACTTGAAGTATTCTTAGTCTTCTTTTTCAGCCTTGAACACTAGTAAGTGTTCTTTCATCTCTTGTTTATATATTTAAGCAAGAAAGTCAAATAGTGTTTAACTTTCAGCTTTGACCATGAATTGGTCAAGACAAGTTCGTTTGAACTTTGCAACGTGAGCGTAATCACGATGGTTATAGTCCCTAGCTACTATACCTATTGATTACCACGTTGATTAGTCGAAGTGACGAGTCAAAGTTTCGGTCAAAATTCACGATTATGTGCATTTTGCGACGAAACTATTTTCGGGTATCAAAACACTTTGCTTTGATATCAAATCAGTTTTCTAACTTAGTTAAACATGTTTAACTCGTCATTTTTAGTTTAGTGCTTACTTAGGGTCGTAAGTTAAGCGGTCTAAACAACCGCTTAGACTTTCGAACCCGACCCGTTTGGTCGATCATTAGGATCCGACCAAACACATTAGGTGACCATAGTTTTATAGGGAATAACCTTCCGAGGTTATACCTTATGGCCACTTCGTTTAGTTAGTTGTATGATAAGTAATTTATATGCCTTAGGAAAATGACTAAAATGCCCTTTTCATGCATAACTTGAATTTAAGCATATGTAACTTAATTTTTGGCACTTAAACTGATTATGCAACATAATTAAACATAGTAGGGCATATAATACTTGTCATAGGACTAGTTAGGCGGTCCGAACGCGCTTTTGCATGAACGACACGTTAAAGTAGCGTAAACTACCTTAACGGGTCATAACGGGTCAAAAGCACTTAGGATCGGTTTCTATTCAGAACGTAGGCTTTGTTAAACCATATCATATGAGTTCCAACACTCATTTGGTTTAGAATACCTCATTCTATCTGATTCCTAGATTCATGTCCTGACACACTAACATAGTATCCGATACACTAGGAACCACTTCGCCACTTGAACAATTGATCCTTTGAGCTTTGTTATATCATTTGAACAAGACCTACACGCAATCCTAGGTGAGTACATAGTTTCCCTCTTTTACCGTTTTCAAATGTTTTGAGGTGATTCATATGTGTAACCAAATTGTTTTCCAATGTATGGCGTCTATGTGTTTACTAAGTGCTTTTATGTGTATTATTCCGATTATGCAAACACGAAGTTTATCCAAATCTTTAAAGATCTATCTATCTTCATAGCTAGATTCTTATAGGATATTTGAAGTACAGTCTTAGATCTTTCTATCTTCATAGTGAGATTTTTAAGAAGTACTTTACAATACGATGGTTATGGTTTATGTGTAGATTGTTGGTAATTTAGATAACGAAACTAGAGTAATACAATAAGCACATGGTGGATACGCCGCTGGTACTTTCTATATATAAGTGTGCTTATTGTATTACCCTTCGTGGCATTATCCAGAATCACCATTACGATTTAGGATTGTTGTGATTGAATGATTCAATGTAACAGAACCCAAATCTTTATAGCATCTATCTATCTTCATAGACTGATTCTTGTAGGATGTTTAAAGTACTAATATTGGAGTCCTTGTTTGGATTCATTGTGTGCTTTCATACGTATGTGAATAGACGATGTAATAGAAACCAAATCCTTATAGCATCTATCTATCTTCATAGATTGATTCTTGTAGGATGTTTAAAGTACTAATATTGGAGTCCTTGTTTGGATTCATTGTGTGCTTTAATGCGTGTTTACAAGTTGTTGACGATTAATGTGTTCATGTGGTAGTTGTGATTTAGATAACGAAACGGGTATAATAAAATAAGAATATGGTGGATACGCCGCTGGTACTTCCTATATATAAGTGTTCTTATTTTATTACTCTTGTAGCGTTATCCAAATCACTTTAGGATTTTGTGTACGATTGATTCGATGTTCGATTATCCAAATCCTTGTAGAATCTTCCATATCTTTATATGTTAGATTTTTAGAAGGATGTCTAAAGTATTATTATAAATCATTAACTTGATTTATATAATACTCACACAAGTTTTGATTAATTTCAAAACTGCTATTATTAATCCTTGATTGGATTTCTAATAATACATTAACGAGTTTTACGATGATTTCAACCAGGTTACAATGCATGATTTTAAATGGCATAAAAATTACTTAGTAATAATCATATTGCCATATACAAAACTATTTGCCACGAGTTTCACAATCAAGACTATGTATTGCAATACTAACCTTTTGCCATTCTCTGGCTTCAAGATTTGTTTTCAATTGAAAACTCTCGTAGTTGTCAAAGTATTGCAAAAACTAAACTTTTGCCATTTATTTGGCTAACAAAACCTATGTATTCGCCGGCATTTTTATCCTGACTGTTTTTCACATATGTTTCAGGATTTTTGACTGTTTAAGCATGCAACGCATAGGATTGCATCCAGGCCTTAGACTTCTTTAATCAAAAGACAATTACATGTATTCTTTGTTTGTAAAACAATGTTAACATTATTGAAACAATTTAGTACCAGTAGTTGTGAGCAATTTGTAACGTGACTCCCAGATATTTCCGCCGCGTGTTGTTGTATTACGCGATTGGGTGTTACACTTTTCGCCATGTTCAGTGTCCTGATAATCGTAAAGTCGAATTTGCCTCTAGTGTATTTCAAAAGAGGGCTCTTACGTGGTGGAACAGAGTAATGGGAGATCGTGGTGCTGATGTTGCTTTGGGTCAGACCTGGGAGGAGCTTAGGGCTCTAATGATAAGGGAATTCTGTCCTCGTCATGAACTCAGGGCTTTGGAAACGGAATTTGATGATTTGAAACAAGACAGTGATGAACACCGTGCTAATACCGACATATATGAGGAGTTAGTTTACTATGTCCCACAATGGTTACCCCGTTGGATAAAGTTATTGAAAGGTATGTCGATGGTCTGCCCGACCCTGTACAAGATATCGTTACTGGTAGCAACCCTACCACTGTTCGTCAAGCCATCAAGTTGGCTGCAACCTTGACTGAGTCTCAAATCAGGAAAAGCAAACTCCACAAAAAGGGTGACAAGAAATCTCCTGACAAGAGCGAGAAACAGAAGGGTAAGAAAGCTGAGTCTTCGAGGAAGTCTAGGAAGCACAAGGCTTCCAATAATTTCGCTGTTACAACACAGGCAAACCAAGCTGCTCCTAACCAGCCCGCACAACCACCTGCAAAAAAGCAATATGCTGGCAAAGCACCTTTGTGCAACAGATGTAACAGTCACTATCAACCGCATGTTCAGTGCCGTATTTGTACCAACTGTGGGAAATCTGGTCATCTCACCAACACATGCCGTTTTGCTCCTACACAGAATCAAGTAGCTCAAAATCCTGCACAACAGGCTGCTCAACAACCAGCACAAGCTACACGACCTCACTACACACCTGGTTCTTGCAACAACTGTGGGGATCTGACCCACTATAAAAATCAATGCCCGAGGTTGGCTATTGAAAATCAGGCGCAGGCTCGTGGATGAGTCTTCAACATGAATGCTAACGAGGCGCGTGCAGACAACGAGGTGGTGAATGGTATGTTCTTTGTTAACAACCAACCTGCTTCTATTCTTTTTTATTCGGGTGCCGATAAAAGTTTTGTATCCTTAGCTTTTGAGCCTTTGCTTTCCAAGACTACAACAAAACTAGGAAAGCCCTTGACAGTAGAAGTAGCTAGTGGTGAACCCGTTGTACTTGATTCTGTCCTTCGAAATTGTCATCTGAACCTTAATAACCATCTTTTTCCTATCGACCTCACGCCAATGCAACTTGGAAGTTTTGACATTATAGTGGGAATGGATTGGTTAGCCAAATATCATGCAGAGGTGGTTTGTTTTGAAAAGATTGTTCGTGTACCGCTTTCGACTGGTGAGATCTTAGAAGTTCATGGTGAGAAACCCGTTAGTAGTCTTAAACTCATGAAGTGTACTCAAGCTCAAAAATACTTACGAAAGAACTATGTGGCCTTCTTGGCACATGTCGTAGAGGAGAAAGGCAAAGGTAAGACTATTCAAGATATCCCTGTTGTTCGGGATTATCCTGAAGTATTTCCTAAAGAATTACCTGGTTTACCCCCAGCACGCCAAGTTGAGTTTCGTATTGATCTTGTACCTGGTGCTAATCCTATTGCTAAATCTCTGTATCGTCTTGCACTGTCTGAGATGCAAGATTTATCTAAACAGCTTCAGGAGCTTTTTGACAAAGGATTTATTCGTCCGACCTTTTCACCATGGGGTGCTCCCGTTCTATTTGTGAAAAAGAAATATGGATCTTTCAGGATGTGTATCGATTATCGTGAGCTCAACAAACTCACAATCAAGAATCGATATCCCCTACCTCGCATTGATGATCTCTTTGATCAGTTACAGGGTTCTACTTGCCTTTCAAAGATTGATCTACATTCTGGGTATCATCAGCTTCGTGTACTCGAAGAAGATATTCCCAAGACACATTTTCGCACAAGATATGTTCACTATGAGTTTACTGTTATGCTATTCGGTTTGACTAATGCTCCTGCTGTTTTCATGGACTTGATGAATAGGGTTTGTAAGCCTTATTTGGACAAGTTCATCATTGTTTTCATTGATGACAGTTTGATCTACTCTAAGACACGAGCTGACCATGAACAACATCTCCGTCTTACAATGGAGCTCCTAAAGAAAGAACAGCTTTTCACTAAATTCTCCAAGTGCGAATTTTGGCTTAAGGAAGTTCAATTTTTGGGACACATCATTAACAAACAAGGTATACATGTAGATGCCGCCAAAATCAGTGCGATTAAGGATTGGGATACACCTACTACCCCTACCGAGGTTCATTCATTTCTTGGTCTCGCGGGTTATTACCGTCGCTTTATTGAAAACTTCTCCAATATCGCGGTTCCTCTCACTGCTCTAACTCAGAAGAATAAACCTTTTGAATGGGGATCCAAACAGGAAGAAGCTTTTCAGACCTTGAAACAGAAACTTTGTGATGCACCTATCTTATCTTTACCTGAAGGCAAAGACGATTTTGTCGTATATTGTGATGCATCCAACTTAGGTCTTGGCTGCGTTCTCATGCAAAGAAATAAAGTCATAGCTTATGCATCGAGACAGTTGAAGATACACGAGAAGAACTATACGACTCATGATCTTGAGTTAGGTGTAGTAGGTTTTGCTCTCAAAATATGGAGACACTACCTGTATGGTACGAAATGTGTAGTATTCACTGACCACAAAAGTCTCCAGCACATTTTCAATCAGAAAGAACTAAACATGAGGCAACGACGATGGGTTGAACTTCTAAACGACTGCGATTGCAAAATTCGCTACCATCCTGGTAAGGAGAATGCCGTGGGTGATGCATTGAGTCGTAAGGAACGTGTCAAGCTTCACTGTGTTCAAGTTTGATCTGATATTCAAACCCGCATTTCTCAGGCTCAACGTACTTGTGTTACACAAGACTTGATGGGTAAAGAATTACCATATCATATTAAGCCTGATCTTGAACTGAAAGACAATAGGTTATATTATTTCATGGACCGTTTGTGGGTCCCAAGTCAAAATAATCTTCGCACCTTGTTAATGGATGAAGCTCACAAGTCTTGTTGTTCTATTCATCCTGCTGCAGATAAAATGTATAAGGATCTTCGAACCCAGTATTGGTGGCCTGGTATGAAGAAAGAAATTGCCTTATACGTATCCAAATGCCTTACTTGTCTTAAGGTTAAGGCAGAACATCAACATCCCTCTGGATTATTGGAGCAACCAGAGATACCAGTTTGGAAATGGGAAAACATTGCTATGGATCTCATTACCAAGTTGCCATGAACGAAAAGAGGTCATGATGCCATTTGGGTAGTTGTTGATCGTCTAACCAAGTCAGCACACTTTTTGCCAATCCGTGAGGATCTATCTACTGACAAACTTGCTAAAATCTATGTTGATTAGATTGTATCCCAACATGGTGTTCCTTTGAACATTATATCTTACAGAGATGCTCGATTCTCATCTCACTTTTGGAGAACCATGCAATCTGCAATGGGAACCCAACTTAATTTGAGCGCAGCTTATCATCCTCAAACGGATGGTCAATCTGAAAGAACAATCCAGACATTGGAGGATATGCTTAGAGCTTGTGTGATCGATTTTGGTGGTAGTTGGGATTCGTATCTACCGTTGATTGAATTCTCCTACAACAATAGTTATCACTCCATTATCAATATGGCTCCTTTCGAAGCTTTATACAGTCAAAAATGTCATTCACAGGTCTGCTAGAATGAGAAAGGTGAAGCTCAGCTTACTGGACCTGAACTCATTCTAGAGACTACAGATAAGGTCAAGAAAGTTTGTGATAACCTTCAGTCAGCTAGAAGCCGTCAAAAGAGTTGCGCGGATAGACGATGCAAGCCCTTGGAATTTCAAGTCGATGATCGCGTCCTACTCAAGGTATCCCCTTGAAAGGGTGTAATCAGATTTGGAAAAAAAGGAAAACTTGCACCAAGATATGTTGGACCATTCAAGATCGTCGAAAGAATCGGAAAAGTGGACTACAGATTAGAGCTACCTCCTGAACTTGGAAATGTTCATCCAACTTTCCACGTGTCCAATCTCAAAAAGTGTTTAGCTGATAAGAACCTCCACATACCACTTGATGAAATTCGTGTTGATGACACAATGCACTTAGTCGAGAAGCCTATGGAAATAATGGATCATGAAGTCAAGAAGCTCAAACGCAAGCGCATACGTATCGTCAAAGTTCGCTGGGAATCTAACCATGGTCCAAAATTTACTTGGGAATGTGAGGATCAAAAGAAGGCGAAATATCCACATCTATTTTCACAAGTTTCCTCTAAAAAAAGTTCGGGACGAAATTTCCTATAGTAGGGGAGACTGTGGCATCTGTGCTTGTATAATCATTGTATAACTCCAAACAATTCAATTATCAATAAAACAATGTGTTTTGATCCCAATATTTGTTTATTTATGTTTGACATTTTGCACGTTTTGATTTTTGTTCGATTTTAAACTCTAAATCGCTTTCGGGAAAGTTATACGCAAACTGATGCGTAAACGTAATCAGTTTAACGCAACAAACACTCCGGAACAGTAACATATGCTTAACATACCTTAAATAAACTTTACATAACTTAGAAATAAGTTTTGAAGGGTTTGGTATGGCAAAAACAAGTTTATTCGACCATAGGGACTATTTGCGAGAAATTGAAAAGTCTGCCGATTTATATAGTAACGTACACTCCGGAACAAGATCATAAGCTAAACATACCCTAAATACCCTTAACATAGCTTAGAAATAAGCTTTGAGGGGTTTGGTGTGAGAAAATATGCATATTTGATCAACAAGGACTAAAAGCGTCAAAAATTGCGTAAGTTTGCATTTACGCGCCTATCTTACGTTCTGACCACATCCGGACATTCAAAAATTTTTACAATCATTAAAATATTATATTTTAGTGATAGGAATGCAAAAATACTATTCGTCGCGCAATTTGGATTGTTCTCGCATCCGTTCGAGTTTTCGTCGTAATTAACCGAATAACGCGACCGTACGACCAAACGAACCGACATCCCTGATATTTTCAAGCATATTTCAAGTCCCCTATCCTTTAGCATCCTTTAAGAGCCTTGAAATTGTGTTAACGGGGCTTAAACGCGTCAAAAATCAAGTTACTAGCATGCAGGGACCTGTTTTGACAGTTTTGAAACTTCTGTCTGCACTAGGTCGCGGGGCGCGAAAGACTAAGCAGTCTTGTTCGCGGAGCGCAACATCTGTACCTTGGCAGATTCACAGAATCTTCAAAACAGCCTACTGAAACTAGTTTTGATCATGGTTTTTGCGTACCATGAGCTGGTTTATGTGTTCCCCAAGTTGCCAAATCAGTGTGTAACATTTGTAGGGTCAAGATCATCATTTGATCCACTCAAAAACACTTGGCATTGATCAAATGGTTCATAATTTCCTATAAATACCCACTTCTTTTGCTCAAATCTTTGCTCATTCCATTTTCTTTCACTCAATCTCTGATTGGAAGCTCTCACAATTGTTGAGGGCCTCCTACTTGAAGTATTCTTAGTCTTCTTTTTCAGCCTTGAACACTTGTAGGTGTTCTTTCATCTCTTGTTTATATATTTAAGCAAGAAAGTCAAACAGTGTTTGACTTTCAGCTTTGACCATGAATTGGTCAAGACAAGTTCGTTTGAACTTTGCAACGTGAGCGTAATCATGATGGTTATAGTCCCTAGCACTGTACCTACTGATTACCACGTTGATTAGTCGAAGTGACTAGTCAAAGTTTCGGTCAAAATGCATGATTATGTGCATTTTGTGACGAAACTATTTTTGGGTATCAAAACACTTTGTTTTGATATCAAATCAGTTTTCTAACTTAGTTAAACATGTTTTAACATGTTTAACTCGTCACTTTTAGTTTAGTGCTTATTTAGGGTCGTAAGTTAAGCGGTCTAAACAACCGCTTAGACTTTCGAACCCGACCCGTTTGGTCAATCATTAGGATCTGACTAAACATATTTGTGACCATAGTTGTATAGGGAATAACCTTCCGAGGTTATACCTTATGGTCACTTCGTTTAGTTAGTTGTATGATAGGTAGTTTATATGCGTTAGGAAAATGACCAAAATACCCTTTTTGAACATATTTTCATTTTAAGCATATGTAACATAAATTTTTACATTTAAATTGATTATGCAATATTATTAAATATGTTAAGGCATATAATACTAGTCATAGGGCTAGTTAGACCATTCGAACACGCTTTTGCACGAACGACGCATTAAAGTTGCGTAAAGTACCTTAACGAGTCGTAACGGGACATAAGCACTTAGGATAGGTATCAAATCAGCATGTAGGCTTTGTTAAACCATATCATATGAGTTCCAATACTCATTTGGTTTACGAGACCTCAATCTATCCGATCTTCCGATTTAGGTGTCGGTTATTAACATAGTTACCTATATTAGGTGCCGTTTGATTTCGTGATTCTACGAGCTTTATTTGGTCTTAATTCCAAGACTATTAAGAAAGCTCAAGTGATTACATAGTCCCCTCTTTTACCGCTTTCAAATATTTTGGGGTGATACACATGTGCCTACTTGTTACTTTTGTGCTTTTCATGACATATACTTGCTATGTTCTTCTAGTACACATATAGTACATGATTTCCATTATGCTTTGCTATGTATGTTGACTGAGCATGCTAGCACATTGATTTCATAAACATTTTGTTGCATATATTTACTCAGCATATGGGCACATTGATTTACATTACATTTCTGATGCATATGTTTACTCAGCATATGGGCACATTGATTTACATGACATTTCTACTTCGTATGTTTACTTAGCATACTTAGTACATGGTTTTTACATAACATGCTTACATTTGGTATGACATTTGGTATGTTTAACGGGACAAAAATACATTCATTAACATTTATCACGCCGCTCGATAGTATGTAGTGGTACCATAGGACTTGACAAATCCCCTTCCCGGCTTCCTAGGTTTGGTTGGAAGTAGGGAATGACAGAATCCAAAAACATAATTGATAAACCTTTAACTTGTTAAGGGTTTGTCCGACAGTCGCAAGGCTTGAATGTATGCGATAAATATTACTGCATAGATGTTCGTAACAATAAAGCATTGATTTTGCAAAGCATAACTTTTGATTTAAACTGTGGTTTATTCAAATACATTGTTTTGTACATGACATTTGGTTTCACATGACATTTGATTATACATGACATTATACCTATGGTTTGAGTAAATACTTTTTACTTTCCATACAAGACATTTGATTACACAAGATATGGTTTACACTTAACATTGGACATTGTTTACATATAACATTTTGACTTTTGGTTAACAAGACATTTTTGGTGGTTATTTAGTAAGTGATTTAAATAACGAGGCGTGTGTAATATTATAAAAGCATGGTGGATATGCCGCAGTTACTTCCTATATATAAGTGCTTTTATGATATTACATATCGTAGCGTTATCTAAACCACTTCAACAAAGACAATGACATGGAACATTTTATACAAAGACATGACATATTGTTTACAAGACATTGTATTACAAATGACACATTTTATACAAACTCATTTTTACTTGGTTATTTACTTAACCATACATCTTTCTTTTCTATCATCTGATTTTCATATCGATTTTCAAATGGTTTTATAAAAGAAAACACTTTTATAAGGTTCATGACTACTTTTTGTTAAACACTTCTTTTAACTACAAGTCGTGAATCCTTCATCAACAAAACCTATGTATCTCACAGGCATTTTTATGCTGACGTACCTATTTTCACATGTGTTTCAGGAACTAACGTTTTATGACGATCGTGACACACTTAGGCGGACTCGGGCCTTAGTGACTTAAAATGAAGCAATAACAATTTAAATCTATGTTATGTTTCTGTTATTTCCAAGACAATGTAAACAAATTAATAAATAAAAGCAAACTTTAAATACCACGTGTTGTGAAACAATAATTCTGTCACTCCACTCCGCGACGTTTCCGCCGCGGTTTGTTGCTTTACGCGGTCGGGGTGTGACATGGGGTATCTTTAACTACTGAAAGACCTCTTTAACAAGACTAACAAACCAACACATGATTTGTTAATCAGAAAACAGTTTTTGTCGTTACCCACATTACCCACCAAAGGGATAGTCCGATAACAGGATTTGTCAGATCCTATGGTACCATAACATACTACTGGTCTGTTTGATCATAGTTAATGAATGTCATTCGAATGTCTTTCGACTAACGCCCCAACAAGTTTGTTCACATTATTGAAATCATCATGTTTTATATAAACCATAGCATTTGTTTATGAAAACTCGAAAAGCATTTAGCACATATGAGTCACCCCAAAACAATTCAAAGCATAAAAGAAGGGAGCTAAGTACTCACTTGAGATTGCAAGTATCCTTGATTAAGTATCCTAACAAAGCTTGCGAAATCAAGGAATCAAGTGGCACCTAGTATTGGATCAGTTATGTTAATAATCGGGACATAAATCGGGAGATCGGGTAGAGTGAGGTCTTGTAAACCAAATGAGTGTTGGAACTCATATAATATGGTTTAACAAAGCCTACATTCTGATTTGAAACCTATCCTAAGTGCTTATGACCCGTTAAGGTAGTTTACGTTACTTTAACGCATCATTTGTGCAAATGCGCGTTTGGATGGCCTAACTAGTCCTATGACAAGTATTATATGCCTGAACATGTTTAATTATGTTGCATAATTAGTTTAAGTGTCAAAATTTTGGTTGCATATGCCTAAATTGAAATTATGCGTAAAAAGGGCATTTTGGTCATTTTCCTAAGGCATATAATACCTATCATACAGACCATAAGGTATAACCTCGGAAGGTTATTCCCTATCCAACTATGGTCACAAAATATGTTTAGTCGGATCCTAATTGTCGACCAAACGGGTCGGGTTCGAAAGTCTAAGCGGTTGTCGAGATCGCTTGACTCACGACCCTGAATAAGCACTAAACTAAAAGTGACGAGTTAAACATGTTAAAACATGTTTAACTAAGTTAGAAAACTGATTTGATATCAAAACAAAGTGTTTTGATACCCGAAAATAGTTTCGTCGTAAAATGCACATAATTGTGCATTTTGACCGAAACTTTGACTCGTCACTTCGACTAATGAATGTGGTAATCAGTAGGTACAGTCACAAGGGACTATAACCACGTGATTACGCTCATGTTGCAAAGTTCAACCGAACTTTTACTTGATCAAATCGTGGTCAAAGCTGAAAGTCAAACACTGTTTGACTTTCTTGCTTGAAATAACTAAACAAGCATGAAAGAACACTTACAAGAGTCCTATGCTCGGAAAAATGAACTAGAATGCTCAAGTATGAGGCCTCCAACTTACTGTGGTAGCCCCAAATCAGAGCAATAAAGAGAAGAGAATGAAATGAGCAAGTTGGAATGAAAGAGTTCATGGGTATTTATAGTGTTTGATGATGATTAGGATCAATACATGTGGATTAAGTGTTCCCCAAGGATTAATCCTAGCCATACATGTGTAGTAGACTAGTTTGGAAGCTTTACTTGGTCCCCAAACAAGAAAATAAGCAACCAAAACCAACAAATTCAGCTGATTTAATCAAAAACTGGTTTTCTGCCAGCTACTGTTCTCGTGGCCCGTGACCCTAGACAATGAGTTTTTCGCGGCCAGCCTACCAGTCTGCTGAACAGAAGTTTCAAAATTGTCAAAACAGGTCCCTGCAGCTCCGAAACTTGTTTTTCGACGCGTTTAAGCACCGTTAACCCAATTTCAAGGCTCTACAAGGATGCTAAAGCATAGGGGACTTGAAATATGCTTGAAAGTAGCATGGATGTCGGTTCGTTTGGTCGTACGGTCACGTTGTTCGGTTAATTACGATGAAACTCGAACAGACACGAAAATGATCCAAATTGCGCGACGAATGGTATTTTTGCATTCCTATCACTATAATAAAATATATTAGTGATTACAAAATTTTTTGGATGTCCGGATATGGTCAGAACGCGAGATATGCACGTTTATGCAAACTTTCACAGTTTTTTGACGCTTTTAGTCCCTGTTGATCAAATAAGCATATTTTCTCACACCGAACCCCTCAAAGCTTATTTCTAAGCTATGTTAAGGGTATTTAGGGTATGTTTAGCTTATGATCTTGTTCTGGTGTGTTCGTTGCTATACGAATTGGCAGACTTTTGCAGTTTGTCGCAAATAGTCCCTGTGATCGAATAAACTTGTTTTCGCCATACCAAACCCTTCAAAACTTATTTCTAAGTTATGTAAAGGTTATTAAGGCTTGTTAAGCTTATGTCACTATTCTAGAGTGTATGTCGCGTTAAACTGATTACGTTTACGTAATAAAATATGCGTATAACTTCTAGAAAAGCTTCTCAAGAGTTCGGAATCATACGAAATTTGATATGTGTACTTGTCACATGTAATTGTACAAATCCCAAGAATGAAACACAAGATTTCATTGGATTCGTAATTGTATGATGATCGTAGAGGCACAAATGTCACACACACCTACCCAACCACAACCTACCCTTTAAAACCCTCTTGATATTTACAAGGATTAAACGTCACAAATGAAGAGGTTTGATTGTTTGTCAAGCCTATAGTATGAGTAAGTTCAAACCCAGGCACGAGTGTTTCCACTTAAAAAACTTCGCCCGAGTGTTGGGTGACCACTTGTGAGGTGTGTAAGTTTGTATATAACTGAATGGAATTCTATAAAGGCATGTTATGCCCAAAACAAATAATTTCTCTTAATTTGTGTTTTAAATAAATCATGATGAATAAGATTGTAAATAAAATAAAAACAAAATAAAATTAAACTTGGATTCCCGACACTCTAAAGATGTTATGGGTCATTTTCTGAGCATATATATCCTGATTAATATTCTGCTTTTGATTGTTTACTTGTGACCAGGATACCGGATCAGGATATTGGTAACATCCTGGAGCGATATCCTGGTGTTAACTAAATAATCCACGTGCAGGTAAGGAGCTGTAGATCACTAATGGTCAGATGGACTTCTTCTCCTTGAGACTCGGGCAAACCAGTTATTTGAGAGACGTTGGACCCGAAAGACCAGGTCTACAACGTTCAAGTGGGGAATATCCACCGGATCCCGGTTTAATAGGGTAGTTTATTGCATTTCTTTTACTATAAATAGATGGATCGGATCAGTTAAGGCACACACCTTTTCATTCGCACACTTCACTCTCAAGCTACAGGCAACTACTACACACAAACACTTGTACTCGAATCAAATTGTAACACTTAGTTGATCCGCATCACATCCTGCACTGTATCCTGATATTTGAAGTAATAAAAGAACAAGGCAGCTGCGATTGTCAGCTCCTGAGGTTTTGTGCCGGCAATCTAGATTGATCAAGGGGCTTTCCTCGTACATCACGTGTCAACCTTTACATTTTTGCTCATTGTTTGATCACAGATACAACTCTATATCCTGAGCCGTATCTTGAAACTGTGTTTGCAAATAATTTGATTAACATATTTTCGACACTCATTTCTAGCACACTACCTCACTTAACTAATTTGATCACTTAATTGCTTCGGTAATTTTTGACCAAAACAATTTGGCGCCCACCGTGGGGCAAGTGGTGCTATTTTTACTAAAAACTTTAGTAAAATCATTACTCGGTTTTCTATTCTCAAAACTTTTTGCTACAATGTTTTCAATGGCCTCGAGATCAAACATGAGCTCTTCCACCATGTCTGCTACAACCTCTGCAACAATTGGTTCGGTGCTTCCACCTCTTCCTCCAAGAATGCAAGCTTCTTCACACGTAATTGAGAGTCATGTGGCTCGGGATGTTATCCCCGCTCCCAGTACCCAGGGATCCGGTCCTGTTTTGGCGTCTAATGATGAAATTCTGAATTTGTTTGGTAGTGTACAGGAACAGATGAGGCAGCAGCAGGAAACTAATCGGATGCTGATGAGAGAGATACAACTCTTGAAATCCGGCCCAAGTAGACCTGCTGAAGAAACTATCACTCCTTTATAGCCTAGGGCTTTGAACTTCAGTTCTGCAGTTTACACTGAGGATAACCGGGGGAACATCGTGCCAAGCCATTCTCAGAATCATACTCCTGAGATACCCTCCTCGGTCAGGATGTCAACTGTGAGGAGCTCAGGATATGCTTTAGGATATGGCCAGAATCCTCAGACCCGTAACGTGTCAAATAATAATATTCTTGCTACTAACAATAATGGGTCTTTGCAGGATGCAGGTATGACGTCAACATTTACTAGGGAGCTTCAGAAATTGAAGGACATGATATCCAGTGTACCTAGAGTGGTCCAGCCAATTCCGGAAGTGTCCCAAGACAGCCACAGGATATCCCGCTTTGCATATCCTATCTGTAATGCTGAAATCCCAAAGAGATTTCAAACCCCCAACATGAAACTGTATGATGGGAGTACGGATCCTGAAGAGCATATTGCCCAGTATAGAGAAAGAATGGAGATTAACCCTATCCCTCCGGAGCTCAAGGAAGCATGCTTGTGCAAGGGTTTCGGTTCTACCTTGACAGGATCAGCCTTAAAAAGGCTGTTAAATGTTCCTCCTCACTCAATTACTTTGTTTTCTCATTTGGTTAATTTATTTAATAGTCAGTTTTCTTGCAGCCAGAGTTTTGAGAAACTAACCAGTGATCTTTACAGGATAACTCAAGGACCTCAGGAATCCTTGAGGGATTATGTGAACAAGTTTAGTCGGGAATCCTTGGATATCCCACATCTTGATGTTGCAACAGCTGTGCAGGCTTTTAAGATGGGATTGCAAAAAGATTCTCAGTTTTATCAGGATCTTGTAATGAATCCCTGCAGGAATCTCGACGAAGCTCGTAATAGGGCCTTGAGATATATCCGCTTGGAAGATGACAAAAAGATGCAAGAGAGGATGAATTCTACCTCAACCTACGAATCAACCAACAGGAAATCAGAATCCTCATATAAACCGTATCGCTCCAAGCCATACGGCAGAAATGACAACAAGAAAGTGAATGCTGTTGAAGACGAGGATCCTGAAGAATATCCTGAATTATCTGAATATTGCTTTTCTGTTAATATACCTGAGTTAATGTATGCTATGCAGGGTTTAGGAGAGAAAGCTAGGTGGCCTCGAAAGAATCAACAAAAAGCTGATTGGAAGGATAAATCCAAATGGTGTGCCTTCCATGAAGATTTCGGACATGTGACTGAGGATTGCATTAATCTAAGGAAAGAAATAAGCTACCTATTGAGCAAGGGATATCTGAAGGATTTGCTGGGAAGAAAGAAAAATAAAGGGCAGGATCCTGAGAAGGATCCTGAACGAGCAGCATCACCCCCAGCAGATGCCAAAATAATTAACTTTATTTCAGGAGGATCCGACATCTGTGGAACTTCGTATTCTGCGGCCAAGAGACATGCAAAGGAGGCTAAGGCTGAACGGGGAGACAGACCAGCCAGAATGACTACCCTCACAACTGACAAAGTGATCACTTTCGACAGTGATGACAGGGATACTGTCCAGGATCCTCACCATGATGCCCTTGTAATAACGTTATATGTTGCTAACCATTTTGTACGCAGGATATTAGTGGATAATGGCAGCTCTGTCAACATAATTCAGCTAGAAACATTGAAGAGGATGAATGTATCTCCGATGGACCTTACTTCGAAATCCACCATGCTCGTTGGCTTCAGTGGGGAAGCTAGGAATACCGTAGGGGAGATAAAATTACCAGTATATGTTGAAGGGGTCAACTCGATACAACGTTTCTGTGTGATGGACTCCCTATCCTGCTATAACATCATATTAGGCAGGCCATGGATCCATGATATGAAGGCTGTGCCATCGACTCATCATCAGTGCATCAAGATCCCTACCCCTTAAGGGGTTGTCAAGGTTGATAGTGATCAGCAGGAGGCGAAGGAATGCTACTCATCCTCAATGAAATCCTCAACCAAGCCTAATGCAGCATAGCAATTAAAGATGCGGGCCCAGGATATCATGGAAGCTTCGGAGCAGGATGTAAAGAAAGTTAACATGGATCAGGAAAATCCGGATATCTCGGTGCTCGTAGGAACCAATATCCCTCAGGATATTGAAAATCAATTGACTAATTTTTTGAAATGCAGGATGTCAACATTCGCATGAAAGCACGAGGATATGGCAGGTATTTCCAAGGATATTATAACACATAAGCTCGGTATTGACAGGTTATTCAAGCCGGTCCAACAAAAGAGAAGGAAATTTGCTCCGGAGCGAAATGTGATCATCCAAGAGGAAGTTGAAAGACTAATAAGGAGCAAGATGATTAGAGAAGTGAAGTTTCCTAAATAGCTTGCGAATGTAGTCGTGGTACAAAAGAAAAATGGGAAATGGAGAGTTTGTGTAGACTACACAGACTTAAACAAAGCCTGTCCGAAAGACCCGTTTCCTCTACCTCATATTGATTCAATGGTAGATGCTACCGCCGGCCACGAGATGTTAACCTTCATGGAAGCCTCTTCAGGATTTCAGCAAATCCAAATGGAACCCTCTGATCAGGAGGATATTGCTTTCATGACACCCACAGGTATTTATTGTTATACTGCTATGCCCTTTGGTTTGAAAAATGCAGGTGCAACATACCAGAGGTTGGTAAACATGATGTTTAAAGACAAGCTGGGGGACACCATGGAGGTATATATTGATGATATGGTGGTGAAATCTAAAAAGGCTGAGGATCACCTCCAGGATATTAAGGGAGCGTTTTATATCCTGGATCAATATAACATGAAACTGAATCCTGCTAAGTGCCATTTCGGAGTGGGGGCAGGAAAGTTTCTAGGATATATGGTGACCAAAAGAGGGATAGAGGCAAGCCAGGAGCAGATTAAAGCTATCCTGGATATAAAATCACCTTCGAATATGAAAGACGTTCAACGGTTAACAGGCCGAGTAGCAGCGTTGAACAGATTTATTTCAAGATCCTCGAAAAAGTGCAAGGAATTTTACGATATCCTCAAGAAGAATAAGAAGTTCGAATGGGGAGAAAAGCATGAAGCAGCCTTGCAGGATTTGAAGCAGTATCTTTCAACCGCACCCTTATTGATGAAGCCTGAGGATGGCGAACCATTATCCCTGTATCTTGCAGTGTCAGGGAATGCAGTAAGTGCTGTCCTTATAAAGGATCATGAAGGTCAGCAGTATCCTGTCTATTACGTTAGTAAAAGTTAATTAGATGCTGAAACTAGATATTCTCATCTAAAAAAATTGATATTAGCCCTACTAATGGCATCAACGAAACTTAGACATTATTTTGAGACGCATAGGATTCATGTTAGAACTAACTATCCTGTTAAGAATGTGCTTAGGAAACCCGAGTTGTCGGGTAGAATGGCTAAGTGGTCAGTGAAATTAAGTGCTTATGACTTAGTGTATAAACCTAGGAATGCCATAAAGTCTCAGGCTTTAGCTAACTTTGTGGCTGATTTCAGTAGTGACATTCAAAATGATGTAGACCTAGAAGTACAACAGCTAGGAGAAAACTTAGAATGCTGGACATTGTATACTGATGGTGCATCTAATGTAAGAGGTGTCGGTCTAGGTATACTACTAAAATCGCCACAGGGGGACATATTACCCCAGGCTATTAGGTGTGAATTTCCTGCTACTAATAATGAGGCAGAAAATGAAGCTTTGATTGCAGGATTAGAGTCGGCTAAAAATATAAGCATCAAGAATTTGTGTCACACCCTGTCTTTTGCGGAAGCGTATGATGTGTGACAAGCTTGTTATCATTGCATTCAATCGTAATAAACAACTACATGATCAAAACGATGTTCATCCGTTCATGAAAATTTGAGTATTACATACACTTGTTATTAAGTTTTCAAAACACAACCTTTGACAAGGTTACAATTCAACAAAAGTGGATGACATCTAAACTTGTAGTCTAATTCTAGTTACGACACTTGCGCCCAAGATCCATCCTGTCACCTGAAATACATGTAATTTTGGAAAACATCAACATAAAGTTGAGTGAGTTCATGCGTTTTTGTATTTCACGTTTTTATACTTTGTATGAAAACATAGTATTTGTCATGTATAATTCAAGTCTTTCTTGAGTACCCCACGTACTCAAGTATAATTCCCGTTTTCTTGAGTACCCCACGTACTCAAGTATCATTCAAGTTTTCTTGTGTACCCCACGTTTTAAATGATTGTTTATTAAGGCCCGTGAGGACATAGGGAGCATTAGTGTTTTCTCCCTTAAGGCATGTGAGGACATAGGAGCATTAGTATTTTCTACTTTAACTGTGTCGATTACCCTCGACTGTGTCGATTAACCTCGACTGTGTCGATTTCCCTCGACTGTGTCGATTAACCTCGACTGTGTCGATTTCCCTCGACTGGGACACCGAAGCACTCAAGAGGTCACATAAGGACCATGAGTGGGGCTCGGCCGTACCCGTTAGATCTAACCCTCGTCCCTAATTAAGTATTAATGGCATCTCAATATTTAGTTTAAGCTCACATGATCTAGTATTTTCTAGGCTTTTCTTAAAGCTCATCATATTGCACTCACCACGAGTGCTTCTCGTATTCTTTTGTATTCTCAAATCATATTGCACTCGGTTCTCGTTCTCACCAAGAGTGCTTCTTGTATTTTTACCCTTTGTAAAAATTATAATATTTGTAACATGTATTTCACCCCCGAGAGTTATAAAACCAAAAACAGTTAGAGAAAAGGGGGGAGCATGAACTCACTACTTTGCGTTCCTTGCGTCGTAAACTTCACCGGATTTTGCTTATAGAGCGTCGTGACCTAAACGTGTTTTATTATCGTTAGTCACTAGACTTGCGTCGCACAAGTACAGTCACTCTCTTTCGTGTATGTATTCTTGTGTTAAAAATATTTTATATTTTTAACTAAGTATCCTACTTATATTATTTTCTCAAAAATTAATATAAGTATTTCATGTTTTGCACTTTGCACCCGAATTATGTATCTTGTATGTTGTATGTGTAATTTTTATGTTTATACTCCTCATGAGTATTTAGTGTATTTTTAAGTCTTAATACACTAGCACGTATAACACATACTATATACACTTAGCACAAAAGTTGGTGATAAAATAATATATATTTTTCTCTCAAAAATATACATACTTATATCCATTTTTATTCTTGAAGAAATCCTCATTTCTTATCACCAAAAATTAGGGAAACCTTGGTAATACTTTAAATACATTTTTAGGGAATAAGTTTCCCAAAAACTTATATTTTCTAAGTTTATAAATTTTGACAGAGTTTCCCCTAAAAATGAAGGTTTCCCATGTTTTCAAAACATGTGTTTATTTTCTTTTAAATCGTCAACAATCATCAACAACAATTATCAACAATAATCATCAACAACAATCACTAATTTTTCCATTTCATGAACTTGGATATTTACAAAAATGTGTAGTAATTTACTAGCACATTTAGTAAGTCTTGTTATCTTTAAAAATAAGTTTAATTTCTTAAAAACTTTATTTTTAAAGAATATGAAGTTTCACAACTTCTAGTCGGTTTTTACGAAAATTATTTCTTTGTTAAAACTTTTGTTACACAAGTGTCCACACACTTGTTTGTTCATAAAAACACCTCTACTTCATGAAAGATCCGGTTTTAAAACATGGTTTTGTCTTACAGTTGGTCTTTCGAAAATACCACTTGTAGATCTTTAGATCTACTAGTTTAGAACTCCATTTCATAAGATAAATTGTTTTTACACAAGTTCATGTTTAATAGTAGTAGTGTTCATCATCTAGTCCTTTTTATACTTTAACATACACTAGCTCATGTTCTAAGAACATAACCTAGCTGGGTTAGATGACGATCCGAACTACTACTAGCATTAAACAACACAAAATAATCATCACCAAACAAGTTTAACAAGTTTTACACAATTATCCATCTATTAACCATCATATACATCACTTTAATAGACTTTTAGTTGGTGATTTAGTATGTTCATGATTTTCAACCGACAAATCTCTTATTAACCACTCTAGACAAGATCAAGAAGGTGTTTTAGAACACTTACTACTAGCTCAAGGCTAGGGAAGTTCAAGAGTGCAAATGAGGTGGATAAAAGCAAATGGTGAAGGTCCTTCAAGATCCACTTGCACCGAGCTTCGTTAGTGACCTTCTTACACCTTGGAGTCACCTTAGAATGCTTGATATTGAAGTGAAAATGGAGGTGTGAAGTGTGAGAGATGGAGCCGTAGGTATGGAGGGCCAATGGAGGTTTTTTTTTGTTTGTTGGAGAAGATGAATGGCATTGGTGCAAGGTCTTGTGGTTTATAAGCAATGACTTCCAACATTTCCATACCCAAAGGATAATGTGTTCCATGAAGGACTAACACAATCCATTAAAATATAAGAAAGAAATCCCATGAGGGATTTTGGTCTCCCAACCGTCCAACCAAAAGGGGGGGGGGGGTAAGTGTAACATTTCTAACTACTAGGTAGTGATTAGTTGGAAATCAAATGTTTAGTTAGTGCCTTATGGTGTGTTATTAAATATATAGTGTGTTAGGGTATTCGGGGACCCTAACTAGCTTAGAAAAATAAAAACAATGCTTCTAGCATTATTTTGGTGTTCCGGGTATTATCCGGTTGTTCGGTTAGACACTGGTTCGTTAAAGTGGTAAATCACACTTTTTAGTGTCTTTTAAGTACCCTTCTTGTACCCTTTCAATTCCCAACACTTAGGGAAATATTCTGGATGATAAAACGAAATTTCTGCATAATATTTATATGTTTAAATGCTGAATTGAGCTGAATTATACAAAATTATGCACTTAAAGTGCGTTTCGGGTGCTTTTTAGTGCTTATTTTTGCTTTCGCAATGTCTATAAATTAAACCCTTACATGTACTCTTGGGTTTTAACGTACTTTTGTCGTCGGACCTACACCTAGGCCTCAATTCTAATGTCTGACTGCTTTCTGCAGTTCTGTTGACACGATGTGTCTTACCGGTGAGTTTACTAATATTTCTGACGCAACACTCTCGTTTATGCATAAAGCTATATTTTGTAGCACAAATGTGCATGAATTCACTTGCATGGAATTCAGAAATTTATTTGTCTGGTAAACCAGATCATGTACAGTCATTAAAGCACAAATTACTGTTCATCTAGTGTACGGAATGTACGGAAAAGTGACGGTTGTCACAGTCTCCCTCCGTTAAAAGAATTTCGTCCCGAAATTCAAGCGATGCCATCGGTCGCAGGGGAGTTGTGAAACCAATATGGTCACTTAGATTCATGATTTTTCTTCATGTTCCCATGAAATCTCTGGGTCATGTCATGAATTTTATCATACTCAAATAAGTCGATCATGACTTTTCTGTATCTTGTAGACTCTTGGTCCATAACCTCAGCAGGTTTCTATAGTATCACGGACTCTTGGTCCAAAACCTCAGCAGGTTTCTATAGTATCATGGACTCTTGGTCCAAAACCTCAACAGGTTTCTATAGTAATTCTTGTCGTTTGTCATTGACGTGAATCTTATTTGTGGGAACAATGACTGTTCCTTGAGTTAGACTCCTCTAACGATTAGACACATGAATGTGTCGCGATCACTACTGATCTTTTTCTGGGAGCTTCATCTTGTGAGCAATGGTTTTGATCCCTACACCGGGGATTCTACCTTTTCGTTTTCCAAATCACACTACGCCTTCTCTAGGCGAGGCTCTCATCAAAGCCATACTTCTTGTCTCAAATTCTTTCGACTTATGCCGCTCATCGGCGCTATCTTTATGTATTCAGCGGGCTGTCCTGATATGATCACATATCTGAAGGATCTTGCCTCTAGTTTTTCCTGGGCCATCTCGGGCCAGTTGATTGTTTATTTCTGGTATCCGTTCAACATGACGGGAATTGACTCATTATGTTCCGTCTAAAGCTTTACACGAAGTGGTTTAGACGGCGGTGTGATATATACCATTGTAGGAAAACTCCACTAAGGGCAAGTGAGTGTTCCGACTTTTCATTAAAGTTTATCACACAAGCACGTATTGTGTTCATACAGTCCGCATCGTTCAGCAGCTCAGTTCATATTCGAGTTCTTACGATCATCGGTGTGCTGCAACCCTTGTGATCAGTAAAGATCGTGCAGCGTTTTCTTTCAGGTAATGACGTCCAGTTTGCGGCGCGCAATTACTGTATCTATCTCAAGGTCTTTTCTCATGATTCCTTATTCAATGTGCCGCGTACGCAATGTTGTGGTCTCGTTGCATCGACGTACAATCGAGACTTTGTCGAGAGACGTCACATAATTGCAACTCTAGCTCCTTAGCTCTTGGTTGCAGGGTTGGCATGAATTTCGTTCTTGGTTATGGTTCTCACCTTGCGAATTTGAAATCCGCTTTTTGTCATCTTGCACATAGTTGTGCTTTCTCTAAGAGTTGCAAGGTAAATTGCAGCTGTTGTTTACGACCTTCCTTGGTCGTTGGCCATATAAGCATGTAGCCAATAAGTATGATCGTAATCCATCTGGGCATGGCTTACACGTTCGATTCATGAGGTCCATGAATATTGTCGATGCATGTGTTAAGCCAAATGGTACGACAAGGAACTCGTAATGCTCGAAGCGAGTCCTAAAGGTCGTTTTAGGGATATTTCCTCTCGTATTCACAGTGGAGGACATCTTGTCCTCAAGTTGATCTTTGAGTGGTAACTGGAACCTTACGATTGGCTCATTTGTGTCACCAGTCCCTGGGCAAAGGATTCTGATTCTCAATTTTCTGAAGTTTATGCAAAGTGGAGACTACCAACTTTCTCCTTATCTCCTTAACTAAGGATGCTACATCCTTAATTTCCTCTGCCTGGCAGCTCTTGCAGTTATAACAAAGTTTCATGCTTCGCTAATGAAGCTAGTCGGTATGGCATCATTCGTCACTGGTGCTGCTCCTGGCATGCGATTTATCCTAAACTCCTCTCGTCGCTACAGAGAGGCGTTCCTAGCAAGTCTTCTGAAAAGGCTACTGGGACTTCTTCCATCACGGGGATGTTTTCAGGCTCTGCAGTCTACTCGGAGGCATTTCTATGCCTCTTCGACCAATGAGGGATGTCGTAGTTCTGCCGCCTTGTGGGGTCTAGCATCCTTGCACCTATCGCATGGAGTTTGGGTTTCATTATTCGCAAGAGGGATGCGACTGATTTTCTCATATCAAACGACGTCAGCTGTATACTTGGATTTTCGATCCATGCTGACTATCATATTATGACTTCGCGAGTCAAGGGTAACAGAAGGTTCAGGCCTTCTGAGTCCCTAAAATATAATTCTTTACTTGCTTCGTCGGCTTCAACTAGCCTTCTATATGCCTATTTCGAAAGAATATGGGACGTCTATTTTATTTGAAACTAGGCCAAGCAGTTTCTTAAGTTCTAAGCATGCAAGGTTGAAGTTGATGCCAGTATTAAAAATAGATGCATAAGGTTGGTTATTAGGGAACGTACCCGTAACCGCATCTGGATCCTGGCGTGCTTCACGAGTTTCGATCGTGAAAACCCTTTCTTGCTTGTTTCTTCCTAGGGCAATCTTTCCTAAAGTGCCCTGCTTCACCACATTTGTAGCAACCTGGTATTCTCTTATTTCTTCCATCTGGGTCCTTCGCCCAACAGGCATCCTTGCTGTGCCCTTCTTTTCCACACTTTCCGCACGTAGGCCTTAGACATCGACCTTCATGGTGAAAAGTGCATTCCCCGCATCTCGGCTTAGTCCCCGAGTATATTCTACCACCGGCCTTATTAGTGGCTCCATCAATTCTCCTGTCATGCGGCGGTTTCACCTTCTTTCGTTTGTTTGCTTTAGAGTTTCCGTAGCTGACTCGTGTGCCCACCTTTAGGTTCGAAGACTTCCTTTTCTTATTGCCTGATGACTCCACATGAGTCTCTTTCTTGTTATCCTCAGATTCCGAAAATTTTCCCGCACGTAGAGCTTCTTCGGTAAGAGTGACACTCATATCGATAGCCTCTGTAATAGTTGAGGGCTTTGAGGTAGTAACCATACTCCTGATCTGAGGTGCAAGTCCCCAAATGAATCGTTCAACCCTTTTGAATTCCGGTTTGACTAAGTAGGGGACGACCCTAGACAAGTCGTGAAATCGTTGGACGTATTCAGGAATCTTCGGTCCATCCATTTTCAAGTTCCAGAACTCCACCTCAATCTTCTGGATTTCAGCCATAGAACAGTATTTCTTTTCCATCATTTCCTTGAGCTCGTCCCAGCTCACTGCATAAGCAGCATCTGCACCAAGGGTTTGAACCTGAAGGTTCCACCAGGAGAGTGCGCCATTTATGAATAACCCTGAGATATAGGTAACACTCTGTTGGGGCGAACAGTTACTCATTCTTAGAATGGAGTCAGTCTTTTCTGCCCAACGAACAAATGCAACAGCACCTCCTGTGCCATCAAAATTTAATGGCTTGCAGTCCAGGAATTGTTTATAGGTGCAGCCAGTCGGAGGGTTATTTCCGGTAGTGCCATCGCTGTGCTTAGAGCGGAGGGCTTCATGTCGAGCAATCGCCTGTGAGATGCGTTCTTGCAGCTCGGCTTCTGTTCTTGGCAGCGTACTGGTGTTTGTGTCTCGCCTGGGCGGCATTCTCTTCTGCCAAAATGGTATGAAGTAGGTTAGACAACTTTTCAATTGTCTATGATATACATAGCACCATAAGCCACCCAATTTCACACGTATATATAATCAGTGTATAAGCGAGGAAACAGTTATTGAGCCTTCACATAGGCTTGCCAACTTGGCTTATTGTTTGAAATGAACTCGAGGCTACATCGCCTTGGTCATTCAAGTTTTAGTTATTTCCTGCTACACTGGTTTTCTTAGGTCTTTAGCTTTACTGATGCGTATATTTACCCTTTGATGGGGCGGTTTGTGTAGAGGTGGTAGAGAGTGTATCATCGCTGATTCTTCCTGAATGTCATTTCACCTCTCTTGCTTAAACATCGTTTTCTCAGACGTCTCATATGCAGGTAGATGTGTCAGTCACGAAGTAGGCTAAGACAGGCTTCCTACTTTCTAACGTGCTAAAGCACTGATCTATGTGTTGTTCTACCAGATGAAGGTGATGACACCTATAGATAAATTTTGTATGGTTTTCATTAGCTCGGCCCGCAGAGTCCACCAGGATTCCTGTGCACTACAAGTCGTTATTACGTGGGCCCCCGTAATAATAAATTGTCTTGCACAGTTACCCAAATTTTCTCTCGTCCAAGCAGATGATCAATCAAAGAGGGGACACTACTGTCCTTATACCTCTTGTCATGGAAAGGACCTTTGCGATGGTCCACGCGCTAACATTCGTTATCGTTACGCGCGTATAGGCACGATGATTAGATGGAATAGGAATAGAGAGAATTCCTAGTAGTTGGAGGGGCACCTTCGAGATGAATACTTCATCTCCCTTTTCTGGTTAAGCATATCGTCAATCTTGCTTCACATAAGCCGCAGGGATCTCGTCCCGTTGATTGAGAATTCGTTCAAGGTTGCCGCCTCTGCCTCGTCATCATCACCGTAGTTAGGCACCTTCACGATCGAGAGGGAAGAGCAGCCATCTCCTACGGAAGCAAGCTCAGCATCTTGTTTGGTAATCACTCCTAGCCATGAGCTTTGCAAAGGACGCGAGGTCGGTAGCTTCATCGTGCGAGTCACGTATAGTAATAGGAGTCAGAGTCGAAAGTATCTCATTCACGTCAATAATCATTCCGTACACTTATTTGTATGTATGTATATCAATAACATATATGCTACTTAGCATAATCAAGCAATTTAATGCATTATATCACGTATAACTCTCGTTTTTGGGGGGGTCATTTTGTTTTTGGCAAGTCTAACTCGTGTAGACTATGCTTTGGTTGGCACCTTATTTTAAAGGTATTCCTCACTAATGTCCTTGCCTTGTCACTTTTTGAAAAGTGTCTGACTTGTGGATCTTGGCGCTTTCGTGAATGCAATGAAAACCTTTTTGTAAAATGTTTTCGTGAGAGAACTCTAGTGATTGTAGTCTAGACTCGAGAAGGAATCCTAGTTCACTACAATCGAAGCTCTGATACCAAACTGTCACACCCTGTCTTTTGCGGAAGCGTATGATGTGTGACTAGCTTGTTATCATTGCATTCAATCGTAATAAACAACTACATGATCAAAATGATGTTCATCCGTTCATGAAAATTTGAGTATTACATACACTTGTTATTAAGTTTTCAAAACACAACCTTTGACAAGGTTACAATTCAACAAAAGTGGATGACATCTAAACTTGTAGTCTAATTCTAGTTACGACACTTGCGCCCAAGATCCATCCTATCACCTGAAATACATGTAATTTTGGAAAACATCAACATAAAGTTGAGCGAGTTCATGCGTTTTTGTATTTCACGTTTTTATACTTTGTATGAAAACATAGTATTTGTCATGTATAATTCAAGTCTTTCTTGAGTACCCCACGTACTCAAGTATAATTCCCGTTTTCTTGAGTACCCCACGTACTCAAGTATCATTCAAGTTTTCTTGTGTACCCCACGTTTTAAATGATTGTTTATTAAGGCACGTGAGGACATAGGGAGCATTAGTGTTTTCTCCCTTAAGGCATGTGAGGACATAGGAGCATTAGTATTTTCTCCTTTAACTGTGTCGATTACCCTCGACTGTGTCGATTAACCTCGACTGCGTCAATTTCCCTTGACTGTGTCGATTTCCCTCGACTGTGTCGATTAACCTCGACTGTGTCGATTTCCCTCGACTGGGACACCGAAGCACTCAAGAGGTCACATAAGGACCATGAGTGGGGCTCGGTCGTACCCGTTAGATCTAACCCTCGTCCCTAATTAAGTATTAATGGCATCTCAATATTTAGTTTAAGCTCACATGATCTAGTATTTTCTAGGCTTTTCTTAAAGCTCATCATATTGCACTCACCACGAGTGCTTCTCGTATTCTTTTGTATTCTCAAATCATATTGCACTCGGTTCTCGTTCTCACCAAGAGTGCTTCTTGTATTTTTACCCTTTGTAAAAATTATAATATTTGTAACATGTATTTCACCCCCGAGAGTTATAAAACCAAAAACAGTTAGAGAAAATGGGGGAGCATGAACTCACTACTTTGCGTTCCATGCGTCGTAAACTTCACCGGATTTTGCTTATAGAGCGTCGTGACCTAAACGTGTTTTATTATCGTTAGTCACTAGACTTGCGTCGCACAAGTACAATCACTCTCTTTCGTGTATGTATTCTTGTGTTAAAAATATTTTATATTTTTAACTAAGTATCCTACTTATATTATTTTCTCAAAAATTAATATAAGTATTTCATGTTTTGCACTTTGCACCCGAATTATGTATCTTGTATGTTGTATGTGTAATTTTTATGTTTATACTCCTCATGAGTATTTAGTGTATTTTTAAGTCTTAATACACTAGCACGTATAACACATACTATATACACTTAGCACAAAAGTTGGTGATAAAATAATATATATTTTTCTCTCAAAAATATACATACTTATATCCATTTTTATTCTTGAAGAAATCCTCATTTCTTATCACCAAAAATTAGGGAAACCTTGGTAATACTTTAAATACATTTTTAGGGAATAAGTTTCCCAAAAACTTATGTTTTCTAAGTTTATAAATTTTGACAGAGTTTCCCCTAAAAATGAAAGTTTCCCATGTTTTCAAAACATGTGTTTATTTTCTTTTAAATCGTCAACAATCATCAACAACAATTATCAACAATAATCATCAACAACAATCACTAATTTTTCCATTTCATGAATTTGGATATTTACAAAAATGTGTAGTAATTTACTAGCACATTTAGTAAGTCTTGTTATCTTTAAAAATAAGTTTAATTTCTTAAAAACTTTATTTTTAAAGAATATGAAGTTTCACAACTTCTAGTCGGTTTTTACGAAAATTATTTCTTTGTTAAAACTTTTGTTACACAAGTGTCCACACACTTGTTTGTTCATAAAAACACCTCTACTTCATGAAAGATCCGGTTTTAAAACATGGTTTTGTCTTACAGTTGGTCTTTCGAAAATACCACTTGTAGATCTTTAGATCTACTAGTTTAGAACTCCATTTCATAAGATAAATTGTTTTTACACAAGTTCATGTTTAATAGTAGTAGTGTTCATCATCTAGTCCTTTTATACTTTAACATACACTAGCTCATGTTCTAAGAACATAACCTAGCCGGGTTAGATGACGATCCGAACTACTACTAGCATTAAACAACACAAAATAATCATCACCAAACAAGTTTAACAAGTTTTACACAATTATCCATCTATTAACCATCATATACATCACTTTAATAGACTTTTAGTTGGTGATTTAGTATGTTCATGATTTTCAACCGACAAATCTCTTATTAACCACTCTAGACAAGATCAAGAAGGTGTTTTAGAACACTTACTACTAGCTCAAGGCTAGGGAAGTTCAAGAGTGCAAATGAGGTGGATAAAAGCAAATGGTGAAGGTCCTTCAAGATCCACTTGCACCGAGCTTCGTTAGTGACCTTCTTACACCTTGGAGTCACCTTAGAATGCTTGATATTGAAGTGAAAATGGAGGTGTGAAGTGTGAGAGATGGAGCCATATGTATGGAGGGCCAATGGAGGTTTTTTTTGTTTGTTGGAGAAGATGAATGGCATTGGTGCAAGGTCTTGTGGTTTATAAGCAATGACTTCCAACATTTCCATACCCAAAGGATAATGTGTTCCATGAAGGACTAACACAATCCATTAAAATATAAGAAAGAAATCCCATGAGGGATTTTGGTCTCCCAACCGTCCAACCAAAAGGGGGGGGGGGTAAGTGTAACATTTCTAACTACTAGTTAGTGATTAGTTGGAAATCAAATGTTTAGTTAGTGCCTTATGGTGTGTTATTAAATATATAGTGTGTTAGGGTATTCGGGGACCCTAACTAGCTTAGAAAAATAAAAACAATGCTTCTAGCATTATTTTGGTGTTCCGGGTATTATCCGGTTGTTCGGTTAGACACTGGTTCGTTAAAGTGGTAAATCACACTTTTTAGTGTCTTTTAAGTACCCTTCTTGTACCCTTTCAATTCCCAACACTTAGGGAAATATTCTGGATGATAAAACGAAATTTCTGCATAATATTTATATGTTTAAATGCTGAATTGAGCTGAATTATACAAAATTATGCACTTAAAGTGCGTTTCGGGTGCTTTTTAGTGCTTATTTTTGCTTTCGCAATGTCTATAAATTAAACCCTTACATGTACTCTTGGGTTTTAACGTACTTTTGTCGTCGGACCTACACCTAGGCCTCAATTCTAATGTCTGACTGCTTTCTACAGTTCTGTTGACACGATGTGTCTTACCGGTGAGTTTACTAATATTTCTGACGCAACGCTCTCGTTTATGCATAAAGCTATATTTTGTAGCACAAATGTGCATGAATTCACTTGCATGGAATTCAGAAATTTATTTGTCTGGTAAACCAGATCATGTACAGTCATTAAAGCACAAATTACTGTTCATCTAGTGTACGGAATGTACGGAAAAGTGACGGTTGTCACAATTTGCAAGTACCAAGAGAGGATAATGTTGAAGCTGATGCCTTGGTAAATCTGGGATCATCGGTCAGGATACCGGAAGGAACTCGAATACCAATATTACATATCCTATATCCTGCGATGAATCCTCAGGATAAGGAAGTAATAAGTATTCAGGATCCTGATGACGAGTATCCCGAGGAGGATCCTAAGTCCTGGACGGCTCCAATCATGAGATATCTCAAGGAAGGACACCTCCCAAAGAATGATAATCTTAAGGCCTTTAGGATGAAGGTATCACGATTCACTATTATAAATAATGTTTTGTATAAGAAATCTCTTGCAGGACCATATCTGAGGTGCTTGGAGGATCCCGAAACCAAAGACGTGCTTCAGGATATACACGAAGGGGATTGTGGTAACCACACTGGGGGTAGGTCGTTATTCTCAAAAGTATTAAGGACGGGATATTATTGGCCGATGATGAGAAAAGATGCTGCAGAATATGCTCGAAGATGTGACGCATGTCAAAGACATAGTAATATATTATATCATCCTGCTGAACCATTGTATCCTATTGTTTCCCCTTGGCCGTTTATGAAATGGGGGATGGATATAGTGGGAAAGCTTCCAAAGGCTCCAGGAGGAAAGGTTTTCATGTTGGCAATGACGGATTATTTCTCCAAGTGGGTTGAAGCAGAAACATTTGTTCAGGTTAGAGATCAAGAAGTGGTATCCTTCATAAAAAGGAATATCCTGACTAGATTTGGAGTACCAGCTGAAATAATTTGTGACAATGGATCTCAATTTATAAGTAAAAGGACTACTGACTTTTGCAAGAGTTGGGGAATCAAAATGGTCACGTCTACTCTGGTACACCCACAAGCAAATGGACAAGCAGAATCCTCGAACAAGATAATTGTCAATAACTTGAAAAAGAGACTAGGGGCTAAGAAAGGGAGATGGGCAGAAGAATTACCCTTTGTTTTGTGGGCTGATAGGACGACGGTGAAGAGTGCGACTAGCCAAACCCTGTTTTCCTTGGTGTTTGGAGCAGAAGCGGTGATCCTGACAGAAATGGTGATACCTACAGCGAGATCCAACCTCAGGGATCCTGAGCAGAATCCTGAAGTCCTATGCCAGGAACTGGATACTATTGATGAGACAAGAGACGCTGCAAGGCTAAGGATGGCAGCATATCAACAGAGGATATCTAAAGCATATAACAAGACTATAAGGACTAGAAGATTTCAAGTTGGAGATTGGATATTGAGAAAGGCTTTTCAGAATACTACTAATCCTGCTGATGGAAAGTTAGCTCCAAAATGGGAAGGACCCTATGAGGTTGAATCAGAATCAGGAAAAGGAGCATACCGACTCAAGAATATGGAGGGAGATATGCTACCGAGATCTTGGAATGCTATACATCTAAAACTCTATTTTAAGTGAGTATGGAATTTAAATTCTAACTCAGGATGGTATGGATTCTGTCTCTTTTATTGAATTTTGATATTATTTACTGTTTTGCACTTATTACTGACTTAAGCATCGGAGGGGTGTTAGCCAGGCTAACACCCACCTTAGCTTACGATTGTTTTGCAGTATATGCTTCAGGATGTAGCACCAGGATACACATTCAGGATACTTCGGAAGATTAGAGGATTGGCCCCCTCTCTCACGTCTATGGGATCCTGATCCCTTCACAGGTTTAAAGGTATTCACCTTTCTTCCGAATTGGGTTTAAACACCCCGCCTGGAGCTTAAGTTATTCAGGAATAGTTCCAGGTGGCGGGACCAGTTCATGTAAAAGTGGCTGACAATTTCGTTACTATTGGCTATATCCTGAATCCTAAAGGTATATGAGGATTGATCACCCTCACTCACGAAAGGGTATTTTCATACTCCCTAAGGTTTAAAGGTTTTCACCTTTCTAAGTCTTGGAGTTTATACACTCCCGCCTGTAGCGCATGAAAATTTGGGATTTTCCCCAGGATACTAAGGATTTATCTCCAGTATATTTTTGGGTTTTACCCCTATAACACAAGAATTGTTTGAACAGTTGGAATTAATGTTCAAAAATTTTGTAAGTGTTTAAAGACTTCGTGCACAGGGGACATTCCTTCTAAAGCAATTGTGTGAAGCTCAAAAGATCAAAATTGGACTAAGTGTCTCGGACTGGGGACATCTTAGTGGGAGAAGTTACAAAAGGGGTTGCAGTTTGATGCTAGGGTTGCACTCAATTCCTGGTATGATCTTTCCTTTGTGAACCTTACATGAATTGTTTAACTCTGATTAATGCTCAAAATATCCTGATAAGGATATATCTTTAGGATATGTCTTCAAAATGTGTTTTTGGGATACGTTTCGGGATATTTAATTGAAATATTTGGGAAATGATACTTGGATTGAAAATTAAACTCTGATCAAACGAGTGTTGTCAAAACAGGTTTTAGAAAATAGACTATCTTTTATTCTTTAGAAGTTTTGTCTAAAATTGATTGGATTTTGAGAAATTCTATTTAATGAAACTTTTCATAATATATCACTGAGTATATTGATCAGGATATTTTGCAAAATCTACACTAAGAAATGCATTGGAGAACAATAGCAAGCCAATGGAAAGATGAAATTATAATACCAGTTGATGACTGAAGGCTTCATCCTAAAACCTAGGATCCATCCACCTTCGGCTATCAAGATGTTTTAATGCAGAAATAAAAACTGTTCATAGGACAAAAAGTAAAATTGTTCAAACATAAGCATAACTCTCAAATTGAAGGGAAATAAGTTTTAGGAGGCAGCGCCTTCTTCATTCATGGTATTTTCAGCAGCATCCGTCTCGGGATCAATCTCAGCATCCTTCTTAGCATCAGTTGGTTTTTCGACTGCCTTTGAAGACCCTTCAGCTGCAGGTTTAGTGGAAGTGCAGCCGAGACTCCTTAGCTTGGTTTCCCAGGCATCGATGTCCCAAGAAGGGAATTCGAAGCCCAGTACTTTGGCTTCATGGGCCATCTTTAGCCTGGCCTGGAGAAGGGAAGTGACGACGGAACTTTTAAGGCTTTCCCGGTAGCTGATCATATCCCGTTCGTGTTGAGCGTGGGCAGCATCAAGATCGGATTGGGCATGGAGAGCAGCTTTGTTAATGGTGGCCTGGTGTTCTTGGGTCATAGCCTTGAACTTCTCCTCGTAGTGCCGAGACTTGGCGGCTGCAATCATGCCCTGATCAGAGATGGTAACCTCGGCTTTCTTTAACTTGGATTCAAGTGTCTTGTTGAGCCCACGGGATTCTTGATATAGATAAACCAGACGTTCAAGACCCTGCAAAGTAAGAGGACATGTATTGGTTTTAATAAATACTTATAAGTGATATAAGGTGCAGGATATGGATCAAGAATACTGGCCTGGTTGAGAAAAGAAGTCATAAATCCACTTGCTTCAATGAACCCGTGATTCTCATAGGGGAATATATCAGAGATAATGGGAGAATCAGGCTCTTTCCTTTTACGAGAACTTGAACTCCGGGGTTTGGTAGCTAGCGAAGGTTTGGGAATGATGATGGCCTTGGAGCTGCTGGGCTTGGATGAGGCCGTGGCCTTGGGACTAGGTTCCTTCTTGATCTGGACCTGGTCAGAATAACTGTCCAGCTCATCAAGGTCGAAAACTTCAGGGATCTTGGCTGGTGCTGCATAAAGGGAAAAATCCTACATCTTTATTACCCTTCAGTATATTATATTGCACTAAATAGTTATTTCAAAAGTAACCCTTACCAGACATTTCGGATGATGAATATTGACTGGAACTCGGGATATGTGTGGTAAAACTCCTGTCACTTGCAGGTAATTGGTAAACTGCTTTGATTCTTTTTTCTGATTCCGCAGTAGGGGGAGCTACTTCCTTAAAATTCACTGCAAAAGGATCAAATAAGAAGATATTAGCAAACAATAAAAGCCTAAGAGGTATATGGGGACATTCATGATCCTACCGGTGGTTAACCACTCCACCGGAAGGTTAGCACCCTCATCAATGGAGTCTCGTTTGACGAAGAAGAACTTGCGTTGCCATCCGTCTTCGTTTTTGGTGGCTTTAAGAATAAGGGGTTTGTTGGAAGTTGAAAAAAGCAAAAACTGACTAGAACCATGGGATCGGAGGCGGTAAGCAATTGGCATATCTTCGATGCAAAGGTCGGGACAGTGAAGGTTTTTAATTTGGTTGAGTACGATTAATACCCTCCAGACCATGGGCATGGTTTGAGCAAAGGAAATACCGGTAGTCCGGAAGAATTGCATCATAAATTCGGGAAAAGGGTACCGAAGACCTAGCGAGAAAGGGTATGCCGGGAAGCAGACCCAATCAGCAGAAGAAACATCTGATCGAATTGATCGATCAAACGGTCTGAAGATTGTGCCATCGGGGAAAGCACCGGAAGCCCTCAATGCTGCAATGTCTGCGTTATCAAAAGCACAGACCTCCTTCTCGGGATTCTTGAGAAGATTTTGTTGGATGAAGGTCTCAGATGATTCGCCGGTTTGAGAAAAAGTTCTAGTAGCCATTGCAAGTAAAAGAAAAGAGATTGACAGAAAATGAATAAGAAGTAAGGAATTACCTGGAGGCTCCGTTGGATATATCTGCTTTTCAAACAAGAAGAGAGAAGATATAGGAGCGTTGTAGATGTCCATCGAGTTAAAAGCGCGTTGGAAGTTGTGTGGTGTAATCTTAATCGTCATCTCAATTTAATTGCCTTGATTTGCGGAACAGGATTTTTAAAATATATCCGTTGGATTGGTATACCAACAGATATATTTGGGGACAATTGTTATGGGTCATTTTCTGAGCATATATATCCTGATTAATATTCTGCTTTTGATTGTTTACTTGTGACCAGGATACCGGATCAGGATATTGGTAACATCCTGGTGTGATATCCCGGTGTTAACTAAATAATCCACGTGCAGGTAAGGAGCTGTAGGTCACTAACGGTCAGATGGACTTCTTCTCCTTGAGACTCGGGCAAACCAGTTATTTGAGAGACGTTGGACCCGAAAGACCAGGTCTACAACGTTCAAGTGGGGAATATCCGCCGGATCCCGGTTTAATAGGGTAGTTTGTTGCATTTCTTTTACTATAAATAGATGGATCGGATCAGTTAAGGCACACACTTTTTCATTCGCACACTTTACTCTCAAGCTACTGGCAACTACTACACACAAACACTTGTACTCGAATCACATTGTAACACTTAGTTGATCTGCATTACATCCTGCACTGTATCCTGATATTTGAAGTAATAAAAGAACAAGGCAGCTGCGATTGTCAGCTCCCGAGGTTTTGTGCCGGCGATCTAGATTGATCAAGGGCTTTCCTCGTACATCACGTGTCAACCTTTACATTTTTGCTCATTGTTTGATCACAGATACAGCTCTATATCCTGAGCCGTATCCTGAAACTGTTTTTGCAAATAATTTGATTAACATATTTTCGACACTCATTTCTAGCACACTACCTCACTTAACTAATTTGATCACTTAATTTCTTCGGTAATTTTTGACCAAAACAAAAGATAAGCCCAAAACTTCTCTTCTACCTATTCCGTTTAGGTGTGAAAGCCACGATATAGAGTTTTGCTTGAGGACAAGCAAAGATTCAAGTGTGGGGGTATTTGATGTGCATAAAATATAACATATAAATTATATCAAATACGGCGTAAAATCAACCCTTTTTGGGTACTAATGTTCAAAAAAGCGTGTTTCTTTGTTCTTTTTTAATTTACAGGGTCAAAAGTGCTTAAACACACAAAAGAAGCAAATTAACAGCAGAAACCAACATAAATTATAACAACCCTCCTAAATTATTCCTGACACCCCTAATATATTTAGAACGCCATAATAAATCCTAAAATACATCCCGTAGACGAGAAAAGGCCCAAAATACCTTTATTTTTATAAAAAAATTTAATTAAAAACGAAATTTACTAGGTCGTCGCGGGGCGAGACAGAGCCCTTGAGGGCCGCTGCGGGGAGCAAGCGCCTGGCCACCCGCCCTCACCCGGTGCCGCCACGTGTCGAGCGCGTGTCGAGTCTAATGTCCGAATCAGCAACCCTAGGGCCTACCCTAGTTGTCGTCGCGGGCCGCGAAGCCCTCCTTTGTTTCCGTCGCGGGGCGCGACGCCCTGTCTGATCAGCCCTATTGTTGGGATTGAACCCTATCAGAGGAACAGATAATAAAAGCCAAAACTGGATCAGAGTAGTGGATACAGAATAAGCAGATGCTATGTAATCAAGTCTCTCCCCTTGGAAGTGATTTCAACATCTGATGACCTCCAATCCACTGATCGGTACAACTGCTGACCTACAACTGCTAATCAAGTCAAAGACTAATGAAGACTAAAGCCCTGCTATTCAATCTGCTGCTATGGGTCAAGCACTGCTGGATATATCAAGTGCTGCTGGGTTCACATCAGTGGAAGGATTCAGCAGTAGTTAGTTTGTCTTTATGTAATGTATTGTAATAACAGTTGTTAGCATAGCAGTACCTGTATAGATCAGATGTTAGAGTTTGTTAGGAGGTTAGATGTCACTTTCATGGTTATGTCAGCAAAGATGCCTCAGTGGTTTGTCCGTGCCTATAAATAGAACAGTACCCTGTACTGTTCTATTAGCTCTTCACCTTCTTTCTTCATGTACGAACAAATCATTGTGAGCTCAGGCTGAGGGGGAGTTTGTTGCATACATGCAACTGTAATCGTTGATGAAATAAATTCAATCATTCGGTTCATTGTTGAAAATGTGTGTTGAAAGCAATTCTCCTGTTTGATTGTGAAAAGTTTGTTTCCATTTATTTTCCGCTGCACTACTCATTCATTGTTCATCTTAATTCAAACATAAAACACAATCAAAACCAAACTCAGATCCTAACAATTGGTATCAGAGCTCGGATAGTCAAATTTGATTTAACAATCATTTTGACATAAATAGTTCAGCTCACAATCGTTGATACTGATAGTTTGTTCGTTTTGTTGAAAAACAGTGTAAGGTTTAATCACCATCAAATTTGATTAATCAGTGCCTGTAAAATAACCAGGATGACGTCACAATCACAAGATGATAAGAATAACATTGGCTCTCTTTTCAAACCACCCATGCTTAAACGTAATGAATACAACATCTGGGAGAGAAGGATGGTTCACATCCTTGCTCAACAGAATACTGGATGTTGGAGATCTGTTGTTTTTGGACCATACGTTCCCATGGTACCAAGTGCTGAGGATACAAAGAAGTTCGAACCTAAAAAACCTAAAAACTATACTGAAACTGATTTCCAAAAGTTCAAACTCGATGCCAAAGCATTTAGGATCATTGCATATGCATTACCCAATGAAATCTATGCTAGGCTGTTACATTGTAACAGTGCCAAAGAGCTATGGGATGCACTGAAGGAACAGTTTGGGGGAACTGAAGAAGTTATTGAAAATAATAGGGAAATTCTGAATCAGCAGTATGAAATCTTTTGTCACATCAAGGGTGAATCATTGACCCAACAGTTTGAGCGATTTAGCTGTCTCATTAGTGAGCTAAGACTTGTTAAAGTTACATTTCCTAACTCAACACAAAATAGCAGGTTTCTTAGATCACTACCTGAAAAATGGGATTCGATTGCTTTTGTAACTAGAAATTCAGCTGAGTTCAAAGATCTGACCCTTACCCAACTTCATGGTAGACTCCTGACCTATGAAAGGGAGTTAAACCAGAAAAAGAAGTTGCAAGAGTCTGGCAAAGTTGTTGATGACTATTCATTTGGCAGCACAACACTTTTTGGTCATGAAGAATCTGGTAGCAGTAGTAAGGATCAGAGTTATGATCACTTTATTGATATAACAGCTGGTGGAAATTTTAACAACTCTGATTCTCACTCTGCAAATTATGCTTTTACTGCAAATTGTGAAAACCAGATGTCAGATAACTTGTGTTTTGAACTAAATGATTTGCAACACTTTGATCCCACTGACTTAGAAGAGATGGACATTTTGCATCAATTGGATTTGCTTAGTGTAAGAACAAGCAAATTTTATAAAAGAACAGGGAGAAAATTCCCAGGGTTACATGGGAATTTAAGAGTGGGGTTGGATAAATCAAAACTGAAGTGTTACAAGTGCAATAGGCTAGGTCATTTTGCTAGGGAATGCAGGAGTCAAACCACTGGTCCAATAATAACTCATCCCAGCTCAAACCCTAGACCACAACATCAAAGCACTGTGCACTATACCCAATATACCCCTGCAGCACATGTTAACACTGCTCACTATGTTGCAACCCATGTGCCTGTGCATTATGTTCAAACCACTGTTCCACAAATTCAGTATGTTCAAGCCCCTATCCCTCAGGCACAAGTGCAACCTGTTGCACCTCAGCAAGCTGCTCCAACAGTGGTACAACCAGATCAGCAAAGCTTTTTCACCCAAGGCTTTGTTGACTGGAGCAGCATGCCTGATGAGCTTGGAGATGAAAATTTTGCACTCTATGCTTCTAATGATACTCTTAATGATGAATTTTGTTTGATGGCATTAGAGTCATTACCAGAAGGGGTAGAAACTGAAGGTGAACAGCTAAGTGCTGAAACAGTGGATGAAGTGGCTGAAGCAGTGGTTACTGCAGTTGCTGGTGAACTACTGCTGGGAGAAAATTCAGAAACCCTGATTGAACCACTGTCTGACCCCTGGTCCAAAGAAGACAAAGAAGAAGAGGAAGAGAAGAAAGCAGGTGAGAAAGAAGTTAGAGCTGATGAAGAAGGTGATCATCAATGTGATTGTGCCATGATGGCTGCTGCTAAGGTATCACCTCAAGTTCTTGAAAAACTGTGTTCAGACAAATGCATTATTGCATTTGCTAGCATTAAAGAGGTAAATGAAAACCTTAGGGATAAAGTCTTCACTGATGAAGTCAAATTTGAAAAGTCATTAAAAGAACTGAAAAACAAATTGGCTGAAAAAGACAAAGAAATTAGCAGTCTCAAAGAAGAGCAAAGCATAACCAAGAATCAACTCCAAACTATGGTAGAAAAATACCAAGTTTGCAAAAAGGAGTTGGAATCCACCCAGATCACTTGTGAAAGATGGGTGGAATCTTGCAAAGGTTATGAGGTTATGCTTGAGAAACAGCTTGAAAGCAATGTCAAGTTTGGTATAGGATATAGAAAATATGATGATCTTGAAAACACTACTGTCAAACAAGCTGGTTCAACTGAAATAATACCAACCAACAAGAATGGCCAAGAAGTAAAGTGTGACAACTGCCACTTTCGGGTAAATTACTTACATTTAAAACGATGATTTACATTATACAAGTATGTGTTTTGAATATTCGGACTGCATGATTTCATGATATACATCTTAGAAAACTTATGGAATATTCGTTTATTATTACACATGATTCACTTTTATTGGGTACGTTGGAAATAGTGCAAACAATTCACCGAAACAACTAGAGTGGTGCCTAGTGAACTAGAGTGCTGACAAAAACTCCGGATCCGCAGAAAACATCTAAAATGACATCTTTAGGACTCGGAGGAGAGTCCAATATCAATTATATATTAAACCCTATATGGGAATACAAGAGTTCGGTTAATATTTTACCAATGCCCGGTAGCACTAAAAACTGTCCGAAATGCGCTAAAAGTGACCATTTCATAAATTTTCCGCAAAATTCAGCAATTGTATTTTTATTACAAGATGCAAAAATTGATGTTTAGGCACCAATTTCATATAAAGATACTTAAGGAATATCCATTATACACGTAACTGGAATTTTCCCTACAACTTCCTTAAGCGTACCTTTCGACTATCTACTTGCAAAACGAGCGCTATACATCGAGCCGAACTATATTTTGACACATGTAGCGAACTAGTGAACATTTTTCTTGGTCTTGTAAAACTAGTTTATGAACATTTCAAGTCGTGAATCATCTCGAAAAGTTGCAAAAACATAAACCCTTAAACACTTAACCATATTACAACATTTCAAGACCTTAAATTTTACTAACACTTTGCAACACATAAGGTACCCCCCCCCCCCCACATATGGGCCGAAATTAAGGGGTCCCACATACCCTTAATTACTTGCTAAATATCTAGATATTCATCTTATTTTGCAAGTGGGTTATGTTGGTGAAATATTACAATACTTACACATTAAGTAAACTAGCATTTCACCACTCATTTTACACCTTTCATTTTTATTACCCAAAGAACACTCTCATCATCTTCATCTTTTTCACAAGAACACCTTCAAAAACCCAATTATTTTTATCACCTCCTTCATGATCAACATGGATTTCCAAGTAACATAAGGTGATCTAAAGCTATTGGAAGTAAAAGGAAGGGTTTTCATCCATACAAAAGTGTTCTACCATCAAGATTATCATCTTCTTAGTTCTTAATAATCTTCTAAGATCATCCCTAGCCAAGTGCTAGAAGTAAGCTTCTATAACTATTTTTTTTTATACAAATATATTATGATTATGATTGTTATTATTACTAATAATAACCAAGGAAATCATACTTAATAAACATGAAGAAAATACAAAGAAGTAAAGAATAAAAATCATGATATAATTATGATTGTTTATATTGTGATCTAAGACTTGATATATGCTTATTTAGCCTTGTTATGATGTTTATGATGCAAATAAATTGTTAGAAGATGTTTTAAGATATGATCTAAAAATTATGCATGTTTATGTTAAAGGGTTTTTAACATAAAGGATTAAATGGATGATCATAACTATTGATCTTGTGAAAGTATTAAGGGTTTTTATTTAGAAACAAGACTTTTACAAGATTATAAAAAATAACATACAACTAGAGATTTTTATAAAAGTTGTTAAAACTAGAATTAAACTTGGTTTTGAACTAATTAACATATGAAATGATCATGGTTAAAACCCTACATGATTTGGATATCATCTTGAAAAATTATGTTATAAAAGTCTAATATGTTTAGTTAAGATGTTGGGTAAATTGATGATGATTTGAAAGAAAAAGAAAATGATATGTTTATGAAACATGGTTAAGATAAAAATACAAAGGTTATGTGGCCATTTTTCATAAAAACTTTATTTTATAAAGTAACAACATTTTTGGTTAATTTTAGACAAGAGAAATATATATTTTTTTTAGAAAATATATATTTGGTTATTTTGACAATTTTTGTGACATGTATTACTTGATGTATTAGTTATATATATCAAAGTAGGAACTTGAATCAAATTGTCACATTTAAACTCAAGACACTTTATAACAAAAGTCCTACGAGACTTCATATAATTACGCCATAAAAACGAATATGGACAACCCGAAGGATCGGACACCATTTATGGTCAAAACGGACAACGGACGAATCCTTAAACGAGTCACCAATCCGGGGAGTTACTACGACGTTTAGGCGATCTTCCGACGCGGGCACAAAAATTACGTTACCATTAACAAAATTCGGACACTTATAAAAACTATTATGTTTTTATTTACTAAAAAGTATACTTAGTGAATTTTTATAAAAATGTTTTTATAAAAATGAAAGACTTATATTTACTAGTGGGCTATTTTATACAAATGGGCTATGTTTATACAAATGGGCTATTTTTATACAAATGGGCTTACTTTTCTAAATGGGCTTAATTTCATAATGGGCTTATCAAAACACATGGGCTAAGCCCAATACCAAACATATGGGCCAAGGCCCAATAATATTAAGCCCAATACTATTGAGGTCCAACACTATTGAGGCCCAACACTATTTAAGCCCAACACTATTGAGGCCCAACACTATTTAAGCCCAACACTATTGAGGCCCAACACTATTTAGGCCCAATACTATTGAGGCCCAACACTATTTAAGCCCAACACTATTGAGGCCCAACACTATTTAGGCCCAATACTATTTAAGCCCAATAACATTAATTCTTGGGCTAAGCCCAATAACATATAATTGATAAACATTACAATTATACAATTTACTTATACAAGATACGAAACCAAGATGACAAGACCCGATGATACAACTCACGAGATACAAGAATATGTATTTGGAGAAATATATACACTAAACAGTTATCAGTTAATACATCTAATACACAGTTCAATGAGTAACAAAGACATACAGGTCTTAACACATATTCAAGACACAAGACTTATACTCAAGTCATTTATAAAGACCGAAGTGTCTAACAAATAAAGAACATTTGTAGGTCGCAACATTGTTCAAGACGACCACACGCGAGATCATAATTACTTCTATTCACGGACGCAATTCAGTGAGTTCATGTCCCCTATTCATTTAAATGTTTTACAACTTTACAACTATCGGGGAAAATACATGTTCAACGTATGTTAAAGTTAGGGAATGAAACACCTTAGATCATGTGCGAATTAGGGTCATACATCTAAGCACCATTAATCCAGTTTGGACCTAGGTACAGAGGGTTAGATCTAATGGGTTTTGGCGAGCCCCACTCTTGGTCGTGGACCCATACAGAAGAGTGCGTTTGTGTCCCAGTCGATAGGAGTCGACATAAAATCGTCTAGGGTTGGATTGCTTCCTTTTTCGTCACACATATTAATGTCCTCGCGAAACATTAATGATCAACGATTTCATTGACGCTTTACATACTACATCATACATACAGATACATTTTATACAACTCACATGTTGTGGATACAGTTTATACATCATACATACAGATACATTTTATACAACTCACATGTTATGGATACAGTTTATACAACTCACATTTTATGGATACATTTTATACAACTCACATTTTACAGATACATTTTATACAACTCACATTTTACAGATACATCTCATACAGCTAAACTGCATGAACTCGCTCAACTTTTGTTGATGTTTTCAAACTTAACATGTATTTCAGGAAATTAGTGGACCTGGCAGACATTTCAGTCAAGGAAAACAAGTATCAAGACTCCATGCCACCATTTGAAGGGTTTGCCCGTTATATACCGCCTCTTTGCGGTGATATAGTGGTCAAAGCCTTGACATTTTAAGACTTACATTTTGATGTATAGAACGATGAAAACGTATTTTCATTTGATGGTTTGTAACAAATACATTTAACATATGTTGCGTTCTTTCGAAACAATTATGACAATGGCATTGGAGCTTGTTTTTATTCATTTAGTATTGTTCACTTATATTGTTATGCAATGAGAACCGATCAGATCACACCTCGCGCTTCCGCTATGAGCGGGTGTGACAGATTGGTATCAGAGCATCGATTGTAGTGAACCAGGATTCTTTCTCGAGTCTAAGTCTACAATCACTAGGGATCTCTCACGAAAACCTCTTGTTCATGTTGAACAGATTATAATAAAATTGGACAAGTCAAAAGGTTTTCATTGCATAAACATTTTTCAAGGTCCACTACAGCAAAAATTCATTTCACATAAATCAAGCGAGGACATTTCCATGGGTGAAGTCTATGAGAAACAGACACAATACATTAATAGACTATGTGCCTACAATACATTACATTATCAGTTTATGCATTATAAACAGTTCACAAATTCAGCTTATACAAGATAGAAATCCTTGATTGATAGGATTTTACATGATTATATATATAGGTGGTTCATATATATGTTGCATGAAATATTTTGCAAAGAACAAAATACTTTCGACTTCAAACTTTATTATTATTCTTTACTCACACGATAAAAATATCGACCTCGTGTCTATTTCGGAGCTTATGGCGAACATGATTCCTAAGTGAAATCTTAAACTTAATTCCGTAAAATATGGTTGCTTTCCCGCGAATGCTGAGATGCCTGACCATGATAATGACGACGAGGCGGAGGTGGTAACCTTGGACAACAACTCTATTAGTGGGACGGGATCCCTGTGACTCATACTAATCAAGGTTGATATACTCTTGTCCCTACAAGGAAGATGAAGTACTCATCTTGAAGGTGCCCCTTCAGTTGTTATTGTTACAGATTCTTTCCATTTCTATTCCATCTAACGCTGTGCTGTTTTGCGAGTAACAACAACGGACGTTGACACGTGAACTATCACGAAGTTTCCTTCTATGTTGAAGGTATATAAACAATAGTGTCCTCTCTCTGACTGATCGCCTGCTCTGAACGAGAGAATGCTAGGGTGACCATGCAAGACAATTTATTATTACGGGGGCCCACGTAATAACAACTTGTAGTGCATGGAAATTCTGGTGGACTCTGTGGGTCAAGCTAATGATCACTATTCATTCAAAATTCTTAAGTTATTACTTGAGATTCAATTCTTCCTATCTAGTAGAACATGAACTGTGGGTGGTTAGTATAACACCCTACAATACAATACAATACAATACAATACAATACAATACAATACAATACAATACAATACAATACAATACAATACAATACAATACAATACAATACAATACAATACAATACAATACAATACAATACAATACAATACAATACAATACAATACAATACAATACAATACAATACAATACAATACAATACAATACAATACAATACAATACAATACAATACAATACAATACAATACAATACAATACAATACAATACAATACAATACAATACAATACAATACAATACAATACAATACAATACAATACAATACAATACAATACAGTACAATACAATACGGGAAGACGACACATATTTGTTCACACCTAACATTCGATCTATATCACGATTCAGTTGAGACTAGTCATTTAAACAAACAAAACGTGTTAGCTACTCATGGAGGATTTTCCTCAACATTCTCGAAATTCTTGAACATGGGTTGGTTCCAGGGTGTCTATGACACTTTATCCTACTTTACCTTACCTTATCATATTCCACCTTATCATATTTATTGGAAGTGATACAATAAATTCCGTCGTTTGACATTTGTCTTTTTCCAAGGGATGGTATGGCATGAACCATGCTGCAACTCCCTCATTACATTCTATTCGACATCTTTGGAAATTCTAAATAATTTTGCTAGAGCTCGTGAAACTCAAGCACTATTACCATAATTGTCACATGGACAAGTAAGACAAAGGATTTTCTTTACTTAGGATGATCGAGGTCCATAGAGTAGGGAATACATATTATATAGACGAAGACCACTGGTTGGTTTCCCCTCCTCAACGAATTATTTTTTTCTTTTTCCATTTAAACATATGACCAATACACGCAAGAGGCATTACACATTTTGGTTTTGGTTATCCACATTATCATTTATTCAAACATATATGAACAATATGGTCTTGAGGTTTCCATGACCGATTGATTGTATTCTTCATTCTTGGGAACATGATAGACTTTACTTATTCAAATAAATGTCTAGATTCTTTTAATTGTGTGTATTAAAAAGATCATGGCGCCAAAAGAATCAATTGTTTAAGTTAAAAGTTATGTGTTGAAAACTATTGCTTTTACACAAGACATGGTTTATACATGACATTGTTACGCAAGACATTGTTATACATATCATTTGATGTTGGTTTACACAAGACATTTTTGGTGGTTATTTGTAAGTGATGAGACGTGTGTAATATGATAAAAGCATGGTGGATACGCCGCTGGTACTTCCTATATATAAGTGCTTATGTTATATTGCATATCGTGGTGTTATTCAAATCTCTTCGACAAAGACAAGACATGACATTTTTGCACAAGACGCGACATCCTCTACCCAAGACATAATATTCTATTTCAAGACATGATATATTTATACACTACATTTTTTTTTGGTTATTTATTTAACCATACATCATTCTTTTATATCATCTGATTTTCATATCTATTTTCATATGATTTTATAAAAGAACTCGATCATAACTGGAGCCAATGTTAATGGTTACACTTGATGCTTTCACGGTCTCTCAAGGGTTGTTCCATACTGGAAAACACCCGAATTCAAACACACTGAGTGTTACATTTTAGGTTTAGCCTCGGAGATCCGAAGCATAACCACATCATCCCTCCCTACCTCAATCACTCAAACAATAACTCTCGCCATGAGAGAAATGAATTCATGAGTACGTAACACTCTACGATCATCATGTACCAACTCTTTTAATACCAACACCTAGCTTAGCTAGTGTCTTTAAATGTTAAGCATATACTCGAATTAGAGTCATGTTGGACACACATTACAATATCAAGTTAGCTAATGGGGAATTAGCTGAGACATATCAAATCATTAAGGGCCACCGGTATGTATCCTATTCGTCAACATTTCACATCCATATTATTTGATACCATTGCCGATTTTTAGCTTTATCGCAACATTTCACATGCATAGTTTCATGGCTAGTGACGGGATTGTCCTAGCTACAAATAGGGATTGGGTTATCCTACATCTAAACACAGGGATTGGATTGTTCTCTACATTTGTACAGTGAAGTTCTTACTACATAGAATTCAAAATGTACTTGGCCTAGAGTCACGTAAGCTAGACGTCTCCTCATTCTATAGAATTGGCAAACGGTAAACTAGCCGAGTCAGGAGCAGAAATTTCATATCGATCTCTTACCCATTGAGTTAGGTATTTTTGAAGTAGTGGTTGGCATGGATTGGCTATTCAATAATAGACCCGAATTCTTCTGTCATAAGAAGATCATTCGCTTACCACTACCGAATGAAGATACACTTGTATCCATGGAGAGAAGAAAAACACATCATTGCGGAACATCAATTGCATGAAGGCTTAGAAGTGCTTACGGAAAGGTTGTATTGCCTTTCTAGCACTTGTTGTAGACAAGAAGGCTGTTGGGCCACAGCTAACAAATATTCTTTTGATAAAAATAATTTCCTGAAGTCTTTCCAGGACTACCACCATATCAACAAGTCGAGTTTCACATCGACTTGGTACCGGGAGCCGCACCCGTAGCCAAAACTCCATGTCGATTAGCACCTTCTGAACCTTGTAGTTGACCGAATAAGGATGTTGTGAGTTCATAACCCCCACTCTTTACCACTATACATTTTTATAAAGGTTTTGGGGGTGGAAAGACATGCAAGTTTTGCAAAAATGCACAACATTTCGATGAACGAAAATTCATATTTCTAAACCATGTTACAAATGAATTTCCAACTAACTCAAATGGTTTATGAAAGGTTCTAGCTTCTACTCTAAGATATACTTACGATCGGAGTATCATCAGTTACGAATTCAAGAGGAAAGCATACCGAAAACGGCTTTTAAGACTCGTTACGGTCATTAAGAGTTTCTCGTTATGCTTTTTGGTTTAACGAACGCACTAGCGGTCTTCATGGAATTAATGAATCGCGTGTGCAAGCCGTATCTTGACAAATTCATCATGGTATTCATTGACGACATTTGATATACTCTCGATCGACTGATGAACATGAGCAACATTTGAGAACCATTTTAGAGTTGTTAAAGACAATAAATTCGCCCCAAATCGAAAAAAAAAACAAGAAATAGCATTACAACTTATTCTTAAGATTGGTGCATAGCATTTTACAACCTTATCATTATCCGACGATACCGATGACTTTGTTGTAAACTATGATGCTTCGCATCAAGGATTGGGTTGCGTACTCGTGCAACGTGAAAAAGTTATCGTGTACACGTCGCGCCAATTAAAAAGTTCATGAGAAGAACTATACCACTCTCGACCTTGAGTTAGGCGTGGTGGTATTCGCTTTAAAAATATGGCGACATTATTTATATGGTACTCAATGCATTATTTTCACGGATTATAAAAGTCTTCAACACATATTCAACCAAAAAGAATTAAATATACGTCAACGATGTTTGTTGAATTGTTGAACGACTATGATTGTGAAATAAAGTACCATCCGGGCAAGGCAAACGTTGTAGCAGATGCCTTGAGCCGCAAGGAGCGAGTTAGAACACTAAGAGTTCAAGCATTAGAGAAGATGATTCACAAGCGCTCAAGGAAGAGTATATTCAAGCAGAAACACTTCGAGGCATGAAGGAACAATTAGTGTAAAGAAGATGGAACTTTATACATTATGAGTCGAAATTGGGTTCTATTCTTTGGCGGCCTTCGAGATGATATTTTGAGGAAGCACATAGGCCTAAGTAGCGAAAGAATACTACTGGTGGCCTAACCTCAAAAGTGATATCGCGACTTATGTCGGAGAATGCTTGACTTGCCCGAAAGTCAAAGTCGAGTAGCAAAATCCCTCGGACTTGTTACAACAACCCGAGATTCCCGTTTGGTAATGGGAACAAATATCGATATACTTCATTACGAAGTTACTCAGGACCTCAAGTGGTCACTACATGATATGTGTAATCATCGATAGACTAACAAAGTCCACGCACTTCTTACCGATTTGGTAGAAGGATAATACTGAGAAACTAGCGGAACTCTATCTCAAAGAAATAGTGGCTCGTCCTGGAGTGCCTATTTCAATCATTTCAGACCGAGACGGTCGTTTTGTTTCAAGAATTTGTAAATCATTTCAACTGGCCTTTGGATCTCATTTGAATCTAAGTACGGCCTTTCATCCACAAACTGACGGCCAGAGCGAACGAACAATCCAAACACTCGAAGATATGCTTCATGCATGTGTTATGGATTTAGGCGGCAATTGGGATACTCATCTACCTTTAGTTTAGTTTTCCTACAAATAACAGCTACCACACTAGTATACAAGCTGCACCGTTCGAAGCTCTTTACGGTCGAAAGTGTCGCTCTCCGCTATGTTGGGCGGTAGCGAGCGATAAACAACTAATCGGTCAGGAATTAGTCCAAGAGACTACAAATAAAATCTTTCAGATCCGAGACCGTATCAAGGCGGCTCGCGATCGACAAAAGTGCTACGCAGACAAGAGACGGAATCCATTATCTTTCGAGGTCGGAGACAAGGTCTTGTTGAAAGTCTCACCTTGGAAGTGCGTAGCGAGATTCGGTAAGCGTGGAAAGCTTAACCCTCGATATGTAGGACCATTTGAAATCTTAGAGAAGATTGGCACTGTTGCCTACAAGCTAAAGTTACCAGAAGAACTTAGTAGTGTCACACCCCGACCGCGTAAAACAACAAACCGCGGCGGAAACATCGGGGCGTGTCGCGACAGAATTAATTGTTTCATAACCATGGCACACAAAGTGTATTTTATTTATTAAACAAGGGTGTTACATTGTCTCGAAATAGCAAATTAAGAGTTCAGAACATAATTAAACATAGTCTATCATCTTTTAAAGTCTCTAAGGCACAGGTCCGCCCTAGTATCATGATCAACATCCTATGGAAAAGCACCTGAAAACACATGTGAAAATAGGTACGTCAGCATAAAAATGCCTGTGAGATACATAGGTTTTGTGAAAATAAGATTCATGACTTATGTTTGAGAAAATGTTTAGTCATGAACCTTGTTATTTGCTTTGTCTTGTAAATCATTTGAAAACAATAAGATCAGATGATATGTATAAGTAAATGTCAGGTTAAATAAATAACCATGTAAAAATGTGTTTGTATAAGATAAGTTGTTTGTAAATCAATGTCTTGTAAAAAGTATGTTATTTGTATAAAATGTTCTATGTCTCAAACTGAAATGATTCAAATAACGTTACGCCATGTAATACCATACAAACACTTATATATAGGAAGTACCAGCGGCGTATCCACCATGCTTGTATCATATTACACACGCATCGTTACTTAATCACTTAATCAAACCAAACCAATCAATGTAAGAAGTCTATGTTTAACCAATTTGTCAAATGTATCGAATAATATGTCAAAGTGTTTATGTCAAGATGTAAATCATGTCAAATGTCTATGTCAAATATCCATGTCAAATGTCTATGTCAAATATCCATGTCAAATGTTTATGTCAAAATATCCATGTCAAATGTCTATGTCAAAATGTCATGTATGGCAAGTGAAATGTCTCAACTAAACCATATGCACAAAAACAAAGTATTGAAGTAAAACATGGTTTAAATCAACGCTATGTTTTGTGTAAATGCATGCAACTATTTAATATGAACATTTATGCGGTATTGTGAAAATGCATACATCCAAGCCTGGCGACTGTGGTGATAAACCCTTTAAACAAATTAAAGGTCTATCTGTCTTATGTCAACGAATTCGGTCATTCCTTTCTGTCCCCTTTCCCTGGGATGTCCGGAACGGGAGTTGTCAATTCCTATGGTACCACTACCTACTAACGAACGGCGTAGCTAGTGTTAATGGATATATTGTCCCATGTAAACAAACCAAATGTCATAACAAAATGTGAGCATGTGAAAACGATGCACTAAGTATGTAATCAAATGAACATACGTAGCGTGAAATGTCATGTAAAACGATGTACTAAGTAATGCACACAATGGGCACACCTAGCATGAAATGTCATGTAAAACAATGTACTGAGTAATGCACACAATGGGCATACCTAGCATGAAATGTCATATAAAACGATGTACTAAGTAATGCACGCAATGGGCATACCTAGCATGAAATGTAATGTAAAACAATGTACCAAGTAATGCACACAATGGGCACACCTAGCATAAGATGTAATGAAATCATGTACTATAATGTACTAACGAACATAGCAGTATATGATGTGAAAACTGGAAAGCAGGAAAGTAACAAGTAGGCACATGTGTTCCACCCCAAAACAGTTTGGAAAACAGTAAAAGAGGGGTCTATGTACTCACTTGAGATTGCTCAGTTGTATAAAGATAACCACCAAGTAATGCTATAGATCTCGGAATCAAACGGCACCTAGTATAGGTAACTATGTTAATAAACCGGACCTATCTCGGAAGACTGGGTAGCATTAGGGTTTGTAAACCAAATGAGTGTAGGAACTCACGTGATATGGTTTAACAAAGCCTACATGCTAAATGAAACTTAACATATTTGTTTACGACCCATTACGACCCGTTTAGGAAGCTTATGCTACTTTAACGTGTCGTGCGCGTGAAACGCGTTTGGACCGCCTAACTAGTCCTATGACAAGTATTATATGCCTAAACATGTTACATAATCAGTTACGTGACAAAAGTTTAGGTTACATATGCTTAATTACCAATTATGTATGAAAAGGGTATTCTGGTAATTTACCTAAGGCATATAAACTACCTATCATACAACTACTTAAACGTCGTGACCATAAGGTATAACCTCGGAAGGTTATTCCCTACACTATGGTCACCTAATGTGTTTGGTCGGATCCTAATGATCGACCAAACTGGGTCGGGTTCGAAGGTATAGGCGATTTATCAGATCGCCTACCCTACGACCCTAGACAACGTGGTAATCAGTAGGCATAGTCCCAAGGGACTATGACCATCGTGATTACAATCACGTTGCGAAGTTCTAACGAACTTCGCATTGACCATTACTGGTCAACGCTGAAAGTCAAACAAAGTTTGACTTTCTGACTCGAAAAGCAGTAAAAATAAGGAAAAGAACGAAAGAATACTTACGAAGGGTCCAAGATTCAAAGGTTCAAAGGTGTGGGTTTTGTGTTGAGGATGGATGGGTATTTATAGTAAAAGCACTACCGTTAGGATCGTTTCTTGGAAAAGGGGAAAAGATCTAGTCCGTACACTTGTTGAAAGGTTATGGTGCCACAAATGCTCCATAACTTAATGACACATCATCTCTAAACATGTGGTTAAGAATTGATTTGGTTGCAACTTGCATTTAGAAACATTTAATCTGGTCAGAAGGTGGGAAGCGGCCCGCTTTAGGATCAGCCAAACACAATGCGGGCCGCCTGAGCATGTCAGATCAGAAACAACTTTCAAAAATGACAGTTTAGGTCCCTGCACGTGTTTAAGGCCATTTCCGACACTTCTAAGGCCCGTAAAGCCAACTTTAAGGCCCTAAAATGTTGCCTAAACATTGTGGACATGAAACATGTTCAAAAATATGTCGGATGATGGTTCGTTTGGTCGTACGAACGCGATGTTCGCTTAATTACGACGGAATGCGCACAGGCGCGTAAAACGATCCAAATGACGCGACGAATGGATTTTTCTTAAGGCGAACACTAAAATATAATGTAGTCATGCTTACATAAATTTTTGGATGTCCAGATGTATTCAGAACGTAAGTTATGCGCGAAAATGCAAACTTGTGCACTTTTTGACACTTTTAGTCCCTGAATGTTCCAAAAGTTTATTTTAGCACACCAGACCCCTCAAAGCCTATTTCTAAGCTATGTAAAGGATATTTAAGGTGTGTTTAACTTATGGTCATGTTCCGGAATGTTCGTTATAGTTCAAATTGACATACTTTCGCAGTTTGTCATATTTAGTCCCTATAAGCGAATTAACTTGTTTTTGCCATACCAAAGCCTTCAAAACTTATTTCTAAGTTATGTAAAGGTTATTTAAGGTATGTTGAGTATATGTTGATGTTCCAGAGTATTTCTCGCATTAAACTGAGTACGTTTACGCACTAGTTTGCGTATAACTCTCCAGAAAGCGATGTAGAGTTTGAAATTACATAAAAGTCAAAACATGAAAAATGTAAAACACAATCAAACAAACATTGGGATCAAATAACATTGTTTTATTGATAACAGAACTGTTCAAAGTGATTACAAGCACAGTTGTTACAGTCTCCCCTACTTGTGGAAATTTCGTCCCGAAATTTATTTAGAGGAAACTCGTGGAAAAAGATGTGGATATTTCGCCTTCATTTGATCTTCGCGTTCCCAAGTAAACTCGGGTCCACGTTTAGCTTCCCAGCGAACTTTGACCAAAGGAATGCGCTTGCGTTTAAGCCACTTGACTTCACGTTCCATGATTTCCACTGGTTTCTCAACAAATTTCAGTGTTTTGCCAACACGAATTTCGTCAAGCGGTATTGAGAAGTTCTCATCAGCTGTACACTTCTTGAGATTGGACACGTGAAAAGTTGGATGAACATTTCCCAGTTCAGGAGGTAACTCAAGTCTGTAGGCTACCTTTCCGATTCTTTCGACGATCTTGAATGGTCCAACGTATCTAGGTGCAAGTTTTCCTTTCTTTCCAAATCTGATCACACCTTTCCAAGGTGAGACCTTAAGTAATACTCGATCACCGACTTGAAATTCAAAGGCTTTGCGTTTTGGGTCCGCGTAAATCTTCTGACGGCTTCTAGCTGCCTGAAGGTTATCACGAACTTTCTTGACCTTGTCAGTTGTCTCTAAAATGAGGGCAGGTCCAGTAAGTTGAGCCTCGCCAATCTCATTCCAGCAGACTGGTGAACGACATTTTCGACCATAGAGAGCTTCGAAAGGAGCCATTCCGATGCTAGTGTGATAACTGTTGTTGTAGGAGAATTCAATCAGTTTAAGATGTGAATCCCAGCTACCACCAAAATCGATCACACAAGCTCTTAGCATATCCTCCAGAGTCTGGATTGTTCTCTCAGATTGACCATCCGTTTGCGGATGATAAGCTGTGCTCAGATTAAGTTGGGTCCCCATAGCAGATTGCATGGTTCTCCAAAAATGAGAAGTGAAACGAGCATCTCTGTCAGAAATGATGTTCAAAGGAACACCATGTCGAGCCACAATTTCATCTACATAGATTTGAGCAAGTCTGTCAGTAGGAAAATCCTCGCGGATTGGCAAGAAATGTGCTGACTTTGTAAGACGATCAACGACTACCCAGATGGCATCATGACCTTTCTTTGTGCGCGGGAGTTTGGTAACAAGATCCATAGAAATGTTTTCCCATTTCCAAACTGGGATCTCTGGTTGTTCCAATAAACCCGAAGGACGCTGATGTTCAGCCTTAACCTTTAGACAAGTAAGGCATTTGGATACGTATAAGGCAATGTCTTTCTTCATACCAGGCCACCAATAGTGAGTACGAAGGTCCTTATACATTTTATCTGAGCCCGGATGAATAGAATAGCGAGATTTATGGGCTTCATCCATAAGCAAGGTACGAATATCATCCTGGTTTGGGACCCACAAACGGTCCATGAAGTAATATGACCCGTTGTCCTTCAGTTCAAGAGCAGGTGTTATGTGATAGGGAAATTCCTTATCCATCAAACCTTGTGAAACACAAGATTGTTGAGCTTGAGCAATGCGTGCTTGAATATCGGATCGAGCTTGAATAACAGACTGAACGCGTACACAATGAAGCTTAGTACGTTCCTTACGACTCAATGCATCAGCCACGACATTCGCCTTACCAGGATGGTAGCGAATTTCGCAGTCATAGTCGTTTAAAAGCTCAACCCAACGTCGCTGTCTCATGTTGAGTTCTTTCTGGTTGAAGATATGCTGAAGACTTTTGTGGTCAGTGAAAACCACACATTTTGTACCGTACAAATAGTGTCTCCAGATCTTGAGAGCGAAAACAACTGCACCCAACTCATGATCATGAGTGGTGTAGTTCTTCTCATGTATCTTCAATTGTCTTGATGCATAGGCTATGACTTTGTTCCTTTGCATTAGAACACAGCCAAGACCCAATTTAGATGCATCACAATACACGACAAAATCATCATCACCCTCAGGCAATGATAGTACAGGCGCATCGCAAAGCTTCTGCTTCAGGTGTTGAAAAGCTTCCTCTTGTTTGAATCCCCAATAAAAGGGCATTTTCTTCTGAGTTAGAGCAGTTAGAGGAACTGCAATCTTAGAGAAGTTTTCAATGAAGCGGCGATAATAACCCGCTAGACCAAGAAATGAACGAACTTCAGTAGGAGTAGAAGGTGTATCCCAATCCTTAATCGCACTGATCTTGGAGGGATCTACTTGAACACCTCGTTCGTTGATAATGTGTCCCAAAAATTGAACTTCTTTAAGCCAAAATTCGCACTTGGAGAATTTGGCGAAAAGTTGCTCTTTCTTCAGGAGTTCCAGAGTAAGACGAAGATGCTGCTCGTGATCAGCTCGCGTCTTAGAGTAAATCAAGATGTCATCGATAAAAACAATGACGAACTGATCCAAATAAGGTTTGCAGACCCTATTCATTAAGTCCATGAAAACAGCAGGAGCATTAGTCAAACCGAATGGCATGACTGTGAACTCGTAATGTCCATAACGAGTACGGAATGCTGTCTTCGGAATGTCTTCTTCTTGCACCCGAAGTTGATGATACCCGGAACGCAGATCGATCTTCGAAAAATAAGAAGCGCCTTGTAGCTGATCAAAGAGGTCGTCTATGCGAGGTAGAGGATATCGATTTTTGATGGTAAGCTTGTTAAGCTCGCGATAATCGATACACATCCTAAAGGATCCATCCTTCTTCTTGACAAAAAGAACGGGAGCACCCCACGGTGAAAAACTAGGACGTATAAAACCTTTGTCAGAGAGCTCCTGAAGCTGTTTAGACAACTCTTGCATCTCAGACGGTGCAAGACGATATGGAGCTCTAGCAATGGGATTTGCACCAGGTACGAGATCAATGCGGAACTCGACTTGGCGTGCTGGAGGTAGACCAGGTAAATCTTCAGGGAACACTTCAGAATAATCCCGAACGACAGGAATATCTGAAATAGACTTACCCTTGCCTTTATCTTCTGTAACATGTGCTAAGAAAGCCACATAGTTCTTCTGTAGATACTTCCGAGCTTTAAAACAAGACATGAGTCTGAGACCACCGATAGGCTTCTCACCTTGAACCTGTAGGATCTCGCCTGTCGAAAGTGGCACACGAACAATCTTCTTAGAACAAACTATCTCTGCGTGATGCTTGGATAACCAATCCATTCCCACAATAACGTCGAAGCTTCCAAGTTGCATAGGCGCGAGGTCAATAGGAAAAAGATGGTCGTTAAGATTCAACTGGCAGTTGTGAAGAACAGAATTAAGAATAATGGGTTCACCACTAGCAATCTCTACTGTCAAAGATTTGCCTAGTTTCGTTCTAGACACGCGAAGCATTTGCTCAAAAGATAAAGACACGAAACTCTTATCGGCACCAGAATCGAAAAGAACAGATGCAGGCTGATTATTAATAAAGAACGTACCGTTCACCACATTATCGTCAGCCTGTGCCTCTTGGGCATTCATGTTAAAAACTCGGCCTCGAGCCGGAGCCGGATTCTGGTTCTGGTTCTGGTTGGCTAGCCTTGGGCACCGGTTTCTATAGTGGGTCAGATCCCCACAATTATAACAAGCACCAGGTGGGTATTGTGGTCTTGCAGCTTGACCCTGTTGCGGAGCAGGAGGCTGAGCAACTTGTTGAGCCGGGTTCTGAACCGCGGGATTCTGAGCAGATCGACAAACATTGGCGAGATGGCCTGATTTCCCACAGTTAGTACAGAAACGGCATGGAAGTTGCGGCTGGTGGTGACTGTTGCATCTATTGCACAAAGGTGCATTCCCTGTATAGGGTTTCTTTGCTGGAAGCTGTGCGGGTTGGTTGGGAGCTACCTGGTTAGCTTGAGCAGTGATAGCAAAATTTTGGGAAGCCTTACGCTTCCTTGACCTCTTCGAAGAACCAGAGTTCTTACCATTCAAGTTTTGACCTTTCTTGCTATCTTCTTTGTCAGCCGACTGCTTCTTGCCCTTGTCACCCTTCCGGTGTAACTTGTTCTTCCGGATCTGCGACTCAGTCAATGTCGCAGATAACTCGATCGCCTGAAGAAGTGTGGCAGGGTTACTACCAGTGAGAATGTCTTGTACCGAGTCAGGTAGACCATCGATGTATCTCTCGATAGCCTTGTCGAGTGGGGTGACCATTGTTGGGCAAAGCAGACTCAATTCTTCAAACCGATCAGTATAAGCCCTGTGCTCACCACTATCTTGCTTCAAAACATCAAACTCTTTCTCCAACGCCCGTTGTTCATGGCGAGGACAGAATTCCCTCATCATAAGGGCTCTAAGTTCAGCCCATGTCTGTGCGAGAGCGACTTCTGCACCTTGGTCTCTCATAACCCCGTTCCACCATGTCAAAGCCCTCTTCTGAAATACACTCGAGGAGAACTCGACCTTGCGATTATCCGGACACTGCACATGGCGAAAAGTATTCTCTATGCTCTCGAACCACTGAAGAAGCCCGGTCGCTCCCTCAGAACCACTAAACTTGAGTGGTTTGGCCTGGTTAAAATCCTTGTATTTGCATGGAACATTGTTGTTGTTGTTGGCCTGGTTCCATTGAGCAAAGAGATTTGGAAACTGAGCAGCCATCTGCTGCGCAATAATTTCTGCCAGCTCAGCAGTTGCTATCTGGTTCTCGCGTCGAGGAGGCATTCTAAAAGAGGAAAACATGAAAGGAAACGAGTGAGATGATTTGATGAAGAGAATGAGATGAAACAAAATCAACAAAAGCAAAGATGGTGGTCATTCGTCCGTATCACAAAGCAAACAAACGACACACAGTGACTAATCAAAGTAAATGGGTCAAAAATAATGTATAATGAAGACATGCTCGCCTATAAGTGAACACTCATCCCAAGAATTCCCAGGTAAGCACAACTGGTCTCGCGTCTGTTTGAGATGTATACGAAGTGCTTGCCTAGACAGAAAACTCAGAATACAGGCATTCACCCTTCCAGTTTGCACACGTTCACATTATTTAAAACCCAAAACGTTTGACGGGATTTTTGAAAATTAGAAGGCACAAGGCCAAAAACCAATCTTGAAAAGGGTTCAAAACCATAAAACAGAGGGTTCAAAACCTTACAATTGAGGGTTCAAAACCTTGTAAAAATTTATTCAAAAACAGATGATTGTTTTTCAAAAATCGTTTCGGAAAAATTTTGGTTCCTTGTTTTTGTTAATCACCTAAGGATAGGTGATGTACATGTTTTAAGATCTAAACACAAGATAACTTGTGTTAGGTTCCTAGAAAAGTTATAGTCTAGGTCAAAGCATTACTAATAACCTAATTCCCTATAACCATTGGCTCTGATACCAACTCTTCTGTCACACCCCGACCGCGTAAAACAACAAACCGCGGCGGAAACATCGGGGCGTGTCGCGACAGAATTAATTGTTTCATAACCATGGCACACAAAGTGTATTTTATTTATTAAACAAGGGTGTTACATTGTCTCGAAATAGCAAATTAAGAGTTCAGAACATAATTAAACATAGTCTATCATCTTTTAAAGTCTCTAAGGCACAGGTCCGCCCTAGTATCATGATCAACATCCTATGGAAAAGCACCTGAAAACACATGTGAAAATAGGTACGTCAGCATAAAAATGCCTGTGAGATACATAGGTTTTGTGAAAATAAGATTCATGACTTATGTTTGAGAAAATGTTTAGTCATGAACCTTGTTATTTGCTTTGTCTTGTAAATCATTTGAAAACAATAAGATCAGATGATATGTATAAGTAAATGTCAGGTTAAATAAATAACCATGTAAAAATGTGTTTGTATAAGATAAGTTGTTTGTAAATCAATGTCTTGTAAAAAGTATGTTATTTGTATAAAATGTTCTATGTCTCAAACTGAAATGATTCAAATAACGTTACGCCATGTAATACCATACAAACACTTATATATAGGAAGTACCAGCGGCGTATCCACCATGCTTGTATCATATTACACACGCATCGTTACTTAATCACTTAATCAAACCAAACCAATCAATGTAAGAAGTCTATGTTTAACCAATTTGTCAAATGTATCGAATAATATGTCAAAGTGTTTATGTCAAGATGTAAATCATGTCAAATGTCTATGTCAAATATCCATGTCAAATGTCTATGTCAAATATCCATGTCAAATGTTTATGTCAAAATATCCATGTCAAATGTCTATGTCAAAATGTCATGTATGGCAAGTGAAATGTCTCAACTAAACCATATGCACAAAAACAAAGTATTGAAGTAAAACATGGTTTAAATCAACGCTATGTTTTGTGTAAATGCATGCAACTATTTAATATGAACATTTATGCGGTATTGTGAAAATGCATACATCCAAGCCTGGCGACTGTGGTGATAAACCCTTTAAACAAATTAAAGGTCTATCTGTCTTATGTCAACGAATTCGGTCATTCCTTTCTGTCCCCTTTCCCTGGGATGTCCGGAACGGGAGTTGTCAATTCCTATGGTACCACTACCTACTAACGAACGGCGTAGCTAGTGTTAATGGATATATTGTCCCATGTAAACAAACCAAATGTCATAACAAAATGTGAGCATGTGAAAACGATGCACTAAGTATGTAATCAAATGAACATACGTAGCGTGAAATGTCATGTAAAACGATGTACTAAGTAATGCACACAATGGGCACACCTAGCATGAAATGTCATGTAAAACAATGTACTGAGTAATGCACACAATGGGCATACCTAGCATGAAATGTCATATAAAACGATGTACTAAGTAATGCACGCAATGGGCATACCTAGCATGAAATGTAATGTAAAACAATGTACCAAGTAATGCACACAATGGGCACACCTAGCATAAGATGTAATGAAATCATGTACTATAATGTACTAACGAACATAGCAGTATATGATGTGAAAACTGGAAAGCAGGAAAGTAACAAGTAGGCACATGTGTTCCACCCCAAAACAGTTTGGAAAACAGTAAAAGAGGGGTCTATGTACTCACTTGAGATTGCTCAGTTGTATAAAGATAACCACCAAGTAATGCTATAGATCTCGGAATCAAACAGCACCTAGTATAGGTAACTATGTTAATAAACCGGACCTATCTCGGAAGACTGGGTAGCATTAGGGTTTGTAAACCAAATGAGTGTAGGAACTCACGTGATATGGTTTAACAAAGCCTACATGCTAAATGAAACTTAACATATTTGTTTACGACCCATTACGACCCGTTTAGGAAGCTTATGCTACTTTAACGTGTCGTGCGCGTGAAACGCGTTTGGACCGCCTAACTAGTCCTATGACAAGTATTATATGCCTAAACATGTTACATAATCAGTTACGTGATAAAAGTTTAGGTTACATATGCTTAATTACCAATTATGTATGAAAAGGGTATTCTGGTAATTTACCTAAGGCATATAAACTACCTATCATACAACTACTTAAACGTCGTGACCATAAGGTATAACCTCGGAAGGTTATTCCCTACACTATGGTCACCTAATGTGTTTGGTCGGATCCTAATGATCGACCAAACTGGGTCGGGTTCGAAGGTATAGGCGATTTATCAGATCGCCTACCCTACGACCCTTGACAACGTGGTAATCAGTAGGCATAGTCCCAAGGGACTATGACCATCGTGATTACAATCACGTTGCGAAGTTCTAACGAACTTCGCATTGACCATTACTGGTCAACGCTGAAAGTCAAACAAAGTTTGACTTTCTGACTCGAAAAGCAGTAAAAATAAGGAAAAGAACGAAAGAATACTTACGAAGGGTCCAAGATTCAAAGGTTCAAAGGTGTGGGTTTTGTGTTGAGGATGGATGGGTATTTATAGTAAAAGCACTACCGTTAGGATCGTTTCTTGGAAAAGGGGAAAAGATCTAGTCCGTACACTTGTTGAAAGGTTATGGTGCCACAAATGCTCCATAACTTAATGACACATCATCTCTAAACATGTGGTTAAGAATTGATTTGGTTGCAACTTGCATTTAGAAACATTTAATCTGGTCAGAAGGTGGGAAGCGGCCCGCTTTAGGATCAGCCAAACACAATGCGGGCCGCCTGAGCATGTCAGATCAGAAACAACTTTCAAAAATGACAGTTTAGGTCCCTGCACGTGTTTAAGGCCATTTCCGACACTTCTAAGGCCCGTAAAGCCAACTTTAAGGCCCTAAAATGTTGCCTAAACATTGTGGACATGAAACATGTTCAAAAATATGTCGGATGATGGTTCGTTTGGTCGTACGAACGCGATGTTCGCTTAATTACGACGGAATGCGCACAAGCGCGTAAAACGATCCAAATGACGCGACGAATGGATTTTTCTTAAGGCGAACACTAAAATATAATGTAGTCATGCTTACATAAATTTTTGGATGTCCAGATGTATTCAGAACGTAAGTTATGCGCGAAAATGCAAACTTGTGCACTTTTTGACACTTTTAGTCCCTGAATGTTCCAAAAGTTTATTTTAGCACACCAGACCCCTCAAAGCCTATTTCTAAGCTATGTAAAGGATATTTAAGGTGTGTTTAACTTATGGTCATGTTCCGGAATGTTCGTTATAGTTCAAATTGACATACTTTCGCAGTTTGTCATATTTAGTCCCTATAAGCGAATTAACTTGTTTTTGCCATACCAAAGCCTTCAAAACTTATTTCTAAGTTATGTAAAGGTTATTTAAGGTATGTTGAGTATATGTTGATGTTCCAGAGTATTTCTCGCATTAAACTGAGTACGTTTACGCACTAGTTTGCGTATAACTCTCCAGAAAGCGATGTAGAGTTTGAAATTACATAAAAGTCAAAACATGAAAAATGTAAAACACAATCAAACAAACATTGGGATCAAATAACATTGTTTTATTGATAACAGAACTGTTCAAAGTGATTACAAGCACAGTTGTTACAAGTAGTGTACACGACACATTTCATGTGTCGAATCTTAAGAGGAGTCCAACGCAAGAAACGGTTATCATCTCGGAGGATGAGATTCACATTGATGACAAACTCCAATTCACAAAGCACCTATTAAGGTCATGGACCGGAAGGTCCAGAAAATACAAAGGAGTCGTCACATATTAGTAAAAATTCGTTGGAACTCTCGACACGGACCCCAATATACTTGGGAACGTGAAGACCAAATCAAAGTCAAATATCCTCACTTTTTTTGAGAACAATCCTGCAAAGGATGACTCAGCTTGAATTTCGGGACGAAATTCTCAATAACAGGGGGAGAATGTGACAACTGCCACTTTCGGGTAAATTACTTACATTTAAAACGATGATTTACATTATACAAGTATGTGTTTTGAATATTCGGACTGCATGATTTCATGATATACATCTTAGAAAACTTATGGAATATTCGTTTATTATTACACATGATTCACTTTTATTGGGTACGTTGGAAATAGTGCAAACAATTCACCGAAACAACTAGAGTGGTGCCTAGTGAACTAGAGTGCTGACAAAAACTCCGGATCCGCAGAAAACATCTAAAATGACATCTTTAGGACTCGGAGGAGAGTCCAATATCAATTATATATTAAACCCTATATGGGAATACAAGAGTTCGGTTAATATTTTACCAATGCCCGGTAGCACTAAAAACTGTCCGAAATGCGCTAAAAGTGACCATTTCATAAATTTTCCGCAAAATTCAGCAATTGTATTTTTATTACAAGATGCAAAAATTGATGTTTAGGCACCAATTTCATATAAAGATACTTAAGGAATATCCATTACACACGTAACTGGAATTTTCCCTACAACTTCCTTAAGCGTACCTTTCGACTATCTACTTGCAAAACGAGCGCTATACATCGAGCCGAACTATATTTTGACACATGTAGCGAACTAGTGAACATTTTTCTTGGTCTTGTAAAACTAGTTTATGAACATTTCAAGTCGTGAATCATCTTGAAAAGTTGCAAAAACATAAACCCTTAAACACTTAACCATATTACAACATTTCAAGACCTTAAATTTTACTAACACTTTGCAACACATAAGGTACCCCCCCCCCCCACATATGGGCCGAAATTAAGGGGTCCCACATACCCTTAATTACTTGCTAAATATCTAGATATTCATCTTATTTTGCAAGTGGGTTATGTTGGTGAAATATTACAATACTTACACATTAAGTAAACTAGCATTTCACCACTCATTTTACACCTTTCATTTTTATTACCCAAAGAACACTCTCATCGTCTTCATCTTTTTCACAAGAACACCTTCAAAAACCCAATTATTTTTATCACCTCCTTCATGATCAACATGGATTTCCAAGTAACATAAGGTGATCTAAAGCTATTGGAAGTAAAAGGAAGGGTTTTCATCCATACAAAAGTGTTCTACCATCAAGATTATCATCTTCTTAGTTCTTAATAATCTTCTAAGATCATCCCTAGCCAAGTGCTAGAAGTAAGCTTCTATAACTATTTTTTTTTATACAAATATATTATGATTATGATTGTTATTATTACTAATAATAACCAAGGAAATCATACTTAATAAACATGAAGAAAATACAAAGAAGTAAAGAATAAAAATCATGATATAATTATGATTGTTTATATTGTGATCTAAGACTTGATATATGCTTATTTAGCCTTGTTATGATGTTTATGATGCAAATAAATTGTTAGAAGATGTTTTAAGATATGATCTAAAAATTATGCATGTTTATGTTAAAGGGTTTTTAACATAAAGGATTAAATGGATGATCATAACTATTGATCTTGTGAAAGTATTAAGGGTTTTTATTTAGAAACAAGACTTTTACAAGATTATAAAAAATAACATACAACTAGAGATTTTTATAAAAGTTGTTAAAACTAGAATTAAACTTGGTTTTGAACTAATTAACATATGAAATGATCATGGTTAAAACCCTACATGATTTGGATATCATCTTGAAAAATTATGTTATAAAAGTCTAATATGTTTAGTTAAGAAGTTGGGTAAATTGATGATGATTTGAAAGAAAAAGAAAATGATATGTTTATGAAACATGGTTAAGATAAAAATACAAAGGTTATGTGGCCATTTTTCATAAAAACTTTATTTTATAAAGTAACAACATTTTTGGTTAATTTTAGACAAGAGAAATATATATTTTTTTTAGAAAATATATATTTGGTTATTTTGACAATTTTTGTGACATGTATTACTTGATGTATTAGTTATATATATCAAAGTAGGAACTTGAATCAAATTGTCACATTTAAACTCAAGACACTTTATAACAAAAGTCCTACGAGACTTCATATAATTACGCCATAAAAACGAATATGGACAACCCGAAGGATCGGACACCATTTATGGTCAAAACGGACAACGGACGAATCCTTAAACGAGTCACCAATCCGGGGAGTTACTACGACGTTTAGGCGATCTTCCGACGCGGGCACAAAAATTACGTTACCATTAACAAAATTCGGACACTTATAAAAACTATTATGTTTTTATTTACTAAAAAGTATACTTAGTGAATTTTTATAAAAATGTTTTTATAAAAATGAAAGACTTATATTTACTAGTGGGCTATTTTATACAAATGGGCTATGTTTATACAAATGGGCTATTTTTATACAAATGGGCTTACTTTTCTAAATGGGCTTAATTTCATAATGGGCTTATCAAAACACATGGGCTAAGCCCAATACCAAACATATGGGCCAAGGCCCAATAATATTAAGCCCAATACTATTGAGGTCCAACACTATTGAGGCCCAACACTATTTAAGCCCAACACTATTGAGGCCCAACACTATTTAAGCCCAACACTATTGAGGCCCAACACTATTTAGGCCCAATACTATTGAGGCCCAACACTATTTAAGCCCAACACTATTGAGGCCCAATACTATTTAAGCCCAATAACATTAATTCTTGGGCTAAGCCCAATAACATATAATTGATAAACATTACAATTATACAATTTACTTATACAAGATACGAAACCAAGATGACAAGACCCGATGATACAACTCACGAGATACAAGAATATGTATTTGGAGAAATATATACACTAAACAGTTATCAGTTAATACATCTAATACACAGTTCAATGAGTAACAAAGACATACAGGTCTTAACACATATTCAAGACACAAGACTTATACTCAAGTCATTTATAAAGACCGAAGTGTCTAACAAATAAAGAACATTTGTAGGTCGCAACATTGTTCAAGACGACCACACGCGAGATCATAATTACTTCTATTCACGGACGCAATTCAGTGAGTTCATGTCCCCTATTCATTTAAATGTTTTACAACTTTACAACTATCGGGGAAAATACATGTTTAACGTATGTTAAAGTTAGGGAATGAAACACCTTAGATCATGTGCGAATTAGGGTCATACATCTAAGCACCATTAATCCAGTTTGGACCTAGGTACAGAGGGTTAGATCTAATGGGTTTTGGCGAGCCCCACTCTTGGTCGTGGACCCATACAGAAGAGTGCGTTTGTGTCCCAGTCGATAGGAGTCGACATAAAATCGTCTAGGGTTGGATTGCTTCCTTTTTCGTCACACATATTAATGTCCTCGCGAAACATTAATGATCAACGATTTCATTGACGCTTTACATACTACATCATACATACAGATACATTTTATACAACTCACATGTTGTGGATACAGTTTATACATCATACATACAGATACATTTTATACAACTCACATGTTATGGATACAGTTTATACAACTCACATTTTATGGATACATTTTATACAACTCATATTTTACAGATACATTTTATACAACTCACATTTTACAGATACATCTCATACAGCTAAACTGCATGAACTCGCTCAACTTTTGTTGATGTTTTCAAACTTAACATGTATTTCAGGAAATTAGTGGACCTGGCAGACATTTCAGTCAAGGAAAACAAGTATCAAGACTCCATGCCACCATTTGAAGGGTTTGCCCGTTATATACCGCCTCTTTGCGGTGATATAGTGGTCAAAGCCTTGACATTTTAAGACTTACATTTTGATGTATAGAACGATGAAAACGTATTTTCATTTGATGGTTTGTAACAAATACATTTAACATATGTTGCGTTCTTTCGAAACAATTATGACAATGGCATTGGAGCTTGTTTTTATTCATTTAGTATTGTTCACTTATATTGTTATGCAATGAGAACCGATCAGATCACACCTCGCGCTTCCGCTATGAGCGGGTGTGACATAAAGATTACTGACAAACTTGGTAAAAAAATCACTCTGGAAAGATCATCTGTGGGGTCCCCAACTTTTGAGGAAATTGAGAAATACCAATTTAAACCCACATGGTCTGATGAGTGTGACATTCTTGAAAATTTCAAACCCATGGATTTCACAACCACTGATGGTGTCACGGCTCCAAAAGCAAAGGTCATTCCTATCAAAGACATCCCAACAGTGGTTCAAAACTCTGTTGCTAAGGAGTCTGAGAAAAGGAAGAAAAGAGAAAAGATCAAAAACCTATTTTGTGATTTTTGTGAAAAGAGGAATCATCTAACAAAAGATTGTTTTCATCTAAAAGCATATGATCTAAACAAAACAAGTATCATTGTACCTGCTGAAAGATGCACCATCTGTGGTAAAAATAACCACAAAATTCAAGAATGTATGTATCTCAAGAACTTTGATGTGAAAAAGAATGAGTACACTGCTAAAACATCCTTGAGTCCATCAACATCATCTGTCAAATTCACCAAGAATCAACCACTGTTTGTGCCAGTCCAAACAGCTATTACAAAACAGCTGAATCAAACATCTGTCCAAAGAGATGTTCAAGTGACTGATGCACCCCCTGCCAACCAATACAGAACAGGCAAGGGACAACCACCATACCAAAGGATCCCACATGTTTATGAGGCCTACAAAAGGCCCTCTAAACCAAGAGTGAACAGGCATCCTTTTGGTTATCAGCAGGTGACTTGTCAAGAACCCCAACAGTGGTTAGAGAAAAACAGTCCTAAAATTGTCCAAACCCCTGACCTAACCACTGCCCATCCATCTGAACTCATCCCAGACACTGTTGAGACCCCATCCAAAGCCTTATTGGCTTTGGAGACCCTAATGAACTAATCCTTTTACTTCATGTGCAGGGAGCTTCTGCATGCTTAGATAGCCTTTGGTATGTAGATAGTGGAGGCTCCAGGCACATGACAGGATGTAAAGCCCTTCTCAAAGATTTCAAAATCCATGGAGGGGGTGATATATCCTTTGGTAATAATAGTAAAGGGAAAGTTCTGGGATCTGGTACAGTACAATCTGGTAATGTAAAATTTGAAAATGTCAATCTGATAGACAAACAAATGAGTGATAAGGGGTATGGATCATTCTTCATAAAGGAGTGTTGTAGGATTGTTGGACCAGAAATGGTTGAAAATATTGAAGCAATAATAAAAACTGGAAAAACCAAACTTGTTGCTCAAAGAAGTGGCAATGTTTATGTGGTAGATATGTCAAAAGAGAGCCCCAGAACTGATGCCTGTCTGTTCTCAGCTGCATCAAACAAAGAGACAGAATTATGGCACAGGAGATTGGGGCACACAAATCTCAAGACAATCACTGCCATTTCAAAATAGGGGTTAGTAAGAGGTTTACCTCAAAAACCGTTCACCTGTCCTGAGCATTGTGTTTGCTGCCTAAAAGGAAAATAACATAAAAGCTCCTACAAATCCATTGATGAGTCTAAAACAACCAAATGTTTGCAAATGCTTCATATGGATTTGTTTGGCCCAGTTAAAGTCATGAGTCTTAAGAAAAAGAGGTATTGTTTGGTTATTGTTGATGACTTTTCTAGGTTTACATGGACTTACTTTTTACACTCAAAAGATGAGACTGCAGGCATTCTGCAAGACTTTGTGAAACAGGTTGAAAAGCAGTTTGACCTTCCAGTAAAAATCTTCAGAAGTGTCAATGGCACAGAGTTCAGGAACATGGAGTTAGATGATTTCTGTGTGTCAAAAGGAATTGTGTTGCAATACAGCATTCCAAGAACACCAGAACAAAATGGGGTTGTTGAAAGAAAGAACAGAACTTTGATTGAGGCTGCCAGAACCATGCTTGCTGATTCAGGTTTGCCATTAACTTTTTGGGCAGAGGCAGTAAACACTGCTTGCTATGTCCAAAACAGAGTTTTAATCAACCCTAGGCATCAAAAGACTGCCTATGAACTGCTGTATAAAATAAAGCCATTAATTTCATATTTCAAGGTTTTTGGCTACCCATGCTTCATTTTAAACTTAAAAGATTCCATCTCAAAGTTTGCAGCCAAAATTGATTGTGGTTATCATCTGGGATACTCAACCACTGCTAAGGCCTACAAAGTGTTTTACACAAGGACCAGAACAGTGGAAGAGACTTTGAATGTAAAGTTCAATGAACTTTCATCAATGAAAATCCCAGCAAACCCTGCAGATTTGTTTGATCTTGATAAATTCACTTTTGAAAATACTGTTGTCAAGACTAACAGTGCAGGTCCATCAGAGGATTCTTCACCAGACTATGGGTATGAGATCATCTCTCCTCAATAAAAGTCTGTCACAATGGGAAGAGCAGCAGATGTTCAAAACAGCTGTCAAAGCTCAACCACTGCTACCTCAACAGTTGTTGATCAAAGTAGCCCATTAACCCCTGCCTCCACATCATCAAACACTGTTGACAAAAGTCCTCAAATAGTGGATCAAAGTCAGCATGTCTCCACACCATTACCTCCTATTCCACCACCTTTTAAAGCCACTGCTGGATCATCAAAGTCACCAGCAGTGGTTAGCTCAGATGATTCACATCTGCAGCCATCCCCACTCAATGCCATTGTTCCATACCAAGGGGATCTTATCTTCTTGAAATCTCATCCACCAGACCAAATCATTGGCAACATCAATGAAGGGGTGCTCACAAGAAGTAAATCCCAAAAAATTTGTCTTTTTGCTGGTTTTCTATCTCTCCATCAGCCAGTCAAGTACCAAGAGGCACTAAAAGACAACAGCTGGGTAGAGGCCATGCAAGAGGAGCTCCAACAGTTTAGAAGACAACAAGTTTGGGAGCTTGTACCATTGCCAGAGGGTCTAAGTCCTATTGGCACAAAATGGGTCTTCAAAAATAAAACTGATGAAAGGGGTATTGTTGTCAAGATTAAAGCCAGGCTTGTGGTTCAAGGGTTCAGATAAGAAGAGGGCATTGACTATGATGAAACATTTGCCCCTGTAGCAAGACTTGAAGCTATCAGATTATTTCTGGCCTTTGCTGTCAACCACAACATCAAGGTGTACCAAATGGATATCAAATGTGCATTCCTCTATGGTAAGATTCAAGAGGAGGTTTATGTTTGTCAACCTCCAGGCTTTGAGGATCCATTTAATCCAGATCATGTCTACAAGCTGAATAAATCCTTGTATGGCCTGAAACAAGCACCAAGGGCCTGGTATGAAACTCTTTCCACCTTTCTAATTTCCATTGGTTTCACAAGAGGTAAGATAGACAAAACACTGTTTCTAAAATGGAGAGGAAAGGATTTGATGATTGTCCAGATTTATGTGGATGACATCATCTTTGGAAGAACATGTAATAAAATGTGTGAAGAGTTTAGGCAACTCATGACAGCTGAGTTTGAAATGAGTGCAATGGGTGAACTCCAGTGCTTTCTTGGTCTCCAAGTAAGGCAACTGCAAAATGGCACTTTTATCCATCAAGGCAAATATGTCAAAGAACTTTTAAAGAAATTTGAGATGGATGATTGTAAGCCATGTAGTACACCCATTGCAACCAACAGAGTAGTCATGTCTGATGAGAAGGATGATTTGGTTGATCAAACTTTATATAGAAGCATGATTGGGTCTTTATTGTACCTAACTACATCTAGGCCAGACATCATGTTTGCAACATGTGTTTGTGCAAGATCCCAATCAGCCCCTAGAAAGTCAAACCTTATTGCTGTAAAAAGGATATTCAGATACCTAAAAGGTGCTCCCACACTTGGTATCTGATATCCAGCTGATGGTAAAATGGAGCTTTCAGGTTTCTCAGATAGTGACTTTGCTGGATGTGACAAAACAAGGAAGTCCACTTCAGGAGGGTGCCAATTCCTAGGCAGTTGTTTAGTGTCTTGGCAAAGCAAAAAGCAAGCAGCTGTTTCCACATCCACTGCTGAGGCAGAGTATATAGCTGCTGCAAGCTGTACAGCCCAACTGCTTTTGTTTCAAAATCAGTTGCTGGATTTTGGTATCACTGCCTTAAAGACACCACTCATGTTGGATAGTCAGGCAGCAGAAAATATCATCAAAAATCCAGTTTCACACTCAACCACCAAGCATATTGACATCAGACATCAATTTGTGAGGGATTGCTATGAAAAAGGTTTGATTTCTCTGCACCATGTTCCAACTAAGGATCAGCTGGCAGATGTGCTAACCAAAGCATTAGACACATCCACCTTTGAAAGCTTGATCTCTAGGATTGGCATGCTAAACATGGAATAACAAGAAAAATCTTGTTTTTCTATGAATAAAAGCTTTAAAATGTTTTCAGAAAATCAAAAATCCATCCTTAAAATAGCTAAAAATGAATTTTTCATTAAATCTTTAAAAGTCTGCCATAACCACTGCTTTGTTCAAAAGTCTGTTCTACTAAAAACTCTGTCCACTGCTGAAAGTCAACCCCTGTTCTCTCATTTTCTTGATAAGCACTGATGTTCAAAATCAGTGTTTTATATCCACTGATGTGCTATCCACTGATAGTAAAAATCACCCACTGCTTTCACTTTTACCATTACAACCACTGGTCTTGTTCCACCAGTGGTTTTCATAAAAATACCTGTCCTTCATCTCATCAGGGATTGGCACGTGGACAGTACATAGCGGTCAGATCTTTTGTAACCGCTGCCACGTCAGCATTCACTTTTTCGTTTATAAAACCCTTTTCAAAACCCAAACAGGGTTTTACTGTCGAATCGAATTCACAAAAATTCCTTTCTCAAAACGGTTTTCATTTCCCTCTCTCAATTCCTTCAAAACCTTCATCAATCTTCTTCTCCAAAATGACATAATCAAATTCATCCGCAAAATCCACTTCAAAATCTTCTCGTAAAAAGGTCGTTCAAAAGGCTACACCCATCGAAATACCATACAAAGCACCTCACAATTATCTGGGTCTTCTGACAAAACCAGGCACCACCGATACATTCGACTCCATCATTGACACCATGTCTGCATCAAAGTAGAAAACTTTGTTAACAGCAGATGCTACAATTTATCTGCAAACCTAGAGAGAGTTTTGGAAAAATACTACCCTTGAAAAACAAGGAGAAGATGTCATAGCCATTAACTCTTCTCTAATGGGTAAAGCTGTCAAAATCACACCACAATCCATCTCGGAGGTCTTTGAACTTAATGATCAGCAAGGTAAAACTTATTTTCCCAAAAATGAGTTAAAAACTGATTTTCCTTGAAAGGGGTTATGCAGAACAAATAAACAAGGATACCTTACAAAAAGGTAACCTGCAACAAGATTTTTGTTCCATACTCTGCTTATGTGTGTTTCAAACAAAACCACTTCTTTTAATGAGATACCATTAAAGATTCAAAACCTGGGATATGCTATTCTTCAAGATGAAAATTTAAATTACTCCCAGGAAATCTTTAAAGATTTGGTTAAAAATGTTGATAAAAAGCCATTCTTACTTTTTCCAAGATTTCTAAGCTATTATTTTGAAAAGAAATTCGGTAAGGATGATGCTTCTGTAATAAAACAAGGTGAATCTTTTCAAATAAACAGCTTAACTGCTGAAACTTTTACAAGAATGTCAACACCTTGCAAAACACAAGCAGAGGTGCCTGAGCAGACTTTAGCAGCTACCACTACTCCTCAGGTATCTGCTGCTCAGCCCACTGCTCAAGGTGATCATAGTAGCAAAACAACTGCTTTGAAACCCACACCTAAAATCACCAAAAGGCCAAAACAAAAGAAATCTCAAAAGCCCCCCAAACCTACCAAAAAGGCAACTCTGGAGGATGAGATACCAGAGCAACTGCCAGTGACAGCATACAAGTCACAAGAAACCACTGCTGCTACTTCCTCATAGCAGTTGGTAGAAACATCTCAGCCTTTTCCTGAAACTCTTCCTGCTTCTTCTCAAAAAGAACAGGTTGTACAAATAGGGACACCACAATATGATGCTCTGGAATCACTTGCTTCCATCATCCACAGCTCAATGCCCGGGGCCAATTCTCTTTCTACACCCAACCTCACCTCCACAATTCCCCCACCAACAAAATTATTGTTGGATGCTATTGATCTGAACCAGGCACAAACCAGTCCTTCTCACTCACCTATCAATGAGAACATACTTCAACAAGTGACTGGGTCTGATGTATCAATCATTGCTAACCCACCAACAAGACCTGAGGAGGTTACACCCCTTGAGTTACAAGTAACTCTTGGTAGTAGTCCAAGTGAAGAAGCCACTACAAGTGCTGAACCTACTGGTTTGCATTTGGACAGTGGTTACATCAATAAGACTTCCTTGGAGGCAATTCTTTCTATAGCACCTCTGATAATCACTAGTGAGTTTGTTTTGACCACTGGTACCATCAAAAGGTTATCAAGTGTTGAGGGAAGAAGTCCCCAGAACCAAGAAAAAGGGGCATCAGTGGATGACTTTTGGAATACATTTCCTAAGTCAACCACTGTTCAAACCACTATTAGTGGGAAATCAGATGATCCCATTAAGTTGGGTGATGGTTTACAGTACCTAGAATTGACGGATAGAATTGATAAACTGGATACCTCTATTGCAGAAATCAAAGCAATGCTGCAACAGTTGTTGAAAGTTCAAAAGGTGCAACCCACTGCTGTTCCAGCTCAAGCACCTACTCCACCACAAGCACCTGCTGCAAATGAGTTATGGAATCTATTTCAACCCCTGCTCCAACAACAAAGACTTATGGCTAATAAGCAGCATGAAAAACATGTTCAAATGCTAAGAAATATGATGGAGTCAAGGTTCAAAGATACCCAAGCTGACATCAAGGCAATAAAGGCCCACATACTGAACACCACTGGCACTGCTCCTCCCACTGTTCTCTTCATTGATAACCCCCCTCCAGATAATGCCAAAAAGGGGGAGAAAATCAAGCAGTGGAAGAAGAAGTGAATTGAAGATGGGCTCTATATTGCACCAGAAAAAGAAAGTATGACTAAAAATATCCCCTTGCCAGATGGTAGTAAGAAGATGGATGTCACCACAAATGCACTTGCTGAAGCAGAAGCAAGTGTAAAAAGGGATAGACAGGCTAAGGATAAAGCCAGGTGGGAACAGGAGAAGAAAGCTTTCATGGAGCTGAATGCACAGGGTCCTTCTGAACCTATGGATGATGAAAATCCTAAGGATGAAAAGAAGAAGCCCACTAGACAAGTGAGGCAACCCAAACACATACCATCCAGACCTACAAAGCATGCCTCCAAACCACCTACTAAAGGCTCCAAACCTCAAACTGTAACACAAACAGCTTTTGTAACTCCTGTTGTATCAACAACTGCTGATACTTCAATAGTTTCAACAACTGCCAGCCAAACACCTGCCATCTCTTTAACACACACCACAACCACTACCTTACCACCACCACCACCATACCACCACCAAAAATCACTTCACCACCAAAAACAACTTCACCACCATCACCTCCTGCTAAAAAGCAGAAGACATCAGATGTTACAATATCTGTTGTAATGACAACAATGGTTGAAAAACCAGTTATTTCAACAACTGTTAGTCAGCCACCTTCTACCATTCAAATCACCACCACTGATCCACTGCTCCAGCTGGTGCTGCCATCTATAAAAGAAGACAACAACAACAGTTGGATACTGAAACAGTGGCAGAATTAATGGCAGGAGATGACCTTGTAAAAGAGGGCATTAAGAGAATGATAGCTGAAACTCTTGGCCTAAATCAACCTGCAAGCACTGCTCAGACAGTCATCACAAGGCCAGCATCACCAAACTCCTCATCTAATAAAAATCTCCCAAGAAACCCACCAGACTCAAAAGTACTAAAGTGGATAACTGACAAACAGAACCATGTACTGATAGTGATCAAGTCTAGTGGAGAGGTGAAGAAATAACAAGGGAACAAGCACTTGGCCTAAGTCTTGAAGATTTGCAGGATCTCCTTGATCTTCCACTGTGTAGGGATGAAGATGACACAGATGCCTTAGCCTTTGAGTTACAACTCAAAGGGCAAATAAGGGAAGTGTTGATGAGGCAATAAAGATCTACCAATAATGAAGAGTTTTGGCATTATCTGTTCCAGGGGGAGATTGTTGGGATTGAACCCTATCAGAGGAACATATAATTAAAGCCAAAACTGGATCAGAGCAGTGGATCCAGAATAAGCAGATGTTATGTAATCAAGTCTCTCCCCTTGAAAGTGATTTCAACATCTGATGACCTCCAATCCACTGATCCGTACAACTGCTGACCTACAACTGCTAATCAAGTCAAAGACTAATGAAGACTAAAGCCCCGCTGTTCAATCTGCTGCTATGGGTCAAGCACTGTTGGATATATCAAGTGCTGCTGGGTTCACATCAGTGGAAGGATTCAGCAGTAGTTAGTTTGTCTTTATGTAATGTATTGTAATAATAGTTGTTAGCATAGCAGTACTTGTATAGATCAGATGTTAGAGTTTGTTAGGAGGTTAGATGTCACTTTCATGGTGACGTCAGCAAAGATGCCTCAGTGGTTTGTCCGTGCCTATAAATAGAACAGTACCCTGTACTGTTCTATTAGCTCTTCACCATCTTTCTTCCTGTACGAACAAATCATTGTGAGCTCAGGCTGAGGGGGAGTTTGTTGCATACATGCAATTGTAATCGTTGATGAAATAAATTCAATCATTCGGTTCATTGTTGAAAATGTGTGTTGAAAGCAATTCTCCTGTTTGATTGTGAAAAGTTTGTTTCCATTTATATTCTGTTGCACTACTCATTCGTTGTTCATCTTAATTCAAACATAAAACACAATTAAAACCAAACTCAGATCCTAACACCTATAAATTGAGTCGAGAGGCTCAGTTCACAAATGTTCAAAAACGAAAATTCTCTCTCATTTCTGTAGTGTAGAAGTTATAATCGAGTATTATACCCACTAAATTAGTGAAGCTTTGCCTCGATGTAAGTATTATAACCCCCAGTTACGTATTAGATACGCTGCCCGATTGATCTAGTGCTCCGTAACGGCTGTCGAGGTTCTTCCCGACGTAGTCGTTGGAGTTCTGTCTCGGGGAGGGTATAACTAATGTAAATATTGGGGTATTATACTAACGCATGTGCATTGTTTAATTAATAGATTATAACCAGGAAAACACCAAAGAAAACCCTAAAGTAGCAATGTGAGTAATCTTCTTTTTGTAAACCTTTTTGCAAACTATTTTTACAAAAACTTAAATATTTTACAATGTGATTAGCAGTGATTGAGTCTTTGTAGTTCTTCAATTACTGCCGGTATTTTGGGGTTTTGTATACAAAATTTGGAACACGTTACCATTGGACAACGAGATAGCCAATGTGTAATATGACCCACCAGTCAGGATTAACAATACTGAATGAGTAATTGTGTAGATATAAACATTGTAATTGCTCTCAATACTGTTAAAGGATAAAATACTTCTTGATTAAATTGGGATTCACTCACCAGTATTTCCCACTAACCAATGTTTTTAAAACGCGTTTCAAGTAACAAAATGTGAAAGCCAATTAGAAGTCAGCTGGAGAGCACTGAAGGCTTGGAAAAATGTGGCTATAAAAGTTACCTAAATAAAGACGATGTTTTAAATTGAATAAATTAGGGTTTATCCCTATAAACATGTTTGTAACAGAAACTTGGGTTTTAACCATGTGTTTATTAATATAAAAATGTGGTATTTTACTCTGATAAAATATTTCGTAACTACGATCCTGATGTAAATTCCGCTGCCAAATAATGATAAACCAATTATACCACTTAATATAAGTTCGCGTCCGCCTGATCCCAGGAGATAGGGGCCGGGGGTTACGACATAAATACAAAGAAGGAGGATTGACACGACTCGCCAAGCCGCCATCCACATCCAAACCAACAAAATAACAAGAACAGAAGCTCTGGCACGGGGTCGTGCCCACTAGGCATGGGCCGTGCCCAGTCAAGATTCTCTACAGAAGAAAAGACAACAGCAAAAGACAAACCAGACAAAGCAACATGGGGTCGTGCTAAAGCAACACGAGGCATGGTCAACTCTAAGATTCACAGATTCTGAGATAGTGCAGCAAGTACAATTGCCATGGGCCGTGCCGTTGACACATGGGGCCATGTTAGAACAAGATCTGACACTGCAGTTAATGAGGAAGAGAGAGAAGGAAGGCCATGGGGCTGTGCCAGGTGGGCAGGGGTCGTGTGAACTGTCTTACTTCAGCTATAAATAGGGGTGCTTGGTTTCATTCCAATCCATCCCTTGGCAAAGCACTTCTCCCACACTTGCCACCACTCCACCACCACTACAACATCACCACTCACCCCCCATCATCCATCTTCCATCATTTAGAGTATGTAGTAGTCTCGGGATACAAGTGAGATTCCAGGATACGTCGAGTTTGACGGAGCTTTGGTCCTGAAATGATTGGTTCGGTGATAAGAAATGAGTAGAAGATAGAAACGACACCAAGCAATCACTTATAATCTGGTCTCTATTGATAATCCAAACGTTACAGCACCGTGAGACCAGTAGGACAACATGTCCCCTCTGGGATCCAAAAGCTTGTCCAACTCAAGACCCAAAGCTGCTATATATAGGACTCATGGCTTCGTATGAAGCTGCATCTATGCCTTCGTACGAAGTTGCTTGGTCTTGACACTCCAAGTACGAACCTACTAATCAGTCCCTTCGTACGAAGGTACTGTTACATTATAAAACCTTGGTTTTGTACTGGATTTCAATCTATTCTATACAATATTCAACACACGCTCTATCTAGTTGTTCGCACAATGGCAGACGTACGAAATATGCACCAACACCAAGATCGATTATAAGAGTTCTTGTCAAACAAAGGCCATGCTTGGCTAAACTCTTACATCACTTAGTGAAGACAAATCTTTTATGTATTACTTTTTGATTTCCAACCTTTGGCTCCTTTTTATTTGCGTATGTATTAATGACTTTAATAACTAGTTTTCTACATTGAAGGCGAATTTTACTTAATCATTCTTCATGTTTTGTTGATTCACTCATTCGTGTCTTTACGGTTTATATAAAGCACGTTAACTGCCTGAAAGGGGGTTAGAAGGGTGGTTGGGTAAATTCTTGTCTCATTCAGTGTATAGATCATGCGATAACCTGGTTCAAGCTTAGTAAGGCTTCACGAGTGGGCGGTACAATCTTCCTCGAGAGAAGTAAGAACCGCTTGAATCCCTTATCTATAAAATACTACTAAAACTTTAAACCAACCTTGCGGGACTGCATCCTTGCTGACTCAGACCAATATGTTAAGGGTAACGTGCCTGGAAGGGGTCCTACCACTTTTCCCATTAATAACTTACTTAATTATCTTTCAATAATCCAACCTTGCGGGACTGTATCCTTGCTGACTCAAACCAATAGGTTGAGGGTAACGCTGCCTGGAAGGGGACCTACTACTATAACTCAAAGATAATCTTTTAAAATGCCCAAAGTGCGGAAATCATTAAAGGATACATAAAAGAGGAGTTGGAACCAAGTGATTTCTTCTTGTCTATTTGTTTTCCTTATATTTTATTTTTGTTTTCTAGTTTGTCTTCTTATAACTTTCAAAACTTTTTATCAAAATTTGGTTAGATTAGACGTTAACGATAAGATGGCTAAAAGCTCTTGTGTCCTTGGATGACCTCGGTATCTTGCCATCACTATACTACGTCCACGATGAGTGCACTTGCCCTAACGTGTGTAGAGTGATAGTATTATATCTTGTTTTATAAATTTAAAACTTGATTCGTAAGTAAAAAGTGCCTAAAATATATCTATTATAGCCATACCCTCACACGTCAATATATATATATATATATAATGCAGTATGTGCACACTTTAGGGTGACGGGTCTTAAGTGTGTGTTTATCAAAGTGTAATCAGAATTTTAAGCTTATTGTGTGAATCCATTAACAAACTTTTTACATCATTTGGGATCTGTATCATTTTACATTTACTAGTGTTTCGGTTTCCATTTTCATCTAACTATTGTTAGAACCGTTAAAGACTGTTGATACTAGCTAGATTAATAGTTTAGGGTAGTTTTTGGGATAAATTAAAGCTAATGGGCGTGTTTTGTAAACAAAGGAAACTCCTCACCGTTTTCATCATTTTAGACATTCAAACACCTAATCAATAGGTGTTTGTGTGTTAATCAATTACCATCACTATGATCCGTAGCTATTGAGATCTACAATTTGGTATCAGAGCCTTAGTCCTGTTAATTGATTGTTGATTTTTGATGTTTTTGAAACTTTGTGGGTTTTTTTGTTAATATTCAAAGTTTTTTTTAAATCTTAGGTGAAAATGGTTTAAATTGGGGCGTTTTGGGGTTTGGAGTTGTCTAAAAGTGTTTTAGAACAACTTAAATTGATTACTACATCATTTGGGATCTGTATCATTTTATATTTACTTGTGTGTCAGTTTTCGTTTTCATCTAGCTATTGTTGGAATCGTTAAAGACTGTTGATACTAGCTAGATTAATAGTTTAGGGTAGTTTGCAGGATTAATTAAAGCTAAGGGGCTTGTTATTTAAACAATGGAAACTCCTTTGTTTGGGCGGCGTATTTATTAGGGTGATGAAGCATTTGTTAAATACGCAGGTAGTGGTAACATATATAGGGTAGTATTTGCACACTTTAGGGTGACGGGTCTTAAGTTGAGAGTCCAGGATCCGGCGGGTTTAGACGGAAGTTTGGGTAGAAAAGAACTAATTCGGTAGAATATTATTATTAAGAACGGACTAGAAGTAGAAAGATTCGCCATAAGTTGAAAGCTTCATTCAAACTGAAAGAGTATACATCTTTTACAGGCTGGAGAGAAAAAAAATTCTCAATCATTTCCCCTGTGGGAACTCCAAAACTTCACAAATTCTAACACATGATATAGGCACGATCATTCGTGCGAATGAGTCTTCTTCGTGCGCCTGAACCTCATTCGTGCGAATGAGTCTTCTTCGTGTGCCTGAACCTCATTCGTGCGAATGAGTCTCATTCATACGAAGCACTCCTAAGCTCCAAATCTCATGTGTTCGAATCTAACTCTCATCTATATAATATTCAACACACACTCTATCTAGCTTATTCGCACAGTGACTGACACACAAAATATGCACTAACAATTTTGTGACAACCCTCAAAATCCTATGTATTCCGTACAATTTATTATTGATAATTAATGTGCTTGACGACTGTGTGGAATCACTTAACTGCTTTCTGATATCTGTGTTATGCTTACACGTATTTGTTAATATGCCAATAGTGTACAGATAGGTCACTAAATAGTCCGTTATATTTTCCTAAGTGTTAGAAAGTAAAAACGTTACAAAATATATAAATAGGACACTTTACGAATTAATTAAGCAGTTTAACGGAACAGTATCGAACCGAACAACCGGACTTTACCCGGAACAAAAAAAAATATTGCCATTTACATTGTTTATCTTTTTCTGAGCCAGTTAGGGTCCCTGAATACTCTAACACCCGCTGTAATGCATAACACATTAGTAACCGGGTTAATCCCTAAACTAACTTAGTTTAACTTAACTAATGTCCTAACTACATGGTTGAGATTGAACCAAGACCCCCCCCCCCCCCTTAACCAAACCGTCCCCAAGGAGGGGACACCCCTTGTACTTTTGTGATTTATATAATCTTAGTTGCTTAATATCTTGAAGACACTAAATCCATTGGTTAATGATTATACACTTTATCTATAAGTTCTAGCATTAGTCCATCATAATCATTTTCACCACTAAACATCACAACACATACTCTCTCCCTCTCTTTGGCTCTCGGCCGAACACACACACCCACACCCATCCATTTTCGAGCTTTGATCTAGCCATTTCAAGCATCTACAAGTGTTAAGGATCTCATACGAGGAAGCTCGGTGCATTCGGAACGCGAAGGACCTCACTACATTGCTTTTATCCACTCATTCTTCGACTAGAATCTTCCCTAGCCTCGAGCTAGTAGTAAGTGACTCTAAACATCTTCTTGATCTATTCTAAAGTGGTTAATAAGAGTTTCGTCGGTTGAAAATCACTAACATATAAGATCACCAACTAAAAGTCTACTAAAGTGATGAACAAGGTGGTTAATGGATGAATATTAGTGTAAATCATGTAGATCTTGTGTGATTATGACTATTGGTTGATTATCTGATGTTTTACTGATTAATATTAATGTGTCATGTTGTTGTGGTCACTAAACTTGTTAACGGAATCGATCGAACACGATTTAGAAGGTTAAACACTGAAAATCAGAATCTGTCCAACTTTTACAGCCAACTTCAGTTGGCTGTAAACAGGTCTTAAACTCAACGAAAAACCGATATTTTGAATCTAAAATATGTTATTATGAAATACGGTTCTAATGGCACCGGAATCGTAATTTTTGGACTTCGTTTACTATTTTTAAAGTGTTAATTTGTAACAGCAACTTAAGCTGAATTTTGACAGCAATAAATGGGTGTCGTACTTTCAGTCATAACCTGAGTTTTGTGATGAATCGGACCATGAAAATTTTACTGTAGATGAAAACTGAAGTATTTGTAATTACCCCACTGGAATTTCGCAAATCGGACGTACGATGAATTTTTAATAAATTGTTTCGTGGGCTGTGGTCAGAAATACATAAATCTGAGTTAAGTCCCGAATAGGAAATTTTTATAAAATATTGGTAATGAACCGGACCCCGATATTTTTACAAAATAAAATATGGAATGTTTATGACATCCTATAAAAAGTTGGGAATTTTTGGAATAATCTAACTATTTTATTTAAATGACCGAAAACAGCCGGTTTTGAGTATTAATGCTGAATTGACATAAGTTGTGACTTGCGTGTCTAAATGTCGAGGATGCTATATGTGAATGATTTAACATGTTATATATGTTATGTGCATTATCGTATGTTTGATTTTGAGTGGGGAATGGACGGGAAACTTAGATGGGCATAAACCGTTACAGTGATGCATGTTGTGTGATAGATACGTGTAGGAACTTTGTGTTCTATTTGAAAGCCACTAAATGACTAACTGGTAAATCATACTAGGACGTGATTGACCGACCTTGACTGTTAGCTATGTTGAGAATCTAACCGAGCAAACCGAGGTGAGTTCACACACTTTCTAAGGCATGGGATTCCCGGTGGTTTGGGAATGGGTTAAAGAATTAAAACTAAATCTACATATCCTCCTTGGGTAGGATATGTACGGCCATCCTCCATAGAGTGGATGCCATTATTAAACCTACGAATTCTCCTGGTGCAGAATACGTACGTTCGTCCTCCTGGTGCAGGACAACAACCTTTAAACTAGCTAGACAAAACTCTATCATGAAGTCCCTCAATTTATATCGACTTAATCGCCGAGGCCAATGGCGAGCGGGTCATTAGTTAATAGCGCTATTAGGTTTAACAAACCTCACACCGTGCCGGTAGGACGGGCGTGTACTAATGGACTATGGCAGATTGTCAGTGATGATAGACACTGATATAGGGCACAACTTATTTGCGTAGCAGTCGATATCATACCGTCTAGTAGTTCAAACGGGGAAAACCCCCACCGATCATGGTTATGGATTGGGTAAAGAAGAAGGAAATGGTTAAACATACTTTCAACTATGGGGTGACCCCCACGGCAATTAAGCCAACGAAAGTCAACCCACGTTTTCAGAAACCACTTAAAACTAAACAACCAAACGTGAACTCACTCAACTTTGTTGTTGACTCGTTGCTACATGCCTTACAGGTCGCTAAATGCTTGGAGCTTGCACGGGGAAGGAGTCGTTGTGGTGTACGGACTGTTATGTTCCGTGCTTAATGTTTAAATCCTTATGAACTTACTAAACTTGCGTTTTGAAACTTTAACTTATGAACTAGGGACTTATGCTTTTGAACTCACGTTTATGCTTCCGCTGTTTTAAACTAAACATGGTTAATTAGCTTTGGTCACCAATCGTATTGTGATTGGTTTATTTACTTAATTACGATGTTCAATATGATTGGTGGCTCGATCCTGGTCATGTCACGCCTCCAAGCGGTGATACTCCGCATGGTGGATTTTGGGGGTGTGACAAATTTCCCCCTTATACGTCACTGTCGAAGCTCGATCTTTCAAAACGAGAGCCGTGTTTGAATATTTTGCAACTTCAATCAGGCATCTTGATATCTTCATTTGATTCCCCCTTGATTGATGATTCTGGCTTGCATTATCTTCATTAAAAACAAATTCCCCCTAAAATGAATCTTCAGGGTTTATTTTGCATGGTTTCCAACTTCCTTTGATTTGCTATACCGCAATCTTCATGAATAATCACCAACTCAAAACTAATTGATGCAGCATCTCTGTTTCAACAAATGCACCCCCGTGTTTTAGTTTTTGATTTACCACCTCCGCTTACTCTCTTAATCTTCAAAATCCAAACTGGCAATTGATAGAAACTTCAAATCACCACAGCGGTAAACTTCAAGTCTATGAATACCCATGAAAATCTAAAATCCTGTTTTCCGTAATCATCTTTAAGCACACTCCTGAAATATTGATTAGTGTAAATGGTAATCTCCAGAATAAGCAAATCTTAATCGGATAACAAATCATCTGGTAAGACATTCAGATCTCAGAAACATTCTTCCATGATCAGATTCACATTCTTCCTCTTCAATCATGAAAACAGATGTATAGTCTTCTTTGTTAGTTCCGGCAGCAACTTAATCAACAAACATCGTCATTCCCCGGCGGTTAGTCTGAAAAACAATTCATTTGCTTGAAGAATAACCATTCTGACACTTTATACTATCACAAAGTTGTGATATCTTTTATGTATCGACAAGACTAAATCATCTCCTGATGCTAATCCTGCTAACCGGCTTGACGAAGACCCGAAACTTAAACCCTAAGACATCAATCTGACCTTGATCTATAGAATCTAAACTTCCTATGATCATGAACTAATGAATCCAGATCCTATGCATCCCCAGAAAATCTGAAGTTGGAATCACCCGAATACTGTTGCATGTCACGAATTTCAAAAAATGCCGGAATTTCAATATATTCTGATGAAATTTTTATTCCCCCTCATTATTGCAAATTCTGACTTCTCTAATCTCGTCACTGAATTCCCCCTTAAATTTGGCAATTCAGTCCTCTCTTATCTCTGAAAAACTCTAATATGACATATTGCTCCACAAAAGTCAGTTTTTCATCAATACAGATTTTTTGATTTGGCCCATTAATAGTCAGATAACCCAAATGATGAACATTATGCATAGGTATCATGACTACCTGTTAGGATCTGAGTTTCTTTAGATTGTGTTGTTTAATAGAAATGGAAGATGAAACAGAGATTTAATGTGCAGCGGAAATGGAAATACACTTTAACACACAATCAAAGAAGAATAGTTTTCAGCAAACATGATTTCTGTTTTGGTCAAAAATCAAGCCAAGATAATGCAACCAAACTTTCTGTTGTGATGTGTGATGCTTGAATCAATGAACAATGCTAAGGATCACTCAGAAATGAAATTAACAAGTGACACAAAGATTTATACGAGGAAAAAGCCCTTGATCAAGAGTTGATCTCCGGCATAAAAAACCTCGGGTGATGGAAACTACCGATCACCAACTCAGATTAAACAAACAAGTTATTACAACTTTGGATGATAGCGAGCTAGTTACAAGGATCACTATAGTGTAATGTGCAAAAAGTGTGTAATCGCCAAGTGAATTGTCGAGAGCTGATGAGAGCAGTTACGAGTGTGTGTGTTAAGCTAAAAATAGCCAAGTGTTCTAATCTTGCTCGCTATCCCCTTTTAAAAATGGAAAAAATCTAAGCTAACAAACTATCCGCATTTTGTGCAAGTCTTCCACGAACTCCATAACGTCCACTTCAGTTAAGCACGTGCAGAATAAATATGGAATATGCTCCAGGAATATCGCCAAGACCAAGTCCAAGCTTGTACTCCTGCAAAACAACATCATATTCAAAGCAGACAATCGTTAGTGTAAGGATCACTATGATGATCCATGATCCTGATCCTATAATACCCTCTGAGGATCACTAATTCAAACAGAAGTGAGGATCCCTCAGCTTGACAGTAATTGAGGATCACTGATCTTTGGAAAATCCTCCCCTAACAATTGCCCCCAAAATATAAGGAGTGAAATGTAAATAAACGAGTTATATTTTCTCGTTCTTATCCGTAACAAACCAACGGATTTATAGCCGTTACTTCCTGACTAGCCGTTGCATCCTGACGTCACTGAAGTGACAATCCTGAAAATTCATGATTATAAATTGAAGTTAGAGATAAGGGTTAGGAGGCATTTAAATTCGTGCGTTTCCTCTTTTAAATCCTCATTCGAAGACTTGATCAGGTATTCCTCTTTCCTTTCTCTCTTCATCTTCTTCTTCCGTTTCTTCTTCTTCACCATTATCATGAGCAAGATGATGCTACGATCCTCACCGGCTAAGGATCACAAGAAGGACAGTCCCTTAAAGACCCAAGGAATCATCGAAGGCTCTGCGAAAGAAAGATGCTGCTTCACTGATCCACAGATAGACATAATCCGCCATTGTTTTCCGGCGAATACAGTTTTTAAAGCTTTTGACCCCACCGTCCTAAGCGACTATGTTTCTGAAACCTGGGTAGGTTTTCCGGTCACCCCATTTACTATAGGATACTCGTATCCTTTTCCAGATTTCACCCAATCCTTCTTCTCTCTCACCGACATCTCCTACATCCAAGCAATGCTAATGATCTGGAGAGTCTTGTATACCCTTGAAAGAATCATTGAACGTGAAGGTATTAATCTGGGAATGTCGGAGTTAGCAGAGATGTACGACCTTGTGAGCCACGGATCTCATCGGTATCTATTCAAACATAAACCTGATGAAGAACACCCCATCTTCAAAGCCACTAAGAATGACACCAACTGGAAACGGCGATTCTTCTTTGTCAAAAGGGATTCTATCCCTGATGGAAAGGATCTGCCTAGGAAATGGACCACCCATGGTAGGATAGAGGATCCTGAGAAGGATCACAGGATGACCTTGTTTCTGCTGAGGATCACTAACATCCTTTTGTTTCTATTTTGCAGCTATTACTGTCGCACACCTTATCACAACACCTGCAACGAAGGAAAGGCTTGCCGCTTTTCGGAGGCTTGATCCTGAAATAAGATCATTTAAAGCAAATACCCAGGATTCTCAAGAGGTATCCTCAGGTTCTGTCACGTAAGTATCCCATTTTGTGCATAATTAAATATTTAAATAAAAATGAAATAAGGATACTTATCTGTTTTGGATGTGTAGGTGCTGGAAAATCATCGAAGTCTGCTACCTGTTTCAGCGTCACCGATCTCACCACTGTTGGTCCCAGATCTGGGAGGAAGAAGGCTGCTGCTAGCCCAAGTACTGCCATCCCCAAGGCTACTGCTTCCAAGGGAAAGAAGAGGAAAGCCTCAGAGGCTGACAATCTAGAAGGCCTGCCTCTAATCCGCCACCAGTTCCTTGAGTACTTCGCTGATGTAAGGATCACTGACTTAGCTTAGTTATCCTGCCCACTTGAGGATCATGTGATCCTAAACTTTACATTGTCTTTTTGTAGAAATTTGCTGAAATCGAGGACTACGTAGGCAATGTTGAAGAGGTTGAGTAAAAGTGTTTGGACCTCCAGAAGATCATGCTAGCCAAGGATCAGAAGATTGCCTCCCTCGAAAATGATGTCAATCTGGTGAAGAGGGAACTTGTTCTGGCTCATATCACTGCTGACCAAGAGAAGAATGAAATCACCAATGATGCTAAAGTCTCCGCTGCCATTGCTATGTACAAAACCCAGTTGCAGATGGCCCAAGAAACTCTGGATCCTGACTTTGACAAGAGCAGCTGGGACGTAGAGGGCTGGAAGGCTAGATTGGCTGAGCTGTATGATGAAGAAGAGGTCTTAGCAATTGAGGCGAGTGGAAGTGGAAAGGATCATGCTGATGCTGATGATGCTGGTGGTGATGCAGCAAAGGTGTAGGCTGCAGGAATGGGCGATGAAGGACATTTCTAGACGTAGCCGGAGCCCATTTTTTAGAATTTGGTAGTTTTATTTTGGTTATGGTGTTTTGAAACAATCTTGGGTTGTAATAACTTTAGACAATAGTTTCTAGGGTGAAGGATCATGGATCCTTGGACAATAGGCAGGATAATGGGTGGTGGATGGATCCTCTGTTTGGGGGATGAAGCCACTCGTTATCCTTCCGTCTTTTATTTCCTGCACTACAAAGACCCGTAAACAATGGACACCCTTTGCCAACCCATGTGGACGGGCCACGTTTTGCTGGTAGAAACGTGGGTTGGCAATTTTGACAACCTTAAAGGGTTTAACGTTTTGTGAATAAATAAAATCTTAACTTTTTGGCTATCTTCCGTGTTGTTATCCTTGTGAATACTTTACCTTTCAATTGTTGTGATATATATTTTGTCTGAATTTATTAAGTAAAGAAGAAAAAATTTAATAAATATCCTCAAAAGTTTAGGATATGATCAAGGATCACATATGCTATAGTTGACAAGTTCTGAAAAGTAGTGTAGCTTAAGGATCATAAGTTCAGTTGTCAAAGGATAAGGGTCACTTATGCAAATAATAAATAGGATCAAAGTAATTAAGGATCATACCTGAGAATCCAAGTTAGGATCCTAACCTTTAACACTTATAATCAGGATAAATTTAAGACAAACCTCAACAGAAGGTAAGGATCAAGGATCCTTAGTCATTTAGCTTCGAAAGCCTGAAATAGGATACAACTTGTGACTAAGCCAATATAAGATGAAAGTTAGTAACTGGGGACAAGCCCAACAATTCTGGGGACAAGCCCAATATACTGGGGACAAGCCCAAAGGATAACTGGGGACAAGCCCAAAGGATAACTGGGGACAAGTCCAAAGTGTGTAAACTGGAGTATGGCCCTCACTGGCGACTATCCAAACTTAGTGACATGAAAATGCCAAAACCTTAGCTAACGTGAAAACGTTAGAAACCTTAGGAACGGATGTATGGTACGTCTACCATTATACGTAGGATCCTGAATACAGCCAGTACAATGAAATTGTCAGCCCCTAAAGCGAGTACTGGTCCCATTGCCATGAACTGTACCAGGATCATCGTGCGCTACTGGCGAAACTAGGGACAGGCCCAAACTGGGGTCGAGCCTAAATAACTGGGGTCAAGCCCAAATAACTGGGGTCAAGCCCAAATAACTGGATACTTCTGTGGATACTCAATCCTTTGTTAAGGATACCTGAACCTTCAAAACTTAGAATCAAGTTAAAGGAGGATAAAGGATGCAGGATCCTTATCCTTATATAAGATAATTAAAGAATGAAATAGTTTGAGATCAGAATATTACCAAAATGAGGATCATCTGTCCTGTAAGGATTCTTCAAGGATACTTGTCAGGTAAGGATCATGGATCCTTATCACATGAAGTATTTTTTCAAGTGGACAGCATTCCAAGCTCTTGGTAGCAAATCACCTTCCATTGTTAGCAATCGATATGCCCCCTTTCCTGCCTCAGCTTCAATCAAGTAAGGGCCTTCCCACTTTGGTGCCAACTTTCCATCAGCAGGATATTCTGAAATGCTTTCCTTAATACCATATCACCAATTTGGAATTTCCTGATCCTGACATTTTTGTTGTAAGCTCCAGCCATCCTTTGTTGATAACTGGCCATCCTTATCCTTGCCAAATCCCTGAGTTCTTCTATAGTATCCAGATCTTGAACCAAGTTTTCAGCATTTTCTTCAGGATCACTAATGCTTGTTCTTGCAGTAGGAACCACCATCTCAGTAGGGATCACTGATTCTTCTCCAAATACCAAAGAGAATGGAGTTTGGCCAGTAGCATTCTTGGGAGTTGTCCTATCAGCCCAAAGTACATAAGGTAGTTCTTCTGCCCATTTTCCCTTCTTGGATCCAAGCTTTTTCTTCAAATTGTTGATGATGATCTTGTTAGATGATTCTGCCTGACCATTAGCTTGTGGGTGGACTGGTGTTGATGTTATCATCTTAATCCGCCAGCTGTCACAAAAGTTAGTAGTTCTACTCCCAATAAATTGGGATCCATTATCACAAACAATTTCAGAAGGGATACCAAATCTAGTAATAATGTTTCTTTTATTAAAGGATATAACTTCCTTTTCTCTGACTTGAGCAAAGGCTTCAGCCTCTATCCACTTGGAGAAGTAATCAGTCATAGCAAGCATGAATACTTTTCCACCAGGTGCCTTAGGAAGCTTACCAACTATATGCATTCCCCATCTCATAAATGGCCAAGAAGAGGATATAGGATGCAAAAGTTCTGCTGGTTGGTGAAGGATATTACTGTGTCTCTGACAAGGATCACATTTCTTGGCATATTCCACAGCATCCTTCTTCATAGTAGGCCAATAGTATCCTGTCCTCAGGATCCTTGAGAATAATGCTCTGCCCCCGGTGTGGTTTCCACAATCTCCTTCATGGAAATCCTTTAGGACTTCTTGAATTTCAGGATCCTCAATGCATCTTAGATATGGACCTGCAAGAGATCGTTTATACAACATGTTATTCAATATTGTAAATTGAGATACCTTGATTTTGAAAGCCCTGGGGTTTTCTCCTGTAGGAATCTCTCCATATTGTATGTATCATCACTAGGGATGATCGCAGAATCCTCTCCTATCTCCATAGCTTCATGATCCTCGATAGCAGGGGTCAGGATATGGATAATAGGGATCTTGATATCCTCCGGGATCTTCAAGGATGATCCTAAATTGGCTAATGCATCAGCCTCTGCATTCTCTTCCTTTGGTACCTGTGTCAAACTAAAGGAAACAAAAGAGAGTGCCAATTCTTTGACTATCTCTAAATATTTGATTACCTTTTCACCTTTAACAGCATAGGATCCATTAAAGTGATTAGTGATCAATAAAGAATCTACATGTACCTCAAGATACCTGATCCTCATATGCTTGGCAATTTGCAAACCAGCTATCAAGGCTTCATATTCAGCCTCATTGTTGGTAGTTTGAAATTCACAAGCTATGGAGTGGGGTATTATGTCCCCCTGTGGCGATTTTAGTAGTATTCCAAGCCATGTTCCTTTTACATTAGAGGCTCCATCAGTGAAGAGTATCCAAGGATCCTTAGTTTCTTCAAGCTGTTGGATTTCTAACTCAGCTTCCTTTTGCAAGTCACTACTGAAATCTGCCACAAAGTCAGCTAAGGCTTGGGATTTAATGGCAGTTCTAGGCTCATATCTTATATCATAAGCACTAAGCTTCACTGCCCACTTAGCCATCCTTCCTGACATTTCAGGCTTCCTGAGAACATTCTTAATTGGAAAATTAGTCTTAACAATAATGGCATGAGTCTCAAAATAATGTCTTAATTTAGTAGATGCCATAATTAATGCAAGGATAAGTTTCTCTAAGTGTGAATACCTGGATTCAGCATCAAGTAAACTCTTACTTACATAATAAACAGGATGTTGTGTACCTTGGTGATCCTTAACAAGGACCGCACTTACTGCTTTTGAGGATACCGCTAAGTATAAGGATAATATATCCCCCTTTTCTGGTTTCATCAAGGTGGGGGCTAAGGATAGGTAATCCTTAAGAGCTTCGAGGGCACTTTCATGCTTCTCAGTCCATTCAAATTTCTTGTTCTTCCTCAGGATGTCATAGAATTCCTTGCACTTTTCTGAGGATTTGGATATGAACCTGTTCAAGGCTGCGGTCCTGCCTGTCAATATTTGCACATCCTTGGCATTGGCAGGAGATTTGATATTCAGAATAGCCTTAATCTGTCCTGGACTTGCTTCAATGCCCCTTTTTGTCACCATATAGCCTAAGAATTTACCTGCTTTAACACCAAAATGACACTTGGAAAGATTTAGTTTCATATTAAATTTATCAAGGATATTGAATGCTTCCTCCAAGTCTTTAAGGTGATCCTCGGCTTTCTTGGACTTAACCACCATGTCATCTATATAGACTTCCATAGTGTGTCCGATTTGTTCCTTGAACATCATATTGACTAGCCTTTGATAAGTAGCACCTGCATTCCTTAGTCCAAATGGCATAGCAATATAACAATATATACCAGTTGGGGTCATAAAGGCTGTATCCTCTTGATCAGATGGTTCCATCTGAATTTGTTGAAATCCAGATGAAGCATCCATAAAAGTCAACAACTCATGACCCGCGGTAGCATCCACCATGGAGTCAATGTGGGGTAATGGGAAAGGATCCTTGGGACATGCCTTGTTTAAATCAGTAAAATCGACACATGCCCTCCACTTTCCATTTTTCTTTTGAACAATAACCACATTGGCTAACCATATTGGATACTTAACCTCTCTTATCATACCTGCCCGAAGTAGTTTATCTACCTCCTCCTGGATAATAGCATTCCTTTCAGGTGCAAACTTTCTTCTTTTTTGATGAATTGGCTTGAATGACCTGTCAATGTCGAGTTTATGAGTAATTATATCTTTAGATATACCTGTCATATCCTCATGCTTCCAGGCAAAGGTAGTTTTCCTTCTTTTAAGGAAGGATACTAGATCCTGTTCAATGTCGCTAAGGATCCCTGATCCTATGAAGATCTTGGATTCAGGATCATGGGGATCCATGAGGATTTCTTTTACATCATGCTCTCTTGCCTCCAAGACATCTCTTGAAGGATACTTTAATTGCTATTGCTCCCTTGGTCTTGAGGCTGGCTTCATTGATGAGGTATAGCAATTTTTAGCTTCTTGTTGATCACTCTCAATTTTCACCACTCCCCATGGACTAGGAAGCTTCACGCACTGATGATATGTGGATGGGACTGCCTTCATGTCATGTATCCATGGCCTGCCAAGGATAACATTACAACAAGATAAGCAATCTATAACACAAAATTTCTGATAAGAATGGAGTCCTTCAATATAGATAGGGAGTTTGATGTCCCCCAATGTGTTCTTGTTTTCCCCACTGAATCCCACAAGGACTGAGGATCTTGGGACAATATCAGACTCCGGGATATTCATCTTCTTGAGGACATCAAGCTGAATGATGTTCACAGAGCTTCCTCCGTCTATAAGGATCCTGCGAACAAAATGATTAGAAATAAACAGGGTAATAACAAGACCATCATGATGAGGATCCTGAACATCAAGACGATCATCCTCATCAAAAGTTATGATCTTATCCTCGGTGACAGTGAACGTCCAGATGGGTCTGTCTCCATTATCCATCTTGGTTTCCTTGGCATGTCTTTTGGCTGCTGAGAAGGAAGTACCACAAATGTCTGATCCACCAGATATGAAGTTTATAACTTGTGCATCTGCTGGAGGAGCAGGAGCCTTTTCTGGGATCCTAGATCCTTTCAGGATCCTGGATCCTTGACTTCTTTCGTCCCAAAAGCTCTTTTAAATGCCCCTTGCTTAACAAGTAACCAATTTCCTTTCTGATTGCAATACACTCTTCAGTGAGATGCCCAAAATCCTCATGATATGCACACCACTTGGACTTATCCTTTGTAGCAGCTGGTTTATCACTTTTTCTCGGCCACCTAGCTTTCTCACCTAAATTCTGCATTGCAAGGATTAGTTCATTGTTATCAACAGAAAAATAGTATTCAGAAATGGGAGGATAATCCTCATCATCCTCTTCCTGTTCCACTGCATGCACATTCTGGTTATCAGACTTGTTGTAGGACTTTGATTTGTTGTTCCTGAAGTAGGATCCTTGCTTTTCCTGTTTTGAGGATCCTGTCAATCTCTCCTGGATCCTTTTGTCATCCTCTAGGCGGATGAACCTAAGGGCCCTGGTTCTTACTTCATCAAGATTCCTGCATGGGGTAATAACAAGATCATCATTGAATAATGAATCCCTAAGCAATCCCATTTTAAAGGCTTCTACAGTTGTAGCAATATCCAGGTTGGGGATATCTAAGGATTCTTTACTAAACTTAGTGATGTAATCTCTAAGTGATTCATTTTGACCTTGTGTTACCCTATATAGATCACTAGTTAATCGTTCAAACGTTCTACTACAAGAGAATTGACTATTAAAAAAATTAACTAGATTAGCAAATGAAGTAATAGAGTAAGGGGGAAGACTTAGCAGCCATTTAAGAGCAGATCCTGTAAGTGTGGATCCAAAACCCTTGCATAGACATGCTTCTTTTAACCTCTCAGGAATTGGATTGATCTCCATCCTCTCCCTGTATTGGGCTACATGTTCCTCTGGATCCGTCGAACCATCATATAGCTTCATGGAAGGTATTTGGAACCTCTTGGGTATCTCAGCATCACAAATAGGTGGTGCAAAACGAGATATCCTATGGCTACCATCTGCAATCTCAGGAATGGGCTTGACCACTCCTGGAACACTGGATATCATGTCCTTAAGCTTCTGTAACTCCCTGGCCATAGCCTGATTGATACCTGCATCCTGCATAGAGCCATGGTTAGTGTTATATGAATTATTAAAAGTGTTACCTCCCAAAGGATTCGTGTTTGGAATTCCAGATGTGAATCCATATTGATGGGACTCTGGTATGATTGAAGGACCAGAGGAAGTAATGGTCTGCATTGGTATGAAGTCTCCTTGATGAACATCCGAGCTTGGAGGCTGCATACTTCTTAAGAATCCTGGATCCTGAAAGATGTTGGATCCTTGAAGCTGAGATGATCCTTGAACCTGAAAGGATCCTGGAATCATAAAAGATCCTTGGACCGGGGAGGATCCTTGGACCTGGGAGGATCCTTGGACCTGAGAGGATCCTTGGACCTGGGAGGATCCTTGGACCTCTGAGGATCCTTGGACCGGGAAGGATCCTTGGACCTGGGAGGATCCTTGGACCTGGGAGGATCCCTGGACCTGGGAGGATCCTTGGACCGGGAAGGATCCTTGGACCTGGGAGGATCCTTGGACCTGGGAGGATCCTTGGACTGCGTGCATTCCCAAATATCCTCCTGAGCTGACGAAGGATCCCTGATGCTGAAAAGAGGATCCCGATGGCTGAAAATAGGATCCCTGAGGCTGGGAGTGAGAGCCAAATGCTTGACTCATAGTTGCTGTTCCATAACGCCTTTCTGATAGACCACTTTGATACTAGATGCCCGGAACTGCCGATTGTAGGGTAGTTACAACTGGAGTGTCAAAATTCAATGACCTTGGCATCAGAGGAGAGTGATCCTCCACTGATTTCTTCTTTTTCTTGATATCACCAATCTCTTGGAGGATCCGTTCATTGGTTTTGTCTTGCTCTTGCATGCGATCCCTCATCTGCAAAATCAGATTAAAAAGATCATTAGTAGTAGGATTAGTGGAAACAGAAGAAGTTGGTGGTTTTTGGAAAATGGGGGTTTGTCTCTTCGCAGCATTTTCAGCATTCTTCTGGGATCCAGAAGGTGGTGGAGGCAAAGGAGGAACGCCTTGTGAAGAACGGATCGCCGGCATAGAGCTTGATGTGTTCTTTGCTGAGGAAGCCATTTGCTTGATTGTAACGAACCGAAATGATCACCAGAACAATAATTTCTCAAGAACGAAGCACCAATTGCCCCACGGTGGGCGCCAAACTGTTTTGGTCAAAAATCAAGCCAAGATAATGCAACCAAACTTTCTGTTGTGAGGTGTGATGCTTGAATCAATGAACAATGCTAAGGATCACTCAACAATGAAATTAACAAGTGACACAAAGATTTATACGAGGAAAAAGCCCTTGATCAAGAGTTGATCTCCGGCATAAAAAACCTCGGGTGATGGAAACTACCGATCACCAACTCAGATTAAACAAACAAGTTATTACAACTTTGGATGATAGCGAGCTAGTTACAAGGATCACTATAGTGTAATGTGCAAAAAGTGTGTAATCGCCAAGTGAATTGTCGAGAGCTGGTGAGAGCAGTTACGAGTGTGTGTGTTAAGCTAAAAATAGCCAAGTGTTCTAATCTTGCTCGCTATCCCCTTTTAAAAATGGAAAAAATCTAAGCTAACAAACTATCCGCATTTTGTGCAAGTCTTCCACGAACTCCATAACGTCCACTTCAGTTAAGCACGTGCAGAATAAATATGGAATATGCTCCAGGAATATCGCCAAGACCAAGTCCAAGCTTGTACTCCTGCAAAACAACATCATATTCAAAGCAGACAATCGTTAGTGTAAGGATCACTATGATGATCCATGATCCTGATCCTATAATACCCTCTGAGGATCACTAATTCAAACAGAAGTGAGGATCCCTCAGCTTGACAGTAATTGAGGATCACTAATCTTTGGAAAATCCTCCCCTAACAATTTCCATTAGTCGAAAGATTTTATCTATTACAAAATTCAACAATGCATACGCGCAACTAAACTCCCCCTCAGCCTGAGCTCACTGATTTGTTCGTACAAGATAACTTGGTGAGAAAGAGCTAATAGAACAGTGCAGGTACTGTTCTATTTATAGTACAAACTAAACCACCTATGCTGACGTCACCAAGACAGTGACATCTAACAACCTAACAACCTCCAAACACTGATCATATAAACACTGATTACATATAAACACTGATGCAGTTTTCCACTGTTGTTGCCTAAGCACAGATGTTGAGGATCAGTGCTTTCTTCAAAGGATGATCAGGCCTTGAGTCAGCAGTGCTTTAATCTTCATCAGTACTTAAGAGACAGCAGTTGTTAGGCTTCAGTCTTTATACCAGATCAGGTCTTTGGCAAATAGTTGTTGAGAAGGATTAGCACTTAGAAGTCATCAGCTGATAGATAACCACTGTCATGGGGAAAGTCTAGGACATGCACTGCTTATGAAGATCAACTGTTGAGAACCAGTTTTGGCTTTCCGTATCATCTATTCTTTTGGGCTTGAATGCATGGGCCAACAATCTTCCCCTAGAACAGATGATGCCAAAACACTTCCTTATTTTTTATCTTTATTCTCTCATCAGTTTTTCCCTAACTTGCCCTTTGAATTGCAACTCAAAGTTAAGGGAATCTTCATCATCCTCATCCCTGTAGAGTTGAAGGTCTAAAAGATCTAGGAGGTCAGCTGCATCCAGACCTAATGCATCCTCCCTTGAAATGTGTTCAACTCTTCCATTGGACTTGAGCAAAGTCAATACATGGGTTTTTTATCAGACTTCCACTTTAGTATTTTTGAGTTCAATGGATTTCTTAGGCTGGATTTTATTTGATGTGAGTTTGGTGAAGGAGGCCTGCTCATAAACCTTGGCAATTTCTGGTAACTATTGTGAGTCAGGATTCTCTTCAATCATCCGCTTGATGGCCACTTTCATAATGTCAGCTTCTCTCTATGCATCTTCCTCATCTAACTGCTTTTGCCTTTTTCTTTGATTTAAGGCAATGGTTGATAAGTCAGATGATGTGAATAGTGTTTTTAGAGAGAGGGTCTGCTGCTTTGGCTCATCAGTGGTTTTGCTTTTGTATGCTGGTTTATTTGGTGCTGTGGGATCTGTCTCTCTTAGTTTTTCCAGCTTCTCATAGACCATATCAGTGTACTGCCTTGACCATTTTGAGATGGTCTTTGCTGAACCATACTTGGTTGCAACCAACTCAGCCTTCTTCCTTTTATATTCCAGGGTAAGTTCTGCAATAGTCTTTTTGTACTTATTCCAATCTGGTGCAGACCTTTTCATTTGAGGATCATTCCTTACCCTTTCAATTCTATTAACTTCAGCTTTGAGTGCAATGAGTGGCCAATCTTTAAATTGTTCAACTTTGGCAGGATAGAATTTGTCTCTCATGATAAGCTCTAAGAGATCTTTCCTCAGCTTCTTTTGCAGATCAGTATTTGGTGGTAAGTTTGACATCTCTTTGCATAAGTATCTTGCATAGTCTTCCAATTCTTGACTTTACTAAGCCCATGCTGCATTCGACTTGAGATGTTGCTATCACCTTGCCCTTTACCTTCATATATAGCTTGCAGTTCAGCTTACCTGGCTTTGAGTTTCAAATATTCTTCCATGTTCTTTGGAGGTCTAAATCCATGAAGGGATGGGAACTTTCTTTTTACAGGATCATCAACTGTATAGAATTGCCTCATTTCACCTTTTACTACATGCAACTCAAGAGGATAATATGCTGCTAATGGAATGGCTCTGGAAGGATCATGACCCTCAAGTGTTTGTGGGTCAGTAAGTGGGTTTGATGATGGTGATGGTGGAGGAATGAATGGTTCAGGATTGGTTTGAATGAAAGGTGAAGATGATATAGGAGTAGGTGCAGGGATATCATCATCATTCACTTGAAACTTTCTTTTTCTGGTGTAAACCTTTGTTGGAGAAGGGGTTTTTGTTGGGGATTTGGAAATAGGAATGAGTATAGCTTGGGAGGGGAATTGGAAGGTGGTGATTGGTTGAATAACAACTGTTGAAACAACTGGTGTTTCAACCGCTGTTGTCATAACAACTGTTGAAGTGTCAACAGTTGTTGTAGCAGTGGATGGCATTGGTGAAGTTGGTTTTGTTTTCTGCTTTTTGGCAGGTTGTTTTTGTGGCGGTGGTGTTGGTTTGGGTGTAGCAGTGGATGTTCTTTTGGTATCAACAGTGGTTTTGGGACCATCAGCGGTTGATTTTGGTGGTGAAGGTGATTTTGGGTATTTGGCAAGTGGTGGTTTGTTATGTTTGTGAGATTTTCTTCTTTCAGAAGTACCAAACCTCTATTTTTATTTCGCATTCTTTCATTGCCTTTTGTTCCTTTCTCCACTCCCTTTCCTTGGTTTCATTCTGGTTTTGAACAATCTTTTTGTTTGTAGCGACTTCATCTGCTAGAATGTTCAGGGTTTCATCAACTCCCTTTTTTCTTTTCTTTGTCTGATGTTTCATCAGTGGCTGCAGAAGACTTCTTCTCAGGCTCTGGCTTTTTAGTTGGCTTTTTCCTCGAAGTAGGTCTGCCAAACTTTTTCATGTCATGTTTCTCCCCCTTTTTGGCATCATCTTGATCATCATTATCTTTGTATATGGGTGCAGGGGTAGTGCCAGTCAATGTTATCAATACCTCTTTAATGGATTTGATTTCAGCTTGAGTATGCTTGTATCTTGCATCAACCATATTTCTTATCAGTGCCATCTGATGGTTGTGCTGAGTTTCTGCAAGTTCCCTTTGAGCTGTAATGATGGGTTGAACTGCATTCCATAGCTCTTGGGAGTATTGTTGTGGAGTAGGTTGAGTTTTGGAAGCTTGAACCAGAAATTGAATTGAATCATTCATCTTTGTAACAGTGGTTTCCATGGTTGTGAGCCTCTCCGTCAAATCTTGGTATTTTAAACCATCACCTAAATGAATGGGATCATCTGATTTCCTAACAGTGGTAGTTGTATAAACAGTTGAACCAGGAGGAGTCTCCAATGGTTCATCCACTGATGCCCCTTTTTCTTGGTACTGGGGACTTCCCTCTACAGTAGTTACCTTGGAAATCTCACCAGTGGTTAGCTTGAACACACCAGTGGATACCTTGCTAGCATCAGCAATGGTTGCCTTCAAGGGAGTCTTACTTATGAAACTACTATCCAGATGTAGATCAGTGGATCCCAACACCTGTAGTAGCTGCTCCACTTGAACTACCAACAGGAATTTCATAGAATTCCAGTGGTGTAACCTCCTCATCTGTTTGTGGGATAACCAATTGAGGGAATTCAGACACGGCCATTATTGTTGTTGTACTCTCAGTAATGGGTTGGTGAGAGGGGTTGTTTTGTGTCTGAAGCTCAATGGCATCAAACAGTGTTTTAATGGATGGTGGGAGTTGTGATGAAGGGATAGAAGTTGAAAGAGAATTTGCCCAGGGAGAGGGGCTGTTAAGTATATTCTCAAGTGAGGATAATACTTCTGATGTGGTGTTCCTGTGCTTACAACATGTTCCTTTTGTGAGGAAGCAGGAGGAGTTAAGGCTTTAGGTGGAGATCTTTCCAACTGTTGTGAGGAACTAGCAACAGTGGTTATTGGTGACATTTGTGTTGTCACTGGGTTAACTTCTGGGAACTCATCTTCCAGAAGACACCTTTTGGTGGGTTTGGTGGGCTTTGTGGATTTCTTCTTGGTCTTTTTGGGAATTTTTGGTGGGGGTTGCACAGCAGTGGTTGTGCTGCTGTGGTCACCATGAGCAGTGGGCTCAACAGCAGAATTATGAGGAGCAGATGTGGACTCATCCAAAATTTGCTCAGACTCCCCTGCTTGTGTTTTGGAAGGTTTTGACTCAGACAACCTTGTAAAAGTTTCAGCAGAAAGGTTGTTTATTTGAAAAGGTGCACCTTGTACAAGTACATGTGCACTTTCTTTTGGTATTTTCTGCTGCAAATAAAAGCTCAAGAACCTTAGAAATAGTAAGAAAGCACGTGGCTTCTTTTCCTTTATGTTCTTCACATTTTTTTACCAAATCAGTGAAAATTTCTTGGGAGTAATTGAAATCAGTTTTAGCCATTATAGCATATCCCAAGTATTGTATTTTCAAAGGAATCTCTTTGAAAGCAGTTGTTTTATTTGAAACACAGGTGAGCAGGGTATGAAACAGGAATTTCATGGGAGGTGGAAATTCTCCCTTTTGCATTGTTGCTTTTGTTAACTGTCCTGCATACCCTCTTTCGATCAAATCAGTTTGATACTCAACCTTTGGGAAAGAAGTTTTACCTGCTTGATCGTTCATTTGAAAAGTTTCTGAGATGGTCTGTGGAGTTATTGAGACCAAAATTCCACCAACTTCTGAAGAAATCGCCCATGGTTTCTTATCTTGAATTTCAAGTTTGGCATGATTCCAGAAATCCCTTAGGGCATCTGGGTAAATGGGTGAGTTGCAGGTCAACAAAGTTTTGTACTTTGAGGATGAAAGAGTGTCGATGATTGAATGGAATTCTTTGTTTTTACTTGTTTTCTCAAGTGTACAAAGATAATTGTGGGGATGTTTGAGTATGAGAGTCATGGTGAGAATTGAGAATTCACGAATGGAAGAAGAAGATGAATGAGAGGTGGAAACCGCTTTTGAAGGAATTTTTGTATTCGATACGGCAGTGAAAACTCTGTTTGGGGTTTTAATCAGGGTTTTATGAGAGTGAAAAAGTGAATGCTGACGTGGCAGCGATTACAAAGATCGGACGGTTAAGAACTGACCACGTGGCAACCTCTGATGGAATAGTGGAAGACAGTTGTTTGGAAACCACTGATGGACAATATCAGTGGTTGACAACAGTGAAAAGTGAGAGCAGTGGCTGATTTTCACTATTAGTGGATAGAAATCAGTGATTGAAACACTGATGTTTGGTCAACAGTGGTCAACAAGAGAAATGGAGAAATAGAGGTTGTTTTTCAGCAGTTGATAATTCTCAACAATCATATTTTTGAACCAATCAGTGGTTATGACAGACTTTTAAGGATTAATGAAAGATTTCATTTTTAACTATTTTTAAGGATGGATTTTTGATTTTCTAAAAACATTTTAATGCTTTTTATTCATAGAAAAACAAGATTTTGCTTGTTATTCCATGTTAACCATGCCAATTCTAGAGATCAAGCTTTCAAAGGTGGATGTGTCTAATGCTTTTGTTAGCACATCTGCCAACTGATCCTTAGTTGGAACATGATGCAGAGAAATGAAACCTTTTTCATAGAAATCTCTCACAAAGTGATGTCTGATGTCAATGTGCTTGGTGGTTGAGTGTGAAACTGAATTTTTGATGATACTTTCAGCTGCTTGACTATCCAACATGAGGGGTGTCTTTAAAGCAGTTATACTAAAATCCAGTAGTTGATTTTGAAGCCACAACAGTTGGGCTGTACAGCTTGTAGCACAATGTATTCTACCTCAGCAGTGGATGTAGAAACAGCTGCTTGCTTTATGCTTTGCCAAGATACTAAGCAATCACCTAGAAATTGGCACCCTCCTGATGTGGACTTCCTGGTTGTGTAGCATCCTGCAAAGTCACTGTCTGAAAAACCTGAAAGCTTAACATTCCCATTAGCAGGGTACCAGATACCAAGTGTGGGAGCACTTTTTATGTATCTAAATATCCTTTTCACAGCAATGAGGTTATACTTTCTAGGGGTTGATTGGGATCTTGCACAAACACATGTTGCAAACATGATGTCTGGCCTAGATGCAGTTAGGTACAATAAAGACCCAATCATGCTTCTATATAAGGTTTGATCAACCAAATCATCCTTTTCATCAGTCATGACTATCTTGTTAGTTGCCATGGGTGTACTACATGGCTTGCAATCATTCATCTCAAATTTGATTAAAAGTTCTTTAGCATATTTGCTTTGATGAATGAAAGTGCCATTTTGCATCTGCTTAACTTGGAGACCAAGAAAGCATTGTAGTTCACCCATTGCACTCATCTCAAACTCAGTTGTTATGAGTTTTCTGAACTCTTCACACATTTTATGACATGTGCTTCCAAAAATAATGTCATCCACATAAATCTGGACAATCATCAAATCTTTTCCTCTCTATTTTAAAAACAATGTTTTATCAATTTTACATCTTGTGAAACCAATAGAGAGTAGAAAAGTGGAAAGAGTTTCATACCAGGCTCTTGGTGCTTATTTCAGGCCATACAAAGCTTTGTTTAGCTTCTAGACATGATTTGGATTAAATAGATCCTCAAAACCAGGAGGTTGACAAACAAATACCTCTTCTTGAATCTTACCATAGAGGAATGCACATTTGATATCCATCTGAAACACCTTGATGTTGTGGTTGACAGCAAAGGCCAAGAACAGTATGATAGCTTCCAATCTTGATACAGGGGCGAAACTTTCATCATAGTCAATGCACTATTCCTGTCTAAACCCTTGAACCACAAGCCTAGCTTTATTCTTGACAACAATGCCCCTTTCATCAGTTTTGTTTTTGAACACCCACTTTGTGCCAATAGGACTCACACCCTCTGGCAGTGGTACAAGTTCCCATACTTGTTTTCTCTTAAACTGTTGGAGCTCTTCCTGCATAGCTTCTACCCAACTGTTTTCTTTTAGTGCCTCTTGGTACTTGACTGGTTGATAGAGTGATAGAAAGCCAGCAAAAAGACAAATGTTTTGGGATTGACTTCTAGTGAGAACCCTGTCATTGATGTTGTCAATGATTTGATCTGGTGGATGAGACTTCAGGAAGATTAAATCTCCCTTGTATGGAACAATGGTATTAAATGGTGAAGGCTGCAGATGGGAATCATCTGAGCTAACATCTGTTGGTGACTTTGATGATCCAACATTTGTTTGAAATGGAGGTGGAGGGATAGGAGGAATGGGTGTGGCACAATGTTGATTTTTATCCACTGTTGGCAGATTTTTATTAACAGTGGTTATGGATGTGGTGGCAGAGGTTGAAGGGCTACTTTGGTCAACAACTATTGATGTAGCAGTGGTTGAGCTTTGACAGCTATTTTGAACATCTACTACTCTGGTGGTGGATGTGAATTTGTGTTGTGGAATTACAACTTCATATCCATTGTTTTGTGGTGGAGATTGTGGTGTACCATCGGGGTTAGTCTTGACAGACACATCTTCAAAAGTAAATTTATCAAGATCAAACAATTCAGCAGGGTTTGATGGGATTTTTAGTGAAGAAAGTTCATTGAACTTTACATTCAAAGTCTCTTCCACACACCTAGTCCTTGTGTTAAACACTTTGTAGGCATTGGCAGTGGTTGAGTATCCCAAGTGATAACCACAATCAACTTTGGCTACAAATTTTGAAATTGATTCTTTTAGGTTTAAGATAAAACAAGGGCAGCCAAAGATTTTGAAGTATGAGATCAGTGGTTTCATCTTGAACAGAGTTTCATAGGCAGTCTTTTGATGCCTGTGGTTGATTAAAACTTTGTTCTGCACATAGCAAGCAGTGTTTACAGCTTCAGCCCAAAAAGTTAAGGGTAAACCTGAATCTGCAAGCCTTGTCCTGGCAGCTTCTATTAATGTTCTGTTTTTCCTTTCAACCACCACATTTTGCTCTGGTGTTCTTGGGATGCTGTACTTCCTTACAATCCCTTTTGACACACAGAGCTCATCTAACTCCCTATTTCTAAACTCTATTCCATTGTCACTCCTAAAGACTTTTACTAGCAAGTCAAATTGCTTTTCAACCTGTTTGACAAAGTCTTGCAAAATGCCTGCAGCCTCATCTTTAGAATGTAAGAAATAAGTCCATGTAAACCTAGAAAAATCATCTACAATTACCAAACAGTATCTTTTCTTTTTCAAGCTCATGATTTTTACAGGGCCAAACAAATCCATGTGCAGCATTTGCAAACACTTGGTTGTTTTAGACTCTTTAATTGACTTGTATGAGCTTTTATGTTGTTTACCTTTTAAGCAGGAAACACAGTGCTCAAAACAAGTGAACAATTTTTGTGGAAGACCTCTTACAAGGCCTTATTTTGACAAAGAAGTGATTGTCTTGAGATTTGTGTGCCCCAATCTTCTGTGCCATAATTATGTCTCTTTGTTAGAGGCAGCTGATAACAAACAGGAATTAGTCATGGGGCTCTCTTTTGACAAATCAACTACATAAACATTGCCAGTCCTTTGAGCAACAAGTTGAGTTTTTCCATTGGCTATTATTTCTTCAATCTTTTTGACTGTTTCTGGTCCAACAATCTTGCAACTCTCCTTAGTAAAGAATGACCCATAGCCTTTGTCACTCATTTGTGAGACACTAACGAGGTTGAACTTTAGATTGTCAATGAGATTAACATTTTCAAACTTAACTTTTCAAGACTGAAAAGTTCCAGACCCCAAAACCTTTCCCTTAGAATTGTTACCAAAAGATATATCACCCCTCCATGATTTTTGAATTCTTTGAGTAGGGCTCTACATCCAGTCATGTGCCTGGAGCCTCCACTATTTACAAACCAAAGACTATCTAAGCATGCAGAAGCTCCCTACACATCAAGTAAACAATTAGTTTAGGGGGGTCTTCAAAGCCCATAAGGCTTTGGATGGGGTTACAACAGAATCAGTGTCAAGTCCAGGAACATGGACAAATGGTTAGCTCAGGGGTTTGAAAAGTTTTTGAACAATGTTTCTCTAACCACTGTTGTGGGCCATTTCCTGTCAGGTGTTGAAATCCAAAGGGATGCCTGTTCACTTTTGGTTTAGAAGGCCTTTTGTAGGCCTCATAAACATGTGGAACCCTTTGGTATGGTGGTTGAACTCTTCCTCTTTGGAATGGGTTGGCAGGTGGTGCATCTGTCACTTGAACATCTCTTGGAGTATAGTTTTTGTTCAACTGTTTTGTAACAGCTGTTTGGATAAACACAAATGGTTGTTGTTTCATGATGGGTTGTTTTGATGAACTCATGGGTGTTTTTGAAGTGTACTCTTTTCTTTTAACCTCAAAAGTTTTGAGGTACACACACTCGTGAGTGAGATGATTGGTTTTTCTACAGATGGTGCAGTGTTTTGCAGGCTCAATTATGCTTATTTAGTTAATGTCATATGCTTTTAAGTGAAAACAATCTTTTGTAGAATGATTTTTCTTTTCACAAAAGTCACAAAACAAGTTTTTAACTTTTTCTCTCTTCTTCCTCTTTTCAACCTCCTTTGAAACAAAGTTTTGAACCACTGTTAGGATGTCTTTAAGAGGAATGACCTTAGCCTTAGGTGCTTTCACACCTTCAACTGTGGAAAAATCCATGGGTTTGAAATTCTCAAGGATGTCACACACATCTGACCGGGTGGGTTTGAATTGATATTTTTCAATCTCCTCAAAGGTTGATGACCCCTCTGGTCTTTCCAAAATGATTTTGTTACCATTTTTGTCAGTTATTTTAATTTCTTGACCATCCTTGTTTGTTCGAATTACCTCAACAGGACCAGACTCATTTATACCAGTGTTTTCAACTTGGTCATTTTCCTGAAACCTATGCCAAATTTTACATTGCTTTTGATCTGTTTCTCTAACATCAGTTCATAACCTTGGTAGGATTCCACCCATTTTTCACAAGTGATTTGGGTGGATTCCAACTCCTTTTTGCAAGCATCATATTTCTCTATCATGGATTGAAGTTGGTCCTTGGTTATGTTTTGTTCATGTTTAAGACTGCAGATTTCATTATCTTTTTCAAACAATTTGTTTTTAAATTCTTTGACAGACTTTTCAAATTGTACTTCATCTTTTAAAATCTTGTCTCTAAGGTTTTCATTCACCTCTTTAACATTAGCAAATGTTATGATGCATTTGACAGAACATAGGTTTTTCAAGACCTGAGGTGATACCTTAGCTGCAGCCATCGTGGCATAGTCACAGACATTTTCACAAGCACTGGTGTCCTTCTCAGCTTCATCTTTGCACCAGGGGTCAGCAAGAGGTTCTAACAGTGGTTTGGTTTCTTTCTCTAACAGTTGTTCACGAACAACAGCAGTAACCACTGCTTCAGCTATTTCATCCACTGTTTCAAAGCTGGATTCTCCCTGTTCAGTTTCCAGCCCTTCTGGAATTGACTCTAAAGCTGCAAAACAAAATTCATCACAAGGATGATCATTCTTAGCCAATAGAGCAAATTTTTCATCAGATAGTTCATCAGGCATTCTACTCCAATCAACAAAGCCTTGGGTAAAGAAGCTTTGCTGACTGGCCTCTGCTGGAGCAGATGTTTGTGCAGCATGTTGTGGTGCAGGTTGTTGCACTTGGACCTGAGAGACTGGGGCTTGGACATACTGGATTTGAGGAATAGTGGTTTGAACATATTGCACTGGAACAGGTGTTACAGGGTGTGCATAATGAGCAGTGTTTACATGAGCAGCAGGGGTATTTTGATAATAGTGCACAGTGTTTTGAGGTCTAGGGCTATGATGTGTTATGATTGGTCCACTATTTTGGCTTCTACATTCTCTAGCAAAATGTCCTAGCCTGTTACACTTATAGCGCTTTAACTTTGATTTATCCAACCCCACTTTTAAGTTCCCATGTAACCTTGGAAATTTTCTCCCTATTCTCTTATAAAACTTGCCGGTTCTTACACTCAGTAGTGCCAATTGATGCAATATGTCCACTTCCTCCAAATCAGTGGGATCAAAATGCTGGAGATCATTGAGTTCAAAGGATAAGTTGTCAGAATTTTGGTTTTCACTACTTGTTGTAAAAGCATAGTTAGCTGAGTAAGAATCAGAGTTGTTAAAAGCTCCACCAGCAGTTATGTCAATGTAATGATCATAACTCTGATCCTTACAACTACCAGATTCTTCTTGACCCAGAAGTGTTGTGTTACCAAAGGTGTAATCATCAGCAACTTTCCCAGACTCTTGTAACTTCTTTTTCTGGTTTAACTCTCTCTCATAAGTGAGGAGTCGACCATGAAGTTGGGCCAGACTTAACTCTTTGAATCCAACAGAATTTCTAGTAACAAAAGCAATTGTGTCCCATTTGTTAGGTAGTGATCTTAGAAACCTACTATTTAGAGTTGATTTTGCAAATTCAACATTAACAAGTTTAAGTTCACTAATGAGACAACTAAAACGTTCAAACTGTTGTGTTAGTGATTCTCCTTTGACATGACAAAACGTTTCATACTGTTGATTCAAAACCTCCATGTTATTCTCTATCACCTCTTCTGTTCCACCGAACTGCTCTTTTAAAGCATCCCACAGCTCTTTGGCACTGTTACAATGTAACAGTCCAGCATAAATGTCATTTGGAAGAGCTGAGGCTAATATGCTAAAAGCCTTTGCATCTAATTCAATTTTCTGAAAATCTTGTTCTGAGTAGTTTTCAGGGCTTTTAGGCATAAAGCCTTTAGGAGCATTAGTACTAGGCACCATTGGAACGTGTGGTCCAAAGATGACTGACTTCCAGTAGCCGGTATTTTGCTGAGCTAACACATGGCCCATCCTACGTTACCATATATTGTACTCGGATCTAACAAGCATAGGTGGCTTGAATAGTGTTCCGGTGTTGTGAGGGTCGTGTGATTGTGATGTCATCTTGGTTGATTTTACAAATTTTTTCAGAATAATCAACTTTGTACGTGACATCTAACAACCTAACAACCTCCACACACTGATCATATAAACACTGATTATAATAAACACTGATTACATATAAACACTGATGCAACTTTCCACTGTTGTTGCCTAAGCACTGATGTTGAGGATCAGTGCTTTCTTCAAAGGATGAACACGCCTTGAGTCAGCAGTGCTTTAATTTTCATCAGTACTTGAGAGACATCAGTTGTTAGGCTTCAGTCTTTATACCAGATCAGGTCTTTGGCAAACAATTGTTGAGAAGGATCAGCACTTAGAAGTCATCAGCTGATAGATAACCACTGTCATGGGGAAAGTCTAGGACATGCACTGCTTATGAAGATCAACTGTTGAGAACCAGTTTTGGTTTTCCATATCATCTGTTCTTCTGGGCTTGAATGCATGGGCCAACAATACCCCCACAATGTTCACTACTCTGTAATCGCATCATATTTGTTCTCTGAAGCCCCGAACGGTACTCTGAACATCCCGTATTTGACGTTAAAAACTTAAAAAAATTTCAGTCACCAAATTTTTTATGGACACTCGTCTCATCTCTACGATCAAAAAATGCCATTTTTAGGCATTTGACTCATTCGTGCGAATGAAGTAGGTCCATTCGTACGACCAAGCTGATTTTAGAAAGAATAAGGTGTGTTCGTGTGGATAAGATCTCCTTTGTGCGGATGAATGTCTTCCGTGCTGGTGAAGGTTGGTTCGTGCGAATGTAGAACTAGTTCGTGCAGATGAACATGATTTGTTGAACGGATAAGGTTCATTTGTGCAGATGAATGACTCCTTCGCACGAATAAGCACTCCTTCGTATGAAACTGATTCGTCCGTTCGAACACGACCGAATCCAATTTTTCGATCGAAAATCTTTATTTCTGCATGCGATGATGTCATCAATTTCAAGTTCCATCCGTGAATTAACATTCAATTTGATGTTTTACGTCTAAAACCTCCTAAAAACCTATAATTCATGAACGTAGGTGATTCAATCAACTTTTAGATCAATTGAATCGGTACCATAGCTCTGATACCAACTCAATAAAGTTATTCATATCGTGCAGAATCCGATTGGGTAGTAGACAAACACAAGATATCAACAATTAACACTGATTTCATTGAAAAATATTAAGTACAGACCCTGAAATCAATTCAGCTGTGCTTCACCGTCTGAGTGCCAAAAGTTCTCAAATGCTCACTCACACTCCTATTTATAGACAATCTTACCCGTGCGAGTGAGCCATGAACAAATGGAACAGACTCCATTCGTGCGAGTGACTAGCTCCTCCTCGTGCGAAGGACTCCTTCGTACAAAGAGGCTTTTACAATACAAAACCGACACTCTAACACATAAACCTATTACATACATGACTCGATATGCCGAAGTAGGTTGCAGACATTATGCACTAACAAACTCCCCCTTGGATGTAGCCGCATTCATGATCGGTTTTCATTATACTCTTGCTTTCTTCAAATACCATTATCTTTTCATCCCTGTATTAAAGAAGTTTTTGTGGCTTCTTTCGTCTTTCTTCCCTCGGGATAGGAGTCTGATCGGTAGGAACAAGCTTGTTCGACATCTTCAGTCATCCTAGGAGCCATGCTTTTTCCATTCTTACCTCGATCCTTTCTTCTCTTTGAACATCTTTTAAGAACTCCTTCCTTTCTAAGTCTAGCCATTTTGTTTTCCATATACGCCCTGAGTGAATATCTTTAGCATAACATGTGTCGATCACATTCTGATACTGCATCGCTTGAATCTTATCAACCACTTCATACCATATCTTCATGAAGAATGCATGATGAATAAACTGTAACACCCCGACCGCGTAAAACAACAAACCGCGATGGAAACGTTGGGGAGTCTCGTCACAGGATAAATTGTTTCACAACACATGGATTTGAAGTTTCGTTTTATTGAATATTTGTTTGTTACATTGTCTTGAAATTAAGAACAAAAAGTAAGTACATTTTCTTTCATTGTTTTTACGTCACTAAGGCCCTCGTCCAATCCTATGTTTTGCATCATGAACATCAAACAACTGCACCTGAAATATATGTGAAAAGAAAGTTAGCATAAAAATGTCGGCGATTACATTGGTTTTGTGAATGTGTCAAATTCATGGCTTGTATACATATTGCAATACCTCGTACGACTACTAGAGTCGATAATTGAAAACCTTGTATCGAAAAGTGTTTGGTATTGCAATATAATTAACCAACTAAAACAAGTTGGTTAAAGTTTATGAAACCTCATTACCATGAATCTTGACCAAAACATTTGCTTTTGTAAACCAAATTGTAAATCGTATTGTAAGAAAACTTGTATGGTTTATATCATTTAGTAAACATCGTTGTGTGACATCATTTGAAATCATTCGTCCAAGTGAACTAAATAACGCCACGGAATATAATATGATAAAATCACTTATATATAGGAAGTATTAGCGGCGTATCCACCATGCTTTTATCAAATTGCACCCGTCCCATTATCTAATCACTTACCATAAAGCAATCGTTCAATTCGTCCGTATTATCTATCTTCTGTGTTATAAAAAGCAATCGTCCAAATCGTTCAATTCGTCTGTGTTATAAACCATCGTTCAATCGTCCGTGTTATAAACCATCGTTCAATCGTCCGTGTTTTAATTGTGAAAACTTTTGGTCGTTCTACTTGAATACATTAAAACCTGTGTGACTCGACTCTACCACCAAAGGGTATCTTTAAATCGACTAACAAACCACCAAAGAGTTTGTTAAAATAACAGATTCTGTCGTTACCCATATTCCCCACCAAATCTATGGGGATAGTCTGATAACGGGATTTGTCAGATCCAATGGTACCATAACATACTACTGGTCGGCTCGGCCAAAGCTAATGAATGGCATTCGTGTTATGTATTAACGCACCAACAAGTTTGTTCACATTATTGAAATCGTTGTGTTTAATATAAACCATAGTATTTGTTTTTGAAAACTTGAAATCGTTTTAGCACATATGAATCACCCCAAAACAATTGAAAGCGTAAAATAGGGGAACTATGTACTCACTTGAGATTGCAAGGTATCTTCGATTAAGTGAACTAACAAAGCTCGGGGAATCAAGGAATCAAGTGGTACCTAGTATCGGATCACTATATTAATAAATCGGGACCTAAATCGGGAGATCGGATAGAATGAGGCCTTGTAAACCAAATGAGTGTTGGAACTCATATGAAATGGTTTAACAAAGCCTACATTCTGATTTGAAAACAATCCTAAGTTCTTTTGACCCGTTATGACCCGTTAAGGTAGTTTACGCTACTTTAACGCGGCATTTGCACAAATGCACGTTCGGATGATCCAACTAGTCCTATGATAAGTCTTATATGCCTAAACATGTTTAATAATGTTGCACAATTAGTTTAAGTGTCAAAATTTAGGTTACATATGCTTAAATTGAATTTATGCGCAAAAAGGGCATTTTGGTCATATCCTAAGGCATATAAACTACCTATCATACAACTAATCAAACGAAATGACCATAAGGTATAACCTCGGAAGGTTATTACCTATACAACTATGGTCACAATATATGTTTGGTCGGATCCTAATGATCGACCAAACGGGTCGGGTTCGAAAATCTAAGCAGTTGTAAGACCGCTTGACTTACGACCCTAAACAAGCACTAAACTAGAAGTGACGAGTTAAACATGTTAAAACATGTTTAACTAAGTTAGAAAACTGCTTTGGTATCAAAACAAAGTTTTTTGATACCCGAAAATAGTTCCGTCGCAAAATGCACATAATCGTGCATTTTGACCGAAACTTTGACTCGTCACTTCGACTACTCAACGTGGTAATCAGTAGGTATAGTCGCAAGGGACTATAACCATCGTGATTATTATCACGTTGCAAAGTTCAATTGAACTTTAACAGTACAAAACCACGAAATCCGTTGGACAGAGCTTCGCCTCAAGAATGCCCAAAAGTTACAAATGAACTAAACAAGACACCTATATATAGACCCTATGGGTTCGCACAAGGTTATGCATGGCTTCTTACGAAGCCACAATCCTTCGTATGAAGGCACTTCTGAACATCATCTTTGCTTCATTCGAACTGCCCCTTCGAACCAAGACATTTATTCTCAATAGCCTTCATGCTTTTCTCTGTTCAGCACCAGTCTTGTCTCATTTGCTTCAGCTACGTTACGCGATTGACGCAAGCGATAGACATATGTACTCACACAACATGCCAAAAGACAACTAAATTTCTTGAAGCTAGATATGAAGGAAAACAAATGGTTTTAAATAATTACATTGATGATGTTGCTAAACTTAAACAAGAACTGGCTGAAAAGGAAAAGTTGGTCAATAAACTTCAAAGTTATTATGCTTCTTCATATATTTTAGAAAGAGTTTTCAACATCACACCCGTGGGAAAGAGTCGGAAAAGAACAAAAAGGGGATTGGGTCAGAATACCATCAGGTTCCACCACCATCCAGAGAATAATTATACATTCTATGATGGTGAGAATGTGGAAAAAGCAATAAACATGGTTGACCAATTACCTGACAACATCGATGTGAATTACACCAAATCTGATGATCTTGATGATTCAGAGGTGGTATTTAAGGTTGTTGAAAGTGTTCTCACAGAGGAGTCTACCAACACAGATAATTCTGAATCACATAATGAGAATGAGGGAAGTTTTCATGAAAGTTATTTGAAAAATTCAAAAGCTGAGAAAGTTGTCAATGATGATTCAAAAGGATTGGTTTATACCATGATTGGATCGGATAAACTATTCTTGGATGATGAATTTCCAATTCAAAATGTGATTTCAGATAAAATCAACAAAGTTTTCAAACTGGTAGAAATTGAGAAAACTGAAATTTCAAAATATGCTGGTAAGAGCAAGAAAACTTTTGGTAACAAACCTAGTTACAAAAAGAAGAACATGAAGGCTGGGTTGGGTTATAAAAGTCATCAAAACAAAAACAAACGATTTGAAAAGCCAAATTATCAGAAAAAGACGAACTTTGTTCACGGAACAAGTTCTGAGGAAGAGAAAGAACTCCAATTTAGGCGACAGTCTAATGAAGAGTTCTATACTCAAAAGGAAAAACAACAGGTTAAAGATGTTTCCAAGAGAACATGCTCTAAGTGTGGTCAAAGTGGACATCTTGGTCGCAAGTGTTTAAATCCAAAACCTGTTGATGTTGAGAAGAAAAGGAAGGTTGAAACACAGAAGTCAACCAAGTTTGGATCAAAACAAACTTGGAAACCGAAATCGACGACACCCAAAGTTGTGCCACAACAGATTTAGAAATAGAAAGTAAATGTTTCATAAACTAAACAAATATGGAACCCTAAAAATGATTTATCAAAAAAAATTCAAAATGATTCAAAATTTTATCGAAGGAATGTTTTAAAAGGACAAGCTTGGATGGTCAAGAAACAAACTTCTGTGAGTGATACTCAGAGTGAGAATGTGTTTGAAAAGAATGAACGAAACTATCCAGTTCTACCTGGAAAGATTTATGTTCAGCTAGCTGAGTCTAAGCAGGATTGGGTTGCATTATTCAAATGATTGAGTTGTTTGATTGTGCAGGTGCTCCAGATGATGGTTGATTGTCAAAATGAAGGAGGGAGCAGCCTGGCATGAGAGGAGGCTGAACCCTGCAACTGAAAAAACAGGGAGTTTATGCGTTTCTGTACATAAATAAACCATATTTCAAAAATCCTAAAAATTTAAAAACCAAAAATATGTTTTTATTTTGTCAAAAATTGGAATAAAAAAAATATAATATGTTTGTTTTTAAATTTGTTAAAAATAAAAAAAATTTGAAAAATATGTTGATTGAATATGTCGAAACCCTCACGGTTGAACAAACATGATTATTTCACAATTGAAAATGGTTTTAACATTGTTAAAAATCAATGTGTTGTAAATCATGGGGGTACTTTCTACAAAACAAAGCATGTGAAGCAGAAAATGGATGGCGAGATGAAGCTATCTATATCGGTTTGTTACATTTTAAAGAAAATTTGACAACTAACCCTGAAATTTTAAATGTTTTGACTTTTAGGGGGAGTAAAAATTTTCAGAAAATACAAAAACATTTGAAAATTTGAAAAAGCCAAAAACAATAGAAAATTCAAAATGAGTTTTGTGTAAAAAGAGTAAATGATAGTACATCAGTATACAATCACAGCATGCTAAAGAAATGGAAAGTCAAATGTGATAAACGGTCTCACTGATGATATGCCAGTAGGTTTTTACACAGTTAGTAGATTGATTTCGAGATATAAACCTAAATATCAAACTTTCTTATCTCGTGGGGAACATCTCTCGGATATATGAGTAACTCCCGAAATCTTGTTTGAGAGATTGCCAGATTCTGAGATACTAGGTTTTTATATTGTTTGATATCTGGGGTATTATACCTTGTCTTCTGATTTTGCGTCAGCAATGGCCTAGACCTCCTATAATACTTTACGCGCTTTATTAAAAGCGTTCCCTCTGCATAAAATTGAAAAATATCGAATGATATGAATCAATTGCAGTTGTAAACAAGATCCCTAACTGGGACACACCTAAAGTCGAGCCTTCATCTCTTTGACTGAACGGTAGTTCATACCTGAGCTCTCAAGGTCTCGCACTAACCCAGAGTACAGATATCAATATAGTATATTCACCTGTAAGACTGAATCTAAGGAATCTTGATACGGGAGTATATTCTGAGGTGGGACACGCGAATAAGTTAAGTTCTTAAAACATTAAATCTCGTATATCGAATCAGTTGAAGTTTGTGTGAAAATTTAAATTGGATCAGTATATTGACAATCTATGTGAATCATTTAGAACTTAAAGTGTTAATAGCTCAACGGTGCTAGTGATTTGTCATAAACTGATATGATTCTCTAACACGAACTCAAACAAAAATATTGTTCGTAAATATTTCTTTACTGCTTTATATTTCGGAAAAATACAAAAAGATTATGATTCTACTTTATTTTCGACAACCGATGTCTTAAAGCTGAATTTCAAAAATCTATGTTGAACATGTTTCTAAAAATAAACAAGTTCATTAATTTGAAACTTGAGTTTTTGCAAAATTATAAAGTCATTAATTTGGACTTGGATGGTTATATGTGAGGTTTTGGATGCTTAAACTGTCAAATTTATAAAGTCATTTGATACGGGGAGTAGAGTCGGGTAATCTTGGATAAATACATATTGTTACATTTGTGCAATAGAGCCAGGTTCTCGATCCTAGGATATATTGAGCTTTAAATGTTGTGTTTTGATGCTTAGAGTCAGATTTCTGATTTTGGAATATTCAAAAAGCTTTCACTGTCACATATTTGAAATGCTCCAGCTTATATTTAGAGCTAGGTTTTCTGATCTTAAATTGTCAAATATCTTATAAATGATTTGAGATTTGCAGATGAAAGGGCCAGACAACGATCCCGATAGCTGAAGCTAAGGGGGAGTCTGAAGACAAGCTTGACGCAATAGGGAGCTTGTAGAACCAGATGTCGATCCTAAAAGCACGGAAGCTTAACGAAAGGGGGAGCCTGAAGAAAGAGTCAACCGAAAGGGGGGGCTGATTTAGAACACAGAATCAAGAGGAGCTTGAAGAGGGAGTCTGTGGTTGCTGATATTGTCAAAGCTTCATGAAGACTGCGGTAATATCCAAGTGGGAGTCTGTGCGTGCATAATGTCTATCACCTCCATCAATCGTGCAACGTAGCGGGAAATAGAACAAGACAACGTTTAACGAACGAAGTTTATAGGGAGAAGTCCATCCGGAAAGATTGAGCATTGCCCATCCGGACGGATGGAGCTAGTGAGCTAAATGAGTCTTCATTAAGTGTTCCCTGTAAATACCCCATGTCATATTTCATTTTAGAACTTTTGCCACTTTCTACATTTGAAGAGCTTTCAATTCTAGAGAGAGAAAGTAGCAAAGAAGGTGATTCAAGGTGTAAAATATTGGCAAATCTATAATCGAATCATTGTTAATTACGTTCTTGTGTTCGGTCCACACACGTGCGCGGATTCCGCAAGTCGTACGTGTTATTTGCAATCGTTCGGGAGTTAAATTTGATCCTAAAACGCGTTCACATCTCCTCATCCGACCACTCCACCGATTCCCGGTTTTTACGGGTATTATTCCCAACCTCCATTTTTTCCCCAAAAGATACCCCAAACCGTAAACATACTCAAAACACAACCCAAACCAAATCCGTACCCGAAACCCAAGCCAAACCCACTTCCTCAAAAAGGAGAAGTCATCGAAAGAAGGATGAGATCAAAAAACGCGGTCCTAAGAAGATCGAATTTTGGTTAAAATTGGCATTTAATTTAAAAAAATAAAATATATAAATAAAAAATAATTAGGTAATGATGACGAGGGCTTTATCCCACACCTTGCAAGTTAAGGGAAGACGTGATAAAGCCCCCTGGCTGACGTGGATCTGACGTGACACTGAGATGGCGTGATAAAGCCTCTTGGGGCTTTATCACACACCCTCCAACCTTAGCATCACCTTAATAGTTACTTGTCTTCTCCTAGTGACGATACATGGTAAACCTATTTTGTCACGTGGGTTTGTTTGCGTCTCCATGTTTAAACTATGAGAAGAGAAGTCAGAACATTGTCTTTGTTATAATAAATCGTAAGATTCTTACGGTAAGACTTAACTCATGATATTTTTCTGTACAAAAGAGACGTCCCTTTAAGAAAAAAAGTATATAAAACAAAAATACGTGTCTCCCTTACCTTTAAAAAAAGAATAAATGAATACACGTCACAATCTAGAAAACAATAGTGTCGAAAATCATATCGACATGTTACAAATAGTATCAATTTTGTTGGTTACACGTGACTTTAAGACATAAATGTATAAATTTATTGATTGTGCTTCGGTTATCGTGGAAGTCCAGAATCCAAGCATTTATAAATTTGATTGTTTTGCATGCTTTTTTGTAAGGCAACATATTAAAGACGTACGGTTGATAGATCTACGTTTTAATATTATTATGGTTTGCTGTTGGACCATTACAGCTTTGATTTTAATTTTATGTCTCAAATGTGTTCAAACATTGCAGTGATTAGACTTTATTATTTTTATATTGGAAAGAAATAATAGAACTCCGATTTTACTAATAATCATCAGAGGGACGCCCCTCCCCCCTCCTCTCTAGCACCGCCACCACCCCCACGGATTGGCGGGTTGCGTTGGCTAGTTCAGGTACCCGCTTGAAAAGTGCGAAGTTTAATTATTTTTTTGACCGTTTGGAGTTTTGACCGTTCACAAATTAAAAAAAAAATCAAATAATCTTTTAACTTTCTTTATTTAACCATTTTCTACCACATCCATAAAACTCTCTAAATTCTATGTTTTCATATACCCAATTCTATATTTTCATATACCAAAACCCATTTTATCTAACCCATCCACAAAACTCTTCTCTTCAAATATGGCAAAGATCCCGTGGACCGAAGAGGAAGAAATCGCGTTGGCGTTGTTTTATGTCGTAATCCATCACGAACACTCATCTACTAGTGGAAGGGCTAAGTTTTGGAACCGGGTGTTCCACCAATTTTGTATCCACGTTGGTGAGACCACCCGAACCTTGGGCAAAGTAGACGAACGTTTCGTGTTTGTCCGTTACAAGTGTTCAAGATTCCATGGTAGCTTCTTGAATGTGCAAAATCCCCACAACAAGCTCTCGGAGGAGGAAGTTATTCAAGTGACCCTTGTGGAGTACAAACACGCCTACGACGAGGACTTTGAGCAAAATCGGTGTGGCAAATTATTGCGACTTATGTTTAAGTTTTATGTTTTCAGGTTTTATGTTATGTAATGTTTTAAGTTTTATGTTTTATTTTAATGTATGTTTTTAAGTTTTAGATTTTATTTAATGTTAAGTTTTAAGTTTTAACGAAATTTAATTTTGAGACTTCATTTAAATAAAAAAAGTTTCATTCCCATTATGAAGACGGTGGACCTCATCAAAGAAGACTCTTTCTTATGGTTTTGCAATCGGGCTAGAGGCAAGAGACCGGTCTGGGAAAATTGGGTTAAATTCCAAGTGTCGGAATTATTGTAGTTTTTCGTTTTGCTGTCTCGTTTCCGTTTTGTTCTTTCTCGGTTTTGTTTGTTTTCCAGTTTCTTGCTGGCTCTTTATATATATATATATAAAGTGGTTTGCCGTTAAAAAAAAAATTAAATAAAAAAAGTTTGCGCCATGGGAAGGCGCCACCACCACCACTTACTAGTTAATAAGCACTTTCGTCACTTTTTGACGTGGCGAGCGATGGCTGGTTCCTTCCTCATGTATCTTTCAATATATAGTCTTATTCAATTTAAATAATGGTATTCGCTATATCTCTTTTTGTAATTAATAAATACATATCAATGTGTGATTTAAATTATGGTACTTTCTCTATCTCTTTTGTAATTAATAAATACATATCAATGTGTGTGTGGTGTTACTAAATTCATGAAACAACAATCACTTGGAGTTGTTAAACTATAGTTATATTGCGATTGTTTGGATTAATAAAATTATACCATTAATTTACTAATTTCGTGAAAATAACGTTAAAAGATGTGGATGGTTAATCATGCATCATGTGGTGGCGTTGATAGCCGAAAGACAAGGGAGTACATGCAATAATCAGCATTTGTCTTAATTGTTGAGTGTTATGTGTCTTATATCCAAGGCTTGATGCAAAACTACTATCGAGTCGGGGGTTTCACTGGAAGCAGTCTCTCTATTGCTAACGCGTAGAGGTAAGGTTATCTACATCTTACTCTCCTCAAACCCTACCTTAGCTTTGCTATTGGTGGGATTTACTGAGTATGATGATGATGGTGGTGATGGTGATTTTTGCATAACTACCTTCTTTTGTTGATAACATTTTAAAACTTATTTGTTGTCGATGAGGCAGATATTTTCTTTAACTTTCAAGGGTAGAAAATTTGATTAATAAAAGAAAAACATGTCATTTATAACCAAAACATGATTTTTGAAAGAAAAATATAAGTTGTTGTTTAAGAAAATGAAAATCACTAATATGATTAAGCAATAAATAAGAACTAAGGTATAATATAAATAATCCAGTTATATGGATATGATCGGTGTCCGTTTCCATCTAATTAATTGCTTAAGTGACCCGTTAGTACAACCGGGCTTATTACCTTTCTTAAGGGTTATATTATATTAATTATTATAATAATTTCAACTGGAAATGTTATTCCGCGTGAGAAAATTAAGGATGAACGGAGTGGTAGAGGTTTACCGATCGGGGAACCCTTTACCGATAGGTAAAGCCACCGCCAACATTGGATTTACCGATCACACATGCCAATCTCGGTGAACCTTTACCGATTCGGTGAAAGGGAAGGAAGGGGGAAAGAGATGGGTGTGTGGTGGGCTCCATTCCTTCTCAACCAATCACACATTTTTCTCTTTAAAAAAAATAGTTTACCTAAACCCATTAGGTAAACCATCGGCAATGTTTTTAAGCATTAGGTAAGTATTTTTCATCAATTACAAGAATTTATCTCTCACATAAATGACATGGTGTGATTTCAAATTACTAAACAATAAATATATATAGAAACTGTATAATACATGTACTAATCCATGTATTAATCACTGAGTATATCACTATAATGTGAAGTAATTTGAAGATGTATGGTCTCAAATCCCGTGTAAATCCTAACAAGCTATGCGCAAAGAAGATCATACTCAAGCTTAATCAGCAAAACACTCAGCTACTTCCTGAGCTTCTGCGCGGACCTCATCCGCGAGCACACAACATTGATAGCTAGTGCAATTACAGATAGTACAAATGCAAGAGCCTGTAGCCAATTAGCGTGCGCCAGGTTCTGACCATACAATTCCCATGAAGATCAATCGTGTAGGGGACAAGAAGTACAAATGAACAGTGACGTATAACCAATCTGTGATGTTGTGATTTTTAATGAAGATTTCTTGATAGCAAGAGTTGTACTACAAAAAAGCTATATAGGTTTATTTGTTTAGAAGTGAACTTCATGTTATCAAAAGGAATATGGTGATGTAATCAAATTTAAAAAATAAAACAGTGAACAAATAAGAATTAATATAGTGTTATAATATAACAAGAATTAACACAAGATTAGTGCTAAAACTTTAAGAACTTTAGAAGTGTTGCAAGAGAAAAAAGAAGAGAATTGTATAACTTATGAAAGTGTATACATGAGGTGTATTTTTCCTTCTACCTTGATCTAGTATTTATACTACAAAAAGATTAACTATTTGGTAGACAAGGTTAACTATTTGGTAGACAATATTAACTATTTAGTAACAAAGCTATCCCTAAGTTTGACAAAGAGTTCATCCACTTGCATGGTAAATCTAGAGGTAAATCTTGATCTTTATGGTAAATCTTTAATAACATTCATAACACTCCCCCTTAGATGACACTTTGCAAACTTTGGGGTCTTTAAATACTGCCTCATTAAAAACCTTGCTAAAGAAAAACCCAATGGGAAAAAAAACCTTAGCTAAGGGAAAAAGAGTGCAGTTTATAACTCCCCCTCAAGTTTGTTATTTGTAAGGAATCACATTCGTCGTACATGACGCATGCCAATGTCATGAACATGTTTCCTGAAAGTTGCTGTAGGTAGTGCTTTTGTGAAAAGAACAGCTGAATTGTTGCTTGATTGGACATATCTCATCTCGACCTGATTATCTTTAATAAGGTCCCGAGTATATGCAAAGAATCTTGGTGGTATATGTTTTGTTCTGTCACTTTTGATATACCCTTCTTTCATTTGAGAGACATAGGCGGCATTATCTTCATGGATAGGAGTTGGACTTCGATCTTTCTCTAGCCCACAAGAAGTCACTATGTGTTGTGACATAGATCTTAGCCATACACATTCTCTTGAAGCTTCATGTAGCGCAATGACTTCAGCATGATTTGAGGATGTTGCGACAAGTGTTTGTTTCTGAGAACGCCATGAAATCGCAGTTCCTCCGTTCATAAATACATATCCAGTTTGAGATTTTGCTTTATGAGGATCAGATAAATAACCTGCATCTGCATAACCAACTAACGGTTCTTTTGAATCGTTAGGATAAAACAAGCCTAAATCAACAGTGCCTCGAAGAAATCGAAAAATATGTTTAATCCCATTCCAGTGCCTTTTTGTTGGAGCTGAACTAAATCTTGCTAACATGTTCACTGCAAAAGAAATGTCAGGTCTCGTACAATTCGTAAGATACATAAGTGCTCCAATTGCACTGAGGTATGGTACTTCTGGACCAAGAACTTCTTCGTTGTCCTCACAAGGACGAAATGGATCATTTTCGACATTAAGTGACCTAACGACCTGTTAGGATCGGAGGCTCTCATGATTGTGTTTGTTTGTAATAAATGAACAATTAATAAACATAATTCAATGAGTTATGCAGCGGAAATGAACACGAACTTTGTAAACACAATCAAAGAAGAAAATAGTTTTGATAAACACATGTTTTTCATCAGTCGAAAGGTTACAAAGCAAATCAAAAGATTACAAAGCAAGCTTACAAACTAAACTCCCCCTCAGCCTGATACTCCATGGTTGATTTCACACAAGATGAAAGGATTAGACTAGAGGAGAAGAACTCGCTCAGTCAATCAAATGTAACAGTACAGAGTACTGCTCCATTTATAGGCAAACCAAAACACTGAGGCATCTCAGCTGACGTCACCATGAAAGCGACGTCTAACAGCCTAAACAAACTGTAACCACTATTCCTATACAAACACTGCTAATCTTAATCACTGATTCTACATAAGACAAGTAATACACTAAACTATTGCTATCTTCTTCTGTCAGTGCTTTCCTCAAAGTTGATCAGTCCTTGAGTGGGCAGTGCTTTGTCATCAGTAGATTGAACCAACAGTGTTTACTTCTTCAGGCCTATATCAGCAGTTTAAAGGGTAGCAGCAGTTGTATACGGACAGTGGATAGAGAACCATCAGTTGTTATAATCACTATCAAGGGGAAAAGTCTAATGTAAACAGCTGCTTATTGTGAATCCACTGTTGTGATCCGGTTTTGGCTTTAATTATCTGTTCCTCTGGTAGGGTTCAATCCCAACAATCTCCCCCTGGAACAGGGTCAATACATGGGTCTTTTGATCCTTGGCTTGTCTTTTAAATTCTTCTTCAAAATCGTTGGAACTTGAATCATCCTCATCCCTGCTCAGTGTAAGTTCAAGGAGATCTTGTAGATCTTCAACACCAAGGCTTAGTGCTTGTTTCCTTGATATGTACTTCACTTCTCCATTGGATCTGAACAGGGTCAATACATGGGTCTAATGTAAACAGCTGCTTATTGTGAATCCACTGTTGTGATCCGGTTTTGGCTTTAATTATCTGTTCCTCTGGTAGGGTTCAATCCCAACAATCTCCCCCTGGAACAGGGTCAATACATGGGTCTTTTGATCCTTGGCTTGTCTTTTAAATTCTTCTTCAAAATCCTTGGAACTTGAATCATCCTCATCCCTGCACAGTGTAAGTTCAAGGAGATCTTGTAGATCTTCAACACCAAGGCTTAGTGCTTGTTTCCTTGATATGTACTTCACTTCTCCATTGGATCTGAACAGGGTCAATACATGGGTCTTTTGATCAGACATCCATTTTAGTATTTTTGAACCCAATGGGTTTCTTGGGAGAGGTTTATTTACAGATGAGTTGGGAGATTTTGGCCTTGTAAATATTTGTGAAGCAGTATCCTGAGCTTTTGCTAGCTCAGAGTTTTCAGACATTTGTTTGAAAGCTAGTTTTATGACATCATTAGCTGCAGCTATATCTTCTGCAACTTCTTTATCAATCTGCTCTTGTCTCTTCTTTTGATCTAGCTCAATGTCTGAAATATCTGCTGATGTGTTTGGTGATGATGGATTGTTCAATACCTTTTTGGCAAGGTTTTGAAGCTTTGCTGATCTGTCTTTATCTAAAGCCATTTTCTTGATGGCTTCTTCAAAGTATTCAGCTTCCTTTTCCTTTTCTTCTGCAACAGTCAGATGTTTCCTCTTTTCTTGGTCAATCACAGTGACAGAGGTATCTGCTGATGTGATCAGTGGTTCAGAATCAATGACCTGTTTTAGCTCTTTGTGGTCAGACTTCTTTGATGAATTAGGATCTGTAACTTTTCTTCTTTTCAGCCTTTCATAAGCCTCATCTGTATACTGCTTTGTCCATTTTGCTATGGCTTTAGCAGTATCCACCTTTGCATCCACTAACTCCTGCTTCTTCCTTTTGTACTCAGATGTAAGATCAGCAATGAGCTTTTTGTATTTGCTCCAGTTTGGAGTTGTCTTCTTCTTGCTTGGATCATTTTTTATTCTTTCAATTCTGTTTGCCTCATGCTTTAAAGCAACTATTGGCCATTCTTCGAATTGTTTTTCTTCAGCTGGATAGAATTTTTCTTTCATGATGTATGCAAGATATTCTTTTCTCATTTCTTTTCGTAGATCTGCTTTGGGTGGCAAATTTGACATTTCCTTGCTTAGATCTATTGCATAGTCTTCCATCTGTTTGACTTTAGTGAGAAAGAGTTCCACTTTTTCAGAAATGGCTTTCTCACTTTGATCTTTACTTTCAAGCTTGGTTCTTATCTTAGCCTTCCTTGCTTTGAGCTTGAGATATTCATCCATATTTTCTGGGATTATGAAGCCTATGAGACAAGGAAATCTTCTTTTTGAAGGATCATCCTCAGTGTAGAATTGTCTCATCTCATTTTTTACAGCTTCAGGTTCCAATGGATATTTTGCAGCAATGGGATCATATTTGTCTTCATCTGCCTGAGTTGTTATTCTTTTTCTGGTGTAAGTTTTCTCCAGTGAAGGAGTGCTTTTGGGTGATTTGTTGATTGGAGTGAAAATAGCTTGAAGTGAAGTGAGGTTGCTTTGACTGACAGGTGTTGAAACAACTGGTGTTTCAACCAATGTTGCCATTACAACAGATGTTGTAACATCTGATGTCTTCTGCTTTTTAGCAGGAGGTGATTTGATGGGTGGTGATAGGTCAGTGGTTGTGGTTGTGGTGGTGTGTGGTGAAGTAGTGTGTGTTGAAGTGATGGTTTTAACAACTGCTGAATCTATTGATGTACCAACAGTTGTTGATACAGCAGGAGTTACAACAGCTATTTGGGTAGATGGTTTATGTTATGGGTGAAATTCTGAGCCCATATCCTGGAAAATATCTTGATTTATATCTTGGTTATGTAATATCTGTTTACATCCGGGATGCTGGTTCAGGATATTGGTAACATCCTGAATGGTATCCTCAGGATTACTAACGTATTATGTGCAGGTACGTGGGTTAGAAGCTAGCAACGTTCACAAAGACTCATTCCACGGAAGACTCGGTCCAAGTTGTTCAAGGAAAGACGTTAAGCCCGCTTTATTTGGTTCCAAACGGCTATTTATGGAATATTCGGGAGCATCCCATATTTATAGGAATTTTAGTTTCTATTTTGTAACTATAAATAGGTGGGTATACCAGATCGAATAGGACATCACATTCACACTCGCTACACTCTAACACTCGCTCTCTAGCAATTTTCACTTTCATACAAAAGCATTGTAACACTTAGCGATCTGGTCTATATCCTGCACTGTATCCTGACGTTTGAAGCAATAAGAAGAACAAGGCAGCTGCGATTGTCAGCTCCCGAGGTTTTATGCCGGCGATCTAGATTGATCAAGGGCTTTCCTCGTACATCTCGTGTCATTTACTTTACTTTTTGCTCATAGTTTGATCATAGATACAGCTCAATATCCTGAGCCGTATCCTGAATACTGATTTTCTAAATAACTTAACCGGCATATTTTCAACACACTTTCTAGCACACTACCTCACTTTACTAATTTGATCACTAAATTGCTTCGGTAATTTTTGACCAAAACAATTTGGCGCCCGCCGTGGGGCAAGTGGTGCTCTCTTGACTAAAAATATTTGTGAAATCGCTAATCGGTTTTCTATTTTCGAAACTTTTTGCCACATTGTCCATAATGGCCTCAAGATCAAACATGAGTTCCTCCACTGTGTCTGCTATGACTTCTGCCACTACCGGTTCGGTGCTTCCACCACCTCCTCCAAGGATGCCAGCCTCTTCATGACCTCAGGATATTATCCCTACTCGTAGTGTTCAGGAATCTGCTCCCGTTCTAGCTTCTAATGATGAAATTCTAACCTTATTTGGAAGTGTGCAGGAACAAATGAGGCAGCAACAGGAAACAAACCAAATGCTATTAAGGGAAATACAACTCCTGAAGTCTGACTCGAGCAGATCTGCTGAGGATATTGTCACTCCATTACATCCCAGAACTTTGAACTTCAGTTCAGCTGTGTATACTGAGGATAACAGGGGGAATATTGTGCCCAGCCTTCCTCAGAATCATACTCCTGAAATACCCTCCTCGGTCAAGATGTCAACCATGAGGAGCTCAGGATATGCTTCAGGATATGGGCAAAATCCTCCAACGGGTAACGTGTCAAATAATAATAATACTCATGCTACTAACAATAGTGGATCTTTGCAGGATACAGGTGTAACATCAGCACTTACTAGGGAACTTCAGAAGTTGAAGGACATGATATCTAGTGTACCTGGAGTGGTCCAGCCGATCCCGGAAGTGTCCCAAGACAGCCACAAGATATCTCGTTTTGCATATCCTATCTGTGATGCTGAGATCCCAAAGAGATTTCAAACCCCCAACATGAAGCTTTACGACGGAACTACGGATCCTGAGGAGCATATTGCTCAGTATAGGGAAAGAATGGAGATTAACCCTATCCCTCCGGATCTCAAGGAGGCGTGCTTGTGCAAGGGTTTTGGTTCTACCTTAACAGGATCAGCCTTGAAATGGCTCTTGAATGTTCCTCCGCATTCGATTACATCTTTTGCTCATTTAGTAAATTTATTTAATAGTCAGTTTTCTTGTAGTAGGAGCTTTGAGAAACTAACAAGTGACCTTTACAGGATAACACAAGGGCATCAAGAATCCCTAAGGGATTATGTGAACAAGTTTAGCCGGGAATCCTTAGACATTCCGCATCTTGATGTTGCAACAGCTGTGCAAGCTTTCAAGATGGGGCTGCAAAAGGATTCTCAATTTTACCAAGACCTTGTAATGAACCCATGCAGGAATTTGGATGAAGCTCGAAACAGGGCCCTGAGATATATTCGATTGGAGGATGACAGAAAGATGCAAGAGAGGATGAACTCATCTAACACTTATGAGTCAACTAACTGGAAATCAGAATCCTCATTTAAGCCATATCGCTCTAAGCCATATGGTAGAAATGAAAACAAGAAAGTGAATGCTATTGAAGACGAGGATCCTGAAGAATATCCTGAACTATCTGAATATTGCTTTTCTGTTAACATTCCTGAATTAATGTATGCCATGCAGGGTTTAGGAGACAAGGCTAGGTGGCCTCGAAAGAGTCAACAAAAAGCTGATTGGAAAGATAAGTCAAAATGGTGTGCTTTCCACGAAGATTTCGGACATGTGACTGAGGATTGCATTGCTCTAAGGAAAGAAATAAGCTATCTTCTAAGCAAGGGATATCTGAAAGATCTCTTAGGAAGAAAGAAGAATAAGGGTCAGGATACTGAGAAGGATCCTGAGCGAGCAGCATCACCTCCCGCGGATGCCAAGATAATCAACTTCATTTCGGGAGGATCCGACATTTGTGGGACTTCGTATTCGGCGGCAAAGAGACATGCAAAAGAATCTAAGGCCGAAAGGGGAGACAAACCTGTCAGGATGACTACCCTCACAACTGACAAAGTGATCACATTTGATGCTGATGACAGGGATACTGTCCAGGATCCTCACCATGATGCTCTGGTAATAACGTTATATGTGGCTAACCATTTTGTACGCATGATATTGGTTGATAATGGCAGCTCCGTTAACATAATCCAACTAGAGACTCTGAAGAGAATGAATGTATCCCCAATGGATATCACTTCAAAGTCTACCGTGCTTGTTGGGTTCAGTGGAGAGGCTAGAAACACAGTGGGAGAGATAAAATTACCAGTATACGTTGAAGGAGTCAACTCAATACAACGTTTCTGTGTGATGGATTCCCTATCCTGCTATAATATCATACTAGGAAGACCATGGATTCATGATATGAAGGCTGTGCCATCGACGTATCACCAATGCATCAAGATCCCTACCCCTTGGGGAGTGGTCAAGGTCGAAAGCGATCAGCAGGAGGCGAAAGAATGCTACTCATCCTCGATGAAATCCTCAACCAAGCCTAGTGCAGCATAGCAATTAAAGACGCGGGCCCAGGATATCGTGGAGGATCCGGAGCAGGATGTGAAGAAAATTATCCTGGACCAGGATAATCCCGATATTTCGGTGCTCGTAGGAACCAATATCCCTCAGGATATTGAAGAACAGTTAATTAACTTTTTGAAATGCAGGATGTCAACGTTTGCATGGAAGCATGAGGATATGACAGGCATATCCAAAGACATTATCACTCATAAGCTTGGAATTGATAAATCATTCAAGCCTGTTCAGCAAAAAAGAAGGAAGTTTCCTCCTGAGCGGGGAATACGATTATCCAGGAGGAAGTTGAGAGATTATTGAAGTCCAAGATGATCAGAGAGGTTAAGTTCCCAAGGTGGCTAGCGAACGTGGTTGTGGTACAGAAGAAAAATGGGAAGTGGAGAGTTTGTGTAGACTACACAGACTTAAACAAGGCTTGTCCTAAAGACCCATTTCCTCTCCCCCACATTGATGCAATGGTAGATGCCACTGCCGGGCATGAAATGCTGACCTTCATGGACGCATCCTCAGGATTTCAGCAGATCCAAATGGAACCTTCTGACCAGGAGGATACTGCCTTCATGACACCGACAGGTATTTATTGTTATACCGCTATGCCTTTTGGTTTGAAAAATGCAGGTGCAACATACCAAAGATTGGTAAATATGATGTTCAAAGACAAACTGGGGGACACCATGGAGGTATATATTGACGATATGGTGGTAAAATCAAAGAAAGCTCAGGATCATCTCCAGGATATTAAAGGAGCATTCGATATCCTGGATCAGTATAACATGAAGCTAAATCCTGCTAAGTGCCATTTTGGAGTGGGGGCAGGAAAATTTCTAGGATATATGGTGACCAAAAGAGGAATAGAGGCGAGCCCGGAGCAGATTAAAGCCATCTTGGATATTAAATCGCCCTCAAATATGAAGGATGTTCAACGATTAATAGGGCGAGTGGCAGCATTAAACAGATTTATCTCAAGATCCTCAGAGAAATGCAAAGATTTTTATGATATCCTGAAGAAGAACAAAAAATTCGAATGGGGTGAGAAGCATGAAGCGGCCCTACAGGATTTAAAGCAATATCTTTCGACCACACCTCTACTGATGAAGCCTGAGAATGGTGAACCGTTATCCCTATACCTCGCAGTATCAGGAAATGCTGTAAGTGCCGTCCTTGTAAAGGACCATGAAGGTCAGCAATATCCTGTTTATTATGTTAGTAAAAGCTTGTTAAATGCTGAAACTAGATATTCTCATTTAGAAAAACTGATACTAGCATTAGTTATGGCGTCAACAAAACTTAGACATTACTTTGAGACACATAGGATTCATGTTAAAACAAATTATCCTGTCAAAAATGTGCTTAGGAAACCAGAAATGTCAGGCAGGATGGCTAAGTGGTCGGTAAAGTTAAGTGCTTATGATTTAGTATATGAACCTAGAAATGCCATAAAGTCTCAGGCTTTAGCTGACTTTGTGGCTGATTTTAGTAGTGACATTCAAGATGAGGTAGACCTAGAAGTTCAACAGTTAGGAGAATCCTCAGGATCCTGGACATTATATACTGATGGTGCATCTAATGTAAGAGGAGTAGGATTGGGAATACTACTAAAATCGCCACAGGGGGACATATTACCCCGGGCTATTAGATGTGAATTTCCTGCTACTAATAATGAAGCAGAATATGAGGCTTTAATTGCAGGATTAGAGTTGGCTAAGAGCATGAGTATCAAAAATTTGCAAGTATATGTTGACTCTTTGTTAATTACTAACCATTTTAATGGATCCTATGCAGTTAAGGGTGAGAAATTAATTGAATATCTCGATCTTCTCAAAAAATTAGCAGGATATTTCGATGTTTTTACACTTGAACAGGTACCAAGGGAGGATAATGCTGAAGCGGATGCCTTAGCAAATTTGGGATCATCGATCAGGATACCTGAAGGGACCCAAATACCAATATTACATGTCTTATATCCTGCAACGAATCCTCAGGATAAAGAAGTAGCGGGTATTCGGGATCCTGGAGCGGAATATCCTGCACAGGATCCTAAATCCTGGACGGCTCCAATTGTGAGATATCTCAAAGAAGGACACATCCCCGGAAATGAAAATCCTAAGGCATTTAGGATGAAGGTATCACGATTCACTATTATAAATAATGTTTTATACAAGAAATCTCTTGCAGGACCGTATTTGAGGTGCTTGGAGGATCCTGAAGCCCAAGAAGTGCTTCAGGATATAGATGAAGGGGATTGTGGTAATCACACTGGGGGCAGATCATTGTTCTCGAAAATATTAAGGACAGGATATTATTGGCCAACGATGAGGAAAGATGCTGCAGAATATGCTCGAAGATGTGATGCATGTCAAAGGCATAGTAACATACTACATTGTAACAACTGTACTTGTAATCACTATGAACAGTTCTGTTATCAATAAAACAATGTTATTTGATCCCAATGTTTGTTTTGTTATGTTATACATTTTTCATGTTTTGACTTTTGTTCAATTTCAAACTCTACATCGCTTTCTGGAGAGTTATACGCAAACTAGTGCGTAAACGTACTCAGTTTAATGCGAGAAATACTCCGGAACATCAACATATACTCAACATACCTTAAATAACCTTTACATAACTTAGAAATAAGTTTTGAAGGCTTTGGTATGACAAAAACAAGTTAATTCGCTTACAGGGACTAAATATGACAAACTGCGAAAGTATGTCAATTTGAACTGTAACGAACATTCCGGAACCTAACCATAAGTTAAACATACCTTAAATATCCTTTACATAGCTTAGAAATAGGCTTTGAGGGGTTTGGTGTGCTAAAATAAACTTTTGGAACATTCAGGGACTAAAAGTGTCAAAAAGTGCACAAGTTTGCATTTTCGCGCATAACTTACGTTCTGAATACATCTGGACATCCAAAAATTTATGAAAGCATGACTACATTATATTTTAGTGTTCGCCTTAAGAAAAATCCATTCGTTGCGTCATTTGGATCGTTTTTCGCGCTTGTGCGCATTTCGTCGTAATTAAGCGAACATCGCGTTCGTACGGCCAAACGAACCATCATCCGACATATTTTTGAACATGTTTCAAGTCCACAATGTTTAGGCATCATTTTAGGGCCTTAAAGTTGGCTTTACGGGCCTTAGAAGTGTCGGAAATGGCCTTAAACACGTGCAGGGACTGAAACTGTCATTTTTCAAACATATGTGCAGATCAGAAGGGCCATGCGGCCCGCATTGTCTTTGGCTGATCCTGAAGTGGGCCGCTTCCCACTATCAGACCAGATTCAATGTTTTTAAACACAAGTTGCAGCCATTTGATCCTCCACCACATGTTTTAAGTTGATGTGTCACTATGTTAAGGAGCATATGTGGTTCCATAACCTTTCCGACAAGTGTACGCACGAGATTCGATCACGTTATTCAAGAAACGATCCTAACGGTTACCCGAAAACTATATATACCCCATGCCTTTCTTTGTTTTAAGGCACTAGAATCTTATTAGTTGTGTTCTAAGTTGAAACCTTGTTTCATACCTGAACTATACTGATCTAGATTAGCATTCGGGGACCCTTCGTAAGTATTCTTTCATTCATTTCCTTATTTTTACTGCTTTTCGAGTCAGAAAGTCAAACTTTGTTTGACTTTCAGCGTTGACCAGTAATGGTCAATGCGAAGTTCGGTTGAACTTCGCAACGTGATTGTAATCACGATGGTCATAGTCCCTTGGGACTATGCCTACTGATTACCACGTTGTCTAGGGTCGTAGGGTAAGCAATCTAATAAATCGCTTATACCTCAAACCCGACCCAGTTTGGTCGATCATTAGGATCCGACCAAATACATTAGGTGACCATAGTGTAGGGAATAACCTTCCGAGGTTATACCTTATGGTCACGACGTTTAAGTAGTTGTATGATAGGTAGTTTATATGCCTTAGGTAAATTACCAGAATACCCTTTTCATACATAATTGGTAATTTAGCATATGTAACCTAAACTTTTGTCACGTAACTGATTATGTAACATGTTTAGGCATATAATACTTGTCATAGGACTAGTTAGGCGGTCCGAACGCGTTTCACACGCACGACGCGTTAAAGTAGCATAAGCTTCCTAAACGGGTCGTAATGGGTCGTAAACAATTATGTTAAGTTTCATTTAGCATGTAGGCTTTGTTAAACCAAATGACACGAGTCTCTACACTCGATTGGTTTACGAAACCTCATTCTATCCAGTCTTCCGATTTAGGTCCGGTTTATTAATGTAGTTACCTATATTAGGTGCCGTTTGATATTCCGAGATCTATAGCATTACTTGGTGGTTATCTTTTGACAACTGAGCAATCACAAGTGAGTACATAGACCCCTCTTTTACTGTTTTCCAAACTGTTTTGGGGTGGAACACATGTGTCTACTTGTTACTTTCCTGCTTTCCAGTTTTCACATCATATACTGCTATGTTCGTTAGTACATTATAGTACATGATTTCATTACATCTTATGCTAGGTGTGCCCATTGTGTGCATCACTTGGTACATTGTTTTACATTACATTTCATGCTAGGTATGCCCATTGTGTGCATTACTTAGTACATCGTTTTACATGACATTTCATGCTAGGTGTGCCCATTGTGTGCATTACTTAGTACATCGTTTTATATGACATTTCATGCTAGGTATGCCCATTGTGTGCATTACTTAGTACATCGTTTTACATGACATTTCATGCTAGGTATGCCCATTGTGTGCATTACTTAGTACATCGTTTTACATGACATTTCACGCTATGTATGTTCATTTGATTACATACTTAGTGCATTGTTTTCACATGCTCACATTTTGTTATGACATTTGGTTTGTTTACATGGGACAATATATCCATTAACATTAGCTACGCCGTTCGTTAGTAGGTAGTGGTACCATAGGAATTGACAACTCCCGTTCCGGACATCCCAGGGTAAGGGGACAGAAAGGAATGACCGAATTCGTTGACATTAAGACAGATAGACCTTTAATTTGTTTAAAGGGTTTTATCACCACAGTCGCCAGGCTTGGATGTATGCATTTTCACAATACCACATAAATGTTCATATTAAATAGTTGCATGCATTTACACAAAACATAGCGTTGATTTAAACCATGTTTTACTTCAATACTTTGTTTTTGTGCATATGGTTTAGTTGAGACATTTCACTTGCCATACATGACATTTTGACATAGACATTTGACATGGATATTTGACATAGACATTTGACATGGATATTTGACATAGACATTTGACATGGATATTTGACATAGACATTTGACATGATTTACATCTTGACATAAACACTTTGACATATTACCCAATACATTTGACAATTGATTTAAACATAGACTTCTTACATTGTTTGGTTTGGTTTGATTAAGTGATTAATTAACGATGCGTGTGTAATATGATACAAGCATGGTGGATACGCCGCTGGTACTTCCTATATATAAGTGTTTGTATGGTATTACATGGCGTAACGTTATTTGAATCATTTCAGTTTGATACCTATAACATTTTATACAAATAACATACTTTTCACAAGACATTGATTTACAAACAACTTACCTTATACAAACACATTTTTACATGGATATTTATTTAACCTGACATTACTTACACATATCATCTGACCTTATTGTTTTCAAATGATTTACAAGACAAAGCAAAGTACGGGGTTCATGATTAAACATTTTCTTAAACTCAAGTCATGAATCCTATTTTCACAAAACCTATGTATCTCACAGGCATTTTTATGCTGACGTACCTATTTTCACATGTGTTTTCAGGTGCTTTTCCATAGGATGTTGATCATGATACTAGGGCGGACCTGTGCCTTAGAGACTTTAAAAGAAGATAGACTATGTTTAATTATGTTCTGAACTCGTTAATTTCCTGTTTGAAACAATGTAACACCCTTATTTAATAAATAAAATACACTTTGTGTGCCATGGTTATGAAACGATTAATTCTGTCGCAACACGCCCCGATGTTTCCGCCGCGATTTGTTGTTTTACGCGGTCGGGGTGTGACAGAAGAGTTGGTATCAGAGCCAATGGTTATAGGGAACTAGGTTATTAGTAATGCTTTGACCTAGACTATAACTTTTCTAGGAACCTAACACAAGTTATCTTGTGTTTAGATCTTAAAACATGTACATCACCTATCCTTAGGTGATTAACAAAACAAGGAACAAAATTTTTCCGAAACGATTTTTGAAAAACAATCATCTGTTTTTGAATAAATTTTTACAAGGTTTTGAACCCTCAATTGTAAGGTTTTGAACCCTCTGTTTTATGGTTTTGAACCCTTTTCAGTATTGGTTTTTGGCCTTGTGCCTTCTAATTTTCAAAATCTCGTCAAAAGTTTTGGGTTTTAAATAATGTGAACATGTGCAAACTGGAAGGGTGAATGCCTGTATTCTGAGTTTTCTGTCTAGGCAAGCACTTCGTATACATCTCAACCAGACGCGAGACCAGTTGTGCTTACCTGGGAATTCTTGGAGTGAGTGTTCACTTATAGGCGAGCATGTCTTCGCTAATACATTATTTTTTACCCATTTACTTTGATTAGTCACTGTGAGTCGTTTGTTTGCTTTGTGATACGGACGAATGACCACCATCTATGCTGTTTGCAATTCTTGTTTTATCATCTCATTCTTTTCATCCAATCATCTCACTCGTTCTTTTCATGTTTTCCTCTTTTAGAATGCCTCCTCGACGCGAGAATCAGATAGCAACTGCCGAGCTGGCAGAAATTATTGCGCAGCAGATGGCTGCTCAGTTTCCAAATCTCTTTGCTCAATGGAACCAGGCCAACAACAACAACAATGTTCCATGCAAATACAAGGATTTTAACCAGGCTAAACCACTCAAGTTTAGTGGTTCTGAAGGAGCGACTGGGCTTCTTCAGTGGTTCGAGAGCATAGAGAATACTTTTCGCCATGTGCAGTGTCCGGATAATCGCAAGGTCGAGTTCTCCTCGAGCGTATTTCAGAAGAGGGCTTTGACATGGTGGAACGGGGTTATGAGAGACCAGGGTGCTGAAGTTGCTCTCGCACAGACATGGGCTGAACTTAGAGCCCTTATGATGAGGGAATTCTGTCCTCGCCATGAACAGCGAGCGTTGGAGAAAGAGTTTGATGTTTTGAAGCAAGATAGTGGTGAGCACAGGGCTTATGCTGATCGGTTTGAAGAATTGAGTCTGCTTTGCCCAACAATGGTCACCCCACTCGACAAGGCTATCGAGAGATACATCGATGGTCTACCTGACTCGGTACAAGACATTCTTACTGGTAGTAACCCTGCCACACTTCGTCAGGCGATCGAGCTATCTGCGACATTGACTGAGTCGCAGATTAGAAAGGGAAAGCTACACAGGAAGGGTGACAAGGGCAAGAAGCAGTCAGCTGACAAGGAAGATAGCAAGAAAGGTCAAAACTTGAATGGAAAGAACTCTGGTTCTTCGAAGAGGTCAAAGAAGCGTAAGGCTTCTCAAAATTTTGCTATCACTGCCCAAGCTAATCAGGCAGCTCTCAACCAACCTGCACAGCTTCCAGCAAAGAAACCCTATACAGGGAATGCACCTTTGTGCAATAGATGCAACAGTCACCACCAGCCGCAACTTCCATGCCGTTTCTGTACTAACTGTGGGAAATCAGGCCATCTCGCCAATGTTTGTCGATCTGCTCAGAATCCCGTGGTTCAGAACCCGGCTCAACAAGTTGCTCAGCCTCCTGCTCCGCAACAGGGTCAAGCTGCAAGACCACAATACCCACCTGGTGCTTGTTACAATTGTGGAGATCTGACCCACTATAGAAACCGGTGCCCAAGGCTAGCCAACCAGAACCTGAACCAGAATCCAGCTCCGGCTCGAGGCCGAGTTTTTAACATGAATGCCCAAGAGGCACAGGCTGACGATAATGTGGTGAACGGTACGTTCTTTATTAATAATCAGCCTGCATCTGTTCTTTTCGATTCCGGTGCCGATAAGAGTTTCGTGTCTTTGTCTTTTGAGCAAATGCTTCGAGTGTCTAGAACGAAACTAGGCAAATCTTTGACAGTAGAAGTTGCTAATGGTGAACCCATTATTCTTGATTCTGTTCTTCACAACTGCCAGTTGAATCTTAACGACCATCTTTTTCCTATTGACCTCGTGCCTATGCAACTTGGAAGCTTTGACGTTATTGTGGGAATGGATTGGTTATCCAAGCATCACGCAGAGATAGTTTGTTCCGAGAAGATTGTTCGTGTGCCGCTTTCGACAGGCGAGATCCTGCAAGTTCAAGGTGAGAAGCCTACTGGTGGTCTCAAACTCATGTCTTGTTTCAAAGCTCGGAAGTATCTGCAGAAGAACTATGTGGCTTTCTTAGCTCATGTTACAGAAGATAAAGGCAAGGGTAAGCCTATTTCAGATATTCCTGTCGTTCGGGACTATTCTGAAGTGTTCCCTGAAGATTTACCTGGTCTACCTCCAGCACGCCAAGTCGAGTTCCGCATTGATCTCGTACCTGGTGCAAACCCCATTGCCAGAGCTCCATATCGTCTTGCACCATCTGAGATGCAAGAGTTGTCTAAGCAGCTTCAGGAGCTCTCTGACAAAGGTTTTATCCGTCCTAGCTTTTCACCTTGGGGTGCTCCCGTTCTTTTTGTTAAGAAGAAGGATGGATCCTTTAGGATGTGTATCGATTATCGTGAGCTTAACAAGCTTACCATCAAGAATCGATATCCCCTACCTCGCATCGACGACCTCTTTGATCAGTTACAAGGCGCTTCTTATTTTTCGAAGATTGATCTGCGATCTGGATATCATCAACTTCGGGTGCAAGAAGAAGACATTCCGAAGACAGCATTCCGTACTCGTTATGGACATTACGAGTTCACTGTCATGCCATTCGGTTTGACTAATGCTCCTGCTGTTTTCATGGACTTAATGAATAGGGTCTGCAAACCTTATTTGGATCAGTTCGTCATTGTTTTTATTGACGATATCTTGATTTACTCTAAGACGCGAGCTGATCACGAGCAGCATCTTCGTCTTACTCTGGAACTCCTGAAGAAAGAGCAACTTTTCGCCAAATTCTCCAAGTGCGAATTTTGGCTTAAAGAAGTTCAATTTTTGGGACACATTATCAACGAACGAGGTGTTCATGTAGATCCCTCCAAGATCAGTGCGATTAAGGATTGGGATACACCTTCTACTCCTACTGAAGTTCGTTCTTTTCTTGGTCTAGCGGGTTATTATCGCCGCTTCATTGAAAACTTCTCTAAGATTGCAGTTCCTCTAACTGCTCTAACTCAGAAGAAAATGCCCTTTTATTGGGGATACAAACAAGAGGAAGCTTTTCAACACCTGAAGCAGAAGCTTTGCGATGCGCCTGTTCTATCATTGCCTGAGGGTGATGATGATTTTGTTGTGTATTGTGATGCATCGAAATTGGGTCTTGGCTGTGTTCTGATGCAAAGGAACAAAGTCATAGCCTATGCATCGAGGCAATTGAAGATACATGAGAAGAACTACACCACTCATGATCTTGAGTTGGGTGCAGTTGTCTTTGCTCTCAAAATCTGGAGACACTATTTGTACGGTACAAAATGTGTGGTTTTCACTGACCACAAAAGTCTTTAGCATATCTTCAACCAGAAAGAACTCAACATGAGACAGCGACGTTGGGTTGAGCTACTAAACGACTATGACTGCGAAATTCGCTACCATCCTGGTAAGGCGAATGTCGTAGCTGATGCATTGAGTCGCAAGGAACGTACTAAGCTTCATTGTGTACGTGTTCAATCTGTTATTCAAGCTCGATCCGATATTCAAGCCCGCATTTCTCTAGCCCAGCAATCTTGTGTTTCACAGGGTTTAATGGATAAGGAATTTCCCTATCACATAACGCCTGCTTTGGAACTGAAGGACAATGGATCATATTACTTCATGGACCGTTTGTGGGTCCCAAGCCAGGATGATCTTCGTACCTTGCTTATGGATGAAGCCCATAAGTCTCGTTATTCTATTCATCCGGGCTCAGATAAGATGTATAAGGATCTTCGTATTCACTATTGGTGGCCTGGTATGAAGAAAGACATTGCCTTATACGTGTCAAAATGCCTTACTTGTCTTAAGGTTAAGGCTGAACATCAACGTCCTTCTGGTTTATTGGAGCAACCAGAGATCCCAGTTTGGAAATGGGAAAACATTACTATGGATCTCGTTACCAAACTCCCGCGCACAAAGAAAGGTCATGATGCCATCTGGGTAGTCGTTGATCGTCTTACAAAGTCAGCACATTTCTTGCCAATCCGCGAGGATTTTCCTACTGACAGACTTGCTCAAATCTATGTAGATGAAATTGTAGCTCGACATGGTGTTCCGTTGAACATCATTTCTGACAGAGATGCTCGTTTCACTTCTCATTTTTGGAGAACCATGCAATCTGCTATGGGGACCCAACTTAATCTGAGCACAGCTTATCATCCGCAAACGGATGGTCAATCTGAGAGAACAATCCAGACTCTGGAGGATATGCTAAGAGCTTGTGTGATCGATTTTGGTGGTAGCTGGGATTCACATCTTAAATTGATTGAATTCTCCTACAACAACAGTTATCACACTAGCATCGGAATGGCTCCTTTTGAAGCTCTCTATGGTCGAAAATGTCGTTCACCAGTCTGCTGGAATGAGATTGGCGAGGCTCAACTTACTGGACCTGCCCTCATTTTAGAGACAACTGACAAGGTCAAGAAGGTTCGTGATAATCTTCAGGCAGCTAGAAGCCGTCAGAAGATTTACGCGGACCCAAAACGCAAAGCCTTTGAATTTCAAGTTGGTGATCGTGTATTACTTAAGGTCTCACCTTGGAAAGGTGTGATCAGATTTGGAAAGAAAGGAAAACTTGCACCTAGATACGTTGGACCATTCAAGATCGTCGAAAGAATCGGAAAGGTAGCCTACAGACTTGAGTTACCTCCTGAACTAGGAAATGTTCATCCAACTTTTCACGTGTCCAATCTCAAGAAGTGTACAGCTGATGAGAACTTCTCCATACCGCTTGACGATATTCGTGTTGGCAAAACACTGAAATTTGTTGAGAGACCAGTGGAAATCATGGAACGTGAAGTCAAGTGGCTTAAACGCAAGCGCATTCCTTTGGTCAAAGTTCGCTGGGAAGCTAAACGTGGACCTGAGTTTACTTGGGAACGCGAAGATCAAATGAAGGCGAAATATCCACATCTTTTTCCACGAGTTTCCTCTAAATAAATTTCGGGACGAAATTTCCACAAGTAGGGGAGACTGTAACAACTGTGCTTGTAATCACTATGAACAGTTCTGTTATCAATAAAACAATGTTATTTGATCCCAATGTTTGTTTTGTTATGTTATACATTTTTCATGTTTTGACTTTTGTTCAATTTCAAACTCTACATCGCTTTCTGGAGAGTTATACGCAAACTAGTGCGTAAACGTACTCAGTTTAATGCGAGAAATACTCCGGAACATCAACATATACTCAACATACCTTAAATAACCTTTACATAACTTAGAAATAAGTTTTGAAGGCTTTGGTATGACAAAAACAAGTTAATTCGCTTACAGGGACTAAATATGACAAACTGCGAAAGTATGTCAATTTGAACTGTAACGAACATTCCGGAACCTAACCATAAGTTAAACATACCTTAAATATCCTTTACATAGCTTAGAAATAGGCTTTGAGGGGTTTGGTGTGCTAAAATAAACTTTTGGAACATTCAGGGACTAAAAGTGTCAAAAAGTGCACAAGTTTGCATTTTCGCGCATAACTTACGTTCTGAATACATCTGGACATCCAAAAATTTATGAAAGCATGACTACATTATATTTTAGTGTTCGCCTTAAGAAAAATCCATTCGTTGCGTCATTTGGATCGTTTTTCGCGCTTGTGCGCATTTCGTCGTAATTAAGCGAACATCGCGTTCGTACGGCCAAACGAACCATCATCCGACATATTTTTGAACATGTTTCAAGTCCACAATGTTTAGGCATCATTTTAGGGCCTTAAAGTTGGCTTTACGGGCCTTAGAAGTGTCGGAAATGGCCTTAAACACGTGCAGGGACTGAAACTGTCATTTTTCAAACATATGTGCAGATCAGAAGGGCCATGCGGCCCGCATTGTCTTTGGCTGATCCTGAAGTGGGCCGCTTCCCACTATCAGACCAGATTCAATGTTTTTAAACACAAGTTGCAGCCATTTGATCCTCCACCACATGTTTTAAGTTGATGTGTCACTATGTTAAGGAGCATATGTGGTTCCATAACCTTTCCGACAAGTGTACGCACGAGATTCGATCACGTTATTCAAGAAACGATCCTAACGGTTACCCGAAAACTATATATACCCCATGCCTTTCTTTGTTTTAAGGCACTAGAATCTTATTAGTTGTGTTCTAAGTTGAAACCTTGTTTCATACCTGAACTATACTGATCTAGATTAGCATTCGGGGACCCTTCGTAAGTATTCTTTCATTCATTTCCTTATTTTTACTGCTTTTCGAGTCAGAAAGTCAAACTTTGTTTGACTTTCAGCGTTGACCAGTAATGGTCAATGCGAAGTTCGGTTGAACTTCGCAACGTGATTGTAATCACGATGGTCATAGTCCCTTGGGACTATGCCTACTGATTACCACGTTGTCTAGGGTCGTAGGGTAAGCAATCTAATAAATCGCTTATACCTCGAACCCGACCCAGTTTGGTCGATCATTAGGATCCGACCAAATACATTAGGTGACCATAGTGTAGGGAATAACCTTCCGAGGTTATACCTTATGGTCACGACGTTTAAGTAGTTGTATGATAGGTAGTTTATATGCCTTAGGTAAATTACCAGAATACCCTTTTCATACATAATTGGTAATTTAGCATATGTAACCTAAACTTTTGTCACGTAACTGATTATGTAACATGTTTAGGCATATAATACTTGTCATAGGACTAGTTAGGCGGTCCGAACGCGTTTCACACGCACGACGCGTTAAAGTAGCATAAGCTTCCTAAACGGGTCGTAATGGGTCGTAAACAATTATGTTAAGTTTCATTTAGCATGTAGGCTTTGTTAAACCAAATGACACGAGTCTCTACACTCGATTGGTTTACGAAACCTCATTCTATCCAGTCTTCCGATTTAGGTCCGGTTTATTAATGTAGTTACCTATATTAGGTGCCGTTTGATATTCCGAGATCTATAGCATTACTTGGTGGTTATCTTTTGACAACTGAGCAATCACAAGTGAGTACATAGACCCCTCTTTTACTGTTTTCCAAACTGTTTTGGGGTGGAACACATGTGTCTACTTGTTACTTTCCTGCTTTCCAGTTTTCACATCATATACTGCTATGTTCGTTAGTACATTATAGTACATGATTTCATTACATCTTATGCTAGGTGTGCCCATTGTGTGCATCACTTGGTACATTGTTTTACATTACATTTCATGCTAGGTATGCCCATTGTGTGCATTACTTAGTACATCGTTTTACATGACATTTCATGCTAGGTGTGCCCATTGTGTGCATTACTTAGTACATCGTTTTATATGACATTTCATGCTAGGTATGCCCATTGTGTGCATTACTTAGTACATCGTTTTACATGACATTTCATGCTAGGTATGCCCATTGTGTGCATTACTTAGTACATCGTTTTACATGACATTTCACGCTATGTATGTTCATTTGATTACATACTTAGTGCATTGTTTTCACATGCTCACATTTTGTTATGACATTTGGTTTGTTTACATGGGACAATATATCCATTAACATTAGCTACGCCGTTCGTTAGTAGGTAGTGGTACCATAGGAATTGACAACTCCCGTTCCGGACATCCCAGGGTAAGGGGACAGAAAGGAATGACCGAATTCGTTGACATTAAGACAGATAGACCTTTAATTTGTTTAAAGGGTTTTATCACCACAGTCGCCAGGCTTGGATGTATGCATTTTCACAATACCACATAAATGTTCATATTAAATAGTTGCATGCATTTACACAAAACATAGCGTTGATTTAAACCATGTTTTACTTCAATACTTTGTTTTTGTGCATATGGTTTAGTTGAGACATTTCACTTGCCATACATGACATTTTGACATAGACATTTGACATGGATATTTGACATAGACATTTGACATGGATATTTGACATAGACATTTGACATGGATATTTGACATAGACATTTGACATGATTTACATCTTGACATAAACACTTTGACATATTACCCAATACATTTGACAATTGATTTAAACATAGACTTCTTACATTGTTTGGTTTGGTTTGATTAAGTGATTAATTAACGATGCGTGTGTAATATGATACAAGCATGGTGGATACGCCGCTGGTACTTCCTATATATAAGTGTTTGTATGGTATTACATGGCGTAACGTTATTTGAATCATTTCAGTTTGATACCTATAACATTTTATACAAATAACATACTTTTCACAAGACATTGATTTACAAACAACTTACCTTATACAAACACATTTTTACATGGATATTTATTTAACCTGACATTACTTACACATATCATCTGACCTTATTGTTTTCAAATGATTTACAAGACAAAGCAAAGTACGGGGTTCATGATTAAACATTTTCTTAAACTCAAGTCATGAATCCTATTTTCACAAAACCTATGTATCTCACAGGCATTTTTATGCTGACGTACCTATTTTCACATGTGTTTTCAGGTGCTTTTCCATAGGATGTTGATCATGATACTAGGGCGGACCTGTGCCTTAGAGACTTTAAAAGAAGATAGACTATGTTTAATTATGTTCTGAACTCGTTAATTTCCTGTTTGAAACAATGTAACACCCTTATTTAATAAATAAAATACACTTTGTGTGCCATGGTTATGAAACAATTAATTCTGTCGCAACACGCCCCGATGTTTCCGCCGCGATTTGTTGTTTTACGCGGTCGGGGTGTGACATACATCAACCAGCTGAACCACTATATCCTGTAATTTCCCCTTGGCCATTCATGAAATGGGGGATGGATATAGTAGGGAAGTTACCAAAAGCTCCGGGAGGAAAAGTCTTTATGTTAGCAATGACGGATTATTTCTTTAAGTGGGTTGAGGCTGAAGCATTTGTTCAAGTTAGAGACCAAGAAGTAGTATCCTTCATAAAGAGGAATATCCTGACTAGGTTTGGGGTACCAGCTGAGATCATTTGTGATAATGGGTCCCAGTTTATAAGCAAAAGGACTACTGACTTTTGCAAGAGTTGGGGAATCAAAATGATCACATCTACTCCGGTACATCCTCAAGCGAATGGGCAAGCTGAATCCTCAAACAAGATAATAGTCAACAACTTAAAGAAGAGGCTTGGAGCCAAAAAAGGAAGATGGGCGGAAGAGTTACCCTTTGTTTTGTGGGCTGATAGGACAACGGTAAAGAATGCAACCGGCCAAACCCCGTTTTCCTTGGTATTTGGAGCAGAAGCAGTGATTCCAACAGAAATGACGATACCTACTGCAAGATCTATCTTACAGGATCCTGAACAGAATCCTGAAGTCTTATGTCAAGATTTGGATACTATAGATGAAAAAAGAGACACAGCAAGACTAAGGATAGCAGCATATCAACAATGAATATCCAGAGCATATAATAAGAACATAAGGACTAGAAGATTTCGAGTTGGTGATTGGGTGCTAAGAAAAGCTTTTCAAAATACCACTAATCCTGCCGATGGCAAGCTAGCCCCGAAATGGGAAGGACCTTATGAAGTCGAATCAGAAGCAGGGAAAGGAGCATATCGACTCAAGAATATGGAAGGGGATATGCTACCAAGATCCTGGAATTCAATACATTTAAAGCTCTATTTCAAGTAAGAGTAGAATTTATTTTCTATCTCGGAATGGTATGTATTCTATTTTAAATATATTTTTTTATTATCTTGAACCCAATACTGACTTAAGCATCGGAGGGGTGTTAGCCAAGCTAACACTCACCTTAGTTTACAATTGTTTTGCAGCATATGTTTCAGGATATAGCTCCAGGATATATACTTAGGATAAGCTCGAAAGATTAGAGGATTGGCCCCCTCTCTCACGTTTAAGGGATCCTGGTCCCTTCAAAGGTTTAAAGGTATTCACCTTTCTTACGAAATGGGTTTAAACACCTCGCCTGGAGCGCAAGTTATCTAGGTATAGTTCAAGGTAGCGGGACCAGTTCATGTAAAAGTGGCTGACAATTTCGTTACTGTTGGCTATATCCTGGATCCTGGAGGTATATGAGGATTGATCACCCTCTCTCACGAAAGAGTATTTTCATACTCTCTAAGGTTTGAAGGTTTTCACCTTTCTAAGAATTGGAGTTTATACACTCTCGCCTCTAGCGCATGAAATTTAGGGTTTATCCCCAGATACCAGGGTTTATCCCTAGTATGCTAAGGATTCATTTCGGGATATCAGGGGTTTTGCCCTGGGGTATTTGGAATTTATTCAAGTCAAAGTATGAATACATTTGCGTTTCTGTGTCGAACACAGGGGACAAACATTATACTATTCAAAGGATGGATCCAAGTTTATAAGTATGCACTGGGGACAAACTTATAATGGAGGATTGAAATTGATTCTCTAAGAATCTCTGGTATGATCTTTCCTTTTTATTTGGACAATTTATAAGTTGTATTTCAATATTCTGATCAAGATATCTTTCAGGATATCTTCTAGGATACATTAACAATATATTCCTAAAAATGTTCAAACAAAACAGTTTTCACGAGTAAAATTGGTATATCAATGACAACAATAATAAAGTCAAAAGAGAAGTTATATTATTAACATACCAAAAGGTGTGCTCTTAGTTTCACCTCAAAACAAGGCCCATCCACTAAGAGCACTAATAGTTCCTTACCATATTTATCCAACAGTTGAAGGTTTCATCTCAAACCGAGACCCATCCACCTTCAACTGTTGTATTGTTAAAAAAAGCATGCAGGAAATGTAAATTGTTCAGGTGCAGAAAAGTAAAGTAAAGTGCAGAAAAGTAAATTGTTTTGGGACTATAGACCAACATTCAAATTCAAAAAGGTGGGCTCCGGCCTTGGCACGTATATCCATCATCGCCCACCTGAATGCCCTCACACAGCGGCATCTTCTCCAACCTTCTCAGACTTCTCAGCACCAGCATTCTGAGCAGCATCCTCACCAGTATCCATCCAAGCATCCACTCCAGCATCCTTCTTGTCTCCAGCCTGGATCACCACCTCTGGTGACTTAGAAGACTCACCAGCTTCAACAGGAAGTGGCACAGCTTTGCCTCCGAGCTCCTTTAGCTTGGCCACCCAGGATTCAACTGGCCAAGATGGACAAACAAGGCCCGTCTCCTTGGCCTCGTAGGCCATCTTGATGCGTGCTTGTAACAAGGAGACGATGGCGGAAGCCTTGATTCCCTCTCGGAAATTGACCAAGGCTTGATCATGATCCATTTGAACGGTGGCAAGTTTGAGCTCAGCGTCTTGGGTGACCTTCTTCAGCAGGCTTTCGTAGTGCCGGGTCTTCACTTCGGCAATGGCACCTTGGTCAGCAACGGTACTTTCAAGCTGTTTGATCCTGGCTTCATGGAGTGTAACAGTACCACAGGCATCATTATACAAGTGGAGCAAATGCTGGAGGCCCTGCACATCAATTACAGGTATAAGTTAGAATATATATTGACCAGGATATCCTGTCAGGATATCCTATTAGGATATACGTGCAGGATATACGTGCAGGATATACGTGCAGGATATGCGTCAGGATATTACCTTGTTAAGGAAGGATGTCATTGGCTCTAAGGAATCGGAGAAGCTGAGTTCGTCATAGGAGAACCCTTCTGAACCTGGAGCACTGACTTCAAGACCTTTCCTCTTTTTTGCTGTGGAAGCACGAGTCCTTGGATTGGCCTTGGGAGCCGGGAGTGGCTTGGAGCTAGTAGCAGCAGGAGTTTCTTTCTTGACTGTGGCTGGAGTTGGGTAGCTGTCGAGTTCGTCGAGGTCTAGATAGACTGGAACTTTGCTGGAGTCTGCACACAGGGAGTAAAATTCTAAATTTCTCCTAAGGAAATCAAATGAAAACATATATGTACAGGATATTTTGCAGGATCCTTACCAGACATGTTTACACTTGAAAGAGGACTTGGAGTTGGTGGGGATGGATTAAAACTTCTTTCAGCCTCTGGAAGGAGTCTGATGGCGTCTATTCTTTTTTGAGAATCAGCAAGAGGAGGTGCAATCTTCCTGAAATCAGCTGCATGCACAACAGAGAAAATAAAATTGGTCAGTACAGGATATAAAGCAGGATAAGAGGTAGGATCATCTTTAAACCCTAAATCCTACCCTTCTTCATCCATTTCATCGGATAATCCGTTCCACCAGGGATTGAATCCCATTTTACAAAGAAAAACTTGGATTGCCAACCATCCTCGTTCCTGGTGGCACGAAGTATCAATGGGTCACCGGAAGTAGAATAAAACAGAAATCTACATGATCCATGGCATCTAAGTTTATAAGCTAAAGGGAGATCATGGACGGAAAGATCAGGAATGTGGTTTCTTTTGATCTGGTCAAGAACAGACAAAACACGCCAGAGCATTGGCATGGTTTGGCTGAAAGAGATTTTCGTGATATTAAAGAATTCGGTGATGAAGTCCGGAAAGGGGAATTGAAGCCCTAGGGTAAAAGGGAAAGCACTGAAGCATATCCACTCGCTGGAGACCATATCCGACCGGATTTCCCGGTCAAACGGTCTAAATACGGTTCCTTCCGGGAAGATGCCGGAGGATTTTAAGGCTGACAGGTGGGCATTGTCAAAGGTGCATATCTCCTTCTCCGGTTCTTGGAGAAGGTTCTGTTGGATAAACGTGGGAGCCGAGTCGCCTGAACTAGATCTTGTTTGTCTAGGTATTTGGTCACCTGAGTTTTTTACCGGAGAATGAAGATGAATATGAAGATGAGAAAGAGAATGTTACCTTTTCCTTGTCGATTATGATTAAAGAAGAGATGAGGATGAGAAGATATAGGGCATGATGAGTAAATATAGGCTGGGTAGTTGAAAACGGTCACATCATTGGTCTTATTAATTACCTCGGTCTTCGTGAAAAATGTAACCGTTAGTGCAGGATAACAAACGGTAAGATTTTTGGGGACAATTGTTATGGGTGAAATTCTGAGCCCATATCCTGGAAAATATCTTGATTTATATCTTGGTTATGTAATATATGTTTACATCCGGGATGCTGGTTCAGGATATTGGTAACATCCTGAATGGTATCCTCAGGATTACTAACGGATTATGTGCAGGTACGTGGGTTAGAAGCTAGCAACGTTCACAAAGACTCATTCCACGGAAGACTCGGTCCAAGTTGTTCAAGGAAAGACGTTAAGCCCGCTTTATTTGGTTCCAAACGGCTATTTATGGAATATTCGGGAACATCCCATATTTATAGGAATTTTAGTTTCTATTTTGTAATTATAAATAGGTGGGTATACCAGATCGAATAGGACATTACATTCACACTCGCTACACTCTAACACTCGCTCTCTAGCAATTTTCACTTTCATACAAAAGCATTGTAACACTTAGCGATCTGGTCTATATCCTGCACTGTATCCTGACGTTTGAAGCAATAAGAAGAACAAGGCAGCTGCGATTGTCAGCTCCCGAGGTTTTATGCCGGAGATCTAGATTGATCAAGGGATTTCCTCGTACATCTCGTGTCATTTACTTTACTTTTTGCTCATAGTTTGATCATAGATACAGCTCAATATCCTGAGCCGTATCCTGAATACTGATTTTCTAAATAACTTAACCGGCATATTTTCAACACACTTTCTAGCACACTACCTCACTTTACTAATTTGATCACTAAATTGCTTCGGTAATTTTTGACCAAAACAGTTTAGAAGCCTGCTTTTCCTTTTCTAGTTCAACAAAAAGACCATCTTCAACTCCCTTTTTCTTCAACTGCTTGATTTTCTCCCCCTTTTTGGCATTATCTGGAAGGGGGTTATCCATGAAGAGAATAGTGGGAGGAACTTTTCCAGTGGTGTTTTGTATATGAGCCTTGATAGCTTTGATTTCGGCTTGAGTATCTTTAAATCTTGACTCCACCATGTTTGTCAGCATTTGTACATGTATTGCATGCTGCTGATCAGCCATTTGTTTTTGTTTTTCAAGCAGGGGTTGAAATACATTCCATAACTCATTTGCAGCAGGTGCAGGTTGTGCAGGTGCTTGAGCTGGAACAGCAGTGGATTGTGCTTTTTGAGCTTTTAACAACTGTTGCACCATATCCTTTATTTCAGCAACTGATGTTTCAAGATTTTCAACTCTATCCGTCAATTCCTGATATTTTAAATCATCACCCAAGTTAATGGGATCATCTGATTCCCCACCAGCAGTGGTTGTATGAATGTGTGATTTAGGACACGAAGCCCAAAAATCATCCATTGATGCCCCTTGTTCTTGGTTCTGGGGTCTTCTCTCTTCAACACTTGATAACCTTTTGAGGGTACCAGTGGTTAAAACAAACTCACTGGTGGTTACCAGAGGTGCTATAGAAGAAATTGCCTTCAAAGGAGTCTTACTAATGAAACAACTGTCCAAATATAGATCTGTTGATCTATCATTTGTAGTTGCTGCTCCACTTGAACTACCACCAAAAGTTACTTGTAACTCAAGGGGTGTAACCTCCTCAGTTGTTGCTAGGATAGCAGGGGTAGTAGCATCAGACCCAGCCACTTGTGGGAGTGTACTCTCAGTGATAGGTGATAGAGAGGAACTGGTTTGTGTCTGAGCTATAGCAACTGCATGCAACAAGGGTATTATGGATTCTGGTAATGTGATTGGTGAGGGTATGGGTGTTGAAAGAGACATGTCCTTGGGATCAGGACTGAGGAAGATGGATCCGATTGGGTCCAGAGCTTCATATTGTGGGGTCCCTGTGCTTACAACCTGATCCTTTTGTGAGGATGCAGGAGGAGTTTGAGGCAATGGTGGAGATCGTTCTTCCATCTGCTGTGAGGAAGTAGCAGCAGTGGTTTGTGGTGACATTTGTGTTGTCACTGGCATTAGCTCTGGGATCTCATCTTCCAGAGTTTCCTTTTTAGAGGGTTTGGTGGGCTTTTTGGATGATTTCTTTTTGGTCTTTTTGGTGATGGCAGGTGTGGGTTTCAAAGCAGTGGTTGTGCTGCTATGATCACCTAGAGCAGTGGGCTCAGCAGCTGATACCTGAGGAGCAGTGGTAACTGCTAAATTCTGCTCAGGCACCTCTGCTTTTGTTTTTAAAGGTGTTAACATTCTAGTGAATGTTTCAGGTGTTAAACCTTTTATTTGAAAATAAACACCTTGTTCGAGCAAATTTTCATTTTCTTTTCCAAATTTTTGTTTAAAATAGTAGCTTAGAAACCTTGGAAAAAGTAGAAATGCTTTGCTATCAACATTTTTCACCAAATCATCAAAGATCTCCTGGGAATAGTTATAATTTTCATTATTTAAAATAGCATAACCCAGACATTGGATCTTCAATGGTATTTCGTTAAAAGCAGTTGTTTTATTTGAAACACACATCAAAAGTGTGTGGAATAAAAATCTAGGTGCAGAAGGAAAGAAACCTTTTTGTAAGGTATCTCTTTTTGTTTGTTCTGCATACCCCCTTTTCAAAAAATCAGTTTTCAACTCATTTTTGGGAAAAGATGTTTTACCTTTCTGATCATCGAGTTTAAAGACTTCCGAGATGGATTGAGGAGTAATTTGAATCCCTTTACCCTGTATGGAGGAGTTGATGGCTATGACTTTATCGTCTTGTTTTTCAAGCGTAGCATTTTTCCAAAACTCTCTCTGGGTTTGTTGGTAGATTGGAGCATCTGCTGTTAGCAAAGTTTTATACTTTGATGCAGTCATGATGTCGATGATGGAATCGAAGGTGTGGTTGTTGGTGGGTTTTGTGAGTAGACCCAAGTAGTTGTGAGGGGATTTGTAAGGGATTTCAATGGGTTCAGCAGCCATTTGAGTGTCCTCTTTGGGAGACGAGGATGATTTTGATTTTGATTTTGACTTTGATTTCGTCATTTTGATGAAGAGGAGCGAAGAATGATTTGGGATGAAAGTTTGGAAACTGCTTTGAGAAGAGAATTTTGGGAATTCAATTCGACAGAGTAAAACCCTGTTTGGGGTTTTGATCAGGGTTTTATTTAGGGAAAAAGTGAATGCTGACGTGGCAGCAGTTACAAAAGATCTGAAGGCTAAAAACTGACCACGTGTCAACCGCTGATGAAGAGATGTTTTATGGAGGACAGTTGTTTTGAGAGAACCACTGATGAAGCAAATATCAGTGGTTACAACAGTAACAATATGAGAGCAGTGGGTGATTTTTACTATCAGTGGATAAGACACTGATTTTGAGCATCAGTGCTTGCCAAGAAAATGAAGGATCAGGGGTTGACTTTCAGCAGTGGACAGTATTTAGGAAACAGATGTTTGAGCAAAACAGTGTTTAGTGGTTAGTATCTCAGCAACTTTAGTGCAACAGTGTATAGGCTTTTGACAGAATTCGTGATCATCTGTTGTTTAGATGAAAGGAATGACTTTGTTTTGTGTAACCACAATATCATATCCAGTCATTTGAAGATGATCATAAGATATCTGCAAGATTTCTGTCCTTAACAAAATACATTTTAGATGCATATTGTCAAGTTCAATATGTCAGCAGCTTTTACAGGAATTTGCATTCAGGGTTTTGCCACATGTCAATTCAAGTCTTGAAAATTTTATAGATTCCTTGACACATACACCATTTCCTTTTGATCCATTTTTGAGGATAATATCACCAAAGAAAATAAATGTTCTATATCCTGACAGGAGATTGAAACTTTTACAATAAAAAAACCAGTAAAAGTACAAAATATATTATTCTTAAAGAAAAATAAAGAATAATATATCTTGCTTTATTTGAGAAATTCCTTTTCCAGAAAAATAATTAAAGGATTTTCTGAAAACAGCACCAAAAGGATCTGGTATATTTTCCAATAAAACTCATAATCATATCATTCTCAATTTTATGAAAATGGTCAGTGGTTTTACAACAGTGGTATGAAATTGTAGATACATTTTGACCACTGTTTGGTACAATTTTCTTGTCAGTTGATTACAAAAATGAGGACACATGAACACATAATTTTTTTTAAAACCCTGTTACAAATTTTGTTACCATGTGATGATTCTGATAACTTGTCTAGTCCTCTTGTAAGTTTACTTACTGGAGATACTATTGTTACCTGACCTTCCCTGAACCAATGAATGCACACAGTTGCTTGTGCTTGATGACCATTGTTACCCCTAATTTTGACTCTTAAGTGTTTTACATTTATGCTCTTTTCTTTTGACATCAAAAGTTCTGAGATAAACACACTTATTGAGTACTTGTGAATTTTCTTTTTCCCTTTTTACCCATCCTATCCAGAAGTAATGAAATACTCACTAGAAGGGTTTCTTTTTTTTTTAAAGAAATCCTTATTCCAGAATCATTTTGCAGCAATGTTTTAAGAGATTTGGTCATTTCTGCACATACCTATGCCAAATTTCACATCACCCATGATCTGGACATTTTTTACTGCTGATTTTCTTAATGTATTCTTAAAACAATTGATTTTTTGTCCTTTTGAAGGATTCTCAACCTGTTTTTCAATACATAAGATCTAAATGACTAAAATTTTAATTTCCCACTTTTTATGTAAACAAAAACACTAATGTTTTTATGAACATAGGTTTTTGTTAATCTGAGGTTCATACTTTAGCATCAAACATGATGAAACCATTACAAAATTCATAACAACAGTTGAAATCAATTTTGAAAAGAATTGATCATACTATAGTTACCAGACATGTTTTCAGATCTGAGAACTATGGGTGACTTGTGCATGACATCACTTGTTGTGTGAAATTTGTGTATCTTATGACATCTTGGTTGTTTTACAGAGTTTTTTGAATACCAGCTTTGAACGTGATAACTCGTTACTCTGTTTTTCAACTAAATGCAATCAACCTTAGTATCAATGAATTTTGAGCTGAACTCTTATGTCAAATTGACTGTTAGATCGAATTTGACTGTCCAAGCTCTGATACCAATTGTTAGGATCGGAGGCTCTCATGATTGTGTTTGTTTGTAATAAATGAACAATTAATAAACATAATTCAATGAGTTATGCAGCGGAAATGAACACGAACTTTGTAAACACAATCAAAGAAGAAAATAGTTTTGATAAACACTTGCTTTTCATCAGTCGAAAGGTTACAAAGCAAATCAAAAGATTACAAAGCAAGCTTACAAACTAAACTCCCCCTCAGCCTGATACTCCATGGTTAATTTCACACAAGATGAAAGGATTGGACTAGAGGAGAAGAACTCGCTCAGCAAATCAAATGTAATAGTACAGAGTACTGCTCCATTTATAGGCAAACCAAACCACTGAGGCATCTCAGCTGACGTCACCATGAAAGCGACGTCTAACAGCCTAAACAACCTGTAACCACTGTTCCTATACAAACACTGCTAATCTTAACCACTGATTCTACATAAGACAAGTAATACACTAAACTACTGCTATCTTCTTCTGTCAGTGCTTTCCTCAAAGTTGATCAGTCCTTGAGTGGGCAGTGCTTTGTCATCAGTAGATTGAACCAGCAGTGTTTACTTCTTCAGGGCTATATTAGCAGTTTAAAGGGTAGCAGCAGTTGTATACGGACAGTGGATAGAGAACCATCAGTTGTTATAATCACTATCAAGGGGAAAGTCTAATGTAAACAGCTGCTTATTGTGAATCCACTGTTGTGATCCAGTTTTGGCTTTAATTATCTGTTCCTCTGGTAGGGTTCAATCCCAACACGACCATTGGAGTGCTTAAAGGATTTGACTTTTCCATATTGAAACGTTTCAATAGCTTTTCAGTATAATTCGTTTGATGCACAAGTATTCCATTGCTCATATGTTCAATTTGTAAACCAAAACAATATTTGGTTTTTCCAAGGTCTTTCATTTCAAATTCTTTCTTTAAAAGAATAATTGCTTCATGAATTTATTTTTGCGTCCCAATTATATTTAGGTCATCAACATATACAGCTATGATCACATATCCTGATGTTGTCTTCTTAATAAAGACACATGGACAGATAAGATTATTTGTATAACCTTTACTTATCAAATAGTCGCTCAAACGATTGTACCACATCCTTCCAGATTGCTTCAACCCATATAAAGATCTTTGTAATTTGATCGAATACATTTCTTTGGGTTTTGAACTTAACGCTTCAGGAAGTTTAAATCCTTCAGGAACTTTCATATAGATGTCACTATCAAGTGATCCATACAAGTAAGCTATAACGACATCCATAAGACGCATTTCTAACTTTTTAGAAACTGCTAAGCTGATTAAGTATCTAAAGGTTATTGCATCCATAACGGGAGAATATGTTTCTTCATAGTCGATCCCTGGCCTTTGTGAAAAACCTTGAGCTACAAGTCTCGCTTTATATCTTGTAACCTCATTTTTCTCATTTCGTTTTCGTACAAAAACCCATTTATATCCTACATGCTTTACAGCCTTAGGTGTAACAACAATAGACCCAAAAACCTTTCGTTTGTTGAGTGAATCTAATTCAGCTTGCATAGCGCCTTTCCATTTATCCCAATCATGTCTATTTTGACAATCATTGACAGATTTTGGTTCAGGATCATCATCTCCACCCATGATTTCACTTGCTATAGAATAAGAAAATATCTCATCAATATTTTCCATTTCATATCGGTTCCATATGATATGTGTATGACCATAGTTGATTGATATCTCTTTGTTAGTATCATCAACATCTTTCTCATGAGAGGTTTCGGTATTTACTATTTTATCAAGATCATTCTCTTTGTGGTCAATTTCTTTTACAAGTGCTTTTCTTTTTCGTGGATTCTTATCCTTTGAACCGATTGGCCTTCCACGTTTCAAACGTTTTTGAGATTCATGAGCTATCTTATTATCTATTGCCTTACTTGGGATCTCAACTCGAGCTAGAGCATTAGCAGCTGGTATATGAGATTTTGTAACTCTGTTTGTATCAGTAAAAGCATCAGGCAATTGATTTGCAATGTCTTGCAAGTGTATTATCTTTTGAACCTCTGTCTCACATTGTTTTGTTCTTGGATCAAGATGAGACAATGAAGGCACACACCATGAGACATCATTTTTTCGTTTTTTATTTTCTCCCCTTAATGCTGGGAACATTGCCTCGTTAAAATGGCAGTCATCAAAACGTGCTTTAAATACATCACCTCTTAAAGGTTCAAGATATCGTATGATGGAGGCTGTTTCATATCAAACATATATTCCCAACCTTCTTTGAGGTCCCATTTTTGTGCGTTGTGGTGGTGCAATAGGAACATACACTGCACACCCAAAAATTTTAAGGTGGGAAATGTCTGGCTCATGGCCAGAAACAAGTTGTAGTGGGGAGTGCTTATGATTTGCACTTGGTCTGACACGAATAAGTGATCCAGCATGTAAAATTGCATGACCCCAAATCGACACAGGAAGTTTTGTTCTCATTATTAATGGTCTAGCGATTAGCTGTAAACGTTTGATCAAAGATTCAGCTAAGCCATTTTGTGTGTGTACATGAGCAATAGGGTGTTCGACAACAATTTCCACAGACATACAATAATCATTAAAAGCATGTGATGTAAATTCACCAGCATTATCAAGTCTCACCCTTTTAACAGTGTAATCAGGGAAATGTGCTCGTAGTTTGATAATTTGAGCAAGAAATTTTGCAAAGGCAACATTACGAGTTGATAATAAAGAGACATGAGACCATCTGCTGGATGCGTCTATCAAGACCATGAAATATCTAAACGGTCCACATGGTGGATGAATTGGTCCACATATATCACCTTGAATTCTTTCAAGAAACATTGGTGATTCCTTGTCAACTTTTAAGGACGAAGGCCTTGTAATTAGTTTTCCAAGTGAACAAGAGGTACATAGAGGCATTTTATCTGATTGGGGGATCTTTTGATATTTCAATGGATGTCCATATGTGTTTTCAATAATTCTTTTCATCATTGTAGATCCTGGATGGCCTACTCTGTCATGCCATAAGTTAAATATCTTAGGATCTCAAGAACTTTCCTTTACTGCCATATGTGCTTGAGGCACATTAATGTGTGTATAATGCAAGCCAGAGTGGAGCATTGGCAGTTTTTCCAATATATGATCTTTGCTCATGATGTGTAAATATTTCTTATTATCAACAGTCCTTGACTGAGTATCATATCCGTTATGATATATGTTTTTGAAACTCAACAAGTTTCTAGTTGATTTTGGGGAAAATAAAGCATTCTCTATTAAGTGCTTTGTACCATTTGGTAATATTAAATTAGCTTTTCCCACTCCTTCTATCAAGTTTGTAGGACCTGATATTGAATCAACGGTTCCTTTTGTTGGTTTCAACTCATAAAATTATTTCTTAGATTTAAGTATAGTGTGTGTGGCTCCACTATCCGCTATACATATATCTGTATCATTTGTCTGCTCTTGTGCTCCAGTGGTATTCATTTTAATCTTGAAAATATAAAGAGAAATAATAATAAGTGTATAACGAAGGCATTGTGAATTATTTTATAATAAGAAGTTTATTTATTAGTTGAAAACGTTACACGAAAAGAAAGACTACTGAAACATAATAAAGACACTTATAATAAAGGAAATTACATAATTGTTGCATATAATTATTATGGTTTAGCAACATTTGTTTCAGAGTTCCATGTTATTGGTAAAGTCGGCGACATTCATTTCGACGTTGATATCATTAAAATTATCCACATGGTTCATCTCCTTTTCTTTTCTTTTGAGAGAGGCTTGGTAAAGTTCACATAAATGTGAAGGTGTACGACAAGCCTTTGACCAATGGTTTACACTTCCACATCTGAAACAAGAAGTGCCATTGTTTTCGGACCTACCAGCTTCATTCCTTTTGTTATACTGGTTGGGATTGGTATTTTGTGGAGTGTGGTAATTGGGGGTTCTTAGATTTCGACCACGACCGCGACCACGTCCACGACCATGGGAATTACCTCGGAAATTATTATTTCTTTTGAAGGAATAATTGCGACCATTAACTTTACCAAAATGGCCACGGCCACGGCCTCGTCCCCATTTTCTTCCAGAGTCTTTAGTATCATCATTAATAACAGCATTTGCTTCTGGAATGGCTAATGATCCAGTGGGACGAGCTTGATGATTTTTCATTAGTAGCTCATTGTTTTTCTCTGCTATGAGGAGAAATGAATTTAGATCAGAATATCTTTGAAACCTTTGCAACCGATATTATTGTTGCAAGTTTATATTTGATGCATGAAATGTGGAGAAAGTTTTCTCCAACATATCTTCCTCCGTAACAGTTTGCCCACAGAATCGGAGCGTTGAGCATATCCTGAACAAAGCAGAGGTATATTCATTCACCTTTTTAAAATCTTGGAACCTGAGATTGTTCCATTCATCTCTAGCAGTGGGAAGTAAAACTTCCCTTTGATTATCAAATCTGCTTTTTAAATCTTTCCACAAAACGTATGGATCCTCAAAATTTGAATATTCAAATTGCAACATCTCATCAATGTGTTTATGGAGGAAGACATCGGCTTTTGCCTTGTCTTGATCGCTACATTTGTTCCACTCCGTTATCGTTTCCAAAACACCCATTGACTTGAGATGTCGCTTAACATGTGCCGTCCACGGCAAATAATTTTCTCCGGTGATATTAAGAGCCGGGAATTCAATTTTTGCGAAGTTTTCCATTTTGTTGCTAAACATAAATAGGATAAATATTAAAATCTAAATACTCATTAAAAATGAGATAACATACAAAGGTACAACTATAAACAAATAAATGAATACATAAGCATTAAAAAGAAGAGGTGGAAGCTCATATATTAAGGTCGGCAACAATATTAATATTATGCCGGCCAATATTAAAACCGGGTGAATCATCTTCTAAAATTCTTCTTGAATAACTTTGAGAAGAAGAGTGTTTGCTGTGGAAAAAATGAGATTGATAATTGGTTATTTATAGTGGTAAATTATAACCGTTTTGTAACGGTTATATTACCGTTTTATAGCCGTTGTACGACGGTTTTATATATATATATATATATATATATGTATATGTATGTATATGTATGTATATGTATATGTATATGTATATGTATATGTATATGTATATGTATATGTATATATAATAAATGATGTATTAAGGAAATGTTATTTTATAAGATATAAAATTAGGATGTATAATAATAAGAATAAAAATGTTAGTATACATGAATGTAAAGTCTAAATTAAATGTTAGTATGTGCGTATAAATAAAAGTTAGATGCATAAATAAATACAACTGATATCAAGTCTTTCGGTCTCTTTATTTTATTTTTTATTTTTTAAGTATGGGACTTAATTGTTTTTATGATAGGAGTGTCTGGATAACAGGGTTTCCTAAAGGAAAACAATCCCACGATACATAAAAAGACATGTTACGTTTTTGTAGTCCAACAACGATCGTATATCCATCGTAAGATACATCTGCACTAGTATTAGTTTATCATAACAATTATAATTTATATATTAATCAAATGCTTACTTTGATTATAATTGCTTGAACGTTTCCTTGGCTAGAGCCTCGTGCTGATAATGTGTTATAATATAACAAGAATTAACACAAGATTAGTGCTAAAACTTTAAGAACTTTAGAAGTGTTGCAAGAGAAAGAAGAAGAGAATTGTATAACTTATGAAAGTGTATACATGAGGTGCATTTTTCCTTCTACCTTGAGCTAGTATTTATACTACAAAAAGATTAACTATTTGGTAGACAAGGTTAACTATTTGGTAGACAAGATTAACTATTTAGTAGACAAGATTAACTATTTAGTAGACGAAGCTATCCCTAAGTTTGACAAAGAGTTCATCCACTTGCTTGGTAAATCTAGAGGTAAATCTTGATCTTTATGGTAAATCTTTAATAACATTCATAACATATAGGAATATACCAATATTTTAAAAATAATTAATGTATATTTTAATTTGAGTTAATAAACTCATTAAAACCAAACACAAAACAGCCCCGATAACATCATTAGAACCTTCAAAACTGAAATTAACATGAAATCTAACAAACTGGAACTTTTTACCAAAGATTGTAGGTCCATTTTTCCACCAAAACAAGTAGTTTAAATCCTTTATCTTGTAGCAAACAGGAACCAAAACGCAGTAGCTCTGAGCTTATTTACCTTCAATAATAGATACCAAAATCACTTAGGTGTTGTTTGTTTTTTCTGAGGTAAAACGTCTGTAGTCTGCGGACCACATATGCAGACATCTGTAGCAGAAGTGCTGGACCAAATGTCTGCAGTCTGCAAGAAGAAGACTGTTTGTTTTTTTACTTCTGCAGTCTGCAATTGTTGTTTCTCTCCCATTTCTACTAATCAACAAACAACCAAAGGAACAATTTTTTTGACAAAAATTATGAACTAGCATTAACGAAATTTTTACAAACATTATGAACTAACATTAAGGAACAATTTTTTTACAAACATTATGAACTAACATTAACAAATTAACAATTTTAAACCAACAACAAACAAGAAAAGGATCACTTTTTGATAAAAATTATGAACTAATTAGCAAGATAAGATGTATGTGAGTAGAAACTATTGAAACAGAATTAGGTTAGAAATTCTTCTTCTTATGAAATTCTAAACATATATAAACCCCTTTCTTCTTCACGGCTGCTGTGTAAACAATTTATTACAACTTTTGAAATTCAAGCCTTAATTTAACCTACCAAATGTATGTATATGGGTAGAAACTATTGTACCTTTGATTTATGCGAGAAAGAAAAGAGACTTCGAGGGGGGCTGAGGCGGCGTTGTGGGTGGCTGGGGTGCGACGTCGAGGCCTGAGGTGGCTCCGGAGGTGGAGCCGGAGGCGACGCCGGAGGTGGAGCAGTGATGGCGGACGTGGAGAGGTGGGAGAAGAGCTGAGTGCAGCTGGAGAGGAAACTAGGGTTTTATTTTTGATGGAGAAGATTTGTGAAGAGGCAAAAAGACATAAGCCCACATCTGTGTGAAAAAGAGGTGAGGAAGAGGTTTTTTAATGAAAACCCTTCTAAAAAACAAACAAGCTGCAGACCCCTATGTCTGCGCGTGGTCTGCGTGGGGAAGAGAAAAGAGGTTCTAAAGTACTTTTCTAAAAAAACAAACACCCCCTTAATATCTTGGTAAACATTAAACATAACTAAACCGAACTGTTTACCCTGATGACAGGTCAATTCCTCCACCAAAACAACCCAAATCACAAGCAGCAACAAAAACTAAAACACTCATTTGCACATTTTTGTTCAGGGCAATGGCTTTCATCATTATTAAAATACTGTAAATAGTAAAGTCAATTGATAAATTTAAAACAAAATAAGTTTCACAATTAGTAATTCTACAATCAAAAGTAAAGAACAAGAGTCTGAACCAGAGTCTCAGCTAGACCCTAATTGTTTTTTTTTTTTTCAAAATAGTGATAGTTATAGCTTCTGAGACTTTTAGTCTTTTATTACGAGAAGCTATGCATCCCATAATGTAAAGACTATATTTTATAACCAAATGTTGATAATATCAATTTTTCGAGTTATGAATTTACATCGAGATATGTCACACCCCGATATTTCCACATATTACCGGTGGGCCCAGTGGAGAGTATCGTGACATAGTTGATATCATCATAGTCAATTAACACAATATTATAGCACAGCGGAAGGCTTGGTAGATAATTACTATTACAAACCATAATGTCCGAGTGTCCGAAATAAAAGAATATACAGACTGGTTGTAATAGAGATCCACAGGCGGATCATAAAAACAAATACAAGAAACTGAAATAACAGACTTCAGGCATCTAAGGATTTGCAAGATCCTCTAATTTGACACCAAGTAGCTCCAGCCTAATTTCGAGAGGTACCTGTAACTTAGTCTTTGGAAAATACGTCAGTTTTCACTGGTAAATACAATTAACTGACTCATTTAAAAAGAGTTTATGAAAATTGATTTAGGCGCACAAGGCACAAAACCATTTATAACTTGGGACAATCTTTAAAAAAATCATGTATACATATTTACATGTTTGTCATACATATGGGGCCGGTTTGGAAGCCGGTCATGATTAACCGACTCACCACTACAAAACCCACAAAGGAGTTATCCCCAAGATGTGGGTTATTTAGCATTTGCATCTGTCAGGTGTATGCCTACACCCCGTGCATAGGTCGTGGCCATTTTCAAATGAAATGATCCGAGGATATCCAGGACACGGTCGTATTAACCCCCAATGTTTATGTTATCAAACAAAATAGATTAAACCGGGTTATGCAATTTATTAATCACAATCCGATTAAATGATTCCATACCCGACCAAGCGGTATTATTATTATACCGTATCCCAAGCCCGTATAAGCGAAAATAAGTTTAAAGTATTTACCTGAGCTAGATGTGCAAAGATGCTACTCAGTCGTCTAATTCCTAAGACCTTATGCAAATATCTTCTACCGAAGCTACTTAATCTGTATAGAAGGTTTATTAACCTATTCGGATACTAACGGGTCTTTATTTAAGTCAAAGACTTAGACCGGTTAGTTTGAAAGATACTATACGGTTCGAAACGCTAGATTAAGCGGAGACCAGAATGGAATGTGATTTAGACCCGACAAGTTTGAATACGTGTATAATATGGGTTAACTAAACACATTCTGGATTTTGAAGATTTAATGATAAGGTTAAACCCATTTCGGCTAATTTATGTAAACTAGTCACATAAACCGAACCGAACGCATATATGCCTAACGGGTAACCGAATGAACCATATACAAGTCTCATTTGTTATTATGCTTAAAATATGTTAATACATCAGTAGGATGTTAACATATATGCCCAAAAAGTAATTAAAACCAAATTAAGTCCCGTAAGGGCATTTTGGTCATTTTAAGATTTATAAAAGAGGTTTTAAAGTAAAATGATATTCTGGGCTAAAACATTCTATAAAAATATTTATTTTATAGTGTTAAAATAGTAGAATATCATCCATATGTGTGGTTTATCATTTATGGCCAAACTATGCCCCGAAAGTGTATTTTGGCCATTTCACATATTCTTTTAAGAACATAATTGGAAGTCTGAGTTCATGACTTATAGCTACTGTAAAAATATTAAAAATTATTTATAAATTCAGTAGGTAACAAGTCTTGGGTGCTAAATATGGTTTTAAACCATACTATGCACCTAATTAGAGTAAAAATCGATAGTTGACGATATTTGAGATGTTTATGTGATTCTGAGATTTTGATCAGCCTTGAATGTTTAAAATATTTTTTATATATCAAATTAGTAGAAAAAGGTTAGGCATGGTAATTATGTGTAAGTGACGTGTGCGTATATATACATAATATTTTGCAATGAATTACACACGATTGGGTTTTAAATTTATAAAAGTGATTATTACTTTTACATCAAAACACACACGAAAGAGGCAAGTGTACCCCGTCATATATGTAATAAAGTATCGGTAAGAACCAAGTATCGATCCAAGGAAATGGGCGGAGAAATAATACTAGACCTTTGTCACTAAACTACCGGTAAAAACATTGGTTTGGTTGATTTAAACTAAACTAAAGTAAACATAACCAAATACATAATAAAAACATAATAGATAGTAGATAAAAAGCCTTGCTAAATACACAACCACAACATGTCAACTAAGTCAGTTTTTGGCACTAGAAGCATTCGGTCAATTTTCCAATTTAAGACAATTAGTATCCCTTTCGGGAATCCTAACATGACAATCATTCGGAAAGCTAAAACGATAAACACACTTTAACCACCTAAAATTGTTCTTTAACGTGCAATTGATAAATGTCTATGAAAATCTCTTAAAAATAAGTTAGTCAGCCGTTAGGATTGTTCTAACCTCACTTAAACAAGGAAAGCGACACCGATAAACACAATGCAACCACCGAGATAAGCATAAACTAGATTAAATCACAACCGAGTTCATTTTACAAATCTTGCACAATAATTCACTAAGATAGCAATTTTGGCCTAAACTACTAACTAAGCTAACAAATCATGGCAAGAATTTATAACGACACCATCTAACCCGTTTAGGCCCTTACGTGACGGCAAGCTCTCTTGATTAACAATAATTACATTTTATTAAATCACTAACCATTTCTAGTATCATGATGCATACATTTAAACCAAGTTAAACTAGTTAACCAAATTCAAAGTTTACTAATACAAGATTAATTAAGCTTCATTTTTCAACTATCTTAACTAACCAAGCACCAATCATCCAACATAATTACTTATAATCAAGAGTTCAATATCAATAACAAGGTTGCAAACTAATCATCAAAGATTATCATAGAAAATACTTCAAATGTCATTACAAACAAAGTTTAACAAACTAATGGTTATAATCTAGCAAGGGATTGTTGTGTTTTTGCCCAAAGGCTACAATAATACATAAATCATAATCTAAGTACTTGAAAGATTAACAAAAACTTGGAAAGATTAGAAAATCAAACCATAAACAAGTACTAGACTAAGGATCCGGGTAGTAATCGAGCTAAACGAGACAATGTGGCTTGAATCCGGGTGAAAGCTAATGCCTCCGGAGCCTGAAAATCGCCTGAGAGCTCTCCAAAAATCCAGAATGTCGAGCAGAAAGTTCCTGCTGTGTTTTTATACTTTTTTGCTGTTGCACGGTCGTTCCCCATATGGAACGACCGTTCACTTTATGTAATTATTGGACATGGGTCACCATACCGCATACGTCATCGGATCGTTGACCAGATCTGAAATGGAACGACCGTGCTTTGTGTGGAACGGTCGTTCAGTTCCGAGACTTCATGTTGCACGAGCTGTTGCACCTACCGTTCAGTTCCGAGACTCTGTTGATTCACCGGAGACGCACGGTCGTTCCTCACATGGAACGACCGTTCTTCACCAAGTCGCTTGTTTCCCTGGAACGCCCAGCCGCACCTACCGTTCATTGCCGAGATGATCAGTGTTGTCGGAGATGCACGACCGTGCATCAGGTGGAACGGTCGTTCCACAGGCCCAGATCAGAATCCTTAACAGAAAGTCCGCAGCTTTGTCGTTTTCTCCGGAAAGTCCTCGTTTTTGGTATCATCTTGTCTGGAATGCAGTTTTAGGCCTGTAAACACAAATGTAGATAAATAAGTATCCGAACGACGGTTTTACGGCCAAAAACGCATAAAATAGGGGTAAAACGGGGGACTAAAATATGTGTAAATTAGAGTGTATCAAATCTCCCCACACTTAAACCTTGCTTGTCCTCAAGCAAGCTAAACTAAAAAGCAATAAAAGACAAAAACAAACAAGAACGATAATTTACACACTATTTTATTTAAAACTAATATATAAACGGTTAGCCGGTTTGTCGAAAGACAACATCAAAAGATTCAAACCCAACAAGCATATGCAATTTAAAAAGCGACAACCAAGAAGCCGAGACTAAACATTTAATTGACTCGCATGTTAATCTTCACCCAACTCACAATGTTCACACACACTCGGTTTTATTTATGAATCATACATAAAATGTGTATGCGTAAACACTCAACGCCTAGTCAATGAAATGTGCAATATCATAAGCTTGTCATAAGATCTCGTCTCCACCAACTAACATGCAAATAAGTGTAAATCAAGAGGTCTTTACGGGTTGTAACGTTAGGCTTGGGCGAAGGGTATGGAAGTGGACATTTAAAATGGCGAAAACGGTTAAAACTCGGTAGTAGCGTTTAACTAGCAATAAACAATACAAATTTACATATAAACGCCTTAAAAAGGCGACTAAAGCGCAATCGAGCTAATCAACAAGATTTTTAACATTTAAGCATTCAAAATTGCTTGATTTCTATCAACTTCACCCTATTTTAGGGTGTTTTATTTTCAGTTTTTTTTTTTTTTTTTTTTACAAACTATACAATGAAATATAAACACTAACAAGCTAGTTAAACTATTATTTTAACCGAGTTTCAACACTAAAAAGGTTTAAAAACATAAAAAGGCTAAATTTGGTTAAGTAGGCGATAATGTGGGTAAACAAAGGTGAACGGGAAGGCTCGACATGGTTAATCCTAAAGGGTAATATAAGGTGAACGGGAAGCACAACACAAAGAACAAGGTACACAACAAAGGGGTAATCTAAGTGCCTCTATCATGTTTACACAAATCCGCACGTTCATGGTCTTAACAAGCATACTAGTGACAAGTTCTAAATTGCACAAAACATCCGGCTCACTCCTATATCCGAAATGAACAAATATATAACAATCTAAGCTCAAATATGCTCACGTAACGGAAGGAATGGGTAAAAGTGTGAAAACTATCATGCAAGTCTTTCTTTGTTTGTCACGCTTTCCGGTTTCCTTTTTCAAAAATATTTTGCTTGTCGAGTTTTTATCAAGTCCGATGCTTTCTAAAACATAACCAACCGGTTTATTTACCAACATAAATACAAAACACAAGTATTTTTAAATGATTTTTCTGATTTTCTGTTTTTTTTTTTTTTATAAATAAATGAGGACAAAGAAAGCTAAGTTAACAAAGTTAACCCCCTCCCCACACTTGAACTTCGCATTGTCCCCAATGCGAGACCCGAAATATAGAGAAAAGGATAAAAATACTCCCCTCAAGATGATGTTGGTGCCACGAGACTTCCGAAGCTCTAACTGGTACGTGCTCCGGTCCAAGATCCGATAGATAAAATCTGCAAGTATGTCGTGTACACCCAAAATATAACAGAAAAAGAAAAACCAAACAACCATAATGTACATAAATGCTAACATCCAAACAAAACAGAAAGGAAATTGTTTGAAAATACATATCCGGGGTGTTTTAAATACTAAGTCAAAATAAACACCCAAATAAAAGTAAAGTACTGAAACATGAAACACCACCAAATGTTACCACTACCGCAAACTACTCATCATCATCGTCATCATGCCTCGTGCCAGATGGGCCCCTGATCGCCATAGCTAGGGGGTTCCATGGTGGGAACTCCGGCGGGTGCTGAAAATAGTTGGGGTGTGCGTGATGCATCTCCCCGAACAAATAAGAAAAACCCGCGGACACCCCCTGGTATAGAGTATCCTGGCGCTGCTCTAGTCGGTCATGTGTGGCTCGAAGCTCTGCCTGACTGGCTCTAATCTCGTCCTGGCTGGATCTGATCTGGTCAAAGTATGTACCATGCTGCTCCTGCGTGACACGCATGTCTTGGAACTGCTGGTAAAAAGTAGGCCAATCCTCATGCTGCTGAAATGCATGATGCTGCGGCGAGTGTGGTGGTGTCGGTGGTTGTGGCTCGTGCTCACCCATCTCTTCGTCCTCATCCTGATGTTCCTCCTCAGCTGGAGGTAACGGGTCCCATATCTCTCCATTCAAACCCCTCAACCTATCTCTCCCATCCAACTCAGCAATAACCCCCATAAACTTCAAAGACCGTATATCAACATGCACCCCCTCAGTGATCAAAGTGAGACCCCTAAGCACCTCCGGCGTCATATATCGCTCATTGTACGCGATCTCGGTCACGTACTGCCCGCCGTGGATCTCACTATTGTGGGTCCGCCCGGAACACTTAATAAAGTACTCAGCCATTCGTGCGGCGAGGTTGATCGGTGCTTTGTCAACCAACGCATAAAGAAAGAGCAAATCAGGCGTTGGACAGTTACCTTGACTGTCCATGCGTCCGCAAATAGAATGGCTGAAAACATGGTGCATCACTCGCACCAGAGGGTCTCGAAGGCGCGAAGCCTTTGACATCCGTGGGTTGTATGGGCCCCCAATAGCGTTACGTGCCCAGAATGCCTCACGCGCTGCATCATTAGGGAAGTTGAACTGATCGTTGAAAACGTCGGGATCATCCATGTCCTCCCGCGTATAAATCCCAAGCCTCCGTCCTAAACGACCCACCGACCATGTATGCCATCGACCACACATCCTGAAGGTGACCCGATTCCTGTAGCGGAAATCAGGTTCTGTATGTGCAACCGGCTTTTCATACTGATACGAGGCGAAGAATTCAATAGTCAACTCTTGGTACACGGGTCGGTTGCAACCGACCAGGTTTGCTAGCGCGGGAGTCATCATTTCATCAAGGCGATCATACTGGTTGAGGTCACGCATAACCTCCCAGTCCAACCAACGGGGCTCTCCAAACTGATCCCGCCTCGCCCACAATTCATCGCGCTTCGCGATGCATAACGCTTCCTTCTCGATGTTGGGGTTAAATTGTAGGAAAGGGTGATCCATCTGCAATGGGGAATGTTGTTAGGAAGACAGAAACAGGAGAAAAATGAGTTGAAAACAAGCGAGCAGCCAATTATGAAGCTACTGTCCAAACTGTACTGGCAATATGGCACGGTCGTTCTCCGGGACGCACGGTCGTGCGTCACCGAGAACTAACAGGCCAGACCAGACGATATCGTGAATCAGCCGGCGATGCACGACCGTTCCACCCGAGGAACGACCGTGCACTTCCGAATCTGCAGAATATGACCCCTGAACTTAGAACAATCAGATTTTGCAAAATTTCAACAAATATTGGGTCAACAGGGGTCTGCAAATCAACCGGGTGTTCACGATACTTCGATTTAACAAGGGTTAGGGTTTCGATTTGTTTATGAAGAGAACCCTAAAAATTCCTTGAAAAAAATCGGAAGAAAACTACACTAGAAAGAAAGAAAACAAGAAATCTAACACCAGAGACGTACCGTGCGAAGTTGGGTGTTTGATCGTGCGAAAAATCATGCAAAACGGTGAAAAATCGCCCAGGAACGGTCTGCAGCGGCTAGGGTTCGCGAATGGTGAGTTTTGCAGCAGATAATGGTATATATAGTGTGCAAAATGACCAAATTGCCCTCAGCCAGTCGCACGGTCGTTCTCCGGAATGGAACGGTCGTGCGTCACCGAGGTCGTTCAAACCCAGCAGCGTGTTCTCGGAAATGCACCGAGGGTGCGATCTACCGTTCCGGCTTGCTCGGAATTGCACGGTCGTTCCACAGGTGGAACGGTCGTGCATCAGCTGCAGATACAGAATTTCTGCAGAAGCTATTTCCAGCACCCGTTTCGGCCGTTTTTCGCCGTTTTTTCGATACACCAACTGTTCTAATAATATTACAATACAGAACCTTCGCCCGGCACATACGGAAACTAAACAAACAAACGAAAACTACCTAACTAACCTAAATTACGCTAAAACTACAAAAACAAATAAAAGGACAATTTTGCCCTCATAGCGCCAAAGACGCTCCGGCTGCATTTTTGTCGGCGAGTCAGCAGCGTAGACTCATGCTAAAAATTTTTTCGACGAGTCGATAGCAAGACTCAAAGCTAAAAACTAGAAAAACTACAAAAACTATGAAAAAGACTACAAAGACTAAACTACCCCTAAAGCGCAAAATACGCTCTTGCTACATTTTTGATCCGCGAGTCAGTAGCGTAGACTCTCTCCTCCCCACACTTATGATGTGTGCGGGGTTTGGAGTTCAATCACCTCCACCGCCGATTCTATCGGCCCGGCAACGTACAACTTCAACCGGTGACCATTTACCTTGAAAATAACGCCATCCGCGTTCTCTACTGCAACAGTACCATACGGAAATACTTCCTTAACTGTGTATGGTCCTGTCCAGCGTGAATGAAGCTTCCCAGGAAATAAGCGCAGCCGTGAATTATACAGAAGAATAAGATCACCCGCTTGGAATTCTTTGTGGTCCTTCAAGCGTTTGTCGTGACGTTTCTTCGTGCGCTCTTTGTAGAGTACGGAGCTCTCATAGGCTTGGTGCCGCAATTCTTCCAATTCATGAATTTGGAGAAACCGGGCTTCACCTCCGGTTTTAAGGTCCAAATTCGCGGTTTTCAATGCCCACATAGCCTTGTGCTCCAACTCCACCGGTAAATGGCATGCCTTTCCGTATACCAACCTAAAGGGGGTGGTCCCTATAGGGATCTTATAAGCTGTACGGAATGCCCATAATGCCTCATCAAGCTTGTCCGACCACTCCTTGCGGTTCGCTCCAACCGACCGCTCAAGGATGCGCTTAAGCCCACGGTTCGTGACCTCCACATGCCCGCTCGTCTGCGGATGATAGGGCGTGGATAAACGGTGATGCACACCGTATCGGGACAAAGCCTTTTCAAGCTGTGTATTGCAAAAATGAGTCCCTCGGTCACTAATGAGCGCTTTTGGAGCGCCAAATCGGGCGAACAAACTCTTAAGAAACCTTACAACTACTCTGGCGTCATTAGTGGGTAAGGCTTGCGCCTCCGCCCACTTTGATACATAATCAACAGCCACGAGTATGTATTTGTTTCCACGTGAAGGGGGGAACGGTCCCATGAAGTCTATCCCCCCAAACATCAAAGACTTCACAAACCTGTATCCAGTTCTGGGGCATTTCGTCGCGTGCCGATATGTTCGTCGCCCTCTGACAAGCATCGCACCCTTTCACCCAACTCTGCGCGTCACGGAAAATGGTCGGCCAGTAAAACCCGGAATCCAACACCTTCTTCGCGGTGAAGTTGGCTCCGTGGTGGCCTCCGGTAGGTCCCTCATGACACTGGCGCAGAATGTCGGTCGCCTCAGACCCAGATACACATCTCCTAATCACCTGATCAGCACCCACCTTGAACAAGAAAGGGTCGTCCCATATGTAGTGCTTGAGATCCGAAAAGAATTTCCTCTTTTGCTGGTGAGTCAACCCTTTTATCAGAATCCTGCAAGCAAGATAGTTCGCAAGGTCAGCGAACCATGGCGACTCATCACATATCTCAACACCCATCAAAGATTCGTGTGGGAACTTGTCATTGATTGAATCCCAACGCGAATCCTCGATGTCTCCGTGCTCTAACCGAGACAGATGGTCGGCAGCTACATTCAAAGCACCCTTTTTGTCTTGTATCTTAATATCAAACTCTTGCAGCAACAGGATCCATCTGATTAGACGCGGTTTAGCGTCCTGTTTGCTGAAGAGGTATCTAATGGCTGCATGATCAGTGTATACAACGGTTTTCGAAAGCACCAGATACGATCTAAATTTATCGAATGCGAAAACGACCGCCAAGAGCTCTTTTTCAGTCGTGGTATAATGCTATTGAGCGTCGTGGAGAGTTTTACTCGCATAGTAGATCGGATGGAAGTGCTTTTCCTTCTTTTGACCCAGAACGGCCCCTATAGCGTAATCACTCGCGTCGCACATGATTTCAAAGGGCAGACTCCAGTCCGGTGCGACTAAAATAGGGGCCTCTACCAACTTTTGCTTGAGGAGGTCAAAAACCCTCAAGCAATCATCTCCAAACACGAATGGAGCATCTTTCTCTAACAAACGAGTCATGGGTCTGGCGATTTTGGAAAAATCTTTGATGAATCGCCGATAGAACCCGGCATGACCGAGAAAGCTCCGTATAGCACGAACAGAGGTGGGGGGCGGAAGTCGTGATATAACGTCGACCTTAGCTGGATCGACTTCCATGCCCGCGTGAGAGATTTTGTGTCCCAGAACTATGCCCTCCTTCACCATGAAGTGGCATTTCTCCCAGTTCAGGACCAGATTGGTCTCCTCACACCTCTTCAACAATCTTTTCAAATTTTCCAGACACTGATCAAAGGAATCCCCAAATACCGAAAAATCGTCCATGAACACCTCCATGGAATCCTCAATCATGTCGTGGAAAATTGCGACCATACATCGCTGGAAAGTAGCCGGCGCATTACACAGCCCAAACGGCATACGCCGATAGGCGAATGTACCGAAAGGACAGGTAAATGTGGTCTTCTCCTGGTCCTCAGGAGCGATAGGAATTTGAAAGTAACCCGAGAACCCATCCAGAAAACAATAATATAACTTCCCTGACAGACGCTCTAACATTTGGTCAATAAATGGAAGCGGGAAGTGGTCCTTGCGGGTGGCGTCGTTGAGTTTGCGATAATCGATGCAAACCCGCCATCCAGTGACCGTCCTGGTTGGAATGAGCTCATTCCTATCGTTCGTGACCACAGTCATGCCCCCCTTTTTGGGCACTACCTGCACAGGGCTGACCCAAACAGAGTCGGAAATGGGATAGATCATACCAGCATCTAACAACTTAATCACCTCCTTTTTAACGACCTCTTACATGTTCGGGTTCAGCCGCCTCTGGTGCTGCGCACACGGCTTGAACTGATCCTCCATAAGAATTTTATGTGTACAGAAGGAGGGATTTATACCTTTAATGTCCATGATTTTCCAAGCGATTGCTTTCTTATGAAGTTTCAACACAGTAAGCAGTCTGCTCTTTTCCTCTCCCGCCAAACCAGATGAAATAATGACAGGCAAATGACGCTCCTCATCAAGGAATGCATACTCTAGGTGCGGTGGGAGCTCTTTAAGCTCCAAGGTAGGAGGATCTTCCACTGAAGGCTTCGACTTCACTTCACTCTCGCGATCAATTTCTGTGAAACGATCCGGACTCTGGGGACTATCATCACCAATCTGATAGACTGGCTGCTCTAAGTAGTGGCCCTCCTGCGTAATGCCATCTAAGTCCCCACACAACAGATGTGTGTCCGAATCTATCTCCTCGATCGTACCCTGGAAATGCGTGCTCACATAAGTGTCGACAATGTCAACATAATAGAGCGCGTCGTCCTGACTCAGAGGATGCTGCATAGAACGTTTAATGTCAAACGTCACATGCTCATCATCTACTCGGAGTGTGATCTCGCCCGCCGCCACGTCCACAATCGTCCGGGCGGTATTCAAAAACGGGCGTCCGAGTATCAGAGGCACTCTCGAGTCCTCATCCATGTCCAGGATAACAAAATCCACGGGAAATACAAACTTGTCAATCTTAACAAGCATATTCTCTACAAACCCGCGTGGATACTTGACAGAACGATCCGCAAGTCGAATACTCATCCTCGTAGGTGACGGCTCACCTAGATCCAACTTTGTGAAAACCTTATAGGGCATAAGGTTTATACTTGCTCCTAGATCTGCTAACGCATTACTGACTGACAGATTGCCAATGAGGCAAGGAAGCGTGAAACTGCCTGGATCGCCCATTTTTGTAGGCAGGCGATTCTGGAGAATAGCAGAGCAGCTTTCATTCATAACCACACAAGACATGTCCTCGAGTTTTTGCTTGTTTGAGAGGATGTCTTTCAGAAACTTCGCATACTTTGGCATCTGTGCCAAAGCCTCAACAAACGGTATGTTTATATGCAATTGCTTAAACATCTCAAGAAACTTACCGTTTTGTTCATCCATCTTCTGCTTCTTCAACCTTCCTGGATAGGGCACTGGAGGCTTGTAACCTGTGACCGGCTCCTGGACTTGTGCTGTACTTGCTGGGCGGAGCCTGGCATGCACCTCATCCGGTGTGTCGGTCGGGACCGCTTCAGTGATCGGTGGTGAGTCCGATATGACGGGTCCGGTAGGTTTTCCACTCCTGGTCATCACCGCATTCTCATCTCTATGCGGGCCCGGGTTTGTCTCAGTATTGCCCGGGAGACCACCCTGGGGTCTCTTTGACATCATCTGTGCCAGCTGACCAACCTGATTCTCTATGTTCTGAATCGAGGCCTTGTGGCTCCTCATTTCTCCCTCATGAGAGAGAAAACGATCCTCGCTCTGCTGATAGCGTTTTTCAGCTAGCTGATTCGCGCTCGAGGAGCTAGTAAGAAGCTGGGACATCATCTCCTCCAGCTTAGAACTAGACTGTGGGGCCTGCTGCTGGGAACTACTCCCAGAGCCTTGATTCTGATGCGGGTATGAACGCTGTTGGTAGGATTGGTTGTACTACTGATAATGCTGACCCTGACCCTGACCCTGATGCTGCTGCGCTGGAGCGCGTGGAGTGAATCCCAAAGGATTTTGATTGCCTGTGTTCGCACGCCACCCAAAATTTGGGTGATTTCTCCAACTGGGATTGTAGGTGTTACTGTAAGGGTTGTTTTGCGGCCTAACTTGATTACCCCCGAAATCTACCTCTTCGTGGCTCTCGTATCCGACTCCCTGAAAACATGCCCCAGGCTCGTGTGACACACCACACTGGTCACAACCCGAGCCCGCATGCGCAATCATCTGGGACCTGTCGAATCTCGATGCGAGAGCCGAGATCTGAGCAGTAATAGCCGTATAGTCGTCAACAGCATGCACTCCTGCGCGGGATCCTGATGATGATGATGTAGCCCGACTCCTATCTCCTTCGCGGCGAGAGCTAGATTTCAACGCAGCCTTTTCAATGATATCGTAAGCCTTATTGGGCGTCTTTGTCCCCAAATCGCCTCCTGCATTCATATCTAAACGCTCCTGCATATTGTAGCTCAGCCCCTGATAGAATGTCAAGACTAACTGTCTCCTGGTGAACCCATGATGTGGAACATCAAGTAACAGATCCTTGAATCTCTCCCATGCTGCATGCAACGACTCACCCTCATCCTGACGAAAGGTCACCACTCGGTTCCTTAGCTTGGTTGTCTTCTCGGGTGGAAAGTACTTTTTCATAAATATCTCCGCCAACCCATTCCAGGTCCTGATGGACCCAGCTGGAAGTGACATAAGCCACGCTCTGGCTTTGTCACGCAGTGAGAAAGGAAACAACCGTAACCGAACGGCATCCTCCGAAACATCCCTCATTTTAAACGTGGAACACACCTCGAGAAAAGCCGCAATATGTCGTCCGGGATCCTCATGTTCGCGTCCGTCGAACTGCACCGAATTCTGCACCATATTAATTATACTAGATTTTATTTCAAAATTAGGTGCATCAATAGTAGGTCTAAGGATACTCGGCTCCAGGCCTGTCGCTCCAGGCTGGTTAGACTCATTCAACGGTTGATTATCGTCTGCCATGGTTATGTTTCCTCCTGAGCCCTCGGCTTCAGTAGGTACCACCGAATCCGGCCCGCCAAATGCGAGCAATAGCCCAACCGCACGCCCTTTCGCGCGAAGACGCCTCCGAAGATCACGTTCGGGTTCGTCAGACGGTTCAACAAGTTCTGGAGCGGGGGTCGAGAACATCAACCTGCAAACGAAAATTCGACACGGTGAATATTTTATTAATTAAATAATGCTGCTGTTTTTTTTTCAGCTGAATAGAAGCAGAAAATTATTATAAATGGGCTGAAAATTTTATAAATATCCGAAAAATAGCCCGAAATTTTATAAAAATTCAACAAAATAAATAAATGAATCGACTAATACAAAAATGGCTTTAGGGTGCCGAAAACCCAAAGAATAAGCGAATAAATAAATCCGGATCAAATAAATAAATGAAATAAAAATACCGCAAAAAACGAATAAATCGAATAAAACAAGAAATATTAACAAATAAATAAACAAATAAAATAATCAAGAAATTATACACAAATATTAACAAGTATATACACCGACAACCAAATGACTCGGGTCGTTCCTAAAACTCGCCATTTCCCCGGCAACGGCGCCAAAAACTTGACGTGTGCGTATATATACATAATATTTTGCAATGAATTACACACGATTGGGTTTTAAATTTATAAAAGTGATTATTACTTTTACATCAAAACACACACGAAAGAGGCAAGTGTACCCCGTCATATATGTAATAAAGTATCGGTAAGAACCAAGTATCGATCCAAGGAAATGGGCGGAGAAATAATACTAGACCTTTGTCACTAAACTACCGGTAAAAACATAGGTTTGGTTGATTTAAACTAAACTAAAGTAAACATAACCAAATACATAATAAAAACATAATAGATAGTAGATAAAAAGCCTTGCTAAATACACAACCACAGCATGTCAACTAAGTCAGTTTTTGGCACTAGAAGCATTCGGTCAATTTTCCAATTTAAGACAATTAGTATCCCTTTCGGGAATCCTAACATGACAATCATTCGGAAAGCTAAAACGATAAACACACTTTAACCACCTAAAATTGTTCTTTAACGTGCAATTGATAAATGTCTATGAAAATCTCTTAAAAATAAGTTAGTCAGCCGTTAGGATTGTTCTAACCTCACTTAAACAAGGAAAGCGACACCGATAAACACAATGCAACCACCGAGATAAGCATAAACTAGATTAAATCACAACCGAGTTCATTTTACAAATCTTGCACAATAATTCACTAAGATAGCAATTTTGGCCTAAACTACTAACTAAGCTAACAAATCATGGCAAGAATTTATAACGACACCATCTAACCCGTTTAGGCCCTTACGTGACGGCAAGCTCTCTTGATTAACAATAATTACATTTTATTAAATCACTAACCATTTCTAGTATCATGATGCATACATTTAAACCAAGTTAAACTAGTTAACCAAATTCAAAGTTTACTAATACAAGATTAATTAAGCTTCATTTTTCAACTATCTTAACTAACCAAGCACCAATCATCCAACATAATTACTTATAATCAAGAGTTCAATATCAATAACAAGGTTGCAAACTAATCATCAAAGATTATCATAGAAAATACTTCAAATGTCATTACAAACAAAGTTTAACAAACTAATGGTTATAATCTAGCAAGTGATTGTTGTGTTTTTGCCCAAAGGCTACAATAATACATAAATCATAATCTAAGTACTTGAAAGATTAACAAAAACTTGGAAAGATTAGAAAATCAAACCATAAACAAGTACTAGACTAAGGATCCGGGTAGTAATCGAGCTAAACGAGACAATGTGGCTTGAATCCGGGTGAAAGCTAATGCCTCCGGAGCCTGAAAATCGCCTGAGAGCTCTCCAAAAATCCAGAATGTCGAGCAGAAAGTTTCTGCTGTGTTTTTATACTTTTTTGCTGTTGCACGGTCGTTCCCCATATGGAACGACCGTTCACTTTATGTAATTATTGGACATGGGTCACCATACCGCATACGTCATCGGATCGTTGACCAGATCTGAAATGGAACGACCGTGCTTTGTGTGGAACGGTCGTTCAGTTCCGAGACTTCATGTTGCACGAGCTGTTGCACCTACCGTTCAGTTCCGAGACTCTGTTGATTCACCGGAGACGCACGGTCGTTCCTCACATGGAATGACCGTTCTTCACCAAGTCGCTTGTTTCCCTGGAACGCCCAGCCGCACCTACCGTTCATTGCCGAGATGATCAGTGTTGTCGGAGATGCACGACCGTGCATCAGGTGGAACGGTCGTTCCACAGGCCCAGATCAGAATCCTTAACAGAAAGTCCGCAGCTTTGTCGTTTTCTCCGGAAAGTCCTCGTTTTTGGTATCATCTTGTCTGGAATGCAGTTTTAGGCCTGTAAACACAAATGTAGATAAATAAGTATCCGAACGACGGTTTTACGGCCAAAAACGCATAAAATAGGGGTAAAACGGGGGACTAAAATATGTGTAAATTAGAGTGTATCAGTAAGTCACACTTTTATTAGCAAAAAGGGCATTATCGTCAATTAAGGAATTTATACAAGAACTCTAAGTTATGGTCAGTATCTAATCTGACCCAACATTCCAAAAATTCCTAAAAATGATATCATAAAAGTAGGTAATGAGTTTTGGGTCAAAATCTATGTTTAAACATGCATTTTGCATAAAATAGTAATTTAATATTTATAAAAGCTAAATTTGCGATATCTTTCATAACATCACTTTGAGACCAGAAAATATTGCCAAAACAATTTAGACATGTTTATATATCTGTACTTAACCTATTTGTATGATCACATATTCAAAAATCTCATTTTTAGATCAAAAGGGCATAATAGTCAACTATAAGCATAATAACGGAAACTAGCATATAATTCAGAATATTAATAACCAGGTAACATAACCTCAGAGGGTTATACTACAACATAATATGGTCCTAATGGAAGCTTAAAACATAAAGGATTTAAGCTTAATCGGGTCAGAACTGAAAGTCAAAGCAAAAGTCAAGCTTTTTCGACTTTCGGTTGCGAACCGATCCTAAACTCAGAATTGTCGGGTTGAACATGCTTAGACATGTTCTAATAAAATTTACCAAGTTATTTAAGTGATAAAACATGGTTCATATCTTCTACATTATCAGTTTTAATTATTTTATGAAAATCTGACTAGTTTGACTTTTTGACTAGTTACTTTGACCCGACAATTAACTAAGTAAACCTGATAATTAGGAGGTGCCCTTTTGAGGGATTAACACCTACCTAATTACGATCACGTAGCCATATTCGCCTCGAACAATGGCTGGACCGTTTAGGTCTAAACCGAAAGTCAAAGTGTTATTACGACAACTTTGACCTTTGGTCTTTAAACACATAAAAAAATATACTAAAGTGGCTAAGGACACTTACAACAGGTCCTTGCACGAGGATTGAACTATGGTGGGCTCCCTCTTGATCAGGAATCCCAAAGAAAGCTCAAGAAAAGCTTGAACTAGTGAGATATGAGAGTTTAGAGTGAAAGTGCAAGTATGATGGCTGCCTAAAGGAGCCTATTTATACTGCATAGAGGTTACACAAGATCATTACAGGTGTTTTGGGTTGAATTCTGATGTCTCCAGGTGTCCAAGTGGTATTAAAATCCATCAACAAGGCCTTAGAATTCGATTTATTTTGGTTTGGAGCACAAGGAAGAAGAAGACCTGCACCTGGCACACACATTCTATCGAAATAGAGTTGTCGCGTCGCGCGACGGCATATGCAGGTCATGGTCGCGCAGCACGACCCCCTATGTTACCAGCCAAACAAGTTTCAAACTTGTCATGTTCAGTCCCTGCACCTTTAAAAGCTTAATAACTTTCATTTTAGGCACAATTGGTCCTTGAAGTTAGTTTGTAAATGATCTAGGGAGTATAACCAAACACCGTTAGGTCCGGTTTCGTTAAACGATTACCGAAAACACTAGTTTCTGCCCGTTGACGCTTTTAACCCCTATTCTTGGGAATTTGCGTAAATAATACATAACGATCTCAAAACCTCGTGAATTCACTATCACTTATTCTTGAGAGTATAATCGAACATTACGAAGCCCCGGCTCCGTTAAAAGGCCACTCAGAGGTAAGAATTAACATGTTGACACGTTTAACCCATGTATCTTGTAAACTTTCGTTTACTTTCACAAACAACTTCTTATATCCGAATATTTACTTGTTTAAGAATATATTCATCGTGTGTGGTCAATCAGAGGCACAAGTTTGCCATGTTGACACTTTTAGTCCCTTCGCATACATATTTTCATCGTTTGACAACTTTAGTCCTTCAAACTCAAACTTTCACAAGATTAGGGTTTAGGACACGTGTCTTCAGATAATTGGACACGTTTTTACGAGGTGTTACATCCTCACCCCCTTAAAAAGAAATCTCGACCCCGAGATTTACTGAAACAAGTGAGGGTACTTTTGTCGCATAGTAGACTCAACCTCCCACGTATATTCAAGGCCTCTACGGGCATCCCATTTCACTTTTACAATTGGTACATGCTTCCTTCGGAGCTTTTTAACCTGTCGATCCTCGATCGATATAGGTCTCTCAACAAACATCAGGCTTTCATCAATCTGTACGTCTTTATGAGACAATGCTAGCGATTCATCAGCTAGACATTTCTTTAAGTTACAGATGTGGAACACATTGTGAATTCCACTAAGCTCCTTAGGCAAGTTTAGCTTATAAGCTACACTGCCGACACATTCGATGATCTCGAATGGTCCGATATACCTCGGGCTTAGCTTGCCCTTCTTACCAAAACGCATCACACCTTTCCAAGGTGATACCTTTAGTAAGACTTTGTCGCCTACCTCAAACTGTAGAGGTTTTCGCTTTTTATCTGCATAACTTTTCTGCCTATCTCTGGCAGCTTTTAAGCGATCACGAATTTGGACAATCTTGTCCGTTGTTTCAAGAACTATAGCAGGTCCTGACAACTGAGTCTCTCCAACTTCAGCCCAACAAACAGGCGTTCTGCATTTCCTTCTGTTGGACCGTTCTACGACCTTAAAACGTCAGTTAAGGCAGTTCATCTTTGCGTACGAAGGCGGAATCAATGTAAACAAAGTCATAACAGCTATTATCCTTTTAATTCTTCTTTTTTGATTGATATATGTGCTTTTACAAGGTAATCTGATACAAATCCGGCAGCACTTCCTGTCTCATACAATGACCATCTCTCCAACAAATGAACCACACAACCCTATTTATAACCATGTTGATTTCGCTTGAGTTGGATTGAAGCGAAATCATCACTTGTTGATTTCGCTTGAACTCATTTCAAGCCAAATCATCATTTGTTGATTTCGCTTGAACCATTTCAAGCGAAATCTTCAAGTTAAACAAGTATAACCCTAAATTAAACCCTAATGTGTGTTTATTCAACCTATCTAGACACAAGACTTGATGTAGACGTAGTCAACAGACATTCCGTGCACCAACAGACTCCCCCTTGGATGTTGACGAAGTCTTCAGCTCCGAGTCTTCAGTCTTGGTCTTTTCTCCAACTCTGTCTTTTTATCAAATACACTCTATCTTCACAGGTTTAGGATCACAACCTGACTCCATCTTCAAACTCCCTTTGACTGTTGATCCAGACTCCCCCTTTCACAGACTCCCCCTCTCGATATGCTAGAATCTGAGATATCTGGTTCAAGCTTTGACAATTAGCTTCCGTTGGGAATAATGAAGTCCAAAACCTGTTACCCTGCACATCCTCTACCTCACCATAAGTTTCACAAATTTGTAACATTTGAATTTAACAAACTTACTGGTAGACATCATACATTCATCAAACATACTAGTTACATCAACTTCAAATAAATGACCTTGATTAACTAAACACACAATCTTTCAAAACATTTGTATATAACATTCAAAGTTTTCAACATATTCTCCCAACCCTGTTCATCAAGTATAGCACTTGGAATTTTGAAAATCAGCTCTTCAACATCAGTTGTCGAAAATCTTTTTGAATTTTGATTTAGAGAAATGCAGTAAAGAAATATATACAAACACTATTTTTGTGAGTTTGTGTAAGAGGATCATATTAGATTATGAGACAAATCACAAGCACCGTTAAGCTTTATTCATTTTCAGTTCTAAACAATTCACTTAGATTGTCAGTATACTGGTCCACTTAAATTTTCACACAAAGTTCAACTGCTTCGAGATACGAGTTTAATATTTTAGATACTTAAACTTAATCACGTGTCCCACCTCAGAATATACTCCCGTATCCAGATCCCAATATTCAGTCTTACAGGTAATTATAACACAAATGATATCTGTAAGGGGTAATAAATTATGAAGAATCATGAGAGCTCAGGTCAGAACCATCGTTCAGCAGAGAGATCATGACTCAACTTATGGGTGTGTCCCCTTTAGAGGATCTTTTTTACAACCGCATTGCTAAGCAATTTTATTGTCTTATCATATATGCTGAGGGTGATGCTGTGTTTCAAGCATTTGCAGAAAGTATTATTCAAGGACTAGGTCAGAACTACCGTTCAGCAGAAGTCCCGAAATAATACCCCAAATATCACTGAGTATAAAAACCTAGTATATCAGAATACGAGACCTTTCAAACAAGATTTCGGGGGTTACCCATATATCCGAGAGATGTTACCCACGATATAAGCAAGTTTTGAATTTAGGTTTATATCTCGTCACAATCTACTAAATGTGCAAAAACCTACTGACATATCATCAGTGAGACCGTTTATCACTTTTTAACTTTCCATAACTTTAGCATGCTGTGATCGTCCACTGATTTACTATCATTTCCTCTTTTTCACAACAAAACTCATTTTTGCTTTTTCAATGTTTTTGAAATTTTCTAATTTTCTAATTTTTTTTAAATTTTTCTCCCCCTAAAATCAAAATATGTTTCAATTTTGATTTTCTGAGAAAATTTGAAAACAAACTATACAAGAAACGTGACAAACTGATATCAAATCGCTTCAATTCGCCATCCACTTGGCATAAACAATCAGAACTCCCCCTGACAACAAACTATTTTCCCATTTAGATTTCAAAACACTTAAGTTTGTTTTAATCAAAATGGTTTTTCACGAAAATTAGTTTTGTATGTCTTTTTAACAAACTCGGGGTTTCATCACCTTATTCTTTTTCAACCATTTTAAAGAATTAACAATTAAGACCCGTGTCAACAACAAACACTAGTAGAAAATCAAGTACAACTTAATGTCCCTGATTTACTACTTGTAAATCGAAATATCACAGTTACCATCCTGTGAATTTCTCAAGAATGATGCCGATACCTGCTTCACACTTACCAACCTGGAAGCTCTGGCAAGTCAGGTTTTTCTATTTGAAAAGATTCACCCAAGCCTGACCAGCCTTGGGTTTGACAGTTTTTACCTCAACAAATGGCTCTTCTGGCTTTACCATACCAGAATCATTGCCTGCACATGGCTTGTCTGACTTTAACCTGTCAGATTCATTGCCTGATGGTGGCTTGTCTGACTTTGACACATCAGATTCATCGCCAACCATTTTCTTCTTCTCCTTTTTCTCTTTTGTCCTCAGATTTGCATCTGAAGAATTCAATTTACTTTGCTTTGCAGTCGAGTGAGTTGATTCATCAGAACTTTTATTCAATCTGTCTGGTGAACCCGAAGACAAAATTTTCTCGAGATACTCCCTCGCCTTTTTCCTTTTCTTTCGCAGTCTGTCTTTCTGCCCCTGTGAAAGTTTAACTTTCTTTTCTTGAATTGTCTGATCTTGAACTTTGGGTTTAAGAACCTTCTGTTCATGGGGCTTGACGTTGACTGGTTTCTTTGCCATTCTTTGAGATTCAACCCTCGATCTTCCCATCGATCTCCTTGGGCAATTTTTGGCAATATGTCCTCTGATTTGACAATCATAGCACCTTCTCGTTTCGAATCTCTGACTTTGGCAGTTAACAGCAATGTGTCCTTGAAATCCACAAGTGTAACACACTCTGTTATCGTACCATTCACCACTTTCACACCATATGCCGTCTTCATACCACACACTTAGATCAAAGCATTGATTTGCCTTGTGGTAATCACCATTTCTTTGTTTTCTATCATTGTAATGATTTGACCTTGAAGAATCTTCATCCCATCTTCTCTTGTAAACTGGATTTGGCTTTTGAGCACTGTGGTCAAACCTGCACCACTTATTACCAACATTTTGTGAGTTTTTATTTTCAAATTTTTGTGATTTTTGAAAATGATTGGATGACTTATCTGATGAGCTTTTATTTTCAATTTTAGAATTTTTCAAATTTTTATCTTTTTGTTTCTGTTCTACACTCTTCTTAACAGGTTTTTGTTTAGAACATTCACCTGTTTCAGTAGATTGCAAAATAGTATTTTTAAATTTTTCTTGTAAATCTAAAAATATTTTTCTTTTCTTTTCTTTTTCATCATCAGATATTTCATCACAATCTTCAATTTTGACTTTGTCAAAATTTGTGACATTGTCACTTATTGGAACAGAATTGATCGGTTTTGGACTAATATATGATGCAGAAGTCACAAAACTTTTCAATTTATTCTCTAAAACTTTGATTTTCTTTCTATCACCTTCTGCTTCTTTTTCAAGTCGTATAATCGTCTGACGATGGGAATTTATTACCTTTTGCTTTTCAATATTGTTCTTGCTAAAAACAGATCTCCCATCTTCAAGAATCTTTATTTGACTTTGAAAATCTTTTTCAATTTTTACTTTTTCATTTTCAAAACTTTTGATTTTATCTTGAAAAACAGAATTTTCATTTTCCAAAACTTTTATTCTATTATCAAAAACTGTTTCTCTATCTTTTAAAGCCTTATTTTCTAATTTTGCCCAAAACACTTTTTCATGTTCTAAAGTGTTTAGCTTATTCTCAAAATCTTTTTCTTTTTCTTTCAAAACCTTGTTTTCTAATGTCAAACTGTTCAAGTCATTTAACAGTTTAACATTCTCAGATTTCTGCTTTTCACAATTCAAACACAACTCCAAAATCTGTTCATCATCAGCTTTATTCTCGTCTTTCAACGCTTTGTTTTCCAATGTCAAATTCTTCATATCTTTCAAGAGATTGACATTTTCTGCTTCAGATTTTTCGCATTTTGAGCACACAACTTCATATTTTGAAGTTTCATTTTTCTTGGATTCTTCAATCTTTGATGTTCCTGCAAGAAAAATTTTAACCATATCAGCAGGATTCAAATCTTCATTTAAAAAACAACCTCTCTTGTAATCATATTTCATCTTTCTTCTTACATCAATACCATTTTCAATTCTTTTGATGATTTCAAGAAACACATCTAAACTTAACCATTTTGAGCTTCTTTTTAATTTCTCTAACAACTCTTTCTTTTTCTCTTCATTCTCATCATTGCGTTTTCTAATCTCTCTGATGAAATCATAATAACCAATTTTGAGAACCTAGAATCCTTTTTCAATTTTCCTAAAAATTCATCCCAATCTGAAGGTAATGCATCTGCAAACTTAGATATCTTTTCAGCATCTGATATCCTTAAGTAATACATTTCAAAACTTTTATGTAAATCTTCATATCGCTTATACGTATCATTAAAATTCTCATATTTCCTACACATAAAATGTTCAAATCTTTCAACCAAAACCTCCTTTTTCTCTAAAGGAGAACAACAAGTCCAATTGTTTATTCTTTCAAGTTTAGTGTTTTCCAGTTCGTCAAACATTTTGAATTCTTGGTATTTGTGCCTTGTAAATCACCTCGAATCACCTGCAAACAAACAAACAAACAATCAGTTCAAACGGACTGAATACGTAACAGTGAATTACCGAGAACACTTAGACAAATTTTTTTTTTTAGGTTTTGAAAAATCAGCAATTTCAAGCGAAATTCCTTGAAGTGTAAATAGCTTCAAGCGAAATCAACACTTTAAACTATTCAAGTGAAATCACACTTTAACTGTTCAAGCGAAATCACAAAGTTAGACTCAAGCGAAATCTGATATAAGCTATATTTCAAGTGAAATCTAAAAGAACAATTTCGCTTCAACTTATTCAAGATATTCAAGCGAAATCTGGTAATACAAGTCTAACAGTTTTCAAGCGAAATCCAACTAAACAATTTCGCTTCAAACTGTTTCAAGCGAAATCCAGAAATACAAGTCTAACAATTTCAAGCGAAATCCAGATGATCAATTTCGCTTGAACTATTCAAGCAAAATCCTGATTTTCAAGTGAAATCCTATTTTTTTTTCAAGCGAAATCTTATCTTAACCTTCGAACTAACTCAAGCGAAATCCTGTTTTAGGTCATTTTTTACAAGTTTTAATCTGAATATTAGTCCGAATCTTTGTAGGCTTTGTTAAAACTAAGTTTTACACGATATACTCGAAAATCAGATCATTTCGACCGTTGGAACTCGTTCAGATCAGAAAAATATAAAAAGAAATGAGTAGAAAGAAGAGAATCCGCTGCTATGGTATGAACTCCTCGTCCTGAGCTCTGATACCACTTGTTGGACCGTTCTACGACCTTTAAATGTCAGTTAAGGCAGTTCATCTTTGAATATGAAGGCGGAATCAACATAAACAAAGTCATAACAGCTATTATCCTTTTAATTCTTCTTTTCTGATTGATATATGTGCTTTTACAAGGTAATCTGATACAAATCCGGCAGCACTTCGTGTCTCATACAATGACCATCTCTCCAACAAATGAACCACACAACCCTATTTATAACCATGTTGATTTCGCTTGAGTTGGATTGAAGTGAAATCATCACTTGTTGATTTCGCTTGAACTCATTTCAAGCCAAATCATCATTTGTTGATTTCGCTTGAACCATTTCAAGCGAAATCTTCAAGTTAAACAAGTAAAACCCTAAATTAAACCCTAATGTGTGTTTATTCAACCTATCTAGACACAAGACTTGATGTAGACGTAGTCAACAGACATTCCGTGCACCAACACCTTCCATACAATGCCTCAAAAGGCGCAACTTGAATGCTAGTATGGTAACTATTATTATAGGAGAACTCGATCAACGGTAGGTGGTCATCCCAGCTACCACCCAAATCAATAATGCATGCACGAAGCATGTCTTCCAATGTTTGAATTGTACGCTCACTTTGTCCATCCGTTTGAGGATGGTAAGCAGTACTAAAATTCAAACGAGTGCCTAATGATTGTTAGAAACTTTTCCAAAAATGAGAGGTGTATCTAGTATCTCTATCGGATATAATAGATACTGGCACTCTGTGAAGAGATACAATCTCATCCACATACAATTGAGCTAGCTTGTCAGAGCTATGAGTCTCCTTGATGGGTAAGAAATGTGCTGACTTAGTCAGTCTGTCAACTATGACCCATATAGTATCATTTCCATGCCTTGTTTTAGGTAACTTGGTTATAAAATCCATGGTTACCATCTCCCATTTCCATGTGGGAAGTTCTGGTTGTTGTAGCAAACCTGATGGCTTTTGATGTTCAGCTTTAATCTAAGCGCATGTCAGACATTTAGCTACATGTGTGGCAAAGGACTTCTTTAAACCTATCCACCAATTGTTGGCTTTCAAATCTTGATACATTTTGTCACCTCCAGGGTAAACTAAGTATCTGGAGTTATGAGCCTCCTGGAGGATTACATCTCTAAGTCCTCCATAGATAGGAACCCAGATCCTACCATTTAATCTAATGATTCCATCCTTGCCAGGTAACAACTGATCAACAATTACACCTAACTTCTCATTTGAATAGTTTGCTTCTAAAACAACTTCTTTCTGAGCAGTTAACAGTCTTTCATTCAAGCTGTTCTTAAGTTCAATACTCTTGGCATTAATCCGTATAGGTTTAATCCTTTCTTTTCTGCTCAATGCATCTACGACTACATTCGCTTTACCAGGATGGTAGCGAATTTTGCAATCGTAGTCATTCAAGGTTTCCATCCAACGACGTTGCCTCATATTGAGATCTTTTTTATTGAATAAGTGTTGGAGACTTTTGTGATCTGAATATATCACACATTTAGTTCCATATAAGTAATGTCTCCACAATTTAAGTGCAAATACAACGGCACCCAACTCCAAATCGTGGGTGGTGTAATTCTTTTCGTGCACTTTTAACTGTCGTGATGCATAGCAATCACCTTGCCTCTCTGCATAAGCACACAGCCCATGCCAGTGTGCGAAGCATCACAATAGAAAACAAACTCTTCTATTCCTTTAGGCAATGACAACACAGGAGCATTGCTCAATTTCTATTTAAGAATCTCAAAAAAAATCTTGTTGTTTAGGACCCCAATCAAACTTCACATTCTTGCGGGTCAGAGTAGTTAACGGCGCAGCTATTCTTTAGAAGTTCTCAATGAATCTTCTGTAATAACCAGCTAATCCCAGAAAGCTGCAAATCTCTGTAGGTGTCTTAGGTGCTTCCTAGTTCATGATTGCTTCTATTTTAGCGGGATCCACTTGGATACCACGCTCGCTCACAACATGTCCAAGGAATTGGACTTCGCGAAGCCAGAATTCGCACTTGGAGAATTTAGCATATAGCTTCTCCTGTCGTAGCAATCCTAAGATACATCGAAGGTGTTTCTCGTGATCAACTTGATTATGAGAATAGATAAGTATGTCATCTATAAAGACGATGACAAACTTATTTAAGTATGGCTTGCAGACTCGATTCATGAGGTCCATGAATGCTGCAGGTGCGTTAGTGAGCCCGAAAGGCATCACTAAGAACTCATAGTGGCTATACCTCATTCTAAACGCTGTCTTAGGCACATCTTCAATTCTAACCTTGTGTTGATGATACCCGGATCTTAAATCGATCTTCGAGAAGAAGCTTGCCCCTTGGAGTTGGTCGAACAAGTCGTCGATCCTGGGCAATGGATAACGATTCTTAATTGTTACCTTGTTTAACTCACGATAATCAATGCATAGACGCATTGAACCATCCTTCTTCTTCACATATAGTATGGGTGCTCCCCAAGGTGATGAGTTGGGTTATATGAAACCCTTTTCCAATAAGTCATCTAATTGGGTCCTTAGTTCTTTCATTTCTGTAGGCGCTAGACGGTAAGGAGCTCGTGCGATCGGTGCCGCTCCTAGTAGAATGTCTATCCTGAATTCGACTTGCCTCTCAGGAGGTAATCCAGGTAGTTCATCAGGAAAGACATCAGGGTATTCAGAAATGATTGGAATATCTTCAATCTTGGGTTTCGGATCATCTACTGTCACTTGTGCCATGTAGATGACACATCCGTTCTTCAGACACTTCGATGCTTTGAGTACAGACTCATTGTCGGGCAAACCATATTGTGTATCTCCTTGAATGGTGACCAACTCACCAAATGGGGTTTTGATGTTAACTAGTTTCTTATCGCAAGAAATTTGGGCTTGGTTATGCGATAACCAATCCATGCATAAAACTACATCAAACCCTGCCAATTTCATTGGCAAAAGAGATAGCGGGATAGAATGATTCTTAATGGATATAAAACATCCATCAAGAAGAGTTGAAGCGGTTTCTATGGTACCATCTGCGAGTTCTACCTCATATTTAATGTCTAGAGTTTTAATAGGCAGATTCAGCAGCTTACTAAACTTATGGTCTACAAATGACTTATCAGCACCTGAATCAAATAAAACTCTAGCATAAATATCAGTAATGAGGAAGGTACCTGTTATAACATTTTCATCATTCACCGCCTCCCTGGCGTTCATTTGAAAAACCCATACATTGGTTTTCTTCGCCTCATCAGGCTTCTTGGCATTTTTAGGGCAATTAGTCTTGATGTGCCCTTTTTCATTGCAACCATAGCAGGTTGCATCCTTAATGTTCCGGCACTCCAAAGTTTTGTGCCTTTTCTTTTTGCAGATTCCACAAGGCTTAGCTTGTGGATCCTGATTGCACTTCCCAAAGTGCCTCTTGTCACAAACCTTGCACCTAGGCTTGTCTCCAGACTGACCTTTCTTGAAACCAGAGTTTCTTTTCTTCTTTTTATTTGGCTGGTGGGACTGGTCATCCTCCCTCTTCCTCTTTCCTTCCTCGGTGGTCTTCTTTGACTTACTCCTTATAATATCGAGAGTAAGTGACAATGATAGATCCACAGCCGATCTATAAGTAGCAGGCTTAGAAACCTTGACATTTCCCTTGATTTCAGGGACTAGACCACCAATAAAACGTGCTATGCCTTTAGGCTCTGGAGTGACCAGATACGGGACGAGTCGAGACATCGAGTTAAAACTAGTAGCATAAGATCTACAATCCAGATCTTTCATGACCAATGTGAGGAAATCAGTCTCCACCCTTTCCACCTCATGCTGAGGACAGTAAGTGTGTTTCATAAGATCAACAAATTTATTCCAAGAAAGGTTATACAGTGGAACCTTTCCTGTGGATTGCACTAAGGCTTTCCACCATGTCAGGGCATCGCCTTTGAAGGACTGAGACACAAACTTAATGATGTCCTCCTTGGCACACCCACTGATATCAATCACAGTTTCCATCTCTTCTAACTACTTCATGCAATCAATAGCTCCCTTTTCCCTGGTGAAATCCCTTGGTTTACAAGAGATAAAATATTTGTAAGTACAACCCTTGTTGTACCCGGGAGCCTGATCATAGACAATCTTCTTCTGAGATTCAGTATTCTGATTGGATGAATGTTGAGATTCATCCTTTTTCAGCGTATGCGATTTTGAAGGGGACTTTGAATGAGTTTTAGACCGAACATTACTCGGTTCCTTAAACATATTGTTCACAGCTTGAGCAACTGCTGTGTTTATCATAGCTTGTAATTCAGCACCAGTAACATTTATCCTCGTATCATTATTATTTCCTTCAACTGGATGACTATTAGCTTCATCGGAGCCAGCCATGATTTGAATACTAAAATCAAACAATAATGATTTGTTTAGATTATATATTGAATCATCGTATTCGATGATTAGTTGGTCATGGTATTATTAAACCAAATAAACCATTTTGGATAATAAGTCAAAATTTATTTAATTATGATTTGCCTAGGTTGTAAATGAACCATTATTGGCAATCAAGTAGGATATAATCCTTTTTATTTATAAGATAGGGGACATAAGTCACAACTGTCAATGTCGTATAGACATTTTCATATAGCACAAAAGCTCATCTCGAAGGACATTTAAATGGCACAAAAGGCCTTGTCACTAGGACAATTTAAATATTATCAATGATCCTTTGGATCGGTGATTTTAAGGGTCGAACATAGTCCATCGCCTTTTTGACAAGAAGTTATAAAATATAACTATCTTTGTCATGAATACTCATTAGCCCGTAGGCAGAACACCTCAAATGGATGTTTTGGTGTATACATCATATTTGATGTTAATAGTCATGATTTACATTGATCATTTAGGCCATGAAAGTGGCTTGGAAATATCCAAGTACCTTTGGAAGCTAGTGTGGTCTCTCAAGTCACATTGCTAAGAATGTTAACATGTTTTTAGATGTTAACAAGGAATTATTGTCTTAAAAAGGTTATACCATCATAGCCATTTATATTTTGGCTAGGTTATACCTCTAAGAAAATCTTTTGAAATTTATTTGGCAGATCAATTAAAGTTGAAACGATATTTGCATGATGATGTAATAAAATACACATATATAGATTTTCAAAAGAAATTCCATTAAAATACTAAACGATTACAAAAGGTGCCCTAAACGGGTCTTTGAAATAAATAAATTGTCCACGCAGGGACTAAAGAAAAGAAACAAGTCCACGCAGGGACTAATACAGAAATGAAATGTCCAGGCAGGGACTTAATTGAAAATACGATACAAAATAAAATAAAATCTTCTACTTCTTCTTTCCCTTTATGAAGTTCGCAAGACCCTTTAGGAATTTGTGGGTCTTTCTTTCCCGTTCCTCCGCCTTTTGCTCAACCTCATCCAACCTTTATAAAATTTCCTGGGTTTGTGAATGTTGAGGTAGGGGTTGAGGTTGCTGTTGATAAGGAGGGTATTGATACCCTTGCACGGGATACCCAGTTGGGTATGCTGGAGGAAATGGTGAGGGATAAAGAGCGTTAAAGTGAGCTGCCTCAAGATATGGATCTTGGGCGGGGGCTTGATATTCATAACCAGTAGGAGTTTGATATTCAAATGGGTTATAACCAGACGAACCTGGGTAAGTAGGTATTGGGTTCTCATAACCCATTGGTGGTGGCGGTGGTGCAAAGGTAACCGGCGGGGGATCATTTTCCGGCACCGCGTGAGAAGGTCCACCCATTTGTGGATCTTCGGGGATTGGAGGGTAAGTGCTTGAAGCTTGTGGGGAACTGAATCTCGGTCCCCCTCGCACGGACATCCATGCATTCCTCCTCCGCCTTGGTGGCTCAGGAGGTGGTTGTTGAGGTGGTTCCCCAACTGGCAATGGTGGTGGAGTAACCGCCTGAATGTACGGTTCCTCCATTGGAGGTTGTGGTGGAGAGTTGTGAAAAGAAGGGGTGAATTCCTACTTGTAGCTGTTCCACCTTTCGGCCCATGAATCGGGGCCTTGATATGGCGATCCTTCATAAGAAGAACCGCTGGAAATACTGATGGGATGCGTAGGCGTCCCAGTCGGTGGCATTCTGGATCTGGATCACAATCCACATCCATGTCCTGCGAGAAATGATCTTCAGGGCCCAACGGGTTATAACCTGGTGGTTCGTTGATATAATCATTTGGATTAAATTGACCCGGTGAGTAAGAATGGTGAGAATCAGAATGGTGAAACGAGTGTGAGTGCAGCGAATGTTGCGAGTGATGCGAGTGGTGAGAATGGTGAGAGTGGTATGAATGCTGGGGCTCGTCTTGAATAAGCGGCCCAAAGGAAGGGTGATATGATGGTGAAGAACCTAGCGAAACTGAGTGTCTCGCAGGCTCGAAAGAGTGTCTCCAATTGTCTCATGAATCGGAGTTGCTAAATGACGCTGAAGGCGTGCGTCTGTGTGAGGGTCCAGCTTGACTAGATGGTCCTCCCCTCATAGGACCTTTTCCTTTTCCTCTGACAGGTGGCGGCATTTTATAAAACCTGTCAAAATCAAGAAAACAACATATAAACGACAAAAGGAAAATTAAGGATAATCCTAGGTCATTTGCCTAGACTCGGAAGTCTTAAGGATTGTGCTATTGTGTCATTGAGATTAAACACAAAAGGCTAGTGTTTAATTCACTCAATGTTGGCTCTGATACCAACCTGTCACACCCCGATATTTCCACATATTACCGGTGGGCCCGGTGGGGAGTATCGTGACATAGTTGATATCATCATAGTCAATTAACACAATATTATAGCACAGCGGAAGGCTTGGTAGATAATTACTATTACAAACCATAATGTCCGAGTGTCCGAAATAAAAGAATATACAGACTGGTTGTAATAGAGATCCACAGGCGGATCATAAAAACAAATACAAGAAACTGAAATAACAGACTTCAGGCATCTAAGGATTTGCAAGATCCTCTTATTTGACGCAAAGTAGCTCCAACCTAATTTCGAGAGGTACCTGTCACTTAGTCTTTGGAAAATAAGCCAGTTTTCACTGGTAAATACAATTGACTTACTCATTTAAAAAGAGTTTATGAAAATTGATTTAGGCGCACAAGGCACAAAGTCATTTATAACTTGGGACAATCTTTAATAAAATCTTATATATACAGATTTACATGTTTGTCATACATATGGGGCCGGTTTGGAAGCCGGTCATGATTAACCAACTCACCACTATAAAACCCACAAAGGAGTTATCCCCAAGATGTGGGTTATTTAGCATTTGCATCTGTCAGGTGTATGCCTACACCCCGTGCATAGGTCGTGGCCATTTTCAAATGAAATGAGCCGAGGATATCGAGGACACAGTCGTATTAACCCCCAATGTTTATGTTATCAAACAAAACAGATTAAAACGGGTTATGCAATTTATTAATCACAATCCGATTAAATGATTTCATACCTGACCAAGCGGTATTATTATTATACCGTATCCCAAGCCCGTATAAGGGAAAATAAGTTAAAAGTATTTACCTGAGCTAGATGTGCAAAGATGCTACACAGCCGTATAATTCCTTAGACCTTATGCAAATATCTTCTACCGAAGCCATTTAATCTATATAGAAGGTTTATTAACCTATTAGGATACTAACGGGTCTTTATTTAAGTCAAAGACTTAGACAGGTTAGTTTGAAAGATACTTTACGGTTCGAAACGCTAGATTAAGCGGAGACCGGAATGGAATGTGATTTAGACCCCGAAAAGTTTGAATACTTGTATAATATGGTTTAACTAAACACATTCTGGATTTTGAAGATTTAATGATAAGGTTAAACCTATTTCGTCTAATTTATGTAAACTAGTCACATAAACCAAACCGAACGCATATATGCATAACGGGTAACCGAATGAACCATATACAAGTCTCATATGTTATTATGCTTAAAATATGTTAATACATCACTAGGATGTTAACATATATGCCCAAAAAGTATTTAAAACCAAATTAAGTTCCGTAAGGGCATTTTGGTCATTTTAAGATTTATAAAAGAGGTTTTAAAGTAAACTGATATTCTGGTCTAAAACATTCTGTAAAAATATTTATTTTATAGTGTTAAAACAGTAGGATATCATTCATATTTGTGGTTTATCATTTATGGCCAACCTATGCCCCGAAAGGGTATTTTGGTCATTTCACATATGCTTTTAAGGACATAATTGGAAGTCTGAGTTCATAACTTATACCTACTATAAAAATATTAAAAATTATTTATAAATTCAGCAGGTAACAAGTCTTGGGTGTTAAATATGGTTTTAAACCATACTATGCACCTAATTAGCGTAAAAATCGATAATTGACTATATATGAGATGTTTATGTGATTCTGAGATTTTGATCAGCCTTGAATGTTTAAAATATTTTTTTTATATCAAATCAGTAGAAAAAGGTTTGGCATGTTAATTATGTGTAAATCACATTTTTATTAGCAAAAAGGGCATTATCGTCAATTAAGAAATTTATACAAGAACTCTAAGTTATGGTGAGTATCTAATCTGACCCAACATTCCAAAAGCTAAATTAATATTTATAAAAGCTAAATTTGCGATATCTTGCATAACATCACTTTGAGACCAGAAAAATATTTCCAAAACAATTCAGACATGTTTATATATCAGTACTTTACCTATTTGTATGCTCACATATTCAAAAATCTCATTTTTAGATCAAAAGGGCATAATGGTCAATTATAAGCATAATAACGGAAACTAGCATAGAATTCAGAATATTAATGACCAGGTAACATAATCTCAGAGGGTTATACTACAACATAATATGGACCTAATGGAAGCTTAAAACATAAAGGATTTAAGCTTAATTGGGTCAGAACTGAAAGTCAAAGCAAAAGTCAAGCTTTTGCGACTTTCGGTTGCGAACCGATCCTAAACTCATAATTGTCGGGTTGAACATGCTTAGACATGTTCTAATAATGTTTACCAAGTTATTTAAGTGATAAAACATGGTTCATATCTTCTACATTATCAGTTTTAATTATTTTATGAAAATCTGACTAGTTTGACTAGTTACTTTGACCCGACAATTAACTAAGTAAACGTGATAATTAGGAGGTGCCCTTTTGAGGGATTAACACCTACCTAATTACGATCGCGTAGCCATATTCTCCTCGAACAATGGCTGGACCGTTTAGGTCTAAACCGAAAGTCAAAGCGTTATTACGACAACTTTAACCTTTGGTCTTTAAACACATAAAAACTATACTAAAGTGGCTAAGGACACTTACAACAGGTCCTTGCACGAAGATTGAACTATGGTGGGCTCCCTCTTGATTAGGAATCCCAAAGAAAGCTCAAGAAAAGCTTGAACTAGTGAGATATGAGAGTTTAGAGTGAAAGTGCAAGTATGATGGCTGCCCAAAGGAGCCTATTTATAGTGCATAGAGGTTACACAAGATCATTACAGGTGCTTTGGGATGAATTCGGATGTCTCCAGGTGTCCAAGTGGTATTAAAAACCATCAATAAGGCCATAGAATTCGATTTGTTTTGGTTTGGAGCACAAGGAAGAAGAAGAAGACCTGCACCTGGCACACACATTCTGTTGAAATAGAGTCGTCGCCTTGCGCGACGGCATATGCAGGTCATGGTCACGCAGCGCGACCCCCTATGTTACCAGCCAAACAAGTTTCAAACTTGTAATGTTCAGTCCCTGCACCTTTAAAAGCTTAATAACTCTCATTTTAGGCACAATTGGTCCTTGAAGTTAGTTTGTAAATGATCTAGGGAGTATAACCAAACACCGTTAGGTCCAGTTTCGTTAAACGATTACCGAAAACACTAGTTTTTGCCCGTTGACGCTTTTAACCCCTATTCTTGGGAATTTGCATAAATAACACATAACGATCTCGAAACCTCGTGAATTCGTTATCACTTATTCTTGAGAGTATAATCGAACATTACGAACCCCGGGTCCGTTAAAAGGCCACTCAGAGGTAAGAATTAACATGTTGACACGTTTAACCCCTGTATCTTGTAAACTTTCGTTTACTTTCACAAACGGCTTCTTATATCCGAATATTTACTCGTTTAAGAATATATTCATCGTGTGTGGTCAATCAGAGGCACAAGTTTGGCATGTTGACACTTTTAGTCCATTCGCATACATATTTTCATCGTTTGACAACTTTAGTCCTTCAAACTCAAACTTTCACAAGATTAGGGTTTAGGACACGTTTCTTCACATAATTGGACACGTTTTTAAGAGGTGTTACAAGATAGATGGTAAATGGGAAATATTTTATAGCTTTGGATTTGTAAAAACACCACATTTAGTATTTCATATACGTTTATTGAGAATACTAGTATCACTACTCATTTTATCCTCACACCATAGCTAAAAATTCATTTTAGTAATCCAAACCATCAATCATATGCTATACACATAAACCCTAACTAACAAACAATTCAAACTATAAGAGATCAAAAGAAAACTTACCTTAACAATGGCCAATAGAAGTCCAACCATTCCGTTTTTCCTCCGTCTTCTTCATCTGGTGCAGACTGCGCTCTCTTAACTCCTTCTGATCTAGCTTCGAAAGTGCCCCAATTTCATCATCAATATTGTCCTCCACAACTTTTGCTACCATGAGCACTTGTTTCTCTATGATTTGAAACAAAAAATAAGGCGTGTGATTAGGTTATGTTACATAACATTGTGTGAGGTGAAATGATTGAATCGCGAACCATTTTTTTGAACGACCAACGAATCCTTCAAATGCGCTACTGGCGAAATTCACCACATAGGGATACATTCGCCTTCCGAACCAGGGAAAACTCTCACCTAGGGCCGAAGCACGTGAACACTCGCTGAAGGCACGACAGTGGGGTGAGGTAAAACCCGCTCAGTTCAAGGATCGAACTATCGATCGCCGCCTACTCGCCTAGTCTCCCATCATCACCAGGTGCCGTATAAACTAAATGCTGGGGGCATGAATTGAACCAGGGTCACTCGGAACACCAAGTCTTTCCCTTGCCACTCCACCACTAGCCCATTGGTTATAATCGCAAACTCTTAAAACCTCTTAAACAAAATCTTGCGAAAATAACTTTATAATAAGTGAAAAAATGGGTAAAAAATCGAGAACCATTCCATGTAACTCACCATTAATTGAATCATTTCACCACTGTCTCTCCCTTCTTTTGAGTCCTCGCGGCTAGAGAATGCAAAACCAAACTTGCGAACCGGATGCTTGAGTCCGTTTCAGGAAACCTACGAATGACAATGATGAATTAGAGTGGAACATCCTTATTTACCTGTAATTGATAGAGGTTGAGAGAGAAGACCGAGTGGAACGAAGATGGAACCCAACTCAACAACAAGAAAAAAGAAGGCAGGTGCTGCTGCAATTGTTGTTCTTCGGCCATTCAACTACTCAGGGAGTAATTGATTTAGGGTTAGACCATGCGTAGTGGGCGTGAGTTTTTCAAAATTTGATCTCAATCACGCCCAAACACGCCCCCTCCCCACCCTTCTGGGCATTATTGGGCGTTATTGATCAAAAATTCCCCCTAGGCGTTTTTTAAATAACGCTATGTCCAAATTTGAAGGACCAATCACATTTAATCTTCTTTTTTCTTGGTCAATATCTTTTTTTGTTGGTTTTTTTATTTTTATTTTTATTTAAATTCTCTACACCCTTTTAACGTAATACCCACATCCCCAACTACATCCATTTTAGAAAAACGCCCAATAATGCCCTTTGTTGACTGTACTGCCACATGTCGAAAAATGCCCATGGATGGGGACATTATTCACCCTTACCACTACGCATGGTCTTAGAGAAGGAGTTGGAAGATTGAAATAATTGGGGAATGTAGGAAGTATCAAGAGGGAAAAAAAGATAATATGGGGGGAAATCAAAAAAATTGAGTGGAAATGGTTTATACAAGAGTAGCAAAATTGTTGTCGTCGTCGTCGTCGTTGTTGTTGTTGTAAGACCCGGTTTAATGACAACCCCGTCTAAAACGTGTTTATATTCGTATAATTATAAGACGAGGTATAAGTAAAAGACTGAGTTATTTTGAATTTCATTGAATATTTACTCAAATTTGTCTGGTGGTTATGTAGTTATTGATTTTAGAGTAAATTACAAAAATCGTCCTTTATGTTTGTATCGGATTGTAAAGTGTGTCATTTGTCTTCAATAATTACAGTAAACCTACTTCATGTTTGCAAACCCTTGCACGGTTCGTCCTTTACCCTAAACCCAGTTTATTTCCATGGTTAAATCTGGATAAGTGAACCCCATTTAAATGAGAAAACTAAACAACTCTAAAAGAAACCTTAAAAGACGCATATATTTTTTAACATTTTTTTGCTATAAATTTACATTTTTAAAATACAAAAATAAGTGAAAAAATAAATTAATACTACACATGTGTAACATTACCAAAAACCTAAACACCCTAAACTCACACCCCACCCACAAAAACCTACACCCCCACCCTCAACTTGTATCTTATTTGTTGTCCCACACATTTCACATTCACAAATCCACACATTTGCAAGTGCATTTTGAGACAATTTACATTTCATCCATCATTCATAAAGAAAGTAGTTGCATGGTGTTAAACTTATCATTTTTGTTATAGTAAATTATGCTTTTTTCAGATAAAGATAAACTGAAAACAACACGACTCTCAAAACCCTCTCCAGTTGTTCCCTATAAATGTAGAATCTTGTTTCAAACTCTTACACACCAAAGTACCAAACTCACTCCCCCCACCCCCTCTCTCCCTCTCTCTCTCTCTCTCTCTCTCTCAGACTCACACACACACAACACAATACTTCATATATTTATATTTATATTCCACTTGGCTGACATCAAAACCTTTGCCAACTACTACCCAAGTGACAACATTTGCACTATGGAGGGAAGTCCGGTTGTTGAAGCGAAACTTTTGGTAAGCCCGCAGGGTTTAGAAAATGATGATTATTTCGTATTGGGGATTGACACGCCTAAATCTTTGACGGAAAAGGAGAGAGATGACAACTATAGCAATAACTATGAACCTCTTCTCTCTTCTCGAGAAAATGAGTCTCTGGTCGCATTATGTGACACATTCTTACCATCACTCCAAGTATACAAGGATCGTGTTGTCGATGATTCACTTGCCCAACTCTATCGCACTTCTGCTTCGATGAATGGAATACCCGATCAAGTAAATTATTTATCGCTAAACTATATTAATTCAGTTTTAGTTAGAATTCTAATCTTTTTTAGTCTATGTGTAGGTGGCTAAGATGATGTTTTTGAAGACGGAGCACCCGAAACAATTATTGCTTAGGTTAACCTTGTGGTTCCTATCAACTTGGATTGGAACATTGATTCTTTGTGGAAAGACATGTTTGTCAACTCAGTTTCCATACGTGCAAAAGTTTTCTAAAATTTCAGCTAAGAAGAGAGAGGAGATACTTGTCTCATGGTCTCTCAGCTACTTTTTTCTGTTGAGGATGCTTTTCCGTGCACTAAAATCCGTGATTCCATTGGCTTATTTCACTCAGGCAAGTTCTTTCTCATAAACATACGTGCATATGGTGTTTTAACATATATAGAACACTTTTTACTAGAGAACCAAATGAAGTGCTAGTTAGATATTAGGCGCCAGGGTGTGGTTCAGGAGACACATCGGGGAGCTAAGGTGGAGCTCCTCCCCCGACGGGAACACCCCCCCCCCCCCCCCCCGGTGGGAATCGGTGCCTTCGGGACTCCACTCCCGATTGTCCCGAGCGCTCTCTCTCTCTTCATTCTCTATATCTCTCTCTTGAATCTCTCTCTCTAGCTTTGATTGGATGAGGATGGACGAGGAAACCATTTCGTAGGGTTGGGGGAAGAGGAAGAAGAAGGTGATGATGTGAAGATGATGTGGCCATGGGGGAAGGGGAACCACACCCTATAGTCTTATAGTAGGTAACCATGTTATTTATCATAAGTTAAACAATAAAGGTTTATGTAATTCATATTGAAACAAAAAGACGTGAGAAGATTATCAACTCATCAGCTACTAAGTCTTTATCTATCATTAGTAATTTGTAACTGAAGGTTTTTATTAATCATGATTTTATATAACCATGACCTAAATGGTCCAATGGTATGGTGCTTAGTACTTGACCTAACAAAATAATGTTGTGCATAGTATAAGATTAGGTGATATTTAGCGTATTCAATTTTGTATTTAACTTATATTTTAACTTATAATTTCTAAATTTAATCTGAAATATATACATATATAAAATCATGATCTTTTTTAATCTATCGATCTATTTCTCTCTACAGGATAGGATTCATGCGAGAATCACCCTTATTGCGAGAACCAGTTTAAACACAATAAAATAAACTCACTACACCACCAAAAACCTAAACCCCCCCCCCCCCCCCCAAGCTAAATGCTAAAAACTAAAGCTCAAAAAAATCTAAAAAAAAACATACAATTTTTTTTAATATTTTTTATGGTAAAATCGCTACTTTTAATAAACAATTTTTTTTAAATAACGAAAAGTAAAGATTTTACCATAAAAAATATTTAAAAAAATTGTGTGTTTTTTATATATTTTTATGTATTTTTTGTTGTATTCACATTGTTTCTCGTGGTTCTCGCAATAAATGGTGGTTCCTAAATGATTCTTCTCCTTCTCTCTATATATAGGAGAAAAGGGAAAATTTCACAGAATAGTAATCAAGTTTTAAAAGTGTTATAATTAGGTCACTAGTGTCGTTTTTGTCATAATTAGATAACTTAACATTCAAATCGAGTCATGTCTTTTTTCCACGTGTCAAGAAAAAATGAAACATAAGATGCTGTGGTCGAATTATTTTAATATATGAAATTATATTTATTAAAAATAAAAACCATTTAATTACATTAAAAAACAAATTACAATCAACGTCATCACTCGACGTTAGCATCAAATAAAAGAGAATAAAGAAACAAAAATCTACATTACCATGGTTATCTATGAAATTGATGAAAAAACCCTTAATTTTAATGAAGAATGAATGTTGAGTGACCTGATTGGAACACTTTTAAAACTTGAATGACCTAATTAGAACACTTTTAAAACTTGGTTACTATTCTACAAAGTTACCTCAAAAAGAAAAATAAACTTAAGAAATACTAGAAAACTTTAAGAAAACCACTTAATTTTAAACAAGACTTTTTGTTTCTTTTCCATAATTATATGTTATTAATATTTGGCAAAAAAAAAAAAAAAAAAAAAAAAAAAAAAAAAACAGATATGTAGTCCACGATACATGTTAATGACAAATTTTATGCATACACCACGTAACATTGACTTTAGCAAAAAAAAAAAACAGATATGTAGTCCACGATACATGTTAATGACAAATTTTATGCATACACCACTTAACATTGACTTTAGAGTTGACAAGTACCTTTTTATAATGGCTAACACACTTTCTATGTTCCTAATTAACAACACACACCTAATTATGCTCCTAAATCTGTACATTTTGTTAACCTAATTATTATTTTTATTTAAATTTAAACATTATTTAATTTTAATATATTAATTTTTAACTCATAATTTAAATAATAAAAATAAAATGTCATAATTGAAATAATAAATATAAAATGCCATAATTTAAATAAAAAACATACAATGTCATAATTAAAATAAAAAAATACAAAGTCACTCGTCGTCTTCGTTGTCTCCTCCTTGTTCACGATAAAACCATAGGTGCTCGGTTAGATTAGCTCTAAGGTTATGGTGTGTGTTTCTATCACGTATCTTCGATCGGATATTTTCTTTTTCAACGTATATTAGTAGTGGGTTCGTCGGTTGGTTACTTTCATCATAACTTTCTCCACAAAACGCTCTACCCGAGTCCTCCAATATCATGTTATGCAAAATGATGCACGTATACATGATGTTTCTCATTTTACTTTTTTCAAGTATTCTCGACGGCTGGGCGATGATAAACTATCTCTTTTTTAACACATCGAAAGCCCGCTCAATATATTTTCTTGCTGGCTCTTATTTTTTCTTGAAATACAATCTTTTTTCGTCATCTGGACACGAAAGAGTTTTTACCAACGTCGCCCACTCGGGATAAATACCGTCTGTGAGATAGTACCCATACTTATACTCCACGTTGTTGCATAGAATGAAGTATCTGGTGCAACACCATCTATGACATCGTCGAAAAGATTCGAGGACATTAAAACTGCGATGTCATTGTTCGTACCGGCCATGCCAAAGTATGCATGCCAAATCCATAGCTCTTGAGAAGCGACCGCTTGTAATATTAGGGTAGGACCATCGTGGTCACCACGATGGTTTTGCCCTTTCCAAGCGGTTGGACATGTCGTCCAATCCCAGTGCGTGCAATCAAGACTACCCAACGTTGGCAGGGTTGACATCCTTAAATATCGTCTCCCGTACAGATAGATAACACCTAATAAAATAGTGTTAATAAAAAATAATAACTTAAATTAAACATAATAACAATGTAAATTTAAAAAATAATAACAATAACAATAAAAATAAAGAATAAAAATTACCTTCACAGAAATTTTCAAGAGAATCACGACATATTCTTGACGACATCCTTAAATATTCATCTCACACATCACTCGATGTGTCGTACACTAGTTGCCTAATTGCTGTTGTACACTTTTGTATTCCAGAGAAACCAAATTTGTGACTAGCACTTTCTCTTTGCGTGAAAAAAGGGGAATTCGCCGCAAGATCTTTAGAAATTTTAATGAAAAGACGACGGCTCATACGAAACCTACGCTTAAACTGAACATCATCGTACAACGGATTTTCATAAAAATAATCTTGCATTAGACGTTCATGAGCACCTAACCGATCTCGTCCAAGAGCCGGTTGTCTGGTACGCAATGTAGCGGATTGGGCTTTTTCTCGCAAATAATTAATCGCCTTCTGCGTAATTGCGATAACCATATCGTCAAGAACACCGTCGGATGATGAGCTCGAAGAACCGGATGACATTTTTTAGTTGTGATTGGTGTGTGTTTTAGTTTGGGATAGGTTTGTATTTATATTTGAATAAAAAAAACTTTATTTTAAAAAAAATGAACGTTGGCCAACAGATATGTTGACCAACATACCTCGATCCTCCCAATTTCATTCAGTTAACATGCTCGCGAAGACCCTATGGCGCCGCCTCTTAAATTCGGTGGTATGGGGTGGTGGCGCCCCTTAGGTGTCATTGATGACAATCTGGCGTAGGTGGCGCCTCCACACCCTCCGGCCTAAGGCACACCTTTACAACATACATTAAAATCGGTATACCACATGCATTCTTTGGTTGAAAAGTACTCAAGCATTTAAGTCATCGCGAATGGATATGTAGTCTTTTTACAAGACCATAAATATATCTTAAATTTGGACGAAAAGTACTCAAGCATTCAAGTCATCGCGAATGGATATGTAGTCATTTTACAAGAACATAAATACACCTTAAACATAAATATACCTTACATCTAATCTTGTATTCACAAGAATTATAACCCTTACCATTTTGTAAGAGCTAAACACCATATCACAACACTAGAAATGGGTTTATAAATTTTAATATCTAATATTTCACTTTTTGTTAAACAAACGGAACCTGCATGTCCGCTTGTGTACGTATTTTCACAAAGTAGTATCTTGTTACATTTCGTTTTACGTTTCATTCTAAGTTTTACGAGTTAATACGAGACAACATCCGTGTGTGGTTCAATGTTTTTACTCATCTATTTTTTCCTATTTGACGGGTTCGTCATGACGTACGGGTCCTAGATCGACTTAGTTATTATTTTCTATGTTTTACGTTTCGGTTCTAATTTTTTCGCATTAAGACGCCACAAATTTAGTGTTGATGGTCGATCTCAGTAGTTTGACATTGATGTTATTTGGCATGGTTTTATACTCCCACTGTAACACGGAAATGCTTAATGCTATCACTAATAAACACAACATGAAAAGAATATTATAAAAATAATATTTGGAGAGGAAAAAGTAAGTGATTGATTGATATCAAATAAAAATATATTATTTATTACTATGGCATAATGCATTTTATTCATATACTAATATATAATAAAATAAACCATTTTTGGGACACATGTCGCGTTATGGGGAGGTCTCAAATAAAATTTGTAAAAGAGATTTTGGTTTTTTTTTTGAAAATTAAACTTCATTAAAACACACCTCCGACCCAAACGAACAAAAGAACAATACAAAACAAAACCCCTGAACCAAACGGGCAAAATTACAACATATATATAGGGAATTTACACCACTCCTCCAATCAATATATTTACTTGACGATCTATTTTTAACCCACCCGAAACCCTTCGATTTAATTTCTGTCATGATATTTTGCGGACTTCTACTGATCTGCTTAAAAACCAACTCGTTTCTACCTTTCCAAATACACCAGCAAGAAACAATAATCAACCCGAAAATCGGGGGAATGTTGCACAAAGCACTAGCAGCCGCCCACACCCGAGTTGCTATCGTACAAGCTGTAAACAAATGATCCACCGTTTCCTCGTATTAATCGCAGTAAGGAAACATACCCGATGAGATTTTCACGTTCCTTCTTCTCAAGTTGACTCTGGTAGCAAGTCTATCCAAGTTACCTCTCAATGCCATAATATTGCATTTATTTGGCAGCCATTTGATCCACTCGAAATTAGGAAGGTTGCTACTCCCCCTATCTGAAACAATAGCCTTTTTCTCAGAGAAAACTGAGAAAGAATCCAATATGTCTACTTTCCAAAGCCATGAGTCCTTATCATTTGACATTCTCACCCTCTTGATAACTTCTTGACATTCCTGCCATTCCTTAAGCTCTGCATCAGACTCGGGTTGTCTCACCCAATTCCAAGTATAGCTCCCATTTCCTTACCCTGTTCCCATTCTATCCGAAACCCTGCAAGATTTATACGATTCCAAAACGAAAATATGTGGCCACCTTTCCACAAAAGGAAGATCACCCACCCATGTGTCTAACCAAAACCTAATATCATATCTGCTCCCCACTTTACCAAGAATCACCTGATTTATACCCTTCCCGTTTAATTTCATTTTAGATATTAATCTAACAATATTATTCCATCAACCCGTAGATTTTCCGTTTAGAGGCAGGAAGCTTCTCTGATTGTTTTTGCTATGATAATCCTCCACCACTTTCCTCCACAGGTTTTGGTTTTCGACCCTATATGTCCATCCCCACTTATATAGGAGCGCCTCATTTACTTCTTTTAGTCTATTAATACCAACCCCCTTTTTTTCTTGGGCTAAATGACCCAATCCCAAGTAACCCAGTTCATCATTTTTTTATTTTCACTCGAACCCGCCCACATAAACTTTCTCATCTTACCTTCGATGATCTTAATTATACCATCCGAGGCTTTATATAAAAAAATAATATATGGGGAGACTCTCAATAATAGAGTTAATTAAAGTAAGTCTCCCACATATAGACAAAGTTTTAGCTTTCCAAACCGATAATCTTTTGTCGAAAATCTCAATAATTGTGTCTCAATTGCTGATTCTATTCATATTGGCCCCCACCTTGATACCTAAGTAGGAAAGCAGAATGTTATCAGTATTACACCCAATCACATTAGCCATATCCTCGATATCATGATTATCCACCCCTAACCCATACAAGTAGATTTATGCATGTTAATTTTAAGACTTGAACATAAATAAAAAATTCCGAGGCATCTAGCCACATTCGTCACGTTACCCCTATCTCAATCCCCCAAAATTAAAGTGTCATCAACCGGTCTATTATTTGGAGTTTGAATGCCTTTGAAAAAACCCTTCAATACCTGTTTTGCAAAAGATGCTAGACAATGCTTCCATAACCAAAAGGAACAGAAACGGAGATAACGGATCTCCCCGTCTAATCCCTTTAGAGAAATTAAATTCGAAAGTAGGAATCCCATTTACTAATATCGCTGACTCGCAGTTACCAACCCCGTTCACCCATTTACACCAAAGATTTGGAAAAACCCATTTGTCCCATGATATCCAACAAAAATCCCCAACAAACACTGTCATAAGCCTTTTTAAAATATATTTTTAAAAGAAAAGCATTTTTTAACTTTTTTAATCCAAGAGATAATCTCATTAACCATTAAAGGGTTGTCTAGAATGTATAATAACTAAGTCGATCTAGGACCCGTACGTCATGACGAACCCGTCAAATAGGAAAAAAATAGATGAGTAAAAACATTGAACCACACACGGATGTTGCTATCGTGCAAGCTGTAAACAAATGATCCACCGTTTCCTCGTATTAATCGCAGTAAGGAAACATACCCGATGAGATTTTCACGTTCATTCTTCTCAAGTTGACTCTGGTAGCAAGTCTATCCAAGTTACCTCTCCATGCCATCGTACAATAACTATATATTAATTATTAAAATTAAAAGATTTTGATGATAATAATAAGGATAACTGATAACCAGATATTAATTAATAAAATTAAAAAAATATTAACGTTTTTATTATTTGTAAAGATAAAGATAGTTTTAATTGTATATATAAAAGTTTATAAGTTTTATTTTTAATTACTATCTAATAACTGACAGGTAATGAAACTCATGAAGAACTACACTCAATTAAGAATTATTTCCAAATTCCAATTAATCACAGTAGTTCAAAGGAACAAAAAAATATTTGTTCTTAATTCCTCTTGCTATTACTATACAAACCTAATCAAATATGAAAATAAAACTATAACATCAAACATGAAAATTTAAAAAATTAACATTTTTTTCTTTTATACTTTTTTCTATTACTTTTTCCGCTTATTAATAACTATTTAATTTAAATTTTCATTGATGTAACCAAGCGTAATACTTAAGTTTCTAACCTAATAATAAATAAATAAAAAACAAAGTAAAATGTTATAATACATCAAAGTTCATTTTTTTCAAAGAAAATATCTTGACAACCATATGTGTTAACCGATTATATTATATTTAATTAACCCGTGTAATACACGTGTTTATTCAACCCATGCAATACACGTTTATAAAAATGCAATACACGATGGTAGATTAGGAGGAATTATCTACGTTTTCTTTTAATTAATAAAGAAACACGTTATTTTGGTAGATAATCACAATCAACTGAAACCAAAAGGGTTATAACCCAAATTTATTGAAAGTAGCTTACACATTCATGTCACATGGAACTAAATTTACGGATCAATGCGACATCATTATTAGAACCGCTTTCACCGATACGAAACGCCACATTCTTTACTAGCCCAGAATCCTTTTTTACTCCTCTAATCATCATCCGTAAATCAAGACCAACGGTTCCGATCAACATTAAAGGTAATAATTCTCGATTCTGTTCAATCCATCATGCCAATGGGTGGTGATCCATTGGCAAAGGCAATGCCTTTAAACATCTTGGGGGCAATGGAGGGAGAGGTCTTGGGTTCAAGTCCCACAGACAACAGAAGGAAAAGAAATTTGCCGTTAAAAAAAATCAATCCATTATAATTTTTGTTGTTTCCTTCTTGAATGCGATTACCATGTTCATTGTTATTTTCCTTCTAGAACTTGCGTACTTTTTAATCGACTCAGGCATATTTTCTTTTCCATGATTTTCATAAATTAAAGTAAAAAAAGTATGGGGTAAAGTGCTTTAGTGCGACGTTATAGACAGGGGTAAAAGTAAAACACAATGAAAATGATTTCTTTTTGCATAAAATAAAACATTTTCGCATCTGATATATAAAACATTCATATTCAACATCCTGCTGCAATGTGCGAATGACGTTAACTCGTTATGATGTAAAATTTAACATTCTCTAACATGCTTAATAAAACAGGCATGTGTGGCTTTATCTATTTAACTCGTTTCGTTGTTCGGGTTAGCCAAATTAATCCGTTTAACTAAACTGCTAGATTGATTACCTATATATTAATTAAAACGCAAAATACATGAGTGTGTTATGTATTATAAATTCGTGTATTATATATAACCGTTAGTGGGCACGATTTTCTTGATCAAAGTTGGGCTACCTTGCCTTGAATTATCTGAAGAAATTAATGTATTATGTATTATACATTCATACTTACAGCTTACTTCATGACAGCTTTTTCAAAATTGTGCCAAGTCTACATAAATTATCAGGATTGGTTCATTTATTGAGCTCTTATATTTTCAGATAATATTTGTTTCCATGCCTTTATAGGCCTAGTGGTATCTTAAGAGTGTAATAATACTTTGAGACCAATAGGTATTGTATTTGATTTTCACAAGTGGGGTTTTTTCCATATTTAGTGGGTTTTTCACTGAATTGGTGTATAGACATTATGCCTAGTGGGGATGGATATGATCGTGTGATTCCGCTGGTGGGACGATGATACCCAGTGGTCCGTCAGTAATCCAAATTTGTCGTTCAAAAGAAAAGTTAATACGAAACGAAATGTGATTATTTATTTAACAAAAATGCCGAAGTAATATCTCTATTAAGACCAAACACGAACGGTAATCTTGACTTTAATTTTAGTGAATCACAAAATCGATATATATAGAGTTAAATGTATGGTTGGTCTTTATGTTTTGTAGATTTTACACATTTGATCCTCTACTTTTAATAATAGTTCCTTACTAGCTAAAGTCTTAAATCCTCCGGTTAAGTTTATGTAAAATTACAAAACTACACTTGGTATTTAAAAAAAAAGTAAAGGGTAAATTACATTTTTCGTCCTTTATGTTTGTATCGAATTGCAATGGATAACCTTAACTTCAATAATTACAGTCACAATCCTTTATTTGTAAAACCCATTACACCCTAGGTCCTTTGCCTCTAACCTGATGAAAATATTCAGTGAAGTCTAGTCACATAAGGGTAGTTTAGTCTTTATACCTAACTTATTAAAAGTATTTGATAAATAAAAGAAATTAATTAACATTTAGGTAAAGGATCCTGTACAAAGTCCTACTTTTGTAAGAAGTGTGAGAAATAATTTGGCGATTACAAGTGTCCTTTATCTTAATTAATTCAAAATGGTATATTAGTAATTTACCTTTCTTATCAATTAATTGTGTGTAACTGTTTTGGAGTTAATTTAGGAGATTATATCATCAGAATCAATCATTAACTAGTATTATATCATCTTCGTTCATTAATTCAGGTTCAAAAGTATTTTTTTTTTCTCTGCAATTTTGGAGCAATTTTTTCATTACGAAAATCACAAATGGAAGAAAGCGATACAGGTTCATGTGTGGTGTTTTATTGCATAAAACAATTGTTTGTATGGTGTCGTTTATATACAGATTGCGTTGAGGAAAAATATACAATAAAACTTACTGTGTTTTCATGGATTTCATCTATATATTTTTTCATGAAAAAACATGAGTTATTTGATTAGGTTTGTTTTATATAATGTTTGGTATGAAACGGGTTCTGTTAAGTTGTATGGTGTTATATTCATAGAAGGTTGCTTGGGATTCCAGATAATACACCATGACTTGAATCATGGCGTGGTGTTTTATCTGGAGACATTGTTCATGGTGTGGTGTTTTAAACATCTGGAGACAAAACACCACGCCATGAACAATGTCTCCAGATAAAACACCACGCCATGAATAATGTCTCCAGATAAAACACCACACCATGAACAATGTCTCCAGATAAAACACCACGCTATGAACAATGTCTCCAGATGTTTAAAACACCACGCCATGAACAGTGTCTCCAGATAAAACACCACACCATGAACAATGTCTCTAGATAAAACACCACGCCATGAACAATGTCTCCAGATAAAACACCACGCCATGAACAATGTTTCCAGATAAAACACTACGCCATGAATCTGATTACAGTTCTTCTAAACGTAAAACACCACGCATTGAATCTTATATAAAACTAAGAGGCTTCCGATTTAGATCTTGGTAATTAATTCCGATATTTAAGGAAAAAGGAGTGAATGTAAGTGTTTTTGGTTGTGTAGAATACGGTTACCATATTTGAAACATTGAAAAAGACACTATTGCCCTTCAATTTTACATAAGGTCCCTCTAATTAAAACACAATTTACATTTTTATACCCTATTGATCTCAACCATTAGATCAAATATCCAATGGTTTAAAACACTTCTTACCCTTCTCACATTTTATACACTTTTTACCATATCCCTACCCTTAACATTTAATAACTTGTAAAAACAAATATAAATACCCCCTCCTCTCTCTCTCATGTACTAATCACCATCAGCACAATTTCCGTTCTCCTGTATCTTTTCCGGCGAACCCGCACTACTCCCACCACTATGCTTGACCTAACCACCACGTTTTCCCCCTTTTGTCTCAGGTTTCTTCATCATAACACAATCCCCCAATTCTAGGGGTGAGTAGAAAACCAAAATAACCGAACCGTAACCGAAATAACCGAAAAATCCGGACCGGAAAAACCGAATCGAAACAAAAACCGACGGTTCGGTTTTCGGATTTTTAATAACTGAAAATTTCGGTTCGGTTTTCAGATAATCATTTTCAATAATCGAAAATAACCGAACCGAAAAGTTTAATAGTATACAAAATCTATATATTTTTATGTTTAAGTGTTTACCCATGCTATTAAGAATTATTAATTTTATTCTTGTTTGTTAAATATTTATAATAAGAACATTACCATGTTTATTTATACGCCCCGCTTGCGGGATGCGCATATAATGTATATATGTGTGGGCGCTCGGGGGGCAAAAGTGAAAGTGCACAAATTTTAATGTTATTTTACTAATTTCGTGAAAATAATGTTAAAAGAGGGGGATGGTTAATCATGCATCATGTGGTGGCGTTGATAGCCGAAAGACAAGAGAGTACATGCACTAATTGGCCTTTGTCTTAATTGCCGAGTGTTATGTGTCTTATGTCAAGGTTTGATACAAAACTACCATCGAGCCGGGGGTCTCACTGGAAGCAGCCTCTCTATTCCTACGAGGTAGAGGTAAGGCTGTCTACATCTTACCCTCCTCAGACCCTACCGTAGCTTTGCTATTGGTGGGATTTACTGAGTATGGTGATGATGATGGTGATGATGACCATGTTTATTTATCATTAAAATTTTTCATTGTTTACAAGATCTAACAAAGTTTAATATAAAAATTAATTGGTTTTCAAAGTATTATAAAAGAAAACGTCTTAACAAAAACTTTGGAGAAACATTAAAATAGATTAGAAGGTTATGTTTATGTGAATAATATTAATTAAAAAGACTAAATATATTAACTTAAATGTAAACATTTAAGAAATATTCTTAAACATTGAATTATACTTTTAAGTTTTGAATCTTACATAATTTGTTTCAAAAATAAAAAAAACCGAAAAACCGAACCGAACTGTTGCTAAAATCGAAATAATCGAAACCGAAACAACCGAAATCAAACAGTTTTTAAAAACCAAAAACCAAACTTTCGGTTACGGTTTCGGTTTTACTCAAAAACCGAACCGAACCGAACCAAACCAAACCGAACCGAACCGAACCGTGCACACCCCTACTCAATTCCAATCCACAAAAATCCCCCAAATCAATAAAGTATTGGTGGTGATTATTAACAGCCCCCCAATTCTCCATTTCTCAAAAAAAAATTACAGAACATTATGCATTCCAAGACTTTCAAAAGCAATACATTTAAAGAAAGGAATATTTGCAAACTCATTTAAGCGTCTTTATAAAACAACAAGAATTCAAGACTAGAACTACTATCAACATGAATCAGAAACAACAAAGACTTGTTCTACCTTCTATTCTGGAACCAAGCTTTGATCAATTTGGGCTCAACATTAAACAAAATTGCACAATCTCAAAGAAGCTGTTGACGATGAATAGAGCTAGGTTGTCCATGGTTGTAATGGTGGATGGATGGTGGTCATTGGCGGCTGTGACGGTGGATGGACGGTGCTAGGTCGACGGTTGTCAGTGGTTCTTGAACGAGAGAAAAAGAATGGGAGAGTGTAGAGAGAGAAACACCTTAGAGATAGATATAGAGAGATGGGGTATATATATTAAGATAAAGAGTTAATAGCCAAAATGGTCCCTGAGGTTTGCTCATTTTTGCAAGTTTAGTCCAAAATGCAAAATTTTTAAATCTAGGTCCCTGAGGTTTGCATTTTGTTGTCATTTTAGTCCAAATTTCAAAAACCCCCTTTTTGAGTGTTGAAACCTGATTGTTTTGTCTTTTTGTGCAGGGGCAATTTGGTCAAATTAATATATTATATATATATATATATATATATAGGGCAAGGCTACATAGGAAACCCTATCTATGTGAAAAACCCTAGAAAACCCAACCTCCCGACATTTTTTTTTTTTGAAAAAATTAACACATGTAATATACATGTTTTTAAGAGTTTTGGGCCAAAAAAATCAAAAAAGCGCCGAAGGGATCTTTTTAAAAAAAAAAAAAAAAATTTCAGCAACTTTCAGCATTTTTGACTAACACATGTTAGGCACAGAATTTTGTTTATTTTTTTAAAAAATATCCCTTCGGCGCTTTTTTGTTTTTTTTGGCCCAAAACACTCTAAAACATGTATATAACATGTGTAATTTTTTTCAAAAAAAAAAAATGTCGGGAGGTTGGGTAAAAATGGCTTCCCATTTGGGTTTCCAGAGTTTTCTAAGAATTTTAGGGTTTTTTATCTAGTATTACCCTATATATATATATATATATATATATATATATAACTCTCTATCTCTCACTAAAACACAGTTTTCTCTCTCCCTCTCTCTCTCAGTTCTCTCTCTCTATCTCTCTCTCTCTCTCTCTCTCTCTCTCTCTCTCAGTTCTCTCTCTCTCTACACAGATCCCCCATCCACAGATCACCACTGTTCACCACCGTTCACCACCGCCATCCACCGGTCTGCCGCTCACTCAAATCCATCTTATGTTGGATCCTCGTCTCAAATTAGCAATGTTTCTTGCCCTAATCCAGATGTGCGACCCCAATTTGTGCAGACATCAACTGTTCTTCAACTTCCCAACATATCCCTAAACCTAAAGCAGGTTCCCCTAAGAACTTATCAAAATCGAGCAGAGGCAAAGGGGCTAAACCTAAAGCGGGTTCCCTAGGTTCTGCACCCAATTTCATCACCACCACCATTAATCCACCACCACCACCATCTCTCTGTCTCCCTCCTTCACCCACTACCTCCAACAACACACCACCACAACCACCTTCAAACCTGCAACAACCCTAATCACCAACCACCTGCAAACCGTCTTCGACTAACCCTCCCACCGCCACCGTCTCCACCGGAACCCTAACCCCAAACCTGCAACAACACGATTCAGCAACCAACACCGGAACCCTAACCCAAATCAGCAACCAACACGATTCAACCCACCACCCCTACTGAAAACCCTAATCCCAAGAACCTGCAAACCACCACTATTAAACCCACCACCCCATCCACCATCACAACCCCCCACCGTCTCCACCATCACCACCCTCACTGAAACCCTAATCCCAAACAACCTGCAAACAACCCTAATCACCAACCACCTGCAAACAACCTGGATCCATCCGGAAGAGAGAGAGGGAGAAGAGAGAGAGACAGAGGCGGTTTTGTTGTTGTTGTTCGTCGATTTACACATGTAAACGCTGCTACTGCTGTTAGCTTGATGAGTAGCAGCTAATAAAGGATTTACACAGAGAGGAGTGAGGGTGGTGGCGGCAGAGAGGAGTAGAGGGAGAGAGAGAGAGAGAGGTGGTGGTGGTGGTGCTTGTGAAGAGAGAGAGGGGATGTGTGTGTTTATATAAACAGAGAGAGAAGGTTTTTTAAAATGACTATTTTGCCCCTGAGGAAAAGGACAAAACCCAGGTTTTTTTTAAGAAATCTGACCTGATTTCATTTTTGGACTAAAATGGCAATAAAATGCAAACCTCAGGGACCCAGATGTTAAAATTTTGGATTTTGGACTAAAGTGGCAAAAGTGAGCAAACCTCAGGGACCATTTTGGCTATTAACTCTAAGATAAATTTTATTAAATGAGTAAAATTACCAATTTACCCTCATATGTAAAGCACATGTTATATATTTTTAACTATGCTAGGGCCAAAGAACCTAGGGTGTAGTGAGTTTTACAAATAAATGATTGTGACTGTAATTATTGAAGTTAAGGGTTATACATTGCAATCTAATACAAACATAAAGGACGAAAAGTGCAATTTACCCAAAAGTAAATATATTAATTAATTGCACAAATACTCACCCTCTCCTTTCCATCTTTCCCCCTCACCTACAACTTTTCCTTACCATCACCTATCTCTCTCTCTCCACCACCACAACCACTGCTTACCCAAACCACCACTACCACCATTCTGCCCAAACCACCCCTACCTAAACCACTACCACCACCTTTCTGCCACACGCAACCATCGCCGTCCATCTTCCCCTGCTGCCGACTAGAACCTTAGAACATAACCCGCTCTACGTCGCTGGCATCAAAGCTACAATGCATCACCACCCGACCCCACAACCTGAACAGCCTGCAATGGTTGTGATTTCAAATACTGGGGTCTTAATTTGAGATCGATGGCATGCGGTTCAGGTGGTTTGAGCCGGATGGAGGTGGTAATTTTGGGGTTTTCATTTGAGATCAATGGCTTGGGGTCGGCAGGTTGAGCCGGACTTATGTGGTGGTAGCTTGGTTTAAGCCAGAGGTAAGGAGGTTGTGGTGATGGTCGTATGGTGTGCCGTACGGAAAGAGAAATAAGAGGTTGGGTGGGGTGTTGCAGGTTTATTTTAGAAGTTAGGGGGTTGGAGTAGGGCCCACATGGATTTAATAATGCACTTTAAGGGTAAATAAGTAATTTCATACGTATTTAACTGAAACTTTAATGACGTTAGCTACTAAGGACCACTCATGTTACATTTTTAAAACCATTGGAACAACTCTATACTAACTAAAAGTTGAGAACCGGCCATGCAAAATCTGCAAACCACAGGGACCAACCATGCATTTAACTTGTTTATATATAAATATGTGGGGTTTATAGTTAATTGGATTTAATGCGGCTAAGATTTTTTGGAACGGCAAACAACAACACTTTATTCATCACCAAACTTTCGGACAATACAATGGTTAGTAAGCTGCTAAGCCAACCACCTTTACATTATGATTTTTTTTTAACGGCAAACAACAACATTTTATTCATCACCAAACTTTCGGACAATACAACGGTTAGTAAGCTACTAAGCCAACCACCTTTACATCATCGCCTAGAACAAAATAGGATTACATGCAAAAACGAGAGAAGAAATTAAACTAACTATCAAAAACAATACATCTATTAATTATCTCCCCAATTCAAACCTCACCCGTTTTCCCCATTCTATATTTATCCGTTTCGCCCTAAATTTTACCCACATGAAGGATATTGCTTGAATCTCTCCGAAGATTGCTTCTAAGTTTATTCTTTTCCCACCGAAGATGTGTTCGTTCCTTACTTTCCAAATAACTTGGCAAGGCTATACTGCTCCCCCAACTCGTTTCCCTTCTCAACTTCAAGTCTTCTTAACCCACATGCAGTTTTCTTTCGAGATAATAGCATGAAGCAAATCTTCAAAAACCTTGATCGACAGATTTTATCTTCATGGGTAAATATGGTGAGAATATTTTGCTTTCTTTTTCTCATTCCAATTCCCTATCAATTCTCTAGGGGTATATATGTATCCATCTATCTTACCATTTATTCATCACTTTCTACTTTTGCATTTTGGCGTCTCGGTCATGATTGAGAGACATCGGAAACAATTACTAACTACTATCGTAGTCCTCGCATTGGTTTCCATTACCTTGTTGAATATTGAGTCGGTCATTCTAGAGCGACTGATGTCACGTTAATCAACCATCACATTGGCACCATCCTACATCCTAGATCGACTGATGGACCAAATGAAGATTTTGTGGTCGAGGGCACTAGGGGAGGGCCAAAGTGAGCTACCGCCCAAGCCCACTCTTCGAGGGGGAGGGGTGTAGAGTTATAAAAAAAGTTATATAATTTATATATATGGTTTGTTTTAGATAGAAGACTATAATTAATTTCTTTAAAAGGTAACTTGTTTGGTAAAGCCATTAACTTTTGAATTAATTTAGGCCCATTAAACAATAAAACCCATTTAACCAACTAAACTCATTAGCCCAGTGTTCTTTTAAACTACATTACTAAACCCATTTAAATAAAACCGGCGAAGGTAGCTCATTTTAGCGGCGCATTTTAGGGGCCCATTTTTTCTACTCAGCCAAAACCCCCGAATTCTCAAGATTTTTGGGGATGACTCTAACGAGTACGAAGAAGATGGATGGAACGAACTGGCCTTATTTTAATTTCGACGGTGATGCTTTATGTTACACAAGGATTTGTAATTCGCAGGGCCTGATTATCTCTTTGAAACATGTTGAGATCATTTTAGATTGAATATCATGTTGGTAAATATAAAAATTCAATCAGGTAGTTCAAACAAAAATACAAGAACTAATATCACTTTCAGATTGAATATCATGTTTCCATGTTACTTTGCAGGTAAATGAGAAGAACGAAAACCCATGTTGGAAAGCCATAGACTATTGCGGACCTGACCCTGATTTCACTAAACAACTTCAACATTCTATAAACACAGAAACTTTTTTTGGGCCACTTTACAAAGGCATTCTCCACCTCAACAAACCCCACAACATCATAGCAGAAGCGCTACAAAGATCAAGATTATCCATCTCTATTCCACGTTATCCAACCACACATTTCAAGAACCCTAAAGCTCCATCAATGGTCATAAAATGTGATGCAGTAGTAGTTGGTTCGGGCTCGGGTGGCGGTGTGGTTGCAGGGGTGCTAGCTAAATCTGGCTATCGGGTTTTAGTACTAGAAAAAGGAAACTATCGTGCAAGAAGTAATCTTTCTCTTCTTGAAGGTCCATCCATGGATGATATGTACCTTGGAAAAGGGTTGTTAGCTACAAGTAACATGGAGGCAATGATACTCGCTGGTTCGACTGTGGGTGGTGGGTCGGCTATAAACTGGTCGGCTTCGATCAAGACACCGGTTCATGTGCGGAACGAATGGTCTGAATGTTATGATCTAGAGTTGTTTAAGAGTAAATTATACGAAGAAGCTTTGAATGTTGTTTGTGAGAGAATGGGTGTGCAATCTGAAGTGAAAGATGAAGGGTTCAATAACATGGTTTTAAGAAAAGGGTGTGAGGAATTAGGTTATCCTGTTGATAACATTCCAAGAAACTCATCTCCAGATCACTATTGTGGGTGGTGCTGCCTTGGTTGCAAAGATGGAAGAAAGAAAGGTACGTCTAGGGTGTAAAAGAACCGAACAAACAAGAATGAAGCTTGTTTTGTTTTCGTTCGTTTAACTTTCCGAACAAGCAATCATACACGAACAATTATACTATCTAGGTTTTCTTGTTCTTGTTCGTTTTTAAGAGAAAAAGTGTTCATTTTCATTTATGTTCTATTGTTAATAATATAAATAAACGGTTCACTAACGTAACGTAAGCAAATGCTTCACAAACGTAAACAAACACAAGCCAATATAAATTGAGCAACACCAACCAAAAGTAAACATGGATATCAATCTGTTTGCCTAAAAAATAATATAACTAGACTCATGGGTCTGAAAAATTTTAATGAATATATAAACGAATGTACTTAAAGAAAATAAATAAACTAATGAGCATTACTAAATGTATACGAATGAAGGTTCACGGGATAAACGAACGAAAAAGCATGGGCGAAGCTTTTAAGGGGCGGGAGGGGGCGACCGACCCTCCGAACTTTTCGCTTAGTAGTGGAGAGTATCTAGTTTTCATATAGAATTTTTTTGGGTAAATGCGAAAGAGACATGTTATTAATAAACGAACATAACAAATTTCCGCCAAACGGTTAACTGTGGTTCATGTAGGTACATCGGAGACATGGCTAGTAGACCTAATAGAATCCGGAAACGGTATGATCTTACCTGGGTGTGAGGCTGTCGAGGTTATTCATAATCGGAAGAAAGGTAGAGATCGGAGCACCGCGAAAGGGGTCCTCTTTGAGTTCATACACCAAGACGGAACAAAACAAGTTTGTTTCGCTGAATCAAAAGTGACCATCGTAGCATGTGGGGCAATGTGTACCCCATATCTGCTTAAAAAGAGCGGCTTGAAGAACCCTAATATCGGTAAGAACTTGCATATACATCCGGTGGTGATGGCATGGGGTCATTTCCCGTCTGGAAGTTGGCCGGAAGCCGAAAAAAAGAGCTACAAGGGAGGCATAATGACTGCTATGTCCACCGTGGTTGCAGACTTCAAAGGCTCCGGATATGGTGCCGTTATACAAACACCGGCACTGCACCCAGGTATGTTTTCAGCACTGATGCTTGGGTTTGAAGTTTTATAAATAATGAATGTGTTACTATAATGGTATAAATAGTCGGACCACTACTGCCCTACTTGACATCAGTTCATTAAAAGTCTTAATCGAGCTGAGTATAGATGAGCTCGAGTTTCATATAATAAATGCGGAAAGGTTTTTGGAGTTTGGGGCCTCTCTATCTCTTGGAATATAGTTAATGTTTTTGGGTTTCCTATGAGTGGATTACGGAGTACGATTAAACGAGCTTGATCGCGAATCCAAGCCTCACATATCTTGCTTTACTAGGCTTGGGAGCCTAAACGACCCTATTAGTTGTATAATTCTTATTTTTGAATGCCTGAGATCATACACCCTCTAATTATTAATATATATTTACATCCAGGTATGTTTTCAGCACTGATGCCATGGGTTTCTGGTTCCGATTTCAAGGCACGAATGTCGAAATTTTCGAGGACAGCGCACGTTTTCGCATTGGCAAGAGATAAAGGTTCCGGTGAAACACACTTGAAAACGTCGATTACTTACAAAATGGACGTCACCGATGAAGAGAATCTGAAGAGGGGGCTGGAGAAATCACTGAGAATACTTGCAGCAGCCGGAGCAGAAGAAATTGGAACACATAACAACAAAGGGAAGACACTGAATGTAAAAAATGTGAGTTATCATGAGTTTGAGTGTTTTGTAAGAGAGGAAAGCTCGAGAGCGTTGAGAGACTTATCAACGCCAATATGTTCAGCTCATCAAATGGGGAGTTGTCGAATGGGTGTCCAAGCAAAGGGGTCGGCTGTGAATCCGACGGGAGAGACATGGGAGGTGGAAGGATTGTATGTTGCGGACACGAGTGTTTTCCCGACGGCATTGGGTGTGAATCCAATGATCACAGTCCAAGCCATTGCTTATTGCACTGCTCAGTCTGTTCTTGAATCTCTTAAAAGAATGAAGGACACCTTCTATGATATATAGTTGGCAATATACCATGTGACATTGTTGGTCAAACATTGTAATAACATCATTTGATAATTTTAAGATATATAGAAAAAACTAGGTCATATATGACAACTGTTCACTTATTGTTTCTTTGATTTTGTTAACTCGATGTTTTTAAGTATATGATTACTTAAATGGAAATAATATATGTTTTTTATTGACTAGGGTACATGTTGTGCAATAATATATGTATGACGTTAAGGCAATCAAATAAAAGAAACATATACCGACCCAATGTGACGATTCAATAAAAACTCAACTATTGAATATAAGTATTGAACAACAAAAGTTAAGCAAAATGCAACTAATTATTACTGAAATACCCGTACTTAAATTATTGAAATACATAATATATATATAAATATAGGGAGAAGATCATGCGAAAACCACCTCTTATTGCGAGAACCGCGAGAACCAATGTGAACACAACCAAAAATGCCTAAAATTAGCTACAAATCACACAATTTTTTTTTTTTTTTTTGAATTTTATAATATTTTTTATAAAAAAAATCGCTACTTTTCGAAGCCAAAAAAAAAAAAAAAAAAAATTTTTAATTTTTTTTTTTAATTTTTTTTGTCTTCGAACAGTAGCGATTTTAACATAAAAAATATTAAAAAATTCAAAAAAAAAATTTTAGATTTTTTTTAGATTTTTTTAGGTTTTTTGGGGGTTTAGTTTTTAGCATTTTAGCTTGGGGGGGTGGGGGAGGGGGGTTTAGGTTTTTTTTGGAGGGGGGGGGGGGGGTGGGGGTTAGGTTTTTTTAGCTATTTTAGGTTGTGTTCACATTGGTTCTCGCGGTTCTCACAATAAAGGTGGTTCTCGCATGAGCTCCTCCCTATATATATATATATATATATATATATAGGGGAGGGTTCATTGGGAAATACTAAAAAAGTGGGGAACAGGGGAACATTTTTAAAAATTATACTTAACATGTTAAAAAAAATATTTTTCTAATTTTTTTTCGGCGCTTTTTCTTATAAATACAAGTAGAAACATTTTTGATAAAAAAATCAAAAACTAAAAATATAAAAAAATGTTTAAAAAACAGTTATATCTTATAGAATTAACTTAACATGTTAAAAATAATTTTTTTAAAATGGTGCCATATCGATACTTGCATGCCAGCTATTATTGTACGCGAACTCAACCAAACATATATACTCGTCCCAGTTCCCCGTCTATTCTAAGGCACAAGCCCTCAACATGTCCTCTAATGTCTGGATAGTCCTATCAGATTGACCGTCTATTTGAGGATGAAAAGCAGTGCTATACTTCAGCTTTGTACCCCAAGCTCTCTGAAATCCCTTCCAAAACTGTGATGTAAATCGTGGATCACGATCTGAAACAATTGACACAGGTGTACCATGAAGTCTAATGATCTCTTTCTGGAATATTTCTGCCAATCGGCTAGCAGAGTACTTCTCTTGAATAGGTAGAAAATGAGCTGATTTTGTAAGTCGATCGACTACTACCCATATTGCATCATTCTTTTTCAGTGTCTTAGGAAATAATATATGTTTTTTTATTGACTAGGGTACATGTTGTGCAATAATATATGTATGACGTTAAGGCAATCAAATAAAAGAAACATATACGGACCCGATGTCACGATTCAATAAAAACTCAACTATGAATACAAGTATTGAGCAGCAAAAGTTAAGCAAAATGCAACTAATTATTACTGAAATACCCGTGCTTAAATTATTGAAATACATAATATATATATATAGAGAGAGAGAGAGAGAAATAATAACCATCAGTAAATTTATATACAAAACAGAAAAAGATGAATAATATACAGAGTAAAGAGAAGTACTCTGTACATATGCTTATTATATGAATAATATAATTAATTTATTCATCCTTTTCTGTTTTGTATATAAATTTACTGATGGTTATTATTTCTCTCTCTCTCCCTCGATATATATATATATATATATATATAGGGGACCGCTAAAATGAAAACAACCTCTAGTTGTGAGAACCATGAGAATTACACCGTTCGGGGCGAGTTGGACCAAATTTTTTTTTTCAGAAACGTAGATGCGTGTATTATTATTTTTTTCATAAACGTTCGGGGGCGGTACCCGTAAACACAAACTTGTGGTGCTCAAAACTACACACACGACATTTTTTATTTTTATTTTTTTTACAAATGTGTTTATAATACAAGCATTTACGTTTATGAAAAACAATTTTGGTCCAACTCGCCCCGAATCAAAAAGTTCTCATGGTTCTTACAACTGCAGCTGGTTTTCATTTTAGCAGTCCCCTATATATATATATATATATATATATATATATAGGGTAAGGTTCATGCGAGAACCACCTTTATTGCGAGAACTGCGAGAACCAATGTGAACACAACCTAAAATAGCTAAAAAAACCTAACCCCCACCCCCCCCCCCCCCACAAAACCTACCCCCCCCCCCCAAGCTAAATGCTAAAAACAAAAACCCCAAAAAAACCTAACCCCCTCCACCCCCCACACCCCCCCCCAAGCTAAAATGCTAAAAACTAAACCCCCAAAAAACCTAAAAAAATAAAAAAAAATCTAAATTTTTTTTGTTAAAATCGCTACTTTTAGTAGCAAAAAAAATTTTAAAAAAAATATTTTTTTTTGGCTACTAAAAGTAGCGATTTTAGCATAAAAAATATTTAAAAAAATTGTGTGTTTTTTAGCTATTTTTAGGCATTTTTTTTGTGTTCACATTGGTTCTCGCGGTTCTCGCAATAAGGGGTGGTTCCTAACGGATCTTTGTCCTATATATATATATATATCTATTTAAATTAATTCATATTGGTTTTATGTTTAATCTTCTTCATATCAAACGATCCTAAACCGTTTTGGTATCAGAGCCATATGTCTCTGTTTAGAAACCGTTTTCATAACTAATTTATTATGAATATTAGCCTTTATTTTTTAAAGGGGGGTAAGACTGTGTTCGTAAGCTCTGTCGATTGTCGGTTGGATTAGCATTATGCCCAAAAAGATAAGAATGGGTAGCCGGACCACGACGATATGGGGGTGTTCCCACAGTATAAGCTCTACTTTAGAATTTTAAAGACTAATAATTGTAATGAATCAGTTATCAAAATTCTTTTCTAAACGAGATTATAGCTCAAATACTAATTATGATGAAGAAGAAGATTCAAGCATGAACTCTTTACATATGAATTCTGTTGAAATTAATATTTCTCAAATTGAAAACAATCTTCTGAATTGGAATATACCAAAACAAGATGTTAAAACTATTTACAAAATTGGTACTTTTGATTTTTTACAAGATTATTCTATAAAAACTCATGAACAAACTATACCTATTAATAAAGAGTATCAAAACATGCAACTATTCTCAGTAGAAGCTATTAAAAGACATAGAAAATTATATAAATTTCTACACATAGGATTAGTTCAAGTCGCCATTAAACCTATGTTCAGATTAGGAATTGATGCTCCTGTTTTATTAATTCTAAGAGATGCAAGACATACAAATTTTAATAATTCTTTGCTAGCTATGGCTGAGTCTAATATTTCAAATGGTCCTATTTATTTTAATTGTTATCCAAACTTTTCAATTGGTTTATTTGATCCACATATTTTAGATACTTTAACATTAACAATTAAAACTAAAAATTTAGAATTTAAAGAAAAAACTAATGCTGCAGTAGTTATATATAGAATATATTATAAGACTATGACCACCACTATAGAACCTAAAACAAAATTAGTATCCCCAAAAGATGAAACTATTATTTTTGAAGCTAATACTATGCATACAAAAATAAGAACACCTAAAAAATTAAAATGGAATGAAATAACTCAATCATTAACATGGAATTTACAAGATATAAACCCACCAAAACCTATAGAGGTAGATAATCAAACATCTAGCATAGTAGAACATTCTGATGGTTCAATAGATATTTCTTTTAGTAATATACCACCAAGGCATTCTATGGGAGCAAGTACTTCTAGAAATACTTTAGATGAAAGTCTATTTAGAAGAAGTTTATCAATGAAAATAAAAGGTGTTGATTTTTCAAATACTATTCCAAAACCACTATATGAAGAAAATGATAGTGATAATAATACTTATGTTCCAACTAAGTCTGATATGGGAGATTATGAAGAGTTACAACAATGAGTGATTCTAAGGTCCAAGCTCATAGAAATTGCTATATATTTCTTTTAAAATGTTGCAATAGAAGAATAGAAGATTTGAATAAAAGATTAGAAGAATATAATAAAATTCCATATATGATATGTCCATCTGAATATATTCCATGTAACATGCCTCAATCTGACCCATATCATCCCTCTAATTATATGAATTATAAAAGTGAATATCGATCATTTTTAGAAGAAAAAATTAAGAGAAGAATATAATCATAGAATAAAGCTTATGAGAAAAATTTCTAGCACAACTTGTTAAGTATGAATAAAGAAATGTTAAAATATTTAAAAGATGAAATGTTCAATAGTTATAATAATAAAAATTTAATATGGTATTTTTCTAAATTTAATGAGGATGAAAGATTTTTACATGAAATTGATTGGCAATTATATATGTGTGAAAATGATGAAAATATTTCATTTTTCTCTTGGTTTTCTCTTTACTGTATAGCAAATAAAATAGAGTATCCATTTTTTGAAAATATATCTGTTAGCAATACTATAACAAAAACTTATACAATTATAGATAAAAATGAAAAAATTACTAGTGTACACCCTCCACATATGGATATACAGATAAAAACTGAAAATAAAGAATATGTTGCAAAGCCTTTAGCAAACCTTAAGGAAGATATAGAAAGAAACGTAAAGACAATTATTTTTCAAAATAATTATACTAACGAAAAATTAAATACTATAGGAGAACAATTAGAAAGAATAGAAACCAATAATAATATAACTTTAGATCAACCTAGTACTTCAAATACTAAAACAATAACAGAAACTATAGAAAATCCAATATTTAAACCATACAATATAGATATCCCAATACGTCTAAGTAAACAACAAGATATGTTACAAGATATTAATTCAAAACTTTCAAAATTAAATATAAATGTTATTTCAGAACAAAAAATTCAAAATATTGAAGAACAATTTAATGATTTTCAATTAGAAGATTCTATAAATAAAATCAGAAGAAATTATCATTTTTCAAAAAATAATACTTATACTACTAAACCTGAAACAAGAAATTATTACCCTAGACCTACCCCACCTGATTTACAATTTGAAGAACGACATACTTTAGTTCAAGCTAAATATGATGGAAGTTCTCTATATGAATGGAGTATAGAAGGCCAAACAGAACATCAAATTCTTAGTTTAATGCAAGAAATGATAATGGCAGCCAATGCATATAAAGCAAATGGAAATGATGATACTGCAATACTTAATATGATAGTTTCTGGTTTTACTGGAATTTTAAAAGGCTGGTGGGATAAGTATCTCACAGAAGAAGAAAAACATATTATTAAAAATGCTAAAAAGATAGTTATTAAAACAGAAAATAATGTTCAAACACCAACTGAAATACCCGATATAATTAATACTCTAGTATTTGCTATAATCCAACATTTTATTGGAAATCCAACAGATTATCAAGAAAGAAATTCATTAATACTATTAAATTTGACATGTAGAAAATTACAAGATTTTAGATGGTATAAAGATGTTTTCCTTTCAAAGGTTATGACTAGAGAAGATAGTAGAGAAGCCTATTGGAAAGAAAGATTTATAGCCGGGTTACCAAAATTATTTGCAGAAAGAATAAGAGAAAAAATTAAACAAGATTTTTGTTGGTGCACTACATCTGTCGACTTCGTCTTGTATCGAGTCTTACACTAGTTAGAAAAGATCAGGGCACGTAAAACGAGAAAATGTGATAGATTTAGTGAGATTTCGCTTGAACAATAGTTTAAGTTGAAGGTTTCGCTTGAAGCATCTCAAGCGAAATCATTTCATCAGATTTCGCTTGAGACATGCTGATGTCCATCCCAAGCGAAACCTTGAAGTCTATATATAGGAGATTAGAGTCAAGCGAAATCATAAGTTGTTTTTGTGTGATTTCCATACCGAGGTGCTGCCGGTGTGAGAACTGATTGTAATTGCTTTCATATCAATACAAATCAGTGTTAAAGTGAAGATTTAGCTGTTTATAGATCAAATACTTGTTTTCCGCACCTGTATTTGATGGAATTCCTCTGAACCGACTCGTTTAGGTCGCGAACACGGTCCTTACAATTGGTATCAGAGCCTGGAGGAGGAGTTCTACAAAATTCAGCTGAAACAGTTCAAAATTTCTTACTTCTACATCTTCTTTCATCAGTTCAGAAATTTTTCACGGTCAAAAATTATTCAATTTCTCACGGATTGTTTAAAAGTACAAGATAACAAACCCTTGAAAGTTTCATAGCTAAATTCAACCTAAAAGTGATCAAAATCAACCTTCGAATGGATTTCGCTTGAAGAACATAGTTTCATTGGACGATTTCGCTTGAAACTTCAAGCGACACTTAACATTTCGCTTCAAACAGATTGTGTTTTCGCTTCAGGGTTCTTATTTCAGAACGTTTTCGCTTCAGGATTTCGCTTCAGAAAGTATTTACTTGAAAGTTTCGCTTGAATCATTTCGCTTCAAGGATTTCGCTTCAATCAGTTTGACCATTTCGCTTCAAAGAAAGTTCAGTTGACTTGTTCGCTTGAAAGACACAAAGTGACTATTTCGCTTGAAAGAATCTGTTATTGAAAATTGTGTTATTGAAACATGGATAACGATTTTCACAACGCGTTTGCAACATCGTCTAGTTCATCTTCCATTGCTCAGAATATGAATTCAGAAAATGAAACGGGGACTACTCAAAAACCCCCGAAGCTAATGTGCATTGAGGAATACTATGGATGGAAAGATCGTTTCGAAAACTGGGTACAAGCAAATCATCTAAGATCATGGGAATGTATTCTGAAAAAGTATATGCTACCACGTACTGAAATGGAGACAGTAAAACAAATTTCAGAGTTTGGTAATGAAGAACGGGAAATGTATCGAGCTGAAAAAATGATGATCAGTTTGCTTCAACAAGCTATCAAAGAAGACATCTTTATACTACTTCAACATGACAAAACATCAAAGTCAATCTGGGATGCTTTGAAAGTCAAAGTTGAAGGTAGTGCAAACATGATTAAAAGCAAAAAGGCGTTGCTTAAAAAGGAGTTTGACTTGTTCACAAGTTTGCCCGGAGAAGATACAAAGAAACTCATTGAACGATATTGTCACTTAGTTCGAACAATGTCAATGATGAACATTAACAAAGAAGATGAGGAATGGGTGGATAAGCTAGCTGATGCTTTACCTCAGAAAGAGTGGGGAACATATTTGATGATACTGAAAAATACCGGAGTTTATGAAGGGTTGTCAATCTCTCAGTTCATTGAAAAGATTGAAAGTCAGGATTTGGAACAGCAGAAGATCGCAAGGATGAATAATCCAAGTGGTCAACAAGATGTAAAGATGTATTACAAGGGTAGTGTTCCGACTTCAGAAGCTGAGAGAAGTCCGAAAATTCAGACTGCTTATAGTGTTGGGGATTCTACAGAAAAGACTGATCAAAACTCAAACAAAAGCAACAGTGGTTTCTCATTGTATCCAAGTGTAAATCCGAAAAGCTCATCAGAAAGTTTTCAGTCTCAAAGCACAAAGATGGGAAATGGTTGTGTGATTCAATGCAATATAGCTCTAAATCTTCCAGAAGGTCAAAGTTTTTCTGAAGACATTGCAAAAGATCATATGGCATTACTTGGTTCCGTGCTTATATCATATGAAGGTTTAGTGGCTGGTCGAATTGGAAATCCTATGCTTACCAAAGAGGATTACGACCAAATAGATGCCGAAGAGATGGAACTAATGGATATCAAATGGTGTCTTGCAAGTGTTCTGAGACGTGCTGAAAAGTTCAAAACAATTACTGGGAGAAATGACTTTCTTGATGCTTGTGTTTCTACTTTAGGTTTTGATAAATCTAAAGTTACTTGTTTCAGGTGCAGGGAAAAAGGTCATTTTAAGCGGGAGTGCAAGAACAGAGAAGTTAGTGGTGCTCAAAATCCATTTGGAAAAGATGACTACTACCGGAAAGCCATTTATCAGCAAGTTGGTCAGACACAAGACTCACAGACTGCTCATGGTAGAAAGATTGAAGATTCAAAGAAAGGATGTTTAGTAGATTTCAACTGGAGCAACTATATTTCTTCTAACAGTACAGCATGTTTAGTGGACCAAAATGATGAACAACTACCTGAAGGTTTCAGTTGGGATATGTTTGTTGATGAAAAGGGTGATTTCAAAGCTTTCATTGCAAAGATTGTTAGAGAACCAAATTTGTTTGCTACTTGGATGAGATCAATTGGTGAAACAGTGAAAGATCAATCAATTACATCTGAAAAAAGTTCAGAAAGTGCTGATACTGAGTCATTAAGTGCAAACGAGAGTGTGCAAAATGAGGATACTTCAGAAAAGGAAGTTATATTTGATCAAACACCATCTGATTCTGGTATTTCAGATGCTGATTCTGAAAAATCTGTAGAGTTTGATCAAACACTGATCGAGAGTAGCAGTGATGATGAGGAAGAGAAACATATTAATATTGCTAAAAATCATCTTTCTTCTGAAAGTTTTCATTTTTATTTTGCAGATCGCATGGAGAAACTGAAGGAGAAACAAGCTGCAAAAGAACAACAACAAGATGTGAAGGTTGAAACTGTTGTTCAAACTGAAGAAGTTAAAATTGTGGATGAAGAAAAGATGACTGAAACTGAGAAGGTAATTAGTGAAGAAAAAGTAATTGAAGTAGTAAAAACAATTGAGATTGAGAAGATTGTTGAAATTGAAAAGCCTTGCAAGAAATGTTTGGAAATTTGCAAGAGTTGTGAAGAAAAAGATGTTACACTGTTTGATCGAGAAAGACTGATAGAAAAGTTACTATCTGACATCAGCTATGTGAAAGAATCGTATAGTGTGTTGAACAGAACAGTGACAGGTCTTCAAACAACGAACTCTGAAAGAGAAAAGGCTTTAACGATGACAAATGCTACGTTGATGACAAAGCAAAAGGCAATTAATCATTACATCGAAGAAAATGCTAATCTAAAGCAAGAGTTGGAGAAAGAAAAGATCGAGAATGAAAGGATCAGAAGGTTATTACTGAGTTATTCTTGTTCTGATTATGTTATTGATCGAGTTTATCCTACTGTTGCAGGTTTTGAAGCATTTCAGGATGAGAAGCAAAAGAATGAGACTGGTAAGAAATCGACTGTTAAATACAACAAGTGTCCACCTCCTATCTGGGAAGGATATTCTCCTAGAAAACCGAATGAGGAGCAAGTCGAAAAAGCAGTCAATATAAAGTTAAAATCAGAGACAACTGACGTTTTACCAGATAACATTGACATCACATTTACTGCGTCTGATACTGATCATGAGTCTGAGTTAATCAAAAGGGTGGTTGATCAGGTGTTGGATACTGAGGAGGTGTCTGAGTCAAAATTTAAGTCTGGGTGTTCAAGTTCGTCAGTCAACAGTTCAAAGTCGTCGGAAAAACAGTCTTACAGTAAAGAATTTTTGTTATCAAAAGCAAATTTGGATGATGAAACATTTAAAGTTGCATATACTTTAAATGATTCTGACAAATTATACTCTGATGAAGAGTTTCCGATGGATAGTGTTAGATTTGACAAGATCAAAAAGGTTTTCAAAATGACAGAAATTATTATTTCTGACACTAAAAATTTAAATCTTAATGAAAAACCTAAAAAATACACTTCAAGAGTTCAACAACGGTTAAACAAGAAAAAAGGGAAAAAGGATTACAATTCTGGTTCTGGTTTTCAAAAGAAAACAAACCAAAATTGTAGTTACAAAAGGAAAGGTTTAGGTTTTATTCAGAAAAAAAGTTACAGAAATGTAAACAATTCTAAACTAAAAACAGAATTTGTTTCAGGTGGAAGTGTTGAAGATGAACAGAAGAAACCTTTCTGGAGACAAACAAACCAGGAGTTTCTTGTTGAAAGGAAAAGAACAGGAACTGGAGTTTTTCATTCAAGAGACATTCTAAGAGATACAAGAACTTGTTTTCAATGTCAAGTTATTGGACACATCGCTCACAATTGTCCAAACAAAGTCAACAGAAAACAGGGAGTCTTTGAAAAACTTAAAGATAAAATGGTTGAAAGGAATGAATCACCAACTACAAACTTCAAAATTTTTGACAATTCAAAAAATGAAGTTGGTGAAAATTCTAAAAAATTGTACAAAAAGAGGGCAAAAGACAACAAAAAATGGATTGTTAAAAAATCAGATGAAAAATCTAACGATGAATCTGATTTCACAAAATCAGAGGAGTCACAAGATGAGATCAAAGATTTGATGAATGATGTTGACATTAAATCACTGAGTGTGGAAGAGATTAAACAAATGGTTGGTAAAGTAGAAATTTCAGATTTTGATATTGAAAAAACATTTAATGAAAATGTTAAGAAAATTTTTAAGAAAATGCTTGATGGGAAAGTAAAGGGGGTTAAAGATTTTTATGCAACTAAAAAGGCAACTTACAACCCTACTGCTCAGGAATTGGAAACCACCAAGTCAAATAAGACTTGGGTGGAAGTTTGTTTCCCATGATAGTCTAAGGACTATGCCGGAGATCCCAAGTTTATATCGTGGATCAGGTATCGGCATTGTTCTAATGTTTGAAGGTTTTTGTTGAAAGTTTTTGATAGTGTTTGGATGTTTACAGGTTGTATGGCTACGCCGGAGCTTCCAGGTTGGTAAGTGCGAAGCAGGAATCGGCATTTTGATTGGTAAAATGGTGATGTAGACGTAACATTCCTACATGTGGTAATTCTTACAATTGGTATAGAAAATGCATACATGAAAAAGGTTAATCAAGGTCATTAAGTTGAACTTGATTGGACCATACTTACAATTGGTATTTTGAAATACAATGTGATGAACCACACCCCAAACCTACAAATGATTATATCATCAAAACTTATTTTCCGAAAAAAATCATTTTGGTTAAAACAAACTTAAGTGTTTTGAAATCATTATGAGAAAATAGTTTTGTGATAGGGGGAGTTCTGATTGTTTATGCCGAGTGAATGGCGATTTGATGTGATTCGATATCAGTTGTCAAGTTTTTGTACAGTTTGTTGTTTAAATTGTGTCAATAGTTTTAGTTTTCAAATTTCCTAAAATGTGTTTGCATTTTAGGGGGAGTAAGAAATTTCTGAAAATCCAAAAACATTTGAAAATTTGAAAAAAGGCAAAAATATGATAAAATCAAAAATGAGTTTTGGTGTCAAAGAAGAGGAAATGATAGTACATCAGTAGATAGTCACAGTATGCTAAAGAAATGTAATGTTTGAATAGCGTTAAACAGTCTCACTGATGATATGCCGATAGGTTTTTACACATTTAGTAAACTTTTTCGAGATATAAACTAAATTTCAAACTTGCTTATTTCGTGGGGAACACTACTTGGATATATAGGTAACCCCTGAAATCTCGTTTGAAAGGTCCCTTATTCTGAGATACTAGGTCTTTATACTCAGTGATATCTGGGGTATTATCCCGGGACTTCTGCTGAAAGAAATTTCTGACCTAGTCCCCGGAGAATACTTTCCGCATGCTTGAAATATAGCGCAGCCCTCAGCAAATTGATGAAACAATAAAATTGATAGTCATTGCTGTTGTAATGAAAAAGATCCTCTAAAGGGGACCCACCAAAAGTCGAAGCCGTCATCTCTCTGCGTATCGAAAGATCGACCTGAGCTCTCAAGGCCCTCGTACTATAATTTATTCCCCTGACAGATATCATCTGTGGTATACTCACCTGTAAGATTGAATATTGGGATCTGGATACGGGAGTATATTCAACAGGTGGGACACATGAATGAGTTTAAGTTCTTAAAATATCTAACTCATATCCTGAATTAGTGGAAATTTGTGTGAGAATTTAAGTGGATCTGTATATCGGCAATCTAAGTGAATTGTTTAATTCTTAATGTGTAACTAAGCTCAACGGTACTTGTGACTTGTCAAAAACTGATATGATCCTCTTACACAAAACTCACAAAAATATTGTCTGTATATATTTCTTTACTGCATTTCATTCTATTAAAAAATACAAAAAGATTTTCGGTGTGTTTTAGCATAAATTTTGAAAAATCAAAAAGATTTTCAACAACTGATATTGGAAAGCTGATTATCAAAATTTCAAGTGCTAAACATGATGACTTGGTTGTGAAGGGAAGTGAATCTTAAAATGTTAAAAGGTTTGTTAAAATCCTACAATTGGTATTTTTTAAAAACCTACATTTGGTTCATTATTGGTTTGTGATATGAGAGAGAGTTATCTGATTATATCAGATTGTTGGTGCATTTAAATTGTTAAATTTAGAAAATTTATTTCTGGGTTAAGATTGTTACAGGTGAGCCAGATTAATTCATTCAAAGCTTATGAAAATCATAATCTAATCATGAATCTAAAGTTTGCTAGCTGCTGATGCTGATGAACTTAAGGAATCAAGAGATCTGATCAAGAGAATTAGATAAGATCCAGGCAATGATCTTGTAAACAACATTTGAGTCAGGCATCGATCCTAAAGCAGATATTGCTGAAGAACAAATGAATGCCAGCAAATCGTGAGGGGGAGTCTGATAGAGCCAGGTGATTCTGGAGAAGAAGATAGAGAGAGAAAAGCCCAGAGACTGATCAAGAATGAAGATGTGAAAATACAGTGTTGTTGTGACTCGATAGTCGACTCGTCAACATCTGAGGGGGAGTCTGTTGGTGCACTACATCTGTCGACTTCGTCTTGTATCGAGTCTTACACTAGTTAGAAAAGATCAGGGCACGTAAAACGAGAAAATGTGATAGATTTAGTGAGATTTCGCTTGAACAATAGTTTAAGTTGAAGGTTTCGCTTGAAGCATCTCAAGCGAAATCATTTCATCAGATTTCGCTTGAGACATGCTGATGTCCATCCCAAGCGAAACCTTGAAGTCTATATATAGGAGATTAGAGTCAAGCGAAATCATAAGTTGTTTTTGTGTGATTTCCATACAGAGGTGCTGCCGGTGTGAGAACTGATTGTAATTGCTTTCATATCAATACAAATCAGTGTTAAAGTGAAGATTCAGCTGTTTATAGATCAAATACTTGTTTTCCGCACCTGTATTTGATGGAATTCCTCTGAACCGACTCGTTTAGGTCGCGAACACGGTCCTTACAATTTTAATAATAGTATTCCTTATAGAGACTTATCTTATGGTCAAATAATAAATTATATAAATCAAGAAGGATTAAAAATATGTAATGATTTAAGATTAAAAGAAAAAATAAAAAAGGATGGAATTCAAGGTAATCAGGAATTAGGAAGTTTTTGTCAACAATATGGATTTGAACCATTTAAAACTCCTTCTAAACCTAAAAGAAAAATTCCTAAACAATTTATTAAAAAGAACTATAAAAGAAAACCATATATTAAAAATAAACAAAAGTATTATAAAGATAAGACTGATTTTCAAAAGAATAAGGGTAAACAAGATATTGTTATTTGCTATAAATGTGGAAGACAAGGTCATTATTCTAAGGATTGTTATACTAAGAAAAAGATAAATGAATTAAATATTTATGATGAATTAAAAGAACAAATAAATAAAATACTTATTTATGATAATTCAAGTGAAAATAGTATTTCAGACTATAGTGATAATGATCTAAATTATATTGAAGATTCTAATTCAGAAAGTAGTTCAGAAGACAATGCTTGTGAATGCGTTGGCCCTTGTATTTGTGAAATTGATGGTACAATAAATTCTCTAACATCAGATAATAAAGACTTATTTGAATTATTAGAAAAAATTGAAGACAAAGAAGTAAAACAAGTATATTTAAAACAATTAAAAGAAAAGTATAAACTACCAATAGAAAAAGAAACAAAATCGTATAATTTTAATGAAATATGTCAAAGATTTCAAACAAAACAAATAAAAGAAAATCCTGTTACAATAACTGATTTACAAATAGAATTAAAAAATATAAAAGAAGAGATCCGAGAAATAAAATTACAAATTAAAGAATTAGAAAAAGAGAAAAATAAAGAAGATGAAGAAAATAATAACAATACTAAAGATGATACTGAAAATGTAGGAAAAATAAGTCGTCTAAAAGGATTAACTTCTCAAAAATGGTATACTAAGTTAAATATAATAGTCAATAATGAATTTCGATTATCTTTAGTTGCTATGATTGATAGTGGAGCTGATATGAATTGTATCCAAGAAGGTTTAATACCCACAAAATACTATGAAAAGACTACATATAGACTATCTGGAGCTAATGGAAACCCATTAAATATTCAATACAAATTATCAAATGTTCATATTTGCAAAGAAAATTATTGTTACAAAACCCAATTGGTCTTAGTAAAAGACTTAACATCCCAAATTATATTAGGACTTCCTTTTATAACTCAATTATATCCATTTACAGTTGAAGAAAAAGGTATAAGTATTAAAGTATTAAATAAAAAGATCTGTTTTGAATTCGCTCATCCAATTACTTCTAAGCAAATAAACATTTTAAGTTTAAAAGAAAAACAAAAAGAATTTTTAATTGAAGAAATTGATTATGTTAGAATAAAAAATCAATTGCAAGATAAAACAATTATAAAAAGAATACAAGAAACTGAGAATAAATTTAAAGATAATGTTTGTGCAAATATTCCAAACGCTTTTTGGGAAAGAAAACAACATGTTGTAAAATTACCTTATATTAAGGATTTTAATGAGAAAAATATTCCAACAAAATCTAAGGCAATACATATGTCTCAAGAGTTAGAAAGCTATTGTAAAAAAGAAATACAAGAATTATTAGATAAAAAACTAATAAGGCCATCTAAATCTCCTTGGTCCTGCTCTGCCTTTTATGTTCAAAATAGTGCAGAAATTGAAAGAGGAGCTCCTAGATTAGTTATAAATTATAAACCATTAAATAAAGTTTTAGAATGGATTAGATACCCTATACCAAATAAAAGAGATTTATTAAAAAAGAATTATGATTCAAAAATATTTTCTAAATTTGATATGAAGTCTGGATTTTGGCAAGTTCAAATTGCCGAAGAAGATAGATATAAAACTGGATTTAATGTACCATTTGGACACTATGAATGGAATGTTATGCCTTTTGGATTAAAAAATGCTCCTTCAGAGTTTCAAAATATAATGAACGATATTATTTTACCATTAGGAAATTATGCAATCGTTTATATTGATGATGTACTAATATTTTCAAATTCCTTAGACCAACATTTTAAACATTTAAATGCTTTCTATAATATTATTCATAAAAATGGATTCGTAGTATCACCTTCTAAAATGAGTCTTTTTCAAACAGAAATAAGATTTTTAGGACATAATATTATTCAAGGAACAATAAAACCTATTAACAGAAGTTTTGAATTTTCAAATAAATTTCCAAATGAATTTAAAGATAAAAAGCAATTACAAAGATTTTTAGGATGTTTAAATTATATTCATGATTTTTTCAAAGACTTAGGAATTATATGTAAACCTCTATATGACAGATTAAAAAAGAATCCAAAACCATGGACTCAAGAACATACAGATATAGTAAAGTATATTAAAGATAAAATAAAATGCCTACCATGTTTACATATTCCCCATCCCAATGCAAAACTAATTGTAGAAACCGATGCAAGTGATTTAGGATTTGGAGGAATATTAAAACAAGAATTAGATAATAAAGAAAGTTTAGTTAGATATTATTCAGGTGCATGGAATGATACTCAGAAAAATTATTCTACAATCAAAAAGGAAATTTTAAGTATAGTTTTATGTATAAAAAAGTTTGAAGATGATTTATATATGAAACAGTTTTTATTAAGAATTGATTGTTTATCTGCAAAATATATTTTAGAAAAAGATATTAAGAATTTGATTTCAAAACAAGTTTTTGCAAGATGGCAAGCATTATTAAGCAACTTTGATTTTCAAATAGAATTTATAAAAGGAGAAAACAATTATTTACCAGATTTTTTATCTAGAGAGTTTTTACAGGGAATATGAGCAACGATTCTTCAAAAAAGATTGTATTATCAAAACAACAATTCTCAAAGTCCCAATTATCAAGTTCTCCAGGTACTCCTTCAAGACCAGCCCATTTACAACAATTTCCTTTATTACCCAATATGCAAAACAGATTTGCCCCTTTATCCCCAGGGCCTAGACCTAGACCTCCATTCTCATCTATTATTCAAAATCTAGAATCAAAACCCATTATTCAATCCCCTTCTTTCACAAGGCTTTCTAAACCAGCCTCTCCTTCAAGCTCTTCTCCAGCCACTATTCCTTACACTATTAACCCCAATAAAAAGATTATCAAAATTTTAGAACCTTTGGAAGTTGAAAAGGTTAGTCAAAATTTTTTATCTCTCATCGACTTCATCTATCCAAGAGGATGTCACTTTTTCAAAGGAGATTACAAGACCCGAGAGTATTATCAAGCAATTTTAGTAGATTCAGAATCAGCAGTTATTCGACACAATTTTAATAAGGAAGATCCTACTAAGATTGCTTATAGTCAAGTAAAAATTTTAAGAGTTCTATCCTTAGAAGACTGGAATTCTAAGCCCTATAATCCAAAAACCCTTTCAGGTTTCAGCACCTATCCTCAATACGATTATTATGATTATCAAGATGCATGGGAGTATGCATTCTGTCTAAGAAACTTTGACCATTCCTGGTTTTTTCAATTTGATGAAGAATTCTCAAATACTTATCCTAGATGGTTTGTTAAATGGTTTAAATATATGAGAATTATTCCAGAAGCTTTTCCCAAGGAGATTTCAGAAGCATTTTCAAGATTTGTCGAATATTTTCAACATGAAGGAACACCAATTTTTGAATATACTTTACAGTTTATAAGTGTATTCAGAATCCCATGGATTTGTTTATGGACGTACAATTATCAAGAAGAAAGCCCTTCAGAGCTTTCTCCTCCATTGCTCTTTAGGCAATATAGATGCAAATGGTGGAATAAGTTTGTTATTACAAAGGCCAATTCTCAAGCAGTAACCAAGTACTATAAAGAATTAACTATTCAATATGAAAAAAGTCTAAAGTCTCCAATTCGAGAAATCAAAGCCAGCGATGAAGATCAAGAGTATATTAAAAGATTTTCAGATTGCAAGTCTCCAGAAGATATTCTAAAATTAGTCAATGAAATTCGACAGTCTCCATCTCCTTCAAAACATTCATCCCCGGAGACTGAAATTTTTCAAGATTCTCAAGACCCATATGATTTGATGTAAAAAAAAAATATATATATATGGGTCTTGAGAATCTTGAAAAATTTCAGTCTCCGGGGATGAATGTTTTGAAGGAGATGGAGACTGTCGAATTTCATTGACTAATTTTAGAATATCTTCTGGAGACTTGCAATCTGAAAATCTTTTAATATACTCTTGATCTTCATCGCTGGCTTTGATTTCTCGAATTGGAGACTTTAGACTTTTTTCATATTGAATAGTTAATTCTTTATAGTACTTGGTTACTGCTTGAGAATTGGCCTTTGTAATAACAAACTTATTCCACCATTTGCATCTATATTGCCTAAAGAGCAATGGAGGAGAAAGCTCTGAAGAGCTTTCTTCTTGATAATTGTACGTCCATAAACAAATCCATGGGATTCTGAATACACTTATAAACTGTAAAGTATATTCAAAAATTGGTGTTCCTTCATGTTGAAAATATTCGACAAATCTTGAAAATGCTTCTGAAATCTCCTTGGGAAAAGCTTCTGGAATAATTCCCATATATTTAAACCATTTAACAAACCATCTAGGATAAGTATTTGAGAATTCTTCATCAAATTGAAAAAACCAGGAATGGTCAAAGTTTCTTAGACAGAATGCATACTCCCATGCATCTTGATAATCATAATAATCGTATTGAGGATAGGTGCTGAAACCTGAAAGGGTTTTTGGATTATAGGGCTTAGAATTCCAGTCTTCTAAGGATAGAACTCTTAAAATTTTTACTTGACTATAAGCAATCTTAGTAGAATCTTCCTTATTAAAATTGTGTCGAATAACTGCTGATTCTGAATCTACTAAAATTGCTTGATAATACTCTCGGGTCTTGTAATCTCCTTTGAAAAAGTGACATCCTCTTGGATAGATGAAGTCGATGAGAGATAAAAAATTTTGACTAACCTTTTCAACTTCCAAAGGTTCTAAAATTTTGATAATCTTTTTATTGGGGTTAATAGTGTAAGGAATAGTGGCTGGAGAAGAGCTTGAAGGAGAGGCTGGTTTAGAAAGCCTTTTGAAAGAAGGGGATTGAATAATGGGTTTTGATTCTAGATTTTGAATAATAGATGAGAATGGAGGTCTAGGTCTAGGCCCTGGGGATAAAGGGGCAAATCTGTTTTGCATATTGGGTAATAAAGGAAATTGTTGTAAATGGGCTGGTCTTGAAGGAGTACCTGGAGAACTTGATAATTGGGACTTTGAGAATTGTTGTTTTGATAATACAATCTTTTTTGAAGAATCGTTGCTCATATTCCCTGTAAAAACTCTCTAGATAAAAAATCTGGTAAAGAATTGTTTTCTCCTTTTATAAATTCTATTTGAAAATCAAAGTTGCTTAATAATGCTTGCCATCTTGCAAAAACTTGTTTTGAAATCAAATTCTTAATATCTTTTTCTAAAATATATTTTGCAGATAAACAATCAATTCTTAATAAAAACTGTTTCATATATAAATCATCTTCAAACTTTTTTATACATAAAACTATACTTAAAATTTCCTTTTTGATTGTAGAATAATTTTTCTGAGTATCATTCCATGCACTTGAATAATATCTAACTAAACTTTCTTTATTATCTAATTCTTGTTTTAATATTCCTCCAAATCCTAAATCACTTGCATCGGTTTCTACAATTAGTTTTGCATTGGGATGGGGAATATGTAAACATGGTAGGCATTTTATTTTATCTTTAATATACTTTACTATATCTGTATGTTCTTGAGTCCATGGTTTTGGATTCTTTTTTAATCTGTCATATAGAGGTTTACATATAATTCCTAAGTCTTTGAAAAAATCATGAATATAATTTAAACTTCCTAAAAATCTTTGTAATTGCTTTTTATCTTTAATTTCATTTGGAAATTTATTTGAAAATTCTAAACTTCTGTTAATAGGTTTTATTGTTCCTTGAATAATATTATGTCCTAAAAATCTTATTTCTGTTTGAAAAAGACTCATTTTAGAAGGTGATACTACTAATCCATTTTTATGAATAATATTATAGAAAGCATTTAAATGTTTAAAATGTTGGTTTAAGGAATTTGAAAATATTAGTACATCATCAATATAAACGATTGCATAATTTCCTAATGGTAAAATAATATCGTTCATTATATTTTGAAACTCTGAAGGAGCATTTTTTAATCCAAAAGGCATAACATTCCATTCATAGTGTCCAAATGGTACATTAAATCCAGTTTTATATCTATCTTCTTCGGCAATTTGAACTTGCCAAAATCCAGACTTCATATCAAATTTAGAAAATATTTTTGAATCATAAATCTTTTTTAATAAATCTCTTTTATTTGGTATAGGGTATCTAATCCATTCTAAAACTTTATTTAATGGTTTATAATTTATAACTAATCTAGGAGCCCCTCTTTCAATTTCTGCACTATTTTGAACATAAAAGGCAGAGCAGGACCAAGGAGATTTAGATGGCCTTATTAGTTTTTTATCTAATAATTCTTGTATTTCTTTTTTACAATAGCTTTCTAACTCTTGAGACATATGTATTGCCTTAGATTTTGTTGGAATATTTTTCTCATTAAAATCCTTAATATAAGGTAATTTTACAACATGTTGTTTTCTTTCCCAAAAAGCGTTTGGAATATTTGCACAAACATTATCTTTAAATTTATTCTCAGTTTCTTGTATTCTTTTTATAATTGTTTTATCTTGCAATTGATTTTTTATTCTAACATAATCAATTTCTTCAATTAAAAATTCTTTTTGTTTTTCTTTTAAACTTAAAATGTTTATTTGCTTAGAAGTAATTGGATGAGCGAATTCAAAACATATCTTTTTATTTAATACTTTAATACTTATACCTTTTTCTTCAACTGTAAATGGATATAATTGAGTTATAAAAGGAAGTCCTAATATAATTTGGGATGTTAAGTCTTTTACTAAGACCAATTGGGTTTTGTAACAATAATTTTCTTTGCAAATATGAACATTTGATAATTTGTATTGAATATTTAATGGGTTTCCATTAGCTCCAGATAGTCTATATGTAGTCTTTTCATAGTATTTTGTGGGTATTAAACCTTCTTGGATACAATTCATATCAGCTCCACTATCAATCATAGCAACTAAAGATAATCGAAATTCACTATTGACTATTATATTTAACTTAGTATACCATTTTTGAGAAGTTAATCCTTTTAGACGACTTATTTTTCCTACATTTTCAGTATCATCTTTAGTATTGTTATTATTTTCTTCATCTTCTTTATTTTTCTCTTTTTCTAATTCTTTAATTTGTAATTTTATTTCTCGGATCTCTTCTTTTATATTTTTTAATTCTATTTGTAAATCAGTTATTGTAACAGGATTTTCTTTTATTTGTTTTGTTTGAAATCTTTGACATATTTCATTAAAATTATATGATTTTGTTTCTTTTTCTATTGGTAGTTTATACTTTTCTTTTAATTGTTTTAAATATACTTGTTTTACTTCTTTGTCTTCAATTTTTTCTAATAATTCAAATAAGTCTTTATTATCTGATGTTAGAGAATTTATTGTACCATCAATTTCACAAATACAAGGGCCAACGCATTCACAAGCATTGTCTTCTGAACTACTTTCTGAATTAGAATCTTCAATATAATTTAGATCATTATCACTATAGTCTGAAATACTATTTTCACTTGAATTATCATAAATAAGTATTTTATTTATTTGTTCTTTTAATTCATCAGAAATATTTAATTCATTTATCTTTTTCTTAGTATAACAATCCTTAGAATAATGTCCTTGTCTTCCACATTTATAGCAAATAACAATATCTTGTTTACCCTTATTCTTTTGAAAATCAGTCTTATCTTTATAATACTTTTGTTTATTTTTAATATATGGTTTTCTTTTATAGTTCTTTTTAATAAATTGTTTAGGAATTTTTCTTTTAGGTTTAGAAGGAGTTTTAAATGGTTCAAATCCATATTGTTGACAAAAACTTCCTAATTCCTGATTACCTTGAATTCCATCCTTTTTTATTTTTTCTTTTAATCTTAAATCATTACATATTTTTAATCCTTCTTGATTTATATAATTTATTATTTGACCATAAGATAAGTCTCTATAAGGAATACTATTATTAAAATCTTGTTTAATTTTTTCTCTTATTCTTTCTGCAAATAATTTTGGTAACCCGGCTATAAATCTTTCTTTCCAATAGGCTTCTCTACTATCTTCTCTAGTCAAAACCTTTGAAAGGAAAACATCTTTATACCATCTAAAATCTTGTAATTTTCTACATGTCAAATTTAATAGTATTAATGAATTTCTTTCTTGATAATCTGTTGGATTTCCAATAAAATGTTGGATTATAGCAAATACTAGAGTATTAATTATATCGGGTATTTCAGTTGGTGTTTGAACATTATTTTCTGTTTTAATAACTATCTTTTTAGCATTTTTAATAATATGTTTTTCTTCTTCTGTGAGATACTTATCCCACCAGCCTTTTAAAATTCCAGTAAAACCAGAAACTATCATATTAAGTATTGCAGTATCATCATTTCCATTTGCTTTATATGCATTGGCTGCCATTATCATTTCTTGCATTAAACTAAGAATTTGATGTTCTGTTTGGCCTTCTATACTCCATTCATATAGAGAACTTCCATCATATTTAGCTTGAACTAAAGTATGTCGTTCTTCAAATTGTAAATCAGGTGGGGTAGGTCTAGGGTAATAATTTCTTGTTTCAGGTTTAGTAGTATAAGTATTATTTTTTGAAAAATGATAATTTCTTCTGATTTTATTTATAGAATCTTCTAATTGAAAATCATTAAATTGTTCTTCAATATTTTGAATTTTTTGTTCTGAAATAACATTTATATTTAATTTTGAAAGTTTTGAATTAATATCTTGTAACATATCTTGTTGTTTACTTAGACGTATTGGGATATCTATATTGTATGGTTTAAATATTGGATTTTCTATAGTTTCTGTTATTGTTTTAGTATTTGAAGTACTAGGTTGATCTAAAGTTATATTATTATTGGTTTCTATTCTTTCTAATTGTTCTCCTATAGTATTTAATTTTTCGTTAGTATAATTATTTTGAAAAATAATTGTCTTTACGTTTCTTTCTATATCTTCCTTAAGGTTTGCTAAAGGCTTTGCAACATATTCTTTATTTTCAGTTTTTATCTGTATATCCATATGTGGAGGGTGTACACTAGTAATTTTTTCATTTTTATCTATAATTGTATAAGTTTTTGTTATAGTATTGCTAACAGATATATTTTCAAAAAATGGATACTCTATTTTATTTGCTATACAGTAAAGAGAAAACCAAGAGAAAAATGGAATATTTTCATCATTTTCACACATATATAATTGCCAATCAATTTCATGTAAAAATCTTTCATCCTCATTAAATTTAGAAAAATACCATATTAAATTTTTATTATTATAACTATTGAACATTTCATCTTTTAAATATTTTAACATTTCTTTATTCATACTTAACAAGTTGTGCTAGAAATTTTTCTCATAAGCTTTATTCTATGATTATATTCTTCTCTTAATTTTTTCTTCTAAAAATGATCGATATTCACTTTTATAATTCATATAATTAGAGGGATGATATGGGTCAGATCGAGGCATGTTACATGGAATATATTCAGATGGACATATCATATATGGAATTTTATTATATTCTTCTAATCTTTTATTCAAATCTTCTATTCTTCTATTGCAACATTTTAAAAGAAATATATAGCAATTTCTATGAGCTTGGACCTTAGAATCACTCATTGTTGTAACTCTTCATAATCTCCCATATCAGACTTAGTTGGAACATAAGTATTATTATCACTATCATTTTCTTCATATAGTGGTTTTGGAATAGTATTTGAAAAATCAACACCTTTTATTTTCATTGATAAACTTCTTCTAAATAGACTTTCATCTAAAGTATTTCTAGAAGTACTTGCTCCCATAGAATGCCTTGGTGGTATATTACTAAAAGAAATATCTATTGAACCATCAGAATGTTCTACTATGCTAGATGTTTGATTATCTACCTCTATAGGTTTTGGTGGGTTTATATCTTGTAAATTCCATGTTAATGATTGAGTTATTTCATTCCATTTTAATTTTTTAGGTGTTCTTATTTTTGTATGCATAGTATTAGCTTCAAAAATAATAGTTTCATCTTTTGGGGATACTAATTTTGTTTTAGGTTCTATAGTGGTGGTCATAGTCTTATAATATATTCTATATATAACTACTGCAGCATTAGTTTTTTCTTTAAATTCTAAATTTTTAGTTTTAATTGTTAATGTTAAAGTATCTAAAATGTAACACCCGAAAATTTTAAATGTAACAACCCTCATTAAAAACTATTATTTCTTATGATTTATAGTCCAATAGGAAACCCTAATTGAAACACCCAAGTGATCATCGTTAAAGTTGAATGGAGTTAATACACTAATGCGAGTTCCGTTGTATCTAGAAATTAGAACTCGTAACCAGGGAGATCCTAAAATAGAATATTTAGCAATTAAGTAAGATTAATTAAGTTAAGCAAGATTAATTAAGCTAAGCAAGATTAATTAAGCTAAGCAAGATTAATTAAGCTAAGCAAGATTAATTAAGTTAAGTAAGATTAATTAAGTTAAGCAAGATTAATTAAGCTAAGCAAGAGTAATCATGTCAAGCAGGTAGGTAGGCATGTCAAGCAGGTAGGTAGGCATGTCAAGCAGGCAGGTAGGTAGGCATGTCAAGCAAGTAGGTAGGCATGTCAATCAAGCAGGTAGGTAGGCATGTCAATCAAGCAGGTAGGTAGGCATGTCAAGCAAGTAGGTAGGCATGTCAATCAAGCAGGTAGGTAGGCATGTCAAGCAAGTAGGTAGGCATGTCAATTTTCGAGTGTAAATAGCAGACATTGGCATTCGATTTCTACTGTTCAAACGACGCTCAATTTCTAAATTGACGTCGAGTTATAGTTAAATCAGTTCACAACACACACTAATTCACGAAGTACTGCCACAATCAGGGTATTAACTCAATCGCTGCTACGATTCATTGTCCGATCGATTTAAACTATCCAATAGATGTTTAAGTGCTGCTCAAATTGGGCTTATACTTTGTCATTCGTCGTGATTTCGACGGGATGTTTGAGTGCTGTCCGAAAACGGACTATACTCCGTCCTTAGTTGTGAATCCGCTGGATGTTTAAGTATCGTACTTTGTCGTTCGTCGTTAATTCGATGGATCATCGTTAATTCGATGGATGAAGTATCGCACTTTGTCATTTGTTGTGAAGGTTTAATCTCGTGAGTTATCGTAAAAGCTGTATTAGTTAATTACCTAGTTTGTGTGCAAATTAGGTTAAGAGAATAATCAGTAAGCTAAACTCTGTCCGTATGAATCTACAATTGGAAACAAGGTAGCATCATTTGGAAAATTTTAAGGTACGGATAGACTCCTTTCTTTCGATTTATGTTGTTTGGATATAAGTATATCATTCTTGATTTTAAATTCCGTATTAAGATTAAGTTATAAATTCCGTACGGGTAGATTCCTTTCGTTCGATTTATGTCATTTTTATAAGAATCCTTTCTATCGATTTATGTCCGTTGGGTACGGATAGAATCCTTTCTTTCGATTTAGATCGTTTTGATACAAGTATATCATTCCTGATTATAGATTCCATATTAAGATTAAGTTATAAGTTATAGATTCCGTATTAAGATTAAGTTATGAAATAAAGTTATAGATTCCATATTAAGATTAAGTTATGAAATAAGTTATAGATTCCGTATTAAGATTAAGTTATGAAATAAGTTATAGATTCCGTATTAAGATTAAGTTATGAAATAAGTTATAGATTCCGTATTAAGATTAAGTTATGAAATAAGTTATAGATTCCGTATTAAGATTAAGTTATGAAATAAGTTATATATTCCGTATTAAGATTAAGTTATGAAATAAGTTATAGATTCCGTATTAAGACTAAGTTATGAAATAAGTTATAGATTCCGTATTAAGATTAAGTTATGAAACATGTGTTGAAAGTTACAAACGTTTTGAAAAGGTTTTGTTTTACATCAGTTATTTAGAAAATGGTTTATTTTATACAAGTTTCATTTCCTACTCTAGTGGTTCCTTATTAACGAGTCAAGGTTTTATCTTGTTTCGTTTAATAAACCACATTTTGGGGACGAAATTGTCAAGATAGGATTGATAACCATACCTTGATGACTGGTTCCACTCTTATATTTTCAATCTCGCCAAAGATTCGTATTTTACAAGTTACAAGTTAAAAATCTTAAGACTTATAAGTTATAAGTAAATAAGTTACAAGTTTAATATGATATATAAGTATTATGTTACTCAAGTCAAATTGTTTTAAATTACTATGTCTTGTTTTTAAAACTCCTCACGTCTTTGATTATCGATTCATTTGACAGTCCGTTCGATTCCTATTCTAATCATTTAATTTAGTTTCATGTCATGCGATAGTTTTCTGTTAAGTTGTACTCATTATCGCATGTTCCAATATATGTTCCGTTTTGTTCTGAAAATAAGTTTTATAAGTTATGTCAATAAGTTCATTTGTACTCTGATACCCTGAGTATCGCTTCTCGTGGAGTGTCCCACGAGCATGTTGTTGTGGCATCAACCTCATGTGCTCCACCGGTGACGGAGAGATCAGTTCACGGCGTCTCTTAAGTACAAGTGTGGTACATATAAGATATTAGGGGGCGTATGGATCGATCCTAGGATTTAAGTTTTCAGGAAATGGATAACAGGTATGCCAACTTGCCATTTCGTGTGATAAGTATGCAGGAGTAGCTACCTGTGTATTGTCACGTTTTCAGTTTGCTCATGGGTACATCCGTAAGATATAATTATGAAATTAAGTTATTTGCATCGTCAAGTTCCATCCGGTTATTAAAATAAAATAAGCTTTTGTTTTCCTCTATCCGCACACTGGGCAAAACTCTTCAAAATTTTGCTCAGACGTACGTTTTTTGTTGTTGTTGTTTTCTTCTTTACGTCAGGTTATCAAGACAAGCTGGGACGGAATATGGAAGAGTGCTCGAGTGTTTAGAAAAGACGGTAGAAATAATTGTAATGGATTAGATATCCTTCATTAAGCTATAAAGCCTTGTAATACATTTAAGTATAAATGGAATTATGTTTTTGATCTGACTACTGTTATTGTGACACGCCGGCCCGTTCCGGGACTGGGTGTTACAGCTATGGTATCAGAGCAAAGGCTCTTTCCTGTAGAAAACTTAAACATAAGTTAAGACCTGTGAGGTAATGGGTAGACATTGGGTTAGGATTTTGATGTCCAATCAGTAGAAACATTGGTTAGTAACTTTTCTTTAAACATTCATGATAGTCTCGAACATAAGTATTTCGTCATCTTCATTGTTTTTACTCCAGCGTTATTTCAAGTATGACTATTAATTATAGTAGGTAGTGTTCAAGTATGATTATTAATATATATGTATGTAATAATTTCGAGGACGAAATTTTTTTTTTAGAGGGGTAGATTTGTAACACCCGAAAATTTTAAATGTAACAACCCTCATTAAAAACTATTATTTCTTATGATTTATAGTCCAATAGGAAACCCTAATTGAAACACCCAAGTGATCATCGTTAAAGTTGAATGGAGTTAATACACTAATGCGAGTTCCGTTGTATCTAGAAATTAGAACTCGTAACCAGGGAGATCCTAAAATAGAATATTTAGCAATTAAGTAAGATTAATTAAGTTAAGCAAGATTAATTAAGCTAAGCAAGATTAATTAAGTTAAGTAAGATTAATTAAGCTAAGCAAGATTAATTAAGTTAAGTAAGATTAATTAAGTTAAGCAAGATTAATTAAGCTAAGCAAGAGTAATCATGTCAAGAAGGTAGGTAGGCATGTCAAGCAGGTAGGTAGGCATGTCAAGCAGGTAGGTAGGCATGTCAAGCAGGTAGGTAGGCATGTCAATCAAGCAGGTAGGTAGGCATGTCAAGCAAGTAGGTAGGCATGTCAATCAAGCAGGTAGGTAGGCATGTCAAGCAGGTAGGTAGGCATGTCAAGCAAGTAGGTAGGCATGTCAATCAAGCAGGTAGGTAGGCATGTCAAACAAGTAGGTAGGCATGTCAATTTTCGAGTATAAATAGCAGACATTGGCATTCGATTTCTACTGTTCAAACGACGCTCAATTTCTAAATTGACGTCGAGTTATAGTTAAATCAGTTCACAACACACACTAATTCACGAAGTACTGCCACAATCAGGGTATTAACTCAATCGCTGCTACGATTCATTGTCCGATCGATTTAAACTATCCAATAGATGTTTAAGTGCTGCTCAAATTGGGCTTATACTTTGTCATTCGTCGTGATTTCGACGGGATGTTTGAGTGCTGTCCGAAAACGGACTATACTCCGTCCTTAGTTGTGAATCCGCTGGATGTTTAAGTATCGTACTTTGTCGTTCGTCGTTAATTCGATGGATCATCGTTAATTCGATGGATGAAGTATCGCACTTTGTCATTTGTTGTGAAGGTTTAATCTCGTGAGTTATCGTAAAAGCTGTATTAGTTAATTACCTAGTTTGTGTGCAAATTAGGTTAAGAGAATAATCAGTAAGCTAAACTCTGTCCGTATGAATCTACAATTGGAAACAAGGTAGCATCATTTGGAAAATTTTAAGGTACGGATAGACTCCTTTCTTTCGATTTATGTTGTTTGGATATAAGTATATCATTCTTGATTTTAAATTCCGTATTAAGATTAAGTTATAAATTCCGTACGGGTAGATTCCTTTCGTTCGATTTATGTCATTTTTATAAGAATCCTTTCTATCGATTTATGTCCGTTGGGTACGGATAGAATCCTTTCTTTCGATTTAGATCGTTTTGATACAAGTATATCATTCCTGATTATAGATTCCATATTAAGATTAAGTTATAAGTTATAGATTCCGTATTAAGATTAAGTTATGAAATAAAGTTATAGATTCCATATTAAGATTAAGTTATGAAATAAGTTATAGATTCCGTATTAAGATTAAGTTATGAAATAAGTTATAGATTCCGTATTAAGATTAAGTTATGAAATAAGTTATAGATTCCGTATTAAGATTAAGTTATAGATTCCGTATTAAGATTAAGTTATGAAATAAGTTATAGATTCCGTATTAAGATTAAGTTATGAAATAAGTTATATATTCCGTATTAAGATTAAGTTATGAAATAAGTTATAGATTCCGTATTAAGACTAAGTTATGAAATAAGTTATAGATTCCATATTAAGATTAAGTTATGAAACATGTGTTGAAAGTTACAAACGTTTTGAAAAGGTTTTGTTTTACATCAGTTATTTAGAAAATGGTTTATTTTATACAAGTTTCATTTCCTACTCTAGTGGTTCCTTATTAACGAGTCAAGGTTTTATCTTGTTTCGTTTAATAAACCACATTTTGGGGACGAAATTGTCAAGATAGGATTGATAACCATACCTTGATGACTGGTTCCACTCTTATATTTTCAATCTCGCCAAAGATTCGTATTTTACAACTTACAAGTTAAAAATCTTAAGACTTATAAGTTATAAGTAAATAAGTTACAAGTTTAATATGATATATAAGTATTATGTTACTCAAGTCAAATTGTTTTAAATTACTATGTCTTGTTTTTAAAACTCCTCACGTCTTTGATTATCGATTCATTTGACAGTCCGTTCGATTCCTATTCTAATCATTTAATTTAGTTTCATGTCATGCGATAGTTTTCTGTTAAGTTGTACTCATTATCGCATGTTCCAATATATGTTCCGTTTTGTTCTGAAAATAAGTTTTATAAGTTATGTCAATAAGTTCATTTGTACTCTGATACCCTGAGTATCGCTTCTCGTGGAGTGTCCCACGAGCATGTTGTTGTGGCATCAACCTCATGTGCTCCACCCGTGACGGAGAGATCAGTTCACGGCGTCTCTTAAGTACAAGTGTGGTACATATAAGATATTAGGGGGCGTATGGATCGATCCTAGGATTTAAGTTTTCAGGAAATGGATAACAGGTATGCCAACTTGCCATTTCGTGTGATAAGTATGCAGGAGTAGCTACCTGTGTATTGTCACGTTTTCAGTTTGCTCATGGGTACATCCGTAAGATATAATTATGAAATTAAGTTATTTGCATCGTCAAGTTCCATCCGGTTATTAAAATAAAATAAGCTTTTGTTTTCCTCTATCCGCACACTGGGCAAAACTCTTCAAAATTTTGCTCAGACGTACGTTTTTTGTTGTTGTTGTTTTCTTCTTTACGTCAGGTTATCAAGACAAGCTGGGACGGAATATGGAAGAGTGCTCGAGTGTTTAGAAAAGACGGTAGAAATAATTGTAATGGATTAGATATCCTTCATTAAGCTATAAAGCCTTGTAATACATTTAAGTATAAATGGAATTATGTTTTTGATCTGACTACTGTTATTGTGACACGCCGGCCCGTTCCGGGACGGGGTGTTACATAAAATATGTGGATCAAATAAACCAATTGAAAAGTTTGGATAACAATTAAAATAAATAGGACCATTTGAAATATTAGACTCAGCCATAGCTAGCAAAGAATTATTAAAATTTGTATGTCTTGCATCTCTTAGAATTAATAAAACAGGAGCATCAATTCCTAATCTGAACATAGGTTTAATGGCGACTTGAACTAATCCTATGTGTAGAAATTTATATAATTTTCTATGTCTTTTAATAGCTTCTACTGATAATAGTTGCATGTTTTGATACTCTTTATTAATAGGTATAGTTTGTTCATGAGTTTTTATAGAATAATCTTGTAAAAAATCAAAAGTACCAATTTTGTAAATAGTTTTAACATCTTGTTTTGGTATATTCCAATTCAGAAGATTGTTTTCAATTTGAGAAATATTAATTTCAACAGAATTCATATGTAAAGAGTTCATGCTTGAATCTTCTTCTTCATCATAATTAGTATTTGAGCTATAATCTCGTTTAGAAAAGAATTTTGATAACTGATTCATTACAATTATTAGTCTTTAAAATTCTAAAGTAGAGCTTATACTGTGGGAACACCCCCATATCGTCGTGGTCCGGCTACCCATTCTTATCTTTTTGGGCATAATGCTAATCCAACCGACAATCGACAGAGCTTACCAACACAGTCTTACCCCCCTTTAAAAAATAAAGGCTAATATTCATAATAAATTAGTTATGAAAACGGTTTCTAAACAGAGACATATGGCTCTGATACCAAAACGGTTTAGGATCGTTTGATATGAAGAAGATTAAACATAAAACCAATATGAATTAATTTAAATATATATATATATATATATATATATAGGACAAAGATCCGTTAGGAACCACCCCTTATTGCGAGAACCGCGAGAACCAATGTGAACACAAAAAAAAATGCCTAAAAATAGCTAAAAAACACACAATTTTTTTAAATATTTTTTATGCTAAAATCGCTACTTTTAGTAGCCAAAAAAAAATATTTTTAAAAATTTTTTTTTTGCTACTAAAAGTAGCGATTTTAACAAAAAAAAATTTAGATTTTTTTTTATTTTTTTAGGTTTTTTGGGGGTTTAGTTTTTAGCATTTTAGCTTGGGGGGGGGTGTGGGGGGGGGGGGGTGGAGGGGGTTAGGTTTTTTTGGGGTTTTTGTTTTTAGCATTTAGCTTGGGGGGGGGGTAGGTTTTGTGGGGGGGGGGGGGGTGGGGGTTAGGTTTTTTTAGCTATTTTAGGTTGTGTTCACATTGGTTCTCGCAGTTCTCGCAATAAAGGTGGTTCTCGCATGAACCTTACCCTATATATATATATATATATATATATAGGGGACTGCTAAAATGAAAACCAGCTGCAGTTGTAAGAACCATGAGAACTTTTTGATTCGGGGCGAGTTGGACCAAAATTGTTTTTCATAAACGTAAATGCTTGTATTATAAACACATTTGTAAAAAAAATAAAAATAAAAAATGTCGTGTGTGTAGTTTTGAGCACCACAAGTTTGTGTTTACGGGTACCGTAAATTTTGAAATTTACGGTACCCGTAAACACAAACTTGTGGTGCTCAAAACTACACACACGACATTTTTTTTGAATTTTTTTACAAATGTGTTTATAATACACGCATCTACGTTTATGAAAAAAAAATTTGGTCCAACTCGCCCCGAACGGTGTAATTCTCATGGTTCTCACAACTAGAGGTTGTTTTCATTTTAGCGGTCCCCTATATATATATATATATCGAGAGAGAGAGAGAGAAATAATAACCATCAGTAAATTTATATACAAAACAGAAAAGGATGAATAAATTAATTATATTATTCATATAATAAGCATATGTACAGAGTACTTCTCTTTACTCTGTATATTATTCATCTTTTTCTGTTTTGTATATAAATTTACTGATGGTTATTATTTCTCTCTCTCTCTATATATATATATATATATTATGTATTTCAATAATTTAAGCACGGGTATTTCAGTAATAATTAGTTGCATTTTGCTTAACTTTTGCTGTTCAATACTTGTATTCATAGTTGAGTTTTTATTGAATCGTGACATCGGGTCCGTATATGTTTCTTTTATTTGATTGCCTTAACGTCATACATATATTATTGCACAACATGTACCCTAGTCAATAAAAAAACATATATTATTTCCTAAGACACTGAAAAAGAATGATGCAATATGGGTAGTAGTCGATCGACTTACAAAATCAGCTCATTTTCTACCTATTCAAGAGAAGTACTCTGCTAGCCGATTGGCAGAAATATTCCAGAAAGAGATCATTAGACTTCATGGTACACCTGTGTCAATTGTTTCAGATCGTGATCCACGATTTACATCACAGTTTTGGAAGGGATTTCAGAGAGCTTGGGGTACAAAGCTGAAGTATAGCACTGCTTTTCATCCTCAAATAGACGGTCAATCTGATAGGACTATCCAGACATTAGAGGACATGTTGAGGGCTTGTGCCTTAGAATAGACGGGGAACTGGGACGAGTATATATGTTTGGTTGAGTTCGCGTACAATAATAGCTGGCATGCAAGTATCGATATGGCACCATTTGAGTTATTATATGGGAGGAAGTGTCGAGCTCCAATTTGTTGGAACGAAGTTGGGGAGGAAGTAATTGAGGGACCAGAGTTAGTCAGAATTACTAATGAAAAAGTGGATTTAGCTAAACAAAAGCTGAAGGAGGCCCGACCACGTCAGAAAAGTTACGCTGATAGGCATCGAAGGGAAATAGAATTTGCACCAGGTGATCATGTCTTTCTAAAAGTGTCTCAACATAAAGGTGTTCATCGTTTTGGTCTTAAAGGGAAGCTTAGCCCCAGGTTCATTGGTCCTTTTGAAGTGTTGGAAAGGGTAGGAGAAGTGGCCTACCGCATCGCTTTACCTCCATCACTATCGCATGTGCATAATGTATACCACGTGTCTACTTTAAGAGGTTACAACTATCACCTGTTGCATGTGGTGGAATACCCACTCCATAAGATTCAAGAAGACCTTTCGTGCGAGGAAGAAGCAGAAACAATCCTAGAACGAGAAGAACGGATAAGGCGAAGGAAAACCATACCATTTGTGAAAGTGTTATGGAAGAATCATTCAGAAAGAGAGGCTACATGGGAACTCGAAGACTCAATTCGGGAGTGATATCCACATTTATTCTGATAGACAAGGTACACTTTATATTAGATTTCAGGGACGAAATCATCTTTTAGGGGTATGTGATATAAGAGCCTTCAAAAATCGAATAAATTAATCTTTTCTAGTGCGAACCAGGTCTTAGCTAGCCGACGTGTTCTTAGGATTTCTATTAGGCATCGTTAGAATTTCGGGGACGAAATTCAATTTAATGGGATAGTGTTGAAATACCCGTGCTTAAATTATTGGAATACATAATATATATATATATATATATATATATATAGAGAGAGAGAGAAATAATAACCAACAGTAAATTTATATACAAAATAGAAAACGATGAATAAATTAATTATATTATTCATATAATAAGCATATGTACAGAGTCAAACCAAAATTTCAAACCCAAATACTTTGCCCCATATCCCCATGAAGCCCTTAACGGTTCGTTACTGGAATTCCCGCTCACAAATCGCAATCACCTGTATCTCCTCATTACTAAGCCTTATGAGAATCCAACCAACTTCAATCTCACCAGAAACCCTTTCTCCTGATCAGTCTACACGCCCCATTTGTTATTCTTGCGTCTGTCTATTCGAGCCCAATCAACCTTCAAGCCATTACTGTAAAGAATCTGGGGTGACAATATTCAGATCAGCAACCTTTGAAATTCTTGAGGTAAATCTCAATTAACTTGCTCATGTTGTATTTTCATTCCATTTGGACACTGCTTTAAGGAAGGGTATGGGCATAAATAGAAATTGAGTAAATACTAATATAATTTCAGAGTTATAAAGGAACAATATATGCTCAATAATTGTATTTATTTGTTCTGTCTTATGATGTTAGACCGGAGAATCGGATCACTTTGCTGGGCCTTTTGCTATATGTCCAAACTTCCTACTACTTCTCTAGCCATTATTTTCCTTTCTTAAACACAACCAGCAAACCAAGGTCTCGTATAATTACCAAGCACGGGTTACACCTTATAAACCTTAAGAGTTTACTAAATCAAGAATATGCATTTTACAAAGATGACCTGATTAGATTTTTATTATTATAAACAATTTATTGGTAGCTACATAATCAGATTTTAAGAAATGGGTCAAAAGATTTCAATAAATGAATAAACGGGTCAGGCCCTATTGCACTTTTTCTCTCTACCGGGTCAAGTCGTGTTCGTTCTGAGTCTGCATTCTGTTTACTAATTTATAATCTCCGGTGGGCCCACTTTGTTTAGTCTACTGGTCCAATATTCCAAGTCACTAAGGGTAAGAATATGAAGTCCCCATTTGGAAGTATCAAGTTCCAGTTCAGTTGTAAAGCTCCTTATTTATTTTGAAATGGTCCTTGGTTGGTTTAGTTAACTTATGTAGTTATTAAAAGTATGTCAGTTATATTGAGTTAATGATTTTGCTAAATTGTTTTCCTAAGTAACAGAACCAACCATACTAACAATGAATGATAATAAAATAATAATATATTACCAACAATATATAAATAATAACTATTAGCGAGGTTGGGGGTTTTTGAGAAAGAATAGCAGAACCGTTATTTAATACTCCTAATTTAGGTGTATAATTACTCGTGTAGATTTTGTTGAGCACGTCGGTGGACCTTTGACTTGAGACTTTAGAAGTTCTTGACATTCATTCAGTACGGATGTTCTGCGATATTCTATTTATGTGCGAAATACATGCTAATCTCTTTATATAAAATCTATAAGCTGATCTATGACTCATTTGTATGATCTGTTTCCTTGCTATTGAGTTAAATTGTTGTGTGCTTCTGAAAACTTATTAAATTCGTTTGCGTGCTATCGCTTTGATTATATTTTGTCATAGGCTCTTTATGCTTGGTGAACATACATTGGGTGTGAGGTTGGATTATGTGTTCACTGGAGCGACCGTAGAACCCTAGACTTGTAGACAGGAGATAGGGATACCGAGTCAACTACATATGGAGGTACCAAGGCATGTTGTTGTGGTACCAATAGCAAGACACTTTCCGTGACGGTGTGATTAGTTCACGGCGTCTCCATTTTGTTATGAGATTATATGTTTGTGGATTACTTATGCTCGCATGAGAGCCTTTGGAATATTTGGGAGGCGTATGGATGCATCCTAGGATTCGATTCGACATGATGTGATTATTTGGGTAGTTGAGTAGTGTAGTGCCATACATACCTTCCGATTTTGGGATTCACTAGAGTGGCCAATCTAGTGTGTCATTTTGATATGTAATGAAATGTGAGATGAGATAAAATTTGGTGTGTTTTGGATATTTTGATCTGTAGGGTACTCGGTATAAAATATTCCTAACCCTTGTTGATTCAGCCTTTATTTCTTGTCTTATTCTGGTGTGGTGGAGCTATCAGTCGGAGGAACTTTATAAAAAAATGATTTTTTACTATCTTTATTATTCGAATTATTATGTTTGTCCATTTTGTTCTGCATCCGAGCACTGGGCCATGAGCTCAGCCGCATTTTTGTCTTTTCGCGGCATGTAATCAGGGGTGATCGGGTTGTGCGCAGAGAGCGACTAGGCTTTGGATCTGTGAATTGAAGACTTTACTTATTTTTTTGTGAACTATTAGATTTCTTATTTTTGTACCTTTTCTTTTCTTCAGGTTGTTTTAGAATTTGTAAGTCGGACTGTGTGAATTCTGGTTGGAGCGAGTGACATTTCTTGGTCACGTGGTCTCGGCAAATGGAATCGAGGTGGATCCGTCTAAAGTTGAGGCTATTACTAGTTGGCCAAAACCTAATACGGTAACCGAAGTAAGGGGCCTCTTAGGTTTGGCTGGTTATCACAGACGTTTCGTTGCAGGGTTCTCATCATTGGCTTTACCTTTAACTCAACTGGTACGAAAAAGGTGTGAAATTTGAATGGAATTAGGAACGTGAAAAGTGCTTTGAGGAGTTAAAGAATCGATTGGTCACAGCTCCAATTCTTGCTGTATCGGAAGGCACCGGGGGGTTTCAAATTTATAGTGATGCCTCAAAGAAAGGTTTGGGTTGTGTTCTTATGCAAAAAAAGAAGGTGATTGCATATGCTTCCCCAACTTAAACCTTATGAAGTAAATTACCCTACACATGATTTGGAACTTGCAGCAGTTGTGTTCGCTTTAAAAATATGGAGACACTATTTGTTTGGCGAGACTTGTGATATCTTTACAGATCACAAGAGCCTTAAGTACATTTTTACGCAGAAAGAGCTCCACATGAGACAAGGAAGGTGGCTAGAGCTTTTAAAAGATTACGATGCTAGGATTCAATACCATCCGAGGAAGGCAAATGTGGTTATGGATGCTCTTAGTATAAAAAGTGCTGGTAACATATCATGCCTAACGATTCAACCTCGGATTATTTCTGACTTGGAACGACTTGAAGTAGAGGTTCTGATGTGCGTTAGGTGTGATATATTTTTAACTATATTTTTAGCCTTTTTAACACTTTAGTCAAGTTTTAAATTTATAAAACACGATATTCTACTAACACTAAACACACATATGGGCAAGTGCACCCATCGTGAGCGTAGTATAGTGTTGGTAAGATACCGAGGTCGTCCAAGGACACAGGAGCTTTTAATACCGGTTTATCCTCAACGTCTAATCAAATCAAAAGTTTAGAAAAAGGTTTAAACATGAAAATAAAAAAAATGCTGAAAATAAAAATAAAATAAAAACAGATAGACAAGATGAATCACTTGGATCCGACTCGCCTTTAGTATAACCTTTGATTATTTCCGTACTTTTGCACTTTTTAAGAGATTATCTTAGTTATTGTAGTAGGCCCCTCTTTTGAAGGTGACGTTACCCTCAACCCAGTAGTTTGAGTCAGCAAGGATACAATCCTAATGGGTTGGATTATTGAAAGATAATTAATTAAGTTATTAATGTGTAATGTGGTAGGCCTCTCTTTTGAAGGTGACGTTACCCTCGGCTAAGTAGTTTGAGTCAGCAGGGATACAATCCTAAGTAGCCGGGTTAATATATTAATAGAAGTTTACATATGAGGGGATCAAGAAATTCGGACCCCCGCCATCCAATACCAGTGGGAATTGAAGGAGTTCCTACTAAGCTTGACCCGGGTCCTTGCAGGATCTATACACTGAACAAGGCAAGACACTTACCAAACCATTCCCTTAACCCCCGACCAGGTAGCCAACATATCTCCATATAGACCGTGGAGATATGAATGGTGTAAATCTTTTATTTTATATAGACAGTAAAATAACGCCAAGACACCACAGACAAATTATAAGGAAGTTTCACCTTCAACAAAAGAAACTAGTTATTAAAGTCATTAATACATAACCAAATAAAAAGTGCGAAAAGATTAAAAATAAACAGTATTACACTAAATGCTTGTCTTCACCAAGTGATGTAAGAGACTTAGGCAAACATGGCCTTTGATTGTCAAGAACTCTTACTATCAATCTTGGATCCCGAGACTACTACACACACTCTATGATGGATGATGGTGTTGTGGTAGTGGTGGAGTGTGGGTGAAGTGGGAGAGAGGTGGTTTGCCAAGGGATGATTTGCAAGTGAGCCAAGCACCCCTATTTATAGCCTGCACAGAAACCCTGACAGTGCCCCGTGTCCATTGGGCACGGCCCTGTGTCCATCCATCTTCTCTTTCTTCATTAAATGCAGTTTGTCTGCATTAGTTGACCACGCCCCCGTGTCCGCTGGGCACGGCCCCGTGTGCAGAAGCGTATCTGTACTATCAAGATTTGCTTGGATTCTGCGAATCTTTGCGTTGACCACGGCCCCGTGTCCGGTGGACACGCCCCCGTGTTGGGTGATAGAAGCTTCTACAACTTTGTCTTTTCTGCAGACACTTGGGCACGCCCCCGTCCTCATTGAGCACGGGGCGTGTTTAGCCTCCTGTTCTCTTGTTTTTGCTTGGGAAGATGCTGTCGAGGGGTCGGGCATGCCACGTTTATTCCTTTTCTTGTATTATTGTTAGATTTGGCTGGATTTTGCTTCTTTTGTTCATTTGAGCTCATTTAATCCTGAAAATACAAAAAGAAGACAAAAGCACACTTTTCCAACATTAGTACTAAAAAATGGTTAGTTTTATGCCTCATTTGATGTAATTTATATGTTGCATTTTACACACATCAGGTTCATACCAGAGAAGAAAGTGGTAGCATAGCGCATCTAAAAGTTGAACCTACCTTAGTGACACGTATTAAAGAAGCTCAACAGGAAGATGGTGAGTTGTGGGCTATAATGCAGAATGTAGAGGAGGGAAAACAACATGAATTCAGAGTCGATGAGCATGGGGTGGTGTGGGTAGGAAACAGGTTATGTGTTTCTAACTATCCAGAAATTCGAGAAGCATTAATGACTGAGGCTCATAACTCTCAATTCTCTATCCATCCGGGTTCAACTAAGATGTATCGGGATTTGAAGAGAAACTTTTGGTGGTGTGGAATGAAGAGAGATGTTGCGGCGTTTGTGGCGAAGTGTCTTATATGCAGCCAGGTAAAGATAGAACATCAACGGGCTAGTGGGTTATTACAGGAACTTGAGATTCCTGTTTGGAAGTGGGACGATATTACTATGGATTGGATTTGGTTACTGGGCTTCCTAAGACATTGAAAAAGAATGATGCAATATGGGTAGTAGTTGATCGACTTACAAAATCAGCTCATTTTCTACCTATTCAAGAGAAGTACTCTGCTAGCTGATTGGCAGAAATATTCCAGAAAGAGATCGTTAGACTTCATGGTACACCTGTGTCAATTGTTTCAGATCACGATCCACGATTTACATCACAGTTTTGGAAGGGATTTCAGAGAGCTTGGGGTACGAAGCTGAAGTATAGCACTGCCTTTCATCCTCAAACAGACGGTCAATCTGAGAGGACTATCCAGACATTAGAGGACATGTTAAGGGCTTGTGCCTTAGAATGGACGGGGAACTGGGACGAGTATATATGTTTGGTTGAGTTCATTCCAGAAAGAGATCGTTAGACTTCATGGTACACCTGTGTCAATTGTTTCAGATCACGATCCACGATTTACATCACAGTTTTGGAAGGGATTTCAGAGAGCTTGGGGTACGAAGCTGAAGTATAGCACTGCCTTTCATCCTCAAACAGATGGTCAATCTGAGAGGACTATCCAGACATTAGAGGACATGTTGAGGGCTTGTGCCATAGAATGGACGGGGAACTGGGACGAGTATATATGTTTGGTTGAGTTCGCGTACAATAATAGCTGGCATGCAAGTATCGATATGGCACCATTTGAGTTATTATATGGGAGGAAGTGTCGAGCTCCAATTTTTTGGAATGAAGTTGGGGAGGAAGTAATTGAGGGTATAGAGTTAGTCAGAAATACTAATGAAAAAGTGGATTTAGCTAAACAAAAGCTGAAGGAGGCCCGATCACGTCAGAAAAGTTACGATGATAGGCATCGAAGGGAACTAGAATTTGCACCAGGTGATCATGTCTTTCTAAAAGTGTCTCCACATAAAGGTGTTCATCGTTTTGGTCTTAAAGGGAAGCTTAGCCCCAGGTTCATTGGTCCTTTTGAAGTGTTGGAAAGGGTAGGCGAAGTGGCCTACCGCATCGCTTTACCTCCATCACTATCACATGTGCATAATGTATTCCACGTGTCTACTTTAAGAGGTTACAACTATCACCTGTTGCATGTGGTGGAATACCTACTCCATAAGATTCAAGAAGACCTTTCGTGCGAGGAAGAAGCGGAAACAATCCTAGAACGAGAAGAACGAATAATGCGAAGGAAAACCATACCATTTGTGAAAGTGTTATAGAAGAATCATTCAGAAAGAGAGGCTACATGGGAACTCGAAGACTCAATTCGGGAGCGATATCCACATTTATTCTGATAGACAAGGTACGCTTTATATTTGATTTCGGGGACGAAATCATCTTTTAGGGGTATGTGATATAAGAGCCTTCAAAAACCGAATAAATTAATCTTTTCTAGTGCGAACCAGGTCTTAGGATTTCTGTTAGGCATCGTTAGAATTTCGGGGACGAAATTCAATTTAAGGGGATAGTGTTGAAATACCCGTGCTTAAATTATTGAAATACATAATATATATAGAGAGATAGAGAAAGAGAAATAATAACCATCAGTAAATTTATATACAAAACAGAAAAGGATGAATAAATTAATTATATTATTCATATAATAAGCATATGTACAGAGTCAAACCAAAATTTCAAACCCAAATACTTTGCCCCATATCCCGACCAAGCCCCTAACGGTTCGTTACCGGAATTCCCGCTCACAAATTGCAATCACCTGTATCTCCTCATAACTAAGCCTTATGACAATCGAACCAACTTCAATCTCATCAGAAACCCTTTCTCCTGATCAGTCTACACACCCCATCTGTTGTTCTTGCGTCTGTCTATTTGAGCCCAATCAACCTTCAAGCCATTACTGTAAAGAAGCTGGGGTGACAATATTCAGATCAGCAACCTTTGAAATTCTTGAGGTAAATCTCAATTAACTTGCTCATGTTGTATTCTCATTCCATTTGGACACTGCTTTAAGGAAGGGTATGGGCATAAATAGAAATTGAGTAAATACTAATATAATTTCAGAGTTATAAAGGAACAATATATGCTCAATAATTGTATTTATTTGTTCTGTCTTTTTTTTTTGAACGGCAAATTTGGATCACTGACGGACCACTGGAGTATCATCGTGCCACCAGCGGAACCACCCGATCATATCCATCTCCACTAGGCATAATGCCTATACACCAATTCATGAGGAAACCCAATAAATATGGGAAAACCCCCTTTGTGGGAATCGAACCCAAGACCTATTGGTCCCAAAGTCTTATCCCACCCCCAAGATGCCACTAGACTATTATGTCCGACTAAAGAATCGGATCACTTTGCTGGGCCTTTTGCTATATGTCCAAACTTCCTACTACTTCTCTAGCCATTATTTTCCTTTCTTAAACACAACCAGCAAACCAAGGTCTCGTATAATTACCAAGCTCGGGTTACACCTTATAAACTTTAACAGTTTACTAAATCAAGAATATGCATTTTACAAAGATGACCTGATTAGATTTTTATTATTATAAACAATTTATTGGTAGCTACATAATCAGAGTTTAACAAACGGGTCAAAAGATTTCAATAAATGAATAAACGGGACAGGCCCTGTTGCACTTTTTCTCTCTACCGGGTCAAGTTGTGTTCGTTCTGAGTCCGCATTCTGTTTACTAATTTATAATCTCCGGTGGGCCCACTTTGTTTAGTCTACTGGTCCAATATTCCAAGTCACTAAGGGTAAGAATATGAAGTTCCCATTTGGAAGTATCAAGTTCCAGTTCAGTTGTAAAGCTCCTTATTTATTTTGAAATGGTCCTTGGTTGGTTTAGTTAACTTATGTAGTTATTAAAAGTATGTCAGTTATACTGAGTTAATGAGTTTGCTAAACTGTTTTCCTAAGTAACAGAAGCAACCATACTAACAATGAATGATAATAAAATAATAATAAAAGTAGTAATGTCATTACCAACAATATATAAATAATAACTATTAGCGAGGTTGGTGGTTTTTGAGAAAGAATAGCAAAACCGTTATTTAATACTCCTAATCTAGGTGTATAATTACTCGTGTAGATTTTGTTGAGCACGTCAGTTCTAGACACTCATTCAGGTACAGATGTTCTGCGATATTCTATTTATGTGCGAAATACATGCTAATCTCTTTATATAAAATCTATCAGCTGATCTACGACTCATTTGTATGATCCGTTTCCTTGCTATTGAGTTAAATTGTTGTGTGCTTCTGAAAACTTATTAAATTCGTTTGCATGCTATCGCTTTTATTATATTTTATCATAGGCTCTTTATGCTTGGTGAACATACTTTGGGTGTGAGGTTGGATTATGTGTTCACTGGAGTGACCGTAGAACCCTAGACTTGTAGACAGGAGATAGGGATACCGAGTTAACTACCTATGGAGGTACCATAGGCATGTTGTTGTGGCGCCAATAGCATGCCACTTTACGTGACGGTGTGATTAGTTCACGACATCTCCATTTTGTTATGAGAATATATGTTTGTGGATTACTTATGCTCGCGGGAGAGCCTTTGGAATATTTGGGAGGCGTATGGATGCATCCTAGGATTCGATTCGACATGATGTGATTATTTGGGCGGTTGAGTAGTGTAGTGCCATACACACCTTCCGATTTTGGGATTCACTAGAGTGGCCAATCTAGTGTGTCATTTTGATATGTGATGAAATGTGAGATGAGATATAATTTGGTGCGTTTTGGATATTTTGATCTGTAAGGTACTCGGTATAAAATATTCCTAACCCTTGTTGATTCAGCCTTTATTTCTTGTCTTATTCTAGCGTGGTCGAGCTATCAGTCGGAGGAACTTTATAAAAAAATGATTTTTTTACTATCTTTATTATTCGAATTATTATGTTTGACCATTGTGTTCTGCATCCGAGCACTGGGCCATGAGCTCAGCCGCATTTTTGTCTTTTCGCGGCAGGTAATCAGGGATGATCGGGTTGTGCGCAGAGAGCGACTAGGCTTTGGATCTGTGAATTGAAGACTTTACTTATTTTTTTGTGAACTGTTAGATTTCTGATTTTAGTACCTTTTTTTTTCTTCATGTTGTTTTAGAATTTGTAAGTTGGACTGTTTGAATAGTTGTTTTCTTTGTCGAACTCCGGTAGTTTAAGTTTTATTTTGGACTTATTGTTTTCTGTTAACATTTGATGTAACCTTTTGTTCCACTTTGGGACAGGGGTGTTACAATTACCGTACTCGTTCCTAGAGTTGTTAGCTTCGTTTCTGTTATGGTTTAAAAGGCTAATCTGCGCCGCTATAGGTAATAGCGGCGACATGTCGCTGCTAAAGGGTCCCCGGTAAAGCTTGGCTGGTAAAGGGCCTCATGCTGCCGCTATTACCGGCGAAAACTTATTACCGAAGATATGTGTCGCTGGTAATAAGTCTTCGCTAAAGGTGTATATCAACAGCGGTGACACATGTCGCCGCTAAAAGTCTTTTTTTTCTGCATTTTCAATATTTCCTATTATATACAAATATGCCAATTTTCCAGTTTTCCGCAACACAAACAAACTAAATAAACATAATACTTAACATCCTAAAATTGCATAAAACATTTAATCCGTACAATAACATCCTAAAATTGCATAATACTTAATATGTCGCTAATAACATCCTAAAATAACATCTGAAAACTACAAGATAGTTGTCGTATGTTGATAATACTTAATAGTCATCCTCATCCTCAACGTCCTTGTCAAAAACGTCATCGTTCTTTGCGGCTTGCTTTCCATTCGAAGTAAGATAGGAATCGAGTTGATTAAAAAATGCCAGGGTTTGGAACATATTCCTACATTAATACATATCAAAACCTATATTAGCATATTAACATACTACCAACATATACATGTAAATGAACCATAATGTAAAAAAATGTTGGGGGATAGGTCATCTCTAACTTGCATAAGATGGTAAGAATGTCATCCTTCGCTTTCCTCATATCCTCAACCAATATTGTTCTGGAGCAAAGTTGCTTAAAAACATACAAAGGTCTACCATTGGTGTAGATGTATCTTTGATCAAAAGCCCTAACCCCAATCGGTATCAAACGTTGCATGAGAATATGACAGTCATGAAATTTCAACCCAGTAATGTTAGAATTATTTTATGTCACCCTCTTGCTAATATTAGATCCAAACCCATCTGGTAGTTTAACATTTTTTTTTATAAATTCACAAAAAAGCTTTCGATCATCGGACTTGAATGAGTACTTTGGGTGGGGACTTAAGAACTTGCTACCCGATTGTTTCAACCATTGGGTCAGCCGGATATTTAGGTTTTCCAAGCCGTTTCGTGCGTTTGGCGTGTCTTTGGTCTTGTCATTCATTGAGAGAGTACTAAGCAAGCTGTCATACACATTTTTATTGATATGTATTACATATAAGTTGTGCTTCAACTGCAAAGAAGACCAATACTAAAGTTCGAAAAAATATGCTTCGTTTGGACCAGTTCAGCTCGAAATTTGTTCGATTTATCCTCCCATCTCCAAAAGCTGGATGCTTACCTAGTATACGATGAAGTAGATGATCGTGTTGAGCTTCTATGTCAGCAGGACTAAACTGTCTCGGAGGGCCTCATGTCTCGGGTTCCCGTTAAAGTCGGGACTTGTTATCCAGGGATGGTTGGCATCTAAGAACCGACGATGACCAACATACACATATTTACCAGTTACACGCATTGAAGGAGTGTCTTCATTGCAAGTCGGGCATGCCATGTAGCCTTGTCCGCTCAAACCTGATATACTACTTTGGGCTAGAAAGTCGTTTATAGTCCATAACAACATCGCCTTCATTGTGAAGAATTCGTTTGTTGTTACGTCTTTAGTACGTACACCTGAGGGCCACAAATGTTTAAGCTTATCCACTAACGATCTAAGGTAAGCATCCATGTTTTTCCCATGTGATTTAGGGCAAGGAATCAACAAGGTCAACATGAATGTGGACTCCCACATGCATAGCCATGGACGCAGATTGTATGTGGTGAGTATAACCGGCCACATGCTACGATTCGTGGATTCGTTACCATTAAACGGATTAAATCCATCAGCTGCAATCCCCAGGCGAACATTTTGTGGCTCCATCACGAAGTTTGGGTACTTTCTATCAAATTCTTGCCATGAAGATCCATCAACTGGATGCCGCATGGTCCCATCTTCTGAACATCCGGTACTATTCCATATCATATCTTTTGTCATGTGCCTTGACGTGATGTCGTGGTGACAATCAAATTTAATCCAATTACTACTAAATAGTTAGTGGCAAGTGGGTATCGAACACAGGGAGTTTGTGGAATATGTGTTATTTAAAGGTTTTTCTAAGTTAACTAAAATTAAACTAAATGCAATGGAAGTAAAATTCAAGAGTTGGTTTGATTGATTTGATTTTTAAAACTAAGATTACTATTCTAATTGCAAAATGAAAGTGTTTGTTTGTAAACAATTTAGAGACAAATGACTATCTTAAGTTTCCGGTTTGCTTCGACATTCATGCTAACATTCAACTAGAAAGAATCACATAGACATGATTCATGTATGATTACTTGTTGTGATGAAAGGGAACTAAGTACTCGGATTCCTAGAACGCGAGGTTATTACCCGATGACCAATTAATCAATACCCAATCCTAATTCTACCTATGATATCTCGATTGCCAACGGCACCAAGAACGTATAGTTTCGAACAAGATTATCATACGAATTAACAATTTACAAACAAGCAATCACACACCATAACAAACAAATCATAAAGACGAGTTCATTATTCTAGAAATATGAAATCAAAGCATAAAGTCTTACACAAACCTTCAACCAAAGATAGTCATCAAAAGTTTAGCCACACATGGCTTTGACAATCATCTTCACAATTAGTTCAATGTTCATATGGATTCAAAACACTAACAAAATGATTAGAATATTGTTTCAAGCCCTCTAGAACTCTCAAAATCGCCCCTAGGAATGTTGGTAACCGAATTCGAATGATTAGAGGTGAAAAGACATCATAAAAACGCGAATTAATGTGGCAGTTACATGTTTCCCCAGCTCCGAGCCGTAACCTACGACCCTGTCCGTAGGCTACGGTGCCATATAAACTCCTTACGGTGCTTTTAAACTGGCTTACGGCAACTTTTGGATAGCTGAGGGCCGTAAGCTACGGTGGCGCTAGGATACGTTTTCTTGTTTTCTTCGTAACTTTCTAGTTTCAATTCCGTTTTCTTCGCCTTTTTCGCCCACGTTCTCGTAATTTTATCCTCTATCATGTACGATTCTTAGTTCTTCAATTCCAAAACTTTATTTTTCGTTGATGCTCCAAATTCCTTCCCTTTTAAGCTCCATGTGTAGCTGAAACACAAACAGCCGTAGTTACTAAGTTCAAACAATTAACCGTGTAAAGCATGGGATTTTAATCTTTTTAAGGCACTTAAGGGTTGTCCTACGGACCACCCGTCACATCCCCACACTTACCCGTTGCTTGTCCCAAGCAACCCATTCAGAAACCATTTCAAAACCACAAGCGATCAACATGCACACCAAGCTAAAATGTATCCTCCTTTTACTAACCTTTTATCACACCACAAGACACACCCCTCGCAATAACTCTCGGTGACAAGAAATATTAGCACATTATGCTAAAACACTCAATGCACGGGTGTGATTGTGCGACAATAAGCTTGTGTACAAATCAAATCTCCTCCTATCAATTATTTAGCATGCCTATGAATCAAAAGGACTTATGGGTTGTAACGAGGCTATGTGTAAAGGTAGGAAATAATGGGAATGTGAAAGTAGCTCATTGATTCGACCCGGTTTTTATTTCTACTACTAAACAAAGCAACATCAACTATATACACAACATCATCAACTTTCACAACTACTATTGCAACAAAATACTTCTTTTTGTATTTTTATCATATTTTTCTCTTTTTTTTTCTTTTTTTTTTTTCATAAAACATAAAACTCAACAATATATACAAGAACATCATCAGTCACAAATGAAATTCCTAAACCGGGTCGTCTCAATAGGTAAAGTTTTGTAAGAAGTAGGTTTGGGTCACAACCGAATGGTATAAGGCTCAAACATGGCTTTCTAAAGACCAAACCCCCACCCCTCACAATACCAAGCTCATATATGTAATGTATGAGGTCCAACCCAACAATCCCACACTCTCACAGATCCAGACGAGGCTACCTAAAAGTCCCTATCATTTTCACAAGCATGCTAATCCTAGGCTTCAACAAGAATTCGTACACAAGTTCTATTAACACAATACACACACCGCCACTCAAAACAAAGAAAGCATCTTTAATAATCATGTGTGGCTCAAAAACTCACCAAGAAATGACTAGAAAGGGGTGTCAGTGTGTCATGCAGAACAATATCAAGTGTTTAAATTTCAACAATTTTTCCCTTGGTTTCACAAATTTTTTAAAATTCTCAAAAATTTCCCCCCATCCCCACACTTGGGATACATTGTCCCAATGTATGGTTTTGAAGGGAAGATCGCTTTTAACCAAAAACATTAACTTAAGCTTTAACACTCAGACCCCAAATTTCTTTTTTTTTCTCTCTTTTTATACTTTTTTTAACAACAAAATCACACCAACTAACTACAAACATTTCAAAACTAAAGAACATAACAAGATTAAAGGAAGAGTACATTAACCTGGTGAAGCTTGACACACCATATATTGTAGATAATTGGACTTTCCACCACCATCTTCACACAAAGATCTGCATATCTTCCCCACACTTGAACGTTGCCATAGCCCTGAAACATAGAAAAATAACAAAACAAACAAGATCAATGTAAAACCCCCGGGTTGCCTCCCGAGCAGCGCTAAGTTTTCAGGTCTTCAGCCAGACCATGCCACCCCCCATTTATGGTTGCTCAAAGAAACGATTTCTATCATCTCCATCATTTCCTCGTGCCATTGAGCAAGATGCATCCATCTCATGTTCGTTCGGTGGAAAATCACGTACACTCCTGCTTGAACCTTCATACTTTTCTTCACGACCCGGTTGTTTTTTTCGTTTTCGTTCTTTGACACATGTTTTTCATATGACCATTAGATTCGCTACCCTTCCCCTCAGTGGACTCATAACTAATAATCCTCGTCTGAACATCAAAGAACAACTTACGGCTCTTTTCGGTCATAATAATGATCCCGTCTCTACAGTTGATTTGAGCATTTGCTGTATAGAGAAACGGTCGACCTAAAATCACCCTTTGTTGCGACGCCATCTCGGTAGTAGCATAATCTAAGACCAGAAAATCCACCGGGTATTCGAATTCTCCCAACCGAATCATAACATTCTTAACAATTCCCCGTGGACGCCTCCAACTTTCATCTGCCAAACTCACCATGGTGTCTACATCCTGAAGCGGACCAAAATCATACATGTCGTATAGATCACCTGGCAACATACTCATGCTCGCCCCATAATCCAATAATGCATGAGGAATTTTTAGTTTCCCCACTCGGATAGGCACGATTGGCCCTCCATACTCTTTATCATTCTCGACTTCGGCATCTTTTTCCAAACCTGAATTCACTTGATACGGAGAAGTTAGAAATGTTTCATTAAATTTAGTATTTGGAACGGTGCTTACCACATTGATGTTAATGATTTTTGTGTTCTTGGGATTTATCACCGTGTCACTTGGTGATTGACCTTTTGCTTTCTTCAATAATGCCACGTCACTTGCAAGTTGACCCAATTGAGTGGTCAACGATTGAATAGCTTTGTCACGGATTTCATCTTTTTGCATGCGAACATCATCCTTTTGATTTCTTCGCTGCATCTCTAGTTGCATTGCCTTGAGCATGTCCATGACCTCATTTTCACCAGAAGAACTTTGACCCGAAAACCCACTTTGATTATTGAATGGTTGGCGTGGAGCAAAGTTACCTTGACTTACTTGAAAATTCGGGTTGGTTTGGTTTGAGGGATTTCCATATCTAAAATTTGGGTGGTTTCTCAAACCGGGGTGGTAAGTATTGGAGTTCATGTAGTAATTTCTACCACCCCCTCCTTGCCCTTGCAATGCATTCACCTCCTCATATTGCCCTTCCACTCCTTGGCAATTTTTAGCCGCATGCCCTATCTCATTACAAAGTGCACAAACATTATAAATTTGATTAGAAGTTTGAACATTGCCATCGTCCACCGCGTGCACTTGAGTTCGAGTAATGGCCGGTCGTGCTCTCCTTGATGCTTGAGCTTTTCTTTTTGATGTGACCGCCATTTGCTCCAAAAATTCCCAATCATCATGCTCGTAGTTTGTGCCAAAAGTGCCATTTGTGATTGACATTAAGTCGTGAGCATCTTCGGCACATAACCCCTCATGAAAAGCATTCATCAACTCCCATAGCTCTATCCCATGATGAGGGCAATTCTTTATCATCACGTTAAACCTCTCAAATGCTTCATGAAACATTTCACCCGCTTGTTCTTGAAAACTTCTCAAACCTTTTCTAGCATCATTTGTCTTTTAAGTGGTATAAAATTCATCCAAGAAGATATGTTGCATTTCCGCCCACGTATAGATAGATGCCGAAGGTAAGGTATAGAACTGTAACAACTCTCACTAAAACTATTATTTATTATTATATTTAGTTCAATAGGAAACCCTAATTGAGACACCTAAGTGATTCTGCACAAACCCTAAAATTTTCAGAACAATCGAAATCAGGATCAGGGGCCCTAAAACTCAGGGGGGGTAAACCCTAGTTACGATTATCTTAAAATCTCGTTGTCAAAAATCGAATTTACAAAACTGTCAATTCAGCAAGGCTAGGCAAGGACGTGGCTAACCTAGGGTAATTTCGTGTCCCTTACGGACCGTAAGGGATGAGTCTTACGGTCCGTAAGCTAGTCAAAATTCGTGTATAAATAGTGGACATTGGGACTTGATTTCTAGAATTAAAACGACGAACAAACTCGCAATACACACTGAATTACGTTCTGTTTACTACAAAAAATACACACGAATCTCGAATCGCTGCCGCAAAACAAGGTAATAACTCAATCGCTGTTACGATTCATTGTCCGATCGATTAAAAATCCAATGGATGTTTAAGTGCTGCCCACATTAGGGTTATGCTTTGTCATTCGTCGTTAATTCGATGGATGTTTAAGTATCGCACTTTGTTATTCGTTGTGAGGGTTTAATCTCGTGAGTTATCGTAAATGCTGTATTGATTACTAACCCAGTTTTGTGTGCATTGTTATTTAAATTAGGTTAACAAGGCTAATCCGTAGACTAGAATCTGTCTGTGTTAAATCTGCAATGTGAGTCATTCTCTTTTTATCAAAGTGCTTTATAAATTTTTAAATATTTTCAAAGTTATAATTACAGGGATTAAGTTTATGTAATCACCAAATTACAGCCGGTATGTGGGGGTTTTGTATACATTACTTGATAATCTTCACCATTGGGGCAGCCAAGGGGTGATATGACCATAGTCACAGACACCATTGGACGAATGGGCCAATGGGTCGAGTGACAAAATACTGTGGGTAGTTGGTTGATATCTGAAACATTGTAATCTCTCTTAATACTGTAAATTATAACAAATGTGTCGTTTTAATAAATAGAATGATTCACCAGTATTTCCCGCTGACAAAACCTTTTTCAAACATGTTTCAGGTGATCTGTTGTGATTCAGGAAAGGTGCTGTGGAGCACTGCAAGCTTAAGAAAGTGGCTCATTATAAAATAAAGAAATATGTTTTGTAAAATAAAGATTTCTCCGTGAAATCATAGTATTGTAAATTACCGGGGTTTTATCCCGAGTTGTGAAATAAAATAATCAGGAAAATTTTAGCTTTAAAAAGATCCTGATGATAAACTTCCGCTGATAAACTCAATTAAATAAATACCACGGGATTTCTGTCCCGCGGCTCCTGAAACGGGTCAAACCGGGGGGGCCGTGACAGAAAAAGGTGGTATCAGAGCCACTGAGTTAAGCTAATTAAGTATTTAGAAATACTTAATTTTTCCTGATTACTATTATGTGATTATGTGTTTTATTAACTGACTATTTGTTAGTTACAGTATGGGTAAGCAAAAGTTTTCAAACATCTATCTTAAATTAGATAGGTCATCAAATGAAAAGGGAAGTTCATCCCAAACTCCTGAAGAAGGAATATTCGTTCGAAAAGCCCAATACGAGGAACCACTTTCTCCTGATAAAAGAAGTTTAATTATTAGAAAAAGTCAGGAGAAATTAAGGAAATCCTGAGAAAAGAAAGTTAAAAAGGAAACCCAGGAATTAACCAGTAAATCACCTTGGGAAGATAAGTTAGACGAAAAATGGGCAGATCTTTATATGTTAGCTACAGTAGCAGTAAATGCAGATCTTTAAATAATTTGTTTCAGTTTTAGCAAACCATATCACCTACAAGCTAGAAAATCCATCCAGTAAATAAATAAATTTACAATAAAACATAGTGTGTTTTAAATTTCAGTTGTTTTGTAGTCATATGGTATGCAATAATATGTGAAGGTTATTTTTGAAAGTTGTTATAAAATTTTTAATTTATTATTTTTACATATATGTTAAACAGCATGAATGAGTTATCTGGAGCCCTAGAGAATCTCAACCTTTTCCCTGTAAATATAGAAGTTTCTAAAGAGTTTACTAGGTATTTTCCTGATGTGGAACAACCTATAGAATTCAATGCTCCACCTTTGGAAAAGCCAAAACCCAAGAAAAGAAAGAGATTCGTATGGGGAAGGCATGTACATAAGAGAAAGCCAGCTAAGAGACTTCCTAAAATAAATAATCCCTTAGAAAAAGGAAAAGAAATTGAAACCGGGGAAAGTTCTAGACAGCAGGAATTGGAGACTGAAGTCAGGGAAGAGTCTAGGCAAATGGGAATACAATTTGAAGAATATTCTAAGGAAATAGAAATGGAGGTTGGAAAAGGTCCTAGACAAACCAAGATGGAAATTGGAGAAAGCTCTAAACAAACCCAGGAAATGACATTTCAGGAGGAAATAGATTTTATTTTGACAAGCTGTGATACTATTAGGCCTGTCAATAATAATAATTTTTACTCTAATCCTATCGAAAATCAACTCCCTATAAATCTTGAACCAGGAATCCCAGAACCAATAATCCATACTCAACCTTTAGGAATGGATGAATGTTGGACAAATGATTGGCAATTCCAAAACATTATCAACAGTCCTTATTCCTTTCTTCCTCAGTTTGATCCAGAACCTCTACCAAATCCACCGATGAGTAACGAGAATATGGCTGAACTTCGCCATTTTGGTGAAGAGTTGATGGATGCTGGAAATAGGATCCGAGAGATAGGAGGACAAATTGCCTGGAAATATGATGAAAGGGAGCTTCGTTTTTAGGAAAACAAGTGACGAGAGAGAAGTGGGTAGTAAGTCTGTGTTTGTATAATAGTAATATTAATGAAAATCAGTATGTGTAAAATAAATAATAAAACGGTTGTATATAGAAGCATGATATAATCTATAAAACAAATGAAATTTTAGAAAATTTACAATTTTGTTTGTATATTCGTTTTCGTGATTATGTGCAATTAATTGTGACATTGGATTATTTCTTTTATACTAATTATTTATCTATAAATTAATTACCAGATGGAAAACATTGGTAATGAACCAGTAAATGAAGTAAATCAATCTGAGCAAATTCAGGAAGAACAATTGTTAACTAGACAAGATATAGAGGATATCGTTGCACAAGCAATAGCCAATGCTATTCCAACAATCGTTGCTGCTGTTCAAAAACCTGTTAAACCTCAATCAATCATTCCTAGTAAACGTACTCAAGGCGACAACTTTAGTAATAGTATAAACGGAGGTGGAAATCATGTTAATAACAATAATGATCTGCAAGCCCCAATTTTTAAGAAAATGAAAGCTGCAACACCTGGTTGCACTTACAAAGAATTCCTTGCCTGTAAACGAACTGAGTTTGCAGGTAACGAAGGGGCTATTGCAGCACTACGTTGGTTAGAGAAAACTGAGGCAGTGATCACTATAAGTAAATGTGCTGAGGAAGATCAAGTTATGTATGCGTCAAATCTTTTTAAAGAAGGGGTGTTAGAATGGTGGAACACAGTATTACAAGCTAAAAGAAGGATTGTGGCCTATGCCATGAACTGGGAAGAATTTAAGAGTCTTGTAGAAAGAAAATTCTGTCCCGAGTATGAAAAAGATCAAATGGAAAATAAGTTCCTAAACCATCGGATGGTTAATGTGGACTGTCGAGGATATACTTCGACATTCTTCGAATATGCTAGAGTGGTACCAACACTGGCTTCGCCAGAACCGGTACTTATTTCTCGCTACATTTAGGGATTAATTAGCGAAATCCGCAACATTGTTAAGGCTGTGAGACCTCGCACTATTGACGATGCGGTGGAATTAGCTAACACCCTAACTGATGAACTAGTACGCACAAGAGATGAAAATAGGAAAAAGGAACTGGCTCAGAAAATTACCCAAGGATTTCGGGTGGGTAATAATAGCAACTTCAAGAAAAGAGGAACAGGGCAATCTTCAAATCCTCCTTTCTGCAGGAATTGCAAAAGGAAACATTATGGAAGATGTAATGTAACCTGTAACCATTGCAAAGCTGTAGGACATCGTGAAGAAAACTGCAGAAAGAAAACCATAATCTGCTTTAACTGTGGGGAAGCAGGGCATTTTAAAACAGAATGTCCTAAATTGGTCAAACCTGCAGACAACAAAACCAAGGCGACCGACGGAGCTACTAAGAAGAATGTCAGAGCATTCCAGCTAACCACTCAAGAAGCAGAACTCATTCCAGATGTGATAGCTGGTACGTTCTTAGTTCACAACGTATATGCAAAAGTATTATTTGACTCTGGTGCAAACCAAAGTTTTATAAATACTTTATTTTGTCAAGATCTTAAGTTACCTTTAACCAACATTAGGCAGATTTTTACAGTCGAAACCGCAGATGGGAATTCAGTTAAAATAGATCAGGTTTTGCAAAAAGTAGAAATAGAACTTTCAGGTCATAAATTTTCTGCAAATCTGTTACCTATGAAATTAGCTGAATTCGATGTTGTGTTAGGAATGGATTGGTTAATAGCCAACCATGCTTGAATCCTTTGTGATAAAAATTCTGTAGAAATTCAGGCACCTACTGGAGAAATAATCACGATTACAGGAGATAAACCACGTAAGCCCATGAAGTTCATATCAGTAATGAAAGTTGCTAGTTATGAACGAAAACAAGGAATAGTATATATGATTTCAGTAATCATTAGTACTAAGGGTAAAGAACTTAAGGAAATTCCCGTAGTCTCAGAATACCCAGATATATTTCCAGAAGAGTTACCAGGATTACCACCAGATAGGGAAGTAGAATTTAGGATTCATCTAATTCCTGGAACTACACCGATAGCTAAGGCACCTTATCGGTTAGCTCCTACCGAAATGTTAGAACTGAAAAAGCAATTAGATGAATTATTAAGTAAAGGATTCATACAACCTAGCTCATCCCCTTGGGGAGCTCCAGTGTTGTTTGTAAAGAAGAAGGATGGTTCGATGAGAATGTGTATTGATTATAGAGAATTGAATAAGGTTACAATTAAGAATCGATACCCATTACCTAGGATTGATGATCTATTCGATCAACTTCAAGGAGCTAGATATTTTTCTAAGATCGATTTACGTTCCGGATATCATCAATTGAAAGTACAAGAGGAAGACATACCTAAAACTGCTTTCAGGACTAGGTATGGTCATTACGAGTTTACAGTCATGCCCTTTGGATTAACGAATGCTCCTGCCGCATTCATGGACATGATGAATAGAATCTGTAAACCGTATTTGGATAAATTTGTAATTGTCTTCATAGACGATATACTTATTTATTCCAAAAGTCAGGACGAACATTGTCAGCACTTGCATGCACTCTTAACTTTGTTAAGAAAAGAAAAGCTGTACGCCAAATTCTCGAAGTGTGAATTTTGGTTGCAAGAAGTGCAATTCTTAGGACACATGGTGAATCACGAAGGGATTCATGTAGATCCTGCAAAGATAGAGGCAATTACCAAATGGAAGGTTCCACAGTCAGCAATGGAAATTAGAAGTTTTATAGGTTTAGCCGGATATTATAGACGGTTTATTAAGGATTTTTCCAAAATAGCTGTACCATTAACTAAGCTAACCTGTAAAGCCATTAAGTTTGAATGGGGACCTAAGCAAGAAGAAGCCTTTAGAATCCTGAAGCAGAAATTAACAAGTGCTCCAATCCTAGCTTTACCGGAAGGGACTGAAGATTTTGAAGTTTACTGTGATGCTTCAAAACTAGGATTAGGGTGTGTGCTAATGCAACGCAAGAAAGTAATTGCGTATGCTTCAAGGCAATTGAAAAAGCACGAAGAAAATTATACGACTCATGACTTAGAGTTAGGAGCCGTAATTTTTGCCCTTAAGATTTGGAGACATTATCTTTACGAAAGTAAATTTACTGTCTATACAGACCACAAAAGTTTAAAATATATTTTTGGGCAAAAAGAGTTAAACATCAGGCAAAGAAGATGGATGGAAATCTTAAGTGATTACGACTGTGATATTCAGTATCACGAAGGAAAGGCAAATGTAGTTGCAGATGCCTTAAGTCGTAAGTATCATGAAAAACAACGACGAGTTCGTGCTCTCAGGTTAAATCTACAATTAGATTTAATGGAACAAATAAAAAATGTTCAGGAAACAGCAATCAAGGAAGATGCTGAAGGAATGAAAGGAAGAATAAAAGAGTTAGAACAAGGATCTGATGGAATTTGGAGATTCTATAAGAAAAGGATTTGGGTACCGAAGCAGGGAGAATTAAGAAATAAGATCTTAGAGGAAGCTCATAAATCTAGGTATACCATACACCCTGGAAACAATAAGATGTACCAAGATTTAAGAAATAATTTCTGGTGGATAGGTATGAAGAAGGATATAGCTAGATATGTATCAAACTGTCTTACTTGTTCACAAGTTAAGGCAGAACATCAGAAACCTTCAGGTCTACTACAACAATTAGAAATGCCTGTATGGAAATGGGAACTTATAACAATGGATTTTGTTACTAAGTTACCCAAAAACAGAAAAGGTAATGATGCGATTTGGGTAATTGTGGATCGATTAACCAAATCAGCTCACTTTCTACCTATGAAAGAAACCTTTAGCATGGAAAGGTTAGCTAAATTGTATGTAGACGAAGTGGTATCTTTACATGGAGTTCCACTCTCCATTGTATCAGATAGAGATAGTCGGTTCACTTCTCATTTTTGGACAAGTTTCCAAAAAGCAATGGGAACTCGACTAAACTTAAGCACTGCATATCATCCCCAAACAGACGGGCAAAGTGAAAGGACAATCCAAACTCTGGAAGACATGCTCCGAGCATGTGTGATAGATTTTGGTGGAAATTGGGATGATCACTTACCTCTGATCGAATTCTCCTACAATAATAGTTATCATTCAAGTATTGAAACTGCCCCATTCGAGGCACTATATGGAAGAAAGTGTAGAACTCCAGTTTGTTGGGCAGAAATAGGAGAAAGTCAATTGTCAGGTCCTGAAATAGTACAAGAGACGACCGACAAGATTACTCAAATTAAAGAAAAACTGAAGACGGCTCGAGATCGTCAGAAGAGTTATGCCGATAATCGATGCAAGCCACTGGAATTTCAAGTCGGAGATAAAGTACTTTTGAAAGTTTCTCCTTGGAAAGGAGTAGTTCGATTCGGTAAGAAAGGAAAGCTAAGTCCCAGATACGTAGGACCATTTTAGGTGATTCAACGTATAGGACCAGTTGCTTATCGTTTACAACTACCAAAAGAGTTAGCTGGAGTACATGATGTATTTCATGTATCCAATCTCAAGAAATGTCTAGCAGACGAATCTCTGGTAGTACCTCTCCAAGATATAGAGGTAAACGAAAAGTTAAAATTTATTGAGAAACCTCTTCAGATAGAAGACAGAAAAGTGAAGTTTCTCAAGCACAAACGACTAGTGCTAGTTAAAGTAAAATGGGATTCAAAGAGAGGAGCTGAATACATTTGGGAGCTGGAATCTGAGATAAAGAAAAAGTATCCCTACTTATTCCAGTAAATCTCGAGGACGAGATTTTTATTAAGGTGGGGAGAATGTAACAACTCTCACTAAAACTATTATTTATTATTATATTTAGTTCAATAGGAAATCCTAATTGAGACACCCAAGTGATTCTGCACAAACCCTAAAATTTTCAGAACAATCGGAATCAGGATCAGGGGCCCTAAAACTCAGGGGGGGGGGGGGTAAACCCTAGTTACGATTATCTTAAAATCTCGTTGTCAAAAATCGAATTTACAAAACTGTCAATTCAGCAAGGCTAGGCAAGGACGTGGCTAACCTAGGGTAATTTCGTGTCCCTTACGGACCGTAAGGGATGAGTCTTACGGTCCGTAAGCTAGTCAAAATTCGTGTATAAATAGTGGACATTGGGACTTGATTTCTAGAATTAAAACGACGAACAAACTCGCAATACACACTGAATTACGTTCTGTTTACTACAAAAATACACACGAATCTCGAATCGCTGCGGCAAAACAGGGTAATAACTCAATCGTTGTTACGATTCATTGTCCGATCGATTAAAAATCAAATGGATGTTTAAGTGCTGCCCACATTAGGGTTATGCTTTGTCATTCGTCGTTAATTCGATGGATGTTTAAGTATCGCACTTTGTTATTCGTTGTGAGGGTTTAATCTCGTGAGTTATCGTAAATGCTGTATTGATTACTAACCCAGTTTTGTGTGCATTGTTATTTAAATTAGGTTAACAAGGCTAATCCGTAGACTAGAATCTGTCTGTGTTAAATCTGCAATGTGAGTCATTCTCTTTTTATCAAAGTGCTTTATAAATTTTTAAATATTTTCAAAGTTATAATTACAGGGATTAAGTTTATGTAATCACCAAATTACAGCCGGTATGTGGGGTTTTGTATACATTACTTGATAATCTTCACCATTGGGGCAGCCAAGGGGTGATATGACCATAGTCACAGACACCATTGGACGAATGGGCCAATGGGTCGAGTGACAAAATATTGTGGGTAGTTGGTTGATATCTGAAACATTGTAATCTCTCTTAATACTGTAAATTATAACAAATGTGTCGTTTTAATAAATAGAATGATTCACCAGTATTTCCCGCTGACAAAACCTTTTTCAAACATGTTTCAGGTGATCTGTTGTGATTCAGGAAAGGTGCTGTGGAGCACTGCAAGCTTAAGAAAGTGGCTCATTATAAAATAAAGAAATATGTTTTGTAAAATAAAGATTTCTCCGTGAAATCATAGTATTGTAAATTACCGGGGTTTTATCCCGAGTTGTGAAATAAAATAATCGGGAAAATTTTAGCTTTAAAAAGATCCTGATGATAAACTTCCGCTGATAAACTCAATTAAATAAATACCACGGGATTTCTGTCCCGCGGCTCCTGAAACTGGTCAAACCGGGTCGGGGGCCGTGACAAGAACCACTTTTTAGCCTTGTCTTCTAGGGAAAATTGGAATAACACCAATTTGACATCATCGGCTGAAAATCCTTGACCCCCAATAGTGTTGCAAATCGAATCATAAGCCTCCAAATGAAAATAAGGCTCCTCCGTTGCTAGACCCTTATATTTTGGCAAACTTTGTAGTGAATTGGTTCGAACTTCAAAATTCCTCCCTTGTTCATTTTGAGGAATAACTACTGGTGAAGGATTATGTGTAACAACCCGCACTTTTGTGCGTTGTTACTACTCGTTATACTCGTTACGCCTAGCACCAGAGATTCGGATCATAATGTAACCATATCGTATATATCGCTATTCGAAGGATAATCGCATATTTTCGAAATACAATATCACTATACTACACTATTATCACACTAACACTCACGGAGGCATCGAGTGAGGACCTATTCTACCCTCCTCAGTGGCCGTGATGTGTCGAACGTAAACAATTAACGCTAACAAGGACCCTCGGGTGAGTGCTGTAGCTCCAGTCGTCATGACGATGATGACAATACGAGTAAACAGTACCCCGTCAGTCTTTGTGGCACTACACGAAATAACGTTCACGATGACATCCAGAAGGGACCTATACTACCCACATTGATGGCCGTGCAACGTCGATAACAATCGCATACTCGAATCGGAAACCGACTGTTAATTATCGAAACTTTGGATTATGGATACGTAAATACGACCCCTAGTGATATATATATATAATAATAACAATATAATGATAATATAAACTAATTATGGAAGTACGCGCTTCGAAAACTATCAAAACGATAAAAAACGGAGAAGTCCAACGCGTCAGGATAGCTATCCGGACGGATGGACATGCGCACGGATGGTCATCCGCACGCATGGGCCATCCGCACGGATGGGCTATCCGGGCCAAAACCCTTTTCCTCTCCTCTGTTGCCTATAAATACCCTGTCACATCACTTGAACAGTGATGTGACAGCTCCTGTTCAACCAAACGCGCACCAAGACCCTTTTCTCTCGATTTCCTTGCGATTCCGGTAAGATTTCAACCTAAAGCTTGTACTTCTACAATCTACACTCGATTCTACATCATTCTATCTTTCAAAACTCAAATTCTAACCGTGAAATCTGCGGATTTGAGGCGTTTTGAGGTGATGTCACCAAGAGTTCTTATGAGCTTCAAGTTGGGGTCTCATTTCACTATAAGCGACTCAGATCCGGGTGATTCCCACATGTTTTAATGACAAATCCCACCTAAATCTGTGCAATTTCGAGTTAACCATGAAGAACCATCACGAACGGATGGATCTGATGGAACGGGGTGGTTCCCGGCTGTTAGAACGAGTCGGAATTGACGGAACCTCAAGTGTTAGTGCGAAATTACACTACTCTAGTGAAAACGAACGTTTTCTTTCCGTTAGACACTCGAAAACAGTGCGAAACAGACATGACAGCCCGCACGGACAACAGGTCAGTCCGCACGGATGACACAAGTCCGCACGGATGGGATGTCATCCGCACGCACCAGCAGCCCGCACGGATCATGTCAGTCCGCACGGATCATGCCAGTCCGCACGGATCATGTCAGTCCGCACGGATCATGTCATCCGCACGGACCACTCACCCGCACGGACCACTCACCCGCGTGCACACTCGTCCGCACGCACAACGATGTCAGTCCGCGCGCACCTCCGTCCGCACGTACCACCATACCAACCGCACGGACAACCTGTTATCCGCACGGATAACATGTCATCCGGACGGATGACTTGTCATCCGGACGGATAACATGTCTAATCCGCACGGATGAGGGCCAAACAACCAAATGAGCAACTTTTGAGATAATCTTGCTTAACCGTACTTCGTTTACTCTATTTCTTCAAGGATCATTACAGACAACTCGTAACCGACTCAATCAAGTTGTAATCTCGCTAAATACGCACTGTGAGTATACTTGACCCCTTTTTAATCGAATTTTGGGTGTAACATACGTTTCTAACAAATCAAACTTATCAAACGAAATATTTAATAAATCGAGCTATCACCTGCGAATAACTGTTATGCATAGATATACGTGATGCTAGTTGCATATGTGCTAGGACTTATACTCGCGACGTCCCACCAAGACTAGTATAGTACTATTGCACCCGACGGGGTCTAGTTATGCCATCGTACATTCGAGCATCGAGGACTTAGTTGGTAGTATCAGTTTTGTGAGTATATATGTCGTGTATTACGTTTATGCATGTGGAAATTCGCAGCACTTTCTATCTACATGCTATACTATTCAAACTTGTATACTCGCCAATACTTTTGTATTGACAAACTATTTTTACGTATGTTGCAGGCTAGATCGCAGACTATATCAAATCAAGCTAGGGAGTCTAGAAACTCAACAAAAATCTAGGTTGTCGGATTTGTATTATTCGAGAGGACAAGAAATCTGTGATAACTTATGTGATTGTATTATTTGTTAGTATGGGATAACGAATGTATTAAATATTATCGCAATATAGTTGTTATGGATTCTCTTGAGCAATCTGATTCGCCTAGTGCCGCACCCCGATGATTCCGCCATCGGTTGGGGTGTGACAGATTGGTATCAGAGCCATAACTATAGGGAATTAGGTCAGACTCGACCTAGTCCGGGTCGACGTCTTAGAAGTTGACCTAGTCTATAGTCTAAGTACCAACAGGCCGACTCGTACAAACCCAGTAGGGTTGTATTGGGCTTACTTGATACTCTCGATCGAAATTGCTAAAAGATACAACATTGTGTGAACCCCGCGTACTACAACTTCACACGAAGAAGCCTTTCCTAAGGCTGAAATACTACTTAGCCTTTCCTAAGGCCGACACAATACACACGTTTTCGAAAATACTCGCATAACAAAACCAAGCGATCCAGTCAAGACCAGGTGTGAAAACCAAGAACTCTCGATGGGATTGCTCACTCAGCGCATTTTTCTAGCACGAGAACTCTTCCTCGAGTTAGGAGTGACATCCACATCTCGACAAAAGTCTCCATTTCTAAATCTAGTGGAACTCACGAATTCATTCGAGGAGCATAACCACAAATAGGAACGAAACTGTTAAGCCAGGGGTGAAACCCGTACCTTAATAAGTCGTCCCATTCTCTATAAACTGGTTTTCAAAAGCTCTCACCAAGGACTCGACTATCACGATAACTCGAGCCACGCGATGACTAGGACGACGAATGCCAGGAGCTGCATCCCAGTGGAAGCATGAAGTCCTCCAGGTCAACGCGCATGCTCGAACTTGTTAGATATAGTTGGGTTACCTTGGGTAGTCAACGCCTAAACACCCAAGGCACTCTATTATACGACCCGCCAATTTTACAATGATTGGAACTTATTTACGTTTTGAGACCTTACGCTTTATCGATTTCTCGATATAACGATTTTCACTCCCTACTTTATAAACACACGATTCGCACAGCCATCGCAATCTAAAACGAAACCCGAATGTTCGCAACAAAACTAATGCATAATCTATCGCATTCGCTCTCGTTTCCTCACTTCAACGCGACCTCGCTTATTCTAAATCGACCTGTATGTGCATGATTACAAATTACATCTATATAAATATATATATATATATACGTATAAACAAACAAGTCATTGTGTGAGAACTTAGGAAATTCGTGTCTCCTATGTGATTCGCATTACTACTATACTATCGCACCAAGTTTTGAACGCGCTCAATCGCAACGCTAAACTCAAAAATCATTATGATCGAATCTCACTCCAAGTCTCTTCCTGTCTAGATGCCTTCCAACAACTCTACCTCGAGACGAGTAGCTAGGAGGAAAGCCAAACAAAGCGCCGAGAAGAGAATTGCTTCACTTGTGAATAAGGAAGTGAGTAAGCTTAGTTCTCAAATTGCCGCTCGAGTGCACTCTCTCAGCCACTCTCGAGCTACGGAAGACGTTAAGACAGGAGAGCCGCAACCTACTTTTCTCTACAAGCATTTCAAAGCCTGTGACCCGATGGAGTTCACGGGTGAAGGAGGTGCGACTCAACTGCTCCAGTGGTTCGATTCTATCGAAGTTACCCTTCGTCAAAGTGGGTGTCCCGATAGTCTTCGTACTACTTGCGCCACCGGAGTATTTCAATCGCGAGCACTCGACTGGTGGACCGCCGAACGTAACAAACGTGGGATCTCCGCAGCTTACGCTCTCTCTTGGAATGAGCTGAAAGAGCTCATGGAGAAAGAATACTGTCCTCCTCACGAGATTCAGAAGTTGGAAAACGAATTTTGGGAAATCAAGCAAACCGAAGGTGACAATGCTGGCTACACTGCAAGGTTCAAACAGCTTAGCATAATCTGCCCAGGTCAAGTCAACACTCCGGGGAAGGCCATCGCGAAATACATTTGTGGCTTGCCCGAGTGCGTGGGTGATTTTGTCGAAGCTGCAAGGCCTGCTACCATCGAAGAAACCTACCGCTTAGCCGCAGAAATCAACAACAAACGACTCGTGGAAGGATTATTCTCAAAGAATCCTGTCAAGCAAGCTCGTCAAGCAATCGCCAGTAATCCTTCAGACGAACATGTTGACGAATCTTCTGATGAAGCAACTGACGAATCTTTCGACAAATCTACTGGTGATTCTTCCAATGAATCAGCTAACGATTCTTCTGACGGATCTGCTAACGATTCCTCGGACGAATCTGCTGCCGATTCTTCTGACAAATCTGTCGACGGATCTTCCGACAAATCAGCCAAAGACTCCACAAGAGAGTCTTCAGACGAATCCCCCAACGACGACACTTCTTCGCAAGACACCGACAAACCCAGCCGCAAGCGAAAGACTTCAAGCCCGAACTCATCAACAACCGAACTGCTGCAACCGGAACCTCTTCGAATAGTTCCAATGTTTCCAAAACGAGCTTACACTGGAGCTTATCCTCAGTGTTACTCGTGTACCTATCACCATCCAGTTGGGGCTGACTGTCGCTATTGCAATAACTGCAACCGTTACGGTCACTTCACCCGCAACTGCCGCATCGAACCGTGAACTTGAGTACAACAACAACAGCTCCAGCAAAAGTCTTCAGCATCAAGTACCTAGCAAGCATAGGATAGAGTTGTGATGATACGATTTTCGACGTTATTTCTAAGTTTCGAACCTACTCTCTTATTCGAAGTTACCACTATATGTAACATTAACTCTCGTTTTCGTTTGCTCTTCCGCTCTCTAATCGTCGCACTTAGACCAGATTCACACACATACTGCATACTATATACTATATCACGAAATAATGTGTTTTACCCTCACTACACTCTTAGAACGAGGTACGATAAACGTGCAAGGAACGAATAATCACGGGTGCACACCGGATTATTTGGGTCAGTGCACGATGATCGTGGTGAATTCTAAAGGTGCCATAGCGTTTGGACAAAAGGTGACACCAAAACACGGGATGAAAGTAGTAGGGGTCGGGCAAGGTGTGCCTTATCATACTACCGAAGTTCCGTGGAGAAAGTGCCACGTAGAGTTGAACGTTATTAGACCTATATACTATTGTGATTATTTTCAACACACTACACTCAATCGCAAGGCGTAACAACTGAAATTGCATCAACGCAAGACTTGTCGTAAGTCTGCAAACGCAATGCAATCGCCTCATCGATGGACTCTGGGAGTCTACCTCGCAGGACAATTGCATCAATGCAAGACTGGTCGTAAGTCTATAGCAAGCAATCTCATCAAACACACTAACGCTCACGATATTACCGGGTGAGGACCTACTCTACCCTCCTCGATAGCCGTGATGCGTCACAACGTGACGTTAAGCTTACTCGAAACAAAACTCGACTAATCGCAATCATTTACTATGTGTATCTCGCAATCTCTATCGCTTATTACGTGAATCTCTATCGCCTGCTGTGTATCAATCTATCGCTATACCGTTATCCGTGATATTTGTGCTAAGTTAGAACACATGACCTCGCCCCACGAGAGGAAGCTCATATGGTTAAAACAAGGTGTTTTAGTTATATCAGCGGCCTTCCGTGGAAACAGGCCATGTGGGGTCTGATGTTAGCTAAATTCTGTGGTGAAAATCAATCCAACCGAACCGCGTAAATCGAACCGCACATCTCCATCGCTTGCAACGCAACAACTACCGCTTATCGTAATTCGATTTTCATCATCATTGCTAGTGTTATGATCGTATCATTCGTTTAATCACTTAATCGCCGATCACCTATCGTGTATAATCCACCGCTTATCGCTCGCTTGGTGTTCGTTGCAGTCTGTATGGTATTAAGTACACATGACACCGCTTCACGAGGCAAAGCTAACCTGGTTAAGCATGGTGTTTCGCCATGTTAGAAAACCCCCGTGGAAACGTGCCATGTGGGTGTAATGTGGAATCAAATCGAAAACGCGCTATTCGCTTCTTGCTTATCAACTCGCTGGATTAATCTATTCGATCCTACCTTATGCTCGGTCCGACTTTCTATCGATTGGACCGGGTAAACGCAATTCTATCTGAGTCATATCGGCACACCTGACACTGCCCCACGAAACGGAAGTAATATGGGCAAAACATGGTGGATACGCCACTGGTAATTCCTATATATAAATGTTTTAAACATATTAACGAACTTCCGTGGGAAGGTGCCAAGTGGGGCTTGATGCCAAGTTATTCTTTTCAAAAGGTTAAAACTGATTTTTTTATAAAACTTTCATTAAAACCATGGAACAAGTGAAATTCCTCACAATGTGGGGGTAACATCGAACCAGCTTAACTCCATATTCAAAAGGGAGCTTCACGAGTTCAATTTTTCCTTAAAACCTTTTTCAAGATCGAAAACAAGACTTCCAAAGGGAACCCGTATCATAGGAGAGTTTTCGTAACCCTTGTTTTCATTTTCGAATTCCTTAGAATGTTAGAGACTTAAACTTCCTTGCAACGTCGGTTAACATCGACTCTGTTGACTGCACGTTAAAAGGAAAATTTTCGAAGATTTTCATCCTAAATCCCTTTTTAATATCTAAAGCGAACGCTTCTTGTAACGTTGGTTAACGAACAAATCAGCTAACTCTACGTCATGAGAAACCTTTCAAATTACAATCGCATCGAACTAACAAACTCTACGCTAGACAAGGTACTTTGGAATGTCAACTCGTGGGATTAATACTTCCGTCCTTACATCGCCTTCTCGCTATCGCCATCGATCTCTCTTATTCGAAACGTTTGCGCTGTCAACTTACGGTCAAATAACTCGCTGTATCGCTACCTATACAAGATCAACTCTTAGAAGTCTACCTATTGGATTAATTTCGGGACGAAATTTCCTAAAGTAGGGGAGACTGTAACAACCCGCACTTTTGTGCGTTGTTACTACTCGTTATACTCGTTACGCCTAGCACCAGAGATTCGGATCATAATGTAACCATATCGTATATATCGCTATTCGAAGGATAATCGCATATTTTCGAAATACAATATCACTATACTACACTATTATCACACTAACACTCACGGAGGCATCGAGTGAGGACCTATTCTACCCTCCTCAGTGGCCGTGATGTGTCGAACGTAAACAATTAACGCTAACAAGGACCCTCGGGTGAGTGCTGTAGCTCCAGTCGTCATGACGATGGTCATCCGCACGCATGGGCCATCCGCACGGATGGGCTATCCGGGCCAAAACCCTTTTCCTCTCCTCTGTTGCCTATAAATACCCTGTCACATCACTTGAACAGTGATGTGACAGCTCCTGTTCAACCAAACGCGCACCAAGACCCTTTTCTCTCGATTTCCTTGCGATTCCGGTAAGATTTCAACCTAAAGCTTGTACTTCTACAATCTACACTCGATTCTACATCATTCTATCTTTCAAAACTCAAATTCTAACCGTGAAATCTGCGGATTTGAGGCGTTTTGAGGTGATGTCACCAAGAGTTCTTATGAGCTTCAAGTTGGGGTCTCATTTCACTATAAGCGACTCAGATCCGGGTGATTCCCACATGTTTTAATGACAAATCCCACCTAAATCTGTGCAATTTCGAGTTAACCATGAAGAACCATCACGAACGGATGGATCTGATGGAACGGGGTGGTTCCCGGCTGTTAGAACGAGTCGGAATTGACGGAACCTCAAGTGTTAGTGCGAAATTACACTACTCTAGTGAAAACGAACGTTTTCTTTCCGTTAGACACTCGAAAACAGTGCGAAACAGACATGACAGCCCGCACGGACAACAGGTCAGTCCGCACGGATGACACAAGTCCGCACGGATGGGATGTCATCCGCACGCACCAGCAGCCCGCACGGATCATGTCAGTCCGCACGGATCATGCCAGTCCGCACGGATCATGTCAGTCCGCACGGATCATGTCATCCGCATGGACCACTCACCCGCGTGCACACTCGTCCGCACGCACAACGATGTCAGTCCGCGCGCACCTCCGTCCGCACGTACCACCATACCAACCGCACGGACAACCTGTTATCCGCACGGATAACATGTCATCCGGACGGATGACTTGTCATCCGGACGGATAACATGTCTAATCCGCACGGATGAGGGCCAAACAACCAAATGAGCAACTTTTGAGATAATCTTGCTTAACCGTACTTCGTTTACTCTATTTCTTCAAGGATCATTACAGACAACTCGTAACCGACTCAATCAAGTTGTAATCTCGCTAAATACGCACTGTGAGTATACTTGACCCCTTTTTAATCGAATTTTGGGTGTAACATACGTTTCTAACAAATCAAACTTATCAAACGAAATATTTAATAAATCGAGCTATCACCTGCGAATAACTGTTATGCATAGATATACGTGATGCTAGTTGCATATGTGCTAGGACTTATACTCGCGACGTCCCACCAAGACTAGTATAGTACTATTGCACCCGACGGGGTCTAGTTATGCCATCGTACATTCAAGCATCGAGGACTTAGTTGGTAGTATCAGTTTTGTGAGTATATATGTCGTGTATTACGTTTATGCATGTGGAAATTCGCAGCACTTTCTATCTACATGCTATACTATTCAAACTTGTATACTCGCCAATACTTTTGTATTGACAAACTATTTTTACGTATGTTGCAGGCTAGATCGCAGACTATATCAAATCAAGCTAGGGAGTCTAGAAACTCAACAAAAATCTAGGTTGTCGGATTTGTATTGTTCGAGAGGACAAGAAATCTGTGATAACTTATGTGATTGTATTATTTGTTAGTATGGGATAACGAATGTATTAAATATTATCGCAATATAGTTGTTATGGATTCTCTTGAGCAATCTGATTCGCCTAGTGCCGCACCCCGATGATTCCGCCATCGGTTGGGGTGTGACATTATGAGTGATCATCGGTCTAAAATGTGCTTCTATGCCTCTTGCGTGTTCTCGAAGATGTCTTCTTGGTACACCCAACCGAACTCTTGGACATATAGGACCCATTGGTCTTTTAACTTGCATGCGTGGAGGCCCAAATTGTTATGGAGGTGGTTGAAATCTTGGCCCCACATGAGGTTGTTGAACTTGTCTTTGCATCGGTGGACCTTGTGGTGGCAATTGTTGAGGAACAATTTGTTGAGGAATCCTACCAACACTTTGTATCCTTTGGTTTTGACCTTGACCTTGCACATAAGTATACTCCCATTGATCTCCATCACCCCCATACATGTATCCCTCTTCATCATATCCCCCAAAATCTTCTTCATACCCATCATCGAACCCATCTTGTCTTACACCCGAAGTGTGTTGAAATTGTGACTGAAATGGAGTGGAATGGATGATAGATGGACTGGATGTTGGGAAAAATGTTGAGAAAGCTGGAACTGTGGATGATGTAGGTTGATAGCTAAAAGAGTATTCAAGTTGAGTGTTTTCGGGTAAGGTACTGTTGGTTGGTTTGATTTCTGGTGTGGATGTAGGAATGGTAGTATTTGGTGATGGTTGTGTTGTGTTGAAGATGGTATAAAGGGTGGTGTAAGTTCACCCGTAGTCGGTGGTGGTGGTGGTGGATTCATGTGTCTGATTGATGTAACTGGTGTAGTAGGTGTTGTTGGTGAACCGCTGATTTTGTTTTCTGTTAGCAAAATTCTGTTTCTTCTCAAAGTTCGCTCAATTTCTGGATCAAATGCCAATGGTGATAGCTTGTGAGAGCTCCTAGTACGCATGCACCTGTAAATACCTGCACACTAACACACCCAGCGTGAACCAAAAAAATAATAAACTTAAAAAGATCAAAAATAACACACGTTGCGCACTACTCCCCGGTAACGACGCCAAAATTTGACGTGATGTCGTGGTCACAATCAAATTTAATCCAATTACTACTAAATAGTTAGTGGCAAGTGGGTATCGAACATAGGGAGTTTGTGGAATATGTGTTATTTAAAGGTTTGTCTAAGTTAACTAAAATTAAACTAAATGCAATGGAAGTAAAATTCAAGAGTTGGTTTGATTGATTTGATTTTTAAAACTAAGATTACTATTCTAATTGCAAAATGAAAGTGTTTGTTTGTAAACAATTTAGAGACAAATGACTATCTTAAGTTTCTGGTTTGCTTCGACATTCATGCTAACATTCAACTAGAAAGAATCACATAGACATGATTCATGTATGATTACTTGTTGTGATGAAAGGAAACTAAATAATCGGATTCCTAGAACGCGAGGTTGTTACCCGATGACCAATTAATCAATACTCAATCCTAATTCTACCTATGATATCTCGATTGCCAACGGCACCAAGAACGTATAGTTTCGAACAAGATTAGCATACGAATTAACAATTTACAAACAAGCAATCACATACCATAACAAACAAATCATAAAGACGAGTTCATTATTCTAGAAATATGAAATCAAAGCATAAAGTCTTACACAAACCTTCAATCAAAGATAGTCATCAAAAGTTTAGCCACACATGGCTTTGACAATCATCTTCACAATTAGTTCAATGTTCAAATGATTAGAAAATTGTTTTAAGCCCTCTAGAACTCTCAAAATCACCCCTAGGAATGTTGGTAACCGAATTCGAATGATTAGAGGTGAAAAGACATCATAAAAACGCGAATTAATGTGGCAGTTACAAGTTTCCCCCAGCTCCGAGTCGTAACCTACGGCCCTGGCCGTAGGCTACGGTGCCATATAAACTCCTTACGGCGCTTTTAAACTGGCTTACAGAAACTTTTGGATAACTGAGGGCCGTAACCTACGGCCAGGGTCGTAAGCTACGGTGGCGCCAGGATACGTTTTCTTGTTTTCTTCGTAACTTTCTCGTTTCAACTCCGTTTTCTTCGCTGTTTTCGCCCACGTTCTCGTAATTTCATCCTCTATCATGTACTATTCTTAGTTCTTCAATTCCAAAACTTTAATTTTTCATTGATGCTCCAAATTCCTTCCCTTTTAAGCTCAATTTGTACCTGAAACACAAACAACCGTAGTTACCAAGTTCAAACAATTAACCATGTAAAGCATGGGTTTTAATCTTTTTAAGGCACTTAAGGGTTGTCCTACGGACCACCCATCATGCCTTGAACAATACAAACGACGAAGTCTAGGCGTCAAAGGAGAGTATCGTAACACCTTGCCATAAATCTCCACCATTGTCAGCCCTCACCTGCCACCAATCTCCACCGCCATCAACACCAACACTGTTCCCACCTACCACCAATCTCCACCATCTCCCACCACTAACAAAATTCAAAATTCCCAACACAAAAACCATACTTCTTTATGAAATCTAAATCAAATTTAGCCCTAACAGCTAAATCAAATCAAAATGGAATCAAAACAAAAAATCTAGACTAAAAATCCGATGCCAAAATTTGCTAAGGGATGTGGGCGTTGGGGCTGCCATCGGCAGTCTGAAACCGACTGGCTTCTCTTACCGTACACCAACACCTACCCCCTCCTCTGCTACCGTCCCGTTGCCGATCGGGAAATGAATGATGGTAGTGAACGGTGGTTATTGTTGTTGAACGATGGTGGATACGATTCTGATTTTTGAATTTGGGTTGTTGGTGGGGGTGAAATATGGTGGATCGAGATCTCAGATCTGGTTAAGAGAGGGGAAGGGTTTAGTGAGAGAAACGGTGTTGAGAGAGTGTGTGTTTTGGGTTTACGTATTTTTTGTGTTTTTAATTAACAATTTTTTTAATTAAATGGTTCAAATTACAAAAGCATCCTCATGTGACATGCACATGATCTCATTTAACGTTAAAAAAGAACTAAGTTAGGGCTAAAGGACAAACTGTTCAACAATTTGAAACAATAAGTATAAAACTCGTCAATTTTAAAGACAAAGGATACCGTCTAAAAGTAGGTATATAAATAAATGACAAAATTTGTAATTTATTCAGATATATATTAAAAGAAGTCCTATTGGATAGTTTTTGTCTAAATATAAAGTATAACAAAATTATAAATAATTCTATATATCTTATATAAAAAATAAACAATTATAGATAAAAATCTACCGCCCGGTCCGATTTTGAAAGAGCATCTTTTGGTATAAATCGGAAAACTAAATCGTTCATTACGGTTTGATAATTTTAAACCTGGCCGACTGAAAGTGAAAAAATGACCACGAAGCCAAACTGACTACCAATTTGGACAGCTTCACGGTTTAAGCCAAACCTTGAACACCTCCAGTTTAAGCAAAACGATGGCATATTTCTGAGTCAATCAAAATATGTCAGAACTATTTTAAGAAAATACTCACTTGAAAATTGTTCATCTTCAAAAACTCTCATGGCCACTGGAAACAAACTTGATTCTGATATTGAAGGAAAAGTTGTTGATATTAAAACTTATAGGGGAATAATAGGATCATTGTTATACTTAACAGCTAGTAGACCATATATAATGTTTTCCACTTGTTTTCTAGCAAGATACTAATGCAATCCTAAAGAGTCCCACTTAAAAGCAGTAAAAAAAGTTTTCAAATATCTAAAAGGAACATCAGATCTTGGATTGTGGTATCCGAAAGGCACAAATTTGGAACTAATAGTATACACACATGCAGACCATGTAGGATGCAAACTTGACAGAAAAAGCACATCTGGTGCCTGTCAAATGATGGGAGAGATTTTAGTCTGTTGGGCAAGCAAGAAACAAAACTAAGTATCCACTTCAACAGCTGAATCTGAATATGTAGCAGCTAGGGGTGTTCATCGAATCAAATTTTTGAATTATTCGAATCGAATTATTCGAATAATTTTTATTTTTCCTTGAATTCGTATTCGATTCAATTTCGATTAAAACTTACCGAATTCGATTCGAATTCGAATTCGTATTCGAATAAAAAAGCCAATTCGTATTCGCTTCGTATTCGATTAAAAATTCGAATTCGACTCGAATTCGAATAAATTCGATTTAATTCAGATTCTGTATAAACATGTAAAAACCATCAAAATGAAACTTAGATTTTAACGCATCCATAAGCACGATATCACATTACAAAGTTCCAAATAAAGTACCATAAGTCTAAAATTCAAAAAGAGAAGTCGAATAACCACACCACATTAAAAGTTAATATTTATAGGGTTATAAATCTATTGATAGATTTGTTACTTAGGTTTTAGTTATGGACTTACGGGCCATGTAGTGGGTTTGGTAATATGTAATTTTAATACTTGGAAAAAAATTTGAAAAAAATTTATAGTATAGCTTAATAAAAGTTATATATGCATTATATTTAAAAATCATAAATAAAATGTATAGTTTTTATTCGAATTTCGAATCGAATCGAATTTGAAATTATAAATTCGTATTTGATTCGTATTCGATTTACTTGACTCGAATTGAATCGAATTCGAATTCTTTTAATCAAAACGAATTCTTGATAATCGAATCGAATTTAAACGAATTTCGAATTTTTTGAATTTGAAACGAATTCTGAACACCCCTAGTAGCAGCAGCAAGTTGTTGCTCATAAGTATTTAGTTTTTAATTTTATTTTCTTTAAAAAAACGGAAGCACTGTATTTAGGGGGAAGAAACATTTCTGATGAAAATATATACAAGAAAAGCTAGCTCTGATACCAATTGTTGATCTCAGATAATGATGCTCTTTAACTAAATTTGACAATTGATTTCAACAAGTATGAAAATAATGTGTGGAAATGGAAATCAAACTTTCAAGAAACACAACTACAAAATTTTCAAGTTTATATCACTTTAAAAAAAATGTTTACAAGGTGATTGTGTGGTTATTGATTAGTACAAACGAATACTTTAAACATTCTGTAATGAAGGGTAATGGAGTTTTGTTGTATGTAATGAATGTTTGGCTTAACTCATTTTCCTTCGGTGGTGACTTCTCTATTTATAGAAAGTGTTTGTCATGTTGTTTATTCATACACTTGCTCTGCATAAAGTAGCTTTTTGGTATATTCATTGAATCTATCTAGGTCAACTTGCTACTTCACAAATGTGGCAGTGCCTTATCTTTTAGACAAGTTGGCTAATCAGGATTTCTGACGGCCTACTTATCAGAAATCTGTTGAAGTGATCATCAGAATTTCTGATGATCAGAAGTTACCAGATTCTGATGATAAACATCATATTTATCATCAGACTTATCAGATTGGTTTATTCTGATCGTCTTCCTTTACTTCTGATCAGATTCTGATATCTATTGAAGATGTGTCTTTCCTTTCTTCTCTTGTCCTGTTATCTTGTATCTTCCTTCTGTTGATCTTTTTGACTTTATCTTCGGGTATATGATCAAATTGATCATATTTTTCTTCAATACTTATAAATAATTTACTAACAATTACCAATCTTGAAACTATTGCATGGTTTTGTTTCCCATGAAGCGTTAGATATAATAACGAAAGAGATCAAGTTAAATCCTTTAGATTGTGATTGTCAACTTTGTAAAAGTTATGGATTACCATGTGCTTGCGAAACTTTAATGTATTCTGAAGCATGTCAGTGTTATAATATAACTGGTTGATTACGGTTTTTGTAAATATTTTTTTGTTATAATATAACTAAAGGTTTAGGATCCTGTAAAAAACGATGAAATTTGTGAGAAGGATAAGAAAGAACATGATGAGGACACATGTCATTACTTGATTCATTAGAATAAGGACAATTAAGTAATCTAATAAAAAAAACATAATTAAATATAAAAATAAAAAACCAACATGCAATGCACATGCAAGTTCACCATGTCTTTTTTAAACGTCAATAATTTTTTATACGTAACTTTTTTTAAAAAAAAATACACCATAATAGCGAGTGTTTTTTATTTTTAATATGAGTACCATATTGTTATACTTATATAGAGAAAAAAATTACATTTTGATCGAATGTTTTAGTAAATGGTGTTTTGTCTATGTTGTTTTAATTGTATAGTGATTCAATGCGTTGTGTTTTACAGTAAAACACCATGGTGTTTTATTTTAGGAATTCAAAACAGATTATGGTATCTTGTAAAAAGGAAAAAGTTAGCTCATTGAATTTAATGATATTTTTATTGCTAATGAAATGGTGTCTTTGTATACTTGTATGTTGTCTTGTTTTCTATGGTGTTTTATTCTAGTTTCATGGTGTTTCTATATAAGAAAATGGTAGTTTGCTAAATTCAATGGTATTTGCAATGTTATGGTGTCTTATATACGTTCATGGTGTTTTACTGTAAGTAGTTTGCTGAATTAAATGGTATTTGCAATGTTGTGGTGTCTTATATACGTTCAAGGGGTTTTACTATAAAACACAACGCCTTGAACCAGTATACAATTAATACTACATAGACAAAACACAATAAACTAAAACATCCGAACGAAGCGTATTTTTTTTCTCTATATAAGTATAGCAATATGGTACTCATATTAAAGATAAATAAACACTCGTTATTATGGTATATTTTTTTTTTTCAAAAAAAGTTATGTATAAAAAGTTATTGACGTTTAAAAAAGATGGGAGGAACTTACATGTGCATCGCATGTGTGTTGAATTTAAAAATGTTTAATTTACCTTTATACCCTTAATATAGAAAATTAATTATTTTAATGGTAAACAATATTTACAATTTTGCCATTATAATCTCAACCATTAGATTATAGATCAAAGGGTGTAGATTCCTTCCTACACTTCTCACAAAACACACCTTTTTTACAATAACCCTACCATATAACTAAATATGATTTATATTAGTATACAGGTCTGTGTATTCCTTTGGATTCAATCGACATATTTTGGAGGATACTTGATAAGAAACCATTAAAAGAAGAGGACAATGAAAACATTACTTGTGACATTGAATTGAAAAGGTTTGAACAAGTCTTTAACAACCGGTCCATTCTTGGAAAGAAAAATATGCTACAAAAGTTGAAACGCATAACTGATCTTAGTATACCTTTAATTGAAGAATCTACTGTTAACATACATACTTGTGGACGGCCAAGCTTGAAGAAACAACAAGAAAAAAATGGAGCTAATCCAAGTATACCTTCAGTCGAAGAACATATCGTTAAGAAAAATGCCCGTGGACGACCCAACTTGAAGAAACAACAAAAAAGTCCAAGCTGATCCACAATATCCTTGTAAACGTGCTTGTTCAACCACGTCAAATGTTGTTGAATTTAATTTTATGGACATGAAGACATCACCTCTAGGACGTAGTTGTTCAACCAAGTCAGATGTTATTGAATATAATTTTATGGACTTGAAACCATCACCACAGAGACATAGCTCATATGTGACAATTTTGACAGATTATTGAAAGAAATCCCAAAAATCTTTCATCATTACGTCACATTTATACAAGATGTTAACCCTGATGGAAATTGTGGATTTCGATGAATAGCTCTTTGCATATCCTCAACATTTAATTCACCTGTAGCCGGGAAGATCGCTATTAATCAAAGCAAACACTTGATAACCTTATACTAGTTGCAAATTTAACACTTAACAGTGACTGTTGTACATAAATGATGTAGCTCTATGATGATAGTTGAGACCATAATATTAATTACCAATTATAATGCATTTTTAAAATAAAGATACTTGTTTCAAGACATGCTTAACATGGACCAAAGAAATTGCTAATTGTCTAAGCCTGATATAACAAAAATTCAAATCACCTAAATTATAAACATCAAACACATCTATTCATAAACAAACCTCTTCCAATTTCAAGTAGTAGAACACCAGTACAATCACTTGAAATTAGGGCTCAAAAATAGGAATCACACAACATCAAATTCACAACATTCAATCAGTTTCTTCTACATGATGAAGCCAAACGAATGGAGATTCGTATGAACATTGTTCGACAGTTACACATAAGAAACTTTCAAATCGCCTAAATTATGAACTTTGTTGGACGGTTATACAATTAATTGAAATTTTCAAATCGCCTAAATTATAAACATATCGATTCATAATCAAACGTAAACTAATTTCTAGTTGAAGAACACTAGTACGATCAATTTAAATTAGGGCTTCAAAACCCTTGGAATCACTTAATAACAAATTCACAACATTCTATCAATATCTTCTACACGATGAAGCAAAACAAAGACAAATTCGTATCAAATTGAAGGCCAGTTCCACAGAAGAAGCGTATATGATTGAACAAATTAAAGAAAAAATTAAGTGCAAACGGAGCACCTTTAATAGAAGAACTATGAGAGTGTCGCCTGAGAATAGCTCAGGGAATCCGTGTGGATCGCTGGCGCTATCGTGGTGGAGAGAACTTCTCAAGGTCAGAGATGAGTCGGATGGGCGTCTCTCTGGATTGTTCGTGTTGAAGATATGGGAGCAATCGTAGGAGGAGGTTTGATTAAAAGAACCCTCACAACTTCTACCTCTTAAATTTATAGTTTCGTATTTGCGACCATTTTAGACAGTTGCAACTTTTGTTTCTTATAGATTTTTTTGTATTTGCGACCGTTTTAAACGGTGGAAAAATTTGTTTTTTTATGTATTACTCGTGTTTTTGTCCAGTTTAAACGGTAGCTACTTTTGCCCTTTTTATATATCTTGTATTTGCGACCATTTTCCGACGACTATTTAACTTGTTTGCGACTGGAAAAAGCAGTCACAAAATTTGCTTTGCGACCGAATCTGAATTGGTCATTAAATTTTCGACTGTTTTGGTTTTGGTCGCAAACTGGTCCCTAATTTTGCGACTGCTTTATGTTGGTCGCAAATTTTGATCGCAATTGCCTAGTTTTCTGGTAGTGTTTTTCAAGGGGGTACGACAAGTAACAAAAGGGGTACGTTTAGCCAACCCAAAAAAACATCAAGTCTTTGTTTGGTTTTCGTCTATTTGCTTACGCCCGTCACATCTTAAGCCTGTTTTTCCTTGTTAAAGTCAACCTACACCATAAAATAAACTCAATTTTCTGATGAAATTGCTATATAGTTTGACTTCTGAGTTAAAATCTATGAACGATTTAGGTGTTTTCTGATTGGAAATAGTGAACGTGACACTCTCTACATTAAAACAAGTGAAATTGATATCTGAGAAAGCTTTTATTCATTACTGATCTGTGGTTAGTTTCAACCCAGCTGCGGCAGGTTGTTCAATTCTCACAGGCGCCGTAGATTCAGCCTCCAATGGTCCGCTGAGCAACATCTCATCCATACGGTTACGTCAAAACGAGCTGTTATAACAGGTTAATTCTAATTTTTAACACTTTAGATGCCACATTAAGAGTTTCATGGTATTGTATATTCTAAGTTTAAGTTACTTATTCTTGTATTTTGGAGGATATTTAAGACATATTACCAACTATGAGGCTGTGATATATGTACATACAGTTACACCTGAGATGATGGCACTTTCCTTGGCATTAGTGGCTGGAAAGAAGGTTTTAAAAAGATAAAAAAAAAAAAAACATACATTGAAGATGGGAAGATCAAAGAGCATGAGATTTGTTATAGAATATAAGCACACAAGGTTTGGTACAGAAAAGTAGAACATCAGTACAGTAAGCAGGTTATAATGCAATTAAATAGGATTTTTGGGAAATGAAAATGGCAATTAAACAATAAGCATAAAATTCAAGACTTGATCTAAGTATGAAACACAAACATTTTAATTAAGTTGCAACAGCTTCTTCTTCCACCACAAAATACTTGGTATTTTAGTGGCAATTATAAATCTGTAATTTGATTTATACTGGTAAACTAAGGTTTTAGAGGTCTAAACAAGTCGAGTCGAGCTTGAAAAATTACATACGGTTTAAACTCTAGCTCGAACTTTCATAAGTTACTCGAGCTCTAACTTGGGCTTGACTCGGCTCATTTCAACTTAGTATAGAGAAAATGAAAATACAATAATTCTACTCACAAGAGTGCTAGTTAAAAAACATGAAATGCCTGGAACAAGCAGCTTTTTAAAATTAAGATTTGCATTTAAATTTAGTTGATGAAACATTTCAAATAAGAGTTGTAAATTTCAATAACATTTGCAACCTTTCAATAATAAGGTTGCAATTTTTTACTAAACTCGTAACTTTTTAATAAAAAAGGTTGCAAATTTAATATAATTTTGCAATTTTTTTTATGAAAAAGGTTGCACTAGATCTTTTAATGCAACATTTATGTTCAATGAAGTTGTATTAGAGTCAAATGCAACTCATTTAAAAAATATTGCTTATAAAAAGTTGCATTAGGCCTATTTTCTAGTAGTGGTTCTTCGGCCTGTAAACGAACCGAACATTCATGAATTGTTCGTGAACTTGTTCGGCGGGAAGTTCGTTTATTTAATAAACGAACGAACACGAACACAAAAAATTGTTCGGTTAATTAAATGAACGAACATGAACACGCCTTTTGTTCATTCATTAATGTTCGTGAACGTTCGTTTATGTTCGTTCATTTATGTTCGTGAATGTTTGTTTATGTTCGTTCATTTATGTTTGTGAACGTTTGTTTATGTTCGTTTAAATCTTAGTAAATAAATAAATAGTTATATTTATATGAATATTAGGTTTTCTAACTATTTATATAAATATAACTAATTAGTAATTGAGTTTTCTAATAAAAAAATGAAATTTTAAAAATTTTCTTAGATCGTAACTGATCACATACTTAATATTTATATAAAAACCCTACTTAACTTTAGCATCTATGAACCCAAATTTAGATGTGCTTTCGGATAAACTGTAATATACTAGACTTGTTTGTTTGTGTTCACTAATGTTAAATTATGTTTGTTTATATTTGTTCAATTATGTTCATTTGTATACCTTTATTTTGTTCAATCATGTTAATTTATGTTTATGTTCGTGAACTGTTCGTTTAGGCTTTAAACGAACGAACATAAACGAACACGAACATGCCCGATTTCTTAATAAACAAACACGAAGAAGAAAATGTGTTTGTTTCTATGTTCATGTTCCTGTTCGGTTAAAGTTAAATGAACGAACATGAACATGCCTATGTTCGTGTTGGTTCGGTTCATCTACAGGCCTAGTGGTTCTTTCTTGAAGCCTTTCTTCAATCCTTTATACATATTTTCGCATTATTATATTTTGGTTTTTTGTTTGTTAAACAATATTTAGTTTTTTTTATGTGTAAGAACGAGTCTTTTGAATAAATGAAGATTATTTAGTTTTATTTAGAATTATTATTGTTTGACCCGACCCGAATCGAATAGCTGACCCAAACATATAACCCAAAACATTGCGATAGGAAAAAAAAAATTGGGTCTCATGACTTTCCGTCCCTGCGGAACTTTTGATCAAGCTCCGCCACTATTGATGAGTAGGTCTCATTTCGAAGTTTGCTATTTCAAAGATGTGAAAGCCATAGATATAATGGAATTGGCTTTTGTATCTTGGATTAATAATGTATCTCTTGCATGGTGCCTCCAAGCTTATACATCCAATTATAAGTCACGAATGTGTTTAGTTTAGCAATGGGATTTTACAATTCAATTATATTTTTCTTTAAAAATGTTTTTAATTCCGGCTAATGTGGGGGTCGTGCATTTCGGTCTGGCAAGTAAATTCTTGTGAGATTTAAGCTTCATGTGATCTCTCTATTTTATGCGGGTGCATGGAGAACTTATGGATAGTTAGTCAATGTTGTTGTTCTCATCTCACGAAGGGATGTCGTATTTACCATACCACACGAATCAGTGGCGGATCTAGAAGAAAAATTTAGGGGTATCCTAGATTTTTTTTTTACCGTACATTCATACAATGTAAATTAAAAATAACACTATAATAAGTAGGGTCGTCTTTGATAAGCCCTAAGAATTTGGGGCCCTTTGCGACCAGAAACACCCCCCCCCCCCCCCACACACACACACCAATTATACCTTATATGCAAAAAAATAAAGGTCATAACGTATTTTTATAAAATAAAATTGTAGGAAATTTGAGTTTTGGCTTAAAAGGTAGCGAGTGAAAACACAAAGGTCATAACGTATTTTTATAAAATAAAATTGTAGGAAATTAGAGTTTTGTCTTAAAAGGTAGCGAGTGAAAACACAAGTGAAAGAAAATATATATAATAAAACTGTAGAAAATTTGAGGTATTAAACGATGCTCACAAAACAGATTTTAAAGGCTTTTAATATATAAACTCTAGTGATAACGAATATTTTTTATATACAATAGTCTACTTATATGTAGATATAAAAAAATTTCATAAATCTAAAAACTCGAATTCAATAAAATCTTAACATAGTAATACAGTAGTCTACTTATATGTAGATATAAAAAAATTTCATAAATTTAAAAACTCGAAGTCAATAAAATCTTAACATCGTAAAGTAATCTGATTAAAAAACCAAATAGATAACATAATCAAAAAGAATTAAATAGATTTTAGACTAAAAATAAACAAGGTTTTAATCAAATTAATTAGAAAAAATTTTAAATTCTGAAACAACTTTTATTGTCAACTAGTTGTTTACCATGCGCGCGCGTTGCGGCGCGCTAAACCAAATCGTTCTATAAGAATGACAAAACATGTCAAATATCAAAAAGCAGCTCGAACTAAAACGTCACGTATTTTCGGTACCGGTTCGGCACCGGTATTCACCGATTTTTACCCTCAAATACCGGTGTTGTACCAGTACCAACCGGTACCGAACCGTACCGTACCAGGTATATTCGGTACCGGTACATACTTTTGGGGATTTCGGTAACGGTATTTTCGGTACCTGTTGGTACCGAGCTCATAAAATCCTGTAGCAATGCAAGTAATTGCACAGTTTAGATTACCTTTTATACACACAGTAAGTAAACTGACCGACATCATTCTTCAAACGATTCGAGATAAACGATGCGTAACCAGCCATATCCGGCATCGTGGAGTGCATTAAAAATGGAGCAATTGGACGATTGGATACTGGGCTAGGTGTTTTTTGGAATGCCCACGGATTGTTCGTGTCACACCCCGACCACGTATAACATACAAAACGTGGCGGAAACGTCGGGGAGCGTTGTAACAGAATTATTTGTTTCATAACCATGGCATACAAAATTGTATTTTATTCATCAACATAAGAGTTACATTATTTTAAGCAGGAAATAAAGAGTTCAGAACATAATTAAACTAAGTCTATCTTCATTTTATGTCTCTAAGGCACAGGTCCGCCCTAGTGTCACGATCATCATCCTACGCAAAAGCTCCTGAAAACACATGTGAAAATATGTACGTCAGCATAAAAATGCCTGTGAGATACATATGATTTGTGAAAATATGATTCATGACTTATAAGTTTAGAAAAAGTTGTTTAACAAAAGTCAGTCATGAACCTTGTAAGTTGTTTTGTTTTGTAAATCATTCAAAAAGCAATGATATGTATAAATAAGAGAATAATGTAAGGTTAAATGAATAACCAAGAAAAATGAGTTTGTATAAGATAAGTTGTTTTGTAAATCAATGTCTTGTGAAAATAAGTTGTTTATGTAAAACGTAATATGTCAAATATTGAAATGATTTAAGTAACACTACGACATGTAATATCATACAAACACTTGTTTATAGGAAGTACCAGCGGCGTATCCACCATGCTTGTATCATATTACACACGCCTCGTTACTCAAATCACTTACTCAAACCAACCACCAATGTAAATTGTTTATGTATAAATGAATTGTCATGTGTTAATGTGTAAACCATATCGAAATGTCTATGTTCAATGTAAACCACCAAATGTGTATATCAATGTCAAAATGTTTATGTTTAATGTAGATCATGTAATGTGTACCCAAAAATATCATGTATGGTAAGTGAAATATATCAACTAAACCATATGTAAAATGCACAAAACAAGGTATTGAAGTAAAACATGGTTTAAATCAAAGTTATGTTTTGTGGAACAAATGCATGCTATACTGATACAAACAATTATGCAGTATTGTGAAAATGCATACATCCAAGCCTTAAGACTGTGGGGATAAACCCTTAAACAAATTAAAGGTTTATCTAAGTTATGTATATCGAATTTGGTCATTCCTTCCAATCCAAACAAACCCAGGATTTCAGGAACGGGAGTTGTCAATTCCTATGGTACCACTACCTACTAACGAACGGCGTAGCTGATGTTAATGAATGTATTGTTCCATGTTAAACAAACCAAATGTCATACTAAAATGTAAGCATGTGATGAAAACAACTGTACTAAGTATGTAACAAATGGACATACATAGCATGTGACGTGAAACAAATGTACTAAGTATGCACACAATGGACATACATAGCATGAAATGTAATGTAAACAATGTACTAAGTACGCACACAATGGGCATACATAGCATGAAATGTAATGTAAAACAATGTAATAAGTACGCACACAATGGGCATACATAGCATGAAATGTAATGTAAAACAATGTACTAAGTACGCACACAATGGGCATACATAGCATGAAATGTAATGGAAAGCAATGTACTAAGTACGCACACAATGGGCATACATAGCATGAAATGTAATGTAAAACATGTACTATAACGTACTAACGAACATAGCAGGTATATGATGTGAAACATGGAAAGCATGAAAGTAACAAGTAGGCACATGTGTTTCACCCCAAAACAGTTTAGAAAGCAGTAAAAGAGGGGTCTATGTACTCACTTGAGATTGCTCAGAAGTCCTAAGATAACCACCAAGCAATGCTAGAGATCACGGATATCAAACGGCACCTAATATAGGTAACTACATTAATAAACCGGACCTAAATCGGAAGATCAGATAGAATGAGGGCTCGTAAACCAAATGTGTATGGGAACTCATGTAGTATGGTTTAATAAAGCCTTCATACTAAGTGAAACCTAGCCTAAGTGCTTACGACCCATTACGACCCGTTTAGGTAGCTTATGCTACTTTAACGCGTCGTTCGCGTGAAATGCGTTCGGACCGCCTAACTAGTCCTATGACAAGTAACATATGCCTTAACATGTCTAGTATTGTTGTCAAATCAGTTTAGATGTCAAAAGTTATGTTACATGTGTTTAAAATGAATTTTGGCATCAAAGGGGTATTTTGGTAATTTACCTAAGGCATATAAACTACCTATCATACAACTACTTAAACGAAGCGACCATAAGGTATAACATCGGAAGGTTATTCCCTATATGCTATGGTCACCTAATGTGTTTGGTCGGATCCTAATGATCGACCAATGGGTCGGGTTCGAAGGTATAAGCGATTTATCAGATCGCTTACCCTTACGACCCTAGACAACGTGGTAATCAGTAGGCATAGTCACAAGGGACTATAACCATCGTGATTACAATCACGTTGCGAAGTTCAAACGAACTTCGCATTGACCATAAACTGGTCAATGCAGAAAGTCAAACAAAGTTTGACTTTCGGACTCGAAAGCAATAAAAGAACGAAGGAACACTTACAAAGGGTCCCCGAATGCTAATCTAGATCAAAATAGCTCAGGTATGAAACAAAGGTTTCAACTTAGAGCACATTAGATCAGATTCTTGTGAGGAATGAGCAAATGGGGGTGGGGTATTTATAGTTTTTCCCGAACCGTTAGGATCGTTTCTTGGAAAACGTGATTGAATCTCGTGCGTACACTTGTTGGAATGTTGTGGTGACTAAAAATGGCCCCTCATGGACTGAAAGGGCAAGTGTGGGTTTGTGGTTGTGAGATTAATAGCTGTAATCTGCTGACTAATCGATCTTATCTGATCTGGGACACTGACACGAGCCGCGTAAAGGACACACTGATCTTACGCGGGCCGCCTGGCCTGCACAGATCAGAAACATGTTTGCATTTTGACAGCTTTGGTCCCTGTTGGTGTTTAAGCTTATTTCCGGCACTTCTAAGGCCCGTCAAGCCAACTTTAAGAGCCTAAAATGATGCGTAAAAATTGTGGATATGAAACATGCTCAAAAATATGCCGGATGTTGGTTCGTTTGGTCGTACGATCGCGATGATCGCTTAATTACGACGGAATGTGCATAAGCGCGAAAAACGATCCAAATTGCGTGACGAATGGATTTTTCTTATGCCAAGCACTAAAATATTTTTTGGATGTCCGGATGTATTCAGAACGTAAGTTATGCGCGAAAGTGCAAACTTGTGCACTTTTTGACGCTTTTAGTCCCTGAATGACCCAAAAGTTTATTTTAGCACACCGAACCCCTTAAAGCCTATTTCTAAGCTATGTAAATGATATTTAGGGTATGTTTAACTCATGGTCATGTTCCGGAATGTTCGTTACAATTCAAATTGGCATAGTTTCGTAGTTTGTCAAGTTTAGTCCCTGTGGACGAATTAACTTGTTTTTGCCATACCAAAGCCTTAAAAACTTATTTCTAAGTTATGTAAAGGTTATTTAAGGTAGGTTAAGTATATGTTGATGTTCCGGAGTATTTTTCGCACTAAACTGGTTACGTTTACGCACCAGTTTGCGTATAACTCTCCAGAAAGCGATATAGAGTTTGAAATTGAGCAAAAGTCAAAACATGAAAAATGTAAAACACAACCAAACAAACATTGGGATTAAATAACATTGTTTTATTGATAACCGAACTGTTCACAATGATTACAAGCACATATGTTACAGACTCCCCTACTTGTGGAAATTTCGTCCCGAAATTTATTTAGAGGAAACTCGTGGGAAAAGATGCGGATATTTCGCCTTCATTTGATCTTCGCGTTCCCAAGTAAACTCGGGTCCACGTTTTGCTTCCCAGCGAACTTTGACCAAAGGAATGCGCTTGCGTTTAAGCCACTTGACTTCACGTTCCATGATTTCCACTGGCTTCTCAACAAATTTCAGTGTTTTGTCAACACGAATTTCGTCAAGCGGTATGTGGAGGTTCTCATCAGCTAAACACCTCTTGAGATTGGACACATGAAAAGTTGGATGAACATTTCCAAGTTCAGGAGGTAACTCAAGTCTGTAGGCTACCTTACCGATTCTTTCGACGATCTTGAATGGTCCAACGTATCTAGGTGCAAGTTTTCCTTTCTTTCCAAATCTAATCACACCTTTCCAAGGTGAGACCTTAAGTAATACTCGATCACCGACTTGAAATTCTAAGGGTTTGCGTTTTGGGTCCGCGTAACTCTTTTGACGGCTTCTAGCTGTCTGAAGGTTATCACGAACTTTCTTGACCTTATCAGTTGTCTCTAAAATGAGGGCAGGTCCAGTAAGTTGAGCCTCGCCGATCTCATTCCAGCAGACTGGTGAACGACATTTTCGACCATAGAGAGCCTCGAAAGGAGCCATTTTGATGCTGGTGTGATAACTGTTGTTGTAGGAGAATTCAATTAAAGGAAGATGTGAATCCCAACTACCACCAAAGTCGATCACACAAGCTCTAAGCATATCCTCCAGAGTCTGGATTGTTCTTTCAGATTGACCATCCGTTTGCGGATGATAAGCTGTGCTCAGATTAAGTTGGGTTCCCATAGCAGATTGCATGGTTCTCCAAAAATGAGAAGTGAAACGAGCATCTCTGTCAGAAATGATGTTCAAAGGAACACCATGTCGAGCTACAATTTCATCCACATAGATTTTAGCAAGTCTGTCAGTAGGAAAATCCTCACGTATTGGCAAGAAATGTGCTGACTTAGTAAGACGATCAACAACTACCCAGATGGCATCGTGACCTTTCTTTGTGCGTGGAAGTTTGGTAACAAGATCCATAGTAATGTTTTCCCATTTCCAAACTGGGATCTCTGGTTGCACCAATAAGCCAGAAGGACGTTGATGTTCAGCCTTAACCTTAAGATAAGTAAGGCATTTTGATACGTATAAGGCAATGTCTTTCTTCATGCCAGGCCACCAATAGTGAATACGAAGATCCTTATACATTTTATCCGAGCCCGGATGAATAGAATAACGAGACTTATGGGCTTCATCCATAAGCAAGGTACGGAGATCATCCTGGCTTGGGACCCACAAACGGTCCATGAAGTAGTACGATCCATTGTCCTTCAGTTCTAGATCAGGTGTTATGTGATAGGGAAATTCCCTATCCATCAAACCTTATGAAACACAAGATTGTTGAGCCTGAGAAATGCGTGCTTGGATATCAGATCGAGCTTGAATAACAGATTGAACACGTACACAATGAAGCTTAGTACGTTCCTTACGACTCAATGCATCAGCTACGACATTCGCCTTACCAGGATGGTAGCGAATTTCGCAGTCATAGTCGTTTAAAAGCTCAACCCAACGTCGTTGCCTCATGTTGAGTTCTTTCTGATTGAAGATATGCTGAAGACTTTTGTGGTCCGTGAAAACCACACATTTTGTACCGTACAAATAGTGTCTCCAGATCTTTAGAGCGAAAACAACTGCACCCAACTCAAGATCATGAGTGGTGTAGTTCTTCTCATGTATCTTCAACTGCCTCGATGCGTATGCTATGACTTTGTTCCTTTGCATTAGAACACAACCAAGACCCAGTTTCGATGCATCGCAATAAACGACGAAATCATAATTGCCCTCAGGCAAAGTTAGAACAGGCGCGTCACAAAGTTTCTGCTTCAAGTGTTGAAAAGCTTCCTCTTGCTTGAATCCCCAATCAAAGGGTTTGTTCTTCTGAGTTAGAGCAGTTAGAGGAACTGCAATCTTTGAGAAGTTTTCAATGAAGCGGCGGTAATAACCCGCTAGACCAAGAAAAGAACGAACCTCAGTAGGAGTAGTAGGCGTATCCCAATCCTTAATCGCACTGATCTTGGAGGGATCTACATGAATACCTTGTTCGTTGACAATATGTCCTAAAAATTGGACTTCTTTAAGCCAAAATTCGCACTTGGAGAATTTGGTGAAAAGTTGCTCTTTCTTTAGGAGTTCCAAAGTAAGACGAAGATGTTGCTCGTGATCAGCTCGCGTCTTGGAGTAAATCAAGATGTCATCTATAAAAACAATGACGAACTGATCCAAATAAGGCTTGCAGACCCTATTCATTAAGTCCATGAAAACAGCAGGAGCATTAGTCAAACCGAATGGCATGACTGTGAACTCATAATGCCCATAACGAGTACGGAAAGCTGTCTTGGGAATATCTTCTTCATGCACCCGAAGTTGATGATACCCGGAACGTAGATCAATCTTCGAAAAATAAGAAGCGCCCTGTAACTGATCAAAGAGATCATCTATGCGCGGTAGGGGATATCGATTCTTGATGGTAAGCTTGTTAAGCTCACGATAATCGATACACATCCTAAAGGATCCATCCTTCTTCTTGACAAAAAGAACGGGAGCACCCCAAGGTGAAAAGCTAGGACGTATAAAACCTTTGTCAGAGAGCTCCTGAAGCTGCTTAGACAACTCTTGCATCTCAGACGGTTCAAGACGATATGGAGCTCTTGCAATGGGATTTGCTCCAGGTACGAGATCAATGCGGAACTCTACTTGGCGTGCTGGGGGTAGACCAGGTAACTCTTCAGGGAAAACTTCAGAATAATCCCGAACGATAGGAATATCTGAAATAGACTTACCCTTGCCTTTATCTGCTGTAACATGTGCTAAGAAAGCCACATAGTTCTTCCGCAGATATTTTCGAGCTTTAAAACAAGATATGAGCTTGAGACCACCAGACGGTTTCTCACCTTGAACCTGTAGGATCTCGCCTGTCGAAAGCGGCACACTAACGATCTTCTCGAAACAAACTACCTCTGCGTGATGCTTGGATAACCAATCCATACCCACAATAACGTCAAAGCTTCCAAGTTGCATAGGCGTGAGGTTAATGGGAAAAAGATGATCGTTAAGGTTCAACTGGCAGTTGTGAAGAACAGAATCAAGAACAATGGGTTCACCACTAGCAACTTCTACTGTCAAAGGTTTACCTAGTTTCGTTCTAGACACGCGAAGCATTGGCTCAAAAGACAATGACACAAAACTCTTATCGGCACCCGAATCAAAGAGAACAGATGCAGGCTGATTATTAATAAAGAACGTACCGTTCACCACTTCATTGTCTGCTTGTGCCTCTTGAGCATTCATGTTGAAAACTCGCCCTCGAGCCGGAGCCTGATTCTGATTCTGGTTCTGGTTTGCTAGCCATGGGCACCGGTTTCTGTAGTGGGTCAGATCCCCACAATTGTAGCACAAACCAGGAGGAAAATGAGGTCGTGCAGCTTGACCTTGTTGCTGAGCAAGAGGCTGAGCAACTTGTTGAGCCGGGTTCTGAACTGCGCGATTCTGAGCAAACCGACAAACATCGGCAAGATGACCTGACTTCCCACAGTTAGTACAGAAACAGCACTGATGTTGCGGCTGATGGTGACTGTTGCATCTATTGCACAAAGGTGCATTTCCTGAATAGGGCTTCTTCGCTGGAGGCTGTGCGGGTTGGTTGGGAGCCGCCTGGTTAGCTTGGGCAGTGACAGCATAGTTTTGGGAAGCCTTACGCTTCCTTGCCCTTTTCGATGAACCAGAATCCTCTCCATTCTTGTTTTGACCTTTCTTGCTATCTTCCTTGTCAGACGACTGTTTCTTGCCCTTGTCACCCTTCCTGTGTAATTTATTCTTCCGAATCTGCGACTCAGTCAATGTCGCTGATAACTCGATCGCCTGACGGAGTGTGGCAGGGTTACTACCAGTAATGATGTCTTGCACTGAGTCAGGTAGGCCATCGATGTACCTTTCGATAGCCTTGTCGAGTGGGGTAACCATAGTCGGGCAAAGCAGACTCAACTCCTCAAACCTATCAGTATATGCCCTATGCTCACCACTATCTTGCTTCAAGTCATCAAACTCCTTCTCCAATGCTCGTTGTTCATGACGAGGACAAAACTCCCTCATCATAAGAGCTCTAAGTTCAGCCCAAGTTTGTGCTAGAGCAACTTCTGCACCACGGTCTCTCATAACCCCATTCCACCATGTAAGAGCCCTCTTCTGAAACACACTCGAAGAAAACTCGACCTTGCGATTGTCAGGACACTGCACGTGGCGAAAAATATTCTCAATGCTCTCGAACCATTGAAGAAGCCCAGTCGCTCCTTCAGAACCACTAAACTTGAGTGGTTTAGCCGAGTTAAAATCCTTGAATTTGCATGGAGAATTGTTGTTGTTGTTGGCTTGGTGCCATTGAGCAAAGAGATTTGGGAATTGAGCAGCCATTTGCTGCGCAATAATTTCTGCCAGTTCGGCAGTCGCTATCTGGTTTTCGCATCGAGGAGGCATTCTAAAAGAGGAAAACATGAAAGGAAACGAGTGAGATGATTGGATGAAGAGAATGAGATGAAACAAAATTAACAAAAGAACAGATGGTGGTCATTTGTCCGCATTACCAAGCAAACAAACGACACACAACGACTAATCAAAGTAAATGGATCAAAAATAATGTATCGCGAAGACATGCTCGCCTATAAGTGAACACTCATCCCAAGAATTCCCAGGTAAGCACAACTGGTCTCGCGTCTGATGAGATATATACGAAGTGCTTGCCTAGACAGAAAACCCAGAATACAGGCATTCACTCTTCCAGTTTGCACGTGTTCACATTATTTAAAACCCAAAACCTTGACGAGATTTTGAAAATTTGAAGGCACAAGGCCAAAAACCAAACTGGAAGGGTTCAAAACCATATAACAGAGGGTTCAAAACCTTACAATAGAGGGTTCAAAACCTTGTAATAAATCATCCAAAAACAGATGATTGTTTTTCAAAAATCGTTTCGGAAAATTTGATTTTTGTTTTGATAATCACCTAAGGATAGGTGATGTACATGTTTTAAGATCTAAACACAAGATAACTTGTGTTAGGGTCCTAGAAAGGTTATAGTCTAGGTCAAAGCATTACTAATAACCTAATTCCCTATAACCATTGGCTCTGATACCAACTCTTCTGTCACACCCCGACCACGTATAACATACAAAACGTGGCGGAAACGTCGGGGAGTGTTGTAACAGAATTATTTGTTTCATAACCATGGCATACAAAATTGTATTTTATTTATCAACATAAGAGTTACATTGTTTTAAGCAGGAAATAAAGAGTTCAGAACATAATTAAACTAAGTCTATCTTCATTTTATGTCTCTAAGGCACAGGTCCGCCCTAGTGTCACGATCATCATCCTACGCAAAAGCTCCTGAAAACACATGTGAAAATAGGTACGTCAGCATAAAAATGCCTGTGAGATACATAGGATTTGTGAAAATAGGATTCATGACTTATAAGTTTAGAAAAAGTTGTTTAACAAAAGTCAGTCATGAACCTTGTAAGTTGTTTTGTTTTGTAAATCATTCAAAAAGCAATGATATGTATAAATAAGAGAATAATGTAAGGTTAAATGAATAACCAAGAAAAATGAGTTTGTATAAGATAAGTTGTTTTGTAAATCAATGTCTTGTGAAAATAAGTTGTTTATGTAAAACGTAATATGTCAAATATTGAAATGATTTAAGTAACGCTACGACATGTAATATCATACAAACACTTGTTTATAGGAAGTACCAGGGGCGTATCCACCATGCTTGTATCATATTACGCACGCCTCGTTACTCAAATCACTTACTCAAACCAACCACCAATGTAAATTGTTTATGTATAAATGAATTGTCATGTGTTAATGTGTAAACCATATCGAAATGTCTATGTTCAATGTAAACCACCAAATGTGTATATCAATGTCAAAATGTTTATGTTTAATGTAGATCATGTAATGTGTACCCAAAAATATCATGTATGGTAAGTGAAATATATCAACTAAACCATATGTAAAATGCACAAAACAAGGTATTGAAGTAAAACATGGTTTAAATCAAAGTTATGTTTTGTGGAACAAATGCATGCTATACTGATACAAACATTTATGCGGTATTGTGAAAATGCATACATCCAAGCCTTGAGACTGTGGCGATAAACCCTTAAACAAATTAAAGGTTTATCTAAGTTATGTATATCGAATTCGGTCATTCCTTCCAATCCAAACAAACCCAGGATTTCAGAAACGGGAGTTGTCAATTCCTATGGTACCACTACCTACTAACGAACGACGTAGCTAATGTTAATGAATGTATTGTTCCATGTTAAACAAACCAAATGTCATACCAAAATGTAAGCATGTGATGAAAACAACTGTACTAAGTATGTAACAAATGGACATACATAGCATGTGACGTGAAACAAATGTACTAAGTATGCACACAATGGACATACATAGCATGAAATGTAATGTAAACAATGTACTAAGTACGCACACAATGGGCATACATAGCATGAAATGTAATGTAAAACAATGTACTATGTACGCACACAATGGGCATACATAGCATGAAATGTAATGTAAAACAATGTACTAAGTACGCACACAATGGGCATACATAGCATGAAATGTAATGGAAAGCAATGTACTAAGTACGCACACAATGGGCATACATAGCATGAAATGTAATGTAAAACATGTACTATAATGTACTAACGAACATAGCAGGTATATGATGTGAAACATGGAAAGCATGAAAGTAACAAGTAGGCACATGTGTTTCACCCCAAAACAGTTTGGAAAACAGTAAAAGAGGGGTCTATGTACTCACTTGAGATTGCTCAGAAGTCCTAAGATAACCACCAAGCAATGCTAGAGATCACGGATATCAAACGGCACCTAATATAGGTAACTACATTAATAAACCGGACCTAAATCGGAAGATCAGATAGAATGAGGGCTCGTAAACCAAATGTGTATGGGAACTCATGTAGTATGGTTTAATAAAGCCTTCATACTAAGTGAAACCTAGCCTAAGTGCTTACGACCCATTACGACCCGTTTAGGTAGCTTATGCTACTTTAACGCGTCGTTCGCGTGAAATGCGTTCGGACCGCCTAACTAGTCCTATGACAAGTAACATATGCCTTAACATGTCTAGTATTGTTGTCAAATCAGTTTAGATGTCAAAAGTTATGTTACATATGTTTAAAATGAATTTTGGCATCAAAGGGGTATTTTGGTAATTTACCTAAGGCATATAAACTACCTATCATACAACTACTTAAACGAAGCGACCATAAGGTATAACCTCGGAAGGTTATTCCCTATATGCTATGGTCACCTAATGTGTTTGGTCGGATCCTAATGATCGACCAATGGGTCGGGTTCGAAGGTATAAGCGATTTATCAGATCGCTTACCCTTACGACCCTAGACAACGTGGTAATCAGTAGGCATAGTCACAAGGGACTATAACCATCGTGATTACAATCACGTTGCGAAGTTCAAACGAACTTCGCATTGACCATAAACTGGTCAATGCAGAAAGTCAAACAAAATTAGACTTTCGGACTCGAAAGCAATAAAGGAACGAAGGAACACTTACAAAGGGTCCCCGAATGCTAATCTAGATCAAAATAGCTCAAGTATGAAACAAAGGTTTCAACTTAGAGCACATTAGATCAGATTCTTGTGAGGAATGAGCAAATGGGGGTGGGGTATTTATAGTTTTTCCCGAACCGTTAGGATCGTTTCTTGGAAAACGTGATTGAATCTCGTGCGTACACTTGTTGGAATGTTGTGGTGACTAAAAATGGCCCCTCATGGACTGAAAGGGCAAGTGTGGGTTTGTGGTTGTGAGATTAACAGCTGTAATCTGCTGACTAATCGATCTTATCTGATCTGGGACACTGACGCGGGCCGCGTAAAGGACACACTGATCTTACGCGGGCCGCCTGGCCTGCACAGATCAGAAACATGTTTGCATTTTGACAGCTTTGGTCCCTGTTGGTGTTTAAGCTTATTTCCGGCACTTCTAAGGCCCGTCAAGCCAACTTTAAGGCCCTAAAATGATGCCTAAACATTGTGGATATGAAACATGCTAAAAAATATGCCGAATCTTGGTTCGTTTGGTCGTACGATCGCGATGATCGCTTAATTACGACGGAATGTGCACAAGCGCGAAAAACGATCCAAATTGCGTGACGAATGGATTTTTCTTATGCCAAACACTAAAATAAAATATTTTAGTGCTTACATAAATTTTTGGATGTCCGGATGTATTCAGAACGTAAGTTATGCGCGAAAGTGCAAACTTGTGCACTTTTTGACGCTTTTAGTCCCTGAATGACCCAAAAGTTTATTTTAGCACACCGAACCCCTTAAAGCCTATTTCTAAGCTATGTAAAGGATATTTAGGGTATGTTTAACTCATGGTCATATTCCGGAATGTTCGTTACAATTCAAATTGGCATAGTTTCGTAGTTTGTCAGGTTTAGTCCCTGTAGACGAATTAACTTGTTTTTGCCATACCAAAGCCTTCAAAACTTATTTCTAAGTTATGTAAAGGTTATTTAAGGTAGGTTAAGTATATCTTGATGTTCCGGAGTATTTTTCGCACTAAACTGGTTACGTTTACGCACCAGTTTGCGTATAACTCTCCAGAAAGCGATATAGAGTTTGAAATTGAGCAAAAGTCAAAACATGAAAAATGTAAAACACAACCAAACAAACATTGGGATTAAATAACATTGTTTTATTGATAACCGAACTGTTCACAATGATTACAAGCACAAATGTTACAGTTCGGGTCAAAACCACGTTTATGAGGATTCATTTTTCATATTGTGGTTGGATGAGAATTTTTTTTTAAAAATAAGATAGAGATCATTATAGAAGAGGTGGAGTAGTTGTGGTAAAAAATGAATAGAAGTGTGAGTATTTATAGTGAATAGACAAATTTTTTTAAACACATAGCCGTTGGCCAACGGCTAGCCCAAACGACTACTTGTCTTGGCTAATGAGATCCCGCCATGTCATCTTGATAGCCCCGCCCAACGCCCGGGCTGAAACCCCCGCCCAAGGGGCCACGCCGAAACCCAAGCCCACCCAGGGTGGTGACTTGGGCGTTTGTACCCAACCCACGCCACAACCCCCGCCCCATACCCCATATTCTAATATTTCCTAGATCTTTTTTTTAAACACATAGCTGTTGGCCAACGGCTAGCCCAAACGGCTACTTGTCCTGGCCAATGAGAGCCCGCCATGTCATCTTGATAGCCCCGCCCAACGCCCGGGCTGAAACCCCCGCCCAAGGGGCCACGCCGAAACCCAAGCCCACCCGGGGTGGTGACTTGGGCGTTTGTACCCAACCCACGCCACAACCCCCGCCCCATACCCCATATTCTAATATTTTCTAGATCTTTTTTTAAACACATAGCCGTTGGCCAACGGCTAGCCCAAACGGCTACTTGTCTTGGCCAATGAGATCCCGCCATGTCATCTTGATAGGCCCGCCCAACGCCCGGGCTGAAACCCCCGCCCAAGGGGCCACGCCGAAACCTAAGCCCACCCGGGGTGGTGACTTAGGCGTTTGTACCCAACCCACGTCACAACCCCCGCCCCATACCCCATATTCTTATATTTCCTAGATCACTATTCATTTAGTTTGTTTTAATTTAAAAAATAAATAATAAATCACTATTCAAATAACTATTTATTAAATAAATAATAAATCACTATTTAAATCACTATTCATTAAATAAATATTAAATCACTATTCATTCAGTTTCTTTTCTATTAGAGCATCCACAATAGGAGGATTTGTTGGTGTTTTTAGGGAGAGAGAAAGTGATGTGGAGGAGAGAGGGTGTAGAGATGTTTGTGGTGAAGAATGAGAAAAAATGGAGAGAGAAAAGTTATGTGAGTGTAGAGAGGAGAGAGGAGAGAGAAGAGAGGAGAGAGAGAAGAAATGTGTTTGTGAGAAGGGCAAGTGAGAGAAAGATGGGGATTGGTTGGGCAAGTGCCACCTTGGCATTAGAAAAAATATGAAAAAACATCCCTTATTGGGGATGCTCTTAGTATATAATGCTATTTTGATCTTTGTAGTTATGACTTGATTAGACATGACACTGCATACTTCTCATGAAAAAAAATAGAAATTAAATGATGTTAATATGTTTTCTTGAAAATAGTTGCCAACTAGTTGGATTCCCGCGCTTCGCGGCGGGCTTTCGGCCGGCATCGACTCGGTTCGTTAAACTATAGGTATGATACATTTACTCAGTATAACTACCAATAGAGATACGCCCAAAAATATATGGACACGTGTTTTACATTGATCAAAACCTATAGAAACACATGTCGCATGTTATTCAGGCGGACATTAGTTCGGTCAGTGTAACTCGCTATAGCATAAATTGTACAGTACTAAAAAATTCTATTACCAATACAACTATATTCAAAATTTATTAAACATTATTTTCTAATACTAAAAAAAGAAAAGGTAAATAGCTTACTTCAAAAAATCTAAACCACAATGCAACTTTAATGACATGAATGCTTGTGATTTGATTAGTTATACATTATTATTCTTAACTCGGTTTTGAGTAAACTTTATGTCTATACATATATAAAAATAAACATGTCACAATGACATACATCAAATTTTATTAAACATCGTATATTAATATTTATAAAAGGAAATATAATATACTTTAAAACTAATGATGATATGAAAATATTATAAAAATATTGAAGAATAGTAAAAAAGCCACACCTACATATGATATTTATATAATGAAAGTTTAGTGGTTAATGTCAATTTAGTAAATAATAGGTTTTTTTGATAATATTAATTGACACATGTGCAAACAATGCAATTCAAATTGTACATTAGGTTTGATTATTTGTATTTTACTGTGCATGTCCTTTGTAAATGTAGGGTATAAGAATTCTATACGTTTTCTTGAAAACAATTGCCAATTTCATTTGTTTAATGGTTCTTCTTCTTCTTCCTATAAAACACCATTCCTCTACCCATAACCATTGCTCCCCAGGGAGTTCCAGTTCCACCATTGTTTCTTTCTTCATCCAATTCAACACACGAACATCTAGGGGCATCCTAGTGTTTTCTTAGGGGTATCCCATACACAAAACATAAAACGGAGAAAAAAATTGCACTTCGGAGACAAAGTTGAGGGGTTGCCTGTGCAACCCTGCCGCCATGCTAAATCCGCCCCTGACTCGAATGATTTTAAACAACATTTATTGTATCAAGGGTATTCGAGATTAAAGAGATAATTAATCTTTAATTGACCATCTCAACCGTTTATTTCAATTTTAATTTTAGAGTAAATTGTCAAAATCGTCCCTGATGTTTAGGCATGTTTGTCATTTTCATCCAAAATAAAATTTTTGTACCATATAGTCCTTCACTTTTGGGATTTTTTGCCATTTTCATCCAAATGTCTAACTTTTTGCCAAAATCGTCCCAGAGATTTGTGAAGTTTTGTCATTTTCATCCAAATGTTTGATAGAAAAGAATAAACCAAATTAAACGTTTGGATGAAAATGACAAAAAATCCCAAAAGTGAAGGACTATATTGTACAAAAAAAGTGGTTTTGGATGAAAATGGCAAACATGCCCAAAACTCAGGGACGATTTTGGCAATTTACTCTTTATTTTATATTCTTTTTAATTATCATTATCATTAGCATTATTATTATCTTTATCATTATCTTTATCATTATCATTATCAATATATTAGTAAACAAAGTTAACAAAAAGTGTCCAACCCATTAAGAAGTTGCAACGTGGCAACTTTTTTTTATTGTTTTTTATTTATTCTATAATTTTCTCCAATAAGTAGCGTTTGTTAATTAAAAAAAAACTAAATTCGTAACTTTGCTTAATGTTTCAGGTGTTTCGTTGTAAATTTTGTTGAGAGCAGAGTTGTATTCAAAATAGAGTGTTATATATATATATATATATATATATATATATATATATATATGTTATATGAGTGCATGCTGGTATCGTGATGGTACCCTGACGAACCGAACCTATTCCTACCAAACAATTGTTTTCAATCAACGTGGATCACATGTTGATATTCTTTTGGTCATATCACGATTTTATTCATTTGTTTTTTCCCTTTTCGGTTGCTATAACGAACGTCGGTACTGTAACATAACGAGATGATGCAATACCAATCAAATTCATGTCGCATAGCATGGGGAATCCAACGGCGCTACGCGCCGGTTTTGATATCGAGAGATTCTTGATCTTGTTTTGATCGTTACTTTGTGCAGATCATACTGTTGATGATCTGCCCAGTTTAAGAGTTGTTTTAACGGTGGTTTGTACCATTTTTTGTTCTTTGTTTCTGCTTGAAGACTCTTGCATCTGCTTGGTTTTTTAAAAGAGATTAGTTGTTCTTGATATTGTGTTTTCCACATGGTATCAGAGCCATAAGTGGCTCTTGGGTGATTCGTTTTCCAATGTTGCTTCCGTGAAGTATATCAATCGCAGATCTGTGTGCGATTTAAGGGAATCCGAGGAGTCTTGGTGGTTCGTTTGATTCTGCCGATTCCGGATTGTCTTCGTGGTGTCCTTGGTATTCATGAACTTGTGTTTGGGGGTTCTTTCTCAAATTCAGCTATCGGTTTTTGGTGTTCGTGCATCTTAGAAGATTGAAACCCTAATCTCTAGGGTTTCGTGTGACTATTGAAGGGGTTCTCGTTGGTCTCTTTTATAGGCAAACCAACAGAACTTTCTTGGTATTCTTAGCTTATAATTAGGCTTGTAAACCTAAGTAAAGGTTACAAGTTTGGTTACTAGAGTTATACGCACCTACTATGAGATTGTTCTATCTCTGTCTTTTTTATTTTCTTGCATCACTGAGTCTGTGAGTCTAGGCATATTGTCGCAACCCGCGATCCCTTATCTGTCCCGAGAACGGGCGGACGCGAGCTCAGCTTTTCGATGGTATCGGCTATTTAATCTTGTAGCGGAAATTACATCAGGACCGTAGTTAGGAAATGTTTATCAAAGTAAAACCACCATATTTGATATTAATAATAACATGGGTAAAACCCAAGTTTCTTATTACAATACATTTATAGGGACAAACTCTATTTTATTGAATTTAAAACATCGTTTATTAGGTAACTTTTATAGCCACATTTTTTCCAAGCCTTCAGTGCTCTCCAGCTGGCTTTTTACTAATTGGCTGTCACATTGTGTTACCTGAAACGCGTTTTAAAAACATTTGTCAGTCAGAAATACTGGTGAGTGAATCCCAGTTTAATCAAGAAACATTTTATCAATTAAACAGTATTGAGAGCGATCACATTGTTTATTTCTACACAATTACTCATTCAGTATTTGCCACTCGACCGGATCTGTGGCTATGGTCAAGTTATACATTGGCTAACTCGTTGTCCAATTGTAACGTACTGTCGTACCGACTTACTACTCGCAAGTAGTAATAAATTTTGTATACAAAACCCCAATATATTGGCAGTAATTGAAGAACTACAAAGACTCAATCACCGCTTAATCACATTATAAAACAATTAAGGTTTTGTAAAATATTCCAAAAAGGTTAACAAAAAGAGGATAAACTCACTTTGCTATCTTAGACTTTGCGTAAGGGTTTCCTGGGAATAATCTATAATTTATACAAATGTACATTGGTTAGTACCATAACCCTTTGAAAATATTAATGATACCCTCCCCGAGACGGCATTCTAACAACTACGTCGGGCAGAACCACGACAGTTGTTACGGAACCCTAAATCAATCAGGCAGCATAACTATTACGAAACTGGGGTTATAATACTTACAACGGAGCAGAACCTTGCTAATTAGGGGGTATTATACTTGAAAATTATGCCTTTTATCAGAGATTTCGAGATTGACAAAACATATATGAACGAGTTGAAATGAAATCCCGAGGCCTTCTTATATAGGGCTGAAATCTGGTCCTCTCGCAGCCCGCGAAAAACATGGACTGGGCTTACGCGGCCCGCGTGGCTTAGGGGTCTAGGCGTAGCTGATCCGGGTCATGACTAGGTTCAACACGTTGCACGACACGTGTCAACACCGGGCTGCGCCACTATCTTGATCTTACGCGGCCCGCGTAAATGTAAGCTAAGGCTTACGCAGCTCGTCTGAACTAAAGAAATCAGTGAAGTCCGTTTCCATCCTGGATACCGCCCGCGTAAATAGTTAGGGTGGGTCTACGCGGCCCGCCTTAGCTCTAGGTTTCTATTTTAAATTATTTTTAATACTATTTCATATATTTCGGGCTCGGTTTTCACATACGGGGTATATTTAAAGACATATTAAGATATTTTAACATATACTGGGGTGTAGGAAATATCATGAGGGTGTTGGTTTTACCGAGGGTTGTTACATTCTCCCCACCTTATTTTAGAGCTCGTCCCGGAGATCTTACTGGAACAAATGCGGATATTTCCTTCGCATTTCAGATTCAAGTTCCCATGTGTACTCAGGTCCTCTTTTGGAGTCCCACTTCACTTTGACTAGAACTTATCTCTTATGTTTGAGATTCTTGACTTTTCTGTCTTCAATTTGTAGAGGCCTTTCTACAAACTTGAGTTGTTCATTTAACTCTATATCTTTAAGAGGCATTATCAGTGATTCATCAGCTAAACACGTTTTGAGATTAGATACATGAAATACATCATGTATTCATGTCATTTCCTCTGGAAGTTGTAGCTGATAGGCTACAGGTCCTATTCTTCTAATAATCTTAAAAGGTCCAATATACCTTGGGCTTAGCTTTCCCCATTTGATGAATCTTACTATTCCTTTCCAATGAGAGACTTTCAACAACACTTTATCTCCTATTTGAAATTCCAAAGGTTTGCGTCGGTTATCAGCATAGCTCTTTTGTCGATCACGTGCGGCTTTCAGTCGTTCCTTGACTTGAATGATTTTGTCAGTTGTTTCTTGCACTATTTCTGGTCCAGATAATTGCTTTTCCCCAATTTCTGCCCAACAGACTGGGGTTCGGCACTTTCGTCCATAAAGTGCTTCGAATGGTGCAGCATTGATACTTGTGTGATAACTATTATTATAAGAAAATTCTATTAAAGGTAAGTGTTCGTCCCAATTACCTCCGAAATCAATTACACAAGCTCTAAGCATGTCCTCCATCGTCTGAATTGTTCTTTCGCTTTGTCCATCCGTTTGAGGATGATACGCTGTACTCAGTTTTAATTTAGTTCCCATTGCCTTTTGGAAACTTGACCAAAAATGAGAGGTAAAGCGGCTATCCCTATCAGAAACAATTGATAAAGGAATACCATGTAAAGAAACAATTTCATTTACATACAATTTAGCTAATTGTTCCATACTAAAAGTTTCTTTCATTGGTAGGAAATGAGCTGACTTGGTTAGCCTATCTACAATCACCCAGATTATATCATTACCTTTCTTTGTTTTGGGCAATTTAGTAACAAAATCCATTGTTATTAATTCCCATTTCCACACTGGCATTTCTAATTGCTGTAACAAACCTGAGGGTTTCTGATGTTCGGCTTTGACTTGTGAAAAGGTTAAACATTTAGAAACATAGGCTGCTATGCCCTTTTTCATTCCTATCCACCAGAAATTTTTCCTTAAATCCTGGTACATTTTATCACTTCCTGGATTCATCGTGTATTTAGATTTATGGGCTTCTTCTAAAATACGATAACGTAGGTTTCCTAATTTAGGTATCCACATTCCCTTTTTCTAGAATCTCCAAATTCCATCTGTTCCTTGTTCTAATTCTTTTAACATACCTTTTAGCTTTTCAGTATCTTCCTTGATTACTGATTCTTGTGCTTCTCTTATTTGATCATTTAAATCTACTTGCAGATTTAATTTAAGAGAACGTACCCTTTTTGGTTTTTCATGATACTTTCGGCTTAAAGCATCTGCCACTACATTTGCTTTTCCTTCATGATACTGGATATCACAATCATAATCATTAAGAAATTCCATCCAACGTCTTTGTCTCATATTCAATTCCTTTTGCCTGAAGACATATCTTAAACTCTTGTGATCAGTGAATATGGTAAACTTACTACCATAAAGGTAATGTCTCCAAATCTTAAGAGCAAAAATTATAGCTCCTAGTTCTAAATCATGGGTTGAATAATTCTCTTCATGATTCTTAAGTTGTCTAGATGCATAGGCTATAACCTTCTGTCGTTGCATTAATACACATCCATAACCTAACTTAGAAGCGTCACAATAGACTACAAAGTCTTCAGTTCCTTCCGGTAACGCTAGTATGGGTGTATGGGTTAATCTTTGCTTAAGGATTCTAAATGCTTCTTCTTGTTTTAATTCCCATTCAAATTTAACGGATTTACAGGTTATCTTAGTTAAGGGAATGGCTATCCTAGAAAAATCTTGAATAAATCTTCTATAATAACCGACCAATCCTAAGAAACTTCTAACCTCGGTTGGTGACTCAGGGGTTTTCCATTTAGTAATTGCCTCAATCTTTGTTGGATCTACATGAATTCCTTCATGATTTACTAAATGTCCAAGGAATTGTACCTGTTCTAACCAAAACTCGCACTTTGAAAACTTAGCATAAAGCTTTTCCTTTCGTAGTAAACTCAAAAGTACGTGTAAATGCTTTGCATGATCCTCTTTATTCTTAGAGTAAATTAGAATATCATCTATAAATACAATTATGAATTTATCCAAATATGGCTTACATATTCGGTTCATCATGTCCACAAATGCAGCTGGGGTATTGGTTAAACCAAATGGCATGACAGTAAATTCATAATGGCCATACCTTGTTCTGAAAGCGGTTTTAGGAATGTCCTCTTCCTGTACCTTTAACTGATGATATCCTGATCTTAAATCGATTTTAGAGAAAAATCGAGCTCCTTGCAATTGATCAAACAAATCTTCGATTCTCGGTAATGGGTACCGACTCTTAATCGTGACTTTGTTTAATTCACGGTAATCAATGCACATGCGCATTGATCCGTCCTTCTTTTTAACAAACAGTATCGGCGCTCCCCATGGCGATGAACTTGGTTGTATAAATCTTTTTTCTAACAATTCGTCTAATTGTTTCTTCAGTTCCTGCATTTCAGCGGGTGCCAAACGGTAAGGTGCTTTGGCAATTGGTGTTGTTCCTGGCAGTAGATGGATTCTGAATTCAACTTCTCTGTCTGGCGGTAGTCCTGGTAATTCTTCTGGAAATACTTCTGAAAACTGAGACACTATTGGGATGTCTTTTAGTTCTTTTTCTTTAGTGTTAGTGATTATAGAAATCAAATACACTATAGAACCTTTTCTTATAGAACTTGCAGTTTTCATCATAGAGATGAATTTTGTGGATCTAAATGGTTTATCTCCTTTAATTGTGATCGTTTTACCTTTTGGTGAATTTACTTGTATTGACTTTTGATCACATAAAATACTGGCTTTATTGGCTATCAACCAATCCATACCTAAAACAACATCAAATCCTGCCAGATTCATGGGATAAAGGTTTGCTATAAACTTTTGATTTGAAATTTCTATTCTTGCTCCCTGCAAGATTTCAGAGATCCTAACAGTTTCTCCATTAGCTGTTTCTACTAAGCATTCTTGTGGTAGTTTAGTTAATGACTGATTTAGAATTTTGCAAAATGACGTATTAATAAAACTTTGGTTCGCACCAGAGTCAAATAATACTTTGGCAAATATATCATTAACTAAAAACGTACCAGCTATGACATCTGGAATCATTTTGACTTCATCTGCAGTTAGAACAAATGCTCTAGCACTTTTGGTATTCTTGTTGTTTGTAGCTGGAGCTAATTTCGGACAATTAGGCTTGATATGGCCTTGTTCTCCGCAGTTGTAACATATCCGGATGTTAGCCTTCTTTCTGCAATTTTCTTCCTTGTGTCCCGATATTTTGCAAAAGTTACAGTATATGGAGCATCTTCCTGAATGCTTTATTTTGCAATACCTACAGTAAGGTGCAGAGGTAGAACCTATATTTTTCTCACGATTAAAATTGCCAGAACGAAATTCTTGTGTGAGCTTCTGAGTTAGGTTCCTTCTTTGATCCTCTTCTCGGGTACGGACTAATTCATCTGTCAAGGTATTTGCTAGTTCTACAGCTTCTTCTATGGTTTGAGGTCTAGCTGCCTTGACTACGTGTCTTATCTCCCCGATTAATCCCCAAATATAACGGGAGATTAACACTGGTTCTGGTGATGCAAGAGTTGGCACTATCCTAGCATATTCAAAGAATAACTTAGTGTACCCCTTACTATCCACACCAATCATTCTAAGGTTTAGGAATTTGTTTGCTATCTGTTCTTTTTCATTGGGTGGGCAGAATTTCCTTTCTACCTTGTTCTTAAATTCCTCCCATTCCATATTATAGGTTCTATCACTTCCTCTTGATTGAAGGATAGTGTTCCACCATTCTAGTGCTGCATTCTTAAACAGATTAGAAGCAAACAGTATCTTATCTTCTTCAGCACACTTACTTATCCTTAAGACTGCCTCAGTCTTTTCTATCCAGCGTAGGGTTGCAATGGCCCCTTCGTTGCCCGAGAATTCCATTGGTTTACAAGACCAGAATTCTTTATAAGAACAACCGTAAGACACGGTTCTTCTCCTTTTAGGAATAGGCATTTGAAGTACAGGTCCATTGTTCACGTTGTTTTCAGGTTCGATGGGTCGCTTACTACTATGCTTACTTTTATTATTCCCTTCTTGAATAGTTTGAATAATAAATGGCATGGCATCTATGATTCCTTGTGCCACTATATGTTGAATAGCACTATTATCCATTTGGTTTCCGTTGTTATTGATGCTTGGATTCTCATTAACCACGTTAACGTTACTCTGGTTATCATTATTCAGATTTCCTTGATTTCCGTCATCGGCCATCTGAATTTTAAACATTTACCCCATATTAATATCACAAGATAATATTTAATATAGTTAATCACATGATACACAATCTAACCAAAAACGTCGATCATTGCGACTTTTACTCTAATTCCATTTACTATGCGTCTATTACACACTAGTACTGAAATTGAAATTACAATACCAACAGAAATAAAGTTACACTACTAGTAATAGGCATCCGTACACACATATTTTATTTTATTTTATCTTATTATATTATTATTATTATTACTACCATTTCCTCCATTCTCACATTCACGGATATGGATTTATCCAAAAATCCATATTGCGTTCATCGTATTTCCATACGAGACGCTCTCCCACCTGACGCATTCTCTCACTGCTTTCTAAATTTTCCTCCCCGAAAGTCCTAAGTTCTTGGACGTTTTCTGCACTCATTGGGGGTGCAGGTTCTCAGACTGGGTTTGGAATCTGGGGTGCGGGTTCCTGACATGGGGGTGAAAGTTCCTGAAATTGGTAAGGATCCACTAAGATCTCCCTAATGTAGTTATCATGGTAATAGAGATCTAAAGGGTCCATACCTGGGTAGGCTTCTATGTTCTGTATAGGTACGTCTTCATGAATTGGGTAACGTTGCACAAAGTCCCTATTATCGTCCCACCAGGTGTCGTAATTTGGGTCTAGGGGGTTTGGTGCAGGTACCCTAGGGATTTCTTCTGGGTTAAAGTCATGCATTTCCACTTGGTTTTCAGGGTTTTCTATCTCCATGGGTTGTTCTGGGATTTGCAATTGTGGTTGTGGGGCTACTAATTGTTCCAAACTTCGGTCAGCAGCATTTGTAGCTAGGATATGGAAATTTGCTAGGCTTCTATTAAGCATATCCTGTGTATGGGCATCTGTCTCTCGCTTAGCAGCTGCTAGAACTCTTTGCTGTTGCAACTTTCGCATTCTTTTCCTACGAGCAAAGGCTTCCTTACTGAACCATCCTCGTTTCTTAGGAAATGGCTCCTCCGACTGAGCTCTAAAGGTAAATATCCCATCTTCCTGATCAGCAGAATACCCAGAAAGGGCAGGCTGTGATGAGGTACCTTCACTCCTAGGTGAATCAGACAACTGACGACTCATATCTGAGGGTCCTTGATCACTCATACTGTAAACTAACAAATAGTTAAATAACACATAACAAATAAATACAGTTATGCACGTATTTCCATAATTAATTTCCTAACACCAAATTTAAATTTTAAGTGTCAGCAGAACACTTCTTTGGCTCAGACCAGTGGCTAGGCTCTGATACCACCTTCTGTCGCAACCCCCGATCCCTTATCTGTCCCGGGAACGGGCGGACGCGAGCTCAGATTTTCGATGGTATCAGCTATATAATCTTGTAGCAGAAATTACATCAGGACCGTAGTTAGGAAATGTTTATCAGAGTAAAACCACCATATTTGATATTAATAATAACATGGGTAAAACCCAAGTTTCTTATTACAATACATTTATAGGGACAAACCCTATTTTATTGAATTTAAAACATCGTTTATTAGGTAACTTTTATAGCCACATTTTTCCCAAGCCTTCAGTGCTCTCCAGCTGGCTTTTTACTAATTGGCTGTCACATTGTGTTACCTGAAACGCGTTTTAAAAACATTTGTCAGTCGGAAATACTGGTGAGTGAATCCCAGTTTAATCAAGAAACATTTTATTAATTAAACAGTATTGAGAGCGATCACATTGTTTATTTCTACACAATTACTCATTCAGTATTTTCCACTCGACCGGATCTGTGGCTATGGTCAAGTTACACATTGGCTAACTCGTTGTCCAATTGTAACGTACTGTCGTACCGACTTACTACTCGCAAGTAGTAATAAATTTTGTATACAAAACCCCAATATACTGGCAGTAATTGAAGAACTACAAAGACTCAATCACCGCTTAATCACATTATAAAACAATTAAGGTTTTGTAAAATATTCCAGAAAGGTTAACAAAAAGAGGATAAACTCACTTTGCTATCTTAGACTTCGCGTAAGGGTTTCCTGGGAATAATCTATAATTTATACAAATGTACATTGGTTAGTACCATAACCCTTTGAAAATATTAATGATACCCTCCCCGAGACGGCATTCCAACAACTATGTCGGGCAGAACCACGACAGTTGTTACGGAACCCTAAATCAATCGGGCAGCGTAACTATTACGAAACTGGGGTTATAATACTTACAACGGAGTAGAACCTTGCTAATTAGGGGGTATTATACTTGAAAATTATGCCTATTATCAGAGATTTCGAGATTAAGAAACAGAAATGAACGAGTTGAAATGAAATCCCGAGGCCTTCTTATATAGGGCTGAAATCTGGTCCTCTCGCGGCCCGCGTAAAACATGGACTGGGCTTACGCGGCCCGCTTGGCTTAGGGCTCTAGGCGTAGTTGATCCGGGTCATGACTAGGTTCAACACGTTGCACGACACGTGTCAACACCGGGTTGCGCCACTATCTTGATCTTACGCGGCCTGCGTAAATGTAAGCTAAGGCTTACGCGGCCTGTCTGAACTAAAGAAATCAGTGAAGTCCGTTTCCATCCTTGATACCGCCCGCGTAAGTAGTTAGGGTGGGTCTACGCGGCCCGCCTTAGCTCTAGATTTCTATTTTAAATTATTTTTAATACTATTTCATATATTTCGGGCTCGGTTTTCACATACGGGGTATATTTAAAGACATATTAAGATATTTTAACATATATTGGGGTGTCGGAAATATCATGAGGGTGTTGGTTTTACCGAGGGTTGTTACACATATTGATACCGGGTTTAGCAAGACCAGTTTGATTATTGGGATACGTAGAGGGTCCACTCTGTTGCATTTGTTCTGTTCTGTGTTAAAACTGTTTACTATCATGATTGTTTCTTGACTGGTTCTTATTTTGTCTACCTTACTTGTGTTTTTCTGATTGTTACTCTGTTTACACTAGTTGTGCTATTCTGCTTGATCTGCTTTGTTTACTATGACTGGTGATGATGTTGTGATTACTACTGATACTATGACATCCTCTAGTGCTACTCTGGTTAGCAAGATTGATGCTGGTGATCCATTGTTTCTTCACCCTAGCGACTCTGCCAATTTGTCTATAGTTTGCGTGAAACTTAAAGGGTCAGAGAATTATAGGATTTGGTCAAATGCTATGGATCTTGCTTTACAAGTTAAGAATAAGATAAGGTTTAATGATGGTACTTGTCTTAGGTCTAAAAGTGATGAGGCTTTAGGTAGACAGTGGGATAGATGCAACTCTATTGTTCTTACTTAGATTCTTAACTCTGTGTCTGAGGAATTGTATCTTTGTTTTGTTTATTCTAAAATTACCTCTGACGTATGGAGAGATTTAAAAGAGACTTATGATGTCACACCCCGAAATATCAGAGCATTGGCATGACTGGACTGGTATCCTCATTGCACAGCGGAAGTATTTGAGCTAAGACTTCTAAACAGTGAACGCCCGCTAAGTACTCGAATTCCCATGGGTTCTCCTATTCCAACCGTTCCATAGTTTTGAAAATGCAACCTGAGAAAGACATGCGAAAAAGTCAACATAAAGTTGAGCGAGTTCATAGCTTGTTTTGAAAAAGATTTAAACAAATCTTTTTGATAACCGGTTTAAGTATTGTCGAAAGAATGTAACAAAACCATTTTCTTTGGCATGTCATTTGAAAAACCTTGTGTTTGTATAAATTGTATAACCGTCAATGTCCGTGTACGACAAAGACAACATGCCCGCATGTGCCTATAACCCACCCTGTGCTAGCAAGTGCCTCGCCAAACCGTTTACTCAAGACGGTAGACTAGCAGGCGATTATAGTTCCAAATAGTAGCGAGGACTTAACTGTACAGTTCTAGAGACCCTACGGCCCTTAGTGAGTAGTTGATCATCTAGTCCTAGTGACATTGGGCCTTTGCCCTAGTGGACTATCCAGTCCTAGTGACATTGGGTCTTTGCCCATGTCCTTGGGCCTTTGCCCTAGTGGACTATCCAGCCCTAGTGGCCTTGGGTCTTTGCTCTAGTGGACTATCCAGCCCTAGTGACATTGGGACTTTGCCCACGTCATTAAACTCATGCATGTTTCGAAAACCTTGTATTGTTGTAAAAACCGGTAAGTTCAGCATGAAATTTTCGTAAACCATTTGAGTTCTCTGAAATCCTGTTGCGAAATGGTTTAGAAATATATATAGTTTTCGTTCATCGAAATATTGAGTACTTTTGCGAAACTTGCATGTCTTTCCACCCCCGAAAACATTTATAAAAATGTAAAACCGTAAAAAGTGGGGGTTATGAACTAACTTGGATGTTCCTGTGCAAAGCTAGCTTAGTGTGATTCCGTAGTGTCATTCCAAGAACGTGAATTAGCTAGCGTGCATCTAAAGCATTCCTAATCAAGGAATATAATTATAAGTTTCTAGTTAAATGTAGCAAAACTACATGTCCGAGCTCTACCGAATCGTTAACTAAACGACTCTAAGGTGGTGTTATATTGACTTAGAATAACCAATCTATGGTTATTTGATCCCGTTTATAATCGGGATAAAACCAAGTCACGAAATCAACTTAGTTTTAGAGTGTTATAAGATATATATATATATTTATATATTTAAATATAAATATACTTACGACGTCGTGTTAGTCATCGCGAATAAAAAGCGTAGATAATTATATATATAGCTCGTTGTTATCGTATCGAGTCGGTTATTGATATCGTTTGTTATGTATCTTATGGCAAGGTGTCATACTTCGAGTAAAGACGTTTAAAATAAATATAAATAATTATATTTATTTTATAAAAGTATGCGAATTTCGTAAACTAGTAGCTCGTGTTTTGTAGAGATGTTATAACTTTGTTTTGGTAACTCATAAAACGTCGCCAAAAGTATAGATAGACTTTATATTCATTTAGCGAAAATACTTCGATAGGCTTATACAATGTAGATATGTTTGGTATTTCGGATTTTTTTAACGAAAAACGGACAGAGTTTCCTCTGTTTTTGGACGATCCCGACAACTAAAGTGTCGATTTATTTTCAAAATTCAATCAATTACTCAACAATATAACCATATATATAAGATTTCTGTCAAAGTATATCAAAAGTAAACTAATATCTAATCGATTCGGGTCGAGCTCGGTCGCATAAACTATTTAAAAATCTGAAATCTATATCGAACTAAACTAAATTTCGCGTCGTTAAAACTTTACCGGGTCTGAGTTGACCGCGTTTGACCAGTTTGAGTGCGTGTTGACCAAGTCGTTGACTTAGTTGACTCGGTTTGACCGAGTCAAACCGAGTTGAACTAAACCTTGACCCGAACACCGAACTGAGTTGACAGAGTTGGCTGGCTTTGACCAATTGACTCGACGGTTGACTGAGCTTGTCCGGTTGACTAGTGTTGACCCGAACTGAAACTAGAGCAGAACCATTCGTTTCTTTGTAACTCAAACTGACTCGCTTGACTTGAACCCAAACTGAACCCCAAACTTAAATCTGACCGGGATGAACCCGAACATCGAACCGAACTTTTAAAGCTGAACCATACTGAACCATCTTTGACCCGAATCCAAACCGAGCCATGCCTAAACCGAGCTGAGCCGAGTCCTGAAACACGAGCCGAGACTCGAGCCTTTCGCCGCTACCATGGCTGCTGTCGCCGTCAACACCCCCCCCCATCATCATCATCATTATCACTCAACATCACCCATCATCTTCAACAGAGTTATCGTCGGAAAACCACCGGAAAAACAAAAGAAAGAAAGTTTTAAAGAAAATTAGCGGATCTATTGATCTGAAACAGAGGTGAGTGGAGATACGTTTACCGGACATAAACTCGTCGTCGATGACCATCATCATCACAGTCAGTCCCCGTCCTCTTCTGCTTCCATCGCCGCTCGCGGCTTCTCGGGTCACCGGTAAAGCTTTTGTCGCCGGTAATCGGCAGTCCGCCACCGCCGATCCGCTTCGTCGGACCACCATCCGGGGTGGCCGGTCGTGGCGCTAGTCGCCGGCTCCTCCATGGGGTTTGCCTGATTGAAGACGAGAGGGAGAGAGCTCTGTTTGATGTGCGTGTTTATGCTGGATACAAGGATCTTCATTCTTATGTTTCTATACAAGTTAAAGAGGATATAATTTGAGAGTTAGGGTTTCTCAACAAAGTTGTAAAAGAGAAGAAGCAGAGCTCATGGTGTGCGTGTTTAGTTTGTCTGTGTTTTCAAAATAAGGATAAGGGTGTAGTCACCCTTATATATCTAGGGTTTAAATGAGTGGGTTGGGCCCAAGGCTTGGCCCAATAGCATTACAGAAGCCCGTTTCACGAACCCGAAAATTATAAAACGTCGTAAATTACGATATTAAGTCGAAACACTCAAAGATCACGTCGAAAATCGATATCATGACACGTATTTCGTAGATTGCATCATAATGCGTAAAAACGGGCCGTTCGTCGTTTCTTGTCCGTTTTGCAATCCGTTGTCAACTACGAATAATAAATTTTGAAAAAAAAGCTAAATAATCACAAAACTTCGGTTTTGTAGGTAATAAGTGTGTCTGGGGTCTCTGTTTCGTTGTCGGTGCATTCTTACTATTGTGTTTTTCGTTCGCGCTTGCGTTTTGTGGCATTTGAAAGCGTGTTATTTCTGCAAAATCACATTCACATGTATAAGTTATACGTATAAACTTAGTATTTGTCAGCGTTGCCAGTATTTTGTGCGGTATTAATTCGTTATCGCTTATCGTTCAGCAGAATTTCCCAAAATCACCATACACGCGCTGTAACGTCGGATAAGTGTCTCTAGGCATTCCAATAGCCTAATTAAGTTAATTCGCATCTTAAACATTAGTTATTATCGCCTTGATCGTTTGTTAATCACGTAATTAGAAGCCGTTAATTACCGGTTGTCACATATGATAAGATAAATGGATCTGTTGTGTTTAATTTGTATCAAAAGATCAACTCCTTTAGTCAAAATGGCATGCCTGTCTCTGAATATTATCATAAGTTGAATTGTATGTGGAAGCAATTAGATCAATTACTTGCTTTACCTGCCTGTTCTTGTGATGCATCTAAACAGATTAATGATTTTAATCATCTTATAAAACTGATGAAGTTCTTAATAGGTCTTGATAGTTCATATCAGTCTGTGAGAACTAATTTGTTAACTAGAGAAACTCTTCCTTCTGAGAAGGATGCTTTTTCAGTTATCTCTAGAGAAGAGTCTCCTCTACATTCTAAAAACTTTTCTGATAAAACCCCTAGTAGTGTTGTTGGTTTTGCTGTTAAAACTAATCAAACTGTTGAGTCAAAGAAAAAAGGTGTAAGAACTCCTAACCCTAATCTCAAATGTTCTCATTGCAATAAGATTAGTCATACTATTGAGAAGTGTTTTAAACTTGTTGACTATCCTTCTTGGATGAAGTCAAAAGCTGGTGGCAACAAGGGTAACAGGGTTAATAATAATGTTACTGCTAATACTACGGATACCTCTTCTGTTGTGAGTTCTCTGGCAAATGATCAGATAGCCCAGCTGCTTAGTCTCTTGAATGATAAACCTAAAGGTGATTCTCAAGGTAGTACTTTTGCTGGTATGTGTGCTAATTCTGTTTGCCTGAATAGTTTTATTAATGTGTCATCCAAACCTACTTGTGATTTTAAACCTGTCTATTGTTTTTCAAACTTTGTTGAAAATGGAAAAAAGGTAGGATGGATAATTGATTCTGGTGCTAACCAACATATGGTAATGACTGATGATTGTCTTATTAATCAAAAGGATGTCACTAGATTTAATATTAAAGTTAAACACCCTAATGGCATTAATGCCTTGGTAACTAAAATTGGTGATATTAAATTAAGTGACAAGGTCATTCTTCATTCTTTACGATGTGTTTTTTGTGCCTGATTACTGTGTCAACTTGATCTCTGTTCATAAACTTGCTAGAGATTGTAAGCTTATTGTTTCTTTTGATGAACATAATTGCTATATTAAGGATTCTCAAACAAAGAAAGTCCAGGTGACTGGTAATCAGTTTGATGGTCTATACTTCTGTGGTAGTTCTTCTGTTTCAAATAAGGTGTGTAATGCTAGTTGTGATGTTAATCTTTGGCATGCTAGGTTAGGACATCCTGCTGAACCTATCCTACGTGTTATAAAAAATGATTTGAATATTAAAACTGGTGGTAAATTAGACCCTTGTGAAACTTGTCATAGAGCTAAACAACATAGGGAGCCTTTTTCCCTTAAGTGATCATAAATCTAAGTTGTTAGGTGATCTTGTTCATCTTGATGTTTGGGGTCCCTATAGGGTTCAAAGTAGGGATGATTTTAGATATTTCCTTACGGTTGTAGATGCTTTTACTAGGGTTGTGTGGGTATATCTCATGAAGTCAAAAGATGAAGTTTTTTACAATATTAAAGGTTTTCATAATATGCTTAAAACTCAGTTTAGTAAAACAGTTAAGGTATTCAGGAGTGACAATGGTACTGAATTCATAAATAAACAAATGATTGGTTTTTCTTATGAAAATGGAATTATATAGTGATCAAACTTCATGTGTTCATACCCCACAACAAAATGGGGTGGTTGAAAGAAAACATAGGCACTTGAATGTGGCTAGAGCTTTACTTTTTCAAGGTGGTTTTCCACTTAAGTTTTGGTCTGAATGTGTACTAACTGCTACTTATCTAATTAACAAGACCCCTTCGTCGGTTTTAAATGGGAAGTCTCCATATGACCTTGTGTTGGTTTTGCTCCTATGTTAAGTCAACTTAGGGTTATAGGGTGTCTTTGTTTCAGCACTGCGTTAAATAATTCTAATAAGTTTAACGTACATGCTGAAAAATGTGTTTTGATTGGATATTCAAATGAAAAAAAGGGTATAAACTTTAGAGTCTTGATCAAGAATGATGTTTTATTATAGGGATGTTAGGTTGTATGAAACCGTATTTCCTTTTAAAGAAAAGAAAATGCCTTTTGATCTTGATACTTCTTCTAAAGTGAATACTTTAAATTTCTTTGATTTATCTTATTTAAACTTTACTCAAAGCCCTAACGTTGACCCAACTCCCAATGATGAGAATATACAAACAAGTACTTCATCAGGTCATGGGCCTGAGCAGTCTGGGACAGATTCAGATGTTACTTTAGGGATGGCTGATAATCAGCAACCTAGTAATGAAGAATCAGGTCTAGATAGGGTTGAGCATGATACTGAATATGAAGGCAATAATAATTCTGAGGGAGGAATTGAGGATCAAACTAGCACTGTTCTTAGGAGGTCTTCTAGAAACATTAAATTTCCGTCTAAACTTGATGATTATGTGGTTGATGGGAAAGTTAAATATAGTCTAGAAAGGGTCTTAAATTATGCTAACTTGTCTCCTGAATGTTTGTGTTTTGCTTCTGTCCTAAATAAAAGTTGTGAACCTAAGAACTATTTTGAAGCAAAAAATGATAGTAATTAGGTTGATGCTATGAACTTAGAACTAGAAGCTTTACATAGAAATAACACTTGGGAAATTGTAGACTTACTACCTAATAGGAAAGCTGTTGGGTGTAAGTGGGTTTATAAGATAAAGTAAAAGTCAAATGGTGAAATAGAGAGATATAAGGATAGACTTGTTGCTAAAGGGTTTAGTAAAAAAGAAGGCATAGATTTTTTGATACTTTTTCACCTGTTGTGAAAATGGTCGCTATTAGATGTGTTTTGTCTATGGCTGTCCACTTTAACTGAGAAATATTCCAACCTGAAATTAATAATGTTTTTCCTTATGGTAAGTTTAATGAAGAGGTTTATATGTGTTTGCCTGATGGTTATGGTCAATATGTTGGGTCTAAAGTTTGTAGAATAAAAAAGTATCTTTATGGTTTAAACAAGCTCCTAGGATGTGGAATGAAAAGCTTGTTTTCGTCCTTCTTAATCTTGGTTTTGAACAAAGTAAGTGTGATCATTCCATGTTTGTTATGATAAAAGATTCTGTTTTTATTATTCTTCTTGTCTATGTGGATGATATTATTATAACTGGTAGTTGTTCAAAACAAGTTGATGAAATCAAACTTTTACTTAAGTCAAAGTTGTTAATAAAAGACTTGAGAAAGTTGCAATATTTTTTGGGACTTGAAGTTGTTAGAAATATAGCTGGTTTATGTTTAACTCAAAGAAAATATTGTGTATATTTGTTTGCTGAATTTGGTATGACTGGTTGTAAACCAGTCAGTTGTCCTATAGAGGCAAATCATGTTTTGTCTCATTTGTGTGAAAAGGATAATCAACCATTAATCAACATAACTGTTTATCAAAAACTTGTTGGAAAGTTGATTTACCTTCTCACGCTCGACCAGATATTGCATATTCTGTGCATTATCTTAGTCAGTTTATGCATTCGCCTACTCAAGCCCATTTTAAAATTGCATTAAGGCTTTTAAGGTATTTAAAAGGTGCTCCTGGAAAGGGGATTTTGTTTAAAAAATGGGACACTTTGGGTATAAAGGCTTTTTCTGATTCAGACTGGGCTAAATGCTTAGGATCGCGAAAGTCTATTACTAGGTTTTGTGTCTTTTTAGGTAATAATCTTGTGTCATGGAATAGTAAAAAACAGTCAACCGTTTCAAGGTTTTCTACTGAGGCAGAATATCAGTCAATGTGTGCTGCGACATGTGATGTTATTTGGATTTCAAATTTATTAAAAGAGTTAAAGGTTGATGTTAATCTGCATGTTCAGTTGTTTTGTGATAACACGGCTGCTATCTCTATAGCAGCCAATCCCGTGTTTCACGAACGTACAAAACATTTTGAGATAGATCTTTTTTTCTTAAGAGAAAAAAATTCTAAAGGCGTTATTCAAACTGTGGGTATTAAATCTGAGGATCAGGTTGCTGATATTCTTACAAAAGGATTGTCTATTGGTCCTCATGAAAAGGTTTGTTCTCTTCTTAACATATTTTATTGCTACAAATATTGAATTGAGGGGGGTGTTAAAATATATATATATATATATATGTTTTATTCAATTCAATATCTTTCCTTAATTCTTTTGCTAATATATATTTCTTTTATTTTGTTTTATGTTTTGTTATGAGGTTGTTGGGCTGCTATCTTTCTTTTTGCTCTTGGGCTGCTTTGGACGGGCTTAAGGTTCACGTACAAGGGAAGCATCCGGTTATATATCTCTGCCTTGGGATCATGGCTCTCCACACAAAATATCTCTCAACATCTCTGTTGTGTTCTCATTCTCTCTAGAACGTTCAACTTTTAAGGTTTTGTCCCTTTGATTGTTCGAAAGATTCTTGATCTTGTTTTGATTGTTACTATGTGCAGATCATACTGTTGATGATCTGCCCAATTTAAGTGTTCTTTTAACGGTGGTTTGTACCATTTTTTGTGACAACTGGCACTTTTCCATGTATTTCGTACAATATAAACAGTAATTTGTACTTTAATGACTGTGCATGATTGAACTAATGAGATGAATGATTATCTGATTAATTTCAAGAACATACAAATGCATTACATATTGCATGATTGCTTATCATTATTACATGCAACCCGGTATGGTTTAGTTAGTGCACAAAATGAGACTACCACAATAATCAGATAAACTAGAAGTACTGACGGGAGTTCAGTACTCAGACAGACATGTTGCTAGAACACAGAATGAGCCCCGGATCCAAGAGTTGCACTAGAATAGTATGTAGAAAAGTAGGGATCCTAAAACTGCTTTCCGAGTGACGATTTAAGTGCCAGAAAGTGCCCGAAGCACACTAAACTGCAGAATTCTGCAGAAAACAGCAAAATTCAGCTTTTTAACCTCAAAATATAATGCAAAATTATCGTTTAATGGTCCAGAATAACTTGATAAGTGTCGGGAATCAAAACCGTCATAAAAGACATCATATTGCACACTAAACTGCACAATTTAGCACCTTAACGAACCGGTAACCAAGCGAACAACCGGACACTACCCGAAACATCAAAATTTTACAAGAAGCATTGTTTTAATATTACAAAGCTAGTTATGATCACTAAACATCACATTACCACTTAAAACATATAACACACTTAAACACCAAAATTTAACACTAACATGTAACTAGAAATTGTAACTTGTAGTTGAGATGCAACCAAGACACCCCCCCCCCTTTTGACGGTCACAAGTGGGCCCCCACACTTGATTTTCTTCCAATATTTTATTTGATATGTTTAATTGATATCAAACATAAGAATCATAGGGTAATTAAATGTTGGAGGGTCATTTTATTATAACCACAAGACTTAAGCACACTCATCATTCATCATCTTCAAGCTTCACAAACACCGTCCTTCTTCTCCATTACCTACGGCCCAAACACCCTCTCACACAACCTCCATTTTCAATCCATTGTCAAGCATTCTAAGGTGTTCTCAAGGTGTAACAAGCACACTCAGGAAGATTGGAAGCAAAGGAGCTTGAAGGACCTTCTCTAGGAGCTATTATCCACTTCCTTTCTCATCATCTTCCATCTTGATTTGTAACACCTCGTAAAATCATGACCAATATTATAAAGACACGTGTCATGTGACAACCCGAACTTTCGAGGTTAGTGTTGTTTAATCTCGCGATCATAACTTTCCATAATTTTCTCGTTCTTCGTTTTGCTATACTAAACCTTTTTGTTAAATATTTGTTATGTTATTATTGTCAGGAGTAAACGTGATTGTTTGAGCGTATTATTGGGCTACCTGTACATATGTTTAACTTCTAATCCACATCGGCCCATTTAAGTAGTCAAGTCCGTAGAATATGGACCCAAACCCCCTAACGGATTACACATTTGATTTGTATGTTTGGGGGTAGGTTGGGCCGACACTTTGAGATCTCACACACATGTTCATAAGCCCAAACTTTACTACGTTTGCCAATTAAAGTGGCAGCCCAAGTGAGTGGGTTTGAGCCCACTTCGGTTAAGAATGTGAACCGCCAAAACCCTCACAATTATATGAATGTGTAATATGGTTTTGATTAGACTAAACTCAAAACACAAGCCAAAAACCCTAAATCCTCCTCCTGACCGCAAGAATTTAGTGGCAGACCCCCCCTGTTCGAGATAGTACTTGGATCAGTCGGGTTCTGGTTAGTATTACCTCATGTTTGTTTACTTTGAATGATTGTTTGGTTATATGCGATCATGTATTGATGTGTTTAGATGGCAGCATGACCCTAGGAGTTATATGTGAATGTCATACGATTTGATTATATGTGTATGTTGTCGTGATATTAAGCAAGTAGTTTGGCCTAACATTATGTACTCGTACACAGCCCAGTAATGACTATACTCAGTTTTAGAATGGGTGGGAATATTATAATTACATGATTTAGTTTATGGGATATTATATTGTTGAGAAACTGAAACATAGTGGTGTTAATATACATGCTTGTGATATTAGGGTGTGGGGGTTATTATGTGAATATACATGTTTATGTGATAAGGATTATAGGGATGTTGTTACCACATAAACTATCCGAACATGTTATGATAGCACCTATATTAATTGGGGGCTAGGGTGAATAATATATTAAGGTTTATGGTTGGGAAATTAATGAATTTGTGTTACAATGACTTGGTATTACAACATGTTTATCGAATGTGTTAATATGGCAAACGGATCCTAAGTTATACATGCTTTTGACTGATTATGATATAGATGATAATTAGACATAATGGGGATTTGTGAATAACTGAATTGATCTGGTAACACCGTAAATAAGAACTGATGGGCTGAATGAGAACTAGATTTGGGTCAGGTATAAGTGGGCCGCACATCAGGATCAATGGGCCGCACATCAGGCCAGTGGGCCACTGGTTTTTGGGTCGCGCAACAACAGCAAATGGGTCATGTAATGATAGTGAATTACAAATAATTGGGGCCGTATTCTTTAATTAACTCGCATCAGTGAGCCGGGTGTTCAAAGGGGGGATGCACGAGGGCCCAAACGATTGATACATATTATGGGCTGAGTTATAGGCATTGAATTAATTGTGGTCAAGTAACTCGGGCCACACATGTTTTTCATTGGCAAGGCCCAGTGGGCCGTACTTTAGGTGGGTTGATGTGTTAAACTGTCATAAATTGTTCGTCGGTTACACTTGTGAAACCAAGTAACTTGTGACTCGAATGGTCATCATGAAATTTGTAGTCTAGCTTGTGAACTTGATAGTTAGATTGCATGATATCGGAAAATACAAACTTGTGACATGAGAATGTTTGGGATTTGTACACTTGTTATGATAAGCAGTAGGGATATGTGCCGCACTTGCTTGTTACTTGTATATACGTGACAATCTACGCGATGTAATGTGAGTATAAACTGAACGTTGTTGTTAAACAATGATAGGACGTATTTGACCGACTATTAAGCAGTTAACTAACGCTACCGAGCAAAACCAAGGTGAGTTCACTACTTTTGAGCATACGTCCCAGTGGTTGGGACAGTCAGTGGGTATCCCGGGGAGGGATAAGTCTTTTGGGTAAAACTGGTATATTGGATAATATTCTCATTCTATCACTCCTAAGTCCCATCTTTTGTTACCGGGGAGGTAACGGGGTATTAGTTGGTAGCGCTACTTAGGTTTGGCACTCTCACACCGTACCGAGGAGGACGGTTGTGAACTAATGACCCAATCGGGCCCAGTGTTTTAATAGGAGCACTGGGGAACGGGCAAAACATACATTAGGAGCCGTCTTGTTCAGTATCGAGATATTATCAATATTACCTTTGCATTTGTTAATGAACTGGAATAAACACTTGGTAATAAACGTTTTCATAAACTGTGAACTCGCCAGCTTTGTCTGATACACTTGTTACATGCTCGCAGGTCGTTAGATTTCATGGATTTGGATACTTGCTGTCTGGAGTAGCAGAAGTAGTCATGGGTCGATTGGAGAGATTGAAGTGATTGAATTCTTGATACTATACCTTGGTTTTAAACAGTTTAACTTTAGTTTGTTATTCGCTTCCCCTGAACATATTGGTTTTCGTATAAACTTGTTGATGGTGTTTTATTAATGATTGAGAACTTTATTTTGAAATGTGTGTGGGTTCAATGTAATTAGTGGCTCATTGTCGGCACGTCACACGCCTATCCGGGACACTCCCTAGGTGGTATTTTGGGGGTGTGACAGTTTGGTATCAGAGCCACTGGTTATAGTGAACTTGGTTTTAAAACGATTTTTATAAAACCAGACTATAACCAAACAGATCCGAAATCGACCATGACACTCAGCTCTAGACTGCAAGGTTCGTCTCTTGTTTACTATTGCACAGTATATCTAGTATTTGCTATTAGACAGCATCACACGTGAATGCACACTTGGCACTACAGTATGAACTTATATGTTGACAACCCATGTTATGTGTGACACTCCTTGAACATCCATGATCTATGTCGTGGTGCCATCTGTCTTGTTGCATGAATTAGGGGAAATCTTTTAACACAAGTTAGGAGGAATTGAGACAAACATGCAAACTGGGTTATTATTATGGGTGCACACATAATAATAATGCGGGGTGCATGTGAGTCCTAGTGAGGCTTAACAAGTGAAAAAGGGGTTCCGTTCCGTTATTTGGTTGATGTGAAACACAACAGTCTATAGGAGTCATAGCAGTGATTGTCTCCTACTTGAATGTGATCTTTTCATTTCCCTCTGAAACCTTTCGAATCTCGATGCTATCGAGTATTACCTGAACACCCATCTGAATGCCTAGCGAACTGTGTAGAATGCTAGGTGTTTGTACGAACGTCCCTGAGTGGATGTTGCAGCGTCAATGATTGGTCTATACCCCCTCCCCCCTACTCCTCTTTGTTGTTGGAACTCAATGTACTGACGTCTTAGACCCCGAAGTGCGATCACATCTGCAACACTCTGGAAACATACTGTGCATTACCCAGTTAACTTGCAAGAATGATGGACAAGAGGATGAGCGTAGAGCCTCACCAACCTCAGTGTTAGAACGACCTTGATTACTGGCAGCGAACATCAGCAATTTGACTTCAATCGAATCCTAAGCGACTTATGAGAGTCAACTCTTACGAATCAATCGGGACATCAGCGATGACAATCGACTGTAGTATGGAATGTGTGACTGTCAGCACAATGAGTAATGCTTTAGGACGTGGCACAGAAATGTGACAGGATAGACCTTGTTGGTGAAAGGTCGCAAGGCTCCGTTTCGAACAACAACATTAGAGGCAACAGTCATGGCAACATCAAGGTACTCGTAATGCTAGCATGGAAACGAAGGTGACATTGGTAAGGAATGACTGCTATTAAGTCAAGACGTCAACAACCCAGGGAACAATGACAGTTTTGGGAGTTCTAGTAGCAGTAGCAACAACACTGGATGTGGTACTCATGAAGGGCATTTAGGATTGGCGTGGGCGACGCCAGGATTATAACAACATGATGGCCTACATGTTCTTAGTAACAAATCGCTTCGTCACTATTTTGCTCAACCCTGATACTTCTTGAAACCGAACCTGCTGTGGAATCGGCAGATGGCAAGCCCACTGAAACCTCATATGATTGTTGGAATGCAAACTCGACCTTGTGGGACAAGTGTTCGACGTCGACCATCCTTCTACTACCCTTGATAGTTTTGATACAGTAGTCCGTATGGATTGGTTATCCAGATATCACGCAGATATACCCAGTGAGGAGAAAACTTTGTGTGGAGAATCGTTATTTGTTCTAAAGCATCATAGTAGTGCAAAAGTTAGCGCCATTTCAGCTGTGAAGGCCAGAAGTGTCTACGGAGGGATTACTCCGCTGTGTTAGCAACCGTTACTGATAATAGGGATGAGGGAAAAGAGGATCGAGGATCCACCAATTGTTTGTGATCCCTCTCGGTTTGTTACCCGAGGAACTTTCGGGCTTACTTCCACAACTGTTAGGCAGAATCTAAGTTTAATCTCACGCCAGAAGCAGCCTTGATCATTCGTACTTCATACCGTCTTGCACCAGGAGGGTTGCAAGAACTGTCTAGTCAACTTCAGAAACTACCGGGTGGGAGTTTTAGCTATCTAGCTCCTTGTTCTGGGGAGCCCGAGCTCTATTGTGGAAAATGAAGGACAAGTCCTTTCGTACGCGTACAGACTAACCTAAGGTGGCAATCATAGACCATCACCCTCTATTTCTCATTGACAACCTGCTTGACCCGCTGCAAGCCTGCAATGATCAAGCTTCTATTCGGAAACCGACATAAGATCAGACTGTCACTTGATGGAAGACCCAGGGGAGGATGACTTCTAACACGGCGTTACAGGCATAGTATGGCCACTACGATTTTCTATTCTCGTTGTTTAAAGTTACCCAACACACCAGCAGCCTTAAGGATCACATGAGTAGTATGTGCGAACCCCATCTTGCGAGATTCGCCAACCGTGATTATCTATGACGTTTTGAATCACTTCCAGGAGAAAGGAGCACCATGAACGGCACTTGTATTTCATCGTAGAGCTTCTAGGGGAGGAGCATCTACGTGCGAAGTCTACCTAAGTGCAACTTCAGGATTCGGGAAGTACACCTTTTGGTCATATAATCAACAAAGTGGGAATACACGTGGATCTCGCTAAGATCCATTTTGGTTAAAACCGATCGACACCAAAGATTCCTTAGGGGATACAGCAATTTATTGGTTTCGCTAGATATTATCACAGATTCAACGGGGAATTTTTGAAAATTGAACCGCTGTAACCTCTTTAGCACAGCAGGGTGCTGTGTTCAGGGAAGACAAAACAGGAGGACTTCTTTTCAACTTTCGAATTCCAACCCTGCAATGCACTGAGCATCGTCTTTACCCGAGGGTGTGGGTGATTTAGTGGTGTACCATGATGGTCTGAATCAGAGTCCCAGTTACACACTGACGCAACACGAGAGAGTGATGACTTACGTAATGGAGTTACAAAGAGGAACTGCACGACACACAACCGGTGGTGGAAACCGTGGTCTTTGGATTTACTTGGAGGGATTACTTGGACGGTACCGAATGCGCTACTTAGACCGATCACAAGGGCCTCCCGTGTACCCTGGTTTCGAAAGAGCTAAATCAGTTAATGGCATCGCTGTATGGAACTTTTGGATGATTACAACTATGAAACTTGAACGTGCACGAGCTTTGCAGCTCACTATCGACTCTAACTTATCTGATCTGACTCGTCCTGTTCAAACGGGAGAACTGAAGGAAGAGGATTTTCAAGTCGAACCCATGCGGGGAATGGAGAAGCAACCTTGGCAGGTCAGACGATATTCGCTACCTCATGGAACGAATGTGGATCTCATCATACAGTAACTGTAGGAAATTTATGTTGAGCAAAGCACACCGGCCTCGATATTCTAGTCGTCTGGGTTTTGATGAGAGACATTAGAATTTATAAATCCTGAACTAGCAACCAGGTATGAAGGCCCACGTAGCCGAGCATAGGAACGATGTACGTGCGAAAGACAAGGTGGAATATCAGAAACCTACCGCTTGTGCCAACAACCAGAAACACTCATATGGAAATAGGCACAGACTGCCATGGATTCTGGCACTGGTCTACTTACAACTCGAAACGAAAACAATATCACCTGGGTGATCGTTGATTGTCTCACGTTACCGGCACACTTTCTTGCAATCAAGGAAACTGACGAGTCTTCATAGCTGTGAATGTTCCTCTGAGAGATGCGGGTTTTAGGCACGAGGTGTCAACTCTTGTTACCTTTGATTTTGAGCTATACCTGATTTATGGCAGGCAATATGCAACACCCTTGGCTCACATCTAGGCATGAGCATTACTTATCACTTTAGGACAACCGGGCAGAGTAACGAACCATCCTGACACACGAAGACATACTGCGAGCATGTGCTTGATTGACTCTAGTAAACAATTGGGAAGAACACTTACCTTTGGTTGAGTTCTACTACAGCAATTACCATTCTAGTAGTCAGACAGCTCTGTTTGAGGCGTTGTATGGACAGTAACGGTAATCTCCTTATTGGATTAAGGTGGGTGACAACCTAATTACAGGTCTAGGACTTGTACGCGAAACCTTTGGGAAGATTGCTTGGATCGGAAATCGTTTGGCGGCAACGTGTGACTGTCCGGGAAGTTGATAAGCTTAGGAAACACTGGGAGTTCGCTATAGGTGACCGTGTCATGTTGAAAATATCGCCCTAGGAGGGTGTGGTACGCTTGGGAAGCGTGGCAAGCTTAATTTACGTTACGTTGAGTTATTCAGAATTCTGGAAAGAAGCGGTCATGTCGCTTACAAACTCGAGTTACCCGACGAATTGGATAACATACATGAAGTCTTGAATCTAAGGTAGAGTTTGTCCGATGAAACGCTCGAGATACCCTTATTAGAGTCTGAGGTTCATGACAAGTAGCAGTTGTTGAGGAATCTACTGAAATCATAGACCAGGACGTCATGGATCGTTAGCATAGTCGAATTCCAATCGTAGGAGTTCATTGGAACTAAAGACGTGGACCGGAGTTCAAGTGGGAACACAAAGATCAGATGAAACTCAAGTATCCTCAACTTTTTCCTAATGACCAATCTAATTTTGGTACTACTAGTGAATTTCGGGACGAAATTTCTTTTCAAGTTGGGGATGATGTGGCACCTGAGGAAAATTTGCAGCAATCTTAATTTATCACTTCACTCTTTTGTGCTTACTCGTCAAATTTCGGGACGAAATTTCTTTCAAGTTGGGGATGATGTGACAACCCGAACTTCTGAGGTTAGTGTTGTTTAATCTCGCGATCATAACTTTCCATAATTTTCTCATTCTACGTTTTACTATACTAAACCTTTTTGTTAAATATTTATTATGTTATTATTGTCAAGAGTAAACGTGATTGTTTGTGCGTATTATTGGGCCACCTGTACATATGTTTTACTTCGAATCCACATAGGCCCATTTAAGTAGTCAAGTCCATAGAATCTGGACCCAAACCCCATAACGGATTACACATTTGATTTGTATGTTTGGGGGTAGGTTGGGCCTACACTTTGAGATCTCACACACATGTTCATAAGCCCAAACTTTACTATGTTTGCCAATTAAAGTGGCGGCCCAAGTGAGTGGGTTTGAGCCCACTTCGGTTAAGAATGTGAACCGCCCAAACCCTCACAATTATATGAGTGGGCTGAGTTATAGGCATTGAATTAATTGTGGTCAAGTAACTCGGGCCACACATGTTTTTCATTGGCAAGGCCCAGTGGGCCGTACTTTAGGTGGGTTGATGTGTTAAACTGTCATAAATTGTTCGTCGGTTACACTTGTGAAACCAAGTAACTTGTGACTCGAATGGTCATCATCAAATTTGTAGTCTAGCTTGTGAACTTGATTGTTAGATTGCATGATATCGGAAAATACAAACTTGTGACATGAGAATGTTTGGGATTTGTACACTTGTTATGATAAGGAGTAGGGATATGTGTCGCACTTGCTTGTTACTTGTATATACGTGACAATCTACGCGATGCAATGTGAGTATAAACTGAACGTTGTTGTTAAACAATGATAGGACGTATTTGACCGACTATTAAGCAGTTAACTAACGCTACCGAGCAAATCCAAGGTGAGTTCACTCGGTGGTTGGGACAGTCAGTGGGTATCCAGGGGATGGATAAGTCTTTTGGGTAAAACTGGTATATTGGATAATATTCTCATTCTATCACTCCTAAGTCCCATCTTTTGTTATCGGGGAGGTAACGGGGTATTAGTTGGTAGCGCTACTTAGGTTTGGCACCCTCACACCGTACCGGGGAGGACGGTTGTGAACTAATGACCCAGTCGGGCCCAATATTTTGATAGGAGCACTGGGGAACGGGCAAAACGTACATCAGGAGCCGTCTTGTTCAGTATCAAGATATTATCAATATTACCTTTGCATTTGTTAATGAACTGGAATAAACACTTGGTAATAAACGTTTTCATAAACTGTGAACTCGCCAGCTTTGTCTGATACACTTGTTGTCTGCTCGCAGGTCGTTAGATTTCATGGATTTGGATACTTGCTGTCTGGAGTAGTAGAATTGGTCATGGGTCGATTGGAGAGATTGAAGTGATTGAATTCTTGATACTATACCTTGGTTTTAAACAGTTTAACTTTAGTTTGTTATTCGCTTCCGCTGAACATATTGGTTTTCGTATAAACTTTTTGATGGTGTTTTATTAATGATTGAGAACTTTATTTTGAAATGTGTGTGGGTTCAATGTAATTAGTGGCTCATTGTCGGCACGTCACACGCCTATCCGGGACACTCCCTAGGTGGTATTTTGGGGGTGTGACATGTGATGAGAGGTAAACGTGTTATAAACCCGGATCAAGTTGAAAAATATATGGTAGGATTAAAAGTGTCAACATGTTAATTAATACCTCTGAGTGACCTTTTTATTAATTCCAAACCATAATATATTTTATAAACATCTGATATATATTCAAATCCGGTTATTTCTAGTGGTAAATAATTCAAATTTGCAAAGAATGGATCCTATGTGTTTTTACGACAAAACTTCATTCAAAAACCTCCTTCAATAAGTCCAAGAACTTGTAAGTGTATGCCATCACATGCAAGGGCATGCAAGGTCTGATTATATGGTCCCCTCTACTGGAAAAAGACATGAGATTCGAAGTTATAAAGATTGAATGGTCAAAATATAACAATTCTCAAATTTTTGTCTTCTGGTCATCGGATGCGGACCGTATGGTCTTATGCTTATGGTCCGCAAGGACTGTAACTGGGTGTTTGAGTTCAGGGTTGGTTATGGACCGCATCAATTTGGACTTACGGTCCGTAAGCGGTGGATGCGGACCGTAAGGGTTTTGGCTTACGGTTCGTAAGCCTTGTCGCTGGCAGTAAAAATGGGCAGCTGCAGGTTAAAGCTGTTCCACCACCTTAGATGGATGGTTTTCGAATTCAGGGGCTGCACCAGTGGTATTTCATGTATAGGGGACACCTGGGATGATCAGGAATCATTCATAGACTTGTGTGGATTGATCTTATGAGTTTTGATATCCTATATAAGAACTTGTTGTTGCTAGTTCATTTGCACACTTCACAAAATTCATTCTAACTTATTCTCTAGAGCTCTCTGGACTTCAAGCAAGCTTCCACCAGCTCCTAATTCGTGCTAAGGACCATTGTGAGTGTTCTTAGCCTTCCTAGTTCAAGTTTCATTAGCTTAATGACCAAGAGTCAAAGCCGTCGTATTTAAGCTTTGACTTAGTGATTAATCACCAGTGGTCCAGTCATTTTTCATATTGAAAGTGGCTATGAGTTGGTAATTATGTGGGTAATAAACCCTTAAAAGGGCACCCTCTGATTTCCATTCTAACTAGGTCAATTGTCAGGTCAAACTTAATTATAAAAAGTCAACAGAAAGCTATTTTGCAAATAAATTCATAATTAGTAATGTAGAAGCTATGGAACCTGTTTTAACACTAAAATAACTTGGTAATTAATGTAAGAACATGTCTAAGCATGTTCAACCCGACAATTCTGAGTTTAGGCTCGGTTCGGAACCGAAAGTCGCAAAAGTAGACTTTTGCTTTGACTTTCAGCTCTGACCCGATTTAGCTTAGTTTAGATATACCTTAGAGTTCCATTAGGACCAGGTAGTATAACCCTCTGAGGTTATACAACTTGGTTCCTAATTAATCCGATTCATTTGCATGTTTCCGTTATATGCTTAAATGTTGACAATTATGCCCTTTTGACTTTAAAACGAGATTTTTGAAAATGTGAGAGAACAAAAACCTTTATTACTGATTTATAAACATGTCCTAAAAATTTGACATCAGTTTGAGGTCTAAATTAGGAGTTATGCTCAATATCGTAATTAGAAAGCTTTTTATTAATTAAACGGCATTATTAGCATAAAGCCTATCTAAACCCAAATTTTGACACCAAACTTTTTACCCACTGATGTAATATAATATTTTTGTAAGATTTTTATTTATTTTTAAACTGAGCATAACATAGGGTTCTTGCTTTAATTCGGTAATTGTCGGTTATACCCTTTTTGCTAATAAAATGAGTTTTACATAACATTTTGATACCAACCTTTTTACTACTGATTTTATATGATAAATAAAATATTTTGAACTTTATAAACTGATCAAAAACTCAGATTTCCTATTATAACCCGAAAATCACTTAAAACCGACTTTTACGCGTTTTAAACGCATATTATGGGTTAAAACTATTTTTGGCATACAAGACTTAATACCTACTGATGTTTTAAGTAAATTTTTATACTTTAATAGTAAGAAAAAGTTTTAAACTCGGATTTACAAATTTGACCTTTAAAGCTTATGTGAAATTACCAAAATGCCCCTTCGGTGCATAGTTTGGTTATAAATGATAAATTTCACATATATGCAATACCCTACTGATATAACTTATTAAATTAAATATTTTTGCTGATCATTTCAGACCTGAACCTCAGATTAATATTTAATCTCTTTTATAACCTTTAAAATGACCAAAATACCCCTACGGGGCTTAATTTGAGTTTAAATTCGTTTTGGGCATAATAGAAGGTATCCTACTGATATCAAAACAAATTTAAAGCAATTTATCTTAAGAAACCTATTCATGACTCATTTGTTTACCCGTTATGCATTTTTCGCGTTCAGAGCGGTTTATGTAACTAGTTTGCATAAATTAACCGAAACGGGTCAAACCTTATCATTTTTATATCAAAATCCAGAATGTGTTTAGTTTACCCATATTATACAAGTCTTAAAACTTGTCAGGTCTAAACCACATTCTATTCCGGTCTTCGCTTAATCTTGCGTTTTGAACCGTATACCTTTCTTTAAAACTAACCGGTCTAAGTTTAAACTTAAGTAAGACCCGTTAGGAATCTAATAGGTTAATTAAAACCTTCGTTCCAGATTTAGGAGACCAGTAAAAGATACTTGCACTTGCTGAATTGTACGGTTGGGATAAATTTGAATAATTTGCTCAGGTAAATACTTTTAACTTATTTTCCCTTATACGGGCTTGGGGTACGGTATATAAAATACCGCTTGGTCGGGTATTGAATTTTTAATCGTATAAAGGTTAAATCAATGAGATAACCCGTTTATTCTGTTTTGTTTGTTTTAAGCCTTTGGGGGGTTAATGACATTGTCCTTAATATCATCGGCTCATTCATTGAAATGGCCACGACTTAAGCACGGGGTGTAGGTATACACCTGCCGGTGCGTATGTAAAATAATGTACCCACCTGTTCGAGAATCACTCGCCGTGGGATATATTATGTGGTGTGTCTATTAATCTTTAACCGGGTTTTCAGCCCGGGCTACTGAACGTATAATAAACATGTAATTCTTTAACAAGTTTATTTGTAAATAATTATCCCAAGTTATAAAAAGATATTTTGTGCCTTGTGCATTTAAATCAATTTTCTTAAACACTTTTCAAAATGAGTCGGTTAATTGTATTTACAAGTGAAAACTGACGTATTTTCCCAAAAAGGTTAGATGTTTATAAATCTGTTGAACACTCCTAGCATCTATAAAGAGTCTTGCAAGCTTAGATGTTTATAAATCTGTTGAACAATGTTCCTTTTAACTTGATCCGCCTGTGGATCCCTTTCAACCTTTTTTGTAATAGTTAATATTACCTTCATTCAGTTTGAAAAGTTTTTATCTTTCGACTTCCGTTGTGTATTAAACTGTGATAAATTGTTTATGATGGTATCAACTACGTCACGATACTCCCCACCGGGCACACCGGTAATACGTAGAAATTTCAGGGTGTGACAGGTTGGTATCAGAGCTAACATTGAGTGAATTAAACACTAGCCTTTTGTGTTTTATCTCAATGACACAGTTTGCACATTCCTAGACTTCCGAGTCTAGACAAAGAACTTAGGACTAATCCTAATTTATTTTATTTTGCTCTTTATTGTTTTCTTTGTTGTTCTTTGTTTGTTTTGACAGGTTCAACAAAATGCCACCAAGGTTCAGAAGAGGAGGACGAGGCAAGGCGCCATTCACCAGCCACGATCATGAAGCCAGACCTTCCCACCGGCGAACTCCGTCTGCAACAATGAGCACAAGTCCTCAAGAGGATTGGAGGACATATTTGGAGCCCGCGAGGCGATCTGTCTCGCTAAGTTCATCACCCTCTTACCATCATTCTTTTGGGCCGCAATCGGAGAACGAGCCCAATGATTCGCACCACTCTTACCTACCTCTGCAGCGGTCGGGGTCACACCGCGCGTTTCAAGACCCGACCCCATTTTTCCAGAGCCGGTTTAACCCGGAAAATCAGATTGAAGAACCAATGGGCCATAACCCATTGGGCCTTGAAGACCATTTCCCCGAAGCCCAGGACATGGAAATGGATGATGACCCGGATCCCGCTGAACCACCGTCTGGGACACCTACTCACCCCATCGAGATTTCGGATGGGTCGTCTTTTCATGGATCACCTTATCGTGGTCCAGAAAGCTATGAGGCAAGGTTTTCCCAATATGACTGGGTGTTTACTCCCTCTTACAACCCGTCTCAGCAGCAGCAACAGCAGGATCCCTCGGAGGATTCACGTTTTGTAGCGGTTACTCCACTGCCACCACCGCCGCCAGAGCAGCAACCGCCCCCGGAGCCACCGAGGCGTAGGAGATCAGGAGCACGGATGTCCGTGTGAGGGGGATTCCATTTCAGTACCCCTCAGCATTCCTGTGGCAGTCATTACCCGCCACTATACGAAGACCCGCAGATGGGTGGGCCTTCGAACCCAGTTTCCGAGGTGGAATCTGTGCCAGTCGCACCACCACCATCATACATGGGTTATGATAACCCGATTCCTTCCTACGCTGGTCCAGCAGCGTACAACCCTTTTGAGCAGCCAGCCTATACTAACTACAACTACGCCGAAGTTGACCCATACCTTGTAGCGGCGAACTACAATGCTCTCCATCCTGAAGGGCCCTATGGAGGTCCCTGGCAGACTGAATACCCGACCTATGGGTACCAATACCCGCCACCTCCTCAACCTCTGCAGCCGCAGCCACCGCAGATCCAGCCACCACAACAGCAGGAGATTCTTCAGAGGTTGAGCCAGGTGGAGCGTGAGGTTCAAGAGGAGCGTAGAAGCCACCGGGGGTTTCTTAAGGGTTTGGCAAATTTAATCAAGGGGAAGAACATAAGGGATTATTGAAATTCCTTAATTGTTTGTTTTGTATTTCTTTAATTTTCAATCAAGTCCCTGTGTGGACATTTATCTATTTATGTACCTAGTCCCTGCGAGGACTTGTCTTTTCATTTTAGCCCTTGTATGGGCAAGTTATTTCTGTTAAAGTCCCGTTTAGGGCATTTATATACTCTTTTTATTTAATTATGGAATGTGTTAAATTTAAAATTTCAATTATCATTATATGAATGAAAATAATATATGAAATAAAATAAAATATCATTCCTTTTAAAAAAATTAATTCAGCTATTAAATATAAAAGAAAATCTTGAAGGCAAAACCTAGCCATGTGTCATTTTGATACAGGGCCATGATGGTAGTTCCTTGTAAGATTCAAAATCCTTGTTAACATCTGAAAACATGTTAACACTCCTGGCAAATGTGATTCGATAAAATCAAATAAGTCATCCTTATATTGGATCCTTCCAATTCCCTTCTTTTATTTTTAAAACATCCATTTGTGATGTAATGCCTACATATAAGACAAAAGACAGTTGTAACCTATAACTCCCTGTCAAGAAAGGTAATTAACTATGCTTCAATACCTTAATGCCTCGATCCTATAAGATCATGGCTTATAATTTAAAATTGTCCTTGTGACTAGGCCTTTTGTATGCCATCCTATTATCCTAGATAGTTTATATCTGGGATAAAATATAATAAAAATTTGAATAAGTTAGAATTAACCAATATGGCTTAAATTTTACCATGGTTAATGGATTGCCATAAAAGGCGACTCCATAATAGACTTCTGAATAAATCTTATCAATATTTTATGTAGCAATCAAGCTACATGGCTGGGTCAGACGAAGTTAACAGTCACCCAAGGGGGAATCATGACACTTCCAGAGTGAATGTAGCAGGTGCGGAATTGCAGGCATTAATAGATAATGCTGTTACACGAGCACTTGACAGACAGTTCAATGAATCTAGTGGTACCCGTGTCAGAACTCAGTCTGTACCACACTCAAAACCACCCTTAAAGACTCATACTCGCAAGGGTGAATCTCATCATTCATCGAACCAAAGGAGTATCCCATCTAAGAAGATTGAGCTCAAATAAGAACCACGTGTTAAGGGCTGTTCTTATAAGTATTTCGTCTCCTGCAAGCCTAGAGACTTCACAGGGGAGAAATGAGCCATCGATTGTATGATGTGGCTTGATGAAATGGACACCGTGGTAGATATTAGTGGTTGTGCAGAGCAAGATATTGTGAAGTTTGTGTCACAATCATTTAAAGGAGAAGCCCAAGCGTGGTGGAGGTTATGGATTCAGGCTACTAGGAAGATCCCGTTGTATAATCTGTCTTGGGATCAGTTTGTTACGTTGATCAAGGAGAATTTCTGTCCTCAACATGAAGTTGAGAAGATTGAGACCGACTTTCTGACATTGGTTATGAGGAACTTAGACTGTCAGGCTTATCTCACGAGTTTCAATACCATGTCTCAATTGGTTCCATACTTGGTGACACCGGAACCAAAACATATAGCACGTTTCATTAGGGGTTTAACCCCGGAGATCAAAGCTAGTGTGAAAGCCTCTCGACCGACTACCTTTAGGTCTGTAGCTGATTTGTCATTATCCCTTACCCTTGATGCGGTCAGGCAGAGATCGCTCAGGAATTCTGATGAAGGGAAAAGAAAACGTGAGGATGGGAGCTCACGCCGTTCAGATAAGAGGCACAAGGGGAACTCTGACCACAAGAAGAGTTCAGGGTTCAAGAAAGATGACCAACAGTCGGGCGAGAAGCCCAAATGCAAGATTTGCAAGAAGCGTCATCTGGGCAAGTGCAGGTATGAATCTAAATCCCAATCGCAGCCCAGGGCTTGTGGGATCTGTAAGTCTTCTGAGCATAAGACATTGGACTGTAAGAAGATAAAGGATGCAACTTGTTACAACTGTAACTAGAAGGGGCATATCAAGTCTAATTGCCCAAAATATGCCAAGAAAGCTGAGGAAGGCAAGAAGACCAATGCTAGGGTCTTTCAGATGAATGCACAAGAAGCAATTCAGAATGACAACGTGATAACATGTACCTTTCTTATAAATGATGTTTATGCAAGAGTATTATTTGACTCGGGTGCAGATAAGTCATTTGTTGATGATAAGTTTTGTAAGTTATTCGATCTGCCTGTTAGAACCCTAAGCATAAAATATGAAGTAGAATTGGCCGATGGTACCGTAGAAACTGCTTCAACCGTGTTAGATGGATGTTTTATATCCATTATGAACCACTCTTTTCCGTTGTCTTTGCTTCCTTTGAAATTAGCTGGTTTCGACATAGTGATTGGCATGGATTGGTTATCTCATAACCAAGCCCAGATTGTTTGTGACAAGAAACAAGTGGTTATCAAGACTCCGTATGGTGAGCCACTTACCATACAAGGAGATACTCAGTATGGGTTGCCTAAGCAAGTGTCTATGCTTAAGGAGTCAAGGTGTATGAAGAAGGGTTGTGTCATTTACATGGCACAAGTGACTATTGATGAACCAAAGCCCAAGATTGAAGACATCCCCGTTATTTCTGAATATCCAGAAGTTTTTCCTAAAGAACTACCTGGTTTACCACCAGATAGGCAAGTGGAGTTCAGAATTGACATCATTCCTGGAGCAGCACCTATTGCAAGAGCACCTTACAGGTTAGCACCAACTGAGATGAAAGAGTTGAGAACTCAGTTGGATGATTTGTTGGCAAAAGGATTTATTAGGCCTAGCTCATCTCCTTGGGGAGCACCGATCCTGTTTGTAAATAAAAAGGATGGATCAATGCGTTTATGCATTGATTATCGAGAGTTGAACAAGGTTACAATCAAGAACACATATCCATTGCCCAGGATCGACGATCTGTTCGATCAGCTTCAAGGAGCAAGTTATTTCTCCAAGATTGATTTAAGGTCAGGCTACCATCAGTTGAAGGTTAGAGATGAAGATGTGCATAAGACTGTATTCAGAACTCATTATAGTCACCACGAGTTCTTAGTGGTGACTTTCGGGCTCACTAATGCACCAGCAGCGTTCATGGATTTCATGAATCACGTTTGTAAACCCTACTTGGACAAGTTTGTCATCGTCTTCATTGATGACATCCTCATTTATTCAAAGAACTAGGTTGATCATGAAAAGCACCTCCGTTGTATTCTGAAACTTCTTCAGCAAGAGAAGCTCTACGCCAAGTTTTCAAAATGTGAGTTTTGGCTTCGTGAAGTCCAATTTCTTGGACATGCGGTTAGCAAGCGTGGTATCCAGGTGGATCCCGCCAAGATAGAAGCTATCATGAATTGGAAAGAGCCGAAGACGCCCACAGAGATTCACAGCTTCTTAGGTCTGGCAGGATATTACAGGCGTTTTTTTTGAAAACTTCTCAAGGATTGCTTCTGTAATATACGAAACTTTTATAACCCTAACATAAGAAATACTATAAGTTTTACGACAAATTATTATGTCGGACAATTAATGTCAGAACCCGGTCATTTATGCTATTAAATCTAAAACCCATTAATAGATTAAAACATAGTAATAATATTATGTTAATATGATATGCTACAACTTAATTATGAAAAAAAAAATATAGAAAATTAAATTAATAAAATTGCATTCATGTGTCTGTTTGAAACAAAACTTTTACTTATGTATATATGTAGTATAATTTGATAAACAAATGAAAAGAATGAGTTAACGATGGAATGCATGGTATGTAAATTTCATTATTATTTTCCAAATAATTGATTATACTTTGACGGTGCTTTCCTTTTGGCCATTCTCTCATCAACGTAAATTACGGGATTTCGCATCTTTCCGACTTTGGAGTTTTCTTATTAATTGATATCATTCCAGCGATTTCCTCCATACAAACCTTTTCAAAGGCTGGCTTGTTCCCTTGTTAAACCCCTTTATTCATCTTCTGGACCACCAACGACGATATCGCCGCCACCGTTCCGACTTTGTTCCCTCTTGGCGGAGCGCATACCATCTCGCCACGAACCACCACTCATCGCAGCACCTCCAGGACAGAACTGGTTGCCGCCGCGAGCAGTTCTGTCACTCGTGTTCTGTGATTTGCGAACAGGTACCAAGATCGCTCCTTTCTTTTCTCTTTCGAACTTTGTTTTGTATCTCGTTAACCGGTTACAGAAACTGTGGCAGCCACTGTCGATCGGTTATTCTAGCCGATCACCACTCACATTCTGTCAACTACTCTGTTCGGGTCAGCCCTTCACCGGCATCAGTTTGGTAACTCGCGTTCTGTGAGGAACATGTACCATGACCACCATTACTTCCCTCTTTCAAACTTTGCTTTATACCTTGTTAACCGGTTCCGGTGATCTATAGCAGCCATCGTCACCGCTCACGGCTCGCGCGCTGGTTTAGTTCGAGTTTGACGATTTAGGTAAATCGAAACTCTGTTACCCCAATAATATATTATCTTGTTCTCCATTCGATTGCCGGCGATCGGAACTGTCGTTATTGTATTAATATACTATTCAAGATGTCGGATCGTTAAACTCCCGTTTTCTTAATTGGTTTCTTTTGTTGTAAATCATGTATATGATCATCTACACACACTAGATAGAAAAGAAAAGTGCTTACTTCCTATGATTTACTACTCGCCAGTTACCTCAAATTGATGTGGGCATGAAATTATAAACACGTTATTGATGTTAGTGGAAAAACAAATATATATATAAAAAAATCAATTAGTCTAGAGAACTAGAGCATGTGCATGTGAAAGCTAATAGGTATGTCCTTTTGATAAACAAAATATTTAAAGTTGATTTTTTTTTCTATAGAACTTATAAATATCAATATCACTAGTTTGTTAATTGATGATCCATTTTGTGGGGTGCTCAGTACTGATTCTTTTTAAAAGTTATCCATTTAATGAAAGCAATAAGAAAAGTGGTATATACATATTCCTCCTATTTAGTAAAAATAAACAATAACGTTACTCGAAGAAAACTTAGAATCGATGTATGGTTAGTGTACTGAGCACATCGTACAACGAGTTTAACGATCAATTAAAGACCTCAAAAGTCTTCGACGCCGGAAATCGATAGGCCAATAAGTCATATAACCAACTTAGTGGTTCGTAAAGGTAATCCGATGATAATGAAAAATGTAGGTTCTTGATCATTAAGGACAACTTGTTGTTTGCCTCGCTTTGCTTTGTTGAACTAAGGTACGGATTTTGTGGTCTCTTGCTCTTAGCAAATTTGTTTTAATTCATGATATCGTATTCTTTCGTTATTGCTACTTGAACCGTTGAGTTTTCTATGTTCTCTAATTATTGTTACATACATCGTATCGAGTTATTGTCCTTGCCACGCATGCGATAAGTTACACATTATACTCATTGTCGCATGTTCCCGTGACTTTTATTAATTATCTTTGGCTAGATGTGATATAGCCTTAGTGTATCGTTAGTGTATTTGCCTTGATTTGAGTAAATTGTTTTATTGACCTCATTACCCGAGCATATCCACCTATGGGGACATAGGGCGTCATCATAGGCACAGTTGACGTGCACCATCCGTGGCGGTGCGAAAGGCCCACGGCGTCTCTACATTGTATTATGTGCTAAGTGATTGCACTTATTGATTATTGAGAGGCGTATGGATCGATCCTAGGAGTGTAAGTGTAAGTGTTAGTGGTAGTGGGATAGGTGTGAGTGCCCACATCCCCTCTACATAATGGTGCATTGGAACTGCAGCTAATGTACAAAGTGTTAGTGTTTATTGTTAGTGGCTCACATGGGTATTTCTAATACACCTTTATGGTATTCATCAGTGATCATTCAGCGTATTGTATTGTTTGCATCGTTAAAGTGTTTAGTGTATTGCTTCTATCAATTATGTGTTAGTGCTATTGTTTCTCCGTTACTGGGCAATTTTTGGCTCAACCGTTTTTTTTTTTGTTGTTTTTTTTATGTCTTAAACAGGTACTCAGGGAAATCGGGGAAATGTGTTAAGAGTGATAATAAAAAGCTAGAGTTGGAACAAGGAGTTTAATAAAACCTTATATTCAATAAATTTAGACACTTATGTTTTTCTATTGAGACCGTTATGTCATTTTGGGGAGTTTTGTTTTTAAACCTATGGAATTTATGTTTTAATTAAGTTATTAAGTATCTCTGATTACCGAATTGTGTAACACGTCAGCCCTAATCGGGGTGGGGTGTTACAGTTATGGTATCAGAGCTTAGGCTCTATCCTGTAGAAAACTTTAACTAAATAATTAAGACATGTGAGGATTAGGTAGACATTGGTATTTCGTTATGCGATAAGTCTTTATTATTTGTTTTATCTTAATTCCTAATGTGTTTTTTTAGATGCCTCCTCGTCGTGAGACACGTAACTCTGGTCGTCGTAATGGTGGTGGACCAAATGAGCTTGATCCAAATATCGTAGCTGCTATCACCCAGGCCTTTACTGCTATGTTGCCTGCACTTGTTCAAGCCGTACGTGGTCCTGATCCGAATCCGAATCCTAATCCAAACCCTAACCCCAATCCTAATCCGAACCCTAATCCAAATCCAAATCCTAATCCGAACCCTAATCCCAATCCAAATCCAAATCCGAACCCTAATCTAAACCCAAACCCAAACGGTGTAATTGGGGATTGGCTAGATAAGTTCATAAAACAGAAACCGAGATCTTTCACAAAGGCAACCACTCCAATTGTAGCAAGGGATTGGATTGCTCACATCGAGAAAATATTTCGGGCGTTAGGAGTTGGCGATGAATTTAAATCGAGGTTAGCATCGTATAAACTAGAAGAAGATGCACAAACTTGGTGGGAAGGTGTATTGGAGGAAAGAGGAGGAGACCCATTTGTGGAGAATTTACCTTGGGCAGATTTCCGTGCTATTTTCTTTGAGAAATATTTTAACAGCGTGGATAAGAGTTCTTACACACGAGAGTATCACAATATCCGTCAGAGGAACGACGAACCACTTTCTGACTTCACTGATCGATTTTATCGACTAGTTGGATTTCTTGGGTCAGCCGCTGGAACACCAGAGGAACAAGCAGAGAAATATCAATGGGCAGTTTGTGATTGGATTCGTAGAGCAATCATCCAGTCAACGTTCCCCACTGTTGCAGAGGCCGCTAAGGCTGCCAAAAAGGTTGATATGGAGAACAAAGAATTTTTGGGTGGTTCCAATAATAGTAGGAAGAGAAACAGAGACGAATACCGCACTCCGTTCACTAGTGAGTCGTCTCAGGCACCTACTCGAAATAATCAAAACAACATGGGGAATAGGTCATCGGGAAGGAATAATAGACCATGGCAGGGAAGGAGCCAAAATCAGGGTCAGATCAAACCCTACCAGCCACCAACCCAAGCTCAACCCGTAAACCAGAGAGGTAACCAGAACCCTACCCAGCCTCCAGTGTGTAACCATTGCAACAAGCGTCACCCAGGCATCTGTCTTCGACTTACTGGGGCTTGCCTTAAGTGTGGAGATATGGGGCATAAGATTAATGAGTGCCCAAAGGCTGGTAACCGACCAACTGATACCACTAGGGGAGCTACTGTGCCACCTACTACTGGAGGGCGTGTTTTCTCTTTGACTGCAGGGGAAGCTGCTAATGCTCCAGGTAGCGTCTCTGATAAATGTTCCTCTTAGTATTATTATTTTGCTTGCTTAGTTGTTTATGATTTTCATACAATCGTTTGTGTCTTATTGTTTATCAATTTATTAGGTACCGTTTCAGGTAGTATTTATTTGGGTGAGCATGAATTGTATGTGTTATTTGATACTGGGGCAACCCACTCGATAGTCTCACAACTAATTGCCCGACATCTTAAAATTTCGCCTTCTCTTTTGGATCAAGCTTTAGTTATTTCTACACCAATGGGAAATCCTTCAGTTATTACTCACGTCTATAAAGATTGCCCGCTTGTGGTCGGAAATGTTATTCGTATAGCGAATCTTTATCCCATGCAAATGGGAGATTTTGATGTCATACTAGGCATGGATTGGTTATCCATGCATCGAGCTACCATTGATTGTCACTCCAAACGAGTCATTTTTGGTGATATTCTGAATCCTGAATGTATTTATCAAGGATCTCAACCTCGAAAATCCATTAAAATCATCTCTGCTCTTAAAGCTCAAAAACTTATATCCCATGGATGCGAGGGATTCTTAGCTTCTATTAAAGATACCTCGGTGGATACACCACGTGTCGAAGACGTTCCTATTGTTCGAGACTTCTCTGACGTCTTTCCAGAAGAATTGCCAGGGATACCACCTGAACGTGAAGTAGAGTTCACTATTGATTTGATTCCCCGGAGCTGAACCTATTTCTAAAGCACCCTATCGTATGGCCCCATTGGAGTTGAAGGAATTGAAAGAGCAACTGCAAGAACTTTTGGAACTTGGATTCATTAGACCTAGTGTTTCACCTTGGGGAGCACCGGTTTTATTTGTGAAGAAGAAAGATGGTAGCATGCGTTTATGCATCGACTACAGAGAGTTGAATAAGATCACCATTCGTAATCGCTACCCCTTACCGCATATCGATGACCTTTTTGACCAACTCCAAGGAGCGAAGTTTTTCTCAAAGATTGATCTCAGATCAGGGTGCCATCAGTTGAGGGTCAGAGATCAAGATGTTCATAAGACAGCATTTCATACCCGGTACGGTCACTATGAGTTTCTAGTCATGCCTCTTGGTTTGACAAATGCTCCTGTTGTTTTCATGGATCTTATGAACCGAGTATTCCATGAGTATTTGGATCGGTTCGTGATTGTATTCATCGATGACATCTTGGTGTTTTCTAAAAGTAAAGGGGAGCATGAGGACCATCTTCGCACTGTTCTAGGAACTTTACGCCAGGAGAAGTTATATGCAAAATTTTCTAAGTGCGACTTTTGGCTTGAACAAGTGGCGTTTCTAGGCCACATTGTATCAGCGGAAGGTATTACAATGGATCCATCAAAGGTGGAAGCTATCACTAAATGGCCTAGACCAACATCAGTTACCGAAGTTCGAAGTTTTCTTGGTCTAGCGGGATATTATCGACGTTTCGTAGAGGGATTTTCTATTTTGGCCTTACCTCTCACTCAACTCTTGAGGAAAGGGGTAAAATTTACTTGGAACGATGATCGAGAAAAGAGTTTTGAGGCATTGAAGCAGAAGCTAGTATCAACTCCTATTCTTACTCTACCTTCTGGCACAGGTGGATTCGATATATACAGTGATGCATCGAAGAAAGGGCTTGGTTGTGTTCTCATGCAGCATGGAAAGGTTATTGCTTATGCCTCACGTCAGCTTAAACCCTACGAGGTGAATTATCCAACGCATGATCTAGAGTTAGCGGCAGTCGTTTTTGCACTTAAGATTTAGAGGCATTATTTATATGGGGAGACATGTAACATATTCACCGACCATAAGAGCCTCAAGTATATTTTCACTCAGAAGGAGCTTAACATGAGGCAGAGAAGATGGTTAGAGCTACTCAAGGATTATGATGCCAACATTCAGTACCACCCTGGTAAAGCAAATGTTGTTGCAGATGCACTGAGTAGGAAGAATTCTGGAGGTTTGGCATGCTTGACTGTTCAGCCGCAAATTCAATCAGACCTGATACGCATGGATATTGGTATACAGGTTGGTGAGTCTGGTGGTTATTTGGCTAGACTGAAGATCGAACCGAACCTCATCACTCAGATAAAGGAAGCTCAAAAAGAAGATGGTGAGCTTTGGGCGGTCTTACAAAATTTGGGAGTAGGAAAAAAATCTGAATTTCGAGTGGATGAACATGGAACAATATGGTGTGGGAAGCGTTTATGTGTGCCAGATGATTCATCTCTTCGTGAATCATTACTGACTGAGGCACACAGTTCACCTTATTCTATACACCCTGGATCCACAAAGATGTATAGGGATTTGAGGCAACATTTTTGTGGAGTGGTATGAAAGAAGATGTAGCTAGACATGTGAGCCAATGTTTGATATGTCAGCAAGTGAAGATTGAACATCAACGGGCTAGTGGATTATTACAGCCTTTAGATATTCCTGTCTGGAAGTGGGATGATATTTCTATGGACTTTGTAACTGGTTTACCAAGAACCCGTATGAAGAACGATGCTATTTGGGTTGTGGTAGATAGGCTTTCAAAGTCTGCTCATTTCTTACCCATTCGTAAGGAGTACGAGGTGAGTAAGCTGTCAGAGATATTCCTTCGTGAGATTATTCGATTGCATGGTACACCATCATCTATAGTGTGTGATAGAGATCCACGTTTCACATCACGGTTCTGGAAGGGTTTCCAAAATGCTTGGGATATGAAGATACGATTTAGCACTGCTTTCCATCCGCAAACTGATGGACAGTCTGAACGTACTATTCAGACTTTAGAGGATATGCTTAGATCATGTGCACTTGAGTGGACGGGAAACTGGGATGAATACTTGTGCTTGGTGGAGTTTGCCTACAATAATAGTTGGCAAGCTAGCATTGACATGGCACCTTTTGAATTGTTATACGGGCGTAAATGTCGAGCTCCCACATGTTGGGACGAGGTCGGAGAAAAGATGATAGAGGGTCCTGAACTGGTGCAGATCACGAACGAAAAGGTTACTATTTCTCGTGAGAAGCTTAAGGAAGCCCAAAGTAGACAGAAGAGTTCTGCTAATCGCCACCGAAGGGCTTTGGAATTTAATGTAGGTGAAAAAGTATTCTTAAAAGTCTCACCATGCAGAGGTGTCCGACGTTTTGGCATAAAGGGAAAGCTAAGTCCTCGCTTTATCGGACCATTTGAAATTTTGGAAAGAGTCGGTGAAAAAGTATTGTTAGCTCTACCGCCACAATTATCGCACGTGCATAATGTGTTCCATATTTCACTGTTACGTGGGTATAATTACCATCCTCTCCATGTGGTGAACTATTCTCTACACGAGATTCGTGAGGACTTATCGTATGAAGAGGAACCAGAGGCTATCTTGGACCGACAAGTACGTGTGATGCGTATGAAGTCTTTTCCGTTCATCAAAATCTTGTGGAAAAACCATCCAGAACGTGAAGCCACTTGGGAATCGGAGGAGGCGATCCGTTCTCAATATCCGTATTTATTCGAAACCTAAGGTTAGTGTTCCGAACGGTTTATTTGCATATATGAAACTTACTTGTGTGTCTTTCGACTATTCTGCATCGTGTTTGCAACTTTGTTATCGTTATTCTTATGCTTGATCTGTAACATGAATAGTATACCATTTTCGTCATCGCTAATTTCGTGGAAGAAATTATTTTTAAGGGGTAGGGAGTTGAAATACCCGTACTGTGTAGAGTAATATAACGTTAATTTCGAGGACGAAATTTCTTTTAAGGGAGAAAGAATTGTAATATGCGAAACTTTTATAACCCTAACATAATAAATACTATAAGTTTTACGACAAATTATTATGTCGGACAATTAATGTCAGAACCCGGTCATTTATGCTATCAAATCTAAAACCCATTAATAGATTAAAACATAGTAATAATATTATGTTAATATGATATGCGACAACTTAATTATGAAAAAAAAATATAGAAAATTAAATTAATAAAATTGCATTCATGTGTCTGTTTGAAACAAAACTTTTACTTATGTATATATGTAGTATAATTTGATAAACAAATGAAAAGAATGAGTTAACGATGGAATGCATGGTATGTAAATTTCATTATTATTTTCCAAATAATTGATTATACTTTGACGGTGCTTTCCTTTTGGCCATTCTCTCATCAACGTAAATTACGGGATTTCGCATCTTTCCGACTTTGGAGTTTTCTTATTAATTGATATCATTCCAGCGATTTGCTCCATACAAGTTCACCCCTGACTTCGTTGACTCGTAAGAATATCAAGTTCGATTGGGGTCCTAAGCAACAAGAATCCTTTGACATCCTTAAGCAAAAGTTAAGCAATGCACCTGTGTTAACATTTCCTGAAGGAATTGAAGAATTTGTGGTTTATTATGATGCATCACACACAGGTATGGGATGTGTGCTTATGCAGAAGGGCAAAGTTATTGCTTATGCTTCCCGTCAATTAAAGGTGCACGAGAAGAATTACACCACCCACGATTTGGAATTGGGTGCCGTTGTATTTGCACTGAAACTTTGGAGGCATTACTTGTATGGGACTAAGTGTGTGATCTATTCTGATCACAAGAGCCTTCAACACTTGTTCAACCAGAAGGATCTAAACATGAGACAGCGTCGATGGATGGAGACACTGAATGATTATGATTGTGAAATTCGCTACCATCTAGGCAAAGCGAATGTTGTAGCTGACGCTTTAAGCAGGAAGGAAAGGGTTAACCCTATTAGGATCAATGCCAAGAGCATTGAATTGAGAAACAGCTTGAATGAAAGGTTGCTAGCCGCTCAGAAGGAAGCTGTATTGGAAGCTAACTTCCCAAATGAAAAGTTGGGTGTCACTGTCGATCAACTGTCTTGTGACAAGGATGGAATTCTAAGATTGAATGGACAAATATGGGTTCCAATTTATGGTGGACTACGAGATGTGATTCTTCAAGAAGCCCATAGCTCCAAATACTCAGTTCATCCTGGAAGTGACAAGATGTACCAGGATTTAAAGGCAAATTACTAGTGGATAGGTTCGAAGAAATCTATAGCCACTTATGTGGCTAAATGTCTGACGTGTGCTCAAGTTAAAGCCGAACACCAGAAGCCGTCAGGTTTGCTGCAACAGCCTGAACTTCCCACCTGGAAGTGGGAAATGGTAACTATGGATTTTATCACTAAGTTACCGAAAACAAAGCGAGGAAATGATACTATTTGGGTTATAGTGATAGGTTGACTAAGTCGGCCCACTTCTTACCTATTAAGGACACACACAGCTCAGATAAGTTAGCTCAGTTGTACGTGGACAAGATTGTATCTCTCCACAGAGTGCCAGTATCTATTATCTCTGATAGGGATACAAGGTATACATCGCACTTTTGGAAAAGCTTTCAACATTGTTGGGCACTCGATTAAACTTCAGCACTGCTTATCATCCTTAGACAGATGGTCAAAGCGAGCATACAATTCAAACGCTGGAGGATATGTTAAGAGCTTGTGTTATTGATCTAGGTGGAAGTTGGGATGACCACCTTCCGTTGATTGAATTTTCATACAACAATAGCTACCATTCGAGTATTCAAGTTGCACCTTTTGAAGCTTTGTATGGAAGAAAGTGCAGGACGCCCGTTTGTTGGGCAGAAGTTGGAGATGCCCAACTAACAGGACCTGTTATAGTCCTAGAGACAACAGATGAGATTGTGCAGATACGTGATCGTCTCAAAGCTGCCAGCGATAGGCAGAAAAGCTATGCAGATAAAAGGCGTAAACCTCTGAAATTCGAGGTAGGTGACAAAGTGTTACTTAAGGTATCACCCTGGAAAGGGGTAATGCGTTTTGGCAAGAAAGGCAAGTTAAGCCCAAGGTACATAGGACCATTCGAGATCATCGAATGTGTCGGATCAGTTGCTTATAAGTTAAACCTGCCTGAAGAACTCAGTGGAATCCATAATGTGTTCCACATTTGCAACTTGAAGAAATGCCTAGCTGATGAATCGCTAGCAATGTCACATAAGGATGTGCAAATAGATGAAAGCTTGAAGTTCATTGAAAAACCTTTGTCGATTGAGGATCGACAGGTTAAGAAGCTTCGAAGGAAGCATGTACCGATAGTGAAGGTTAAATGGGATGCCCGTAGAGGTCCAGAATACACATGGGAGGTTGAGTCCACAATGAAACAGAAGTACCCCCATTTATTTCAGTGAATCTCGAGGTCGAGATTTCTTTTAAGGGGGTGTGGATGTAACACCTCGTAAAATTACGACCAATATTATAAAGACACGTGTCATTAAAGGTAAACGTGTTATAAACCCGGATCAAGTTGAAAAATATATGGTAGGATTAAAAGTGTCAACATATTAATTAATACCTCTAAGTGACCTTATTATTAATTCCAAACCTTACTATATTTTATAAACATCTGATATATATTCAAATCGGGTTATTTCTAGTGGTAAATAATTCAAATTTGCAAAGAATGGATCCTATGTGTTTTTACAACAAAACTTCATTCAAAAACCTCCTTCAAAAAGTCCAAGAACTTGTAAGTGTATGGCATCACATGCAAGGGCATGCAAGGTCTGAATATATGGTCCCCTCTACTGGAAAAAGACATGAGATTTGAAGTTATAAGGATTGCATGGTCAAAATATAAAAATTCTCAAATTTTTGTCTTCTGGTCATCGGATGCCGACCGTATGGTCTTAGGCTTACGGTCCGCAAGGAATGTAACTGGGTGTTTGAGTTCAGGGTTAGTTACGGACCGCATCAATTTGGACTTACGTTCCGTAAGCGGTGGATGTGGACCGTAAGGGTTTTTGCTTACGGTTCGTAAGTTATGTCGCTGGCAGTAAAAATGGACAGCTGCAGGTTAAAGCTGTTCCACCGCCTTAGATGCATGGTTTTCGAATTCAGGGGCTGCACCAGTGGTATTTCATGCATAGGGGACACCTAGGATGATCAGGTATCATTCATAGACTTGTGTGGATTGATCTTATGAGTTTTGATGTTCTATATAAGAACTTGTTGTTGCTAGTTCATTTGCACACTTCACAAAATTCATTCTAACTTATTCTCTGGAGCTCTCTGGACTTCAAGCAAGTTTCCATCAGCTCCTAATTCGTGCTAAGGACCATTGTGAGTGTTCTTAGCCTTCCTAGTTCAAGTTTCATTAGCTTAATGACCAAAAGTCAAAGCCGTCGTATTTAAGATTTGACTTAGTGATTAATCACTAATGGTCCAGTCATTTTTCATATTGAAAGTGGCTATGAGTTGGTAATTATGTGGGTAATAAACCCTTAAAAGGGCACCCTCTGATTTCCACTCTAACTAGGTCAATTGTCGGGTCAAACTTAATTATAAAAAGTCAACAGAAAGCTATTTTGCAAATAAATTCATAATTAGTAATGTAGAAGCTATGGAACCTGTTTTAACACTAAAATAACTTGGTAATTAATTTAAGAACATGTCTAAGCATGTTCAACCCGACAATTCTGAGTTTAGGCTCGGTTCGGAATAGAAAGTCGCAACAGTAGACTTTTGCTTTGACTTTCAGCTCTGACCCGATTTAGCTTAGTTTAGATATACCTTAGAGTTCCATTAGGACCAGGTAGTATAACCCTCTGAGGTTATACAACTTGGTTCCTAATTAATCCGATTCATTTGCATGTTTCCGTTATATGCTTAAATGTTGACCATTATGCCCTTTTGACTTTAAAACGAGATTTTTGAAAATGTGAGAGAACAAAAACCTTTATTACTGATTTATAAACATGTGCTAAAAATTTGACATCAGTTTGAGGTTTAAATTAGGAGTTATGCTCAATATCGTAATTAGAAAGCTTTTTATTAATTAAACGGCATTATTAGCATAAAGCCTATCTAAACCCAAATTTTGACACCAAACTTTTTACCCACTGATGTAATATAATATTTTTGGATTTTTGAAGATTTTTATTTATTTTTAAACTGAGCATAACATAGGGTTCTTGCTTTAATTCGGTAATTGTCGGTTATACCCTTTTTGCTAATAAAATGAGTTTTACATAACATTTTGATACCAACCTTTTTACTACTGATTTTATATGATAAATAAAATATTTTGAACTTTATAAACTGATCAAAAACTCAGATTTCCTATTATAACCCAAAAATCGCTTAAAACCGACTTTTACGCGTTTTAAACGCATAGTATGGGTTAAAACTATTTTTGGCATACAAGACTTAATACCTACTGATGTTTTAAGTAAAATTTTATACATTAACAGTAAGCAAAAGTTTTAAACTCGGATTTCCAAATTTGACATTTAAAGCATATGTGAAATTGCCAAAATGCCCCTTCGGAGCATAGTTTGGTTATAAATGATAAATTTCACATAAATGCAATACCCTACTGATATAACTTATTAAATTAAATATTTTTGCTGATCATTTCAGACCTGAACCTCATATTAATATTTAATCTCTTTTATAACCTTTAAAATGACCAAAATACCCATACGGGTCTTAATTTGAGTTTAAATTCGTTTTGGGCATAATGGAAGGTATCCTACTGATATCACAACATATTTAAAGCATATTAACTTAAGAAACCTGTTCATAACTCAATTGTTTACCCGTTATGAATTTTTCGCGTTCGGAGAGGTTTATGTAACTAGTTTGCATAAATTAACCGAAACGGGTCAAACCTTATCATTTTTATCTCAAAATCCAGAATGTGTTTAGTTTACCCATATTATACAATTCTTAAAACTTGTCGGGTCTAACCAACATTCTATTCCGGTCTTCGCTTAATTTGCGTTTTGAACCGTATACCTTTCTTTAAAACTAACCAGTCTAAGTTTAAACTTAAGTAAGACCCGTTAGGAATCTAATAGGTTAATTAAAACCTTCATTCCAGATTTAGGAGACCAGTAAAAGATACTTGCACTTGCTGAATTGTACGGCTGGGATAAATTTAAATAATTTGCTCAGGTAAATACTTTTAACTTATTTTCCCTTATACGGGCTTGGGGTACGGTATATAAAATACCGCTTGGTCGGGTATTGAATTTTTAATCGTATGAAGGTTAAATCATTTAGATAACCTGTTTATTCTGTTTTGTTTGTTTTAAGCCTTTGGGGGGTTAATGACCATGTCCTGGATATCCTCGGCTCATTCATTGAAATGGCCACGACTTAAGCACAGGGTATAGGCATACACCTGCCGGTGCGTATGTAAAATAATGTACCCACCTGTTCGAGAATCACTCGCCGTGGGATATATTATGTGGTGTGTCTATTAATCTTTAACCCGGTTTTCAGCCCGGGCTACTGAACGTATAATAAACATGTAATTCTTTAACAAGTTTATTTGTAAATAATTATCCCAAGTTATAGAAAGATATTTTGTGCCTTGTGCATTTAAATCAATTTTCTTAAACACTTTTCAAAATGAGTCGGTTAATTGTATTTACCAGTGAAAACTGACGTATTTTCCCAAAAAGGTTAAGTGCAGGTACTAATCGAAATAGGCTGGCCACTCCTAGCATCAATAAAGAGTCTTGCAAGCTTAGATGTTTATAAATCTGTTGAACTATGTTCCTTTTAACTTGATCCGCCTGTGGATCCCTTTCAATCGTTTTTCTAATAATTAATATTACCTTCATTAAGTTTGAAATGTTTTTATCTTTCGACTTCCGTTGTGTATTAAACTGTGATAAATTGTTTATGATGGTATCAACTACGTCACGATACTCCCCACCGGGCCCACCGGCAATACGTAGAAATATCAGGGTGTGACATGATTCTTCCCTAGCCTTAGTGCTAGTAGTAAGCCCCTTTGATCTTGTTTTTATTCATAATTTTAGTGGTTAAAGTAAGATGTAACTTGGTAAACTAAAGAATCTCAACAAAACATAAAGATGAACATGAACATAAAGCTCTAAATCTTGAAAATCAAAGTTGTTTAAGTGTATGTAGTAAACTTGTTTGTTGATTTCTTGTATATATGGTGTAGATCACCATAAGAAGCTTGCTAGATGATGATTAAACACAAGATCTAGCAAGTATAAGGATGGATCTTGAAAAGTTCATGTTAATCATCCTTTATGTGAACTATGAACTTGAAGGTGAACTTGATTATGTGTAGGATGATTATTCCTACAAGATGTAAGTATTGAAAATGTAAGATTTCAAAAATAAGATTCTCAAGAAACTAAAACTTACTTCCAAAATTAACATGGTTTGATCTTTTAAAGAAAGAAAACTTGTTTTAAGTGTTTAATTAAACACTTGATGTGTAAGAATCATGAAAAACTCAAGAAGAATAATTTTTGAAAAATCATCTTACAAGTTGTAAAGATGGAAATTTCATAAGAATGAGTTTTATAAAATAAGAACCATGGATTTAGTGTTCTTAAACCTTATTAAACAACATGTTAAAAGACTACAAATTTTTACAAAACTTCAAGTTCATAACATCTTGTAAAATGCATATTTTTGACTTATGGTAAGTTATATGAAGATTAATGTTGATTGATGATGAAATTTTAAAAGAAAATGATATGTTATTAAGCATGGAAACCTCCATTTTTAAGGGGAAACTATGGCAAATTTTTTGTAAAAATTAGACACTTAGAAAAATACTTTTAAACAAGTGATTGCAAGTAACTTATGATCTTGGTTTTAATATTAAAATTTGCCATAATTTTTGTTATAAAAATTACAAATATTGGAGGTTGATTTTTGGTAACAAAAATCACTAAGTATATATTTAGGAAAATATATATATTTAGATGTCACAAAATTATGTCCTACTTGTATATTGATTGTGTTAGTTATATTAAAATTAGGGACTTGAAAATAATATAACACATCAAAATACAAAAAATTGTAATATGAAAATATTACCAAATCACAAGAAAATAAATATATAATTTATACCCGAATATTGGACAAATCGGTGTGGGAGTCCGGAATATAAATTCGTAATTCGACAAACGTGAAAAACGGTATTTTGAAACCAAAGAAACGTTAAAATATGAATTTTTATAACTACTACAACATATATCATATTTTATCAAAATAGAAAATATATTATTTTTGAGTGGAGAAAAATATATTTTCTTAAACAACACAAAATATATTATTTTGGTGGAAAACTAAAAATATATATTTTCCAAGTTTAATCTTAAAAATATATTATTTTAAGGTATATTTGGAAGTATACTTATTTTTACCAAGTAAAAATTTATAGATATTTTTCTATAAAAATTCTCTCAATATATGTATATATTAAGAATATAAAGTTATAGATTTTTAATCCTATAAAAATAATATTCCGAAAAATTATACACAAATTAAGTATAAAATACTTAATAAATACAAGAAAATACGTATTCCTATACATATAAATACGCACCGGAATACACTACCAATACTTGGCAAAATACACAAATACAAGTATACCTATGCTTGGGAAAATATAAGTATAAGAAATACATGACAAAACAAGTTAAAATATATTATTTTTAACAATATTCCAAATAATTGGATAAAATAATATAAGTTAAAATATCCTTATTTTAACTAATAATTATATATAATTTGGAATTATATAATACATAACAACCGTATAACTCAAAGAATACTAAATTCCCAAAAATAAGTCTTAATAAATAACTAAGACTAGGAGTCGTTACACGACCTAAAATGTCTAATAAAACATGGCACGTGTGTAGGTAGTTGTACGACTCGTAAGAAGGATCTTTGAGTTACAAGACCGCGGACGCAAAACCGTGAGTTCATGTCTCCCTTTTCTTTTAATTGTTTTCAGTTTATAACTTACGAGGGTGAAATACATGCTTCAAATGTTTCAAATGTTACAAATGTTTCAAATGGCATGGTTACCTAAGGAATGAATTGTTAGATCATCTGAATGGGTAGGCACAACACTTAAGACCATTAATCTTTGTATAAAGAACGAGGAGCATGAGTGATAGATCTATTTGGGTGTTGCGAGCCCCACCCATGGGTCCGGGAGTTGGCCCATGTGGTGACTATGTCGTTCCAGCCGGGTGGCCCGATACGAAATCCGTAAAGGTTTGAGCCTTCCAACGCCATTGCACACATATTGATGTCCTTGCAAAACATTAATTGATTTGTTCATAGACGCTTTCATACCGGATCACGTATATATTTACATATGATTACAAGTTTATACGAGCGCGCATACAAAACACATGAACTCGCTCAACTTTTGTTGATGTTTTCAAATTACATGTATTTTAGGAAACTAATGGATCTTGCGGCGTTAAGAAAGTTTCAAGAAGTGATGTCATCCTATTTTGGAAGGGTTTGATTGGGATATCTTATCTTAGATAAGATATACGAATCAAAGCCTTGGTTTAAAAAGTCTTTTGTTTAAAAGTCATTTATGGAACTTATTTCTATTTGAATGGTTTGTAAACTTAACTTGAAGTCTGTTGGTTGGTACTTAACAACTTGGGTTTGTAATATTTTGAAACTTATGAATGGATGAACATCATGTTTTAATTATATAGTTTTTTGTTATAATTGAATGCAATGATATTGATCAAGTCACACATCACACGCTTCCGTAAAAGTCAAGGTGTGACAGGTTGGTATCAGAGCATCGATTGTAGTGAACTAGGATTCCTTCTTGAGTCTAGACTACAATCACTAGGATTCTCTCACGAAAATATTTTTACTATATATTTTTCATTGCATTTACAAAACGCCAAGATCCATGGAACAAACATTTTACAAAGGAAATAGTCGGTGGTTTAGTTTACATGGGGTAGACTTGTTAAGTTAGAAAAGACTCACGTAGGAATAACGTGAATACATGTTACGTGATACCTATCCTTGCCAGTATATACCGAGTAATAGTAATTAATATAAGTGCACATGCTATGATTATTATGTTACAGGTGGGTATCAGAGCGATTGTGAGAAGAACTTAAACATGAGACAGCGAGATGGGTCGAGCTGTAAAATGATTACGATTGTGAGATTAAGTATCACCTGGGCAAGGCGAACGTCGTAGCAGACGCCTTGAGCCACAAGGAGCGTGCAAAACCTCTAAGGGTGCGAGCCTTAGAGATGACGATACAAACTGATTTCACTACTCGGATTCGTGAAGCTCAACAAGAAGCGCTTAAGCCAGATAACATACGAGCCGAATTATTACGCGGAATGGAAGCGCAATTTTTTCCTAAGGAAGATGGAACTTTGTACTTCATGGAACGAATTTGGGTACCATTCTTCGGTGATCTACGAGCACTCATTTTGGATGAAGCTCACAAGTCAAGGTGCTCTATCCATCCTGGATCCAACAAGATGTACCAGGACTTGAAGGACTTTTATTGGTGGCCCAAGATGAAAGCCGACATCGCTATATATGTGGGTAACTGCCTTACTTGGGCCAAAGTTAAGGCGGAGTACCAGAAACCATCAGGGCTGTTACAACAACCTGAGAGTCCCGTGTGGAAGTGGGAACAGATCTCGATGGATTTCATTACCAAACTAAACCCAAAGAGGTCATGTTATGGTTTGGGTAATAGTTGATCGACTCACGAAGTCTGCACATTTCTTACCGATCAGTGAGAAGGACAGTACGAAGAAGTTAGCAGAGATATATCTCAAGGAGATTGTGGCACGTCATGTAGTGCCTGTTTCTACCATACCCGGCCGAGATGGTCGATTTGTGTCGAGAATGTGGCAATCATTTCAGCAAGCTTTTGGATCACAGTTGAACCTTAGTACTGCCTTTCACCCTCAGACGGACGGCCAAAGAGAACGAACGATTCAGACATTGGAAGACATGCTACGTGCTTGTGTGATGGACTTTGGTGGAAATTGGGATACTCACTTGCCTTTAGTGGAGTTTTCCTACAATAATAGTTATCACACCAGGATTTAGGCCACCCCATTTGAAGCTTTATATGGACACAAGTGTAGGTCCCCGCTGTGTTGGGCAGAGACCGGGGATAAACAGATTATTCGTTCGGAACTGGTTCAGGAAACTACAGACAAAATTGCTCAGATACGTGAGCGCATCAAGACAGCACGTGATAGACAGAAGAGTTACGCCGACAAGTGGCGGAAACCATTGGAATTTGAGGTTGGTGATATGGTTCTACTGAAAGTCTAGCCTTGGAAAGGCGTGGTACGATTTGGAAAACGTGGAAAGTTGAATCCGTGTTACATTGGATCCTTCGAGATTCTAGAAAGAATCGAGACTGTTGCATACAAGCTAAAGCTTCCAGAAGAACTTAGTAGTGTCCATGACACGTTTCACGTGTCTAATCTCAAGAAGAGCCCTACTCAAGAAACAGTTGTCATTCCCGCAGACGAGATTCACGTTAACGACAAGCTCCAATTTACTGAAGAACCTGTTGAGGTTACAGACAGGAAGGTCCATAAAACACGGAGAAGTCGTATTAAACTTGTCAAAGTCCGTTGGAACTCACGTCATGGCCCAAAGATTACTTGGGAGCGTGAAGACCAAATCAAGTCAAAGTATCCGCACTTGTTTCATAACTCCCCTGCAACCGATAACACAACTTGAATTTCGGGATGAAATTCTTTTAACAGGGGGAGAATGTGACAACTGGCACTTTTCCTGTCTTCCGTACAATATAAACAGTAATTTGTACTTTAATGATTGTGCATGATTGAACTAATGAGATGAATGATTAGCTGATTACTTTCAAGAACATACAAATGCATTACATATTGCATGATTGCTTATCATTATTACATGCAACCCGGGTATGGTTTAGTTAGTGCACAAAATGAGACTAGCGCAATAATCAGATAAACTAGAAGTAATAACGGGAGTTCAGTACTCAGACAGACATGTTGCTAGAACAAGAATGAGCCCCGAAACCAAGAGTTCCACTAGAATAGTATGTAGGAAAGTAGGGATCCTAAAACTTCCTTCCGAGTGACGATTTAAGTGCCAAAACGTGCCCGAAACACACTAAAACTACTGAATTCTGCAGAAAACAACAAAAATCAGCTTTTTAACCTCAAAATATAATGCAGAATTATGGTTTAATGGTCCAGAAAAACTTGATAAGTGTCGGGAATCAAAACCGTCATAAAAGACATCATATTGCACACTAAACTGCGCAATTTAGCACCTTAACGAACCGGTAACCAAGCGAACAACCGGACACTATCCGAAACATCAAAATTTTACTAGAAGCATTGTTTTAATATTACAAAGCTAGTTATGACCACTAAACATCACATTACCACTTAAAACATATAACACACTTAAACACGAAAATTTAACACTAACATGTAACTAGAAATTGTAACTTGTAGTTGAGATGCAACCAAGACACCCCCCCCCCCTTTTGACGGTCACAAGTGGGCCCCCACACTTGATTTTCTTCCAATATTTTATTTGATATGTTTAGTTGATATCAAACATAAGAACCATAGGGTAATTAAATGTTGGCGGATCATTTTATTATAACCACAAGACTTAAGCACACTTGTCATTCATCATCTTCAAGCTTCACAAACACCGTCCTTCTTCTCCATTACCTACGGCCCAAACACCCTCTAACACAACCTACATTTTCAATCCATTCTCAAGCATTCTAAGGTTTTCTCAAGGTGTAACAAGCACACTTAAGAAGATTGGAAACAAAGGAGCTTGAAGGACCTTCTCTAGGAGCGATTATCCACTTCATTTCTCATCATCTTCCATCTTGATTCTTCCCTAGCCTTAGTGCTAGTAGTAAGCCCCTTTGATCTTGTTTGTATTCATAATTTTAGTGGTTAAAGTAAGATGTAACCTGGAAACTAAAGAATCTCAACAAAACATAAAGATGAACATGAACATAAAGCTCTAAATCTTGAAAATCATTGTTGTTTAAGTGTATGTAGTAAACTTGTTTGTTGATTTCTTGTATATATATGGTGTAGATTGTGACAACCCGCACTAAACCAGGTATCCGTACGACTTAATTAATGATTAATTACTGCTTAATTACTGTGCTTGATTGAACTAGCTGATGAACTGCTACTTGATATCTGATACATGTACTTACTTGCATCATACTTTGCTTATCGTCACTACATTATTTACATGCTAAACCCTAGTGACAAACATGATGCGCAAAAAGCACAATAGCACTATCACGGATAACCTACTGAACATGCTGATAAAGCCAGCATCAGGCAAACACTGCCTCTAAGGCCTGTAAGAGCCTGAGATGTTTTGCTACACTAGCAGTGAGTGTAGGGATATAAGGGTTGTGGAACTGCATCTCTAGGAATAAGTTACAATGACTGGATGTGCCTAAAACGTACTCTAAGTACAAAACACAGCACTTTAATAAATAATCCAACTTCTAGCTGACTAGTAAAGTGCCAAAACATGGGGAAAATAACACTAGACACTTTCCAAAGTGTCAGGAATAAACTGTGTCACTAAAATAATATAACGACACTTTAAAGCTTTATTAAGCGCTTTAACGGATTACTATCCAACCGAACAACCGGACTTTACCCGGGACATGAAAATATTGTTATTTTCACTATTTATATTTTTTTGAGCCAGTTAGGGTCCCTGATTACCCTAACACCCGCCATAACGCATAACATACAAGTAACTAAGTTTAACACTTAACTTACTTAACTTAACCAATCTATGCTTAACTACCTAGTTGATTTCGAACCAAGACCCCCCCCCCTCTTGACCGAATTCACATAAATGGTACTTGCAAGATCTCCTAATCATCTTGGTTTAATATCTAGGGGGCATGTTATCCATTGGGTAATAACACTAAACCTTGTCTATAAGATCAAGTTCATAACCACTAATCACTTTCATCACATAACATCACAACACTCCAACTCTCTCTCTTGCTCCCTTTCACTCTCGGCCGAACCCCCCTATAACCAACCACCCATTTTCGAGTTTGATCATCATCATTCCAAGCATCTACAAACATCAAGGGTTGCGTATTAGGAAGCTTGGAGCAAGCGGAACGCGAAGGACCTCTTTCTTTGGCTTTTATCCACCTCTTTTGCGCATAGATTCTTCCCTAGCCTCGAGCTAGAGGTATAATGCTTAAAACTTGTTCTTGAACTATTCTAAAGTGGTTAAAAGGATTTTTATCGGTTAAATCTCGTTAAAATGCAATATGATGCACAAAAGTCTACTTAAAACACTAAAAATGGTGGTTAATAGCATATGTGTTGTGTAAAAGTTGTAGTATTCGAAATGTGTGATTATTTAGACCCGATCTACGTTGTGGTAGCTCGGATCATCGTTTAACCCGGTTTGGTAAGATCGTGGATCTTAGCATAAGCTTGTTTTAAATGATACGAGGGTTAAAAGATGAAACTCTACCACACATGAAACACGAACTTGTGTAATAGTGTTTTGACTTGTACAATAGTGATTAGAACTAGTAGATCTACGTATCTACAACCGGTATTTTCAAAGAACCACATATCAAAGAAGTCATGTATTTTAAAGGGTGGATCTTACACTAACAAACATGATTTTATAAACCACAAGTGTGTAAACACTTGTGAAATGAAAAGATCCGACAAAGGACTAGTCTTGTCAAGTGTTACTAGAAGTTGTAAAGATGGATTTTCTCTAAAAATAAGGTTTTTACAAAATCGGATTATTTACACAAAAGATCCATTAAAAGTAAAGAGATTTACTACGTATTTTTAGACAAACCACAAGTTCGTATATTTTTGCGATTTTGTCTATCTTTGACTAGTTAAAATGTTGAAGAGTTGTTGATAATGTTGAGAACATTGGTTGATTTGAATTGTTAAAGAAAATGATACGCTTGAAAGCGTGGCCACCTCCAGTTACAGAGGAAACTCTGGCGAAATTTTTCTAAAAACCTAACACTTAGAATTATTTACATTACAAGTGTTAGAATTATTTTTGACATATCTTCGAGATATGAATTTCGCCATGACTTTATTTACTAAATATTCGGAGGTGGGATTTTCACAAAATTTAACGTGATAAATATATATTTTTCACACACTGTTTATGATCATTTTGTGAAAATGCATAAATATTATTTTTAGAGTAAAATAATATTTACAAACGTTAACGATCCCAAAATAATACGAACGCTTTCACCATAAATATATAAGTTACACCGGTAATTATATTACCACTCGATTGTTAAAACGTAACTTACGCACTTACGGAAATATTTATGAACGCACATGTATTGAATCCCCCATCCTTGGGAAGGAAATTAACTACCAAGTATGTACAGAACATAAACACGAAATAGTTGTCTAACTATTTCCCAAAAGATTTAACTATAAAGCTAAGGCACGACCGTCCGTCTAATAGAATTAGCACTTGTAGGTCGTCGCACAGCTTTCTGATTTGGAGATACTTGGTAGAGACGCTTCACAGTGAGTTCATGTCCCCCTTTTCTCTAACTATTTTCAGTTTTCTTAACTGCGGGGGTGAAATACATGTTACTTTGTTTACAAGTACTATTATACACGGTATGTTAACGTAAGGAGGTTTACTACTTAGATCATGTGAATGGGTAGGCAGAACACCGAGGGACAGTAGCGGTAGATCTATCTGGGTGTAGCGAGCCCAACTCTAGGCCCAACAGAACGGACCTTGAGTGACTTTGTGCCCAACGCAAAAATCGGCTAGGTTGAGTCTTCCTACTTGCATTTCACAACATGCTAATGGCCTTGCAAACCATTGGTGATCTCTTTTCCTTACACTGCTACATACCAGGAAACTTTTATACTTACAAGTGTTTTACTTACTCACTTGCACATGAACTCGCTCAACATCATTGTTGATTTTTCAACTTACATGTATTCAGGAAATTAACAGGATCTGGCATGGTATGACGTGTTTTCCCGCTGCATATTGGGTTCCAAGGTCATCCCAGTTTAGGAAATGTGACTCTTTCCTGGACAAGTCACAAATCTTAAACTGCGTTTATCTCATGTTGATGTTTAAGACAATGTTTTATGTTATAACGTTGTAAGTTTTTAAGACAATGGTATGTTACTCTGGTTTTAAAACTAAATTAAACGGATGATCTTGCATGTTTTTATTTCATATAGCTTTGTTATGATTAAGCTATGGTATTAAGAAGTCACACCAAATTAACCACGCTTCCGCAAAGCCAGGGTGTGACAGCTTGGTATCAGAGCTCTGATCATAGCGAACTAGGATTCCTTCTCGAGTCTAGACTATGATCACTAGGGCTCTCACGAAAACATTTTTCTGCATACCACTTAAGTCCAGATCCAAAACTTTTTACAAACAAATGTTGAGCACATTTTATTATTTATAGGCTCAGTCTAGAAAGGGCTGAGGCTCGGTCTGAGAGGCCGAGGCTCGGTCTGAGAGATCGAGGATTAGTTGGCTAGTGGGACTAGGAGAATTGGCTAGTGGGACTAGGAGGATTGGCTAGTGGGACTAGGAGGATTGGCTAGTGGGACTAGGAAGAGTAGGCTCAGTTTGGAGACTGAGGCTCGGTGTTGGAGACCGAGGCTCGATCTGAGAGGTCGAGGTAGTTGATAGGGCAGTCTAGGAAGACTGGGAGGCTAGTGGGACTAGGAGAATTATGTGATATCTTACTTGGTGACTTATGTGATTACCTGATTGTGTGACTTATTATTTGAGCATATTTGTGTTACAGACTCATGGATTCGGCTGGTACTGACGATTCAGGCACCACAGGACCTATACCCACTGTATCTGATGACCTTACACCCTCCGAGCACGAGGTGTACACGTCCGACTATACCAGCACAGATGAGGATGATTTCCAGCCCTTCGCACTACCAGATGGTGCTGATGAGCTTGCAGATGACCTTCCTGCTGAGTACCTACCTTTAGTGGAGATTCCTGCTCCCGTACCACTTGCTTCATACCCTGTCCATGGTTTGTTTCTCGACGACGGAGATGATGACGACAACGATCTACTCGATGACGAGCCTTTAGAGGAGGATGCTCAGGGCGATGCCCTTCCTGTTGCTGATGATCTCTTGATGATCGCAGATGCTCCCGCCGCGGAGTCACCTGCTCATTCACCTGTCCCAGACTCCTTCGAGTCTGTGGCATCCGCACCTTCTCATACTTTGAGCGCACATCACCTTGTGCACGATTCTGATCCTGACCAGGCATCATCTGTTGCACCTATTCCCAGCTTTATGTTTGACCATGATGACATAGAGGATTCTGACCCTATCTTTCCCCCGGGATACGACCCAGATCGTGATATCGAGTTCATACCTATGGATCAGCCCATGGAGGATCTAGCTGACCCAGTAGATCCTATCGACCCAGAGTTTGACTTCGAGATGGCATTTGATGACCCTGAGCCTGCCGTCGCCTTTGAGCAGGCAGCCGCTCTAGACCCCATGCTTGAGCATGATCCCGTACATGCTGATATACCTTTTGAGCCTGTTATAGCAGATCCACTTGTTGGCGATCTCCCCGTGTATGTTCCTTTGTTAGAGGGCGACCATGTTGTTGTTGATCCTGTTGTCCCTCTACCTATTGTTGATATACCTGTTGACCATCCTATTGAGCACATTGCACCTGTTCACCCTTTTGTTGCACCTGATCCCGTTCCCCTAGAGCCCGAGCATGCACTGTTCGCGGAACACATGGATCCACCAGATGAGCATGCACAGCACGGTTGGATACCTGCTGATGAGGATGTTCCACCATTTCCCCCTCAGATCCCTGATACACGACATGCTGATTTTTCTTTTCAGGTTCCTCAGTTTGTACCTCCAGTGAGGGCTGGAGAGGGTTCTTCAGCCCATCCTTTTGGGCATGTACCGATGTCTATCCCTTTTATGCCCCAGATGTCATCTGTTCCACCCTCTGTTGCTCCATTTCACGTGGCACCTTTCGACCCCACCAGAGAGCCGTTTCTTTGGGCACCAGACTCTGGTATGCCACCTACTGACCCCTACCATTCGTTCCACAGGGGGTATACTATCGAGGACGTCTTGATGTCCTTTGTCGCCCAGCACGAGTCGCACACGCAGCGCATCCAGGAGCTTGAGAGAGCTCAGCTGCCACCTTGCCAGTGTCATGGTCGGACACACTCTCCTCTGCAGCCATTTCGACCTTTACCCCCAGATTATGCTGCCCGCCTCTTTACACTAGAGCAGCAGGTTGCTTCTATCATTCGTACTCAGCAGGCTATGGAGGCGGACTGGCTCCAGTTACGTCGTTTGTTTTACACCCACTTTCCCCCTCCTCCACCACCATCTGTATTGAGCTCATCAGTACTGTTTGGGTAGACGAGGATGAGAAGACGGCGATTGTTGGACTGCACAGCATTTTTGGAGACTACATTTGATCCTGACTTTTGTTGACATGTATTTGACGTATTTGACATTGACATGATATAGTTTTTGGACAGGGGTGATGTAGCCCCTAGTTGATTGATGATTGTATGATACAGAGATGTACTGATGCACTTACTATGTGGTCTCGATATATGGCAATCGCAGTATTCTCATCATATTTGATCCGCTTGATTGCTTATTTGTATTTTTATGACATGGGATGTTATGTGATTGGTATTTGTGATGTACTGATAACATGAGATGTTATGTGATTATACTATTACTATCGTTATATACGTACACTACATTATGACCTGACTTACGTATTATAACATCGGAGCTTTACTATGGCCTGGCCAACTTAAACCATCTTTTAGAAGATGCCGCCAAGACGTGAGACACGCATGCCTACTAATGAGGCAGAGCTACAACAAATCATTGCTGCTGCCATAGCACAGTATGCAGCATCTCAGCCCGGAACGAGCGGAAGTATTAACCAAGGCAATAACAATCCACCTCACGGTAATACCTAAGTCATTAAGACATACCGTGACCTAATTGGATATCTTTAGCGATGATGCTAATGCCATTCTATGTTATAACGTATGTGCAGGGTGCACCTACAAGCAGTTCTTAGACTGCAAGCCCGTAAACTTTGATGGCACCGGAGGTGCCGTCGCCTTTGTTCGTTGGGCTGAGAAAACCGAATCTGTTCTACGCATGAGCAAGTGCGCGCTGGATCAGCAAGTCACCTATATCTCAGGGCTGTTTCTAGATGGAGCCCTATCCTGGTGGAATCTATAAGTACAGACACTAGGCGAAGCTGCTGCCTACGCGCTGACCTGGACCGAACTGAAGGAACTCATGCGCAAAAAGTACTGTTCCCGCGCAGAAATCCAGCGATTGGAGACCGAGTTCTGGCACTTGAAAATGGACGGTCCAAAGGTAGCAGAATACGTTCAAAGATTCCATGACTTATCTCAAGTGGTTCCTTACATGGTTACACCAGAATACAAGCGAATCGAGTGCTTCATTTGGGGATTAGGTCCTCAAATCATAAGCATGGTGACCTCATCTAAGCCAGCAACTATCACTGAAGCCATCGATTTGAGCGTGGCTCTCACCGAGGAGGCAATTCGTTTAAACAAGTTTGATGAGGTCAAGACGAAAAAGGCTGAGACTCATGTCGAGTCATCAGGAGGTAACAAACGGAAGTTCTCGAACTTCAAGCAGGGCGCCAGTGTGGCGGTTAGGAAAGGAAGATCAGGCTCGCCAGCTCAGGTTACGGCTGGTAGAGAGAAGAAAGGAAAAGGATACATGGGTACCCAACCCAAGTGCAACGTCTGCCAACGCCACCATTCTGGTCATTGCGGGTTAAAAGTATGCGAAGCATGTGGGAAATGTGGCCACTCGAAGGACACTTGTTGGGCCACTGCTGGTCAGGGAGGCCAGGGAGGATTCGGAAACAGAAATTACAACCGGGGTGGGAATGGAAATCGCCCACAAGGAAACTATGGAGGTAACGAGAATCGAGGCAACAATGCTAACCAAGCGGGCGCTGTGAATCGTAATCAGAGGAATGATCAAGCTGGTGGAAACGGGCAAAGACTTGGGTGTTTTAACTGCGGTGATATCGGGCATTTTAAGAAGAACTGCCCAGACTTAAACCAAGCCCCTGGAAGAGTGTTCCAACTCGAAGCAAGGGAAGCGCGCCAGGACCCCAATGTCGTTACTGGTACGTTCCCTGTGAACCAACGCTATGCATCCGTTTTATTTGATACTGGTGCCGATTATAGCTTCGTGTCGCTAGAGTTTAAGAATATGCTTGGTCTAGCCGCTAATAAGTTAGATATTCCCTACTCGATCGAATTGGCCAATGGGAAGTTAGTAGAAGCCAATGAAGTTATTAGAGGTTGTGTGATCGAATTAGGAGAGCGTGAGTTCGCTCTAGATCTACTACCAGTCCAGTTGGGAAGCTTCGATGTGGTGGTAGGAATGGATTGGTTATCAGGCAACAAAGCAGAGATAGTTTGTCATGAGAAGGTTGTTCGTATCCCAACCGATGATGGTGAGACCATTGTTGTTCATGGAGAGAAGCGTGAGACGTCGTTGAGGATTATCAGCTGCTTGAAAGCAAGGAAGTGTTTGCAGAAAGGATGTGTTGCCTTCCTGGCACACGTTGTGGATAAGAAGGCTGCTGAGCCAAGAATCGAAGACATCCCTGTCGTAAGGGAGTATCCAGAAGTCTTCCCAGAAGACTTGCCTGGACTGCCACCTTAGAGACAAGTAGAGTTTCACATTGACTTAGTTCCAGGCGCCGCGCCTGTGGCTAAGGCACCCTATAGACTTGCTCCGTCTGAGATGCAAGAATTGTCGACGCAACTTCAAGAGTTGTTAGACAAGGGATTTATCCGACCAAGCTTCTCGCCTTGGGGAGCTCCGGTCCTGTTTGTCAAAAAGAAGGACGGTAGTTTCCGTATGTGCATCGACTACCGGGAGCTGAACAAGCTGACGATCAAGAATAGGTATCCTCTGCCAAGAATTGATGATCTGTTCGACCAACTTCAAGGTTCCAGCTTTTATTCAAAGATCGATCTTCGATCTGGATACCATCAGTTAAGGATACAAGAGGAAAGCATTCCGAAGACAGCCTTCAGAACTCGTTATGGACACTACGAGTTCCTCGTTATGCCATTTGGTTTGACAAACGCACCCGCGGTATTCATGGATCTAATGAATAGAGTTTGCAAGCCGTACTTGGATAAGTTCGTGATTGTATTCATCGATGACATTTTAATTTATTCAAAGACGAAGGCTGAACACGAGCAGCATCTTAGAACCATTCTAGAGCTGCTGAAGAAGGAACAGCTGTATGCCAAATTCTCTAAGTGCGAGTTTTGGCTACGAGAGGTGCAATTCCTTGGGCACGTGGTAAATGGAGATGGAATCCACGTGGATCCCACCAAGATCGAGGCGATCAAGGATTAGGAAACGCCAAAGACGCCAACCGAGATTCGGCAATTCTTGGGTTTGGCTGGCTATTACCGAAGGTTCATTGAGGATTTTTCAAAAATCGCTCAACCTTTGACGCTCCTCACCCAGAAGGATAAGACGTTTGATTGGGGAATCAAGCAGGAGGAAGCCTTCCAGATATTGAAGGATAAGCTCTGCAACGCGCCTATCTTAGCTCTACCAGAAGGTACTGATGATTTTGTGGTATACTGCGACGCATCGCGCCAAGGATTGGGTTGCGTGTTGATGCAACGCCAGAAGGTTATTGCTTACGCATCGCGTCAGTTGAAAGTGCACGAAAAGAACTATACCACACACGATTTAGAGCTTGGCGCAGTGATTTTTGCTTTAAAGATCTGGAGACACTACCTTTATGGTACAAAGTGTACAATCTTCACGGATCACAAGAGCCTACAACATATATTCAACCAGAAGGAGTTGAATATGAGGCAAAGACGATGGGTTGAATTGTTGAACGACTACGACTGCGAGATAAAGTACCATCCAGGGAAGGCGAACGTGGTCGCCGATGCCCTAAGTCGTAAAGAGAGAATCAAGCCCATAAGGGTTAGGGCTTTGGAAATGATTGTCTGAACCGATCTTTCCTTGCGCATTTGTGCCGCGCAGAAGGAAGCCCTCAAGGAAGGAAACCTTGAAGAGGAATATCTCCGTGGGATGGAGAAACTTTTGGTACCAAACGAGGAAGGGACGTTATGTTTTGAGAAAAGGATTTGGGTTCCTCTGTTTGGTGGGTTAAGGAAAGTTATCTTTGATGAAGCTCACAAGTCACGGTACTCTATCCACCCTGGATCGGATAAAATGTACCAGGATCTCAAGGATTACTATTGGTGGCCTAGGATGAAAGGCGATGTTGCTGTCTACGTGAGCAAATGTTTAACGTGCGCTAAGGTTAAAGCCGAATACCAGAAGCCTTCAGGACTTCTGCAACAGCCTGAAATTCCTAAGTGGAAGTGGGAACAAATCTCCATGGATTTTATTACTAAATTGCCAAGAACGCCAAAAGGCCATGATATGATTTGGGTGATAGTTGACCGCCTAACAAAATCCGCACACTTACTGCCAATCAAAGAGAAAGACAGTACTGGTAAACTTGCGGAAATTTACATGAGAGAGATTGTCGCGCGCCATGGAGTGCCTCTCTCGATCATCTCTGATAGAGACGGAAGGTTTGTGTCAAGGATATGGCAATCCTTCCAAGAAGCCTTTGGCTCACAATTGAATCTGAGCACTGCGTTTCATCCGCAAACTGACGGCCAGAGCGAGCGAACGATACAGACTTTGGAAGACATGCTGAGAGCGTGTGTTATGGATTTGGGCGGTAGCTGGGATAAGCATTTGCCTTTGGTCGAATTTTCGTACAACAACAGCTACCACACCAGTATTGGTGTCGCGCCATTCGAAGCCCTTTACGGACGCAAGTGCCGATCACCTCTATGTTGGGCTGACGCAGGTGATAGGCAACTCGCTGGTCCCGCGATCGTCCAAGAGACGACAGACAAGATCACGCAGATTCTTAAACACATCGAAGCAGCTCGCCACAGACAGAAGGCCTATGCGGATCCAAACCGGAAACATGTGGATTTCCAAGTTGGAGAAATGGTTTTATTAAAGGTATCACCCTGGAAGGGGGTGGCATGCTTTGGGAAGCGTGGGAAGTTAAATCCGCGCTACATCGGTCCCTTCAGGATTCTGGAAAGGATAGGACTAGTAGCATACAAGTTGGACCTACCTGCTGAACTGAATGGTGTTCACGATACATTTCATGTATCCAATCTAAAGAAAAGTCCAACTCAAGTTGACGTTGCCATTCCCATCGACGAGATTCATGTTGACGACACGCTCCACTTCGTTGAAGAACCTGTTGAGGTCACGGATTGGAAAGTGAACAAGACCCGCCGGAGCAGTGTCAAACTCGTCAAAGTTTGTTGGAATGCCAGATACGGTCCTGAATTCACCTGGGAACGTGAGGACCGGATGAAAGAGAAATACCCCCACCTTTTTCCTAAGAACTTTGCATCTAGTAGCAGAACTTAAATTTCGGGACGAAATTTATTTAACGGGGGGAGAATGTGACAACCCGCACTAAACCAGGTATCCGTACGACTTAATTAATGATTAATTACTGCTTAATTACTGTGCTTGATTGAACTAGCTGATGAACTGCTACTTGATATCTGATACATGTACTTACTTGCATCATACTTTGCTTATCGTCACTACATTATTTACATGCTAAACCCTAGTGACAAACATGATGCGCAAAAAGCACAGTAGCACTATCACGGATAACCTACTGAACATGCTGATAAAGCCAGCATCAGGCAAACACTGCCTCTAAGGCCTGTAAGAGCCTGAGATGTTTTGCTACACTAGCAGTGAGTGTAGGGATATAAGGGTTGTGGAACTGCGTCTCTAGGAATAAGTTACAATGACTGGATGTGCCTAAAACGTACTCTAAGTACAAAACACAGCACTTTAATAAATAATCCAACTTCTAGCTGACTAGTAAAGTGCCAAAACATGGGGAAAATAACACTAGACACTTTCCAAAGTGTCAGGAATAAACTGTGTCACTAAAATAATATAACGACACTTTAAAGCTTTATTAAGCGCTTTAACGGATTACTATCCAACCGAACAACCGGACTTTACCCGGGACATGAAAATATTGTTATTTTCACTATTTATATTTTTCTGAGCCAGTTAGGGTCCCTGATTACCCTAACACCCGCCATAACGCATAACATACAAGTAACTAAGTTTAACACTTAACTTACTTAACTTAACCAATCTATGCTTAACTACCTAGTTGATTTCGAACCAAGACCCCCCCCCCCCTCTTGACCGAATTCGGTCCCCTAGGGGACATAAATGGTACTTGCAAGATCTCCTAATCATCTTGGTTTAATATCTAGGGGGCATGTTATCCATTGGGAAATAACACTAAACCTTGTCTATAAGATCAAGTTCATAACCACTAATCACTTTCATCACATAACATCACAACACTCCAACTCTCTCTCTTGCTCCCTTTCACTCTCGGCCGAACCCCCCTATAACCAACCACCCATTTTCGAGTTTGATCATCATCATTCCAAGCATCTACAAACATCAAGGGTTGTGTATTAGGAAGCTTGGAGCAAGCGGAACGCGAAGGACCTCTTTCTTTGGCTTTTATCCACCTCTTTTGCGCATAGATTCTTCCCTAGCCTCGAGCTAGAGGTATAATGCTTAAAACTTGTTCTTGAACTATTCTAAAGTGGTTAAAAGGATTTTTATCGGTTAAATCTCGTTAAAATGCAATATGATGCACAAAAGTCTACTTAAAACACTAAAAATGGTGGTTAATAGCATATGTGTTGTGTAAAAGTTGTAGTATTCGAAATGTGTGATTATTTAGACCCGATCTATGTTGTGGTAGCTCGGATCATCGTTTAACCCGGTTTGGTAAGATCGTGGATCTTAACATAAGCTTGTTTTAAATGATACGAGGGTTAAAAGATGAAACTCTACAACACATGAAACACGAACTTGTGTAAAAGTGTTTTGACTTGTACAATAGTGATTAGAACTAGTAGATCTACGTATCTACAACCGGTATTTTCAAAGAACCACATATCAAAGAAGTCATGTATTTTAAAGGGTGGATCTTACACTAACAAACATGATTTTATAAACCACAAGTGTGTAAACACTTGTGAAATGAAAAGATCCGACAAAGGACTAGTCTTGTCAAGTGTTACTAGAAGTTGTAAAGATGGATTTTCTCGAAAAATAAGGTTTTTACAAAATCGGATTATTTACACAAAAGATCCATTAAAAGTAAAGAGATTTACTACGTATTTTTAGACAAACCACAAGTTCGTATATTTTTGCGATTTTGTCTATCTTTGACTAGTTAAAATGTTGAAGAGTTGTTGATAATGTTGAGAACATTGGTTGATTTGAATTGTTAAAGAAAATGATACGCTTGAAAGCGTGGCCACCTCCAGTTACAGAGGAAACTCTGGCGAAATTTTTCTAAAAACCTAACACTTAGAATTATTTACATTACAAGTGTTAGAATTATTTTTGACATATCTTCGAGATATGAATTTCGCCATGACTTTATTTACTAAATATTCGGAGGTGGGATTTTCACAAAATTTAACGTGATAAATATATATTTTTCACACACTGTTTATGATCATTTTGTGAAAATGCATAAATATTATTTTTAGAGTAAAATAATATTTACAAACGTTAACGATCCCAAAATAATACGAACGCTTTCACCATAAATATATAAGTTACACCGGTAATTATATTACCACTCGATTGTTAAAACGTAACTTACGCACTTACGGAAATATTTATGAACGCACATGTATTGAATCCCCCATCCTTGGGAAGGAAATTAACTACCAAGTATGTACAGAACGTAAACACGAAATAGTTGTCTAACTATTTCCCAAAAGATTTAACTATAAAGCTAAGGCACGGCCGTCCGTCTAATAGAATTAGCACTTGTAGGTCGTCGCACAACTTTCTGATTTGGAGATACTTGGTAGAGACGCTTCACAGTGAGTTCATGTCCCCCTTTTCTCTAACTATTTTCAGTTTTCTTAACTGCGGGGGTGAAATACATGTTACTTTGTTTACAAGTACTATTATACACGGTATGTTAACGTAAGGAGGTTTACTACTTAGATCATGTGAATGGGTAGGCAGAACACCGAGGGACAGTAGCGGTAGATCTATCTGGGTGTAGCGAGCCCAACTCTAGGCCCAACAGAACGGACCTTGAGTGACTTTGTGCCCAACGCAAAAATCGGCTAGGTTGAGTCTTCCTACTTGCATTTCACAACATGCTAATGGCCTTGCAAACCATTGGTGATCTCTTTTCCTTACACTGCTACATACCAGGAAACTTTTATACTTACAAGTGTTTTACTTACTCACTTGCACATGAACTCGCTCAACATCATTGTTGATTTTTCAACTTACATGTATTCAGGAAATTAACAGGATCTGGCATGGTATGACGTGTTTTCCCGCTGCATATTGGGTTCCAAGGTCATCCCAGTTTAGGAAATGTGACTCTTTCCTGGACAAGTCACAAATCTTAAACTGCGTTTATCTCATGTTGATGTTTAAGACAATGTTTTATGTTATAACGTTGTAAGTTTTTAAGACAATGGTATGTTACTCTGGTTTTAAAACTAAATTAAACGGATGATCTTGCATGTTTTTATTTCATATAGCTTTGTTATGATTAAGCTATGGTATTAAGAAGTCACACCAAATTAACCACGCTTCCGCAAAGCCAGGGTGTGACATAGATCACCATAAGAAGCTTGCTAGATGATGATTAAACACATGATCTAGCAAGTATAAGGATGGATCTTGAAATATCTGTGTTGATCATCCTTTATGTGAACTATGAACTTGAAGGTGAACTTGATTATGTGTAGGATGATTATTCCTACAAGATGTAAGTATTGAAAATGTAAGATTTCAAAAATAAGATTCTCAAGAAACTAAAGCTTACTTCCAAAATTAACATGGTTTGATCTTTTAAAGAAAGAAAACTTTTTTTAAGTGTTTAATGAAACACTTGATGTGTAAGAATCATGAAAAACTCAAGAAGATTAATTTTTGAAAAATCATCTTACAAGTTGTAAAGATGGAAATTTCATAAGAATGAGTTTTATAAAACAAGAACCATGGATTTAGTGTTCTTAAACCTTATTAACCAACATGTTAAAAGACTACAAAGTTTTACAAAACTTCAAGTTCATAACATCTTGTAAAATGCATATTTTTGGCTTATGGTAAGTTATATGAAGATTATTGTTGATTGATGATGAAATTTTAAAAGAAAATGATATGCTATTAAGCATGGAAACCTCAATTTTTTAGGCGAAACTATGACAAAATTTCTGTAAAAATTAAACACTTAAAAAAATATTTTTAAACAAGTGTTTGCAAGTAACTTATGATCTTGGTTCTAATATAAAATTTTGCCATAATTTTTGTTATAAAAATTACAAATATTGGAGGTTGATTTTTGGTAATAAAAATCACTAAGTATATATTTAGGAAAATGTATATTTTGATGTCACAAAATTATGTGCTACTTGTATATTGATTGTATTAATTATATTAAAATGAGGGACTTGAAAATAATATAACACATCAAAATACCAAAAATTGTAATATGAAAATATTACCAAAATCACAAGAAAATAAATATATAATTTATACCCGAATATTGGACAAATCGGACAATGGACATATGGACTATATATATATTCCGGAATATAAATTTGTAATTCGACAAACATGATAAACGGTATTTTGAAACCGAAGAAACGACAAAATATGAATTTTTATAACTACTACAACATATATCATATTTTGTCAAAATAGAAAATATATTATTTTTGAGTGGAGAAAAATATATTTTCTTAAACAACACAAAATATATTATTTTGGTGGAAAACTGAAAATATATATTTTCTAAGTTTAATCTATAAAATATATTATTTTAAGGTATATTTGGAAGTATACTTATTTTTACCAAGTAAAAATTTATAGATATTTTTCTATAAAAATTCTCTCAAGATATGTATATATTAAGAATATAAAGTTATAGATTTTTAATCGTATAAAAATAATATTCCGGAAAATTATACACAAATTAAGTATAAAATACTTAATAAATACAAGAAAATACGTATTCCTATACGTATAAATACGCACCGGAATACACTAGCAATACTTGGCAAAATACACAAATACAAGTATATCTATGCTTGGGAAAATATAAGGGGCTGTTTGTTTACCTCTTAATGAGGCTCTTAATGGTTCAGACCTCTTACTGGTTCAGCACTTAATGGTTCAGACTGTTTGTTTCACGAGTAGATGTCTGAATGGTTCAGACATTTGCCTCTGAATGGTTAAGATTTATACAAAGTCTGAATGGTTAAGACCTCTAATCTAAATTGGTCAGACATTTGCCTCTGAACGGTTAAGCATTATACGACTCTTAATGGTTCAGACCTCTTACTGGTTCAGCACTTAATGGTTCAGACCTCTTACTGGTTCAGCACTTAACCATTCAGATGTTGCCAAACGGCCCCTAAGTATGAGAAATACATGACAAAACAAGTTAAAATATATTATTTTTAACAATATTCCAAATAACTGGATAAAAATAATTTAAGTTAAAATATCTTTATTTTAACTAATAATTATATATAATTTGGAATTATATAATACATAACAACCGTATAACTCAAAGAATACTAAATTCCCAAAAATAAGTCTTAATAAATAACAAAGACTGGGAGTCGTTACACGACCTAAAACATCTAATAAAACATGGCACGTGTGTAGGTTGTTGTACAACACTTAAGACCATTAATCTTTGTATAAAGACCGAGGGGCATGAGTGATAGATCTATTTGGGTGTTGCGAGCCCCACCCATGGGTCTGGGAGTTGGCCCATGTGGTGACTATGCCGTTCCAGCCGGGTGGCCCGGTACGAAATCCGTAAAGCTTTGAGCCTTCCTACGCCATTGCACACATATTAATGTCCTTGCAAAACATTAATTGATTTGTTCATAGACGCTTTCATACCGGATTACAAAGGCATACTTACATATGATTACAAGTTTATACGAGCGCACATACAAAACACATGAACTCACTCAACTTTTGTTGATGTTTTCAAATTACATGTATTTCAGGAAAGTAATGGATCTGGCGGCGTTAAGAAAGTTTCAAGAAGTGTTTTCAAGAAGTGATGTCATCCTATTTTGGAAGGGTTTGATTGGGTTATCTTATCTTAGATAAGATATACGAATCAAAGCCTTGGTTTAAAAAGTATTTTGTTTAAAAGTCCTTTATGGAAGTTATTTCTATTTGAATGGTTTGTAAACTTAACTTGAAGTCTGTTGGTTGGTACTTAACAACTTGGGTTTGTAATGTTTTGAAACTTATGAATGGATGAACATCATGTTTTAATCATATAGTTGTTTGTTATAATTGAATGCAATGATATTGATCAAGTCACACATCACACGCTTCCGCAGAAGTTAGGGTGTGACATTTTTGTTCTTTATTTCTGCTTGAAGACTCCTGTATCTGCTTGGTTTTTTATAAGAGATTAGTTATTCTTGATATTGTGTTTTCCACAAATTTAATACCTTATTATTTGACTAAACAACAACAAAGGTTGAGTAGTTGGGAGACACTGAAGTCTTGGGTCAACACTTTGTTTCAAAACCACTCTAAATTACTACACGGTAGGTAAACTTGCCTTATTGTGTGTTTTTGTAAGTAAAACTTAATTTGTGCAAAAAAAAAACCTATAATAAAATATACGCGTCTATTTATACTTTTGAAATTTTAGACATGGTTATTGTTTATGAATAAGAGTGCTTAGTCTTAGTAGCAGATCTAGGAATTATTTGCTAGGGGTGTGGATGAGGGTTTCAATCATATTTTTAAGGGGTGTGGTCGGGTCTTTTGCCTAAAAAATACACTATTTTTTTTCAAGGGTGCGTCCACTCACCCATCAAGACACTTGGTTCGTCCCTGCTTTGTCTTGATTAACTTGAGTTTTTGACTATGCATGCATTTCGAGTTTGTACGGGCTATATAGAAACCCACGGTTGTTACATTATAAATGTTGGATAGAATTGTTAAAGCATACAGTTGTTTTTGATGATTTTAAAGCATAAAGTTGTTTTTGATGATAAAAGTTGTAGCATAAAGTTTTTTAATGTGATATTTGTAGATCATAAAAGTTGTAGCAATAATGGAATTGTTTTTTCTTGTTTTTTTTTATTTTATTGTTATGGACAACTAGAACAATTGGTTGAGTTTTATTATATATTTTCATTCACTTATGTTTTCACTCGCTACCTTTTAAGACAAAACTCTAATTTTCTACAATTTTATTTAATACAAATATGTTATGACCTTTGTGTTTTCACTCGCTACCTTCCTACAATTTTATTTTATAAAAATACGTTATAACCTTTGTGTTTTCACTCGTTACCTTTTAAGCCAAAACTCAAATTTCCTACAATTTTATTTTATAAAAATACGTTATGACCTTTATTTTCTTGCATATAAGGTATAATTGGGGGGTGTGTGTGGAGGGGAGGGGGGTGTTTCTGGTCGCAAAGGGCCCCGAATTCTTAGGGCTTATCAAAGACGGCCCTACTTATTATAGTGTTATTTTTCATTTACATTGTATGAATGTACGGTAAAAAAAATATTCTAGGATACCCATGAATTTTTCTTTTTGATCCGCCACTGAACACTTCTGGTCATAATCGGCGTGTTCATAAAATTGATTGTGAAATATTCGTTCGAAATTTCAGCAACTAATTTGTGACTAGAAACATAATCTTATACATTTCCTAGAAAAGGTAGCACCTAATCTCATATTTTCTTACTCTTATTATTGTTATATATAATATCTATATCTATCTATACTTTCTATAAAAGGAGAAATCACAATGACATAAGAAAAACTGAGGTGGCAGCAAGAGAGGCTGTCCAACAAGGTTTTTCTTATGTCATCAACGATGAGGTGGCAGCCATAGAGGGAGAATAGTGACATCATAATTCAAAGACTGTCATCAAACCACTGCCCCACTTTCAAATTTCTAAGGTCTGGCCCACAATCAATTATTATGAAACCACTGATGTTCATTCAAAATTCAAACCACTGATGTTTCATTAAAATGGGAGGGTAATTTGAAATTTAAAACTTATCCGGATATGTAATTTGCATTTAATGTCATCAGAGCTTCAATTCTTCTCTCTCTCAATTATAAATTCAAACCCAAATCCAAACCCGATCATAATTTCAAAAACCCATTTCAATCTCTCTCTGTACTCTCTCTCTCTCTCTCTCTCTCCATTCTTCACTAATCAAAAATTGAAAATCTGGGCTTCACTTTCAAAATTCAATCTATTTCTCTCTCAACTGTCTATCTCTAAAACTCTAGATACAGAAAAGAGGATGAAGACGACAGAGGCGTTGCTGGTGATGTCTGTTTATTCATCATGTTTAACATCGATTTGAATATTATGCAGACCAACGGTAGTTTAAAAATATATATTTTTTATTTTTTCTTTTTATCACAAACTGAAGGTTTGTATGCTAAATGTTCTTCAGGTAGATCTTGCTGGATTTGTTATTTGGTGTGGAAGTCTTGAGTTCGTTGGCCGAACTTCGAAATGTAATCAAGGTTATAAAATAGATCTCAACTTTATTGATGAAGAGGTAATGTCTGTTTGTGTTTAAAAATAGATGTATATGTGTTTAAAATAAATCAGGTAATTCTTATTCTTTTGCTAATTGTTAATACACTTTGTAATCAGTTCTTCTTCGTTATTTCTTGATCTTTGTTATATCTTTTCCAGATTGAAGTTTCTTCAAATCGTCATCTTCTCCAATGCTTCCATCGATTCTTCTCTCGCTAAATCTGGTAACAATCCGTGACCTAATTTCTTTCATGATTGTTATTGTTTGTAGTTTTTGTTTATTCAGATGCTTGCATTGGTGTACCATGTGATTACGAGTAGATTGATTTTGATATGTTTGTAGTTTTTATTTTTGACAATCTGTTTTCTTTGTTTATTCACCCGTGTTTCATTCATAGATCTCTATAATCCATATTTTTGGTTTCAAATCTGTTTCCTGAGTTATTTACAGTTGTAGCACACCAAATATTTGTTATTTGTATTGAGTTGGTATATTGGGATTAAATACTGAACTGGTGGAATGACAGCAAGTCCAGGCTATGCTTTAAACTGTCTCGATCTCTTTGGAGGCGGATAGGTGGCTTTGGGAGGTCTGAAAAAAAGAATTGATAAATTTAGAGAAAATGGGGTTGAAAGATGATAACCCAACAGTTGAGGATCTCATTCTACAGCTTGGATAAATTCAAGGGTATTCTCAAATAATGCTTCCTAGATTTTTGAAGACCGACAAATGTCCATAGAAGCAGCACTGTGGACATTTGTCGGTCTTTGTCCGTCTTCAAACATCTAGGAACCATTATTTGAGAATACCATTGAATTTATCGGAGCTGTAGAATGAGATCCTCCACTGTTGGGTTATCATCTTTCAAACTCATTTTCCCTAAATTTATTGATTCTGTTTTTCAACAGGGATGTAATGCAATGATTCCTCTCAAAGGGTTATGGAGTGGTTATAACAGTTGATCATGCTAAGGACTGTTATAACTAACCACTGCTCCTTATAAAGACTGATGGACTTAAAGACTGATGAGACCTATCTACTATTGAATATAAAGCCCTATTAAAGACAAGCACTCATGTACCTAAGGCCTGATCAACCAAAGGAAAACCAGTGGTCAGTAGCACCAGTGGTTCAGCATCTACAGTGGATTCAACATCAGTATTTATGTATCAGTTTTTCTTATGTAACAGTGTTTAGTGTATCACTGTTTAGATTTTATTACAGCTTCGATAATGGTTGTTAGATTTATGAAAATGTCTAACAATTTTGAAGACTAAAATTTTGGTTTTTAGTTATGTGTGTCTTAACCTGTTGTGTTTGAAAGTTTGGTATGTTATAGCTATAATTTGAATCATCTAAACTGATGGATTTTGTATGTAATTGCTACAGTTTGAATATTATTGTTATTATATTATTGTTAATGTTAATTTTTTGGACAAGTAGTAGTGTTATATATTATTACAAGGTGACTGAGTACTGCTTTAATGAATTGATTAGTAGGAAAACTATTAGAATCTGTTGAGCAGTGTTCGCTTCAACAGACCATATGATCTATTGATCATGGTCTGTTAAAGCACTGCTGTTAAACATTCTCTGTTGAACTGCATCATCTGTTAGTCCATAGCAGAGGTTCTCTTTGGCAGACCTTTGCTTGAACCGTCTCGGTGTTTATCAGCAGATGTTCATCATGATGCGTGTGTAAACAGATGTTAGCAATCTATACTGTGGAATGATCAGCATATGTTATGTTTGGCAGACCTTTGTTTCAACAGCAGCTATTTCAGATGTTTAAAGATTGTATCATCTGTTAAGTAACAGCAGATGTAAATTTTGAGATGCTTTTGTATTCATATTCAGCAGCAGAGGTTGTGTTTATCAATTGTGTTTATCAGCAGATGTTCATCATGATGCATGTGTAAACAGATGTTTGAAATCCTCTGTTGAACTGCATCATCTGTTAAGGCACAGCAGATGTTAGCAATCTATACTGTCACACCCCCAAAATACCACCTAGGGAATGTCCATGCTAGGCGTGTGATGTACCAACAACGAGCCGCTAATTACATTGAACCCGTACAAGTTTCTAAATGAAATCGTCATTTATTAAAAAAAAATATCAACAATTAGTTTAAATAAAAACCAACATGTTCAGCGGAAGCAATTAGTAAACCAAAGTTAAACTGTTCAAAACCAATGTATCATATCAATAGTTCAACCACATGAATCCCTCCAGTCGACCCATGACCACCCCAGCTACTCCAGACAGAAAGTTCCAAGATCCACATAATCTACAACCTGTGAGCATGCACACACGTGTATCAGACAACGTTGGTGAGTTCATGGTTTTACGAAAACGTTAGTTACCAAGTGTTTAGTTCAGTTCATTGATTACAACGTTGATAATACCTCGGATACAAGACGGCTCTTGTGTAACCTATAAATAAGTTATGTATACATATAAGGAGAAGGGGTTGGGCCAATTATGTTTATTAATAACACAAAGTGGATTGAGCCGATTTGACTTTTACGTAGCCTTGGGCGGTTTCTATGAGCCATCACGTGAACTTAGGGGACAAGAAAATCAAATCATCATTATTAATATAGGAGAAGCAACTCTTAAGTGGAAGGGTATTATTATTTTTGAGGAGGTACACGCGAACAAGGGTTTTGAAAGGACATCATCATTACACACTAAGATACATCATCATCTCACGCACACCAAGGCTTGATTGACGGCAGCATTGGACTTGAGAGGAGGTTTTGTTTTTCACATAAAATAATCAAACAATAACATATTCATGTGCACATGGAACATGGAAAATAAAGGAAGTGGGCCGACATATTGAACCCAAATGTCACATAATGTTTACATTAAACAATAACCCGTACATTTCATTCACATAGCATAATTCAACCAATACATTACATTCACATTACACAATTCAACATACATTAGGATAAATTTTCAAACTGTTACACGTTTCATAACATCAAACAATTTATCAAAACAGAATTACTAAACAAGTGATACATAAATGAAAAGACTTGAAATCTTGGGTTGTCACATCATTCCCAACTTGAAACAAATTTCGTCCGGAAATTTATCGAGTAATCCAAAACAACAAGATGTTAACTCAGGATGACTGTGGATTTTCCGCGGGTACCACATCATCCCCAACCTGAAAGGGAATTTCGTCCCAAAATTCGCCAATGACAGTAAGAGTGGATTCAACCACCTCAACAATTGAGGATATTAGAGCTTTATCAGATCCTTACGTTATTACGTGAACTCTGGTCTACGTCTTGAGTTCCAACGAACTCTCACGATTGACATACGATTATGGTTACGAACCTTAACTTCCTGCCCCCACGTTTTAGATGGGTTCTTCGACAAACTGCAAGTTGTCATCGATTTTTGGTTCTTGGGGGGTACAACAAGTGTTTCATCGGACAAACACTCTTCAGTTGTGAAACATGAAAAACATCATGATCGTTACCCAACTCAACAGGCAACTCGAGCTTGCATGCCACTTTGCCAATTCGTTCCAGAATTTTGAATGGCCCAACATGACGTAAGTTAAGCTTGCCACGCTTCCCAAGGCGTACCGCACCCTCCCAGGGTGAGACTACGTTCGCCTGCAGTGAACTCCCAGTGTTTCCTAAGTTGTCATGTTTCCTGGCAATCACGCGTTGTCGCCACCCGATTTCCAATCTAAATAATCTTCCCAAGAGTTTCGAGTGCAAGTCCTGGACCCGTGATTAGGTTGTCATCCACCTCAGTCCACGAGGAGATTGGCGTTATCATCTATGCAATGCCCCAACCAGAGTTGTATGCACACTAATACGGTAACGGCTGCAGTAGAGCTCACCCAAAGATGAATGTCCTTCCCAAATGTTTACTAAAGTCAATCACGCACATGCTCGCAACATGTCTTCGTGTGTCAGGATGGTTCGTTACTCTGTCCGGTTGTCCTATAGTGATGAGTAATGCTCATGTCTAGATGTGAGCCAAGGGTGTTGTATATTGCCTGTTATCAATCAGGTATAGCTCAAAATCAAAGGTAACAGAAGTTGGCACCTCGTGCCTAAAACCGCCTCTCTCAGAGGAATGTTCACAAGCTGTGAAAACTCATCAGTTTCCTTGATTGCAAGATAGTATACTGGTTACGTGAGACAATCAACGATCACCCAGGTGACACCAGTTTCCGTTTCAAGTTGTAAGTAGGCTAGCGACAAAATCCATGGTAGTCTGTTCTCACTTTCATATGGGTGTTTCTGTTGCTGATACTCCTCCTTGACTTTTCCACAATCATGCATCATCTACGAACATAGCTAGGTGGGCCTTCATGCCCAATCACCAGTACAAGATTTATAGATCCTAATATCCCTTATCCAAATGCCCAGACGACTAGAATATCGGGGCCAGTGCGCTTTGCTTAACACAATTCCCCTATAGTTGCCACATAATGAGATCCACCTTTGTTCCTTGAGGTAGCGAATATCGTCCGTCCTGCCAAAGGTTACTTCTCCATGCCCCGCATGGGTTTAACTTGAAAAAAAAACCTCTTCCTAAGCGAGTCTGATCAGGTAAGTTAGAGTCGATAGCAAGCTGCAAAGCTCACGCATACTCAAGTTCACCGTCGTAATCACCCGAAAGTTCCATCCAACCATGCCATTAACAGTTTTAGCTCTTTCGAAACCAGGGTACACGGGATGCCCTTGTGATCGGTCTTAGTAGTGCATTCGGTACCATCCAAGTTATGCCTCCAACTTAAATCCAAAGGTCACGGTTTCCCACCGCAGGTTGTGTGTCGTGTAGTTCCTCTTTGTAACTCCATTACGTAAGCCATCACTATCTCGTGTTGCATTGGTGTGTGACTAGGTCTCTGATTCGGACCATCATGGTATACCACTAGATCATCAGTACTCCCGGATAGAAGCGATACTCAGTGCATTGTAGAGTTGAATTTCTCCTGTTTTGTCTCCCATGCGTTCACTGCACCCCGCTGTGCTAAAGAGATTACAGCGGCGCAATCTTCAGAAATCCTGTGATAAATCTGCGATAGTATCTAGTGGGATCAAGAAAGTGTTGTACCCTCGAAGGGATCTTTGGTGTCGATTAGTTGCTAACAAAATGGATCCTAGCGGAATTCACGAGTATTCCCACTTCATTGTTTATATGACCAAGAATGTACCTCTCGAATCCAGAAGTTACCTTTAACATGACCTCACGTGTAAGGACCTTCAAAATTGTCCCTAAACGGCCCATAAGTGAAAATCCGGACCCCTGAAACCCTAACGCACATGAAAAACCAAGAAATCTAGAAAATGGGTCTTCAGGTGGGCCCCGTAAGGGTTAGCTTAGCCTTACGCGGGCCGCGACAACTCATAATATCTCCAGAACAGCAAACAGGCCACGTGTCGCACACGTGGCAGCCCTAGGTGTGACACGCTAGCCCTAGTCTACGATTAGGTTGCCCTCGCGGGCCGCTTAAAGGTCGAGCCAAGGTTCACGCGGGCCGCATGAACCCAATTTTTCACCTATAAATAGGTTGGATCATGAGCAGTCCTCTGGTGTCGAAAACATTACACAAAAACGAAGTTTAGCTGTTCAAATTCGAAATTTACTTTCACAATAGCGAGGCGCTGCTACGATACAGGGTATTAACTCGATAGTTGCTACGATTCAATGTCCGATCGATTGAAACTATCCGATGAATGTTTAAGTGCTGCTCAAATTAGGTTTATACTTTGTCATTCGTCGTGAATTCGATGGATGTTTAAGTATTGCACTTTGTCATTTGTCGTGAGGGTTTAATCTCGTGAGTTATCGTAAATGCTGTATTAGTTACTGACCTAGTTCATGTGCATTGTTATTTAAATTAGGTTATCAAGCTAATCAGTAGGCTAAACTCTGCCCGTATAAATCTGCAAAGTGTGTCATTCTCTTTTATCAAAAGTATTTTTACAATACTCCAATCATTTACAAATGTTATAATTACAGTGATTAAGTCGTGGTTATCTTAAATCACTGGCTAGTAGGGTATTGTGCACATTACTAATTTCTCACGGTTAGGCTAATAAATCGTAACAGTGATAAACGTCACTACTTGGGGATAGACCCAATAGTGGTATGACCATCGTCACCAGGTGACACGGCGCCAGATAAAAATAAGATAGAAGCCATTGTAATCGCTCTTATGCTGTAAATTATAACTACGTATCATTTTGTCAAAATGAATGATTCACCAGTATTTCCCCACTGACAAAATATTTTTAAAAACATGTTTCAGGCGACCTGCTGTAAATCAAGGAAAAACGTGCTACGGAGCACTAACAAGCTTGAAGAGGTGGCTCAGTTAAAATGGATAAACATGTTTTAATAAATCAGGGAATTTCCTAGTAAAATTCCTCTATTGTAAATTACGGGGTTTATCCCGAATTATGAAATAAAATAATCGGGCATTTCAAATTTTTAATAGATCCTGTTAAAATATTCCGTTGTCGCATCAATTAATAAATACCACGGGTTCCTGTCCCGCGGCTCCTGACCGGGTCAAACCGGGGCTGGGGCCGTGACAGGAAAATGTGGTATCAGAGCCACTGATTTAAGCCAATTAAGTATTTAGAAAATACTTAATTTTACTAATTGCCATTTTGGGATTACGTGTTTTATTATTTGAATATTTGTTTACAGTATGGGTAAGCAAAGACTTTCGGACATCTATCATAAAATAGATATTTCACCGAAAAAAAAGGAACTTCATCCTCAAAATACCCAACAGATACTGATGAAGGAATATTTGTCCGTAAGGCACAGTTTGAGAAACCACTTTCTCCTAAGAAAAGAAGTCGGATTATTAGAAAAAGTCAAGAGAAAATAAAGAAGTCACAACTAAAAGAAGTGATGATTCCTAAGGAAACTCAAGAAATAGGCAATAACCCACCATGGGAAGATGAGTTAGTTGAAAAATGGGCAGATCTCTATATGTTAGCCACTATAGCAGTAAATGCTAACGTTTAAATACCCTGACCCAGTATTAGCACCCATATCATCTACAAGCCAGAAACTCTAAAGAAAATTTTACCCAGTAAATAAATAAGTTTACAATAAACCCTAGTATATTTTAATTTTCAGTTGTTCTTTATTAGTCACACGGTATGCAATAATACTTGAATGTTTATCTGTGAAATTTTTATTATAAAATTTTAACTTAGCATTTTGTGTGCATTTTGCATATATGCTAAAACAGCATGAATGAATTATCTGAAGCCCTTCAGAATCTCAATCTCTATCCTGTGAAAGTGGAAGTTTCCAAAGATTTTACTGGTTACTTACCCGATGTGGAGGAACCTATGGAATTCCGAGCTCCACCTCTGGAGAAACCAAAGCCTAAGAAAAGGAGAAGATTTGTAGGCTGGAGGCGTGTACGCAGGAGGAAACCAGCAACTAGAAAAGTTCCCAAAATAGAAAATCCCATTGATAAAGGAAAAGGGATCAAGATTGAGGAAAATGCTAGGCAAGTAGAAATGGAAATTGGGGAAAGTTCTAGGCAAGTTGAGGAATTGCCTTTGCAGGAAGAATTAGATCGCATACTTGCAAACTGCGATATCCTTAGACCTATCAATGAAAATCTCTTCCCTTATCCTGCTGAAACCCAACTTCCAATAAACTTAGAACCGGCTATTCCAGATCCTCTGATCCATACCCAACCTCTAGGAGAAATGGACGAATGGTGGACCAATGATTGGCAGTTTCAAAACCTCCTAAATAATCCTTATACCTTTTTCCCTCAGTTCGACCCAGAACCTGCACCAAACCCACCAATGAGCAATGAAAACTTAGCTGAACTCCGCCATTTTGGTGAGGAACTAATGAATGCAGGGAATAGAATTCGGGAGGTAGGAGAACAGATCTCCTGGAAGTACGACGAGAGGGAACGTCGCTTCTAAGGTGCCCAGGGATAGAATGGTTGTGAAGCTGTGATTGTATAATAGTAATAGTAATAATAAAATAAGTCTGTAAATAACCCACAAATAAAACTTTTGTAAGATAACGGTGTGTACTGATGCATATTATAAAAAATGGCAGTTGAGAAATCAACAATTTTGACTAAACATGTGTTGTGAAATTGTGTGATTTATTTGCATATAGCTATTATTTATTTTATACTAATAATTTATATATATTAAATACCATATGGAAAACGCTAATAATGAACCAGTTAATGAAGTTAACCAATCTGAGCAAAACCAGGAAGATCAATTCATGACTAGGCAAAATATCGAGAATATCGTTGCTCAAGGAATAGCCAATGCTATTCCAGCAATCCTTGCAGCTGCCCAGAAACCTGTTGAACCTCAACAAATTATTCCTAGCAAATGTACTCATGAAGATAACTTCAGTAATAGCGTAAACGGAGGTGGCAACCATACTAATAACAATAACGACAACACATTGCAGGCCCCAATTCTCAAAAGAATGAAAGCTGCAACACCTGGTTGCACTTACAAGGAGTTTCTTGCCTGTAAACCAGCTGAATTTGCAGGCAATGAAGGGGCGACTGCAGCACTGCGTTGGTTAGAGAAAACTGAAGCAGTAATTATGATAAGTAAATGTGCTGAGGAAGACAAGGTCATGTATGCGTCGCATCTTTTCAAAGAAGGGGCGCTAGAATGGTGGAATATGGTACTTCAAGCCAAAGGAAGAAATATGGCCTATGCCATGAGTTGGGAAGAATTTAAGCAGATAATGGAAAGAAAATTTTGTCCCGAATATGAAAAGGAACAAATGGCGAATAAGTTCCTGAACCATCGGATGATGGGTATAGATTGTCGAGGATATACTTCGACATTCTTCGAGTATGCGAGAGTGGTACCAACCCTGGCTTCGCCAGAACCGGTGCTTATTTCCCGCTATATTTGGGGATTGATTGGCGAAATCCGTAATATCGTTAAAGCTGTGAGACCTCGCACTATTGACGATGCTGTGGAATTAGCTAACACCCTAACTGACGAGCTGGTACGAACAAGAGAAGAAAACCAGAAGAAGGAAGTAGCCCAAAAGATAACCCAAGGATTCCGCGTGGGTAACCGCAGTAATTTTAAGAGAATGGGAACTGGGCAATCTTCCACTGTTCCATTTTGCAATTACTACAAAAGAAAGCATTTTGGAAGATGCAAGGGGTATTGCAATTTTTGCAAAATTCCAGGACATCAAGAAGAAGATTGCATAAAGAAGAAAGCAACAGTTTGCTACAACTGTGGAGAAGCTGGACATTTTAGGCCAGACTACCCAAAACTGGTCAAATCAGCTGACAACAAAGCCAAACTTGCAGAAGGAGCTACAAAGAAGAACGTAAGAGCTTTTCAACTCACTACGCAGGAAGCCGAACTAATTCCTGACGTAATAGCTGGTACGTTCCTAGTTCACAACGTTTATGCAAAAGTATTATTTGACTCTGGTGCAAACCAAAGTTTTATAAATACTTCATTCTGCCAAGCTCTTAATTTACCCTTAACCACCCTTGGGCAGATTTTTACAGTCGAAACAGCAGATGGGAATTCTGTTCACATAGATAAGGTTTTGCGAGAAGGAAAAATAGAACTCTTAGGTCATAAATTTTCTGCAAACCTGTTACCTATGAAATTAGCCGAATTCGATGTCGTGTTAGGAATGGATTGGTTAGTAACCAACCATGCTCGAATTTTGTTTGATAAAAATGCCATAGAAATTCATACACCCACAGGAGAATTAGTAGTAATTACAGGAGATAAGCCACGAAAGCCACTAAAATTCATTTCAGTAATGAAGTTGGCCAGTTATTCAAGAAAACAAGAAGTAGTGTATATGATTTTAGTAATCATTAACACGAAAAATAGGGAACTTAAGGAAATTCTAGTAGTCTCAGAATACCCAGATGTATTCCCAGAAGAACTCCTGGGATTACCACCCGACAGGGAAGTAGAATTTAGAATTCATCTAATTCCTGGAACTACACCGATAGCCAAGGCACCTTATCGGTTAGCACCCACTGAAATGCTAGAATTGAAAAAGCTGTTAGATGAATTGCTAAGTAAAGGATTCATACAACCTAGTTCATCCCCGTGGGGAGCACCAGTGTTGTTCGTAAAGAAAAAGGATGGTTCAATGAGAATGTGTATCGATTACAGGGAATTAAATAAGGTTACAATTAAGAATCGATATCCATTACCTAGGATTGATGATCTTTTTGATCAACTCCATGGAGCTAGATATTTTTCTAAAATAGACTTACGCTCCGGATACCATCAATTGAAGGTACAAGAAGAGGACATACCTAAAACTGCTTTCAGAACTAGGTATGGTCATTATGAGTTTACAGTCATGCCCTTCGGACTAACGAATGCACCCGCAGCATTCATGGACATGATGAATAGAATCTGTAAACCGTATTTGGATAAATTTGTAATTGTCTTCATCGACGATATACTTATTTATTCCAAAAGTCAGGAGGAACATTGTGAGCACCTGCATGTACTCTTAACTTTGTTAAGAAAAGAAAAGCTTTACGCCAAATTCTCGAAGTGTGAATTTTGGCTACAGGAAGTGCAATTTTTAGGACCCATGGTGAATCATGAAGGTATTCACGTAGATCCCTCCAAAATAGAAGCAATCACCAAATGGAAAGTCCCGCAATCAGCTATGGAAATTAGAAGCTTTCTAGGGTTAGAAGGATACTATAGGCGCTTTGTTAAGGATTTTTCCAAGATAGCTGTACCATTAACTAAGCTAACCTGTAAAGCAGTTAAGTTTGAATGGGGACCTAAGCAAGAAGAAGCCTTTAAGATTTTAAAGCAAAAGTTAACAAACGCCCCAATTCTAGCCTTACTAGAAGGAACAGAAGATTTTGAAGTTTACTATGATCCTTCAAAGCTAGGATTAGGATGTGTGCTGATGCAAAGCAAAAAGGTAATTGCATATGCATCAAGGCAATTGAAAAAGCACGAGGAAAACTATACGACTCATGACTTAGAATTAGGAGCCATAATTTTTGCCCTTAAGATTTGGAGACATTATTTGTACGGAACTAAGTTTACTGTCTATATAGACCATAAAAGCTTAAGATACATCTTTGGGCAAAAAGAATTGAACATGAGGCAAAGAAGATGGATGGAGATTCTAAGTGACTACGACTGTGATATTTAATATCACGAAGGAAAAGCAAACGTAGTTGCAGATGCCTTAAGTCGTAAATATCATGAGAAACAATGACGAGTTCGTGCTCTTAGATTAAATCTACAATTAGATTTAATGGAGCAACTAAAGAATGTTCAAGAAACAGCAATCGAGGATGATGCTGAAGGAATGAAGGGACGAGTAAAAGAATTAGAACAAGGAAGTGATGGAATTTGGAGATTCCACAAGCAAAGGATTTGGGTACCTAAGCAAGGAGAATTAAGAGATACGATTTTAGAAGAAGCTCATAAATCTAGGTATACCATGCATCCAGGAAACAATAAAATGTACCAAGATTTAAGAAATAACTTCTGGTGGATAGGAATGAAAAAGGACATAGCTAGATATGTTTCTAAGTGTCTTACTTGTTCACAAGTTAAAGCAGAACACCAGAAACCTTCGGGTCTACTTCAACAATTAGAAATGCCTGTATGGAAATGGGAACTCATAACAATGGACTTTGTTACAAAGTTACCCAAAACCAGAAAAGGTAATGATGCGATTTGGGTAATTGTGGATCGATTAACCAAGTCAGCTCATTTTCTACCCATGAAAGAAATCTTTAATATGGAAAGGTTAGCCAAGTTGTATGTAGACGAAGTAGTATCCTTACATGGAGTTCCACTCTCCATTGTATCGGATAGAGATAGTCGTTTCACTTCCCACTTCTGGACAAGTTTCCAAGAAGCTATGGGAACTCGACTAAATCTAAGTACTGCATATCATCCTCAGACAGACTGTCAAAGTGAAAGGACGATCCAAACCCTGGAGGACATGCTCAGGGCATGTGTGATAGATTTTGGTGGAAACTGGGACGACCACCTACCTTTAATCGAATTCTCCTATAATAATAGTTATCATTCAAGCATTGAAGCTGCCCCATTCGAAGCACTGTACAGACGTAAATGTAGAACTCCAGTTTGCTGGACAGAAATAGGAGAAAGTCAGTTATCAGGTCTTGAAATTGTGCAAGAAACTACCGACAAGATTACTCAAGTCAAGGAAAGACTAAAAACGGCTCGAGATCGTCAGAAAAGTTATGCCGATAATCGACGCAAACCACTAGAATTCCAAGTGGGAGACAAGGTACTCTTGAAAGTTTCTCCTTGGAAAGGAGTAGTTCGGTTTGGTACGAAAGGAAAGCTAAGTCCAAGATACGTGGGACCATTTCCAGTGATCCAACGTATAGGACCAGTTACTTATCGTTTACAACTACCAGAAGAACTAGCTGGAGTACATGATGTATTTCATGTATCCAACCTCAAGAAGTGTTTATCGGACGAATCGCTGGTAATACCTCTCCAAGACATAGAGGTAAATGAAAAGTTAAAATTTGTCGAGAAACCACTTCAAATAGAAGACAGAAAGATCAAGTTTCTCAAACACAAAAGATTGGTACTAGTTAAACTCAAGTGGGATTCAAAGAGAGGACCCGAGTACACTTGGGAGCTGGAATCGGAAATGAAGCGAAAGTATCCTCACTTATTTCAGTAAATCTCGAGGACGAGATTTTAAATAAGGTGGGGAGGATGTAAGGACCTTCAAAATTGTCCCTAAACGGCCCATAAGTGAAAACCCGAACCCCTGAAACCCTAACGCACATGAAAAACCAAGAAATCTAGAAAATGGGTCTTCAGGCGGGCCGCGTAAGGGTTAGCTTAGCCTTACGCGGGCCGCGACAACTCATAATATCTCCGGAACAGCAAACAGGCCACGTGTCGCACACGTGGAAGCCCTAGGTGTGACACGCTAGCCCTAGTCTACGATTAGGTTGCCCTCGCAGGCCGCGTAAAGGTCGAGCCAAGGTTCACGCGGGCCACATTGTTGGACCGTTTTAGGACCTCGAAAAGTCAGTAAAGAGTGTTCATCTTCAAATACGAAGGCGGAATCAACGTAAAAGAAGTCATAACAGCTATTTTCTTTTTAATCTATCTTTTCTGATTGATTTTCGTGCTTATACAAGGTATTCTGAAACAAATCCGGCAGCACCTTCCCTTACACACATATACAAGTCTCTACCAAATGAACAACACGATAACCTATATATAGACCCTAGATTTCGCTTGAACAAGACAAGAATACTTCAAGCGAAATCTCCTGTCTTGATTTCGCTTGAACCAAAACTGACCACTTTCAAGCGAAATCTTCTAGTCTTGATTTCGCTTGAACCAAACATGAACACTTTCAAGCGAAATCTTCTAGTTAAACATGTAAAACCCTAATTTAAACCCTATTGTGTGTTCATTCATCCTATCTAGACACAAGACTTGATTAAGACGTAATCAGCAGACATATAGTGCACCAACAGACTCCCCCTTGGATGTTGATGAAGTCTTTGGCTTCAAGTCTTTGTCTTTATCATTCTTCAAACATTGTAAAAACTCTCTTCAATCTTTATCTTCAAACTTTAAACTTCAATCTCCCCTTTGACTGTTAATCCAGACTCCCCCTTTCACAGACTCCCCCTCTCGATATGCTAGAATCTGAGATATCTGGTTCAAGCTTTGACAATTAGCTTCCATTGGGAATAATGAAGTCCAATCCTGTTACTCAACCAATAACCATTAAAATTCTATCTTTTCAACAGTAAATCACAAACTCAATCAGTTTTAACAATCCACTCAAGTATTCAGGTCCAAGTTAATGACCCTGATCACTTGATTAATCTACCAAGTCCAAATTAATGACCTTGGTTGATCTTTTGACGAATCAATACTGATTTTAAAAACAACAAGTTACACATTATCTGAAAATAACAAGTATCAAATTAATGAACTTGTTTTTGACTTTTCAAACAATTCAAACTTCATCAAAGTAAGCTCTCCTCATTCTTCAGTTCAGAATCTCCTGCATCTGCTTCAAACGACTGAGAATCCAACAATCAACTCTCCACTTTGGTTTGTCAGAAAATAAAGCAGACATAAAATCTTTTTGGATTTTATCAAAGTGTTCTAAACTAAGAAATGAAATAAAAAAAACTTAAATTGCAGAAAGTAAACAAAGTAAACTATTTACAAACATATTTTTGCAAGCGTGTCAGGGAATCATATCAGCTTTTCAGACAAATTACAAGTACCGTTAAGCTTCATTTCATACTCAGACTTAAACAATTCACCTCGATTGTCGATATACTGATCCATCTTAAATTCCCACACAAATTTCAATTTACTCAGGATACGAATTAGATGTATTATGAACTTAGCTCATTCATGTGTCCCACCTCTTGAATATACTCCCGTATCCAGAATCCCAATAATCAGTCTTACAGGTGAGTATACTACAATGATATCTGTATATAAATTAGGTATGCGAGGGCCGAGGGATCTCAGGTCGATACTTCCGTATACGCAGAGAGATATCAGCTTCGACTTTACGGTATGTCCCCTTTAGAGGATCTTTTTGCTTACAACACCAGCGACTATCAATTTTATTGCTTCATCGACATGCTGAGGGTTTAATTCTATGTTTCAAGCATTGCAGAAAGTATTATCCAGGGACTAGGTCAGAACCACCGTTCAGCAGAAGTCCCGGAATAATACCCCAGACATCATTAAGTATAAAGACCTAGTATATCAGATTATGAGACCTTTCAAACGAGATTTCAGGGGTTACCTATATATCCAAGTAGTGTTCCCCACGAATTTCACAAGTTTGAATTTAGGTTTATATCCCGAATAAATCTACTAAATGTGCGAAAACCTATCGACACATCATCAGTAAGACTGTTTAACTCATTTATACTTTACAAATCTTTAGCATATTGTAATCGTCTAGCCAATGTACTATCATTTTCCCTATATACACAAGCTCTTTTTCAGATTTTATCATGTTTTTGTATTTTTGCATTTTTTACTGTTTTTGTATTTTCTGGAAAAATAAACTATATACAAATATCTACTCCCCCTAAATACCAAAACAAGTAAAAAATCGACAAACCATTGCAGATTGTTTCTCTTCTTCATCCGCAACAGTACTTTCATCAACGCCCACAATTCCATCCGACACCGAAAGAAGCTTCATACCGTTCAATTTTAACAAATATTTAAACCGATTTTTATCAAAAGCTTTGGTATGTAAATCTGCTTTCTGTTCGTCAGTGTGGATTTTCTCAATTCGTATCAACTTTTTCTCAAAACAATCACAAATAAAGTGATGACGAATTTCTATGTGTTTAGTTTTAGCGTGATGTACTGGATTCTTTGTTATATTTATAGCGGCCTCATTATCAACAAAAAGAGGTGTGTTAAGAAACTGCAAACCGTAGTCACGCATCTGTTGCTGTATCCACAAGATCTGAGAGCAGCAACTGCTAGCAGAAACATACTCCGCTTCACATGTAGATAACGCCACAGACGTTTGTTTCTTACACTGCCAGGTAACCAATCTAGGACCAAAGAACTGGCATCCTGCAGTTGTTGATTTTGAATTGACTTTGCAGCATCCGAAATCCGAATCGGAATACCCTTCGAGCGTAAAATCGTCTTTCCTAAGATACCACAACCCCAATGAAGGAGTTCCTTTCAGGTAGCGCAATATCCTCTTCACAATGATCAAATGTGATGCTCTCGGGTTAGACTGAAATCTTGCTGCGAGGCACGTTGGGTACATGATATCAGGACGTGAAGCAGTTAGGTACATTAAAGAACCTATCATGGAACGGTAAAAAGTTTCATCAGCCCTGTCTCCGGTGAGATCTGGGTGAATCCCATGATTTGTTGCAAGTGGGGTAGCAGCTGGAGTAGAACTTGACATCCCAAATTTCTCTAGAATATCATGAACATACTTTGACTGATGAATGAAAATTCCCTCAGGAAGTTGTTCAACTTGTAAACCCAGAAAAAATTTCATCTCCCCCATTGATGACATTTCAAACTTTTGCTTCATCACTGATTCAAAATCTTTTCATAGATTTTCATTTGTCGACCCAAAGATTATATCGTCCACATAAATCTGAACTATCAGAAGATGACCATCAACCTCTTTAGTGAAAAGAGTGGCATCCACTTTTCCACGAATGAACTTATTGGCTAGTAGGTGTTGAGACAAAGTCTCGTACCAGGCTCTCGGGGCCTGGTGTAAACCATACAGCGCTTTGTCCAATAAGTAGACCTTGTTTTTGTGGATTGGATCGGTGAAGCCCGATGGCTGACCGACATAAACCTCCTCTTTAACATTCCCATAAAGAAACGCCGATTTAACATCCAACTGATAAACTTTGAAGTTCTTCCAAGACGCAAATGCTAGGAAAATTTTGATTGCCTCTAGTCGTGCTACAGGAGCATAGACTTCGGTAAAATCAATCCCCTCCTGTTGACTAAATCCCTGAACAACGAGTCGAGCTTTATTTCTTATAACAACTCCTCTATCGTCTCTCTTGCACTTGAACACCCACTTGGTGTTAATCTTTCTCTGACCATCCGGCAAATCAACTAACTTCCACACTCCTAATTTTTCGAATTGACTAAGTTCCTCCTGCATTGCATTGACCCAAGAGTCTTCAGTAAGCGCCTCTTTGTAAGTTCTTGGCTCAACCTGCGAGATAAAACAACTTAATGAGAATTCAGTTTGCAAAGGAGCAACTTTTGTATAAAAACATGTAAGCCCTTTATCAATCTGTCTTCGAGTGCGAACTCCTGTCTGCAATTCTCCTATGATCAACTCCTCTGGATGATATGAAAAAGTTTGTGGCATCACTTCGCTTGGAACATCTACATTTCCCTCCAGATTAGTAACATTCTGATCTGCATCTTGTTCACCAACTTGGTTTGTTTGACTTGAAATCTGAATTTGCTCCCCCTCAGAATCTGAATCACCATGATCAAAGACTGGCATGTTTTCAGCTTCTAGATTATCATTCTAAGCCGACTGATTATCCTGAGCAACTTCATTCTGTTGGATATCATCATGTTCACCAGCATTACTCGGACCTGCTTCATCGTCATTGGAAGTTTCCTGTGGTCTCCTTGAATACTCAGCTGGGAACCTTAGCTGCGACTCATATTCACGCAAAATATCCAACTCATCAAAGAAATCTTCATCATCCTCTGATTCTTCTCTCATGTCAAACGAATCCCATAGTTTGTCATAATGATAACGCCATGAATCACCAGGATTCTGTGGCGGCATAGTATAACCTTGACATTCCACATTTGCAGCTTCAATAATCCGCTTCTCACTTGGAACGAAAACACGTCGCATTGGATTTGCATAACCAACAAAAAAATCCCTCAATGCTCTTCGGACCAAACTTTCCATGAGGCTCTATAACCATACAGGGTGACCCAAACGGTTCTAGATACTTCAAATTCGGTTTACGATTATTGATTAGCTCAAAACATGTTTTGTTGAACTTCTTGACAGTGAGAACCCTGTTGAGCGTATAGCATGCGGCGGAAACAGCTTCAGCCCAAAAATTAATCGGTAACTTTGAATCTGCGAGCATAGTTCTAGTCGTCTCAATTAATGTCCGGTTTTTGTGTTCTGCGACTCCATTCTGCTGCGGAGTGTACGGAGCACTAAACTCATGCAAAATACCTCTTTCATCACAAAATTCTTCCATCTTACTGTTCTTGAATTCAGTACCATTATCACTTCGAATTCTCTTGATACGCCTTTGGTACAGATTCTCAATCTTCCTGAACAGCCTCATCAAACTGTCAAATGTTTCATCTTTCGTCTTCAAGAAAGAAACCCACGAAAATCTGGAATAATCATCAGTAACGACCAAACAGTAGTAATCTCCTGTAATACTTTTGACATTCACCGGACCAAACAAATCCATGTGAAGTCTTTCCAGAGGTCTCGAAACTGAATTAACTTGCTTTGTAGGGTGTGACTTTTTCTTCTGCTTGCCTTTGATGCAGCTAATGCACTCCCCTTCCAGATGAAAACCTTTGATATTAACACCCAAAACCAAATCATTATGCACCAAATGATTCATCTTCCTTAAGTGAATATGCCCCATCTTGCGGTGCCACAATCTTGATTCTTTCTCAGTTGCTCTAGACACAAAACAATGTGCTTGACCAGTAGTTGTAGTTGCTACACTCATATCTAATACATATAAATCATTCACTCTAGGTGCCCGCATGATAATCCATTCTTCAGGAACAACAAATCCAGGTTTCAAAATCAAACATTCTTTATCAGTGAAGTGAGTAGTATACATATTGTCACAAATCTGCGAGATACTAAGCAGATTGTTCTCCAGCTCAGTGATGTAGTTGACTCTCTCAAACGTCACAATCCCATTGGATAACGTTCCTTTACCAACAATTCTACCACCTTCATGACCAGCAAATCCCACATAACCACCATTGATATTCCTCACATCGTACAGCAATGCAGTTTTTCCTGTCATATGTCGAGATGCGCCACTATCCATGATCCATCTTGAAATGGCTCTTGGAAGATCCTGCACATACCACAAGTTGATTTCAAAACATTTCAATAAAGATGCCGATTCATGCTTCGCGATCAAGGAAGCTCCGGCAATTCAAACTGCTTAGTTGAACATGGTGTCCACCCAGGCCTCATCAGCCTTAGGTGTAACCTTGACCCTTGCAATTTGAATTTTGAAATTTTCAGCCTTCAAAGGTGGAAAATTTGCATCATAATCAACCGAAATTGATTCTTCAGCCTTTTTCACTTCAGAAGTTGAAATTTTCATTTCAGTTTTTGGTTTCCAAACTTGTTGAGATAAAGTAACCCTTTTATAAAACTTGTCGCTTTTAGTTACCACTTTCTTTACGGGTTCATTTTTCATTTTGATGTTGTCATTTTTCTCATTCTTTTTCTCAACAATGATTGGTGTTTTACCCTTCTCATCAACTTTCTTCTTTTGTCTGTCAACAACTTCAGTCTTAGGCTTGGAGTTGGTGCAGTTTCTTGCAATGTGACCAACTTTGTTACATCTAAAACATGTACGAGTATCAACAACTCGACTTGTGCCTTCAGACTGAGGTTGTGAAGCCCTCTTCTCAAAGAACTCTTTATTTGATTTTGAAAAAATTTCATTTTCCTCATCAGAAAGTGAACTTGAACCGTTCACAAACACTTTCTTTTCTGCAAATCTTTTGTTTTGAAAACTCTTCTTCTGATAACTATTACCACCCCGATAACCACCCGACCAATTGTTTCGATTGTTATTATAAAAACGTGGTGGAACAACAGGCTTTTTGTAATAAGCTTTATCTTTCTCAAAATTCATTTGCCTTTTTGTTTGACTCAAACTGTTCACTTCTGACAACTCAACTTCAATCAATTTGAACACATTTGTCAACTTTTTCACATTAACATTCTTAATGGGAAACTCAGAATCCGAATACAACTTATCAGATCCAGCCATCTTGTACATCACAAGACCCGGTTCATCACTTAAGTTGTTTTTGGATTTTGATTTCTGAATGTACTTGTCCAAGAAACACCCATCTTCCTCAGTAGTGTCACTATCCATTTTTAGCACATTTTCAACAACACCTTTTACAATATCATTTTGGACACTATCGTCATTGGAAGATGTGAACGTGACATCAATATTCTCTGGAAGTTTAACTTCACTTTCTTCCTCAATTTCAACCAACCCAGACTGCTTTTTAGTGTAATTATCAAGAACAGGTAGTGGAACTTGATGAAACCCCACCCCAGTTCCATCACAATACACATCTTCGCCCGCTTTGTCTTTCCCAATGGGTTTGGGAATAATGTGTTGCAATACAAAACTTGCGGAGCTGTAACTGTTAAGCTTCAACTGGATTCGCTCGTTTTCGATTACAGCCTCTTGAACTTTAAGTTTCAATTTAGCGATTTCATCCAGTTGTTGGTTGATTGATTCTTCTTTGACTCTAAGCACTGCTTTTAGATGTTCATTTTCTTTAAAAGTTTTACCATTTCGATCATCACAATCTTTCATTGTGCTTTTGAGTTTTTCAAATTTTTCAGAAATCTGACGGTTTTCAAGAATCAACTTTTCATTTTCTTGTTTAATTTTGTCATGATCAATTTTATCATTTTCAATTTGTCTAGTTAACTCTTTTATCCGTTCAGTTGAAGCTTTAACCATTTTGTCACGATCAAGAATTTGATTCTCAACGCTTCTGACCTTTGCTGTCAGATCATCAACTTTCTTTCCGTTGAGATACGTGACTGTGCTACAAAATTTGCACTCATTGTTGCAATTTTTGCAATCAGCATTACCATCAATTTTCTTACCTGACACATTTGTTGACACTTTTGAACTAACCTGGCTTTTTGACTCAGACACGGAGTTAGAGTCTACCTCAAGTGCCTTAGCAGCCAGCACTTTGTCAGCCATTTTTTCCAAGTTCTCAGCATTCAACTCCTGAGTTGTGTCAATAATTCCAGTATCAATCTTCTTTGATTTTTCCTGCTCTTCTTTCTCTTTTCTCTCTTTCTCTTCTTCTTTCATTTTCTCGGTTGGAGTTCCCCACCATTTGTGTTGCCAATACTCATCCTCATCTTTGTACTGCTGAATTATGGCTTCAATATCAAACGTACTATCATCGATCGCAATATTTCCATACTCATCAAGATAACACTCTCTGTCTGGATCCCATTTATTTGCTCTCCTCGCTTCCAAAAAGATACGAGATATTCTAATTATTTTGTTTTCAGCAATCATTTTTCTGTATTGATATTTTTGCTCTTCAGTTCGATCGTCTTTCCACGGAATAGGATCGTCATTTTTCGCCATGAATGCGTAACCAACCGCATCTTCTTCTGGTAGAACCTCTTGACTCCAATCATAACCCTCATCATCGTAAATCACTGCAAGAGCTCTAGATTTCTCTTTGTTGTCTTCAACCTGTTTCAATCTAGGCGGTTCGGATTTATTCTGATGATAAATTGCCTTCTTGTAGTAATCATCTCTGAAAGCGTTCTCCGACTCATCAGCATAAGCATTTCTGCATTCTCGTTTGAAGTGACCCTTCTGCTTACACTTGAAGCATGTCACCTTGGACTTATCAAACCCCAGCTTGGTAGATGCACCACCAATTGTTTTCCTTCCGGTAATTTCCATGAAACGCTGTGCTCGACGAACAGCACTTGCCTTGGCCCAACGAATATCGATCAGTTCCATTTCTTCCGGATCAATCTGATCATAATCTTCTTTCGTCAGATTGGTGTTGCCTATCTTCCCAGCTACTAACCCTTCATACGATTCCAACACCGATGCTAGGAAGATCATCTGCTGCTTGGCCGACTCCTCATCAAAATTCTGAGCATTCTTCAAGTCTATTGCGATGTTACATTGAAAACGATTCTTTGCATCTGGATGATTTCCAGATGATGAAGATCCACTGTGATAACCACTGTGACTTCCACTGCTTTGACTGCTTTGACTTTCTTTGCCAGCTGTCGACACATTTTCAGCAGAAAATACAGTCTTGGGAGAAGTTGCTTTTGGCATCATGCTCTTTGGATAATACAAATCCAAATTCTGCTGGTAAGATGAGTGATTGACTTTGTATGTTTTCTTCAACTCCAACTCGTGACTCTCGAGTTTCTCAATCAGCAAATCTAATGTCAACTTTTCTGGTTCTTTGATAGTATTCTTCAGCATCAGCGCATAATATCTCCAATCCATCTCATCAGGCAACGAATCGAACAATTTGTCGATAAGATCTTCTTCAGGAATTTTGATATCATGTCTTACTAATTCCAGCTTCAAATGACCAAACCTTTCTATCATTTTACAAACTGACTCGTTCTTTAAACATCCAAACAGATCAAACTCTTTTCTAAGAAGTTTCTTTTTGTTTTTCACGATTTCAGTACTTCCTAAACATTTCTTTTCTAACTTTGCCCAAAGATCTTTTGCATTTGAATAATCGATCAATGAAATTATGTCTTCTCGGACGGATTGAAATAACAATGCCACACACTTTTGTTCAGCTACAAACGAATCAATCTCCTCAGCTGTTCTTAAAGTTTCACCATTTTTGTTTCCATTGGCATAACCGTTTTTCAGACTTTTCCAGCTAGGAAATGCGAATGCCATCAACCAGTCCTCAAACTTTCGTGACCACCGACTGTATTCCTCAATAGCCATTAGCTTTGGAGGTTTATTGAACGTTCCGAAAGCACTTTCCGATTCCCAAGCTTCCTTTTTCTTTTCTTTCGGCGGGTTATCATTATTGTTGCTTGTAGATGAATCATCTTCTGAATTTCCAGCAAACGCGAACATGTCGCTAAACGGGTTCATGAAAATATCATCCATCGTGAATGTTCCTGCAAAATCAGCAAACACTTAGAAAATTTTTAGAACTGTGTGTGACTGTAGCTACCCAACCCCAAGGGAGGTACTTGTTACTGCTCCTCAGGTGGTTAGTGAAATGCTTCTCAGGTGAGGAGCATGAACGAGATAATACTGATTGAATCAGAAGATTATTTTAATCGACTTAATTAGAAGCTCTAATAACTATTCAAAATTGATGGTATTTCAACCACGATAATCTTGGTTGGTACCAAACCCGATAGTGATTCTTTCGATTCGTATTAGAGTGATGGCCCCTGTTTCACTTTGAAAAATCAGCAAGTTCAAGTGAAATTACTTAAAGTGAAATCACTTCAAGCGAAATCAACACTGTAAACTGTTCAAGCGAAATCACAAATTTATACTCAAGCGAAATCTGATCCAAACTATTTTCAAGCGAAATCTACTATTTCGCTTGTAATGTCCAAGATTTTCAAGCGAAACCTAGATTCAAGCGAAATCTGTCAATCTGAATCAGTTAGTTCAAGCGAAATCCAACAAATCTATTTCGCTTGAACTTGTCAAGCGAAATCCTTTGTATTTCAAGCGAAATCGATCTATTACTTCGAACTCTTTCAAGCGAAATCAGGTTTTTAGGTTGTTTTTATCATTTTTAGTCCGAAATTTAACCTGATTCTTTCTAGGGTTTGATAATACTATGTTTTACACAATATACTCGAAAATCAGATCATTTCGACCGTTGGAACAATTTCAGTTCAGAAAAGTATGAAAAGAATTGAGTAGAAAGTAGAGAATCCTGTAATATCAAGCTGCTATGGTATGAACTCCTCGTCCTGAGCTCTGATACCACTTGTTGGACCGTTTTAGGACCTCAAAAAGTCAGTAAAGAGTGTTCATCTTCAAATACGAAGGCGGAATCAACGTAAAAGAAGTCATAACAGCTATTTTCTTTTTAATCTATCTTTTCTGATTGATTTTCGTGCTTATACAAGGTATTCTGAAACAAATCCGGCAGCACCTTCCCTTACACACATATACAAGTCTCTACCAAATGAACAACACGATAACCTATATATAGACCCTAGATTTCGCTTGAACAAGACAAGAATACTTCAAGCAAAATCTCCTGTCTTGATTTCGCTTGAACCAAAACTGACCACTTTCAAGCGAAATCTTCTAGTCTTGATTTCGCTTGAACCAAACATGAACACTTTCAAGCGAAATCTTCTAGTTAAACATGTAAAACCCTAATTTAAACCCTATTGTGTGTTCATTCATCCTATCTAGACACAAGACTTGATTAAGACGTAATCAGCAGACATATAGTGCACCAACACACATGAACCCTATTTTTCACCTATAAATAGGTTGGATCATGAGCAGTCCTCTGGTGTCGAAAACATTTCACAAAAACAAAGTTTGGTTGTTCAAATTCGAAATTTACTTTCACAATAGCGAGGCGCTGCTACGATACAAGGTATTAACTCGATCACTGCTACGATTCAATGTCCGATCGATTGAAACTACCCGATGAATGTTTAAGTGCTGCTCAAATTGGGTTTATACTTTGTCATTCGTCGTGAATTCGATGGATGTTTAAGTATTGCACTTTGTCATTTGTCGTGAGGGTTTAATCTCGTGAGTTATTGTAAATGATGTATTAGTTACTGACCTAGTTCGTGTGCATTGTTATTTAAATTAGGTTATCAGGCTAATCAGTAGGCTAAACTCTGCCCGTATAAATCTGCAAAGTGAGTAATTCTCTTTTATCAAAAGTATTTTTACAATACACCAATCATTTTCAAATGTTATAATTACAGGGATTAAGTCGTGGTTATCTTAAATCACTGGCTAATGGGGTATTGTGCACATTACTAATTTCTCACGGTTAGGCTAATAAATCCTAACAGTGATAAACGTCACTACTTGGGGAAAGACCCAATAGTGGTATGACCATCGTCACCAGGTGACACGGCGCCAGATAAAAATAAGATAGAAGCCATTGTAATCGCTCTTATGCTGTAAATTATAACTACAGTAGAAACTCGATTATTTAATAAACTCTCTAAGATAATATTTTTTGCCGGTCCCGACTCGGGGATAGGGTGCTAAATTAATAATTCGCTAAAATTATAACCCAACTCTTTGATCAAATTCTGGAGTTCTTGAGTGCTTTCACCACCTTTATCTGAGTTCTCAAAAGTCATGTTATCTGTTGATCGAAGTTTACAATGACGAAAGCAGTTCGCAATTGTATTTGCACGAACATCCATAGTCCATGCTGAAATTGCAAGATTCATTGCATCTAATACATTTATTTTTGCTGGATTTGGAACCCCTAAGTATTCTACTATAAATTAATAAAATATTAATTAATATATAAATTATTAATTATTAATTTATCGATTAATTAATAACTCTTTTAATTAATAAATTTTGGTGGTCCCAAGTGTATTATTTTATAGAGTTTCTACTGTACGTATCATTTTGTCAAAATGAATGATTCACCAGTATTTCCCCGCTGACAAAATATTTTTAAAAACATGTTTCAGGCGACCTGCTGTAAATCAAGGAAAAACGTGCTACGGAGCACTAACAAGCTTGAAGAGGTGGCTCAGTTAAAATGGATAAACATGTTTTAATAAATCAGGGAATTTCCTAGTAAAATTCCTCTATTGTAAATTACGGGGTTTATCCCGAATTATGAAATAAAATAATCGGGTATTTCAAATTTTTAAAAGATCCTGTTAAAATATTTCGCTGTCGCATCAATTAATAAATACCACGGGTTCCTGTCCCGCGGCTCCTGACCGGGTCAAACCAGGGCTGGGGCCGTGACATCACGCGAAGTGGCGCCTCCCTCAGAAGCCCTAAGATAGGATACATATGCCGTCCATGTTGTTCCTTTCTTCTGGTAATGGTTCAGAACGCCATCAACAACCACGGTCGATCCCTGTAGTCTATAAGGTTGCTGGTGTGCTGATTATCTCAATGATCATGGTGTATAAAGTCGCAATGGCCACATTGAGTTCTTCATGTCGTTCTAAGAGCATTCTCCCCTTGGACTTCCATCTGATGATAGTTCGTTTGTTAATCAATCCTCGAATGGGAGCTTGACCGTCACTGCTGGTCGACAGGCATGCAATACATGGTCGAGGCAAACAGTCCTTGACTGTCACCTTGCTGAATTCCAAATAATCAATACACATGTCCAATGATAGGGCTTATCTTCAAGGATATAACTGGGACTCCCCAAAGCGAAAACTATACCTGTCAAGACTCCTGTCCAACATTTTCTGTAGTTGATTAAACAGTTCTTGCAATCCTCCTTGTGCAAGTTGGTAAGGAGTACGAGTGATCAAGGCTGCCTCTGACGTGAGATTAAGCTGAGATTCCGCCTAACAGTTGTGGAAGTAAACCTGAGGGTCCCCCGGGTAGCACACCGAGAGGAATTACGAACAATTGGTAACGGTTACCACCATAGTAAGGTAATCCCTTGTAGACACTTCTAGACCTCCATTGCTGAAATGATGCTAACTTTACTCCACTCTCACACTATAGATCAGACGATGGTTCTCCACTATGGAGAGGAATACACAAAATTTCCTTCTCACAAGGTATATCTGCGCGATGTATGGATAACCAATCCATGCTAACTACTGCATCAAACTATCAAGGATAGCAGAAAGAAGGTTGACGCCGAACACTTGTCCCACAAGGTTGAGTTTACATCCCAACGGACATACGAGGTTTCATTTGACTTGCCATCAGTCGCCTCCTCAACAGGTTCGGTGTTAAGAAGCATCAGAGTTAACCAAAACAAAGCTACTTATACAGGCTACCATGCTGCTATTATACATGGCGTCGCCTACACCAACCCTAAATGCCCTTCCGTAAGCATCATTTCCAGTGTTGTTGTCTTCATTACGAGAATTCCTAGTACCGTCTTTGTTCCCTTGGTTGTTGACACTTTGACTTAGCATAGTCAACCCTTGTCAAAGTCACCTTTGTTTCCATAATTTGGGCTACTATTACGAATACCTTGATGTTGTTGAGACTGTTGCCTCTAATGTCGTTACTTAAAACGAAGCCTTACGAGCTTTCACCATCAGAGTCCATTTTTACACATTCCGTGCCACGTTCTAAGGCGCTACTCATTGTGCTGGCAGTTACACATTCCACATCATGGTCAATTGTCATCGTTTATGTCCCGATTAATTTGTAAAAGTTGACTCCCATAAGTCGCTGACTAGGGTTAAGGATTCGATTGGAGTCAAATCGCTGATGTTCGTTGCTGGTAACTAGGGTCGTTCAAATGCTGAGGTCGGCAAAGTACTACGTTTACCCCCTTGTCCATCGTTCTTGCAAGTTGACTAAGTAATACATAGTATGTTGCGAGAGTGTTGCAGAAGTGATCGCACTTCGGGATTTAAGACGTCAATACGTTATGTTCCAGCAAATGAAGGAAGGTGAGAAAGGTATAGACCAATCATTTTCGTTGCAACATCCAACTCAGGGACGTTCGTACAAGCACCTAGCATTCTACACAGTTCGCTAGGCGTTCAGATGGGTGTTCAGGTGATACTCGATAGCATCGAGATTCGAAAGGATTCAGTGAGAAGTGAAAAGATCGTGTTCGAGTAGGAAACAATCACTGCTACGACTCCTATCGACTGTTGTGTTTCACATTGATCAAATAATGGAACGGAACCCCTTTTTCACTTGTTAAGCCTCACTGGGACTCGCATGCACCCCACATTATTATTATGTGTGCACCCACAATAATATTGCGATTTGCATGCTCATCTCAGTTCCTCCTAACTCATGTCAAATGGTTCCTCGAACTCGAGTGCCAAACACATGTCATCAAAACGATAAGATCACAAGAATCTAAGGACTACACCACACCAACTACGCATCATAAAGTAAACATGCAATCCATGAAGTTATACTATAGTGACGAGTGTGTGTTTGTATGCCATATCATAAACAAGTGTACACTAGCCATGCAATGTATACAACAGATGAAAAAGACGAACCTTGCAATCTGGTGCTGAGTGTCATGGTCATATTCTTGTTTTTAGAACTATTTGGTTATAGTCTGGTTTTATAAAAACATTTTTAAAACCAAGTTCACTATAACAAGTGGCTCTGATACCAAACTGTCACACCCCCAAAATACCACCTAGGGAATGTCCCTGCTAGGCGTGTGACGTACCAACAACGAGCCGCTAATTACATTGAACCCGTACAAGTTTCTAAATGAAATCGTCATTTATTAATAAAAAAAAATATCAACAATTAGTTTAAATAAAAACCAACATGTTCAGCGGAAGCAATTAGTAAACCAAATTTAAACTGTTCAAAACCAATGTATCATATCAATAGTTCAACCACATGAATCCCTCCAGTCGACCCATGACCACCCCAGCTACTCCAGACAGCAAGTTCCAAGATCCACATAATCTACAACCTGCGAGCATGCACACACGTGTATCAGACAACGCTGGTGAGTTCATGGTTTTACGAAAACGTTAGTTACCAAGTGTTTAGTTCAGTTCCTTGATTACAACATTGATAATACCTCGGATACAAGATGGCTCCTGATTTATTTTTCCCTTTCCCCAATGCTCCTATCAAAGCATTGGTCATGACTAGGTCATTAGTTCACACCCGTCCTCTCTGGTACGGGGTGAGGGTGCCAAACCTAAGTAGCGCTACCAAGTAATACCTTGTTACCTCTCAGGTAACCAAACAAAACGGAGGGACTTTAAAGGTGATAGGACGAGTATATTATCCAACATTCCAGACTTACCCAAAAGACATATTCCTCTCAAGAATACCCATGATTTACCTAAAACCGATCCCTCTCAAGGATACCCAAAGACTGTCCCAACCACCGGGACGCATGCTCAAGAGGAATGAACTCACCTTGGTTTGCTTGGTAGACTAGTTACTTGTTCACACGTAGTCAATCAAGTCCCGAATACAAGAGAGGGGGAGGGGCTTCGGTGATGATGATCTAGCTACTGCCATCGCAATACAAGGGGAAGGGGTAGGGTTTGTTGTATTTTGTGTAACTTATAAATAAGTTACGTATACATATAAGGAGAAGGGGTTGGGCCAATTATGTTTATTAATAACACAAAGTGGATTGGGCCGATTTGACTTTTACGCAGCCTTGGGCGGTTTCTATGAGCCATCACGTGAACTTAGGGGACAAGAAAATCAAATCATCATTATTAATATAGGAGAAGCAACTCTTAAGTGGAAGGGTATTATTATTTTTGAGGAGGTACATGTGAACAAGGGTTTTGAAAGGACATCATCATTACTCACTAAGATACATCATCATCTCACGCACACCAAGGCTTGATTGACGTCAGCATTGGACTTGAGAGGAGGTTTTGTTTTTCACATAAAATAATCAAACAATAACATATTCATGTGCACATGGAACATGGAAAATAAAGGAAGTGGACCGACATATTGAACCCAAATGTCACATAATGTTTACATTAAACAATAACCCGTACATTTCATTCACATAGCACAATTCAACCAATACATTACATTCACATTACACAATTCAACATACATTAGGATAAATTTTCAAACTGTTACATGTTTCATAACATCAAATAATTTATCAAAACAAAATTACTAAACAAGTGATACATAAATGAAAAGACTTGAAATCTTGGGTTGTCACATATACTGTGGAATGATCAGCAGATGTTATGTTTGGCAGACCTTTGTTTCAACGGCAGCTGTTTCAGATGTTTAAAAATTGTATCATCTGTTAAGTAACAGTAGATGTTAGCTTTATGATGCTTTTGTATTCATATTCAGCAGCAGAGGTTTTGTTTATCAGCAGAGGTTATTTGCTATAACAGTCTTTGTGTTTATAGACAAAGGTTGTTTGGAACAACAGACTTTGCTTGAACAGATTTTCTGTTTCACAGAGCTTTTGGTTTGTCAGACTTTATCTAAATAGAGGTTGAGTGCATAAATTTGTTTGTAGTCAGAGGTTAATTCAAGTGAAGTTATGACAATGATCACCCATAAATTTATGTAAGTCTTTTAAGTGTCGACGACTGCACATAAATTTGTTGAACCCTTTTAAGTATCGATGACTGCCCATAAATTTACATAGTATAATTCAAGTTATAATGTATCATGAAGAGCTAATTAAAATATATGGAGAATGTACAACAGAGGTTGAAGTTTGATAAGCATGGATGATTATAATTTAAATATTCGTAAGTTGTAAGTTTTCAAAACATAGAAGTTTGATACATCACCATCCCATAATTTATCTCAAATGAGATAATACCAACAACCACAACTATCTGTAGACTTTCTTTAAGGTCAGCTTGGCTTTTTCTTCAGAGTAGACAAATTTGCATCTCATATTTCTGTAGATACCATTGGGCTTCGTGAACTTCTTAGTGAATTCACAAGCCGCGTATCTAAATCCCTTGCCATGCTTCTCCCGTCGAAAGTCAATTACAGTGTCAACTCCATTCAGATTTTCAACTGTCATCTTCAAAATAAATAAAAAATACCAATAATTAATAAGAAATAAATAATGTATTTAAGGAAAGTAACAAAAAAACAGCTTAATTGTAACAAACATTTAACATCCAAAGAATGAGGAATAATATATTAACATAATAAACTTACAAAATGTTTGCTGAAGTACCATACGAACTGTAAGGGGTATACATCAGGATCAGCTTCATAATCTGAGACAGCGGCATCAAAATCTGCGTTGTCGATATCATCGGATGATTCATTCGATACAACGTAATCACTATCAGAATATGTGTCATTGGATTCTTCAACATCCGACTGGTGATCCAGATCCTCGGTAATTAGAGCAACTTCTAAATTGGGTAAGGAAGTATCGTATGACAGACTAGCTCTTCAAAGGGAACATGATGGTTAGGTAAAGTGTTTAACTACCGAACAGGAAAGGATATATAAATTTGTTATGGAAGCGATTGAAAAAGGTGATGGAGGTGTGTTTTTTGTATATGGTTATGGTGGAACTGGAAAGACGTTTCTTTGGAAGACATTCTCAGCTGCATTACGATCAAAAGGTGAAATTGTATTGAATGTTGCATCCAGTGGAATTGCTTCACTTTTGTTGGATGGTGGTAGAACTGCTCATTCAAGGTTTGTAATTCCAATCAACATTAATGAGAATTCAATATGTTCGATAGAGCCTAATACTGAGTTAGGTGATTTAATTAAAAGAGCAACAGTGATTATTTGGGATGAAACACCTATGACTCACAAGCATTGTTTCGAGGCTCTTGTTAGAACAATGAGAGACATATCACGTTCCAGTCAACCGAACATGCAATCCAAGCTGTTTGGGGGAAAGGTCATCCTATTTGGTGGTGATTTTAGACAAATTCTTCCGGTCATCCCTAAAGGTACCAGAACAATGATAGTCAATGCTTCTTTGAATTCTTCTTATATATGGCGGCACTGTCAAGTACTAAAGCTAACTGAGAATATGAGATTAAGAGTTGGTTGTCAGGAAGCAAATTTGAAATAAATAAAGGAATTTGGAGAATGGATTTTAAAGCTTGGTGATGGTCTGCTTGGTGAAGAAAATGTTGGTGAGATTGATATTGAAATACTAGATGATTTACTTATTCATGGCCAAGTCAATCCTATTTCTTCTCTCATTTCATTTATATATCCGGACATGAATAAGTTTTTGTGGGATTTAACGTATTTCCAACAAAGAGCGATTCTTGCTCCAACCAATGAAATAGTGGATTCAATAAAGAAAGAGTTGTTAGAGAGTCTGCCTGGTGAAGAAAAGGTTTATTTCAGTTCAGATAGTTTATGCCAATCGGAGGAAGAATCAGAGCTTAATATGGCATTGTTTCCTCATGATGTGTTAAACAATCTTCGTTTATCTGGTTTACCTAATCATATATTAGTACTGAAACTTGGTGCTCCAGTGATGTTACTCAGAAACATTGATCAGGCAAATGGATTGTGTAATGGTACACGTTTACAAGTCACGAAGCTCGGAAAAGTTGTGATTGAAGCAAAAATTATCACAGGGACTAATATAGGTCATCATACTTTGATTTCAGGACTGAAGATGACACCTTCTGATAAAAGAATACTAGTGAAGATTTCTCGAAGACAATTCCCACTTTCACTGTGTTTTGCTATGACAATAAATAAAAGTCAAGGACAATCATTGGAGCGTGTTGGTTTATATCTTCCACGTCCAGTGTTTAGTCATGGCCAGCTCTATGTTGCTGTATCTAGAGTAAAAAGTAGGAAGGGGTTGAAAATTTTGATTCATGATAAAGAGAAACGAGTCTGTACAACCACTACTAATGTGGTTTACAAAGAAGTTTTACAAAATCTATGATGATATTAAACATTTGTCAACCTGGCAACGTCTGTTGGGTATAATGGAGGAACTGTTGTTAGGAAATGTTTATTGGAAAGCAATACAACTTTTTGAAAGCATCTGATACTTGCTCTGCATTAAGCCTATCCTGAGAACACATGTTGTTAATATCATTATTCTCTTAACATCTGTTTACTAACCTTTGTAATTTCTGTTGACTGGCATTTTTAACATGGGTTGACTAACATCTGATAGTTACTATCTATCCATCTTGCAAGCTCTGTTGGAGATAATGGATGACAGTTTTTAGGAAAGTCTGTTGGAAAGCAACAGAAGTTTTTAACAGTTAATAGACAACAGTGGTTTGCCATCAACATAATGGAATTGTTGTTGAATAAACCTATTGACCATTGGTGTATATCAATTTTATAAGTCTGCACTAATTATTTTTTTACTCTCTGTCAATATGTGTTATGCATGGTTTCTAAGAAACGACCCGTGTTTGCACACGGGTCTTACCGCTAGTAATATATAATAAAAGAAACCAATAAGGGGGACACATGTCATTCATTGAATCTATCTATTTTTTAGTTTTTTCCTCTCTCTCCTACTTAATTATAGATAATTAATATTAATTAAAAGATAATTATAAAATTAAATTTAATATAAATTTAAACAATTCGTATAGGAGATAATATAATATTTTGAAATATTTATTAGATTTCAAAATTATTTATCCTGAAATTAACAAAAGACACACACTAAATATAAATTAATATAATTTAAATAATTTATTTATTTTATTAAACTAAAGTAGTTAAGGGTATAATTGATTTCAAAAATGTTTGTAAGGGGTAAACAAAAACATTAATCAATGTTTATTGGTTATATACTTTTATTTTCGTGTTCAACTCTCAACTCAAATACGGTATTCACTATGTTTACGTGACATTTATAAGAACCATCATCGCAATCACCTTATCCATCATATATCGAGTATACCCGTTAGTTTTTTAAAGATATTTTTTTATTAGATTCATTCAATGTGTGTAATAAACGAGGTTTTTTAAAGATATAATGTTTTAATTATTTACTATACAAAATTACATTTATACAACTCGTGTAATACACCGGGTTTTTAAAAATATAATTTTTTTATTATGTGGTATATAAAATTAGATTTATTCAATCCGTATAATACACAGGGTTTATAAAGATATAACAAGATATAACTTTTTATTGATTGGTATAGAAAATTACATGTGCTCAACCCATACAATACATGAGATTCTTTAATATATAAAATTACATTTATTTAACCCATGTAATAAACGGGATTTTTAAAGATATATTGTTTTATTATTTGGTATATAAAATTACCTTTATTCAACTCGTGTAATAAACGAGGTTTTTAAATATATATTTTTTTATTTGGTATATAAAATTACTTTTATTCAGCTCATGTATTACACGGGGTTCTAACCTAGTTATATATAATATATACTAGGTTATTAGACCTGTGTATTACACGAGTTTAAGGATATAAATTATATAATTTTAATAATGTCTGCACAAGTTTACATAAGTATTTTTTTTAACTTTGGGCAATGCTACATATGATTGGCCATGTGTAAAGACCGACTCTTTTTGAAACAAACCAACCTTACATAGTGAATGTCCTTGATTTTTATTTATCGTAATGGCAAAACATATGGAGAGAGGAAGCTGTCTTCTTTTAATTTCAATATAAACAGTCATTAATCGGAATCTAAGGATAAACCTTCAAGTGCCAATTTTACTTTCACATAAGATTTGTGCCTCATAACACGATTGCCATTCATAGGACCTGTGGTCGAGTTTCATTTCATAAACCACATCATTTTATCAATATTTCTTAACAACATTATTGGAACATCAACCTTTAGTAATGGTTTATGTTTTGGCAAGCCTAAAAGTCTAAGTCCATTAAGGATATCTGATTAGTATAAATTTGCATTAAAATTATTATAAAAATACTCTAACTCTGATAAACTATCAAAACTTAGATATTCTTTTTCTTCGCCAAGTAATAGTGTAAGCAAACGATCATTAACTCCTGTACAACATCATTTGTAGGTACACGTATAGCTTTATCTTTATAATATTCAAATTGTATGGAATTTAAAGAATATTAGGGTGAATACCAAACCTAAAAAAAAAGTAGAGTAAACTGCCATTTTGGTCCCTATGGTTTGGTCAATTTTGCCACTTTAGTCCAAAACTCAAACTTTTTGCATCTGGGTCCCTGTGGTTTCAGTTTTATTGCCGTTTTTGGTCCAAAAATGAAATCAGGTCAGATTTGTCTTATAAAATCCTGTTATTTTGTCATTTTCTGCAGGGGCAAAATAATCATTTCTTTTTTATAAATAAATACCATATTTTATAAGACAAATATGACCTGATTTGCCCCTGAGGAAAATGACAAAATTGCAGGATTTTATAAGACAAGTATGACTTGATTTCATTTTTGGACCAAAATGGCAATAAAACTGAAACCACAGGGACCCAGATGCAAAATGTTTGAGTTTTGGACTAAAGTGGCAAAAGTAACCAAACCTCAGGGACCAAATTGGCAGTTTACTCAAAAAAGTATTATGAATTCTTAATGATGTGTTATATATTGGTTATAAAGTCTTTCTATACTAATAAATGAAAATGCTTTTTGGACCTGTGTCACTTCCATGTTCATTCTCACCTTATTTTCATTTTATCTCTTATATAAAATATTAATAAAACAATAAGGAATAATAATTTTAAACAAAAATTAGATAAGAATAAATATATGTTTTTCTATAAATAATTTTAAATTTGATTTATTTTGTTTTAATTTCTACTCTTAAGTATGCTATCCGTAGGTGTTTTTAATAAAAGTTTTTATAATTAGACATAAAGCTTCAATTATCTGAATATACCAGACTCAAAAGCTGCCGCCTTCTTTTAATATGTTAATATTAGATTAATTAATATACCAAACTCAAAAGCTTTTTATTTATTAGTTAATTATTATTTATCTCTAAAGTAATTGTTTATCTGTTATTATAATTATTATCCCTTGTTATTAGATAAATAGGAAAATAAAGTGAGAATGCATCAGAAAGTGACACACGTCCAAAAAAAGATTTTCATTTATTAGTATAGAAAGATGATGATAATGATAATAATAATAATAATTACGTATAAATACTTATAGAGTTAAATGCCATTTTAGTCTCTTTGGTTTCGGTCAATTTGACAGTTTAGTCCAAAGGTTTCAATTTTTCCCTATGCGTCCAAAAAGGTTTCACTGTTGCCATTTTAGTCCATTGGGTTAACTTTATCCATTTTTTTTCTAGTTAACGAGAAGGGCAATTCGGGCATTTTATATGGTCGAATTGCCCTTCTAGTTAAAAGAATTACATAATTTGTTACTTAAATTTGTTTTTATATTAAATACACAAGATATATGTGTAAATATGTCCCATCATAAAAACAACAAGAGTAAACTGCCATTTTGGTCCTTGAGGTTTGGTCACTTTTGTCATTTTAGTCCAAAACTCAAACATTTTAAATCTGCGTCCCTGTGGTTTCACTTTTATTGTCATTTTGGTCCAAAAATCAAATCACCTGATATTTGGCTAATAAAATCTTGTTATTTTGTCTTTTTCCTCAGGGGCAAAATGGTCAATCTGAATTTATTATAACATATTATTAATTAAAGTAAATATCCCTTTACCCTTTAAAATCAGACATATGTTCATCTTCTTCATCTTCTCCCCACACTCAAACCCTAATCCCTAATCCATCATTTCTCCCCTTGCAACCGTATGATCGACAATGGTGGGATGCGCATGTGGAGCCCCTACACCAATTTTAATTGCAAACGTTAAACCTTGTTCACAAATCCAACTCTGTATCAATGGCGAAACCTATCAACTCTTCAATCTTCCTCCCTCCACCACAACATCTCCACTGCACCACCACCCAAAAACCACCATTGCTTCATCTCCCAAACAAGAGAAACCTGTTAATAATCCGTGCCAGTTAGGAGGTGAAGGGGTAAGGCCCCAAAAACCTTGGTCAGGTGCTTGAGACCATACCACAACCTCATCAACAAAGCTCTCTTTAGAACGAACCTTGCACGGCCGCGCACTGGTTCTAAAGGAGAACTTAGAAAGAGAAATAGTATTTAACATCTGCGTGCCAAAATGAACTAAATCCTTGCGCAAACTCTCATACAGCAGATAGGAGAAAATCCTAACAACACTTCCGCATAAATTACATCCAGACTTGGATAAAAGTAACTTCTCTGTTACCACAAAAATTAGCATGAATAAGAGCCACACAGGATTACAGTTGTATCCTTCTAGAAGGCTTGATCGTGCACCACCATTCGGTTATAACCGAATGGCCACGTGGCATCATCCCAGGCTCCCTCGAAGTCACGATGATGGCACCGAATTGAGGTAGAGATCCACTTTCCACGTGGCATCACCCCAGCCGTTGATCACGACCACGATCCATGTGCACACACTCGTTAGTGATTAACGGAGGACAAAATAACCGCTTACGGAAAAGCACTTTTCCGTCAAGTTTTCATCAACAAACTTTCCCGCCCAAACTTTGGCTATAAATAGAGGATAATTCAGGTAGAATTTCTCAAGTTACACACTCTTCACTTTACTTTCACTACTTCTTCTTCTTCATCAAAACATGTATTTATTCTCACGCCGGAGGGTGGTCACGGAGAGAACCTCCATTCTCCCCGTGACGAGTCTAACGACTCTTTGTTTTGCAGTTGTTGCTAGAGGAAGAAGAGCTCTCACCCCCAAATCGAACGAGAAGACATAACCCTTTTATGCAGATTCAAACCCCCTGGTTTAGTTGATTCCGGTCAATTAAACCAGTGTTTCTTCATTGGCGCCCACCGATTTCTCAGTTTTTATTCATTTCTTCTTGTTTCGATTTACTTTTTCATCTCCGTTTTTCAATGGAAGAAACTCCTACAAATCGTCAATCTGGCCCTCGGCCAAATTTCGCACACAATACCCAAGTTGAAGGGATTGTGGAAGAGGCTTCGGATGATAACGAAGTCCAGTACAACGATAATCATCCAAATAACCCTGTTACTCCAGGAATACAACCCGAGATCCCGATAAGTTCAATTTTACCTCCCGGTGAAACTCCCATCTCGTGGTATGTCAGATCCCAAGGAGCAATAAACGCCGTATACGCACAACTTTGTGCACAAACTGCTCTTCCCACTCAGTCACGAAGACCTGCATCTCGTACACGAGCACCATCTGCACCTCGTGCTTCACACCATGAAGCACCATCACGAGTTCATGTGGAAGACATAGAAGTTTACACTAGATCTCCTACAAGGTATAAGTCTACTCATTCCGAGAATAGGCGAAGAGAGTATCATGATGAATCTCATTCCCATCGAAGGCAATCGATCCATTCTCGGTTGGGCTCGCGTTCTTACCAGAAGCGGGACACCTACACCGACGAATATGACAGAACATACCAGGAGGGAGATAATACAAGTGTGTTCAGCCGGTTGCAGCGGGATCACAAAAGTTATAAACCTCGCGCGGTTTATAACCCAGAAGCAGAGCACGATTACAATTTAATCTACCGCCCGGCAGAGGCAGTGGAGAATTCGAAGTTTATCAGTGATATCACCTTAGCCCCCTTGGAAAAAGCGAAACTGCCATCAAATGTCGGCAAATTCAATGGCATGACAGACCCGGACGATCACCTTCGTGTCTTCACCAGCGCAGGTCTGGTAGGAGGATGGACCTTGCCAATTTGGTGCCATCTATTCATCCAAACTCTCACAGGTGTTGCGCGACTATGGTTCGATAACCTACCTGTTGGGAAGATAACGTCGTGGGTAGATCTAAGAGAAAAATTCCTAGTGCATTTTAGCCAACAGCGAAGGTCTATCAGAGACACTGCAGACGTGATGAATATTTGGAGGCGTGATGACGAGAGCCTAGAAGATTTTATCACACGCTACAACAAGGAGGTGCTAGAGATCGGGGATGTCCATGAACACTTGATTAGAGCGCAGTTCAAGTATGCTGTCCGCTGCGATGACATGATCAAGGTTTTGTCCGGAATAGAAGGGTTACCCAAGATCTGGGAGAAGCTGATGGCTGCAGCCAAAGTATACGCCCAGACAGAACGAAACCTCAGCACCAACAGACCACCGCCACCGCACAGTCGCCCACAAGATATGAGCGGGAGCAGTGGAAAAAAGTTCAAGTAGAATTGGCGCGACTCAAATTCTAGAACATACTCATCTAAAGACGCGCGAGCAACCATAAATAAGCTCGCAGCACAGAGAGAAACAAAGCAAGAGAATAGAGAGCGGCAGTGGACCCTCTAACGAAAACTCCGGCGGAGGTGCTCAGCACAGAAGACTATCAGTTTAAAACCCCTCCGCCAATGAAGAATAGAAGGGGTCAGGATCCGTATCAGTATTGTGACTACCACAAGGATAATGGTCACACTACAAATAATTGTATATCTCTCCGCACCGAGATTGAAAAGGCGCTCAAAAGTGGTAAACTCACCCATTTACTGCAGAACGTGCGGAAGGATATAAAGCAAATTACTCGCGGCGATGAAGGCCCGAGTAAGAAAGCCAAAAACTAAGCGGCACAGGAACCAAGTGGCATACAATAGTCTCTTCACATGTTGGTCAAGTTCTTTAACTTACCAATCCATGGCGTAGAACTATAGTATGAGTAAGTTAAGTCCCATTTAATTATCCTAAACGGACGACTTTATACTACGGCCTCTAAGCCTTATCATTATCAAAAGAAAAGTTAGTTCTATTATTTCTGTGTTTATTACAAAATGCATGCAATTCCTTCTGGTAAGCGCAAAAACATCATGGTAACTATAACGCAAGTCTCATGAACAGTCAGTGATCGCACGCATTGCGCAAGGCCCAGCCTTACGTTCACACATGAGCTTTATACCACCTTTATTCGCTTTACCTAATCAAAGCAATTGTATTCATGCAAAAAATTGTAAGTCAAACACACTTCATACTAGTTACTGGCGCATCACACGCCTTAACAACAAATTATAAACATACACGACAGTGTATTAAAAAAAGTTACTTGTGCCACAGCGCATCAACAAGCAGGGATCCACATCCCAAAACCTAGAGTTAACTATCCATTGTTCATACAACCACAAAGAAAACCTAAGCTAAGTCTTCATCCTCATCCTCTTCTTTGTCTGGGAAGATCTCTCTCAACTGAGCCACGTGGTTTTCAGACTGCAGCGCGACAGTAATGAGATCCATAACTGGAAGCTGTAAAGTATTAAACTGCGTCTTTGCAGCAGCGAGAGCAGCTTCAGTATCAACACCATGGGTAGCAGACTTACTAGTGTCCCAATCAATCTTTAAAGCATTAACCACATGATGAGAACACTCCGCATACCCTTGGGCGTAACCATCATTCCGCGCAGCAACCAGCAGATGTGCAACCGTCTTGTCTAGTTCTTCAGAATTAAGAACTGATTTAGCAACCTACACAAAAAGGAAAAGAAGAATTAAAAGACGCACCAATATCGCCAAATATTATCAGAGATAAGATAAACTTACGCTTGCAATCCCGTGCTCTTTCAACCACATCATATCACTCTTCAACGGTTCTAGCTCACTCTCCGCCGTTGCCCGCGTAGTCTCAGAGTTCTCCAACTTGTCTTCAATCTCAATAAGACGTCGGGAAATTTCAGCCTGTTTGGTCCGTTCAAGCTCTAAATCTTTTTTAGCAGCCTCAACTTCCGCCTTAAGTTATTCCTGCTCAGATAATAAAGCAATAAGTTCTTCTATCTCCTTATCTCTAAGAGTAAGAGTAGCGCAGGTATGTACCTCTCTTTGTTCACTCCTTTCCCTATGGAAACGCACCTCATCAAGCGCTACTTCAGCTGCAGCCTTCTCTTGTTTTAATCTCTCAATCTCCGCATCTTGTTTCTTCAACCTCTCAACCTTACCTTTAAGATTATTAATGGTATTGCGAAGACCCATTTTTTCTTTATTGTCTTTCTCACAAATTTCTTTCCAATTTTTGCGCTCTTTGGAAAGGAGACCAGCTTCAGCCTCTGCCTTCCTCTTCCACCCCGCAACAGACCATTCTTCAGTTTTTCGGTCAGATCAAACTTGGCCCGGTCAACCTCCAACGTTGTAAGACCAGTCTTAAAATAACAGAATTTATAATATTTAACATGCATTTATTACAAAAATGCGAGCTTACAAAAACTTTGTTGGGTTTACGATCATACATGATCATAATATTCGAGTCATCATCCTACTAATTAAACCTTCAAAATGTAATTTCAAGAGTTTACATATTAACTAAAACAAAACAGATCAATGCGGAAGCTTTGTTCGGTGCGTTCGGTTCTTGAAAGTCGCTTGATCTTCATCCGGAGTCTTGTATGCATTTACCTAATGCCAAAACCACGTTAAACGTTAGTCTTGACAATGTTGGAATACGTATAAACAAGTTCTGGTATCAAACAACGAAAACGAAACAAAATTTCTGGAGTTTAGGTCTGTCGCGCCCCGCAACAGGTCAGTCCCTATCTTTCGCGTCCCGCGACGATCGTCGCGTTACGCGACAGTGTTCAAGGCTTGGCGTCGCGTAGCGCGACACCCCCTTTTTAACAGATTGTTGCTTTCTTTTATGCTGTAGATGCCCAGCTACGAAAAATACCAAAATATCAACTTAGAACTTGCATACCTTTTGCTATACAAGTCCGTTTTGCGTAATTCTTTTTCCTACGCGACCGTAATTAAATTACGGACCCGTTTATCAGCACTATTCACATTAAAATCCAGTTTATGAACAGTTGACCTATAATTCCGCTATTTGATTATACGACCCGTTTGTTAACAAGTCCTACAACTTGTTTTGTTGTCATCCCATGTTTTCAACTATTTTACCCATTCCCGGGTTTACTCACAATAGCGTTTCGCTCCCCTTCCAAGAGTTACTTACGCATTAACGTCATGCTTTTTTTCAAAGATTCAAACATGCTCCTTTTTAACAATTTCACAAGCATGAATTTCTGAACTTTAAACCCAATTCCAAGGGTTCATTTGCAACAAGTTTAGCGTGTCTGCTTCACGGCTTACGCATTAAATAAAATCAACCATTGAGTGATGATCCATTCACTTCAACATTTACAACTCGACATTGTTTTGACCCGTTTGGATGTCTAATGGTGATCACCATTACAAGGACATACCAAACTCTACTCTAATCAATGTTTCGACCCGTTTTGTTTGTTTAGCGAGCTTCGTCACTTCAGCGACATAACGAGTTTGCCTCTTACGTTAAATTTCAATTCAACAAGCTAGAATTAATAATAAACATAATGTAACGAGACCACGGTTACATACCTTTAGAGCAATCCTTTCAAACGCGTATCGCCACTAGCTTGTCCGCTTGGCGTCCCGGTTTCCTTGCCTATAGAGTCCAACATAAATATTTAGAACTCTTTTATTGCATATAACGCATTATTTTCCACACTTGTTAAATATGCATTTTTAGTCGGGTTTTTAACATTTATCTTCTCTTAGGCATTATATCAAACACCTAATGAGCAGGATTTCATACTATTAAAAAACAAGTTCTTAACTAACTATTTAGCCAAGATTTAAGCATCCTTTCACAAGTTCATGTCAATTTTCATATCAACAAGCCAGAATTCACTCCATAGAGTTCAAGTACACTAGGTTAACAATGGTAATCCTAGTGTTTAACATACTTCTACAAAACCCACTTGACACATGAGTGTATGATCATGAATTCACAATTATAAACATCAATTCAACAAGTAAATGACTAGGATTTACTCCTAGACATAATTTCATTCCCAATTTCATCCAAACAATGATCATGCAAGCTCAGATTCGAATCTCGTGAGTTCATCTAAAATTTAAGATGGAACCAAATAGTGAAATTTCGCATACCTTATGATCCCTTCGCCAAGGTGATCACTAATCTATATTCGGATTTTGATTTGGACTTGATTTGAGCCTTCAATTTGTAAATTTTGTATGAGTTAGGGTTTGATGGGGGATACCCTGGTCGCCATGTGTTCTGATCAAACCAGACACACACTTAGGTGTATGTTTGGTGTGTTATTTTGTTATTAATCATTCAAGTTTCAAGTTTGACAAGTTTGGTCCCTCAACTATCATCGGGTTCTTATCTTTAGGTATTTTTAACATGCTAACTTATTACCACAAAGCTTCTATCTAACTAGGTTATTTCTTTATTCTAGGTTATTTTAGGGGCGTTACAAGTCCACCCCCCTTAAAGGGGATTCGTCCTCGAAACCTGATTTACGTACCGAATAAAATAGGGTATAGTCGTTGCATCTCCTCTTTGGATTCCCATGTGGTATCCGAACCCTTTCTGTGCTCCCATTTGACTTTTACTTGGTTAATCTTTTTGTTCCTAAAGCTTTTCACTTTACGATCTAGAAGCGCAATCGGCTTCACCACATAGTTAAGACTATTATCCACCTCAATGTCGTCGTAGTGGACATAAGCTGTTTCGTCGGCTAGACATTTCCGTAGATGTGATACATGGAATGTGCTATGAATTCCACCCAGTTTTGCGGGTAGTTCGAGACAGTATGCTACCTTACCTACTCGTTTGACGATTTTAAATGGCCTAATAAATCTCGGGCTTAGTTTTCCTCTTTTTCTGAACCGGATAATCCCCTTCCATGGAGATACCTTAAGCATGACATTGTCGCCAACCTGAAACACGATCGGTGTTCTTTTTTTGTCCGCGTACGAATTTTGTCTATCTTGAGCCGCTTTCAAGTGTGCCCGAACCATATGAATCTTCTCATTAGTGGCTCGAACTATGTCTTTATGGGCGAGTTCACGTGGACCCACCTCATCCCAACACACCGGGGTCCGGCATCTTCTACCATAAAGCATCTCGTACGGAGCCATACCGATACTAGCATGGTAACTATTATTATATGAAAATTCGACCAATGGTAGATAAACATCCCAACTACCTCCGAAGTCGATAATACACGCCCGTAGCATGTCTTCCAATGTTTGTATTGTTCTTTCACTTTGTCCATCCGTCTGAGGATGGTACGCAGTGCTAATGAACAACTTAGTTCCCATTTGCTCTTGGAAATCATGCCAAAAGTTTGAAGTGAACCGGGTATCCCTATCGGACACGATGGACACCGGTACTCTGTGGCGTGCCACTATCTCATTAGTGTATACCTCCGACATCTTTTCTGACGTATAAGTCTCACGTATCGGTATAAAGTGAGCACTTTTCGTCAGTCTGTCTACAACCACCCATATAGCATCAAATCCACGATTCGTCTTTGGTAATTTAGTCAATAGGTCTATTGTGATATGTTCCCATTTCCAGACCGGAATTTCCAACGGTTGAAGTTTACCGTATGGTTTCTGGTGCTCAGCTTTGACTTGCAAACATGTCAAACATTTCTCCACGTAATTTACCACATCCATTTTCATTCCGGGCCACCAATAATTTTGTTTCAAGTCATTGTACATCTTGGTCGCCCCCGGATGAATAGAATAACGGGATTTGTGAGAATCGTCGAGTAAAAGCTTTTTAACTCCACACGAGTTAGGAACCCATGCTCTACCGAAGCGCGTCTTTAACCCGTTGTTACCATCTACTAAATCCTTCAACTGGCCGACTATTCTTTCCTTCTTCAAATTTTCCACTTTCACTGCTTCAACTTGTGCTTCTCAGATTCGTTCAAGTAAACCCGAGGTCACAATGAGATGCATCGATCGTACCCGTATCGGGGCATAGTCTGCCTTTCGGCTTAACGCATCTGCCACTACATTGGCTTTCCCGGGATGGTAATGTATCTCACAATCAAAATCTTTGACTATTTCCAACCATCGCCTCTGCCTCATGTTTAATTCCTTTTGATCGAAGAAATATTTCAAACTTTTATGGTCGGTAAAGATAGTGCATTTTACCCCATACAAATAATGCCTCCATATTTTTAAGGCAAATACCACCACCCCCAACTCGAGGTCGTGAGTCGGGTACTTCTTCTCATGAATCTTCAGTTGCCTCGAGGCATAAGCTATAACCTTGCCTCGTTGCATCAAAACACATCCGAGCCCCGAATGCGACGCATCAGAGTAAACCACGATGTCGTCAACTCCGTCTGGCAGCGTTAATACCGAAGCGTGGGTTAACTTTTCCTTAAGCGTTTGGAATGCCTTCTCTTGTTCGACGCCCCATACGAATATTTCCTCCTTGCGAGTCAATTTGGTTAACGGTGAGGCAATCTTGGAGAAATCTTGTATGAATTTCCTATAATATCCCGCAAGCCCTAAGAAGCTTCGGATTTCTGAAAGATTCTTTGGAGGGTTCCATTTTGACACGGCTTCTATTTTTTACGGATCTACTAGTACTCCGTCAGCGCTAATGATATGCCCGAGAAACTGCACCTCTCGTAACCAGAAAGCGCACTTTGGGAACTTTGCATACAGCTTTTCCTGTCTGAGTGTCTCTAACACTCCTTGCAAGTGATGCGCGTTTTCAGCTTCATTTTTCGAATATACTAGAATCTCGTCGATAAACACGATTACCGACTTATCCAACATAGGTTTGAAAACCCGGTTCATGAGGTCCATGAAAGCCGCGGGTGCATTTGTCAATCTGAAAGACATCACGAGGAACTCGTAATGTCCGTACCGCGTGCGGAAGGCCGTCTTCGGTACATCTTCTTCCTTGACCTTTAACTGATGATACCCCGAACTAAGGTCAATTTTGGAAAACCAACTCGCGCCTTGTAGTTGGTCAAATAGATCATCAATTCTAGGAAGCGGGTATCGGTTCTTTACCGTGATTTTATTTAACTCCCGGTAATCGATACACATTCGCATGCTCCCGTGTTTCTTTTTCACGAACAGCACCGGCGCGCCCCAAGGAGACACACTGGGCCTTATGAATCCTTTGTTGAGCAAGTCTTGAATTTGGGACATCAACTCTTGTAGCTCCGATGGCCCGAGTCGATACAGCGCCTTAGCTACAGGTTTTGCACCCGGGACCAATTCGATCCCGAACTCTACTTCCTATTCTGGCGGTATTCCCGGTATATCTTCCGGAAACACATCTTCGTAATCACGAACCACCGGTACGTCTCCGATTTTCGAAGACTCTTTCTCTGATTCACTTGCGTATATCATATATGCTTTGCACCCGTGTTTCATAAGTCTGTGAGCTTCTAGCATTGAACACACCACAGGGTCACCCCCTTTTTCGCCGTATATGGTAACGTGCTTTCCGCTCGGAGACGTCAGTTTTATCTCCTTACGGAAGCATGCAACCTTCGCGTGGTACCGGGATAACCAATCCATCCCCACGATCACTTGAAATTCTCCCATCGACATCGGGATCAAGTCTATTGAGTAATCTTCATTGTCGATACTCAATTTGCAATTTTGACATACATCACAAACAATAAAGCTCTTGTTATTACCTATCTCTACTTCTAAAGGCATAGGTAACTTTGTTAGAACAAATGAAGGATGTCAAATAAATCCATATGAAATAAAGGATTTATTCGCACCCGTATCAAACAAGACACGTGCAGGAATCGAGTTTACAACAAATATACCTGAGACCACATCGGGTTCTATTTTTGCTTCTGTTGCGGTTAGGTGAAAAGATCTAGCCTTTGCTTTCGGGGCTTCATCTTTCGTGTCTTGTCCATCTTTCTTTCCCACTAGCTCCGGGCATTCTGACTTTTTGTGACCCGATCGATAGCACTTGTAGCAAACTGTCACTTTATCCGGGCATGTTGGAACTGTATGCCCCGTTTTCCGACATATGGGGCAAGGTTTATCCTTGAAGCGACACTCGCCCTTATGACCCTTTCCGCAAATTTTGCAACTTGGCGACCCGCCTTTTGCATCCGATTTCTTCACCATTTCATTCGTCTGTGCTTTCTTAGTAGGGCTTGGATTAACATCATGTGCCCTTCGTTCACCCCGTTCAACTTGCATTTTTCAATTCAATCTCTCGTTCCCGAGCAACGTTTATGATCTCGGTAAGGGTCTCATACTTTGAAGGAGTCATGAACTCCCTATACTCGGCGCTCAACATGTTGTAGTAGTAGTATATCTTCTGTTCTTCATTTGTCACAAGTTCATCACTAAACTTCATCTTATCCATGAAGATTCCCGTGATTTTGTCGATGGTCTCACCCTTGTGTCTAAGCTGCATGAATTCTTTGTATGAACAAGCCTTCCGTCCTCCGGACTTTTCCATCGCTTGGTTGGCAGTATCCTCCAACCTTTGGATCCGTTCTTCAACTAGTGAAAGCACCGTACCATGAACCCTGTCTATGAATCCGGATAAACTGTTTTCGATTGCCTTTCCAACCTCTTCGGCAATCACCTCCCTCATTCGTTCGGTGACCGTCGGCACCGTATCATCATTTCCACTAGTCGACATCTTGAATCTAAAACGTTTACATTGATTGTTTTAATATTTCATTTCTTTATCATTTGCATATTCCACTTAGGTTTAGCCAAGTTCGTAACTTGCTTTAACCATTTGTGTTTGGTGCACTTTCCGGGTTTGAGTGAGTTAACACACTCTTCCCATGCATATTGAATCACATTTCCTTTCCAATGTTTAGTTAAGGTTAACATAAAATAATTAATTCTTACCGGATATTTGATCAAGCTTGAACCGAACACACTTCACCCACAACCTTGGGCTCTGATTACCAACTTGTAAGACCCGTCTTAAAATAACAGAATTTATAATATTTAACACGCATTTATTAAAAATGCGAGCTTACAAAAACTTTGTTGGGTTTACGATCATACACGATCAAAATATTTGAGTCATCATCCTACTAATTAAACCTTCAAAATGTAATTTCAAGAGTTTACATATTAACTAAAACAAAATAGATCAATGCGGAAGCTTTGTTCGGTGCGTTCGGTTCTTGAAAGTCGCTTGATCTTCATCCGGAGTCTTGTATGCATTTACCTAATGCCAAAACCATGTTAAATGTTAGTCTTGACAATGTTGGAATACGTATAAACAAGTTCTGGTATCAAACAACGAAAACGAAACAAAATTTCTGGAGTTTAGGTTTGTCGCGCCCCGTGACAGATCAGTCCTTATCTTTCGCGGCCCGCGACGATCGTCGCGTTACGCGACGGTGTTCAAGGCTTGGCGTCGCGTAGCGCGGCACCCCCTTTTTAACAGACTGTTGCTTTCTTTTATGCTGCAGATGCCCAACTATGAAAAATACCAAAATATCAACTTAGAACTTGTATAACTTTTGCTATACAAGTCCGTTTTACGTAATTATTTTTCCTACGCGACCGTAATTAAATTATCGACCCGTTTATCAACACTATTCACATTAAAATCCAGTTTATGAACAGTTGGCCTATAACTCCGCTATTTGATTATACGGCCCGTTTGTTAACAAGTCCTACAACTTGTTTTGTTGTCATCCCATGTTTTCAACTATTTTACCCATTCCTGGGTTTACCCACAATGGCGTTTCGCTCCCCTTCCGAGAGTTACTTACGCATTAACGTCATGCTTTGTTTTCAAAGATTCAAACATGCTCCTTTTTAACAATTTGACAAGCATGAATTTCTGAACTTTAGACCCAATGCCAAGGGTTCATTTGCAACAAGTTTAGCGTGTCCGCTTCACGGCTTACGCATTAATTAAAATCAACCATTGAGTGATGATCCATTCACTTCAACATTTACAACTCGACATTGTTTTGACCCGTTTGGATATCTAATGGCGACCACCATTACAAGGACATACCAAACTCTACTCTAACCAATGTTTCGACCCGTTTTATTTCTCTAGCGGGCTTTGTCACTTCAGCGACATAACAAGTTTGCCTCTTACGTTAAATTTCAATTCAACAAGCTAGAATTAATAATAAAAATAATGTAACGAGACCACGGTTACAAACCTTTAGAGCAATCCTTTCAAACGCGTATCGCCACTAGCTTGTCCCCTTGGCGTCCCGGTTTCCTTGCCTATAGAGTCCGACATAGATGTTTAGAACTCTTTTATTGCATATAACGCATAATTTTCCACACTAGTCAAATATGCATTTTTAGTCGGGTTTTTAACATTTATCTTCTCTTAGGCATTATATCAAACACCTAATGAGCAGGATTTCATAGTATTAAAAATCAAGTTCTTAACTAACTATTTAGCTAAGATTTAAGCATCCTTTCACAAGTTCATGTCAATTTTCATATCAACAAGTCAGAATTCACTCCATAGAGTTCAAATACACTAGGTTAAGAATGGTAATCCTAGTGTTTAACATACTTCTACAAAACCCACTTAACACATGAGTGTATGATCATGAATTCACAATTATAAACATCAATTCAACAAGTAAATGACTAGGGTTTACTCCTAGACATAATTTCATTCCCAATTTCATCCAAACAATGATCATGCAAGCTCAGATTCGAATCTCGTGAGTTCATCTAAAATTTAAGATGGAACCAACTAGTGAAATTTCGCATACCTTATGATCCCTTCGCCGAGGTGATCACTAATCTATATTCGGATTTTGATTTGGACTTGATTTGAGCCTTCAATTTGTGAATTTTGTATGAGTTAGGGTTTGATAGGGGATTCCCTGGTCGCCCTTTGCTCTGATCGAACCAGACACACACTTAGGTGTGTGTTTGGTGTTTTATTTTGTTATTAATCATTCAAGTTTGACAAGTTTGGTCCCTCAACTATCAACGGGTTCTTATCTTTAGGTATTTTTAACATGCTAACTTATTACCACAAAGCTTCTATCTAACTAGGTTATTTCTTTATTCTAGGTTATTTTAGGTGCGTTACAAACGTAGCCTTCAACTGGGCTACTCAGGCCTCATCTTCAGAAAAAATTTTCTTGGACTCCTCATAGGCAGCCCATTCTTTGTGCATACTACGCCACTCGCGCACTATGCGATGCATAGTAGACGTGTAAGTAGCAGCCTCTTCAAGATAAGTGTGATAGGTCTGCTCATGAAGACGTCCCTCCTGAAATTTAATCTCCCCAGACGGAAAGGTTCCTTGCAACCAGTCTCGGCACACACGCCAGTCTGAAAAGGTATCACCTTTCTTCAAATTCCAAACTAGGGCATGAATTTCAGAGGCGTTCTTCTCTAAGTAAGTTCTGTAATAATAATCCCCCAGAGTTTCATCCGGGCAGATAGGGGAATTTTTATCAGCGTAAGCAAAAGAACTTTGGTCCTCAGCAGGGATCTTCTCGACATTTACAGGCGCAGAACCAAAAGCCGCAGAAGGAGAAGTTGCTACAGGAATTTCTTGGGCAGACTTTCCTTTTTCCGGGTCTCGCGCCACAACTTCAGGAGACTTCGGATGCCCAGCATCAGCACCCGCATCCTCCGGGCTAATAACCCTCTCCGTTTCAACCACACCTTCAACAGGGTTTTCAACTTCAGGGATCCCTACCTCAGCAATCTTCTCCGCCACATCATCACCAGTACCTTTAGAACTTTCTAACTACTCGCTAATTGGGGCGCGAGAAGGTGAAGGTGGAAGATCTTCATTAACCACGGACGATGGCTTCGCATGTACAGGAGAACTTGATCAAGTTATCACGGATCTGAAGAATCTTATCCGTTGTATCTTGAATGATTTCAGGGCCAGTAAACTGCTTGTCACGAATCTCATGCCAGCTGAGTGAAGATCGGCACTTGCGGCCATACAAAGCTTCGAAAGGAGCCATCTGAATACTGGAATGATAGTTGTTGTTGTACGAGAACTCAATCAATGGTAAATGTACATCCCAGTTGCCACCAAAGTCGATGACACAAGAACGAAGCATATCCTCTAGGGTTTGAATAGTATGCTCGGTTTGTCCATCCGTCTGAGGATGAAAGGCCGTGCTAAGATTCAAGTGCGAGCCCATAGCGGACTGAAATGTTTGCCAAAGACGTGAAGTGAAACGACCATCACGGCCAGAGATTGTGTCAAGAGGTATGCCATGACGGCATATAATCTCATCGGTATATATTCGAGCAAGTTTCTCCACTTTATAATCTTCACGAATAGGAAGAAAGTGGGCCGATTTGGTCAAACGATCAACAATCACCCAGATACTATCGTGACCAAAAGGCGTACGGGGTAGTTTGGTAATAAAATCCATAGCAATGCTATCCCATTTCCAAACTGGGATCTTAGGTTGTTCCAAGAGTCCAGAAGGACGCTGATGTTCGGCCTTAACCTTCGAACAAGTAAGGCACTTAGCAACATATAACGCGATGTCCTTCTTCATGCCAGGCCACCAATAAGTCGTACGCAGATCCTGGTGCATCTTATCAGCGCCCGGATGAATAGAGTATCGGGTATTGTGAGCCTCATTCATAATGAGCTCGCGGAGATTATCGCGATCTGGCACCCAGATGCGATTGAGATAGTACTGAAGACCATCAGATTTAGTTTCGAGCTCATTGACGTTAACGCCAAGAACTTCAACAGATAGACTTCCTTCATTAGCTGACGAATACTGAGCTTCTCGAATACAAGCATGTAGGTCACTAGAGATACGAATAGCCTTAAAATGGGTTTTATGACTAAGAGCGTCGGCCACTACATTCGCCTTGCCAGGATGATAGCGAATCTCACAGTCGTGGTCGTTAAGAAGTTCCACCCAACGTCTCTGTCGCATGTTCAGTTCCTTTTGGTCAAAGATATGTTGAAGGCTCTTATGGTCGGTGAAAACCACACACTTCGTACCATACAGGTAGTGGCGCCAAATCTTTAACGCAAATACAACTACACCAAGCTCCAGATCGTGAGTAGTATAGTTTTTCTCATGTACCTTGAGTTGACGAGAGGCATAAGCGATAACCTTGTCCCGCTGCATGAGCACACAGCCCAATCCATAGTTCGAGGCATCACAATATACCACGAAATCGTCATTCCCGTCGGGTAGGGTGAGTACAGGAGCGTTAGACAAAAGGGTCTTAAGAGTCTGAAAATATTCCTCTTGCTCGGGACCCCAAGCAAAAGGTTTCTCTTTTTGGGTCAACGAAGTGAGAGGTACAACAATCTTAGAAAAGTCCGAGATGAATCGGCTATAATAACCAGCCAATCCTAGAAAAGAACGAATCTCAGATGCAGACTTTGGCGTACTCCAATTCTTCACAGCTTCGATTTTAAACGGGTCAACATGAATGCCTTGCTTACTAACGACATGACCAAGAAATTGCACTTCATCAATCCAAAACTCACACTTAGAAAATTTAGCATACAAACGTTCACCACGTAATAGTTCAAGCATAAGACGTAAATGACGAGCATGATCAGCTTTAGACTTAGAATAAATAAGAATATCATCAATAAAGACTATAACAAAACGATCAAGATAGGGTTTACAAACACGGTTCATAAGGTCCATGAACACAGCGGGTGCGTTGGTCAGTCCAAAAGGCATGACCACGAACTCGTAGTGCCCATATCGAGTACGAAATGCGGTTTTGGGTACGTCATCTTCGAGTACACGAAGCTGATGATAACCAGAACGAAGATCGATTTTCGAGAAACAGGACGCGCCTTGTAGTTGGTCAAATAGATCATCAATGCGAGGTAGAGGATAACGATTCTTCACGGTAAGCTCATCCACATACAGTCGTTCTGATCGGATGGGAATCACCCCTGCCCGATCAGTCGTCTGTTCATAACGAGTTTATATCGGAATCCGTATTCCGGCCATCTTTTCCGGCAACAATCCGTTTCCAAACCAACACCAGGCCATTTATCAAGTCTACAGTCCCTCTAGACCCGAATTCCACCGTTTAAAGTGAAAAGTTGAAGAAATGATGAAGATAATGTAGATCCCAAAACGTATCCGGATCACAGTGGTTGGTTGTTTTAACCCATAACACCTATTGATTAGGTGTTTGAGATATGAAAAGTTAAGAAATATCAAAGATGAAGGGAAGCTAATGGATTAATGAATACAACAAGTGTTGTATTGAATCCAAACAATGAGATATAGCAATAAACAACCTTGGATATCAGATTTAAGCACTAGATCAGCAAGAGAAAGTAACAACACCAATATTCATTCAAGAGCCAAAAGCTTGCCAAGGTTACAATGTGAGGGCTATTTATAGTGTGTTCCTGATCTGCCAGCAAATTTATAAATTTGCTGGAATCTTATATACACTAGGTCAGGAACATTACTATTAGAGAATTACAAAACAAGCCCTTGTACATTCTAATTTGCTACTAACTACTATTAAACAAATCCAGCACAAGTATCAATGATCTCAAAAGTTCTAACAATATCCCCCCTAGATCGTTGCATACTTGTCTTTTCATTCTTCAGTTGAGGCCGCTGGATTATCAGTAGCTTGCTTCTCAGGCTCAGTTGGATTTTCTTCGTTAGTTGTTGTTTCTAGAGGTGCCTCGGTCTCGGTTGGTGCTTCCGGAGTTTCTTGAGCAACAGTAGCTTCACAAGTTGGTTGGACCTCCTTAATGGCCTCATATGTGGATGAGGCCGGAGGTGGTGATGTGGTGGTTGGTTCAGCAGTGGAAGCAGAAGATCCTCCCTTCTTTCTTTCGTGTTTCTTTTTCCTTCTTGCTTCCTGTTTCTTTGCATCTTTTTCTTTCCTCTTTTCCATTTTATCAACCAAATCCAGCATATCTCTTTTCAGCCTCCATGCTCGCTCCACCGCTCTCGAAAATAACATCGCCTCCTCTAAATTTGCATTTCCTGCTCCTACGTTTATGCGACTGGCGTTTAGTATTGTTAGATCAGAGGGCCCAAACATGAAGACATCCATCGGATCTAGAATACGGATATCCACGTTTTCGTTTGATCTTATTACAGCTTCACCGGTCTTGCTGTCATAGAACCATTTCTTGAAATTTGTGAGAGCGACAGGAGCTTCTTCTGGGAGTTTGATCCGTGTGACAACTTTAGCTGGGTTGATTACCCACGTCACTTTCCCTTTTCCAGTTACTGGATCGATTGTTGTTTTTGACACCCTGCGTCTTGGACGCTGCGGAGCGTGAGTTGGGAATCCTTTGTTACATTCTTTGGCAATTATGCGTTCGAAGTCCCTCCCAATTCCTCTTTCTTCGTGGTTCAGTATATCTAGACGACCAAGTTCCCGAAGATCCCACCTCGGAAGTGTGAACAGATCAAATCCAGTTTGAAAGTACTGAATTACTCCACCGCGTCTTTTAACTACGAACATTCCTCTAAGATTATCATACATCCAACTGATAATCTTATCGGTAGCTTCAGACTTTTCAACTTTGATAACTTGATGGAAATCAGGAAGTCGTTCTCTTTCCTTTTTGAACCATTCAGGGTGCTCGGGAGCAAATGTTTTTCCATTCTCTTGCTCGTATAGAACTTCGTCCTCAAGACCCCATTCAAGAAACTTTGATGGCATATCTTCCCGATCGACAGCTTCTTCCTCACTTTCGTCTCCCTCAGATACCCTGTCAACCGACTCCAGACGCCTTTTCTTTGCCTCTGCCTCCTTTTCTTTTCTGGTTGTCTCTTCTGTTATGAAGGCATCGAAGTCAAAGATTTCATCAAACGTGAACATTGGCTTGATTTTCATTTTCTCACACATACTTCGCGTCATTCTAAACATTTTCTCCAGTCCTGCTTGCTGAAATCTGATGAATTTGGACTGCTTAGCCATGTATGCAGTCATTTCTTTGTTCTTCTTCCTTTGATCTTTGATCTTTTCCCTGAGGAGGTTGGTGTCATTCACTTGGTTTTTCAACAAACAAATTTCTTTTGCCACTGAAGGCCCGGTGTCTTTGATTAACTTATCGTACAGTTCTTGAAAGGGACGAACCCTTTGCGGAGGCACCGGAGGCCTTGAAATCCTTGTTGGCTTTACAGGGGAGACTTTGGAGGTTCCTTCACTTGCCTGGACTTCATCAGGATCGACAAGTAAGGTGTCAACAAAATCATGCATTCTTTGAATTTCCTCAGGTACCGTCTCCGGTCTTTCTGAGGGAGATATTTCTTTTCGTTTCAAACTCTTCTCTCTCTTCTCTTTCTCTTGCAGAGCATGAATCGCTTTCAAATCTTTAATATGTTGTTGCTGCTCTTCTGACTCGCCTGCCCTTATGCCTGCCTCCATGAGTCGTTCAGTGCTTTCCGACCCCCTTTTTCTTTTGGGTGGTTCGCCTTCAGCTGACTGTTTTTCTTTTCTTTTACCTTTAGCACGTTCTTCTTTTAATGCTGCTTCGGCTTAAGCTTGGGCATCTCGCTGCTGTTTTTCTCGTACCGCTTCTTTGTACTTCTTGTAAGCTTCCTTGACAATTGGTAGTCTTTCTGCTCGGTACATCCAATCATGCAACAACACCCATTCATTGGTCTTTATCTCGGTGTATTGGCGGTTTGTGAAGACGTGGAACTTGTAGAGATCTCCATCTGTTGGAAGATCTTTGTGTTGGCTATTTATCAGCATCTGAACGAATCTTGGATACATCGCCCACGTTGCTCCACTCACATTTTCAAGCATGTATTTGAATATCAAGCCCGAGAGATTAAATTTCTGTTTGGTACACAGATTTAGCATGGCTGCCGACCATTCCAAGTTCAAACCATCAAAGCCACCCTTTCTGTGTGCTAGACTCGTAGAAATCACATGAACAATGAATCTCCAGTCTCTGGTGAGTCCTCCTCTCTTGATCTCTTTCTTCTGTCGGAAATCTCCAGGATAGCCCATCCCTCGAAAGCCATCCAGGATGTCATCTTGGCTTAGGCTTAACGGGTCTTGGTCATTGTCTTGAAGCTTCAGCACCTGGCGTATCCGGTCTTCAGTCACCTCTACTCTTTTGTTGCAAACCGTTGACACTATCCCTCTTTTGCTGTTGATGGTTTCAGGTTTAGCGTTTTCCCAGAATTGTTGTATGTGAATCTTGTAAACTTTAACAGCAGTCTCCACAGCATAACCGATTCTGCTGGAACGCACCCATCTGGTTACATCGTCAAAATCTTGAGGCACTTCATCCAGATTGATGCTTTGATTATGCTTCATCGTTTTATCCCACTCGAGAGTCTTCACCATCTTGCTTCTGAAACGTCAAACGAGCCAAGTGAGAGAAAGTTAAGATAGAAACAAATATTTACAAGAATATTTACAAAAAAATATTTAAGTTCGCTGCCAGGTCAAGCTATGTCAACGCGGATGCTGGACATCCGGATCAGAGACTAGATCAATCAGCTGGGATAGAACATCGCTGACTTCGCTGGTTGATCAGACTCTGATTAACTTCGCTACGTTCGCTAGTGGTCCGGTTGCAGTTTGTCGGTAACAAAATCGGAACAAGTGCAAGATGTCCGGGTTAATTTCGCTAGCGAACATGGCGATGACAACGTTTCTTTTCCGGAAACGATTCACCAGCGAATACAATAGACTAAATCGCTACACGAGCGAATTAGACTATTTTGCTGGGTGCTCGAACTCACGTTCGAGACTTTTGAACTTCCGTGATTAGAGGTTAAAATCGCTATCATCGCTGTCATCATGATGAAATCGCTGTATTCAAAAAATTCTTCTAAAACCCTTTAAAAACCCTAACTGTTCATCGCTGATTTAGTTAAGTTCAAGCAGCAATCACGGATGAGTTCATTCTGAAACTATGTTTGATCGGTTCTTAAAAACGAACATTCAAAACAAACTACAAGGATTTCGGGCAAAGATTACGGATTCAGAATATCTAGGGCTTAAGAACACATCAAACAGTTAAAGAGATTCAAACAATGTACAGATTACCGAAATGTGAACTGATGATTAAGAATGTTGTAAATGATGGTTAATCGAAGAATTACCTGATGATCCTTGAACAAAAATAAATCTTGTGTCGAATTTGAGAGAGTGTCCGAAGATGAGGGAAAGAGAAGATGAAGATGTTTTGTTTTAGAAAGATTTTGAAAAATGACGGTTACAAGATATTTATACCTTGATATCCGTACCGGGCGAAATAGCAATTTCGCTGGCCTCTTAAAATCGCCTACCCCTAATCAAATTCAAAACATTTTTAATTTCGCTCGTAAATTTCAAACTTTCTCGAAAAACGTGCCCATTTTTGTTTAAAACGTTAAAATATACTAAAAATTTACACAACAGAGAAAATTTGGGCCATTTAGACTCCGATCTTTGGATTTTCAGCTCTGGGAGGTTCCATTTGATGCGGAACTTCTTGAAACATTCGACGCTCGGTGACTTACCTGCAGAGGATCATATCGCCAACACTTGCCAAGTCCTGATTTATTATTATTAATAAAATTTACTAACCCGGGCACAAGAAAGACTGCCAGTATGTTTGTCCGCTTAAATCCATGCATCCTTCTTTCAACATGCCTTCGGAGAGCGCTTTTATCATGTTTTAGGTAATATTGACAAGACTTCTATGGCCCCCACACAAGCTATAGAGAATAGAAACATTACGCCCGTGAGTCCCACATCAGGACATACCCCCGCGATCAAGGTATGCACAAAGGTTCTTCATAACGGGTGAGTATATTGGATCCATTCATTTTCAACGATAGAACGGAGATCAGGTCTGTACTTTCGTACAACAGAGATTCCAAGATCTATCGAGGGCGAGACAGATAGTTCGGTGAACAGGTCAGTACTTTCGTACAGCAGAGAGACCGAAACTAATCCATCAAGAGGTTTCTGGCCACAAAAGGCACTTATTATGAAAGGGTTTGGCCTTTTTTTTTTTTTTTTTTTTTAGGCGCTTATTATTGAAGGGATATCATAGAGGTTCTAGGTCAGCATGTATCTGGATGCAGCAGAAGAACAACTATGATACCCCCCGAATGGAAACCAATATAAAGACCCGAGATCTCAGACTTTGGCAATCTATCAACACAAGATTTAAGACCATTAAGCCATATGCCGCAACGTGTTACCCACAAGATGCGTAATGCCTGAGAGAAGCCAGAATCCTTGTGTAGATGTTATGTTTTGCTCCCTAACAGCAGTTTACTCGTCGGTGTTGCTGAATCTACCGACACGTCGTTGCTTGGTACCCCGATTTCTTTTTGTTTTGTTTTCTGTTTTGCAGGAAATAGCAAAGCGTTAGCAATTTTCTATCATTTCCTCTAACAGGAGTCAGAAACAAGCATCTCGTTTTGATTTTCTGGAATATCCCCCCTAAAATCTTTATTTTCGAAAGTCCATTTGTCCGAAAATGAAATTTTAAGAATCAGAAAATCTTTTTGGTGGGCAACGCTGTACGATACTTGTTTTACTTTCAACAAACGGTTTTTTTTTTTTTTTTTTTTTTTTAAAGAAAAACTATGAACAGGGATAGTGTATTTACGAAAGCTTTTGGACACAAGATTCATTTCCATTCAAGGAAATTTACCATCTCCAACCAGGTTACCAGCTGGTTGAATCGCGTTTTGTCGAAAGCTTTAGTGAAAATGTCTGCCCGTTGCTGGGTTGTATCCACTGGTACCACTTGAATGTAGCCTTTCTCGTACGCATCTCGAATTGCATGAATGCGAATTTCGATATGCTTCGTTCTGGAGTGGTGGATGGGATTCTTCACAATTCCCAGACATGCCTCATTGTCGATGAATATAGGAGTCTTCATGATGTTGATTCCATAATCCAACAACTGATTTTGTATCCAGAGAACTTGTGAACAACAACTGTAGGCCGCGGTGTATTCTGCTTGAGCGGTTGAGGTGGACACAGTTGTCTGTTTCTTGCTTTGCCATGAGATCAGACGATTTCCCAAGAATTGGCATCCTCCTGATACAGACCTGCGATCTACTTTACAACCTGCATGATCACTGTCAGAGTAAGCAATAAGATCAAAATTACTATCTTTAGGATACCAAAGGCCTAGTTTCGGCGTTCCTTTAAGATAGCGGAAGATGCGCTTTACAGCGGTTTCATGAGATTCCTTGGGATTAGTCTGAAAGCGAGCACAGAGACAGACTGCCCACATTATGTCGGGCCTGCTAGCTGTTAAGTACATCAGAGATCCAATCATCGAGCGATAGAGGGACTTGTTTACAGGTTTTCCTTGAGGATCTAGAGTGAGCTCTGTCTGAGAAGCGAATGGAGTACTCGCAACTTTGCAGTCGTTTAAGTTGTACTTTGCCAGAATATCCCGAATGTACTTGGCCTGATGAATAAGAATCTCGTCTTCCTTTTGCTTCACTTCTAGCCCCAAGAAGAACGTCAGTTCTCCCATCATGCTCATTTCAAACTGAGCCTTCATGACAGACTCGAATTCTCTACACAGTTCCTCGTTGGTTGATCCGAAGATGATATCGTCCACATAAATCTGAACTAGCATGATGTCTTCTCCGACTCTTTTGGTGAAGAGAGTCTTATCGATCGTTCCTCTGGAGTACCCATGCTTCAAAAGATAAGTTGACAAGGTTTCGTACCAAGCACGTGGAGCTTGGTGAAGACCATATAGGGCTTTGTCCAACTTGTAGTAGCGACCTGGAAAATGAGGATCTTCGAAACCCGGAGGTTGACACACGTAGAGTTCTTCCTTTACTCTCCCATACAGAAAAGCGCTCTTTACGTCCATCTGAAAAACTTTGAAGTTTCTGTATGACGCGTAAGCCAGGAATATTCTGATGGCCTCCAATCTTGCAACTGGAGCGAAAACCTCTTCGTAATCAATTCCTTCTTCTTGACGGTAACCCAGCACCACTAATCTGGCCTTGTTCTTGATTACTACTCCACGATCATCCATTTTGTTACGAAAGACCCATTTGGTACCGATTGGAAACTTTCCTTCGGGTAAGTCGACTAGCTCCCAAACTTTAAGCTTCCTTAATTGAGATAGTTCTTCTTGCATCGCCTGAACCCAACTGGAATCTTGAATAGCGTCTTCGATGTCCCGTGGAACTGATTGTGACAGAAAAGCTGCAAATAGCCCTTTGTTGATGCTTGACGACTGCCCGCGTGTACGCACTCCTTCTTCGACTGCTCCGATAACATTTTCAAGAGGATGATTTCGATTCGTCTTGTATCCAGCATTTGTCAGAGCTTCAATTTGCTGCGAAAGGTTGGTGAAGTGTTCGTCCACGTAAATGACTGGAGGGTCATCTTCTTGAGTTGGTTCATCCACATTAGCCTGTGAAGAAGAAGCACCGTTTTCTGGGGTGTTCTCAGGCGAAGTGTCACCAGTAGCTTCATCCACAGAGAGAAGTGGATTAGCAGAGAATGGAGTGAAACGAGTAGTGAACGGAGTTAGACCAATATCTGAAGTATCAAACAGAGGTTCAACTTGAGCGACTTCTGCAGGTTCTGCTTCTGGAGCATCTTCTGGAATATCAAAGGTGTTGAAGATCACGTCCACATCATAGAACCAGTCGGGAGTACTTCCAGTGTTAGTGTAGTTTCCTTCTTGAAAGTCAACGTAGTACGACTCAATCACCATCTTTGTTCTTTTGTTGTAGACTCTGTAGGCTTTCTGAGTGGATGAATATCCCATGAAGTAGCAAATATCACCCACTGCTTCAAACTTGATGAGATTATCTTGAGTGTTTAGAAGAGTGCAGGAACATCCAAACGGTCTGAAAAAATCAATAAGCGGCTTTCTTTTGAAGAGGAGTTCATATGCCGTTTTTCCGTGAGGTTTTACGATGAGAACCCTGTTCAGAACGTAGCATGTCGTATTAACTGCTTCTGCCCAGAAGATGATTGGAAGCTTTGAATCCACTAGCATGGTCCTTGCGGCTTCAATCAATGTTCTGTTCTTACGTTCAGCAACCCCATTTTGTTGAGGAGTTCTGGCTGCACTGTATTGAAGATGAATTCCCTTTTCTGCACAGAAGGATATGAATGTTTGATTTTTGAATTCGGAGCCATTATCACTTCTGATTGACTTCACTTTTAATTTGGTCACGTTCTCAATCAAGGGAATGAATGCCTTGAGAATTTCCGCTGTTTCACTTTTAGCCTCAAGAAAGTAGACCCAAGAAAACCGAGAGAAATCATCTGTAATCACCAAACAATAAGAACTTTTAGCAAGACTTTTAACACTGATTGGACCAAAAAGATCCATATGCAACAATTGAAGAGGTGCCGTAATCGTGTTCACTGCTTTGGACTTGTGCGGTTTCTTATGCTGTTTTCCCTGGGCGCATGCAATGCATTTTTCAGAAAATGGAAATTCCTTAATTGGAAGACCTCTAACTAAGTTTAACTTAGAAAGTTTGTTCATATTTTTGAAATTAACATGCCCCAGTCGCCTATGCCAAAGCAGTGATTCCGATTCTGAAGCCTTAGAGATCAAGCAGGTTAAGTTGTCATTTGTCTTGGCGTTTTTCATGTTGAGCACGTATGTGTTGTTTTGTCTTGGAGCTGTGAGCATGATCATTTCAGCAGGAACAACATATCCGGGCTTCAGGAACAAGCATTCCATGTCATTGAAAAGCACCGATATTCCTTTATCACAGACTTGAGAAACACTCATGAGATTGTAGCACAGCTCCGGCACATAGTTGACATTCTCCAGAGTGAGGGCTTCAGACACCACATCTCCTATTCCAACAATCTTTCCTCCCTTCTCGTCTCCAGCGAAAGATACGAAATCACCATCGATGAAGCGAAAATTCTTCAGGAGTTCCTTCAGTCCTGTCATGTGTCTTGAACATCCGCTGTCTACGTGCCAGATGTATTCCATGAGCATGCGGAGCCATTTCTGGAGTTTATTCTGACATACACAAAAGCACAAATATACAAATTAGTTAGTTTTGGGAACCCAGATTTGCTTCATTTCGAATCTATCGTGATTTTGACCCACTTTGGCCTCTTTTTGTTTCCAAAAATAGGCCGTTGACTCAACCAGATTTTTAACAGACTTCTTAAGATAATTTAACTGATATGTGACGTTTGTAAGAAAATCATGCTCTGGTTTAGAAAGCTTCTTGGTTTTACAATGTTTCGCTGTATGTCCTAAATGACCACAGCGAAAACATCTTTTATGTCTGGGTCTTTTGGTGTTAGAAGATGATGTATGTGATGAGTGTCTTGTGCTTTCTGCTTTCTTCATTTTCTTGTCAACTCTGCTTTCATCTTCTGAACATTCTTTATCATTGTCATAATCAGACGAGCTTTCGGACGTTTGGTATTCACTTGAGTCATGTTCTTCACTTGCTTCGTAAATTGAATCATTGCAGCTTTGATCTTCGCTTGAACTTTCTGGATTTTGGTCTTCAATTGTTTCAGCACTTGAGCTTTCTGAGTTTTCATCATTTGTTGTATGATCTTCACTTGAGGTCTTCAAGGTTTCTTCACTTGAGAATTCTGTGCTCTCACTGTCTGTTGTTTCTGACATTTGCTCATCCTCAAGGCTTGAAGCAGAGCTTGAGTCTTTGTTGCCTTGATCTTCAGAATCTGTCATACCTGTTCGAGATGGAATAAATTCTGGAATTTCCTCGGTGAGGAATTTTCCAAAGCTATTCTTTTTCAATTCTGGCACAAATACAGGAGATTCACATACAACTTTATCATCACAAAATGCGGAATTTAAATCATGACATTCAAACATAGCATGTTCACGATCACGGGTCTCAAATGTAGGCACATGGCCCTTACAGTCATCCGAAGGTTTAAATTTAGGCACATGGCCATTACAGTTATCCATCCTAATTAAATTATTACATTCATCCCGAATATTGTTTTCCTTAGAACAGTTCCAGGCGAACCAGTTAACAGTGGAATAACTGTTGCCTGAATAACCTATTCCTATTTTTGATCCCCCGCAGTCTCCATCCTCATCGCACACATCTTCTTTACACACAATTGGATCTGCATTACTTTTAGAAAAGTTAGCGGTTGTTTCGATTTCACAAGAATTTGTTTGTTCTACAGAGACATTTTCATCAATGAGATCGTTTTCAGGATGAGGAGTAGGTATAGGCACATAGTTTTTGCTATGTGGTGGAAGAAAGAGTTTTCTCTCGTTTCCTTGCCTATCCTTATACCCAATTCCGTCTTTCACATACGTTGGTCGTTGGCAATTTTTGATGTCAGTAAAGGCCTTTTGACTGACATTCCATTTATCAATGATGATTTGCAATTTGTTCTTTTCATTTAAAGCCATTTCTAATCTGTCTGTGAGATCGTTAATGATCAAATCTTTTCTAATCACAAATTCTTTTAGAGTTTGCATCTCAGCTAAAGTTGAATTTAACTTTCTCTGGTATGCGGCCTCGTTCAGTTTAAGTTCGTTATTCATTTTTAAGGCCTTGTCTTTTTGTCTCTCAAATTCAAGATTAAGAGACTTGTAATGTGCCACGACATCAACGCATGCAGGTGAGCATAACTTTTCCTTGAAACTAAGTGGAATACTGTTTACCAAGTCCTTGTCTGCTTTCTCCTTTGACGAATCTGCTTTCATCGCGGCTGCTGGGACCTTTTTCTTGTCCTTTTCAGATGTCTCTGTTGAAGCACGCTCCTCTGCTTGATCACACATCTCTTCCTTTTCAGGCTCCACTGAAGTCAGAATGCTTTTCAAACCTTTGTCAGCAGTGTTTTCTCCTTTTGGAATTCCAGCTGTCTGCTTCTCAAACTTCCTTGATGAAGATTCACCCGTGATCTTGGCCATCAGGGCTTTGTTGACTTGCTCCTTTGCTTCAGTGATTTCTTCACTCCAATCATAGTCTTCTACGACTAAAGCCTTTGGCGTGCTAGGGGACGCGTTGTTCTTGTTCTCTTCAACTGTGATTTGCTTTACAGCTGGAGTGGTTTCACTGTTTCCTTCTTTCAACAGAGGACAATCACGCTTGAAGTGTCCTAGATTCTTGCAGTTGTAGCACCTAAGTTTAGATTTGTCAAAACCAGCTTTTCCAAGACCCAAACGCTTTCCTGTCTTGTCTTGAAATTTCTTTAGCCTCAAAGTAATCATGGCCATTTGCCATTTCAGATCCATTTCCTCCATATCATCTGGATCAACCTGATACATGTCTTCAGCAGTGAACATCTCCTTTTTCAGCTCCCCCGACATCAGGGCTTCATAGCTACTCAGAAAAGTGTTGAAGAGTGCCACGTTTTCAGTGGACACTTTCAACGCTTGAGTGTCAACAGTGATAGTCTTCTCAACAAGTTGTGGGGCTTTTGATGCGCTTGCGGAAGCGTTTGCGTAGATTAAGTCAGAAGCTTGTGGAGTAATGCCCCCTGAAGCAAGAAATGCCACATTCTTCAATCCAGCTGAGTTTTGAGTTGATTTTGGTTGGTAACCGGCAGTGTTCATTTCTCTTTTGTTGACATCCATTTCAAAGGCTCTTAAGGTGTTGATCAGGTCGGACAGAGTGACAGGATTTGGATTGTTGAGGAAATCCTTCTTGATCATCATGCATTGTAGGCTCCATTCTTTGGGAAGTGAGTCTAGCAGCTTCTTTATTGCAGCACGGTTTGTGACAGGATTTCCTGCCTTCTTCATTTTGGTCATCATATTCAGAAAGCGACTGATGTGATCTGACAGACTTTCTCCACGAACTCCACAGAACATGTCGTATTGCTTCTGCACCATATCTCTCTTACTTTCAATTAGCTCTTCATTTCCCTCATAATACTCAATCAATGCATTCCAGAGAGCACTTGCAGTTCTGTGTTCTTCAAACATGTTGCAATCATCAGTTGACAGGGCCATGGTTAAGGCTGCATGCGCACGGCGATCGCGTTGAATTAGGGCTTTGTCTTCCTCAGTGAAGGTTGTGGGGTCAGGATTAGCAACCACCAAATCATTACGAATCACCGTTGGAATGTGAGGACCAGCGGTGACTGAAACCCACAAATTGTAGTCCGTGTATTCGAAGAACGACTGGATGTGAGTCTTCCAAGTGCTGAAGTCTTCAGCACCTTTCAACTTTGGTGGACGAGTGGTAGTTCCAGTCTCGAGTTCAGCTTGTGCAATTGGACTTAGTTGATTTAGCGACATCTTGGCTTGTTTAGACAAATTTTAGCTGATCAGAACCTAAATTCGCTGACAGGTCGCAGGTTAACCGGCTAGAGGCTTAACTTCATTGGTGAACGAAGACACCTGTTCACCTTCGCTGACTGATCCTCGACCTTCGCTGGAGCGAGCGATCAAGATAACTTCGCTGACAAATCAAAACACAGACAGATGTTAGGTTAATTTCACTGATAACCGTGATAAGAACGCTGTGGTTCGCTATCACGGCTCTCGAAGTCGCCTTCGATAATTTCGCTCAAGGGACAACTGACACTATCTCGCTAATGATCAACAATTTCGCTCGAACGATGGTCGCCGAAATTAATGATTATGCGATAAGGACCTCAACGACTAAATATATTTCGCTATATTCAACGCTGAGTGCGCTGTCTTCAAAATTAATTTCGCTGTATTCAAATATTGTTCGCTGTCTTCAAGTTATTTTCGCTGGACAGAGGGTTTAACACGAACAAAAACCCTCTAATCACTAAAAAACAGCTCAAAAACCATGTTTTGATGCATCAAAATGTCCAAAATGACTCCCTAATCATGTATTAACAACAACCTATTGATTAAACACACCAAATCAATCCATTTTAAGCTAAAAAATTTGAAAAACCTTGAAACTTTGAAAAACCTTCAAAACAATGAAAAATCTCAGCAAGAACACAACAACCAAGAGCACAAAGGCTCTGATACCAAATTGTAGATCCCAAAACGTATCCGGATCACAGTGGTTGGTTGTTTTAACCCATAACACCTATTGATTAGGTGTTTGAGATATGAAAAGTTAAGAAATATCAAAGATGAAGGGAAGCTAATGGATTAATGAATACAACAAGTGTTGTATTGAATCCAAACAATGAGATATAGCAATAAACAACCTTGGATATCAGATTTAAGCACTAGATCAGCAAGAGAAAGTAACAACACCAATATTCATTCAAGAGCCAAAAGCTTGCCAAGGTTACAATGTGAGGGCTATTTATAGTGTGTTCCTGATCTGCCAGCAAATTTATAAATTTGCTGGAATCTTATCTACACTAGGTCAGGAACATTACTATTAGAGAATTACAAAACAAGCCCTTGTACATTCTAATTTGCTACTAACTACTATTAAACTAATCCAGCACAAGTATCAATGATCTCAAAAGTTCTAACAATGCAATGATAGTCCCGTAACGATCCGATTTCAGTTTCGATTCGGTAAATAATAAGGAGACGGGTGATTTGAGCCAAGAACAATCGATAATAAACAAGAAAGATAGAAACTTTAAGAATTGTAAAAAGGATAATTTCATTGAAAGTGATGAACAAATACAAAAGATAATGATCCACCCCGGGTGAGCTCCCCCGGGGTGTTGGCTCACAAATGCACACCCTCCAAGTGAGGTGTAGTACTCTATATATAGCCCCTGAGCCTTGTCCTCCAAGCAAGCCGCCTCTTGCTTGGAAAACCTACTAAACTCGCTAAAACGTCCGACTAAAATAAATAAAAACCATCCTATACAATACAATAAATATGCTAATTAAATCCGCCTTAATTGATAACATCATTCTCCAATTTGACCTAACAATATTCCCCCGAGAATGATGCTATCAATTCTTCAAATGATCTTCAAAAATAAATCTGACATCATCTTCGAATCCTCACAAATCGGCTAAATACCCAAAATCTTCATTTTCGTTTTCCCTCGCAAATGTAGACCCTCCTATATCTTGTCAATCAAAGCTCCTTATCTTATTTTTGAAGATACAATTGTAATAGGCATATGATAGAGTTCGAACTCCAATGATAAAAATTAAATAATTAGTTTCATCATGAGGATCTTTAATTCTGTCAGATTGCAATAGCTCCCGATCCAACGCTAAAGTCGCCAATAGTTTCTTTGGTGACACAAACGCAAAACCCACCAAATAAAACCCCATAGTTGGCTCAAAACTCAAAGTCGCATGTCAAAACTACCGTAAAGTTGGCACCCAAATATTTAAAGTCGCCAAAATATGTAATAAAGTCGTTGGCCAAAGATTGTGACACAATAAAATTCTACCCAAAGCTCAAATGCTTAGATAATAAAATCACCAAATCTGATGTGTGTTCAGCCCAACCCAAACCAATCCTCTAGACTCCAAGATCCAATTCTAAAGCCTAACCTTGTATGATTTAAAATTTATACCTGATGATCCCATACGTAGGTGGAGCAGATTAATACAACGTTCATGACATCAGGTGGGCCCCATGAAGATTAATGCAATAAGAAACATGCACATACCTTTGGCCAAATAGAAACTCTACTGAACAAATTCAACAAACCTCATTTACCAGCTGGGCCCATATAATAATTAAATCTTTAGAATCTGTGCCCAATCATTGGCCCATTATCATTCACAGCCCAACCAAAATATTCTGTTGACAAGCCCTAGCCTAGCTGCTACATGCTCATCAGCCGACAACACTGGATAAAACGCATTTAAGGACCAAATTCAATCCTTTGTAGCTGTCGGGTGGCCCAATCCAACAACTCATCCAATCATTGGGCCATCATGTGAAGCCCATGCACCTCATACGTACAGCCAACAAACCCTAGCCGCAAGACATCACCGGAATTACATCAGGCCGAAAAAAATAATTCCGTACCCGGAAACTATAATCTCCGATGAACTGAAAATAAGTTTCGATCATCTTGCATGCCATCCGTTAACCGTTATCTCCAAACACACCAACGGTTAACCATCACCGGCCAACAACCTGACCACCGTTATACTCCATCGTGCACCGTCATCCTACGCCACCGTACGGAAACCATAAATTCCGTTCTATCTCAACATCATCCTCCATAGCCACCGCTATACGTCGCCTGAAACAACCGTGTGCTGACATTCAACGCCACCTCTGATAACCACACGGCTTCAAAGTTGCACTGTTCAAGGCTGTTTGATAGAATCTTTTGTTCCGTTACATATCCAGTTGTCGCCAACAGAGAATTTGCCGGTGACGGCCATGGCGACGATGCTACTAGAAGGTCGAGCAGAAGCAGAAGAGAAACGAATGTGAGAATTAACGGATTGAAAAAACGGACCTCATAAATACTTTCAGATTCAACGGCGTCTGGTTTATCAGAAATAGTTTCATCGTCTACAACTTCCGTTTCGTATCCGTCGGATGCGTATCCTGCGCTTGTTGATTTATCGCCGTTGCCGGAAGACAATACGTCGGCGTTTGGTTTATTACCGTTGCCGAAATCTGCTCCGGTGACGGTTGATTTTGTAGGTTTTGATTGGATGTAGGTGGAAGGTACCGGCTCAATCACCACTGTTTTCGACTTTTCTTTCTAAGTCTTGATGAACATGATAAAGAATATATACACTGGATGAAAACAAAACCCATAATAAAGTTGCTGAAACTAAAAACTATATCAAAACACAAAAATCTGCCATCTTTTAACGTCTCCGGCGGTTTTCCGGTAAAGACCCGACCAACACCGAAACTGAAACGAGCCACCGAGGCTCTGATACCAAATGATAGTCCCGTAACGATCCGATTTCAGTTTCGATTCGGTAAATAATAAGGAGACGGGTGATTTGAGCCAAGAACAATCGATAATAAACAAGAAAGATAGAAACTTTAAGAATTGTAAAAAGGATAATTTCATTGAAAGTGATGAACAAATACAAAAGATAATGATCCACCCCGGGTGAGCTCCCCCGGGGTGTTGGCTCACAAATGCACACCCTCCAAGTGAGGTGTAGTACTCTATATATAGCCCCTGAGCCTTGTCCTCCAAGCAAGCCGCCTCTTGCTTGGAAAACCTACTAAACTCGCTAAAACGTCCGACTAAAATAAATAAAAACCATCCTATACAATACAATAAATATGCTAATTAAATCCGCCTTAATTGATAACATCATTCTCCAATTTGACCTAACAGATAACTTTAAGTTTTATCTTGAAAAGTCTAGATCTATCATAGATTTAGTGCAAAACACATGGAATTCCTTAGATCCGAGCTAGATCTTTCCAGGAATGACATCATATAGCAGTTTGTACAAACCACCATGATGACATCATCCTCAAGAACTCAGATCTAAGAGATTTCACGGTGAAAAGTGAGATTTCAAAGGAGAATCTCGTAAGAAATGATGTGTAGTTCAAGAAAGTACAAGGATCTAGTGTAAAACGTACCGAAATCGCTGAGAAATCAAAGAAAAGTGGTGTGCGTGCGTCTGTTCGAGTGAGGCTGTCACATCAATGAGAATGGTGATGTGACATGCCTATTTATAGTGTGAGAGAAGATTAAGGCGGTGTGCACTCGGATCGGATGGCGGGTCGATCAAGTGGCCATCCGATCGGGTGGTCATCGATCGGATGGCTATCCGATCGGAGATCGGATGGTCATCCGATCAGATTGCCACTTGGTCAATCCATCCTTTCCGCGTTCCCATCTTTGATTCGTTTTTGCGAGTTAGATTAAGTGTCGCGTTGCGTTTTATTGGGTAAAAGTATCGCATAACTAGATTACATCATAAGCACCAAATTTCCCAAGATTAATAGATTCCGCCAGTGACAAGACTCTAGTCTCCCGTTCAACCAAGAATCAAGTTTCACGAGTCTCAAGAGTCGAGCACTAAATAAGTATCGAGAGTCAAGAGTCTAGATTTCCAAGCATCAAGAATCAAGTATCTAGATTTAAGTGTCAAGCCTCATAATATTAAGTATCAAGATTCAAGTATTATAGCATTCAAGTCTCAAAAGTAACAAAGCATCACACATCACATAGTACGGGGACTAAAACTGACAAATAGACAAAGTATAGGGACTAAACTTGCCAAAAGCCTAAAGTTTAGGGACGCAGGGCGTTACAATATGCTACTGTTGTTGTTTGTTTTGGGTGTTATTTTGGTTTTTTTTTTCTTTGTGGCAACAACATTCCAAGTTATCAATCAGAAATACGTATAGTGTTTTACATCATGATCAAAATTGGAGCCTTCTTTTCTCACAGAACAGCTAAAATCCATGTAATCGTCCATTGGCGAAGATGATCGTAGTTGGGAGGCTTTGGGACAAGTTTTTGGGGGAAGATGATATAATTTGGGGAAGATGATATAATCTGACCTTTTATGAGGTTATAGGGTATTTAATTTAATTAATGTAATTAATAATATGTTATAATAAATTCAGATTGACCATTTTGCTTCTGAGAAAAAAGACAAAATAACCAGATTTTATTAGCCAAATATCAGGTGATTTGATTTTTGGACTAAAATGGCAATAAAAGTGAAACCACAGAGACCGAGATTTAAAAGGTTTGAGTTTTGGACTAAAATAACAAAAAGTGACCAAACCTCAGGGACCAAAATGACAGTTTACTCAAACAATAATTTAGGTTGGGTTTAACTTTTTTTTTTCAACGGAAAGAAACGATGTGCCAACCACTGTGACACCAAGTGTTTTGGCCAAGGTCGACTACTTGACCGTCGCCAGCCCCTTGGCTCTCACCAGATGCGCGAAAATCCCACCTCTACCCGCCTGAAGGCACGACAGTGGAATAATCGGTAAAACCTCGCCTCCCATCCAAGTCGAACCGACGCCACCCGTATTCGCGCTTCACTTGGATGCCACAGAAAATAATGAGAAGAGTGAGAATCGAATCCGAGTCTCAAGGAACACCAATTCTTTCCCCAACCACTATCTCATTGGCAGGTTGGGTTTAACTTCCAACACTTAGTGGCGGACCTACCCACAGTCGTGGGTGGGCGGCCGCATCACTTGAAAAAAAAATTAGTGTGTATATTAGGAAACAAACCCGACCGCACACTTTTAAAATATGGTTGAACGACTCATTCGCACCCCTAGCAAATAATTTATGGATCTACCACTCCCAACACTTTTTCTTCCTTCACATATTTTGTTTATATACATGTATCACGCGTATTATAAATTCACGAAAAAAGGTTCCATGTAGAACACGAAAAAGGTTTGCCATATTTGTTTTATATTACATGTATTATGCATATAAAAAAAAACTATATTGCTTGCTTAAACACGAATCTATCTTTCTCAAATAAACAATGTGGAAGTCTAGTACATTTATAGAAACCTTCAAACCCAAAGAAACCATAGCCCAAAAGTTATGTACAAAATAATAATAACAAATACAAGGGTGGCTTTAGTCCAAGGTAACGTACCTTAACCTTTCCCACACATTAGACCCAACCAACTCCCATTTCTATAAACCACCTATTATTATTTCTCCTATTTCAATTTTCAAACCCCATTTAACCCCCCATAAATTAACCATTTACACTCCCCACCCCTCTATGCTGTCCAACTATTTACACTTCACCCCCTCCTAGTCTTCCCAATGCCAAAACCACCCACACTCGGTCGCCAACGCCGCACCAACCCGGTTGTCTGGTGCTTCGCCATCGTATGCTCCATCATTGCCACCACCGTCATCATCGCCGGAATCGTCATTTTCTCGGGTTACCTCGTGCTACGCCCGAAAGTCCCTCTCCTTTCTGTCCGTGCAGCGCGCTTAGATAACATCTACTACAATGGGGACGTTTTCGCGGTTAAACTAACGGTCGTGATCCGCGCGGAGAACCATAACCGGAAAGCGCACGCGAGCTTTTACGATACGAGGTTGTTGCTAGGGTACCATGGTGTACGTATAGCGCGGTTGGTGGCGGACCCGTTTGATGTGCCGAGGAATGGGACTGTGGATTTGAATTATGTTGTTGAGTCGTCGCCGATACCGCTGCCGCGGGAAGAGCAGTATTTGACGGATCAATCGATGAAGAAAAGTAGGTTGATGATGTTTGTGTTGAAGGGGAGTTCGAAAACAATGTGGAAAGTTGGTCCGTTGGGTGAGGTCAAGTTTACGTTGCATATGGATTGTGAGCTCGTGTTGCCGGTTAATGGTAGTGTACTATTGCATTCACGTTGTAGCACAAAATCACATTGATGCTTTTACATTTTATTTTATTTTATTTTATTTTTACTTAATTCGCGTTTTAACCCGAAGTCGGATTTCAGTCCATTATTTGGACCGGTTAGAAAATCAGATGGCTTGAATTTGCGTTACGACAGGGTATTAAAATTTGTAACGCTCAGTTTCAACGATTTATACAATAGTGTTTATCTTGTGGAGAATTTCACTTTGAAACGTTGATATAATAATGTCACAATGGTAAATCCGGAATTTTATAATACATCACATTTTAAGATTGTAAAAGGAAAAAAATGAAACCTTGAATATACATTTCTGTTTTGATGACTTGTATGTTATTATGTACAACTTGATTTGAATAAAATTTATATCAATACATAAATAAAAATAAGTGAATCGCAAAGATATATCCAGAAATTTATAAACAACATATTTTGAACGACAGTGACTATTTGTGTAATTACCTCAAGTTATAAAAGAGAAAAAAAAATATGAGTGTTACAATATTTAATTATACCATAATTCATTTCATTCTAAATAGAAATACAATGTTTCACTACTAGAAAAAAAACACCTTTCTTGACATGCATTGCGTATCATAAAAGGGTCTTTATGACACGCAAATGCGAGTCATTGATTGAGTAGTCATAAAATTAACATGACATGCATTTGTGTAATGTTTTTATGACACACATTTAATGACACGCATTCATGATACTCATTTTATGACACCTTTTAATGACACACATTCATGACTCATTTTATGACACTTTTTAACGACACACGTTCATGACAAACATTTATGACACATACGTATGACATTCATTTACGCGTGTCATGCTTTTAATTGTATAAATTTTTTTTATAACTAATTTGCCCTGGATACATGTATAATAACAAAAACAATAAATCTTTTTCATAAAACAAATACACATATATATATACCAAAACAATCCATTACATAATCATTTGTCAAGTATACTACAAATATTTTAACGTTAACAAAAAAAGAATTGTTTGTCAATACATTATCAACACCTAAAATACGATTTATAACTTAAAAATAGAGTTAACCGCATAAGTCGACCAATCTTCACAAATGTCATCCATATCCGCAGCCGAGTATTCTTATACTCCTTTCCCAACCTGAGACAACAATTAAATAAAATAAATCTTAAAAATCAGAATTTAATCCTAATATATGAATTTAAGCATTTGTTTGGATATATAAGTACATATTTCTCTAATATACAGACTAAAATATGCCTAAACTTACATTATCATTGTCAAGTATTTCAACTCCTTCGTAAGCTATCTCCTTCATGAACTTCATCACATAGTAGCCGCATTCAGTACCTCCTGGCTGACGTGGACACTACCACAATTAAAAATATCAAGAAATGTGAAACCATTGCGATTTAATTTTAAACTAAAGGGTGTCAATATTTACAATATCATTACAACCACAATTTACATAAGGGATTAAGACCCTAGCGTTAATCCATACGAGTTTAACCCATATGTTGGCACCACTTTCTGAAGCATACACGGCCATTGCCCTGTAAAAAATCAAAATTATATCAAAGTATATTCCAACTCTTTTATCATCCATTCTGATAATTTGTATTACTTACGTATCAATAATTTGCCTCAACTGCTCATCGACACTTCTAGGCCGTAAGGAATCAAGATAATAGCAAGTAGTTGTTTTCAGGTTTAGTACTGCCAACACCCAATGGTTTCTTCAAAATCCAAAATTCAATCAAAATAAATTAAGATAATAGGTCTTTACGAATACTTATTTAAAAGGAAAATCAAACCCGCGGTTGTAGGGCAATAGGATGATGTCATTGCCCTTTCTTTTATACAATCGATCTGCAACCGCTCTACTTGCATCCTCGATGTGTTTGGGTTTAGGTTTGCGTTGATCAGCCCGCGAAATTACAGACGGGTTCATAAAACATATTCCACGATCATGTATTTGCTTTTTCTTAATTTGCTCATACAGAAACCTGCAAATTAACATACATAAATCGAATCAATAAAATAAATTTTGTTTTATGAACGGTAATTTATACTAGATATAGGCACTTACATTATATAAGAAGTGATGACAGCACCAGTCAGCTCGGTGAATGTAAAAACCGCTTCAAAATCATCACAATTTAAGTACATGTAACTATCATGCCCAAATAGATCGTACTCACACTCTAGTCTTCTAGAATCCTCCTTTGAAAGTGCACTATCGACCAAAAATGCACTCATCATCAAAACTCAACTTTTTTCCATTCTAACCCTTTGATTCCTTTGTGCTCTCGTCATGATTTTTCCTTCATTCTCTTTTGCCTTTTCCTCGACACGTTCTCTTTTCCCTTTGATTTCTTTCTTGTTTTCTTTTTTTTTCACCAGGTTCTTTTTCAACTAGTTTTTTGTTTTCTTCAGTAGGTTCTCTTGGACGTTTCTTTTCATTTTTACTTTCTATTTCCTTTTTGTTTTTCTCGGTAGGTTTTCTCTTTGGCTTCGCCACTACTTTTTCCTAGAAATAAATATAAACAAGTTCTTTAAATTAGACATCATGTATAAATATAAATAACTTCTACATAAACGATATTACCATGTCAGAGCATCGAATGACTAGATGTCTAGGCCAACTTAGTATGTGCCCCACAGCTTCTTTGACCTTCTCAATATACTCCTCTTCAAGTGGAATAGGTAGTAAAGTTTCTCCTTGTAAAGCTACTTCCATCATAACTTTAGCAGTTTCCCCGCCTTCACATGTATCCATCAATATGGTTCCTTTGGCGACTATATTTGAGGGAAAATCCACCGCAAGAAGACACGAATTATCCTATAAATATATATAGGATGTTACTTATAGCGAAGGCTTCCAATGAATTGTTACCTATAAATATAAAGAAAATATTTATAAAATAAAGACTTGTACCCAATACTTACAAGTCGGTCTTCAAGTGGGTCGTCTTCATAATCTTCATTGCCCCACATTTGGCAACTTCCGGCTTCGGACACATTAGTCATACCTTTTTTGTGTTTCTCTAAATCATTTTCAAGTTTGTTGAACCTTTGATCATTTTTCTTCTTCTCATCGTCTAAGTAATGCTTAACGGTCTTTGGTAAGTAATGTTGGTGCATTACGTCTGTCGACTTCGTCTTGTATCGAGTCTTGTAGTAGAATTGTTAGATCAGGGCACGTTGTTCGAGAAATAGGATTTTAGTGTATTTGAGCTAATTCCGCTTGAAATGGCCAGTGCCACTTTCAAGCGGAATCACCTCATCTATATATAGCTCTCACACGAAATCATTTTAAACATTCTGATTTCCGGTACCGAAGTGCTGCCGATGTGTCTACTGATCTGAAATCTTGTTATTTCAATAATACAAGACAATTAAGTGTGAATCAAGCTGTTTTCCAAGTCTATTTCATTGTTTCCGCCTCTGAAATAGATAAGAACTCTTCTGATTGACTCGTTTGGGTCACAGAACGATCCTACAAGTAGTATCAGAGCTCAGGAGGAAGAGTTCTTGCCAAAACAACCTTAATTTCTGACTTCTACACCTTCTTTTTCAAAATTAACAAAATTTCACGGTCAAAATGGATTGATTTTCTTACATTGTGTGCGTAACAGTGTTTTAACGGATCCTTGAAAATATTGGACCTTAATTCGGCTTAAAATTGGTAAAAAGAGTAATTCCATTTGAAAACCAGATCGAAAAAGATGACATCAGCAGCATTTCAAACGAGATTAGCACTTGATTCCGCTTGAAATTGTTATTCCGTTTGAAAAGTACACCTAATTCCGCTTGAAATTACCTGATTCCGCTTCAAAGTGTGATTTCGTTTGAACTGTTTCACGCGAAATTACCTAATTTCGTTTCAGAGTGGCATTCCGTTTGAAAGTGTGAAAAGTGATTCCGTGTGAAGCTGGTATTTCGTTTGAATAGGTGATTCCGTATGGACAAGTGATTTCGTTTGAAATTGTTGTGCGAGTGATTTCGTTTCAACTATTATTTCGCTTCAAAGGGTATTCCGCTTCAAGAGTAATTTCGGTTGAGACTTGATTCCGTTTGAGTTTGGTATTCCTTTTGAAACCGTATTTTGAGATTTGTGTTTGTGAAACAATTTTCCGAAACATGGAAGAGGAATTTTACAATGCTTTTGCTACACCAATTGCTCCGGTTACAGCTGCTGAAACCCTTTACAGTGAAAATGAGACATGAACTCATCAAAAATCGCCAAAACTTATGTACATTGAAGATTTTAAAGGATGGCAGAATCGATTTGAGAACTGGGTGCAAGCTTATAAGTTTGATGCATGGTGTTCATTAGAGAAAGACTATGAGAAACCGAAAAATGAACGTGGACTTGAAAAAGCATTTTGTGACTTTTCGGAGATTGATAAACTGAAATATACAAGTGAAAAAATGATGATCAGTATTCTTCAACAAGCGATTAAGGAAGATATCTTTGTTTTACTTCAACATGAGGGTACTGCTAGGTTAATTTGGACAACATTGATTCAAAAGTTCAAAGGAAGCGCATATATGATCAAGAACAAAAAGGCTTTACTGAAGATGTCATTTGATATGTTTGTAGCCTTTGACCATGAAACAACAAAGATGACTATTGATAGATATTGTCATTTAGTCTTGGAAATGGGAAGATTGGATATAAAGAAAGATGATGATGAATGGGTTGATAAACTTGCTGATGCATTACCACAGCAGAAATGGGGAACTTATCTGTTGATTGTGAAACACATGAGAAAATCGGAAAATATGAATCTGGCACAGTTTATTCAAAATATTGAAGAGCACGAGTTGGATATTCAGAAAACGACAATCATGAAGAATCCGAATGCTCAACAAGATGTCAGTTTATATTACAGAGGAAACAAATTTGAAGCTACTCCAAGCCCAAAGATCCAAACTGGTTTCAGTGCTGATAGTTCTTCTGGATCAAAGGGAAGTACTGTGAATCAAAGTGGTGGATCTTCATCTTCGTATTCAAGCTTTGATCCAAACTTTACAACACCAAGTCCTCAACAACAGAATTCTACAAATTTGCAGTGCAATGTTACTTTGAACATTCAAAATTGTCAAAATCTTTCACCAGAAATTGCTAAGCAACACATGGCATCACTTGTTGCTATGTTGGAATCATATGAAAGCTTGATTGGTGGCAGAATTGGAAATCCGATGCTTACTAAAGAGGATTATGACCAGATTGATGCAGAGGAACTTGAGTTGATGGATGTGAAGTGGTGCTTAGCCAGTGCTGTTCGAAGAGCAGAAATATTTACACAAATCACTGGTAGAGATGATTTTCGGGGAATGAGTGAATCTCCAATAGGGTTTGACAAATCGAAAGTTACATGTTTTCGTTGCAAAGGAAAAGGTCATTTTAAACGAGAATGCAAAAACAAAGAAGCAACTGGAAGACAAGATGGAAAAAATGATTATTATCAAAAGTTAATTTTTCATCATATTGATAAACAACCACAAACTGCTCATGAACGTACCATTGAAGAGAAAAGAGCTTGTTTTGGGATAATTGATCAAGATGATGAATTTGTTGAAGAGGGATTTAGCTGGGATAAATACATTCCACCAGGTTCAGGTCTTGTTGCTAGAATTCTGGGTGAAGATGAGGTCAAATCTAGTCAGAAAAGAATTCCGATTTTTCCAGATCTAGGAAGTGATATTGATACCGATGATGAGGAAGAATATCTTAACAAAGCAAGAAAAGGTATAGATCCTGACAGTTTTAATTTGTTTTTTGCAGATAAAGTTGAGTTGCTGAATCAGAAAAAGATTGCCAAATTGAGGAGAGAGCTGGAAACAACAAGAATACTAGCTGATGAAAAGGCAAAAATGAAAGCTGGAGAAGCAAATGTTGAACCAGTAACTGAGAAAGTAGTAGAAAAAATCGTTGAAGTGGAGAAAGTGGTGGAGAAAATAGTTGAAGTCGAAAAAATAGTCGAAGTTGAAAAACTTGTCGAAGTAAAAAAAATCGTCGAGGTAGAAAAAATTGTTGAAGTTGAGAAGACTGTTGAGATTGAAAAGATAGTTGAAGTCATTAAACCTTGTCAGAAATGCTTAGAATCTTGCAAAGATTGTGAAGAAAAAGACAAGAAGATTAGTGAACTGGAAGTGTTGAAAGAAAATTTGTTGTCTGATGTGAAGTATGTGAAAGAGTCATACGATGTGTTGAACAAGACGGTTGATGGTTTGAACAAGACAAACAAAGAAGTTGATGCTGCAATGACAATGATGAGCTCAACATTAATGACAAAGCAGAAGGTCATCAATGAATATATTGAAGACTGTGCTAAGCTGAAGCAGGATTTGGAACTTGAAAAGATTGAGAGTGAAAGAATCAAACGCTTGTTGTTGAGTTATACAACTTGTGATTATTTGATTGATACAGTTTATCCAACTGTTGCAGGTCTTGAAGCTTTCCAAGACAAAGAAAAGGAAGATACGGATACTGGTAAGAAAAGTGTCAAATATAACAAGTGTCCGCCCCCGATTTGGAATAGTTATTCTCCTAGAAAGCCAAATGAGGAACGTTTAAATAAGGCTCTCAACATCAAGTTAAAGTCTGAAATCATTGATGAGTTACCAGACAATATTGATGTCACATTCACAGCGTCTGACACTGATCATGAGTCTGAGTTGTTAAAGAAAGTGGTCGATCAGGTGTTGGATATGGATGAAGAGTCAAAGTCGGAGTCTAAATCTGAAAGTCCGATTTCGTCAGAAAAGAGTCCGAGTTCACCGGTTAAAAGGGTTTACAATAAAGAATTCATGTTATCAAAATCTAATTTGAATGATGGACCAATCAAAGTGGCATATACTTTGAATGATTCAAACAAATTATATTCTGATGGGGAATTTCCAATAAGAAGTGTTAAAACTGAACAGATCAAACAGGTTTTCAAATTGACAGAAATTAATATTTCTGAAATAAAAGATTTAAATCTTCTTGAAAAACCTAAAAAGTACACTTCAAGAGTTCAACAGAGATTGAAAAAGAAAAAAGGTTACGGTTCTGGTTATGGTTTTCAAAAGAAACCAAACCATAACAGTAATTTCAAAAAGAAAGGTCTTGGTTTTAGTTCTTCAGAAAATTATAAAAATGAGAAAAATTATAAACCAAAAACAAAATTTGTTGCAGGAGGAAGTTCTGAAGAAGAGCAGAAGAAACCATTCTGGAAACAGTCAAATCAAGAGTTTCTTGCTGAAATAAAGAAGAATGTGAAAAAATTTGCTCCAAAAGTTGACAGAAGAACCTGTTTTAAGTGTCAAAAAGTTGGACACGTTGCTTGGAATTGCCATGAGTCTACTTATTCAAAACAGGAAGTTTCTTCTAACTTTGAAACAAACAAGAAATATGTTGATAAAAAGAAACAACCAACTGAGAAATCTAAAGTGTTTGAGAATTCGATTTTCGAAACTGGTGATTGTTCAAAACATTTTTATAAAAGAAATGTCGATTTAAATAAACAAAAATGGGTTGTCAAAAGTTCAGATGAGGAACTATTTGTTGAGAAAAATAGTGAGAATTCCGTTCCTGAGATGAACGATGAAAACTTTCCACCATTAACAAAAGAAAGTTTGAAGTTGAAAGTTGGGAAGGTTGAAATTTCAGATCAATTCTTTGCTGGTAAGAAAGAATTTGATGCTGAAAAGGTGTTTAATGGAAAAGTTAAACATATTTTCGGGAAAATGGTGGATGGAAAGGTAAAGGGTGTCAAAGAATTTTATCAATCGAAAAGATGGTGGGATAGATGTGTACCAAAATCATCCAAGGCTGGTCAGGCTTGGGTGACAGCATTTTCAAACTAAAAACCTGACTTGCCGGAGCTCTCAAGTTGGTAATTGTGGAGCAGGAATCGGCATCATTCTTGAAAAGGTTTGCTTGGTAAATCTACAGGTGGTATCTTTATATTGTTATATTTTGATTTACAATTGGTTTTGATTGTATAGTGAACCTACAAGTGGTTGAAGAAGGTTTTCACTTACAAGTGGTAAAGCAAGGACATTAAATTGTACTTGTTTTTCCTACAAATGATTGAGAAACAATGTGATGAACCCCTAACTTACATTTGGTAAAATCAACGAAACTTATTTTCCGGAAAAACCATTTGATTAAAACAAACTTAAGTGTTTTGAAATCACAATGGGAAAATGTTTTGTTGTAAGGGGGAGTTCTGATTGTTTGTGCCAAGTGGATGGCGATTTGAAGTGATTTGATATCAGTTGTCACTTTATTTGTACAGTTTGTTTTCAAATTTCCTTTAAATGATTTTGAATTTTAGGGGAGTAAGAATTTTTAGAAAATCCAAAAACATTAGAAAATTTGAAAAAGGCAAAAACATGATAAAATCAAAAATGAGTTTTGTTGGGAAAAAGAGGAAATGATAGTACATCAGTGGACTATCACAACATGCTAAAGAATTGGAAAGAAAAATGTGATAAAGGATCTCACTGATGATATGACAGTAGGTTTTTGCACATTTAGTAGATTGTGACGAGATATAAACCAAAATTTCAAACTTGCTTATATCGTGGGGAACATCTCTCGGATATATGCGTAACCCCCGAAATCTTGTTTGAAGGACCCATCTTTCTGAGATACTAGGTCTTTATGCTTAGTGATATCTGGGGTATTATCCCGGGACTTCTGATTTTGTGGAAGCAATGGCCTAGTCCCCAGAGAATACTTTATGCTTGCTTGAAATAACAGCCTGCCCTCAGCATAAAAAATGATGAAACATTGTAAAATGCTAATCATGTGCTGTTGTAAAAAATATCCTCTAAAGGGGACCCACCAAAAGTCGAAGCCGTCATCTCTCTGCTGAACGGAAGTTCTGACCTGAGCTCTCACGGCCCTCGCATTTAACCCCTTACAGATATCATCTAGGTATACTCACCTGTAAGACTGAATATTGGGATCTGGATACGGTAGTATATTCTGAGGTGGGACACGCGAATAAGTTTAAGTCTCTAAAACATTAATCTCGTATCTCGAAACAGTTGAACTTTGTGTGAAAATTTAAGTGGATCAGTATACTGACAATCTAAGTGAATCGTTTAGAACTTAAAATGTTTAAAGCTTAACGGTGTTGGTGATTTGTCGCAAAAACTGATATGATCCTCTTACACAAACTCACGAAAATAGTGTGTGCAAATATTTCTTTACTGCATTTCTGTTATATCAAAAATCCAAAAAGATTTTCGATGTGTTTTAGCATAAAATTTTGTAAAATTCAAAAAGATTTTAGACAACGGATATTGAAAAGCTACTTTTCAAAATTCTGAGTGCTGAACATGACGATCAGGTTTGGGAGTGTGTGTGGTTTTGAAAAATGATATTCATACAAGTGGTCATCAGAAACTAAAATTGTTATAAATATAAATACCCAAAACATAAGTTTTTAAAAATGATGTCAAGTGTTTGAGTTGATTTGAAAATATCTATAAGTGGTTTCTAAATTTGTTAAATGTTAAATTTTGTGAAACTTACTTTTGAGTAGAGAATTTGCAGGTGAGCCAGGAATCGATCCTGAACCTGTAAATATGTGCGCAGAGTACAAGTCAGACTACGATCCCAGCACAATTCAAGGGGGAGTTTGCTAGTAGATCAACATCCAAAAAAAAAACGAGTTGAAGATGCAAGAGCCAGAATCGAATCCTGATGATAAAAGAGAGTAGAGGATAAAGATTGAGGATGCTTACTCTGTCAGATACCTTGAAGAAAGAGCCTGAAGACTGATAAAGACTGAAGACGTTGAAGACTCGACACTGAAGACTCGTCAACATCCGAGGGGGAGTCTGTTGGTGCATTACGTCTGTCGACTTCATCTTGTATCGAGTCTTGTACTAGAATTGTTAGATCAGGGCATGTTGTTCGAGAAATAGGATTTTAGTGTGTTTGAGCTAATTCCGCTTGAAAGTGGCATGTGCCATTTCAAGCGAAATTAACATGGCTAATTCCGCTTGAAATGGCCAGTGCCACTTTCAAGCGGAATCACCTCCTCTATATATAGCTCTCACACGAAATCATTTTAAACATTCTAATTTCCGGTACCGAAGTGCTGCCGATGTGTCTACTGATCTGAAATCTTGTTATTTCAATAATACAAGACAATTAAGTGTGAATCAAGCTGTTTTCCAAGTCTATTTCATTGTTTTCGCCTCTGAAATAGATAAGAACTCTTCTGATTGACTCGTTTGGGTCACAGAACTATCCTACAAGTAAAAATACTGATGTTGAGTGACAAATTTACCCATCCCGCGTACATGCCCACGTGGTTCCGTAGTACCTAGGGCCTGCGCAAGCACATCATTTGTTCCACATATAACGTCTCCAGATGCTTCTGATCTATGTAGCTCATCCTGAATGTTCAGAAAACGGTTGCATGATAAATTAAGTTTGATTACAGGTTGTAAAAGAAACAAAACACATGTAACTAACCAGTTAACCCGCTGACCAGTTCACCCGTTACCCACTGACCCGTTAACTCGCAAACTCGTTAACTCGCGGACCCGTTAACCCATTCACCCGCTGACCCGTTAAAAAAGAATAAGTAAACATTTTCATGCAGGAACACCCTTAATGTTGCCACTCTTTTATGGGTTGATAAAAGCATTTGATCCTATGAGAGTTTTTTTTTTTTTTTGACTTTATTAGTTAAGCTTAATCAAGATTCAAGAATTTGTTGTGAGTGACAACGTTTTTTATTTAATCAGTAAACAAATTCGTCTTAAGTTAAGTAACGTCTTAAGTTAAGTAAGACATAAAGAGAAAAAAACTTACAATTCTATCAACAATCACTCGGACATCTTTCTGGAAACCTCCTGTTTTCAATACTCTTCCTTTTTTCCACAACGTTGCCCTATCAATCTCCTCTTCTGTCTTGCCAGTATCTTGCATCTAAATTATCAAGAATAAAAAAAAAGTGAATTAACATAAACAAATACAAGTAAACGATTCAGTTAATTTGATTCAAACAATCTCAACAAGGAGGTTGGCATATCCCTTTCTGCTCAAATGATGATTGTATTTATTCTGTGCACGGAGTTTTTTTACCTTTCTTACTTCTATCCTGCATTAGAAACATCAAAACTGTTATCAATTTACATTTTTTACTTTTGTGGTCAAACTACTCAACAATTAAGATGCTAAAATGTGATGAATTTCATTATACTAGAATAAAAGATTGAAATGTATTAACTTATAAAAAAAAAAGTTTAACGAACCTGCCACTCTTTCGTAAGTCTTTGTGCTACAAAAAGTTTCCATTCTTCTTTTCTCAAGAATGGATACTTCTTAGGAGGATTGAGTAAATTCTTCTTTTCCTCAGGGTCATCCTTTTGTGTCTCAATATGATCTCGGTATAGAGTATGTTTGAAGTTTTTCCACTTATCCCCAATTGATTGAAGAGTTTGCGTCCGGCTTTTTGGGTCAACTTCAAAATGTGCCTAATACATAAAATGTAAACAATATTATTTTCAACAAAAAAGAAGATAATTTAAAGATAAGATTAGATGTTAGACTTACCAATACATATTGCCATAATTCTTCCTTTGTATTCTCTTCAACGTCGGGCCAAGTGGCATAAGTTATAGGAACCATAGTTCTTGCTGCCTTCCCCTCAAAAGTAGAAAGTTTTGTTGCTTCTTTTCCAATTGGGACACCTTTATTGTTGTAAGAAATTACAAGTTTCCCTTTATGATTTGTATTCTTCATCACCGTCGGACCTCTTTGTGATTTGTTCTCGTCTTCATCACGATCTGAACCAGAATTCGATTCCATGTCACAACAACAATCTGTTTCTACATGATCCAAAGACAAATTAAGTAATAAAAGACAAATTCCATGTAATTTATTCTCTTCATCATGATCTGAAGCAAAATTAAGTATTAGAAACACCATTTGTACTCACAAGATCTCAAATTCAAACAGTTGAGACAGAATTAAAAACATCCAATAATTGAAAAAAAAAACATAAACTAAAGTTTATATCATCCACAAAATAGCTTAAACTAATATGCCATCGCCATCCAAGCGCCTACACGAAAAATCATCATCAAGGTCTACTAAAGCGAAGTGTTGTGTAACATCAACAGTAGCATCAAATTCCAAAATAGCATCAGTTTCATCACTTGCTCCATACTTGTACATCTTATGTGGCGTGAAACCAACAACACACAAGTTAGCGTCTTGTTGATCTTGAACATAAAAAACTTCTTTGGCTTGATTAGCTAATATGAAGCTGAAGGGGTAAGGTCCCAAAAACCTCATAAAAAGGATTTGAGACCATACCACAGACTAACTTTCCTAGCCTTTTGACCTTGCGCGGCTGCGCACTGGTCCTGCTAAAGGAACAAAGAAGTCAGTAGCTTGTAATCGCGCGCCCAAAAGATAACATAAATCTTTGCGCCGTCTCCTATTCAACAAAGGATTAGAAAGCCTTTTGCTCAATACTTCCGCCACAACACCCAGACTTGGATATTATTTTACCCAGACTTGGGGTTTATTTGTCTGTATCCATATAGTAAGGTGTCACACTGGATTATGGCAGTAATCTTCTAGAAAAAGATATAATCGTGCATCACCCAGACGGTTATAACCGTCTGGACACGTGTCGTCACCAGAAGCAATTCTGAAATCACAACAAAGGCATGCAATCGGGGAGTAATCTCCACTTCACCTCTTTCCACGTGGCGATCCCCTAGCCACAGATCAAACCACGATCCGTGTGTATTCACTTCGGATCGAGGTTAATTAACGTCAGATCAAAGAAATCAAACGGAAGAAAAATAACCGCTACGGCGTTAAGCATTTTCCGTTATCTTTTCAATAACAGGTTTTCCCTCCCAAAAACTCCCGGTTATAAATAAGAGAACTGTTCAGGTATAAACTCAGACTACTCTCACTCTTCAAATATTTATCTTCTCCGATTCCAATACTTATTCTCACGCCGGAGTCGGGTCAAGGAGAGAACCCTCTTCTCCCCTTGGCGAGGCTAACGGTGTTCTTTTTTGCAGAGCTACCGGAGAAGTTAACCCATAACAACTGAATCAACCGAGAGAGAGCTAACCTTTTATGCGGATTCAAACCCCCTAACTATCTCGGTTCCGACCATTTAGTTAGTGTTTCTTCATTGGCGCCCACCGTTTTCTTAGTTTTTCTAGTTCTACCTCGTTTCGATTCAGTTCATTCTATTTTCTGTCTTTGCACATGGCAGAAAATTCGTCATCTCACCGGCAACCTGGTCCTCGACCAAACGTCGGAAACAATTTACCGATAGAAGGGATCGTTGAGGAAGCCTCGGACGATAATGAGGTCCAATCCAATCGAGCAAATGATCCTGTAATCCCAGGAATATTACCAGCAAATTTTGCACAATCAATTTTACCACCAGGGGAAACCCCGATATCATGGTATGTCCGGTCTCAAGGAGCATTAAACGCGGTATACTCACAGTTATGTGCTCAAACTACTCCTGTAACCCAATCCCGGAGACCGGGATCAAGAGCTCATGCCTCTCAGCGAGAAGAATCAACTTATGATGATACAAGCAGTTATCGAAGACAACATCATGATGAATCTCGTCCTCGTCAACGACAATCGGTGCATGACAGGTTGGGTTCCCAACGGGATACTCACACCGATGAATCCGATCGGACATATCGTTTGAGTGAAAACACCAGCGTCTTCAACAGACTACAGCCAAACTATAACAAATGCAGGCCTCGAGCGGTTTACAACCCCGAGGCCGAGCATAACTATGATTTAGTTTATCGCCCGGACGAAGCGGCAGAAAACTCAAAGTTTATATTAGAGATAGCTTTGGCTCCGTTGGAACGGGCTAAGTTACCATCTAATGTGGGGAAATTCAATGGGTTAACCGACCCTGATGATCATTTAAGGGTATTCACCAGTGCAGGGTTGGTTGGTGGTTGGACCCTTCCGCTGTGGTGTCACTTATTTGTACAAACACTAACTGGCCCAGCGCGAATCTGGTTTGACAACCTACCAACGGGGCAGATCGAATCGTGGAAGGATCTCCGAAGAAAATTTTTAACACACTTCAGCCAACAAAGGCGGTCAAAACGTGATACATCCGACGTTATGAATATCTGGCGTCGCGATGATGAGAATCTGGAAGATTTTATTACCAGATATAATAAAGAAGTGTTAGAAATTGGAGGTGTTAGCGAACAACTAATCCGTGCTCAGTTTAAGTACGCGGTTAGGTGTGACGACATGGTCAAGGTGTTATCGGGAACAGAGGGCCTCCCCACGAGTTGGGAAAAGATAATGGCGGCAGCCAAGGTATATGCACAGACCGAGAAAAACCTTACTACAAACAGACCGCCACCACCACACAGCAGGCCGGCAGACTTAAGCGCAAACGGAAAGTACAAAAAGTCATGGCGCGAAGCATCCGGAAGTCAATCTGCGGAAGATACCCGCACAACTAACAAGTTCTCGGCGCAAAAAGAAAACAGACACGAAAATAGGGAGAGACAATGGACTCCCCTAACGAAAACCCCAGCAGAGGTACTAAGTACCGAGGATCACCAATTCAAACCCCCGATTCCGATGAAGAGTAAACATGGTCAAGACCTGACGCAGTACTGCGAATATCATAAGGATAACGGGCACACCACGAACAATTGTATATCTCTGCGCACGGAAATCGAAAAGGCTCTCAAGAATGGAGAACTTACGCATTTGCTCCAGACTATGCGCAAGGAGATTAAACAGATTACTCGGGGGGATGAAAGCTCAAGCAAACGGGCTAAGACTTAAGGACCTCCGTACGTTTTCCGCGGGATAGACACGACTTATTAAAAGCAGCGGAACTATCAGGGAGTAAGTTAAGTTCCATTTAATTATCCAAACAACTTTGTAACGCCTCTGAGCATTATCCATGAATAAAATTACAAAGTTTCTATCATTTTTGTGTTTACAAAATGCATGCAATTCCTTTTTAGTAAGCGCAAAAACATTATGGTAGTATAACACAAAGCTCTATGCGCGGTCAGTGATCACATCACAAACGACCATAAACTCATACATGAGCTTCATACCAACTTTATTCGCCTTACTCAAAACAAAAGTAATTGTACTCATGCAACATATTGTAAAGACATATTAACAAAATAAATAGAAACATACTATGTTTGGCGTACAAATACGTCCTGAAAGGTTTAAGGCACAGCAGTGTTTAAAAAACCCATGCGCAACAGCGCACCATCAAAACAAGGATCAACATCCTACATAAAAAAAGTTGTTCAAATACAATTTCACCACTACTCTAAATCTTCTCCCTCATTCGGAAAGATTTCCTTAAGCTGTGCAACGTGATCATCCGATTGCAGCGCCACGTTTATCAACTCCATCACTGGCAGTTGTAAATTATTAAACTCTGCCTTCATAGCAGCAAGCGCACTGGAAGTATTAACACCAAAGGTAGCAGATTTGCTATCATCCCAGTTAACCTTTAAAGCATTATTCACATGTTGAGAACATTCCGCATACCCTTGCGCATAACCATCTCGTCGCGCAGCAACAATCAAATTCGCAACAGTTTTATCCAGTTCTTCAGAGTTTAATACAGATTCAGCAACCTATAACATCAGATAAAGATAAGATCGAAGCAAGAAAAGCGCATACATGAACTAAAAGACGAAAAGAACTTACACATGCAATCCCGCGATCCTTCAACCAGGTCATATCATTCTTCAAGGGTTCAAGCTCGCTTTCCGCAGAAACCCGCGCCATTTCTGAATTCTCCAGTTTCTCTTCAACTTCAGTTAAACGGCGGGAGGTTTCAGTATTATTGGAATGCGCAAGCTCCAGATCCTTCTTCAATTGTTCCTAGTCAGAAACCAAAGCGGTAAGTTCCTCTAATTCTTTATCTCTAACGGCAAGAGTGGCTAAAGCTTGTACCTCCCGTTGCTCACTTCGCTCCCTATGAGAGCGCGCTTCCTCCAACAAAGCTTCCATGTCAGCTTTTTCTTTCTTCAATCTTTCCACCTCCGCATCTTGATTTTTCAGATTTTCAACCTCAGCCTTGAGGTTATTTATGATGTTACGAAGGCTTGCCTTCTCGGCATTATCCTTCTCACAAATTCTCCTCCAATTTTTGCGCTCCTCAGACAAAAGCGCAGCTTCAGCTTCAGCTTTTCTTTTCCAACAGGAAACTGACCATTCCTCAGTCTTGCGCTCCGCTTCAAATTTAGCTTGCTCAGTCTCTAATTTAGCCTTCAACTGAGCTACATGTTTTTCATCTTTTGCAAACTTCCTTTGTGATGCTACAAAAGATGCTCGCTCTTTATGCATGCTATACCACTCACGCACTATGCGATGAGTAGTAGAAACATGAGATGCAGTTTCTGCAAGATAAGACTGATAGGTCTGTTCATAAGGCTGATTTTCCTGAAATTTAATCTCGCCAGGCGGAAGTATCCCCTGCAACCAATCTTGGCATACACGCCAATCCGAGAAAGTATCTCCTTTCTTCACATTCCAAACAGGAATATGAGGATCAGCAGCATCTTTATCCGCATACATTCGGTAATAATATTCTCCTAAAGTTTCTTCTGGACGAATTGGAGATTGTTTCCCAATACCAGCAGAAGAACCTGTTTCCTCAGTAGCAACCTTTTCAGTAGGCTCAGGCACAGTTTCAGAAGGTCTGGGAGGAGAAGATTGGATTGCCTCGGCAGTCTCCTTTTCCGGTGTCGGTTGATCATCATCTTTTACCACATTTGGCTCAACAATCTGTTCAATTCCTATGTTAATACCAACAGGCTCCTCAGCCTCAACAGTTTTTTCAACACCTTCTCCAGCTACCTCTGAAGGCTCCAACGGAGGGGTAACAGTAGCACGCGGTGGGGAAGGGGGAAGTTCTTTATCAGCCACAGTTGGTATGTCCTCAGAGACAGGAATTTCTGGAGAAACAAAAGTCTGTAAAAATCCTATCCGTTCAAAGAAAACAAAAGAAAATCAATACATACCAGGAATGGATTCTGAAACAAAAGCATCTAGGTTTCCCTTCCTAGTAATTTTCTTCCTCTGCACTTTCTTGGGAGGTTGACCCTCCGCATCAGCATCAGCTGGCTTCCTTTTACCGGCCTTCCTATTAACCAAACGCTCGGGACTAGAATCTAGATCGATAGGCTCATTTGGATTGGAAGGAGGAATATCGGCAGAATCCTTCGGTTCTGGTTTCGGTTCCCGCATAGTCACTACAGGAGTAAGACCCTCCAATGAGTCAGAAACCACCACATAGTCACACCTGGAAACAGAAGAGCAGCGCGTACCTTTCTTCTCTCCAGCATTTTTTGCTTTCAAAGGCTGCGCTTTAACAGTTTCACCCCTCTTCGGCGCAGAAGTGGACGTAGTTGCACGTTTTTTCTTCTCAGGGCCTATGCCCAAATTCAACAGCTCACCTACAAACAAGCGCAAAATAGAGAAAATTACTCAAAGCAAGAAAGAAAAGAAACACATATATAAACTCACCAGCACCAGCTGCCGGTGGAACAGATAAGTCCGTGTCCTGCGGAAGCACAAAATTCTTCACAATGCGGTGATACCAGAGCTCCTCCTCTGGTTTCTTCTTGATGGTCCCCATTCTTCCGCCTTCCCTCTTAAAAGCAACAACATATAGAGAAACAACTGCATTGAAAGGAAGGTAGGTCAAAAAAAAAAAAAAAAAAAAAAAAGAGAAAACAACAACAAGAGGAACAGTGACAAAACACCAATACTTACTATGGCCATCCTCAGTATACACAGGTTTATCATCTCGTTCCATTTTCCAGTTCAAACTCATGCCAGCTCCGACTAGGGCTTTCTCCGACAAAGCAATATTGGGAACATCCTTCAGATCTTGGTACCAGTTCTCATCAACAGGGGTCTGAATAGATTCAATCGGAACATCGTCTTTCCCTCTTAGCTTCATCTTCATCGGAATCACTCCAGCTTTAATGAAGAAAAATTTCTGTTTCCAATCATGAAATGATTTTGGGGGCTGATGAAGAATTTTCTTTGCGGAAGCTCTCTGAACAAATGAGTAAAATCCTTGGGTACAGTGCATCTGATGAAAAACCCTAAATCGAGGAACAGTTGGCTCCACATGCATCGTTCGACATACAAATTCGAAATGACGAACCCTAACCATACCAATAGGGTGAAGTTGGGAGATATGCAGATTGTAAAATCCAAGAATTTCAAGGAAAAATTTCGTAACAGGCAATCGAAAGTTACCATCGCAGAAAAAATCCCAAAAAAGGGTAATATACCCTGCCGGAGCATTCGCTGCCGTTTGCCCTTCTTCAGGATACAAGGCACCCCAGTTCTCCGGGAATTTAAGATTCTGGATTAAACCCTCAAAAGACGCCCTGGGCCACTTCAATGGTGGAAGTTCAGTCGACATCTCTTCAACAAGATCCTCTTGATGTTCTCCGGTTGACATAAGCAGGGGAATGACGGAAAGTATTTCTTCAAAACAAGGAAAGGGGAAAAGTTTTCAAACAAAACAATGATTACACAGAAGGGGTTATCCAAACGATTATATACCCATCGCAATAAATAAGCATCGGTAACCGTCGCAGTACTGTTCCGGATATCACGATTACCCAAGCAACAGAAAAAGCAGATGTCAGAACATACACGCGTTTACACGCGCGCGTGTAAGAGACGAATGGTAAAAAACAACTGGCAATAACAGGCTGTCAAAATCAATTTACTGACACAATGTCAAATCAAAGATTTTTTACAAAAAATCTTTACAAACTCAGTAAATTCAAATCTTTTCAGAAAAGATTTCCTTTCGCGCCCAAAAAACATTTCCCTCTCCTAAGTCCAGTGCTCCACTTACTTGCATAAGTACAACACTAGACTGGGGGGACTTGAAGGGGTAAGGTCCCAAAAACCTCATAAAAAGGATTTGAGACCATACCACAGACTAACTTTCCTAGCCTTTTGACCTTGCGCGGCTGCGCACTGGTCCTGCTAAAGGAACAAAGAAGTCAGTAGCTTGTAATCGCGCGCCCAAAAGATAACATAAATCTTTGCGCCGTCTCCTATTCAACAAAGGATTAGAAAGCCTTTTGCTCAATACTTCCGCCACAACACCCAGACTTGGATATTATTTTACCCAGACTTGGGGTTTATTTGTCTGTATCCATATAGTAAGGTGTCACACTGGATTATGGCAGTAATCTTCTAGAAAAAGATATAATCGTGCATCACCCAGACGGTTATAACCGTCTGGACACGTGTCGTCACCAGAAGCAATTCTGAAATCACAACAAAGGCATGCAATCGGGGAGTAATCTCCACTTCACCTCTTTCCACGTGGCGATCCCCTAGCCACAGATCAAACCACGATCCGTGTGTATTCACTTCGGATCGAGGTTAATTAACGTCAGATCAAAGAAATCAAACGGAAGAAAAATAACCGCTACGGCGTTAAGCATTTTCCGTTATCTTTTCAATAACAGGTTTTCCCTCCCAAAAACTCCCGGTTATAAATAAGAGAACTGTTCAGGTATAAACTCAGACTACTCTCACTCTTCAAATACTTATCTTCTCCGATACCAATACTTATTCTCACGCCGGAGTCGGGTCAAGGAGAGAACCCTCTTCTCCCCTTGGCGAGGCTAACGGTGTTCTTTTTTGCAGAGCTACCGGAGAAGTTAACCCATAACAACTGAATCAACCGAGAGAGAGCTAACCTTTTATGCGGATTCAAACCCCCTAACTATCTCGGTTCCGACCATTTAGTTAGTGTTTCTTCAGAAGCGGTCAGTCTGGTGACCAAGCCTATCAAAGTTAACCACTGTGAATCCAAAATCATCCTTTTTTACTCCACGACTATCAACCCAATCACACATGAAAACAGGAACGGTAAACATGCGATAATCAAGATCCCATATCTCCTTTATACGACCAAAGTAAGTAACAACACCATACACGGGATTGGAGTCTTTTGCGCTAGAAATTTGCATAGCATGTGCAACTAAAGACACTCCACTACAATAAGTTGTTTTAGATTCATCACGAGATATTGTATGGAACTGATACTCATTTATGGCAAAACCACTATATTTATTAACAACAAAATTAGGCCCTTTGGCTAACCATCGAACACTGTCACAAATATCTTCCCCGTTAGCCAAACGTTTTTCGACCTATTGGAAAAAAAATATTAATGTGATTCACACAAAATTATTAAAATAATATTGTAATTCTAACAAACTTATTAAAAATAGACCTCTTTCTTAAGCCAAGTAATAAATGTTCGACTATGTTGGGTCTGCAACCATGTACTATTTCGAGAGGCGCGTGGGTTGAGATCCTTCAATTCCAACATATGTTGCCTGGATTATATTAGATGTTAGAAAAAAGCTTTATGTATTAGATAGAGTACAAAGAATATACAGTTTTATGTGATGCTTACTCTATATATGGCTCTACAGCATCAGTGTTGCTTAATACATAAAGATGAGCTTGATCAAGTAACTTAGCATCCACAACCTCACTTGTAGCCCGCAATAAAGGCCTGCCGGTGTGAATTCTTTCATCAACACGTTCATAAGGATTGCCAATTGATTTCGTGTTATTTAGGTAACTCGAGCAAAATTCTAAGGCTTCCTCTGCCACATAACATTCTGCAATGCAACCCTCAGGTCGATAATGATTTCGTACATATCCTTTGAGTGTTTTCATGTATCTCTCAAATGGATACATCCACCTAAAATGAACCGGGCCACATAACCTCACTTCTCTAACTAAATGCACCATCAAGTGAATCATGACATCGAAAAATGATGGAGGAAAATACTTCTCTAACAAACACAAAGTTAATACGATGTCACTTTGCAATTTTCCTAGCTTACTAACATCAACAACTTTACTACACAACTTGTTGAAAAAAATTACATAAGCTAATGATTGTTTTCCTCACTTTCTCGTGTAACAGCCCCTTGATTGCAAAGGGAAGAAGTTGTTGCATCAGTACATGACAATCATTAGACTTCAAACCATTCATCTTTGAAACATCATCGGACACGAGATTCTTGAAATTAGAGCAATACCCATCAGGCACTTTTATGTTAGACAAGGTATCATAAAATTGGCGTTTCTTTTAGGTATTCAATGTGTAGCATGCAGGTGGAAGAAAAAGTCGATTCCCTTTTGGTTGAGGTTGTAATTCAGGCTTAATGCCCAACTCCTCAAGATCTTGTCGTGCGTTTAACCCATCCTTCGTTTTGTGAGGCAAATTCAATAGTGTCCCATAAATACTCTCACACACATTTTTTTCTATGTGCATAACATCTAACTGATGACGAACAAGCAACTTCTTCCAATATTCAAGTTCATAGAATATTGATTTTTTATGCCAAAATTTAGTTCTCTCATCAATACTTTCTTTTTCCTCCTTTGGCGTTTTCTTCTTTGACTTTTTCTTCTTACCCCATCTATTCTCAAACCCCGCCAGATAGTCGTAAATTTCTTCACCTGATAATGGGTTTTTTATAACATCATTCTCTTGTAGTTTGTTGAAATTTTTTTTTCTTTTACGAAAAGGATGTCCAAGTGGGAGAAATCTTCTATGCCCGAGATAGCATACTTTTTTGGACTTTGGCAACCATTGTGAGCAAGTATTCTCTGAACATATTGGACAAGCATAATAACCTTTCGTAACACACCCCGAAAGATTACCATATGCGGGAAAGTCATTTATAGTCCAAAGTAATACTACTCTTAGATTGAAGTATTCTTTCTTATGTGCATCAAATGTCTCAACGCCAGTTTCCCACAAGAGTTTTAGATCGTCTATCAATGGTGCCAAGTAGACATCAATATTGTTACCAGGTTGTTTTGGCCCTGATATCAATAGAGTCAACATCATGAATTTTCTTGACATACATAAATAAGAGGGTAGATTATATGTTATTAGGATAACCGGCCAACAACTATGATTGGAACTTAATGACTTGTGAGGATTGATACCATCAGCGGACAAAGCTAATCTAAGATTCTGGTCCTCTCCTCCGAATTCTTTCCACGTGTTGTCAACAAGCTTCCAAGAGGGGGAATCACGAGGATGAGTTAGCTTACCATCATTAACCCTACCTTTTGCATGCCACGTTAAGTCATGTGCAATTTCTGGGGACGAAAACATTCTTCTAAATCTAGGGATTGGAGGAAAATACCACAAAACTTTTGAAGGCACATTTTTTGTATTCTTCTTCCAACGAGATGTGCCACAAGTTGGACACTAAGAAGCATCCTTGTGTTCTTTCCAGAATATAACACAATCATTTTCACATGCATGAATCTTTTCGTATTTTAGACCTACTCCTTTTAGCAACTTCTTAGCCTCATATATAGAGTTAGGAATTGTATTGTTTGATGGTAAGATATCTTTTAAGACACCCAACAAAGCATTAAAGCTAACATCAGACCAGCCAAATTGACCTTTCAAATGTTGGAATTTCAATAATCCACTAAGTGCATTATACTTTGACCCTTCGTAAAGTGGCTTATCACATTCTTCAAGAAGTAATTTCAATAAATCAGGTTCATTCTCTACATATGTGAAGGCATCATGTAGCATTTCCGTTGTATAATCGAAGTCGGGATGTCTAGATTTATTAGGGATACTAGAATCAAGGTTTGGAAGTGTTTCTCCATGGAAAGACCAAACCTTATAATTTTCATGGAAACCGCGGGCAACCAGATGATAACGCACATTGTCAATTGAGTGATAGCGAAAATTGGTACAATCTACACAAGGACACAGAATAACATCTGATTTTGAATTATTAGATTGGTCAAACTCTAAAAAGGCTTCCACGCCTTCTTCATATGCATTTGATAATCTATCAGAGAAAATCCATGATTTATCCATGACCCTTGTTACTAGAAGCAACATGAACAAAAAACATAATCAAAATTTAAACTTAAATGAATAATCCAAAAATATAATAGAAGCAACATGAACAAATACAAAATCACAAGAGGAGAAAATGAGAGAGGAAATAACATGACACAATATGATTGAGTGGGTAAAAAGTTGCATGCACCCCTTACACCCTAAGACCTAATAATTACCAAATTACTCTTATGAATCAATTACCACATATTTTCTACAACACAACAATCAGACATTTATAATAACAAACATCATATCTATAATACTATAAAAAGGAAAAGTGATCTACTCAAATGTAATTTTACATACGTACAAACTTTATAAAAACATGTACAAGAAAATAAAGCATGTTTAGAGGGGTTGAAATGATATAAGACCTTGCGTACTGGGGCGGTATAACCCCACATAGCGCCGAGATGGCGCCGAGAACACCAAAACAAAGGGCGCTATGCCCAAAAATTTTTTGAAGGCGCGATAATTATTACGGCGTTTTGAATGGGGGAATTGATTTTTTTGACCGTTTACAAACGGTCATTTTAATAAAAAAAATCAATTTATTTTTCAAACTTTCCTTTAAATCATTACCTCCTCTCCTATTTTTTTTACCACAAACACTCAAAAACTCTCATCTCTTCCATTTTTTTTACAAATCTTGATATTTTATACAATGCATCCATACAACCGTGGCTTCATTCCTCCCCGATCAAGTGCGGACCCAAACCAAAGTGGTAATCCTACTCGCCCCGTGTTGCCGGTTCCCACTAGACCCAACCCTTTCGGCTCCGGTTTTCTCGATTACAATCAACAAAGTCCCGGGTTCATGAATCTTTTGAACCAACCGCTATCATGAGACCCTAATCTCTACGAGTGGAACCCGAATCAAAACACGGATGGGATGGGGTCGTCTCAAGCGTTTGGGTCGGCTAATGCTTTCGCCTCCCCACTACACGAACCCGATGTTGTTCCAGAGACGCAACCCGAGGTACCGGATACGCAACCGGAGACGCAAAAAGGAAAAGAAAAAGCAAAACGGCCACATAAAAAGAAAGTGGAAACCACTACCCGAGCGAAAAAAACTGTGATAACGTGGGAGCCCGAAGAGGAGTATGCGTTAACCCGCGCTTTCATCGATGTTTCGGAGGACCCGGTTATATGTATGTTTTTTTTTCTTTGTTTTTTTTTTCGTTTTCTGTTTTTTTTTTTATTTTCTGTTTTATATTTATTTTCTGTTTTTTATTTATTTTCTGTTTTTATATTATTTTCTGTTTTATATTTTTAAACATTATATTTTGTTTTTTTTGTAGCAAACAATCAAAGTAGAAGCGTTTTTTGGCAACGAATACGAGACCTTTTTTTCGATCTCATGGGTAGAGGAGACGAATACCGGCTACCGGACTCTATATCGGGGAAGTGGACCGATATAAACAAGAAATGCACAAACTTTCAAACCGTGTACCAACGCACGTTTGCCGGATGGAAAAGTGGAAGTAACGATGAAGATATTACGCAAGCGGCATTGGTCGAGTATACGAAGGGTAATGGCCATTTCCCATACATGAGGTGTTGGCAAATCCTTCGCCATAGCCCCAAATGGCCTAATTATCAAAGTTTTAAGACACTAGAGGGGATTTCATCCATGGACCCAACATTTATGTCAGTGACTTGAACCGTCCAATTGCGTATGCAGATAAGAGAAATATGCTACTATTCAATGGGCATCGTTATTCAATGGACGGTAAACTACACTAAAATTGAAACCTATTAATTCCCACATCTCTTCACAGCCTCCATTGTAACTGATCGGCCGGAAACAGACCCATTGTTTAATTTGGTCTGCTATACAGCGGTGGCGTGATGGTGGGGCAGCTCATGATTGTTGTTTAATTTAGCATTTGGAGCCTTTGGTTGAGCATTGCTATTGGGTATTTTGTTTCACTTTTGCCAGATGCTTATAATTTTTGGTTCTTGTGATCTTTAATTTTGCTTACAGGTGAACTAGATTGAACATCTTCTCTGTTTGATGACAATTAGGGTTCAAAGTAAGCCATTCAGATTGAAGAGAACTCGAAGTAATTTCACACGAAATTAGGTAAGTATTGCTTAAGCCTATTTGATTTAACATGATTTTTTTTTCTGTATGTGATTAAGCTTGGAGTATTGGTCTTACGAGTTCCTTGTTTTCATGTCCGGTCTTCTTCCAAATCCAAAACTTGAAACCTCAATGATGTCTGTCAGGTATATTATTAAGTGGGCTCAAGTAGATTACAAACGAAATGATGCAATCATCACATTATGTTGTCTTAAAGACTTAAACTGTTTTCAGCACCAGTCTTAGACTGCGGGGTATGGGGCGGGAGTTTGGGCGTGGGTAGGGGGAAAACGCCCAAGCCACCACCCCGGGTGGGCATGGGTTTCGGCGTGGCCCTTGGGGCATGGGTTTCAAGCCGGGCGTGGGGCGGTTTGGCCATCCTAGTTGGCTGAATATCATTGGCTCACCCGCCACGTCATAGCGGGCCATCCTAAAAGTTTTGAATTTTAAAATTCAAACCGTTGGCTTGGCCAAGCGGTCACCCCAACCGGTCACCCAAACCCCAACATCCTCTATAAATACCCCCAAACCCCAACCGGGTGGTCCATCCCAACCCCCACCGTGGTCCCAAAAATTCGACAAAACCCACCCGCTGCCCCAGCCGGTCACCACAAACCCAACATCCCACGAACCCGCTATGGCATCCTGGACCCACGACGAAGAACTTGCCCTAGTCACAAGCGTCGTTGACGCTATGAAGGGGCGGCCACCGGGCCAAACCAAATATTGGCCGGAAGCTTTCGCGGCCTACCGACTAAACGTCGGTAACGACCGCCACAACATGAACGCGTGCCAACATAAATGGCGCGAGCTACGTCCCAAGCTCTAGCGTTTCAAGGCTTACTACGAAGCCGTTCCCGGGGGCGAGTTAAGCCACGAGGACCGGGTGGCGGTGGCGAACATAGAGTTTCGCGGCAAGGAAAAAAAGACGTTCGACAAGATCGACCTTTTTGAAATTTATTTAACGCTTTAGGTTTCTTATTTTGTAATTTTTAGGTTTATGTAATTTTATAAATATTAATGAAGTTGTATGTTTTTTTTTATAAATGTTTGTGTAATTTTTAAATTTTGTATATATATTTTTTTTTATAAAACTACCCTGCCACGCGGTGCACCCAACCCAAGCCCAACCCACGCCCCACCATACCCCGCGGACACGTACCAGGCAGTGGGGGGGGGGGGGGGGGCTCCCATTCCACGTGTCATCACCCGCCCCAACCCACGCCCAACCCAAGCCCCACCATACCCCGCAGTCTTACTACAAGTTCGGTGATCTTCAGAATCATCACAAGTTCGGTGTCTATACGTCGTGTCTAGGGTTTGAAATTGATACATATTGATTATTGTTGCACATTTAGTTTATTTTCAAGTAATTTGAAGTCAAAACATGGTTTTTGCTGGTGGAATAGGCTGCGGAGATTTTCTTTATATGATTATCGTATATTTTTTTATTTATGTATTCTCTTTTATACTGTTTGGTTGACCTAATTTGGTAGGCAATGTATGGTTGGGTTAAATTAGGGTTTGCTTATTGGGCTGAAACATTGTGTAGCTTTGTTTTGTGACTGGATAATCTCTTATCCTCATGTAGGGTAATTTTGAGTCCTCAAGTATCAAGATTCTAGGGTTTCAAATAGATTCAGATTGATTATTGTTGCCCATTAGGATTTCTTTCAAATAATGCACCATCATTGGTAGAAATAGAATTGTAGGATGTTGAGTAGGTTAACTGGTATCTAATCACATGTCACATTTTTGCCATTTCATGCAATATGAATCTTGCAAAAATGCTCAAGAGGGTTGCTGGTAATTTTATCAGTTCCTGCTGAACTGGGTAAATTGCGGTTGGGTTCCGGTGATGAGGTTGCAGGTGAATCCCAATCGTTCCCCCTGCACCGTCATTGAATGCCAATCGGCCCACTCCAAATACTCCTAATCGTCGCCTCCTTCATAGCGCTAAAGGCCCCGTCAATTAGGTAGAGAAACCCATTGCCAGGGAATCTAAATCGACTTTATGTCTACCGTATGGCGAATGTGAATCACCCCTTAGTTCAATTCTAACACCGTCTGCAACATATGGTTTATATATATTTGCTCTCTCCACATCAATGATATATTAAACTGATTACGAATCTATTGTTTTTGCAGGGACATAGGGTTCTTCGGCTTACCATGTCCAACAAAGGGTTTGTTTTCTTCTTTAGTTTACATCCACTTATTATTAGTCCTTTAATTTTGGTTTCCCATTTCGATGTATAAGAAATCAAGGTTTAATTTTGGATTCGTGGACCTCAATCAGCTAAGATCTTCATCTCTCTGAGTTCTTGTGAAGCCGGGTAAGAAGTTTAATAGATGCTTAAAATTCGTGTATGATGTTGTGAATGTATTATTATATTGAACATATGTTATCTATAATCATGTTGCATTCAGTCGATTTGGGTCATATGTTTCCTAAACGGGTCAAATTATAAAGAAGGATGAGTTAAACAAACAGGTCATCTGGTAAACAAGTTGGAAGTAAAAGTTCTTTGTATATAACCTTCTAAAATAAATTATTACATATTCAAGTAATTTAATTGTTATTGTTGCAATATTTTTTTGTAATGATAATTAGATCCGCTTAACGAGCGAGCCGAGCTAGCTTCAGCTTGGGCTTGAAGTTAAATGAGTCAGCTCGGCTCGGCTTGTTTATCTTATATGAGCTGAAATTATATGCTTGAGCCAACCCATTTATCTTTTTTTCAATTTTAAAGTAGGCAAGAAAGTGTTTTGAGTCGATTGGCTCATCTTGACCCGATCTGACTGGTTTAAACCCGAACATGTCTTCACTTCGAACCCCATCTTACCTAGAGGAGGTGTATGAACCGGGTTTTCTTTCCAAACAGGCTCCAGTTTGCGTCAACGAAAGTCAAAATTGGTTTTTGCTCAAACTGGTTTCCAAGTGGAGAAGGATTGGTTCTAAACCAGTTCCATTTTATACTTGTTCGGTTTTAATCGCTTCCAAACTGGTTTCAACGGGGTTCCCAAATCGGTTACAAACCGGTTGTTCAGTTCAGTTTCCAACCGGTTCTTGGTTCTTGTCAAGCCGGTTCAGATTCTTTTACACCTCTAATCATACCACCTATGAACCTTGAAGCATCTAGGAATGCGTAATTTCATCTGTCGAGGCTAAAAACAGGTTGGGTAAAAACAGTTTTATTAAATACAGTAAAACTGAATTTTTTTAACATTTGATCTTTCGTGTTGGACTGTTGATGCTTGTTTCTCACATTGCTTATTGATTTTAGTGAAAATTTAAGTGAAAATTAGGTCATTGTCACTGGAAATTTGATGATAGAAGATGTGCAATTTGTGAAAAAGTGATTAAACTGCATGATGCAACTTATAAAAATTTCAGTGGTCTCTAGTCCTTCTGACTTTTTACTTAAATTCTTCACCCTCTTTTTACTTAAATTTTTATATTATGGCAACCTGAGGTTCTGAAATTCATTACTTCGTGTGATTCCCAGAAAGAAAGAATGCGAGTGAAGGAGATGTACCCGCTCTGCTGCATCTCCCTCAAGAGTTCGGCGATCGGGGACAACTCGCCGGAGCCGATGACGGCGTTGTCGAGGTCATGTTCGGTAGCTGACATGAGATCCGACGCCAATGCGGGTCAATGGCCGTCTTCCGGATCTGATTCCGGGTCCGGAAACAGCAGTTTCGCCGGCGTACTTTACAAATGGACCAACTACGGTAAAGGGTGGAGATCCAGATGGTTTGTTTTACAAAACGGCGTCGTTTCTTACTCTAAGATTCTTCGGCCGGAGAATCTTACGTCAGGATTGTGAGCAGATTATGCTCTCAGAGTTTTCTGAACTTCAAGGGCAAGTTAGAATTCTTTGTGAAGAACGGTCTAATTTACTCGACACGTTACGACAGCTAGAGGTAAGTTTAACATTCTTCAAGTTTTGAGGTTAAAATGGTAATTTGGTTTGTATTAAGTTGGTAAGTTTAAGACTCTTCAATATTATCAGGCTGCTAATATTGAAAATGAGGCATCTGGAGTACCTGAAGGCGAGTATCAATTGACACAACACGCATTTTCAGATCTTCAACGTTCAAAATATAGCGGTAAAATGCGACTCTGTTATTACTTACTTTAATGCATTATAAAGTTATGAACATAAGTTGATGCATATTCAGAATGGAGTACGACAGAATCACCTGACGATGTGGAGAAACAAGAGCTTGAAGACGCTTCAGAAGACGAAGAAACATACTTTTTTGACACAAAATATCACTTCCCCGGTGTCATAACTCAATCTGATGTTATGGACGAAACACACGCCGAGAAATTACAATTCGAAAGAAGAAAAAAGCTTCCTGATCCCATTGAAAAAGAAAAAGGGGGTCAGTTTATGGTCAATGATCAAAGATAACGTCGGGAAGGATCTAACAAGAGTTTGCCTACCCGTTTATTTCAATGAGCCAATTTCATCTTTCCAAAAATGTTTCGAAGATCTCGAGTATTCCTATCTGTTAGATCGTGCATATCAGCATGGAAAAGAGGTATATCCTGTTAATAGCTTGTTGTAATTTATGGAATATTATTGCATGTTTACACTTTGTTTTTTTTGTTTTTGTTTGACCTGTTTAAATTTAAACACAACTCAAACAGACACTTCATAAGTAAATGGGTTGAAATTGCCTTCTCTTCTAAAATTTATTCTGACAATTTGCATATTCTTGGTTTAAGGTACTTGATGCGTTGATTGGTCTTTGTTGCCGAACAAGCATATCAGCAGATGCTTTATGGGATGAAGGTTGGCTTTTAAGGCAATTGCTTCCGTATTTTGAGACTGAGTTTAACACTCACCATATTCAATCCTTCAAGGTAACTCCAATAATTTTTTTGTCATGAATTATATTTATAATATTTGTTAAAATTGTAGTTTGGTTTGATATAGATCGAGACTGAAGAGAATTGGACATGAATCTGAGATCCTGCATGGCTTATTTGCTTAATTATGTTTATACGTACAAGTGTTTTGTCCCAAGTGACATTAAATTCTTCCTTACAGGATTCCTTTACTAAGCGCTGCAACCAACTTGTTGAAGAACAAATTTTTTATGAGGTGATCTTGTTTTATTGGTGGTTTATAAGTTTTCTTCGTCGTGTCTTCTACTGACTTCTGTCATCTCAGGTAATTCCAAAGCAACATTCTGTGAGCCTTATTCAAGTTTCTCAACATTTAGGTATCAATATCTTGGTCATAGCAATGTTCTTTGTTTGGTTCTAGTTGGGTTTCTTTTGATATTTATGTTGAACTCCTTCGAATATTTACAAAAATTGTACCTAATTGTAATGAAGAACAAAAATTGTGCCCGAATCGTACCTGGTAATGTGAATTGAGGAAGTCAGTATGAGCAAAAGGGCAGCACTTGTTTGTTAGTTGACATGCACAGCTTCACCGGTGCCGGAGATTGCGGTGGGGTTTCTTGGTGGTGGGGGGAGTGGAGAGGTCTGGCAGAGATGCGACTGAGAAGTAGAGATGCGGAGATTAGAGAAGTTATTTTGGTGAAGTGATCGATCAATAGGGTTGAAGAGAAATGAAATAAACCGCCAATTAGACGTGTTTGGGATTGAAATAGTGTTTTGGTGCCTTTTATCCATATATCACTCAAATTCAAGTTTCAAATTTCAAATATTAATTTTTTTCCAATATCCATCATTGACTAGATTGCATAATTTGGATTTACATACGAACTAATTTGATCATATTTTAGATCAAACTTTTTTAACTGAGATCCAAATTTGTATGCATATATAACCATTTGACTTTTTTTTCTTTTACATAATAGTATTAATTATATCTCAAATATTAATTATTATCTAATCTTTATTGATATTTCATTAAATATGTGAAAGCATTAGAGGCATAGAGGAATCGGGGAACTGGGATGATATTTAATTATTATCTATTTATTTAATTTTTTTGCTACTTTTTATCCATTTGTTTAATTTTTTTGGTACCTTTTATCCATTTGTTTATTTTTTAGTATTGCATAAATTAAATGGATTAGAGATCAACAAAACGGGTTTTTTTTTACCCAGCCTTGACTTTGACCGGTTCCACGTTAAACCAGTTTCCCCGGTTCCTCTATGCCTCTAATTCCTTCACACAATTTGAACAATGATTTAGATTTTGACCGGTTACATCAATTTTGTAGACGATAGATAACAGTTTTGTGTACTGCAAGGGGCTGGGGATTCATTTAGAGTAAGTTTTGGTGTGCGTTTCTTTTAATTGGGTCGTATTGTTAGTTTTTGTGGATGTGTGTTGTTTAAGGGTGTTGCGGTAAAATTAGGGGTGTAAAGGAGGCGGAGCTACGCGAGATCTACTTGGGATCGGCTTGGTAAAATACTTGAGCGAGTCGAGCCTGAAGTATGACTCGTCCAGTCGTTTAGTTGTCATGCCTGATCTCGAGCTTTACATACAAAGTTACAAATTTTATATTATATATATAATATATGTACTATTTTAAGTTGGGAGTCGAGCTCTAACCGAGCTTTGGCTTGTTTAAGCTAGCTTCTTTCACTATTAGGAAACACAAGAGTTTGGGATGGTCATAACCTAAAAAAAGTGCTTTTGGTATTTACAAACCAGTTAATCGCCAAAAATATTACGATTTTGACTATTATAAATGGAGCCCCAAAAAATGGTTTTTTTCCGGCTAAAGATTAGTCTAGCTCAAAAAATGAGGTATTTTTCATGTAGTATTTTCTAAGCTATTTTAGGAAACCGACTAAAAATATGTATGTATGTATGTAAATGTATATGTGCAAAAAAATTGGTCGATCGAGTTTGACGTATGTTATTACTAATATAGCGTGTAAGAGGTTCATTAAGAGTCATCATAACTATTATCCTATATATTTATAATACAACCTTATGAATAGTACTTTTTATATTAAGTTGGATAAGTCTGGTGTCAACTGGCACTGGTATCGAAGATACTGATACGCCCCGGTTCGGTATCATTAGTGCATTTTATATTATAATAATTTTTAAATTTGTATCACGGGCCAGGATAAACTAGGTGTCAACCGGTACTGGTATCGAAAATACCGGTACGCTCTGGTTTGGTATCGGTAAATGAAGGTAAAAACCGTCACCAGCCTGGTACAGAAAACGTCGAATGTCGGTACCGAATTGATATTGAAAATCTTTAAGTTTGGGAAATTCGGTACTGCTACCCGGTAACATTTGCTCATCCCTGATCACGGGCACCGTACGAACAACAACGGTATCGTACAACTTTTTTGTTGAGTTTCTTCAACTTTTAATGATTTTTTTTAGTTTCAAGGGTAGGGATGAGCTCGGTGCCAACCGATACTGAATTGGCACTGGTACCGAAATACCGGTTATGGTACAGGTATATGAAGGTAAAAATCGGTAGCGAACCGGTATCAGGAACGCCAAAAGTCAGTACTGAATTGGTACTTAAGATATTTGGATTCGGGAAATTCGGTACTGGTACCCAATATCATTTGCTCATCTCTGACTACAAGTTTCATACGAACAACATCATTACCATACAAATTTTTTGGTTGATTTTCTTTCGGTTATCTTTTGGTATTTTTTTATACATTTTATTTTTATTCTTGTCAACGGTTGGGTTCGGGAAATTCGGTACTGGTACCCATACCATTTGCTCATCTCTGACTACAAGTTTCATACGAACAACATCATTACCATACAAATTTTTTGGTTGATTTTCTTTCGTTATCTTTTGGTGTTTTTTTCTACATATGATTTTTATTCTTGTCAACGGTTCCGTACGCAACGCGCTTGTAGTGATTTCAAAACACAAGTAAACACAGACTAAATAATAAAAAAATTTAGCCGCAGCGCGGCGGGACAAAAAAACTAGTTAGAGTGAAAAATTGGATATGGGAAGATGTGGGTGGGATGAGAAATCATGAGAGACCGGCGAGAACATCGCCTCGTCGATAGGGTACCTTTCAAAACCAACACCAAACGTCATGGCCATACCTCAAAACCACTATGACGAGCCTAACTATAACGAGCTTGAACCTAAAAACAAGCCCGTTAAGTAAACTAGTTCGAGCTCAACCCAGCTCATGAGCCTAAACGAGACATTGTTAATATAATTTTTAATTAATATATTAGATATATATCACTTTTCATAAGTCCGTACAATTTTTTCTTTTTAACAGTTTTCAAGTTTTTCCCATGATTTGCTATTGGAAATTAACCATGATGTCCATATTACATAAACAATAACTGGTATAGGAAATTAACCCTTATGTTTATATAATGTTTTTTTATTACGCTAAAAAGACGACACACAAAAACAGTTTCATAAATTTATTAAATTTTGTACAACCATGACATTTTTTTCTTGACACGCATTTAAATGTCATAAAATAAGCGTGTGTCATTATTCGCGTGTCAAGATATATCTTGTTATTTTATGACGCTAAAAGCATGACACACAAAAAAGTTTGTCATAAATATATTGAATTTTGTAAAACCATGACATTTTTTTTCTTGACAAACACTTTCGAATGTAATAAAATGAGCGTGTGTCATTGTTTGCGAGTCAAGATGAATCTTGTTTTTTTTATGACGCTAAAAACATGACACACAAAAAAGAATGTCATAGATTTATTAAATTTTGTAAACCATGACATTTTTTTCTTGACATACGCTTTGGAATGTCATAAAATATGCGCGTGTCATTGTTCGCGTGTCAAGAGGAGTGTATTTTCTAGTAGTGTTTTGGAAATCAAAATACAATATGTTTGCAACTTGAATGTAACGAAACAAAGGGAATTACATAACGAAAATTAAATAGGTGCGTTTCTAGTTCACCCTTAGTAGCTTTCTTGAATAGCATCGTCAATTTCCTGCAAGATGTATTAAAATACGATCAACACAAAGTTGGCGACTATGCAAGTTTGATTACATAGCATACGTATAAAAGATTATCTCAAATCCAACATGGCATTTGTATACTAAGTCAAATTACATACTAGCATGCACTACCTAAATGTCAAACCAAAGATTCAACGAGTGTAATCTTGCCATCGCAATGAACAATACCGTTATACAATTGAACACTTAACAATGACCCAACCAATGGGCGGTGTGCTACTCCTATAGCGCTACACATTTTAACAATGACAAGTAGTTTGCATGTATGAATGATTGAATATCTAGCATGAATAACCTAAGCATGACAAATATGTGTAGTAATTTCCATGTACGTGAGTTGGTGTGTTGAGAGTTTTAGGAAACCGCTGAGTTATCCTACAAGGATAAACGAGGCATATGAGTTCGACGGATTTTGGAATTGGAATGTGGATGCGAGATGCTTACTTAGTATGAAAGCATATAAACGTTATCTTGGCAAAACACCCAAATTTGGACACCATGATTATATGTTTTTCATAGGCACAAGTTCGCCTATTGGAAGTCCAATCATGAGAAGTTTTAATATAAGATATTGTAACCATAACTCTTAACATCAATCCATGAATTGGTTAGCGTTTAGGGTTCGGTTGTTAGAATTACTTTATATATATATATATATATATATATATATATATAGAGAGAGAGAGAGAGAGAGAGAGAGAGATTTATAATTATTTAGTCCAAGTCATATATTGTCATGCATGGAGGTAGGATGAATTCCATCCATTTAACCTCATTGTAAGGATTCACCAAAGCACAAAATAAACTTTGTTGATGATTTTGGTTGGTCATGAATAAAATTTAATGTACAAGTTACTAAGTTTGCTAAGTATCCAAATAAGAACAACCCGGACCTGTACATACCCAACATGGCAAATGTTGGAGACGAGGTGGGGTTGGCTTACTTTGATTCTTAGAAACTACTTAGATAACTAATCATCTAAATCACTTAAACAATCAAGTGATTTGACTAGACTAGTGCATTCCAAACATAGATAGTGTTTGGAGACTTGGTGTAGTATTGTTCACTGTGTGGCTAGGAAGTTGTTTAGTGACTTAGGTTAGTTGTTATGGAGGTGTTTGCACCTTAAACTTTCTGGAGTGATACCTCAACTCAAGCCACTCAACATGCAAGTGACTTGGATACAAGGTTTGGTTCATGTTCATCCAAGAAAGGTGTTGAAAAGTGTTATTAGATTGAAAGTTTAACAAAAATAGAAATTAAAACCTCACTTTGGACCTCAAAATGGTGATGTTCCAACCTAGTTTACCAAGGTAAACTTGTGGACACGATCCTAGAGGTGTTCCAAGTGAGTTGAAGCAAGAATTCATGAAGATTAGAAAGAAAAAGTGAGCTGAAAGCTCACTTTTGAACTTATAAGTAATCTGCACCAAGTTTGATATTTCAGTAATTTAAGAGTATTTCTAAGTGAGATTATAGTGTGGGAAAAGTGAAATGAAGGTGTGGGAGGCTTGGTTATATAGTGGTTGATTAAGGTTTGAGTTTTATTGAGGTTTGAAGGTGATTGCAGAAGAGAAGAGGTAGGAAAGGTGACCAACCCGGATTAAAGAAACAACTTTTTGCGGATTAGAGCACCGCGTGTCGCGTGGCAGGGGAAGAGGATTTGAACGCGCGACAAGGCGTGTGAGTGGATCGTTTAGGCTTATCACATTTAGCCCCTGAACTCTTATTTGTTGTTATTTTATGCTTGAAACTTATATTTTAGCATGTTTCCAAGTAAAGAATGTGTTTGTAAGTATGTGACGAGTATCATGCATGCATGTTTGATCATTCAAATGTATAGTAAGTCTCGGTTTTACATGTAAATACGTATTTGACGATTGATTGCACATAACATAGGTACAATTCCAATACGACTGATATAAGTACGAATTTCCATTATGATCGAAGTCTCGGATTACAAGATTGGAAATGAAATACGAATACAAGTTTCTAAATATAGAAAGTACAAATTACGGAACCTTACATAACACATATACGGTTCTCTGGTCTAGCCAACTTAGTAGAGTGTATGTATATATAGTTTGTATGTATAGAGGTAGCTTTTTCGAATTAGTTAGAGAGGTTAGTTGGTTGTTAACCTCTATGTAAAGAGAAGTGTATTCATTGTATATGTAATAAAAAATGAATCAATACCTATCATGATCTGTTTTGTTTTACAACTAGTTCAAACAAATGTAGTTGAAAGATACTTACCAAACCAGTTGTGTTAGGGTTCCCAGTTCTTCCAAGAGTTCGTTAGCCAATGAGGTGAAGTGGTAAACATAATATATTAAGGCTGAAATAACAAAGTATATAATATGAACTAGTAAATGAATTAAACCAATGAGGTTGATGACGGAGTAGGTCAAAACCCATTTTCCCTCCTATAATAATTGAAGGAGAAAAGTAATTAGGTGATACAACACCAGACAAGGAGGAGACATCCTCTTGTCACTAGATACATAAGCACAAAGCCAACAAAGCGGTGCATCTCTAGAAATGAATAAGGAGGATACATCTCCTCATAAGCAATAAAACAATTGTAAGATGTGAAGATCGAGGTATGTCAGAAGTGTCAAAAGTCAAAGACACAAGATTAAAGACAAGGCCAATTAGTAAGGCACAAGGAGACAATGTAAGATTAGTCATTAACAACAGGAGTGGAGTCAAAGGGTTACTCGAAATGGTATGGAAGAGAAGAACATGGCTCTGGAGTAAAGGAAAGGACCCTGCTACACTTCCTCTCCTGAAAAAGTTAGGAGTCCACTTAAGAACAATGGAAGACCTTTGGTGCCTATGAAAAGATAATAAATTAAATAAATTATGGTCATGTCAAATGTTTATAGGCAAAAAAAACCATAGAATCAATTGTTTATTGACCAAAAACCGTAGAATTAATTGTTAATTGTTTATAGGAACCAAAGGTTTTCCCTTGTTCTTAAGTGGATTCGTAACTTTTCTAGGAAAGGAAGTGTAGCAGGGTCCTTTCCTTTACTCAAGAGCCATGGTCTTCTCTTCCATACCATTTCAACTAACCCTTTGACTCCACTCTTGCTGTTAACGACTGATCTTAGACTGTCTCCTTGCGCCTTACTAATTGGACTTGTCTTTAACCTTATGTCTTTGACTTTTGACACTTCTGACATGCCTCAATCTTCACGCCTTACAGTTGTTTTATTGCTTATGAGGAGATGTCTCCTCCTTATTCATTTCTAGAGATGCAATGCTTTGTTGGTTTTGTGCTTATGTATCTAGTGACAAGAGGATGTCTCCTCCTTGTCTGGTGTTGTATCACCTAATTAGTTTTCTCCTTCCATTATTATAGGAGGGAAAGAACTATGAAGACACTGAAACACACTCCAAATGCAAGTCTCAAACATCAGACTTGTAGATTTATCACTACTTTTCTACTCCTTTGTAATTTAGCTTATTTCTCCTTTTTAATTATGTTGTACTCTTTCAGTTGTAACCTGTACTCATCCTTTGTACTCATACCACTTAGCCTTGGCTCTCCAATGTTATGTGCTATTATATTAATAACAGATATTTTTACCACTATTTAATCATTGTAGCAACAAATGTGAAGTGGTAAACACAATACGTTAAGGCTGAAATAACAAAGTATATAGTATGAACCAGTAAATGAAGTAGCTAATAATTAAAATAAATAAAATCTAGGAGCTTGGTTCAACCAAAGATCGGTTCCTTAGTTTATCAGGTCATCGTTATAACCAGCCAGCCAACAATCTGACACTAACATCACCATAGTTTATTCAACTTATTTTTAATTGAATATTTAATATTTTTAAAGAAGAGGATTTTATTTACCTAAATATTTAGATTGGAGAACTAATGTAAAAACCTAACGTTAGTGTGATTCACGATACAATCTTCATGCGTTGGTAATTTTACTAGTTCTACTAGTTTATGGTCATGTCATTTATGTCAAGATGATTTAGTGATGACTTGATGATGATGTCTTGGATTATTTGAATATGGATTAAATGTATGTTGGATGCATTTAAAGTTCATGGATGATGATATGATAATCATGCATTAGATGTTTGTATATAAGCATGCATGATGGTTACATGATCATAAGATGTTGAAATTGTTATGGTATTATAAAAATGTATAAAAATCAGAATATAAGCATGCTAAAATGATGTTATAAAATTATGTCATAAGTTTAGGTAGCTTTGCATGTTGTACATGTAGCTTAAAAAGTAGTAAAATGAGAGAAATTGCAGGATTTATGTGGTTTACATTAAATCTTCACTAACTTGAGTATAACTACCATTTTATTCAGTAAATGACATGTGTTATGTTAAAATATCAAGTCGTGACTATTGATTATAGTAAAATTTGGTACAAGACTATGCGTTAAAAACGGTAAAAATAGGCTTTTTAAGCAAATTTCGCAAAATTGTTTTAAAATAGATTGTAAACTGATATTTTTACAATAAATATAAGTATTTTAACTAATATTAAGTAACTTTGGTGTTTGGTTAGTCATATGTGACTTCACGGGTGAACTTTATGTTTAACAAAGTGATATGTGAATATGAGTACAAGTAATGTGATATTTTAAGTGTAGACATGATAATAGGAATTAATACCATGCTTATGCGTTTGTGCGATTAAAACAGTAAACTACGTTAAAAGTCACGTTATGTGTATAACTTATGTCTTGAGCATGAAAATAATGCTTAGGTTAACTTGATGAGTTATTTGGTATTTAAATGCTTTGAGAATGATAAAATGCATAAAGTGATGAAATACGTTAATTATGATATATGTCGAATATGTCCATATATATATATATATACACGTACATAAATATATTACGAAGTGCAAATCATAGATATATTGTGTATAATTGTTCGTAATAACGGGTATAACATTTTGAGGGTCACAAATAAAATCGTTCAAATCGTTCAAATCTTAAAATGTATATATATGAACCATATATATAAATATGCTAACATAATCAAAATAAGGACTTTTTGAGAAAATCTTAAAGTTACATGAAAATTCTAAGTATTGGAGAAACTTAGTTGTTTGTAGAATAATTGGTTATTAAATCATTCATATTTAAATTAGGACGTGTAGATTAATTTGAGGGATTGCGATAATATAAATGCACCCAAAGGTGAGTGTCACTAAACCCTCTTTTACTGTTTTATATACTGTTTTGGGGGAAGAACACGCCTTTAAAAGGATAAATGTATGTTTTTATATAAAGTATGCCTTTGTATAATCTAAAAATATGATTTTTGAATGATATGATATATTTTTGAAGAAAACATGATTTTGGAAATATGATTGATTTTAAATATGTTTCGGGGAGAAACAGGGAGGATTACAGTGTTTTGGGTAAAACGGTCGTAAAGATTTAAAAATATTTTGAATCTCAGTTGTGACAAATTAGCCCGATCTCATGAGTGTAAGTAGCATTGTAGCCTGCTTACCTTGCGTGGGGGACGTTGAGAATTTGTGCAACACTAAATATTAAATTGTGTTCTAGTAGGTTATATATATATATTGATGCAACTGGGAAAGCAGTTGGTATCCTAATTGTGGGATACCTGGCGTAGTCATAGCCATTTTAATCATTAACTATGGAACCCGTGGAATTGTTGATAGATCTATCGGGTTGACTCCCCGTCGTGACCTGTAGCTCCGGTCCACATAGCGGCGAATTGTATTCTATAATCGTCTAGTATTGATTAGAGCCTCAATCATGGTATATAGCTCGTAATGTCTTGCAAACTTACGAAACTGAACGAATGACAAATATTTATTATTCAAACCATGGGTAGAAAATCTCATCCGAGGCTTTTCAAATAAACAATTCCTGATGATTTACCCTCGGATTTTATAAAGGAAATAAAACTTACTTTCTTAATTTTGCATGGATGCTTATTCCCATTAAAAAGTTATTGTAAGAAAGATTTTCTTTAAACAATTTTTTATAAATTAGAATATGTGAACTCACCTTCCATTGTGTTGACACTTGATTTTTTTACGTGTTCTTCAGTTACATGAGTTCGTCTTTGAGAATTTTGGCTCGTGTTGTCATGTGGTTGTTTGATGCGATCGTTAAATAAATAAATAATGTTTGGACACTTTTTAAACTACTTTTGGGACCGTGTGTACTAAGACCCATAAGGGTCAGACAACTATGTTGTGGTTGTGGTGTACGTTTGAAACATTAAACTTTATGTTTTAAATAAGCTAAATGTCCAAAATAAATATTGCATCAACTACTAAGACATCTATGGGTACCAATCTCCGTCACCACCACGTTTGTATTTCCGCTGCGACGTTTTTGGGGTGTGACATTGATCACCTATTTATAGTGGGATTCAAGCTCCCATTTGATGCCAAGTGCCCCCTGAGGTGTTATGGCATGGATTGGTGTTACCCTAGGTGTCCAAAACCGGAGCAAGGTGGCAAAAATCACGAGTATGGTGACATAAAACAGAAGGCTGCCATGGCAGTCTACACAAACTACCAGCCAGCCCTTACGATGTGACAACTCCTAATTTCAAGAGTCTTTTCCTCGTACAAATCCCTTGTCACGCTGTGTGTTCTGATATAACTTATGTGTATGTTATCTGAATGATTACTAGGTTTGATCATAAGTGAATGGTTGCAAGTGGATGTATGTTATGCTAAAACCTGTTAAACGTAATGGGGTGTCTTAAATTGTTATGATTGAACGATCACAAGCTTATTAATTTAAAGTACAAAGTTGGTCGCACACTCTATCCGAGTCGCACACTCCTCGCTCAGGCCAAACATCCTTCCCTAGCCATTGATTATTCCCGGCCCAACATCCACAAGTCAAAACTGGACTCGGCCCATGTATCTCGAATACATACGCACACAAGGATGTGTGTGGGGATTCCATTTACCTCAAACGCACTCAAGGTTGGCAAACCCTAATTCTCTACACCCAGGACGAAAACCCCCTTTCCAGTGAAGCTCTTCCCTTCTCGGTTATAGGCACACTCTTGTGCAATTCATATTCTGGTAAGTACATTACCTGTTTGATATTATACGTGACAGAATGTTTGATTGTTTGATAATCTATATGAATTGGTAGTGCTATAGTAATGAATCAAGAACAATACAAGGCATGTTAAATGTTGTACCGGTCACATAGGAGAGAACATGAGAACTTGTTAACAACCGGCCGATTAGGAGAAATTGTACCGATGATGTTATGTGAATCCATTGACGTATGTGTGTGTAATTCTGTGTGAATGTGATTATATGAATTAATCCTTGATTAATTGTAAATAAACCGAGGACTAGCTCTTGAAATTCATGAATTGGTACTGATTGGTGATCTCATATGATTAGCATTAAAGAGTATGATTTCACACGGTTAGGGATATGTGAGTAGATGAAACTGTTTTGATTTTTGTGGTTTAGTTGCATGACGGCAAGTTGGGTTTGTATGAATATGTTAAATAACTACTAAAAAATGTGGTTTGATCTGATTTTGGGATATGACAATGTGTTTACTGGTTTTACGGGATGGTGGCTGATAATGGGATTAATCAGTTATGTTGATATGGGGTTGCGAGTCGCAATCTCATGGATTCGACTCGAAACCGGACCTCACAAAGCAACAGGACTCGAGACCGGCTCGTTTCCGACACGAGACCTGACTCGAGATCAAGAGGTCTCGACTAGTGAAGAAGTTACTCGAGAACAACGGTTCCGACCCGAGATCTTAAGGTTGCGAGTCGAGACCTTGTGGTCTCGACTGAGATTCACTTGTAAACTTATAGGTCACACACTTGGGTGTGGACCGCACACTCACTGCATGGGCCTATGTTATTGGGCCGCACACTGCATCGAATGATGGGATGGACTGTGAAACTGTTACTCGAATCATGGACTTATGTCAGAAATGTTACGTGATGTAAATACCTACGATGGGTTATTATTGGATTCTGTATGCCCAAGACACATTTTAAATTGATGTGTCTAGTACGTTATGATCCAAGTCAAGTCATACCCAAATACAAGTTAGACAAACACTTATAATATTTATTTATGATATGATCAAACAAATAAATATTAACACTTAGAATATTTAGAAATTGGTTTTCTAAATAGTTACACTTAAGAAACTAATAAATTATATGGATAATTTATTTTGAGATAATATTTTATTTTGTTATTTAATGGGTTAAATAACATTTTAAAAAGGTAGTATAAGTCTTATAACATATGATGTTATATTTTATAAAAGTTATAAAATTAAACAAGACTTAAATTTATAAAAGAAATTTTGAATTTTTTTTTATAAAATACATAAGTGGGCCGCCCCCCTTGGAGTATTCCCAAGACAATTTTTTGATCCAATAATGTTCCATGCATTTGTCATATCTAGATGGATTTTGATTGGGAAAAAAGGGTGGCATTCTCTCTCAACTTTTTATAATTATTTGTATGACAAAAATTAGAAGAAGGAACTTGTAAAATGCTCTCAATTTTTTGGCTATGGTGGGTGATCCAAGAGTTTGAATTTTGGTTTTTTCAAGTGTAAGACTTGTAAAAAATATTCTCTAAAAATCGCCCAACATAGTGTATCACAAGAGGGTTTTTCAAGTTTGAAAATCAAGTGCAAGAACTCCATTTTTGTCTCTCATATTTTCGGACAAGATGGGTTATCTATGAGGGATTTTTCAAGTGAGTTTACAAGTGTAAAATCCTAGCTAAATCAAAGTGTTTGTTGGAAGGCTTGGGGTATACAAGCTTGAGGTATTCTACACTTGAAGACTACCATTCAAGAAGCATCATCTTCTTCATATCCTTTACTCCTTGGAATGTAGTATTCTTGAAACACTCTATGGTTGTGTTTTAATTTTGATAGCATTCATGTTCGTATATGGATCCGGGGATTGGGTTTTTACATATAAATGAGTTTTATATCTTGAAAAGTAACATGTTTTAAATAATCTTTCCGATGCGTTTTATTTTATATGGATAAAATAACTTTGATAAACATGTGAAAAACCCAACAATGGCATCTAGAGCCGCTTATATGAGTGCATGCTTCAAAGGATTTAAAATTTTCGGGTTTGGAGAAACCCTATGGCTGAAAGTTTTGAACTTGGTTCTCCTTTTGTTTTTCAAGATATTAATCTTACATGCATAAAAGTATCTTGAAAAATTATATTTGGATGATTTGTTTGTTTGGACAAAAACCCACTTTTTTGGTTTTTTCATTCTTGGCCGAAAAGTAGGTTGTAAAAAGGAAACCATTTTTGCTTCTTGAATTTTATATATATGTGGATATAGATTTTGGTGTTCATAACCTAGCCATGACCTTGTGTGAATATGTTGAATGTCTGTGTTTGTGATTTGTATTTAATTATTTCAAAGGGTTGTAATAATTATTATCTTTGTTCTTCCATTTGTGAAATATGTAATTTATTTATTTTTATTTGGTATGTGAATAAATAGATTAGGTGCATTTAAATTTTACTAGAAAAATGTATTAGGATACCTTTTGTAAAAGAAGATGCACACAAAAATGCGGTTTTGGTTTTGGCTAATTTCGGGCTTAAAGGACTTCATAGTTCTTAACGGGATTTTAGCCCGATAACCAAAAAAAATTTTGAAGTCCAAAGGAGTTTGGAGCTGAATATAAAAGACATTTGGAAGCCCAAAGAATGTGAAGAAATCACAACACAAGAAGAAGACTTGAAGCATTTGGATGCGGGATCAAGTGGGAGTTCAACGACACATTATTTGTGTCAATATTCACCCTTTAGGAAGGACCTTTTGACACACTTGTTTCGGCTAACAAGCAGTGGCGGATCCAGGAATTTTTTCCAATGGGTTCACTATTTTTAGATGCTCTAATTTTATATAACCGAAAATAAAAATTTTCGGGTCGGTTCGATGATTCGGTTCGAATCGAGTCGAATAAGGTTAATCACAATATCTTTCCATTATGCATTAGCAAATTAATGGTATTCATATAATCATATTCACAATTTCTAATCTAATATAAAATTAATAAATTGAAATTTTTCTTAGTTAATGATTCCATTAGCAAATTAAGAAAAAGGAAACTAATGCTAATTCAAAAATATGACAGAAAGAAAGAGAACTATCTGATGACAGAGAAAAAAAAAAGTAATTCACAATTCCATACAGATTGTTAACTTTGAGTAGTTAGCAGGTATGTACAATTTGGTCCGTTAGCTTCTACAAATGGCATAATCAGTCCCAACAGTAGTTAGCTGGTATGTACAATACGTAGCAAAATCACAATTCCATTATTAATTGCAAAAAGTGATGTTAGTGTGCCTCGAACCCGTGATGCTTTACATAGTTAATAGGAGCGTTAACCACTGAACTGTTAATTGACTTTGTTCGTGGGTTCATCTCCATTAATATTTATGGGTTTATTTCTATTTCTTATATATAACCTCTATTAAAATTTCGAAACACCGTGGGTTCGCGTGAACCCATAGCAATCAATGTAGATCCGCCCCTGCTAACAAGTGTGGTCAAAATAGTTGGCTATGGTTATGCATCTATTGATATGTGTGTTGTGCTTGTGTGGTTGCTTATTTATATTGTTTTGATGATATTTGGATATGCATGCTTAACAAACTAATAATCAACAACAAGCTTAAAATTGGTTCTTTAAAAATCATTAAAATTGGTTAATAAAAGGTCATTAAAGGTTAATGATTTTTTTTTTTATAATAAAATGGGTTTTATTTAAAGAACCTAGAAAATTGGTTTTCACTAAAGTACCAAGGATTTAAATGCATGCAAATATATGGTACATAAAATTTTTCTAAACTAGAATTTTGAAAAATAAAAACCCCTTTTATAAAACAAGTCAAACACCATCCTTTTATACAACACTCGAATCACTTGGAAACTCTTTTGTGGGATAAAGGTCACCTAACCACATTTGAGGGAACTTGTATGTTCGAGGTGGGGTTACAATGTTTGTGGGATAAAGGTCACCTAACCACTTATATGTGTAAACTCACACGTGTGTGTAAGTTGGACGACTTGATTTGGAAACCATGAACTTAGGGTCACCGAAGCATGGTGAACAAAGGTGTTGATGGGATTAAACATGCCAACTAAACATAAAGATGTTTAACCGATCCCATATGGCTAGAAGTTGCAAAGGGTTGCAATCATCAAACGTTGACTACCTTGTTAAATTAAATAATGGGATAAAGGTCACCTAACCAATATCTAAATGTAACGTTGGATTCTAGATTTTAATTATTAATTGTCTATGAGACATAAAAGGGTATTAATGATTAAAATATAATAATATCGAAAATACTAAAATTGAACCTTGTTAAATTTTGTAGCTGGCCGCTAACAATATTACCCAAACCGTCCGTAACCTATCACTAACAACAATCCTTGAAAAGGATCGTCTCAATCATAACACTTAATGGATTGATATCAAAACTTGAGAATCATTCTTAAGTAAGAGAAGATATCCTATGTGTTTAACGATCCTATTCCTGATAAACCTCTTATGGAAGATGAGGATGCCTATAACGATTGGACTAAGTATGCCGAGGATACTAAGCAAGCCTCTTGCCTCATGATTGGGAACTATGATCCCCGAGATTCAAAAAGATTTTGAATATCATGAGTGTACGACACAATTACCCAATTGAAGGAAATGTTCCAACAACAAGTAAGGGTAGAATACTTCGAGACGGTTCGAGCACTTTGTGCATGTCAAATATAGGAAACCCAATCGGTCTCATCTTATGTCTTTAAGATGAAAAGCCACATTGATCGCCTCGAAAGGCTCAATATGGGTAAAAGGTCTTTATCCGTTTTAACGATCAATGAGGATGGCAATAAGAAAGGGCATCACCCCGACTCCAAGGAAAATGTTGAAAACGAAAGGGGCACTACAAAGGGAAAAAGAAAAGAAAGGCTAAAGCAGAACCACCGAAACCAAAAGTAAAGAAGGCAAAGGTTGCCATGAACGATCCATACTTTGAATATGATGAGATAGGGCATTTGAAAAGGAATTGTCTAACCTATCTCAAAGAGTTGAAAAACAAGAGGGATGCGGGGCAAGCCTCAGGTACAATGTTTATGATACATATTGACTTTAATGTTATTTCTTTAAACACTTGGGTATTAGATATCGGATGTGGAACTCATATTTGCAATTCGTTGCAAGAGTTAAAAAGAAATAAGCATTACAAGAAGGGAGACATTAGTCTCTTCATGGGCAATTGAGCGAAAGTTCAAGTTGAAGCCCTAGGAAACTATGTTTTGAAACTTCCAAATGGCTTGGAAATTGTTTTAAAAATATTTTGAATGCTCCTAGTTTGACTAGGAACATTATTCAAGTTTCCCTTATAAGACAGTATGGTTTTAATTTAAAGTTTGTAAACAATGACATTTATATTTCAATAAATGACTTGTTTTACTTTAAAGCTATGCTTTCAAATGGTATTTATGAATTGGTTCATGATAATACATCATTTGATAGTTCAATGTACCAAGCAATCACCAAGAAACTCAAAATGGATTTGAGTAAGCACTATCTTTGGCATTGTCGACTTGGTCATATAAACACAACTCACATGTAAGCACTTCAAAAGAATGGTCTCTTGGAAACAAATGAAGTTGGTTCATTTGATACATGTGAATCTTGTTTACAAGGTAAAATGACCAAGAAACCCTTTAGTGATACCAACCAAAGGGCGAAAGATTTATTAGGTATCATACATTTGGATGTATGTGATCCTTTTAAGCCAATGACTAGGTATGGTGAAAGATACTTCATTATTTTACCGGCGTTTATAGTCGCTATGGTTATGTGTACTTGCTAAGACACAAAGATGAAGTTTTGATATGTTTCAAAATCTTCAAAAGTGAAGCAGAAAATCAACTCTGTTAAAGTTCTTCGTTCCAATAGAGGAGGAATCGAACTCCTTTTGGATATGGTTCGATCTATGATGGCTAGGAGCACATTATCTCTATTATTTTGGGGTTACGCTTTGCTCTCCGTGGCCCGTGTATTAAATATGGCCCAAATCAAGAAAGTGGATAAGACACCTTTTCAAATATGGCATGGAAAGGCTCCATCATTATCAAATTTAAAGGTATGGGTTGTGAAGCTTATGTGAAGTAATACACCCCAAATAAATTAGAAGTCCGATCCACTAAGTGTATCTTTGTAGGATACCTAAAGATGGTATTGGATATTGATTCTACGATTCAACAGAGCAAAAGGTATTTGTTGCTCGAAATGCTGAGTTCTTGGAAGCTAAGTTCCTTGTGGAAGGAATTAGTAGAACAATGGAACTTGATGAGGATAAAGAACCACAAGCCGATACACGTTTGGTTGATACTAGCACTCAACAAGAGGTTGTTGAAAACGATCAAGTGGTTGATCAATACACACAAAACGTTCGTAGATAGTTGTCTAGTGGTTGTTTTTGGTTTCCTGTTTTGGTTGTTTATGGTTTTTGTTCCACTTACATGAGGGTATGTCTCATGTTTGAACTAGTAAGGATGTTACCTTACTACTTGTTTTGAGTGTTTGTAAATATATAAAATCACCGGGGTAACCCTTTACCCAAAAAAAGACGTTCGTAGATCTGGTACAATTAGTAGTCCACCTGAAAGATATGGATTTTTCATGGATGGATGCTACGTGGTAGATTCGGGTGAACCTACCACATACCATGATCCAATGTCAAAATATGATTGTGACAAATGGCTTGAAGCCATGAACGTAGAGATGCAATCCATGTATGACAACCAAGTATGGGAATTGGTTGTGCCATCTCTTAACTCCAAAATAGTTGGAAGTAAGTGGGTTTTCAAGAAGAAAACTGATATGCATGGTAACTTGGATACTTATAAAGCGAGACTTGTAGCAAAAGGTTTCAATCAAACTCAAGGGGTTGATTGTGATGAGACCTTCTCACCTGTGGCGATGCTAAAGTCGAATAGGACATTATTTGCCATACCTGCATAATATGATTATGAGATTTGGCAAATGGATGTCAAAACGGCTTTCCTTAATAGATATCTTGAGGAAGATGTCTATATGGTTCAGCCTGAAAGTTTTGTCGATCCAAAACATCCTAACAAAGTATGCAAGTTAAAGATATCAATCTATGGATTGAAATAAGCATCTAGAGGTCAGAATCACTGACTTGATGAAGAGATTAGGGAATATGGATTCATCAAGAACGTCGATGAAGCTTGTGTGTATAAGAAGGCTAGTGGGAGCATCATCACTTTCTTAGTATTGTATGTCGATGACATTCTACTATTTGGAAATGACATTCCAACCATGGAAGGTGTAAAAACCTGGCTTGGAAGTTGTTTTCCATTAAGGATCTTGGAGAAGCTGCCTATATTTTGGGAATAAAGTTCTATAAGGATAGGTCAAGGTGCTTGAGAGGTTTAAACCAAAGTGCATACATTGACAAAGTCTTGAAAAGGTTCAAGATGGAAAACTCTATGAAAGGTTTGGTACCTATTCAAGAGGGGAAAATATTGAGTGTGTCTCAATATCCAAGCTCAAAGGATGAGCAAGAAAGAATGAAAGAAATCCCATATGCATCTGCTATAGGATCCATTATGTATGTAATGATATACACTAGACTGGACATGTCATGCGCTTTAAGCATGACAATAAGATACCAACGAAATCTAAGTAACGGTCATTGGATGACTGTTAAAAGTATATTGAAATACCTTAGAAGAACTAAGGATATGTTTCTAATATATGGATCTGGTGAAGAAGAACTCGTTGCAAAGGGTTACAGGGATGCGAGTTTCGGAATTCATTGTAAAGGGTTACATGGAAACTGTGACAACCCGAGATTCCAAGGTTTTTCCTATACACATCACTGACTTCACAACCCTGTTTTTACTATATGATTTTCATGTTGTTGTGTGTATAGTTTATCTGAATGATTTGTGTGTTTTGTGTAATGATTGGTTGTAAATATATAATGTTAAATATAATTTATTTGAGGTTATTATAATGGTCTTTCGCCACTCCCGTCTCGATGAATTATGGGGTTTGTCGCTGTGACAACCCTCGTAATTACATGTATCCGTACGATCCATTAATGTTAATTAAAGTGCTTGATATCTGTGCCGAATTGCTTAACTGCTTTCTGATTTCTGTGTCATACTTACATGTGCTTGTTAACATACTAGTCTTGTGCAGAAAAGTCACTAAATAGTCCTGTATGCTTTCCTGAGTGTTGGGAATTAAAAGTGTTACAAAAATATATATAAAAGACACTTTACGGAATAATTAAACACTTTAACGGAACGGTATCTAACCGGATAACCGGACACTACCCGGAACACTAAATTTTTGTCAAGTGCATTGTTTAATTATTTCTTGGCTTGTCATGATCCCCGTACACCATAACACCCACTAAATATCAAGTAACTAACATATGTAAGTGTATACTTGGATTTTAACTAATGTTTACCAACTTAGTCAAAAATTTACATCCAACCCCCCCCTTAACCGAATTCGGTCCCAAAGGACCCACCCCAAAATCCATACCATACTTCATATCTTGTTCTTGGATTTTATTCCATTATTTTAGTAGATTGTGACTTGTGGTGGTTACCAAAATATATGAAGACATCTTTATAAAGCATGGTGGCCTAGATCATCACCATACTTCAAAAATTCACACCACTCCTCACATCTCTCTCCCTCCTCTCGGCCACACCCATATCCGCCACCACCTCCACCATATCACCACCACAATCTTCCATTTTCAAGCTTGTACCAAGTGCTAGAAGGTGATACTTGGAGGTTGAAGCTTGGGGGGTCTTGAAGGAACTTCATACTTTGCTCTACACCTCATCTTCATCATCATTCTTTGTTCATAAGTTCATCCCTAGCCTTTGAGCTAGTTGTAAGTCTTTGACTTCACTCTTGGTTACTTGTATGATGATTATTTGTAAGATTGTTATTTGATGTTTAACACAAGAACATAAAAAGAAAATGAACAAAGAACATGAACATAAGTTTACATGAAGATGAAATCTTGTTGGGTTAAGGTTGGTTAAAGCATGCATGATATTTGATCATTGATTTCTTGATAAACCCGTTGTTAGGACATTTGTTGATACGTTTTAGTAACATCTAGACTATAAAAAGCATGCTGATTAGCATTTTCAGCCAACTTCAACTGGCTGTAAACGGATCATAATAAATCGAAAAACTGATTTTCTAAAGCCTAAATTATGTATTTTCGAAAAACAGATCAAATGGAACTGGAATCGTAATTTTTCGAGGTCGTTTACTATTTTTAAAGGTCTGTTTTTGGACAGCAGCTCAAGCTGCGTTTTTACTGCAGAAAATGTGTGTTATATTCTTCATCATAACTTGAAACCTGAGTAGAACTAGTTCATGAAATTTGTACTGTAGATGACCACTGATGTCATAGTAATGCTCCAACTGGAATTTCATCAATCGGACTTGCGATGAAATTTTAATAAATTATTCCGTGGACTGCAGTCAGAAAGTGATGAATCTGATTGCAGTCCGGTAAATGATTTTTTATAAAATATTGGTAATGAATTGGATCCCGATATTTTTACACAATAATATTTGGATCGTTTAAGACCTTCTGTAAAAAGTTGGAAATTTTTGGAACAGGTTAACTATTTTATTAAAATTCCCGAAAACAGCCCAGTTTTGAAAGTAAAAGCTGAAACGACATAAGTAGTAATTTGCGTGTCTAAATGTCGGGTAGGTTATCTATGAATGATCTAACATGTTATATGTCAATAAAAGTGTTATGTGCAATATCGTATGTTTGTTTATGAACGGGAATAGATGGAAAGTTTATATGGGCATGAACCGTTAAAGTGAGTGCATGTTATGTGGTAGATGCGTGTAGGAACTTCGTGCTTATCTGAAGTCACTAATAAACTAAGTGGTAATCATACTAGGACGTGATTGACCGACCTTGACTGTTAGCTATTTTTGAGAGTCAAACCGAGCAACCGAGGTGAGTTCACACACTTTCTAAGGCATGGGATTCCCGGTGGTTGGGAATGGGTTAATGAATTTAAAACGGAACCTACATATTCTCCTTGGGTAGGATATGTACCGCCATCCTCCATAGGTAGGATGCCAATATAAATCCTGCGTATTATCCTTGGGTAGAATACGTACGTTCGTCCTCCTTGGGTTGGACAACAACCTTAAAACTTACTAGACAAAACTCTATCATGAAGTCCCTCAATTTTTATATCGACTTAATTGCCGGGCCAATGGCGAGCGGGTCATTAGTTAATAGCGCTATTAGGGTTGACAAGCCTCACACCGTGCCGTTCGGACGGGCGTGTACTAATGGATCTGGGCAAACTGTCAATGATGATAGAACATTGACGCAGGGCACAACTATTGTTTGTCAGTTGTCGATATGGTAACTGTTGATACAACAAATACAAGACCAACGGTGGTAGCTGGACTGGCTAGGCAGAATGGTTGAAGGGTTCAACCTTGCCTAACGCAGGTCGTGGGGTCCCCCCACGTTTGCGAGACGTGGAAGGAGGTTTACTAGTTTATTGTTGTTCTTTGCTATGGATCCTCCTCTGAATTGTGCTCAGATTCGGAAGTGGAAGCAAAGGGAATGTGTGTGTAGGATGTGAAAGGGAATGACTTGTGCGAGACAAGCATTCGATGTGAATGACCAGAGATTGGGGAATCAGAGCTGGTCCGGATGTCCTCCCTGAAGTAAATGAAGTGTCATTTTATAAGAGAAGGTATCTCCCTAAGTGGAATGGATTAGACTAGCAACCTCGCTTGCAGTGGAGGGTTTCCCCTTTTGGGGGTTGAAGGCTTTTGTCCCCCGGGTAATAGCGTGCATTGTGCAGACCTGCATTGCCTTTGCGGCTGTGGGTTGGTGAAGTGATCTCCAGATGTGACTGGCTACTGTTTCCGTGTTGCTTTTTCCTTTCTTACAGCTTTTTAAGCCTTGAACCATTTAACCATTTAAGCATTTACGTAATTAGCCATTTTATTCAATCTTGGGCTACCCCCGTCATCAGCCCCCCAAGTCAGAGGTTTTTGGGAGATGAGCTCAAAGACTTCTGACTTTATACGCGTGTTTTATTGCCTAAAAGTTTCAATGGTTCCATGCTTGAAGGCTTGAAAGGTTAACGGCAGTTAATGTTTTGGATTTGAATTTCAAATAACTGACAATTGATTTGATTGATGTATGGCAGTTGATAGGGTGGCGGTTTTCGCAGGGGTTACTGTTTTGATATTATTACCCCTATTGTAGACTTATATTTATTTTATATTTCCATACTTATCTATTTGTTTCGTAATTTATTCCAAGTTTCTTCCGTTTTCTCTCCTTCTCTAAGGTAAGTCCCTGTTTTCTTTTCATCTTTCATTCTGCATTTTCCGTTTTCAAAAAATGGGTGCTCGTAAGGACTTAGCAAAATCTTTTTCCCGGTTAACACAAGAGGAGGTAGATTTATTTTGTATGGAATATGGTATTGATAGGAAGTTTGATCCTACTGCCCCTGCTTGTGATGTTCCCGTTGATAAACCACCTTCTGGTTCGATTGCCCTTTATTGTAGTCATTTTGAGTTCTCAAATCTTCGATATCCCTTTTCGTTTTTTGTTTTGAACTTGTTGGAGTATTATCGTGTTTCTTTTGGGCAAGTCCATCCAAAGGGGATGGCTAGGGTTTTGCATTTTGAGGTTTTATGTCGTGCTCTCGGCTATGATCCTTCCCTTTTACTCTTTCGCCGGTTTTTTCGTTTGGCTAAGAATGGCGATTGGTTTACTTTTGAAACAACCAAAGTTGATACCTGCCTTATTTCATCGATGGTTACTACACTTGGGGCTTGGAAAGACCGCTTTTTCTGGGTTTCCGATACTATCATCCCCTTCAAAATGGTGTGGAGGAATCCGGATGCTGTTCTCAATGCTTCGGAACCTTCCGAGTCTGAATTGAATGCTGTTTTTCTCAATGCCATCCGGGGGTGCCCTTCGAGGGTTCGTCCCTTTCCTGAACACTTACTTGTTCTATTAGGGGTTAGTAAAATTTGGGGGAATGTTGATCGGGATCCGGTTCTTATGAGGAGTGGCATGGGTATGCATTTTCCTTTTTTGTTCTTTTTATGTTATTCTTAATTTATGACTTATGTGTTGTTGTTTTTCGTAGTCATGTCTGCTTTGGATTTTATTAAGAGCGACGATACTTCTGACGTTGTTTTGGAGGATGCTCCGTCTGTTCCTGGTGAGAATGTTGTGGTTAGGACTGCTGACCAAAGGTTTGAGGGCTCAGGCTATGTTAGTGCTGCTACTGCCAAGGGTTTTTCTAAGTCTAATGCTCCTAAGTCTTCGACTCGTCGATCTTCTCGTCGGTTGTTGAAAGCTGGTCCTCAATCCACTTCTACTGAACATGTGGACTTGAGTGATGATATTGAAGTTTCGGAAGATCAAGATGTTGAAGCAGGTGCTGAGAAGGCTAAGGAATTGGTTGTTCATGGCAAAAAGGTTTCAAGCAAGAAGGTTGTTGCCACTCCTGTTCAGGAGTCCTCAAGCAGGGACGTTGAAGGGTTGGATCCGGAAGGGATTTATGTGCCTGCTTGGTCAGTGAAGAATGATGACAGCTTCAAAGATGCTGCTATTTGTGAGGATGCTTTAAGTCACATTGCTCCTCCATCAGTTCACAAGACCATTGCTGGGATGGATGATGATCTGATGTTGTCCCGTATGATTTTAAGTACTTGCAATCTTGCTGCCATGCTTCCTCAAGGCATTGCCCGTTTTCGTCAAAGGATGCAGGAGTATGAAGAGTTCTCCAAGAAGAAAGATAAAATGAAATCCTCCATGGCTGTGATGAAGAAGGAGATTGCTAGTTTTGCTGAGAAAGAATCGGCGTGGGACAAGAAGGTTAGTGACTTGAAGAGGATGCATGAGATTGAGATGGGTGATTTGAAAAAGAGTTTCGAGGCTGATAGATTGAAGCTTAGGGCTGACCGGGAAACTTTGTTTATTCAGCAACAGGCTTTTGGCAAGGAGAAAGAAGGGTTGAAAGCTTCAGTTGCTCGTTATACCGCTGACAACCAGTGGCTAATTGAGCAAGGTTTCCAGCAGGTTGTCACTTACCTTCTGCATTCCAAGGAGTTCAACTCTGCCCTTGGCGATGTTTATACTAAGCTTCTCAACCTGGGGAAACACCAAGGCCTCGTTGCTGGGTATAAGCTTCACGAATCCGGCCATCCTTTGGAGAAGTCGCCTCTGTTCCGTCCCGAAGCTTCTGATGTTTTTAAAGGCTCCGTTGAGCAGATGGAGAAGCTGACTTATCCTTACATCCATCAAGTTTCTGGTTGCTTTGGTAAGCCTCTTGCTGTGTTGCAGGGTTTGAAGCCAGAGGGCTTAAATGAGAAGGTCTGTGCTGAAATCCTGGGGTCTCTTTCAAGGAAGAGGTCTTATTCAGGTGATAGTGACGATACCCTTTCAGGGCAACCGGATGTTCCTAAGGATGCAAGCTTGGAGGCTTCAGCGGTTGGTGGTGATGGAGGTGTGAAGACTAAAAAGTTGAAGAAAACAAAGAAGGCCAAGGGCGAAGGTTCTGGAGTTTCTAAATCTGTTGATGCTTGATTCGTAGCTTTCTTAGCAAACAATTCATGTTTTGTAATGTTAACTTGAACAATATTAGGTTAAGTAGGAACCCTTAAGGTTCCTGTTGGTTGTGTGTTAAGGCCTGTATGGCTGTTGAACAATGAATAGATTTGCAAGTTACTAGGACTTGCCCTAACTTATGTTTGGAAGTCTTTTTAGGACTTTTTATGATGTGATGTTTTAACTATTTTTCTTTTTGTTATGGTTTTATGCTTGTGCCTTTTTGGACAAGGCAATTCATTTGGAGTTTAACCGTTGAAGCCTTTTGGCTGTCTTTTAAAAGGTTGAAACCTTAAAGGTTTCGAGGTATTGCCCGGGTGGCTTGATGCCTTGAAGGCTTTTTGGTTTTGCGTCCTGGCTTGGTTTGTACCTTTGTGATTTTTTCCAATTGACTTTGTTCTTTTTTGGACTTGTTTTGCTCTTTTTGTAACTTTGTCTTTGTCGGGTTTGTGTTGCCCTTATGTTTTTTATACCTAAAAGGGTTCAGTGCTGCAGACACTTAGCCTTGGCATTTTTAACAAGAAGAGATGGCACCTATCCTTGTAATCATTTCTTTTGGTTTTTTAGCCTTTTTGTAGACTATATTTCTAAAACTTCGGGAACATTTGGTGTAGGCTGCTTATACCCGTCTATGAGACAATTTTATTTTTCTTGACAAGTCTCATGGAGTTGTATTGATTTAGGAACTCACCCCTTATATAAGCTCATTCAACCCTTGAACCTATTGAGCGATGTGGCCTGGGAGCTCATCCCCTTACATGGCACTTGCCATGGAGTTTTTTGCTAGGTTCTCAACCTGATTTTAGGATAGAAAGACAAGTTTGATAGAAACAACTTCATTCATTAGAGCAATACTTGCTTTTTACAAAAGGTATTCTTAGTCCTGTTTGAAATACATTTTGATACAAACCAAACTTTCCGTTTAAACATGGAACCTTTTCAATGTTTTGCCGTTCCAATGCCTTGGAAGCCTTTTGCCTTCTGAATCAGCCAGCTTGTAGGATCCACCTTTGTGTGCTTCAAGGATGGTGTATGGACCCTCCCACTTTGGGCCAAGCTTTCCTTGATTTTCTTTCTTGCTGGCTTCGTTGTTTCTGAGGACTAAGTCCCCTGGCTTGAAACGTTCGTTTTTGACTTTTTTTGTTGTAGTAAGCTTCCATCTGTTGCTTGTATTTGGCTTCTTGAATTGCGGCTTGATCTCTTGCTTCTTCTAGGAGTTGTAAATTCAACATGGTCTCTTTTTGGTTTGCTTCGGGATCCATGTTGACAATTCTTTGGGTTACAACTCCTATTTCGGCAGGGATCACAGCTTCGGATCCAAATACCAAGCTGTAAGGTGTTTTCTTATGGCTTGTTTTTTCCGTTGTTCTAATTGCCCATAGAACACTAGGCAATTCTTCAAGCCAGTTGCTTTCATATCTTCCCAATCTTGTCTTGATTCCTTCCACTATGCTTCTATTTGTTCTCTCAACCTGCCCGTTTGATTGTGGATAAGCCACTGAGCTGAAAACCTGATCGATTTTGTATTCTTTGCACCAAACGCTAAAAGGCTTCTCAGCAAATTGCCTTCCGTTGTCGGTGACAAGTACTCCTGGCAATCCATAACGGCAAATGATGTTTTCCCAGACAAAGTCAATGACTTGCTTTCCTGTGATCTTGGCAAGTGGTTTGACCTCGGGCCACTTGGTGAAATAGTCTACCGCCACCAATAGGAATTTTACTCCCCCTTTGCTTGGGGGAAATGGACCAACAATGTCCATTCCCCACTTATGGAATGGCCAAGCGGGGGTTATTGGGACTAAATCGTGCTTGGGACTTTTTGGGATTGGTGCATGGATCTGGCAGGCATCACATTTCTTCAATTCTTCGGCTGTGTCACGATGCATTGAAGGCCAGAAATATCCGAGGTTCATGAGCTTTGCAACTACCGACCTAGCTCCAAAGTGAGCTCCACACACTCCTTCGTGAATTTCCTTGATCAAATATTTACTTTGCTCGGGGCCGACACACCTTAGCAAGGGAGCAAGGTAACCCTTTTTGTAAAGGGTTTCTCCTTGCAGTATGTATTGTCTTGCCTTGATTTCAACCCTTTTGGCTTCCACTTGATCATTGGGTAATTCACCATTTTTGAGGAACTTTCTTATGGGAGTCATCCAGTTTGGTTCTTCTTCGGTAACCACATCTTGAACCTCCAATTCGTTAATGGATGGGGCCTTCAACACTTCTACCAATACCTTCTTGGTGAGGTGGGCAAAGGTGAGAGATGCAAGCTTACTTAGGGCATCGGCCTTTTTTTTTGAGATCTGGGGATCTGTTTGATGTTGCATGCTTGGAAGGTATTCATTAGTTCCTTTGATTTTTCTCTGTATTTTTTCATGTTGGGCTCTTTAGCTATGTAGCTATCATTCACTTGGCTTGAGACCAGCAACGAATCTGTGAACACTTCAAGCTTTTCAACCTTCATTTCTTTGGCCAGCCTTAGGCCGGCTATTAGTGCTTCGTATTCGGCCTCGTTATTGGTGGTCTGAAAATCAAAACGAAGAGCATATGTGAACTCCAACCCTTTTGGGTTGATCAAAATTAATCCGGCCCCTGACCCTTCAACGCTTGAAGCCCCATCGGTAAAAAGCTTCCAGGCTTCAGGGTTGGAAGGTTCAGTGGTGGCAGTGTTTACTTCAGTAAGTGTTTGGTTTGGGACTTCCACAATGAAGTCGGCCAAGACTTGAGCCTTGATAGCTTTCCTTGGGACATAGGTGATGTTATGTTCACCCAGTTCTATGGCCCATTTGGCTAATCGCCCCGAGTTTTCAGGTTTTTCAAGCACACTCTTAATTGGTTGGTCGGTGACCACTTGTATGGGGTGTGCTTGGAAATACCTTCGAAGCCTTCTAGCTGTTTGAACTAAAGCTAGGGCAAGTTTTTCAAGGGGAGGGTATTTCGTTTCAGCTAATTTTAAAGTTTTGCTGAAAAAATAAACGGGTACCTGGGCCTTGTTTCGCTCAATGGTGAGGACTGCACTGATGGCCTCGTCCGTGATTGAGAGGTACACCGATATTAACTCCCCGGTTTTTGGTGCCGCAATGTCTGGTAGGGAAGCTAGATGTTGCTTCATCTGGTTGAAAGCTTCTTCAGCTTCTTCAGTCCATTTGAAATCCTTTTTTTCTGAGCAGTTCTTGAGCGTTTTGCAGAAGGGCAGAGATCTTTCGGCTAACTTGGAGGTAAAACGCTTCAAGGCTGCAAGTTTCCCATTCAAGCTTTCAACCTCCTTCTTGGTCTTTGGTGGCTTGGTTTCAAGGACGGCTTTTACTTTGTTAGGGTTGGCTTTGATGCTTTGTTTTCCAACAATGTGGCCCAAAAATTTTCCTTCCTCGAATCCAAATGAACACTTTTCTGGATTAAGCTTCATGTTAACCTTTCTGAGGTTCTTGAAAGTTTCTTGAATATCATCGAGCATTTGGTATTCCGTCTTGCTTTTAATAACCAAGTCATCGACATATGCCTCCATGTTTTTGCCAATTTGGCTCTCGAAGGCTTTGTCAACGAGCCGTTGATAGGTTGCTCCTGCATTTTTGAGGCCGAAAGGCATCTTTTGATAGCAAAAGATTCCTTTGTCCGTGTGAAAAGCTGTTTTTTCCTCATCTTCTTCCTTCATGAGGATTTGGTGATAACCTTTGTATGCATCAAGAAAACATTTGAACGAGTACCCGGTGAGGGAGTCAACTTTGAGATCAATCTCTGGCAGTGGATAGCAATCCTTAGGATAAGCTTTGTTAAGATCCTTGAAGTCTATGCACATCCTCCAAGAGTTGTTTGGTTTTTTGACCATAACTGGGTTTGCAACCCATGATTGGTACTTGACTTCTCGGAGGATGCCGGCTGACACAAGCTTTTCAACCTCTTGGCAGGCTGCCAGACTTCTTTCAGGTGCCAAGCTTCTTTTCTTCTGGACCACAGGCTTGACCTCTGGTGGTATTCTCAACTCATGCTCGGCGATATCCCGGGGGATCCCGGTCATATCTTCAGGACACCAAGCGAATACATCACTGTAGTGTGTTAGCAATTTTTCAAGGTATGAAAGGGTCTCTTGAGAAAGGTCAGGGTTGACCCTTATCCTTTGTTCCGGGTATTTATGGTTTATGACCAACCTTTGCCTGTCTTCTTCACTGTTTGAACTTTCACCTTCAACCATGTAGGCCTCCTGAGAGGGTTGAAGGGTTGCTATGCCCCTTTCGGTGGGGAATTTGACTGTGCCATGGCCAACAGACACGGCCATGTAAAATGCACACTGTCCTGGTCTTCCGATGATCACATCATAGCTTGAGGGGATGTTGATAACCACAAAGGTGAGTGGTTGGGTTCGTTCTTTTGAACCTTCACTAAAACGAACATTGAGTGTTAGTTGCCCTAAAGGCTTGAGGGGTATGTCAGCGATACCTTTTATAGAGGTTCCAGAAGGTTGAAGCCTTGAACGTTCTTCATTGCTCAATTGGTTGAAGAATTTTTCGAACATGATTTCGGTGGCTGCACCCGTGTCTATGTATGCCTTGCATGTTTGCAACGTTCCCACGGTAGCCTCTACCACGAGAGGGCTAGAGAGAGGGTCATTCTCCGTAGGGGGAAACAGACACATTGAAGCTCCCAAGCTTCCAACCTTTGTCTTTTGTGAGGAACCTTTCCGTCGAAATCTACCATATTGACTTCCTTACCCTTTCCTTCAGCCATTTTGTCCCGGACTCCCTTTACCAAATGAGCGAGTTCTCCGGATTTAACAGCCTCTTCTATTCTTTTCTTGAGTTGGAAGCAATCATTGGTGTGGTGACCCTTTTCTTCATGAAACTCGCAGTATTGGGTGGAGTTCTCATTTTTCCTGCTTTTGGGGAGAGGTCTAGGAGGCCGAAAGTTTTGTTTAACTTCTTCTGTTGCAAGGATTTCTTGAGGGGTCTTTGTGAGGGGCGTGAAGCTTATGCCTTTCTCCCTGCTCGAAAGGTTCCGATCTTCAGACCTTCGAGGATCTGAACCCTTTGGCCGCCTGTCATAGGGGTTGAAGTTCCCTCTTTTTCTGGCTGGACTGTTGCTTCTCCAGCCGGACCCTCTTTTTCTTTGTTCCTTAATGTCTACAGCCTCCTCTCCCCGGATGTGGGCTTCGGCCCTTTCAAGAGCTTCTTCTAAGGTCTTGGGTAGAGATTTGTTGAAATCTCTTGTAAGGTACTTAGAGGTGATGGCATTCATGAAACCAGCCACCCTCATTTTCTCGTCGGCCCCTACATAAGTCAGACCTTCCTTCTTGTATCGTTCAATGAAAGCACGGAGACTTTCATCATCACGTTGCTTTATCTGAAAGATCACTGTTGCGTCTTTGACATATCGTCTTTGTTGAGAGAAATTGGCCAGGAAACCCTTGCTGAGATCGTCAAAGCTTCGAACGCTTTGAGCAGGTAAATCGTTGAACCAGATCCTGGCGGATCCAACAAGAGTTTGCATGAACATTAGGCAACACTCAGCGTTGGACCATTTCTCTATCCGAGCTGCACCGGTGAAGATCTGAAGATGGTCCTCAGGATCTTCAGTCCCATCATATGTCCTGATGTGTGCCGGCATTTTGATCTTTGACTGGAAATCATAATCGGCTATCTGTCTTGAAAAGCATGAAAGGTTACTTGGCTTGTATGGTTTAGCCAAGTCCTCTTCAGTCCTTGCATCCACAGTACTGCTATTGCCGTTGTTTCCCTGAGTGGCAAGCACTTGATTGATGAAGTGTTGCCATGGGAAATTGGCCATCATCTGGGTCATCATGTTGGGCATAGGGTTGAAGCCTTGAAGGCTTCCTGGGCCAGTGGAGCAGTTTATCCCGAGGGGAGCACTCATAACAGCACTTCGTGCTAAAGGGAGCACGGACAGAGCTTGCTCCCATGTAGTTGTAGTAGATGCTGGATAGCTTGTCACCGGGGATTGTAGGAGCTGGTCAAGAGTTAGCTCATGTCCCAGAGGAGCACCACTAGTAATTGGTTGGGAAGAGAAGATAGGATGCACCGTAGGATTTGTCATAGTGGACAGATAAGGGTGAGGGTTTGAAAGGTTACTGGGACCAGCCTCACTTCTTGTTGCAAAAAGAGGAGGAGGTGGTCCAGGAGACAATGTTGGCTCAGGTTCGTCATAGTCTAAACGAATCCTCACTCCCTTTTCTCTTTCTTTACTCACGTGCTGGTTGAGAAGAGTCCTTAGCACAAGGAAATTGTTAGCAACCCCTTCAGGGGTGAGTTCAACACATGATGGGGCATCAGAGACACCGATATTAGGAGATGGAACTCCGGATCGGGACGGAGTTGGTGTGTTGAAGTTGAGGAACTCGGGTGTGCTCCCCGGAGTTGAGAAAGAAGTTGGTATAGCCACGTGAGCTTGGGTACTACCCGGAGTAGAAGTGTTTGGAATCTGATTCACTTCTTCTGGGGATCCACTTTCAGACATGGTGATTTTAAGTGAATAGAGCTACACTACTAGGTCTTTTTGAGAAGAAATAGCGGCGTAGCCCCACGGTGGGCGCCAACTTGTTGATACAACAAATACAAGACCAACGGTGGTAGCTGGACTGGCTAGGCAGAATGGTTGAAGGGTTCAACCTTGCCTAACGCAGGTCGTGGGGTCCCCCCACGTTTGCGAGACGTGGAAGGAGGTTTACTAGTTTATTGTTGTTCTTTGCTATGGATCCTCCTCTGAATTGTGCTCAGATTCGGAAGTGGAAGCAAAGGGAATGTGTGTGTAGGATGTGAAAGGGAATGACTTGTGCGAGACAAGCATTCGATGTGAATGACCAGAGATTGGGGAATCAGAGCTGGTCCGGATGTCCTCCCTGAAGTAAATGAAGTGTCATTTTATAAGAGAAGGTATCTCCCTAAGTGGAATGGATTAGACTAGCAACCTCGCTTGCAGTGGAGGGTTTCCCCTTTTGGGGGTTGAAGGCTTTTGTCCCCCGGGTAATAGCGTGCATTGTGCAGACCTGCATTGCCTTTGCGGCTGTGGGTTGGTGAAGTGATCTCCAGATGTGACTGGCTACTGTTTCCGTGTTGCTTTTTCCTTTCTTACAGCTTTTTAAGCCTTGAACCATTTAACCATTTAAGCATTTACGTAATTAGCCATTTTATTCAATCTTGGGCTACCCCCGTCATGAGTAACGGTCTAGTGGTTAACATGGGGAAACCCCCACGGGTCATGGTTTGGAAAAGAAGGAATTGGTTAATCATATTTTCAACTATGGGGTAACCCCCACGGTAAGTAAGCCAGCTAAAGACAAACCATGTTTTCGAAAACAACTTAAAACAAACACCCAACTGTGAACTCGCTCAACTTTATTGTTGACTCGTTGTTACATGCCTTACAGGTCGCTAGATGCTTATGGAGCTTGCACGAGGAGGAGGTCATTGTGGGATAGGGACTGTTATGACCCATGCTTAATATTTAATCCCTATGAATCTATTAAACTTACGTTTTGAACTTTAAACTTATGAACTATGGAACTTATGTTTTGGACTTACGTTTTATGCTTCCGCTGTTAACTTTAAGCCGGTTACTTTCTTTTGGTCACCAATTGTATTGTGGTTGGTTTATTTACTAAATTGCGTTGTTCAATATGATTGGTGGCTCGATCCTGGTCATGTCACGCCTCTAAGCGGTGATACTCCGCATGGTGGATTTTGGGGGTGTGACAGATTGGTATCAGAGCCATTGGTTATAGCGAACTTGGTTTTAAAAAGGGGAAAAGCTTTTTGATAAAAACCAGACTATAACCTGTTTAGTGCTCAACGATCCACAACGACGCTTCGCTCTACGTGCAAGACTCAACACCATAGGTGAAACGGTTCATGCTTACATTGCCTGTCTATTAGTTTACATAGTACATTGCATGCTTAGTTAATATAACAACTGATAATTGAAACCCTGTGTGTTTACTCTCTTCTGTCATCCCACACTTACGCACTTTCACCACACGTTTCTCACTTATGATCGCTTCATTATGAAGATCATGAACGGACGCGGAGGACGTGGTGGTATCAACATGACACAAGCCCAGCTGACGGCTCTAATCAACGAACGAGTGGCCGAGGCACTCGCAGTTGTCCCTGCAGGAGGTCAACATGATCAGCCTCCTGTGTGCATGTTCAAAACATTCATGGATTGCCGACCTAGTACTTTCAGCGGCACAGAAGGAGCCGTAGGCCTTCTCCACTGGTTCGAGAAACTTGAGTCTGTTTTTGAGATGTGTGAATGCCCTGAAGATCGTAGGGTGAAATTTGCTACTGGAACACTCGAAGGTGCTGCGTTAACCTGGTGGAAAGCACAGGTTCAACTGCTAGGCCTGGCGGTTGCTAATGCCACCCCATGGAATGACTTCAAAGAACTGATCAAAGAAGAGTACTGTAGTCGTGACGACATCCACAAGCTAGAGGTGGAATTTTTCAATCTGAAAATGACGGGGTCGGAAATTGAGGCGTATACGAAGAGGTCAAACGAGCTGGCCATCTTGTGCCCTACTATGGCGGACCCTCCCATCAAACGTATTGAGCTGTACCTCAAGGGTCTAGTACCCGAGATCCAGAGTCACGTGACTTCAGCTAACCTGGGTACCATTCAGCAAGTTATACGACTAGCTCACCATCTCACTGATCAGGCAGTTAAGCAGAACAAGCTGCCCAAACGTATTAGTGCTACTACTACTGATGCTCCCAGTGATAACAAGCTCAAGTGGGATGGAAATTCGGGCAAGGGTTCTACTTCAGTTTAGTCTCAGTCTCAGCAGCGAAGGACTGACGACTACAAGAGCCCTGGTCAGCAATCTTCGAGTAGTCAGGGGCAGGGTGGATACAAGGGAAACCACCCCAAGTGCAACCGATGCAACAAACATCATAGTGGGCAGTGTAACAATGGTCGTTGTCTGAGGTGTAACAAGTTTAGTCATGAAGCAAAGGATTGCAGGAGCTCACTTCCTGCTAATCAGAATCGTCAACAGCAGCCACAAGCTCCACAGAATCTGCAGCAGCAACAGCAGGGTAACAAGGGATGCTATCAGTGTGGTGCTGAAGGTCACTTCAAAAGAAACTGTCCCCAGTTGAACCAGAAACAGAACAACAACAAAAATCAGGGGAACGGAAACAATAATGGGGGAAACAATGATGCCAATGGAGCCAGGGGACGTGTTTTCGTGCTGGTTCAGGGTGATGCAAGGAACGATCCCAACGTTGTGATGGGTAAGTTTCTTCTGGACGACTTCTTTGTTACTGTTTTATTTTATTCGGGTGCCGATACTAGTTATGTGTCCTTAAAAGCTAGCCAAATGCTTAAGCGCACTCCAACACTTTTAAACACCAAACACACGGTAGAACTAGCAAACGGTAAAAGTCTTGAAGCCACACACATAATTAAAGGTTGTAACCTCGTCTTAGCTGGTCAGACCTTCTCTATCGATCTTATTCCTATCGTACTTGGTAGTTTCGACGTCGTTATTGGGATGGATTGGCTATCTCATCATCAAGTGGAGATTATTTGCAAGGAGAAAATCGTCCGCATCCCTCGTTCTGGTGAAGAACCCCTCGTGATTCATGGCGACAAGAGTGGTGCTGTCGTAGGCATTATCTCTTTCCTTAAGGCCCAACAGTGTTTGCGAAAGGGCCACACTGCCATTCTTGCACTCGTTACTGACGCATCAATGGAAGAGAAGAGAATTGAAGATATTCCTATTGTGCGCGATTTTCCTGAGGTATTTCCTAAGGAACTACCTGGTCTTCCGCCTCATCGACAAGTCGAGTTTCAAATTGAGCTAGCTCCTGAAGCAGCGCCCATAGCTCGAGCACCTTATCATCTAGCTCCATCAGAACTGGAAGAACTGTCCACGCAGCTACAAGAACTCTTGGAAAAAGGGTTTCATACGTCCTAGCTCTTCGCCTTGGGGAGCTCCAGTGTTATTCGTGAAGAAGAAAGACGGTACTTTTAGAATGTGTATTGACTATCGTGAACTTAACAAAGTGATGATAAAGAATCGTTATCCTCTTCCACGCATTGATGACTTATTCGACTAGTTGCAAGGGTCGAGCTATTACTCTAAGATTGATTTGAGATCGGGATACCATCAGCTGAGAGTCCGAGATGAGGACGTCTCTAAAACAGCATTCAGAACTCGTTACGGCCATTACGAGTTTCTGGTTATGCCTTTCGGATTGACGAATGCACCTGCGGTCTTCATGGATCTCATGAACCGAGTATGAAAACCTTACCTGGATAAGTTCGTTATTGTTTTCATCGACAACATCCTGATCTATTCTAAGAGTCAAGAGGAACACGAGCAGCATCTACGACTTATGCTGGAACTCCTTCGAACAGACAAGTTGTATGCCAAATTTTCGAAATGTGACTTCTAGCTTTGCGAAGTCCACTTTCTAGGCAATGTGGTAAACAAGGATGGGATTCATGTTGATCCATCCAAGATTGACTCGATCAAGAACTGGACTGCACCCCGTACACCAACGGAAATCCGCCAATTCTTGGGTTTGGCAGGCTACTACAGAAGATTCATCAAGGATTTCTCTAAGATTGCGCAACCTCTCACCTCGCTAACTCAGAAGGGTGTCACCTATCGTTGGGGTGATGCACAAGAATCTGCCTTTCAGCACTTAAAAGGTAGACTTTGTAGCGCGCCTATTCTTTCGTTACCCGAAGGCACAGATGATTTTGTGGTTTATTGCGACGCTTCCATCCAAGGACTTGGTTGCGTGTTGATGCAACGTGACAAGGTCATTGCCTACGCATCACACCAACTTAAGGTTCACGAAAGGAACTACACTACGCACGACCTGGAATTGGGAGCAGTTGTTTTCGCACTTAAGATATGGAGACATTACCTGTACGGTACCGAGTGCACCATTTACACCGATCACAGGAGTCTCGAGCATATCTTCAAGCAAGAGGAATTAAACATGCGACAACGCCGATGGGTCGAGCTCTTGAATGATTATGAATGTGTGATCAAGTACCATCCGGGCAAAGCCAATGTTGTGGTCGACGCCCTCAGTCGAAAGGATACTATACCTAAACGTGTGCGGGCGTTACAACTTACCATCCAATCTAGTCTTCCTACCCAGATACGAGATGCTCAGGTTGAAGCGTTGAAAGCAGAAAACATCAGGGCTGAGTCCTTACGAGGATCGAGGAAGCGGTTAGAACAAAAGGAAGATGACGCCTACTATGTAACAGGACGCATCTGGGTCCCACTTTACGGAAACTTACGTGAGCTTGTGATGGATGAAGCGCACAAGTCTCGTTATTCGGTACATCCTGGTTCGGATAAGATGTACCACGATCTCAAGACTACGTATTGGTGGCCTGGTATGAAAGCCAACATAGCAACCTACGTCAATAAATGCCTGACTTGTGCTAGGGTCAAGGTCGAATACCAGAAACCATTAGGCCTGCTTCAACAACCAGAGATCCCGAAATGGAAATGGGAGCAAATTTCCATGGATTTCGTTACTGGCCTGCCTAGATCTCAACGCGGAAATGACACTATTTGGGTGATTGTGGATCGATTGACCAAGTCTGCACATTTTCTGGCTATCAAGGAAGCGGACAAGTTTTCTACTCTAGCAGACATCTACCTAAAGGAAGTGGTATCAAGGCACGGAGTGCCAACCTCCATCATTTCTGATCGTGACTCACGTTTTACATCCGAATTGTGGCAAGCTATGCACAAGTCCTTTGGTTCTCGATTAGACATGAGCACGGCGTATCATCCACAGACGGATGGGCAATCTGAACGCACCATCCAAACCCTTGAAGACATGCTTAGGGCATGTGTAATCAACTTTGGTAATGGCTGGGAAAAACACCTCCCGTTAGTGGAGTTTTCGTACAACAACAGTTACCACACCAGTATCCAGGCCGCTCCATTTGAGGCATTGTACGGACGTAAATGCCGATCACCTCTTTGTTGGGCAGAGGTTGGCGACAGTCAAATCACTGGCCCAGAACTTGTGGTAGACACGACTGGGAGGATTGCTTAGATACGACAACGAATGGCGGCAGCTCGTGATCGTCAGAAAAGCTACGCTGATAAGCGCAGGAAACCACTCGAGTTCCAGGTTGGGGATCGAGTGCTACTTAAAGTCTCACCTTGGAAAGGTGTAGTTCGTTTTGGCAAACGAGGCAAACTCAATCCGCTTTATGTCGGACCGTTCGAAATCATCGAGAAGATTGGCAAAGTCGCCTACAAGTTGAATCTACCTGAAGAACTCAGCGGAGTTCACAACGTATTCCACGTGTCAAACCCGAAAAAGTGTCTGTCAGATGAGACCCTCATAGTTCCCTTAAAGGAACTCACAATCGACGACCAGTTGCAATTCGTCGAGGAACCAGTTGAAATTACTGATCGAGATGTTAAGGTTCTCAAGCGTACCAGGATACCTCTTGTTCGAGTTCGTTGGAACTCCCGTCGTGGCCCAGAGTATACCTGGGAACGAGAAGACCAAATGAAACTCAAGTATCCCCAGTTGTTTAAGAAAAGTGCAACCACTACTGAGGCTGAAGCTACTGCAGAATTTCGGGACGAAATTCCAAATCAACGGGGGGATGATGTGACACCACAGGAAAAGCCAGTAAACACCACAACTTAACTAGCTTCCTTAGTAACCACGCACTAAATTTCGGGACGAAATTTTCTTAACCGGGGGAGAATGTGACAACCCTCGTAATTACATGTATCCGTACGATCCATTAATGTTAATTAAAGTGCTTGATGTCTGTGCCGAATTACTTAACTGCTTTCTGATTTCTGTGTCATACTTACATGTGCTTGTTAACATACTAGTCTTGTGCAGAAAAGTCACTAAATAGTCCTGTATGCTTTCCTGAGTGTTGGGAATTAAAAGTGTTACAAAAATATATATAAAAGACACTTTACGGAATAATTAAACACTTTAACAGAACGGTATCTAACCGGATAACCGGACACTACCCGGAACACTAAATTTTTGTCAAGTGCATTGTTTAATTATTTCTTGGCTTGTCATGATTCCCGTACACCATAACACCCACTAAATATCAAGTAACTAACATATGTAAGTGTATACTTGGATTTTAACTAATGTTTACCAACTTAGTCAAAAATTTACATCCAACCCCCCCCACTTAACCGAATTCGGTCCCAAAGGACCCACCCCAAAATCCATACCACACTTCATATCTTGTTCTTGGATTTTATTCCATTATTTTAGTAGATTGTGACTTGTGGTGGTTACCAAAATATATGAAGACATCTTTATAAAGCATGGTGGCCTAGATCATCACCATACTTCAAAAATTCACACCACTCCTCACATCTCTCTCCCTCCTCTCGGCCACACCCATATCCGCCACCACCTCCACCATATCACCACCACAATCTTCCATTTTCAATCTTGTACCAAGTGCTAGAAGGTGATACTTGGAGGTTGAAGCTTGGGGGTCTTGAAGGAACTTCATACTTTGCTCTACACCTCATCTTCATCATCATTCTTTGTTCATAAGTTCATCCCTAGCCTTTGAGCTAGTTGTAAGTCTTTGACTTCACTCTTGGTTACTTGTATGATGATTATTTGTAAGATTGTTATTTGATGTTTAACACAAGAACATAAAAAGAAAATGAACAAAGAACATGAACATAAGTTTACTTGAAGATGAAATCTTGTTGGGTTAAGGTTGGTTAAAGCATGCATGATATTTGAGCATTGATTTCTTGATAAACCCATTGTTAGGACATTTGTTGATACGTTTTAGTAACATCTAGACTATAAAAAGCATGCTGATTAGCATTTTCAGCCAACTTTAACTGGCTGTAAACGGATCATAATAAATCAAAAAACTGATTTTCTGAAGCCTAATTTATGTATTTTCGAAAAACGGATCAAATGGCACTGGAATCGTAATTTTTCGAGGTCGTTTACTATTTTTAAAGGTCTGTTTTTGGACAGCAGCTCAAGCTGCGTTTTTACTGCAGAAACCGTGTGTTATATTCTTCATCATAACTTGAAACCTGGGTAGAACTAGCTCATGTAATTTGTACTGTAGATGACCACTGATGTCATAGTAATGCTCCAACTGGAATTTCATCAATCGGACTTGCGATGTAATTTTAATAAATTATTCCGTGGACTGCAGTCAGAAAGTGATGAATCTGATTGCAGTCCGATAAATGATTTTTTGTAAAATATTGGTAATGAATTGGATCCCGAGATTTTTACACAATAATATTTTGATCGTTTAAGACCTTCTGTAAAAAGTTGGGAATTTTTGGAACAGGTTTACTATTTTATTAAAATTCCCGAAAACAGCCCAGTTTTGAATGTAAAAGCTGAAACGACATAAGTAGTAATTTGCGTGTCTAAATGTCGGGTAGGTTATCTATGAATGATCTAACATGTTATATGTCAATAAAAGTATTATGTGCAATATCGTATGTTTGTTTATGAACGGGAATAGATGGGAAGTTTATATGGGCATGAACCGTTAAAGTGAGTGCATGTTATGTGGTAGATGCGTGTAGGAACTTCGTGCTTATCTGAAGTCACTAATAAACTAAGTGGTAATCATACTAGGACGTGATTGACCGTCCTTGACTGTTAGCTATTTTTGAGAGTCAAACCGACCAACCGAGGTGAGTTCACACACTTTCTAAGGCATGGGATTCCCGGTGGTTGGGAATGGGTTAATGAATTTAAAACGGAACCTACATATTCTCCTTGGGTAGGATATGTACCGCCATCCTCCATAGGTAGGATGATAATATAAATCCTGCGTATTCTCCTTGGGTAGAATACGTACGTTTGTCCTCCTTGGGAAGGACAACAACCTTAAAACTTACTAGACAAAACTCTATCATGAAGTCACTCAATTTTTATATCGACTTAATCGCCGTGCCAATGGCGAGCGGGTCATTAGTTAATAGCGCTATTAGGGTTGACAAGCCTCACACCGTGCTGTTCGGACGGGCGTGTACTAATGGATCTGGGCAAACTGTCAATGATGATAGAACATTGACGTAGGGCACAACTATTGTTCGTCAGTTGTCGATATGGTAACGGTCTAGTGGTTAACATGGGGAAACCCCCATGGGTCATGGTTTGGGAAAGAAGGAATTGGTTAATCATATTTTCAACTATGGGGTAACCCCCACGGCAAGTAAGCCAACTAAAGACAAACCATGTTTTCGAAAACAACTTAAAACAAACACCCAACTGTGAACTCGCTCAACTTTATTGTTGACTCGTCGTTACATGCCTTACAGGTCGCTAGATGCTTATGGAGCTTGCATGAGGAGGAGGTCGTTGTTGGATAGGGACTGTTATGTCCCGTGCTTAATATTTAATCCCTATGAACCTATTAAACTTACGTTTTGAACTTTAAACTTATGAACTATGGAACTTATGTTTTGGACTTACGTTTTATGCTTCCGCTGTTAACTTTAAGCCGGTTACTTTCTTTTGGTCACCAATTGTATTGTGGTTGGTTTATTTACTAAATTGCGTTGTTCAATATGATTGGTGGCTCGATCCTGGTCATGTCACGCCTCCAAGCGGTAATACTCCGCATGGTGGATTTTGGGGGTGTGACAGTCGCCATCATCATGTCGACGAAGAAGGATCTTTCGCTGAAAAGGGCTTCGGCCCAATCTGTTTCACGGCCCAACTGTTAAGAATATGTATTTGTTTAACCCTTGTAATTGCTAAAACGAAAACACCAAACCCTAACACCCTTTTCCTCTCCTCTGGAGGCCGGCGGCTGCCCAGCTCATTATCGGAGCCTTCCTCATTTAATCTGGCATTCATTCTACGCTTATTCGGTTAGTATACTCATCACCGATTTGATTAACATTTTATGATTTAGTATTGTGGTTAGCATATATGAGAATTGGCAAATGATCTAGGGTTATGTGATAGTAGAAACTTTGATGAATACTTTGTGGAAACAAACTGTTATGATCGATAAAGTGCACATGATTATTCATGCTTGGACCATCGATGAACTAGTGTTATACATGTACGGCTTTGAGTGGCAGGATTAGATTTATGATTATTATTGCTTGAAGGAATGCATGGAATTAGGGTTTATATGATTATGTGAATCTGGGTTAGGAGGATAATGATTATTACAAAGCTAGAAACTGGTTGTGATGTTAATCGATGACTTAGGGTTGTTTATAAACTAATGCTAATTAACAGGTAAAGATCAATTGCCATCGTGATTTTGGGATGATATCTGATAAAATAAGGATTAACATGTTAATAAATGATCATTGGGATGAAGATGTCCTTGTTGAATAGGGCCTATGATTGCAAAACCGTAAATCCATGATTAACTGTGTTTGCAAAAGATGAAACTGCTGAAGCAGCGACGAACCATCCCACCCCTGACGAAGAACCCAGTTTGACGAAACATAGTGGTTCTTCGTCGTCTGAAGGTCGACGAAACATAGTGGTTTTTCGTCACAAGGGGTACTTCGCCGAGTAAGAAAATGTGTTGAACAGTAGGCACTTATGATGATGTTGATGATAGATAATTATGTGTGTATACGATCCACGTTGCATGTCAATGAGAATAAGGAAGTTGGTTTGACTAGTATGAATAGCCAACTCACCTGTTATGTTATGTGTTACTTTCACATAAGATGTGAACTTGTGTTAGAAATGTGTATTTACTACATGATATACTGTGATCTTGTGAGAGATGTAAACTGTGTGAAATTAATGACTTGTAAATTGTGAAACTGATGTTGATTGGTAACCACGGTAGGGTTTGGTTGACCAACTTGGAACGGGTAAAGTAACTTAACAATCCGAGCAATCTTGAGTTCATTCCTCTTGAGCATGCATCCCGGTAGGTGGGACAGTCATTGGGTATCCCTAAGAGGGATAGGTTTTCGGGTAAATCAATTGGGTATTCCTGAGAGGAATACGTCTTGTGGGTAAAATCTAGAATGTTGGATAATATACTCATCCTATCACCTTTAAGTCCCATCTTGTTTGTTACCTGAGAGGTAACGGAGTATTAGTTGGTAGCGCTATCTAGGTTTGGCACCCTCACCCCGTACCTGAGAGGAAGGGTGTGAACTAATGACTCAGTCATGCCCAATGCTTTGATAATAGCATTGGGGAACGGGCAAAATAAATCTGGAGTCGTCTTGTATTCGAGGTATTATCAACATTGTAATCAATGAACTGAACTAAACACTTGGTAAACTAACGTTTTCGTAAAACTATGAACTCACCAGCGTTGTCTGATACACGTGTGTGCATGCTCGCAGGTTATTGATATGTGTGGATGTGGAACTTGCTGTCTGGGATGCTGAAGTGGTCATGGGTCGAGATACATGGAAACTTGAAACGAGACTAGTTGATTTCATACACTTGGGTTTTAGTTAAACTTGTATTATGCTTCCGCTAAACACAACGAGTTATAAATAATGTTTTGTAATACTTTATCTTAATGAATGAAAGTTTTATTGGAAATCTTGTTATGAGTTCAATGTGATTAGTGGCTAATTCCTGGTACGTCACACATGTGGTATTTTGGGGGTGTGGCAGAAACGAGTTTCCAAAATGATCGAGATGATTCACGATCACAATCATGGTAGCATTGTCCACTACAGAATCAGAATACATCGCCGCTTCATTGATCAAGATGATTCATGTGGATATGCCACTTGAATTATTGCCAGTTTAGGGGTAGTCCCTACCATTCAGGACCCCTAGAGATCTTTGTGATAACGATGGTGCGATTGCTTAAATCAAGGAACCTCGTGTACATCGAAAAACTAGGCACATTGAGCGGAGTTTTAACTACATAAGGGATGAAGTTGAAAAAGGGAAAGCTATGTATTCGCAAAGTTCACACTGATCAAAATACCGCGGATCCACTCACGAAGCTCCTTGAACGGGCAAAGCATGAAGGGTCATACTTGTGCCTTGGTACTTCGATATTCTAGTGATTGGATTTGATCTATTTTGTATTTGGATATTGGAACAATTGTTATTATAACTCTTTATGGTATGTTGAGTTATGTTCCATTTTAGCATGTTTAAATCCATGAATAAGTTACTTATTCTAAATGTCCGTAGTTGATCATACTTGTGAGAACAAATATGAATGTAAGACTATAATGAACTTGGATTGGTGGATATTCATTAGGTATGAATATAGAGCAAAGTGTTGCTGCCAAAGTTCATAGATATTTGTGGGATACAAATATTGGACTGACCCGCACTCAAATATTACTGAATGGAATCATTTGTGATAGATCATAAGTAAATTTGAGTAAAGGAGAATATCATAGTATCCTTTGACCTGAGATACATATTGGGTCTTGATATTCACCAAGTATTATACCTTGACCTAGTTCTTCTCTGTCTGTAATAAGGCAATACATAAGGCTAAAGTCAGGTGTGGTACAAGGTGATTGTGAGAGACGTATTTAGTCAAGAAGGGATTTGTTCCTCTTATTCGTTGAGTGTAAGATGTCTAAGGCCTGCTAAAGTTAAATCAACAGAGAGTGATCACTCTATGTCTCTGGATTTAACATGACATCTGTAACGAAAGGATAAATGATAGATTCACCTAAATCATGTTCAAGTAAGGGACTTGAAGGGGATGATGTTATTGAATGGGACATATAGTCATGCGTATTAGGGGTAGTAAACTGTAGTTAGGTGGTCTTTACTACTTGCATCAATCTTCTATGTATCTAGTGCAAGTGGGAGATTGTTGAATTCTGTATGCCCAAGACACATATTAAATTGATGTGGCTAGTACGATATGATCCAAGTCGGGTCATACCCAAATACAAGCTAGACAAACACTTATAATACTTATTTATGATATGATCAAACAAATAAGTATTAACACTTAGAATATTTAGAAATTTGTTTTCTAAATAATTACACTTGAGAAACTAATAAATTATATGGATAATTTATTTTGAGAGAATATTTTATTTTGTTATTTAATGGGTTAAATAACATTTTAAAAATGTAGTATAAGTCTTATAATATATGATGTTATATTTTATAAAAGTTATAAAATTAAACAAGACTTGAATTTATAAAAGAAATTTTGAATTTTTTTTTATAAAATACATAAGTGGGCCACCCCCCCTTGGAGTCTTCCCAAGACAATTTTTTGGTCCAATAATGTTCCATGCATTTGTCATATCTAGATGGATTTTGATTGGGCAAAAAGGGTGGCATTCTCTCTCAACCTTTTATAATTATTTGTATGACAAAAATTAGAAGAAGGAACTTGTAAAATGCTCTCAATTTTTCGGCTATAGTGGGTGATCCAAGAGTTTGAATTTTGGTTTTTTCAAGTGTAAGACTTGTAAAAAATACTCTCTAAAAATCGCCTAACATAGTGTATCACAAGAGGGTTTTTCAAGTTTGAAAATCAAGTGCAAGAACTCCATTTTTGTCTCTCATATTTTCGGCTAAGATGGGTTATCTATGAGGGATTTTTCAAGCGAGTTTACAAGTGTAAAATCCTAGCTAAAATCAAAGTGTTTGTTGTAAGGCTTGGGGTATACAAGCTTGAGGTATTCTACACTTGAAGACTACCATTCAAGAAGCATCATCTTCTTCATATCCTTTACTCCTTGGAAGGTAGTATCCTTGAAACACTCTATGGTTGTGTTTTAATTTTGATAGCATGCATGTTCGTATATGGATCCGGGGATTGGGTTTTTACATATAAATGAGTTTTATATCTTGAAAAGTAACATGTTTTAAATAATCTTTCCGCTGCGTTTTATTTTATATGGATAAAATAACTTTGATAAACATGTGAAAAACCCAACAATGGCATCTAGAACCGCTTATATGAGTGTATGCTTCATAGGATTTAAAATTTTCGGGTTTTCAGGTTTGGAGAAACCCTATGGACGAAAGTTTTGAACTTGGTTCTCCTTTTGTTTTTCAAGATATTAATCTTAGATGCATAAAAGTATCTTGAAAAATTATGTCATTTGGATGATTTGTATGTTTGGACAAAAACCCACTTTTTCGGTTTTTCTCATTCTTGGCCGAAAAGTAGGTTGTAAAAAGGAAATCATTTTTGCTTCTTAAGTTTTATATATATGTGGATATGTATTTTGGTGTTCATAACCTAGCCATGACCTTGTGTGAATATGTTGAATGTTGAATGTTTGTGTTTGTGATTTATATTTAATTATTTCAAAGGGCTGTAATAATTATTATCTTTGTTCTTCCATTTGTGAAACATGTAATTATTTATTTTCATTTGGTATGTAAATAAATAGATTAGGTGCATTTAATTTTTACTAGAAAAATGTATTAGGATATCTTTTGTAAAAGAAGATGCACACAAAAATGCGGTTTTGGTTTTGGCTAATTTCGGGCCTAAAGGACTTCATAGTTCTTAATGGGATTTTAGCCCGATAACCAAAACACATTTTGAAGTCCAAAGGAGTTTGGAGCTGAATATAAAAGACATTTGGAAGCCCAAAGAATGTGAAGAAATCACAACACCGGAAGAAGACTTGAAGCATTTGGATGCGGGATCAAGTGGGAGTTCAACGACACATTATTTGTGTCAATAATCACTAGGAAGGACCTTTTGACACACTTGTTTCGGCTAACAAATGTGGTCAAAATAGTTGGCTATGGTTATGCATCTTTTGATATGTGTGTTGTGCTTGTGCGGTTGCTTATTTATATTGTTTTGATGATATTTGGATATGCATGCTTAACAAACTAATAATCAACAACAAGCTTAAAATTGGTTCTTTAAAAATCATTAAAATTGGTTAATAAAAGGTTATTAAAGGTTAATGATTTTTTATAATAAAATGGGTTTTATTAAAAGAACCTAGAAAATTGGTTTTCACTAAAGTACCAAGGATTTGAATGCATGCAAATATATGGTACAAAAAAAATTTCTAAACTAGAATTTTGAAAAATGAAAACCTATTTTATAAAACAAGTCAAACACCATCCTTTTATACAACACTCGAATCACTTGGAAACTCTTTTGTGGGATAAAGGTCACCAAACCACATTTGAGGGAACTTGTATGTTCGAGGTGGGGTTACAATGTTTGTGGGATAAAGGTCACCTAACCACTTATATGTGTAAACTCACACATGTGTGTAAGTTGGACGACTTGATTTGGAAACCATGAACTTATGGTCACCGAAGCATGGCGAACAAAGGTGTTGATGGGATTAAACATGCCAACTAAACATAAAGATGTTTAACCGATCCCATATGGCTAGAAGTTGCAAAGGGTTTCAATAATCAAACGTTGACTACCTTTTAATTTAAATAATGGGATAAAGGTCACCTAACCAATATTTAAATGTAACGTTGGATTCTAGATTTTAATTATTAATTGTCTATGAGACATAAAAGGGTATTAATGATAAAAATATAATAATATCGAAAATACTAAAATTGAACCTTGTTAAATTTTGTAGCTGGCCGCTAACAATATTACCCAAACCGTCCGTAACCTATCACTAACAACAATCCTTGAAAAGGATCGTCTCAATCATAACACTTCATGAATTGATATCGAAACTTAAGAATCGTTCTCAAGTAAGAGAAGATATCCTATGTGTTGAACGATCCTATTCCCGATAAACCTCTTATGGAAGATGAGGATGCCTATAACGATTGGACTAAGTATGCCGAGGATACTAAGCAAGCCTCTTGCCTCATGACTGGGAACTATGATTCCCGAGATTCAAAAGGATTTTGAATATCATGAGCCTACGACATAATTACTCAATTGAAGGAAATGTTCCTCAACAAGTAAGGGTAGAACACTTCGAGACGGTTCGAGCACTTTGTGCATGTCGAATAGAGGAAACCCAATCGGTCTCATCTTATGTCTTTAAGATGAAAGGCCACATTGATCGCCTCGAAAGGCTCAATATGGGTAAAAGGTCTTTATCCGTTTTAACGATCAATGAGGATGGAAATAATAAAGGGCATCACCCCGACTCCAAGGCAAATGTTGCAAACAAAAGGGGCACTACAAAGGGAAAAAGAAAAGAAAGGCTAAAGCGGAACCACCGAAACCAAAAGAAAAGAAGGCAAAGGTTGCCACGAACGATCCATACTTTGAATATGATGAGATAGGGCATTTGAAAGAGTTGAAAAACAAGAGGGATGCGGGGCAAGCATCAGGTACAATGTTTATGATACATATTGACTTTAATGTTATTTCTTCAAACACGTGGGTATTAGATATCAGATGTGGAACTCATATTTGCAATTCGTTGCAAGAGTTAAAAAGAAATAAGCATTACAAGAAGAGAGACATTAGTCTCTTCATGGGCAATGAAGCGAAAGCTCAAGTTGAAGCCCTAGGAGACTATGTTTTGAAACTTCCAAATGGCTTGGAAATTGTTTTAAAAATGTTTTGAATGTTCCTAGTTTGACTAGGAACATTATTCAACTTTCCCTTATAAGACAATATGGTTTTAATTTAAAGTTTGTAAACAATGACATTTATATTTTGATAAATGACATGTTTTACTTTAAAGCTATGCTTTCAAATGGTATTTATGAATTGGTTCATGATAATACATCATTTGATAGTTCAATGTACCAAGCAATCACCAAGAAACTCAAAATGGATTTGAGTAAGACCTATCTTTGGCATTGTCGACTTGGTTATATAAACAGAACTCGCATGTAAGCACTTCAAAAGAATGGTCTTTTGGAAACAAATGAAGTTGGTTCATTTGATACATGTGAATCTTGTTTACAAGGTAAAATGACCAAGAAACCCTTTAGTGGTACCAACCAAAGGGCAAAAGATTTATTAGGTATCATACATTTGGATGTATGTGATCCTTTTATGCCAATGACTAGGTATGGTGAAAGATACTTCATTATTTTACCGACGTTTATAGTCGCTATGGTTATGTGTACTTGCTAAGACACAAAGATGAAGTTTTGAAACGTTTCAAAATCTTCAAAAGTGAAGTAGAAAATCAACTCTATTAAAGTTCTTCGTTCCAATAGAGGAGGAATCGAACTCCTTTTGGATATGCTTCGATCTATGATGGCTAGGAGCACATTATCTCTATTATTTTGGGGTTACGCTTTGCTCTCCGTGGCCCGTGTATTAAATATGGCCCAAACCAAGAAAGTGGATAAGACGCCTTTTCAAATTTGGCATGGAAAGGCTCCATCATTATCATATTTAAAGGTATGGGTTGTGAAGCTTATGTGAAGCAATACACCCCAAATAAATTAGAAGTACGATCCACTAAGTGTATCTTTGTAGGATATCCTAAAGATGGTATAGGATATTGATTCTACGATCCAACAGAGCAAAAGGTATTTGTTGCTTGAAAGGCTGACTTCTTGGAAGCTAAGTTCCTTGTGGAAGGAATTAGTAGAACAATGGAACTTGATGAGGATCAAGAACCACAAGTCGATACACGTTTGGTTGATACTAGCACTCAACAAGAGGTTGTTGAAAACGATCAAGTGGTTGATCAATACACACAAAACGTTCGTAGATCTGGTACAATTAGTAGTCCACCTGAAAGATATGGTTTTTTCATGGATGGATGCTACGTGGTAGATTCGGGTGAACCTACCACATACCATGATCCAATGTCAAAATCTGATTGTGACAAATGGTTTGAAGCCATGAATGTAGAGATGCAATCCATGTATGACAACCAAGTATGGGAATTGGTTGTGCCATATCTTAACTCCAAAATAGTTAGAAGTAAGTGGGTTTTCAAGAAGAAAACTGATATGCATGGTAACTTGGATACTTATAAAGCGAGACTTGTAGCAAAAGGTTTCAATCAAACTCAAGGGGTTGATTGTGATGAGACCTTCTCGCCTGTGGCGATGCTAAAGTCGAATAGGATATTATTTTCCATACCTGCATAATATGATTATGAGATTTGGAAAATGGATGTCAAAACGGCTTTCCTTAATAGATATCTTGAGGAAGATGTCTATATGTTTCAGCCTAAAAGTTTTGTCGATCCAAAACATCCTAACAAAGTATGCAAGTTAAAGATATCAATATATAGATTGAAACAAGCATCAAGAGGTCAGAATCACTGTTTTGATGAAGAGATTAGGGAATATGGATTCATCAAGAACGTCGATGAAGCTTGTGTGTATAAGAAGGCTAGTGGGAGCATCATCGCTTTCTAATAGTATGTCGATGACATTCTACTATTTGGAAATGACATTCCAACCATGGAAGGTGTAAAAACCTGTCTTGGAAGTTGTTTTTCCATTAAGGATCTTGGAGAAGCCGCCTATATTTTGGGAATAAAGATCTATAAGGATAGGTCAAGGCGCTTGATAGGTTTAAACCAAAGTGCATACATTGACAAAGTCTTGAAAAGGTTTAAGACAGAGAACTCTATGAAAGGTTTGGTACATATTCAAGAGGGGATAATATTGAGTGCGTCTCAATGTCCAAGCTCAAAGGATGAGCACGAAAGAATGAAAGGAATCCCATATGCGTCTGCTAGAGGATCCATTATGTATGTAGTGAAATGCACTGGACCAGACATGTCATGCGCTTTATGCATGACAATAAGATACCAACAAAATCTAAGTAACGGTCATTGGATGACTGTTAAAAGTATATTGAAATACCTTAGAAGAACTAAGGATATGTTTCTAAGATACCAACAAAATCTAAGTAATGGTCATTGGTGAAGAAGAACTCGTTATAAAGGGTTACAGGGATGCGAGTTTCAGAATTCGTTGTAAAGGGTTACATGGATACGAGTTTGGAAAATGATTGAGATGATTCACGATCACAATCAGGGTAGCATTGTCCACTACAGAATCATAATACATCGCCGCTTCATTGATCGAGATGATTCATGTGGATCTGCCACTTGAATTATTGTCGATCTTGGGGTAGTCCCTACCATTCAGGACCCCTAGAGATCTTTGTGATAACGATGGTGCGATCGCAAAACATTTTAACATAGTATATTTACTTAATATACCAAGTGCATAATTTCAAAAACATTATCCATGTTTTCAAAAACCTTATACAAGATTTCAAAACCATCTCACATAGTTTTAAAACATTTTATAAACATATTTACCTAATACACCTACCACATGATTTCAAAAGCATTACGTAAGGTTTCAAAAACATTAAACATATTTCCAAAGAACCCCATGCATAGTTTCAAGAACACTCTGCTCGTATGTTGACTTAACATACGTAGTACACGATCTCCAAATCCTACTTCATATGTTGACTTAGCATATCTAGCATCTTGACTTCTTGAACACTTTACCTCATGTATTGACTTAAGCACATCTAGTATACGGTTTCCAAACATTTCTCGCTATACAAATTCCAAATCCTTATAGGATCTTCCTATCTTCATAATTAGATCCTTGTGGATGTTAAAAGCACAAAATCAAAGCCCTTAATTGGATTCTTTGTGTACTTTAATACGCACGTTACGATTCAATGAGGACAAAACCGAATCCTTATAAGATCTTCCCATCTTTATAGATAGATTCTTGAGGATATTTAAAGTACTAATTGAAATCCATTGATTGGATTCCTGGTACACTTTAAATGCATATGAACAAATCAATGACAAGTTAATAACAAATGATAACAAGATCAATAACAAATTGATAACAAACAGATAACCAAGTTGACAATTATTATGTGATTATGTGTTTACGCGTTTATGTGTCTTTGTGTGATCCAAAAGCTCGCTATCCAAATCCTTGTAAAATCCTCCATATCTACACATTATGAGTTTTTAGAAGGATATCCAAAAAGTACTATCTTAAATCCTTAATGGGCTTCTATGCAAAAGTTAAGACCCTTGGATTGTAAAGTACTATTCCAAAGTTAAAGAGATCACGTGTTGATCTAGTTAAAGACATCATTCGTTGATGTAGTTAAAGAGACCCCTTGGGTGGTCTAGTTAAAGAGATTGATTCGTCAATCTAGTTAAAGATATCATGTGTTGATATAGTTAAAGAGACCCCTTGGGTGGTCTAGTTATAGAGATTGATTCATCAATCTAGTTAAAGATATCATGTGTTGATATAGTTAAAGAGACCCATTGGGTGGTCTAGTTATAGAGATTGATTCGTCAATCTAGTTAAAGATATCATGTGTTGATATATTTAAAGAGACCCCTTGGGTGGTCTAGTTAAAGAGATTGATTCGTCAATCTAGTTAAAGATATCATGCGTTGGTATAGTTAAAGAGACCCCTTGGGTGGTCTAGTTAAAGAGATTGATTCGTCAATCTAGTTAAAGATATCATGTGTTGATATAGTTAAAGAGACCCATTGGGTGGTCTAGTTAAAGAGATTGATTCGTCAATCTAGTTAAAGATATCATTCGTTGATATAGTTAAAGAGACCATCTGGTGGTCTAGTTCAAGAGGTCGTTCACCAACCTAGTTAAAGAGATCACGTGTTGATCTATTTAAAGAGGTCGTTCATTGATCTAGTTAAAGAGACTCTATGGTAGTCTAGTCAAGTCATCATAGGATTATTCATTTGATTTATTCCCCTACACATTATAAAATAAATTGTGCGGACTGTGCAAAGAATTACGTAATTATGGAATTCAGTGCATAGAAACCACAACAAGTTTTGTCATCGGTAAGAACCTATAGTGATAAGAATAACGAAACGGGAACAATGTAATAAGGGCATGGTGGATACGCCGATGTTACTTCCTATATATAAGTGTTCCTTATTACATTACGAGCGTATCGTTATTTAAGTTACTAGAAGTTCTAGACCTTGCCCAATGTTGTTTTATGTTATACTCTCCGACTCCAATTTCGAGCACACACAAGTTTCCTATAATAGTCTTGATGGGAAACATTCTCTCCATCCGTTGTTTGAAACTCTAACTTCTTATCAAGTTCACACGCTCTCCATATTTTTACTACAACAAGGATATCATTTTGACATTTTTCATGTCACTCTTGAAGTTTGGTGCAATCATACACAAACCTATTGAAATGAAGTTTAAATCTGCGGATCTGAACTCTTCCCTATAAACAACAGACGAGTACGAATAACAAAGTTCGCAGGAAATCCAGACGTGGCCCTGAGTTTTACTTAGGAAATGAAGGATTTATTTGAAAGCAAATAATCCACATCTGTCTCTACAAGTTTCCTCTAAGTAAAATTTCAGGACGAAATTTCTTAAAGTAGGGGAGACTGTGACAATTGTGCTTACAGTTATCACTAACCAATCCCGAACAATTTCGTAAACAATAAAACCTTTTGTTTTATTTCTTGGATTGTGTAATTATCTATGATACTTGCACAATAACAATCCTTGTTCAAATTCAAACCCTTAAACACTTTCTGGAAAGTTATACGCAAACTAATACGTAAACGAAATCTGTTTAATGCGACAAACACTCTGGAATAGTGACTTATGCTTAACATACCTTAAATAACCTTTACATAAGTTAGAAATAAGATTTGAAGGGTTTGCTATGGCAAAAACAAGTTTATTCGATCACAGGGACTATTTGCGTCAAACTGCAAAAGTCTGTCGATTCGTATAGCAACGAACATTCCGGAACAATATCATAAGCTAAAAATACTATAAATAACCTTAACATAGCTTAGAAATAACCTTTGAGGGGTTCGGTGTGAGAAAATATGATTATTTGATCAACAGGGACTAAAAGCGTCAAAAAGTGCATAAGTTTGCATTTACGCGCATATCTTACGTTCTGAACATATCCGGACATCCAAAAATTTTTGTAATCATTAAAATATGTTATTTTAGTGATTGGAATGCTAAAATACCATTCGTCGCGTAAACTGGATCGTTTTTCGCGTCCATTCGAATTCGTCGTAATTAACCGAACAACGTGACCGTACTGTCACACCCCGAAATTATCAGAGCTGGCGTGACTGGACTGGTATCTTCATTGCACAGCGGAAGCAAATAAGCTAAGTCTTTTAGAAAATGAACGCCCACTAAGTACTCGAATCTCCAATGGTTCTCCTATTCCAACCGTGCCTTGTCTTAGAAATGCAACCTGAGAAAGAAACATGCGAAAAATCAACATAAAGTTGAGCGAGTTCATAGTTTGTCTGTAAAAGATTTGAAATAAATCTTTTGAATAACCGGTTTGTGAAATAATATTGAGAAAACGAATTTAGAAATCATTTTCTTGCCAAGTTATATGGAAACTTTGTATTTGTAACGCATTATGTTCGTAAAACCAAGTATTTGTAAACTTGTATTTGTAACGCCTTAGGTTCATAAAACCATGTATTTGTAAACTCTTGTATTTGTAAAGTATGTATAACCGTCAATGCCCACCCTGATTTTGACTCCATGCCCGCATAATCCTATGCCTTGAATTTGTATAAAACATGATATTTAATTTGTAAAAAATCAAGTATTTCTGAAAGTATGTATGTCCCTGGTATGTAGCAATAAGGAAAAGAGATCACCAATGGGTTGCAAAGCCACTGGCATGTGTGAAGTGATGCAGGAAGACTCAAACCTAGCAGATTTTGGCGTCGGGCTCATAGTCACCTCATGGTCCACTCAGCGGACTCAGGAGTGGGGCTCGCTACACCCAAAGAGATCTATCACTCATGACTCTCGGTCCTACAACGAGGATTAATGGCCTCAAGTTCCACCTACCCACTCACATGATCTAAGTAGTATACCCCCTTAAGCTAACCATACCATGTATAAAAGTGTCTGAAATAATTGTAACATATATTTTACCCCAGCCTCTAAGGCTGAACCTCCCCCAGCCTCTAAGGCCAACTACCCATGACTCTCTATATTATCACCAGACGATCCATCCCTAGTCATGAAAATCATTCACATTTCGATAATATGCTTTTGTTTTGTAAAAATCGGTATATTTAGTATAATCCATTCGTAATATGATTTAGGAGTACGAGTTTTCGTTCATTCAAAAGCTTTGTAGGTTCTTGCAAAACGTGCTTTGTCAAAAATATGCAATCTTTGTTCATCGAAAACTTTGTATGTTTCTGAAAACGTGCATGTCTTTTCACCCCGAAAGCATTTATAAAAATGTAAGACCGTAAAAAAAAAGTGGGGGTTATGAACTCACCTGAATTTCCATGTGCAAAGCTAGCTAATTACGACTTCGTGATGTCGTTTCCAAGACTTGACTTGCTAGCGTGGATTCTACAATATTCCTAACACGGAATATCTTATAAGTTTCTAAATAAAAGTAATAACTAAACTACGTGTCATCGAGCTCTACCGAATCGTTAACCGAACGATTCAATGGTAAGTTGTGATGTAAATGGAAACGATTAGGTCATATTTGATAAGTGTCGTTTATCGTCGATAATAACTAACAAGTCTTGGAAAAACTTGATTCTCGAGATATTTGAAAGTAAATAAATATTTATATCAAATATATAAATACATCGTTAAGGTCGCTTGTCGACCCGAGAAGTCGTTTGTGCATTTAGAAATATTCGTTATGAAAGTTATATATAATAAACTTTTATTATATATTACGTCTTGTATATATTTTCCAAAATATACGTATATGCCGTTTCGGCGCTTGAAATAAATATAAAAAGTTATATTTATTTTATAAGAGAATCGTCGAGTTGTCGTGTTTGAAAATAAATATATAACAATATTTATTTTTGTAAAAGAATTCGCGTTGTACGACATTTGAAATAAATATATAACTATATTTATTTTAGTAACACAATTGTCGTGTCGTTTGATATTCGAAATAAACATATACTCTATATGTATTTTTATAAAAGAAGTCGTGTTATTTGACGTTTGAAATAAGTAAGCAAGCTATATGTAATTGGATAAACGAAAGCGGTTTTTGGCGTTTAAAAACAATATAAGTAATTATATTGATTTTTATAAAGGATTTGTAGCATTTCCAAGCTTTAAAATAAATATAATAACTATATTTATTTGCTTTAAAATAATTTCCGAATAGTCGTTGTTGTAAGTTGCAAAGCGTTGTCGCAAGTAATTTATATAGTTGTATTCGTTGTTATAAAAGATTACTGTAATCCGATAGTTTGTTTTATAACAAAACGGAATTATTTTACGGATTTTCTTGAAAAACGGGCATAGTTTCCTCTGTTTTTTGACGATTCCGACAATCAAGTGTCGATATATTTTGTAAAACTCAACAATAATTCAATCAATGCAATCGAATATATAACTTTTGTCGCGTAATAAGCTATCGACTAAATATAAAATCTTGTAACGAAATGTCGGTTCGAGCTCGGTTCGCGTATAAATATAAAGTTTATATAAAACAATCTAATATATAAATCGCGTCATTAAAATTTTACCAAGCCTCGGATTAGCCGTTGACTGGCAGTTGACTGATGTTGACTGGTTTGACCGTCGAGTTGACCAGGGTTGACTCGGTCCGACTGAGTCGACTCGAACCGCTTCGTATCTGACCCGAACCGACTGACTCGAACCATATTGTTGTCCTGAACCGCTGACCCGAGCTGAATCTGAAGCGAGTTGACTTGTTGACTCGAACAAAGCTGACCCGAGCACCTGAACCGAAACTCCCTAGAACTAAACTGCTGGATATGACCCGAGACTCCCATGAAAACTAAAATCAAAACATCATCATCATCATCTTTCAACAGATCTTCGGATAAAGAAACAAGATGAAAGAAAATGGAGAGGGTTTACCGGTTAGACTTTTCAAAAGAAACAAAAACACCACCGCCGTTCTCGCCGTCGCCGGCGTCCGCTGCCGTCGCCGTGAGCGGCGGCGCCGCTCTCCTTTATCCCGGTCTCACTCACTCTCTCTCTCTCTCAGTTCCTCGACTTCTATGCTGCTGATTTGGACCTGTTGTGGTTGGTTGTGGCCGGTCGGTGACCTTCGGTTACCGGATTCGCGAAGATCGGGGGGTGTGGGTGAGGTATCAGAGGGGTGTCTCACCGGAAATCATCTGTCGGCATCACTCCGGTCACCGATCAGAGCGACGAGGGTTTGGGGGGTATGTTGGACGTTGTCACGCGCCGCCATCTCTATGGTGGTGGCTGGCCGATTATTTAGAGGGGGATGAGAGAGAGCTCAGAGGGGATGAAGATGTGGAGATGATGGGTTCTCATATGTGAGTGTGTTTGTATGTTGTCTGATTGTATAACCGAGAGAGAAAGAGAGGTCACATAGGTTTAGAGAAGATGGACCCTCTGTGTTTGTGTGTTTATTTAATTGTCTGCACATTTCAAGAATGAGGGAAGGGATAAGGGTTTTTATAGATATATAAAAGATCTTGGGTGTATCAAAAATCTTGTGTTCTAATTAACAATCCTTACAAAAGATTTTGAGAATATTTTGTAGAGATTTTGTAGGATTTAATATAGATTTTGTAGAGATCTTTAAGATCTTGACAAGATTTAATATATTAGGTGTAGGTTTAGGCTTGTGGGTTTTGGGCTTGGGCCCACAAGCCCAACTCATGTGTAGGTGGCCCGTAATTCCTACGAGACACGTTTTCGCAACCCGAACATGTTGTAACGTCAAATGATAAAATTTTAGTATTAAAATACATAAAATACGGTCGGTAGTCGTTGTTTGTGCGTTTAGTCGTCGGTTGCATAAAAAGCGCATAATTTCGCGAAAAATTATATCGTTGCCGTCTTTACTCCGTTTTTCGATCCGGTTTCAACTGTAGTTACTAAAACTTCGTTACGGAGCTAAATATAGCGTAAAATGTAAGTTCTGAAGGTGACAGGCGTCTCCGTCGCTTCCGTTTTGTTGCCGATGCGTTTCCTGCTATCTTTTTTTTAGTTCTCGTTGCTTTTGTGTCGCACGGAAACCCAATAAATTCACAAAATTTATTTCATAGACATAAAATATTCGTATAACATTCATACTTGTCGGCGTTGTCAGTATTTTGTACGGTATCAGTTCGTTGTCGCGCAATATTCAGCAGATTCCCGTAAATCACCACACGCGCACTGTATAAATCAAATAAACGTCCCTGGGCTCTCCAAGGGCCTAATTAAGTTAATTTGCGCTGTAAACACTATTTATTATCGCGTTAATTTTCTGTTAATCACGTAATTAAGAGCCGTAAATCACCGGTTGTCACATTCTCCCCCTGTTACAGAAATTTCGTCCTCGAAATTTAGACTATGTTATCTTCTCAGAATTGTGTTGTTCGTCGGTAAGTCTGAATAATAACAAAGTGAATGACCGCGTAATCGAAACAAGACTTATTTGAATCATGTGAATTTAAGGACATTCCTTCACAATAGGAATCCCAACCGTTTAAAAGAAATGTGTCTCAGTAATTGATGTCAAAGGAAACGAGACGTACTGATACAGTCACCAGTGTGACTAGGTTAACAAGGATCCAACAATGAACAGGAACTTCGACCAATCGAATTCCATATGAACGCTTATAACATGTAAATGAGTTCTAGAAGCAATAACATCCACTGGATGAACTTAGAATCAACAATCTCAATTATAATAGTTTGCATGAAATGCTCGATCGTGATCAGCACAAGCTGCAAGTTATACCGACGCCAGAAGGCGTCGTAGTGAATGAAGCAATTTGAATATAGCGGTGATCGAACAAGTATCACCTGTTGTTTTGCATTCAATTGAAAGCGCAATGAAGTAAATATGAAAATTTGTTTCTAACAACATCATAGGATTTTCAATTGAAATTTGAACATCAAAGAAATAATGTTTTCGATCGAAGACGAAGAAGCAATGAATATCGCAAAACATTCGATCGATGTTGAAAGGACCGTTAGGAGGTACACCGGAATATGAAATGACTTTTGTGTACCCTTGTCTTATCACACGATTGTGTTAAGACTGTCGTAATGTGATAAATCAAAGCGGATTTAATTTAAATCAATAAATAAATAAATAATTAAATCCGTGCATAAGATATGTAAACGAGTTTAGCGCAAGCTTCAAATAAGTGAAAATGCCACCACAAGGTGTCGAAATCAACAAACAATTTAATGGAGTCGAATGCCAAACAAGTTTACTTCGACTAGGAACAAATGAAACACTTGTTAAAACGAATTTGAATATGATGTGTTCAATACATCATATGGTATCTGGGATTGAATATGTGTAATGGTCAAGTTCAAACAATTGAATTTGATTTCGGCGCAATCCGTCAATAAATACATGTATCGACAAGAAAACTTTCGGCATGGTCACAACGAAAACCATGTATGTAACTTGAAAAGACAAGAAATTTCAAGGAAATGTGTTGACTTGATAACAAAGAAGCCAACAATTACAATAATGCGGGTCATTCGAATCACAAATCAATAATTGGATTTAGCGAAATAATATTTGAACTTTGATGAAAAGCTTATTCGAAACGAAACCACATGCGTAACAAACGATGCATGTGTAACATATAAATTTTCAAGAAATGAAGCAATTAGTGTTCGCTATACTGAGAGAAATGATCGTGATACAATGACCATTCAGAGCAGTAGAGATGCAAAAGTCTACCCACTAAATGTGAAAGTCGAAATTTCAATAAAAGAAATTTAAGGACTTTACCTGGGGTTTGATGTGATGACCGGTTGTTAGTTGACATTACCATGGAATGTCGAACATAGCGTATTCGTCGTTAATTAGGTAGGGGGGATGCGGAGACATTCGTCTTCTCCCTGGCGTGAGTCGTGTCGTTGCAGGATCGCGTGACAAGTTTTCGTTTTCTGATCGTTAGTCCTCCTGCTGACAGGAATCTAGCTTCGTCGTTGAATTGCACCATCGTGTCTTTTCAAAGGCCTCGCCTCGATAGTTGTATGTGTCATACTTCAACCTCCGTTGATGTATAGCTTAAGTTTCACGTATACTTGTGCACTAGCGTTTCGTTCCGTGTAGGATGTGATGTACTCCGACATCCGTTGACATAAAATTTAAGTTCCATGTATTCCCGTGCACTAGCGTTTTGTTATGCGTAGGCTGCCTGCTCGGGAAGTTAAATATCATAGACAATATAGATAATGGTGTGTGTCCGAGTTAATATTCGCGGTTCCTACGTGATGACCTTTAATGAACTTCAACATAAGTTTCCGAAGGTCTTAAATGCATGTTTCTTAAACTCTTAGAGTTTTGTTTACTGTATGTGACTGTTTTGTGTACCGTGTGTAAAACACAACTTTAGCGTATGTTTAAAAAATCAAAATTCTGACCTTTTTGTTTTCGGCAACGGTTGGAGACCATATTTGAGTACTAGGCATTCTGTACGTATTCAGGTTTTAATATTCTAAGTTCCCAGATAAAAGTGAGGTTAGAGCCTAGGTATCACAACAGAAACCTAATTCGCTGTAACCTATAGCTCTGATACCAATCTGTCACACCCTGAAATTATCAGAGCTGGCGTGACTGGACTGGTATCTTCATTGCACAGCGAAAGCAAATAAGCTAAGTCTTTTAGAAAATGAACGCCCACTAAGTACTCGAATCTCCAATGGTTCTCCTATTCCAACCGTGCCTTGTCTTAGAAATGCAACCTGAGAAAGAAACATGCGAAAAATCAACATAAAGTTGAGCGAGTTCATAGTTTTTCTGTAAAAGATTTGAAATAAATCTTTTAAATAACCGGTTTGTGAAATAATATTGAGAAAACGAATTTAGAAATCATTTTCTTGCCAAGTTATATGGAAACTTTGTATTTGTAACGCATTATGTTCGTAAAACCAAGTATTTGTAAACTTGTATTTGTAACGCCTTATGTTCGTAAAACCATGTATTTGTAAACTCTTGTATTTGTAAAGTATGTATAACCGTCAATGCCCACCCTGACTTTGACTCCATGCCCGCATAATTCTATGCCTTGAATTTGTATAAAACATGATATTTAATTTGTAAAAAATCAAGTATTTCTGAAAGTATGTATGTCCCTGGTATGTAGCAATAAGGAAAAGAGATCACCAATGAGTTGCAAAGCCACTGGCATGTGTGAAGTGATGCAGGAAGACTCAAACCTAGCAGATTTTGGCGTCGGGCTCATAGTCACCTCATGGTCCACTCAGCGGACTCAGGAGTGGGGCTCGCTACACCCAAATAGATCTATCACTCATGACCCTCGGTCCTACAACGAGGATTAATGGCCTCAAGTTCCACCTACCCACTCACATGATCTAAGTAGTATACCCCCTTAAGCTAACCATACCATGTATAAAAGTGTCTGAAATAATTGTAACATATATTTTACCCCAGCCTCTAAGGCTGAACCTCCCCCAGCCTCTAAGGCCAACTACCCATGACTCTCTATATTATCACCAGATGATCCATCCCTAGTCATGAAAATCATTCACATTTCCACAATATGCTTTTGTTTTGTAAAAACCGGTATATTTAGTATAATCCATTCGTAATATGATTTAGGAATACGAGTTTTCGTTCATTCAAAAGCTTTGTATGTTCTTGCAAAACGTGCTTTGTCAAAAATATGCAATCTTTGTTCATCGAAAACTTTGTATGTTTCTGAAAACGCATGTCTTTCCACCCCGAAAGCATTTATAAAATTGTAAGACCGTAAAAAAAAAGTGGGGTTTTGAACTCACCTGAATTTCCATGTGCAAAGCTAGCTAATTACGACTTCGTGATGTCGTTTCCAAGACTTGACTTGCTAGCGTGGATTCTACAATATTCCTAACACGGAATATCTCATAAGTTTCTAAATAAAAGTAGTAACTAAACTACGTGTCATCGAGCTCTACTGAATCGTTAACCGAACGATTCAACGGTAAGTTGTGATGTAAATGGAAACGATTAGGTCATATGTGATAAGTGTCGTTTATCGTCGATAATAACTAACAAGTCTTGGAAAGACTTGATTCTCGAGATATTTGAAAGTAAATAAATATTTATATCAAATATATAAATACATCTTTAAGGTCGCTTGTCGACCCGAGAAGTCGTTTGTGCATTTAGAAATATTCGTTATGAAAGTAATATATAATAAACTTTTATTATATATTACGTCTTGTATATATTTGCCAAAATATACGTATATGCCGTTTCGGCGCTTGAAATAAATATAAAAAGTTATATTTATTTTATAAGAGAATCGTCGAGTTGTCGTGTTTGAAAATAAATATATTACAATATTTATTTTTGTAAAAGAATTCGCGTTGTACGACATTTGAAATAAATATATAACTATATTTATTTTAGTAACACAATTATCGTGTCGTTTGATATTCGAAATAAACATATACTCTATATGTAATTTTATAAAAGAAGTCGTGTTATTTGACGTTTGAAATAAGTAAGCAAGCTATATGTAATTGGATAAACGAAAGCGGTTTTTGGCGTTTAAAAACAATATAAGTAATTATATTGATTTTTATAAAGGATTTGTAGCATTTCCAAGCTTTAAAATAAATATAATAACTATATTTATTTGCTTTAAAATAATTTCCGAATAGTCGTTGTTGTAAGTTGCAAAGCGTCGTCGCAAGTAATTTATATAGTTGTATTCGTTGTTATAAAAGATTACTTTAATCTGATAGTTTGTTTTATAACAAAACGGAATTATTTTATGGATTTTCTCGAAAAACGGGCAGAGTTTCCTCTGTTTTTGGACGATCCCGACAATCAAGTGTCGATATATTTTGTCAAACTCAACAATAATTCAATCAATGCAATCGAATATATAACTTTTGTCGCGTTATAAACTATCGACTAAATATAAAATCTTGTAACGAAATGTCGGTTCGAGCTCGGTTCGCGTATAAATATAAAGTTTATATAAAACAATCTAATATATAAAGGGTCCTAATATTAACACATGGGAAAACTTATTTACACATGGTGTATACGGGCCGTATACTGTTATACGGCCCGTATAGAATAAAAATAACTGACAAAGTCTGCTGGCACAGACTTTGTCCGTTATTTTTATTCAATACGGGCCGTATAAAAGTATACGGCCCGTATACACCATGTGTAAATAAGTTTGCCTGGTCGTATACAATGTATACGAACGTGTATACGGGCCGTATACACTTATACGACCTGTATGGAACTAAAATTTGATTTTTCAAGTATTTAAGGGATTTAAGGTGTAAATCACACTAGATATTTTACAGTCGTGGGGTGCTCAAATGTCACACCCCCAAAATACACACGCGAAGTATCACCGCTTGGAGGCGTGACTGACCAGGATCAAGCCAACAATCATATTGAACAAGCGTGTAAGTAAACATAATTCAACCAAACAATATGAAAGGTGTTCAAAAACCAAAGCATAGTTAAGTGTTTAGCGGAAGCATAATTATAAAACCCATAGCAAGTATTAAGTAGGAAATAAAGTAATGTTTAAAGCATGGCACACACTGCCATGTCCCACAACGACCGTTCCTCCCTGTGCAAGCTCCATGAGTACCTAATGACCTGCAAGGCATGAAGCAACGAATCAACAACAAAGTTGAGCGAGTTCACAGTTGGTTGTTTGGTTATAGTATTCATTTCGTAAATCGTATGTTCGTTTTGTAAACCATGTATCGTATTAATCCTTATCGCGACCAATCCAGGCATGTGTGCGATGATTAGTGGGGGCTTCCCATGTGTTACTAGACCACGCGTATCGACTGCTACGAAAATGTAAGAGGTGCCCTAAGTCAATGTCTATCAGCATTGACCCTTTGCCCATAGTCCATTAGTACACGCTCGTCCGACTGGCACGGTGTGAGGTTTGTTAAACCTAATAGCGCTATTAACTAATGACCCGCTCGCCATAGGCCTCGGCGATTAAGTCGATAAATGAGGGACTTCCTTTGATAGAGTTGATGGTCTTATGATCGTGTACGTAGGCTTTACGTACGTGCCCTTCAATCCGAGGACAGTAATAAGTATAACTGTACGTAGGTTTTACGTACGTGCCCTTCAATCCGAGGACAGTATTAAGTAGTTTAATAGTAATGGTTGTACGAGTAGTTATTCCATCCCATTCCCAACCCACCGGGAATCCCATGCCTTGGCTAGTGTGAACTCACCTTGGTTTTCTCGGCAGATACACAGAAAGGTCAAGTCTAGCGGCTAGTGGTCAACCACGTCCTAACATGGTTACCATACAAGTCAGGTTTTGGTTTCAAGTAGTGCACATAAGTATCACATAAGCTAGCAGATAAGGAACACACACCGATCATGGCAACACACATCATCACATTCAACGGTTATAACATATTCAAGATTGGACTCGCACAAGCTTAGTGGCCTTGTGCGAGTCATCCGTTGGAGCCCACTAATACCCGGCCCAATATCAAGAACCCAACAAAAACTGTAAACATGAACACGGCCCAATTAACATGTCTTGTGCGATCCGGATAACATGTCTTGTGCGATCCAGATAACATGTCTTGTGCGATCCAGCCCAATATGTAAGTTCGGCCCAACAGTTAAACAACGTAACAACTTGTGCGATCCAACAGCCTTGTGCGACTGGGGATCTCTTGTGCGATCAGGTCATCTTTGTTACCCAGCCCAACAATCCACGGCCCAACAGATATATATGCAGCCCAATATATTAAACAGACAACCGATCTTGTGCGACTCACTCACTTGTGCGACTGAGTTTGCCTTGTGCGATCCGGTTAACTTGTGCGACCGCACTTGTGTGTTTGGTCTTGTGCGATTAAGAAACTTGTGTGATTAGTTATGATTTCCTAATTTCATGCAATCATTTACCAATTTCTAATCAATTTGTTTGACCCAATTTAACTGTTTCCATACATGTAGATAATCAATCAACAACTATCAATTTCAAATCATGCAAATAGATCGATCAAACAAGTAATCCTCACTAAAACATATGAACCCTAATCCAAGTTAAAATATGAACAGTAATCATAACTCATCAACATATGCTAACATACTTTATGTTTTTGATCACTAGCATGCATTCCAATCATGACAACTCAACAATCATTCGAACATAATATGTAACAGCCGATTACTTGTATCCAATCGGTTCTTAGATTCATATTTTGACTTCCGATTCACATGAACATCAACACTTAAACATTATTGTTCATCATACATAAAATCCCTAGCCATTTAATCAAGTCATGAAATCATATCATCAATTACAAAACACAAGTCATGAATCACTAACCGATTAAGATAAGATGAGAGTGTTCCGAATTCAAGAGCTTCGATGAGAATAGGATGATGTTTGGCGTCGGCTTTGAGAGAAGATAGAGAGATCGTAGGGTTTGTGTGTGTGTTGTATTTTGCAAGTTGTGAGGAGCAACCCTATCTCCCAAGTGTTATGCGCATAAAAGAGAGTGGGCCGAGCCCTCACTTGGGCTGCCCATTTGATCCGAATATAAGAGTGTAGCCCGAATGGGCTTGTGCGATCGGGTGGTGTTGTGCGTTTGGGCTCAACTATACATACATATATTACACATAACATAAAGTCATTCATAGCATTCAATACTCAACATAGTTCATGTAATCACATCAGGTCTACATACGTTACATCAAAGTACAAAGATGAGTTCGGAAATACGAGTTGTCACATTATCCCCAAGTTGAAAGAAATTTCGTCCCGAAATTTAGCACGTACTCACTGAGGAAGCTAGTTAAGTTGCATGGTTTTCCTGGGGTGTCACATCCTCCCCCCGTTGATCTGGAATTTCGTCCCGAAATTCCATAGCTTCAGCCTCAGTAGTGGTTGTACTGTTTGCGAATAGATGGGGATACTTTTGCTTCATTTGATCTTCGCGTTCCCAGGTGAACTCTGGGCAGCGACGGGAGTTCCAACGAACTCGAACGAGAGGGATTCTAGTGCGTTTGAGGACCTTAACATCCCGGTCCGTGATTTCAACTGGTTCCTCGACGAATCGTAACTGCTCGTCGATAGTGAGCTCCTTCAAAGGAACTATGTGGGTCTCATCTGACAGACACTTCTTCAGATTTGACACGTGGAAAACGTTGTGGACTGCACTGAGTTCCGCTGGTAAGTTCAGTTTGTAGGCTACCTTACCTATTTTCTCAATGACTTCGAAAGGTCCAACGTATCGTGGGTTAAGTTTGCCTCGTTTTCCAAAACGAACCACACCCTTCCAGGGTGAAACTTTGAGTAGCACTCGCTCCCCAACCTGGAGCTCGAGTGGTTTCCTGTCCTTATCGGCGTAACTTTTCTGACGGTCACGAGCTGCCGCCATTCGTTGTCGTATTTAAGCAATTCGTTCTGTTGTGTCTACCACAAGTTCTGGACCAGTAATCTGACTATCCCCCACCTCTGTCCAACAAAGAGGTGACCGGCATTTACGCCCGTACAATGCCTCAAATGGAGAAGCTTTGATGCTGGTGTGGTAGCTGTTATTGTACGAAAATTCCACCAGTGGCAGATGCTTTTCCCAGCCGTTGCCAAAGTCAATTACGCATGACCTAAGCATATCTTCGAGGGTCTGGATGGTGCGTTCAGACTGCCCATCCGTTTGCGGGTGATAAGCTGTGCTCATATCTAGCCGTGAGCCAAAGGACTTGTGCATTGCTTGCCACAACTCAGAAGTAAAACGTGCATCTTGATCCGAGATAATAGAGGTGGGCACTCCGTGCCTCGAGACAACTTCCTTAAGATATACGTCTGCTAGTGTGGAGAACTTATCCGTTTCCTTGATAGCCAAGAAATGAGCAGACTTTGTGAGTCGATCCACGATCACCCAAATAGTATCGTTTCATGTTGAGATCTAGGCAGGCCAGTAACAAAATCCATGGAAATTTGCTCCCATTTCCATTGTGGTATCTCTGGTTGTTGGAGTAGGCCTGAAGGTTTCTGATATTCCGTCTTGACCCTTGCACAAGTCAAGCACTTGCTAACGTACGTTGCTATGTGAGCTTTCATGCTAGGCCACCAATACGTAGTTTTGATATCGTGGTACATCTTATCCGAACCAGGATGTACCGAGTAGCGAGACTTGTGTGCCTCATCCATCACAAGCTCTCGTAGGTTGCCATAAAGTGGGACCCAAATGCGTCCTGTGACGTAGTAAGCACCGTCTTCCTTCTGTTCTAAGCGTTGCCTTGAGCCGCGTAGGGCTTCAGCCCTGATGTTTTCTGGTTTTAATGCTTCTACCTGAGCATCTCGTATCTGGGAAGGAAGACTAGACTGTATAGTGAGTTGTAAAGCTCGCACGCGCTTGGGCGTAGTGTCCTTTCGACTGAGGGCGTCAGCCACAACATTGGCTTTTCCTGGATGGTACCTGATCGAACATTCGTAGTCGTTCAGTAGTTCAACCCATCGTCGTTGTCGCATATTCAGTTCCTTCTGTTTGAAGATATGCTCGAGGCTCCTGTGGTCGGTGTAGATGGCGCACTTGGTACCGTACAGGTAGTGTCTCCATATCTTAAGTGCAAAAACAACAGCTCCCAGCTCTAGATCGTGTGTAGTGTAGTTCCTTTCATGAACTTTAAGCTGGCGTGAGGCGTAGGCTATAACTTTATCCCGCTGCATCAATACACAACCAAGACCCTGAATTGATGCGTCGCAGTAAACCACAAAGTCGTCTGTACCCTCTGGCAATGAAAGGATAGGTGCACTGCAAAGTCTATCCTTTAAGTGTTGAAACGCTAGTTCCTGTGCATTTCCCCATCGATAAACAACGCCTTTCTGCGTCAGTGAAGTGAGTGGCTGTGCAATCTTGGAAAAATCCTTAATGAACCTCCTGTAGTAACCTGCCAATCCCAAGAATTGGCGAATTTCCGTTGGTGTACGAGGTGTAGGCTAGCTCTTGATCGAATCTACCTTGGATAGATCAACGTGAATCCCATCCTTGTTCACCACATGGCCTAAGAAATGGACTTCACGAAGCCAGAAGTCGCATTTTGAAAACTTGGCGTATAGCTGTTCTGCTCGAAGGAGTTCCAAAATAAGTCGTAAATGTTGCTCGTGTTCCTCCTGACTCTTAGAATAGATCAGGATGTCGTCGATGAATACAATAACGAACTTGTCTAGGTACGGCTTGCACACTCGATTCATCAAGCCCATGAAGACCGCAAGTGCGTTTGTCAGCCCAAAAGGCATAACCAAAAACTCATAATGTCCATAACGGGTCCTAAAAGCTGTTTTAGAGACGTCCTCTTCTCGGACTCTCAGCTGGTGATATCCTGATCTCAAATCAATCTTTGAATAGTAGCTCGACCCTTGCAGCTGGTCGAACAAGTCGTCAATGCGTGGAAGAGGATAGCGATTCTTCACAGTCACCTTGTTGAGTTCACGGTAGTCGATACACATACGGAAGGTACCGTCTTTCTTCTTCACAAATAGCACTGGAGCTCCCCAGGGCGAAGAGCTAGGACGAATAAAACCCTTATCTAAGAGTTCTTGTAGTTGCGTAGAGAGTTCTTTCAACTCTGATGGAGCTAAGAGATACGGTGCACGAGCTATGGGCGCTGCTCCAGGAGCTAGCTCGATTTGGAACTCGACCTGGCGATGAGGCGGAAGGCCAGGCAATTCCTCAGGGAATACCTCAGGATAGTCGCGTACAATCGGAAAATCCTCTATCTTTTTCTCTTTCTTCGAGGTGTCAGTAACGAGAGCCAAAATAGCAGTGTGCCCCTTTCTCAAGCACTTCTGAGCCTTAAGGAAAGAGATGATGCTTACAACAGCACCACTCTTGTCGCCACGAATCATGAGAGGTTCATCACCTGGGCGAGGAATACGAACAATCTTCTCGTTGCAAAGAATCTCTGCTTGGTGTTGGGATAACCAGTCCATCCCTATAACAACGTCAAAACTACCCAGCGTGATAGGAAGGAGGTCGATCGAGAAAGTGTGATCAGCAAGAACAAGATTACAACCTTTGACTACGTGTGTGACCTCTATACTTTTACCATTAGCTAACTCTACAGCGTGCTTGGGGTTCAAAGGTGTTGGGGTACGCTTAAGCAGTTGACTAACTTTTAGGGACACATAACTAGTATCAGCACCCGAATCAAATAAGACAGTAACGTAAAAGTCGTCGAGAAGGAACTTACCCGTCACAACATTGGGATCATTCCTCGCTTCTCCCTGGCCAATAACGAACACACGACCCCTTGCACCGTTGCCATTGTTACCCCCATTGTTCCCATTCCCCTGATTGTTGTTATTGTTGTTGTTGTTATGGTTCCTGTTCAGCTGAGGACAATCTCTCTTGAAGTGGCCTTCAGCTCCACACTGAAAGCACCCTTTGTTGTCTCGTTGTTGCTGTTGCTGGTCTTGTGGAGCGGGTGGTTGTTGTCGCTGGTTCTGATTCGCAGGACGTAAGCTCCTACAATCCTTAGCTTCATGACCCATCTTGAGACACCTCTGGCAACGAACCTTGTTGCACTGACCACTGTGGTATCTGTTGCATCTGTTGCACTTTGGAAGGTTTCCTCGATAACCACTTTGCCCTTGGCTACCAGAAGTTTGCTGACCAGGGCTCTTGTGGTCTTCAGTTCTTCTCTGCTGAGACTGAGACTGAACAGAAGTTGAACCTCTACTTGAAGCTCCATCCCATTTCCGTTTGCTGTCAGTAGGAGCATCGGAAGTAGCTGTAGCACTAATACGTTTTGGTAACCTGTTCTGCTCCACCGCCTGATCAGTGAGACGGTGAGCCAACTGAACAACCTGCTGGATGGTGGCGAGGTTTGCTGAAGTCACATGACTTTGGATCTCTGGCACTAGACCCTTAAGATAAAGTTCGATACGCTTAATTGGAGGGTCCACCATAGTAGGACACAGTAATGCAAGCTCATTCGATCTCTTCGTATACGCCTCAATTTCTGACCCCGTCATCTTGAGGTTGAAGAACTCGACTTCCAGCTTATGAATGTCATCACGACTGCAGTATTCTTCCTTGATCATCTCTTTAAAATTGTTCCATGGGGTGGCGTTAGCAGCAACCAACCCCAGCATTTGGACCTGAGCGTTCCACCACGTGAGAGCTAAACCCTCTAGGGTACCGGTAGCATACTTCACCCTGCGAGCCTCAGGACATTCACACATATCGAACACAGATTCGAGCTTTTCAAACCAGTGGAGGAGACCTACAGCTCCTTCAGTGCCGCTAAAAGTAGTGGGTCGGCAATCCATAAAAGTTTTGAAGGTGCACACAGGTGGCTGAGCATGTTGACCTGTTGTGGGTGTAAGAAAGGACAAAGTTTAACACAAAGGTAAGTTCACGAGAGTAGGACTTAAAGATCCTAAAATGAGTTTAAACTGCAGGGTATACCTCCTGCTTGTGCGGCTGCAAGTGCCGCAGCAACCTGTTCGTTAATCAGAGCCGTCAACTGGGCTTGTGTCATGTTAACGCGTCCAGACATGATCTTCATATCAAGGGAAACACAAGTGAGAAGGGTTCGCGAAAGTGCGATGACAGAAGAGAGTAAGCACACATGTGTTCAAGCAACAGTAGCTATACTAGCTAAGCATATCAAGAGCAAAGTTCTACGTAATCTAGCATGTAGGTAATAAGACATAAACCATATCACCTAGAATGTCGAGTCTTGCACGTGGAGTGAAGCGTCATTGTGGATCGTAGAGCACTGTACAGGTTATAGTCTGGTTTTAACAAAAACGTTTTCCCTTATTAAAACCAAGTTCTCTATAACCAATGGCTCTGATACCAATCTGTCACACCCCCAAAATCCACACACGGAGTATCACCGCTTGGAGGCGTGACTGACTAGGATCAAGCCACCAATCATATTGAACAAGCATGTAAGTAAACATAATTCAACTAAACAATATGAAAGGTGTTCAAAAACCAAAGCATAGTTAAGTGTTTAGCGGAAGCATAATTATAAAACCCATAGCAAGTATTAAGTAGGAAATAAAGTAATGTTTAAAGCATGGCACACACTGCCATGTCCCACAACGACCGTTCCTCCCTGTGCAAGCTCCATGAGTACCTAATGACCTGCAAGGCATATAGCAACGAATCAACAACAAAGTTGAGCGAGTTCACAGTTGGTTGTTTGGTTATAGTATTCATTTCGTAAATCGTATGTTCGTTTTGTAAACCATGTATCGTATTAATCCTTATCGCGGCCAATCCAGGCATGTGTGCGATGATTAGTGGGGGCTTCCCATGTGTTACTAGACCACGCGTATCGACTGCTACGAAAATGTAAGAGGTGCCCTAAGTCAATGTCTATCAGCATTGACCCTTTGCCCATAGTCCATTAGTACACGCCCGTCCGACTGGCACGGTGTGAGGTTTGTTAAACCTAATAGCGCTATTAACTAATGACCCGCTCGCCATAGGCCTCGGCGATTAAGTCGATAAATGAGGGACTTCCTTTGATAGAGTTGATGGTCTTATGATCGTGTACGTAGGCTTTACGTATGTGCCCTTCAATCCGAGGACAGTAATAAGTATAACTGTACGTAGGTTTTACGTACGTGCCCTTCAATCCGAGGACAGTATTAAGTAGTTTAATAGTAATGGTTGTACGAGTAGTTATTCCATCCCATTCCCAACACACCGGGAATCCCATGCCTTGGCTAGTGTGAACTCACCTTGGTTTGCTCGGCAGATACACAGAAAGGTCAAGTCTAGCGGCTAGTGGTCAACCACGTCCTAACATGGTTACCATACAAGTCAGGTTTTGGTTTCAAGTAGTGCACATAAGTATCACATAAGCTAGCAGATAAGGAACACACACCGATCATGGAAACACACATCATCACATTCAACGGTTATAACATATTCAAGATTGGACTCGCACAAGCTTAGTGGCCTTGTGCGAGTCATCCGTTGGAGCCCACTAATACCCGGCCCAATATCAAGAACCCAACAAAAACTGTAAACATGAACACGGCCCAATTAACATGTCTTGTGCGATCCGGATAACATGTCTTGTGCGATCCAGATAACATGTCTTGTGCGATCCAGCCCAATATGTAAGTTCGGCCCAACAGTTAAACAACGTAACAACTTGTGCGATCCAACAGCCTTGTGCGACTGGGGATCTCTTGTGCGATCAGGTCATCTTTGTTACCCAGCCCAACAATCCACGGCCCAACAGATATATATGCAGCCCAATATATTAAACAGACAACCGATCTTGTGCGACTCACTCACTTGTGCGACTGAGTTTTCCTTGTGCGATCCGGTTAACTTGTGCGACCGCACTTGTGTGTTTGGTCTTGTGCGATTAAGAAACTTGTGTGATTAGTTATGATTTCCTAATTTCATGCAATCATTTACCAATTTCTAATCAATTCGTTTGACCCAATTTAACAGTTTCCATACATGTAGATAATCAATCAACAACTATCAATTTCAAATCATGCAAATAGATCGATCAAACAAGTAATCCTCACTAAAACATATGAACCCTAATCCAAGTTAAAATATGAACAGTAATTATAACTCATCAACATATGCTAACATACTTTATGTTTTTGATCACTAGCATGCATTCCAATCATGACAACTCAACAATCATTCGAACATAATATGTAACAGCCGATTACTTGTATCCAATCGGTTCTTAGATTCATATTTTGACTTCCGATTCACATGAACATCAACACATAAACATTATTGTTCATCATACATAAAATCCCTAGCCATTTAATCAAGTCATGAAATCATATCATCAATTACAAAACACAAGTCATGAATCACTAACCGATTAAGATAGAGAGTGTTCCGAATTCAAGAGCTTCGATGAGAATAGGATGATGTTTGGCGTCGGCTTTGAGAGAAGATAGAGAGATCGTAGGGTTTGTGTGTGTGTTGTATTTTGCAAGTTGTGAGGAGCAACCCTATCTCCTAAGTGTTATGCGCATAAAAGAGAGTGGGCCGAGCCCTCACTTGGGCTGCCCATTTGATCCGAATACAAGAGTGTAGCCCGAATGGGCTTGTGCGATCGGGTGGTGTTGTGCGTTTGGGCTCAACTATACATACATATATTACACATAACATAAAGTCATTCATAGCATTCAATACTCAACATAGTTCATGTAATCACATCAGGTCTACATACGTTACATCAAAGTACAAAGATGAGTTCGGAAATACGAGTTGTCACATCAAACCTTTCTAAAAGTAGAAAAAAATAAAACATTAACAAGTAACAAAGATTGAAGAACAAGAAAACGTGTCGTATGACTGTAATAAAACGGAAGCTATCAACGCGGGATTACGGGCATGGTGTTATTCTTTATTTAATATTTATAGAATAAAAGGAAGGGTGAGGCATTTGATGAGAGTTGTAAGGAGTCTGAATAAAACGGAAGATATCAACGCGGGATTACGGACATGCGTTTAATTCCCAACATATTTGTTTTGTCACGTACATTTCGTAAGAAACTTTTCATGCACTGAACCTTCACCTCCAATCATTTCCTGGTCAAATCACACACTATAAAGTTTAAACTTATCGTGTGTTGTAGTTTAAACTTATCCACCAACAATCTGTTCATTATCTGTTGTTGTCTAAAACAATATCAATTAACGTTCAGTTGTGTACACAAATTCATCATCGGTTTCTACAGCACAAGCACATACACAGGGAGAATGTTCTCGAAATTGAAGGAAAAGAAAAAATGGTTGCTGATGTTTTTCACTATCAGGATTTTGTTGGTTTGTTTGAGAACCAGATTCCAATATCCTACTACTTCAATCCTTCCTACATTATTGAAAATTACTATATCACCCGCCATTCTCTTGCACCTGTATACATTGATTGTGGATTTTCTTGTGTCGTCGGGAAAACTTTTCCTCAGGGGAGGGCGAGTAGTATGAGTCTGAGTCCATAGTGGTTCGTGAATGTTGGAAGAACCCGACACGTCTTCTGCTGCCTCTTCGGTTGGTAAAAGACATAGGATGGCTTCTAATACAAGCTCTTTGTCAGTTGTGGTTGATTTATAGGAGGAGGTTATGAAACGAATATATGTTTATGCGAACATCCTTATTTTGTCACGTACATGCGTTTAATTCCCAACATCCTTATTGTATCAGACTCTCTCCCCTCCTGATGCAATTTTCACAGTGGTACCAATGTCCTGCTACTACAATCCTTCCAACGCCTGATTCCGATACAACCCTTGATGTATGAACCTGTGTTTTGAAAATAGGCTTTGTTCTTCGTTTATTGGATCGTTCTAATAGATTAAAGAGGTCTTTACCATTTTTTTACCATATGTATACGGGTCGTATACGATTTATACGGCCGTATACCATTGGTAAAAAATATTTTTACCGATCGTATACAATGTATACGATGTTTGTATACGGGCCGTATATTATTATACGGCTCGTATACTATGGGTAAAAATGGTAAAAAAAAGGGTTTATTCTCTTTAATCTATTAGAACGATCCTTGTCTTGAGAACCTGATTCTTATTTAAACAACGGAATTTGTGGATCAACAGAAATAACTGAAAATAACTCGCCATTCTCTTGCACGAACCACAATGGACTCAGACTCATACTACTAGCAGAAGAACCCGACACGTCTTCTGTGATGATTCGAAACATTCCGAATAACTAGCATAACCCGACAATCACAAGTTGTTGATCTTTGGGTGGTGATTTACTCCCGAACACGTCTTCTGTGATGATTCAATACAAACTCTTCTGAAAGACAAGAATACAACGTTCATGTATCACAAGGAATGACCGATCATGTGTTCATCATTGTTCTTGATGATGAAGATGAAGAAACGAGAGTTTGTTTTGAGAAATTAACAAGGTAAACCTGAATTTTTAGATTTTTAGACACTTACTTGAACATGAGTCTGAGTCAATTGTGGTTCGTGAATGCTTCGATTTCAACAAATCTTTCAAGGTCTTAAGTGATGGACAACTGGTTTAAACTCCTTTAATGTGAGATTCTTCAAGGTGTTGATACATATCGTCCGTTCAGTTGTGTACCCTTCAATCTTCTTGAGTATTTTTCTAACTTTATGCTTGCATCCACCACAGTTAATATTAACTTTGAGTGAAAGAGTTTGGAAACCGGACGGAATCTACGAAGAAACTGTTGGAATTTGTGGATTTCAGTTGGTTCAGAAACTTAACAAGAGAAGCAACTAAAAAAAATACAATTGATTTACTCGGTCGAATAATGGCCAATAATCCGTTCATAATCGTCGACGACGTCACTGGGGTTTTTTCTCTTCCAGTTACCAGGCCTATCATCTCCGTCTACATTTGGTTTCCTCAACGAAGAACCATCAGCCATTATCAGCCATTTTTCCTTTGGTTTCTGGTTGATTTTGAGGGTGAGGGTTTGGATTTGACTCAAAGTTAACACTCTGATTCAGATCCAGGAAGCAGATGTTTAGTAGTGTTTGAGAAACTAACAAGGTAATGCTAGAAGTTTTTACCATTTTTTACCATATGTATACGGGCCGTATACCGTTTATACGGCCGTATACTCTCGGTTAAAAACAAATTTACCGATCGTATACAATGTATACAATGATTGTATACGGGCCGTATAATATTATACAGCTCGTATACTATGGGTAAAAAATGGTAAAAAAATGGTTTATTCTCTTTAATCTATTAGAACGATCATTGTCTTGAGAACCTGATTCTGATTTAAACAATGGAATTTGTGGATCAACAGAAATAACTGAAAATAACTCGCCATTCTCTTGCACCTGTATACGTTGATCTCGTTGTTGCAAACTCCTTTAATGTGAGATTCTTCAAGTTTGCACATTTTGAGAAAATACCAATGTGTTTGTTAGCTTTGTCAACACACAAAGTGACAGAATGAAGATCCAATGTTGTTAATGTTGGAAAGATGATCGAACAGAGATCTGGAGAGTTGATGCAATTTTCCAAGCATTTTAACGTGTGTTGTAATTTTAATGAAGCAATGAAGATTGAATATGCAAACCGCATCCGTCTTCTGTTATGATTCGAAACATTCCGAATAAACTAGCAGAACCCGACACGTCTTCTGTGATGATTCGAAACATTCCGAATAACTATCATAACCCGACAACGCTTATGGCCAGATTCTTTCCTTCAATCTTGGCAAAATCAATGCCTGCTTGTTTTATTATCACGAAAGTACTGAACAACCGAGATAACAGCTCCGATATTTATCACCAACTCATCTTTAGTAGTGTTTGTTTGAGAACCTGATTCAGATACACAACGGTCTCTTTGCTTCGTCCACTAGAACTATTTGTGTATGCATTCTTTTGGTAGTTAACAACGCTAATTAGAAAAAAATCTGTAAAATTAATCATATCAATTGCTATAACAGGATGGATGTGACACACATAGATAGATAAGCTGTCACAGTTGTCAAGACTGTTTGTCGGGTTTCCAATGCTCACACAGGGTGATAAACAACGCTGATACACATAACATCTAGTTATATTCAGATTTAAACAATGCCCGCCTCAACTGAGATAACGGACATCCATCAAGCTCAAAAAGAAAACTTGTGTTTCCCATAGTCACAAAAGATTGCGGTTTGTATTTCGTATAGCCACCGTTTCCGTAGTAAAAAACGGTTGCGGTTTGTATTTCGCATAGCCATCATTTTCGTAGTAAAAAACGGTTGGGTTTGCACATTCAATCTTCAATACTTCATTAAAATACCACTAGTAGAAGAACCTGACACGTCTTCATGTAACAGAGAATGTTTTAGAAATTGAAGGAAAATGAAAAGATTTGTTGAAATCGAATTTGACAACTATGACAGCTTATTAAAAGTATCGTGTGTTGTAGTTTGGAAAGATGACCGAACAGAGATCTGAATAACAAACTGTGGAGAACTTGTTTGTGTCAGGTTCTTCTGCTAGTTACTCGGAATCGATAAATAACCAACACGAAGATCTCTGCGATCGCTAAGGTTTTCATCAACGGACTGATCGGTAACGTTACTCTACCTGTGCTCCGATTTAAGCGGCATGCTCCGATCAACGTTTATCGACATTGTTAAAGGTGATGAAGAGTTTAGAAACCCTAGAATGATTGTGTTTTTACGGGAATAAAACGTGATACTTGAAAAAACGCCAATATATACGGCCCGTATACATGTGGTAACATCAAAAACCCACAAAAATAAATCAATTGAGCCGTATACGTTTTACAAATCGTATACACATGTATACGACCCGTATAACTGTATACGGGCCGTATATAATAAAACAAAAAAAACATTCCCTGCCCATTTTCCTATTCAAAAACATTCTATACGAGCCGTATAATTGTATACGGCCCGTATACAATAGGGGATGTGAAAATAAGATATAGGGTATGTGGGAATAAGGCACCCCTATATAAATCGCCTCATTAAAATTTTACCAAGCCTCGGATTAGCCGTTGACCGGCAGTTGACTGATGTTGACTGGTTTGACCGCCGAGTTGACCAGGGTTGACCGAGTTGACTCGGTCCGACCGAGTCGACTCGAACCGCTTCGTATCTGACCCAAACCGACTGACTCGAACCATATTGTTGTCCTGAACCGCTGACCCGAGCTGAATCTGAAGCGAGTTGACTTGTTGACTCGAACAAAGCTGACCCGAGCACCCGAACCGAAACTCCCTAGAACTAAACTGCTGGATTTGACCCGAGACTCCCATGAAAACTAAAATCAAAACATCATCATTATCATCTTTCAACAGATCTTCGGATAAAGAAACAAGATGAAAGAAAATGGAGAGGGTTTACCGGTTAGACTTTTTGAAAGAAACAAAAACACCACCGCCGTCCACTGCTGTCGCCGTGAGCGGCGGCGCCGCTCTCCTTTATCCTGGTCTCACTCTCTCGATCTCTCTCTCAGTTCCTCGACTTCTCCGCTGCTGATTTGGACCTGTTGTGGTTGGTTGTGGCCGGTCGGTAACCTTCGGTTACCGGATTCGCGAAGATCGGGGGGTGTGGGTGAGGTATCAGAGGGCTGTCTCACCGGAAACCTTCTGTCGGCATCACTCCGGTCACCGATCAGAGCGACGAGGGTTTGGGGGGTATGTTGGACGTTGTCACGCGCCGCCACCTCTATGGTGGTGGCTGGCCGATTATTTAGAGGGGGATAAGAGAGAGCTCAGAGGTGTTGATTGCAAGTATCTGTTTGAGGGGATGAAGATGTGAAGATGAAGGGTTCTCATATGTGAGTGTGTTTGTATGTTGTCTGATTGTATAACCGAGAGAGAAGGAGAGGTCACATAGGTTTAGAGAAGATGGACCCTCTGTGTTTATGTGTTTATTTAATTGTCTGCACATTTCAAGAATGAGGGAAGGGATAAGGGTTTTTATAGATATATAAAAGATCTTGGGTGTATCAAAAATCTTGTGTTCTAATTAACAATCTTTACAAAAGATTTTGAGAATATTTTGTAGAGATTTTGTAGGATTTAATATAGATTTTGTAGAGATCTTTAAGATCTTGACAAGATTTAATATATTAGGTGTAGGTTTAGGCTTGTGGGTTTTGGGGTTGGGGCCAGGGCCCACAAGCCCATCTCATGTGTAGGTGGCCCGTAATTCCTACGAGACACGTTTTCGCAACCCGAACATGTTGTAACGTCAAATGATAAAATTTTAGTATTAAAATACATAAAATATGGTCGGTAGTCGTTGTTTGTGCGTTTAGTCGTCGGTTGCGTAAAAAGCGCGTAATTTCGCGAAAAATTATATCGTTGCCGTCTTTACTCCGTTTTTCAATCCGGTTTCAACTGTAGTTACTAAAACTTCATTACGGAGCTAAATATAGCGTAAAATGTAAGTTCTGAAGGTGACAGGCGACTCCGTCGCTTCCGTTTTGTTGCCGATGCGTTTCCTGCTATCGCGTTTTTAATTCTCGTTGCTTTTGTGTCGCACGGAAACCCAATAAATTCACAAAATTTATTTCATAGACATAAAATATTCGTATAACATTCATACTTGTCGGCGTTGTCAGTATTTTGTACGGTATCAGTTCGTTGTCGCGCGATATTCAGCAGATTCTTGTAAATCACCACACGCGCAATGTATAAATCAAATAAACGTTCCTGGGCTCTCCAAGGGCCTAATTAAGTTAATTTGCGCTGTAAACACTATTTATTATCGCGTTAATTTCCTGTTAATCACATAATTAATGTAACACCTGTGCCTCCACGGCCATCAAACAAATGCCAAACCAATGAAATAATGTATTTCATACTTTGGACTTGTATGAATATGTGTATCTTTTGCACATATCGACTCATGTTCGATTTCAAGCTCTAAATCGCTTTCTGGAAGGTTATACGCGCACTAATGCGTAAATATAACCAGTTTAATGCAACGAACACTCCGGAATAGTGAAATAGGCTTAACATACCTTAAATAACCTATACATAACTTAGATATAAGTTTTGGAAGGTTTGGTGTGGTGAAATCAAAGTTAAATCGCTTACAGGGACTAAAGTTGACAAACTGCGAAAGTATGCCAATTTGAACTGTAACAGACATTCCGGAACATGACCATAAGTTAAACATACCATAAATATCCCTTACATAGCTTAGAGATAGGCTTTGAGGTGTTCGGTATGCTAAAATAAACTTTTGTGTCATTCAGGGACTAAAAGTGTCAAAAAGTGCACAAGTTTGCACTTTCGCGCATAACTTACGTTCTGAATACATCTGGACATCCAAAAATTTATGTAAGCATGACTACATTATATTTTAGTGTTCGCCATAAGAAAAATCCATTCGTCACGTCATTTGGATCGTTTTTCGCGCTTATGCGCATTCCGTCGTAATTAAGCGAACATCGCGTTCGTACGGCTAAACGAACCGACATCCGAGATATTTTTGAGCATGTTTTAAGTTCCCTATACTTTAACTTCATTTTAGAGCTTTGAAATGGGGTTAACGGGCCTTAAACGTGTCGAAAATGGGCTGATTGCACTGCAGGGACCAAAACTGTAATTCTGCCAAAGTAAGCTTACGGACCTCAACCTTGGCAGCTTTGAGGTCCGTAAAGCAACCTGCAGAACAGATCAGACTTAACAGTCAGCATGTTCCAGCTGTTTAAACCTTAACCACAAGCTCCCAATCTGCACATTAAGCTCATTTGGACCCATTTTTAGTTACCACAACAATTGGACAAGTGTAGGGCCTTGATCGTTTCCCCTTTTCCAAGAAACGATCTCAACGGTGGACCGAATACTATAAATACCCCACCCCCATATGCTTTAAAACCACTAGAATTCTGATTTTAGGAACTCTAAGTTGAAACCATTGTTTCATACCTGAGATTCTTGAATCGGGATTAGCATTCGGGGACCCTGGGTAAGTATTCTTTCGTTCTTTTCCTTATTTTTACTGCTTTTCGAGTCAGAAAGTCAAACTTTGTTTGACTTTCAGCGTTGACCAGTAATGGTCAATGCGAAGTTCGTTTGAACTTCGCAACGTGAGTGTAATCACGTTGGTCATAGTCCTTTGGGACTATGCCCACTGATTACCACGTTGTCTAGGGTCGTAGGGTAGGCGATCTAATAAATCGCCTATACCTTCGAACCCGACCCAGTTTGGTCGATCATTAGGATCCGACCAAACACATTAGGTGACCATAGTAGGTAGGGAATAACCTTCCGAGGTTATACCCTATGGTCACATCGTTTAAGTAGTTGTATGATAGGTAGTTTATATGCCTTAGGTAAATTACCAGAATACCCTTTTCATGTATAATTGGTAATTAAGCATATGTAACCTAAACCTTTGTCACGTAACTGATTATGTAATATGTTTAGGCATATAACACTTGTCATAGGGCTAGTTAGGCGGTCCGAACGCGTTTCACGCGCACGACACGTTAAAGTAACGTATGTTACCTTAATGGGTCGCGATGGGTCGATAATACTTAGGTTAAGTTTCATTTAGTATGTAGGCTTTGTTAAACCATATCATATGAGTTCCTACACTCATTTGGTTTACAAACCCTCCTACTACCCAGTCTTCCGATTTAGGTCCGGGTTAATTATGTAGTTACCTATATTAGGTACCGTTTGATTTCCGAGACTCCTCTAGCTTACTTGGTAGTTGTTCAAGACTCCTAAGCACTCCCAGGCGAGTACATTCTTCCCCTATTTTACTGTTTTCAACTGTTTTGGGGTGACTCATATGTGCTAAATGTTTTCGATGTTATAACGATGGTTTCAAAAACAATTAAGACGATTTATACAAAACTAATAACGATTTCATAAAGTGAACAAACTTGTTGGTTGTAGTTACATAACAAATGACATTCATTAGCAATGATCAAGCCGACCAGTATTAGGTTATGGTACCATAGGATCTGACAAATCCCGTTAGTTACTACACCCGTAGTTATGTGTGGGTGTTGTGGGTAGCGACTGAATCTGTAATTGTTAATTTACTCTTTGGTAAGGGTTTATTAATGCGAATTGTTAATCTATCCTTTGGTAAGGGTTTATTAATGCGAATTGTTAATCTATCCTTTGGTAAGGGTTTATTAATGCGAATTGTTAATCTATCCTTTGGTAAGGGTTTATTAATGCGAGTCAAGAAGGTTTGAATGTTATTAGCGAGACGACCATTTAAGTAGTTTCACGACCTAAAACGAATTTAACGATTGTGTAAACGATTGGTTTTCACACGATGTTTTAACGATTGGGTAAACGATTGGTTTTCACACGATGGTTTAACGATTGGGTAAACATTTGTACATGATTGACATTTGATCATGTATTTCCCACAAAACATAACTTTGATTTAAACCAAGTTTTTACTTCAATACTTTGTTTTTGTGCATATGGTTTAGTTGAGACATTTCACTTGCCATACATGGATATTTGACATAGACATTTGACATGGATATTTGACATAGACATTTTACATTGTTTGGTTTGGTTTGATTAAGTGATTAAGTAACGATGCGTGTGTAATATGATACAAGCATGGTGGATACGCCGCTGGTACTTCCTATATATAAGTGTTTGTATGGTATTACATATTGTAGCGTTATTTGAATCATTTCAGTTTGAGACATAGAACATTTTATACGAGTAACATACTTTTCACAAGACATTTATTTACAAACAACTTATCTTATACAAACTCATTTTACATGGTTAATCATTTAATCATGCATTATTCTATTACTGATACATATCACCTGAACTTATCATTGTTTTTCAAATAATGTACTAAAACAAATGTTTTTGGGTTAAGAGTCATGGCTACGAGGTTTTACAAATTATAACTCGCTTGATTTGAGTTGGTTAATTAAGTTGCAATATTATACTCTTTTCAAAACAAGGTTTTTAAATAAAGTATTGCAACGTCTAAACTAGCCATGATTTCGACACTCCTACAAAACCTATGTACTCGCCAGCATTTCTTTGCTGACCTCGTTTTCACATATGTTTCAGGTATGTTGGATGATATCGATTGATAAGATGCATGCTCACATAGGACTGGACAAGGCCTTAGTGACTCAATAACAATGATAGACTATGTTTAAATAGTGTAATTAGATTTCCAGACGATGTAATTACTCAATGTTTAATAAAACGAAACACTTTTGATATCCATGGTTATGAAACATTAATTCTGTTGCAACACGCCCCGATGTTTCCGCCGCGATTTGTTGTTTTACGCGGTCGGGGTGTGACAATTAAGAGCCGTAAATCACCGGTTGTCACACGTGCGACCAAATGAACCGACATCCGTGATATTTTCAAGCATATTTCATGCCCCTATACTTTAACATCCTTATAGAGCCTTGAAAATGGGTTAACGAGGCTTAAACATGTCGAAAATCAAGTTTTGAGCTACAGGGGCCTGTTCTGCCAAAGTTTGAAAGATTCTGTCTGGAAGTCCTCGCTGGGCGCGAAGACTGGTGTCTCTGTCTTCGCGGCCTGCGACAGCTGGAGGTAGGCAGAATCTGGTTTTTGTTATTCAGCAGCTGAATCCTTGGTTTTTAACATGGTTTTTCAATACCTTGAGCTGGTTTAAGTGTTCCCCAAGCCCACTAATCAATGTGCAACAAGTGTAAGGCCATGATCATATTTTAAAACACTTGGAATGAACCTATTGATTCAAGAAATCAATAAATACCCAAGCTTTTTGCTCATTTCCTTGCTCATCCATTCTCTTCTTCATACCTGCTCTTGGAGAGGCTCTCACACTTCTTGAAGGCCTCCTGCATCATTTTTCTTTGATCTCTTTCCAAGCTTGGACCTTTTGTAAGATCCTTTCATGCTTGGTTATGTATTTCAAGCATGAAAGTAAAACAATGTTTGACTTTCTACTTTGACCATGTTTTGGTCAACACAAAGTTCGTTTGAACTTTGCAACGTGAGCGTAATCACGATGGTTATAGTCCCTTGTGACTATACCTACTGATTACCACGTTTATTAGGCGTAGTGATGAGTCATAGTTTCGGTCAAAATGCCGATTATGCGCATTTTGCGACGAAACTATTTTCGGGTATCAAAACACTTTGTTTTGATATCAAACCTGTTTTCTAACTTAGTTAAACATGTTTTAGCATGTTTAACTCGTCACTTTTAGTTTAGCGCTTATTTAGGGTCGTAAGTTAAGCGGTCTAAACAACCGCTTAGAATTTCGAACCCGGCCCGTTTGGTCGATCATTAGGATCCGACCAAACATATTTTGTGACCATAGTTGTATAGGGAATAACCTTCCGAGGTTATACCTTATGGTCACTTAGTTTAATTAGTTGTATGATAGGTAGTTTATATGCCTTAGGAAAATGACCAGAATGCCCTTTTTGCGAATAATTTCATTTTAAGCATATGTAACTTAATTTTTGCCAACATAAACTGATTATTAAACATGTTAGGGCATAAAATACTTGTCATAGGGCTAGTTAGGCGGTCCGAACGCGCTTTTGCGCGAACGACACGTTAAAGTAGCGTAAACTACCTTAACGGGTCATAACGGGTCATATGCACTTAGGATAGGTTCCAACTTAGAATGTAGGCTTTGTTAAACCATATCATATGAGTTCCAATACTCATTTGGTTTACGAGACCTCATTCTATCCGATCTCCCGATTTAGGTTCGGTTTATTAACATAGTTACCTGTATTAGGTGTCGATTGATTCCATGATCCTTCGAGCTTTATTTGGTCTAAATTCCAAGACTATTAAGCAAGCTCAAGTGTGTACATATTCCCCTCTTTTACCGCTTTCAAATATTTTGGGGTGAAACACATGTGCCTACTTGTTACTTTCGTACTTTTCGTGTTTTCATGACATATACTTGCTATGTTCATTAGTACGCATATAGTACTTGATTTCATTTATGCTTTGCTATGTATGTTGACTGAGCATGCTAGTACATTGATTTCATAAACACATTTGTTGCATATGTTTACTCGGCATATGTACACATTGATTTACATTACATTCCTACTTCGTGTGTTTACTTAGCATACTTAGTACATGGTTTTCACATGATCTTTGATTCTACATGACATTATACCTACGGTTTGAGTAAATACTTTTTATTCACCATACATGACATTTAGTTATACATTGACATTATACCTATGGTTTGAGTAAATACTTTTTATTCACCATACATGACATTTGGTTACACTTGACACTTGATTATACACGACATTATACCTATGGTTTGAGTAAAGACTTTTATTCAACATACAAGACTTTGGTTGTTATCTGACATTTGTTTATACAAGGCATAGTTTATACCTAACATTGCGACACTATACATTGTTTGTGCATAACATTTGACATTGGTTTGACAAGGCATTTTTGGTGGTTTATTTGGTAAGTGATTTAAATAACGAGGTGTGTGTAATATGATAAAAGCATGGTGGATACGCCGCTGGTACTTCCTATATATAAGTGTTTTTATGATATTACATATCGCAGCGTTATCTAAACCACTTTGACAGAAACAAAGACATGATACATTTTATATAAAGACACGACATATTGTTTATAAGACACTGTTTTTCAAATAACATATTTTACACAAACTCGTTTTTACTTGGTTATTTATTTAACCATACATCATTCTTTTATATCATCTGATTTTCATATCGATTTTCACATGATTTTATAAAAGAAAACATTTTACAAGATTCATGACTACTTTTTGTTAAACACTTCTTTTAACTTACGAGTCATGAATCTTGCTTTAACAAAACCTATGTATCTCACAGACATTTTTATGCTGACGTACCTATTTTCACATGTGTTTCAGGAGCTAATGTATGATGATGATTGTGCTACACTTAGGCGGACTTGGGCCGTAGTGACTTAAAATGAAGCAAGAAAATTTAATTTATGTTACGTTTTCAGTTAAATTCCATGACATTGTAAACAATTATTCTAATAAAACCAAACTTTAAATACCATGTGTTGTGAAACAATGATTCTGTTACTTCACTCCCCGATGTTTCTGCCGCGGTTTGTTGTTTTACGCGGTCGGGGTGTGACAAAAGAGTTTGATATGGAGGATTTTACAAGGATTTAGATAGCGAGCTTTTGGATCACACAAAGACACATAAACGCGTAAACACATAATCACATGATAATTGTCACTTGGTTATCTGTTTGTTATCAATTTGTTATTGATCTTGTTATCATTTGTTATTAACTTGTCGTTGATTTGTTCATATGCATTTAAAGTGTATCAGGAATCCAATCAATTGATTTCAATTAGTACTTTAAATATCCTCAAGAATCTATCTATAAAGATGGGAAGATCTTATAAGGATTCGGTTTTGTCCTCATTGAATCGTAACGTACGTATTGAAGTACACAAAGAATCCAATTAAGGGCTTTGATTTTGTGATTTTAACATCCACAAGGAGCTAATTATGAAGATAGGAAGATCCTATAGGGATTTGGAATTTGTATAGCGAGAAATGTTTGGAAACCTTATACTAGATGTGCTTAAGTCAATACATGAGGTAAAGTGTTCATGAAGTCAAAATGCTAGATATGCTAAGTTAACATATGAAGCAGGATTTGGAGATCGTGTACTACGTATGTTAAGTCAACATACGAGCAGAGTGTTCTTGAAAACTATGCATGGGGTTCTTTGGAAATATGTTTAATGTTTTTGAAACCTTACATAATGCTTTTGAAATCATGTGGTAGGTGTATTAGGTAAATATGTTTATAAAATGTTTTAAAACCATGTGAAATGGTTTTGAAATCTTGTATAAGGTTTTTGAAAACATGGATAATGTTTTTGAAATTATGCACTTGGTATATTAAGTAAATATACTATGTTAAAATGTTTTTAAACTATATGAAATGTCTTTGAAATCATGAAGTAAGTTTTGAAAACATATACTATGTATGTTGTTATACAAACCAGAATGTAATGATATGTACATAAACGTATCGCATAAGACTATTGAAGGACTTATGAAAAGTACCCTTAGATATCCATGCAAGGACTTAAAGTGGTACTTTGAGTATTCGTCCAGAGTTGTAACTTGTACCTTGTACTTTGTTTCTTAGAAGGAAACGAGTACTTAGGATTTTCGTGGAGATCGCGAGCGATCACATGAATGGGAGAACTATAAGAGTAGTTTGTCTTGCAAGGAAAATAGTTCCTTGGTGTCGGTATCGTAGGGGTATGTCATACACATATGTAACCACATTTGTTTTTGTACATCAAAATTGTGAATAACGATTTATTTATAAACCAATCAGATTGTTTCAGAGTTCTTGGGAAACAAAAGGAACAAAACATAAAATTATAGTTGTTTCAAAGCAACATCATTTTCCAGTCAGCCAAATGCTCATTCACGGGTCGGATTTACATTGACAAGATTTAGGCAATTATTCTTGAAATGATCCATCTCACCACAATTGTAGCAAGAACCAGGTAGAAAACGAGCTCGAGCAGGGTTGGCTTGAGGTTGGTTTGGACCACCTTGGTTTGGGTTAGTTCGACAAGCATTTGCCAAATGACCAAGTCGCCCACATGATGCACACTGATGACACTGAAGGTGAGCTTGGTGGTGTGCATTACACCTGTTGCATATCGGTGCAGTACCAGCATAGGTTTTCTTAGCAGGAGGTCGTGCTGGTTGATTGGGTGCAACCTGATTGTTCTGAGCAACTACAACAAAGTTCTGTGAAGCCTTACGCTTCTTTGACTTCTTGGAGGACTCAGCCTGTTTATCCTTTGGCTTTGTCTCATCTGATGGTTTCTTGTCCCCTTTTCGGAAAAGTTTACCCTTCCTAATTTGAGATTGAGTCAGGGTAGCAGATAGTTCAATGGCCTGTCTGACGGTGGTAGGGTTGCTCCCAGTAACAATGTCCTGAACTGGGTCAGGGATGCCATCAATGTACTTTTCAATCGCCTTATCCAAAGGCGTAACCATGGTAGGACATAATAGGCTCAGTTCCTCATAACGATCAGTGTAGGCTCGATGTTCATCACTGTCTTGCTTAAGATCATCGAATTCCCTTTCCAACGCCCCGAGTTCATGACGAGGACAGAATTCCTTCATCATTAGAGCTCGAAGCTCTTCCCAGGTTTGTGCCATTGCCACATCGGCACCCCTATCCCTCATTACACCGTTCCACCATGTGAGTGCTCTTTTCTGAAATACACTCGATGCAAACTCAACCTTTCGCTCGTTTGGGCATTGTACATGACGAAACGTGCTTTCGAGACTCTCAAACCACTGTAGGAGCCCAGTAGCTCCTTCAAACCCAGTAAATGTAAGTGGCTTAGCTGAGTTGAACTGTTTATAGTTGCACGGAGCGGGTGCATTATTGTTATTGTTGTTGTTTGCTTAGTTTATCTGGGTTATCAGGTTTGGGAGTACAACAGCGATTTGCTGAGTGATTAAGGCTGCCAGGGCGATATCCTGAGTTTGGTCACGTCGAGGAGGCATTCCAAAAGAGCAAAGAAACATGAAAAGTAATGAGTGAGATGATATTGGATAGTAAAATTGAAGGCTTAAAAGGATATCGATAAGGCACAAGGATTGCGATCATTTGTTCGTTACTTAAAACAAATAAACGACATGGTGACTAATCAAAGCAAACAGGTCATAATAATGTATCGCAAAGACATGCTTTAGCCTATAAGTGGACACTTACCCCAAGAGTTCCCAGGTAAGAGTGACTGGTGGATTTGTACGAACACTCTAGCATTAGACAGAAAACTCGAGGTACAGGCACCCACCCTTCCAGATTGCACGTGTTCACATTATTTAGACCCAAACGTTGACGAGATTTTGAAAACTTTGAAGGTTCAAAACATTATAATTAATCATCTAAGAATAGATGATTGGTTTTCAAAAGGATTTGTAATTTGTGTTCTTGTTCTGGTTGTCACCCAAAGATAGGTGACGGTATTGTTTTAAGATCTAAACACAAGAATCTTGTGTTAGGGTCCTAGGAAGGTTATAGTCTAGGTCAAAGGATTACTAATAACCTAATTCCCTATAATATAACCATGAGCTCTGATACCAACTCTTCAGTCACACCCCGACCGCGTAAAACAACAAACCGCGGTGGAAACGTCGGGGAGTGGAGTAACAGAATCATTGTTTCACAACACATGGTATTTAAAGTTTGGTTTTATTAGAATAATTGTTTACAATGTCTTGGAATTTAACTGAAAATGTAACATAAATTAAATTGTCTTGCTTCATTTTAAGTCACTAAGGCCCAAGTCCGCCTAAGTGTAGCACAATCATCATCATACATTAGCTCCTGAAACACATGTGAAATTAGGTACGTCAGCATAAAAATTCTTGTGAGATACATAGGTTTTGTTAAAGCAGGATTCATGACTTGTAAGTTAAAAGAAGTGTTTAACAAAAAGTAGTCATGAATCTTGCAAAATGTTTTCTTTTATAAAATCATGTGAAAATAGATATGAAAATCAGATGATATAAAAGAATGATGTATGGTTAAATAAATAACCAAGTAAAAACGAGTTTGTATAAAATATATTCTTTGAAAAACAGTGTCTTGTAAACAATATGTCATGTCTTTGTATAAAATGTATCATGTCTTTGTTTCTGTCAAAGTGGTTTAGATAACGCTGCGATATGTAATATCATAAAAGAACTTATATATAGGAAGTACCAGCGGCGTATCCACCATGCTTTTATCATATTACACACACCTCGTTATTTGAATCACTTACCAAATAAACCACAAAAAAAATGTCTTGTCAAACCAATGTCAAATGTTATGCACAAACAATGTATAGTGTCACGATGTTAGGTATAAACTATGCCTTGTATAATCAAATGTCAGATAACAACCAATGTCTTGTATGGTGAATAAAAGTCTTTACTCAAACCATAGGTATAATGTCGTGTATAATCAAATGTCAAGTGTAACCAAATGTCATGTATAGTGAATAAAAAGTATTTACTCAAACCATAGGTATAATGTCAATGTATAACTAAATGTCATGTATGGTGAATAAAAAGTATTTACTCAAACCATAGGTATAATGTCGTGTATAATCGAATGTCATGTGAAAACCATGTACTAAGTATGCTAATTAAACATACGAAGTAGAAATGTAATGTAAATCAATGTGTACATATGCTGAGAAAACATATGCAACAAAAGTGTTTATGAAATCAATGTGCTAGCATGCTCAGTCAACATACATAGCAAAACATAAATGAAATCATGTACTATATGTGTACTAATGAAAATAGCAAGTATATGTCATGAAAGCGTGAAAGCATGAAAGTAACAAGTAGGCACAAGTGTTTCACCCTAAAATATTTGAAAATGGTAAAAGAGGGGACTATGTACTAACTTGATATTGCTTAATAGTCTTGAAATAACAACAAAGTAAAGCTCTAAGGATCACGGAATCAAGCGGCACCTAATATAGGTAACTATGTTAATAAACCGGACCTAAATCGGGAGATCGGGTAGAATGAGGTCTCGTAAACCAAATGAGTATTGAAACTCATATGATACGGTTTAACAAAGCCTATATTCTAAATTGGAACCTATCCTAAGTGCTTTTGACCCGTTACGACTCGTTAAGGTAGTTTACGCTACTTTAACGTGTCGTTAGCGCATAGACGCGTTCGGACCGCCTAACTAGTCCTATGACAAGTATTATATTCGTTAACATGCCTAATAACATTGCATAATCAGTTTAAGTGTCAAAAATTTAGTTACATATGCTTAAATTTAAATTATGCATAAAAAGGGCATTTTGGTCATTTTCCTAAGGCATATAAACTACCTATCATACAACTAACTAAACGAAGTGACCATAAGGTATAACATCGGAAGGTTATTCCCTATACAACTATGGTCACAAAATATGTTTGGTAGGATCCTAATGATCGACCAGACGGGTCGGGTTCGAAAGTCTAAGCGGTTGTTTAGACCGCTTGACTTACGACCCTAATCAAGCACTAAACTAAAAGTGACAAGTTAACCATGTTAAAACGTGTTTAACTAAGTTAGAAAACAGGTTTGATATCAAAACAAAGTGTTTTGATACCCGAAAATAGTTTCGTCACAAAATGCGCATAATCGGCATTTTGACCGAAACTATGACTCGTCACTATGACTAGTAAACGTGGTAATCAGTAGGTATAGTCACAAGAGACTATAACCATCGTGATTACGCTCACGTTGCAAAGTTCAAACGAACTTTGTGTTGACCAAATCATGGTCAAAGCAGAAAGTCAAACACTGTTTGACTTTCATGCTTGAAATACATAATCAAGCATGAAGGAGCACTTACAAGAGTCCAAGCTTGAATAAAGAACAAAGAAAGCTGAAGAATGAAGCCTTCAACCAAGAGGGATAGCTTCAATCAGATCCAAGGTGAAAGAAAAATGGAATGAGCAAGTTGGAATGAGAAATGAGGTGGGTATTTATAGATTTCTTGAATCAATAGGATCATTCCAAGTGTTTTAAAATATGATCATGGCCTTACACTTGTTGCACATTGATTAGTGGGCTTGGGGAACACTTAGACCAGCTCAAGGTATTGAAAAACCATGTTAAAAACCAAGGATTCAGCTGCTGTTTAACAAAAACTAGTTTCTGCCCAGCTCCAGCTGTCGCGGGCTGCGTAGACAGAAGCCTCAGGCTTCGCGCCCCGCCTAAATGTCTGCTCAGCAACTTTCAAACTTTGGCAGAACAGGTCCCTGTGGCTCCAAACTTGTTTTTCGACGCGTTAAAGCCCCGTTAACCCATTTTCAAGGCTCTACAAGGATGTTAAAGTATAGAGGACTTGAAATATGCTTGAAAATATCTCAGATGTCGGTTCGTTTGGTCATACGGTCACGTTATTCGGTTAATTACGACGAAACTCAAACGGACGCGAAAAACGATCCAAATTACGCGAAGAATGGTATTTTAGCATTCCAATCACTAAAATAAAATAGTTTAATGATTACAAAAGTTTTTGGATGTCCTGATATGTTCAGAATGTAAGATATGCGCGTAAATGCAAACTTATGTACTTTTTGACGCTTTTAGTTGTCACACCCCCAAAATACCACATACGGGAACACCGCGGAGCATGTGATGTACCAGGATCCAGCCACTAATCACATTGAACTATAAAGATATATTAAATAAAATATTCCATTTATTTCATAACATAGTTTCAAATCATAACTGAAATCAAAACGTCAGCGGAAGCATAATGTAAATCGTTATTCAACTGTTTCAAAACAAGTGTACGAAAACAAGAGCATGTATCCAAGAGACTCGACCCATGACCACTCCAGCACTCCCAGATAGCAAGTCCCATAACCATGAATCTAACGACCTGCAAGCATGCCGACAAGTGTGTCAGGCGATGCTGGTGAGTTCAAAGTTTGTTAACACGTTTAGTTACCAGATATGAGTTTAAAACATTTCAAAGATTTGATGTTGTTAATAACTCGATTACCGCAGATGGCTCTAGATTATTTGCCTTTCCCCAATGCTCTATCAAACATTGGTCAAGTGGTTAAGGTAATTAGATCACGACCGTCCTCCCCGGTACGGTGTGAGGGTGCCAAACCTAATAGCGCTATCAACTAATAACCCCGTTGCCTCCCCGTCAACCAATCGGTATATGATGGGACTTAATGATAGAAATGAGTGTATTAACCAACATCCCAGGTTTAACATTCCAGTCAAACTCAATTACCCGACATTCCTCCCCGGAACGTTTACCAGATGTCCCTCCCCGGGACGCATGCTTGGAAAAAGAGCAGTGAACTCACCTTAGATTTGCTCGGTAAGACAAATTACACGCTCAAGTTAATCAATCAAGGCCTATAACGTAATCACACGCCCAATTAGTTCGTATGCCAATAACGTATCCATACACACAGTCTAGCACTTTATACTAAGCATACACGGTTCACATTTCATTCACGTATAAACAAATAGTTAGCCTAAACATCCAATCCATTGTTATGCGGCCCGTTTAGTATAACAGGCTCGTGTAACATAAGGCCCAAAAGGGCTTGTGCGATTGGCTTAGCCTTGTGCGACTGGCTCGGGCTTGTGCGACTCGGGACCCCTTGTGCGATTGGAATATGGTCCGGCCCAACAGACGGGCCCAACAACAGCTTGTACGACCCCCTTCTTGATCGCACAACTTGTGCGATCCGAGCACGGCCTAACGGATTTGTTAATCATACAAGGCCCAATTAACTATGCAGCCCACTTCCCAATCGCACAACTTGTGCGATCCGGTTTCTGTTGTGTGATCCCCCCTTTCTTGTACGATCATAAAAGTGGGTAATCATGTCCGACATTCATGGGGTCAGTTTCATTATTTCCAAATTATAGTTTGTTACCAAATATTTCCCATGATTCGCATAACCCTAACCCACAACTGTTTCTTCTCAATTAGCATAATCATCACCACTTAGTCGATCCTTCCATGATCCAAACATTACCATTCAATCATGTAAGACATAATTCAACACATTCACATTTATCATTGTTAATCTAATCATTTAGAGCACCTATTAACATCATGGTAACTAACCAAATTCTAATCATGCTTATAACCTAAAACATCGATCATCAACATCATTTGTGTTTCAAAATTAACTTATCAGTGGATTATTACTATGTATATATCAAGAACCCTACCATCATGCAGATTCTATATGTGAAACGCTTGTTGATAACAACATCAATCAATACCTCATATCATCGTATAAACAAGGAATAAAATCAGGCAAAGGTGATTATATACTAACCGAAAGAGTGCGTAGAGTGTGAATGGATGCTTAAACAAGAGGGAACTAGTGCCACGATCCACAAGGAACTTTAAAGGAGTATGTCGTCGTCGGTTCTTGAGGGAATTAGGGTTGCTTGCTTGTGTAAATTGAAAATTATGGAAAAGACCATACACACCCCTCATGTGTATGCGCACAAGGTAGGTGAGCCGGGCCTAGCTTTGGGCTGTAGGCCACTGCACCAGTTTTGGGCCGAGAATTATAGTTCACGAGATGTGGAGTGTGATCGAGAGACAAATGTGCAACTCTAAGTGTTGTGTGATCGGATTAATATATAACTTTCGCATAAAACATATACATCATAAACATAGCAACACATACACGTTCAATTACAATCACCGCGTCAACTATGCAAGCTAAACCAAAACACACAGACAAGCTTCTGAAATACGAGTTGTCACATCATCCCCAACTTGAAAGAAATTTAGTCCTGAAATTTGGTAAGTGATCCAAAGCAGCACTGTGCTAAATCTGGATCAGGATGACTGTGGATTTTCCCCAGGTACCACATCATCCCCAACTTGAAAGGGAATTTCACCCCAAAATTCACCAGTTGCATCAGATTTAGATTAGTCAGTTGGGAATAGATGAGGATACTTGAGCTTCATCTGATCCTCGCGTTCCCACGTGAACTCCGGTCCACGTCTTGAGTTCCAACGAACCCTCACGATCGGAATTCGACTATGCTTACGGACCTTGACTTCCCGATCCATAATTTCGATGGGTTCTTCGACAAACTGCAATTTGTCGTCGATTTTCATCTCTTGAAATGGTACCACAAGTGTTTCATCAGACAAACACTTCTTTAATTTCTATACGTAGAAGACATCATGAACGTTACCCAGCTCGGTAGGTAACTCGAGCTTGTAGGCCACTTTACCAATCCGTTCCAGAATTTTGAAAGGCCCTATATAACGAGGATTAAGCTTTCCGCGCTTCCCAAAGCGCACCACAACCTTCCAGGGTGAGACTTTCAACATAACACGATCGCCTACAACGAACTCCATGGGTTTCCTACGCTTGTCAGCGTAGCTTTTCTGACGGTCGCGCGCTGCCGGCATATGATTTCTAATCCGGACAATCTTTTCTGAAGTTTCGAGTACGAGTTCTGGGCCTGTGATCTGGCTGTCACCCACCTCAGCCCAACAAAGAGGTGAACGACATTTCCGTCCGTACAATGCTTCGAACGGAGCTGCCTGGATGCTGGTATGGTAACTGTTGTTGTAGGAGAACTCTATCAACGGCAAGTGTTTCTCCCAACCCTTGCTAAAATCAATCATGCACGCTCGCAGCATGTCTTCAAGTGTCTGGATAGTTCGTTCACTTTGACCATCCGTCTACGGGTGATATGCAATGCTCATGTTGAGGCGTGAGCCGAACGACTTGTGCATCGACTGCCACAAATCTGAAATGAAATGCGGGTCACGATCCGAGATAATAGAGGTTGGCACCACTTGCCTAGAAACCACCTCCTTCAGATAAACAGCTGCAAGTTGTGAGAACCCTATCAGTCTCCTTGATTGCTAGAAAATGCGCTGACTTCGTGAGGCGATCCATGATCACCCAGATGGTATCGTTTCCGTTTTGAGTCCTTGGAAAACCAGTGACGAAGTCCATAGCAATTCGTTCCCATTTCCACAAGGGTATTTCTGGTTGCTGAAGCAGGCCTGAGGGTTTCTGATACTCTACCTTAACCTTCGCACAAGTCAAGCATTTGCTCACATACATCGCAATATGAGCTTTCATCTTTGGCCACCAATACAAAACCTTGAGGTCCTGATACATCTTATCCGAACCCGGGTGAACAGAGTATCGAGACTTGTGTGCTTCGTGTTGGTACATTCATCTGTAGTCTTCGTCTTATATCGAGTCTTGGACTTGTTGCAGTTCTGTTCGTGCATGAAGTCATCGTCAAGAATGATGACATCACATATGTGACATCAATGATGACATCATATGTGTGACATCATCACATAAGTTAGATTTCACAAAACAGAATATGACAGATTGTAGGTTTTTCTTCAAAGTCAAATATGTAGGTTTCTCTTGAAAGTGGAACTTGTAGGTTTCTCTTGAAAGTGGAACTTGTGGGTTTCTCTTGAAAGGTTTCGCTTGAAGCTGACATGTGTGTCTTCAAGAGAAACCAGGAACACTATAAATAGGCATGAGAGCTATTCATTTGTAACGATTTTCAGAATTGATACCGAGGTGCTGCCGGTATTCCTTGTGATTGTAATTGCTATTATTTCAATACACAAGACGTTTAAAGTGATATTCAAGCTGTTTTTACATCCGTTTCTTAGTTTCCACCTCTGAAACGGACTAGAGCTCTTCCGAACGACTCATTCAGGTCGTAATTCGATCCTACAAGTGGTATCAGAGCTCAGGACGAGGAGTTCTTGCCATATTCAGCTTGAAAATCTGTTTTCTACACCTTCTTTTACAAAATAAAAAATTTTTCACGGTTAAAATCCGCTCAAATTCACACATATTATGCGCAATCATGAATTAACAAATCCTGGAAAGTTTTAGAGCTAAAATCGGTTTAAATCTGATTAAAATTGGACTTTCTCTTGAAAATTGGTTCGTATTTGCTGATGTCATCTGGCTTTCTCTTGAATTTACGTGTCGGCTTCCTCTTGAATCTGGCTTTCGCTTGAAAAAACATTGAGGTTTAGCTTGAACTTATACTTTGGTCTGATCTCACTCACGTGTTTCGCTTGAGTGTGTACATCGAGTTTTGTGAAACATTAAAGGAGGTGTCAGTATATTGGAATAGGTATCACAAGTTGGTCAGTTTGCATGTGATTTTATGAGATATAACATTGAATTCGGTTCAATTCATGAGTATTAAAGTCCACTAATTCTGTTGGTCCAATGAGATTTGAGTGGTGATCAACTTTGTCGGTTCATGCGCATGTGAAGAAAGATAATTTTGTCAGTTGTCTTAAAGTCTTCTACATCGGCACTTATGTAGTTTTTGTATTATCTTTTTTGTCGGCCACTTTCAATTACATATACAAAAGGTGATATAAGAGTTCACGTGGGGCATATACAAAGGGAATCAAAGTCAGTAAAGGCATTCATTTTTAACTGATATTTGTGTTTTGTGAGCCCGCCGTTTTCATCGGCCCAATCTCAAAGCTCAAGTGTTAATTGACAGTTCGTTATCAAGCCCAAAACAAATCGTAGCACGTTTATAGTTTAAGTCATCAGAATTATAAAGATCAATTTTTTTTGCCTATTCACTCAGTTTACACGATTTGGAGTTTAGTCTATCCGCGAGTCTTCGACACGAGTCCTAGATCAATTCAATCGTCATACACATTTTTACGTACTAAGTGCGTTTAAACTGTTTGTTTGTTTGTTTGTTTCAGGTTTTTCACGAGGAGAACCAGTTCGTTTGAAACAGTTTGTTTGTGAATTTTGAAAAACGAAACATGGAGAACGAGTTTTATAACGCTTTTGCTAGTCCGATATCAATTGCTCAGAGTACATTGCTTGAGAATGAAACGGAGACATCACAGAAACCACCAAAGCTCTTGGATATTGATGATTACAATGCATGGTCCGAACGGTTTGGAAATTGGGTTGAAGCTTATCACTTGGATGCGTGGGAACACACTGAAGAACCATATGTTAGACCTACAACGAGTGGTATTCAGCAAACAATTAGAGAAATGAGTACTGAAGAGAAAAAGAAATATAGAGATGAAAAACTGATGGTGAGTTTGCTTCAGCAAGCAATCAAAGAGGAAATTTTGATCTTGCTTCAACATGATGGAACTGCTTATTCGATTTGGACTGAACTGGAAGCAAAATTTGTAGGAAGCGATGATATGCTTAAAAACAAAATGTCGCTCATGAAGAAAGAATTTGATCTATTCTGTGGTTTGAAATCTGAAAACACCAAGCAAATTATTGAAAGATATTGTAACTTGGTGAGAAATATGTCGAAACTTGGTATTAAAAAGGATACTGATGAATTGATTGAAAAACTTGCAGATGCATTACCACATGAAATCTGGGGAACTTTTCTGATGATGCTGAGAAACAACAGAAAAGAGTATAAAAAGCTAACACTGGGAGAGTTCATCAAACATCTGGAAGCTCAAGAAATGGAGCAGAGGAAGATTGCTCGAATGAAGAATTATGATGGAGAACAAGACATCAGCTTGTACTTTAAGAGTGGTATTAGTGAAAAGACGAATCTTTCTCCAAAGGTTGAAACAGCTTATAATGCAAAAGGTTCTTCGGAAAAATCAACTCAAGGATCAAGCAGCACATCCGGATTTTCTTCATTTCCGACATACGATCCTCAGTTCACTACAACAAAAAGTGGAAAAGTTCTTCAATGCAACATTGCCTTAAAGCTTGAAAATGATCAGAACTATACAGAGGAAGTTGCTAAAAGTCACATGTCGTTGTTGGTTACAGTGCTTGAGTCATATGGAGGATTAGTTGCAGGGAGGATCGGTAATCCAATGCTCACGAAAGAGGATTACGATCAAATTGATGCCGAGGAAATGGAATTGATAGACATTAAATGGTGCATGGCTAGTGTGTTGGGACGGGCTGAAAAGTTTAAACAAATTACAGGCAGAGATGATTTTCGTGAGGCACATGTTTCACCTTTAGGTTTTGATAAAACTAAAGTTACGTGTTTTCGTTGCAGGGAAAAGGGGCATTTCAAGAGAGAATGCACAAATAGAGAAGCTAGTGGAGCTCAAAATCCTTTCGGAAACAATGATTATCACAAAAAGTCGATTTATCATCAAGTCACACCACAGCCATATCAACAACAACAAGCATCGCATCAAGCACAAACTGCACATGGAAGAATGGAGATTAAAGATTCAAAGAGAGCTTGTCTGGGGAAGGATAGTGGATTCAATTGGGATAATTACATTCCAACAAATAGCAAAGTGTGTCTGGCAGATCAAGATGATGAAAAGTTAGCTGAAGGTTTCAATTGGGACAATTTTTGCCCAGATCAAGAATTAATGGCCAAAGAGATGTCCAAAGACACGTCGAATTTTAAAGCTTTTATTGCTAATGCTTACGATCTAAAATGGGCAGAAAAAATCAGAAAGGTCAGAGAAGCTGAAGAAGAAAAATGGAGAAAAATTGAAGAAGAAGAAGAAGAAGAAGAAAGGTTAAAAGCTGAAGCTGAAGCCGAGAGAAAGAGAAGAAATGAATTTTTTCAATCAAACAGAACAGTCAAAGATGTTCCAGAGTTTGAGATCAAAGTTGATACTGAAGCAGTCAAAGTTTCTGAAAAGTTTTTGAATTGTGATTCGTTGATCAAGCAAAACAATGAACTGCTGCACAACATTAACAGATTAAAAGAATCATATGATACAATGAACAGAGAGATCAACAAGTACACTGAGTCAAACAGTGAACAAGCTGTAGCAATGAATACACTCAAAGGAGCTTACATAAGACAGCTTGATAATGTTAACTTTTACACAAAGAAATGTACTGATCTGGAATTAAAGCTGACAACACAAAGAATAGAAGCTGAGAGAGTTAAAAATTTATTAGAAAGTTACTCATGTTCTACTTTTGTTGTTGACAGGATTTATCCAATTGTGGAACAAATGAAGACGTTTGAAGAAATGAAGACTTCAGAAGGAAAGAAGTCAGAGACAAAAGAAGAGGATGAAGTAGAAATGTCTGGTAAGAAACCAAGTGTTGTCTACAATAGATGTCCGCCCCTGGTCGAAAATGGATATTTGTCTCGAAATCCAAATTCCGAAAGAGTCAAAAAGGCAATTAACTTACAGTGGGAGTCAGGGTCGTCGGATAATTTGCCAGAAAATATTGATGTTATGTTCACATCGTCTGATACTGATCATGAGTCCGAGTTGATAAAAAGTGTGGTCGATCAGGTGTTAGACAAAGATGACATAGAGGAGTCAAAACCGGAGTCCAAATCCGAGTCAAAGTCTGGGTCCAACAAGTCAAAGTCAACAATCAAAAAGGACAAACGGGTTTATGATAAGAAATTTTTGCTATCAAAATCTAATTTGAATGACGAACCAGTCAAAGTAGCATATACTTTGAAAGATTCTGACAAATTATATTCTGATGAGATTTTTCCAATAAGAGGTGTTAAAACTGAAATGATTAAAAAGGTTTTCAAACTAACAGAAATCAACATTTCTGAAATAAAAGATATTAATCTTTCTGAAAATCCAAGATCTTACACCTCAAGAGTGCAACAAAGATTAAACAAGAAAAAGGGTTACAGTTCTGGTTCTGGTATTCATAAAAAACCAAACCATAAATGTAATTTCAAAAAGAAAGGATTAGGATTTAATCAACCGAAAAATTATAAAAATGAAAAAGTTTATAAACCAAAAACTATGTTTGTTTCAGGAAACTCTTTGGAAGCTGAGAAAGAGCAAGCGTTCAGAAAGCAGACAAACCAAGAATTCCTTGCAAAGAAGCAAGATGAGATGAAGAAAAGTGTTATTCAGAAGAAGACTGAGACAAGAACCTATTTTCAGTGCAAAACTGCTGGTCATATTGCTAGAAATTGTCCGAAAACATTCAAACCAAAACAGGAAGTCTCTGGTAAACTGAAAGGAAAAGTTGTTGAGAAAACTGAACTTACAACCAGAAAATTTACAGGCTTTGAAAATTCAACCTTTGAGATTGGTGAATGTTCAAAGAATGTGGTTAAAAGAAAAGAAAATCTGAAAAATCAAAAAATGGGTTGTTAAGGGTTCAGGAAACAGTTCTGGTGATGAATCTGATTCCACAAAATCAGAGGAACCAAAAGTTGTTAAAGAAAAGATTCAGAAATCAGTTCCAAAAGTGGATGATGTGAATTTTCCACCTCTGCGGGCTGAAAATTTTAAAAAGAAAGTTGGTAAAGTTGAAATTTCAAATCAATTTTATTCTGACAAGAAGAAATTTGATGTTGATAAGGTTTTCAACAGAAATGTGAAACACATTTTTGGAAAAATGGTCGATGGTAAGGCCAAAGGAGTGAAAGAATTTTATGCTTCCAAAAGAAATGTTCACAGGTCGGTTAAAAGTAAAGATGAAGAAGAGGTTGATACACCCAAGGAAGGTCAGGCTTGGGTGGATATATTTTTCAAAGAGTAAAAACCTGACTTGCCGGAGATCCCAAGTTTGTAATCGTGGATCAGGAATCGACATCTTTCTTAATATTTGTTTTTGTGAATGAATTTTATAATGAAAAATTTTGGCAAGTCATATTGCAGGAATTGCCGGAGCTCCCAAGTTGGTAATTGTGGAGCATGAATCGGCATCTTTCATTGTGTATGAAAATTGTTTTTGTATAAGTGTGAATTGCCGGAACTCCCAGGTTGGTAAGTGTGGAGTAGGAATCGGCACCTTGAGAATTTAACCAACAGATGATGTTTGGTTGAAAATGCTTGATTTGATTGATCTTACAAGTGGTAAATCAGGGACATTAAGTTGTATCTGATTTCCTACAAGTGGTTAAAAAACAATGTGATGAACCAAATCCCTAACCTACAAATGGTAAAATCAACAAAACTAATTTTCCGGAAAAACCATTTTGATTAAAACAAACTTAAGTGTTTTGAGATCATAATGGGAAAATAGTTTGTTGTGAGGTGGAGTTCTGATTGTTTATGCCAAGTGGATGGCGAATTGAGGCAATTCGATATCAGTTGTCATGTTCTTGTACAGTTTGTTTTAAATTTTCTTTAGATGTATTTGTAATTTAGGGGGAGTATATTTTTCAGAAAATCCAAAAACATTAGAAAATTTGAAAAAGCCAAAAACATGATAAAATGAAAAATGAGTTTTGTTGTCAAGAAGAGGAAATGATAGTACATCAGTGGACTGTCACAGTATGCTAAAGAAATGAAGAGATAAAATGTGATAAACGATCTTACTAATGATGTGACGGTAGGCTCAGATAGACTAGTAGATTTGCGATAACGATACAAACTTAAATGAAAAAGCCTAGTTCTAGTGGGAAACATGGTCGAAAGCATAGTACTTAGTTTTGTCCTTCTTGACTGTGTGCCTACTCAGTAATCGCTGATTGTCGAAAGACATAAAACTGGTTAAGTTTGTGAACTTTCAAAACTTTGCTGAAAAGTCACAGTGATTTTGTGCATTTCATTTTGCAAAGATTTAAACTTGCTTTATTTCTTTATTTTGTTTAAGCATCGGACATCCTCTGCGTATACGTGAGTATCGACCTGGATGTTGTTGCCTAAACGTTCTGCTTTATTTTCTTTGGTGTTTCGTTTAAGCTTTGGACCTCCTCTGCGTATACGGGAGTATCGACCTGGTGGTTAAAGCCTAAACAACTTCAACTTGTTTTATTTTTCTTATTTTGTTTAAACATTGGACTTTCTCTGCGTATACGGAAGTATCGACCTGATTGTTAATGTTTAAACATTCTGCTTTGTTTTTCGCACAAATCACAGTTGATAAAAGTTTAAAGGCATTACTTGAGTCAGTGTATTGCATGATGAGGGGATATGCTGAGATTGTGGGGTCCATAAGAACTTAGTGCAAAATTAATATACCTTAATGTATCGGTAAGCATTTCGAAAGTTTTTAGATTGAGTTTAAGTGGACAACAATATCGTCAATCGATGTGAATCGTTTAAAGCTTAAAATGAAATCAAGCTTAACGATGTTAGTGATTTGTCTCATAAACTGATATGATCCTCTTGCACGAACTCACAAAAATATTGTTTGTAAATATTTCATTTTCTGCATTTCAGTACTTTAAAAATCCAAAAAGATTTTAAGTGTGTTTTAGCTTAAATTTTGTAAAAATTCAAAAATATTTTCGACAACTGTTGTTGGAAGGCTGACATTCAAAATTCCAAGTGCTAAACTTGATGAACAGGTTTGGGAGAGAGTGTATGAAAAAGTTTTTACAAGTGGTTTGCAGAGAATAAATCATTTTGAATATTTCGTGCAAATAGTTTATAAATTTTAAAGATTTAATCTTTGTGAAACTTATATTTGGGTATAGTTGTGCAGGTTAGCCAGGTTCCGAAACCTGAGATAGATGAGTGCCAGGTTATGATCTAAGAACCTGTTGAAAGTGAGTTCCAGACTGCGATCCCAGTTTAGCGAAAGGGGGAGCATGAAGACATCAAGAGGGAGTCTGAAGATTGTAGAGACAGATTCAGATCCTGAAGATTACGAGAAAGTGTAAGAGATTAATTGAGGATGCTTACAATGGAGAATTTAGAAGAGAGTGAACAGACTGATAAAGACTGAAGATTGTGAAGACTCGACACTTAAGACTCGTCAACATCTGAGGGGGAGTCTGTTGGTACATTCATCTGTAGTCTTCGTCTTATATCGAGTCTTGGACTTGTTGCAGTTCTCTTCGTGCATGAAGTCATCGTCAAGAATGATGACATCACATATGTGACATCAATGATGACATCATATGTGTGACATCATCACATAAGTTAGATTTCACAAAACAGAATATGACAGATTGTAGGTTTTTCTTCAAAGTCAAATATGTAGGTTTCTCTTGAAAGTGGAACTTGTAGGTTTCTCTTGAAAGTGGAACTTGTGGGTTTCTCTTGAAAGGTTTCGCTTGAAGCTGACATGTGTGTCTTCAAGAGAAACCAGGAACACTATAAATAGGCATGAGAGCTATTCATTTGTAACGATTTTCAAAATTGATACCGAGGTGCTGCCGGTATTCCTTGTGATTGTAATTGCTATTATTTCAATACACAAGACGTTTAAAGTGATATTCAAGCTGTTTTTACATCCGTTTCATAGTTTCCGCCTCTGAAACGGACTAGAGCTCTTCCGAACGACTCATTCAGGTCGTAATTCGATCCTACACTTCGTCCATCACAAGATCTCTAAGGTTTCCAAACAAAGGGATCCATATTCGTTCCATGAAGTAGACTATACCATCAGATCTCTCTACAAGTCGTTTCTCCATGCCTCGCAAATATTTGGCTTCAATGTTTTCCTCCTTCAACGCTTCAGTTTGTGCAGAACGGATCTGTTCAGGTAGGTTAGAATGGACGGTGAGTTGCAAGGCGGGAACACGTTTGGGCTTCGTTTCCTTTCGACTAAGGGCATCCGCTACAACGTTAGCCTTACCTGGATGATATTTGATCGCGCAGTCGTAGTCATTTAAGAGTTCTACCCAGCGACGCTGTCGCATATTTAACTCTTTTTGGTCGAAGATGTGCTGAAGACTCCTGTGGTCGGTATAAATAGTGCATTTAGTACCGTACAGGTAATGTCTCTAGATTTTGAGCGTAAACACCACGGCTCCCATCTCTAAGTCGTGAGTCGTGTAATTTCTCTCGTGAACCTTCAACTGTCGAGAGGCGTAGGCTATCACATTCTCGCGTTGCATCAGCACGCAACCAAGACCTTGAATAGAAGCATCACAGTATACCACAAAATCTTCGGTACCCTCAGGTAAGGATAAAATTGGTGCACTGCAGAGTTTTTTTTTCAACAGCTGGAAAGCATCTTCTTGTTTCGTTCCCCATGAGTATGCAACGCCATTTTGTGTCAGCGAAGTAAGGGATTGAGAAATCTTCGAGAAGTCTTTAATAAATCTCCGATAGTACCCAGAGAGACCGAGAAATTGTCGCACCTCCGTGGGATTCTTTGGTGCCACCTAATTTCTAATAGCATCGATCTTTGCAGGATCCACATGTATTCCCGATTCATTCACAATGTGGCCAATGAAGTGTACCTCTCGAATCTAGAAGTCACACTTAGAGAATTTTGCGTAGAGCTGCTCCTTCCTCAGAAGCTCCAAGATAAGACGCAGGTGTCGCTCGTGATCCTCCTTGCTCTTAGAGTAGATCAGAATGTCGTCGATGAACACGATAATGAAATCGTCAAGATACGGCTTGCACACACAGTTCATGAGGTCCATGAATACCGCTGGTGCGTTCGTCAACCCAAACGGCATAACCAGAAACTCATAATGCCCATACCGCGTTCGAAAAGCCGTTTTAGGAACATCCTCCTCTCGAACTCTCATCTGATGATAGCCCGATCTTAAGTCGATTTTTGAGTAAAAACTTGACCCTTGCAACTGGTCAAACAGATCGTCGATGCGTGGTAGAGGATAACGGCTCTTGACAGTCACCTTGTTAAGTTCCCGATAATCAATACACATTCGAAAGGACCCATCTTTCTTCTTTACGAACAGAACTGGGGCTCCCCAAGGCGAAGAGCTGGGTCGGATAAAACCTCTATCCAACAATTCTTGAAGTTGATTAGATAACTCTTGCAACTCCCCAGGTGCAAGACGATAAGGAGCTCGAGCAATTGGGGCCACTCCTGGTGCAAGATCAATCTGAAATTCCACTTGACGGTGAGGAGGTAAACCAGGAAGTTCCTCAGGAAACACATCAGGAAATTCACGAACAACTAGCAGGTCTTCGATCCTCCTCTCTTCAGGCTGAGGATCCGTAACGAGTGCTAAAACAGCAGGATATCCCTTTCGTAGCCACTTTTGAGCTTGCATAGCTGAGATGATACCAACCATCGCCCCACTGCGATGCCCTTGAACCGATAAAGATTCTCCACTGGGGAGAGGAATACGTATGATTTTCTCTTTACAAAGGATGTCAGCACGGTTCTTGGACAACCAGTCCATACCCACCACTACGTCAAAACTACCGAGGGTAACAGGAAGGAGGTCAATGTAAAACACTTGACCCACAAGATCTAGCTTGCACCCCATGATAACGTGTGAGGCTTCAATTGTTTTACCATCAGCTAATTCTACTACATGCTTAGCTTCTAAAGGTGTTGGAGTTAACCCTAATCGTTGACTGAACTCTAAGGACACATAACTCCAATCGGCATCAGAATCAAATAACACAGAAGCAAAGAGGTTATTCACAGAAAACATACCAATCACGACATTGCCGTCGTTCCTAGTATCACCAGCTCCAATCGTAAATACCCTTCCACGAGCACCATTTCCCCCATCGTTGCCGTTATTGTTGTTTCCAGCGTTGTTGTTATTCTGACGGTTGTTGTTCTTATTGGCATTTTGATTTAGCTGAGGGCAATCCCGCTTAATGTGACCCTCATCCCCACACTGGAAATACCCCTTCCTATTGCCTTGATTCTGATGGGGCTGCTGCCTCTACTGTTGCTGATGCTGCTGATTCTGCTGTTGCTGTTGCTTCGGGAACGAAGCTCTACAGTCTTTTGCCATATGGCCCACCTTATCACACCTATGGCAAGCTCGGACACACGGTCCATGATGATGATAACCGCACTTGTTTCACTTTGGCTTCCTACCAACGTAGGAGCCTTGACTCTGATTGCTGCCCTGGCCTTGATTAACTGAGGACGATTGACTGAAACTACAATTATTGATGCTGTCAGACCTTTTCTGTGATTGGCTTGCACTGGTTGCTTTGTCGGCATCGTTCCATTTTTGCTTGTTATCACTAGCAGGTGTGGTAGCTGTAGCTGTAGCAGTAGGGGTAGTAGCAAAAACATGAGGCGGTAGCGAACCACGCTCGACCTCCTGGTCGGTAATCTTGTGTGCTAAACGGATTATCTGAGGCAGGTTGTTAAGATTTGCAGCAGTGACCAAACTTTTCACTACTGGTGCTAGGCCCTTGATGTACAATTCAATTCTTCGAGGTGGGGGTCGAGACAAGTTAGGGCACATGTTTGCTAGCTCAAGAGATCGTTTCGTGAAAGCCTCGATCTCAGACCCTTCCATCTTCAGATTGTAGTATTCGTTCTCAAGTTTCTGAATCTCATCCCGAGGACAGTACTCCTCCCTCATCAACTCCTTGAAGTCATCCCAAGTAGTTGCATTAGCTATCTCGATGCCCAACATCTGCACTTGGGCATTCCACCAAGTTAAGGCACCATCCTCCAATGTGCCAGTAGCATACTTCACTCGGTCCCCCTCGGGACAGTTACACATAGCAAATACTGATTCAGCTTTCTCAAACCAATGGAGTAGCCCCACAGCTCCTTCAGTCCCACTGAATGTCTGTGGCTTACAATCCATGAACGTCTTAAACGTACAAGCAGGCGGATTGTTTTGATTCTGATTCACTTGTTGACCAGCTTGGTAGGCTGCCAAAGCCTCAGCCACACATGTGTTAATCAAGTTTGTCAGCTCAGCCTGAGTCATCGCAATGTGACCACGCCCATGGCCTCGTCCGCTCATGATTCTATATAAGAGAAGGGAACAGGTTAAGAGTCGAGATAAGGTAGGAGTCAAACCTCACAATGACTTCTACAGACTACTGGGTTTACATCAGACAACAGAGCGGAACCCCCTTCACACTTGCTAAGCCTTACTGGGACTCACATGCACCCCACATTATTATTATGTGTGCACCCATAATAACAATGCAATTTGCATGTTTATCCTAGCTCCTCCCAACTCATGATAAAAGGTTCCTCAAGTTTGAGTAGCAAGACAAAAGGTATCACAATACGTAAATCATGAAACTCTAGAGGAAGGTCGAATTGTGATTCTATCAGTCACATAACATAGACAAGTAACACATGAATTCACTCTGTAGTGCTAGGTGTGCAATCACATGCAACATCATACGTAAGTGTACACTAGATATGCTATGCAATAAGTAAACGAGATGCGAACCATGCAATCTGGAGCTGAGTGTCATGGTCGATTTTCGAAGCTGTTCGGTTATACTCTGGGTTTATAAAAAAACATTTTAAAACCTAGTTCACTATAACCAGTGGCTCTGATACCAAACTATCACACCCCTAAAATACCACATACGGGAACACCGCGGAGCGTGTGACGTACCAGGATCCAGCCACTAATCACATTGAACTATAAAGATATATTAAATAAAAGATTCCATTTATTTCATAACATAGTTTCAAATCATAACTGAAATCAAAACGTCAGCGGAAGCATAATGTAAATCGTTATTCAACTGTTTCAAAACAAGTGTACGAAAACAAGAGCATGTATCCAAGAGACTCGACCCATGACCACTCCAGCACTCCCAGATAGCAAGTCCCATAACCATGAATCTAACGACCTGCAAGCATGCAGACAAGTGTGTCAGACGACGCTGGTGAGTTCAAAGTTTATTAACACGTTTAGTTACCAGATATGAGTTTAAAACATTTCAAAGATTTGATGTTGTTAATAACTCGATTACCATAGCTGGCTCTAGATTATTTACCCTTCCCCAATGCTCTATCAAACATTGGTCAAGTGGTTAAGGTAATTAGTTCACGAATGTCCGCCCCGGTACGGTGTCAGGGTGCCAAACCTAATAGCGCTATCAACTAATAACCCCGTTGCCTCCCCGGCAACCAATCGATATATGATGGGACTTAATGATAGAAATGAGTGTATTAACCAACATCCCAGGTTTAACATTCCAGTCAAACCCAATTACATGACATTCCTCCCCGGAATGTTTACCAGATGTCCCTCCCTGGGACACATGCTTGGAAAAAGAGCAGTGAACTCACCTTAGATTTGCTCGGTAAGACAAATTACACGCTCAAGTTAATCAATCAAGGCCTATAACGTAATCACACGCCCAATCAGTTCGTATGCCAATTACGTATCCATACACACAGTCTAGCACTTTATACTAAGCATACACAGTTCACATTTCATTCAAAATTAACTTATCAGTGGATTATTACTATGTGTATATCAAGAACCCTACCATCATGCAGATTCTATATGTGAAACGCTTGTTGATAATAACATCAATCAATACCTCATATCATCGTATAAACAAGGAATCAAATCAGGCAAAAGTGATCATATTCTAATAGAAAGAGTGCATAGAGTGTGAATGGATGCTTAAACAAGAGGGAACTAGTGCCACGATCCACAAGGAACTTCGAAAGGAGTATGTCGCCGTCGGTTCTTGAGGGAATTAGGGTTGCTTGCTTGTGTAAATTGCAAATTATGGAAAAGACCATACACACCCCTCATGTGTATGCGCACAAGGTAGGTGAGCCGGGCCTAGCTTTGGGCCGTAGGCCACTGCACCAGTTTTGGGCCGAGAATTATAGTTCACGAGATGTGGAGTGTGATCGAGAGACAAATGTGCAACTCTAAGTGTTGTGTGATCGGATTAATATATAACTTTCGCATAAAACATATACATCATAAACATAGCAACACATACACGTTCAATTACAATCACCACATCAACTATGCAAGCTAAACCAAAACTAACAGACAAGCTTCTGAAATACGAGTTGTCACATTAGTCCCTGTTGATCAAATAAGCATATTTTCTCACACCGAACCCCTTAAAAGCTCATTTCTAAGCTATGTAAAGGATATTTAGGGTATGTTTAGCTTATGATCATGTTTCAGAACGTATGTTACTATATGAATCGGCAGACTTTCGTAGTTTGTCACAAATAGTCCCTGTAGTCGAATAAACCTGTTTTTGCCATACCAAACCCTTTAAAACTTATTTCTAAGTTATGTAAAGGTTATTTAAGGTATGTTAAGCATAAGTCACTATTCTGGAGTGTTTGTCGCGTTAAACTGAATACGTTTACGTATCAGTTTGTGTATAACTTTCCAGAAAGTGTTTAAAGGTTTGAATTTGAACAAGGATTGTTATTGTGCAAGTATCATAGATAATTACACAATCCAAGAAATAAAACACAAGGTTTTAATGCTTACGAAATTGTTTGGGATTGGTTAGTGATAACTGTAGGCACAGTTGTCACAAAATCAAGGAACCTCGTGTACATCGAAAGACTAGGCACATTGAGCAGAGTTTCAACTACATAAGGGATGAAGTTGAAAAAGGGAAAGATCTGTATTCGTAAAGTTCACACTGATCAAAATACTGCGGATCCACTCACGAAGCTCCTTGGACGGGCAAAGCATGAAGGGTCATACTTGTGCCTTGGAACTTTGATATTCTAGTGATTGGATTTGATCTATTTTGTATTTGGATATTGGAACAATTGTTATTATAACTCTTTATGGTATGTTGAGTTATGTTCCATTTTAGCATGTTTAAATCCATGAATAAGTTACTTATTCTAAATGTCCATAGTCGATCATACTTGTGGGAACAAATATGAATGTAAGACTATTATGAACTTGGATTGGTGGATATTCATTAGGTATGAATATAGAGCAAAGTGTTGCTGCCAAAGTTCATAGATATTTATGGGATACAAATATTGGACTGACTCGCTCTCAAATATTACTGCATGGAATCATTTGTGATAGATCATAAGTAAATTTGAGTAAAGGAGAATATCATAGTATCCTCTGACCTGAGATACATATTGGGTCTTGATATTCACCAAGTATTATACCTTGACCTAGTTCTTCTCTGTCTGTAAAGTAACATGTTTTAAATAATCTTTCCGCCGCGTTTTATTTTATATGGATAAAATAACTTTGATAAACATGTGAAAAACCCAACAGTTATATGATGATTATTTCTATTACGTGCAACTTGTTAAATGTTATGGGTTGTTAAGTATTCTCATAAAACATGACCTGTGTTGATTAACTGCTATAACTCGTATAATATGTGCATTGCTGGTATGCTATGTGTGTAGTATGTGAAAAGAATGTATGATTTAAGTGTTTACGAAACTGATTATTACTGGTAACCACATTAGGGTATGGTTGACCAACTGTGAACAACTAACTTAACTAACCGAGCAAATCCAAGGTGAGTTCACTACTCTATTTACAAGCATGCGTCCAGTGGGGACAAACAAACAAACGAATAAACATTTTATCCCTGTAGGGGATACTTTACATACCCATATCCTTGTAGGGATATGAGGCAGATTTTAGTTATGGTTGATGTTGGATAATACACTCACTTTCTATCACTTAAGTCCCATCTTACTATCGAACTAGTTGCTTGTAGGGCAACGGGGTTATTAGTTGATAGCGCTATTAGGTTTGGCACCCTCATGATGTACCTGGATAGGACGGGTGTGAACTAATGACCTTAACCACATGACCAATGTTTGATAGAGCATTGGGGAAGGGTAAACAACAGCCGTCTTGCGGTATCGAGTTATTATCAACATGACTTAAAACAAGCACTTGGTAACATACGTTTAACAAAACTGTGAACTCGCCAGCGTTATGCTGATACACCTTTTCTGCATGCTTGCAGGTCATTAGGTACACTAACATGGGACTTGCTGTCTAGAATGCTGGAGTGGTCATGGGTCGAGATACATGGAAACACGAAACGAGACTAATTGGTTATATACACTTGGGCTTGAATTGATTAATCATTGAATAATGCTTCCGCTGAACACGTTGAGTTATAATTAATGCTTTGTAATACTTTATTTTAATGAATGAAAATTTTTATTTGAAATCTTGTTATGAGTTCAGTGTGATTGGTGGCTAGATCCTGGTACGTCACACGCCTCGCGGGGGATCCCACTTATGGTATTTTTGGGGGTGTGACAGTTTGGTATCAGAGCCACTGGTTATAGTGAACTTGGTTTTAAAACGTTTTTTTATAAAACCAGACTATAACCGAACAGTTCTGAATACGATCATGACACTCAGCTTCAGATTGTAAGGTTCTCATCTCGTTTTTTCATTGCACTGCATAAATAGTGTACATTTGCGTAGGATATTGCATGTGATTGCACACTTAGCACTACAATATGAACTCGGGTGTTACTTTCCTTCGTTATGTGATTGATAGGGTGATATTTTCCCCTAGACTTTCATGGATCATGTTTTGTGATGTCTTTTGTCTTGTTACTCGAATCTGAGGAACCTTTTAGCGCTAGTTAAGAGGAGCTGAGATAAACATGCAAATCGCATTATCATTATGGGTGCACACATAATAATAATGTAGGGTGCATGTGAGTCCTAGTGAGGCTTAACAAGTGAAAAAAGGGGGTTCTGTTCCATTATCCGACCTAGGAAAAAACACAACAATCTATAGGAGTCATAGTGGTGTCGCCTCCTATTCGAACGTAATCCTTTCACTTCCCTCTGAATCCTTACGAATCTCGATGATATTGAGTGTTGCCCAAACATGTATCCAAACGTCTAGAGAACCGTATACGAATGTTAGGTGTTAGTGTGAACGTCTCTAAGTTAGTTATCGAAGCGTCGAACGGTTGGTCTGTACTTTCCTCACTTTTCTCGCTCTCTTGAACTCAACGAATTGGCGCCTTAGGTTAAGGAGTATGGTCACCTCTATAAATCTCAAACAACTTATTGTGCACTGTGCATTTGGCTCACAAGACCAACGAACGAGAAGTTGAACGCAATGCAATACCAATCATAGCACCATGGCGACTCCGATTACCGACAACAAACACCAGTAGAGTGACTTCAACTGAGTCTTTAACTCTAGTCAGTAACATCAGGGAGTCAACTATTACGAATCAATTGGGGCATAAATGCTGACAATCGACCTGAGTATGGGATGTGTAATTACTAGCATCATGGGCGGTGCCCTAGGACGTGTCAAGAAATGTGAAAAGGTGGACCCTTTTGGTGGGAGATCGCAGGGCACTGTTTCCGAAGCAACAACATCAGAGGCAACAGCCACGACAACAACAAGACACTCGTAAGCGTTGCCTTCAGTATAGAAATGAAGGTGATTTCGATAAGGATTGGCCGCTGTTAAGTCAAAACGCTAACAAACACGGGAACAATACCAATGCTGGGAATCCTCGTAACAACAACAGCGATGGTGGAAATGGTATTCATGGAAGAGCATTTATGATTGACGCAGGTGACGCCAGATATGATAGCAACATGGTGATCTATACATTTTTGTGATTAATCTCTTTGCCTCTGTTCTGTTTAACCCCGATATCTCTCAAGACCGAACACGTTGTAGAATTGGCTGATGACAAGTCAATTGAAGCCTCACACGTTCACTTAGGGTGCAAACTCGATCTTTTAGGTCACATGTTCGACATTGACCTTCTTCTTGTTACTTTTAGAAGCTTCGATGCAGTCGTTGGTATGGACTGGATGTCCAAGCCTCGAGCAGGAATCCTCTGTAAGGAGAAAATCGCATGTATATCTCTCCCTGGTGGAGGTTCACTAATTGTCAGTATCACTTCGGCGACGAAAGCCTAGAAGTGTTTCAGCTACCCTGTTACTCTATCACTGGTTACCAGTACGCAGCCCGAAGAACTTCCAGGTTTACCTCCACACCGTCAGGTGGAATATCAGATTGATCTCACGTCAGGAGCAGCCCTGATTTCTCGTACTCCTTATTGTTTTGCACCAGGAGAGTTGTAAGAACTATCTAATCAACTTCATGAACTGTTGGATAAGGGTTTTATACGATCTAGTTCTCCGTCTTGGGAAGCCTCAGTTCTATTCGTGAAGAAGAAAGATGGGTCTCTTGCATGTGTATTGATTATCAAGAACTTAACAAGGTGACAGTTGAGAACCGTTGTCCTTTACCTCGCATCGACGATCTGCTAGACCAGTTGCAAGGGTCAAGCCCCTATTCGGAAATTGACTTAAGATCGGGATATCATCAGATGGAAGTCCAAAGAGGAGGATGTCCCTAAAACAACTTTTCGAACGCGGTACGACCATTACGAGTTTCTGGTCATGCCCTCCAAGTTAGCCAATGCACCAGCAGTTCCATGGATCTCATGAACCGTGTTTGTGTAAACCGTGTCTCGATGACTTGTTAATTGTGTTTATTCATGACATTCTGATCTACTTTAAGGGCAAGGGGGACCATGAGCGGCACTTGTGCCTTATCTTAGAGCTCCTGAGGAAGGAGCAACGCAACACGAAACTCTCTAAGTGTGACTTCTGGGTTCGAGAAGTACACTTCCTTGGTCACATAGTCAACGGATGGGGAATACACGTGGATTCCGCTAAGGTCAATTCTATTAGAAACTGGTTCGGAACCAAAGAATCCTTCAGAGGTGCGGAAATTTCTTGGTCTCGCAGGGTAATATCAAATATTTATTGAGGGATTCTCGAAAATCGCTCAACCCCTAACCCCTCAAACACAGAAGGGAGCTGCGTATTCTTGGGGAGCAAAACAGGAGAACGCCTTCCAACTTTTGTGACAAACTCTGCGGTGCACCAATCTTGCCCTTACCTGAAGGTGCCAATGATCTTGTGGTGCACTGTGACGTTCCTATTCAGGGTCCCGGTTGCGTGCTGATGCAACATGAGAAGGCGATAGCTTACGCTCTTGACCGTTGAAGATTTACTAGAAGAATTACACGACTCACGATTTGGATTTGGGAGCCATGGTCTTTGCATTGAAAAATCTGGGGGCATCCGAGGAAAACCCACACTCATCTTGAACTACCACTTCACTCCTCTGAGAGTGCTTATCAAATTTCAGGACGAAATTTCTTTCAAGTTGGGGATGATGTGACAACTCGTAATTTCAAGAGTCTTTTCCTTGTACAAATCCCGTGTCTCATTGTATGTTCTGATAGAACTTACGTGTACGTTATCCCGAGGAAAACCCACACTCATCTTGAACTACCACTTCACTCCTCTGAGACTGCTTATCAAATTTCAGGATGAAATTTCTTTCAAGTTGGGGATGATGTGACAACTCATAATTTCAAGAGTCTTTTCCTCGTATAAATCCCTTGTCACGCTGTGTGTTCTGATATAACTTACGTGTACGTTATCTGAGCTTCATAAGGTCCTTGCGTTCCCACGTGAATTCCGGTCCACGTCCTGAGTTCGAATGAACTCTCACGATCGGAATTCAGCTATGCTTACGAACCCTAACTTCCCTGTCCATTATTTCGATAGGTTCCTCGACGAATTGTAAACTGTGATCGATCTTCGGCTCTTGAAACGGTACTACAAGTGTTTCATCAGACAAACACTTCTTTAGGTTTGAGACGTGAAAGACATCGTGGGTGTTGCCCAATTCATCGGGTAACTCGAGTTTGTAGGCCACTCTACCGATCCTTTCCACAATTTTAAATGGCCCAACGTAACGTGGATTAGACTTGTCGTGCTTCCCAAAATGCACCACACCCTTCCAGGGTAAAACCTTCAACATAGCACGATTGCCTACGACGAACTCCAAGGATTTCCTACTCTTTTCAGCGTAGCTTTTCTGGCGATCACGCGCTGCCACCCTATGATTTCTGATCTGGACAACCTTCTCAGAGGTTTCAAGTACAAGTTCTGGACCCGTAATTTGGCTGTCACCCACTTCAGCCCAACAAAGAGGGGAATGACATTTCTGCCCGTACAATGCCTCGAACAGGGATGTCTGGTTACTGGAATGGTAACTGTTATTGTAAGGAACTCTACCAAAGGCAACATCTTTCCCAACCTTAACCAAAATCGTTCACGCATACTCGCAGCATGCCTTCAAGTGTTTGAATGGTTCACTTACTGTGTCCATACGTCTGAGGTTGATAAGCAGTGCTCATGTCAAGACTCAAATGACTTGCGCATCGCTTACCACAAATCTGATATGAAACGCGAATCACGGTCCGAGAGGATAGGAGTTGGCACTCCGTGCCTTGAAACCACTCCCCCCAAGTAAAAGCCAGCAAGTTAAGAAAACTTGTTAGTTTCCCTGATTGCAAAGAAGTGCGTTGGTTTCATGAGACGATCAACGATCACCTAAATGGTATCGTTTCCGTTTTGAGTTTTAGGGAAACCAGTTACAAAATACACAAAATACCACATCAATATGTTCCCATTTCCACATGGGTGTTTCTGGTTGCTGAAGCAACCCAGATGGTTTTTGATATTCCGCCTGGTTTTTGATATTTCTCCTTGACTTTTGCACAAGTCAAGCATTTACTCACGTGCATCGCCTCATGGGCCTTCCTACCCGACCACCAGTATAAGACTTCTAGATCCCGATACGTGTTGTCAGAACTCGGATTAATAGAATATAAGGACTTGTGTGCTTCATCCAACACAAGTTCCCTAAGGTTACCGTATAAAGGGACTCCTATTCGCTTCACAAAATAGCGATTACCGTCTGGTTTCGATACGATTTGATTATCCATGCCACGCATGGCTTCATCCTCAATGTTTCTTTCTTCAATGCTTCAGTTTGGGCAGAACGGATCTGGTCAGGAAGGTTGGAATGAATGGTGAGCTACAATGCTCGAATACATTAAGTTTCATTTCCTTGTGACAAAGGGCATCAGCTGCAACGTACCTTTGCCTTGATGATACTTGATTTCACGGTTGTAATCGTTCAAGAGTTCCACCCAGCGATGCTGTCACATGTTCAACTCTTTCTGATCAAAGATGTGCTGGAGGCTCTTGTGGTCAGCATAAATAGTGCATTTAATACCGTACAGGTAATGCCCCTAGATTTTTCAATGCAAAGACCACGGATCCCAACTCCAAGTCGTGAGTCGTGTAATTCTTCTCGTAGTCTTCAATGGTCAAGAAGCATAAGCTATCGCCTTTTCACGTTGCATCAGCACAGAACCGGGACCCTGAATAGGAACGTCACAGTGCACCACAAAATCATCGGTACCTTCAAGTAAGGGCAAGATTGGTGCACCGCAGAGTTTGTTTCAAAAGTTGGAAGACGTTCTCCTGTTTTGCTCCCCACGAATACGTAGCTCCCTTCTGTGTTTGAACTCAGGACCTTAGTGCACCCATATTTTTAAATGCCTTACGGTCCGTAAGGCATAAGCCTTGTGGTCTGTAAGGGACTGTTGGGAACAATCTCAATAATTGCCTTATGGTCCGAAAGGCATAAGCCTTGCGGTCCGTAAGGACCACCCAGAAGCCAAAATTTTGGCATTTTGTTACAATTGATCCCTCCACATCCAACCTTCCCCAATTTTACATATTTAGGCCCTCTCGCCAAATAAATTGGCATATTTGAGAGTTGATTGGACACGTGTTGCCATATTTTGATATGAATTTCCGAGGTATTACAAAGACATAGGATGTTGCAAAATAGTTGATCAACTTTTTATTAACCCTCTCAGTTTCTATCTTAGCGGTTTCTAGCTCATGTTTTAACTTTGCAATCGTGTCGATATGATTATTAATTGCTATTTGTTTATCCATAACAGTGTGTTTGAGCATTGAAATCGTTGCATCATTTTCATTATTTGCAGCTCGAAACTGGTTGATTGATTTGTTAAGTTCATCATAGGCTTCTTTCGTACTCTTTAAGTCACTCGATAGATTATCTGTTTGCTTTTTCTACTCTTTATATTTCTAATCTTTTTCGATGCATGATTTGCACGGTTCTATGCATTTCGTGCATTGAAATGGTGTTTCAGATTTGTCTGTTTTCTCACTTTTAATTTCTTTTACTGCTGACTCAACTTTCTGTTCATCTTCAAAGGTTTTAACTACCTCTTTCAATTGAGCCATCATGGCTTTTTCAGCAATCATGTTTAGGTTTTCAACAGTCATTTCCTTCGTCACATCTATGATCTCTTCTGCAGGTTCTTTCTTTTCTTCATCAAAATGTAGGTCATTGTAGTTTCCCTCTTCGCCGAAGAAACCTGCAAAGGATTTAAAACATCATGAGGTATAATAGATTTCAATGCATTATTAATAATCTCTTTTGTTGGAATATAGAATTTTCTAGGATCCAACTCTGATGCTTCAGAATCATAATAATCTTCATCTTCTGGAGTTTCATCAAATGTAGCTTCAGCACAAATTCCTTCAGTAACTTCTTCAACTATTACTTCCTTCACACTCTATTTCGGTTCACCCATGTCAACAATCTCAGCCAATAGAGCAAGGCTGGTCTTGGGCATATAATCATTCCAATTAAATCTTTCATCTTCCTGAGTTATGGCCAACGCCTTATCTTTATATTTCGATGAACCATCCTCAATCGGAATTGATCTTGACATGTTCAGCGGATGTTGAGAGTTCTTGTGATAGTTTCCCTTTTGTAGTATTCTCCACCAAAAGGATTACTGTTGTTATTAACTTCTCTGTTAGTGCATTCCCGCTTGAAGTGGCCTTTTCTTTACAATTAAAGCATGTCACTTTATATTTATCGAACCCTAACTTCGAGTCTGGCCCTCCAAGACTATTCCTCCCTGTAATTTCCATAAATTGTTGTGCTCTACAAACCACACTCGCCATACACCATTTGATGTCGATCAGTTCCAACTCTTTAGGATCTATCTGATCATAATCTTCTTTGGTAATATTAGGATTCCCAATCCTTCCTGTTATCAGACTCTCATATGATTCCAGAACTGAAGCAAGAAACGTCATGTGCCCCTTTGTAGTTGTTTCGTTATAACCTTGTGTGTTTTACAGATTAACAACAATGTTGCACTGAATGACGTATGGATTCGAATTATTCTGGCCTGAGTAGTTGTTTGAGCTTTGCGAGGATTGAGGACTTTGCATCGGAGTGTTCGGCTCAAAACTTGGGTAAGATGAAAACCACCACAACTACTTGAATTGCTAGATGAAGTTCCAGATGATGTTTCTATGCTAAAAGTTGTTTAGATCTTTGGGCTCTGGATATTGGATAAACCACTGCCCTTGCAATATAGATCAACATCTTGTTAAACATTCGAGCTTTTCATTTTTGCCATTTTTCGTAACTCTAGTTCATGCCCTTTTAACCTCTCAATGAACTTTCCCAGAGTCAAGTCGTTATATTATTTAGAATTGCTCTTTAGAATCATCAAATACATTGACCATTCACCTTGTGGTAGGGCATCTGCCAACTTATCCACCCATTCTTAATCCTCCTTTTCAATTTTCCATCGCCTCATTTCCACAACGAGATGACAATATCTCTCAACAATTTGCTTTGATGACTCTCTTTTCAAAGATGTAAAGATGTCAAAATTTTTCTTTAGCAAATCTTACTTGCTTTTCTGCATAGACACACTCCCTTGATACTTCAATTTCAAAGCAATCCAGATGGACTGTGTAGTACCCTAGTGTTGAAGTAACGTGAATATGTCTTCCTTGATCGCTTGTTGAAGAAGATTTAACATCTTTTTCTCCCTCACAAAATTTTGTTTCTCTGCTTGAGTAATCTGGGTTAGGCTAATCTTTTGACCATTCTCCCCGGTGGGAACTGTGTATTCTTCTTCTATCGCATACCAACAATCCAGATAGTTAGCTTGCACCTAGTTTTCAAATCTCTCATGCCAACTTTTGTAATCATCCATACTCATTAACTTCGGTGGCTTGGTCATGGTTCCCATTTCGTTGTCCAAATTGAGGTTTTGAACCGCAGTCATAGGGTTTATGGCAAACGCGTTGTAGAACTCTGGTGTAAGAACATTGGTGCAAAAGTGTAGTTCGTGCGGATGTATAAGAAACTGATTGAAAAAGATTCCTTTGGTGCAGATGTATTGATTCACACGAATCTGACACAAAACAAACAATATTCAGTTACGTTCGTGTGAAAGTAGATTTTTTAGACGGATGAAGATTACTTCCGTGCGGACGTAGTTCCTTCGTGCGAGTGAAAAATTCAAATTTTCTCCTTTTTTTCTAATTTTAACATGATTTTGATTAAATTTTAAGCTGAATTTTCAGAGGCTTTGTTAAAAACATGTTTTTATAACCCTCGAAAAATCAGTCCATTTTAACGGTTAAATGTGTGAGAAATGAAGAAAATGAGTAGAAAGGAGTCTTCATTGTCTGAATCTTGTAGAATATCTCAGATATCAGCCCCCAAGCTCTGATATCACTTGTGATCACCATTTCCATTGACGTTTTGCTCAGGTGATATCTATAACCTAGTTATAATGTGTGGAATCCATTACAATTAGGCGACATCACAAGATTAGTTAATTTTTCAATGATTTAATTAATATATCAACGGTTACAGTCAAGAAACCAATCCGATTGGGCTTTGCCGTCTAGTCTGCAAAGTTCTTCCAAACACCAAGTCCTCACGACTATTTATACTACTTTAAGACACCTTCGTGCGGACTAGCTACCTCCGTACGGATTTAATACATACAAACCAAACAAAAACTAACATTAAAGATCCAATTACATGACACGACTTGATGACGTAGGCGGTAGACATTGTGTATCAACAATCTACCGCCTAGATTGTAACGCTTCGCATTTTTGTACCTTTCCTATTTTGGCAAGTCATATTGTACTTTCCATTTTAGACACTTGTACTCTCGTTGTATTCTATTCCTTTTCAATTTGTAATCCGAGACTATTGATCATAATGAAAACGAATTTATTTTAATTCATGTTATCCGTGTTAGACTTATGTGCAAACTTTTACTCAAAATTCACGTGTTGGACACTATATTATGCTTGATTCTTTACTCTTAATTTCACATTGATGCTTGATACTCGTTAAACTAATTAAAACTCGTAAAATAATTGAAGTTGAAAACCAAAATAATGAAAACATGTGGCTTCGTACGAAGCCAGGCCGGTTCGTACAAACCCAGCCCCCTTTGTACGAACCCACCATTCGTAACTGTTCAATCATTACTCAATCTTAGGAAACCTAATGTACCCTCTAATATATAAATAGAGGCCTTAACCCCTCATTCCAATTCACCATTTCTCTTACAAACACTCTCAAATTGATGTTGACGATCAGAGGCTTTGTAAGAATTCCTCCCTTCTTCTCTTATTCAATTCACTTTCATTACTTGAGTTTTAAATCACAAACCCTTAACTTTTTCCAAAAACCTTTGATCCTAATTATCTCGAAGATGGTTTCCACTCTTTTTGCCTAGGCAAACTGTTGTGGAGCATCACTTATACGAGATTGGATCAAAGTTCATAAAATTTTACAACTTAATTAAATCTTCGTTTCGATTAATACACGATCTTGATGGAATCGGGAACTCATCAGACCCTAACTCAATTCACAGTTAAGGGCCTGCATTAGGGTTAATTTCCATCAAGAAATGATCTGTTTCGATGGATCAAACATGAATTTCGTCAAGAACAGTGCCTTCGTACGAAGGGATTATGCCCGTTTGTACGAAGAGACTTCAGTTCATACTTTCTGTTTTAATTTCGATTGTTTTCACACACACATTTGTCAACATTTAAATGTTTATCTAGTGGATTAAATAAATTAAACAAATACTTCAACGTTTTCAACCAAATTCCATAAAAACCAAGATTTTCATAACAAACACAGTGGGTCTGTACGAAGGGACTACGCTCGTTTGTACGAACCCACGCTGCCAACTAAACCGAGCTGTTTTCATTTATGTTTTAACCATAGTTTTTACACCCGATCATTCTATTTACTGTTTTAAATCATTACCTTACTGTTTAGTGTTAAAAAATCAGTTCGTATCACACTTTAACGGCCCGTTCGTACCAATCTGGAGGCTCCCTTCGTACGAAGGGACTAAACCCATTCGTACGTACGAACGGACTTACTTGTGTTTTAGTTCGTTTTAATTTCATATTTTAAACAATCTGATCTGACCCTCTTTCACATCAGTAATCTTATAATCTGGTTTACCCATTTCAGCATAATCTCGAGACTTCATCCACTCCACTCTCGGTTTTCATGGAAAATCTACGCAAAACTGTGAGTATACTCGGTTCCATTTTCGTTTTAAACACTTTGGGTGCAACATGTACATTATACAAGACACGCAACACTTGAAACTTATTTTAATCACACTATATCCACATTTAAACATGAAAACATGTGATACTTGTTAGTCTTATATGCTATGTGTACACTTGTATCTATATGCTCATTAACTTTGCTAGCATACCTTGACAATTATAGCGCTATAGGAATAACGCACCACCCTTGAGTCTTGGGGTATTGTTAAGTAAAACATGTTAACCCCCTCTTCGTTGCGACGATGTAGGGAAGGCACGATTGCGTTGGAAACTTGGGTTTAACATATAGTTTACACTAGTCTAGCATATTTGTAACTTGTATACATTATTCATGTTGGATATGAGCACGTTAAACATTTTAAACTTGTTATGCTATGTATTAAAACTTGTATACTCACCAACATTATTATTGATCATATTTTAATACATGTTGCAGGTTGATAGACAAGATAAAGAAGAATCAAGCTAGGGTCAACTTAGAAACACACCTTAGAATAAACAATGTTTTAGATTATGTTTGATACAATTTGGATCATATTTTGAATTATTGTATGTCATTTAGTGTTTATGAAATCTTGATTTAAATTGTATTGTCATAATTAGCGTTATGATGCTTTGAGCGATTTGTTTTCATCTCACTGTGATGTTTCGGCCATCGGTTGGGGTGTGACAGATTAGTATCAGAGCTATAACCATAGCGAATTAGGAAAAGTAGGAATGTTTTTACCTAGTCTATAGTTTAGGAACATTATCACTATGTGTTCTTTAAAACTACTTGCCTTCTATCTTATTTGCTTCTATCTATTCTCTTTGGTCTTTAAATATACATGCCCTTTCCTAAAGCTAACACAATACACACTTGGAGGCTTGATGAAGACACTCTTATAACACAATCGAAACGACTCACCAAAATTGTAACACCTCGCAAAAATCATTCCCAATATAATAAAGACACGTGTCATGAACTTTAAGCGTGTTATAAACCCGGGTCATGTTAAAAAATAACTGGAGGGATTAAAAGTGTCAACATGTTAATTATTACCTCTGAGTGACCTTTTAACGTTTCCAACTCTAGATAAAACATTAATAGGGTCTCATGAATATCTGATAAAGATTTTAAAGGCATCCGGTTAAATCTTTTGAGAAATAATTCAAATATCAAGAAAAATGACCATGTGACTATACACGACAATTCTCACTTCATGGCCTCTTTCAAAGATTCCAAGACTATGTTTTGCATGATGTGACAACCCTCAAATTTACATGTATTCCGTACAATTTATTAATGACAATTAAAGTACTTGACGACTGTGTGGAATTACTTAACTGCTCTCTGATTACTGTGTTATGCTTACATGTATTTGTTAACATACTAGTAGTATACAGAAAAGTTACTAAATAGTCCGGTATGCTTTCCTGAGTGTTGAAAATTAAAAACGTTACAAATATATATATATATATATATATATATAGGACGCTTTACGGATTAATTAAGCAGTTTAACGGAACAGTATCGAACCGAACAACCGGACTTTACCCGGAACATGAAAATATTGCCAAAGACGTTGTTTACACTTTTCTGAGCTAGCTAGGGTCCCCGAACACCCTAACACCCGTTATATTACATAACACACTAGCAACATACTTAAAGTCCTAACTAAGCATAACTAATCCTTAACCATCCAATTGAAATCTAACCAATACCCCCCCCCCCTTCTACGGTTTTGGTGGAGTGGGGACACACCCACTTTTTTTGATTATTTTAATGGCAAATGTTTAATATCTTGATAGCACATTATCTAATGGTTAATAAGGAAAATGGTTATAAGTAAACTCCAAAGGTTAGACACTTTCATTTTCACAACATCAACCAACTCACTCTCTCTCCCTCTTCCTTGCTTGTGTTTGGCCGAACCCAAGGCACAACACCACCATCACCATTCAAGCTCCTTCATCCATTCAACTAACATACAAGGGTGTAAGGTGTCCTACAAACAAGCTCGGTGCTCTCGGAATCTCAAGGACCTCTCTATATTTCTTTTATCCACCTCATTTACGTCTTGTTTCTTCCCTAGCCTTGAGACAGTAGTAAGTGCCTCTAAACATCATCTTGATCTTGCTTATGGTGGTTAATAAGTGACTTAATGGTCGAAAGTTGAGAACACTAAATAACATAATATAAAGTCTTGAAAATAAGATGAATAAGTTGGATAAAGAGAAGTTATGTGTGTAAATCATGTGGATCTTGTGTGGTTATGATTCTTGGTTGATTATCTGATGTTTTGCTGGTTAATATTGATGGTTGATGTTGTTGTGATCACTAAACATGTTAACGGAATCAATCGAACACAATTTAGAAGGTTAAAAACTGAAACAGTAGGCTGTTTGGTAATTACAGCCAACTTCAGTTGGCTGTAACAGGACCATAACTTAACGAGAAATGTATTTTCTGAAGTCTAAGGTTATGTATTATGAAATACGGTTCTAATGGCACCGGAATCATAATTTTTGGACTTCGTTTACTATTTTTAAAGCGTCATTTTGTAACAGCAGCTAGAGCTGCATTTTTCTGCTGAAAATATGCGTTTTGTTTTCTGTCATAACTTGAATTCTGTATAGAGTTAGATCATGAAACTTGTACTGTAGATGACCACCGATGTATTTGTAATTCTCTCACTGGAATTTCGTAAATCGGACTCTCGATGAATTTTAAATAAATTATTCCGTGAACTGTGGTCAGAAAAAGATAAATCTGAGTTCTGTCCGGAAAATGAATTTTTATAAAATATTAGTAATGAACTGGACCCCGATATTTTTACACAATAAAATTTGGAACGTTTAAGACATTCTGTAAAAATTTCGGAATTTTTGAAATAAGTTAACTATTTTATTAAAATGTTCGAAAACATCCCGGTTTTGAATATTTAAGCTGAAACGACATAAGTTGTAATTTGCGTGTCTAAATGTCGAGTATGCTATCTGTGAATGATCTAACATGTTATATGTGTTATGTGCATCATCGTATGTTTGTTTATGAGTAGGGAATGGATGCGAAACTTATATGGGCATAAACCGTTAAAGTGATGCATGTTATGTGATAGATACGTGTAAGAACTTTGTGCTCTATTTAAAAATCACTAAATGACTAACTGGTAATCATATTAGGACGTGATTGACCGACCTTGACTGTTAGCTATATTTGAGAATCTAACCGAGCAAACCGAGGTGAGTTCACACTTTCTACAAGGCATGGGATTCCCGGTGGTTTGGGAATGGGTTAAAGAATTTGAAACTAAATCTACATATCCCCTTGGGAAGATATGTACGGCCATCCTCCATAGATAGGATGCCATTGTTAATCCTACGAATTCTCCTGGTGCAGAATACGTACGTTCGTCCTCCTGGTGTAGGACAACAACCTTAAAAACTAGCTAGACAAAACTCTATCAATAAGTCCCTCTTCATTATATCGACTTAATCGCCGAGGCCAATGGCGAGCGGGTCATTAGTTAATAGCGCTATTAGGTTTAACAAACCTCACACCGTGCCAGTCGGACGGGCGTGTACTAATGGACTATGGCAGACTATCAGTGATGATAGACACTGATATAGGGCACAACTTATTTGCGTAGTAGTCGATATCATACCGTCTAGTAGTTCACACGGGGAAAGCCCCCACTGATTATGGTTATGGTTTGGGTAATGAAAAAGGAACTGGTTAAACATACTTTCAACTACGGGGTAACCCCCACGGCAATTAAGCCAACGAAAGTCAAACCACGTTTTTCAGAAACAACTTAAAACTAAACAACCAAACGTGAACTCACTCAACTTTGTTGTTGACTCGTTGTTACATGCCTTACAGGTCGCTAAACGCTTGGAGCTTGCACAAGGAAGGAGTCATTGTGGTGTACGGACTGTTATGGTCCGTGCTTATTATTTAAATCCTTATAAACTTATTAAACTTGCGTTTTGAACTTTAACTTATAAACTATGAACTTATGCTTTTGGATTTACTTTTATGCTTCCGCTGTTTAAACCAAACATGGTTAACTAGCTTTGGTCACCAATCGTATTGTGGTTGGTCTTATTTACTTAATTACGAGGTTCAATATGATTGGTGGCTCGATCCTGGTCACGTCACGCCTCTAAGCGGTGATACTCCGCATGGTGGATTTTGGGGTTGTGACAGATTGGTATCAGAGCCATTGGTTATAGTGAACTTGGTTTTAAAAAGGGGAAAAGCTTTTTGATAAAACCAGACTATAACCTGTACAGTGCTCAACGATCCACAACGACGCTTCGCTCCACGTGCATGACTCAACATCCTAGGTGATATGGTTTATGTTTATAGTACCTACTTGTTAGTTACATGGTACATTGTTCATGGCATGCATTAGTTTATGTGATAACTGCTATTTGAGCCTTGTGTGCTTACTCTTTTCTGTCACTCCACACTTACGCACCTTGCGACACCTTTCTTACGTGTGTCCCTTCGATGTGAAGATCATGAGTGGACGTCTCGACATGACCCAGGGTCAGCTGACGCCCTTGATTAACGAACGGATTACTGAAGCCTTAGCAACCCAAACAGGGAGTCAACCCATGCACCCTCAAACACGCATGGGCACCTTCAAGGCGTTCCTAGAATGCAAACCTCCCACTTTCGACGGCACTGAAGGGACAATCGGCCTTCTACACTGGATCCAAAGAATCGAATATACATTCAAAGAGAGTGAAAGCCCTACCAGCAAACGAGTAGAGTACGCTACTGGCATGTTGCAAGGGAAAGCATATTCTTGGTGGAACGCACAGGTTCAGATGCTCGGGTTAGCAGACACGAATGCCATCCTCTGGAGCGACTTCAAGGATTGGATTAAGGAAGAGTTCTGCCACCTGGACAACATTCTGGAACTGGAAATAGAGTATTATGGTTTGAAGATGGAAGGATCAGAGATTGAGGCGTACACAAAGAGGTCTAACGACTTGTCTGCCTTATGTCCTAACATGTCACAACCCATATCTAGGCGAATCAAGCTATACCTCAGAGGCTTAGTCCCAGAAATCCAAGGGTCTGTGAGTGCGGCCAACCTTCCCACAATCCAGCAAGTCGTTCGTTTGGCGCACCAACTCACCGATCAGGTGGTGGAAGAGGGCAAGTTTCCCAAGCGTAACGTTTCCAGTGCAAACGCTCTTAATAGCAACAAGCATATTTGGGGTGATCACTAAGGTGAGGGTCCTAACTCTGTACGACAGGACCCGCACAGGAAACTAGTACAGCAGGGGATGAACTACCAAAATCAGGGGAGATACCTAGGGAATAAACCGAGATGCCGCAAGTGCCAACGGCACCACAGCGGGTCATGTGCGGAATCGTGTTGCCAGCGATGCAAGAAGTTGGGACATATGGCTAGAGACTGTAGGAGCCCATATCCTGCAAACCGAAACCAACGGCAACACCAACAGGGTAATGAGAGATGTTACCAGTGCGGTGCTGAGGGTCACTTCAAGAGGAACTGTCCGCAGATGAGACAGAATCATGACAACAGCGGCAACCAGGGCAACGGAAACAATAATGGAAACAATAAGGATAACCGCAGGACTGGTAAGCATGAGTTCCTGAATGGACAAGAGGAAGAAGGAAACAACCCCAACGTTGTGGCGGGTAAGTTCCTACCAGACAATTTCCTTGTTTCTATTTTAGTTAATTCGGGTACAGATGTTAGATACGTGTTCCTAAGAGTTAGTCAGGTACTTAAGCATACCCCATTATCCTTAAAACACCAAACACACGGTAGAACTAGCAAACGAAAAAAGTCTTGAAGCCACACACATAGTTAAAGGTTGTAACCTCGTCTTAGCTGGTCAGACTTTCTCTATCGATCTTATTCCTATCACACTTGGTAGTTTCGACGTCGTTATTGGGATGGATTGGCTATCTCATCATCAAGCGGAGATTATTTGCAAGGAGAAAATCGTCCGCATTCCTCGTTCTGGTGAAGAACCCCTCGTGATTCATGGCGACAAGAGTGGTGCTGTCATAGGCATTATCTCTTTCCTTAAGGCCCAGAAGTGTTTGCGAAAGGGCCACACTGCCATTCTGGCGCTCGTTACTGACACATCAACGGAAGAGAAGAGAATTGAAGACATTCCTATTGTACGTGACTTTCCTGAGGTATTTCCTGAGGAATTTCCTGGTCTTCCGCCTCATCGACAAGTCGAATTTTAAATCAAGCTAGCTCCAGGAGCAGCACCAATAGCTCGTGCACCTTATCGTCTAGCTCCATCAGAACTCGAAGAACTGTCTACGCAACTACAAGAACTCCTGGAAAAGGGTTTCATACGTCCTAGCTCTTCGCCCTGGGGAGCTCCAGTCTTGTTTGTGAAGAAGAAAGATGGTACCTTTAGAATGTGTATTGACTATCGCGAACTTAACAAGGTGACCGTGAAGAATCGTTATCCTCTCCCACGTATTGACGACTTGTTCGACCAGTTGCAAGGGTCGAGCTATTACTCCAAGATTGATTTGAGATCGGGATACCATCAGCTGAGGGTCCGAGATGAGGACGTCTCCAAAACAGCATTCAGGACTCGTTACGGCCATTACGAGTTTCTGGTTACGCCATTCGGGCTGACGAATGCACCAGCGGTCTTCATGGATCTCATGAACCGAGTATGCAAACCTTACCCGGATAAGTTCGTTATTGTGTTCATCGACAATATCCTGATCTATTCTAAGAGTCAGGAGGAACACGAGCAGCATCTACGACTTATGCTGGAACTTCTTCGAAAAAAGCAGTTGTATGCCAAGTTTTTGAAATGTGACTTCTGGCTTCGCGAAGTCCACTTTCTAGGCCATGTGGTAAACAAGGATGGGAATCATGTTGATCCATCCAAGGTTGACTCAATCAAGAACTGGCCTGCACCCCGCACACCAACAGAAATCCGCCAATTCTTGGGTTTGGCAGGATATTACAGAAGGTTTATCAAGGATTTCTCAAGGATTGCGCAACCTCTCACTTCACAGACTCAGAAGGGTGTCACCTATCGTTGGGGTGATGCACAGGAGTCCGCATTTCAGCACTTGAAGGATAGACTTTGTAGCGCGCCTATCCTCTCATTGCCTGAAGGCACAGATGATTTTGTGGTTTACTGCGACGCTTCCATCCAAGGACTTGGTTGCGTATTGATGCAACGTGACAAGGTCATTGCCTACGCATCGCGCCAACTTAAAGTTCACGAAAGGAACTACACTATGCATGACTTGGAGCTGGGAGCAGTTATTTTCGCACTTAAGATATGGAGACATTACCTGTACGGTACCAAGTGCACCATTTACACCGATCACAGGAGTCTCGAGCATATCTTCAAGCAAAAGGAATTAAATATGCGACAACGCCGATGGGTTGAGCTCTTGAACGATTATGAATGCGCTATCAAATATCATCCGGGCAAGGCTAATGTTGTGGCCGACGCCCTCAGTCGAAAGGATACTATACCTAAGCGTGTACGTGCTTTACAGCTTACCATCCAATCCAACCTTCCCGCTAAGATTCGCGATGCTCAGATCGAAGCATTGAAAGCAGAGAACATCAGTGCTGAATCCCTACGAGGATCGAGACAACGGCTAGAACAAAAGGAAAACGGCGCCTACTATGTAAACGGACGCATCTGGATTCCACTGTATGGAGACCTACGCGAGCTTGTGATGGATGAAGCACACGAGTCTCGTTATTCGGTACATCCTGGTTCGGATAAAATGTACCACGACCTCAAGACTACGTATTGGTGGCCTGGCATGAAAGCCCACATAGCAACCTACGTCAGTAAGTGCTTGACGTGTGCGAGAGTCAAGACTGAATATCAGAAACCATCAGGCCTACTCCAACAACCCGAGATACCTAAATGGAAATGGGAGCAAATTTCCATGGATTTCGTTACTGGTCTACCTAGATCTCAACGCGGAAACGATACCAATTGGGTGATCGTAGATCGACTGACCAAGTCTGCACATTTTCTGGCCATCAAAGAAACGGATAAGTTTTCTACTCTTGCAGACATTTACCTAAAGGAAGTGGTAACAAGGCACGGAGTGCCAACCTCCATCATTTCTGATCGTGACGCGCGTTTTACTTCTGAACTGTGGCAAGCAATGCACAAGTCCTTTGGCTCACGTTTAGATATGAGCACCGCTTATCACCCACAGACGGATGGGCAATCTGAACGCACCATCCAAACCCTTGAAGACATGCTTAGGGCATGCGTAATCGACTTCAGCAATGCCTGGGAAAAGCACCTCCCGCTAGTGGAGTTTTCGTATAACAACAGCTACCACACCAGCATCCAAGCCGCTCCGTTCGAGGCATTGTACGGACGCAAATGCCGATCACCTCTCTGTTGGGCAGAAATTGGTGACAGCCAAATCACTGGCCCAGAACTTGTAGTAGATACAACCGAAAGGATTGCTCAGATACGACAGCGAATGGCGGCAGCTCGTGACCGTCAGAAAAGCTATGTTGACAAGGGAAGAAAACCACTCGAGTTCCAGGTTAGGGATCGAGTGCTACTCAAAGTCTCGCCTTGGAAAGGCATAGTTCGTTTTGGCAAACGAGGCAAGCTCAATCCGCGTTATGTTGGACCGTTCGAAATCATAAAAAAAATTGGCAAGGTCGCCTACAGGTTGAATCTACCTGAAGAACTCAGCGGAGTTCACAATGTTTTCCATGTGTTGAATCCGAAGAAGTGTCTATCAGATGAGACCCTCATAGTTCCTCTCAAGGGCTCACAATCGACGACCAGCTACGATTCGTCGAAGAACATGTAGAGATTACGGATCGAGATGTTAAGATCCTCAAGCGTACCAGGATACCTCTCGTTCGAGTTCGTTGGGATTCCCGTCGTGGCCCAGAGTATACCTGGGAACGAGAAGACCAAATGAAACTCAAGTACCCCCAGCTGTTTAAGAAAAACGCAACAACTACTAAGGCTGAAGCTACTGCAGAATTTCGGGACGAAATTCCAAATCAACGGGGGGATGATGTGACACCCCAGGAAAATCAGGAAAACAACGCAACTTAACTAGCTTCCTCAGTAACCACGCGTTAAATTTCGGGACGAAATTCTCTTAACAGGGGGAGAATGTGACAACCCTGAAATTTACATGTATTCCGTACAATTTATTAATGACAATTAAAGTACTTGACGACTGTGTGGAATTACTTAACTGCTCTCTGATTACTGTGTTATGCTTACATGTATTTGTTAACATACTAGTAGTATACAGAAAAGTTACTAAATAGTCCGGTATGCTTTCCTGAGTGTTGAAAATTAAAAACGTTACAAAAATATATATATAGGACGCTTTACGGATTAATTAAGCAGTTTAACGGAACAGTATCGAACCGAACAACCGGACTTTACCCGGAACATGAAAATATTGCCAAAGACGTTGTTTACACTTTTCTGAGCTAGCTAGGGTCCCCGAACACCCTAACACCCGTTGTATTACATAACACACTAGCAACCTACTTAAAGTCCTAACTAAGCATAACTAATCCTTAACCATCCAATTGAAATCTAACCAATACCCCCCCCCCCCTTCTACGGTTTTGGTGGAGTGGGGACACACCCACTTTTCTTGATTATTTTAATGGCAAATGTTTAATATCTTGATAGCACATTATCTAATGGTTAATAAGGAAAATGGTTATAAGTAAACTCCAAAGGTTAGACACTTTCATTTTCACAACATCAACCAACTCACTCTCTCTCCCTCTTCCTTGCTTGTGTTCGGCTGAACCCAAGGCACAACACCACCATCACCATTCAAGCTCCTTCATCCATTCAACTAACATACAAGGGTGTAAGGTGTCCTACAAACAAGCTCGGTGCTCTCGGAATCTCAAGGACCTCTCTATATTTCTTTTATCCACCTCGTTTACGCCTTGTTTCTTCCCTAGCCTTGAGCTAGTAGTAAGTGCCTCTAAACATCATCTTGATCATGCTTATGGTGGTTAATAAGTGACTTAATGGTCGAAAGTTGAGAACACTAAATAACATAATATAAAGTCTTGAAAATAAGATGAATAAGTTGGATAAAGAAAAGTTATGTGTGTAAATCATGTGGATCTTGTGTGGTTATGATTCTTGGTTGATTATCTGATGTTTTGCTGGTTAATATTGATGGTTGATGTTGTTGTGATCACTAAACATGTTAACGGAATCAATCGAACACAATTTAGAAGGTTAAAAACTGAAACAGTAGGCTGTTTGGTAATTACAGCCAACTTCAGTTGGCTGTAACAGGACCATAACTTAACAAGAAATGTATTTTCTGAAGTCTAAGGTTATGTATTATGAAATACGGTTCTAATGGCACCAGAATCATAATTTTTGGACTTCGTTTACTATTTTTAAAGCGTCATTTTGTAACAGCAGCTAGAGCTGCATTTTTCTGCTGAAAATATGCGTTTTGTTTTCTATCATAACTTGAATTCTGTGTAGAGTTAGATCATGAAACTTGTACTGTAGATGACCACCGATGCATTTGTTATTCTCTCACTGGAATTTCGTAAATCGGACTCTCAATGAATTTTAAATAAATTATTCCGTGGACTGTGGTCAGAAAAAGATAAATCTGAGTTCAGTCCGGAAAATGAATTTTTATAAAATATTAGTTATGAACTGGACCCCGATATTTTTACACAATAAAATTTGGAACGTTTAAGACATTCTGTAAAATTTGGGAATTTTTGGAATAAGTTAACTATTTTATTAAAATGTCCGAAAACAGCCCGGTTTTGAATATTTAAGCTGAAACGACATAAGTTGTAATTTGCGTGTCTAAATGTCGAGTATGCTATCTGTGAATGATCTAACATATTATATGTGTTATGTGCATCATCGTATGTTTTTTTATGAGTGGGGAATGGATGGGAAACTTATATGGGCATAAACCGTTAAAGTGATGCATGTTATGTGATAGATACGTGTAAGAACTTTGTGCTCTATTTAAAAATCACTAAATGACTAACTGGTAATCATATTAGGACGTGATTGACCGACCTTGACTGTTAGCTATATTTGAGAATCTAACCGAGCAAACCGAGGTGAGTTCACACTTTCTACAAGGCATGGGATTCCCGGTGGTTTGGGAATGGGTTAAAGAATTTAAAACTAAATCTACATATCCCCTTGGGAAGATATGTACGGCCATCCTCCATAGATAGGATGCCATTGTTAATCCTACGAATTCTCCTGGTGCAGAATACGTACGTTCGTCCTCCTGGTGTAGGACAACAACCTTAAAAACTAGCTAGACAAAACTCTATCAATAAGTCCCTCTTCATTATATCGACTTAATCGCCGAGGCCAATGGCGAGCGGGTCATTAGTTAATAGCGCTATTAGGTTTAACAAACCTCACACCGTGCCAGTCGGACGGGCGTGTACTAATGGACTATGGCAGACTATTAGTAATGATAGACACTGATATAGGGCACAACTTATTTGCGTAGTAGTCGATATCATACCGTCTAGTAGTTCACACGGGGAAAGCCCCCACTGATTATGGTTATGGTTTGGGTAATGAAAAAGGAACTGGTTAAACATACTTTCAACTACGGGGTAACCCCCACAGGAATTAAGCCAATGAAAGTCAAACCACGTTTTTCAGAAACAACTTAATACTAAACAACCAAACGTGAACTCACTCAACTTTGTTGTTGACTCGTTGTTACATGCCTTACAGGTCGCTAAACGCTTGGAGCTTGCACGAGGAAGGAGTCGTTGTGCTGTACGGACTGTTATGTTCCATGCTTATTATTTAAATCCTTATGAACTTATTAAACTTGCGTTTTGAACTTTAACTTATAAACTATGGACTTATGCTTTTGGATTTACTTTTATGCTTCCGCTGTTTAAACTAAACATGGTTAACTAGCTTTGGTCACCAATCGTATTGTGGTTGGTCTTATTTACTTAATTACGAGGTTCAATATGATTGGTGGCTCGATCCTGGTCACGTCACGCCTCCAAGCGGTGATACTCCGCATGGTGGATTTTGGGGTTGTGACACATGACATTGCTCCCAAGTACTTTTCAGAACTGATCAAATGGTCCCCTTCTGCTGATAATGACCCTAGATTCGAATTATGAAAGATTGCATGGTCAAATGTTAAAAGTTCTCAAACTTTTGTCTCTGTTAGAAGGCTTACGGACCGCAAAGCTTCCGCCTTACGCTCCGTAAAAAGGCTTAACTGGGCGATACAATTTGAATTACGGATACGAACCGTAAGGGCTTAGGCTTACGGTCCGTAAGACCTGTAACTGGGCAATAAAATGGACAGCTGCAGGTTACAGCCATTCCACCGCCTTTGTAACCTAGTTTTTCGATACCAGGGACTTTGCAACTGGTTTTAACAGTATAGGGACACCTGGAAACATCAGGGATCAATGTGGGGACATGTGGAATGATCATATGAAGTAGAAATCCCTATATAAAGCTCTTATAGTTCACTTGTTCATTTGCACACTTTGAAATCACTTCAACTCTTTCTCTAGAGCTTCTTGGAGTTCAAGAGAGCTTTCTTCTGTTCTAATCTCGTGCTAAGAGTTCTTGTAAGCATTCTTAGCCTCTCTAGTTAAGCATTCTTAGCCTCTCGTAATTAAGCTTTGAATTAGTGATTAATCACTAATGGTCCAGCCATTATTCGAATTGAAAGTGGTTTTGGGTTGGTAATTATGTAGGTAACAAAACCCTTAAAAGGGCTGTTGGTGCATATGTCTGTCGACTTCGTCTTGTATCGAGTCTTGTATTAGATTAGATTGACCAGGGCACGATTTACGAGAAAAATGAGAAATGTATAGGTTTGAGCCATTTCGCACGAAATGGAAAAGCCATTTCGCACGAAATGGAGATGTCCATTTTGTACGAAATGGAGATGGCCATTTCGTATAAGCCATCTCGTGCGGAATGGGTTGCCTATAAATACGTGCCTTGTCCATTTCATTTGTAACGTTTCGATTCCGGTAGCGAAGCTCTGCCGAAGTGTCTCCAGCATTGTAAAACGATCTGATATCATTACAAGAGACAGGTTAAGTGAATCTAAGTGCAAACCAGCTGAAATAACTCCGATACGTCTGTTTTCGCCTTTCGTATTGGATGAGATCTCTTCTGTTCGACTCGTTTGGTGTGACAACCCGAGTTTTCAAGGTCTTTCCTCGCAACTGCGTTTTCTTAATTCGTTGCGTTCTTTTATGTGCACCTTGTTATTTGATTGTAAATTACTGTTAGTGTTAATTGGTTAAGTGTTAATCATGGACTTTGTGAAATATGTGATGTGCTGTTAACTTAAAGTTGGTTACTTTCTTTTGGGACACCAATTATATTGTGGTTGGTTTTATTTACTTAATTACGTTGTTCAATATGATTGGTGGCTTGATCCTGGTTAGTCATGCCTCCATGCGGTGATACTCCGCTTGTGGATTTTGGGGATGTGACATTTGGGTCACAAAACGATCCTACAAGTGGTATCAAAGCTCAGGAGGAAGAGTTCTTACCATTTTCAGCTGAAATTCTGATTTCTACTCACTTTCTTCAAAGTTAAACAAGATTTTACGGTTAAAATGGGTTAATTTTCACATATAACGTGCGAAACAGTGTTTTAGCAAACCCTTGAAAGAAGCAGACCTAAAATTAAAGTAAAACTTGATCAATTTGTTGAAAAACTGTTCGAAAGTGTGACATCAGCTCCATTTCGCACGAATTAATACCAGATCATTTGAACTTGCATCCATTTCGCACGAGACAGACTTCCATTTCGCACCAAAGGCCATTTCGTGTGAAACAGACATCATTTCACACGAATTGGTATCCCATTTCGCTTGGAAGTGTCATTTCGCTAGAAAAGTTCATTTCGTGTGAATCATACATTCCATTTCGCACGAAGTGGGTAAAATTGTTATTTCGTTTTTGAACAGTGACCATTACATTTGAAAGACTCTATTTCGTGTGAGAGTGCATTTCATTTTGTTTGGGATTCTTTTAGATCGTGTGAAACATCATCCAATTTAGTTGAAAGTCTGTGTTTTTGAATTTTTGACAACCGAATCATGGAGAACGAGTTCTACAACGCCTTTGCTACTCCGATGACTGTGACTCGGAGTACGATGTTAGAAAATGAAATGGGCACTACGCAAAAACCGCCTAAGCTTATGAGTATTGAGGAGTATAGTGGATGGGCAGAACGTTTTGAAAATTGGGTTCAAGCATATTACTTAGATGCATGGGAATATACTGAATTTCCATATATTAGACCGGTTAAGGACAACGGACAGAAGGTTGATATTAAAGATCTAGGTGTTGATGAGAAAAAGAAATACAAAAATGAAAACATGATGGTTAGTCTCTTGCAGCAAGCTATTAAGGAAGAAATCTTGATTTTACTCCAACATAACGGAAGTGCACATTCAATATGGAAAAATCTAAAATCGAAGTTTGTTGGAAGTAAAGACATGATCAAGAACAAAATGTCGCTTTTGAAGAAAGAATTTGATCTATTCCGTGGATTAAGAAGTAAAAACACCAAGCAGATTATAGAAAGATATTGCAATTTGGTGATGAATATGAAAAGATTGAACATCAATAAAGATAAAGAAGAATTGATTGAAAAGTTGGCCGATGCATTGCCACAAGATGTTTGGGGCACGTATCTTATGATGTTGAAAAATAAACCTGAATTTGACAATCTAACGCTGAGCGAATTTATTGAACAACTCGAAGCTCAAGAGATGGAACAACGAAAGATAGCGGGAATGAAGAACTATGATGATGAACAAGACATTGGTCTGTATTACAAAGGAGGTACTAGTGATAAGACCAACATTGCACCAAAGATTGAAACTGCTTTCAATGCAAAAAGTTCTTCTGGAGATTCATCTCAAGGATCAAGTAGCAAAACTGGATTCTCTTCATATCCATCATTAGATCCAAATTTTTCAGCAACCAAGAGTGGCAAAGTGCTACAATGCAACATTGCACTAAATCTTGAGAATGATCAAAATTACTCTGAAGAAGTAGCCAAAAGTCATATGTCTTTGTTGGTGACTGTGTTAGATTCTTATGGGAGTTTAGTTGTAGGAAGGATCGGAAATCCTATGTTGACAAAAGAGGATTATGATCAGATTGATGCTGAGGAGATGGAATTAATGGATATTAAGTGGTGTTTGGATAGTGTGTTAAGAAGAGCTGAGAAGTTTAAACAGATTACAGGAATAGATGATTTTCGTGATGCAAATGTTTCTACTTTAGGATTTGATAAATCTAAAGTTACTTGTTTTCGTTGCAGGGAAAAAGGGCATTTCAAGCGAGAATGCACAAACCGCGAAGCAAGTGGAGCTCAAAATCCATTCGGCAACAATGATTACTATCATAAAGCGATTTATCATCAAGTTGCTCAACAGCCATATCAACAATCATCACAAACTTCACATGCAAGGAAGGAGATTGAAGAACCAAAGAAAGCTTATCTAGTCAATCAAGAGGATGAAAGATTGCCAGAAGGTTTTAGCTGGGACAAATATTGTCCGGATGAAGAGATCTTAAAGGCTAAAGCTTTTGTTGCTCAAATTGTTGAAGATAGTGCTGATGATAATTCGTATTGGGCAGATAGTATGAAAGAGCATTTAAAATATCTAGCCGAAAGAGATGCTGAAAATGCTCGAGTGGCAAAGCAGAAGGTTAAAAAACAAGATGATAGTGATGATGATTATTGGGCAGATAAAATGAAAGAACATTTAAAATTTATAGCCGAGAGAGATAAAGAAAGAATGAAAGATAAGAATGATGAAGAAGAGGTCCGTGTGATAAAGCAAAAAGAAATTCCAGCTTTCGAGATTAAAAAGGAAGCTGATGTAGTAAAGGTGACTGAAAATTGTGAAAACTGTGAGACTATGAAAAAGCACAACAACGAGTTGATTCACAACATGAACAAATTGAAAGAATCATATGATGTCTTAAACAAAGCCATGAATCAATACAATGAGTCAAGCAGTGAAGAAGCTACAGCCATGAAGACACTCAATGGAGCATACATGATAAAGCAGGAAATGGTTAATTATTACATTGATATGTGTGCTGAGCTTGAAAAGAAATTGGAAACTCAGAGGATAGAAACTAAACGAGTAAACAAATTATTGAAAAGTTACTCATGTTCTTCTTATGTGATTGATAGGATTTATCCTACAGTTGAAGACATGAAGGCGTTTGAAGAAGAAAAATCTGAAGAAAAGAATTCCGAAACAAAAGAGAAATCTGAAGTGAAGAATTCTGGTAAGAAACAAAGTTTTGGGTATAACAAGTGTCCACCCCCACTTGAAAATGGATATTCTCCATGAAATCCTAATTCAGAAAGAGTAAAAAAGGCAACCAACTTACAGTGGGAATCTGAGTCTTCAGATAACTTGCCAGACAACGTTGATGTCACTTTCACATCGTCTGACACTGATCATGAATCAGAGATAATCAAGAAAGTGGTCGATCAGGTGTTGGATAAAGATGAAACGGAGGAGTCAAAATCAGAGTCAAAGTCTGAGTCCGACACTTCAAGTCCAACAGTCAAAAAGGGCAAACGGGTTTACAATAAAGATTTTCTGTTATCACAAAATAATTTGAATGACGAAACATTCAAACTAGCTTATACTTTGAATGATTCTGACAAATTATATTCTGATGAAGAATTTCCAATAAGAGGTGTTAAAACTGAAATGATTAAAAAGGTTTTCAAACTAGCAGAAATTAATATTTCTGAAATAAAAGACGTAAATCTTTCTGAAAAACCTAAGAAATACACCTCAAGATTTCATCAAAGGTTAAACAAGAAAAAAGGTTACAGTTCTGGTTCAGATTTTCGAAAGAAACCAAACCATAACGGTAATTTCAAAAAGAAAGGTCTAGGTTTTATTCCACCGAAAAATCATAAAAATGAGAAAATTTATAAATCAAAAACTGTATTTGTTTCAGGGACATCATCAGAAGAAGAAAAAGAGCATTTGTTCAGGAAGCAGACAAACAAAGAATTCTTTGCTAAGAAGCAAGAGGGAATGAAGAAGGAAGTTGCTCAGAAGAAGGAGACAAGAACCTGTTTTCAATGCAAAACAGTTGGTCATATTGCCAGGAATTGTCCAAAGGCAATACAAACAAAACAGGGAGTCTCTGAAAAACTAAAAGAAAAGATGGTTGAGAATGAACCACCAACCAAACAATTTAAAGTTTTCAAAAATTCAAAGTTTGAGGTTGGTGAATGTTCAAAGAGTTTTTACAGAAGAAAAGTGAAGCTTAATAACCAAAAGTGGGTTGTTAAGAATTCAGATGTTAGTTCTGGCGATGAATCTGACTCATCAAAGTCAGAGGAGCCACAAGTTGAGATAAAAAGTGAAAATTCAGTTCCGCCATTGGATGATGCAAATTTTCTACCATTGCGGACTGAAAATTTTAAACAAAAAATTGGAAAAGTTGAAATTTCAAATCAATTTTTTTCTGAAAAGAAAGAGTTTGATGTTGAAAAAGCCTTTAACCCCACAGTTAAAAATATTTTTGGAAAAATGATTGACGGGAAGGTCAAAGGGGTAAAGGAATTTTATGAATTGAAAACAAAGAAACCAGATGAAGATGGTTCATCCCAGGTTAGTAACTGGGATAGAACCTATCATGACTGAAAATCTAGACTTGCCGGAACTCCCAGGTTGGTAATTGTGGAGTAGGAATCGGCATCTTTCTTGATATTTCGACCTACATGTGGTTGTATTCTTAATATTGTCATATTTCAATTTTCAAATAGTATGGTTGAACCTACAAGTGGTTGAAAAAATGGGTTTTAACCGACTAGTGGTTAATCAAGGTCATTAAGTTGAACTTAATTTAACTTTCATTCAAAATGATTGAGAAAAACAATGTGATGAACAAAACCCCGATTTTACAAATAGAATCAACAAAACTTATTTTCCGGAAAAACCATTTTGATTAAAACAAACTGAAGTGTTTTGAAATCATAATGGGAAAATAGTTTGTTTTCAGGGGGAGTTCTGATTGTTTATGCCAAGTGAATGGCGATTTGATGCAATTCACAACAGTTGTCACTTTGGTTATACAGTTTGTTTTCAAATTTTCCCAGAAAATAAAAAATTGAAACATATTTTTGATTTTAGGGGGAGTAAAATTTTTAGAAATTTAGAAAATTTGAAAAATCCAAAAACATGATAAAATCTCAAAATCCAAAAACATTGATAAAATGTAAAACGAGTTTTGTTGTGAAAAAGAGGAAATGATAGTACATCAGTGGACTATCACAACACGCTAAAGAATTGGAAAGTCAAAAGGAATAAACGGTCTCACTGATGATATGCCAGTAGGTTTTTATACATTCAGTAGATTGTTTTCGAGATATAAACCTAAATATCAAACTTGCTTATTTCGTGGGGAACATCTCTCGGATATATAGGTAACCCCTGAAATCTTGTTTGAAGGGCCTTATATTTCTGACATACTAGGTCTTTGTGCGTGATGATATCTGGGGTATTATACCAGGACTTCTGATTTTGCGGGAGCAATAGCCTAGTCCTCGTATAATACTTTACATTGCTTTTATCATAAAGCCCACCCTCAGCATAAAAAATGATGAAACATTGAAAAATGCTAATCATGTACTATTGAAGAAAAGATTCTCTAAAGGGAACACACCTAAAGTCGAACCATCATCTCTCTGATTTTGCGGAAGCAATAGCCTGAGCTCTCATGGACTCGCATTTACCCTTTTACAGATATCATTAGTGTACATTCACCTGTAAGACTGAATCTAGGAGTCTGGATACGGGAGTATATTCTGAGGTGGGATACGCGAATAAGTTTAAGTCTCTAAAACATTAATCTCGCATCTCGAAACAGTTGAACTTTGTGTGAAAATTTAAGTGGATCAGTATACTGACAATCTAAGTGAATCGTTTAGAACTTAAAGTGTTTGAAGCTCAACGGTGTTAGTGATTTGTCTCATAGACTGATATGATCCTCTTACGCAAACTCACAAAAATATTTTCAGACAATATAAATCTAGATTGTAAATATTTCTTTACTGCTTTCCTTTAAAAAAAATCCAAAAAGATTTTCGGAGTGTTTTAGCATGAAATTTTGAAAAATTCAAAAAGATTTTATTTCATCTTATTTTCGACAACTGATGGTGAAAAGCTGTTTTTCAAAATTCCAATGTGCTAAACATGATGAACAGTGGGTTGGGAGAGTTGATTTTGAAATGAAAATTGTTATAAATAAATCTACCTAAAAGTAAGTTGATTGATGATTAAACGATACCTGCAAGAGGAATATAAATTTGTCAAAGTGTTAAATTTGTGAAATTTATTGTGAGGTAGAGATTGTGCAGGTAGAAGCAGCCAGGTTTCGACTCCTGAAAGATATGCGAAAGCCAGATTCCGATTCCTATGAACTTTCAGCATGAGGAGAGCCAGGAAACGTTCCTGAACCTGTGAAAGCTGCAAAGCGTGAGCAGAATTTGAGCCAGGTCATGATCCTAGAACGAGAATTCCAGATTGCGATCCCAGCTTATCGAAAGGGGGAGTCTGAAGATGCAAGAGCCAGTTTCTGATCATGGATGAACATTCAAGGGGGAGTTTGAATGATAGAGAGAAAGATCTGATTTCTGCTGTTTACGCAAGCTGCTGATGCTGAAGAACTTAAAGAATCAAGAGATCTAATCAAGAGAAGATAGAGACAGGTTGAGATTCTGGAAAAGAGAGAAAGAGATTGATTGAGGATGCTTACAATGGAGAATACTTTGGAGAGAGTGAAAAGACTGATAAAGACTGAAGATGTGACATACAGAAGACTCGACACTGAAGACTTCGTCAACATCCAAGGGGGAGTCTGTTGGTGCATATGTCTGTCAACTTCGTCTTGTATCGAGTCTTGTATTAGATTAGATTGATCAAGGCATGATTTACGAGAAAAACGAGAAATGTATAGGTTTGAGCCATTTCGCACGAAATGGAAAAGCCATTTCGCACGAAATGGAGATGTCCATTTCGTACGAAATGGAGATGGCCATTTCGTATGAGCCATCTCGTGCGGAATGGGTTGCCTATAAATACGTGCCTTGTCCATTTCATTTGTAACGTTTTGATTCCGGTAGCGAAGCTCTGCCGAAATGTCTCCAGCATTGTAAAACGATCTGATATCATTACAAGAGACATGTTAAGTGAATCTAAGTGCAAACCAGCTGAAATAACTCCGATACGTCTGTTTCCGCCTTTCGTATTGGACGAGATCTCTTCTGATCGACTCGTTTGGGTCACAAAACGATCCTACAAGGGCACCTACTGATTATCACTTTTACTTGGTCAATTGTCGGGTCAAACTTTATATTAAAAAGTCAACAGAATCAATTTTTGCAAATAAATTTCCAACTAACAATGCAGAGGTTATGGAACATGTTTTAACATTAAAATAACTTGGTAAATAATATAAGAACATGTCTAAGCATGTTCAACCCGACAATTCCAAGTTTAGGCTCGGTTCGGAACCGAAAGTCGCAAAAGTAGACTTTTGCTTTGACTTTCAGTTCTGACCCTATTTAGCTTGTTTTAGATATGCCTTAGGGTTCCTTTAGGACCATGATATAGGTTAGTATAACCCTCTGAGGTTATACAACTTGGTTCCATAGAAATCCTAGTTCATTGCATGTTTCCGTTAAATGCTTAAAAGTTGACCATTATGCCCTTTTGATATTAAAACGAGATTTTTGAAAATGTGAAAGGACAAAAACCTGTATTACTGATATTTAAGTATGTCCTAAAAGTTTGACATCAGATTATGGTCTAAATTAGGAGTTATGCTCGATATCGTAAATTGAAGGCTTTTTATTAATTAAAAGGCATTTTAGTGTAAATCACATCCAAACCCAAATTTTGTCACCAAAATTTATACCTACTGTTAAAATATAATATTTAGGGATTTTTGGAAATTTTTGTTAAATTTTTAACTGATCATAACATAGGTTTCTTGCATAGGCTCGGTAATTGACGATTATGCCCTTTTTGCAAATAAAATGAGTTTTACACATCCTTTGAATATCAAACCTTTTTCTACTGATTTTATACATCAAATAAATTATTTTAAGCAGTAAAGGTTGATCAAAACCTCAGATTTCCTTAATTAACCCGGATATCGTCAAATACCGACTTCCATGCGATTTAGGCGCATAGTATGGTTTAAAACCATATTTAGCACCTAAGACATGTTACCTACTAATGTTATGAATAAATTTTTATACTTTAACAATAAGTACAAGTTTTAAACTCAGATCTCTAAATTTAACCTTAAAGCATATGTGAAATGACCAAAATGCCCCTTCGGTGCATAGTTTGGCCATAAATGATAAAATTCACACATATATATAACATCTTACTGATATAACCCATTAAAATAAGTATTTTTACTGATTATTTTATACCATAAACTCAGATTACTATTTAACCTCTTTTATAAGCTTTAAAATGACTAAAATACCCTTACGGGGCTTAATTTGGTTTTGAATTCGTTTTTGGCATAATGGAAGGTATCCTACTGATATCACAACATATTTTGAGCATATTAACTTGTGAAACCTGTATATGACTCTTTTGGTTACCCGTTATGCATATTCGTGTTCGGTACGGTTTATGTAACTTGTTTGCATAAATTTACCGAAACGGGTCAAACCTTATAATTTTCACTTCAAAATCCAGAATGTGTTTAGTATACCCATTTTATACAAGTCTTCATACTTGTCGGGTCTAAACCACATTATAATCCGGTCTTCGCTTAATCGTGCGTTTTGAACCGTAAACCTTTCATTAAAACTAACCGGTCTAAGTTTAAACTTAAGTAAGACCCGTTAGGAATCTAATAGGTTATTATAACCTTCGTTACAGATCTAGGAGCCCAGTAAAAGATATTTGCACTTGCTGATTGTTATACGGCTGGGATTAAAATTATATTTTTGCTCAGGTAAATACTTTTAACTTATTTTCCCTTATACGGGCTTGGGATACGGTATTTAATAATATCGCTTGGTCGGGTATTGAATCTTTAATCAAGTAATGGTTAAATCATTGAGATAACCCGTTTAATCTATTTTGTTTGATCTAAACATTTGGAGGGTTAATGAACATGTCCTGGATATCCTCGGCTCATTCATTGAAATGGCCACGACTTAAGCACGGGGTGTAGGCATACACCTGCCAGTGCGTATGTAAAAAGATGTACCCACTTGTTGAGGCTAACTCGCCATGGGTTTATATTACATGGTGTGTCTATTAATCTTTAACCTGGTACTTCTAACCCGGGATACTGAATGGATGACAAACATATAAATCTTTTACAAGATTATTTTTAAATAATTGTCCCAAGTTATAAAAGAATTTTGTGCCTTGTGCACTTAAATCAATCTTCTTAAATATTTTCAAAAGAGTCAGTTAATTGTATTTACCAGTGTAAACTGACGTATTTTCAAAAGGTTAAGTGCAGGTACTAAACGTAATGGGAGAACTCCTGAGTGATTAAATAAAGAGTCATGCAAGCTTTATCACTTAAAATCTGTTGAACATTTCCTCTTTTATTTTGATCCACTTGTGGATCCATCTTACACCCGTTTTGTAATATTTTATGTTACTTTAAATTCGGTTTGTATAATATTTACTTTTAGACTTCCGCTGTGCATTTAAACTGTGATTATTGACTATGATGATATCAACTACGTCACGATACTCCCTACCGGGCCCACCGGTAATACGTGGAAATATCGGGGTGTAACAGGTTGGTATCAGAGCCAACATTGACTGAATTAAACACTAACCTTTTGTGTTTAATCTCAATGACATAGTTTGCACATTCCTCGACTTCCGAGTCTAGTCAAATGACTTAGGACTAATCCTAATCTTATTGTTTTTCTTTTGTTGGTTTCCTTGTTTGTTTTGGCAGGTACAAACGAAAATGCCGCCACGATTCAGAGGACGAGGTGGAAGACGCAAGGCGCCATTTACTGCTCCTAATGACCATGAGGCCGAGCCATCACACCGGCGAACTCCTTCAGCAACTTTAAGCTCAAGTTCCCACGAGGATTGGAGGACTTACCTGGAGACTGCGAGACGCTCCGTCTCGCTCAGTTCCTCTCCATCATACCACCATTCCTTTGGGCCACAATCAGAAAATGAGCCCAATAATTCTTGCCACTCCTTCATCCCGTTGCAGCGATCGGGATCACACTGGGCTTTTCAGGACCCGACCCCGTACTTTCAGAGCCCGTTCAACCCGGCAAACCTGAGTGAAGAACCAATGGACCATAACCCATTGGGACCAGAAGACCATTTTCCTGAAGCCCATGATATGGATATGGATATGGACGAGGATCCAAATCCAGAACCTGCCGAGATGCCAACTGGGACGTCGACGCATCCCATCGAGATTTCTGACGGATCATCTTTTCATGGTTCGCCATACCGAGGCCTAGACAGTTTCCAAGAAAGGTGGGCCACATATCACTGGGAGTTAGCAGGATCCCTCTGAGGATTCACATTTCCAGGCAGTTACGCCACCGCCACCACCACCGCCAGAGCAGTAGCCGCCTCCAGAACCACCGAGGCGAAGGAGGACAGGTGCACGAAAGTCCTTGTGAAGAGGGGAATTTCACTTCAGCACCCCTCAACACTCCAGTGGTAGCCACTACCCGCCACTGTATGAAGACCCGCAAATGGGTGGGCCTTCAAACCCAATTTCAGAGGTCGACTCAGCTCCAGTCGCACCACCACCACCAATGGGTTATGATAACCCAATTCCTTCTTACGCCGATACAGCAGCGTATAACCCATTTGAGCAGCCAGCTTATCCTGGCTACAACTACTACAATGTCCCTAATGCTGACCCGTACCTCGAGGCAGTGAACTACAATGCTCTCCATCCTGAAGGGCCCTTCGCAACTTCGTACCAGTCGGGGTACCAAGCATATGGGTATCAATACCCGCCACCTCCTCAACGTCCACAGCAGCAGCCGCCACAGATCCACCCACCGCAGCAACAGGAGATCATTTAGAGGTTGAACCAGGTGGAGCGGGAGGTGCAAGAGGAGCGTAGAAGCCGCCGAGGTCTGCTTAAGGGTTTGGCGAATCTAATCAAAGGGAAGAAGAAGAAGAAGAGGGATTTTAGAAAATTCCTTATTTAATTGTGTTTGAATTTTTTTATTTTCAATTAAGTCCCTGTGTGGACATTCTATTTATGTATTTGGTCCCTGCGAGGACTTGTAATGTTGTTTTAGCCCCTGCGTGGGCAAGTTATTTATGTAAAAGTCTCGTTTAGGGCACCTATGTACTTCTTTTTATTTATTTATGGGATGTTTTAAATTTAAAATTCATTTGTCATTATATGTATGAATATAATATATGAAATAAATCAAAATATCATTCCTTTTTAATTAAATCTGCCAATAATTATTGAAAGAAGGTCTTAAAGGTATAACCTAGCCTATGTGTCATTTTAGACATGGCCCAGATGGTAAAACCCTTTTTAAGACGTAGATCCTTGTTAACATTTGAAAACATGTTAGCACTCCTGGCAAATGTGATTCGATAAAATCACGCAAGCCATCCTTATATTGGATTCTTCCAATTTCTTTTCTCTATTTAAATTAAGCATCCATTAGTGATGATGTGCCTGCGGGTCATAATAACTATCAAATAAGACAAAAGACAGTTGTAGTCTACGACTCCCTGTCTAGAAAAGGTAATGAACTATGTTCAAACCTTAAAGCCCCGATCTTACGAGATCAAGGCTTATGAGTTAAAATGTCCTTGTGACTAGGCCTCTTGTGCCACTCTAATATCTTTAATAAGTTTTAACTAGGGATAAATTGTAATAAAAACCCTAAATGTATATGACTAAATAAAATAACCAAAATGGTTTGTATTTACCATGGTTAATGAATTGTCAATGACAATACCATAACAAGACTTCTGAATAATATTGTCAATTGTTTTATGTAGCAATCAAGCTACATGGCTGAATCTGATGAAGTTAACAGTCACCCTCGATAGGATAATGGTACCACCAGAATTAATGTAGCCGGTGCAGATCTGCATGCCATGATTGATAATGCCGTCACTCGAGCTATGGACAGGCAATTCAAGGAATCTAGTGGTACTCGTAGTAGGACCCTATCATTTGCTCATTCAAAGCCACCGTCTAATTCACACGCATCACACAAAGACGATTCCCATCACTCATCAAATCAAAGGAGTGTCCTGTCTAAAAAGATTGTGCTCAGTCAAGAGCCACGTGTTAAGACATGTTCTTATAAGTATTTTGTCTCCTGCAAGCCCATGGACTTCACAGGGGAGAAAGGAGCCATTGATTGCATGACGTGGCTCGATGAGATGGATACAGTGGTTGATATTAGTGGTTGTGCTGAACAGGACATTGTGAAGTTTGTCTCACAATCTTTTAAAGGAGAAGCTTTGGCTTGGTGGAGGTTATTGATCCAAGTTACAGGGAAGATCCCGTTGTATAACTTGACGTGGGATTAGATTGTTGCTTTAATCAAGGAAAATTTATGTCCTCAACATGAAGTTGAGAAAATCAAGACTGACTTCTTGACATTGGTCATGAAGAACTTAGACTGTAAGGCATATCTTACGAGCTTCAACACCATGTCGCGGTTGGTTCCTTATCTGGTTACACCAGAATCAAAGAGGATAGCTCGTTTTATTGGGGGTTTAGCCCCAGAGATCAAAGGGAATGTGAAAGCATCCCGACCTACCACATTTAGGTCTATGGCAGATTTGTCTCTATCTCTTACCTAGGATGCTATCAGAAACAAGTCTGTCAAGGTTTCTGAGGATGGGAAGCGAAAGCGGGAGGATAAGAGTCCTCATCGCTCAGACAAAAAGAAAAAGGGGAACTCGGATCACAAGAAGAGTTCAGGGTTTAAAAAGAATAATCAGCAGTCGGGTGAGAAACCCAAGTGTAAAACCTGTCGAAAGCGCCATCTAGGGAAATGCAGGTTCGAGTCAAAATCCCAATTGCAGCCTAGAGCTTGTGGGATCTGCAAATCAAGTGAGCATAAAACGTTGGATTGCAAGAAGATAAAGGATGAAACTTGTTACAACTGTAACGAGAAGGGGCATATCAAGTCCAGTTGCCCCAAGTATGCAAAGAAGCCTGAAGAGGCTAAGAAGACCAATGCTCGGGTCTTTCAAATGAACGCTCAGGAAGCTGTGCAAAATGACAATGTGATAACAGGTACCTTTCTCATCAATGATGTATATGCTAGAGTATTGTTTGATTCGGGTGCAGACAAGTCTTTTGTGGATAATAAATTTTGTAAGTTATTAAATCTGCCTGTTAAAACTCTAAGCATAAAGTATGAGGTAGAATTAGCCGATGGTACTATAGAGACCATTTCAACAGTTCTAGATGGATGTTTTATATCCATTAGGAATCAGTCTTTTCCACTCTCTTTGCTTCCATTAAAACTAGCTGGATTTGACATAGTAATAGGCATGGATTGGTTATCTCATAACCAAGCCCAAATCATATATGATAAGAAACAAGTGGTGATCAAGAATCCTTATGGTGATCCGTTAACAATACAAGGAGAAACTCAGTACGGGTTACGTAAGCAAGTGTCCATGCTTAAGGCAACAAGGTGTATGAAGAGAGGTTGTGTCATTTATATAGCACTAGGTAACCATCGATGAGCCAAAGCCCAATATTGAAGACATCCCTGTTATTTCTGAATATCCAGAAGTATTCCCTGAAGAACTACCTTGTTTGCCCCCAGATAGGCAAGTGGAGTTCAGAATCGATATCATACCTGGGGCAGCACCAATTGCAAGAGCACCTTATCGGTTGGCACCAACTGAGATGAAAGAGTTAAGGACTCAGTTGGATGATTTGTTGGCAAAGGGTTTTATTCGACCTAGCTCGTCCCCTAGGGGAGCCCCAATCCTGTTTGTGAAAAAGAAGGATGGCTCGATGCGTCTATGCATCGATTATCGCGAGCTGAATAAAGTGACAATCAAGAATAGGTATTCGTTACCCAGGATCGACGATCTATTCGATCAACTGCAAGGGGCAAGTTATTTCTCCAAGATTGATTTAAGGTCAGGTTACCATCAACTGAAGGTCAGAGATGAAGATGTGCATAAGACTGCATTCAGAACTCGATATGGACACTACGAGTTCTTGGTGATGCCTTTCGGGCTCACTAATGCACCAGCAGCGTTCATGGATCTCATGAATCGCGTAGGCAAGCCATACTTGGACAAGTTTGTCATTGTCTTCATTGATGACATTCTTATTTACTCAAAGAGTCAAGCCGATCATGAAAGACATCTTTGGTGTATCCTTAACCTACTACAGCAAGAGAAGCTCTACGCCAAATTTTCTAAATGCGAGTTTTGGCTTCGTGAAGTCCAATTTCTTGGACATGTGGTGAGCGAGCGTGGTATCCAAGTGGATCCCGCTAATATTGAAGCAATTATGAATTGACAAGAGCCTAAGACTCCCACAGAGATACGCAGCTTCTTGGGTCTAGCAGGATACTATCGATGTTTCATTGAGAACTTTTCAAGGATTGCGGCACTCTTAACATCGTTAATTCGCAAGAATGTCAAATTTGACTGGGGTCCCAAGCAGCAAGAATCCTTCGATATTCTTAAGAAGAAGTTAAGCAATGCACATGTGTTGACATTGCCAGAAGGAATTGAAGAATTTGTGGTTTATTGCGATGCATCGCACACAGGTATGGGATGTGTGCTTATGCAGAAGGGCAAAGTTATTGCCTATGCTTCACGTCAATTAAAGGTGCACGAGAAGAATTACACCACTCATGATTTGGAGTTAGGTGCCGTTGTATTTGCACTAAAGCTTTGGAGGCATTACCTGTATGGGACTAAGTGTGTGATCTATTCTGATCATAAGAGCCTTCAGCATCTGTTTAACCAGAAGGATCTTAACATGAGACAGCGTTGATGGATGGAAACACTAAATGATTATGATTATGAAATCCGATACCATCCAGGCAAAGCGAATGTAGTCGCCGATGCCTTGAGCAGAAAAGAAAGGGTTAAGCCTATTAGAATCAATGCCAAAAGCATTGAATTAAAGAACAGCTTGAATGAAAGGTTGTTAGCCGCTCAAAAGGAAGCTGTATTAGAGGCTAACTATCCGAATGAGAAATTGAGCGTTACCGCGGAACAATTATCGTATGGCAAGGATGGAATCCTAAGATTGAATGGACGAATATGGGTTCCAATTTATGGAGGTCTACGAGATGTGATTCTTCAAGAAGCTCATAGCTCAAAATATTCTGTTCATCCTGGCAGTGATAAGATGTACCAAGATTTAAAGGCAAATTATTGGTGGATAGGTTTGAAGAAATCTATAGCCACTTATGTGGCAAAATGTTTGACGTACGCGCAAGTTAAGGCATAGCTTCAAAAGCCGTCAGGTTTGCTACAACAGCCTGAACTTCCCACCTGGAAATGGGAAATGGTAACCATGGATTTTATCACTAAGTTACCAAAGACAAAGCACGGAAATGATACGATTTGGGTTATAGTCGATAGGTTGACTAAGTCAGCCCACTTCTTGTCAATTAAAGAAACTCACAGCTCCGACAAGTTAGCTCAGCTGTACGTGGATGAGATTGTATCTCTTCACGGAGTGCCAGTGTCTATTATCTCTGATAGGGATACAAGATACACATCGCATTTTTGGAAAAGCTTTCAGCAATCTTTAGGCACTCAATTAAATTTCAGCACTGCATATCATCCTCAAACGGATGGGCAAAGCGAGCGTACGATTCAAACGCTTGAGGATATGCTACGAGCTTGTGTTATTGATTTAGGAGGAAGTTGGAATGATCATCTTCCGTTGATTGAATTTTCGTACAATAATAGCTATCATTCGAGTATTCAAGCAGCACCTTTCGAAGCCTTGTACGGAAGAAAGTGTAGAATGCCAGTTTGTTGGACGGAATTTGGAGATGTCCAATTATCAGGACCTGATATAGTCCTAGAGACGACAGATAAAATCGTGCAGATCCGTGATCGTCTCAAAACTGCCAGGGATAGGCAGAAAAGTTACGCGGACAAAAGGCCTAAACCTCTGAAATTCGAGGTAGGCGACAAGGTGCTACTCAAGTTATCACCCTGGAAAGGGGTGATGCATTTTGGCAAAAAGGGCAAGCTAAGCCCTAGATACATAGGACCGTTCAAGATCATCGAATGTGTCGGAACTGTAGCTTACAAGTTGAATTTGCCAGAAGAGCTTAGTGGAATACATAACGTATTTCACATCTGCAACTTAAAGAAATGTCTAGCCGATGAATCGCTAGCAATGTCGCATAAGGACGTGCAGATAGATGAGAGCTTGAAGTTCGTTGAAAAACCTTTGTCGATCGAGGATCGACAGGTTAAGAAACTTTGAAAGAAGCATGTGCCGATTGTAAAGGTAAAATGGGATGCCCGAAGAGGCCCAGAAGACACGTGTCATGAACTTTAAGCGTGTTATAAACCCAGGTCATGTTAAAAAATAACTAGAGGGATTAAAAGTGTCAACATGTTAATTATTACCTCTGAGTGACCTTTTAACGTTTCCAACTCTTGATAAAACATTAATAGGGTCTTATGAATATCTGATAAAGATTTTAAAGGCATTCGGTTAAATCTTTTGAGAAATAATTCAAATATCAAGAAAAATGACCATGTGACTATACACGACAATTCTCATTTCATGGCCTCTTTCAAAGATTCCAAGACTATTTTTTGCATGACATTGCTCCCAAGTACTTTTCAGAATTGATCAAATGGTCCCCTTCTGCTGATAATGACCCTAGATTCGAATTATGAAAGATTGCATGGTCAAATGTTAAAAATTCTCAAAATTTTGTCTCTGTTAGAAGGCTTACGGACCGCAAAGCTTCCGCCATACGGTCCATAAGAAGGCTTAATTGGGCGATACAATTTGAATTACGGATACGGACCGTAAGGGCTTAGGCTAACGGTCCGTAAGACCTGTAACTGGGCAGTAAAATGGACAGCTGCAGGTTACAGCCATTCCACCGCCTTTGCAACCTAGTTTTTCGATACCAGGGACTCTGCAACTGGTTTTAACAGTATAGGGACACCTGGAAACATCAGGGATCAATGTAGGGACATGTGGAATGATCATATGAAGTAGAAATCCCTATAGTTCACTTGTTCATTTGCACACTTTGAAATCACTTCAACTCTTTCTCTGGAGCTTCCTGGAGTTCAAGAGAGCTTTCTTCTGTTCTAATCTCGTGCTAAGAGTTCTTGTAAGCATTCTTAGCCTCTCTAGTTAAGTTTTTGTTGGACCGGTTTGCGACCCTAAACAGTCAGTTGAGAACGTTCATCTTCACATACAAAGGCGGAATCAATGCACATGAAGTTACACAGCTTTTCCTTTTCAATTCCTTCTTTATTTATGCTTTCTGAATCGATTTTGACAGAGTTCGGTTACATAAAGCATGACAAGGTTCCGCTCCAACGTACACAAATGAAGACACACATCAGGTATATATAGGTGACTGATTTCGCTTATATGGCAGTCCATATAAGCGAAACCCTATGTGTACTTATAAGCGAAACCTCCTAGTGTATCTATGAGCGAAACCCCCTAACAATGTACACAAAAGTGAAACCTCAACATAAAACCCTAATTCTAACTATCAAGCTCCTATGTTGACCTATCTTGACCTAAGACTTGATATACACGTAGTCAACAGACATTCCGTGTACCAACAGACTCCCCCTTGGATGTTGACGAAGTCTTCAGCTCCGAGTCTTCAGTCTTGGTCTTTTCTCCAACTCTGTCTTCACATCTTAAGCATTCTATCTTCACAAGTTCACAATCTTGTCCTCCTGACTCCCCCTTTTCACAGACTCCCCCTCTCAATATGCTAGAATCTGAGGTCTTGATCTGGTTCAAACTTTGACATTTAGCTTCCGTGAGAATGATGAAGTCCAAAACCTGTGTCTCAAACATCAAACATTACAAACTATCTTTTCAACAATAAATCACAAACTCAATCAGTTTTAGAAATCCACTCAAGTATTCAGGTCCAAGTTAATGATCCTGATCACTCAATTAATCTACCAAGTTCAATTTAATGACCTTGGTTGATCATTTGACGAATCAAACTGATTTTAAAAACAACAATTTACACATTTTCTAAAATTAACAAGTATCAAGTTAATGAACTTGTTTTTGACTTTTCAATAAATCAAACTTCATCAAGATAAGCTCTCCTCAATCTTCAGCTCAGAATCTCCTGCATCTGCTTCAACATCTGAAAATCCAACAATCAACTCTCCACTTTGGTTTGTCAAAAATAAAGCAGAAATAAAATCTTTTTGGATTTTATAAAGTGTTCTAAACTAAGAAATGAAATACAGAAAACTTAAATTGCAGAAAGTAAACAAAGTAAACTATTTACAAACTTATTTTTGGTAAGCGTGTCAGGGAATCATATCAGCTATCAGACAAATTACAAGTACCGTTAATCTTCATTTCATACTCAGACTTAAACAATTCACCTCGATTTTCGATATACTGATCCATCTTAAATTCTCACACACATTTCAATCTACTCAGGATACGATTTAGATGTTTTATGAACTTAGCTCATTCATGTGTCCCACCTCTTGAATATACTCCCGTATCCAGAATCCCAATATTCAGTCTTACAGGTGAGTATACTACAATGATATCTGTACATAAATTAGGTAATGCGAGGGCCGAGGGATCTCAGGTCGATACTTCCATATACGCAGAGAGATATCAGCTTCGACTTTATGGTATGTCCCCTTTAGAGGATCTTTTAGCTACAACAGCAGCGACTATCAATTTTATTGTTTCATCTGCATGCTGAGGGTTTATGCTATGTTTCAAGCATTTGTGGAAAGTATTATCCAAGGACTAGGTCAGAACTTCCATTCAGCAGAAGTCCCGGAATAATACCCCAGACATCATTGAGTATAAAAACCTAGTATATCAGAATACGAGACCTTTCAAACGAGATTTCAGGGGTTACCTATATATCCAAGTAGTGTTCCCCACGAATTTCACAAGTTTGAAATTTTAGGTTTATATCCCGAATAAATCTACTAAATGTGCGAAAACCTATCGACACATCATCAGTGAAGCCGTTTATCACATTTGACATTTCATATCTTTAGCATGCTGTGATAGTTCACTGATTTACTATCATTTCCTCTTTTTCACAACAAAACTCATTTTTGCTTTTTCAATGTTTTTGGCATTTTCAAATTTTCTATTTTTTCCAAAATTTTTCTTCCCCTAAAATCAAAATATGTTTCAATTTTGATTTTCAAGGAAAATTTGAAAACAAACTGACAACCGATATCGAATTACTTCAATTCGCCATCCACTTGGCATAAACAATCAGAACTCCCCCTGACAACAAACTATTTTCCCATTGTGATTTCAAAACACTTAAGTTTGTTGTAATCAAATGTTTCTTTCGGAAAATTAGTTTTGTTGAATTAACAAACCACTTGTTGGTTAGGGGATTACTTCATCACTTTGTTCTCCTTTAACCATTTTGAAAAATTTAACAGTTCAAGATTCTATCAACACAAACACTTGTAGGAAATCAAGTACAACTTAATGTCCCTGATTTACCACATGTAAGACAAAAAATCACCAGAGTGAAATTTCTCAAGAAATGTGCCGATTCATGTTCCACGCTTACCAACCTAGGAACTCCGGCAAGTCAGGTTTTTCTATTTGAAAAGATTCACCCAAGCCTGACCAGCCTTGGGTGACTTTGAATTCTTGTTCAACAATGATGGAAAATTTGCATCATCCATTGTTAAACCTGAATTCTCAGATTTTACCTCAACTACGGGCTCTTCTGGCTTTGACGAACTAGAATCATTGCCTGAATGTGGCTTGTCTGACTTTGATGAGCCAGATTCATCGCCGACAACTTTCTTTTTCTCCTTTTTCTCTTTTATCCTCAGTTTTGCATCTGAAGAATTCAATTTACTTGGCTTTGCAGTCGAGTGAGTTGATTCATCAGAACTTTTATTCAATCTGTCCGGTGAACCCGAGGACAAAATCTTCTCCAGATACTCTCTCGCCTTCTTCCTTTTCTTTTGCAGTCTGTCTTTCTGCCCCTGTGAAAGTTTAACTTTCTTTGCTTGAATTGTTTGATCTTGAACTTTAGGTTTTAGAACCTTCTGTTCATGGGGCTTGACGTTGACTGGCTTCTTTGTCAATTTCTAAGAATTAACCCTCAATCTTTCATTTGATTTCCTTGGGCAATCTCTGGCAAAATATGACCTCTGATTTGACAATTATAGCATCTTCTTGTCTCATAACTCCAATTCTGGCCGTTAACAGCAATGTGTCCTCTCACACCACTGGTGTAGCACACTCTGTTATCATACCATTCACCACTTTCACACCATATGCTTAGATCATAACATTGTCTGGCTTTGTGGTAATCATCACTCTTCTTGAAAACTGGTTTTGGCTTTGAAGCACTGTGGTCAAACCTGCACCACTTATTACCAACATTTTGTGAGTTTTCATTTTTAAATTTTTGTGATTTTTTATAATGATTGGATGATTTATCTGATGAGCTTTTATTTTCTTTTTGAAAATTTTTCGATTTATTATCTTTTTGTTTCTGTTCTACATTCTTCTTTACAGGTTTTTGCATTGAACATTCACCTTTCTCGGTAGAATGTAAAACAGTATTTTTAAACATTTCATTTAATTTCAAAAATGTTTTTCTTTTTTCTTCTTTTTCTTTTTCATCATCAGATTTATCATCACAATCTTCAATTTTGACTTTGTCAAAATTTGTGACATTGTCACTTATTGGAACAGAATTGATCGGTTTTGGACAGGGAAAATTCAAACTATCTGATGAAGTCACAAAACCTTTCAACTTCTTTTCAAGTTCATCAATCTTGTTTCTTGAATTTTCAGCTTCGTTTTCAAGCTGAGATATTCTTTCAAGATGAGACTTGATTGATTTTTCATTCACAATTTTGTTCTCTTCAAGAACAGATTTTTCATTTTCCAAAACTCTTATCTGATCTTGAAATTCTGTTTCTTTTTCTTTTAAAACTTTATTTTCTAATTTGATCCAAGAAACATTTTCATTTTCACTTTTAATTTTTTCAAAATCTTTGTTTTCTAATGTCAAACTCTCAATATTTTTCAAAAGTTTGTCATTTTCAGATTTTAGTTTTTCACAGTTCAAGCGCAACTCCAAAATCTGTTCATCATCAGCTTTCTTCTCATCTTTCAAAGTTTGAATATCTTCATTCTGTTTCTTCTCCTTCTGAACAATCTCAAAGACTGGTGTGTCTTCTGCAACCTCTTTCTTAATCACTGATTCAGATTTCTCAGATACAAACTTTTCAGATTCTTCTTTCTTTGAAATTACTTCTTCAAAAACCTGCTGTTTTTCAGTAACAGCTTCTTTCCCTTTCTCAGTTTTTACTGCTTCCACTTTGACTTCCTCTAAAGCCTTCTTCTTCAAATCTTCAACTATCTTTTTCACCTCTTCTTCTTTTTTTTTCTTCATTTCTACCACCTTTGGTAAACTTGCTTCACAAACCTCTCTTATCTTCTTCTCCAAATCAGGCAAATATGCTTTATCAGATAACCTTCGTGTGTTGAAAGTAGCTTGCCTTGGAAGCAAATTTGTTACAGCTTTGAAATCCACTTTTGATGGGTCAGCAATTGGATTACCCCGTGGATCCATGTAACATTCCAACTCTTCATTCCATCTTTTAGCTCTCTGGGCTTCTTTGAATGGTTCACTTAATTTTCCGATTTCCCACCTTGCGTAATCTATTTTCCACCATCTATCAGGATCAACCTCACTGCTTGACATCTTCAAACACCTGAGAACAAGCAAACAAATTTAATCAGTTTAAACAATATCCAATAATCTGAAATACACTGACACTTGGTTGTCGTGAAATGATCTTGACGCGAAAAAGTTCACTTTCGAGTGAAATATGACTCTCAAACGAAATCAGATTTTAACCAAGTATTCCCTTATAAGCGAAATCAAGAATAACACTATGAGTGAAATTAGACTTTAAGTCTTTAGATCGAAATTAGGTTGACTTTTGTGACTCAAAAGCAAAATCAACAACTTGTCACAAAAAGCGAAATTATCAGCTTATGTCCTTATCAGCGAAATCATGTGTTCGTAAAAGCGAAATCATGTGTTCGTAAAAGCGAAATCAGGAATGTCTGATAAAGTACAAATGAGGGAAATCAACAGTGTCCCTATAAGCGAAATCAGGACGTATCTAAAAGCGAAATCAGAAAAATTTATGTCCTTAAAAGCGAAACCCCTACGATTACCGTATGAGCGAAATCAGGTTTTAGTCAATTTTCACCATGTTTTAGTCCGAATTTTAACCTGATTCTTTCTAGGGTTTGTTATTACTATGTTTTACACGTTATACTCGAAAATCAGGTCATTTCAACCGTAGGAACAAGTTCAAATCGAAAAAGTATGAGAGAAAGTGAGTAGAAGTAAGAGAATCGTGTAGAATCAAGCTGTAGTAGTATGAACTCCTCGTCCTGAGCTCTGATACCACTTGTTGGACCGGTTTGCGACCCTAAACAGTCAGTTGAGAACGTTCATCTTCACATACAAAGGCGGAATCATTGCACATGAAGTTACACAGTGATGTGTGTAAAATGCAACATATAAATTACATCAAATGAGGCATAAAACTAACCCTTTTTTAGTACTAATATTGGAAAAAGAGTGTTTTTGTCTTCCTTTTGTATTTTCAGGATTAAATGAGCTCAAAAACGCAAAAGAAGCAAAAAGACAGCTAAATCCAACATAAATACAAGAAAAGGAACATTAGTGGATTGCCCGAACCCTCAACGGCACCTTCCAAAGCAAAATAGAGAAAACAGAAGGCTGAACACGCCCCGTGCTCAGCCAGCACGGGGCCGTGCCCAAGAAGCAGCAGAAAAGACAAACCTATAGAAGCTTCTATTGCCCACCACGGGCCGTGCTCAGCGGACACGGGGGCGTGTCGAAAGTACAGCAGGCGCATTTATTGTAATTGCGAATTACAATTAATGAGGAGAGAGAGTGTCAGACGGGCACGGGGCCGTGTCCAGCGGACACGGGGCCGTGTCCAGCTCTCTGTTCAGCCTATAAATAGGAGTGCTTGGATTCATTTCATCTCATCCCTTGGCACACCACCTCTCTCACACTTCATCCACCACCCACCACCATCACAACACCATCATCCACCACCATCATCCATTGTCCATCATAGAGTGTGTGAGTCATCTCGGGATCCAAGATTGATCGTAAGAGTTCTTGACAATCAAGGCCATGTTTGCCTAAGTCTCTTACATCACTTGGTGAAGACAAAGTGTCTAGTATAATACTTTTTATTTCTAATCTTTTGCACTTTTTATTTGGTTTTGTATTAATGACTTTAATAACTAGTTACTTATGTTGAAGGTGATCTTTCCTTATCGTTTGTCCGTGGTGTCTTGGCATTATTTTACTGTCTATATAAAATAAAGGATTTTCACCATTCATATCTCCACGGTCTATATGGAGGTATGTTGGCTACCTGGTAGGGGGTTAAGGGAACGGTTTGGTAAAGGTCTTGCCATTGTTCAGCGTTTAGAGGTCCTGCAATGGACCTGGGTCAAATTTAGTAGGACCTCCTTCAATACTTCACGGTATTGGATGGCGGGGGTCCAAACTCTTTGATCCCCTCATAAGTTAACTACTATTAATACTATAACCCGGCTATTTAGGACTGTATCCCTGCTGACTCAGACTACTTAGTCGAGGGTAACGTCACCGCCAAAAGCGGGGCCTACCACAATACTGCATTAATAACTTAATTCATTATCTTCCAATAATCCACCCCTTTAGGATTGTATCCCTGCTGACTCAAACTACTGGGGTGAGGGTAACGTCACCTTCAAAAGAGGGGCCTACTACAATAACTAAGATAATCTCTTAATTATGTGCAAAAGTGCGGAAATAATCAAAGGTTATACTAGATACGAGTCGGAACCAAGTGATTCATCTTGTCTATCTTTTTTTTTTTTTTTTCAGCATTTTAGTTAGTTTTTATTTTTCTTAGTTTAAAACATTTTTCTAAACTTTTATTTTGGTTAGACGTTGAGGATAAACCGGTATTAAAAGCTCTTGTGTCCTTGGACGACCTCGGTATCTTACCAACGCTATACTACACTCAACGATGGGTGCACTTGCCCATATGTGTGTTTAGTGTTAGTGAAATATCGTGTTTTATAAATTTAAAACTTGGCTAAAATAAGTGTTAAAAAGGGCTTAAAATATACACCTAAAATATACGACACTTCGCACGCATCACACAGCTTTTCCTTTTCAATTCCTTCTTTATTTATGCTTTCTGAATCGATTTTGACAGAGTTCGGTTACATAAAGCATGACAAGGTTCCGCTCCAACGTACACAAATGAAGACACACATCAGGTATATATAGGTGACTGATTTCGCTTATATGGCAGTCCATATAAGCGAAACCCTATGTGTACTTATAAGCGAAACCTCCTAGTGTATCTATGAGCGAAACCCCCTAACAATGTACACAAAAGCGAAACCTCAACATAAAACCCTAATTCTAACTATCAAGCTCCTAAGTTGATCTATCTTGACCTAAGACTTGATATACACGTAGTCAACAGACATTCCGTGTACCAACAGTTTTATTAGCTTAATGACCAAAAGTCAAAGCTATCGTAATTAAGCTTTGACTTAGTGATTAATCACTAATGGTCCAGCCATTATTCGAATTGAAAGTGGCTGTGGGTTGGTAATTATGTAGGTAATAAACCCTTAAAAGGGCACCTATTGATTATCACTTTTACTTGGTCAATTGTCGGGTCAAACTTTATATTAAAAAGTCAACAGAATCAATTTTTGCAAATAAATTTCCAACTAACAATGCAGAGATTATGGAACATGTTTTAACATTAAAATAACTTGGTAAATAATAGAAGAACATGTCTAAGCATGTTCAACCCGACAATTCCGAGTTTAGGCTCGGTTCGGAACCGAAAGTCGCAAAAGTAGACTTTTGCTTTAACTTTCAGTTCTGGCCCGATTTAGCTTGTTTAAGATATGCCTTAGGGTTCCTTTAGGACCATGATACAGGTTAGTATAACCCTCTGAGGTTATACAACTTGGTTACATAGAAATCCTAGTTCATTGCATGTTTCCGTTAAATGCTTAAAAGTTGACCATTATGCCCTTTTGATATTAAAACGAGATTTTTGAAAATGTGAAAGGACAAAAACCTTTAATACTGATATTTAAGTATGTCCTAAAAGTTTGACATCAGATTATGGTCTAAATTAGGAGTTATGCTCGATATCGTAAATTGAAGGCTTTTTATTAATTAAAAGCCATTTTAGTGTAAATCACATCCAAACCCAAATTTTGTCACCAAACTTTATACCTACTATTAAAATATAATATTTAGGGATTTTTGGAAATTTTTGTTAAATTTTTAACTGATCATAACATAGTTTCTTGCATAGGCTCGGTAATTGACGATTATGCCATTTTTGCAAATAAAAGGAGTTTTACACATCCTTTGAATATCAAACCTTTTTCTACTGATTTTATACATCAAATAAATTATTTTAAGCAGTAAAGGTTGATCAAAACCTCAGATTTCCTTAATTAACCCGGATATCGTCAAATACCGACTTCCATGCGATTTAGGCGCATAGTATGGTTTAAAACCATATTTAGCACCTAAGACTTGTTACCTACTGATGTTATGAATAAATTTTTATACTTTAACAGTAAGTAAAATTTTTAAACTCAGATCTCTAAATTTGACCTTAAAGCATATGTGAAATGACCAAAATGCCCCTTCGGTGCATAGTTTGGCCATAAATGATAAAATTCACATATTTATATAACATCTTACTGATATAACCCATTAAAATAAGTATTTTTACTGATTATTTTAGACCATAAACTCAGATTACTATTTAACCTCTTTTATAAGCTTTAAAATGACTAAAATACCCTTACGAGGCTTAATTTGGTTTTGAATTCGTTTTGGGCATAATGGAAGGTATCCTACTGATATCATAACATATTTTGAGCATATTAACTTGTGAAACCTGTATATGACTCTTTTGGTTACCCGTTATGCATATTCGCGTTCGGTACGGTTTATGTAACTAGTTTGCATAAATTTACCGAAACGGGTCAAACCTTATCATTTTCACTTCAAAATCCAGAATGGGTTTAGTATACCCATTTTATACAAGTCTTCATACTTGTCGGGTCTAAACCACATTCTAATCCGGTCTTCGCTTAATCGTGCGTTTTGAACCGTAAACCTTTCATTAAAACTAACCGGTCTAAGTTTAAACTTAAGTAAGACCCGTTAAGAATCTAATAGGTTATTAAAACCTTCTTTCCAAATCTAGGAGCCCAGTAAAAGATATTTACACTTGCTGATTGTTATATGGCTGGGATTAAAATTATATTTTTGCTCAGGTAAATACTTTTAACTTATTTTCCCTTATACGGGCTTAGGATACGGAATTTAATAATACCGCTTGGTCGGGTATTGAATCTTTAATCAAGTAATGGTTAAATCATTGAGATAACCTGTTTAATCTGTTTTGTTTGATCTAAACCTTTGGGGGGTTAATGACCATGTCCTGGATATCCTCGGCTCATTCATTGAAATGGCCACGACTTAAGCGCGGGGTGTAGGCATACACCTGCCAGTGCGTATGTAAAAAGATGTACCCGCTTGTTGAGGCTAACTCGCCGTGGGTTTGTATTACGTGGTGTGTCTATTAATCTTTAACCTGGTACTTCTAACCCGGGCTACTGAATGGATGACAAACATATAAATCTTTTACAAGATTTTTTTTAAATAATTGTCCCAAGTTATAAAAGAATTTTGTGCCTTGTGCACTTAAATCAATCTTCTTAAATATTTTCAAAAGAGTCAGTTAATTGTATTTACCAGTGTAAACTAACGTATTTTCAAAATGTTAAGTGCAGGTACTAAACGTAATGGGCTAGAACTCCTGAGTGATTAAATAAAGAGTCATGCAAGCTTTATCACTTAAAATCTGTTGAACATTTCCTCTTTTATTTTGATCCGCCTGTGGATCCATCTTCCAACCGTTTTGTAATATTTTATGTTACTTTAAATTCGGTTTGTATAATATTTACCTTTAGACTTCTGTTGTGCATTTAAATTGTGATTATTGACTATGATGATATCAACTACGTCACGATACTCCCCACCGGGCCCACCGGTAATACGTGGAAATATCGGGGTGTGACAAAAATAGGGGTGATTCCCACATTTAGTGATGACTTTCATTCAGTTATACTTGTATTTTGCACGAAACTTACCCTCAAGTTAGGAGTGATATCCAAATCTTGAAGGAAATTTCCATTTCATATTCTAGTGGACCCTTATCAATTAATAAGTACCAACCACACTAGGGTACGATGTTACCAAGTTAGAGGTGAAACTCGCATCTTGATAACTAGTCCCACTCTTCGATTTTCAATCTCGCCAAAGTTTCGATTCTCCCAATTGATTAAGGACGTGTAGTAATTGGAAGGACAAATACCGTTTTATTCGCTTCTCGATGAGAGTATTTGTCTATTAGGCCAAAGCACGTATCCTTAACTCGAAAAGGACTTCGATTTACTTTGGAATAGTCTTATGTTACGTTCCATGACAATCCAATTTTATGTTAAACCTCTTTTATTCTATCTCAATTTTAATGTGTTTTACATTTGTACGTTATTTCATTTCAAGCTTGGAGACACAAATCGTACGATTCTCGCAATCTAAAACAATAATAATCTCTCACGAACAAACTAAATTTACGATGCTTTCATTTTCCATGTTACACTATATGAAATTCATGTTATACTATGTGACATTATTTAAACATTATGTGCTATGTGATGCATTCATGAAAACAAATTTCCTTAAACAAAACAATATGATCAAGTCTCATCCATTCATTGTTTTGAACCTTTAGATGTCGTCAAGCCGTCAATCAAACTCAATCAAGAGGTCTAAGACCAGCTCACAAAAGAAGATGATGGAATTTATGGCCAAATAGATGGCACGTGTTATTCCTAAGATCTCAGCAAGATCAACACCACTTCTACCCCGAATTCCTCTATTGACTCAAAGGTTGACCAACCCAAACCCGTCTCTTTCAACTTCAAGCACTTTTCAGCATGCAACCCTAAGCCTTTCACTGGCAATGATGGGGTGACAGCTATGCTTGAGTGGTTCGATAGCATAGAGGTCACTTTCATCAACAGGGAGTGTCTTGAGAATTTCAAAACTCGTAGCGCTACTGGGGCCTTCCAAGCCAGAGCTTTGGAATGGTGGACCAATTAAAGAAACATCCGCTCCAACGAAGAAGCCTATGCGTTACCTTGGGCCGAAGTCAAGCAACTAATGATGGACGAGTTTTGTCCTACTCACAAGCAGCAGAAGATTGAAGAAGAGTTTTGGGCTCTTAAGCAAATTGGATATGACAATCTTGCCTACACCACTCATTTCACACAACTGAGCTTTATCTTACCACATCTGGTGTCCACTACTGATCGCATGATCAGGAAATACATCCATGGCCTACCCTCTACCATGCGTGACACCATCGAAGCAGCAAAGCTCGACAACATCGAGACAGTTTATCGCCTCGCAGCCAGCCTAAACAACAACCGCATTCGAGATAGACATGCCACAACACTCACGTCTACCAAGTTAGCCAACCAGATTACCACTGACACCGAAGCCCTGGCGGATGGCAGCGAAGGCAGGAAACGAAAGTTCCAAACCCAAAGCCAGCAAACAATGTCAGAACATGCTACAAGTGTGGAGATACCACTCACCTTCGCCCATGATGTCTTCTGTTGAACCAAGAGAATGAAGACGTTAATGGTACGTTTCTCGTTAGCAATCTTTATTCTTCTATACTATTTGATACTGGTATGGACAAAAGCTTTGTGTCCGTTGAATTTGAATCCATGTTAAATTGTACACGCTCTAAGCTACCTAAGTCATTCACAATCGAAGTTGCCCGTGGCAAGTCCCTCACCGTCGACTCTATTTTTTGCAATTGTTTTCTCACCCTCATCGACCATGTTTTCCCGATCGACCTCACTCTCACTCTTCATTCAGCCTTCCTCTTAGATTTCGAGGACAAAATCTCCTAAAGTAGGGGAGACTGTAACGCTTCGAATTTTTGTACCTTTCCTATTTTGCAAGTCATGTTGTACTTTCCATTTTTAGACACTTGTACTCTCCTTGTATTCTATTCCGTTTCAATTTGTAATCCGAGACTATTGATCAAAATGAAAACGAAGTTATTTTCATTCTTGTTATCCGTGTTAGACTTATGTGCAAACTTTTACTCAAAATTCACGTGCTGAACACTATATTATGCTTGATTCTTGACTCTTAATTTCACATTGATGCTTGATACTCGTAAAATAATCGAAGTTGAAAACCAAAATAATGAAAAATGTGGCTTCGTACAAAGCCTGGCCGGTTCGTACGAACCCAGCCCCCTTCGTACGAACCCACCCTTCGTAACTGTTCAATCATTGCTAAAGCTTAGGAAACCCTAATGTACCCTCCAATCTATAAATAGAGGCCTTATCCCCTCATTCCAATTCACCATTTCTCTTGCAAACACTCTTGAATTGCTATTGATGATCAGAGGCTTTCTAAGAATTCATCCCTTCTTCTCTTATTCATTTCACTTTCATTTCTTGAGTTCTAAATCACAAACCCTAAACTTTCTCCAAAAAACCTTTGATCCTAATTATCTCGAAGATGGTTTCCACTCGTTTTGCCTAGGCAAACTGTTGTGGAGCATCACTTATATGAGATTGGATCAAAGTTCATAAAATTTTACAAGTTAATTTAATCCTCGTTTCGATTATTACACGATCTTGATGGAATCAGGAACCCATCAGACCCTAACTCAATTCATAGTTAAGGTTCTGCATTAGGGTTAATTTCCATCAAGAAATGATCTGTTTCGATGGATCAAACATGAATTTCATCAAGAACAGTGCCTTCATACAAAGGGACTATGCTCGTTCGTACGAAGGCACTTCAGTTCATACCATCTATTTTAATTTCGATTATGTTCACACACTCATTTGTCAACATTTAAACGTTTATCTACTGGATTAAATAAATTAAAAAAAAATACTACAACATTTTCAACCAAATCCGATAAAAACCAAGATTTTCATAACAAACACAGTGGGTCCGTACGAAGGGACTACGCCCGTTCGTACCAACCCACACTGCCAACCAAACTGAGCTGTTTTCATTTCTGTTTTAACCATAGTTTTTACACCCGATCATTCTATTTACTTTTTTAAATCATTACCTTACTGTTTAGCGTTAAAAAATCAGTTCGTATCACACTTTAACGGCCCGTTCGTACCAATCAGGAGGCTCCCTTCGTACGAAGGGACTAAACCACTTCGTACAAATGGACTGCCTTGTGTTTTAATTCCTTTTAATTTCGTATTTTAAACAATCTGATCCGACCCTCTTTCACATCAATTATCTTATATCTGGTTTACCCATTTCAGCATAATCTCGAGACTTTATCCACTCCACCCTCTGTTTTCGTGGAAAATCTACGGAAAACTGTGAGAATACTCGATCCCATTTTCATTTTAAATACTTTGGGTGCAACATGTACATTATACAAAACACGCTACACTTGAAACTTATTTTAATCACACTCTATCCACATTTAAACATGAAAACATGTGATACTTGTTAGTCTTATATGCTATGTGTACACTTGTATCTATATGCTCATTAACTTTGCTAGCCTACCTTGACAATTATAGCGCTATAGGATTAACGCACCGCTCTTGAGTCTAGGGATAGTGTTAAGTAAAACATGTTAACCCCCTCTTCGTTGCGACGATGTAGGGAAGGCACGATTGCGTTGGAAACTTGGGTTTAACATATAGTTTACACTAGTCCGACATATTTGTAACTTGTATAGATTATTCATGTTGGATATGGGCACGTTTAACATTTTAAACTTATTATGCTATGTATCAAAACTTGTATACTCGCCAACATTATTGTTGATCATATTTTAAAAGATGTTGCAGGTTGATAGACAAGATAAAGAAGAATCAAGCTAGGGTGAATTTAGAAACACACCTTAGAATAAACAATGTTCTGGATTATGTTTGATACAATTTGGATCATATTTTGAATTATTGTATGACATTTAGTGTTTATGAAATCTTGATTTAAATTATATTGTCACAATTAGCGTTATGATGCTTTGAGCGATTTGTTTTCATCTCACTCTGATGTTTCCGCTATCGGTTGGGGTGTGACATAGATCTCATATTGGTTGCCACCGATCTGCTCGAGAATCCTACTACTGAAACCCTAGTCCACGGATTTTAACATTACAAACTACACCGTCTCTAGATGGGGTCATGGAATTCAGAAATTGAATGAGAGACAAGACAAATGGGATTTGAGAATTCGATGGAGAGGGGATGGTGGAGAACTTTGAGAGAGAGAGAGAGAACTAAGCATAGAAAAAGTTGTGAGTTTGATTTTTGAAATTAGCTGTGACTTTTTGTTTATCGCCTATGAATCATTTAGGGGTTGTATTTAGCTTAGTATATGGATTCTATTATTCTCATCAAACTATACAAGTAAACAACTCATAAATTTTCGACATTTCAATTTCTCTCTCGTATCTCTATTGTATAATAGAGTATGTCTTTATATATAGAGAGTGGGGTTCAAGAGTGAACACTAGTGTATTTGTAAACTGAGTGAATAAATCCTGACCATTGATTTACATCATCAAATTGAAAAATACACTAGTGTATTTTCATCATCAAATTCTGATCAAATCCTGGCCATATATTTACACTTGTGTATTGATAATCAAGAGCTAGGATTAGTTCACACAATTCACTATCAAGGGGGTTGTTCACAAATTCTGATCAAATCCTGGCCATATCTTCTTCTTCTCTTCATAAAAACGGTTGTCCCGCGAATATGTTATACCTACAAATCTTAATCCTTGTGTAGAAGCATGCTTCTCACAACCATTGAAATTTGTTAGGTGATTAGTTCTACCATTTTTATGAAAGTGTTACCAAATCATGCGTTAAATTACCTTGATTTTTGTGGAAAAAAAAATAATTTACAACAATAACAATCCTAACTCACTTTCGTAGGAATCACGGTTGCATTTAGCTTATGCAACAAGCCCTTTTAAACCCCCCATTAGCTTGGGAGGACGAGAGGTCTCGTGAGGGTTATATAGTGAACACACCCACAACGTTCATTTAACTAGGCAAGAAAATTAAATAATACGAAAAAGAAATAAAGAAGCTAAAGTATACAACAACAACAACACAAAACATACCTTGCCTTCACCGCTGATATCTCTCGTTGGGATCAACTGGTGGGTTTGGCTGCTATGGATAACCAGTGAGGGCCTCAAACATCTCCCTGTAGTTATCAAGTGGGCTCGGCTCTCCTTGCGGTGGTGGCTGATAGGGTATCGGAATGAAGCTGGAGCCTACGGCCTCGGGCCAGTGAGGAGACAGATCGGATGGGCCTCGTGGAACGGGAAGGTTGGGGTAGTCGGTCCACCCCGAGTGCTCGACGTAAGGAAGGCCGGCCTCATAGTCTCTTCGATGTCTCTCCTGATCGTGGAGAATTTTGGCATTATTAATAGTCATTTCATTTGAGACATATAAGGCACTCCAGCGGTGGTCTTCCAATGTGTTTCTCTCGTGCCGCGCTTTTTCTTCCCTTTCTTCCCATGCCCGTCTTCGGGCCATATCTTCTTCTTACAACTTGTGTCTTCATGACCCGTTCGGAATGTCCGGACTTCACACAATCAAGAGGGATTAGTATGAAACGAGAACGATTATATCCAAAGCACTCAAACAATTAAAAATTATACATAACTCTACACAAAATGTTACCGGTCCTTTTTAGTCGACCTCATAAACCGGAATGCTTACCACGAAGCTTACTGATTCCATGTTTTCATCCACCTTCTCATTACCATCGAGGAACGGTTTTAGCCGATGACCATTAATCGTTTGCCGTGACCCATCCTTCGGGTCCTCGATTGTAACATCACCCAATTGTCCGACCCGGGTGATCACATAGGGTCCCATCCATTTGCTTCGGAGCTTTCCGGGAAAGAACTTGAGCTTCGAATTGTAGAGCCACACCTTTTGCCCAATCTCGAACTCTTTCTTCCTCAACTTGGCATCATGCGCCTTCTTCATCCCATCTTTGTACTTGGACGCGCATTCATATGCCATTTCCCTTAGTTCCTCCAACTCACAGAGCTTGAGTTTCCATTCCTTACCTGCATCATCATATTGAACATTAACCTCTTTAATAGCCCACAATGATTTATGCACAAGTTCCACCGGCAAATGACAATTTTTACCGTAAACCAGTCGGTAAGGTGTGGTGCCAATGGGTGTCTTATGTGCCGTACGGTAGGCCCATAAAGAATCGTTCAACTTGATTGACCAATCCTTACGGTCCGCCCACACGGTCTTTTGCAAAATCTCTTTGATTTGCCTATTTGACACCTCAACTTGCCCGCTTGTTTGCGGGTGATAGGGGGTAGCAATTCTATGGTCAACACCAAACCGTTTTAAAAGTTTCCCAAACCGAAAATTTTTAAAATGAGATCCTCCATCACTTATGATGACACGAGGAATCCCAAACCTTGAGAAAATGTTGGTTTGGACAAAATTACAAACTACGGAATGGTCGTTTGTCTTGGTAGCTATTGCTTCGACCCACTTTGACACGTAGTCAACGGCCACCAAGATATACAAATTGCCATAAGAATTGGGGAATGGGCCCATGAAATCAATACCCCATACATCGAAAATGTCGACTACAAGGATTGGTTGCATGGGCATCTCATCCCTTTTTGAAATACCCCCTAATTTCTGGCACTCTACACAATTTTTGGAAAACTCATTTGCATCTTTAAAAATAGTTGGCCAATAAAGACCACTATTCAACACTTTATGACCCGTTTTGTGGCCACTAAAATGGCCACCACACGCAAACGAATGTAGATGCTGCAACACGCTTGGAATTTCCTCATCGTCTATGCATCTTCTAATCACTTGATCCGCACACTCTTTCCACAAGTGCGGTTCTTCCAACCGGTAATACTTGATTTGAGACATGAAATGTTGCCTCTTCCGTCTATCCCAATGTGCCGGTAAGTCACTTGTAACAAGATAATTCACAATGTTAGCATACCATGGTAACATATCCAATTTCATAATATGCTCATCGGGAAATGACTCGTTGATCTCTAATGCTTTAGGATCTTCTTTAACCATCAGCTAGGACAAATGGTCCGCTACCACATTCTCGGTACCTTTTTTGTCCCGTATCTCCAAATCAAACTCTTGGAGCAACAACACCCATCGGATCAATCTCGGCTTTGTATCCTTTTTCTCCATGAGGTACCTAACAGCAGTGTGATCAGAATAAATAATCACTTTACTACCCCATATGTATGACTGAAATTTATCCAATGCATATACCACTGCGAGTAACTCTTTTTCGGTGGTAGTGTAATTCAATTGTGCATCCGAAAGAGTCTTACTCGCGTAGTATATGGCAACGGGTTTCTTGTCAACCCATTGTCCCAACACGGCCCCCACCGCATAGTCACTTGCATCGCACATAATTTCAAAGGGTGAAGACCAATTTGGCGATTGCAAGATTGGGGCCTCAACTAACTTTTCTTTTAATTTGTTAAACGCGTTTTGACAATTTTCATTAAAATCAAACGGTTGATCTTTTAACAACAAGTTACACAAAGGCTTGGTTATATCACTAAAACCCTTAATAAACCGTCGATAAAAACCCGCATGACCTAAAAATGACCTAACACCTCTAACACTCGTGGGATATGGCAAAGTGGATATAACTTGTACTTTTACACGATCGACCTCTATCCCACGACTTGACACCACGTGCCCCAACACGATTCCCTCTTGAACCATAAAATGGCTCTTTTCCCAACTTAGGACCAAACTAGTTTCGACACACCTTTTTAGTACTTTATCCAATTGGTCCAAACAAGCCTCAAATGATGACCCAAAAATTGAGAAATCATCCATGAAAATTTCCAAAGACTTCCCCACCATATCTGAAAAGATACTCATCATACACCTTTGGAAGGTGGCGGGGGCGTTACATAGTCCAAACGGCATTCGCCTAAATGCGAAGGTGCCGTAGCGACAAGTAAACGTTGTCTTTGCTTGATCTTCTGGATGGATGGCAATTTGATTATAACCAGAATAGCCATCTAAGAAGCAATAAAATTGTTGCCCCGATAATTTCTCAACAATTTGATCAATAAACGGTAAAGGAAAATGATCTTTGGAAGTTACGGTATTCAACTTCCTATAATCAATACAAATTCGCCACCCGGTTACCGGCCGAGTGGCTACCTCTTCACCTGCGTCATTTTTGACGACTTTTATACCCGCTTTCTTTGGAACCGTCTGCGTTGGGCTCACCCATTGGCTATCCGAGATCGGGTAAATGATACCCGCATCAAGCCATTTCAGCACTTCCTTTTTCACCACCTCCCTCATATTTGAATTCAATCTCCGTTGTGCATCTCGAACGGGAGTCACACTTTCTTCCGTGATGATTTTATGCATCACCACCGAGGGACTAATACCCTTCAAATCAGCAATGGTCCATCCAATCGCCGCCCGATTGGTGACCAAAACACCCATCAACTTTTCCTCTTGCGCCTCGGTCAAGTTTGATGCAATGATAACCGGGAGTGTATTGCCTTCACCAACATAAGCATACTTGAGATGCTTCGGCAATGCCTTCAATTCAACCTCCAGAGGTTCTACTAATGACGGCTTTAATTTAGTATCAATGCTCTCCGGTAAACTCTCAACTTGGTGCGTCCATGTCGGTTTTCCTTCTCTAACCGCAAGCACCTCCAAACTTTTCACCTCCTCGTCTATGCTCTTATCCATCTCCATATGTGACCTGTCAAACATATAACAATCCTCCATTGTGTTTTCCCCATCCACGACTGTGTCGCAAAGAGGTATACACGTGTCAACAATGTCCGCCATATAGCATTCATCATCAACTGGAGGGTTCGTAAGTCCGGAAAAAACATGCAACCTAAACCTTCGGTTTCCAAATGTCATGTCAACCGTTCCTGTTTTGCAATCAATTTGAGAATTTGCGGTTGCTAAGAACGGTCGACCCAAAATCACCGTAGGTTGCTTGGTTGGGTCCTTGGCCACATAATCAAGTACTAAAAAGTCCACCGGATAGTAAAAATCCTCGATTTTTACTATCACATCCGAAACAATTCCACGGGGTAGTTTGGGTGTCAAATCGGCTAACACCACGGTGGTGTTTGACGACTGAAGTGGACCAAACTCGTATTGGTCATATAAACTACCCGGTAGAATGCTCACGCTAGCACCAAGATCTAGAAGTGCCCGGTTGATTTTGAAGTCGCCTACTTGAATTGAAATGATAGGCGCACCCGGATCTTGGAGCTTAGGTGGAAGTGCACCCGAAAGAATCGAACTCACATTCTCGGTTAAATCTAATTTTTTAGGAAATTTAAGAGTTCGTTTTTGGGTACACAATTCTTTCAAGTACTTAGCATAAGACGGTACTTGTTTGATTGCATCCAAAAGAGGTAAATTAATTTTTACTTGTTTGAAAATTTCCAACAACTCTTCTTGTTGTGGACCTCTTTTGTTTACAACCTTCTTCACGGGTCCCTTCAATGCTTCGGGATAAGGGGCGGTATTAGCCTCCACACCCTTCTCCTTAGCCTTAGGGACGGGTATGGTCACAACGGGAGTGTTATTATTCTTTTTTAAATCAGTTTTGTTTTGACCCATTTGACCATCCTCATGTTCATCCTCACTAGCATATTCCACCACCCCTTCAACAAACTGGGGTGGTGGTGTTTTGACACCATTATCCACAACTCGACCACTACGTAAAGTAAGTTTATTAATTGGTACCTCACGTGTGTTCCTTGAGCTTGACCCTTGATGCTTAGGGTTCACCGTTGTGTCACTTGGAAGCTTTCCCGTGCTCCCTCTCATTTGAGCCATTTCCTCCTGTTGGTGCATGCGTCTGTCGACTTCGTCTTGTATCGAGTCTTGTATGTATCTAGATAGATTAAGGCACGGAAATCGAGATAGAGTGTATATGGGTAATTTCGCTTGAAATGGTTCAAGACCATTTCAAACGAAATCAAGTTGTTTAATTCCGTTTGAAGATGTTCAAGTGGAATCTAATTTCGTTTGAGGCTGTTTCAAACAAAATTAGCAACACTATATATACCCCATGTGTCTTGTTCATTTGTAACAGTTCCGGTCAGTGTAACGAAGTGCTGTCGAAGTGTCTACAGACTTGTAATTGATCTATAATCAATATACGGACAGTTTAAAGGGTAAATCTAGCTGAATTGATCTCAGAATGTCTGTTTCCGCCTTTCATTCTGAGTAAAACTCTTCTGATCGACTCGTTCGGGTCTGAAAACGATCCTACAAGTGGTATCAGAGCTCAGGAGGAAGAGTTCATACCAATTCAGCTGCAATTTCTGTTTTCTACATCTTCTTTTCAAAATTAAACAAGTTTTCATGGTTAAAATCGGCTAATCTTTTCACAATGTGTGCGTAATGTTGTTTTAACTAACCCTAGAAAGTTTCAGAACTAAAATCAGCTTAAAACTTGATCAATTGGACAAAATTTGGACCGAATTGCTGACATCATGCTGATTTCGTTTGAAGTTGCTTGCTGATTTCGTTTGAGATTGCACATAGTTGTTGATTTCGTTTGAAAATACATGTTAATTCCGTTTGAGACATGTATTCCGCTTGAACTGTTTGAGTAATTCCGTTTGAATTCTGAATTCCGTTTGAGAAAGTTGGGTTATCTCGTTTGAAGATAGTCATTTCATTTGAAGATTTCGTTTGAAAGTAGCAATCCCGTTTGAAATCGTAATTTAGTTTGAAAGGTCATACAAGTTCAGCAATTCCGTTTGAAATAGTGGGTGTTTCAAACAAAATTAGGTATATTGGTTGGACAGGGTGATCTCGTTTGAATTGATATTCCGTTTGAAGATTGTAATTTCACTTGAGATTGACAGATTGTGAACTTGTGAAAACTGAAACATGAAGAACGAGTTTTATAATGCGATTGCTAGTCCGATGACTGTAGCTCAAAATACGATGCTTGAAAATGAAACGGGAACTATGCAAAAACCACCGAAGCTTATGGATATTGATGATTTTAGTGGATGGTCTGAACGTTTTGGTAACTGGGTGGAAGCTTATCACCTAGATGCATGGGAACATACGGAAGTTCAATATGTTAGACCAGTCGGGAACAATCAGGTGAAAATACCAATTAGAGAATTAAGTGATGTGGAGAAAAAGAAATACAAAGATGAGAAATTGATGATTAGTTTGTTACAACAAGCGATTAAAGAGGATATCTTGATCTTACTTCAACACAATGGAAGTGCATATTCGATTTGGAAAGAATTAGAAGCAAAGTCCCTTGGTAGTGAAGATATGCTCAGGAACAAGATGTCACTTATGAAGAAAGAATTTGATCTATTCCGTGGTTTGAGAACGGAAAGCACCAAGCAGATTATTGAAAGATATTGTAACTTGGTGAAAAACATGACAAGATTGGGCATCAACAAACATAAAGATGAGTTGATTGAGAAGCTGGCTGATGCGTTGCCACATGATGTTTGGGGAACGTTTCTGATGATTTTGAGAAATAATAGAAAGGAATATAGCGAGCTAACACTGGGTGGGTTCATCAAACATCTTGAAGCTCAAGAGATGGAGCAAAGAAAGATCGCTAGAATGAAGAATTATGATGGAGAACAAGACATTGGATTGTATTTCAAAGGTGGTGTTGATGAAAAGAGAAATTTTTCTCCAAAAGTTGAAACTGCTTACAATGCAAAAAGTTCTTCAGAAAGTTCATCTCAGGGATTAAGCAGCAAAACTGGATTCACTTCATTTCCAACATTTGATCCACATTTTTCTACAACAAAAAGTGGCAAAGTTCTTCAATGCAACATTGCTTTGAACCTTGAAAATGATCAGAATTATACCGAGGAAGTTGCTAAAAGCCACATGTCTTTGTTGGTAACTGTGCTTGAATCCTATGGAGGTTTAGTTGCAGGAATAATCGGGAATCCAATGCTAACAAAAGAGGATTACGATCAAATTGATGCTGAGGAGATGGAATTGATGGATATAAAATGGTGTTTGGCTAGCGTGTTGAGACGAGCTGAAAAGTTTAAACAAATTACAGGCAGAGATGATTTTCGCGATGCAAATGTTTCAACTTTAGGATTTGATAAGTCTAAAGTTACTTGTATTCGTTGCAGGGAAAAAGGGCATTTCAAGAGGGAGTGCACCAATCGTGAAGCAAGTGGAGCTCAAAATCCCTTTGGAAACAATTACTATCGAAAAGTGATATATCATCAAGTTGCTCAACAGCCACATCAACAACAACAGGCACAAATAGCTCATGGAAGAAAAGAAATTGAAGATTCAAAGAGAGCATGTTTGGGAAATCAAGAAAATTTCAACTGGGACAAATATATTTCAGCCGACAACAAAGCATGTCTAATAAATCAAGATGATGAAAAGTTATCTGAAGGCTTTAGCTGGGAAAATTTCAACTGGGATGATTATGATCCGAACAAATCTACAAATCATAAAGGTTTTGTTGCTCATGTTATTAATGATTATACTGATGAATATTGGGCAGAAAAATACAGAAAAATTAAGGAGGCTGAAGAGGAGAAATGGAAGAGATATGCAGAAGAAGAAGAAGAAGAAGAAGAAGAAAAGAGACAAGTTGAAGCAGAGAAAAAGAAAAGAGCTGAAGAAGTTCAAGTGAGAGTAGTCAAAGAAGTTCCAGAATTTGAAATCAAAACAGATGCTGATGCAGTCAAAGTTCCTGAGAAGTGTATGAATTGTGAATCTCTGATAAAGCAAAACAATGAACTGCTACACAACATCAAAAGGCTGAAAGAATCCTACGATGTTTTGAACAGAGAGATGAATAAGTACCGTGAGTCGAATAGTGAACAGTCTGTAGCAATGAATACACTCAAAGGGGCATACATGAGGCAGCTTGACAATGTCATTTATTACACAGAAAAATGTGCTGAACTTGAGAAGAAATTGGAAACTCAGAAAATTGAAACAAATAGAGTAAATGAATTGTTGAAAAGTTACTCATGTTCTACTTTTATTGTTGACAGGATTTACCCCATTGTGGAAGGAATGAAGACGTTTGAAGAAGAAAAGACTTCGGAAGAGAAGAAGTCCGAAAAAAAAGAAGATGATGAAGTGAAGATTTCTGGTAAGAAACCAAGTGTTGTCTATAACAAATGTCCACCCCCGGTCGAAAATGGATATTATCCTCGAAATCCAAATTCTGAAAGAGTCGAAAAGGCAACAAATTTACAGTGGGAGTCTGAGTCTACAGATAATTTGCCAGAAAGTATAGATGTCACTTTCACGTCGTCCGATACTGATCATGAGTCCGAATTAATAAAAAAGGTGGTCGATCAAGTGTTGGATAAGGATGAAACAGAGGAGTCAATGTCGGAGTCAAAATCAGAGTCAAAGTCAAAGTCCGACACGTCAAGTCAAAAAGTCAAACAGGGAAAACGGGTGTATAGTAAAGAGTTCTTGTTATCAAAATCTAATTTGGATGACGAACCGATCAAAGTAGCATATACTTTGAAAGATTCTGACAAATTATATTTTGATGAGGTTTTTCCAATAATAGGTGTTAAACCAGAAATGATTAAAAAGGTTTTCAAATTAACAGAAATTAATATTTCTGAAATAAAGGATGCAAATCTTTCTGAAAAACCTAAACCTTACACCTCAAGAGTGCAACAACGTTTAAACAAGAAAATGGGTTACAATTATAGTTACAGTTTTCAAAAGAAACCAAACTATAATGGTAATTTCAAAAAGAAAGGACTTGGTTTTATTGCACCGAAAAATTATAAAAATGAGAAAATTTATAAACCAAAAACTGTTTTTGTTTCAGGGAAAACAACTGAAGAAGAGAAGGAGAAAGCATTCAGAAAGCAGACGAACAAAGAATTCCTTGCAAAGAAGCAAGATGAAATGAAGAAAATCTTTGTTTAGAAGAAGATAGAGACTAGAACCTGTTTCCAATGTAAAACATTGCTAGAAATTGTCCAAAGACAATTCAAACAAAACAGGGAGTCTCTGGTAAACTGAAAGGAAAAATTATTGAGAAAACCGAACCACCAACAAACAGATTCAAAGTTTTTGAGAATTCAATTTATGAGGTTGGTGAATGTTCGAAAAATGTTTTCAAGAGAAAAGAGAAACTTAATAACCAAAAATGGGTTGTTAAGAATTCAAGTGATAATTCTGGTGATGAATCTGATTCCACAAAATCAGAGGAGCCACAGGTTGTTATGAAAAAGGAGAAAACGGTTCCGCCATTAGATGATGAGAATTTTCCACCATTGCGGACTGAGAATTTGAAATCTAAAATCGGTAAAGTTGAAATTTCAAATCAATTTTATTCTGAGAAGAATAAATTTGATGTTGAAACAACTTTCAATGGAAATGTGAAACACATTTTTGGAAAAATGGTCGATGGTAAGGCCAAAGGAGTGAAAGAATTCTATGCTTCCAAAAGGAATGTTCACAAGTCTGTTGAAAGTAAGGATGAAAAAGAAGTGGTTACACCCAAGGACGGTCAGGCCTGGGTGTCAATATTTTTCAAAGAATAAAAATCTGACTTGCCGGAGCTCCCAAGTTGGTAATCGCGGAGCATGAATCGGCAAAATTCTTAAATTGTTTGTAAAATTGAAAATTGGTCACTAGTATGACTTGCCGGAACTCCCAGGTTGGTAAGTGAGGAGTAGGAATCGGCATCTTGAGAATTCAACCTACATGTGGTATTGGTTGGTAAGCCATGTGGTTGAAAAAGAGGTTGTGATCTTACAAATGGTTAATCAAGGTCATTAGGTTGAACTTGAATGGATCATTCTTACAAGTGGTAGTTTGGTAAACAATGTGATAATTTGAACCCCTAACCTACAAATGGTAAAATCAATCAACAAAACTAATTTTTCCGGAAAAACCATTTGATTAAAACAAACTTAAGTGTTTTGAAATCACAATGGGAAAATAGTTTGTTGTAAAGGGGAGTTCTGATTGTTTATGCCAAGTGGATGGCGAATTGAAGTGATTCGATATCAGTTTTCAAATTACTTGTACAGTTTGTTTTCAAATTTTCTTTAAATGTGTTTGAATTTTAGGGGGAGTAAGAAATTTCAAAAAAAAACATTTGAAAATTTGAAAAAGCCAAAAACATGATAAAATGAAAATGAGTTTTGTTATGAAAAGAGAAAATGATAGTATATCAGTGGACTATCACAACATGCTAAAGAAATGGAAAGTTAAAAAGTGATAAACGGTCTCACTAAAGATGTGACGATAGGCTCAGCTAGACTAGTAGATTTGCGATAACGATACAAACTTAAATGAAAAAGCCTAGTTCTAGTGGGAAACATGGTTGAAAGCATAGTACTTAGTTTTGTCCTTCTTGATTGTGTGCCTACTCAGTAATCGCTGATTGTCAAAAGACATAAAACTGGTTAAGTTTGTGAACTTTCACAACTTTGCTGAAAAGTCACTGTGATTGTGCATTTCATTTTGCAAAGATTTAAACTTGTTTTATTTCTTTATTTTGTTTAAGCATTGGACATCCTCTGCGTATACGTGAGTATCGACCTGGATGTTATTGCCTAAACGTTCTGCTTTATTTTCTTTGGTGTTTCGTTTAAGATTTGGACCTCCTCTGCGTATACGGAAGTATCGACCTGGTGGTTAAAGCCTAAACAACTTCAACTTGTTTTATTTTTCTTATTTTGTTTAAACATTGGACTTTCTCTGCATATACGGAAGTATCGACCTGATTGTCAATGTTTAAACATTCTGCTTTGTTTTTGCACAAATCAGTTGATGAAAGTTTAAAGGCATTACTTGAGTCAGTGTATTGCATGATGAAGGGATATGCTGAGATCGTGGGTTCCATAAGAACTTAGTGCAAAATTAACATACCTTAACGTATCAGTAAGCATTTCGAAAGTTGTTAGATTGAGTTTAAGTGGACAATAATATCGTCAATCAATGTGAATCGTTTAGAACTGAAAATGTTTAATGCTTAACGGTGTTGGTGATGTGTCTCATAAACTGATATGATCCTCTTACACAAACTCACAAAAATATTGTTTGTAAATATTTCTTTATTGCATTTCTATTATATTCAAAAATTCAAAAAGATTTTAGTGTGTTTTAGCATAAATTTTGAAAAATTCAAAAAGATTTTCGACAACTGATGTTGGAAAGTTGATTTTCAAAATTCCAAGTGCTAAACTTGATGAACAGGTTTGGGAAAGAATGAATGAAGAAGTTGTGTTTTCAAGTGATTATCAAAGATTAAATCATTTTTGAATGATACTTGCTAGTGGTTTCTAAATTTGCAAAATTTTTAAATTTGTGAAACTTATTTCTGGGTAGAGTATGTGCAGGTTAGCCAGGTTCCGATACCTGAGTTAGATAAGTGCCAGGTTACGATCTGAGAACCTGTGGAAAGGGAATTCCAGACTGCGATCCCAGCTTAGCGAAAGGGGGAGTCTGATGACATCAAGAGGGAGTCTGAAGATTGTAGAGGCAGATTCAGATCCTGAAGATTATGAGAAAGAGAAAGAGATTGATTGAGGATGTGTACAATGGAGAATTTTGAAGAGAGTGAGCAGACTGATAAAGACTGAAGGTTTGACAACCGAAGACTCGACACTTAAGACTCGTCAACATTCGAGGGGGAGTCTGTTGGTGCATGCGTCTGTCGACTTCATCTTGTATCGAGTCTTGTATGTATCTAGATAGATTAAGGCACGGAAATCGAGATAGAGTGTATATGGGTAATTTCGCTTGAAATGGTTCAAGACCATTTCAAACAAAATCAAGTTGTTTAATTCCGTTTGAAGATGTTCAAGTGGAATCTAATTTCGTTTGAGGCTGTTTCAAACGAAATTAGCAACACTATATATACCCCATGTGTCTTGTTCATTTGTAACAGTTCCGGTCAGTGTAACGAAGTGCTGCCGAAGTGTCCACAGACTTGTAATTGATCTATAATCAATATACCGACAGTTTAAAGGGTAAATCTAGCTGAACTGATCTCAGAATGTCTGTTTCCGCCTTTCATTCTGAGTAAAACTCTTCTGATCGACTCGTTCGGGTCTGAAAACAATCCTACACCTTCGCGAGTTGGCCCACTTTTTTTGCTAATGCCTCATGTGCTTTGTCTCGAATCTCATTCTCTTTCTTGGACTCATGCATCATCGAATGCATCGCATCCATCTTCGCATTCAAATCATTACCACCCCCTTGGTTGTTTGACCCACTTCCATTACCGCCTTGATTGTTGTAATTTCTTTGATACCCACCTTGATAATTATTATCTCGACCATGGTACCCTTGATTGTAATTGCGTTGGTAACCTCCTTGGTTACCACCTTGGCGATTTTGATATGATGACCCGCTTTGATTACCCGATTGAAAATTCGGGTTCATTTGATTCGCGGCATTCCCATATCAGAAGTTGGGATGGTTTCTCAATCCGGGATGGTAAGTGTTCGAATTCATGTCATTATTCTTTCTATCCCCGAACACTTGATTTACTTCCTCTGTGTAATCACCGGGTCCCGTTGGACATTGATCGGTCCTATGGCCGATATCCCCACAATCCTCACACACTGCGAATTGAACCGCATTCACATCCTTCTTTTTCATACGAGCCATTTCCCGTTCTAAAGTAGAAATCCGATCCTTAGAATCAAGATCGGGTAGTGATTGAGAAACGAGATGTTTCTTGGCTCTATCGGCCGATTCCTTTTCCTTCGACCGCTTGCTCATTCTGTAGGATCGTGAAACGATCTAACGAGTCGATCAGAAGAGTGCTCAGACAGAATCAGAGGCGGAATTCATTGATTCTGTCTTTGTTTAGCTTGTATTCCCTATTAATTGTCTTGTTTATTGATCTTGAAACGATTTACAGCACGTAGACACTTCGACAGCACCTCGGCGTCGGAATCAAGAAGGTTACAAATGAAATCGCATCAAGGGTATTTATAGGTGAAGCTATTCCGTTTGAAAGTGGCATGACATGCTTCAAACGGAATGGCATGCTTCAAACGGAATGGCATGCTTCAAACGGAATGGCACTCCTCAAACGGAATGGCACTCCTCAAACGGAATTAGCTCAATCACATCTAAAACCTACCCTATTTCTCGTATAATGTGCCCTGATCTATCAATTCTAGTATAAGACTCGATACAAGACGAAGTCGACAGACGTATGCACTAACAGACTCCCCCTCGAATGTTGACGAGTCTGAAGTATCGAGTCTTCTCATTCTTCAGTCTTTACCGGTCTTCGGGCTCTTTCACAATCTGAGACTCGAACGAAGATGAAGTCGACAGACAACTGCACCAACAGACTCCCCCTTGAATGTTGACGGAATCTTCAGTGAGAGTCTTCATCATAACGACTCTTCAATCTTGATCGATCTCCTTTCTTTCTTAACATGTACCAAGATCTTCTCTTTGGCTCTAACCTCGTCAGACTCCCCCTTTCATCATGCTGGGATCGCCGTCTGGAATTAGTTATCACCTTGAGATCAAACCCTGGCTTTAGTTCTATTTAGTTCATCTCCTGCACAAATTTTCTCACCACCACATAAGTTTTTACTTAAATCAATAAGAAAAACTTACTGGAAATAGTTATATCAAGTTCAAATTAATAATCCTGATTAACTAATCTTAACTTCTTCTTAATTCAAAATTTTACAATTTAGCACACACACTCCCAAACCTGTTCATCATGTTCAGCACTTGGAATTTCGAAAATCAGCTCTTCATCATCAGTTGTCGAAAATCTTTTTGTATTTTTCAAAAGTTTATGCTAAAACACTCCAAATATCTTTTTGGATTTTTAAAGTAAATGAAATGCAATAAAGAAATATTTACAGACACTATTTTTGTGAGTTTGTGTAAGAGGATCATATCAGTTTATGTGACCAATCACTAGCACCGTTAAGCTATAAATATTTTCAGTTCTAAACGATTCACATAGATTGACGATATTGTTATCCACTTAAACTCATTCTAAAAACTTTCGAAATGCTTACCGATACGTTAAGGTATATTAATTTTGCACTAAATTCTTATGGACCCCACGATCTCAGCATATCCCCTCATCATGCAATACACTGACTCAAGTAATGCCTTTAAACTTTTATCAACTGTGATTTGTGCGAAAATAAAGCAGAATGTTTAAACATTAACAATCAGGTCGATACTTCCGAATACGCAGAGAAAGTCCAATGTTTAAACAAAATAAGAAAATAAAAATAAGTTGAAGTTGTTTAGGCTTTAACCACCAGGTCGATACTTCCGTATACGCAGAGGAGGTCCAAAGCTTAAACGAAACATGATGTGCGTTAAAGTGTCGTATATTTTAGGTATATATTTTAAGCCCTTTTTAACACTTATTTTAGCCAAGTTTTAAATTTATAAAACACGATATTTCACTAACACTAAACACACATATGGGCAAGTGCACCCATCGTTGAGTGTAGTATAGCGTTGGTAAGATACCGAGGTCGTCCAAGGACACAAGAGCTTTTAGTACCGGTTTATCCTCAACGTCTAACCAAAATAAAAGTTTGGAAAAATGTTTTAAACTAAGAAAAATAAAAATTAACTAAAATGCTGAAAATAAAAATAAAATAAAAACAGATAGACAAGATGAATCACTTGGTTCCGACTCGTATCTAGTATAACCTTTGATTATTTCCGCACTTTTGCACATAATTAAGAGATTATCTTAGTTATTGTAGTAGGCCCCTCTTTTGAAGGTGACGTTACCCTCACCCCAGTAGTTTGAGTCAGCAGGGATACAATCCTAAAGGGGTGGATTATTGGAAGATAATGAATTAAGTTATTAATGCAGTATTGTGGTAGGCCCCGCTTTTGGCGGTGACGTTACCCTCGACTAAGTAGTCTGAGTCAGCAGGGATACAGTCCTAAATAGCCGGGTTATAGTATTAATAGTAGTTAACTTATGAGGGGATCAAAGAGTTTGGACCCCCGCCATCCAATACCGTGAAGTATTGAAGGAGGTCCTACTAAATTTGACCCAGGTCCATTGCAGGACCTCTAAACGCTGAACAATGGCAAGACCTTTACCAAACCGTTCCCTTAACCCCCTACCAGGTAGCCAACATACCTCCATATAGACCGTGGAGATATGAATGGTGAAAATCCTTTATTTTATATAGACAGTAAAATAATGCCAAGACACCACGGACAAACGATAAGGAAAGATCACCTTCAACATAAGTAACTAGTTATTAAAGTCATTAATACAAAACCAAATAAAAAGTGCAAAAGATTAGAAATAAAAAGTATTATACTAGACACTTTGTCTTCACCAAGTGATGTAAGAGACTTAGGCAAACATGGCCTTGATTGTCAAGAACTCTTACGATCAATCTTGGATCCCGAGACGACTCACACACTCTATGATGGACAATGGATGATGGTGGTGGATGATGGTGTTGTGATGGTGGTGGGTGGTGGATGAAGTGTGAGAGAGGTGGTGTGCCAAGGGATGAGTTGCAATGAAACCAAGCACTCCTATTTATAGGCTGAACAGAGGCCTGGGCACGGCCCCGTGTCCGCTGGGCACGGCCCCGTGCCTGTCTGACACTCTCTCTCTTCATTAATTGTAATTCGCAATTACAATTAATGCGCCTGCAGTACTTTCGGCACGCCCCCCGTGTCCGCTGAGCACGGCCCGTGGTGGGCAATAGAAGCTTCTATAGGTTTGTCTTTTCTGCTGCTTCTTGGGCACGACCCCGTGCTGGCTGAGCACGGGGCGTGTTCAGCCTTCTGTTTTCTCTATTTTGCTTTGGAAGGTGCCGTTGAGGGTTCGGGCAATCCACTAATGTTCCTTTTCTTGTATTTATGTTGGATTTAGCTGTCTTTTTGCTTCTTTTTCGTTTTTGAGCTCATTTAATCCTGAAAATACAAAAGGAAGACAAAAACACACTTTTTCCAATATTAGTACTAAAAAAGGGTTAGTTTTATGCCTCATTTGATGTAATTTATATGTTGCATTTTACACACATCAAATACCCCCACACTTGGGTAGGTGGTAAAAGAAAAAGAAAAATAATGGTGTGGAAATGAAAAAGGTTAGTCCTAATGCCTCTATCATTTACTTACTCGGGTTTAAGTTGATAAGGACCGGGAATGTATTGTCATGGCAAGTTCTAGAGTCGTAAGAACCAAGCGGCTATTCACACAAGAAACGAAAAATGAGCATTTAGTCAAATGGTATGAAATTGAGTGCTCAATAAAGGCTCAAAACTCACTTTTGTGGGAATGGGTTTTTATGTGATCAAGTATATATAATCAAATTTTAAATAAGTTTGTCATGCCTTTTCATAATTTTCTTATGTTGGTTCTTTTTATCACTACGCTATCGGTTGTAAATTTGTAAAAATATAACCTTTTTGAGAGCTTGAATTTCCCGAGTTAAACCTAGACAAGTAAAAAAAAATGAAATTTTTTGAAAAAAATTTGGGGTGATTAGCGGTTCCAATAGAGTTTTGTGTAAGGCTTGTATTTAGGACTTGCAAAATTCAAGGTTTTAGCATCCCCCCCACACTTAAATTACACATTGTCCTCAATGTGTCCCAAAAATAAATTTTTAGGTTGATTAGATGTGTAAAATAGTGTTTAAAAAGCAAAAATTTGTGTTACTGGGCACTGAGCACGGCCCCGTGTTCAAGTGCCAGTAACAAAATTGAAATAAGAGAAACAGAAGTCTGGACACGGGGGCGTGTTGGGTGAACACGGCCCGTGTCCAGTTACCTGTACTGGGCGTTTTCTGCAGGTGGTTCGACACGGGGCCGTGTTGGTTGGGCACGGCCCGTGTTGAACCTTCTGAAAGGGAGAAAATTGTCGGGTTGCCTTGTTCTTGTGCATGGGATCATTTTTCTCGTTCCCCTTTTCATCCTTTACCACCATGAGTGTGTTTTATTCCTGAAAATTAAACTAACTAGAAAACATAAAAATTAATCTAAATTAAACTAAGGATAGTTCCGTGGAATGCCTCCATGGTGCGCCACGTTTATAAGGGTCCTTGGCTAGACCCAAAGCCTGGTCATATGCTTCCCAAGTGGGATGTGTTGCATCCCATGTTACACCGTCGGAGAGCGTCATCCAAACTTGAGTCTATGACCTTCATGTAGTTGACCGGATCTTCTTCCTCTACTCGCCTTCCACATTCAAATTTCACCTCCTCATTCCCAAACTTCAATGTTAGAGTTCCCTCATTCATATCCACCAATGCTTAGGCGGTGGCTAGGAATGGCCTCCCGAGGATGAGGGGGACCTCGGTGTCTTCTTCCATGTCTAGGATGACAAAGTCGGTTGGAAAGACGAATTTGTCAACCTTGAATAACAGATTTTCGGCGACACCATGTGGGAACTTGACGGACCTGTCGGCGAGTTGTATGCTCATCTTTGTGGGGCTTGTTGTTCCTAGGCCGAGTCGCTTGAACATTGATGTGGGCATGAGGTTGATGCTAGCTCCAAGATCGGCTAAAGCATTTCGGACGGGGGACTTCCCAATCGAACAAGGGATTGTGAAGCTCCCGGGATCGATTTTCTTTTGTGGAAGTTTGTTGAGTACTAGAGCTGAGCATTCTTCGCCTAAGTTAACTAATTGCAATGATTCAATTTTCTTTTTGTGAGTGAGGAAATCCCTCATGAATTTTGCATATTTAGCCATTTGGGTTAGGACCTCAATAAAAGGAATATTGACATGCAATTGTTTTAGTAAGCTTTCGAACTTTGCGAATTGCTCATCGGTCTTTTGACGATTTAACCTACCGGGGTACGGGATTGGAGGAGTCTTGGTGGGCCCTTGATTTGGTGAAGAAGCTTTTTCTGGTGCAGGAGGAGTTACAGGCTGACTAGAATGGCTTCTTTCATTTGGCGTCAATGGAGCATCCTCGGGACCCACGGTTCGATTTCTTAATGTGATGAGATGTACTTGTGCCTTTGGGTTCGTTTCGGTATTACTGGGTAATGCGCCTTGCGGTCTCTCGGAGAAATTTTGAGCTAGCTGATTTAATTGTTTTTCAACGTTTTGAATGCTAGCTTGTTGATTTCTGAAATTTGATTCCAATTGTTGAAATCGATCCGCGTTTTTCTTTTCAGTGTCAGAGATGAGGCGAGATACAGTATCTTCAAGCCTTTCTCTTCCACCTTGTTGTTGAGGAAAATTTTGCGGTTGTTGAAAATTAGTTCGTTGATTTTGTTGGTTACTACTATTGCCGGGATCTCTCCAACCAAGATTTGGGTGGTTACGCCATCCTTGGTTGTAGGTACCCGTTGGAGGACCCGACGGCCTAGGTCTATTATCCATGTAGTTTACCGTTTCAGTTTGTTCATCTACTTCTTTCATACAACTCCAATTTTCATGTGACCCACCACACCCTTCACAAGCCATAACCGAGGCCGTTTTTGTCATTTCTAGCCTTTTGATTTTTGAAGAGAGGGCCTCGATTTGGGCTTGTAAAGAGGTGCTTTCATCAACCTTATGGGCGCCCGGGGCAATAGATTTATTACCTCGGGGAGTGTGCCATTGAAAATTGGTTTGAGCAATTTCCTCAATTTGGTTATATATTTCATTTGGGCGACGATTACCTAAGAGTCCCCCGGAGCTTGAATCAAGTGTTTGTCTTGTGTGTGGCAACAATCCATTGTAGAAAGTGGATACTTGTTGCCATACCGCTAGACCATGGTGAGGACACTTTCTTAGAAGCTCCTTGAACCTTTCCCAAGTTTCATATAAGGATTCCCCATCCTCTTGTGAGTATGTATTAATTTCAGTCATTAATTTAGCCGTTTTAGCAGGAGGGAAATACTTATACAAAAACTTTTGGGCGAGTTCATCCCAGGTGTTTACCGATCCAACTGGGAGGGTGTTAAGCCAAGCCTTGGCTCGGTCTTTCAGCGAGAAAGGAAACATTCGAAGGCGGATGGCGTCATTTGATGCTCCATTGATCCGAAAGGTATCACATATTTCTAAAAAGTTAGTAATATGTAGATGGGGATCCTCGTCCGCAAGCCCGTGGAAGGTTGCGGAGTTTTGGAGCATTTGTATCAAATGCGGCCGAAGTTCGAAGTTGTTGGCCTCGACATTCGGTGCATTGATAGCAGCGCCAAGATTGCCTACGGTAGGCCGTAGGTAATCCATGAGGGTACGTTGGTCCGCCATTGGAAGTGGGTCCCCCGAAGCTTTCTCTTGATTTTTAGCTTTTAGTCTTTTTCTGAGAAAGCGCTCAGGTTCTTCTAGGGGTTCTTTTATGTCTCTACTAGAACTGGAGCTCATGCACTACGTAGGAGGTTCAAATGTGGCGCCTGGGTTCCGAGTCCTGAAACAAAAACAGAAAAGAACACTGGTCAGAATGTTTACCACGGCCCCGTGCTCAGTGAGCACGGCCCGTGTTGAGAGATACAGTAATTGTTTTCTGGATTCCCAGTTACTGGGAGTTGGACACGACCCCGTGTTGTACCGACACGGCCCCGTGTTCAGCTCTCTGTAACTCAGAAAATAAAAACTGCCAGTGATGATGCTGGGCACGGCCTGTGTCTGACCGGGCACGGCCCGTGCTGAGCTCTGCAGAAGCTGAAAAACTAAGAAAAATCCTAAAAAAATAAAAAGAAAAATAGAAGATGATTAGGCCGTTGATTCCTAACTTTCTTAAAATCCTTGTGTCCCCGGCAACGGCGCCAAAAACTTGATGTGCGTTAAAGTGTCGTATATTTTAGGTATATATTTTAAGCCCTTTTTAACACTTATTTTAGCCAAGTTTTAAATTTATAAAACACGATATTTCACTAACACTAAACACACATATGGGCAAGTGCACCCATCGTTGAGTGTAGTATAGCGTTGGTAAGATACCGAGGTCGTCCAAGGACACAAGAGCTTTTAGTACCGGTTTATCCTCAACGTCTAACCAAAATAAAAGTTTGGAAAAATGTTTTAAACTAAGAAAAATAAAAATTAACCAAAATGCTGAAAATAAAAATAAAATAAAAACAGATAGACAAGATGAATCACTTGGTTCCGACTCGTATCTAGTATAACCTTTGATTATTTCCGCACTTTTGCACATAATTAAGAGATTATCTTAGTTATTGTAGTAGGCCCCTCTTTTGAAGGTGACGTTACCCTCACCCCAGTAGTTTGAGTCGGCAGGGATACAATCCTAAAGGGGTGGATTATTGGAAGATAATGAATTAAGTTATTAATGCAGTATTGTGGTAGGCCCCGCTTTTGGCGGTGACGTTACCCTCGACTAAGTAGTCTGAGTCAGCAGGGATACAGTCCTAAATAGCCGGGTTATAGTATTAATAGTAGTTAACTTATGAGGGGATCAAAGAGTTTGGACCCCCGCCATCCAATACCGTGAAGTATTGAAGGAGGTCCTACTAAATTTGACCCAGGTCCATTGCAGGACCTCTAAACGCTGAACAATGGCAAGACCTTTACCAAACCGTTCCCTTAACCCCCTACCAGGTAGCCAACATACCTCCATATAGACCGTGGAGATATGAATGGTGAAAATCCTTTATTTTATATAGACAGTAAAATAATGCCAAGACACCACGGACAAACGATAAGGAAAGATCACCTTCAACATAAGTAACTAGTTATTAAAGTCATTAATACAAAACCAAATAAAAAGTGCAAAAGATTAGAAATAAAAAGTATTATACTAGACACTTTGTCTTCACCAAGTGATGTAAGAGACTTAGGCAAACATGGCCTTGATTGTCAAGAACTCTTACGATCAATCTTGGATCCCGAGACGACTCACACACTCTATGATGGACAATGGATGATGGTGGTGGATGATGGTGTTGTGATGGTGGTGGGTGGTGGATGAAGTGTGAGAGAGGTGGTGTGCCAAGGGATGAGTTGCAATGAAACCAAGCACTCCTATTTATAGGCTGAACAGAGGCCTGGGCACGGCCCCGTGTCCGCTGGGCACGGCCCCGTGCCTGTCTGACACTCTCTCTCTTCATTAATTGTAATTCGCAATTACAATTAATGCGCCTGCAGTACTTTCGGCACGCCCCCCGTGTCCGCTGAGCACGGCCCGTGGTGGGCAATAGAAGCTTCTATAGGTTTGTCTTTTCTGCTGCTTCTTGGGCACGACCCCGTGCTGGCTGAGCACGGGGCGTGTTCAGCCTTCTGTTTTCTCTATTTTGCTTTGGAAGGTGCCGTTGAGGGTTCGGGCAATCCACTAATGTTCCTTTTCTTGTATTTATGTTGGATTTAGCTGTCTTTTTGCTTCTTTTTCGTTTTTGAGCTCATTTAATCCTGAAAATACAAAAGGAAGACAAAAACACACTTTTTCCAATATTAGTACTAAAAAAGGGTTAGTTTTATGCCTCATTTGATGTAATTTATATGTTGCATTTTACACACATCAAAACACCAAAGAAAATAAAGCAGAACGTTTAGGCAATAACATCCAGGTCGATACTCACATATACGCAAAGGATGTCCAATGCTTAAACAAAATAAAGAAATAAAACAAGTTTAAATCTTTGCAAAATAAAATGCACAATCACAGCGACTTTTTAGCAAAGTTGTGAAAGTTCACAAACTTAACCAGTTTTATGTCTTTTGACAATCAGCGATTACTGAGTAGGCACACAATCAAGAAGGACAAAACTAAGTACTATGCTTTTGACCATGTTTCCCACTAGAACTAGGCTTTTTCATTTAGATTTGTATCGTTATCGCAAATCTACTAGTCTAGCTGAGCCTACCGTCACATCTTTAGTAAGATCGTTTATCACATTTTATCTCTCCATTTCTTTAGCATGCTGTGACAGTCTTACTGATCTACTATCATTTCCTCTTTTTACAACAAAACTCATTTTTGCATTTTTCAATGTTTTTGAAATTTTCAAAATTTCTATTTTTTTTTTAATTTTACTCCCCTTAAAATCAAAATATGTTTCAATTTTGATTTTCTGGGAAAATTTGAAAACAAACTGTACAAAGAAACTTGACAACATGATGAGAATCACTTCAATTATCCATTCACTTGGCTTAAACAATCAGAACTCCCCCTGACGACAAAACATTTTCCCATAGTGATTTCAAAACACTAAAGTTTGTTTTAATCAAAATGGTTTTTCCGAAAAATAAGTTTTGTGAGTCATTTTTCAAACATGGGGATCTTTCATCACCTTGTTTTCTTCAACCACTTGTAAAGATTTAATATTTCCCAATTTTCTCAACACAAACACTTGTAGAAAATCAAGTACAACTTAATGTCCCTGATTTACCACTTGTAAGTCGAAATCACTTTCGTGAATTTCTCAAGAAATGTGCCGATTCCTGCTCCACTCTTACCAACCTGGAAGCTCCGGCAAGTCAGGTTTTTCTATTTAAACAGATTCACCCAAGCCTGACGGTCCTTGGGTGATTTTGAATTCTTGTTCAACAATGGTGAAAAATTTACATCATCCATTGTTAGACCAGAATTCTCAACTATTACCTCAACACACGGCTCTTCTGGCTTTACCACACCAGATTCATTGCCTGAACTTGGCTTGTCTGACTTTGATGAGTCAGATTCATTGCCAACACGTGGCTCCTTTGTTTCCAAAGAAACAAATTCATCACCACCAACTTTTTCTTTCTTTACTCTCTCTTCTGTCCTCAGATTTGTATCTGATGAATTCGTTTTGCTTGATTTGTCATTCTTTGGCGAGCAAGATGATTTATCAGAACTTTTATCTGTTTTACCAGTTGTATCCGAGGACAAAATCTTCTCTAGATAATCTCTCGCCTTCTTTCTCTTCTTCCTCAGTCTGTCTTTCTGCCCTTGAGAAAGCTTCACTTTCTTTTCTTGAACTTTAGGTTCTTGAACCTTCTGTTCTTTGGGCTTGACATTGACTAATTTCTTTGCCAATTTTTGAGAATTAGCCCTCGATCTTTCATTTGATCTCCTTGGGAAATCTCTGGCAATGTGACCTCTGATTTGGCAGTTATAGCATCTTCTCATCTCATAACTCCAACTCTGGCAATTAACAGCAATGTGTCCTTGATAACCGCATCTGTAACACACTCTGTTATCGTACCAATCACCATTTTTAGTCCAAACATTTAGATCAAAGCACTGTTTGGCTTGGTGATAATCTTTCCTCCTCTTGTTTGCTGAATTTGGCTTTTGAGCACTGTGGTCCGACCTGCACCACTTATTACCAACAATTTTTGAATTTTGATTTTCTAATTTTTGTGATTTTTTATCACGATTGGATGATTGAACTGACGAGCTTTTATTTTCTTTTTGAACATTTTTCGGTTTTTTATCCTTTTGTTTTTGTTCCACATTCTTCTTTACAGGTTTTTGCATTGAGCACTCACCTTTTTCAGTAGAATGTAGAACAGTTTCTTTAAACATTTCATTTAATTTTAAAAATATTTTTCTTTTTTCAATATCATCATCAGTTTTCTCATCACAATCTTAAACTTTGACTTTGTCAAAGTTTGTGACATTGTCACTTATTGGAACAGAATTGATCGGTTTTGGACATGGATAATCTGGTGTTGATGACGAAGTCTCAAAACCTTTCAAATTCTCTTCAAGCTCTTTGATTTTAATCCGAGCTTTTTCAGCTTCATTTTCAAGCCGAATGATTTTATGAAGATGAGAGTTTATTTCAATCTGTTTTTCAAGATTATTTTTAAAAATAGCAGATTTCTCATCTTCTAAAATCTTCGTTTGACTTTGAAAATCTTTTTCAAATTTTAATTTTTCATTTTCAAATTCTTTTTCCTTTTCTTTCAAAATCTCGTTTTTCAATGTCAAACTGCTCAAATCACTTAACAGTTTAACATTTTCAGATTTCAGCTTCTTACAATTTTCCTTCACTTCAAGAATCTGTTTATCCTCAGATTTCTTCTCGTCCTTCAAAACTGAAATTTCTTCAGTCTGTTCCTCTCCCACTTGGACACCTTTATTCCGGCTTCTTTTTAGTATTGATTTTCCATTTTGACTTTTCTTCTTCTCAGCATTTCTCTCCATCTGTTCTTCAAGTTTCTCAATGAATTGACAAATTGTCAATCTAGAGTATTCTCCAGTTCTTTTTAAATCCAAAAGATATGTACCCCACTCTTGTTGAGGTATGGCATTGGCCAATCTTTCAACCCATTCATTTGGACTTTTCTGAATACCCTTCTCAGACATTGAGCGAACAAGATGGCTATACCTCTCAATGATAATCTTTGTATTTTCTCCTGGACAACCTGAAAACGAGTCAAACTCTTTCTTTAATACATTTATTCTATTAAGTGTTTCACTATTCATATTAAAGAAATTTATATCCATGATTCGGAAACCCGTTTTTCAAATACAGTCCCTTTCAAACGGAAATGTTTAGTTCAAACGGAATACCAAGTTCAAACTAGATCCCCTTTCAAACGGAACCCTTTCAAACGGAAATGTTCAGTTCAAACGGAGTACCAAGTTCAAACTAGATCCCCTTTCAAACGGAACCCTTTCAAACGGAAATGTTCAGTTCAAACGGAATACCAAGTTCAAACTAGATCCCCTTTCAAACGGAAATGTTCAGTTTCAAACGTGATCACCTGTTTTTTCAAACGAAAATCGCAATTTTCAAACGGAATTAACCTCTTATCACGTTTGAAGAGCTGCTGACATCATCATTTCTCGATTTGTTTCAAACGTAAATACGTATTTTATCAAGTTTTAGTTCGATTTAAAGTCCAAAACTCTAAAGGATTGGTTAAAACACTGTTATGTATATTATATGTGAAAAACAGCCGTTTTTAACCGTGTAAAATATCAATTTTATGAAAGAAGGTGTAGAAATCAGAATTTTCTAGCGAAAACGAGCTAAACGGTAAGAACTCTTCCTCCTGAGCTCTGATACCACATGTAGGATCGTGAAACGATCTAACGAGTCGATCAGAAGAGTGCTCAGACAGAATCAGAGGCGAAATTCATTGATTTTGTCTTTGTTTAGCTTGTATTCACTATTAATTGTCTTGTTTATTGATCTTGAAACGATTTACAGCACGTAGACACTTCGACAGCACCTCGGCGTCGGAATCAAGAAGGTTACAAATGAAATCACATCAAGGGTATTTATAGGTGAAGCTATTCCGTTTGAAAGTGGCATGACATGCTTCAAACGGAATGGCATGCTTCAAACGGAATGGCACTCCTCAAACGGAATGGCACTCCTCAAACGGAATTAGCTCAATCACATCTAAAACCTACCCTATTTCTCGTATAACGTGCCCTGATCTATCAATTCTAGTATAAGACTCGATACAAGACGAAGTCGACAGACGTATGCACTAACACATTCGCTCGAGAAATTCCCAATCGTCATCTTCATGATTGCTCAATAGAGTCCCGTTGCTCGTTGACTCGAGGCGATTCCATATCGCATCATCCAACCCACGTACAAAACACTTCACCAATTCCCACTTTTCTATTTGGTGATGTGGGCATTTTCGCATCAATTCTTTGTATCGAGTGAACGCTTCATGCAACGGTTCACTCGATAGTTTCCGAAACGACCTTATTTCATCCCGTGCATCATCGGTCTTCGACATTGAATAGTATTCATCCAGAAAGACTTGTTGCATTTCACCCCATGTCCAGATACTATTCGCCGGAAGTGTAAGGAACCACTGCTTTGCTTTATCCTTTAGCGAAAACTGGAATAATCGAAGTTTGACCTCCTCCAATGCAAAGTTGTGCCCCCCGATAGCGTTACAAATGGAGGAAAACTCCGCCAAATGCGTGTACGGTTCACATTGGACCTCCCATTGAAATGGGGAAGTATGTTGATGTAGTGGGGCTTGCAGTCGAACATTCTCCTTTCACACACTATTGGAGAGTCATTATCGGTAACTACCGGTCGGAAACGGTCCTTCACTCCCCTTGGAGGTTGTTGACGATGATGGGGACCGTTAACTTCTTGATCAACCGGTCTTCGATTGTCCCTTCTATCACCTCCCCTATCACCTCTTCGGTTTCCACCTTGGTTACCCCTTTGATTACCCCCTCCCACGAAATGAGGAATCCGGTTAGGGTTAGCATTGTTGTTGTTATTGTAAAACCCATCATTCTGGTTCCTTTGGTTGTTGTTCCGTGGTTGGCGGTTATTTTCGTAACCGTCATTTCTCCTATCCCCGTACCCGTAGTCATCGTTCCCCATGAAGTTGGCGTTTTGGTAGCCAAACTCATCGTCTTCAAACCCTCTTGTATTGTAGATGTTACCTTGATTCACATACCCCCAATCTTCGTCATCATTAGCCCGATCATCATAATATCCCCCATCGTCTGAATTTTCCGTATGAACACTCACATGTTCCGGCGATTGATAACCGGGAACACTATACGGTTCGTTATCGGGGATGGCGTTCCTCAAATCATCTATGTTAAAGAACGGGTCTTCATTCGCGGGATTGCCACGATCTCGATTGCCTCGACGGTCGGAATTGACATTCCGGGCATCAAGGTTGATGGGTAAGGAATTTTGTCGATGAAGGTTTTGTTGTTGGGGAGTTCTTTGGTTGTTGTTGGGATTTTGGTTTTGGAAAGGTGGTGTGGGTGGTCCGGAGTTGTTATTACCACCCGATCGCTCTTGAGGTATAGGTTGAACATTTTGGACGGGGTGAAAGGTTCCTCAGGATTGGAATTGGTTTTGGTTGAGGTTTGGGTGATTGGAGTTTTGGTTTGCCATTGAATCGGTTTCAATGGTTGGTGTGAATTGTTTTGTTTGATTGGTTTGATTAGAAGCAAGAGTTGCTTCTAACCGGCTTGCTAGGTTTCTTCTTGCTACTCTTTCGATTTTCGGTTCGTAGACTAACGGTGAAGTCCTTCCGGAGTTTCGCGTATGCATGCACTACCTGTAACCTGCACAAGTAACACACCCGCGTAACAAGGAAAAAGACAAAGTAAAAGAAAAGAAACGTTGCAACTTAAATAGTTAATCACACAAATTCAAGCAATATCCAAACACAAAGCGCACGCACTCCCCGGCAACAGCGCCAAAATTTGATCGGAATGTCGCACTCCGGTCAAAGATAATATTTATAAACCCTATTTACCCTTAACAAATAGCTAGTGGTAGCAAGGGGTCGAACCACGAAGAGTATGTGGTTTGCGAGTGGATTCGATTGAATTATAAAGAAGTGTCACAATTATGAAGCTTGCTATGATATTTGTTTTCTTCTTGCTTTGTTGAAAGATTTGAATTTAAACTAATGGAATTGATTTAATTGATTAACAACTAATGATTAAAGATTGCAAGAAAATTGATTACTAAACAATAATAAGAAAAAGGGTTCACACCCGGTTTTAGTAATTGCCAACCTAGGGTTTCTACAAGTTTTTAGATTCAACTCAATTGCATACGATTAGCGGATTTAGTGTACCGTGACTTAGGTGCCAATAACTATCAACGCTTCGAAAAACGGACAAGAATGCACTTTGTAATCAACACAAGTAAAACCTAACCACGGCAATGCATAACTACACATAACCATTTCGTAAAGTCATAACTTTTAACATCGTTCGACAATTTACGAATACGAAACAAATGTAAACTATTGTCAATGGTTTCAAAAATCAAACATAATTTGTCACAAAGTTGAAACAAGAACAATTCGAAACCCTAAATTTAACAACTACCTACACCGGGGTGAAACCAAGGTGATTAGCCGCTCATGGTTGAAGAAACTTGATCACCGGATGCTTGGGACTTGATTGAGATCATCTTGAAGCTTGAAGGATGGAGAAATGGTGGATGATTAGGGTTGTGGAGTGATTGATAATGGTAAGGTGAATGATGAATGGAGTTAGGGTTGTGGATGGTTGGTTGTGGATGATGATGATGATCTTTGATTATTCGGATGATGATTCTTGTTAGAGATCGAATGGAGATGAATGGTAGGTGGTGACTGTTGTAGAGATGAATTGGTGATGAAAAAATCGAATGGTTGATGAAAGATGACTCCAAGATGAAGATTCAAAACCAAAATAAGTTGTAACTTGCAAATCAATTGCCTCCCCACCAATCAAAATCTACCTTAACTAAAAATCCCCAAAAATCGCGTCAGACAAAACCACTGCCCGTCGCCGACGGGCCTGACCCCGTCGCCGACATGTTCTCCTGATCGGGTTTTCGTCCGACGCCTTATGTTGCTGGTTACGGGGATCTTTGGCCGACGGGATTATCTGGAGCCCGTCCCGGATAGCCCTATACCCGTCGGTGATGGCCTCTTGAACACCACTTCTCCAATTTCCACTTCTTACACTCCCGGTTGATCCGTAACGCGTCCCGATGCTCCGGTTTTCGACCCGATGACTCGTAAAGCTCCCGAAAAGCTCCTTGAACTCCATCAAACCTGCAAAACACATTTTTTATTAAAAGTAGGCTATCCAAAATTAAAACTTATGTAAAAACATCAAGTTATGCAATAACAAACACCAGTTTTCAACCACGTATCAATAATAAATTTACTATTTTAATATAAAACACCCAAGGATAACTATCTTCCATATTAAGACACTGAACACAAAAACACACCCACAAAATGTCATCTGAAGATTCAGAACAGATAAAAAACATTGCAATAAAGGAACTATTGTCAACTCGCACATTGACAGAAATAAGCACCGATGTCACCTCTTCTCATTTGATTCTTAATGTGCAGGGGAAGATTCTTGAAGAAATCAAGAAAAATCAAGAGATGTGGGAAAGACTACTTAAAGAACCACCATCAAGCTTCAGGGACGCCGCTTTGGATCACATAAAGGAACAGTCTCAAGCTGATGAGTTAGCCTTCTCTTTCCTGAAAGATGCTCTAAACACTGTGAAAGAGAAGATGGAGTTCAGCTCGGCTGAACATGACAAAATCTTTGCTTCAAGTAACTAGATTTCTGTTTAATGGTTTTATGGTTTTAGTTGTGTTAGACAATAACAACTACGTTATATTTATGTTTTGGGTACAAGTTTTGAAAACATCTTATGCTTCATTATAATATAAATCGCATGAATGATTTAGACATCTTTGTCACAAAAAAACAAGATAACTCCAAATCGCATGTACTAAAATGAAAAACAAAGTGAAATCGCATGTAAACTACTTATATACTGATGCATATGAAATCGCATGTTTACATACTAAAATCGCATGATTGTATGATATATACTAATGAGTATTAAATCGCATGTTTCTCGTATAAAATCGCATGTACAGTTAACAAATTTAATCTTCCTCATCTGAAACCTCCTCCCACTCATCTTCTTCACTGCCATCATCACTACCTCCACTGTAATCTTCAAACTCATCTTCCTCTTAATCGTCTTCGACCTCGTTGGCTTTATGCCTGGGATCTTTTTCAATCTGAACTCCCTTCATCTTCTTTTGTTTTATTTCTTTAAGTATCTCGCAAGTCCGAATATCATGACCTTTTTCATTGCATACACTACATGTCCTTGACCTTTTTCCTTTACGGCTGATTATTTGTTCCTTCTTCGATTTAATCCTTTTATGCGAGTCGCATCCTTTGTTTCTTATACCAGCCGGCACATGGACAGTAGGAGGTGCATTAGTTACTGGTTGTTGGTAACCAATCAGCTTTGAAAAACGGTCAAACTTTGGATCAAGCTGCCTGGTTATACGACTCTGATCAACTTTTTCTTTAATCTGCTTCATTTGATCCCTGACTAAAACAAGTTGATCAAGGTCGGAAATCAAATTGCTAACCAAATACTCCCCTGTGTAGATGATTTCGCGAGCAATCTGTTTAGCCTTGTGTTGCTCATCCTTATCATCCACCTTTACATCAAACGTCGCGTTTAATTCATTCGGAACCACATCCTTTTTCCATCTCTTCATAACATATTTGTTTGGTATTTCTTTAACACTAAACATCTTGAAAAGAAAATAGATATGTTTACATAGCAGCCCATATTGCTCAAAACGCAAACAGCTACACTGTGCAGTTACATCATTTTCAAGATTCTTGAACCACACCTAAGAAAACCAAAAAAAATTAAAATTTAAAATCGCATGTGTACATGAAAAATTTCGCATGTCTAAAAAATCAATTTATTGAATTAATTTAAAATCGCATGCATTCATCAAAAATCGCATATGCAAAATCATGTTTTGTATGAAATTCGCATGTGGGTTTTCAAAATCGCATGTTTCAAATATATATGCTATATTACCTCTAACAAGCCATCTCCATGAGCTTTAAAGTCATTCAACGATATCCTTATCTGTGGACCCTCGATTTTGGTGTCCATCGGCAGATATTCAGAAATAGTTCCATATATCTATGTTTGCTGATCAAAGAATATAGACCTGGTGTATATCTTAGCAGCATCTTTTTCCAAAGTAGTTTTGCTCCAATCATCTGGCTCAGTATATCTTGAAATATGATCATTCTTTCTGTGATTGAACCTTTGGACATCCATTGCACCATCAAAATGATTCATAAACTCTACAAGAGTGAGTTGTGAATTTGCCACCTGGCAAAAAAATGATTCTCACTCTCTGATCTCGAAGTTGTTCGCATGAGTCCAGACATGGGCTCATGCCGGTAAAAATCCGGAATCCACATGTATCTCATCGCAAACATATCATTAATCCATTTTGTGTGAGACCGTACTCAATCATCACCAACTTCCACTATCTCTCAAATTCTTCAGGCTCAATGGAATCAGTCCATACAATATCGCACATCCTCCTTTTAAAATCATCATTATTGCACAACTCATGTCCAACCTATACCGATAAATGCTTTTTATATCAGCCTATAACGAATCTATATTATAAAAAAATGCTAACGACAGACAATATAGCATGCTATACCTTATCTGCCACTTTTTTCATTATGTTCCACATGCACAATCTGTATCCGCTGGTAGAAAAAACCTCCTCAATAGCCTACTTCATCGCAGGGTCTTGGTCCGTCACTACAACCGTTGGCTGCCGTCCAAATGACTTTACGAATGAGTTGAGAAGCCATTTATAAAAGTCAATGCTCTCCGATGCCAACAACCCAGCTCCAAGGGTTACATTTCGACAGTGGTTGTCAATCCCAGTGAACGGAACAAACACCATCTTGTACCTGAAATTCCATAATATTAAAGATTTAGTACACATGCGATGTACAAAATGTAACATGCGAAATAGACAAAATATAACATGCAAAATATACAGTATAACATGTGATATATTCAACACCTAATATTCAATGTATATTAACAATCGATATTGCAAGTTTAGGAACTCTTATAACATGCGAAAAAAAACAAAAAAAAATCATTTTATGTAACACTTACTTGTTTGTCTTGAAAGTTGCATCGAGCGTTATCACATCCCCGAACTCCATAAAGTTACGCTTGCATAACCCATCGGCCCAGAACAAACCACTTAACCGTTTGTCGTCGTCAACATAATATTCAAACGAAAATTCAACTAAATACTGTTTTTTGTCGGTCAACCTATTGATCACCATGTCAGCGTCATATTCCCCTATATAGCTGTTAATTCGAGTCCTAAAGTTTTTGCAATCATCGACAGTGGCGCCAACATTCTCGAAACCACCTAACGTTTCCTCATTATATGAAAAGCTTTCACAGGGCCAAGGTTTAGAGTGCCTAGTTCCCATATCATCTCCTCCTAGACATCTGACAATTGCCTGTACGCTGGAAGCATATGAATATCGTGTGGACATACAAACTTATGATTATGGCCATCAACAAATTTCTTTACTGTATATGATCTACCATCCACAGTGCAAATCATAAGTTGAGCTTTGCACCCAGTTCTAATGGTCCCCATGTTCCTTGATTTGAATGGCTTTTTTGACTTCGAATAAGCATCGTCAATAAACAATGGCTTATGTCCCTCTTTAGAACAAACAAAATACTTAGTTTTGGTTATACCACCACTGTGTACTTCACCACCTTTCCGAGTAGAAAAACCAGCTAACTTAGCATATGTTTGGTAAAACACGTATGCTTGTTCGATAGAGGCAAATTGCATTCCAACCACCGGTGTAGCTGATGGTTCAACATCCGGAGTGTAAATCTTTTCATCTACAAAAATAAAGAAAAGGTAAACACGTGCGATTTATCGGACTCATAACATGCGATATATTAAAAACTCCATAATTTCATCATAAAAACAGGAACACATGCGAATTGTTTGACTAGTAACATGCGAAAATCACCATTTTGATAAATATGTTTTACACATGCGATTTATATCATCATAACATGCGAAATCAGCATTTAGAATAAACATCACATGCGAATTGCCAGACTCAAAACATGTGAACTTATACAGATTGCTTTCATATCAATTATGATCAACATTCAAACTTCAAATCAGTTACAACAATGAAAAATCATTACTACAATTAAACAAAACAAGTCTACGAACAATTTAAAGATCTAAATTAACATAATTACCATTCGAACACTCATTTACACCACTTGTATTTGCATTTCTATTTGGATTTGGATTTGCAGGTTCCGGATTTAAAACATCGTCAATCGTAACTCTCTGATGGGCACATAATTGAACCTGATCACCGATCGATCGAGCTTCTTCAAAATCAACATCTGTGTTTCGTCCGGTGCTGCTTTGTGGATCCATTGAAAAAAACAATTGAATCAAACCCTAACGCAGAAGAACGAAAACTGCAATTTGAGAATTATGAAAAAATTGAAACTGGTTCGAATAATCATTATCGAGATATTAGTGTGACGAACTTCTCGCTGATTGAATGAGCAGCCGATTTTGCCCTCAAATGCTTGAATGAATTGTCTGATTTAACCTTATGGGTGGAAAACGAATCAGGACACGTGTACGACCAATAAACTCGCGTATATAATGTAAGATTAGGGGATTTGTATCCTACACTTCCTATATATATATATATATATATAGTGGAGAGTTCAAATGAAAAGAATTTTTTTGTAAGAAAAAAAAAAGAAGAAATTTCAATCAATAAGAATGTTTTATTTTACTTCATTTAATATAAGTATTTAATGTTATTATAAGAGTACATTGGTAAATCTACATAGATCATTAATTTGTAGTCTTCCTTTTTAATAGCTAACTACATTAAATTTTTTGTAACTTATCTTCAAATTATATATTTTTTCAAAAAAATAAAATAAAACAATTTAAAATGTAGGATAAATTACGAGGTGTATAGGATAAATTACGAGTTGTGTAGGATAGTTTTCAATGTGTAGGATAAATTTCGAAATATGTAGGATAACTTTTAATGTGTGTAGGCAAAAAAGTTAGTGTGGATGATGATAATCTTTATGACTAATTAATTAGTCAAAGATGATAATAAATGAGATAAATGAAAAACCTATTTAATGTTTTACAAAATTACCCTTTGTTCCTTTTCTTCTCAAATAAACATTCCCATATATATATATATATATATATATATATATATATAGGGTAAGGTTCCAGCGTGAACAACCTCCCAAGAGTGAACTGCGTGAACAAATCTTGACCGCTGATTAATATGATCTTGATTATTTAAAGGGGTGGCATGATTGTAATTAATAGGTTAGATTTTATTGTTTTATTAAAATTAAAAGGGTAGAAGTGTAATTATATTATTTTGCTTATTTTAAACTAGGAAAGAAAATTATTTCCAATAACAAGAGAGTAAATCCCGTAAATATACCATGTATTATACACATGTGTACAATCGTGTTGGAATGTATAGAACAGTAGAACACAGCAGTACACATGTGTACTACGGAGCTAAGACAACAATGTTGCGGGTCACATGTGTACTATACCATGTATTATACACATGTGTACTATCGTGTTGGAATGTATAGAACACAGCAGTACACATGTGTACTACGGAGCTAAGAGTTATACACAATAAAAAAGATGACTGAAAACTCTAGTTCAACCAAAAAAAGACTAAAACTATAATTCGAATCTTGCTACTATGACAAAAAACAATGACAATATTAAAATAAGTTAAGATTATCCTAACATATTTAAAATAAGTAATTGTTTTGTAAATGTCGAAAATTTTGGTAACTGATGATGATTTAAATATGTTAGAATTTTGAAATTAATAAGACAATAATTTAAATTCAATATTTATATAAAGTTACAATCTTACCCTTGTTAAATGTATATGGAATCAATGGTTCAGATCAGTTCACGCGGTTCACTCTTGGAAATTTGTTCACGTTTGAACCTAATCCTATATATATATATATATATATATATATATATATATATATATATATATATATATATAGGTAAAGGGTACTGTACAAATTCCCTTATCGTACATTACGTACACTACAATCTCAGCCGTCAGATCATCTCCCCGCAATGAAAATCGCATGTTTTTTTTTGTAATAATTTCGCATGTGATAATTTTGATGAAATAGCAGGTGTTTTTTTGTAACAATTTCGCATGTGGTAATTCAATTTCGCATGTGATAATTTTGATGAAATAGAAGGTTGTTTTTTTGTAACAATTTCGCATGTGTTAATTCAATTTCGCATGTGATAATTTTGGTAACAATTTCGCATGTGTTAATTCAATTTCGCATGTGATAATTTTGATGAAATAGCAGGTTGTTTTTTTGTAACAATTTCGCATGTGATAATTTTGGTAACAATTTCGCATGTGGTAATTGAATTTCACATGCGATTTTTCAAAGCGGGAAGATGATCTGACGGCTGAGATTGTAGCGTACGTAATGTACGATAAGCGCATTTGTACGTTAACCAGCCCATATATATATATATATATATATATATATATATATATATATATATATATATATATATATATATATATATATATATATATATATACAGGGTGAGGATCACGAGAAAACTATATATAAATGAGAAAACTAAAAAAACCTAAAAAACATTCAATTTATTTTTTTACAAAAATTCGCTACTTTTTAGGTATAAGAAAACTTTTTTTTCAAAAAAAAAAAAATTTGTACTGCATATATACATTATATGTGGGGTTTAGGTTTTTGGGGGGTGAGTTAGGTGGTTTAGATTTTTTCGTATTAATACACATGTGCAGTACAACTTCTTTTTTTTAAAAAAAAATTATACATTAAATATAGCGATTTTTATTACAAAAAGGTCAAAAAAATAGTATGTTTTTTAGGTTTTTTTAGTTTTCTCATGATCTATTCTCTATATATACACATATGTATATGTATACACATATATATAGATACATATTTGTATGTAAATGAACGTTACATATAAAAATCGCAATCCAATTAATCTAGAATTAATTTTAGTTCGTACTTTAACCATTAATCTAGATTAATCGTTAATCCCTATTAATAGATCGAAACGCTCATCATTAACGTTGGATGATTGGTGTAATTTTGAGTTAGGTAGCATGGGTATATGATGCATTGTATTTTGATGTATCTTATAAATTACCGGGTTAATGTTTTGATTAACGGGTATTGCTCTTATTAAATTCGTTACCGTTCAAAAAAAAAATTGAAACATGCTTGAATGTTTGATCATTGACGATGACTTCAATATTCACGTTACATGTAATGAAGGTCTTAAAATAGACAATAAATAAAATCAATATCAAAATAATAAGATATTAAAAAAAAAAAAAAAAAAAAAAAGCAAACAAAAACTAATTTTAAAACAACCGTATACTATTCGGACTATCCATGAGAAACCACCCAAACTATAAATGGATCCAAGGCTCACACCATTACAAAACCAAATTCCTCATTCAGTCTTTCGTCTCCACCCACCCCTCTCACTCCAATACACTGACTGACACACAGCAATGGCGATGACGTCATAACAGATTCGAATTAAACGAGCATTGCAGCAGGTATCGATTTTCTCTGCTTTACATTCATCACTAAGGTAATTAATTTCTTCCTCTAGGTTTCAGTTATCCGACTCAACGTTCTCTCTAATCGATAGTCTCTTGGTACGAACCGATCATGTCTAGTTGTTTTGAAACGAGATCTTCAAATTTGTGTGCTGCTTGCGGATAATAATTACTCAACTGTTTTGTGTGATGATTTTGGTTGCGAAATCTGTTTTTTTTTTTTTTTTTTATCGTAATTGGTTAATTAACAAGTTTTGATGAAACGAGATCATCGCTTTTGTCGATGATGATCGGTACCGTTGGACGGTTGGATTCCGGTGAGTATCATCTTCTTTGTTTTTATTTTTATCTGTGTTTTGGTTGTTACGAAGGATCTTGAGAACCAGACTTTTTTTAAAACTATATTAATTTTTTAATCATTTTTTTGTAATATTTGTTTTGAAGTAATGTTTTGACCTGTTTGTAATTGCCATATTTTTTGAGGTTTGTAACTTTTAAGTGTTTTAATGTTATGCTATGATAATCTTACTGTTTATGATTTTAAAAATGAGTTTATTTGTAATCCGTAGAAAATTAAATCACCCCAACATTTACTGCTTTTTTAAAGATGTTAAGAAAATCTTTCCTTCACCTATAATGGTTTGGTGTTACAGACATTGTTAAGAAAATCTTTCCTTCACCTATAATGGTTTGGTGTTACAGACTTACGGTGATTGCCGCTAAAAAAGTTATATGATTTCTGATATCTGGACTTAAAGATTAAGTGGATTTTATGTGTAAGAATTGTTGTTAAAAAAGTGTTTTCTTAAAATTTAGTTTTATATCGACTGCTTTTATAAATTCTACGCCCGGTTGAGGTGCGCGCATATAATGTATATATGTGTGGGTCCTTGGGGGCAAAAGTGAAATTGCACTAATTTTAACGTTTTTTTTTTTTTTTTACTATTTTCGTGAAAATAATGTTAAAAGTGACAGACGCTTAATCATGTATCTTGTGGTGGCGTTGATAGCCGATTAGCCGAAAGACAAGAGGTTACATGCACTAATCAGCCTTTGTCCGATTGATAAGTGTTATGTGTCTTACGTCCAAGGCTTAATGCAAAACTACTATCGAGTTGAAGGTCTCACTCGAAGCAGCCTCTCTGTTCCTACGGGGTAGAGATAAGACTGTCTACATCTTACTCTCCTCAGACCCTATACCTTAACAGACCCTATACCTTAACTTTGCTATTCATGGAATTTACTGAGTATGAGTATGATGATGATTTTATAAATTCTATACATTGTCTGTCATTATTTGATTTCTCTCTAAAAGAAACTTTGCACAAGACACGTGGGAATCCACACGCATTAAACAATAAACACCGGTGTCACGTGACACCAGTAAAAATATGTCATATAGTATGTGATACTCGTGTATTATATGTGATTTACGTACTTGACAGTTGAATGACACCAAATTACCAAACATTTTCGAATAATAACATGATTACTAAAACATGCTGAGTACGTAAATACTGATTGCCATCTCTAGAGTTATGTTTTGACCATCACAAAGCTCATTTATATTTGTTCTTCATTAAATACTTGAAAAAAATCATATGTAAATATTATAAAAATTAATAATTTGTTCTTCATTAAACACTTGAAAAAAAATCATATGTTAATATTATAAAAATTAATAATAAAGTTGCATGTATTTACCATATTCAAAGTTTTAATAGATATTATTCTAGACATAAAAAGACATCAATTAAAAACATCTTAGTTAAATATTAATACAAACTTTAGTTTGAAAGCATTAAAGGTTTTTTTTTTTTTTTTTTGGTGATGGAGATATTACACCCCAATTATAATAGATCATCAATATTCAAGCATTTATATATATATATATATATATATATATATATATATATATATATATATAGGGAGAAGATCATGCGAGAACCACCTCTTATTGTGAGAACCGCGAGAACCAATGTGAACACACCAAAAATGCCTAAAAATAGCTAAAAATCACACAAAATTTTTTTTTTTGATTTTTTTAATATTTTTTAGGTTAAAATCGCTACCTTTCGAACCAAAAAAAAAAAAAAAAAATTTTAAATTTTTTTTTTTTTAAAAATTTTTTTTTTGGCTTCGAAAAGTAGCGATTTTAACCTAAAAAATATTAAAAAAATCAAAAAAAAAATTTGGATTTTTTTTTTTATTTTTTTAGGTTTTTTGAGGGTTTAGTTTTTAGCATTTTAACTTGGGAGTGGGGGGGGGGGGGGTTTAGGTTTTTGGGGGGTGGGGGAGGGGGGTTTAGGTTTTTTTTTGGGGGGGGGGGGTGGGGTTAGGTTTTTTTAGGTTTTTTTTAGCTTGGGGGGGGGGGGGGGGGGTTTAGGTTTTTTTTTGGGGGGGGGGGGGGGTTAGGTTTTTTTTGGGTGGGGGGGGGGGGTTTAGGTTTTTTTTGGGGGGGGGGGGGTGGGGGTTAGGTTTTTTTTTAGGTTTTTTTAGCTATTTTAGGTTGTGTTCACATTGGTTCTCAAGGTTCTCACAATAAGGGTGGTTCTCGCATGAGCCCCTCCCTATATATATATATATATATATATATATATATATATATATATTTTGAAAAGTAAACTTCATTAACAAACGCAACCGACCCAAAACAGGCCGGCCCAACCGAGGCTACAACAAAATTACATATTTACAAAAGAGCACCAATCTTTCCACTCAATACCTTTATGCTTCGATCTATGAGAAAACCATAAAAAACCTAAGGCTTTGACCTCGCTTAAGACGTTACCGATGTTGACCGGCGAATCAGAGAACAAAACATTATTCCTAGCACGCCAAAGGACCCAGCACGCTATAATAATGATGCCTTGCACCGCCACTTTCTTCCTTTCTGAACCTCTTAAAACCGAATGGTAGTCTAGAAGATCTCTGGTTGAAAACGCAAAAATACTAGGAATTTTACACCACGAACTAATTCCGTTCCACACCGTCGAAGCAATGAAACAAGAAGTAAAAACGTGCTCCGTGTTCTCATCCTCAGACCTGCATAACGGGCACAAAGAATCTTCTATGGGGATATTCCTTTTCCTTAGCGCGTCTCTAGTCGGAATCCTATCCATCTCCATACACCACACATGAATGTTGCATTTATCCAGCGTCCAACGGCACCAGTCCATCACAAAACCATTAGTAGCCTCATATTCAGAATATAGCATTCTTTTAACCGCCTTGACAGAGAAATCCCCATCCGAGCTAGCCGACCACATCCAATTGTCATCTCCAACCGACAATTGAACATTATCCAGAAGCCGCGAAAGCTGCTGAAGATTGTTATGCAGACCCGGGTCGCTAACATTAGACCTCCATTCCCACTTTAGTTCGGTAACACCATCAAAAGTATAAACCTGGTCAGCTACCCTGCTTTTTTTATTTATCTCTAAGCCAAACAAATCGGGGAATATCTCTTTTAACGGTTCGTTGGTAATCCACGGGTCAAGCCAAAAACGAATCTCCATACCGTTACCTAAAACACCTTTTAAGAATTTTTTTTAAAGGACGCCCACCGACTTTAGTTGAAATACATACCTTGGCGATATTGTTCCAAGTGCCACTTAAAGTTTTCTTAAACGGGACACACTCCCACCCCACCCTACTAAAGTGAATAGCGTCGATGACTTTCCTCCATAAGTTATTCTTCTCCTTCTTATATCGTTGTCCCCATTTAGTCAATAGGCTAAGTTAACCTCACGGAGTTTGTTAATTCCAAGACCGCCCTCCTTTTTATGCCGCGAGACCCGATCCCAAGCAACCCAATGCATTTTATTTTCCCCCGAATTTTCTCCCCATAAAAACTTCTTTATCATAGATTCGAGGTCATTTATCACCTTTTTAGGAGCTTTATACAACGAGAAGTAATATGTCGGTAAACTTTCCATAACCGCTCTGATCAAAACCACTCTACCTCCAATCGACAAAGTATTAGACTTCCACTTGGCCAACCGATTTCTGAAAGAGTCGTAAACCGGTTGCCAATTAGAAATCCTATTCATATTTGCACCCACTTTGAGACCAAGATACTTAAAAGGAGGGACGTCCGGTTTACATCCCACCTCGTTAGCCAAAACCCCGGTTTCCTCCAAGTCCACACCAATACCGTAAAGATTAGATTTTTCAATGTTAATTTTTAATCCCGAGCAAAGGAAAAAACACCGAAGAATTCTCACCACATTTACCACTTCCTCTTTGGACCACTCCCCCACCACTATGGCATCGTCCGCGTATAAAAGATGAGTAATGACCGGGCCGTTGTTTCCCATGGAAATCCCCTTAATAATCCCTGCTTCCTTAGCTAAAGAAATCATACAAGATAGGGCTTCCATAACAACCAAAAAAAGAAACGGAGAAAGAGGGTCGCCTTGCCTCATACCTTTTTCGCATTTAAATTGGAAAGTGGGAGCCCCGTTAACCAAGACAGAAGATCTTGCCGACTTGAGAACGCCCAAAATCCAACTACACAATTTATCCGGGAAACCCATTTGATGAAGAATATTTACCATAAATTTCCAACTAACGTTGTCATATGCTTTTTCAAAATCAATTTTGAGAAAAAAACGCCTTTGACTTCTTCTTCTTTATCCATGACATTATCTCATTGACAATGAGAGGGCCATCCAAAATAAATCTACCTGACAAGAAAGCCGACTGAGCGTCCGAAATAATGCCGTCCAAAACCTTCCTCATTCTGCTAGCTAACACCTTAGAAAGAGCTTTGTTGATGACACCGACTAAGCTGATCGGTCTATAATTGTTAAGAGAGACAAGATCATTAACCTTAGGAATTAAGGCAATGAAAGACGACCCACTCACGACACTAATCTCACCGCCCGAGTGGAAGGCCTCAAAAATACTAGCAAAATCTTCCTCAAACAGATCCCAAAAGTGCTTAATAAACTTGAAACTCATCTCATCCGGCCCCGAAGCCCGATCGTCCCCACAATCAAAAACCGCATCCTTAATTTCTTGACCAGAAAAGGGTTCAATAAGCATGTTACTTTCAGCTTCGGAAATTTTCTTCAAGTTTTCACAAAACACATCTGGACGGTCATGAACTTCATCTTTGAACTTGTCTCGAAAAAACGAGAAGATTTCTTTCTTGATTTTGGAAGGTTTCGTGCACCAAAGATCGTTAACGTTCAAACCATGGATAGAATTCGACGCCTTCCTACTATTAATTAACGCATGGAAAAACTTAGAATTCTCATCACCATCCGTAGCCCATTTCGAGCGAGCTCTTTGCTTCAGATCATAGACTTTCCTGTTCTCAATTTCTTGAATTACTTTCCTGTTTTCTGCCAAAATCCATTCCTCCTCCTCCGAGAGATCCCTCTTCTCCATTTCCAATTCTAACTATTCCAGTTCCAATAAAGCAGAGTTCTCCTTTTCTTTTTCTTTAATTAAGAAGTCATCTCTCCAAATTTTAACCGCCGATCTAATCCGAGCAAACTTAGCAGAAAGACAAGAATCCGGAGGCCCACTTTCTTCAAAACCTTCCAAAGCGTTTTTAACCACCTCCTCGAACCCAGGTTTACCAATCCAAGAGCTAAAAATCCGAAAAGGTCTGGGACCAAAATTCAAATCGACCAACTCCAATATGATGGGACAATGATCAGAAATATGACAATGAAGCACTCTAACACAAGCTGACGGCCATTTATTAAAAAAATCAGGACTAACTAGAAAGCGATCCAGTTTGCTTAGTTTTTTACCATTTTCTCTAACACACGTAAACTTTCTCCCCTGCATAGGATATTCAAGAAGCCCATTGTTGAGAATAAAGTTATTAAAATTATTGGCACATACCGGTCTAAATTTCGACTGCTTTCTTTCTTCAGGGAACCGCACCGAATTAAAATCTCTGGCCAGAACCCACAATACAGAATCCGGATCTAAAGCATTAGAAATTTCCTCCCATAAATTTCTCTTCTCCCCTATACTTTGCGGCGCATAAATATTGACCAAGTTAATACGTTCCCCACTTCCGACAATTATCCCATTGATGATTAAAAAATGTCTATTCTTGCTTATACTATCTATCTTCAGAATCTTAGGATCCCACAACCACACCAAGCCACCAGACAAACCAACCGCAGCAACGTCTGCCGATTCAAAATTTTTGTTCCCCCAAAAACTAGCTAGAACATTAGAAGAAACTGACTCGACCTTGGTCTCCTGGAGAGCAACCGCTGCAATTTTGTAAGACATCCTCTTTTCCTTTAACCATTGAGCTTTTCCTAACCCTCTAATCCCTCTGATGTTGAAAGACAAAACATTCATTGATACACCACATTATTACCTTCTTCACTAATTAATTTTCTGATCAAAGATCCGTGGTTGTTCCAATCTACTCCGACAATATTCCCTACATTCACTGTTGCTGCAACCTCTTCCTCCAAAGAATCAGCGGACCCAGTACTTACCTCCGCTTGCGGTCCGATATCGACGAGCAAATCACCTGACGGAGCCGAATCAGCTATCACCGGATCACTTGAGCCTGCGTTCTCATTATTCCCCGAAATCTGCAAATCACGATCTGTCTCATCAGAGGTGACACAGTTGTCACTACTAGCCTGAGCATTGAGATCGAATAGGAACACTCCAGAATCCCTCATTCTTTTCTTTGGTCTATCTCCTGAATCTGGGCTTAAGTTCCTAACAGACTTGGTTTTCCTTATCCTGGGCTTAAACCTTGCAACATGTCTAATGGGCCTGTCTTTCTCCACTGAGTTGACAAATAAATTAGGAATAACAATGTTGGGCTGATCAGACACCACCTGGGCCCCACCCAAATTAAAACCTGTAACAGAAGGTCCCTGGGACTTTGAACCGACAAAAAAACCACCTGGATTGTCCCTGTCATTATTCTCTAGGTTCCCGCCATCATCCACGATTCTGATTTCAGCTTCTGAGTCCCCATGAACATTACCAATAAACCCTTCATCTCCCGATAAGTTTGGGGAAACAAACGAGGGGCCGTCATTAACAACATTCGCTTCCCCATGCGGACCGATCAAATCTTCGGGCATCGTGGACGTCTGTTCAATACCTGCAACCTTTTCAACTTCCATTCCGGCACCAGCGACCGAGGATTCTCCGCTCTATCTAACACTTTTGATCCGACTATCCCCATACAATCCGGGACCCAAATATCGTTGACCTCCATTATCCACACTTGGTAGCTCCTATTTTTCCACTTTAGAAACACTGAATCATTGATCACCTTCCCGTCGCCAACCAAAATTCCCACACATGCAGAAGAAAGGTCACCATCATCTATAGACAGCTGAGCAGACTTAACTACCAAACCAAATTCTTTCGCTATGTTATTGAAAACAGAATTATCCGCTAAATGTAAAGGCACCCCTGTCACATTCAGCCATGCTACCCTCTCAAATGACAGAGATTGACCTTCCCACATGTCTAACAAGGTGAACCACTTTTTCCATAATTCTTGGTTTAAAAGAAAGTTCGTTGCTTCTACCGGTTCATTAAACTGTAAAAGAAGCGATAACCCGCCTACGTAATGAATCTCCACCCCTTCAAAACCCTCCTCCCTTAAAGATCTATCCATCTTGTTGAGAGCATTCAGATCAACCGATCTCCCAACAAGAGCTCTACCATACAGATAATGAAACGCTCTAACATCATCTGAAACATTAATAGTCTTGACTGAACTTTCGCCACTCCGAACCTGTTCTTTCATCTTACCCTTGTCATTAAACAAATTCGCAAAAGAACGACCACCATTCTGTCGGAATACATTAATGTCAGGACGAGCATGAAGGTGTTTGCTGTCCAACTCCGAGTCTCCGGAGGCAGCCGGCTTCGAATGTTTAACTTCCACGTCCATAATTCCGTTATTTTCAATCGCAAACTTTGCAATGTTAATTTTAAGAATGAACCTACCCATCTTAACCCCGTTCGTCCTTCGTTCCAATTCTTTCGCATCCGAAACGTTTTTGAAAGACACAAAACCGAACCTGTTTCCATCTCGATCGAGTTTCCTAGCAATGTAAGTCCCCACTACCTCTCCATAAAACCCTAAAAAATCCTTCACCTCCCAAGGAGTGCACCCAAAAGGGAGGTTAGCAACATAAAACTTCGTGACGTTCGTGTCTGCCTTTTTCTCTATATTCCTGTTCTTGCGATTCCGACGATCCGGGACGTCCCTCCATTCCTCTTCCTCGGAAACTCTCTCAGCCATGAAACCAGGGGAAAGCTAACCGAACCCCAAAAAGCGAATGGAATAGGGCAGGATCCAACTAGAGAGTAAAGTTTAATCTAGGTTGCAACCAATATGCTAACCAGGGGACACATCTAGTTTTTAACATCACAAATGATAAATACCATTGAATTCTGTGCAGGTTACGTTTTATGATGGATGTATATTCAATTAATTTTAGTGTGATATGTTACCTTTTGTAATTGAAATTTCTGTTTAATGATAATTATAGTTTAGCTTTCTAATAAATTATCTTGATGAATAATCAATTTAATAGACTTTGAGAAACTGATTAATTTTATTTAATTTAATTAGACTTTTAAAATTTATATCTATATCTATATATAATAAAATAAATCAATGTTTGACACGTGACATGGAGGCATCTACTCTTGAGTTTTCTCACCTCTCTTACATACTTATCTTATATTAATTAAATAAATAACAATTAATATTGAATATTATCATATCTTCAAATTTAAAATATTTTTAAATAAACCAATTATTTTTTACGAAAACCAAACTTTTTATTAATATATAATATATTTTTATTTTCATTATTAAAAAAATTATATGGATTTTATTACATAAGTTATAAATCAAATTGCATATTACTTTCAATATTTTATTTGATATATAAAATTATATTTATTCAATCCGTGTAATACCTGGGTTTTTTAAAGTTATAATTTACATTTTATCACTTAAATAGCTGTTGATTTGCTTCTTGAATAACATGTTTGACCATTATATCTTCTTATCAACCTATTATCGCATATCGAGTATATCTGTTAGTTTTTTCAAATAACTTTTTTTTATTATTTGGCCTATAAAGTTAGATTTATTCAACCAGTGTAATATATAATTTTTTTTAAGATATTTTATTATTTAGTATATTTATTCAATCCACGTAATACACGGAATTTTTAAATATATGACTTTTTTTATTTGATATATAAAATTATATTTATTATATAATACACCACTATATGCGCTCACTCTCCATATGTATTTTTTAAATATATAACATTTCCTTTTTTTCTTTATTTAAATAACTTAGGACTTTATTAATTCGTTAACATGAAGCGTACCATCCAATAGGGCCTCAATGGCTCTCCATTATTTTGGTTATTGGAATGAAGATTTGTGGTGACATGTTTTTTTATTGGTACGTGTCCTTTTCTAAATTGACATTTAGCTAACTTTTATACTTTTTCCTTATGGTTCTGTCCCAACTATTTCAAAATTATATGACCCATTTGATACTTTGATAGTGTTTTTCTACTTCGTTATAATGTCAATTTAGTAAAAGAATGTCATAAAAAGAAGTTGAATAAACTTACCATCACTTGATATCTTTGTTTGAAATTGAAAGGCTGATGATTAGAGATTTACAAACCACATTTTCTCGTGTATTATTTGATCATCTTATATTTTGTTCACTAGTTAGTAATGATAGACCACATGAATGTACCAACTCACCCGTTGCAATCAATTTGAAAAAAAAAAAAACGTGTATTTTGTCATAATAGAGTAGATTTATAAGTCGATATTCTTCACTTCCATTTCTCTTACCAAGAGAATTTAGGGTTTGTGTTCATTAAACCAAAGAAAACATCATAGGATTTTTATACGAAATTATGGGTTACCAAGTTTGGGGCAATTTTATATCGAACCCGCGCATGTGGCATCAGTGGTGGACCCAAAACTTATTTGCTATAGGTGCGGATGAGACGTTCAACCATATTTTCAAGAGATCAGGTCGGGTTTTTTTGCTTAAATATGCACTAATTTTTTTTTCAATGGGTGCGGCCGCCCACCTTGACCAAAGAGTGGGTCCGCCCGCCCCTATGTAGCATCTCAACCTCGCAAGTCCGTTCTTGGATTTGCTTAACCCATTTATGTCACAACTTAAACTAATTGTGAAATTAATGTCAAAATACAAAATTTAAAATAGAAATTGATATAAGAATCCACAATTAAAATGTAATTGGTTTATACACTTTTGTTTTTCCGTTTGTAAATTTTGTTTTTAAGTATTTATATGTAAAAAAGGTTAAACGGGTTGTGTTCGTGTCAACCACGCATTTGCGTGTCGTGTTACGGTTCAAACTTCTGACCTTGGTTTTAAAAGCGTGTGACGCTCCGATGTGTTTTGATCTCTGATGCACACATCACGTATACGAGATGTTCATTACCAAAAAGATATTTATAGATAACATTTCCACCTTTTAACTTTAGACATAATAAAAATATAAGATACACTTATCATCTCTTGTTAAATATGTTCAATCAATAGTCTAATTTGTTCAAATACTCCAACTCATTGCTCAATCAGTCGTTAGATTAGTTCAAATCATATTTAAGAAACATAGACATATTGCAATCAACTGTCCAAATTGTTCAAATACCTGTTGCATCAAACTGTAGCGTCATTGCGATCTCATCACCACATCAATTTTTGAGCCCAGTGTCTAACACGATCTGTGTCATGCTCGGGTTCGTATCAAGCTAAGTAGTTAATGTGGGTAAAATATCGGATATCGGTCAAGGACCGATAATTGAGATATCGGTTATCGCGGTGGAATGTTGGTAATTTTAATATCATGTTAAATTTATATATATAGAGGCCAGTTGTTGTACAAATTGTCTTAATGTACGTTGCGTACGAGATGCGGTATCAATATGTTATTTTTTTTTGAACATACGATTATAGTTTTTTCAACAACATGCGATCTTTGGTTTTATTCAACATGCGAGATTTCCTTTCTGGGGTTATAACATGCGAACTTGCCCTAGCGTACGCTTCGTACGTTAAGGCATTTTGTACGATACATTTTTTTTCTCTCTCTCTTTCTCTCTCTCTCTCTCTCTCTCTCTCTCTCTCTATATATATATATATATATATCAATTTAAGACTAACAATTCAGTATACTCTCATACCATTAACAAATTAACTTTTTTGCAACACGCAAAACACTAATAACTGTAGCAAGTAGGAACTGACTAAGACTTAAAACACTAACATTTAACAGTAACAACTAACAATTAAAACTTAAAACGCTAAGGGGAGGCGGGGTGGAGTAAAAGTTCAACGCGTGATGATTTTATAACGCGTGATAAACAAAGAAATCCCACCGCCACCATTAGTTCAACGCGTGATACAATAACGAAAACCCGATTCCGTGATTTTTTTCACGGCGTGATATATGTTAGTTGTGAGGGTAGTTGTTGGTTGGGGGGAAATTGTTGGGTGTGGTGGTGAGTGATGACCACCGCCACTAAAAAATGTTGTGAGTGATGGAAAAATGGTTGGTGACATGGCGGAACATGATTGAATATTGTGAGTGATGGAATTCTATCACTAGTGACCACCCCCACTCCCTAATAGCAGCAATAAGAAGAAAGACGAACGGTACAACTAAGAAGAAGGGTACTGATATCGAGAATGTCTGTGATATATTGGTCAATATTACTAATACTATCGATACCGATATATCTTGGCAGAGGACCGATAACTTATTAACTACATAATCAAGATGCACCTGGCAGCCACAGCCCACAAACATTACCCGTTTAGCACCTACGATGATTGTTTTATGTGTTTTTGGACAACTAATACAATTATGTTAACTCAAGGTTCAATTTTGTTATAGTTCTTTAAGCTTGAAACCAAAATTAAGTATGTATAGAAGAATGGGCATACCTAAGAGAACCAAAAATCTTATGGACCGTTGTTGTAATGCAGAGGCATTGGTTCCTGCTATTCGAGTTCGAAAGTTTGTGGATACATAAATTAAATTTCAATAATCCATTAAAGATGGTGTTATTGAGGAGGAAGCTCGCTTGTTGTACATGGAATAGAGAAATCAACAAAAGCATCGACTTTGGTCAACCACCACCAAACGGTACACTCTCTCTCACACACATACTTGATATAGGGGTGTCGGGTTGAATTGATGAACATGAACACGTCTCATATATATCTATTAGTTTCATAAACATTACCCTAACTCAGACACACTTAACTAACTCTGACACACTTAAAATTGTGTAACCGAACATGACTCGTCACCCGTATATCTGAATAACTCAAGCGAGTGTAAAAAATAGGTTATATGGGTTGGCGAACTGGCCTTACAAAATTTATATTTTTCAGTTTTGTTATCATAATTTTAAACCGGTTGACCTTATAAATATATTTTTTTTATTCTTAGTTTAAACGAGTTGATATGTTGTGTTTAATTAAACGGGTTACTCCATAATCCATGCACGGTGTGTTTATCAAACGAGGTATAAATCACAACCCTAAATTTAATTATTTTTCAAGTCGTGTTTATTTCATCGTACCCCTTAGATACAAGTACTCATAATGGTTCTTTGATCTGGCTAACAGTCTTAACCACTTAACCATAACGTGGCCTTGAAATATACTTGTGAAATTGTGTTATTCAATTTCTGTAAGACCTACAATAAGATATCTCATTGACTTGTCTTTGTTATGTAAATGTGTATGGTCGTTGAAACTTAAAAGTAACAACTTATATCGTTTTGAAAGCCTCATAACTCCATTATTGATTGTTATTATATCCTACCAATCATATCAAATGTCTAAGTCAATATTTATTCATAAAAACAAGTTTTCCTTACCTTTTAAGTCATGCGTAGTGGGGGATCATATAGCTTTATATTGGGATTAAACGTCCCATAGCGCCCGGAACATCGCCCTCCCCCCTCTCCCGGCGTTATGGGGTTTATGGAACATGGCCGTGATATGCATAGCAGCACCACCAAAAAAAATTCTCTCTCACACACATATATACATACATATATATGTATAATTGAAGGGGTATAACCGCACTACACACTCAAGTTATATAACCCCTTTCTTACACATTTGTCATGTGTCGTATAACCCCACATCTATGGGGGTTATGAGGCTTGACCACTACACATGATCTTATGATAAAGAATTTTTGTCATTAATTTGGAAAAATGATTTGATTTTGATTTAAACTCTAACCTCTGGATTAACTTGTACATGTTGGGATGTTTCTTTATAACCCAACATTCTGTCTAAAATGAAAATGTAATTGATCTTATCATTATATTATTTAATTTTTTGCAACCTACTTTATCTTTTCTAGAGGGTTGCTTCCGGTCCTGTTTTGACTACTTTTAACAAAAATTCTATTCTGAACCGCTAGTTACAGTTTCAAGAAACGATAAAACAAACCGGTGATGTTGAGTGGGTTAGTTGGACCAGCCAGTTTTTGTTGTTGATGTTTTAAACCTTCTTTTTAAGCTGTAACTTTGTATTGAAAAATTTAGAATGAAAAAGGGCCGGCTTTGAGAATTCGTGTACCCTGTTTGAGCTCGAAAAAACGTGCCTTTAGTAAATTTAAAAACCTTAAGTTAAAATCTTTCAACAATTCTTTTTTTTTTTTTTTTTTTATCATAGACTAAAAAGCTAAAATAAATCGAAAAAACAAGGATACTTTTTGGGTCAGAGAAGAACTACATAGGCCAAAAGTTAGTGGTGAGGACAATAAAGGTAAATAAATTCGAAAACTTAAAAGTGATGGTGATATACCAGCTGAATACATCCACCCATGAAGATTGCATGGTTCTTATTTTTATGTTTTCATAATTGACCGACATACAGAGGGTGGCCCCTAATTTCTTTTCTTTGTGTTGTTGTACCACACCCACACAGGAAATAACTTGAAGATGCCCAAATGGTGGTGGGGGCTGGGGACACACTAGTCATTTTCATGCTTTTGGTTTTGGATACTTGTTAAACAACTTAGTTGTTGGTTGGATTCCCTCCATGTTACCTTTAGTGGCGAAGCTTAAGATTTCCGACCGGCGGGCGAAAGTCACCGGACCTAAAAGTTTCTATAAAACTGGGTCGAAAACGTATATACCCAAAAATTTCTATACGAAAACTACATACTCTCCACTACTGAGCGAAAAGTTTCTGGGGGTCGGCCGCCCCCTCCCGCCCCTTAACAGCTTCGCCCATGGTTACCTTTTCATTTACCCTTTCCTTATATTTTTCACCAAAAAAACACCATTTTCTTGATTTTTAAAGTTTCAAGGAGAAAAAAAGATTAATCGAACCATAACCGAAATAAGTAAACTGACAAAAAACTGATAGTTTGGTTCAGTTTTTATCGTCTGTTTCGGAACCGGTGACCTGTTGTCTGATGCCACCCAAACCCATAGCTATTGCCTTGGTGCTAACTTCTCTAACCAACAATATTTCTAGTAACACGATGTAGAGCGAAAGCACAAAAGATAAAAGGAATACCCTAAAGATGATTATTTTCTGAACGCATAAACCTTTACAGTTTAATGAAAATCCAATAATAAATTTGGTAGTCGTTGCCAAATCGTGTGAAACAACAATTTCAGTCAATTTAATAAAATCCACCATTCACACTTTTTTACAAGTTAAACAAAAATAAAAATAAAATTTGGGAAAACTGACATAGACACATAGTCAAGATTCGGGCTCTAGGTGAATGAATTTGGGTACAAGAGTCGGGCGTATTTGCTCCCATATTATTACGGGCCCCATAACTTCCCATTGTAGTTGTATCATTTTCTAGAGGACTTGGTTTATCCATTTTCTCCTGTGTAACAAAGCTATTGAAAACAAACTAAATTTCGTATTAGATTTCCAAGAGTGATAACAATGGAACACCCTTAAAAGATATTGTTGTGGATTTGTCAGTATCTAGATCTAATCCATTGAAGGTGTATCTTCCTTCCAAATTGTGATTTATTTCTTCAGGAAAAAGCTAACAGCAAAAAGGGAAACAATATATAAAAATATGAGCTAAATAATGATAATTACCTCTTAAGATTTGGTTTTGAGTCAATCATCCAGGTGGCAAATTCAAGACATGTATTTGTCTCCTTACACATTGTTTGTGTATTAATTTGTTATATTAAAATAATCTTCACAATTTCTGCCGCCAGGGAGCAGCCTCTCTATTCCTACGGGGTAAAGGTAAGACTGTCTACATCTTACCCTCCTCAGACTCTGCCTTTGTTTTGCTATTTGTGGGATTTACTGAGTATGATGAGCCCAGATTTTTTGTTCTCTAATTATTTTATCAGATGAAAAAAAAGTTAAACACCCTCTACTACTTCCTATATGAACTAGAAACTAACATATTTAAAAACAACTACAACTCTTGCAGCATGTGTTTGTTTTTACTGAAGAATCTGCATTATTATAGAGATGGCAATTTTATGATTTATGTTACCTACCCTCTCCTTTTATATACTCTTATAACTTGATCCGATCATTATCTTCTACATCAACCTCTAGATTAAAATATCTTGTAACCTTGGTTTAAAAAAGTGAGGCAAGAGCTCCACGTACGCGAGGTGTGCCCTATGTACAACCAAATAAGCTTTATGTATAACCAGAAGTTGCATCTCTTTCATCTCGTTTACGTGTTTGCCTTTTTATAAAGTAAGCCAATCCATTTGGTTGTTTATGCATATAAGTCTCCTATATACCTTAGTTTCAACCAGTTTTGATCGCGCCCCCTCAAGGTTTTGAGGTGCGCTTAAAAAACCAAGCTTGTAACTAAAAGTCATGACACCAAAATCACTTGGACTTTGGACAAAAAGTTATATGTGCACATAAAAGCTTCATTCTCAGGGCTAACTCCATATCTAATGCATGATTTACAAATATGATAACATGATTATGATGGATCTGGTATATCAGTATGCAAATTGTTAATGTCAGGGCCGGCCCTCAGAATTCGTATACCCTGTTCGAGCTCGAAAAAATGTGCCCTTAGGCCTTAACGAAATTGGGTATTTGGCTCACTAAAGGTCTAACCCTAATGTCAAAGGGTCAATACCTAATCTAAACCATAAGAATAGTTTTGTAAAGGTGCCTATGTTGGTGTTTGTATGTGTGTACCCTATTAAAAAAATATTTTACATATACATATCGAGTTTTTTTAATAAAAAAACGTGCCCTCGAAATATCGGGCCCTGGCCGGTGGTCCTCCCCGCCCACCCCCAGGGCCGGCCATGGTTAATGTATAGTTAACAATGCATTAACAATAGTAAGTGCATGATCTACAAATATCATAACAACAACAACCATACCCAGTAAATCCCACAAATAGCAAAGCTACTTATATGGTCTGGGGAGGGTGGGATGTAGACAGACCTTGCCTCTATCCCTAGGGATAGAGAGGCTGCTTCCAGAAGAGACCCTCGGCAGTCGGCTCCAAAACGAACAACATATCAACACATCAAGTCAAAGAATATAGAAAAATAGAATATAGAAAAAACGAACAGCATACAAATATCATAACGTGATTGTGAATTGACATTATTTCTTGATCTGGTCTGTTGAACCAAGCAAAATAAAAGTTTCAGGAATTGTGACATATAATGGGCTTGAAAGCTGCATTCAGAGTGCTAACTCTTGTGAGGATGAAAATGTTACAACTAGAGGAGATGAATGTCCAACTGACTCTCTTGATGAAGATGCTTCAAACTCTTCTTCTGTCACTGATGTTTGCGGGTCAATTTCTTCTCATTGGATGATAATGAAAAGGGATGATCAAAAGCCGGATGAATGGGAGTACTCAGAAAGCGCACGGCATTGTATCACAAAAGATGAACCATTGTCACAAATCTGCCATGTGGAAATAATGAAAGAAACATTTTCAAAACTCTTGTTGGGTGAAGATACCACAGGAGGGAGCAACGGTCACTCCTCTGCTTTGGCTTTGTCCAATTCCATAACGAAGCTCGCCCGTAAGCTTTTCCTTTCTCTTATATACCATAGAGTTGTGAATTCTTGTTTAATTTAGCACTTAAAGACTCAAGAGGATTTACCCCAAAAAAAGACTTTGTAAGCACAGTTCAAATAACTAGTTTGTAAGCTTTTCCTATTTCATGATACGACTCGTCAAAATGACATTTTTGGTATATTATCTGTTAATTTCTAATGATGCTTTGAGATTGCCAAAGACACATAAATGACATTTTTCTTACCATATCTGTTATTAATCTCTTAAAAGCAAAAGCACTCCAAACTAGGCGTGTTAATCCGAACACGACACATTGTCAAAAGAAATCAACCCTTACCCAGACATAGTTAAGATCATGTAATCTCAACACTACACATTTAACCCATTAATCTAAATGAGTCAAACATGTTGTAGCCTTGTTGGGGGTTGTAATTAAAAAGATTGAAAAAGTCAACACGAACGTCTAACTAAACGGGTTGAACATACCAACTCAAACACGACACGTTTCTTACATGGGTCAGACATGATAATCGAAAACCTCATTATACTCATGTTGTGTTTCAGGTCGTGTCAGTAATTGCACCATCTTTTTCAACACGGATTTATTCATATAACATGGTCATTATCAAAATGTAGATCTGAATACCACTATAGTAAATCATTATTGAAAATTAACTTAAAACATGTGTGTGTCCAATTACAGAATCTGTTTTTGGGGAGCTATGGAAACTAGAGCCTCTACCAGAGGACAGAAAGGACAGGTGGCGAAGAGAAATGGAATGGTTGCTTGCCCCTACTAACTATATGGTCGAGTTGGTTCCCGCTAAGCAATATGGCGCCAACGGCCGGGCTCTAGAGGCATCTATTCCTTCCTTACTCAAACGTATTCAGATTATTTTTTATGTTTTCTGTAAAAAAGATATAAAATGTGTCATATTGTATTTGAATTCGAAGCAGATCATGAGACCAAAAGCCCGTGCAGATGTTCACATGAATCTCCCGGCTCTACAGAAGTTAGACTCCATGCTTCTTGTAGGTGATCTCTTCACTTGCATTTAAATCTAATCTACTTCTGTTTGCTTTATTCAGTGGCCACATTTTTGACCCATTTACTTTAAAATGATCGAAACGGGCCAAATAAAAAACTAACTAAAGGATGGTGCTTGTAGTTTACCAAAATTTTGGATCTGGTCCCTAGTTTTCCAAAAGTATATGGATGGTCCCGGTGGTTTACACTTTGTAACACATTTAGTCCCCAACTTTGCCAAAAGTACATGGATGGTCCGTGTGATTTTCATTTTGTAACGCATTTAGTCTCTAACTTAGACATGCTAAAACCATTACATTTGTTGGCTGGGGACTAAATGCGTTACAAAGTGCTAACCACAAGGACCATCCGTGTACTTTTGGAAAGCTAAGAACCAAATCCAAAATTTTGATAAACCTCAGGGACCATCCGTGTACTCTACTCAATTTAATAATTAGATTGCTATTCATAAAAGTTGGACTGACAGAAAAAAATTGCGGGTCAACTCAACCATGTTAAAAACAATATGATTCAACTCGTTCGAAATGCCTCTTTAGCCATTTGCGTAAATCGTTGAGTTGACAACTTGACATACACACGCTGACAGGAAATGCTAGATACAATGACAAATACCGAGCATTGGTATGAAGAAGGTAGCCGATCAGAAGGAAAAAACAAGAGTGTTGAAGAAGGCGAAAGATGGTGGCTTCCAATGCCACGAGTACCCGCAGGTGGACTCTCTAATGGCAAGAGGAAAAGGTTGCTGAATCAGGCAAAATTGGTTCACCAAATATTCAAGGCTGCCAAATCTATAAATGAAACCATCCTGGCTGAAATGCCTATACCAAAGATCATTGGACAGGCACTTCCTAAGGTTAGTTATCCTCACTCACCATCCTTTAGCATATGAATATGTTGATTTGGGTTGTGTTTAATCTTAAACGGGTTCAAATAGAATAATATAGCGGGAGGGGGAATTCGTTGACCCAGTCAAATGGGTTGAAAGTGGTTGATAATCAATTATAATAACGGCTTCATTTTTCATTTACAGTCTGGAAAGGCAAACCTTGGTGATGATCTTTATAGGACTCTAAATACAGCCTCTTACTCAGCTGTAGGAATGCTGAATTCACTTAACATAAAGTCTGAACACAATGCCCTGGTAACCATTAACAGACTAGAAGCCGCAATATACGCATGGAAAGAAAGAGTCTCGATACAAAAAACCAGCACTAAATCTCCAGCAAGAACAGTATGGTCCTTCAAAGATCCTTCGAAGCTCAATAAGATCGAGTTTCTGATAAACCGAGCTGAAGTTCTTATGCAGCAAATTAGAAACCAATACCCAAACCTTCCTCAATCCTTTCTCCATGTCATGAAAATCCAATACGGAAAGGTGAGCAAATCATCCACATGCAACGTTATTTATTTTGCTTAGTTCGTAGAGGTGGCAAGATAGACTGGCTGGGTAACAGGTCAAAATGGGTTTGGGTTGAAATATGTCACTTTTTAGTTGGGGGTTGAAAACGAGCCATATAGGTTGTGTTGACCCGTGAACACTTTTTGATTCGATTTTATATAGGAGGGGTCAATCATGTCTGGTTGAATCGTTGAACCTGGCCACGGCAAGTCAAGCGCGTTGTAGATGACTTCTAATAAGTTGTAAATGTGTTAAATGGGTTGGTGGATGGATTAAACAGCGTGTAAACATGTTGGTAGCATCCTCTTTAATTAAACAGGTCGACATGTTTAGTTAAATGGGTTGTATTAGAAATTGTCACCCCTTTTTATAAATTTTACAACTAATTATTTTCTTAAGCATGATTTGAAAGCATAATGTCTTAAAAATAGGTTTAGACGACATTCGTATTGTTTGACCCATTTGACCTTCCACTTTTAGCTACATTTTCTTATTTTACCAAATTGACTGGCACAAGCAAATAGGTTGAAATTGCCACCTCTAGCTTTTGAATTACTAATTAATCATGACATGTATACAGGATATCGCCTACGCGATTTTGGAAGCTTATTCTCGGGTTCTTGGAAACTTGGCATTTAACATACACGCTAGAATTGGAGACATTTGTCACGAGGATGAATCCGTCAATCCTAACTCACCGATGCCAATGGGATTCTCAGGCATTGTAAGTGCAAGGCACACACTCTTTGATAAGATGAACTACATAGATGGAAAACTGAGTTTGTTAAAAGCTGAAAGGCTTCGTATACGCCATTTTTAGGTGATGAAACAAATACAGATTCAATCGCAACGACACCTAGTCGAATCCCTCAATGTTGTATAGGTAAAGAGGTTTGTTATACACCCCCTAAAATGTCACCTTAGTTCAGTTATGTAAATGGTATGATATGTAAGTACGAGAAACCTATACAAAACCTACATACTTCCAAATAAAATGCGGTTATTTCGCTAAAATGTTTTGTGTTTTTGCTTGGTTTGGATGGTTTCAACAATTATTGAACATCCACCTAGAGTGTATAGGTTCCTTTAATTGTATAAAACTTATTGCCAATTTTTATAACAATTCAAGAGAATATTTAAATAAATGAGAAAGAGATAGAAGAATAATATCGGTGCATTACATCTAAATGTGTATTAGTTAATTACAAAAAATGTGTTGGTTTGATCTAAAATATATAAGAGGACCCGAGGCGGCCCGTTATAAGCCCGGATCACGCGTGGTTTGAAACAAAACACCGCCGCCACCCCCAAAGTATCACGCGTCAATGTTACAACGCGTTGTATTTTTCACGCGTTAAACTTTTCAAATTCGACCGTTGTTTGTGTTGTCCGTTATGCTTTTGACCGTTGATAAATAAAAAAAAATCCTTTAAACAATCTATATATACTTCACATTTTTATACCATTTCACCTACACCAAAACACAAACACATATCACACATTCTACATAATTCACAAATGGATTTTCCTACATCTTCGTCGTTTCCGATTGACAGCGATAGCGATAGACAATCGTCTTCCGACAATGAGACTGTTGAATTTTTCGAGTCGGTGTATAACGAACTTGAAGCAAGTTCGAACCGCCCAAAGAAGAAAATGGTAGATCATGATCGTGAAAATGCCAATGAAGTGTTAATGAATGATTATTTTGTGGAGAATCTGGTCTACAATGCCAAAACGTTTAGAGATCCGTTTCGTTTACCAAAAGAGTTATTTTTAAAGATTGTTGGAGATATCGAAGCAACTGAAGAACGGTTTCAAGAACGTTACGACGCGAGGGGCAAACGAAGTTTCACGCCGATACAAAAATGCACGTCCGCCATTCGCCAACTAGTGACAGGTAACCCTCCCGATCAATTTGATGAATACTTAGCTATATCAGACAGAACTTCACGTGACTGTCTGCAATTTTTTTGTAACGCGGTCATTAAATTGTTTTTACGTAAACCGACGAGACACGACATCTGTCACACCCTGACTTTTGCGGAAGCATGATTATGGTGTGACTTTCTTAATACCATTGCATTCAATCATAACAACACTATATGATTAAACCATTAGATGTTCATCCATAAATTAAGTTTGAAAATATCACAACATAATTGTCTGAAACGTAGACTCCAAATTTAAATTACAAACCACAACATGTCAACATGTTTTAAAGAGTTCACAAAGACTCGACAAAAGACCTTAAATAAAACCGAGTTTAGAACCATGTATCTTGTCCAGGATTAAGATACATCTCCTAAACCCTAATGACTTCGGATGACATCTTTTTATTCATAACGCAGCTTGGAACATCCAAACACCCGCCAGATCCACTTAATTCCCTGAAATACATGTAGTTTGAAAACATCAACAAAAGTTGAGCGAGTTCATGTGTTTGTGTATATGAATGTATAAAACCTTTGTGATCAGTGTATGTATGTATGTTTGTAAATCCCGGTATGAAAGCAAAACAAGGAAACAGATCGATTAATGGTTTGCAAGGCCATTAACATGCGTGCAATGGCGTAGGAAGGCTCAAACCTAGCAAATTTGTATCGGGCCTCCGGCTGTAAGACATAGTCACCTCATGGGCCACCCTGATCCTCATGGGTGTGGGCTCGCTAAACCCAAATAGATCTATCACTCATGCCCCTCGGTCCTAACACGAGGATTAATGGTCTTAAGAGTGCGCCTACCCATTCACATGATCTACTGTACTTTCCATAGCTAACCATACCAATTGTATTTGTTCGTAAGCATTTTGTAATCATTTGAAACATGTACTTCACTGTCACACCCCGACCGCGTAAAACAACAAACCGCGGCGGAAACGTCGGGGAGTCGTGTGGCAGAATTATTGTTTCAAAACACATGATAATTAAAGTTAAGTTTTACAAGCTTAAGTTATTACATTGTCTTAGTTCAAACAAAACACATAACATAAAAGACGATAACTTTCTTGATTTTAGATTGCTAAGGCCCAAGTCGCTCTAAGTGTAGCTTGCTCACATCAAACATTCGCTCCTGAAACATATGTGAAAGTAAAAATACCTGTGAGTAACATAGGTTTAGTGTTGAAGATTCATGACATTGAATGTTAAAAGAAGTGTTTAATGAAAAATAGTCATGAACCTTATAAAATATTTTCTTTTATAAAATCATATGAAAATCAAATGATATAAAAGAATGATCTACGGTTAAGTAAATGACCAAATGAAAATAATATGTATAAAATATGTCATGTCTTGTCTTTGTTGAAGTGGTTTAGATAACGCCACGATATGCAATACAATAAAAGCACTTATATATAGGAAGTACCAGTGGCGTATCCACCATGCTTTTATCATATTACACACGTCTCGTTACTTAAATCACTTATTAATAACCATGAAATTCTTAGCCAGCCGATTATATTAAACATAATCTATTCCTAATATAATCGGCTGGCTAAGAGAAATAATGTCTTGTTTAAATGTCAATGTCCAATGTCAAATGTCATGTGTAAACAATGTCTAATGTCAAGTATAAACAAATGTCTTTTGAAATCCAATGTCATGTACAAAACAAGGTCTTTGAATAACCAAGAGTTAAAATCAAAAGTTATGTTTTGAAAACCATTGCTTTTATCGGTATGAACATTTATGTGGTTTGTCTATCGCATACACTCAAGCCTTGAGACTGTCGGATAAACCCTTATCGGGATCAAGGTTTATCAAAAATGTATTCGGATTCTGTCATTCCCCTTCCGAAATTCCTAGAAAGCGGGAACGGGATTTGTCAAGTCCTATAGCGCTATTACATACTACCGAGCGACGTGATCAATGTTAATGAATGTACTACTAACCCGTTAAACGTACCAAATGTCCTTTTCAATGTAATCATGTCATGAGAAATGTCTTTGTAAAACCATGCATTAGGCATACTAAGTCAATATGCCAATAAAAAGTCTTTGAAATAATGTATTATATGTAATATGTAATAAAACATGTATAATGTCATGAAAATGAAAAGTAAAGTTATGCACATATGCTTCACCCCAAAACATTTGAAAACGTAAAATAGGGGAACTATGTACTCACCTTTGGGTGCGTTTTTATAAGATAACACAATCCCTCAAATTGTTTATTCGTCCTAAATTAAATAAGAACGATTTAATAATCAAAAACCCACAAAATACATAAGTTTCTCCGATACTTAGAATTTTCACATAACTTTGAGATTTTCTCGAAAAGTTATTATTTTTTATTATATTGGTGTATTTATATATATATATATATGAGTTCATATATATTTAAAAAAAACTTTGCAACGTGAACGATTTTCATTGGTGACCCTCATCATGTTATAAGCAATATATCTACGATTTGCGCGTCGTAATATATATACTCAAATGTGACATACTAACAATAACGTAATACACATAATCTTGTCAAGTATTACCATGTCATCATACACATATTATAAAACACATAACACATTGTAACACATAAAATTTACCCATGAACAACCCATTATAGTGTATGTTGAAAAACACCTATTTTAGCGATTCGGTAACATTTTTGGGCGCCGGAAGTCACGTATGACTAACCAAACACCAAGTAAACTTAATATAAGTTAAAATACTTATTTTTATATCAAAAATATCATTTTACTTACTGATCTAAAACAGTTTTATAAAAATTCTCCGAAAAGCCGATTTTTAACCGTTTTACCGCATAGTTTTGCATCAAACGTTACCCTAACCATCCCAAATCGTAACGACTTGATATTTTAACATAACCCATGTTATTTACTGAATAAAATAGTGGTTATACTCATGATAGTGCAGGTCTCACATAAAGCACATAAATCATGCAAATTTCACATATTTTACCACTTTCTAAGCTATATGTACAACATGCAAAGCTATCAAACCTATGACAAAGTTTCATGCCATTATAATATACTAAATAATGTTATTTTTAGTGTTTATAATCTGTTCTAAAACATTTTTGTCATACAATCATGTTTTATCATTTCTTGAGCTTTAAATCAACATGCATTCTTATGTACAAGTGTCTAAAGCACACTATCATATCATCATCATTTCATATGAATTTAAATGCATCAAACATGTAATTTATTCATGTTCACTTACTGATTTAATTGAACATTCATCATATCATACACAAATCATCAAACACTTGCATTTTAACTATCATTCAAGACCAAGCAACAACCTAAAAATTCTCAAATATGTCAAATAAATTTTTGGCCATTTACATGTCAAAATACTAATATTATTTCAAATTATAACTCATGATTCAATCACTCCTTTATATCTCTAACATATTTACACATAATCTTGTTCATGCAAGCAAACATCCTATACAAGTATTTAACAAAAATCAAACTCAAATCTCATGCACACACACACACACACACACACACACACACACACACATATATATATATATATATACGGTTATATATACACACATATATACTACCATTTTTATTTTGTATCAAGACCCATTTCCTTTAGATTTCAAGTTTGTGAAAAATTTCAAGATTCAAGAGAAACTTCCAATCATCAAGAACAACCAAGAATCAAGTGTATGATTTAAACATAAACTTTATACCTTCAAGATTCAAGTGAGTTTTTTGATGAGATTTTGATGATGTGGAGCTTGAAATCACTTGAAAACACCTTGGAAACTCCTTTGGATCTTCACACCAACTTGAAACTAGCTTGGAATGGAGTTTAATCTTGAAGAACAAAGTTGAAAAGTTGGAAATGGAGGTGGTGGTGGTGTGTACGGTTATGGGGGAGAGAGAGAGGAAGATGGAGTGTAGTGTTGAGTGTTGTGAAGAAATGAAGTGATCTTGTAGAATCCAAGTGCCATATGTCACACCCTGGCTTTGCGGAAGCGTGGGTTTATTTGGTGTGACTTCTTAATACCATAGCTTAATCATAACAAAGCTATATGAAAATAAAACCATGCAGATCATCCATTGATTTAAGTTTGAAAAGTAAAATACCACAACATTGTCTTAAGGCGTTGACACACGCAACGGAAATTACAACCTAATAACATAAAAACATTGTTTGAAAGACACAACCACAAACTTAAGATAGACGTAGTTTAAGAACTGTGACTCGTCCAGGTAAAAGCCACAACCCCTAAACTCGGATGATCCCATAACTCTACGCAGCATGAAAACGTAGCATACCGTGCCAGATCCTTAGTTCCCTGAAATACATGTAAGTTGGAAAAATCAACAATAATGTTGAGCGAGTTCATGTGTAAGTGAGTAAGTAAAACCTTTGTAAGTATAAAAATCCTGGTATGTAGCAAATAAGGAAAAAGAGATCACCAATGGTTTGCAAGGCCATCGATATGTGTGAAGTGCAAGTAGGAAGACTCAAACCTAGCAGATTTTGTGTTGGGTACAAAGTCACCACCTGGTCCATTAGGCGGGCTCAGGGGTTGGGCTCGCTACACCCAGATAGATTTACCGCTTACGTCCCTCGGTCCTACAATGAGGATTAATGGCCTCAAGTTGCGCCTACCCACTCACATGATCTGTACGTAGTAACCCTCCTTACGCTAACCATACCATGTAAAAAGTACTCGTAATCATAGTAACATGTATTTCACCCCCGCAGTTAAAAACTGAAAACAGTTAAGAGAAAAGGGGGACATGAACTCACCGAAGTGCGTCTCTAAAAAGTATCTCCCAGAAGACCTGCTGTGCGACGACCTACACGTACTAACTTCTATTAGACGGACGGCCGTGCCTTAGTTTTAGGTTAAATGTCTTTGGGAAATAGTTAGGCAACTATTTCGTAATTACACTTCGTAATTATTTGGTAAATATATTCCTTCCCAAGGATGGGGGATTTAATACATGTGCGTTCGTATAACTTCGAAATATATTATTAAGTCTCACTTAATCAAATGTATTTTATTTCATTTGTCTAAAATACTTTATTCCCAAAATATAAATATTTTTCCGAAAAATATTATATTTTATTCCATCTAATTTTCCAAAATAATACTTTTGTCAAAATACGCGTTTAAGAGTATTTTCTGAAAATACGTAAGTTACGGATAAAGATCGGGTGGTATTAATAATACCGTTGTAACTTAAATATTTATTGTGAGGGCGTTCGAATTATTTTGGAGCCGTGAATATTTAGTAATATTATTTTTACCCTAAAAAATAATATTTACGTAGTTCACAAAATAATCATAAAAATTTCACAAGCGTTGTTATGGAAAATATATACTAAATATATATTTTAGCAAGTTTTATTTTGTGAAAATCCCACCTCCGACACTTGGAAGTTTCGTAATAAAAATCGTGGCGAAAGTTATTTGGGAAAACAAGTTAAAAATATATCCGTAACACTTGTGATAAAAATATTTACAAGTGTTAGATTTTTGGAAAATTTCGCCAGAGTTTCCTCTGTAACTGGAGGTGGCCACGCTTACAAGCGTATCATTTTCTTTTACAATTTCAAATCAACAATGTTCCCAACATCAATAACAAACAATATTCCAACATCATACTAGTTCAAAAATATCACAAACGTATGAACTTGTGTGTTGTGTAAAAGTGTGTAGTAACTTCCCATTATTTTTAATAGATCTTTCTATTTTTATAAATGGAATCGGTTTCTCGAAAATCTTATTTTTACAGAAAATGCATTTGTACATCTTCTAGTAAAAAATTTCAAAAGTAATTCTTTTGTTAAAACTTTTTGTCACACAAGTGTCTACACACTTGTGTGTTTACAAAAATTACCTTTGTTTTGGAAAGATCCAGCTTTAAAAATATGATTTCTTTTGACACTTGGTCCTTTGAAAATACCACTTGTAGATCCGTAGATCTACTAGTTTAGAACTCCATTTTGTAAGAAAATTGTTTTTACACAAGTTCATGGTTATAAGTAGTAGTGTTCTTCATCTAACCACTTTTCACACTAAAACATACACTAGGTCATGTTCCATGAACATGACTTAGTCGGGTTAGATGACGATCCGAACTAACACTAGCATAAAACAACACTAAATAATCATAACAAAACAAGTCTTATAAGTTTTACACCAATATTCATCTATTAACCACTTTTGTTTATATTATTTTAGTAGACTTTAAATTTTGTTCTTACATGATCATAAATTTCAACCGTCAAAATTCTTATTAACCACTTTAGAATGGATCAAAAAGGCGTTTAAAGTCACTTACTACTAGCTCGAGGCTAGGGAAGAAACTAGTTGAAAAACGAGTGGTTAATAGCGTTGAGGTGAGGTCCTTGCTATTCCGTATGCACCGAGCTTCCTTATACGCGATCCCTCACACTTGAATGTATATAAAATAGCTTGATCAAATTTGAAAAGTGGGTGGATGTAGGATGTGGTTCTCGACCGTGAGTAGCCAAAGAGAGAAAGAGAATGAAAATTTTGTGTTAACTTTGAAGTGGATGATGGTTCTTATCACACATGTTTATTTATAAACCCTTTTTAACTAAGATCCTTTGTGCAAAGTGTAGGTTAGATATTTGACAATCTTAATATAATAATCAAAATTTGTGAGGTTGTGTCCCCTAGGGGAACCGGACGGTCAGGGGGGGGGGGTGGTATGATGGTTAGATTTGGACTAAATAGTTAGTGGTTAAGTTAGTTTAGTTGGAGATCTAATTAGTGTATTATGTGGTGTGTAATTTATAACGGGTGTTAGGGTATTCGGGGACCCTAACTGGCTCAGAAAAGAAAAACAATGTCATGTCAATATTTTTTATGTCCCGGGTTAAGTCCGGTTGTACGGTTGGATATTAATCTGTTAATGTTCTAAATAAATATTTAAAGTGTCGATAATAATATTTTTAGTGACACAGTTTATCCCCGACACTTTGGAAAGTGTCTAGTAATATTTTTCTCATGTTATGGCACTTTACTAGTTAGCTAATTGCTGAATTTTTATTTAAAGTGCAGAATTTTGTACTCGAAGTACGTTTTAGGCACATCCGGTCACTATAAATATCACCTAGTGACGCAGTTCTACAATCCTTACTTCCCTACACTCTCTACTAGTGTAGTAAACTATTTCCGGCTCATGCTAGCCTTAGAGGCAGTGTCTGCCTGATGCTGGTTATATCAGCATGTTTAATGGGTATCCCGTATAGCGTGCTCACTGTGCTTTTTGTGCATCATGGTTGTCACTGATGTTTGTGTAAAAATAATAGAGTGACAGTATAAAGTGTGATGCATGTATGTGTATGTATCATAAATCAGTAAGCAGTTTAATCACAACTGTAAGCAAGCACAGTAATTAAACAGTAATTAAATATTAATTAATTCGTACGGATACCTGGTTTGGTGAGGGTTGTCACACCATACTTATAATCTTCCACCAATATTTTGTCCACCAAATCAAGCAAGATCAAATATAAAATAAGAATGAAATCTAGGAGATATGGTGTGATCTTGGTGGGGTCCTTGTGACCGTGAAAATCAAGAGGGGGGGGGGGGGTAAATGTAAATTTGAATGGTAATTAGATAATAGTTGGAGGTTAAGTGAAATGTCTAGTGTTTTAATCCCAGTTTATGGTGTTTTATATTATTTTTATTATTCTATAAAAATAAACTCGCCAAAATATTACTGAAATAAATATCAGTTGCCGAGACTGGCTGCGTTGTCTGCGTTTTGCAATAACACGCGGTACGCGCTTAAACTTGAAAAATAATGTTTTTAAGCGTTTTAATTTATTTTTCAACACGAACATGATTAAAAATAGAATTTTAATCATAACAGAATATTTTTGGGATTTAAATATTATCCGGGCGGTCACCAACGTTCGTTTCGCAGTTTTGTCGCGATTAGTTCTTAAGTTCGAACAAACATGTTTTTGCCATACCGAATCCTTCGAAGCTTATTTCTAAGTTATGTAAAGGGTATTTAGGGTATGTTTGGCTTAGGTTATTGTTCTGGAGTGTACGTCGCGTTAAACTGATTACGTTCACGTAACGGTTTACGATTTCACTTCCAGAACAGGTTTGAGAGTTCGGAATTGAACAATGATTGAAATTGTACTAATGTCACAAATAATTAAGCAAATATTGAAATTAAAACACCATATGTTATTAAATACAAAGTTGTTTTGAATAGTACAAGGATTAAAATACACAGATGTCACATTCACCCCCAAAGTTATAAAACTGAAAACAGTTAAGACAAAAGGGGGAACATGACCTCACTGTCTTGCGTCTTCAATAATCGTAACTCAAGTTCCTTCAGCAAACACGACTACCTACAATGTACTAATGTCTATTAGACGAACGGGTCATGCCTTGTCTTGGTATTAATGTTTTTGAGTTACGTTTCTTTTATGTCTTCGATATCATCCCAAGTTATGCAACTATTCGTTAAAATAATTAATATTTTAACTCGAATTAATTTTTGGAATAATCGTTAAAACAGTATATCCTATTTTTAATACTTCCCAAGTATTTATACTTGTACTTCTTTCCCAAGGATGGGTATATTTGTATTTGTATATTTTTGCCGTGTATCGGTGTCGTATTCCGGTGTGGATTTATACATACGAGAATACGTATTTTCTTGTAATTGTTAAGTATTCTTATACTTAATTTTGTGTTAAACTTTCCGGAATATTATTTCTAATAAAAGTCCGCTAATATATATATATATATATATATATATATTTTAGAATTATTACTTAGAAAAATTATTTATAATTTTTCCTTTTGGCAAAAATATTTGTAGTTCCAAAATAATATATTTTCAAGTCTAACTTTAGAAAATATATATAAACTTATTTTTATCCATAAATAATGTATTTCAAGTTTATCCAAGAGAATATATATTTTTCCCAAAAATATTATATCTCCTAATAATTCCAAGAAAACATATATATATATATTTTTTTTATTTACCAAAAATTATATATTTCCTTTTTGTCAAAATATGATATAACTTTGTGACAATCGTAAAAATCATATTTTCATTTCTTGTGTCCAAAATATTATTTACCAAAAATATACTTATAAATGTATTTTCCGGAATATTTTGTAAGTTACATTCTTTCGTTTGGTTTTACAATATTATGTGCGTAACGTGCATTTATTTCTTGAGATTTTTGGTAATATTTTGGATTGTAATTTCTTGGTATTTTGTTAAGTTATATTATTTCAAGTCCTAGAATAATATAACTAATACACAAAGTATACAAATAATCACACACATGTGTCTTCTAAATATATATCTTTCAAATACATATTTAGTCATTTTTATTTACAAAAACCAACATCCAATATTTATACTTTTTGTAACAAAAATCATGGCAAACTCTTATATGAAAAACCATGGTTAAAATATACTTGTAAATACTTGTTTAAAATATTTTTTCTAAGTATTTAATTTTTACAAAAATTTTGCCATAGTTTCCCCTTAAAAATGAAGGTTTCCATGCTTTCAAAGCATATCATTTTCTTTTAAAATCATCCCAAACAATTAACAATTCAATCAACACTTACTAAGTGCCAAAATCATGCAATTTACACAACAACATGAACTTGAACTTTTATAAAAACTTGTAGTAACTTACTAGTGTGTTTAGTAAGCTTAGTTACCCTTTAAAGTTTGGTTATTTATTTGTAAATCCCTTTCTTGCAAGATTTAGTCTTTTACAACTTACAAGATGATTTTTCTAGAAATCATTCTTTTGAATTTTTCTTGTTAACAATGTGTTTCTACACTTGATATACCACTAAAAACATGGTTAGTTTCTTTAAAATCCATGATTATGTAAATCTTGCAAATGAACTTGGTTTCTTGAGAAAACTATGTTTGAAATTACTTTTATATAAGACTTCTAACATGTTTCATACTTTATCATACCCAAAGTCATCCTTATTTTCAAGTTCATGTGAAACATAAAGTATGATCATCTTGGTCTTTCACAAGATCATCACTTCAACTTGCTAGATCATGTGTTTAATCATAATCTAGTAAGTTCCATAGGATGTTTAACATCATAAACACAAGAATCAATCATCAAGTCTCACACATATACTAAAACAACATATATTCTTATGTTAGTGAGCTTTATGTTAGAGATTATCTTCTTGTTCATTAGTGTTCTTCATGATTAGTAACATATATCATCTTTTAACCAACAATATAAGAAGTAACAAGAGATTATAAGAGCCTTACCACTAGCACAAGGCTAGGGATGAAACTCAAGAAGATGAAGATGATGAATGTGGTGGGTAAAAGCAAGTGAAAGAGGTCCTTCAATCTCCAAACCCTCCAAGCTTCCTAACTTAGCTTCTAGCACCCTTGTATGAGTATGGAATGGATAAAAGTTGGATGAAGATGGTGGTGGTGTGTGGCCTTGTTCTCGGCCGAGAGTGAGCAAGAGAGGGAGAGAGAGTGGTGTGTGTTAGTGTGTGTGTGAGATGTGAGAATTATGAACTTCAAGATCTTACTTATAGCCATCTTAACACTTTAACTCTTGGATAATATGCTCAACACTAGGAGACATGATCCAATATTATAATCAAATGAAATCTTCCATGTGGGGCCATGCTTGGCCAATTACATAGGTTGGGGGGGGGGGGGGTATTAGCTTAGGTTTTAACCAATTAGTTACCATCTAGTTTAATTTCAAGTATTAGTTACATATTTTGGTTATTAGATATTTTTAGTAGGTGTTATGATGTCCGGGGATCATAACTAGCTTGGTAATGTTAAAATAATGCTTCTAATGCAATTTTGATGTTTCGGGTAGTTTCCAGTTGTTCGGTTAGATACTGGTTCGTTAAAGTGCTAAACTATACAGTTTAGTGTTCTTTATGTACCCTTTTGTGACACTTTTAATTCCCGACACTTAGGAAAGCATTCAGGACCATTTTACCATGTTTCTGCATAATTTTAGTTTGTTAAAAAGCTGATTTATGCTGAATTTTGCTAAATTCAGCACTTTAGGTGAGTTTTAGCCACTTTCCGGCACTTAAACTATCACTTAGAACGACAGTTTTGTGATCCTCACTTTCCTACACACTATACTAGTGTAATACTTGGTTTCTGGCTTATTCTGTGTCTCATTGCACTGTCTGTCTATGTGCTGAGTTCTCTCAGCATTTTTCTGAGTTATCCGCTAACTGTGCTAGCTGTGCTTTGTGCATCATTTATGTCAATATGGTTGGCATGTAATAATGATATGACATTATGCAATATCTGATGCACATGTAAGTATAATGCAGTAATCAGAAAGCAGTTAAGTGTAATTCAGCACAGTCATTAAGCACTAATCATGGTTAATTAATTGTACGGATACCTAGATTTTTGACAGTTGTCATAACATCTCACGTATTTACGCCGCACATGAGGCTAGATGGCATTTTCCAGGGATGCTCGGTAGCATCGATTGTACACATATCGAGTGGAGAAATTGTCAAAGAGAGTTGCGAGGCGCGTATGTTAGGGGTGACGTTGTAACGCCCTGCTTTTTCGTAACTTTCCTTAATTAGAAATCTTGTCTTGTATTTCTATTTTTGAAAGCTTGTATTTCCCTGTAAACGTATTTCATTGTATCATTGTAAAATCTGAGACTTGGATCATAATAAAATTCGTTATTTCATACAAATTATACCTTGTATATTCATGCATGCTTATACGTCTTGAATTCTTATTACATTGATGTCTTGTTCATGATTCTTGTAAACAAGTGATGAAATTACAAATACATGTCAAACGTACCCAACTTACATGCTTTTATCAATGTTTATACATCAGTGATACTTACTTACGATTCACATACTTATATTATACTTAATCATATGTTTATATACTTAAAAACACCTTACAACACACTTAATACCCTTAAATCATAACATACATAAACTCTAAATGACAAAAAATAACAAAGTTTCTCAGAGGCAAGCCGTCGCGCCCCACGACTGGCTCCCCTTTCCCTTGTCGCGGCCCGCAACCCCCCACAATTCACATAATCTCGTTGGCAGCTCATGGATTGGCCAAAAATGTGTTTGTTTAGTTGTGTTTCTTGCATTTAAACACCACCTAACTCACCCTAAACCTCAACTATAAAACCCACCTCATTCCCACTCATTTTCCACTTTACAAACACTTCAATCCTCACTCAAAACACTCTAAATCAGCAGCAAATTCTCATATTAAAGTCAGATTCAAGGCAGATTACAAAAGTGAGTTCATACTCACCTTTCTTCCATTTTCTTCACTTCTTCTTCCTCTACAAAGCTTGGAACACCTCTAGGAGTGTTTCCACAGGTTTTCCATGGAAAACCAAGGTGGAACATCACCATTTTGAGGCCCAAGCTTTCTGTTTTGGAAGAAATCTTTATAAACTTTCTTTAAACTTGATTTTTCTTCAAACAAACTTGTGTTTTTATGCCACTAATCAAACCCATGATTAGTGAGCTTAACCAAGGTTGTTTCACACAAATTCGGAGGTGTTTATTACCCCCAAACTTTCTGTTTTGTAAGGGTTTTTAACCCACTAGTGTTGTAACCTTCCAAGCTTGTTCTTGTAACAAGACTTGTGCTTGGTATGAGTGTGATTACTTGGAAGCCTTGGCTATCCTACTTTCAATCCACCACCTCACTTGATGATTTCCTCTTAGTATAGTATGTACATTTCCTTTCCATTTCATTCATGACCATCTGAGTTGTCTTTGTGACAACTTGTGCATTGGTGAATCTTACGAAAGAGGTTAAGGAAGGTTATCCTCCTACCTCCATGCATGACTTCTATGAAATCCATGATAAACATGTTGGACATATTACATACACTATAATATATATATATATATATATATATATATATATATACATAACCAAACCATTGATAATAATCAATTGATTATTTGTCATGGTAATAAGTTATATTATCTAAGGACTTAAAACTCTCGTTACGATTCTAGTGGGTATCTTAACCCATGAAATCACTTTAACCCATACGGGATTCATAGTGTCAAAAATGAGTGTTTAAACCTAGATGATTACTTTCTCATATACATACTTTTGTGTTCTTTAAATTCCGAATCCGAATCCTCCGTTAACATCAAATACTCACACACCTATGTTTCTTCGTGTAGGAGAACTCGGTGTTCCATCCTAAAACAACTAACTCTTCACGGAATTACCAAGTGGAAGCTTGCAAAACCGTGAGTACACTTGACCCATTTTCCTTTTTACACAATTTGGGTTGTAACATGTTAACTTACAAATTACACAAACATACTTTATATTCTCAATCCGTTATACATGCTACTTGTTATACTTAGGTTAATGCTAGATTCATACTTTGCTGCTTGTCATTAACTTAGCTAGCCCAAACTTAACATATATAGCGCTATAGGCGTAGCACGCCGCCCGTTGGGGTATTGTTAAGCTTTTTATTCATATATAGTCTCGTTACTTTTGTGGCGAGGGACACTTATAATTCTTGTGGACACTTGGGTTTGACATTTAGTATTGCATGCTAGTTTACTTTGTATACAATTGCCATGTGGATTCGAGTAAATTCTTTTATACTTATGCTATATATTTACAACTTGTGTACTCGCCAATTCTTTTGCGTCGAACCTTTATTTTTAACATGTTATAGGTTGATGATGATGTTATGACGAATCTAGTAGGGAAGACTTAGAAACACGCAGGAAATACTAGATTTGATTATTTTGTTATGGTAAACATGTTGTACTTGTCTTTTGATGTTGTAATTTGAATTTCTTGTAATGTACTTGACAATTTATGATTATCAATGAAATCGGTTTTGAACTTAATTATTGTCGCAAATAGTGTTATGTGTGATGAGCAATCTATTTCGTCTCACTCCGATGATTCCGCCATCGGTTGGGGTGTGACAGATTGGTATCAGAGCCATAACTATAGGGAATTAGGTAGAATTGCCATGTTCGACCTAGTCTATAGTAAGTACCTTATTTTTTTACCATTCTTGCTACTTGTTTAAATTATTATTTCTTCCTAGTTGCTTCTTTCTCTTCTTTTTGTCTTAATATTTACAACATGTCTTTCCTAAGACATTTTACACAATACACTTGAAGACTTGAAGACACTCGTAATACAAACAAGACGAGTTTACCAAAATAGGCGTGAAACCCATAATTTGGTAAATGACTCTCATTCCGCTTATGCTTTATTTTGCATGAAATTACACCATCAATTTAGGAGTGAAATCCACATCTTGATGGTAAATTTCCAAATCAAATTCTAGTGGACCCTAGTCAAAGGGTCGAAATTAAATTTTGACCCGACGAGTACCAACCACACCTATGGTACGAAATCGTCAAGTTAGGGGTGAAACCCGCATCTTGTCGATTAAGTCTCATTCCTAGATTTTCAATCCCTCCAAAGTTTCGATTGTTTCAATCGATTAGGGACGTGTAGTAACTGGAAGGGTAAGATACCGTTAATCGCTTCTCGACGAGAGTATCTTACCTATTGGCCAAAGCACGTTTCCCTAATTTGAAAGGACATTCGATTCACTTTGGAATAGTCGACGTTTCTAAACCAGAAACAATCCAATGTTTTATGAGCCTCTCTTTTATGTTATCTCAATTTATATGTGATTTTATATTTGTTACCTCGTTCATTTCAAAACCGTTACACGATTCACACGTCTCTCGCAATAAAAAAACAATAATAATTCTCGTGAACAAACTAAATTTATACTCTTTTACGCATTCTTGCGTGTCCATACTTGTGAATACTTGTTAAATTCATGCAATTTATGTGAATCTTACGTGATACATGATACTTACATGCTTATACATGCAAAACTTTATTTTAAGTTATGATCAAGTCTCATCCTTTTCGTCTCTTTCGATTCTTTAGATGTCGTCCAACGATACGTCCAAGAAGACCAAGAAGGGTTCCAACTCCAACACGATGTCCAAGAAGGATTGTATGAAGTTTATGGCCAAGCAAATGGCCAAGATCCTACCTGACATCGTTAGTAAAATCCAATCCAACCCTGACTCACCCCATGGTTTCGTCGACTCGAAGGTGGAAACACCTAGAACGACGTTCCAGTTCAAACAGTTTATGGCTTGTATGCCTCTCGAGTTCAATGGGAAAGATGGTGCCACCGCCAAGATGAACTAGTTCGATGCTATCGAACTCACCTTCCTCCAAAGCGGGTGTCCTGACAACCTACGAACCCTGGACGCTACTGGGGTATTCCGTTCGAGGGCTCTCGAATGGTGGACCTCCGAGCGTAATAAACGAGGAAACGACGCAACTCACGCCTTGCCATGGGACGTGTTAGTGCATATGTCTGTTGACTTCGTCTTGTATCGAGTCGTGTAATAGAATAGATAGACCAAGACACGTAGTTCGAGAAAAACGGGAAACAGGGCTGAACCAGCCACCTCGCACGAGGTGACCAGTTCGTACGACCTGGCCAGGTCGTGCGAAGTGGACCAGTTCGTGTGGATGGTTCATGCGACCTGGTGTTCCTATACATAGGTGGTCATGGGATTTCATTTGTAACTTGGAGAAACTTCTGAATCCGGTAGCGAAGCTCTGCCGAAGTGTCGCCAGCTCGTGTAACGTTGTGAAATCAATACAATCGACATTTAATCTACTTCTAAGTGCATATCAAGCTAAATGAAAATCAAATCAATGAATTATGCCTCTGATTTGGTCTAGAACTCTTCTGATCGACTCGTTTAGATCGATTCCCCGATCCTAGAAGTGTTATCAGAGCTCAGGAAGAAGAGTTCGTATCATTTCAGCTTGTTTTCATGGATAAATCTCATTTCTACTCATTCTTCTACACTTTTTCATCAAATTTCAATGAATTTACGGATAAAATGATCTGATTTTGACATATAACACGTAAAACACTGTTTTAATCAATCCGTGAACAAATTTGACCGTAAAATCAACCTAAAACTTGATAAAATTGACCAGACCGTGTGAAACACTTGTCAAATCGTTCGAGATACTGTCAGGTCGTTTGAAAATTTGCTTCAGGTCGTACGGTTTGGGTCAGACCGTGTGGAAAACCTTCAGTGCGCTTGAAATTAGCTCAGGTCGTTTGAACCAGTTCACACAAAGTGATCCAGGTCGTGCGAGGTAGTCCAAGTCGTGTGATAGTAATCCAGTTCGTTTGGAATTGTAATCCAGGTCGTACGAAGAGGGTTAAGAACATTCAGGTCATTTGAAGTTCACCAGTTCGCACGGTTTGAATATCTCCAGATCGTTTGAAATCTTCCCAGTACGTTTGAAAAGACTGTTTTTGTAAAATCCCAATACCGAAACATGGATAACGAATTTTATAATGCATTTGCTACTGCCCCGGGTACTCCTGTTACCGTTGATCAGAATGTAACTATGGAAAATGAAACGGGAATGTTACAAAAACCTCCTAAGTTGATGAGCATTGAAGAATATTATAATTGGCAAGAACGGTTCGAGAATTGGGTTCAAGCAAATCATCTAAGGTCTTGGGAATGTATTGAAACTAAGTACGTTCGACCTCGTAATAATGTGGGAGTTATAAAGAATATTTCCGAATTTACAGAAAAAGAGAGAGAAATGTACAAGGCAGAAAAAATGATGATTAGTTTACTTCAACAAGCTGTGAAAGAAGACATTTTCATATTACTTCAACATGATGATAGTGCACGTTCAATTTGGGAAGCACTTCGTACAAAATTCGAAGGAAGTACGGAGATGATCAAGAATAAAAAGTCACTATTAAAGAAAGAATTTGAACTGTTCTCAAGTTTGCCGGGTGAAACTACAAAGACTCTTATTGAGAGATATTGTCATTTAGTACGTTCAATGAGTCGGTTGGATATCAATAAAGATCGAGAGGAATGGGTTGAAAAATTAGCCGATGATTTACCTCAAAAAGAATGGGGTACATATCTTATGATTTTGAAGAACACCGGAGAGTATGATAGATTGACAATTGCTCAATTCATTGAAAACTTGAAGGACAAGATCTTGAACAACAAAAGATCGCTAGAATGAACAATTCAAGTGGTCAACAAGATATCAAGATGTATTTCAAAGGTAATGTTCAAAATGTTGAAGCAAGTCCGAAGATCCAAACCGCTTTCAGCGCAGAAAACTCATCCGGATCACTCAATCAACAACAGTGGATTTTCTTCATATCCGAGTGTTAATCCTAATGTTTCAACTTCAAATTATCAGTCTCAAAGCTCAAACAATGGTAATGGTCATGTGCTACAATGCAACATCGCGTTGAATCTTCAGAACGGTCAAAATTTCTCTGAAGAAGTCGCTAAAGGTCATATGGCATTACTAGTTACCGTGTTAGAATCATATGAGAGTTTGGTTGCGGGAAGAATCGGAAATCCTATGTTAACAAAAGAGGATTACGATCAGATTGATGCTGAGGAAATGGAGCTAATGGATATTAAGTGGTGTTTAGCAAGTGTGTTGAGGAGAGCTGAGAAATTTAAGCAGATTACTGGAAGAGATGACTTACGTGATGCTAATGTTTCTACTTTAGGTTTTGATAAATCTAAAGTTACTTGTTTTCGGTGCAGGGAAAAAGGACATTTCAAGAGTGAATGTACCAACCGAGAAGCAGGTGGAGCTCAGAATCCTTTCGGGAACAATGAATATTATCGGAAAGCAATATATCATCAGGTAGCTCAACAACCGTCATCATCCCATGCTATTCCAATTGAAGATGGAAAGAAGAGAGCTTGTATTACTATGCCTCCAGATCAAGAAGATGAAAGATTGCCAGAGGGATTTAGCTGGGACAAATATATTCCAGCTCAAAGTAATTCAAAGTTTAGAGCATTTATTGCACAGATCATTCAAGAGCCAGAGTTGATGAAAGAATGGATGGATGTGTTTGCAAATGATGAGAAAAGTCAAAATGGAGAGTCTGTTTCTTCAGAAGATAGATCAGAAAAGACACCAGTCTTTGATCAATCATCAATTGATAGCAGTGATGATGATGAAGAAATTAAACAAATAAACATTGGTAAAAATCATCTATCTCCTGAAAGTTTCAAATTTTATTTTGCAGATAAATTGGAGAAGCTAAAGGAGAGACGAGCAGCAAAAGAAAAGGAAGAGGTAAAATGCGAAAATATTGCACAGGAAGAGACGAATGAACAGAGTAAAGAAGCTAAAGTGATTGAAAAGATTGTAGAGGTCACAAAACCTTGTCTGAAATGTTTGGAACCATGCAAACATTGTGAAGAGAAAGATAAGAAGTATAGTGAGCTAGACAAGATGAAAGAAAAATTATTGTTCGATGTTAAGTACGTGAAAGAATCTTATGATGTGTTGAACAGAACAGTAAACCAGTTGGAAAAGACAAACTCAGAAAGGGAAGATGCTTTGACAATGATGAATGCAGTGATGATGTCTAAGCAGAAGGCCATCAATCACTATATTGAAGAGTGTGCAAAGTTGAAGCAAGAATTAGAGACTTAAAAGATTGAGAATGAAAGAATCAGACGATTGCTAATGAGTTACTCAAGTTCTGATTACTTGATTGATAGAATCTATCCGACAATAGCAGGTTTTGAAGCCTTTCAAGATAAAAAGTCGGAAGATACGGATACTGGTAAGAAACAAAGTGCAAATTATAACAAGTGTCCGCCTCCGATCTGGGAAGGTTATTCTCCCAGAAAACCAAATTCGGAACAAGTCAAAAAGGCAGTCAATATAAAGTTAAAGTCTAAGACAACTGATGAGTTACCAGACAACATTGATGTTACATTCACGTCGTCTGACACTGATCATGAGTCTGAGTTAATAAAGAAAGTGTTCGATCAGGTGTTGGATAAGGATGAGGAGTCAGAGTCAAAGTCTGAATCTGAGAGCTCAAGTTCATCAGTTAACAGTTTGAAATCATCGGTCAAAAGGGTTTACAATAAAGATTTTCTGATATCAAAAAATAATTTGAATGATGAACCAATCAAAGTGGCATATACTTTAAATAATTCAGACAAATTATATTCTGATGAGGAATTTCCAATTAAAAATGTGAAAATTGAAAATATTAAAACAGTTTTTAAATTGATAAAAATAAAGCTTTCAGAAATAAAAGATAAAATGGGATTTTCAAAACCTAAATATACTTCTAGAGTTCAACAACGTTTAAACAAGAAGAAAGGTTTCGGTCCAGGTCATCAAAAGAAACCGAATCATAAAAGCAATTTCAAAAAGAAGGAGTTGGGTTTTGATGTTGAAAATAATCAAAATATAAAGATTTTAAATCAAAAACTGTATTTTTTTCAGGTGCTTCTTCAGAGGAAGAAAAGGAAAAAGCTTTCTGGAAACAGTCTAACAAGGAGTTTCTTGCTGAAAAACAAAAGTTTGAGAAGACTGTGTTTGGAACCAAAAAGGAAACAAGAACTTGCTATAGATGCAATGAAGTTGGTCACATCACCTGGAACTGTCCAATGGCAACCAACATAAAACAGGAAGTTCTTTCTAAACTCAAAGAAAAAGTTGTTGATGAAATTGAACCACCAACTGAAAAATTTAAAATGTTTAAAAATTCAACATATGAAGTTGGTGAGTGTTCTAAAATGTTTTACAAAAGAAGAGTGAATCTTAACAACCAAATGTGGGTTGTTAAAAAATCAGATGTTAAATCTGGCGATGAATTTGTTTTTTCGGAAGCAAATGAGCACTTTTTGGCGATGAATCTGACTCGTCAAAGTCAGAGGAGCCACAAGTTGAGCTAAAAAGTGATAATTCCGTTCCGAAAATGGATGATGCAAATTTTCCACCATTGTCAAACGGAAACTTAAAACAAAAAATTGGCAAAGTTGAGATTTCAAATCAATTCTTTTCTGAAAAGAAAGAATTTGATGTTGAAAAAGCCTTTAACCCTAAAGTTCTAAATATTTTTGGAAAAAATGGTTGACGGGAAGGTCAAAGGGGTAAAGGAATTCTATGAAAAGAATAAGAAAGGAAAGAAACCGAGTGATGATGACTCGAAATCACCCAAGGACCGTCAGGCTTGTGTGAATCTCTTTAACTGAAAATCCTGACTTGCCGGAGCTCCCAAGTTGGTAATCGTGGAGCATGAATCGGCATCATTCTTGAAAAATGTTTGTGAGAAAAAACTACAAGTGATAATCTTTACAAGTGGTTGAAAGAACAATGTGATGAAACCCCATGATGTGTGAAATCAACAAAACTAATTTTCCGGAAAAACCATTTTGATTAAAACAAACTTAAGTGTTTTGAAATCATAATGGGAAAATAGTTTGTTTTCAGGGGGAGTTCTGATTGTTTTAGCCAAGTGGATGGAGAATTGAAGCAATTCACATCAGTTTGTCATTTTATTTGTACAATTTATTGCGTTTAGTTTCAAATTTTCCCGAAAAATAAAAAATTGAAACATATTTTTGATTTTAGGGGGAGTAAAACATTTAGAAATTTTGAAAATTTGAAAATCCAAAAACATGATAAAATCTAAAAACCAACAACATCGAAAAATCAAAATGAGTTTTGTTGTGAAAAAGAGGAAATGATAGTACATCGGTAGACAATCATAGTACGCTAAAGAATTGGAAAGTTAAAATGTGATAAACAGTCTCAATGATGATATGCCAGTAGGTTTTTATACGCTTAGTAGATTGTTTTCGAGATATAAACCTAAATATCAAATACTTACTTATTTCGTGGGAACATCTCTCGGATATATAGGTAACCCCTGAAATCTTGTTTGAATGGTTTTTCTATTTCTGACATACTAGGTCTTTGTGCGTGATGATATCTGGGGTATTATACCGGGACTTCTGATTTTGCGGGAGCAATAGCCTAGTCCTCGTATAATGCTCTGCACTGCTTTAATCATAAAGCCCACCCTCAGCATAAAAAATGATGAAACATTGAAAAATGCTAATCATGTGATGTTGAAGAAAAGATCCCCAAACGGGACCCACCTAAAGTCGAGCCATCATCTCTCTGATTGAACGGAAGTTCTAGCCTGAGCTCACATGGACTCGCATTACCCATTTACAGATATCATTAGTGTACATTCACCTGTAAGACTGAATATAGGAGTCTGGATACGGGAGTATATTCTGAGGTGGTACACGCGAATAAGTTAAGTCCAGTAAAACACTAATCTCGTATCTCGAAACAGTTGAACTTTGTGTGAAAATTTAAGTGGATCAGTATACTAACAATCTAAGTGAATCGTTTAGAACTAAAAGTGTTTTAAGCTCAACGGTACTAGTGATTTGTCATAAACTGATATGATCCTCTTACACAAACTCACAAAAAGATATTGTATGTAAATATTTCTTTATTGCATTTTAACACACTGAAAATCTTAGAAAAAAAAAACCAAAAAGAATGTGTTTTAGCATAAAATTTTGAAAATTCAAAAAGATTTTATTTCATCTTATTTTCGACAACTAATGTTGGAAAGCTGATTTTCAAAATTCCGAGTGCTAAACATGATGAACGACAACAGGGTTGGGAGAGTTTCTTTGAAATGAGAAATGATTTTGAAATGATTAAATGGTTCATTAATTTGAAACCAAATTTTGAGTGTTACGAATACAAGTGGTTTAGCAGAGATTAAAATTGTTATAACTAAAAATACCCAAAACATAAGATTTGAAAAATGAAGTCAAAGTTTGAGATAATTTGAGAAATGTTATAAGATAATCTACAAGTGGTTTCTAAAATTGTTAAATTTTAAAAAATTTGAAATTTACTTTTGGGTAGAGTATGTGCAGGTAAAAAGCTTTGAAAGAGCTAAGTTTCGACTCCAGAGGATTTCCAAGTAAGCATATGCAGATTAGAGCCAGGTTTCTGATCCTGTTACTATGGAGAGCCATGAGACGTTCCTGAACCTGTCAAACCTTGCAGATAGTGAATTCCAGACTGCGATCCCAGCTTATCGAAAGGGGGAGTCTGATGATAAAAGAAGAGAGAGATTGATGAGGATGCTTACAGAGAAAGATACTTTGGAAAGAGCGTGAAGACTGATCAAGACTGAAGACTCAATATACTGAAGACTCATCAACATCCAAGGGGGAGTTTGTTAGTGCATATGTCTGTTGACTTCGTCTTGTATCGAGTCATGTAATAGAATAGATAGACCAAGACACGTAGTTCGAGAAAAACGGGAAACAGGGCTGAACCAGCCACCTCGCATGAGGTGACCAGTTTGTACGACCTGGCCAGGTCGTGCGAAGTGGACCAGTTCGTGTGGATGGTTCATGCGACCTGGTGTTCCTATATATAGGTGGTCTTGGGATTTCATTTGTAACTTGGAGAAACTTCTGATTCCGGTAGCGAAGTTCTGCCGAAGTGTCGCCAACTCGTGTAACGCTGTGAAATCAATACAATCGACATTTAATCTAGTTCTAAGTGCATATCAAGCTGAATGAAGTTCAAATCAATGAATTCCGCCTCTGATTTGGTCTAGAACTCTTCTGATCGACTCGTTTAGATCGATTCCCTAATCCTACAGGACGAACTGAAGCAACTAATGAAGGACGAGTTTTGTCCTCCCCACGAGCTTTAAAAACTCAAAAACAAGTTTTGGAATTTGAAGCAAATTGGGAGCGACAACGCTGGTCTAACAGCGCGCTTCAAACAACTCAGTGTTCTCTGCCCTGGTCAAGTCGACACCGCCCCAAAGCTGTTGCCAAAATACATTCGCTGCCTTCCACCCACCTTGATGAACCATGTTGCGTCTGCCTGGCCCAAAACCCTCGAGGATGTATTCCGTGTATCCGCTGAACTCAACAACAATTGTATTCTTCATGGAACCTTCGACAAGTTTTCAACGAAGAATGCACACCAAGCTACCACTGACACCACCACCGTTAAACCCTCACCCTCTCAACCACCCAAGAAAAACAAGAACAAGAAGCGGAAGGCTTCTAGTCAAAACTGTGCGGTCATCACTCTGCAAAACCCGATACTTTTACAGTCTGTTCCTGCTACCTCAAATCTGAACCATCAAAGAGGAACTACATGAGGTCGTGGCCCAAGTGTAACCAATGCTCTTACCACCATCCCGCTAACACCCCGTGTCGCAAATGCACAACCTGTAACAGGTTTGGGCATTTCGCCGATCGATGTCGCTTTAACCTAAAGCCTACCCAAGACCAGGCTTTTGTTGCAAACCCTACCCCGAACCAAGCTTAACCCCAAGCCGCTCCTGTGCGAGCATGTTTCAAGTGTGGAGATCTAAATCATCTCGCCAACGTTTGCCCCCAACGCAATCAACCTCAGCTGTAACGCCCTGCTTCTTCGTACTTTCCATAATTAGAAAGTCGCATTTGTATTTCTAATTTTGGAAGTCTTGTGTTTCTTGTAATTGTTCTTTCTTTATAATCGTTGTAAAATCCAAAACTTGAATCATAAATAAAACTCATATTTCTTTAATTTCGTGTTATATATACTTTATACATGCTCATACATTCAATTTCGTGAAACATTCGATGCATATTCGTAATCCTTGGAAACTTTGTGCTAATCTTGCAAATACGTGAAGCTTGTGAATAATACGCCTTTTGAACGAAATATTATTCAAGAATTCTTGATTCTATATTTACCGACACTTGATGCTCGTTAAACTAATTAAATTAATGAGATTGGAAGCCTCGTGAAATGAATAACCATTTAATGATTTTTTATCCTAATTTAAAATTCATTTAAAAAATATGGTTATTTAATTAATTAAATTAATTAATTTTTACTATTTAAAGGTTTAATTTTTATAATAACCTGGTTAGTTTCATTAATTTTTAAAGTGATTATATAAAAATTAACCAACTTAGTCTAAAACTATAAGGTTAGTTCTTTAAAAATGTAATATATCTTAGTCAATTAAAGTTAAGGGGCTAATAGAGCAATTTATAGAAAGTTTAAACCAGCAGGGACCAATTGTGCAACTTCTGAAAGATAAAAATAAAAAAAATAATAAAGGTGGCCAGCCAGACTCGAACCCGGGTCACCCCATTCCAAAAGCGCGCACATAACCAGCTGGGCTGGGTCTTCACATCGAAAGAAACCCAGCCCGATATTTACTTATGAACTCGCCCAAAAGGAGCTAGGCGGCACGCGGCTAGGCCCGGCCCAGGTCTACGCGGCCCGCCAGGCCAGCCCAGCACGCAAAACATTAGCAGACCACTTCCAGCTAGCTTTTTGGTGGTTTTCTTATGTTTTTTTAGTTTTAAACTTGGTTTAGGCATTAATTACTCACCTACAAACCACCCTAACCCTTCCCTATCAATACCAAGCCATTCCTAAGCTTAAATCACTTTGCAAACTCATTCAAATCACTCTCAAATCATCTAAAACGCAGCTGAGTTTCCAGATTCGAGCAGATTGCTACCTCTTCACTAAAGTGAGCATAACTTCTTCGATTCTTATCCATTTTGCCTCATTCTTTTTCCTATGTGCTTGGATTGACCTTAGCTTTGATTCCATGGGTTTTTCACAGTATATAAGTGTCACACCCCGATTTGCAGCGGAAGAATAAACGTGGGTATCTATGTTCTTTTTGAAGTATCACTCTAGTATATAACCATCGTTATAGTAGCTATAAGAGTAGAGTTGGTGAGATCGTATCATAATAAAGTCTTGGGTTCTCACATCATAAAGTATAAGTAACAACTGTGTGAGTGATAGGAATCAAACTCTAGTGTATATTAAATATGTGATCAGTAGGAATGTGGAATGGACCGTAATACCAGTTTTCTGCCTATCACTAAGGCACATGCAGTAACGTATAATCCACCAATCCCAATTCATGTATCAATCCACACATAAACATCCACACACTATCACCTTGGTACACGCATGTATCACTCCACATATTTAAGCATGTTTATTACCACGACTTTCCCAACACCGCCTCGTATGAGCAAGTCTGTTATTACGTTCCGGACCATAATAATCCACTTGCCCCACAAGGCCATCCTGGTACTCGCCAATAGGATACTTTACAATGTTCATTAACTACTTTTAGTAGTGGTTAATTTTCCAGTGATGTCCACTAAGGTCCGAGCCTGGAGTTATAGTCTAGGTTTCCTTAAAGGCACCTAATTCTCTATAACCAATGGCTCTGATACCATCTTCTGTCACACCCCGATTTGCAGCAGAAGAATAAACGTGGGATGCAACAGACACCTCTGGTACAAGCACATTGTTTATAAAGACACTACATTTTATTAATTACAAAATGTTGATTACATACTACATGTATGTTACAACTGTGCGTTCCCATGAACCACATAAGTCTTCTAAGTCGCATGCGTCTCTCTCAATATTTGCCAATAAACACGTCTTGAACAACATACACGGATCACATCAGTCTCAAGTTACCTGAAATGAATGTTAGTTTTAAAAAGGGTCAGCTAAACGCTGCTGGTGAGTTCCACTTGTTTGGTTGTTTCGTTTCAAAATGTATCAACATGTTTAATTGCACATATTACGGTTCATAGATGGAATTACACGAGTGTCACAAGTGAAACCTAGACTGTTTTAATCGTACTGTGTCACACAGACACATACTCGCACCACCTGTATCTCATGAAGTTCAATGCCCTCGGGTAGTTATGTCTAACAACATAACCTGGTTTGGCGCGTGAAGTTGCCTGGCTGCCGGCCGCACCTGTCTGGCGGCAACTGGGTTTGTCAGACCAATAGTACTATCCACTGCCCACGGCTTACGTTAATCACTTGTATCGGGGCTAATATCGTGTGTTAGATAATTCACATCATACAGTTTGAGCAATTAACACAGTTGGTAACATGCAATTCACCCCAGAAAACAGGAAAACAGTTTAAAAGTGGGGGAAGTGAAACTCACAGTGCAAATAGTAGTCCCGGCTAAAGAGTGTTTAATCAACGAAATCAGCTTTAATAGCACACATGCAAGTAAGGACTCAAATTAGTATCTAAGTCGGTAATGGTTATAACTTGGATTTGGTCAGGAGTTTTCACCCCGGATTGAGTCTATAGGACACGGGTATGGTGATGGAGGTCAGGGTAGTATTAGTTTTCAGTTTGGCTTCCGGGCACCGGTTCGCATGCCAGTCAATGTCAGTAGTTTAACGTGTTCGGATAATGGTACGGGAATACCAATAGTGCCAACACGTTGTTATTTAAGAATGATTAATTTTTCATTAAGGGAGTTTAGGTGTTTGGAGAGTCCAGGTTGCCCAATTTTGAGTTTCCGTTTCCACCGTCGGGGATTTCCCGAAATGGTATTGGACATACCCCGAGTGTCCAATCTGCCCTGGAATCTCCCGGAATACTCCCCGTGTTTTAATTGTAGTATTTTTCGGGTTGGGTCAGTTCCCAGTTCCGGCAGGTTCGTTACACGATAAACTGCCGAAATTGATTTAAAATAATCCATTTTTAATCCCAAAAATTCCCATTTTATCTATAATTTGAATAAAATTCTGAAAATTTTTATATAACTCACTAAAAATCTTTAGAATATGCGAAAAATTTCTGGGAATTTATTTTGTCATTTTACTTGTCTAAATAAATTATTTATAAAACCATATTTAACCACACAATTAACATTAATTACTATCAGTGATCCAAAAATTCCCAAAAATTTCCTGGACATCCCTTATGTTTCCAGCAATGTCTCCAAAAATTTTAAGATTTTTCCGATTGGGTTTCGGTGTGTTTCCGGCTACCTAAATTTCGCAAAAACGCGGATTTTTAACCCAAACAAAAACTCAACCAATGGACTCCTAATTTTCCCATAACATTCCCCATATGTTCGTTAGTGTCTCTGTAGAATTTGGTGATTTATTGAATCTTTTGGTATTTTTTCCAGAATTCTTTTTGTAAAGCAGTCAAAATTTTACCAACAATCGTAGAAAATTCCCAAAAATTCTAAAATTTTACGTGGACCTTCCTGACAACACTCTTCATCAACACACCAAATTTCAGCTCAATACAAGTATCACGGACCAAGTTATAGTCCGAACAATATTCTGCCTAGTCTAGATTCAAGTTTCGGGTCATATACCTAGCGATTCCTTCGATTCCGAGCATTCCTTGTGAGTCCAGAAGTATGTGTGGGCTATATTTAGTACCTAAACATCAAGTACATTCCAAATATGCTAGAACTTAGATCAATCAAGCTTTGATTCATTGTTTTTCGGTTAATCGAATAGGTAGGCGATTTTTGTCGAATAAGTGTTGATTAGGGTATCAAACCCCAAAGATTTATAACCATGGATGCCATATAAAACCAGGGTATTCATATGGTGTTCATATTCAGCCCCTAAACTTGTTTAAAACTCCAAAATTCATGGATTAAAATTGGTTTTCATGGCCTAAACCATGTTTAATCAAGAAACCAAGCCTAAAATTTAAAGATTTGAGTTAATACCTTGGATTTGTTGAAGTATATGGTGAAATCAGCTGAGAAAAGTGAAGGGGAAGCAGAATTTTTGGGGATTTTTGAGTGAAAATAAAAGAAAAAAATGAAAAACATAGATATATACAAGGGGCGGTGGCGGCAGTTTGGGTGGGCCCCCTAGGGCCACCTCGTGCCTCGTAAAACATGATAAAAGATGATGTTTATCTTCCGTTGAGTGTTTAGGTTCGTTTACGGGTCCCGGACGCGTTCTCGATTTGCGTGGCGGACTCCTTTTCGCGTGTAATTTGTGTCAAAAGACTCGGTTTTAAAAATCATGCATAACCGTCTTGAAATCCGAACCCAGTTACCTTTTAATCATAAAAGACTCGTATTAGAGTGGTTTAAGTGTTTTTAAGCTTGATCGATCGTTCCTTGCACGTTTGATTGCCTTATGTTATTCCTGAAACGAAAGCGTTTCCCTAACCGGGAAGCTGCTTCGTTTTGCGTGCCCAATTTCGGATTGGCTTCAAACCTTATGTCACAGTCTAAGGCACAAAACTAAGTTGTTCCTGGAACTCAAAATCTTTAATGATGCTACCGATAACCTAATAATCACTGTCAAAGGTTTAAAGCGCTGTTAAACGGAACACTCAGGTTTAACACGTGTTTAAAGTCTAAGGATACCAATTTCACCTCATGGGTCCTTATTAGTGTCATGTCATTCATAACGTGTTCTCAGATTCCTCCGAGACATAACAGATAGCATTTAATCAAGCATATAAGTCACACATGTTTTTTGGGTTTTCGCGCAATTAAAGTGTTAAGTGTACTTTACAGTTTTGGACCGTTTAGGGTGTACCTGGTTTCGTCATGGGTGTCACAATAAGTTTCTGGAACGTCGCCAAAAAGGCTCCAAAGTTCACTGTTCATTTCTGTTTTCAATCTAATCTTTACTAAACTTGTTTAACTTGAGTCTAACTCGTCTCAAACCTATGTCCTTATGCTTATAACCACTTCTATGGTTAGTTAGGCTTAAAAACAAGGTTGAGACATTCAAAATCAGGGGTTAAACCTCACATACATTCTGTTTTGTTTAGGGTTTTTAACCCACAAGTGATGTTTAAGTCCAAGACTTGATGTATGTGTGATTAGGGATTAACTTGGGTTGTCCCACATAAAATCCACACATTGCTTGATGAATTCTTATAGATTAGTGTTTAATATTCTTGTACTACTTGTAGTTCATGACCCTCCTTGAATGTTTTTACATCAAGTGTAGTGGTGAACACTTAGAGGTGCCTAAATGGAAGACTTGTTCTTCCTACCTCCTACGTGATTTCTATGACATTTAAAGGGACCTAAATGAAGATTTTAATCTTCTACCTCATGCTTGAACTATTAAACTACTGGACATATTAATATAACCTATATAATACATAAACAAATTATCTGAATAATCGAATCTTTGATGATGAACTAGTGTTCATAAGTCAAGGTACTAGATTATATCATCGTAGACTTTGATAACTTGTCACCATTCTAATAGAACCTCGTTCCATGAAAACATTTAAACTCCTTAGAGTTTCCTAGTGGCAAGAACAAGTATCATATGTACTAGGTGATTATTTTCATATGTTATTTTCATGTTGTTTAAATTCCGAATCTATAATCTTCCGATTTCCCCATATTCATACACTTTGTTTCTTCGCGTAGAAGGACTTGGTGTTCCAACCTCCCATAACAACTCACTCGCGAATTCACAAGTAGAAGACTTGCAAAACCGTGAGTATACTCGAATTCCCCTCTTTACATTTATCACTTTTTGGGGTGTAACATGTTTACTTACCAAGACTTACACATGAACATTTTACTTAAACGCACAAACATTCCTATAACATGCTTGTATACATGATTGCTTGATACTTTAAACTTGGGTTAATTACATCTTGTGTTAGACTTATCATTAACTTCGTACGAGCCTATCTGTGACATATATAGCACTGTAGGATTAACGCACCGCCCGTAGACTTGTGATTATGTCATGAGCATATTGCGTTTCATCATTGGTTTGATATGTTAGATACATGCCGAATTTAATGTTTATCTTGTATCACATGCTTGCTATGAGGAATTGTTTAATCATCTTTTTATGCTATGTACGTATCAAACTTGTATACTCGCCTTTGCTTTTGCATTGAACTTTATTTTAAACATGTTACAGGTTGAGGATGACGATTGCTATGAAATGAAGTAGCGTTGATGCCTAGATACATATTTAGATGTTTTAGGTTTAACATGTTGTGTCAAATTTTGTTATTGTTATATTTCGAACATGTTGTTATTTGAATTCATGTAATGTTTGACAATTTGAAATTATGAAATGAAATGGGAATTATTTAAATATTGTCACAAATAGTGTTATGAAGTCTCTTGCAATCTTTTTCGTCCCGCTCCGATGATTTCGCCATTGGTTGGGGTGTGACAGATTGGTATCAGAGCCATAACTATAGGGAATTAGGTAGAATTTCCATGTTCGACCTAGTCTATAGTAGGAACCATATTGTTTACCATTCTTGATTCTTGCTTAAAATGTTTATTCTTCCTACTTTGCTTCTTTCTCTTCTTTTGGTCTTAATATATACATAATGTCTTTCCTAAGACATTTTACACAATACACTTGAAGACACTCTTTATACAAAAGAGACGAGTTTACCAAAATAGGCGTGAAACCCACAATTTGGTGAACGACTCTCATTCCGCTTATTCTTATTTTGCAAGAAATTTCGCCATTAAGCTAGGAGTGAAATCCACATCTTAATGGTAAATTTCCAATTCAAACTCTAGTGGACCCTCGTCAAAGTGTTGAAATTATATTTTGACCCGACGAGTACCAACCACATTAGGGTACGAAATCGTCAAGTTAGGGGTGAAACCCGCACCTTGTCGATTAAGTCCCATTCCTCGATTTTCGATCTCGCCAAAGTTTCGATTGTTTCAATCGATTAGAGACGTGTAGTAACTGGAAGGGTAAGATACCGTTAATCGCTTCTCGATGAGAGTATCTTACCTATAGGCCAAAGCACGTTTCTCTAATTTGAAAGGACTTTCGATTCACTTTGGAATAGTCGACGTTTCTAAACCCGAAACATTCCCATGTTTTATGAGCCTCTCTTTTATGTGTGATTCAATTTATATGTGATTTTATACTTGTTCCTCGTTTGTTTCAAAACCGTTACGCGATTCGCACGTCTCACGCAATCAAAAACAATAATAATTCTCGTGAACAAACTAAATTTATATCTTTTTACGCATTCTTACGTGATTATACTTGCGAATACATGTTGCAAACTTATGCTTATGTGAATTATACGTGATACATGAACACTTACATGCTTTTACATGCAAAAACTTTGCTTTAAAATTTATGATCAAGTCTCAACCTTTTTCTTTTCTTTCAAACTTCTAGATGCCTTCTTCAAGCTCGTCCGAAAAGCCCAAGTCCAAGAAGGGCTCTCGCTCAAGTTCCATCTCCAAAAAGGAACTCGTAGGCCTCATTGCTGAACAAATGGCCGATCAAATGGCTCGATTTATACCCGACATTGTTAGCCACATTCAAACCAACCCCGATTCAACTCATGGCTCTGTGGACTCCAAGGTGGAGAAACCAAGGACACCTTTTCTCTTCAAGCAATTCATGGCTTGCAAACCATTGGAATTCACTGGAAAGGATAGTGCTACCGCACTACTCACTTGGTTCGACGCCATGGAGATCACTTTTCGTCAGAGTGGTTGTCCTGATGAATTGCGCACCCAAAATGCTACAGGGGTGTTCCGATCAAGGGCGCTTGATTGGTGGACCTTTGAACGGAGCACAAAAGGTGAGGACGCTGCCCACGCTTTGCCATGGGCTGAATTGAAGAAGATTATGGAGGAATTTTGTCCGCCGCACGAGCTTAGAAAACTGGAAAGTGAATTTTGGCACCTTAAGCAAGTGGATGACGACAATGATGGTTTAACCCTCCGTTTCAAACAACTTAGCATCCTGTGTTCTAGCCAAGTTGATACACCTGAAAAAGCCATCAACAAATACATCCATTGTTTACCCGATTCGTTCATGAACCTCTTAGAGGCTGCTTGCCCATCAACTATCGAGGAAACCTTTCGTTTGGCCGCCCGTTTGAATAACAACCACGTCATGCGTAGAAATACCACAAAAGCCCCACTGAAAACCGCCCATCAAGCAACCGTTGAACCCGCTGTTGAACCCTCCTCATCCACCAAGAAAAACCGAGGCAAGAAGAAAAAGGCTTCAAGCCAAAATTGCGCGGTCATCACTCCGCCAAATCCTCAACCCCTACAAGCCATGCCTGCTGCTTCTAACGTTGAACCTCCTCGCAAGGGTTACACTGGGACACAACCCAAGTGTGGCCAATGCCAATACCATCACCCTCCCAACGTTCCGTGTCACAAGTGCACCAACTGTAACCTATATGGGCACTTTTCTCAAAACTACCGCAGGTCGCCTATAGCCAATCAAAACCAAGCTGTGGTAGCTCAGAATCCTGTCCCCAACCAAGCTCAGAACCAAGTCGCTCATGTGCGAGTGTGTTTCAAGTGTGGTGATCCCAACCATATGGCTAACGTCTGTCCCCAACGAAACCAGCAACAACAACAACCACCGCAACAGCAACAGGCTCAACACCCCCTCGAGGCAGAGCCTTTCTTCTCACTACTGCTCAGGCTCAAAACGCGAACGACGTCATTACTGGTACGTTTCTTGTGAACCATGTTTATGCTTCTTGTCTATTTGATACTGGCGCCGATAAGAGTTTTGTGTCATTAGAATTCGAATATTTGCTTAAGTGTAAACGCTCTAAGTTGCCAAGATCTTTCGCTGTCGAAGTCGCTGATGGTAAAACCGTCGCTGTCGATTTCGTTCTTTCCAATTGTTCTTTGATCCTTAATGATCATACGTTCTCAATCAATCTTATACCTATGCAAATGGGTAGTTTTGACGTCATAGTAGGTATGGACTGGCTTAGGCGAGTTCGTACTGAAGTTGTCTGTTCTGAGAAATTTATTCATCTTCCTCTTCCAAACGGTGATTTCCTAAACGTCTATGGCGAAAAACCTTCTCAAGGTCTTAAGCTTATGTCGTGTATCTAAGCGAACAAATGCTTGCGCAAGGGTACCTTCGCCTTTCTCACCCACATTGTGGAAAAGAAGGACAAAGGCCCAAGCATAAGCGACATTCCCGTCGTACGTGATTTCCCCGATGTGTTTCCCGACGATCTTCCTGGTTCGCCTCCTGCTCGTTCTATCGACTTTCGCATCGATTTAGTGCCTGGCGCAATGCCTATTGCTAAGTCTCCTTACTGTTTAGCACCCTCTGAGATGCAAGAGCTCTCGAGTCAACTTCAAGAGCTTCTTGATAAAGGCTTAATACACCCTAGTACTTCTCCTTAGGGCGCTCCCATTCTGTTCGTCAAGAGGAAAGATGGGTCATTCCGAATGTGTATTGACTGTCGTGAGCTCAACAAGCTTACTGTCAAGAACCGATACCCACTTCCTCGCATTGACGATCTCTTCGATCAATTGCAGGGCGCGACCTGCTTCTCAAAGATCGATCTTCGTTTTAGGTATCATCAACTTCGAGTTCTCGAAGAAGATATACCTAAAACCGCCTTTCGTACACAATATGGTCACTATGAGTTCATGGTCATGCCCTTTAGATTGACTAATGCACCTGTTGTTTTCATGGATTTGATGAACCGCGTGTGCAAAGCATGCTTGGACCGTTTCGTGATCGTCTTCATCAACGATATCCTTATCTACTCCAAGACGCGAGGAGAGCATGAGCAACACTTGCGTCTTATCCTTCAACTTCTTCGTACTGAACGTCTATACGCCAAATTCTCCAAGTGCAAATTTTGGTTAAAAGAGGTTCAATTCCTTGGTCATACTGTCAACGAACTTGGTATTCACGTCGACCGCGCTAAAATCGAAGCTATGAAGAATTGGATTGCACCTAAATCTCCATCTGAAATTCGTTCGTTTCTTGGTCTTGCTGGTTATTATCGTCACTTTATCTCTAACTTCTCGAAGAACGCTGTTCCTTTGACTTCTTTGACTCAAAAAGAGAAACCTTTTGTTTGGGGTCCCGAACAAGAGGAATCTTTTCAAACGCTCAAGGACATGCTATGTAATGCTCCTATCCTCGCACTTCCTGATGGTAACAACGACTTCGTCGTATATTGCGATACTTCAAACCTTGGACTTGGTTGTGTGCTTATGCAACGAGACAAGGTCATCACTTATGCGTCGAGGCAACTCAAAATACATGAGAAAAACTATACTACTCACGACCTTGAACTTGGCGCAGTTGTTTTTGCGTTGAAGATTTGGCGACACTACCTTTATGGTACTAAGTGTGTGGTCTTCATCGACCATAAGAGCCTTCAACATATCTTCAACCAAAAAGAAATGAACATGCGTCAACGTCGTTGGGTGGAATTATTAAACGACTACGACTGCTAAATTCGCTACCATCCTGGTAAGGCGAATGTAGTGGCCGACGCTCTTAGTCGTAAAACTCATGTGATGGGTATTCGTTGTCTCCAACTCGTTAACGACCTTCAGAATCGTATTCGTGAAGCCCAATATGCCTCTATTAACGAGGGTAATCTCTCTGTTGAGGTACGAGGCGCTGCTGAGCAAGATCTCGTGTCTAAATCCGATGGTATTCTATACTATCTCAATCGTATCTGGATTCCTAATCGCAAAAAACCTTCGAGACTTTCTGATGAGGGAGGCACACAAATCAAAGTATTCCATTCATCCTGGCGCTGACAAGATGTACCAAGATATGCGTGTGTCTTACTGGTGGCCTGGAATGAAGCGGGATATCGCCTCCTACGTTTCAAAATGTCTAACTTGTTCGAAAGTGAAAGCCGAACATCAACGTCCCTCTAGTTTGCTTGAACAGCCAGAAATTCCCGTCTAGAAATGGGAGAGCATTGCCATGGATTTTATCACTAAGCTCCCTCGTACGTCTTCTGGTCAAGACTGTATTATGTTTTTAATCGTATCATTCAACATTTATGTATTTCCGTTTCACGTGATAAATATTTCAGGTGGTGTTTTAAGAGGAGTTCAATACAGAGCTTCGTAGAAAGTCAAGGTATTTGTTTTCACTATGTATTTGATTTCTTAAAGTCTTAAACCCATTTTTTTTTACTTTGATTACTATTATCATTAAGAGTTAATAGCCAAAATGGTCCCTGAGTTTTGCTCACTTTTGCCACTTTAGTCCAAAATCCAAAATTTTTAAATCTGGGTCCCTGAGGTTTGCATTTTGTTGCCATTTTAGTCCAAATTTCAAAAACCCCCTATTTTGACTGTTGAAAGCTGCTTGTTTTGTCCTTTTGTGCAGGGGCATTTTGGTCCATCTCAGGTTTTTTATAACATATTAATAATTAATAAACTAAAATAAATATATCAATTCTATTTATAAAACTATTAGAGTTAATAGCCAAAATGGTCCCTGAAACTCAGATCAACTCTCTCTCTCTTCTCTCTTTCTATAGCACCACCGCCACCTCCTCCCTCTCTCTCTCTTCTCTCTCTCTATAGCACCACCACCGCCGCCACCTCCTCCCCCTTCTCACCACCACCACTCCGGCGTCGTCCCATCCAACAGTCACAACCACACCTCCTTCCTCGTTTACCGGCGACCAGGATCGTTTTCCGGTGACAACCGACACTCCGATTTCAGGCCTACACACACGTATGTTCAGGAGATCAGAGAGAGGGGAGAGATGGTTAGGTGGTGGTGCTGTGGTGGTTGAACCACCATCTACTCTGCAACAGAAATAGACGACCACCATGGAACCACCACAACAACCATCATCGGTTTCCCCTCAATCTGACCATACCATCGTGGGTACCGGAGCCACCGGCAATAGCCGACCAAACCTGGGTGGTGAGATTAGGGAATCTATTTTAAGATCTCATGTAAGCTTTCTTGAACCAATTTTAATGGGTTTTGAGGGATTTGGGTTTTAGGGTTTGTGGATGTGAGATCTGTGTCTGATTTTGCAATTTAGGTATTGGGTATGTATGTTCAAAAATCAGATGGTGTTGCAGGTTTAATGGTGGTGTAATAGTGAAGACGGCGATGATGAATCGATCTGGTGGTTGCAGGTTTAGGTGATGGTGGAGGCGGTGGCTTTTGATTTAGGGAAGGGTGGGTATGGTGGTGGTGGAGAGGAATCCAGGGGAGGGGATGGTGGTGGTGGAGAGGAATCCAGTGGTTGGTTGTTGGTGGCTGCAGGTTGTGGTTGTGGTTGCAGCTTAATTGTCTCTCAGGAGAGTAGAGAGAGATGCAGGAAAGAAAAGGGTGAAGGTTTATGAGAGAGAGAGATATGAGTTTAGAGAGAGAGAGAGGAGAGAGAGACTAGGTTTTATTGCTAAAAAAACCTAAAACATTTAAATGAATTTACAACAAATGAAATTTAAAAAATGACCAAAATACCCCTGCACAAAAGGACAAAATAGGCTGGTTGCAACAGTAAAAAATGGGGTTTTTGAAATTTGGACTAAAATGGCAATAAAATGCAAACCTCAGGGACCCAGATTTAAAAATTTTGGATTTTGGACTAAAGTGGCAAAAGTGAGCAAACCTCAGGGACCATTTTGGCTATTAACTCTATCATTAATTAAAAGTATGACAACTCCTAGGGGTGAGCAAAATTGGACTGATAAAAAACCGAAACCGAACCCTATATTGTACATAGGGTCGAAGTTCGGTTCCTCATTATTCATAAAATCAGGTATCGGGTTGGTTCTCGGTCCAGAACCGAAGATAATCGAGTTACAAAAACCCGACCCGAAATCATTAATTATGAGGAAAATACAGAAGTAGCCCGACTCATTTATATTAGATCAACATTGTACTTGTAGGTTATTAAAATGGTGGCAGCATCAAATTCATATCATCCAAGGTTTGATTCCATCAATAAAATTCAAATTCTAAAGTGTATATATAACAACTGCACAATGCTAATTTCATCGTTGAAATGATAAGATATTCCAAGCCTCTGCAAATTGTCAACTAATTTGAGTGTACTCAATAGATTATCCATTGAAGTTTCGTTAGGAATCATATTCCTCACTCTTTCTTTCATCTGATGAAGTCTTGTATTTTTGGCCCTACGTGAGCACAAACAATTGCTTATAATTTGGTATACAGGAGTTATATAAATATAAGGAACAAGTGTAATTTGTACATGGAACTACAATTTGAAGATGACAATGCTGCTCTGGACTCTAATTTGGTACAATAACGAAACTAAAACAAATAAATGGAACTGAAGATCAGGGTCGGTCTTGTACCTGTGGATCAATATACCCGAATAACAAAAGAACCGAAACCGAGTATATATTTAGGGTAGTATTTTGGGTAGTGTTATAATGGGTTCTCGGTTATCGGGTCGGGTCGGGTAATGGATTTTGCTCACCCCTAACAACTCCTCTTGCAGCATGATATATGGCAATCGCCAGTTTTAGATGTCAAAAGGGGTCGGTTGGGGGGTTTAGGTTTTGGCTAAAAATAGGCAATTTTTATACAAGTAAAAAATTGTTTGGTTTGGACCTTCTGGTTAAAGTTTCTAAAGAATTAGTTTTATTTCCTTTTTGTCTTCAGTGTATACACTAACCAAACCATTGATAAAACGTGTCTTTTGAGGTTTAATCTCCTCTTCTGGGTGTATCTCGTGTACACCAAGTTTACTTGACATCAATGAATGATATATTCAAATGAATTGTTTTATCTACAAAACTAACCATTTTTTTTTACTTTTTTGCAAGTTACTATCCTTAAATGTTGATCTAAATTCCAGCAGCGGTTGTTTTACAAACACGATTTCTAACCAGGTTGGTCATGGGGCAATGTTACAGGTGGTGGTGTCGGCTTCCGGTGAAAATCTGTTAGAGACCGCGAAAAAACACCCACGTCAAGTCGCAAAACAAGTAAAAAAGTAACCCTCATTTAACTAGGAACCTTTTCTTTTGTCGATCAAAATTCAAACTTTGCGTTGGAGATTTGTTAATGCACCACAACAACAGTCATACCCAATTGCTTCCAATCAAAATATCTTTAAATTATGCGTATTTTATTGCAAATTCATTTTTAGGTGTACTTCATCAAGTCCTAATTGAATTTGCAGATCTATTTGTCGAATAGCTGTACTTCATCAAGTCCTAATTGAATTTGCAGGTCTATTTGTCGAATTTAGGAATGTTTAAGCTGAAAACCGGGTCGACAGTGAAGATGAGGGAGTCTGATGCAAAACAATGAAAGAACGAAGCAGGTATGTGCTTCTGCAAACCCACAGACCATAGGGAGTGCATCAGCCAAACTACCATAATAACCAATATTTATCCATTCGGTTAAGGGGATTGTAAGGCAATAAGTCTAGATGATACATTCTCTCAAATCTGGTTTACTCTTTTAATTTCATTTTATTTATGTGAAAATGCCTGGTGACCAACAATTGATGACGGTTTACTAGTAGGACTAGTCAACCCTTGTAACTTGAGGGTGATAACTGGTTACTACCATCACCCAACGTGAATCAAATTGCACCCGAACGATGCGCAGGGTTTCAATGTTAAGTAGACATGCTCTATGAGAATTTGGTTGTCAGAAAATTAATGTTGTTGCTAACGAGCCCCGCCTGCAACGCGGCGGGGGCTTATTATACATATTAAAACAAAGTTGACATGTATAGTGATTTTAAATTTTTAAAAAATTGTTTCAGTTTTTTTAAAAATATTTTATTATCATATATTTTTTATTATTTTAAAGTTGACATGAATAGTGATTTTAAATTTTTAAATAATTGTTTCAGTTTTTTTAATAATATTTTATTATCGTATATTTTTATTATTTTTCTGTCAACTTGCGTTATATGTTTATATTTTTAATATTGCAGTATAAATTTATTAAAAACGGATAATGTTCCCCTATCCTACTAAACCAAACCAAAGCGATTGTCTTTTTTTCAACATTACATTATAATTTTATTGAACGGATATTGTTCCGCTATGTACCAAAAATAATTGAAACCGACCGAATTGTTTCAGTTTTTTTAATAATATTTTATTATCATATATTTTTATTATTTTTCTGTCAACTTGCGTTCTATGTTTATTTTTTTAATATTGCATTATAAATTTATTGAAAACGGATAATGTGCCCCTATCCTACTAAACCAAACCAAACCAAACCGATTTTTTTTTTCAACATTACATTATAATTTTATTGAACGTTCCACTGTCGTACCAAAAAGAATTGAAACCGACCGAATAATATATGTATCGGTACCTATATTTATTTATATTGTTTTTGCTTTTGATAAATTTACATTGTATCGTTACCATATCGTACCGAACCACATCGGTACATGTACTTGTACTCATTTGCATGGTTTCTGTTTGGAATTGATTTTTGTGCCGCTACCGTAGTTAACCAAATCGAAACCGACCGAACAACATCGGTCTTGGTACCGGTACTTATTTTTATTGTTTTTGCTTTTAATAAACTGACGTATCCTACCGAACAATATTGGTACAGGTACCTGTATTCATTTTTATGGTTCCGGATTTCGATATTTTTTATTTATACAACTCTATTTGTGATGACAAACGAATATTAGTACCAGTACCGTGACGATTTGAACTGATTGATACCGTTCAGACAACATCGTTGTCGGTACCGATGTTCGTTTTTTTTTTCATTTTTGATGGATGTAAAATATGTGTTGATTTCTATACCGAGTGCATGTATCGTACCAGTACTAGTACTATACCTAACCGATACTGATACTGATCAAATGCTCGCGATAACGCACCGCCGCAACGCGCGAAGAAACAACCTAGTTCTAGTTAATAAGAAAAAGAAAAGAAACAGTAGTTGGTGGCCCAAAATTATTAGTTGGTGGCCCAAAATTATTTTAGGAACATAACGATATGGTTGGCCCAATATGATTTTCATGAAGAGTGGCCCCGTCGTGAATATTGTGTTAGACACAAATTATGATACCATGTGCTATGAAGTCAGTATGATATATATATTATAAGAGAAGCAGACGGCTGAAGGGATACGAAAAAGAAAAACCCTACAGTGGAAGACAGAAGGTACAAACAGGGTTGATTTTAGGAGGATGGGATTCGTGTTCGTTCGAGTTTCAAGATCAAGAGTTCAAGATTCGTGTCAGGGTTCGCAACCGAGTTAGTTTAGTTTTTATTACTTTGTGTTATTAAAACTATGAATTTGATTTATGTGTTGTTCCAAACTTGGTTCATGTTTTTTACTATGATTCTTGGCTAGTTATTTTTCTACTCAAGTTTGTGATGAATATTTATTGATAATTAGTTATTTCTCGGTTTTGGTAATTTATTGATGGTTTAATATTAAAGTAAAAGACCTAATTATATTTGACTAGATATATATGCATGCTTAACTTTTATTTATTATCTTATAATCGTTCCTCGTGTGTCTTTGTGAATGTCTTTCATGTATAGATGCATGTTAGGTTACATACTTTGTGTTTGTAACTAGTTTATGGTTATGGTGCACGTATTCTATAGGAACGTTGTTTGATAATTTAGAGGAGTTTAGTGTTATACATATTTTTGAGACCGAGAGGAGATAGATAGTTGGGATTGTCTTCGGTGCTAGGTATTTAGGTACAGTGAGACCGAGAGGAGATCTGTCTAAGTTCCCTAGTATTATTTGTTTTCCTAAGTCTTGTCAAGTGTTTTTGGGTTACCCAGTGCACTCTAGGGTGTTTTGTGATTAGTGAGACCGCGAGGAGATCTAGTCTTTGGGTACTTTAGTATTGTTGGAGAGACCGGGAGGTGATCCAACCCATACCAGTGAGCTTTATTTGACCTTTCGGACCTTAGGAGAAGTTGATGAGACCGGGAGGAGATTTAACTTATCTGTAGTCTTAGAGTGTCATATTATTAGAACCTGGTTCCATCATAGTTACCATTGCCAAGAGAAAACCGATAGTCACGAATAGGATTCCAAACCTGGGTAGTACTTTCTCATCCTTGATTTCACCTTAATAGCCTTCGGCCTGCGTCTAGGTATTCTAGTTCATCTTAGTTAATTCCTTTAGTTTAGTTAGTTAAAACCCCAAAATCCAATCAAATCATATAAACCAGTTAAGTAATTAGTTGAGTCAGAGTCTAGTGTAGTGTCTCGTGGGTTCGATACTTGGACTTCATTAGGCTTTACTACGTACGATAGGTACACTTGCATGTCGGTGGTCTAGCATTTAGAGAGTCTTAGTTTATAAATTTAAAACTAGAGAGTTTTAGTTTATAAATAGTACTTGATGACATGACGGAACTTGATTTGAAGTTGTGAGTGAGTGATGGGTGATAACCACCCCTACCCTTAACTCTTTAAGTTGTTTTAATATTCTTAGGTTTAGAAAAGAAACATAGCTAAACACCAAAAATACAACATTAACTTAATATATTTATAATTGTGGGTTACATTAACATATTATTGTGCTGAATTTGTTTAGGTTGCAAAACTCAGAGTGAATAATTAAATGAATTGCTTCGAATGGATTAAATTAGTTTCATGAGTCATTAATTATTGTAATTGATAAAACAGAATTAAAAGAAAACTAAAAAGATATTGTTTGAATACTTTGTGCAGATCATTCGAGAGTTAAATTGAGGAGTAAAATGGCCGGATAGTACTCATGGTTTTGTAAAATAACATCTATAGTCTCTAACTTTTGGAAATTACACCAAAAAGGCTATTTATCCTAATTTTGTAGTGATTAGAACATGACAAGTGTCATGAGGGGTGTTAAGAATAAGATTAGTGTTAAGACATATGTTCAAGTGTGGTTAAGTGTGACAAAGAACTGAGCAAGGTGGCACATGATGCAGCAAGGCTGCTACCAGCCATCTTCCTACAGTCAGCGTACCCATTGCGGATCGTAAGGGTTAAGCCTTACGGTCCGTATGGGACCTTGGCGCGCAAAATAATTTAAACCCCCTTGCGAACCACAAGGGGTTTGTTCTTGCGGTCCATAAGGGACCGTCAGAAACAAAAAAAAAAGTTGTTCACATTTAGCCCCTCAACTTTAAATTTATAATATTTTATGATTTTTAACCCTTCCTTTTAAAATCGTGAATTATGTGGAAGGTTTCTAGACACACGTCATACATGGATTCAATCCATAATTATCGGGGTGTTACACGTCTGGGCTCACCCCTTAGATTGATGACTGGGCATGAGCCCATATGAATTAAAAAGTGATGTTTAAAAGGTCTGAGTGGGCCTAGATCTGATAAGCCCATTCTTATGCAAGTCCATTAGGGTTTTGGCCCAAGAGTCTTATTATAAAATGAAAGGTTCTCCTCCTAAAACAACGAGGTTATTTCTCCCCTCCACTTGGGGCTCTTTCTTCCCTTATCTCTCTTGTTCTTACAATACATACCTATGCTTATATTCATACACAATTTTATCATGGCTGCTATGGTACTGACTTGAGCGTCGGGGTGCCCTTGGGGCGATCCCCCTTAGGCTCTCTGACGAGATTTTCATGTGGTCGCAACTCAAGACTCGATATACCACAAGAGAAACCGATGTCATGACGACGAGGTAAGGATTCTGAACCAGATCTCGACGAGTTCAAGGTTAGTCACGCCAGCCGCTTCGATCTTGGATTCAACATCTATATATATTAATTGATAACATTGAGATGAATAGTTTCCTTTTTGTCTTTTATGTGTGGGTACTTTTTTTCTTTTTAACTTGAAGATTTTTCATTTTTATAATAAAACTTTTGTTTTTTAAAGTTTAGCCATAAAAGTTAAATAAGTTTATTTTTTTATTTGTTTTTGTTTTGCGTTTTTTTTTCCGGATTTGGTGTCGTTTGGTTGCTACTTAGCGCCGTTTTTGGTAATACATGTCGCTATAAATTCGACTTCATCTACGTTTCATGTCACGTGGGTCACTTGGTTAGAAATTCTTATTTTTATTTTACGTTTTTTTCTCGGTTTTGATCATCGTTTGGTTGCTACTTAACATGATCCCCCCCCTGCAACGCTGGTAGCATGGTTTTACACCGTTGCGGTGGCTTAAGACTAGTTTTTATTAATCAAACATATAATCAACTTGGTTCAGCCCTACTCAATAACCTGTGTTTATAAACCAAAAACTTCCAAAATGGCGATAATTGCAATGCCGCAACGATTGGCCAGCCTAGACAACCCTTTTTTAGTGATCCAGATTATACTGAGTACCACGTGTTATGGGATCCTAAATCAAAAGAATACGGTGTGGATTGCATCAAACAGATGCTTAACAGAGAGCCCGGGTCTCGAATACGATTGGCCACTTGCTTCGCCAACCTAGACAACCCTCTTTTAGTGATCCAGGTTATATTGAGTATCACATGTTATGGGATCCTAAATCAAACATATAATCAACTTGGTTCAGCCCTACTCAATAACATGTGTTTATAAACCAAAAACTTCCAAAGTGGTGATAACTGCAATGCAGCAACGATTGGCCAGCCTAGACAACCCTCTTTTAGCGATCCAGATTATACGGAGTACCACGTGTTATGGGATCCTAAATCAAAAGAATACGGTGTGGATTGCATCAAACAGATGCTTAAGAAATATTAAGGTGATATAAGCAAACATCAAATCAAATCGAACATACAGTTTTATCAAGCAAATCGATCGATATAATCAAACATCAAATCAAAACGAACATACAGGGTCATCAAATGTAGAGTGATATTACCTGACGAAGAGAACTTTCGGCTCAATGCTCAAAATCGCGACTCAAATGTGTTATCGGGGAGAGAGAGAGATGAAGTTGTTATGGTGATGAGACGTGTAACATAAATTATAACCGAATGCAGTCACACAGACAGAGATGGAAAAGGCGGGAAAATGTTTTATTGGAGGTTGAGGCTCAAGTAACTGTTTTGTTTTGGGAGTGAATGCATGCATCAACATTATCTAGACAAAATCTTTTAAACATCTAGTATACATTGTTACGTACCTTTTTTTATTTTAAACTAGTATAATACGTTGTTCATTTATTATATTAACATAAGGTGGATGAACAATTGTAAAGTCTTTTATTACTTAAAATCTAGGTATTATGTGTAATCAAATTACAAAAAAGCAACACATTTACAAATTAAATTAGTATCCTAAATCATAAACTCTAAATCCATAGCACATACTGTGTCCTTACCGTAGTGAATCGAATCGAAACCAAGTAAACGACAACGTTATCGGTACCTAAATCTATTTTATTGTTATTATAATTATTTTGTTTTCGATAAACTGACACCGCATCCCTATACAATACTAAAAAATATGGTAGGGGTATTAAATTTTATGATTTTTGGTTTCGATACATGTTCATGTATAGATAAATGAATATCGGTACCGGTACCGTGACCGTCTGAATTGACTGATCCTTCTGAACAACATCGGTACTGGTGTTCTTTTTTGTCGTTTTCGATCAATATAAAACATATGCCAATTTCTATACCGAGTGCATGTATCGTACCACACCAGTTACTAACCGAATCGAACCGATATCGATCGAATATCCACGGTAACATACCGCCGCATCACGCAGACAAATAACCTAGGCTACTATTCTTTTAGTTCTTAAATAACTTTTCATTCATTGTTACGTACATTTTTATTTTATTTTAAAGTAGTATAATACATTTTAACACAAATTATCATACTTATTACTATTAATTAACTAGCAATAATTATTTAATTATTGCTCAAAATCACGACTCAAATGTGTTATCGGGGAGAGAGAGAGAGAGATGAAGTTGTTATGGTGATGAGACGTGTAACATAAATTATAACCGAATGCAGTCACACAGACAGAGATGGAAAAGACGGGAAAATGTTTTATTGGAGGTTGAGGCTCAAGTAACTGTTATGGTGACTTTATATTATTAGTTTTAAACATTATTCATAATATGTCATTTTTCAAAATATCATTATTTTTAACTCTTGATCTATTTTTTAAGTGTTCTTTTCAATAACATGCTATTTATTATTTAACTTAATTTAATTTTTAACAATTTGCCTACTTTAATTATTTGTTTTAAAAAATCTAACTCCAACTATATTTTTTTAAAGTCTCAAGGAATAGTGATCATAATTTTTTTAAATATTCTTTTTAATTTTTGATCTAATTTTTTAGGTATTCTTTTTAAATTTTTAATAATATGTTATTTATCAATTAATTTGATTTGTAATAACTTGCGTAGGTTAAATTTTTTTTTTTTTTTTGAAGCTAACTCCGCAAATATATTTTTATTCAATATTGCGATAAAAAATTTATTGAAAATGGACACTTTTAAACATTATTCATAATATCTCATTTTTAAAATATCATTATTTTTAACTTTTGATCTATTTTTTAAGTGTTCTTTTCAATAACATGTTATTTATTATTTAACTTAATTTAATTTTTAACAATTTGCCTACTTTAATTATTTGTTTTAAAAAATCTAACTCCAACTATATTTTTTTTAAAGTTTCGATGAATAGTGATCATAATTTTTTTAAATATTCTTTTTAATTTTTGATCTAATTTTTTAGGTACTCTTTTTAAATTTTTAATAACATGTTATTTATCATTTAATTTGATTTGTAATAACTTGCGTAGCTTAACTTCTTTTTTTTTAATCTAACTCCGCAAATATATTTTTATTCAATATTGCGATAAAAAATTTATTGAAAATGGACACTTGCCGCTATCGTGCTAAATCGAATCGAAGCCGACGATGAATATTAATTTATTTTTCGTTATTCAAAACAAAACATTTTTGTATAGTAAACTATACGAGTGCCGGTAACAATATTTAAAAAAACGTAATTTTTTATTGTAAAATATACGAGTGTCAATATGTGATGAACATAACCGTTTTTGACCAAACATCGGTACCGATTGTTGGTGCACAAATGTATGTTAACTTCGTCTTTATCGAGTCTTATGTCTAGATAGGATAAACTAGCTCACAACAGGTTAAAATTAGGTTTTGTGTTTGTTTGTGTAATTTCACTTGAAATGGACACTGACCATTTCAAACGAAATTAAACATTCTAATTTCGCTTGAAATGGTCATGCCATTTTCAAACGGAATTACCACAACTATATATAGGTGTGTTGCTAGTTCATTTGTAACTTTTCCGATTCAGAGCCGAGGTGCTGTCAGTTTGTCATTTGATCTGTAAAAGCTCAGAATCGATTAATAAGAAGATAATTAGAGAATATCAAGCTGTTACAAGTCTATTTCTCTGATTCCGCCTTTGAAATAGATCATAAACTCTTCTGATTGACTCGTTAGGGTCACACAACGATCCAACAAGTGGTATCAGAGCTCAGGACGAAGAGTTTATACCAATTCAGCTTGTTTTCATCACTTCTACTCCTTCTTTTAAAAATTAAACAAGATTTAACGGACAAAATGGCTTAAATTTCATATATATCACGCGAAACATCATTTTATTGAATCCTTGAAAGAATTGAACCAAAATTCGATCAAAATCTGGGCCAATTTGACAAATTGGTGGCCGACAGGATGATGTCATCCTAATTCCGCTCGAAAGTGCACGTGTTATTTCACACGGAATTAGCTTTTGTGACTAATTTCGTTTGAAAAATACTAAGATTTCACACGGAATTACATATTGTGGTTAATTCCATTTGAAAGTGCCACTGGTTTCACACGGAATCACTAATTCCGTTTGAAAGTTCACACGGAATCACTTATTTCGTTTGAAATTGTTGTCTGTTCACACGAAATTAGCTATTTCGCTTCAAAGTGACTTGATTCCGTTTGAATCAAGCTAATTTTGCACGAAATTTAATTCCGTTTGGTGATTTCATTTGAAAACCCTATTCCGTGTGAAGTGATTCCGTTTGAAACTGTGTTTGATAAAATCCAAAAAATTTTCTAAGTGTTTGTTGATTGTTTCAGGTTTTTGAAAGATGGATGATTTTATGAATCCATTTAGTGACGTGTTTGCATTTACCAGTGGTTCGGGTGATGGCACATTAAATAACACGAATGAAACTACACCAACACCAAGTGCAAAGAAAGTTCTTTCTGATGCTATGAGTGTAGACAGTGCATATGGAACATACAATAAGCCGCCCAAGTTGATGCTAATTGAAGATTACAATAGGTGGGCTACAAGATTTGAAGAATGGCTTTAAGCGTTTGCATATCCCAGTTGGAAAAGCTTGAAGAATGGTTTTAATTTGGGGAGAACGGATTATGAAAATTTAGAAGAAAATCAAATAGAAAGATATGTTGCTGAACAAAAGTGCATTGCTTTGCTTCATCAATCTGTGAGAGACGACATCATTTCATTGATTGAGTACAAAGATTCGAGAGATCTATGGGAGAAACTAAGAGTAAAATGTGTGGGTAGTGCTGAGATTGTTAAGAACAAAAAGAAATTGTTACGAAAGGAATTTGATTTGTTTGGGTGTTTGAAAAACGAATCAGTGTCTAAAATGATTGAAAGATTTGGGCATTTGAAGATGGAGTTTGCAAGACACGAAATCATATACACTCGAGAGGAGTTGGTTGACAAATTATTTGATTCACTACCAAATGAGCAAGACTGGCAATACTTTGCCTTGATGCTGAAAAATACAATCAAGTCAGAAGATTTGACAGTGGATCTGCTTATCGAAATACTGGAAAGCCATGAATTAGAGATCAGAAAATCCAATAAAGTCAACAACACATCATACCAGCAGAATGTGGAGCTGTATTACAGAGGAAGTATGATCCCAAAATCTGCATCACCAAAAACAGCATTTTCTGCAGAAAGTTCAAATACAGTGAATCAAGAAACTCCTAGCAGTGGTTATCATAGTGGATCTCCATCAACTGCTCAAAGTCAATCTGTTCCGAAAAATCTATTTCAATGCAACATTGCTGTGGATTTAAAGAATGGTCAGAATTTTAGTGAAGAATCTGCCAAACAACAGATGGTGTTTTTAGCGTCTGTGTTAGAATCATACGAAAGCCTCATTGCAGGAAAGATAGGAAACACCAACCTAACAAAAGAAGACTACGATCAGATCAACCCTGAGGAGATGGAGTTGATCGATATAAGGTGGTGTATGGCGAGTGCAGTGAGAAGAGCGCAGCGATTTATGGAGATTACCGGAAGACAGTCTATTGGTGGACCTTCTACCAAGTTAAGCTTTGACAAGTCAAAATTCACGTGCTTTAAATGTAAACAAAAAGGTCATTTTAAGCGTGAGTGCCGAAATGCTTACACTGATGATCAAAATAAAGCAGAACCTCCTAGGATGAAGCAGATAGAGGAGGCACCCAAAGAAAAATCCAAGGCACTTGTTGTTTTTCATGACGATGAAGGTTATGATTGGAGTGATATTTTGCCAGAGGAAGATGCAGTTGGATATGCCTTTACAGCAGCAAAGATTGTTCCTTTTAAAGATACCAGATCTGAAGAAGTGAAGTACGTCAACAGGAAGGCAACATCTCAATTCATGAAAGGCAAAATCTATCGTACATGGAAGGAAGCAAAGAAAGCAAATTGATGGGATCCTGATAGAGAATGTTATCTCGATTCTAATGGAAACATAGTTGTTGATCCAGATACTGTGGATGTTGAAATTCTCACCAAACAACTTACTGAAGAAGAAGAAGCTAGGCAAAGAATGTGGTGGGGGAGGAGGAGAAGCTGATGAGAAAGAGAAAGAGAAAGAAAAAGAGCCGCAGCCAAAGAAAGTCGATGACGGGATTATTGATACATCACAAGAGTTTACCGCAGAAAACTTGAAGAAGATGGCTGATAAAGTTTTTGCAGCAAAAGAACTAGAGGTAGTTTCTGGTTCTGGAACTGAGTCCAAAAACAAGGTCAGTTAAAATTATACACATGAGTCAGGTAAGAAAGATAAAACTGAGAATGACTGCAAAAATTGCATGAAAGAGTGCAAAGTTTGTAGTACAATTGCTTACCTCAGCAGTAAGAAGGTTGAAGAACTGACTGGAAGAGTCAAAGATGTTGAAGATCAGATTTTAAACCGTGAAAAAATGTTGAAAGCTTCGAACGACAGATTAAAAGAATTAACTTAGAAAATCAAAAATGATAAAAATGACATAGAAAGAATTAGGAAAGAAAACGAAAAGTTGATTCTTGAAAATCGTCAAATTTCAGAAAATTTTGAGAAGCTAAAACGAACGGTAAAAGATTCTGATGAAAGAAATGGTAAAACAACCAAAGAAAATCTTCAACTGACAGGTGTTCTTAGAGTGAAAGAAGAGTTAATCAACCAACAACTGGATGAAATTGCTAAGTTGAAGCTTCAGTTTCAAGAAGCTAAAATTGAAAATGAACGCATCCAGTTGAAATTGAACAGTTACAACTCCGCAAGTTTTGTTCTTCAACATATCGTTCCTAAACCAATTGGGAAGAACAAAGCAGGCGAAGATGTTTACTTTGATGGAACCGTGGTTGGGTTTCATCAGGTTCCACCACCTGTTTTAAACAATTTTTCAAAGAAAAAATCAGGGTTGGTTAATGATGAAGTTGAAAATGAAGTTAAGCTTCCAGACATGATTGATGTCTCATTTACCACATCATCTGATGAAGATAGTGTCCAATCTGAAATTGTTAAAAGCATGACTGAAAATGTTTTGAAAACTGAAAGTGACACTACTGAAGATGATGAATGCTTTTTGGATAAATACATTCCAAAATCAAAATCCAAAAACAACTTAAGTGAAGAACCTAATCTTGTGATGTACAAGATGGCGGGATCTGATAAGTTGTATTCGGATCGTGATTTTCCTTTGGAGAATGTGAATGTTGGAAAATTGAGAAATGTGTTCAAATTGATTGAAATCGATGTGTCGGAAATAGAAGGTTTGAAACAGACAAAGAGGTTTTCAAAACAAGAAGTGTGTTGAGAAAAAGGTGTTTGTAAAAAGCTCGAGTTCTCATTCCGAGCAGGAATCTGAAATATTTTCAAAAACCAATGAAGAATTTTTTGAAAAGAAAGCCTCACAGCTTCAGTCCGAAGACACAAGTCGGGTAGTTGACACCCGAACATGCTTTAAATGCAACAAAGTTGGACATATTGCACGAAAGTGCACCAACTTAAAGCCTAAGTCTAAAGTTGTTGAGAGCCAGAAAAAGAAAGTTGATGTAAAAGGCAAAGCTCCGATGGTTGTTGAGAAGAAAGTTTTGAAAAATAATAACACCAAAATCAAAACTGAACCTGTAAAGAATGTGGTAACTAAAACTGACAACTTTTACAAACGGGTTGCTTCGCCTCAACAAGCATGGAAGCCAAAATCAGTGGACAAGAAAACAAGTTCTCCAAAACCAAAGGTTTCTGAGACAGAAAAACAATCGTCTTCTACCGCTCCGGTAAAGATGAATGTTCCTTTGGATCACTATGAGAAACTGGAGAAACAAAAGTCTACTACTTCTGAAAAGAAGTATGTACCAAAGAAAGACCAATCATCTGGTCAACCTTCTAAAATGATTTCTTTTTATACAAAAAGGTTGAGATTGGGTCTGAGGAGAGCTTAAAGATGAATGACAAGAATTTTCCGCCACTTTACATTGCTAAAACTCACTTAAACGTCAAGCTACCTGAGTCGAAAGAGGCTTGGGTGGCATCAACATCCAACTAAAGTGTTTTTGAAATGTGCAGGAGCTTCCAAGATCCGTTTCACGTTGGATTATGGATAGTGGAGCTTCTCGGCACATGACAGGGAAGAAAACCATATTGTATGATGTTCGTGGGTTTAATGGAGGATATGTGTGATTTGCAGGGAATCAAGGTGGTCGAATAGTTGGTGAAGGAACTTTATCGAATGGTATTGTAACGTTTGAAAGAGTAAACTAGATCGCCGAGCTTGAAAACAATATTCTGAGCATCTCTCAGATTTGTGATCGTATGTATACAACGCACTTTACAGACAAAGAATGTTTGATCTTGAAACCAGGATTTGTTGTTCCCGAAGAGTGGGTTATCATGAGAGCGCCCAGAGTCAATGATCTGTACGTGTTGGACATGAGTGTAGCAACTACTACCACGGGTCAGGCTCATTGTTTTATGTCAAGAGCAATGGAAAAAGAATCACAGTTATGGCATCAAAAGATGGGTCATATTCACTTGCGAAAAATGAATCACCTGGTGCATAACGACTTAGTAATTGGTGCATTAGCTGTGTCAAAGGCAAGCAAAAGAAGAAATCTCACCCTGGGAAAAAGGAAAACTCAATTTTGAAACCTTTAGAGAGACTCCATATGGATTTGTTTGGTCCAGTGAACGTCAAAAGTATAACTGGGGATCTCTATTGTCTAGTAGTTACAGACGATTACTCAAGATTTTCATGGGTATTATTTTTGAAGACAAAAGATGAGACGTTTGATCGTTTGATGACGCTTTTCAAAAAGATAGAAAACTTGTACCAAACCCGCATCAGAAGATTACGTAGTGACAATGGTACTGAGTTCAAGAATTTCAAAATGGAAGAATATTGTGATGAAAGAGGTATATTGCATGAATTTAGCGCGCCTTACACTCCGCAGCAGAATGGAGTAGCTGAAAGAAAGAACATGACGCTAATTGAAACGGCCAGGACGATGCTTGCTTATTCTAAACTACCTGTCAACTTTTGGGCAGAAGCAGTGTCAGCCGCATGCTATACGCTCTACCGGGTTCTCACAGTGAAGAAATTCAACAAGTCATGTTTCGAGCTAATCAACAACCGCAAACCGAACCTGAAGTATTTAGAACCGTTTGGGTCTCCCTGTACAGTTCTAGAACCTTTTGGAAAGTTTGGTGCAAAGAGCATTGAAGGAATATTTGTGGGTTACTCAAGTCCTTTGAAACGAGTCTTTGTTCCGAGCTTAAAGCGGATTATTGAGGCACATAATGTTGAATGTCAAGGCTACACAATGCCACCGCAAAATCCCGGCGATTCATGGTGTTTTCACTATGATACTTTGTGGAATTCGTTTGACATGGAAGAGGAAGAAGAAGAAGATTTCTTTGACGAGTTGGATATTCTGAGAGAGTATGAGTCATCACAAGAAAGATTCCCAGCTGAGTATTCTAGACGTCAAACTCGAGCTTCTAATGACGATGAAGCCGGTCCTAGTAATGCTGGTGAACATGATGATATTCAACAATCTTCGGAACATGCTCTTGATAATCAGACGGCAATGAATGATAATCAAGAATCTAAGAACAGACCAGTATTCGATCATGGTGATTCAGATTCTGAGGGGGAGCAGATCCAGAATTCAGATCAAACAATTCCAGTCAGTGAGCAAGGTACAAATCAGAATGTTACAAATTTGGAAGGCGAGGTAGATGTTCCAGGCGAGGTGATGCCGAGAACTCTTTCGTACCATCCAGAAGAGCTGATTATTGGATAATTTCAATCAGGCGTTCGTACTAGACGTCAAATTGACCAAGGCCTTACTTGTTTTTATTCTATAGTAGCTCCGTTACAAACTGAGTTTTCACTTAGTTGTTTTATTTTACATATTGAACCGCGAACATATAAGGAAGCACTAACTGAAGATTCTTGGGTCAACGCGATGCAAGAGGAGCTGAGTCAGTTTGAGAAGTTGGGAGCTTGGTACGAGACATTGTCTCAACACCTACTAGCCAACAACTTGATCCGTGGAAAAGTGGATGCCACTCTCTTCACCAAACAAATCGATGGTCATCTTCTGATAGTTCAGATATACGTGGACGACAATATATTTGGGTCTATAAATGAAAATATGTGCAAAGATTTTGAAAGAGTTATAAAGCAGAAATTTGAAATGTCTTCGATTGGTGAGATGAAATTCTTCTTGGGACTTCAGGTTGATCAACTGCCTAAGGGAATTTTCATACATCAAACGAACTATGTTCATGATATCTTAGAGAAATTTGGGATGTCAGGTTCTACTCCAACTTCCACCCCGTTAGCGAAGAACCATGGGATAAACCCTGATCTCACCGGAGAGAAGGTAGATGAAACGTTATATCGTTCCATGATCGGATCGCTGGTGTACTTGGCAGCTTCAAGACCCGATATTATGTATCCAACCTGCCTCGCAGCTAGGTTTCAGTCTAATCCCAGAGCTTCGCATATGGTGATTGTGAAACGGATATTACGCTACCTGAAAGGAACTCCATCACTGGGGTTGTGGTATCCAAAAGAAGGCGATTTCACGCTCGAAGGGTATTCTGATTCTGACTACGGAAGCTGCAAAGTTAACGCTAAGTCAACAACAGTGGGATGTGAGTTTTTCGGACCACGTTTGGTCACCTGGAAATGTAAGAAGCAAACCTCTGTAGCTTTATCTACATGTGAAGCGGAGTATGTATCTGCTAGCAGTTGCTGCTCTCAGATCTTGTGGATCCAGCAACAGATGCGCGACTACGGTTTGCAATTTCTTAACACCCCTATCTTTGTTGATAATGAGGCAGCGATAAACATTACTAAAAATCCAGTTCATCACGCTAAAACAAAACACATAGAAATTCGTCATCACTTCATCCGAGATTGTTTCGAGAAGAAGTTGATTCGAATTGAGAAAATCCACACTGACGAACAAAAAGCTGATTTACATACCAAAGCGTTTGATAAAACTCGTTTTCAATACTTGCTAAAATTGAACGGTATGAAGCTTTTATGGGTGTTGGAGGAGATTCTTGGCGTAGATGAAGGTACCACTGTAGATGATGTTGAGACGCAATCTGTAATGGTTTGTCGATTTTTTACTTGTTTTGGTATTTAGGGGGAGTATAGGGTAATATTTCTGAAAATACAAAAATAGTAAAAATTTCAAAAATACAAAAACATGAGATATTTTCAAAATCCAAAAACAATAGAAAATCGGAAAGAGCATGTGTAAAAAGGGAAAATGATAGTACATCGGCTTGACAGTTTCAGTATGCTAAAGATATGTAAAGTTTAAAAGTCTTAAACAGTCTCGCTGATGATATGCCGATAGGTTTTTACACATTTAGTAGGTTTGTTCGGGATATAAACCTAAATTCAAACTTGCTTATTTCTTGGGGAACACTACTTGGATATATATGTAACCCCTGAAATCTCGTTTGAAGGACACCTCTTTCTGAGATACTAGGTCTTTATACTCAGTGATATCTGGGGTGTTATCCCGGGACTTCTGATTTTGCGGAAGCAATGGCCTAGTCCCCGTATAATACTTTACGCTTGCTTGAAATAAAAGCCTGCCCTCAGCATAAAAAATGATGAAACATTGAAAAATGTTAATCATGTGCTGTTGTAAAAAAGATCCTCTAAAGGGGACCCACTCAAAGTTGAAGCCGTCATCTCTCTGCTGAACGGAAGTTCTGACCTGAGCTCTCACGCTTCTTCGCAATTAACCCCTTACAGATATCATCTGTGGTATACTCACCTGTAAGACTGAATATTGGGATCTGGATACGGGAGTATATTCAAGAGGTGGGACACATGAATGAGTTTAAGTTCTTAATATACCTTAATTCGTATCCTGGACAGATTGAAATTTGTGTGAGAATTTAAGTGGATCGGTATATCGACAATCTAAGTGAATTGTTTAATTCTGAGTATGTAATCAAAGCTTAACGGTACTTGTGACTTGTCGGACAGCTGATATGATTCCCTAACACGCTCACCAAAAATATGTTTGTAAATAGTTTACATTTTCTGCATTTTATTTTCTGCAATTCATTTCTAGTTTAGAAACTTTATTCAAAATCAAAAAGATTTTTCATTTCTGCTTTATTTTCCGACAAACCAAAGTGGAAAGCTGATCTTCAGATTCGCAGTTTGAAGCAGATGCAGGAAGTTTCTGAGCTGGAAGATGAGTTGGGAGCTTATCATGTTAAACCTGGAAAATGAAAAATCAAAACAAGTTCATTAATTTGAAACTTGTAAATTTTAGAAAATTGTTTGAACTAGTTTGTACAAAATGTCAGTGTGATTTGTCTCAGGTCAACCAAGGTCATTAAGTTAGACTTGGTAGACAAATTGAGTAATCAGGGTCATTAATTTGGACTTGTATACTTAAGTGGATTTCTAAATTCTGACAAAACCAACAAATGAAGTCAAATGGTAAGTTTGAATTGAAATTGTCATTATCATAAATATTATATTTAGGTAGAGATTGTGCAGGAAACAGGTTTGTTATTGAGAAAACAGCAAAGCAAAATCCCAGCTAATTGATAGGGGGAGTCTAAAGATTTAAAAGTCAGATACAGATTCTGGATCTATATTCAAGGGGGAGTTTGAAGGATGTTAAAGATTCAGTTTTTGTGATTCATGCTAGCTGTTGATAGTACAAGAGAAGATTTGAAGGAAGCTTTTATTGTTAGATAAACTGGAAAGAGAAAAGACTGAAGACTCGACGCCGAAAACTTCGTCAACATCCAAGGGGGAATCTGTTGGTGCACAAATGTCTGTTAACTTCGTCTTTATCGAGTCTTATGTCTAGATAGGATAAACTAGCTCACAGCAGGTTAAAATTAGGTTTTGTGTTTGTTTGTGTAATTTCGCTTGAAATGGACACTGACCATTTCAAACGAAATTAAACATTCTAATTTCGCTTGAAATGGTCATTCCATTTTCAAACGGAATTACCACAACTATATATAGGTGTTTTGCTAGTTCATTTGTAACTTTTCCGATTCAGAGCCGAGGTGCTGCCAGTTTGTCAATTGATCTGTAAAAGCTCAGAATCGATTAATAAGAAGATAATTAGAGAATATCAAGCTGTTACAAGTCTATTTCTCTGATTCCGCCTTTGAAATAGATCATAAACTCTTCTGATTGACTCGTTAGGGTCACACAACGATCCAACACCGATATCGGTAGTAGCAAAATCGGTATTCGTTTTTATGATTTTCGATTGATGTAAAACATGTGTCGATATCCTTTTGTGCATATTACGACTTTATTTTTTTAGTTTTTTTTTTTCGGTTGTTATAAGGAGTGTCGGTACCGAAACAAACAGACCTGATACCAACTGAGCTCCCACCGCCCAGCACGGGGGAAAAAGGCTAGTTTATTTTAAAACAATAACAACATAGCCCATAAATGCTAGGTTTACCATTTTCCCCCTTGAAAACAACATGCATGCATGTTCTATGGAATCAAATCAAGGCTAAGGAATAACATAAAGAATCTACATTCTTGACCATAATAATATAATTTCATGTACTCATCACCTTCTTATTAATAATTTTATTAATAATAAAAGAATAAAATTAAATATATCTCCGCCTGTTGTTTAAGGATACGGGATGATACGCAATGATAGGATATTTGCCGTCTGTTTATTTAATTGAAGGTGCACGATAATTCTATTTGGATAACCCTGTTTTCTTTTACAATGCTAAAGTTTTAATAACTAAAAAATGTATTTTCAAATTGGGAATCTATAAAAAATTGAGCATTATAAGATGTTTAGAATGACCTTTAGTAACCAAGAAAGATATTTAATCGATAACTAGAAGATTGACCCGCGCGCGTTGCGCCGCGTCTAATGAAATTGACATGCTGTTGATCAGATTTACATTTACAATGTGTTAAAGATGTTTTTGTCGGTTAAGTCTATATTACTATCTTATACAAATAAGTAATTCACCAAATAACCTCAATACAATTAATGGTATCATAATTACCACGTTACATGACTTGTATCCATATAAACAACCTATCGTATTAAGCTTCTCGCGTTGCGGCGGGGGCGTAAAACTGTGACAAATAGAACCGATGCCACACTATAGCCAACGACCACCAACATTGAAGTTGCGGCGTCTTAACGTGGAAAAATTAGACCGACATATAAAACACAAAAAATAATAACTAACTCGATTCAGGGCTCGCACGTCGTGGTGAACTTATTAAACGGGAAAAAAATAGACGACGTAAACACACTGAACAACACACGTACGTTGCCCCATGTTAACTAACAAAATTTAGAACGAAGCGTATAACAAAACGTAAAATCGTTGAGCCACAAACACACATTGTGCCGTGTTAAGTTACAAAATTTAGATCTAAACATAAAACCAAAAATTTTGCAAAATATTAAAAACATATGGGATCAAAGTTGAAAGTAAAAAGGTTGTGAGGTTAAATTGGAAAAACTAAAAACTTTGGGTTAAAACTACAAAATCAAGTAGTTTTGGATTTAAAGTGAAACAATAATTTTTTTTTTTTGAAAAACTCCCTAAAACATGGGGTACAACACCCCAATGCCTTAACTTGCTCTAAATTTATGTTATGTAAATAACAAAATTATTATTATTATTGCTATTAAGTTCCCGAGATTTGACCAAAATTGTCACTTTAGTCTAAATAGTTTTTTTTTGTCATTTTAGTTCAGATAGTTTTGTTTTCTGCTATTTTAGTCCCTGATTTTTGTCATTATTTACCATTTTCATCTAAACCATTAACTCCATTCAAAAAAAATAGTTAACTTAGGTGAATTTTGGCCAAGCTACATTTTTCTTTCTTTTTTTTACAGGTGCGATGGTATGTGGATGGTGTTGTGCCGGTTTACAGTGAAGATGATGGTGGTGGTTGTTGGTTTTATGATAATGGCGGTGGTTTTGGTTGATGACGTGGGTGGTGGAAAAGTGGCCGGTGGTGGTGGGGTGGGTGGTGACAGTGCAGGCAGGTAGTGACGATGATAAAAGGTTGTGATGAGGTGGGTGGTTGAAGGTGGTGGTGGTGGTCAATGAAAATAACAAAAGTCAGAGACTAAAATGACATAAAACAAAGTTAATTTGACTAAAATAACAAGAAAAAAAATTATTTTAACTAAAGTAACAATTTTAGTCAAAACTCGGGATTAAAATGATAATTTACTCTTACTACTATTAATAACAAAATGTTTACTAATGTTGTAAACAGTGGTCATGGCACATGGCAGAGCACTGTTGACTAGTACTTTTTTTTTCTATTCATGTGATGCTAGTATTGCAATGGTACTTTTTTTATATTCATGCGACGCTAGTTGTATATATACGAGTTGACGTAGTCCGCGCATTGCGATGGGATGTTGGTTTATCTCTAGGCTTTAAAACATCGAAATCTTATGCTACTATTGTGTTTATATACGTATACTTATGACTTTGAATTTTAAACAAACTAAATAAGTTAAATGATAAACATGAAAAAATAATTAAAATTACCAATTTATTGTTATTTTTTATTTTGTTGAAGCTACCTGTGAGATCAACCAAATTATTGATGACGGGGTTAGCCCAAATCTAAATAAAATGACGAAGATTACATGACAGTTTGAAGGGTTAAAAGATTCAAAGGTTCATAACCCGGGGACTGAGCTAAAGTAGCACGTGTACAGTAATCAGTCATGTCTCTGATTACTTCACCAACTCTCCTCGCCGCAAAAGTAAGGCGAGTGCACAAGGTGTAGTCTTTTACCCGCAGGTCAAAACGCTTCAACCCCGAAAAGGGTAAGTCCCCCACTGCAAGCATGTTTCACTAGTCATTGGTTTCCTCTTTGAGTGATGTCCTCCCCTATATAATGACACTTCATTTAGTGCTGAGGACAGGACGATCGGCTCTGATTCCATTGGGATCTATGGTCTTTGCTCTCGAGTACTTGTTCCATGCAAGTCTCTCTCTTTTACATTCAACACACACATTTCCATTGCTCTCACATCCGAAGCTGAATACACCTCAGTGGAGGATCTCGAGCAAACAACAAAATCTAACTAGTGAACCTCTCTCCACGTCTTGCAAATGTGGGGGGACCCCACGACCTGCGTTAGGTAAACCTGAACCTTCCAACCCTTTTGCCTAACCAGCCCAGCTACTACCATCGGTCGAGTATTTGTTGCATCAACAAGTTGGCGCCCACCGTGGGGCTACGCCACTAATTTTCTTCAAAAGACCTAGTAGTGTAGCTCCATTTCTGCTCAGAAATCAGCATGTCGGAAGGTGAGTCTCCGGGAGAGGTAAACCAAATTCCACGTACCTCTACCCCAAACACTAGCCAAACTCATGTGGCTATACCAACCTCCATCTCAACACCGGGAAGCACTCCAACTGGAGCGACATACCCCGAGTTTCTCACTTTCCAAACACCGACACCATCTCGTTCCGGGGTACCTTCTCCCAACGTTGGTGCCTCTAACACCCCCTCACGTGTCGACCTTACTCCTGAAGGGGTTGCTAATAACTTTCTCGAGTAAAGGTCTCTTCTTAACCAATACGTGAGTAGGGAACGAGACAAGGGAGTGAGGATACGTTCGGATTATGACGAGCCAGAACCATCACTATCTCCTAGACCTCCCGCTCCTCCTTTTTCAAACTCACAACCAACTGTGTCTAGGAACGAGGCTGGTCCCAGCAATCCTCCTCCAAATACTAACCCCTATTTGTATACGAGGTCAGATCCAACATCTTTTCCCCTCTTTTCTTCCCAACCAGCTGTAACCGGTGCTCCCTTGGGGCACGAGCTGACTTTGTACGAGCTCCTACAATCTCCAGTGGCAAGCTTTCCACCCACAACAGCTACCACGTGGGAACAAGCGTTGTTCGTGCTTCCCTTGGCACGAAGTGCCGTTATGAGCACTCCTTTGGGAGTAAACTGCCTAGTTGCACCTGGAAGCCTTCAAGGCTTCAATCTCATGCCTCAGATGATGGCAAGCTTCCAATGGCAACACTTTATTAATCAAGTGCTGGCCACCCAAGGGAACAACAATAACAACAACAACACTGGTGCAAGAGTGGAAGAAGATTTGGCCAAGCCATATAAACCAAGCAATTTGTCATGTTTCTCCCAACAAATTGCTGATTATAATTTTCAAACAAAGATTAAAATGCCGTCCCACATCAAAACATATGATGGGACTGAAGATCCTGAGGATCATCTTCAGATCTTTACTGGTGTTGCTAGGATTGAGAAATGGTCAAATGCTGAATGTTGTCTCATGTTCATGCAAACCCTTGTCGGGTCAGCAAGAATCTAGTTCAATGATTTACCTGCCTGAAGCGTTCGAAGCTTCGATGACCTTAACAAGGGGTTCCTGGCCAACTTCTCCCAGTAAAGGCGATACGTTAAAGATGCTACAGTAATCTTCCAGATAAAACAAAGGGATGACGAGAGCCTTCGAGAGTTCATAGAAAGGTATAAAAAGGAAGGTCTAACGTATGTGGGGGCGGATGATAAAATGAGAGTAGCCGGTTTCATGAATGTAATTACCTCCAAATACCTTACCAGGGTTTCAACAAGTACCTGCCAAAGACCTTAGAAGAAGCTCTCGAAAGGGCCGAAGCCCACATCAGAGGAGAAGAGGCTGTAGACATAAAAGAACAAAGAAAAAGGGGATCTAGCTGGCGAAGCAACAGCCCAGCAAGAAAAAAGGGGAACTTTCATTCCTATGACAGACGCCAAAGGGGTTCAGAGCAACGAAGGTCTGAAGGCCGGAACCTTTCAAGCAGGGAGAAAGCCATGAACTTCACACCCATTACCAAGACCCCTCAAGAGATTCTCGCCACAAAGGAAGTGAAACAAAGCTTCTGACCTCCCAGACCTCTCCCTAAAAGCAAAAGCAAAAGAAATGAAAATTCCACCTAATTTTGTGAATTTCATGAAGAGAAGGGCCACCATACTAATGATTGCTTCCAACTCAAAAAGAGGATTGAAGAAGTCGTCAAAACCAGGGAACTTTCCCACTTAGTAAAAGGGGTAAGGAACAAGATGGCCGAAGGAAAGGGCAAGGAAGTTAACATGGTGGATTTTGATGGAAAGGTTCCCCACAAACGGCAGCGGTTGGAAGCTTGGGAGCTTCAGTGTGTCTGCTTCCCCCCGACAGAAAAAGACCCACTCTCAAACCCCCTTGTGGTTGAAGCAACTGTGGGTACACTAAAGACAAGCAGAGCATACATAGACACTGGTGCGGCCACTGAAATTATGTTTGAGAAATTCTTCAACCGTTTGAGCAATGAGGAACGTTCGAAGCTTCAACCCTCCGGAACCTCCATAAAAGGTATTGCTGACATACCCCTCAAGCCTTTAGGGCAACTAACCCTTGATGTCCGTTTCAGTGAAGGCAAGATGGAGAGAGTCCAACCTCTCACTTTTGTGGTTATCAATATACCTTCAAGCTATGATGTCATCATAGGAAGGCCGGGGCAGTGTGCATTCTACATGGCTGTTTTTGTTGGTCATGACACAGTCAGGTTTCCTACCGAGAGAGGGATTGCAACCCTTCAACCTACTCAAGAGGCTTACATGGTTGAAGGGGAAAATTCCAAAAGTGAAGAAGACAAGCAAAGGCTGATCATAAACCCCAAGTATCCTGAGCAAAGGATAAGGGTCAATCCAAGCCTTTCACAAGAAACTCTCTCATATCTTGAAAAGCTTCAAATACATTATAGCGATGTCTTTGCTTGGTGCCCGGAAGATATGACGGGTATCACTCGAAGCATTGCTGAACACGAGCTGAAAATACCACCCAATGTCAAGCCTGTTGTCCAAAAGAAACGAAGTCTAGCACCCGAAAGAAGCTTGGCTGCCTGCCAAGAGGTTGAAAAGCTTGTATCAGCTGGAATTCTCCGAGAAGTAAAGTATCAGTCCTGGGTTGCAAACCCAGTCATGCTTTGAAAGCCCGATAACTCTTGGAGAATGTGCATAGACTTCAAGGACTTGAACAAGGCTTGTCCTAAAGATTGTTACCCGTTGCCAGAAATTGACCTTAGGGTCGATTCCCTCACTGGTTACCCTTTCAAGTGTTTTCTCGATGCTTACAAGGGTTACCATCAAATTCTCATGAAAGAAGAAGATGAAGAGAAAACCGCCTTTCACACAGACAAAGGAATCTTTTGCTACCAAAAGATGTCTTTTAGCCTTAAAAACGCGGGTGCAACCTACCAACGCTTAGTTGACAAGGCTTTTGCTAGTCAAATTGGTAGAAACATGGAAGTATATGTCGACGATTTGGTAATCAAAAGCAAAACAGAATACCAAATGCTTGATGACATCTAAGAGACCTTCAAGAACCTAAGGAAGGTTAATATGAAACTCAACCCCGAGAAATGTTCGTTTGGATTTGAAGAAGGTAAATTCCTGGGCATATTGTGGGAAAAAAAAGTATAAAGGCCAATCCAAACAAAGTCAAAGCTGTTCTCGAAACCAAGCCACCACAGAGCAAAAAGGAGGTAGAAAGCTTACACGGGAAGCTTGCAGCCCTGAAGCATTTTACCTCAAAATTAGCTGAAAGATCTTTGCCTTTCTTCAAAACGCTCAAGGGGTGCTCTGACAAGAAAGATTTCAAGTGGACTGAGGAGGCTGAGGAAGCCTTCAACCAGATGAAGCAACACCTGGTCTCACTCCCAGACATCGCAACCCCAGAAACGGGAGAATTGATCTCTGTATACCTTTCGGGTGCTGAAGAAGCAATAAGTGCGGTTCTAACCATCGAATGAGACAAAGTTCAGGTACCCGTTTATTGTGACAACCGGTAATTTACGTCCCTAATTACGTGATTAACAGACGATTAACGCGACAATAAATAATGTTTATGACGCAAATTAACTTAATTAGGCCTTTGGAGTGCCTAGGAACGTCTATACGACTTTACGGTGCGCGAACGGTGGTTTACAGAGAAACCTGCTGAATATTACGCGACAACGAACTGATACCGTACAAGATACTGACAACGCCGACAAATATTAAGTTTTTACGATATATTCTAGCTTCGTAATTAAATTTTAGCAATCGTAGTCGAAACCGGATCGAAAAACGGATTTTAGACGACAAAGATATAATTTTTCGCGATTATTACCGTAATCGACGAACGGGCGTGCAAACAACGACTACCGACCGTATTTTTGTGTATTTTAATTTTTGACGTTAAACGGATTTCAGGGTTTTGACAACGGGTCTCGTAGGAATTACGGGCCACTTACACATGAGATGGGCTTGTAAGCCCTGGGCCCAAGCCCAACACCCGCAAGCCTAAACCTACATGTAATATATTAGATCTTTACTACAAGATTTCTTGTAAATCTTACCAAGATCTCTATAAATCTTATAAAATCTTACTAAATATTTCCAAAATCTTTATAAGATGTCACCAGATCCCTAAAGATCTCTTGAGATCTCTACAAAATCTCTATTAATACCTGTATCCTCTCCACAACACACAAACAAATCATCAGACATCTTCATCTCCTACCTCTCATCTTCTACCCTCTCTCTACTACTTATACAAACACAGAGAATCAAAAACCAGCAAGACCCAACCCAACCACACACCCCTGCTCGCCCCTCTCGGCTCCGACAAGTAACACCCCCCCCCCCCCCCCTTTCGAACAACAAAACGAACCACCACCACCACTTTTCGGTGGTGGTGCGGTGGCTACGAAACAGAAGAAGGAGAAAGAGAGAGAGAGAGAGAGACTGAGACAAGGAGAGAGAGAGAGAGAGAGATCGGAAGGATGGTGGTGACGGCGGTAGCATCGCCGCCGTCTGCGGCGTCTACGGCGGAGCGACAGAGGACTGGCGGCGGTCTCCATCTCTGACCAACAACTTCATGGTAAAGACCCCTCTCTCCTCGACTTTCGATGACTGTGACGGCGGTGGGGTGGCTCCGACGTCAGCAGTCAACAGATTCGGTTCATGGTTCGGGTTGACTCGGTCAAACCGAGTCAACTCGGTCAACTCAGTCAAACGGCTCGACATTTCGGCGTGAAGACTTGGTAAAAATTTATGACGCGTTTAAATATTTGTGTTTTTACAAATTTAATTATTTCGTGAACGAGCTCGACCCGAATTGATATAATAGTTTACTTTTGGTACATTTGGCAAAAATTACATATATAGTGCTTATATTGTTAAAGTCTTGTTGAATTTTGATATAATAACGACAACTGGTGTTGTCAGGGGCGTCCAAAAACAGAGGAAACTCTGCCCGTTTTTCGAGAAAATCCATAAATACGAAGCGTTTTTTTATTATAAAACAAAACGTCGGAATTCAAACGATCTTTTGTTAAAACAAATACAAAATATCTACGGCACTTCACAACATCACGAAAATGACAACTTGGATCTTATCTTCGACAATGCTTTTATATATCAACAATACGAAACCGTTTCATAAAAATAAATATAGTTTATATTTATTTCAAATACCAAATGACAGAACTTCGTTTTAGAAAAATAAATATAGTTGATATATTTATTTCGAATAACAAACAATACGACTTCTTTTATAAAATAAATATGGTTTGTATTTATTTCAAATTTCGTACAACGCGAATTCTTGTATAAAAATAAATGTAGTTATATATTTATTTTCGAACACAACAACCCAATGACAATTTTTATAGAATAAATATAACTTTTTATATTTATTTCAAACGCCGAAACGGCATATACGTATATTTTGGCAAACATATATACAAGACGTAATATATATAATACAAGTGTATTATATATTACTTTTATACGAACATTTCTATATACACAAACGACTTCCCGGGACGACAAGCGATCTTAACGATATATTTATATATTTTGATATAAATATTTATTTATTTTTAAATATCTCGGGAATCAAGTCTTTTCAAGACTTATTAGTTATTTCGACAACAAACGAAGCTAAACGAGTATAACTTAATCATTTTCATTAAGTTAACAATTTACGTCAAATCGTTCAGATAGCGATTCGGTAAAGCTCGGTGACATGTAGTGTAGTTACCGCAATTACTTAGAAACTTATAAGATATTCCGTGTTAGGAATATTGTAGTACGCACGCTAGCAAGTCAAGTCTTGGAAACGACATCACAAAGTCGTATATAGCTAGCTTTGCACAAGGAATATTCAGGTGAGTTCGTAACCCCACCTTTTTACGGTTTTACATTTTTCTAAATGTTTTTGGGGTGGAAAGACATGCACTTTTTTGCAAAGCATACAATAAATACATATTTCTAAACCATTTTACAAGTAAGTTTTAACTGACACAAATGGTCTACGAAAAGCTTATGTTTTATACCGGTTTTTCAAACAAGCGTATTTTTTTGAAATATGCATACACACGAATTCTAGTTTTCTAAACTACGGGAAAATACATGAGAATTGATACTTGATATAATGAGAATTGATACTTGATATAATGAATACAAGAACTGAGAATTGATACTTGATATGATGAATACATAAACAAGAAGCACTCTTGGTGATCACTAGTACCAAGTATGATGCGATTTGAGGAATGATACGAGAAATTGTATCACGAATAGGGTACCATAAGCACCATTAATCGTGTACATACTTAGACCGCAGAACAAAAGGTTATATCTAACGGGTGTCAGGGCAGCCCCACTCTTGGTGACAACTAGTACCGAGTAGTGTTTTTGTGTCTCAGTCGTGAATCGACTACTAGAAAAATGCCTATGGTTTGGTGACGTCCTATGTCGTGTCACATGTTAATGGCCTTGCAACCCATTAACAACATGATACATACAAGAATACTTGATTTATACAAGAAAACATGATACATACAAGAATACTTGATTTATACAAGAATACATGATACATACAAGAATACTTGATTTATACAAGAATACATGATACATACAAGAATACTTGATTTATACAAGAAAACATGATACATACAAGAATACTTCATTTATACAAGATGCATACTATGTTTTCATACAAAGTTTCCATATGACTGGACAAGAAAATGATTTTAAATTCGTTTTCTCAACAATACTTCAAAAACCGGTTACTCAAAAAGATTTATTTCAAATCTTTTACAAACAAACTATGAACTCGCTCAACTTTATGTTGACTTTTTCGCATGTTTCTTTCTCAGGTTGCATTTCTAAGACAAGGCACGGTTGGAATAGGAGAACCATCTGGAGTCGAGTACTTAGTGGGCGTTCACATACTAAAAGTCTTAGCTTATTTGCTTCCGCTGTGCAATGAAGATACCAGTCCAGTCACGCCAATGCTCTGATATTTCGGGGTGTGACATTTATTTCTTCAGCAAAACTCTAAAACTGGCAAAGATCAAGTATCCTCCTTTGTAAAAACTTGCTCTAGCCCTAGTCCAAACGGCTAGAAGGCTTCGAAGGTATATCCAAGCACACCCTATACAAGTGGTCACTGACTAACCCATTAAGAGTGTGCTTGAAAAACCATAAAATTCAGAACGATTAGCTAAATGGGCCGTGGAACTAGGTGACACAACATCACCTACGTTGCAAGAAAAGCCATCAAAGCCCAAGTCTTGGCTGATTTCATTATAGAAGTCCCGAAGCAAACAATCACTGAAGTTAACACAGCTGCCACTGAACATTCTGACCTTGAAGCCTGGAAGCTTTTTACCGATGGGACTTCAAGCGTTGAAGGGTCAGGGGCTGGGCTCATTCTTATCAACCCTGAAGGGTTAGAATTCACGTATGCTCTTCGATTTGAATTTCAGACCACCAACAACGAAGCTGAATACGAAGCGTTGATAGCCGGCTTGAGGTTAGCCAAGGAAATGAAGGTTCAAAAGCTTCAAGTCTTCACAGACTCGTTGCTGGTGTCAAGTCAAGTGAATGACAGTTATGTTGCAAAGGAGCCCAATATGAAGAGGTACAAAGAAAAATCTAAAGAGCTGATGAATACATTCCAAACATGTACCATCAAGCATATTCCCAGGTCTCAAAATAAGAAAGCTGATGCCTTGAGTAAACTCGCTTCTCTCACCTTTGCCCACCTCACCAAAAAGGTATTCGTAGAAGTGTTGAAAACTCCATCAATTGAAGAATTGGAAGTTCAAGACGTAATCATCGAAAAAGGCCCCAATTGGATGACTCCAATTAAAAAATTCCTTAAAAACGGTGAGTTACTTGCTGATCAAACAGAGGCTGAAAGGGTTAAAATCAAATCTAGACAGTATGTGTTGCAAGGTGAAATCCTCTACAAAAAGGGTTACCTTGCACCCTTGCTGAGATGTGTCGGTCCCGAACAAAGCCAGTACTTGGTCAAAGAGGTTCATGAAGGGATATGCGGAGCTCATTTTGGAGCAAGAACGGTGGTTGCTAAACTAATGAACCTTGGGTATTTTTGGCCTTCCATGCACCAAGACACCGCTGAACAACTGAGAAAATGTGATTCTTGCCAAATTCATGCACCAGTCCCCAAGAGCCCCAAGCATGACCTTGTCCCGATATCTTCAGCATGGCAATTTTATAACTGGGGAATGGACATTGTCGGCCCATTCCCACCAGCCAAAGGTGGAGTGAAGTTCTTATTAGTGGCCATAGATTACTTCACCAAGTGGCCTGAGGTTAAACCACTTGCAAAAATCACGGGCAAACAGGTCATTGACTTCATTTGGAAAAAATCATTTGTCGTTATGGGTTGCCGGGGGTGCTGGTCACTGACAATGGAAAGCAATTCGCTGAGGAGCCTTTCAGCATTTGGTGCAAAGAATTCAGAATAGCTCAGGTTTTTAGCTCAGTTGCATACCCACAATCAAACGGCCAAGTTGAAATGATGAATCGAAGCATAGTTGAAGTAATCAAAGCCATATTGGGAAGGAATGAAAGCAATTGGCTCGAAGAGTTGCCAAGCGTTCTATGGGCCATAAGAACAACCGAAAAAACAAGCCACAAAAGAACACCTTACAGCTTGGTGTTTGGGTCTGAAGCCGTGATTCTAGCTGAAGTAGGAGTTGTAACCCAAAGAACGGTCAACATGGATCCCGAAGCAAACAACAAAGAGACCATGTTGAACTTACAAATCCTAGAGGAAACACGAGACCAAGCTGCAATTCAAGAAGCCAAATACAAACAAATGATGGAAGCTTACTACAACAAAAGAGTCAAGCATGAACGCTTCAAGCCAGAAAACCTGGTGCTTAGAAACAATGAGGCTAGTAAAAAAGAGAACCAAGGGAAGCTTGGCCCTAAATGGGAAGGGCCATATACAATCCTCAAAGCACATAAGGGCGGATCCTATAAGCTAGCTGACACGGAAGGTAAAAAGCTTCCTAGACATTGGAATGGAAAGACCCTTAAAAGGTTCCATGTCTGATCAAGAAAGATTGGTTTGTATTTCACAAGTTGTATTTCAAGAGTTGTCCTATGCTCACTTTTTGTAAAACAATATCTCTTGAATGAATGATGATGTTTTATCAAATTTGTCTTTCTATCCTAAAATCAGATTGAAAACCTAGCAATAAACTCCATGGCAAGAGCCATGTAAGGGGATGAGCTCCCAGGCCACATCGCTCAATAGGTTCAAAGGTTGAATGAACCTATATAAGGGGTGAGTTCCTAAATCAATACAACTCCATGAGAGTTATAATTAAAAACAAAGTTGTCTCATAGACGAGTCCGAACAGCCTACACCAAATGTTCCTTAAGCCTTAGTAAATTTATCAAAAACAGGCTTACGAATTGAAATCAAACTAAGGAAAGTAATGAATAGGATAGGTGCTATGTTTTCTTGTTAAAAATACCAATGCTAAGTGACTGCAGCACTGAACCCTTTAAGGTATAAAAACATAAAGACAACACAAACCAAACAAAGACAATACCATAAAGATAAAGAATAATTCGAGGAGCAGTGCAACAACATAAGTAAATGGGTGCATACAACCCAAGCTCAGGTATACAAACCAAGGCATCAAGTCAAAAAAAAAAATAAAGTAGTAATCGGAAGCCCTAAAGGCTTCAAGCTACAAATATTCAACAAAACAATAACACAAGGCAAATAGGCAAAGTTAATAGCATAAGCAAGTTAAAACAAACCCCAGCGGTTTGTAAGCATAAGTATTGTTCAAACGGCCACTAAGGCCAGTCACAACCACAAAACAGAAACCTTAGGGGCTTCTACAAAACCTAAAATTGTTTCAAGTAACATACAGACCATTAAATTGTTTAAGGGGTGCTAAGAGAGCTACGAATGATGTTCAGATATCAGAAGAAGGCTTAGAAGTCCCAGAACCATTACCTTTAGCCTTCTTGGTCTTCTTCGACTTCTTAGCCTTCGAACCACCATCATCACCAACCGTCGAACCTTCGAGGCTTGGATCCTTGGAAGCATCAGGTTCTCCCGAAAAGGTCTCCTTACTATCCCCTGAATGAGAACGCTTCCTCGAAAGGGAACCAAGCACCTCGGCACAAACTATTTCATTGAGACCATCCGGCTTCAGCTCCCGCAAGACAGAAAGGGGCTTACCAAAACAAGCTGCAACCTGACTAACATATGGGTTAGTCAACCTCTCCATCTGCTGAACAGAGCCTTTAAAAACCTCAGAAGCTTCGGGGCGATGCAAGGGAGACTGCTCCAAGGGTTGACCAGATTCATGAAGTTTATAACCAGCAATGAGGCCTTGATGTTTACCCAAGTTAAGCAGCTTCGTGTAAACTTCTCCAAGAGCATAATTGAATTCCTTGGAGTGAAGAAGGTAGGTAACAACTTGATGAAAACCTTGCTCAATCAACCACTGGTTATCACCTGTAGCTTGAGCAACCAAACCTTTCAAACCTTCCTTCTCTTCTTCGAAGGCCCTCTGCTGAACTTCCAAGGCTTCCCTGTCAGCCTTCAGCTTCAATCGATCAGCTTCAAAAATTTTCTTGAGATCGTTCACTTCAATCTCATGTCTCTTGGTCAACTCCCCAACCTTCTTCACCCAAGCTTCTTCTTTCTTAGAGAACCCCTCAACCTCCTTCTTCATGGCAGCCATAGAGGCTTTCATCTTGTCCTTCTTCTTGGAAGCTTCTTCGTACTCCTGCATACCCTTTGTAAAACGGGTAACACCTTCAGCCAAAAGGGCCGACAGGTTGCAGGAGCTTAGCATCAATCTTGAAATAAAGTGATCAGCTTCCATTTCAGAGATGGCACTCCGAACACCAGGAGGAGCAAAATGGGCCAACACCTCAGCTCAAACAGTCGGATCCTTGAAGCTATCTCCAACTTTCACATCCCAGTTGGGAACATACACCTCTTCAGCCTCTGGACCCTCCAAGCTCTCAACACTTTTGCCCGACGAACCCTGGATGGTAGGAGTGCTACCTTTCTTAACCAACTTCTTCTTCTTACCAGAAACAATCAACTCTTTTTCTTTACCCTTTGGCACATCAACCTCAACAACCTGTACTGCCGACACTTCAATGTCATCACTAACATCAATGGCCTCTGACCCAGAGGGTTGATCAGCACCTTTCAAGCGACGGTTTGAACGACGAATAGAAACCCTGGAACCCGGAGCCTTTTTGAAACCTTTAACATTGGGAACACTCACATAGCCGGAACCCTCAAACCTATGATCGAACCCTCTAACAACTGCATCTTCACCCGGAGTAGCCGCAACATCCCCAAATACAACGTCAGAAGTATCATCACTCTTGACAAAGTCAAGTACAGACATAACTACAAAATAAACAAAAATAAAATATATAAGCAAGCAAAAAATGAAAACATAACAGCACAGCAAGATAAATGCATACCCTGCCCATCTCTCATAAGCACCGGATCTCGATCACGTTTTTCCCATAACTTACTAAGACCCAACAACACCAATAAGTGCTCGGGAAAGGGACGTAGCCTCGAAGGGCATTCCCTAAGAGTATCAAGGAAACGAGTGTTTATCTCAGAAGCAGAGGGTTCAGGTTCATTTAAAAAGGCATCCGGATGCCTCCAAAGAAGTTTGAAAGGAACAATTTCATCAGAAACCCAGAAAAACCGGTCTTTCCAGACACCAAGACTAGAAACCATAGACGAAATCAAGCAAGTGTCAACCTGGGTTGTCTCGAATGTAAACCAGTCACCATTCTTGGCCAACCGGAAAAAACGACGGAATGATAAAAGGGTGGGATCATACCTAGAAGCCCGGCACAGAACCTCAAAATGCAAAACCCTAGCCAGACCCTGAGGGTGAATCTGGCCAAAAGATACGCGATAATACTCCAAGACATTCAAAACAAAGTTTGAAAACGGGTGACGAAGGTTCGAAAACTCAAAATGGGGACAATAGAGAGCGATGGAACCAGGGGGACATTTATCGATTGAAACATCACAAGCCGGAGCAACCGGTTTAAACTTCATCCCAATCCCCCATTCCATACAGAAATTTTCTACTTCCTCTTGAGTTAATCGAGAAAACGATTTCGCTAAATCCTTACGAGCCCCCATGATATAAGAAAATAACCAGAAAGAAAGAAATCAGAACTAACCTGAATAGAGAAAAGGGAAAACTTGAGAGGAAATGTGCAAATGATAGTTCTTCTAAAAAGTTAATGTAAATTAATGAGAACAATATGTTATAATTAGACAAGGAAATTAAAACCACCACATGACATAAAAGAAAACTGCCACAAGTCATATCAACTGTCTTGTCAAAATTCAAAAATCAAAAAGCTCAACCGTTTTCAACCTTTCAAGCCTCGAAGCTTCGAATCCTTTAAAATAAAACACATGTACAAAAGTCAGAAGCATTTGTGCTTACACCCAAAAGCCTTTGACTTGGGGGGCTGATGACGGGGGTAGCCCAAATCTAAATAAAATGACTAAGATTACAAGACAGCTTGAAGGGTTAAAAGGTTCAAAGGTTCAAAACCCGGGAACTGAGCTAAAGCAGCACGTGTACAGTAATCAGTCATGTCTCTGATTACTTCACCAACTCTCCCAGCCGCAAAAGTAAGACGAGTGCATAGGGTGTAGTCTTTTACCCGCAGGTCAAAACGCTTCAACCCCCAAAAGGGTAAGTCCCCCACTGCAAGCATGTTTCACTAGTCAATGGTTTCCTCTTTAAGCGAGGTCCTCCCCTATATAATGACACTTCATTTAGTGTTGAGGACAGAACGATCGGCTCTGATTCCATTGGGATCTCTGGTCTTTGCTCTCGAGTACTTGTTCCATGCAAGTCTCTCTCCTTTACATTCAACACACACATTTCCATTGCTCTCACATCCGAAGCTGAATACACCTCAATGGAGGATCTCGAGCAAACAACAAAATCTAACTAGTGAACCTCACTCCACGTCTTGCAAACGTGGGGGACCCCACGACCTGTGTTAGGCAAACCTGAACCCTCCAACCCTTTTGCCTAACCAGCCCAGCTACTACAATCGGTCTAGTATTTGTTGCATCAACAGTAATGAAATAATTTAAAACTGCTACTTATTAACAAAGGAAAACGATGATAGATGATGTAAATTTTAACTTTGTAAACTTTCTGAAAATTCAAATTATTTATGATTGTACTTGCTACTCTGAAACTTCTTTATTATTTTTTTTTGAACGGCAAATTTTGGATCACTGACGGACCACTGGAGTATTATCGTGCCACCAGCGGAACCACACGATCATATCCATCTCCACTAGGCATAATGCCTATACACCAATTCAGGAGGAAACCCAATAAATATGGGAAAACCCCCTTGTGAGAATCGAACCAAAGACCTATTGGTCTTCAAGTCTTATCCCACCCCCAAGATGCCATTAGGCTATAAAGCCATGGAACTTCTTTATTATTAATTAAGTAAATACATTTCCACTGAAAAATATCAAGAGGCGGCCGGTAATTAATAAGGCTAACTACAATTGTTTCATTATTTTTAACGCCACATTAGACCAAGGGGTGTGGGGGTCGGCTCCCCCGTCTCGGCTCGCCCCCCCCCCCCCGCCCGCGCCCCCCCGGTCGCACACTACTCCCTTGGGGCTCAGCGCGTCTCAAACGTCGGATTATAGACGTTGGCGACGTGGTGAATTGTCCCCCAAACGGTAACTTGCCATTTAAAAAAATTAAATATACCCAATACCATTATATATTTAACCTTTTAACCACAATTTTTTTTCACACAACCTCTAGTTTCTCTCCATTTTTATAAAACAATCTCCCTCAACCTTAAAAAAATATGGATCCCCACAACCCAAATAATCCCAACTCAAGTTCACTCTCGTTCTCGTCACACGGCTACACACCCGTCATGGAAAACTCTTTTTCGGGTTACCAACAAATGCCCAACGCTTTCAACCAACGAAACCAATACCAAATGCACTGGTTTGACGTCTATGGGCGTTCGGACTACAAGTCCGAAAACATGTCGCTTTTCGAGAGAATTTAATTCGGCATTTATGGCTTCTTGCCATCTTGTCCAATCATTTCTGTGCATGCACTCTTCTAAAGTTTTAGGTACGTAATCATTTTCATTGATTACATCCGTTGCTATAGCATATGCGAATATATCATCAACACGTGTTTTATTCCGGTTCCACATTGTACTATCTTGTACATAATTAATAGAGATCTCATGTTCGTTCGGTACCGTGTTTCTTCTGAAACTTCATTTTCCTCTGGATTCATAGTTGTCTCTTCTGGGACATTTACCTCTTCCGGGGTTTCACTTATAATCTTTTGGGAGTTGTCACCAACTGCGTTGCTTTGCTCTTTTCGTTTCCGTGGGTTTTTGTCTTTGGAACTGATTGGTCTCCCACGCTTTCGTTGTATAGTAATCGCTTTTGGGATTACTTCAATTCGAGCAGGTGCATTTGATGCTGGTACATGTGACTTTGTCACTTTATTCGTGTATGTGAATGCATCTGGTAATTCATTCGCTATTCTTTGCAAATGTATGATCTTTTGGACTTCATATTCATATTGACCACTTCGGGGGTCGAGATTTAATAGCGATGATGCATTCCATGTTATTTCTTGTGTTACCAGTCTTTCTTTGTCCTGATCTCCCCCTAAGACTGGGAACATCGTTTCATCAAAATGACAGTCAGCATACCGTGCTGTAAACATGTCTCCCGTCATTGGTTCTAAGTATCTAATAATGGATGGGGGAGTTAAAACCAATATAGATACCCAGTCTTCTTTGGGGTCCCATTGTAGTACGTTGTGGTGGCGGCATTGGTACACATACCGCACAACCAAAAATTCTAAGGTGGGACAAACTTGGTTCTCGTCCGGAGACTAGTTGCAATGGGGACTATTCGTGATCAGCAGTTGGTCTCAATCTAATCAGTGCAGCGGCATGCAAAATAGCATGACCCCATGCAGAAGATGGTAGTTTACATCTCATTAAAAGTGGTTTAGCGATTATTTGTAATCGTTTAATCATAGATTCAGCTAAACCATTTTGTGTGTGAACATGAGGTACTGAATGTTCAACATTGATCCCAACTGACATACAATAGTCATTAAAAACTTGAGATGTGAACTCTCCCACATTATCCATCTGGATGTTTTTAATTTGATTATCGGGGAAATTGGCTCTCAATTGTATGATTTGAGCTAAAAGTCGGGCAAATGCTACATTTCGAGTAGCTAAAAGGCTCACATGTGACCACCTTGAAGATGCGTCTATTCAGATCAAGAAATAGCGGAATGGTCCACACGGAGGATGAATAGGCCCACAAATATCCCCTTGGATTCTTTCTAAAAATGATGGGGTTTCATGTATCAATTTAGTTTGTGAGGGTCGAGTTATAAGTTTGCCCAGAGAGCATGCTGCACATGATAAGTCTTGTGGTAGCAAAACTTTTAAGTTTTTTTTTGAGAGGGTGCCCAGTTGCACTTTTGATTATTCATCTCATCATTATGCTACCAAGGTGACCTAGACGGTCATGCCATATATTGAATGTGTCTTTATCTAACAGCTTTTGGTTACTCACCATGTATGATTCGATAGGATTGATATTAGTACAATATAATCCAGAGGATAAGGCTTCTAATTGTTCAACAATTGTTTCTTTGCCATTTTTGTTTGAAGTAATTTGAAGATATTCAATATTAGATATTGTTTTTAGGTGGTAACCGTTTTTTTCGAATATCTTTAAAACTAAGTAAATTTCTTCTGGATTTACTAGAATATAATGCATTATCAATAGTTAATTGGGTACCCGAAGATAATGTTATGTGTGCTCTGCCGGAGCCTTCGATAAGGTTACTGACACTTGATATAGTACTAATCGGTGTCTCTGCCGGAGACAACTCAGAGAAAAATTTCATATCTTTGAGAATAGTGTTAGTACTACCGCTATCTACCAGACATTCATCACCAATAATAGCTCTGCTGGAGCTAGTATACATATTTCTTCTAGAAATAATAAAACAGGTTAAGTATAAGAAATTGCATGTTTGAGTATGATAAAAACATCATGCAACTATAAATCAAACATCACTAGGTTTTAAATGAAACCATAACAATAGTTCAAATAGTCTAAAAAATCATCCCATAACACGCATTTAATGATTTTGTAGTATGAGCTTGTTGTTTTGTTCCGCGGCCAACAAACATGATATTAACTCAGAATATTTTGTAAAATTACGTTCTCTGTACTGCTGCGCCAGGAGCATGTTGGATAAATGGAATGTTGAGATAGTTTGCTCAATCATGTCTTTGTCGGTGATTTGTTCACCGCATAATTTAAGCTCAGAGGTGATGCGAAGTAGGGCAGAGTTGTACTCACTAACAGTCTTATGATCTCGTAGCATTAAATGAACCCACTTGTAGCGAGTTTTAGAGAGTAAGACAAACTTCAGGTGGTCAAATCTTTCTTGAATGTTTTTCCATAAGAGGGTCCTCGACAGTACGGTTTTCCCTCTTTAGGTCTTCATGAATATGAAGACGAAGGAATGCCATAGCATTAGTTTTTTCTTGAAGGGACGTTTTATTCCCATCAATAATTGTCTCCCCCAGACTCATTGCTTCCAGATGGGTTTTAGCATCAAAGGCCCACGAGGGGTAGTTGTTGCCCGAGATTTCAAGTGCAGTGAATTTAAGATTTGATAAGTTCGAAATTTTGCCTACAAACGAAAGGATAAGGCATTTTAAAAACAATCCTTCAAATGAAATGTATATTGTATGAGAACTTCGGGTTCTCTTTTGCTAGAACTGCAGGTTCTAAACTTTAAGTATGTTTATAAAATAGAGAAGGAAAATAAACTCATTTATTAATTTTGTATCCTATAAGGTGAAACCACCCCTTGTGATTATTTTCAGGTTTGATTTGCCCCAATGAGGGAAACACCTATCTCACCCTTGTTATCGTTAGTTAGAAATTAAAGGTCACTCAAAAAAAATATTAATGATATCTTTTCTCAATAAATGTGGTGGAGGGTTCAAATAAGCGGGTCCTTTTAAGCAAGTTGCTTGGTATCGGGCCCCGCTCGTAAATTTAGATTTTTAGAGTATAAGTTATTGTTTTTGGTATAAATTAAATACTAAATAATAATAATAATAATAATAATAATAATAATAATAATATAGTGGTGGTGTTTAGCTGTAATCTAACCGTCTATAGTAAATTTAGACTAAGCGGTATGGGGGCCGGCTTAGGCCCGGCGAGGCGCGGCGCCGGTCCCCCACACCGCCCCCCTGCCCCGTTCCGGCTTCTTCGTCGCCCAGCAGCCGAAGTGGATGGGCCTCTCCTCCACACACCAAGCTATACATACATACACATATATATATATTTAGCCCCATCCTCCACCCCCTAGGTCCATCCCCTTCAAGCCCCTCCTACGTGGCGGTGACGTGGCGGCCTATCCTTGGAGGACTTGCCTCCTCCGTACCTTCCAATCTCAACAACCACTACGTCAAACGTTCCGTCATAAAATAATCCCCTCTACATTTGAAGGCGGCTGTTCTAAAAGCGTACATGGTGGCACGCTTTTTTTTTTTTGTTAATCACGGTGGTGGAAAGCGGTGCACGATGCCAGAAAGTACCAAAAGCGCAAGAGGCCGAACCGGTTTTTGTGTTTGTCACGGTGGTGGAAAAAAATGTGCATATGAAGGGTGTGGGAAAAACGCCCAAGGCCGAAACCGATTTCTGTAAAGCACGCGGTGGCGCGCAATCGTCGGTGCGACATTTATGATACATAGAAATCGCTTGAAGAGGTTTTTCGGGTCAGAAATTTGTGTTTAATGCAATGTTGAGATTTTCTTTTTAGTTGTGTGTGGCGGCAGTGACCACCGTTTGTGTTCGGAAAAAAAATCCGATGGTGTTGTATATCGATTCTTTAAGGGTTTACGAAACAAAAGAATATCCTATTGTTTTCTAAAGTCCAAAAGAAAAACCTACTTCTTGAAAAAAAACTGTTGTACTACCGAAGTAGGTTTCATGTCAGGCTAATATCTCACTGAATTTTTTTTTGAGAAATAAGTTGTTGAAACGGGATCTATTAACAGAGAAGAGAACAAAAGTGGAATAAATTTATTCTAGTTTCTCAAAACCTTTAAAAACGTTCAGTTTTTTTGAAAACCTTTAAATATCTTTCGGTGAGGGTTTAGCCCCTCAACAGGTTCTCGTTAGTGGTATCTCAGATTGTTTTCTTTGTACCAGTAAATTCGAACGTGATTTTTCTTTGGATACACATATGTAGACTTTAAAAAAAATATTCAATACAGTACGAGTGTACCCGAATTTGATGAACTGGAGAATGTTTTGAATGATGGCGACTTGTGGATGATTTCAGATTTCCGGTAATCTCAGGTAGTTAGAGCCTCGTGCTGATAACGTGATAAAAACCAAAGAGAAAAAAAAAATAAAACTGAATTCTCTGCTTCACAATATTCAACATTACAATATATATAGAGATAAATATAAGCATAAACCCTAAAGCCCATAAGTAATGGGTTGGGCCTAAAATGTCTGGTTTATAACAAATACCATTATATATTTAACCTTTTAACCACAATTTTTTTTTCACACAACCTCTACTTTCTCTCCATTTTTATAAAACAATCTCCCTCAACCTTAAAAAAAATATGGATCCCTACAACCCAAATAATCCCAACTCAAGTTCACTCTCGTTTTCCTCACACGGCTACACACCCGTCATGGAAAACTCTTTTTCGGGTTACCAACAAATGCCCAACGCTTTCAACCAACGAAACCAATACCATATGCAACAACCCAACATTCCCTTCAACCAAATCCAAATGCAACCAAGCCCACAAACATTCAACTTGCCATATCAACAAATGCAAATGCAGCAACTAATGTAAAACCCGCTTAATATGCCATATCAACCACCGCCACAAGCACGTCCAACACAAATCGAGGAAGAAGATGATGACGTAGAGGTTGTGCCAGAAACGCAACCTCAAACTTCAAAAGGAAAAATACAAAGGGAAAGGGTGAAAAAGAAGACGCAGTCGGCAAACAACTAAAATGGTCAAAAATTGAGGAAGAGGCGTTGGCGAAGGCGTGGGTTGCGTCGTCAAGGAATCCAATACTCGGTAAAAATTATTTTTTTCATTATATTATTATTGTTACTAACTTTTATTTGTACATTATATTTTTCTTACAAAATATTATTATTGTTACTAACATTTATTTGTACATTATTTTTTTCTTACAAAATATTATTATTGTTACTAATTTGTAGGTAACAATCAATCAAACGATGGGTTTTGGCAAGAAATCCTTGATCTATTCCACACGTTTATGGAACAAGGCGAGTACAGAAACATTAATTCTATCGGCTTCAAGTGGCGCAAGATGCATACGGTGATCCAACGCTTTTGTGGGTTTTATAACCAAACGCTCTCCAACAAACCGAGTGGGTGGAACAACGAAAATGTTTTCCATGAGGCGATGCGTTTATACGAAAATGAACATAAGAGTTCTTTCCCACATGTCTGTCCATGGCAAGTTGTAAAGGATTCTCCAAAGTGGGCGGCGGTTCCGAATGAGGTTGCAAGCGCGAAACGAGCAACCAAACGGTCTAAAACTTCCGAGTCAGGAAGTTATAGCGTTGGAGCCTCAACCGGTCGTTGCCAAATAAATATCAATGACGAGCCCGAGTTTGACGAGGAGCCGATTGAGGAGTAAGAACGTCCCCCAGGAAGGGATAAAAGTAAAAAGATAGCGGCTGAAAAAAAGGAAACAAGCCACATCAGGAAGCGGTGGTGGTTCGAAGTTGGAAGGTATTATGGCCGAGTTGAAAGCATTCAACCAAACCTTTACCGAGACGCAAAACGAGAAGGTAAAAGTGAAGAAACAACAAGCCGAGGAGAAGCAAAGGAGGCAAGAAGAAGCGCATCAGTTGGAGGAATGGAGAATAATGACCACCGACCTTAGCGCATATCCTGAGGAAGACCGTCACATGTTACAAAAAATAAATGAAAAAAAAAAAAATGGAGTGAGGAAGTGTAGTTTTTTTTAAATGTAACTTTAGGTTTTTTTTAAGTGTGTTGTATTTTTTTTAATGTTTAGTTTTTATTTAAATGTAACTTTAGGTTTTTATTTAAATGTAACTTTTATTTTTATTTTTATTTACTTTGTTTTAATTATTTAACTAAATAAAAAAATAATAATAAAAAAGGGGGGAAGACTATCCTCCACACCCTTGGGTAGTCGTCCCTAAGAGGATGGTCCTCCACCCATGGTGATGTGACGCATACGTGACGGATAGTCCGTTTGAAGACTAAGCAAACCACACCCTATAGCCTTATAAATAGCATGCCATATCATGTATTAGCATAGAGAGCATGCCATTCAAAAAAAAAAAAAAAAAAAGCATACCACTTTCTTCCACCATTTTTTACTGCACGTTGTAATAGTTTCACGGATTTTTATTGCACCTCATTAATTACGTTTTATTTAAATCTTACAGAATCTTATTATTAATATTAATTAAAATAGACAAATAAAATTTAAAAGTGTTGCTTTACCTGATATTTGCTTTTATATTTCTAGTGATTTTGAGATTCAAAAGCTGGGTGGTTTAGTATAATATATATCTATAATTTTTTCACACATATATAGTAAACTCAAGTAGGTTAATTGAGTAGTAAACTCAAGTTGATATTCTGTAAGCTCAAAAGTGATTAAAATTTTAAAAAATTATTGAATACGTAATGATCCAATCTTAGCCCAAAATTCCAAGTGATGTAGATATCCATTTCTCTTTGGACCTTTTATAAAGCTTTATATATTTCGACAAAATGCACTTTACATCAATATCGCAGGTAAGCGAGCAACAAGCTGCGCCGCTACCCCTTTCTGGATAGCAAACCCTAGCCTATTAAAGACAAACCCCTGCCCCCCTGTTGATGAGCCACTGCTGTGGACAACCTGTTTATGGGGAAACACTTACTTACACCCACCGTCTTCCACAGAAGCAAAGATAAAAGATTGTGCGCTCCTTGTGTTCTTTCTACCTTTTTTCGTAATCCATCTTTGTTGTCCAATTTAGATTTGCGATTATAGATCGAAAGTTTTATAAAAAACAAAAGTTCAAGATCGAATGGAATTGATTCTGAGGGTCGAAGATGGCTATGTTTAGAGGGGGCAATCATGACCCAAAAGCTAATATATAGGTCGGTTTGGGTAAAAGAATTTAGACAATGAGTTGTTTTGGGTTAAAGAATTTAGACAAGAGGGTCAAAGTGGGTCATCAAAAATCTACGGGTCATATTGAAAACTTAATAACCTACAGGATAGATTTGTAGTTGACCACAATTTGAAATAACAAGTACGAATATAACATACTTGAAATAACAATTTTGAAATAACAAGTACAAATATAACATACTTGAAATAACAAGTACAAGTAGAACGCACATTTACACATCACATATGTTGTATTATTGTCACATACTATGAAGTTCATGCCAAACAACTCGTCAACATGGATAAGAGTTTTATGCCTCTTGAAGCAAGCTTACGCTTTTTTTTAATCTAAAGCAAGCTTAAGCATTTCGTTCTTATAAATCGTGTATATTCTCTCTAGAACTGTCTCGTCATCTATACTCGCTCAATTATGTGTTGTTCCAAAAACAAGCTAAACAGGTCTTTAATCTATGAGCAATTCTTTAATAACTGTCGCAAACATGTAGACACTGCAGTGCATTGATGACAAAAAAATCAATTTCATAATATTTTCATCTACATATGTACTAGTAAGTAGTAGCATAACAAGAGTAAATTCTAGTTTAGTTTACCACAACCAGAAGTCATCCTCATTTCCTCTCCGGTCTCCTCCATAATCCCATCCTCTTGCAAATTCATATCGCAACCTGGTTCTTCAAAATTTGCAATCTATGAATAATCAGTTAGGGTTCTTCTTCTCTTGATTCGATTTAACAATCGAAACGATGCACCCCTGATCGTGTTCTTGATTCAAAACTATTTAATTACCTAAAAAATTGAGGGCCCGTGTAGATGAAGAGAGAACTGAAAGGGTCAATTCTGCTAACCTTTCATTTACTTTGCCTTTCATCATGTGGGTCCTGCTTCAAGTGCTAGAACAAAACAGGGAACAAACAATTCATATATTAGAATATTTAAAACAGTAGTAGGTAAGTGCAAGCTTATTTAAGTGGGCCTCCTGCTCAACCTTGGAGGGTCTCTGAATCGTATTGATAAAATCTTTCCAAAGAATTTAAAATTTCAAATCCCTTTTTACCATATATAATTAATTGTATATGAACATCTGACATGTTAATCAAAAATGAAAAAAAACTTGAGACTAAACAAGTCCAATTTGGTGTTTTAAATTATTAGCAAGTCCTAAAATGGCCCTTTCCACCCTTCTCTTTTTAACCTTCTCAATTTCGGCCAACCGTATTATGTAAACATATTAATTGATAAAATGTTGGGTATTATGAGCAGATAAATTAACTTAAAAGTCGCATACCATCATTTCTTTCTGCCACTGCCACTGCTTTTCAACTTTAATAGAGGACACGCCAAGAGCAACTCCTTGAGGCTTGAGTAACAACATCTGAGTGTTTAAACATGAAAAATATTTATGGAGTAGATTCAATGACCAAAACCTTAAGGGAGGGTAAGTAATGGGAAAAAAACTCACATTCTTCTCCTTCAAAACTCTGCCATTAGAACACTTCTTCTTCACTTTATCTTCAACAATGCCAGAGCTATAATTTCATATTTGAAGACTAAAGTCGTAACCACAATCAATCTCCATAAAAAAAATCATAAATTTAATCTTATCTACTGATGAAACCAAAAAAAAAAAAAAAACAATTTTGGTGATAATCAAAATTCCTATATATATTATATTAGTTTAAAAAGCATATTGCTCAAAGATTTACATATGGCCCGGTCTATTCACACACACATTTGGTCTATTCACACACCTAAACGCCCCGCTATGGCCAAAGCGGGGCGCTTTGGAATAAAGTCAACAGACAAAGGCTGAGCATGTCACTTCCTGTCCGGCGACCTCGTACCGAAGCGGCCCGCTTTGGCCAAAGCAGGGCGTTTTAGTCTGGCACTTTATTTTTGGGGCAAAAAGTAGGGTTTTGGTGAAAAAAAGGGTTGTTGGTTTGTTATTTGATTGTATTTGGTTGTATTTTTTTTGTTGAAATGTTGTAGATTTTTATTTTATTTTTATAAAACATATTTAATTTAAAGTTGATTTAAAGTTATTTTATTTTTACAAAACATATATATATTAGTGTTATTAATTTATCAAGTAATAAGTTACTTTTTTTATATTTTTTTGTCAATTTATATGATATCTTTGACTAATTTATATTGTTATGTTCTTTTAGTTTTCAAGATGAAACCGGAGCTGTTATCTCGGTTCTTCAGTACTTTCGTGATAAATACAATGTTCATATTCGTTATCCAGTGCAGAAAAATACGGTTTCTGTATCGGTTATTCAGATCTCTATTCGGTCATCTTTCAAAACTGCAATACTCGAATGTACAGAAAATCCCGAAGAAGTTTAACAGAGATCACCAGAAGCAAATCATGTTGAACAACAATGTCATGTTAATTGTTTCAGATGACATGCTTGGTAACAAAGAGGAATACTATCTTCTTTTGTTCTTCGATCTTTGTTAGTTGTTGATGTTTTATTTTTTTCTACATTTAGAAATGTTTGAGAGAGAAAGTTGTAGTTAAATTACAGTTAGTCTTAAATGGTACAAATATGTGATGATACCAAAAGAAGCAGCACTTTGGACACTGTTGGTTATCATCTTTCAACCCCATTTTCCCTAAAAAATATTCACAGTTCAAAAATGGCGGATAAGGGCAAATTAGGAATGGCGGACGAAGAAGATAGGTCTGGTAAAGTGGAGGAGAAGGCGTCTAGCGGCAAAAGCACATTTAACCTTAACTATTTGCTACATCAACGTCATGGCAAGATAAAGAGTAAGATTTCTTTTTGCCGATCATCGTCGTTATATAAATATTTGCACAATTTTTGTTGTTTTAGGGCTAATCCGAGAGTTATTATGAGGCTTGCATGTCGATAAGTGTGTGTTTATTTTGATTTAATGCTTCAGTTTACTTGAATCTTTGTGTGTGTTTTTTATTGCAATTCGGTCAAGAGCGACACGGGTAAGATCGTGCGACTTGAAGTCAAAGGCTCAGACACTGTTGGCAACGTCAAGCTCAAAATACAGGACAAGGAACATATCCCCTTTGACCAATAGGAGCTAATCTTCAACGAGAGAAATCAAGTATCTGTCTATTCAATTGAGAGAAATCATTGCATTACATCCCCGTTGAAAAACAGAATCAATAATTTTTTTTAAGGAAAATAGGGTTGAAAGATGATAACCCAACAATGGAGGATCTCATTCTACAACTTCGATAAATTCAGGGGTATTCTCAAATAATTTTTCATGGATGTTTGAAGACCAACAAATGTCTAAAGTGTTGTTTCTTCGTTTGCCTGACCAGGCGATGAAGAACCCCTAAAACGGGACATAATCTCAGATTGTCTATAGAAGCGCTTTTATCATGTGTCATATGAAACAAGTGTCTGTCTATTCAATTGAGAGGAATCATTGCATTACATCCCCGTTGAAAAACAGAATCACAGTCCTTTTCCTTCAATTTCCAGAACACCCGCCAGCAGTACCAGTTTGTTACCAGTGCGGTTGCCATGAGCCTGAGGAACTTTTAATAATCTATCACAATTGCCGAATCCGTTGCGTGCATTCATATTGGTCGATGACAAGATAGATAATCCCAGATTGTATAGAGAATCAATGGGTTCTTCTTTGAATCAATAGCGTCTCCCAGATTTACAACATTTATTGTTATCAGATTTTGAATATTCCTTTTCTTTAAATTGTGCTGAAACATCATCAAATTCTCTACTAAAAGAAGCATCAACAAATTCAGATCAAAAGTATGATGACTTGGACAACGGTATCTCAATTAAAAGGAATTCTAAAAAGGAAAAGTGACACAACTCGTGTAGTTGCAAAAAGCAGAATCACAGTCCTTTTCCTTCGATTTCCAGAACATTCTCCCCAAACTATAACAAATTCCTTTTCCTTCAATTCTGTTGATGTGTCATCTTTGGAGTTAGTAGGATTTCCAAATACAACTGTAGGATCCATACTTAAAGGTCTCTCTCTATTGGTTGGTTTGATAGATGTGTGGATGCTAACATGGTTGAGATCCCTGTTGAAGTGGAGTCACCAGATCACCATTTTAGGGTAATCTAGGACTATGTTATGTTTTATCGACATTGTTCCGATCAACGTTTATTACGATCCATCAGTATGGTACAAGATGATGCCTTGTGCCCTTTGATGTATTACGTTTTTGTTACATGATGTCTACATGTGTTTTGAAATAGGCTTTGTTCTTGGTTTAATGAAGCTACACCTTCATCTTATAGGCCTATACGATGAGAAAGAAAACTTGTGTTTCCCATAGCCACCATTCCCATGGTCAGAAACGGTTTTATCATGTGTCATATAACTCAAACAAGTTCTCCATAGTTTACACAAATCAAATCCTGAAATACACTTCATCAATAATCGAGAAAAACTTCTTCAAGCTAACTGCCGATATCTTATCCTTCTTATCTATTTCACAATCAAATCAACTCATAAACAACTAAAACACTACCATAGGTGAACCCTCGAGAAGAAATCGCAGGCTGATACATAAATGTGCATATAATGCATAGAAAAGAGCTCAGCAATTTGCATCCACTAACCATACTGTTATTACATCCGAGATGATTCAAGTGAGTCAAGAAAGTGTCTGCCTATTCAATTGAGATGAATCATTGCATTATATCCCCGTTGAAAACAAGCTTGAAAAGGTTTAGCACCAGCAGAGATCATGTTAAAGGAAGGCTGGTGAAGGTTAGCTGACACTTGCCATTCTCTTGCACCTTCTGCAGACATGCATCTCTGAGAAGTCACTGAGAGTGAAAAGACGCTTGTGAAGGTTAGTTGGCGCTCCATGGGCTATGAGGTAGTCGAGATCCAAATCGATCGTTGTTAAGCAAACAAATATGGTAAAAGATGATGCCTTGTGCCCTTTGATGTATTACTTTTTTGTTACATGATGTCTACATGTGTTTTGAAATAGGCTTTATTCTTGGTTTAATGAAGCTACACCTTCATCTTATAGGCCTATACGATGCGAAAGAAAACTTGTGTTTCCCATAGCCACCATTCCCATGGTCACAAACGGTTGCGGTTTGTATTTCCCATAGCCACCGTTTCCGTAGTCAAAATGTATCGATTCTTTTTTTTCAACGGGGATGTAATGCGATGATTCCTCTCAATTGAATAGACAGACACTTGCTTCATAGGACTCACTTGAATCATCTCGGATGTAATAACAGTACGTTTAGTGGATGTAAATTGCTGGGGTGCGACTGTTCAAACAATATGAATGCACGCAACGAATTCGACAACTGTGATAAATTATTAAAAGTTCCTCTGGCTCACGACAACCGCACTGGTAACAAACCTCCACTGCTGGCGGGTGTTCTGGAAATTGAAGAAAAAGGAATGTGATTCTGTTTTTCAACGGGGATGGAGTGCGATGATGCCTCTCAATTGAATAGACAGACACTTGCTTCATAGGACTCACTTGAATCGTCTCGGATGTAATAACAGTACGTTTAGTGGATGTAAATTACTGGGGTGTGAGTGTTCAAACAATATGAATGCACGCAACGAATTCAACAACTGTGATAGATTATTAAAAGTTCCTCAGGCTCACGGCAACCGCACTAGTAACAAACCTCCACTGCTGGCGGGTGTTCTGGAAATTGAAGGAAAATGACTGTGATTCTGTTTTTCAACGGGGATGTAATGCGATGATTCCTCTCAATTGAATAGACAGACACTTGCTTCGTTGGAATCACTTGAATCGTCTCGGATGTAATAATAGTACGTTTAGTGGATGTAAATTGCTGGGGTGTGACTGTTCAAACAATATGAATGCACGAAACTAATTTGACAACTGTGACAGCTTATTGAAAGTTCCTCAGACTCCTCCTTCGATTCAAATACTCCCCTTTCCGCCACTTTCCAGGCACAAGCTCCCCTTTTTCCACCTCACTTTTCCTCCACGTATACACCACAAACTCCCCCTTCTCAATCTCACTCTTAATCCCAAAGCGTCTTGGTCTTTCGGGCACAAACTCCCCATTCTCCAACTCTAAAGACCCAAATTCACCTTCTTCCACTTCCTCTTTATTATTATACCCATTCTCCTCTACCAAAAACTCTTCACTACCACTACTACTACCACTACCATCACATGGTTCTTCATCACCTTCTAAACAAAACCATCTCTTCTCCCTATCTTCATCTTCAAACCGCCGCAAAATGAATTATCCAAAATCAAAAAACGCAACATTTGCACACATGAAACACCTCCATCGCCCATGGAAATACTCTCTCACAACACTTCAAATCCAATGTATATATTAACCAGGGTCTTTGAAATTCCAATGTCCTACAACTACAATCCTTCCTACATTATTGAAAATTATTGTATCACCCCCACCATTTACCTCTCCAACTTTCAAAATTCAAATCAAACTCACCACCGATAAGCAACACGAAGGTATCTTATTCATATATTACAAATTAATCATTCAATGTTGATGTTTATTTTAGTGAAGTTTAAGCTCATGTTTACCTATTTCAGTATGTTGATAGAAATTAGGTTTATAAAAGTCTTAAGTTGTTATGAATTAAATCACTGATATAATTTAGGTCTATAAATTATAAAATTCCCAGATTGTCTAGAGAAGCGCTTTTATCATGTGTCATATAACGCAAACAAGTTCTTCACAGTTTGTGCAAATCAAATCCTGAAATCCACTTCATCAATAATCGAGAGAAACTTCTTCAAGCTAACTGCCGATATCTCATCCTTCTTATCTATTTCACAATCAAATTGACTCATAAACAACCAAAACACTACCATAGGTGAACCCTCCAGAAGAAATCGCAGGCTGATACATAAATGTGCATATAATGCATAGAAAAGAGCTCAGCAATTTGCATCCACTAACCATACTGTTATTACATCTGAGACGATTCAAGTAAGTCATATGAAGCAAGTGTCTTCCTAATCAATTAAGAGTAATCATTGCATTATATCCCCCATTGAAAACAAGCTTGAAAAGGTTTAGCACCAGCAGAGATCGTGTTAAAGGAAGGCTGGTGAAGGTTAGCTGACACTCGCCATTCTCTTGCACCTTCTACAGACATGTATCTCTGAGCAGTCACCGAGAGTGAAAAGACGCTCGTGAAGGTTAGCTGACGCTCCATGGGCTATGAGGCAGTCGCGATCCAAATCAATCGTTGTTAAGCAAACAAATATGGTAAAAGATGATGCCTTGTGCCCTTTGATGTATTACTTTTTTGTTACATGATGTCTACATGTGTTTTGAAATAGGCTTTGTTCTTGTTTTAATGAAGCTACACCTTCACCTTATAGGCCTATACGATGCGAAAGAAAAGATGCCTTGTGCCCTTTATATCTTTTCATGGTGCTTTTTTAAAGGCTGACACACGTAACATCTAGTTATATTCCTACATCTATATCTTTTGTCATGACAAACTAGCTAGGGATAGACCCCTCAAGTTGTCATTCATATCTTTTTGTTCACTGACAAACTATGTGACATGTGTCTGGTCCAGTGGTCCCGGTACATTCAAGATAATGTTCTCTGGTAAGTACTGTTTAATATCTGATTGAGAAGCACTAAAATAACAACGGTTCTCCAATTCTAGATCAGTAATGTAAGGAGAGGCATTGAGATAACGGAAATCCATCAAGCTCAAAAGGAAAACTTGTGTTTCCCATAGTCACAAACGATTGCGGTTTTTATTTCCCATAGCCACCGTTTCCGTAGTAAAAAAAAACGGTTTCGGTTTGCTCATTCAATCTTCATTGCATCATTAAAATTAACAAGGCGGTCTCCGTTGCATATTTTAGGGAGACCTTTAAGTACGGATCCTACAGCTGCATTTGGAACAAGAAGTCCAACAATCCGTTCATTATTTGTTGTTGTCTCAACAATATGACTGCACACATCGAATTTGACAACTGTGATAGCTTATTAAAAGTAGAAATCACCTCCAATCCTTTCCTGGTCAAATCACACAATATACAATTTAAACTTATCATGTGTTGCAGTTTGTATTTCCCATATCCACCTCACGAAACGAGGTTTCATTATCATGGGAAATGAAGAAATTTGATTTTGGAAAATATCAAAGATTTGGATACAACTTCAAGTCATGAAGATGACTCTGCAGTAGTCGATCATGACGATTGTAATAAAACGAAAGGGATTTCGAGCACTTAGTCGATGACAAAATGATATTGAAATTTGTGAGCCTTCAAATTAACGACGAAGTTTTCTCTGTCGCTAATTTCTCCATTCACCGTGAAATCGAACAGTTTCTTCATAGATTCCATCCGGTTTCAAAGCCGGTTGAGGATTGCAAGTGTTCTAGACTCGTTCAAGGCATGCTTGTTTGTGCGATTTACAGAAATAAGGATGAAGCTCCGTATTTTGATGCCGCGGGGAAACATGAAAGAAGACCATCGCATGTTGAAACGAGGTTTCATAATCATCGCCGAATAGAGATCTGAATATCCCCTCGGTAGTTGTTACCACATGACACATGATAAAAGCGCTTCTTTAGACAATCTGGGACTATGTTCCGCAAATTGGGAACCGCATATTCGTGTGTAAAAGCTCGGAAAGATGACCGAATAGAGATCTGAATATCCCCTTGGTAGTTGTTACCACATGACACATGATAAAAGCGCTTCTTTAGACAATCTGGGACTATGTTCCATTTTAGGGTTTCTTCATCACCTATAACAATGTCGATAAACGTTGATCGGAACACGCCGCTTAAATCTCAATTATGTCTCATTGCATTATGACAACACTGAAAGGGGTGATGGTCTTTTCTCCCACTGTGCAAACTTGAAAAATCTCACCCTAACGCATTGTACACTGGTGGGCTTGAATGGTTTTAATATATTTCATCTTGGACTATCTAGTCTAATACTTGAAAATGGATATGATCGTGTCAACATCTTTATCTATCATGTCATCGACCAACTGCTCGAAATCCCTTCCGTTTCTCGGGTTTGCATTTATCATGTGTCATGAGATTGTCTAAAGAAGCGCTTTTATCATTTTTCATCTGATTGTCATTCCGAATAACTAGCATTTTACTCATTTTGTTAAAATGATTGATTATTCGTTTAAAATATGCACAGATCCTGCATATTCATGTGAAAATGGTGGAATGTTGAGTTTAGAATATAACAATACGGACAGCGAGGCAAATAAGAAAGCAAATGAGTACGTGGATGGGGATGTACCACGATCGCCATGTTCCTCTGCGATTGATATAGCTTCTTCCTCAAATGGTGAAGTCAAGTTCACCTTTTCCATATGCTTTGGTGATTGTTCATGCTTGCGCGTATATCCGATGAAAACAACTGACCTAATTGCTTTGGTGATTTCTTTGGAGAAATTGTAACAAATAGTGAGTTATTTGCACGAAATGAAAAGAACAAAAATGAGGTGCATACATACCCTGTCTTATTAGATGTTGATTGGAGTTCAGAAGGTTTTTTAAAGAATGAAGAGGCCCTTTCTTTGGATGCCACATTGTTTGGAAATGTCGCACGCTTCATTAACCATAGGTACTTATATGCACGTTACACGTTTAAATAACCCCAAACGTTTACTGCTTTTTTTGGTATGCATCGACTGAAAATTCATTTGGTTGGTTTGATAGGTGTGTGGATGCTAACATGGTTGAGATCCCTGTTGAAGTGGAGTCACCAGATCACCATTTTAGGGTTTTAGACAACCTGGGACTATGTTCCGTTTTAGGGTTTCTTCATCACCTATAACAATGTCGATAAACGTTGATCGGAACACGTCGCTTAAATCTCAGTTATGTCTCATTGCATTATGACAATACTGACAGGGGTGCTAATCTTTTCTCCCACTGTGTAAACTTGAAAAATCTCACCATAACACATGGTATACTGGTGGGCTTGAATGGTTTTAATATATTTCATCCTGGACTATCTAGTCTAATACTTGAAAATGGATATGATCGTGTCAAGATCTTTATCTATCATGTCATCGACCAACTGCTCAAAATCCCTTCCATTTCTCGGGTTCCCATTTATCATGTGTCATGCAATTGTCTAAAGAAGCGCTGTTTATCATGTGTCATCTGATTGTCATTCCGAATAACTAGCAGAAGACGTGTTGGGTTCTTCTGCTAGTTATTCGGAATGTTTCGAATCATCATAAAAGACGTGTCGGTTTCTTCTACTAGTTATTCGTAATGTTTTGAATCATCATAGAAGACATGCCGGGTTCTTCTGCTAGACACAAACGGTTGCGGTTTGTATTTCCCATAGCCACCGTTTCTGTAGTAAAAAATGGTTGTGATTTGTAATAAAACGAAAGGGATTTCAAGCAGTTGGTCGATGACAAAATGATATTGAAATTTGTGAGCCTTCAGATTAAGGAAGAAGTTTTCTCCGTCGCTAAATTTCCCCATTCACCGTGAAATCGAACAGTTTCTTCATAGATTCCATCCGGTTTCAAAGCCGGTTGAGGATTACGAGTGTTCTAGACTCGTTCAAGGCATGCTTGTTTGTGCGATTTACAGAAATAAGGATGAGGCTCTATATTTTGATGCCGCGGGGAAACTTGAAAGAAGACCACCTCAAGAAAGGAGGTTTCATAATCATGGGAAACGAAGAAATTTGATGTTGGAAGATATCGAAGATTTGGATACCACTTCAAGTCACGAAGATCACTTTGCAGTAGTTGATCATGACGACCGGTTGAGTCGTCGGGAAAAGTTTTCCTCAGGGGAGGGTGAGTAGTATGAGTCTGAGTCCATTGTGGTTCATGAATGTTTCGAATCATCATAGAAGACGTGTCGGGTTTGTATTTCCCATAGCCACCGTTTCCGTAGTAAAAAAACGGTTGCGGTTTGCACATTCAATCTTCATTGCTTCATTATAATTAATAATGCAGTCTCGATTGAAGATGTAATTGCAAGACTCTTTGTCGGGCTTCCAATGCTCACACAGGGCGATAAACAACGCTGATATTGAACGGATTATTGAACCAACTGCTCGAAATCCCTTTCATTTCTCGAAATTGAACGGATTATTGAACCAAGAATGTAAGACCCTATAAGCGTTTTGACGCAAAACAACGCAGCGGAAAATGAACCTCAAAATTTCTTTCTTTTTAAATATTCTAACATACTTGAAAACCATTTAAAAACAATTCCTTTAAAAGAATTACATCATTCATCTTTAATTAATGTACCAAATATAACATGCGAATACAAACTAAGTGACCACCCTTCCGTACAATCCATGTTCTATAATTCGATCTTTGCCCTTTTGTCCTTTGTGATAAATGGTAATAATCCGTGTAACCTACAGTCACCATAAACAACCGACACATTAGTAAATGGTGACATTATACTTATATAATAAACACATGGCTAAATGACCATATTGCATTCTAACGACGCAAGATATCTTGTTCGATCATCCTTCCAAACTCATCCACTAGTTCCTGACATCAATTCACTTGGACCTAACGTTATCATACCTGCACTTTTCATTTCATTCTCAACGATAACTTGATTAGCAACGTGTACCTTTAAACATATTGCAAACCCACAACTTCACATAAACACATTCTATTAATCTACATTCATTAGATTACATCACATACGTACACGTACATATATCCGAGCACATATGTAACACCCCGTGTTTCGAAAGTCAGAGTCAAAGTCAAGATTGAAGTCAAAGGAAGAAAAGATTGCTAATTGCAATCTGTCACTCCTTGCTCAATTCCTGTTTTGACTTCTTTGACTTGTAGATAGTCTATTTTATTCATTACGTTAGTTGTATTATGTGGAGTACTTATTAATAATCGAGGTATATTCGATATTTATCGCTTGTTTAATCGATTTATTGCTTATCGCAATCGCACTCGCAACTCGAATTACGCATTTTGGTTATTGTTATACGTGTGTGTGTGCCTTATGTGTTACTTGTGCATGTTTATTTATGTTATGTGTGGTAATCAATCGAAACGCAATCGAAACTCAATTGCAATCGAGGCTAGGAAAGACCTAGGTCAACAATAAACAATTGTCTGTAATGAAAATCTGAGTTGTCGGAACAGAATAATTTGACTAGATCTTTTCTGTAATAATTGTATTATCATTTATGACATGGTATGGGACGTGTTGCATTAAATATTTGGTAAATATAGTTGTTATGGAAACTTCTAGACAATCTGTTTCCCTCAGTGCCACGCCCCGATGTTTCCGCCATCGGTTGGGTTTCGATTGCGTTTCGATTGATTACCACACATAACATAAATAAACATGCACAAGTAACACATAAGGCACACATACACGTATAACAATAACCAAAATGCGTAATTCGAGTTGCGAGTGCGATTGCGATAGCGATAAGCGGTTAATCAAGTGATAAACAGCGACTACTATGCGATTATTAATAGATACTCCACATAATACAACTAAAGCAATAACAAAATAGATTAATTACAAGTCAAAGAAATCAAAACATGAATTAAGCAAGGAGAGACAGATCGCAATTAGCAATCTTTTCTTCCTTTGACTTAAATCTTGACTTTGACTTTGACTTTCAAAACACGGGGTGTTACAGCCTCCCCTAGTTGAGGGAATTTCATCCCGAAATTAGGCCGAAGCCGTAGCAAACAACTGCGGGTACTTCGCCTTCATGTCGCTTTCGAGTTCCCAAGTGAACTTTGTGCCTCGTTTGCCTTCCCATCGGACTTTCACAATAGGAATGCGCGAGCGTCTGAGCTGCTTGGTTTGGCAATCCATGATTTCGACAAGCTTCTCCACAAAGTGTAGTGTTTCGTTTACTTGGAGGTCATCGAGAGGTACAATTAAATCATGCTCAGCCAGGCACTTTCGGAGGTTTGACACATGGAAAGTCGGGTTGACATTACTAAGTTCCTCCGGTAGTTCGAGTCTGTAGGCGACTTTTCCGATCCTTTCCAGAATCTTAAAAGGTCCAACATATCGAGGCGCTAGTTTCCCTTTCTTGCCGAATCTGACCACACCCTTCCAAGGTGATACCTTTAGGAGTACGTAGTCGCCAACGTCAAATTCAAGGGGCTTGCGTCGTCTATCGGCGTAACTTTTCTGTCGACTTCGAGCTTTCAACAAGTTGTCTCGAATTTGGAGGACTTTGTCAGTCGTTTCTTGTAATAGCTCGGGACCGGTTAGTTGCGAGTGACCGATCTCATGCCATACAATTGGCGATCGACATTTACTTCCGTACAAAGCCTCGAATGGTGCCATCTGAATGCTGGAATGATAACTGTTGTTGTACGAGAATTCGACTAACGGCAGGTATGCATCCCAATTACCACCGAAATCTATGACACACGAACGGAGCATGTCTTTAAGAGTACGGATCGTTCTCTCAGTCTGATCGTCGGTTTGAGGGTGGAATACGGTACTTAGATTAAGCGTTGTACCGAGAGCAGCTTGAAATGTTTCCCACAGTCACGAGGTAAACCGAGCATCACGGTCAGAGATGATGTCGCGAGGCGTCCCATGTCGACAAATGATCTCATTGGTGTAGATTCGGGCTAATCGTTCTACCTTTTAGTCTTCCCGTATTGGCAAAAAGTGAGCTGATTTGGTCAAACGGTCAACAACAACCCAGATGCTGTCGTGACCTGAAGGCGCGCGCAGGAGCTTTGTTATGAAGTCCATAGCTATGCTCTCCCACTTCCAAATAGGGATCGTGGGTTGTTCGAGTAAGCCAGAGGGCCTTTGGTGTTCAGCCTTGACCTTCGAACAAGTCAGGCACTTTCCAACGTAGAGGGCGATATCTCTTTTCATGCCCGGCCACCAGTACTTGTAGCGAACGTCCTGGTACATTTTGTCGGCATCGGGATGAATAGAATACCGGGATTTGTGGGCTTCGCCCATCAAAATCTGTCGCAATTTGGTCTGTTTAGGGATCCAAATTCAGTCCAGAAAGTGGAATATCCCATTCGACTTATTCACAAGATGAGCTCCATCGTGGTAGATTATTTCCTTATCCAAAGTGTGCTCGTTAAAACAAGCATGCTGGGCTTCGCGGATGAGGGTTTCGAGGTCGTATTGGGCTTGGGTTTTACGAATGCTAAGCAAATAACTCCGTCTGCTGAGAGCATCGGCAACGACATTTGCTTTGCCAGGGTGATAACGAATCTCACAGTCATAATCGTTGAGAATTTCTACCCATCGGCGTTGACGCATATTAAGTTCCTTCTGGTCAAAGATATGTTGTAGGCTCCTATGATCGGTGAAGATCGTACACTTTGTACCATACAGGTAGTGCCGCCAAATCTTTAACGCAAAAACAACTGCGCCTAGTCGAGATCATGGGTTGTATAGTTCTTTTCATGGATTTTGAACTGACGAGATGCGTAGGCAATGACCTTGTCCCGTTGCATGAGAACGAAACCAAGACCAAGGTTTGAGGCATCACAATAGACAATAAAGTCGTCGTTTCCGTCGGGCAATGTGAGAACAGGAGCATTGCAAAGCATGCGCTTGAGGGTTTGGAAAGCAGACTCTTGTTCGGTTCCCTAAACAAAAGGCTTGTCTTTATGCGTGAGGGCGGTAAGCGGCATAGCGATCTTTGAGAATCCTTCGATAAATCGTCGATAATAGCCCGCTAGTCCGAGAAAAGAACGGACTTCAGACGGGGTCTTAGGTGTAATCCAACTCTTAACGGCTTCAATCTTCGTGGGATCGACGTAAATACCTTGAGTATTTACAATGTGACCGAGGAATTGAACCTCCTCCAGCCAGAATTCGCACTTGGAGAACTTGGCATAGAGTCGATTCCCTTGGAGTAGCTCGAGAACCAAACGTAGATGTTGCGCGTGTTCGGCTTTGGATTTGGAATAGATCAAGACATCGTCGATGAACACGATGACAAAACGGTCGAGATAAGGTTTACACACGCGATTCATAAGATCCATGAAAACCGCGGGTGCGTTGGTTAAACCTAAAGGCATAACAACGAACTCATAGTGGCCGTAACGAGTGCGAAAAGCGGTTTTGGGTATATCTTCCTCCTGAATGCGTAGCTGGTGATAGCCTGAACGTAGATCGATCTTCGAGAAACACATAGCACCTTGTAGCTGATCAAACAAATTGTCAATGCGAGGCAGGGGATAGCGGTTCTTGATAGTCAACTTATTCAGTTCCCGATAGTCGATGCACATCCGGAACGACCCATCCTTCTTTTTGACGAAAAGGACTGGCGCGCCCCAAGGAGAGGTGCTCGGGCGAATGAAGCCTTTCTCAAGTAATTCCTGAAGTTGACTCGAGAGTTCACGCATTTCAGACGGTGCATGTCGGTAAGGAGCTTTGGCAACAGGGTTGTCTCCAGGAATGAGGTCGATACGAAAGTCGATATCATGACTTGGCGGAAGGCCGGAAAGATCCTCAGGAAAATCGTTAGGAAACTCTCGAACCACTGGGATATCGTTTACACCAGGTCTTCCTTTCTTTTCCTTCTCCGCTACTACAATGTTAGCCAAGAAAGTTATCTATTCCTTGTGGAGATACTTGCTAGCTTGGACATACGACATGAGCTTGAGACCTTTCGAAGCAGTTTCGCCATAAACACACCATAAATCACCATTCGCGAGCGAGAATCAAATCATCTTATCGAAGCACACAACTTCAGCATGGTTTTCGCGAAGAAATTCCATGCCTACTATGACGTCAAAACTTCCGATTTGCATCGGAATAAGGTCGATTGGGAAGATGTGATTGTTGAGCTCAAGAGTACAATCACGAAGAACAGAATTAACGGCGACAGTCCTTCCGGTGGTGACTTCAACATCGAACGTCGAGGGGAGATGGGAGCGCTTACGACTAAGAAGCTTCTCGAATTCAAACGGCACAAAGCAGTTATCGGCTCCAGTATCAAACAAACACGATGCATAAATACCATTCACAAGGAACGTACCATTGACTACGTTGTTGTCAACCTGGGCTTGGCGCACATTGATGTTGAAGGTTCTGGCGCGTGCGGCTCGCTGTTACTGCTGAGGCTGCTGCTGTTGAGGCTGCTGCTGCTGGGGCTCTTGTTTCACAACCCTGTTCAGGCACATGTTCGCAAAGTGGTTGGGATCACCACATGCGAAGCAGACTCGGGCGTTGACCGCGGGTGCCTAAGCCGCTTGTTGGCCTTGTGGGGCTAGGAGCAGAGCTTGATGAGCGGTGGCTTGAGCTGGTGCTTGACGGGGACCAGTACGGCAGTTAGCAGTGAAGTGGCCGTACATATTGCAGTGAGCGCATAAACGGCAGGCGAGACCCACCGGGTGATGATAAGAACATGTTGGGCAGTCAGGATGGGGACCAGTGTATGTACGCTTTGCAGGCGGTGCATAGGTAACTGGTGCTGTGTCACACCCAGACCACGTAGAACATATGAAACGTGGCGGAAATGTCGGGGAGTGTTGTAACAGAATTAATCGTTTCAAATCCATGGCAATTGAAGTTTCGTTTTATTGATAAAAGTGTTACAATGTCTAATCAATCAAGGAAATACAACAAAATTAACTAGTCTTGCATCTTTTATTGTCACTAAAGCCAAAGTCTGCCTATATGTATCTTGATCATCTTATGCAATAGTTCCTGAAAAACACATGTGAAAATAGGTACGTCAGCATAAAAATGCCTGTGAGATACATAGGTTTTGTGAAAATAGGTTCCATGACTTATGTTTGAGAAAATGTTTAGTCATGAACCTTGTAATTTGCTTTTGTTTTGTAAATCATTTGAAAAACAATGAGTTCAGATGATATGTATAAAATAAGTGAATAATGTATGGTTAAATGAATAACCATAGTAAAATGGGTATGTATAAGATAAGTTGTTTGTAAAACAATGTCTTGTGAAAAGTATGTTATTTGTATAAAATGTTATATGTATCAAACTGAAATGATTCAAATAACGCTACAATATGTAATACCATACAAACACTTATATATAGGAAGTACCAGTGGCGTATCCACCATGCTTGTATCATATTACACACGCATCGTTACTTAATCACTTAATCAAACCAAACCAATGTCAAAATGTCTATGTCAAATATCCATGTCAAATGTCTATGTCAAATATCCATGTCAAATGTCTATGTCAAAATATCATGTATGGCAAGTGAAATGTCTCAACTAAACCATATACACAAAAACAAAGTATTGAAGTAAATCTTGGTTTAAATCAAAGTTATGTTTTGTGGGAAATGCATGATCAAATGTCAATCATGTTAAAATGTCTATGCCGAAATGTCTATGTCAAATACGGTTCACACGGTTCACAGATACAAACGGTTCACAGATATCAACGGATCACAGTCAAATGATTACAACGGTTCAATATGTAGTATAATGTGTTCATATGCTGGATAAGCATATGCAACAGAAAAGCAATGCAAAACAATGTACTAAGTATGCACACAATGGGCATACCTAGCAGGAAATGTCATGTAAAACAATGTACTAAGTACGCACACAATGGGCATACATAGCATGAAATGTACTGAAATCATGTACTATAATGTACTAATGAACATAGCAAGTATATGATGTCAAAACAGGAAAGCATGAAAGTAACAAGTAGGCACATGTGTTCCACCCCAAAACAGTTTGGAAAACAGTAAAAGAGGGGTCTATGTACTCACTTGAGATTGCTCAGTTGTCAAAAGATAACCACCAAGTAATGCTATAGATCTCGGAATCAAACGGCACCTAGTATAGGTAACTATGTTAATAAACCGGACCTATCTCGGAAGACTGAGTAGCATTAGGGTTTGTAAACCAAATGAGTGTCGGAACTCACGTGATATGGTTTAACAAAGCCTACATGCTAAATGAAACTTAACATAATTGTTTACGACCCGTTTAGGAAGCTTATGCTACTTTAACGCGTCGTGCGCGTGAAACGCGTTTGGACCGCCTAACTAGTCCTATGACAAGTATTATATGCCTAAACATGTTACATAATCAGTTACGTGACAAAAGTTTAGGTTACATATGCTAAATTACCAATTATGTATGAAAAGGGTATTCTGGTAATTTACCTAAGGCATATAAACTACCTATCATACAACTACTTAAACGTCGTGACCATAAGGTATAACCTCGGAAGGTTATTCCCTACACTATGGTCACCTAATGTGTTTGGTCGGATCCTAATGATCGACCAAACTGGGTCGGGTTCGAGGTATAAGCGATTTATTAGATCGCCTACCCTACGACCCTAGACAACGTGGTAATCAGTAGGCATAGTCCCAAGGGACTATGACCATCGTGATTACAATCACGTTGCGAAGTTCTAACGAACTTCGCATTGACCATTACTGGTCAACGCTGAAAGTCAAACAGTCAAACTTCCGCTGAAAGTCAAACAAAGTTTGACTTTCTGACTCGAAAAGCAGTAAAAATAAGGAAAAGAACGAAAGAATACTTACGAAGGGTCCCCGAATGCTAATCCCGATCCAAGAACTCAGGTATGAAACAATGGTTTCAACTTAGAGCTCTCAAATTAGAATTCTTGTGCTTTAAAACAATGAAAGGCATGGGGTATATATAGTTTTCGGGTAACCGTTAGGATCGTTTCTTGAATAACGTGATCGAATCTCGTGCGTACACTTGTCGAAATGTTATGGAACCACATATGCTCCTTAACTTAATGACACATCATCTCAAAACATGTGGTTAAGGATTAATTGGTTGCAACTTGCAATTAGAAACATTGAATCTGCCAGAACAGTCAGTCACGTAGCGCGACGGATAAGCCTCATGGGCTCGCGCTACGCGAGCACCTCTCCTGAATCAGCAAGTTTTGAAAGTTGGCAGCTATGGTCCCTGTTGTGTTTTAAGCGATTTTCGATGCGTTTGAACCCCGTTAACCTCATTTCAAGGCTCTAAAATGAAGTTAAAGTATAGGGAACTCAAAACACACTCAAAAATATCTCGGATGTCGGTTCGTTTGGCCGTACGAACGCGATGTTCGCTTAATTACGACGGAATGCGCATAAGCGCGAAAAACGATCCAAATGACGAAACGAATGGATTTTTCTTAAGGCGAACACTAAAATAAAATGTAGTCATGCTTACATAAATTTTTGGATGTCCAGATGTATTCAGAACGTAAGTTATGCGCGAAAATGCAAACTTGTGCACTTTTTGACACTTTTAGTCCCTGAATGACACAAAAGTTTATTTTAGCATACCGAACCCCTCAAAGCCTATTTCTAAGATATGTAAAGGATATTTATGGTATGTTTAACTTATGGTCATGTTCCGGAATGTCCGTTACAGTTCAAATTGACATACTTTCGCAGTTTGTCAAGTTTAGTCCCTGTAAACGAATTAACTTTGATTTCACCACACCAAACCTTCCAAAACTTATATCTAAGTTATGTAAAGGTTATTTAAGGTATGTTAAGCCCATTTCACTATTCCGGAGTGTTCGTTGCATTAAACTGGTTATATTTACGCATCAGTGCGTGTATAACCTTCCAGAAAGCGATTTAGAGCTTGAAATCGAACAAGAGTTGATATGTGTAAATGATACACATATTTTTACAAATCCCAAGTATGAAATACAATATTTCACTGGTTGGGCATTTGTTTGATGGTTGAAATGACACAGGTGTTACAGTCTCCCCTACTTTAGGAAATTTCGTCCCGAAATTAATTCGTAGGAGTCTGTCTATGACTTTGTTTCAAATAGTCATCAAAGATATGTAAAGCATAATCTGATTATTTTCCTCAACGGATATTTTTCAGAAGCGAAAATGAACGAACAGGGTCATTTTCTTCAACGGGTTCTTCGGAAATGGAAAATAAAGGAATTAACTAAACGGATATACATTTCCCTCAACGGATATTCTTCAGAACGAAAATGAACAAACGGGGTCATTTTCAACGGTTGCTTCCTCAGAGTTGGAAATGAAGGATTACACAACGGATATTCATTTCCTCAACGGATAAATCTTCAGAAACGAAAATGAACTAACGGAGTCATTTTCAACGGTTGCTTCCTCAGAGTTGGAAATGAAGGATTACACAACGGATATTCATTTCCTCAACGGATAAATCTTCAGAAACGAAAATGAACTAACGGAGTCATTTTCAACGGTTGCTTCCTCAGAGTTGGAAATGAAGGATTACACAACGGATATTCATTTCCTCAACGGATATTCTTTAGAACGAAAATGAATGGATAATTCATTTTCCTCAACGGTTATTCTTCAGAATGGAAATGAAAAGATAAACAACGGATATTCATTTCCTCAATGGATATTCTTTAGAAGTGAAAAATGAATAGCTAGTTCATTTTTCCTCAACGGATGCTTCATCAGAATTGGAAATGAATAGGGTTAACTCTTGATACATGATAGAACTTGCTGTGATTTCTGTGCACTAAATTCCATAATTATGTATGCATCCATAATTACGTAATTCCTTGCACAGTCCGCACAGTTTGTTTTGAAATGTTGTGGGGAAAGATATCAAACCTGAGATGAGAGTGACTAGACTACCATAGGGTCCTTTTAATTAGATCAACAGAGGATCTTCTTAATTAGGCCACTAAGGAGTCCTTTCAGCTACATCATCACATGATATCCCTAACCAGATTTTTGGATCAATCTGTTTAACTAGACCACTAAAGGGGTCTAATTATGAAGTAGTACATTATAATCCAAGGGACTTTAACTACAACGTAGAAGTCCATTAAGGATTTAAGTAGTACCTTTGGGTATCCTACTATGAATCTCTTGCACAAAGATATGTAAGATTTTACGAGGATTTGAATAATATAAATTGGATCACATGACACATAAAGGATAACACATAAGCACATAACCACATAATTGTTTAATTGTTATTTTCTTGTTATTGATTGCTATTAACTTGGCGCCTCGTACATCGTCTCTCTTGGAAGAAACGGGTACTTAGGATTTTCGTGGAAACGCAAGAGATTATACAAGGGAAGAAATTTGGAAGTAGTCTGTTCTTCAAGGAATGCGGTTCCTTGATTGTCGGTATTGTAGGGGATATGTTTATACATGCAACCACATAAACATATTGAAATGTAAATGAAAGATTTATTTATAAACAACAATAACAACAACTGTTTCATAGATTGTGTTAAAAGAAAATAATACACAAGGCTCGATTATTTCCTAAACAGCGTTATCTTCTGTCGGTCAGATACTCATCCCTGCGCTGGATTTGCATCAGCAAGTCTTGGGCAATTTCTACTAAAATGGCCCATCTCGCCACAGTTGTAGCAAGATCCCAGTGGGAAACGAGCTTGAGCAGGATTGTTGTTAATCTGATTTGGTGCTGCTGCTGTTGGGCAAACCCTCGCTGTATGACCTATAAGTCCGCAAACTTGGCATGTGCGGCACTTCACACCAGCATGATGATGTAGGCCACATTGGTTGCACAAGGGTGCAGTTCCTTTGTAGGGTTTCCTGGCAGGGGGTTGAGCTGGTTGGTTGGGGACGGCTTGATCATTGTGAGCGACCACGGCGAAGTTCTGAGAAGCCTTTCGCTTCTTTGACTTCTTAGAGGATCCAGTCTGTTCATCCATGGTCTTTGATTCCTCGATTGGTTTCGATTCCTCGACCAGTTTCTTGTCACCCTTTCGGAAAAGCTTACGTTTCCTGATCTGCGATTCAGTCAAGGTTGCAGATAACTCAATGGCCTGCCTAACAGTAGTAGGGTTGCTACCAGTCAAAATGTCTTGTATTGAGTCGGGAAGGCCATCAATGTACTTTTCGATCGCCTTATCCAAAGGCGTGACCATGTTTGGGCATAACAGACTTAACTCCTCATAACGGTCCGTGTAGGCTCGATGCTCACCGCTGTCTTGCTTAAGATCATCAAATTCCCTTTCCAAAGCCCTGATCTCGTGACGAGGACAAAACTCCTTCATCATGAGAGCCCTAAGTTCGGCCCATGTCTGTGCTAGAGCAACTTCTACACCACGATCTCTCATAACCCCATTCCACCACGTAAGGGCTCTCTTCTGGAACACACTCGAAGCAAACTCGACCTTGCGATTGTCAGGACACTGCACATGGTGGAAAGTATTCTCAATGCTCTCAAACCATTGAAGAAGCCCTGTCGCTCCCTCGGAACCACTAAACTTGAGTGGTTTCGCCGAGTTAAAACTCTTGAAATTGCATGGACCATTGTTGTTGTTGTTGGCTTGATTCCATAGAGCAAAGAGGTTTGGGAATTGAGCAGCCATTTGCTGCGCAATGATTTCTGCCAATTCGGCAGTCGCTATCTGGCTTTCGCGTCGAGGAGGCATTCTAAAAGAGGAAACATGAAATGAAACGAGTGAGAGGATTAGACGAAAAGAATGAGATGAAACAAATCTGATGAAAGCAAGGATAGTGGTCATTTGTTTGTTACTACAAAGCAACAAACGACCCAGTGAAAAGTAAATAGGTCAAAAATAATGTATTGCGAAGATATGCTCGCCTATAAGTGAACACTCATCCCAAGAATTCCCAGGTAAGCACAACTGGTCTCGCGTCTGATGAGATGTATACGAAGTGCTTGCCTAGACAGAAAACCCAGAATACAGGCATTCACCCTTCCAGTTTGCACGTGTTCACATTATTTAAAACCCAAAACCTTGACGAGATTTTGAAAACTCAAAGGGGTTCAAAACCTTATAACAGAGGGTTCAAAACCTAGTAATCAATCATCCTAGAACAGATGATTAGTTTTCAAAGCGGTTTTGAAATTTATGTTCTTGTTGTGGTCGTCGCCTAAGGATAGGTGACAGTATTGTTTTATGACTAAACGCAAGTAAACTCGCGTTAGGGTCCTAAGAAGGTTATAGACTAGGTCAAAGCATTACTAATAACCTAATTCCCTATAACCATTGGCTCTGATACCATCTTTTCTGTCACACCCCGACCACGTAGAACATATGAAACGTGGCGGAAATGTCGGGGAGTGTTGTAACAGAATTAATCGTTTCAAATCCATGGCAATTGAAGTTTCGTTTTATTGATAAAAGTGTTACAATGTCTAATCAATCAAGGAAATACAACAAAATTAACTAGTCTTGCATCTTTTATTGTCACTAAAGCCAAAGTCTGCCTATATGTATCTTGATCATCTTATGCAATAGTTCCTGAAAAACACATGTGAAAATAGGTACGTCAGCATAAAAATGCCTGTGAGATACATAGGTTTTGTGAAAATAGGTTCCATGACTTATGTTTGAGAAAATGTTTAGTCATGAACCTTGTAATTTGCTTTTGTTTTGTAAATCATTTGAAAAACAATGAGTTCAGATGATATGTATAAAATAAGTGAATAATGTATGGTTAAATGAATAACCATAGTAAAATGGGTATGTATAAGATAAGTTGTTTGTAAAACAATGTCTTGTGAAAAGTATGTTATTTGTATAAAATGTTATATGTATCAAACTGAAATGATTCAAATAACGCTACAATATGTAATACCATACAAACACTTATATATAGGAAGTACCAGCGGCGTATCCACCATGCTTGTATCATATTACACACGCATCGTTACTTAATCACTTAATCAAACCAAACCAATGTCAAAATGTCTATGTCAAATATCCATGTCAAATGTCTATGTCAAATATCCATGTCAAATGTCTATGTCAAAATATCATGTATGGCAAGTGAAATGTCTCAACTAAACCATATACACAAAAACAAAGTATTGAAGTAAATCTTGGTTTAAATCAAAGTTATGTTTTGTGGGAAATGCATGATCAAATGTCAATCATGTTAAAATGTCTATGCCGAAATGTCTATGTCAAATACGGTTCACACGGTTCACAGATACAAACGGTTCACAGATATCAACGGATCACAGTCAAATGATTACAACGGTTCAATATGTAGTATAATGTGTTCATATGCTGGATAAGCATATGCAACAGAAAAGCAATGCAAAACAATGTACTAAGTATGCACACAATGGGCATACCTAGCAGGAAATGTCATGTAAAACAATGTACTAAGTACGCACACAATGGGCATACATAGCATGAAATGTACTGAAATCATGTACTATAATGTACTAATGAACATAGCAAGTATATGATGTCAAAACAGGAAAGCATGAAAGTAACAAGTAGGCACATGTGTTCCACCCCAAAATAGTTTGGAAAACAGTAAAAGAGGGGTCTATGTACTCACTTGAGATTGCTCAGTTGTCAAAAGATAACCACCAAGTAATGCTATAGATCTCGGAATCAAACGGCACCTAGTATAGGTAACTATGTTAATAAACCGGACCTATCTCGGAAGACTGAGTAGCATTAGGGTTTGTAAACCAAATGAGTGTCGGAACTCACGTGATATGGTTTAACAAAGCCTACATGCTAAATGAAACTTAACATAATTGTTTACGACCCATTACGACCCGTTTAGGAAGCTTATGCTACTTTAACGCGTCGTGCGCGTGAAACGCGTTTGGACCGCCTAACTAGTCCTATGACAAGTATTATATGCCTAAACATGTTACATAATCAGTTACGTGACAAAAGTTTAGGTTACATATGCTAAATTACCAATTATGTATGAAAAGGGTATTCTGGTAATTTACCTAAGGCATATAAACTACCTATCATACAACTACTTAAACGTCGTGACCATAAGGTATAACCTCGGAAGGTTATTCCCTACACTATGGTCACCTAATGTGTTTGGTCGGATCCTAATGATCGACCAAACTGGGTCGGGTTCGAGGTATAAGCGATTTATTAGATCGCTTACCCTACGACCCTAGACAACGTGGTAATCAGTAGGCATAGTCCCAAGGGACTATGACCATCGTGATTACAATCACGTTGCGAAGTTCTAACGAACTTCGCATTGACCATTACTGGTCAACGCTGAAAGTCAAACAAAGTTTGACTTTCTGACTCGAAAAGCAGTAAAAATAAGGAAAAGAACGAAAGAATACTTACGAAGGGTCCCCGAATGCTAATCCCGATCCAAGAACTCAGGTATGAAACAATGGTTTCAACTTAGAGCTCTCAAATTAGAATTCTTGTGCTTTAAAACAATGAAAGGCATGGGGTATATATAGTTTTCGGGTAACCGTTAGGATCGTTTCTTGAATAACGTGATCGAATCTCGTGCGTACACTTGTCGAAATGTTATGGAACCACATATGCTCCTTAACTTAATGACACATCATCTCAAAACATGTGGTTAAGGATTAATTGGTTGCAACTTGCAATTAGAAACATTGAATCTGCCAGAACAGTCAGTCGCGTAGCGCGACGGATAAGCCTCATGGGCTCGCGCTACGCGAGCACCTCTCCTGAATCAGCAAGTTTTGAAAGTTGGCAGCTATGGTCCCTGTTGTGTTTTAAGCGATTTTCGATGCGTTTGAACCCCGTTAACCTCATTTCAAGGCTCTAAAATGAAGTTAAAGTATAGGGAACTCAAAACACACTCAAAAATATCTCGGATGTCGGTTCGTTTGGCCGTACGAACGCGATGTTCGCTTAATTACGACGGAATGCGCATAAGCGCGAAAAACGATCCAAATGACGAAACGAATGGATTTTTCTTAAGGCGAACACTAAAATAAAATGTAGTCATGCTTACATAAATTTTTGGATGTCCAGATGTATTCAGAACGTAAGTTATGCGCGAAAATGCAAACTTGTGCACTTTTTGACACTTTTAGTCCCTGAATGACACAAAAGTTTATTTTAGCATACCGAACCCCTCAAAGCCTATTTCTAAGCTATGTAAAGGATATTTATGGTATGTTTAACTTATGGTCATGTTCCGGAATGTCCGTTACAGTTCAAATTGACATACTTTCGCAGTTTGTCAAGTTTAGTCCCTGTAAACGAATTAACTTTGATTTCACCACACCAAACCTTCCAAAACTTATATCTAAGTTATGTAAAGGTTATTTAAGGTATGTTAAGCCCATTTCACTATTCCGGAGTGTTCGTTGCATTAAACTGGTTATATTTACGCATCAGTGCGTGTATAACCTTCCAGAAAGCGATTTAGAGCTTGAAATCGAACAAGAGTTGATATGTGTAAATGATACACATATTTTTACAAATCCCAAGTATGAAATACAATATTTCACTGGTTGGGCATTTGTTTGATGGTTGAAATGACACAGGTGTTACATGCTGGGCGGTGGTGAGATTGCTGCTGAGCCGGTTTGGCTTGAAGTGGAGCAGCAGTGGTGGTGACAACACAGTTCTTGTTGCTGGAGCTACTGTTGTTGTTCTTCTTCTTCTTGCGGAGTGAGGACTTCGACGGTTGAGCGGCGGCGGTTTCGGCAGTTGGTGCGGCGGTGACTTGGTGCAGGTTCTTTGAAGCCTTATCCCAAAAACCAGTTTTTTCTCGCTTGTCGTTGATTTCCACGGTAAGCAAGTAAGTTTCCTCGATTGTTGCTGGCTTTGCGGCATGCACAAAATCTTCAACACAGTCAGGTAGGGCTCGAATGTATTTGTTGATCATCATGTCGGGCGTCTTCACTTGATCGGGACAGATGATGCTAAGTTGCTTAAAGCGGGCAGTCAGGGCAGCGTTGTCACCTTCTTTATGCTTAATGTTCCAGAATTCATCCTCCAGCTTTTGGCGTTCATGGGGAGGGCAGAATTCGTCCATCATGATGGCCTTCAACTCTTCCCACGTCAGCTCGTAGGCTGCATCATTTCCACGTTTGTTTCTCTCGGCCGTCCACCAGTCTAATGCGCGGGACTGGAAGACGTCGGTAGCGTTTAGAGTGCGGAGATTTTCCGGACATCCACTCTGGCGCAGAGTGACTTCGACGGAATCAAACCATTGAAACATAGCCGTTGGGCTATCTTCTCCAGTGAATTCCTTTGGACCGCAAGCCTTGAACTGCTTGAAGCTGAAAGCAGTCTTGGGAGCAACTTTAGGAGTTTCAGTTCTGGACTCCTCAGATGATTTGCTAACATTCTCATAAATTTCACTCACGATCTGAGGCACAACCTTTGCCACTTGTTTAGCAAGGATGGCAGCAAGGCGTTTGTCTCTCTGTTCCTGATGAGAAAGTCATGGGTGACGGGGTCCAGATGATGGTCCAGTTGACATTGTCTGCAACAGACATCGTCATAGGTCTTAGATGCGTCATAATCGAATCTCACCTCACACGTCTAACACTACTAAAGCTCAGGAACACAGTCATATAACCACAGATTCACATAAGCACGTAAGGCACAGAAACACAGAAGCACATAAGCACGTAGGACACAAAACACAGAAGCATATAAGCATGTAACTTGTCTAGATGCACACAGAGGCAGTCACAATATAGAAACCTATCATTCAAAGTTCGTGATCGTTCGAGAAGAACGTTCGCGCATAGTATAGCGAGTAGTATAGTATAAACGAATAATATAGCAAGCAACATAGCGTACGGTGGTTCCTTATGATAATAGCGATTTGTCAGCGATCAACGTGAAAGCGAAAATCGAATAAGTTTCCAAAAATTAAAACACATAATCAGGTAAATGCACATACAAACACATAAAATCATCGAATTATCAGAGTCAGCAGTTGCGGGCTCAGAATCGAAACACACAAAAATCGAGAAATAGATCGTCTGCGGCTATTAGACATTGACTATCTAAAGTGATTCGACTATTCTCAAGGACTTGTTGTACATACTTTGACCTTCAGGACTGTGCCTTTGCCTCGATTCTTGGGAGTTCGGCACGCATCCCTTTAGTCATACCGTGACTTCAAGTCGTTGGAGTCCGTCGAGACTTTGGTGAGAGTTTTGTAAAACCAAGTAAAGGTCGGAACAAGTCGTCAAGGTTAGGGTTTCACCCCTGGCTTAACAACTTCATTCCTGTTTTGATAAAATAAAAGAGAACTATGCGTCAAAGTATGGATTTCACTCCTATTTCAACGTAATTTCTCGTGTTTATAGATAAAATGTGAGTTGAACTAGTCGAGAGTTTGCGGTTTTCACACCTAATCTCGACTTAATCGCTCATTCATATTTGAAAATTCGAGTGTTGTGATAGTGTAGCATAGGCGAGAATAGCGAGAAATAGCAAGTACGCTCACACATAATCCCTACTGGACATGCACGAGTCGGTCTGTCGGTTCCTAACTATAGACTAGGTCTCTAAGACATCGACCAGGACTAGGTCGAGTCTTTCCTAATTCCCTATAGTTATGGCTCTGATACCAATCTGTCACACCCCAACCGATGGCAGAAACATCGGGGCGTGGCACTGAGCGAAACAGATTGTCCAGAAGTTTCCATAACAACTATATTTACCAAATATTTAATGCAACACGTCCCATACCATGTCAAATTGTTCTATTCCGACAACTCAGATTTTCATTACAGACAATTGTTTATTGTTGACCTAGGTCTTTCCTAGCCTCGATTTCACAGCAAAGTAAGCAAATAAGCATCCTAAGCACCTGTCACATATGTTAAAGTAAAAGTCAATACACATAGTGTAAAGGTGAGCATACAAGTTTGATAATAGCATATAGAGTTTGAAAGCGTTATGCATAACCAGCACGTACACAGTGTAAAATGAGGCATGTTAGTTATCGACATGAACCTATCGATACTAATGACTGCGGGTTGACTGCCCAAGGCAGTTCGTGATACATACTCACCACTGTGAGCCATGTAAGTAATTGTCCTTAACAACCCCTGAGTGAATAGGTGTTGAGTCCAAACTAATAGTACTATCGTTGCTAAGGCAGGTAGAGAGCATTCCATGTGTAAACTAACAAACAAGCATTCATTAAGTCACGTATACATGCGATAGCGGTTAGTGTTTAAAGTATTGCGTAGTGTGTTCGATGTGATTTTGTATAAGTAACGTATGTAACACCCAAAAGTGCGTAAAGCAAAAAGGGATCGAGTATACTCACAGCGATTGATGGATTGAAGGGAGCGCTAGAGAGTAGGGTTAGCCTGAACAGATTGATAGCATAACGATAAGTGATGCGTAAAACGATACAGAGTGCAAGTGGGTAGGACAGAAGTTCGATCGGACGGTAGTCCGATTGAACAGTCGGTCATTCGAGTAACAGTCCATTCGGGAAGGATGTGTTTGTGTTACTTCCTTCGGGAAGGATGTGTTTGTGTTACTTCCTTCGGGAAGGATGTGTTTGTGTATGATGGCTTGACTTTTGAAGTTTTCGTTGTAGCATTTGAAAACACAGAAGTATCTCTACCTTTCAGGTCGATAGATCGAACGACCGTTCGATCGGGCGACAGTCCGATAGGTTGGGCACTTCAGCGAGAACAAGTTCACAGCAGGTTGTCACTCGATCGGACGGTTGTTCGATCGGGTGGCATCCCTCGCGTATTGAACATGTTGAAAATTGTTTAAGTGTTGAAGTTTTGAAACATCACATAGTCGGATGGTCGGTCGATCGAGTGGTAGCTTGATCGGACGACAATCCGTTTGGTGTTCCAAAACCTTTGAAGTTTGAATGATAGTTAAGTGTGGGGACCAGGATGTAAGTCGATCGGGTGACCGGTCGTTCGGATGACTGTCCGTTTCGACAGCAGTCCGATTGGACGACACTCCGTCCTGGTCAACCTGTTCGTCTTACACTTGGTTGTTTTGATTGTTTGTTGTTTTATCGAGATGTTTTGATAACATATTAGGCAATAGAAACCTTGACAATACTTGGTACCCCTGATCGGACAGGAATCACCCAAATCCGACCGGTTAACCGTTCGAGACGGTGTTCCATGTTTAACCCGAAATCGCTAGTCTCATGGATAGAATCCAGATCTTGAACCAATACAACCACAAGAATGAGTAGTAAGTCGGCACAAGCTCCTATTCTAACGGTTTTGAATGCATTGAGTGTAAAAGAGTTGAAAGAAAGTTGGAAAACCATCTTTCAATCCTTTTCATTGTGAATATGTTTAGATCTATGAAAGATCTTTGTTTATTTATGTGGAAATCGGTTAGATCTAAGTTGTTCTTGGTGAATTGAGGCCAAAACATGAAGTTCTCAAGAACACATGATGACGTCATCCTAGAACACCTTGAATCTTGATGATTTCACGGTTAAAAGTTAAGATTCAAAAGATAGAAAGGTGTAGGAGTGCGTGTAGATTAAGGAAGTACAAGATTTAGGACGAGATCTTACCGGAATCGCAAGAAATCTGAAGAAAAGTGGGGAAGATGAGCTGGTCGGAGGAGAGTTGCCAAAAGTGGAAAGTATGATGGTGATAGGGGGTATTTATAGGGTTTCCCAAAAAGGAAAGGGGAAGAGAGGGTGTTGGTGCATATGTCTGTCGACTTCGTCTTGTATCGAGTCTTGTACCAGATTGCATAGATCAGGGCACGTTAAACGAGAAAACATGTTAAAAGGTTGATTTCGCACGAAATGAGAAATAGGTATTTCGTATGAAATGACTTGTTCATTTCGCACGAAATGACTATTTTGTGTGAACTTGATTTCGTGTGGACCATTCCGTGCGAAATAGCCAGACCTATAAATATGTGTCGTGCCAATTCATTTGTAACTTTCCGATTCCAGAGCCGAAGTGCTGCTGAAGTGTCTACTTGCTGTAAATCTTTGTTATATCAATCAGAAAGACAATTAAAGTGAATATTTAGCTGAATTGAACTCAATATGTTAGTTTCCGCCTCTCGTATTGAGAAGAACACCTCTGAACGACTCGTTTCGGTCGTGAAAATGATCCTACAAGTGGTATCAGAGCTCAGGAGGAGAAGTTCTTACCGAATTCAGCTTGATTTCATCTATTTTCTTACTTCTACACCTTCTTTTCAAAATTAAACAAGTTTTAACGGTTAAAATGGATTGAATTTCACACATTATATGCGTAACAGTGTTTTAACAAAGCCTTGAAAGAATTGGACCAAAATTCGAACTAAAACCTGTTCAAATTGACAAAATTATGGCCGACATGATGTCATCAGCAGAATTTCGCACGAAATAGATCTTTCATTTCGCACGAAATCACATTTGAGTTTCTTTTCGCTTGAAAAGTTAGTTCATTTCGTACGAAATCAGTATTTCGTGTGAGATTTGGTTGATTTCGCACGAAATCACTATTTCGCGTGAATTATTTCGTACGAAATCACTATTTCGTTTGAGATTGAGTTGATTTCGCACGAAATTACTATTTCGCTTGAAAATTAGGATCATTTTGCACGAAAACACTCATTTCGTGTGAAGTCATTTCGTGCGGTCTCATTTCGTTTGAAGTTGTTTTGCAGGTTATTCCGTGTGAACAGGGTATTTCGTTTAAAGAGATTATTTCGTTTGAAATTGCTGATTTCGTTTGAAAAGTCTGATTTTGGAAAACTTGTTACCGAATCATGGAAGAGGAATTCTATAACGCATTTGCTACTGCCCCGACTACTCCGGCTACCATTGCTCAAAGCGTGAACATGGAAAATGAGACTGGAACTTTGAAAAAACCCCCTAAACTCATGGGCATTGAGGAGTACTATGGTTGGAAAGACCGATTTGAAAACTGGGTTCAAGCAAATCATTTGAGGTCTTGGGAATGTATTGAGAAAAAGTATATTAAGCCTCATACAGATTTGGGAGTCATAAAAGCAATTTCGGAATTGACGGATAAAGAACGAGACATGTACAAAGCAGAAAAGATGATGATCAGTCTGCTACAGCAAGCTGTGAAAGAAGACATATTCATTTTACTTCAACATGACAATACTTCACGTTCGATTTAGGAAGCACTTCGAATCAAGTTTGAGGGAAGTGAGAAAATGATCAGAAGTAAGAAATCTTTGCTAAAGAAAGAATTTGACTTGTTTACAAGTTTACCGGGTGAATCTTCAAAGAAGCTGATTGAAAGATATTGTCACTTAGTGCGATCTATGTCTCTGTTAGAAATAGTCAAAGATCAAGAGGAATGGGTTGATAAATTAGCTGATGCTTTACCTCAGAAAGAATGGGGTACATATTTGATGATCTTGAAAAACACTGGAGAATATGACAAATTGACAATTTCCCAGTTCGTTGAAAAGATTGAGGGTCAAGATCTTGAACAGCAAAAGATTGCAAGGATGAATAGTCCAAGTGGTCAACAAGACATCAAGATGTATTACAAAGGGAGTGTTCAGGATGTTGAAGCAAGTCCGAAAGTTCAAACTGCTTTCAGTGCTGAAAACTCATCTAGATCAGTCAATCAAAGTCCAAACAGTAGCAGTGGATTTTCTTCATATCCGAGTGTTAGTCCAAAGTCAACCTCAAGTCATCAGTTCCAAAGCTCAAATAGCGGGAATGGTCATGTTTTACATTGCAACATCGCGTTGCATCTTCATAATGGTCAAAATTTCTCTGAAGAGGTTGCTAAAGGTCACATGTCATTACTTGCTACTGTGTTAGAATCATATGAAGGATTGGTTGCCGGAAGGATCGGAAATCCTATACTGACAAAAGAGGATTACGATCAGATCGATGCTGAGGAGATGGAGCTTATGGACATTAAATGGTGTTTAGCTAGTGTTTTGAGAAGAGCCGAAAAATTTAAGATGATTACAGGAAGAGATGATTTCAGGGATGCTAATGTTTCTACTTTGGGTTTTGATAAATCTAAAGTTACTTGTTTTCGATGCAGGGAAAAAGGACATTTCAAGAGGGAATGTAAAAATCGAGAAGCAAGTGGAGCATAGAATCCGTTTGGAAACAATGATTATTATCGGAAAGCTATATATATACAAGTTGCTCATCAACCGTATCAACAACAAGAACCACAAACTGCACATGCTAAAAAGGCGATTGAAGAGTTAAACAAGAAAGCTTATTTTGGTATAATTGATCAAGATGATGAAAAAGTGGCAGAGGGTTTCAGTTGGGACAAATACATACCACCTGATTCAAAAGTAGTAGCTCTCACTGCCCAATAGTTCAAGAGCCAGATTTGATGAAGAAATGGATGAAAGGGATTGCTAGTGATGAGAAAAACCAAGATGGAGAGTCTATTTCTTCAGATGATTGTTCAGAAAGTACTCAAGTCTTTGATCAATCATCATCCGATAGTAGTGATGATGAAGAAGAGACACAAATAAACATTGGAAAATCAATGTTATCTCCTGAAAGTTTTCAATTTTATTTTGCAGATAGATTGGAAAAGCTGAAGGAGAGACGTTCAGCAAAAGAACAGAAAAAGATGAAATGTGAAAGTTTTGCTCAAAAAGAGAAGTCTGAGCAGAGTAAAGAAGTTAAAGTCGCTGAGAAGATGATTGAAGCTGAAAAGGTTGTTGAAGTTGAAAAGGTGATCGAAGTTGAAAAGATTGTTGAAATCATTAAGCCGTGTTTAAAGTGTTCAGAATCTTGCAAACAATGTGAAGAAAAAGATGAGAAATTGAGTGAGCAAGATAAGATGAAGGAAAAGTTATTGTTCGATCTCAATTATGTGAAAGAATCGTATGACGTTTTGAACAGAACAGTGAATGGTCTTCAGAAGACAAATTCTGAAAGAGAAGATGCATTAACAATGATGAATGCGGTGATGATGTCAAAACAGAAAGCCATCAATTACTACATTGAAGAATGTGCAAAGTTGAAGCAAGAGTTGGAAACTGAAAAGATAGAAAATGAACGAATCAGACGAGTACTGCAAAGTTATTCAAGTTCTGATTTTCTGATTGATAGAATTTATCCAACTGTTGCAGGTTTTGAAGCCTTTCAAAACAAGGAATTGGAAGAGAAGGATACAGGTAAGAAACAAAGTGCAAATTATAACAAGTTTCCGCCTCCGATCTGGGAAGGTTATTCTCCCAGAAAACCAAATGAGGAGCAAGTCAAAAAGGCAGTCAATATAAAATTGAAGTCTGAAACAACTGATGAGTTACTAGAAAATATTGATGTTACGTTCACATCGTCTGACACTGATCATGAGTCTGAGTTAATAAAGAAAGTGGTCGATCAGGTGTTGGATAAAGATGAGGAGTCAGAGTCAAAGTCTGAGTCAGAAACTTCAAGTTCATCAGTCAACAGTTCAAAATCGTCGGTCAAACGGGTGTACAATAAAGAATTTATGTTATCAAAATCTAATTTGAATGACGAACCAATCAAAGTAGCACATACTTTGAATGATTCAGACAAATTATATTCTGATGTGGAATTTCCAATAAGAAGTGTTCAGATTGAAAAGATCAAAAAGGTTTTCAAATTAACAGAAATTAATATTTCTGAAATAAAAGATGTAAAGCTTAGTGAAAAACCTACAAAGTACACTTCAAGAATTCAACAAAAGATAAACAAGAAAATGGGTTACAGTTCTGGTTCAGGTTTTCAAAAGAAACCAAACTATAACAGTAATTTCAAAAAGAAAGGACTTGGTTTTATTCCACCGAAAAATCATAAAAATGAGAAAACTTATAAACCAAAAACTGTATTTGTTTCAGGAGCAAGTTCGGAGGAAGAAGAAAAGAGCTCATTCTGAAAGCAATCAAACAAAGAATTCCTTGCTAAGAAGCAAGAGGGAATGAAGAATGGAGCTAATCAGAAGAAGAGGGAGACAAGAACCTGTTATCGATGTCAAGAAGTTGGTCACATTGCATGGAATTGTCCAAAAGCAACCAACACAAAACAGGGAGTTTCTTCTAAACTGAAAGAAAAAGTTGTTGATAAAACTGAACCACCAAGTGAAAAATTCAAAGTGTTTAAAAACTCAACATATGAAGTTGGTGAATGTTCGAAAAGGTTTTATAAAAGAAGAGTGAATCTTGACAACCAAATGTGGGTTGTTAAGAAAACAGATGTGAAACTTGGCGATGAATATGACTCGTCAAAGTCAGAGGAGCCACATGTTGAGGCAAAAAGTGAAAACTCAGTTCCACCATTGAGGTCTGAAAATTTTAAACAAAAAGTTGGTAAAGTGGAGATTTCGAATCAATTCTATTCTGAAAAGAAAGAATTTGATGTTGAAAAGGCTTTTAATGTAAAAGTGAAACATATTTTTGGGAAAATGGTCAATGGGAAGGCCAAAGGGGTAAAAGAATTTTATGAAGAAAAAAGAAATGTTGAAATCCCAAGTGAGACTGAAAAGGTCACATCCAAGTTTGGTCAGGCTTGGATGTCTGTTTTTCATATGTAAAAATTCTGACTTGCCGGAGCTCCCAGGTTGGTAAGTGTGGAGCAGGTATCGGCATCTTTCTTGAGAAATTCAGTTGTGATGTTTTTACCTACAAGTGGTTTATCAAGGTCATTAAGTTGAACTTGATTTAACTTTAATAACAAATTAGTTGAAAAACAGTGTGATGAAACTCCTAACCTACAAGTGGTTTGTGAAAATCAATAAAACTTATTTTCCGAAAAAACCATTTTGATTAAAACAAACTTAAGTGTTTTGAAATCTTAATGGGAAAAGAGTTTGTTGTAGGGGGAGTTCTGATTGTTTATGCCAAGTGGATGGCGATTTGAGGCAATTCACATCATGTTGTCACTTTCTGTGTACAGTTTGTTTTCAATTTTTTTTTAAATGCTTTTGCATTTTAGGGGGAGTAAGAAAATTTCAGAAAATCCAAAAACATTTGAAAATTTGAAAAACCCAAAAACATGATAAAATCAAAAATGAGTTTTGTTGTGAAAAAGAGGAAATGATAGTACATAAGTGGACTATCACAACACGCTAAAGAATTGGAAAGTCATAATGTGATAAACGGTCTCACTGATGATATGCCAGTAGGTTTTTACACATTTACTAGATTGTTTTTGAGAAAAAAAACTAAATTTCAAACTTACTTATCACGTGGGGAACATCTCTCGGATATATGGGTAACCCCCGAAATCTTGTTTGAAAGGTCTCTCTTTCTGAGATACTAGGTCTTTATGCTTAGTGATATCTGGGGTATTATCCCGGGACTTCTGATTTTGCGGAAGCAATGGCCTAGTCCCCGTATAATACTTTTCGCTTGCTTGAAATATAGCACCCCCCTCAGCATAAAAAATGATGAAACATTGTAAAATGCTAATCATGTGCTGTTGAAGAAAAGATTCTCTAAAGGGAACACACCTAAAGTCGAAGCCATCATCTCTCTGATTTTGCGGAAGCAATAGCCTGAGCTCTCATGGCCCTCGCATTTAACCCTTTACAGATATCATCTAGGTATACTCACCTGTAAGACTGAATATTGGGATCTGGATACGGGAGTATATTCTGAGGTGAGGCACGCGTATAAGTTTAAGTCTCTAAAACATTAATCTCGTATCTCGAATCAGTTGAACTTTGTGTGAAAATTTAAGTGGATCAGTATACTGACAATCTAAGTGAATCGTTTAGAACTTAAAATGTTTAAAGCTTAACGGTGTTGGTGATTTGTTTCAAAAACTGATATAATCCTCTTATACAAACTCACAAAAATATTGTCTGTAAATATTTCTTTACTGGAATTCTTTAATTTCAAAATCCAAAAAGATTTTCAGTATGTTTTAGCATAAATTTTGAAAATTCAAAAAGATTTTCGACAACTGATGTTGGAGAGCTGATTTTCAAAATTCCGAGTGCTAAACATGATGAATAGGTTTGGGAAAGTGTGTTTGAAAAAGATTTTATTACAAGTGGTTATTCGAGATTATAAATGTTAAATCTTTTTAAGATTGAATCTACATGTGGTAAGCAGAGATTAAATTTGTCAAATTTTAAAATTGTGAAATTTACTGTGAGGTAGAGAATGTGCAGGTTTGCCAGGATTCAGATTCTATTCTTACAGAGAGCCAAGTTTCGATTCTAGAACCTGTGAAAGTCAGACTACGATCCCAGCATAGTTTAAGGGGGAGTCTGTTAGAATAGAGGAGTCTGAAGATAGGAAAGCCAGGTTTCTATCCTGAGGATCACGCAAGCTGATGATGCTGAAGAACTTAAGGAAACAAGAGATCTGATCAAGAGAAGATAGAGTCAGATTGAGATCCCGGAAGAGAGAAAGAAGAAGAGAAAAGTTTGAGGATGTTTTACAATGTCAGATACTTCAGGAAGAGCAAACAGACTGAAGATGTTGAAGACTCGACATTGAAGACTTCGTCAACATCCAAGGGGGAGTCTGTTGGTGCATATGTATGTCGACTTCGTCTTGTATCGAGTCTTGTACCAGATTGCATAGATCAGGGCACGTTAAACGAGAAAACATGTTAAAAGGTTGATTTCGCACGAAATGAGAAATAGGTATTTCGTACGAAATGACTTGTTCATTTCGCACGAAATGACTATTTCGTGTGAACTTGATTTCGTGTGGACCATTCCATGCGAAATAGCCAGACCTATAAATATGTGTCGTGCCAATTTATTTGTAACTTTCCGATTCCAGAGCCGAAGTGCTGCTGAAGTGTCTACTCGCTGTAAATCTTTGTTATATCAATCAGAAAGACAATTAAAGTGAATATCTAGCTGAATCGAACTCAATACGTTAGTTTCCGCCTCTCGTATTGAGAAGAACACCTCTGAACGACTCATTTCGGTCGTGAAAACGATCCTACAGAGGGGCTGGTCGGTCGGTTAGCAGCCCGGTCGAACAGTTGGCCGATCGAGCAGCAACTCGATCGAACGGCTGGTCACCTGATCGATCAATCGCTTGGTTCGAGTGTTCGGTGCGACTAGTTTTGTCGTTTCGATTGCGATTGCGAGCGTTGCGATGCGATAGAATTTCCTAGTCAAATTACTTTTAATCCCAACTACTATACCAACATACAAGCATCCTTATTTCATATTCGTTTAGCGTTTGCGATTCGATTGCGATTGAGTTTCGATTGATTACCACACATAACATAAATAAACATGCACAAGTAACACATCAGGCACACACACATGTATAACAATAACCAAAATGCGTAATTCAAGTTGCGAGTGCGATTGCGATAGTGATAAGCGGTTAATCAAGCGATAAACAGCGACTACTATGCGATTATTAATAGATACTCCACATAATACAACTAAAGCGATAACAAAATAGATTAATTACAAGTCAAAGAAATCAAAACAGGAATTGAGAAAGGAGAGACAGATCGCAATTAGCAATCTTTTCTTCCTTTGACTTCAATCTTGACTTTGACTTTGACTTTCGAAAGACGGGGTGTTACAAAAACTCTCACCAAAGTTTCGACGGACTCCAACGACTGAAGATCACGCAGAGACTGAAAGGATACGTGGCATTCGCCTAGAGTCGAGGCGGAAGCACAAGTCCCGAAGGTCAGAAGTGTGCTCAGACGGTCTTTGTGAATAGTTGAACCACTTTGGGTAGTCGATGTCTAAACAGCCTCAGACAATCTATCCTCGATTTTATGTGTTTCGATTCTGAGCTAGCAACTGCAGACTCTGATATTCGTCGATTTTATGTGTTTATGTGTGTATTTACCTGCTTATAGGTTTTTGGAATTTTTGGAATTTATCAATTTACGCTATCGCTTGATCGACACACACTTCTCGCACTGCTTATCTACCTCAAAACATTGACAAATCGCTAAATTGTGGACGACCTTATGCTATGTATTACGCTTATACTATACTACTCCATATGTTAATCGCGATCGCTATTCTCGAACGCTCGCAGACTTTGAATAATAGGTTTCTGTATTCTGACTGCTCCCGTGTGCTTCTAGGTGAATTACATGTTTATATGCTTCTGTGCTTTTGTGCTTCTGTGCCTTACGTGCTTATGTGCTTCTGTGCTTATGTGAATCTGTGATTATGTGCCTATGTGTTTATGTGATACATGGTCGTATTCCTGAGCTTTAGTAAGTGTTAGACGTGTGAGGTAAGATTGGATTATGTATGTTGAGTCCTGTGGCGATGTCTGTTGCAGACAATGTCAACTGGACCATCATCTGGACCCTGTCACCCACGAATCACTCGCCAAGAACAGAGAGACAAACGCCTTGCTGCTCTCGTCGCTAAACAAATAGCAAAGGTAGTTCCTCAGATCGTGAGTGAAATCAACGAGAATGTGAGCAAATCATCCGAGGAGTCTAGAACCAAAGCTCCTAAAGCTGCTCCCAAGACTGCTTTCAGCTTTAAGCAGTTCAAAGCTTGTGGTCCAAAGGAATTTACTGGCGAAGATGGCCCAACGGCTATGTTTCAATGGTTCAATTCCATCGAAGTCACTCTGGGCCAGAGTGGATGTCCTGAAAATCTCCATACTCTGAATGCTACCGGCGTCTTCCAGTCCCACGCACTAGACTGGTGGACGGCTGAGAGAAACAAACGCGAAAATGACGTAGCCTCTGAGCTGACGTGGGAAAAGCTGAAGGCCATTATGATGGATGAATTCTGCCCTCCCCATGAACGCCAAAAGCTGGAGGACGAATTCTGGCATATCAAGCAGAAGGATGGAGAGAACGCAGCTCTGACTGCTTGCTTTAAGCAGCTCAGTATCATCTGTCCCGATCAAGTGAAGACGCCCGACATGACGATCAAGAAGTACATCCGAGCTCTACCAGACTGTGTTGCAGATTTTGTGCATGCCGCAAAGCCAGCAACGATCGAAGAAACTTACTTGCTTGCCGCTGAAATCAACGACAAACGAGTAAAAGCTGGTTTTTGGGATAAAACTTCAAAGAACCTACATCAAGTCACCGCCGCACCAACTGCTAAAACCGCCGCCGCCCAATCATCAAAGTCCTTACGCCGCAAGAAGAAGAACAACAACAACAACTCCAGCAACAAGAACTGCACTGTCACTACCACTGTTGCTCCACTACAAGCCGTACCGGCTCAGCAGCAGTCTCAGCACCGATCAACTCCAGTCATATATGCATCGCCTGCAAAGCGTGCATACACTGGTCCCCACCCTGCCTGCCCAACATGTTCTTATCATCACCCGGTGGGTATCGCCTGCTGATTTTGTGTGCACTGCAATATGTACTGCGACTATACTGCCAACTGCCGTACTGGTCCCCGACAAGCACCAGCTCAAGCCACTGCTCATTAAGCTCTGCTTCCAGCTCCTCAAGACCAACAAGCAGCTCAGGCACCCGCGATCAACGCCAGATTCTGCTTCGCGTGTTGTGATCCCAACCACTTCGCGAACATGTGCCCGAACAGGGTTGTGAAACAAGAACCCCAGCAGCAATAGCCTCAACAACGTGGTCAATGGTACGTTCCTTGTGAATGGTATTCATGCTTCGTATTTGTTTGATACTGGAGCCGATAACTGCTTTGTGTCGTTTGAATTCGAGAAACTCCTTAGTCGTAAGTGCTCTCATCTCTCCTCGACGTTCGATGTTGAAGTCGCTACCAGAAGAACTGTCGCCGTAAATTCTGTTCTTCGTGATTGTACTCTTGAGCTCAACAATCACATCTTCCCAATCGACCTTGTCCCGATGCAACTCGGAAGTTTTGACGTCATAGTAGGCATGGACTTTCTTCGCGAAAACCATGCTGAAGTTGTGTGTTTCGATAAGATGATTCGATTCTCGCTCACGAATGGTGATGTATTGTGTGTTTATGGTGAAACTGTTTCGAAGGGTCTCAAGCTCATGTCATGTGTCCAAGCTAGCAAGTATCTCCGCAAGGAATACAGAGCTTTCTTGGCTAACATTGTAGTAGTGGAGAAGGAAAAGAAAAGAAGACCAGGCTTAAACGATGTCCCAGTGGTTCGAGAATTTCCTAACGCTTTCCCTGAGGATCTTCCCAGACTACCGCCAAGTCGTGATATCGACTTTCGTATCGACCTCATTCCTGGAGCCAACCCTGTTGCCAAAGCTCCTTACCGACTCGCTCCATACGAAATGCGTGAACTCTCGAGTCAGCTTCAGGAACTACTTTATAAAGGCTTCATTCGCCCGAGCACCTCTTCTTGGGGTGCACCAGTCCTTTTTGTCAAAAAGAAGGACGGGTCGTTTCGGATGTGCATCGACTATCATGAATTGAATAAGTTGACTATCAAGAATCGCTATCCCCTGCCTCGCATTGATGATTTGTTTGATCAACTACATGGTGCTACGTGTTTCTCCAAGATCGATCTACACTCTGGCTATCACCAGTTACGCATTCAAGAGGAGGATATACCCAAAACCGCTTTCCGCACTCGATACGGCCACTATGAGTTCGTTGTCATGCCTTTTGGTTTAACCAACGCACCCGCGGTTTTCATGGATCTGATGAATCACGTGTGTAAACCTTATCTCGACCGTTTCGTCATCGTGTTCATCGATGATGTCTTGATCTATTCCAAGTTGAAAGCCGAACACGCACAACATCTACGTTTGGTTCTAGAGCTACTCCAGTGAATCGACTCTATGCCAAGTTCTCCAAGTGCGAATTTTGGCTGGAGGAGGTTCAATTCCTCGGTCACATTGTCAATAGTCAAGACATTCACGTCGATCCGGTGAAGATTGAAGCAGTTAAGAGTTGGATTACACCTAAGAACCCGTCTGAAGTCCGTTCTTTTCTCGGACTAGCGGGCTATTATCGCCGATTTATCAAAGGATTCTCAAAGATCGCTGTGCCGCTTACCGCTCTCACGCATAAAGACAAGCCTTTCGTTTGGGGAACTGAACAAGAGTCTGTTTTCCAAACCCTCAAACTCATGCTTTGCAATGCTCCTGTTCTCAATCTACCCGACAGAAACGACGACTTCATTGTCTATTGTGATGCTTCAAACCATGGTCTTGGTTGTGTCCTCATGCAACGGGACAAGGTCATTGCTTACGCATCTCGTCAGCTCAAAATCCATGAGAAGAATTATACAACCCACGATCTCGAGCTAGGCGCAGTTGTTTTTGCGTTAAAGATTTGGCGACACTACCTGTATGGAACCAAGTGTACGATCTTCACCGATCATAGGAGCCTACAACATATCTTTGACCAGAAGGAACTTAATATGCGTCAACGCCGATGGGTAGAACTTCTCAACGATTACGACTGTGAGAATCGTTATCACCCAGGCAAAGCAAATGTCATTGCCGACGCTCTCAGCAGACGGAGTTATCTGCTCAGCATTCGTAATACCCAAGCACAATACGATATCAAAACCCTCATCCGCGAAGCTCAGCATGCATGCTTTAATGAACGCACGCTGAAGAAGGAAATAATCTATCATGATGGAGCCCAACTTGTGAATAAGTCGAATGGGATATTCCACTTCCTGGACCGAATTTGTATCCCTAAACGAACCAATTTGCTCTCTACGTTGTGAATAAGTCGAATGGGATATTCCACTTCCTGGACGAAGCCCACAAATCCCGGTATTCTATTCATCCCGGTGCCGATAAAATGTACCAGGACCTTCGCTACAAGTACTGGTGGCCAGGCATGAAGAGGGATATCGCTCTCTACGTTGGGAAGTGCCTGACTTGCTCGAAAGTTAAGGCTGAACATCAAAGACCCTCTGGCTTACTCGAACAACCCCCGATCCCTATGTGGAAGTGGGAGAGTATAGCTATGGACTTCATAACAAAGCTCCCGCGCACGCCATCAGGTCACGACAGCATCTGGGTTGTTGTTGACCGTTTGACCAAATCAGCTTACTTTTTGCCAATACGGGAAGACTACAAGGTAGAACGATTAGCCTGAATCTACACCAATGAGATCATTTATCGACATGGGACGCCTCGCGACATCATCTTTGACCGTGACGCTCGGTTTACCTAGCGACTGTGGGAAACGTTTCAAGCGGCTCTCGGTACTACGCTTAATCTAAGTACCACATTCCACCCTCAAACTGACGGTCAGACTGAGAGAACGATCCGTACTCTTGAAAACATGCTCCGTTTATGTGTCATAGATTTCGGTGGCAATTGGGATGCATACCTGCCGTTAGTCGAATTCTCGTACAACAACAGTTATCATTCCAGCATTCAAATGGCACCATTCGAGGCTTTATACGGAAGAAAATGTCGATCGCCTATTGTATGGCACGAGATCGGGCACTCGCAATTAATCGGTCCTGAGCTATTGCAAGAAACGACTGACAAAGTCCTCCAAATTCGAGACAATCTGCTGAAAGCTCGGAGTCGACAGAAAAGTTACGCCGATAGACGACGCAAGCCCCTTGAATTTGTCGTTGGATACTACGTACTCCTAAAGGTATTACCTTGGAAGGGTGTGGTCAGATTCGGCAAGAAAGGGAAACTAGCGCCTCGGTATGTTAGACCTTTTAAGATTCTGGAAAGGATCGAAAAAGTCGCCTACAGACTCGAACTACCAGAGGAACTTAGTAACGTTCACCCGACTTTCCACGTTTCGAACCTCCAAAAGTGCCTGGCTGAGCATGATATAATTGTGCCTCTTGATGACCTCCAAATAAACGAAACACTACACTTCATGGAGAAGCCTGTCGAAATCATGGATCGCCAAACCAAGCAGCTCAGACGATCGCGCATTCCTATTGTGAAAGTCCGATGGGAAGGCAAACGAGGCGCAGAGTTCACTTGGGAACTCGAAAGCGACATGAAGGCGAAGTACCCGCAGTTGTTTGTTACGGCTTCGGCCTAATTTCGGGACGAAATTCCCTCAACTAGGGGAGGCTGTAACACCTCGTGTTTCGAAAGTCAAAGTCAAAGTCAAGATTGAAGTCAAAGGAAGAAAAGATTGCTAATTGCAATCTGTCACTCCTTGCTCAATTCCTGTTTTGACATCTTTGACTTGTAGATAGTCTATTTTATGCATTACGTTAGTTGTATTATGTGGAGTACTTATTAATAATCGAGGTATATTTGATATTTATCGCTTGTTTAATCGATTTATTGCTTATCGCAATCGCACTCGCAACTCGAATTACGCATTTTGGTTATTGTTATACGTGTGTGTGTGCCTTATGTGTTACTTGTGCATGTTTATTTATGTTATGTGTGGTAATCAATCGAAACGCCATCGAAACTCAATCGCAAACGCTAAACGAATACGAAATAAGGATGATTGTATGTTGATATAGTAGTTGGGATTAAAAGTAATTTGACTAGGAAACTCTATCGCATCAAAACGCTCGCAATCGCAATCGAAACAGCAAAACTCGTCGCACCGAACACTCAAACCAACTGGCTAATCGACCAAGTGACCGGCCGATCGACCAGCCGTTCGATCGAGCTACCGCTCGATCGATCAGCCAGTCGACCAGGCTGCCACTCGATCGATCCACCCTTTCCACTTTGGGAAACCCTATAAATACCCCCTGTCACCATCAAACTTACTACTTTTGGCACTCTCTGTCCGACCAGCGCTCCAATCCCACTTTTCCTTCGATTTCTTGCGATTCCGGTAAGATTTCAACCTAAATCTTGTACTTTCTTTGATCTACACTTGATTCTACACCTTTCTATCTTTTAAATCTTAACTTTTAACCATGAAATCACTAGATTTGAGGTGTTCTAGGATGATGTCATCATGGTGTTCTTGAGAACTTCATGTTTTGGCCTCAATCCACCAAGAACAACTTAGATCTAAACGATTTCCACATAAATAAACAAAGATCTTTCACAGATCTAAACATATTCACGGTGAAAAGGATTGAAAGATGGTTTTCCAACTTTCTTTCAACTCTTTTACACTCAATTCACTCAAAACCAATAGAATCGGAGCTTGTGCTAACCTCCTACTCATTCTCGTGGACGTGTTGGTTCAAGATCTGGATTCTATCCACGAGACTACCGATTTCGGGTTAAACATAGAACACCGTCTCGAACTGTTAACTAGTCGGATTGGGGTGATTCCTGTCCGATCAGGAGTACCAAGTAGTGACGAGGTTTCTGTTGCTTAATACGTTATCAAAACGTCTCGATAAAACGACAAACAATCAAAACAACTAAGTGTAAGACGAACGGAACGACCAGGACGGAATGCCATCCGATCGGACTGTCAACCGATCGGATTGCCACCCGATCGACTTGCACTTTGGCCCCACACTTAACCTTCATTTCAAACTCCAAGAGTTTTGGACACCGAACGGACTGCCGTCCGATCGGGTTGCCACCCGAACGGCCGGCCATCCGACCATGTGATGTTTGGAACTCAACACTTAAACAATTTTCAACATGTTCAATGCACATGTGTTGCCACCCGATCGAACAACCGTCCGATCGAGTGACAACCTGCTGAGAACTTGTTTTCGATGAAGTGCCCAACCTACCGGACTGTCACCCGATCGAACGGTCGTTCGATCGACCGACCTGAAAGGTAGAGGTACTTCAATGTTTTCAAAATGCTACAACAAAAACTTCAAAAGTCAAACCATCATACACAAACACATCCTTCACAAAGGAAGAAACAATCCACTCGAAAGGTCACCCGACCGGATGACTATCCGAGCGGACTGACAATCGAACGACCGGCTGTCCGATCAGACTACCATCCGATCGAACTGCTGTTCGACCCACTGTCACTTGTTCCGTTCTACGCGTCGCTTATCGTTATGCTATCAATCTGTTCAGGCTAACCCTGCTCTCTAGCGCTCCCTTCAATCCATCAATCGCTGTGAGTATACTCGATCCCTTTTTGCTTTACGCACTTTTGGGTGTTACATACGTTACTTTTTCTAAATCACATCGAACACACTATGCAATACTTTAAAACGCTAACCGTTACCGCATGTTATACGTGACTTAATGAATGCTTGTTTGTTATGTTTACACATGGAATGCTGTCTACCTGCCTTAGCAACAGTAGTACTATTTGTTTGGACTCAGCACCTGTTCACTCAGGGGTTGTTAAGGACAATTAATTACATGGGTCACGGTGGTGATCATGCAATACGAACTGCCTTGGGCAGTCAACTCGCAGTCATTGGTATTGATAGGTTCATGTCGATAACTAACATGCCTCATTTTACACTGTGTACGTGTTGGTTATGCGTAACGATTTTGAACTCTATATGCTATTCCTTTACACTATGTGTATTGACTTTTACTTTAACGTATGTGACAGGTGCTTAGGATGCTTATTTGCTTACTTTGCTGTGAAATCGAGGCTAGGAAAGTCCTAGGTCAACAATAAACAATTGTCTGTAATAAAAATCTGAGTTGTCGGAACAGAACAATTTGACTAGATCTTTCTGTAATAACTGTATTATCTTTTATGACATGGTATGGGACGTGTTGCTTTAAATAATTGGTAATTATAGTTGTTATGGAAACTTCTGGACAATCTGTTTCGCTCAGTGCCGCGCCCCGATGTTTCCGCCATCGGTTGGGGTGTGACAACATACTTACATTTCCCATACACACGTATACACCTATAAGTTCATACTACATACACTTACTATGAATTCTTATTTAAATACACACATATAATCATATCCATTTAATTTATTTCAAGCACCATACTTTGTTAGGCATACCATTTTCCATATATAAATATACTTATGTACTAGTTCCGTTCATTCACACGTGTGTTATATCCATGTATAATCATTCATATGAGAATCACTCACACACCTAATGAAATCCTTATTTACACACACCAACATACATGCTACATATTTGGGCAAGCTCCCGTGCGGGTTCCGTCCTTACTTCTACCCCGCAAAACACTATCGTAGGCTTGGGGTACCTTTAGGAAGTTTAACGGGGCCTTGGAAACAAAGAAAAACGAGAAAAACAAGAATAGACATTTTCCTAACTCCCCAAATCATTCCTATTCTAATTCTCATTTCCCAACATCCAATTTTCACAACTTGGTTAATTACTTTCGTATTTGTGACCCGTCTGCTTATTCTATATGATTTCAAACATAATTAACTATGTATGATCAAATTTCGTCATTCTTACTTTCATACGACTACTGCACTCTCATCCTTTTATCATTCCCAATAATAAGCATATCTAACTTCATTTAAATAAATTAATAAGTGAGTTCGGTAATCACTTACCTCAAGCGCCTGTATTCGTGTTTGTTTTCTTGCATCTTCTTGACTCGTAGCCTTCCGCGTTTGAGTCCATGCTAATGTGATTCCTATCCTTCCATTCTATCATATGCACATCATAGTTAGCATGCATATTCATTCATAATACTTTCATATCGAGTCCTTAGTTACATGGACGTTTATTAGTCAATCATTAATATGCATACGACATGAATCGATAATCACATTATTCAACATCAATGAATTCCAATACGTCATCATACATAAGACATAATCTGACTAACACATGTCGTATGATCCCCCAAATCTTACCTTTTTGTCAAAATTCCTAACCATGCTATGCATACATTGTTGACTTTTAGAAAGTCAACCTTCTTAGCATATGACTTCCAACTTATGAACATACACTCATATCGATATAGTAGACCAAAATAACGACGTCATGCACATTTCATAATCATGTTATGTAGTACATACGACTACACGATCACCTAGTTATATACACATATAAACGCATAGTCGATTCTACACATACTAATGCCTTCATGATTCTACAATCAATGTCTACATTAAAAGTTATCCAATTTAACATAATTCTTCCATCTTTACTTGCTAGTAAGTACACACATTTCATAATTAGTACTTGGTCATTTACTAATCATAATCAAGCAAATAATCCCATGTATGGTGTGCATCACACCTTCAAAGCATATAGTACAACTACTAATGCACATTTCTACACAATCATGAAATAAATAAGATTACCCACATGAGTTCAATCAATTACACCTTCCTCATATGAGTTTAACAAAAATTATATCATTATCACATTTTGTACCTATTCACCAAGTTCTTTCATACAAATTCACCTTCTAACGTCACTTAGACATTTCATCGAACACTTGATGTGCATACTATTCTCTAAGCACATTGTACAAGTATCTTTTTCCTACCTCCCTAGTTCATAAAATCAAGAATTATAAACATTTCTCTAGTCACGGATTGCACATGCAATACCATTAGACCATCAATACAACACCCTCAACTTCCTTATTTTAGTACAAGAATTTCGCTATAAACAGTTCAGTTTCATAGCAGTGGGTGTGCTGCCATGATCACCTGGAGCAGTGTGCTCAGCAGCAGATACCTGAGGAGCAGTGGTAGCTGCTAAAGTCTGCTCAGGTACCTCTGCTTGTGTTTTCACAGGTGTTAACATTCTAGTGAGTGTTTCAGATGTTAAACCATGTATTTGAAAAGATTCACCTTGGATGAGCAAATTTTCATTTTCCTTTCCATATTTTTATTTAAGATAGTAACTTAAGAACCTTGGAAAAAGTAGAAATGATTTGCTATCAACATTTTTTACTAAATCATCAAAGATCTCCTGGGAATAGTTAAAATTTTCATTATGTAAAATAGCGAAGCCCAGGTTTTGGATCTTTAATGGTATTTCATTAAAAGCAGTTGTTTTATTTGAGACACACATCAAAAGGGTATGTAATAAAAACCTTGGTGCAGAAGGGAAGAAACCTTTTTGTAAGGTGTCCCTTTTTATTTCCGCACCATACCCTCTTTCAAGGAAATTAATTTTTAACTCGTTTTTAGGAAAAGAAGTTTTACCTTCTTGATCATCGAGTGCAAAGACTTCCGAAATAGATTGTGGAGTGATTTGAATCTCTTTGCCCTTTATGGAAGAATTAATGGCTATAACTGTTTCACCTTGATACTCAAGTGTGGCATTTTTCCAGAATTCTCTCTAGGTTTGTTCATGAATAGGAGCATCAGCAGTCAACAAAGTTTTGTACTTTGAAGCTGCAAGAGTGTCAATGATGGAATCGAAGGTTTTGGTGGTGGTGGGTTTTGTGAGTAGACCCAAGTAGTTGTGAGGTGCTTTGTATGGGATTTCAATGGGTTCAGCAGCCTTTTGAGCGACCTTTTTGGAAGATGAGGATGATTTTGATTTTGATTTTGTCATTTTGGTGAAGAAGAACGAAGAATGATTTGAGATGGAAGATTGGAAACTGCTTTGAGAAAAGAATTTTGGAATTCAATTCGACAGTGTAAAACCCTGTTTGGGGGTTTTGATCAGGGTTTTATTTAGGGAAAAAGTGAATGCTGATGTGGCAGCGGTTACAAAGATCTGATGGCTAAGAACTGACCACGTGCCAACCTCTGATGAAAAGATGAATAGTGGAGGAAAGTTGTTTAGGGAACCACTGATGAAGCAAATATCAATGGTTGCAACGGTCAAAGTGAAGACAGTGGGTGATTTTAACTATCAGTGGTTAGCTTCATCAGTGGATAAAACACTAATTTTAAACAACAGTGATTACCATGAAAATGAGAGAACAGGGATTGACTTTCAGTAGTGGACAACATTTACCAAAGCAGATATTTGAACCAAAAAGACTTATTACAAAATTGAGGCTGCAGATGTGAATCATCTGAGCTAACAACTGTTGGTGACTTTAATGATCCAACAGTTGTTTGAAAAGGAATGTAGAGGAATGGATGAAGATGATATCACACAATATTGATACTTATCCATTTTTGATGGAGTTTTATCAACAGTGGTTAGGGATAATGCAATGATAGGGTAACCTGAAGGTTATTATGTCAGCAACTGTTAGCGCAACAGTGGGTAAACTTTTGACAAATGTTTTGAACATCTGCTGCTATGATGAAATGAATGATTTTGTCTTGTGAAACCACAGTATCATGTTCAACATCTGTTGATGGTGATTATGAAATATCTGCAAGATTGCTATTTTCAACAAAATACATTTTAGATATAAATTGTTCAAGTTTAACATGCCAGCAGCTTTTATGGGAATTTGCATTCAAGGTTTTGCCACATGTCAATTACAAGTTTTGAAGCTTTTATAGATTACTGACAGTGGTTTAGTCCCCCAATATGATGGAAACCTCTTTACTAAGACTACTCATTTTGTGTCATAATATTTGAATTAGAACATGAGTACCTAAGTATTTTAAGGTCTATTAGCAATCAATCTTTGACCTGTGTTAAAAACAAACTTGAGTTTGACATGACCTTGACACTTGTACCATTTCCTTTTGATCCATTTTTAAGGATAATATCACCAAAAAAAATGGTGGTTCTTCATCCTGACAGGAGTTTGAAACTTTTGCTATAAAAAACAAGTAAAAGTACAAAATATATCACTCTTAAGGAAAAATAAAGAATAATATATCCTGCTTTATTTGAGAAAAACCTTTTCAAGAAAAATAATTAAAGGTTTTTCTGAAAACAGCATCAAAAAAGGATCTGGTATATTTTCCAATTAAACTCATAATCACATCACTCTCAAGTTTTATGAAAATGGTCAGTGGTTTGAAATACATTGTGATAACCACTGTTTGAGACCATTTTCTTGTTTAATTGATTGCAAAGATGAGGAGACATGTTCACATGTGTTTTGAAAGTTCTGTTATAAACTTTGTTACCATGTGATGATTCTGAAAAACTTGTCTAGTCCTCTTGTAAGTTTATTTACTGGAGATACTATTGTTACCTGAACTTCCCTGAACCAATGAATTCACACAGTTGCTTGATAACCATTGTTAACCCAATTTTGGACTCTTAAGTGTTTTATATTTATACTCTTTTCTTTTGACTTCAAAAGTTTTGAGATAAACACACTTTCGAGTTTTTGTGATTTTTCTTCTTCCCTTTTTACCCTTCCCATACATAATTACTGAAATACTCACTGGGAAGTATTTATTGAAGAAATACTTATTCCAGAATCATTTTGCAGCAATGTTTTGAGAGATCTGGCCACTTTTGTACATGCTTATATCTAATCTCACATTACATATGATTAGGACTATTTTAACACCTGATTTTCTTAATGTATTTTTTTTTAACAAAGTTGATTTGGTCCTTTTGAGGATTCTCAACCTGGTTTTCAACACACAAGATCTAATAACTAAAGTTTTAATTTCCCTCTTTTTTTATGTTAACAAAAACACTAATGTTATTTAATCGAACATAGGTTTTTGTTGACCTGAGGTACACACCTTAGCAGCAAACATGATGGAAACAGCACGAACTTCATAACAACAATTGAAATCAATTTTGTAAGTAGAATAATTATACCATAAGTATCAGACACATTTTCAAATCTAAAAACTATAGGTGGTTTATGCATGACATCACTTGTTATGTGAAGTTTGTGTGTCTTATGACATCTTGGTTGTTTTACAGAGTTTTTGAATAATCAACTTTAGACGTGATCACTCGTTACTCTGTTTTTCAACTAAAAACAATCAACCTTAGCATCAATGAATTTTGAGCTGAACTGTTATGTCAAATTGATTGTTAGATCGAATTTGACTATCCAGGCTCTGATACCAATTGTTAGGATCGGAGGCCCTCATGATTGTGTTTGTTTGTAATATTTGAACAATAAAATAATATTAAACAGAGATCTAATGCAGCGGAATTGAAAACAAACTTTGTAAACACATTCAAAGAGAAATAGTTTTTGTAAACACATCCTTATCATTGAGTCGAATGATTACTATACAAAAATGATTACAGACATGCTTACATACTAAAGCTCCCCCTCAGCATGATGCTCACTGGTTGATTGCTCAAGATGAAAGGATTGGAGGAGAAGAACTCACTCAGTCAATCAAATGTAACAGTACAGGACACTGTTCCATTTATAGGTAAATCAAACCACTGAAGCATCTAAGCTGACGTCACCATGAAAGTGACATCTAACAACCTAACAACCTTTAACCACTGTTCTTATACAAACACTGCTAACTTAACCACTGATTCTATACAATACAAGTGACACACTAAACTACTACTTTCTCCTTCCATCAGCACTGATGTTTGACTATCAGTGCTTTCCTCAAAGTTGATCAGTCCTTGAGTGGGCAGTCCTTCAGTCTACAACAGTACTTAGATAGCATCAGTAGATTGAACCAGCAGTATTTAATTCTTAACAGTCTTCAGGGCTTCATCAGCAGTTTGAAGGACAGCAGCTGTTGTATACGGACAGTGGATAGAGGAAATTAGATGTTATAAGTACTTTCAAGGGGAAAGCCTGGTGTAAACTACTGCTTATGAAGAATCCACTGTTGTGAACCAGTTTTGGCTTTTATTATCTGTTCCTCTGATAGGGTTCAATCCCAACACAAAACTATAGTTCCTAACCTCTGATCAGAATTTTATTTGGAGGTATTAAAGACCCATATGCCAGAAAGCTAAAGTCAAAATTTCAGCTTAATCCAACGGTCGGATCTCCGGGAAAATCAATTCTAAGGGGCTGTGTTTTTTATAAAAACACAAATACGAGCTGCTATGAAAACGAGTTTAAATCTCAAGTTTAACAGCTCTATTTTACATTTCCACCGTTCAAAGTGATGATATATATGTTATAAGACTTGTATACAAAAATCAAGATGACCCAACGGTTAGATGTCGCAGATCGTCTGTTTCTGGCAATTAACTCTTTTAATTTGCTAGTTAGCTTGTTTCACGAATTACTTACCAGACACTAACGTTCACACTGCTAATCAACATTAAGTCTAAGTTGATATTTAATATTTAGTTGACCTCTAAAAGTTAAATCTTCCTTTTCATGTCACACTTATGCTACCATTAGTTCGTTCGGAAGTACTTATTCCACTCATAACTTTATATCTACATTCACATATTAAACAATTCACTAACCTTGCTACTTTGGCGTAATACTACGACTTGCAAGAACGGATCGGTCCACTTCGTCACGAGTCCATACCATCTCTGGATAGGTTTTCCTCATTCTTATGACAAGTTCTGGCTCGTGAGCATCCTTTCACTAACTCTATTGGTTTCGTCACCTCAAGAGTTCTACTATCCTCACATATAAAATTAAAGATTAGCACCTTTCATTCAAATTCCATCAATCATGACATTTATCAAGTTATCTTGTTTACATACTAGCCCCTTCCAGATTCTTTTAAAACATTTGTTCGTTTGGCCCGCTCATAATGGGTCAATGCATGACCGTTCCTTAATATATCATTTTCATTTGTTTGACCCGTTTACAACGGGTCTATACATGACCTTTCTTTAATATACTATTCTCAAAAATGTTTTTCCTCCCATCCATACTTAATCTATCGCCATCTACTTTAAACTTACTCATAAGACCCGTTTGACTCCAACAAATTCAAATTGTCAACACATTCTTATGTAGGTACTTTCATTCTTTTTATGTTTAGAATCCGTCTCACAGATTCAAACCTTTCTTTTTATACTTTTCATTCTTACCTTTCATTCTTACTTGTTTGACCCTTACATACTTACGAGTTCAAACTTTGTTCATACTTTTCATTCTTTTATGTTTGAGTCCATCTCGTGGGTTCAAACCTTTCATTCATACTTTTCATTCATTTCCATCGTTTGACCCGTTCATAACGTGTCAACTTCCTTATCATTATTTTTCATCCATTGTGACCCGTTCATAGCGGGTCAATCCCTTAACATATTTTCCCATCCATTGTAACCCGTACATAGCGGGTCAATTCCTTAACATACTTTTCCATCTGTTTTGACCAGTTCATAACGGGTCAATTCTTTAACATACTTAATTACATGTATTACTATAATCGCAAGATATAACAATGAGCATTACTACAAGTGAAACTAGAAATATAACAAGTAACATATAGATTCAAACATTTTATTCTTACTTGGTTAGTCCATTCTTACTTACGGATTCATACTCTTCCTTCCAAAATTTTCATTCAACATAAAATGCTCCCAAGTTACTTGGGAATCTTGCCACTCTTTTCTCACACACGACCACTTACGTCTCAATTCTACCAGACATACATGTGATGATTATCATGGTCTCACGGGTATCATATATTTCTTGCACGCTGGCCGGGCACGCAATCCACATACTAGCCTCGTGCCTTCATGTAACCATCACCTTATGTCCGTAGAAGTGGATTTCAGTTCATGCATCATTTATATATCTTATGAAGGTAATATCAATGTCTTACATTGTACCCATATTTATTTAAAAATGTGTACCTGGGGTTCAACGGTTCAATCACATACTATGGCATTTGCCTTAGATCGCATCTTTGGACCATCCTTCTCAATCATCCAAGCTTACCTTACATAGATAACACAACTAGTTTCTTCATATGAACGTACATATACATGTTCCCATTCGAACCTTACTGTAGGATCGGGATTCGACCGAATGAGTCGATCAGAAGAGTTCTAGACCAAACCAAAGGCGGAATTCAATGATTTGGACATGTTTGCAGCTTGTTTAACACTAAGAATCACTTTAACTGTCGATTGTATTGATTTGAAAGTGTTTACAGATCGTTCGACACTTCAGGAGGACTTCGTCTCTGGAATCACAAAGTTACAAATGAAATCCAAGACTCACCTATTTATAGGAGATCCAGATCGCACGAACCAGTCCACACGATCTGGTCCAGGTCGCACGACCTGGCCAGGTCGCACGAACTGGTCACTTCGTGTGAAGTGGCTGGTTCAGACCTGTTTCCCGTTTCTCTCGAACAACGTGTCCTGGTTTATCTATTCTATTACATGACTCGATACAAGACGAAGTCAACAGACATATGCACTAACAAACTCCCCCTTGGATGTTGACGAGTCTTCAGTGTATTTGAGTCTTCAGTCTTGATCGGTCTTCTCGCTCTTTCCAAAGTATCTTTCTTTGTAAGCATCCTTCAATCTCTCTCTTACTTTTCCAGAATTTCAACCTGATTCTTCAAATTCTCTTGATCAAATCTCTTGATTCCTTAAGCTCATCAGCATCAACATCAGGAACATCTCCTGGCTCTCTGTAGCAACAGGATCAAGAACCTGGTAACCTGCACAATTCTCTACCCAAAAGTAAATTTCACAATTTTTAAAATTTAATAAATTTAGAAACCACTTGTATATATCATTCAAAATCAACAATAGTTATATCAAGTTCAAATTAATGACCTTGATTAATTAACACTGATTTTACTGTTAGTTTCTCAAATTATCTCAAGCTTTAACTTCATTTTTCATTTCAAACACACTCTCCCAACCCACTATCGTTCATCATGTTTAGCACTTGGAATTTTTTAAATCAGCCTTTCAACATCAGTTGTCGAAAATAAGATGAAATAAAATCTTTTTGATTTTTCAAAATTTTATGCTAAAACACACTGAAAATCTTTTTGGATTTTGGGAAATAAACTATATACAGACATCTTTTTGTGAGTTTGTGTAAGAGAATCATATCAGTTTATGACAAATCACTAGCACCGTTGAGCTCTAAACACTTTAAGATCTAAACGATTCACTTAGATTGTCAGTATACTAATCCACTTAAATTTTCACACAAAGTTCAATTAATTCGAGATACGAGAATTAGTGTTTTAAGGACTTAACTTATTCGCGTGTCCCACCTCAGAATATACTCCTGTATCCAGACTCCTATATTCAGTCTTACATGTAAATGTACACTAATGATATCTGTAAATGGGTAATGCGAGGCCATGAGAGCTCAGGTTAGAACTTCCGTTCAGACAAAGAGATGATGGCTCGACTTTTAGGTGTGTCCCGTTTGGGGATCTTTTCTTCAACAGCACATTATTAGCATTTTTCAATGTTTCATCATTTTTTTATGCTGAGGGTGAGCTTTATGATTAAAGCAGTGCAGAGTATTATACGAGGACTAGGCTATTGCTCCCGCAAAATCAGAAGTCCTGGTATAATACCCCAGATATCATCACGCACAAAGACCTAGTATGTCAGAAATAGAAAGCCCTTCAAACAAGATTTCAGGGGTTACCTATATATCCGAGAGATGTTCCCCACGAGATAAGTAAGTATTTGATATTTAGGTTTATATCTCGAAAACAATCTACTAAGCATGTAAAAATCTACTGGCATATCATCAGTGAGACCGTTTATCACATTTTAACTTTCCAATTCTTTAGCATACTGTGATAGTCTACTGATGTACTATCATTTCCTCTTTTTCACAACAAAACTCATTTTTGATTTTTCAATGTTTTTGTATTTTTAGATTTTATCATGTTTTTTGATTTTTCAAATTTTCAAAATTTCTAAATTTTTTACTCCCCCTAAAATCAAAAATATTTTCAATTTTTGATTTTCCGGGAAAATTTGAAAGTAAAAGCAATAAACTGTACAAATAAAATGACAAACTGATGTGAATTGCTTCAATTCTCCATTCTCTTGGCATAAACAATCAGAACTCCCCCTGTCAACAAACTATTTTCCCATAAAAATTTCAAAACACTTAAGTTTGTTTTAATCAAAATGGTTTTTCCGGAAAATTAGTTTTGTTGATTTCACACATCATGGGGATTCACTCATTACTTTGTTCTTTCAACCATTTGTAACAACTATCACTAGTAGGTTTTTCACAAAAACATTTTTCAAGAATGATGCCGATTCATGCTCCACGATTGCCAACTAGGGAGCTCCGGCAAGTCAGGATTTTACTTTTTAAAGAATCTCACCCATGCCTGACCAATCATGGGTGAACCATCATCATTTGGTTTAACAATTTTCGATTCATAAAATTCTTTCACTCCCTTCACCTTTCCATCAGCCATCTTTCCAAAAATATGTAGCACTTTACTATTAAATGCCTTTTCAGCATCAAATTCTTCCTTATCAGAGAAGAATTGATCTGAAATCTCAATCTTATCAACTTTTGATTTCAAGTTTCCGTTTGACAATGGTGGAAAATTTTCATCATCCATTGTTAGAACGGAATTCTCATCATTTAGCACAACATGTGGCTCCTCTGACTTTGACAAGTCAGATTCATTGCCAGAACCAACTTCTGATTTCTTAACCACCGATTTTTGTTTGTTAAGATTTGCTCTTCTTTTGTAAAAATGTTTCGAACTTTCACCAACTTCGAAAGTCGAATTTTTGAACTCCTTAAATTTCTGTGTTGGTTGTTCCTTTTTATCAACACATTTTTCTTTCAATTTAGAGTTAGAAGAAACTCCTTGTTTTGTGTTAGTGGGATTTGAGCAATTCCAAGCAATATGTCCAACCTCTTGACATTTGAAACAGGTTCTTCTTTCAACTCTTGGTTCAGATTCCTTCAACACATTCTTTTGCTTTTCGGCAAGAAACTCCTTGTTTGACTGTTTCCAGAAAGGTTTCTCCTTCTCCTCTTCAGAGCTTGCTCCTGAAACAAATTTAATTTTTGGTTTATAAATTTTCTCATTTTTATGATTTTCGGGTGGAATAAAACCTAATCCTTTCTTTTTGAAATTACTGTTATGGTTTGGTTTCTTTCGATAACCCGAACCAGAACTGTAACCCTTTTTCTTGTTCAATCTTTGTTGAACTCTTGAAGTGTACTTTTTAGGTTTTTCAGTAAGATTTACATCTTTTATTTCAGAAATATTAATTTCTGTTAATTTGAAAACCTTGTTAATCATTTCAGTTTTAACACTTCTTATTGGAAATTCTTCATCAGAATATAATTTGTCAGAATCATTGAAAGTATATGCTACTTTGAATGTTTCGTCATTCAAATTATTTTGTGACATCAGAAAATCTTTATTGTAAACCCTTTTGACCGGTGAATTCGAACTTTTGTCTGATGAACTCGAATTTTCAGATTTAGACTCTGACTTTGACTCTTCATCTTTCCCCAACACCTGATCGACCACTTTCTTAATTATCTCGGACTCATGATCAGTGTCAGACGCTGTGAAGGTGACGTCAATATCATCTAGTAATCCATTGATAGACTCGGATTTCAGATTCAGATTGAGTGCTTCAGCCACCTTTTCAAAGTGTCAGGGGTATAGCCATCCCACATTGGATTTGGTACTCTGTTATAATTCAAACCAATTTTCTTACCAGAATTTTCTTCATCTTCTGCAAACTTATGAGCTGCCACGGTAGGATAAATGCGATCAATAACATAATATGAACTTTGATAACTTCGAAGTAAAGAATTCACTCTTTCGGTTTCGATCGTCATCGCCGCCAATTCTTGTTTCAGCCCTGCAACAATCTCAATGTATTTGTTGATTGCAGTTTGCTTTGGAAGAACTGTTGCTTTCAGAAGATTCTTCATCTGAATATCCTCATCACTAGCTCCTTTGTACAAGTTCACTTTGCTGCTTAGGAGATCATATGACTCCTTTATGCTCCTCACATTGTGCAGCAAATTTTCTTTGAGCTTCTCCAATTCAGCATATTTTGTATCTTTTTTAGCACAATCTTTGCAAGATTCTAAACACTTAGCACAAGGTTTTTCAACCTCTACAATCTTTTCAACTTCAACAATTTTTTCAACTTCAACTATTTTTTCCACCACCTTTTCAATCACAATTGGTTCTTTCTCAACTTCTATCTTCACTTCATTCTCTTCAATCTCGACCTCCTCTGTCGGTTTTTCTTCAACTTTTGCCTTTTCATCTTTCATCTGAAATTCAGTCTTTTCTTCAGCAATCCTTCTTGCTTCCATTTCTCTCTTCAGTCTAGCAGCCCTTTTCTCTTTCAATATCTCGATTTTATCTGCAAAAATCAAATTAAAACTATAAGGATCCAATTGTTTTCTAGCTTTATTAATATACTCTTCCTCATCATCAGTGTCTTCATCACTTCCTAAAGATTTAAAAATCGGTTGTCTTCTAGAACTATTCTTAGATTTGACTGATTCTTCTCCCGAGGTTGAGTCTTCAAAGATTCGAGCAACAAATGCTTTAGAAACTGAAGGTATAGAAGGATCATAATCATCCCAATTGAAATCTTTTGGAATCTTTTCATCTTCCTGATCTAACAGACCAAAACAAGCTTTACCCTTTGATTCTTCAATAGTATGTGAGTGTGAAGAATGTTGTTGATATGGTTGTTGAGCAACCTGATGATAAATTGATTTTCTATGATAATCATTGTTTCCAAAAGGATCTTGTCTTTCGGTTGCTTCTCTGTTTGTACACTCTTGTTTAAAATGCCCTTTTTCTCGGCAACGAAAACAAATAACCTTCGATTTGTCAAAACCTAGCTGAGATGTTGTAGCTTCACGAAGATCATCTCTTCCGGTGATCTGTTTGAACTTTTCTGCTCTTCTCAAAATGCTAGCTAAACACCACTTGATGTCCATCAACTCAAGTTCCTCAGAATCAATCTGGTCATAATCCTCTTTAGTGAGCATCGGATTGCCAATTCGTCCAGCAACCAAGCTTTCATACGACTCTAACACAGTAACAAGTGATGCCATGTGTTGCTTCGCAATATCTGGAGAGAAATTTTGACCATTTTGAATATTTAATGTAACATTGCATTGCAAAACTTGACCATTAAAATTTGTTGAACTTTGTTGTTGAGAACTTGGTATTGAGAAATTTGGTTCAAAACTTGAATAAGATGAAGAATATCCACTGCTCTGATTTGTATTGTTTGCATTTGTTCCGGAAGTACCATCAGCACTGAACGCAGTCTGAATCTTTGGACTCGGAGTGGTCTCAACTTTGCTTCCTCTATAGTATAGACTAACATCTTGTTGAGCACCCGAACTTCTCATCGTAGTAGTTTTTCGAATTGATAGCTCGTGTTCTTCCAATTTCTGGATAAACATACTCAAATTCATATCTTCAAATTGTCGGTTATGCTTTAAAATCAACAGATATGTTCCCCATTCATTCTGTGGTAACGCATCGGCTAGCTTATCAACCCATTCATCATCTTCTTTCTTGATGTCCAATCTTTTCATTTCCATGACAAGATGACAATATCTCTCAATAATCATTCTTGTTGTTTCACCTTCAAGAGCTGTAAACATATCAAAAGATTTTTTTAGTAATGCTCGTTTATTTTTTATCATCTCAGCACTACCCTTAAACTTTTTAATCAACGCTCTCCAAATTGATCTAGCAGTTCCCTCATGTTGAAGCAAAACAAAAATATCTTCTTTTACCGCTTGTTGGAGAATGCTAATCATCATTTTTTCACTTGTGTATTTTAATTTTTCATCCGGTAAAAATTGACTTACTTGTTTTTCATTTCCGCAGTTGTAGCTAGGGTTGGTATACTAGTTGTTCCAAACCTCAGGGACGATTTTGGCAATTAACTCTTTTAATTTGCTAGTTAGCTTGTTTCACGAATTACTTACCAGACACTAACGTTCACACTGCTAATCAACATTAAGTCTAAGTTGATATTTAATATTTAGTTGACCTCTAAAAGTTAAATCTTCCTTTTCATGTCACACTTATGCTACCATTAGTTCGTTCGGAAGTACTTATTCCACTCATAACTTTATATCTACATTCACATATTAAACAATTCACTAACCTTGCTACTTTGGCGTAATACTACGACTTGCAAGAACGGATCGGTCCACTTCGTCACGAGTCCATACCATCTCTGGATAGGTTTTCCTCATTCTTATGACAAGTTCTGGCTCGTGAGCATCCTTTCACTAACTCTATTGGTTTCGTCACCTCAAGAGTTCTACTATCCTCACATATAAAATTAAAGATTAGCACCTTTCATTCAAATTCCATCAATCATGACATTTATCAAGTTATCTTGTTTACATACTAGCCCCTTCCAGATTCTTTTAAAACATTTGTTCGTTTGGCCCGCTCATAATGGGTCAATGCATGACCGTTCCTTAATATATCATTTTCATTTGTTTGACCCGTTTACAACGGGTCTATACATGACCTTTCTTTAATATACTATTCTCAAAAATGTTTTTCCTCCCATCCATACTTAATCTATCGCCATCTACTTTAAACTTACTCATAAGACCCGTTTGACTCCAACAAATTCAAATTGTCAACACATTCTTATGTAGGTACTTTCATTCTTTTTATGTTTAGAATCCGTCTCACAGATTCAAACCTTTCTTTTTATACTTTTCATTCTTACCTTTCATTCTTACTTGTTTGACCCATACATACTTACGAGTTCAAACTTTGTTCATACTTTTCATTCTTTTATGTTTGAGTCCATCTCGTGGGTTCAAACCTTTCATTCATACTTTTCATTCATTTCCATCGTTTGACCCGTTCATAACGTGTCAACTTCCTTATCATTATTTTTCATCCATTGTGACCCGTTCATAGCGGGTCAATCCCTTAACATATTTTCCCATCCATTGTAACCCGTACATAGCGGGTCAATTCCTTAACATACTTTTCCATCTGTTTTGACCAGTTCATAACGGGTCAATTCTTTAACATACTTAATTACATGTATTACTATAATCGCAAGATATAACAATGAGCATTACTACAAGTGAAACTAGAAATATAACAAGTAACATATAGATTCAAACATTTTATTCTTACTTGGTTAGTCCATTCTTACTTACGGATTCATACTCTTCCTTCCAAAATTTTCATTCAACATAAAATGCTCCCAAGTTACTTGGGAATCTTGCCACTCTTTTCTCACACACGACCACTTACGTCTCAATTCTACCAGACATACATGTGATGATTATCATGGTCTCACGGGTATCATATATTTCTTGCGCGCTGGCCGGGCGCGCAATCCACATACTAGCCTCGTGCCTTCATGTAACCATCACCTTATGTCCGTAGAAGTGGATTTCAGTTCGTGCATCATTTATATATCTTATGAAGGTAATATCAATGTTTTACATTGTACCCATATTTATTTAAAAATGTGTACCTGGGGTTCAACGGTTCAATCACATACTATGGCATTTGCCTTAGATCGCATCTTTGGACCATCCTTCTCAATCATGTTGAATCTATATGTTACTTGCTGTTGAGCACACTGCTCCAGGTGATCATGGCAGGTGTGGGTTTCATAGCATGTTAACACCTGTGAAAACACATGGTTTCATAGCATGTTAACACCTGCTGCTGAGCACACTGCTCCAGGTGATCATGGCAGCACACCCACTGCTATGAAACCCACACCTGCCATCACCAAAAAACCTAAAAAGAAATCATCTAAAAACCCACACCCATTTGCTTACTTTGCTGTGAAATCGAGGCTAGGAAAGTCCTAGGTCAACAATAAACAATTGTCTGTAATAAAAATCTGAGTTGTCGGAACAGAACAATTTGACTAGATCTTTCTGCAATAACTGTATTATCTTTTATGACATGGTATGGGACGTGTTGCTTTAAATAATTGGTAATTATAGTTGTTATGGAAACTTCTGGACAATCTGTTTCGCTCAGTGCCGCGCCCCGATGTTTCCGCCATCGGTTGGGGTGTGACAACATACTTACGTTTCCCATACACACGTATACACCTATAAGTTCATACTACATACACTTACTATGAATTCTTATTTATATACACACATATAATCATATCCATTTAATTTATTTCAAGCACCATACTTTGTTAGGCATACCATTTTCCATATATAAATATACTTATGTACTAGTTCCGTTCATTCACACGTGTGTTATATCCATGTATAATCATTCCTACGAGAATCACTCACACATCTAATGAAATCCACATTTACACACACCAACATACATGCTACATATTCGTGCAAGCTCCCGTACGGGTTCCGTCCTTACTTCTACCCCGCAAAACTCTATCGTAGGCTTAGGGCACCTTTAGGAAGTTTAACGGGGCCTTGGAAACAAAGAAAAACGAGAAAAACAAGAATATACATTTTCCTAAGTCCCCAAATCATTCCTATTCTAATTCTCATTTCCCAACATCCAATTTTCACAACTTGGTTAATCACTTTCGTATTTGTGACCCGTTTGCTTATTCTATATGATTTCAAACATAATTAACTACGTATGATCAAATTTTGTCATTCTTACTTTCATACGACTACTGCATTCTCATCCTTTTATGATTCCCAATAATAAGCATATCTAACTTCATTTAAAGAAATTAATAAGTGAGTTCGGTAATCACTTACCTCAAGCGTCTGTATTCGTGTTTGTTTTTTTGCATCTTCTTGACCCGTAGCCTTCCGCGTTTGAGTCCATGCTAATGTGATACCTATCCTTTCATTCTATCATATGCACATCATAGTTAGCATGCATATTCATTCATAATACTTTCATATCGGGTCCTTAGTTACATGGACGTTTATTAGTCAATCATTAATATGCATACGACATGAACCGATAATCGCATTATTCAACATCAATGAATTCCAATACGTCATCATACATAAGACATAATCTGACTAACACATGTCGTATGATCCCCCAAATCTTACATTTGTGTCAAAATTCCTACCATGCTATGTATACATTGTTGACTTTTAGAAAGTCAACCTTCTTAGCAAATGACTTCCAACTTATGAACACACACTCACATCGATATAGTAGACCATAATAACAATGTCATGCACATTTCATAATCATGTTATGTAGTACATACGACTACACGATCACCTAGTTATATGCACATATAAACACATAGTCGATTCCACACATACTAATGCCTTCGTGATCCTACAATCAACGTCTACATTGAAAGTTATCCAATTTAACATAATTCTACCATCTTTACTTGCTAGTAAGTACACATATTTCATAATTAGTTCTTGGTCATTTACTAATCATAATCAAGCAAATAATCCCATGTATGGTGTGCATCACACCTTCAAAGCATATAGTACAACTACTAATGCACATTTCTACACAATCGTGAAATAAATAAGATTACCCACATGAGTTCAATCAATTACACCTTCATCATATGAGTTTAATAACAATTATATCATTATCACATTTTGTACCTATTCACCAAGTTCTTTCATACAAATTCACCTTCTAACTTCGCTTAGACATTTCATCGAACACTTGATGTGCATACTATTCTCTAAGCACATTGTACAAGTATCTTTTTCCTACCTTCCTAGTTCATAACATCAAGAAATATAAACATTTCTCTTGTCACGGATTGCACATGCAATACCATTAGACCATCCATACAACACCCTCAACTTCCTTATTTTCGTACAAGAATTTCGCTATAAACAGTTCAGTTTCAAAACTATAGTTCCCGACCTCTGATCGGAATTTCCTTTGGAGGTATTAAAGACCCATATGACAGAAAGCTAAAGTCAAAATTTCAGCTCAATCCAAATGTCGGATCTCCGGGAAAATCGATTCTAAGGGGCTGTGTTTTTATAAAAACGCAAATACGAGCTGCTATGAAAACGAGTTTAAATCTCGAGTTTAACAGCTCTATTTTACATTTCCACCGTTCAAAGTGATGATATATATGTTATAAGACTTGTATACAAAAGTCAAGATGATCCAACGGTTAGATTTCGCAGATCGTCCAATTCTTTTTTAATTGGGTTATAGAATCACATTCTGGACAGATTTGATTTATACAATTTTAACAACTTTAAACAGTGATTTAGGGAAATCGGAGCTTACCGTTGCGTTCGTATCATCGATAATTGGTTCCAGGTTAAATCTCACAAGTCCGACCACCTCCGTCCACCACCGGCCACCGCGAATCGCCGCCAAATGCCGCCACCGGCCACCCCTCTTTCTCTAGTTCTCTCTCTCTCTCTCTTATTTCTCTCTCTAACTTGAGAGATAATTCTGCCCAAAATGAGCCATAAAGGGGCTTTTATACATTGGACTTTGGTTATTTACATAATACTCCCCTCATATTTGATTTTTATAACAATGGCCCTTCAAGTTCGGGCGAGTCACAATATGAGGTAGCCGTATTTCCTGGAACCGAACCCATCATATTTATCGACATATATTACCCGAATACATTCCATTATAACATGTTGCTACCCAACAAGTTATTTTCCCTCATTAATAATTAATAATTCCCAACGAATTATAAAATAATATTTTATAACTTCATCTGAAATGGGATTTTAGCCTAGTATTTTATTTCATGACATACTCATATGGAAACGAGTTACTCGAATTTAAAATTCGAGTTTTGGGGTGTTATAAAGAATATGAAGATCAATAAATATGAGTTGGTATTGAACCAAGAATATGAAGATCACGGTGCAGACACGTGGGAAGAAAGTCATTGGACTGCCGTGGATGAAGTCAAATGTGATCAAACTTGGACATCTGACGTAAATCTTGAAGCAAATATGTGGTTCCCAATTGGTTACAGAAACCACTAGTTTGTTTTTTTTTTTATAATTTTACAGACGATTTAGAGAAACCGAGAATACATTACGAGATTCTTCGAGAATTAGAAAAGTAGAAAATACGGAACGGCAAGGGTGTTGGTCTTTTCTCCCACATGTGATCCAGAGGTCGGTCTCAGGTGGGCATAAGATCCATGGGCCTTATTATCGGATCTGTGACTCCATGGATGATGTGATTAAGGTAAGCGTGTCGTATCATGTGTCATGTGTCATAAAACGGAACATAATCCTTGATTGTCTAGAGAAGCGCTTTTATCATGTGTCATATTAGAGAAACATAATTTTACAGACGATTTAGAGAAACAGAGAATACGTTACGAGATTCTTCAAGAATTAGAAAAGGAGAAAATACGGAACGATAAGGGTGCTGGTCTTCAGGGGTCTAGTCCTAGCTAGTTTGTCATCGACAAAGGATAACGAAGATGAACATTGTATTTATCATACGTGCCTGGTTGAATTACAGAAAGCAAAGGATAACGAAGATGAACATTGTATTTATCACGAAAGTACTGAACAACGGTTGTAGGTGCGGTTTTCAATTAAACGGATTTAAAAAAAATAAAACGAAAGGGATTTCGAGCAGTTGGTCGGTAACAAAATGATATTGAAATTTGTGAGCCTTCAAATTAACGACGAAGTTTTCTCCGTCGCTAATTTCCCCATTCGCCGTGAAATCAAACAGTTTCTTCATAGATTCCGTCCGGTTTCAAAGCCGGTTGAGGATTACGAGTGTTCTAGACTCATTCAAGGCATGCTTGTTTGTGCGATTTACAGAAATAAGGATGAAGCTCTGTATTTTGATGCCGCGGGGAAACATGAAAGAAGACCACCTCACGAAACGAGGTTTCATAATCATGGCAAACGAAGAAATTCGATCTTGGAAGATATCCAATATTTGGATACAACTTCAAGTCACGAAGATCACTCTGCAGTAGTTGATCATGACGACCGGTTGAGTCGTCAGGAAAACTTTTCCTCAGGGGAGGGTGGGTAGTATGAGTCTGAGTATATTGTGGTTCGTGAAGGGGTAGGGATAATGTTTTCTGGATGGTGAGTTGTGGTTGATTTATAGGAGGGGTTATGAAACAAATATATGTTTATGCGAATTTAAAGGACTTGCAAGGAATGCTACCATCTATGCGGGCATTCCATCCATATATTCCGTCCAACATATGACACATGATAAAAGCGCTTCTCAAGACAATCTGGGATTATGTTCCATTTTATTACGGTCTTCATGATCAACTACTGCAGAGTGATCTTCGTGACTTGAAGTTGTACCCAAATCTTCGATCTCTTACATGTAAAAGCTCGTAAAGATGACCGAATAGAGATCTGAATATCCCCTTTGTAGTTGTTACCACATGACACATGATAAAAGCGCTTCTTTAGACAATCTGGGACTATGTTCCGCATCTTGGGAACCGCATATTCGTGTGTAAAAGCTCAGAAAGATGACCGAATAGAGATCTAAATACCCCCTTGGTAGTTGTTACCACATGACACATGATAAAAGCGCTTCTTTAGACAATCTGGGACTATGTTCCGTTTTAGGGTTTCTTCATCACCTATAACAATGTCGATAAACATTGATCGGAACACGCCGCTTAAATCTTGGTTATGTCTCATTGCATTATGACAATACTAAAAGGGGTGCTGGTCTTTTCTCCCACTGTGCATACTTGAAAAATCTCACCATAACACATTATAGACTGGTGGGCTTGAATGGTTTTAATATATTTCATATTGGACTATCTAGTCTAATACTTGAAAATGGATATGATATTGTCAAGATCTTTATCTATCATATCATTGACCAACTGCTCGAATTCCATTCCTTTTCTCGGGTTCGCATTCGACAGAAGACACCAACTTCCAAACATCAGGGTCAAAGCGCCCCGCTTTGGCCAAAGCGGGGCGTTTAGGGTTCAAACATTCCACCGTACAGAATATAACATCACATCAAGTCTCATCACCCATTGTCAGAAGAAATAACCCTAAACGCCCCGCTTTGGCCACAGCGGGGCGGTTCAACTGACATCGTACACCATCACATCACTGGTTGTCTGGAAAACAGGCCAAAACGCCCCGCTTTGGCCAAAGCGCGCTTCGACAGGGTGTGGAAATAAGGTTTGGGTGTGTGAATAGCATGACCGTTTACATATACTAAACCCCTTTACTTAGCTGACTTTAACGATTAAATAATTTTTGACCACCACCTATACAGAAAAATCGGAAACCTTAATACTTAAAAAATACAGCAAACAAACAAACAAAATAAAAGATCGGAACTTAACTCAATCGTGGGGAACCGCCGGATTGCCTGGTTGATCCGAGTACGACGTCGTTTACACAACCACGCCGATCTACCTCCCGACGGTTCCGGAAATTAGTGACGGTGACGACGGGTACCCGGGCGGTGAAGCGACGGAGATTCCCTGCGCTCACATATCTCTCTCTGTAACGCATATGTGTATTTACGAAGCAAAGATAAATATAAGGCAAGGCTAAAAGATACGTGGCAAACTCTAGAAGCAAAGATAAGGCAAGGCTAAAAGATACGTGGCAAGCTCTAGGATACAGGTGTACACAAAGCCTTGTTGTACAAAAAGCTACTGGCTAGGTGACGTGTAAATAGGGATGGAAAAAATATCTGAGCCCGATGGGTATATCCGAAACCCAACACAAATGGGACGGGTATACCCGACATCCGACGGTATTGGGATGGGTATGGGATTAGTTTTAAAAATTTTCGTGGGTATGACTCGGTTATGGGATTAGGTGATACCCGACCCGATTACCCGATACCACATACCTGTTTATCCGAACTATATACCCGAATTTTTTAATTTATATTTTCATTTTTCATTAACCTATTAGTGATTTATTTTAGTATGTTCATAATCAAAAAAATAAATTTTCTTTTTGTATATGTATTTGATAATAGTATTTATATTTTATATGTTGTGAAATATATACATGTAAGTTATTATTAATTTATGATATAACTTATATTTATGTAATGTACATTTTTTTGTTTATAATAGTTGTTGTATAAATAAAATTATATAATAATTATCCTATATATTCAAAACACAACCTTGTGAACAGTACGGGGATATTTTAGGGATTTCACATTCTTTTTACCTATCTTCTCAAATTCTTGTCAGCTACTGCCACACAAAGAGGCCATGGAGATGAACATGACGAGGAGTTGTTGACGGTTTCAAGTCGGCCACGACGACCTCACCAACAATAGGCCAGAGAAAGTCGAACCCCAGTCGACCAAAGACCACCACGGTGGACAAAACACAAAGAGGCTATGGAGATGAACACGACGAGGAGTTGTTGACTGTTTCAGGTCGACCACGGTGGCCTCACCAATGATAGGCCAGAGAAAGTCGAACCCCAGTCGACCAAAGACCACCACGGTGGCCAAAACGCTGGTGTTCGGTGGGTTATTACAGAGATGACGACTAGGGTTTTTTATTGTGGTGGTGTAGGTTACAGTAGAGGCGAGGAAGAAGATGAGCGATGATGGTAATAGCAGAGACAAAGGTGTAACACCCGTCTTATTATTACTTGAATTTAATAAAACTTCATACGATTTATATAAAAGGTGTCTAAATTAAAACATAGTTACCAAAACAAAGTTCCAAGTAATCAAAACTAGTCAACAAACGACTAGTTAAAACATTCATGACCTAATTAGCAAATTGTTTACTTTCAAAAGAAATAGAAACATTGTTTAACAAGGTTATGAAATCGCGGAAGCTTCAAAAGTTGTGTTCGGTTCTTCAAAAAAACTTGCTTGACCGCCATCCATATTCTTGCAATACCTAGAAACTGAAATGTTTACATAAAAACTAGTATTAGAGTTCTTAGAAATATTACATAATCGAAACTACGATCAAAACGGATTCGATTAGCTATAATATGCAAAAATTTACAAAAATTTCCGGGCTCTACCGTAACTTACGGTATCTACCGTAAGTTACGGTAGTCACTTGATGATTCTGGTCTACCGTAAATCAGTAGTGGTCCACCGTAAAGCTTTTGATCTCTACCGTAACTTACGGTAGTCACTGCAAGTTTATGTTTTGACTGATTTGATTATAAAGCCCAAACCAAACTCTCGGATTTCTCATTCTTACAAACCAACATGTTAAATTCTCGTATTCTAATATGTCGTTTATCAATAATAACAAAAGACCAATTTACTATATCACGAAGCATTCGCCACGCATTAATCGATTATTTGACCCGTTTGGCTCATCTACGGAATCCTCCATTATGATGACTACCAACAAGTTGTAACCAATCCTGGTCTTATTAATCAATATAGCGAACATTATAGCTTTAAATTAAGACAACCTTTATTCTACAATTCACTATACTTATGCAAATTATCAAAGTTTACCCAATGTAATGAATCAAGTTACATACCTTTAGTGCACGCCCTTCAAACGCAAGTCGCCACCGGCTTGTCCGCTTGGAGCTCCGGTATCCTTTCATATAGAGTTCAACCAAGACATGTTTAGAACTCTTTTCAATTCATAGTTTGCATATTTTGCCGAAACATCACAATCATGCGGTTTAACTCAAATTTTCAGATTTAAGCCTTCTTTGAGGCATTTATGCGAACACTTTAAGGGCAGAAATTTACACTATGTATTATCAAGTTCATAACTTGTCATATAGTCTTAAATTTTCATCAATCAACTACCTTACATGAACTTTAACCTCTAAAATTCTGAAATCACTTCACATATGTCAAATATTACTAGAACAACCACTATAATCCTAGTGTTTATCATTTTCTCACAAAACCCATGAATCACCTTCAATGTGTTCATGAAATTTTCAGAATTTAGGCATGATTTCACATATTGTTGTCTAGGTTTTACTCCTAGACACTATATCATTACTATTCTACCCAAATAACAAACATGCATCATCAAATTTCAGATTTCCCAAATTCATGAGAATTTCAAGTAAAGAATTCTCATCAAATTTTACATACCTTATGATCTCCTTGTAATGGGGATCACTAATCCATGCTCTAATTTCGATTTGGGACAGATCTTGACCTTCAATTTGTAAGATTTAAGAGATTCTAGGGTTTGAAGGGGAGCTTGGGTTCGCCCCTGTCTCCTGGTCGATCTCAGCAACACAAAACAATTGTGTTATGAGTTTAATTTTCTTGTTTTATTATTATTAGTTTACATTTAAACACCTTTGGTCCCTCAACTTTAGTTTTTATTCTGTTTTAGCTCTCTAATTACTCATAAGTCATCATCTAACTAGGTTAATATCATTCCTAGTTAGTTTATGTTTCTTATTTATTCACTACATAATTGTATTATAATAATTTGTGTTTTCGGGACGTTACAAGTCCACCCCCCCTTAAAAGGGTTTCGTCCCCGAAACCAGCGTACGTACCGAATAGTGTAGGGTAGAGACGTCGCATCTCTTCTTCGGACTCCCATGTAGTGTCCGAACCTTTCCTATGCTCCCACTTGATCTTGACTTGAACGATTTGTTTATTTCGCAAGTGCTTCACCTTTCGATCTAAAATTTCTATGGGCCTTACAATATAATTCAAGCGATCATCCACCTCGATATCGTCGTAATGGATGTAAGCTGTTTCCTCCGCTAGACATTTTCGTAGCTGTGATACATGAAACGTGCCATGTATTCCACTCAACTCATCCGGTAGCTCGAGGCGATAGGCTACCTTACCAACCCGTTCGATGATTTTAAATGGCCCGATAAACCTCGGGCTTAGTTTCCCTCTTTTTCTGAATCTGATAACGCCCTTCCATGGAGAAACCTTTAACATAACCATATCGCCTATCTGAAATTCAATCGGTCTTCGTCTTTTATCGGCGTAAGACTTTTGCCTATATTGGGTTGCTTTCAAATGGGCTCGCACCACTTCAATTTTCTCATTAGTGGCATGAACTATATCTTTATGTGCCAATTCATGCGGACCCACTTCACCCCAACACACCGGGGTTCTGCATTTTCTACCATATAGCATCTCGTAAGGTGCCATGCCGATACTAGAATGATAACTATTGTTATACGAATATTCAGCCAAAGGTAGATAAACATCCCAACTTCCACAGAAGTCGATGATACATGCCCGTAACATATCCTCTAGTGTCTGTATTGTTCTTTCACTCTGCCCATCCGTCTGAGGATGGTAGGCGGTGCTAATGAAGAGTTTTGTTCCCATTTGTTCTTGGAAATCTCGCCAAAAATTTGAAGTAAATCGGGTATCTCTATCCGACACGATGGATACTGGTACTCCGTGACGTGCAACTATTTCATTTATATATACCTCGGACATCTTTTCCGAAGTATATGTTTCGCGTATAGGAATAAAATGTGCACTCTTCGTCAATCTATCCACAATCACCCATATAGCGTCAATTTGATAGAATTATTATGATGTGTTATAGAATTGATGTAGGATATCTGATGTGTTATAGCTCTAGGTAAACTATTTGGGTGTTTTGATGTGAATGCTTTGAACACGAGTTCGATTCTGCACCGCCGTCACCATTGATCTCCGGCGCCACCGCCTAGATGACATCACTTCCTTATCAATGGTAGCGGCTTATGAAGCCTTATGGTGGTTGTCGTGACGGTACGAGTGGCGATGTCTTGATGGCTGTAAATAACTTTATCCCTTTTCGTTCGATGATGGTGACCAACGGCCTTTAAACATTGATGAAGATGCTTTTAATGTTACTGTTTTTTGATGGATTTTACAGCGATGGTTACCTGACGCCTTGAGAAATCGATGATGAAACATGGGATATGAATAGAATTTAGAATGTTAGTTTTTGTATGACTGTCACACCCTGATATTTCCACGTATTACCGGTGGGCCCGGTGGGGAGTATCGTGACGTAGTTGATATCATCATAGTCAAACAACACAATTTTAAATGCACAGTGGAAGCAAAAGATAAATATATTACAAACCGATTCAAAAGTAATATCAAGTGTTACAACGGAATGTAAGATGGATCCACAGGCGGATCAAATAAAAGATAACTGTTCAACAGACTTTAGGCATCTAGAACTTGCGAGATTCTCTATTAACGCCCTGAGCCTCCAGCCAATTACGTACAGTACCTGTCACTTAATCTTTTTTGGAAAAATACGTCAGTTTACACTGGTAAATACAATTAACTGACTCATTTTGAAAAGAGTTTAAGAAAGTTGATTTGAATGCGCAAGGCACAAAATATCTTTTATAACTTGGGACAATAAGTTAAAATAATCTTGTATACAGATTTTACATGTTCGTTATACATTCAGGGCCCGATGTAGAAACCGAGTCAAGATTAACAGACACGCCACAAGTATAGGCCCATAAGAGAGTGAGATGCCGTTTCCCTTAAGCAACTGTCAGGTGTACGCCTACACCCCGTGCTTAAGACGTGGCCATTCTATTATAATGATGCCGAGGATATCCGGGACATGGTCATTAACCCCTAAAGGCTTTTATTTCAAACAATACAGATTAAAACGGGTTACCTCAATAATTTAACCACAATATGATTAAACATTCAATACCCAACCAAGCGGTATTATTATAATACCGTATCCCAAGCCCGTATAGGGAAAATAAGTTAAGAGTATTTACCTGAGCTTAAAATGCAATTTATACTCAGCCGTATATCCTAATCAGCAAGCACAAGTACCTCTACTGGGGCTCTTAATCTGGAACGAAGGTTTTATTAACCTATTAGATTCCTAACGGGTCTTATTTAAGTCGTAACTTAGACCGGTTAGTTTTTAGGAAAGGTTTACGGTTCAAAACGCATGATTAAGCGAAGACCGGTTTAGAATGTGGTTTTGACCCAACAAGCTTGTATACTTGTTTAATGTGGGTATACTAAACACATTCTGGATTTTGAGACAAAACCGATATGGTTTGACCCGTTTCGGCTAATACATGCAAACTAGTTACATAAGCCGATCCGAACGCGAAAAGTGCGTAACGAGTAACCAGTTGAGTCATATGCAAGTTTCCTAAGTTTATATGCTTTTAATATGTTGTGACATCAGTAAGATATCTTCTATTATGCCCAAAACGGATTTAAGCTCAAATTACGCCCCGTAGGGGTATTTTGGTCATTTTAAAGTTTATAAAAGAGTTTAAGTATAAATCTGAGTTTCGGGTCTGATGTAATCAGTAAAATACTTAATTTAATAATTTATAACAGTAGGGTATCAAGTCTTATATTTATAAAATGGTCTTGATACATATTATGCGTTAAAAACGCTTAAAAAGGCGATTTGGAGCCATTTCCGGGTTTTCAAAGGAGAGCTGATATTTTTATTATTCCAGAAGGCTCAAAATATTTTATTTATCATATTAGATCAGTAGAAAAAGGTTTGGGGTCAAAAGGATTTGTAAAACTCATTTTATAGCCCGAAAGGGCAAAACCGGCAATACCGAATTAAGCTTAGAACTCTATGTTATGCTCAGCCTTAAAATAAATAAAAATCTTCAAAAATCCCAAAATATTATATTATATCAGTGGGTAAAAAGTTTGGTATCAAAGATTGGGTTTAGATAGGCTATACGCTAATTACGCCGTTTAATTACTAAAAAGCTTTTCATTTACGCTAACGAGCATAACTTCTATTCTAGACCTCAAACTGGTGTCAAATTTTAGGTACAATTTTATAAATCAGTAACTAAGGTTATTGTCCTCTCACATTTCCAAAATTCTCGTTTTAAGGTCAAATGGGCATATTGGTCAACATTAGGCATTTAACGGAAACGTGCATATGAATCGGACAATCAACGAGCCAAGAAGTATAATCACAGAGGGTTATACTTATATGAAAGTTGGTCCTAATAAGGCTCTAAGGCATTTCTAAACCATGCTCAAACGGGTCAGAACTGAAAGTCAAAGCAGGAGTCAAACTATGCGACTTTCGATCCCGAACCGAGCCTAAACTGAAAATTGTCGAGTTGAACATGTTTAGACATGTTCTTACATTAATTACCAAGTTATATCAATGACAAAATAGGTTGCATAGCTTCTACATTGCTAATTATGTGTTTATTTGCAAAATTGCTTCCTGTTGACTTTTTATGATCAAGTTTGACCCGACAATTGACCTACTTAGAGTGAGAATCAGAGGGTGCCCTTTTAAGGGTTTATTGCCCACATAATTACCAACTCATAGGTACTTTCAATTTGTAATTTGACTGGACAAATTAAGATTAATGACAAAGTCAAATCTTAATTATGACGGTTTGACTTTTCGCTAATTAACTAATCAAAACTGAATTAGGGAAGGTTTAGAATACTTACCAAGGTCCTAAGCACGACTAATGATCACTAGGAAAGGTGCTTGAGCTCCAAAATACTCCAGAAGTGAAGTTGTGAAGTTGCAAGTGAATGTGATCAAATGGTGCATCAAAGAATTTCTTATATAGGGACTTTAATCCCACAAGATCATGCCAAACAAAGTCTATGGATGTTATGGGATCATTCCAAGTGTCCCTAGGTCCTTCTAAATCATTAAACAAGTCCCTAGAATCAAGAAATGGCAAAATGAGGCGGTGTAACAGACTGGAACAGGCAGCTGCCTGTTTTTTTGTATCTGGCACATGCTTATGGACCGTAAGGTCCTAGTGTATACGGTCCGTAAGGACCTGGTCAGCAAAGCAAATTTTCAACTGTTGACATGTTTAGCCCCTGCACTTGCATAGTTGAGTTTTTGGCACTTCTAACACCCGTTTAACCCCATTTCTAAGCTCTATAAGGAAGTTAAAGTATATTTAACTTCAACCATGCTCAAAAATATTATGGAGGCCAGTTCGTTCGGTCGTACGGTCGCGTTTTTCGCTTAATTTCGACGAACGTTCAAACGGACGCGAAAACAATCCAGATTTCGCGACGGATGGTATTTTTGCATTACCATCATTAAAATATAATATTTTAATGATTACAAAAGTTTATGGATGTACGGGTAGGGTCAGAACGCAAGATATGCGCGAATATGCATACTTTCGCAGTTTTGACACTTTTAGTCCTTTGAACGCATAAAGTTGCGCGAAATGTCGTTTACTGATATCCAAGCCTCATCTAATCTATATTAGGTATTCTTGAGAGTATTATTAAACATCAAGATGCTTCGGGTTCGCTAAAAAGGTCATTCAGAGGTATAATTAAACATATTGTCGCTTTTAGCCCCTCTAACTTGCAAAGTTGCGCGTAACTTCACTTATAGGCATAAAAACCTTTGACGACCAATAATTGGCATTCCCGAGAGTAAAATCAAATATCATGAAGCTCCCGGTTTGTTAAAAGGTCACTCAGAGGTAAGCATTAACATGTTGACGCTTTTAACCCTTCACCGCGCAAACTTTTAATTAATTTACGCAGACGGCTACACTCGATCATCAAGTGGCTCATTTGTGGATATAAATATCATGAGATGTTATTTAGAAACTTATCTTAGGTATGTTAACACCTCCAGTCCTTTCATAATCAAAGTTTTCGATTTTTCAAAAAATTAGTCCTTTAAATTCAATGTTTGACTTCATTAGGGTTTATTACACGTGTCAATACATCATTAGACGTGATTTTTCGAGGTGTTACAATGACTCTGAGATTGTTTATGGTGAATAGTTTCCTAAGCCTGTGTTGGTGTTTGTTTCATGCTTTGTGCATGATAGTGTTGAGTTGCCGTGCCTATCAACTATACGAAATGCTCAATGCAATTGCGGTGATTGATACTGAACAAGGGTCTCACGCACACCTGATGAAGAATGTCAGAAATTACCCTGGTGGTGTTATGTGCAAGTTTGGTCATTTATGGGTTCACTTTTTGCAGCATATGAGATCCAGTGGAAAAGAAAAGTCTATGGCGTACCAGGTTGATATTAAGGTAAGATTATTAAAAAAAATGCACTAGATATCATTTCTATTCAATTAAATGTAGAAGTAGAACTGAAATTAAGTTTCTTTATTTTTATTACTTATTTGTTTTCTAAATAGACACATTTAATTTGTCACACCCCGACTCGCAGTGGAATAGGTGATCAGGGCATGATCGGGTTGACTCGAGAGCTTATGACTTGCTATTGCGTGTTTTAAATAATCATTTATTCATAACAAATGTTTCACGAAGCCAATAATTCAAATACACAATTACAAATACAAGACATTGTTCATAACAACTAAACTACACTAGTTTGTTTCTTGTTAACTAAGGCCCATCCTATGTCCAATCTTCACTTCGTACCTGTTCACCTGTATCGTGTGTAAAAAAATGGTTTTTGGGTCAACAAAAGTTGGCGAGTAGATCTTTATTTGTTTTTATTTAACCTTTGAAGGGGTAAGGTCCCAAAACCTTGCTTCAAGCACTTGGGACCATACCACAACCTCGTCCTCTTAACCCTCTTTAGACCTTGCGCAACCGCGCACTAGTCCTACAAAGAGAACCTAGAAAGAAAACAATAATCAACACCTACGCGCCAAAAGGAGAATAGCAAATCCTTGCGCTTATCTCCATAGCAGACAGGATAAAAATCCTAGCTAAACACTTCCGCATAAATAACATCCAGACTTGGATATTATTAAACTTTCTGTTACCACAGAATTAACATAAGGAAGAGCCACACAGGATTACAGCTATGTTCTTCTAGAAGGCTCCATCGTGCACCACCAGACGGTTATAACCGAATGGCCACGTGGCATCATCCCAGGCTCCCTTGAAGTCACGTTGATGACACAGAATTGAAGAGAGATCTTCAATTGTCCACTTTCCACGTGGCAATACCCCAATCGTTGATCAAGATCACGATACGTGTGCTCTCACACTCGTTAGTGATTAACGGAGGAAAAGAATAACCGCCTACGGAAAAAAGCACTTTCCGTCAATATTTCATCAACAGGTTTCCCGCCCAAACTTCGGCTATAAATAGAAGGATAATTCAGGTATAATTCTCAAGTCACATTTACTTCACTTACACTTCTTCTTCTTCATCAAACCCTGTACTTATTCTCACGCCGGATGGTGGTCACGGAGAGAACCCCCATTCTCCCCGTGGCGAGTCTAACGGTGGTTGTTTTGCAGTTATTGTGAAGAGAAGAAGATCAGCCACTCATGAACCGAACGAGAGGAGATAAACCCTTTTTATGCAGATTGAAACCCCCTGGTTCAGTTGATTCCGGTCAATTAAACCAGTGTTTCTTCAACCTTAAAAGATTAGTTGATTTTATTTAATAAAATTATGTAACATGCAATATTAAATGTAATAGTGATATCAATAAATAATTCATCAAACAATCCACGTCAAGAAGTAATGTTACAAGACATAATGAAACATAATCAGTGAAACAAATGATGCGATTCAAGCCCCGAGAGGCGAAAAGCGAAACTGCGAAACATTGTGGTGATACCGAGTTCGCCCCATGGCCGTGGGGGAACCGGTCAACAGGTGGTGGATCCACGCGAAACAGCGAAATCGAGACACAAAGCGGTAAACATGTAATACATGTATGGGAAACACATAGCGAAACAATGCGATACCAATCATGAACACATATGACATTTAAGTTTGCATGTTGAGAAAATAATATGAAACACTTATGAACTCGTGACACATGATACACCCCAAAAAGTTAAAGTGACAAAAAGGGGGAATAATTAAGATCTACTCACAATGGTTGCGTTTGCGACTCCTTGAAGATAACGCACGAGTAAAAGTTGAGAAACCGAACGAACGGGAAACGATTACCTTAAATATCATAATACGATCTAATTAATATTTATCAGTTAAATAATAATCCTAATATTTATGGTTTATAATTTAATTGCTTAGATATTTAAGTTTATCTCATTATTAATATTTAATGTTATAAAATAAATGAAATAAGAAAAATAAAAAGTTAAAATAAATTGCTAATTATTTGAGTTCTAAATAAACTGAGGGATTTTGTTATCAAAGTAAAATGAATTAACAAGGTTAATTATTGAAGTTTCGATGGATTATAAGAGTTTTGATTTTTAAAAGGAAATGAATTATATAAAACTGTTAATTATGGATTTTATTATTGGATTTAAGGGTTTAAAGAAAAGAAAATGAATTTTAAAAGAAAACAAAGTGGCGACCTCAAGCTTAAGTGCACCCATCCCTTCCACTAGGACAAGTGTCTAACCACTAAACATGTTGATTTCAATTACACACTTATACTTTAACTGGTATGATGCATATGCTATTTAATAAAAAGAAACAGCGGGGCTAGCAAGGGACCGGGTCGAACCCGCGTCCCTTGCCTGATCTTACACACACCCAGCAATGTTCTACATTGATTGAATTGAAAGGGTTTTTTTTGGTCGAAAACAAAACATATGGCAACTTCAACTAAATTCTAATAGTTTGATTCTGTAAATTAATTTAACTAGTTGTATACCATGTGCGCGCATTGCAGCGCGCTAAACCAAATTGTTCTATAAGAATGACAAAACATGGCAAATAACAAAAAGTAGCTCGAACTAAAACGTCACTCTATTGTGTTTCCAAATGACTAATATCCTAAATTATGTTAATAGTGCCCATCCAAACTCATTTTGATATGAAAGTATAAATTGTACGTGTTGACCCCAAGTCCCAGCTTGTCAAGATCTTTTGCCCAACGTGTTTCACCAGCCTGTTTTCAACCTCTAGTTAATAACAATATATTTTGCATACAATATGGTCAAATAAATAACAAAATTTACCATTGTGTAGTAGTATACAAATGATTTTCAAAAAAAAAAATAGTATACAAATTTTGGCTGTGGACTGGATAATGGGGCTACCAACCATAACCACCAAGGTAACTTAAAATCATTCTCTTTCTTGTCATACTGCAAATAAAAGACAGTTTACATCTACTTATGTTAATCATTCAAAACTATCATACATAAATTATCTTTAGCACCCATTATGTATAACAGGCCCCATAAATGTGCGTCCTGCAGATCAACAACACTGTTCTAAGATCTTTTTTTCTGCATTTAGGATAAGTTGTGGCCTCGCCTCCAAAGCAATAATAAATAGAGTACATGGTTATGAAATAACAATACACTACCTTGACCTTGTATGCTTCTTAATGGATTGAGTAGAATGTATGTAAACCTACAAAGAATATAAGATATCTTATTTGATAAGAAATTGGGAATAATACGATACATAAGCCTTGCTACTCTAGTAAGATGTAAAAAGAAAACACAGAAACAATATGGGAAGATATAAGTCATAACACGCATGTATTTAAACTGGTTGCAAGTCATAGGTTTCATTAAAGTTGATTAATAACAGTGAACAAATCGAAAAACTTGGACGACCTATTACAAGGGAAGTTGATTTAATATGTTTCGCAGAGCATCCAAATGGGCCCAACAACCACTATATCCTAGATGTTAAAAGGACATATAAGATGTATATGGGGTTTTAAAACATGATAACTTCTAACAAAGTTTTGTTTACAAACTCAACACAACTGATTTTTTGTATAACAATAGTTTAGTTTACAACTCTAAAGTTAGTGTAGTCAACACCGGAAACAATTTCTAGAAACTTTTATCAACTTGCGAAGATGATAGAGTAAGCAAACTAACAAAACACTGTTCCTTTGCTCGTCTTTTAAATATGAGTACCAGCATATTGTATTAACAAAATGAAGTACAATGGGATTCTTTCGACTTATCTTTGGCACGACTAAATTCTACGGCAGATGGCAATCTGTTGCTATCCTGGTCTCTGAAGTTGAGATAAGCATTTATAAGAGCAAAATAAGAATCTATGGCATAAAAATTCCGGCAACCAAATTTATAACTCGAAAAGTCGTTTACCTAGTGGCGATTGACTTCGTAGGGCCGGTAGTTGGGTTTAGATAGACGTGTGTTGCTGTTGTAGAGGTCACCTGAACTCTCCCTGCAACGGAGAGATGTGTTAGTTTAAAAGTGCTTGGTTGAACTAAACGTTTATCCTTTTTGGTGTGTTCTCCAAACATCGTACTTCGTAACTTTCATATACTATGTCATAGCTTCTTTATTGAACGAAGAGACTATTTCCTTCCATAGGGTTGTATCAATCAATCCAAATCTAGTTTCAAGACATAAACAAAAACAATAGAAGTTACTGTCCATGGAAAAACGGTTGCATAGGTGTTCATCTTAATTCAGAAATCACTTAACCTCCCTCTACCAGGAGGCAGATGCTCCACGCCCAGCAGCCGGAGCCTGAAAAAAGAAAAGTATCACATGGGACAACATGAGTGGTTAGGTTTGTGGAGCGTGTTAGTTTGACCCACACACGATTATTAATAGGTACTTGGTATCATTATCAGATTATCAATGCATGAGTATAGAGTACCTGGTGGATAATACATTAATATCATGATAAAGTATAAAGCTTTTTTATTTCTGCGAGTTCGCTGCGATAACAAAGAAGCGAATTAAAACATTATTTTAGATGGTAAACTTGAGCAATGGTTCATAAAAAACAGACTCGTTATTTTTGAAAGTAACATGTTAAGAGAAAAGCCTAGTATTGGTTTGAAAAGTAAAGTCTAAATACCTAAAGATTCTATTTTGCAAAACCATGATTTTGTGATATTGCAGCCAAATGAGGCTAAAATCCAATTACTTACATGTCATCATGTAAGAGTGAAAATGAATTAGAGGGTGGTTTTTATGTCAAAATAAAGATAATAGTGTTAGCCTTATATAGCATGTGTAAACACCCCGATCATATTGCTAACAATTTAAAACATAAACGACATTAGAGAGCTTCCATTAACAAACAATTTCACATGCCTACATATATAGAAGTGTGTTTACAACAACACAGATTCAAATGGATAGGTAAACCGAAACGGAAAACTCAATCACACTTGAAGATAGGAAATTAATCTGAACCAACAACAGTTTAATTACGATCTAACAATATATCAAAATCACCTGCTCACTGGATGTTACCAAAACGTAAATCATTCTAAAAATCTTTGTCGTAAAGTTACCTTGTTCGCCTCAAACTTCTCCTCACCATCGCTGTCGTTAACGATTGTATCACCGCCAACGCGTCGCGTCCGATTGACCAAACTGGCTTCACCAATAGGGCTCACGGCAGAGCCCTAGGTCACCACCACTGCAACCCCATTAGCTTTCCCATTTTCTTTTTCTTCCCCGGGAACCCTAGAATCCACAGCGGTTACGGTCGCCGTCAACTACCATCATTGTTTGTTGCGTCAAAACCACCAGACCATCACCATCGGTTTAACCCGAGGGTGGCCGGCCGGATACTTCATCGCCGCTCTCTCAAATCTGTGTCTCTTCACCTGGTTCTCCTTGCCGGCACTGCTCCCTAGAACCCTAGCCGTACGTTCACCAGAACACTTGTGTTCACGGAATCAGCATATATGATCCTTTCAAGACCCGTTTTGAACCGATCTAACAAAGAATGAAACATGCAGATGGGTTTAGATCTTACTGGAATCTGGTGTAACTTGGTCGGAATGCTACCTGTCGTCATGATCTTCTACACAGCCTCACCCTCTCTTAAACCCTAAGTTGTCACTCCGTCAATTGGTTCGTTCTCGCGCCAGAATCTGGTGTGACGGTGGTGATCCTTCGGTCACCGCCATTCTCTCTCTCTCTCCCTTTTCTTCTGAGGTTTAAAAATGAGGTGAAAAAGGAAGATACGTGTCTTAAAGGGATGACCTCCCAAATAAACCAATCAGAACAAACCACAATTCAAATCACTGTTCATTGTGTTTGCCTATTATCATATATGAATAGTTAATAGTACATATTATGCTGGTGAACTATATGTTAATAATCAAAGGGAAATGAATAGTACATATTATGCTGGTGAAACCTGATTGGGCCTACTTGACGGTGAAGGCCTCATCAGCAGATGAGACACGTGTTGTCTCGTCGTCTGGAGGGCGTCTGGAGGGAGGTGGTAGAAAACCACCAAACCTTCAAACATTAATCTCTTCGATATCATATTAGAGAGAGAGGGGGCCAAGAAAGAATGCAGAGTAAGAACCACTTCCACAGTGGGTTGCAGCGGTGTTCCAAGGCGGTGGTTCTGCCGCCGGTGATGGCGGCGGTTTGCCGAAGAAGAGGCGGTTGCATCCAGCGGTTCGGTCAGTTACTTTCCACAACCACCCATGTTTTCACGCTCTCAACCCATTTTAAGAGAGAAATCAAGGGAAAAAAAGATCAGCAGCAGAATCAAGAGGGATGGAGGTGGTTGTTGGCGCGGCAGACGTGGTCGGAGGCCATTCTATGCTCCGACGATGGAAACTACGGCGGTAGCGATGTTTCCGGCGGTGGCTAGGGTTCAATTCTGAAGACGGAAAGTCTTTGATTCCGATTGGGTTTGAAACTTGCAGAGCTTGCTTTGTTCTTTCGATAAATTCCGGTTGACTGCTCTGAGTTTTACGGTTTGATTGTTGACGCTCTTGAGGCTTTCGGTAGGTGTTTTGATAAGCTGTTTAATATGTGTATAGAATGTTTAACAAATGAAATTTGACATAATAATTGCAGTTTTAGGTTAAAGCTTAAGTTGAGAAAAGTAGGTATTGTTACAGATTTGTGTTTTTTTGGTTATTTTGTGCTGTCTTATGTTGTACTGTCGTTGGTGTCATTTATACATCATGGGGCGCCTGCTTATTGGCTTCAGTTGGCGGTGGGTTACGCATGTAAAGAGAGAGAGGGGGTCGGTCTTTTGACTCTTCTTTGTTCCTTCTTACCCAGAAATAAGAGAGGATGTAGAGAGAATGATTGGTTTCTCAAACATTTCGTCTTCATCCCCACCATCGCTTCTGTGTGTCTTTCTCAACACCATGACAATGATTCCCTCCCGGCTGTCATTCTCCGCCAACGCCTTCACTTCTCCACCAAAATTCCATTCACCGGGCGAATTGAACCACCGCACAAATACCTGCCACCGGCGAACTGCGAACAACACCACCAGAGTTCCCAACCGTTCACCGGAGCACTTCTAGCCGTTCACCTAGGTACGGGATTTGTTAACTTTATGCTTATATTGCATTTGCAGAGGCTAAGGTTTTTTTTTTAGTGGATGTTGTAGTTTACATATATTAGATGATCTTCACACATTCCTTGGGTTTGATTTTGTGGAGGGTTGATTTGTGTATGTTGATTCTGTATTGTTTTTGAAGAATTAGGGTTCTTACTATTTTTTATACTTTTAGTTTCATGATGAAAGTAAGAAGCGATGATTGGGGTTCTTGAGTTGGTGTGATATAATCTGGTTACCTGTTTCATTGCTGTTTTTTGGGGATTATTTGGTGAGGTATAAAGGACTGAATTGTTTTCTTTACTTAATCTGAACTGTTTTTTTTACAGGGGGATGCAGAGAAGCAGTAGCAGACTTGAGTGACGACACTCACTTTGATCCAGTCAATGGTTATTGATAAGGAACTGTGGCTATACATCATGTTAATGTAAGATTGTTTCTTTTGGTTTGTTTTCCCGATTATATACGACTTCAACATGATGTATGATACTAGACTTTTGAAATGATTATCATTAAGGAACCGTGGCTATTCACGGTGGCTGTCAGTGTCAGGAACTGATCTGAACGACCATAGCAGTGTTGGTGGATGCTCAGGAGGTGTTTGGTAGCAACCCAGGTCTGATATGAAGTTGTTTGGAAGATGGAATGGCTGACCATCATACACTTATACTTTTTCCATATAAATATATGTATACTGCTGTCACCATCCCTCATTCAAAGAATTGGCCTTTTTTTGACCCAATTACATATAATCGGGTCGATTTGGGTTACTATTATCTAAAAGAGGTCAAAATATAATAATGGCTAAAACTAAAAGGGGGACAATTGTTATTAATGCATACAACTTCCTAAATAGTTTATTTTTCTCAAAACTTAAGATTTTTAATATAATATTGTTGTTTTTATGAACATAAGTAGCAAGTTAACTGCGTATAGAAAATCAAAGAACATGTCTGTGGGCCAACTCGACTAGAACCGTTTTGACCCGTTTTGACCCGTTATGACGATTAAAACACAAGTTTAACTTGACTCTAAGAAGAGTTAGAATTGAGATCAATTGTTGATGTTTGTGAAGAATAATTTTGAATAAGTTCGTGAATTTTGGTTGACTCGGGCTTGAGGTGGTGAACCTAAAGGGTATCCACAGCCAAGCCAAAGTAGTTGGAGCCAAGCCAAAAGTAGTTAGAACAATTACTACTGTTCTATAAACCACACTTAACAAAAAGGGTGTTATTATGATCACAATGGGGTAGATTTACATCATTCTCTCAAGGGTGTTATTATGATTACAATGGGATTTTTTTTGGCTGGTCTGGCTTCATGGTTTTGCAAGTAAGAATTTATATTTTTTTGATAGATATGATAATTAGATATTATCAACAATTCCAATATTTTATATTTTTTTCCTTATAATTTGTAGGCAATTACACTAAAGTCTTATCCAGCTGAGCTGTATTTAACTGCTTGGATTTGCTTCTTGGGCACAATTGATGGAGCAATAGTGGCATTAGTGATGGAGAGAGGGAAGGCAATAGTTTGGGTTATTAAATGGGATACCACTATTCTAGCAACACTCTACAGTGTAAGGAACTCTACATTTATAAATAACCAATAGCAAAATAAATATTATTTGGTGTTGATATATATGATTTGAAGAATTGTTTGTTACTGATATTAGTGTATAATGTTATATCTTTAAGATGTTAATATTTTGATTTTAGTTTTTTATTTAGGAACATTATTTTAGTTTAACGGAATACTGGTGGATTTTTTTTATTAGTTTAGCTTTGATTCTGTGTAATTTGATTGAGTTGTTTAACATGATGGGAATGATAATATGATATGATGTGATAGATTGAATATAGGTTTGTTTTTTATTTCTTGCTAAGGTTGATTATCGAGCTTTTTTGGCTAAATTAAGAAGTGATGTAGTGATACTGCATGTGCCTGTTTTTTGAGACAATGTTATTATAGGGCATATTTCCATGGGTCATTTTGTTAGTCTGTTATTGTGTTATTTCTTGGTGCTGTTATTTGATGAGTTGTAAGAATCAACATATTGCCAATTCACCATCCATATACCTAGATGTGACAAAATTGGCAAGTGGGGCATTTAACTGGTCAACAGACGCTTTTGGGTTGACTGTCAACCGGTCTCAGAATGCCCAAATTTCCTTAGAAACGTGTCTATAAAGGCGAGCGACTAGGATGTTGTGTGTTTTTAAATCTTGGTTACGATAGTGTGCATATGGCTCTTCAATCGGCGAGCGACTAGGATGTTGTGTGTTTTTAAATCTTGGTTACGATAGTGTGCATATGGCTCTTCAATCAGCCTTTAGGGAACTAATGGTTCATACTTCAACAGTTTGGGCCCTTTTCAATAGACTTCAATGCAAGTTCATAGTTTAGACTTTAATACACAAAAACTAAGAACACTGGTGCATCACTACTCACTTCGTAAGATGTTTCTTTTATCTATATTGTAGTTGGAAATTTGGTAAAATGATGAGAAAAGTCAAACCCTTCATTTTACAATCTCATCTAAAGCTGCAAGAATCAACCTTAGTTGTACATTTCCATGATTTTGTATAGGGTTGAGATGAAGCTTCTACCCATTTATTTCGGTCTCGCCTTGCGATTGAGGTAACCAATTAACCACTCTTGATAATTATTATTTTGAAAGCTCAGAGGTTGAATATGTCATTTGGCTAAACTCATCTCCAGAAAGGGACTGTTTGGGTTGGGAATGCTCATTGGTATGGGTCAAAAAGGCATACTAACTTGAGATATCACTCTATTGATTATTGTGTTCAGTATTTCCGTGATATTTTACTTTTTAGGAAATGGTGAAGGCTCGATCGAGAACAAAGCATCTTTGGTTTTAAAAAGCGCGCCTGAGGCGCAACGCGTCATCAGGAGCAGGCTACTGTGATTAAACCTTAGGCGAATGTTTTTCAATGCAACCAATCATGCTTGATTACATATTTGACCTTGGCTATTCTAAAATTTGTTTACATGTGTTAGTGTTTGAAATTTGATGTAGCACAAATGTATAGGTTACATACTTTGTATGATAAAGTGAGTATTTACGCCGCCGCAACGCGCGGCGGGTAAAAATTCTAGTTGGGTTAAACAAATAGATATAGATTTTTTTAATTCGATAAGAAAAAGCTACTTACACAGGGTCGACACAAGTTGTATATTTAGAACGTGGGGTATGGTGGGGCGTGGGTTGGGGGCATGGTGCGACACGTGGACTATGGGGGCACCCAAGACCAAAAGTCAATTTCAAAGGGGTATGGCGGGACGTGGCTAGCCCGGCGTGGCTTGGCCAGGTGTATTAAAATAAAATAAAAAAAATTCTAAAATTTAAACATAGCCCGCTATGCCCTAGCCAACAAGCCAATAAGAGCCGTCCACATAGAATCGCTAGCATGCCCCACGCCCGGCCTTAAACTCCCGCCCAAGGGGCCACGCCCAAACCCAAGCCCACCCGGGGTGGTGACTTGGGCGTTTCTCTCCAACCCACGCCCCATCCCCCGCCCCATACCCCATAGTCTTAGTATGAGCTGCTGCAAACATGAGCCGCAAAGAAATTGGATAGTCAGGGCCGAACCTATAGTATAAGTAACCCAGGCTTGCGCCTAGGGCCTCCAATTAAAAGAAAATTTATATGCTAACTATTAATATTAGTGTAAATTTATTATTTTAGATTTGCTTGATTTCTTATACAAGCAAACGACTATATGTTATAGTTGTGTTAAATTTTTGCTTGGTTCCAAACACGGATAAAGGAGTACCGTTTATAATAATCAAAAAAATGAAAAAGGGCCCTAGAATTTCATTTCGCTTTGGGCCTTCAAAAAGGTTGTAACGGCCCTGGATACAGTTAATTTGGACAGTTTATTTTATAAGAACATTAAGTCATTTATTTAGTCATCTTCTTTGTTTCAAGCAAAAGTGAAAGTGAAAGTGCACGAATTTTAACGTTACGCCCCGCTTGCGGTATGCGCATATAATGTATATATGTGTGGGCCATCGGGGGGCAAAAGTGAAAGTGCACGAATTTTATCGTTATTTTACTAACTTCGTGAAAATAACGTTAAAAGCTGAGGACAGTTAATTTTGCATCATGTGGTGGCGTTGATAGCTGAGAGACAAAAGTGTACATTCACTAATAGGTCTTTGTCCCGAGTGCTGAGTGTTATGTGCCTTATGTCCAAGGCTTGATGCAAAACTACTATCGAGCCGGGGGTCTCACTGGAAGCAGCCTCTCTATTCCTACGGGGTAGAGGTAAGGCTGTCTACATCTTACCCTCCTCAGACCTTACCTTTGCTTTGCTATTGGTGGGATTAACTGAGTATAATGTTGTTGTTGTTGCTTTGTTTCAAGCAAAAGCCAACATAGACTAACGACCAACTTTGGGTTTGATTTAAGAGAAAATTACGAAAATAGCCAAGAAAAAGGTTGACTTACCAAAATAGCCACCTCATGCGTCCTTGGAGCAGGGCATCACTGATTACGAGAGAGCTTATGCGTCTGCAGGGCTCATTCATGCGTCCGCCAATGTAGAAGTGACACGTGTCTCAATGATATCATGTGTCCCATGCGTCTCATGCGTCCGTGACTCATCTCATGCATCCGTGACTCATCTCATGCGTCCTTGACTCATCCCATCATCCCATGCGTCCGTTTGAGGCATCCCATGCGTCCCTGACTCATCCCATCATCCCATGCGTCCCTGACTCATCCCATGCATTGCTGACTCATCCCATGCGTCCGTGACTCATCCCATGCCTCCCATTTTCGTACTTGCTGCTTCATCCATACACGCATCCATATAAAGAATGGCAGACGCATAAGATGTGGGATGCCCCTCTTCAAAGACTCATGAGGTGGCTATTTTGGTAAGTCAGCATTTTTCTTGGCTATTTTGGTAATTTTCTCTTGATTTAACCATTTCCGCCGTTTGTTGTACAACAAGTAATAAGGAAAGGAAAAAAATGATAACTTGAATCGAAGAAAAAAAAATCAAGGTATACCGAAACGTTTGGATGCGGTTTCTGTCGTGAGCTTCGGGCGTCTCCGGCAGCGTCGGCTTTTTCCGGCGAACTTCAGTTTCTCTCCGGTGGGTATATGCTAAACGAATTGAAGGTTTTAAGTATAGTGAGAGTGGCAAACGAATTGAGGCTACTGTTCCTTGTTATAAAAAGAAGAAAGAATGAGGTTTGAGGAGGGTGTCTAAGGTGGTCGTAGGGTGGTGTTCGGCCGAAAAGGAAACTTTTAAGCGTGTTCCGGATGAGGCCGCACTTCCTGTCTAGATACATGGTGTGTCATTTTAGGAAGATTGGACCATGAATCAATCACCGAGATGTTTGGTAACAAAAAAAAAAAAAAAGGAAACACAATTGTCCATACGTGTTTGTTTGGGCGGAAAAAAAAATATGGTTCAAACATAATACTCATACTTCAACAAATAATGTTAGCTGGGTTCGAAACCAATGCTCCGCCATATTTTTTCCTTCTTTTTTTTCATTTTAGTTTTCAAAAGTTTACAATTAGGTCCCTTAACTTTGATGAGTTATTAAACTTGGTTCGACCAACTTATTAGATTACATTAAGAATTTAATGATTTTATTTGAAATGATAACTAAATCAATTAACTAAACAATTAAATAGATGAATAATTAAATAAATAAATAAATACATTAAAAATTAAATAAAATCTTTCAACGATTATTTATCTATTTCGCAAAAAAAATTGTTTTCGAGTTTCAAGGGTTAGGGTCCAGTTTTCAAAACAGGTCGGATTTTGGGAGCCCATTTTGGCGGATGTTACATAATTTTCATGCAGTTTGATACGGCTATTATGTTGTTTTTGCTTATATTATAAAGGAGGTACAGTAATCTCCTCTTTCCCTTTGGACTTTGGAGCATTTGGTTTAGTTCGTTAGAAAAGGAAGGTAAGGGTTATTATATCAACATATATGATTGATTCATGGCTTTGGCTAATATATTATATCACAAGTGGCATAGCTACATGCCAAAACCACTCTTGAAACCATATCACTTTAGCAATACACACAAGCTACAACTCGTACTGCGCTTAATGTACAAAGAAATTTTACCAACTTTGGAAAGAATGTTCATAGGTCGTGGTGCGTTTGATTGTATGGGATAACTCCTTGCCAAAATTGGGTGAGTCGGGTTGGGTGTCCGGACAAAACGGGTTTGGGTCATACAGGGTTCAGGTGAAAATGAGCTTGGGTTAGAACGGGTCGATTTAAAAAATTAACACTTTTGGTTGACGTCAAACTAAAGGTAGTTTGGTTAAAATGAGACGTTTTATACAAAAAAAAAAAAAAATTATACTAAAACAAGTCCTTTCTATGTTAAAAACTAGAAAACCAAACACCACTAACATGTAGAAACCTGTTACCTACAGACAAGGATGCAACTTCCCTCCTTAGATGAAAAAACACGCTTAACTTCATTAGTTACATTCAAATATATACAGGGAGATAGAGGTCGTGATTATTGCGAGTGAATGTTGTGATAGCGATAGGAATCCAACGTTTTCGGTGGTTGTAATACTCAATGGAGGATATAGAAGATTCGGGTGCCCCAATGGGGGTAAAAATGACGACTGTAGGTTCGATTTCTGTTTTGCTTCTTCGTCCGATTTTTATATAGAATATTGATAAACAAGTCTGTCATGCCCACATATATTTTTATTAAATTCCAAATTGAAGTTCTATGTTACTAATTTAAGGTATAATGATTAACCTTGCACAGTGGACCACATAAAATTAGTGTACAGATTGTTTATTAATCAATGGTTGATGCTCAAAGTGTCACACTCCAACCGATGGCGGAAACATCGGAGTGAGACGAAATAGATTGCTCGAGACATCATAACACTAATAATTGTGACAAGTATTTAAATAATAAATTTCATTCAATTTCTAAAGAGTCAATTACAAGGATTTGAAGCAAATACAACAACATCAATAATGAAATACAATACAATAGGAGTACAAAATTTAAAGTGTGTATCTAAGCATCGTACTAGATTCCACACATCACCAACATCATCGTTAAACCTGCAATATGTTTTAAAAGCATAGTTCAATACAAAGGTATTGGCGAGTACACTAGTTTTAGACTCGTGAAATATGTATAAAAAGTATTGTCAATCCAACATAGCAATTTGGTATACAAGGTCAAACCATCATGCAAAACTAAAAGTCAAACCAAGTGTCCACACGAATAATAGCATCCCTCGATATAGCCATATCGAGACCGTAAAGTATGAATAATAGCATCCCTCGATATAGCAATATCGAGACCGTAAAGAATATAACTTAACAAAACCCCGTCGGGTGGTGTGCTACTCCTATAGCTCTATAATTGTTAAGGCGGGTTAACAAGTAGTATGAATTCTAGCATGAACTTAAGCATAACAAAGCATGTATAAGGATTGATTGAATAAAGCATGTTTGTGAATCGGGCATTTTAACAAGTAAAACATGTTGCGCCCAAAGTGTATTAAAAGGAAAATGTGTCACACCCGCTCGTAGCGGAAGCGCGAGGTGTGATCTGATCGGTTCTCATTGCATAACAATATAAGTGAACATACTAAATGAATAAAACATGCTCCAATGCCATTGTCATAATTGTTCAAAAGATCGCAACATAATTTAAGTACATTGTTTACAAACCATCAAATGAAAATAAGTTGTCATTGTTTTATACATCAAATGTAAGTCTAAAATTTTCAAGGCTTTGACCACTATATCACCGCAAAGAGGCGGTATATAACAGGCAAACCCTTCAATAGTTGGCATGGAGTATTGATACTTGTTTTCCTTGAACTGAAATCTTTGCATTGGTCCACTAATTCCCTGAAATACATGTAAGTTTGAAAACATCAACAAAAGTTGAGCGAGTTCATGCAGTTTAGCTGTATAAGATGTATTTGTATCAAAACAGTATGTAATATGTATTTGTCTCAATTGTAATTGTATCCAAACTGGATATAAGATGTATCCGTAAAATGTGAGTTGTATAAGATGTATCCGTAAAATGTGAGTTGTATAAGATGTATCCGTAAAATGTGAGTTGTATAAGATGTATCTGTATGTAATGATGTAGTATGTAAAGCGTCAATGAAATCGTTGATCATTAATGTTTCGCGAGGACATTAATATGTGTGACGAATTAGGAAGCAATCCAACCCTAGACGATTTTATGTCGATTCCTATCGACTGGGACACAAAAGCACTCTTCTGTATGGGTCCACGACCAAGAGTGGGGCTCGCCAAAACCCATTAGATCTAACCACTTGTACCTAGGTCCAAACTGGATTAATGGTGCTTAGATGTATAACCCTAATTCGCACATGATCTGAGGTGTTTCATTCCCTAACTTTAACATACGTTGTACATGTATTTTCCCCGATAGTTGTAAAGTTGTAAAACATTTAAAATGAATAGGGGACATGAACTCACTGAATTGCGTCCGTGAATAGATGTAAATAAGATCTCACGTGCGGTCGTCCTGAATAGCGTTGCGACCTACAAATGTTCTTATTTTTGTTAGACACTTCGGTCTTTGTAAAGAACTTGAGTACAAGTCTTGTGTCTTCAATATGTGTAAGACTTGTATGTCTTTACTGTTCGTTAACTGTGTATTCGATGAATGAATTGTTCAAATGTTATATATATATTTTTCACCAAATATATATATATAAATGTTATCTTGTATCTTGTGAGTTGTATAGTCGGATCTAGTCCGCTGAATTTCGTGTCTCATATGTATCAATTGTATAGTTGTGTTTCCAATAATGGTATCATTGGGCCAAGCCCATGTTTTCAAGTTATTGGGCTTAAATAGTGATGGGCCTTAAATAGTGTTGGGCCTCAAATAGTGTTGGGCCTCAATAGTGTTGGGCCAAAATAGTGTTGGGCTTAAATAGTGTTGGGCTTCAATAGTGTTGGGCCTCAATAGTGTTGGGCCAAAATAGTGTTGGGCTTAAATAGTGTTGGGCTTCAATAGTGTTGGGCCTCAATAGTGTTGGGCTTCAATATTATTGGGCCTTGGCCCATATGTTTGGTATTGGGCTTAGCCCATGAATTTATGTTAAGCCTATTATGAAGATAAGCCCATTAAGAAGATAAGCCCATTAAGAAAAATAGTAGTCCATTAAGTAATATAAGCCCATTTGTTATAAAAATAGCCCACTAGTATAATAAGTCCATTTGTTATAATTTAGCCCACTAGTAAGTGTAAGCCTTTCATTTTTATAAAAACCTTTTTATAAAAATTTACTAAGTACACTTGTTAGTAAATAAAAACATACTAGTTTTTATAAGTTTATAAACATACAAAATTTGTTATCGATAGGATACTTATATTTCGTGTCGAAAGATCGTCTAAACGTCGTAGTAACTCCCCGGATTGGTGACTCGTTTAAGGATTCGTCCGTTGTCCGTTTTGACCATAAATGGTGTCCGATCCTCCGGATTGTCCGTATTCGTTTTTATGGCGTAATTATATGAAGTCTCGTAGGACTTTTGTTATAAAGTGTCTTGAGTTTAAATGTGACAATTTGATTCAAGTTCCTACTTTGATATATATAACTAATACATCAAGTAATACATGTCACAAAAATTGTCAAAATAACCAAATATATATTTTCTAAAAAAAATATATATTTCTCTTGTCTAAAATTAACCAAAAATGTTGTTACTTTATAAAATAAAGTTTTTTATGAAAAAAATGGCCATATAACCTTTGTATTTTTATCTTAACCATGTTTCATAAACATATCATTTTCTTTTTCTTTCAAATCATCATCAATTTACCCAACATCTTAACTAAACATATGAGACTTTTATAACATAATTTTTCAAGATGATATCCAAATCATGTAGGGTTTTAACCATGATCATTTCATATGCTAACAAGTTCAAAAACCAAGTTTAATTTTAGTTTTAACAACTTTTATAAAAATCTCTAGTTGTATGTTACTTTTTATAATCTTGTGAAAGTCTTGTTTTTAAATAAAAACCTTAAATACTTTCACAAGATCAATAGTTATGATCATCCATTTAATCCTTTATGTTAAAAACCCTTTAACATAAACATGTAAAATTTTTAGATCATATCTTACAACATCTTCTAACAATTTATTTGTATCATAATCATCATAGCAAGATCTAATATGCATATAACAAGTCTAAGATCACAATATAAACAAACATAAATATATCCTGATTTTTATCTTTGCTTCTTTGTATTTTTCATGTTTATTATGTATGATTACTTGGTTATTATTAGTAATAATAACAATCATAGGCATAATATTTGTATAAAAAAAATAGATATAGAAGCTTACTTCTAGCACTAGGCTAGGGATGATCTTAGAAGATTATTAAGAACTAAGAAGATGATGATCTTGATGGTAGAACACTTTTGTATGGATGAAAAAGCTTCCTTTAACTTGTAAATGCTTTAGATCACCTTATGTGCCATGAAACTCCATGTTGATCATCAAAGAAATGATATAATAAAATGGGTTTTTGGATGGTGTTCTTGGTGAAAAGATGTAGATTGAAAGAGTTCTTATGTGTGTGAAAGATAAGGTGTAAAAGTATGATAAATATCTAGTTACTTAGTTAGTAAGTTGTTAATTAATCACCAACATCATCCACTTGTAACACCACTTGTAATTATAGAAAATATCTAGATATTTTGCATGTGAAATATGGGTGTGGGACCCACATAAAACGTTCACACATGGGGGGGGGGGTCTTGAATTGTTGAAATGTTATTAAGTGTTTAAAGTGTTAGAAACTTTTAGCAAAGTTTAGGTGTTTTGGTGTTTAAATGTTTCAAGTGTATAAATGTGTTAAGAAGGTGTTAAGTGACCATTACTAGTCTAATATGATCTAAATAATATTAGATGGTCACTAAAAAAAAGATCCGACATTGTTCGGATATTCGTTTCGAATTGTTTCGGTTAGACGTTATTTGAACGCTAAGTTGTGTAACTTGTATGAATTGATGTAGTTATTGGTTCGGATGATACCCGAAAGTATCCTCATATGAATTATATGTTTAATAACATTTTTACATCTCTTAAAAATATTAGAAAGCTGATTTCTGCAGAATTTCTGCGGAAAAGTGTTGAAATTGTCGCTTTTAGTGCTTTTCGGCAGTTTTTAGTGTTATCGGACATCGGGAAAGTATTAAACCAAACCCTTGTATTTCCATATAAGGTTTAATGTATATTTGATGTTGGACTTTCGTCTGAGTCCTAAAGATGTAATTTAGATGGTTTCTACGGATTCGGAGTTTTCGTCAGCACGCTAGTTCACTAGGTACTACTCTAGTTGTTTCGATGCATTGTTTTAAACTGTTTCAAATATAACCAATAGAAACGAATAATGTGCATCATAAATGAGTGTTCTAAGATGTATATCATGTAATCAAGAAATTCGGATATTCAAAACACATATTTGTATAATGTAATTCATTGCTTTAAATGTACGTAAATTACCAGAAAGTGGCAGTTGTCACATTCTCCCCCTGTTATTGAGAATTTCGTCCCGAAATTCAACCTGAGTCATCCTATACAGGAGACTACTCGAACAGGTGAGAGTATTTGGCTTTGATTTAATGTTCACGTTCCCAAGTATACTCGGGTCCGTGTCGAGAGTTCCAAAGTACATTTTAATAATTTTATACGACTCCTCCATGATTTCTAGACTTTACAGTCCATGACTTCAACAGGTTCTTCGGTGAATTGAAGTTTGTCGTCAACATGAATCTCATCCGCAGGGATGATAACCGTTTCTTGTGTTGGACTCTTTTAAAGATTCGACACATGAAACGTGTCGTGTACACTGCTTAGTTCGTCTGGTAACTTCAAGTTGTAGGCAATAGTGCCAATCTTTTCTAAGATTTCAAATGGTCCAATGTAACGTGGGTTAAGCTTTCCACGTTTACCGAACCTCGCTACGCCTTTCCAAGGCGAGACTTTCAACAAGACTTTGTCTCTAACCTCGAAAGATAATGGTTTTCGTCTTTTATCTGCGTAGCACTTTTGTCGATCGCGAGCCGTCTTGATACGGTCTCGGGTTTGAAAAATTTTATCCGTAGTCTCTTGGACTAGTTTCGGATCAATTAATTAACTATCGCCTGTTTCCGCCCAACATAGCGGAGAGCGACACTTTCGACCATAAAGAGCTTCAAACGGTGCAGCTTGTATAGTAGTATTGTAGCTGTTATTGTAGGAAAACTCAACTAAAGGTAGATGAGTATCCCAATTGCCGCCTAAATCCATAACACATGCGCGGAACATATATTCGAGTGTTTGGATTGTCCGTTCGCTATGGCCGTCAGTTTATGGATGAAAGGCCGTACTTGGATTCAAATGAGATCCAAAGGCCTGTTGAAATGATTTCCAAATTCTAGAAATAAAACGACCGTCTCGGTCTGAAATGATTGAAATAGGCACTCCATGACGAGCCACTATTTCTTTGAGATAGAGTTCCGCTAGTTTCTCAGTACTATCCTTCTCCCGAATCGGTAAGAAGTGTGCGGACTTTGTTAGTCTATCGATGATTACCAAATCATGTCATGACCGCATGAGGTCCTGGGTAACTTCGTAATGAAGTCCATCAATATTTGTTCCCATTTCCAAACGGGAATCTCGGTTTGTTGTAATAAGTCCGAGGGTTTCTGATATTCAGCTTTGACTTTTGCGCAAGTCAAGCATTCTCCGACATAAGTCGCAATATCACTTTTGAGGTTAGGCCACCAATAGTATTCTTTTAATACTTAGGCCTATGTGTTTCCTCAAAATATCATCTCGAAGGCCGCCAAAGAATGGAACTTGATTTCGACCCATAAGGTATAAAGTTCCATCTTCTTTCGGCACTAATTGTTCCTTCATGCCTCAAAGTGTTTCTGCTTGAATATGCTCTTCCCTGAGCGCTTGTGAATCATCTTCTCTATGCTTGAACTATCAGTGTTCTTACTCGGTCCTTGCGGCTCAAGGCGTCAGCTACAACGTTCGCCCTGCCTGGATGGTACTTTATTTCACAATCATAGTCGTTCAACAATTCAACCCAATATCGTTGACGCATATTTAATTCTTTTTGGTTGAATATGTGTTGAAGACTTTTATGATCCGTGAAAATAATGCATTGAGTACCATATAATTAATGTCGCCTTAATTTTTAAAGCGAATACCACCGCGCCTAACTCAAGGTCGAGAGTGGTATAGTTCTTATCATTAACTTTTTAATTGGCGCGACGCGTACACGATAACTTTTTCACGTTGCACGAGTACGCAACCCAATCCTTGATGCGAAGCATCATAGTTTACAACAAAGTCATCGGTATCGTCGGATAATGATAAGATTGTAAAATGCTATGCACCAATCTTAAGAATAAGTTGTAATGCTATTTCTTGTTTTTCGATTGGGGCGCATTTATTGTCTTTAACAATTCTAAAATGGTTCTCAAATGTTGCTCATGTTCATCAGTCGATCGAGAGTATATCAAAATGTCGTCAATAAACACTATGACGAATTTGTCGAGATACGGCTTGCACACACGATTCATTAAATCCATGAAGACCGCTGGTGCATTTGTTAAACCAAAAGGCATAACGAGAAACTCGTAATGACCGTAACGAGTCTTAAAAGCCGTTTTCGGTATGCTTTCCTCTTGAATTCGTAACTGATGATACTCCGATCGTAAGTCTATCTTAGAGTAGAAGCTAGAACCTTTCATAAACCATTTGAGTTAGTTGGAAATTCATTTGTAACATGGTTTAGAAATATGAATTTTCGTTCATCGAAATGTTGTGCATTTTTGCAAAACTTGCATGTCTTTCCACCCCCAAAACCTTTATAAAAATGTATAGTGGTAAAGAGTGGGGGTTATGAACTCACAACATCCTTATTCGGTCAACTACAAGGTTCAGAAGGTGCTAATCGACATGGAGATTTGGCTATGGGTGCGGCTCCCGGTACCAAGTCGATGTGAAACTCGACTTGTTGATATGGTGGTAGTCCTGGCAAGACTTCAGGAATTTCTTCAGGAAATTATTTTATCAAAAGAATATCTGTCAGCTGTGGCCCAACGGCCTTCTTGTCTACAACAAGTGCTAGATAGGCAATACAACCTTTCCGTAAGCACTTATGTGCTTTCATGCCATTGATGATCCGCAATAGGGTGTCGCACTTCTCTCCATGTATCATAAGTGTCTCTTCGTTCAGTAGTGGTAGGCGAATGATCTTCTCGTGACATAAGACTTTGGCTAGGTTATCGGATAACCAATCCATGTCAACCACTACTTCGAAAATACTCAACTGAACGGGGAAGAGATCGATATTGAATTTTAGCTCTAGACTCGACTAGTTTACTTTTTGCCAATTCTATAGAATGAGGAGACGTCTAGCTTACTTGACTCTAGGCCAAGTACATTTTGAATTCTATGTAGTAAAGACTTCCCTGTACAGATGGAGAGGACAACCCAATCCCTATGTTTAGATGTAGGATAACCCAATCCCTATGTTTAGATGTAGGATAACCCAATCCCTAATTGTAGCTAGGACAATCCCGTCCCTAGCCATGAAACTCTTGTATATGAAATGTTGAGATGAAGCTAAAATTGGCAATGGTATCAAATAACATGGATGTGAAATGTTGATGAATAGGATACATACCGGTGACCATTAATGATTTGATATGTCTCAGCTAATTCCCCATTAGCTAACTTGATATAGTAATGTGTGTCTAACATGACTCTATTTCGAGTATATGCTTAACATCTCAAGACACTAGCTAAGCTAGGTGTTGGTATAAAAGAATTGATACATGATGATCGTAGAGTGTACGTACTCATGACTTCATTGGGATTTTGTGGAGTATTCATAGTTCTAGCCACACACACACTTATTCACTAGCTTGATCCATTCTTAAGTATTATCGTCTTGCTTGTCTTTGTTTTGCGCTCGGTCTTAGCACACTGCTACTCTTGGCGCTTTTGCAATTGCCCTCATGATGAATGTCTCACTTGTCGCATTTAGGATTTCGACAAGTTACCAGCATACATCCTGGTGCCAAAATCGTTTATGGCAGCAGTTGCCTTCATTTCTCTCATGGCGAGAGTTATTGTTTGAGTGATTGAGGTAGGGAGGGATGATGCGGTTATGCTTCGGATCTCCGAGGCTAAACCTAAAATGTAACACTCAGTGTGTTTGAATTCGGGTGTTTCCCAGTATGGAACAACCCTTGAGAGACCGTGAAAGCATCAAGTGTAACCATCAACATTGGCTCTAGTTATGATCGAGTTCTTTTATAAAATCATATGAAAATAGATATGAAAATCAGATGATATAAAAGAATGATGTATGGTTAAATAAATAACCAATGAAAATGTAGTGTATAAATATATCATGTCTCGAAATAGAATATTATGTCTTGTGTAGAGGATGTCGTGTCTTGTGCAAAAAATGTCGTGTCTTGTCTTTATCGAAGAGATTTGAATAACACCACGATATGCAATATAATATAAGCACTTATATATAGGAAGTACCAGCGGCGTATCCACCATGCTTTTATCATATTACACACGTCTCATCACTTACAAATAACCACCAAAAATGTCTTGTGTATACCAACGTCAAATGACATGTATAACAATGTCTTGCGTAACAATGTCATGTATAAAACATGTCTTGTGTAAAAGCAATGGTTTTCAACACATAACTTTTAACTTAAACAATTGATTCTTTTGGCGCCATGATCTTCTTAATACACACTATTAAAAGAATCTAGACATTTATTTGAATAAATAAAGTCTATCATGTGCCCAAGAATGAAGAATACAATCAATCGGTCATGGAAACCTCAAGACCATATTGTTCATACATGTTTGAATAAATGATAATGTGGATAACCAAAACCAAAAGGTGTAATGCCTCTTGCGTGTATTGGTCATATGTTTAAATGGAAAAAGAAAAAAATAATTCGTTGAGGAGGGGAAACCAACCCATGGCCTCCGTCCCTATAATATGTATTCCATACTATATGGACCTCGGTCGTCCAAAGTAAGGAAAATCCTTTGTCTTATTTGTCCATGTGATAAATATGGTAATAGTGCTTGAGTTTCACGAGCTCTAGCAAAATTATTAGAATCTCTAAAGAGGTCGAATAGAATGTAATGAGGGAGTTGCAGCATGGTTCATGCCATACCATCCCTAGGAAAAAGACAAATGTCAAACGACGGAATTTATTGTATCACTTCCAATAAATATGATAAGATGGAATATGATAAGGTAAGGTAAGGTAAAGTAGGGTAAAGTGTCATAGACACCATGGAACCAACCCATGTTCAAGAATTTCGAGAATGTTGAGGAAAATCCTCCATGAGTAGCTAACACGTTTTGTTTGTTTAAATGACTAGTCTCAACTGAATCGTGATATAGATCGAATGTTAGGTGTGAACAAATATGTGTCGTCTTCCCGTATTGTATTGTATTGTATTGTATTGTATTGTATTGTATTGTATTGTATTGTATTGTATTGTATTGTATTGTATTGTATTGTATTGTATTGTATTGTATTGTATTGTATTGTATTGTATTGTATTATATTGTAGGGTGTTATACTAACCACCCCCAGTTCGTGTTCTACTAGATAGGAAGAATTGAATCTTAAGTAATAACTTAAGAATTTTGAATGAATAGTGATCATTAGCTTGACCCGCAGAGTCCACCAGAATTTCCATGCACTACAAGTTGTTATTACGTGGGCCCCCGTAATAATAAATTGTCTTGCATGGTCACCCTAGCATTCTCTCGTTCAGAGCAGGCGATCAGTCAGAGAGAAAACGTTATTGTCAATATACCTTCAACATAGGAGGGACCTTCGTGATAACTCACGTGTCAACGTTCGTTGTCATTACTCGCAGAACGGTACGGCGTTAGGTGAAATAGAAATGAAAAGAATTTGTAATAATAACAACCAAAGAGGCACCTTCAAGATGAATACTTCATCTTCCTTGTAAGGACAAGAGTATATCAACCTTGATTAGTATGAGTCACAGGGATCTCGTCCCACTAATGGAGTTGTTGTCCAAGGTTACCACCTTCGCCTCGTCGTCATTATCATGGTCAGGCATCTCAGCATTCGCGAGAAAGCAACCATATTTTACGGAATTAAGTTTAAGATTTCACTTAGGAATCATGTTCGCCATAAGCTCCGCAATAGACATGAGGTCGATATTTTCACCGTGTGAGTAAAGAATAAAAATAGAGTTTGAAGTCGAAGGTATTTTGTTCTTGGAAAAATATTTCATGCAACATATATATGAACCACCTATATATATAATCATGTAAAATCCTATCAATCAAGGATTTCTATCTTGTATAAGCTGAATTTGTGAACTGTTTATAATGCATAAACTGATAATGTAATGTATTGTAGGCACATAGTCTATTAATGTATTGTGTCTGTTTCTCATAGACTTCACCCATGGAAATGTCCTCGCTTGATTTATGTGAAATGAATTTTTGCTGTAGTGGACCTTGAAAAATGTTTATGCAATGAAAACCTTTTGACTTGTCCAATTTTATTTATAATCTGTTCAACATGAACAAGAGGTTTTCGTGAGAGATCCCTAGTGATTGTAGACTTAGACTCGAGAAAGAATCCTGGTTCACTACAATCGATGCTCTGATACCAATCTGTCACACCCGCTCGTAGCGGAAGCGCGAGGTGTGATCTGATCGGTTCTCATTGCATAACAATATAAGTGAACATACTAAATGAATAAAACATGCTCCAATGCCATTGTCATAATTGTTCAAAAGATCGCAACATAATTTAAGTACATTGTTTACAAACCATCAAATGAAAATAAGTTGTCATTGTTTTATACATCAAATGTAAGTCTAAAATTTTCAAGGCTTTGACCACTATATCACCGCAAAGAGGCGGTATATAACAGGCAAACCCTTCAATAGTTGGCATGGAGTATTGATACTTGTTTTCCTTGAACTGAAATCTTTGCATTGGTCCACTAATTCCCTGAAATACATGTAAGTTTGAAAACATCAACAAAAGTTGAGCGAGTTCATGCAGTTTAGCTGTATAAGATGTATTTGTATCAAAACAGTATGTAATATGTATTTGTCTCAATTGTAATTGTATCCAAACTGGATATAAGATGTATCCGTAAAATGTGAGTTGTATAAGATGTATCCGTAAAATGTGAGTTGTATAAGATGTATCCGTAAAATGTGAGTTGTATAAGATGTATCTGTATGTAATGATGTAGTATGTAAAGCGTCAATGAAATCGTTGATCATTAATGTTTCGCGAGGACATTAATATGTGTGACGAATTAGGAAGCAATCCAACCCTAGACGATTTTATGTCGATTCCTATCGACTGGGACACAAAAGCACTCTTCTGTATGGGTCCACGACCAAGAGTGGGGCTCGCCAAAACCCATTAGATCTAACCACTTGTACCTAGGTCCAAACTGGATTAATGGTGCTTAGATGTATAACCCTAATTCGCACATGATCTGAGGTGTTTCATTCCCTAACTTTAACATACGTTGTACATGTGTTTTCCCCGATAGTTGTAAAGTTGTAAAACATTTAAAATGAATAGGGGGCATGAACTCACTGAATTGCGTCCGTGAATAGATGTAAATAAGATCTCACGTGCGGTCGTCCTGAATAGCGTTGCGACCTACAAATGTTCTTATTTTTGTTAGACACTTCGGTCTTTGTAAAGAACTTGAGTACAAGTCTTGTGTCTTCAATATGTGTAAGACTTGTATGTCTTTACTGTTCGTTAACTGTGTATTCGATGAATGAATTGTTCAAATGTTATATATATATATTTTTCACCAAATATATATATATAAATGTTATCTTGTATCTTGTGAGTTGTATAGTCGGATCTAGTCCGCTGAATTTCGTGTCTCATATGTATCAATTGTATAGTTGTGTTTCCAATAATGGTATCATTGGGCCAAGCCCATGTTTTCAAGTTATTGGGCTTAAATAGTGCTGGGCCTTAAATAGTGCTGGGCCTTAAATAGTGTTGGGCCTCAAATAGTGTTGGGCCTCAATAGTGTTGGGCCAAAATAGTGTTGGGCTTAAATAGTGTTGGGCTTCAATAGTGTTGGGCCTCAATAGTGTTGGGCCAAAATAGTGTTGGGCTTAAATAGTGTTGGGCTTCAATAGTGTTGGGCCTCAATAGTGTTGGGCTTCAATATTATTGGGCCTTGGCCCATATGTTTGGTATTGGGCTTAGCCCATGAATTTATGTTAAGCCCATTATGAAGATAAGCCTATTAAGAAGATAAGCCCATTAAGAAAAATAGTAGTCCATTAAGTAATATAAGCCCATTTGTTATAAAAATAGCCCACTAGTATAATAAGTCCATTTGTTATAATTTAGCCCACTAGTAAGTGTAAGCCTTTCATTTTTATAAAAACCTTTTTATAAAAATTTACTAAGTACACTTGTTAGTAAATAAAAACATACTAGTTTTTATAAGTTTATAAACATACAAAATTTGTTATCGATAGGATACTTATATTTCGTGTCGAAAGATCGTCTAAACGTCGTAGTAACTCCCCGGATTGGTGACTCGTTTAAGGATTCGTCCGTTGTCCGTTTTGACCATAAATGGTGTCCGATCCTCCGGATTGTCCGTATTCGTTTTTATGGCGTAATTATATGAAGTCTCGTAGGACTTTTGTTATAAAGTGTCTTGAGTTTAAATGTGACAATTTGATTCAAGTTCTTACTTTGATATATATAACTAATACATCAAGTAATACATGTCACAAAAATTGTCAAAATAACCAAATATATATTTTCTAAAAAAAATATATATTTCTCTTGTCTAAAATTAACCAAAAATGTTGTTACTTTATAAAATAAAGTTTTTTATGAAAAAAATGGCCATATAACCTTTGTATTTTTATCTTAACCATGTTTCATAAACATATCATTTTCTTTTTCTTTCAAATCATCATCAATTTACCCAACATCTTAACTAACCATATGAGACTTTTATAACATAATTTTTCAAGATGATATCCAAATCATGTAGGGTTTTAACCATGATCATTTCATATGCTAACAAGTTCAAAAACCAAGTTTAATTTTAGTTTTAACAACTTTTATAAAAATCTCTAGTTGTATGTTACTTTTTATAATCTTGTGAAAGTCTTGTTTTTAAATAAAAACCTTAAATACTTTCACAAGATCAATAGTTATGATCATCCATTTAATCCTTTATGTTAAAAACCCTTTAACATAAACATGTAAAATTTTTAGATCATATCTTACAACATCTTCTAACAATTTATTTGTATCATAATCATCATAGCAAGATCTAATATGCATATAACAAGTCTAAGATCACAATATAAACAAACATAAATATATCATGATTTTTATCTTTGCTTCTTTGTATTTTTCATGTTTATTATGTATGATTACTTGGTTATTATTAGTAATAATAACAATCATAGGCATAATATTTGTATAAAAAAAATAGATATAGAAGCTTACTTCTAGCACTAGGCTAGGGATGATCTTAGAAGATTATTAAGAACTAAGAAGATGATCTTGATGGTAGAACACTTTTGTATGGATGAAAAAGCTTCCTTTAACTTGTAAATGCTTTAGATCACCTTATGTGCCATGAAACTCCATGTTGATCATCAAAGAAATGATATAATAAAATGGGTTTTTGGATGGTGTTCTTGGTGAAAAGATGAAGATTGAAAGAGTTCTTATGTGTGTGAAAGATAAGGTGTAAAAGTATGATAAATATCTAGTTACTTAGTTAGTAAGTTGTTAATTAATCACCAACATCATCCACTTGTAACACCACTTGTAATTATAGAAAATATCTAGATATTTTGCATGTGAAATATGGGTGTGGGACCCACATAAAACGTTCACACATGGGGGGGGGGGGTCTTGAATTGTTGAAATGTTATTAAGTGTTTAAAGTGTTAGAAACTTTTAGCAAAGTTTAGGTGTTTTGGTGTTTAAATGTTTCAAGTGTATAAATGTGTTAAGAAGGTGTTAAGTGACCATTACTAGTCTAATATGATCTAAATAATATTAGATGGTCACTAAAAAAAAGATCCGACATTGTTCGGATATTCGTTTCGAATTGTTTCGGTTAGACGTTATTTGAACGCTAAGTTGTGTAACTTGTATGAATTGATGTAGTTATTGGTTCGGATGATACCCGAAAGTATCCTCATATGAATTATATGTTTAATAACATTTTTACATCTCTTAAAAATATTAGAAAGCTGATTTCTGCAGAATTTCTGCGGAAAAGTGTTGAAATTGTCGCTTTTAGTGCTTTTCGGCAGTTTTTAGTGTTATCGGACATCGGGAAAGTATTAAACCAAACCCTTGTATTTCCATATAAGGTTTAATGTATATTTGATGTTGGACTTTCGTCTGAGTCCTAAAGATGTAATTTAGATGGTTTCTACGGATTCGGAGTTTTCGTCAGCACGCTAGTTCACTAGGTACTACTCTAGTTGTTTCGATGCATTGTTTTAAACTGTTTCAAATATAACCAATAGAAACGAATAATGTGCATCATAAATGAGTGTTCTAAGATGTATATCATGTAATCAAGAAATTCGGATATTCAAAACACATATTTGTATAATGTAATTCATTGCTTTAAATGTACGTAAATTACCAGAAAGTGGCAGTTGTCACAAAATGGGCCAAGTGTACTCACAAAATTGCTAAGTCTTCCGATTATCCAAGTGTTGACGAGTGTATGAGATTGGTAGGACGAATGTATAAGGGTTAAAATACAAGGTATGTTTAGAGTTGAGATTCGGAATTTAAAAGGAATATGGTAAGTACATATGAAAAAGTAATCATCTAGTCATATAATTCTTGTTTGACACTATGAAACCCCAAGGGTTAGAATGCTTTCATGGGTAAATTACCCATTAGAATCATAACAAGTTATTAAGTCTAAGATGATGTAATCTAATACTTTGACAAATGAACACAAATTCATCATCAAAGGTTCGATTATTTGGATAATATATAAGTATTATATAATGTTCATATAGTCATATAGGTCAAGCATGAGGTAGGAGGATGAATCCCCCATTGAGGTACCTCTTTGTTTATCATAGAAGTCATGTAGGAGATAGGAAGAACTTCCATTTAGGTACCTCTAGGTGTTCACCACTACACTTGATGTTATAAACATTCAAGGAGGGTCATGAACATACAATAAGAAAGGAAATAAGACAACTAATCTATGAGAAAACATCAAGCAATGTGTGGATTTTCAAGTAGGATAGCCCAAGCTAATCCTTAATCACACAATCATCGAGATTTAGGCTTGAACATCACTTGTGGGTTAAATCCTTAAACAAAACAGAAAGTTTGTGAGGTTTACACCTCTGATTTTACACGCCTCAACCTTATTTTTAAGCCCAACTACCCATAGAAGTGGTTATGAGCATAAGGACATAGGTTTGAGATGAGATAAATTAGGTTTAATCAAGTTTAACAAAGAGTGAATCAAAAACAGAAAGATCAGACAACTTTGGAGCCTTTTTGGTGACATTCCAGACCTTGGTTTTCCATGGAAAACCTGTGGAAGTGTTCCTAAGGTCAATCCAAGTAAGTAGGAAAAAGAATCAAGTGAAATGGTTAAAAATGAGTGAGTTATGCTCACTTTTGTAAGAGGTGCTGAATCTGCTCGAACTCTTGATCTCAACTGCGGTTTTGAGTGTTTGAGAGTGAATGGAGAGTGTTTAGAAAGTGAAAAATGCTTGGAGGAGGCTTGGGTTATATAGGGAATGGATTGGTTTCATTGGGTTGGTGATGTGTGCAAAATGCAACATATAAATTACATCAATTGTGGCATAAAACTAACCCTTTTTCAGTACTAATGTTGGAAAAAGTGTGCTTTTGTCTTCCTTTTGTATTTTCAGGATTAAATAAGCTCAAATTAACAAAAGAAGCAAAAAGGCAGCTAAATCTAACATAAATACAATAAAAGGAACAAACGTGGCATGCCCGACCTCCCCGAAAGCATCTTCCCAAACAAAACAAGAGAACAGAAGGCTGAACACGCCCCGTGCTCAGTGAACACGGGGGCGTGCCCAAGTGTCAGCATAAAAGACAAAGTTGTATAAGCTTCCATCGCCCACCACGGGGCCGTGGTCAACTATAAGATTCGCATAATCCAGGCATGTAGGATCGTTTCGCGACCTAAACGAGTCGATCGGAAGAGCTCTCGTACGTTTCAGAGGCGGAAACTAAGAAACGCACAGTAAAACAGCTTGAAATATACTGTAATTCTCTTTTATATACGATTGACAACGTTTACAGTGAGAGGAAATACCGGCAGCACCTCGGTAACACTTTTCTGAATCGTTACAAATGAAACCCGTTTGAACCCTATTTATAGAGATGACCTGATCGTTTGAACATGCTCAAACGGCCAGCTTTCAAACGACCAAGTTATAATTCAAACGGAACCCTATCTCAAACTTTCATTTCAAACGGAACCCTCTTTCAAACTTTCATTTCAAACGGAACCCTCTTTCAAACTTTCATTTCAAACGGAAGGGTCTTCATTCCTCTATTTCTTGCCCAATCTGATCTGTAACGAACCCGAGACTCGATGTAAGACGTAGTCGACAGACGTAGTGCACCAACAAACTCCCCCTCGGATGTTGACGGAGTCTTCAGTGTCGAGTCTTTAATTTTCAATCTACAATCTTTATCGATCTTTGATCTTCCTCTGAAGTATTTGTCATTGCAAGAATCCTTAATCAATCTCTTACTCTTTCTCGTAATCTTCAGGATCTGAATCTGGCTCTAATATCTTCAGACTCCCTCTCGATGTCCTCAGACTCCCCCTTTCGCTAAGCTGGGATCGCAGTCTGGAATTCACTTTCCACAGATTATTAGATCGTAATCTGACACTTCATCACACTCAGGTTTCGGAACCTAGTTAACCTGCAAAAACTCTACCCAAAAATAAATTTTCTGATAATCATTTGTGGATAAGATTTTCAAATCTAATTTACCATATGCAGGAATAACATTTTTATTGTAAAACTTTTCTCATTCCATTTCAACAATCTTCAAACACTTTCACCCAAACCATTTGTTCATCATGTTTAGCACTCGGAATTTTGAAAATCAGCTTTCCAAAATCAGTTGTCGAAAATCTTTTTAGATTTTTCAAAATTTATGCTAAAACACACTAAAATCTTTTTGGATTTTTTAACTGAAAAGAAATGCAGAAATGAAATATTTACAAACAATATTTTTGTGAGTTTGTGCAAGAGGATCATATCAGTTTCTGAGACATATCACCAACACCGTTAAGCTTCATTTCATTTTAAGTTCTAAACGATTCACTTAGATTGTCAGTATGTTTGTCCACTTAAATTTTCACACAAAGTTCAATTGCTTCGAGATACATTGATTAATGTTTTAAGCTCTTGAACTTATTCGTGTGTCCCACTACTTGAATATACTCCCGTATCCAGATCCCAATATTCAGTCTTACAGGTGAGTATACCACAGATGATATCTGTCAGGGGAATAAAATTATAGTACGAGGGCCGTGAGAGCTCAGGTCGATCTTTCGATACGCAGAGAGATGACGGCTTCGACTTTTGGTGAGTCCCCTTTAGAGGATCTTTTGCATTACAACAGCAGCGACTATCAATTTTATTGTTTCATCAGCTTGCTGAGGGCGATGCTATGTTTCAAGCATTTGCAGAAAGCATTATCCGGGGACTAGGTCAGAAATTTCTTTCAGCAGAAGTCCCGGGATAATACCCCAGATATCACTGAGCATAAAGACCTAGTATCTCAGAATAAGGGACCTTTCAAACAAGATTTCAGGTGTCACACCCCGACCGCGTAAAACAACAAATCGCGGCGGAAACATCGGGGCGTGTTGCAACAGAATTAATGTTTCATAATCATGGATATCAAAAGTGTTTCGTTTTATTAAACATTGAGTAATTACATCGTCTGGAAATCTAAATACACTATTTAAACATAGTCTATCATTGTTATTGAGTCACTAAGGCCTTGTCCAGTCCTATGTGAGCATGCATCTTATCAATCGATATCTTGCAATACCTGAAACATATGTGAAAACGAGGTCAGCAAAGAAATGCTGGCGAGTACATAGGTTTTGTGAAAATAAGATTCATGACTTCTGTTTAAGAAAATGTTTAGTCATGAACCTTGTAATTTGCTTTGTCTTTGTAAATCATTTGAAAAATAATAAGTTCGGATGATAAGTATAAATAAGAAAATAATGCATGATTAAATGAATAACCATGTAAATGAGTTTGCATAAGATAAGTTGTTTATAAATCAATGTCTTGTGAAAAGTATGTTATTTGTATAAAATGTTCTATGTCTCAAACTGAAATGATGCAAATAACGCTATGATATGTAATACCATACAAACACTTATATATAGGAAGTACCAGCGGCGTATCCACCATGTTTGTATCATATTACACACGCATCGTTACTTAATCACTTAACCAAACCATACCAAACAATGTAAAATGTCTATGTTTAAATCAATTGTCAAATGTATTGAATAATATGTCAAAGTATTCATGTCAAGATGTAAATCATGTCAAAATGTCTATGTCAAATATCCATGTATGGCAAGTGAAATGTCTCAACTAAACCATATGCACAAAAACAAAGTATTGAAGTAAAACTTGGTTTAAATCAAAGTTATGTTTTGTGAGAAAATGCATGATCAAATGTCAATCATGTTAAAATGTTTACCCAATCGTTAACCCATTTTGTAAAATCGTTCTAGTCGTTCTTGTTTTAATTGTGAAACTACTTTATGGTCGATTCTCTAATAACATTCAAACCTTCTTGACGCGTTCCTCGCTCCATCTCGCTCTCGCTCTCGTTCTTAACAAACCCTTACCAAAGGATAAGTTAATAATTACAGATTCAGTCGCTACCCACAACCCCCACACATAACAATGGGTGCAGTAAATAACGGGATTTGTCAGATCCTATGGTACCATAACCTAATACTGGTCGGCTTGATCATTGCTAATGAATGTCATCGGTCATGTAAACTACAACCAACAAGTTTGTTCACTTTTTGAAATTGTTATTAGTTTTTGAAATCATTGTATTCGTTCTTGAAATCATTGTATTCGTTCTTGAAATCATTGTTAGCGTTCTTGAAATAATTGTTATTGTTCTTGAAACCACATAGTAATTGTTATTGAAATCATTGATAAAGCATTTAGTACATATGAGTCACCCCAAAATAGTTTGGAAAACAGTAAAAGAGGGGAATAATGTACTCGCCTGGGAGTGCTTAGGAGTCTTGAACAACTACCAAGTAAGCTAGAGGAGTCCCGGAAATCAAACAGTACCTAATATAGGTAACTACATAATTAACCCGGACCTAAATCGGAAGACTGGGTAGCAGGAGGGTTTGTAAACCAAATGAGTGTAGGAACTCATATGATATGGTTTAACAAAGCCTACATACTAAATGAAACTTAACCTAAGTATTATCGACCCATCGCGACCCATTAAGGTAACTTATGCTACTTTAACGCGTCGTGCGCGTGAAACGCGTTTGGACCGTCTAACTAGTCCTATGACAAGTGTTATATGCCTAAACATGTTGCATAATCAGTTATGTGACAAAAGTTTAGGTTACATATGCTTAATTACCAATTATACATGAAAAGGGTATTCTGGTAATTTACCTAAGGCATATAAACTACCTATCATACAACTACTTAAACGATGTGACCATAGGGTATAACCTCGGAAGGTTATGCCCTATACTAGGGTCACCTAATGTATTTGGTCGGATCCTAATGATCGACCAAACTGGGTCGGGTTCGAAGGTATAAGCGATTTATCAGATCGCTTACCCTACGACCCTAGACAACGTGGTAATCAGTAGGCATAGTCCCAAGGGACTATAACCAACGTGATTACACTCACGTTGCGAAGTTCAAACGAACTTCGCATTGACCATTACTGGTCAACGCTGAAAGTCAAACAAAGTTTGACTTTCTGACTCGAAAAGCAATAAAATAAGGAAAAGAACGAAAGAATACTTACGAAGGGTCCCCGAATGCTAATCCCGATCCAAGAACTCAGGTATGAAACAATGGTTTCAACTTAGAGCTCTCAAATCAGAATTCTTGTGCAAAATGAGGTTGTGTGGGTTGGGTATTTATAGGAATACCCGAACCGTTAGGATCGTTCCATGGAAAACGTGCCATGAATCCAACCCGTACACTTGTCGGAACCTTATGGTGGCTGGAAATCCATCCTTATCAGATGACTAGACAATTAGGAATGTGTGGGTGTGGTTAATCAGCTGCAAACAGGCTGTTAAGAAACACTGCATCTGGTCTGTGCATGGCTAGCGCACCGCTACACTAAAAGTGTAGCGCACCGCTAGCCATAGTTTGGCAGAATTACACTTTTAGTCCCTGTCATGCATTCAGCCCATTTTCGACACGTTTAAGGCCCGTTAACCCCATTTCAAAGCTCTAAAATGAAGTTAAAGTATAGGGAACTTAAAACATGTTCAAAAATATCTCAGATGTCGGTTCGTTTGGCCGTACGGTCGCGCTGTTCGCTTAATTACAACGGAATGCGCATGAGCACGAAAAACGAACCAAATGACGCGACGAATGGATTTTTCTTATGGCGAACACTAAAATAAAATATTTTAGTGCTTACATAAATTTTTGGATGTCCGGATGTATTCAGAACGTAAGTTATGCGCGAAAATGCAAACTTGTGCACTTTTTGACACTTTTAGTCCCTGAATGACCCAAAAGTTTATTTTAGCACACCGAACCCCTCAAAGCCTATTTCTAAGCTATGTAAAGGATATTTATGGTATGTTTAACTTATGGTCATGTTCCGGAAGGTCTGTTACAGTTCAAATTGGCATACTTTCGCAGTTTGTCAACTTTAGTCCCTGTAAGCGATTAAACTTGATTTCACCACACCAAACCTTCCAAAACTTATATATAAGTTATGTAAAGGTTATTTAAGGTATGTTAAGCCTATTTCACTATTCCGGAGTGTTCGTTGCATTAAACTGGTTATATTTACGCATCAGTGCGTGTATAACCTTCCAGAAAGCGATTTAGAGCTTGAAATCGAAACAAGAGTTGATATGTGCAATCGATACACATATTTTTACAAATCCCAAGTATGAAATACAATATTTCATTGGTTTGGTATTTGTTTGATGGCCGTGGAGGCACAGGTGTTACATCAGGGGTTACCTATATATCCAAGTTTGTGTTAACCCACAGAACAAGCAAGTTTGAAATTTAGGTTTATATCTCGTCACAATCTACTAAATGTGCAAAAACCTACTGGCACATCATCAGTGAGACCGTTTATCACATTTTTACTTTCCAATTCTTTAGCATGCTGTGATCGTCCACTGATGTACTATCATTTCCTCTTTTATGCAACAAAAACCCATTTTTGATTTTATCATGTTTTTGGCTTTTTCAAATTTTCAAATGTTTTTGGATTTTCTAAAAATTTCTTACTCCCCCTAAAATGCAAACACATTTTAGGAAATTTGAAAACAAACTATACAATAAAATTGACAACCGATATCGAATTGCTTCAATTCGCCATTCACTTGGCATAAAAAATCAGAACTCCCCCTCAAACTATTTTCCCATTTAGATTTCAAAACACTTAAGTTTGTTTTAATCAAATGGTTTTTCCGGAAAATAAGTTTGATTTTACCACTTGTAAAGTTGAGGATATGGTTCATCATTTTGTCTTCAACCATTTGTAGAAAATCAAGTACAAATCAATGTCCCTGATTTACCACTTGTACAAAAAACACAATCAAATACACAGAAAGATGCCGATTCCTGATCCACGATTACCAACTTGGGATCTCCGGCAAGTCCACAGACTCATTGTTCATAGTATGAACCATCCCAGTCACGAACTAAGGATGGTTCAGTTTTCTCCTTCTGCATCTTTTTCTCATAAAACTCCTTTGTTCCTTTGACCTTCCTGTCAATCATTTTACCAAAAATATGATGAACTTTGGAGTTAAAGACTTTCACAACATCGAAATCCTTTTTGTCATCATAAAATTGATTTGATATCTCAACTTTACCAATTTTCTTTTTATAATTTTCAGCCCGAAGTGATGGAAAATTTTCATCATCCACATTCAGAACTGATTTATCACTTTTTACCTCAACCTGTGGCTCCTCTGATTTTGTGGAATCAGATTCATCGCCAGAAGATAGCTCCTCTGATTTTGACCTATCAGAATCATCGCTAGAGCTTTCAGCAACTTTCTTAACAACCCATCTCTGGTTGTCAGATTTAGCTCTCTTCTTGTAAAACTTGTTTGAACATTCACCATTTTCAAAAGTAGAATTTTTGAAAAGTTTGGTTCTGTCAATTAGTGGTTCAAACACAATTTTCTTGTCTTTCGAGTTACGAGAAACTCCCTGTTTTGACTGTATTGCCTTTGAACAATCTTTGGCAATATGTCCAACATTGTTGCATTTGAAACAGGTTCTCGTTTCTTTCATCTCTTCTTACTTCTTTGCAAGAAATTCTTTGTTCGATTGTCTCCAGAATTCTTTCTTTTCTTCTTCTTCTGATGAAGTACCTGAAACAAATGTCATCTTTGATTTAAAATCACGAACATATTTTTCATTTTTCTGTTTTTCTGTTGGAATAAATCCAAGACCTTTCTTTTTGAAATTACGGTTAGGATTTGGTTTCTTTTGAAAACCAGAACCAGAACTGTAACATTTTTTCTTGTTTAATCTTTGTTGTACTCTTGAGGTGTAAGGTTTACCTTTAAGATTTAAATCTTTTATTTCAGAAATATTAATTTCTGTAAGTTTGAAAACCTTTTTTATCAATTCAGTTTTGACACCTCTTATTGGAAATTCCTCATCAGAATATAATTTGTCGGAATCATTCAAAGTATATGCAACTTTAAACGTTTCGTCATTCAAATTAGATTTTGATAACAGGAATTCTTTATTGTAAACTCTTTTAACCGAAGATTTTTGATTGTTGACTGTCGAACTCGAACTTTCAAAACCAGCCTTTGACTCTGACACTGACTTTGACTCTGAGTTTGACTCCAACTTTGACTCCTCAGTTTCATCTTTATCCAACACCTGATCGACGACTTTCTTTATTAACTCGGACTCATGATCAGTGTCAGATGATGTAAATACGACATCAATATTTTCTGGCAAATTTACTGACGACTCCGACTCCCACTGTAAATTTGTTGCTTTTTCGACTCTTTCCTGATTTGGATTCCTGGGCAAATATCCATTTTCTAACGGGGGTGGACACTTGTTGTAACTGACATCTTGTTTCTTACCAGAATCCTTCTTGTCAGTCTTTTTCTTTGAGTCACTCTTCTTCTTGTTCTTCTTTTCTGGAGTCTTTTCTGGAGTCTTTTCTTCAATCACTTTTCTATCATCCTTCTTTTCTTCAGTTACTTCATCCTCTTCAAATGCCTTCATTCCTTCAACAATTGGATAGATCCTGTCAATGACATAAGAAGTACATGAGTAACTTTTCAACAATCGGTTCACTCTTTCAGTCCCAATTCTTTGTAACTCCAACTTTTGTTCTAGCACAGCACACTTCTCAATGTAGTTGTTCACCACTTTTTGCTTTGTCATAAAAGCTCCTTGAAGTGTTTTCATCGCTGTTGCTTGTTCTTCACTTGTTTGATTATACTGGTTCATTGCTTTGTTCAGTACATCATAAGATTCCTTTAAACTATTCAAGTTATAGATCAATGTACTGTTCTGCTTCTTCACAGCTTCACAGTTTTCACACTTCACTGGAATCTTCTTTGCATCAACTTCTTCATCAACTTTGAATTTTGGAACTTCAACCTTTACTTTCCTTTTGATCACTGGAATTTCTTCATCATCACTACTAACTGGTGTTTTTACCTTTTTCTTCTTCTTTTTAACCTTTTCATCTTCACTATCACTTTCAGCAATCAGTTTCATATCAGCTTCGAATTTTCTCTTCCAATATTCAGTATCATCATCACTGTCCTCTTCAACTCGAGCTACAAAAGCTGTGTGAGCTTTAGCTTGATCAGGAATATAGTTATCCCAAGTAAAATTCTCCCAGCTAAAACCCTCAGGTAACTTTTCGTCATCTTGATCTATTATCAAGGCACTACCATTTACTCTCTTTAAAGAATCTTGATTCACTGCACAAGCTCTCTTTCCAGAGTCTTCAATAATTTGCATTCCATGTGCAGTTTGTGCTTGATGTTGATGTTGTTGAGACGGTTGTTGAGCAACTTGATGGTAGATGGCTTTTCGGTAGTAATCATTGTTGTTGTTGAAAGGATTCTGAGCTCCACTTGCTTTGCGATTGGTGCACTCTCTATTGAAGTGACCTTTTTCCCTGCAACGAAAACAAGTGACTTTAGATTTGTCAAAACCTAAAGTAGAAGTACCAGCCTCACGAAGATCATCTCTTCCAGTGATTTGCTTGAATTTCTCAGCTCTCCTCAACACGCTGGCCAAACACCATTTTATGTCCATCAGCTCCATCTCTTCAGCATCGATCTGGTCGTAATCTTCTTTTGTCAACATTGGATTCCCAATTCGACCTGCAACAAAACTACCATAAGATTCAAGAACAGTTCCTAATAAAGACATATGACTTTTTGCTAACTCTTCAGAAAATTCCTGATCATTTTCAATGTTCAACACAATGTTGCATTGAATCTTTTTGCCATTTCTTGTAGTTGACACATTTGGATCAAATGATGGAAATGATGTAAAACTTGTTTTGCTGTTTGATCCTGATGATGAACTTCCAGGAGAATTCTTGACATTGTAAGCAGTTTCTATTTTCGGAGATAGATTTGAAGACTTTTCATTCACTCCTGCTTTATAATACAACCCAATATCTTGTTCACCATTGAAATCTTTCATTCGAATAATCTTTCGTTGCTCCATTTCTTGAGCTTCCAACTTCTCAATGAACTTGCTGAGTGTCAAATTGCTAAAACCTTTCTTGTTTCTAAGCATCATGAGATATGTTCCCCAAGTCTCGTATGGCAAAGCATCAGCAAGTTTTTCGATCAACTCTTCATTGTTTTTCTCAATACTCAATCTCTTCATGTTAGCAAGCAAATTGCAGTATCTTTCGATAATCTCTCTTGTACTTTCATTCTTTAATCCGCGAAACAGATCAAATTCTTTCTTTAGAAGCGATTTCTTGCTTTTGACCATTTCTTCACTACCACGAAACTTTGACCTTAAAGCTTTCCAAATCGAGTAGGAAGTTCCATTATGTTGCAATAGAACCAAAATATCTTCTTTCACAGCTTGTTGCAATAAACTCAGCATCATTTTCTCATCTTTGTACTTCTTTCTAGCATCGGCACTCAGATCTTTAATCGGAACCACTTCTTCATCATCATTCATCGGTCGAACATATTTTGTCTCGACACATTCCCAAGCATCTAAGTAATTAGCTTGTACCCAATTCTCGAAACGACCTTCCCAACCCTTATATTCTTCGATGTTCATTAGTTTGGGCGGTTTTTGCATCGTTCCAGTTTCGTTTTCGAGCATTGTGTTCTGTGCAACAGTGATTGAGGAAACCGGAGTAGCGAATGCGTTGTAAAAATCTTCGTCCATGTTTCGGTTTTTCAACTGAACTGTATCACCTTGTGAAAATACCTGACAAAAACAAACAAACAAACACACAATCAGTTTTAAACGTTTATCAATTATCTGAAAGAAACTGTTACTCGAACTGATGACTATTTTGAGCGTATTGAAGGTTGACACACTGTGCGGACTGCTAAGACCCGACTCGAATTCAAACGACTAGACCCTTTGAAACCTTTGAACTCCAAGCCGTATGAACTGGACTATTTCACGCAACCTGACCACTTTCAATCTGTGCAAACTGACTAGAAATCAAACTCGTACGAAATAAAGATCAAATCACTTTTAATTGTCCCGTAATAAAATTCTGGTCACAAGTAATCTGATGTAATAGATCTGATCACAACAAATTTTTATAACATTCTATTGGACCGCTAATATGTAGTGAATATTATGTCAGTTCATATGATTGGACAAAATTTTAAATGTAATTGACAATATTGAACATTATCACATGCACATCTGACATAAGCATAACTATTTATGAAAATCACATGAGTTCTGATATATAACCACTATCACATACAAACATTAAATGGCTGACAATATGGATTATCAAATGCAAGATTTATAGAACAGACAAACTTATAAAGTGATTCAATCGATGAACATCACATGCAATCTACATATGTTCACACACTTGTCTATTTTTTATCTAATGAACCGAACAATCAGTTATCACACTTCTCATACAAACTGACATAAACACATGTGATATCTATTCCCATGATCACTTCGATTAGAATGTTTCACAATATTCGATGAACTTTCACAAAACTTTTCAAACTGGAACCAATTTTCAAACTGTCATATCACGTTTCAAACTGACACTCTAACACGTGATATTCTTTTCCAATTACTGACAACAAATCACATGATCATTCCTATTTGGCTAAGATAATCACATGAACCTGACACATCTTATCAGATAAAAACAATTATCACATGAAGCTTCAATCACTTTCAAACGGTGCGATATATTTAAAACGATAGATTTGGTTTCAAACGATGGATTCAAACGACAAAGAATTCAAACGGTGGACTGTTCCGTTTGAATCAATACTTTCAAACAACAAAGATTTCAAACGACCAACTAGTTTCAAACGACAACTAGTTTCAAACGACAATCTCAAACGATCAGTTTTCAAACGATGAACTGTTTTCAAACGATAACCTCAAACGATTGATCAGTTTTCAAACGATGGGACCCAAACTTCAAACGATTGACAACAGTTTTCAAACGGACAGGCGCTGTTTTCAAACGGACACCAGTTTTCAGTCAATTTTCACCATCTTTACTTCGAATTTTAAGCTGAAACTTTCAAGGCTTTGTTAATTGTCAATTTCGAACATAGTGTGAAGATTTGAGCCGATTTTAACCGTAAAAAGTATCGATTTTAAGAAAGAAGGTGTAGAAAATCAGATTTTCAAGCTGAATATGGCAAGAACTCCTCGTCCTGAGCTCTGATACCAATTGTAGGATCGTTTCGCGACCTAAACGAGTCGATCGAAAGAGCTCTCGTACGTTTCAGAGGCGGAAACTAAGAAACGCACAGTAAAACAGCTTGAAATATACTATAATCCTCTTTTATATACGATTGACAACGTTTACAGTGAGAGGAAATACTGGCAGCACCTCGGTAACACTTTTCTGAATCGTTACAAATGAAACCCGTTTGAACCCTATTTATAGAGATGACCTGACCGTTTGAACATGCTCAAACGGCCAGCTTTCAAACGACCAAGTTATAATTCAAACGGAACCCTATCTCAAACTTTCATTTCAAACGGAACCCTCTTTCAAACTTTCATTTCAAACGGAACCCTCTTTCAAACTTTCATTTCAAACGGAACCCTCTTTCAAACTTTCATTTCAAACGGAAGGGTCTTCATTCCTCTATTTCTTGCCCAATCTGATCTGTAACGAACCCGAGACTCGATGTAAGACGTAGTCGACAGACGTAGTGCACCAACAAGGCAAATCTTGATAGTACAGATATGCTTCTGCACACGGGGTCGTGCCCAGCGGACACGGGGGCGTGGTCAACTAATGCAGACAAACTGCAATTAATGAAGACAGAGAAGAGGATGGACACGGGGCCGTGCCCACTGGACACGGGGCCGTGCCCGAGCTACTGTTCACGCTATAAATAGGGGTGCTTGGCTCATTTGCAAACCATCCCTTGGCACACCACCTCTCTCACACTTCACCCACCACCCACCACCCACCACCATCACAACACCATCATCCACCACCATCATCCATTGTCCATCATAGAGTGTGTGAGTCATCTCGGGATCCAAGATTGATCGTAAGAGTTCTTGACAATCAAAGGCCATGTTTGCCTAAGTCTCTTACATTACTTGGTGAAGACAAGTGTCTAGTGTAATACTTTTTATTTTTAATCTTTTCGCACTTTTTACTTGGTTATGTATTAATGACTTTAATAACTAGTTTCTTATGTTGAAGGTGATTCTTCCTTATCGTTTATCTGTGGTGTCTTGGCATTATTTTACTGTCTATATAAAATAAAAGATTTTCACCATTCATATCTCCACGGTCTATATGGAGCTATGTTGGCTACCTGGTCGGGGGTTAAGGGAACGGTTTGGTAAGAGTCTTGCCTTGTTTAGTGTATAGATCCTGCAAGGACCTGGGTCAAATTTAGTAGGACCTCCTTCAATACCCACCGGTATTGGATGGCGGGGGTCCAAACTCTTTGATCCCCTCATATGTAAGCTACTATTAATACTTTAACCCGGCTACTTAGGACTGTATCCCTGCTGACTCAGACTACTTAGCCGAGAGTAACGTCACCTTCAAAAGAGGGGCCTACCATAATATGCATTAATAACTTAATTAATTATCTTTCAATAATCCAACCCTTTAGGATTGTATCCTTGCTGACTTAAACTACTGGGTTGAGGGTAACGTCACCTTCAAAAGAGGGGCCTACTACAATAACTAAGATAATCTCTTAAATAGTGCAAAAGTGCGGAAATAATCAAAGGTTACACTAAACACGAGTCGGAGCCAAGTGATTCATCTTGTCTATCTGTATTTATTTTTATTTTATTTTTCAGCATTTTAGTTAGTTTTTATTTTTCTAGTTTAAAACCTTTTTCTAAACTTTTGATTTGATTAAACGTTGAGGATAAACCGGTACTAAAAGCTCTTGTGTCCTTGGACAACCTCGGTATCTTGCCAACACTATACTATGCTCACGATGGGTGCACTTGCCCATATGTGTGTTTAGTGTTAGTAAATATCGTGTTTTATAAATTTAAAACTTGGCTAAAAAGTGTTAAAAAGGGCTTAATATATACATTAAAAACTAATAACACTCACGCACATCAGTTGGGCTTTGGAAGTGTTTAGTGGGTTGAATAACTCAAAACAAAAGACTTAAGTGGGCTGATGCAAGGCTGTTAACAGCCCTATAATTTTTATTTTATTTTTTTTAACATTAGAAAGTATATATATTTTATGTTTAATAAAGTGTTACATGTTGTCTAGTATGTATGTAACTTGTAACAAAGTCCAAAATGCATAAATGACATCTTTTAATTTAGCAAAAAGTGTGATAACATAGGTGTGTATAACACATGAAATGTAACAAGTATGTATGGTTTATAGTTTGGTATAATCAAGTGAAAAACATACAACTTAGTCATATAATAGAATAACCGAGTGTTTGAATGTATGGAGATTTAAGGATTACGAATACACAATGATCGTGTACGAGTTAAACTTATGTTTATGAGAATTACGAGTCATGTATCAAACGAATGCACGTATCAATGTAGAAGATTAATTTTATTACGATCAAAGTCTCGGATACGATTACAAGGAATACAAGTTTCCAAAAATAGAAACACACGACAAGCTTTCTAATTAAGGAAAGTTACGAAAAAGCAGTGCGTTACACAAAGTTTGTTTGAAATTTCAAGTCAAGAGTAGTCATCAAAGTCAACCTGATACTATTGAGTTACAGCTGGGTTGGAGTTGTGTCAATTCTGAGACGATTTGGTTGACAATTGTGAGTCAGTTGCTGTGACGGTTTGTTCAAACCAGTACAAGCAGGCAGCAGCGGCATTGTGGCGATTATAGTTGGTAGTTTGCAAATCAAGTTTAAACTTATAATATGCAACACTGTTAGAGGTGGTTTGCTACACTATACAACATACATGTTGTAGCATCAATAACGATTCGATGAAGCGCGCCGCAACGCGACGTTGCGTAAAAACCTAGTTATAATAGTAAAGAAATGTATCTGGAAATCTCAATCTATATCTTTTAACAAACTAATGGGTATACCCGATTCCCTATGGGTAATTACCCGACAAATACCCGACGGGTATTGGGCTGTGTATGGGACACGATTTTACAACTAGGTATGGGATTACCAATACCCGACCGAACCCGACCCATTTATCCCTACGTGTAAAGGAAAAATACGTAACATAAGGTTATTGAAAGATACAAAAACTTGTGCACAAAGGTTAAAAAATTGTACAAAATAGCTATACTACATTTATCTCACAACTTAAGCTTTGCAATTTACATTATACTAGTATTTACGACCCGCGCTTTGCGGGGGATTGTTAAACCGAACAAATAGCAGACGTAAAATCGTTGAACCACACACGTACGTTCCAGCGTATTAACTTGCAAAAATTAGACTGAAACATAAAACATAGAAAAGAATAACTAAGTTGACTTATCACCCCGTGCATTGCGATAGAGCCGTTAAACTGCAAAACAAAATAAAGTAAAAACTATGTACCATGCACGTGCGTTGGGGGTGTTAACCTGTAAAATTTTGACCGAAAAGTGAAACAACAAATTTGTAAAAGATGAAAAATATATGAGAACAAAGTCGAAAGTGAAAAAGTATAGGATAAAAAAAATTGTGACAAAATTGAAAAAGAAAAAAAGGTACACGGGAGAAAAGTGTAAAAAGTTGAATTATAGATCTTACTTACAAACCAAAAGTTGGTAAAAACAGGAATATATGAACCAATGATTGGATGGATCAATAAACCAAAGAGAAAAACAAATCGTGTATTAGTTAGTTATACACAATGCTATTATAACTTATACAAAATTGAATAGTAGTTTCAACTCACAAAACTTTTTTGTGAAATTATAGAGGGAAAACTAGCAGAAGTTCTCGCGCTCCGTTGCGAGCTTTCGGCCAGTATTGGACGAGCGTTGAGGTTTCACACACCCAAACAACACTTCGTTCCCTTCCTTTATACAATCAAGCCAAACCCTTATTCCCTTGGTACCTATGACCTATTGGCTGGCAAACTCTACTCGGATTCTCCTTCCCAAAATACAATCACACCCTTGATTTTGTAAAGAAGAAGAATGTGTTTTGGCCATCATAGCCATGAAAGGTAGAGAGATGAAGAAAAGAAGGTTTGGACTTTGGTTCACAAAGACAAGTGGTAGAAAGGTGATAAAGGTTCTTTCAAAGCCTAATATGGTCAGACACCCTAATCCTCTCAAACCTGAAAATGAGATGAAATATGATATTGGTTATGATTTAGGAAAAAATAATCATTTTCATCGTGACTCGACTGATTCCACTCAGGATTTAGTGGCGACAAAAAAGACAGCAACTCCAGCCGAAGACTCCACCAGGGTGACCGAGTGGCGGCCTCCGTGGTGTCTCGCTACGACTTCTTTAAAATCCGTCGGAAGAACCGAGTGGCGTCCGCCATGGTGCTCGCCATGTTTGATCCTTGAGGACAAGGATGTTTCGAGATGGCTGGATTGATACGTGACATCTATGGAATTAGGGGTGTTCAAAAAAATTCGGATCCGAAACCGAATCCGAAATATCCGAAAATCCGTATCCGAAATATCCAAAATTTCGGATATCCGAAAACTTGGATATCCGAAAACCGGATAATCCGAATTTTTGGATTCGGATTCGGATATGGATTTCAAAAATTTCGGATAATCCGATTATCCGATATCCGAAAGCTAATTATTTTTTTATAAATATATATAGTATATGAGCATTATATTAAGTTTGAAGTATCGTAAAAATTAGTAAAAAAGTAGTAAATAATTGTATTCGTGTGAATTTATGATTGTTTTTAGTTTTAAATGTTGGAAATTTAGAAAATCGAATATAAGTTTAGTTTTAATCTATGCACGAAACGGATTTTTTGTTTTTTTTTATAAATTCGGATATCCGTTTGGAATTTTGGATATCCGAATCCGTATCCGAAATTTCGGATACGGATTCGGATATCAATAATTCAATATTCACTATCCGAAATTTTCGGATAACCGGTTTTCGGATATTCGAAAACCGGATAATCCGATCTTGAACACCCTTATATGGAATAATATATATTAGGATTAAGTGTTATTTTATTTATGTTATGTTTTAGCATTTAAAAAGGTAGTTTGGTGTCCAAGCTTTCCATGCATGTAGTGGGTTCATACGTGGGTAGGTTAGTGAGTATGGGTTGGTGGTCATTTTTGTACTTGTTTCCTTTATTTATTTGGTGTTTGTATTCTTTTTGGTTTATGAATGAAAAATTAAAGAGTTATCCAGTCTTGTTTACCCTACTAATTTCTTTTGAGTTTGACTCACTCGGGTTATCTTTATCCGATTGATACACATCATAACATACCATTTTGGATGGCTAAATATAGTTGGTTAGTTTGTAATCACTATGTAATATCTTAAAATTTCAAATTCAGGATCTTATTTTAGGAAATAACTGAAGTGACGTAAATGTTACATAAAACTAGTTTACAAAATAAGGATGTTATATAATATATGCAATCAGTCCAACAGAGCTTAATTGACCATTGTTATTAAGAACTCGATCTTGTCTTGAGATAATAATAATAATTTAATGGCCCTACTAAAAGAAAATCTGTCGAGCATTGATATGATTTATTATTTGCATAGAACCGGTCTTTAGCATGGGATTGCAAGAACTTTTTTTTTTTTTTTTGAATATTTACTTTCATTCAACAACGGACAAACCTCAAAACTGAGGACCTCCAAACAACGACATTACAAAAAGTACAAAGGGGAATTGACCCAATTCTTCCACAGAACGTTTTTGAACCTAGATCTACTTCTAAACCACAAAAAAGAAAGAGATTTGATGGACGCGACCACCACAACCACCTTCGGCTCTTTATGACGAAATATCTTGTCGTACCTTTAGCATGGAATTGCAAGATCTTGATGTGATTTAACTAAGAATTACTAACGGGCTACCTTTATTTTCAACATATACAAATTCTATGAACGGTAATAGTGCCTTTCACCTATTGGGTGAAATGGGCGGTGGGAAGAATAATGACAGGCAGCTAAATTCTATGGACGGTAATAGTGCCTTTCACTTATTGGGTGAAATGGGCAGTGGGGAGAATAGTGTCAGGCATAGGCCTGGCACTCCCCTACTGGCCCAACAAAATTACGATTTTACCCCGTTTTAAAACTACGATTTTGCCATTAGTTCAAAATTATGTTTTTACCCCCACTTAAAAATATATTTACGTTTTTGCTCCCAGTTAAAAGTTTCAATTTTGCCCTGGGTTAAAAATTACCACTTTGACCTTTTTAAATTTTCAGTTTTGCCAATAGTTTTTTTCCCATTATAATTAGGATTTTGCCATCAGTTCAAAGTTATGTTTTTACCCCGACTTAAAAATAAATTTACGCTTTTGCTCCCAGCTAAAAATTTCAATTTTGCCCTCGGTTCAAAATTACGATTTTGCCCCGTTTAAATTTAGAGTTTTTCCATTAGTTTTTTTTCTCACAGCCAAGTTAAGATTTTCCCCTCAAATTAAATTTACATTTTTGCCAAGTTGTTTTTCTGGTTAAATTACAATTTTGCCCCCAGTGTAAACTTACAGTCATGCCGGCAGCTGCCTGGCACTCCCCCATTGGTCCATATAATTTACGATTTTATCCCTGAAAAAAATTATGATTTCGCTCTCAGTTCAAAATTACGTTTTTCCCATCGTTTTAGTCTTTTTTGCAAAAGTATAAAAGTCTTTTTTAATTGGTTGACTCGATTTAATTTTTTTCTGTGTCAATGAGCTGCCTAACACTCGTTCATTAGTCCTGAAAAATTACAGTTTTGCCCTAAGCCGAAAAATACGGTCTTCGCATCGTTTTAGTTTTTTTCCTAGTAAAATTATAGTAGTGTTTTTTTTTAATTGATTGAGAATTATTCGGTCTCGGCCCGCAATGCGGGTGGGGCATCAACTACTTAACAATAAAAGGCAAATATGGACTAAACATCCATTTTGGCCAATAAGAGCAAATTTTATAAGATCTTTATCATGTTTAAACTTCAAATCTTTAAATAGTTGTTGTTCACGTGGTTGAAATTTAAAACATAAGATAAAGTGAAATCTATATATATACTTTCTATAAAAAGAGAAATCCCAATGACATAAGAAAAGCTGATGTGTCAGCAGGAGAGCATGTCCAACAAGGCTTTTCTTATGTCATTTTTACATCATAAACCTTAATATTAAAAGACTTTAAAATTCAAAGATGACCCACATTCACATTTTCAAACCACTGCCATCAAACCACTGCCCCTCCAAACCTCCAAACATATGTTATAAATTCAAACATCTGCATCAAACCACTGCCCATTCAAAATTTTGGCCCCAGTTTCAAAATTTAAACATGGCTCCAGATGCAAAATTTAAACAACAGACGTATAAAAAGCTCAACTCTCTCTCTAAAACTCATTTTCAAATCCAGAACTCTCAACTCTCTCTCTCCGCCGCATTCTCTCTCTCTAAAACTCATGAGTTCCGCACTTCTCCAGCCCTAAATCTCCTTCCTTAACACCTACGGAATCTTATTACCGGATAAATCATGAGTTCCGGGGCCAATAGCAACAACTTTACCATAATTCAACTGCAATCGAGACAACAAGCCACTTAATTACTCAAATCAAATTCAGATCTACACCAAACAAGACACAGGAATTATTATTACCTTATAGGATTTCTCGGGGAGAAGAGTACCGGCGGTGGTTTTGGAAGGAGGAAGTATCTTCTCCACCAATACTCTGTTCAGAGATGGATCCAGTTTCAGGTTACGGAAGTGAGAGAGAGAATTCACCGTGCTAAGTTCAAGGTTTAATTTCTTTCTTTTTCTAATTTAATTTGTTGTTCTAATTCGCCAGCTGTAGTTTCTCACATTAATTTCATCTTCACAGCAACAACTACAATCTTATGATCCATTATTCACTGATTCAAAACCATTATTCTCTAGACCGGAGTTTGAATTCTCACTAATTCACATTCCTGATCAACATCATGACATTAATACGCACAACATATCCTCAATTTTGGATTAGGTTTTTTTACTCTGCAAAAAGTGAATGATAAGTAACTGTATAAGGTAACGTGTGTTTATCGCTGATATTATATGTATTTAAGGTGCCATCTCTTGAACATAACAACAAAATCATTGGAGAGAGTCTGGATTTGGTGAAATATCTAGATGCTCACTTTGACGGGCCTGCGTTACTACCAGATGTAAGCTTTAACTAACATCTGTCACATTTTCGTTTTTACCCTCTATCAAAATTGTAACAAGCTTTTGTATAGGATCCTACCATAAGAGAGTTTGCTGAGGAGTTATTCACATACAGCGACACATTTAGTAAAATAGTTTTATCATCGTTTAAAGGAGATGTTGTGAAAGAAGCTGGTATGACTCAAAACTTTTGTTGTAGCTCCTTTTGTATTAATCAATCTATCAAATACGTGACATGGCCATTTTGCATCTACATTTTGTTATAATGTAACGTTTTGAAATTTGATCAGGTGCTGCTTTTGATTATTTGGAATCCGCTCTTCAAAAGTTTGACGGTCCATTTTTCCTTGGAGAGATCAGTTTGGTAAAGTATTCTGTCGATTCGGGCCACTATAAATTTTTACGGGCTGGTTGTTATTGCTAAAAACCTTATGAATTGGGAAATTTACCTGTGCTTTTAGTTAATCAGTGCTATTGTTTTGGGAAATTTACCTGTGCTTTTAGTTAATAGGGATCTAGGGTTCTGATTGGAACTGTATTGATTTGGGAAATTTACCTGTGCTTTTAGTTAATCAGTGCTATTGTTTACATGTATTTTCAGGTTTGGGCAGAGGATGGTGATAGCGATGCTTGGCATTGTGTGCAAACTCTAAGTGAATCAAACAGGTGAAAATTTAAAGTAAACCACACATGTTTTTAGCGTATGCTCTTGATTAAGTAGCATCATGTACAAATCTAATAAATTTATCATGATGACTTCAGTGGACACACATCTACAGTATGGGCATTATCTTTTAACAACTCAATAATTGAGGCTTAAATTTGTAGTGATGATCTCACCATTAAGGTGTGGGGAGTGGACATTATAAGATTACAATCTGTCCGGTTATCATGATCGGACTATTTTCTCAGTCCATTGGTCAAGGTAGCATAACAGCACAGTTTTTGAATAGTTTTCATCTTTTCTTTATTTAAGTGATTTGCTCTAATTTGATCTAATTTGCGCATTTTGTATGTTCAAAGTGACAAACGAGGTGAAGGTATGTATAATGTAAGTGGTAAAAAATGGTTCGGATGTGGTTGTGATTTTGGTCGATCTCTATCATCATTTATTTTAATGTGTGTTTTATTAAAAAAAATGAAGCTTTTTATCGAAACCAGGACGTTTTGAAGCCGATACAGTCAACTGAGAGTTTTAAGATATTTGAAGATGAGGAAGATCAACCTGTGCCCATGGCATTGGAAGCCACGAACCTGAAAAGGATCTTATGGTATTGATCTTTCTTTCATGTTTTTTTTTTCTTTTTTTTTTTTGCAGATTTTATAATTAATTCAATAACAATGATTAAGATTATATTAATTTATTTATTTCGTTTCTAAACTTTTGATTTTAGCAGTTCTATTCGAAGCTCGAGGAGAAAATCCATGCAAAAGAAGAGGAAAAAAACACAATGCAAGCAAAAGCAAAGGTAAATTTAAGTTTCGCTATGTCACACCCTGGCTTTGCGAAAGCGTGGTTAATTTGGTGTGACTTCTTAATACCATAGCTTAATCATAACAAAGCTATATGATAGTAAAACCATGCAAGATCATCCGTAGATTTAAGTTTTAACACCGAATTAACATAACATTGTCTTAGGAACTACAACACCATAACATAAAACATTGTTTTGAAAGACATAAACATCAACATGAATAAAACGCAGTTTAAGATTTGTGACTCGTCCAGGAAAAAGTCACATTTCCTAAACCGGGATGACCTCGGAACCCATATGCAGCGGGAAAACACAACATACCGCGCCAGATCTTTAATTCCCTGAAATACATGTAAGTTGAAAAATGAACAATAATGTTGAGTGAGTTCATGTGTAAGTGAGTAAATAAACCTTTGTATGTATAAAAACCCTGGTATGTAGCAAATAAGGAAAAAGAGATCACCAATGGTTTGCAAGGCCATTGATATGTGTGAAGTGCAAGTAGGAAGACTCAAACCTAGCAGATTTATGCGTTGGGTACAAAGTCACCCCGAGGTCCGTTCTGTTTGGGCCTGGGGCTGGGCTCGCTACACCCAGATAGATCTACCGCTCCTGCCCCTCGGTCCTACCCTGAGGATTAATGGCCTCAAGTTTCCGCCTACCCACTCACATGATCTGAATAATAACCCTCCTTACGCTAACTGTAACGACTCACACAAAATCGTCCTAAAAACATTCCGTAAGTATGAACCCGGACCCCTGATAAAACAACCCTCATTAAAAGTCCTATTTATATTATTATATTATTCAATAGGAAACCCTAATTGAGACACCCAAGTGATTCTGTGCAAACCCTAAGATTTTCATAATTTTCAGAATCAGGATCAGGGCCCCTAAAACTCAGGGGGGGGTATTCCCTACTTGATAATTATCTAATTTTGCGTGTTCAGAAAGTTGAAATTTATGAAATCGTCGACTCAGCAGGCCTACTCCCACGCGTTGCTACCCTATAGTGATTTGCTGTCCCATACGGACCGTAACAATGATAACCTTACGGACCGTAAGCTATCATACGGACCGCAACATTGGCAGCCTTACGGTCCGTAAGCTAGGCAGATTTCGTGTATAAATAGCAGGCTGTGGCACTTGATTTCTGGTGTTCAAACGACGAAAGAATTCGTCCAATTCTTTGATATATCGTCTGTTTACTACAAATAACACACACGAAACTCAAATTAAGTATAGCGGGGTGCTGCAGAACAGGGTATTAACTCAATCGCTCTTACGATTCATTATCCGATCGATTAAACTATCCAAGGGATGTTTAAATGCCGCCCACATTAGGGTTATACTTTATCATTCGTCATTAATTTGACGGATTGTCGTTAATTCGATAGGTAAAGTATTATACTTTATCGTTCGTTGTTAATTCAACGGATTATCGTTAATTCGATGGGTAAAGTATTATACCTTGTCGTTCATTGTTAATTCAATGAATCATCGTTAATTCGATGGACAAAGTATTGCATTTTGACATTCATTGTGAGAATTTAATCTCGTGGGTTATCGTAAATGCTGTATTAAGTTATCTACCTAGTTCAGATGCATTAGGTTCCAAGGCTAAGTAATAGGCTAAGCTCTGCTTGTACAAATCTGCAATATATCAAAGGCTTATCTGTAGACTAAACTTTGTCCGTATGCATCTGTCTGATTATCTGTGAGTCATTCTCTCTTTTTATCAAATCTATTTACAAAATCATGTTTATTTTCAAAGTTATAATTACGGGGATTAAGTCTTTGTAATCACCAAATTACAGCCGGTATGTGGGGTTTTGTATACATTACTTGATAATCGTCACCATTGGGGCAGCCAGTGGGGGATATGACCATAGTCACAGACACCATTGGACGAATGGGCCAATGGGTCGAGTGGCAAGTACCGTGGGTAGTTGGCTTGATATCAGAAACATTGTAATCGCTCTTAATACTGTATATTATAACAAACGGGTCGTTTTAATAAAATGAATGAACTCACTCAGTATTTCCCGCTGACAAAACCTTTTTAAACACTTTTCAGGTAATTACAGTAGAATTGGAGTAAGAGATGGATACGGCACTGAAAGGCATCAAGAAGTGGCTTATGTATTTATTTAAATCAAAATAAGAAATATTGTTTTATATAATAAAAAAATTATTTTATTAAAGCTACCATTATAAAACATGGGTTTATCCCATTTATTTATTAAAATAAAATCCGGTGTTTTCTAAACTCTGATATTTTCCTAACTCACGGTCCTGATGAAATTTCCGCTGCAACGTTTTTAAAATAATCACCGGTACCGCTGGACTGTTCGCGACTCCCGATTCCGTCCAGGGTGGGTCGGGGGTCGTGACAGAAGGTGGTATCAGAGCCACTAAGCAAAGCCACTGCTTTACGCCTTTAGGTGTTGTAATAATAATACCTAAATTTATATAAAAGAGTTAGGGGATTGATGATAATTGGTAGCATTTAGACTCAAACTTAAGAAAAGATGCCTTAATATGAGCTTCACAATAAACTAAGTATTTGTGTAAATAAATATGATGTATTTTGGTAAGTTCATTTCTTTTCTCACAGTTTGTAAGTCCACTCTATTTTCATGGTTTTATCACCTTTTTGTGATACAATTATAATTACAAAGACTTTTCAAAATCCTAAAATATTTATCAGTTATACTTACAGTAATTAAAGTTATATATATTTTCTAATAGAAAGTTAGCTAATAATAGCATAACCACAATCACAATAGAAACTACGCATCAGTAACCATAGCCTATGACTAATATTATTTTAAACATTGAATCATTAATAAAGTTAATAAATGTTTAAAATAAATTTAATTAATGTATCCCATAATAAAATAGTCAAGTATAATATATTCTACTATACGGAGATTATATTTTTTTAAATTAAATCAAATAACGATATTACAATTATTTAAGTAAATTAACATATTATATTTAATAAGTTATAGTAGTTTGAAATAAAATGATATATGTTATTCTCTGGGTTAAATGGTTTTGTGCCATAAGTAATATATTTGATAAAGTAATATCACGGGATAAATAAGTCCAGAATTACTAGTTGAAAGAATAATCCACAGTAATATGACCTGAGTCACTAATTGGAAAAAATCAAATTGACACTGTCACCGGAATAGTGTAGTGATCAATATAATGATAAGATATGTTATGGAAATACAAATTTCCTTAATTCTGAATAAAAGCCCTAATAAGATAGGCACTTTTTGAAAAGATACTATTTATGGGAAATAGAAAATTTTCTCCGGCAAGACTGGGTATGAAGTAATAAGACTCTCCAGTTTGTTCGGATATATTGGAATTACCGCTCCGGCGCGAATCGGATAAGACGGAATATATAATATGTCACATGAGTAACAAGATTTCCCTAAATAGTATCATAATCAGATATTTGACTGGTTTTGGAAAAATGAATTTGTTAAATACATTTACCTGATAGATGAAATGTTTAATTCAGCATGTAAAATATGTGATTATATAGATAGATATATCTATAAGAAATTCCAAAAAGTCAATATGAAATAAAGCATAAGCATCTATATCTAGAATTCTTTATTAGGAATTTCTTTTCTGATATCAAACATTATTTTGTTTAATTATCTGCCTAATAACTTGAGCGACAATAATAATAATAATAATAAAAACCCATTAAGTTGGGATACCATTGAAAGTATAAAGAATTTCTAATACGTTACCATAAACTATTAACGCAAGTAAGAAGTATGAAAAGTTGTGCTAATGCACATGAAAATTTAATTATAAGTCCGCAGACGTTAAAATATACCATACACAACTTTCAAGGCAAGATCTTTGGAAAATATAAATGGGGCACAATGACACTAATGTTAAAATTCTGTCAGTAGAATAACTAAAAACAACACTTTGTTACATGATCCTACAAGCAACATGAAATTTCGCTGAGATATATTAGAACAAGATTTCACAAAAACATCGGTGCACAGTCTAATCAGAGTCATAAGTATGAGCACTGAAAAAGGAGTCATATACTTTTGCAAATTCTCTATTTCATTTTATTTGACATTCCCTGATAATATCATTTAATAACGGTTATCACTCAAAATTCCAGATAAAAGTTCTTATAATTCTTTTTGTTAAAAATTCTGACTTATGCATATAATAAGTTGACTTTCGTATTTCTACTTTTCCTAACGGTCATTATACCAGGAGGGTATAGTAGCGGATATTGATTCATTTCCTTTCTTGGTAAATCCACACATGCACCGTTTGTTACACATATGGTTCGTTTAATTTCTAAATTTCCACTAAAAGGATTCATTCTAAGTTGTCGTTTTATCCAAACTCAAATATTCTTTAGTTAGACTTGATTTTGGTACGGTAAACCACATTATTGCTAAACAATGACTCAGAATATCAAGTCAATAAATTTTTGAAAAACTCAATTTTCTTTGGCATCCATGGTTTCTATTATGACCATGTCCGAACTTTCTTATTTAAACTCGTTCTGTTTAAACCGAGTTCAATTGTTTAAACCTGCTCATTTCAAATTCCCATATGATGGATTTAAAGATATCATATTCTCCAACAAACACTTCAATTCTCTAGAACTATAAAATGCCTAATTGGTCTTCGACTTCACTAAAATCATTTCTTTAATCACGGTCACCTTGTACTAACGTTTTCATAAAATTTAAAACTTGCACTAATCTCATTTTATATATATCATATACGAATATTTATAAAAGTTATCTTAACACAAATCGTGTGATAAGATAATGATACACAAGTTCCTGTCATATTTTAATATATCTTATATCTCTTAAATGAATTTTTTTTACAAATATCAATCTAGCCTTTCGTAATAATTATTACTTTAACATCTTCAATCGAAAAACATTATTTTTGGAAACTTACATAAGTGATTACCTAATAGTATTACTATATTCTTATTAGTCACCATAAGGAGGATAAGCAAATACTTAGTCAAAATAAGTGAGTGACTTATAATAAAAAGTACCGAATTTATTGTGCTTATATTTAACTAAAATGGAAATTTTCACAAACTAGGCACTTAGCTCGGTTGGCTAAGAGCGCGAAAGGGTGTGGCCTAGACCCGGGTTCGATCCTGGGGACGGCCAATTTCACCATTTTTATTAGAAAATTTTTTCCATTTAAGTATGTAATACTAATATCAGTTTTATTATTAGTAAGAAAATATTAATAATAATAAGTGTTAGTATTATTTTAAAATACTAGGATTATTGTCAAGGGCAGATATTGGGTAACCTAGCCTTAGTTAGGCATGGATTGGCCACCTATGCTTAAACAAGGCAGCACTAACCAATATCCAACCATGATAATGACTAGTTAAAGTCACCATACATATTTAATAAATTTTAATTATATATGAAAATATATATACATTGGAAAAAGATATATTTTCATAAAACAATATATAAGAATAGTCTCCATTTTCATTTATTTACAACATTTGTAAATACATTCACAAACGTTATATGATCTTAAAATAAAAATAAGTAATTCCATAGAATCGACTCATTAAGTGTAATATATGTACAAAGGTATTTGTACGAATATTTGTATAATAAATATTTTTACACGTTTATTTATAACTTTCATTTAATGTTATAAATAACAAATGATTTCTTTTACAAAATAATATTTTGTAAACATAATGACTTCATTACGGTATTTTGTAATATATCTTACATAGTATGATAAAATACTAAAATAATATTTATTTAAAAATGGTGACCATTTACATATAGTAAAAATGCATAACAAATAATATATATATTACATAATATTTATATGTGATATATATAAACAGTTCAGATAAGAACACAAATAATATATATATTCAAAGTGCTTTACAAAAGTATAATGGTTGGTTAAACCAAAATAATTTGTTCTTATTATATTTCAATTTCTAGGAGATAGTATGAAAAGTATAGTCATTAAAAGTGTACTATCACAATGTTTCACAATTAAAACAATTTGAAACTTTAAAATAATACACTAACTCTATTATCTTTTGATATATCTTTGCAATTCATTCCTTTCAACACTTTGATTTCTCATATCATAAATATTTGATAAATCATTTTTCATGCTTTGATTTCATTTGGAACCTGTCAGTTCTACGTCTTCCTCAATCAAAGTAAGCTTTCTTTTGACAAAGAATTTTATTGATTCTAAAAAGTCTTTAAAGAATCTATTGATCATATATCTTTTGGTTTGAACCTAGTCACTTTGAACATTTTATCATTTCATTTCATTCGTTTATCATCGATTTCTTGAACTAATTCAGTTGAACCATTGAATCCTACTTATGGTACAACTCGTATTCACAAAATTTGATATTTTAATTCTATGTCATCTACCCTAAATACTATTAACTAAAAGGTGACATAATTCCAAAAGAAATATCATAACCCAAATACACTTGGAAGCTGGAATCTGAGATGAAGAAAAAGTATTCCTATTTATTCCAGTAAATCTCGAGGACGAGATTTTTATTAAGGTGGGTAGAATGTAACGACTCACACAAAATCGTCCTAAAAACATTCCGTAAGTATGAACCCGGACCCCTGATAAAACAACCCTCATTAAAAGTCCTATTTATATTATTATATTATTCAATAGGAAACCCTAATTGAGACACCCAAGTGATTCTGTGCAAACCCTAAGATTTTCATAATTTTCAGAATCAGGATCAGGGCCCCTAAAACTCAGGGGGGGTATTCCCTACTTGATAATTATCTAATTTTGGTGTTCAGAAAGTTGAAATTTATGAAATCGTCGACTCAGCAGGCCTACTCCCACGCGTGGCTACCCTATAGTGATTTGCTGTCCCATACGGACCGTAACAATGATAACCTTACGGACCGTAAGCTATCATACGGACCGCAACATTGGCAGCCTTACGGTCCGTAAGCTAGGCAGATTTCGTGTATAAATAGCAGGCTGTGGCACTTGATTTCTGGTGTTCAAACGACGAAAGAATTCGTCCAATTCTTTGATATATCGTCTGTTTACTACAAATAACACACACGAAACTCAAATTAAGTATAGCGGGGTGCTGCAGAACAGGGTATTAACTCAATCGCTCTTACGATTCATTATCCGATCGATTAAACTATCCAAGGGATGTTTAAATGCCGCCCACATTAGGGTTATACTTTATCATTCGTCATTAATTTGACGGATTTTCGTTAATTCGATAGGTAAAGTATTATACTTTATCGTTCGTTGTTAATTCAACGGATTATCGTTAATTCGATGGGTAAAGTATTATACCTTGTCGTTCATTGTTAATTCAATGAATCATCGTTAATTCGATGGACAAAGTATTGCATTTTGACATTCATTGTGAGAATTTAATCTCGTGGGTTATCGTAAATGCTGTATTAAGTTATCTACCTAGTTCAGATGCATTAGGTTCCAAGGCTAAGTAATAGGCTAAGCTCTGCTTGTACAAATCTGCAATATATCAAAGGCTTATCTGTAGACTAAACTTTGTCCGTATGCATCTGTCTGATTATCTGTGAGTCATTCTCTCTTTTTATCAAATCTATTTACAAAATCATGTTTATTTTCAAAGTTATAATTACGGGGATTAAGTCTTTGTAATCACCAAATTACAGCCGGTATGTGGGGTTTTGTATACATTACTTGATAATCGTCACCATTGGGGCAGCCAGTGGTGGATATGACCATAGTCACAGACACCATTGGACGAATGGGCCAATGGGTCGAGTGGCAAGTACCGTGGGTAGTTGGCTTGATATCAGAAACATTGTAATCGCTCTTAATACTGTATATTATAACAAACGGGTCGTTTTAATAAAATGAATGAACTCACTCAGTATTTCCCGCTGACAAAACCTTTTTAAACACTTTTCAGGTAATTACAGTAGAATTGGAGTAAGAGATGGATACGGCACTGAAAGGCATCAAGAAGTGGCTTATGTATTTATTTAAATCAAAATAAGAAATATTGTTTTATATAATAAAAAAATTATTTTATTAAAGCTACCATTATAAAACATGGGTTTATCCCATTTATTTATTAAAATAAAATCCGGTGTTTTCTAAACTCTGATATTTTCCTAACTCACGGTCCTGATGAAATTTCCGCTGCAACGTTTTTAAAATAATCACCGGTACCGCTGGACTGTTCGCGACTCCCGATTCCGTCCAGGGTGGGTCGGGGGTCGTGACACTAACCATACCATGTAAGAATTATTCGTAATCACAGTAACATGTATTTCACCCCCGCAGTTTAGAAAACTGAAAACAGTTAGAGAAAAGGGGACATGAACTCACAGTGGTGCGTCTCTACCAAGTATATCTCCTGATCAAGCGGCTGTGCGACGACCTACACGTACTAAATCTATTAGACGGACGGTCGTGCCTTAGCTTAAGGTTTAAGTTTTTGGGAAATAGTTAGACAACTATTTCGTGTTTATATTTTTGTAAATACTTGGTAATTATTCTCCTTCCCAAGGATGGGGGATTTAATACATGCGTGCTCGTAATATTCGAAATACATTATTAAGTCTCACTTAATATATTTTATTTCTTACTTCAAAATATAAATATTCTTCCCAAAATAATACTTTGACAAAAATACGCGCTCATAAATATTTCCTTAAAATGCGTAAGTTACGTTTTAAAGATCGGGCGGAAATAATTATACCGTTGTAACTTATTATTAACTATGAAGGCGTATGCATTATTTCTGGAATCATTAGTACTTGGTAATATTATTTTTACTCTAAAAATAATATCCGTATATTTCACAAAATAATCATAAACATTTTACAAGTGACGCTATAAAAAAATATATATATATATCAAATATATATTTACCCCGTTTCATTTTGTGAAGATCCCGCCTCCGATATTTTGTAAATAAAGTCATGGCGAAATTTACGTTTTGAAAACAAGTCAAAAATATATTTACAACACTTGTAGTGAAAATATTCCCAAGTGTTAGGTTTTTAGAAAAATTTCGCTAGAGTTTCCCCTGTAACTGGAGGTGGCCACGCTTTCAAGCGTATCGTTTTCTTTTAAAAGCAAATCAAAAATTTCCTTATTCTCAATAACAACTTTCCAAAACATCAATTAGTCAAAATATATATAAATCGCAAAAATTACATGAACTTGTGGTTTGTCCAAAATTTGTAGAAATTTCCATTACCTTTAGTGGATCTTTGCAATAATCTACTCGGTTTCGTAAAAGCCTCGTTTTTAAAGAAATTCCATCTTTACAACTTCTTGTAAAATTTGACAAAACTAGTTCTTTATCGAAACTTAGTGTTACACAAGTATTTACACACTTGTGTGTTTGCTAAAATCATTCTTGTTTATGAAAGATCCGTCTTTAAAAGTATGTTTTCTCTTGACACGTGGTCCTTTGAAAATACCGTTTGTAGATCCGTAGATCTACTAGTTTTAAACACTATTTCGTAAGTAAAGTCGATTTTACACAAGTTCATGTTTAATGTGTGGTAGAGTTTCATCATTTAACCCTTTGTACACTTAAACAAACTCTATGTCATGATCCATGATCACGACTAATCCGGGTTAGATGATGATCCGAGCTACCACAACATAGATCGGCACTAAATAATTATAACAAGACAAGTCTTACAAGATTTACACAACAACATAGCTTTTATCCAACATTTTTAACATTTTAGTAAACTTTTAGCATGTCTTCTTGTAAGTTCATGAGTTCTAACCGTCATATATTATTTTAACCACTTTAAAATAGATCGAGAGTGTGTTTAAAGCAACTTACTACTAGCTCGAGGCTAGGGAAGAAACTAGTCGAAGATTGGGTGGATAAAAGCAATGGGGTGAGGTCCTTCGCGTTCCGAATGCACTAAACTTCCTTATGTGAGATCCTTAACACTTGTATACCCTTGGAATGACAAGATCAAGATCGAAAGGTGGCGGTGGGGGTGCTTGTGTCTTCGGCCGAGAGTGAAAGAGAGGGAGAGAGAGGAGTGTTGTTTAGTTAAGTGGTTAAGGTTATGGTGGATCAAAGCTTGTTCTTATAGACATTTCTCATGTTAATTGTCCAAGGGTTACTATGTCACCAAGATATTAGACATAGATGATTATTATAATCAAATAAAGGACAAGGGGGGTCACATATGGTGACCGAATTCGGTTGGGGGGGGGGGTATTTGGTTAGTTTCCAACTAGATAGTTAGGATGTAGGTTACTTAGTTAGGTGGTTAACCATTTTTTGGTAAGTTATGCATTTTAGCGGGTGTTAGGGTATTCGAGGACCCTAACTGGCTTAGAAAAAGAAAATCAGTGTAGATGGCAATATTTTCATGTTCCGGGTATAGTCCGGTTGTTCGGTTGGATAGTAATCCGTTAAAGCGCTTAACAAAACTTTTAAGTGTCGTTATTATTATTTTTAGTGACACAACTTATTCCCGACACTTTGGAAAGTGTCTAGCAATATTTTTCTCATGTTTTGGCACTTTATTAGGTAGCTTAATGCTGAATTTTTGTACTTAAGGTACGTTTTAGGCACATACGGTCACTGTAATTTCATTCCTAGTGACGCAGTTCTACAACCCTTATATCCCTACACTCACCACTAGTGTAGCAAACTATCTCAGGCTCTTACAGGCCTTAGAGGCAGTACCTGCCTGGTGCTAGTTATGACAACACGTTTAATAGGTTATCGGTTCATTGTGCTACTATTCTTTTGGTGCATCAAGGTTGTCACAAAGGTGCTGTAAGCAAAACATGGAGTGACAGCAAGTAAAGTATGATGCAAGTAAGTACATGTATCAGTATTCAAGTAACAGTTTATCCACAAGTTCAAGTAAGCACAGTAATTAAGCAGTAATTAATTATTAATTAAGTCGTACGGATACCTGGTTTAGTGAGGGTTGTCACATTCTCCCCCCGTTAGAAAAAATTCGTCCTGAAATTTTAAGTTCTGCTTCTAGAAGCTGGGTTCTTGGGAAATAGGTGGGGGTATTTCTCTTTCATCCGGTCCTCACGCTCCCAGGTGTATTCAGGACCATGTCTGGCATTCCAACGAACTTTGACGAGCTTGACACTACTCCGGCGGGTCTTGTTTACTTTCCAATTCGTAACCTCAACAGGTTCTTCAACAAAATGGAGCGTGTCATCAACATGAATCTCGTCGGTGGGAATGACAACGGTATCTTGAGTTGGACTTTTCTTCAGGTTGGATACATGAAATGTATCGTGAACTCCATTCAGTTCAGCAGGTAGGTCCAGCTTGTATGCTACTAGCCCTATTCTTTCCAAAATTCTGAAAGGGCCAATGTAACGAGGATTTAACTTCCCACGCTTTCCGAAGCGGGCCACACCCTTCCAGGGTGAAACTTTCAATAAAACCATATCTCCAACTTGGAATTCCAGATGTTTCCGGTTTGGATCTGCATAAGCTTTCTGTCTTTCGCGAGCCGCTTCGATGCGTTTTCGAATCTGCGCAATCTTGTCTGTCGTCTCTTGGACGATTTCGGGACCAACAAGCTGCCTATCACCTGCGTCAACCCAGCATAGGGGTGATCGACACTTGCGTCCGTAAAGAGCTTCGAATGGCGCGGCTCCAATACTGGTGTGGTAGCTGTTGTTGTATGAAAATTCGACCAGTGGCAAATGCTTATCCCAGCTACCGCCCAAATCCATAACGCATGCTCTCAGCATATCTTCCAAGGTCTGAATGGTCCGCTCGCTTTGACCGTCGGTCTGAGGGTGAAATGCAGTGCTCAGATTTAATTGTGAGCCAAAAGCTTCTTAGAAGGATTGCCAAATCCTTGACACAAACCTTCCGTCTCTATCAGAGATGATCGAGAGAGGCACTCCATGACGTGCGACGATCTCTCTCATGTATATTTCTGCCAGTTTGCTGGTGTTATCCTTCTCTTTGATTGGCAGAAAGTGTGCGGACTTTGTTAGGCGGTCAACTATCACCCAAATAGTGTCATGACCTCTTGGCGTTCTTGGAAACTTTGTAATAAAATCCATGGAGATTTGTTCCCATTTCCATTTGGGAATCTCAGGTTGTTGCAGAAGTCCTGAAGGCTTCTGGTATTCCGCTTTCACCTTAGCACACGTTAGACACTTGCTCACATAAACAGCAACATCGCCCTTCATCCTAGGCCACCAATAGTAATCCTTGAGATCTTGGTACATCTTATCCGTTCCTGGATGGATAGAGTACCGCGATTTGTGAGCTTCATCAAAAACAACTTTCCTTAAATCACCAAACAGAGGAACCCAAATCCTTTTCTCAAAACATAACGTTCCTTCCTCGTTTGGTACTAATAGCTTCTCCATCCCACGAAGATATTCTTCTTCAAGATTTCTTTCCTTAAGAGCTTCTTTCTGCGCGGCACGAATGCGCAAGGAAAGATCGGTTTGGATAATCATTTCTAAAGCCCTAACCCTTATGGGCTTGATCCTCTCTTTTCGACTTAGGGCGTCGGCAACCACATTCGCCTTCCCTGGATGATACTTTATCTCGCAATCGTAATCATTTAACAACTCAACCCATCGTCTTTGTCTCATATTCAATTCCTTCTGGTTGAATATGTGTTGTAGGCTCTTATGATCTGTAAAAATTGTACATTTCGTACCATATAGGTAGTGTCTCCAGATCTTTAAAGCAAATATCACTGCGCCTAGCTCCAAATCGTGCGTGGTATAGTTCTTCTCATGTACCTTCAACTGACGTGATGCGTAAGCAATAACCTTCTGCCGTTGCATCAACACGCAACCCAATCCTTGACGCGAGGCGTCACAGTATACCACGAAATCGTCAGTACCTTCCGGTAGTGCTAGGATTGGCGCATTGCAGAGCTTATCCTTCAACAGCTGAAACGCTTCTTCCTGTTTGATTCCCCAATCAAACTTCTTATCTTTCTGGGTGAGGAGCGTCAATGGTTGAGCGAACTTCGAAAAATCCTCAATGAACCTTCGATAGTAGCCAGCCAAACCCAAGAATTGTCGAATCTCGGTTGGCGTCTTTGGCGTTTCCCAATTCTTGATCGCTTCGATCTTGGTTGGATCCACATGGATTCCATCTCCATTTACCACATGTCCAAGAAATTGGACTTCACGTAGCCAAAATTCACACTTAGAGAATTTGGCATACAGCTGTTCTTTCTTCAGCAGCTCCAAAATAGCTCTTAGATGATGTTCGTGCTCAGCCTTTGTCCTTGAATAAATCAAGATGTCGTCGATAAACACAATCACGAACTTGTCCAAGTACGGCTTGCAAACTCTATTCATCAAATCCATAAAGACTGCAGGTGCGTTTGTCAATCCAAACGGCATAACAAGGAACTCGTAGTGTCCATAACGAGTTCTGAAGGCTGTCTTCGGGATACTCTCCTCTTGTATCCTTAACTGATGGTATCCAGATCGCAAATCGATCTTTGAGTAAAAGCTTGAACCTTGCAGTTGATCAAACAGATCATCAATTCTTGGCAGAGGATATCTATTCTTGATTGTCAGCTTGTTCAGCTCCCGGTAGTCTATGCACATTCGAAAACTACCGTCCTTCTTTTTGACAAACAGGACCGGAGCTCCCCAAGGCGAGAAGCTTGGTCGGATAAATCCCTTGTCTAACAACTCTTGAAGTTGTGTCGACAATTCTTGCATCTCAGACGGGGCAAGTCTATAAGGTGCCTTAGCCACAGGCGCGGCGCCTGGGACTAAATCGATGTGAAACTCCACTTGTCTCTGAGGCGGCAGTCCAGGCAAGTCCTCCGGGAAGACTTCCGGATACTCCCTCACGACAGGGATGTCTTCGATCTTCGGTTCTGCAGCTTTCTTGTCTACAATGTGTGCTAGGAAGGCAGCACACCCTTTTTGCAAACACTTTCGCGCTTTGAGGCAGTTGATAATTCTTAACGGCGTATCGCGCTTTTCGCCATGTACCACAATTGTTTCGCCATCTTCGGTCGAGATACGAACGACCTTTTCGTGAGAAACAATTTCTGCCTTGTTGCTTGATAACCAATCCATTCCTACTACCACGTCAAAGCTCCCCAGCTGGACTGGTAGTAGATCCAAAGTAAACTCACGTTCTCCCAACTCGATTGCACAACCTCTGATCACTTCATTGGCTTCTACTAACTTCCCATTAGCCAATTCGATTGAGTAGGGAATGTCTAACTTACTAGCGGCTAACCCAAGCATATTCTTAAATTCTAACGATACGAAGCTATAGTCGGCACCAGTATCAAATAAAACGGATGCATAGCGTTGGTTTACAGGGAACGTACCAGTAACGACATTGGGATCCTGGCGCGCTTCCCTCGCTTCGATATTGAACACTCTTCCACGGGCTTGGTTCAACTCTGGGCAGTTCCTCTTAAAGTGCCCGATATCACCACAGTTAAAGCATCCAAGTCTTTGCCCGTTTCCACCTCCATTTCCAGCTTGGTTATTCCTTTGGTTATGATTCACAGCGCCCACTTGATTCACATTGTTGCCTCGATTCCCACTACCTCCATTGTTTCCTTGTGGGCGATTTCCAATTCCACCCCGGTTATTGTTTCTGTTTCCAAATCCTCCTTGGCCTCCCTGACCAACAGTGGCCCAACAAGAATCCTTCAAGTGGCCAGGTTTCCCACACGCTTCACATACCTTCAAACCACATTGGCCAGAATGGTGACGCTGGCAGGTGTTGCACTTGGGCTGGGTGCCCATATATCCCTTTCCTTTCTTTCCACCACCAGCTGTAACCTGAGCTGGCGCGTTTGGCTCTCCTTTCTTAACAACACCACTAGTGCCTTGTTTAAAGTTCGAGAATTTTCGTTTGTTACCTCCGGATGACTCGACGTGAGTCTCTTTCTTCTTTGTCTCGATCTCACCAAACTTGTTCAGGCGGATAGCCTCCTCAGTGAGAGCTACGCTCAAATCGATTGCCTCAGTAATTGTTGCAGGCTTGGAGGAGGTCACCATGCTTATGATTTGAGGAGCTAATCCCCAAATGAAGCGTTCAATCCGCTTGAATTCTGGAGTGACCATATAGGGTACCACATGCGACAGGTCGTGAAACCTCTGAACATATTCCGCGATCTTCGGACCTTCCATCTTCAAATGCCAGAACTCAGTTTCCAATCTTTGGATTTCAGCGCGAGAACAATACTTTTTGCGCATTAGTTCCTTCAGTTCGGTCCATGTTAGTGCGTAGGCAGCAGCTTCACCAAGTGTCTGTACTTGCAAATTCCACCAAGATAGGGCTCCATCCAGAAATAGCCCAGAAATGTAGGTGACTTGCTAGTCCGGTGCACATTTGCTCGTGCGGAGAACAGATTCAGTCTTCTCGGCCCAACGAACAAAAGCGACAGCACCTCCGGTGCCATCAAAGTTGACAGGCTTGCAGTCTAGAAACTGCTTGTAGGTGCACCCTGCACATACGTTACAACATATGAATGGCATTAGCATCCTTGCTAGAGTTATCCAATTAGATCATGGTATGTCTTAATGACTTAGTATTACCATGAGGTGGATTGTTGTTGCCATTGTTGTTTGAGCTGCTTCCGCTGGGTCCTCCTTGCGAGGTGGCGTATTGCGCGATGGCAGCAGCGATGACTTGTTGGAGTTCTGCCTCATTGGTAGGCATCGGCGTTTGACGTCTCGGCGGCATCTTCTAAAAGATGGGTTTACGTCGGTCAGGCCATAATAAAGCGTACGTATATAATGATAGTAATAGTACATAACATCTCATGTTATAATCATATCAATCACACAACATCACATATGATGAGAATACTGCGATTGTATTGCCAAACTCGAGACCACATGGTAGAGTGTACAAGTACATAATAGTGTCATACATCATCATCGACTAAGGGCTACATCACCCCAGTCCAAAAGAATATCAAATCAGTGTCAATACATCCCATATACATGATCAAAAAAAGTCAGAATCAGAATGCAGTCTCCAAAAATGCTGTGTGGTCGGAGCAATCGCCGTCTTCTCACCAACGTCTACCCATGCTGTACTAAAGATGCCCTAAACTGATGGTGGTGGAGGAGGGGGAAAATGGGTGTAGAACAAACGTCGCAAATGGAGCCAGTCCTCCTCCATGGCTCTCTGGGTACGCAACCAAGAAGCAACCTGCTGCTCAAGTGCCAAAAGGCGTGCAGCATAGTCAGGTAACAATGGTCGAGGGTGCTGCGAAGAAGCAGGGTGGGTCTGACCCTGACACTGGCACGGCGGTGGCTGAGCTCTCTCAAGCTCCTGAATACGCCGTGTGAGTGCCTCCTGCTGGACAACAAACGACATCAGAACGTCCTCAATAGAATACCCCATATGGAAAGGATGGTAGGGGTCGGTCGATGGCATAACATAAGGTGACGTCCAGAGAAACGGCTCGCTGGCTGGATCAAAAGGTGGCACAAAGAATGGTGGTATAGGGGGAATAGCAGATGAAGACTGTGGCATAACTGGAATATATGTCGGCACATGTCCAAAGGGACGAGCCGAGGAACCCTCTCCAGGTCGAGCTGGAGGTGTGTACTGTGCAAATGAAAAAGAGAAATCAACGTGACGTACATCGGTGGTATGAGGAGGAATAGCTGGAAGCTCATCATCCGCAGGAATCCACCCATGCTGGGCGTGCTCATCTCGTGGGTCAATCTGTGTCTCAAAAAGTGCTCGATCAAACTGTACAGGCATAGGGTCAAGGTGGGGTGCAACAAGAGGGTCAACAGGTATATCAGCGATAGGTGGGGGATCAACATGATCAGCAGCAATAACATGGTCACCCTCCAGTAGTGGTGCATCAGCAGGGTGATCATCAATGGGTGGGTCAGCAATCACAGGATCAATAGGTATGCCAGCATGAGCAGGGTCATGCTCAAGCACTGGGTCAGGAGCAGCTACTGGCTCGAGGGCCATGGCAGGCTCGGGATCAACGAACTCCATATCAAAATCTGCATGATCAGCGAATGCTGGGTCAACTGGGTCTACGGGGTCAACCATAGGCTGATCCAAGTGGATGAACTCTATCTCCCGGTCCGGGACAAATCCAGGGGGAAAAACAGGGTCTGAATCCTCATCGAGGTCGTGATCGAAAGCAAATCTAGGAGCAGAGGCAGCAGATGATGCCCTGTCAGGATCTGAACCGTGTGAATAGTGTTGTGCGCTCCGAGTGTGTGACGGTGCGGAGGCCACATACTCGAAGGAGTCTGGAGCGGGTGAGTGTGCAGGTGACTCCTCAGCTGGAGCATCTGCGAGTAACAAAAGACCACCGTCAGCTAGAAGGGCCTCGCCCTCAACATCGTCCTCCAGGGGCTCATCATCAAATAGATCGACGTCGTCGTCAACGTCGGCGTCGAGGAGCATATCGTAAGCAGGATAAACGGCCAAAGGTATGGGAGCAGGGACCTCTACGAGTGGTAGGTTCCCAGCAAAAGGACCATCAGCGGGCTCATCGACAGCGTCGGGCAGCGCAAAGGGCTGAAAGTCGTCCTCGTCTGTGCTGGTAACATCTGATGTGTGGACCTCGTGCTCCGAAGACTCTAAGTCGTCTGATACTATGGGTCTAGGGCCCGTGGTGTCCGAATCACCTGTACCGGGCGAGTCCGTGGTGTCTGTAACACAAACACAAATATGTACAAATAATCAATCATACAATCAGATAAGCACATTAGTCACCAAGTAAGCAATCAAATAATTCTCCTAGTCGCACTAGCCTCCCAGCCTCTCAGACTGCTCTTCCTAGTCCTACTAGCCAAATTCTCCCAGCCTCTCAGACTGCTCTCCCTAGTCCTACTAGGCTACTACCTCGGTCTCCTAGACCGAGCCTCGGTCTTCCAGACCGAGCCTCAGCCTCCCAGACTGAGCCTATAAATAATAAATAAATGTGCTCAACATTTGTTTGTAAAAAGTTTTGGATCTGGACTTGAGTGGTATGCAGTGTAAAAATGTTTTCGTGAGAGCCCTAGTGATCATAGTCTAGACTCGAGAAGGAATCCTAGTTCGCTATGATCAGAGCTCTGATACCAAGTTGTCACACCCTGGCTTTGCGGAAGCGTGGTTAATTTGGTGTGACTTCTTAATACCATAGCTTAATCATAACAAAGCTATATGATAGTAAAACCATGCAAGATCATCCGTAGATTTAAGTTTTAACACCGAAGTGACATAACATTGTCTTAGGAACTACAACACCATAACATAAAACATTGTTTTGAAAGACATAAACATCAACATGAATAAAACGCAGTTTAAGATTTGTGACTCGTCCAGGAAAAAGTCACATTTCCTAAACCGGGATGACCTCGGAACCCATATGCAGCGGGAAAACACAACATACCGCGCCAGATCTTTAATTCCCTGAAATACATGTAAGTTGAAAAATCAACAATAATGTTGAGCGAGTTCATGTGTAAGTGAGTAAATAAATCTTTGTATGTATAAAAACCCTGGTATGTAGCAAATAAGGAAAAAGAGATCACCAATGGTTTGCAAGGCCATTGATATGTGTGAAGTGCAAGTAGGAAGACTCAAACCTAGCAGATTTATGCGTTGGGTACAAAGTCACCCCGAGGTCCGTTCTGTTTGGGCCTGGGGCTGGGCTCGCTACACCCAGATAGATCTACCGCTCCTGCCCCTCGGTCCTACCCTGAGGATTAATGGCCTCAAGTTTCCGCCTACCCACTCACATGATCTGAATAATAACCCTCCTTACGCTAACCATACCATGTAAGAATTATTCGTAATCACAGTAACATGTATTTCACCCCCGCAGTTTAGAAAACTGAAAACAGTTAGAGAAAAGGGGGACATGAACTCACAGTGGTGCGTCTCTACCAAGTATATCTCCTGATCAAGCGGCTGTGCGACGACCTACATGTACTAAATCTATTAGACGGACGGCCGTGCCTTAGCTTAAGGTTTAAGTTTTTGGGAAATAGTTAGACAACTATTTCGTGTTTATATTTTTGTAAATACTTGGTAATTATTCTCCTTCCCAAGGATGGGGGATTTAATACATACGTGCTCGTAATATTCGAAATACATTATTAAGTCTCACTTAATATATTTTATTTCTTACTTCAAAATATAAATATTCTTCCCAAAATAATACTTTGACAAAAATACGCGCTCATAAATATTTCCTTAAAATGCGTAAGTTACGTTTTAAAGATCGGGCAGAAATAATTATACCGTTGTAACTTATTATTAACTATGAAGGCGTATGCATTATTTCTGGAATCATTAGTACTTGGTAATATTATTTTTACTCTAAAAATAATATCCGTATATTTCACAAAATAATCATAAACATTTTACAAGTGACGCTATAAAAAAATATATATATATATCAAATATATATTTACCCCGTTTGATTTTGTGAAGATCCCGCCTCCGATATTTTGTAAATAAAGTCATGGCGAAATTTACGTTTTGAAAACAAGTCAAAAATATATTTACAACACTTGTAGTGAAAATATTCCCAAGTGTTAGGTTTTTAGAAAAATTTCGCTAGAGTTTCCCCTGTAACTGGAGGTGGCCACGCTTTCAAGCGTATCGTTTTTTTTAAAAGCAAATCAACAATTTCCTTATTCTCAATAACAACTTTCCAAAACATCAATTAGTCAAAATATATATAAATCGCAAAAATTACATGAACTTGTGGTTTGTCCAAAATTTGTAGAAATTTCCATTACCTTTAGTGGATCTTTGCAATAATCTACTCGATTTCGTAAAAGCCTCGTTTTTAAAGAAATTCCATCTTTACAACTTCTTGTAAAATTTGACAGAACTAGTTCTTTGTCGAAACTTAGTGTTACACAAGTATTTACACACTTGTGTGTTTGCTAAAATCATTCTTGTTTATGAAAGATCCGTCTTTAAAAGTATGTTTTCTCTTGACACGTGGTCCTTTGAAAATACCGTTTGTAGATCCGTAGATCTACTAGTTTTAAACACTATTTCGTAAGTAAAGTCGATTTTACACAAGTTCATGTTTAATGTGTGGTAGAGTTTCATCATTTAACCCTTTGTACACTTAAACAAACTCTATGTCATGATCCATGATCACGACTAATCCAGGTTAGATGATGATCCGAGCTACCACAACATAGATCGGCACTAAATAATTATAACAAGACAAGTCTTACAAGATTTACACAACAACATAGCTTTTATCCAACATTTTTAACATTTTAGTAAACTTTTAGCATGTCTTCTTGTAAGTTCATGAGTTCTAACCGTCATATATTATTTTAACCACTTTAAAATAGATCGAGAGTGTGTTTAAAGCAACTTACTACTAGCTCGAGGCTAGGGAAGAAACTAGTCGAAGATTGGGTGGATAAAAGCAATGGGGTGAGGTCCTTCGCGTTCCGAATGCACTAAACTTCCTTATGTGAGATCCTTAACATTTGTATACCCTTGGAATGACAAGATCAAGATCGAAAGGTGGCGGTGGGGGTGCTTGTGTCTTCGGCCGAGAGTGAAAGAGAGGGAGAGAGAGGAGTGTTGTTTAGTTAAGTGGTTAAGGTTATGGTGGATCAAAGCTTGTTCTTATAGACATTTCTCATGTTAATTGTCCAAGGGTTACTATGTCACCAAGATATTAGACATAGATGATTATTATAATCAAATAAAGGACAAGGGGGGTCACATATGGTGACCGAATTCGGTTGGGGGGGGGGGGGTATTCGGTTAGTTTCCAACTAGATAGTTAGGATGTAGGTTACTTAGTTAGGTGGTTAACCATTTTTTGGTAAGTTATGCATTTTAGCGGGTGTTAGGGTATTCGAGGACCCTAACTGGCTTAGAAAAAGAAAAACAGTGTAGATGGCAATATTTTCATGTTCCGGGTATAGTCCTGTTGTTCGGTTGGATAGTAATCCGTTAAAGCGCTTAACAAAGCTTTTAAGTGTCGTTATTATTATTTTTAGTGACACAACTTATTCCCGACACTTTGGAAAGTGTCTAGCAATATTTTTTTCATGTTTTGGCACTTTATTAGGTAGCTTAATGCTGAATTTTTGTACTTAAGGTACGTTTTAGGCACATACGGTCACTGTAATCTCATTCCTAGTGACGCAGTTCTACAACCCTTATATCCCTACACTCACCACTAGTGTAGCAAACTATCTTAGGCTCTTACAGGCCTTAGAGGCAGTACCTGCCTGGTGCTAGTTATGACAGCACGTTTAATAGGTTATCCGTTCATTGTGCTACTGTGCTTTTGGTGCATCAAGGTTGTCACAAAGGTGCTGTAAGCAAAAGATGGAGTGACAGCAAGTAAAGTATGATGCAAGTAAGTACATGTATCAGTATTCAAGTAACAGTTTATCCACAAGTTCAAGTAAGCACAGTAATTAAGCAGTAATTAATTATTAATTAAGTCGTACGGATACCTGGTTTAGTGAGGGTTGTCACACGCTACACGTTTAAAGAATTCATACAAGACTTCAGCATCTTGTATATTCTTATATACTTTATATTCCAAATCGAAATTGAATGTGAAGATACTCGGTTTGTCCTTAATTTTGTTGAATAGAAGCTCCACAACAGGAGATGAGAAGCCACAAAGACAGGGAACCCTGCCAGCCTATAGTTTTAGTTTTAGGTGTAACGAAAGAGCCGAAAAATGTAAAGAGGTTGGAAATTGACTTTTCTTTTGACTTTGTAGATCATAACTATGATTAGCCCAATGACTTCAATTTATTTATTTTGTTTCTAAACTTTTGGTTTTGGCAGTTCTACTCGAAGCTCGAGGAGAAAATCCGTGCAAAAGAAGAGGAAAAAAACACACTGCAAGCAAAAACAAAGGTAAATTTAAATTTTGCTACACGTTTAAAGGTTAAAGGTCGTGGACCCCTTTGTGGTAGATTATAACAAGAAATTGTATTTTATTTTTCATTTTTTGTACCAGGAACATCAAGAAGCCGAGATTAAGATGTTAAGAAAGAGTCTTATGTTCAAAGCAACACCGATTCCGAGTTTTTACCATGAAACTCCTCCGAAACCAGAGTTAAAGAAGGTAAGTTTCACGTTAAAAAAATGGGTAAAATGCATTTTATGTCCTTTAAGTTTTGAGCAAAATTAGTATCCGCCAAAACAAATTTTGTAGTCTATTTGAATTCTTTGATTTGTATTCACATCGTATTCTGAATTTATGTTTTATTATATTGAATGCTACAGAATAAGAAGATGTGTGGCAAAAAAAGCTTCAAACACGACGATTGAGTCTATGAATTCATCGAATGTACCAGATGAGAAAACCGACGACTCGCTTGACAAGAAGAAGATGCAGTGACATAAGAAAAGCAGTGAGATATATATTGATGTAGCGTGTGTTATGGAAAATGAAGATCAACCCGTTGATTCTACGAATACCCGTGTAGTTCTTCCCCAACCCCCAAATTGCAACACAAAGGCCACGAAATTTGAAGTGAAAAATTCAGTAGTTTCAAAATTCAATTCTAATTGTTCAAATGACTAGAGGGACATATAAATAAGAACAAAAATTCGAAATGGGCCTAAAAAAGATAACGGGCCAAACACAAGCCCAAAAACAAAATGCCCAAAATACTTAAAAAAACATAAAAATGCAAATAACTATTGGAAATAAGCGTTTTTTGGCCCATACGATGACCTAAACCGCCTTAGGCATTTGTAACAAGATGGAGCTTGTTCTCACGTTCGTTTCACCTGGTCGCACGCCCAAAACGGACCCCCGTAGCCCAAGTTAGAGCCATTTTAGTGAAGCCCCTTTTGTTACGCGATCTTGGGCCTCCAAATACAAGATGACCCGCTCCTCCACACTTGGGCCCGCATCATTCCCTTCTGGGTAGACAAAATTCAACCTCGAATCCGCAGCAACCTCATCATCAGAAGAATCCCCATGAAAAGGCAGCAAATGTTTGACATTGAAAACATCGGAACAACGAATGTGGCTTGGTAACCTCAGACGATAGACATTAGAATTTATCTTCTGCACAATCTCCACTGGCCCAATCTTCTTGGCTGACAATTTATTATACTCCCCCACTGAAAAACGATCCTTAGTCCAAATGGCCCAAACAAAGTCACCCTCTTCAAAATCAACTTGCCTACGCTTTTGGTCTGCAGCTTGCTTGTACTTTGAATTAGCGCTGGCCAAGTTATCCTGCACAGCTTTATGAACTTCATGTAACCCAAACACAAAATCTTGCACCTTCTTGGGAACAGAACCTGGGGTAGGAAGTGACATCAAATCAAGAGGACCCCGAGGCTTAGCAGAATAGACCACCTCAAACGGAGTAAACCCAGTGCTCCTATTAACAGCATGATTATGAGCAAACTCAGCCTGACAAAGCTTTTGATCCCAAGACTTCACATGATCACCCACAAGACACCGCAAAATATTACCAAGTGACCGATTAACAACCTCCGTCTGCCCATCAGTTTGTGGGTGGTAAGCACTACTAAAATTGAGCTAAGTGTTCACCATTTTCCATAGACTTCGCCAAAAATGACTCAAGAAACGAGTATCCCGATCAGAAACTATAGAGGATGGCAAACCATGCAAACGATAGATATCTCGAAAGAACAACTGAGCCACATTAACTGCATCTGTTGTCTTCTTGCAAGGAATAAAGTGCACCATCTTAGAAAACCGGTCCACCACTACAAAGATCGAATCATTACCACGCTGAGTACGGGGTAACCCCAACACAAAATCCATGCTAATATCTACCCAAGGTTGCTGAGGAATGGGTAGAGGCATATAAAGCCCTGCATTGTTAGCTATGCCTTTTGAAACTTGACAGATCCTGCAACGTCTAACAAACCGATCAACATCCCTCCGCATAGTAGGCCAAAAATAAGAAGACAACACCAATCGTAAAGTACGGTCTCTACCCACATGCCCTTCTCCATGCAGTTCTTTAATTATTTGAAGGCGGAGGCTGGAATTAGGAATACATAATTGATTTTCCTTAAAAAGAAAACCGTCATGCACAAGAAAATATGTCCTCTTCCCAAACTGCACATCCTACAAAATGACAGAAAAATATGGATCTGTTGCGAGTTGTTCCATGAGATTGTCTAGCCCGGGTACAACAACTCTCATAGAAACAAGCAGGCTACTCCTTCTGCTCAAGGCATCTGCCACACGATTCAAAATTCCAGACTTATGCTTCACAACAAAAGTAAACTTTTCCAAGAAAGCCATCCACCGTGCATGCTTATGCGATACTTTATCTTGACTGCGAATATGCCTCAACGAATCATGGTCTGTAAATAAAACAAACTCCTTGTGAAACAAATAATGACGCCAATGTTTCACAGCATGGACCACTGCATAAAATTCAAGATCGTAAGTGCTATAACGTAACTTTGGCCCAGTCAACTTCTCACTAAAATAAGAAACTGGACGTCCCCCCTGACTTAGGACTACCCCAACACCACCCTGCGAGGCATCCGTGTGCAACTCAAAAACCCGAGAAAAATCTGGCAAAATTAGAATTGGTGCTGTTGTAAGCTTTTCCTTGATTAACTGAAAAGCTGACTCTGCCTCCTCAGTCCATATAAAAGTCTTCCCCTTCATGCAGTCAGTCACTGGCGCCATAAGGGAACTGAAATTTCGAATGAACCGTCTATAAAATGAAGCAAGACCATGGAAGCTACGTACTTCAGTTATCGTAGTTGGAGTTGGCCACTGCTTAACAGCCGCTACCTTTGATTCATCCACCTGTATTCCGTCACCAGAAACAACATACCCTAAAAACAGGACCTTAGGGACCATAAAGACACACTTCTTTTTGGCTGCATACAAGTTATCCCCTCGGAGCAAGGTCAAAACCTGGCGTACATGCTTCACATGCTCATCAAAATTAGGGCTATAAATAAGAACATCATCAAAATAGACCACCACAAATTTACCAATAAAGGGTCTAAACAACTGATTCATCACACGCATAAAAGTACTAGGTGCGTTTGATAAACCAAATGGCATCACCAACCACTCATACAATCCTTCACGAGTCTTGAAGGTAGTCTTCCACTCGTCACCCGGTCTAAGACGAATCTGGTAATACCCACTCTTCAAATCTAACTTCGTAAAAATAGTAGCACCACTAATCTGATCAAGTAAATCATCAAGTCGGGGAATCGGAAATCTGTACCTCACAGTGATCTTGTTGACCGCACGACTGTCAACACACATACGCCACGTCCCATCCTTCTTAGGAGTCAAAAGAGCAGGAATAGCACAAGGACTCATGCTTTGTCGAACGTACCCCTTAGAGATTAGGTCTTCAACCTGCCGACGCAATTCTTCATGTTCTTTTGGGCTCATTCTGTAATGGGGCTTGTTGGGTAGTTGGGCCCCTGGTTCCAAATCAATGTGATGTTGGATGTCTCGTAGGGGTGGTAGCCCGGCAGGTAAATCATCTGGGAAAACATCAACAAACTCCTCAAATAACGGAACCATACATTCAGGAATTTCAACTTCCTCAGGCACTGGCTTCCCTATCAAAATAAACACATTGTCTGTTTCCTCCAGCTCATCTTGAAACTAACTAATGGTCAACAAGGTACCCGAATCTTTTGTGGCTAACTGCTTAGGCTTGCTAGGAACAAGGGTGATCTTCACACCACCAAACAGAAAGCTATAAGTATTTGGCCACCCATTATGCTATATATTACGCTCATATTCCCAAGGTCTACCCAACAATAAGTGACACGCATCCATAGGGACCACATCACACACAACATCATATTTATACGTTGACCCAATAGAAATAGAAACAAGTGCCCTTTTAGATACCGTCACTTCACCTCCCTTTTTAAGCCATTGAAGCTTATAAGGCTTCGGGTGACTCTCTGTCTTCAAGGCCAACTTTTGAACTGCCTCTTCAGAAATCAGATTGTCACAACTCCCCGAATCAATAACAAACGTGCAAACCTTCCCCAAAATGGTACACGTTGAGTGGAAGATGTTGTGCTTCAGCCAGTCATCCCCATCTGCCTTTGGTGTATAGCAAGAGCGTCTGACCACCAAGTTCACCCCAACATCACCGGTCACAACCTCCTCTTCATATTCAGTTTCTTCATCGTACACTGGGTTATTCTCATACTCTTCATACTGATCATCCTCAGACTCAACAACCAAGTGTCTTTTACCAGCCTTTTTGCACTCAGCTTGACGATGGCCTGTTTCACCATAACTGAAACATCTTGGACCACTACTGCTAGCCCCCTTAGAAGTAGGCCCGGTATTGCTACCCCCCGGCTTCTGCTGACTAGGCCCGCCACGAGGTGCCCCACTGCCTGACCCAACGTTTCCTCCAGCAGGGGTAAATGAACCGCCCACCTGACGGTTTTGTTTCTCAAATGCCAACGCCCGTTGGTGTGCCTCTGGAATGGTTAACGGATCAAAAAGGTTCACGAACTCCATAATTTGAACCCTTAGTCCCCCAATATACCGAGAAACAAGTTGTTCCTCCGGTTCTTGAATATCATTCCTAGCAATCAACTGGTAAAACTCTGTGGTATAATCATCAACCGATTTAGCCCCCTGTTTTAAATTTTGCAGACGTTGGTACATCAACCGTTGAAAGTTATGAGGCAAAAAGTTGGACCGCAAGCACTTCCTCATCTTAGTCCATGTCACGATCCTTGACTTTCTGAGCCTGTTTCGTGTTAACTTCAACTGTTGCCACCACGCAGAGGCCCTTCCACGTAACCTGGTAGCGATCAAGGCCACCCGCTTATTTTCAGTCACCTCCTTGTACTCAAACACCTCCTCCACGATAGCCAACCAATCGATGAACCCCTCCGGATTCAAACTAGTCCCATCAAATTCTGGAATATCAACTCTTATCCCAGAATCCCAACGCCTATTACCACCTCCACGTTCACCCCTTGGTCTCCCTCCTGGTTCATCTTCAGAAGATGAACCGTCACCAAATGGGTTACTAAATTCAGAACCATACCCGTCATTGGGTCCCTGCCTCATACGATTGATCAAATCGGCCATCTGGTCAGTCAACTGATCGACCACTTGATCCAACCGTTGATCCACTCTCGCCATGAGTCGCTGCTCTAACTCCCGTTCATACACTTCATCGAGAGGCCTGGTGTTGTTTCTCCTCAGAGGCATTCTGAGCCAGGAATTCAGCTCTGATACCAACTGATGTAGCGTGTGTTACGGAAAATGAAGATCAACACGTTGAGTCTACGAATACCCGTGTAGTTCTTCCCCAACCCCCAAATTGCAACCCAAAGGCCACGGAAGTTGAAGTGAAAAATTTAGTAGTTTCAAAATTCAATTCTGATTGTTCAAATGACTAGAGGGACATATAAATAAGAACATAAATTCGAAATGGGCCTAAAAAAGATAACGGGCCAAACACAAGCCCAAAAACAAAATGCCCAAAATACTTAAAAAAACATAAAAATGCAAATAACTAATGGAAATAAGCGTTTTTTGGCCCGGACGATGACCCAAACCGCCGTAGGCGTTTGCAGCAAGATGGAGCTTATTCTCACGTTCGTTTCGCCTGGTCGCACGCCCAAAACGGACCCCCGTAGCCCAAGTTAGAGCCATTTTAGTGAAGCCCCTTTTGTTACGCGGTCTTGGGCCTCCAAATACAAGATGGCCCGCTCCTCCACACTTGGGCCCGCATCATATATATATATATATATATATATATATATATATTGAAATTTTGATCTAAAGAGTTACTTTGAGAAAGGCTATATATATTTATATTTTGATAACATGAGTTGAGATATAAAAGTCTTCAGAAGTTGAAAACTTGGATATCTTAATCATCATACATATATCTTTGTACTAAGTTCAATATCTTATATGTCTGCAGGATGAAGCATCTGATGGTGATGCAATGGATATTGAAGCTGTTGGTAACTTTGATCTTGATGCACAGTTGGATTCCTTGAGAACAAAACTTATCTTGGTAATATAAATCTTGGTTATTGTTGATATATGTGTTCTTTTATGGTTGATGAACAAAATCCTTCGTCTTTTTCACAGGAGTCTGCTAAATTGAAGAGAGAGATACAGGCATTGTAAAGATAGTCTGTTATTAGTAACCACCAAGCAGCTTCAGTCAATGAATTAATGAAGTTGTCTGAGTAAATTTCTGAGGATGATGCATTCAAAGGTATTACAAGTATGATTATATTGTAAAGATATACTAAACATTCATATTTATGAGAAAATATGTACTTAATTAATGAATGCACGAGTACTATACAGTTTTTATCAAAAAGATTAGGTTTAAACACTGTTGGGTTAAAACAGTGTTTTAACCCGAGAAAAAGTGAAACCACTATTTTGGGTTAAAATAGTGTTTTGAAACCACTTTTGGGTTAAAACAGTGTTTGAAACCACTTTTGGGTTTAAACAGTGTTTGAAACCACTGTTGGGTTAAAACAATGTTTGAAGCCACTGTTGGGTTAAAAACAGTGTTTTGAAACCACTTTTGGGTTAAAACAGTGTTTGAAACCATTGTTGGGTTAAAGCAGTGTTTTGAAACCACTTTTGGGTTAAAACAGTGTTTGAAACCACTGTTGGGTTAAAACAGTGTTTGAAGCCACTGTTAGGTTAAAACAGAGCTTAATAATTCTTTGAATGCTGAAGTATGAGATTGTCAGGTTCTATCAGATGAATCTTTGATTGCATTGATTATAGATTTGTGTAAAGTTACAAACTCTATCGATTTTGGGACAGGTGGAGGCGAAGAAGTTGGTCTTAAAGGATGATCCACAAGTTGTTAAAAGGGGGAATGTGAGTGTTCACCAATCATTGGGCCATCCACATGAAAAAAAAAATTGCTAAGGCGGTATAGTAGCTACATTCACCGAGAATGACTTCAAGAACTACTTTAACCAGTTCAGGTCAACCACAAACATGGTGATGATGTATGATCACAAAACTCAAAAGTCCTCCAGGTTTCGGCTCTTTCGTTACTTATGAGTTCGAGGAGTCTGTTGATAGAGTCTGCAACAATTCGATCACTTTGATTAATCTACATCTGGATCAGAATCTCAACAATAATTCGATCTCCATAGGAAGCTCGAAGAATCTGTTGAGGATTCAAGTATACGCTGTCTTAAATTCCTTCTAACAATTCGAGTTTATAGTGTTAAACTGTTAATTATGGCTAACTATTGTTGTGTTTGAGTTATAGGTTTATGATACAATGAATTATTGTTAGTTAGTTAATGGTGGAAAGAGAGACAACAATGAAAGCCGTTGAAGAACTAACTGCCATTACCGATCAACTGAAGGCAGAAAAAGATGGTTTTGAGTCAGAATTACAAACCATAAAAGGGGAATTCCAAAAGTTGGTTGAACAGGAAACAGATCACAAACAAGAATGGTGATCAAGAAAGATTACTAGAAGAGAAGGATGTCCACGTGGTAGAGATCGAACAACTACATAAGAAAATTGATGAAATGTCATCGGAAATGGAAAACGGTTTCCAGTTGGAAGAACAAACTGTTGAATAACTAGAAGAAACCATTGAATACCTTAAAAGTGATCTTGAAATCAAAGGATATGAAGTCAATATATTGACCGAACTGATCAGAAACCTCGAAGTCAAAATCCGGTTATCAACCTAGAAGCTTCGTGTAACGGAACAGACATTAAGCGAAACGGAACACGAGCATGCAGCGAAAGAAGAGAAGCTGCATCAAGAAAACAAATCTTTAGTAGAAAAAATCTCAACTTTAACCCAAATGATTGCTGATATCAAAAGGGAAGTACAAGATCAAGTTAACGAGACCTTGACCAGTGTTGACACTCTCACTATAGAGTTTGAAGAAGATTACGACCACGTAAGAACACGAGTTACGAAAATCACGAACGGAATTCAAGCCATGCAGATTCAGCTGAAGCAAATGAAAGAAGACGCAAAACAAAAGTTGGAAGAAATGGTGATGAAATTAAAGTTTTGTGAAACTGAGAATGATCTGTTGATAAAATCATTGGAGGATATGAAGACGACAAGTGCGAAAAAAGATGAGAAAACTAATGAACTCGAAAACACAATTCACGTGAAAGACGAATGGATGTTGAGTTTTTGTGAGGATAACTGAGAGGCGATAAAGCAGCTGTGCATGTGGGCGGATTATCACAGGGACCGTTTCGATCATCTTCAACAGCTGCTGAATGCAAGCACCGGCACACAAAGGCAGATGGTGAGGTAAGTACATATTGTCCGTGATTAATACTCATTTCTCTTTGTTTTTTAGATATCATGTACAAGGTATTCACATCTTATGAGCGTGAGTGAGTTCAAAGACAATGAAGTTGATGATGACGTGATGATAAAAGATAGAGGCTTAAAAGTTGGCGGATCAAACCGAGCATCAGTTGAGAGTTCGAGGAGGCGTTCACTTCCAAAGCGATTTGATGAGTCGTTCACAGTTTGAAGGTTTAATGGTTTAGTATAGCAGTTTGAATTGGTTTTTTAAATTCTATTTTAAAACATTAGTTCATTAAGGAACATGACTCATTCACACGAGTAGTTGTTTTAATGGTTTGGTATAGCAGTTTGACGGTTGCAGCCGAGACTTTGAAGTTAAACATGGCGCTTATATTGTTACCTGTTTGTCAAAACACGATAACTTGGTTAAGGAACAAGACTCATTCGCACGATCACTTTGTAGTATTTATAGCTTTTTTTATTGTATCATTTCTATTTCTGTTATATAAATGTATAATGATTCGTTGTTTAATAAAATGTGTTATGCATGGTTTTCTAAGAAACGACCCGTGTTTGCACACAGGTCTTACCGCTAGTTATATATAATAAACATGATAAATAAGGGCTTATGTGGCATGATATGGGGCTTGCAAAATGATGTGACATCACCTTAGGCAATCTAGAAATTGGTTTTGGCTTCAAAATTCGGACGCGGGATCCGTTTCCTTTAATGTTGACCCGACTTTATTTGTACGATATCTGTGTTTCTTTTCCAAAACCCTAGAGAACCTCCATCTCCATTCTCCATCTCCATTCCAAGAAACTGATCATCTCTTCACATGTCTTTCCTAATGAATTCCATATCGATAAGATAAATGTCTGAGCATCGTGAATCCTTCATTTGTTTCATTCAACACCGCTATTCTGACCCAAATCAAAGGATGCTTCTTTCTAAACCCTAGCCTCCTTCATCTCGCTCTTCTGGATCAATCGTATTCTCATCAAATGATTCAATAATCAGGTACCCAAATCTGTTTAGTTAATAGGGGTTGTATCTATGTTGATTTCACTTTTTGATAACCGATTTTGATTATAGGTATGATTCCTTTCAATCACAGGTATGATTCCTTCAACCAACTTCAATCTGATTGTTGATTATGTTAGTTTTTTTTATTGTAATGAAGTTGAAGATTTTAGGGTTTTGGTTAACTGTTTTTGTTAATTATTGTCTCTCTCAGATCCATGTATCTCGATCTAAATCTCCCCCTCTCTTGGAAACGAAGCCATTGTTGTCTTAACGGTAAGATCAGGTTCATCGGTTGGTTAAATTGTTCTATCATTTACCAGATTGTCATCGATATATCGTTTAGCAGATTTTCACTCTCAAAACCCTAAATCTCAATCTAAAGAAACTGAGCATAAGTTAGGTTTTCTTCTCCATTCTTACTATTGTAACTTGAAATTCTTTTGATGTTTCTTTTTAATTGAATTTGATACGTGATGTTTATTATGAATGAATTGACTTGAATTCCCCATTTTTTTTGAATTTGTAGGTATTGTTGTGATTACTGCGAGATACTTACTTGACGCATGATTCTGTAAGTCATTCTTAATTGCATCACTTCACACATAAAAGATATTTACACATTTCAAGTTTAAATATGTTGTTAGAGATAGGTTAGAGTGATGCTCACAAGGTTTTTGGGTTAAGGTTTCAGAATGGGAATGGGCATGTAATGTAAGTTTGTATTTATGTTTGTTATATATTGGATGATAGTTGAACATACTACTTTCAGAGTCACTTTTCATCTTTTGATAAAGATTTTTGAAATTTTGTAGATTTATGAGCATGTAACAGAGATCTACTGAGTGTAGCGGTCGGAGTGTGTTGTCGGACAAACATAAGAGTCACTCGCAATGGCACAAAGGGGATTTATTATCCAAAATATCAAAAGCAAGAGAGCATTATTGCAATGTTGCCTGGCTAGAGAGCATTATTCTGAGTGGCAAAATGGGTCGATCAAATGATCGGGTCTGATTAAGCAGATTAGACCTATCAACATCTTTTGTAGTTGTTTTATAGTCAATGGTATTATTAAACAAAACTGTTATTTAAATTAATAAGATAATTCATATTAAAAAAGGACCTAGGACAATGTAAGGATCTAGCTACTCATTTAGGCGACTTATCTAACCATTAAATGGATTTCGTTTTTAGCTACTTTTCATTTATCGGTGAATTGATATGGAATCTGTTATGCAGAAATTTGCATCTATTGGGGTGAGAGTTGTTCTTCATCAATAAGTTTGTGGTAATTTATGATTTCCCTTCATCTTGCTAATTATTTTTTATATCTTTTTTACCAAAAGTTAATTTTTATTTTTCTTTGGTTAGTCAAACTCTGCGTTAAACAACTTATGATGTTGCTTCTTATTGTATGACAAGTATACTTATCAAAGATCTTGCTAGATAAATTTATAAAAGGTAATGATGTATTTAAAAGTAAAAAAAATAGCTTCTGACCCGATGTGTAAATAAGGTGAGCGAGGCATGCAGATTATGTAATGGGTCAATACAAATTTAGGTCATTTGTTACGGCTCAGACGACCAAATCGGGTCAGGTTGGCTTATTATACATTTGCTATGTACTACGTAAAGTAAATCGATCAAATTATCACATCTAGATCCGATAGATAATAAAAATGAGATAGGACTAATTCCATGATGATATAATAGGCACTTCATTTTTTTAGCTGTATCACTTAGATTAATAGTCGATGTAAGATTACCAATTCATTGCAATGGTTATTCTGCTTGGGGTAGGTTAATAGTCGATGTACCCCATATCTTAACATCTGAATAGCTGTGTTTCCTTTTTTTTGTATTGGTACGCCTGGTCATGTAACTAAGGTGTGCGAGTTAGGCAGATTATGTAACGGGTCAATATAAATTCGAGTCATTTGTTACGGGTCACACGACCAGGTCAGGTTAGCTTATTATACTTTATAGATTATTAGTGTAGAAAGTATGTTTTTAAATTATTCTTTTCTATTTTAGACATTGTTTTGATCAAAAATTACCGAAGCAATTAAGTGATCAAATTAGTTAAGTGAGGTAGTGTGCTGAGAATGTGTGTTGAAAAATATGTTGGCTTATTAGTTTGCAAAAACAATTTCAGGATATAGCTCAGGATATTGAGCTATATCTATGATCAAACAGTGAGCAAAAATGTAAAGGGTGACACGAGATATATGAGGAAAGCCCTTGATCAATCTAGATCGCCGGCACAAAACCTCGGGAGCTGACAATCGCAGCTGCCTTGTTCTTCTTATTGCTTCAAATATCAGGATACAATGCAGGATATGATGCGGATCAACTAAGTGTTAAAACGTAATTTGAATACAAGTGTTAGTACGTAGTGAGTGTTTGCTGCTAGAGAGAAAGAGTGTGCGAAAGATTGTGTGCCTTAATCTGATCCGATCAATCCCTTTTATAGTAAAGGAAACCAACTAACTATCCTATTATTCCGGGATTCAGCGAATATTCCATATGTGAACGTTGTAGTCCACGTCTTCCGGCTTCAACGTCCATAATATAACTGATTTGCCCGAGTCTTGAGGAGAAGAAGTCCACCTGACTGTTAGAGACTGGTTACAACAATCTGCACGTGAGTCAATTAGTAACTACCAGGATATCGTATCAGGATGTTACCAATATCCTGATCCAGCATCCTGGTCACAATAAAACAAACAAAGTCAGCATATCAGTCAGGATATATGAGCAGAAAATCACCCATAACAATTGTCCCCAAAATATATCTGTTGGGATACCAATTCCAACGGATATATTTTAAATCTTATCCCTCACATCGAGGTTATTAAATTGAAACGACGGTCAAGATAGCATTATGCAACTTTCAACGTGGTTTTCACTCGATGGATATCTATTACGCCCCTATATCTTCTCTCTTTCTGTTTGAAAATCAAATATCATCAACAGAGTCTCCAGGTAATTCTTGCTTCATTCCCTGTTAATTTCTTTATTCTACTTCCAATAGCTACTAGAACCTGCTCTCAAACCGGCGAATCGACGGAGACCTTCGTTCTGCAAAATCTTCTTAAGAACCCCGAGAAGGAGATCTGTGCTTTTGATAACGCAGACATCGCAGCGTTGAGAGCCTCCGGCGCTTTCCCAGATAGCACGATTATTAGACCATTTGACCGGTCAATTCGATCAGATGTTTCTTCTGCCGATTGGGTCTGTTTTCCGGCATAACCTTTCTCGCTAGGCCTTCGGTACCCTTTCCCTGAATTCATGATGCAGTTTTTTTGAACCATTGATATTTCCTTTGCCCAAACAATGCCCATGGTTTGGAGAGTACTAATTGTACTCAAACAAATCAAAAACCTTCACTGTCCTGACCTCTGCATCGAGGATATTCCGATCGCCTACCGCCTCCGATCACACGGTTCCAGTCGGTTCTTACTCTTTTCAACTTCCAGCAATCCCCTCATTCTTAAAGCCACCAAGAACGAGGATGGATGGCAACGTAAATTCTTCTTCATTAAGAGAGACTCCATCTGGAGTGGTTAACCACCGGTAGGGTTTAGGGTTTCAAGAATATCCCCAAATACTTCCAGGCCAATATCCTGTGCTAATATTTTTTTATTTGGCCTTTATGCAGTGAACTTTAAAGAAGTAGCCCCTCCTACTGCAGAATCTGAAAAAAGAATCAAAGCAATTTACCAGTTACCGGAAGGTGATAGGAGTTTTTCCACATACCTCCCAAGTTCCAGTCAATATTCATCATCTGATATGTCTGGTAAGAGTCATTTTGTAAATAATTGATTAGCGTAATATAATGAAAGAGTAATAAGGATTTATAACTTCCCCTTTATGCAGCACCAGCCAAAATCCCAGAAGTTTTCGACCTTGAGGAGTTGGGCAGTTACTCCGATCACGTCCAGGTCAAGAAGGAGCCCAGTCCCAAGCCTACGGCCTCATCCATGCCCAGCAGCTCCAAAGCCATCATCATTCCCAAGCCTTCGCCGGCTACTAAGCCCCGGAGCTCAAGTTCTCGCAAAAGGAAAGAGACTGATTCACATGTCACCTCCGATACGTTCCCTATGAGAATCATGGGTTTATTGAGGCAAACGGGTTCATGACTTCCTTTCTTAACAAGGTATAAATCCTTATTCCATATCCTGCATATATACGTCAAACCAATATCCTGGTTATCATAATACCTGTGTCTTTGGGTGCAGGGCCTCGAACGTCTGGTTCATTTGTACGAAGAATCCTGTGGGCTCAACAAGATGCTCGAGTCCAAGTTGAAGAAAGCCGAGGTCACCATTTCCGACCAAGGTATGATTGCTGCTGCCAAAACTCGGCACTACGAAGACAAGTTCAAGGCCATGACCCAGGAGCATCAGGCTGCTCTCAAAAAAGCCACTCATGAAGCCCAAGCCCATCTGGACGCTGCCCACGCCCAACATGAGTAGGATATGGCCACTTACCGGGAAGGCCTCAAAAGCTCCGTTGTCATCTCCCTTTTGCAGGATCGGCTAAAAATGGTTTACGAAGCCAAAGCCCTGGGCTTCGAATGCCCTTCTTGGAACGTCAACGCCTGGGAGACGAAGCTAAGAAGTCTTGGAGGTAACCCTGTTGAGCATCCAGTTAATCCTGCAGCTGAGGGCTCTTCAAAAGCGATTGAAAAACTAATTGGTGCTGGTGGTGAAGCTGAGAAGGATGTTCAAGCTAATCCTGAAGCGGATGCTGATGAAGAGATGATGAATGAAGAAGGTGCTGCCTTTTAAGAGCAGCGAAGCGGGCAGTGATGGACGTTCATGCCTGAGCCTATTTTTTAAATTTGATAGTAGTGTTTGTTTGAACAATTTTATTTCTTGTCCTTTGAACAATTTTCTTTTCCAGCATTAAAACGATTTGATAACCAAAGGTGGATGGGTCCTAGGTTTCAGGATGAAGCCTTTGGTCATCAACTAGTATCGCTTATTTTGGATAATACCACCTCCTTTTGACTTATTCGTCGTTGTCTTTCAATTTTTTGTTATGCATTGCTTAGTTTAAATTTCAACTTTCCAAAATTAGTGCAATTATTCTTTGAAAACATCCTGATCAGTATACTCGGCGATATCCTACAAAGACTTTCGTCTAATAGGGTTTTTCAAAATTCAAACAATTCAGATAAAGTTTCTAAAGAAAAAAGGACAGTTTAATTTACAAAGTTCGTTTTGATAATACTTGTTTGACTAGAGTTTTAGTTTTCAACCCAAGTATTATATCCCAAATATTCCAACCAAATATCCTGAAACATATTCTGAAAACACATTGTAAGAATATATCCTAAGAATATATCCTAATCAGGATATTTAAGCCTTTTTCAAACATAGTTTCAAAAGTTCAAATGACTTATACAAGGTTTACAAAGGAAAGATCATACCAGGAAAAAAGTGTAACCCTATTATCGAGCTTCAATCCCTTTGCAATTTTTTCCACTAAGATGTCCCCAGTCCGAGATACTTAGTACACTAGGTCCAAATCTGATACTTTGAGCTTTACACAATCGCCTCAGAAGGAATGTCCCATGTGCATAAAGTCTTTGAACACTTAGAAATTTTCTGAACATCAGTTCCAACCGTTTGAACAGTTCTTGTGTTACAGGGGGTAAACCCTAAAATGTACTGGAGATAAATCCTTAGTATCCTGGGGATAAACCCATAAGTATCCTGGGGATAAACCCATAAGTATCCTGGGGATAATCCCAAATTTTCATGCGCTACAGGCGGGAGTGTATAAACTCCAAGACTTAGAAAGGTGATAACCTTTAAACCTTAGAGAGTATGAAAATACCCTTCCGTGAGAGAGGGTGATCAATCCTCATATACCTTTAGGATCCAGGACATAGCCAATAATAACGAAATTGTCAACCACTTTTATATGGACTGGTCCCGCTATCTTGAACTATCCCTAGATAACTTGCGCTCCAGGCGGGGTGTTTAAACCCAATTCGAGAGAAAGGTAAATACCTTTAAACCTGTGAAGGGATCAGGATCCCTTAAACGTGAGAGAGGGGGCCAATCCTCTAATCTTTCGAAGTACCCTGAGTGTATATCCTGGAGCTATATCCCGAAGCATATACTGCAAAACAACTATAAACTAAGGTTGGTGTTAGCCTGGCTAACACCCCTCCGATGCTTAAGTCAGTAATGAGTTCAAAAGAGTAAACAATATAAAAAAGAAATAGAATTCATACCATCCTGAGTTAGAAATTAAATTCTAAACTCCATTGAAATAAAACTTTAGGTGTATAGCATTCCAGTATCTTGGTAGCATATCCCCCTCCATATTCTTGGGTCGGTATGCTCCTTTTCCTGATTCTGATTCAATCTCATAGGGTCCTTCCCACTTCGGAGCTAACTTTCCATCAGCAGGATTAGTAGTATTCTGAAAAGCCTTTCTCAATGCCCAATCTCCAACCTGGAACCTTCTAGTCCTTATATTCTTGTCATATGCTTTGGATATCCTCTGTTGATATGTTGCCATCCTTAGCTTTGCTGCATCTCTTGTCTCATCAATAGTATCCAATTCTTGGCATAGGGCTTCAGGATTCTTCTCAGGATCCCGGAGATTGGATCTTGCCGTAGGTACCACCATTTCTGTTGGGATCACCGCTTCTGCTCCAAACACCAAGGAAAATGGAGTTTGGCCAGTTGCACTTTTCACCGTCGTTCTATCAGCCCATAAAACAAAGGGTAATTCTTCTGCCCATCTTCCCTTCTTAGCTCCAAGCCTTTTCTTAAAATTGTTGACAATTATTTTGTTTGAGGATTCTGCTTGTCCATTTGCTTGAGGATGTACCGGAGTGGATGTGATCATTTTAATTCCCCAACTTTTGCAAAAGTCAGTAGTCCTCTTACTTATAAACTGAGAACCATTGTCACAAATTATCTCAGCTGGTACTCCAAACCTAGTCAGGATATTCCTTTTTATGAAGGATACTACTTCTTGATCTCTAACTTGAACAAATGCTTCGGCTTCAACCCACTTGGAGAAATAATCAGTCATTGCTAACATGAAGACTTTTCCTCCTGGAGCCTTTGGCAATTTTCCTACTATATCCATTCCCCACTTCATGAATGGCCAAGGGGAAGCGATAGGATAAAGTGGTTCAGCGGGTTGATGTAATATATTACTGTGTCTTTGACACGCATCACATCTTCGAGCATATTCTGCAGCATCTTTTCTCATCGTCGGCCAATAGTATCATGTTCTTAATACCTTTGAGAATAACGACCTGCCCCCAGTACGGTTACCACAATCCCCTTCGTGTATATCCTGACGCACTTCTTTAGTTTCGGGATCCTCCAAGCACCTCAGATATGGTCCTGCAAGAGATTTCTTATACAAAACATTGTTTATAATAGTGAATCGTGATACCTTCATTCTAAAGGCCTTAGGATTTTCATCCTTTGGGATGTGTCCTTCCTCGAGATATCTCATGATTGGAGCCGTCCAGGATTTAGGATCGTCCTCGGGATACTCATCATCAGGATCCTGAACACTTACTACCTCCTTATCCTGAGGATCTGTTGCAGGATACAGGATATGTAATATTGGTATTTGGGTCCCCTCCGGTATCCTGACTGATGATCCTAGATTTGCCAAGGCATCAGCTTCAGCATTATCCTCTCTTGGTACCTGTTCAAGTGTAAAAATATCAAAATATCCTGCTAAGTTTTTGAGAATTTCGAGATACTCGATCAACTTCTCACCTTTAACTGCATAGGTCCCATTAAAATGATTAGTAATTAACAAGGAATCAACAAATACTTGTAAATCCTTGATATTCATGCTCTTAGCCAATTCTAATCCCGCAATTAAAGCTTCATATTCTGCTTCAATATTAGTGTCACACCCGCTCGTAGCGGAAACGCAAGGTGTGATCTGTCTGGTTTTCATTGCATAAATATCGATGTACATGAACAAACTATATGAATAAAACATACTCCATTGCCATTACATAGTGTTTCAAAAGATTACAACATAAGTTTAGTGTGTCGGTTACAAACCATTAACATGAAAATAAAGCGTTATTGTTTCATACATTAACTTGAAATAAACTACAAAGGTTTAAACCATCATATTTCCGCAAAGAGGCGGAATATAATAGTTAAACCCTTCAAAAGATGGCATGGAGTTCATGTACTTGTTATCTTGACTGGGAAATCCGACATGGTCCTTTAATTCCCTGAAATACATGTTAAGTTTGGAAAACATCAACAAAAGTTGGTGAATTCATGCAATTTAGTTGTAAACGATGTATGAAAAATGTGAGTTGTAGTATGTAAAGCGTCAATGAAATCGTTGATCATTAATGTTTTGCAAGGACATTAATATGTGTGACGAAATAGGAAGCAAACCAACCCTAGACGATTTTATGCCGATTCCTATCGACTGGGACACAAACGCACTCTTCTGTATGGGTCCACGACCAAGAGTGGGGCTCGTCAAAACCCAATAGATCTAGTCCTTTGTTCCTTGGTCCAAACTGGATTAATGGTGCTTATAGTATGGCCCTAATTCGCACATGATCTATGGTGTTTCATTACCTAACTTTAACATACTCTGAACATGTATCTTCCCCGATAGTTGTAAAGTTGTAAAACATTTAAATGAATAGGGGAACATGAACTCACAGTATCGCGTCCTGAAAATATATGTAAATAAGATCTCACGTGCGGTCGTCCTGAATAGCGTGGCGACCTACAAACGTTCTTATTTTTGTTAGACACTTCGGTCTTTAAAAGAACTTGAGTACAAGTCTTGTGTCTTCAATATGTGTAAGACTTGTATGTCTTTACTGTTCGTTAACTGTGTATTCGATGTATGAGTTGTTCAAATGTTCGTTAACTGTGTATTCGATGAATGAGTTGTATAGTCGGATCTCGTCCGCTGAATCTCGTGTCTTGTATGTATCACTTGTATAGTTGTGTTTCCAATAATAGTATCATTGGGCCAAGCCCATGTTTTCAAGTTATTGGGCTTAAATAGTGCTGGGCCTCAAATAGTGTTGGGCCTCAAATAGTGTTGGGCCTCAATAGTGTTGGGCCTCAAATAGTGTTGGGCCTGAATAGTGTTGGGCTTGAATAGTGTTGGGCTTGAATAGTGTTGGGCTTGAATAGTGTTGGGCTTGAATAGTGTTGGGCTTAGCCCATGAATTTATGTTAAGCCCATAGTGAAGTTAAGCCCATTAAGAAAACTAAGCCCATTAAGAAAAATAGTCTATTAAGTATATCAAGCCCATTTGTAATAAAAATAGCCCACTAGTATAATAAGCCCATTTATTTTTATAAAAACCTTTTTATAAAAATTTACTAAGTACACTTGTTAGTAGATAAAACATACTAGTTTTTATAAGTTTATAAACATCCGAAATTTGTTATTGATTGCTTATTTATATTTCGTGTCGGAAAAAACGTCTAAACATCGTAGTAATTCTTCGGATTGGCAATTCACTTAAGTAGTCGTCCGTCGTTCATTTTGACCATAATTGGTGTCCGATTATTCTAATCGTCCGCAACTCGTTTTAAGGCGTAATTATGTGAAGTCTCGTAGGACTTTTGTTATAACGTGTTTTGAGTTTAAAGGTGACATGAGATTCAAGTTCCTACAATGATATATATAACTAATACACCAAGTAATATATCATTCAAAAATTGTTAAAGTAACCAAATATATATAAAAAAAATATATATATATTTTTCTTGTCTTTTATTTTATAAACCCTTCTTTAATGACCTTTTTAAATCTTGTAGAGATTTACCCAAAAATGTTGTTATTTTATAAAATAAAGTTTTTATAAAAATTGGCCATATAACCTTTGTATTTTTGTCTTAACCATGTTTCATTAAACATATCATTTTCTTTATTAAATCAACAACAATTTATTCAACATCTTAACTAAACATTATGAGACTTTTATAACATGAAATTATCAAGATGATATCCAAATCATGTAGGGTTTTAACCATGATCATTTCATATGCTAACAAGTTCAAAAACCAAGTTACATTTTAGTTTTAACAACTTTTATAAAAATCTCTAGTTGTATGTTACTTTTTATAATCTTGTAAAAGTCTTGTTTTTAATTAAAAACCCTAAATACTTTCACAAGATCACTAGATATGATCATCCCTTTAATCCTTTATGTTAAAACCCTTTAACATAAACATGTATAATTTTTAGATCATATCTTTCAACATCTTCTAACACTTTATTTGTAGCATAATCATCATAACAAGATCTAATATGCATATAACAAGTCTAAGATCACAATATAAACAAACATAATTATATCATGATTTTTATCTTTGCTTCATTGTATTTTTCTTGTTCATTATGTATGATTATATAGTTATTATTAGTTATAATAACAATCATAAACATAATATGTATAAAAAAAAATAAAGAAGCTTACTTCTAGCACAAGGCTAGGGATGATCTTAGAGATTATTAAGAACTAAGAAGATGATGATCTTGATGTTAGAACACTTTTGTATGGATAAAAATCCTTCCTTTCGCTTCCAAGAGCTTTAGATCACCTTATGTTCCAAAGAAATCCATGTTGATCATGAAGGAGATGATAAAAATTATTGGGTTTTTGAGGGTGTTCTTGTGAAAAAGATGAAGATGGTAAGAGTGTTCTTGGATGATGAATGATGAAATGAGGAGTAATGTGCTAGAAGACTTAATGGTTAAGTGTTAGACTTTAACATCCATTTTCCATCCACTAGTTACTAGTAATAACTTTCTAGATATTTTTACCATAATAAACAAGGGGGTGGGACCCCTTGTTCACGGTCATGAGGAGGGGGGGGGGTCTTATGTGGTAAAAATACTTAGTAAATTTTAAAGTTTCAAATGATGTATAAGTTGTAAGCATGTAGGTGTTTAGGTTTTGCAATTTTTCCGAGATGTTTCAAGACTTGTAATAACCACAAACTAGCTTTGCAAGACCAAAAATAATATTAACTAGTTCGCTACAAGTGCCAAAATATAGTTCGGCTAGATGTTTAACGCTCGTTTCGCTAGTAAATAGTCGAAAGGTACACTTGAGGAAGTTGTAAGAAAAATTTCCGTTACGTGTGAAATTGATATTCCATAAATATTTTCATATGAAATTGGTGCCTAAACATCAATTTTGCATCTTGTAATAAAATTACAATTGCTGAATTTTGCGGAAAAAGAATGAAATGGTCACTTTTAGCGCATTTCGGACAGTTTTTAGTGCTACCGAGCATTGGTAAAATATTAACCAAACTCTTGTATTCCCATATAGGGTTTAATATATAATTGATATTGGACTCTCACCCGAGTCCTAAAGATGTCATTTTAGATGTTTTCTGCGAATCCGGAGTTTTCGTCAGCACTCTAGTTCACTAAGCACTACTCTAGTTGTTTCGGTGAATTGTTTGCACTATTTCAAATGTACCCAATAAAAGTGAATCATGTGTAATAATAAACGAATATTCCATGAGTTTTCTAAGATGTATATCATGTAATCATGCAGTCAGAATATTCAAAACACATGCTTGTATAATGTAAATCACTGTTTTAAATGTAAGTAAATTACCCGAAAGTGGCAGTTGTCACATTCTCCCCTTGTTATTTAGAATTTCGTCCCGAAATTCTAGCTTTGTTATTCTTTGCAGGAGTTTTCGGAAATAGGTGGGGATATTTTTCCTTCATTCGGTCTTCACGTTCCCAAGTATACTCGGGTCCGTGACGAGAGTTCCAACGAACCTTTACTAACTTGATACGACTTCTCCGTGTTTTATTGACCTTCCAGTCCGTGACCTCAACAGGTTCTTCAGTGAAATGGAGTTTGTCGTCAATGTGAATTTCATCCATAGGAATGGCAACGGTTACTTGTATTGGACTCTTTTTAAGATTCGTCACATGAAACGTGTGGTGTACACTGCTAAGTTCATCTGGTAACTTCAACTTGTAGGCAACAGTGCCAATCTTTTCTAAGATTTCAAATGGTCCAATGTAACGCGAGTTAAGCTTTCCACGTTTACCGAACCTCACTACGCCTTTCCAAGGTGAGACTTTCAACAAAACTTTCTCTCCAACCTCGAAAGATGCTTGTTTTCGTTTTCCATCAGCGTAGAGCTTTTGTCGATCGCGAGCCGCCTTGATACGGTCTCGGATCTGAAAAATTTTATCCGTAGTATCTTGGACTAGTTCCGGACCAATTAATTGACTATCGCCCGTTTCCGCCCAACATAGCGGAGAGTGACACTTTCGACCATAAAGAGCTTCAAACGGTGCAGCTCGTATACTTGTATGGTAGCTGTTATTGTAGGAAAACTCAACTAGAGGTAGATGATTATCCCAATTGCCACCTAAATCCATAACACATGCACGAAGCATATCTTCGAGTGTTTGGATTGTCCGTTCGCTCTGGCCGTCAGTTTGTGGATGAAAGGCCGTACTTAGATTCAATTGAGATCCAAAGGCCTGTTGAAATGATTTCCATATTCTTGAAACAAAACGACCGTCTCGGTCCGAAATGATTGAAATAGGCACTCCATGACGAGCCACTATTTCTTTGAGATATATTTCCGCTAGTTTCTCAGTACTATCCTTCTCCCGAATCGGTAAGAAGTGTGCGGACTTTGTCAATCTATCGACGATTACCCATATCATGTCATGACCTTTCGAGGTCCTGGGTAACTTCGTAATGAAGTCCATCGATATTTGTTCCCATTTCCAAGCGGGAATCTCGGGTTGTTGTAGTAACCCTGATGGTTTCTGATACTCTGCCTTGACCTTAGCGCAGGTCAAGCATTTTCCAACATAGAAAGCGACATCCTTTTTGAGGTTAGGCCACCAATAGTACTCCTTTAAGTCTTGGTACATCTTATCTGATCCAGGATGGATCGAGTACTTTGACCTATGTGCTTCCTCAAAAATGAGATCTCGGAGACCTCCAAAGAATGGAACCCAAATTCTACCCGCAAGGTACAAAGTTCCATCCTCCTTTGGTATTAACTGTTTTTCCATGCCTCGAAGTGATTCTTCTAGAATATGTTCTTCCTTGAGCGCTTCTTGTTGTGCATTTTGAATTCGTGCGGTAAGATCTGTGTGAATCGTCATCTCTAGTGCTCGCACTCTAAGTGTTTTAACTCGTTCCTTGCGGCTCAAGGCGTCTGCTACAACGTTCGCCTTGCCCGGATGGTACTTTATTTCACAATCATAGTCGTTTAATAATTCAACCCAACGTCGCTGACGCATATTTAATTCTTTTTGGTTGAATATGTGTTGTAGACTCCTATGATCTGTGAAAATAGTGCACTGTGTACCATATAAGTAATGCCGCCAAATTTTTAAAGCAAATACCACCGCGCCTAGCTCTAGGTCGTGAGTGGTATAGTTCTTCTCGTGAACTTTCAGTTGGCGGGACGCGTACGCGATAACCTTTTTACGTTGCATGAGTACACAACCCAACCCTTGATGCGAAGCATCACAGTATACCACAAAGTCATCGGTACCGTCGGGTAATGATAAGATTGGTGCAATGCACAACTTGTCTTTAAGATGTTGAAATGCTGCTTCTTGTTGCTCTCCCCAATCGAATTTCCTGTCTTTCTGTGTAAGAGAAGTTAGCGGTTGAGCAATCTTTGAAAAATTCTCAATGAATCTCCGATAATATCCCGCTAAGCCCAAAAATTGTCGCACTTCAGTAGGAGTCTTGGGCGCTTCCCAATTCTTAATCGATTCAATCTTTGACGGGTCTACTTGAATACCCTTCTCGTTCACTATATGTCCGAGAAATTGTACTTCACGAATCCAAAACTCACATTTGGAAAACTTCGCATATAGTTTCTCCTTCTTGAGTAGTTCTAAGATGGTTCTCAAATGTTGTTCATGCTCGGCTGCCGATCGTGAGTATATCAAGATGTCGTTAATGAACACTATGACGAATTTGTCGAGATACGGCTTGCACACGCGGTTCATTAAATCCATGAAGACCGCCGGTGCGTTCGTTAAACCAAAAGGCATAACGAGAAACTCGTAATGACCGTAACGAGTCCGAAAAGCCGTTTTCGGTATGCTTTCTTCTTGAATCCGTAATTGATGATACCCCGATCGTAAGTCTATCTTTGAATAAAAACTCGACCCTTGAAGTTTATCGAATAAGTCGTCAATCCTCGGTAGTGGATACCGATTCTTGATGGTGAGTTTATTCAACTCTCTGTAGTCGATACACATTCTGAATGTCCCGTCCTTCTTTTTCACAAAAAGAACTGGAGCTCCCCAAGGCGAGAAACTCGGTCTGATGAATCCCTTATCCAACAACTCTTGAAGTTGTGTGGACAATTCCTGCATTTCAGAAGGTGCTAATCGATATGGAGATTTAGCTACAGGTGCGGCTCCTGGTACCAAGTCGATGTGAAATTCGACTTGTCGATAAGGCGGTAGTCCTGGCAAGTCTTCAGGAAAGACTTCAGGAAATTCTTTTACTACCGGAATATCTGTCAACTTCGGCCCATCGGCCTTCTTGTCTACAACATGTGCTAGAAAGGCAATGTAACCTTTCCGTAAGTATTTCTGTGCTTTCATGCAATTGATGATCCGCAATGGGGTGTCACGCTTCTCTCCATGTATAACAAGTGTCTCTTCGTTCGGTAGTGGTAGGCGAATGATCTTCTCGTGGCAAACGACTTCGGCTCGATTGTTGGATAGCCAATCCATGCCAACCACTACGTCGAAACTACCCAATTCAACGGGTAAGAGATCGATATTGAATTTTTGTTCGCCAAGTTCTAAGGTACACTCCTTAACAACTTCTCCCGTCTCTATTAGTCTACCGTTAGCCAATTCTATAGAATATGGAACATCTAGCTTACTAGGTTCCAAGCCCAGAATATTTTTAAATTCTATAGAGATAAAACTAAAATCGGCTCCGGTATCAAATAATATGGATGCGAAATGATCATTTAGAAGAAACGTACCAGTGACCACATTAGGGTCTTGGCGCGCATCTTTGGCCCCAATCACAAAAGATCGACCATGAGCTTGAATTTCTTTAGGACAGTCTTTCTTGTAGTGATCTTTGCTTCCGCATCCAAAGCATCCTTGACTACGACCATTCCCGTTCCCATTCTTGTTGCCAAAACCACTTCCTGATCCAGTATTATTTCTCGTTCCCCAACATGACTCGGTACGGTGGCCAAGCTTGCCACACTTATCACACTTGACAACCCGACAATCACCCACGTGATGAAATTTGCATCGCTCGCACTTAGGTAAAGTACCAGCGTACTTCTTAGGACCAGTGTCGTTTGTGGCTACAAACGCCCTTGCATCCTGTTGGTGGTTATTCTGTCGCCTGTTGTTGTTGTTGTTGTTGGGGTTATTGTTATTGTTGTTGTGATTGTTGTTACTGTTGTTGTTGTTATTACCGCGGGTTCCCTTCTTGAAATTCGAGTAACTTCTCTTCCCACGGTTGGAAGACTCAACAGTAAGACTCACGGCTATAGTCATAGCCTGAGTAATAGTCGTGGGTTTAGCTGCAGTAACCAGACTTCGAATCTTGTCAGAAAGTCCCCAGATATAGCGTTCGATACGCTTGTATTCTGGTGTTACAAGATAAGGAATCACGCGGGACAGATCGTGAAATCTTTGTGTATATCCTGTGATATCAGCTCCGACCATGGTAAGGTTCCAAAACTCGTTCTCCAACTTCTGGAGTTCAGCACGAGAACAGTACTTATCCCTCATACGTTCCTTCAGTTCCTCCCACGTCAACGCATAAGCAGCGTTATCACCCAAAGTTTGCACTTGTAGGTTCCACCAGGTAAGGGCCTCGTTGAGAAACAAGCCAGTAACGAAAGTGACTTGCTGATTAGCAGAACATCTGCTCATTCTGATAGTGGAATCCGTTTTCTCAGTCCATCTCACATAAGCCACAGCACCGCCTGTGCCATCGTAGTTAAGTGGCTTGCAGTCCAGAAACTGCTTGAATGTGCACCCTGAAATTGGACAACGGATTCTGAATGAGCAAATAGTAAATCGCACGAATAGATTTAGGAAGAAATTTGATGTGTTGTAATAAAACGAATAAACGTTACCCGGAATATTTGTTCCACCTGAAGGACCGCTTGGACCCTGGCCTCCCGATCCGCCGGTGCCACCACTTTGTTCGACACGGGATGCCTCATACAGTGCGATAGCTTGAGCGATTCTCTGTTCTATAAGTGCATTCAGTTCCACCTTGGTCGTAGGCATTTGTGGGGGTGGGGGTGGATCAGTTCGTGAACGTAAGCCTCTCCTTGGTGGCATGATTCTTCCAAAGGAGAAATAGGATAAAGATTAGACGTTGATTTTGTTTGTTCAAAAAGAAATATTCATAACATTAACAACAATATCACCACCAAATATATAATGCGAGTAAATAAGTTAACATAAACAATAAGAGATGTCCAACCAGACCTCTCAATTGCATTTAATAGATAACACCAAGTTTTTCATATATATAGTCAACCGGTTACATAATCGTTTGAAAGGAACAAAAATAGACTCGGGCTACATAACCCGGTCATACTAGTCTAGTACAACAAAAGAGATAACAAAATCTTCCTTCCAACTGCGTGTTCCGCTGTATGTCGGCTGTCTTCAAACTTGGTGGAGCATCAATATGTACACAAAACGACTATAAATACCCGTCCCAAAAGTATACTACCGGTAAACATAGTCTATGGTGGGGGAAAAACTGGTGGTGGAATCGGGAACAACAACATGTGAACATCAGAAACCCTACCCTCCAAATCTAGAACCAAACGGTTCAGGAATACAATCTGCTGCTCGAGCGTCAGTACACGAGTAGGTAAATCCACTGGCGGTAGATCCGCTGGTGGCATCTGAGGTGGTAGTGGGGGTAATGGTGGTGACCCTGGTGGTGGTGGTGGATCCTGGGGTGGTGAATGGGCCGGTGGTGGTGGAGCCTGAAGTACCAAACCAAGCAGGTGGGTAAGCTCATCCTCGAGTTCACTAACTCGACGGATAATAAAGTCTATCTGATGCTCAAGTGTGAGCACACGAGCCGGTAACTCGGTAGTAGCAACTAGGTAATGCAATGGGTGGTATGGGTCTGTGATGGGCATATCATGTGGGTATAGGTCCATGTCTCCGGGTGGTACATGAGCATGTCCAGAGGGTCCTGCCTCGTCAGTATGGTCTATATGGGGTAGAATAGGGGCAATATGATCAGGTGCAGGGACAACTGGCTCATCAGGTATGACATCATCCAGCTCAATGTCTGCATTGCGCTGTAGGCCAATGGCCTGCAGTGCAGAGGAAGTAACAGATGCATAAGAAGAAGCATCTGCATCAGTATCGGAATCAGAAGAGATAATAATAATCGGAACCACCGGTGCGGCAACCTCTAGAATAACCAAGTCATGAACATCCCCGTCTCCCAACTCATCACCCAAATGCTCCACTGGAATCACAGGAACTACAGCATCGTCATCCTCGTCGAAGTCGCCAATAAAAGGCATAATAGCAAGAGGAAGGACATCCAAGGGTATAACCTCTATCACATGTTCACCCGCTGGGTGACCTAGAATAACCATCTCGTTGAGTATAGGTGGGATAGCTACCACATCATCATCGATGATGTCGCCCAGATGTGCGAACGGCTGGAAATCATCCATGTCGCTGTCAGAAGTAGAGTCGCTATCAGATAAGATGACCTGTACCTCCGGCACAACGTCATCGTCAGACACAATCTCCATGGGGTCTACATCGTCGTAAATGTTACTTCCTTCGGAGGAAGACATGATATCCTGAGAAATAAGTTGTTCGACACGTATGAGTATTTGTTACGTTACATATATACACAAAATGTAATTTTCACATAAAGTTCATTTTAAGTTATCCTACTTGAGTTGTGTGGATTAACTTAAAGTTGCATGTCTACCATTTAGATGACTAAGACACTAATGTCCTTGCTTGATTTGTTTGAGATGAATTCTTGTTGAAAGTGGACCATGAAAATGTTTATGCAAATGAAAACATGTGTTTGTGTTTAAATGGTTTTCATGAGAGATCCCTAGTGATTGTAGACTTAGACTCGGTAAAGAATCCTGGTTCACTACAATCGATGCTCTGATACCAATCTGTCACACCCGCTCGTAGCGGAAACGCAAGGTGTGATCTGTCTGGTTTTCATTGCATAAATATCGATGTACATGAACAAACTATATGAATAAAACATACTCCATTGCCATTACATAGTGTTTCAAAAGATTACAACATAAGTTTAGTGTGTCGGTTACAAACCATTAACATGAAAATAAAGCGTTATTGTTTCATACATTAACTTGAAATAAACTACAAAGGTTTAAACCATCATATTTCCGCAAAGAGGCGGAATATAATAGTTAAACCCTTCAAAAGATGGCATGGAGTTCCTGTACTTGTTATCTTGACTGGGAAATCCGACATGGTCCTTTAATTCCCTGAAATACATGTTAAGTTTGGAAAACATCAACAAAAGTTGGTGAATTCATGCAATTTAGTTGTAAACGATGTATGAAAAATGTGAGTTGTAGTATGTAAAGCGTCAATGAAATCGTTGATCATTAATGTTGTAACACCTCGAAAATTCACGTCCTATAATGTGTTGACACGTGTCATAAAGTTTGAACGTGTGAAAGAATGTTATAAAAGGACTAAAGTTGACAAACATGGAAAGTATGTGTTTATACGGATTCTAAGTGTCAACTGTGAATAAATATAATGAACATTAACCCTACACAATGTTCATACCTTCAAACGAATGAATCATGGATCATACGAAGCTGAAAGTGAGAGATTACAAACTACAGGGGTTAAATGTGTCAACATGTTAAAGATATACCTCTGAGTGACCTTTTGACAAACCCGAAGCTTTGTAAATGTAAATTATGCTCACTAGAATGCACGATTAAAATTTCATAAAGTTTCGTTATCGTATGAGAAAGTTGTGATCAAATTCGTGTGCGAGGGGTTAAAGCGTAAACATTGGAAATTAAGACTTTTCGGGTAACCATAAAGTTACCCAAGGACTTAACAAAGTATGGTTATGTCTTAAGGCCCATAAAAGTCAAGTTAGAGGACTCGAAGTGCAAGAAAGCATGTTAAGGTCAAGTGTAGAAGGATCAGGGACTAAAAGCGTCAAAAAGTGCATAAGTTTGCATTTTCGCGCATAACCTACGTTCTGAGTACATCTGGACATCCAAAAATTTATGTAAGCATGACTACATTATATTTTAGTGTTCGCCTTAAGAAAAATCCATGCGTCGCGTCATTTAGATCGTTTTTCGCGCTTGTGCGCATTCCGTCGTAATTAAGCGAACATCGCGTTCGTACGACCAAACGAACCATCATCCGGCATATTTTTGAGCATGTTTTGATTTCCCTATACTTTAACTTCATTTTAGAGCCTTGAAATGAGGTTAACGGGGTTCAAACGCATCGAGAATCGCTTAAACAGGCTGCAGGGACTAAACATGTCATTTTTGAAAGTTTGCTGAAACAAGGGGGGCAGTGGCGTAGCGCCACTGCATGTGGCCTTACCAGTCGCGCTACGCGACTGCCTATTCTGGGGCAGAAACATGCAGAAACTCAGTTTTTCGCATTCGGGACCAGATTCGACGTATTAACAGCTGTTAACAGCTGTTCTCCACTCCTTAATCCCTTGCCAAGTGTTGATACCCTATGGTTAGTGACAATTTAGACACCATAACCTTCCGACAAGTGTACGGCCTTGATCGTTTCCCCTTTTCCAAGAAACGATCCTAACGGTGGACCGAAATCTATAAATACCCATCACATTTCACTTCATTTCTCACACTTGATCTGATTTTAAGCCTTCTAAGTTGAAGTTATACTTCATACCTGAAGGTAAATCGGATCGAGAGCTTTCGGGGACCCTTCGTAAGTATTCTTTCGTTCTTTTATTGCTTTACGGGTCCGAAAGTCAAACTTTGCTTGACTTTCTGCATTGACCAGTTTAAGGTCGATGCGAAGTTCGTTTGAACTTCATAACGTGAGCGTGATCACGATGGTTATAGTCCCTAGTGACTATACCTACTGATTTCCACGTTATCTAGGCTCAGTGACGAGCCGTAGTTTCGGCCAGAATACGTATTCTTGCGTATTTTGTAACCAAACTACTTATGGGTATCAAAACCGTTTGTTTTGATACCAAACTTGTTTTCTAACTTAGTTAAGCATGTTTCAACATGCTTAGCTCGTCACTTTAGTTTAGTGCTTATATAGGGTCGTAAAGGTAAGCGATCTAAACAATCGCTTATACTTTCGAACCCGACCCGTTTGGTCGATCATTAGGATCCGACCAAACACATTAAGTGACCTTATGGTCACATCGTTCGAGTAGTTGTATGACAGGTAGTATATATGCCTTAGGTAAATGACCAAAATACTCCTACGGGGCTTAAATTGAGATTAAACTCGTTTTGGGCATAATGGAAGGTATCCTACTGATACCACAACATATTTAAGGCATATTAACTTAGGAAACCTGTTCGTGATCCATTCGGTTACCCGTTACGCTTATTACGCGATCGGTTCGGTTTATGTAACAAGTTTACATAAATTAGCCGAAACGGGTCAAACCTTATCGGTTTTATCTCAAAATCCAGAATGTGTTGAGTTTACCCATATTATACAAGTCTCCAAACTTGTCGGGTCTAAATCACATTCTATTCCGGTCTTCGCTTAATCGTGCGTAAGAACCGTATATTCCCTTAAGACTAACCGGTCTAAGCTTAGGCTTAATTAAAGACCCGTTAGCATTCTAATTAATTATTTATACCATCATTCCAGACTAGAGCTTTCCGGTAAATTGTACCTACGCTTACTTAAGTGACTACGGCTGAGTTATTAGATTCTTGCTATTTAAGACAGGAGCTAGCTCAGGTAAATACTCTTAACTTATTTTCCCTATACGGGCTTGGGATACGGTACTATAAAAGTACCGCTTGGTCGGGTGTATGTAGTCATTTAAATCGGATTGTGATTGATGTACTTACATAACCTGTTTAATATGTATTATTTTATTATTATTTGGTGTATGGCCTTTGGGGGTTAATGACCATGTCCCGGATATCCTTGGCATCATTCGAAGTAATGGCCACGACTTAAGCACGGGGTGTAGGCATACACCTGACAGCTGCATTATGTAAAAAACTGGTAATCCACTCCGAGGTATCATCCTTGTGGGCATTATACCGGAACTGGTAATCCACTTAGAGGATGATAGCCCGTGGGCATTATACCTGTGGCGTGTCTGTTAATCTAGTCTGGCCCTACAAACCGGCCCTAACGGACGACAAATAAGTAAAACTGTATACAAGATTATATACAAATAATTTTCCCAAGTTATAAAAGATTAATTTTGCCTCTGTGCATTTTAATCAAAGTATAAAAGGTTAATTTTGCCTCTGTGCATTTTAATCAAAGTGTCAAAAGGTTTTGTGCCTGGTGCATCTAAATCAATTTTCTTAAACTCTTTTCAAATGAGTCGGTTGAGTGTATTTACCAGTGAAAACTGACGTATTTTCCAAAAGGGTTAAGTGACAGGTACTAAACGAAATTGGCTGGAAGCTCAGGGCGCTAATGAGGAATCTTGCAAGTTCTAGGCGTCTAAAGTTTGTTGAACAAATGATATGTTTATATTTTTAAGATCCGCCTGTGGATCCTTTACTTCCGTTGTAATACTGAATATTACTTCTTATTCGGAATGTAATAATAAATATCTTTTGCTTCCGCTGTGCATTCATATATATTGTGTTGTTTGACTATTATGTTGCCAACCACGTCACGATACTCCCCCACCGGGCCCACCGGTGACACGTGGAAAGTCGGGGTGTGACAAATGTTTTGCAAGGACATTAATATGTGTGACGAAATAGGAAGCAAACCAACCCTAGACGATTTTATGCCGATTCCTATCGACTGGGACACAAACGCACTCTTCTGTATGGGTCCACGACCAAGAGTGGGGCTCGTCAAAACCCAATAGATCTAGTCCTTTGTTCCTTGGTCCAAACTGGATTAATGGTGCTTATAGTATGGCCCTAATTCGCACATGATCTATGGTGTTTCATTACCTAACTTTAACATACTCTGAACATGTATCTTCCCCGATAGTTGTAAAGTTGTAAAACATTTAAATGAATAGGGGAACATGAACTCACAGTATCGCGTCCTGAAAATAGATGTAAATAAGATCTCACGTGCGGTCGTCCTGAATAGCGTGGCGACCTACAAACGTTCTTATTTTTGTTAGACACTTCGGTCTTTAAAAGAACTTGAGTACAAGTCTTGTGTCTTCAATATGTGTAAGACTTGTATGTCTTTACTGTTCGTTAACTGTGTATTCGATGTATGAGTTGTTCAAATGTTCGTTAACTGTGTATTCGATGAATGAGTTGTATAGTCGGATCTCGTCCGCTGAATCTCGTGTCTTGTATGTATCACTTGTATAGTTGTGTTTCCAATAATAGTATCATTGGGCCAAGCCCATGTTTTCAAGTTATTGGGCTTAAATAGTGCTGGGCCTCAAATAGTGTTGGGCCTCAAATAGTGTTGGGCCTCAAATAGTGTTGGGCCTCAAATAGTGTTGGGCCTCAATAGTGTTGGGCCTCAATAGTGTTGGGCCTGAATAGTGTTGGGCCTGAATAGTGTTGGGCCTGAATAGTGTTGGGCTTGAATAGTGTTGGGCTTGAATAGTGTTGGGCTTGAATAGTGTTGGGCTTGAATAGTGTTGGGCTTGAATAGTGTTGGGCTTAGCCCATGAATTTATGTTAAGCCCATAGTGAAGTTAAGCCCATTAAGAAAACTAAGCCCATTAAGAAAAATAGTCTATTAAGTATATCAAGCCCATTTGTAATAAAAATAGCCCACTAGTATAATAAGCCCATTTATTTTTATAAAAACCTTTTTATAAAAATTTACTAAGTACACTTGTTAGTAGATAAAACATACTAGTTTTTATAAGTTTATAAACATCCGAAATTTGTTATTGATTGCTTATTTATATTTCGTGTCGGAAAAAACGTCTAAACATCGTAGTAATTCTTCGGATTGGCAATTCACTTAAGTAGTCGTCCGTCGTTCATTTTGACCATAATTGGTGTCCGATTATTCTAATCGTCCGCAACTCGTTTTAAGGCGTAATTATGTGAAGTCTCGTAGGACTTTTGTTATAACGTGTTTTGAGTTTAAAGGTGACATGAGATTCAAGTTCCTACAATGATATATATAACTAATACACCAAGTAATATATCATTCAAAAATTGTTAAAGTAACCAAATATATATAAAAAAAATATATATATATTTTTCTTGTCTTTTATTTTATAAACCCTTCTTTAATGACCTTTTTAAATCTTGTAGAGATTTACCCAAAAATGTTGTTATTTTATAAAATAAAGTTTTTATAAAAATTGGCCATATAACCTTTGTATTTTTGTCTTAACCATGTTTCATTAAACATATCATTTTCTTTATTAAATCAACAACAATTTATTCAACATCTTAACTAAACATTATGAGACTTTTATAACATGAAATTATCAAGATGATATCCAAATCATGTAGGGTTTTAACCATGATCATTTCATATGCTAACAAGTTCAAAAACCAAGTTACATTTTAGTTTTAACAACTTTTATAAAAATCTCTAGTTGTATGTTACTTTTTATAATCTTGTAAAAGTCTTGTTTTTAATTAAAAACCCTAAATACTTTCACAAGATCACTAGATATGATCATCCCTTTAATCCTTTATGTTAAAACCCTTTAACATAAACATGTATAATTTTTAGATCATATCTTTCAACATCTTCTAACACTTTATTTGTAGCATAATCATCATAACAAGATCTAATATGCATATAACAAGTCTAAGATCACAATATAAACAAACATAATTATATCATGATTTTTATCTTTGCTTCATTGTATTTTTCTTGTTCATTATGTATGATTATATAGTTATTATTAGTTATAATAACAATCATAAACATAATATGTATAAAAAAAAAATAAAGAAGCTTACTTCTAGCACAAGGCTAGGGATGATCTTAGAGATTATTAAGAACTAAGAAGATGATGATCTTGATGTTAGAACACTTTTGTATGGATAAAAATCCTTCCTTTCGCTTCCAAGAGCTTTAGATCACCTTATGTTCCAAAGAAATCCATGTTGATCATGAAGGAGATGATAAAAATTATTGGGTTTTTGAGGGTGTTCTTGTGAAAAAGATGAAGATGGTAAGAGTGTTCTTGGATGATGAAATGATGAAATGAGGAGTAATGTGCTAGAAGACTTAATGGTTAAGTGTTAGACTTTAACATCCATTTTCCATCCACTAGTTACTAGTAATAACTTTCTAGATATTTTTACCATAATAAACAAGGGGGTGGGACCCCTTGTTCACGGTCATGAGGAGGGGGGGGTCTTATGTGGTAAAAATACTTAGTAAATTTTAAAGTTTCAAATGATGTATAAGTTGTAAGCATGTAGGTGTTTAGGTTTTGCAATTTTTCCGAGATGTTTCAAGACTTGTAATAACCACAAACTAGCTTTGCAAGACCAAAAATAATATTAACTAGTTCGCTACAAGTGCCAAAATATAGTTCGGCTAGATGTTTAACGCTCGTTTCGCTAGTAAATAGTCGAAAGGTACACTTGAGGAAGTTGTAAGAAAAATTTCCGTTATGTGTGAAATTGATATTCCATAAATATTTTCATATGAAATTGGTGCCTAAACATCAATTTTGCATCTTGTAATAAAATTACAATTGCTGAATTTTGCGGAAAAAGAATGAAATGGTCACTTTTAGCGCATTTCGGACAGTTTTTAGTGCTACCGAGCATTGGTAAAATATTAACCAAACTCTTGTATTCCCATATAGGGTTTAATATATAATTGATATTGGACTCTCACCCGAGTCCTAAAGATGTCATTTTAGATGTTTTCTGCGAATCCGGAGTTTTCGTCAGCACTCTAGTTCACTAGGCACTACTCTAGTTGTTTCGGTGAATTGTTTGCACTATTTCAAATGTACCCAATAAAAGTGAATCATGTGTAATAATAAACGAATATTCCATGAGTTTTCTAAGATGTATATCATGTAATCATGCAGTCAGAATATTCAAAACACATGCTTGTATAATGTAAATCACTGTTTTAAATGTAAGTAAATTACCCGAAAGTGGCAGTTGTCACAATTAGTGGCAGGAAACTCACATCTAATAGCCTGGGGTAATATGTCCCCCTGTGGCGATTTTAGTAGTATGCCCAAACCTACACCTCTTACATTAGATGCACCATCAGTGTATAGTGTCCAAGATTCTATATTTTCTCCTAGTTGTTGAACTTCTAGGTCTACTTCATTTTGAATATCACTACTGAAATCAGCCACAAAGTCAGCTAAAGCCTGAGACTTTATGGCATTTCTAGGTTCATATACTAGATCATATGCACTTAATTTCACTGACCACTTAGCCATCCTACCTGACATCTCGGGTTTCCTAAGCACATTTTTAACAGGATAGTTGGTTTTAACATGAATCCTATGTGTTTCAAAATAATGTCTAAGTTTCGTTGATGCCATAACTAGGGCTAATATTAATTTCTCTAAATGAGAATATCTAGTTTCAGCATCTAATAAACTTTTACTAACATAATAAACAGGATACTGCTGACCTTCATGATCCTTTACAAGGACAACACTTACTGCATTTCCTGATACTGCAAGATACAAGGATAATGGTTCACCATCCTCAGGCTTCATCAATAGAGGTGCGGTTGAAAGATACTGCTTCAAATCCTGCAAGGCTGCCTCATGCTTCTCTCCCCATTCGAATTTCTTATTCTTCTTCAGGATATCATAAAATTCCTTGCATTTTTCTGAGGATCTTGAGATAAATCTGTTTAATGCTACTACTCGCCCTGTTAATCGTTGAACATCTTTCATATTTGAAGGTGACTTGATATCCAGGATAGCTTTAATCTGCTCCGGGCTTGCCTCTATCCCCCTTTTCGTCACCATGTATCCTAGAAACTTTCCTGCCCCCACTCCAAAATGGCATTTAGCAGGATTTAATTTCATGTTGTTTTGGTCCAGGATATCAAATGCTCCCTTAATATCCTGGAGGTGATCCTTAGCCTTCTTGGATTTTACTACCATATCATCGATGTACACCTCCATGGTGTCCCCCGGTTTGTCTTTAAACATCATGTTTACCAATCTCTGGTATGTTGCACCTGCATTTTTCAAACCAAAAGGCATAACAGTATAACAATAAATACCTGTTGGTGTCATGAAAGCAGTATCCTCCTGATCCGAGGGTTCCATTTGGATCTGTTGGAATCCTGAGGAGGCATCCATGAAGGTTAGCATCTCGTGACCAGCAGTAGCATCCACCATTGAATCGATATGAGGTAGAGGAAATGGGTCTTTGGGACAAGCTTTGTTCAAGTCCGTGTAAACTACACAGACTCTCCATTTCCCGTTTTTATTTTGCACCACAACTACGTTTGCCAGCCATTTAGGAAACTTCACTTCCCTAATCATCTTGCTCTTTAATAGTCTTTCAACTTCCTCCTGAATGACAGTGTTGTGTTATGGAGCAAATTTCCTTCGTTTCTGCTGGACATGCTTGAAAGACCTATCAATTCCGAGCTTGTGAGTTATAATATCCTTGGAAATTCCTGTCATATCCTCGTGTTTCCACGCTGTAACAACCCGCACGTTCGTGCGTTGTTACTACTCGTTATACTTGTTACGCCTAGCACCAGAGATTCGGATCATAATGTAGCTATATCGCATACATCGCTATTTCGGAGTATTTTCGCATATTACGCATACTTTATCGCTATCACATCACATTGCACTTGCTGACAACCACGAAGATGTCAAGTGAGGACCAATTCTACCCTCCTTGATAGCCGTGATGTGTCGCAGTGCAACTCATTACTCAAAACGCACATCGCATCACACACATTAACGTTCACGATGACATTGAGTGAGGACCTATTCTACCCTCCTCGATGACCGGGAAGCGTCGCAAAGTAACGCATATTCGAAACGAAACCCGGTTATTGTATCGTAACTTTGAAATATGGATATGTATATACGACCCAACGTGGCTAATTAAAATAAATATATAAAATTGTGGATGAGAATGTGTAACCGAACTATCGCAACGCTTAACAATCGAAACGGAATGCCAAAACTCAGCTCGCCGAAGGCGTTTGATTGAATGGCACTTCGATCGAATGGCCATCCGATCAGACAGCCATCCGATCGGACAACCATCTGATCGGACAGCCAACCGATCGGACAGCCATCCGATCCGACGCACTGCACTGCCTTTCTCCTCCTTTGTCTATAAATACCCCACTTGTCACATCAACAACAGTTGATGTGACTGCTCTCTCTCGACCAGACGCCTTCTCGCCATTTTCTCTCGATTTCTCGCAATTCTTGTAAGTTTCTACCTCAAATCTTGTACTTCTTTGATCTACACGCACTCCTCCACCTTTCTATCTTTTGAATCTCAACTTTTAACAGTGAAATCAATGGATTTGAGGTGTTCTAGGGTGATGTCATCATGAAGTTCTTATGAACTTCAAGTGTTGGTCTCATTCCACCAAGAATAACTCAGATCTGAAGGATTTCCACATGATTTCACTACGATTTCGCATAGATCTAGAAACTTCAATGATAAAAAGGATTGAAAGAAACTTTTTCAACTTTCTTTCAACTCTTTTACACTCAATGCACTCAAAACCGATGGAATCAGAGCTCGTTCCGATCTTCTACTCATTCTAAGTGAAGTGTTGGTTCCAAGTCTGAGTCTGTCTAAAGAGACAACCGATTTTGGGTTAAGCATGAACAACCGTTACGGACAGTTAATTGATCGGTTCTGGTTCAATCGGAAGACTTGGTTCATAATGGAGTTCTGTTGTTTGGCACGTTATCACATCGTCTCGATCAAAACCACAAACTTTCAAAACAATCAAGTGTCAAGATGATCAAGGCAGTTGGAATGGAATGCCGTCCGATCGGATTACCACCCGACCGGACAGCCACCCGATCGGACAGCCGTCTGATCGGCTTGCACTTGGTTCCTCACTTAAACTATCATTTCAACTTTTCAAAGTCTTGAACGTCGAACGGATTGTCGTCCGATCGGATTGCCACCCGACCGAACGACCATCCGACCATGTGATGTTTCGGACTTCGACACTTAAACAATTTTCAGCATGGTCAATACATAGTCAGTTCCAAACGGATTGCCACCCGATCGGATTGCAATCCGATCGAGTGACAAACTGCTGTGAACTTGTTCACACTAAGTGTCCTACTAATCGGATCGTCACCCGATCGAGCCGTCGTTCGATCGATCGACCTGAAGGGTAGATATACTTCTCTGTTTTCAAAATGCTACAACAAAAACATCAAAAGCCAAACCATCATACACAAGCACATCTTCACCAAACGAGGTGACAATCCAATCGAATGTCCATCCGATCGGATGACCATCCGAATGGATTGCCACCCGATCGACTGGCCATCTGATCGGATTGCCATCCGATCGGATTACCATTTGACGCTTGGTTCACTCACCACCGTTTAACGCACTGTTCGACGCTTACGCTATCAATCTGTAATCAGGCTATTCTCAAACGCGCTTCCTTCAATCCAACCAAGTTGTGTTTACTTGCTGAGCACCAACTCTGAGTATACTCGAACCTCTTTTTATCGCATTTTTTTGGGTGTAACATACATTTTTATTAAATCAAACTAATCGAATGCTTAAACTATTTATCACATGCGAATAACTCTTATGCATATTTATACGTGATGCTAGCTACATATGTGTTAGGACTTATACTCGCGAGGTCCCGCCTTAACTAGTATAGTACTATAGCACCCGATGGGGTCTAGTTAGGATGAATAGCCATCGCAATCGCAACTCGAGTGACTTAGCTGGTAGTATCGATCTTAAATGCATGTATGTTGAGGTATCTCGTTTATGTATTTGGTAATTCGCAGCATTTTTTATCTATTTACGCTACTCTATCAAAACTTGTATACTCGCCAATACTTTTGTATTGACGTTGTTTTAACGTATGTTACAGGTTTAGTCGCAGTCTACATCAAATCAAGCTAGGAAGTCTAGAAACACACCTAAATTCTAGGTTGTCGGATTTGTATGGTTTGAGAGAACATGAAAATTCGTGACAGCTTATGTGATTGTACTTGTTTATTAGTATGGGATAATGAACGCATTAAATACTGTCGCAATTTAGTTGTTATGGATTCTCTTGAGCAATCTGATTCGCCTAGTGCCGCGCCCCGATGATTCCGCCATCGGTTGGGGTGTGACAGATTGGTATCAGAGCCATAACTATAGGGAATTAGGCAAGACTTGACCTAGTCCGGGTCAATGTCTTAGAAACGACCTAGTCTATAGTCTAAGTACCAACGGGTCAACTCGTGCGAACTTGGTAGGAATTGCACGGGCCTACTTGATACTCTTGATCGAAATTGCTAAAAACTACAATGTTGTGTGAACACCGTGTACTACAGCTCCACACGAAGAAGCCTTTCCTAAGGCTGAAATACTACTTAGCCTTTCCTAAGGCCAACACAATGCACACGTTTTCGAAAATACTCGCATAACGAAACCGAGTGATCCAGTCGAGACCAGGTGTGAAAACCAAGAACTCTCGATAAGATCGCTCACTCAGTGCATTTTTCTAGTACGAGAACCTTTCAAATGAGCTAGGAGTGACATCCACATCTCGACGAAAGTCTTCATTTCGAAATCTAGTGGAACTCATGAATTTGTTCGAAGAGCATAACCACAATTAGGAACGAAGTTGTTAAGTCAGGGGTGAAACCCGTATCTTAATAAACCGTTCCACTCTCTATAAAATGGTTTTCAAAAGCTCTCACCAAGGACTCGGCCATAACGATGACTCGAGCCACACGATGACTAGGAGGACGAATGCCATGAGCTGCATCCCAGTGGAAGCATAGGTCTTCTAGGTCAACACGCGTGCACGAACTTGTTGGGTATAGTTGGGTTACCTTGGGCAGTTGACGCCTAAACACCTGAGGTACTCCGATTATCTTACTAAGCCTACGACTCGCCGGTTTTACGCTTAAATGAACTTAATTACGCTTTATGTGTTTTATTATATGCCTTATCGATTTCTCGATTCATCAATTTTCGCTCCTTGTTTTACAAAACGCACAACTCGCACAGCCATCGCAATCTAAAACGAAAACCGAATGTTCGCAACAAAACTAATGTCTAAATGCTCGCTCTCTCTGCATCGCGTCCTCGCGTATTCTATACCGACATGTACAACTATAAGCTACAACTAATTATATATACAAGCAAAACAATTGTGAGGGAACTTAGGAATTTCGTGTCTCCTATGTGGCTCCTATGTGAAGTCTATTATATTACTCGCTACAAGTTTTGATCGTGCTCAATCGCATCGCAAACTCAAAAATCATTATGATCGAATCTCACTCCAAATATCTCTCTGTCTAGATGCCTTCCAACGACTCTACCTCGAGACGAACAGCTAGGAGAAGAGCCAAACGAAGCGCCAAGAAGAGGATTGCCTCGCTTGTGGCCAAGGAAGTGGCCAAGGTCATTCTTCAGATTGTCGCTCAAGTGCACTCTCTCAGCAACTCTCGAACCCCAGAAGACTCTAAGACGGAAGCGCCGTAATCTGCTTTCCTCTACAAACACTTCAAAGCCTGTGACCCGATGGAGTTCACAGGTGAAGGAGGTGTGTCCCAGGTACTCCAGTGGTTCGATTCTATCGAAGTCACCCTTCGTCAGAGTGGGTGTCCTGATGATTTTCGTACTACTTGCGCTACCAGAGTATTTCAATCGCGAGCACTCGACTGGTGGACAGCCGAACGTAACAAACGTGGGCTCTCCGCAGCTTACGCCCTCTCTTGGGATAAGCTGAAAGAACTCATGAAGGAAGAGTACTGCCCGCCCCACGAAGTCCATAAGCTAGAAGATGAATTTTGGGAAATCAAGCAAGTCAAAGGTGACAATGCGGGCTACACCGCAAGGTTCAAACAACTTAGCATAATTTGCCTAAATCAAGTCAACACTTCAGAAAAAGCGATCACGAAGTACATTCGCGGCTTGCCTGAATGTGTGGGCGATTTTGTCGAAGCTGCAAGACCTGCTACCATCGAAGAAACCTATCGTTTGGCCGCAGAAATCAACAGAAAACGAGTCTTAGACGGGTTTTTCTCCAAGAATCATGTCAAACAAATTTATCAAGCAATCTTCATTGACTCATCCGACGATTCTTCTGAAGATTCCTCCGACGATGTCTCCAGCGAATCATCAGACGAACCCTCCAACGACAACAGCACCTCATCTCAGGATCGCAACGAGCTCAGCCACAAGCGAAAGGAACCAAGCGTGGATGAAATTCCAAACCCCACACCACTACGATTTGCTCCCGTTCTGGTGAAGCGCGCCTACACCGAAAGCCATCCCCTGTGTTTCATGTGTACGTATCATCACCCACCAGGAGCTAAATGTCGCTATTGCGACAATTGCAACTGGTATGGTCATTTTACTCAGAACTGCCGCACGGGATCGCAACCTTGAGGAATTTCAGCAACAACCGCAATCTCCGCAGAAGTACTCCACAGCAACGTTATTTTGCTTCTAATGTTGTTGTAATAATACGACTTATCGCCGTCAATTTCTTTTATGTGTGGAACTTATCCTATCTTTTGACGCATGTGGATTCTATTTCTCTTATACTCGTGTACGAATCTAATGCTAGCACTATGTACTATATAATGTATTTTACCCCTACTATGCGTTCTTGAGATAAGGTACGATAAACGTGCAAGAATCAAATTAATCGCGGGTGCACACGGGATTATTTTGGCTAGTGCACGGAGATCGTAGTGAGTTTCAATGATGCCTCAACGTTCAGGGCATGGTTAAGCGTGGTGGATACGCCGCTGGTACTTCCTATATATAAGCGTCTTGACCATGTCTGACAAAGTCTGACACCTAATCACGGAACGGAAGCGTATGGATTGAAACACGACGGTGTTTCGCCGTGCTAACTGAAGTTTTGTGAAGAAAGTGCCATGTGGAGTTGGAACGTAGACCTATTATACTAGTGTGGTTATTTTCGACACACTACACTACATCGCAAGGCGTAACAATCTCAATCTCAACTCAAAGCGTGTAATCGCTAAGACTTTTCGTAAGTCAAACACGCCCGCAATCGCATTATCGCAGGAATCTATCTCGCAATCTCAATCGCTTACTATGTGCAATCGCGCTATCGCATATCATGTGTATCGCTCTATCGCTTGTGTATCGCTCTATCGCTTGTGTGTCGCTACATCACTCATTGTATATCGCTTAACGTTTATCGCCATCGCTATCGCTTACCGTTATCTATGTTATATGTGTTATATTAGCACACATGACCTCGTTTCACGGGACGAAACTCATATGGTTAAAGCATGGTGGATACGCCGCTGGTACTTCCTATATATAAGTGCTTTAGCCATATTAGCAGACTTTTGTGGAAAAGGGCCATGTGGGGTCTAATGTTAGTTAAAATTTGTGGTGTTGTTTAATCTAATCAAATCAAATCGCATGACTTGCAACGCATCGACTGTCGCGTATCGCTCGACGGTTGTCGCTGCCGCTTGTCGCTATCGCTCATCGCTTTTTCGCTTGTCGCCCGTCGCTTTTCGCTTATTGCCGCCGTCTTCGCTTACTATGCTTGGTGTTTGGTGTAGTGTTATCAAATTTTCGCGTACACTTATCGCACTAGCTCGTGTCACTAAACTGAGTTCAAAAACGACCTCATCACTCAGTTCGCCTTTCAAGACTTGATCCAACCCTTCTCGTTTGGATCGAGTCATCGCAAATTCGTCTGTACTATGTCGACACGTATGACACTGCCTCACGAGACGGAAACCATATGGTTAAAGCATGGTGGATACGCCGCTGGTACTTCCGATATATAAGTGTTTTAACCATATTGTCGAACTTTCGTGGAAAAATGCCATGCGGGGGCGACCTTAAATTTAAATTTTTGGTATTATTATAAGGCTTTGTCTACACGAATTTTAAACCGAGCTTTTCTTACCAAACTTTTTCTAAAAATTGATTAAAACCTTTGTACAAAACGAGATTATCTTGTAACGTTGGTGTGACAATCGACTCAAGTTAATGCCCCGCGACGAGAAAATTTCGTAAGACGAATTTTAACCACCCTAAAATCTTTTAATAACCTAACAAAACTCCTCTCATAGCACCGGCGTGAACATCGAAACAGTTCAACACCGCACTGTGGGAAGAGTTTTCATAAACAAGTTTTCTCCAAACCCTTCCGAATTAATTAACTTTTCGAGAATTCAAAACACTTTTGGATCGCTTTTTGTGTGTTGCCATCTTTTGTATACGAATCGCCTTGCTCGCTGCCATCGCCAGTCATCGCAACATTCTCGATCGTCGAATTTCAATCGATCGCTCGTTTATTTTGACGCTTTTAACCGCTACGCTCATTCGCATCAACTCTCGCGACCCTTCTTGTGGATTAATTTCGGGACGGAATTTCCTAAAGCAGGGGAGACTGTAACAACCCGCACGTTCGTGCGTTGTTACTACTCGTTACGCCTAGCACCAGAGATTCGGATCATAATGTAGCTATATCGCATACATCGCTATTTCGGAGTATTTTCGCATATTACACATACTTTATCGCTATCACATCACATTGCACTTGTTGACAACCACGGAGATGTCAAGTGAGGACCAATTCTACCCTCCTTGATAGCCGTGATGTGTCGCAGTGCAACTCATTACTCAAAATGCACATCGCATCACACACATTAACGTTCACGATGACATTGAGTGAGGACCTATTCTACCCTCCTCGATGATCGTGAAGCGTCGCAAAGTAACGCATTTTCGAAACAAAACCCGGTTATTGTATCACAACTTTGAAATATGGATATGTATCTATGACCCAACGTGGCTAAGTAAAATAAATATATGAAAATGTGGATGAGAATGTGTAACCGAACTATCGCAACGCTTAACAATCGAAACGGAACGCCAAAACTCAGCTCGCCGGAGGCGTTTGATCGAATGGCACTTCGATCGAATGGCCATCCGATCGGACAGCCATCCGATCGGACAGCCATCCGATCGGACAGCCAACCGATCGGACAGCCATCCGATCCGATGCACTGCACCGCCTTTCTCCTCCTTTGCCTATAAATACCCCACTTGTCACATCAACAACAGTTGATGTGACTGCTCTCTCTTGACCAGACGCCTTCTCGCCATTTTCTCTCGATTTCTCGCAATTCTTGTAAGTTTCTACCTCAAATCTTGTACTTCTTTGATCTACACGCACTCCTCCACCTTTCTATCTTTTGAATCTAAACTTTTAACCGTGAAATCAATGGATTTGAGGTGTTCTAGGGTGATGTCATCATGAAGTTCTTATGAACTTCAAGAGTTGGCCTCATTCCACCAAGAATAACTCAGATCTGAAGGATTTCCACATGATTTCACTACGATTTCGCATAGATCTAGACACTTCAATGATAAAAGGATTGAAAGAAACTTTTTCAACTTTCTTTCAACTCTTTTACACTCAATGCACTCAAAACCGATGGAATCAGAGCTCGTTCCGATCTTCTACTCATTCTAAGTGAAGTGTTGGTTCCAAGTCTGAGTCTGTCTAAAGAGACAACCGATTTCGGGTTAAGCATGAACAACCGTTACGGACGGTTAACTGATCAGACCAGGGTGATTCCGGTTCAATCGGAAGACTTGGTTCGTAATGGAGTTCTGTTGTTTGGCACGTTATCACATCATCTCGATCAAAACCACAAACTTTCAAAACAATCAAGTGTCAAGACGATCAAAGCATTTGGAACGAAATGCCATCCGATCGGATTACCCTTCGACCGGACAGCCACCCGATCGGACAACCGTCTAATCGGCTTGCACTTGGTTCCTCATTTAAACTATCATTTCAACTTTTCAAAGTCTTGAACGTCGAACGGATTGCCGTCCGATCGGATTGCCATCCGACCGAACGACCATCCGACCATGTGATGTTTGGGACTTCGACACTTAAACAATTTTCAGCATGATCAATACATAGTCAGTTCCAAACGGATTGCCACCCGATCGGATTGCAATCCGATCGAGTGACAAACTGTTGTGAACTTGTTCACAGTAAGTGTCCTACTAATCGGATCGTCACCCGATCGAGCCGCCGTTCGATCGATCGACCTGAAGGGTAGAGATACTTCTCTGTTTTCAAAATGCTACAACGAAAACTTCAAAAGCCAAACCATCATACACAAGCACATCTTCACCAAACGAGGTGACAATCCAATCGAATGGCCATCCGATCGGATGACCATCCGAACAGATTGCCACCCGATCGACTGGCCATCCGATCGGATTACCATTTAACGCTTGGTTCACTCGCCACCGTTTAACACATTGTTCGACGCTTACGCTATCAATATGTAATCAGGCTATTCTCAGAAGCGCTCCCTTCAATCCAACCAAGTGGTATTTACTTGCTGAGCACCAACTGTGAGTATACTCGAACCTCTTTTTATCGCATTTTTTGGGTGTAACATACGTTTTTATTAAATCAAACTAATCGAATGCTTAAACTATTTATCACATGCGAATAACTCTTATGCATATTTATACGTGATGCTAGCTACATATGTGTTAGGACTTATACTCGCGAGGTCCCGCCTTAACTAGTATAGTACTATAGCACCCGACGGGGTCTAGTTAGGATGAATAGCAATCGCAATCGCAGCTCGAGTGACTTAGCTGGTAGTATCGGTCTTAAATCCATGTATGTTGAGGTATCTCGTTTATGTATTTGGTAATTCGCAACACTTTTTATCTATTTACGCTACTCTATCAAAACTTGTATACTCGCCAATACTTTTGTATTGACGTTGTTTTAACGTATTTTGCAGGTTTAGTCGCAGTCTACATCAAATCAAGCTAGGAAGTCTAGAAACACACCTAAATTCTAGGTTGTCGGATTTGTATGGTTTGAGAGAACATGAAAATTCATGACAGCTTATGTGATTATACTTGTTTATTAGTATGGGATAATGAACGCATTAGATACTGTCGCAATTTAGTTGTTATGGATTCTCTTGAGCAATCTGATTCGCCAAGTGCCGCGCCCTGATGATTCCGCCATCGGTTGGGGTGTGACACACGCGAATGTTGATATCCTGCATTTCAAAAAGTTAGTCAATTGGTTTTCAATATCCCGAGGGATATTGCTTCCTACGAGCACCGAGATATCCGGATTATCCTCATCCAGGATAACTTTCTTCACATCCTGTTCTGAAGCCTCCATGATATCCTGGCCTCGCATCTTTAATTGCTATGCTGCACTAGGCTTTGTTGAGGATTTCATCGAAGAAGAATAACACTCCTTCGCTTCCTGTTGATCACTTTCCACCTTGACTACTCCCCAAGGGGTAGGGATCTTGATACATTGATGATAAGTTGACGGCACAGCTTTCATATCATGGATCCAAGGCCTACCTAATATAATATTATAGCAGGATAAGGAGTCCATGACACAAAAGCGCTGCATTGAGTTGACCCCTTCAACATACACGGGCAACTTTATCTCTCCTACGGTATTCCTAGCTTCTCCACTGAAACCAACGAGCACAGTGGACTTCGAAGTAATATCCATCGGGGATACATTCATCCTCTTCAGCGTTTCCAGCTGAATTATGTTAACGGAGCTGCCATTATCCACTAATATCCTGCGCACAAAATGGTTTCCAACATATAACGTTATAACTAAAGCATCATGATGAGGATCCTGGACAGTATCCCTGTCATCGTTATCGAACGTGATCACTTTGTCAGTTGTGAGGGTTGACATCCTGGTTGGTTTATCTCCCCTTTCTGCTTTGGCTTACTTCGCGTGCCTTTTTGCCGCAGAATATGATGTGCCGCAGATGTCAGATCCTCCTGAAATAAAGTTAATTATTTTGGCATCCGCGGGAGGCGATGCCACTCGTTCAGGATCCTTCTCAGGATCCTGACCTTTATTCTTCTTTCTTCCCAGGAGATCCTTCAGATATCCCTTGCTCAAAAGATAGCTTATTTCTTTCCTTAGAGCAATGCAATCCTCACTAACATGTCCGAAATTCTCGTGGAAAGCACACCATTTGGACTTATCCTTCCAATCAGCTTTTTGTTGATTCTTCTGGGGCCATCTTGCTTTATCTCCTAAACCCTGCATAGCATACATCAGTTCAGGTATGTTAATAGAAAAACAATATTCAGACAACTCAGGATACTCCTCAGGATCCTCGTCTTCAATAGCATTCACTTTTTTTCCGTCATTTCTGCCATACGGCTTAGAGCGATATGGTTTATACGAGGATTCTGATTTCCTGTTGGTGGACTCATAGGTTGTTGACGAATTCTTCCTTTCTTGCATCTTTTTGTCATCTTCCAACCGAATATATCTTAAAGCCCTGTTACGAGCTTCATCCAGATTCCTGCAGGGATTCATTACAAGATCCTGGTAAAATTGAGAATCCTTTTGCAACCCTATCTTGAAAGCCTGCACAGCTGTTGCAACATCAAGATGCGGGATATCTAAGGATTCCCGGCTAAATTTGTTCACATAATCCCTCAAGGATTCCTGAGGTCCTTGAGTTATCCTGTAAAGATCACTGGTTAGTTTCTCAAAACTCCTGCTGCAAGAAAATTGACTATTAAATAAATTAACTAAATGAGCAAATGAAGTAATTAAGTGAGGAGGAACGTTTAAGAGCCATTTTAAGGCTGATCCTGTTAAGGTAGAACCAAAACCCTTGTAGAGGCATGCTTCCTTGAGATCCGGAGGGATTGGGTTAATTTCCATCCTTTCCCTATACTGGGCAATGTGCTCTTCAGGATCCGTAGTTCCCTCATAGAGCTTCATGTTGTGGGTTTGAAATCTTTTTGGGATTTCAGCATCACAAATAGGATATGCAAACCGGGATATCCTGTGGCTGTCCTGGGACACTTCTGGAATTGGCTGGAACACCCCAGGTACACTGGATATCATGTCTTTCAATTTCTGAATCTCCATAGAAAATGCTGATGTCACACCTGCATCTTGCAAAGATCCAACACCGTTAGTAGCAACAGTATTATTATTATTATATACATTACCAGTCTGAGGATTCTGGGCATATCCCGAAGCATACCCTGAGCTTCTCACAGTTGACACTCTGACTGAAGAGGGTATCTCAGGAGTATGATTCTGGGAATGGCTAGGTACAATATTCCCCCGGTTATCCTCAGTATAAACTGCAGAACTGAAGTTCAAAGCCCTGGGTTGCAAGGGAGTGACAGTATCTTCAGCAGGCCTGCCTGAGCCGGATTTCAAGAGTTGTATCTCTCTCATCAGCATCTGATTAGTTTCCTGCTGCTGCCTCATCTGTTCATGTACACTACCAAACAAATTCAGAATTTCTTCATTAGAAGCCAAAACAGGACCAGATCCCTGGATATTGCGAGCGGGGATAACATCCCGAGCCACATGAATTTCAGTTCCTTGTGAAGAGGCTTGCGTTCTCGGAGGAGGTGGTGGAAGCACCGAACCAATTGTTGCAGAGGTTGTAGCAGACACGGTGGAATAGCTCATGTTTGATCTCGAGGCCATTGAAAATAGTGTAGCAAAAAGTTTTGAAAATAGAAAACCAAGTAACGATTTTGCAAAAACTTTTAGTAGAAGTAGCACCATTTGCCCCACGGTGGGCGCCAAATTGTTTTGGTCAAAAATTACCGAAGCAATTAAGTGATCAAATTAGTTAAGTGAGGTAGTGTGCTGAGAATGTGTGTTGAAAAATATGTTGGCTTGTTAGTTTGCAAAAACAATTTCAGGATATAGCTCAGGATATTGAGTTATATCTATGATCAAACAGTGAGCAAAAATGTAAAGGGTGACACGAGATATACGAGGAAAGCCCTTGATCAATCTAGATCGCCGGCACAAAACCTCGGGAACTGACAATTGCAGCTGCCTTGTTCTTCTTATTGCTTCAAATATCAGGATACAGTGCAAGATATGATGCGGATCAACTAAGTGTTACAACGTAATTTGAATACAAGTGTTAGTGCGTAGTGAGTGTTTGCTGCTAGAGAGAAAGAGTGTGCGAAAGATTGTGTGCCTTAATCTGATCCGATCAATCCCTTTTATAGTAAAGGAAACCAACTAACTATCCTATTATTCCGGGATTCAGCGAATATTCCATATGTGAACGTTGTAGTCCACGTCTTCCGGCTTCAACGTCCATAATATAACTGATTTGCCCGAGTCTTGAGGAGAAGAAGTCCACCTGACCGTTAGAGACTGGTTACAACAATCTGCACGTGAGTCAATTAGTAACTACCAGGATATCGTATCAGGATGTTACCAATATCCTGATCCAGCATCCTGGTCACAATAAAACAAACAAAGTCAGCATATCAGTCAGGATATATGAGCAAAAAATCACCCATAACAGACATATATTGAATTCATTTGGCTAACTGTTGACTTATATCTTAGTAGTTGTAACTCCATTTGGCTTAGTTTTGGAATAAAATTACTGTACTCTTTAACAAATTACTACCTTTAGCTAAAAGTATTTTATTTGCAAGAATACCTCCATTGATATCAATAGTGTGCCATCTTGAATTTAAGAAAGTCGACTAGAGCACAAAATGACATTCTTTTATTTAATTGATGTAAAGACTTTAAGTTGGTGAGTTTTTCCTGGATATTTTTGCAGGGTAGCGTTTCTATTTTTTTATAGATTTCATCCCTTTAATTCTAAATAACTTAACTCACCTTACCTTTGTTCAATTACTAGGTATATTTTTCCTTTTTAACATTTAGATTGCAATATTCTCCTTTTAATTAAAATTATAGCTCGGCGCTTCAAACAACATTACTTTTATATAGTTGTTCACTTCATTCTTTTGATTAACACACATCTGATGTGTATTGTTTTTATATGTTTGTGTTTGCAGGTTTGTTAACATGTCCATAGGCTATTAATTCTTCGTAACCAATATGGTAATTCTTCCTTGATTAGAATCAGACACAAGTTTGATTATTGATTTGGAAAGTTTAAATTCCGAAATTCTTTATCAAAATTGAAAGTTTGTATGTTCCTGTTTGCAGGTTTGTTAACATGTCCATCTTTTATCAAATCATTTGTAACCAATCAGGTAATTCTTCCTTGATTAAAATTGGATGCAAGTTGATTATTGATTTGGAAAGTTTAAATTCAGAAATTCTTTATCAAAATTGAAAGATTGACATTGAATATTTATTACTTTTATATATTTTCTTTAATATCTTAAGAAAAATTGAATTTCAAAAATAATTTTTAAATTTAGATGTTTGACACGATTATGTTTGTTAGATGAAACTTATATTTTAATGAATTTCGTATTGATTATCTTGAAATTAATTATTTTTAAAAGGAAACTTTGATAATCAAGTTTGAAAAACTCAAACATTCGACTTATCATGTTTATGAACTTTTGAACAATTTATCTATTTCAATATCATTATCAAATTTTCAATTTTGAAAATCATTATCATATTAAATGATTTGATTTGCAAATACTAAGCATTGAATTGTGATAACGATATCTATTACAAAAAAAAGATTGGTAAGGAGGTTTTGTAAATTTTGATTGTCAAAAGTGTTTATCAAAGTTGAAAAGGTTGACGTCATTATATTTTTTTTAGATGTAAATTTGTTCTTTAATGAACCCGTTTACATAATGATTAGGGGGTGAGGGTGGTCACTAGTGATAGAATTCTATCACTCACAAGTACCCAATCAAGTTTGTCATGTCATCAACCATTTTTCCATCACTCACAACCTTTTTTGGTGGCAATGGTCATCACTCACCACCACACCCAACAATCTCCCCCAACCAACAATTACCCTCACAAAAAAAACCATCACGCCGTGAAGAAAATAACGAAATCGGGTTTACCGTTGAACTTGGAGTGGCGGTGGGTATAACGCGTTGAAGGTTGTGTATCACGGTGCAAACACTAAGTGCTATTGGGTTAAATCGATCAACGTCCCGCCGCAACGGCTAGCCGAACGAGTCGAGTCGCAAGAAGGTGTTGACAACAGTGATGTTTGCGGCAATGTGGAGAGCTTGGATGGCCAAGAACAAAAAAATGTTAACGGCACGGCGACTTCATTACACCAGCTGGTAGACAAGGTCAAAGAGTTGCTTTTCTTATGGAGATGGGGTAATTTTGTTAGTTGAGGGTGCTTTTTTCCTGTGACATTAGTGTGGGGTTTGTTGTTTCCCCCTTTGTTGTAATGGTTTCATCTAATCATCTCTTCATAATTTCTTTTTATTAATTTCTTTTTATTAATGTAATTTAAATTTTCCTACCCGGGTGTCTACCTGGGAGATAACCTAGTTTGAATCGTTCAATCCTAGTTTGATCTTAAGAAGAAGAAAAAAACGATATGCAATGGCCATAGATACATGGTTGCTGATTAATCATATTTTTTATTATAATTCTATATTTTATAGTTACATGTTTAATTTGTAAAATAAATTTGTAATGCTCATATTTTTTTTAGTTTGTAACATCTTCTTTAAATTCGAACCAAATAATATGTGGTTACTTTGGGATACGAGTACAAGAAATATAATAATTTGATTTGGAAAATCGTATAAATGCTTTTAGTAACTTGTATTATCAGATAAAGTGTTTGATTTATATATTATTCAAGAAAAACACATAAATTAGTTTGTTCAAATATAATGTAAAGCAATATAAAGGTAAGATAACATATGTATCAAACTTACAAAACATTAATTGCACTATGATGGTTGTTGAGATGCAACTATCACTAGATTTGCTTTGGTTAGAACTACCGCACTTCAAGGTTTTGCATATGTAAACATCAACCAACCCTCAAGAAGAAAGCGAAGTTAAATCATCATGTCTTGTGTAATAATATTGTTCCTTCATATATAATAAAACTACTTTCATTTTTCACCAGAATAAAACAAGTATATGGGATTGTGAAGCCTAATAATCATCACCATGGGTATACATATTTCGTACTTCCTTGCCTACCACTCAACATCAATCATTATTAAGGGTATTCTTTTATTTATACTTTTGGAAATATTAGAAAAACACTAACAGAATTATAAGTCAATTGCAAACAATTTAAATATGAAATAATGGGATTCTTTTATTTATATTTTTTGCATTATAGCCTAGTCACATATTTGGGTTGATATAAGGCTTTGAGACCATTAGGTCTTAGGTTCGATTCTCACAAAGAGGGTTTTTTCCTAGATTTATTAGGGTTCCTCCTGAATTGGTGTATAGGCATTATAGCCTAGTGGAGATAGATATGATCGGGGGGTTCTGCTTGTGCCACGATGATACTCCAGTGGTCCGCCAGTGATCCTAATTTGTCGTTCAAAAAAAAGAATTATAAGTCAATTGCAAACAATTTAAATATAAAATAATGGGAGACGATCAAATAGTAAGTATAGTTTAGGTATGAAGTATAGGAAGCAATGAGGTTGTGACATGTGCTAAAATTGGAGAATAAAGAGAAATGATATTTTAGTCAATCTTATCTCATCTTCTCCATCTCTCTTTCCTTGCAACTTCAAAACTCATTATTTTCAAAAACCCACCATCTTCAATTTTTTCTTCACTTTCTATTTAATAATCACTACATCATAGTACGATTTTCGTCATCAATCAGTGATTCAAATATTCAATCAACGTGTTCTTCAACTTTTTTTGAAGAAACCCAGTTTAGTTTCATACAATTTCTCATTTTTCCCGTGAATCCGTGATTTTGAAGTGAATCACTCGATTCGTTCGATTCGATCGTTGATAAGTGTTTCTAACATTCAGATTTCATCAATCATTGAAGAAATTCGGCTTCGATCTATGTAAGAAATTTTTTAATTGCGTTTTACGATCTGGGTTTTTGAATTAAGTCATTGCGTTTTACAAAATAATGAAAAAGCACTTTTTTTTTTGTTTTTAGTCCATTGTGTTTTAGAAACAACACATTTCTTTTTTTTTAGTCTATTGCGTTTTAGAAAAAAAAGACATTTCTTTGTGTTTTTAGTTTATTGCGTTTTAGAAAAAAAGATATTTCTATGTGTTTTTAGTCTATTGCGTTTTAGAAACAAAATATTTCTTTGTTTTTTTAGTACATTGCGTTTTATAACACAATAAAAATAAATTTGTTTTATGCTTTTAATCCATTGTGTTTTATAACACAATATGAAGAAAAAAAACCCATTTTTCTGTGTTTTTAGCTCATTGCGTTTTAGACCTGGAGTGTACTGTACTAGAACTAAACTGACATGATCATGTTAAAACAGAAACATGATCATGTTGGGAAACCCAACCCATTGCGTTTTAAACCTGCAGACTGAAAGAACATGACAATGTTTAACAGAACCATGATCATGTTGAAGCATGAAACTGGAAGGTGAGGTACACTAAACTAACATGATCATGTTGTGAAAGCCAACCATTGCGTTTTAGACTTGGAAGTGAGGTAACTAACATGATCATGTTAAAACAGAAACATGATCATGTTGTGAAACCCAACATTGCGCTTTAGACCTTAAGTACATTTTAGAAACTGAAAGAACATGATCATGTTTAACAGAAGCATGATCATGTTGAAACATGAAAGCCAACCATTGCGTTTTAGACTGTAAGTGAGGTAACTAACATGATCATGTTAAAACAAAAACCTGATCATGTTATGAAACCCAACATTTTGATGGGATTTTAACATGTTTATCAAAGCAATTTCATCCTTATGAAATAAAAACGCAGCGGAAATAATATTTAAAACATGTTACTTTTATGATATAAATTTCATTTATAAGTAAAATCTCAAAACCCGGATCCATATATGAAGATGCATACTATCAAACACAACCATAGGGTGTTTAGAAAAACTACCTTCTTGGAGTAATGAGAATGAAACAGATGATGCTTCAAGAATGGTTGCCTTCAAGAGTAGAAGGCCTCAAGCTTGTATACCCCAAGCTTCCAACAAACACTATGAGATTAGCTAGGATTTCAACACTTGAAAGATACTTGAAAAATTCTTTGAACACAACACTATGTGGCCGAAATTTTTGATCAAAATCTCAAGTCTTCTACTTTGATTTTGCATCTTAATATTTATAAATCATGAGAGAGAATTGCCATAATCTAGTTCCAATCAAAATTCATGCAATTGCATGAGAGTTCAATGGACCAAAGTTGTCTTGGTTAGGCCACCCAATGAAATCATCTCTAACACATGCAAATGCATGAGAATTCATTGGATCAAAAGGCTTTTGTGAGTTCCCATGAGAGGGGGGCGGCCCTAGCTTTATTTTTATAAAAAAATTCAATTCTTTTTATAAAATTTAAGTATTAGTTTATATTTATAACTTTTATAAATATAACACTACATAAATGCAAGACTTTATACAATCTTTTAAAATGTTATTTAACCCATTAAATAACAAAATAAAATATTCTCTCAAAATAAATTATCCATATAATTTATTAGCTTATCAAGTGTAATTATTTAGAAAACCAGTTTCTAAAATTGTAAGTGTTAATATTTATTTGTTTGATCATATCACAAATAAATAATATAAGTGTTTGTCTAGCTTGTTATTGGGTATGACTCGACTTGGATCATAACGCACTAGCCACATCAATTTAATATGTGTCTTGGGCATACAGAGTCCAACAATCTCCCACTTGCACAAGATACATAGAAGATTGATGCAAGCAGTAAATGACGCCTAACTACGGTTTACTACCCCCAATACCTATGACTATATGTGCCATTCAATATCACAAATAAATAATATAAGTGTTTTTCTAGCTTGTTATTGGGTATGACTCGACTTGGATCATAACGCACTAGCCACATCAATTTAATATGTGTCTTGGGCATACAGAGTCCAACAATCTCCCACTTGCACAAGATACATAGAAGATTGATGCAAGCAGTAAATGACGCCTAACTACGGTTTACTACCCCCAATACCTATGACTATATGTGCCATTCAATAACATCATCCCTTTCAAGTCCCTTACTTGAACATGATTTAGGTGAATTTATCATTTATCCTTTCGTTACAGATGTCATGTTAAATCCAGAGACATAGAGTGATCACTCTCTGTTGATTTAACTTTATCAGGCCTTAGACATCTTACTCTCAACGAATAAGAGGAACAAAACCCTTCTTGACTACATACGTCTTTCACAATCACCTTGTATCACACCTGAGCTCAGCCTTATGTACTGTCATATTACTGACAGCGAAGAAATAAGTCAAGGCATAATATTTGGTGAATATCAAGACCCAATATGTATCTCAGGTCAGAGGATACTATGATATTCGCCTTAACTCAAAATTTACTTATGATCAATCACAGATGATTCCATGCAGTAATATTTGAGAGCGAGTCAGTCCAATATTTGTATCCCACAAATATCTATGAACTTTGGCAGCAACACTTTGCTCTATATTCATACCTAATGAATATCCACCAATCCAAGTTCATAATAGTCTTGCATTCATATTTGTTCCCACAATTATGATCGACTACGGACATTTAGAATAATTAACTTATTCACGGATTTAAACATGCTAATATGAAACGTAACTCGAAATACCATAAAAGAGTTAAAATAACAATTGTTTCAATATCCAAATACAAAATAGATCAAATCCAATCACTAGAATATCGAAGTCCTAAGGAACATGTATGACCCTCATGTTTTCCCCTGTCAAGGAGCTTCGTGAGTGGATCCGCAATGTTTTGATCGGTGTGAACTTGGCGGATACATATCTTTCCTTTTTCAACTTCATCCCTTATGTAGTTGAATCTCCGCTCGATATGTCTAGTCTTTTGGTGTGCACGAGGTTCCTTGATTTGAGCAATCGCACCCTCGTTATCACAAAAGATCTCTAGGGGGTCTTGAATGGTAGGGACCACCCCTAGGTCGGCTATAAATTTCTTCAGCCATGCAGCTTCCTGGGCCGCCAATGAAGCGGCGATGTATTCTGATTCTGTAGTGGACAATGCTACCACGTCTTGTTTTGAGCTCTTCCAAGAGACTGCTCCTCCATTTAAAATGAAGACATACCCCGATTGCGATCGAGAATCACTTCGATCGGTTTGGAAACTCGCGTCCGTGTAACCCTTTACAACGAGTTCCTCCTCACCAGATCCATATATTAAGAACATATCCTTAGTCCTCCTAAGATATTTCAATATACTTTTAACAGCCATCCAATGACTGTTACCTGGATTCTGCTGGTATCTACTCGTCATGCTCAAGGCGCATGAAACGTCCAGTCTGGTGCATATCATTGCATACATGATGGATCCTATAGCTGACGCATATGGGATTCTTTTCATTTTCTCTTGCTCATCCTTTGAGCTTGGACATTGAGATGTATTCAATATTGTCCCATTTTGAATAGGTACAAAACCTCTCTTAGAGTTCTCCATTTGGAACCTATTCAAGACTTTGTCAATGTATGCACTTTGGTTTAAACCTATCAAGCGCCTAGATCTATCCCTATAGACCTTTATTCCGAGAATGTAGGCGACTTCACCAAGATCCTTAATGGAAAAACAACTTCCAAGCCAAGCTTTTACACCTTCCATGGTTGGAATGTCATTCCCAAATAGTAGAATGTCATCGACATACAGTACTAAGAAAGTGATGATGCTCCCACTAGCTTTCTTGTACACACAAGCTTCATCACCGTTCTTGATGAATCCAAAATTCTTAATTTCTTCATCAAAACGATGATTCCAACTTCTAGATGCTTGTTTCAATCCATAGATTGATTTCTTTAACTTGCATACTTTGTCAAGATGTTTTGGATCGACAAAACCTTCAGGCTGGACCATATAGACATCTTCATCAAGATATCCATTAAGAAAATCCGTTTTGACATCCAATTGCCAGATCTCATAGTCATAATATGCAGCTATGGCAAATAATATCCTGATTGACTTTAGCATTGCCACAGGCGAGAAGGTCTCATCATAATCAATCCCTTGAGTTTGAGTGAAACCTTTTGCTACAAGTCTTGCTTTGTAAGTGTCCAAGTTACCATGCATATCTGTTTTCTTCTTGAAGACCCACTTACTTCCAACTACTTTGGAGTTGAGTGGTGGTACAACCAATTCCCAAACTTGGTTGTCATACATGGATTGCATCTCTATGTTCATGGCTTCAAGCCATTTGTCACAATCGGATTTTGACATTGCATCATGGTATGTGGTTGGTTCATCTGAATCTACCACGTAGCATCCATCCATGAAAAATCCATATCTTTCAGGTGGATTACTAATTCTACCAGATCTGCGAACATTTTGTGTGTTCTGATCAACCTCTTGATCGTTTTCAACAACCTCTTGTTAAGTGCTAGTATCAACCAAACGTGTATCGTCTTGTGGTTCTTGATCCTCCTCAAGTTCCACTGTTCTACTACTAGTTCCTTCCATAAGGAATTTAGCTTCTAAGAACTTACCCTTTCGAGCAACAAATACCTTTTGCTCGGTTGGATCGTAGAAATAATATCCTATATCATCTTTAGGATATCCTACAAAGATACACTTAGTAGATCGGACTTCCAATTTATTTGGAGTGTATTGCTTAACATAAGCTTCACAACCCCAAACCCTTAAGAATGATAATGATGGAGGGTTTCCATGCCATATTTCAAAAGGTGTCCTTTCTACTTTCTTGGTTGGGGCCATATTTAGTATACGGACTGCGGAGAGCAAAGCGTAACCCCAAAATGATAGAGGTAATGTGCTTCTAGCCATCATAGATCGAACCATATCTAATAGAGTTCGATTTCTCCTTTCGGACACACCATTGTGTTGTGGTGTTCCAGGTGGAGTAAGTTGTGAAATGATTCCACAACTTCTAAGATGAACTTGAAACGCACCACTTAGGTATTCACCTCCTCTATCGGTACGAAGGACTTTAATTGTTTTCTTGAGTTGATTTTCTACTTCACTTTTGAAGTCTTTGAACATTTCAAATGCTTCATCCTTGTATCTTAGTAAGTACATATATCCATAACGACTATAGTCGTCGGTAAAGGTAATGAAGTATCTTTCACCATTCCTAGTCATCGGCTTAAAAGGACCACATACATCTGAATGTATGATGCCTAGTAAGTCTTTTGCCCTTTCAAAAGTTCCACTAAAGGGTGTCTTGGTCATTTTGCCTTGTAAACAAGATTCGCATACATCAAATGAATTATCTTCATTTGTATTCAGAAGACCATTTTTCTGAAGTGTATGCATGCGATTCTTGCTTATATGTCCAAGGCAACAATGCCAAAGATAGGAATCACCCAAATCCATTTTGAGTTTCTTGTTGGTTACTTGGTACATTGAGCTATCATATGATGCGTTATCATGATCTAATTCATAAATACCATTTAAAGACATAGCTTTAAAATAAAACACATCATTCATAGAAACATAAATGTCTTGGTTAACAAAATCAAATTTAAAACCACATTGTCTCAAAAGGGAAACTGAAATTATGTTCCTAGTCAAACTAGGAGCATATAAAACATTCTTCAAAATCACTTCCAAACCACTTGGAAGCTTTAAAACGTAGTCTCCTTGAGCTTCGACTTCAACTTTTGCTCCGTTGCCCATAAAGAGACTACTGTCTCCCTTCTTGTAATGTCTACTTCTTCTGAACCCCTGCAACGAATTGCAAATATGAGTTCCACATCCGGTATCTAGTACCCATGTGTTAGAAGAAATAACATTAAGCTCAACATGTATCATAAAGATAGTACCTGAGGTTTGCCCTGCATCCCTCTTGTTTTTCAACTCCTTGAGATAGGTTGGACAATTTCTCTTCCAATGTCCTATCTCACCACATTCAAAACATGGGTCATTTGTAGCAACCTTTTGCTTCTTCTCCTTCGGTTTGGTGGGTTCTGCTTTAGCTTTTCCCTTTCCCTTGACGTGTCCCTTTCTTTTAGCATAGTTTGCTTTAGAGTCGGGGTGGGGCCTCTTTTTGTTGCCTCCTTCATTGATCGCTAGGACGGGTAAAGCCTTTTTGCCCATTCCTGCTTCGGCCGTTTTGAGCATTGCATGAAGCTCACCAATGCTCTTGTCCCATCCATTCATGTTGTAATTCATTACAAAACTCTCAAATTTCTTTGTTAAAGAGTTGAGGATCAAATCCGTAGCCAACTCTTTAGAGACGGGACAATTTAGCCGTTCGAGGCGATCAATGTGGCTTTTCATCTTGAGAACATAAGATGATACCGATTGGGTTTCCTCCATTCGACATGCATGAAGCGCTCGAACAGTTTCGAAGCGTTCTACCCTTGCTTGTTGTAGGAACATTTCCTTTAACTGGGTAATCATGTCGTATGCCCCGTGATGTTCAAAATCCTTTTGAATTTCAGGAATCATAGTTCCCAACATGAGGCATGAGGCTTGCATGGAGTCCTCGGTATACTTAACCCAATCGTTATAGGCTTCCACATCTTCCACGTTAGGTTCATCGGGAATAGGATCGTCCAACACATAGGATATCTTCTCTTGCTTGAGAACGATTCTCAAGTTTCGAAACCAATCCATGAAGTTGTTATGGTTGAGACGATCCTTTTCAAGGATGGTTCTTAGTGATAGGTTTCGGACGATTTGATTAGTCGGGTTTGCATTGTTAGCGGCCATCTACAAAACTTTAACAAGTTCAATTTTAGTATTTTCGATATTATTATATTTTAATCATTAATACCCTTTTGTGTCTTAAAGACAATTAATAATTAAAATCTAGAATCCACCGTTACATTTAAATATTGGTTAGGTGACCTTTATCCCTCTATTTAAATTAACAAGGTAGTCAACGTTTGATAATTGCAACTCTTTGCAACTTCTAGCCATATGGGATCGGTTAAACATCTTTATGTTTAGTTGGCATGTTTAATCCCATCAACACCTTTGTTCCCCATGCTTCGGTGACCCTAAGTTCATGGTTTCCAAATCAAGTCGTCCAACTTACACACACGTGTGAGTTTATACACATAAGTGGTTAGGTGACCTTTATCCCACAAACATGGTAAACCCACCTCGAACATACAAGTTCCCTCAAATGTGGTTAGGTGACCTTTATCCCACAATAAGAGTTCCCAAGTCTTTCGAGTGTTGTATAAAAGGATGGTGTTTGACTTGTTTTATAAAAGGGTTTTCAATATTTCAGAATTCTAGTTTAGAAAATATTATGTACCATACATTTGCATGCATTCAAATCAATGGTACTTTGGTGAAAACAAATTTTCAAGGTTCTATTTAATAAAACCCATTTTATTATAAAACCATTAATTTTTAATAAAACCTTTATTAAACATTTTAATGACTTTTTCAAGAACCAATTTTACGCTTGTTGTTGATTATTAGTTTGTTAAGTCATGCATATCTACATATCATCTAAACAACAAAATAAACAACCACACAAGCATAACAATAGGTGCATAACCATAGCCAACTATTTTGACAACACTTGTTAGCCGAAACAAGTGTGCCAAAAGGTCCTTCCTAAAGGGTGAAAAATGACACAAGTAATGTGTCGTTGAACTCCCACTTGATCCCGCATCCAAATGCTTCAAGTCTCCTTCTTGTGTTGTGATTTCTCCACCTTCTTTGAGCTTCCAAAAGTCTTTTATTTTCAGCTCCAAACTCCTTTGGACTCCAAAAAATGAGTTTTAGTTATCGGGTTAAAATCCCGTTGAGAACGATGAAGTTCTTTGGACCGAATATAATGGTCCAAACAAAAACCGTATTTTTGTGTGCATCTTTTTTACAAAATATATCCTAATACATTTTTTCTAGTAAAATAACATGCACCTAATCTATTTATTTTACATGCCAAATGAAAATAAATAAATTACATATCTTCTAATGGAAGAACAAAATAATAATTATTACAACCCATTGAAATAATAAATCACAACACAATCATTCAACACAAGGTCATGGCTAGGTCATATGCACCAAAATATATATCCAAATATATACATGTATATTAATTTCAAGAAGCATAAAATGGTTCCCTTTTAATAACCATTTTCGGCTATGTTCAAAAAAAACCGAAAAGGTAAGTTTTGTCCAAACAAACAAATTCATCCATATGAAATAATTTTTCAAGATTCTCTTATGCATGTAAGAAAATAATCTTGAAAAACAAAAGGGTTAACCATGTTAAAATTTTCGGCCATAGGGTTTTATTCAAACCCGAAACCCGAAATTTTTAATCTATTGAAGCATGCACTCATATAAGCGGCTCTTGATGCCATTGATGGGATTTTAACATGTTTATCAAAGCAATTTCATCCTTATGAAATAAAAACGCAGCGGAAATAATATTTAAAACATGTTACTTTTAGTATATAAATTTCATTTATAAGTAAAATCCCAAAACCCGGATCCATATATGAAGATGCATACTATCAAACACAACCATAGGGTGTTTAGAAAAACTACCTTCTTGGAGTAATGAGAATGAAACAGATGATGCTTCAAGAATGGTTGCCTTCAAGAGTAGAAGGCCTCAAGCTTGTATACCCCAAGCTTCCAACAAACACTATGAGATTAGCTAGGATTTCAACACTTGAAAGATACTTGAAAAATTCTTTGAACACAACACTATGTGGCCGAAATTTTTGATCAAAATCTCAAGTCTTCTACTTTGATTTTGCATCTTAATATTTATAAATCATGAGAGAGAATTGCCATAATCTAGTTCCAATCAAAATTCATGCAATTGCATGAGAGTTCAATGGACCAAAGTTGTCTTGGTTAGGCCACCCAATGAAATCATCTCTAACACATGCAAATGCATGAGAATTCATTGGATCAAAAGGCTTTTGTGAGTTCCCATGAGAGGGGGGCGGCCCTAGCTTTATTTTTATAAAAAAAATTCAATTCTTTTTATAAAATTTAAGTATTAGTTTATATTTATAACTTTTATAAATATAACACTACATAAATGCAAGACTTTATACAATCTTTTAAAATGTTATTTAACCCATTAAATAACAAAATAAAATATTCTCTCAAAATAAATTATCCATATAATTTATTAGCTTATCAAGTGTAATTATTTAGAAAACCAGTTTCTAAAATTGTAAGTGTTAATATTTATTTGTTTGATCATATCACAAATAAATAATATAAGTGTTTGTCTAGCTTGTTATTGGGTATGACTCGACTTGGATCATAACGCACTAGCCACATCAATTTAATATGTGTCTTGGGCATACAGAGTCTAACACATTTCGTCTTAGACCTGCAGTACACTTTAGAAACTCAAAGAACATGATCATGTTTAACAGAAGCATGATAATGTTGAAACATAACACATGATCATGTTAAAAAAGAAACATGGCCATGTGAAACCCAATTGCGTTTAAGACCTGGAAGACGTGAGGTAAGTTCTGTTAAAGAACATGATCATGCTAAAATAGATACATAATCATGTTAGAACAGAAACATGACCATGTTAAAACTCATGCAACAGAATAAATAGAAGTCAAACCCCATTACGTTTTAGACCTGGAGTGTATGTTTTAGAGATCTGGAGTGCAAAATGTTGGAACAAAAACATAACCATGTTAAAACATAAACATGGCCATGTTAAAACCCATTGCGTTTTAATACCTGCAACTGCAAATCTTTATTTTAGGTTTCATTGCGTTTTACGTGTCTGGGTTTTCGATTTTTTTTTCAAAAGTATAACAACAGTATACTCATTTTAAAGATAAAAAACGCTCATTTTTATGGTGCAGTTTTATAAAAAAATAATGTCGTATGAAAGAGTTATTAACGTTTAAAAAACGCAGGGCAATTGGATGAGAGAGAAACTATTACTTTGGATTGACTAAAATACCCCTACACAAACTCCCGCGCCTTTTTTTTTTCAATTTAACTCATTTAATCTTAACCATTGATTACTAAATAGATTGACAAAATTACTTGCTATTATTCGTACCCAACTTTCTATTATTTCATGAACTGAAATAATACTAACAAAATTATTTAAAGATAATCAATTATTATGTATTTAACGTATCAAATGAGCAATAAATTATCATTCTAGCTAAGATAAAATCAAGTTGATTAAATATGCCAGACGAGTCCGGATCCTATAAATTATTTCAAATGTATAATATCTATACTATATTATAAAGCATTTCATAAGAGCAATATGGTCTTTAACAAAAAAATTAATTAAATAAAATTTAATCAAAATTAATTACATGGTATTTGAAACGTGTTCACTAGTTATCTTTCCACTAACTTCCCTCTTGAACCTTCTGCATTCTTTTCTTAAACTCCTTCAAAACCCTCATTGCCTCTCTGCCTCTCCCGATTCTTCTCATATAAAGAAATCGTCAGATTAGGAATGACAGAAGACAGGAAAGAAGAATTAAGAATTAGAAGAGGGTTGGACACTATAAATCGATTTGAAGACGAGGGCCGACTTAGAACATGCAATTTGAATGCAAAATTTAGAGAAAGAAAGACGACTGCTTCCTCCGGCCGCAGTGCTTCACTCCGGTGATCAGATTGCTACCAAGACGACGATGGTGATTAAAAATATCAGTCACAACTCTACCATCGGCAACTAGGGTTCTAGAGAAACGGCCTGATGAACCGCATGACGTGTTGGTACTTTGTATGTTATTTGAAATCAAAATTCTCTTAATTGATTTGAAAGATTTCCAAATTAATAGGGTCTTTTAGGTATTTTCATCTTGTTTGTGTAATTTACGTGATGTTAAGTTTCTATTTGTAACAACTTCTGATTAGAGATCAATTATTGGTTATTTGTGTTCTTTGTTGCCAATTACTAATTATTTGTATCTATGATTGAAATTGGATAGGTGTGGCGTGCAGAAAAAATATTTGCTTTAGATTTTTTTTTGTTTTTAATAATTTTCATCTGTTAAGTTTTAAATAGTCAAACTTAGTATATCTGAGATTGACTATTTGAAGTTAATATTACATATTTATCATATATCATAACAAAACTAATAATAGTATTGTTTTGGTCAAAATTTACCGAAGCAATTAAGTGATCAAATTAGTTAAGTGAGGTAGTGTGCTAAAAAGTGTGTTGGAAATATGCTGGTTATGTTGTTTATGAAAACAGTATTCAGGATACGGCTCGGGATATTGAGCTGTATCTACGATCAAACTATGAGCAAAAAGTATGGGGTGACACGAGATGTACGAGGAAAGCCCTTGATCAATCTAGATCGCCGGCATAAAACCTCGGGAGCTAACAATCGCAGCTGCCTTGTTCTTCTTATTGCTTTAAACGTCAGGATACAGTGCAGGATATCGATCAGATCGCTAAGTGTTACAATGCTTTTTGTGAAAGTGAAAGTTGCGAGAGAGTGAGTGTGAGTGAGTAGCGAGTGTAGTTGTTGTGTCCTATTGATCTGATTTATCCATCTATTTATAGTTACGAAATACAAACTAAAATTCCTATAAATGTGGGATTCTCCCGAATATTCCATTATTAACGTTGTGGACCGAGTAAAGCGGCTTCAACGTCTTCATTCGAACGGCTTGGACCGAGTCTTGTGGAGAAAGGGTCTTCGTGAACGTTGGGAACTTGGACTCATACTCCTGCACACAATCCGTTAGTAATCCTCAGGATACCATCCAGGATGTTACCAATATCCTGAATCAGCATCCCGGATACAAACATATATCAGATAAGCAAGATATAATTTAAGATATTGTCCAGGATATGAGCTCAGAATTTCGCCCATAACAATTGTCCCCAAAAAATGTTACCGTTTAGTATCCTGGCACTAACGGTTATATTTTTTACGAGTAACGAGGCAATTAAGAGATTAGACCCATGATGTGACCGCTTGTAACTGCACAACCTATATTTACTCATTACCTCCCTATAACTTCTCATCCTCATCCTTTTTTAACTATTACTGATAAGGAAAAAGGTAAACATTTTCTATCTGATCTTCATCTTCTTCTCACATTCTGTTCAACATCCCGATGAGAATATGACAAGGCAAACACGATCAAGCTCCGGCGACTCCGCCCCTTCATTCATCCAACAGAATCTTCTCCAAGAACCGGAGAAGGAAATATGTACCTTTGACAGTGCCCACTTGTCGGCTCTCAAATCCTCCGGTATCTTCCCGGAGGGGACGGTATTCCGGCCGTTTGACCAGGAAATCCGGTCAGACATGGTTTCCGACGAGTGGTTGTGCTTTAATGCCTTTCCCTTTACCTTAGGATTACGGTTTCCTTTTCCACATTTTATCACTGAGTTTTTCAAAATTACCAAAATCTGTTTTAGCCAAACAATGCCGATGCTCTGGCGAGTCTTGTCTGTTCTTGATCAGATCAAGAAGAATCACATTCCTGAGCTTTCCGTTCACGACCTCCCCTTAGCATATCGGCTTAGATGCCACGGATCTTGTAGATTTTTGTTTTATTCCACCTCCGGCGATCCGCTGATACTTCGTGCCACCAGGAACGAGGAGAAATGGCAATCCAAGTTCTTCTTTGTAAAAAGAGACTCCATCCCTGGTGGAACGGAATATCCGGTGAAGTGGTTGAGAAAGGGTAGGATTTAGGGTTTAAGGACGATCCTGCCTTATATCCTGTTTCGTATCCTGAGCTGATCAATTTCTTTTTATTGTTTTGTACACAGCTGATTTTAGGAAGCTTGCACCTCCTCTAGCCGATTCACAGAAGAGAATTGACGCTATTAGACTCCTCTCAGAGGCTGAAAGAAGTTTTAATCCGTCTCCACCATCTCCAAGCCCTCTTTCCAGTGCAAACATGTCTGGTAAGGATCCTGCACAATATCCTGCATACATGTTTTTATTTGGCATATTTAGGAAAGAATTCTACTCCCTGTATGCAGACTCCAGCAAAGTCCCAATCCTCCTTGATCTTGACGAGCTTGACAGTTACCCCACTCCAGTTATGGTCAAGAAAGAGACCCCTGCTGCCACCAGCTCCAAGCCGCTCCCGGCTCCTAAGGCTAATCCGAGGACTCGTGCTTCCACCGCAAAAAAGAGGAAAGGTTCCGAAGTTAGTGCCCCAGGCTCTGAGGGGTTCTCCTATGAAGAACTCAGCTTTTCTGACTCCTTAGAGCCAATGACATCCTTCCTTAACAAGGTAATATCCTGCACATATATCCTGCACATATATCCTGACAGGATATCCTGGTTAATATATTTTGACTTATACTTGAATTTTGACGTGCAGGGCCTCCAGCATCTGCTCCACCTTTACACTGATGCTTGCAGCACGAACGTGTTCCAAGAATCCAGGATCAAACAACTCGAGACCACTGTTGCTGACCAAGGGGCCATTGCTGAGGTGAAGACCCGGCACTATGAGGACAAGCTGAAGAAGGTCACCCTGGATGCTGAGATCAAGCTGGCCACCGTCCAAATGGAACATGAACAGGCCATGGTTTCTTTCTGGGAAGGAATCAAAGCCTCTGCCATTGTCTCTCTGCTACAAGCTCCAATTAAGATGGCTTATGAGGCCAATGAGACAGGCCTTGAGTGCCCATCCTGGCCGGTTGAATCCTGGGTGGCAAAGCTGAAGGAGCTTGGAGGCAAGGCTGTGCCTCTTCCTGCTGAAGCTGGTGAGTCCTCTAAGTCGGCAGAGGTGGCAGACAAGACTGGAGACAAGAAGGATGCTGGCGAGGATGCTGCTCAGGATGCTGGAACCGATGCTGAGGCCGAGAAGGCGGAGAAGGCTGGTGAAGATGCTGCTGTGTGAGAGCATTCAAGTGGGCGATGATGGATGTATGTGCCAAGGCCGGAGCCCACTTTTTTAAAATTTGATCGTTGGTTTGTAACCCCAAAACAATTTACTTTTCCTGCATTTTAACTTTCCTGCATTTGAACAATATGATGGCCAAAGGTGGAGGGATCCTGAGTTTCAGGACGAAGCCCTTGGTCATCAACGTTAATATGTCTTTTCTTTTGAATAATATAATAGTTGGAGGTGGATAGGTCTCGGTTTGAGACAAAACCTTCAACTGTTTAGTAAATATGGTATGGGACTATCCGTGCTCTTGGTGGATGGACCTTGGTTTGAGGTGAAACCAAGAGCACATCTTTTAGTATGTTAATAATATAACTTTCTTTTGGCTTTACTTCTGTGGTTACTATTTTAGTGCATAAATCTTACTTATGAATATAGTTTAGTTTGGACAATTTTGGGAACACATTGTAATAATATCCTGAGAGATATCCTACCCAGGATACTGCCTCAAATTACCCAAATAAAAAGGAGGGATCATACCAAATATTCCCAGAAAGTCAATTCCAATCTTCAATCACAGGGATGTCCCCTGTGTACACTTATAAGTTTGAATCCACCCTTTATAATGTATGTCCCCTGTGTTCAACATAGGAATGTAGACATAGTTATACTTTAGCTTTACTGAATAAATCCTGAATATCCTGGGGTAAACCCTTAATATCCTGGGATGAACCCTTAACATCTTGGGGATAAACCCTTAATATCCTGGGGATAAACCCTGATTTTCATGCGCTACAGGCGGGAGTGTACAAACTCCAAGACTTAGAAAGGTGAAAACCTTTAAACCTTAGAGAGTATGAAAATACTCTTTCGTGAGAGAGGGTGATCAATCCTCATATACCTTGAGGATCCAGGATATAGCCAACAATAACGAAATTGTCAGCCACTTTTACATGGACTGGTCCCACTATCTTGAACTATCCCTGGATAACTTGCGCTCCAGGCGGGGTATTTAAACCCAATTCGAGAGAAAGGTGGATACCTTTAAACCTGTGAATGGATCAGGATCCCTAATCGTGAGAGAGGGGGCCAATCCTCTAATCTTTCGAGTTATTCTGAGTGTATATCCTGGAGTATATCCTGCAAAACAACCTTAAACTAAAGTGGGTGTTAGCTTGGCTAACACCCCTCCGATGCTTAAGTCAATATTGGGTTCGAAAGAATAAATAAACTCAAATATATTGAAAAGAGATAGAATTCATACCATCCTGAGTTAGAAATTAAATTCTAAACTCACTTGAAATAGAGCTTCAAATGTATAGCATTCCAGGATCTTGGTAGCATATCCCCCTCCATATTCTTGAGTCGAATGCTCCTTTTCCTGCTTCTGATTCAATCTCATAGGGTCCTTCCCATTTTGGAGCTAATTTTCCATCGACAGGATTAGTAGTATTCTGAAAAGCTTTTCTTAACACCCAATCCCTAACTTGAAACCTCCTAGTCTTTATATTCTTGTTGTATGCTCTGGATATCCTCTGTTGATATGCTGCCATCCTTAGCCTTGCCGCATCTCTTGTTTCGTCTATAGTGTCCAAGTCTTGACACAAAGCTTCAGGATTCAGCTCAGGATCCCGGAGGATAGATCTTGCCGTAGGTATCACCATTTCCGTTGGGATCACTGCTTCTGCTCCAAATACCAAGGAAAATGGAGTTTGGCCAGTTGCATTTTTTACCGTTGTTCTATCAGCCCACAAAACAAAGGGTAATTCTTCTGCTCATCTTCCTTTTTTAGCCCCTAGTCTCTTCTTTAAGTTGTTAACGATTATTTTGTTTGAGGATTCAGCTTGTCCATTTGCTTGAGGATGTATCGGAGTGGATGTGATCATTTTGATTCCCCAACTCTTGCAAAAGTCAGTAGTCCTCTTGCTTATAAACTGGGATCCATTGTCACAAATGATTCCAGCTGGTACTCCAAACCTGGTCAGGATATTCCTCTTTATGAAGGATACTACTTCTTGGTCTCTAACTTGAACAAACGCTTCAGCTTCAACCCACTTTGAGAAATAATCAATCATTGCCAGCATAAAGACTTTTCCTCCTGGAGCTTTTGGTAACTTCCCTACTATATCCATCCCCCACTTCATGAATGGCCAAGGGGAAACTACAGGATATAATGGTTCAGCCGGTTGATGTAGTATGTTACTATGTCTTTGACATGCATCACATCTTCGAGCATATTCTGCAGCATCTTTCCTCATCGTTGGCCAATAATATCCTGTCCTTAATACTTTCGAGAACAATGATCTGCCCCCAGTGTGATTACCACAATCCCCTTCATGTATATCTTGAAGTACTTCTTTGGCTTCAGGATCCTCCAAGCACCTCAAATATGGTCCTGCAAGAGATTTCTTGTATAACACATCATTTATAATAGTAAATCGTGATACCTTCATCCTAAATGCCTTAGGATTTTCCTCCCCGGGAATGTGTCCTTCCTTGAGATATCTCATGATTGGAGCCGTCCAGGATTTGGGATACTTTTCAGGATATTCTGCATCAGGATCCTGAATACCCGCTACTTATTTATCCTGAGGATTCGTTGCAGGATACAAGATATGTAATATCGGTATTTGGGTCCCTTCTGGTATCCTGATCGACGATCCCAGATTTGCTAAGGCATCTGCTTCAGCATTATCCTCCCTTGGTACCTGTTCAAGTGTAAAAATATCGAAATATCCTGCTGATTTTTTGAGAATATCGAGGTATTCGATTAATTTCTCACCCTTAACTGCATAGGATCCATTAAAATGGTTAGTAATTAACAAAGAGTCAACATATACTTGTAAATTTTTGATACTCATGCTCTTAGCCAACTCTAATCCTGCAATTAAAGCATCATATTCTGCTTCATTATTAGTAGCAGGAAATTCACATCTAATAGCCTGGGGTAATATGTCCCCCTGTGGCGATTTTAGTAGTATTCCCAATCCTACTCCTCTTATATTAGATGCACCATCAGTATATAATGTCCAGGATCCTGAGGATTCTCCTAACTGTTGAACTTCTAGGTCTACCTCATCCTGAATGTCACTACTAAAATCAGCCACAAAGTCAGCTAAAGCCTGAGACTTTATGGCATTTCTATGTTCATATACTAAATCATAAGCACTCAACTTTACTGACCACTTAGCCATCCTGCCTGACATCTCTAGTTTCCTAAGCACATTTTTGACAGGATAATTTGTTTTAACATGAATCCTATGTGTCTCAAAGTAATGTCTAAGTTTCGTTGATGCCATAACTAATGCTAGTATCAATTTTTCTAAATGAGAATATCTAGTTTCAGCATTTAACAAGCTTTTACTAACATAATAAACAGGATATTGCTGACATTCATGGTCCTTTACAAGGACGGCACTTACAGCATTCCCTGATACTACGAGGTATAGGGATAATGGTTCACCATTCTCAGGCTTCATCAGTAGAGGTGCGGTTGAAAGATATTGTTTTAAATCCTGTAGGGCCGCTTCATGCTTCTCACCCCATTCGAATTTCTTGTTCTTCTTCAGGATATCATAAAAATCTTTGCATTTTTCTGAGGATCTTGAGATAAATATGTTTAATGCTGCCACTCGCCCTGTTAATCGTTGAACATCCTTCATATTTGAGGGCGATTTAATATCCAAGATGGCTTTAATCTGCTCCGGGCTCGCCTCTATTCCTCTTTTGGTCACCATATATCCTAGAAATTTTCCTGCCCCCACTCCAAAATGGCACTTAGCAGGATTTAGCTTCATGTTATACTGATCCAGGATATCAAATGCTCCTTTAATATCCTGGAGGTGATCCTGAGCTTTCTTTGATTTTACCACCATATCGTCAATGTACACCTCCATGGTGTCCCCCAGTTTGTCTTTGAACATCATGTTTACCAATCTTTGGTATGTTGCACCTGCATTTTTCAAACCAAAAGGCATAGCGGTATAACAATAAATACCTGTTGGTGTCATGAAGGCAGTATCCTCCTGGTCAGAAGGCTCCATTTGGATCTGCTGAAATCCTGAGGATGCGTCCATGAAGGTCAGCATTTCATGCCCGGCAGTGGCATCTACCATTGCATCAATGTGGGGAAGAGGAAATGGGTCTTTAGGACAAGCCTTGTTCAAGTCTGTGTAGTCTACACAAACTTGGATATGCCTGTCATATCCTCATGCTTCCATGCAAACGTTGACATCCTCCATTTCAAAATTTTAATTAACTGTTCTTCAATATCCTGAGGGATATTGGTTCCTACGAGCACCGAAATATCGGGATTATCCTGGTCCAGGATAATTTTCTTCACATCCTGCTTCGGATCCTCCACGATATCCTGGGCCCGCGTCTTTAATTGCTATGCTGCACTAGGCTTGGTTGAGGATTTCATCGAGGATGAGTAGCATTCTTTCGCCTCCTGCTGATCACTTTCGACCTTGACCACTCCCCAAGGGGTAGGGATCTTGATGCATTGGTGATACGTCGATGGCACAGCCTTCATATCGTGAATCCATGGTCTTCCTAGTATGATATTATAGCAGGATAGGGAATCCATCACACAGAAACGTTGTATTAAGTTGACTCCTTCAACATATACTGGCAACTTTATCTCTCCTACTGTGTTTCTAGCCTCTCCACTGAATCCAACAAGCACTGTGGATTTCGAAGTGATATCCATTGGAGATACATTCATTCTTTTCAGAGTCTCTAGTTGGATTATGTTGACGGAGCTGCCATTATCAACCAATATCCTGCGTACAAAATGGTTAGCCACATATAATATTATTACCAGAGCATCATGGTGGGGATCCTGGACAGTATCCCTGTCATTAGCATCAAATGTGATCACTTTGTCAGTTGTGAGGGTAGCCATCCTGATAGGTTTGTTTCCCCTTTTGGCCTTAGCTTCTTTTGCATGTCTCTTCGCCGCCGAATACGAAGTCCCACAAATGTCGGATCCTCCCTAAATAAAGTTGATTATCTTGGCATCTGCAGGAGGTGACGCTGCTCGCTCAGGATCCTTCTCAATATCCTGACCCTTATTCTTCTTCCTTCCTAAGAGATCTTTCAGATATCCCTTGCTTAGAAGATAGCTTATCTCTTTCCTTAGAGCGATGCAATCCTCAGTCACATGTCCGAAATCTTCGTGAAAAGCACACCATTTTGACTTATCTTTCCAATCGGCCTTTTGTTGATTCTTTCGAGGCCACCTAGCCTTGTCTCCTAAACCCTGCATGGTATACATTAATTCAGGAATGTTAACAGAAAAGCAATATTCAGACAACTCAGGATACTCTTCAGGATCCTCATCTTCGACAGCATTCACTTTCTTATTTTCATTTCTACCATATGGCTTAGGCCGATATGGCTTGAATGAGGATTCAGACTTCCTGTTAGTTGACTCATAGGTGTTGGATGAGTTCATTCTCTCTTGCATCTTCCTGTCATCCTCCAATCGAATATATCTTAGGGCCCTGTTTCGAGCTTCATCCAAGTTCCTGCATGGGTTCATTACAAGATCTTGATAAAATTGAGAATCTTTTTGCAGCCCCATCTTGAAAGCTTGCACAGCTGTTGCAACATCAAGATGTGGAATGTCTAGGGATTCCCGGCTGAACTTGTTCACATAATCCCTAAGGGATTCCTGAGGCCCCTGTGTTATCCTGTAGAGGTCACTTGTTAGTTTCTCAAAGCTTCTACTACAAGAAAACTGACTATTAAATAAATTTACTAAGTGAGCAAAAGATGTAATCGAATGCGGAGGAACATTCAAGAGCCATTTCAAGGCTGATCCTGTTAAGGTAGAACCAAAACCCTTGCACAAGCATGCTTCCTTGAGATCCGGAGGGATAGGGTTAATCTCCATTCTTTCCCTATATTGAGCAATATGCTCCTCAGGATCCGTAGTTCCGTCGTAAAGCTTCATGTTGGGGGTTTGAAATCTCTTTGGGATCTCAGCATCACAGATAGGATATGCAAAACGAGATATCTTGTGGCTGTCTTGGGACACTTCCGGGATCGGCTGGACCACTCCAGGTACACTAGATATCATGTCCTTCAATTTCTGAAGTTCCCTAGTAAGTGCTGATGTTACACCTGTATCCTGCAAAGATCCACCATTGTTAGTAGCATGAGTATTATTATTATTTGACACGTTACCCGTCGAAGGATTTTGCCCATATCCTGAAGCATATCCTGAGCTCCTCATGGTTGACATCCTGACCGAGGAGGGTATTTCAGGAGTGTGATTCTGAGGAAGGCTGGGGACAATATTCCCCCTGTTATCCTCAGTATATACAGCTGAACTGAAGTTCAAAGTTCTAGGTTGTAATGGAGTGACAATATCCTCAGCAGATCTGCTCGAACCAGACTTCAAGAGTTGTATTTCCCTCAACAGCATTTGGTTTGTTTCCTATTGCTGCCTCATTTGTTCCTGCACACTTCCAAATAAGGTTAAAATTTCATCATTAGAAGCTAAAACGGGAGCAGATTCCTGAACACTGCGAGTAGGGATAATATCCTGAGGTCGTGAAGAGGCTGGCATCCTTGGAGGAGGTGGTGGAAGCACCGAACCGGTAGTAGCAGAAGTCATAGCAGACACAGTGGAGGAACTCATGTTTGATCTTGAGGCCATTGTAAATAATGCGGCAAAAAGTTTTGAAAATAGAAAACCGATTAACGATTTCCCAAAGATTTTTAGCAAAGAGAGCACCACTTGCCCCACGGTGGGCGCCAAATTGTTTTGGTCAAAAATTACCGAAGCAATTAAGTGATCAAATTAGTAAAGTGAGGTAGTGTGCTAGAAAGTGTGTTGAAAATATACCGGTTAAGTTATTTGGAAAATCAGTATTCAGGATACGGCTCAAGATATTGAGCTGTAGCTATGATCAAACTATGAGCAAAAAGTAAAGTAAATGACACGAGATGTACGAGGAAAGCCCTTGATCAATCTAGATCGCCGGCATAAAACCTCGGGAGCTGACAATCGCAGCTGCCTTGTTCTTCTTATTGCTTTCAACTTCAGGATACAGTGCAGGATATAGACCAGATCGCTAAGTGTTACAATGCTTTTGTATGAAAGTGAAAATTGCTAGAGAGCAAGTGTTAGAGTGTAGCGAGTGTAAATGTGATGTCCTATTTGATCTGGTATACCCACCTATTTATAGTTGCTAAAGAGAAACTAAAATTCCTATAAATATGGGATGCTCCCGAATATTCCATAAATAGCCGTTTGGAACCAAATAAAGCGGGCTTAACGTCTTTCCTTGAACAACTTGGACCGAGTCTTCCGCGGAATGAGTCCTTGTGAACGTTGCTAGCTTCCAACCCACGTACCTGCACATAATCCGTTAGTAATCCTGAGGATACCATTCAGGATGTTACCAATATCCTGAACCAGCATCCCGGATGTAAACAGATACTATATAACCAAGATATAAATCAAGATATTTTCCAGGATATGGGCTCAGAATTTCACCCATAACACCTACTATATCTATCCCCCATTTCATGAACGGCCAAGGGGAAGCTATAGGATATAGTGGTTCAGCTGGTTGATGTAGTATGTTACTGTGTCTTTGACATGCATCACATCTTCGAGCATATTCTGCAGCATCTTTCTTCATTGTCGGCCAATAGTATCCTGTTCTCAATACCTTTGAGAATAACGACCTGCCCCCAGTATGGTTACCACAATCCCCTTCATGTATATCCTGAAGCACTTCTTTAGTTTCGGGATCTTCCAAGCACCTTAGATATGGTCCTGCAAGAGATTTCTTATACAAAACATTATTTATAATGGTGAATCGTGACACCTTCATCCTAAATGCCTTAGGATTTTCATCTCTGGGGATGTGTCCTTCCTTGAGATATCTTATGATTGGAGCCGTCCAGGATTTAGTATCCTCTTCAGGATACTCAGCTCCAGGATCCTGAATACCTACTACTTCCTTATCCTGAAGATTCGTTGCAGGATACAAGATATGCAATATTGGTATTTGGGTTCCCTCTGGTATCTTGACTGCTGATCCTAAGTTTGCCAAGGCATCCGCTTCAGCATTATCTTCTCTTGGTACCTGTTCAAGTGTAAAAACATCGAAATATCTTGCTAATTTTTTGAGAAGATCGAGGTATTCGATTAACTTCTCACCTTTAACTGCATAGGATCCATTAAAATGATTAGTGATTAACAAGGAATCAACATATACTTGCAAATTCTTGATATTCATATTCTTAGCCAATTCTAATCCTGCAATTAAAGCCTCATATTTTGCTTCATTATTAGTAGCAGGAAACTCACACCTAATAGCCTGGGGTAATATGTCCCCCTGTGGCGATTTTAGTAGTATTTCCAATCCTACTCCTCTGATATTAGATGCTCCATCGGTATATAATGTCCAGGATCCCGAGGATTCTCCTAACTGTTGGACCTCTAGGTCTACTTCATCCTGAATGTCACTACTGAAATCAACCACAAAGTCAGCTAGAGTCTGTGATTTTATGGCATTCCTAGGTTCACACACTAAGTCATAAGCACTCAACTTCACTGACCACTTGGCCATCATGCCTGACATCTCGGGTTTCCTAAGTACATTTTTAACAGGATAATTGGTTTTAACATGAATCATATGTGTCTCAAAGTAATGTCTAAGCTTCGTCGATGCCATAACTAATGCTAGTATCAACTTTTCTAAATGAGAATATCTAGTTTCAGCATCTAACAAACTTTTACTAACACAATAGACAGGACATTGCTGACCTTCATGATCCTTTATAAGGACGGCACTTACAGCATTCCCCGATACTACGAGGTATAGGGACAGTGGTTCACCATTCTCAGGCTTCATCAATAGAGGTGCAGTTGAAAGATACTGCTTCAAATCATGCAAGGCTGCTTCATGCTTCTCTCCCCATTCGAACTTCTTGTTTTTCTTCAGGATATCATAAAATTCCTTGCATTTCTCGGAGGATCTTGATATAAATCTGTTCAATGCTGCAACTCGCCCTGTTAACCGTTGAACATCCTTCATATTGGAAGGTGATTTGATATCTAAGATGGCTTTAATCTGCTCCGGGCTTGCCTCTATTCCTCTTTTGGTCACCATATATCCTAGAAACTTTCCTGCCCCCACTCCGAAATGGCATTTAGCAGGATTTAGTTTCATGTTGTACTGATCCAGGATATCAAATGCTCCCTTAATATCCTGAAGGTGATCCTCAGCCCTTTTAGATTTTACCACCATATCGTCAATGTATACCTCCATGGTGTCCCCCAGCTTGTCTTTGAACATCATGTTCACCAATCTCTGGTATGTTGCATCTGCATTTTTCAAACCAAAAGGCATATCAGTATAACAATAAATACCTGTTGGTGTCATGAAGGCAGTATCCTCCTGGTCTGAAGGCTCCATTTGAATCTGCTGAAATCCTGAGGATGCATCCATGAAGGTTAACATCTCATGCCCGGCAGTAGCATCCACTATTGCATCAATATGAGGAAGAGGAAATGGGTCTTTGGGACAAGCCTTATTCAGGTCCGTGTAATCTACACAGACTCTCCATTTCCCATTTTTCTTCTGTACCACGACTACATTTGCCAGCCATCTTGGAAACTTGACTTCTCTGATCATTTTGGACTTCAACAATCTTTCAACTTCCTCTTGTATAATTGTATTTCATTCAGGAGCAAACTTCCTTCTTTTTTGCTGAACAGGCTTGAAGGACCTGTCAATTCCAAGCTTGTGAGTGATAATGTCTTTGGATATACTTGTCATATCCTCATGCTTCCATGCAAATGGTGACATCCTGCACTTTAAAAAGTTAGTTAATTGTTCTTCAATATCCTGAGGGATATTGGTTCCTACGAGCACCGAGATATCAGGATTATCCTGATCCAGGATAACTTTCTTCATATCCTGCTCTGAAGCCTCCACGATATCCTGCGCCCGCATCTTTAATTGCTATGCTGCATTAGGCTTGGTTGAGGATTTCATCGAGGATGAGTAACATTCCTTCGCCTCCTACTGATCACTATCAACCTTGACAACCCCCCAAGGGGTAGGGATTTTCATACATTGATGATAGGTTGACGGCACGGCTTTCATATCATGGATCCAAGGTCTGCCCAATATTATGTTATAGCAGGATAGGGAATCCATCACACAGAAACGTTGTATTGAGTTGACCCCTTCAACATATACTGGTAACTTTATCTCTCCTACTGTGTTTCTAGCCTCTTCACTGAACCCAACAAGCACGGTGGATTTCGAAGTGATATCCATTGGAGATACATTCATCCTTTTCAAAGTCTCTAGTTGGATTATGTTGACGGAGCTGCCATTATCTACCAATATCCTACGTACAAAATGATTAGCCACATATAATGTTATTACCAGAGCATCATGGTGAGGATCCTGGACAGTATCCCTGTCATCACTGTCAAATGTGATCACTTTGTCAGTTGTGAGGGTAGTCATCCTGGCTGGTTTGTCTCCCCTTTCGGCCTTAGCCTCCTTTGCATGTCTCTTGGCCGCAGAATACGAAGTTCCACAAATGTCAGATCCTCCTGAAATAAAGTTGATTATCTTGGCATCCGCAGGAGGTGACGCCGCTCGTTCAGGATCCTTCTCAGTATCCTGACCCTTATTTTTCTTTCTTCCTAGGAGATCCTTCAGATACCCCTTGCTTAGGAGATAACTTATTTCTTTTCTTAGAGCAATGCAATCCTCAGTTACATGTCCGAAATCTTCGTGGAAGGCACACCATTTGGACTTATCCTTCCAATCAGCTTTTTGTTGATTCTTTCGAGGCCACCTAGCTTTGTCTCCTAAACCCTGCATAGCATACATTAATTTAGGAATGTTAACAGAAAAGCAATATTCAGATAATTCAGGATATTCTTCAGGATCCTCGTCTTCAACAGCATTCACTTTCTTGTTGTCATTTCTTCCATACGGCTTAGAGCGATATGGTTTAAATGAGGATTCTGACTTCCTATTAGTTGACTCATAGGTGGTGGATGAGTTCATCCTCTCTTGCATCTTTTTGTCATCCTCCAGTCGAATATATCTTAGGGCCCTATTTCGAGCTTCATCCAAGTTCCTGCATGGGTTCATTACAAGATCTTTGTAAAATTGGGAATCTTTTTGCAGCCCCATCTTGAAAGCCTGCAAAGCTGTTGCAACATCAAGATATGGAATATCTAAGGATTCCCGGCTAAACTTGTTCACATAATCTCTTAAGGATTCCTGAGGTCCTTGAGTTATCCTGTAGAGATCACTTGTTAGTTTTTCAAAACTTCGACTACAAGAAAATTGGCTATTAAATAACTTCACTAGGTGAGCAAATGATGTAATCGAATGAGGAGGAACATTCAAGAGCCATTTCAAGGCCGATCCTGTTAAGGTAGAACCAAAACCCTTGCATAGGCACGCTTCCTTGAGCTCTGGAGGGATAGGATTAATCTCCATTATTTCCCTATACTGGGCAATATGCTCTTCAGGATCCGTAGTTCCATCATACAGTTTCATGTTGGGAGTTTGAAATCTCTTTGGGATTTCAGCATCACAGATAGGATATGCAAAGCGGGATATCCTGTGGCTGTCTTGGGACACTTCCGGAATTGGCTGGACCACCCCAGGTACACTGGATATCATGTCCTTCAATTTCTGAAGCTCCCTAGTAAATGTTGACGTCATACCTGCATCCTGCAAAGATCCATTAGTGTTAGTAGCAAGAATATTATTATTTGACACGTTACCAGTCCGAGGATTCTGGCCATATCCTGAAGCATATCCTGAGCTCCTCACAGTTGACATGGTGACCGAGGAGGGTATTTCAGGAGTATGATTCGGAGGATGGCTAGGCACAATATTTCCCCTATTATCCTCAGTATACACAGCCAAACTGAAGTTCAAAGCTCTGGGTTGTAAAGGAGTGACAAATATCCTCAACGGGTCTGCTTGAGCTAGATTTCAAGAGTTGTATTTCTCTCATCAGCATTTGGTTTGTTTCCTGTTGTTGCCTCATCTGTTCCTATACACTACCAAACAAGGTTAGAATTTCGTCATTAGAAGCTAGAACAGGACCAGATCCCTGAATGTGCCGAGTAGGAATAATATCCTGAGGTTGTGAAGAAGCCTGCATCCTTGGAGGAGGTGGTGGAATCGTTGAACCAACTGTAGCAGAGGTTGTAGCAGACACGGTAGAGGAGCTCATGTTTGATCTTGAGGCCATTGCAAATAATGTGGCAAAAAGTTTTGAAAATAGGAAACCAATTAACGATTTCACAAAGAATTTTAGTAAAGATAGCACCACTTGCCCCACGGTGGGCGCCAAATTGTTTTGGTCAAAAATTACCGAAGCAATTAAGTGATCAAATTAGTTAAGTGAGGTAGTGTGCTAAAAAGTGTGTTGGAAATATGCTGGTTATGTTGTTTATGAAAACAGTATTCAGGATACGGCTCAGGATATTGAGCTGTATCTACGATCAAACTATGAGCAAAAAGTAAAGGGGTGACACGAGATGTACGAGGAAAGCCCTTGATCAATCTAGATCGCCGGCATAAAACCTCGGGAGCTGACAATCGCAGCTGCCTTGTTCTTCTTATTGCTTTAAACGTCAGGATACAGTGCAGGATATCGATCAGATCGCTAAGTGTTACAATGCTTTTTGTGAAAGTGAAAGTTGCGAGAGAGTGAGTGTGAGTGAGTAGCGAGTGTAGTTGTTGTGTCCTATTGATCTGATTTATCCATCTATTTATAGTTACGAAATACAAACTAAAATTCCTATAAATGTGGGATGCTCCCGAATATTCCATTATTAACGTTGTGGACCGAGTAAAGCGGCTTCAACGTCTTCATTCGAACGGCTTGGACCGAGTCTTGCGGAGAAAGGGTCTTCGTGAACGTTGGCAACTTGGACTCGTACTCCTGCACACAATCCGTTAGTAATCCTCAGGATACCATCCAGGATGTTACCAATATCCTGAATCAGCATCCCGGATACAAACATATATCAGATAAGCAAGATATAATTTAAGATATTGTCCAGGATATGAGCTCAGAATTTCGCCCATAACAAGTATATCTTTTGTATGTTGGCAGGCTACCTACTCTCAAAATATCTGGAACTAAATTGGAAAAGAATACAAGTTTCAGATTGCCAATTATGTATCATTAATCAGTTTGATGCATCCTCAACTTCGTATCTTATTCATATTTGGTATTTTGTTTTACTTTTTAGTGTCCACAATTACATATTTTTTTTAACTAAACTTTATGTAATGGATAATGTAGGTTTAAATATGCCAATACAACCGAATTAGGCAATGTATTGAATGATTATGTTTTGTAAGTAACAGGAGTTCAGATATGAAATCAAGAGTAAAAGTTAGAATCTTCATCGTAAATGTTGTAAATGCAGTTTGAGTAAAGTGTGGCTACAATAAATATTTTCCTTTAGCTTACTTGATACTATTAGCATTTATCGGAATCATGAGTTCACATAAATCATGTGTTGCATTGTTTGACTATTATCATGACATTTATATCTTGCTTTGAAGGTTTAATTGCTAACGCACTAGAGGGTAATAGAGGAATCCATAAACTATTAGGTGTCCTTTCAGTCTATGCATTTGTTCACCATGGAAATCTAGCACTCCCTTGTCATGTTTTACTTAATAGGGCATTTTGGGCCTAAATTTCCGTTGTTAAGGCTGTAAGTAGTCTGCCAAAAAAATGTGACACTAGGGTGAGCTAGCATTCATATCCTTATCATATTTTGCTAAACTTATAACAATTTCTAGCGCATATTATCGACTCTGCCGCAACTCGCGGGTTTCCTACTAGTCTTTTCAAATGAGTATATACTTAACATATAACTATTATTTTTAACTACAATTAACATGTAACTAAAAATATATAATAAAATAAAAAGTATATATGATCAACCAAACATACATGAGTATATGAACCAATCATTTTGGCCCACGGTTCCAAAAAAAATCTGGTTATTTCATATACAACATGAACTATTATTATTATTAGAGTAAACTGCCATTTTGGTCCCTGAGGTTTGGTCACTTTTGCCACTTTAGTCCAAAACTCAAACTTTTTGCATCTGGGTCCCTGTGGTTTCAGTTTTATTGCCATTTTGGTCCAAAAATGAAATCAGCTCAGATTTCTGACAAAAAAACTTGGTTTTTTGTCCTTTTCCTCAGTTTAGTGAAGGGCATTTTGGTCATTACAATTTTTATTATAACAAATTTTTAATTAAAATAATAAAATAAAATTCTATGTCATCTTTTCCCCCAAATTAACCCTAATTCAATTTTGGCAGACGGATCTGAAAAGGAAGATTGTGGCTATTGGATAATTGGAATTCTTGCAATTACGTTCTCATATAACTCTTCTGGGAGGTGTCTCCAGATTTCTTCGTTTAAAGACTCGTTTGAACCAGAGTTTTCGGTTTGTTTTTGCTTTTGCTTCTTTTTAGTTTTCTTTGATTTCGTGACCTTCATTATAACATTCTCATAATTGTTTTCAAAAACGTTGTTTTCAAGATACTCAAAACACCATCTACAAACAAAAGCACTAATTAGGTGAGATACGACAATGAACACACACCATTGTTACAGATAGGCATTCAAGCTTTGAATCCATTCTTATGTTCAGAACAAAGGCTAATGAGGAAAATTCTAGAACAATACCTAATTTATTTCTTCTCAATTAAAAGTGAATATGCCAGAAATTATCAACAACGATGAACAAATTCGCCTCAATTTGCTAAGCAATGAAATTCAAAATAAGAATTTTATTGGATTAGGGTTTAATTTGGGGAAGAAGATGAGATAGAATTTTATTTTACTATTTTAATTAAAAATTTGTTATAATAAAACTTGTAATGACCAAAATGCCCTTCACTAAATTGAGGAAAAGGACAAAAAACCAAGTTTTTTTTTGAGAAATCTGAGTTGATTTATTTTTGGACCAAAATGGCAATAAAAATAAAACCACAGGGACCTAGATGCAAAAAGTTTGAGTTTTGGACTAAAGTGGCAAAAGTGACCAAACCTTAGGGACCAAAATGGCAGTTTACTCTTATTATTATTATTAATATATATATATATATATTCTAGGTTATTGCCCGCGTGTATACGCGGTTTAACGAATGAATATATAACGTATATTTCAAATATAAACCTACTATGGAAATGGACTGTATCGCAACACAAACGAAAATTAAAAGTGTTTTCGTTGAAATTTGAATGGAATTAATTTTTGGGATAAAAGTTTACCTCTCGACCATCTCTACAACAATCCCATAAAGACCAACAGATGTGATTATATTGTTCTTAATAACAAAACAACATAAAATCCAATGTAACACAAGATTTTTAATGAACAAATTTAATAAGATACAAAATAAAATTGCACATATGTTCTTAACCTCTTGGATCAATAAGTAACTCGATGTGTACCAACACATTAAAAAAGAACAAAACATTAGTGCCCCACATTTATCCATTCACAATAATATAGATTACGACAATGAAATTAAAATTTTAAACAAAATTCAGTACCACTCAAGTTTCATCCTAAGCTTTGCAGACCTGCAATTTTATGTCAAACAACAATCATGAAATATGTTTGATCTTGTGAATGATGAGTCAAACCTTTCTTCAGTTGTGTTTTGTTGTCAGTCATGAATGTCTTCTTTTAGCTTGACCCACTATAGCCCTGGTATCCAAGGGAACTCCATAATCCCATTCAAAAATATTTCCCATGTCTGAGATGATGGATGATACTCTAAGCTACCAACAATCACCCCAAAAATCAATTACCAGATAATAGATGAGAAGATAATAACACACAACTATGAACTAAAAGGTTAAAATATTGTTATTATAAGAAATTAAAAATAAAATTATGATCATCATAAACTTTTTCCTAAGATTCACTATTTCACTTTATTGTGGAAGCAGAACTTATGGATGAATGAACTGACCTCATAACCAAGGACCGGGAAAAAGTTTTCTTTGTTGGGTTTTGTTGATATGTACTTGGTTTTTAACTGCACTTCAACCGGAGCACATAAGGTGCCATCAGGTAAATGCCAGTGCCCAAGCTCCCCTAGACTTTTTCGGACATCGTCTGATTTTGCCCGTCAAGAACCGGCTGGCTTCACCTCAGTTTCCGTAACATCATCTCCACAACTATGCATCTTTAAAAAGGAACACAAAGAAAAAGTCCAGTCAACAAAACATTAAAAAAAGCAAAACAATCAAAATCATTGATACACTCTCACATGATATACCTTAGATGTGATTCAAGTAAAATACGGGTGAATAATGACGCTCTACAGAGAGTAGTTCTTGAGACAAATGGGGAATTGCCACTGCCAACAAAATACAAATATTAAATATATAAAACGGGTCGTAGGGAGAGGGATTCGGGACTACAAAAAAGCTCTTATGAGTTGATAAAATGGATTGCCTTACGAGATCGTTGATTCATTTCCAAAAACACTTCAATATCAAAACAGCCCATGTGAGCACAAGGTTTGAATCTTCCATCTATTTTCATTCTTGAACCGCTCATTTGTAGCATAAAAGACAAATCAGTTACAGGACTGCACGAGTCAATGTCGAATCATGCATTATCCACATAAGGTGAACTGATAACATCTTTCACAACTAATTCTGGTGGTTGACCAAAATGGATTTTTTTTAAAAGCATCAAACTGTGCACATGCAAATGGTTATTCCGGACAAATCTACTAATAGCTAATCTCTAAAGGAAAGCACCAATATTTATAAACATATATTAAACTGGAATCACAAATCGTCCAACAGTTAGTAATAAAGGTAACCTACTTTTAATTTACCTTTTGATCATACAAATACAAAAAATAGCCTGCATTGACCAAAAATGGCCACCACAATTAATTATTTGGAAACAAAAAATCATGAAAAAATATAATATACCTACCACCATGCATAGAGCGAGGATGCAAGAACAACTGAGCTGTACCCCATAAGGGACGGATCTTGGTTCCCTAAAAGTATGATTCAATTCATAAAAGAGCACAATTATGATTAGAAATAAAATAAAAATAAAATAAACAGAATGGGTCATATAAAACACAAGTAAATACCGGTACCGTATCGAAACCGAACCGGTGTATTCAGTACCGTTACCGGTACCACTTTTCTTCGTTTTTCAGTACTGGTACCGGTACCGGTTCGGTACCGAATGGGTACCATGCTCATCCCTAGCTTGAAGTATAAACAAAAGACAACATGCTCAAATTGATCAGAAACCAAAAACAAATAACTTCACTTCACTAATTCAACAAGATAGAATATGTTTAGGTTCTTATATTTTTCTACTTGTTTAGGTCAGACAAATGCCATAAGATTTTGATGGTTGAATTTGAGCAAAATTAAGATACGCAGACATTCAATGTAATTAAACAAACTAAATGATATAGTAATCATGTTAAATAAAAGTGGATGATGATATAACAAATGAGTCAATAGTATAATGAGAGAAACACATATAGATAGAAACATGAGCTCAGTGAGCCTTCATAAACATAAAACACTGAAATCATTCTTGAGCAAAAACCATTTAGGCGTTTGCTTCAGTTTCAATAATACATATATAAAACAATTATATAAGTAAGATTTAAATCAAAATCAAACCCTAATAATAATTGGTTGCATTCAAAGTGAATAAAAAAGTATAGATGCTCACCATGTTATCCTTAGTGTTTTTCCCTTCTTAGGTAACATCATTCTTCTTTAGTCATTAGCAATTGAAAAAAGATTGTCTCTCGATATAAGTAAAATAAACAACAAACATAAACATAAACATTAACATCGAACTTGAGTATATATATTCAAAACCAAACTTCATAACTTTCTCGGGTTTAAATGAAATACAGATCCAAATCACATTGAAAGACAAAGTATGTTAGTGCATACATTTGTCGTCTTCGTCTTATATCGAGTCTCGGTTGCGTAGCGGATCTGAACAAGCGTGACATCATATATGTGACATCACAAGTTACATCACATATATGACATCACATCCTACATCAGCACATGAAACGAATTTAAATGTACATATAAGACAAAAGTTCATGGGGTTTCGCTTGAAACAAGATCTGGTAGGTTCGCTTGAAAGGTATTAGTTGGATTCGCTTGAAGCTGTCATGGGTGTTTTCAAGCGAACTCAAGAGGTTATAAATAGGATAGTTGTCATTTCATTTGTAACAGATTTCAGATTTGATACCGAAGTGCTGCCGGTATTTCTCGTGAATGTAATAGCTGTTAAATCAATACACAAGATGTTTAAAGTGATAAGCAAGTTGTTTCGACGTCAGTTTCTTATTTTCCGCATCTGAAACTGATAAAATCTCTTCTGAACGACTCGTTTGGGTCACAAACCGATCCTACAAAGTAATTCACATACATATACAAACTTAGTTAGATGAAGAACACTGGAATGTCGAACCATGTTTTAAACCTGACTTTTCCATAATACAAGCATGAACAATTCACATCACAGTCCAAATAACATACAAATAACACAAACCAACAATATTATCCTAATTAACATAAAAGGAGCCTAAAAACAGTAACAATTACAGATAGGGAGAAGAGGACACAATTACATATAGGGAGAAGAGGACACGATAGATTATCATTCTGCAGTGAATGATCCAAAGAATTAATAAAGTTCAAAAATCATCACAAAACTGTAACAAAATTCCATGTAATGTATTGACCTAGCTAGCCAGTAAGAACACCTAAATTGAACAATACAATAAAAGAAAAGAGTATACCTGAACTACAAATCAGTTGGCATCAACACCCCACCAATGAACAAATGCGTATTGGCTCAAATTCTTCAAACAATCACAAAGCTTCCTTCAATAACCTTCACCCTGCACATACACTTCACAAATTCAGTTCATAAACTACATGAAATTAAAATTAAAATCTCTCCATAAAAAGTCCACTTACGAGAGAATATAACCAGATTGACAATGGAGAGTGAAAGGGATCTGGTATGCCTTTATCGGCTTCACCCTAGACTCAATTTGTAGAAGAGGAAGCCAAATTCAAAGAGCGATCCGTGTGAATGCTTCTATATGGGTTTAGAAATCGAGCACCACCTTAGGATTTATGTTTCTTGAATAAGATTTGGAATTTTATGCAAATATGGGTTCTGTATGATATGTATTTCAGAGAGAAAGTAATATACAGAGGGTTGTTTTCGGTTTTCAACCATGGCTTGACATGGTATTGAACAGAGAAGAAGCAAAGAGGAGAAGAAGAGGAGGAAGAGGAAAGGGAAAGATGGTATGGGGGAGTGTAGGGTTTTGACATTTTGTGTAGCAGAGCAGAGAGAAAGAGATATTACTGTGAGACAGGTTTGAAAGAAACAATACCAAATTTTGACCTTTCGTTTTCTTAGAATTCAGCTTTAATTAAACATAAAAAATGAAAAATCTCACAAAATTACACATAATATTATACTAACGTGGGCTGGCTAGAATTTTGACAAATGGGATTGTTAAAGTTTGCTTTATTAGAGATAGAGATATATAATTATTATGTATATAATAGATGAACTTCTTAGCTACGGTACACTTTTTGTCCTTATGTGAATTTATTTTTCTTTTTCTTTTTTGTCATTTTTGTTATCTTTTTAATTTTCAACCGCATTAGATATTGTACATGTAACAAAACAAACTAGCTTGATATTGACCGAACAATGGTAGTACCGATATCGGTGACTACGATCGAATTCGCGTCGTGTAGATTTACATTTTTTTAAAGATTTAGTTTTTTATTATAATTAATTTTGAGTATATTTTGTTTTTTCTATAACTTTTAATATACGATGCTTTTTAAAAATTACATGTATGTCGTTACGACATGCTATTTTTATCTACGTCTCGATAAGCGCACACGTAAATATTATCAAAGTGACCTCACATTAAATTAGCACCGTTTACTATCTTCGTTATTCTAATAATATAAAAGTTTTTTTATAAAGTTCTTAGTACACCGTTGCGTCGTGCTTAATCTTATGCATATATAAATTTTGTTGAAAACGAAGTTTTATTCGCATTAGAATATATTTTTATCGTAAGCCACAATGAATGTTGGTAGTTGGTACGGTGTCTGTAGCGGTACCGTGATGAATCGAACTTGTGTCAACGACCTAAAACATCAATATTGGTATTGGTATGTCGACCGAAAACATAAAATGCATATACGTTTTCATTTAAAATTTGTTAAAAAATGTGATGATACCACAACAAAATGCGGATGTAAGCCACTAGTTATTATTAATACGAAAAGTAAAAGTTCAATATAATCTATTAAAATGGATTCCCATTCTTGTGATTAATTGGCATGAGGAGACAAATGGTCTACGCATCATCATGTTGTACCCATGGCATGCATAGTAAATAGTATGCACATCCTTGTTTGGAAGTGCAATTACCAAAGGGTGTACCTATTAGCACACCCAATAAGCTATTTGCACATCAAAAAGACATTTTTTGTCTTATATGCACACCCTGCAGTGTCGAGCTGTGGTCAAAGAGTGACGGTTTGGTCCGGTCAACCAGACAAAAGACTGACGGGTGTCTGACGGGTCTGTTGACCGGACCAAAACGCCGAGCTTTGGCCGCGTTTTGGTCCTGTCAACCAGACAAAAGACTGACTGGGTGTCAGTCTTTTGTCTGGTTAACGCGGCCAAAGCTCAGCGTTTTGGTCCGGTCAACTGACCCGTCAGTCTTTTGTCTGGTTGACCGGACCAAAACGTCGCACTTTGACCGCAGCTCGACACTGCAGGGTGTGCATATAAGACAAAAAACCCCTCTTTGGTGTGTAGATAGTTTATGCCTTACCGAATCACCCTCTATTAGTTAGCCTCCGGCACTTTATTATTAACCCTTTTATGTTGTTTATTATTATATCCTAACTTTTTAACATCAATATCTCGCCATAATTCATTTACTACTAATAATTTACGGTATAAACACATGCGCAATGAATGTGGAGGTCAATATCATTCTATCAAATGTCAATTAAAAGACTATGTAACTGAAAACTCTTAAATTATGCAAGGATTCATGTATTTATTTTTGTGTAAATTCATATACGTTTTTTTTTATATTTACTTAACAAAAACTCATGATATTAGTTATGTTTATAATCTGTTATTACACTTATATACCCTTCATGAATCATATAAAAGTCATTCTTCCATCCATATATTCAAATTTTGAGCGTTACAAACCTAACGTTTATCCGACAAAAGAACAAAACCTGAATTGTAAAAGAAAGATGTTTTTAACTAATTGTTTCCATCATTATAATATTTAGTTAGGTAAAATTTTTTTTTGTCTGAAATTTCAGATGTTTGAATATATATGAACTGGCCGAGTTACATCAATATCGCAGGTAAGCGAGCAACAAGCTGCGCCGCTACCCCTTTCTGAATAGCAAACCCTAGCCTATTAAAGACAAACCCCTGCCCCCCTGTTGATGAGCAACTGCTGTGGACAACCTTTTGGACCCTAGTCAACAAACGGATAGCTTCTGGAGCTAGGGAGCCAAAGGTGTCGAAGGCGAAGGGGACAAATGCATGTTGGTTATCAGCACAGGCTTTAGCGTGTTTATCCACCTTTTTTGATTCCGCTTTCCTTATAGCTTGTCCTGCTACAAACCCGCTTTCCCTTAAACCAACTAAGGGGGAGACTCCTGTGAGATCCACACAAGCATGTTTCCCTCCCGCCCAACCAAAGACGAGCAGATCTGCTGGCCTCAATGTAGATCTCCCTTCCATGGGATCTGTAAGGAAATTCACAGGGGCCTCCTTCTTGGCAGAAATCCCCGCTCTCCTCAAGATGTCCCCTAAAACATCCCTCACCCAGTCATGCCGATATTTAAACCCAGGGAGCTCCTTACAATGAACAGCATGCTCCCCGTATTTATCCATGCAGGCTTTATGGCAGATTGGGCAGGTTTCGTCTTCTGGATACAAAGGGATCATCAGCCGATATTTGAGGATAGCCCTATACTCAACAGCCGACATGCATTGCCCCAGCCCCTCGATCGGGATAACAGTCAAAAAGTCTTGCGCATGGGGGCCTTTCAAGCACTCAATCACCGCCTTCTGGCGTGGAGACAAATCAAATGCTTCTCCCAGACTCCGAGCGATTTTGTCAAATAGGGCATTCGCCAAAGTTTTTTGTGGCTTTGAGGGGGCGGTGTCCATATTAGAGAAACCGCCAATATCAAAGTCTGGAAGAGAGACACTTAAGTACTCAAGGGCTTGTTGGTAGTCTACGTCAAGCTTAACAACCCCACTGTTCCGAAGGATATGGTCTTGCAATACACACGACTGAGCTCTAGACGCCACAAAAGCATAAACTCCAACATCCCGAGCTGAGAGGAGGCCCAAACCACCCAGACGCATCGGCAAAGATGCCAAACGCCACTGAAGGTCACCGAAGTGGGACCCCCCACAAACAACAATGTCTTCGATAGCCTCTCGAAGACCATCGTCAAAACAGGATACCACATTTGCCATCAAGTGGGGTTGGCAGGTCCGCAGCCCAAACAGTAACTTAGCTACCCCCATGCATGACCTTAAAAGAAGAAGCTCGCACTGGGGGTCCTGAAGGCAGGGCAAGAGTTTCATAAGGTCAACCGCTGTCAATGCTCGCCGCCCTGCTAATTCCCCGATAAAAACAGAATCTCGGCTAACCGCCCCCCCAAGGAGCTTAACCCCCCTCTCAGGTCTACCTATCCCTCTCGGGAAAAGGTCGTCCTGAACCTTGAGACCGTCACACGATGGCCAGTACACTTCCGTTTTCTTAATATTGAGATGAAGCCCTAGGGATGGTCCCTCCGTGTTGATGATGTCCAAGGCTTTAGCAACTTCCACTGCATTACCTATTATCGTGCCATCATCCAAATACCAAGCATGAAAGGGGAGGTTACAGTGCTCCTGGACACGAAGAACAAGGGGGTGTAAGGCTAGGGCAAAGAGAAGGGGCCCCAAGGGATCACCTTGTTGCACTCCAGTGGTAGCCCCAAAACACTCGCTGCCAACATATAACCTAGCGGGTTGGGCGTACAGAAACTGGACCCACCTATAGATAGATGGACAATGCTGGTGGACCTGTTGGAGGAACGCTGAGCGGTCAACCATGTTGAAAGCATTGGTGAAGTCTACCGTAAGCAAGGCCATGGACCCATCCTCATGAAAAGAGCTCAGGAACCTGTTCGCACTATGAAGCACCGCCTCCGCCCCATTTGGTGTACCAACCCCAAATTGAAAATCCCCCAAATACTGGGCCATTTCCTTCCCAACCTTCTTCATAGCCACCTTAGAGACCAACCTACGCCAGATGCCCCCCACGGCGATAGGCCTAATACCATTATCAGGTTTCAATAAGGGGGTGAGGGGAGCTGAGGCCACAAACTCGGCCAACACCTTAGGGCAAAGCCCCTCAAGCCATAGGTTGACGACTCCAGTAATAGCTGTGAGCAGACCCGATGAACTTACCGAACCCTCACAACCAATAGCGTCCAACAAGTGTTGGGCCCGCATCCCATCTCTGCCACAAGATGTCCCTCTAGGGAAGGATTGGATACATTTAAGCACGCAATCCTCTGCTGCAATAATAGTGGGTTGGACAATAGGGTTGGAAGGCAGTGATGGGGGTGGCACCACAGGATGTTTATCAATAAGAGCTTTCATGGTCGATTCTCCAAAGGGGGCAACCCCACTGGAACACAAAACTTTGACCGCCGCCGTAAAATGCCCATCCCTGACCTTCCGCAGGCATTGCTTGATATTGGAGTCCTTTTTATTGTCTTCGCCCCTTCCGGAATCCCTCCTAGGAACCCCAGCGTCCCCCTCACTATTCAGGAGAGAAGAGACCAGATCCGTGAAACCAGGCCCATCTTTCCACAATGCAAGCGCCTGCAAGATGCTGCTGCACTGCAGGGATTTTCTATTTCCTGATCTCCGCTCTTGCCTGGAAGAAGGCCTGACAACCCTCAGTGTACAACACGGCAACAAAAGCAACTGAACCCAGTTTTCAACCGAGCCTGGAGACGCCACCACTTTACGTAGGGCACCCGTTAAAACTTGAGCGAACGCCAGTCGACAACTGGGGGGGATGCATTTAACGGTTTGAAAACGGAGGGAAAAAACACGCTCGAGAAGGGCAACATCGGTTATCACACCTTCCGAGGAGAGTGTAAAAGTGTCGGCTACCACTTGACATGGCTTCCTAATCCCAACAATGAAATCGTCCACGTCCCCCGAGATTGGAGCAAAAGACACCATCTCATCACCATGCTTGCACCCCCTACTAAGGGCATGCATAACCATGCACTCCCCACATAACCATTTGCCTCCTGCCCTTAGGACTTCCCCCACATCTAGAAAAAGGTCCAAATCCTTAGTTAAAGCCTCTTTCACATAAATCTTCCTGTTTTCAGTCTTAAGGTGGGTGCTTTGCATGTGTTCAAGAAGGCGAAAAAACCCACTAGACCCCGGTTTACCATCCTTGCATTCGTGGAAATGCTTAAGGGGGCAAGCCCTTAACCCACTATCACACGCCGACGCCAGTCCAACAGCCTTGACGTTTCTACCTCTACGCGCGGGGGCCATGCGCAGAGTCAAACGCAAACAACAAAAAAAAAGACACAATAAACGGCCAACTCGAGGGGAGTTAGGGGCAAAAGAAAAACAAACACAAGGAGCAAAAGAAAAGACCCTTTATAAGACGGGGGAGGGTAGCAACCCCAAGTTGCCCACCCTCAAAAACGCCCCCTGCCCAAACGCGTCACCCCATACCAAAATCAAAAAATATAAAACCGATTTATTATTATCCCGGCTACCCGTCACCCACATAACACTCTCTCTGTTCTTCTTACTAATACCAACACTAAAAACAAACTTAAAACCAGTTTTGGTGGAGTGCCGATGAAACTGAAATTGGGTGTGACAAAATGGTTTCACGGTGGTGTTTGAGGGATTGATGGCGGTTGAAGTTGGTGGTTGACTGTATAAAAATATTGGTTGACTATATGAAGTTGGCGGTTGAAACAACAAACAAGAAACTTGAATCCTAATAATCTGCTTCTACTCTTTTTCTTAAATAAAATTGCCGAATTAGAAACTTGGCTGGAATAATTTCGCCAGAATAACGACCCCGGAAAAAAGTTAACTTACCGGCGTATTAGTCAAATACGCCGGCAACTTGAACTCTCGTTCAAGATTTAAACAAACCGGAATAGATTGATGAAAAAGGATGATAGATCTGACGAAAATTTGAATGGTGGATGATAGATCTGACGGAAAAATGAAAATGGGGGAAAATTTGAATGGTGGATGATAGATCTGACGGAAAAATGAAGTTTAAATAGGCAAAATGGGACTTTATTAAATAAGTTTTAAAGCAAGATGTGAAGTTTAAATAGGCGAAATGGGACTTTATTATCGTCATAATAATCCTTATGAGCAAAATCAAGTGTAAATCAACAGTATGTCTATGGTAATTATGCGAGAACGACTGTATTTGTTATCGAAAATTAGAATTACTAGTATCACCAGTTAAATTATCAGTACAAATAATTATGGACCCGGCTTTTCATTAAAAAAAATCCCCAAAGTTGGTGAATAATACATGGAACAATAAAGAATCATAATGAGGATATTGAGACCCTAACACGCTCCCTTGAAGGTTACTTTGAGAACAAAATATAATAAAATCATTACACATACATAATTATGCAAGCAACCCAAACCCAAACTCTCTCAGATTAGAGTTAATTACTATATTAGTCTTTGTGGTTTGGGTCATTTTACCAGTTTAGTACAAAGGTTTGAAACGTTGTCATTTTAGTCCAAATAGTTTCAAACATTGTCATTTTAGTCCACTGGATTAACTCCATCCCTTTATTCTGTCAAGTAGAAGGACATTTCGGTCATTTTATATGTAATTCTGTTAACTAGAAGGGCAATTCGACCATATAAAATGATCGGATTACCCTTCTAGCTAATAGAAAAAATGGACAGGGTTAACCTAGTGGACTAAAATGGCAACGCTTGAAACTATTTGGACTAAAATGGCAACGTTTCAAATTTTGGACTAAACTCGCAAAATAGCCCGAACCACAACGACGCATTTAACTCCCCTGATTATATAACACACAAAACGTTGCACTTGTTTTTCTACGATTAATTATCAAATCATATGGATCCTGCATTACAAGAATATGCTATGGTAGTCAACAATTCAGCGTATGATGAAGAAGAAGATGACGACGCTGATTCACCCTGTACAGTTGTTGATCTCTCGAAAAAAGAAACAAAGGGTTATTTGAATACATGTGAAGAAGACGAAGAAAATAGTAGCTCAAGCTTTGATGAATCATTTGAGACTAATTTGAATGAACATGTCACTAGCTTTGATGACTCATGTTCTCAGTCTTCTGTTGATGTGAACAGGGAGGTTGAAGATGAGGAAAAACCGCTTTTGGGTGGGGAGAAAGTGGAGGATCAAGGTGTTTCAGGTAGTGTTTTTTACTTGTCTGTTTGTTGTAATTTATGATTCAGTACTAGAAAAATGTGTGTTTGCCCTCTAGGTGTTTGATGAAATGCTAGCTGTGTTATTTTGTTAAATTTCTATCTGGTGTATTGTTTTCTTGTGATTTGGGGCCTTTTCTATATGTTTATTTGTTGGGTTTTTAATGAAATGCTAGATGTGTTACAACTGTTAAATTTCTAAGTGTTTTATGTTTACCTTTGATTTGGGGCTTTGTTTGCCAATTGTTGTATGATCACTTTAATTTTGGGGTTTGGATAGAGATTGAGATGATGAAAGAAAGATTCTCAAAATTGTTGCTTGGAGAAGACATGTCTGGTTGTGGGAACGGTGTGTGTACAGCCTTGGCTATCTCGAATGCGATTACAAATCTCTGTGGTAAGCCAAAATATCAACAATTCCATCATAGCAAATTACAACTTCTCTAATTTCTTGAAATTTCAGCCACACTTTTTGGACAAATATGGAGGCTAGAACCTTTATGCCCTTAAAAGAAATCAATGTGGCGAAGAGAAATCGAATGGCTTCTATGTGTGAGCGATTACATTGTAGAGTTGATACCTTCTTGGCAGACTTATCCCGATGGAAGTAAACTTGAGGTAAAAGTTATTGTTTTTATAAGTTCTAGCGTTCAACACAATGCTAGTTTTGACACTAAGAAATGCTAGACTCGCTTAATTGTGTTTTTGGTTTCTTGTGATACGATTTTATAGGTCATGACTAGTAGACCGCGGTCCGATCTTTATGTTAATCTCCCGGCTCTTCGTAAATTGGACAACATGCTTCTTGTAAGATTCTCAACTCATCCTTGCTTAATTATATGATAAAAATGTATCCAATTGACATTTTTGAAGTCAAATCAATAGCTTTGGCTTCTAGTTTCTCGTTTTTGTTGTACAAATCCGTTAAGAATAGATAAACAAACACATGTATGAAACATCAATCATTTCAAAAAATGAGAAGAATTGATGTTGCCTGTGAAAGTTAAAAAAGGAAGCGTATTTTTGTGTTACAGGAAATATTAGACAGTTTTCAAAAAATGGAGTTCTGGTATGTTGACCAAGGGATTCAAGCGTTGGAAACAGACGGTTCATCATCTTTTGGTAAAGTGGTCCCACGGCAAAAGGAAAAATGGTGGCTGCCTGTTCCTCGTGTCCCTGCTGGCGGCCTAAGCGAGAATGCAAGAAAACATTTGCAAAATAAACGCGATTCCACTAATCAGATATTGAAAGCTGCAATGGCTATTAACAGCATTACTTTAGCCGATATTGATGTTCCTGAATCGTTCTTGGAAGCACTTCCAAAGGTATCATTTAATGAACATCTTTATTTTTTAGCATTTCTTTAACTTTGTGAAATAAATTTTTATTTTCATAGTTTACATATTCCTTATCTTGTTCTTATTGAAGGTTATTCTAGATATTTGCCTTAATAAAAAGTCAAAACAATTTGATTAAACTAGGTGTCAAGGCAAACATTATAGCAGTCATGGAATGCGGGACATTCTTTTGACTAATTTTAAATAGTATAATACAAGAATCTTGTAAACCAAAATCAATACTTTAATCTATTTTAACTATATTCTTTTGTCGGCAAAATTTTGACTTAGTTTAGGGAAATTGTTTGACCTGAAAGTCAAAGTTCGAATTCGATGTTACTATTTACACGTCTTTCATCTGTTTGCAGAACGCGAAAGGTAGCTTAGGTGATCTTATTCATCGATATATTTCATCAGATCAATTTTCACCTGAGTGTCTGTTGGACTGCCTTGATTTATCCTCCGAGCATCAAGCTCTTGAGATTGCAAACCGTGTGGAAGCCTCAGTCTACATATGGAGACGAAAAAACACCGCAAAGCAGCCGCCTATAAATACAGTGAGCAGGTCGTTTTCCAGGTCATCATGGGACAAAGTTAAGGATATGGTTGCTGATGTGGACAAAAGGGAAACGCTAGCAGAGAGAGCCGAAACCCTCTTGCTTTGCTTGAAACAAAGGTTTCCTGCACTTCCTCAGACCACCTTGGACATGAGTAAAATCCAATATAACAAGGTATAAAATATAAATATTAAATACTAATTTCACTGCAGTTTCATTCTATTATTAAAATTTAAATTAATAATTTCATGTGAACCAGGATGTTGGGAAATCAATATTGGAGAGCTACTCGAGAGTATTGGAAAGCCTAGCATTTAATATCACCGCACGCATTGATGATCTACTCTACGTTGATGACCTGGCACGACATTCCGACAAATTCTCATCAATGTCAAACCGTGATATCGTTTCCAAAACCGTTGTCGGGAAACCATACAGTGTTACCACACCTTATAAAACAGCTTTCACCACGCCAACCCTCTCACCTTCGCACTTTAATAAAAGTCCGAAGAAAATTCTAACTGATTATTTGACCATTGACCCGAAAGGCAAGCACTATGCAGGTCAAGTGGTAAGGTCAAACTCCTTTACTGGCAGGACGCGGGAGGCATTACAAAAGATGGGGCTTGGGGGCTCTTAACGGCTAGGTTGGGCCGTTGGGGTCAGTTGACTTGGACCCGGCTTGGGCCTGAGTTCTATATGTGGATGCCTGGGTCTGTGGAGATGTTTAATAGTTAGGTCAGATTGTGGCATTAGTACATCCTGCCTTGTTATACTGAGTCCGAGTGTTGGTTGAGTTGACTCGGATCTTGGGAATGACAGTTTAGTGAAGTTCGTGTAAATAAATGCCAAGTTTTGTTTTACCACAAGTAAGATGAAAATATTATTGTATTTTTAATACTGCTTTTGTTTTACCACAAGGTCATATAAGTTGCATTCTTTTGGGCCCATTTATTATGTTAATTTTATATAGAGGAAACTACTATTTTCATCTCTATCTCTATGGTTTGATCACTTTTGTCATAAACGTTCAATTTTTTTTCACATCTGAATCCTCGTGATTTCTAATCTTGCTATTTTCATCCAATTTGTTAGTCTCATCCAACTTTAAGTGTTATATAAGGGGCATTTCTATCTTTTTACACATTTAATTTTGAGAGAAATGCCCGGATAGTCCCTGTGGTTTCACCTTATTTCAGCTATAGTCCCTATCTTTCTAAAACTACTTGAATAGTCCCTGTGGTTTACCGTTTTGTTCTCGGATAGTCCCTGGGTCTAACTTCAGTTACTTTTCTCAGTTAAGTGGATGTTAAGAGGGTGTGAAATGACAAAAATACCCTTTCCTTAAAAGGCCAAACCACAGGGACTATCCGGGCATCTTCTTCATACTAATATATATCTATATGTCACAGATTATCCCTCTCTCCCTGCTCTCCCTCTCTGGTACCACCACCACCATCACCTCCACCTCCACCGCCGCCACAACCACTGACCACAACCACCATCGTCACAACCACTCGTTCCATAACCACCACTTCATCCCTACTCTCTCTCTGGTGAATGTTTGCTTTAATAACAACACCTTTAGCCAGATACAAAGTCATCCTACTAGTAAGATTAAACGCCTCAGTAACATAAACACCAGGAGGTACATAAAGCAGCGTGCCTCCTCTCCGCTTCAAATGCTCGATCCGATAAATCGCCTCTCTAAACGCTTTTGTATTCAACGTTTCTCCATCTCCGACAGCTCCAAAGTCAGTTATCGATATCTTATCGCTCCGGTACACCATCGGCACCATTCCGGAACACGTAACGACTCCGGCAGCCAAACAGTAGCATTGCAGGAACACTAATGCTACTGCGAAACACGTAAACAGATTCCAAACTAGTCCGTACTTCATCTCGTGTTACAGTTGCAGAGATTTAGGGCTTTTAAACTGGCTCGATGATTTTATTCACTAGAATTTAGGGAAAATGACGAAAATTAGGGCACACGCAAACGTGAAGATGTTTTTTGTTGTGTGAATGAGTAGATCTATGAATATTCAATGAGGAATGTGTATAGGTGTACGATTATGTGGATAAAGAGGAGAGAGAGGTGGTGCTTACGGAGGTGAGACGACGGTGGTGCGTTGGAGCTACCAGCAGTGACGATCAGCAAGAATTCGTCTTCACTTGATCTCTCAGTCTCCAGATATTATTGTTTCAGTCTCCATTTGTGAGTTGCAGGTTGTTCAGGATTTTGATGAAAATGGAGGATATGAATGAATAGGAGAATTGAATTGGGGTCTCCAGATATATGTGGTTGCAGAGAGGGAGTAAATAGGAGAATTGAATTGGGGTAGTTATTGTTAATTAGACCCGATAGCTTATAAATCTGGATGAAGATTAGACTTACGCAACACCGGAGCGCCGGTTAATCAGCTCCGGCAGCTGTCTATCGGGGTGGGAATGAGGAATCGAGAGGGGGGAAAGGCTTGTTGTGGTCAGTGTTTGTGTTGTTTGCTGTTTTCAGGCGGTGGCAAAGAGGACGACGACAACGACGGTGGTTCTGCGCGGCGGAGACCGGCGGCGGGCGGTGATGGTGGAGGGTGGAGGAGGGTGATGGTGGGTGGAGGTTGAAGATGAAGTGTGGTGGTGGGGTTTTATATATAAATGAAGAAGATGCCCGGATAGTCCCTGTGGTTTGGCCTTTTAAGGAAAGGGTATTTTTGTCATTTCACACCCTCTTAACATCCACTTAACTGAGAAAAGTAACTGAAGTTAGACCCAGGGACTATCCGAGAACAAAATGGTAAACCACAGGGACTATTCAAGTAGTTTTAGAAAGATAGGGACTATAGCTGAAATAAGGTGAAACCACAGGGACTATCCGGGCATTTCTCTCTTTAATTTTTTTCGATATTTTTCACTCATTAATTCACCCTCGACCCCAACCACCCAAGAACCTACCCTCTCTCTCACAATCACGCAAAATAGCCTTTTTGTGGTGAAACACTGAAACCCGTTGCTGGCTCCTCATTTTTCTGGGTAGGGTTTTGAGGGGACGGTTACCGACGGTATGGTGTTCGGGTGGTTGGCAAGGTGGTGGTGGTGGTGGTGGGGAGGATGATTGTGATGGACGATGGTGATAGAGTGGTGGTGGTGAGGATGATTGTGGTGGACGATAGTGATGGAGTGGTGGTGGCGTGGTCATGGCTTTTATTTATATTTGTTATTATCGTAGATTTATTTTAAAACAAAAATTTAATAAACAAGATGATCTTTGGTCTTTTAAAAAAAGTTAACAGAAAATTTGGATTGAGTTAACGAGTTAGATAAAAATGATAAGATTTTAAAACCACGAAGATCTAGATCCGAAAAAAAAAATTAGATGAAAGTGGCAAAAATAACCAAACCACATAGACAAAAATGATAGTTTACTCTTTTCTATTATTATATATACATTTAAAAACTTTTACTTCAAGCATGTTTTCAATAGATGGAATGCTTATTTTAGTTATTTTTGTTATAATTTAATTCTAATTATTTATTAAAGGCAAATTGGATTTAAATAATTCTAACTTTCTCAATTTGGCCATAATAATCGCAACTCAGTTATTTGCCGATAATAATCCTAACTGGTCCACTTTTGGCCGATAATAGTCCGCCGTTAAAATAGCTTAACGGGGTTAAGTTGTTTTCTGAATTACAAACCGATGTTTTAGTGATTTTAATCAGAACGAGGATACGAGTCGATTTATGTAAAACTTTCCTCGATACAATGCTCAAAACGGCTTGATTTTTGTTAATTGGAAGTTTAAACACCCAAATTGAAGCACCGTTTTTGTCGTTTGGGCAGTATTTCGAGATAAATTTTACATCAATCAACTCGTATCCTCGTTCTAATCAACTGCTTTTGTCGTTTGGGCAGTATTTCGAGATAAATTTTACATCAATCAACTCGTATCTTCGTTCTAATCAAAACACTTAAATATCGGTTTGTAATTCGAAAAAAAAAAACTTAACTCCGTTAAGCTATTTTTAACGCAGACTATTGTCGGCCAAAAGTGTACCAGTTCGGATTATTACGGCAAATAACTGAGTTATGATTATTATCGGCCAAATTGAGAAAGTTAGGATTATTTAAATCCAATTTGCCTTTATTAAATTATACTTTAATTTCAAAATTTCTTACTAATTTATATTTATTGAAATTTATTAATTGATTTCATAACAAAGGCGAAATGATTACTATTTTAAGTGTCTTAATAAGGTTTTACATAAATCCTAACGAATGGATACAAAGAGTTGTGACATCCATTTCTCTCAATCTGCATGATTTTGTCCGAAACCTAACTCAACTCGGTCATATTTTACTTTGAAAATACTCGTTTCATACCACCGTGTAAGAGCACAACTAGTGGCGGAGCTTGGCAAAAGTTTTGAGGGGGCGTAAAGTCATGAGATCCAAATTTTTTTTCCCTATCGTTATGTTTCGGGTCGGGTCGGACCGACTATTCGATTCGGGTCGTGTCAAATAATAATAGTTCCAAATAAAACTAAAAAAATTTCATTTATTCAAAGGACTCGTTCTTACATATAAAAAAACTTAACCCATTGTTTAATAAACAAAAGACCAATATATATATATAATGGTACGAGATAAATGAAACCTGGACGAATAATTACAACTCAGCCCGACTACCTTTAAGATTTAAAGTGGTAAAAACTTTACTTTGATAAATGAAGGCAAATTGGAAAATAATAATCTCATCTTTCTGAAATTGGCCGATAATAATCTTGAGTTATTAGCCAATAATAATCCGACCTCATCTAATTTTTTTGTAAAATAGTCTGCCGTTAAAATAAGCTTAACGGAGTTAAGTGTTTTTCCGAATTACAAACCGATGTTTTAGGGCTTTTGATCAAAACGAGGATACGAGTCGATTGATGTAAAACTTACCTCTAAATTGTGTTCGAAATGGCTTGAATTTTGTTAATTGGAAGTTAAACACCCGAATTGAAGCACTGTTTTCGTGGGTTGAGGGCAGTATTTCGAGGTAAGTTTTACATCAATCGACTCGTATACTCGTTCTGATCAAAAGTCCTAAAACATCGGTTTGTAATTCGGAAAAACACTTAACTCCGTTAAGCTATTTTAAGGGCGGACTATTTTACAAAAAAAATTAGACGAGGTCGGATTATTATTGGCTAATAACTGACTTAGGATTATTATCGGCCAATTTCAGAAAGATGGGATTATTGTTTTCCAATTTACCATAAATGAATGATGGATGGCCTATTTGGAACAAAAAAAATCTTTGAGTGAAGTATAAATGTTTGCTAAGAAAGAAATGTCACTTGTTTACACATTCTCTGCAACACTTCATGATTCGGTGTGTCAGTTTGGTGGATGAATCGTTATTCGGATGACAAGAACCGATGTGTCGGTTGATTTTGGCAGATATGAATCGTTTTTCTGGGCAGCGTGGGCCCCAAACTCGCCCTCCCTCAAATCCTGCAGAGGGGCCGGGGGTTAACTATACTCAAATCAATATCGTACGAACATGTACTCTGCACCTCCTATCCCCGTAACAATATTTATTTGATGAATGAACGATCTAAAAAAGTAAATACGTAAAGAACCATCATACCTACTTTGATGAATGAACGATCTAAAAAAGTGTGAAAACAAAAATCTTGACAACAAAATGTATTCTTGATTCAATCATTCCAGTTTCCAATTCATGTGCAATACGTCATTAACTAATTAAGACTATAATAATAGCTAGTAAAGGTTTTTTCTTTTATCTAGTGAAGCAGCTACTTTGGGCAAGTAGAGTATAGTATTGGATCCAATCCAAGTTTTTTGACACGGGTATTTATTTGTGCATTGGCCGATGATGTCCAGCTCAGCTCGTCGGAGGTGGGGGGTTTACACCTTAGGGTGGTTCCCGGCCGGGCTTGGTCACAGGTTCGATTCATGCACTCCACGAAAAAAATTCCCGGTGACGGTTTGAAAGGAGGACACCGGTGTGTGGGCAGGCAGTCGAACTTGGGATCTGGGGTTTGTTAAGGGGTGTCTTCACTGCTGAACTACAACTTAAAAAAAAACATTATTTATGCATTGCTAAACGTGTTATGTTCGCAGGTTGGTGGGTCTAACCCCTCACAACCCGAACACAACATAATTATTAGTGGGTTTGCTTTTTTTTTTGAACGACAAAGAATCTCACGTGTAAACCCATCCTTCTTGGGGCTATGTCCAAGGTTGACTCCTCGACCGCCATGAGACTGTGCCCCTCTGATGCGTAGAAACCAGATGGAATCCGTAAACCTTCGCCACACGTCGGGTTCGAATCCGGGATTAAAGCCCCGATTCGTCTCTTCACCCAGATGTTCCTAAAAAATGGCCCAAACGAGAATCAAACCTGTGTTTCCACTAGTGGGTTTGCTTTAAATCCGTTTAAGCAACATCTCAGGACATTAGTGGGTAAGTTTTAAATCAGTTTAACCTGAACTATTATTATTATTATTATTACTACTACTACTACTACTAGCGGTAAGACCCATGTGCAAACACGGGTGGTTTTTAGAAAACCATGCATAACACATTTTAATAGAAAGTAGAAAAATAATTAATGCAGACTTACAAAATTGATATGAACTCATGATCAACAGAAGTTACAACGGGTTAGTCAACATAAGTTAAAAGCAGGATTAGTCAACAGGGGTTCCACTATTACACACAACCTATCCACTGTTGTCTATCGACTGTTACATACCTCTGTTTCTTTCGAACAAAGGTTTCCTAACAACTGTCATCCATTATCGACTGTTATAGACCAAGTCAAAATCGATTAAAATCGAGACGATTGGATGAGAAACATTCATACCCAATTTTCACATATAAACATGTAAACTAATTATTCAGAACATGATGAAGAAAACTAAAGCCAACAACTGAATCAAAAATAACTCTGGACTTCATAATAATGAAATAGATCACCACTCACACTTGATATACTGAGTTGAGTTAGCTACCTTCCTGTGTCATTGGATCTTGCAGTTGGTTCTATATATATGATTTACCCAATATTTACACACAAATAAGCTTTATATATGTTTCAATATCGAAATTACATACATGTACAGCCTACAAAGTATCTTGTACAACATTCAAGACTTGAAACTAAGTATAATAATTTCGCAATCTAAAATGCATACATTTGATCAAGCTGCTTATCAACTTCTTCATCCTCTTCCAAATTTGTAAGCAATTGTCGCACTATCGCTCCATAAGTCAAAGTAAACAATTCAGCGTTCTACAAAAAATCAAATTTAACAAATCACGACACAAATCTCAAAAACTAAACACAAATCGAGTACACATATCTTATAAACAATCAATTTCAGATGCAGAAACATTACCACACGCTCAACGTTGGCGAATATAGCATCACCGGATCTAGGAACGGCGGGAGCCATTGAAAGTTAACAAATCGAGTACACATATCTTATAAACAATCATCTGTATCCAGATCTACAATAAGCAAGTGATTCAATCTTTATTTCTGAAATCAAAAACCCTATAAGTTATCAAGAACCAAGGAAAAAAGAGAAAAAAACTGTAAATAAAAAATCATGTACGGGTCAATTCGTTTGACTTTAGGTCAACAGCTGTTTGACTTTTGGTCAACATCTGTTTAACTGTTGGTCAACATCTGTTTGACTTTTGGTCAACAACTATTTGACTTTTGGTAAACATCTGTTAGACTTTTGGTCAACATCTCATTTAGTATTCAACAGACGTTTGAATAACTCAATTAGTGGTATGAACATCTGTTTGACTTTCGGTCAACAGTTGGATGGAAACCTATGTTAGGTTGAACAGTGTTTTGAAAAGGAAAACAGTGCTAAAATATGAGAAGACAGTGGATCTGGTTAACTTAAACATTTGTTCAGGCTTAAACAGATGTTTGGCCTTTTATATCAGATGTTTGGCCTTAAACAGATGTTTGGAAGATAATGTGTTATTAAGAAGATAATATTTTTATAGTTCGGAAATATTACCTTCAATTCATAAGCATCAACAAATTATGTAAGTCTATTAAACCATAAATGCATAATGCATGTACGTGTGATTAGTTCAGAGAATCAAGGTAAAAAGAGTGCTTGACCAACAATTGTTGAACTATCAATAAAACTCTGTTTTTGCTAAATAAAAATTAAACATTCCTTTTTCCTGTATTAAAAGAGGCCAGTTACTTGGAAACAAACACATATATACCAATATAAAAGGTAGAGTATAAATAACCATCCCATTAAATATGTTAGCCCTGATTCTTGTACCTGCTTGCATGCTACTGATCTCACAAAACAAAAAGATAACATCAACACCAATCTATCTACCAATATTTGTGTTTGAGAAGTAAAAGTACTCACATCAGTGATCCATATACCAGTATTTGTGCTCGCAGTTGAACTTGTTGATTATCAGTAAAAGGCTTGTGAAATATACAGGTTGCATTATTCAAATCAGGCAGAGGAGATGATTTCTATTTGGGTCCCAACTCTTGAAATTGAATAGCATGACCAGCTACCGCTGCTACTGGTGATTGTGATTGTGATTGTGGGGTGGTTACCGTCAGAGGAGATGATTTTTTTACTCTTCCTTGTCGTATAGTAGTTGTTTCCTTACTTTTCGTCGCACTTTCTTTACCGACTGACTTTCGCCTTGTTTTATGCTCTTTACCTCCTATAATAATGGTCCCACTTCCAGGTGTTTGAAGAGTAACAACAGGAGCTTCGTTTGGTTTGTTAGAATCAATAAAAGGCACTTCTATTGTCTACACGGCATGGATTAGCATTTAGCAACAATATCCAAAGTTAAAAGAAACTGAGATTCGAAGGAAATCAAGAAATGAATGTAAAAAGCATTATCGTTGACAAATTAGAAGGTTGAGAAGCAGGAAATAAGTGCAGACCCTTGCATGTTTCTGTAAGTCCAGCAGTTCCACTGACCTCAAAAGTAAAACTATTATCAATTTTCATATCACTGTTTGAAGAAATTGATTGTTGTTTTCCCTGCACATCTTCTGTTGCCTCTGGAAGTGAGGCAGTCTCGTTAATCGCACCCTCACTGGGCCCCACCCTTGTACTCTGAGAAAGCTCAGGTGTACCAAATACGCCAAGCAACTTGGATTTTCAGAATTCTGGGTTAGCAGAAATGTCGCAAAGGTACCTTACTTAATAACTACTTATTTATATTAACTTTTAGTTGATTGCCATGAGTTGACGAATTCTTTGACTCTGCTTGTGTTGCTTGCAGGTCCAGCATCTTCCTGTGACGATAAGCAATTAAAAAGTAGTCTTGACATTGTTAATCGTTGGTTACTGCAACGATTACCGACTTTATAACAACAGTTTTATATCCCGGTGTTCTTGTTTTGATTTAAACAAAAAGCAAATCACTCTTAATCTCAGAAAAAAAAACTGAATTTATAACAACCCTCCTAAAATAATCCGACACCCTAAAAATAATTAAAATACTCCAATATATCGTAAAATACACCCCGTACGCAAAAACAGGCCCCAAATACCTTTATTTTTATAAAAATTAATTAAAAGCGAATTTTAATGGTCTCTCGCGGGGCGCGTAAGCCACCCCCTTGACCTACGCGGGGCGCGACAGTTGGTCACCAGGGCGACACCCTGAGCCGCCACGTGTCACCATTCGTGTCGACCCTATAGTGTTGACCCGGACAAGCTAAGCCCTACACACCTATTACGCAGGCCGCGAAGGACCCCTGTGTAGTCTACGCGGTCCTCGAGGGAAGTCGAAGGGTTACCTATAAATAGAGGCTCTCAGTCTTCATTCGAACTCGCTCATTTCTTTCTTTCTTTCTCGAATTCTTTCTCGCATTCACCAACCTCGGGCAGTTGTTGCGGAAATGACCCGTTTCTCCTCAGTTGTAACACGAACCAGGTGGGAATCTAGCAGCATTCCGTTGAACTTGTGCTGGAATCTGAGCAACTTGATTCTGACCCAAACGACAGATGTTGGCCAGATGCCCAAGTTTACCACACGTAGTGCACTGTTTACACGCCTGCTGGGTCGCATGATGACCGTTTCATCTAGCACAGTGAGGTGCAGTACCAGCATATTGCTTCTTCGCGGGAGGTAGGGCTGGTGGGTTCTGAGAATTTTGTGCAGTGACCACAAAGTTCTGGGAAGCCTTGCGCTTCCTCGACTTCTTAGAAGACTCACCCTTCTTCTTTCCCTTACCTTTTTCTTGCGCGGAATCGGCTGACTTCTTCTTATCACCGTTACGGGTTAGTTTACCCTTTCTGACCTGAGACTCGGTCAGAGTAGCAGCTAATTCAATTGCTTGACGAACAGTGGTAGGATTACTGCCAGTCACAATGTCTTGCACAAAATCGGGTAAACCATCGATATACCTCTCAATCGCCTTCACCAACGGGGTAACCATAGTGGGGCACAACAAACTCAGCTCTTCATAACGATCCGTGTAAGCACGGTGTTCTCCCCCATCTTGTTTCAAATCATCGAATTCTCGCTCCAACGCCCTAATCTCGTTACGGGGACAGAACTCTTTCATCATGAGAGCTCGAAGCTCTTCCCACGTTTGTGCCATCGCCACATCGGCACCCCTATCACGCATCACACCGTTCCACCATGTAAGAGCACGCTTCTCGAATACACTGGATGCAAACTCAACCTTACGCTCATTCGGACATTGCACATGTTTGAATGTGCTCTCCAAACTTTCGAACCATTGTAGGAGCGCGGTTGCTCCTTGAGACCCAGAAAACTTCAACGGTTTGGCAGAATTGAAATTCTTGAAACTACACTGAGCATTGTTGTTGTTGTTATTATTGTTGTATAATTGATGAATCTGGGTTACTACGTTCGAAAGCACAACAGCCATTTGCTGAGAGACAAGGGCTGCGACTTCTTCGTTGGTTAGAGGTTGTGCATCTCGTCGAGGAGGCATTGTGTTGGACCGTTCTACGACCTTGACATGTCAGTTAAGGCAGTTCATCTTTGAGTATGAAGGCGGAATCAACATAAACAAAGTCATAACAGCTATTATCCTTTTAATCCTTCTTTACTGATTGATTTATGTGCTTTTACAAAGTAATCTGATACAAATCCGGTAGCACTTCTCCTTACAAACACATACAGATTCGCTTCAAATGACACACACACTCTCCTATTTATAGATCACAGGATTTCGCTTGAAATGATATGAGTTGCTGTTCAAGCGAAATCTCATCAATTGATTTCGCTTGAGATTGGTTCAAGCGAAATTGTGATAAAGTTAATGAACTGATTTCGCTTGAATCCCCACAACACTCTTTCAAGCGAAAACCTTATCTCAAACATGATCTAAACCTAATTAAGACCCTGTTGTGTGTACATTCAAACTATCTAGACACAAGACTTGATTATGACGTAATCATCAGACATTTAGTGCACCAACACATTGTCTAAAAGAACAAAGAAACATGAGAAACGAGTGAGGTTGACAATTGGGAAAAACAAAAGAGGTATTGAAAACATCGACAAAACACAAGGAATGTGATCATTTGTTCGTTACTTCGAACAAACAAACGATACACAGTGACTAATCAAAGTAAATGGGTCATTATAATGTATCGCGAAGACATGCTTTAGCCTATAAGTGAACACTCATCCCAAGAGTTCCCAGGTAAGAGTGACTGGTCCGATTATGTGGATTTGTACGAACACTCTAGCCTTAGACAGAAAACTCAGGATACAGGCATCCACCCTTCCAGATTGCACATGTTCACACTATAAGGCCCAAACTTTGACGAGATTTTGAAAACTCAGAGGGTTCAAAACCTTATAACAAATCATTTATGAAGAAATGATTAGTTTTCAAAAAGGATTCCAACTTTGTGTTCTCATTGTGGTTATCACCTAAGGATAGGTGACGGTTTTGTTTTAAAATCTAAACGCAAGAAAACTTGCGTTGGGGTCCTAGAAAGTTATAGTCTAGGTCAAAGCATTGCTAATAACCTAATTTCCTATAACCATTGGCTCTGATACCAACTCTTCTGTCACACCCCGACCGCGTTAAAACAACGAAACCGCGGCGGAAACATCGGGGAGTGGAGTGGCAGAATTAATGTTTCACAACCATGGAAATCGTTATTTGTTAATGAATGTCATTCGTTATGTAACTACGTCCAACAAGTTTGTTCACATTATCGAAATCGTTATTTGTTTAATATAAACCATTTTAATCATTTTTGAAACCATCGTTAAAAACATAGAAATCGTTTAACACATATGAATCACCCCAAAACAATTGAAAACAGTAAAGGAGGGGATCAATGTACTCACATTGAAGTGCAAAATATCCTTGATCTAAAGAACTTAGCGAAGCTCAGGCAAACCAAGGAAATCAAGTAGTACCTAGAAATCGGATCACTAGATAAATAATCGACACCTAAATTGGAAGATCGGGTAGAATGAGGTCTTGTAAACGAAATGAGTGTTGGAACTCATGTGATATGGTTTAACAAAGCCTACATTCTAGATCGAAACCTATCCTAAGTGCTTTCGACCCGTTACGACCCATTAAGGTAGCTTACGCCACTTTAACGTGTCGTCCGCGCAAACGCGCGTTCGAGACGCCTAACTAGTCCTATGACAAGTATTATATGCCTAAACATGTTGCATAATCAATTAAGTGACAAAAGTTTAAGTTACATATGCTTAAAATCTAATTATGCATGAAAAAGGGCATTTTGGTCATTTACCTAAGGCATATAAACTACCTATCATACAACTAATTAAACTAAGTGACCATAAGGTATAACCTCGGAAGGTTATTCCCTATACAACTATGGTCACTAAACATGCTTGGTCGGATCCTAAAGATCGACCAAACGGGTCTAGTTTGAAAGTCTAAGCGGTGGTTTAGACCGCTTGACTTACGACTCTAAACAAGCACTAAACTAAAAGTGACGAGCTAAACATGTTGGAACATGTTTAACTAAGTTAGAAAACAGGTTTTGATATCAAAACAAAGGGTTTTGATACCCAAGAATAGTTTGGTTGCAAAATATGCATAAATACGCATTTTGACCGAAACTACGACTCGTCACTACACCTAATCAACGTGGTAATCAGTAGGTATAGTCACTAGGGACTATAACCATCGTGATTACGCTCACGTTGCAAAGTTAAAATCCAACAACCTTCATAATAAAATTTCAGACTTTTAAGTCTTCGGCTTATCGCCCTTTTACCAAATTTTGACCCGTTTATGCATTTTATCAAACGAACATATTTGTTTGATTTCTACATCACCTACACTTCTTCAAATTGTTATTAACTACCATTTTAGGTTCTAATCACAAGTTTATTTCACAATTTAAACTTGTTTTCGCTCGTATGCTTATTTTGACCCGTTAAGGGTAATTAAGCACTTTCGAGCCTAAAATCGCTCTCGATTGTTTCTAGCATTTCACCACCACATTTCTTATCCTATAATCCCCCACCACAATTGTGTTTATGGCGGTTTGATGTGGTGATCTATATAAACCAAATTTTACCTCTCGAATCATTATTTTACGGCAAAAACTCAAATAATACCGTTTGACTAATATAATACTTCTTTCAACCTCTATACTTAATCTAAGTATTTACTTAATTATAAAACTTGTTTCCAAACAACCTTTAAAGGTTGTTTGTTCGAATTAGCTAATAAGGGCGTTTTGGTCACATTTAATCCTTCATTTTTACGATAAAGGACTTCCACTAATATTTGACCAAATTGCACTTCTTACTACAACTTATTTATGCGTACCTGGCTCGGATCAACGTATAGACCCGTTTATACCTCGCATTTATTAACCAATATTCTATAGCATCGCAATTATCCCAGAATTGCTACTCGTTCCTGTTTACATATGACTTGACAACCAAGATTAGTCATTATTGTCAAATGGTGTTATCATCACCATTTGACCCGTTTGGCTCATATGACCAAACATTTACATATGTAGTAAAATGAGGTTTTCAATTTCAAATTTACACATCCGGCCCACGTCGGATGTTACCACTTGACCCCTCCTTTTCTCTTTAACTCATTTCTTACAAATTTGACCCGTTCGGCTTACGCCATGGGTGCCCTTTTTATTGTCAATTCACATTAGTCGACACTTGACTAAATTTCCATTTTTTTTACCCCTTTTTCTCAATATTAGATTACACTACGCGGTAATCTTATCAAAACTCATAATCTCTTAGTCATTACATGACCGATTTACCGATTTATCCTTTTTACCATAAACCATGGTTTTTATCATCTATATATGTTCCGACTCGTACCAATCGCGTCGGAAACCATATTTTCATTATTATCGTTATCGCATTTATTACTTGTAAAGTAAACAAGTATTCTACAAAAGTGTGTAAGTTTCACTTACCTTTCATCCGAATTACGCTTTCCTTTTCATTCTTGATTCGTTCGACCCGCTTTCTCCTCAAGCTTCACCTAGCTTGTTAAGTGCCAACTATCATTCATTATTCACAAGGTTGTTAGATTAGTCATTCCAAATCATGACTTTCACACCTTATGATTCTTTGACTACTTTTCTTATTAAACTCAATCATAAATCATTGAGTTTAATTCTTGTATCAAGACTCACTTCTAAACAATTATGAACTCTTAACAAAATCCTTATTTTGTTCAAGTAGTTCATTCGTACGAGTTACTACGGTGTTTATAAACACCCATACAACATTAATTTCATCAAATCAACTAAACCCATTTCATGGCAATTATGATCATATACTCAAACTTACAATTTGTTCAAGTATTTTGTTTCTACTATCAACTATGATGATTTTTAAACATGTGTATATCATCATCTTCACTATATAATAAAAACCCACTTGACTAAAAGTGGTAAATCACCAAATTACTCAAATCCTAGCAATTTTACTTCAAATTTCTACTTAGGGTTTGTTCCTAAGCAATCATACTTCATTAATTTGGCCATGGCCTCTATGATTCTTGCATAAATCGCATCATGCAAATTTAACAAATTTTCACAACTTCATGAATGTTAGAAATTCGACATACCTTACGATCCCCACGACTAGGTGATCGTTTCTATGTATTAAATTCCGAATTTGGCCTTCATTTGATCTTCCAATTTGAAGATTTTGTTGAAGAACTAGGGTTTGCTCTATGGAGCTCCCTCCTGGCTTCTCACGCACGCACACACACATATGTGTGTGTGTTTGTTTTATTTTTAAGTTTATAAAACCATTTGTAAGTTACCCGGCTTTGGTCCCTCGTGTTTGGTTAGTTATTAATTAGGTCACAACCTAATTATTTTCAACAATACTCTCACTTATTAACTAGGTTTAATATTCCTAGTTAACTTAGCGGGTTCGGGAATATTTATGACTAAGTTTATTTTAGGCCCCGTTAACTCGGGCCTTTTGTCCATTTTATTTCTTTAAAGATTTTATTCATTTTTATTTATTATTAGGATTAATTATTTAAATCCTAATATTCCACCGGGTAAATTTTACCACTAACGGTACTTTACCCGTCTTTTAGTATTAACGGGGTTTAATTACCAAACCCGTTTTCGGGGTGTTACAAGTCTACCCCCCTTAAAGAGGTTTCGTCCTCGAAACCTTTTCTTACATAATTCATTGAGTTTAAACTCAATGTATTTGAGCCGAGAAATCTTTTAAACATTACTTATACTTTTAACCAATTATTAGTATTACCAGATAAGCATGGTAACATCTTTTTGGTCACTAATTGTCTACGTATCTCATATGACTTAGTGCAACTTAAAATAACGTAATCTCGTTATTTCCACTAGTTTAGTTAACTTAGCGGTATCCATCGCTTTCATATACTATCGAATTCCTTACGAATCCGTTATTTTGACCCGTTTAAAGATCTTTAGTGAAATTTTTCACTTTTAGCAACAAATTCTTTTGTTTTCAAATTTATCTATTCGGTTCTGCTATACCGAATCTACCGCTTACAAGCAAACCAAATTTCTTGATTTGAATTGGTGACCTTAACCGGTCTCATTAACTAGTCTTATTAGTTCAGTTACTTTTATCACTCGCTTGATTATAATGTGATTTTACTTCACATTACATTTCCTAACCGTGATCGTGTCACCTCATGTTTAATTTGTATCAACCTTTCATTTTTGAAAATATCACTTTTCGAATATATCATCTTGCGCCTATCAGTGTCAAGACTTGTATCTTTCATGCTTACTATTTAAATTCCTATCAGAATTTATGTTTGTAAAAACATTATTTCTTACTAAAACCGAAGTTTTAGTTTTAGGATCTTTTCTTTAACTTGTGTCAATCATCCATACCGGGATATTGACAGTCCGTAATTTAATCCTTTACAGTCTTAGTTTTATGCGGGGATTCTTAACTGATTTCCTCGCTTTATCCAATCTAACCCGTAGGTTTTATCACTTAGCCTTATGGGCTATTTTTGATTAGACATTCACCTCTTTAGGGCGAAGTCCTTATAACTTCTTTCTAATCATGACCCGTGGGTCGTTTTAGTCTGTAGATCTCTCATTTGTTTATAACCCTAAAGGTTATGTTGATCCCGTAGATCACTCTTTTTACTCGTGTCTTATTAAAATATATATTTGGTGTCAAAGCACTCTTTTTACGTTTGAAAATCATTTGTCTCAAGCTTACCGTTATCCAGCTTGCGCTTACTTATGCCTTCAAGCATTATACTTTATTCAACCCGTTCATTCTCAAAATAATTGCATATAATTATCAAAATTTCTGTTTACGAAATTTTATGGTCTTTTAGTCATAACTCATAATCCGAGTCTTTTTACTTTAAATTCGTGTTCTCGTTTCTCGGTTTACGCATGTGTTTAAATCCTTACCCATCAACCGGGTACTTTACCGAAGTCATTATTAGTGCAAGCATTCTGGTATACATCAAGTTTTCGTTTTAATTTGTTTGGTTGTCTTAGCGGAAGCCCTCGCTTTTATTCAACCAAACCTTTATTCTTTATTTGACCATCCTTGACAGTCTTTTAAACTATGAATGATGATTATCATCATCATCATTTCTTTACTACGACCAAAGTCAACGATTTTGATCGTTTTTCTCGTGTGGGCAATACCTTTGTCTCTATGACCCCGCGGGTCATTTGTACTTTGGTTTTACAATGCCCTTTTTTTGTCTACCATGGTTTTTGATCGTTTTTTTTCCATGTGGGCAATACCTTTGTTTCTATGACCCCGCGGGTCATTTGTACTTTGGTTTTACAATGCCCTTTTTGTTTACCATGGTTGTTTCATCAAAATGACTTATGTCACGAATTTCCTTGGGTCTTTTATTTCTATGTGCGCCATACATCGTTTTTATGGTTCCCGCGAAAACCATTTATACGAGTATGCCCATAAGATTTCTTGACCCTAAGGATCCTTTAAATTTCATTCATCTTGACCTTACTACATCGGACATAACTGCGCTCATTATAAGAAGCTCATGCTATCATGTGTTCACTACTTACTTGGCCAGAGTAAGCGATCAACACGTGGTACGCGTGACCTTATTATAATTACCACATCACGTCCCATGTAAGTAACTCCTCAAATTATCTCCATGTTTATGATTTCATTTGGTAAAACTTTATTTAATTGTTAGTTAACAATTATTAGTTTTAGTCGTTTATCCTTGAACATGTACAATGTCCCTTTTGATAAACATTTATTCACATTCATTGATGTGGTCATTACTTTTCTCAATAGGATTTATATTGAGAATACTTACTTGGATGATCACTCTCGTCCAAGTTTCTATATAAACAAGTCTTGTTATTCATTTGTTATTCATCATTGTGAATAACACATTTCCTATAAATTTTCTCTTGGAAATCAGGTTTTCCAAGTTCTATCATATGTGTATGCAACCGTTATTACTTACGTGTTTGTTGCATATAATGACTCGTGCGATTAAATTTAAAAGTGTGCACCTGGTAATGCTTGCCCTAACGGGCTTCTCTTGTCATTAGTCTTGTTCGCGACCGTTACGCGATTTTGGTCCTTGATGAGTATGCTCTTCCTGTCATACCTCGGACCGTTCCATCATCATATCCATAATTCGTTCAACTCCCGTCATCTTCAGACGCGAGTGTCCTCCTAAAACATTCATAAGAGTTAGTAATGTCAACTTCAATAATCGCCCGTATTATAATACAAGGCTTTTTCTACTATACGCGTCAACGCGCGTATTTTCGTCAACCATATCAATCATTTAAATTGGGGTAACATATACCACACGATAGCCCTATGTGTTGTTTACAACACTTTAGCATACTAACTATTAACGTACTTGTACTTACCGGATTTGCGATCAAGCCTCGAACCGAACACCAATCTTTATTAAGAGCATAAGGTTTAAGTCCAAGCACGGTTTTCCCCACCATACTTGAATCTCTTAAACCAAGGCTCTGATACCAACTTGTAACACCCGTTCTCATAAATCTAGGTTTAACGTATATTTTGCGAAAATAATCATGTGATTAATGATTACATATACATAAAAAATGCGGGTTTGTTAAAAATACTTTTACAATTTAAGTAATATACATAATGTAATTTTATTCGCCGTTTAAAATAACGACAAAACAACGTTGCGGAAGCTTTGTTTAACGTGTGTTCGGTTCTTGGTCGACACTTGATCTTCATCCGGGACTCTCGACATTCACCTGTGATCAAAAACAACTTAAATGTCAGTTTTGATAGTCAAATATGAAGTTCAAACAAGCACAGGGGTTAAGAATGATGTTCAAACAAGTACAGGGGTTAAATATGACAAAAAAATAACATTTTTCGAGTTTGGAGGCGTCGCGTGACGCGACAGGGGCTCGCGCTACGCGAGGCCCTTGTTTTCACAGACTCTTGCTTATCAGTTGCTGCATATTCCCTGCACGATCTGATTTAACGGAAACGGCCATAACTTCTTCGTTATTGATCCGTTTTACCCGATTCTTTTTCCTACGCGTCCGTAATTTAATTCTCCATCTTATGGAGTTAAAATCCAACAACCTTCATAATAAAATTTCAGACTTTTAAGTCTTCGGCTTATCGCCCTTTTACCAAATTTTGACCCGTTTATGCATTTTATCAAACGAACATATTTGTTTGATTTCTACATCACCTACACTTCTTCAAATTGTTATTAACTACCATTTTAGGTTCTAATCACAAGTTTATTTCACAATTTAAACTTGTTTTCGCTCGTATGCTTATTTTGACCCGTTAAGGGTAATTAAGCACTTTCGAGCCTAAAATCGCTCTCGATTGTTTCTAGCATTTCACCACCACATTTCTTATCCTATAATCCCCCACCACAATTGTGTTTATGGCGGTTTGATGTGGTGATCTATATAAACCAAATTTTACCTCTCGAATCATTATTTTACGGCAAAAACTCAAATAATACCGTTTGACTAATATAATACTTCTTTCAACCTCTATACTTAATCTAAGTATTTACTTAATTATAAAACTTGTTTCCAAACAACCTTTAAAGGTTGTTTGTTCGAATTAGCTAATAAGGGCGTTTTGGTCACATTTAATCCTTCATTTTTACGATAAAGGACTTCCACTAATATTTGACCAAATTGCACTTCTTACTACAACTTATTTATGCGTACCTGGCTCGGATCAACGTATAGACCCGTTTATACCTCGCATTTATTAACCAATATTCTATAGCATCGCAATTATCCCAGAATTGCTACTCGTTCCTGTTTACATATGACTTGACAACCAAGATTAGTCATTATTGTCAAATGGTGTTATCATCACCATTTGACCCGTTTGGCTCATATGACCAAACATTTACATATGTAGTAAAATGAGGTTTTCAATTTCAAATTTACACATCCGGCCCACGTCGGATGTTACCACTTGACCCCTCCTTTTCTCTTTAACTCATTTCTTACAAATTTGACCCGTTCGGCTTACGCCATGGGTGCCCTTTTTATTGTCAATTCACATTAGTCGACACTTGACTAAATTTCCATTTTTTTTACCCCTTTTTCTCAATATTAGATTACACTACGCGGTAATCTTATCAAAACTCATAATCTCTTAGTCATTACATGACCGATTTACCGATTTATCCTTTTTACCATAAACCATGGTTTTTATCATCTATATATGTTCCGACTCGTACCAATCGCGTCGGAAACCATATTTTCATTATTATCGTTATCGCATTTATTACTTGTAAAGTAAACAAGTATTCTACAAAAGTGTGTAAGTTTCACTTACCTTTCATCCGAATTACGCTTTCCTTTTCATTCTTGATTCGTTCGACCCGCTTTCTCCTCAAGCTTCACCTAGCTTGTTAAGTGCCAACTATCATTCATTATTCACAAGGTTGTTAGATTAGTCATTCCAAATCATGACTTTCACACCTTATGATTCTTTGACTACTTTTCTTATTAAACTCAATCATAAATCATTGAGTTTAATTCTTGTATCAAGACTCACTTCTAAACAATTATGAACTCTTAACAAAATCCTTATTTTGTTCAAGTAGTTCATTCGTACGAGTTACTACGGTGTTTATAAACACCCATACAACATTAATTTCATCAAATCAACTAAACCCATTTCATGGCAATTATGATCATATACTCAAACTTACAATTTGTTCAAGTATTTTGTTTCTACTATCAACTATGATGATTTTTAAACATGTGTATATCATCATCTTCACTATATAATAAAAACCCACTTGACTAAAAGTGGTAAATCACCAAATTACTCAAATCCTAGCAATTTTACTTCAAATTTCTACTTAGGGTTTGTTCCTAAGCAATCATACTTCATTAATTTGGCCATGGCCTCTATGATTCTTGCATAAATCGCATCATGCAAATTTAACAAATTTTCACAACTTCATGAATGTTAGAAATTCGACATACCTTACGATCCCCACGACTAGGTGATCGTTTCTATGTATTAAATTCCGAATTTGGCCTTCATTTGATCTTCCAATTTGAAGATTTTGTTGAAGAACTAGGGTTTGCTCTATGGAGCTCCCTCCTGGCTTCTCACGCACGCACACACACATATGTGTGTGTGTTTGTTTTATTTTTAAGTTTATAAAACCATTTGTAAGTTACCCGGCTTTGGTCCCTCGTGTTTGGTTAGTTATTAATTAGGTCACAACCTAATTATTTTCAACAATACTCTCACTTATTAACTAGGTTTAATATTCCTAGTTAACTTAGCGGGTTCGGGAATATTTATGACTAAGTTTATTTTAGGCCCCGTTAACTCGGGCCTTTTGTCCATTTTATTTCTTTAAAGATTTTATTCATTTTTATTTATTATTAGGATTAATTATTTAAATCCTAATATTCCACCGGGTAAATTTTACCACTAACGGTACTTTACCCGTCTTTTAGTATTAACGGGGTTTAATTACCAAACCCGTTTTCGGGGTGTTACAAGTCTACCCCCCTTAAAGAGGTTTCGTCCTCGAAACCTTTTCTTACATAATTCATTGAGTTTAAACTCAATGTATTTGAGCCGAGAAATCTTTTAAACATTACTTATACTTTTAACCAATTATTAGTATTACCAGATAAGCATGGTAACATCTTTTTGGTCACTAATTGTCTACGTATCTCATATGACTTAGTGCAACTTAAAATAACGTAATCTCGTTATTTCCACTAGTTTAGTTAACTTAGCGGTATCCATCGCTTTCATATACTATCGAATTCCTTACGAATCCGTTATTTTGACCCGTTTAAAGATCTTTAGTGAAATTTTTCACTTTTAGCAACAAATTCTTTTGTTTTCAAATTTATCTATTCGGTTCTGCTATACCGAATCTACCGCTTACAAGCAAACCAAATTTCTTGATTTGAATTGGTGACCTTAACCGGTCTCATTAACTAGTCTTATTAGTTCAGTTACTTTTATCACTCGCTTGATTATAATGTGATTTTACTTCACATTACATTTCCTAACCGTGATCGTGTCACCTCATGTTTAATTTGTATCAACCTTTCATTTTTGAAAATATCACTTTTCGAATATATCATCTTGCGCCTATCAGTGTCAAGACTTGTATCTTTCATGCTTACTATTTAAATTCCTATCAGAATTTATGTTTGTAAAAACATTATTTCTTACTAAAACCGAAGTTTTAGTTTTAGGATCTTTTCTTTAACTTGTGTCAATCATCCATACCGGGATATTGACAGTCCGTAATTTAATCCTTTACAGTCTTAGTTTTATGCGGGGATTCTTAACTGATTTCCTCGCTTTATCCAATCTAACCCGTAGGTTTTATCACTTAGCCTTATGGGCTATTTTTGATTAGACATTCACCTCTTTAGGGCGAAGTCCTTATAACTTCTTTCTAATCATGACCCGTGGGTCGTTTTAGTCTGTAGATCTCTCATTTGTTTATAACCCTAAAGGTTATGTTGATCCCGTAGATCACTCTTTTTACTCGTGTCTTATTAAAATATATATTTGGTGTCAAAGCACTCTTTTTACGTTTGAAAATCATTTGTCTCAAGCTTACCGTTATCCAGCTTGCGCTTACTTATGCCTTCAAGCATTATACTTTATTCAACCCGTTCATTCTCAAAATAATTGCATATAATTATCAAAATTTCTGTTTACGAAATTTTATGGTCTTTTAGTCATAACTCATAATCCGAGTCTTTTTACTTTAAATTCGTGTTCTCGTTTCTCGGTTTACGCATGTGTTTAAATCCTTACCCATCAACCGGGTACTTTACCGAAGTCATTATTAGTGCAAGCATTCTGGTATACATCAAGTTTTCGTTTTAATTTGTTTGGTTGTCTTAGCGGAAGCCCTCGCTTTTATTCAACCAAACCTTTATTCTTTATTTGACCATCCTTGACAGTCTTTTAAACTATGAATGATGATTATCATCATCATCATCATTTCTTTACTACGACCAAAGTCAACGATTTTGATCGTTTTTCTCGTGTGGGCAATACCTTTGTCTCTATGACCCCGCGGGTCATTTGTACTTTGGTTTTACAATGCCCTTTTTTTGTCTACCATGGTTTTTGATCGTTTTTTTTCCATGTGGGCAATACCTTTGTTTCTATGACCCCGCGGGTCATTTGTACTTTGGTTTTACAATGCCCTTTTTGTTTACCATGGTTGTTTCATCAAAATGACTTATGTCACGAATTTCCTTGGGTCTTTTATTTCTATGTGCGCCATACATCGTTTTTATGGTTCCCGCGAAAACCATTTATACGAGTATGCCCATAAGATTTCTTGACCCTAAGGATCCTTTAAATTTCATTCATCTTGACCTTACTACATCGGACATAACTGCGCTCATTATAAGAAGCTCATGCTATCATGTGTTCACTACTTACTTGGCCAGAGTAAGCGATCAACACGTGGTACGCGTGACCTTATTATAATTACCACATCACGTCCCATGTAAGTAACTCCTCAAATTATCTCCATGTTTATGATTTCATTTGGTAAAACTTTATTTAATTGTTAGTTAACAATTATTAGTTTTAGTCGTTTATCCTTGAACATGTACAATGTCCCTTTTGATAAACATTTATTCACATTCATTGATGTGGTCATTACTTTTCTCAATAGGATTTATATTGAGAATACTTACTTGGATGATCACTCTCGTCCAAGTTTCTATATAAACAAGTCTTGTTATTCATTTGTTATTCATCATTGTGAATAACACATTTCCTATAAATTTTCTCTTGGAAATCAGGTTTTCCAAGTTCTATCATATGTGTATGCAACCGTTATTACTTACGTGTTTGTTGCATATAATGACTCGTGCGATTAAATTTAAAAGTGTGCACCTGGTAATGCTTGCCCTAACGGGCTTCTCTTGTCATTAGTCTTGTTCGCGACCGTTACGCGATTTTGGTCCTTGATGAGTATGCTCTTCCTGTCATACCTCGGACCGTTCCATCATCATATCCATAATTCGTTCAACTCCCGTCATCTTCAGACGCGAGTGTCCTCCTAAAACATTCATAAGAGTTAGTAATGTCAACTTCAATAATCGCCCGTATTATAATACAAGGCTTTTTCTACTATACGCGTCAACGCGCGTATTTTCGTCAACCATATCAATCATTTAAATTGGGGTAACATATACCACACGATAGCCCTATGTGTTGTTTACAACACTTTAGCATACTAACTATTAACGTACTTGTACTTACCGGATTTGCGATCAAGCCTCGAACCGAACACCAATCTTTATTAAGAGCATAAGGTTTAAGTCCAAGCACGGTTTTCCCCACCATACTTGAATCTCTTAAACCAAGGCTCTGATACCAACTTGTAACACCCGTTCTCATAAATCTAGGTTTAACGTATATTTTGCGAAAATAATCATGTGATTAATGATTACATATACATAAAAAATGCGGGTTTGTTAAAAATACTTTTACAATTTAAGTAATATACATAATGTAATTTTATTCGCCGTTTAAAATAACGACAAAACAACGTTGCGGAAGCTTTGTTTAACGTGTGTTCGGTTCTTGGTCGACACTTGATCTTCATCCGGGACTCTCGACATTCACCTGTGATCAAAAACAACTTAAATGTCAGTTTTGATAGTCAAATATGAAGTTCAAACAAGCACAGGGGTTAAGAATGATGTTCAAACAAGTACAGGGGTTAAATATGACAAAAAAATAACATTTTTCGAGTTTGGAGGCGTCGCGTGACGCGACAGGGGCTCGCGCTACGCGAGGCCCTTGTTTTCACAGACTCTTGCTTATCAGTTGCTGCATATTCCCTGCACGATCTGATTTAACGGAAACGGCCATAACTTCTTCGTTATTGATCCGTTTTACCCGATTCTTTTTCCTACGCGTCCGTAATTTAATTCTCCATCTTATGGAGTTAAAATCCAACAACCTTCATAATAAAATTTCAGACTTTTAAGTCTTCGGCTTATCGCCCTTTTACCAAATTTTGACCCGTTTATGCATTTTATCAAACGAACATATTTGTTTGATTTCTACATCACCTACACTTCTTCAAATTGTTATTAACTACCATTTTAGGTTCTAATCACAAGTTTATTTCACAATTTAAACTTGTTTTCGCTCGTATGCTTATTTTGACCCGTTAAGGGTAATTAAGCACTTTCGAGCCTAAAATCGCTCTCGATTGTTTCTAGCATTTCATCACCACATTTCTTATCCTATAATCCCCCACCACAATTGTGTTTATGGCGGTTTGATGTGGTGATCTATATAAACCAAATTTTACCTCTCGAATCATTATTTTACGGCAAAAACTCAAATAATACCGTTTGACTAATATAATACTTCTTTCAACCTCTATACTTAATCTAAGTATTTACTTAATTATAAAACTTGTTTCCAAACAACCTTTAAAGGTTGTTTGTTCGAATTAGCTAATAAGGGCGTTTTGGTCACATTTAATCCTTCATTTTTACGATAAAGGACTTCCACTAATATTTGACCAAATTGCACTTCTTACTACAACTTATTTATGCGTACCTGGCTCGGATCAACGTATAGACCCGTTTATACCTCGCATTTATTAACCAATATTCTATAGCATCGCAATTATCCCAGAATTGCTACTCGTTCCTGTTTACATATGACTTGACAACCAAGATTAGTCATTATTGTCAAATGGTGTTATCATCACCATTTGACCCGTTTGGCTCATATGACCAAACATTTACATATGTAGTAAAATGAGGTTTTCAATTTCAAATTTACACATCCGGCCCACGTCGGATGTTACCACTTGACCCCTCCTTTTCTCTTTAACTCATTTCTTACAAATTTGACCCGTTCGGCTTACGCCATGGGTGCCCTTTTTATTGTCAATTCACATTAGTCGACACTTGACTAAATTTCCATTTTTTTTACCCCTTTTTCTCAATATTAGATTACACTACGCGGTAATCTTATCAAAACTCATAATCTCTTAGTCATTACATGACCGATTTACCGATTTATCCTTTTTACCATAAACCATGGTTTTTATCATCTATATATGTTCCGACTCGTACCAATCGCGTCGGAAACCATATTTTCATTATTATCGTTATCGCATTTATTACTTGTAAAGTAAACAAGTATTCTACAAAAGTGTGTAAGTTTCACTTACCTTTCATCCGAATTACGCTTTCCTTTTCATTCTTGATTCGTTCGACCCGCTTTCTCCTCAAGCTTCACCTAGCTTGTTAAGTGCCAACTATCATTCATTATTCACAAGGTTGTTAGATTAGTCATTCCAAATCATGACTTTCACACCTTATGATTCTTTGACTACTTTTCTTATTAAACTCAATCATAAATCATTGAGTTTAATTCTTGTATCAAGACTCACTTCTAAACAATTATGAACTCTTAACAAAATCCTTATTTTGTTCAAGTAGTTCATTCGTACGAGTTACTACGGTGTTTATAAACACCCATACAACATTAATTTCATCAAATCAACTAAACCCATTTCATGGCAATTATGATCATATACTCAAACTTACAATTTGTTCAAGTATTTTGTTTCTACTATCAACTATGATGATTTTTAAACATGTGTATATCATCATCTTCACTATATAATAAAAACCCACTTGACTAAAAGTGGTAAATCACCAAATTACTCAAATCCTAGCAATTTTACTTCAAATTTCTACTTAGGGTTTGTTCCTAAGCAATCATACTTCATTAATTTGGCCATGGCCTCTATGATTCTTGCATAAATCGCATCATGCAAATTTAACAAATTTTCACAACTTCATGAATGTTAGAAATTCGACATACCTTACGATCCCCACGACTAGGTGATCGTTTCTATGTATTAAATTCCGAATTTGGCCTTCATTTGATCTTCCAATTTGAAGATTTTGTTGAAGAACTAGGGTTTGCTCCATGGAGCTCCCTCCTGGCTTCTCACGCACGCACACACACATATGTGTGTGTGTTTGTTTTATTTTTAAGTTTATAAAACCATTTGTAAGTTACCCGGCTTTGGTCCCTCGTGTTTGGTTAGTTATTAATTAGGTCACAACCTAATTATTTTCAACAATACTCTCACTTATTAACTAGGTTTAATATTCCTAGTTAACTTAGCGGGTTCGGGAATATTTATGACTAAGTTTATTTTAGGCCCCGTTAACTCGGGCCTTTTGTCCATTTTATTTCTTTAAAGCTTTTATTCATTTTTATTTATTATTAGGATTAATTATTTAAATCCTAATATTCCACCGGGTAAATTTTACCACTAACGGTACTTTACCCGTCTTTTAGTATTAACGGGGTTTAATTACCAAACCCGTTTTCGGGGTGTTACATTTCCGCTACCAAAATGATAAACACAAGATACCACCGAAACTGGCCGCGGCCGCCCGTTCCCAGGTAGTTAGGGAACGGGGGTTGTGACAGAAGGTGGTATCAGAGCTAAGCCACTGATTCAGTCACAGAAATGTTCTGCTAACACCAAAAGTTATCTAAAGTGTTAGGAAATAAATTACGAAACTACGTGTATAATTGTATTTTATTGTTGTGTGTTATTTGACTATTTGTTAGTTTACAGTATGAGCGACCAAGGATCTTCCGACGCGTATCGTCAGTTGTCCAGCTCGCCTAGGAGCGAAGGCACCTCTTCACAGCCTGCCCTCTCAGGGTATTAAGCTGACAATGAAGAAGGGATATTCGTGTTTAAGGCTCAGTCTGAAGAGCCATTCCCTCCTAAAAAGAGAGGATGGTTCAGTAGGGGAGCGCATGAACGTAGGAAGAGAATGAAAAAGTTACAGCAGCAGCGTGTGTTAGCAGCCGCCAAGAGAGAGACAGATGCCCATGCCCAGGATATGTTAAATAGGAGTCTAGCCAACTTCCATATTCTAGCATCCACAGCAGCAGACCCTAACCTGGAGCAATTGATAGCACCCCAACCACTACCCTTGTTTCCCACCCAGCCAATGGAAATAGAAAACAACCCAGAAAATCAAATCCAAACGCATGAATTTAACCCAGAGTAGATACCTAGAGTGCCAGCACCCAATCCCTTAGACCCAAACTACGATCCGTGGTTTGACGACCATAGGGATTACCAGCCACACTACCCAATACCAGAAGATGAACCCATGCCGAATCTAGCAGCCTACCCAGGTTTGGACCCTCTAGATCCTTATTATGATAATGATCAATTCATTAGAGAAATTCTAGAGAACCCATACCCGTACCAGGAACCCATGCCCCAAATCCCAAACCCAGTCCCAGCACCTGCACCCCCAATGAGTGCAAAAAATGTGCAAGAGCTTAGAACCTTCGGAGAAGAGATTTTAGAATGTAGCGAGAAGATGAGGCAGGTCGGAGAGCGACTCGTCTGGAAGTACGACGAGCGCAATATGGAGTTCTGGATGAACCCATATCCGTGATGGTGATGGTAGTATATATATATATATATATAATATGTGTGTATGTTTAAAAAAATATATCTAGACAACGAAGTGAATCAGGAAAACCAGAACAATGAAAACAAGAATAACAATGATAACCCGAACAACAATAACAATGGAAATCCAGTGGATAATAGTGCCATTCAACACATAGTGGCACAAGGGATTATAGATGCAATGCCATTTATTATTCAAACTGTTAAGGAAGCTGATAATAAAAGTAATAATGGCAGTAAGTGACCAACTAAACCAGATCACAGCGTAAACAATGGACCAGCACTTCAAGTGCCCATTCCAAAAAGAAGAATAACCATGTCTTATGGTTGTTCTTACAAAGAATTATGGTCCTACAAACCAATAGAATTCTCGGGCAATGAAGGACCCATTGCAACTCTACGTTGGATAGAAAAGACCGAGGCTGTCTTAAAAATAAGTAAATGTGCGGAAGAGGATAAGATAATGTTTGCTTCCAATCTGTTTAAGAATTCAGCCTTAGAATGGTGGAACACTATCCTCCAGACTAGGGGAAATGACAGGGTTTACAATATGGAATGTGAGGAATTTAAGAATATGGTAGAAATGAAGTTTTGCCCTCCCAATGAAAACGAACAGATAGCAAATAAGTTTTTAAACCTTAGAATGACTGGAGTAGATAGTAAGGGTTATACTATTACATTTTTTGAATATGCTAGAATAGTACCAACCCTTGCCTCACCAGAACCAGTGCTGATCTCCCGTTACATCTGGGGATTAATCGGGGAAATTAGGCATGTAGTCAAGGCAGCTAGACCCCAAACCATAGAGGAAGCTGTAGAACTAGCAAATACCTTGACTGATGAATTAGTTCGTATGCGAGAGGAGGACCAAAGGAGGAACCTAGCTCAAAGGCTTACCCAGGAATTCCGTTCTAGGAATTTCAATCGTGGAAGAAATGTAGGTTCTACATCTGCACCTTACTACAAGGCCTGCAAGAAAAAGCATTCGGGAAAATGCTCCACCTAATACAATTACTGCAAGATACCAGGACACAAGGAGGAAGATTGTAGAAGGAAACCTAATAATGGAATGTGCTTCAACTGTGGAGAAAAAGGTCACATCAAGTCGAACTGTCCGAAACTAGCTCCAGCCATGAACAACAAGACTACTAAAAATGCTAGAGCATTTGTGCTGACTGCAGAAGAAGCCAAGATGATTCCAGACGTGATTGCCGGTACGTTTTTAGTTAATGATGTTTTTGCTAAAGTATTATTTGACTCTTGTGTGAACCAAAGTTTTATTAATACTTCATTTTGCAAACTTATCAATCAACCATTAACTAAACTCTCACAAGAATGTCTAGTAGAGACAGCAAACGGAGAAACCATTAAAATTTCTGAAATCTTGCAAGGAGCAAGAATAGAATTTTTAAATCAAAAGTTCATTGCAAACCTTTACCCAATGAATCTGGCAGGATTTGATGTTGTATTAGGAATGGATTGGTTAATAGCTAATAAAGCCAGTATTTTATATGATCAAAAGTCAATCCAAGTAAATTCACCAAATGGTGAAAAGATCACAATTAAAGGAGACAAACCATCTAGATCCACAACATTCATCTTTGTGATGAAAAAAACAAGTTATATAAGAAAAGGATCATTAGTATATTTGATTTCTATAATCACTAACACTAAAGGAAAAGAACTAAAGGATATTCCAGTAGTATCTCAGTTTCTAGATGTGTTTCCAGAAGAATTGCCAGGACTACCGCCAGACAGAGAAGTTGAATTCAGAATCCATCTGCTACCAGGAACAACACCTATTGCCAAAGCACCCTACCGTTTGGCACCCGCGGAAATGCAAGAATTAAAGAAACAATTGGACGAATTGTTGGAGAAAGGATTCATACAACCAAGTTCATCGCCATGGGGAGCGCCGATTTTATTCGTTAAGAAGAAGGACGGATCAATGCGTATGTGCATTGACTACCGTGAATTGCACAAGGTCACGATTAAGAATCGGTATCCATTACCGAGAATCAATGATTTGTTTGATCAGTTGCAAGGAGCTCGATTTTTCTCTAAAATCGATTTACGGTCAGGATATCATCAATTAAAGGTACAGGAAGAGGACATTCCTAAGACCACATTTAGAACAAGGTATGGCCATTTTGAATTTACTGTCATGCCATTTGGTTTAACCAATGCCCCAGCTACATTTATGGACATGATGAACCGAATATGTAAGCCATATTTGGATAAATTCATAATTGTTTTTATAGATGATATTCTTATTTACTCTAAGAGTAAGGAGGAACATGCAAAGCAATTGCATGCACTTCTAAGTTTATTGAGAAAGGAAAAACTTTATGCTAAATTTTCAAAATGCTAGTTTTGGTTAGAACATGTACAGTTTCTTGTACATTTAGTCAATCATGAAGGAATTCATGTGGATCCCACCAAGATCGAGGCAATTACCAAATGGAAAACCCCTGAATCACCAACCGAGGTTAGAAGTTTCTTAGGATTGGCCGGTTATTATAGAAGATTTATTTGAGATTTTTCTAGAATAGCCATTCCCTTGACTAAGCTAACCTGTAAATCTGTTAAGTTTGAATGGGGACCAAAACAAGAAGAAGCCTTTAGAATTCTTTAGCAAAGACTGACCCATGCACCCATATTAGCGTTACCAGAAGGAACTGAAGACTTTGTATTCTATTGTGATGCTTCTAAGTTAGGTTATGGATGTGTGTTGATGCAACGTCAAAAGGTTATATCCTATGCATCTAGACAACTTAAGAATCATGAAGAGAATTATTCAACCCATGATTTGGAATTAGGAGCTATAATTTTTGTCCCTAAGATTTGGAGACATTACCTTTATGGTAGTAAGTTTACCATTTACACCGATCATAAGAGTTTAAGGTATATTTTCGGGCGAAAGGAGTTGAATATGAGACAAAGGCGCTGGATGGAAATTCTTAGTGATTATGATTGCAATATCCAGTATCATGCAGGAAAGGCAAATGTAGTAGCTGATGCTTTAAGTCGAAAGTATCATGAAAAGCCAAAAAGAGTGCGTTCTCTTAAATTAAATCTACAGGTAGATTTAAATGATCAAATTAGAGAAACACAAGAATCAGTAATCAAGGATGATACTGAAAAGTAAAAGGAATGATTAAGGAATTAGAACAAGGAACCGATGGAATTTGGAGATTCCATAAGAAAAGAATGTGGATACCTAAACTAGGAAACCCGCGTCATCGTATATTAGAAGAAGCCCATAGGTCTAAGTATACGATGCATCCTGGAAGTGATAAGATGTATCAGGATTTAGGAAAGAACTTTTGGTGGATAGGAATGAAAAAGGATATAGCAGCTTACGTTTCTAAGTGTTTAACCTGTTCACAAGTCAAAGCTGAACATCAGAAACCCTCAGGATTGTTACTATAGATAGAGATGCCAGTTTGGAAATGGGAATTAATAACAATGGATTTTGTTACTAAATTACCCAAAACAAGAAAAGGTAATGATACAATCTGGGTGATTGTAGACATACTAACTAAGTCAGCTCATTTTCTACCAATGAATGAAACTTTCAGTATGGAACAATTAGCTAAGCTATATGTAAATGAAATAGTTTCATTACATGGAATTCCTTTATCATTTGTTTCTGATAGGGATAGTCGTTTTACCTCTCATTTTTGGACAAGATTCCAAAAAGCCATGGGAACCAAGTTGAATCTAAGCACAACTTATCATCCTCAAACGAATAGACAAAGTGAAAGGACAATTCAGACAATGGAAGATATGCTTAGAGCTTGTGTAATTGATTTCGGAGGTAATTGGGACGATCACTTACCATTGATAGAATTTTCTTACAATAACAGTTATCATACAAGTATCAATGTTGCACCATTCGAAGCACTTTATGGACGAAAGTGCCGAACCCCAGTCTGTTGGGCAGAAATTGTGGAAAAGAAACTATCAGGACCTGAGATAGTGCAAGAGACAATCGACAAAATTATTCAAGTCAAGGAACGACTAAAAGCAGCACGTGATCGACAAAAGAGTTATGCTGATAACAGGCGAAAACCGTTGGAATTTCAAGTAGGTGACAAAGTGTTATTAAAAGTCTCTCCTTGGAAAGGAGTAGTAAGATTCATCAAAAGAGGAAAGCTAAGCCCCAGGTATGTTGGACCTTTTGAGATTATTAGAAGAATAGGACCGGTAGCGTATCAGCTACAACTGCCAGAAGAAATGGCAGGAATACATAATGTGTTTCATGTATCTAACCACAAGAAATGCTTAGCTGATGAATCACTGGTAGTACCTCTTAAGGACATAGAGGTAAATGAACAACTTAAATTTGTAGAAAGGCCTCTACAGATTGAAGACAGAAAAGTTAAGAATCTCAAGCACAAGAGATTAGTTCTGGTCAAAGTAAAATGGGACTCCAAGAGAGGACCGGAGTATACATGGGAGCTTGAATCAGAAATGCAAAGGAAATATCCACACTTGTTCCAATAGATCTCGAGGACGAGCTCTAAAACAAGATGGGGAGGATATAACAACCCTCCTAAAAAAATCCGACACCCTAAAAATAATTAAAATACTCCAATATATCCTAAAATACACCCCGTACGCAAAAACAGGCCCCAAATACCTTTATTTTTATAAAAATTAATTAAAAACGAATTTTAATGGTCTCTCGCACGGCGCGTAAGCCACCCCCTTGACCTACGTGGGGCGCGACAATTGGTCACCATGGCGACACCCTGAGCCGCCACGTGTCACCACTCGTGTCGACCCTATAGTGTTGACCCAGACAAGCTAAGCCCTACACACCTATTACGCGGGCCGCGAAGGACCCCTGTGTAGTCTACGCGGGCCGCGAGGGAAGTCGAAGGGTCACCTATAAATAGAGGCTCTCAGTCTTCAGTCGAACTCGCTCATTTCTTTCTTTCTTTCTCGAATTCTTTCTCGCATTCACCAACCTCGGGCAGTTGTTGCGGAAATGACCCATTTCTCCGCAGTTGTAACATGAACCAGGTGGGAATCTAGCAGCATTCCCTTGAACTTGTGCTAGAAACAGTCATCTCATTGTACCATTTAAAACAGTCATCTCATTGTACCATTTAAAACAGTCATCTCATTGTACCAACAGTCGCATTTTTCCGTCAAACTCAACAGGCTTACCATTTAAAACAGTCATCTCATTGTACCATTCACTCGTGTTTCCCCATAATTCCTTATAATCATCAAGCAAATGAACCTTGTAATGCGATCTTAACCTATCAAAGTAATTATAAAACGGTTCGTTGGTAGCAACGTACAGATTCCTCCACGCTTGAATAATATTTTGAAGCTTCGCCACCAACGCATCGGGAGACGTATCATCGTCAAGATGTGGCCACAACTCTTTATTTTGCGCGTTTTCACCTCTGGCCACATGAACCGCGTCAAAATCCCAATCCATTTGACCGCTTATAAGTCTCTTTGACTTGTAAAGCGCATGCCATGGCCTTTGAATGTAATTTGCTGCTTTACTTTCGCATACTCGATACCAATAGTTCTCAGGCTCGGGGGTATCGAACTGCCTCCAGATAATCGTACTTCTATCTTTTTTTAATTGCATCGGTGTAACTTTATAAGTCGGAACCTTTCTCACCGGGATTTTCTTTTTATGATTCTTTTCCCATCGTTTCCAATCTTTAAGGAACTCGACTTCTTCCACTATCGAAGCCGATTCTTTCAAATGCTCGAAATCGAAATAAAATCTGAAGTCTTTTCCTTCTTCGACTTTCTTGCTCAAAGTATACGTCGATTCCAAGCAAACACTTAAATCCATAACGAACATGCGGTTTAGATGTTGTGCTTCTCCAAGAGCACACAAGAAGCTCCAGATATAATGATTCATATTCTTACAGTAATCCCCTCCGTGTGAATAATACAAATATTTCCCGTTCCTAAACGCAAGATCCGTAAATTCATTAACATGCAATATAAATTAATTTAAATGAAACGAAGAAAATAATCGATCTTACTTCTTCAGCTTCCCGCCTACGCCTCCAACTCTTCTTCAACTGCGCATCGATCGACACCAGTTTCTCCAAATTCCGGTTAGCCATTCAACCTTTAAAACCCTAAAACACAAAACCCAAGTGAATAAATAGTACTGATTGTCAAAATAACGGTAATTCGTGTCAAATTAACCGACTATTACGAATTTTGTTCAGGATTTACCAGCTATACGTGATGAGATTGAAACTCGTTGTTGTTATGATGAGGTACTGACACGTCCTCTAACTCTTCTTCATCATGTTCTTTGTATCCACCAGCACGTCCTCCTCTACATACACAAAGCACATATATCATACTTTCTTCAAACTTCGGATTTAAAAGAAAAACAAAATTTTAAATAATGTTTCGGTTCATTCCTCCAACTCTTCTTCAACTGTGCATCGATCGACGCCAATTTCTCCAAATTCTGGTTAGCCATTCAACCTTTAAAACCCTAAAACACAAAACCCAATAGAATAAATAGTACTGATTGTCAAAATAACGGTAATTCATGTCAAAATAACCATTCTGTTACGAATTTTGTTCAGGATTTACCGGCTATACGTGATGAGATTGAAACTTGTTGTTGTTATGATGAGGTACCGGCACATCCTCCAACTCTTCTTCATCAAGTTCTTTGTATCCACCAACACGTCCTCCTCTACATACACAAAGCACATATATCATACTTTCTTCAAACTTTGGATTTAAAAGAATATGTTGTACCTTATCAACTGCTTTACTTGCTTCTTAATCAGATCAAATCTGAAGGTCCATGTGTTGTGTGTGAATTATCCTCTGACTAAGAAAACATAATTGTACATACTACTTTTAGTATATGCAAAAGATTTGCTAAAAACACGTAACTGATCTAAACGCGTAAGCTGGATATTCCATATTGAATTGGTTGTTTACATGATCTATCTATTATACTAAAGCAAAATAATGGTTGACTATTTGACCATTATGTGGCATATCTCTTTAGCCAGAGAATTCATTTTTTGAGCGCCATTTCTCTATTCTCATTGAATTCTCCTTACCGCTCACAGTTCCTTCATTCTTCTTTCACACGCTCCTTGGATTATATATGGAAACTTGAATAATTCTTCAATTACCGGAAGATCATATGGAAGCGTTTCCAATCTTTTGCAATTAGTCAAAAGGGTTATTCTTCTACCTTGAAACCCTAATATGTTCGAATTGAACCATGATGTTGTGATCGATTGATTGATTTTACAATTACATGATATGGCTGAATGAATACAGATGCTGAAAACCCTTTGCCACATCACCTGGTAAGGGATTCCTATTTTCACTTGAATCATCTCTTTTTTTATTTTTTGGATATTGGGTTTTCGTATTTGATGTTCCTTTGGGGGTTTTGGTAATGATCTCTTTGACAGCATTTTTCATCCAAACCTGTGATTGTTGAAACAAGTTTGAATTAGATGTGGCTGGAGTTATCGTTAGTGTATTTGTTTTATTGATTTTTATTTTGATATTCGGGTGACTTAGGAAGGTTAATTGATTTGCGTTTTGGTGTGTAGCTGAAGTTGACAGTTTTCCTTTTTTCCTTTAGGTTCTACAACCATATTTGTGTTTTAGGGTTTATGTTCTATTTAGTAGTGATTTTTGTTTTTTTTAATGTATTATAGTTTCTTAAGTGGAGGCGAAGACGGTTACGTGAGACTGCATCATTTTGATCCGGACTACTTCAAGATTCCATCAATTTGATTTCACGGTGATTTTGTTGACTTTCCCAACTTGGTTGCTTAGCGGAGTCGAGAATGCGGTGGTGCGGCTTCTGGTGATCTCAAAGGTATATTCGGTGTTAGTTTTGTTTTTTATTAAGTAATAAATTTGTCTATTAAACTAAGTCCTAAAGTCCCTACAAGATATCATATTGGTGTTAATCAATTAATTAGTTCAATATAGATTCAATATAGATATAGACGATGATAGTTAATAGTTAATTGTCAACCTTTCCCCTATGAAATAAGTTATACCTATGGAAGTTTTTTGAGTTTAACAGTCCATTTTCATTTTGTTGTAAAACGATTTAGGACTTTGTGCGCATATATTACACATCGGAAATTATGAATGTGTCTAACCTGTCAATCCATCTACAAGTACATATTATATTAACATGTAGGAGAAAAAACACAGGTCATTCATAAGTAAACAGGTCAAACTTTCCTATTGCCATCTCTAAGAGAAATGTAGACATTGCAAGTACAATATTTCTTTTACATATAACATTTTGCATGTGCTACATCTGAACCAGGATTAGAGAAACATAGGCATTTGTACCGTCACTTATGACGTGCTTTGTTGTTGTTTAAGGTACCGATATGAAATAGAATGGCGTGCCTTTTTCATCTCAGGCACCAACACCCAGGAAACCACAACCGAGGAAACAAGAACATTTGAATATTGCTCTCCCAACTACTGTAGCCGCCGAAACAGTGGCTTCAAGAAGTTTGGACCTATCAAGCCCAATGGTATTCAAATTCTAAACAATAGGGTATGTATCGACTCATTTGCCATTTGTACTTTATTATTTTTTTACACTCCCGATACTCATGTAGCAACAGGGATTCTATTTTGGTTTTGTTGAATTTGAGGCGCCAGAAGCCAGATGCGGTTCAAAAGGCGATCGAGGTATGTGCAGTCCTATTATAACACGAGGTTATATTGTACAAATTTATTTTGCTTATTATATGAAACTATCATTGGGTGCCAACCCTTGATTCTGCCTGAAAACTTGCCAAAAAGATCGTCTTTCTTGTGATGATTTATTTAGTTGAATGTGACATTGTATTGTTTAATGTACATGCTTCAACGATCACAATTAATGGAAAAAATGTTGTTGTTGAAGAGAATCTATCTACAATCTCTAAAGGTGTTGCTCTGAATATGCAAAAGCACAATAAGAAGATTAACCCATTTATTATTTTTTTAACTATTAAAATTTTGAAATCTCTTATGCTATTATGTTATTTCTTAACAGTTGACTTTTTATAGGAGGAAACCGAAGAAGATTTGTAGGTGGAAGGGGACCCGGATTTAGGAATGATGTCATGGTTTGCTATTATGCTATTAGAGAAGGTAATCGCTGCCCATTTATTACATGAAAATGGGTCATATGGGCTACATATATGTTGGTGTGTTAGATTGTTGCTTTAGCTGGAAGTAAGCGTGGGTCGAACGCTTTTAATAGTTTGCACATAGCACACCCAGTATTGCTACGTTTAAACATCTGGATCGTTATTTTGGCAATAGTTTTTGTAACATATTTAATGCGATCCTACCCACTAAATATCTACCCTTTTGTTGACCCGACCCTTTACCCAACCCGTTCATATTCACCTACACCCAGCATAACTCATTCCTTGAAGTTTTGACTAAATGGTCAAACGGTTTAGAAGTCTACTCACAAAGCAGACACAAATTTGTTTCATCGAAAAAATGGTTCAATGTTTTAATGATAGCTACTATAACCTATCTAATATATTAATTGTTAATGAACTTCAGAACCCCCTAAAAAATCTTACCCTTCACCTAACCCTCTCAAATTCCACGTGTACTTATTCAAAAAAAGTTTCATTGATTCTTTATTATTTGTTTTTATGAATCATGCAGGTTTACTAGCTAAAGCTCACCGTTCAAATATAAAGATTAGTGTTCCTGAAATAGTAGACCATCTGCAAGGTCTCCAAGTATGAAATTTCTTTACATGTTACATTTTATTTTCAATCATTTGGGCCAAATTCATGTTGTTAAGTATGGCTTATGTAACAATGCCATTGTTTTGAAGATGCTTGGAGTCAAAAGAATTGAATGTGTTCTACCAACAGACACGCATATAACGGTTGTTGGTCATGTATGGTGTTTTATACAGTTGAGAAAGACCATTCCCTTTCCGTTTACTTTACTATATTCTTGACGGGCTTGGGTAGGGATTTTTGGTACGGGTCAGATTGATCAATTATTTTTTCGTTTAGTTTTACGCTATATATATATATATATATATATATATATCAGTTATCAGCGAGCCTAATACGATTATGGAAGTTATATTTTAATTAATAATAATTAAACATTGAAAATAAAATGATTTAGAGGGACTTACTACTAAAAGTAGAAGAAGGGGGGGGGGCTATATTATAAATTCATATTACAAATTTACAACCTATTTACAACTCGTTGACTGTTTAGAAAATGGGATTGCACGCGTCGTGATCATGTTACATGGTTACACATGTATGGCTTAGGGTTCAAGTTATCGACATGATTAACTAATCAAGTCATGTTTGATCGGGTTATATGAACCACCAACTTGGACCTCGAGCATGGGCGCAACTATGAAGGGGCCGGGGGGACCCCCCGAACTTTTCGCTCAGTAGTGTTACATATGTACGTTTTGTATAGAATTTTTTAGGTATATACGTTTTCGTCCCCCCGGTTTTATATAAAAAATTAGGTATATACTTTTAGGTCCGGTGACTTCCGACCCCCCGGTGGAGACTTCAAGCTTCGCCACTGACCTCGAGGCTGAACCCGACAGAGAAAAACACACTTTGGTTGACTTTTGACCCGTTAGAGATTAAAAAAGACTGAATTAATCCATTCTGAAGAAAATGGGTCAATTATGATTCTAGATCTGTTAATTGATTCACCAGCTTAATATCACTTTGATGATATTTAATGTTATATTTTGGTTATGTTTCATTTCTTAAACTACATTTTGAGTATTCCTCTGAATGCAGGCTATTAAAGATGACATTGGAAACTTTCGGATCCAGCGACCCCTCAAAGGCCCATTTTATGTCTCTCATGAAAACATCGATCAAATCATTGCAGGTCATGAAGGATGCGCCTGGTTAGTTTAACATTTTGTCATTTCATTTCATTGAGGCAATAACATTTTACACAAATCATGCCACAGTTTGATCGCCAAAAATCATACCTTGGAAGTTGTGTTATAATTTTTTTTAGTATTTAAGGGTTGTTGCTATTTTATAACGATCACAAGTTTAGTATGATATTTGTTCTGTTTCAAAAACTTCAAACCATGTTGACCTGTTACCCAATTTAGTTTGTTAGTTGTGTGGTAAGGTGTAAAATGGTAGCTCTGATATGCCACAACTATGTATGTTTTCTTGATCCACAAGTTTCTGTATGATAAAGGAGCCACAAATCCAGAGTATGTTGTTACAGCCGATGAAGTCGATAAACTTATTGTTGTTGAATGCATACCAACGGATGACCAGATTTTGAATTTTTATGATTAATTTTACTGTTATTGTTCTATATATTAATTGTTTAGCATGTAATTTTCAGTATCTTTGTCATTGTAGACCCTGTTTGTGAGTCAATCTGTTTGTTTGTTAAAGTTGGTTAGCGGTTAAAATCTATGTTTTTTACATGTGGCAGATAACTATCACAGGCCCGATTTGAAAAAGGCTGCTCTTGCAAGGTTTAGTGCTGTGAACAGGAGCCTTAAGGTTTCAAACTCAGGAGCCTTAAGGTTTCAAACTCAGGTGTGAAGAACATACAATCCTTGAAGATTCGTGGTCAGAAATGAAACCAAACTTATCAACTGGTTTGATATTCTTATCATTATGTTTTTAATTGCCATTTTTGTTTGTCATTCTTTGGTTCTGCCTGTGGGTTATATAAACATTTGGTTCCTTCTCCACCAGTTGTTATGGATGTCAAATCGAAGCACCTCCTAATATTATTATGATTTTTGATGATTATCCTATTTACATTACTATGGATGATGATCTTATTTACATTACTATGGATGATGATCATCATGTTATTAACCAACAAGGGCAAGGTGTCCATCTGAAGTGGCAAGTTTCAAACCACTTTGTAAGTTTTTTTTCTCTATTTATCTTAATTCAAAAGTAATTTAAATTACTTTCTTTAATTTTTTTAATCGTTATCCTTTAATTGTAGTGACTTCGAAAAAAATGGGCTCAAGATAATATTATGGACAAAATAAAAGATGTAACAGTTGGGGATCAGGATGCTGGTGAGTGGGGTGTTCGTGTTGGTGTTGGTATCAGGCCGCAGGGTATTAAAGGTATAATATTCAAGGATGGAAATCCTTTGTTATCGTGAAAGGATTAGTTGTGGGTGATGGGTGTGAATTCAAGGATTAGTTGACAGTTTTCCTTTTTTCCTCTGTTTATTATACTTGTGCAGCTTTGTTTATACTTTATAGTTAATTTACAACTTATCGTGTTGAATGACTTACTGGTTCATATATTACCTGTGTTTGTTAATTTTCAGGCAGTGTATCCCCTGAAAACTTAGTTTTTGAATGGTCTATAATATTCATATTTTGATTTGAACGTGCTAGAAGACGTGTGCTTGATCTTCTCAATCTCTCGAGCTTTCTCAATATTGTATTTATTTTGATTACATAATTTAATTTTGCCTGAGTTCCCATATGCTGTCGTGTTTTTTTTTTACTGTGTATATATTAACTAGCATTTTGTTAAGTTTTTACCATGGATTTCAGGTTGCCACTTAAGCAGTCTCCGTGAGAAAAAGGCAGAGTACATGTGTTATACTTGCACATATTCTTTGTGCAAAGCATGCACTAAAAAAGCTGTTATATTGTGTGTAAGAGAGAAAGAGAAGAAAGGCTTTTGTGAGCCTTGCATGAGAGTTGTGAAACAAATTGAAATACCGGACAATCCGGTATGTTCAATTCAACTATTTATTCCTGTTTTCACTTTTATTCTGGGTATATGACGTGTACTACAATGATTGCTACTTGCTTCTTGGTTTATTATAAATAGTTAACTACATATTAGTTGTTAAGCGTGACTTTCAGAGCCGTCTAGCGGGCTGGTTCAAGTGGAACAACTGTAGTACCGGTCTAAGATTGTCTTATTTTTTTAGACGCTTCTTATGTGTAATACGCAAACTTATTATTAAGATAATTTTTTTTAATAAAAAGTAATTTAAAAACATGAATCATAAACAATCAATAAATTTATAACTTTTATTACATGTTTACAATCCGTAATTGAGTTTATAAAAGGTCTATAACTCTTCTAGAGCCAAGACATTTAATATGTCATATGTTTTTGTATGATCTTAATTATATGTTAATCATAAATAGTTTTTAATATAAAATACTTTCTCAAGCCCGGGAAGCAATCCCGGGTGAATTAATGATTAATGCATTATATATATTATGTATGAGTACGGTATCGGTACCGAAATTCGCCAAATATGGATACAGGTAAAGATACTTTGTAAAGTTGTTACGGTCCAGTTGAAGGTACGGTTGTTGATGATGTAAAGTTGACTTAAAATTGACTTTGATTTTGTGTTATGTTGGTTAGTTAAATTAATTGAATTTTTTGTGTGTGTATAGGTGGAACAGATACGGATGAGGTTTTTGCCCAAATTACTCTGATACCTGTATCTGTATCTGATGTGAGTATCATGGGCTTGATGGTGTCAGCTGATCGTTTTTTCTGGTGTTTTTAATGTTGATAGTTTTAACATGATAACATCGTTTTTGTTGTGACAGCAAGATGTAACTGCTTCTAAGGACTCTGCATCACCGTCAGAACCACAATTTCGGGTGCATTCTTTTTGCAAGACGTTGACTGCTTCAGATACTAGCATACATGGTTAGTAGCTTACTTGAGAGGATTGCCTTCCTTTCCTGAGTTAGTTTAAGTTTTAAAGCGTGAGCATGGGTTTGATCGGCTCGGTTATGGGCTAAATTGAACCTAAAGCTGATTAACCGATGATTCAGTTTCATTTTTTTATGTCGATAGTTTCAGTTATAAATGGCTTGGTTAATTCGATTCACCATCGGTTACAGTCGTCGACGCTAATATCTATACTAGCCATGATTTGTTTTCAATAGGGACCATGAAGGACCACATTTACCTTCACTTGAATCATGTAAATTTACTAAAGAATCTTTATTCTCCCATGATTTCTGTTTCAAACCTGGTGGGTTTCTTGATGGTTTGCTTGGGCCGCTTATGCATGGAAAAGTTTGGCTGTTGAGGGAATGATGGGTTGGGTTCCACAAGTTGATTCGTATCAATTCAATATGCGTTTCATGTTATCATCATAACCATAAATTTATATATATATATATATATATATAGGGGATGGCTAAAATGAGAACCACCTCCAGTTGTAAGAACCATGAGAACCACTTTTTGACCATTAGATCAAGTTGATGGATGGATGAGATTAAAAGTATTAAAAAATAATATTAAGTATTTTTTGTCTTATTATGTTTTTAGTATTATAATCTAAAAAAGTATTTAGGTAAAAACACTCTATTTTGTCTTTTTTACTTTATTGTTTTTTTATTACTTTATTGTATTATTATATTACTTTTTATTTTTTAAACATAATTTTTTTATTAAAAACATTTTTAAATTCTGATTTTTTTTAAAGATTTTTTATACTTTTTACAATTTCAGTTTTACGTTAAACTTTTTACGTTTTACGTATTTTTGACGCGCCGGGTTTTTACGCCGGGTTTTTTCAAGCGTCGTTTTTTTAACACGCCGTTTTTTCAACGCGCCGTTTTTTAACGCCGTTTTTTTACGTTTTACGCGCCGGTTTTTTACGTTAACGTTTTTTTACGTTTTGCGCGCCGGTTTTTTACGTTTTACGCGCCGGTTTTTTACGTTAACATTTTTTACGTTTTTACGTTTTACGGGCCGGTTTTTTACGTTTTACCTAAAACTTTTTACGTTTTACTAAAAAAAATTAACTATTTACGTTTTACGAAAAACCTTTTACGTAAAACCTTTTACGTTTTACGTTTTACGCGCCGGTTTTTTACGTTTTACGCCCCGGTTTTTTAGGTTAACGTTTTTTTACGTTTTATGCGCCGGTTTTTTACGTTAACGTTATTTACGTTTTACGCGCCGGTTTTTTACGTTTTACGCCCCGGTTTTTTACGTTAACTTTTTTTTACGTTTTACGCGCCGGTTTTTTACGTTAACGTTATTTACGTTTTACGCGGCGGTTTTTTTACGTTTTTCGCGCCGGTTTTTTACGTTTTACGCGCCGGTTTTTTACGTTAACGTTATTTATATTTTTAATTTACGTTTTACCTAAAACTTTTTACGATTTACGTTTTACGTTAAAAAAGTTTACGGTTTACGTTAAAAAGTTTACGGTTTACGTTAAAAAGTTTACGGTTTAATTTTTACGAAAAACCTTTTACGTTTTACGTTTTACGCGCCGGTTTTTTACGTTTTACGCCCCGGTTTTTTAGGTTAACGTTTTTCTACGTTTTACGCGCCGGTTTTTTACGTTAACGTTATTTACGTTTTACGCGCCGGTTTTTTACGTTTTACGCCCCGGTTTTTTACGTTAACTTTTTTTTACGTTTTACGCGCCGGTTTTTTTCGTTAACGTTATTTACGTTTTACGCGCCGGTTTTTTATGTTTTTCGCGCCGGTTTTTTACGTTTTGCGCGCCGGTTTTTTACGTTAACGTTATTTACATTTTTATTTTACGTTTTACCTAAAACTTTTTACGATTTACGTTTTACGTTAAAAAAGTTTACAGTTTACGTTAAAAAGTTTACGGTTTACGTTAAAAAGTTTACGGTTTATACAAAAACTTTTTTACGCAAACACGGACACACCCAGAAAACGCAAACTCGGTAGGTGTCTCAGATAGATAGATTATTATCGTCATCGACTAGGGACAAAAAATATAAAAAGCCAACAACATCAAAACAAAGCGTATCTCGAAAAAAAACGGGGTTTGGCTCAGATTTTCCGATAATCAAAAAGGCTGCAAAATGGGGTTGCAGGTTCAAAAAACCTACCCTCCGCCGTCCTTGCCGCGCCATCGTCATCAAAATCAACGTTTTTTTTTTCATCATCGCCCCCAAAACCCAAACCGATCAAAACCGACATAATCAAGGAATACAAATGCATCGTTCAAGCAACCTGTATCCCATTCAAAAAACATTCAAAACAAGTGCATTTATCACAAACAAATCAAGAATTCAAAATCAACAGAATCAAAGAATTCAAATGAAATCAAAGAATTCAAATCAACCCCCCAACAAATCAACCCCAATATCCCTTCACTCGAAACCCCTAAGTCATGAAAACAGAATTACAAAAGAACACATCAGATTCAAAGACATACCACATCATCGGACTCACAGAACACATCAGATTCAAAGAACACATTCCTCCGGCCACCCCCATTACCTTTGCCGGTCAAAAGAACACATCAGATTCAAAGACATACCACCTCGACACCCCTTCCCGCGTCCCTGTAACACCTACCCCCTTCCATCGAGAATTCCACCATCTCCGACGAACATAATCAGCCGGCCATCACCCTTTGGTGGTGGCGCACGACGGTGAAAAACCCAAAATCGAGAGAGATAAGCCGGCGAAGGGTTACCGGTGCCGTCGTCGCCGCTCACCGCGGTGGTAGCCGGTGGATTTCAGCCTTGAACCAACTAAACCACCACCACCTCTGCACAACTCCCACCAAACCACCGCCCCCACCACCGCCTTCAAACAACAAAAACAAAGCCCTTCATCGTAGACACCAAAAGGGGGTGTCTGGCCTCCTCTTTCTCCTCGTCTCTCTGATGTATTCAATCGTAGCACCACCACCAGACGGTGGTGGTGGTGGTGGTCGGTGGTTATTTGTTGAGTTTTTGAAGATGAAAATAAATGAGAGAGGTTTAATAAGTCTGCAACTTTAAATAGAGGAGAGAGGAGAGAGGAGAGAGCATTAAAGAGAGGAGAGAGGTGAGAGGATGGATATGACATATGGGGTAAATGACCAAATTACCCTTTTGTTGGCATGTTCTGATTGGTTGAAATGGTTCTCATGGTTCTTACAACTGAGAGTGGTTCTTATTTTAACTCAATCCTATATATATATATATATATATATATATATATATATTTGTTTCATGGACATAGACTGGAGCAAACTCACTGCTGCTGACAGGAGTAGCCGCCTTCGTAACTGATATTAAACAATCATGTGCGGAAGTGTTGGTCATGGTGATTTTGTACGGTCCAGTTGTAAAGTTGTTACGGTCCAGTTGAAGGTACGGTTGTTGATGATGTAAAGTTGACTTAAAATTGACTTTGATTTTGTGTTATGTTGGTTAGTTAAATTAATTGAATTTTTTGTTTGTGTGTATAGGCAGAACCAGATACGGATGAGGTTTTTGCCCAGACCAAAGTGCCAGCCAACAAACCATTTTCATTCATTTTATTTTATTTGTTATGAAATATATATATTATGCTAATCATGATTGCAAAACAAATGTGTATGGGTAGTTTTTGCAACATTTTGTAACTACTTGAAAGCAATCACATCTGATCTGGATGAAATATACAGTAAGAGCTTGAATGTGGACATTTTTTATTAGGTAAGAGTTAACTACTTTTATATAAAAGTGGGAAAAGCGGGTTTGTGATTTAAATCCAATTTTTTTTTATAGATTTAATACAACATTTCTTTTATTTCAAAAAATTATTTATAGACGTATACATGATAATTAATATGAAATGTAATCGTTAATTAATTTTTATAAGATATTATTTATCTTAATATTCGAACAAACCTGTAATAAAGTATTTACGTATTAAAGTATAAATTTTTTGTTGTTTAGCCACCCGTGTATTACACGGGGACTTAGACTAGTATACAATAGAGAAATACATGCTATACTTACGGTCACGAAAACCATACCCGAAACATAAACAGCTTCTTCGATAGATTCTCTGCTTTCTTTTGCGGCATTCATATCCTTTCACATCCGGGTTACCACCAGCACCAAGCCTACGGGTCAACTCTTCCCCAATTTGCAATCTTTGGTCAGGGAAAACATGGTACAACCTCAAGGCTTGAACATCTGTATTTACAATCCAAAACTCAACACCCATCATTGCACTCTCGATCAAAAAACATCTAAAAACCTAAAAACCTAAAACAACTACTCAATCAAAAATTATCAACATAAAACACATTCATCACTAACAAAATCATCAGAAAACCTAAAACAACAACTCCTCGATCATCATTCATCAAAAACCGAAAACATAAACTATTAATTTCAATAGATTTTAACAACTTACGCGAAGGCCGATAGCTTCCAACCGACTCAAACCACATCGCCGCTTCACAAGTTACATCGATCGTCTCCGTTATCGTAAAATCAAAAAACATCACCGTTTCAAACTCGTAATCGATATCGATTTCCACTGCCATAAACGTGAACTCAACCACCGTATCACCGCTGCTACTGTTATCATCCTCCATATCAACCTCCATTCTTAAATATCTTCAAAAAATACTTCGAAAATCGCTACAGAAACTGTGATTTTTGGCTTCAAATATGCACAAATGACAAATGTTGAGTGTTTTGGGGATTGTGTTGCAGAAGACACAGGTCATCATAGACCTAAATGCACATCTTTATTTGAAGAGAATGAAGGCTCATATATGTAATTTGAAGATCAGAGAAGCATATGAAATCACAAAAAAATGTAAGAGATTATGAGAGAGAGAGATCGATTGAATTTTGAAAATTGAGCCAGAATAATGTATGTTATAAGCTTTGAGAAATTAAAAAGAAGTTTTTATACTATGATTTGAATTTTGAATATGGAGCCAAAATTTTGAATCGTTAGAGGTTTTGAATTTTGAATCGTCAGAGGTTTAAGGCAGAGGTTTAAATTTTATATAGATTGAATTGATGGCAGAGGTTTACCCTTCTTTGGAAGGCAGAGGTTTGAAGCATGAATCTGGGCCAGAGTTTTGAATTTTAAAGTGTTTTAATATTAAGCTTTATGATGTCACTATGGCTCCTCTATGGTTGTCATCTCATCGTTGATGACATAGGAAAAACATTGTTTGACAGCCTCTATGGCTGCCAAGTAAGCTTTTCTTATATATTTGAGTTTTCTACTTTTATAGAAAGTATAGATTATTATTATTATTATTATTATTATTATTACTTTTTCGTATTTTAATACTCTAGTACTATATATTACTAGGGATGAGCTCGGTACCGAAACCGAAAATACCGGTACCGAAAATCCCCAAAAGTAGGTACTGGTACCGGTTCGGTACCAGTACGGTACTGGTATTTGAGGGTAAATACCGGTATCGAACCGGTACCGTACCAGGCCGGTACCGAAAATGTCAAAAGTCAGTACCGAATCGGTACTGAAAATGTACCCGGTTCAGTAAATTCAGTACCGGTACCGGGTACCATTTGCTCATCCCTATATATTACAACCAAAACATGTATTAAAATTAGGCAAATTGGAAATAAATAATCTCACCTAACTCAATTTGGCCGATAATAATCTCAAGTCAGTTATTGGCCGATAATAATCCGAACTGTTCAATTTTTTTTTGTAAAATAGTCCGCCGTTAAAATAGCTTAACGGAGTTAAGTTTTTTTCCGAATTACAAACCGATGTCTTAGGGCTTTTGATCAAAACACGGATACGGGTCGATTGATGTAAAACTTACCAAGAAATACTGCCCCAACCCACGAAAACGGTGCTTCAATTCGGGTGTTTAAACTTCCAATTAACAAAAATCAAGCCATTTCGAGCACAATTTCGAGGTAAGTTTTATATCAATCGACTTGTATCCTCGTTCTGATCAGAAGCCCTAAAACAACGGTTTGTAATTCGGAAAAAAACTTAACTCCGTTAAGCTATTTTAACGGCGGATTATTTAAAAAAACTTGACCAGTTCGGATTATTATCGGCCAATAACTGACTTGGGATTATTATCGGCCAAATTGAGTTAGGTGGGATTAATTATTTTCAATTCGTCTTAAAGTTATAAAAACAAATATCAAATTCTCTTTTAAACTTTGAAATTTGGCATAAGAGACAATAATCAAAATCAAAAAAGAAAATAATAATCATGTTAAACAAGTCAGTTTGTGAACCAACCCTTTTCTCTAAACATGCTATGGGTTCCACTCGAAATTGACCTGAACCATCTTAGCCTAAACTAAAATACGTGAATTTGATGTTAGTTTTGTGGCATGTAAAAAATTCACACCGATTACGTTCAATATGGATCTAATTTGACTTGTTGTCTTGTTATATAGATCTTTGGATTACCGAATTGGCGTTATTACCTAATTAATCCGACCTTTATTATCTTCTTGTAAAATCTCTCACGTATAAGAAATAGACTATAGGTAACGTGTATTATTAAAATAAAAATCTGATAAGTTAAAAAGTTGTCAACATAAGCCTTAGGCTCATACCTCGTTTGGGGGTAGAATCATAGTTCTTATTGGGTTGTTTGTAGCTAATATAGTCCCTTTTATAAGCCTGAAAATAAACCAACATACGTGATACATATTGTTCAACACGACATGAGGGATTTTTCGAGTTTTTCTTCAAAAGGATGTAGTTGAAAAACCTAGTTACCAAAATGGGTGATTTAGAAACTATTTACCAAAATGGGTGAAATCTTATTGATCTTTTATTTAAAAAAGTTAATTACATAAATTTCTATGTTCAGACTGTCTACCTACCCGCTTCCCCACTCATCACTCACAACATTCAATCAAGTCCCGCCATGTCATCAACCATTATTCCATCACTCACAACTTTTTTTAATGGAAATGGTCATCACTCACCACCACAACCGACAATTTCCCCCACAACCAACAATTTCCCTCACAACAATTTCCTTTTTCGCGTGTGAAGTTTATCACGCGTTTTATGTTTAACGCGTGGAAATTGAATGGTGGCGGTGGTGTGTTCGTTGTTATCATGCGTGGTGGGAGTTTATCACTCACCACCCCGTCTGCCCTAAAGGGGTGTTTGGGAGTGCTTATTTTAGTGACTTATTAGCTTATTGACTTTTTGAAAAAAGTTAAAAAAGTGTTTCGATGGAACTATTTTGTGAGGGGAAAAGTCAATAAGTCACTCCATTGTGACTTATTAACTTTTCCAAAAAGTTATAAGTTGTTTTGAAAAGCTAAGCGAATCATGGCCTAAGTCTGGCGTTCCGGCAACCACCAAAGGACGACTTTGGGTCTGAATAGTTTTTTGCTATTACAACCGATTTATTGGTTGAAGAAATGGAGCCACTGGATTGAAGATCGATTCATGTCCATCTTGCCTAAATTTCTTGAACTTGATGATAAAATACTTAAATATTTCTTATTGAATTTGAAATTAATAACCACCCCTCATCTTCCCTAATTACCAGCCTACATCACTAGAAAGATTCATATATAATATGGATTTGTTTCATGATTTAGAAAGCTTCATTTGAGAATTAGGAACAACAGTCGTATGAGTCCTTCACAGTTGCCTAGTTGGTACCGGGGGGGGGGGGGGGGATATTGCACGGTCCTCCTAACCGCTGGAGTGATCTCACTCCAAAAGCTAGCTTAGCCCCATAGCTGCCTGGCGGTTACTACCCAACCGGAAGCGAAAGCTTGAAAGAAACTGTGCCTGTAAGGATTCGAACCCGGGTCCTCTGGGAAGAGGTGGGTGAGGCTGGCCACTAGGACACCCCAAGTGGTTAAGAGTTATGATCCTTGTTGAGCAAATTATGGTAGAACAAAAACATTCTGTTTCATGGATAATCAATTCTTACTGATAGTGGTTCAAATCAGGTTCATGGAAGTTCAAAGATTAACCTCTTTAAAACATTTGAGGTTATAAAAAAACAGAGAAGAAAGGAAGTGAGTAATGTATAGGTGCTTAATCCAGATTCGTTCCGTGGTGGGCAGAAAAGAAAACTTATCGGCGTTCAAACGGAGGAGATGGGTGGATAGATAGACAATCAAATGGGGTACATGGAGAATTTATGTAATAAACATTTTTTAAAAATAAAAGAAAAATGTGATGAATATGATATTAGAAAAAAAAAATTCACCCATTTTAGTAAATAGTTTCTAAATCACTCATTTTGATAAATAAGTTTTCCAACTGCAACTTTTGGAAAAAAAAAACTCAGGATTTTTCCCCTAAATGACTAGTGATTTTTTCGAACAAAATGAAACTATTATTTCAGAAATTCACTGAATAATAATAATAATAATAATAATAATAATAATAATAATAATAATAATAATATTTCAGAGGGTCAGGATTTAGAGAAAACAGTGAAAAGTGTGAGAACGGAGAGAGCGGTTATGGATCGTCAGATTAAAACAATATATGGACTAGATGACGCGGTGGCGTTTTCGTAAATAATATCACTTTTATTACTATGGCGCGCTTCATTAAGGGTAAAAAAGTCTTTTAACTTCTCTACACAAAACACCATCTCATGAAATAAAACGCCATTAAAATTACCGCCTTAACCTACAATAGCACACACCATCCTAATCTAAAAACGCCATTAGATATAAAACGTCAAACTTAATTATAATAAAATTCCGCCTAAAAAAACCGCCAAAAAACATCCTATATATACAACATCTCAGACCTTCCATTAAAACACACAAAACCCCAAACACCATATTTAATATATACCATTCGTCTTAGAAACGCCAAAAAACCCAAACATCAAATATCCTCTAAACCAAAATGTTTATTTGAAATTCAGTTTGGTTGTCGGTAAGGTTTCGCTCAATGTAATAGACAAAATCTGTCACACCCCCAAAATCCACACGCGGAGTATCACCGCTTGGAGGCGTGACTGACCAGGATCAAGCCACCAATCATATTGAACATTGTAAGTAATAAATAAAAGTCATTCATCAATACGAAAGGTGTTCAAAACCATAACATAGTTAAGCGTTTAGCGGAAGCATAAATATGTAAACCCAACATAAATTTAAATGTTTCAAATGTTTAGCATGGCACACAGCTGTCCATGTCCCACAACGACTCCTCTCCACTCCCATGCAAGCTCCATAGATACCTAACGACCTGCAAGGCATGTAACAGAGAGTCAACAACAAAGTTGAGCGAGTTCACAGTTGGTTGTTTAGTTATAGTATTCGTTTCGTAAACCGTATGTTTGTTTAGTAAACTATGTATCGTATTTATTTGTATCGCGGCCTTCCAGGCATGTTTGCGAAGATTTGTGGGGGTTTCCCATGTATTCTAGACTAGTTGTATTTGTATCGCGGCCCTCCAGGCATGTTTGCGAAATTTAGTATTCGTATCGCGGCCATTCCAGGCATGTGTGCGAAGATTAGTATTCGTGTCGCGGCCATTCCAGGCATGTTTGCGAAGATTAGTGGGGGCTTCCCATGTGTTACTAGTCTAGCTGTATCTATAAGTGACCTTCCCCTAACGAGGTCAGTGGTACGTATTCCAGTAACGATGAAAGTACAAGTAATCATTTAACCCCATTCCCAACCCCGGGAATCCCATGCCTTGGTAAAAGTGTGAACTCAGCTTGGTTTGCTCGGTTTGATTAATTACTTGTTAGTCCGTTGATCAATCAAATCCTATTGTAGTTACCAGGGACAGTCAGTATCATGAATTCATAATTCACATATCTAGTCGCACGTATGCTCAAGCGATAAACATCTAACATATAACGTCACACATGTCATAACAAGTACCATGGTTATAGTACACTTACAATACAAATTCGCACAATGCACAATGCACCATATACATTCAGATCACAAGGGGTTTCGTATCACGCGCATTGCCGACTAACAACACTTGACAGTCTATTTCACTAATCCATGTAATATACAGCCCACTTGGTTTCAGGCCCGGCAATTGTGGCGACCCGTGGTGCGGCCCACTATTTGTATACGTAAGATCCAATTCAGTTATTATATCCCACCCTTAATAATCCTCTCGGCCCATACCTCCAGGTGGGTAACAGGCCGACCCCGAGGCCCAACCAAACTGGCCCAGTTGTCATGTTATATGCTTTCACAAAATGATCAGTCCATGTGCAATGTGTGTGGATATATGCATGCCTGGGCTCGAGTGTGTGATCTAATAATCAAATAAATCATGCAATTCATCATTCAATGCACATGACATTCCTACTGACAACATCACTAAGTGTCCACATGATTTGGTTTGATCACACATGGCCGCCATGTTCATATTCAGGTTGTTGAGTTTTGTGCAACCATGTAATTCAACTCTATGGGGCCCTTAAAACCGATTGACATGATTAAGCCCACTACTGTTACATCAACCTATTACTAACATATCACTTTGACTTCATGTCCACACATACATCGATGATAACAGCCACTAATCATGCAATTCATGTCTAAATCATTAACATATTACTAAACATATATGTGAAACCATCACTTTTATTAAAAAATATCAGACCTTATTAATCCAATTCATCAATCAATTGCATTAAATCTAACAACAGCTTCTTCATATCTTGATCTTGGTTAACAGTTTATGTATAAACAAACAATCTTCATCACCTAATCTTGTTAACAGTTTGTGTGAACAATACAATCTATAAGCATGCTACCCACGACCCTAGATCATCGGCCCATATGACAATTACTTAATCACCATAATCATCGATCATACAATGTCACCTAACACACCATCCGATTCAGTCATATAATTATTTACACGTACAAAGTCGATATTATCACATCATGAATTAGCATACAAGTCACATACAATCAGTTTAGATTGAAATAGGTATAATTATACTAACCGGATGATGATGTAGTGTGTGCTAAAGCAAATAAGGAAGGATGTTTCTTCGAGAACTGCTGCCGTCGCTATTCCTAGGAGTCTAGGGTTTGGTTATGATGGTATTCACATATTACGTAACTCCATATATGCATCAATGTTAGACCCTATGGCCGGCCCCCAAGGCTAAACCCGACTTGGGCTCTATTCGGCCCAGCTTTATCTCATGCACCCATGTACTAACTTGGACTTCAGTTATGTGTGCTCAATTCAGCCCAATCATAAGGGGTATAAGTGTGGGTTAGTCAGGTTTGCGGCCCAAATGACACCGGCCTAATTTCTATATCTTTAAGCTTGGTCTAGAGTTAACCATGTATGGTTAACATACTGACTAGCGCTAATTCAGGTTGGGGCCTCAAGCCCAATTGTATGTGAGAGTGACACTAAACACATAACACAATAGTCTCATAACATCTCAACCTATAATAAACACGTATGATTACAAGGCAAACAAGTTGAGCAAACAAACAACTGAACAGTTAATGTACAATTAGTGTAAAGACAGAAACCTTGAAAACTCGAGTTGTCACATTATCCCCAACTTGAAAGAAATTTCGTCCCGAAATTTGGCATGCGGTTACTGAGGAAGCTAGTTAAGTTGTGTGGTTTCCTGGTTTTCCTGGGGTGTCACATCATCCCCCCGTTGATTTGGAATTTCGTCCCGAAATTCTGTAGTAGCTTCAGCCTCAGTAGTGGTTGCATTGTTTCCGAATAACTGGGGATATTTGAGTTTCATTTGATCTTCACGTTCCCAGGTAAACTCTGGGCCACGACGGGAGTTCCAACGAACTTGAACAAGAGGTATTCTAGTGTGCTTGAGGACCTTAACGTCTCGGTCCGTGATTTCAACTGGTTCCTCGACGAATCGCAACCGATCGTCGATAGTGAGCTCCTTCAAAGGAACTATGAGGGTCTCATCTGACAGACACTTTTTCAGATTTGACACGTGAAAAAAAAACGTTGTGAACTGCACTGAGTTCTGTTGGTAGGTTTAGTTTGTAGGCCACTTTGCCTATTTTCCCGATGATTTCGAACGGTCCGACATACCGCGGATTGAGCTTGCCCCGTTTGCCAAAACGAACCACACCCTTCCAGGGTGAAACTTTGAGTAGCACTCGATCCCCAACTTGAAACTCGAGTGGTTTCCGGCGCTTGTTTGCGTAGGCTTTCTGACGGTCGCGAGCTGCCGCCATGCGTTGCCGTATCTGAGCAATTCTTTCCGTTGTGTCTACCACAAGTTCTGGGCCAGTGGTGTCTACCACAAGTTCTGGGCCAGTGGTGTCTACCACAAGTTCTGGGCCAGTGATCTGACTATATCCCCCACCTCTGCCCAACAAAGAGGTGATCGGCATTTACGCCCGTACAATGCCTCAAACGGAGCAGCTTTAATGCTGGTGTGGTAGCTGTTATTGTACGAAAATTCCACAAGTGGCAGATGTTTTTCCCAGCCGTTGCCAAAGTCAATTACACACGCCCGAAGCATGTCTTCTAGAGTTTGAATAGTGCGCTCAGACTGCCCATCCGTCTGAGGGTGATAAGCTGTGCTCATGTCTAATCGAGAGCCAAAAGATTTGTGCATTGCTTGGCACAGTTCTGAAGTAAAACGTGCATCACGATCAGGGATAATAGAGGTTGGCACCCCGTGCCTTGAAACCACTTCCTTTAAGTAAATGTCTGCTAGAGTAGAGAACTTGTCTGTTTCCTTGATGGCCAAAAAGTGTACAGATTTTGTGAGTCGATCTACGATCACCCAATTGGTATCATTTCCACGTTGAGATCTAGGTAGGTCAGTAACGAAATCCATGGAAATTTGCTCCCATTTCCATTGTGGTATCTCTGGTTGTTGGAGTAGGCCCGCTGGTTTCTGATATTCAGTCTTGACTCTCGCACAAGTCAAACATTTGCTAACGTAAGTTGCTATGTGAGCTTTCATGCTAGGCCACCAATACGTAGTTCTGAGATCGTGGTACATCTTATCCAAACCAGGATGTACCGAGTAATGAGACTTATGTGCTTCATCCATTACAAGTTCTCGTAGATTGCCATAGAGTGGGACCCAAATGCGTCCTGTTACATAGTAGGCGCCGTCTTCCTTTTGTTCTAACCGCTGCCTTGAGCCGCGTAGGGCTTCAGCCCTAACGTTTTCTGGTTTCAATGCTTCCACCTGAGCATCTCGTACCTGGGAAGGAAGACTAGATTGAATGGTAAGTTGTAATGCTCGCACGCGTTTAGGTGTAGTATCTTTTCGACTGAGGGCGTCGGCCACAACATTGGCTTTGCCCGGATGGTATCTGATTGCACATTCGCAATCATTCAATAGCTCGACCCATCGACGTTGTCGCATGTTTAACTCCTTTGCTTGAGGATATGCTCGAGACTCCTGTGATCGGTGTAAATGGTGCACCTGGTACCGTACAGGTAATGTCTCCATATCTTGAGTGCAAAAACAACAGCTCCCAGTTCCAAATCGTGTGTAGTGTAATTCCTTTCGCGAATCTTAAGTTGGCGCGAAGCATAAGCAATGACTTTATCCCGTTGCATCAACACACATCCAAGACCCTGAATGGATGCGTCGCAATAGACTACAAAATCATCGGTGCCTTCAAGCAATAGGAGGATAGGTGCGCTACAAAGTCTATCCTTTAAGTGCTGAAATGCTGATTCCTGTGTATTACCCCAATGATAGATAACGCCTTTCTGAGTTAGTGAGGTGAGGGGTTGTGCAATCTTGGAGAAGTCTTTGATGAACCTTCTGTAGTAGCCCGCCAAACCCAAGAATTGGCGGATTTCTGTTGGTGTACGAGGTGCAGGCCAGTTCCTGATCGAATCAACCTTGGATGGATCAACATGAATCCCATCCTTATTTACCACGTGGCCTAGAAAGTGGACTTCACGAAGCCAGAAGTCGCATTTTGAAAACTTGGCGTACAACTGTTCTGTTCGAAGGAGTTCCAAAATAAGTCGTAAATGCTGCTCGTGTTCCTCCTGACTCTTAGAGTAGATCAGAATGTCGTCGATGAATACAATCACAAACTTATCCAGGTAGGGCTTGCACACTCTGTTCATAAGAGGTGCGTTTGTTAACCCGAATGGCATGACCAGGAACTCGTAGTGGCCGTAGCGAGTTCTGAATGCTGTTTTGGAGACGTCCTCATCCCGGACTCTCAGTTGGTGGTAACCTGACCTCAGGTCAATCTTCGAGTAGTAGCTCGACCCTTGTAACTGGTCGAATAAGTCGTCAATACGTGGAAGAGGATAGCGGTTCTTCACAGTCACCTTGTTTAGTTCGTGGTAATCTATGCACATGCGGAAGGTACCGTCTTTCTTCTTCACAAATAATACTGGAGCTCCCCGGGGCGAAGAGCTAGGACGAATGAAACTCTTTTCCAAGAGTTCTTGCAATTGTTTAGACAGTTCTTCCAGTTCGGTTGGAGCTAAGCGATAGGGTGCTCGAGCTATGGGTGCTGCTCCAGGAGCTAGCTCGCTCTGGAATTCGACCTGGCGATGAGGCGGTAGCCCAGGTAAATCTTCAGGGAACACTTGAGGAAAATCACGTACTACTGGGCTATCCTCTATCTTCTTCTCTTCCGATGATGCGTCAGTAACGAGTGCTAAGATAGCAGTGTGGCCCTTTCGCAAGCACTTCTGGGCCTTAAGAAAGGAGATGGTGCTCACAACCGCACCACCCTTGTCACCATGAATTACCAAAGGTTCTTCACCAGCACGAGGAATGCGGACGATCTTTTCTTTGCAAAGAATCTCTGCTCGATGTTGAGGTAGCTAATCTATACCAATAACGATGTCGAAACTATCACAACGTTGGGGTCATCCCTAGCATCACCTCTGGCAACGACCCCTGTTGCACTGACCACTGTGGTGCCTGTTGCATCTATTGCACTTTGGGTGATTTCCTCGATATCCACCCTGCCCTTGACCACCAGACGACTGCTGACTGGGGCTCTGGTAGTTATCTGTCTTTCGCTGCTGTGCCTGGGACTGAACCGAAGTTGAACCCTTGCTAGAGGTTCCATCCCATTTTCGCTTGTTATCACTGGGAATAGCAGAGGTAGTAATAGTAGTGGTAGCACCGATACGTTTAGGCAGCCTGTTCTGTTCCACTGCCTGGTCTGTGAGACGATGAGCAAGACGAGTAACATCCTGGATAGTAGCAAGGTTGGCCGAAGTCACATGGCTTTGAATCTCTGGTACTAAGCCTTTGAGGTACAGCTCAATGCGTTTGATGGGAGGATCCACCATAGTTGGACATAACACTGCCAGTTCGTTGGATCGTTTCGTGTACGCTTCTATCTCTGACCCCGTCATCTTCAGGTTAAAGAACTTCACTTCCAGCTTGTGGATGTCATCACGACTACAGTATTCACGTTTGATCAGTTCCTTAAAATCATTCCATGGGGTGGCATTAGCAGCCGCCAGCCCCAACATCTGAACTTGCGCGTTCCTCCAAGTTAGCGCAGTGCCTTCGAGAGTACCGGTAGCGTACTTCACCCTACGAGCCTCAGGGCATTCACACATCTCGAAGACCGATTTGAGCTTCTCAAACCAGTGGAGGAGTCCTACGGCTCCTTCAGTGCCACTGAAAGTACTAGGACGACAGTCCATGAACGTCTTGAATGTGCACACAGGTGGCTGAGCGTGTTGACCTGTCGTGTGCGTAATAGTGAACAAAATTTAAGCACAAGTGTTGGGTTACGAGAGTAGGATCTAAAGATCCTAGAGTAAGTTGTGATGGCAGGCTATACCTCCTGCCAGGGCAGCTGCGAGTGCTGCCGTAACTTGTTCAGTGATCAAAGCCGCCAACTGGGCTTGAGTCATGTTAATGCGTCCAGCCATGATCTTCATATCAAAGGCAACATAGGTGAGTGTGGTTCGCGAGAAATGCAATGACAGAAGAGTGTAAGCACACAAGTGTTCTCAAGCAATAGTTGTTACGTTTATCTAAGCATACCATGAGCAAAGTTCTATGTAATCTAGAAAGTAGGCAATGTAAACATGAACAGTATTACCTATAGGGTTGAGTCTTGCACGTGGAGCGAAGCGTCGTTGTGGATCGTTGAGAACTGTTCAGGTTATAGTCTGGTTTTAACAAAACTTTTTCCCTTATTAAAACCAAGTTCACTATAACCAATGGCTCTGATACCAATCTGTCACACCCCCAAAATCCACACGCGAAGTATCACCGCTTGGAGGCGTGACTGACCAGGATCAAGCCACCAATCATATTGAACATTGTAAGTAATAAATAAAAGTCATTCATCAATACGAAAGGTGTTCAAAACCATAACATAGTTAAGCGTTTAGCGGAAGCATAAATATGTAAACCCAACATAAGTTTAAATGTTTCAAATGTTTAGCATGGCACACAGCTGTCCATGTCCCACAACGACTCCTCTCCACTCCCATGCAAGCTCCATAGATACCTAACGACCTGCAAGGCATGTAACAGAGAGTCAACAACAAAGTTGAGCGAGTTCACAGTTGGTTGTTTAGTTATAGTATTCGTTTCGTAAACCGTATGTTTGTTTAGTAAACTATGTATCGTATTTATTTGTATCGCGGCCTTCCAGGCATGTTTACGAAGATTTGTGGGGGTTTCCCATGTATTCTAGACTAGTTGTATTTGTATCGCGGCCCTCCAGGCATGTTTGCGAAGTTTAGTATTCGTATCGCGGCCATTCCAGGCATGTGTGTGAAGATTAGTATTCGTATCGCGGCCATTCCAGGCATGTGTGCGAAGATTAGTATTCGTATCGCGGCCATTCCAGGCATGTTTGCGAAGATTAGTGGGGGCTTCCCATGTGTTACTAGTCTAGCTGTATCTATAAGTGACCTTCCCCGAACGAGGTCAGTGGTAGGTATTCCAGTAACGATGAAAGTACAAGTAATCATTTAACCCCATTCCCAACCCCGGGAATCCCATGCCTTGGTAAAAGTGTGAACTCACCTTGGTTTGCTCGGTTTGATTAATTACTTGTTAGTCCATTGATCAATCAAATCCTATTGTAGTTACCAGGGACAGTCAGTATCATGAATTCATAATTCACATATCTAGTCGCACGTATGCTCAAGCGATAAACATCTAACATATAACGTCACACATGTCATAACAAGTACCATGGTTATAGTACACTTACAATACAAATTCGCACAATGCACCATATACATTCAGATCACAAGTGGTTTCGTATCACGCACATTGCCGACTAACAACACTTGACAGTCTATTTCACTAATCCATGTAATATACGGCCCACTTGGTTTCAGGCCCGGCAATTGTGGCGACCCGTGGTGCGGCCCACTATTTGTATACGTAAGATCCAATTCAGTTATTATATCCCATCCTTAATAATCCTCTCGGCCCATACCTCCAGGTGGGTAACAGGCCGACCCCGAGGCCCAACCAAACTGGCCCAGTTGTCATGTTATATGCTTTCACAAAATGATCAGTCCACGTGCAATGTGTGTGGATATGTGCATGCCTGGGCTCGAGTGTGTGATCTAATAATCAAATAAATCATGCAATTCATCATTCAATGCACATGACATTCCTACTGACAACATCACTAAGTGTCCACATGATTTGGTTTGATCACACATGGCCGCCATGTTCATATTCAGGTTGTTGAGTTTTGTGCAACCATGTAATTCAACTCTATGGGGTCCTTAAAACCGATTGACATGATTAAGCCCACTACTGTTACATCAACCTATTACTAACATATCACTTTGACTTCATGTCCACACATACATCGATGATAACAGCCACTAATCATGCAATTCATGTCTAAATCATTAACATATTACTAAACATATATGTGAAACCATCACTTTTATTAAAAAAATATCGGACCTTATTAATCCAATTCATTAATCAATTGCATTAAATCTAACAACAGCTTCTTCATATCTTGATCTTGGTTAACAGTTTATGTATAAACAAACAATCTTCATCACCTAATCTTGTTAACAGTTTGTGTGAACAATACAATCTATAAGCATGCTACCCACGGCCCTAGATCATCGGCCCATATGACAATTACTTAATCACCATAATCATCGATCATACAATGTCACCTAACACACCATCCGATTCAGTCATATAATTATTTACACGTACAAAGTCGATATTATCACATCATGAATTAGCATACAAGTCACATACAATCAGTTTAGATTGAAATAGGTATAATTATACTAACCGGGTGATGATGTAGTGTGTGCTAAAGCAAATAAGGAAGGATGTTTCTTCGAGAACTGCTGCCGTCGCTATTCCTAGGAGTCTAGGGTTTGGTTATGATGGTATTCACATATTACGTAACTCCATATATGCATCAATGTTAGACCCTATGGCCGGCCCCCAAGACTAAACCCGACTTGGGCTCTATTCGGCCCAGCTTTATCTCATGCACCCATGTACTAACTTGGACTTCAGTTATGTGTGCTCAATTCAGCCCAATCATAAGGGGTATAAGTGTGGGTTAGTCAGGTTTGCGGCCCAAATGACACCGGCCTAATTTCTATATCTTTAAGCTTGGGCTAGAGTTAACCATGTATGGTTAACATACTGACTAGCGCTAATTCAGGTTGGGGCCTCAAGCCCAATTGTATGTGAGAGTGACACTAAACACATAACACAATAGTCTCATAACATCTCAACCTATAATAAACACGTATGATTACAAGGCAAACAAGTCGAGCAAACAAACAACTGAACAGTTAACGTACAATTAGTGTGAAGACAGAAACCTTGAAAACTCGAGTTGTCACAAAATCCTTAAGTGAGGATATTGTCCATTTCATTGAGTAAAATCTCATTGACTTTATCATCAACTTCCATCCAATTTATAACGCCAAAACATACAAAAACATTATTGAGGTTTGTTCTCAATAAAGTTTAGGTGTATTGGGTGGACAACATTGTCAGACATCTTTCTTAACTGAGGATTAACAATGTTGTCCATCTCATACAGCAAAACATTATTGATTTTAGCATCATCAAATTTAGAGGTTTAAGTTACTTTTATTTAGTGGCGTTCTTTTTCTCGGTAAAACGCCAAAAAGTTAAAAAAATCAAACATCGTTCCTTGGAAATTCGAGATTGTTAGCTGAAGGGTGTAACTCAATAACATTTTGCTGCATGAGATGGACAAATCTTCAAGAAAAAGAGGCTGATGTCACACTTTATTCTTTCAAACGTCGACAAAAAAACAACTTCAAAAAAAATGAATCATACGAAAGTCGAAACAGCCAGTTAAGATGATTCAAAAAAAGAAGAAAGAGACTGGTGACAGTGAAGATTTGGAAGATCAATTGTTTATATTTTTTTATTTTCTTTTTCAGTTGATTGTTATATAATAACAACGCCATATATAATAAAAACGCCAGACAACCAAATGCTTGTTAAAACGCCATCATGCCATAAAACGCCCCAAAAACTCTCAAACTATACTAAAATTACTTTGGACAAGTATTATAAAAAAACACAAAATAAAAAAATAAAAATAATTAAAAAAAAACTTGAAAAGGTAACTAGAAACAGTAACTACAAAACGGTAAAACTGAAGAGACGGAAAATTTATTATATTAGAATCTAAAACGGCAAACTTGAAAGATGGGACGTGTTACAGACTTTAGAGATAAAGCTTATCAAAAACAGTAATTATAAACAGTAACTGAAACGACGAATACTTTATTATAATAATGCACCGCCTAACCTACACGCCAAAAGACATCATATAAAATGATACCTCTCAGCAACTTCCATTTGATCAAACAAAAAAAAAACAAACGCTAATACTACTAAATACCACTCACTGTAAAACGCCAAAAAATTCAAAAAAATCAAAGATGGCTAATATGCTTTCTTGGATATTCAGTATTGTTCTTCGTGAAGTTTCACTGAATGGATTGTTAGGTGAGGGGAGTAACTCAGTAAGATTTTGCTGCATGAGATGGATAAATCTTCAAGAAAAAGATACTGATGACAGTCATATGTCATTTTGTGTTCTTTGTTCTTGAAGAAGGCTTAAATGAGGAGAAGAGATCAATGACACTGAAGAGTGGGATGATTATAAAGATGAAGATCAAGTTGAAGAACAAAGCGAAAAACCCACCCACATGTCATAGATCTATGTCCCCAAACATCCACAAAAGCCACTTCAACAGACGAGCAGACAAAATAATCAAACCGATGGGTTTGTTAAGTTTTACAGAAAACGCCATATATTTGGTAACAATTCTTGTAGTATTAAAGAAGAGAGAGACTGATGACAGTGAAGATTGTAAAGAGAGATCCGATTAGGATTTTTAATTTATTTTTTTCGCTTCTATTTTTTTCCTTGTGGTTGTAATATAATTTTCCGATTGTAAAACGCCAAGATACCACAAACGCCAAAATGTATATAAAAAATAATAGAATAATGGGCCATCTTGTCTAAAACGCCTTGAAAAACGTCATTCAGAGAGATATTCTGACCCCTTGGGGTTCCAATGGCATACTATTTGAAAAACGCTATAAACGCCAAAATATTAATACAAGGAAACCATTAAAACGCCATATAATTATTGAATTTGGTTAACGCCAAAAATCTTAAACCCCAAAAATAAATCAAGATTGTGAAAAGCGGAAGATAAAATGACAAAAAAACCCATAAGCCCTAATTATATCACGCGCCACGTGTTGGGCCATGATGCGTTATTACCATTCTCACACTTTTGGGCGTTTTCTCTAGATCCCGCACCTTATTTCAGATATCCAATTAATACAATAATTTTATTTCAGATATCCAATTAATACATTTTTGTCCAAAAAAAAATTACATTCTTGCCCAAAACTATGTATAAATTTATTTACTCAAAATTTCAACTCTCACCACCACCGATGAAAACAAGTGAAAATTAGACGTAAACTTTCAACCGATTGACTCAAAATTCACATCCTGTGTTACCTTTCGGACTCGTATAATTAATTTCTAATCATTTTACATAATCATCAATTTTTTATTGAGTAAACTGCAATTTTACCCCCTGGGGTTTAGGCCAATTGACACTCTGACCCCCTAATAAAATAATTACAATTTTACCCCCCAACGTTTGGTGTTATGTCGCAATATTACCCCTTGCCGTTAAAAAACTTAACAGTTCTGTGTTAATTGGTATGTAAAATGACTATATTACCCTTTCATATTACCCCTTATGTTTTGTTCTACTGTGTAATATTACCCCCAGCCACCACTGCCACCGCCATTCACCACCACAACCACCACTGCCACCTCCAGCCACCACCCTCAACCACCTCCAGCCACCACCCTCCAACACTCTCAACCACTTCTTTCTCTCGCCGCTGTCCATTTAACTCAAATCACACCCAACCCTCTGCAGACCCAAAACCAAAACGAAAAAGGAAATTGACATACTAAATCACACTGACAACACTAGAAACTATTCATTCTTTTGTCTTCAAGATATGTTAGGAGTTGACAAAGCAAGCAAAACCCTCGACTGGCTCTTTGAAAAGTCCAAGATCTCAATTAAACAATTAATTAAAAGCAAGAAAGAAGGCTCATCTTCAACTGTTACTGACCAATCTGAAGTTGTGTTCCTGGAAACTAGATCAGATGAACAAGATAAAGGGGTGAACAAGAAGTGTGGTGAGGGAAAAAGAAAGAAGATAACAAGAAAGGTTAAATCTGGATTTAGTGTGAATCAGTCAAGGGCAGAGGCAAGAGCAAGAGCTAGAGAGAGGACTAAAGAGAAAATAAATGTTAAAAAGCTTGATAAGGAGTCCAAGAGTGTTCATGTTGACTGCTGTTCTTCAGATTCAACACTCAACTCAAGCTTTTGGAATTCAATTGAATCGCAAAGCGATTATAATGACAAGATTGGGGAGTTGATTATGGAGGATAAGATCTCAATGTTGTATAGTTATCAGCACGATCTAGCTGTGTCTAATGATTCAAGCTCTAAGTTCAAAGGTTTGCCTAATTTTGCTCCCGGTTCAAAATTACGATTTTGCCCCGTTTTAATTTACAGTTTTGTCATTAGTTTTTTCCCTTAAAAATACGATTTTGCCATAAGTTCAAAATTATGTTTTTACCCCATTTAAAAATAAATTTACGCTTTTGCTCCCAGCTAAAAATTCCAATTTTGTCATCGGATCAAAATTACGCTTTTGCCCCGTATAAATTTATAATTTTGCCATTAGTTTTTTTTTCTCACACCCAAGTTACGATTTTGCCCGCAACTTAAATTTACATATTGCCCATCGTTTTTGTTTGTTTTCTTGGTGAAATTACAATTTTGCCCCCAGTGTAAAATTACAGTCGTGCCGGTAGCTTCCTGGCACTCTCCCGTTGGTCCATTTAATTTACGATTTATCCCGGAATTAAAATTATGATTTCGCCCTCAGTTAAAAATTACGTTTTCCCAATCGTTAAAATTATGATTTCGCCCTCAGTTAAAAATTATGATTTCGCCCTCAGTTAAAAATTATGATTTCGCCCTCAGTTAAAATTATGATTTCGCCTTCAGTTAAAAATTACGTTTTAGCAAAACTATAAAGGTTTTTTTAATTGGTTTACTCGATTTAATTTTTTTTTCATGTCAAGAAGCTTTCTAACACTCGCTCATTAGTCATGAAAAATTACAATTTTGCCCTGAGCCCAAAATTACGGTCTTATCATCGTTTTTGTTTTTTTTCCTATCAAAATTATAGTAGTTTTTTTTAATTGATTGAGAATTATTCGGTCATCGCCCCGCAACGCGGGCGGGGCATCAACTAGTTAAATAACAAACTTCAAATAATTGACTAATTTAAAAAAAAAAAAACCATAAAATCAAAACAGTGTAACTAACATGAAACATAAATGAAAGAAAGATACCTTTGAAGGAGGGGGGAACATGGAATCAAAGAGAGCAGATGAAGATGAAGACGATGATTCCTTTGGTCCGAAAAGATCAGTAGCCAATGAAGAAGTTGCTTGTTTTTTTGGCTTCCATGGTGATAATCTGAAACAGAAAAAAAGGAGGGAGATCAGGCCTCTCTCTGTTTTTAATATATAGGACTCATCATGTACAACTTTTAGTGCCCAACGTACAACTCTTTATTTTAATTTTGAAAAAAAGAAAAATACGTTTATCCTTCATTCCTTTGTTATGATTTGATACTATGTACATATTTATTTAATTATAATACACTTAACATATTGTAATTAGTGATGTAACATACGGTCTATTTTTTTAAGTATATTGCAAAATACATAGTTTTTATGATTTATAGAAATTAATTTCCACCGATACGACTGTTGTAAGGTGTTACGTGTATTCATTATAAACGCAAGTATAATGTGAATGCGTAGATATGATACGTAAGGTTTCAAAGGTTGTTTTTATATAGTATTCACGTACGTCGCTTGTACGTCATGTGTATGCCACGTGTATGTCATGATAATCAATTATGCATGTCTACACAATAAAAAAATTATTATTGTATTGGCGCGTTAAACTTGATGTAGTTTTATAACATAAATGGGTTATTATTGTATTAGCGTGTTATACTTGATACAATTTTATAATATTAAATGGGTTATTCTTGTATTAGCGTGTTAAAATTGATGTAGTTTTATAATATTAATGGTTTGACATATCTAAATTTACACAAAAGCAAATGTTTAATTGGCAAAATTAAGCTAGTCTTTTTATATGTAATGCACATTTAATTACTTTTTATTAAATAATAATAATAATAAAACAACATGTTTTTTTAAAGGAATAGACATAATACAATTAGGTTGGAAGTTAAAACCAATTTTCGATTAATGACGATGACATCCTAAGTTGTAAATAATTAAGTGCTTGCTAATTTGTCCCTTTTCTATTTAGTTTGTATATGATTAACTAGGTTATCACCCGGGATTGCTTCCCGGGCTGGAGAAAATAAATTAGATAAATATCAAGTGTCTAAACAAAATAAAATACAAACAAAATGCCATGTTACATAGCTTAATGACAAAGTGGAAATAAAATTAAAAGATAATCGAATCTCTTTGAAGATGCATATCCTTCGAGTTCTTAAAACCTTTCCTTGAGTATCTACAAACAGAACCAACCAAAAGGAATGATGATGGTCTTTTAAAATATAATTAACCAAAAAAAACAACAATTGCTAACAATAAAAAAACATGTGTAAACTTTAAAAAACCAGCTTCTTTATAAACTTAAAACATCAAATATAGCAAATAATATGAAATACCTATATCAAAATTAATTTAATTAATACATGAAGCAAAGAATCACATAATACGTTACGTTACGATACTGCCATTTGTTATAGCAACTAAAAGAGAGAAGTGTGTTTCCACAGGGACACGATAGGAATTCCATTAGTGTGTGTTTGATTCGTAATGATATCAACACATACTATAGAAAGCAAAAGATGGAAACCAATACTATAAAAAGCAAAAGATGGAAACCAAAAATAAACGATAGAGTTTCGATACAAAAACCTAAAAAAGAGTCCATATGAAAAAGAAACCATGTAATTAAATGGATTTTTATTTGTATAACTATTATTTATTTGGGTAAATAAAACATTACATATTTCCGATAAAGGCTAATATATTTTCCTTTTCTAATAAATAAATAAAGTAAAAGACCTCAAATAAACCTTCGAAGTATTGAAGGTCCTTTATTTGACATAGGGGTGATCTCCGTACCAACCGAAAATCTCCAAAAATGGGTATCGGTATCGTTACCGAAAAACATGTACCCGTACCAAAAACGTCAAAGTCGGTATTGATTCAGTACCGAAAATATAACGGTCCCAGTTTTTCATGTAGCTTAAAACAAATTGTGAAAGACATAAAATCTCAAAACAATTATGACCCATCTAGCTTAAATACAGCATCATCAATATTGAAATAGTGACTACTTGTTTCATGGATTATAAAAAGAAGAATATCGACTTTGATAAATGGAGAACCTAGAATTCACCTTTTTTCAATTAAAAATCGTCATTAAACAACAGCAGCAAGTCACACAAATCATAAGCATTTGCTGAATAGATGTAATGGTTATAGCATGACCAATTATATATAAAGTAGTGTACAATAGATGTAATGCTTGGTACCTTGTGGATGCGGCTGTATAGTAAGCATCACAAGTGAAGCTTCCACCCAAAAACTACATACATTTTGCCACCCTTTTTTCTGTAAATATATACCTTTGTTTGTAACCTCACGGAAGTTAGACTTAGTGTTAGAGTAAAGCCTCTTTCGGTCATCGAAAACCATCTTACTCGGAGGTAATAAATCAAGAGGGTTCTTCGGCTTAGGCTTCGGAGCCTCTTCTTCTTCAACCAAGGTGACACCATCACCGACCAAGAAAGTGTGTGATGCTAGATAGCTGTTCAAAGCATCGAAACCTCTCTTCAAGCCAGCAATAGAGCTCTCTTCAGCCTTTAAAACATAGACTCAAATATATCATTTAAAGGACATATAAAAAATACAAAAAGAATAAAGGAGAGAGAGAGAGAGAAAAAAAAAACAACTAACACGTTTAATATAGGTGCCAAATCGCATTCTTGGATATAACCATCCTCTGATATGTGCATCAATCTCAAATGAAGAGAAGTCAATCCATTGCTTGATTTGAGCTTGTGCTTCATATATATGTAACAAATATCTATGTATCCCAAAAAATTAACATAAAAAGAGAGCAAAACTAACATATTCTATTTTGGAAGATCCGAAGAGAGAACTTCCATGAGCAATTGCAGCAACCAATATGAAAATATAAAAGCCACTATATGAAACCAACATTACAAATTAAAATAAAACTATGGCTTACCATAGCGAGCAATTGCATTACTCTCAAATAGAGGACCCTCAGGAGTCACAAGAACAGGAATCTACATCAATGCAAAATCGTAACACTCTAGTAAATTTAATGAAGTTTTTGTAATTTTATTGGAAGTGTGAGGGTTGGATTAAAACCAAAATCCAATACCTTTCCAATGGGGTTCATCTTAAGAAACTCTGGAGTCTTGTCTGAAACACCCATCTGAAAATTTTCAGCCGCCATTTTGATTCCTACACCAACATATTCTGCAGTAATTATGGCCTTGTTCACATTCTTATTTTTCCCAGGAGTGTGAAAGATCCAACCAAATAACACAACTCATCAACCAGACAACGCAAATGACTTTGATCTATTTTTTAACCAAAGATACCCCGTTGCTTTGATTTCATTCACCAGACTATTTGGATTTTGTTGATTCTGACTGAATATCAAAGCGTTCCGTGTTTTCCGTATATTGATAACCCGTGCTCCTTTGTAAAAAAAGAACTTCTTGATTTGAGAAGGGCTTTCCCAACTATTGATGCATTGCATTAATTCGCCGATCGATATTGGGTTGCATAAAGGAGACTTTAGTTGATTGAGGTGCAATGATAATCTTATCAAGCAGTCAATCGTGGAGTTCTACATGTATTTCTATAAGTAAAATCATTACTCTCTATTAAATTGAAGAATGCCATCAAAAGTTAACGTACAACACTCTATCTTTTGTCAAGAAATTCATTTAGAACCAAAGCATTATGTGCATACGTCATAGGAGAGGAATAGAATCCCGACAGCACCCATGGCTCAATATAATCTGAAGTTACATCATTAGATATTTCAGTTTGTTTTTATATGGTATCTGATGATAATATTATGGGTCCAAAACCATGTTAAATATATAAGTCGAGAACTGTTGAGCAAATCTCACCTGAGAGCACATAAGTGGGTGCATTCTCTATCCATCTATCTTTTTCCATCCGAGAAAAAATAATTTTACGAATTTTGTGTCAACTCGCAAACGTCTCAATTACCTATCAACAATTATATAAAAGAAGAATATTACATGAGCAAATAAGTAATCTTATCATTACTCAAAAGTGCATGTGAAAACCAACTTGTGAACTCCAGATCATTTGCCATTCACCTTCGATGAGATGTTGTAAGCCCTTGGTAACGTTTTCATTTGCTGAAATAAACTCGTTGATTGCCTACAAGACGAAAAAATATTTGAAGAGTTTTCGAATACCAACATTCCATGGCTCGTAATTTTACATCTCAAATTGCACTTGCATCACAGAGCTACCAAAAGAAATTACAGACATCAATCCTTGTCGAATGGGTCGAGTAATAACAGTTCGTGATTTTAACTCGGCAACACAAACTATAACAATTCAAGATTGAATCAAATACTAAAACATGATAATAACTTTGCAAATTACAAATACTAAATCAATGGAAATGAGAAAAAAATTATAACATATAGGTTGAAAATAAAAGATCTAGTTCTAAATTTTAGACAATAAACACAAAAGTAAAAGCTGAAGAAGTTGGAGAGCTAAGAATAGGTTTACCTTTGATTTTGAGATAAAGACATAGAAAGATTGAAGGAAAGTGGGAACGATGAAGTATTGTGTGGAAACAAAACCAAGTATCGCCATCCCTATCCTCTTTATCATCTTCAACCAATTTTCTAACAAAAGTTTCATTACACTTTTCACCAAATCTGATTATTTTAACTATAGATAATCAGAAAATCATAATCACTTTATGCCGACACAAAACCAAATTAAACCCTAGTTCGCACAAAACGAAAATCTTTCCGCACTATAAAAGAACAATGAATTCACAAACGGAATCTGAAACATATAGACATCAAATGCCCAGTCAAAATAATTGAACGATTAGTACTAAACTAAGAAAATCCTAATCAATAACAAATCTTACCTGTGATTTGAAAAAAATCTACCAAACATGAAAATAACTTGGTTGAGACAAATCGATGGTTTTGGGATCCAAAGATACGAAGCTTTTGCAGGTTCTTAATGTTCCACCGTTACAGCGTGAGGTTAAATGCAGGAGGAATTGCAGCGGCAGGTTCTAGAATTAGGGTTGTCAAATGAGAAAGCGTGAAAGAGAAGCTGTGAATGAAGGTTTGAGAAAATTAGGTTAATTAGATTGTTTATATACCCGGGTCTCAAAACCAGGTATGGGTTTCCCAAGTCGGATCCCGTGTAAAAAATATGTTTCCCGCCAAAATGCATCCTGAGAAGCTCTAATATTGTGCCAAGTGTCCCATATTTTTCTTGTTTATTATATATAATAGATATAATTTTAATAATATTACCACCTTGTTGTTATATATTACAATAAATATATTTTTTTTCTTAAAACGTATTAAGCCATTATTATAGTTTCTTCAAAATGATTTTAACAACAATAAATAGAATAAAAGTTATACGTATCTATTAATTAATCTATATGCACTAGAAGGTTCCGGTACAAATGATCTTTGCATATACAAATAGATCTTAACATGAAAAGTGAAGCAGGCAATTTTTTTTCGTTTTTGAAACTTTTTTTTTCCTATCTTGTTAAATATGTATTTTAGTCCTATAATCTAAAAAAATATTTGTGTATTACACTAGTAGAGTAATTATGTAATTACTCTAGAGTAATTATAATCAATCTAGAAGATTTTTTTTTTTGAACGACTTATTTTTCTCCAATACACCACCCAAGGATTAAACCTTGATGTCCCCATAAGAAATAATTCCTCTTAACCACTAAGCTATAACCTAAGTGGCCAATCTAGAGGAATTACACATAATTGCTCTACTAGAGTAAATACATGATTTTTTTATATATTTTGCAAATAAACATCATGATTAAGTAGATGAAAAAAAAATCTAAAAAAAACTTCTTTCATTTCTCATGTTAAGTCTCATTTGTGTTTGATATTTACACTTAGGATATAAACTAAGTGCACCCGAGTTCCAACTGGCCTAAGCTTGAGTTCGGTTCATTAATAATCATTCAGACTCAAGTTTGGTTTAGACTTATCTCATTTATTATTTACTAAAAAAATAATTTATTCTATTTCTTTACATATATTATATTTATAATTATGGTTTATATATAACAAATGTTTAGTTTTTATTAGAATTTTGTGCAAAATAATATATTTATTATATAAAAAAGGTATTAATATTATATCAATATAAATAGTAGACTCGCAAGCCTAGTAATCAACCAATATATGAAATTGGGACATGAGACCGTTTATTAAATAAGGTTATATATATATATTTTTTTTTGAAAAGTAAACTTCATTAAAAAAACACCTCCGACCCAAACGGGCAAAAGACCAAACAACACACACACCCCCGACCCAAACGGGCAAAGGGCAAAAATTACATCATATACAGAGGGTATTTACACCAATCACCCCAACTAATATACTTACAGGACGTTCTATTTTTAAACCAAGCGTAACCTCTAGATTTAATCTCCCCAACAATCTCCCGAGGACTTCGCCTAATTTGATTGAAAACCAACTCGTTCCTTCCATTCCATATGCACCAGCACGAAATTATCACCAAGCCTTGAATGATTTTTTTTTGCTTTATTTCCAACTTGATAATAATTATGGATATCCAGAATGTCTTTGAAATCGAAAATAAATATCGGGGGGATTTTACACCAGGCACTAATCTCCGCCCAAACCCTATTTGCCAACGAACAAGCGGTAAAAAGATGCTCCACCGTTTCCTCAAATTCGTTACAAAAAGGGCACATCACCGATATAATGTCCACGTTCCTTCTTCTTAAGTTCACTCTTGTGGCTAGCCTGTCCAGGTTACCTCTCCAAGCCATAATGTTGCATTTAATTGGCACCCATTTGCACCACTCGAAATTAGGAAGATGAATATTCACCCTTTCTTCAATAAGAGCCTTTTTGACTGCCTTCACCGAGAAACCATCTTGGCTATCTTCATTCCATGCCCACGCATCCTTAGAGTTGATAAGCGCAATCTTATTAAGGGTCTCTTTGCATTCCTGCCACTCCTTTAGCTCCACTTCCGATTCTGGCGGTCTAGACCAGTTCCAAGTCAAAACCCCAAATCCCCTGTTCATCTCCATTCTATCTGCAATCCTGCAAGTTTTAAACAATTCCAAACCGAACAAGTGTGGCCATCTAACCATAAACGGCATATCACCCTCCCATAAATCGATCCAAAACCGAATCTCCTCCCCGTTCCCAACCTTTCCCAAAACCAAATGATTTATATCCTTTCCTTTGATTTTAATAAGAGATATAGTTTTGACAATATTTTTCCAACAACCTCCCATATTACCGTTCAAAGGAAGAAAACTCCTCTGATTAGGTTTTCCATGACATGCGTCGACCACTCTTTTCCACAAACTTTGATTTTCAACCCTATACCTCCATCCCCATTTAAATAAAAGGGCCTCGTTTACCTCTTTGAGCCTGCTAATACCCAACCCCCCTTACCTTTAGGCCACGTAACCCACTCCCAAGCCACCCAATTAACTTTGTTATAGTCGCTAGAACCCGCCCAAAGGAATTTTCTCATCTTAGCTTCCAACAGCTTAATGACACCCGCTGGGACTTTATAGAGCGAGAAGTAATAGATAGGCAGACTTTCCAACACAGAATTGATCAGAGTAAGCCTCCCCCTATCGAAATAGTTTTAGCTTTCTAAACCGATAGGTTATATACTTATATTTATGTTTGAAATAATGCTCGTTTAAACCCAACTTAACCGGGCTCAAATACTTATAGCTAGGATATTATCGGTATGAGATTAACCACTATGATGTGTCATCACTTCCTTCCTCCCAAGCGAAGTGAGAGATAAGATGTGCAACTTTCTTTTTCTTAACTTTTAAGCTTTCCCCTTCATGTTAACTTTTAGCGGTTCATAAATGTCAATTGACAATTTTTCACTTTTGTATGTTACAAACACGTCTTAAATCGTTAGAATAGAAAAATATCAAATAACTAATAATCAAGATTTATAAATTATAAAATATACACTTTTGTGATAAGAAATAATATCGAAACAAGGTATAGATAAGTACTTTCTAATATAAAATATACACTTTTGTGATAAGAAATAATATCGAAACAAGGTATAGATAAGTACTTTCTAAGTAATAAATCAATAATAGAAAGGGTGAAATAAAATAGTTTGAGATAAATATATTTTTATTGCTAGTGTTTTTTACTTAATTTAAAAAAAAATAGAAACAAAATAGGAAGAAGTGAAACAAAAGAAGCGATAAAAAGAGTCTTCATAGATAGTAACCAAATACATCTTTATTAGAATATTAGGTATAGATTAGGGGGTGTATGTTTATTGGAATACTAGATTATGATGTAGTATAGATCATAAAAGAAAAATATAAATACGATTTAATGAACAGATACACATTATTATTACTATATATTAAAAAACAAATTGAAATTAATAGTGATTTTAATATTATAATAATATATAAATTTTTTAATTTTTTTATTATTTTAATATTATAATAAAGATATTTTCTTTACTTTTTAATTTTAGTCATTTTTTAATATCAGGGGTTGGGATATGTTTGGTGTCAACCGGTATCGAACTAGTACTGGTATCGAAAATACCGGGACAGTCCTGTTCGGTATCAGTACATGAAGATAAAAACCGGCACTAATACAGAAAACGGCAAAAGTTGGTGCCGGAATTGATATTGGAAATCTTTTGGTTCGGGAAATTCAGTGCTGCTACCCGGTACCATTTGCTCATCCCTGATCACGGTTACCGTATGAACAACGGTATCGTACAACTTTTTTTGTTGATTTTCTTCAACTTTTAATTTTTTTCTTTTTTTAGTTTCAGGGGTAGGGATGAGCTCGGTGCCAACCGATACAGAATCGGTACTGATACCGAAAATACAGGTTACGGTACCGGTATATGAAGGTAAAAAACGGTAGTGAACCGGTACCAGGAACGCCAAAAGTCGGAACCAAATTGGTACTTGAGATCTTTCGGTTCGGCAAATTTGGTACCGGTACCCAAAACAATTTGTTCATCTCTGACCACGGGTTTCATACGAACAACATCGTTACCATACAATTTTTTGGTTGATTTTCTTTTAGTGTTTTTTTTCTACATTTTTTTTATTCTTGTCAGCAGTTCCGTTCATAATAAGCTTATAGTGATTTCAAAACACATGTAAACACAGACTAAATAACAAAAGAAATTCACCGCAACGCGACGAACTTCTTTAAACCTAGTTTTATGAATAATAATGAATATTTTTTAATATACATATATACGATTTAATTTTACAGAATAAAAATGTAACTTAGTAAAAAAATTAATTGAAAAATCCATGTCATTATTTATATTTTTCACATCATAATAAAGAATAAAAAAATTAATGTAACCTAACACATCATAATTGGTAACCTGATAATTACATAGGATTAGAACAACAAATGAAACTTTAGTGACTTTAAAAAGACAAAAATGCCCGGATAGTCCCTGTGGTTTGCCCTTTTTTCACTTTTAGTCCCTAACTTTCTAAAATTACAGCTATAGTCCCTAACTTTTCAATTTTCGTTCTCAAATAGTCCCTGTGCCTAACATCAGTTAGTTTTCTCAATTAAGAGGGTGTGAAATGACAAAAATACCTTTTCCTTAAAAAGGGTAAACCACAAAGACTATCCAGATTCTTAATAAATAAAAGAAATAAAAATCTAATTAATAAGTCAAATTTGAACTGGGCCTCACAGCCTACCCCACCTTCACCCTTCACCCTACCCCCTATCATCTCCTTCTTCTTAGGCCTTGGGTATATACTTTATATACACCACCTAGGTGCCACATCACTTACTTTTCTCCATTTTACTTTACCTCACACGAAGGAGATGGTTTAATCCCCTTAACTTTATATTTTTAATGGTTTTAGTGTAAAAACTTTTAATGGTTTGGGTGTAAAAAAGAAAAACAAATTAAGACAATCTCTTAACATCATGTTAACATATAATCCCTTTAACACCCCTTAACACAAGAAGGGAGTGGTTTGCAATACCGTTTAACATGCCATGTCATCGTTAACACCGTAGATGTTAAGGTACACCCCATGGCCTTACCAACATCCATCATCCATCTGCAACTTTTTATGTGCGGTTGATCTATAGATTATTCATTGTTCCACTTCAATTAGATATACCACATATGCTATTGATCTGTACATATATGTCGTCTCTCTGTTTAGTACTTCCAGCCAGAAGTTTTTTGTTGATTTATCTCATGACTGTTTTACTTCGATCTAACCAGCAAAAGTTAAGTTGTTTGTTTCAGAAGGGATGGAGAAAACATGCTCTCTGCTTGTCCACTTTGACAAAGGAACCCCTGCTCTTCTTGCCAATGAAATCAAGGAAGCTCTTGAAGGCCTTGATGATGCTGCAAAAGTTGATGCCTTTAAAAAAGCAGTTATGCTTTTACCGAATGGGGAAACCCTGCCACAACTTTTTATCACTATTGTCCGATATGTTCTCCCTTCAGAGGATCACACTGTCCAGAAGCTACTGCTTCTTTATCTAGAGATCATTGACAAAACAGACTCAAAAGGAAAGATATTGCCTGAGATGATTTTAATCTGCCAAAATCTGCGAAACAATCTCCAACATTCAAATGAATACATTCGTGGTGTTACTTTAAGGTTTCTTTGTCGTCTCAATGAGACAGAGATTATTGAGCCCTATCCCATCTATACTGGCTAATCTTGAACACCACCATCCGTACATAAGAAGGAATGCAATCCTTGCTGTAATGGCAATCTACAAGCTTCCACAGGGTGAACAGCTTCTAGTTGATGCTCCAGAGATGATTGAGAAAGTTCTCTCAACAGAAGCAGATCAATCAGCCAAAAGAAATGCTTTTCTCATTTAAGGAAAGGGTATTTTTGTCATTTCACACCCTCTTAACTAAGAAAACTAACTGATGTTAGGCACAGAGACTATCCGGGAACGAAAATTGAAAAGTTGGGACTATAGCTGTAATTATATAAAGTTAGGGACTAAAAGTGAAAAAAAGGCAAACCACAGGGACTGTCTGGACATTTAACTGACAGAAAAAGTTTTACTGACTTAATTGAAATAGTTGACAAATTTGGTAACATTTCAGTGACTTAATTTAAGATCAGATTGTCCTAATTGCGGTTTTATAATCATAGTTAACACATTATAGTGGTTAAAAAAACTGACAAAAAGTGTTTGCAGTCAACTGACTTCCGTTTCCTCCTGTACTGAATAAAAGTAGATATCAGAGGCAGATGATAAATTTTATAGCTTTTGATATTGTTATCCTTTGGATTGGCGGTCAGCATCAGAATACGAACAAGAAAAAGTATAAGAAAGAACAAGATATATATCAAGTTAAATACCAAGTCAAAATGGGTCAAAACGAATCGGGTAAACCCACAATCCTTTGTATCCATTAATTTGCTGACAATAACTTATATTACCACAATAATAATAATCCAGCTCTTTATTAGTGATTAAGGAGCTTATATGCATTTAACTACACTTTCAACCGCTAGGACCATTTGACCCGTTTCATTTTTAGTTAAATCTTTCGGCTTAGCCCATTCAGTGACAAAACATGACCCAAAGCAACTGATTTAGATGTAAACAGGCACAGATAAAATTTTAGTACTTCGGTCCCCTTTCACATGCTCAACACCATTCAAATATCAATGAAGCACCCAGCAATAATGTCAATATTCATAGCCTTTTATTAGACAAAAACAGAACAAGCATACCATATTATCATAAAGTTATCACCCTAATATGGGTAACCTGTGTGCCTCAACACCAAGTATACAAAATAACTGACACTGAAATAAAGTATAAATCTTCATTCGGCTTTGGCATCTCCGGAGCAACAACCCCCACCGTGATGGTGGTGATGATGATGGTGTTGGTGTTGGTGCTGATGTTGATGCTTTCCCTTCAACTGCTTCCGCATATCATATGCATCCTCCCCGTCAGCGTAATACTTTGCCTCTATGTCATGGATCTTGTATCCTAGTGTCTCTGTGTACAGATTGAATGCTGCACGGTTACTCTTCCTCACATGCAGTGACACGTACTCCGCACCAAACACCTAGTATTATGTTATCATTTTTAATCATAATCTGATTGTTATAATTGTAACGTAAACGAGAATGTAGTAACCCTAAGAAACAAATACGTGTCCCCTAACAAAACTCAACAAAGAAGATTGTGTGTATAAACGATCAATACATTTTTATTAGAGGTGGCAATATTAACCTATTTACTAAGAAATGACCCACGTTGGGTCATCTCTAAGAAGTCAAATATATGCCCAAATTAGTTTTTAAAAAATGGGATGAACGGGTCGAAACTCGAAAGTCACCCAATGTGTAATTTTAAAAGCATACACCCTCCAACTGATCGTGCAAAAAACTATATACATAATAGCTTTTGTAATCTTGGTTTTAAATTGTGTGATGCGCTCCGATGCGTTTGGTCCAAAAATCTGATGTGTGATGCATCACGTATGCGAAGCGCTCTATATTAGAACATACTGAAAAATTATTTATACATCACAACTTGTAAAAACATGCTTAAACTAAAACAACCGACGTAATAAGAAGATAAGACTTGTGCTTTTTGGTTCAAATCAAGCATACTAAAATGTTTCTAGAACCACAAAAAGTGAACCATAATGGTCCAAATCAAGCATACTAAGATACTAATTGTTGAAAAAACCCAACCTATTTCATAAAATTTGGAAAAAAAACATTGTTGCATGCATCGGATCGCGTTATGCGACAAGTGCATTATACGAAATCGGCGCAACATTCTCGCATCAGGTAAGCGCAACACATCAGCTGTGGCGATGCGCTCTCATCAGCGCATCACGCATTATGCGAGCATTTTAAAACCAAGTTTGTAATCATATGTAAAACACAACATTCACTGAAAAGATAAACAGCCGGTGTTTTGACCTTTTGGGATAATCCAACCCGACTCATTCTTTTTCAACTGTATGTAACATTACCAGTTTTGACCCATTACCCAACCACTCATTTTGCAACCTCTAATCCTTATTTATGGTGCCGTAAACCTAGAACACCATGTGACATTGCGGTAAAGAAACAAGCTTAGTTTTTTTTTTTCACTACACAAGCCTGTCAGAATTGTAGGCTTGAATTGCATGTTTGTATTTGCAATTTTAGCATGATTCGATAAATCAAAACATACTTGTGAAAACTACTATACTTTCATTGCTATTAAACACCAACTTCGCTGTTTACCTTTGAATTGATGAAAGATCTATTCTTTAGCTTTTAACATTATTTCATCTTTAAAAGGGAGAAACTTCATCATATAATTTGCAAACAGAAACATGAGTAACTATTTTTATAGGCTCACATGACCTCACAACACCAATGTACAAAACCTACTTTGTACGCCCAAGTCCCAACTAATGTTGCAAAGCAATAACCAATTAGCAGTCATAACACAGTTAGGTGCTTATTTTTTATGTCTTCGTTAATGCTAGTTAGATTAGTGGCTTGTGATATAAGCTTTCTGAATGTTACTTTATACACAGCACTACACCTAATCGAATATAATACCAATGTACAGAACCCCAAGCTATATTTTCTCAAGCATAGAAAATACCAAACTGAAATTCTACTATATATTATCAAACATCTACGATCACATGTCATGAGAAACTGAATCCATTGCTAGTTAGATTAGTGGTTTGTGAATTCAGCTTCTAGAATTTTACTTTATACATAAGCCTCTACGATATACATATTATAAAAATAAGAAATGATATTACCTCTTCAACATACATATTACAACAATAAATAATGATACGCTTTCTCCCCGATTCTTCTCAGTTTTAGGTTAACTTAATAAATACAAACAGCTATCTTTACTCAGAGACGCAATCAAACTAGACTATCCAGCACCGCTAATTCAACACCTAAGCATTAACCCCAAAATATACTTCTTAAGCATGGAAAAAAACAAATCGTAATTCTATTATGTGTTATCAAACATCTACATTTACATATTCTGAAATAATTACTATTTTTCAGATCATAACACAGTTAGTTGCTACATGGTTCCTTAATGAGGTAGAGGATCCTGTAAAAAGTGCTCAAAGTGTAAGAAGTGTGAGAAGTGTATTATAACACTATATATAATACTATATAACACCATATAAACACCGTATAACAATATGTAACACCATATAATACCATATAACACTATGTAACACTATATATCATTATATAACAAATATAACACTATAGGTTGTCTGATAGCATGTCTATAATAGATGTATAGTGTTATATTTGTTATATAATGATATATAGTGTTACATAGTGTTATATGGTATTATATGGTCTTACATATTGTTATACGGTGTTTATATGGTGTTATATAGTATTATATATAGTGTTATAATACACTTATCACACTTTAGGCCCTTTTTACACTATCCTTACCCTCCTTAATGATACTTAGATTAGTAGTTTGTAATGTAAGCTTCTAGAAATGATATGTTTTCTACCCATTCTTCTCTCAAATTTAGGTCAAATTCATAAAAACAAACACCTAACTTTCCTTAAAGATACAATCAAATTAGACAATCCTACATCGCAATATACCTAACCTAAATTAACACCAATGTACAAAACCCCAAGCTATATCTTCCCAGGCATGGAAAATACTAAATTGTAAGTCTATTATATGTTATCAAACATCTACAATCTCGTATGATGAAACAATAACCGAATCCATTGCTAGTTAGATGAGTGGTTTGTGATGTAAGCTTCAAGAATCTTACTTTACAGTTTACACATATATGTTACGTGCAACATTTTCTACACCTGCAACGCATGTCTTTCTTTTAGTTATTGGAGTTGGCTTTTTTGTGAGAGTCATGTTAGTAGTGGATTGGGTAATTAGCTTTAGTAATGGTAAGAGTAGGTCGTTAATTGGTTGGTTAATTCTTTTAGTAAGGCTCTACATAAACAGCCACATATGACTTGAATTCACAAAAAACTTTCCGTTCTCTCGTCCCTTTTCTTTTCTTGATTCCAAATTTGATGCACATCAATATACCTCTCCAATGCTAAGCAGTTAAAGCGGTAAAATAGCGGATAGCGGTCAAGGTCCGCTATACGATATATAAGTTATAGCGGTGGTATAGCGGTGATATAGCGGTAATTTTTATACCATGCATAATTTATGTATTTTTATATATATTATATACATATACCATTAATTTTATATTTTTTATATATAAATTCACAAGTATGAGGACTAAATATAAACTAATGAAGATGAAGGGGGGTTATATGTTAAAATATCCAAACTTAAATAACCCTAATCATCCCCACTTTCATTATACGCCGTTTTCCCACTCCCCTCCTCTTCTTCATCAGGCAGACTACCCGGTTATCTCTACAATGGTTCAAAATCATGGAGCAACAACTGATTTTTGTTCGAATGAAGGTAACAATTCGTTTCACTTAACCGATTTGGTCAAATTTTGACTAATATCTGATCTAATTTTGACCGATTTGGTCCAATTATAGGTGACTTTTGACCGATTGTTTCAAACTTTGACCTAATTTGACATTGACCGCTATACAGGTTTCCAAATAGCGGGCTATAGCGCCGCTAATAGCGGAACCGCTATGAGCCACCGCTATTTGGACCGCTACAAACCCAGACGTCCGCTAACCGCTATAGCGCCGCTATTAACTGCATAGCTCCAATGTACGGATTACAATAATATGAAATGATATGCTTTCTGCCCAATTCTTCTCTCAAACTTAGGTCAAATTCACAAAAACAAACAGCTAACTTTCCACAAAAATTCAATCAGATTGGACAATCACAATCCTACACCACAATACACCTAACCTAATTCAAAACCTATGTATAGAACCCTATAATATACTTCTCAAGCATAGAAAAAATCAAATCGTAATTCAATTATGTGTTATCAAACATCTACAATTAGATATAGTGAAATAATAACTATTTTCCAGATCATAACACCATTTAGTTGCTTGATTCTTACATGGTTCCTTAATAATACTTAGATTAGTAGTTTGTGATGTAAGTTTCTAAAAACGATGCGTTTTCTCCCCAATTCCTCCCTCATATCAAAGTTAACTCCATGTAAACAAACAGCTAACTTTACTCAGAGAAGCAATCAAATTGAACAACCCTAAACCGCAATACACCAAACATGATTCAATACATATCTATAGAAACACAAAATACACTTCTCAAGCATAGAAAAGATAAAACTGTAACATGTAATGAAATATTAATAACGGAATCCATTGCTAGATAGATTAGTGGTTTACAGTCTTATTTTATACTTTACATATACATGTTTTCTCCTGAATTCTTCTCTCAATTTTAGGTCAAATTCATAAAAACAGACAGCTAACTTTCTTCAAAAGCTGCAATCAAATTAGACAATCCTACACCGCAATACACCTATGAACATAACCCCAATATATACTTCTCACCCACAGAAAGTATCAAATCACAATTCTCCTACGTGTTATCAAACATCTACAATCAAATGTAACAAGAAAAAGCAATCCAAAACAAACCTGTTCCATTGCATTTTGGGCAGCGGTCATGAGCTTAGTAGCAAGGCCTAACTTCCGGTGCGTACGGAGAACGGCGAGTGAAGTAATATGGCCGTGACACTCAGTGGTCTCCTCCTCCATCTTGGCAAGCACGTAACCGACGATTTTGCCGCCGTAATCCTCCGCAACGTAGAGAAGGTGGGGCCATGAGAGGATATGGTAGAAATAGTACTTCATTTGGTAGTTTTCAGGGAGGCAGAAGAGGTTGCAGGCCTGCATTGCCAGCAGGTCGTCCATTGTTGCCTTGCGGATGCACACCATTGTTGAATTTCGGAGATTATGGTGTTGCAGTTGAGAAGATAAGAGGGGTTAGGGTTTGGTTTGGACGAAAAACGTGGAAATTAGATTTTTTCTTAGAACGTGAAATTCTTTAATCATGTTGGGGGTGTTTGGGTTAGCTTATTTTGAAGCAACTTATGACTTATTAACTTATATAAGTTAATAAGTTGTTTTTAGAGTGTTTGGGTTAGCTTATTTTAGAGGATTTTGTGAGTGTGAGAAGTCATTTTTGAGAAGTCAGGATTTCTGACTTCTCACTTATGACTTTTATAAGTTAATAAGTCATTTTGAGAAGGAATGCCAAACACCACCGTTATGTCAGTAGTGAGCATTCACATCCATCCCACCATATTTTCACACTAAGACCGGAGGGTATAGAGAGCCTCATCTCTAAGGAGATGGGCCGTCACGTAAGCAGATATGGGGGTGAGGGATGAACCCCTATATATATATATATATATAGGGGACCGTTAAAATGAAAACCACATCCAGTTGTAAGAACTGCGAGAACCAGTTTCTAACCACTAGATCAACAAGATGGATGGATTAGATTAAAAGTAACTGATATTAATATTAAATACATTTTGTCTTATTATTTCTTTAATATTTTAATCCAAAAGGGTAGTTTAGTAAAATTACTATTTTTTGTCTTTTAGTCTTTATTTTTTTTTGTTTTATTATATTACTTTTTATTTTTTAAAAATAATTTTTTTATTAAAACCATTTTTAAATTCAGATTTTTTTAACAAGACAATTTTTTTTGCGCGTCCGTTTTTGCACGCCGTTTTTACGCCCGGCCTTTTCACGCATCGTTTTTTAACGGGGTCGTTTTTGCACGCCGTTTTTTACGCTCGGCTTTTTCAAGCGTCGTTTTTTTAACGCGCCGCTTTTTACGTCCCGTTTTAACGCGGTGTTTTTTACGTCTCGTTTTTTTCCACGGCGTTTTTATGCGCCGCATTCACGGCCCTTGTTTAGGCACCGTTTTATCAGACGGTTTTTTACGTTTTACAACTTACGTAGAAAAAGTTTTACGTTAAAAATTTTACGTTAAACTTTTTAATTTTTTTTACGTTTTACGTTAAACTTTTTACGTTTTACGTTAAACTGTTTACGTTTTACGTAAAAAAAATTTAAGTTTTACGTTAAAAATTTTACATTTTACGTAAAACTTTTTACGTTTTACGTAAAACTTTTTACGTTTTACGTAAAACTTTTTACGTTTTACATTTTACGTTAAACTTTTTACGTTTTACGTAAAACTTTTTACGTTTTACGTTTTACATTTTACGTTTTATGTTAAACTTTTTACGCTTTACGTTTTACGTTAAAAAGGTTTTACGTTAAGAAGTTTATGGTTTAAACTTTTTACGTTTTACGTTAAAAAAGTTTACGTTTTACGCCCCTGTTAAAAGTTTACGTTTTACGTTAAAAAAATTACGTTTTACGTTAAAAAGTTTACGTTTTTACGTGAAAAAGTTTACGTTTTACGTTTTTACGTGAAAAAGTTTACGTTTTACTTGAAAAAGTTTACGTTTTACGTAAAAAGGTTTACGATTTACGTTAAAAAAAATACATTTTACGTTAAAAAAATTACGGTTTTCACTTTTTTTTTTTTGCAAAAACTTTTTACCCACCCCTCCTCTGATTCACCATCATCCATTGTTAATTTACCCCGGTGACAAACCAGACGAAAAAAACATCAAACTTTAGCAATAAAAACACTACAAATCAAGTCAAACCACACAAATTATTAACCCAAGAGCAAGATTCACTAAGCCAAAAAATAATACAAACAATTTTAATGAAACTTTATAAATTAAAATAAATAAAACCTTGCAAAAGTCTTTAAACCGAGCTTCAATAGTAACTCCGCTTTCCATAGAACCCTCAACGGTTGATTTGATCGGCTTGAAATCTTCCATCGAATTCACGCGAATCTTGGCCACACGAAACAACTCAGATCTCCGATTTATCGAAACCCTAACAAACAAATTTGGCGGAAATCAACAACCTAACGATCGAACAATCAAACAGATCTAAAAAATCAAAAACCTTGATTAATAAAAATAATAATAAGAACGCCTCTTTCGAATAGAAACACACACAAACACCTAATTCTCTCTCTCTAGAAATTAGATTAAGATCTTTTACGAAAATCTTTGTATCAGAACACAAAGGGGGAAACGATTGTATCATAACAAAAATTCGATTAGAAACGGCAGCAAAAAACGAACCAGATCGGGATTTCCCGAAACCCTAGGATCCAAATTGGGGGAAACGATTGAACAGATCCTCGCCATCTCCACCCTCGGGTCATCATCAATATCGTCGGCCACCTCCACCTTCATCTTCAAAACATCATCGTCTTCAAAACATCATCATTGTCTTCAAACGAACCAGTGCCGCCGTCGGCCACCTCCAAAACATCTTCAAAACATCATCGTCTTCAAAACTCTTGTGCTCGTGTCATCATCAACATCGTTGTCGCCACCAGTGCCGGAAAAATCAAGAGTTTCAGGGGGAGTTTGTTGTCGTCTGGGATGGAAGAAGGAGGCCGGTGAGGCTCCGGCTCCTCCATGAGGGTTCTCCGTTTTGCAGTGGGATGATAGAGATTCGAGGTTTTGTGGTTGCAGTTTGAATTTTGATGAACTAGATGAAAAAGAAGAGAGATTTCATTTTTAATGAGGAGAGATGAAAGAGAAGATTGGATGGTGTGAAAACTTTAAAGAGGCAGAGACAAAATGACACAAGATTAGACATTAGGAGTAAAAGACCAAAATACCCTTTAGGATATAATATGATAGTGTATATATGGCAAATTCTGATTGGGGGAGAGTGGTTCTCGCGGTTCTTACAACTGTGGGTGGTTTTCATTTTAGCGGCTCCCTATATATATATATATATGCAGTGGCGGATCTAGGATTCCGACCAAGCGGTAACGTTTTATAAATAAGCGGTAACGAAATCGAAAAAACGTCAAATTTTTCCAAAATTTACACTAAAAACGTCAAAAATTTTCCGACCAAGCGGTAGCGGAGGCTACCCCGTGGTCCCAAGTACATCCGCCCCTGTATATATGTATGTATGTATGTATAGTTGTGTGTGTGTGAGGAGAGAGGAGAGAGGCCCGTCGTTTGCGTCGTGTGGGAGACGGATAGGACGAGCCGGACATGAGGGGGTGGTGTGGGGGACCGGCGCCGGGCCTAAGCCGGCCCCCATACCCTTTAGTCTAAAACACTATATTTTCTCTCTCTTTTTTTCAACTAAATAATATTTTTTATACCTTTATCATTAACTTTTCTCTCTCCTCCACTCACAACCACTTTCAAAATACATTAAAAAATTATAGGGGGTGAACAGTGTCCCCCCCCAATATACAGATTAACAGTAACATTTTCTCTATCCTCCACTCACAACAATTTTTTATGCTCTTTATATTTTAAAAACACCACACACAGAATTTGATGTCATGAATGTGAATGCTCTTAACCTTCAAACACAAACAAAAACGTAGGTGTCAGGACTTTTTATCGGCCACCAATTCCTTTCTTTCTTTACTAGTGGGAGACCCGCGCGTTGAGGCGGAGTCGATAATACCGGGCATAAATATATCACAAAGTTGAGATGGTGAAGGTTAAAAGGGTTGTAGGAGTTTTACGAAAGTTTCACATAAGTCACATTGGTTACCGAGTTGGTCATAGAGAGTCATGTATTCATCTCCTGTAATGGTTGTATTGAACTCAAGACATCCTGGTTTTAGGCGGTGGTATTTTACAAAGAATGTGGTTAAGAAGATGAATTAAGGGTTGCACAATGGTTGAGTTGGGTAATCTGTAGGAACCAAGGTATTGGAATGTTTTTGGGGGTGTACAAGCTGATTTGTGTGTTTTTTTTACATATATACAAAGGTTTGTTATTTTTTTATAGAACCATGTAGTTTGGATGTGGTGGTCAAAGACGTGATATTTTGAAATTGAAAAGACAGGTCTTAAACGCTTAATGTGTCCACAATGCTTAAACGCAACAAAACACGCTGAACGAAACGAAAGTCGGGAAACCAACTCGCACAAGCCTCCCGATCGAATGACCATTCGATCGGATGGCCATCCGATCGAACGGCCGTCCAACCCATCTAACCTACACCGCCTTCTCATCTTTCACTTATAAATACCCACTTGTCATATCAACTGTTCGTTGATGTGACAACCTCATCCGACCAGCACACTCTCAAGCACTTTTCTCTCGATTCCTCGCGATCCCGTAAGTGTTTCATCCTAAATCTTGTACTTCTATCATCACCACACACTTTCTCATCATCTTCTCCAACCAATCGCTACTTTTCACCGTGAAATCACCTGATTTGGGCTGTTCTAAGGTGACGTCATCATGGAGTTCTTATGAACTCTGAAGTGTGACCTCATCTCATCAAGAAACATTCGGATCTAAAGGATTTCCATATGATTTTACACCGATTTCGTCTAAATCTAAACATTTAACAACAGTTTCAAACTTTTCTTCAACAATCTTTCACTTTTCACTAAAAACCGTTAGAATCTGGACTCGTCCGGGCTCTCTACTCACTCTCTAGTGGAGAACCGGTCTAAGAATGGACTTCTACCGAAGAGACGACCAATTCATGAGTTGAATATGAAACTTCGTCAAGAACAGTTGGTTCTGATCGAACGGGGTGATTCCTGTCCGATCGGACGAGTTGGACTTGATGCGATTTCCATTGTTTAATACGCCGTCATGCCGTCTCAGTCAAACCGCAAACTTTACAACTTAACAGATTGCACAAAGTTTTCCAAACAGAAGGTTGCTCAATCGAATAGCCGTCCGATCGAACGACTATTCGACCAGGTGCCTTGATTTTTTGAGTTAAACACTTAAACTTTTACAAAATTTTCAAAGATTATCAGTTTCAATCGAACAGCCATCCGATCGAACGGTCATCCGTCCGGATGACCATCCGATCGAATGACTTTATTTATACACAACGAAAACTTCAAAAGTTTAACATTTTCACAACACACTCCTCAGTCGAGTGACCCTCCGACCGAACAGTCATCCGTCCGGACGGTCATCCGATCGAACCACCTTTCGCTCGTTCATCTCACCGACACACTGTTTTACGCGCTGTTCAACGCTTACGCTATCGTTCTATGATCAGGCTAACTCAGACCACTCTCAATCAATCCAATCAAGTTGTGTTTACTTGCTAAACACCTACTGTGAGTATACTTGACCCCCTTTTAAACGCTTTAAACACACTTTGGGGTGTAACATACGTTCACATCTAAAAGCACTTACCAAAACGCTGATTGTACTTAAAACGATTATCACATGCGAATTACTGACGTATATATTTACATGTGATGCTTGATACATATGTGCTAGGACTTTTACTCGCGACGTCCCACCTTAGCTAGCATCGAGTGACTTAGCTGGTAATATTTGTTTTGTAGTGTATATGTTGTGTATCTCCTTTATGTATGAGGAAGTTCGCAGCTGTCACACCCCAACCGATGGCGGAATCATCGGGGCGCGGCACTATGCGAATCAGATTGCTCAAGAGAATCCATAACAACTAAATTGCGACAGTATTTAATGCGTTCATTATCCCATACTAACAAACAAGTACAATCACATAAGCTGTCACAAATTTTCATGTTCTCTCAAACAATACAAATCCGACAACCTAGATTTTTGGTGTGTTTCTAGACTTCCTAGCTTGATTTGATGTAGACTGCGACTCAACCTGCAACATACGTTAAAACATCATCAATACAAAAGTATTGGCGAGTATACAAGTTTTGATGGAGTAGCGTAAATAGATAAAAAGTGATGCGAATTACCAAATACATAAACGAGATACCTCAACATACATGCATTTAAGACCGATACTACCAGCTAAGTCACTCGAGCTGCGATTGTGATTGCTATTTATCCTAACTAGACCCCGTCGGGTGCTATAGTACTATACTAGTTAAGGCGGGACCTCGCGAGTATAAGTCCTAACACGTATGTAACTAGCATCACGTATAAATATGCATAACAGTTATTCGCAAGTGATAATTAGTTCGATGGAATAATTCATTTTGATAAATTGATTTAATAAGAACGTATGTTACACCCAAAATGCGATAAAAAGGGGTTCAAGTATACTCACAGTCGGTGCTCAGCAAGCAAACACAACTTGGTTGGATTGAAGGGAGCACGTCTGAGATTAGCCTGATTACAGATTGATAGCGTAAGCGACGAACGACGCGTTAATCGGTGCAACGTGTCAGAGGATCGGACGGTAATCCGATCAGATGGCAATCCGATCGGGTGGCCGGTCGATCGGGTGACAATTCGCTCGGACGGTCATCCGGTCGGGTGACTTTTCGAGTGGATTGTTTCCTCCTCTGGGAAGGATGTGTTTGTGTATGATGGTTTGCCTTTTGAAGTTTTTGTTGTAGCATTTTGAAAACAGAGAAGTATCATCACCTTTCAGGTCGGTCGGTCGAACGGCTGTTCGATCGGGTGATAATCTGATTGGTGGACACTTTAGTGAGAACAAGTTCACAGCAGTTGTCACTCGATCGGAGTGTAGTCCGTTCGGGTGACAATCCGTTTGTGTTGAATATGTTGAAAATTGTTTAAGTGTTGAAGTCTAAACACCACATGGTCGGGTGGTAGTCCGTTCAATATTTAAACTCCAAATTATTGAAATCAAAGTCAAGTTGGGGAACCCAAGGTGTAATCCGATCGGATGGCAGTCCGATCGGATGACATGTCCTGTCCGTTCGGATGCCTGTCCGTTCAGATGACATGTCCTGTCCGTTCGGATGCTCGTCCGATCAGATGACATGTCCTGTCCGTTCGGATGCTCGTCCGATCAGATGACATGTCCTGTCCGTTCGGATGCTCGTCCGATCAGATGACATGTCCTGTCCGTTCGGATGCTTGTCCGATCGGACGGCAATCCGTCCAAACGGTCAAGTTGTCCTCGGCACTTTGACTATTTTGAAGGTCTTTGGGGGTTTTGATCGAGACGGTGTTGTGACGTGCTAATCAACAGAAACCCCATCTTGAACCAAGGGACCCGATTGGACAGGAATCACCCAAATCTGACCGGTTTACTGATTCGTGATGGTCGTTCTTGGTTAACCCGAAATCGGTCATCTCTTTGTTAGAAACCGGGTCTTGAACCAACACGACACTAAGAATGAGTAGAAGGTCGGTACAAGCTTCGATTCTATCGGTCTTGAGTGCATTGAGTGTAAAAGAGTTGAAAGAAAGTTGGAAAACCATCTTTCAATCCTTTTATTCATGATTATGTGTAGATCTGTTGTGAAAATGTTGTTTATTCTTGTGGAAATCCTTCGGATCTGAGTTGTTCTTGGTGGAATGAGGCCAACACTTGAAGTTCATAAGAACTTCATGATGACATCACCCTAGAACACCTCAAATCCATCGATTTCATGGCTAAAAGTTAAAATTTAGAAGAGAAAATGATGAAGAAGTGCGTGTAGATCATAGAAGTACAAGATTTGAGGTAAAAACTTACAAGAATCGTGGGAAATCGAGAGAAGATGGCCTCAAAGCGTGCCGGTCGAGTGGGAGCTGTCACATCACTGTTCAAGTGGTGTGACAAGTGCTATTTATAGGTGAAGTGGAGTGAAGGGGAAGAAGTGCAACGGATCGGATGGCTGTCTGATCGGGCGGCTGTCCGATCGGATGGCTGTCCGATCGGATGGCGATTCGATCGAAGTGCCATTCGATCAAACGCCTCCGGCGAGCTGAGTTTTGGCGTTCCGTTTCGATTGTCGTTGCGAGAGTTTGGTTACACATTCTCATCCACATTTTCATATATTTATTATAATTAGCCACGTTGGGTCGTGATGTGCGTGAGTGTTATTAGTTTTTAGTGTATATGTTAATCCCTTTTTAACACTTTTTTAGCCAAGTTTTAAATTTATATAACACGATATTTTACTAACACCAAACACACATATGGGCAAGTGCACCCATCGTGAGCGTAGTATAGTGTTGGCAAGATACCGAGGTCGTCCAAGGACACAAGAGCTTTTAGTATCGGTTTATCCTCAACGTCTAATCAAATCAAAAAGTTAGAAAAATGTTTTTAAATAAGAAAAATAAAACTAACTAAAATGCTGAAAAATAAAATAAAAATAAAAAAACAGATACACAAGATGAATCACTTGGCTCCGACTCGTGTTTAGCGTAACCTTTGATTATTTCCGCACTTTTGCACTTTTTAAGAGATTATCTTAGTTATTGTAGTAGGCCCCTCTTTTGAAGGTGACGTTACCCTCAACCCAGTAGTTTGAGTCAGCAAGGATACAATCCTAAAGGGTCGGATTATTGAAAGATAATTAATGAAGTTATTAATGCATATTATGGTAGGCCCCTCTTTTGAAGGTGACGTTACCCTCGGCTAAGTAGTCTGAGTCAGCAGGGATACAGTCCTAAATAGTCGGGTTAAAGTATTAATAGTAGCTTACATATGAGGGGATCAAAGAGTTTGGACCCCCGCCATCCAATACCGGTGGGTATTGAAGGAGATCCTACTAAATTTGACCCAGGTCCTTGCAGGATTTATACACTGAACAAGGCAAGACTCTTACCAAACCGTTCCCTTAACCCCCGACCAGGTAGCTAACATATCTCCATATAGATCGTGGAGATATGAATGGTGAAAATCTTTTATTTTATATAGACAGTAAAATAATGCCAAGACACCACGGACAAACGATAAGGAAGAATCACCTTCAACATAAGAAACTAGTTATTAAAGTCATTAATACATAACCAAGTAAAAAGTGCGAAAATATTAAAAATAAAAAGTATTACACTAGACACTTGTCTTCACCAAGTGATGTAAGAGACTTAGGCAAACATGGCCATTGATTGTCAAGAACTCTTACGATCAATCTTGGATCCCGAGAAGACTCACACACTCTATGATGGACAATGGATGATGGTGGTGGATGATGGTGTTGTGATGGTGGTGGGTGGTGGGTGAAGTGTGAGAGAGGTGGTGTGCCAAGGGATGCCTTTGAAGTGAACCAAGCACCCATATTTATAGCCTGCACAGAAGCCTGGACACGGCCCCGTGTCCGCTGGACACGTCCCCGTGTCCACCCTTCTTCTCTTTCTTCATTAATTGCAGTTTGTCTGCATTAGTTGACCACACCCCCGTGTCCGCTGGGCACGGCCCCGTGTGCAGAAGCGTATCTGTACTATCAAGATTTGCTTGGATTCTGTGAATCTTAGCGTTGACCACGGCCCCGTGTTGAGCTGGGCACGCCCCCGTGTCGGGAATAGAAGCTTCTACAACTTTGTTTTTTCTGTAGACACCTGAACACGCCCCGTGTCCGCTGGGCACGCCCCGTGTTGAGCTGGGCACAGCCCTATGCTCAGCTGGGCACAGCCCCATGCTCAGCTTTCTTCTTGTTTTTTTTGCTTTAGGAGATGCTATCGAGGGGTCGGACATGCCACGTTTCTTCCTTTTCTTGTATTATTGTTAGATTTTGCTGCATTTTTGCTTCTTTTGTTCATTTAAGCTCTTTTAATCCTGCAAATACAAAAGGAAGACAAAAACATACTTTTTCCAACATTAGTACTAAAAAATGGTTAGTTTTATGCCACATTTGATGTAATTTATATGTTGCATTTTGCGCACATCAAATACCCCCACACTTGAATCTTTGCTTGTCCTCAAGAAAAACTCTTTATAATGTGGCTTACAATCCCAAATGGAATGGGTAGAAGAGAAGGTTTTAGGGCTTGTCATAGAGTGTCGGGATTTCCAAGATTCTTTATTAGGTTTTATTTTTATTTATTTACAATCCTATTCGTCATGATTTATATAGAACATTACAAAAAATAAATTACTTATTAGGGCATAACATGCCTTTTTAAAATTCCATTTATATACAAGTTCACATGCCTCACGGGGGATCACTCAACACTCGGCCGAAGATGTATTTTTGTGAATAACTCGAGAGCGGCATGGAACTTACTCCTACCATAGGCTTGCCAAACGATCAATCCTCCTCCTTTTTAACTATACACCTTTGTAAATGTCACACCCCCAAAATACCACATGCGGAATCACCGCGGGGCGTGTGACGTACCAGGATCCAAGCCACCAATCATGTTGAACTCATAAATATAATTAAATAAAACTTTCATTTATTGACATTAAGTGTTACAACGTTACAAACAATTCACAGTGTACAGCGGAAGCATAATTCATTCGTTAAGTGTTTATAAACCATTAGTCTTGTGTTACGATTCCATGTATCTCGACCCATAACCACTCCAGCCTCCCAGACAGCAAGTTCCAACAATATGCACCTAAAGACCTGCAAGGCATGTAACAACGAATCAACAACAAAGTTGAGCGAGTTCACAGTTGGTTGTCCATTTTAAAGTTGTTCCAAATATCATGAGCTCATTCGAAAACCAGTAGTTAATCAGTTCCTTGTTTCCCAAACCATATCCATAACCAGTGGGGGCTTCCCCATGTGAACCACTAGACCGTTACCATATCGACAACTGATGAAAGTAAGTTGCGCCCTAAGTCAATGTCTATCATCATTGACTGAGTGCCCAGATCCATTAGTACACGCCCGTCCGACCGGCACGGTGTGAGGCTTGTCAACCCTAATAGCGCTATCAACTAATGACCCGCTCGCCATTGGCCAGGCGATTCAGTCGATATAAAAATGAGGGACTTCATGATAGAGTTTTGTCTAGTAAGTTTAAGGTTGTTGTCCTACCCAAGGAGGACGAACGTACGTATTCTACCCAAGGAGAATACGCAGGATTAATATTGGCATCCTACCCATGGAGGATGGCGGTACATATCCTACCTAAGGAGGATATGCAGGTTCCGTTTTAGTTCTTTAACCCATTCCCAACCACCGGGAATCCCATGCCTTAGAAAGAGTGTGAACTCACATTGGTTTGCTCGGTAAGATTAGCTACGTGTTTACAGTTGATCACTCAAACCCTATCGTGGTTACCAAAGACAGTTAGTTCGCATGTACATAGATCACGTATTCCACATTTATGTTGTGTACAAGAAGCACTCGTATAACACATGCTATACTAGTTAATATAGCAGCCCATTCTCATCAAGTAGTTTCATAGCGTGCATTCAGTTCTCATATAAATTTACACCAAGATTCCAATATGGTCATCAATAATAATCAGTTTCCTATGTAATAAATCACATCCTTTTCACTTATCTTAAACAAGTGTCGAACACGCATTTATACATAGATCACACGTTGTAACAGTAAGTAAGCATTCATAGCATTCAACACGTAATGTGCGGCCCATCTAAGTTCAGGCCCAAAAGAAATGTGCGATTAACTTATGTCCGCGGCCTACTGACTCGGGTGCAGCCCAAAAGGCTTCACGGCCCAACTGATTTGCGCGATTGGGTCTATCAACTAATGTGTCATCCAATATGGTCTTATGATCTGGTCATATTGTGACTTGGTTTGGTTTGCGGCCCAACAGTTACATCTCGTTGACTCACAAGGACTCTATTCATCTTTCACATAAGACTTTTCTCATATAAATCATATTAATCATCATTATCACATAAACAATTTCATCACTTGACATAATTTCAGTGAATCATCATTCGATCATTAACGGCGAGTAGCGTATAACAAACATTCAAATCCATCATCGTTTAACATTACACATACGAATAGATCACAACAATTCACCAATTAACATGTGCAAAAACTCAAGCGATTAATGGCAAGACACTAACAGAAGCTTATCAAGCTATTAATTAAGCACACAAAATTTATTCATGTAAAACCCTACTCCTTCTAACTCACGAAAATCATAAGAAACCATGTATTGTCATATATCAGATTCCAACTTCAACAAATACAATATCATCTCATCATTTACTTCACATAATATTAATCATAACAATCATGTGCACCTAATATTAAAACCCTAGACTATTCTGACAACACTATTAGGATAGGCACATGGCTTGATTTGATCAAAACTACAACACCCACATGGAATCAATCATCATCATGTTAAATCTTTTATCAAGTGCACTCTAATTAGCATACATACTTCACGGCCCAATATTATTTCCATCGCATGATCATCATCAGGAGCACAATCAGTATTGTATAATACAATCATTATCATATAACACTATTAATATCATATAACCCTTTTGCTAAATATCAACACATAAAGAACGATCGATTAATAATTAATATAGTAGGGATCCACTAACCAAGATCTTTGATAACCGGATGATATCTCACAAGGGGGGGGGGGGGGTCCACCGTCGCCAATCAAGGGGTGTTTAGGGTTTGTTATATGTGGTATAGAAATTAATCAAGATGTTTACGTACATGGATTTATAAAAGCAGTAACAACTAAACTAAAGTGGGCCGATTAATAAGTTTATTCCGGCTACAATCTTTGGGCCGGGTTACCAAGACACACAAGGACAATCAAAGCACAAAAAAAAATTTATCTCATAACCAGGCCCAAATTGTCTGCAACAAAAAGCAAGTGGTGATAAAGACTCCGTCTAGTGAATCACTTACCATTCGGGGAGATACCCAGTATGGGCTGCCTGAGCAAGTGACTATGCTCAAGGCTTCCAAGTGTTTAAAGAAGGGTTGTGTCATCTACATGGCACAAGTGATTATTGATGAGCCTAAACCGAAGATAGAAGACATCCCAGTCATTTCTGAATACCCAGAAGTTTTTCCTGAAGAACTACCTGGTTTACCACCAGATAGATAAGTCGAATTCAAAATTGACATCATCCCTGGAGCAGCACCTGTTGCTAGAGCACCTTACAGGTTAGCACCAACGGAGATGAAGGAATTGAGAACACAACTGGATGAATTGCTAGCTAAAGGTTTCATTAAACCTAGTTCGTCTCCGTGGGGAGCACCAGTCTTGTTTGTCAAGAAGAAGGATGGATCGATGCATTTGTGCATCGATTACCGTGAACTCAATAAGGTCACAATAAAGAATAGGTATCCATTGCCCAGAATCGACGATCTGTTCGATCAGCTACAAGGGGCAAGTTATTTCTCGAAGATTGACTTGAGGTCAGGCTACCATCAACTGAAGGTTAGAGATGAAGACGTACACAAAACTGCATTTAGGACTCGTTATGGTCATTACGAGTTCCTAGTGATGCCTTTTGGGCTCACTAATGCACCGGCCGTGTTCATGGATCTCATGAATCGCGTTTGCAAGCCGTACTTAGATAAATTCATCATCGTTTTCATCGACGACATTCTCATTTATTCTAAGAACCGAGCTGACCACGAGAAACACCTTCGCTGTATTCTCAAACTCCTACATCATGAGAAACTCTATGCCAAATTCTCTAAGTGTGAATTCTGGCTTCGAGAAGTCCAATTCCTTGGACATGTGGTTAGTGAGCGTGGTATCCAAGTGGATCCCGCTAAGGTTGAAGCAGTTATGAACTGGAAGGAGCCAAAGACGCCTACAGAGATTCGTAGCTTCCTGGGATTGGCAGGATATTACAGGCGTTTCATTGAAAATTTTTCAAGGATTGCTGCACCCCTAACTTCCTTAACTAGGAAGAAGGTTAAGTTTGTTTGGGGCCCTAAACAGCAAGAATCCTTTGATATTTTGAAGCAAAAGTTGAGCAACGCTCCTGTACTGACATTGCCTGAAGGTACCGAAGAATTCATAGTTTACTGCGATGCATCACACACTGGTATGGGGTGTGTGCTTATGCAGAAAGGCAGGGTTATTGCCTACGCTTCAAGACAGTTAAAGGTGCATGAAAAGAATTACACCACCCATGACTTGGAGTTGGGTGCCGTTGTATTTGCACTAAAACTGTGCAGACATTATTTGTATGGTATCAAGTGTGTGATCTATTCTGATCACAAGAGCCTTCAACATCTGTTTAATCAGAAGGATTTAAACATGAGGCAACGCCAATGGATGGAGACTTTGAATGATTATGATTGTGAAATTAGATACCATCCCGGCAAGGCGAATGTAGTCGCTGATGCCTTGAGTCGAAAGGAAAGGGTGAAACCCATCCGAATCAATGCCAAGAGCATTGAGATAAAGAACAGTTTGACTGAAAGGTTGTTAGCTGCACAGAAGGAAGCTGTGTTGGAAGCTAACTATCCTAATGAAAAGCTAGGAGTAACTAAGGAGCAGTTATCTCTTGGCAAAGACGGAATTCTGAGATTGAATGGACGAATATGGGTTCCAATTTATGGAGGACTTCGAGATGTTATTCTTCAGGAAGCCCATAGTTCTAAATATTCCGTTCATCCTGGAGCTGATAAGATGTACCAGGATCTAAGGCCAAATTATTGGTGGATAGGCTTGAAAAAGTCTGTAGCTGCCTATGTAGCCAAATGCTTGACGTGTGCGCAAGTCAAAGCAGAACATCAAAAGCCGTCAGGTTTGCTACAACAGCCTAAACTTCCTACGTGGAAGTGGGAAATGGTAACTATGGATTTTATCACCAAGTTACCTAAGACAAGGAAAGGAAACGATACGATTTGGGTAATCGTAGACAGACTGACTAAGTCAGCACATTTCCTACCCATCAAGGAGACTTATAGCTCTGACATGTTAGCCCAGTTATACGTAGATAAGATTGTAGCCTTACATGGCATACCCGTGTCTATTATCTCTGACAGAGATACTAGATACACGTCACATTTTTGGAAGAGTTTCCAACAATCTTTGGGCACGCGTTTAAATTTCAGTACGACTTACCACCCTCAGACTGACGGACAGAGTGAGCGTACCATCCAAACATTGGAAGACATGCTACGTGCATGTGTGATTGATTTAGGTGGTAGTTGGGATAACCACCTACCCTTGATTGAGTTCTCCTACAACAATAGCTACCATACCAGCATTAAGGCTGCGCCTTTCGAGGCTTTATACGGTAGAAAGTGTAGAACGCCCGTTTGTTGGGCGGAAGTTGGAGATGTCCAATTATCAGGACCAGAGATAGTCTTTGAAACGACGGACAAGATTGTCCAGATTCGTGACCGTCTCAAAGCTGCCCGAGATAGGAAGAAGAGCTACGCAGATCCAAAGCGTAAATCTTTTCACTTCGAAGTAGGTGACAAAGTATTGCTTAAGGTATCACCCTGGAAGGGAGTGATGAGATTTGGTAAGAAAGGCAAGCTAAGCCCGAGATACATAGGACCTTTCGAGGTTATCGAACGTGTCGGGTCAGTTGCCTATAAGTTAAACTTACCTGAAGAGCTCAGTGGAATTCACAATGTGTTCCACATCTGCAATCTGAAGAAGTGCTTCGCTGATGAATCACTGGTCATACCACATACAGATGTGCATATAGATGAGAGCTTGAAATTTGTGGAAAAACCATTGTCGATTGAAGATCGACAGGTTAAGAAGCTTCGAAGGAAGCATGTACCTATTGTAAAGGTCAAATGGGATGCCCGTAGAGGTCCCGAGTATACGTGGGAGGTTGAATCCACGATGAAAGAAAAGTACCCTTATTTATTTCAGTAAATCTCGAGGTCGAGATTTCTTTTAAGGGGTGAGGATGTAACACCTCGAAAATTCACGTCCTATAATGTGTTGACACGTGTCATATGTTTGAACGTGTGAAAGAATGTTATAAAAGGATTAAAGTTGACAATCATGGAAAGTATGTGAATATACGAGTTCTAAATGTCAACAGTGAATAAATATATTGTACATTAACCCTACATGATGCTCATACCTTCAAACGAATAAATCATGGATCATACGAAGCTAAATATGAAAGAAAGTGAGAGATTACAAACTACAGGGGTTAAATGTGTCAACATGTTTAAGTTATACCTCTGAGTGACCTTTTAGCAAACCCGAAGCTTTGTAACGGTAAATTATGCTCACTAGAATGCACGATATAAATTTCATAAAGTTTCGTTATCGTATGAGAAAGTTATGATCAAATTCGTATGCGAAGGGTTAAAAGCGTCAACGTTGAAGTTTATGACTTTTCGGGTAACAATAAAGTTAACCGAGGACTAAACGAAGTGGGTAAATGTCTTAAGGCCCTTATAAGTCAATTTAGAGGGTTCATTGTGCAAAACAAGACATGAAAGCGACCTTTAGAAGGACCCGGGACCAAAACTGCAAATAATGGAAAAATTGGTTGGCTGAACCACACATGCTCGCGTAGCGCGAGCACTAGACACTTTGCCGTCGCGCTACGCGACGGCCTTATCTGATCAGCCTGCTACGATTTTGCTGGATTCTTGTCTGCCATAGCCTTGTAACTGACCTTTGAACGATTTTCCTCATCTTGTGCGACCCCTAAACAACCCCTAGACATTTAGGGACACTTGTTAGTGATCAAACATCAGTTATAGAGCTTGTTGTCAACAATCCATGAGGTTCCAAGCACTATAAAAGGCCATGATGTGCAACCATTGTTCTTCACACCTTCTCTTGCATTCCTGATCATTCTGGAGCTCAAGACTTCTCTCAAGTGATCTCTGGTCGTTCATAGGACTCTTGTAAGTTTGCTTAACCTTTCTTAGTTAAGTTTTTGCTTAGTTTTAGCTTAAAAGTCAAACCGTCGTAATTAACGATTGACTTAACGATTAATCACTAATGGTCTAGTGATTATTCGAATTGAAAGTAGTTATAAGTTGGTAATTATGTGGGTAATAAACCCTTAAAAGGGTTCCCCCTGATTCCCACTCTAACTAGGTCAAATGTCGGGTCAAACTTGTTAATAAAAAGTCAACATGATACTTAATTTCTAATTTATGCATGATTAGCAATGTAGAACACATACAACATGTTTGATCATTAATATAACTTGGTAATTAGTGTAAGAACATGTTTAAACATGTTCAACCCGACAATTTACTGTTTAGACCCGGTTCGGAACCGAAAGTCGCAAAGCTTTGACTTTTGCTTTGACTTCAGTTCTGACCCGTTTTGGTATGTTTTAGAAATACTGTAGAGCCTTATTTAGACCAGGTTACATGATAGTATAACCCTCTGTGATTATACACCATGGTTCATTAGTTAACCAATTAATACGCATGATTCCGTTAATTGCTCATATGTTGACCATTATGCCCTTTTCACCTTAAAACGTGATTTTTGGAAATGTAAAAGAGTAGAAACTTTAATTACTGATATTTAGACTTGCACCCAAAGTTTGACATCAGTTTGAGGTGTAGATTAAGAGTTATGCTCGTTAACGTAAAATGAAAGCTTTGTGTTAATTAAACGACATAATTAGCGTATAACCTATTTAAACATACTTTTTGATATCAAATTCTTTACCCATAGATGTAATATATTATTTTGGGATTTTTGAAGATTTTTAATTAATTTTAGGCTGAGCATAACTAATAGTCGTAGGCTTAATCCGGTAATTGTCGGTTTTGCCCTTACGGGCCATAAAATGAGTTTTACATATCTAATCGACTCCAAAACTTTTGCTACTGATCTTAAATGATAAATAAATTATTTTAAGCCCTCTGGAATGATAAAAATATCAGCTTCATGTATCGAACCCGGAAATGGCTTCTAATCGCCTTATTAAGCGTTTTTAGCGCATAGTATGTACTAAGACTATTTTTAAACATACAAGGGTGATACCTACTGATATTTAGGGTAAATTATAATATTTTAATAGTAAGCAAGGGTTGTTAAATGCAGACTTCAGTTTTGAGCTTTTCGGCTTATGTGAAATTACCAAAATGCCCCTACGGTGCATAGTTTGGTTATATTTGATAAATTTCACATATCTACTTTACCCTACTGTTATAACTTATCAAACTAAGTATTTTTGCTGATTATATCAGACCTGTAACTCAGGTAAACACTTAAACTCTTTTATAATCCTTGAAAATGACCAAACTACCCCTACGAGGCATAGTTTGTGTTTAAATTCGTTTCGGGCATAATAAAAGACATATTAATGATGTCACAACATATTTGAAGCATATTAACTTAGGAAACCTGTATATGGCTCTAATAATTACCCGTTACGCTTATTACGCGTTCGGTTCGGTTTATGTAACTAGTTTACATAAATTAGCCGAAACGGGTCAAACCTTATCGGTTTTATCTCAAAATCCAGAGTGTGTATGAAATACCCATAATAAGAAAGTCTCTAAACTTGTCAGGTCTAAATCACATTCTATCCGGTTTTCGCTTAATAGTGCGTACGAACCGTATCTTTGAAACTAACCGGTCTAAGCTTAAGCTTAACTAAAGACCCGTTAGGATTCTAATGGGTTATTATAAACCTTCGTTCCAGATTAGGAGGACCAGTAAAAGCTACTTGCATTTACTTATTGTGATTATTACTTTGCTCATGTAAATACTTTTAACTTATTTTCCCTATACGGGCTTGGGTTACGGTATATAAAATACCGCTTGGTCAGGCATCAAATCTTCCATCGTTTGGTGGTTAATTGAATAATTTGATCGGCCCGTTTAAACAGTTTTGTTTACTTAAAAGCCTTTGGGGGGTTAATGAACATGTCCCGGATATCCTTGGCATCATTTTACGAAATGGCCACGACCTAAGCGCGGAGTGTAGGCGTACACTCGTCAGTGCATAAATAGTTGATGCGGTGTGTCTATTGATCTTTAACCCGGTACGTCCGGGCTCCTGAACGCATAAGGAACATGTAATTCGTTCACAAGATTATATATTTAAATAATTCTCCCAAGTTATAAAATGTTTATGCCATGTGCATCCAAACCAATTTTTAATCATTTTCCAAAATGAGTCAATTGATTGTATTTACCAGTGTAAACTGACGTATTTTCCCAAAAAGATTAAATGCAGGTACTAAGCGTAATTGGCTGGGATTTCTCCTTAGCATCAATAGAAGTCTCGCAAGCTTAAGATGACTAAAGTCTGTTGAACTATTGTTTCCATTTTATTTTCGATCCGTCTGTGGATAAACAATCGACAGTTGTGATATTTGATATTACAATATTATATTCGGTTGAATTATATCTTACAAATTGCTTCTGCTGTGCATATTAAATATTGTGTTGTTTGACTATTATGTTGCCAACCACTTCACGATACTCCCCACCGGGCCCACCGGTGACACGTGGAATCCGGGGTGTGACAGGAGGTTGGCACCCCGTGCCTAGCAACCACTTCTTTCAGGTAGATGACTGCAAGTGTAGAAAAACTTATCCGTTTCCTTGATGGCTAGAAAGTGTGCTGGTTACATGAGACAATCAACGATCATCCAGTTGTTATTGTTTCCGTTTCGAGTTGTAAGCAGGCTAGTGACCAAATCCATGGCAGTCTATTTTCTCTTTCCATATAGGTGTTTCTGGTTGCTAACACTTCACCTTGACTTTCCCACAGTCAAACATCATTCCCGTACCTAGCTAGGTGGGCCTTCATGCCCGATCATCAGCACAAGTTTCATAGATCCTACTATCTCTCATCAAAAATCCAGACGACTAGAATATCGAAGCCGGTATGCTCTGCTCAACACAAGTTTCCTAAAGTTGCCGTATAATGAGACCCACATTCGTTCTATGAGGTAACGAGTATCGTCCGACCTGTCAAAGGTTGCTTCTCCATGCCCCGCATGAGTTTAACTTGAAAATCCTCTTCCTTCAGTTCTCTAGTTTGAATAGAGCGAGTCTGATCAGGTAAGTTAGAGTCGATAGTGAGCTGCAAAGCTTGTGCACGTTCAAGTTTCATAGTTGTAATCATTCTAAAGTTTCCTTCAGTGATGCCATTAAATGCACTAGCTCTATCGAAGCCAAGGTACACGGGAGGCTATTGTGATCGGTCTGAATAACGCATCTGGTACCATCCAAGTAATGCCTCCATCTAAATCCCAAGGCCATGGTTTTCACCGCCAGTTGTGTGTCGTGCAGTTCCTCTTTGTAGCTCCATCACGTAAGTCATCATTCTCTCATGTTGCGTTGGTGTGTAACAAGGATTCTGATTCGGGCCATCGTGGTATATCACTACATCACCCGCACCCTCGGGTAAGGACGATGCTCGGTGCATTGCAGAGTTGGAACCCAAAAGTTGAAAAGACGTCCTCCTGTTTCGTCTTTCACGAACACAGTACCCTACTGTGCTAAAGGGATTTAAGCTGTATGACCTTTGAAAATCTTGTGGGTGAGCTGCATTAGTATCTAGTGAAACTAAGGAATTGCTACGTCCCCGAAGGAATCTTTGGTGTCGATCAGTTTCTAATAAGATGCATCTTAACAGGGCTTTGCACGTAATGGATCCTCCCACAGAAGCGCTAAAATAGGATACATATGTCACCCATAGCATTTCTTTCTCCTGGCCATGATTCAGAACATCGTCAACAAATACGGTCGATTCATGTGATCCCAGAAGCTGCTGGTGTGTTGATCAACTCAATGATCAAGGTGTACAAAGTTGAAATGGCTGCATTGCGTTCGACATGTTGTTCTAAGTGCATTCTCCTCTTGGAGTTCCATCTGACGATAGTTCGTTCACTAGCCAATCCTCGAAGGGAAGCTTGTTCCTCGTAACTGGTTAACAGGGTGTTACTACATGGTTGAAGCGAACAGTTCTTGACTGTCACCTTGTTGAGTTCTCGATAATCAGTACACCTATCCAACGATACAACCTATCTTCCTGGATATAACTGGGGCTCCCCAAAGCAAAAACTAGGTCCGACAAAGCTCCTGTCCAACAGTCCCTATTGCTGATTTGACCACTCTCGCAACCCTCCTGGTGCAAGACGGTAAGAGATACAAAGAATCAGGACTGCCTCTGGCATGAGATCAAACTGAGAGTCCATCCAATAGTTGTGGAAGTAAACCTGATAGTTCCTCCCGTAGCATGCTGGGTGGAATCACGGACAGTTGGTGGATCCTCGATCCTCTTTTCCTTAGCCTTGACATCAGTAACGAGTGCTATTATAGCGGGATAATCCTTCCGTGGACACTTCTGGCCTTCCTGCTGAATTGATGCTAACCTCTGCACCACCCTAACGCGTTAGAACAGATAACAATCCTCCACTAGGAGAGGGATACTTAGAATCTTCTCTTCACAGGGTACATCTATCAAAAACCACAGAAGAAAGGTCGATGTCAAACACTTGTCCCACAAGGTCGAGTTCGCATCCTAACGATCATATGAGGTTTCCATTGTCTTGCCATCAGCCGATTCCACAACAGGTTCGGTTTCAAGAAGCATCAGGGTTAAGCAGAACAGTGGCGAAGTGATTAGTCACCAAGAACACGTAGGTCACCATGTTGCTATAATCCCGGCGTTGCCCACGCCAATCCCTAATGTCCCTCCATGAGCATCATTTCCCGTGTTGTTGTACTCGTTGCGAGGATTTCCAGTACGACCGCCGTTCCCTTGGTTGTTGTCATTGGATTTAACACCGGCCACTCCATGCCGTAGGCAACTTCACTTTCCATGCTGTTGGTTACCATTACAAATACCTTGTTGTTGCCGTGACTGTTGCCTCTAATGGTGTTGTTTGAAACGGAGCTCTACGACCTTTTACCGACATGGTCCACCTCTTCACATTCCATGGTACGTGCTAAGGCACTACTCACTGTGCGGGGAGTTTCACATTCCATTCTACAGTCAGTTGTCATTGCTTATCTCCTGATTAATTTGTAAAAGTTGACTCCCATGAGTCACTGGCTGGGGTTAAGGATTCGATTGGAGTCAAATTGCTGATGTTCATTGTTGGTAACTAGGGTCATTCAAATGCTAAAGCCCATCATTCTTGCAAGTTGACTGAGTAATACACGGTATGTTACGAGAATGTTGCAGAAGTGATCGCACTTCGGGATTTAAAATGTCAATACGTTAAGTTCCAGCAAACGAAGAAAAGTGAGAAGGGTATAGACCAATCATTGTCGTTGCAACATCCAACTTAAGGATGTTAGTACAATCACCTAACATTCTACACAGTTCGCTAGGCGTTCAGATGGGTGTGCAGGTAATACTCGATAGCATCGAGATTCGAAAGGATCCAGAGATGAATGAAAAATTGACGTTCGAGTAGGGGACAATCACTACTATGACCCCTATAGGTTTGTTATGTTTCACATCGATCAATAACAGAACAGAACCCCTTTTCCACTTCTTAAGGCTCACTGGGACTCGCATCCACCCCACATTATTATTATGTGTGCACCCACAATAATATTGTGATTTGCATGCTCATCTCAGCTCCTCTTAACTCATGTCAAATGATTCCTCAAACTCAAGTAGCTAACAAAGAGCATCACGAAGCGTAAGTCATAAAGGTTTAGGGAAATACCACCCTATCAGTCACATAACACAGGTAAGTAATACACTAACTCATACTGTTGTGCTGAACGTGCAATCACAGGCAATAACATACGTAAGTGTTCGCTAGTTATGCAGTACAATGAGTATACGAGAGACGAACCTTGCAATCTGGAGCTGAGTGTCATGGTCGTATTAACGTTTTCAGAACTGTTCGGTCATAGTCTGGTTTTACAAAAACGTTTTCCCGTTTTTTAAAACCAAGTTCACTATAACCAATGGCTCTGATACCAATCTGTCACACCCCCAAAATACCACATGCGGAATCACCGCGGGGCGTGTGACGTACCAGGATCCAAGCCACCAATCATGTTGAACTCATAAATATAATTAAATAAAACTTTCATTTATTGACATTAAGTGTTACAACGTTACAAACAATTCACAGTGTACAGCGGAAGCATAATTCATTCGTTAAGTGTTTATAAACCATTAGTCTTGTGTTACGATTCCATGTATCTCGACCCATGACCACTCCAGCCTCCCAGACAGCAAGTTCCAACAATATGCACCTAAAGACCTGCAAGGCATGTAACAACGAATCAACAACAAAGTTGAGCGAGTTCACAGTTGGTTGTCCGTTTTAAAGTTGTTCCAAAAATCATGAGTTCATTCGAAAACCAGTAGTTAATCAGTTCCTTGTTTCCCAAACCATATCCATAACCAGTAGGGGCTTCCCCATGTGAACCACTAGACCGTTACCATATCGACAACTGACGAAAGTAAGTTGTGCCCTAAGTCAATGTCTATCATCATTGACTGAGTGCCCAGATCCATTAGTACACGCCCGTCCGACCGGCACGGTGTGAGGCTTGTCAACCCAAATAGCGCTATCAACTAATGACCCGCTCGCCATTGGCCCGACGATTAAGTCGATATAAAAATGAGGGACTTCATGATAGAGTTTTGTCTAGTAAGTTTAAGGTTGTTGTCCTACCCAAGGAGGACGAACGTACGTATTCTACCCAAGGAGAATACGCAGGATTAATATTGGCATCCTACCTATGGAGGATGGCGGTACATATCCTACCCAAGGAAGATATGCAGGTTCTGTTTTAGTTCTTTAACCCATTCCCAACCACCGGGAATCCCATGCCTTAGAAAGAGTGTGAACTCACCTTGGTTTGCTCGGTAAGATTAGCTACGTGTTTACAGTTGATCACTTAAACCCTATCGTGGTTACCAAAGACAGTTAGTTCGCATATACATAGATCACGTATTCCACATTTATGTTGTGTACAAGAAGCACTCGTATAACACATGCCATACTAGTTAATATAACAGCCCATTTTCATCAAGTAGTTTCATAGCGTGCATTCAATTCTCATATAAATTTACACCAAGATTCCAATATGGTCATCAATAATAATCAGTTTCCTATGTAATAAATCACATCCTTTTCACTTATCTTAAACAAGTGTCGAACACGCATTTATACATAGATCACACGTCGTAACAGTAAGTAAGCATTCATAGCATTCAAACGTAATGTGCGGCCCATCTAAGTTCAGGCCCCAAAAAAATGTGCGATTAACTTATGTCCGCGGCCCACTGACTCGGGTGCGGCCCAAAAGGCTTCACGGCCCAACTGATTTGCGCGATTGGGTCTATCAACTAATGTGTCATCCAATATGGTCTTATGATCTGATCATATTGTGACTTGGTTTGGTTTGGTTTGGTTTGCGGCCCAACAGTTTCATCTCGTTGACTCACAAGGACTCTATTCATCTTTCACTTAAGACTTTTCTCATATAAATCATATTAATCATCATTATCGCATAAACAATTTCATCACTTAACATAATTTCAGTGAATCATCCTTCGATCATTAACGGCGAGTAGCGTATAACAAACATTCAAATCCATCATTGTTTAACATTGCACATACGAATAGATCACAACAATTCACCAATTAACATGTGCAAAAACTCAAGCGATTAATGGCAAGACACTAACAGAAGCTTATCAAGCTATTAATTAAGCACACAAAATTTATTCATGTAAAACCCTACTCCTTCTAACTCACGAAAATCATAAGAAACCATGTATTGTCATATATCAGATTCCAACTTCAACAAATACAATATCATCTCATCATTTACTTCACATAATATTAATCATAACAATCATGTGCACCTAATATTAAAATCCTAGACTATTCTGACAACACTATTAGGATAGGCACATGGCTTGATTTGATCAAAACTACAACACCCACATGGAATCAATCATCATCATGTTATATCTTTTATCAAGTGCACTCTAATTAGCATACATACTTCACGGCCCAATATTATTTCCATCGCATGATCATCATCAGGAGCACAATCAGTATCGTATAACACAATCATTATCATATAACACTATTAATATCATATAACCCTTTTGCTAAATATCAACACATAAAGAACGATCAATTAATAATTAATATAGTAGGGATCCACTAACCAAGATCTTTGATAACCGGATGATATCTCACAAGGGGGGGGGGGTCCACCGTCGCCAATCAAGGGGTGTTTAGGGTTTGTTATATATGGTATAGAAATTAATCAAGATGTTTACGTACATGGATTTATAAAAGCAGTAACAACTAAACTAAAGTGGGCCGATTAATAAGTTTATTCCGGCTACAATCTTTGGGCCGGGTTACCAAGACACACAAGGACAATCAAAGCACACAAAAAAATTAGTTGGGCCTTGGGCCGATATGGTGAGTGTTTGCAAGGTATAATTATAAAGCCCAAAATATACGCGGCCCAACAGTTTCCGATAAGTTATCTAATCGGGTTATCAAACGTTTAAGTTTAACGGTGTTAGAATCGCAAGATTACACGTCACTAACCTTGAAAGTTCGGGTTGTCACAGTAAATATCAAGAGGACTTTTGGGTGTAGGGTTAGGCTTGGGTTAAAGGTAGGTGGTTGGGTTAGTGGTTAGTAAAAGGGCGAAAGGCGTAAAAAGCTTCGGTTTTCGTAAGACTTTTTATTTTTGTAATTTTTTTGATGAAGCTATAATTCAAACAAAGTTATTTTTTGATAAACTTGTTTGTTTATTTCTTTTTGTTTCATCATCACAGTAATTTTTTTTTGAAAGTTATAAGAAAAACCGAGCTTGATACTAAAACAAAGGGTTAAAAATAAAAATGTTTTGGTGGGTAAAAGGGTGTTTGTTTTTGGGTTAAGAAATGAAAAGGTTTAGGCTCAAAGGGGTTAACTAGGGGGATTTTGGGTAGGTGGTAAAAAAAAGAAAAATAATGGTGTAGAAATAAAAAGGGTTAGTCCTAATGCCTCCTTCATTTACTTACTCGGGTTTAAGTTGGTAAGGACCGGGAATGTATCGTTGTTGCAAGTTCTAGAGTCGTAAGAACCAAGCGGCTATTCACACAAGAAACGAAAAATGAGCATTTAGTTTAAAGATATATATTGTATGCTCAATAAAGGCTCAAAACTCACTTTTTGTGGAAATGGGTTTTTATGTGATCAAGTATATATAATCAAATTTTAACTAAACTTGTCATGCCGTTTCATAATTTTCTTATGTTGGTTCTTTTTATCACGACGCTATTGGTTGTAAATTTGTAAAAATATAACCTTTTTAGAACTTGAAATTCCCAAATTAAACCAAGACAAGTAAAAAAATTGAAAATTTTTGAAAAAAAATTGGGGTGATTAGCGGTTCCAATAGAGTTTTGTGTAAGGCTTGTTTTTAGGACTTGCAAGATTCAAGGTTTTAGCATCCTCCCACACTTAAATTACACATTGTCCTCAATGTGTCCAAAAAATAAGTTTTTCGATTGATTAAAATGTGTAAAAGTGGGTTAAAAACAAGATTTTATGTTACTGGGTAGCTGAACACGGGGTGGTGTTGGCTGAGCACGGCCCCGTGGTCAGACTGCCAGTATCAAATTTAAAAAGAAGGCTGGGCACGGGGGCGTGTTCAGTGAGCACGGCCCCGTGTCCAGTTACCTGAACTGGGCATTTTCTGCAGAACCTTGGGCACGGGGCGTGTTGGGGTGAGCACGGCCCCGTGCTAAACTTGCTGTAATGAAGAAAAATTATCGGGAGGCTCTGTTTTTGTGCATGGGGTGTGGGTTCAAGTTTCCCTTAGTAACCTCCACCATTTCGAGTGTGCTTTATTCCTGAAAATTAAAACTAAACTAGAAAATATAAAAGTTAAACTAATCTAAAACTAAGGATAGTTCCGCGGAATGCCTCCGTGGTGCGCCACGTTTATAAGGGTCCTTGGCTAGAGCCACCTTATCGGGTGGTTCGGGCTCATCTTCAATTAGGGGGTCGTCATTGCCGAATGGATATTTCATTGATCGCTCAAGGTCGACACTTTTTTTAAATGCCCCTAATTGAATAGATAGATTGTTGTACTTCCGGTTTTTCAAAGCTTCGTGGGTTTTTACAAAGGGTCGTCCCAACACTAGAGGAGCGTCATCGAGGATGACAAAGTCGGTTGGGATTACCATTTGATTTGTTTGAACCAAGACATCCTCAACTACACCGATTGACTTTATTACTTTCCGATTAGATAGAAAAATGGGTATTTGAAGTGGAGAAAAATCACCAATACTTAATTTTTCGAAAATGTAGTTGGGCATTATGTTAACACAAAGATCTTTATCAATTGTGACATTACTAATAAATGAATTTTGAAAAAAACATGGAACCGGTGTAATGTTGATTTCAAATGGGTCTTCTTTTATTAGCGACGTTTGCTCATTAGTTAACTTAATGCTTACCGTTTCGTCAATTTTAGTGTTAGTGTTTAACTCTTTTAAAAACTTAGCATAAGTGGGGTACTAAACAATGATTTTCAAAAGAAGGTGACAAGAGATTAATTTCTTCAAAATTAGACTCTTCTTGAAATTTTACGTTAACGGACTCACCTTTTTCGGTGTTTAACTCATGTGTCGGTTTTTCACTTATTTGTTCTTCCATTTTTACCTTTTCAACTATCTCTTCTTTATTTAATTCTTCCCTTGCGCGGGACTCATCTTCCCTTGCGCGAGATTCTTTTATGTAGCGCTCGATAGTTTTAAGGTGTTCAAATATCCTATCGGTCACTTCGGTAATAGAGTAAGGATCGGGATTTTCAAAGCTTGAAGGCTCATACCTTGGTTCATCAAAATATGAGTATGAGGGAGAAGGTTCATACCTTTGGTCTTCATAGGATGTGTATGAAGTTGATGGCTCGTACCTGGGCTCCTCATAGTAGGTGTATGAAGTGGATGGTTGAAATAAGTTACAATATTGTACCGAGTGCGGGTTACCACAATTAGTGCAATAATTTTCCCTATAATCATCCTCCTCATAGGTGTAGTTGTAACCTCCTGAGTATTGATCCATAAGAATCACTCAGCAGACCACAACAAAGTCTCGAGATAAGAAAACAAAAATAAAAGTGGAAACAGAGGCTGGACACGGCCCCGTGTTCAGGATCTGTATCTGGGCGTTTTAATTAAAGTTACTGATTTCGTTGAGCACGGGGGCGTGTTCAGTGAGCACGGCCCCGTGTTCAGGCTCTGTATCTGGGTGTGTTATGAAAAATATGCAGCACGGCCCCGTGTTCAATGAGCACGGCCAGTGTTCAGGTTAATGTAAATGCAAAACTAAACTAAAATGCATAAAAATGTGCGCGTGTTTTAAAAAGGTTTTGAAAAACTGATTAGGCCATCGATTTTAAGCTTTCTTAAAATCCTCGTGTCCCCGGCAACGGCACCAAAAACTTGATGTGCGTGAGTGTTATTAGTTTTTAATGTATATGTTAAGCCCTTTTTAACACTTTTTTAGCCAAGTTTTAAATTTATAAAACACGATATTTTACTAACACCAAACACACATATGGGCAAGTGCACCCATCGTGAGCGTAGTATAGTGTTGGCAAGATACCGAGGTCGTCCAAGGACACAAGATCTTTTAGTACCGGTTTATCCTCAATGTTGGTGCATACGTCTGTCGACTTCGTCTTGTATCGAGTCTTGTATTTGTTTAGATAGATGAGGGCACGCAAAACGAGAAATATGGGTGTGAAGCTATTTCGTACGAAATTAAACGTTCATTTCGCACGAAATGACTATTTCGTGTGAGATTGATTTTGTACCAACTGTTTCGTGCGAAATAGCCTAGCCTATAAATACCTGCCTTGTGATTTCGTTTGTAACTTTTCGATTCCAGAGCCGAAGTGCTGCTGAAGTGTCTACTAGTTGTAAAACTTTGTTAAATCAATCAAAAGACAGTTTAAAGTGAATTGTAAGCTGAATCAACTTGATACGTCTGTTTCCGCCTTTCGTATTGAGCTAAAACTCTTCTGAACGACTCGTTTGGTCGTGAAAACGATCCTACAAGTGGTATCAGAGCTCAGGAGGAGGAGTTCTATCGAATTCAGCTTGATTTCATCGAATTTTCTGACTTCTACACCTTCTTTTCAAAATTGAACAAGTTTTAACAGATAAAATGGATTGAATTTCACACATTATAAGCGAAACAGTGTTTTAACAAAGCCTTGAAAGAATTGGACCAAAATTTGTACTTAAACCTGATCAATTTGACAAAAATATGGCCGACATGATGACATCAGCAGTATTTCGCACGGAATAGATCCTTCATTTCGCACGAAATCACATTTGAGTTTCATTTCGCGTGAAAAGTTAGTTCATTTCGTACGAAACCAGTATTTCGTTTGAAATTTGGTTGATTTCGCACGAAATCATCATTTCGTGTGAGCTATTTCGTACGAAATCACCATTTCGTACCAAAGTGATTTCATTTCGTGTGAAAAACAGTCTATTTCGTGTGAAACCACCTTTTTCGTTTGAATTTAAGTTAATTTCGTACGAAATCATTGTCTCATCTTGTCATTTCGCACGAAACCATTTATTTCGTGTGAACTTTCTGATTTCGTGTGAATCATTTCGTTTGAAGTCATTTTGCAGGTCATTTCACACCAGTTGTTTATTTCGCTTGAGGGATTTCGTTTGAAAGTGTTGATTTCGCTTGAAAGTGTCTGATTTTGAAAACTTGTTACCGAATCATGGAATAGGAATTCTATAATGCGTTTGCTACTGCCCCGACTACTCCGGCTACCATTACTCAGAACTTGAACATGGAAAATGAAACTGGAACTTTACAAAAAACCCCGAAACTCATGGGTATTGAGGAGTATTATGGTTGGAAAGATCAGTTTGAAAACTGGGTTCAAGCTAATCATTTGAGATCTTGGGAGTGTATTGAGAAAAAGTATGTCAAACCTCGTACGGATTTGGGTGTAATCAAAACAATTTCTGAACTAACGAATAAAGAACGAGACATGTACAAAGCAGAAAAAATGATGATTAGTCTGCTACAGCAAGCTGTGAAAGAAGACATCTTCATTTTGCTCCAACATGATAACACTTCACGTTCGATTTGGGAAGCACTTCGAGTTAAGTTTGAGGGAAGTGAAAAGATGATTAGGAGTAAGAAATCATTGCTAAAGAAAGAGTTTGATTTATTTTCGAGTTTGCCAGGAGAATCTTCAAAGAAATTGATCGAAAGATATTGTCACTTAGTGCGATCTATGTCTTTGTTGGAAATAGTCAAAGATCAAGAAGAATGGGTTGACAAACTAGCTGATGCTTTACCTCAGAAAGAGTGGGGTACCTATTTGATGATCTTGAAGAGTACTGGAGAGTATGACAAATTGACAATTTCCCAGTTTATTGAAAAGATTGAAGGTCAAGATCTTGAACAGCAAAAGATTGCAAGGATGAATAATCCAAGTAGTCAACAAGATGTCAAAATGTATTACAAAGGTAGTGTTCAGGATGTTGAAGTGAGTCCGAAAGTCCAAACTGCTTTTAGTGCTGAAAACTCATCTAGAACAGTCAATCAAAGTCTAAACAGTAGCAATGGATTTTCTTCATATCCAAGTGTTAGTCCAAAGTCAACCTCAAGTTATCAGTTCCAAAGTTCAAATAGCGGGAATGGTCATGTTTTACATTGCAACATCGCGTTGCATCTTCAGAATGATCAAAATTTCTCTGAAGAGGTTGCTAAGGGTCACATGTCTTTACTTGCTACTGTGTTAGAATCATATGAAGGATTGGTTGCTGGAAGGATCGGAAATCCTATGCTGACAAAAGAGGATTACGATCAGATCGATGCTGAGGAAATGGAGCTTATGGACATTAAATGGTGTTTAGCTAGTGTTTTGAGGAGAGCTGAAAAATTTAAGGTGATTACAGGAAGAGATGATTTCAGAGATGCAAATGTTTCTACTTTGGGTTTCGATAAATCTAAAGTTACTTGTTTTCGATGCAGGGAGAAAGGTCATTTCAAGAGGGAATGTACCAATCGAGAAGCAAGTGGAACAAAGAATCCGTTCGGTGGTAATGATTATTATCGGAAATCCATATATCAACAAGTTGCTCATCAACCGTATCAACAAAAAGAACCACAAACTGCACATGCTAAAATGATCGAAGAAGCAAATAAGAAAGCTTATTTTGGCATAATTGATCAAGATGATGAAAAAGTGGTAGAAGGCTTTAGCTGGGATAAATACATTCCACCTGATTCACAAATGGTAGCTCTCACTGCAAAATAGTTCAAGAACCAGATCTAATGAAGGAATGGATGAAAGGAAATGCTGGTGATGAGAAGAATCAAGATGGAGATTTTGTTTATTCAGATGATAGTTCAGAAAGTACTCAAGTGTTTGATCAATCATCATCTGATGACAGTGATGATGAAGAAGAAACACAAATAAATATTGGAAAATCTATGTTATCTCCTGAAAGTTTTCAATTTTATTTTGCAGATAGATTGGAGAAGCTGAAGGAGAGACGAGCAGCAAAAGAACAGAGAAAGATAAAATGTGAAAAATGTTGCTCAAGAAGTGAAGAATGAACAAAATAAAGAAGTTAAAGTCACTGAAAAAGTTGTTGAAGCTGAAAAGGTTGTTGAAGTTGAAAAGGTGATCGAAGTTGAAAAGATTGTTGAAGTCATCAAACCGTGTTTAAAGTGTTTGGAATCTTGCAAGCAGTGCGAAGAGAAAGATGAGAAGTTGAGTGAGCTTGAAAAAATGAAAGAGAAATTATTGTTTGATCTCAACTACGTAAAAGAATCATATGATGTGTTGAACAGAACAGTAACTGGTTTGCAAAAGACAAATTCTGAAAGAGAAGATGCGTTGACAATGATGAATGCTGTAATGATGTCAAAGCAGAAAGCTATCAATTATTACATTGAAGAAAGTGCAAAGTGGAAGCAAGAGTTGGAGACAAAAAAAAATAGAAAATGAAAGAATCAGACGGTTGTTACAGAGTTATTCTAGTTTTGATTATTTGATTGATAGAATTTATCCAACTGTTGCAGGTCTTGAAGCCTTTCAAGATGAGAAGCCAAAAGAAAAGGATACTGGTAAGAAACAGAGTGTCAGTTATAACAAGTGTCCGCCTCTGATCTGGGAAGGATATTCTCCCAGAAAACCGAATGAGGAGCAAGTAAAAAAGGCTGTCAATATAAAGTTAAAATCCGAAACAACTTATGAGTTACCAGAAAACATTGACGTCACATTCACATCGTCTGACACTGATCATGAGTCTGAGTTAATAAAAAAGGTGGTCGATCAGGTGTTGGATAAAGATGAGGAGTCGGAGTCAAAGTCTGAGTCTGAAAGTTCGAGAACACCATCAGTTGACAGTCCAAAGTCGTCGGTTAAACGGGTTTACAATAAAGAATTCTTGTTATCAAAATCTAATTTGAATGACGAACCAATCAAAGTGGCATATACTTTGAATGATTCAGACAAATTATATTCTGATAAGGAATTTCCAATAAGAGGTGTTAAACCAGAAATGATAAAAAAGGTTTTCAAACTAACAGAAATTAATATTTCTGAAATAAAAGATGTAAATCTTTCTGAAAAACCAAGACCTTACACCTCAAGAGATCAACAAAGGTTAAACAAGAAAAAGGGTTACAGTTCTGGTTCAAGTTATCGAAAGAAACTAAACCATAACGGTAATTTAAAAAAGAAGGGATTGGGTTTTATTCCACCGAAAAATCATAAAAATGAGAAAACTTATAAACCAAAAACTGTATTTGTTTTAGGAGCAAGCTCAAAAGAGGAAGAAAAGAGCTCATTCTGGAAGCAATCAAACAGAGAATTTCTTGCTAAGAAGCAAGAAGAAATGAAACTGGAGCATATCCAAGAAAGGAAACAAGAACCTGTTACAGGTGTCAAGAAGTTGGTCATATTGCTTGGAATTGTCCTAAAGCAACCAACATCAAACAGGAAGCTGTTTCTAAACTTAAAGAAAAGATTGTTGAGAAAAATGAATCACCAACTGAAAAATTCAAAGTTTTTAAAAATTCAACAAATGAAATTGGTGAATGTTCGAAGAAAAGATTTTACAAAAGAAGACTTAATCCTGACAACCAAATGTGGGTGGTTAAGAAATCTGAGGTGAAATCTGGCGATGAATCTGATTCCACAAAATCAGAGGAGCCACAAGTTGAGGTAAAAGATGAGAAATCAGTTCCTCCAATGGATGATGTGAACTTTCCACCATTAAGGACTGAAAAGTTTAAACAAAGAGTTGGAAAAATTGAGATCTCGAATCAATTCTATTCTGAAAAGAAAGAATTTGATGTTGTGAAAACATTCAATGGGAATGTTAAAAAGATTTTTGGGAAAATGGTCTAGGGGAAGGCCAAAGGGGTGAAAGAATTTTATGAAGAAAAAAGAAATGTTCAAACCCCAGGTGAAGTTGAAAAGGTTACACCCAAAGCTGGTCAGGCTTGGGTGTCTGTGTTCTTTACTTAAAAATCCTGACTTGCCGGAGCTCCCAGGTTGGTAAGTGTGGAGCAGGTATCGGCATCTTTCTTGAGAAATTCACATTTGTGATATTTCGACATTCAAAGGATTAATCAAGGACATTAAGTTGTACTTGATTTATCTTTCCTACAAGTAGTAGTGTTGATTGAATCTAAAATTGTTAAATTTTTTCAAGATGAAAGAAGAAAACAGTGTGATGAGATCCCCTAACCTACAATTGGTTTGAAAAATCAACAACTTATTTTCCGGAAAAACCATTTTGATTAAAACAAACTTAAGTGTTTTGCAATCTTAATGGGAAAATAGTTTGTTGTAAGGGGGAGTTCTGATTGTTTATGCCAAGTGGATGGCGAATTGATGCAATTCATATCATGTTGTCTCTTTCTGTGTACAGTTTGTTTTCAAATTGTCTTTAAATGAATTTGAATTTTAGGGGGAGTAAGAAATTATGGAAAATCCAAAAACATTTGAAAATTTGAAAAAATTAAAAAACATGATAAAATCAAAATGAGTTTTGTTGTGAAAAAGAGGAAATGATAGTACATCAGTGAACAATCACAACATGCTAAAGAATTGGAAAGTTAAATGTGATAAACGGTCTCACTGATGATATGCCAGTAGGTTTTTACACGCTTAGTAGATTGTGTCGAGATATAAACCTAAATTTCAAACTTGCTAATCTCGTGGGGAACATCTCTCGGATATATGGGTAACCCCCGAAATCTTGTTTGAAAGGTCCCTCTTTCTGAGATAGTAGGTCTTTATGCTTAGTGATATCTGGGGTATTATCCCGGGACTTCTGATTTTGCGGAAGCAATGGCCTAGTCCCCGTATAATACTTTTCCGCTTGCTTGAAATATAGCACCACCCTCAGCATAAAAAATGATGAAACATTGTAAAATGCTAATCATGTGCTGTTGAAGAAAAGATTCTCTAAAGGGAACACACCTAAAGTCGAAGCCATCATCTCTCTGATTTTGCGGAAGCAATAGCCTGAGCTCTCATGGCCCTCGCATTTAACCCTTTACAGATATCATCTAGGTATACTCACCTGTAAGACTGAATATTGGGATCTGGATACGAGAGTATATTCTGAGGTGGGACACACGTATAAGTTTAAGTCTCTAAAACATTAATCTCGTATCTCGAAACAGTTGAACTTTGTGTGAAAATTTAAGTGGATCAGTATACTGACAATCTAAGTGAATCGTTTAGAACTTAAAATGTTTAAAGCTTAACGGTGTTGGTGATTTGTCTCAAAAAACTGATATGATCCTCTTACACAATTTTTGGGAAAATGGTCAATGGGAAGGCCAAAGGGGTAAAAGAATTTTATGAAGAAAAAAGAAATGTTGAAATCCCAAGTGAGACTGAAAAGGTCACATCCAAGTTTGGTCAGGCTTGGATGTCTGTTTTTCATATGTAAAAATTCTGACTTGCCGGAGCTCCCAGGTTGGTAAGTGTGGAGCAGGTATCGGCATCTTTCTTGAGAAATTCAGTTGTGATGTTTTTACCTACAAGTGGTTTATCAAGGTCATTAAGTTGAACTTGATTTAACTTTAATAACAAATTAGTTGAAAAACAGTGTGATGAAACTCCTAACCTACAAGTGGTTTGTGAAAATCAATAAAACTTATTTTCCGAAAAAACCATTTTGATTAAAACAAACTTAAGTGTTTTGAAATCTTAATGGGAAAAGAGTTTGTTGTAGGGGGAGTTCTGATTGTTTATGCCAAGTGGATGGCGATTTGAGGCAATTCACATCATGTTGTCACTTTCTGTGTACAGTTTGTTTTCAATTTTTTTTTAAATGCTTTTGCATTTTAGGGGGAGTAAGAAAATTTCAGAAAATCCAAAAACATTTGAAAATTTGAAAAACCCAAAAACATGATAAAATCAAAAATGAGTTTTGTTGTGAAAAAGAGGAAATGATAGTACATAAGTGGACTATCACAACACGCTAAAGAATTGGAAAGTCATAATGTGATAAACGGTCTCACTGATGATATGCCAGTAGGTTTTTACACATTTACTAGATTGTTTTTGAGAAAAAAAACTAAATTTCAAACTTACTTATCACGTGGGGAACATCTCTCGGATATATGGGTAACCCCCGAAATCTTGTTTGAAAGGTCTCTCTTTCTGAGATACTAGGTCTTTATGCTTAGTGATATCTGGGGTATTATCCCGGGACTTCTGATTTTGCGGAAGCAATGGCCTAGTCCCCGTATAATACTTTTCGCTTGCTTGAAATATAGCACCCCCCTCAGCATAAAAAATGATGAAACATTGTAAAATGCTAATCATGTGCTGTTGAAGAAAAGATTCTCTAAAGGGAACACACCTAAAGTCGAAGCCATCATATCTCTGATTTTGCGGAAGCAATAGCCTGAGCTCTCATGGCCCTCGCATTTAACCCTTTACAGATATCATCTAGGTATACTCACCTGTAAGACTGAATATTGGGATCTGGATACGGGAGTATATTCTGAGGTGAGGCACGCGTATAAGTTTAAGTCTCTAAAACATTAATCTCGTATCTCGAATCAGTTGAACTTTGTGTGAAAATTTAAGTGGATCAGTATACTGACAATCTAAGTGAATCGTTTAGAACTTAAAATGTTTAAAGCTTAACGGTGTTGGTGATTTGTTTCAAAAACTGATATAATCCTCTTATACAAACTCACAAAAATATTGTCTGTAAATATTTCTTTACTGCAATTCTTTAATTTCAAAAATCAAAAAGATTTTTAGTGTGTTTTAGCATAAATTTTGAAAAATCCAAAAAGATTTTCGACAACTGATGTTGAAGAGCTGATTTTCAAAATTCCAAATGCTAAACATGATGAACATTTCGTGAGGGGGAGTCTGTTTATAAAAATAAAAATAAATGTTTTGCCTTCAAGTGGTTCATCAGATATTAACATTGTGAAATCATTTATTGATTGATTAATACCTGCAAGTGGTATATAAATTTGTCAAATTTTAAATTTGTGAAATTTTTTGTGAGGTAGAGATATGTGCAGGTTCTAGTGATTAAACCTGAGCAAAATGTGAAGCCAGGTTACGATCTTGGTATTGCTGATGCTGATGAACTTAAGAAATCAAGAGATCTGATCAAGAGAAGATGGAGTCAGATTGAGATCCTGGTAGAGAGAAGAAGAGAGAAGACTGAGGATGTTTTACACTGTCAGATACTTCAGAAAGAGCAGAAAGACTAATAAAGACTGAAGACGTTGAAGACTCGACACTAAAGACTTTGTCAACATCCGAGGGGGAGTCTGTTGGTGCATACGTCTGTCGACTTCGTCTTGTATCGAGTCTTGTATTTGTTTAGATAGATCAGGGCACGCAAAACGAGAAATATGGGTGTGAAGCTATTTCGTGTGAGATTGATTTCGTACCAACTGTTTCGTGCGAAATAGCCTAGCCTATAAATACCTGCCTTGTGATTTCGTTTGTAACTTTCCGATTCCAGAGCCGAAGTGCTGCTGAAGTGTCTACTGGCTGTAAAACTTTGTCAAATCAATCAAAAGACAGTTTAAAGTGAATTGCAAGCTGAATCAACTTGATACGTCTGTTTCCGCCTTTCGTATTGAGCTAAAACTCTTCTGAACGACTCGTTTGGTCGTGAAAACGATCCTACACTCAACGTCTAATCAAATAAAAAAGTTAGAAAAATGTTTTTAAATAAGAAAAATAAAACTAACTAAAATGCTGAAAATAAAATAAAAATAAAAAAACAGATAGACAAGATGAATCACTTGGCTCCGGCTCGTGTTTAGTGTAACCTTTGATTATTTCCGCACTTTTGCACTTTTTAAGAGATTATCTTAGTTATTGTAGTAGGCCCCTCTTTTGAAGGTGACGTTACCCTCAACCCAGTAGTTTGAGTCAGCAAGGATACAATCCTAAAGGGTCGGATTATTGAAAGATAATTAATTAAGTTATTAATGCATATTATGGTAGGCCGCTCTTTTGAAGGTGACGTTACCCTCGGCTAAGTAGTCTGAGTCAGCAGGGATACAGTCCTAAATAGTCGGGTTAAAGTATTAATAGTAGCTTACATATGAGGGGATCAAAGAGTTTGGACCCCCGCCATCCAATACCGGTGGGTATTGAAGGAGATCCTACTAAATTTGACCCAGGTCCTTGCAGGATCTATACACTGAACAAGGCAAGACTCTTACCAAACCGTTCCCTTAACCCCCGACCAGGTAGCCAACATATCTCCATATAGACCGTGGAGATTTGAATGGTGAAAATCTTTTATTTTATATAGACAGTAAAATAATGCCAAGACACCACGGACAAACGATAAGGAAGAATCACCTTCAACATAAGAAACTAGTTATTAAAGTAATTAATACATAACCAAGTAAAAAGTGCGAAAAGATTAAAAATAAAAAGTATTACACTAGACACTTGTCTTCACCAAGTGATGTAAGAGACTTAGGCAAACATGGCCTTTGATTGTTAAGAACTCTTACGATCAATCTTGGATCCCGAGACGACTCACACACTCTATGATGGACAATGGATGATGGTGGTGGATGATGGTGGTGGATGATGGTGTTGTGATGGTGGTGGGTGGTGGGTGAAGTGTGAGAGAGGTGGTGTGCCAAGGGATGCCTTTGAAGTGAACCAAGCACCCCTATTTATAGCCTGCATAGAAGCATGGACATGGCCCCGTGTCCACTGGACACGGCCCCGTGTCCACCCTTCTTCTCTTTCTTCATTAATTGCAGTTTGTCTGCATTAGTTGACCACGACTCGTGTCCGCTGGGAACGACCCCGTGTGCAGAAGCGTATCTGTACTATCAAGATTTGCTTGGATTATGCGAATCTTAGCGTTGACCACGGCCCCGTGTTGAGCTGGGCACGCCCCCGTGTCGGGAATAGAAGCTTCTACAAACTTGTTTTTTCTGCAGACACCTGAACACGCCCCGTGTCCGCTGGGCACGCCCCGTGTCCGCTGGGCACGCCCCGTGTTGAGCTGGGCACAGCCCCATGCTCAGCTGGGCACAGCCCCATGCCCAGCTTTCTTCTTGTTTTTTTTGCTTTCGGAGATGCTGTCGAGGGGTCGGGCATGCCACGTTTCTTCCCTTTTCTTGTATTATTGTTAGATTTAGCTGCATTTTTGCTTCTTTTGTTCGTTTAAGCTCTTTTAATCCTGAAAATACAAAAGGAAGACAAAAACACACTTTTTCCAACATTAGTACTAAAAAATGGTTAGTTTTATGCCACATTTGATGTAATTTATATGTTGCATTTTGCGCACATCAGGTCATATATACATATCCATATTTCAAAGTTGCGATACAATAACCGGGTTTCGTTTCGAATATGCGTTACTTTGCGACGCTTCACGGTTATCGAGGAGGGTAGAATAGGTCCTCACTCAATGTCATCGTGAACGTTAATGTGTGTGATGCGATGTGCGTTTTGAGTAATGAGTTGCACTGCGACACATCACGGCTATCAAGGAGGGTAGAATTGGTCCTCACTTGACATCTTCGTGGTTGCCAGCAAGTGCAATGTGATGTGATAACGATAAAGTATGCGTAATATGCGAAAATACTGCGAAATAGCGATGTATGCGATATAGCTACATTATGATCCGAATCTCTGGTGCTAGGCGTAACGAGTATAACGAGTACTAAAAACGCATGAACGTGCGGGTTGTTACAGTCTCCCCTGCTTTAGGAAATTTCGTCCCGAAATTAATCCACAAGAAGGGTCGCGAGAGTTGGTGCGAATGAGAGTAGCTATTAAAAGCGTCAAAATAAGCGAGCGGTCGATTGGAATTTGACGAGTGCGAGTGTTGCGATGACCGGTGATAGAAGCGAGTAGGGTGGTTTGTATAACAAAAGACGATAACACACACAAAGAGAGATTACAAAGCGTTTTAATTTTCGAAAAGTCGATTAATTTGGGGAAAACTTGTTTATGAAAATCTTCTCACGATGCGGCGTTAACTGTAGCGATGTTCACACCAGCGCTATGAGAAGGGTTTTTTTAGGTTACTAAAAGATTTTAAAGTGCTTAAAACTCGTTTTACGAAAATTTTTTCTCGTCACGAGGCAGTAACTTGAGTCGATTGTCACACCATCGTCACAAATAATCTCGTTTGTACAAAGGTTTTGATCAATTTTTAGAAAAAGTTTGTTTTCACAAAGGTTTTTATAATATCCAAATTTCAATTTAAAGTCGGCCCCGCATGGTACTTTCCCACGAAAGTTCGACAATATGGCTAAAACACTTATATATAGGAAGTACCAGCGGCGTATCCACCATGTTTTAGCCATATGGCTTCCATCCCGTGAGGCGGTGTCATGTGTGTCGACGCAGTACTGATAGATTTCGATTCCCTTGGTCCAAGCGAAAGATGATAGGACCAAGTGTAAGAGGAAGATTGAGCAAACTGAGCGATGAAGTCGTTTTCGAGCTCAGTTTAGTGACGAGTGCGAGAAGCGATGATTGGTACACGATAATTGATAACACAACATGAAACATCAAGCATAGTAAGCGATGACGGCGGCGATAAGCGAAAAGCGATAAGCGACAAGTGATGAGCGATAGCGATACGCGATAGCGACATTCGTGGAGCGATAAGCGATAGTCGATGCGTTGCAAGCGATGGAGTCATGCGATTCGATTAGATTTAACAACACCACAATTTTAACTAACATTAGCCCACATGGCCTTTTCCCACGAAAGTCTGCTGATACGGCTAAAACACCACCATGTCTTAGCCCTATTAGTTTCATCTCGTGAAGCGAGGTCATGTGTGCTGTCATAACACAGGTAACACAGATAACACAAATAGCGATACGCGATAGCGATAAGCGATAAGAATATTGAAGCGATGAGATAGATGCGAGGAGCGTTAAGGCAAATAGCGACGAGCGATGAGCGGTACTCTTCAAGCGATCCACGATACGCGATTCATAGTAAGCTATACACAGTAAGCGGTAAGCGATGGAGCGATACACATAAGATATGCGATTAAGCGAAACATCATAAGTGATAGCGATCCATATGATAAGCGATTGAGATTGCGAACACACGATAAGCGATATCGCGAGACACATAATAAACGATTGCGATTTGCAAGATAGATTCTAGCGATAATGCGATTGCGAGCGTGTTGACTTACGAAAAGTCTTGTGATCACACGCTTGAGTTGCGATTGAGATTGTTACGCCTTGCGATGTAGTGTAGTGTGTCGAATGTAACCACAATAGTATGATAGGTCTACGTTCCAAATCCACATGGCACTTTCTTCACAAAACTTCGGTTAGCACGGTGAAACACCGTCGTGTTTCAACCATACGCCTCTGTTCCATGAATAGGTGTCACACTTCGTCAGACATGGTCAAGACGCTTATATATTGGAAGTACCAGCGGCGTATCCACCACGCTTAACCATGCCCTGAACGTTGAGGCATCATTGAAACTCACTATGATCTCCGTGCACTAGCCAAAATAATCCCGTGTGCACCCATGATTAATCTGATCCTTGCACGTTTATCGTACCTTATCTCAAGAACACATAGTAGGGGTAAAATACATTATATAGTACATAGTGCTAGCATATAGATTGTGCACGAGTATAAGGGGAAAAATAGAATCCACATGCGTCGAGAGATAGAATAAGTTCAACACTTAAAAGAAATTAACGACGAAAGTCGTAGCATTACAACAATATTGGAAACAAAATAACATTGCTGTGGAGGACTTCTGCAGAGACTGCGGTTGTTGCTGGAAATCCTCAAGGTAGCGGTCCTGTGCGGCAGTTCTGGGTAAAATGACCATACCAGTTGCAATTGTCGCAATAACGACAGTTAGCTCCTGGTAGGTGATGATACGTACACATGAGACACAGGGGATGGCTTCCGGTGTAGGCGCGCTTCACAAGAACGGGAACAAACTGTAGCGGTGTGGGGTTTGGAACTTCGTCCACGCTTGGTTCCTTTCGCTTATGGCTGAGCTCGTTGCGATCCTGAGATGATGCAGTGTCATTGGCGGGTTCGTCTGATGATTCGCTAGAGGTACCATCGGAGGAATCTTCAGAAGAATCGTCGGTAGAATCGTTGGAAGAATCGTCGGATGAATTGATGACGATTGCTTGATGCGCTTGTTTGACAGGATTCTTGGAGAAGAATCCGTCCAAGACTCGTTTGTCATTGATTTCTGCGGCCAAGTGATAGGTTTCTTCGATGGTAGCAGGTCTTGCAGCTTCGACAAAATCACCCACACACTCAGGCAAACCATGAGTGTACTTCGTGATGGCTTTTTCTGAAGTGTTGACTTGACTTGGGCATATTATGCTAAGCTGTTTAAACCTTGCGGTGTAGCCATTATTGTCACCTTTGACTTGCTTGATTTTCCAAAATTCGTCTTCTAGCTTCTGGATTTCGTGGGGAGGGCAGTACTCTTTCTTCATGAGCCCCTTCAGCTCATTCCAAGAGAGAGCGTAAGCCGCGAAGATCCCACGTTTGTTGCGTTCGGCGATCCACCAGTCGAGTGCCCGCGATTGAAACACTCCGGTAGTGCAAGTAGTACAAAAACCATCGGGACACCCACTGTGTTGAAGGGTAACTTCGATAGAATCGAACCACTGGAGTAATTGGGACACACCTCCTTCACCCGTGAACTCCATCGGGTCACATGCTTTGAAGTGTTTGTAGAGGAAAGCAGATTGCGGCGCTTCCGTCTTAGAGTCTTCCGGGGTTCGAGAGTTGCTGAGGGAGTGCACTTGAGCGACAATTTGAGGAATGACCTTGGCCACTTCCTTGGCCACAAGCGAGGCAATCCTCTTCTTGGCGCTTCGTTTGGCTCTTCTCCTAGCTGTTCGTCTCGAGGTAGAGTCGTTGGAAGGCATCTAGACAGAGAGATGTTTGGAGTGAGATTCGATCATAATGATTTTTGAGTTTGCGATGCGATTGAGCGCGATCAAAACTTGTAGCGTATAATATATTAGATTTCACATAGGAGCCACATAGGAGACACGAGATTCCTAAGTTCTCACACAATGATTTGTTTTGTACATATAAATAGTTGGAGTTTATACTTACCCACATACATATCGGTGTAGAATACGCGAGGACGCGATGGGAGGGAGAGAGCGAGAGCGTAAGCGAGTAATTAGACGTTTGTTTTGTTGCGATCATTCGGTCTTTGTTTTAGATTGCGATGGCTGTGCGAGTTGTGCTTTTGTAAAACAAGGAGCGAAAATTGATAAACTGAGAAATCGATAAGGCGTAAAATAAACACATTAAGTGAAAATAAATTCGGTAAAGCGTAAAGTCGGCGGTCATAAGCTAGTAGAACGGATAGAGTGCCTCGGGTGTTTAGGCGTCGACTACCCAAGGTAACCCAACTATACCTCACAAGTTCATGCACGCGCGTTGACCTAGAAGACTTATGCTTCCACTGGGATGCAGCTCATGGCATTCATCTTCCTAGTCATCGCGTGGCTCGAGTCGTCGTTATGGTCGAGTCCTTGGTGAGAGCTTTTCGAAAACCTTTTTAGAGAGTGGAACAGATTATTAAGATTCGGGTTTCACCCCTGACTTAACAGCTTCGTTCCTAATTGTGGTTGTGCTCTTCGAATAAATTCGTGAGTTCCACTAGATTTCGAAATGGAGACTTCCGTCGAGATGTGGATGTCACTCTTAGCTCAACGAAAAGTTCTCGTGCTAGAAAAATGCTCAGAGTGAGCGATCTTATCGAGAGTTCTTGGTTTTCACACCTGATCTCGACTGGACCACTCGGTTGTGTTATGCGAGTATTTTCAGAAACGTGTGTATTGTGTCAGCCTTAGGAAAGGCAAAGTAACATTCCAGCCTTAGGAAAGGCTCTTCGCGAGAAATTGTAGTATGCGGTGTTCACGCGAAGTAGTAGTTTTAGCGACTTCGAATGAGAGTATCAACTAGGCCAATACAAACCCTGCTGGGTTCGTACGAGTCGGCTTGTTAGTACTTAGACTATAGACTAGGTCAATTTCTAAGACGTCGACCCGGACTAGGTCGAGTCATAAAATTTTACCTAATTCCCTATAGTTATGGCTCTGATACCAATCTGTCACACCCCAACCGATGGTGGAATCATCGGGGCGCGGCACTAGGCGAATCAGATTGCTCAAGAGAATCCATAACAACTAAATTGCGACAGTATTTAATGCGTTCATTATCCCATACTAACAAACAAGTACAATCACATAAGCTGTCATGAATTTTCATGTTCTCTCAAACAATACAAATCCGACAACCTAGATTTTTGGTGTGTTTCTAGACTTCCTTGCTTGATTTGATGTAGACTGCGACTCAACCTGCAACATACGTTAAAACAACGTCAATACAAAGGTATTGGCGAGTATACAAGTTTTGATGGAGTAGCGTAAATAGATAAAAAGTGCTGCGAATTACCAAATACATAAACGAGATACCTCAACATACATGCATTTAAGACCGATACTACCAGCTAAGTCACTCGAGCTGCGATTGCGATTGCTATTCATCCTAACTAGACCCCGTCGGGTGCTTTAGTACTATACTAGTTAAGGCGGGATCTCGCGAGTATAAGTCCTAACACGTATGTAACTAGCATCATGTATAAATATGCATAACAGTTATTCGCAAGTGATAATTAGTTCGATGGAATAATTCATTTTGATAAATTGATTTAATAAGAACGTATGTTACACCCAAAATGCGATAAAAAGGGGTTCGAGTATACTCACAGTCGGTGCTCAGCAAGCAAACAAAACTTGGTTGGATTGAAGGGAGCGCGTCTGAGATTGGCCTGATTACAGATTGATAGCGTAAGCGACGAACGACGCGTAAATCGGTGCAAAGTGTCAGAGGATCGGACGGTAATCCGATCAGATGGCAATCCGATCGGGTGGCCGGTCGATCGGGTGACAATCCGCTCGGACGGTCATCCGGTCGGGTGACTTTTCGAGTGGATTATTTCCTCCTCTGGGAAGGATGTGTTTGTGTATGATGGTTTGCCTTTTGAAGTTTTCATTGTAGCATTTTGAAAACAGAGAAGTATCATTACCTTTCAGGTCGGTCGATCGAACGGCTGTTCGATCGGGTGATAACCTGATTGGTGGACACTTTAGTGAGAACAAGTTCACAGCAGTTGTCACTCGACCGGAGTGTATTCCGTTCGGGTGACAATCCGTTTGTGTTGAATACGATGAAAATTGTTTAAGTGTTGAAGTCTAAACACCACATGGTCGGGTGGTAGTCCGTTCAATGTTTAAACTCCATATTATTGAAATCAAAGTCAAGTTGGGGAACCCAAGGTGTAATCCGATTGGATGGCAGTCCGATCGGATGACACGTCCTGTCCGTTCAGATGCCTGTCCATTCAGATGACATGTCCTGTCCGTTCGGATGCTTGTCCGATTAGATGACATGTCCTGTCCGTTCGGATGCTTGTCCGATCAGATGACATGTCCTGTCCGTTCGGATGCTTGTCCGATCAGATGACATGTCCTGTCAGTTCGGATGCTTGTCCGATCGGACGGCAATCCGTCCAAACGGTCAAGTTGTCCTCGGCACTTTGACTATTTTGAAGGTCTTTGGGGGTTTTGATCGAGATGGTGTTGTGACGTGCTAATCAACAGAAACCCCATCTCGAACCAAGGGACCCGATCGGACAGGAATCACCCAAATCTGACCGATTTACTGATTCGTGATGGTCGTTCTTGGTTAACCCGAAATCGGTCGTCTCTTTGTTAGAAACCGGGTCTTGAACCAGCACGACACTAAGAATGAGTAGAAGGTCGGTACAAGCTTCGATTCTATCGGTCTTGAGTGCATTGAGTGTAAAAGAGTTGAAAGAAAGTTGGAAAACCATCTTTCAATCCTTTTATTCATGATTATGTGTAGATCTGTTGTGAAAATGTTGTTTATTCTTGTGGAAATCCTTCGGATCTGAGTTGTTCTTGGTGGAATGAGGCCAACACTTGAAGTTCATAAGAACTTCATGATGACATCACCCTAGAACACCTCAAATCCATCGATTTCATGGCTAAAAGTTAAGATTTAGAAGAGAAAATGATGAAGAAGTGCGTGTAGATCATAGAAGTACAAGATTTGAGGTAAAAACTTACAAGAATCGTGGGAAATCAAGAGAAGATGGCCTCAAAGCGTGCCGGTCGAGTGGGAGCTGTCACATCACTATTCAAGTGGTGTGACAAGTGCTATTTATAGGTGAAGTGGAGTGAAGAGGAAGAAGTGCAACGGATAGGATGGCTGTCTGATTGGGTGGCTGTCTGATCGGATGGCTGTCCGATCGGATGGCCATTCGATCGAAGTGCCATTCGATCAAATGCCTCCGGCGAGCTGAGTTTTGGCGTTTCGTTTCGATTGTCGTTGCGATAGTTTGGTTAGACATTCTCATCCACATTTTCATATATTTATTATAATTAGCCACGTTGGGTCGTATATACATATCCATATTTCAAAGTTGCGATACAATAACCGGGTTTCATTTCGAATATGCGTTACTTTGCGACGCTTCACGGTCATCGAGGAGGGTAGAATAGGTCCTCACTCAATGTCATCGTGAACGTTAATGTGTGTGATGCGATGTGCGTTTTGAATAATGAGTTGCACTGCGACACATCACGGCTATCAAGGAGGGTAGAATTGGTCCTCACTTGACATCTTCGTGGTTGTCAGCAAGTGCAATGTGATGTGATAGCGATAAAGTATGCGTAATATGCGAAAATACTACGAAATAGCGATGTATGCGATATAGCTACATTATGATCCGAATCTCTGGTGCTAGGCGTAACGAGTATAACGAGTAGTAACAACGCACGAACGTGCGGGTTGTTACAACAGCACTTTTATCTATTTTGTACTATTTCAAACCTGTATACTCGCCAATACTTTTGTATTGACGTCGTTTTAACGTATGTTGTAGGATAATCGCAGGCTATCTCGAAATCAAGCTAGAAAGTCTATAAACTCACCATAAATCTAGGTTGTCGGATTTGTGTTGTTTGAGAGAATATGAAAATCTGTATGACTGTTTATTGATGTATTGATGTATTGTTTATTAGCATGGGATAATGAACGCTTTAAATATTGTCACTAAATAGTTGTTATGGATTCTCTTGAGCAATCTGATTCACCTAGTGTCGCGCCCCGATGATTCCGCCATCGGTTGGGGTGTGACACATGGGAAATTAGTAAAACAACTTAAGTAAGTCATGTTAACATGTGCCAGCAAAAGAAACATAGTCCACATACATACTCAGGTTTGCAAAGCAACAAAACAGTAAGAATATAGCAAAACATGCCCGCAAAATTCGTATGGTATAGGGAAGATTAAGGTAAGCCACTACAAACGGCGAGATAAACGTCTCTACGTAAACCACTCCTATGATGTGCGGGCTAATTTAAATGAGTTGGCGACACAAGCGTCTCAGTGAAGATTTCCCCTATGTCTCCTTGAAACCAATTCCCTGCGTAGAAACGGTCCAACGAGTTTCCTTCTGTTGGAAATTCATAGAGCTTTCTTGGGCCACTCATAAGATACCACGTTTCGTTTGTCATGAAGTGTGTAAATGTCACCCATGTTGAGAATGGTATGCGAGTCACTGGTGGTGTTGAGAAGACGTTGTACCAGCGATCGCTGTTAAGTGTCCATAAGTCTGCTAACTTTTTAGTCCCGCTACTTGTAATCATTATGTTGGTGCATTTATGTCTATCGCCTCCGTCAATACAGACCGTAGCGAGAAACTGAACTAATCAAGCCTTATATTGTAATATTTAGATATAAAAGGGCAAGGTGGCATTATTGTAAGGAAACTCTCCTTATATCCTTTGCCTATAAATAGAGGAGTTAGGGCTTTATTTTAGAACTTTTGCCATGTTCACCATTGGAGAGCTTTGGAGCTAGAGAGAGAAAGTAGAGAGAGAAAGGCAAAAGGTGATTCACATTTCTTGTACGTTTTCATATCATTCAATCGAATCACAATTATAGTACGGTTCTCGTGTTCGGTCCACGTATGTGTACGGATTCCGCACGTCACACGTATCGGTTCGCAATCGTTCGGGAGTCAAAAACCGATCCTATAAGTGGTATCAGAGCAGGAGCTCGATTGCACGGATCAAACACACAAGATTTCACGAGAAATCATCAGATTCAGAGTCAAAATCACATCAGATTTGTCAAATCTCTCACTCTACTCATTTTCTTCACTTTTGGACAGAAAAACACAAAATTAACGAGGTTTTTACGGATAAAATTGGCTGATTTTTGGATATTGTGTGCGAAAATCATCATTTTATAAGCCTACAAAATTTCAGATCTTAATTCCAAGCGGTTTGTGAGAAATCGAGATTTTTCTGTTCGAAATATGTTAAAGTTGGGTGCTGTTCATGTTGATGTTAACCGATCCGATCGGATGGCCATCTGATCCAAAGCCAATTCGCTCAATGTTATTTCTCTAAAACTGATCCGATCCTCTGTAGTCCAATAACCTTTTAACATTCATATTACAGCACCCCAATAGAAGTGAGTTTGGATTTCTGTTGTCAGCTATTTTCATAAAGTCAATTAACAATTAATTGGCCCAAGAAACTCAGAATCATTCACATGTGACTTCATGATTAAATAGTAGTCCACTAATTGTTAGTTTTATATGCAACAAATTTTCAGCACATGCGAACATTAAGTGAACGGCCCAATCATATTCAAAAGAAGTCAGATGTGTTCGGCGGCCCAATAAGTTCAATATGGATATGAATCAAAATGATGTTCACCGATCGGATGGCCATCCGATCCAAAATCTATTCTATTCAATATTACATTTGCAACTCATTCGATCGAACAAGCATTATCACGTGAACATATTAGTTTATATCAGGCCCATGTGATTCATTAGATTGAAAAAGTGTCTCGGCCCAATAAAAAGTTGTTTGATATCAAAATTGTCGGCTCATGAGATCAGGTGGCATGTGTTTTGTATAAAAATTATCAAGCACATGTGATATCAAACTTAACGGTCCAATAAAAGGACTTGGTTAATCTCAGTTGTCGGCCACTCACGAGTTCATTAATTACATATATCAGTTTGCATGTGAATTCCATATATCATTTTGAGGACCAAGTAACGAAAGGCAATCCGAACGGATTGACATCCGATCGAAGGAAATAGTATATAGTGACTGTTGACTTTAGTTGACCCTGTTCGATCGGATCTGCATTCGATCCACATACAACAGTTCAATTAAAGTGATTCATTTGTTTGCAAGTTAACGGACGACAATCCGATCAGATCTACATCCGATCCACTGGTATCAATCCGATCAGATTGACATTTGACTTTCATTGACCACGTTCGATCGAAGGACGATCCGATCGAAGAACAAGTGATCCGATCGAAGTGTGATTCGTACGGATTAACATCCGATCCAACTCATCCAATCCAACTCATCCGATCCAAAGCCTTTGGTCAAAGTCATCCGATCGAATCTGTTTAACCCTGTCCGATCGGTTACCCATCCGATCCAACTGACTGTTTGTTTTTAAACTGATCGTTTATTTGTTCGTTTGCAGGTGATTCGAGGTGATTCAAGGTGAAAAACGAGGAGCATCATAGCTGAAGAATTCTACAACACGTTTTACAAAGCGTTCACGTCAGAGTCTTCCGGAATATCGACTATCACACCGAAAAGCATATCGAAAGCTATAGCTGAAAATATTAACCATGATAATTTTTACGGAACCCATTCAAAACCACCAAAGCTCGAAAGTATTGAAGATTATACATGGTGGAAAGAACGATTCATAAACTTGGCAAAAGCTTATGCGCACGAAAGCTGGTTTTGCATGGAATTCGGATACAGTAGACCAGTGGATGATAAGAACGAAGAAATTCCACTCAAAAGCTTATCCGTTGATGACAAAAAGAACTTCTCATATGAACAAAGAATGATTGCTCTAATCCAACAGTCGATTAGAGATGACATTTTTGCATTGCTTAATCACGATGGTTCATCTAAATCAGTATGGGAAGCATTACGGGATAAAGCTAAGGGGGTAAACAAATCAAAAAGAACAAAATAGCTTTACTTAAAAAAGAATTTGATTTGTTTGATGGCTTAAAAGGTGAATCTGTATGACAAATGATTGAAAGGTTTTGTCACATTAAAATTGAACTTGATAGGTTTGAAATTGTAAAAACACGTGAAGAAATCATTGACAAAATCATTGAAGCGTTACCACGAGCTGATCAGTGGTAAACGTTCATGTTTATTTTGAAAAATGATGTGTTGTTTGATACAATCACTCTTGATGTTTTGATAGAAAAGATAGAAAGTCATGAGCTTGAGCTGCAAAAGCAAAGCAAGATGAGCAGTTCTTCGCATCAACAGAATGTCGGTCTTTACTACAAGGGCAGTGTACCTTCGGTAACAGTCAGTGAATCGCCAAAGACTGCATACAGTGTTGAAAAGATGAAAGACTCACAGAATAGCTCATCAAGCTACAATCCAGGATATCATTCATCGCCAACAACATCAAACTCTGAAGAACCTGATGAGATTCTCTGCAACATAGCTTTAAAGCTAAAGAATTCTCCAGTAATGAGCATCAACGCTGCTAAACAGCAAATGAGCCTTCTGGGATCAATTCTGGAATCATATGAAGATCTGGTAGCTGGAAAAATTGGAAATTCTGAACTGAAAAAGGAAGATTATGACCAGATAGATCCAGAAGAGATGGAACTCGTTGATCTGAGATGGTGTTTGGCTAGCTGTATTCGAAGAGCTCAGCGGTTCATGGATATTACTGGCAGACAATCAATCTGTGGTCCATCAACAAAACTGGGCTTCGACAAATCAAAAGTGACCTGCTTCAAATGCAAGCAAAAGGGTCATTTCAAAAGAGAATGCAGAAACTCTGCTGTTGAAGAAACCGCTAATACGTTTAAAGAAGATTACTATCAAAAAACGATCTATCACAGGAACAGAGAGGAATCACCAAGGTTGAAACAAATTGAAGATAATTCTGAAAAGGAGAAGTCAAGAGATTGTGTTGTGATCCAAGATGATGAGGGGTATGACTGGAGTAAAGTATTTCCTGAAGAGGATGCTGTCGGTTACATGTTCACAGCACATGGCAGAACTGTATCAACAATTAAACATAGTGCATTCGTTGCTGTTGTGAAAGAGAAAACAAAAGAAGAGATTCTGAAACAGAAGACATACAGAGAAAGATGTATTGTTGGGTATCAAATTGAAGAGATAGAGAAGGAATATGAAGAAGAAAGGAGTTATGGAAGATATGACAAGAAACGAGAATGTTATGTCAACAGCAAAGGAGAACCAGTTGTCCATCGAAAGGAAGTGGTGTTTGATGATGTTCTTGTAGTAATCCCTCTATCCGGCGAGTACTATTCAAATGTTGCGAAAGAGAAACATTATGAGAAAAAGTTGGATAAAATCATCAGAGATGTCATGACAGCGAGTCTAAGACAGAGAGATGAATAGAGGATGAAGAAGAATGTTGAAAGTTTGGTGGATAATTTGAAGAAGGTTGCTGAGGAAGATGTGAAAAAAGAAGAAGCTGTTACTGAAAAACAGCAGAATGAAGATTTGAAGAAGAAAGAAGAAGCTGAGAAGAAGCTTGAAAGTTCGGTTGAAGTGGATGATAGTGCTGGTGTTGGTGTTGGTGAGGAACAGAAGAAGAGAGAAGTTGATCAGACACATACAGAAGAGAAAGCCAAGGTGCCAATCACTGATGTAAATGCTTCAACTGATTCTGAAGTCTTAAACAAAAATGTTGAACAGTGCAAGAAATGCATGGAAACGTGCAGTGCTTGTACTGAAAAAGATGAAAAATTCAGAACAAGAGACTCAGAATTCACTAAAATTGAAAAAGTTTTCAAAGAAAAATGCAAAGAAATGTTAGAAAACGAAAAGATTTTGAAAGATAATGATGAAAAACTAACACAAAAATGCAAGAATTTAGAAAAAAGAAAATGAGATTTTGAAAGAAAATATATCAAAAATGACTGAAGAGTGTTTACAAAAAGAAAATGCTTTCCAGGAAATGAAATAGGAGTATGATTCAATAAAACTTGCATATCACATAACAAAAGAATCATATGAAGACGTGAAAAGCCAAATGAAACTTTTTCAAAGAAGATTGAAACATTGTTCTAAAACATCTGATACGCTTAAGCGACAGTATGAAATAAAGCAACAAGTTGTAAACTCTTACATTGAAGATGTTGCTAAGCTAAATCGTAGAATAGCTGATTTAGAACATGATAAAAATAAGTTACACAGTTATCACGCTTCATCATATGTTCTTGAACGCATTTTCAATCTAAAACCGGATGGTAAAGATTCTGAGCAAAACAAGAAAGGAATTGGCTCGGAATATCATCAGGTTCCACCACCGTTTGAGGAAAAGTTCACATTCTATGATGACGAGAAGGTGGAAAAAGCTTTCAACATGGTTGATTAAATGCTAGAAAACATTGACATAACCTATTCCAAATATGATGATTCTAGTGATTCAGAGGTGGTAGGTAAGGTCGTTGAAAGTGTCTTGAAAGAAGAGTCAGTTGATACAGGTAAATCTGAATCACAGGATGAAAATGAAGGTAGTTTTGTTAGTACATATGTCTGTAGCTTCCGTCTGCATTGAGTCTTATGTATTTTGTGCTGTGTATGTATTTTTGTATATGTATGTTTGTGTCTAGACAAATCAGGGAACGGTACTTGAACTGTTAAGTGAAATCTGTCGGACGGCATGTGTCATCCGAACGGATGGCCATCCGATCGGATGACCATCCAACCGGGTGACACTTCTCCTTCCCTGATTGCCTATAAATAGCTGTTAGTGCTAGTTGTTTAGAACCTTTTACTGATTTGCTGAAGCGAAGCTCTGTCTGACTTTCATCAGGAACTGTTGTATTTTCACCATCAATCAATGAAATCAGACATGTTAAGCGTTGAAACTGTTGTTAGTGATTCTCAGACGGTGTCGAGGGATTCCGCACCTCGACACTGATCGATTCAGCTACGTTCTACGACTAGAACAGATCCCGCACGTTGTAACACCCTGTGTTTCCGGGAAGTCAAAGTCAAAGTCAAGGTCAAAGTCAACGACCGATTTCGCGCGACTTGACTTGTAGTAGATTTCTGTTGTATGTTATTTTAGTTGTATTATGTGGAGTAAGTGTCAATAATTACAATAATCGAAGTATGTTATTCGCAATCTAAGCAACCTACGACTGTGAACTATAGGAAGTAACAATGCGATAAAGCTAGCTGAACGATAATCAAACTATGCTAATCGAATCGACATCGAATCGCAACTCGAACTACGCATTTTAGTTATTATTATACGTGTGTGTGTGCCTTATGTGTTACTTGTGCATGTTCATTTATGTTATGTGTGGTAATCAATTGAATCACAATCGAACTCGAAACACAATCGAACTCAATCGAAAGCGAACTATGATAATTAGTGGAGAAGGGACAATGCGAGATATGAGTGGTTGGGATTAAAAGTAATTTGAATAGGAAACTCGTCACTCGCAATCGAAATCGAATCAGCAAAAATCGTCGTGTCGAACACAAGAACCAAGTGCCATCCGGCCGGATAGCCATCCGACCGGGCTGCCACTTAGCCATGGTGTCAAGATGCCATCCGACCGAGATGACATCTGACCGGATAGTCATTCGGGTGGGATGCCATCCGACCGACCCATACTTTTCCCTTTTGGAATCCTATAAATACCCATGTCACTCTCAAACTTTCTACTTTTGGAAAAGCTCTGTCCGACCAGCACGCTCAGCTCACCTTTTCTTCGATTTCTCTCAATCCCGGTAAGATCTCGTCCTAAATCTTGTACTTTCTTGATCTACACGCACTCCTACACCTTTCTATCTTTTGAATCTTAACTTTTAACCATGAAATCTCTAGATTTGAGGTGTTCTAGGATGATGTCATCATGTGTTCTTGAAGAACTTCATGTTTAGGCTTCAATCCACCGAGAACAACTCGGATCTACCGATTTCCACACAAATGAACAAAGATCTATGCTAGATCTAAACATAAACATAGTGAAAAAGGATTGAAAGATGGTTTCTAACTTTCTTTCAACTCTTTTGCACTCAATGCACTTGAAATCGATATAATCGGACCTAGATCTAGTCCTCCGCTCATTCTTAGTGTTGTACTAGCTCAAGATCTGGATTCTACTCACGAGACCACCGATTTCTGGTTAAACAAGAACAACCGTCTTGAATCGGTTTACTGGCCGAACTAGGGTGATTCCTGGTCGATCAGGTCGCTTGTGTCAAGATGGGGTTCTGTTGGTTAACACAATGTCAAAGTGTCTTGATAAAACTGCAAACAAACAAAACGACCAAGTGTAAGACTGCCGGAGCAACCGGGATGAAGTGCTGTCCGACTGGACTACTGTCCGAACGGATAAGCTACCCGAACGGATTGCTGTCCGAATGGATCACACCTTGGGTCCCACACTTAATCAACTCTATCTAAAGTTTGAGTATTGAACGAATTGCCATCCGATCGGACTACCATCTGACCGGATTACTCTTCGGATCATGAGATACTAGGACTTTAAAGACTTAAACAATTTTCAACATGTTCATTAACAGGGTTGCCACCCGGTCGGATGGACATCCGACCGAGTGACTCTTTTGTTGTGAATTGTTCCCACTAAGTAACCTCATCACTAAGGTCGCCGTCCGACCGGATGACCATCCGCACGAATTGTCGTCTGCACGATTGACCGTCCAATCGACCGACTTGAAGGATAGAGATACTTCAATGTTTTCAAAATGCTACAATGAAAACTTCAAAAGACAAGCCATCATACACAAACACATTCTTCTCATAGGAAGAAACAATCCACTCGAATAGTCATCCGACTGGACTACCGTCCGACCGGATGACCATCCGAACGGATTGCTATCCGCACAACAAGTTGTCCGATCAGATTACCATCCGACCGAACTGCTATCCGATCCATTCATACTTTGTATCGTTTTACGCGTCACTTATCGCTATGCTATCAATCCATTCAGGCTAACTTTACTCGCTAAGCGCTCCCTTCAATCCCTCAACCGCTGTGAGTATACTCGATCCCTTTTTGCTTTATGCACTTTTGGGTGTTACATACGTTACAACTATTCAAATCACATCAAACACACTACTCAATACTGTTTGAACGCTAACCGTTAATGCATGTTATACGTGGCTTATGAATGCTTGTTTGTTATGTTTACACATGGAATGCTGTCTACCTGCCTTAGCAACGATAGTACTATAGTTTGGACTCAACACCTGTTCGCAGGGGTTGTTAAGGACAATTACTTGCATGGATTACGGTGGTAATCATGTATTCGAACTGCCTCAGGCAGTCAACCCGCAGTCATTGGTATCGATGGATCTATGTCGATAACTAACGTGCTTCATTTCACTATGTGTACGTGCTGGTTATGCGTAAACGAATTCGAACTCTATATGCTATTATCAAACTCGTATGCTCACCTTTACATTATATGTATTGACTTTATTTTAACGTATGTGACAGGTGCTTAAGTTGTCTGTATGCCTAGTTCGCTGTGAAATCGAGGCTAGGAAAGGTCTAGGATGCTCTCTGCGCGGTGATGAAATTGAAGCTAGGAAAAGAGGTCCTAGAAACCAATAAATAAACTATCTATGTATAAATCTGAGTTGTCGGAACAGAACTATTTGCCTAAATTTTGTCTGTAATAATTTGTTTGCCTTTTAAGACATGGTATGGGACATGTTACTTTAAATTAATTGGTAATGATAATTGTTATGGAAACTTCTGGACAATCTGTTTCGCTCAGTGCTATGCCCCGATGTTTCCGCCATCGGTTGGGGTGTGACACACGTGGCCTAACAAGTGGTATTAGAGCCTCGAGGAGCCGAATCGGAGTTTACAACAACAATTCACCGAGATTTCAACCTTTTTCTGCAGATTTCAGTCAGATCTCACCGGAGATTCTGATAAATTCTTCATCTTCTCCTACATTTCTTACAGTTTTTACATTTTCACACCTTAAAACCGGAAAATGTGTCATCCTACATTTCTTCATCTTGTGCTATCCGACACTTGTTACTTGGTTCATTACTTACTTGTGTCATCCGATCGAATAGCCATTCGATCGGATCACCATTCGATCCAAGTGCAATCGTTTCAAGTTTTTGAAAGTTGTGAAATTTTTCTAAGTGTTTGACTTTTTCAGGTGTTTTCAAGATGGGAGACGAATTCTTGAACCCGTTCAGTGATGTCTTTGCATACAACACCGGAGATGCATCGACAAATACAAACACCAATACCAATACAAGCTCGAAAAAGGCAATCGGAGATTCTCTTAGTGTCGACAATGCCTATGGAACGTATAACAAGCCACCGAAGCTGATGGCGATTGAAGACTACAACCGTTGGGCAAACAGCTTTGATGGTTGGTTGAAGGCTTTTGCTTTCCAGAGCTGGAGGTGTTTGAATAATGGCTATGATGTTGCAAGAGGAGACTTTGAAAATTTGGCTGACAATGAACAGGAGACGTTTATTGCTGAACAAAAATGTATAGCCTTGCTCCATCAGTCAGTCAGAGACGATATTATTTCCTTGATTAACTATAAAAATTCAAAAGACTTATGGGCTAAACTAGAAAAGAAGTGTATTGGGGGAGAAGAGATTGTGAAAAACAAGAAACGACTGTTGAAAAAGGAGTTTAACTTATTTGCATGTATGAAAAATGAAAATGTATTAAAGATGATTGAGCGGTTTTGCCATCTGAAGATAGAACTCATCAGACATGGGATCACAATTACCGAAGAAGAGATGGTTGAAAAGTTATTGGAATATCTGCCAGATGAGAAAGATTGGCAATACTATGGTCTGGTTCTGAAAAACACCAAAGCAATGTCAGAAATGACAGTTAATTGGTTGATTGAGAGATTTGAAAGCCATGAATTGGAAATCAAGAAAATGAACAAAGTGAACAATACCCAATATCAACAGAATGTTGATCTCTACTACAGGGGAAGTATGATTCCGAAAACCACTTCACCGAGAACCGCATTTTCTGCTGAATGCTCAAACACGGTGACTCAAGAAAACAAAAGTAACAGTTCTCTACCCAGCAGTGGTTATCATAGTGGTTCTTCTTCGTCTGTTCCAGGGAATCAACAACAACAAAATGATCCCAAAAATGTTTTTCAATGCAATATCGCTGTGAACCTGAACAACGCTCAAAACTTCAATGAGGAGACAGTGAAACAACAAATGGTGTTCCTTGCTTCAATCTTAGAATCATATGAAAGTCTGGTTGCCGGAAAAATCGGAAATACAAATCTGACAAAAGAGGATTATGACCAGATTGATCCCGAAGAGATGGAATTAATCGATATACGTTGGTGCATGGCTAGCGTAATCAGGAGAGCACAACGGTTTATGGAGATCACGGGAAGAAATTCCATTGGAGGGCCTTCGACAAAACTGGGTTTTGATAAATCAAAAGTGACCTGCTTCAAGTGTAAACATAAGGGGCACTTCAAGCGGGAATGCAGAAACTCAGCAACAGATGAAACAGCTAATCCTTTTCATGACGACTACTATAAGAAAGTTGTTTATCACCGAAATCGCGAAGAGCCACCCAGAATGAAGCAGATCGAGGAGACTCCAAAGGAGAAGTCGAGAGCTTTAGCTGTGATTCAGGATGTTGAAGGTTTCGATTGGAGTGAATTCCTGCTAGAAGATGATGCAGTTGGATTCGCATTTATGGCACAAATTGAACAACAAACACCACTAACTGAATAGCAAATATACAACCATCGAAAGTTGATAGCATTACATATGAAGGATAAAATCTACGCAGCTTGGAAAGAAGCCAAAAGGGCGAGACGATGGGATCCGGATCGTGAATGCTATTTAGATCCGAAAGGCAATATGATTGTAGAACCATCATCATTCAAAGTCGAAACTCTCATAGAATCTTTAAAGCAAGAAGAAGAACAGAGGGAGATCGATGCTGCAAAGAAAGCCGAAGAAGAAAAGCTAAAGTCAAAGAAGGTAGATGAAGGGATCATTGACACCTCAAAGGAAATGACGGCAGAAAACCTGACGAAAATGGCTGACAAAGTTCTTATGGCAAAGGAACTCGAGGTAGATTCCAAATCTACGTCTGAGTCAACAAGCAAGGTCAGTAGTAGTGGTTCAAATAATGAATTAGGTAAGACTGATGGTGCTAAAACAGAGAGTGATTGCAGAAATTGCATGAAAGAATGCAAAGTCTGCAGCACACATGCGTATCTCTCACTCAAAAAGACCCAAGATCTGGTTGAAAAAGTCGACATGGTTGAAAAACAAGTTTTAAATCGAGATAAACTGCTTAGAGCTTCAAATGAAAGAATAAAAGAATTAACAGAAAAGATTGAACAAGATAAAAGTGATGTTGAACGTTTTAAGAAAGAAAATGAGAAGTTAACTCTTGAAAGCAGACAAATTTCTGAAAATTATGAGAAGTTGAAAAGAACAGTAAAAGATTCTGATGAACGAAATGGTAAAACTTACAAAGAAAATGTTCATTTGTCTGGAGTTCTTCAGGTAAAAGAAAAACAAATCAACCAGCAATTGGACGAGATCGCGAGTCTTAAGCTTCAGTTCCAGGAAGCTAAGATTGAAAATGAAAGAATCAATCTGAAATTGAACAATTTCAACTCCGCTAGCTTTGTTCTTCAACACATAGTTCCCAAACCAATTGGGAAGAACAAAGCTGGTGAAGATGTCTACTCGGATGGAACGGGGGTGGGTTATCATCAAGTTCCACCGCCTGTGCTAAACAATTTTTCAAAGAAACAGTCCGGGTTGGCTAATGAAGTTAAAACAAGTCAGAAAACAGATGCTGAAAAACTTCCAGAAATAATTGATGTCACATTCACTTCATCATCTGATGAAGATAGTGTTCAATCTGAAGTCATAAAGAATGTGGTTGAAAATGTTTTAAAATCAGACAATGATTTGACTGAAGATGAAGAATGTTTTATGAACAACTACATTCCGAAATCAAAATCCCAGAACAACTCAAGTAACGAATCAAATCTTGTCATGTACAAGATGTCTGGTTCAGATAAGTTGTACTCGGATATTGAGTTCCCAATTGAAAATGTGAATGTTGACTAGTTGAAGAAAGTTTTCAAACTTGTGGAAATTGATGTTTTTGAAATTGAAGGGTTAAAAAGTTCCAAAAGATTGTTGAACTTTGAAGGAGATAAATCTTACTATAAAAAACCTGCTATACCACCACGTTTTAACAATAACAACCAAAACAGATGGTCGGGTGGTTATCAGGGTGGTAAGAACAATCAAAAGAGGAACTTTCAAAACAAAAAGTTTGTCGAAAAGAAAGTGTTTGTTAAAAGCTCAAGTTCACTTTCCGAGCAAGAATCAGAAATCTTTTCGAAATCAAATGAAGATTTTTTTGCAAAGAAGGCCTCACAACCTCAGACTGAAGGGAAAAGTCGGGTTGATGACACCCGCACGTGCTTCAAATGCAACGAAGTTGGACACATTGCACGAAAGTGCACCAACTCAAAACCTAAGTCTGTGGTTGTTGAGAATTCGAGAAAGAAGAACGATGTCAAAGGCAAAGCGCCAATGTTTGTTGAAAAGAAGATTTTGAAAAATGAAAACATCAAAGTTAAAACTGAAACCGTAAAACAGACGGTAAAGAAAACTGATCATTTTTACAAAAGGTTTGCATCTTCACAACAGACTTGGAAGCCAAAATCTGAATCAAAGACATCAGTCGAGACAAAACGAAAGGTTTCTAGTCCTGCAGCAAAACAACCATCTTCAACCAAACCGGTTAAGATGGATGTACCTTTGGATTTGTACGAAAAACTTGAGAAACAAACTTCTACTTCACCAAAGAAGAAGTATGTTCCAAAGAAAGACCAACCATCTGGTCAACCTCCGAAAAACGAATTCTTTTTGTATAAAGAGGTTGAGGTTGGATATGAAGAGAGCCTTAAAATGAATGACAAAAATTTCCCACCATTGTACACTTCAACAACCCACATCAAGCTACCTGTGTCGAAGGAGGCTTGGGTTGCTTCAAAATCTAACTAAGTATTTGTGAAATGTGCAGGAGCTCCTGAGATCTATCTCAAGGTGGATTATGGATAGTGGAGCATCCCGGCACATGACAGGGAGAAAGACCCTGTTATACGATGTTAGAGGGTTCAACGGTGGATACGTCGGTTTCGCAGGAAATCAAGGAGGACGTATTATTGGTGAAGGGACGTTATCAAATGGTGTAATCACGTTTGAAAGAGTCAACTACATAGCAGAGCTGGAGAATAACTTGCTTAGCATTTCTGAAATCTGTGACAGAATGTATTCAACTCATTTCGCTGACAAGGAATGTCTGATCCTGAAGCCGGGGTTTGTCATCCCCGAGGAGTGGATCATCATGCGAGCACCACGGGTTAATGATCTGTATGTGTTGGATATGAGCGTTGCTAGGACTACCATGGGTCAACCTTAGTACTTCGTATCAAGAGCTACTGAAAAGGAGTCAGAGCTGTGGCACCGAAAGATGGGCCACATTCACTTACGCAAGATGAACTACCTGGTGCATAATGATCTAGTTAAAGGTGTTCACTTGAAGAGTTTTCATCTTGAGGGGGAGTGCATCGGTTGTATAAAGGGAAAACAACGAAAGAAATCCCATCCAGGTAAACAGATGAACTCTGTCTCGAAGCCGCTAGAGAGACTTCACATGGATCTTTTTGGTCCTGTGAATGTCAAGAGCATTACGGGTGATCTTTACTGCTTGATGGTTACTGATGACTATTCGAGATTCTCGTGGGTGACGTTCCTGAAGTCAAAAGACGAGACATTTGAGAGTTTACTGAGGTTATTCAGGAAGATAAAAAATCTGTATCGAGCGCGCATACACAGATTACGAAGCGACAACGGTACGGAATTAAAAAACAACCGAATGGAGGAATTCTATGATCGACAAGGTATATTGCAAGAATTCAGCACACCATACACTCCGCAACAGAATGGAGTTGCAGAAAGAAAGAAAAGAACACTGATCGAAACGGCGAGAACGATGCTAGCTGATTCCAAGTTACCAATTAATTTCTGGGCAGAAGCAGTATCAGCCGCTTGCTATACTCTCAACAGGGTTGTCACACCCCAACCGATGGTGGAAACATCAGGGTGCGAGCACTAAGCGTTTAGATTGCTCATGAGATTCCATAACACTATTGGTTTCAATAGAAATTAATCAATTTCATCATAACATTGTCTAAAGAGTACCAACCAAACACAACCAGTACAAAACATAATCAAATATTGTTCAAATTGTTCAAAGCTTCTAAGTTAACTAGGTGACGTTTCTAAGCATCTCCTAGCTGGATTTCCATTAATTCCAAAGCATCCTATCAGCCTGCAACATGTATTAAAATATCAATACGAAAGTATTGGCGAGTATACAAGTTTGAGAATAGACTAATAGATTAAAACAACTCATATCCACAGTGTAAGCAATAAAATAGTTTCAGCCGTGCTAGTGTCGCAGTCTACCCAGTGATAGCCCAAGTTTCCAATACGTTAAGTGCCTTTCCCAAGGTTTAACGGGAGGTTATATGTCTCCTCCTAACAATACCCCAAAGACTAACGGGGAGGTGCATTACTCCTATAGCGCTACTATTGTTAAGGCGGAACTACACACTCTGGATTAAACGTCACATAGCACAAAGAGTCAAGAATCAAGAATCACAAGTTTCACGAACACATGGGATAGAGTATAAGTTTCCAAAGAATCAAGTTTAAGTTTCATAGAATACATGTTACACCCCAAAAGTTTAAAGTAAAAGGGGATCAAGTATACTCACAGTGATTGCTTAACAGTCGTAACTGTTATTGGATCAAAGGGAGCTCTTTTTTTTAGAATTAGCCTGATTAGATTACAATAGGGTAAGAGTCGTGCAAGATAGCGAGGTTGCTCAAAGTGTCAACATGGTCACTGAATCGGATGGCTGTCTGATCGGACGGCTGTCCGATCAGATTGCCGGTCGATCAGATGGCTCGTAATTGTGAAAGGGCTGATGGCTGCCCGATCGGATGGCCATCCAATCGGGTTGCCACTAGAGTGAAGTTCATAAACAAAGGGACTAAGGTGGCTGTCCGATCGGACGGTAATCCGATCGGATTGCCACTTGACCCGATTGCAGGTATCCTGGTCGTCCTAATCGGTTGGTTGCTCGATCGGAGGGCTGTCCGATTGGGTTGCCACTCGATCAGACTTCCAAGTTTTGATTATTTACCAAGTGTTTGAAAGTTTCAAGATAAAAGGCAAGTGTCACCTGATAGGGTGGTTGTCCGATCGGGTTGCCGCTCGATCGGGCGACCATTGTTCTTATTTATCATTTGTAAAATTTCTAAGTTTCTAGCTTAGTGGTGATGACAAGGCACGTATTGAGACAACGGTAAAACCCCTCAGTTCACAGAAACTCCGATCGGGTGGGAATCACCCCTGTTCGATCAGTCGTCTATTTCTAACGGGTGTATGTCGGAATCCATAGTCATGCTCGTCTTTACCGGAAATAACTCAGATCCAAGCCGACCTTAAACTATTTATCAAGTCCTCAGTCCACTTAGACCCGGTTCTCGTGTGACACCTGTGCCTCTACGGCCATCAAACAAATCCTAACCAATGAAATATTGTGTTTCATACTTGGGATTTGTTTAAATATGTGTATCATTTGCACATATCAATTCTTGTTCGATTTCGAGCTCTAAATCGCTTTTTGGAAAGTTATACGCAAACTGATGCGTAAACGTAATCAATTTAACACGACAAACACTCCGGGATAGTGAAATAGGCTCAACATATCTTAAATAACCTTTACATAACTTAGAAATAAGTTTTGGATGGTTTGGTGTGTCGAAATCAAGTTTGTTCGATCGCAGGGACTATTTGCGTCAAACTGCGAAACTATACCGATTTGTATAGTAACGAACATTCCAGAACTTGATCATAAGTTAAAAATGCCCTAAATATACTTTACATAGCTTAGAAATAGGCTTTGAGGTGTTTTGGTGCGCAAAAATAAACTTATTGATCATCAGGGACTAAAAGCGTCAAAAAGTGCCCAAATGACAAGATTCATTGTATCTAGTCCAATTTTGATGTTTTGATGGTTTTAACCCCAAGTTTTGCATTCTATGGGCTAAAATTTGATGGTATTTCATGTCCCCTTGTATTGCAATACCATGTGCCCACATGGAGGGTCAAGATCAAGGCACGAAATGCGAGAAACGATCCTAACGGTTCTCCGAAATCTATAAATACCCAAGCTCTCATTCCATTTTCCTCATACCTTGATCTAATTTTATGCTCTAAGTTGAAGCTTTATGTTTCATACATGAGTATTTAGATCAAGTTCTTCCTAGCTTGGACCCTTTGTAAGTTTCTTTCATGCTTTTATGCGTTTTTAAGCACAAAAGTCAAAATGTGTTTGACTTTCTTCTTTGACCAGGTTATGGTCAACACAAAGTTCATTTGAACTTTGCAACGTGAGCGTAATCACGATGGTTATGGTCCCTTGTGACTATACCTACTGATTACCACGTTGATTAGGTGTAGTGACAAGTCATAGTTTCGGTCAAAATGCGTACTCATGCGTATTTTGCAACCAAAGTATTCTTAGATATCAAAACCTTTTGTTTTGATATCAAACTTGTTTTCTAACTTCGTTAAACATGTTTTAACATGTTTAACTCGTCACTTTTAGTTTAGTGCTTATATAGGGACGTAAGATAAGCGGTCTAAACAACCGCTTAGACTTTCGAACCCGACCCGTTTAGTCGATCATTAGGATCCGACCAAGCATTTATTGTGACCATAGTTGTATAGGGAATAACCTTCCAAGGTTATACCTTATGGTCACTTCGTTTAGTTAGTTGTATGATAGGTAGTTTATATGCCTTAGGAAAATGACCAAAATGCCCTTTTTACGCATAAATTCATTTTAAGCATATGTAACATAAATTTTGGCATCTAAACTGATTAGGCAACATTATTAAACATGTTAAGGCATATAATACTTGTCATAGGACTAGTTAGGCGGTCCGAATGCGTTTTACACGAATGACGCGTTAAAGTGGCGTAAGCTACCTTAACGAGTCGTAATGGGTCGTAAGCACTTAGGTTAGGTTTCGTTTTAGAATGTAGGCTTTGTTAAACCATATTACATGAGTCCCTACACTCATTTGGTTTACGAAACCTCATTTTATCCGATCCTCCGATTTAGGTCCGGTTTATCAACATAGTTACCTATATTAGGTGCCGTTTGATTTCCGTGATCCCTCTAGCTTTGCTTGGTTGTTATTCAACACTTCTAAGCATTCTCAAGTGAGTACCTAGTCCCCTCTTTTACTGTTTTTCAAACTGTTTTGGGGTGATACACATGTGCCTACTTGTTACTTTCGTGTTTTTCATGATTTTATATCATATGCTTGTTATGTTCATTAGTACATATATAGTACATGATTTCATTATGTTTTGCTATGTATGTTCACTTAACATGCTAGCACATTGATTTTTGTATATTATATTTTGTTGCATATCTTCACTCAGCATATGGACACATTGTTTTACATTTTGAACCGTTGGAACTGTTTGATTTATGTGAACCGTTAGTAACTGTCTGATTTATATGAACCGTTTGTAACTGTTTGATTATGTGAACCATTTGTAACTGTTTGATTATGTGAACCATTTGTAACTGTTTGATTATGTGAACTGTTTGGTATTGTTTGAACCGTTGGGTTAGGGAAGTGATTAGGTAAAGGTGCGGGTGTAATGTGTTAAAAGCATGGTGGATACGCCGCTGGTACTTCCTATATATAAGTGCTTTTAATACATTATATGTCGTTGCGTTATCTAGATCACTTGGGCAAGTTTATCAAAACAAAGTTATATTACAAGGTTTTTCTAACAATATAAAACATTCGAGTTTTATTTCAAAAACGATTTACAATTTGGGCTTATATAAACAAATGTTTTGGAGTTAAGATTCATGGTATCAAGGTTTTATAAAACAAATCTGTTTTGACTTAGTTATTTCAATTTACATTACAAACATTTTACAAAACTTGGTTTTCTAATTATCAATTTACAAAGGTGTTTAAGTTATATTTTCAAAACATAAACGAGCCATGAGTCTGACACTCTCATAAAATCTTATGTACTCGCCGGCATTTTATGCTGACGAATTTTCACATGTGTTTCAGGTACCATAGTTGGTGATATTTGATGATGATATTGATGCATGCTCACATAGGAACGGACGAGGCCTTAGTGACTTAATAACAATGAAAGTCTATTTGTTCATGTTTTGTTTGTAATTTCAATGTAATGTAATACATTTAATTTAATAAAACAGAACTTCAATCCATGTGTTATGAAACAATGATTCTGTTACAACACTCCCCGACGTTTTCGCCACGAGTTGTTTTTTTTCGTGGTCGGGGTGTGACAGAAAAGTTGGTATCAGAGCTCATGGTTATAGGGAATTAGGTTATTAGCAATGCTTTGACCTAGTCTATAACCTTCCTAGGACCCTAACGCGAATTTACTTGCGTTTAGTCATAAAACAATACCGTCGCCTATCTTTAGGTGACAACCATAACAAGAACACAAATTTCGAATCTGCTTTGAAAACTAATCATCTGTCCTAGGATGATTTATTATAAGGTTTTGAACCTTCAAAGTTTTCAAGATCCCGTCAAAGTTTGGGTCTTATAATGTGAACACGTGCAATCTGGAAGGGTGGACGCCTGTACTCTGAGTTTTCTGTCTAAGGCTAGAGTGTTCGTACAAATCCACATAATCGAACCAGTCATTCTTACCTGGGAACTCTTGGAGTGATTGTCCACTTATAGGAGAGCATGTCTTCGCGATATATTATGAGGTCCCATTTACTTTGATTCAGCTTTTGTGTGTCGTTTGTTTGCTTCGTGGTTCGAACAAATGACCATCACCCATGCCTTTTGGTCGGAAATTGTAACATCCTTACCCAATGCCATTTCATTTGTTTTCTCTCTTGTTTCCCCTTTCAGAGTGCCTCCACGACGTGACAATTAGGTACCCAATGAAGAACTGGCAGCTATCATTACGCAGCAGATGACTGCTGCAATCCCAAACATCATTGCTCAATGTAACCTAGCCCTCAACAACAATAATGCCCCATGCAACTTCAAGACATTCAACTCTGCCAAGCCATCAAAGTTTTCTGGGTCTCAAGGAGCGACTGCACTTCTGCAATGGTTCGAGAGTCTAGAGAGCACCTTCAGACATGTTCAGTGTCCAAACGAGCGAAAGGAAGAGTTCGTATCTAGCGTCTTTGAGAAACGAGCTTTGACATGGTGGAATGGTGTGATGAGGGATAGGGGTGCCGACGTAGCACTGGCTCAAACATGGGAAGAGCTTAGAGCTCTAATGATGAGGGAATTCTGTCCTCGTCATGAGATTAGGGCATTGGAAAGGGAATTCGACGATCTTAAGCAAGATAGCAGTGAGCATCGAGCCTACACTGACCGTTATGAGGAGTTAAGTCTGTTATGCCCGAACATGGTTATGCCTTTGGATAAGGCAATCGAAAAGTACATTGATGGCCTCCCTGACTCAGTTCAAGATATTGTTACTGGTAGTAATCCCACTACAGTTAGACAGGCCATTGAGCTATCCGCTAGCTTGACTGAATCTCAGATCAGGAAAGGTAAATTTTCCGAAAAGGCGACAAGAAACCGATCGAAGAATCAAAACCAAAGGATGAACAGAATAGATCCCCCAAGAAGTCAAAGAAGCGAAAGGCTTCTCAGAACTTCGCCGTGGTCGCTCACAATGATCAAACTGTACCCAACCAACCAGCTCAACCCCCTGCTAGGAAGCCATACAATGGAACTGCACCCTTGTGCAACCAATGTAGCCTTTGTAGGATCGAGGAATCGACCTAATGAGTCGATCAGAAGAGTTCTAGACCAAACCAGAGGCGGAATTCAATGATTTGGACATGATTGCAGCTTGTTTAACACTTAGAATCACTTTAACTGTCGTTTAGATTGATTTGATACTGATTACAGATCGTACGAGACTTCGGCAGCACTTCGTCTCTGAAATCAGAATGTTACAAATGAAATCATGAGCTCACCTATTTATAGAAGATCCAGTTCGCACGAACCACACATCACCAGGTCGTGCGACCTGGTCAGTTCGTACGAACTGGTCTATCTTCTCTAAAATCCTATTTTCTAGGCTACCGAGCTCCAGTCTATCCAATGTAGCTTATATGACTCGATACAAGACATAAGACGAAGTTAACAGACATATGCACCAACAAACTCCCCCTTGGATGTTGACGAGTCTTCAGTGTATTGAGTCTTTAGTCTTGATCGGTCTTCTCGCTCTTCCCAAAGTATCTTTTTCTGTAAGCATCCTCATCAATCTCTATCTTCTTCTTGATCATCAGCATCAGTAGCTGAGTCTGGTTCTTTTAAACTTCAAACTCCCCTTTGCTAACAGACTCCCCCTAAAATTGTTCCGGGATCGTAATCTGACATAGCTTTCATAGGTTCAGGAACGATTCCTGGCTCTTCGTAGCAACAGGATTAGACACGGGGATCTGCACAAATCTCTACCCAAAAGTAAATTTCACAAATGTTAAGATTTAACAAATTTAGAAACCACTTGTATATATCATTCAACATCAACAATAGTTATATCAAGTTCAAATTAATGACCTTGATTAACTAACAATAGCATCAACTTCAAAACATTTTTAATTTCAAACATACTCTCCCAACCCACTGTTGTTCATCATGTTTAGCACTTTGAATTTTGAAAATCAGCTTTTCAACATCAGTTGTCGAAAAATAAGATGAAATAAAATCTTTTTGTTTTTTCAAAAATTTATGCTAAAACACATTAATGAAAAGCAGTAAAGAAATATTTACAGACAATATTTTTGTGAGTTTGTGTAAGAGGATCATATCAGTTTTAGAGACAAATCACTAACACCGTTGAGCTTTAAACACTTTAAGTTCTAAACGATTCACTTAGATTGTCAGTATATTGATCCACTTAAATTTTCACACAAAGTTCAACTGTTTCGAGATACGAGATTAGTGTTTTAATGGACTTAACTTATTCACGTGTCCCACCTCTGAATATACTCCCGTATCCAGACTTCTATATTCAGTCTTACAGGTGAATTTACACTAATGATATCTGTAAACGGGTAATGCGAGACCATGAGAGCTCAGGTTAGAACTTCCGTTCAGACAAAGAGATGATGGCTCGACTTTTAGGTGTGTCCCGTATGGGGATCTTTTCTTCAACAGCACATGATTAGCATTTTTCAATGTTTCATCATTTTTTATGCTGAGGGTGAGCTTTATGATTAAAGCAGTGCAGAGTATTATACGAGGACTAGGCTATTGCTTTCGCAAAATCAGAAGTCCTGGTATAATACCCTAGATATCATCACGCACAAAGACCTAGTATGTCAGAAATAGAAAGCCCTTCAAACAAGATTTCAGGGGTTACCTATATATCCGAGAGATGTTCCCCACGAAATAAGTAAGTATTTATATTTAGGTTTATATCTCGAAAACAATCTACTAAGCGTGTAAAAACCTACTGGCATATCATCAGTGAGACCGTTTATCACATTTGACTTTCCAATTCTTTAGCATGCTGTGATTGTCCACTGATGTACTATCATTTCCTCTTTTTCACAACAAAACTCGTTTTTGATTTTTCCGATGTTTTTTGGATTTTTCAAATTTTCAAAATTTCTAAATTTTTTACTCCCCCTAAAATCAAAAATATGTTTCAATTTTTGATTTTTCGGGAAAATTTGAAAATAAACGCAATAAACTGTACAAATAATGTGACAAACTGATGTGAATTGCTTCAATTCTCCATTCACTTGGCTCAAACAATCAGAACTCCCCCTGACAACAAACTATTTTCCCATTATGATTTCAAAAAACTTAAGTTTGTTTTAATCAAAATGGTTTTTCCGGAAAATTAGTTTTGTTGATTTCACTTGTAGGATCGGGGATTCATTCATCACTTTGTTCTTTCAACCACTTGTAAAATCTAACACTTTTAGGTTTTTCACAAAAACATTTTTCAAGAATGATGCCGATTCCTGCTCCACGATTACCAACTTGGGAGCTCCGGCAAGTCAGGATTTTACTTTTTAAAGAATCTCACCCATGCCGAATCAATCATGGGTGAACCATCCTCATTTGGTTTAACAATTTTTGATTCATAAAATTCTTTCACTCCTTTTACCTTCCCATCAGTCATCTTTCCGAAAATATGTAACACTTTTTCGTTAAAAGCTTTTTCAGCATCAAATTCTTTCTCATCAGCGAAGAATTGATCTGAAATCTCAATCTTACCAATTTCTGACTTCACGTTTCCGTTTGACAATGGTGGAAACTTTTCATCATCCATTGTTGGAACGGAATTTTCATCATTGACAACATGTGGCTCCTCTGACTTTAACAAGTCAGATTCATTGCCAGAACCATCCTCTGATTTTTTAACCACCCATTTTTGTTTGTTAAGATTGGCTCTTCTTTTGTAAAAATGTTTTGAACTTTCACCAACTTCGAAAGTCGAATTTTTGAACTCTTTAATTTTTCTGTTGGTTGTTCCTTTTTATCAACACATTTCTCTTTCAATTTAGAGTTAGAAGAAACTCCCTGTTTTGTGTTGGTAGACTTTGGGAAATCCCAAGCAATATGTCCAACCTCTTGACATTTGAAACAGTGTAACACCCCAAAAATATAAAACTTTACATTGAAATTATAAAGTATAAAATAAACAAAAATAAACTAACTAAGAATAAATAACCTAGTTAGTCATGAGCCTAGTCATAACAAAGAAACTTGGTTGAAAACATGGAAAATTTAACTAGATATTAGTAGGAGGGCCAAAGGTGTTAAGTTGAAAACTTGGTTTTTATAAAACAAAAATCAAAAACCCAAACACACACTGATGTGTGTGTCTGGTCGAAATAAACACAGGGGCGACACAGGGTTCCCTCACAAACCCTAGTTCATGCAATTTTCTCCAAATTGAAAGTTCTAATCTGTTCCAAATCGATTTCCAAGCACAAATTAGTGATCTCCTCTGAAAAGGGATCATAAGGTATGTAATTTCCATGGAAAACCTTCATCTAAATTTCTGAGTGAATTCATGAAATTCAGAATTAATGTTGCATGTTAGTTGTTTGGAATGAAATAGTGTCTAGGGATAAAACCTAGTCAACTACTTGTTAAAATTTCGCCTATTTCTTGTGAAATTCATAATCACCATTGAAGGTGATAAGTGGGGTTTGTAGAATTATGTTAAACATTAGGATTATCTTTGTTAACTTAGTGTATTTGAGCTATATGGAGCAAGTCCAGATTGGTTGATATGAAAACTTGTCATGAACATGTGAAATAATGTTTAAATCTTGGTTAAATAGTTAGTCAAGAACTTGATTTTTGAATTGTATGAAATCATGCTCATTAGGTGTTTGATATAATGCCTAAGAGAAGATAAGTGTTGAGAATTTGGACTAAAAACGCATATTTGATTAGAGTGGTAAATTATGCATTATATACTATAATAGAGTTCTAAACATCTATGGTTGAACTCTATAGGCAAGGAAATTGGAACGTCAAGTGGACGAGCTAGTGGCGTTACGCGTTTGAAGGGAACGCTTTGAAGGTATGTAACTACGGTTTCGTTAAGTTATTTTCGATTATGTGATTTCGTTAGTAGACTTTAAAATTAGCATAATATATGAAGTTGATATTAGTCGAAGTGGCGAAGATCACTAGATAAATAAACGGGTCAAATATCAGTTAGAATAAGTTTGGTGTGTTGTAAAATAGTGGTTCCATTAAACAACCAAACGGGTCGATCAACGGTTGAAATTGTAGTGTTGAAGTGACTAAAACGTCACTCATTAAAAATTGAGTTATAAAAGCGTAAACCACAGAACGGACGTGATACGCTGAGGTTAACAAGCCCGGGAATGGGTAATCATGGTTAGAGACCAATGTTGATGATTTGTGTAAGTATGTAACTTGATTCGTTACACTGAGTAATTTTGATAACTAGAATGTGTTTAGTTGCGTTGTAGAATAAAGGTTGTATTGATTGAACGACAATGTTCGTTGATTGAAATTATAGGTGAAGAATCGGTTAGAAGTCGTTTGGTAGTCATCATAATGGAGGATTCCGTAGATGAGCCAAACGGGTTGTATAATGGTGTAATAGTAGCGTTAGAGTTATTTATTAGTTAGCATAGGCGGTTACAATCATACGAGCATGAAGCCATAAGATTGGTAATGAAATGCCAGTGATAATAAGCCCCGGAAGTTGGGTAAAAAGCACCTTATGTTTACTATTAAAAAGGTAGTAAGATGAGTGTAACTAGAATGGGTCGAATAAATGTATAGTGATTTTTAGTCATTCGGTCCGTAAACCAAATTTTCGGTATGATAATCATTATAGACGCGTCGGTAATTAAATTACAGTCGTGTAGGAAAAAGAATCACCTAAAACGGACCTACGGTTTGAAAGTTATGACCATTTGAAGTTGAATTTGGTAAAAATCCGGAGCTGGCAGGAAATGCAGGTCATTAACCTGCATCTGCTGGAAAACTGTTCCCCCCGCGCCACGCGACAGTACCGCTAGGGTCCGGCGCGACATGCGAGAACCCTCGCGCCACGCGAGGAACTGTCGCGCCACGCGACGGAGCTGATTTCAAATTTTATTTTATTTTTCATAATTTGATACAGGAACTTGTTTATACACCCTATATAATGGTCAAAACTAACATTTTAAGTGGTTTTGACCTTAGGTGACAAAGGTGACTTTTCGGATGGCGATCAAGAATGTTTTGAAGAACCGAACACACTCTTTTGAAGCTTCCACAATAGTTTAACTTTGTTTTAGACAATGTTTGTGATGTAAACATTTTACAAATCATGTTTTGAATGTTGGAACTAGTTTAGTAGTCAACTAGTATTGGATCACTTTAAAACTTAGATTTTGTATTAGTTTGAAGTAAAGTACGATTTGATTCTAAAATCACGTGTATTCACATTAAATTCGATTAGAATTTAGACGTTTGTTACAAGTTGGTAATCAGAGCTTAAGGTTGTCAACAAAGTGTTCGGTTCAAGCTTGATCGATCGTCCGGTAAGGATTAATTATTAATTTTGGTAGATCTTATCCTATGTAAGTAAAAGATATGGAAATTAATGTGCACGGGAAGAGTGCGTTAATACACTCAAACCCGGAAAGTGCACTAAATGAGAACGGTCAAAGCAAGTTACGAACTTGGCTAAACCGAAGCAAACAAAGTTATGTTATAAATGAGATGTTTAATAATCGATGTAAACATTTCAGTTTCAAGAAATCCGGTAAGAGTTACTTATAATTGCGTTTAGATTAAAAAAAATTATAAATTAAACGATATGAAATATGTGAAAAGTGTATGGGAGGAGTGTATAAATACGCTCGAACCTGGGAAATACACTAAGTAAGAAAGGTAAGGCAAGATATGTACTTGACCAAACCGAAAAAGAATAACACATTACTTATGATTAAGTGAGTGTGATATAAATTTCCATGGAAATGAATTAAATAATTATTGATTAACCATTATGGATGTTTCAGTTAAAGAAATGTCTGGAGTAACCGGAGATGATTCAACATCTCAATTGACTGAACAAATGAAAGCTAAGATTTCTGAGGCAGTCGGAAAAGCTCTAGAAAATAGACTATCACTTTATATTGATAGATTACAAACCATAATCGTGCCAGTGGTGGACGATATGATGGCTGAATTGAAAGACAGCATATTACAAGAAATAGAAGAAAGGAGGGTGTTGGATATGAATCCAAGTTCCGTAAAGAAATCCAAGTCTAATAAATCTCCCAAGAAAGGAGTTACAAAAAGTGTGTTACATCAGTGCAAATTTTGTGGAAAAATTCACAAGGGCTCATGTGGTAAGCCAAGACATAAGAAGTCTAAATGTCCAGAGAGGCTTGGAACCAAAGACACAACCGACACAATGTCTGATGCCCAGAAGTCAATAACAAGGTCGTTTTATATAACAGCAACAGAGGCTAAAGCTGAACCTGATGTCATTTCAGGTATGTTTCTTGTAAATTTAATTTAACACAAATTTTATTCAATACGAGTGCGAATGATAGTTGCATAAGGGCATATATGAGTAATGAATTGGGTGAATTATGTAAAAGAAATACCTATATAAATGTATATATATATATATATATATATATGTAGATAAAAAAAATGGTGAGCATGTGAAGCCGAGACAAAAAGTAATCCCGATGAAAATTGCAATGGGAAGGAGTGCGCGTACACTCGAACCCGGGAACTTAATGAAGTGAATAAATGTTGCAATGGGAAGGAGTGTAATTACGCCCGAACCCGGAAGTTGTAATAGTAATAAATAGCGAAGACAATGTTATAGACTTGGCCAAACTAAATAAAACGTGTAGAAGCATCATTTACATCAACAAACGATGTAGATAAATTTCATGCAACAATAAGGAATAATAAAATTAAATGAATTAGTTTTGTTATTGTTACAATAGGATTAAGGTTAAAGATGAGAAATTAAGACTCGGACCGAGAATATCCGCGAAAAAGAAGTTAAATGGATGATACGTATTATTCGCTACTATGAATAATAAAGTACCAATAAATGCAAATTTAAAAACTTGGGTATGGGTAACCATCCAAGTAATACATTATTAATCAAATCCTCATGAGGAAGAAAGATGATCGCAGTGATGGATGTGATTATATAAAGGCCTAGAAAAATAAACTTTATGAAAGTGTTAGAATAAGAACGGGTAAACCCGAAAATCCGTATAACCATAACAGTGGTTTTACTAAATAAGACTTAAGAAATGGGCCTTCGGAGCATTAGTAAAACAAACAGACCTAAGGGTCGCTAACAACAGAAAGGTGGTGTTCGGATCAAATAAGCAAAATGCTTGATAATAAAGGTAAACAGAAGCCGGATGACGGGAGCGTGTTACATTAAGGTAATAAGCCCAAGGAAAGGGATAAGAATTAAGGTAAATAAAAATATAAACCAATAAACAAGAATGTTAGGGAATAGGGGTAAAGTTTGACTATCATAAGCGATGAAGTACACACAAACAAGTCAACCAAGATGAATGAAAGAATAAAAGACTTGGTGGAATAAGGGCGACGGAATACGCTAATACTACTGAATAAATCAAAACAAAGTCTTAATACATGCCGGAATGGCTGCTTTGATAATGACTTCGGTAAAATACCCGATAGATGGGTAGGAATACGGATCTATACGTAAACCAAGAGACCGTGGCGCAGATTAAAAGTCAAAAGACTTGGATTAAGAGTTATGACTAAAGGGTGTTGGACCGTTGTATGACCCTAAAACGTCAGTCAAGGCAGTTCATCTCAATTTACAGAGGCGGAATCAAAGTAAACCAAGTCATAACAGCTTTAATCCTTTTAATCTTTCTTTTCTGATTGATTTGAGTGCTTGTACAAGGTTTTCTGATACAAATCCGTCAGCACTTCGTCACACACACAATGACAACTCTCTCAACTCAAATGACCAACACACCTATTTATAAGACACATGATTTCGCTTGAGGAAGTCTGAAGCGAAATCATCACACCTTGATTTCGCTTCAAGCATACTAATACCCTTTTTCAAGCGAAATCTTGTGTTTTATACATAAAAACCCTAACTTAAACCCTAATACATGATCATTCAAACAATCCTAGACACAAAACTTGATAATGATGTAATCAACAGACATTCAGTGCACCAACAGACTCCCCCTTGGATGTTGATGAAGTCTTTGGCTTCAAGTCTTTGTCTTTAACAATCTTCAAACATTGTAAAAACTCTCATCAATCTTTATCTCCAAGCTTTAAACTTTAAACTTCAATCTTCCCTTTGACTGTTGATCCAGACTCCCCCTTTCACAAACTCCCCCTCTCGATATGCTAGAATCTGAGAAATCTGGTTCATGCTTTGTCAATTAGCTTCCATGGGAATTAATGAAGTCCAATCCTGATTCTCAACAAACAAACATAACCATTCTATCTTCTTAAAAAAATACAAACTCAATCAGCTTTAACAATCCACTCAAGTATTCAGGTCCAAATTAATGACCCTGATTACTCAATTAATCTACCAAGTCCAAATTAATGACCTTGGTTGATCTTTTGACGAATCAAACTGATTTTAAAAACAACATTTTCAAACTTTTTCTGAAAATAACAAGTATCAAGTTAATGAACTTGTTTTTGTCATTTCAAAACAAATCAAAACTTCTTCAAAGTAAGCTCTCCTCATTCTTCAGCTCAGAATCTCCTGCATCTGCTTCAAACATCTGAGAATCCAACAATCAACTCTCCACTTTGGTTTGTCTAAAATAAAGCAGAAATAAAATCTTTTTGGATTTTATAAAGTGATCTAAACTAAGAAATGAAATACAAGAAACTTAAATTGCAGAAATTAAACAAAGTAAACTATTTACAAACAAATTTTTTGATGAGCGTGTCAGGGAATCATATCAGCTTTTCAGACAAATCACAAGTACCGTTAAGCTATATTTCATACTCAGACTTAAACAATTTACCTCGATTGTCGATATACTGATCCATCTTAAATTCTCATACAAAGTTCAACTTATTCAGGATACGATTTAGATGTTTTAAGAACTTAGATCATTCATGTGTCCCACCTCTTGAATATACTCCCGTATCCAGAATCTCAATAATCAGTCTTACAGGTGAGAATACTACAATGATATCTGTATATAAATTAGGTATGCGAGGGCCAAGGGATCTCAGATCGATACTTCCGTATACGCAGAGAGATATCAGCTTCGACTTTCAGGTGTGTCCCCTTTAGAGGATCTTTTTGCTTACAACAGCAGCATATATCAATTTTATTGTTTCAGCATGCTGAGGGTTTAATGCTGTATTTCAAGCATTGCAGCAAGTATTAGCCAGGGACTAGGTCAGAACTACCGTTCAGCAGAAGTCCCGGAATAATACCCCAGACATCATAGAGTATAAAGACCTAGTATATCAGATTACGAGACCTTTCAAACGAGATTTCAGGGGTTACCTATATATCCAAGTAGTGTTCCCCACGAATTCACAAGTTTGAATTTTAGGTTTATATCCCGAATAAATCTACTAAATGTGTGAAAACCTATCGACACATCATCAGTGAGATTGTTTAACTCTTTTATACTTTCCAAATCTTTAGCATACTGTGATCGTCTAGCTAATGTACTATCATTTTCCCTATATACACAAGCTCTTTTTCATTTTATCATGTTTTTGTATTTTTGCATTTTTTTACTGTTTTTGTATTTTCTGAAAATAAACTATGTACAAACATCTACTCCCCCTAAATACCAAAACAAGTAAAAATTCGACAAACCATTGCAGATTGTTTCTCGTCTTCATCCGCAACAGTACCCTCATCAACGCCAATAATGCCATCCGACACCGACAGAAGCTTCATACCGTTCAGTTTTAACAAATATTTAAACCGGTTTTTATCAAAAGCTTTGGTATGTAAATCAGCTTTCTGTTCGTCTGTGTGGATTTTCTCAATTCGTATCAACTTTTCTCAAAGCAATCACGAATAAAGTGATGACGAATTTCTATGTGTTTAGTTTTAGCGTGATGTACTGGATTTTTAGTTATATTTATCGCGGCCTCATTATCAACAAAAAGAGGTGTGTTAAGAAACTGCAAACCGTAGTCGCGCATCTGTTGCTGTATCCACAAGATCTGAGAGCAGCAACTGCTAGCAGATACGTACTCCGCTTCACAAGTAGATAACGCCACAGACGTTTGTTTCTTACACTGCCAGGTAACCAATCTAGGACCAAAGAACTGGCATCCTGCAGTTGTTGATTTTGAATTGACTTTGCAGCATCCGAAATCCGAATCGGAATACCCTTCGAGCGTAAAATCACCTTTCCTAGGATACCACAACCCCAATGAAGGAGTTCCTTTCAGGTAGCGCAATATCCTCTTCACAATAATCATGTGCGATGCTCTCGGGTTAGACTGAAATCTTGCTGCGAGGCACGTTGGGTACATAATATCAGGACGTGAAGCAGTTAGGCACATTAAAGAACCTATCATGGATCGGTAAAACGTTTCATCAGCCCTGTCTCCAGTGAGATCTGGGTGAATCCCATGATTTGTTGCAAGTGGGGTAGCAGCTGGAGTAGAACTTGACATCCCAAATTTCTCTAGAATATCATGAACATACTTTGACTGATGAATGAAAATTCCTTCAGGAAGTTGTTCAACTTGTAATCCCAGAAAGAATTTCATCTCCCCCATTGATGACATTTCAAACTTCTGCTTCATCACTGATTCAAAATCTTTGCATAGATTTTCATTCGTCGACCCAAAGATTATATCGTCCACATAAATCTGTACTATCAGAAGATGACCATCAACGACTTTTGTGAAGAGAGTGGCATCCACAGTTCCACGAATGAACTTGTTAGCGAGTAGGTGTTGAGACAAAGTCTCGTACCAGGCTCTCGGTGCCTGATGTAGACCATACAACGCTTTGTCCAATAAGTAGACCTTGTTTTTGTGGATTGGGTCAGTAAAGCCCGGCGGCTGACCAACATAAACCTCCTCTTTAACCTTCCCGTAAAGAAACGCCGATTTAACATCCAACTGATATACTTTGAAATTCTTCCAAGACGCAAATGCAAGAAAAATTCTGATTGCCTCTAGTCGTGCTACAGGAGCATAGACTTCGGTAAAATCAATTCCCTCCTGTTGACTAAAACCCTGAACAACAAGTCGAGCTTTGTTCCTTACGACAACTCCTCTATCGTCCCTCTTACACTTAAACACCCACTTAGTGTTAATTTTCCTTTGACCATCCGGCAAATCAACTAACTTCCACACTCCCAATTTCTTAAATTGATTAAGTTCCTCTTGCATAGCATTGACCCAAGAGTCTTCAGTAAGCGCCTCTTTGTAAGTTCTTGGTTCAATCTGCGAGATAAAACAACTTAATGAAAATTCAGTTTGCAAAGAAGCAACTTTTGTATAAAAACAAGTAAGCCCTTTATCAATCTGATTTCGAGTGCGAACTCCAGCCTGTAATTCTCCTATGATCAGTTCCTCTGGATGATATGAAAAAGTTCTCGGCATCACTTCACTCGGAACATCTACATTTCCCTCCAGATTAGTAACATTCTGCTCTGCATCTTGTTCACCAACTTGGTTTGTTTGACTTGAAATCTGAATTTGCTCCCCCTCAGAATCTGAATCACCATGATAAAAAACTGGCATGTTTTCAGCTTCTAAATTATCATTCTGAACCGACTGATTATCCTGAGCAACTTCATTCTGTTGGACATCATCATGTTCACCAGCATTACTTGGACCTGCTTCATCGTCATTTGAAGTTTCCCGTGGTCTTCTCGAATACTCAGCTGGGAATCTTAGTTGTGACTCATATTCACGCAAAATATCCAACTCATCAAAGAAATCTTCATCATCCTCTGATTCTTCTCTCATGTCAAACGAATCCCAAAGTTTGTCATAATGATAACGCCATGAATCACCAGGATTCTGCGGCGGCATAGTATAACCTTGACATTCAACATTTGCAGCTTCAATAATCCGCTTCTCACTTGGAACGAAGACACGTAGCAATGGATTTGAATAACCAACAAATATACCCTCAATGCACTTCGGACCAAACTTCCCAAAAGGTTCTATAACCGTACAAGGTGACCCGAACGGTTCTAGATACTTCAAATTCGGTTTGCGATTATTGATTAGCTCAAAGCATGTTTTGTTGAACTTCTTGACAGTAAGAACCCTGTTGAGCGTATAGCATGCGGCAGACACAGCTTCAGCCCAAAAATTAATCGGTAACTTTGAATCTGCGAGCATAGTTCTAGCCGTCTCAATTAGCATCCGGTTTTTGCGTTCTGCGACTCCATTCTGCTGCGGAGTGTACGGAGCACTAAACTCATGCAAAATACCTCTTTCATCACAAAATTCTTCCATCTTGATGTTCTTGAATTCAGTACCATTATCACTTCTAATTTTCTTGATACGCCTTTGGTACAAATTCTCTATCTTCCTGAACAGCCCCATCAAACTGTCAAATGTTTCATCTTTTGTCTTCAAGAAAGAAACCCATGAAAATCTGGAATAATCATCAGTAACGACCAAACAATAGTAATCTCCTGTAATACTCTTAACATTCACTGGACCAAATAAATCCATGTGAAGTCTCTCCAGAGGTCTCGAAACTGAATTGACTTGCTTTGTAGGGTGTGACTTTTTCTTCTGCTTGCCTTTGACACAGCTAATGCACTCCCCTTCCAGATGAAAACCTTTGATATTCACTCCCAATACCAAATCATTGTGCACCAAGTGATTCATCTTCCTTAGGTGAATATGCCCCATCTTTCGGTGCCACAATCTGGATTCTTTCTCAGTTGCTCTAGACACGAAACAATGTGCTTGACCAGTAGTTGTAGTTGCTACAGACATGTCTAACACATATAAATCATTCACTCTAGGTGCCCTCATAATAATCCATTCTTCAGGAACAACAAAACCAGGTTTCAGAATCAAACATTCCTTATTAGTGAAGTGAGTAGTATACTGATTGTCACAAATCTGCGAGATACTAAGCAGATTGTTCTCCAGCTCAGTAATGTAGTTAACTCTCTCAAACGTCACGATCCCATTGGATAACGTTCCTTCACCAACAATTCTACCACCTTCATGACCAGCAAATCCCACATAGCCACCATTAATGTTTCTCACATCATACAGCAATGCGGTCTTCCCTGTCATATGTCGAGATGCACCACTATCCATAATCCATCTGGATATCAGTTGTGGAAGATCCTGCACACAACAAACTACAATTTAAACAACTTCAAGAAAGATGCCGATTCATGCTTCGCGATCCAGGAAGCTCCGGCAATTCAAACTGCTTATTCAAACATGGTGTCCACCCAGGCCTCATCAGCCTTAGGTGTAGCCTTGACTCTCGCAATTTGAATTTTGAAATTTTTAGCCTTCAAAGGTGGAAAACTTGCATCATAATCAACCGAAATTGATTCTTCAGTCTTTTTCACTTCAGAAGTTGAACTTTTCATTTCACCTTTTGGTTTCCAAATTTGTTCAGTTAATGCAACCCGTTTATAAAACTTGTCATTTTGAGTTACCAATTTCTTTACAGGTTCATTTTTTGCTTTTACATTGTTGATTTTAACGTTTTGATTCTCAACCACTTTCTTCTCAACATACATTGGTGATTTACCCTTCACATCAACCTTCTTTTGTTGAACCTTCACAGCTTCAGTCCTAGGCTTCACATATGTACACTTTCGTGCAATATGACCAACTTGTTCACATCTAAAACAAGTACGAGTATCAACTACTCGACTCGTGCCTTCAGACTGAGCCTGTGAAGCTCTTTTCTCAAAGAACTCTTCATTTGATTTTGAAAAGATTTCATTTTTCTCATCAGAAAGTAACCGTGAACCATTCACAAACACCTTCTTTTCAGTAAACCTCTTGTTTTGAAAACTGTTCTTCCGATAACCATTACCACCCCGATAATCACCCAACCAATTGTTTCGATTGTTATTGTAAAAACGTGGTGAATAAACAGTTTTCTTGTTATAAACCCTGTCTTTCTTTCGACTCAGATTATTCACTGCTGACAACTCTACTTCAACAAGTTTGAAAACATTTGTCAATTTGTTCATGTTAACATTCTCTATTGGAAACTCTGAATCCGAAAACAACTTATCCGAACCCATCATCTTGTACATGACAAGGTTTGATTCTTCATCTAAGTTGTTCTTGGACTTTTGTTTCGGAATATATCTGTCAAAAAAACACCCATCCTCCTCAGAAGTGTCACAATCCGGTTTAAGCACTTTGTCTACCACACTTTTCACCACATCACTTTGGACACCCTCTTCATTGGAAGATGTAAACGTGACATCAATGTTTTCAGGAAGTTTAACTTCACTTTCTTCCTCAATTTCCACCAAACTAGACTGCTTTTTCGTGTAGTTGTCTAAAATTGGCGGTGGAACTTTGTGAAAACCTACACCCGTTCCATCAGAAAACACATCCTCGCCATCTTTGTTTTTCCCTATAGGTTTAGGAACAATATGCTGCAAAACAAAGCTTGCCGATTTATAGCTGTTAAGCTTCAACTGGATTCGTTCATTCTCAATTTCAGCTTCTTGAACTTTAAGCTTCAATTTAGCAATTTGATCCAGTTGTTCATTAATCGATTCTTCTTTTAATCTCAAAACAGCTCTTAGATGTTCATTTTCTTTAAAAGTTTTTCCATTACGATCATCACTATCTTTGACAATGTTTTTCAATTTTTCAAACTTTTCGGAAATCTGACGGTTTTCAAGAATTAACTTTTCATTTTCAGATTTTAGTTTCTCATGTTCCTTTTTATCATTTTCAATTTGAGCCGTTAATTCTTTGTTCCGTTCAGTTGAAGCTCTTACACTTTTGTCACGATCGAGAATCTGATTTTCAACATTTCTAACCTTTGTTGTCAGATTCTGAATTTTCTCATTGTTAAGATACGTGACAGTGCTACAAAAATTGCATTGTTTGGTGCAATTTTTGCAGTCAGCATTCCCTTCAATTTTGTTCTCTGACTCGATTGTGTTACCTGACGCATTTGTTGACACACTTTGACTGACCGATCCCTTTGACTCAGTAACAGAATTAGGATCTACCTCAAGTGCTTTTGCAGCTAGCACTTTGTCAGCCATCACTCCCAGGTTCTCAGCTGTCAACTCTTGCGTAGTATCAATTATGCCTGTATCAACCTGCTTTTCTTTCTTCTCTTTATCCTCTTTCTCCTTTCTCTCTTTCTCTTTTGCTTCTTCAATCATCTTTGACGTTGGTGTTCCCCACCACTTGTGCTGCCAATATTCATCCTCTTCTTTGTACTCCTTGATGATGGCTTCGATATCTAGCGTTTTGTCATCAATCGCAATATTTCCATACTCATCAAGATAGCACTCTCTATCTGGATCCCATCTATTTGCTCTCCTTGCATTCAGATAGATACGAGAAATTCTGATAATCTTGTTTTCAGCAATCATCTTTCGGTATTGATACTTCTGTTCCTCAGTACGATCATCTTTCCATGGCTTAGGTTCATCATTGCTTGCCATGAATGCGTAACCCACCGCATCTTCTTCCGGTAGAACTTCCTTACTCCAATCATACCCCTCATCATCATAAATCACAGCAAGAGCCCTTGATTTGTCTCTGTTATCTTCAGACTGCTTCAATCTAGGCGGCTCAGATTTATTCTGATGGTAGATTGCCTTTTTGTAATAATCATCTCGAAATGGATTCTCTGACTCATCAGCATATGCATTCCTGCATTCCCGTTTGAAATGACCCTTCTGCTTACACTTGAAGCAAGTCACCTTCGATTTATCGAATCCCAACTTAGTAGACGGACCACCAATTGTTTTTCTCCCTGTAATCTCCATGAAGCGTTGTGCACGTCGAACTGCACTTGCCATTGCCCAACGAATGTCGATCAACTCCATTTCTTCAGGGTCTATCTGATCGTAGTCTTCTTTCGTCAGATTAGTATTCCCGATTTTTCCAGCCACCAATCCTTCATAGGATTCCAAAACAGACGCTAGAAAGACCATTTGTTGCTTGGCCGACTCTGCATCAAAATTCTGTGCGTTCTTCAGATCTATAGCGATATTGCAAGAAAACTTCGCATCAGAATGATTTGCAGAAGACGTAGATCCACTGTGATAACCACTATGACTTCCACTTCTTTGACCACTTTGACTTTCTTTTCCAGCTGTAGAAACATTCTCAGCAGAAAATGCAGTCTTTGGAGAAGTAGCTTTTTGCATCATGCTCTTTGGATAGTAAAGATCCAGATTCTGCTGATAAGATGAATGATTAATCTTGTACGTCTTCTTCAACTCTAGCTCATGACTCTCGAGTTTTTCAATCAGCAAATCTAATGTCAGCTTTTCTGGTTCTTTGATGGTATTCTTCAGCATCATCGCATAATATCTCCAATCCATCTCGTCCGGTAACGAATCGAACAATTTGTCGATAAGATCTTCTTCAGGAATGTCAATTTCATGTCTTACTAATTCCAGCTTCAGATGACCGAACCTTTCTATCATTTTACACACTGATTCGTTCTTTAAACATCCAAACAGATCAAATTCTTTTCTAAGAAGTTTCTTTTTGTTTTTCTTAATTTCTTGACTACCGACACATTTCTTTTCTAACTTTGCCCATAAGTCTTTAGAATTTGAGTAATCAATCAGTGAAATGATGTCTTCACGCACCGACTGAAACAATAATGCCACACATTTTTGTTCAGCTACGAATGAATCAATCTCTTCAGCTGATCTTAATCCTTCACCATTCTTCTTTCCTTGAGCATAACCATTTTTCATACTCTTCCAGCTAGGAAAAGCAAATGCCATCAACCAGTCTTCAAATTTTGTTGCCCACCTGCTATAATCTTCAATAGCCATCAGCTTAGGAGGTTTGTTAAATGTTCCAAATGCGCTTTCGGACTCCCAAGCTTCCTTCTTTCTTTCTTTCGGTGTATTCTCGTTCTCATTCGTATTGTTGTTGTTTGTAGAAGTATCATCTCCCGAGTTTCCTGCGAATGCGTACATATTGCCAAACGGATTCAAGAAAATATCATCCATCGTGAACGTACCTGAAAAATCAGTCAAACACTTAGAAAATTTTAAGTTTTGAGAAATTAGAAAGTTCAAGCGAAATACTTGAAGTTCTCAGCTTCAAGTGAAATCAGTACAATAAAACTGATTCAAGCGAAATCTGATATATACTATTTCGCTTCAATCTTCAAGCGAAACTCAACAACAGTATTGCTTCAACTGTTCAAGCGAACCAACTATATCGCTTCAAGAAATCAATTTCGCTTCAGGATGTCTTCAAGCGAAAACCACTATTTCGCTTCAAGAAATCAATTTCGCTTCAAAAAGTCTAGTTTCGCTTCAGAGTTTCAAGCGAAATCAACTATTTATCTACGAACAACTTCAAGCGAAATCCTGTTTTAGGTCATTTTTAATGAGTTTTAATCTGAATTTAAGTCTGAAACTTTGTAGGCTTTGTTAAAACTCAGTTTTACACGTTATACTAAAAAATTAGACCATTTCGACCGTTGGAAATAGTTCAGATCTGAAAAATGTAAAAAGAAATGAGTAGAAAGAAGATAATCCGCTGCTATGGTATGAACTCCTCGTCCTGAGCTCTGATACCACTTGTTGGACCGTTGTATGACCCTAAAACGTCAGTCAAGGCAGTTCATCTCAATTTACAGAGGCGGAATCAAAGTAAACCAAGTCATAACAGCTTTAATCCTTTTAATCTTTCTTTTCTGATTGATTTGAGTGCTTGTACAAGGTTTTCTGATACAAATCCGTCAGCACTTCGTCACACACACAATGACAACTCTCTCAACTCAAATGACCAACACACCTATTTATAAGACACATGATTTCGCTTGAGGAAGTCTGAAGCGAAATCATCACACCTTGATTTCGCTTCAAGCATACTAATACCCTTTTTCAAGCGAAATCTTGTGTTTTATACATAAAAACCCTAACTTAAACCCTAATACATGATCATTCAAACAATCCTAGACACAAAACTTGATAATGATGTAATCAACAGACATTCAGTGCACCAACAAAGGGCAATAAAATTTCGCAAAAACAGAAATTTCGATAGTTATGTTCAACTATTTTAAAATTGGATGGGCCGAATAAAATATAATACTTGATATTCCAAGTAAGCGCAACCCGAATAATGAAAGTGCGAAATATTACTGAACCAATGTGATAGGTCGTAAAAGAATATGGAAAGGAAAACGCAAACCAATAAAACCGGGGTATTAAAAACATTAAGATAACGAACCCGGTAACGGGTTGAAAGGAAATAGGGGCATAAACCAAATAACGGTATGAGTAAAATAAATCGACGCGAAGGTGACATAAGAAGTCATAGAGTCGGAAAGATAATCCGAAAGAACATGAGTGTAGCCTTAGACTACGGTCAAGGTCAAACGAATAGAAGATGATCCATGGGATCACCATAACCTCCAGATTATAAACAATGTAAAGGTCTACGGGACCAAAATGACCATTGGGTCGCAAATACAAAGGAACAAACTATGGGGTCTCACCCTAAAAAGGTGAAGACCTAATAGAATAGTCTACAAGGCTAAGTAAAGGAACCTGCGGGTCGATAATATTAAGCGTGGGAACCAATTATGATTTCTCGCGTAAAATGATAACGCAGAAGAATAATCCTTGTCGTCAATTCCTTGATAGGATTAATCGACATGTGTTAAAAAGAAAAACATTAAACTAAAATTCAGTTTTAGTAAAGAAACAACATTCTAACAAATATAAATATCATGAGAGAAGTTAGAAAATGGTTAATACTAAAGAACATAAGCCTTAACGCCGATAGGTGTAAGACGATGCATTCAAAAGAAGATTCATAATAATGAAAAACTAACGAAAATCTAAACATGACGTGATGTGATCACGGACCCAAGAGTGGTACAGGATACAGCCATGCTGTAATATGAGTTACTAGATATGAAATGATAAACACGCAAAGGGCCGATGACGGCAATATAGCATACCCGAATGACGCGGTATGAGGTAAAATGGTGACCAATTAGTCTAGGCAGTAAAACAAGTTGTAGTCAAAATAATGCTGTGACTTATGTAGAGCGCTTGTCAATATAAGACTAGCGTGAAGTAAGTATGATGACGGACTCAGTGATAGGATGGTCAAAAGACAACCCGGTCAAAAAGGCGACAAAGATAGGAAATAAGTGATAAAAGGTTACGGTCCAATAGGACGTGTGCCTAAAAGACGCACATGTCAATACAAATGAAAACCTTGTGCCGGAAAAAGAAAGAATGCCTTGGAAAACGTGACAAAGATAGTTAGGTCTAAATCAAAGGACTACTTAAAGAAGGTTTCGGGGAAGAAACCCTTTTAAGGGGGGTGGACTTGTAACACCCCGAAAATATAAAACTTTATATTGAAATTATAAAGTATAAAATAAACAAAAATAAACTAACTAGGAATAAATAACCTAGTTAGTCATGAGCCTAGTCATAACAAAGAAACTTGGTTGAAAACATGGAAAATCTATCTTGATATTAGTAGGAGGGCTAAAGGTGTTAAGTTGAAAACTTGGTTTTTATAAAACAAAAATCAAAAACCCAAACACACACTGATGTGTGTGTCTGGTCGAAATAAACACAGGGGCGACACAGGGTTCCCTCACAAACCCTAGTTCATGCAATTTTCTCCAAATTGAAAGTTCTAATCTGTTCCAAATCGATTTCCAAGCACAAATTAGAGATCTCCTCTGAAAAGGGATCATAAGGCATGTAATTTCCATGGAAAACCTTCATCTAAATTTCTGAGTGAATTCATGAAATTCAGAATTGATGTTGCATGTTAGTTGTTTGGAATGAAATAGTGTCTAGGGATAAACCCTAATCAACTACTTGTTGAAATTTCGCCTATTTCTTGTGAAATTCATAATCACCATTGAAGGCGATAAGTGGGTTTTGTAGAATTATGTTAAACACTAGGATTATCTTTGTTAACTTAGTGTATTTGAGCTCTATGGAGCAAGTCCAGATTGGTTGATATGAAAATTTGTCATGAACATGTGAAATAATGTTTAAATCTTGGTTAATTAGTTAGTCAAGAACTTGATTTTTGAATTGTATGAAATCATGCTCATTAGGTGTTTGATATAATGCCTAAGAGAAGATAAGTGTTGAGAATTTGGACTAAAAACGCATATTTGATTAGAGTGGTAAATTATGCGTTATATACTATAAGAGAGTTCTAAACATCTATGGTTGAACTCTATAGGCAAGGAAATCGGAACGTCAACTGGACGAGCTAGTGGCGATACGCGTTTGAAGGGAACGCTTTGAAGGTATGTAACTACGGTTTCGTTAAGTTATGTTCGATTATGTGATTTCGTTAGTAGACTTTAAAATTAGCATAATATATGAAGTTGATATTAGTCGAAGTGACGAAGATCACTAGATAAATAAACGGGTCAAATATCAGTTAGAATAAGTTTGGTGTGTTGTAAAATGGTGGTTCCATTAAACAACCAAACGGGTCGATCAACGGTTGAAATTGTAGTGTTGAAGTGACTAAAATGTCACTCATTAAAAATTGAGTTATAAAAGCGTAAACCACGGAACGGATGTGATACGCTGAGGTTAACAAGCCCGGGAATGGGTAATCATGGTTAGAGACCAATGTTGATGATTTGTGTAAGTATGTAACTTGATTCGTTACACTGAGTAATTTTGATAACTAGAATGTGTTTAGTTGCGTTGTAGAATAAAGGTTGTATTGATTGAACGACAATGTTCGTTGATTGAAATTATAGGTGAATAATCGGTTAGAAGTCGTTTGGTAGTCATCATAATGGAGGATTCCGTAGATGTGCCAAACGGGTTGTATAATGGTGTAATAGTAGCGTTAGAGTTATTTATTAGTTAGCATAGGCGGTTACAATCATACGAGCATGAAGCCATAAGATTGGTAATGAAATGCCTGTGATAATAAGCCTCGGAAGTTGGGTAAAAAGCGCCTTATGTTTACTATTAAAAAGGTAGTAAGATGAGTGTAACTAGAATGGGTCGAATAAATGTATAGTGATTTTTAGTCATTCGGTCCGTAAACCAAATTTTCGGTATGATAATCATTATAGACGCGTCAGTAATTAAATTACAGTCGTGTAGGAAAAAGAATCACCTAAAACGGACCTACGGTTTGAAAGTTATGAGCATTTGAAGTTGAATTTGGTAAAAATCTGGAGCTGGCAGGAAATGCAGGTCATTAACCTGCATCTGCTGGAAAACTGTTCCCCTCGCGCCACGCGAGGAACTGTCGCGCCACGCGACGGAGCTGATTTCAAATTTTATTTTATTTTTCATAATTTGATACAGGAACTTGTTTATACACCCTATATAATGGTCAAAACTAACATTTTAAGTGGTTTTGACCTTAGGTGACAAAGGGGACTTTCTGGATGGCGATCAAGCATGTTTTGAAGAACCGAACACACTCTTTTGAGGCTTCCGCAATAGTTTAACTTTGTTTTAGACAATGTTTGTGATGTAAACATTTTACAAATCATGTTTTGAATGTTGGAACTAGTTTAGTAGTCAACTAGTATTGGATCACTTTAAAACTTAAATTTTGTATTAGTTTGAAGTAAAGTACGATTTAATTCTAAAATCACGTGTATTCACATTAAATTCGATTAGAATTTAGACGGTTGTTACAAACAGGTTCTTCTTTCAACTCTTGGTTCAGATTCTGTCAACATATTCTTTTTCCTTTCAGCGAGAAACTCCTTGTTTGACTGTCTCTAGAACGGTTTCTTCTTCTCCTCTTCTGAACTTGCTCCTGAAACAAATTTAGTTTTTGGTTTATAAATTTTTTCATTTTTATGATTTTCAGGTGGAATAAAACCTAATCCTTTCTTTTTGAAATTACTGTTATGGTTTGGTTTCTTTCGATAACCAGAACCAGAACTGTAACCCTTTTTCTTGTTTAATCTTTGTTGAACTCTTGAGGTGTATTTTTTAGGTTTTTCAGTAAGATTTACATCTTTTATTTCAGAAATATTAATTGCTGTTAATTTGAAAACCTTGTTAATCATTTCAGTTTTAACACCTCTTATTGGGAATTTTTCATCAGAATATAATTTGTCAGAATCATCCAAAGTATATGCTACTTTGAATGTTTCGTCATTCAAATTATTTTGTGATATCAGAAAATCTTTATTGTAAACCCTTTTGACCGGTGAATTCGAGCTTTTGTTTGATGAACTTGAATTTTCAAATTTAGACTCTGACTTTGACTCTTCATCTTTATCCAACACCTGATCGACCACTTTCTTAATTAACTCGGACTCATGATCAGTGTCAGACGCTGTGAAGGTGACATCAATATCATCTGGCAATCCATCGATAGACTCGGATTTCAGATTCAGATTGAGTGCTTCAGCCAATTTTTTAAAGTCTCGGGGGGTATAGCCATCCCACATTGGATTTGGCACTCTGTTATACTTCAAACTAGTTTTCTTACCAGAATTTTCTTCATCTTCTGCAAACTTATGAGCTGCAACGGCAGGATAGATGCGATCAATAACATACTCTGAACTTTGATAACTTCGAAGTAAATTGTTCACTCTTTCGGTTTCAATCTTCATTGCTGCCAATTCTTGTTTCAGCTTAGCATTCATCTCAATATATCCATTGATTGCAGTTTGCTTTTGAAGAACTGTTGCTTTCAGAAGATTTTTCATATGAATATCTTCATCACAAGCTCCTTTGTACAAGTTCACTTTGCTGCTTAGGAGATCATATGACTCCTTTATGCTCCTCACATTGTGCAGTAAGTTCTCTTTGAGCTTTTCCAATTCAGCCAACTTTGTATCTTTCTCAGCACAATCTTTGCAAAGTTCTAAACACTTAGCACAAGGTTTTTCAACCTCTACAATCTTTTCCACTTCAACAATTTTTTCAACTTCAACTATTTTCTCCACCACCTTTTCAATCACAATCGGTTCTTTATCAAATTCTATCTTCACCTCATTCTCTTCAACCTCGACCTTCTCTGTTGGTTTTTCTTCAATTTTTTCCTTATCAGCTTCCATCTGAACTTTAGTCTGTTCTTCAGCTACCCTTCTTGCTTCCATTTCTCTCTTCAGTCTAGCAGCCCTTTTCTCTTTCAATATCTCTATTTTTTCTGCAAAAACAAATTAAAACTAAAAGAATCCAATTGTTTTCGAGCTTTATTAATATACTCTTCCTCATCATCAGTGTCTTCATCACTTCCTGATGACTTAAAAATCAATTTTCTTCTTGGACTGTTATCGGATTTGACTGATTCTTCTTCAGAGATTCGAGCAACAAAGGCTTTAGAAACTGAAGGTCTAGAAGGATCATAATCATCCCAATTGAAATCTTTCGGAATCCTTTCATCTTCTTGGTCTATCAGACCATAACAAGCTTTACCCTTTGATTCTTTAATAGTACGTGAGTGTGAAGATTGTTGTTGATATGGTTGTTGAGCAACCTGATGATAAATTTCTTTTCGATGATAATCGTTGTTTCCGAATGGATCTTGTCTTCCGGTTGCTTCCCTGTTTGTACAATCTCGTTTAAAATGTCCTTTTTCTTGGCAACGAAAACAAGTAACCTTCGATTTGTCAAAACCTAGCTGAGATGTAGCAGCTTCATGAAGATCATCTCTACCGGTGATTTGTTTGAATTTTTCTGCTCTTCTCAAAACGCTAGCTAAACACCACTTGATGTCCATCAACTCAAGTTCCTCAGAATCAATCTGGTCATAATCCTCTTTAGTGAGCATCGGATTGCCGATTCGTCCAGCAACCAAGCTTTCATACGACTCTAACACAGTAACAAGTGATGCCATACTTTCATGCGATCTGAAGGTTTCTCGAATGATCTGAATGGTTTTTCACGCGATTTGGTCAATTTTATCAAGTTTTAGGTTGAATTAGGTCCTGATTTTTTCAAGGATTGATTAAAACAGTGTTTTACATGTTATATGTGAAAATCAGGTCATTTTAACCGTGAAAACGTTCTGATTTTGATGAAAATGTGTAAAAAGTGAGAAGAAATGAGTAGAAATCAGAAGTTTTTGAAGAAAACAAGCTGAAATGGTAAGAACTCTTCCTCCCGAGCTCTGATACCACTTGTAGGATCGAGGAATCGACCTAAGGAGTCGATCAGAAGAGTTCTAGACCAAACCAGAGGCGGAATTCAATGATTTGGACATGATTGCAGCTTGTTTAACACTTAGAATCACCTTAACTGTCGTTTAGATTGTTTTGATAGTGATTACAGATCGTACGACACTTCGGCAGCACTTCGTCTCTGGAATCAGAATGTTACAAATGAAATCATGAGCTCACCTATTTATAGAAGATCCAGTCCACACGAACCACACATCAGCAGGTCGTGCGACCTGGTCAGTTCGTACGAACTGGTTCAGCCAGTTCGTGCGACCTGGTCTATCTTCTCTAAAATCATATTTTCTAGGCTACCGAGCTCCAGTCTATCCAATCTAGCTTACATGACTCAATACAAGACATAAGACGAAGTCAACAGACATATGCACCAACAGCCTTCATCATCATGCTAGTGTGAAGTGCCGCAAATGCCAAATTTGTGGACTTATTGGTCATACAACAAGAGTTTGCCCAACTGTAGCTGCACTAAATCAAGCTGGCAACAATCCTGCTCAAGCTCGTTTTCTACCAGGATCTTGCTTCAACTGTGGCGAGATGGGCCATTTCTGAAGAAATTGCCCAAAGCTTGCTAATGCGAATCCAGCGCAGGGATGAGCATCTGACCGACTGAAAGACAACACTGTTTAGAAATAATCAAGCCTTATGTATTATTTTCTTTTGTTGTCAAGGTCTATGAAACAGTTGTTGTTGTTGTTGTTTATAAATAAATCTTTTATTTACATTGCAATGTATTTATGTGGTTGCATGTATAAACAACATATCCCCTACAATACCGACAATCAAGGAATCGTATTCCTTGAAGAACAGACTACCCCCAAAATTCTTCCATTTAATGATTTCTTGCGTTTTCCATGAAAATCCTAAGTACCCGTTTCCTCCAAGGAAACGAAGTACAAGACGCAAGTTACAACTTTGGACGAATACCCAATCCTTAATAGGGTACCTAAGGGTATTTCCGTAAGTCCGTAATTGTTGTGTACATTAATTCGAATGTTATGATTCCCTGTAATCAAAAATCGAATTTTTGGAAGATCATCCTATCTTCATAGATAGATTCTTGAAAATGATTAAAGTGCCAAATGAAATCCACGGATTGGATTCCTGGTGTGCCTTAAATATCCGTGTCCAAAGATAACAAATTAAAGGTCAAGTTAAACAATTATGTGATTATGTGCTTATGTGTTCTCTTTTATGTTTTTGTGTGATCCGAATATTTTTTTACCGTTATCCAAATCCTCGTAAGAATCTTCTATATCTTCGTATAAGGGATTCATAGTAGGATATCCAAAGGTACTACCTCGAATCCTTAATGGGCTTCTACGTAATAGTTAAGACCCTTGGATTATAAGGTACTATTCCATAATTAGACCCCTTGAGTGGTCTAGTTAAACAGATTGATCCAAAAATATGGTTAGGAATATCATGTGATGATATAGCTGAAAAGACTCCTTGGTGGTCTATTTAAAAGATCATTTGTCAATCTAATTAAAAGGACCCTATGGTAGTCTAGTCACACTCATCACAGGTTTGATTTTTCTTCCCCTACACATTATGAAATGCACTGTGCGGACTGTGCAAGAAATTACGTAATTATGGATGCATACATAATTATGGAATTTAGTGCACAGAAACCACAACAAGTTTTGTCATGTGTCTAGAGTTAACTCTATTCGTTTCCATTTATGATGAAGCACCTGTTGAAAATGACTCCGTCCGTTCATTTTCGTTTCTGAAGAATGTCCGTTGAGGGAAATGAATATCCTTTTAAGTTAATTCTATTCATTTCCATTTCTGAGGAAGCACCCGTTTAAAATGACTCCGTTCGTTCATTTTCGTTTATGAAGAATGTCCGTTGAGGAAATGAATATCCTTTTGATTACTCCTTCATTTCCATTTCTGAGGAAGCACCCGTTTAAAATGACTCCGTCCGTTCATTTTCGTTTCTGAAGAATGTCCGTTGAGGAAATGAATATCCTTTTAATTATTCCTTCATTTCCATTTCTGAGGAAGCACCCGTTTAAAATGACTCCATCCGTTCATTTTTGTTTCTGAAGAATGTCCGTTGAGGAAATGAATATCCTTTTGATTAATCCTTCATTTCCATTTCCAAGGAAGCACCCGTTTAAAATGACTCCGTCCGTTCATTTTCTTTTCTGAAGAATGTCCGTTGAGGAAATAACAGGATTATGCCTTGCATATTTTTTTGTGGTTATTTAGCACAAAGTCACAGACAGGCTCCTACGAATAAATTTCGGGACGAAATTTCCTAAAGTAGGGGAGACTGTGACACCTGTGCCTCTGCGGCCATCAAACAAATGACTAACCAATGAAATATTGTGTTTCATACTTGGGATTTGTTTAAATATGTGTATCATTTGCACATATCAATTCTTGTTCGATTTCGAGCTCTAAATCGCTTTCTAGAAAGTTATACGCAAACTGATGCGTAAACGTAATCAATTTAACGCGAAAAACACTCTGGGAAAGTGACATAGGCTCAACATACCTTAAATAACCTTTACATAACTTAGAAATAAGTTTTGGATGGTTTGGTGTGTCGAAATCAAGTTTGTTCGATCGTAGGGACTATTTGCTTCAAACTACGAAACTATACCGATTTGTATAGGAACGAACGTTCCGGAACTTGATCATAAGTTAAACATGCCCTAAGTATACTTTACATAGCTTAGAAATAGGCTTTGAGGTGTTTTGGTGCGCAAAAATAAACTTATTGATCAACAGGGACTAAAAGCGTAAAAAAGTGCCCAAATGACCAGATTCATTGTATCTGGTCCAATTTTGATGTTTTGATGGTTTTTAACCCCAAGTTTTGCATTATATGGGCTAAAATTTGATGGTATTTCATGTCCCCTTGTATTGAAATACCATGTGCCCACATGGAGGGTCAACATCAAGGCACGAAATGCGAGAAACGATCCTAACGGTTCTCCGAAATCTATAAATACCCAAGCTCTCAGTCCATTTTCCTCACACCATGATCTAATTTTATGCTCTAAGTTGAAGCTTTATGCTTCATACCTGAGTATTTAGATCAAGTTCTTCCTAGCTTGGACCCTTTGTAAGTTTCTTTCATGCTTTTATGCGTTTTTAAGCACGAAAGTCAAACTGTGTTTGACTTTCTGCTTTGACCAGGTTATGGTCAACACAAAGTTCGTTTGAACTTTGCAACATGAGCATAATCACGATGGTTATAGTCCCTTGTGACTATACCTACTGATTACCATGTTGATTAGGTGTAGTGACGAGTCATAGTTTCGGTCAAAATGCGTATTCATGCGTATTTTGCAACCAAACTATTCTTAGGTATCAAAACTTTTTGTTTTGATATCAAACTTGTTTTCTAACTTCGTTAAACATGTTTTAACATGTTTAACTCGTCGCTTTTAGTTTAGTGCTTATATAGGGACGTAAGATAAGCGGTCTAAATAATCGCTTAGACTTTCGAACCCGACCCGTTTAGTCGATCATTAGGATCCGACCAAGCATTTATTGTGACCATAGTTGTATAGGGAATAACCTTCCGAGGTTATACCTTATGGTCACTTCGTTTAGTTAGTTGTATGATAGGTAGTTTATATGCCTTAGGAAAATGACCAAAATGCCCTTTTTACGCATAAATTCATTTTAAGCATATGTAACATAAATTTTGGCATCTAAACTGATTAGGAAACATTATTAAACATGTTAAGGCATATAATACTTGTCATAGGACTAGTTAGGTGACCCGAACGTGTTTTACGCGAATGACGCGTTAAAGTGGCGTAAGCTACCTTAACGAGTCGTAATGGGTCGTAAGCACTTAGGTTAGGTTTCGTTTTAGAATGTAGGCTTTGTTAAACCATATTACATGAGTCCCTACACTCATTTGGTTTACGAAACCTCATTTTATCTGATCCTCCGATTTAGGTCCGGTTTATTAACATAGTTACCTATATTAGGTGCCGTTTGATTTCTGTGATCCCTCTAGCTTTGCTTGGTTGTTATTCAAGACTTCTAAGCATTCTCAAGTGAGTACATAGTCCCCTCTTTTACTGTTTATCAAACTGTTTTGGGGTGATACACATGTGCCTACTTGTTACTTTCGTGTTTTTCATGATTTTATATCATATGATTGTTATGTTCATTAGTACATATATAGTACATGATTTCATTATGTTTTGCTATGTATGTTCACTTAACATGCTAGCACATTGATTTTTGTATATTATATTTTGTTACATATCTTCACTCAGCATATGGACACATTGTTTTACATTTTGAACCGTTGGAACTGTTTGATTTATGTGAACCGTTAGTAACTGTCTGATTTATATGAACCGTTTGTAACTGTTTGGTTATGTGAAGTGTTTGTAACTGTTTGATTATGTGAACCGTTTGTAATTGTTTGATTATGTGAACCGTTTGGTATTGTTTGAACTGTTGGGTTAGGGAATTGATTAGGTAAAGGGGCGGGTGTAATGTGTTAAAAGCATTATGGATACGCCGCTGGTACTTCCTATATATAAGTGCTTTTAATACATTATATATCGTTGCGTTATCTAGATCACTTGGGCAAGTTTATCAAAACAAAGTTATATTACAAGGTTTTTCTAACAATATAAAACATTCGAGTTTTATTTCAAAAACGATTTACAATTTGGGTTTATATAAACAAATGTTTTGGAGTTAAGATTCATGGTATAGAGGTTTTATAAAACAAATCTGTTTTGACTTAGTTATTTCAATTTACATTACAAACATTTTACAAAACTTGGTTTTCTAATTATCAATTTACAAAGGTGTTTAAGTTATATTTTCAAAACATAAACGAGCCATGAATCTGACACTCTCATAAAATCCTATGTACTCGCCGGCATTTTATGCTGACGTATTTTCACATGTGTTTCAGGTACCATAGTTGGTGATATTTGATGATGATATTGATGCATGCTCACATAGGAATGGACGAGGCCTTAGTGACTTAATAACAATGAAAGTCTATTTGTTCATGTTTTGTTTCTGATTTCAATGTAATGTAATACATTTAATTTAATAAAACAGAACTTCAATCCATGTGTTATGAAACAATGATTCTGTTACAACACTCCCCGACGTTTCTGCCACGATTTGTTGTTTGTCGTGGTCGGGGTGTGACATCTGGCCGATTAAAGTGAAAGTTTGAGAAAAAGATGAAGATACTCAAGTTTTATAGGAAAAAGTTTAGATTTATCTTTGATTTAGTGTGAAAAAGCATGAAATATCTTAGATCTGAGCTAGATCTTGCTCAGAATGACATCACATGGAAGGTTGTACAAACCCCCATGATGACATCACCCACAAGAACTCAAATCCGAGAGATTTCACGGTGAAAAGTGTGATTTCAAGTGAGAATCACGTAGGGAATGATGTGTAGAGCGAGAAAGTACAAAGATCTAGCCTAAAACGTACCGAAATCAGCAAGAAAATGAAGAAAGAAGGAGAATGGCGTGTCTGGTCGAGCAGAGCTGTCACATCACTGAAAAGGGTGATGTGACAGGTCTATTTATAGGGTGAGGGTGAGTGAAGGAGGTAAGTGCACACGGGTCGGATGGCAGTCCGTTCGGATGACAATCCGATCGGATGACAATCCGATCGGATTGCCATTCTGGCCAATGCAATCCTTCCGTGTTCCGTTTTTGATTCGATTAGCGAGTTAGATTAAGCGTTGCGTTGCGTATAGTTTAGGTAAAGTATCTAGATTACATCACAAACCAAAAGTTTCCAAGCTTCATAGATTCCGCCAGTGACAAGGCTCCAGTCACTCGTGCAACCAAGAATCAAGTCTCACGAGTCTAAGGAGTCAAGCACCAATTAAGTGTCTAGAGTCAAGAATCCTGGTTTCTCAAGTATCAAGAATCAAGAGTCCAAGTATCAAGTGTCAAGAATCGACATAAAGAATCTAGTTTTCATAGTATAAAGAATCAAGTATCTAGTTTAAAGTGTCAAGTCTCATAAGTATCAAGAATCAAGCATCTAGAATAAATAATCAAGTATCATAGCATTAAGCATCAAGTATCAATCCAAAAGTACCAAAGTATCAACATCACGAAAACACAGGGACCAAAATTGACAATAGTCTAAACTTCAAGGACTAATCTTGACAAGATCCTAAAGTTTAGGGATGCTGGGCGTTACAGTCTCCCCTCCTTTAGGAGATTTCATCCACGAAATCTTAGAAGAAGACTGCTCGAAGAGATGCGGGTACTTGGCCTTCATATCACTTTTCAACTCCCAAGTGAATTCGGCATCACGCTTTCCTTCCCATCGAACCTTGACAATGAGAATTTTGCTGCGCCTCAGACGCTTGACAGCTTGATCCATGATCTCGACCGGTTTCTCCACAAATTGAACAGCCTCATTTATTTGCAAGTCTTCCAGAGGAACTTGCAGTTCCTCATTGGCTAGACATTTTCGTAGATTAGATACGTGGAACACTGAGTGCACGTTGTTTAGTTCTTGTGGCAAATCGAGTTTGTACGCCACCTTGCCAATCCTTTCAAGTATCACAAAAGGACCCACATAGCGAGGAACGAGCTTTCCCTTTTTACCAAAGCGAACTACTCCCTTCCAGGGAGATACCTCGAGAAAAAATCGATCTCCAACAACAAATTCCAGAGGCTTGCGCCTTTTATCAGCATAGCTTTTTTGTCTGCTCCTAACCTTGATCAAGTTATCACGGATCTAAAGTATCTTATCCATTGTCTCTTGAATAATCTCAGGGCCAGTGAACTGCTTTTCCTCAACCTCATGCCAACTGAGAGGAGATCGGCATTTTCGTCCATACAAAGCTTCGAAATGAGCCATCCGAATACTGGAATGATAGCTATTGTTGTACGAGAATTCTATCAATGGTAAATGTACATCCCAGTTACCACCAAAGTCGATGACACAAGAATGGAGCATGTCCTCTAGGGTTTGAATAGTACGCTCGGTCTGTCCATCCGTCTGAGGATGAAAAGCCGTGCTAAAATTCAAGTGCGAACCCATAGCGGACTGAAATGTTTGCCAAAGACATGAAGTAAAGCGACCATCACGGGCAGAGATTATATCTAAAGGTACGCCATGACGGCTTATAATATCATCAGTATAGATTCTAGCAAGTTTCTCCACCTTATAATCTTCACGAATAGGAAGAAAGTGGACTGATTTAGTCAAACGGTCAATGATTACCCAAATACTGTCATGACCGGCAGGCGTTCGGGGTAGCTTAGTAATAAAGTCCATAGCAAGACTATCCCACTTCTAAACGGGGATTTTAGGTTGCTCTAAGAGTCTAGAGGGATGCTGATATTCAGCTTTCACCTTCAAACAGGTGAGGCATTTAGAAACATACACAACAATGTCCCTCTTCATGCCAGGCCACCAATAAGTCATACGCAGATCCTGGTACATCTTATTGGCGCCTGGATGAATAGAGTAACGAGATTTGTGAGCCTCATTCATAATGAGCTCACGAAGATTATCGTGATCTGGCACCCAGATGCGATTTAGATAGTACTTAAGGCCATCAGATTTAGTTTCGAGTTGATTAACGTTAGCGCCAAGAACTTCCACATATAGACTTCCTTCATTAGCAGACGAATACCGAGCTTCACGAATACAAGCATGCAAATCACTAGATATACGTATAGCCTTAACATGAGTCTTTCGACTAAGAGCGTCGGCCACTACGTTCGCCTTTCCAGGGTGATAGCGAATTTCACAGTCGTAGTCGTTAAGTAATTCCACCCAACGCCTGTGTCGCATGTTCAGTTCTTTTTGGTCAAAGATATGTTGAAGACTCCTGTGGTCAGTGAAAACCACACACTTCGTACCATACAGGTAGTGTCACCAAATCTTTAACGCAAAAATAGCAACACCAAGCTCCAGATCGTGGGTAGTGTAGTTATTCTCATGCACCTTGAGTTGACGAGAGGCATATGCAATGACCTTGTCCTGCTGCATGAGCACACAACCCAATCCACGGTTTGAGGCATCACAATATACCACAAAGTCATCGTTACCATTAGGTAGAGTCAAAACAGGAGCATTACACAAAAGATTCTTAAGAGTCTGAAAGGATTCCTCTTGTTCTGGACCCCAAACAAAAGGTTTCTCCTTTTGGGTTAGAGTAGTAAGAGGAATAGCGATTTTTGAAAAATCCGCGATGAATCGGCGGTAATAACCCGCCAATCCTAGAAAAGAATGAATCTTAGACACGGATTTAGGCGTACACCAATTCTTCACTGCCTCAATTTTCGAAGGATCAACGTGAATACCCTGCCTACTAACAATATGACCAAGAAACTGCACTTCATTAATCCAGAACTCACACTTAGAAAATTTTGCATACAGACGTTCACCACGTAAAAGTTCAAGCATAAGACGTAGATGGCGAGCATGATCAGCTTTAGACTTAGAATAAATAAGAATATCATCGATAAAGACTATAACAAAATGATCCAAGTAAGGTTTACAAACACGGTTCATAAGGTCCATGAACACCGCAGGTGCGTTGGTCAAGCCAAAAGGCATGACTACGAACTCGTAGTGCCCATATTGAGTACGAAACGTCGTTTTAGGAATATCATCTTCGAGGACACGTAGTTGATGATATCCAGAATGTAGGTCAATCTTAGAGAAATAGGACGCGCCTTGTAGTTGGTCAAATAGGTCATCAATACGGGGTAACGGATAATGATTCTTCACAGTAAGCTTATTAAGTTCACGGTAGTCGATACACATACGAAACGAACCATCCTTCTTCTTGAAAAATAAAACAGGAGCACCCCACGGAGAGGTACTTGGACGAATAAAACCCTTATCGAGTAATTCTTGTAGCTGGCTGGATAACTCTTGCATCTCCGAAGGTGCAAGACGGTAAGGAGCCCTGGCGACAGGAGTCGCACCAGGTAAGAGATCAATACGAAAGTCAATGGATCTGGGAGGAGGAAGACCGGGTAGATCCTCAGGAAAAACATCAGGGAAATCACACACAACTGGAACATCGTTTATGTTCTTCCCCTTGCCCTTTTGTTCCACCACGTGGGCCAAGAAGGAAGGGTTCTGTTTACGTAAACTTCTGCTCACCTGCGTGCATGACATCAGCCTTAGTCCTTTCGAAGGTCGGTCCCCATAAACATGTAAAAGATCACCAGATGGAAGAGGTAGACGGACAAGCTTCTCGTGACACACAATTTCGGCATGATTTTTACGTAACCAATCCATGCCTATGATAACATCAAAACTACCCAACCACATGGGTATAAGATCTATAGAGAATACATGATCGTTAAGAATCAAGGAACAATCTCGCACGATAGAATTCACAAGAATCGACTTACCATTGGCGACCTCAACAGAGAACGACTCAGGTAACTTAGAGCGTGTACAATTTATCAAAGACTCAAATTCCACGGACACAAAACTTTTATCGGCACCAGTATCAAATAGAATCGAAGCATAGAGGTTATTAACGAGAAACATACCATTCACTACGTCATTGTTGTTGCGAGCCTGGTTAGCATTGAGATTAAACGCTCGTTCACGAGCGGCTGCCTGTTGGTCTTTGTTCAGCTGGGGGCAACGATTGCGAAGATGAGTAGTATCCCCACACTGAAAGCATGCACGAATGGCATTGGCTGGTTCTGGATTCTGCGGAGGAGCTGGAAGTGCTACTTGAGCTGCTTGAACTGGGACTTGCTGGACTGGAGCGGGGTTAGCTTGACGGCAATACGAGGTCGTGTGACCATAGCGGTTGCAGTTGGTGCACAAACGACATGCAGAGTTTGCCGGATGATGATAGTTGCAAGTGGTACACTTTGGGTGAGACCCAGTGTATTGCTTCTTTGCTTCAGGGGCAGCAGGGTTAGGAGCAGCAGGAGTAGGAGCAGGTTTAGCAGCAGGGTTAGCAGCAGGGACAATAGCATTGCATCCCGAACCCTAAGACTTCCTTTTCTTGTTCTTGCTGCCACTCGGCTGCTGGGTAACTTGGTTAGTAGACTTTGAAGGTGCAGGGGTAGTAAACTGCTTATCACGCACACGGTTGTTGTTCAAACTTGCTGCAAAACAATAGACTTCCTCAATAGTTTCCAACTGAGCTGCTTCAATAGAATCATGCATCGCAGACGGTAGGCCGTTGATCTACTTGGTTATCATCCGCTTAGGAGTCGAAACCAAGCGAGGAACGACGAGACTCAGCTGCTTAAAACGAGTAGTATACGCTAGGTTGTCATCACCAACTTGCTTCAGATGCCAGAATTCTTCTTCAAGCTTCAATTGTTCATGGGGAGGGCAGAATTCAAGCATCATCATCTCCCGCACCTCAGCCCATGGAAGAGCATAGGCTTCTTTATTAGATCGAATGTTCCTCTCATTCGACCACCACTCCAACGCTCTGCCCTGAAACATTCCAGTTGCACTCCTAGTTTTCAGATGATCTGGGCACTCGCTGTTAATGAAGGTAACTTCGATGCTGTCGAACCACTCGAGCATAGCAGTCACCCCATCACTGCCCGTGAAAGACTTAGGGTTGCAAGAGATGAAATGTTTGTAGTTGAACTTTGTAGGCTTTTGCTTCTCAGCCTTGGAGTCCACAGAGGATGGAGGAGTGTTTGATCCTTGGAGCTCAGAGACGATCTTTGGCACGACTCGAGCAATCTGGTCGGCCATGAATGACATCATCTTTTTCTGAGACTTCTGCCTGGATTTCCTAAGAGTGTCGGATAGCTTTCGAGAAGACATCCTAAAGATCCAACAAGAGGATCGTATGAGTCTAGATTCACGAGATCTCACAATATAGATTACACACACGATAGATTAAAGAATCTAGATTGAATCTCCACAAAACTCACGACCTTCACATGGTACATTGTATGAAGTTTGGTCAACATGCCAAAAACGCTTATATATAGGAAGTACCAGCGGCGTATCCACCACGCTTCGGACACATCGCCTTGCCTCGTACCCGGTGTCATGCTACGTGTCGCAATTACCACACGTAACAACTTACTCATCATCATCATCAGCAGCATCATAGATTGCTCAAATAGTTTCACATAGATTACTCAAATAGATTCACATAGTTTATTCATAGTTTACTCGATAGATCGATATAGATTAGCTCATAGAATGACCCAATAGTTTAACATAGACTAACTCAATAGATTAACATAGATTAACTCAATAGATTGCCATAGATTAATTCAATGGATTAACACAATAGATTAACATTGCTAGAGTACACATAGTTCGCATGTAGGTTCCTCATAGATTACACACATAGCTTTAGAGTCAACATAGATTACATAGATTCCTCATTGGTTTCATGAGCAAAGTTTCCATAGATTACATAGACTATTCACACTGATATGCAAACACTAACCTCGCATGGCACTTGGTACGAAAGTTGGTAACATGCTGGAAGCACTTATATATAGGAAGTACCAGCAGCGTATCCACCATGCTTCGGACATGCCACTTCCGTCTCGTACTTCCATGTCATCTTAGTGTTTCATACCCACAATCAATACCTCAAACCATAATAGTCGATCAATTTTACCACATAAATTACACATAGGATGAAGCTTCATAAATTTAGTTCGATCTGAGATTAGGATTAATGTTTTAGATTGCGGACAACGTGTGATTCGTGTAAAAGTATACCAAAATGAACGAAGAATCGAGTTTAAAACCACATAGATAAACCACACATAAGAAATCGAGATAACATAAAAGCAAGACAGGCTTATAAAACATAGGATTGTTCCGGGTAGAGGAATGGCGACTAACCAAAGTGATTCGAACCCCTTTCGAATTGAGGTATCGTGTCTTGACTTACTCAGACAAATACGTCATCGATGTTAGGCCTACGATATTCGTCCTTTTGGTCATTTCACGTACTCAATTGATTGGTAGTCCCGAGACTTTGGCGAGACATAAAATCATCAAGGGGTGGGACTAGTTATCAAGACCTGAGTTTCACCTCTAACTTGACAACAGCATACCCTAAATAGCGTTGGTACTTATCCGCAGATAAGACCTACGAGAATAATATGGAGATTTCCCTTCAAGGTTCGGATGTCACTCCTATCCTGAGGGCAAATCTTGTGCAAAATACAAACACTGATTAACAACGTTTTCAAAGTATAAAGTATAAAGTGTACATTGTGTCAGCCTTAGGAAAGGCATGTAAGTTTAATAGAAACTTGTGCTGCTAGGAAGCAGATACGGTAGAATGCATAAGTCTTAAACATCAAATAAGAATCAGGATTCCTAGAACTATAGACTAGGGCAAGTATTCCTACTTATCCTAATTCCCTATAGTTATGGCTCTGATACCAATCTGTCACACCCCAACCAATGGCGGAAACATTGGGGTGCGAGCACTAAGCATTCAGGTTGCTCATGAGATTCCATAACACTATTCGTTTCAATAGAAATTAATCAATTTCATCATAACATTGTCTAAAGAGTTCCAACCAAACACAACCAGTGCAAAACATAATCAAATATTGTTCAAATTGTTCAAAGCTTCTAAGTTAACTAGGTGACGTTTCTAAGCATCTCCTAGCTGGATTTCCATGCATTCCAAAGCATCCTATCTGTCACACCCCAAAAACGTCGTAGCGGAATATTAAACGTAGTGGAGACGGAAGTTGGTGCCCATTTATACCTTGTTGGACGATGCACTCTTTTGTTGGACATTTTGACATATTTTAAAACATAGATATTAAACATTTCATTTTAAAAGTCACGACACGACCACATAAGTAAAGTTGTTATGATCCTCATGGATCTTATTACAAACGCCCCAGGTAGTTTAAAAGTTGTCCAACATAATTTAAACATAATAACATGCATAATCAATCACAAGATACGCCATGATTTTTCCCGAAGACGAACTCAAGTACCTGTAGAACACGTTAAAATCAAATGTCAACACAAAGGAAGGTGAGTTCACTTATTCGTTTACTAACAAATTTTATTCCAAGGAAAACTTTCTGATTAGGTGTTTATTTGAAAACATCCATGTAATTTTAGAAAGTCCAATTTACTCCTTTGATAAATGTGACATCTGTGCCTCCACGGCCATAAAACAAATACCAAATCAATGAAATGTTGTATTTCATACTTGGGATTTGTATAAATATGTGTATCGTTTACACATATCAATTCTTGTTCGATTTCGAGCTCTAAATCGCTTTCTGGAAAGTTATACGCAAACTGATGCGTAAACGTAATCAGTTTAACGCGACAAACACTCCGGGATAGTGACATAGGCTTAACATACCTTAAATAACCTTTACATAACTTAGAAATAAGTTTTGGATGGTTTGGTGTGTCGAAATCAAGTTTGTTCGATCGCAGGGACTATTTGCGTCAAACTGCGAAACTATACCGATTTGTATAGTAACGAACGTTCCAGAACTTGATCATAAGTTAAAACATGCCCTAAATATCCTTTACATAGCTTAGAAATAGGCTTTGAGGTGTTTTGGTACGCAAAAATAAACTTATTGATCAACAGGGACTAAAAGAGTCAAAAAGTGCCCAAATGACCAGATTCATTGTATCTAGTCGATTTTTTGGTTTTGATGGTTTTTAACCATTGATTACGGATGCTATGGGATAAAATTTTATGGTTTTACATATTCCCATGGTTTTGAAAACCATGTGCCCAAGTGGAGGGCCAAGATCGAAGCACGGATTGCGAGGAACGATCCTAACGGTTGTGGGTTTTCTATATAAACCCGACACCTTCATTCCCATTCCTCACAATCTGATTCAAATAGCTCTAAGTTGGGGTTTAACACTTCATACCTGAGCAATTTGAATCAAGATCTTCTAGCTTGGACCCTTTGTAAGTATTCTTTCGTGCTTTTATGCATTTTTAAGCACGAAAGTCAAACAGTGTTTGACTTTCTGCTTTGACCAGGTTATGGTCAACACAAAGTTCGTTAGAACTTCGCAACAAGAGCGTAATCATGATGGTTATAGTCCCTAGTGACTATACCTACTGATTACCACGTTGATTAGGTGTAGTGACGAGTCATAGTTTCGGTCAAAATGCGTATTCATGCGTATTTTGCAACCAAACTATTCTTGGGTATCATAACCGTTTGTTTTGATATCAAAACCTGTTTTCTAACTTAACTAAACATGTTTTAACATGTTTAGCTCGTCACTCTTAGTCTAGTGCTTGTGTAGAGTCGTAAGTCAAGCGGTCTAAACCACCGCTTAGACTTTCAAACTAGACCCGTTTGGTTGATCTTTAGGATCCGACCAAGCATGTTTAGTGACCATAGTTGTATATGGAATAACCTTTCAAGGTTATACCTTATGGTCACTTCGTTTAGTTAGTTGTATGATAGGTAGTTTATATGCCTTTGGAAAATGACCAAAATGCCCTTTTTACGCATAAATTCATTTTAAGAATATGTAACCTAAATTTTATATCTAAACTGATTAGGTAACATTATTAGACATGTTAAGGCATATAATACTTGTCATAGGACTAGTTAGGCGGTCCGAACACGTTTCACGCGAATGACGCGTTAAAGTAGCGTAAGCTACCTAAACGAGTCGTAATGGGTCGTAAGCACTTAGGTTAAGTTTCGATTTAGTATGTAGGCTTTGTTAAACCATGTCATATGAGTTCCAATACTCGTTTGGTTTATGAAACCTCATCCTATCCGATCTTCCAATTTAGGTCCGGTTTATTTTACATAGTTATTTATATTAGGTGCCGATTGATTTCCGTGATCCCTCTAGCTTTGCTTGGTTGTTATTCAAGACTTCTAAGCATTCTCAAGTGAGTACATAGTTCCCCTATTTTACTGTTTTGATTGTTTTGGGGTGATTCATATGTGTTAAATGATTTTGATGTTTTTAACGATGGTTTCGAAAATTATTAAAATGGTTTATATTAAATTAATAACGATTTCGATAATGTGAATAAACTTGTTGGTTGTAATTACATAACGAATAACATTCATTAGTTTTGGCCGAACCAACCAGTATTAGGTTATGGTACCATAGGATCTGACAAATCCCGTTATCAGACTGCTCCCATGGTTATGTGTGGGTTAGGTGGGTAACGACTGAATCTGTGATTGTTAATTTACCCTTTGGTGGTTTATTAATGCGAGTTTCGAGATAGTCAAGTCACGAAGGTTTGGATGTTATTAGCGAGACAACCAAAAGTAGTTTTCACAATTTAAAACGAGAATGATTTAAACGACTGAAGCGATTTTAACAAGTTAAACGATTTGGGTAAACGATTGGTTTTTGGTTAGTTTTTAGATAACGGGACGGGTGTAATGTGATGAAAACATAGTAGATACGCCGCTGGTACTTCTTATATATAAGTGTTTTCATCATATTACATACCGTGGCGTTATTTAGTTCACTTGGGTAAACGTTTCTGAAACGATGTCACACAACGATGTTTTCTGAATAATATAAACCATACGAGTTTTATTAACGAGTTTTTACGAGATGTTTTACAATTTGATTTAATTAAATAAATGTTTTGGGGTTAAGAATCATGGCTTCGAGATTTTATAAATTATAACCAACTTGATTTGAGTTGGTTAATTATGTCGCAATACTATAATTTTCAAAACAAGGTTTTTAATTAGGTATTGCAACATGTAAACTAGCCATGAATCCGACACTCTCATAAACCTATGTGCTCGCCAGCATTTCTTTGCTGACTTTGTTTTTACATATGTTTCAGGTGTTGTTGAATGATGTTGATTGCTAGGATGCATGCTCACATAGGACTGGACGAGGCCTTAGCGACTTAATAACAAATGATAGACTATGTTTAGCTTGTTTATTTAAATTTCAAGACAACGTAAATGGTTAATCTTTAAATAAAGCGAAACTTCAAAATTCCGTGTGTTATGAAACAATGATTCTGTTACAATACTCCCCGACGATTCCGCCGCGATTTGTTGTTTTACGCGGTCGGGGTGTGACAGAAAAGTTGGTTTCAGAGCTCATGGTTATAGGGAATTAGGTTATTAGTAATGCTTTAACCTAGTCTATAACCTTCCTAGGACCCTAACACAAGATCCTTATGTTTAGATCTTAAAAACAATACCGTCACTTATCCTTAGGTAACAACCACAACAAGAACACAAATTTCAAATCCGCTTCAAAAACCAATCATCTGTTCTAGGATGATTGATTACTAGGTTTTGAACCCTCTAAGTTTTCAAAATCTTGTCAAAGTTTGGGTCTTATAATGTGAACACGTGCAATCTGGAAGGGTGGATGCCTGTACTCTGAGTTTTCTGTCTAAGGCTAGAGTGTTTGTACATATCCACATAATCGGACCAGTCACTCTTACCTGGGAACTCTTGGGGTGAGTATCCACTTATAGGCTAAAGCATGTCTTCGCGATACATTAATATGACCCGCTTGCTTTGATTAGTCACCGCTTCATTTGTTTGCCTTAGGTAACAAACAAATGATCGCAATTTTTATACGTTGTCATTATCCGATAACATTTCACTTGTTTCCTCCTATGTCTTTCATTTTCTCCGTATGTCTTTTCATCACAACGACACTCAAATGTCCGAGCAAACTACCAAATTTACCCAGCGAATAGGCGAAGTAATCCTGAAGACTGTTGATTTAGCTGTCGCCATGTCTCGTCTCAACAATGAAGCCACCCAAGAAGCATCAAAGGAAGCAGAAGCCGAGCCTTCGAAAAAGTCAAAGAAGTGAAAAGCTCCAAAGGATCCCATAGCCGTCACACCAAATCAAGCAGAACCTAGCCAGGTGGCAGCACCACCAGCCAAGAAGCCATACTTGGGAACTGCTCCTTTGTGTAATCAGTGTAACCTCCATCACCATGCCAGTGTCAAATGTCAAAAATGTTTTAATTGTGGACGATGGGGACATCTGGTTAATATGTGCCGTTTTGCTATCCAAGGCAAAACTGTTGCAGATCCTACTGCTACACAAGCAGATCCAGCACAAGCTCATTTTCCTCCTGGTACTTGCTACACCTATGGCGAGACGGGTTATGTCAGGGACAAATACCCAAAGATTTTCAATGCAAATCTGACCCACGGATGAGCATTTGGCTGATTAGAAGAAGTTGCTGCTTTAAATAATCTAAATCTTATGCTTATGTTTCTAGTGTTTTTCTTTGAACTCTGAAACAATCGATTTTGTTTATAAATAAATCTTTGTTTGCAATTCTGATGTACAAATGTAGTTGCATGTGTGTATGGCATACCCCTATGATACCTACATCAAAGAACCATATTTGTAATTCTCTCGTTCATATGAACGCTCATGATTTCCTCAAAAATTCTAAGTGCTCGTTTCATTCTAAGAAACGAAGTACAGAAAATAAGTGATATCTTGAGTAATCACTATAAATCCTTGGTTTGATAACTAAGGATACCTTTCTTCAATCTCATATCATTTCATTCTGGTTTTTCATAACAACATACATAGTATATGTTTTCCAAAACAACCCTCATGATTTCAAAATATTTCATATAGTTTGAAAACGATTTTTAACACAGTATAGTTACTTAGTATATCAAGTGCATGATTTCAAAAGCATTATCCATATTTTCAAAATCCTTATACATAATTTCAAAATTTATCTCGCATGATTTTAAAACATTTTATAAATATACTTACCTAATACACCTACTTTATGATTTCAAAAGTATTATGTAGGATTTAAAAAAAACATTAAACGTATTTCTAAAGAACCCCATGCATAGTTTTCGAAAAGCATTCTGCTCATATTACCCAACCTTCAAATTCCGCTTCATATGTCGCCTTGGCATATCTAGCACCTCAACTTCATGAGCATTCTACATCGTGTATCGACTTAAGCACGTCTAGTGCAAGGTTTCGAAGCGTCTCCCGCTCTTCGAATTCCAAAATCCATATAGGATCTTCTTATCTTCACAATTAGATCCTTGTGAAAGTTTATCGCTCAAATCGGAGCCCCTGATTGGATTCCTTGTACGCCTTAATACGTACATTACAATTCAATAAGGATAAGCCGAATTCCTATTAAGTTCTTCCTATCTTCATAGTTAGATTCTTGAAAATGTTTAAAGTGCCAAATTAAATCCACGGATTCAATTCCTGGTGTGCTTTAAATACCGTGTCCAAAGATAACAAATTAAAGGTTAAGTTAAACAATTATGCGATTATGTGATTATGTGTTTATGTGTTCTCCTTTATGTTTTTGTGTGATCTGAATTTTCGTTATCCAAATCCTCGTAGAATCTTCCATATCTTCAATTGAAGGATTCATAGTAGGATATCCAAAGGTACTACCTTAAATCCTTAATGGGCTTCTACGTGGTAGTTAAGACCTTTGGGTTATATAGTACCATTCCATGATTCGAAGGAGACCCCTTGAGTGGTCTAGTGGTCTAGATAAAAGATTGATTCAAAATCTGGTTAAGAATGGCATGTGATGATATAACTGAAAAGACTCCTTGGTGGTCTATTTAGAAAGAACATTTATTGATTTAATTAAAAGGACCCTAGGATGGTCTAGTCACGCTCATCACAGGTTTGTTCATTTGGTTTTCCCCTACACATTATAAAATGCACTGTGCGGACTATGCAAGGAATTACGTAATTATGGACGCGTACATAATTATGAAGTTCAATGCACAGGAACCCCAGTAAGATTTATCCTGTGTAAGAACCTGTAGTGACAACAATAACGAAACGTGAACAATGTAAGGGAGGTACGGTGGACGCACCAATGACGCTTCATATACTTGTATCTATATGTCCCTCTTACATTGCAAGCATAACGTTATTTAAAGTTACTAGAAGTTCAGAACCCTAACCAGTGGTGTTTTATCTTTTCGACTCCATGTTACGAGCTCTCACAAGTTTCCTCTAAATAAATTTCAGGACGAAATTTCCTGAAGTAGGGGAGACTGTGACATCTGTGCCTCCACGGCCATCAAACAAATACCAAATCAATGAAATGTTGTATTTCATACTTGGGATTTGTATAAATATGTGTATCGTTTACACATATCAATTCTTGTTCGATTTCGAGCTCTAAATCGCTTTCTGGAAAGTTATACGCAAACTGATGTGTAAACGTAATCAGTTTAACGCGACAAACACTCCGGGATAGTGACATAGGCTTAACATACCTTAAATAACCTTTACATAACTTAGAAATAAGTTTTGGATGGTTTGGTGTGTCGAAATCAAGTTTGTTCGATCGCAGGGACTATTTGCGTCAAACTGTGAAACTATACCGATTTGTATAGTAATGAACATTCTGGAACTTGATCATAAGTTAAAACATGCCCTAAATATCCTTTACATAGCTTAGAAATAGGCTTTGAGGTGTTTTGGTGCGCAAAAATAAACTTATTGATCAACAGGGACTAAAAGCGTCAAAAAGTGCCCCAATGACCAGATTCACTGTATCTAGTCCAATTTTGAGGTTTTGATGGTTTTTAACCATTGATTATGGATGCTATGGGCTAAAATTTTATGGTTTTACATATTCCCATGGTTTTGAAAACCATGTGCCCAAGTGGAGGGCCAAGATCGAAGCACATATTGCGAGGAACGATCCTAACGGTTGTGGGTTTTCTATATAAACCCAAAACCTTCATTCTCATTCCTCACAATCTGATTCAAATAGCTCTAAGTTGGGGTTTAACACTTCATACCTGAGCAATTTGAATCAAGATCTTCTAGCTTGGACCCTTTGTAAGTATTCTTTCGTGCTTTTATGCGCTTTTAAGCACGAAAGTCAAACAGTGTTTGACTTTGTGCTTTGACCAGGTTATGGTCAACACAAAGTTCATTAGAACTTCGCAACGTGCACGTAATCACGATGGTTATAGTCCCTAGTGACTATACCTGCTGATTACCACGTTGATTAGGTGTAGTGACGAGTCATAGTTTCGGTCAAAATGCGTATTCATGCGTATTTTGCAACCAAACTATTCTTGGGTATCAAAACCATTTGTTTTGATATCAAAACCTGTTTTCTAACTTAACTAAACATGTTTTAACATGTTTAGCTCATCACTCTTAGTCTAGTGCTTGTGTGGAGTCGTAAGTCAAGCGGTCTAAACCACCGCTTAGACTTTCGAACTAGACCCGTTTGGTCGATCTTTAGGATCCGACCAAGCATGTATAGTGACCATAGTTTTATAGGGAATAACCTTCCGAGGTTATACCTAATGGTCACTTCGTTTAGTTAGTTGTATGATAGGTAGTTTATATGCCTTAGGAAAATGACCAAAATGCCCTTTTTACGCATAAATTCATTTTAAGCATATGTAACCTAAATTTTTATATCTAAACTGATTATGTAACATTATTAGACATGTTAAGGCATATAATACTTGTCATAGGACTAGTTAGGCGGTCCGAACGCGTTTCACGCGAACGACGGGTTAAAGTAGCGTAAGCTACCTAAACGAGTCGTAATGGGTTGTAAGCACTTAGGTTAGGTTTCGATTTAGTATGTAGGCTTTGTTAAACCATGTCATATGAGTTCCAATACTCATTTTGTTTACGAAACCTCATCCTATCCGATCTTCCGATTTAGGTCCGGTTTATTTTACATAGTTACTTATATTAGGTGCCGATTGATTTCCGTGATCCCTCTAGCTTTGCTTGGTTGTTATTCAAGACTTCTAAGCATTCTCAAATGAGTACATAGTTCCCCTATTTTACTGTTTCGATTGTTTTGGGGTGATTCATATGTGTTAAATGATTTTGATGTTTTTAACGATGGTTTCGAAAATGATTAAAATGGTTTATATTAAATTAATAACGATTTCGATAATGTGAATAAACTTGTTGGTTTTAATTACATAACGAATAACATTCATTAGTTTTGGCCAAACCGACCAGTATTAGGTTATGGTACCATAGGATCTGACAAATCCCGTTATCAGACTGCGCCCATGGTTATGTGTGGGTTAGGTGGGTAACGACTGAATCTGTGATTGTTAATTTACCCTTTGGTGGTTTATTAATGCGAGTTTCGAGATAGTCGAGTCACGAAGGTTTGGATGTTATTAGCGAGACGACCAAAAGTAGTTTTCACAATTTAAAACGAGAATGATTTAAACGACTGAAGCGATTTTAACGAGTTAAACGATTTGGGTAAACGATTGGTTTTTGGTTAGTTTTTAGATAATGGGACGGGTGTAATGTGATAAAAAACATGTTAGATACGCCGCTGGTACTTCTTATATATAAGTGTTTTCATCATATTACATACCGTGGCGTTATTTAGTTCACTTGGGTAAACGATTTTGAAACGATGTCACACAATGATGTTTTCTGAATAATATAAACCATACAAGTTTTATTAACGAGTTTTTACAAGATGTTTTACAATTTGATTTAATTAAATAAATGTTTTGGGGTTAAGAATCATGGCTACGAGATTTTATAAATTATAACCAACTTGATCTGAGTTGGTTAATTATGTCACAATACTATACTTTTCAAAACAAGGTTTTTAATTAGGTATTGCAACATGTAAACTAGCCATGAATCCGACACTCTCATAAACCTATGTGCTCGCCAGCATTTCTTTGCTGACTTTGTTTTTACATATGTTTCAGGTGTTGTTGAATGATGTTGATTGCTAGGATGCATGCTCACATAGGACTGGACGAGGCCTTAGCGACTTAATAACAAATGATAGACTATGTTTAGCTTGTTTATTTAAATTTCAAGACAATGTAAATGGTTAATCTTTAAATAAAACGAAACTTCAAAATTCCGTGTGTTATGAAACAATGATTATGTTACAACACTCCCCGACGATTCCGCCGCGATTTATTGTTTTACGTGGTCGGGGTGTGACAATAAAATCCATGGGCCTTCCATCGGGTCATTACTCCGATAATAGTAATACTGCCCAGGTTTTGTATATTAAATTATAGCGTCAATTTTCAGACTCGTATGTTAGCTAGACGATACGAACTATATATTAACCATGCAGGGATAATCAAAACTAGACAATGAATAGAATATTAATTCGTTGTTTGACATTGACACGGGGCAACCGGTCACGACGGGGTTGTCAACCCGATACATCTACCAACAATTCCTCGCGTGCAATACTTAAACTGATTAAACGACATCATGGGCGCAGGGTTCTTTCTCGAAGAACAATATGATGTCTGCCTCACGTACAATATATATATATATATATCCTACTAATATGACACTTTAATACACGATGTGTACGAATCCCCTGTATCTCCATCATTCGAGACCCAGGCCGGCATCCGTACCCCAACTGTACGATCCTGTATCACTTAAGAAAAACCGTACATCCAATATTTATTCATAAAAAAACGTTTTACTTTGAAATGTATAACTTATCAAATTTCATATATTTTCAGCGAAAATATATATTTTATAGTAAAAGGTATGTTTTATTTCGAAAACATTATTAAACCCTTTTAACTACGTGTTCCACCCCAAAATATATACAAAACAGTAAAAAGAGGGGTTTAGTGACACTCAGCTTCGGGTGCGTATTTTAATATCGCAATCCCAGAAATTGATTTTTATATATGCATCCTAATATAGAAACAATTCTAAATCAATATACACAAAAATCCTAAGTTTCTCCGTTTCTTAGAATTATCACATAACTTTTAGATTTTCTCGAAAAGTTGTCATTTTTTATTATGTTGACATGTTAATATATATATGAGTCCATATATATATTTATATAAAATTTTGCGATTTGAACGATTTTATTGGTGACCATTATTGTGTAAATCCATTACCATTTATACGTAATATATCTACGATTTGCGCGTCGTAATATATATATACATAACATTTATAGAATTTACCACCGAACACACAAAATATTACTAGCTTATTTATTTTATCATTTTTAAAGTAATTATACATTAATCATCTCATATGTACCAAATTTCATGCTCGACAAACAAGTTACAATTTTAAATGCGATTATTACCGTTTCTACCGCACAAAACGTACAAGTATACATGCATAGTCTAAATTTCCCTCCATCAAGTTAACACTTAACATATTATTACATTCACATGTTTAAGTTACATAACACATCTTAACACATAAGATTCATCCAAAAATAACCCATACTAGTGTTCATCGAAAAATGCGTATTTTAGTGATTCGGTAACGTTTTCGGGCGTCGGAAGTCACGTATGACCAACCAAACACCAAGTAAACTTAAAATTAATTAAAATGCTTGTTTTTAAACTAAAAACATCAGTTTATTTACTGATTTAAATTAGTTTTACAAAATTCATCCGAAAAGCCGATTTTTGACCGTTTTAACGCATAGTTTTGTGTTAAACGTTACTATAATTATCCCAACTCTAAACGACTTGATATTTTAACACAATACATGTTATTTACTGATTAAAATAGTGATTATATTCATATTAGTGCAGTTTTTTTGTAAGTCATATAAATCATGCGATTTCATGTATTTTACAACTTTTAATGCACCAAGTACCACATACAAAGCTAGAAAACATTATGACAAAGTTATATATCATTAAACACTTCAAAATAACTTTATTTTAAGGTTTATAATCTGCTCATAACCGATTTTTACTTAATCACATTCAAATCATCTTTTTAAGATCATATATCATCATGCATGTCTAAGTATATGCATCTAGTAGGCTCATATCATAATTTTTATCATCTAATATGATCTTAATGCATCAAAATCTCACTAGCATCTTATTCTTTCAATATCATACACAACACCTTAGATCCTTCAATCATTCATGTTCATTCATACTCAAATCTTTCACTTTTATGATTACACATCAACTTTAACACACATGCATACACATATACATACATACGGATTACATATACACATATATACTTCCAAAATTTCACTTTTTAATATACCACTTTCAAATCTCCAATCACCTTAGAACTCTCTTATTTTACAACTAACACTTACTTTAATCATCCTATTTTTCAAGAATTCAAATAATCTAGAAATCTTTCATCAAAAATTCAAAATACAATATACACACACACACACAATCGGCCATATGCACATACATACACACACCCATTTTTATTTTGTTCAAAACTTATTTGTTTAATAGTTTCAAGTTAATGTTTAGATTCAAGAATCAAGAGAAACTTTTACTATCTTCTTTATCATTATGAATCAAGAACAATGTTTTATGAAATATATTATACCTTCAAGATTTTAGATGGGTTTTTGATAAAAGATGGTGATATGAGGCTTGTTCTTGCTTGAAACTTGCTTGAAATCACTTCCAAACCTTCTTACAAGCTTGGAATCACCTTGACTAGCCCTTGAATCTTCATGTTTTGAATTTGAAAATGAAATGTTGAAGTGTGAAGGGGGGTTTCGGCCGTAGGTGTTCAAGAAGGAAGAGAGAGGAGTTTTTGATCTTGAATTATGAATGGTTATGTGTGGAAGAATGTTTTTAAATGATGGGTGTCATTTCCAAGATAACACTTGGCATATGATTGGTAAAAATTGAAAGAGGTGGGCTGCCATAGGGCCGCCACCTTTCACCTCTCTCACACATCATATGTATACATATATGTGTTATATGTAAATTAGCTCAAAAACATGCATTTTACTGAATACCGGGTATTTTATCTGGTGTTTTAATCCCGTTTTAGTGCGTTTTAAATTATTTTTATCATTCTATAAAAATAATCACTTAAAATTATTACTGAAATAATTACCAGTTGCCTCGACTGGCTACGTTGTTGGTATTTGGCAGTATGCGCGCTGTGCTGCGCGGTACACGTTAAAAATCGCAAAAATAGGAATTTAAGCGTTTTTATTTATTTTTTTCATTCTATAAGAATAAACTTATCAAATTATTGCTAGAATGATTTTCATTCGTCTTGACGGGCTGTATTGACAGTATTTTGTCGGTATACGCGCTGCATCACGCGGTACGCGCTTAAACTCGAAAAAATAGAGTTTCTTAGCGTTTTAATTTATTTTCCTCAAAAATATGTTTAAAATTATTATTCTAATCATAACAGACTATTTTTAGGATTTTAACACTGTTCGGGTGGTCACCGACGTTCGTTTCGCATTTTAACCGTTACGTGATAAGCGTTTATCTTATCGTTGCCAACATAATTTTTATCAAAGTTTAATTTTATCAATACATTAAATTTTACATATAAACACCATAACCAGTAAAATATAGCCCTGTTACCTATTCACAATACGTGCTACAATTGTACGGTACGACCTGAAAGGCCGGGTGTCACAGTCTCCTCATGTTTAGGAAATTTCGTCCCCGAAATTTTTACTTTACAGGTTTTGTTTTCGCACTAAATAATAAAATGAATCTATAAAATATAGTCTCATAGTTTCTGTGAGAAACTTGGATTCTTCCGAAGAATCCTTGTAGATCTATATTACACACGTTCTCGATTCCTATACTCTCATCTCAATACTCTCCACCCTTTCCAGGGTCCAACATTTGTAACTCTACATCAAGGAGATTCAAGTCAAGGCTCCATCAATACTCGCGAACAGCTTCCGTCTTTCTACTACTATCAGGATGAGATATTCCAACTAGCTTATTCGAGCGATAGTCCCCACTTCTTCCTCGGAAAGTGAATTCATTCTTGCATTTTCGTCAAAGCTTCTCAGATTCATTGATAGTAAACCAGTTTCTAGAATCACAATAGCCTAACTAAATACTATAACTACGAACGACCTGGCTAGTTTCTATCAATTTACCAACTACTAGTTCTATCAGACACTTTATACTTAGCTTACTTATAGCTGAACACAACAATGGTTCATAGTTTCTCGAACGAAACTCAAGTCAGCTTTAGTATTATAGATATGAAGATAGATTGGTCTTGGATTGGAAACATACCGGTAGCAGTAGCAGGGCTCTCACTTGCCTTCCTGGCACTTGCTTCATCGGAATTACTCTTGACATTCTGTCCTTTTGATTTCAGGCATTCCCTCTTGTAGTGTCCTTGTTCACCGCATGTAAAGCATCCTTTAAGCGCAGCTCCATCCAATGCCCTCCTAGCGTAACACTGGGAAGTCACATGTCCGGTTTGGCTACATCTGGCGCACCTCTCTTGTCCATCGCCGTCCTTACCCTTTCCCGACCCTTTAGGGTTTGTTACGCTTGCTTTCTCCAAGTTGCGTTTCTTCCTACTTCCAACTTCGGGAGTCTTCTTGGAGCTCTCGGGTTTGCGCTTCTTCGTAACTTCTGTCTTAGTCTTAGAACGCCCTGACCGTTCAAATTTTGCATCTGATTTGGCCTTGCCCGATGACTTCCCGGTTTCCTCCTTTTGATCGAGACTACCTTTGCGTGCAGCGTCATCGGCTAAAGTGTTTGCCACTATAGTAGCCTCTAGAAAGGTGGTGGGTTTCGCGGATGCAACCATACTGCGAATTTGTGGTGACAATCCCCAGATATACCTTTCTACCTTTTCATATTCAGGAGTAACCATTCGTGGAACTAACCTCGCCAAATCGTTAAAATGAGAAGTGTAAGTTCTGACATCCAGGCCTTCCATGGTTAGATTCCAGAAGTCTGTCTCGATTCTCTGAATTTCACAGCGCGGGCAGTATTCTTTCAGGAGCGTCTCCTTAAGTTCATTCTAGGTCAGACCATAGGCAGCGTCTTTACCCAAAATTTGAACTTGCGGATTCCACCAGGACAGTGCTTCATCAATAAGCAAGAAGCATATCTCATTCATTGATCAGTAGCACAACCATTGATTGCCATGACGGATTCCATCCTCTCAATCCATCGGGTGATATCTAAGGGTCCTTCAGCGCCGATAGATGATCGTGGGTTACAGCCCTGGAATGTTTTATATGTACATCCGTGCACTGCTCAATAATGTTAATAGAAATCAGGAATTCATTCCAATGATAACATAACACATGAACTGCTAAAACTTTCCGATCACGTTTTACTTGGAGGATTTCCATTATGTGCCTCACCAAAACCTTGTCCACAAGCACCACGTCCACGTCCCTGACCATCATTAGTGTTGAGCTGTTCCATGGCAGTGTTTACGTGTGGGGCTATGAGTTGAGCCAACTCTTCCAGTGTGGTAGGTAATCTGGTACCCTGTCTTGCTTTTGGCGGCATTTCGTCGTTTCTATTATCATAACAATAATATCCACATAAGACGATAAAAAAAATAATTCAATCATTAGTGGACTAAACATTGCGCATGTAAAATATCCACATATTAATGAGAAAAATTTTAAACCAAAAGTGCGTCATTGATATTTATTATAGAAATTATTTAAACTCGTTTGCAGTTCAAAGGACTATTTTTGGTATGCCTACATCGACACCCATAAACAAGTTTATATGAAATTCCCAAATAATATCCAAAAATGAAACTGGCACGCAGGCCACAAACACAAAGAATATCAAGAGAAAATGTCTAACAGTACAATCCATCAAACAACAAAACGGACAAACAAGTAAACAACCAACATCAACGCCTCAAACCTAGAGACTCTAACATCTCCTGGACAAGCTTCTCCAAATCTACAACCCTCCAATGCATCTCATCTCTCGCGATGTCGTCTATAACCTTCAATTCCTCATGATCGTCCATCTGTCCCTCAAGGTACTTCACCTTTCCTTTGGCTAGGTCTAGGTCTTTGCGCAATGCGGAGAGCTGTCGATCACAATGACAATATCGATCTACCCTATCTCCAGTGGGCCTAATTCTTTTCCTACGACGATAATAAACTAACAGCGGCATCGGAGAAGTGCGTGACTCTAAAACAGGCAAGGAAGACTCAGACAAAACAGGCAGAGGGATCTCAGTAGCAGGCTTGATCACAGCAGCAGGTGGGACGACTGATGGCTCTATAGGTCGAGCCGTGACGATAGTGGCGTCCATCACTGGTGCGATACTAGTAGATCCTCTGACAGTAGAGTCACTCTTGATCATGTCATCGATAACTGGTACAGTGCCAGATGATCATCCCGTCTCATGGATTGAGAGAGGTACATCATCATCATCTATCCACCCGTTGCTAGTGAAAGCGCATCGGGGGTCTCCATGGCCGGCAAAAGCAGCAGGATTGACGTGGAAAGATGAGGTAAGCTCGGTAGTACCAATCATCTGTGGAGTCGTGATAGGTGTCTCTGGCAGCGTAGGCCTGGGTGAAGTCTCGAAATCTGGCTCGTAACCTGAGTCATGGATCTCGATGACCTCGTGTTCGTGCGGCATCTGTGACACATATATAACCGTACAAGTAAGTGTGTGATCAACATAAACAATAACAAATAAGGTCAAATAAACAAAAAATCATGTATACACATAAAACACATAATGGTTTTCACACATGATAAAATATTCTCTATACTTATAAAAAAATCTCGGCTTGGAGAATTTTGGACCTTATATTTCAAAAATTCTCCGGTTGAAGTCTAGTGTTTTCCGCGAAAACATCTAGTTCGCTAACAACCAATGGCTCTGATACCAACTTCTGTCACACCCCAAAAACGTCGCAGCGGAATATTAAACGTAGTGGAGACGGAAGTTGGTGCCCATTTATACCTTGTTGGACGATGCACTCTTTTGTTGGACATTTTGACATATTTTAAAACATAGATATTAAACATTTCATTTTAAAAGTCACGACACGACCACATAAGTTAAGTTGTTATGATCCTCACGGATCTTATTACAAACGCCCCAGGTAGTTTAAAAGTTGTCCAACATAATTTAAACATAATAACATGCATCATCAATCACAAGATACGCCATGATTTTTCCCGAAGACGAACTCAAGTACCTGTAGAACACGTTAAAATCAAATGTCAACACAAAGGAAGGTGAGTTCACTTATTCGTTTACTAACAAATTTTATTCCAAGGAAAACTTTCTGATTAGGTGTTTATTTGAAAACATCCATGTAATTTTAGAAAGTCCAATTTATTCCTTTGATAAAATCCATGGGCCTTCCATCGGGTCATTACTCCAACAATAGTAATACTGCCCAGGTTTTGTATATTAAATTATAGCGTCAATTTTCAGACTCGTATGTTAGCTAGACGATACGAACTATATATTAACCATGCAGGGATAATCAAAACTAGACAATGAACAGAATATTAATTCGTCGTTTGACATTGACACGGGGAGACCGGTAACGACAGGGTTGTCAACCCGATAGATCTACCAACAATTCCTCGCGTGCAATACTTAAACTGATTAAACGATATCATGGGCGCAAAGTTCTTTCTCGAAGAACAATATGATGTCTGCCTCACGTACAATATATATATATCCTACTAATATGACAATTTAATACACGATGTGTACGAATCCCCTGAATCTCCATCATTCGAGACCCAGGCCGGCATCCGTACCCCAACTGTACGATCCTGTATCACTTAAGAAAAACCGTACATCCAATATTTATTCTTAAAAAACGTTTTACTTTGAAACGTATAACTTATCAAATTTCATATATTTTCAGCGAAAATCTATATTTTATAGTAAAAGGTATGTTTTATTTTGAAAACATTATTAAACCCTTTTAACAATGTGTTCCACCCCCAAAATATATACAAAACAGTAAAAAGAGGGGTTTAGTGACACTCACCTTCGGGTGCTTATTTTAATATCGCAATCCCAGAAATTGATTTTTATATATGCGTCCTAATATAGAAACAATTCTAAATCAATATACACAAAAATCCTAAGTTTCTTCGTTTCTTAGAATTATCACATAACTTTGATATTTTCTCGAAAAGTTGTCATTTTTTTATTATGTTGACATGTTAATATATATATATGAGTCCATATATATATTTATATAAAATTTTGAGATTTGAAAGATTTTATTGGTGACCATTATTGTGTAAATCCATTACCATTTATACGTAATATATCTACGATTTGCACGTCGTAATATATATATACATAACATTCATAGAATTTACCACCGAACACACAAAATATTACTAGCTTATTTATTTTATCATTTTTAAAGTAATTATACATAAATCATCTCATATGTACCAAATTTCATGCTCGACAAACAAGTTACAATTTTAAATGTGATTATTACCGTTTCTACCGCACAAAACGTACAAGTATACATGCATAGTCTAAATTTCCCTCCATCAAGTTAACACTTAACATATTATTACATTAACATGTTTAAGTTACATAACACATCTTAACACATAAGATTCATCCAAAAATAACCCATACTAGTGTTCATCGAAAAATGCGTATTTTAGTGATTCGGTAACGTTTTCGGGCGTCGGAAGTCACGTATGACCAACCAAACACCAAGTAAACTTAAAATTAATTAAAATACTTGTTTTTAAACTAAAAACATTAGTTTATTTACTGATTTAAATTAGTTTTACAAAATTCATCCGAAAAGCCGATTTTTGACCGTTTTAACGCATAGTTTTGTGTTAAACGTTACTATAATTATCCCAACTTGAAACGACTTGATATTTTAACACAATACATTTTATTTACAGATTAAAATAGTGATTATATTCAGATTAGTGCAGTTTTTGTGTAAGTCAGATAAATCATGCGATTTCACGTATTTTACAACTTTTAATGTACCAAGTACCACATACAAAGCTAGCAAACATTATGACAAAGTTATATATCATTAAACACTTCAAAATAACTTTATTTTAAGGTTTATAATCTGCTCATAACCGATTTTTACTTAATCACATTCAAATCATCTTTTTAAGATCATATATCATCATGCATGTCTAAGTATATGCATCTAGTAGGCTCATATCATAATTTTTATCATCTAATATGATCTTAATGCATCAAAATCTCACTAGAATCTTATTCTTTCAATATCATACACAACACCTTAGATCCTTCAATCATTCATGTTCATTCATACTCAAATCTTTTATGATTGCACATCAACTTTAACACACATGCATACACATATACATACATACATACATACATACATACATACATACATACATACATACATACATACATACATACATACGGATTACATATACACATATATACTTCCAAAATTTCACTTTTTAATATACCACTTTCAAATCTCCAATCACCTTAGAACTCTCTTATTTTACAACTAACACTTACTTTAATCATCTTATTTTTCAAGAATTCAAATAATCCAGAAATCTTTCATCAAAAATTCAAAATACAATATACACACATATATATACACACACAATCGGCCATATGCACATACATACACACACCCATTTTTATGTTGTTCAAAACTTATTTGTTTGATAGTTTCAAGTTAATGTTTAGATTCAAGAATCAAGAGAAACTTTTACTATCTTCTTTATCATTATGAATCAAGAACAATGTTTTATGAAATATATTATACCTTCAAGATTGTAGATGGGTTTTTGATAAAAGATGGTGATATGTGGCTTGTTCTTGCTTGAAACTTGCTTGAAATCACTTCCAAACCTTCTTACAAGCTTGGAATCACCTTGACTAGCCCTTGAATCTTCATGTTTTGATTTTGAAAATGAAATGTTAAAGTGTGAAGGGGGGTTGCGGCCGTAGGTGTTCAAGAAGGAAGAGAGAGGAGTTTTTGATCTTGAATTATGAATGGTTATGTGTGGAAGAATGTTTTTAAATGATGGGTATCATTCCCAAGATAACACTTGGCATATGATTGGCAAAAATTGAAAGAGGTGGGCTGCCATAGGGCCGCCACCTTTCACCTCTCTCACACATCATATGTATACATATATGTGTTATATGTAAATTAGCTCAAAAACATGTATTTTACTGAACACCGGGTATTTTATCTGGCGTTTTAATCCCGTTTTAGTGCGTTTTAAATTATTTTCATCATTCTATAAAAATAATCACTTAAAATTATTACTGAAATAATTAGCAGTTGCCTCGACTGGCTACGTCGTTGGTATTTGGCAGTATGCGCGCTGTGCTACGCGGTACACGTTAAAAATCGCAAAAATAGGAATTTAAGCGTTTTTATTTATGTTTGTCATTCTATAAGAATAAACTTATCAAATTATTGCTAGAATGATTTTCAGTCGTCTTGACGGGCTGTGTTGACAGTATTTTGTCGGTATACGCGCTGCATCGCGCTGTACGCACTTAAACTAGAAAAATAGAGTTTCTTAGCGTTTTAATTTATTTTTCCTCAAAAATATGTTTAGAATTATTATTCTACTCATAACAGACTATTTTTAGGATTTTAAGATTGTTCGGGTGGTCACCGACGTTCGTTTCGCATTTTAACCGTTACGCGATAAGCGTTTATCTTATCGTTGCCAACATAATTTTTATCAAAGTTTAATTTTATCAATACATTAATAATCTTTATCAAAGTTTAATTTTATCAATACATTAAATTTTACATATAAACACCATAACCAGTAAAATATAGCCCTGTTACCTATTCACAATACGTGCTACAATTGTACGGTACGGCCTGAAAGGCCGGGTGTAACAACCCTCGGTAAAATCAATACCCTCATAATATTTCCGACTCTCTAATATACTATAAAATGTCTCCATATGTCTTTAATTACACCCCGTATGTGAAAACCGAGCCCAAATTATGTTATAGTTTATAAAAATAAAATAAAAATCTGAATTTAGAGCTGAGGCGGGCCGCGTAGGATCCCACCTCAAGCTCACGCGGGCCGCGAGAGACCTGTACACGCGATTGCACCAGAGGCCGACACGTGTCGACATCGTGGCGGACCTACTCAACGACTCAGCTAAGCTAGTCCGTTGACCAGCTTTGACGCGGGCCGCGTAAGCCCTGCTTGTCTTTCACGCGGGCCGCGACAGAACCTAATTACACAACTATAAATAGCAAGCATCAGATTTCAGTTTCCGTCGCTCACGTTCTTTTCTCAATCTCGAATTCTGAATAGTTGAAGTAATATTTTGGGTATTATACCCCTAATTAGCGAGGTTCTGCTCCATTGTAAGTATTATAACCCCGGTTTCATAATAGTTACGCTGCCCGATTGATTTAGGGTTCCGTAACAACTGTCGTGGTTCTGCCCGACGTAGTTGTTGGAATGCCGTCTCGGGGAGGGTATTATTAATAATTTCAAAAGGGGTATGGTACTAATCAATGTACATTTGTATAAATTATAGATTATAGCCAGGAAACCCTTACGAAAAGCCTAAGACAGCAATGTGAGTTTATCCTCTTTTTGCTAAACTTTTTGGTAATGTTTTACCAAACCTTAAATGTTTTACTATGAAATTTAGCAGTGATTGAGTCTTTGTAGTTCTTCAATTACTGCCGGTATGTTGGGGTTTTGTATACAAAATTTTGTACTACTTGCGAGTAGTAAGTCGGGATGACAATACGTTACCATTGGACAATGAGTTAGCCAATGGGTAATATGACCCACAGGTCAGGATTGATAGTACCAATTGGAGTAATTGTATAGATATAAACAATGTGATCGCTCTCAATACTGTTCACTGTGACTTTAAACTTGATTAAACTGGGATTCACTCACCAGTATTTCCCGCTGACAAATATTTTTAAAACATGTTTCAGGTAACTCAATGTGAAAGCAAATTAGTAAAAAGCCAGCTGGAGAGCACTGAAGGCTTGGGAAAATTGTGGCTATAAAAGTTACCTAATAAACGATGTTTTAAATTCAATAAAATAGGGTTTGTCCCTATAATGTATTGTAATAAGAAACTTGGGTTTTGCCCATGTTATTATTTATATAAAAGAAGGTGGTTTTACTCTGATAAACATTTCCTAACTACGGTCCTGATGTAAATTCCGCTGCGAGACTAAATAAAACCTGATACCACCAAACTCTGTGATCACGTCCGCCCGTTCCCGGGGATCAGGGATCGGGGGTTGTGACAGAAGGTGGTATCAGAGCCTAGCCACTGGTCTGAGCCAAAGAAGTGTTCTGCTGACACTTAAATTTTGAATTAATGTTAGGAAATAAAATAAGGAAATATATGCATAACTGTAATTATGTGTTATGTGTTATTTGACTATCTGTTAGTTTTCAGTATGAGTGATCAAGGGCCATCAGACGTGAATCGTCAGTTAGCTTATTCACCTAGGAGTGAAGGTACATCATCACAGCCTGCCCTCTCGGGGTATGTTGCTGATCAGGAAGACGGGATATTTGCTTTTAGAGCTCAATCTGAAGAACCATTTCCTACTAAGAAACGAGGATGGTTCAGTAAAGATGCTTTTGCTCGTAGGAAAAGAATGAGGAAATTGCAACAACAAAGGGCTTTAGCAGCTATTAAGAGAGAGACAGATGCCCAAACTCAAGAAATACTTAATAGAAGCCTAGCTAATTTCCATATCTTAGCTACGACTGCGGCTGACCCAGGTCTGGAACAATTAGTAGCCCCACAACCACAAAACCCAGAACAGCCCATGGAAATAGAAAATCAGGAAAACCAAGAAGAGATGTACAACTTTAACCCAGAAGAAATTCCTAGAGTGCCTGCACCAAACCCCATAGACCCGAATTATGACCCCTGGTGGGACGACAATAGAGATTTTGTGCAACGTTACCCTATCCAGGATTATCCACCCATACAGAACATAGAAGCTTACCCAGGTATGGACCCTTTAGATCCCTATTATCAAAATGACTATATTAGGGAAATATTAGAGGATCCTTACCAATTTCAGGAAATGTCACCCCCATATCAGGAACCCGTACCCCAGATTCCAAACCCAGTCCGAGAACCTGCACCCCCAATGAGTGCAGAAAACGTGCAAGAACTTAGGACTTTCGGGTAGGAGATCTTAGAAAGTAGTGAGAGGATGCGCCAGGTGGGAGAGCGTCTCGTATGGAAATACGATGAGCGCAATATGGATTTCTGGATAAATCCATATCCATGAATGTTAGAATGGAGGAAGCAGTAGTAATAATAATATAATAAAATAAAATAAGATATGTGTGTACGGATGCATATTATTATTTTATTTCTGTTGGTATTGTAATTTCATTTCTGTACTAGTGTGTAATAGACGCATAAGTATATGAAAAAGAGTAAAGTAGCAATGATCTACGCTTTTGACAAAACTGCGTGTCATGTGATTAATTATATTAAGATATTATTTGTGAGATTAATATTGGATAAATGTTTAAAATTCAGATGGCCGATGAAGGAATTCAAGAAAATCTGAATAACGATAACCAGAGTAACATTAACGTGGTTGATGATAATCTGAATAATGGGAACCCGAACAACAATAACAATGGGAACCAGATGGATAATAGTGCTATTCAACACATTGTAGCACAAGGAATAATAGATGCAATGCCATTTATTCTTCAAACTGTTAAGGATGCTGATAATAAAAGTAGGCATAGCAGTAAGAGACCACTTGAACCAGAAAACAGCGTGAACAATGGACCTGTACTTCAAATGCCTATTCCTAAAAGAAGAAGAACCATGCCTTATGGTTGTTCTTATAAAGAATTTTGGTCTTGTAAACCAATGGAATTCTTGGGCAATGAAGGGGCCATTGCAACCTTACGTTGGATAGAGAAGACTGAGGCAGTCTTAAGAATAAGTAAGTGTGCTGAAGAAGATAAGATACTGTTTGCTTCTAATCTGTTTAAGAACGCAGCACTAGAATGGTGGAACACTATTCTCCAAACAAAAGGAAGTGATAGAACCTATAATATGACATGGGAAGAATTTAAGGATAAGGTAGAAAGGAAATTCTGCCCATCCAATGAAAAAGAACAGATAGCAAACAAATTCCTAAACCTTAGGATGACTGGTGTAGATAGCAAAGGGTATACAAAGCTATTTTTCGAATATGCTAGGATAGTGCCAACTCTTGCTTCACCAGAACCAGTGTTAATCTCCCGTTATATTTGGGGATTAATTGGGGAAATAAGACATGTAGTCAAGGCAGCTAGACCACAAACCATAGAAGAAGCTGTAGAATTAGCCAATACCTTGACTGATGAATTAGTCCGTACTAGAGAAGAAGACTAGAGAAGGAACCTAACCCAAAGGCTTACTCAAGAATTCCGTTCGGGGAATTTCAATCGTAGGAATATGGGTTCTACCTCTGCAACATACTGCAGAAATTGCAAGAAAAAGCATTCGGGAAAATGCTCCATTCTCTGCAATCATTGTAAGATGCCAGGACACAAGGAAGAAAATTGCAGGAAGAAAACCAGTAATGGATTATGCTACAACTATGGAGAAAAAGGTCATATCAGGCCAAATTGTCCAAAATTAGCTCCAGCCACAGATAACAAGAATACTAGAAATGCTAGAGCATTTGTTCTGACTGCAGAAGAAGCCAAGATGATCCCAGATGTTATAGCTGGTACGTTTTTAGTTAATGATGTTTTTGCTAAAGTATTATTTGACTCTGGTGCAAACCAAAGTTTTATTAATACATCGTTTTGCAAATTTTTAAATCAGTCATTAACTAAACTACCACTAGAATGCATAGTAGAGACAGCTAATGGAGAAACTATTAGAATTTCTGAAATATTGCAGGAAGCAAGTATAGAAATTTTAAATCAGAAATTTAGTGCAAATCTTTATCCCATGAATCTGGTAGGATTTGATGTTATTCTAGGAATGGATTGGTTAATAGCCAATAAAGCTAGTATTTTATGTGATCAAAAGTTAATCCAAGTAAAATCACCAAAAGGTAAAACGATCACAATTAAAGGAGATAAGCCCTTTAGATCTACTAAATTCATTTCTGTAATGAAAACTGCAAGTTGTATGAGAAAAGGTTCTATAGTGTATTTGATTTCTATAATCACTAACACTAAAGGGAAAGAACTAAAAGATATTCCAGTAGTATCTCAGTTTTCAGATGTCTTTCCAGAAGAATTACCAGGACTACCTCCAGACAGAGAAGTTGAATTCAGAATTCACTTATTACCAGGAACATCACCAATTGCCAAAGCACCTTACCGTTTGGCACCTGCAGAAATGCAAGAATTGAAGAAACAACTAGATGAATTATTAGAAAAAGGATTCATACAGCCAAGTTCATCACCATGGGGAGCGCCGATATTGTTTGTTAAAAAGAAGGACGGATCAATGCGTATGTGCATTGATTACCGTGAATTAAACAAGGTCACGATTAAGAATCGGTACCCATTACCGAGAATCGATGATTTGTTTGATCAATTGCAAGGAGCTCGATTTTTCTCTAAGATCGATTTAAGGTCAGGATATCATCAATTAAAGGTACAGGAAGAGGACATTCCTAAAACCGCATTTAGAACAAGGTATGGCCATTATGAATTTACTGTCATGCCATTTGGTCTAACCAATGCCCCAGCTGCATTTATGGACATGATGAACCGAATATGTAAGCCATATTTGGATAAATTCATAATTGTATTCATAGATGATATTCTAATTTATTCTAAGAATAAAGAAGATCATGCAAGACATTTGCACATACTTTTAAGTTTGTTAAGAAAGGAAAAGCTTTATGCTAAGTTTTCTAAGTGCGAATTTTGGTTAGAACAAGTACAATTTCTTGGACACCTAGTTAATCATGAAGGAATTCATGTAGACCCAACCAAAATCGAGGCAATTACGAAATGGAAAACCCCTGAATCACCAACTGAGGTTAGAAGTTTCTTAGGATTGGCCGGTTATTATAGAAGATTTATTAAAGATTTTTCTAGAATAGCCATTCCCTTAACTAAGTTAACTTGTAAATCTGTTAAGTTTGAATGGGGAGTAAAACAAGAAGAAGCCTTTAGAATTCTTAAGCAAAGATTAACCCATACACCTATATTAGCATTGCCAGAAGGAACTGAAGACTTTGTAGTCTATTGTGATGCTTCTAAATTAGGTTATGGATGTGTGTTGATGCAACGCCAAAAGGTTATAGCATATGCATCTAGACAACTTAAGAATCATGAAGAGAATTATTCAACCCATGATTTAGAATTAGGAGCTATAATTTTTGCTCTTAAGATTTGGAGACATTACCTTTATGGTAGTAAGTTTACCATATTCACTGATCATAAAAGTTTAAGGCATGTTTTCAGACAGAAAGAGTTAAATATGAGACAAAGACGTTGGATGGAATTTCTTAGTGACTATGATTGTGATATCCAGTATCATGAAGGAAAAGCAAATGTAGTGGCAGATGCTTTAAGCCGAAAGTATCATGAAAAGTCAAAAAGGGTACGTTCTCTTAAATTAAATCTGCAAGTAGATTTAAATGATCAGATAAGAGAAGCACAAGAATCAGTAATCAAGGATGATTCTGAAAAATTAAAAGGTATGTTAAAAGAATTAAAACAAGGAATAGATGGGATATGGAGATTCCATGAAAAGAGAATATGGATACCTAAATTAGGAAATCTACGTAATTGTATATTAGAAGAAGCCCATAAATCTAAGTATACAATGCATCCAGGAAATGATAAAATGTACCAGGATTTAAGGAAAAATTTCTGGTGGATAGGAATGAAAAAGGACATAGCAACCTATGTTTCTAAATGTTTAACTTGTTCACAAGTTAAAGCTGAACATCAGAAACCCTCAGGTTTGTTACAGCAATTAGAAATGCCAGTTTGGAAATGGGAATTAATAACAATGGATTTTGTTACTAAATTACCCAAAACTAAGAAAGGAAATAATACAATCTGGGTGATTGTAGATAGACTAACTAAGTCAGCTCATTTTCTACCAATGAAGGAAACAATTAGCATGGAACAATTAGCTAGATTGTATGTAAATGAAATTGTTTCTTTACATGGCATTCCTTTATCAATTGTTTCTGATAGAGATAGTAGATTTACCTCTCGTTTTTGGTCAAGTTTCCAAAAGGCAATGGGAACCAAGTTAAAGCTAAGTACGGCTTATCATCCACAAACAGATGGACAAAGTGAAAGAACAATCCAGACAATGGAAGATATGCTTAGAGCTTGTGTAATTGATTTTGGAGGTAATTGGGATGAACACTTACCTTTAATAGAATTTTCTTATAATAATAGTTATCACACAAGTATCAATGCTGCACCATTCGAAGCACTTTATGGAAGAAAGTGTCGAACCCCAGTCTGTTGGGCAGAAATTGGGGAACAACAATTATCTGGACCTGAGATAGTGCAAGAAACAACTGACAAAATTATTCAAGTCAAGGAACGACTGAAAGCTGCACGTGATCGACAAAAGAGTTATGCAGATAACCGATGCAAGCCGTTAGAATTTCAAGTAGGAGATAAAGTGTTATTAAAAGTCTCTCCTTGGAAAGGAGTGGTAAGATTCATCAAACGAGGGAAGTTAAGTCCCAGGTATGTTGGACCTTTTAAGATTATTAGAAGAATAGGACCTGTAGCCTATCAGCTACAATTGCCAGAGGAAATGGCAGGAATACATGATGTGTTTCATGTATCTAATCTTAAAAAGTGTTTAGCTGATGAATCACTGATAGTGCCTCTTAAGGACATAAAGGTAAATGAACAACTCAAGTTTGTAGAAAGACCTCTACAAATTGAAGATAGGAAAGTCAAGAATCTCAAGCACAAAAGACTAGTTCTAGTCAAAGTGAAGTGGGATTCCAAAAGAGGACCTGAATACACTTCGGAGCTCGAGTCAGAAATGAAAAAGAAATATCCGCACTTATTTCAGTAGATCTCGAGGACGAGCTCTAAACAAGGTGGGGAGAATGTAACAACCCTCGGTAAAATCAATACCCTCATAATATTTCCGACTCTCTAATATACTATAAAATGTCTCCATATGTCTTTAATTACACCACGTATGTGAAAACCGAGCCCAAATTATGTTATAGTTTATAAAAATAAAATAAAAATCTGAATTTAGAGCTGAGGCGGGCCGCGTAGGATCCCACCTCAAGCTCACGCGGGCCGCGAGAGACCTGTACACGCGATTGCACCAGAGGCCGACACGTGTCGACATCGTGGCGGACCTACTCAACGACTCAGCTAAGCTAGTCCGTTGACCAGCTTTGACGCGGGCCGTGTAAGCCCTGCTTGTCTTTCACGCGGGCCGCGACAGAACCTAATTACACAACTATAAATAGCAAGCATCAGATTTCAGTTTCCGTCGCTCACGTTCTTTTCTCAATCTCGAATTCTGAATAGTTGAAGTAATATTTTGGGTATTATACCCCTAATTAGCGAGGTTCTGCTCCATTGTAAGTATTATAACCCCGGTTTCATAATAGTTACGCTGCCCGATTGATTTAGGGTTCCGTAACAACTGTCGTGGTTCTGCCCGACGTAGTTGTTGGAATGCCGTCTCGGGGAGGGTATTATTAATAATTTCAAAAGGGGTATGGTACTAATCAATGTACATTTGTATAAATTATAGATTATAGCCAGGAAACCCTTACGAAAAGCCTAAGACAGCATTGTGAGTTTATCCTCTTTTTGCTAAACTTTTTGGTAATGTTTTACCAAACCTTAAATGTTTTACTATGAAATTTAGCAGTGATTGAGTCTTTGTAGTTCTTCAATTACTGCCGGTATGTTGGGGTTTTGTATACAAAATTTTGTACTACTTGCGAGTAGTAAGTCGGGATGACAATACGTTACCATTGGACAATGAGTTAGCCAATGGGTAATATGACCCACAAGTCAGGATTGATAGTACCAATTGGAGTAATTGTATAGATATAAACAATGTGATCGCTCTCAATACTGTTCACTGTGACTTTAAACTTGATTAAACTGGGATTCACTCACCAGTATTTCCCGCTGACAAATATTTTTAAAACATGTTTCAGGTAACTCAATGTGAAAGCAAATTAGTAAAAAGCCAGCTGGAGAGCACTGAAGGCTTGGGAAAATTGTGGCTATAAAAGTTACCTAATAAACGATGTTTTAAATTCAATAAAATAGGGTTTGTCCCTATAATGTATTGTAATAAGAAACTTGGGTTTTGCCCATGTTATTATTAATATAAAAGAAGGTGGTTTTACTCTGATAAACATTTCCTAACTACGGTCCTGATGTAAATTCCGCTGCGAGACTAAATAAAACCTGATACCACCAAACTCTGTGATCACGTCCGCCTGTTCCCGGGGATCAGGGATCGGGGGTTGTGACACCGGGTGTCACACTATCAGCCTGCAACATGTATTAAAATATCAATACGAAAGTATTGGCGAGTATACAAGTTTGATAATTGACTAATAGATTAAAACAACTCATATCCACAGTGTAAGCAATAAAATAGTTTCAGCCGTGCTAGTGTCACAGTCCACGCAGTGATAGCCCAAGTTTCCAATGCGTTAAGTGCCTTTCCCAAGGTTTAACGGGAGGTTATATGTCTCCTCCTAACAATACCCCAAAGACTAACGGGGAGGTGCATTACTCCTATAGCGCTACTATTGTTAAGGCGGAACTACACACTCTGGATTAAACGTCACATAGCACAAAGAGTCAAGAATCAAGAATCACAAGTTTCACGAACACATGGGATAGAGTATAAGTTTCCAAAGAATCAAGTTTAAGTTTCATAGAATACATGTTACACCCCAAAAGTTTAAAGTAAAAGGGGATCAAGTATACTCACAGTGATTGCTTAACAGTCGTAACTGTTATTGGATCAAAGGGAGCTCTTTTTTTTAGAATTAGCCTGATTAGATTACAATAGGGTAAGAGTCGGGTAAGATAGCGAGGTTGCTCAAAGTGTCAACATGGTCACTGAATCGGATGGTTGTCCGATCGGACGGCTATCTGATCGGATTGCCGGTCGATCAGATGGCTCGTAATTGTGAAAGGGCTGATGGTTGCCCGATCGGATGGCCATCTGATCGGGTTGCCACTAGAGTGAAGTTCATAAACAAAGGGACTAAGGTGGCTGTCCGATTGGGACGGTAATCCGATCGGATTGCCACTTGACCCTAGTGCAGGTATCCTGGTCGTCCTAATCGGTTGGCTGCCCGATCGGGTTGCCACTCGATCAGACTTCCAAGTTTTGATTATTTACCAAGTGTTTGAAAGTTTCAAGATAAAAGGCAAGTGTCACCTGATAGGGTGGCGGTCCGATCGGGTTGCCGCTCGATCGGGCGACCCTTGTTCTTGTTTATCATTTGTAAAATTTCTAAGTTTCTAGCTTAGTGGTGACGGCACGACACGTATTGAGACAACAGTAAAACCCTTCAGTTCACAGAAACTCCGATCGGGTGGGAATCATCCCTGTTCGATCAGTCGTCAATTTCTAACGGGTGTATGTCGGAATCCGTAGTCATGCTCGTCTTTACCGGAAATAACTCAGATCCAAGCCGACCTTGAACTATTTATCAAGTCCTCAGTCCACTTAGACCCGATTCTCGCCGACTAAAGTGAAAGTTTGAGAAAAAGATGAAGATACTAAAGATAGGAAAAAGTTTAGATTTATCTTAGATTTAGTGTGAAAATGCATGAAATATCTTAGATCTGAGCTAGATCTTGCTCAGAATGACATCACATGGAAGTTTGTACAAACCCCCATGATGACATCACTCTCAAGAACTCAAATCCGAGAGATTTCAAGGTGAAAAGTGTGATTTCAAGTTAGAATCATGTAGGGAATGATGTGTAGAGCGAGAAAGTACAAAGATCTAGCCTAAAACGTACCGAAATCAGCAAGAAAATGAAGAAAGAAGGAGAATGGCATGTCTATTTATAGGGTGAGGGTGAGGGAAGGAGGTAAGTGCGCACGGGTCGGATGGCAGTCCGTTCGGATTGCTATCCGATCGAACAGTCATCCGATCGGATGACAATCCGATCGGATTGCCATTCTGGCCAATGCAATCCTTCCGTGTTCCGTTTTTGATTCGATTAGTGAGTTAGATTAAGCGTTGCATTGCGTATAGTTTAGGTAAAGTATCTAGATTACATCACAAACCAAAAGTTTCCAAGCTTCATAGATTCCGCCAGTGACAAGGCTCCAGTCTCTCGTGCAACCAAGAATCAAGTCTCACGAGTCTAAGGAGTCAAGCACCAATTAAGTTTCAAGAGTCAAGAATCCTGGTTTCTCAAGTATCAAGAATCAAGAGTCCAAGTATCAAGTGTCAAGAATCGACATAAAGAATCTAGTTTTCATAGTATAAAGAATCAAGTATCTAGTTTAAAGTGTCAAGTCTCATAAGTATCAAGAATCAAGCATCTAGAATAAAGAATCAAGTATCATAGCATTAAGCATCAAGTATCAATCCAAAAGTACCAAAGTATCAACATCACGAAAACACATGGACCAAAATTGACAATAGTCTAAACTTCAGGGACTAATCTTGACAAGATCCTAAAGTTTAGGGACGCTGGGCGTTACAAGGGTACTTGCTGTGAAGAAGCACAACAAAACATGTTTCGACTTGATCAACAACCGAAAGCCTAATCTCGAGTATCTAGATCCGTTCGGGTCTCCCTGCATAGTTCTAGATCCCACTGGCAAGTTTGGTTCAAAGAGCATAGAAGGTATCTTGTGGGGTATTCCAGTCCACTAAGATGAGTTTTTGTTCCAAGTCTCAAAAGGATCATCGAAGCACAACACGTTGAATGTCAAGGCTACATAATGCCTCCACAGAAGCCCGCAGACTCATGGTGATTCAACTACGATGCCTTTTGGGATTCATTTGAGTTAGAAGAAGAGCCAGATTTTTTTTGATGATTTGGATATTTTATGAGAATATGAAGCATCTCAGGGAAGATTTCCAGCAGGGTCTTCTAAACGTCAACAACAAACTTCCAATGATGATGAAGCTGGTCCAAGTAACACTAGAGAAAATGATGAAGTTCAGCAAACTCCGACAACTTCAGAACGCGAGCCTGCTCCTGAAAATCATACGACAGGCAATGATGATAATTCAGAATCTGATGATATTCCTACCTTTGATCGTGGTGATTCAGAGTCTGAGGGGGAGCAGATCCAATCTTCAGATCAGACAGTTCTTGACAATGAACAAGTTACGGATCAGAATGTTACTAATTTGGAAGGCGAGGTGGATGTTCCTAGCGAAGTTATGCCGAGGACTCTTTCATACCAACCCGAGGAGTTGATTATAGGAGAGCTGCAGTCAGGAGTTCGCACAAGAAGCTAGATTGACCATGGCCTTACTTGCTTTTATACTAAAACCGCGGACTTACAAAGAAGCACTGAATGAAGATTCATGGGTCAATGCAATGCAGGAGGAGCTGTGCCAATTCGAAAAGCTTGGTGTTTGGAAGCTTGTGGACCTGCCTGATGGACACAGAAAAATAAACACGAAGTGGGTGTTTAAATGCAAAAGAGACGACCGAGGAGTTATTGTCAGAAAAAAAAGCTCGACTCGTTGTCCAGGGTTTTAGTCAGCAAGAGGGGATAGACTTCATGGAGGTTTACGATCCAGTTGCTCATCTTGAAGCCATCAGAATTTTCCTAGCTTTCGCTTCATGGAAAGGTTTTAAAGTATACCAGCTAGATGCCAAGTTGGCGTTTCTATACGGTAAAGTGAAAGAGGAGGTCTACGTCGGACAGCCACCGGGCTTCACGGACCCAATTCACAAAGACAAGGTCTACCTTTTGGACAAAGCGTTGTATGGTTTGCATCAGGCCCCGAGAGCCTGGTACGAAACGCTCTCTCAACATTTGCTTGCCAACAGTTTTATCCGAGGAAAGGTGGATGCTACCCTCTTCACGAAGGAAGTCGATGGTCATCTTCTGATCGTCCAGATATATGTTGATGACATTATTTTCGGGTCAACAAACGATGAACTCAGCAAAGATTTCAAGAAAGTGATGAAGCAGAAGTTCAAGATGTCGTCAATGGGTGAGATGAAGTTCTTCCTAGGGCTACAGGTCGATCAAATGCCTGAGGGAACCTTCATACATCAGACAAAGTACGTTCATGACATTCTGGAGAAATTTGGGATGTCCGGGACTGCTCCAATATCCACCCCATTAGCAACGAATCATGGTATCAACCCTGATCTCACCGGAGAGAAGGTCGATGAAACGCTATACCGCTCAATGATTACGTCGCTAATGTACTTGACAGCATCGAGGCCTGATATAATGTACCCAACCTGCCTCGCGGCCCGATATCAGTCGAGTCCTAGAGCTTCGCATTTGTCCATCGTCAAGAGGATCCTACGCTACCTGAGAGGAACCCCAAGCTTAGGTTTGTGGTATCCCAAAGATAGTGACTTCACGCTCGATGGATACTCTGATTCTGACTTCGGTTGCTGCAAAGTCAATGCAAAATCAACAACTGCAGGATGCCAATTTTTCGGACCCCGATTGGTCACGTGGCAATGTAAGAAGCAAACCTCTGTTGCTCTATCAACATGTGAAGCAGAGTACATATATGCTAGCAGCTGCTGCTCTCAGATCCTGTGGATTCAGCAACAGATGCGCGATTACGGTTTGCAATTTCTTACTTCACCTATTTTTGTTGATAATGAGGCAGCAATCAACATAATGAAAAATCCGGTACATCACGCTAAAACTAAACATATAGAAATTCGTCATCACTTCATCCGAGATTGCTTCGAGAAGAAGTTGATACGAATTGACATAATCCACACCGACGAACAAAAGGCAGACTTACATACCAAAGCTTTTGATAGATCACGTTTTCAATATCTTTTAAAATTGAATGGTATGAAGTTATTGTCGAATGTGAAGGAGTTACTTGGCGTTGATGAGAAAACCACCGTAGATGAAGTTGAGAAGCAGACTGCACTGGTTTGTCGTATTTTAGTTGTTTTGGTATTTAGGGGGAGATAGATATATTTTCAGAAAATACAAAAACAATAAAAAATGCAAAAATCCAAAAACATGAGAATTTTTCAAAATCCAAAAACAATAGAAAACCAAAAAGAGTTTGTGTAAAAAGGGGAAATGATAGTACATCAGCTAGACAGATACAGTATGCTAAAGATATGTAATGTTTAAAACGCATTAGACAGTCTCGCTAATGATATGTCGATAGGTTTTTACATATTTAGTAGATTTGTTCAGGATATAAACCTAAAAATCATTTCTTGCTTATTTCGTGGGGAACATCTCTTGGATATATAGGTAACCCCTAAAATCTTGTTTGAAAGATTTTCTATTTCTGACATACTAGGTCTATGTGATTAATAATATCTGGGGTATTATACCAGGACTTCTAATTTTACGGAAGCAATAGCCTAGTCCTTTGATAATACTCTGCACTGCTTTAATCATTAAAGCCTCCCCTCAGCATAAAAAATGATGAAACATTGCAAAATGCTAATCATGTGCTGTTGAAGAAAATATCCCCAACCGGGATACACCAAAAGTTGAGCCATCATCTCTTTGTCTGAACGGAAGTTCTAACCTGAGCTCTCATGGCATCGCACTACCCTTTACAGATGTGACAACCCTCACTAAACCAGGTATCCATACAACTTGATTAATAATTAATTATTGCTTAATTACTGTGCTTGCTTGAACTTGTGAATAAACTGCTACTTGAACATTGATACATGTACTTACTTGCATCATACTTTACTTACTGTCACTACATTATTTACATGACTGAACCTTAGTGACAAACATGATGCACAAAAAGCACAGTAGCACTATAACGGATAACCTATTGAACATGCTGATAAAGCCAGCATCAGGCAAACACTGCCTCTAAGGCCTGTATGAGCCAGAAATATTTTGCTACACTAGTGGTGAGTGTAGGGATATAAGGGTTGTAGAACTGCGTCTCTAGGAATAAGTCACAATGACTGGATGTGCCTAAAACGTACTCTAAGTACAAAACTCAGCACTTTACATAACAATTCAGCTTTTAGCTAACTAATAAAGTGCCAAACATGAGAAAAATATTACTAGACACTTTCCAAAGTGTCAGAAGTGAGTTATGTCACTAAAAAGGGTATTAACGACACTTTAAAGCTTTGTTAACACTTTAACGGATTACTATCCAACCGAACAACCGGACTATACCCGGAACATGAAAATATTGTTATTTTCATTATTTATCTTTTTCTGAGCCAGTTAGGGTCCCTGAACACCCTAACACCCATTGTAACGCGTGACACACCACTAACCGGGTTAAGCACTTAATTAACTATACTTAACCTAACTATTTAACCTAACTACTAGTTGGTTTCGGACTAGGACCCCCCCCCCCCCTCTCTAACCGTCCCCAACTAAGAGGGGACACACTTGTACCATTTTGATTTTTATAATCCTTGATTGTCTAATATCTAAATGACACACTAACCATTGGATAATACTCACTTGATTTGTCTATAAGTTTAACACTAAACACAATATAATCATCCATCACTCAACACTACACAACACTACTCTCTCCCTCTCTTGGAGCTTACGGCCGAGAACAACCCACCCCCCACCCATCCATTTTCGATTTTGTTCTAGCCATTCCAATCACCTACAAGTGTTAAGGGTCGTATACAAGGAGTCTTGGAGCAAACGGAACGCGAAGGACCTCTTTATCTTGCTTTTATCCACGCCATTTTCGTCAAGATTCTTCCCTAGCCTCGAGCTAGTGGTATGTTGCTTAGAACACCTTCTCAATCTATTCTAAAGTGGTTAAAAGGATTTGTATCGGTTAAAACTCGTTAACATGCAAAATGGTGCATTAAAGTCTACTAAAAACATGAAAAATAGTGGTTAAAAGCTCACTAGTTGTGTAAATGTTGTAGTAATTGAAATTTGTGATTAATTAGACCCGATCTATGTTGTGGTAGCTCGGATCATCACTTAACCCGGTTTGGTCATGATCACGAATCATGACATAAGGTTGTTTTGTATAGAACAAGGGTTAAAGGGTGAAACTCTACCACACGCAAATCATGAACTTGTGTAAAAGTGTTTTAGCTTGTACAATAGTGTTTAAAACTAGCAGATCTACGTATCTGCAAGTGGTATTTTCAAAGGACCAAGCGTTAAGGAAATCATATTTTAAAAAAATGGATCTTACACTAACAAGAATGGTTTTTAGAACACACAAGTGTGTAAACACTTGTGTAACACAAAGTTTCGACAAAATAACTATTTTTGTAAAAGTTGACGAGAAATTGTAAAGACGGAACTTCCATAAAAACGAGGCTTTTACAAAATCGGATTGTTTTATATATAGATCCACTAAAAGTAATGAGATTTACTTCACAGTTTGGATAAATCACAAGTTCATGAAATTTATGCGATTTATATACATATTTTGACTAGTTTGTGATTTGAACATTATTTTGGTTGATTGAGAAGATTGTTGGTTGATTTATAAAAGAAAATGATACGCTTGAAAGCGTGGCCACCTCCAGTTACAGAGGAAACTCTGGCGAAATTTTTCCAAAAACCAAGATCGAAGCAATTAAGAATTGGGAAACGCCAAAGACGCCAACCGAGATTCGACAATTCTTGGGTTTGGCTGGCTACTATCGAAGGTTCATTGAGGACTTTTCGAAGATCGCTCAACCATTGACGCTCCTCACGCAGAAAGATAAGAAGTTTGATTGGGGAATCAAACAGGAAGAAGCGTTCCAGATATTGAAGGATAAGCTCTGCAATGCGCCAATCTTAGCACTACCAGAAGGTACAGATGATTTCGTGGTATACTGCGACGCTTCGCGTCAAGGATTGGGTTGTGTGTTGATGCAACGCCAAAAGGTTATTGCTTACGCATCGCGTCAACTGAAAGTGCACGAAAGGAACTATACCACACATGATTTGGAACTTGGCGCAGTGGTTTTTGAATTGAAGATCTGGAGACACTACCTTTATGGTACGAAGTGTACAATTTTTACAAATCACAAGAGCCTACAGCACATATTCAACCAGAAGGAGTTGAATATGAGGCAAAGACGATGGGTTGAGTTGCTGAACGATTACGACTGCGAGATAAAGTATCATCCAGGGAAGGCGAATGTGGTCGCCGATGCCCTAAGTCGAAAGGAGAGGATCAAGCCCATAAGGGTTAGAGCTTTAGAAATGATTATCCGAACCGATCTTTCCTTGTGCATTCGTGCCGCGCAGAAAGAAGCGCTCAAGGAAGGAAACCTTGAAGAAGAATATCTCCGTGGGATGGAGAAGCTACTGGTACCAAACGAGGAAGGAACGTTATGCTTTGAGAAAAGGATTTGGGTTCCTTTGTTTGGAGATTTAAGGAAGGTTATTTTTGATGAAGCCCACAAGTCGCGGTACTCTATCCACCCAGGAGCGGATAAGATGTACCAGGATCTCAAAGATTATTATTGGTGGCCTAGGATGAAAGGCGATGTTGCTGTTTATGTGAGCAAATGTTTAACATGCGCTAAGGTTAAAGCAGAATACCAGAAACCTTCAGGACTTCTGCAACAACCAGAGATTCCCAAGTGGAAATGGGAACAAATCTCCATGGATTTTATTACGAAATTGCCAAGAACGCCAAGAGGCCACGACACTATTTGGGTAATAGTGGATCGATTAACGAAGTCAGCACACTTCTTACCTATCAGAGAGAAGGATAATACGAGCAAATTGGCTGAAATTTACATGAGAGAGATCGTCGCGCGCCATGGAGTACCTCTCTCAATCATCTCTGATAGAGACGGAAGGTTTGTGTCAAGGATATGGCAATCCTTCCAAGAAGCCTTTGGCTCACAATTGAATCTGAGCACTGCATTTCATCCGCAAACTGACGGTCAAAGCGAGCGAACGATACAGACTTTGGAAGACATGCTGAGAGCGTGTGTTATGGATTTGGGCGGTAGCTGGGATAAGCATTTGCCTTTGGTCAAATTTTCATACAACAACAGCTACCACACCAGTATTGGCGTCGCGCCATTTGAAGCCCTTTACGGACGCAAGTGCCGATCACCCTTATGTTGGGCTGACGCAGGTGATAGGCAGCTTGCTGGTCCCGAAATCGTCCAAGAGACGACAGACAAGATTGCGCAGATTCTTAAACGCATCGAAGCAGCTCGCCACAGACAGAAAGCCTATGCGGATCCAAACCGGAAACATGTGGAATTCCAAGTTGGAGAAATGGTGTTATTGAAAGTTTCACCCTGGAAGGGTGTGGCACGCTTCGGAAAGCGTGGGAAGTTAAATCCGCGCTACATTGGTCCTTTCAGAGTTTTGGAAAGAATAGGACTAGTAGCATACAAGTTGGACCTACCTGCTGAACTCCATTCTGTTCACGATACATTTCATGTATCCAACCTGAAGAAAAGTCCAACTCAAGATGACATTTCCGTTCCCATCGACGAGATCCATGTTGACGACACGCTCCATTTCGTTGAAGAACCGGTGGAGGTTACGGATTGGAAAGTAAACAAGACCCGCCGGAGCAGTGTCAAGCTCGTCAAAGTTCGATGGAATGCCAGACACGGTCCTGAATACACATGGGAGCGTGAGGACCGGATGAAAGAGAAGTACCCCCACCTTTTTCCTAAGAACCCTGCATCTACAAGCAGAACTTAAATTTCGGGACGAAATTTATTTAACGGGGGGAGAATGTGACAACCCTCACTAAACCAGGTATCCGTACAACTTGATTAATAATTAATTATTGCTTAATTATTGTGCTTGCTTGAACTTGTGAATAAACTGCTACTTGAACATTGATACATGTACTTACTTGCATCATACTTTACTTGCTGTCACTACATTATTTACATGACTGAACCTTAGTGACAAACATGATGCACAAAAAGCACAGTAGCACTATAACGGATAACCTATTGAACATGCTGATAAAGCCAGCATCAGGCAAACACTGCCTCTAAGGCCTGTATGAGCCAGAAAATATTTTGCTACACTAGTGGTGAGTGTAGGGATATAAGGGTTGTAGAACTGCGTCTCTAGGAATAAGTCACAATGACTGGATGTGCCTAAAACGTACTCTAAGTACAAAACTCAGCACTTTACATAACAATTCAGCTTTTAGCTAACTAATAAAGTGCCAAACATGAGAAAAATATTACTAGACACTTTCCAAAGTGTCAGAAGTGAGTTATGTCACTAAAAAGGGTATTAACGACACTTTAAAGCTTTGTTAACACTTTAACGGATTACTATCCAACCGAACAACCGGACTATACCCGGAACATGAAAATATTGTTATTTTCATTATTTATCTTTTTCTGAGCCAGTTAGGGTCCCTGAACACCCTAACACCCATTGTAACGCGTGACACACCACTAACCGGGTTAAGCACTTAATTAACTATACTTAACCTAACTATTTAACCTAACTACTAGTTGGTTTCGGACTAGGACCCCCCCCCCCCTCTCTAACCGTCCCCAACTAAGAGGGGACACACTTGTACCATTTTGATTTTTATAATCCTTGATTGTCTAATATCTAAATGACACACTAACCATTGGATAATACTCACTTGATTTGTCTATAAGTTTAACACTAAACACAATATAATCATCCATCACTCAACACTACACAACACTACTCTCTCCCTCTCTTGGAGCTTACGGCCGAGAACAACCCACCCCCCACCCATCCATTTTCGATTTTGTTCTAGCCATTCCAATCACCTACAAGTGTTAAGGGTCGTATACAAGGAGTCTTGGAGCAAACGGAACGCGAAGGACCTCTTTATCTTGCTTTTATCCACGCCATTTTCGTCAAGATTCTTCCCTAGCCTCGAGCTAGTGGTATGTTGCTTAGAACACCTTCTCAATCTATTCTAAAGTGGTTAAAAGGATTTGTATCGGTTAAAACTCGTTAACATGCAAAATGGTGCATTAAAGTCTACTAAAAACATGAAAAATAGTGGTTAAAAGCTCACTAGTTGTGTAAATGTTGTAGTAATTGAAATTTGTGATTAATTAGACCCGATCTATGTTGTGGTAGCTCGGATCATCACTTAACCCGGTTTGGTCATGATCACGAATCATGACATAAGGTTGTTTTGTATAGAACAAGGGTTAAAGGGTGAAACTCTACCACACGCAAATCATGAACTTGTGTAAAAGTGTTTTAGCTTGTACAATAGTGTTTAAAACTAGCAGATCTACGTATCTGCAAGTGGTATTTTCAAAGGACCAAGCGTTAAGGAAATCATATTTTAAAAAAATGGATCTTACACTAACAAGAATGGTTTTTAGAACACACAAGTGTGTAAACACTTGTGTAACACAAAGTTTCGACAAAATAACTATTTTTGTAAAAGTTGACGAGAAATTGTAAAGACGGAACTTCCATAAAAACGAGGTTTTTACAAAATCGGATTGTTTTATATATAGATCCACTAAAAGTAATGAGATTTACTTCACAGTTTGGATAAATCACAAGTTCATGAAATTTATGCGATTTATATACATATTTTGACTAGTTTGTGATTTGAACATTGTTTTGGTTGATTGAGAAGATTGTTGGTTGATTTATAAAAGAAAATGATACGCTTGAAAGCGTGGCCACCTCCAGTTACAGAGCAAACTCTGGCGAAATTTTTCCAAAAACCTAACACTTAGATATATTTTCACTATAAGTGTTAGAAATACATTTTGACTTGTTTTCAAAATATAAGTTTCGCCACGACTATATTTACAAAACATCGGAGGTGGGATTTTCACAAAATAAAACGTGATACATAAATATATTTAGTATATATTTTTCACAACATCACTTGTATAAGTGTTTATGATTATTTTGTGAACTACGTAAATATTATTTTTAGAGTAAAAATAATATTACTAAGTATTATTTTGGGGAAAATCACATGTATGAAAATATAATATTTTTGAGAAGAATATTCATATTTTGAAGTGGAAATAAAATATATTAAGTGAGACTTAATAGTGAAATCTGAATGTTACGAACACACATGTATTAAATCCCCCATCCTTGGGAAGGAAAATAACTACCAAGTATACAGAACGTAAACACGAAATAGTTGCCTAACTATTTCCCAAAAACTTAAACCATAAAGCTAAGGCACGGCCGTCCGTCTAATAGAGTTAGCGCGTGTAGGTCGTCATACAGCTGATCGATTTGGAGGCATACTTGGTAGAGACGCACCACTGTGAGTTCATGTCCCCCTTTTCTCTAACTGTTTTCAGTTTTCTTAACTGCGGGGGTGAAATACATGTTACTTTGATTACAAGTACTTTATACATGGTATGGTTAGCGTAAGGAGGTTTATTACTTAGATCATGTGAGTGGGTAGGCAGAAACTGGAGGCCATTAATCCTCATTGTAGGACCGAGGGACGTAAGCGGTAGATCTATCTGGGTGTAGCGAGCCCAACTCTAGGCCCAACAAAACGGACCTCTGGAAGGCCCAACAGAACGGACCTTGGAGTGACTTTGTACCCAACGCTAAATCTGCTAGGTTTGAGTCTTCCTACTTGCACTTCACATATATCAATGGCCTTGCAAACCATTGGTGATCTCTTTTTTCCTTATTTGCTACATACCAAGACTATTTTTATACTCACAAAGGTTTACTTACTCACTTACACATGAACTCGCTCAACATTATTGTTGATTTTTCAACTTACATGTATTTCAGGAAATTAAAGATCTGGCGCGGTATGTTATGTTTTCCCGCTGCATAAGGGTTCCAAGGTCATCCCAGTTTAGGAAATGTGACTCTTTCCTGGACAAGTCACAAATCTTAAACTGCGTTTATTTCATGTTGATGTTTATGTTTTTCAAGACAATGTTTTATGTTATGAGGTTGTAAGTCCCTAAGACAATGTTATGTTACTTCAGTTTTTAAAACTTAAATCTATGGATGATCTTGCATGATTTTATTTCATATAGCTTTGTTATGGTTAAGCTATGGTATTAAGAAGTCACACCAAATTAACCACGCTTCCGCAAAGCCAGGGTGTGACAACAGATATCATTATTGTACATTCACCTGTAAGACTGAATATAGAAGTCTGGATACGAGAGTATATTATGAGGTGGGGCACGCGTATAAGTTAAGCATTTAAGACATTAAACCGTATCCTGAATAAGTTAAAATTTGTGTGAAAATTTAAAAGGATCAGTATATCGGAAATCTAAGTGAATTGTTTAATACTTAGTGTGTAATCAAGCTCAACGGTACTTGTAGCTTGTCGGTAGCTGATATGATCCCCTAACACGCTCACCAAAAATATGTTTGTAAATATTCTACTTTACTACATTTCGTTTCAGTTTAGCATCAAAAACCCAAAACGATTTCATTTTGTTCTAGTTATAACTTTCTTAAAATCTCAAAAAGATTTTACATTTCTGCTTTAGTTTTTCGACAAACCAAGGTAGGAAGCTGATCTTCAGACTCTCAGTCATGAAGCAGAGCAGGAAGTTTCTGAAATGGACAACAGGGTTGGGAGCTAATCTTGAAAAATTTGGAATATTCAAAGTCAAAACAAGTTCATTAAGTTGACACTTGTAAAATTTTCATGAAAATGTGTTTGAAAAGTTTGAACAAATTGTCAGTTGTTTCGTTTCGGGTCAACCAAGGTTATTAACTTGGACTTGGTAGACAAATTAAGTGCCTAGGGTCATTAACTTGGACCTAGATACTTAAGTGGATTTCTAAAACTGACCAAACTTGATAAAACGTCAAAAGGTCAAAACATCAAAAGTCAAAAGAGGTGTTTGGATCGTATGACAATCCGATCGGATGGCAATTCGATCGGATGGCCATCCGACACTTGGTAAATGGTATATATAGAGGGTCTTTGGTCAGAATGGTCAAACTCATTCGATCGAAGTGTCACTCGTTCCACTGCCAAACACTCTCAAACTGTTCTTGTGATTTTCACACTCTTGCTTTCCAAACTTCATAGGATTATTGGCTTACACAATCTTCACTATGGGAAAGGTATGTACACTGATCTTAACTGTAAAAAAAATTGATGTTTTTGATGGTGTTTTTTATATCGGCGACTGTTAGTGTGAGAAATCTAGATCTAGGCTTATTTAAGTTGTTTTGATTCAATCCAAACATAGGGTTTTGTTCACAGGCCATAGATCTATAGATTCACTGAAGGAATTTGCTTGAAACATGTTAGATTTGGAGATTTGATGATCTATAGGTGTCAGCAGTCGGCACATATAAAGTCAAATTAATCTCAATCTAGGCCGAGTTAGAAAAATTTGAACATAGGGTTTTGTAAATCGGCAAAAACTCTACGTGAAAACATGTTCAATTTTGTGGAAATTGTTAGAAAAATTTTTTATGTTCATAGGATATTCAAAGTGTTCTTCAATGTCAGTTGATCGAGTGGCAGTTCGATCGGATGGCAATCTGATCGGATAGCCATCTGATCCAATGCACTTGTATATGTTTGAAAATTTTCTAAGTGATGATTGTCTTGAAATTTGTGCTTTATCATGTTAACAAGTTGTTTTTGGAAAGAATGGCATCTCGATCGGATGGCAATCCGATCGGATAGCCATCCGATCCAAAACACACATTCATTTGATTGTTTATCTCATGCCAATGATTGTATGGCAATCTGATTGGATGGCCATCCGATCTAAATCACATAATGTCATACCTGTTCATCTCTGTGCAAATTTGTCATTGATCGATTGGCAATCTGATTGGATGACAATCCGATCGGATGGCCATTCGATCCATTTCACTTACTCATTTGTTTGATTTGTCAATTGTACTGATTTGTTTTGTCACATGGATCGAGTGACAATCCGATCGGATGGCAATCCGATCGGATGGCCATCCGATCCAAATGCACATGACTTGTGTTATGATCTTGTATTGTGATGTCTCATCTGATCGGATGGCAATCTGATCGGATAGCCATCTGATCCATCAGTACTACATAGAGTGAACTTTCCAAAGTTAGAAAATTTTTGAGATTTCAAAATTTTGTCAACTTTCACTTTGTGTCTCAAAATTTGTGCAAACTCTAACGTTGTTTATTATTGCAGACAAGAGCATCAGATTGGCATCATTCTCACAATGTTTACTGCATCTTGGAGGAAAATAATGCTAATATGGAGCCATTCCGAGATATGGCGGAGTTCTTGAGAGAGGGAGTACGATAAATAAGGCTTTAACTGATAGAACGATAGTGTACGAATCTCATGTTAGAATGTTTTGGAAATCAGCAAGGTATGATTAGAATACAAAGACGATACATTCTGCTGTTCAAAAGAAAGACGAGAATGATAAAGATATAGATATAGAAGTTAAGTTTGATGTGGGAGACTTAAGAAGGGTTTTAGACTTAGGAGATAATGATAATGACCCTACCATTGTTCCTGAACGATTATGCAAAGGTCTATCGTTTAGAATGGGCTTTACTGGACATGTTAACGGCAAATATCTCAAGTCTATGTTTAGCAAACCATATAAGTTCTTAATTCACTGCGTGATACATGCTCTATCACATAGAAAGGGAGCATACGACGAGCCATCAGATTATATCATGAACATCATTACTTGTTTGGTGCTCAATAGGCCTTATAATGTCTCATAAGTAATATTTGATCATATGGTAGACAATATAAGGGGTGAGAAGTACATTATGTACCCCAGGTTCATCCAAATGCTTATTGATGATCAAGTGGAAGACCTTCCAAAGGATTCTGAAGATGAATTAGGTCGACGACATATGACAGCGGAGACTTTGGGTAGGTTAACTCAATATAAGCTGAAGAAAGACGAAACAGAGCCAAGGGCTAAGAGAACGATCTATAAAATTAACAACAGAAACTATGTAGCTCCAGAAAATGATGCTTGGAGGCACGAAAATAGTAATTCACAGGATGAAACAAATAGTCTAAGGGATATGCATGAGAAGAATCTTAGATACTGGTTTGTGAAGGACGGAAAGAGAAAGAGAACACCAAAGGCCTCTCCAATTGTGACTGCTCCTAAAGTTTTGACACCGAAGATTGTTTTTAAGGGTATAGTTGAAAGGGGGAGTCTCTAGAAAAGTTAGAATATTTAAATGTTATATAATTCTAATGAATTTTCAATGCTTGTTTTGCAGGGCCTTCAAAGAAATCTCCACCAAGACTTGTGGATGATCCGGTACTTGATCCTGCAGATGTTATTCAAAAAGGCGTTGGTTTGATGAAAGAGACACTGGAAAGTTTCTTAAAGAAAAATGAAGAAGCTACTACTGCTCAAGGCTCAAGTGTTGAAAAGATTGGTGAATCTTCTGCAAAGCATGTGCAACCTGAAAGTGTTAAAGAGAAAGAACTAGAAGGCGTTGTTCATACTGATTCAAGTGATGCTGACGATGAATCGACTGTACATAGCCAGAGATTGATATGTCAAAGATTGGTCTTGGAAATGTTACATTGAAAAAGAAGCCTCAGAAGAAAAGAAAGGGTTCTGATGAAGAGGATTCTACATATATTCCAACAGCTGAAGAGAAAAAGAAACTACGAATAAATCACAAAGCAGTTCAATCTGGCGTTATTCCAAGAAATGTCAGGGCAAAGAAAGGAGGCGCTACTATGCCAGAATTCAAAAGTGGCAAAAGTGAAAAGCATGTTGTAACTTCAAAGGTTCATGAAGCTGTTAAAGATCAAAATGTTGAAGTTCCTGAAGTTCAACAAGTTGAAAGTGTTGAAAAGAATGTTGAAAAGAATGTTGAAAAGAAAGATGGTGTTGATGATGAGGTTGTGATTACTGATGAAAGGGTTTCTACACCACCACCACCACCACCAGTTGATGCTGAAACGTCAAAGCCAAAGAAGACTACTCTTCCTGATCCATTTGAAGGCTTTCCTAACATTCATGGTGAACTCAAGGATGACATTCTTCTTGATGAAGAATATCACATGTTTCATGATGCAACAGTCAAAGAATTAACAAAGAAAAGGCTAAATTGCACTTTTCGTCCTTTATGTTTCAGGGTTTCTGCAGGCGCTGTCCTTTAAGTTTAAAATTTACACTCTATGCCCTTTATGTTTGCAACCTATAACGGGCGGTGTCCTTTCTCATAAACCCAGTTATCTTTTAATGTTAAAACCCCTTGTCTCTCTCAACTTCAAACATGAGGGACCTTTTATGTAAAAAAGTGAAACTTTCAAAAACAAAACAAAACAAAAGCATCAGCCACCATCTTCTACGTTTATCTGGCCGGCAATTTCGCAGGATTTCGGCAGCTCCGAAAATCATTGTTACAGATCTGAATTTGATATATTGTTGTTTGTAGAAGAAGAAATTTCAGTTGTAGTTGCAGGTGTAAACTTTTCTTCAACGAATTGGTTTAAATCTAAGTCAAAGTTTGTCAAAAATCAATTAAAAATTTGAAAGTTTGTTGGATGATGTTGTAATTTTGATCGGATGTATTATACTTTAGTTGATTCGATGATGTAGTAATTTTGAAGGGTTCCGATCTGTTGAAATGGAGAAGAAGAGTGAACTGATTTTGTTTAGGCTGGTGTAGTGAAAAGTTTTTTTAAGAGAGAAGAAGAGTGTATATTTCAGCAGTTTCATAGGGATTTTAGGGTTAAAAGAAAGGTTGGTTTTCATGAGCGGAAAGATCATCCGTCTACCTCAATTGTTATAAGATGGAGATGATGTTTATCGCGAAAGAAACAGACTGAAAAAGCGTAGAAATGGGGTTCCGGAGCTGCCGGAATCCTGCGAAATTGCTGGCTGGATAAACGTAGAAGATGGCGGCTGATGCTTTTGTTTTGTTTTTGAATGATTCACTTTTTTACATAAAAGGTCCCTCATGTTTGAAGTTGAGAGAGACAATGGGTTTTAACATTGAAAGATAACTGGGTTTAGGTGAAAGGACACCGCCCGTTATAGGTTGCAAACATAAAGGACATAGAGTGTAATTTTTAAACTTAAAGGACAGCACCTGCAGAAATCCTGAAACATAAAGGACAAAAAGTGCAATTTAGCCCAAAGAAAATGAGTATTCTTGAGAAGGAAAAGGCCAAGGCAGAGGCTAAACGTGATGAGCTGAAGAAGCAACTGGAGAAGATCTCTAAAGTTAATGAAGAAATGAAGTCTGTTGTAAAGAATCATGCAAAGAAGATAAAGACGTTGGTTGAAGATGTGGATGATAATGCTAAACTCTTTGAGCAACTCTCTATGGAGATCTCTGAAGTGAATGTGAAGTACAAGAACATGAATGACACTAATCAGACACTACATCAAATGTTAGATGAACTTCATAAAGCGTCTGCAAATGAAATTAAAGTGTTAAAGTTGGAGATTGAAGCTTTAAGGGCTGACAAGGCAGTAAAAGACGAATAACTTAACATGTTATATACAGTAATGGAACATCATCTTGGTATCAACGTTCAATCTATTTACAACAATCTAGAGATTCAAAGAGTTGAGGAAAGAAGAGCTCAGAGAGAAAAAGAGTTGGCTGAGGAAGCAACTAAGAAGAAGAACGAGTTGATTGTCGAGACTCAAGAAGCTGGAGGTTCTTCGAGTCAGCCTGAAGGTGAAGTTGAAATGGTAGATGTTGAGAATGCAGAGGTTGAAAACATGGATGTTGATCAAAATCAAAGTTTTGTTCTTGTTGGTGATTCTATTCCTCTGTCTTATAGCTATCATGATTTAATTCGCCTTGTGCAAGTAGAACACCGAAAACGGAAGGCGAAAGAACCTAAAGTGATGTTATTACGATACAAAGAAGAAGAGGAGAAAGAAGTAGAGGAAGAAGAGAAGATAGATGATGAAGAGTTGAAGGAAATCTTTGATGACATCAATAACTACGATCCAGCGAATGATTATGATGACGATGATGATCAAGGGTCGACATGAATGTTGATTATTATGCCTTCAGTCCAGCAATCGTTGGATGATTTTCTGAATGACGAAATTGATGAGCAGGAAGAGGATCAGCACCAGGAATCTTCTTCTGAAAAACAGCATGTTGGTCAGGTATTCCTCACACAACCAACTGTTATATATTTGAATGCTCCATTTGAGGGGGAGATGGAGATACCAAAGACCAGGGCTGAGATGTTAGGGGAGCTGGGGTTGGATGATGGGAATTTTAAGTTTGACATAGAGGATGAGATTCCTTCGTCGCCAGAAAAAGAGTACGAGTTCAAGTATGCACATGAAGCTGATAATTTCAATGATGTGATAGTTGAAGAGGGGTCGGATACGTCTGAAGAAGATACACCCTTTCACTATTCTGGCATTGATGATTCATTTCCAACTCTTGCTGAGATGTTCAAAGAACAAAATGAAGACGAATTATGAAGGAAAGTGGTCGAAAAGATAACAACTGAAGGTATTCCACAAACAGTTCCGCAAGAAACTTTGATAGAAGGCAAGAAGAACTGGTTTAAGGTGATGCCAAAAGAGAGGAAGTTCAGGACACCTCTTCAGTATTTCACGCATAATGTTGATATATCTCTGGGAGATATCTTATCATGGGCTATCTTGAAGATCTGCAAGTTTATGCTATCAGACGGGAACACGGGGTTCAGTACTTTGAATTTCTGTCAGATATTCAAACCCTCCTGTGGTAGGATGTTGAGGAGTTAGTGCAGACCAAGAATATCAAACAATTTTATCATGTTCTAGATGTGAAGCAGCATGATCAGAGATTGTGGAAGTACATTAAGTGGCAGGCAAAGAACAGATTTCCAGATTGGAAGCCACAATATCCCAAGCAAGATATCAAGATTGATCCAGTGACAAAGGAAAAAGATATTAATTTGATTATAAAGCCGCAGAGATGTCTGAAAAACAAGCCGCTACATGCTATGGAGCAGGATTTCTATGAAGATTTTCAGGGTTGGATGTACAACTAGAGCACAACGGAAGCGGTGATATCTTTATTTGACAAAAAGACTGGAGAATCGAGGAGGATCAGTGTGTTGGATCCTATGTGGTTAGTAAATTGCTCGAAGAAGGATATTGACTGTTTATTCTACAACAAGATCATGTATGAAAAGCCAGACAAAGTGCAAGCTCAATAGTATCAAAAGTTAGTGAACTTATGTTATGCGAAAGACATCAATTCTGGCAGATATTGGAAGTCGAAGTTCAGAGACTTGGAGACAGACGAGTTCTTAAAGAAATATAAGCGCATTCAAAGATTCAAAGAGATTTCTGATAGAGCTGCAAAGCTTGGAAGATGGAAGCTGATGAGACCTCCACCAACAGACCAGACACCGATCGAAAAGGAAGAAAACAAGATCCTAAGGTGGGATAGGAAGCGAGATGGTGATCCTGAATATAGAAAATACTAGAATGAAGTTGGTAGGCCTTTAAGGAGCAAGATGATTGCGGAGCGTGAAGAGAAATGAAGATAGAAAGCTAAGGCGAGAAGACGCAGTAGGAAGACAACTTGAAGACTATGCAGGAATGAACTACAGCTACATCCAAGGGGGAGTCTGTTAGTACATATGTCTGTAGCTTCCGTCTGCATTGAGTCTTATGTATTTTGTGTTGTGTATGTATTTTTGTATATGTATGTATATGTATGTTTGTGTCGAGATAAATCAGGGAACGGTACTTGAACTGTTAAGTGAAATCCATCAGATGACCATCCGACCGGGTGACACTTCTCCTTCCCTGATTGCCTATAAATAGCTGGTTAGTGCTAGTTGTTTAGAACCTTTTGCTGATTTGCTGAAGCGAAGCTCTGTCTTACTTTCATCAGGAACTGTTGTATTTTCACCATTAATCAATGAAATCAGACATGTTAAGCGTTGAAACTATTGTTAGTGATTCTCAGACGGTGTCGAGGGATTCCACACCTCGACACTGATCGATTCAGCTACGTTCTACGACTAGAACAGATCCCGCACGTGGCCTAACAAGTTTTCATGAAGGTTATCTGAAAAACTCAAAAACTGAGAAAATGTGAATGATGATTCAAAAGGATTGGTTTATACCATGATTGGATCGGACAAATTATTCTCAGATCTTGAAGTCCCGATTCAGAATGTGATTTCAGAAAAGATTGACAAAGTTTTCAAGATGATTGAAATTGAAAAATCTGAGATTTCAAAGTTTGTTGGAAAGAGTCACAAAACTTTATAACAAACCCGGTTACAAAAATAAAAACATGAAGGCTGGGTTGGGTTATAAAAAGAAACATAATTGGAAAAGAAATGAAATACCAAATTATCAGAAAAAGATGAATTTTGTTCACGGAACAAGTTCCGAAGAAGAGAAAGAACTCCAATTTAGACGACAATCTAATTCAGAGTTCTATGATCAGAAGAAGCAACAACAGGTTAAAGATGTGTCCAAGAGAACATGTTTTAAATGTGATCAAACTGGACATCTTGCACGTAAGTGTCCAAATCTGAAACCTGTTGGTGTTGAGAAGAAAAAGAAGTCTGATAATGTTGAAAAACAGAAATCTGAGGATGTGAAACAAAGGTCAATCAGATTTGATTCAAAACAAACTTGGAGGTGCAATACAAACAAGTTTGCTTCAAATCAAACTTGGAAATCAAACCCGAATAGGTTCGATTCAAGACAAACCTGGAATTCTCACATACCCAGATTTAGAACAACACAAAGTTGGAAAACAACTATCGATGCAACGAAACCAAATCAGTTTTGGAAAATAAAAGTTATTCAAAATCAAAACACTCAAAATGATTCACATTTTTACAAAAGGAGTGCTTCAAAAGGACAATCTTGGGTGGAAAAGAAACAAAAGGTTTCTGTGAGTGATAATCGGAATAAAAATACATTTGTGAAGAATGATAAAGATTTTCTGAAATTGAACGAATCATATTGTGTTGAAATACCTAAGGTCAAACAGACCTGGGCTAAATTGTTCAAGTAATTGAAAACATTGAATGTGCAGGTGCTCAAGAATTCTGAAAAGTTTCAAGATGGAGCAGAGAGCAGCCTGGCACAAGAAGAGGAGGCTGCTGGTCCCTGCGTCTGAAAACAGGGAGTTTGTTCATTTCTGTACATAAATAAACCATATCTCAAAAACCCTAAAAATTGAAAATTTAAAAACCAAAAATATGTTTTTATTTTGTCAAAAAAATTCATAAATATGTTTGTTTTTAAATTTTGTCAAAAATAAAAAATTCGTTAATTGAATATGCCGAAACCCTCACGGCTGAACAAACATGATTAATTTCACAAGATTGAAAAACGGTTTTCAAACTGTAAAATTTCAATGTGTTGTAAATCATGGGGGTATATTTTCTGCAAAATAGAGCATGTGAAGCAGAAAGTTGATGGCGAGACAAAGCTATCAGTATCAGGTTGTCAAATTTTCTTTAAATGTTTTGAATTTTAGGGGGAGTAAAAGTGTTGTCAGAAAATCCAAAAACATTAGAAAATTTGAAAAAAGCCAAAAACATGATAAAATTCAAAAATGAGTTGTGTGTAAAAAGAGGAAATGATAGTACATCAGTAGACAATCACAGTACGCTAAAGAATTGGAAAGTTAAAATGTGATAAATGGTCTCACTGATGATATGCCAGTAGGTTTTTACACGCTTAGTAGATTGATTTTGAGATATAAACCTAAATATCAAATACTTGCTTATCTCGTGGGGAACATCTCTCGGATATATGGGTAACCCCCAAAATCTTATTTGAGAGATTGCCTGATTCTGAGATACTAGGTCTTTATATTGTTTGATATCTGGGGTATTATATCTGGTCTTCTGATATTGCGGAAGCAATTGCCTAGACCTCATATAATACTTTACGCGCTTTAAAAAGCTTACCCTCTGCATAAAAATTGAAAAATATCGAAAGATAGAATTCAAGTGCAGTTGTAAAGAAGATTCCCACGGGGAACACACCTAAAGTCGAGCCTTCATCTCTTTGATTGAACGGAAGTTCATACCTGAGCTCTCAAGGTCTCGCACTAACCCAGAATACAGATATCAAATTGGTATACTCACCTGTAAGACTGAATCTAGGGAATTTTGATACGGGAGTATATTCTGAGGTGGGACACGCGAATAAGTTTAAGTCCTTAAAACATTAAACTCATATCTCGAATCAGTTGAACTTTGTGTAAAATTTTAAAGTGGATCAGTATACTGACAATCTAAGTGAATCGTTTAAAACTTAAAGTGTTTAAAGATAAACGGTACTAGTGATTTGTCATATACTGATATGATCCTCTAACGCGAACTCAAACAAAAATATTGTCTGTAAATATGTTTGTAAATATTTCTTTACTACTTTATGTTTCAGAAAAATACAAAAAGATTTTGATTCTACTTTATTTTCGACAACCGATGTCCGAGAGCTGAGTTTCAAAATCTAAGTATGTTGATCGTGTTTCTAAAAATAAACAAGTTCATTAATTTGAAACTTGAAGTTTTTAAAATCAAAAATCAAAAACAGTTTGTGATATCTCCAGGGTCATTAAGTTGGACTTGGATGATAAATTGTGAAGGTTTTGGATGTTTAAATTGATAAAACTTGTTGTAAAGAGTCAGGTTACAGTTTTGGATCCTTAATACTGCCAAATCTATAAAGCAATTTGTTAGGGGGTGTGGAGTCAAGTTAATCCTTGATATATTCATATTATTATATTTTAGAGCCAGGTTCTCGATTCAAAAAGTTTTAAAGAGCCAGGTAATCATTCCTGGATGCTCAAAACGTTTTCACTTATAAATGTTTGAGAATTTGCAGCTGTTGTACCAGACTACGATCCCGATAGCCGAGTCTAAGGGGGAGTCTGAAGACGAGCTCGACGCAAGGGGGAGCTTGTATCCGGAAAGCCAGGTGTCGATCCCAATAGCACGGAAGCTTAACGAAAGAGGGAGCCTGAAGAAAGAGTCTAACTGAAAGGGGGAGAAGCTGAAGCTGAAGACAGATCCACGGGGATTCTGTTCAAGCAAGAGGGAGTCTGTGTTTGCCGAAGACGTCAAACTTTTAAGAAGACTCAGAGAGAAAGAAAGACAAGACGATACGAGATTGACTGCGGCAATATCCAAGGGGGAGTCTGTTGGTGCATTTATGTCTATCGCCTCCGTCAATACAGACCGTAGCGAGAAACTGAACTAATCAAGCCTTATATTGTAATATTTAGATAGAAAAGGGCAATGTGGCATTATTGTAAATAAGGAAACTCTCCTTATATCCTTTGCCTATAAATAGAGGAGTTAGGGCTTTATTTTAGAACTTTTGACATGTTCACCGTTGGAGAGCTTTGGAGCTAGAGAGAGAAAGTAGAGAGAGAAAGGCAAAAGGTGATTCACGTTTCTTGTACGTTTTCATATCATTCAATCGAATCACAGATTATAGTACGGTTCTCGTGTTCGGTCCACGTACGTGTACGGATTCCGCACGTCACACGTATCGGTTCGCAATCGTTCGGGAGTTAATACCAATCCTACACATTAGATGCATTTGTAGTGAGTCTTGTACATTTGCCAAAACCCCCTCATAAATGGATGTCGGTGGAACTGGGGGGAATGGTATCTCGATAATCTTCTCTGTGATTGTATTGAATGCAATAACGACGTTTATAAACACATCCCAAGATTCTGAGATTGTGAAGTATAGAGTGTTTCCACATAAACTCCCATGCGACCAAATGAACATACGTGTTGCATATTCGGGTTTTGTCTCGAAAGGTATCTCTCTCCAGGTTCCAAAACACCTGGAGTAGATCTGTGTTGTAGTCACACCTGTTGATCTCTTTATATGCAATACGTTGTAGTCGTCCGACGGCCCGTTGTATAGACCAACCGCATCTGTGACGTTATTATAGAGTCCTTGGCCGGCAGGGGTGGAAAGAAGCTTGTACGCAGTAGTGGTTGGGTTCCAGAGCACTAACTCATTGGTCGGTTGCAAACTTACACAAAGCAAACCATGCAGGTGGGCTAATGTTGCGATTCCCTTAAGACCGGGTGGGAATGGGAATTGAATGTTAGTTGGGGTCCCATAACCACCAGTTTTAAAGTCCATTGGGTAAATGGAGCAAATCAATAGACGGGTTAACAATGTTTTTTGATTACATGGAAGTAGCGAGCGGGAGCAATGTTCTCTTTCGAATGCGCGCGTCGATAGTAATGCACACCAGTCCTTGCAGACACTCTTACACCTGGTCGCTTCCTTGGCTGGTAGACGTGTTAGTATTCCAAAAACAATGACTTCAACACCTAAAGACATGGATGGGTGGCAAAGTAGGATAGCAAAGTAGTTGTCAGTGGGAGGAGGTTGTTAGTAGGATACGCAAGTTGTGAATAAAACGTAATGTTTGTCAAGTTGAGGTGTGTAGTATGGTTGTTAACATAAAAATTTAGAAGTTATTTAAAATTTTTAATCATCTTGTTGTGAAGCGATATGACAGTTCCATGGTTTGTTTTTTATGATTATATTTTTGTATGCATGTTGCAAAAACAAAAGTTATATTATCAAATTTACGTTAAAGAAAATCAAATGAAGACAACGTTTTTTTATATACGAATTCTACGTATTAAGCTTCCCATAATCCCGGTCAGGTAAGATGTTTAAAATGTCATACGGATTCGATGAGTGGGAGTGGAGTATGGATGTATAATGGTGAATTAGGTGAGGTCAGAATCTGTTAATGGGTCAAACAAAGGACTTTTTTTGTTGTATCATCTAGTATGTGGATGCAATAGTGTAGGGAACCTTTTATGTGGTTGTTGTTATGAATATGATGGAATAGGATAATGAAATCATGAATTTGCATAGCACAAAACAAAAACTTTGAAAAGAATACCGACAAAAGTTTGGCTGGTCCGAAAGTGCAGTCGACGCTGCCAACCCGGCTGGTTTCGCTTACTTTTTTGGAAAACCGTAGTTACCAGTTCGACCCAAAAATGCATAAAAACCGGCTGACCCAATTTAATTTAAAACTCTCATATGACCCAAACATTAGAAGTTTCTTCCAATTATTCACCAAGATTGTTGTCTAAATTGTTAGTATGCAACATAAGTGAACAGTAATTATTGAAATATATATGTTTGACGTGTTGAGTCAACTCTATATAATGAAATTAGAGATATTTACGGTCCGGTTCAGCCGTGTTTTATGCGTTTTACGGTCTGGTTCAACCCTTTTTATACATTTTTGGGTGGAACCGATAACTACGGTTTTTGGAAAAAGTAAGCGAAAGCAGCCGGGTTGGCAGCGTCGACTGGACTTTCGGACCAGCCAAACGTTTAAGAATTGAAGGGTTTACGAATAAAGTAAAAAAGAAAAAAATTAAGAGCACGTATTCGGCTAAACTAATAATCTATATATATATATATATATATATATATATATATATATATATATATATGTTGAGTTAATATACGTAGAAAAACATTGTTTTTTTAATATTATGGCGGTATGGTCATCCCGCCATGTATTGAACCATAAACCATATTTTTATATAGGAATTCTACGTATTAATATACCAACTATCCTAAAATATTTTCGACACCCCTATACGTCCTAAAATACACTCTGTATACGAAAAATGGCCCTAATTACCTGTATTTTTAAAAAAATTAAATAAAATAAAGATTTAATGGGCGCTCGCGGGCCGCGAAGACCATCTCTTCGTCTTACGCGGGCCGCGACAACTAGGCCACTAGGAGCAGCCCGGAGCTGCCACGTGTCATGGACGTGTTGGGTCTAGGGTTCAAGTCAGCCAAGCTAGGGCCTACCCTAGTTGGCCTCGCGGGCCGCGAAGCCCTTTGCTGATTCCTTCACGGGGCGTGACAAAGTGCCTGATCAGCACTACAAATAGATGCGATCGGCCTCAATTCAGAAATCGTCGCACATTCGAAATTCTCTCTAAATGTCTGAATATTTGAAGTAGTATCGGGCATAATACCCCCCTAAATAACGAAGTTCTGCCTCGTTGTAAGTATCATAACCCCCGGTTACGTATTAGATACGCTGCCCGATTAATATAGGATTCCGTAACGGCTGTCGAGGCTCTGCCCGACGTAGTCGTTGGAGTTCTGTCTCGGGGAGGGTATAACTAATATAAATATTAGGTTATTATACTAACACGTCTGCATTGTTTAATTAATAGATTATAACCAGGAAAACACAAATGAAAACCCTAAACTAGCAATGTGAGTAATCTCATTTTTGTAAACCTTTTTGCAAACTGTTTTTACAAAACCTCAACTGTTTTACATTATATTAAATAGTGATTGAGTATTTGTATTCTACAATTATCGTCGGTATGTTGGGGTTTTGTATACAAAATTTGTTACTACACTGTGAGTAGTAACATGACCACAAGTCGAGTTGATAGTACCGTGGGTGGTAATTAGAATAGAAAATAAACAAATGTAATTGCGAGATCGCCCTCAATACTCTGAATGGTTTTACCTGTCTTGATTAAATTGGGATTCACTCACCAGTATTTCCCACTGACAAAATGTTTTTAAACGCGTTTCAGGTAACAAAATGTGAAAGCCAAATATAAGCTAGCTGGACAACACTGAAGGCTTGAAAAAATGGCTATAAAGTTACCTAAAATAAAGAAGATGTTTTATTTAATAAAGTAGGGTTTATCCCTATGAAAATGTTTGTAATGGAAACTTGGGAATTTCCCATATGTTTAATATTATAAAAGCGTGGTATTTTACTCTGATAAAATATTTCCTAACTACGGTCCGGATGTAAATTCCGCTGCCAAATAATGATAAACACCGATACCACCATCTCTGGGTAGGCCGCGACCGCCCGCCTCCCGAGGCAGGGGTTGGGGGTTGCGACCGAAGGTGGTATCAGAGCTACAGCCCCTGATTCAGCCACATAAGTGTTCTGCTGACACCAAAATTTTATTCATTATGTTAGGAAATAATCTACGTGATTACGTGCATATCTGTATATTATTGTTTTGTGTTATTTGAAAATTTGTTAGTTTACAGTATGAGTGACCACGGACCTTCAGACGCTTACCGTCAGTTGTCTAACTCACCTAGGGACGAAGGAACCTCTTCCCAGCCGACCCCCTTGGGGTATTCGGCTGATACCGAAGAAGGGATTTTCGTATTCAAAGCACAATCTGAAGAGCCATTCCCTCCCAAGAAGAGAGGATGGTTCAGCAGAGGAGCTCACGAGCGTAGAAAAAGGATGACAAAACTACAGCAGCAGCGAGCTTTAGCAGCCGCTAATAGAGAAATGAACACTCAAACACAGGACATAATCAATAGGAGGCTAGCCAATTTCCACATACTTGCTACCATAGCCGCCGACCCGAACCTAGAACAACTCATAGCACCACAACCACTACCCCTATTCCCAACACAACCACAACCTATGGACATCGAAGCTAACCCAGAAAACCAAATTCCAATGCCTGCTTTCGACCCAGCTGAAATCCCTAGAGTACCAGCACCCCATCCCCCAGACTATGACCCATGGTTGGACGACCATGGGAGCTACCCAGAACTCCACCCACAAGACGAACCCATACAAAACCCAGTAGCACCCTACCCAGACCTTAATCCTCTAGATCCCTACTGGGATAATGACCAATACATCAGGGAGATCCTAGAGAATCCATACCCTTACGAAGAACCCATGCCCCAGTTCCCTGACCCGATACCAGCACCTGCACCACCCAGGAGCAATGAGAATGTGCAAGAACTCCGCACCTTTGGTGAGGAGATATTAGAAGGAAGTGAAAGGATGAGACAGATAGGGGAGCGACTCGTCTGGAAATAAGACGAGCGCAACATGCAATACTAGATGAACCCCTATCAGTAATAGTAATATATATATATATATATATGTGTGTGTGTGTGTGTAAGTTTTGAAATATATATATATATATATATATATAATAAATTATAAACAACTAAAATTGATGATCCTATAGCTACTGAAGCATACTAGTATTGTACTTTCAATTCCAGTTGTATTTGTAATAGATATAGATGCATATACAAAATAGAGTAAAGGTCGCAATAACGACGATTTTGAATCCATATGCTTGTGGTGTGATTATTTGGATTGGATATTGTCTTGTGATATTAATACGTGGTAAATGTTTAAAATTCAGATGGACAACGAAGTGAATCAAGAAAACCAGAATAACGATAATAATGGAAACCAAGTAGATAACAATGCCATCCAACATATAGTGGCACAAGGGATTATAGACGCAATGCCATATATTATCAAAACGGTTAAGGAAGCGGATAATAATAAAAGCAATAATGGTAGTAAACGACCACCTACTGAACCAGAACACAACGTAAACAATGGACCAATACTTCAAGTGCCCATACCAAAAAGAAGAAGAACCATGTCTTATGGTTGTTCTTACAAAGAATTCTGGTCCTGTAAAACAATAGAATTCTCGGGCAATGAAGAAGCCATTGCTGTTCTATGCTTCATAGAAAAGACTGAGGCAGTCTTGAAAATAAGTAAGTGCGCAGAAGAGGATAAGATAATGTTTGCATCCAATCTGTTTAAGAACTCAGCCTTAGAATGGTGGAACACTATCCTCCAGTCTAGGGGGAGTGACAAGGTTTATAATATGGAATGGAATGAGTTTAAGAACATGGTTGAAAGGAAATTCTGTCCTCCCAATGAAAAGGAACAGATAGCAAATAATTTCTTAAACCTTAGAATGACTGCAGTGGATAGTAAGGGTTACACTACTACATTCTTCGAATATGCTAGAATAGTGCCGACCCTTGCTTCACCAGAACCAGTATTAATCTCCCCTTATATCTGGGGATTAATCAGTGAAATTAGGCATGTAGTCAAGGCAGCTAGACCACAAACTATAGAAGAAGCTGTAGAACTAGCAAACACCTTGAATGATGAATTAGTGCGTACTCAAGAAGAGAAGCAGAGGAGGAACCTAGCTCAAAAATTTACCCAAGAATTTCGCTATGGAAATTCCAATCATGGGAAAAACGTAGGTTCTACCTCCGCACCTTACTGTAAGGCCTGCAAGAAAAAGCATTCAGGAAGATGCTCCACCTACTGCAATTTCTGCAAGATACCAAGACACAAGGAAGAAGATTGTAGGAGGAAACCCAGTAACAGAGTGTGCTTAAACTGTGGAGAAAAAGGTCATATCAAGCCAAACTCTCCGAAACTAGCTCCAGCCATGAACAACAAGACTACCAAAATTGCTAGAGCATTTGTTCTGACAGCCGAAAAAGCGAAGATGATTCCGGACGTGATTGCCGGTACGTTTTTAGTTAATGATATTTTTGCTAAAGTATTATTTGACTCTGGTGCAAAACCAAAGTTTTATTAATACTTCATTTTGCAAACTTCTCAATCAACCATTAACTAAACTCCAACAAGAATGTCTGGTAGAGACAGCAAATGGGGAAACCCTTAAGATTTCTGAAATCTTACAGGGAGAAAGAATAGAATTTTTAAATCAAAAGTTTATTGCAAATCTTTATCCAATGAATCTGGCAGGATTTGATATTGTATTAGGAATGGATTGGTTAGTAGCCAATAAAGCCAGTATTGTAACACCCCGTGTTTCGAAAGTCAAAGTCAAAGTCAACATTGACGTCAAAGGAAGAAAAGATTGCTATTTGCGATCTGTCACTCTTGCTCAATTACTTTTTTGACTTCTTTGACTTGTAGATAGTCTATTTACTATGTTACGTTAGTTGTATTATGTGGAGTACTTGTTAATAATCGAGGTTTTATCGCTATTTATCGATGTTTATCGCATGTTTTATCGCGTTATCGCCTATCATATCGCAATCGCATTTGCAACTCAAATTATGGGTTCTGGATATTGCTTTACGTGTGTGTGCTACTTATGTGTTACTTGTGCATGTTTATTTATGTTTGTATTGTGGTGATTAATCGCAACGCTATCGCAATCGAATCGCAAACGCTAAACGCAAGTTAATTATGATGATTGTATGTTAGATATAGTAGTTGGGATTAAAAGTAATTTGAATAGGAAACTCTATCGCATCGCAACGCTCATCACGCGAATGAAAACTGCAAAACTCACCGCGCCGTGCACTCGAATCGAGTGGCCAACCGACCGAGTTGCCACCCGATCGGGTTGCCACCCGATCGAGCTGCCGCTCGAACGGGCTACCACTCGATCGACCAGCCCTCTTTCCCCCTTTCCATTTATGGAAACCCTATAAATACCCCCATATGTCAACATCCCTTGATGTTGAAAGCTCTCTCTCTCTCTACTCGCTCCAGCCGCTATTTCTTCAGATTTCTCGCGATTCTTGTAAGTTTTCCACCTAAATCTTGTACTTTCTTAATCTACACGCACTCCTACACCCTTCTATCTTTTGAATCTTAACTTTTAACCGTGAAATCACTAGATTTGAGGTGTTCTAGGATGATGTTATCATGGTGTTCTTATGAACTTCATGTTTTGGCTTCAATCCACCAAGAACAACTTAGATCTGGACGATTTCCACACAAATAAACAAAGATCTTGTATAGATCTGGACATATTCATGGTGAAAAAGGATTGAAAGATGGTTTCTAACATTCTTTCCACTCTTTTACACTCAATGCACTCAAAACCGATAGAATCGGAGCTTGTTCTGATCTCCTACTCGTTCTTAGTGTTGGTCGGTTCAAGATCTGGATTCTATCCACGAGATTTCTGATTTCGGATTGAACATGAAACACCGTCTCAAACAGTTAACTGGTCGGACTAGGGTGGTTCCTGTCCGATCGGGTCACTAAGTCTTGACAAGGTTTCTTTTGTTTGACACGTTATTATACATTCTCGAGAAAACGCAAACTATCAAAACAACCAAGTGAAGAAGACGATCAAGTCGTCTGGGACGGATTACCGTCCGATCGGATTGCCGTCCGATCGGATTGCCACCCGACCGGACAGCCACCCGATCGGATTGCACCTTGGGTCCCACACTTAACTTTTATTTCAACATCTGAGGTTTGAACGTTGAACGAATTGCTGTCCGATCGGATTGCCACCCGATTGGATTACCACTCGACTATGTGATGTTTAGACTTCAACACTTAAACAATTTTCAACATGTTCAATACATACGGATTGCCACCCGATCGGATTGCAATCCGATCGAGTGATAAACTGCTGTGAACTTGTTCTCACTAAGGTGTTCTACCAATCGGATTGCCGCTCGATCAAACAACCGTTCGATCGACCAACCTAAAAGGTAGAGATACTTCTCTGTTTCCAAAATGCTACAACGAAAACTTCAAAGCACAAACACATCCAGCCCAAACGAGGTAACAATCCAATCGAATGGTCACCCGATCGGATGACCATCCGAAGGGAAATCACCCGATCGACTGGCCACCCGATCGGATTATCACCCGATCGGATTACCGTCCGATCCACTGACACTTTACTCTGTTTTACGCGCCGCTTATCTTTTATGCTATCGTTTTGATCAGGCTAATCTTACTCTAGCGCTCCCTTCAATCCATCAACGCTGTGAGTATACTCGAACCCTTTTTGCTTTATGCAATTTTGGGTGTTACATACGTTACTTATTCTAAATCACATCGAATACACTACGTAATACTTTAACGCTAACCGTCACCGCATGTTATACGTGACTTAATGAATGCTTGTTTGTTATGTTTACACATGGATTGATGTCTACCTGCCTTAGCAACGATAGTACTATTAGTTTGGACTCAGCACCTGTTCACTCAGGGGTTGTTAAGGACAATTAATCACATGGATCACAGTGGTGATCATGTATTACGAACTGCCTTGCGCAGTCAACCCGCAGTCATTGGTATTGATAGGATCATGTCGATAACTTACGTGCTTCATTTCACACTGTGTACTTGCTGGATATGCGTACACGATTTTGAACTCTATTATATCTATTAAACTTGTATGCTCACCTTTACACTATGTGTATTAACTTTTACTTTAACGTATGTGGCAGGTGCATAAGATGTTTGAATGCTTTGCTTGCTGTGAAATCGAGGCTAGGAAAAGTCTAGAAACAAATAAATGAATTGTCTTTACTTGAAATCTTAGTTGTCGGAACAGAGCAATTTGACTATATTTTGTCTGTAATAATTATATTACTTTTTATGTCATGGTATGGGATGTGATGCTTTAAATAATTGGTAATTATAGTTGTTATGGAAACTTCTGGACAATCTGTTTCGCTCAGTGCCACGTCCCGATGTTTTCGCCATCGGTTTGGGTGTGACAGATTGGTATTAGAGCCATAACTATAGGGAATTAGGCAAGACTCGACCTAGTCCGGGTCGACGTCTTAGAAACGACCTAGTCTATAGTTAGGTACCAACAGACCAACTTGTACAAACCCTTAGGGGTTTAGTACGAGCTTACTTACTATATCTCGCTATTCTCGCTTGCGCTACACTATCACTGCACTCTAGTTCTCGAAAATGAACAAGTGATTAGGCCGAGATTAGGTGTGAAAACCGCAAACTCTCGACTAAATTGCTTGTTCAACCCACATTTTTATCTATAAAATTTGCGTTGAATCAGGAGTGAAATCCGTACTTTAACGCGGATTTTCGTCTCTATTTCTATCAAAACAGGAACAAAGTTGTTAAGTTAGGGATGAAACCCGAACCTCGATGACTTATTCCGCTCTATTTTGTTTTACAAAACTCTCACCAAAGTCTCGACGGACTCCAACGATTTGAAGTCACGCCTTAACTAGAAGGATGTGTGCCATTCGCCCAAATTCGAGGTGAGAGCACAGTCCCGAAGGCTAAAGTGTGTGCAAAAAGTCCTTGTGAATAGTCAAACCACTTTGGGTAGTCGATGTCTAACAGCCGCAGACAATCTATTTCTCGATTTTTATGTGTTTCGATTCTGATCTCGCTACTGTCGACTCTGATATGTGTTGTTTTTACGTGGATTTTATGTGTTTATGTGATTTTATCTGTTATGAGTTACGATTTTGGTGATTTTATTCGCTTTTTGATTTTCGCTTTAATCAACACACACGACTCGCACTGCGCATCTACCTCAAAAATGCTAACAAATCGCTACTACTTGGGGGGTGACTTTACGCTATGTTGCTCGTTGTGTACTCGCTAATCGCAATCGCTATTCTCGAACGCTCGCGGGCTTTGAATGATAGGTTTCTATATTCTGACTGCCTCTTGTGCTTCTGTGCTTTGTGCATCTGTGCTTCTTTGCTTTTGTGCCTTACGTGTTTATGTGCTTCTGTGCTTATGTAAATCTGTGATTATGTGCCTATGTGTTTACGTGATCGTGTTCCTGAGCTTTAGTAGTATTAGGCGTGTGAGGTGAGATTCGATTATATTGTGTCTGAGTCCTATGGCGGTGTCTGTTGCAGACAATGTCGTCATCTGGATCCTGTCACTCGTGCGCTGCTCGCCAGAGCCAGAAAGACAAACGCCTTGCTGCTCTCGTCGCCAAGCAAATGGCGAAAGTTGTACCTCAGATCGTGAGTGAACTATACGAGAATGTGAGCAAATCGTCTGAAGAGTCCAGGACTGAAACCCCCAAAGCTGCTTTTAGCTTCAAGCAGTTTAAAGCTTGCGGACCGAAAGAATTCACTGGCGAAGATGGCCCTACGGCCTTGTTTCAATGGTTCGATTCGATTAAGGTCACCCTGCGCCAGAGTGGTTGTCCTGACAATCTCCGCACTTTGAATGCTACCGGCGTCTTCCAGTCCCGCGCATTAGACTGGTGGACGGCCGAGAGGAACAAACGCGGAAATGATGCAACTTACGGGCTGACGTGGGATGAGTTGAAGAACATCATGCTTGAAGAGTTCTGCCCTCCCCATGAGTGCCAAAAGTTGGAGGATGAATTCTGGCACATAAAGCAGAAGGATGGTGACAACGCTGCTCTAACTGCTCGCTTCAAGCGGCTCAGTATTATTTGTCCTGATCAAGTCAAGACTGCTGACATGACGATCAAGAAGTACATTCGAGCCCTGCCAGATTTTGTGCATGCTTCAAAGCCAGCAACAATCGAGGAAACTTATCTGCTTGCCGCTGAAATCAACGACAAGCGAGTCAAAGCTGGATTTTGGGATAAAGCTTTGAAGAACCTGCATCAAGCTACCACCGCCGCATCTGCTGAAACCACCACCGCTGCCCCGCATTCGTCAAAGTCCTATCATCGCAAGAGGAAGAACAACAACAGTAACTCCAGCAACAAGAACTGTGTTGTCACTACCGCTGCTCCACTCCAAGCGGTACCAACTCAGCAATCTCAACACCGATCAGCTCCAGCACCAGTTACCCAAGCACCGCCTGCTAAGCGTGCTTACACTGGTCCCCACCCTGCCTGCCCGATATGCACTTATCATCACCCGGTGGGTATAGCCTGCAGATATTGCGTGCACTGCAATATGTATGGCCATTTCACCGCCAATTGTCGAACCGTCCCCCGCAACGCCGCAGCTCCCGCTCCTGCTCAGCAAGCTCTTCTCACTACTCCTCAAGGCCAACAAGCGGCTCAGGCACCCGCGATCAACGCCAGAGTCTGCTTCGCGTGTGGTGATCCCAACCACTTCGCAAACATGTGCCCGAACAGGGTTGTGAAACAAGAGCCTCAACAACAGCAACCTCAGCAATAGCAGCAGCAACAGCCTCAGCAGCAACAACAACAAGCCGCCCGCGCCAGAACTTTCAACATCAATGTGCGCCAGGCCCAGGCTGACAACAATGTGGTTAATGGTACGTTCCTTGTGAATGGTATTTATGCTTCATGTTTGTTTGATACTGGAGCCGATAACTGTTTTGTATCGTTTGAGTTCGAGAAGCTCCTTAATCGTAAGCGCTCCCATCTCCCCTCGACGTTCGATGTTGAAGTCACCACCGAAAGAACCGTCGTTGTCAATTCTATTCTTCGTGATTGTACTCTTGAGCTCAACAATCACATCTTTCTGATCGACCTTATTCCGATGCAGCTCGGAAGTTTTGACATCATAGTAGGCGTGGACTTTCTTCGTGAAAACCATGCTGAAGTTGTGTGCTTCTATAAGATGATTCGATTCTCGCTTGCTAATGGTGATTTATTATATGTTTATGGTGAAACTGCTTCGAAAGGTATCAAGCTCATGTCATGTGTCCAAGCTAGCAAGTATCTCCGCAAGAAATACAGAGCTTTCTTGGCTAATATTGTAGTAGCGGAGAAGGAAAATAAAGGAAAGACAGAAGTGAAAGATGTCCCCGTTGTTTGTGAATTTTCTCAGGTATTTCCTGATGATCTCCCCGGCTTACCTCCAAGTCGTGATATCGAATTCCGTATCGACCTCATTCCTGGAGCCAACCCTGTTGCTAAAGCTCCTTATCGACTCCCTCCGTCTGAAATGCGTGAACTCTCGAGTCAGCTCCAGGAATTACTTGATAAAGGCTTCATTTGCCCGAGCACCTCTCCTTGGGGCGCGCCAGTCCTTTTCGTCAAAAACAAGGATGGGTCGTTCCGGATGTGCATCGACTATCGGGAATTGAATAAGTTGACAATCAAGAATCGCTATCCCCTGCCTCGAATCGATAATTTGTTTGTCTAGCTACAAGGTGCTACGTGTTTCTCCAAGATCGATCTACACTCAGGCTATCACCAATTGCGCATTCAAGAGGAGGATATACCCAAAACCGCTTTTCGCACACGTTACGGCCATTACGAGTTCGTTGTTATGCCTTTTGGTTTAACCAATGCACCCACAATTTTCATGGATCTGATGAATCGCGTGTGTAAACCATTTCTTGACCGCTTCATCATCGTGTTCATCGATGATATCCTGATCTATTCAAATTCGAAAGCCGAACATGCGCAGCATCTACGTTTGGTCCTCGAGCTACTCCAAGGGAATCGACTCTATGCCAAATTCTCCAAGTGTGAATTTTGGCTAGAGGAGGTTCAATTCCTCGGTCACATTGTCAATAGTCAAGGTATTCATGTTGATCCCGCGAAGATTGAAGCTGTTAAGAGTTGGGTTACGCCTAAGAACCCGTCTGAAGTCCGTTCTTTTCTCGGACTAGCGGGCTATTATCGTCGATTTATCGAAGGATTCTCTAAAATCGCCATGCCGCTTACCTCTCTCACGCATAAAGACAGATCCTTTGTTTGGGGGACTGAACATGAGTCTGCCTTCCAAACCCTCAAGCTCATGCTTTGCAATTCTCTCGTCCTTGCTTTACCTGACGGAAACGATGACTTCGTTGTCTTTTGCGATGCCTCGAACCTTGGTCTTGGTTGTGTTCTCATGCAACAAGACAAGGTTATTGCCTACGCATCTCGTTAGCTCAAGATCCACGAGAAGAACTATATAACCCATGACCTCGAGCTAGGCGTAGTTGTTTTTGTATTGAAGATTTGGCGACACTACCTATATGGTACAAAGTGTACGATCTTCACCGACCATAGGAGCCTACAACACATCTTCAGCCAGAAAGAACTTAATATGCGTCAATGCCGATGGGTAGAACTTCTCAATGATTACGACTGTGAGATTCGTTATCACCCTGGCAAAGCAAATGTCGTTGCCGACACTCTAAGCCGACGAAGCTATCTGCATGGCACCCACAATGTTCCAGCCCAGCATCATCTCGAATCCCTTATCCGCGAAGCCCAACATGCTTGTTTTACTGAGCGAACTTTGAAGAAGGCAAGGATTCATCACGATGGAGCTCAGCTAGTGAATAAATCGAATGGGATATTCCATTATCTGGACAGAATTTGGATCCCTAAGCGGACCGATTTATGACAGATTCTGATGGACGAAGCCCACAAATCTCGGTATTCTATTCATCCCGGTGCCGATAAAATGTACCAGGACCTTCGCTACAAGTACTGGTGGCCGGGCATGAAGAGGGATATCGCTCTCTACGTTGGAAGGTGCCTGACTTGCTCAAAAGTCAAGGCCGAGCACCAAAGACCCTCTGGCTTACTTGAACAACCCCCGATCCCTATGTGGAAGTGGGAAAGTATAGCTATGGACTTCATAACAAAGCTTCCGTGTATGCCATCAGGTAACGACAGTATCTGGGTTGTCGTTGATCCTTTGACCAAATCTGCTCATTTTCTGCCAACACGGGAAGACTACAAGGTGGAAAGATTAGCCCGAATCTACACCAATGAGATCATTTGTCGACATGGGATGCCTCGCGATATCATCTTTGACCGTGATGCTCGGTTTACCTCGCGTCTGTGGGAAACGTTTCAAATGGCTCTCGGTACTGTGCTTAATCTAAGTACTTCTTTTCATCCCCAAACCGATGGTCAGACTGAAAGAATGAGTCGTACCCTTGAAGACATGCTCCGTTCGTGTGTCATAGACTTCGGTGGTAATTGGGATGCTTACCTTCCTTTAGTTGAATTCTCGTATAATAACAGTTATCATTCCAGCATTCAATTGGCACCGTTTGAGGCTTTATACGAAAGAAGATGTCGGTCGCCTATTGTGTGGCACGAGATCGGGCATTCACAATTAACCGGTCCTGAGCTATTGCAAGAAACAACTGGCAAAATCCTCCAAATAAGAGACAATTTGCTGAAAGCTCGGAGTCGTCAGAAAAGTTACGCCGATAGATGACGCAAGCCTCTTGAATTTGACGTTGGCGACCATGTACTCCTAAAGGTATCACCTTGGAATGGTGTGGTCAGATTCGGCAAGAAAGGGAAACTCGCGCCTCGATACGTTGGACCCTTTAAGATTCTGGAAAGGATCAGAAAAGTGGCCTACAGACTCGAACAACCGGAGGAACTTAGCAACGTTCACCCGACTTTCCATGTGTCTAACCTCAGAAAGTGCCTGGCTGAGCATGATCTGTTCGTACCTCTGGAAGATCTCCAAGTAAACGAAACACTACATGGAGAAGCCTGTCGAGATCATCGATCGCCAAACCAAGCAGCTCAGACGCTCACGCATTCCCATTGTGAAGGTTCGATGGGAAGGCAAACGATGCGCAGAGTTCACTTGGGAACTCGAAAGCGACATGAAGGCGAAGTACCCGCAGTTGTTTGTTACGGCTGAAGCCTAATTTTGGGATGAAATTCCCTTAACAGGGGGAGGCTGTAACACCCCGTGTTTCGAAAGTCAAAGTCAAAGTCAACATTGACGTCAAAGGAAGAAAAGATTGCTAATTGCGAACTATCACTCCTTGCTCAATTATTTTTTTGACTTCTTTGACTTGTAGATAGTCTATTTACTATGTTACGTTAGTTGTATTATGTGGAGTACTTGTTAATAATCGAGGTTTTATCGCTATTTATCAATGTTTATCGCATGTTTTATCGCGTTATCCCTTATCATATCGCAATCGCATTCGCAACTCAAATTATGCATTCTGGATATTGCTTTACGTGTATGTGCTACTTATGTGTTACTTGTGCATGTTTATTTATGTTTGTATTGTGGTGATTAATCGCAACGCTATCGCAATCGAATCGCAAAAGCTAAACGCAAGCTAATTATGATGATTGTATGTTAAATAGTAGTTGGATTAAAAGTAATTTAAATAGGAAACTCTATCGGATCGCAACGCTCGTCACGCGAATCGAAACTGCAAAACTCGTCGTGCCGTGCACTCCAATCGAGTGGCCAACCGACCAAGTTGCCACCCGAACGGGCTGCCACTCTATCGACCAACCCTCTTTCCCCCTTTCCATTTATGGAAACCCTATAAATACCACCATATGTCAACATCCCTTGATGTTGACAGCACTCTCTCTCTCTCTCTCTCTACTCGCTCCAGCCGCTATTTCTTCAGATTTCTCGTGATTCTTGTAAGTTTTCCACCTAAATCTTGTACTTTCTTAATCTACACGCACTCCTACACCCTTCTATCTTTTGAATCTTAACTTTTAACCGTGAAATCACTAGATTTGAGGTGTTCTAGGATGATGTCATCATGGTGTTCTTATGAACTTCATGTTTTGGCTTCAATCCACCAAGAACAACTTAGATCTGAACGATTTCCACACAAATAAACAAAGGTCTTGCATAGATGTGGACATATTCATGGTGAAAAAGGATTGAAAGATGGTTTCTAACTTTCTTTCAACTCTTTTAGACTCAATGCACTCAAAACCGATAGAATCGGAGCTTGTTCTGATCTCCTACTCGTTCTTAGTGTTGGTCGGTTCAAGATCTGGATTCTATCCACGAGATTTCTGATTTCGGGTTGAACATGAAACACCGTCTCGAACAGTTAACTGGTCGGACTAGGGTGGTTCCTGTCCGATCGGGTCACTAAGTCTTGACAAGGTTTCTGTTGTTTGCCACGTTATTATACATTCTTGAGAAAACGTAAACTATCAAAACAACCAAGTGAAGAAGACGATCAGGTCGTCTGGGACGGATTACCCTCCGATCGGATTGCCGTCCGATCGGATTGCCACCCGCAGGACAGCCACCCGATCGGATTGCACCTTGGGTCCCACACTTAACTTTTATTTCAACATCTGAGGTTTGAACGTTGAATGGATTGCTGTCCGATCGGATTGCCACCCGATCGGATTACCACTCGACTATGTGATGTTTAGACTTCAACACTTAAACAATTTTCAACATGTTCAATACATACGGATTGCCACCCGACCGGATTGCAATCCGATCGAGTGACAAACTGCTGTGAAGTATCATAACCCCCGGTTACATATTAGATACGCTTCGTTGTAAGTATCATAACCCCCGGTTACATATTAGATACGCTTCCCGATTGATCTAGGATTCCGTAACGGCTGTCGAGTCTCTGCCTGACGTAGTCGTTGGAGTTCTGTCTCGGGGAGGGTATAACTAATATAAATATTAGGTTATTATACTAACGCGTGGGCATTGTTTAATTAATAGATTATAATCAGGAAAACACAAAGGAAAACCCTAAAGTAGTAATGTGAGTAATCTCCTTTTTGTAAACTGTTTTTACAAAACCTCAAATGTTTTACATTATATTAAACAGTGATTGAGTATTTGTATTCTACAATTATCGTCGGTATGTTGGAGTTTTGTATACAAAATTTGTTACTACACTGTGAGTAGTAACATGACCACAAGTCGGGTTGACAGTACCGTGGGTGGTAAATAAAGTAGAAAATAAACAAATGTAATTGCGAGATCGCCCTCAATACTGTAAACGGTTTTACCTGTCTTGATTAAATTGGGATTCACTCACCAGTATTTCCCACTGACAAAATGTTTTTAAACGTGTTTCAGGTAACAAAATGTGAAAGACAAATAGAAAGCCAAATAATGATAAACACCGATACCACCATCTCTGGGTAGGCCGCGGCCGCCCACCTCCCGAGGCAGGGGTCGGGGGTTGCGACAATTAAGGTTCCAACAAACGCGGTCAGGTTTGACCAAGGTTTATAACTTAGGAAGTTTGAAGGTATAATGTTTAAAATGTGATACAGATTTGATGAGTGGGATAATGGTGAAGCAGGTGAGGTCAGAATGTGTTAATGGGTCAAACATATGACCTTTTTTGTTGTTTCATCTAGTGTAGGGAATATTTTATGTGGTTGTTTATATGAGTATGATGAAATAGGTAAATCAAGTCATGAATTTGCAGAGTACGAAAATAGGAGAAAATTTGCACCTGATAAACGGGGATTCCGGATGCCGTGGTGTGAAGCAAGAAGCCTGCGCGGACCTGTTCGTAATTGAGAAAGTTAGAATGTGTTTCTTTGAATTACCGGAAGAAGTGGTTTAAAAAAATTGGGTAATGCAAACCTGAGAGTATGGAAGTGAAATCGCAAATGAGCAGAGAATTGACGTGGGGGCTCCATGTTAAATAATTGGGGGTTTCCAAACGACGGTGGGAATTAACTTAGTGTCGTCAATTACTTATTGGCCTTCAATATTTGGTTTGAATCATCAGTAATAATACGACAGTGGTTACGTTTAGATCTGATTGAGGCGGTAACGTTCCTGGTAAGGGTTAAACACCCAGGTAAGGAATCGCTTTTAGTGCCAGAGATACATAACGAGAAGGGTAAGTGATAATGTATAAGATAGCCTATCATAGGTAATATGAGTATAACTTCGCGAAACCTAAGAATGGCGTATTAGAATCGGATTGCGACTCAAGGGAAATTTTGTCCCGTAGTTAACTTGTAACACAAGAGATTTAGCGAACTGAGTCGTGAGACGTACTCATGATGCCTAACTACATTCCGTGTCACGACTTGGAAATTTGAAAAAAAAAATCCATAGAAGGCCACATATGATACGATTGAGCTCACAATGCCATAGAATTGAATCACTAAACACACAACCAAGACAAACTAGCACAAAAACCTCTCATGATTAGTTTAACGCTGCTTTTGAAAATTTGGTAGAGGCACTTATATATAGGAAGTACCAGCGGCGTATCCACCATGTCCTTATCAAATTTCACCAGCTTCGTTATCAGATCATGATTGGTTCTATGTGACGACACTACAAACTCACACACCAAACAAGTATAACCAAATTATGAACCATAGCTTGATAAAATACTGGATGCGTCCTTAACTTTTGCAAGTTAAGCTGTGACCGTGTCCTTGTCCCTTGCGGGTCAGGTCGGGTTATTGTTTAAAATGAAATAACAATGACAAGAAATCATGAAATAGTCTAAGTAACATGAAGAGACGATGGAACGATAAAGATAATAATGATTTTAGCATAGAATGCCTAAGCAAACATAACTTTAACGTAATCGTCTAAGTACAAAAGAAAAAAAAAACGATGATAATTTAAAACCATAACATTGAAACTCCTCAATTGTCTTGGGATTGAAATGCTAAGAGAGTTTTGGTCCGTTCTGACTTCAATTACATGTTTCCAGCGTCGTTGTTAGCCCCGGCTTGATTCACATTGATGTTAAAAACTCTACCCCCTGCTGCCTGGTTTGCTTGGTTAATAGGCTTAGCCTGGGCTTGGGCATTAATGACATTAACCAATCCAGGACAGGTGTTTCTAAAATGGGTGAGATCCCCATAGTTGAAACAAGCCCTTACTTGTGGCATCATAGGGTAGTTGGGTTGATAATAGGGTGGAGTCACCTTCTGAGGTTGATATGGAACCATCATCAGATTGCGTTGAGGGGAAGGTTGAGTTAGGACTTGTGCATTCTGTGGGTTTCGTGGCTGGTTGGTGGTTTGGTTCTGAAGGATGCGACATGCATCGACTAAGTCGCTGAAGCGTCCACAGCAAGTGCATTGTCGACATGGGAAGTTGGGTGGATGGTGATATTGGCAATGGTTGCATTTGGGAAAAGAACCGGTATAAGGTTTCTTATTCGGTATGGTTACTGCATAGTTCTTCCCGTTGTCCCTATGCTTCTTTTTGTTGGAGCGGGAGGGAGATTCGATCCTAGTTTCTCTTGGCTCTTTCGGCTCTTCAGCAGGAGTCTCACTAGTTGACCCCTTGACACTGTTACGGTTCAGATGCTTTAATTTAATACGGTTCTCAGTAAGTTTACCTGCGAGTTGCATAGCTGCCTCTAGGGTTTCGGGTTTATTACCTTCCACTGTATCCTTTATAACTTCAGGCAAACCCTTGATGTACTGCTCTATGAGGCGGGTGAGTGGTGCGGATAAGTACGAGCACATCTTACTCCACTGTCTTGTTCCAAAACCCAAAATTCGTCCTCAAGTTTCTTAATCTCGTGCCGAGGACAAAACTTTTCAGTCATTAGTTCCTTCAGTTGTTCCCATGTCAAAGTCGTTGCGGCTTCAGCACCACGCGTATTCTTTTCAGCATTCCAGCAAGTGAGTGCGTTTCCCAACAAACGACCAGTAGCATAACGAACCTTGCGATTGTCAGGGCATTCGCAGTTGAGGAACGTACTTTCCATCTCCTCATACCAGCGGAAGAGAATGGTTGCACCAGTGGTGCCTTCGTACGTAGGTGGATCATATGATTTGAAGTGTTTGCAAGAACAACTCGAGATATTAGCCCCATCGTGGGTTTCTTGGTTAACGAGAGCTTCCTGGACTTGCACGAAGATGTTTGGAATAATGGCGACCATCTCTTCGGCGATATGGGAGTTACCAGTTTGACCCAAAAATGCATAAAAACCGGCTTATTTGGTGTTGCGGGTCGGGGTGTGACAGTTTGGTATCAGAGCCAATGGCTATAAAGAATTAGGATAGGTTATTAGACCCTTAGACCTAGACTATATAATGGTCGCCGTTATTCCAAACATCGTCGTGCAAGTCCAGCAAGCTCTCGTTAACCAAGAGACCCACGATGGGGCTAATATCTCGAGGTGTTCTTTCAAACACTTCAAATCATGTGATCCCCCTACGTACGAAGGCACCACCGGTGCAACCGTTCTCTTCCGCTGGTATGAGGAGATGGAAAGTACGTTCCTCAACTGCAAATGCCCTGACAATCGCAAGGTTCGTTATGCTACTGGCCGTTTGTTGGGTAACGCACTCACTTGGTGGAATGTTGAAAAGAATACGCGTGGTGATGAAGCCGCAGCGGCTTTGACATGGGAACAACTGAAGGAACTAATGACTGAAAAATTTTGTCCTCAGCACGATATTAAGAAACTTGAGGATGAATTTTGGGTTTTGGAACAAGACAGTGGAGATAACGTGGCATACAATAAGCAGTTTCGTGAGTTGAGTAAGATATGCCCGTACTTATTCGCACCACTCACCCGCCTCATAGAGCAGTGCATCAAGGGTTTGCCTCCAGTTATAAAGGACACAGTGGAAGGTAGTAAAACCGAAACCCTAGAGGCAGCTATGCAACTCGCTGGTAAACTTACTGAGAACCGTATTAAATCATAGCATCTGAACCATAATGGGGTCAAGGGGTCAACCAGTGAGACTCCTGCTGAAGAGCCGAAAGAGGCAAAAGAAACTAGGATCGAATCTCCCTCCCGCTCCAACAAAAAGAAGCATAGGGACAACGGGAAGAACTATGCAGTAACCACACCAAATAAGAAACCTTATACCGGTTCTTTTCCCAAATGCAACCATTTCCAATATCACCATCCACCCAACTTCCCATGTCGACATGCACTGCTGTGAATGTTTCGGCCACTTAGTCGATGCATGTCGCATCCTTCAGAACCAAACCACCAACCAGCCACGAAACCCACAGAATGCACAAGTCCTAACTCAACCTTCCCCTCAACACAATCTGATGATGGTTCCATATCAACCTCAGAACGTGACTCCACCCTATTATCAACCCAACTACCCTATGATGCCACAAGTGAGGGCTTGTTTCAACTGTGGGGATCCCACCCATTTTAGAAACACCTGTCCTAGATTGGTTAACGTCATTAATGCCCAAGCCCAGGCTACGCCGATTAATCAAGCAAACCAGGCAGCAGGGGGTAGAGCTTTTAACGTCAATATGAATCAAGCTAGGACTAACAACGACGCTGGAAACATGTAATCGAAGTCGGAATGGACCAAAACTCTCTTAACATTTCAATCCTAAGAAAATTGAGGAGTTTCAATGTTATGGTTTTAAATTATCATCGTTTTTTCTTTTGTACTTAGACGATTACGTTAAAGTTATGTTTGCTTAGGCATTTTATGCTAAAATCATTATTATCTTTATCGTTCCATCGTCTCTTCATATTGTTGTCGTTATTTCACGTTATTATCAATTCATGTTGTTACTATTTCATGATTTCTTATCATTATTATTTCATTTTAAACAATAACCCGACCTGACCGGCAAGGGACAAGGACGCGGTCACAGCTTAACTTGCAAAAGTTAAGGACACATGCAGTATTCTGTCAAGCTATGGTTCATAATTTGGTTATACTTGTTTGGTGCGTGAGTTTGTAGTGTCGTCACATAGAACCAATCATGATCTGATAACGAAGCTGGTGAAATTTGATAAGGACATGGTGGATACGCCGCTGGTACTTCCTATATATAAGTGTTCTTATCAAACTATCAAAAGCCTCGTTAGACAGGTCATGGGAAGTTCTATGTAAGTGTTGTGTTGTCAATCATGATTCGAATAACGATGTGGACGGAAATTTGGTAGAGACATGGTGGATACGCCGCTAGTACTTCCTATATATAAGTGCCTCTACCAAATTTTCAAAGTAGCGTTAAACTAATCGTGAGAGGTTTTTGTGCTAGTTTGTCTTGGTTGTGTGTTTAGTGATTCAATTCTATGGCATTGTGAGCTCAATCATATCACATGTGGCCTTCTATGGAATTTTTTTTTTCAAAATCCCAAGTCGTGACACGGAATGTAGTTAGGCATCATGAGTACGTCTCACGACTCAATTCGCTAACTCTCTTGTGTTACAAGTTAACTATGGGACAAAATTTCCCTTGAGTCGCAATCGAATTCTAATACGCCATTCTTAGGTTTCGCAATGTTATACTCACATTACCTATGATAGGATATCTTATACATTATCACTTACCCTTCTCGTAATGTATCTCTGGCACTAAAAGCGATTCCTTACCTGGGTGTTTAACCCTTACAAGAAATGTTACCGCCTCAATCAGATCTAAATGTAAACACTGTCGTATCATTACTGATGATTCAAACCAAATATTGAAGGCCAATAAGTAATTGACGACACTAAGTTAATTTCCACCGTCGCTTGGAAACCCCCAATTATTTAACATGGAGCCCTCACGTCAATTCTCTGCTCATTTGCAATTTCACTTCCATACTCTCAGGTTTGCATTACCCAATTTTGTTAAACCACTTCTTCCGGTAATTCAAAGAAACACATTCTAACTTTCTCAATTATGAACAGGTCAGCGCAGGCTTCTTGCTTCACACCGCGGCGTCCGGAATCCCCGTTTATCAGGTGCCAATTTTCTCCTATTTTCGTACTCTGCAAATTCAAGACTTGATTTACCTATTTCATCATACTCATATAAACAACCACATACAATATTCCCTACACTAGATGAAACAACAAAAAAGATCATCTGTTTGACCCATTAACACATTCTGACCTCACCTGCTTCACCATTATTTATCCTACTCATCGAATTTGTATGACATTTTAAACATCATACCTTCAAACTTCATAAGTTATAAACCTTGGTCAAACCTGACCCCGTTTGTTGGAACCTTAATACGTAGAATTCCTATATAAAAATTTGGTTTATGGTTCAATACATGGCGGGATGACCATACCGCCATAATATTAAAAAAAACAATGTTTTTCTACGTATATTAACTCAACATTAACATATATATATATAGATTATTAGTTTAGCCGAATACGTGCTGAGGACAAAATTTTTCAGTCATTAGTTCCTTCAGTTGTTCCCATGTCAAAGTCGTTGCGGCTTCAGCACCACGCGTATTCTTTTCAGCATTCCACCAAGTGAGTGTGTTTCCCAACAAACGGCCAGTAGCATAACGAACCTTGCGATTGTCAGGGCATTCGCAATTGACGAACGTACTTTCCATCTCCTCATACCAGCGGAAGAGAACAGTTGCACCAGTGGTGCCTTCGTACGTAGGGGGATCACATGATTTGAAGTGTTTGAAAGAACACCTTGAGATATTAGCCCCATCGTGGGTCTCTTGGTTAATGAGGGCTTGCTAGGCTTGCACGACGATGTTTGGAATAACGTTGACCATCTCTTCGGTGATATGGGCTGCCATGCGTTGGCTGGAGTTCCCAGCACGCTTTCCAATACGAAGGCGTGGTATGCCTTCCATGCGTCACTTTCGTAATTACGTGCGTCACTTTCGTAATTACGTGCGCCCCCGCAATTACCGAGCTTTCGCATGGTTCGCATATGTCTACCCGTCGATATACACTTAACCCTAACAAAAACAATGAAATATTAAATGACTCAAGATGGGGTGATGTGAAATGATATTGGAGGGTGTCAATGAGTTAACAAGGACACGTTGACTTATCAAAGTGTTGTTTGTTTTCGTGACGTTTGGCGTGACATGCTTTGGCCTAATAGGTATCAGTACTCTCATCGTTAGTCCCCAGGTAGGCAAACTGGTCCTTATTGGATTTATACGATTGCCAGCCTAGACAGGACGTCCTGACTACCGGTACTTAACCCTTCCAGTTACTACATGTCCGTCACAAGAACTCATTTTGATGAGATTGAAAAACTTTAAATGAAATTTGAAATATCAAAATGAAATAGAAATAGAATCAAGTATAATTGACATGAATTGAATGTTGAATTGACTTAGGCTTTGTATGAATAAATATATGAATGAAGTAATTAGAAACTTAATGTTTATATTGTATAGTATGCGAAGTGTAGCATTGAAATAATAAACTATAGCATAGAATTAAATCACGTATTATCATGCAAGGCACATAACATATAACATTTAAGAGTGCTCACATGCATTTGTGTGTGACATTAACAATCTTTTAAACTTATGAAATTTAATAACATAAGCTAAGACAACAATTTAGCATGTAATGCACATAAAACCCTATTAGGCTATAGTCTAGGTCTAAGGGTCTAATAACCTATCCTAATTCTCTATAGTCATTGACTCTGATACCAATCTGTCACACCCCAACCCGCAGCGGAATGGTACAGGGCATGATGATTGCCCAAAGCGTATGACACTATTAAAATTTCATACTTAAACATGTCATGATTAAATGTCACACTTTTCATATAAGTTTCAAATATTCAAATAATACATCAAACTTGTCTTTTTAATTACTAAGGCAAAGTTCCTATGTGATCCTGATCCAGTCCATTCTTCAATCATCTACACCTGTATCATGTGTAAAATAGTATTTTTGGGTCAGCTACAAGAGTTGGCGAATAAACCTTGGTTAAGTAAAATAGGTTTATCATTTTAAAATTTTGAAATAAAAGTAATATGTTTTACCTTTTTCAATTCCAAATATTAATTTGAAAATTATGCATGCAATTAATCATGTGGAAGCAATGCACAAGTAATATGAACATAGAATGGTAACAGAGTAATGACTAAGACCAAGACCAACACCAAAACCAAAACCAACTCCTTGCGTCCCACACCCATAAAGGGTGTGACTGTGGCGATACCAACGTCCCACAGTTAGGAGGAAAGGTCAGCCCAATACTAATGGGGTGATACCGACATCTCCAGGTCATGAGGAAAGGTCAGCCGTGGATCCACTGAATGAATGACTATTGACTATCATGACCAACACAACAACATCAATAACATTAACAAACAACACCAACAACATATAATGCATATACGACACATTAGACTTTGCATGCTCAACGTTAGATGAAAACAATTGGTCAAAACACATTGATACACCCTAAAACGTTAATGATAAAAAGGGGGAGGGAGTTTACTCACTGTTTGCGAAGATTCGATCAACTAAAAGAGTACCGCACGAATATGGATTTTTAAACGAACAAACACCCTAAGATATATAACAAAAATCCTAAATAAATAATAATAATAATGATAATAATAATAATAATAATAATAATAATAATAATAAATGATACAATAATTAAAGGAAAAAAATGAGGTTCTCTTAAGCGGAGACTTAAATTGTATGAATTAACGTATCAAAAATAATAGCCAAATTAATAATAGTGGCTTAACTCTTAAGTGAAACAATGAGTTCAAGAGGGAGTTTATAGTTTCTTGGTCTTGTTTGGGAAATACCTAAAGTTTATATCAATTATTATTATTATTTACTAACAAATTGAGGGGTGGAGATATAATAGGAAGTTAATTTGGCTAGGAAGGCTAGGAAGTGATCTTAACCATCCATTAAGTAAATCAAGGGCTAAGATTAAATCAGGGAAATTGAAAGTAAGAAAAGAGGCGCGTGACTTTTTTCAGGGGCATTCTAGTCAAGTAAGCCAATAGTTTCTCTCTCCTCCAATTCCCTCCCATTTTTTAAACGTTAATAACTCTTTCATACGACATTATTTTTTTATAAAAATTGCACCAAAAAAACGAGCGTTTTTTTTATCTTTAAAACGAATATACTATTGCTATATTTTGAAGAAAAAAAAATTTAAAACCCAGTTGCGTAAAACCCAATAGAAAAACCCCCAGTATTGTAAAACGCAATGAAAAAAAAAACCCTAAAAAATGACATTTTTCTAAAACGCAATGCATCAAAAACACAAAGAAATGACTTATTTGTAAAATGCAATGGCCAGAAAACACAAAGAAATGTTTTATTTCTAAAACGCAATAGCCTAAAAACTCAAAAGAAAATGTACTTTATAAAACGCAATGGACTAAAAACCCATAAAAATGTGTTTTACCTAAAACGCAATGCACCAAAAACACATAAAATGTGTTTTACCTAAAACGCAATGCACAAAAAACAAAAAGAAATGTTTTATTTGTAAAACGCAATAGCCAGAAAACACTTAAAAATTACTCATTCTAAAACGCAATGGACTGAAAACACCTAAAAATGTGTTTTACCTAAAACGCAATGACTAAAAACACTTCAAAAATGTGTTTTACCTAAAACGCAATAACTAAAAACACTTAAAAATGTGTTTTTTCTAAAACACAATAGCTAGAAAACACATAAAACTCTCTTATTTCTAAAACGCAATGGACACATAGAACTGTCTGAGAACTGTCTGTGAATTGTCTGTGAACTGTCTGAATTGTCTACGAATTACTGTCTTCGAAATGAGCCAATTTCTGGAAAATTAATTTTTCTGATGCGTTTTTAGTACAGCTCAACCCCAGCCAGGGGCTCTGCCCCTTGGACCCCGCCAGGGGCTGCCGCCCCTGGGACCCCGCCAAGATCGTAAAACGCAATGACTAAATCAAAAACCCAATTCGTAAAAATGAAATTAAAGAATTTGTTACCTGGATCGAAGTGATTTCTTCAACAATTGACGAATTTTGAATGATTGAAACACTTATCAGCTCTCGAAATCGAACGAATCGAGTAATTATCTTCAAAATCACCGGAAAAAAACGAGATTTTGTATGAATTTAAACTGTGTTTTCTTCAAAAAAGCTGAAGAACACGTTGATCGGGTGTTTGAATCATTGATTGGTGATGAAAATCGCACTATAATGTAGTGATTATTGAGATAGAAAGTGAAGAAATGGTTGAAGATGGTGGGTTTTGAAAATGGTGGGTTTTTGAATTTACTGGGTTTTGAAAAAGGAAGAAGAAGGAGTTGGATTGACTAAAATACCCTCTCTCTTTATTTTAAAATTTGCCACATGTCATAATCCTATGGCTTCCTATCCTTCCTAGCAAAAATTAACTTCCTATTTGATCTTTACTAACAAATTGAGTTCTTAAATAGATTAATTTTATGATTGATTATCTTAACAGAAGAGTAAATTCCTAATTAATTGTTTGACGAAAATAGTTGAATACAATAAGTTTACAGTAACTAAAAGTTTTAGACTTTTATCCAGTTATAATAGATTATGTTAAAAAAAAAAAAAAAAATAAATAAATGAGATATATATGTTTTCTATCATATTTTAATGAAGTAAACCAATACCTTTAAGTTGAGAGTTAAAACAATTGCTTAACAACACATGTATGAAACTTGTAAAAAAGGAGTTACGTAATTAAAGAATTCATTTTTTTATAAGGTTTGGTCTCTGAGATTCTAATCATCCATGATTTGCAAACAACATCAGTAGCCTACAACAATAGTTTTATAAGAATCCCAATTTAAAATGAGGCTTATAGTTTGTTTATACTCAGATTAATGTTTGTAACGAAACAGTAGTTTGGGGTTTCGAATTAAAACAATAAAACGAATATAAAGCATGTTAAAATATGTACCGGGTATGCAGTGAATGAACAAGAACGATGGTGGACAGAGCGAGAGACTGAGTGTTTACGGAAGTGATAAGACTTCAGAGAAATAACTACTGAGTTATCAGTTTGTATGAGCTACAAGCTTTAAATTCGTTTTCGGTTACATAAGCATCTTAAATGGGGTGTTTGTGTAAGACATGACGGTTACACTTTTGTTTGAACTTGTTTCCGCTTTCAAAAGATAAATTCTGAATCATTAGATCGATCAAAACGCCGAACCTATTGACGAGTTACATTCTATATTATATTGAAAACATAATTACTTTGCCTCTGTTATAGTATTGATGTCTTTTTTATGTTTGTCGGTTACAGAATAGCGGAAACGTCAACGGCCGTTTCTTTCTGCATCTTCAAAGTATCATTGGAATTAATTTCACATTTTCGGTTTAGTCCCTTGAAGTTTTGCCAAAATATAGTTTAGACTTTGTGGTTTGGATTTGTTTTAAAAACCACACAAAACTCTTATGAAAAAAATGTATATCTTTAATATTCTATAAACTTATAACTATGGTTTTAATAATACAAGCTTTTATTTCTTTAGTATAATACTCTATATATTTTTATTACAAATTATATAAATAAATAATACTATAGGATATTGGTGTGATTAAAAAAAAATCAAATATAAGAACGGGTTCGGGTTTCGAGAATCCGTTTTTGGCGGTTGTTACACTATCAGGGTTACATGACTGCTAGTAGGTTTTTTGCTTGGTTTTACATCTTATGTGTAATATTTTTGCTCGTATAGGTCAGGAAAGCTGGTGGAGAGAAGTGGAAATATTTGAGTGCAGCTGTACGCAAAATATGGTTTTCGATCTTTCATAGTTTCATACATATGGCATACTTTTTAACTTCTGTCATTCAATCAAGTAGTTGTGTAGTAATCCTATCAATCATTAAATATGTTTTTATCACCCAGTTTGTTTGAAAGTATTGGCTTATGATCACAAGGACATGCTGGAACAGTTCTCATGTCTTCGCTGCAGACCCAATGGTTGGTGCAGCTGAATTAAGCATTATAAACGGGTCGACCTGGTATACGGAGCCATTTCGGGTTGTGTGATTCTTGTTTCGCCACCATAAGGATCCCTAAAAGTAGGTCCTCAATCACCACCAGTTAGATGAAAAAACATTAGATTGGAGAATGCCCCTGCATCCATGGTTTTTGCTTCCTGTTTGCTTAATCTTAAAAATATTCAAATCAAGCATTTTAACACATTTTCTGATATCTTGTTGCATTCACTTTTAGCTCCTAAAGTTCTATCTGAAGAAGATGAACTTGAACAACTTTCTAGAGCCTTTTCTTTTTCGACTTACCTATTATGTAGTTATGCAACTGCAAGTCAGATCAATACGACTTCTTTAAGGCTCCAATAAAATTGATGACTACAACTTTATAAAAAAGAAAGCTCTAATTTAATAATGATTGAGCACAACAGAAAAGATGGTACTTGGGTCCGGATAGAGCTGATATATTTTTCGACCCGAATAGAGCTCCAGCTGCAGCAATTTATCATTTTCTCACTGCTTTGTTACTGTATAGTTACTTGATACCGATTTCGTTATATGTCACTATAGAGATTGTGAAAGTGTTGTAGACGATTTTCATCAACAACGATATTCATATGTAGTATGAAGAAGCTGATAAACCGGCTCACGCTAGAACCTCGAATTTGACCGAAGAACTTGGTCAAATCGACACGATTTTGTCGGATAAAACCGGGACGTTGACTGGTAACTCGATGGAGTTCATCAAGTGTTTGGTGGCGGGGACCACATACGGGCGTGGTGTTATGGAAGTCGAACGAGCTATGGCTAAACGAACAGGGTCTCCGTTACTCGATAACGGTAGAGATCAACTTAATGAGGAGAATACTGATGATGATTCGGCATTATCGGTTAAAGGGTATAACTTTGAGGATGAACGAATCACGAATGGGTACTGGATTCATGAACCGCATTCGGATGTGATTAAGAAGTTTTTTCGGTTGTTAGCTATTTATCATACAGCAATACCTGATGTGGATGATGAAACGGGAAAAGTTACGTATGAAGCTGAATCACCCGATGAGCCTGCTTTTGTTATAGCTGCAAGAGAGCTCGGGTTTGAGTTCTATAAAAGGACGCAAACACGGTTTCATTTATGGAGCTAGATCTGGTTACCAAGAAACAAGTCGAAAGGTAACAAGATTTTCGGTTTGTTTCTTGTTTCGGGCAACGTTTTGGTATTGTATCTCTAAACTTTTTTTATCGTTTGTTTGCAGGATGTACGAGCTTTTAAACGTTTTATAGTTCAACAGTGCACGAAAGAGAATGTCCGTTATTGTTAGGGATGGCACTGGAAAGTTACTTTTACTGTGCAAAGGCGCCGACAGGTAAGCAAAAACCGACAACAAACAAGTCTTCATATCTATTATTAGACATTGTTGTTCGGGTTTTAATTTTGTTTTTGAATTGTGTACAGTATTATGTTCGATAGACTAGCTAAAAACGGGAGAGAATTTGAAGAGAGTACAAAAGAACATGTGAACGAGTATGCAGATGCAAGTTTAAGAACCTTAATTCTTGGTTATCGCGAACTCACCGAGGAAGAATACAAAGAGTTCAATGAAAAGTTCACGGAAGCCAAGAATTTGGTTACTGTCGATCGCGATGAATTAATCGATGAAGCAACCGAAGGAATTGAAAAAGACTTGATACTTCTTGGCGCCACCGCTGTTGAGGACGAACTGCAAAAAGGGGTGAGTTTCTAAACACAAGATCTTCATTTTGTGAATCATTTTTTCAGATTAACAAATGACATTTAACGCTCTTTTTGTATTATTATTGTCTTTCATCAGGTACCAGAATGCGTCGACAAAGTGGCTTAAGCGGGAATCAAGATTTGGGTTCTCACCGGCGATAAAATGGAAACCGCCATCAATATCGGGTAAGTTTTTTGTCATCTACTTTCTTGTTTTTGCTGGAACAGTTCTCATGCCTTCGCTGCAGTCCCAATGGTCGGTACAGATGAATTAAGCATTATAAATGGGTCGGCCTGGTATACGGAACTATTTCGGGTTGTGTGATTCTGGTTTCGCATAGCTCTAATAATAAAAATTTACTTTTTAACATATAAAAACCTATGGAAGGACGCAAGGTGTCGCAACCCCCATCCCCTAATTACCCGGGAACGGGCGGCCGCGGCCAGTATCAGTGGTATCGGTATTTATCAATTTGGCAGCGGAATTTACATCAGGACCGTAGTTAGGAAATATTTTATCAGAGTAAAACACCACATTTTATATTAATAAATATATTGGGATAAAACCCAAATTTTCATTACAAACAGGTTTATAGGAATAAATCCTATTTTATTGGAATAAAACATCTTCTTTATTTAGGTAACTTTTATAGCCACTTTTCCAAGCCTTCAGTGCTGTCCAGCTGGCTTCTATTTGGCTTTCACATTTTATTACCTGAAACGCGTTTAAAAACATTTTGTCAGTGGGAAATACTGGTGAATGAATCCCAATTTAATCAAGACAGGTAAAACCCATTTACAGCATTGAGGGCGATCTCGCAATTACATTTGTTTATTTTTCTACTTTAATTACCACCCACGGTACTGTCAACCCGACTTGTGGTCATGTTACTACTCACAGTGTAGTAACAAATTTTGTATACAAAGCCCCAACATACCGATGATAATTGTAAAATAAAAATACTCAATCACTGTTTAATATAATGTAAAACATTTGAGGTTTTGTAAAAACAGTTTGCAAAAAGGTTTACAAAAAGGAGATTACTCACATTGAAACTTTAGGTTTTCCTGGTTATTATCTATTAATTACACAATGCACACGCGTTAGTATAATAACCCAATATTTACATTAGTTATACCCTCCCCGAGACAGAACTCCAACGACTACGTCGGGCAGAACCTCGACAGCCGTTACGGAGCACTAGATCAATCGGGCAGCGTATCTAATACGTAACCGGGGTTATGATACTTACAACGAGGCAGAACTTCGTTAATTTAGGGGGGGTATAATGCCCGGGTATAGTGTATACTACTCAAAAATTGAGAGAGAATCAAGGGAATGAGCGACGAAAAATGAAATCCGATCGATCCTATTTATAGGGTCTGATCCTGGTTTCCTTGCGGCCCGCGAAGGACCCTTAAGGGGTCTTCGCGCCCCGCGACATAGGGTATGTAGGGCCTAGCTTGATCGACTCATAAGTGTAGGTCTGCCACGATCATGACACATGGCGGCCCAGGGGCACGCCTTCCGGTCTAGCTATCGCGCCCCGCGTAGCCTGAAGACTAACTCTTCGCGGCCCGCGAGCGATGATAGATTTTTGTTTTTATTTTATTTTTAATTATATAAGGGTATTTAGGGCCATTATTCGTATGCGGGGTGTATTTTAAGGCGTATAGGGACCTTATAAATATTTTAGGGGTGTCGGAAATATTTTAGGAGGGTTGTTATATCATCCCACCTTGTTTTTGAACTCGTCCTCGAGGTCTACTGAAAAAGGTGTGGATATTTCCTCTGCATCTCTGATTCAAGCTCCCAAGTGTATTCTGGTCCTCTCTTGGAATCAAACTTCACTTTGACTAGAACTAATCTCTTGTGTTTGAGATTTTTGACTTTCCTGTCTTCAATCTGTAGCGGTCTTTCTACAAACTTAAGTTTCTCATTTACCTCTATATCCTTAAGAGGCACTATTAATGATTCATCGGCTAAGCACTTCTTGAGATTGCATACATGAAATACATCATGTATTCCTGCCATTTCCTCTGGCAGTTGTAGCAGATAGGCTACAGGTCTTATTTTTCTAATAATCTCAAAAGGTCCAACATACCTGGGGCTTAGCTTTCCCCTTTTGATGAATCTTACCACTCCTTTCCAAGGAGAGACCTTTAAGAGTACCTTATCGTCTACCTGAAATTCTAACGGCTTTCGCCTGTTATCAGTATAACTCTTTTGTCGATCGCGTGCTGCTTTCAGTTGTTCCTTGACTTGAATAATCTTGTCCGTTGTTTCTTGTACTATTTCTGGTCCAGATAGTTGTTTTTCTCCAATTTCTGCCCAACAGACTGGAGTTCGGCACTTTCGTCCATAAAGTGCTTCGAATGGTGCAGCATTGATGCTGGTATGATAGCTGTTGTTGTAGGAAAATTCTATTAATGGTAGATGATCGTCCCAATTACCTCCTAAATCAATTACACAAGCTCTAAGCATATATTCCATTATCTGAATTGTCCTTTCGCTATGTCCGTCTGTTTGAGGATGATAAGCGGTGCTTAGATTTAGCTTGGTTCCCATTGCTTTTTGGAAACTTTTCCAAAAATGAGAGGTAAAACGGCTATCTCTATCAGAAACAATTGATAAAGGTATTCCATGTAAGGAAACTATTTCATTTACATATAGCTTGGCTAATTGTTCCATACTTAATATCTCGCTAAAATACTTTAAGTACTCGCACTAACTAACGCAACAAAACGCGCCAAACGAGCATCCTATACGCAAAACGAAGAACTTTTACACCAAACTGGCCCCTTCGAACGAAGCCAACACATTTGTAGGAATACATCAGGACCGTAGTTAGGAAATATTTTTATCAGAGTTTAAACACCAACTTTCATAATAATAATTCATTGGGATAAAACCCAAGTTCATTTGACAATACATTTGTAGGGATAAACCCTAATTATTGAAAAAAAAAACTCCTTTTTATTTAGGTAACTTTTATAGATACTTTTCCAAGCCTTCAGTGCTCTCCAGCTGGCTTCTATTGGCTTTCACATTGTGTTACCTGAAACGCGTTTTTAAAACATTTTATCAGCAAGAAATACTGGCAAGTACATTCCATTTTGTAAAGCATCAGTTGTTTACACATTACAGTATTAAGGGCGATTACAATGTTTATATCTACAAAATTACTCAGTCAGTACGTGTCACTCGACGGATCTGTGACTCTGGTCATATCACACATTGGATACCCATGCCTAATTGTGAAGGTTATTAAGTACTGTATACAAACCCCATAATACTGGCAGCGATTATAGAATTAAAAAGACTTAATCACTGTAATTGTATTTAAAAACATTTGAGATTTTGGTAAAATATTTTAACTCACAAAAATGTACTCTCAAATAGTGAGAAAAAGTGAATGTACTTACTTTGTTGACTTAGGTGATAATACTATAGCTTCCTGGTGATTCTCCTGGTTATTATCTATTAAAATTAAACAATGCACATGTGTTAGTAAAATAACCCAAATCACATTAACCGTACAACTCAAGACAGAACTCCAGTGACTGAGTCAGGCAGGGCCTTGACATACATTACGGAGTCCAATATCAATCGGGTGTAACACGAGACAAAACTCCAACGACTGAGTCAGGCAGAGCCTTGACATGCGTTACGGGGCCGTAGATCGATCGTGTAGGGTAATAGCAGGGTTATAATACTTGCAACGAGGCAGAGCTTCGCTTTATAGTGGGTATTATGCCCCGGTATAATTTCTACTATTAGAAAATTTGAGAGAGAATTCAGAATTTGAACGACTGAACAAATGAGGCCGAAGCCCCTTTATATAGGCCTGACGAGGGGTCTCTCGCGCCCCGCGAGAGATATAGAGCTGGCCTTCGCAGCCCGCGAGAGCATTAAGGGCGGTCATAGGCTTGGCTAGTCATCGACCTAGCCTTGCCTAGTCACCAGCCATGTGGCGCTATGCAGTGTCGAGCAAGCAAAGGTCCTCGCGCCCCGCGACAGACTCTGGTGTCTGAGTTGCGGCCCGCAAGTGACTCCCAAACTTTGTTTTTCTTGTTTTTCATAAGTATAAGGGTATTTCGGGCTCGTTTCTCACATACGGGGTATATTTAGGGACGTTTAGGGTCATGTTTAAGGGTTCTAGGAGGATTGTTATAACATACTTTACTTCACATGTTCGCTTCGGTGAACACGTGTCGCGCATACTTTACTCGCAGTCATGTGGTTAGCTTGTATCATTATTGATAGATACTTGATTCGCCTTTTACGTGTTACATGCTGGTTATGCGTAAACGCTTTTATTGCTATACTTATGCAAACTTGTGTACTCACCTTTACATTAATGTTTTGACTTTATTTTAACGTATGTGACAGCTTGATGGTTTGTTTGCTGCAAATGGATATGAAGTATAGAAAACCACCATAAAAATCTAGGTTGTCGGAATGGATTATGTTTGAGAGACTTGAAATCTGTATGACTTTTTGTGGAATATTTGTTTGATAGTATGGGATATTAAACTTGGTAAATATTGTCACTAAACTAGTCGTTATGGATTCTCTTGAGCAATCTGGTTCGCCTAGTGCCGCGCCCCGATGATTCCACCATCGGTTGGGGTGTGAAAAATTGGTATCAGAGCCATAACTATAGAGAATTAGGTCGAGTCGTGTTAAACAGATCTAGTCTATAGTCTAAGTACCAAACAGACCCTTTCGTACGAACCCACATACTGTGGCTTCGTACGAACCTACATGCGATAACTATTGTGCGAACCCACCTAGTGTGGCTTCGTACGAACCCTTATATCGCACCTTCATACGAACTCACCAGCTTCGTACGATGGCAGCCTTTCCTAAGGCTGAAAACTCATTTCTCCTTTCCTAAGGCTAGCACAATACACACGTTTGAAAACGCTCGTATAACACAAACGAGTGATAGTGTCAAGATTAGGTGTGACAACCAAGAACTCTCGATAGGATCACTCACTCTGCGTATTTTACTCTCAGCACGAGAATCTTCCGTTGAGTTAGGAGTGATATCCATACCTCAACGGGAATCTCCATTTCTATCTCTTGGTTACTATAACCACAGTTAGGAGCGAAGTTGTTAAGTTAGGGGTGAGACCCGCATCTTAATAACCCGTTCCACTCTCTAAATCGATTTTAAGGATCTCACCAAAGTCTCGACTATTCCAATGACCCGAGTCATGTAGTAACCGGAAGAATGGATGCCGGTAGCCGTATCACGGTGAGAGCATAGTCTATTAGGCCAAAGTGTGTACTCGAACTCATTGGGAATAGTTGAATCACTTTGGGTAGTCGATGTCTAACACACAGGACACTCTATTTATTTTCTAGCCTCCAATCACCGATTTTACACGTTATTGAGTTTATTATGTTTATATGTTTTAACTTTACGCTTTTATGGTTTCGTTTTATCGCTTTCGCTTCCCGCTTTACAAAACGCGCACAACTCACACATCTCTCGCAATCTAAAACGCTAACTAATCGCGAACAAACTAAGAAGTCTTGAATACTCCCATACACCGTATGCTATGCTATAACTCGAACACGCTAATCGCAATTTAGAGAGAGGTGAATGCGTGCAAAATATGTGTTTATGTGAATTATGTGCTAATACGTGCTTATGTGACATATGTGAATACGTGAAAATGTGCTTATGTGATTATGTGATTTTGGTGCTTTATGTGAATAATAATAATAATAATAAAATATGTTGTATGAAACACTAAACTCTTCAACAAAACCCAACATAATCGAATCTCATCCAATTCTGTTCGCAGATGTCTTCTTTCGGATCACACACTCGCCGAACTATTCAGAGGAACAATGCTGACAAACGTATTGCGTCTCTCATGGCCAAGGAAATGGCCAAGGTAATCCCTCAAATTGTAAGTGAAATCCACGCTGTCAGTAGTACCTCATCAGTGGATTCCAAGAATGACTCGCCCAAAGCTCCGTTCAGCTTCAAGTAGTTCAAAGCCTGTGGTCCTATGAACTTTACTAGAGAAGATGGACCCAGTCAGATGTTTCAATGGTTTGACTCGATCGAAGTTACCTTCCGACAAAACGGATGTCCAGAGAATCTCCGCACTATTAACGCCACTGGCGTATTTCAGTCAAGGGCACTTGACTGGTGGAGCACCGAGCGCAATAGGCGTGGAAATGATGCAGTCTATGGTCTTGCATGGGAGGAGCTGAAAGAGCTTATGATGAAGGAATTCTGCCATCTCCACGAAGTCCAGAAGCTGGAGAATGAATTCTGGAACATCAAACAGTTGGAGGTGATAACACTGGTCTCACCGCCCAATTCAAGCAGTTGAGCATCATCTGTCCAAGTCAGGTGGACACTCCTGAGAAATCTATCAAGAAGTACATCCGTGCTCTCCCCGACTGTGTCGCTGACTTTGTTCAAGCAACAAAACCTGCTACAATCGAGGAAACTTATCAGCTCGCCGCAGAGATCAATGACAAGCGAGTCTTGGCCGGAGTTTTCAGAACCTCGACCAAGAGTCTCAACCAAGCTACTGCAACACCCAGCACCGACTCTGCTCCATCTCAAGCTCCCAAGTCTACTCGCCAAAGCCGCAGGCGAAGGAACTCCAACAAGAATTGCGCGGTAGTCGCTCCTCCCAACGCCTAGTCTCATCAGGTTGCTACTCCCAACGCACCGCCTGCAAAGCTTTCGTATGCTGGGAATCACCCACTGTGCCCTACTTGCATTTATCATCATCCAGTGGGGACAAACTGTTGTTTTTGTGTTAACTGCAACATCTATGGGCACTACACAGCTCACTACCGCTCAGGCCCTCGTCGGCAAGCTCCACAAGCTCTCGCAACACCGCCAGCTTAACCACTCACTCCTTATGTTAACCCAACAGTTCCCACACCCCCTGTTCATGCACGTGCTTGCTACACGTGCGGTGACCCGAACCACTTTGCAAATGTCTGCCCAAAGCATGTTGTGAAACAAGAGCCGCAGCAGCAACCGTCACCGCAGCAACAACAACCACAGCAGCAGCAGCAACAACAACAACAACCTCAAGCAGCCCACGGAAGAACCTTCAACATCAATGTTTGCCAGGCTCAGACTGACAACGATGTTGTCAACGGTACGTTTCTTGTCAACGGGTGTTATGCTTCATGCTTATTTGATACTGGAGCCGATAACTGTTTTGTATCGTTTGGATTCGAAAAGCTTTTAAAACGTAAACGCGCTAACCTCCCAATGACCTTCGACGTAGAAGTTGCCACTAGAAGAACCGTTACCGTTAGTTCCATTCTACGTGATTGTACTCTTGAACTCAACAATCACGTTTTCCCGATCGACCTCATACCCATGCAACTAGGTATCTTTGACGTTATAGTAGGCATGGATTTTCTTCGTGAGAATCATGCCGAAGTTGTTTGTTTCGATAAGATGATTTGTTTCTCTCTCTCAAACGGTGATCAATTATGTGTCTATGATGAAGTACTTTCGAAAGAGTTGAAGCTTATGTCGTGTATCCAAGCGAGCAAGTACTTATGCAAGGAATAGTTCGCTTTCTTAGCCCATATTTTGGAGACGAAGAACGAGAAGAAAACCGTGAAAGACGTTCCTGTTGTTCGTGATTTTCCTAACATTTTTCCCAACGATTTACCTAGTTTACCCCCGACTTGTGATATCGATTTTCGTATTGATCTTATTCCTGGTGCTACACCTGTTGCAAAAGCTCCCTATCGCCTTGCACCATCCGAAATATGCGAGCTATCTAGCCAACTTCAAGAATTTCTTGATAAAGGCTTTGTACACCCGAGCACATCACCATGGGGAGCACCCATTCTTTTTGTGAAAAAGAAGGATGGACCGTTTTGAATGTGCATCGATTATAGAGAACTTAACAAGCTTACTATTAAGAACCGCTACCCGCTACCCCGAATCGACGACTTATTTGATCAACTACAAGGTGCTACATGTTTCTCGAAGATTGACTTACATTCTGGCTATCATCAGTTGCGTATACAAGAACAAGACATCCTGAAAACCGCTTTCCGTACTCGTTACGGCCAATACGAATTCGTGGTCATGCCTTTTGGTCTCACAAACGCAACTGCGGTCTTCATGGACTTGATGAACCGTGTGTGAAAAACCTTTTTGGATCGCTTCGTCATTGTGTTTATCGATGATATCCTTATCTACTCGAAGTCGAGAGCGGAACACGCGCAACATCTTCGTTTAGTTCTCGAACTTCTTCAAGGAAATCGCCTCTACGCCAAGTTCTCCAAGTGTGAATTTTAGCTCGAGGAGGTTCAATTTCTTGGTCACATCGTCAACAGTCGAGGAATTCACGTCGACCCTGCGAAGATTGAAGCTGTAAAGAGTTGGATTACGCCGAAAACTCCATCTGAAATCCGTTCTTTTCTCTGATTGACAGGTTATTTCCGTCGATTCATCGCCGACTTTTCTAAAATCGTTGTGCCTCTCACTGCCCTAACTCATAAGGATAAACCTTTTCTTTGGGGTTCTAACCAAGAGAACGCCTTTCAAACTCTCAAGCATATGCTTTGCAACGCTCCTATCCTCGCACTCCCCGACGGAAACGACGATTTCGTTGTTTATTGAGATGCCTTTAACCTAGGTCGTGGTTGTGTTCTTATGCAACGAGATAAGATTATCACATACGTGTCTCGTCAACTCAAAATCCACGAGAAGAACTACACTACCCACAACCTCGAGCTCAGTGCAGTTGTTTTTGCGTTAAAGATATGGCGACACTACCTTTATGGTACCAAGTGTACGGTCTTCACCGACCATAAGAGCTTACAACATGTCTTGAACCAGAAAGAACTGAACATGCGCCAACGCAGATGGGTAGAACTTCTCAACGACTATGATTGCGAGATATGCTACCATCCGGGCAACGCAAACGTTGTAGCCAATGCTCTCAGCCAACGAAGCTATGTGTATAGTATTCGTAACGTTCATGCTCAGAACGATCTCGAAGCTCTAATTCACGACGCTCAACACACATGCTTCATTGAGAATACCTTGAAAGAGGAAATGAAGTGTGGTGCCGAAACTCAGCTAGTGACTAAATCGAACAAGTATTTATCACAAATCTTGATACTCCATTCACCCCGGTGCTGATAAGATGTACCAGGACCTCCGTTCTAGGTATTGGTGGCCGGGCATGAAGAAGGATATCGCTTTGTATGTTTCGAAATGCCTAACTTGCTTGAAAGTTAAGGCCGGACATCAACGACCCTCTGGTTTGCTCGAACAACCCGAAATCCCAATGTGGAAATGGGAAAGTGTCGCCATGGATTTTGTTACAAAACTCCCTCGAACGCCTTCTGGTCACGATAGCATTTGGGTTATCATTGATCGTCTTAAAAAATCCGCTCATTTCATTCCATTACGAGAAGACTTTAAGGTTGAACGATTAGCACGAATCTATACCGATGAAGTCATTTGTCGACACGGGACGCCTCGTGGCATCATCTCTGACCGCGATGGTCGTTTTACCTCATGTCTCTATGTAACAACCCGGGCCTTCGTGCTTGTTACTCTCGTTACACTCGTTACGCCTAGCACCAGAGATTCGGATCATAATGTAACTATATCGCTTACAACGCTACTTCGCATATATAGCATACTTTCAACACGCTATATCGCACATCACAACGCATACAACACTAACGCTAACGATAACATCGCGTGAGTGCTTGAACTACTCCCCTCGCTCGTCGTGATAATGATGACATCGCGTGAGTACTTAAGCCACTCCCCTCGCTCGTCGTGATGTGGCGCAAACGTAATGCAAACTCGAAACGCAATTATTTATGCTATGACCTGTTATATATAATAATAATAATAATAATAATAATAATAATAATAATATCTGAGTATTAAACATGTCTAAACGCGCACTCGCTGGCACGCGTAACTCAATTTATCGTACCGAAACGCGTCCTAACACGACGCTACTTGTCTCGCTATAACGCTTAAAGAATCCACAATACTTAACGCAACAAAATACGTCGAAGGAAACGAAAGTTGGAAAACTAACTCGCACCAGTCGTCTGATCGAATGACCATTCGTTTGAATGATCATCCAACTGGATGACCATCCAATCAGATGGCCATCCGATCGACTAGCCATCCGATCGACTGGCTATCCGATCGACTGGCCATCCGACCCTCGCACTGCACCGACTTAACTCTCGTCCTCGCCTATAAATAGGACCATTGTGTCTCATTTCAACACTTTGGTTCTCTCATCCGTCCAACTCGCTCCCAAGGCACTTTCAGTCACTTTTCATCACGATTCAAGACAATTTCGTAAGTGTTTCTTCGCAAATCTTGTACAATATTCATCACTAAACACTTTTACATCATTCTCTCCATCAAAATCACTAACTTTCCTTCTGAAATCGTCTGATTTGGACATCTTGAAGGTGGTTCTAACTCGGTTCTTATGCAAACTGTACTGTGACATCACCTCATCAAGAATAGTTCAGATCTAAAGGATTTCCAAACGTTTTAACACGAATCTCAAACAAAAACTCGGCATTTTCAACTGTTTACAAACTTTTCTTCAACTTTCTTCAACTTTCATACAAAACCCGATGGAATCTAGACTCATTCAGACTGTCTACTCATTTTATAGTTGAGAGCCGGCTTGAAAACGGATTTCCACCAGAGAGATGACCGGCCAACGGGTCAGACCTGAAACTCCGTCAAGAACAGTGAAACTGATCGAAGGGGGTGATTCCCATCCGATCGAGCGAGCTGGATTTGGGGAATTTCCGTTGTTTGACACGTCGTCCCGTCGTCTCCGTTAAACTCGAGCTTTTAAACTTAGAAATTTTACAAAGTTTGCAAAACAACAGATTACCCAATCGAATGATCATCCGATCGGATGACCATTCGACCAGGTGACTTGTCTTTCATACTATTCCTTGTTCAAAACAATTTAGTTCAATCTCAAACTATCAAGCTCTCGATTGAATAGCCATCCGATCGAATGGCCATCCGTCCGGATGACCATCCGACCGGATGACTTGTTTAAATACTACAACGAAAACTGCAAAAGTTTCAATTCACACATCTTATTCGAATGGCCATCCGTTCGAATGGTCATCCGATCGGATGACCATCCGTCCGGATGACTATTCGATCAAATGATATCTCATCCGATCGAATCACCATTCGACACCTAACTCATTCGACGCACTGTTTACACGTTGTTCAACGCTTACGCTACTGTCCTATGCTTAGGCTAACTCAGCGCGCTCTCAATCAATCCAATCAAGTTGTGTTTACTTGTTAAACACTCACTGTGAGTATACTTGACCCCCTTTTTAAACACTTTAAACACACTTTGGGGTGTAACCTACGTTCTTATAGAAAACGAACTTATCAAAACGCAGTCTATACTCTAAACTATTATTACATGCGAATTACTGTCGTACATATTTACACGTGATGCATGATACATATGTGCTAGGACTTTTACTCGCGACATTCCACCTTAGCTAATATGGTACTATAGTTGGACTCGCACCCGACGGGGTTTAGTTAAGGGAATCACACCCTTTAGGGATCTCGAATCGTAGTCATCGAGTGACTTAGCTAGTAGTATTTATCTTGTAGTGTGTATGTTGTGTATCTCGTTTATGTATGTGGAAATTCGCAGCGCTTTTATCAACTTCATACTATATCAAACTTGTATACTCGCTGGTACATTTTTCTAGTGACATTATTTTAACGTATGTTGCAGGTTAATCGCAGACTATCTCGAATCAAGCTAGGAAGTCTAGAAACTCACAATAAATCTAGGTTGTCGGATTTGTATTGTTTGAGAGAACATGAAATCTGTATAACTGTTTACTAATATATTGTTTATTAGTATGGGATAATGAACGCATTAAATATTGTCACTAAATAGTTGTTATGGATTCTCTTGAGCAACCTGATTCGCCTAGTGCCGCGCCCCGATGATTCCGCCATCGGTTGGGGTGTGACACTCAAGGAGACATTCCAATCCACTCTCGGTACGACTCTCAATCTCAATACCGCATTCCATCCCCAGACCGACGGTCAGACTGAGCGCACGATCCGCACCCTTGAAGGCATGTTCGTTCGTGCGTAATAGATTTTGGTGGTAATTGGGATTTGCATTTACCTTTAGTAGAATTTTCATACAATAACAGTTATCACGCTAGTATTCAAATGGCACCCTTTGAGGCACTATACGGTAGAAAATGTCAATCACCTATTGTTTGGCACGAGATCGGAGATGCACAGATCACCGGTCCCGAGTTAATACAAGAAACGACAGACAAGATTCTCCAAATAAGAGACAATCTCTTGAAAGCTCTGTGACAACCCGAACCTTCAAGGTTAGTATCATCTAATTCTGTGACCATGGGTTCAGTGTTTCAGGTTATATTTTTTTTATACGTCATAGTCTGCACTATAGTTGGTTGATGTGCTAAATTTGTTAAACGTGTTAATTATTCTATGTCACAATTCTCATATTATAGTTAGATGTAAGATACGTTAAATGTGTTATATGCGTGTTGGACTACTTGTGACACAATGATGTATACTTATGTGCATAGTAGAGTTAGTAATTGAGATTGTTTTAATTTGGGCTAGTCATATAATCGGACACCTTATGTCTTGCTACCCGGCCCACACACATAACCCCCCTAATTAAACCCAACCGGCCCAGCACAATTCTTATATTGTGCGCATACATGTGAAGTACGTAACTAAATATTTTGATCATTGGGAAAACACAACAAACCCTAGTACTAACCCTCTTCTTCCTTGGTCGATGGCAACACTTTTGGCCCTCATCTCCCTCGTTAAACATCCGGTATGTATATTTATTAATATAAATGTATTAGTTTTTGGTGACTACTTGTTAAGTTGCATATTATGTGAAGTATTGAAACATGGAAGGGGTATTAGTAATAAACTGATTTGATGTAGGGGGAGGGGCCGAACATCAGTGGGTGAATAACAATCAACATATTTAGTTTCTTTGGTAAACATAACTTGGTGTTAGTAATTTTGTGATCATAATAAACTTGTGAGTATGGTTGAATTAATCGTGTGTTTATGTGATCAAAATAAACTGTGTAATAGACCTAGGCTAGTTGTAAATAAAATCGATGATATGCATGCTGGATTCGATGCTAAGTTATGATGGTTAATTGCTAGTGTAGGTAACAATCATGAGTGATTAACTGTGTTGTTACTTGTCGAAACTTAAATACGTAGACGTTATGATTCACAATGATACTGAGGACTAGACTTGATTTCACGAAACCAGATTTAGGATGATAGCTGTATATAAATCGGATGATTGTAATGATAGTGAGAATCTTAAGAATAATTGCTGGTTAAGATCCGGTGGTGCGGATTAATTGATGTCAAAGGTTTCGATAATTGATTGATATTCATTTTAATTGTTTGATGATAAGTTGGACTAGGTGGGAAATTATTTGGATCTGGTGAATTAAAATGAAAAAACTGTTACCAATCATATAAACAAACTGATCGAAATTATGGAGAGCATTATGAGAATTTATGGAAGGGAATCAAAATCAAATGGGTTAGTTGTACACTACTTGGGCCTCACACACACATACTAGGCTGTATGGTTCTTTGATGTTACGTTGGGTTGTACATGAGTTGGGCTACACATTTGAGGTTAACCACACACTCTAGTTGTATTCATATAATTAAACACGTATGGCACAATTTTGTAGTGCATGTCGCACACCTGCATTGGGTTGCACATCTCTCTGGGCCGAACAGTGGTATTGGGCCACATAATTTTGGGGTCACACACCCGGAGGCAGTCGCACACTCGGTGTGGGCTGGTCTCCGATGGGCCGCGCATCCTCCTTAAGTTGCATGAATTACATTGGGCTTTGTAGATGAATGTGGGCAATATATGTATGTGTGTATCGTGTTATGGTCTGTTACTTGTCTGAATTGTAAGTTAGTGTTAGCAATGGAGAATGCTTATAAATTAAATCGGTAGGCTAATACAACTATATTTAATGGGCCGAAACTCTAATGAACTGTTTTGTGATATGATTGGCTACTGTGACTCGCATGATAATACGTGAGATACATGTATGCTACTTGTCTAATATGAGTATGAAACTATGCGACTTGAGTATATATGAAACTGATTGGCTTTGGCAACTAGGCTAGGACTTGATTGATCAACTTGAATACGTAAATAAACAATCCGAGCAAACCAAGGTGAGTTCACACTCTTAAGGCATGGGATTCCCGGTGGGTTGGGAATGGGATTAAGAAGCTAAGATGAAACATGTATATTCACCACTAATAGCCTACACTAAACCTGTGTATTCTCGGATTGGGAAGAATATGTACCTCCGTCCTCGGATTAGGAAGTACGCCTACATTTAACCTGCGTATTCTCGGTTGGGTAGAATACGTACCTCCGTCCTCGGTTGGGAAGGACGCCAATATATATAACTAGTCTAGTGGTTTACAACTTGGGGTAGCCCCCACTGGTTATGGTTTGGGAAACAAGGAACTAATTAACTACTGGTTTTCGAATGAACTTATGATTTATGAAACAACTTTAAAATGGACAACCAACTGTGAACTCGCTCAACTTTGTTGTTGATTCGTTGTTACATGCCTTGCAGGCCTTTAGGTGCATATTGTTGGAACCTGCTGTCTGGGAGGCTGGATTGGTCATGGGTCGAGATACATGGAATCGCAACACAAGACTAATGTTTTATAAACACTTAACGAATGATTTATGCTTCCGCTGTATACTGTGAATTGTTTGTAACGTTGTAACGCTTAATGTCAATAAATGAAAGTTTTATTTAATTATATTGTGCGAAGTTCAATGTGATTGGTGGCTTGGATCCTGGTACGTCACACGCCCCGCGGTAATTCTGCATGTGGTATTTTGGGGGTGTGACAGATTGGTATCAGAGCCATTGGTTATAGTGAACTTGGCTTTTTTTAAAAAGGGAAAAAAAGGTTTTTATAAAACCAGACTATAACCGAACAGATTTGAAAACGTGAATACGATCATGACACTCAGCTCCAGATTGCAAGGTTCGTCTTTCTTACTTATTGCATACACTACGTGACTAGTACACATTTGTTTATGACGAAACACACGAACACACACTCGTCACTATAGCATGATGGCATGGATTGCTTGCTTACCTTATGATGCGTTGATAGTATGCCATGGTCCTTGGATTTTTGTGATCTTATTACTTTGACGACCTCCGTTTGACATCTGAGTTTGAGGAACCATTTGGCATGAGTTAGGAGGAACTAGGACGAGCTTGCAAATCGCAATATTATTGTGGGTGCACACATAATAATAATGTGGGGTGCATGCGAGTCCCAGTGAGCCTTAACAAGTGGAAAAGGGGTTCCGTTCCGTTATTTGATTGATGTGAAACATAACAAACCTATAAGGGTCATAGCCGTGATTGTCCCCTACTCGAACGTGAACTTTTCATTCCTCCCTGGACCCTTTCGATTCTCGATGCTATCGAGTATTACCTGAACACCCATCTGAACACTTAGTGAACCGTGTAGAATGTTAGGTGCTTATTCGAACGTCCCTGAATTGGATGTCGCAGCGTCGAATGATTGATCGATACCTTCTCACTCCTCTTCATTTGTTGGAACTCATGTATTGACGTCTTAGATCCCGAAGTGTGATCACTTCTGCAACACTCCCGCAACATACTGTGTATTACTCGAACAAATTGCAACATCGATGGACAGGAGGTTGAGCGTAGTACTTTACCAACCTCAGTACTTTGGACAACCCTGATTACCGGCAACGAACACCAGCAACTTGACTTCAATTGAATCCTTAACCCTAGTCAGCGGCTTATGGGAGTCAACACTTACGAATCAACCGAGACATGAACCATGACAATTGACTATAGAGTGGAATGTGTAACTTTCCGCACAGTGAATAGCGCCTTATTACGTGGCACGGAATGTGAAAAGATGGACCATGTTGGTGAAAGGTTGCAGGATCCCGTTACAAGCAGCGGCATTAGAGGCAACAGTCACGACAACATCAAGGTGCACGTAATCGTAGCTTACAGTACGGAAATGAAGGTGACTTCGACAAGGATTGAATGTTGCTAAGTCAAAATGTCAACAACCAAGGGAATAGTGACAGTATTGGAAAATCCTCATAACCGTAACAACAACACTAGTAGTGGTGTTGGTGGAAAGGCATTTGGGATTGGAGTAGGCAACGCCAGGCATAAAAGAAACATGTTAGCTTGTACGGGTAGCTAATCGCTTCGTCTCTGTTCTGCTTAATCCTGAAGCCTTTGGAAACCAAACCTGTTATGGAACCGACTGATGGCAAGTCAAAGGAAACCTCCTATCTTCGTTAGGATGTGAACTCGAACTTGTGGGACAAGTGTTCGACATCGACCTTCCTTCTGCTATTCTTGATAGTTTCGATCTAGTAGATAGTATGGATTGGTTATCCAGGTATTGTGCAGATATACCTTGTGAGGAGAAGATTTTGCGTATCCCTCTCCTTAGTGGAGAATCATTATCTGCTCTAAAGCATCAGTGTGGTGTAAAGGATAGTATCATTTCAGCAATGAAAGCCATGAGCGTCTATGGAGGGACTACTTCTCTATGTTAACAACCGTTACCGATGTCAAGGCTAGGAAAAAGAGGATCGAGGATCCGCCGAATTATTCGTGATTCCTCTCGGTGTGCTACACGAGGAACTTTCAGATTTACTTCCACAACTGTTAGGTAGAATCTCAGTTTGATCTCGCGCCAGAGGCAGCTCAGTTTGCTCGAACTCCGTACCGTCTTGCCCCAGGAGGGTTGCAAGGACTGTCTAATCAACTACGGGAACTGTTGGACAGGAGTTTTGTCGGACCCAGATTTTCGCGTTGGGGAGTCCCAGTTTTATCAGGGAAGACAAGCCTTTTCATATGTGTACTGATTATCAAGAACCCATCAAGGCGACAGTTGAGAACCGTGTGCCTCGACCATGTACTGACAACCTATCGACTCGTTGCAAGGGACGAGCTTTCATTCGAAGGTTGATTTACGAGCGGACTATTACCAGGTGGAAGTCCAAGGGGAGGATGTTTTGAAACGGCTTATCCGACACAATTCATCCATACGACTTTGTATTCCATGACCCATAGGGTAATCAACACACCAGCAGCTTTATGGATCATGTGAACCGACCATGCTATTGGATGACGTTTTAAATCCTTTCTAGGAGAAAAGAACATCATGGACATCTTTGTATTTTATTTGAGAGCTCCTGAGGGAGGAGCCACACCGTGCAAAGTCTTGATAAAGGTAACTTCTGGATTCGAGAGGTACCTTTTGGGTTATATTATATAACCAACAAAAATGGGAATGTACATGGATCTCGCAAAGACCCGTTTTGGTTGGAAACTGATCGATATCAAAGTGTCCTTCGAGGGTACAGCAATTTCTTGGACCCGTTTGATATTATTGCAGATTTATCACAGGATTTTCGAAGGTCACGCAGCTTAAATCTCTTTAGCACAGCAGGGTGCTGTGATCGTGAAAGACGAAACAGGAGGACGTCTTTTCAGCTTTCGAATTCCAGCACTGCAATGCACTGAGCATCGTCTTTACCCGAGGGTGTGGGTGAATTAGTGGTATACCATGATGGTCCGAATCAGAGTCCCAATTACACACCGACGCAACACGAGAGAGTGATAACTTACGTGATGGAGTTACAAGGAGGAACTGCACGACACACAAATGGCGGTGAAAACCGTGGTCTTGGGATTTTAGATGGAGGCATTACTTGGACGGTACCAGATACGTTATTTAGACCGATCACAAGGGCCTCCCGTGTACCTTGGCTTCGGCAGAGCTAAATCAGTTAAAGGCTTTGCTGGAGGGAACTTTTGGATGATTACAACTATGAAATTCGAACGTGCACGAGCTTTACAGCTCACTATCGACTCTAACTTACCTGATCCGACTCGCCCTGTTCAAACTGGAGAACTGAAGGAAGAGGTTTTTTAAGTTGAACCCATGCGGGGAATGGAGAAGCAACCTTGGCAGGTCAGACGATATTCACCACCTCATGGAACGAGTGTGCACCTCATTATACAGTAACTGTATGAAATTTATGTTGAGCAAAGCACACCGGCCTCGATATTCTAGTCGTCTGGGTATTAATGAGAGACATTAGGATTTATAAACCTTGTACTGGTGATCGGGCATGGAGGCCCACCTAGCTAGGTATGGGAATGATGTTTGAGTTGTGGGAAAGTCAAGGTGAAGTATTAGCAAGCAGAAACACCCATATGGGAACGAGAACGGACTGCCATGGATTTTATCACTGGGCTACTTACAACTCGAAACGGAAACAATATCACCTAGATGATCGTTGATTGTCTCACGTAACTGTCACACTTTCTCGCCATCAAGGAAACGGATAAGTTTTCTACACTTGCAGTCATCTACCTGAAAGGAGCGGTTGCTAGGCACGGGGTGCCAACCTCCATTATCTCTGATTGCGACCCACGATTTACATCTGATTTAAGGCAAGCGATGCACAAATCCTTTGGCTCACATCTAGACATGAGCACAGCATATCATCCACGGACGGATGGGCAGACTGAATGCACCATCCAAACTCTTGAAGACATGCTTCGAGCATGTGTAATAGACTTTGGTAACGGCTGGGAGCGGCATCTACCTTTAGTGGAGTTTTCGTATATCATCAGTTACCCCACCAGCATCCAGGCTACTCCGTTCGAGGCATTATGCGGACGGAAGTGCCGATCACCTCTTTGTTGGGCAGAAGTTGGAAGCAGCTAAATCACTGGCCCAGAGCCCGTCGTAGACACAACAGAGAAGATTGCTTTGATACGACAACAAATGGCGGCAGCTCGTGACCGTCAGAAAAGCTACCCTGATAAGCGCAGGAAACCACTCGAGTTCCAGGTTGGGGATCGAGTGCTACTTAAAGTCTTACCTTGGAGAGGTGTGGTTCATCTTGGACCGAGGCAAACTCAACCCGCGATATGTTGGACCTTTCGAAATCACTGAGAGAATTGGCAAGGTGGCCTACAGGTTGAATCTACCCGAAGAACTCAGTGGAGTTCACAACGTATTCCATGTGTCGAATCTGAAGAAGTGTCTGTCAGATGAAACTCTCACAGATCTTTTCAAAGAGCTCACCATCGATGATCAGTTGCGATTTGTCGAAGAACCAGTGGAAATCTTGGACCGGGAGGTCAAGATTCTCAAACGCACCAGGATACCTATTGTTCGAGTTCGTTGGAACTCCCATCTTGGCCCAGAGTTTACCTGGGAACGAGAAGACCAAATGAAACACAAATATCCCCAGTTGTTCGAGAACAATGAAACCACTACTGAGGCTGAAGCTACTGCGGAATTTCGGGAGGAAATTCCAAACCAACGGGGGGATGATGTGACACCCCAGGAAAACCAGGAAAAACTACGCAACCTAACTAGCTTCCTCAGTAACTACGTGCTAAATTTCGGGACGAAATTTCTTTCAAGTTGGGGATGATGTGACAACCCGAACCTTCAAGGTTAGTATCGTCTAATTCTGTGACCATGCGCTCAGTGTTTCAGGTTATATTTTTTTTATACGTCATAGTCTGCACTATAGTTGGTTGATGTGCTAAATTTGTTAAACGTGTTTATTATTCTATGTCACAATTCTCATATTATAGTTAGATGTAAGATACGTTAAATGTGTTATATGCGTGTTGGACTACTTGTGACACAATGATGAATACTTATGTGCATAGTAGAGTTAGTAATTGAGATTGTTTTAATTTGGGCTAGTCATGTAATCAGACACCTTATGTCTTGCTACCCGGCCCACACACATAACCCCCCTAATTAAACCCACCCGGCCCAAGCATAATTCTTATATTGTGCGCATATATGTGAAGTACGTAACTAAATGTTTTGATCATTGGGAAAACACAACAAACCCTAGTACTAACCCTCTTCTTCCTTGGTCGATGGCAACACTTTTGGCCCTCATCTCCCTCGTTAAACATCCGGTATGTATATTTATTAATATGATTGTATTAGTTTTTGGTGACTACTTGTTAAGTTGCATAGTATGTGAAGTATTGAAACACGGAAGGGGTATTAGTAATAAACTGATTTGATGTAGGGGGAGGGGCCGAACATCAGTGGGTGAATAACAATCAAAATAATTAGTTTCTTTGGTAAACATAACTTGGTGTTAGTAATTTTGTGATCATAATAAACTTGTGAGTATGGTTGAATTAATCTTGTGTTTATGTGATCAAAATAAACTGTGTAATAGACCTAGGCTAGTTGTAAATAAAATCGATGATATGCATGCTGGATTCGATGCTAAGTTATGATGGTTAATTGCTAGTGTAGGTAACAATCATGAGTGATTAACTGTGTTGTTACTTGTCGAAACTTAAATACGTAGACGTTATGATTCACAATGATACTGAGGACTAGACTTGATTTCACGAAACCAGATTTAGGATGATAGCCGTATATAAATCGGATGATTGTAATGATAGTGAGAATGTTAAGAATAATTGATGGTTAAGATCTGGTGGTGCGGATTAATTGATGTCAAAGGTTTCGATAATTGATTGATATTCATTTTAATTGTTTGATGATAAGTTGGACTAGGTAGGAAATTATTTGGATCTGGTGAATTAAAATGCAAAAACTGTTACCAATCATATAAACAAACTGATCGAAATTGTGGAGAGCATTATGAGAATTTATGGAAGGGAATCAAAATCAAATGGGTTAGTTATACACTACTTGGGCCTCACACACACATACGGGGCTGTACGGTTCTTTGATGTTACGTTGTGTTGTACATGAGTTGGGCTACACATTTGAGGTTAACCACACACTCTAGTTGTATTCATATAATTAAACACGTATGGCACAATTTCGTAGTGCATGTCGCACACCTGTATCGGGTTGCACATCTCTCTGGGCCGAACAGTGGTATTGGGCCACATAATTTTGGGGTCACACACCCGGAGGCAGTCGCACACTCGGTGTGGGCTGGTCTCCGATGGGCCGCGCATCCTCCTTAAGTTGCATGAATTACATTGTGCTTTGTAGATGAATGTGAGCAATATATGTATGTGTGTATCATGTTATGGTCTGTTACTTCTCTGAATTGTAAGTTAGTGTTAGCAATGGAGAATGCTTATAAATTAAATCGGTAGGCTAATACAACTAAATTTAGTGGGGCGAAACTCTAATGAACTGTTTTGTGATATGATTGGCTACTGTGACTCGCATGATAATACGTGAGATACATGTATGCTACTTGTGTAATATGAGTATGAAACTATGCGACTTGAGTCTATATGAAACTGATTGGCTTTGGCAACTATGCTAGGACTTGATTGATCAACTTGAATACGTAAATAAACAATCCAAGCAAACCAAGGTGAGTTCACACTCTTAAGGCATGGGATTCCCGGTGGGTTGGGAATGGGATTAAGAAGCTAAGATGAAACCTGTATATTCACCAATAATAGCCTACACTAAACCTGCATATTCTCGGATTGGGAAGAATACGTACCTCCGTCCTCGGATTGGGAAGGACGCCTACATTTAACCTGCGTATTCTCGGTTGGGTAGAATACGTACCTCCGTCCTCGGTTGGCAATATATATAACTAGTCTAGTGGTTTACAACATGGGGTAACCCCCAATGGTTATGGTTTGGGAAACAAGGAACTAATTAACTACTGGTTTTCGAATGAACTTATGATTTATTAAACAACTTTAAAATGGACAACCAACTGTGAACTCGCTCAACTTTGTTGTTGATTCGTTGTTACATGCCTTGCAGGCCTTTAGGTGCATATTGTTGGAACTTGCTGTCTGGGAGGCTGGAGTGGTCATGGGTCGAGATACATGGAATCGCAACACAAGACTAATGGTTTATAAACACTTAACGAATGATTTATGCTTCCGCTGTATACTGTGAATTGTTTGTAACGTTGTAACGCTTAATGTCAATAAATGAAAGTTTTATTTAATTATATTGTGCGAAGTTCAATGTGATTGGTGGCTTGGATCCTGGTACATCACACGCCCCGCGGTAATTCTGCATGTGGTATTTTGGGGGTGTGACAAGCTCGGAGTCGTCAAAAGAGTTATGACGATAGAGTTCGAAGTTGGAGATCACGTCCTCTTAAAGGTTTCACCTTGGAAATGAGTGATCCGATTCGGCAAGAAAGGGAAACTAGCGCCACGTTACGTGGGCCCGTTTTAGATTCTGGAAAGAATTGGCAAAGTGGCCTACCGACTCGAACTACCGATTGAACTCAGCAACGTACACCCGACTTTCCATGTCTCACACCTTAAGAAGTGTCTAGCTGAAGAAAATCTTCATGTACCTCTTGAAGACTTGCAAATAAACGAGACTCTGCACTTCGTGGAAAGACCAGTAGAAATCATGGATCGAGAGACCAAGAAACTTCGACGCTCTCGCATTCCCATAGTCAAGGTTAGATGGGAAAGAAAACGCGGCGCCAAGTTCACTTGGGAACTCGAAAGTGATATGAAAGCTAAATATCCGCAACTCTTTGTTACGTCTACTACTTAATTTCTGGACGAAATTCCCTAAAGTAGGGGAAACTTTGACAACCTGAACCTTTGGTTGTTCCCTTTTTACTGTTATTTCATTCATAAAACGCTTGTACTCTGAGATTCGATTAATGCCAAGGGTTACCACATTTTGAAACACATTTCGCATCGCTTATTTATCGCAGTTATCGCATATAAACATATATTACTTAAACGCTTATCGCAACGCAAACTCAACGCAAACTCGAAACGTGGATTTATTTATGCCTTTGGTGCTACTTATGTGTTTATTTGTTTAATATGTTAATGTGAGAATCAATGCATCGCTCAAAACGCTCAAACGCTCACACTCGCAACTCGATTTCTCACACCGAACTGCAACACAACGTAATACTTAATATCTCGCTAAAATACTTTAAGTACTCACACTAACTAACACAACAAAATGCACCAAACGAGCATCCTATACGCGAAACGGAGATTTTTTACACCAAACTGGCCCCTTCGAACGAAGCCAGCAGCTTCGTACGAAGGCACTGCCTTCGTACGAAGGCAGCCCGCTTCGAACAAGGTGACCAGCCCTCTCCTATAAATACCCAAGCCCTCTCCTCTCATTCTAACTTGCTGCCATTTCATCTAAAACGCTGCCGAATTGCTGTCCGACTGTTTTCAAGTAAGATTTACTGGTTTTGCCTGAATCACAACGTTTTCCACCAAGATTTTACATGATTTTATCTCCGATTTATCAAAACTTCTTTATTTTCATCAAAACTTCTCTATTTTCACCTAAACTTCATCTTTTTCATCTAAACTTCATTCTGTTTGCAAAAACCTTCATCATTTTCATCAAATCTTCTTATTTTATCATGGATCTACACTTAACCGAGTGTAATGGGCCTAGCTTCGGCTTCCCAAGTTAGAAATCTGCAGATTTCACACTCACCAAGTGTTAATCCAAGTGAAAACCCTTTAAAACTCGATTTTTACACAAAATGGACCAAAATCGACACATATTTCGTTCACTGGATAGTGGGGCGAAGTGGTGTCAAAACCGTCATGAAAAGGACTCGAAAACACATCCGATTCAGACGAAAACACAGCTCCGAACGCCAAAAACAGCCATGTTTGCGAGTTGGACTGTTCTGTGTGAAGCCCCAGCTTCGTACGAAGTCAGTGCCTTCGTACGAAGGCACTGACTTCGCATAACGCAGCCCAATTCTCACCCGTGACTTAAACCAAGACCTCTCCGGCTCTAAGTTTAATCAGTTGCTTAAGGTTGGAGGGATGAACACTCGATTTCCCGAAGACAGACGCGAAGCACACTCGATTTTGGACAATGAGAGCCACACATGTAAGAAGACCCCACCTTCGTACGAAGGCACTGGCTTCGTACGAAGCCTCTGTTTCCCACCCGATACTTCAATTTCGACTGTTTCAGCACTTTGGAGGACTTACGCTTCTGTTCCCGTACGCAGGCTGATCCGGCGCTCCCTTCAATCCATTTCAGATCGTGTTTACTTGCTAGACACACACTGTGAGTATACTCGAACCCTTTTTTTCGCTTAACGCACTTTTGGGTGTTACATACGTTCTCTATAAAAATACACAACACTTAAACGCTTTACAAACACTAACCGCACTCGCATGATTTACTTGTTGCTATGTTACACAGTGATGACTTGCCCTACCGCCCTTAGCAATGATAGTACTATAGTTTGGACTCAGCACCTGTTTATTCAGGGGTTGTCAAGGAACACATACTTTACTTCACATGTTCGCTTCGGTGAACACGTGTCGCGCATACTCTACTGTTAGGATCTGAGTTTGATATGATTGTGTTTGTTTAACTAAAATGAAGATGAATCAGAAATAATTAAGCAAACATGTTTAACATAGAATCGAATGATTGCATTTGATTACAATACTAAAAACTAATGCATGCATGCACAAAGTCTCCCCCTCAGCCTGAGCTCACAGTGATTGTTTGTACAGAATGACTTGGTGATGAAGAGAGCTCATGGAACAGTATAGGGTACTGTTCTATTTATAGTACAGAACAAACCACTGTGGCATCTTTGTTGACGTCACCATGAAAGTGACATCTAACCTCCTAACAACCTCTAACAACTGTTCTTTACAAACACTGCTTTCTAACTACTGATTACAAATAAAATACAATAAAGAAGGTAAACTACTGCTTCTTCATTCCACTGCTTTAGCCCCAGCAGTGCTTTGTGTCTTCAGCAGTACTTGAACCACAGCAGCAGATTGAGCAACAGTCCTTTGTCTTCATCAGTCTTTGGATGTTCATCAGTTGTTGTAGATCAGCAGTTGTTGTAGAAGGGCAGTACTTAGAGATCATCAGATGTTAGGCCACATTCAAGGGGAAAGATTGATGCAATCAACTACTTATTATGAATCCACTTATCTGGTCCAGTTTGGCTTTAATCAACTGTTCTTTTGTAGGGTTTAATCCCAACAATCTCCCCCTGGAACAGATGATGCCAAAACTCTTCATTATTCTGGATTTTTATTATCTCATCAAGAGTTCCCTTACTTGACCTTTGAATTATAATTCAAAGTTCATAGAGTCCTCATCATTTTCATCCCAGCACAGTGGAAGCTTAAGGAGATCTTGTAAATCTTCAACACCCAGGCCAAGTGCTTCTTCCCTTGATATGTGCTTCACCTCACCATTGGATTTGAGCAGAGTCAATACGTGGGTCTTTTGATCAGACTTCCACTTTAGTATCTTTAAATCCAATGGGTTTCTTGGGAGAGTTTTTATTGCTGATGAGTTTGGAGATTGAGGCCTGGTGATGACAACTTTGGCAGGGTCTTGAGATTGTGCTGAGTCTTGTTTCTCTGCTATAAGTGTCTGAAGAACCATCTTCATGATATACTCTCCTGAAGCCTTGTCTTCTTTTGTTACTGCATCCATCTGCTTTTGTTTCCTTCTTTGATAATAGATGGCAGCAGTTGGAACAGTGGGTCTCCTGATTGGTAACTTTTGTTGTTTAACTGGAACCACTGCTTCTGGATAATTAGGCTTTTTAGGAGCAGTGGGATCTCTCTTCCTCAACTCTTCCAACCTTTTGTAGGTAGCTAGCACTTTATCCTCTGACCACCTTGTAACCAGGTTCCTTGACCCATAATCAGCAGCTATCAGCTCTTCTTTCATGCTTTTCAGCTTTAAGGCCCTTTCTGGTACATTTTTCTTGTACTTAGCCCATACTGGAGGAGTCTGTTTTACTTTGTCTTCAAGCATCTTTTCTATTCTAGCAATTTCATGTTGTAGTTCACTTATGGTCCATTCTTTGTATTGATGATTTTCTGCTCTGTATTTCTTGTATGCCATGATGTGTTCTATGTAGTCATGCCTCATACTTTCATCATCTTTTTCAGACAGTTTTTGGCAAAGGTCTTTTGAGAACTGTTCTAAAGTTCTGACCTTGGTGAGCAGGTATTGCAGATTTCTCTGAATCTCCTTGTCAGACTTTCCCTCTGTATCTCTTTTAGATATATCCTCTGCTTGTTGGGCCTTTATTTTGAGATACTCTTCTATGTTTCTTGGTAAAGGATAACCTTGAATAGATGGGAGTTTCCTTTTTGCAGGGTCATCTTCAGAGTAAAAAGATTTGATCTCCTCCTTGACTGCTGGGAGATCTAATGGGTATTGTACTCCCACTGGAACAATAGCAGTGTTTGGATTCATAACTTGAGCTGAAGAGATTGGAACAGGGTTAGGAATAGTGACAAGGGTCAGTGGTTGTGTAGATGTTGGAGTTGGGGAAGTGTCATCTTCCAGTACAATGTTTGTTACCCTTCTCCTTTTGTGCTTTGGAGAAGTTGGTGGAGTATTTGTGGGTTTAGTGGTGGTGATTCAAGTAGTAGGTGTCTGACTAACAGCTGTTGAAACAACTGGTGTTTCAACCACTGTTGTCACTTCAACAGTTGATGTGTCAACTGTTGTCTTCTGCTTTTTGGCAGGTGGGTTTTGTGGTGGTGATATTGTTTTTGGTATGGCAGTGGATTGAGTATGGGTTGATGTAGTAGTGATGGCAGTTGTTGGGATAACATCTGTTGAAACCACTGAAGTACCAACAACTGTTGATACAACAGGTGTCTCAACATCTGTTGGTTTGGAGGTTTGATGATAGGAACTTTTGGGGATTTGAGGAGTATGTTTGGTGGTTTTGGAAGGTGTGGTTTTGGGTTGGCTTACTTTTCTAGTAGGCTGTCTTCTTTTAGGTTTAGAAGTACCCTGCTCTTCCTTTTCCATCAAGACTTTCTTCTCTTAAGCAAACCTTTTTGACCCTTTTATTTCCATTGACTCTTTCATGTTTGCTTTTAATTTAGCAAAAGCATTTTGAGTCTCATCAACCTTTTTGGAACCATCTTGCCTTGGGATTTCTATAACCAGTTTAGACATTGGATCTGGTTTAATGTATAGACCATCTTCTTTTCCCTTCTTCCCTTTATTTTTCTCCCCCTTTTTGGCATCATCATGATTTTCAACATAGATGATTGAAGGAGGAGCAGTGCCAGTGGTTTGAAGCAAATGTGCCTTGATTGCCTTGATATCAGCTTGTATATTTTTGTACCTAGCTTCCATCACATTTCTGAACATTTTAAGCTGAACTTCATGTTGTTGATCAGCATACTGTCTCTGTTGATGAAGCATAGGTTGAAACTTCTGCCATAGCTCAGCAGGGGATGGAGCAGATGTTGCAGCAGTGGGTGTAGCCTTTTGAGCTTGTAACAACTGTTGCAGCATAGATTTGATTTCTGCAACAGACGTGTCAAGTTTATCAACCCCCTCCATCAATTCTTTGTATTTTAAACTATCACCCAAGTTAATGGGATCATCTGATTTCCCACCAGTGGTGGTTGTATCAGTGGTTGACTTAGGGAAAGTTTCCCAAAAATCATCCACTGATGCCCCTTGTTCTCGGTACTGGGGACTTCTTTCTTCAGCAGAGGTTACCATTTTAAGGTCACCAGTGTATAATGGTAACACACCAGTGGACACTATGGTTCCCAAAGAAGAAATTTCCTTCAAGGGAGTCTCACTTATGAAACTACTGTCCAGGTGTAAACCAGTGGGTTCAACACCTGTAGTAGCTGCTCCACTTGAACTACTGACAGGAATTACTTGTAATTCCTGCAGTATAGCCTCCTCAACTGTTGGTGGGTTAGCAGAGATAGAGACACCGGACTCAGTCACTTGTTGTGGTATATTCTCATTGACAGGTGATTGAGAAGAACTGATTTGTGTCTGGGCTATATCCAGTGCATCCAACAGAGGTATCATTGATGGTGGAAGTTGTGCAGTGAGGATAGGGGTAGAAAGAGAATTTTCCCCGGGAGGAGGGCTGTGGAAGATGGAATCAAGTGATTCCAGAGCTTCATAATGTGGTGTCCCTGTGGATACAACCTGATCCTTTTGAGAGGATGCAGGAGGATTTTTAAGCTCAGGTTGAGGTCTTTCTTCCAACTGTTGTGAGGAAGTAACAGCAGTGGTTATTGGTGACTTTTGTGTTGTCACAGGTATAATCTCTGGGACCTCATCTTCCAGAGTTACTTTTTTGGTGGGTTTGGGGGGCTTTTGGATATTTTTCTTTTTGGGCTTTTTGGTGATTTTTGGTGTTGGTTTCACAGCAGGGGTTGTGCTTCTATGATCACCAGGAGCAGTGGGCTCAACAGTAGGAGCCTGAGGAGCAGTGGTTGCTGCTAAATTCTGCTCATGTACCTCTGTTTGTGTTTTTGAAGTTTTTGACAGCCTTGTGAATGTTTTAGAAGTTAGGTTGTTTATTTGAATAGGATTTCCTTGGATAAGCACATGTGCATTATCCTTTGAAATTTTCTTTTGAAGATAAAAACTTAAAAACCTTGGAAACAAGAAAAATGATTTTTATTAACATTTTTAACCATATTATTGAAAATCTCCTTAGAGCAGTTAAAATTTTCTTCAACCATGATAGCATAGCCCAGGTATTGGATTTTCAATGGGATTTCATTAAAAGCTGTTGTTTTATTTGACACACACATGAGGAGGGTATGCAATAAAAACTTCATGGCAGGTGGAAAACTTCCCTTTTGTAAAGTGTCTTTTTTCATTTCTTCTTCATACCCTATCTCAATGAAATCAGTTTGGTACTCTGTTTTTTGGAAAGAGCTTTTACCTGTAAGATCATTGATTTCAAAAACCTCTGAAATGGTTTGAGGTGTGATGGTAACTGGAATTCCCCTTATTGATGAAGTAATGGCTAAGGGTTTTTTGTCCTTAGTTTCAAGCTTAGCATTTTTCCAGAAATCTTGTTGGGTATCCAGGTAAATAGGAGCATTACAGGTCAACAAAGTTTTGTACTTTGAAGACGAGAGTGCATCAATCATGGAGTTAAAGGTTGTGTTTTGACTTGGTTTTTCAAGTATACACAGGTAGTTATGAGGGGTTTAGAATGGAAGAGCCATGATGAATCGAAGGTGGTTGAGAACGAATGAAGAAAATGAGTGATTTGAGAGTATTTGATGAAAACTGCTTTTGAAAGGATTTTGAATTCGATTCGACAGTGATAACCCTGTTTGGGGTTTGGATCAGGGTTTTATAGAGTTAAAAAGTGTATGCTGACGTGGCAGCGGTTACAAAAGGTCTGACAGCTAAGTACTGTCCTGTCACACCCCGATATTTCCACGTATTACCGGTGGGCCCGGTGGGGAGTATCGTGACGTAGTTGATATCATCATAGTCAAATAATCACAGTTTAATGCACAGCGGAAGTCTAAAGTAATAATACAAACCGAATTGAAAGTATAATAAAATATTACTCAACAGTTGTAAGTGGATCCACAGGCGGATCTAAAACAGAAAGTAAATATTGTTCAACAGACTTTACGTATTAAAAGCTTGCAAGACTCTTTAATTAATACTCAGGAGTTTTCCAGCCCATTACGCATAGTACCTACACTTAATCTTTTTGAAAAATACGTCAGTTTACACTGGTAAATACAATTAACTGACTCTTTTGAAAAGTGTTTATAAAATTGGTTTGGATGCACAAGGCATAAAATATTTTTTAACTTGGGAAAATTATTTAAAAAAATCTTGTATACAGTTTTACATGTTTGTCATACGTTCGAGGCCCGGAATAGAAGAGTCGGGACAAGATTAATAGACACACCACTAGTATAAGCCCACAAGAAGTTTCCTAACGAGTGAGATACCGTTTTACATAAGCAACTGTCGGGTGTATGCCTACACCCCGTGCTTAAGTCGTGGCCATTTCAAATGAATGAGGCGAGGATATCCAGGACACGGTCATATTAACCCCCAAATGCTTTGTATCAAACAAAATAGATTAAAACAGGTTATCTCAATGATTTAACCACTAATCGATTAAATATTCAATACCCGACCAAGCGGTAATAATTTACCGTATCCCAAACCCGTATAAGGGAAAATAAATTACCTGAGCTAAAATGTAATTTATTCTCAGCCGTATGTTCTAATCAGCAAGTGCAAGTAGCTTTTACTGGGCTCCTAATCTGGAACGAAGGTTTTTAATAACCTATTAGATTCCTAACGGGTCTTATTTAAGTTATAACTTAGACCGGTTAGTTTTTAAGAAAGGTTTACGGTTCAAAAACGCAAGATTAAGCGAAGACCGGATTAGAATGTGATTTAGACCCAACAAGTATGAAGACTTGTATAAAATGGGTAAACTAAATACACTCTGGATTTTGAAGTAAAAGTGATAAGGTTTGACCCGTTTCGGTTAATTTATGCAAACTAGTTACATAAACCGTACCGAACGCGTATATGCATAACGGGTAACCGAATGAGTCATGTACAAGTTCCATAAGTAATTATGCTTAAAATATGTTGTGATATCAGTAGGATATCTTCCATTATGCCCAAAACGAATTTAAAACCAATTTAAGTCCCGTAAGGGTATTTTGGTTATTTTAAAGTTTATAAAAGAGGTTAAATAGCAAACTGAGGTTCTGGTCTAAAATATTTAGTAAAAATATTTATTTTATCAAGTTACATCAGTAAGATATCATACATGTGTGAGGTTTATCATTTATGGCCAAACTATGCATCGTAGGGGCATTTTGGTCATTTCACATATGCTTTTAAAGGTCAAATTCGGAATCTGAGTTCAAGACTTATACTTACTGTTAACATATAAAAATTTATTTTTTAAAATCAGTAGGTAACAAGTCTTAAGCATTAAATATGGTTTTAAACCATACTATGCGCTTAATAAGCGTAAAAAGTCGATATTTGACGATATTTGAGATGTTTATAAAATTTTGAAGTTTTGATCAGTCTCTAGAGCTTAAAATATTTTATTTAACATATGATATCAGTAGGAAAAGGTTTGGTATTCAAATCATATGTTAAACTCATTTTATTAACGAAAAGGGCATTATCGTCAATTACAGAATTCATGCTAGAACTCTACGTTATGGCCAGTATAAAATTTGACAAAAATTTCCAAAAAATCCCTAAATATTATATCATAACAGTGGGTAGGAAGTTTGGTGCCAAAAATTGGGTTTAAATATGATTTATGCTGAGAATGCCATTTAATTAACAAAAAGTTTCATTTTTACGATATCTTGCATACCTTTTATTTGAGACCAGAAACGGATGTCAAATTTTTAGGACATACTTATATATCAGTAATAAAGCTTTTTGACCTCTCACATTTTCAAAAATCTCGTTTTTATAACATAAGGGCATAATGGTCAATTTTTAAGCATTTAACAGAAACATGCAAATGATTCAGATTTCTAAGGGACCATGTAGTATAATCTCAGAGGGTTATACTAACATATAATATGGTCACAAAAGAACCCTAAGGCATAACTAAACTAAGCTAATTCGGGTTAGAACTGAAAGTCAAAGCAAAAGTCTACTTCTGCGACTTTCGGTTGCGAACCGAGCCTAATACTCAGAATTGTCAGGTTTAACATGCCTAAACATGTTCTTATATTATTTACCAAGTTGTTTAAGTGATAAAATGTATTTTATAGCTTCTACATTATCAGTTATGGGTTATTTTGTAAAAACTGACTCGTTTGACTTTTCTATTAAGTAGTTTGACCCGACAATTGACTGAGATAACATGATAACTAGAAGGTTCCCTTTTAAGTGTTTATCACCTACTTAATTACCAACACATAGCCACTTTCGAATCGAATAATGGCTGGACCGTTAGTGATTAATCACCAAGTCAAAGTTTAATTACGATATCTTTGACTTTCGGTCATTAAGTTAATAAAACCTTAACTATAGAAGCTAAGAACACTTACAGTGGTCCTTAGTACGAAAATTAGACTTAAGAGAGCTTCCTTAATGCTTAGGATGCTCCAGAGAATGCTCCAAAGCTTGAGCAATTGAGATAGAATGAAAATTTGAACTTGCAAGTGAATGGGACTGCCCAAGAACACCTATTTATAGCAATTGAGAGCACCTCCTAATCATTCCAGGTGTTTAGTGTTGTTCTCTGATGATTACATGTGTCTCTAATGGTTTTGGATACCATCAACAATCCCCTGGTTTCGATTTATGTGAGTGTAAGGCTGTTTTGAAGAAGAGAGGTGCAGAACCTGCACCTGTGCATGGATTATGCCCATTTTAGGCCGTTGCGTCACGTGACGGTAGTGTGGTTTTGGTGTGGCGCAGCGCCACCCCTAGGGTGACCAGCACAATAAGTTTCAAACATGGCAGAATCGACCCCTGGACCTTTAAAACCTCATAACTTCAATTTTAAGCACTTTTAACCCATAAAGTTTATATTTTGATGATCTTTAGGATATGACTAAACATCCTTAGGTCCGGTTTCGTTAAACGATAACCGAAAACACAATCTTTGCCTTGTTGACGCTTTTAACCCTTTATTTACGAAAGTTAACGTATTTATATCAAACGATATCGAAACCTCGTAAAATTTTTGTCACTTATTCTTGAGAGTATAACTAATCGTTACAAAGCCCCGAGTTCGTTAAAAGGTCACTCGGAGGTAGTAATTTAACATGTTGACACGTTTAACCCTCGCGTCTTGTAAACTTCCACTTTCTTTCACAAACGGCTTCATACGTTTCAAAATTTATTCGTTTAAGGGTATAAGCATCATGTAGGGTCGTTGAAAAGCATAGTTTTCAAATGTTGACACTTTGGATCCTTCCACACACATACTTTCTTTGTTTATCAACTTTAGTCCCCCGAAATCAATTCATCACACGTTTAAAGTTCATGACACGTGTCGTTACTACATTGGACATGATTTTGAGAGGTGTTACATCCTGACCCCCTTAAAAGAAATCTCGACCTCGAGATTCACTGAAATAAATGAGGGTATTTTTGTTTCATCGTGGATTCAACCTCCCATGTGTATTCTGGGCCTCTACGGGCATCCCATTTTACCTTCACAATCGGCACACTCTTTCTTCGAAGCTTTTTCACCTGTCGATCCTCGATCGACAAAGGTTATTCGATAAACTTCAAGCTTTCGTCAATCTGCACGTCCTTATGAGACATTGTTAGCAACTCATCGGCTAGACATTTCTTTAAGTTGCAGATGTGGAACACATTGTGAATGCCACTGAGTTCTTCAGGTAAATTTAGCTTGTAGGCTACAGTTCCGACACATTCAATGATCTCAAATGGTCCTATGTATCTTGGGCTCAGCTTGCCCTTTTTGCCAAAACGCATCACCCCTTTCCAGGGTGACACCTTGAGTAGCACTTTATCACCTACCTCGAATTTCAGAGGTTTATGCCTTTTATCCGCGTAGCTTTTCTGCCTATCCCTGGCAGCTTTGAGACGATCACGGATTTGAACAATCTTATCCGTCATCTCGAGGACTATATCAGGTCCTGACAGTTGGCTTTCTCCAACATCCGCCCAACAAACGGGCGTTCTGCACTTTCTTCCATACAATGCCTCAAAAGGTGCGGCTTGAATACTCGAATGATAACTATTATTTTACGAAAATTCAATCAAAGGAAGATGGTCATCCCAACTTCCACCCAAATCAATAACACAAGCCCTGAGCATATCCTCAAGCGTTTGAATCGTACTCTCGCTTTGGCCATCTGTCTGAGGATGATAAGCAGTGCTGAAATTTAGACGAGTGCCTAGGGATTGCTGAAAGCTTTTCCAAAAATGAGATGTGTATCTAGTATCCCTATCAGAGATAATAGATACTGGCACTCTGTGGGGAGATAGTATCTCATCCACATACAGCTGAGCTAGCTTATCAGAGCTATGTGTTTCTTTAATAGGCAAGAAGTGAGCTGACTTGGTCAGCCTATCAACTATAACCCAAATCGTATCATTCCCGTGCTTCGTCCTTGGTAACTTAGTGATAAAATCCATAGTTACCATTTCCCACTTCTAGGTGGGAAGTTCAGGCTGTTGCAGCAAACCTGACGACTTTTGATGCTCAGCTTTAACCTATGCGCGCGTCAGACATTTAGCCACATAAGTGGCTATTGATTTCTTCAAAACTATCCACCAATAATTTGCCTTTAGATCCTGGTACATCTTATCACTGTCTGGATGGACTGAATATTTTGAACTATGAGCTTCTTGAAGGATCACGTCTCTAAGTCCTCCATGGATAGGGACCCAGATTCGACCATTTAATCTAAGGATTCCATCCTTGCCATAAGACAATTGATCAGCAGTGACGCCTAACTTCTCATTCGGAAAGTTAGTTTCCAACATAGCTTCCTTCTGTGCAGTCAATAGTCTTTCGTTCAAGTTGTTCCTAAGTTCAATGCTTTTAGCGTTGATTCTTATTGGTTTAATCCTTTCTTTCCTGCTCAAAGCATCAGCGACTACATTTGCCTTGCCAGGATGGTAGCGTATTTCGCAATCATAATCGTTTAAAGTCTCCATCCAACGACGCTGCCTCATATTAAGATCTTTTTGATTGAATAAGTGTTGAAGGCTTTTATGATCAGAATAAATCACACACTTGGTTCCATATAGATAATGCCTCCAAAGTTTCAGTGCAAATACAACGGCACCCAATTCCAGATCATGGGTGGTGTAGTTCTTTTCGTGCACCTTTAATTGACGTGAAGCATAGGCAATGACATTGCCTCTTTGCATGAGCACGCAACCCATACCGGTGTGCGATGCATCGCAGTGCACAACAATCTCTTCAATCCCTTCTGGAAATTTCAACACTGGAGTGTTGCTTAATTTCTGCTTGAGGATCTCAAAAGATTCTTGTTGCTTGGGACCCCAATCAAACTTGACATTCTTGCGAGTTAACGAATTTAGAGGTATAGCAATCCTAGAAAATTTTTCAATGAAACGCCTGTAGTATCCTGCTAGACCCAAGAAGCTGTGAATTTCTGTAGGTGTTTTAGGCGCTTGCCAATTCATAATTGCTTCGATCTTAGCGGGATCCACCTGGATACCCCGCTCACTTACCACATGCCCAAGAAATTGGACTTCTCGGAGCTAGAATTCACATTTAGAGAATTTTGCATAAAGCTTCTCTTGTTGCAGAAGTTCAAGAATACATCGGAGATGTTTTTCATGATCGGCTTGATTCTTCGAATAAATAAGTATGTCATCAATAAAAACAATGACAAACTTGTCTAAATATGGCTTACAAACGCGATTCATGAGATCCATGAATGTTGCAGGTGCATTAGTGATCCCAAAAGGCATCACTAAGAACTCGTAGTGGCCATATCGAGTCCTGAATGCAGTCTTATGCACATCTTTGGTTCTGACCTTCAACTGATGGTATCCCGACCTCAAATCGATCTTTGAAAAGTAACTTGCCCCTTGAAGTTGATCGAACAGATCGTCGATCCTGGGTAATGGATATCGGTTCTTGATTGTAACTTTGTTTAGCTCGCGATAATCAATGCATAGACACATTGATCCATCCTTCTTCTTTACAAATAGAATCGGCGCTCCCCAAGGGGATGAGCTAGGTTGAATAAAACCCTTTTCTAACAAATCATCCAACTGTGTTCTTAATTCTTTCATTTCTGTTGGTGCCAACTGATACGGTGCTCTTGCAACTGGTGCTGCTCCAGGAATGATATCGATTCTGAATTCCACTTGCCTGTCTGGAGGTAAACCAGGTAATTCTTCAGGAAAAACATCTGAATATTCAGAAATAACAGGAATATCTTCAATCTTAGGCTTTGGCTCGTCTATAGTCACCTGTGCCATGTAAATGACACAACCTTTCTTCAAACACTTTGAGGCTTTAAGCATAGATACTTGTTTAGGCAATCCATACTGCGTATCTCCCTGAATTGTTAATGGCTCACCATAAGGAGTCTTGATAACCACTTGCTTCTTATCACATACAATTTGGGCTTGGTTACAAGACAACCAATCCATGCCTATCACTATGTCGAATCCTGCCAATTTCAACGGAAGCAAAGATAGCGGAAAAGAGTGATTCCTAATGGATATAAAACATCCCTCTAAAATTGTTGAAGCAGTCTCTATGGTACCATCGGCCAATTCTACCTCATATTTTATGCTTAGAGTCTTAACAGGCAGATTTAACAGTTTACAAAATTTATTGTCTACAAAAGACTTGTCTGCACCCGAATCAAACAAAACTCTAGCATAAACATCATTGATAAGGAAAGTACCGGTTATAACATTATCATTCTGTACTGCCTCCTGAGTATTCATCTGGAAGACTCGAGCATTAGTCTTCTTGGCCTCTTCAGGCTTCTTTGGGTTTTTAGGGAAATTGGTCTTTATGTGCCCTTTCTCGTTGCAACCATAACAGGTTGCATCCTTCATTTTCTTGCAATCCAAAGTTATATGCTCTTTGGACTTGCAGATCCCACAAACTTTAGGCTGTGAATGCGATTGTGACTGTGATTCGAATCTGCATTTTCCAAAATGGTGCTTCTTGCAGATTTTACACTTAGGCTTCTCCCCTGACTGTTGGGTATCCTTTCTAAACCCAGAGCCCTTCTTATGCTCAGAGTTCCCCTTTATTTTCTTATCGGAGCAATGAGAACTCTCATCCTCCCGTTTCCGCTTTCCTTCATCAGAAGCTTTGACATATTTGTTTCTGACTGCATCGAGTGTGAGAGATAGAGACAGATCCACCACTGACCTGTATGTGGTAGGTCTGGAAGCTTTCACATTACCCTTGATTTCTGGAGCCAGGCCTCAAATAAAACGTGCTATGCGCTTTGGTTCCGGTTTGACCAAATAAGGAACCAATCGGGACATGGTGTTGAAACTTGTAACATACGCCTGACAATCCAAGTTTTTCATGACCAAAGTCAAGAAGTCAGTCTCGATTTTCTCAACCTCATGCTGAGGACAGAAGTTTTCCTTGATCAGTGCAACAAATTGATCCCAAGACAAGTTATACAATGGGATCTTCCCTGTGGCTTGGATTAACGACCTCCACCAAGCCAAAGCTTCACCTTTAAAAGATTGTGAAACAAACTTCACAATATCCTGTTCCGCACAACCACTTATATCAACTACAGTATCCATCTCATCGAGCCATGTCATACAATCAATGGCTCCTTTTTCTCCTGTAAAGTCCCTTGGCTTGCAAGAGACAAAGTATTTGTAAGAACAGGTTTTGACACGTGGCTCCTGATTAAGCACAATTTGTTTTGATGTCATACTCTTCTGATTCGAAGAGTGTCGAGAATTGTCTTTATTTGACTCATGTGTTTTTGAAGGGGGCTTACTATGAGCCACAGTTTGAGTCTTTGTGCGAGTATTACTTGGTTCCTTGAACTGTCTGTCAATGGCTCTAGTAACAGCATTGTCTATCAATGCTTGAAGATCTGCACCAGCTACATTTATTCTGGTGGTATCATTTCTCTCCCTTGGATGACTATTAACCTCTTCTGATTCAGACATGCTGAAGCTTGATTGCTATAAAACAATTGACAATAGATTGTTTAGAGGTTTATTAAGGAATCATCATTTTCGATGATTCATTAACCATGGTAAATATAAATCATATTTGTTTAATTTGTTAATCATGTTTATTTTAAATTTTTCATTATAATTTATCCCATTTATAAATCATTAAGGATATTAAAGTGGCACAAAAGGCCCTGTCACAAGGACAGTTTAAATTTATGAGCCATGATCTTATAGGATCGAGGCATTAAGGCTCGAACATAGTTCATCACCTTTTCTGACAGGGAGTCATAGACTACAACTGTCATTGTCTTAGAGGACAATAAGTATGGCCCGTAGGCACTTCATCACTAATGGATGTTTAAATTATCAGGTAAGAATAAGGAATTGGAAAAAAATCTAATATAAGGATGACTAGTGTGATTTTATCGAATCACATTTGCCAGGAGTGCTAACATGTTTTCAGATGTTAACAAAGATTTGAATCTTAAAAAGGTTTTACCATCATGGCCATGTCTAAAATGGCATATGGGCTAGGTTATACCTTCAAGATTTTCTTTTAATAATAATGGCAGATCAATTGTAAATTGGAATGATATTTTGATTTGTTTTGTATAGTACATGCATATAATGACAAATAAAAATTTTAAAAATGAAACATGCCATAAATTGTCTTAAGAAGTACAATAGTTGCCCTAAATGGGACTTTAAATAACTAACTTGTCCACGCAGGGACTAAAATAGGAAAGACAAGTCCACGCAGGGACCAAATACATAAATGAAATGTCCACGTAGGGACTTAATTGAAAATGAAATAGCAATACAATAAATAAGGATTTCTAATAATCCCGCTTCTTCTTCCCCTTAATAAGGTTTGCTAAACCCTTTAATAGACCATGGCGGCTGCTACGCTCTTCGTCTACCCTTTGTTCCACCTCGTGCAACCTCTGGAGGATTTCTTGCTGCTGCGGCGGCTGCTGTTGCTGAGGTTGAGGAGGTGGTGGGTATTGATACCCATATGCAGGGTACCCAGTTGGGTACGTAGCTGGAAAGGGTCCAGGGTAGAGAGCATTGTAGTTCACTGCCTCAAGGTACGGGTCAACGGCATGGGCATTGTTGTAGTTATAACCCGAATAAGCTTGCTGCTCAAACGGGTTGTACCCAGCTGCACCTTGGTAAGATGGAATTGGGTTTTCATAACCCATTTGTGGTGCTGGTTCGACTGGTGCAGAGTCGACTTCAGAAACTGCATTTGAAGGCCCACCCATTTGCGGGTCTTCATAGAGCGGCGGGTAGTTGCTGTTCTTGGAGTGTTTGGGGTGCTGAAATGGAATCCCCCACGCACGGACATCCGTGCAGTTCTTCGTCGCCTCGATGGTTCGGGAGGCGCTGGTTGCTCAGGCGCTGGTGGTGGCGGCGGCGTGACCGCCTGGTAATGTGGGTCCTCAGAAGGGACCTGCTGGTGTGGTGGCGAGTTGCGGTGAGGGGGAGTATACTCCCACTTGTTGAAGCCCATCTTTCGGCCCAAATATCAGGGCCCCTGTAAAGCGAACCATGGAAGGATGATCCGCTAGATATTTCAATGGGATGCGTCGGCGTCCCAGATGGCAGCATCTCAGGATCTGGATCTTCGTCCACATCCATGTTTTGGATTTCAGGGAAATGATCAGCCGGTCCCAAAGGGTTTTGACCCTCTGGTTCTTCTATCTGGTTCATCGGGTTGAACCGGCTTTGAAAATACGGTGTCGGGTTCTGGAATGAATGGTGCGAACCCGATCGTTGTAGAGGAATGATGTGAATCATGAGGCTCCTCATCTTGATGTGGCCCGAACGAATGGTGGTAAGACGGTGAGGAACTAAGTGAGACTGAGCATCTCGCGGGCTCCAAGTAGGTTCTCCAGTCTTCGTGAGGACTAGAGCTGAGTGTTGCTGATGGTGTACGCCGGTGAGATGGTCCGGCTTCATGGTCGTTTCTAGTCAAAATTGGAGCTTTTCCTCTTCCTCATCGGCCCCTCACTCTTGGCGGCATTTTTGTTTTGATCCTGTCAAAACAAAAGAAACAACAAAAGATAAAAACCAATTAAGATTAGGATTAATCCTAAGTCCTTTGCCTAGACTCGGAAGTCAAGGAATGTGCAACTGTGTCATTGAGATTAAACATAAAAGGCTAGTGTTTAATTCACTCAATGTTGGCTCTGATACCAACCTGTCACACCCCGATATTCCCACGTATTACCGGTGGGCCCGGTGGGGAGTATCGTGACGTAGTTGATATCATCATAGTCAAATAATCACAGTTTAATGCACAGCGAAAGTCAAAATTAATAATACAAACCGAATTGAAAGTATAATAAAATATTACACAACGGTTGTAAGTGGATCCACAGGCGGATCTAAAACAGAAAGTAAATATTGTTCAACAGACTTTAAGTATTAAAAGTTTGCAAGACTCTTTAATTAATACTCAGGAGTTTTCCAGCCCATTACACGTAGTGCCTACACTTAATCTTTTTGAAAAATACGTCAGTTTACACTGGTAAATACAATTAACTGACTCTTTTGAAAAGTGTTTATAAAATTGGTTTGGATGCATAAGGCATAAAATCTTTTTTAACTTGGGACAATTATTTAAAATAATCTTGTATACAGTTTTACATGTTTGTCGTACGTTCGAGGCCCGGAATAGAAGAGCCGGGACAAGATTAATAGACACACCACTAGTATAAGCCCACAAGAAGTTTCCTCACAAGTGAGATACCGTTTTACATACGCAACTGTCAGGTGTATGCCTACACCCCGTGCTTAAGTCGTGGCCATTTCAAATGAATGAGCCGAGGATATCCAGGACACGGTCATATTAACCCCCAAATGCTTTGTATCAAACAAAATAGATTAAAAAAGGTTATCTCAATGATTTAACCACTAATCGATTAAATATTCAATACCCGACCAAGCGGTAATAATTTACCGTATCCCAAACCCGTATAAGGGAAAATAAATTACCTGAGCTAAAATGTAATTTATTCTCAGCCGTATATTCTAATCAGCAAGTGCAAGTAGCTTTTACTGGGCTCCTAATCTGGAACGAAGGTTTTTAATAACCTATTAGATTCATAACGGGTCTTATTTAAGTTATAACTTAGACCTGTTAGTTTTTAAGAAATGTTTACGGTTCAAAAACGCAAGATTAAGCGAAGACCGGATTAGAATGTGATTTAGACCCAACAAGTATGAAGACTTGTATAAAATGGGCAAACTAAATACACTCGGGATTTTGAAGTAAAAGTGATAAGGTTTGACCCGTTTCGGTTAATTTATGCAAACTAGTTACATAAACTGTACCGAACGCGTATATGCATAACGGGTTTGAATGAGTCATGTACAAGTTCCATAAGTTATTATGCTTAAAATATGTTGTGATATCAGTAGGATATCTTCCATTATGCCCAAAGCGAATTTAAAACCAATTTAAGTCCCGTAAGGGTATTTTGGTCATTTTAAAGTTTATAAAAGAGGTTAAATAGAAAACTGAGGTTCTGGTCTAAAATATTTAGTAAAAATATTTATTTTATCAAGTTACATCAGTAAGATATCATACATGTGTGAGGTTTATCATTTATGGCCAAACTATGCACCGTAGGGGCATTTTGGTCATTTCACATATGCTTTTAAAGGTCAAATTCGGAATCCGAGTTCAAGACTTATACTTACTTTTAACATATAAAAATTTATTTTTTAGAATCAGTAGGTAACAAGTCTTAAGCGTTAAATATGGTTTTAAACCATACTATGCGCTTAATAAGCGTAAAACTCGGTATTTGACGATATTTGAGATGTTTATAAAATTTTGAAGTTTTGATCAGTCTCTAAAGCTTAAAATATTTTATTTAACATATGATATCAGTAGGAAAAGGTTTGGTATTCAAATCATATGTTAAACTCATTTTATTAACGAAAAGGGCATTATCGTCAATTACCGACTTCATGCTAGAACTCTACGGTATGGCTAGTATAAAATTTGACAAAAATTTCCAAAAATCCCTAAATATTATATCATAACAGTGGGTAGGAAGTTTGGTACCAAAAATTGGGTTTAAATATGATTTATGCTGAAAATGTCATTTAATTAACAAAAAGTTTCATTTTTACGATATCTTGCATAACTTTTATTTGAGACCAGAAACGGAAGTCAAATTTTTAGGACATACTTATATATTAGTAATAAATCTTTTTGTCCTCTCACATTTTCAAAAATTTCGTTTTTATAACATAAGGGCATAATGGTCAATTTTTAAGTATTTAACGGAAACATGCAAATTATTCAGATTTCTAAGGGACTATGTAGTATAATCTCAGAGGGTTATACTAACATATAATATGGTCACAAAGGAACCCTAAGGCATAACTAAACTAAGCTAATTCGGGTCAGAACTGAAAGTCAAAGCAAAAGTCTACTTCTGCGACTTTCGGTTGCGAACCGAGCCTATTACTCAGAATTGTCAGGTTGAACATGCCTAAACATGTTCTTATATTATTTTGTTGGTGCATGCGTCTGTCGACTTCGTCTTATATCGAGTCTTGTATTAGAGTGTATAGATCAGGGCACGTTGTACGAGAAAAATGTCAGAAATAGGTTGTGAGGTAATTTCGCACGAAATTACAAGTTGTAATTCCGCACGAAATCACCAAGTCATTTCACACGAAATCACTGATTTCGTTTGAAATTAATTTCGTTTGAGCTGGTTCAAGCGAAATTACCATGTCTATATATACTAGGTTGAGCCGTGTCATTTGTAACGAAATTAGATTCCGGTTTGAGAGCCGAAGTGCTGCCGAAGTGTCGTCTCGCTGTAAAACGTTGTTATATCAATCAAATAGACTATTAAAGTGAATTGCAAGCTGTTTCGAATTCAATACGTTAGTTTCCACCTCTCGTATTGAGTAGAACACCTCTGAACGACTCGTTTCGGGTCTGAAAACGATCCTACAAGTGGTATCAGAGCTCAGGAGGAGTTCTACCAATTCAGCTGCAATTTCCGATTTCTACAACTTCTTTTTCAAAATTAACAACTTTTCACGGTTAAAATCGGTTATTTTTCTCACATTATACGCGCAATAGTGTTTTAACAAACCCTTGAAAGTTTCAGATCTAAAATCGATTTAAATCCTAATCAATTTTAGCAAAAACAGCTCGAAATGATGACGTCAGCGGTATTTCGCCCGGAATAAGACCTTAATTTCGCTCGTAACCAGTGTTTCGCTTGAGTGATTCTGTTCGAAATCACTATTCCGCTCCAAATTGTTATTTCGCTTGAGTGATTTCGCGTGAAATCACTAATTTCGCACCAGATTGTAATTCCGTTTGAAAATTTCACACGAGATTAGTTATTTCGCTTCAAATTGGTATTTCATTTGAGAGTGTTATTTCGTGTGAAAGTTTTGATTTCGCTTGAGAGTGTCAGAGTGTTGTGAAACTTGTTACTGAAACATGGAAGAGGAATTTTATAACGCGTTTGCTACCCCGACTACTCCAGCTGCCATAGCTCAGAACATGAACATGGAAAATGAGACTGGAACTTTGCAAAAACCCCCGAAGCTAATGGGTATTGAGGAGTATTATGGTTGGAAAGATCGGTTTGAAAACTGGGTTCAAGCTAATCATTTGAGGTCTTGGGAGTGTGTTGAGAAAAAGTATGTTCTACCACGTACAGATTTGGGAATTGAAAAAAAGATTTATGAATTTACGGATAAAGAACGAGACATATACAAAGCAGAAAAGATGATGATTAGTTTACTCCAGCAAGCTATTAAAGAAGACATATTCGTATTGCTTCAACATGATAAGACTTCACGTTCAATTTGGGAAGCACTTCGAATTAAGTTTGAGGGAAGTGAGAAAATGATCAAGAGTAAAAAGGCATTGTTAAAGAAAAAATTTGATTTATTTTCAAGTTTTCCGGGAGAAGATACTAAGAAATTGATCAAAAGATATTGTCACTTAGTACGATCAATGTCATTTTTAAATATCAACAAAGATCGTGAGGAATGGGTTGACAAATTAGCTGATGCTTTACCTCAGAAAGAATGGGGTACATTTTTTATGATATTAAAGAATACTGGAGAATATGATGGTTTGACAATTTCTCAATTCATCGAAAAGATTGAAGGACAAGATCTTGAGCAACAAAAGATTGCTAGAATGAACAATCCAAGTGCACAACAAGATGTTAAGATGTACTTCAAAGGGAATGTTCAGAATGTCGAAGCAAGTCTGAAAATCCAAACTGCTTTCAATGCAGAAAATTCATCTGAATTAATCAATCAAAGTTCAAACAGCAGCAGCAGTGGATTCTCCTCATATCCAAGTGTTAATCCAAAAGCTTCAAGCTCAAGTCATCAGTTTCAAAGCTCAAACAGCAAAAATGGTCATGTCTTAAATTGCAACATCGCGTTGCATATTCAGAATGGTCAAAATTTTTCTGAAGAAGCTGCTAAAAGTCATATGTCATTGCTAGCTACAGTGTTAGAATCCTATGAAGGATTGGTTGCAGGAAGGATCGGAAATCCTATGTTGACAAAAGAGGATTACGATCAGATCGATGCTGAGGAAATGGAGCTTATGGACATTAAGTGGTGTTTAGCTAGTGTTCTAAGGAGAGCAGAAAAATTCAAGATGATTACAGGAAGAGATGATTTCTTGGATGCAAATGTGTCTACTTTGGGTTTTGATAAATCTAAAGTTACTTGTTTTCGATGCAGGGAGAACGGACATTTCAAGAGAGAATGTAAAAATCGAGAAGCAAGTGGAACACAGAATCCGTTTGGAAAAGATGATTACTATCGGAAATCCATTTATCAACAAGTTTCTCATCAACCTTATCAACAAAAAGAACCACAAACTGCACATGCTAAAATGATCGTAGAAGCAAATAAGAAAGCTTATTTTGGCATACTTGATCAAGATGATGAAAAAGTTGCAGAAGGCTTCAGTTAGGATAAATATATTCCATCTGATTCAAAAACAGTTGCATTGATTGCTCAGATAGTTCAAGAACCAGATTTGATGAAAGAATGGATGAAAGTGTTTGGTGATGGTGAGAAGAATCAAGATGATGAATCTAGTACTTCAGATGATAGTTCAGAACATACACCAGTGTTTGATCAATCATTAACTGATGAAAGTGATGATGAGGAAGAAAAGCATATTAATATTGCAAAAACTCATTTATCTCCTGAAAGTTTTCAATTTTATTTTGCAGATAGAGTAGAGAAGCTGAAGGAGAAACAAGCAGCAAAAGAAAAGAAACAGATGAAAAGTGAGAGTGATGTTCAGGAAAAGATTTTTGAACATAGTGAAGAGGATAAAGCTACTGAGCAGGCAGTTGATATTGATGAGAAAGTGATTGAAGCTGAAAAAGTGTTTGAAGCTGAGAAAGTTGTTGAAGTTGAGAAGATAGTTGAAGTGGAAAAGATTGTTGAAGTTACTAAACCTTGTTTAAAGTGTTTGGAATCGTGTAAGCAGTGTGAAGAAAAAAATGAGAAATTGAGTGAGCAAGATAAGATGAAAGAAACATTATTGTTCAATCTCAATTATGTGAAAGAATCGTATGATGTGCTGAATAGAACGGTAACTGGTCTACAAAAGACAAATTCTGAAAGAGAAGATGCGTTAACCATGACGAATGCTGTGATGATGACAAAACAGAAGGCCATTAATTATTACATTGAAGAATGTGCTAAGTTGAAGCAGGAGTTGGAAACATAAAAGATAGAAAATGAAAGAATCAGACGATTACTGCAAAGTTATTCTAGTTCTGATTATTTGATTGATAGAATTTATCCAACTGTTGCAGGTTTTGAAGCATTTCAAGACAAAAAGACTGAAGAAAAGGATACTGGTAAGAAACAAAATGCAAATTATAACAAGTGTCCGCCTCCAATTTGGGAAGGTTATTCTCCCAGAAAACCAAATGAGGAGCTAGTAAAAAAGGCTGTCAATATAGAGTTAAAATCCGAAACAGCTGATGAGTTACCAGAAAACATTAACGTCATATTCACATCGTCTGATACTGATCATGAGTCTGAGTTAATAAAAAAGGTGGTCGATCAGGTGTTGGATAAAGATGAGGAGTCGGAGTCGAAGTCTGAGTCTGAAAGTTCGAGTTCAACGGTCAATAGTTCAAAGTCGTCAGTTAAAAGGGTTTATAATAAAGAATTCTTATTATTAAAATCTAATTTGAATGATGAATCAATCAAAGTGGCATATACTTTGAATGATTCAGACAAATTATATTCTGATGAGGAATTTCCAATAAGAGGTGTTAAAACTGAAATGATCAAAAAGGTTTTTAAACTAACAGAAATTAATATTTCTGAAATAAAAGATGTAAATCTTTCTGGAAAACCTAAACTTTACACCTCAAGAGTTCAACAAAGATTAAACAAGAAAAAGGGTTACAGTTCTGGTTCAGGTTATCAAAAGAAACCAAACCATAACGGTAATTACAAAAAGAAGGGATTGGATTTTATTCCACTAAAAAATTATAAAAATGAGAAAACTTATAAACAAAAAACTGTATTTGTTTCAGGAGCAAGTTTGGAGGAAGAAGAAAAGAGCTCATTCTGGAAGCAAACAAACAAAGAGTTCTTTGCAGAAAAACAAAAGTTTGAGAAGAATTGAGCTTATCAAATAAAGGAAACAAGAACATGTTACAGATGTCAAGAAGTTGGACACATTGCCTGGAACTGTCCTAAGGCAACCAACATCAAACAGGAAGTTGTTTATAAACTGAAAGAAAAGATTGTTGAGAAAAATGAATCACCAACTAAAAATATCAACATATGAAGTTGGTAAATGTTCAAAGAAAAGATTTTACAAGAGAAGAGTGAATCTTGACAACCAGAAGTGGATTGTTAAGAAATCAGATGTGAAATCTGGCGATGAATCTGATTCCACAAAGTCAGAGGAGCCACAAGTTGAACTAAAAATTGAAATTTCAGTACCACCAATGGATGATGTAATTTTTCCACCATTGAGGGCTGAAAATTTTAAATCAAAAGTTGGAAAAGTTGAGATTTCGAATAAATTCTATTATGAGAAGAAAGAATTTGATGTCAAAAAGGTTTTTAATGGAAATGTGAAAAAGATTTTTGGGAAAATGGTCGATGGGAAGGTCACAGGGGTTAAAGAGTTTTATGAAACTAAGAAGGCAACTTATAACCCAAGTGAAGTTGAGAAGGAAACATCCAAGTTTGGTGAAGCTTGGATGTCTGTTTTTCATATGTGATAAGTATGACTTGCCGGAGCTCCCAGGTTGGTAAATGTGGAGCAGGTATCGGCATCTTTCTTGAGAAATTCACGTTTGTGATATTTAGTCTTATAAGTGGTAAATCAGGGACATTAAGTTGTACTTGATTTTCTACAAGTGGTAGTATTGATTGAATCTAAAAACTGTTATATTTTTTTAAAAAAAAAGGTTGAAAATGCAAGAACAATGTGATGAATCCCCTAACCTACAAGTGGTTTTATGAAATCAGCAAAACTTATTTTCGGAAAAAACCATTTTGATTAAAACAAACTTAAGTGTTTTGAAATCTTTATGGGAAAATAGTTTGTTGTCAGGGGGAGTTCTGATTGGTTATGCCAAGTGGATGGCGATTTGAAGTGATTTGATATCAGTTGTCACTTTTCTTGTATAGTTTGTTTTCAAAATTTCTTTTAAATGATTTTGAATTTTAGGGGGAGTAAGACTTTCAGAAAATCCAAAAACATTTGAAAATTAAAAAAAAACAAAAACATGATAAAATGAAAAAGAGTTTTGTTGTAAAAAAGAGGAAATGATAGTACATCAGTAGACAGTTACAGTATGCTAAAGAAATGTAATGATTATATAGCGTTAAACGGTCTCACTGATGATATGTCGATAGGTTTTTACACATTTAGTAAGCTTTTTCGGGATATAAACTTAAATTCAATCTTGCTTATTTTGTGGGGAACACTACTTGGATATATAGGTTACCCCTGAAATTTCGTTTGAAGGATCCCTCTTTCTGAGATACTAGGTCTTTATACTCAGTGATATCTGGGGTATTATCCTGTGACTTATGATTTTGCGGAAGCAATGGCCTAGTCCCCGTATAATACTTTCTGCTTGCTTGAAATATAGCCCGCCCTCAGCATAAAAATGATGAAACATTGAAAAATGCTAATCATGTGCTGTTGAAGAAAAGATTCTCTAAAGGGAACACACCAAAAGTCGAAGCCGTCATCTCTCTGATTTTGCGGAAGCAATAGCCTGAGCTCTCACGGCCCTCGCAATTTAGCCCCGTACAGATATCATCTGTGGTATACTCACCTGTAAGACTGAATATTGGGATCTGGATACGGGAGTATATTCAAGAGGTGGGACACATGAATGAGTTTAAGTTCTTAATACACCTAATTCGTATCCTGAATCAGTTGATATTTGTGTGAGAATTTAAGTGGATCAGTATATCGACAATCTAAGTGAACTGTTTAATTCTTAATGTGTAACTAAGCTCAACAGTACTTGTGACTTGTCAAAAACTGATTTGATCCTCTTACACAAACTCACAAAAATATTGTCTGTAAATATTTCTTTACTGCATTCTTATTCTAATGAAAAATTCAAAAAGATTTTCAGTGTGTTAAATTAGCTTAAATTTTTGAATAATCCAAAAAGATTTTCGACAACTGATATTGAAGAGCTGATTTTCAAAATTTCTAGTGCTAAACATGACGAATTTCAAGTAAGGGGAAGTCTATTTGAAAGAAGGATTAAATTTGAAAAACAATATTTCTACAAATGGTTCATCAGAGTTTAACAATGATAAATCATTTTGTACAATACTTGCATATGATAGTGTGTTTATGTTTATAAGTGGTAAGTAGAGTATAAATTTGTCAAATTTTAAATTTGTGAAATTTATTGTTAGGTAGAGATGTGTGCAGGATAGCCAGATTTTTTATCCTGAGTAAAGTGCAAGCCAGGTTACAATCTTGAGAGTCAAGTTCTGATCCTGAAATTGAAGTTCATGCAGTTGCTGATGCTGATGAACTTAAGGAATCAAGAGATCTGCTCAAGAGAATTAGAGTGAGAAAAGAGCCAAGTAGAGATCCTGGAAATGAAGAGAAGACAAAGATTGAGGATGTTGAAGACTCGACACTGAAGACTCGTCAACATTCGAGGGGGAGTCTGTTGGTGCATGCGTCTGTCGACTTCGTCTTGTATCGAGTCTTGTATTAGAGTGTATAGATCAGGGCACGTTGTACGAGAAAAATGTCAAAAATAGGTTGTGAGGTAATTTCGCACGAAATTACAAGTTGTAATTCTGCACGAAATCACCAAGTCATTTCACACGAAATCACTGATTTCGTTTGAAAGTAATTTCGTTTGAGCTGGTTCAAGCGAAATTACCATGTCTATATATACTAGGTTTAGCCGTGTCATTTGTAATGAAATTAGATTCCGGTTTGAGAGCCGAAGTGCTGCCGAAGTGTCGTCTCACTGTAAAACGTTGTTATATCAATCAAATAGACTATTAAAGTGAATTGCAAGCTGTTTCGAATTCAATACGTTAGTTTCCGCCTCTCGTATTGAGTAGAACACCTCTGAACGACCCGTTTCGGGGCTGAAAACGATCCTACATATTTACCAAGTTGTTTAAGTGATAAAATGTATTTTATAGCTTCTACATTATCAGTTATGGGTTATTTTGTAAAAACTGACTCGTTTGACTTTTCTGTTAAGTAGTTTGACCCGACAATTGACTGAGATAACGTGATAATTAGAAGGTGCCCTTTTAAGGGTTTATCGCCTACTTAATTACCAACACATAGCCACTTTCGAATCGAATAATGGCTGGACCGTTAGTGATTAATCGCCAAGTCAAAGTTTAATTACGATATCTTTGACTTTCGGTCATTAAGTTAATAAAACCTTAACTATAGAAGCTAAGAACACTTACAGTGGTCCCTAGCACGAAAATTAGACTTAAGAGAGCTTCCTTAATGCTTAGGATGCTCTAGAGAATGCTCCAAAGCTTGAGCAATTGAGATAGAACGAAAATTTGAACTTGCAAGTGAATGAGACTGCCCAAGAACACCTATTTATAGCAATTGAGAGCACCTCCTGATCATTCCAGGTGTTTAGTGTTGTTATCTAATGATTACATGTGTCTCTAATGGTTTTGGATACCATCAACAGTCCCCTGGTTTCGATTTATGTGAGTGTAAGGCTGTTTTGAAGAAGAGAGGTGCAGAACCTGCACCTGTGCATGGATTCTGCCCATTTTAGGTCGTCGCGTTGCACGACGGCAGTGTGGTTTTGGTGTGGCGCAGCGTCACCCCTAGGGTGACCAGCACAATAAGTTTCAAACATGGCAGAATCGACCCCTGGACCTTTAAAACCTCATAACTTCAATTTTAAGCACTTTTAACCCATAAAGTTTATATTTTGATGATCTTTAGGATATGACTAAACATCGATAGGTCCGGTTTCGTTAAACGATAACCGAAAACACAAGTTTTGCCTTGTTGACGCTTTTAACCCTTTATTTACGAAAGTTAACGTATTTATATCAAACGATATCGAAACCTCGTAAAATTTTTGTCACTTATTCTTGAGAGTATAATTAATCGTTACAAAGCCCCGGGTTCGTTAAAAGGTCACTCAGAGGTAGTAATTTAACATGTTGACATGTTTAACCCTCGCGTCTTGTAAACTTCCACTTTCTTTCACAAACGGCTTCATACGTTTCAAAATTTATTCGTTTAAGGGTATAAGTATCATGTATGTCACACCCCAAAAATGTCGCTGCGGAATATAAAACGTAGTGGTGACGGAAGTTGGTGCCCATTTCTATCTTGATGTTTGATGCATTATAGTGTTGGACATATTAACTTAATTAAAACATAAGTTTTTAAGCATGACGTCCCATAACATGTCACAACCACGACATAGTTAAATTGTCTTTGATCCTTATGGATCATATTACATTTGTCCCAGAAAGTTTTAAAATTAGTCCAACATATTTAAGTAACAAAACATGCATCAACAACCACAAGATACGCCATAATTCCTGAAGCCGAACTCAAGTACCTGTAGAACACGTTAAAATCAAGTGTCAACACAAAGAAAGGTGAATTCACATATTCACATACAGACAATATTATTCCAAGGAAAACTTGTTGATTAGGTGTTTTATTTGAAAACATCCATATAAATTTTAGAAAGTCCATTTTACTTCCTTAATAAAATCCATGGGCCTTCCGTCGGTTCATCAATCCGACAACTGTAATATATTGCCCAGGTTTTGTATATTAAATTATTGTGTCAGTTTTCAGACTTGAATGTTAGCTAGACAATACGAACTATATATTAACCATGCAGGGATAATCAAAGCTAGACAATAAACATAATATCAATTCGTCGTTTGACTTGACACGGAGCGACCGGTCACGACGGGGTTGTCAACCCGATAGATCTACCAACAATTTCTCGCGTGCAATACCTAAATGATTAAACGACATCATGGGCGCAGGGTCCTTTTGAAGGACAATATGATGTCTACCTCACGTACAATATATATATCCTACTAATATGGCAATTTAATACACGATGTTGTACGAATCCCCTGAATCTACATCATTCGAGACCCAGGCCAGCATCCGTCCCAACTGTACGGTCATGTTTCGCCTAGGAAATACCGTACCATCCCAATGTCCAACATTTATTCATCAAAAACGTTTTTACTTCGAAACGTATGACTTATCAAATTTCATATATTTTCATCAAAAATATATATTTTATATTAAAAGGTATGTTTTATTTCAAAAACATTATTAAACCCTTTTATTGACGTGTTCTACCCCCAAAATATATACAAAGCAGTAAAAAGAGGGGTTTAGTGACACTCACCTTTGGGTGCGTATTTTTAAATAGCGCAATCCCAGAGATTGATTTCTACACGTCCTAATATATATATATAGGAACGATTTTAAATCAATATGCATAACACAAAAATCCTAAGTTTCTCCGTTTCTTAGAATTATCACATAACTTTGAGATTTTCTCGAAAAGTTATCATTTTTTATTATGTTGGCATGTTAATATATATATGAGTCCATATATATATTTATGATTTTGCGACTTGAACGATTTTATTGGTGACCATTATTGTGTAAATCCGTTAACACTCCCGTTAATACGCAATATATCTACGATTTGTGCGTCGTAATATATATACATAAACATTCACATAATTTAATCATCGAAACACGCAAAATCTTGTTAACTTATCTATTTTGTCATTTTTAAAGCAAATAAATATAAAATATCTTATATGCATCAAATTTCATGCTCGACAAACAAGTTACACACTTAACGCGATTTTTACCGTTTCTACCGCACAAATATACATGCATAATCCAAATATTTTATAATCATGTTAAAACTTAACATATTTTCACATTCTAATGTTTAAATCACATAACACATTTTAACACATAAGGTTTACCCATAATTTTACCCATACTAGTGTACATAGAAAAATGCGTATTTTAGCAATTCGGTAACGTTTTCGGGCGTCAGAAGTCACGTATGACCAACCAAACATCAAGTAAACTTAAAATTAGTTAAAATACTCATTTTTAAACTAAAAATATCAGTTAACTTACTAATCTAAATCAGTTTTATAAAAAACACTCGAAAAGCTTATTTTTGACCGTTTTAACCCATAGTTTTGCGCTAAACGTTACTATAATCATCCCAACTCGAAAAGACTTGATATTTTAACACAATACATGTTATTTACTGATTAAAATAATGGTTATAATCAGATTATTTCAGTTTTTGTGTAAGTCACATAAATCATGCGATTTCACGTATTTTACAATTCCTAATGCACCAAGTACAACGTGCAAAGCTAGCAAACATTAGGACAAAGTTATAGGTCACTAAACACTTTACAATAACTTTATTTTAGTGTTTATAATCTGCTCAAAACTGATTTTTACTAAATCATACACAAAGCACATTATTTCACCTATTTTACAAGTTTCTAGCCTCATGTATAACATGCAAAACTAGTAAACCTTATGACAAAGTTTTATACCATCAAATACTTCAAAATAATCATATTTTAATGTTTATAATCTGATCAAATATCATTTTTATCAAATCATGTTCAACTCCTCATTTCATGCTTTCATATCATCATGCATGTTCATGTATGTGCATCTAATGCACTCATACAAGATTAACATCATTACTTATGATCTAATTTATATTCATCATGCATTTAACTCATATTCAAACATTCAAGAACATTCTAATCTTCCTATGATCATTATCAAATCATCACTTTTCATATAAACTCATTTTAAATCAAAAAGCTTTCATATGACACCTTTTAAACATGCATGCACTCATCTTTTTTATTTTTATCAATCAAGAACATCAAGAAAATTAAAACTCAAACTCCATACATATATATATATATATATATATATATACACATACGGCCACACATATACATACTAGTTCATCCATTTTATTTTCTTTGAAAACCCATTTGTTTAAGAATTCAAGTTTGTGAAATATTCTAAGATTCAAGAGAAACCTTTCACTATTATTTTCAACACTAAGAATCAAGAACACTTTTAAAAAAGAATAGTTTTATACCCTCAAGATTCAAGTGGGTTTTTGACAAGATTTTGATGTTATGGAGCTTGTTTCATCTTGAAAACACCTTTGGATCATCAAAATAGCTTGGAAGCACCTTGGATTTAAGTTGATTCTTACAAGAACCTTAAGATTTTCGAAAATATGGAGATTTGAAGGAGGTTTTTGGCTGATTTTAGGAGAGAGAGAGAGTTGAAGTTTTGAAAATGATTTTTGATTCTTGAATGGTGAAGTTATGGGGAACATAAAGTACATACTCATCACCACCACCTCCATTATTGTCCAATAAGAATATGAGAGAGAAGAGAGACACATTTGCATAGCTGCCATTTCATCCTCTCTCTCTCTCATATATAAACGTATACACACATATATGTAACATAGTGTAAAAACATGTATTTTACTGGATACCGGGTATTTTATCTAGCGTTTTAATCTCGTTTTAGTGCGTTTTAAATTATTTTTAACACTCTATAAAAATAAACTCACCAAAATATTATTGAAAAACATTGTGTTTGCCTGGACTGGCTACGTTGCCGGTATTTGGCAGTATGCGCGCTGTGCTGCGCGGTACGCGCTTAAAATCGCAAAAATAGGGATTTATGCGTTTTTATTTATTTTATCATTCTAAAGTAATAAACTCATAAAATTATTACTAAAATTATTATCAGTTGCCTTGACAGGCTGTGTTAACAGTATTTTGTCGGTACACGCGCTGCATTGCGCGGTATGCGCTTAAACTCGAAAAATAGAGTTTCCTAGCGTTTTAAATTATTTTTCCACACGGATATGATTAAAATAATTATTCTAATAATAACAGACTATTTTTAGGATTTTAACACTGATCGGGTGGTCACCGACGTTCGTTTCGCATTTTAACCGTTACGCGATAAGCGTTTATCTTACCGTTGCAAACAGAATTTTTATCAAAATTTAATTTTATTAACACATTAAATTTCACATATAAACATCATAGCCAGTCAAATATAGCCCTGTTACCTATTCACAACACGTGTTACAATTGTACGGTACGGCCTGAAAAGCCGGGTGTCACAGTCACCCCTGTTTAGGAAATTTCGTCCCCGAAATTTTACTCTACAGGTTTTGTTTTTGCACTAGGTGGAAACAGCAAAACAGGTTTAATGAATATAGTCTTATAGTTTCTGCGAGAAACTTTGATTCTTACAAAGAATCTTCGTAGACCTATATTACATACGCTCTCAATTCCTAATCTCACATCTCAACGCTCTCCACCCTTTCCAAGGCTCAACATTTACGAGCACTTAATCAAGAAGATTAAGTCAATGTTTCACCATTTTGGGTTTAACATACTTATATTTACATATACATTACCCCGTACCTAAGATAGTCTGAGTTTACACCCGATTGATCCAACTCGAGATGGGCTCTCGAAAGAATCAAATCTCATAAACTCGTCTTCCTTCCTTCTTGCATTCATTTCGGATATCCACAAATCGCCTAATCAATAAATCGCATACATGACTAGAATGCTGTAATCGCCTGTCTGGTTATTAGCATAACTCTTCTAGCTATACGTACTGCTTCTACGGTGCTTCGATAAACTTCCGTTTATCTTCCAAACAATTCTCTATAAAGAAAAAAATCAGTGTATTATCCATTATATACTTTCTCAACTGAACCCTACAATACATCATGTACACTACTCCATCCTTATGGTAGCTTGAGCCTATAAGCGATTGATCTAACTCAAGATGGGCTCTTGAAAGGACCTAATCATTGTGGCTCAGCTCTTTTTTTCTCTGCTAAACCCAATAGCATCTCTCACAAGATAACTCCTTTAACAGAACCAAATCTTCAATCTGGAATCGCAATAGTTCCTTCAATTGTCCATGTAATCCTTCTGTTGATCAATTGGCGACTTTTAACCTTCTCTCGATCCAGGCAAGTCCTGTCGCTAGTTTCCTAGATAAACTAAGGTCTGGTTAATCGTCTTTTGCCACATTAGTTTATCAAAGTGGCGATCAACACTTCCATCCATGCAAGGCTTCAAACTGAGCAACCTAGATACTAGCGTGGTAACTATTATTGTAGGATAACTCTGCCAAAGGCATGTGAGTATCCTAGCTTCCTTCGGAGTCCATCATACATGCTCCCAACTCTTCTTTTTGGGGTTATTAGTGTCGAAGGTTGCACTAATTTAGGGAAACTCTTAATAAATCTCCGGTAATACCCAGCTAGTCATATGGATCATCATACTCCCGACGGGGTCTTTGGTGCTCTTCATCATTCACCAATTCTATAGTTATCTTCAAATGTTACTCATGATTCTCTTTGATTCGTGAATAGACAGATATGTCGTCGATGAATATTATTGCGAATTCATCCGATTAGGGTTTCCATACCCTGTTCACGAGATCCATGAATATAAATGGCGCATTAATTTAGTCAAAAGGCATGACTAATAACTTGTAATTGCCATATCGTGTTTGAAATGCAGTCCCTAGAACAACTTCATCAGCAACCTTCAACTGATGGTATCCTGATTGCATATCGATCTTCGTATAGTAGCTGGATCCTTGTAGTTTGATTGAACATGTCGTCAATTCTCGGTAAAGGGTACCGATTCTTGATAGTCAACTTGTTCAGCTCTCTGAAATCATCACATATCCTGAAGGAACCATCCTTCTTTCTTTCAACAAAACAGATGCGCCTTAAAGCGAAAAGCTTGATCGAGTGAAACCCTTGTCCAAAAGCCCTTAAAACTAACTCGACACTTCTACCATCTCAGACGGTGCTTAATCTATAAGGAGATTGTGCAATTGGGTGCAGCACTGTGAGCCAGATCAATTCGAAATTCGATCTGTGTCGCAGGGGGCAATCCAGGTAAGTCTTTTTAGGAAAACTTCTGGATAATTGCAAACAATAGGAATCTCTCCGGTATTCCTACATTCGGCTTTCGTATCCACCACGTTAACTAAGAACGCAGGATAGCCCCTTTTGCAACCATCTGAGCATCCTCGCAAAACTGACAACTCTCAACCATCAACACTTGACATTCGAAACTCGACTCGGTCGGTCTTCGTGAACAACTACCACCTTTCTACCATCATCAGGATGAGATATTCCAGCTAGCTTCTTCAAGCGATAGTCCCCACTTCATCCTCGGAAAATCAATCCATTCTTGCATCTTTGTCAAAGCTCCCCAGCTCCACTGGAAATAAACCAACTCTAGAACTACGATCTCCTAACTAAATACTACAACCGTAAGCGACCTCACTAGTTTCCATCAACTTACCAATTGCTAGTTCTATCGGGCACTTTATACTCAGCTTACTTGTAGGTGAACACAAAAATGGTTCAGAGTTTTTCGAACAAAACTCAAGTCAGCTTTGGTATTAAAAGTATGAACATAGATTGGTTTTTGATTTAAAACATACCGGTAACAACAGAAAGATCGTCTCATGCCTTCCCAGTGTTTAGCTCGAACGCTCTATCCCTGGCATTCTGACCCATCATTTTCAGACAATCTCTCTCGAAATGTCCTTGCTCACCAAACTCGTAGCATCCCTCGAGTGTACCTCCCTCTGATGTACTCTTAGCATAGCACTTGCGAGTCATATCTCCAGTCCGACCACATCTGGCACACTTTCTCCGCTCATCCTCATGAGTCTTCTCCTCAAAACTACTCTTGCCATCCCTGGCATTATCCTTTCTAGAACGACTAGAACTGGCTATAAATGCCTTCCTCGAACTACGTTTTCTATCATGCTTCTCATCGGTTTCCTTCTTTGAACTCTCTCAGACTTTCGCTTTCGCGAATCCCCTGATCTAGGCTCGGAATGCGGAATTATTTGAATGGTCGATCCACTGTGACGGCCCGTCATCACGCATACCGTTGCCACGTCATTGCATAGGGTACCAATAAATGATCTTGGGTTACAACCCTGGAGTGTTTTATGTGTACATCTATGTACTGTTCACAAAGTTAATGAAAAATTAGGATTACGCTCCGATTATATCATAACATAGGAACTACTAAAACTTTCCGATCATTATATTACCTAAAGGGTTTTCCGATCTGTGTCCCACTAAAACCATGTCCATGAGCATCACATCCATGTTCCTGGCCATTATTTTGGTTAGCATCACGCTGTTCCATGGCAGTATTAACGTGTTGGGTTATGAGTTGTACCAACTCTTCTGGTGTGGCAGGTAGTCCAGTATCCTGTCTCGCTTTTGGCGGCATTTTCGTCGTTTATATTATTTACAACAATAATAATCACATAAGACGATAACTAAGAATAATTCAATCATTAAATGGTAGTGGACCAAACATTGCGCATGTATAATATCCACGTATTAATGAGAACCATTCTTAAACCAAAAGAAACCCATTTGATATTTATACCAGAAATTTACAAAGCTTGTTTTTAGTACTAAGACTAATCAAAATTCGGCGTGTCTACATCAACACCCGTAACAAGTCTATAGGAAATTCCCTCCTAAATATCTGGAAATTTGGCATACAAGCCATAAATATGGTTCATCAAAGAAGATATACAAAACAAACAACAGAAACAACCAACAACTAACGCTTCAATCCCTGGAAGTCCAACATCTCCCTAACAGGCTCTTCTAGCTCATCATACCAGTCCATATGTTCCTCTAAGTCTCCGCGTAACGTGGCGAATTGACGATCGCAGTGAGAGCAATTGACCCAAATCTCCTTCTATTTCTTCAAAGCGGACGCTGTCTCAGCTCTTGAAGTCGATGCGATCTCTCTAACGGGTCGAGTCCTCTTCCTACAGCGTGTGTAGACTAAAAGATGTGTAGCAAAACACATGACTCGAGTAGCAGAATAAACGATTCTATAACGACGGGCGAAGGAATCTCAAGTGTAGGCTCGACAGTATCAGTGAGCAGGACTACTAATGGCTCTATAGGCCGAGACGTGACATATCGTAACCGTACAAAGTAAGTGTGTGATCAATATGAATACTAACACATAAGGCCCAAATAAACAGAAAATCACGTATGCACATAAACACATAAAGGTTTTCATACATGATAAAATTTTTCCATGTTTATTTAAAAATCTTGGCTTAGAGAATTTTGGACTTTAAATCTCAAAATTCTTCGGTTGAAGTCTAGTGTTTTCCTCTGAAAACATCTAGTTCGCTAACAACCATTGGCTCTGATACCAACTTCTGTCACACCCCAAAAACGTCGCAGTGGAATATAAAACGTAGAGGTGACGGAAGATGGTGCCCATTTCTATCTTGATGTTTGATGCATTATAGTGTTGGACATATTAACTTAATTAAAACATAAGTTTTTAAGCATGACGTCCCATAACATGTCACAACCACGACATAGTTAAATTGTCTTTGATCCTTATGGATCTTATTACATTTGTCCCAGAAAGTTTTAAAATTAGTCCAACATATTTAAGTAACAAAACATGCATCAACAACCACAAGATACGCCATAATTCCCGAAGCCGAACTCAAGTACCTGTAGAACACGTTAAAATCAAGTGTCAAGATAAAGAAAGGTGAGTTCACATATTCACATACAGACAATATTATTCCAAGGAAAACTTGCTGATTAGGTGTTTTATTTGAAAACATCCATATAAATTTTAGAAAGTCCATTTTACTTCCTTAATAAAATCCATGGGCCTTCCGTCGGTTCATCAATCCGACAACTGTAATATATTGCCCAGGTTTTGTATATTAAATTATTGCGTCAATTTTCAGACTCGTATATTAGCTAGACAATACGAACTATATATTAACCATGCAGGGATAATCAAAGCTAGACAATAAACATAATATCAATTCGTCGTTTGACTTGACACGGAGCGACCGGTCACGACGGGGTTGTCAACCCGATAGATCTACCAACAATATCTCGCCTGCAATACTTAAATGATAAAACAACATCATGGGCGCAGGGTCCTTTTGAAGGACAATATGATGTCTGCCTCACGTACAATATATATATCCTACTAATATGACAATTTAATACACGATGTTGTACGAATCCCCTGAATCTACATCATTCGAGACCCAGGCCGGCATCCGTCCCAACTGTACGGCATGTTTCGCCTAGGAAATACCGTACCATCCCAATGTCCAACATTTATTCATAAAAAAACGTTTTTACTTCGAAACGTATGACTTACCAAATTTCATATATTTTCATCGAAAATATATATTTTATATTAAAAGGTATGTTTTATTTCAAAAACATTATTAAACCCTTTTATTGACGTGTTCTACCCTCAAAATATATACAAAGCAGTAAAAAGAGGGGTTTAGTGACACTCACCTTTGGGTGCGTATTTTTAAATAGCGCAATCCCAGAGATTGATTTCTACACGTCCTAAAATATAAATATAGGAACGATTTTAAATCAATATACATAACACAAAAATCCTAAGTTTCTCCGTTTCTTAGAATTATCACATAACTTTGAGATTTTCTCGAAAAGTTATCATTTTTTTATTATTTTGGCATGTTAATATACATATATATATATATATATATATATATATATATATATATATGAGTCCATATATATATTTTTATGATTTTGCGACTTGAACGATTTTATTGGTGACCATTATTGTGTAAATCCGTTAACACTCCCGTTAATACGCAATATATCTACGATTTGCGCGTCGTAATATATATACATAAACGTTCACATAATTTAATCAACGAAACACGCGAAATCTTGTTAACTTATCTATTTTGTCATTTTTAAAGCAAACAAACATAAAATATCTTATATGCATCAAATTTCATGCTCGACAAACAAGTCACACACTTAACGTGATTTTTACCGTTTCTACCGCACAAAACGCACAAATATACATGCATAATCCAAATCTTTTATAATCATGTTAAAACTTAACATATTTTCACATTCTCATGTTTAAATCACATAACACATTTTAACACATAAGGTTTACCCATAATTTTACCCATACTAGTGTACATAGAAAAATGTGTATTTTAGCGATTCGGTAACGTTTTCGGGCGTCGGAAGTCACGTATGACTAACCAAGCACCAAGTAAACTTAAAATTAGTTAAAATACTCATTTTTAAACTAAAAATATCAGTTTACTTACTGATCTAAATCAGTTTTATAAAAATCACTCGAAAAGCTGATTTTTGACCGTTTTAACGCATAGTTTTGCGTTAAACGTTACTATAATCATCCCAACTCAAAACGACTTGATATTTTAACACAATACATGTTATTTACTGATTAAAATAATGGTTATAATCAGATTAGTGAGTTTTTGTGTAAGTCACATAAATCATGCGATTTCACGTATTTTACAACTCCTAATGCACCAAGTACAACATGCAAAGCTAGCAAACATTAGGACAAAGTTATATGTCACTAAACACTTTAAAATAACTTTATTTTAGTGTTTATAATCTGCTCAAAACTGATTTTTACTAAATCATACACAAAGCACATTATTTCACCTATTTTACAAGTTTCTAAGCCTCATGTATAACATGCAAAGCTAGTAAACCTTATGACAAAGTTTTATACCATCAAATACTTCAAAATAATCATATTTTAATGTTTATAATTTGATCAAATATCATTTTTATCAAATCATGTTCAACTCCTCATTTCATGCTTTCATATCATCATACATGTTCATGTATGTGCATCTAATGCACTCATACAAGATTAACATCATTCTTATGATCTAATTTATATTCATCATGCATTTAACTCATATTCAAACATTCAAGAACATTCTAATCTTCCTATGATCATTATCAAATCATCACTTTTCATATAAACTCATTTTAAATCAAAAAGCTTTCATATGACACCTTTTAAACATGCATGCATTCATCTTTTTTTATTTTTATCAATCAAGAACATCAAGAAAATTAAAACTCAAACTCCATACATATATATATATACACATACGACCACACATATACATACTAGTTCATCCATTTTATTTTCTTTGAAAACCCATTTGTTTAAGAATTCAAGTTTATGAAATATTCTAAGATTCAAGAGAAACCTTTCACTATTATTTTCAACACTAAGAATCAAGAACACTTTTTAAAAAGAATAGTTTTATACCCTCAAGATTCAAGTGGGTTTTTGACAAGATTTTGTTGTTATGGAGCTTGTTTCATCTTGAAAACACCTTTAGATCATCAAAATAGCTTGGAAGCACCTTGGATTTAAGTTGATTCTTACAAGAACCTTAAGATTTCCAAAAATATGGAGGTTTGAAGGAGGTTTTCAGCTGAATTTAGGAGAGAGAGAGAGTTGAAGTTTTGAAAATGATTTTTGATTCTTGAATGGTGAAGTTATGGGGAACATAAAGTACATACTCATCACCACCACCTCCATTATTGTCCAATAAGAATATGAGAGAGGAGAGAGACACATTTGCATGGCTGCCATTTCATCCTCTCTCTCTCATATATAAACGTATACACACATATATGTAACATAGTGTAAAAACAGGTATTTTACTGGATACCGGATATTTTATCTAGCGTTTTAATCCCGTTTTAGTGCGTTTTAAATTATTTTTAACACTCTATAAAAATAAAATCACCAAAATATTATTGAACAATATTTTGTTTGCCTGGACTGGCTATGTTGCCGGTATTTGGCAGTATGCGCGCTGTGCTGCGTGGTACGCGCTTAAAATCGCAAAAATAGGGATTTATGCGTTTTTATTTATTTTTATCATTCTAAAGTAATAAACTCATCAAATTATTACTAAAATGATTATCAGTTGCCTTGACAGGCTGTGTTGACAGTATTTTGTCGATACACGCGCTGCATTGCGCGGTATGCGCTTAAACTCGAAAAATAGAGTTTCCTAGCGTTTTAAATTATTTTTCCACACTGATATGATTAAAATAATTATTCTAATCATAACAGACTATTTTTAGGATTTTAACACTGATCAGGTGGTCACCGATGTTCGTTTCGCATTTTGACTGTTACGCGATAAGCGTTTATCTTACCGTTGCCAACTTAATTTTTATCAAAATTTAATTTTATTAACACATTAAATTTCACATATAAACATCATAGCCAGACAAATATAGCCCTGTTACCTATTCACAACACGTGTTACAATTGTATGGTACGGCCTGAAAAGCCGGGTGTCACAATGTAGGGTGGTTGAAAAGCATAGTTTTCAAATGTTGACACTTTGGATCCTTCCACACACATACTTTCTTTGTTTGTCAACTTCAGTCCCTCGAGATCAATTCATCACACGTTTAAATTTCATGACATGTGTCGTTACTACATTGGACATGATTTTGCGAGGTGTTACATGTCCACGTGACAACCTATGATGAATAATGGTTGACAGTTGTTAGGAAACCACTGATGGAGCAATATCAGTGGTTTACAACGGTAAAAATGAAAACAGTGGCTGACTATAACTATCAGTGGATACCCTATAAGTGGATTAAAACACTGAGGTTTAGCAACAGTGATTTACAAAGGAAATGAGAGAACAGAGGTTGACTTTCAGCATTGGACAACATTCAGCAGAACAGATGTTTGAACCAAACAGTGGTTATGGCAGACTTTTTAAGGATTAATGAAAATTTTCATTTTTAGCTATTTTTAAGGATGAATTTTTTATTTTCTGAAAACATTTTAATGCTTTTATTCATAGAAAAACATGATTTTGCTTGTTATTCCATGTTCAGCATGCCAATCCTAGAGATCAAGCTTTCAAAGGTGGATGTGTCTAAAGCCTTTGTTAGCACATCTGCCAGCTGATCTTTAGTTGGAACATGGTGCAGAGAAATCAAACCTTTTTCATAGCAATCCCTCACAAAGTGATGTCTGATATCAATGTGCTTGGTGGTTGAGTGTGAAACTGGATTTTTGATGATATTTTCTGCTGCCTGACTGTCCAACATGAGAGGTGTCTTTAAGGCAGTGATACCAAAATCCAGCAGTTGATTTTGAAGCCATAGCAGTTGGGCTGTACAGCTTGCAGCAGCAATATACTCTGCCTTAGCAGTGGATGTTGAAACAGCTGCTTGCTTTTTTGCTTTGCAAAGACACTAAGCAATTGCCTCCTGAAGTGGACTTCCTTCTTGTATTGCATCTAGCAAAGTCACTGTCTGAGAAACCTGAAAGCTTGATATTTCCATCAGCTGGATACCAGATACCAAGTGTGGGAGCACCTTTGAGGTATCTGAATATCCTTTTTATAGCAATAAGGTTTGACTTTCTAGGGGCTGATTGGGATCTTGCACAAACACATGTTGCAAACATGATGTCTGGCTTAGATGCAGTTAGGTATAATAAAGACCCAATCATGCTTCTATAAAGAGTTTGATCAACCAAATCATCATTTTCATCAGACATGACTAACTTGGTGGTTGCTATGGGTGTACTACATGGTTTGTAGTCATTCATATCAAATTTTGTTAAAAGTTCTTTGGCATATTTGCCTTGATGAATGAAAGTACCATTTTGCAGTTGCTTTACTTGGAGACCAAGAAAGCACTGTAGTTCACCCATTGCACTCATCTCAAACTCAGCTGCCATGAGTTATCTGAACTCTTCACACATTTTAGAACATGTGCTTCCAAAGATGATGTCATCCACATAAATCTGGACAATCATCAAATATTTCCCTCTCCATTTTAGAAACAATGTTTTATCAATTTTACCTCTTGTGAAACCAATGGAAAGAAGAAAGGTGGAAAGAGTTTCATACCAGGCTCTTGGTGCTTGTTTCAAGCCATACAAAGCCTTATTTAGCTTGTAGACGTGATTTGGATAAAATGGATCCTCAAAGCCAGGAGGTTGACAAACATATACCTCTTCTTGAATCTTACCATAGAGGAATGCACATTTGATATCCATTTGAAACACCTTGATGTTGTGGTTTACAGCAAAGGCCAAGAATAGTCTGATAGCTTCCAATCTTGCTACAGGGGCAAAAGTTTCATCATAATCGATGCCCTCTTCTTGTCTGAAACCTTGAACCACTAGCCTTGCTTTATTCTTGACAACAATGCCCCTTTCATCAGTTTTATTTTTAAAGACCCACTTTGTGCCAATAGGACTCACACCCTCTGGCAGTGATACAAGCTCTCATACTTGTTGTCTTTTAAACTGTTGGAGCTCTTCCTGCATGGCTTCTACCCAGCTGTTGTCTTTTAGTGCCTCTTGGTACTTGACTGGCTGATGGAGAGGTAGAAAACCAGCAAAAAGACAGATGTTTTGGGATTGACTTCTTGTGAGCACCCCTTCACTGATGTTGCCAATGATTTGGTCAGGTGGATGAGACTTCAAGAAGATCATATCTCCTTTGTATGGAGCAATGGCATTTAAAGGTGAGGGCTGCAAATGTGAATCATCTGAGCTAACAACTATTGGTGGCTTTGATGATCCAACAGTGTCTTGAAATGGAGGTGGAGGAATAGGTGGAATTGGTGTGGAAACATGTTAACTTTTATCCACTGTTAGAGTACTTTTATCAACAGTGTTTGATGATGTGGAAGCAGGGGTTAAAGGGCTACTTTGGTCAACAACTGTTGAGGTAGCAGTGGTTGAGCTTTGACAACTATTTTGAACATCTGCTGCTCTGGAAATGGGCTTGAAGTTTTGTTGTGGAATGATTACTTCATACCCATTGTCTGATGGAGGATTTTGAGATGGACCTGCACTGTTATTCTTGACAGAAACAATTTCAAAAGTTAATTTATCAAGATCAAATAACTCTGTAGGGTTTGAAGGAATTTTCATTGAAGAAAGTTCATTGAACTTTACATTCAAAGTCTCTTCCACTGTTTTGGTCCTTGTGTTAAACACTTTGTAGGCCTTAGCAGTGGTTGAGTATCCCAAATGATATCCACTGTCTACTTTGGCTGCAAATTTTGAAATTGAGTCTTTTAAGTTCAAAATAAAGCATGGGCAGCCAAATACTTTAAAGTATGAGATCAGTGGTTTGATTTTATACAGAAGTTCATAGGCAGTCTTTTGATTCCTGGGGTTGATTAAAACTCTGTTCTGGACATAGCAAGCAGTGTTTACTGCCTCTGCCCAAAAAGTTAATGGCAAACCTGAATCAGCAAGCATGGTTCTGGCAGCCTCAATCAATGTCCTGTTCTTTCTCTCAACAACCCCATTTTACTCTGGTGTCCTTGGAATGCTGTACTGCCTTACAATTCCTTTTGACACACAAAACTCATCCAACTCCCTATTTCTAAACTTTGTGCCATTGTCACTCCTGAAGACTTTTACTGGCAAGTCAAACTGCTTTTCAACCTGTTTGACAAAGTCTTGCAGAATGCCTGCAGTCTCATCTTTGGAATGTAAGAAATAAGTCCATGTAAACCTAGAAAAGTCATCTACAATTACCAAACAATATCTTTTCTTTTTGAGACTCATGACTTTTACTGGGCCAAACAAATCCATGTGCAGCATTTGCAAGCGCTTGGTTATTTTGGACTCTTCAATGGGCTTAAATGAGCTTTTATGTTGTTTTCCTTTTAAGCAGGAAACACAATGCTCAGGACAGGTGAACAGTTTTTGAGAAAGACCTCTTACTAACCCTTGTTTTGACAAAGCAGTGATTGTCTTGAGATTTGTGTGCCCAATCTCCTGTGCCAAAGTTCTGTCTCTTTGTTATAGGCAGCTGAGAATAGACAGGCATCAGTCCTGGGGCTCTCTTTTGACAAATCAACTACATAAACATTGCCACTCCTTTGAGCAACAAGTTGGGATTTTCCATTTTTTATTATTTCTTCACTCTTTTTAACCATTTTTGGTGCAACAATCCTACAACAATCTTTAGTAAAGAATGACCCATACCCTTTGTCACTCATTTATGAGACACTAAGGAAGTTGAATTTTAGATTGTCTATCAGATTGACATTTTCAAACCTAACATTTCCATATTGAACTGTACCAGAACCCATCACCTTCCCTTTACTATTATTACCATAAGATATATCACCCCCTCCATGAGTTTTGAATTCCTTGAGTAGGACTCTACATCCAGTCATGTGCCTGGAGCCTCCACTATCTACATACCAAAGACTATCTAAGCATGCAGAAGCTCCCTGCACATCAAGTAAATAAATAGTTCAGGAGGGTCTCCAAAGCCAATAATACTTTGGATGGGGTCTCAACAGTGTCTGTGTTAAGTTCAGGTGGATGGACAGTGGTTAGCTCAGGAATTTGGACAGTTTTTGAAACATTTTTCTCTAACCACTGCTGGGGGTCATGTCCTATCAGTTGTTGATACCCAAAGGGATGACTGTTCACTCTTGGTTTAGAAGGCTTTTTGTAAACCTCATAAACGTGTGGGACCCTTGGGTCTGGTGATTGACCTTTACCTCTTTGGTATTGGTTTGTAGGGGGTGCATCAGTCAGCTGAACTTCTCTTTTGACAGAGGTTTGATTCAGTTGTTTTGTAATAGCTATTTGAACTGGCACAAACAGTGGTTGTTTCTTGACTAGTGGTTTTGATGTACTCATTGGTGTTTTTGAAATGTACTCTTCCTTTTTGACCTCAAAGGATTTCAGGTACACACACTGCTGAGTAGAATGGTTTGTTTTACCACAGATGGTGCAGCTCTTTGAAGGCACAATGGTACTTGTTTTGTTAAGATCATAAGCTTTTAAGCGAAAACAATCTTTGGTCAAATGATTTTTCTTTTCACCAAAGTCACAGAACAAGTTTTTAATCTTTTCTTTTCTTTTCTTCTTTTCAGACTCCTTTGCAACAGAGTTTTGAACCACTGTTGGGATGTCCTTAAGAGGAATTACCTTGGCCTTAGGAGCTTTGACACCATCCACAGTTGTGAAGTCCATGGGTTTGAAATTTTCAAGGATGTCACACTCATCAGACCATGTGGGTTTGAATTGGTATTTCTCAATCTCCTCAAAAGTTGAGGACCCCACAGATCTTTCCAAAGTGATTTTGTTACCAAGTTTATCAGTTATTTTAACTTCTTGGCCATCCTTGTTGGTGGGTATGATTTCAACAGAACCAGTTTGATTTGCAGCAGTGTTTTCAACTTGGTCATTTTTTCTAAACCCTATGCCAAATTTTACATTGCTTTCAAGCTTTTTCTCAAGCATAATCTCATAACCTTTGCAGGATTCTACCCATTTTTCACAAGTGATTTGGGTGGTTTCCAACTCCTTTTTACAGACTTGATATTTTTCTATCATGGTCTGGAGTTGGTCCTTGGTTATGCTATGCTCTTGTTTGAGGCTGCAAAACTCATTTTCTTTTTCTGACAATTTGTTTTTCAATTCTTTTAAAGATTTTTCAAATTGTACTTCATCATTTAACACTCTATCCCTAAGGTTTTCATTCACCTCTTTGATGTTTGCAAATGCTATGATGCATTTGTCTGAACAAAGGTTTTTAAGAACCTGAGGTGATACCTTAGCTGCAGCCATCATGGCACAATCACATACATGTTCTTTTTCATCTGGCACTATTTCTTCTTTTTCACCTTGTTTCTTCTCTTCTTCTTCAGACCAGGGGTCAGACAGTGGTTCCAACAGGGGTTCTGAATTTTCTTCCAACAGCATTTCACCAGCAACAGCAGTAACTACTGCTTCAGCAATTTCATCCACTGTTTCTTCTTTTGACTGTCGTTCTTCAGTTTCCAGCCCTTCTGGTATAGACTCCAATGCTACAAAACAGTAATCATCATTAGAAGCATCATTGGTAGCATAGAGTGCAAAATTTTCATCACCTAGCTCATCAGGTAAGCTACTCCAGTCAACAAAGCCTTGGGTGAAAAAGCTTTGCTGATCTGGTTGAACCAATCCTGGTGCAGCTTGTTAAGGTGCAACTGGTTGCACCTGAACCTGAGGGACAGGGGCTTGGACATACTGAATTTGAGGAACAGTGGCTTGGACATACTGCACAGGAATAGGGGTTGCAGGATTTGCATAATGAGCAGTGTTTACATGGGTAGCAGGGGCATATTGGGAATACTGCACAGTGTTTTGGTTATTTTGTGGTCTAGGGCTAGGGTGTGTGATAATTGGTCCACTGTTTTGACTCCTACACTCTCTAGCAAAGTGACCTAACATGTTGCAATTGTAGCATTTGATTTTTGATTTATCCAACCCTACTTTTAGATATCCATGCAACCCTGGGAATTTTCTCCCTGTCCTTTTGTAAAACTTGCTGGTTCTAACACTCAGCAATGCAAGTTGGTGTAATATGTCCATTTCCTCTAAATCAGTTGGATCAAAATGCTGGAGATCATTGAGTTTAAAGCACAGATTATCAGAATTCTGGTTTTCTCCATTAGCTGTAAAAGCATAATTGGATGAGTAAGAATCAGAGTTATTAAAAGCTCCACCAGCTGTTATGTCAATGTAATGATCATAACCCTGATCCTTACAACTACCAGATTCTTCCTGACCCAAAAGAGTTGTGCTGCCAAATGAATAGTAATCTGCAACTTTTCCAGACTCTTGTAACTTCTTTTTCTGGTTCAACTCCCTTTCATAGGTTAGGAGTCTACCATGAAGCTGGGTTAGGGTCAGATCTTTGAACCCAACAGAATTCCTGGTTACAAAAGCAATTGTGTCCCATTTATCAGGAAGTGACCTAAGAAACCTGCTATTTTGTGTTGCATTAGCAAATTCAACCTTAACAAGTTTTAGTTCACTTATGAGACAGCTAAATCGCTCAAACTGTTGTGTTAATGATTCACCCTCAATGTGATAAAAGGTTTCATACTGTTGATTCAAAATTTCCCTGTTATTTTCAATTACTTCTTTAGTCCCCCCAAACTGTTCCTTAAGTGCATCCCACAATTCCTTAGCACTGTTACAGTGTAACAGTCCAGCATAAATCTCATTTGGTAGTGCAGATGCAACGATGCTAAATGCCTTGGCATCCAGTTCAATTTTCTGAAAATCCTGTTCAGTATAGTTCTCAATTTTCTTAGGAACCATGACCTTTAGATCCTCAGCACTTGGCACCATTAGAACATGTGGTCCAAAGATAACCGACTTCCAACATCCGGTATTCTGTTGAGCTAGGGTGTGACCCATCCTTCGCTCCCAGATGTTGTATTCAGATCTCTTCAACATAGGTAGTTTGAAGAGTGAACCAATGTTATTATTGACATCCTGTGATTGTGACGTCATTCTGGTTGTTTTTCAAGCACTGAATAATCAACTTTGTACGTGATTATACCTTACTCTGTTTTACAACAAAACGAACAATTAAAAGTATCAACGATTTTGAGCTGAACTTTTACGTCAAAATGATTGTTAGATCAAATTTGACTGTCTAAGCTCTGATACCAATTGTTAGGATCTGAGTTTGATATGATTGTGTTTGTTTAACTAAAATGAAGATGAATCAGAAATAATTGCAACGGAAATAGATGAATAAACTTTCAACACAATTAAAGAGAGAACAATTTTAAGCAAACATGTTTAACATAGAATCGAATGATTGCATTTGATTACAATACTCAAAACTAATGCATGCATGCACAAAGTCTCCCCCTCAGCCTGAGCTCACAGTGATTGTTTGTACAAAATGACTTGGTGATGAAGAGAGCTCATGGAACAGTACAGGGTACTGTTCTATTTATAGTACAGAACAAACCACTGTGGCATCTTTGCTGACGTCACCATGAAAGTGACATCCAACCTCCTAACAACCTCTAACAACTGTTCTTTACAAACACTGCTTTCTAACTACTGATTACAAATATAATACAATAAAGAAGGTAACCTACTGCTTCTTCATTCCACAGCTTTAGCCCCAGCAGTGCTTTGTGTCTTCAGCAGTACTTGAACCATAGCAGCAGATTGAGCAACAGTCCTTTGTCTTCATCAGTCTTTGGATGTTCATCAATTGTTGTAGATCAGCAGTTGTTGTAGAAGGGCAGTACTTAGAGATCATCAGATGTTAGGCCACATTCAAGGGGAAAGACTGATGCAATCAACTTCTTATTGTGAATCCACTGATCTGATCCAGTTTTGGCTTTAATCAACTGTTCCTTTGTAGGGTTCAATCCCAACATCTACTCGCAGTCATGTGGTTAGCTTGTATCCGGGATCTGGCAACCCTGGTCCGACCCATTACAGGTCTGGGTCCGGTTCCAATAACCAAATCCAATCCAATTTTGCAACCCACCAAGAAACTCCTAGAACCCATCCTTTTACCCATTGATGCCACCACCTTACTGGACCAACTCGTTTTGGACCACACCACCACCCCCATGCCCCTACCCAACCCAACCGGGTTGGGTTTCACCTTGGACAGCCTCGCAGCAGCAACAATCTTCTTCCACGGATCAGTTCACATCTTAGGCTCATATAATTGATGTTAATCCCCTTGAGCCGACCGAGCTTGCTGAAGCTTTTAACACCATGGCTTTGGAACCCGAAGCCCCCACTTGGTTCATGGATACTGGAGCATTAGACCACCTCACTCGGGACTCAGGTATGATTTCTCACTCGTGTAATTATTCTATTAAAAATGTGTTGGTTGGAAATGGTCATCGTTTACCAGTTGTTGGATCGGGCCACACCAGTCTTCCCTCCACCTCTAAACCACTTCAACTTAAATACATACTTCACACACCCAACATCATAAAGAACTTAATTTCTGTTAGAAAATTTACCCAAGATAATTGGGTGTCTGCCGATTTTGATCCTTTTGGTTTTTCTGTGAAGGATTATCCGTGTGGGACGATCCTGAGTCGCCACGACAGTACCAGTAATCTCTACCCGCTCACAGATCTCAAATTGCCTGATGCTTCTGCTTTTGTTTCCACCAGCTCTCAAGGTTCCTGGCACAACCGTCTTGGACATCCTGGTTTACATGTCCTAGATTTTTTAAGTAATAATAAGTCTATTTCATGTAATAAACAAAGTCGTTCGACTTTTTGTGACTCTTGCCAAATTGCTAAACATAAATATTTGCCATTTCATTTATCTAAGTCTTGCACTGTTTGTCCATTGTGATTTATGGACCTCACCTATACTTAGCAAACAGGGTTACAAATATTATTTGGTTGTGATTGACGATTTTACCCACTTTACTTGGGTCTTTCCTCTAAAATTTAAATCCGAAACATACACCAAATTCACCCAATTTCATAAATACATATCCACCCAATTTCACCACCAAATACAAAGTTTTCAATGTGATATGGGCAGAGAATTTGATAATACTCAATTTAAACAATTCGCCTCTAACCATGGTCTACAATTTCGTTTTCCTTGTCCTCACACCTCCCAACAAAATGGGACAGTTGAACGCATGATTCGTCGCCTTAATGAAATCATGCTTTCTCTCCTCACCCATGCCTCCTTACCACCTCAATATTGGGTGGAAGCCTTACACACATCTGTTTACCTTCACAACATCCTGCCGTGCAAACCCATTGGTTTTCAAACCCCCACTGCTGCCTTATACCTCAAAAACCCTGATTATGAACACCTTCGCGTGTTTGGTTGTGCCTGTTACCCTAACCAGTCCGATACTCGTCCTCACAAACTTGCACCACGATCCTCACCATGCATTTTTCTTGGCTACCCTGCGGATCACTGCGGGTACCAGTGCCTTGACTTATCCACTGGAAAATTCAGCATCTCCCGTCACGTCACCTTCAATGAACTTGAGTTCCCGCTCTCTAAAACTTTTAAACCTCAACCAATGTTGTAGAAGGCGTTAGGCGCTAGTCGGGCGGTGAGGTACCGCATAGGGATTAATCGGATTGGGCTTTTTAAGTATAATTTTACAATTTTATATATATATATATATATATATATATATATATATATATATATATATAGATAACTTTATACTTTTTATTAATAAATTTACAAGTTTAGGAGATAACTTTATACTTTTTATTAATAAATTTAAAAGTTTAGGAACCATATGTAAACTAGTGAAAGATAGAGGGGGTTAAATGTTAAAATACCTAAACTTAAATGTTAAAATAGGTTTATAACTAAAATTTGGGCTTTAAACCATGGGCCAGGTTTCAAAAATTGGGTTTTTTGGGTCAAAAAACATGTGCCCGATTAGTCCGATTTTGTCCGACTTTTACCGACTTTGACCGATTTTGACCATAAACGATTTTTTGACCGACTAGCTTAAATTTAGGCAGTAACCCACCGACTAGCGCCTAGGCGCCGATTAATCGGCCGCCTAGGCCGATTTCTTCAACATTGACCTCAACCCACGTCATACACCTTATTGGAGTCTGACCCCTCCCCCATAATATTTCAACAACCCATGGCCCCATCTCCCAACACCACACCAGCTTTTGCAACCTCTCCAACCTCTCCTTCCTCACAACCGACCTCACCTCCGCCTACCCAACAACCCACGGCTCCAGCAGCTGTCTCCCAGACCCAACATCCACCATACACCCTTTGACAACCACCCACTTTCACATATTCCCGAAGACCACCACAATCTCGACCCCAACAACACCCACCCCATACTTCGGCCCAATCCACATCATCCAACCCACCACCATTTACATCTCAACCAACCGCCCACCCCAACCCAGACCCGATTCCTTCCCACCCTATCCCAACACCGAATCCCAATTCCTCTGGTCCTACTGATTCAACACATCCCATGATCACTCGGTCTCGTGACGGGACATCCAAACCAAAGGCCCCACTTAACTTAAATGTTGAAACAATCTCACCTTTACCAAAATCCCACACTGATGCCCAGTCTGATACAAACTGGTCCGATGCTATGAAAACTGAATACACGGCTTTAATAGATAAAAACACGTGGGATCTTGTGCCTCAGCCTCCCGATGCCCACATTATCAGGTGTATGTGGCTATTTCGCCACAAGTTTCATGCAAATGGCTCTTTGGAAAGATATAAGGCCTGTCTTGTGGTAAATGGAAAATCTCAACAGGTTGGCATTGATTGTGATGAAACATTCAGTCCAATAGTTAAACCAACTACTATTCGCACAGTTCTCAGCCTTGGCGTCTCAAGATCTTGGCCTATACATCAGTTGGATGTTAAGAACACATTCCTACATGGGGATCTCAACGAAACGGTGTATATGTTTCAACCACTATGGTTTATCGATGACCGTAATCCTAAATTTGTGTGCAAGTTAAACAAATCGTTATACTGGCTTAAACAGTCACCTCGGGCTTGGTACCATAGGTTTGCCACTTATATTATTCGTTGTGGATTTCGGACATCCACATCTGACAACTCCTTGTTTATCTACAAAAAGGGCAACGACATGGCATGCCTCCTTTTATATGTGGATGATATTGTTCTCACTGCATCCAATGATCGTCTCTTACATCATTTTATCACAGCTATGTCTCGGGAATTCTCTATGACTGATCTTGCCATGTTACATCATTTCTTGGGCATTGAGGTTACTCATAACTCTGGCAGCCTTTTTCTCTCACAGCATGCCTACATTCAGGATATTCTAAGAAGAGCGAAAATGGACAATTGCAAACCTTGCCATACGCCTGCTGATACCCATTCAAAACTCAGTGCTTCAGATGGTGCGCCTCTTTCAGATGAGACTTTATATCGTAATCTTGCGGCACTTTGCAATACCTTACTTTTACTCGCTCAGACATCTCCTATGATGTACAACAAGTATACCTCTTTATGCATGCCCCACGGGAGCCTCATTTTGCTTATCTCAAACACATACTTCGCTACCTCAAGGGAACTGCTGATCATGGTTTGCACTTATCCCCCTCCAAGTCGACGAATCTCACAGCTTATTCAGATGCTGATTGGGGGGGGGGGGGTTTTCCCTGACACACGACGTTCGACATCCGGCTACTGTGTCTTTCTCGGAGACAATTTGGTATCTTGGTCCTCCAAACGTCGGCCCACCATCTCACGCTCCAGTGCTGAAGCGGAATACAGAGGGGTCGCGAACGCTACAGCTGAGTTATCTTGGATTCGCAACCTTCTTCTTGAGCTCCATCTTCCGGTTACACAAGCATCAATTATCTACTGTGATAATATTTCTGCCATGTACTTGTCACAAAATCCGGTTCAGCATCAACGTACCAAGCACGTTGAAATTGATATTCATTTTGTCAGAGAGAGAGTTCGTCTTGGAGCTGTACGGGTTCTGCATTTTCCTACAGAATATCAATACGCTGACATCTTCATGAAAGGTCTTCCACGCCTTCTGTTTGAACGTTTCAAGTCCATTCTTTGCATCCGGACGGCGATTGCTTCGACTGCGGGGGGCTATTAGCAGAATATATTATAGCATTTATTGTATTTAATGTATAGATAATCTCTCCTTGATTTATGGAGATATAGTTTCCTAGTTGTGCATTTGTACTCTTGTATTTATACCCGGTTTTGATTAAAGAGAATTCAGCAAATTATATTGAATCACAGTTAAACCAGTTAAGTGGATTTTAGTTCGTTGCCTACGGTGTAACTCTTACAGGTCATAACTCGGTCGACCGTGTTAATTAATCGGAACAGACATTTTTCCAACAATAATTGGCAAACTGTTTTATAGTTGATCTAGGTTATGTTTTGTAGTAACAAGTATTTAAATAAACAAAGTTTGTAAATCTCTTTAAGATAAAACAAAACATGGTGGATTTGAGTGTCTTATGGCTTATCCTTCGTATTCCCTTGGCATATAACTTTCCTTTCTTCAAGCCTTCCTCACGTGTTCTTATTTTATTTGTTTATTATTTTCAAATTATTGCATTTGACAGCTTGCCTGGGAACGTTCTGTACATAAACTAAACAGTTTCATCTAATTTTTTCTGATAAAAAAGGATGATTTAGAAATTAATTTTGGGTGAGTTTCCACTTTCTGACTTCTTTAGATTTGACCCAATTGAAAGTAAACATAACCTAGATTGACTCATTTGTAACTAAACTTGGGTGAGTTTCCACTTTCTGACTTCTTTAGATTTGACCTAGTTGGAAATAAACCTAGATTGACTCATTTGTAACTAAACAAGTTGTCACCTCTATTCAAAATACAATTACAACAACCACCTTACCCAGTAAATCCCACAAATAGCAGAGCTATATATAGGGTCTGGGGAGGGTGGGATGTAGACAGACCTTGCCTCTATCCATAGGGATAGAGAGACTGCTTCCAGAGAGACCATCGGCTCGAAAACGAACAGCAAACCAACACACCAAGTCAAAGAATATAGAAAGAATACAGAAATAATAAGTCGCCCATACCAAGAAAGTGATAAGAGTGGCACAATATAATGCGAATCATGTATAATGGCATACAACATCATTTGGGCGTAAACACAATGTAAATCATGTATAATAGCATACAACATCATTTGGGCATAAACACAAGAAGGCAATCACCGGAAAAGTCCCTTAGAATGGGAAAAGCCTACGTCCCTGAAATACACCTAAGACCTTACTGCAATATCCTCTAGAAGTCCTTGACCCTAATCCTACGCCTCCACGAAGTCCTATCGTGGACCATGTCCTCAGAAAGATGCAACTCTAGTAAATCACGCCTAATCTGCTCCTCCCATGTCAGTTTGGGTCTGCCTCTTCCTCTCCTCCCCTCCACAGTAAGAGTTTCCACTACTCTAACCGGTGTCGTCGCTTCCCTCCGCTTCACATGCCCAAACCATCTCAATCTCCCCTCCTTAATCTTCTCTGATATACTAGCCACTCCTAGTCTTTCCCTAAATACAATTAGCATACTCATATTGACTTATCATGTGCTAATGTTTGCTATTGAATATAGGGATTATGATCAAATACAAAGGCTTCTAATTGTAAGAAGGGTACAAAGACTTCTAAAAAAACCCACTACAATTAGACCATGCGTAGTCGTTGGGGTGAATAATGCCCCACCCTAGGGCGTTTTGTGCCATGTGGCAGCCCAGTCAGCAATGGGGCATTATTGGGCGTTTTTACAAAAGGGGTGTAGTGGGGATGTGGGGCATTATGTTAAATGAGATGTAATATATTAACTAAAACAAAAACCATTAAAAATCTTATTGGATAAAAAATTAGAAGATGAAATGTGATTGGACAAAGAAAATGGGGGAATGCGTGTTTTAAATCACGCTGGAGGGGCTTTTTTTGCAAAATCACGCCCAATCACGCCCAGGGGGTGGGGCTGGGGCAATATTGGGCGTTATTGAGGGATAATTTTGAAAAAACGCGCCCCACTACGCATGGTTTTAGCATACTCATATTGACTTATCATGGGGGGTTTAGGTTTTTGGGTGGTGGTGGGTGTTTAGGATTTTTTTTTAGGTTTTTTTTTTTTTTTGGAGGAGGGCGGGGGGATTAGGTTTTTTAGGTTATTGGAAGCTTGTCACTCTATAAATTCTTCTTACACTTTTTATAATTAGGAGCCTTTGTAGAATAACTTAACTCTGTCTTCTTACACTTCTTATTTTTAGGAGTATTTGTAGAATAACTTAAATCCTTTAATCAAATATGTTAAATATGTCAACCTAACATCACACTTCACACGCCTTGCTTTTTAAACGAGTTAAAAACACAACCCAAAACTTGATTGTGTTTATTTAGGAATTGAACGGGTTAGACATACAACCCAAAGCCTAAATCCCTTGATTGTATTCTTTTAGGAATTGCCAAGAAATCAATCAAAGTTGATGTAGTTTACACAATGAACGCGTATAAGATTCCCACTTTGATGCACTTGTTTTGTACTCCAAAATGATTTAGAAGTAGAAACCAATTAAAAGTAAACCAATATTAAAAAAAAAAAAACTTGTGTAAAACTGAAGTTAGTTGCAAGGGATCAAAAGTTGTACAAGTCAACTGAAAGCACCCTTTAATTGCTGAATACGCACCATTCTTAAATTTTAAATAGAGTTAAATGCCATTTTAGTCCCTATGGTTTTAGTCATTTTGCCAGTTTAGTCCAAATGTTTAATTTTTAACCTGTGGATCCAAAAAGATTTCACCGTTGCCATTTTAGTCCACTGGGTTAACTTTATCCATTTTTTCTGTTAACCAGAAGGGCAATTCGATCATTTTATATGTAATTCTGTTAACTAGAAAGGCAATTCGGCCATACAAAATGACCAAATCGCCCTTCTCGTTAACAGAAATAATGAATGAAGTTAACCCAGTGGACTAAAATGGCAACAGTGAAACCTTCTTGGACCTACAGGTTAAAAATGAAACCTTTGGACTAAACTGGCAAAATGACCCAAACCACAGGGACTAAAATGGCATTTAACTCTTTTAAATAATTAAAGTATAAGGACCAGACTTGAACAAGTCAAAAGTTTCTTCAGTTTACAGAAAAGGCCCAAATGTTTTGCCTAACTTCACTCTTCGTCCTCCACATGGGCAGCTTTTAAATGCGTCCAATTTCAGGCATATAACCACTCACAAAATATATTGACATTATTTTCAACTTTTTTTTTTCAACTTTAATTTAATACTTTTGACACAATTTTTTTTTAATTCAGGACAAACTTATGACGTGTAAAGTAACTTTAACCTAACATGGAATTGATAGGAACACGAAAACTAAATTAAAGTGGATAGAAAACAAGTTCATACGGGAATACGCATGAAAAATTGTTGGCTCATGTTTGGTCTATTCATATTATCATGTTTAAAAAAAACGATAAATAGTAAAAAGTTCATACATATGTGTGTATTTATCGTGAGTGAATATGATTCATTGATCAAAGGAAATAAGTGGTCTAAGATGAGGCTATTGCAATTTGGTAACTACACGTTATTATTATTGTTATTGTTATTGTTATTATTATTATTATTATTATTATTATATATGGGTCTACATATTTACACACCTTATTGCCTATTTCCACACCTTTCAAGACGCCTCGTATAGAGCTATACGAGACATATAACCGTTCTGCACCAAGCACAATGTCACATCAGTCACATCAGACGGGGAGTCTAGGTCTGTACGAGGAACGGATACGAGGCATTAAGACGCTTCGTATAGGCCTATACGAGGCGTCTTTAGTGACTGATTTGACTATACGTTTGACAAGTGACTTAAAGCTATACGGGTAGTCTAGAGCTATACGAGGCGTCTATGTCTCACATAAAGTGCAAGATACAGTGCATTATTTGTCCACCCGATCATTCAAACATTTCATTCATTCTGCTTCTTCTTGTTCCGTTTTTTCATTTCAAACATTTCATTTCATTCATTCTGCTTCTTCGAAAGAATTGGCATTTGTGTTCTTATCATCCCGAAGTGTTGAAATGTCATCATACTGGGACGGCAACTATGTCTTCGGGCAGTATTCTAGCGACAACTGGGTGGCCAAAAGCGTTCCGGTAACAGTTATTAGCTTAAATGTTTTAATTAGTTGTTGTTTTAGTTTATTATTTACTAATGATGATACGGTTGTTTATTTTGGAGGAGTCCGGCGTTCCCGATTCTAATGAGCAAGAGGAGGTTGTGTCTAGTATACAAGGAGAACAAAACAGACCGTTTCTAGATTTGAACAAGCATCCCCCTGTTGATGAAACAGCCCCTGTAGATGACTCATACCATGCTTGTCAACCAAGTTATCCGACGCAACAAGGGTATCCGGATTATAGATACGGGTGTGAATATTCTTACAGAGGAGACGGTGGATACGGAGGAAACGGTGGATACGGAGGAGACGGTAGATACGGAGGAGACGGTGGATACGGAGGAGACGGTGGATACGGAGGAGACGATGGATACGGAGGAGACGGTGGATACAGTGGATACGGAGGATATGGTGGATATGGTGGTTATGGTGGATATGGTAGATATGGTGGTGAGACACCTCCCATCCCGGACAGTCCGTACTTAAAAAGCAGGTATTAATTACTATTTTTTATAATTATTTAATTATTTTTATTATTTATTTATTATTATTATTATTTATTATTATTATTTATTTATTTATTTATTTATTATTATTATTTATTATTATTGTCGATGTTACAGGTTTTCAACTCTTTAGATGAACTAAAGAATCGGATACAAGAAATAGCAAGCGCGGATGCTTTCGTTATTGTCACCCGTCGATCAAAGAAAACCGGGGGAAGAACCGGGAGGGTATGGCTTGAATGTGATCGTGGTGGTGAGCACCAGACTACAGCAACACTTAGAAAAGCCGGAAGCAAAAAAATCGGTTACCCGTTTTACCTGCTGGCTGTGCGAAACCACCCGTATGAAACCTGGGAGATTAAAGACGGAAAAATTGAACATAACCACGAACTTTGTGAGGACCTGTCGGCCCACGCGTTTGTGCGAAGGTTTACTCCAAGCGAAATGAAACTGATCGAGCAGCTGACAGCTCAAAACATGGAGTCGCGCAAAATATTTCAAACGATAAGGAAGCAGGACCCCGACAGGTTTCATGTTCAGAAAGACGTTCAAAATGTTGTGGCGAAGATTAGAGCCGAAAAAAGACAAGGATTGACTCCCATGCAGTCACTAGAAAACATACTGATAAACAACGACTTTATTTACGAGACACAGGAGGAACCCGGAACAGAGATCGTAACAGAGATCTTCTTTCTTCATAGGGACTCGAGAGACATGTGGCGTGCATTCCCCCACGTCATGCTGATCGATGCGACGTACAAGACAAACATATACAATATGCCATTTATCCAGATTGTTGGTATGACGCCTACCAACAAATCGTTTATTATCGCGCATGCCGTTGTTAGTAAAGAACGGGGTGATAACTTTGTGTGGGTGCTTGAGAGGGTCAAGTCAATGTTGGATGAATGTATGGAGCCACGTGTGATTTTAACGGATAGAGACCTAGCCCTTATGGGCGCGTGTGCTAAAGTATTTCCAGACGCCTCCAGGCTTCTTTGTAGGTGGCACATACAACAGAATGTTATGAAGCACTGCAAGGGTGCCTTCACAGATGAAGACTGGAAGAAATTTTTGTCATTCTGGGGGACATTGATTGAGTCTCCATCCATACCCATCTACGAGTACCACTTGCGCAACATGCGAAAGCGACTTGTGGAGTGCAAACGTTCTAGTAAGTTTTTCTAATAACATACGACTCACCTATGCAAATTTTATTAAATTATTTTTACTTTTTAGGAGTCTTCAAATACGTGTACGATAACTGGCTAAAAGACTATAAGGAGATGTTTGTCTTTGCGTGGACTGATAAGAGGCGCAACTTTGGTAATCGTACCACACACAGAGTTGAGAGCCAACACGCCAACTTAAAGAGATACGTCCTAGATAGGAGCTCGCTGGACTGTGTAGTTGGTTGTGTCCGGGATATAGTTGAGACACAGTTCGGTGAAATAAGGAAGACTTTTCGAGAAAGCATCGAAAAAACAATGAACCACCACAAACACCCGATGTTTCAACACCTACTTGGAAAAGTATCCCATACAGCCCTTGACTTGTTGCGTGGAGAGGCAATTAGGAAGCTAGATGTCTTGGAGCGCTTTCATTCATCGTGTGGTTGCCAAATGTGGCACAGCTGTGGGCTGCCCTGTGCTTGTAGGATAGAAAAGTACATGCTTGAAGGTAATAATTGTTAAACGTACAACACTTGTGTGATATATTTCCGTTAATCATGTGACTTAAACAATGTTGTTTTTAACTGTGCAGAGCGTCCGATTCAACTCGAAGACATAGACGTCTTCTGGCGGAAACTTAACTTCCAAAGTTGTAAATTGATAGACGATGACGTTGACGTGGTCGAAGAGCTAAATATTGTTAGACAACAATTAGAGTCGCACCCCCAGCTCAGCAAAAAAGCCTGATGTCAAAGATTAAAGCGGTGTTGACTCCAAAGAAATCTACCAAGAAACCACCGGTTGTCCAACAAAATACTCGTGGCCGACCAACAACAAAGCAGGTACAACAAAGGTTGGACGAGGCCTCTCGTATAGATGAAGAATTGAGGAGAAGCTCCTTCGGTGATGCAAACACGTGCTTTGAAGGTTCCCGACAAAGTAAGTACGATAAACCTCGCCACAGCTTGTACGTTCCGTCACAGGCCTCTCAACAGTCGGTTATAAGGTCCCAAAAACCCAAAGCGAGCCTAAGCCGTTCAAAGAGTTCTAAGAAGAAAGAGACACGAGATGCTCACGGTTTTCCTTTAATCATTGGGGACGAGTACGTGGGAATCATCAAACAGTTTAAGTATGCCATTCCGCTAGTGTTCCATCCGTACGTCTCGTGCATACGAGATGCGATGTCGGACGGTCATTGTGGGTTTCGGTCTGTGGTTGTGGGCTTAGGTATGGATCAGAGTTCATGGGGGCTCATTCGAAGGGACCTTGTCCAAGAAATGGATCAGAACGAATCGATCCGGTTCCCAATATTTGAAGCATGGGATAAAGGTTATTTTTACACGCATCGTCAGGGCCTAATTTGGGATTCAGTGTCCAGTTGTGGGGAGGATCACTGGATGGACTTCCCCTTAGCAGGACTTCTTATTGCACAAACGTACGGTATCGGTGTGCACCTGTTAACGACAACCATGGGTGCGAGTTCCACTTTCTTCCCGATACTAAGTCCTCCGGCTAATCAACAACCATTATTCATAACGCTTACATATGTTAACGAGAACCACTTCATACATGTTAAGCTGGAAGGGGATTATCCAGTGCCACCAGCACACGGGCTATGGTTGACCCACCGCCCCCATACGGAACAATGGGAAGATATGTACTTGCCACATCTAGAATGGTATACATCGATAATGAATCCTCCGCCAAGATCAAACCCCAGTCTTAATTACATCGACAGTGATACGGAAGAATGATTTTTGTAATTAATAGTATTTTTTTGTATTAATTCCTATAATTTTCTACAATTTCTATAATTTTTATTATAATTTCTATCATTATTCTATAATTAGAATTGATTAAAACAGGTTAATAACATTTTTTATAAAAAAAATTACAAATATACGACTCGTATAGAGCTAGACGTGTCGTATATGATTGATCAAAAGACCATTTTGCCCTGATATGCCCCCAATCTAGGCTAATTTCAGGGGCTAAAAGGTCATTCTACCTTCACCAGACGCCTCGTATAGATCTATACCGGTCGTCTATTTGAGCGGGTTTTTGAAAATTTGAATTTTGAATATTTGAATATCAAAATTTGAATTTTTTAAAAAAGGACGATTCGTATAGACCTGTACGTGTAGTTTATTGGGGCGGCAACAAATTTTTTTTTTAAATTTGAATTTTGAAAATATTTTATGTTAATTACTAATTTACCCCTGAACGTCCCCAGTATAGGCCTTTAACAGGAGCTTAAAGGTAATTTAAAAAGATGGACGACGCGTATAGATCTATACGACCCATACAACTTAGGCGGCAACTTTTACACTTTTTCTTTTTTAATTATTAAAAAAATGTATATTAAATGACCATTTTGCCCCTGTAAAACCCCTAGTATAGGACTTAGTCAGGGGCAAAATGGTAATTAACCATTCCAGAAATATCTTTTTGGATTGGTTAATTACCATTTTGCCCCTGAATAATGCCTATACTGTGGGCTATACAGGGGCAAAATAGTCATTTAATAAAAAGGGTCGACGACGCGTATAGGTCTATACGAGTCGTCTATGCCTCGTATAAGGCTGGGGGGGCCTAGACGACCCTGGTTATCACCCCAAAGAAAAAAAAACACATATACGGAGCACACACCGCTATACGCCTCATATTAGTATTTCGATCGTATTTTCGAAGATTTGAAGCATCACTGGTACGTATTTCATCCCGTAGTTTAGTATTTTTGCCTCGTTTTTGCCTTTAGACTGTAGGTTTGCCCTGAAATTTAGTTTTTGTTGGGTTTGGGGGTTTGAATCTAAGGTTGAAGATGAAGTAGGTAGAACAGGACGCCGAGTATAGCCCTATACGAGGCTCTGAAACTTTTTTTTTGTTATTAATGTTATTATTATTGTTATTAATATTGTTTTTATTATTATTATTATTATTATTATTATTATTAATGTTATTATTATTATCATTTATTATTGTTATTAATAATAATAATATTATTATTATTATTATTATTATTATTATTATTGTTATTATTATTATTTTTATTGTTATTGTTATTATTATTTATTATTATTATTGTTAATATTATTATTATTATTATTTATTAATTATTATTATTATTAATATTATTATTATTTATTAATTATTATTATTAATATTATTATTATTTATTAATTATTATTATTATTATTATTAATATTATGTATTATTATTATTATTATTATTATTATTATTATTGTTATTGTTATTATTATTATTATTTATTTATTTATTATTGTTTTTATACGTATACGGTATTTATTTGCAGATTGATTATGGAGGACGATCTGATTCAGGGCGATGACATTCAGGTAGAGCTTCATGGGGCACCACTGGGGGGTCAGCCGGTTCAGCAGGGTCCACGACGGAGACGGCGGCCGCCTCTGGATACGCTGCAGGGTTGTCCGTATCTAGAGTTTCCCGACGTCACCGATGCCGCCCGTCATTGCCAGAAGCTTAGGATGATGCACATTGGATCGCATGCAGCGATCGACTGGGATGCGATAGATGGGATTGCTGAGACGGCTAGAGTGCGTCGGTTTATACCTGTCGATTCGCCGTGGCATCGTCTTTTTGATTTGGCGCACACGCCGACCTACAGGGAGCTGCTGGTCGAGTTCCTTTCGTCATTCACATTTCACGCTCCTGGGGTCCCAGTGCCGCTTCCGCACCCAGATGCTCCCCCTCCGCCTGAGGTTTCTTTCAGGCTCGCTGGCGTTTTGCGTTCGATGACGCTAGCAGAGTTTGCGGTGCAAGTGGTTTATACATGCAGGGGGAGATCGAGACTGAGGTTTACACAGCGGGGCTAGTGGTGGTTGACAAACCCACTCTTGTAGGGTTTTGGCAGGTGATTGCGGGGGAAAATCATTGGGAGCACGACAAGTCGAAGGGGAGGGTGTCGTTTATTAGGGACCCACTGTACAGGTACGTACGTTTATTACAGCAATTATTGTGATTATGTGCATTGTTTATTAATCTCTGTTTCTGTATTTCGCTAACACTATCTGCAGGTATCTGCACCATTTGCTCGCTACTTCTATTTCAGCGCGCGGCTACAGCCGTGAGTGGTGTACGACCACAGATCTTTTTTTTCCTTTATTGTTTGTTGTATAGGAGGCCGTGCGCGCTAGCACACGGTCTAGCCCAGTTTTACGCCGCCGCCCATCACCGGCAGGAGCGCGGATTTTTGTATGGCGGGGCGTACGTGACCGTCATTGCCCGTTCATTGGGCCTCGTACTGCACCAGGACCCACATCTATGGACGCCGCCAGTCATGCCGACGCGGATGGGTTTTCAGTCGCTGTGGGGGATGAAGGTAATCAAGAGGTTCCCCGTTGGCCCGCGGTTTAAAAACCGCGATGGGAGCATATGGACAGAGAAGCCCCCACCAGAGCATTTCGAGCCCGTTTATCCTCCTGCAGATCCTGCTGATGCAGTGCCCGTGGAGGACCCTCCGGAGGATGTAGACGGTGCAGCGGTGCCACAGCCACCGCCACCTCCCGAGGCGCCTCAGTTTCCACGTCACGTTATTCCAGGTCATGCCCCAGGAGCTGCGCTACATCCGGATGTACGAGCCGAGCTTGACAGGCTCAACGATTTGGTAGGTTGGCTGGTACGGGCCGAGAAGGATAGACGAGAGAGAGAGAGGGATTACCCCCGATACCGCTTCCACCGGCTCGAGCACCACATAAGCAGCAGCAGCCGCAGCAGCCAGATCCAGATTCGGATTTGGATGCATAGACCTGTTGTTGTTTTTATTTTTATTATGGATGTACAAACTTATCTTATATATTTTTGTTATGGATGTACAAAGTTATCTTATATATGTCATATTTATGTTTGTTTTCAGTTATTCGGTTACTTAATGATTGTTGTCTTAAATTGAGATAATACGGAAACAAAATATGTTTTGAATATAATACGGAAACAATATATCCCCTGAATATAATACGGAAACAATATTTGAACGAGATAAAATTTTAATCGGAAGAATAATATTTAAAAAAGTAAAATGTTAAAAACATTCTAATATTTAATCGATATAATATATTTAAAGAGCCGATTTTTAAAATAGTTGATTTTTAAAAAACAAAAACTTTTTTATAGTGTAAAAAACAACTTTTTTTAAAACCAAAAAATTTTTCAACCAAAAAAACATCTTCAAAAACTATCCAAAAAACCATACCAAAACCCACTAAAACACCCCTTATTTCAACAAAAAAAAAACCCAAGATTAGACGCCTCGTATAGGGTTGTACCCTTCGTATAGGGTTCCTTAAACGTTGTGCCTGACACCCTCTGAGACCCCCTTGAATTCAGTGCTTAGACGCCTCGTATAGCCCTATACGAGGCGTCTAGGGCACAAAAAGTGTGAAAATAGGTGCAGAGGGTGTCCAAATAGATCCACCCTTATATATATATATATATATATATACTAGTGTTCACTCTTGAACCTAATCCTATATATATATAGGGGAAGGTTCATTGGGGAACACTAAAAAAGTGGGGAACAGCGGGGAACCGACTCAAACGAACTGCGATTGGACTCATTCCAGCGGCGTTGGAACCGGCTCATCAAACCCTAACTAAGATCTCTTAACCCTAAACCCTAAACCCTAAACCCTAAATCCTAACTCCTAAACTCTAAACCCTAAAGCTAAAAATAAGGCTAAAACCTAAGCTAAACTGTAAAATCTAAACTATAAACCCTAAAAGCTAAACCCTAAAGCTAAACCCTAAACCCTAAAGCTAAACCCTAAACCCTAAAACCAAACCCTAATGCTAAACCCTAAAGCTAAACCCTAAAAGCCAAACCCTAATATATTTAGGGTTTAGGGGTTAAGAGATCATAGTTAGGGTTCGACGAGCCGGTTCCAACGCAGCTGGAATGAGTCGAATCGGAGTTCGTTTGAGTCGGTTCCCCAC